>CAJZCY010000002.1:2952500-8612500 GCA_914969975.1 Anopheles atroparvus
ATGCGCTGGACGAGCTCACGGCCGCCGATTGCTGCTTGACCGCCTTCCCTCCATCGATCAGATGGCTGATGTCTGTTTCAAAGGTGTAAGATTTTATTTCCTTGTCGTAGTCAGCATCCGCTTTCTGGAATGTCATTCCCTGAATTGCGTTCGTTATCACGCTAGACGGTTGCTGTTGTTGGACGCTGGCCGACAGAATCGTTTGAGCGCTACCACCAACGATGGTTTGCGGCAGTCCACCGCCGGACGACGACGACGACGACGACGACGGAACGGAACGGAGCGTCGCGGATCCCCCCATCATCGGTTGGGGCGCTTTCATACCCACCGGCACTGGCGATACGGATACTTTGTCTTGCATAAGACTGCCTTTGAAGGATGAGGTGTCGTCCAGTGATCCTTTCGAGCCGCAACCAACACTGCCCGCGCTTTGCTGACGTTTAGCGCCCAAGGCTCCTCCTGGTCCGGAAGTACTGCCAACATTCGCCGCCGATCCAACGACGACGCTTGCCACATTACCGCTAACCCCGGTCGACGCGGCAGATTTGTAGTTTGTGTTCTCAAATATGATAGTATTCACCGGAGGCGTGCTACCGTCTAAATGAAGCTTACTATTATCAGTCTTGGCCGTTGCAGACGACGGCACTCCGGGGAACGGGGAAATTTTGTCTTGAGCCGACTGGCCTGCCCCTGCTCCTAGTAGCTGCGACAGAGTACCGGCAGCAGCTGCAACGTCCCCAGAGAACGCCGTTTGCTTTGTGGCCATCTGTGTAGTTGATGAAGATATCGGTGCTCGATCGCCACTGCTGTTACCGATCGTGGAGGCGGATGTTGCTGCTGCGATCGGTGCTGCCGAACCCGGCAGCATGGTGTCGTCTCCTGCAGCCCCCCCTTCGCTCTCTAGCTTGCTACCACCACTTCTCTGCTGTTGCTGCTTGCTAGGACGCGCGGCAAGGTGATTATTTGTGCTGCGGTAATTTGCAACGGATCCTACTGCGTCAGCGGTAGCAGCGATTCCTCGATAGGCCGGGTCTTGACCGAAGCTGTTCGTAGTCGCGGCAGAAGAAACGTTTTTCTGCATTTGCTGCGGTGCCCCGTTCTTCCCGTGGGACCCGGATAACGTATTGGAGCTTCGCGGCTTACCGTCGTCCTTATGTAGTTGCAAATTACCGGACGACGACGAGGACGCTGGCTTCAACGGATCGCCACCCACAACGTTCGTGGTTTCCATCCCCATTTTAGCATCCGCCGACGTCGGGGATGATGCGGATCCACCGAGGCTACTGGGGCCGCTTTTGCCGAACACGCCCTTTTCCTCTCCGGAATGAGATTCATCTTTAGCCTCCACCGCCTTCTTCTCGGCGCCACCCATGCTGGAGGGTTTCCCCTTTACGTCCACATTCTGCTGCAGTTGTTGCTCTTCGGCTCCCTTGACTCCACCGCCAGAAGAAGCTTTCAAGCTGCTACCAATGACCATAGCACCACCACCAACTTTACCCTTCGCACGGTCGTCTCCACCGCTCGAATGACCGGAAGGATTGGACATGTTTCTATCGTCCCCAACAGCCCCGCCACCGCCGCTACTGCCACCGAAGGGACTCTTGGCGTTCGGTGGTCCATAACCTTCAATCTTTTTGCCGATACTTGCCCCCGCACTGTTCCCAATGCCCGGCCCACCGGCTTTCTGGCGGAATGAAGTCGACGAGGTCGAGGTAGCACCAACACCCCCGGCACTTCCACCGCCACGGCCCCGGCGTGAAGGCTCACCGCGTGGCGTAAATCCTTCCTTAGATACGAGGGCCGGGGTTGTTCCACTACCCCCTACTCCTCCCACCGTACCACCACCTGACGATCCACCCGAAGAAACCGAGTGTCGATATTGTGCATGATGGCTGTGGTATTGAGGATGCGGCTGCTGCTTCGATTGCTGCTGGTGATGCTCATCAAAGCCCTCTTCGGAGAAATCCGACTCGCTCCAATAGTCTTGGTTGTAGTTGCGGCCTCCGCCACGTCCGCCACCGCGCGACCGGTTCCAACTACCACCACCGCCTCCTCTAGCAGCCGGGAGGCCACTGTCGCCACGATGATTGTACCCGCCGCCACCACTGCCACTTCCGTAATTTCCGCGCATTCCTCCACCACCACCAACACCACCGGCACTAGTTCCGCGGGAATCATGCCGCCTGTTGTTGTCTCGACCGTGCTGCTGCTGCATCGGAGCAGGATTTTTCTTCGTTCCCCCGTGTTGCTGCTGCTGAGACCGAGGAGCGATGTTATAATTTTCTTCTGTAATTTCTTTTCCATCTACGGTCATCATAGCACCGCCGGTCGTTGTCGAAGATGTTTTCGTCGTAGCACTATTTGTGCCATCGGTTCGGCCTACATTCTCATTCGCCGCACCATCCTCAGTGAAGGATGATGATTTGCGAGGCAGCTCGGAAGAAGATTCTCCAGCATTTGCTCCTCCACTTGTAAGTGGTTGATCATCACACTCGGACCAAGGCTTGGAAAGGATGCTGCTTCTTATGGCAGGGCCGTCTGCTGATACTACCTCGGTTGAAGCCGCTTTCCGCGGGGCCTGGACACCGTCATCGGACGCTACTTTGTCGTCAAATTTCGTGTCGTTTTTCCTGCCCGCTTCCAGTTCATCGTGCGGCGACGTCGGTGTTGGCTCTTTGACACGCTGCAGTATCTGCTTCGGTTCCGAACGAGGCGGCGTATCACGCGGCCCGGACATTGTCGACGTGGACGAAGAACCATCCTTACCGAGGCCCCCCGGCCCCGAAGAAGAGGAATGGGAGCGTTCATCCCGGTCACTCTCGACGTCCCAGGGCTGTTGCTGCTGCTGGTCGCTGCGACTGCTGCCAGTTCCCTTACCGCTCGACATGCCATGATGATGATGATGATGATACGATCCATGGTGGTTATCATCACTCGAGACGCTCGTCTTGCGCTGTGAACATTCGGAAACGCTGCGAGCCAACTGAGGCGTTACACGTCCCGCTCTTCCTTCCCCACCAACTCCTCCAATGTGCGGCTTTCCGCCTGCTCCACCTCTGAACTGATCGTCTTCTTCCGCAGAATCTAGCCGACGTTTCATGATCTCGCGCGGAAAATTTTCACGGTGATCCGCATCACGCTGCTGCTGTTCTCGATCACGATCGTGCTGCTGTTCGCGCTCTTCGCGGTCCCGTGCGGACGAACTACGCCTCAGCGTCTGACCGCCGTCGCTCTCACTGGAAGTTTGTGCGCCTCGGTCACCTGCATTCGTTCCACGGCGCACCGCGCCACACTTGCCGTATGTCTGCTGGTTGTGTATGAACCGTGGATCGTACTGCTGGGCGAAGGGAATTCCGCTCTTTACATCACCATCGCGACCCGCGGCGTTTTGCCCTTGTCCGGCACCAGCGACGCCGCCCCCGCCAGCAACACCAGCACTGCGGCTGGTGTTACCACCTGCGATGAGATTGTTGCCATTTGGCGCCACCAGATTCGTTCCGGACGTGTTCCGCTCCAGTTTACGCTTTTGGAACCTCGGAGGCAAATTGGACTGGAAAGACTTCGAAAACGCCGGCATTTCCCAATTGACCCCACCGCCAGCATCACGATCGTGCCGACCGCCACTCGCCCCGCCGTAGTCGTAGCGCATCTCTCTCGGATCGTTGCGATCACCACTTTTGCCACGAATCTTGACAGAGATGGTGGAACGTTCGATTGGCTGCTCCTGGGCACCTGGTCCTGCTGCTTTATCGTCTTCCGATTTGATCAATGACACACTGCCAGTACCGGAAGTTGCCCCAGTGACACCGCTGCTCCCGGTGTTATCGTTTGATGACGGATTCTGAGTTGCTTCTTCAGTCTTCTTTCGATTCAGCTTTTGTTCTAATTCCTGAAGTTTCCTTGCGGCAGCTTGTTTGCGCTCCATCTCACGTCTGTGGTCCTCCTCGCGGCGTTGCTTCAAACGCTCTTTTGCTTCTGCGGCGTCCAGCACTCCGCCGACAATGTTCGCCGCTACCGTACCAGCTCCACCACCACCAACGCCACTGGCACCAACACCGGAGATACGACCAGCATAACCGTTCGCGTGCATAGATGGTGTACCGCGATGATCTCGCTCTCTATCCACGCGTTCGCGATCCATGCGATCTCTCTCTCGTTCACGCTCACGATCGCGTTCACGCTCACGATCGCGTTCACGCTCCCTTTCACGTTCACGATCGCGCACTATGCGATCGTGATCCATGCGCTCGTTGCTATCGAATCTGTCCATGTCACGCTCCATTTCCTTGCTATTGTTATTGATCGGGTTGACTACTTTCCCCGCCTTTCCAACATTGTTCATTGATTCCTTTTCTTTCTTCATCACGGTGGTCGGGGGGTTCGGTTCCGATTCGTCATCCGAGAATTCCAGCTTTTGGTTGTAGTCAAACTCGTAATCCTTTGCCCAGCCTTCGTCCTTTGCAATCGCCTCCAGTCTCTGCAGCTCCTCGTCGCGGATGATCGGCCGTACAACAATCTCCTGCTCGATCAGCATGCCACCGTACGCGGCGTGCGAATTGCGATTATCTTCATGCATTCCAGCACTATTACTACCGCTGTCGCCGCCACCGCCACCACCGGAAGATCTTGGTCCCATGGAAGTGTTATTCCCTCCTCCGCCACCACCGCTGCCACGGTTGCCATGGCGCGGAGCCTGATTGCCTCCTCCACCTCCACGGCGACCACCACCACCACCCCTCTGATCATACTGATGTTCGTTATACGACCCTCCGCTTCCTCTTTCGTTGCCACCAACACCACCCGAGCTGCCTCCTGCGCCGACGCCGCCATTGCCAACGCCGCGCATTCTGCCCGATTGAGGGATCGCTATAGGTGAGTAGTTGTTTCCTCCTGCTCCACCACCACCAGCAGTATTTCCTCCTGTTCCTCCGATACGATGATGTCCCGATTGCGGCTGCTGATGATGATGATTCGACGATGACCCATGAGAATGATTCAGCGGTGCATGATTTTGCGACTGAGCAAAGCTGGGCATGGTATTGTTGTTGTTGCTGCTTCCACCGCTTCCGCTGCCGCTGCCAGGATTGTTGTTTCGGGAATCGATAGCCATCGTCGGTGGCATCGACGAATGCGACTGCAGCGATGGCGAAGGTGCGACGTCGTTTGTCCCTGCACCTGCTGCACCAGTGTCGCTCCCTCGCATGAACGGTGGCAAAAGAGCACGGAATTGCGGAGGCAACGGTGGTGCTTGGGGGGCCGTTATCATGCTCTGCTGGTTGTTGTTTAGGCCACCGCTTTGGCCGTTCGCATTGACGTCGAGTGAAGTTTGACCACCGGAGCCCGATCCACGTGTACCTGCTCCTTGCTGTTGAATCCAACTGGCAGCATCCGTCTGTGGTCTCAGATTCATCTGCGGTGTACCCGGGTAGTGGTTTTGGTGGTGCTGCATTTTGCTGGCATTCATACCACTCATTCCAATGCCGTCCAGGGAGGGGAACTCGTTCTAGGTCAGATTATAAAAGAGGGAAAACGATGGATTAACATATCAAAACAAAAGGAAAATGGGGGATTTTTCGAGGAAATATTTGTGCATGCGTATATACAGTGAGTCAAACTTTTTTGCACGGCCTTGCTCAGCAAAAGTGAGAGATTTGATAGAAACCGTTTGTAAAAATTTTATCGTCTTTATTCGAATCTTCTCTCTAATTTTCCTCTTCTGTGATTGATTTTTGTGATTTTGAGCTACCCTAGAACCATGCGGGATTAAACCCTCTTGTCTATGAGCATTTTCCCTGCCGTTTTGTCGATCTTTTCTTGCAAAGGGCTTTGCCTCATATCGAAGAAGACTTTGGCTGGTGCAAATGTTCCAAGTCTACTCGTGTCATTGTTATTCAAAATGTTATGAGCCGCAGCAACCCCTGTGTACCAAAATTCACGCAGGTCAGTACAGCAGTTTCTCCGCACAATCACGATTCAATACAACGCGTGACTGTACTTCAAAAACATGCAAATGTGCCAAATCACCCTATAAGCAAGGTCTGTAAAATATAATTGCGTACATACCGTGTTCCATGTTGATCCAGAAGAACTATTCAGAGGTGCTTGATTAAGGGAGTTACTATGTGGAGCAGCAGTGTTTCCCGATAAAGTGTTGTTCGAAGAAAAGTTGGAGACACTATTACTGCACTGTCCTTCTACGGAATTGCTGCTCTGCTCGTTCCCCCAGCTGCCGGCTTGGTCGTTCGGATTGCTGACTTCGGCCTTCAAGGATGGAAGATTCGCCGGAGCACGGCGGGCCGAAGGCACCTTTCCCAAACTTTGCATACCATGCTTACGGGGAGCTGCACTTTTTTGCGTCGACGGTTCTAGAGATTCACCCTTGAAAAAGAAATGCTCAATCAGTATGGTAATACATCCACCCACCCGCCGTTCAACTCTACGTGTTACAATCTTACTCGACTCGTTATGTAGAGTTTGTTGATATCTAATGCTGCGAATTTGGGCTTGGCATTACGCTCCCCCTTAGTTCCCCCCAATGCGCTCATACTGCCAGAGAATCTTCATCAGCGAAAAAGTCTAAACCTTTCGCGCAGCTCCGATACAAGTTCCAGATGGGTTGGTGGCGGCTGCGGTTGTAATTGTTTGTGTAGTTTTTTTTTTTCACCACTTAGGCTGAGTGAATATCAGTGTGAAGACGGTTTTGTTGAGGATGTTTTCAATCGGATTATTTTTCTAAGGAAAAAAAAGGTACGTAGTTATTATCAAACCGTGTTATCACAAAAAACAATATTCATAAACAGTGCGCAGATTTGTTATCTTTTTTATGTGTCTTGATCATAGAAAACCCATCCCCACTTTAAAGTTTTCTTATTCCTCTGTATAAGACTTTCTGTTTTATATCATTCAATAAGTACGATAATTTCAATGCTAAAAATTCAAACTATGTTTCGATTAGGAATAATAAGAACATTTAATTTTCAGTTGTGATGTTGGCGGATAGAACCAAAAGTTCCTATGGAAGAGTTAATTAACCTTTATTATTTTGTTGGAAATCAATATCGAGTATCGAGATCTGCCAGTTGAATTGATAATTTTTAAATACTTCAAATAAAAAAGCACAGTACGTACATGATAAAATATTCTCATTCTGCACACATGCCAAATGAAAAATCTCTCACGCACTCGACAGACACTCATTTTCTCATCCGTCAAGCGCGGCGAAAGAAAAGTTAGGAAGCAACACTAACACTAATGAACACGGAACTATCATCCTACATATCTGCAAATAGAAATATCTAATTGAACTAATGCTTAGGATGTTTAGTGAACAATCATAACCACCTCCTTCTACACTGTGCCTTACTTAAACCCTTCTTATGTGTCAGCTTAATCAACTATTGTTTATTTCTTACCTAGCGTTGTTTGTAGCTTCTCGTCTCGGAGTCACCACCCCGCGGTATACTGTAACTGATCGTAATCGTCAATGTTACTTTTGGGCTACTACCATTATAAAAGTTTTGCTCAAAGAAAATGAAGCAGTTAGCAAACTGAACATGCACTATTCTGGACCGCTGTGATGTCTTCAATTATGTCGACCTTTTTTTGCGTGGACCAAATGGAAGTTTAGTTGGGTGGCACAATACGTTGAGAAACCGTATACAAAGCGTTGGCTTTCCACTATCGAAGGGGAACAAAGAATAAATGGCGTAAGATGCATGATACGGGTTAAATCCTGTGCGGGAAAGAATTGAACGCATGAAGAAGAGAACCGACGTATGACCGATTAATTATTTTCTAGCGCTAGCAACCTGAAGCACAGCATCGCTCACAGGCTCCCACACACATCCAAGCTATCAAGTACAAGATGACACGTAACGTACACATGCATTCCTGTTTGCTGGGCAAGATTCTTATATCAGTCTATTAATCTGATTTACTATTGCGCTCGCCTTGTGTGATCAGCATTAACCTGGAATTCTTCTGACTGTCCTGGAATAGATACTTTTAAAGACTTTCAAAGACTTTATGCCGTCATCTTCGTAGCGCTTTATAACGGGATTTTCTGACGATTTGAAATTTAGAGGCTGGATTAATATCATCCACAACATCTTTTGCTTCATTATTGTCCATCTTGGTGAATTGCTTTTGAAGTCCGACATAAAGATATTCGCGTTCTGTCGCCGCTGATTATACAAGAATAAATGAGTTCTGATCGTGCTTCGGTTATAATCCTGCTCAATCGCCAACCATTCACTTGCACCACCTTTGCCGATTTTGAACAGAAGTAGTCGAGTTTCAATTTGACGCACACAGCTACACCGACGATAGAAAGAGCCAATGTACACATTTATTCACACGACCGCTCGTCCAACTGCTGACACACAGCCACACACATACAAACACACATACACACACGCACACCTGTACACATTGCAACTCTTCAGCGCGTAGCACTATCCGGCTACGATGGTCGAATTAATCACCCAGCGTACATCATTTGTCCAAGAATACCCCTCAAATTGCTGCAACGCTCCTTAATATTCTTGTTCTTCAAGTGCTAATTCGCATAGCTTTAATAAATAGTCACCGTAAAACCAGCGCCATGGCAATAAAGAAATGGAAAAATCTGGAAACCGAGAGCACGACATCGTAATGAGGTTGCGTTACCATAGAATACGCACAATCGATTAAAAATGGATTTCAGCACGTTGCATTCACAAATATGTTACCTTCGCTTTTACACCACACTCGCCTACGATTGAACACAAAATTAACACTGTCAACGATGCTTTTCCGTTTCAAATCTGTTCCGAAATCCAGCAATCTTTCATCCGACTTTTCCCTGATCCGTAGGACGAGCTTGTACGTTTTCTAAAATGGCGTTGCCTTTGCCGTGTTGGATGGATGAACTGTCTTGCAATTCATTCCTAGGTTCACTTCCTCAAAGCTAGGATGGAGGTTGATCTAGATCAGCACGCCCAGTGAAAATGCTGTTTGATGTCTAACAATTATTTTTATAGCACTTGTGATACATTCCCAAGGGACACATATCGAGGACGGCAAAATCTTCGATAGCACATCGATACTCTCATCGTATTTCCACTTTAATCGAGGATTTTTTTTATTGACAGGACGTTTGACAGCACAGAAAGCTGGGTGCCGGTGCAAGGCATATATGTGTTGGTGCGCCATATTCTTCCGCACACCACCGCCATCAAACATCCCAACCTCCGCAAAAGTGGAAATACGACGAGAGTATCGATGAGCTATCGAAGTTTTCTATCTGACAGGTCGTTTGACAATGCTGTATGTCGGAAGAGCAGCTAGACATATATGTGGTAGTGCGCCATATTCTTCCGCACCCCACCGCTATCTTTGATTGATGCCATCAGTTGATGACAAACATTTCACGATCGTATCATTCGATCATACTTCTCAGTGTAAGTTGAAAAAAACACTGCTAAGGATTGGTCCTTTTGTAGTTCAAAGCATTTATTTCTTTTTTACGTTCCCCCGACCAGCGACAACACCTTAGTGCACACCAAGATCCAGCAAACTTCCAAACTTTGTTTCGCGTTCCCCCACTGCACCGCAGTTTCTATTTCGTTCTGTGCCTTTGGAAAAACTAAAACATTGGAAAATAAACTTCATTCATTGTTTGCACCGTTTTGATTCACTGAAAACACACTTTTAAAGGATCGATCACTTACCTACTGTGATTGATCCTGCCTCTTCCTCATTGACTCGATCCGAAACCATATACTTTTCAGCACGTTTATAAAACTACCAGTTTTTCTCAAACGTTTCAAATGATCCATATTATTACCAGCACCAAATTCTTGTTTCAATTTATTGACCGAGAAATAATGCTTGTGTCTTCCACAAATGTTTGTCAACAACTGGGGGGGCACTAACACATATATGCCTTGCACCGGCACCCAGCTTCCTGTCAATCAAAAAATCCTCGATGAAAGTGGAATTACGACGAGAGTATCGAAGTGCTATCGAAGATTTTGCCGTCCTCGATAGGTGTTCCTTGGGATTATATCTCGATCAATAAATTGAATCAATAATTTGGTGCTTGCTAATATCGATCATTTGAAACGTTTGAGAAAAACTGGTAGTTTTTTATAAACGTGCTAGTCGATGGGGAAGAGGCAGGATCAAGCACAGTAGGTAAATGATCGATCCTTTAAAAGTGTGTTTTCAGTTTATCAAAACGGTGCAAACAATGAATGAAGTTTATTTTCCAATGTTTAAGTTTTTCCAAAGGCACAGAACGAAATAGAAACTGCGGTGCAGTGGGGCAACGCGAAACAAAGATTTGAAGATTGCGTGATCTTGGTGAGCACTTTGGTGTTGTCGCTGGTCGGGGGAACGTAAACAAGAAATAAATGCCTTGAATTACAAAAGAACCAATCCTTAGCTTTTTTTTTTCAACTTACGTAGAGAAATATGATCGAATGATATGATCGTGAAATATCTTCAAATGTTTGTCAACAACTGATGGCATCAATCAATGTTGGCGGTGGGGTGCGGAAGAAAATGGCGCACTACCACATATATGTCTAGCTGCTCTTCTGACTTACAGCATTGTCAAACGGCCTGTCAGCTATAAAACTTCGATAGCTCATCGATACTCTCGTCGTATTTCCACTTTTGCGGAGGTTGGGATATATGCCTTGCACCGGCACCCAGCTTTCTGTGCTGTCAAACGTCCTGTCAATAAAAAAATCCTCGATTAAAGTGGAAATACGATGAGAGTATCGATGTGCTATCGAAGATTTTGCCGTCCTCGATATGTGTCCCTTGGGAATGTACGTCTTATGTCAAAACGTCGAAATGTGTTTGTTTTCATTGACTGATAAAACATTTATACTACAGGTTGATAGCAACTCCTAGAAGAGTTTTACCAATTTTTCAGACATGGCTTGCGACACCGGTGAAGAACAAGTTAAACCTAAACTACAGCTCGAGAGTTCCTTTTTTCCCGAGTGTTGGAAAGACGATACGCGCATGGGCGTTCTCCTGGCAGAGTTTCGTCCAAGAACGGTTAATCCTGTGAGCTATGATTCAAAGATGAAATTCTGGAAAGACCTCATTTCTTCATATTGCCAATCAACGGGATCCAGTGTTGTCTCTATTGTAACTCTTAAGGAATGTTTCCGTCGCAAGGGAACTGTGCCGTATTGCCTTCCTGTCGTGTTTGAAGATATGATTTCGAAGGGAGAAATTGTACGCAAAGATCTACTTTATGAACAGCAAAAGAATGCATCTGTTAGCTGGGGCCCATGGGCTTTAGAAACACTGATAAAAGCACCATTAAAATGGAGCTACGAAAAGGCTCGTCAAACGGTAACTGGATCAACGCATGTTATCGAAACCACCCATTTCATCCTTAAAAACACTGCGAAGGTGAGCTACATCTTGTTTACAGTTTAGTGAAGAATGTTGAATGATGTTGTGTCGTATTTTTTTCTTTTTTTTAGTACCACGGAGAAATTATTGAAAAAGTTGTGGTTAGCCAAGAACTGTGCAACAGAATCATCAGCTATGATAAATTAGTCAGGATAATTAAACAGTCGTCAAACATATCAGAGGATGGCATTCAAGCAGCCTTAGTAGTACTGGAGCAAAACAAACGACTGGTGAGAGAAACCGTTCTAAAGGAAGGTTCTCTGAGTGAGCTTATTAAATTTGCCGTATCAAATGCGGTAGCACAGCCCATAACTGATATAGAGAGATCGATCTACGATGTGGAGCAAAGTGAAACTGTATTGATGAACGGTATAGTTAAGATTGAGCAAGATATCGATGACACAATGGTGCAAGTACGTGCTTGTATCAAGGACGGCCGTAAACATTTGGCTAAGACGTACCTCAAGAAGAAACATTTGCTGGAAAAAAAATTGGAACGTAAAATTAATGTATTAGAGAACCTGCAAGTTCTTCTGTCCAAAATACACGATACTCAGTCGGATAAGAATGTAGTAGAGGCATACAAGCTAGGCACTAATGCTCTAAAACAGGCATTTGCGGATGCTGGCATTACACTTGATAGCGTGGATGATGTTTTGTTAGACATGAAAGATGTGCTGGGACAGCACGACGAAATGCTAAAAACACTCGGAACGGCTGCTATCGATGATATGGATGATCTGGACCTAGAACAAGAATTGAGCGATCTGATTGATATTAAACTTGCCGAAAGCAATATCGATGGGGCCAACTTAATTCCCGCAATGCCAATAAACTCAACGCAACAACCAGGTTTACCAGGAGGTACGGCAGAAGATTTTGATAAGGAGATCGAAAAACGCTTGGCTGCACTAAGGGTCAATACGAAGGAAGTTCATAATGGCGTGGATGGAAAAATAAGAATTAATATTTGATTATCAGCTCGATTAATAGAAATTCTATATCATCGTACATTCGTTTGTAGTTAATACATACAAAAGTTGTTAGGTGAACATTTTATTTAGTGAAAACGAAGCGACGACTAGTTAGGATTACGAATTATTAAATCGTGCTTGTGCTTTGTAGTGCTTTGAAAAATGATCCACAATAAACTTTTTGTTTTTAATTAAGTTGGTCTTGAAAATGCCGTGGTATCTGAAGCTAAGACATTATTTGTGCATTTCGATGAAATATTCAGCATAATGATTCCTTGCCCTGTTTAACTAACTTGTTGGTTTTTATTATTATTTTTTAAATTTATTTACTAGCTGATTCACCCGATTTCATACCGGGCTGACATAATGCTCTTTTGAAATGTTTATAATTTAAAGCATATTTGCTAACATAATGAAAGTTGATGTAGAATTTTAATTCATTTCTACTATCAAGATTTAATTTATAATTTGGAGATTTGGCTGTTCTAAAGAGCTTCTTCAATTGGGCATCCATGTTGTGTTGCATCTGAAAGTGTAAATATTTGGTCTATCGTATATTCTAAACGTACGTCATGGCGTGGCGTCATGGCGGTATCTAACGTTTACTCATGCATCCCGGGTTCCTGAAAATGTTTCCATCATCAAGCTATTCAATTTCAGCGTACGATACTACGATACTACTTACTGACATCACTTGCTTGAAAGTTTTGTACTGTTCGTTAGTCCGTCCCATCCTTGAATTTGCCAGCATTGTGTGGTCTCCTTCGCAAAAAGACCGGATCATCAGGATTGAACGGATCAAAAAAAAAAAAACACACGCTTTCTTTTCTATCAGCTCCCATGGTCGAGTCGAATTCCTAGGCCTCCATATCGGACAAGATGTCTTCTCTTCGGACTCGAATCCTTAGAGCATAGAAGAATGTCTGCTCAATGCATGTTTACACATAAGATTCTTATGGGCAATATTGACGCTCCTCTAATTTTAGAACATTTCAACTTTCATGCACCATGCAGAGGATTGAGACCTAGTCAGTTTCTAAGAGCAGACTACAGGTCTACTACTTTTTGTGCAAACGATCCGCTCTTGCAACTAGTCAGACAGTACAATATAATTAATTTCAATTCGGACTTCTCTAAGTCAACTCATGAGCTCTGGTCTTATTTAAGGAACTATTATATATTGAACGTTTAATGTCATCGTCCAAATGTTAAAATCGTTACTATAATATTGTATTTAGTTTTATAAGATCCTTTAGGCTTATAAGCTCGATGATTGTAAATGAATAAATGAAATAAATAAATAAATAAATAAATGAAATGAACTGATGAAACAGCTGTCAGCTGTAAGATGTAGTTTTCCATTGGTGAAATTTTCTTATTGGTGAACCTACCCAATTCTAGATAATTCCGTGATTAAAAAAAAGACAACCATCTGCTCGTCCAGGCGCATTAGAGGATATACATTTTTTTTGAGCATATCATTAAAAGGATGCTCAGGAAAAATGTCTTTGTTTAAATCTTAAATCTTAAATGATAAAATTACAACAACCACGTGAGGATGTGGGAGTGCAGTCCATGTAGCGGTGCTTGATCCAGTAAAGCCTTGATGGACTTTACCAACGCATAACATTCATGAAGCATTTGAAAAGTTCAAGGAAATTTTTTGTTTGTGTTTATTAACAATAAATAGACCATGTCTGGGTTTCTGTTTCATGGTTCCGAATTGAATATAATTGAAGACGTTTTGATGCTACCTCAGACGATGATAATAAAGATCCTATCGATGTATGTAAAAATGACTTTGGGTAATTGGGGCCGGTAACATGGTGAGTGGAAGAAATTCATTCTCCCTCGCAAAAGATCTAAGAATAATAAAGTATAATAGCATCCTTCTTCAATTTGAAGCATCGCGCATTGCTCCAACAGTTCGGCAAACAAAGATAATGTTAATGGAGAAGAAGAGTCATTCAACGCAATGGCATCCTATGGCATCTCAAAATCCTCTATGTTACTGTAAGTCCCTCACTTAGAAGCCGCTTTTTCCGCAAAAACATCACTTTCCTCGAACAATGCCTGACAAAAAAAAGCTAGTTTTATGATAAACCAACCCCGTTCTCTCGGATGGCGTTCTCTCGGTGCAGTGAGCTCATGCATTGTACAAATATCTAAGCGTTTTGCAGCGTCCGTTGGTGATCTGATATTATACAACAACACCGGCTTGCCATCTGAGCCACGATGGCCTCTCCAATGCAGTATATCGATCACCGTGTTTTGTGACACTGTTCAGAACAGGCAGGATGAAAATTTTATTCTTCTTCTTCTTTCTGCTCTTCTTCTTTTTTAAAAGAGAGAAGAAGCAGACAGCAAAGTCAAAATCTCGTTGAATTCAAAACGCCCTGGACATGCGTTGAATTGTGCTAGGAGTGCTCTTGTTTTTCTTTTTCCATGCTCTCACGCTTTCGCGTATCCTTTGCCCATGGACTGGAAACTGGGAAGAGGTTTAGACGATGCACGTTGTGCGCATTTTAAGCAGGGAGAAAGCAGAAGAAAAATGAATAACTCGAGTCGCTGGTGCTTCGTATCGCGCATTCAGGACGATTGAATTTTTTGGCATTCGTAGGTGGCTCGCAGAATTTCCTGGCTAGCAAAGCGCTGTGCATGGAATGCCTATGTTTTCCCCCTCTTTTTCTTGCACACACATCTTCAGTGGGCTGAGGAATTATCCTTGTGTAAATAGCTCGTTAACAATAGCAGATAAGGGATGGAGCGGACAGCAAAATAAATACCTCTCTTTCGCGTGCGTACAGTACTGGTGTATTTTCTTCCTGATTACGTATTTTCTTCCTGTTCTTTTTTGCAACTCTTTCGGATAAGAATACAACAAAGAAACAGAAATCCATTTCAGGTACAATTCACGAAACGGCACCTGCCTGGAGTGTTCTAACCAAGCGATTTCTTTGCGGAGAGAGATTAGAGAATTTTCCGTCCTTCCTTATATCAACGCATGCCTAGCGAAGTGCACCAGAGGTGAGAAAATGAGAAAAAAGCAGAAAGAAAAATGTGCAGCTAGCTTTCGGCTGGCGGCATGTATTGAAAATGCGCGGGTGGGACTGTGCAAGGTGAGCCTTTTGTTTGATTGTTCCTGTTTTACGCACTTTCGCGCATCCTTAGCGCATAGATCAGAAAAGGTGTTCTTCTTATCATACGCACTTTTGCGCACTCTTCTTTTTCTTGCTTTCTTTTCTTCTTCGTACTCCCATGCCATGCGTGCTGGGGATGCTGTGCCTAGACTAGTAAAGAAAGGGAGGGAGAGCGTTTAATTCACGAGAGTAATTATGGGTAGACAATAGCGTACACAGGTTGCAATTCTGTGGAACGTGGTTGCATTGGATTACACGTGTCTGTTCGTTTTTGGTGGGACTCTCCCACTTGAAGGACACGGCAGCATCCATAACCAGCCTTTTGCGCTGCTGCTCCACCAGATTTTTGGCAGTTTATACAACTATGTGCCATCTGGAGAACTGGACGATGATGTTCAGGCAATATTCACTTTCAGAATACTCCGTGAAGTGCATTGTCACTACGTAGTCGTGGGTAAAACATGGATCAATGAAAACATGGGCCAGGTTTCAGGTAACCTCCCTGTGCCTCCTGTTCACCCAATTGTTCACTCAATGGATGGGATGCCATGGTGGGCCTTGCGCGAAGCAGCTTTAAGCTTCTTTGGTGCACGTGTCCCGATTTCACATGACAGAGGCTATAATTTTGACGGTAAAATCGGTTTGATAATAACCCGTTTGTCACTTGCTGTGACGGCTCGCCGCTAAAGCTGTGTGCGCGGCAGTGGTGTAAGCGGCCTATGAGCCGACTGATTCAGCTACTGCACGAGAGAGGGCGCTGGATCGGCACAGAAGGAGATAGCGGACAGGACATTGCATTCCCGTAGGACTTCGGGAATGGACTTTGACCGAGGATAACGACCGGAGGCTGAGATTAATCCGCGCGCGTGCTGGACGGTTCTTTTCCATTTCAAACCCCAGCAAGAGCGGATTAATTTTTCAGCGCCTCATGCAATTTCGCCTCTACCTTGTAGCTTTTTGGAAATTTTAAATAAAGAGGTTTTGCTAGGAAAAAACCGCTGGGTTTGATTTCTGTTGGGCACTTCATTTTCAACACCGTTGATGAACTGGATTCAACGGACGTTTTTTTAAAACGGATGTCTGTCGATTCCTTTTCAACCAATCATCAAAACTGTGTATCTTTATCTACTACATCTCCTCCTTCGATTTAAAGGCCAACAGTCTCTATGAAAAGCAGATAATACTAACTTTTGAACGTCTTTGGGTGCGTGAAAATCGACGAATATCTTGAATTTTTTGGTGGGTAAATAACATCACATTTCAAAAATTATCGGTTATGAAACGTCTATAAACATTTAGTTATTCAATGCATCCATTTTTAATCTGATCATTCGCATCTTTCATTGATAAATTTTGATACCAAATTCATCAAACATGAAATTGCGCGGACAATCTGCGTAGCGGAGCGAAAGCGTAAGAGCGAGAGACGAAAAGAGATGGAAATGTTATGTGCGCGCCGGGAGAATTTTGTGCGCACATACGCACGCACGCGGCACGAGTCAGCCGAGAGAGATTTTTTGCGGCTGGCGGAGCGAAAGAAACAACAAGAATAAAAAAGGAGCGGGACGAAAAACCCGCCCGCGGGCGGACCAACAACAACAACAACAACGAAGTGGGAAGAAATACTCCCTCCCGTGACCGCCCGCTCTTCGCCTGTAAACGTTATATTCCGAGCGAGCGAGAGGCATTTGGATAGAGCAGGACGCACTGAAAAACTGCGTGTACGTACACGAAAATTGCATGTATTCTTTGAGTGTGTGCGTGATTTTGTGTTACCTGGGATGTTTAACTCCGAGAATTCCTTTAAGTTCCAACGATATGCCATTTCAATTTAAGCGTATTCAATTTTCAACTTCTGCAATGCGTTTGCCACGTAATTTTCCCCCGGCTAGCGCAGTATGAGTATGTTTCTCAGCTCCCGCTATTGGCAGCACATTTAAAACTGACCGACATCCGATTTGGTGTGCTTTGATCATACAACTTCGTTGACTTCGGTCACGAACATTGGAAACGCGAGTCCATAGCCGCATTGAAGTACGGCTTTATTTATGATTTATGAATAATGATGATCATGTACGCTGTATGTAAAGAAAAATTAGAGTAACAACAACACAACGACGAAAATGTCTATATCATAATATTCTCTTCATATACTACTACAATAAAGAAAATCATATAAGCAAAAGCCGATATCCATTTGCCGATCATTTGGTTGTACTAGGCCTTGTGAAATAAAAATAAAACAAATAAAATATGTATGTGTATAAAACAAAGAATAACTGCCGTAATCGACATCCGCCCAAGGAAATTTAAAGAAAAAAATATACGCACTATCATTCGAATGGCTGAAGCTACAGTTTCAAGTAAGCGCATGCGTATGCGTTTTAAAGCAAAATTCTACGTTTCGTGAATACAAGTTTAAGGCAGAACGCCAAAGGCAGTCTGTAAAAGTTTGCCAAAGTCGAATGATATTTTATGCAATGGGCTGCTATCTCACCACAAACACTTGTATTCTTCAACTAATAATATTAATTTATCTTCGTCCATTTGGTTGTTCTACAAATCTCTTCAATCGAATCAGACTGTGCTGGCAGTCAATCGACTTAAATCTTAGTCAATCGACTATCCTAGAAATTATACACTGGACATAAAAACATCACACACGCGATATAAAAAGCAGACGTTTGCGTAAAATGTAAAACTTTGACTTTAGATCGCCTTAGCTGATGCGTTTTTGTGCGTTTTTCATTGCACTACCCAACCTCCGCAAAAGTGGAAATACGACGACAGTATCGATGAGCTATCAAAGTTTTCTTCTTTGTAATTCAAAGCATTTATTTCTTGTTTACTTTCCCCCATCCAGCGACAACACCTTAGTGCTCACCAAGATCCAGCAAATTTCCAATCTTTGTTTCGCGTTCCCCCTCTGCACCGCAGTTTCTATTTCGTTCTGTGCCTTTGGAAAAACTTAAACATTCGAAAATAAACTTCATTCATTGTTTGCACCGTTTTGATTCACTGAAAACACACTTTTAAAGGATCGATCACTTACCTGCTATGCTTGATACTGCCTCTTCCCCATCGACTAGCACGTTTATAAAAACTACCAGTTTTTCTCAAACGTTTCATATGATCCCTATTAGCAAGCACCAAATTATTGATTCAATTTATTGATCGAGATATAATGTTTGATGGCGGAGGTGTGCGGAAGAATATGGCGCACCAACACATATATGCCTTGCACCGGCACCCAGCTTTCTGTGCTGTCAAACGTCCTGTCAATCAAAAAAATCCTCGATAAAAGTGGAATTACGATGAGAGTATCGATGTGCTATCGAAGGTTTTGCCGTCCTCGATAGGTGTCCCTTGGGTAGTTAGGGTTTTGGCTGAATTATGCTATTTAAAAATAAATGAATCAATGAAATTTGTTCGTTAACGTGTGTGTCCAATACATGCTTTGTGAATGTCATGGCTCTGCATTAACACTAACCAGAGGGATAAAACAAATTGTGCCTGAAATCATGTAAGATTTCGGTGTAGTGTCTTAAGATATTATAAGTGTAGGATTGAAATATTTAAAAAAAGCAGACATTCATAAGGTACCTGACTATGTAATCTAACGAATGCTGAAGAAATTTTCGATACAAAATGCTTGAATTTTTTATTTGAGACAAAACTTGAACTTATCTCAGTATGGGGTAATATGCCCCGGCTTGAGTGGGGCAAAATGCACTGACGTTCAAAATGTAAACAAAGGGGCAAAATGCACCGTCAAAACAAATCTACTCACGGTTTTGCATTTGCCACCTTCATAAGCCACACGTTGTTGATTTTCATACGTTTTATATTGAACACGTATTAAAAATTAAAAAAAAAGATATTTCCTTTGGTTTTGTTCTTAATTTTACTAAATTAAGTGTGTTAATAGTCACCACAAACCATGGAGATACTCACACAAATGCCACACGATGTACCGGCCCCAAATCACATTACCACGACGCAACCAAAGAGTCCCGAGCCCACCTGTCTTCTTCATCACAACCGGCAACGGATGGGTCCGACGCTAAACTGAATATCTATTACCAGAATGTTCGTGGCCTCCGAACAAAAACATCTGATTTTCGACTTTCGCTCACCGAAACCGACTACCCGATAATTGCACTCACCGAAACCTGGCTGGACGACACACTTCCCTCAACACTACTCTTCGGGTCCGATTACAATGTATATCGTACTGACCGCAGCGCCTTGAATAGCACACGTGAACGCGGCGGTGGTGTGCTTATCGCTGTCCACTCTTCATTTCCTTCCCGTGTTTGCTGTGTTCAAAACGAATCACTCGAGATAGTGTGGGTGAAGATTAGTATCACCGGCAAATCGTTATTCCTTGGTTGTGTGTACATTCCGCCCTACATGAGCAGAAACGATGTCACACTGAAGGGGCTATCCAAATGTATCGAAGAAATCTATGATTTGATGAAGGCGAACGATCATCTCGTACTGGTTGGGGATTTCAATGTGGCGCTTCGCGACTGGAATCATGACGGACCAATTTGGTGGACTACGCCGAACCACTACTTCATCGACGTAATCAAATTGCGACTGCTTGAGCAAAAAAATTTCACTAAAAACGAGTATGGTCGTTTACTTGATCTGGTTTTAGTTGATGACAATTTGGCTGATGCCACAACTGTTACTCCTGTCACTGGAAGCGAACATTTATTACAAGCAGCTCGTCACCATCCGCCACTCCTTATTTATTTATCACACTGAACCTCAAATGTGACTGACGATACCTCAACCAACATGGATCGTCTTGACTTTAAACGTGCTGACTACGACCTACTCGACCACATTTTTACAAATGAAGACTGGAACGTTTTGTTCGACGAAAATGTATGTGTTGACGACGCAGTAAATATGTTTAATGCCAAAGTAAACAGCATCTTAAATGATCATGATCATGATCTTAAATGATTCCGACAACTTCATCGGCATAACTGTCCAACGAATAGACTGCGTGCCCATGATACTTCACGATGTTACCGTAACTACAATAGACTGCTACACAAACAGCATATCAGACGTACTCAACAAAATCTTCGGCGCCATCCTAAGGCTTTCTGGTCTTTTGTAAGCAAGAACCGCTCACAGACTTCCAAACCGGCTTCTATAACTCACAATGGTGTAACTGCAAACAGTGAGTCCGACATTAGTGAAATTTTTGCGGAACGATTTCAAGAAGTATTCTCCGAACGTATCCTGGACTTCAACAAAATCAATGATGCCATATCGAACGTTCCGTGGAATATGATGAGCTTGTCGGTTATTACCTGTGATGAAGATGTCGTCCTTGAAGCCTCAAAAAAATTGAAAATGAATTATCATCCGGGCCCTGATGGCATTCCTTCTGTTGTTTTGAAACGCTGTATTGCGTCCTTGTTACCGTGTCTAGTTCGTCTATTTCAAATGTTATTTGCTCAATGTTCCGTTCCTGCTGTATGGAAAACATCTTGGATGATTCCTCTGTTTAAAAAAGGCGATCAACACCAGGCAACTAGCTATCGAGGTATCACGTCGCTCTGCTCCAATGCTAAACTTATGGAGATTCTGGTATATGAACAACTGATGAGAGCTGCAACCAGTTACATAACCGTTAGTCAGCATGGTTTCACTCCAAAACGATCAACATCCACAAATTTAGTCGAATTTGTATCGGATTGTCTGACCGCAATGGATGACGGATTTCAGATGGACTGTGTTTACACAGATCTCAAAGCCGCCTTCGACAGCATATCTCACGATATACTGCTCGCAAAGCTCGAAAGGCTTGGCTTATCGGTGCCAATCCTGATCTGGCTCCGTTCATATCTGCAGGAACGTGTCTACCGGGTCAGCTTTGGGCAGTGTCGGTCTAGTGAGTTCACGAGCAGCTCTGGCGTACCACAGGGGAGCAACTTAGGGCCGTTGCTGTTCCATATATATATCAATGACGTGTCACTCGTGCTTCCTGAAGGATCGTTTTTAATGTACGCTGACGATGTAAAGCTGTTTGTCCCGGTTCGTGTCTTGAACGATTGTGTTACGTTACAACATATTGTTAATTTGTTTAGTAACTGGTGTGATAGGAATTCTCTGTGTATATGCGTTGAAAAATGTGCAATAATGTCCTTCTCACGAGCAAATGTTCCACATCACGCTACGTACCACATTGGAACACAGTGTATACAAAGGCTATCCTCGATACGCGATCTTGGTGTCATTATGGACTCACGTTTAACATTTTTGCCACATTATGAGTCAATTATTAGTCGCGGTAACAAGATACTCGGTTTAGTTCGTAAAATTACAAAAGACTTCGACGACCCTGTTTGTATCAAGGCAATTTACTGTTGTCTCGTTAGATCCGTGTTAGAATATAACTCAATGGTGTGGTGTCCATATGCACAGAGTTGGCAGAACAGAATAGAGGCCGTCCAAAGAAAATTGACACGTTGTGCGATTCGTGGACTTCAGTGGAGGGACCCGAACCAACTCCCTGAGTATCACTCCCGTTGTTTGCTGCTGGGTATTGAACCACTCTACATCAGACGAAGGAACGCCCAAGCCATATTTATGGCGGGACTCATAAAGGGTACAATAGACGCGCCAAGGCTTCTGGCAAAGACCGGCATACACACCCCTAGACAACTTACCAGGCAGCGTCCTCTCCTTTCTGTTAGTTTTAGATGGACGATGTATGGACAAAACGATCCCATTCAAGCTATGTCGCGTGTTTTTAATAGTTTAAGTGAATATTTCGACTTCCACGTATCTGTTAATGTTTTTCGCGAGCGACTTAGACATGTTCGTTAATTGGTAAGACTGTTTGAAAATCTGCTCTTGTAAACTTGTTAATAATGTTATGTTTAGCCGCTATGGCAGACATTGAATAAAGTAATAATAATAATAATAATAATAATAAATTCATATGATGATCAATTGTGTTTTCAATTCGTAGATCTACAGCAAGGTTGTTGTACTTGCTTGCTTTCTTCAAACAACCTTGGTCTACAGTATTGAAAAACGTCAACATTCTGTTTGTTTTGGATCGTATTGCCCCATGTTTACATCGGTGCATTTTGCCCCACCGTTCGGGCCATTTTGCCCCACATTGTCAAAGGCGCATAAAAAAGAAGGGTTTCTAAAACCTTATCTGACTAAAAATGGATAGTTTTGATATTACTTTTGGCATTTTTAGTTGATAGAAAAGATGTTAAGGAATCGAACTGTGCTAAACTTAGATTTTTTGCCTGAATGGATTGCGATGAATAATTTGTTTTGCTTAAGGGGTGCGTATTGCCTCACCTTACCCTATGTTTTTGGGGTCGTTTTTGTTTCTACCGACACCAGTCAAAATGACTGGTCTCCGTAGAAGTGTCCAATGCGTAATTTTTTTTCCGAACGCAAAGAGATTTTTTTCTCTTCCACAGAAATGAACATTTCAATAGATCGAGAAAAGTCATGCATTGACTTCGTTGAAATGATTTGGAACCAAAAAGAAATTAAGCTTGCAAAGAGCCCGACCAGTCTAAATGACTGGTCTGGTAGTTCTAGTGTTAAGGGGTGCGTATTGCCTCACCTTACCCTACCATGCGCACCGGAATTTGACTACACTCCGGAAGATGCTGACGAGTTGGTCCGTTGTCGCGTTGGGTATTCGCAACCCAGTCAGCCAACCTCTATGATTCCTTTAACGTTGGAGCAGCGTATGATGCCTGTTCTGCCTCCTATCGATGGTGATCGGTCAAAAACAAAGCACCTGTACTCCGCAATCTAAGCCGGGAAGTAGCTCCCGGTTAATGCGCAGCCATAAATTGTACACGCAGCGCCGGGTTTGTGAGAAGGTAACCAAGCAGTGTGCTGCCGCACCGACTGCGCCCGAACCATCAATGGTGTAAAAATGACCAACATTGCCAGTTCCAGGTACCCATGGCGAAACAGGAACCGCAGCCAGCGGATCGAAGGAGTTGGCGTCGGCTTTACTGCGATCAGCGGGATCGCAAAACACCCCATGAACATGCCAAATAGTTGGTGTTGGAGCGCACAAAGAGAACAACCCGTTCGGTAGAAGTGTAACCTTAGACCGTTTGGTCCTTCGAACCGTTGAGAGATATTGAACCGTGCCGCGGAGGTGCAAGTTGAAGTGCGTTCAGGTGGTGAATTGACTTAGATTCACGGGACATTGTGAGTTTCACGTCAAGTGATATCGACGTGTATTGGAAGAGCCAGCGCGAACGAAGTTGTAGCGGTGCAGAAAAAAAACGAACTCTGGACCCGGTCGCGTCGGGTCAATTCGGGTCGCGCGGGTTACGACTGCGCGGGTGTACGATTTGTACGTTGTGATAATTGCAATTTGCTGGTGTCTGCGTTGCGTGGATTTGTACGCAAATACTTTGATTATCATTCGTGCGGGCTGGTGGAGAACGAGAATTATGCTGGATACTGGAGAGTTGGTTGGATGCTGCTAATGAAAGGCTTGGTAAACGGTTAATTCGGCCAAGTCGAAACGTGGAACCATTTTGTATAAGCACCATTTTGTATAAGCAGTTTGCCGCTCAAAATTCGGCGTCAGTTCAGACATAGTGATCTTGCCATACAGTGGTGGACAAATTATTGGCAGTTGCGTAAAGGTGTGTGATTTCGCGCGCTCTCGGCGTTTCTTGTTGCTGCGTTGAGAGATTGCGGTTGTATTGTTGCTGCTGTTGGCGGTTGCTGTTCTATTGTTGCGGCTGTTGGCGATTGTTGCTGCGTTTGGAGATTTTTGATGCTTTAGAGATTTGTCTTGTGCTGATCTGTTGGTTGGAGATTTGTATGCTGTTGCTGCTGTTGAGGATTGTGCTGTAGCTGCTGTTGCTGTTCACTGTTATAGGAGAGTGTTGTACGCTGAGTACATTGATTTGTGGCTGATTGCTAGCTGTTGGTACGAACTCGCCACAATGCCGGTCACTGATAAAACGGTGCGACAGTTGAAGCGGGTGTACAAGGATCGGTTGAGCAGCATAGAGCAGTATGTGCAATTTATGGAAAATTACGTGGAGGCAAACATAGTAGAAGTGGGCTGCCAAATAGTTGCTCTCGAAGATGATAAAACTTTGTTTATAAATGCGAGAGAAAAACTGCTGTCTGAGTGGGAGGAGTGCGATGAAGTGCAGCTTCGCAATGAAAGAGCAGACTTCAACAAGAAGTATAGCATGGTGAAAGGCTTCTTGCTTGATAAACAGACCAAAGTAGAGAGTACGCGACCAAGTGCAAACAGCACTATGCAGCACACTTTTACAAGTTCCTCGCAGATGCGGCTCCCGAAAATTGAGCTTCCGGCGTTTAGTGGCGACCACACGCAGTGGATAAGTTTTAAAGACAGATTCACCGCAATGGTCCATGATGTGAGTGATTTGTCGGACACGGTTAAGCTGCAGTACTTGCTGGCGTCCTTGAAAGGCGAGGCAGCAACACTATTCGAACATGTTCAGCTTATTGAAGGAAATTATGCATCAACTTGGGACGCTTTGCTAAAGCGGTTCGATGATACAAAAACACTAAAGAGAGAGTATTTTAAGGCACTGGTGGACCTCGACGGGATGACCGGGCCGACCCCGGAGGAGTTGACTCGCATCGTGAACGAGTCAAGGTGGCTGGTTCGGGGCATGGGACGTCTAAAGGAACCGGTGGCCAGTTGGAATACGCCACTATCTAGCTTGGTGAGGTACAAGCATGATGTGGAAACATTGATGGCGTATGAGCTCGCCACCAGCGACGTACAAGAAGACACATTCGAGACGCTGATGGAGTTTTGTGAGCGAAGGATAAAAATATTAACCAATTCGGTGGTTAATAAAGCTAACCGCATTGAGACAAGGCAAGCAATAGAGTCGCGAAATCCACGTAAAGAGCAAGCTTCACCAAGGAAGACGTGTATGCGAACTCAAAGACAGTATCCTACCTCTACATTAGCTTGTGCTGCACAGACACCACGGAGGCCGCCTAGAGGATGCGAGGTGTGTCATGCAGACCACACCCTAACAAAATGCCCTTCCTTCGAGAAGATGACAACTCAAGACCGTCAAAGGGTTGTGAAGGACGAGGCATTATGCTTTAACTGCCTTGGGAAGGGTCACCAGGCGAGATTTTGTAGGGTGGGTAGAAGTTGCGGCCGATGCAGAGGAAGGCATCACACGTTGGTTTGCACGCAGGACACCAAGGTCGCACAAGCAAGGACTGAAGGGAATATAACCGCAACCACGCAGGTTGAGGTAGCCAAGCAAGGGTTGGTTTGGTTGTCGACAGCCCAGGTTTTGGTGTGTAACGAAGATGGTGTGGAGTTGCCCGCCAGAGCACTGCTGGACCAGGGATCGCAATCGAACTTTATTAGTGAAAGACTTGTCCAGCAACTGCGGTTGAGGAAACGGCGAATTAACAAGCCTTTGTCCGGAATTGGTGCTGTGAAACTAAGGGCTGAAGGTACGGTGACAGCAACCATGAAGTCACGAGTTTCACCTTTTATGGCTTCACTGAATTGTTTGGTGCTGCCTAGCGTGACGGCAAGGTTTCCTGCGCAAACCAGAACTATACAGCATTGGAAGATACCGGTTGGGTTGACGTTGGATGATCCGGCATTTTGTAGGAGTGAATGCATTGATTTGTTGATCGGAGGAGAACATTTTGCCGAGATGCTACAACAAGGACAGTTGAGGCTTGCTCCAAATCTTCCTATGTTACTTGAGACACAACTTGGATGGATTGTCAGTGGAAAGGAGGAGATGCCGTGTGAAGCCACCACTGATTTAGTTTGTTCCTGCGTAGCAGAAGACGATCTAAACGTGTTAATGAAACAATTGGTGGAGCTTGAAGCAGTGCCAGAGGAACGAGCTGTATCAAAGGAGGAGGATCTTCGAGGATGAGGGCGTAAGGTATCCTAAGGCAATGAGGTGCATGGATGACTTTTACGTCGATGATTTGTTGTCAGGCGCTGACTGCAAAGAGGAAGCCAGAGAGATAGCAGGAGAATTGGATACTCTGCTGAGCAAAGGAGGATTTGGTCTCCGAAAGTGGGCTTCTAACAATCCCGAGGCGCTTGCAGCAATTTCACCGGAGTACATCGCCAATACCGAACAGCAAGAGCTGGCAGTGGAATCCGACAATAACGCAGTGTCAACTTTGGGGTTGTTGTGGACTCCATCATCGGATGTATTGCAGGTGCAGGTGAGACTCCCGGAGGATGGCGAGGCGAAGCGAACAAAGCGACAAGTGTTGGCCTACGTGGCAAAGATTTATGACCCCTTAGGGTTTGTAGATCCCGTGAAGATGAAGGCGAAGTTGTTCATGCAACAGATATGGTCGTTAAAGGATGACAAGGGAAATCCTTGGGGTTGGGACGATGAATTGCCAGAAAAGGTTCTGTTGGAATGGGCAGCCTTTTATCCCCAACTATCATTATTGGCTGAGGTGATGGTGCCAAGGACAGCCATAGCCACACTCTCAGACGACATGCAATGCCACGTATTCGTCGATGCGTCAGAGAAGGGGTACGGAGCATGCTGTTACATTCGCAACAGGTCAACATCCAATGAGATAACTGTGATGCTGATGGTCTCGAAATCAAAGGTCGCGCCATTATCGCAAAGGTTGACGATTGCGAAGTTGGAGCTATGTGCAGCTCTGCTCGGTAGCAACCTGTACCGAGTAGTAGGAAAGGCTTTGCCATCAGGAGTACGAGTAGTATTGTGGACGGATTCAATGACCCTATGGCATTGGATAAGGTCTCCACACAACAATTGGAAAACGTTCGTGGCAAATCGGACAGCGAAGATACAAAGACTCACGGAGGGTTGCGAATTGCGGCACGTACCTGGTGTGGAGAATCCCGCAGATATAGTTTCCAGAGGTTGTGACCCAAAGGAATTTCTTCAGGCCAGACAATGGTGGTCGGGGCCGGCATGGCTGAGTGAACCAGAAGAAGAGTGGCCAGAGGTACCGAAGGCAAAGAAGGGAGAAGAACCGACAGGCGAAGAGCGAGCGACGACGGTACTGGTCTCTTCACACGATGAAGAGAGCTTCAGTGCTTGGCTGTTTGCGTGTTATTCAAGGTTTACTACACTTCGTAGAGTGGTGGGGTATTGTTTGCGATATCTGCTAGCTTTGCGAACGCGATCGAAGACAGTGATGCGGAAAGGGAGAACCATCGTACCCTTGACTGCGGGCGACTTGAGCAGAGCGGAGCACGCGTTGTGTCGACTGGCACAGGAGGAGCACTTCGCCGGGGAGTTGAAGTCTTTGAAGAAGAAATTAGAATTGCCACGGTCGTCGCCATTGAAGGACTGTAGCCCGTATATGGACGAAGACGGGCTAATTCGGGTGAATGGCAGGCTAAGAAACGCAACAGTGAGTGCAGCGATGAAGTACCCGATAGTGGTTCCAAAGGGACATCCGTTGGCGACGATGTTAGCAGCCCATTATCACGCCAAGTTGCTTCATGCTGGGCCACAACTTATGTTGAACTCGCTGCGACAACGGTTCTGGTTGTTGGGAGCGAGAGCTGTGGTAAGGCGAGTCTACCATCAGTGTGTTCGGTGCTTCAGATGCAGACCAAAATCAATAGTTCAGCCTATGGGTGACTTACCAGCATGCAGAGTGTCTGAGGCCAGACCTTTTGCAGTCACCGGAGTCGATTACTGTGGACCTGTGTACGTCAAGGGAAGTCACAGGCAAGCTGTTCCTGTTAAAGCGTTTGTAGCAGTTTTTGTATGTTTCGTGACACGAGCTGTGCATTTGGAGCTGGTGTCGGATTTGAGCACGGCTGCATTTCTGGCCGCCTTAAGGAGATTTGTAGCAAAGCGAGGTTTAGTGTCTGAAATCCATTCGGACAATGGCACAAACTTCAGGGGAGCAGCTAACGGATTGCATCGACTGTATGAGCTACTCAGATCATCAGAACACCGGAACGAGATTGCAACATGGAGTGCGGAGAAGCAAATTAAGTGGAAGTTTATTCCACCCCGCGCACCCCACTTTGGAGGTTTATGGGAAGCAGCGGTGAAGGCGATGAAACGTAATCTACAGCGGGTAGTAGGCACGGCGTCGATGTCCCAGGAAGATATGATGACAGGTTGAATCGTGCCTTAACTCACGACCAATCACTCCACTCTCCAATGACCCAAATGATTTAGAAGCACTAACACCTGGTCATTTTCTCACAGGTACAAACATGCAACAACTGATGGAAGTGGACCTGAGAACGATCGCGGAAAGTAGGCTGGACCATTGGCGATTGGTACAGCAACGAAAGCAACATTTCTGGGACCGTTGGCATGTGGAGTATCTGCAGCAATTGCATGCCCGAAACAAGTGGAAGGGGTCAGCGACACCTATCAATGTTGGCATGATGGTCATTGTTCGGGAAGATAATGTTCCACCCTTGAGCTGGCAGTTGGCGAGAGTAACGGGGGTGCACCCGGGCCCGGATGGGGTTGTTCGGGTGGTTACGTTGCGTACGGCCCAGGCGCACAATTTTAAGAGGCCAGTGAGCAGAATTTGTATTTTACCAACAGAGCAGGAATAGTGTAAATGTTTATAGATAGGAAAGCTAGGCCATTAAGTTAGGTATAAAAATTGAATTTTTATTGTGGTCGGGAATGTTGGCGCCTACATGTAGGCTAAGGCGCCGCAGTGATGAAAGGAATTATGTGATTAGTGTGCATGGGTATGTGCAAGGATTAGTGTTAATTCAGAAGATTAGTATTCGTGTTATATCTTGCATTGGGAATAATAAAGTAGTCTAAGGTTACACTTCTACCGAACGGGTTGTTCTCTTTGTGCGCTCCAACAGTTGGCAAAGCGTCGCGCCGTCCTGACAATGCGCTTTTGTATCCATGGTCGTTTACCAGGTGTGTTCCATTGTCGTTATAATCTACGGCATCTACGGTAGACAAAGTGGCAGGTCCTTCTGTCGACCAGCCACGCGAGCGACATAACCTTAAAAGCTGAGACTTAGTGGTGTCCAGGCTTCTCCACAATATTGGTATCCCAGTACTGGCTTAACAATAAACAGATGGGCTTCTCTTGGCAGGGTTTATGCTTGCGTTTCTTAATGCTTGCGAGGGTTGCATTAGGGGGTTTTATATCCGAAAAATTCACGTGCATTGCAAAGATATAAGATCCCGATTTGGGTTACAAATACTGTTGCTACCTATTTTCTTCATTCTTATTATATCGGATGAATTAGGCCTCTTGATGTATAGCTTTGTCAGGCGTTTTCAACGGTCGGGATAAGTTTGATAGTTCCTGTGCAGTTTGATTTAACAAATAACTTGCTTAGAAAATTTAGGGGTCATATGAAATATATCGGGCCAGGTATCTGGCCTATAAAGAACTAGTTAGACGAAACAGCGACAACATTTTGTCCTTGTGAGACAGCCAGGGGGTGTACGTCACAACGTGACGAATGTCCAGCAAAATATTATACACCATGACGGTGCGGCAGGATGCTTTTGAATTCGTCCGACAACATGGCCCGTGCATCATTGACTTGCTGATGGTTTCGTACAGCTGCTGGTTCGATCGATCCGGAATTTCGGCCAACACCAGCCAGTCGTAGTCCACCGCTGACCGTGGGTTTTCCGCATCTTCAAGGATCACCAGGCAGTGTGCGTGCTGGAGATCATGTTTCTGGTACTGGATAACGTGTATCCGTGCAATTTCGAGTCTCAACACTCCTGCTGAAAAGTCCTAAAGCGGAAAAACATGCGCGGTTAGATCGAGTTCTGGGAACTGCCGTGGTAGCAACTCCTGGGTTTTCTCCGGCCATTGCGGGTTGCATGTGACCGTGATAAATAGGTCCGGTCATCGTGCGTGCGGATACAGCTCCAGATTCTCCTGGCAGGTCATCCGCTCGTAAGCATGATGAAATAGGGTGGCTACTTGTTTGTACTTTTCGATGACACGTGGTATCCTATCCACAATACGCCGCGCGTGTTGACCATTTGATTGTACTGATCCTTTTCGATCGAGTCGTTAAAAATACAATTGTGCGTTTCTTCTGGGTGGTGAGTAGGTGCACCGATTCGATGGCACAGAGACGGCGACCGTGTCATTCAGCCTCACAGGATGAACGTGACTTCTGGTTAAGCATAGTGTACCCGTCTCTCAGCCTATGCCATTCAGGGCGATTTTAGACCGAGATCGCCAAGGCCCACCTTCAATCGAGTCATCCTGTAACACCGGTTGAGTCGGGTCCGCCGGATACATTCCCAGCGTTACCAAATCAGGAGAAAAATCGTGGTGCGCTAGCACCACTGGGTAATGATGTGGTTGCAGGCAAGGTAGCACTTTATCTCCAATACATTTCAAAGAGGTTTGATGTTTTTCTTTTTTTCCATCCACCACTGCTGAGTCGACCGACAATGTTTAGTTTCGGTGAACATTCCGTTGAACATCCAAGCGCTATTTCGGGGAGCGCTGAGTCGAAACAGTTCCCTTTGTTGAGCCTGAATAAAACAATAGGGCAGGCAACGGCGAAGTTCACGATGAGTAATAGGTGTATGGTGGTCGGGCACGATGGTGGTCGGTGTATAGGTCTCCCTTCAAACGCATTTTGTAAAGAAAAAATATTTAGCATATTCAGAAACTACTTTGAAACAACTGTCTTTATTACTATGATTAATTTAACTCACAATAAACTCGCAATCTTCGATGACCTAACTCACAATTAACTCATAAGCTTACATGCCGCAAAATAGCGAAGCAAAAACATTCGCGGGTGCAGGTGTTAGATAGTCTGAACGAATATTAGTTCGATAGTCTCCACGTGTTTCCGTTTTTGATACGGCTTTGTGGGAATTCCAACTTTTGCGCTCGTAGGGTTTGCTAACGATTGACAGTCTTGGAAACGAACGAAAAAAAAAACAAATTCCGATAATGATTTACGTGCACGGGTAGGTGCGCCGTCGGAACTGTGGAACGCACTTCCTTCCTAGGCCTTTACTCGCGTATGTATTTTTATTACTGAAAAAAAAACCCCTTTATAGCGGCGAAATACTGCACCGTGTGGTTCAAAAGGCAAAAGCCCGCAAAAGAAACGGCAACCGAAACGGCCATTGCGTGTGCATTGCGTTTTTCCTTTTTTTCCATCAGTTCTTTTTATTTTATTTTTTCCGAACCAACTGGGTACGCACTCGAAGTACCCTCGCTATGCTGGGGAAATTGCGGCCTTAGTTGCGGCGTAGTCGTTGACAGGCATTTGGGATGTGAATCATTTGCGGGTGTGCGAGCGAAACGATGTACATGTGCGAGCGAGCAACAGTAATCATGGGTTGGAACTGCTGCGAAAGCAAAAACAACTCACAGGGGGTTAAAACGAACGTAAGCGAGACGGCTCACGTAATAGAGCGGGTGAGGTACTGCGTGAATTTGAAGTTGTGTGCGAGCGTCTCATGTTGGTTGACAGGAAGCGTCCTAAAATAGTTCGTTTTGTTTTAAGAAGAAGAAGATATGTAAGAAGAAGAAGAAGAAGAATAAGAAGAAGAAGAAAAGGAGGAGGAAGAAGAAGAACAAGAATAAGAACTCATCGAAAAAAGCACGTCACAAATATGCTTATAATGTTTATTTAACAAATGGTTTCACAAACCAACTACGAGTTAAGCTTCAAAAAAGATTACCCGACCCAAAGGTTTTGTCGATAAGAGTTTCCATTTTCAAGAAAAATCACTTTAAAAATCGTGTAAGGTGGCGTGCAAAAATGATAGCCATGGCAGCCAACGTGTTATAGAATTCAATAATTTCTGGTTTTTCCATTCTCCGGCAGCAATTTCGCTTCTAGATGCATTCTAGATGCAGCATAATCACATCTTTTTTATCTTTTGACATGTAGCTGCACATAGCCAATTTTTTCATAGAAGCCAAACACAGTAGATAATTGTTCAGGGTTTCTTTTTTAAATCAATCATGGCAGGTGGTATATATGCGTTTTTTTTCTTCAAAGTGCCAACAATTGTTAGATTTTAGGACAGTAAACACGTGGTTAATGGCAAAGAAGTGAAAAAATTATCCATAGTTGCATTTTTGCCAGATCCTTTGTAAGGAGCGACTAAATCCTTAACGACTTTTTCTCCAACGTTCTTTTCACGGCCAGTATTCGATTATCCAATGTAAATCTGGTCAGTGAGAGGATACGAATTCACAGCGTCGCAAATCCAACAGACTTTTATCCCACACTTGGCTGGTTTGGAAGGTATGTATTGTGTAAACCTCCATGGTACGGGAACAGCTGCTTGTCGACTGCTAAGTACTCCGAAGGTTTATAATTTCCAAATTACTATTTAGCATAGCCCATATATGGCGTATCTTAGCAGCTTTGTCGTCTTCTATGCGCTGGGCACGAGTATTCACATAATCGAATCGAATAAAACGCATTATGTTACTAAACCGATTGATGCCCATTACTGCACGATATAGCACGACCACGGCTTCCACATATCTCCTGCACTATCGGTATTAGAGTTGTTGGCGCCAGAGAATATAGCAATACCCAGGAAAGCATACATTTTTTCTATATCAATTTTTTTCCACTCCAATGGTTTCTTCCCCGCATTCTTTTGGTTGTACGCAGGATAGGTTGACTTAGCCTTCTTGTTGTAGTGGCGTATTACGGAAATTACGGAATGACAAATTACGTTACTATATAAAATTTAATACCAAATTATCAATTTGGTTAACCGTTGATACAAATGCGCTGGACTGCTGGTTGAAATTCGACAATGCTGACACAATAATCGCTTAACTATGTAGCGCGCATCTGTTGGGTAACCAGGTACCCGGTTATGACACGAAAGGTGAAACTTTGGTTATTGATCGGACGGTTAAAGAAGAAAACCTGTAAAATCTATACGTATTCATACAATCGAACTTTAATTTTTCGACCAAGATGAACAATGCAGTATGTCTTTAAATATTAATTCATTCAAATCTGTTTATTCGTAAACTATATTTTGCTTTTTAATTATAAACAAAACATGTTATTCTTCAACATCTTTGATCCAACTTGTATATTTTAAATTTCTAAATGTAGCTCTTCTAAATTACGCAATAGTTTTTTTTTCTCTAAAAATTGGCTTTATCGAATCCTTTCGACCCAAATCATTCTGATCTATTCTGTTCATTTTTTTGCAGCAGTAAACTTTCGAGCAGCATCTATAAAAATAAATAATGCTTGTGTGCATTTTGCAAAGACGAATAGGTAATAGCACAAATAAAGTTATGGATTTATCAAACTATGCCCGTAGTTATGAGATGTATTTTAAAACAGTATATTGCACTACAGAGTTACTTTTACATTGAACTCGGTTTAGTCTTCTGCTCTCTATCTACAATAAATTATTATTACTGCTCGGTTTCCCAAAGAAAAACAAAGATAATAAATCTATTTTATTTCTGAAGAAGCTCCTACGTTACACATTTCGTGAACAAAAACATTATTTTGGAAAAACCATCACCTACACATCATACTAACCAATCTGGAACTGATAATTTCCTGCCCTAGTACGCAAGCGCTTTCTATCTGGATCGAATTTGCAACAACAATACCACGCCCTCTTTTTGTATTAAACGTTAGTCGTAGCCATCTATGCATAGATTTACATCTTTCACTTTTAACGGTATCTACATTCCACCATCCTAAAGATGCATTGTAAAATAACCACGTTATTTTATTTAAGTTGGTTTTGAAACTAAAGAGATCATTATAAACGACCAAATGAAAGCATTTAAATGGAACATATAATTGCAACAGTAGAGGAATGGCAGTGAAAAGGAAACATGAAAGCTTTTTATTGCTTAACATAAAACATAACTTTATTAAAAAAATTACCAACTTTAAAGACCTCAATCCCACATGTAAGGCAGATAATATTTAAATTCTTTAAATGTACTCATTCATTAACTGTCCTGATTATCTGGTCTTGGTCATGCTTTTATGTTAAAACGCATCCGCAATTTGCACAACAACTGGTCAATATATCAAGCCGAACTATGGAATAAGGTCAAATTATGAGTACGAGACAGCGTTAATGCATTTCGATTTTAAAACTGTTACCTGGAATGAAAAAATGGCTTAATAGCCATGACAGTTATTAATTATAGTATTAGGAACAATGGTTTCATTTTGCATTCGTTTATTATCTTCTGTCATTCTGTCAAATTGGTTGTTAAGATGACAAAAATGAAACACAACTCCCATAAAATTACGCGGGACACCGAAACCAGTGTTATAATTTTAATTATTATCATTTTGCTCAAGCTATAATGATTTTTTGGCATCTTGTTTGGCATGATGTTCGTGGACGAGTTTAATCGACTACATGAGTGCTACAAGACCGGTTAGATATACTTAAAGTAAGAGCTGTTCTCCATTGTACGTTTACTAATGTTTATTCCAGGTATCTGCATAATCCCCTATCACCCATTGCCTTCTTATTTTCTCTCAACTCACACTCTCACTATTTTGCTACCTGTCTCTTACTTTCTTTATTTGTCTTCTACCTCTCTGTTCTTCCTACTTTTTTCTCCCGTCCTCTGTATTTAGTATGAACCGCCAATCAGCATCCTGTTTCTCCAAAGTCCAAAAGGGATTTTGTAGGGCCGCGCCAAGCGTTTTGCGCTCTTTCAATCCTGGAAACACAGTTTCAGTCGTAGATTTCCTAGATTTGTAAACAGGAGTGCTCACAGCCCACTGTTCCGTTTGCTCACTTTTAGCACACGTAAAGAAGTGATTCGGGTTCGTGCTGTAAAACGTTCTATCGTATTGTGCGAGCCTTATTGCTCTATTGCTCTATACTATCAACGAAAATGTTTGCGTAACATTACACGACCCTGTGCATAAAACAGGGAACAGTTTAAATCTACTACTTCAACAGTTTCTCGTGTTTGGACGAATGTTGCAACGCATGCATGGTACAAAGTATGTGAGCTAAAACACAGTGATTTGTCGAGCAGGTTTTGCTGTGAAATTTAACCGATTCAAAAAGTTTAAAGAATACTGAGTAAGGCGCATGTAGCAACCAATGATTGATACGCCTTGAAAAGAAGTGTTGAAAAACTGAATCTTTACATCTAGAGCGTTTCAATGAGTAGTGTACTCGGATTTACAATTTTGTGCATTGCTATAGTGTGACCATTTTTTCAACATGGAATCAACCAAATCATTTTACATAAGGGATCTCTTGGGTGATCTTATAAATGGCCGACAATCAGGTAATAGAGAAAAAAAATGCTTCAACTTGTACAATGAATGATATACATTACGAAAAAGACTTGAGTTCGATTTCAGCAACTCAGTGATAAGCTCAGTGAAGGAAACGTGAAGTTTTAGTGATATAATAATGTGCTCTTACTGTTGTAACAAAGATTTGCTGGTGTAACTAGCTGATGGCCATGCTGAAGGACTTTTACTAAAAAAACCTTTTCTTAATATTGCTCTCCTATCATCATGTCATAATGGCAATTTTCATGGGGGTTATAGCGGAATCTCAAAACCGTGGAACATTTTAGTCCCTGTACAGATGTTAATTATAAACTACGACTTATTACACTGTTTGAATTCATGTTGAATTAAACAAAAACTTGCAAAATCTGCTATGGATCAATCATAACGAACTCATATTCCTTGACAATGTAGTTTATGTACATATATGCTTCGTATTGGTTTTATAGTTTTACTTTCAATATGGTTTTTATTTATTCGGACAAGTGAAGAAGTTTTCCTCATCCAGTTTTACCCGATTAGTGTGAATTAATGCAAATTGTGATTACGTTTTTGAAGATAAATGTAGTGTTTTCACTGTTATATTTGATACTAGCTGATTTACCCGATTTCATGCGGGTTGACATAGTGGTATTTTGAATTTTTTTATAGTTTAACGCATATTTTGTAACATAATGAAAGTTGATGTAGAATTTTAATTCGTTTTTACTATCAAGATCTTATTTATAATTTGGAGATTTGGCTGTGCTAAAGAGCTTCTTCAATTGTGCATCAATGTTGTGTTGCATCTGATTGAGTCAAGATTTGGTCTATCGTATATTCTAAACGTACGTCATGGTGTGGCATCATGGCGGTTTCTAACGTGTACTCATGCATCCCGGGTTCCTGAAAATGTTTCCATCATCAAGCTATTCAATTTCAGCGCACATTACTACGATGAACTGATGAAACAGCTGTCTGCAATTTAAGATGTCGTTTTCCATTGGTGAAATTTTAGTATTGGTGAACCTACCCAATTGTAAGCAAATCTGTTATTAAAAAAAGATAACCATCTGCTCGATCAGGCACATTCGAGGATATAGGAGTGCATCATATGGCGCTGCGTCTCATACAATTTTTTTGATGCTTAAAAGGAAGCTCATGTAGCGGTGTTTGATCCAGTGAAACCTTGATGGACTTTAACAACGCATAACATTCATGAAGCATTTTGAAGTTAAAGGAAAATTCTTGTTTGTGCTTAAAAATAAAAAGACCATGTCTGGGTTTCTGTTTCATGGTTCCGAATTGAATATAATTGAAGACGTTTTGATGCTTCCTCAGACGATGATAATAAAGATCCTATCGATGTATGTAAAAATGACTTTGGGTTATTGGGGCCGGTTACATGGTGAGTGGAAGAAATTCATTCTCCCTCGCAAAAGATTTAAGAATAATAAAGTATAATAGCATTGCATTCTTCTGCAATTTGAAGTAACGCGCATTGTTCCAACAGTTTGGCAAAAAAGTTAATGTTAATGGAGAAGAAGAGTCTTTCAACGCAAGTCCTATGGCATCTCGAAATCCTCTATGTTACTGTAAGTCCCTCACTTAGAAGCCGCTTTTTCCGCAAAAACATCACTTTCCTCGAGCAATGCCTGACAAAAAGAAGCTAGTTTTATGATAAACCCATGAAAACCCATGAAACCTCTAGATGATCTACTGTCTCAGCAGATCGCGTCCTTCACGCTCCAATCGCGTGATACCGTACCTCAATCTTATGATTTACTCACACCTGCAACACAACTTTTTATAGTTCTCTAAAGGATTTCATCCTGTTCCTAGCCATTTGTAAGTCATTGTAGGGAAAGGACTGACAGTCCAATGTATTGGCTTTAGGGGGCAATTCTGTCGAGTAGTTTCTGAGAAATATTTTTGTCTCAAATTTTTAACGAAAACGTGCATAGGTGGGGAGGAAATATTTTGTTGAGAAAAATGACTTCAAATATTGAATATTGTCCACCTTCGAGCCAAGTTTGGTGCAAATCCATCGAGTAGTTTCTGAGAAATAATTTTTTTCGGTTATTTTTAAGGACAGGTGTATGGGAGGGGTGGGGAGGAAGTATGTTTTGGGGTAAACGACTCCAAATCCGGCGATAATCCGGTAATATCGCCCATCTTTTTGCCAAGTTTGGTACGAATACACATACATACATACGAGTACATACATATATATATATATATATATATATATATATATATATATAGATATATATATATACGTCTTAATCTTCTTCTTCTATCTTCTTCTTCTATATATATAAAACAAAGTTCAAAATGTGTGCGACCGCGCATCACTGGAGAACGGCTGGACCGATTTGTGTCGTTTATGGTTCATTCTGTTCGTCTTGACCCAGGGCAGGTTTATGTGGCAGAAAAAGTCGGAAAAGTGCCATAGTTTCCACAATATTCGCAATTTTCTGCGAAAAACTCGCGCCTACGATGGTCCCGAGAACTTTTAGATTTGAATTTTTCGCTTCGCCTCGCCTACTACGGTTGAAGGGAATGAAGTTTTCAAATCAAACCAAAGCCAGGAAAGAAGAAGACAAACCAAAGCCTTTCTGACCAACGCTCTGTTATCAATTTTTATTGGAAGAATGAATATGTTGCCCAAAAAATGTTACAATATTTTGTTAAGAAATTCACTTCTTCTTTCCTGTTGTAACGGCCAATTTTCAATAGCCATTTTTAGGGCTAACGAGACCTTTCAATTTTTAAGCCTTATTACACTCACAATGTTACTGTCACTCGATTTTGGAAAATAGTATCAAATCGCGTTTGACAGCAATATTGTGCTAAGAAAATCGGAAGCGAAAATCGATTTGCTTTCGGTTGGAACTTTTCTGTTAAAGTGACGCTCTTTCGACGGACCATTTGTTGTTTTCATCAGGGATTGTTGTTAAAATGTTTGCAACATGGATTTCGACGATGAATTACGGATTTGTTTGCAACTAAGCCACAAAGAACCCACTTTGCAAAACTTGCGTTATTACACGAGCCGATGGTAATTTTCTGTCATACGTCCTTACCAGAGCCCAGTTTGACATGAAATCCCAAAATCGAATGACGGTAAAAACCCGTGTGTAATGAGGGCGTTCGTGGATAGCCAATCCTTTGTGACTTGGGAGATCTAGTCTAGATTCGAACCCACTGTGCTAATCAGGAGTCCCCGAGTTCACAGAACTCTACTCATAGAGAAACAAGAGATTTTAACGCAAGGGCCTAGGGTAGCTCAAACTCCCAGAAAGTCATTGTTGAGAATGACAGACATCCACGAGTCTGCGGCTGGAGGAATTTACTAGGAGTTTAAAACAGCCACTAGGACCAAAGAACGCACGAAAAAAAAAAACGGTTAAAAGTGCGTCGGGTACGGAGGTGAGCTGGATAGCAAAAGTGAGAACGCCAGTAAGACGGGGATTCGCAGGTCATGTTTTTATACTAGCCCACTAGCAACGAGCTACTAGCAACGAGCTACGCGCTAAGAACAAATAAAGCTCTATTCAAAGAAGCACGTAAATTAAGAAAATAACCTGGTTTTGCTACTAAACAGTCGTAATTGCAACGTAATTATAGGGAACTTAAGTTGAAAAATATAGGAAAGATGTGTAAAAAGTTGAGTAAATTTTCATCGCAAAAATCCCTTAGCTAAAATTTGCTTTTATTGAAAATCCCTCATCTCCCAAGCAAAGCCGGGTAAAACGCTAGTTTAATATAAACAGCCGGAAAACCAACAAAATGAACCTCTCGCTATCGACTCGCTATCAACAGGTCCGAGGCAGTTGCCAACGAATCAATCGATACGGTGCAAAATTGTGCGTATAGGATTGAAATAGTTGGTGGACAGCGCTGGTGTTAAATATACGTTTTAAAGTGTTGAGGAGAGAAATTTTGCATCAAGGTTTTGCTGGTTAGCCATGCCGATGTTGTTTGGCGAGTTGTTCCGCTTTTTTATAGCTCGTTAATAAATACAAGAAAAATAAGTGATATTCATCCGACGTTCACATCAACATTCGACAGGTTGGTCCAAAAGCATTTTTCCCACGGCAATTTGTTAAAATACACTGTATGCATCGATCTCCTCTTAATTAGACCTTGATCTCACCGATCGGTTATAACCGCCGAGCTATATAGCTCGGAGTACAAGTTCATCCACAAATGAACACATATCGATCCACAAGCAGTGTTGGTAGATGCAGCTTATCGTATAGAATAGGGGCCAATGGTCTGAAGATGTTCAATACTAAAATTTTTGTATACACTCATTTCATATTAACCAGTTTGAATTGTATTTGCTTCAACTGAACAATGAGTCCCTTTAGGTCTCAACTGAACTATCAGTACTTTACAAAATTACCACTTTAATAACATTTTAGTATGAAGTATGAACATTTAGCATGAAGTAGAATGTAATGATGTGACCTGACCCGATTGATTTACCTTGGTCATTCGCTGATAACTGCCCAAAAGACACAAATCGAGGACGGCTAAGTCCTCGATAGCTCATCGATACTCTCATCGTATTTCCAATTTTGCGGGGATTGGGAATGTTGGTTTCTTTTTACACATAGTTCTTCTTCTTAATTGATAGCGGGCCGTGGAACACAATTAACATTAAAAAGGCTATATTGATCCATACCATGCTGGTGTTAAGTTAAATTGTGAGATTGCAACACTAGTAACAGAGTAATCATTGTGAGATTGCAACACTAGTAAGAGAGTAATCAATAACTACATGAAAGATACAACTGAAAATGGACTTTGGAAGTCATCTTGAGAAAAAAAACCTTTCTTGCATGATACACGGATAATATTAGAAGTACGCCCCATAAGCTTTTGGAAGAATATAAATCACCGGCAGAATAGATGTTCGGGCGTAGAATACGTACGTGCCTCGAGCTACTCAGAGTACCTCGAAAGCTTAAGCCCGTTTGTGATCAACCCTATCCAAGAAGACAGCAGGATATGTGGAGGTGGGTCTCTGGAGAGATTGAACAACGAATAGGAAGAGTTTTATACAATGTTTTGAAGTCAACTGGTGGAAAACAAATATCGCAAATTATTCAGTTGAGACCACGATTAGCCGATTACAGCAAACCTCGTGCACAAAAAAAAAAAAGGATAGTAAGCAAACTTCCCATGCACCCATGATACAAAGCAACCTGTGATAGTTCCTGCTAGAGTGTTATATTTGCACAACGTTAACATTTATTACACACTTCTTACCGCAAGAAATCCCTAGCGTAGAACTTGACGAATGCCACTTAAAGTGCGTCTCAAAGGTAACTTACTCCACAATCTTGTTTTTGTTTCTTTTATTATTTGTGCCATTCTGTAGCAATAATAAAAACCCCTTTCTTTCACTAATTAATTTTCGCACTCACTTGTATCACTTCGTTTAAAATTTACATTACTTATTTATTTATGTTTGAAGTCGGACTTTCGCGTACTTCTCGTCGTCGCGTGACGATACCAATTTGTGACTAACTTATGCTCCGTGTGAGCCACTTTTTATATCTCGGCCAACAATAGAAAGGACTTATGGTCCGAGCTTTTACTGCGCAATTAATATAATTTTCATTAGATATCTTCTTGTCCTTATCTCTACCTTTTAAACTTATCTTATTATATGACAATTATTTCATGCCCTATCTTTTAATAATATTTTTATAGTATAAATTTTCTGAAACTAGAAAATATTTAAATTAGTTCCTATATTTTAAAGCTTAATCGATATGGCTGTCTCGCTTATGGAATATTCCTAAAGGATGATACATTTGTGTGCGTGATAGATTTGGATCTCATTTGATTGTAGCTTGACCTGTTCTAATTATCTTGACTATGGCAATATTTAGTACCTTTCGCTAAGTTTAGCTAAGCTACATACTTTTTATAGGATCTAAAGTAGTTTTCAATTAATCTTTATGACTAACTCTTTTATGGATCTTTACTTTACTAGAACCTAATTATTATGTCTAATTTTTTATAGTATGCCTTTATCCTTAGTACACTTTTTCATATTTATCTACAATTCTTTTACTCTATTTTTATGGACTACCTCTATTTACCGTTATCTTCTTCTTTAACATTTTCTCCTTCATCTGCTACTACTCTAAAAAGTCCACTGTATGGTATTTCTAATTTCTTTCTATTCTCTTAACGTATCGTAACGTAACGTAACAACACCTGTTCGCCCGGTTTAAATGTTTTGTGTTTAATATGTTCGTCATAATATTCCTTGCTTTTATTCTTATTGGCAAATAGCCGTTTTCTAACCTCTTCATGTGCTATTTTTAATTTCAAACGTAAAACGGTTGCGTAGTTATCAAGGTCGTATTGTACTTTGCTCATTTTTTCTGTTATTACACTTGACGGTACATTTGCCACCCTTCCATTCATCAGATAAAACGGATTATATCCTGTTGCGGTTTGAAATGTATTATTTTGAGAAAAATCGTAAAAGCTGACTTGTTCCAATCTAAAGCCTTCTTATCGCAGTACATTATTAGGAAGTTGTCTCACTGTTTATGCGAATTCTCAAGTGATCCTATTGTTTTATGATGGAAAGCCGTCGAGTGTAATTTTTTTTATTTTTTAATAACTTGCATACTTCGTTAAATAGTTCTGAAAGAAATTCAGTACCCCTATCAGTACAAATGGTTTCCGGTACTCCGTATTTAAGTATAACACTCTCTACAAACGCTCTTGCAACTGTGTCGGTTCTTTTGTTGTCTATTGGCGTGGCTATCACAAATTTAGTTAATTCACTTTGGGTCGTTAGTATGTATTCGAAACCCTGAGCATTTACTAAAGGCCTTACGAGATCTATTAGTAGTTTTTCCTTACATGCTTTCGAAGTGTCGGTTATTTTAAGCGGTATTTTGGTTGGTTTATTGAGTTTACATAATTGGCATTGTTTTCATTTTGATATCAGTTCCTTAACATCGTTATCAATTCCCGGTCATGTAAATATATCTCTGTTTAATTGTTTTGAGAGTACGGTAAAAACCTGCGTGACCCGCAGACGGTAAAGTGTGATAATCATTCATTATAATGAACTTCTTTGCTTTTTCATGACTTTGTATCACTTTTACATTTTCATTGAGTATTATTATATCAGGCATCCCCTTCTCATTGAGGGTTTTTAGTTTTTCCATCAATTGCCTTGTAACTTCATCTCGTTTCTTAATTGCCAAGTATGTTTTATATTTTAATGATTTAATAAAGGTCTTTATCCTCACTATCTTTCCTCGTAAGTAAGCAATAGGGCTGGATTATGGCACAATTTTTTTTTCTTTTGGTATAACAAGATCTTTGATAATAGGACAAAACTGTAGTTCAATGTAGTTTACTTTAGATACTACCAATTATTATTATTATCTTGGAAAGTATCGTTACTATCAGTTTTTTAATGTTGCCAATGCATTTTGGATAAGGTGTAGGCTATCACATTTTCTGTTCCATTTTTAAAGTTTACAGTAAACTCGTACTCTTCCAGCGCAAGTCCAAATTTTGTTAAGCGGCTCGAAGAATCTTTCATTGTGAAGAGATACACTAAAGGCTTATGGTTAGTGAAAATATTGAAATGCCTACCATACAGATATAGGCGATAATGTTTAACAGACCATACTATGGCTAGCAACTCTTTTTCGATAGTCGATAGTTCGATGGATGGCAATGCACGATGTCCCGATGTCACGTGGCTATTTTCTCGTGCGATAATTCGATGGCGATGGTCTTCACGGCGATTTTCGTTTGCTCACTTGATGTTGGTCGCTGTGATGACTTTTTTCGTGATACCGCTGATTTATTTGACCCAGGCGATTCTGGCTTTTGTAACGGTATTTAGCTGCGTCACTCGATCAAAGCAATTAGTGCCGCTCGATCTTCAGGTGTACGTTTATGTGTGGTTATACGGTACGGTACCGGCAAAAGTACTCGATGTTGTAGCGTTTCGAGATTTACCTGTCTTCGGTCAAACGCGTTCAAATATGAATACGCACGAGAACCACGAAGGATAATTTCGAATTAATTTCAATCAGTCAAGTATTATTTTTTCTTTATTAAACCACAAAGCGCAATATATGGCCTTTCTTTCTCTTGCACGAGGCCCGTCCGTTTTTATCTGCGATCGAAAGTCCAAGAGGGCTGCCGATCGATCGATAACGATCAGCAGGCCCTATCGCGATATGAGTGCCGAGTCGCGTAGAACGACACGTACACGTAGATCACTCGGAACTCAGCTGGGCTTTCTGATTAGAGATATCCGGTCAGTCGCGTGCTCGAGATGACGCTTGTGCGTTAACTCTCGGCTGACCGTTATCCCCAATCAGGGTTGTAGTCGCGGTACTACTTGCCAGCTCGCCATCAGGGCTGTAGTCGCGGTAGGGTCCGTCGTAGCACGCGCTCGTGCTACACCAAAATATGTCTTCCTTGTCGACGTTTGTTCGTGTCGATCCGCGTAGTGTCTACGAGCGCTAGGATGGCGAGGCTCGTTTGCCCATATGTGTGTGTAGTGTAGCTGGTTTGACCGAGCGTAGCTCAGGTTAGCACTCGATTTGTATCGCTTTATATATTTCATAGCGTAGCGATAGCGTATGTTTTATGTTTCTGAATCGTACTATTTATTTAAAGAACATAATTCCACTGCTTACAATAAAACTACTTAAACTTTAACGGACATCATACTTGATCAAACAAAAGGCTAAGAGCCATGGCCCGTCCGGTCCGGCTCGCACGCAGAGAGAGACAGCCTCTCCTTAAGGAGGAATGTAGAATGTAGAGCCTTTTGACGTCCAAAATGCATAAAATCGAAAAACGATTTTTGACAGTACGAAAATAATCAGCTGCATCGGTGAATCATAGCCGGGAAATAAAAAATGCGAAAATGTATGAAAAAATGTGAAAAAGCTAGGTAATCACATTCCGTTTCACTCGTTTCCGTGTGAGAATGGTGAATTGCCAAACAACTGGATAACTACCTGCGACAGGGATAGAAATAGATACCATCGAAAAGTGATGTGATGTGTCGGCATATTTTTCTCCTTCAGCTTATCGGAGGGATAAGTCTACTTTGCTCAAACAGCGTAAAGGATCGCCGATCGATAATTATTTACCGAACAATTGAGCCAGAAGACTGATTTTGTTTATTTTTGAATTGTCAAAAGACGCTGACGCCATTTTGCGAAACAAAAAACCCCTAAAAAAGTCACTTTATATCTATTTACACACCTTGGTATTAATCGTGAGCAGCTCGCGACTCTGCTCTGCCACTTCCTGCCTGGAGAAAGGCGTCATAAAGGTATCATTGGCTCAAAATAGAGCAGTTTCTTAGATTAGAGAATATCTCTTCTGGCAGCGGTAAGGGGTACTGGGTTGACATCAGTCATTTAAACCGGTCGAGTAATCGTCTTTCAACGCAAGTCCTATGGCATCTCGAAATCCTCTATGTTACTGTAAGTCCCTCACTTAGAAGCCGCTTTTTCCGCAAAAACATCACTTTCCTCGAGCAATGCCTGACAAAAAGAAGCTAGTTTTATGATAAACCCATGAAAACCCATGAAACCTCTAGATGATCTACTGTCTCAGCAGATCGCGTCCTTCACGCTCCAATCGCGTGATACCGTACCTCAATCTTATGATTTACTCACACCTGCAACACAACTTTTTATAGTTCTCTAAAGGATTTCATCCTGTTCCTAGCCATTTGTAAGTCATTGTAGGGAAAGGACTGACAGTCCAATGTATTGGCTTTAGGGGGCAATTCTGTCGAGTAGTTTCTGAGAAATATTTTTGTCTCAAATTTTTAACGAAAACGTGCATAGGTGGGGAGGAAATATTTTGTTGAGAAAAATGACTTCAAATATTGAATATTGTCCACCTTCGAGCCAAGTTTGGTGCAAATCCATCGAGTAGTTTCTGAGAAATAATTTTTTTCGGTTATTTTTAAGGACAGGTGTATGGGAGGGGTGGGGAGGAAGTATGTTTTGGGGTAAACGACTCCAAATCCGGCGATAATCCGGTAATATCGCCCATCTTTTTGCCAAGTTTGGTACGAATACACATACATACATACGAGTACATACATATATATATATATATATATATATATATATATATATATATATATAGATATATATATATATATATATATATATAGATATATATATATACATCTTAATCTTCTTCTTCTATCTTCTTCTTCTATATATATAAAACAAAGTTCAAAATGTGTGCGACCGCGCATCACTGGAGAACGGCTGGACCGATTTGTGTCGTTTATGGTTCATTCTGTTCTTCTTGACCCAGGGCAGGTTTATGTGGCAGAAAAAGTCGGAAAAGTGCCATAGTTTCCACAATATTCGCAATTTTCTGCGAAAAACTCGCGCCTACGATGGTCCCGAGAACTTTTAGATTTGAATTTTTCGCTTCGCCTCGCCTACTACGGTTGAAGGGAATGAAGTTTTCAAATCAAACCAAAGCCAGGAAAGAAGAAGACAAACCAAAGCCTTTCTGACCAACGCTCTGTTATCAATTTTTATTGGAAGAATGAATATGTTGCCCAAAAAATGTTACAATATTTTGTTAAGAAATTCACTTCTTCTTTCCTGTTGTAACGGCCAATTTTCAATAGCCATTTTTAGGGCTAACGAGACCTTTCAATTTTTAAGCCTTATTACACTCACAATGTTACTGTCACTCGATTTTGGAAAATAGTATCAAATCGCGTTTGACAGCAATATTGTGCTAAGAAAATCGGAAGCGAAAATCGATTTGCTTTCGGTTGGAACTTTTCTGTTAAAGTGACGCTCTTTCGACGGACCATTTGTTGTTTTCATCAGGGATTGTTGTTAAAATGTTTGCAACATGGATTTCGACGATGAATTACGGATTTGTTTGCAACTAAGCCACAAAGAACCCACTTTGCAAAACTTGCGTTATTACACGAGCCGATGGTAATTTTCTGTCATACGTCCTTACCAGAGCCCAGTTTGACATGAAATCCCAAAATCGAATGACGGTAAAAACCCGTGTGTAATGAGGGCGTTCGTGGATAGCCAATCCTTTGTGACTTGGGAGATCTGGTCTAGATTCGAACCCACTGTGCTAATCAGGAGTCCCCGAGTTCACAGAACTCTACTCATAGAGAAACAAGAGATTTTAACGCAAGGGCCTAGGGTAGCTCAAACTCCCAGAAAGTCATTGTTGAGAATGACAGACATCCACGAGTCTGCGGCTGGAGGAATTTACTAGGAGTTTAAAACAGCCACTAGGACCAAAGAACGCACGAAAAAAAAAAAACGGTTAAAAGTGCGTCGGGTACGGAGGTGAGCTGGATAGCAAAAGTGAGAACGCCAGTAAGACGGGGATTCGCAGGTCATGTTTTTATACTAGCCCACTAGCAACGAGCTACTAGCAACGAGCTACGCGCTAAGAACAAATAAAGCTCTATTCAAAGAAGCACGTAAATTAAGAAAATAACCTGGTTTTGCTACTAAACAGTCGTAATTGCAACGTAATTATAGGGAACTTAAGTTGAAAAATATAGGAAAGATGTGTAAAAAGTTGAGTAAATTTTCATCGCAAAAATCCCTTAGCTAAAATTTGCTTTTATTGAAAATCCCTCATCTCCCAAGCAAAGCCGGGTAAAACGCTAGTTTAATATAAACAGCCGGAAAACCAACAAAATGAACCTCTCGCTATCGACTCGCTATCAACAGGTCCGAGGCAGTTGCCAACGAATCAATCGATACGGTGCAAAATTGTGCGTATAGGATTGAAATAGTTGGTGGACAGCGCTGGTGTTAAATATACGTTTTAAAGTGTTGAGGAGAGAAATTTTGCATCAAGGTTTTGCTGGTTAGCCATGCCGATGTTGTTTGGCGAGTTGTTCCGCTTTTTTATAGCTCGTTAATAAATACAAGAAAAATAAGTGATATTCATCCGACGTTCACATCAACATTCGACAGGTTGGTCCAAAAGCATTTTTCCCACGGCAATTTGTTAAAATACACTGTATGCATCGATCTCCTCTTAATTAGACCTTGATCTCACCGATCGGTTATAACCGCCGAGCTATATAGCTCGGAGTACAAGTTCATCCACAAATGAACACATATCGATCCACAAGCAGTGTTGGTAGATGCAGCTTATCGTATAGAATAGGGGCCAATGGTCTGAAGATGTTCAATACTAAAATTTTTGTATACACTCATTTCATATTAACCAGTTTGAATTGTATTTGCTTCAACTGAACAATGAGTCCCTTTAGGTCTCAACTGAACTATCAGTACTTTACAAAATTACCACTTTAATAACATTTTAGTATGAAGTATGAACATTTAGCATGAAGTAGAATGTAATGATGTGACCTGACCCGATTGATTTACCTTGGTCATTCGCTGATAACTGCCCAAAAGACACAAATCGAGGACGGCTAAGTCCTCGATAGCTCATCGATACTCTCATCGTATTTCCAATTTTGCGGGGATTGGGAATGTTGGTTTCTTTTTACACATAGTTCTTCTTCTTAATTGATAGCGGGCCGTGGAACACAATTAACATTAAAAAGGCTATATTGATCCATACCATGCTGGTGTTAAGTTAAATTGTGAGATTGCAACACTAGTAACAGAGTAATCATTGTGAGATTGCAACACTAGTAAGAGAGTAATCAATAACTACATGAAAGATACAACTGAAAATGGACTTTGGAAGTCATCTTGAGAAAAAAAACCTTTCTTGCATGATACACGGATAATATTAGAAGTACGCCCCATAAGCTTTTGGAAGAATATAAATCACCGGCAGAATAGATGTTCGGGCGTAGAATACGTACGTGCCTCGAGCTACTCAGAGTACCTCGAAAGCTTAAGCCCGTTTGTGATCAACCCTATCCAAGAAGACAGCAGGATATGTGGAGGTGGGTCTCTGGAGAGATTGAACAACGAATAGGAAGAGTTTTATACAATGTTTTGAAGTCAACTGGTGGAAAACAAATATCGCAAATTATTCAGTTGAGACCACGATTAGCCGATTACAGCAAACCTCGTGCACAAAAAAAAAAAAGGATAGTAAGCAAACTTCCCATGCACCCATGATACAAAGCAACCTGTGATAGTTCCTGCTAGAGTGTTATATTTGCACAACGTTAACATTTATTACACACTTCTTACCGCAAGAAATCCCTAGCGTAGAACTTGACGAATGCCACTTAAAGTGCGTCTCAAAGGTAACTTACTCCACAATCTTGTTTTTGTTTCTTTTATTATTTGTGCCATTCTGTAGCAATAATAAAAACCCCTTTCTTTCACTAATTAATTTTCGCACTCACTTGTATCACTTCGTTTAAAATTTACATTACTTATTTATTTATGTTTGAAGTCGGACTTTCGCGTACTTCTCGTCGTCGCGTGACGATACCAATTTGTGACTAACTTATGCTCCGTGTGAGCCACTTTTTATATCTCGGCCAACAATAGAAAGGACTTATGGTCCGAGCTTTTACTGCGCAATTAATATAATTTTCATTAGATATCTTCTTGTCCTTATCTCTACCTTTTAAACTTATCTTATTATATGACAATTATTTCATGCCCTATCTTTTAATAATATTTTTATAGTATAAATTTTCTGAAACTAGAAAATATTTAAATTAGTTCCTATATTTTAAAGCTTAATCGATATGGCTGTCTCGCTTATGGAATATTCCTAAAGGATGATACATTTGTGTGCGTGATAGATTTGGATCTCATTTGATTGTAGCTTGACCTGTTCTAATTATCTTGACTATGGCAATATTTAGTACCTTTCGCTAAGTTTAGCTAAGCTACATACTTTTTATAGGATCTAAAGTAGTTTTCAATTAATCTTTATGACTAACTCTTTTATGGATCTTTACTTTACTAGAACCTAATTATTATGTCTAATTTTTTATAGTATGCCTTTATCCTTAGTACACTTTTTCATATTTATCTACAATTCTTTTACTCTATTTTTATGGACTACCTCTATTTACCGTTATCTTCTTCTTTAACATTTTCTCCTTCATCTGCTACTACTCTAAAAAGTCCACTGTATGGTATTTCTAATTTCTTTCTATTCTCTTAACGTATCGTAACGTAACGTAACAACACCTGTTCGCCCGGTTTAAATGTTTTGTGTTTAATATGTTCGTCATAATATTCCTTGCTTTTATTCTTATTGGCAAATAGCCGTTTTCTAACCTCTTCATGTGCTATTTTTAATTTCAAACGTAAAACGGTTGCGTAGTTATCAAGGTCGTATTGTACTTTGCTCATTTTTTCTGTTATTACACTTGACGGTACATTTGCCACCCTTCCATTCATCAGATAAAACGGATTATATCCTGTTGCGGTTTGAAATGTATTATTTTGAGAAAAATCGTAAAAGCTGACTTGTTCCAATCTAAAGCCTTCTTATCGCAGTACATTATTAGGAAGTTGCCTCACTGTTTATGCGAATTCTCAAGTGATCCTATTGTTTTATGATGGAATGCCGTCGAGTGTAATTTTTTTTATTTTTTAATAACTTGCATACTTCGTTAAATAGTTCTGAAAGAAATTCAGTACCCCTATCAGTACAAATGGTTTCCGGTACTCCGTATTTAAGTATAACACTCTCTACAAACGCTCTTGCAACTGTGTCGGTTCTTTTGTTGTCTATTGGCGTGGCTATCACAAATTTAGTTAATTCACTTTGGGTCGTTAGTATGTATTCGAAACCCTGAGCATTTACTAAAGGCCTTACGAGATCTATTAGTAGTTTTTCCTTACATGCTTTCGAAGTGTCGGTTATTTTAAGCGGTATTTTGGTTGGTTTATTGAGTTTACATAATTGGCATTGTTTTCATTTTGATATCAGTTCCTTAACATCGTTATCAATTCCCGGTCATGTAAATATATCTCTGTTTAATTGTTTTGAGAGTACGGTAAAAACCTGCGTGACCCGCAGACGGTAAAGTGTGATAATCATTCATTATAATGAACTTCTTTGCTTTTTCATGACTTTGTATCACTTTTACATTTTCATTGAGTATTATTATATCAGGCATCCCCTTCTCATTGAGGGTTTTTAGTTTTTCCATCAATTGCCTTGTAACTTCATCTCGTTTCTTAATTGCCAAGTATGTTTTATATTTTAATGATTTAATAAAGGTCTTTATCCTCACTATCTTTCCTCGTAAGTAAGCAATAGGGCTGGATTATGGCACAATTTTTTTTTCTTTTGGTATAACAAGATCTTTGATAATAGGACAAAACTGTAGTTCAATGTAGTTTACTTTAGATACTACCAATTATTATTATTATCTTGGAAAGTATCGTTACTATCAGTTTTTTAATGTTGCCAATGCATTTTGGATAAGGTGTAGGCTATCACATTTTCTGTTCCATTTTTAAAGTTTACAGTAAACTCGTACTCTTCCAGCGCAAGTCCAAATTTTGTTAAGCGGCTCGAAGAATCTTTCATTGTGAAGAGATACACTAAAGGCTTATGGTTAGTGAAAATATTGAAATGCCTACCATACAGATATAGGCGATAATGTTTAACAGACCATACTATGGCTAGCAACTCTTTTTCGATAGTCGATAGTTCGATGGATGGCAATGCACGATGTCCCGATGTCACGTGGCTATTTTCTCGTGCGATAATTCGATGGCGATGGTCTTCACGGCGATTTTCGTTTGCTCACTTGATGTTGGTCGCTGTGATGACTTTTTTCGTGATACCGCTGATTTATTTGACCCAGGCGATTCTGGCTTTTGTAACGGTATTTAGCTGCGTCACTCGATCAAAGCAATTAGTGCCGCTCGATCTTCAGGTGTACGTTTATGTGTGGTTATACGGTACGGTACCGGCAAAAGTACTCGATGTTGTAGCGTTTCGAGATTTACCTGTCTTCGGTCAAACGCGTTCAAATATGAATACGCACGAGAACCACGAAGGATAATTTCGAATTAATTTCAATCAGTCAAGTATTATTTTTTCTTTATTAAACCACAAAGCGCAATATATGGCCTTTCTTTCTCTTGCACGAGGCCCGTCCGTTTTTATCTGCGATCGAAAGTCCAAGAGGGCTGCCGATCGATCGATAACGATCAGCAGGCCCTATCGCGATATGAGTGCCGAGTCGCGTAGAACGACACGTACACGTAGATCACTCGGAACTCAGCTGGGCTTTCTGATTAGAGATATCCGGTCAGTCGCGTGCTCGAGATGACGCTTGTGCGTTAACTCTCGGCTGACCGTTATCCCCAATCAGGGTTGTAGTCGCGGTACTACTTGCCAGCTCGCCATCAGGGCTGTAGTCGCGGTAGGGTCCGTCGTAGCACGCGCTCGTGCTACACCAAAATATGTCTTCCTTGTCGACGTTTGTTCGTGTCGATCCGCGTAGTGTCTACGAGCGCTAGGATGGCGAGGCTCGTTTGCCCATATGTGTGTGTAGTGTAGCTGGTTTGACCGAGCGTAGCTCAGGTTAGCACTCGATTTGTATCGCTTTATATATTTCATAGCGTAGCGATAGCGTATGTTTTATGTTTCTGAATCGTACTATTTATTTAAAGAACATAATTCCACTGCTTACAATAAAACTACTTAAACTTTAACGGACATCATACTTGATCAAACAAAAGGCTAAGAGCCATGGCCCGTCCGGTCCGGCTCGCACGCAGAGAGAGACAGCCTCTCCTTAAGGAGGAATGTAGAATGTAGAGCCTTTTGACGTCCAAAATGCATAAAATCGAAAAACGATTTTTGACAGTACGAAAATAATCAGCTGCATCGGTGAATCATAGCCGGGAAATAAAAAATGCGAAAATGTATGAAAAAATGTGAAAAAGCTAGGTAATCACATTCCGTTTCACTCGTTTCCGTGTGAGAATGGTGAATTGCCAAACAACTGGATAACTACCTGCGACAGGGATAGAAATAGATACCATCGAAAAGTGATGTGATGTGTCGGCATATTTTTCTCCTTCAGCTTATCGGAGGGATAAGTCTACTTTGCTCAAACAGCGTAAAGGATCGCCGATCGATAATTATTTACCGAACAATTGAGCCAGAAGACTGATTTTGTTTATTTTTGAATTGTCAAAAGACGCTGACGCCATTTTGCGAAACAAAAAACCCCTAAAAAAGTCACTTTATATCTATTTACACACCTTGGTATTAATCGTGAGCAGCTCGCGACTCTGCTCTGCCACTTCCTGCCTGGAGAAAGGCGTCATAAAGGTATCATTGGCTCAAAATAGAGCAGTTTCTTAGATTAGAGAATATCTCTTCTGGCAGCGGTAAGGGGTACTGGGTTGACATCAGTCATTTAAACCGGTCGAGTAATCGCCGCAAATTCTGATGGTTCTTTGATAATTTGCTGTATCAAGTAAGTGTGTTTTATTAGGATCGATTTATACAGAGTTATTTTTCACACAGAAACGCTTTGGTCGGAGACTAAAAACAGAAGAGCGCAGGTGCCTTTTTTTTAATTCATTGTGTTTTATTTGTTCCTTTTTTACAGGGATCGGTTGCGAGATATAGCGATCGCACGCTTTTCATTCGCTGATTAATTTCAGTAATTGCCAAATGGCAGTTTTGATTTGTTCTTTTCCAAAGGATTCATGCCAACGGCAAAACATTAAAATTTAAATTAAATTAACCTTACTCTTAACCTACTATTTACACTAAGCCTCTAATAAGCGCATGAGTTGAGGCTTGCATGACGGATCGCAGTCGATCTGTTGTTTGTACTGCAATGATGTCCAAAGCAGTTGTACTTATCAGCTCATACAATTCTTCCAGACGTGTCCAAGGGGGAGCGTTTAGTATTAATATCATTTCGGTTAAGTGCCCTCTGGACGCGACGCAAGTTGGTGATTGCGCAGCAACTCCAAATCGAGATAGCATATGTGGCAGCTTGAAGAACAATCTGCTTATATACCGCAATTTTGTTTTTTGGATGAAGCCTGGACTGCCGATTAATCAGTGGGTAAAGGAGTTTAAGGAGTGCTGCAATGCGACCAGCAAGATGGCGCGTGTGATGATGGAACAGTAGCCGGTTATCGATGGTCACGCCGAGAAAGCGCACCGACTGCTGCCATGGCACTGGTGTGAGGCCCACTTTAACCCGAGATTGTGACGGAGGTTGTAGTAGATTTTTCCTCAGACGATATGGGACGACCACCGCCTGCGTTTTTGCCTCGTTTAGTTTTATCTTCCAGTTTGAAGCGTATTGCTGGAAAATGTCTAGTGACTGCTGAGCGTTGTTTCTTAACTCCCCTGGGGTGCGACCCTTGGTGGTGATGGCAGTGTCGTCCGCATACAGGTATATCTGCGATCCTCTTGGAAGCTCCGGGAGATCCAACGTATATAGGATGTATAGCAAGGGGCCTAGTATGCTACCCTGCGGGACGCCTGCCGAGATGTGGTTTGGGCTGGATGTCACTGCTCCAAGGGCAACCTGGAAGGAGCGTTGTCGCAGGTGGCAGGAGGAAGCTGGAAGGAGTGGAGCTTATGGACAAGACCGTCGTGCCACACACTGTCAAATGCATTCTCGACGTCGAGCATAACAACAGCAGTGGACTTTCCGACCCTCTTGTTCTCGTCCAGGTTCATCCTAAACCTCAGGAGCTGATGCGTAGTCGAGTGGCCTGCTCTAAAGCCAAACTGCTGTGGTGGTAGTATCTGGCGGTCGTCGACGGCATCTCGTAGCGTCCAGTAAATCAATCTCTCGAATAATTTCCCAAGAGTATTCAGCAGACTGATCGGGCGGTAACTGGAAGGCAGCGTTGGGTCTTTGCCTTTTTTTTTTTTTTTTTTTTATTAGAGAGACTTTGCGCACGAGGGCGACATTCGTCTCTTCTGGTCACCGATGAGCGCAGGTGCCGGTGAGTTCGCGCGTTATATAGCCTATAGGCTATATGAACAAACACCAATAAATTAGATCAAATTTTAATTTGAGAAAGTGCGGAAAGTGCTACAAATCTTTCAGCACATATGTCACCATTAGGCCGGTGTCATTGCTCCGTCGGACACTTTTTAAATCGGACGATATGTCAAAATTTTATATGGGATTTAACGGATGGCAAAATCGGCCGATTTAATAAAAAAAAATTGATTCCATCCAGGAAACCTTCCGATTTTAGCTGTCAAAAAGTGTCCGACGGAGCAATGACACCGGCCTTATACTTGTCTGGGCATGAACTTAGCAAAAATGTTTGATATTTATCGGCATGCCAATACATAAAGTATCAAACAAACAAGATCAAAGAACAAAAAATCTTGGCCGGATAAATTAGTCCTAACCTTTTAATAATACTGATGTGCCTGCGTAAGCAGCCAACGAAAAATTGTAACTTTTTTTAACTAAATACACTTTTACAAACATTTTGCAACAACAAACAACAGCAGAATGTTAAATAAATTGTACGAATTAAATAATTCTTCCGCGCACCGCATTAGGCTTTCAACTGCTATTCTAAAACGCTTGATTCCAGCCGGTGCGTAAACGAGAACAAAGCACAGGCCAATGGATGTGGGGCAAAAAGAGACTCAAATATTCGTTCGTTCAAGGCATTCGGGTAGAGCGTGAAATGAACGCCGTCGCGATGCACGAAAGTGCGAGTGTGTGCGTGCGGTTTGGCAAAATCACTCGATCGATTCATCGCGAAGTCGAGTTGATGGGTGCGGGTACCGTACGGTAGGGTGCAAGGGGGTAGGAATCGCACAATCATGAACGTTTTCTCGGGTTTCTCCATACATGCCGCTCAAAAGGCATCTCACCCTGCGCGTAGTGTAGGGACTGCTCGCCACACGCTTAAGCTGCGTCTCCACACTGCATTCGAGCAGCAGTGGTTTGAGAGGTTGATGTTGTGTAGCATACTTTTAGGCGCTGTGATCATCACAGTTCCATTCGCTTTCGAAACTATCGGTGCCACCCATTCTGAATACTCGACAGGAGTGATTATGCCTTCAGTCTCTAGACGCTGCAACTGTCCTTCTACTGCTTGTAGCATGGCATAAGCCACCAGCCTTTTTGAACGAAATATTGGACTGATTCCTTGTTTCAGGACCAAACTTATCTTTGCCTTAACGCAACACGCAAGCTTCGGTGCGAATTAGTACCAGAACGACTATTTTAAACCCGCATCTGCATCCTGCAAGGCGTTTATCTGGTTGCAGACCGATGATAGCGGAACATCCCATAGACCAAATTAGTCCATAGTGTCCAAGGTCGAATTAAGAGGAGGTCGGTGCATACAGTGTATTTTGACAAATTGCCGTGGGAAAAATTCTTTTGGACCAACCTGTCAAATGTTGATGTTAACATCGCGTTGATTTCTATTCGATTTGATCACTTTGCCAGTGCTTTATCAGTTTAACGTTTGCAAAAGAAATTACGAAGTTTAAGAGCAATAAAAAAGCGGAACAACTCACCAAACAACATCAGCATGGCTAACCTGCAAAACCTTCATGCAAAATTTCTCGTCTCAACACTTTAAAACGTATGTACACAGTAAAGGCCGTTTCTCTGTTGTTTTTCAGATAAGATACCGGGCTTTGTAAACGATCCCTTATCTATTTAACTGTCCTAAACTTATTATTTTTAATGAATTAGCAATAACGCGCAGCAACTCAGATGGTAAAAACAAACCAGCCATACTTTGTTTGTAAACACCTTTAGACCAACCTGTCAAAATTACAAAACCAACAAAAACCACCTTTGCGGCAACCTGTTATTTCAAGTATCCTTGATAATGTCCATCCCGTCCAAGCCGCACAACGATTCAATAAAATCAAAACAAGTTTGATTCCATCGCGCGTCGCGTGTCAAATTCCATACAACATTTTGACAGCACGCCCACCCCAAGGGACACCCCAGCTGTACAAAATCACAGCGTCGTGCAACGCTTTATAATTTTCTAAAAGTTTTCTTGAATTTAAGTAATCCTTTAGTAAGCCTTAGCATGGCGTGTTGCATATGCTGCAGCCGCATTAAAAGAAGCGGTTCTTGAACATATAAATCTATATCCCACACTCCGGATTCTCACCACCCGGGTGCTTTTACGGTGGAGTGGATGAAATTTGCCATCCATACTCATAAATACACTAAATATTCACCAAATCCAGTTTATTTTGTTTATTGGTCGCAAAAACAAACATTAACACAACAATCACTCTTAACATTTCACATTGCTCGTCGGGAGCTGCACTTTTTTACGCCAGGAACTGCAGTAGCTTAACACTGAATATATTTAAATTAAACTGTTTCGGAATGAAACCACGCCACCCACTTCTAACATCAAAACAAAACTGAGCTGTCAAACTACCGCATCGTGCGAGAGTCCGGCCTAACCGGTTGCTTCGATGGATCAGCGGAGAACGAAAACGAAGTGACTGAACCAGCCCAAGGGCAAATGTGATAGCACTATGATACAAGCGAGTGAGGTTGCAAGACCATTCGCAAGTATTGGCTCGAGGGGGGGAGGGGAGCATCATAGAAAAACTTTGGGGAAACTGGGTGAAGCCATGCAACTTTGGCAGCAGGGCGACAGGGTATGCAACACGCCATGCTTAGGCTTGGGCTTTAGCAATTTCTGCAAAAGTGGAAATACGACGAGAGTGTCGATGTGCTATCGAAGTTTTATGTTTGGCCGTTTGACAATGCTGTAAGTCAGAAGAGCAGCTAGACATATATGAGTTAGTGCGCCATATTCTTCCGCACCCCACCGGCATCTTTGATTGTTGCCATCAGTTGTTGACAAACATTTGTGGAAGATATTTCACGATCATATCATTCGATCATATTTCTCAGCGTAAGTTGAAAAAAACTCTGCTAAGGATTGGTCCTTTTGTAGTTCAAGGCATTTATTTCTTGTTTACGTTCCCCCGACGAGCGACAACACCAAAATGTTCATTAAATTCCAGCAAACTCCCAATCTTTGTTTCGCGATCCCCCACTGCACCGCAGTTCATATTTCGTTCTGTACCTCCGGAAAAACTAAAACATTGGAAAATAAACTTCATTCATTGTTTGCACCAATTTGATTCACTGAAAACACACTTTTAAAGGATCGATCACTTACCTACTGTGATTGATCCTGCCTATTCCTCATCGACTGGATCCGAAACCATGTACTTTTTTTTTTTTAGCACGTTTATAAAAACTACCAGTTTTTCTCAAACGTTTCATATGATCCAAATTAGCAAGCACCAAATTATTGTTTCAATTTATTAATCGAGAGATAATGTTTGTGTCTTCCACAAATGTTTATCACCAACCGATGAGAACAATCAATGATGGCGGAGGATTGGGGGCAATAACACATATATGCCTTGCACCGGCACCCAGTTTTCAGTGCTGTCAAACACCCTGTCAATCAAAAAAATCTTCGATAAAAGTGGAAATAAGATGAGAGTATGGATGTGCTATCGAAGATTCTTTCGTCCTCGATTTGTGTCCCTTGGGAGGTTTACTTATTTTCAAGAAAACTTTTAGAAAACCATAAAGTGTCGCACGATGCTGTGATTTTGTAAGCTAAGCAGGGACCAGCCTCAGTGTCGGCCTGCCCATCTTGCACCATACATCTGTAGAAATGACGATAATTTCAGCGCCCGTGTCCACCATCATCGGCGCTGGTGTGCGATCTAGCATCACATGACCACGACGACCACTGTACACTGTGTTCACGAAAACAGTTTTTATACGTCGTTTTCGATCATTGCGCCATCGTTGGGCTGATGCGCGAAAATCTTCTTTATGACCTACTAGCGTTTAACCCGGCTTTGCCCGGGAAATGAGGAATGAGACAATAAAAGCGAATTTTGACTGAAAGAATTTTTCGAATAAAATTTAATCAACTTTTCCTATATTATTCGACGTAAGTTCCCTGCAATTAGGTTGACTGTTGAGTAGCAAAACCAAGTTAATTTCTTAATTCACGTGCTTTTTTGAATGCAGCTCTATTTGTTCTTATCTCGTAGCTCGTTGCGAGTAGCTCGTTGCTAGTTGGCTAGAATAAAAAATTGATCTGCGAAACCCCGTGGTTCATTTGCTTCTGACTGGTATTCTCATTTTTGCTATCCACCTCACCTCCGTACCGGAGGTACTTTTCTGCGTGCGTTGTTTGGTCCGTGTGGCTGTTTAAAACTCCTATTAAATTCCTCCAGCCACAGGCTGGGCTCTGGATGTTTGACAGAAAATTAACATCGGCTCGTGTAATAACGCAAGTTCTGCAAAGTGGGTTCTTCGTGGCTTTTTCGCAAACAAAACCGCAATTCTTCGTCGAAATCCATATTGCAAACATTTTAACCACACTTCCTGATAAAAACAACAAATGGTCCGTCCGTAATTCGAAAGAGCGTCACTTTAACAAGAAAATTTCCAACCGAAAGCAAATCAATTTTCGGTTCCGATATTCTGACCACAATATTTCAACGCGATTTGACACTATTTTTCAAAAGCGAGTTACAGTAACATTGTGCGTGTAATAAGGCTAAAAAGGGGAAAAGTCTCGTTAGCCCGAAAAATGGGTTAGCATGATCGAAAATTGGTCGTTACGACAAAAAAGAAGAAGAGAATTTCCAAAACAAAATATTGTAACATTTTTTTTCCAATAAAAGTTGATAACAAAAATTGCATTGGGCAGAAAGGCTTTGATTTGTCTTCTTCTTTCCTGGCTTTGGTTTTTAGAGATTTTAAAATTCCCTTCAACCATAGAAGGCGAGGCGAAGCGACAAATTCAAGTCAAAAAGATCACGGGACCATAGTAGGTGCGAGTTTTTTTTAGACAATTGCGAAAATTGTGGAAACTATGGGATTTTCCTACTTTTTCCAACACATTAACCTGCCTTGGTTTACACAAATCGGTCCAGCCGTTCTCCAGTGATGCGCGTTCGCACACATTCCAAACTTTGTTTTGTATATTAGACTAGCACCCGGTTAACCTAGTTTTAATCTAAAATGTATGTTGTTGAGAATATTTCATTTGTTCTTATTTCTTAGCTTATTTCTTAGTTTGTGCTTTATTTAATCACACCAAAAACATTTTTTCGTAATTGCAAAACATACTTAAAAAAAAAAAGATTTCAGTTAGTTATCCAACACAAAAAAATATATATTGCATAGTTTCATCGATTCCTTGTTCGTGATTGATATTTCATCGATTCCTATTTGCTGTATTTACCTTTCTTTGCTTTGATATATATACCCTGACAGATAATATGTCACTGTCATTGGATTACAGTAGTGGCCAGCACTGCATACGTACGCGGAGTGATAGTTATTTTTTTAGAGTCATTTATGATTCTAAATAAAGTTTAATGGTCCCGAAAAATTCGAAACTGCTTCGAATTATTATTGTTTAACGGTAGAACTACAAAAAGTGGTGGACAATCTTTGGTTTGTGCCTCAAAGATATGAGTTAAAACATGTTCATGGTGTGATGTTATTTTGTCAAGAACTGTAAAGAGCGTCCATGGTGGTTTTGTTTGTGTTAGTAAAACTGAGTTTCAAGTGTAAAATTTAGATGATTTTCTTAAAAAATATTAATCAAACAAATATTCAACAACATCTGCAGTGCTTAAACTTAACGTGTGGAAAGTTTCAGATGCAACGGTGCAGTATTGATCGAGTTTTTAGTGTACACAAAACTCCATACAAAAAAAAGCTAAAATATGTAATAGATAATGTGCAATCGTGGGCATTTGTGGGACTTCCTAGGATAATTTTGCGCAAAATCCACCACAAAGCCAACATTTTTCTTTTTTCTCTTTCGGTCTGGAATATTTTGATTTATACCTCGCATCTTCCATGACCGCAAAACCTTTCTCCGAATGAGCTATCATGGAGGAGTCACGCTTTAAGCTGACCAACCACTTGCCTTCATCGATCATCTGTGCAAAGGTACCTTAGTACCAAAATCATGCAACGCGGATTAAACGCGCTACATTTCCCATACAAACTGGCTCTGCTTCACCCCGTTCCTCCCAGTCTTTCCATATTGCACCCCCCGCTAGCCTACAATGCGAGCGGACTTGCAACTTCACCCGCTTTTATCGTAGAGCCATCACTACCCCACACACACACATCGTTCGGTAGTTTGACAACTCAGTTTTAGTATGTAGGAATGCTCTCCATATAACTATATATTTGTATGTGCTCGCATCACGCAAAATCTACCTGATCGATTTGCACCAAACTTGGCACAAAGATGGGCGATATTACCGGATTATGTTTTTTGGAGTCGTTTTCCACAAAACATACTTCCGCCCCACCCCTACCATATACTTATCTCTTTAAAATTGAGGAAAAAAATGTCTCAGACACTACTTAATGGATTTGCACCAAACTTGGCACGAAGGTGGTGGAGTTTTAATTTTACTTTTGAAGTCATTTTTCCCAAAAGATATAGCATCTCTCCTCCCTTCCCATACACATATCTCTTAAAAATTAGGATTGGATGGAATGGATTTGCACCAAACTAAGCACGAAGATAGGCCATATTATTTGACACTATTATTTGATCTCCCAAAAAATCCTTCCTCTCCTGCCCTCCTTTTAATATTTCTGTTAAAAATAAGGGGTAAAACTATTTCTCAGAATCTACTCGATGAAATTGCATCAAACTTGGAACGAAGATGGGCAATATTACATGGCACTATTATATCAAGTCCTTTTTGCCAAAAACTCCTTCCTCCCCATGTATACTGTACACCTTTCTTATAAAAATTAGGGAAAATGAGTTTCCTCAGAAGCAACTCGATAGATTTGCACCATACTTGGCTCGAAGGTGGACAATATTACCGAATATTATTATTTGTAGTCCTATTTCCCAAAAATTTGTTCCTCACCACACCTCCCATGCACCTTTTTGTTAAAAATATGAGAAAAAAATATTTCTCGGAAACTACTCGACTGACCCCCTAAAGCCGATACTCCGAAAGACTCTTCTTCTCCATTAACATTATCTTTGTTTGCCGAACTGTTGGAGCAATGCGCGTTGCTTCAAATTGAAGAAGAATGCAATGCTATTATACTAATTATTATTCTTGGAGTTTTTGCGAGGGACCCTAAATGTAATGCGTTGATAAAGTCCGAGCAGATGCCTGTCTTTTTTCTTAATCACAGGTTTACCTAGAATTGGGTAGATTCACCAATAAGAAAATTTCACCAATGAAAAACGACATCTTAAATTGCACACAGCTGTTTCATCAGTTTATCGTAGTAATTTACGCTGAAATTGAATAGCTTGATGATGGAAATATTTTCAGGAACCCGGGATGCATGAGTTAGATACCCGTTAGATACCACCATGACTAGACGCCATGACGTACGTTTATAATATACGATAAACCAAATGGATGCACAATTGAAGAAGCTCTTTAGAACAGTCCAAATTATAATTTAGACCTTGATAGTGGAAACGAAATAGAATCTACATCAACTTTCATTTTGTTAGAAAATATGCGTTAAACTATACATTGACTATTTGAAAGACTGTAAATTTCATTACGATGACCTTTGCCGCCGGCAATTTTAACGCAAAACTCTCTTAAATGCTGGGAAAAATGTAATCGTCTGATTGGTAGACCAGCGTTCCATTGCTCGACATTCGACCCCCACAAGAAATAAAAAAGGTTGTTAAGAATTTCAAACCGACGAACCGGTATTACCAAAAATACGTTTTCAAACAAGTGACAAACATCTTTTTGACAACAAGCCCTATATCATTGCCCTTCATTTCCCTATACTAACACCTCGGTTTGACAGTGGTGGCTGCGGGCAAAATAGGATCGATCCTATTTTCGTTTCTGCCTGGGTGTCGGAGGTTTGGTTGCCTGAATGGGAACACGGCTTAAGAGCTCGTCTTACGCATTTTACAGCAATCATTGCATGGATGGGAAACTAGTGAGATATCTACCAGGTTGAACTTTCAATTTCTATTTAGAATTTTGGCAGTACAAAAAAAACTGACACACAATTGGAGGCGCCTATAATCACGTGCCGTACCCAATTTATCCATTCGTATCATTGGTGGTTGTTCAACATATGGGAGATTTCTCCCTTTTTCATACGCCAGTTCTCCTTTTATCAGACAATCAGTTCAGGAAGTTCTACTATAAGTGGCACTCCCGTTGTGATCGGAAATTGGCAAAACCGTTCTGATATGATAAGAGACGAGTGGTAGCATACTCCATCGACAGAACGAATCATCCGCAGCGGCATGCAATAGATCAAGTGGAAACACGTTTCTTCCGCTTCAGCAACGTATCTAGAACAGTACGGAAATGATCTCATTAGTTGGCTATAAGTATAAGTAAGAATCGGAAGTCATACATGTGAAGGATCCAATTTGACCATGAAGGGGTTTTGGAACATAAAAGTATAGGATAGGAATAAAAAAACGAAATGTCAAGGATGAGCCATTATTTTCCAAACGGTATCATTAATATCCAGTTACACCGTCTTTGTAATAGGAAGGAGTATTATTCTTTTTCTGTTAATGAGAATCCCTGTGGAGACATTTAAGCATCATTTCTAGACAGACAAGAATTAAACACAATCATTGAGAATCATTGATTCCGTTGCGTTGCTTGTGCTCTGTTAGAACATGACTAAACAAGAAGACCATATATTTACATGTATCATTCTCATAAGTGTTTTTCCCTCTTAACCGTTACATATTACTCATGTCGATGTATTATATGATAGTTTTACATGTATCATATGTTATCAAAATGTTAAGAAGGTAATTCATTCTAGACTTTTAGACTAAATTGATTTTTAATGTGCAATATTATAAAAATATATAATGTGAATACTCCAGTTTAAGAGCACATTTCAACAAAGTTATGTCTTTACGCTTAGAAAACTTTTATAAATTGCTTGGTGTTAGATAATCGAGTTAGGGTTGTAATTTCGGAAATGAAGAGCGTTTACAGGCAGCTTTTTTTGCTAATAGCCCACGTTTTCAGCGTGAGGCTAGCGCAGATATCATCCTTTCATTCACTATTTATATTTATTCTCCGAAAAGGAAAAACAACAAAAAACAATTGTGTGGCTAGTTCTCGCACGTTTAAGTAGCTTGAATTGGATTTTTCTACAAAAAGATTCTAATTAGTATTGGTATGGTGTTCCATACAAACATTGCAATCGCAGGACGTTAGTTAGCTTCCCTTTTTTAAATTAAAAACCCCCAAAACTTATTGCGTTCATCATTTAAATCGTACAAGCGCAAAATTGAATCTGAACTGGTCAGAAAACCGTTTCGTTATTAATTAGTTTAAATATCTAGACCATACTGTGCATTACAAGCTTGTTTCTCTGCCTGTAAAGTAAGAAATGAAACAAAAATGAAAACATGTACTAAAACCTGGCCAGTGTTGGAATATCTGTTTTAATTTCATCGGGCATCTCTGTACAAAACTTGTAGTATTCAACGATTGAAGCTACTTTATTATCAACCCTATTTATAACATGGATTTCAACGACAATGTGAAGATAGAAAGATATTTGATTTTTTGTTTTTAAATTCCGCATCGAAGGATTGTGAGAGGCACAATTATTCGGAAAACATACTCTTCTGCTCGACAGTGGCAAAAATTGGGTCTTAATTAAAGTTGTGAATCTCGTTGAAAAATTCATTAAGATTCATGAAACTGAATCTGAGCTACAATTCAGATTCATGAATCTGAATGAATTTTGAGATTCAGGATTCTTTTGAGATTCATGAATCTTCTGCAATTTATGATTTTTTTAAGGATCAAGATCAAACGTGCGTAGGTGTCGAAGCGAGGTTATGAATTGTCGATCTGTGCGATGGATTTTTTATTTTATTTTTTTTCATGTCCTGTCAAATGTTTCAATGTTTAGGTTGCCCAACATCGGCAAATTTAAAATCAATTGACAGCTGCAACAACTTGCTTGCATAATTCTCCCAAGCGATTGCACGTCGCCACTTTATGCTTGTTAGCATAAACCCGCAATGAAAGCGGGTAGAAGAATCGCTCAAGCGCTTGCATGAATCGCGTAGGCTGGTGTCCCTGCTCCGTCGTTCGCGATTTTATCGAACGTGGTGTCAAAATGTTGAATGGTATTTGCCACGCGAGGCGCGATGGGATCAAATTGTTTTGATTCCATCGCGAGTCGCGTGGCAAATTCCATACAAAATTTTGACAGCACGCGCGATGAAATCGCGAGCGACGGAGCAGGGACCCCAGCCTTAACCGGTTGCAACCCGCAATTAAATGGCTCCAAACCCTGTAATTTCCCGTTTATTTCGGATGTTTTTTCTAAACGCCTCGTGTTGTATTCTAAGTAGGTGCCAAATCTACTGAGAATCATGATGGTATATAAATTTGGGTGTTTCATTAATAGGTACTATCAGACGACACGAATCTTCGCTGGTGAATCTCAAAAAACCATCAAAAAGGGCGGACAAAAAAGCACGGGTTGCGATCCTAACTGATCACATGAATCACGAAGGATTCATGAATCTCGAAATATTCATGAATCTCGAAAGATTAATGAATCTTGGAAGATTCATTAATCTCGAAAGATTCATGATTCTCAAATAATTCATGAATTTCAAAAGATTCATTAATTTTGAAAGATTCATGAATCATTCTGGATGAATCTACCATGATAGATTCAGATTCATAATCTCGTCCAAAGATGCATAAGGCACAACTCTAGTCTTAATGGAAATAACTGCACTGCGAAATGATTAAACTTCGGTTGAAATCAATAAAATAAGAGAAAATTTAGAACAACAACAATTTGAATCTGCCTTTGAAAGATACCCCTATTTACTTTTATTTTTATTTTTGCAGCACCACAAATAACTCGAATGACGTCCTCAGAAACGGAGGACGAGGAAAATAGTGATATCGATATAGAAGATCGATCATCTCCCGATTCTTGTATAATTGGCCCTCTGTTGCCATACAGTAGCACTGTGGATAGTAGTAATAGTAATACCGGAGAAGCCTCAGGTATGATACTCGACACGATAAGCAAAGCTATCAACCTTCAATGCCAAATGTTTGCAGGACCAAGGATGCACATTCAACCAGGGATGATTATTAAAAGCGGAAGAAAGCCCCGACGTCGAAGAACAGCCTTTACGCATTCGCAGCTAGCCTATCTGGAACGAAAATTTAGGTAAATCTTCTTTAAATGCTATTTGATGGTTACTATTAACGCAAATAGATGAACTCTCCACACATTTGTAAAAACATAATAAATCAATGGCTGGTACTTTTTTTTTATTATCAACTAGTGTTTTACCCGGCTTTGCTCGGGAAATGAGGGGTTTTCAATAAAAGCGAACTTAGATTATGAATTTCGATGCACTTTACTCAACTTTTTACACGTCTTTCCTAGATTTTTCGATGTAAGTTCCTTGCAATAAGGTTGACTGTTGAGTAGCAAAAACAGGTTAATTTCTTAATTCACCTCCTTCTTTTAATGCAGCTTTATTTGTTCTTAGCTCGTTGCTAGTTGGCTAGCATAAAAATTGATCTACGAATCCCCGTGGTTAATTTGCTACTGACTGGCGTTCTCGCTTTTGCTATCCACATCATCTCTGTACCGGACGTACTTTTAAGTGTGCTTTTCTTCGTTCTTTGGTCCTTATGGCTGTTTAAAACTCCTAGTAAATTCCTTCAGCCGCAAGCTCGTGCACGTCTGTCATTCTCAACATTGACTTTCTGGTAGTTTGAGCTACCCTAGACCCTTGCTTTAAAATACCATTTTTCTCTATGTGTTGCGTTCAGTGAACTCTAGGACTCCTGATTAGGACAGTGGGTTCGAATCCTTATCGGACCTCACTCGGTACAAAGGATTGGCTTTCCATGTACGTTAACACCCTTATTACACAAGGGTTTTTACTGTCATTCGATCTGGTAGGGACGATTGAGGCCGCCATTCGACAGTCCGCAACAAAGCTGCAACAGCATTTCTGGAACATCTAATACGCTATCAAATGGCCAGTTTTCCTGTCATTTGTTGCGCACAGTATAATGGGGTCAAAATCTGTTGCAGTTGTTGTAGCTATCCGGCATTTTGATCTAGCAGTTTAGAATTGTTTTCATTCGGTAAAAACGAAATCAAATAATGTTAGTGTAATTTTAACAACTTTAATCATTGTGCAGTGGCTATAAGCTTGTTTTCAGTTATTTCTGCTTACCTACATTTAGAGGTGAAAGTTAAACATTATTTTCATTTCGTGAAAAAAAAGTAAAGAGCTGATTTAAGCATAGTTCATTGATTTTTGTGTAAAATGTTTAAAAATATACTAATACAAAGCAAACAATCCAAATAAGGATCCCGGCTTGTTGGTTTTAAAAATTGGTTGCAGCTTGTTTTCCAAATGAAATGGATAACAACTGCAACAGCAAATTGCCACAGTTGATCACCATTCTGTCGTCAAATTTGATGTTGCCGAAAGCTGTTGCAGATTTGTTGCGCTCTGTGTGATGGCGGCCTAATAACGCAATTTCTGTAAAGTGTGTTCTTTGTGGCTAAGTCGCAAACAAAATCGCAATTCACCGTCGAAATCCAAACATTACAAAGAAACATTTATCATTAAAAACATGTTATCAACACTCTCTGGTGAAAACAATAAATGGTCCGTCCGTAGTTCGAAAGACCGAACAATTGACAGACAAATTCCAACCGAATGCAAATCGATTTCTGGTTCTGATTTTTTGACCACAATATTTTTGCCAAACGCGGTTTGAAACTATTTTCCAAAATCAAGTCACAGTAAAATTGTGTGTGTAATAAGGCTTAAAAGGGGGGAAAGTCTCGTAAGCCCGAAAAATGGGTAGGCATGATCGAAAATTGGTCGTTACGCCAGAAAAGAAGAATTAGAGAATTTGTAAACAAAATAAAAGTAGCATGTTTTGGGCAATATATTCAGGATTTCCACTTAAAATTGATAATAGAGCGTTGGGCAGAAAGGCTTTGGTTTGTCTTCTTTTTTCCTGGATTTGATTTGTAGAGATTTGAAAACTTCATTCCCTTCAACCATAGTAGGCTGGGCGAAGCGAAAAATTCAAGTCAAAAAGTTTCCGGGACCATAGCAGGCGCGAGTTTTTTGTTGAAAATTGCGAATATTGTGGAAACTATGGCACTTTTCCGACTTTTTCTGCCACATAAACCTGCCCTGGGTCAAGACGAACAGAATGAACCATAAACGACACAAATCGGTCCAGCCGTTCTCCAGTGATGCGCGGTCGCAAACATTTTGAACTTTGTTTTATATATATAGATAGAGATAGAAGATAGAAGAAAGAAGATAGTGGTTGATGGGATTTGTTGGGATATTGTAAAGGACATTGTTGCTTTAACATTATATTCTGGTTTATCTGATCGTTAATTTTTCTTCGTAGTCAGCAAATATGATTCTAAACGGTGCAAATTTTTAAGTATTTTCCCGATTAGTTTTTCAAACGTGGCATATCTGCTGTGATAGTTGAGAATTTTTTCACAAACGGCTAAAACAACTTAAAATAACGGTTAATGTGGAGTAGTAGAGTTGAACAAGTGATGATGATTATGAGTCCCACCTCTTACTTCAAAATTTGCTTTATTTTGCTTTGCTCATACACATGACGATTTTCACGAGTCATCTGAAGAGTTGGTCAATTTTAAATATCAGAGTTGATCGATTTTACCCCGGCCATTATTGATTTTTTTTTAACCCCTGATGTTTGTATTAATTTTAATTATTGAACAAAACATTACTTATTGAATGAACAAGAATAAAAAGCTTAAATTAAGACAAAAACAAATCCTACAGCCGAAAGCATTTAAAGTAATAATCGCTAGTTAAAATAAAAAATGATGTGAAATTATGTAAGAATTTTCCGAATAGCTACACTGGCTGAAATGCATAACGTAAACACATTCCTTCAACATGCAGATTACCACTAATAATTTGTGCAAAACATCTCCACTCTCTTCAGATGTCAAAAATACTTATCAGTAGCAGATAGGAGCGATGTGGCGGATGCGCTTAACCTTTCCGAAACTCAGGTGAAAACGTGGTATCAAAATAGACGGTTAGTAATTTGTTAATAAATCCACATCTGCTCTGTTAGATCACGATCGTATATTCCCCTAGTATTTGTTATTCGTCTTTTCGTTAATCTCTTCTCGGGATAGAACCAAATGGAAGAGACAAAATCAACTGCGTCTGGAACAACTACGTCATCAAGCATCCCTGGAGAAGGATCTGCTAAGTGTGGCTGTCGCGACAAGTGTCACTCCGGGACATCGTCAGCAAAACGACCAACCAGTCGGTTCTACTGCTGGCGGACCAGGTCTGCAGTGCTGCCCAACCCCGTCTGCACTATCCGTGTCATCGGCCTTCGTTCCGTCAAATCCGTGCAATTTTCTTTCGTCCGCCGCTGCAGCCGCAGTCATCTTTCGCAATGTAAGCTACGCCCACGGTTGCCCAATGTGAATTACCCAATGTCACGCCTTGGCGGCAACATGTTTAAAAGTGTACTATAAAGAGAGTATGAGAAATGTAAGATAATGTGTAAAAATCAGAGTTGAATACACTGCTGAAAATAAATCATGCCCACACAATGATAACAATAAAAGTTTCGTATTGACCTTTTAATTACGATGGCTCATCACTGTCCCAACACCGAAAAATGTATCATCCTATTACTCAATTAGTTGCCCATTGACAAACGTACCATGCGCAACATGGTCTATTTTTAAAGATACCTTTTTGATCTCCCTAATCAGTCGCTAGAGATGTACAATCGTCATCCAAGCATTCCTCCCGGAACGTGATAAACTGTGTGTATTCAATCTCGGCCGATTTGTGTCTTGGTTCCTATTAGGAAGCCACCGCACAAATCATACAATCTCTCTAATGATCAATCAACAACAACGAAAAGTGGTGGGTCACACTCTTGCCTCAAGGAAAATCCTTCCCTGTTTGATAAAAAAAACGTCCGGAATGAGCAAACCTTTCCAAAATTCGTGCTGTTAATAGGGCAAATTGATCCTGATTACATGCCGCGAGGAATGAAACCCTCCCGTTGAACAAGCGATTCGTTTGAAAGAACACTAAGTGCTTTTCTATAGTCTTAATACAATCGCTGCGGGAGATCATTACACGTTTCGTGATGATGTTGATTTTCTTTCACCCTTGGCGTTATATAACGTGGGTACAGCAGTGTTTGGAGTATTGCAGTCCTCTTGACTTCTCGTACGTTCAATGTGGTACCCTTTTCGATCATGCACAACAGAACTCCTATCATGTTATGCTTTTCAATTATGAGAGGTCGGTCGCGTTCCCTCGAACACATAGATTTGCGGCTCGATGGAGGGGTGAGATAACGTAAACCGTAAATATACGTAAATTTCTGTTTCTGTTTTCCCCTTTATAAGTAATTCTTTACCCGTCGGTTATAAATAAATATAAAAACACAATACGAAGTACGTGTTATGGTACATATACACTGTATTTTGAACCTAAACATTCGGTTAAAAAATGGTAAAATTACACTAATGTGTAATTGTGTAAAATGTGTAAACAGTGTATGACAGCAATTTTGGTCAATGATCACAACCATTTTGAAAGTCGCTGTCATTTAAGTGTTAACTGAATTTTTTAAACTTTTGAATGTTAGTCTAAACATTTGTCCCTAACAGCGCTAAATGTAGTAGCAATTCATCATCTTTAGATAGGTTTACTTGCACATACCCCGGCGGCGTAGGCTCGAATCCAAACCGGGCCTCTCCCGGTATTAAAGTTTGACTATCGACGTACGTTAAAGGTTAAAAAAGTTGCGTAAGCTCTTAATGGGTAGATATAACCAATTTAGCCGTTACGCCAGGAAGAAGAAGAATAAGAAGAAATTGCATCTTCTGACAAACTTATGGTAAAGTATGGTACAAACCAAGTAACATGGTATGGTGCGGTTTCGAGTAATAATAGTTCTAAAGGAACCAGAACTTAAAAGATTTCGTATCGTCTACTTGCCTATGTCTGGTTCTAGGTCTGTCCTGTACTTAAATTATTCAGAAGAATAAGGTTTTATTCTATTCAGCATGTTTTCCAAGCGACGGAGATTATAACTGTGGTTTAAAAATGATGAAAGGGTCAAGGTACAGAAATCAATCAATAACAAAAATTAAAATAGTTTATCAATATTGTAAATTCTCACAGTTTTTTCACATCACGCACATCGCAGTAGCTCTTATTTTTATAAAGCATATTTCAGTTTTTCTCACCTTAAACTTTTTGCGAAACACCAACATAACGTCTGATTATTCAATCTTTACATTTTATCTAAAATATTGTTCACGCATATTTTTTGATCCCACAAGATTCTACGTCTTGCTTCTAAAGGTTTGCTCTTGCATCAGGTTGAAAATTTTGCAGGTACGCCTCTTTCGGGCAGTGGCGGATTTACACTTCTCGGGGCCCTAAGCGGGAAATTGAACGGGGCCCCTATCACATGGCTTACAGGGGTATTTTTTTATTGATCCCATGACTTTTGATCGTTTTAAATAATTGAAAAAAAAACTTGGTAAAATATTTACATAGCTTTAAAAGTAGTTTCCTTATTCTTGTTGCAAGTTATTTAATAATTTTCTTAAACGCTGTTTCTTTTTTATTAACACAGTTCATTTCTTATTAATCAGTTAATTTTATGTAACCTATTTATTATCTTTTTGGAAAAAAACTTTAATGTTATAATGTCCAATAACGTTCAAATATTTTTTCTTCTAGTCTTTCTTCTCGCAAATTCATTTATGATAGTGGTTGTATCTGTTTTGTCCAAATATTCTTGCTCTATATACAATATTGCCAAATTATTTAATTTCGTTTCTCCTAACGAGTTTCGTATATAATTTTTTACACGCTTTAAGGCAGAAAACGTTATTTCGCCTGAAGCATTCGATATTGGAATTGTGAGTAAAATTTTCAAAATTGTTTCAATATTTGGAAATGTACAAGACATTTCTTTGGATATAAGATACAAATTCCTGATATCGTGATTGGCATTACAGTACTTTTGTTCTGCTCCTGTTTCCTTTTCGCAGCAACTATTTTCATTTAAAAATGTGATAAAATGATTGAATTCATCTTCAAGGGTACATACATCGAAATCAAGTGAATATAACTGTTTCAGTTTTTCGATACATTCTTTTTTTTAATGTTCGGCATGTTCCACTCACAAAAAATTTTGAATGGTTCTAAAATCTTTTCATATTTCTCTGTCCTTTGCGTTAGTTGTTGTATAATATTATCACAAATAACAAAAAAAAAACATTTATCTTAAACTTTTTTCTCGCTGTGAGTTCACTTTCGGTTCCTGTAGATTCAGTAATTAAAATTTTTCGTTTTTTTCTAATCTGTTCATGATTCTCACTAAACGATAATCCTGACATAACTGTAGCCTCCTCCTCTATGCAATCAAAAGTATTCCTATAATTTACAACATATTGTTGCAGTGATCGTAACAGGGCTGAGCCTTTCAAGATTTCATTATATATCGATTGCAACGACTTGTTAGTTGCATTCATTCTCTGCAGGATACTGTTCCATATTATAGTCAGCAAATAAAAATCAAATTTAGACATTTTTTTGTGGAATTGTCGAGTTTTTTTCATCTGAAGATGTAATTATATCTTTTAAAGCCTCTTTAATGCCGTCATAACCGATTTTGATTGCATTTACTGCATCAGCCCTAGCAGACCAACTGGTTTCTATAATTCTTTTTAAAAGTATGGGCCTCTGATCTTGTGATTTTAATTTATGTGTCAAAATATTCCAGCGATTTGTTGATGATGAAAAAAATGTAAAAAGTTTCTGGATAAATGAGAAATAATGAAAAGCTGCACTGCAATTTTCTGCAGAAAAATTACCAACAAGATTTAACGAATGATTTGAACATGGCACAAAACCGCACTTGGGCAATATTGTTTGATCCGGGCTTGTAAGCCAGAATATTTACCAGCCATATTTGAAGCCTTATCGTACGATTGACCTCGACAATTTTTAATTTCTAGATTTATGGTCTGTAAAAAATTTATAACTTTTTGCTCTAAGTGCAACGAATTATGTTTGTGAGTTGGGATGAATCCTAAAAAGCGCTCCGTAATTTTTCCTGTGTCTGAAACATATCTTATTACGAAGGTGATTTGATCAACGTGAGATAAATCGGGAGTAGAATCTACAATTATGCTACAATAGAATGCTGCTTTAATTTCTGCGACGATTTCGGCTCTTACAAAATTTCCAAGAATTTCTAGAAATTCGTCGCAAATATTATGGGATAAGTAACTAACATTGCCGCTTCCTTGGTTTCCAAATTTTTCTAGGTGATGCTTTAAAAAATCATAGTATTCACTTAAATATTGTAAACATGTTATATAATTTCCTTTTCTATTTCCGGTACTAGGGTAGTACCAAAATCATGCAACGCGGATTAAACGCGCTACATTTCCCATACAAACTGGCTCTGCTTCACCCCGTTCCTCCCATTCTTTCCATATTGCACCCCCCGCTAGCCTACAATGCGAGCGGACTTGCAACTTTACCCGCTTGTATCGTAGAGCCATCACTACCCCACACACACACATCGTTCGGTAGTTTGACAACTCAGTTTTGTTTTGATCTTGAAAGAGGTGAAAGTGGTGCTGATCAGTGAAGACTAAAACTGTGAAATATGTGTAAATTAAGTGTTTAACGGTGATAAAAATGTGTTTAAAAGTGTCCAAGGCTCAAGAAAGGGTAAGTATGAACGAAATAATAATGTTCTAGATGTTTTTTTCTTCTACAGCAGCGAAGCGGAAGAGGCATCATCCAGTGACGTCATCATCATCCGGCTGATGTGCTGCAGATCTGGCCTCGAAAAAGGGCAATCCAGATGTGAAATTCGTGTTATTGTGTTATCTATAAGTCTATTACAGTGAAATATACATGTTTAAAACTGAAAAGTGTGTACGTGTGTTTATTTATGTGTAGGAAATATTTCATCGACGCGTCCGCTTGATGGGAATGATGACAGAATTCATCGCATGATTAAAAACATCGCATTGACGCATGACATACGTGCAACGGCGGGTAGCAGGGGAACGCGACGTTGCTGGTTTACTCCGTTCGCATCTTCCATCGGAGCTCTCTTCATAGTATGAACGGAGCTCCGTTGATCGCGCAACTTGGCCAAAAATGTTCCTCGGGTAGGTTTTAGAGGACACGATGAAGAAAAATATTCAAATAGAAAAGGAAATTATATGACATGTTTACAATATTTAAGTGAATACGATGATTTTTTAAAGCATCACCTGGAAAAATTTGGATGCCAAGGAAGCGGCAATGTTAGTTACTTATCCCATAATATTTGCGACGAATTTCTAGAAATTCTTGGAAATTTTGTAAGAGCCGAAATCGTCGCAGAAATTAAAGCAGCATTCTATTATAGCATAATTGTAGATTCTACTCCTGATGTATCACACGTTGATCAAATCACCTTCGTAATAAGATATGTTTCAGACACAGGAAAAATTACGGAGCGCTTTTTAGGATTCATCCCAACTCACAAACATAATTCGTTGCACTTAGAGCAAAAAGTTATAAATTTTTTACAGACCATAAATCTAGAAATTAAAAATTGTCGAGGTCAATCGTACGATAACGCTTCAAATATGGCTGGTAAATATTCTGGCTTACAAGCCCGGATCAAACAATATTGCCCAAGTGCGGTTTTGTGCCATGTTCAAATCATTCGTTAAATCTTGTTGGTAATTTTTCTGCAGAAAATTGCAGTGCAGCTTTTCATTATTTCTCATTTATCCAGAATCTTTTTACATTTTTTTTCATCATCAACAAATCGTTGGAATATTTTGACACATAAATTAAAATCACAAGATCAGAGGCCCATACTTGTAAAAAGAAATATAGAAACCAGGTGGTCTGCTAGGGCTGATGCAGTAAATGCAATCAAAATTGGTTATGAAGGCATTAAAGAGGCTTTAAAAGATATAATTACATCTTCAGATGAAAAAAACTCGACAATTGAAGAGGCGAAATCTCTCCACAAAAAAATGTCTAAATTTGATTTTTATTTGCTGACTATAATATGGAACAGTATCCTGCAGAGAATGAATGCAACTAACAAGTCGTTGCAATCGATAGATAATGAAATCTTGAAAGGCTCAGCCCTGTTACGATCACTGCAACAATATGTTGTTAATTACTGAATCAACAGGAACCGCGAATCACAGCGAGACAAAATTTTAAGATAAATGTTTTTTTTTTGTGATAATATTATACAACAACTAACGCAAAGGACAGAAAAATATGAAGAGATTTTAGAACCATTCAAAATTTTTTGTGAGTGGAACATGCCGAACATAAAAAAAAAGAATGTATCGAAAAACTTAAACAGTTATATTCACTTGATATCGATGTATGTACCCTTGAAGATGAATTCAATCATTTTATCATATTTTTAAATGAAAATAGTTGCTGCGAAAAGGAAACAGGAGCAGAACAAAAGGACTGTAATGCCAATCACGATATCAGGAATTTGTATCTTATATCCAAAGAAATGTCTTGTACATTTCCAAATATTGAAACAATTTTGAAAATTTTACTCACAATTCCTATATCGAATACTTCAGGCGAAAGAACGTTTTCTGCTTTGAAGCGTGTAAAAATCTATATACGAAACTCGTTAGGAGAAACGAAATTAAATAATTTGGGAATATTGTATATAGAGCAAGAATATTTGGACAAAATAGATACAACCACTATCATAAATGAATTTGCGAGAAGAAAGACTAGAAGAAAAAAAAAATTGAACGTTATTGGACATTATAACATTAAAGTTTTTTTCCAAAAAGATAATAAATAGGTTAAATAAAATTAACTGATTAATAAGAAATGAACTGTGTTAATAAAAAAGAAACAGCGTTTAAGAAAATTATTAAATAACTTGCAACAAGAATAAGGAAACTACTTTTAAAGCTATGTAAATATTTTACCAAGTTTTTTTTCAATTATTTAAAACGATCAAAAGTCATGGGATCAATAAAAAAAATACCCCTGTAAGCCATGTGATTGGGGCCCCGTTCAATTTTCCGCTTAGGGCCCCGAGAAGTGTAAATCCGCCACTGACTGCACGGTGACCACAATCATGGAAGAAAGTTAGGAAAATAAAAAAAGCAACATTTATAAGAATAATGACTTGCATTCAAACCACACATTCATATTTACCTTAATTAAGCTTATACACAACTCAAATTTAAATGACTAGTTTTAAAATGTATCTATTACACACCGATCTCCAACAGTTCTATGTTTAAAAATCACTCATATTTTTAGGCACTAACAAAGCGTGATTTCTATATGAAATTAAATTGATATCAATCACCAACAAAATACTTTGCATTCTCAACGCAATCCAACGCAATAGGACAAAATATATCAGAAATGAAATCCAACAACACAACATATTTGAAAACAATTGAAGTTATGGAATACAAGCGACAACTTTGATCTTCCTAGGTCGACTTCCACAGGTTGACTGCTCGCCGACTGACCCGATGCCTACAGTTGTTCTGATTTGAGTCCAATTTTTACTTAGAAAAATTTACCGTTAAACATGTGTTGCGAAATGGAACTACAAATTGAATTCACGTCGATTTGGTTAATTCTACAAATTAGAAGCACAGAAAGAAGAAGGAACACACAGAAGGGAGTGAAGTTTACCGTGAAATTTTTAAAGAAAATGCATTCAAAGAATATGCCGCCAAGCTCTTTTTTCGATTTTTGTTTTCCTTCGTTTTATATCGCTGTGACTTGTTCGAACGTGCATGCACACCTTGCGCGTCGTCGATTACAACGAATTCGACGGGAGACAGTGCAAAACAAGCGTAGCGTGTTACGGAAAGCGATACTTTGCAATTACCACGAAATTTACTATGAGCTCGACGAGATGGAAGTTCACTGCCTGTTGTGTTTTCGGGGCCCCTTATGAGCTCGGGGCCCCTTTTGAGGGGCCCCCCACGGCCGCTCAGTCCGCTCACCGTTAAACCCGCCACTGCTTTCGGGTAAACCCTCGATAGTATCAAAGGAACCAACCAAACCATAAAATAGATCATATTGTATTCAGTTACTGTCTAATTACAAGTACAATTTTACAAGTACCTTTTTTTGTTCGTTTTTCATCGCAGGACAGCTCCGATCTCAATGCATGTATAAAAAACGTAAATAACGCAGACGCATGCGTTTTCGTAAAACTGGAGACGCAGCCTAACGGATGGACCAATCTAAATAAGCTTATCCTAAAACTGTTTTTTTTTTCAGACCAATTCAATAGTGTAAATCTATTTATGAAAAGAAAAAAACGTTTATTGTGAAAAGGATCTGTCAATTGTTTGCTTTATTGTATAGAACCGAGTTTTAACGATAAAAATATTTTCAATAAACATTGTTTGCATATGTCGAGTAGATTGTTGTAGAAAGCGCATGGATGAATATACAAACATACATACTAGAACGCGCAAAACCTTGTATACTATGAAGGAATGACTCGTAATTCCTCTCCAAGAGAGCATGCAACAAGATGAAAATGCAAATTGGAAGCGTAATTTACATGGCTTTTAAATAGGAGAGGTAGAACGTGATTTTTATCGTCAATTCATTGAAACACTTGGCAACGAGGCACACTCAAATAACCGATGTGACGATACGGTGAGTTTTCTTGTTTCCTTTTCCCAGTTTTGTTCTTTCCTTCTGTAAATAGGTTGGATGTCATGAAAACTCGTGTTCCATGCGCCATGAAATGGTACCTTACATAATTTACAAACCGCTTCGAGGCTTAGATATTGCCAGACAATCAGCGAAGATAAATGACGTCTTTTTGTCATGTTAATGAATTGCGGCTCAATTGAGACAATACTCTGAGTACGTACAACTTTCTGTTCCAGAAATATACTGTGGTGAATACAGTAGGCTTAGTCCCACAGTAGGTTTAGTCAGTCAAAATATCATAAAACGTAGACAAGTAAATATCATAGTCAGCTAGGGAATCGCTATAAAATCGCAATACAAATCGCTATACAAATATCCCAAAAACGTCAACAAAGCGTAACGTTTTGGTAAAAACAGTGTAACGCACTCTGTGAGCGTGCCCCTTGGTTGACATAAACTCATGTACGGCTACGTTCGCCTTTGTCGGAGCGGTAGAAAATAAGTAAATTGATTGATGGTGGTCGATTCTAATGATGTAGAATAATAAGTGAAGGAATTGTGTTAGTAAAATCACAAATTTGTGAACCCACACGGGTCGCGAACGTTTGGTCAAAAATCAAAATCTGAAATAATATCGAACTCTGCGGGCGTGCCCCGTCTTGACATGAACTCATGTACCAGTATCCAGCATTGAATTCGTTGTAAAACACCTTAGTAAACATTGGAACAGTTAGTCGTTCCAATGTTTACTGAGATGTTTTTCAACAGCATGTTTCACGTCGAAATTCCGGATCCCGCGAACGTGAAGCTATATGAAACCATCTGCAATTTGATGATGCACGGGCCATGCGATCAACGGGTTCCGACTGCACTTTGCATGAAATATGGCGTTTGCTTAGAGCCTTTTCCAACCAATTTTGCAAGAAAACACGGCAAATGGAGGATGGGAATCCTAAGTACCGAATACGCAGCGCCTGACAACCGGTATGTGGTGCCGTATAACCCCTGGCTGTCTCATAAGCACAATTGCCGTATCAATGTGGAGGGTACCTTTATAAATACGTTTATAAAGGACAAGACCGGGTTGCCGTTTCACCTACCGAATCATTGGACGAGATATAGCAGTATCCCGACGCTCGATATATTTCCGTATCCCTAGCTTTTTTTTTTATGTTAAGTCCCACCACTTACCCCTACACAGGTTTGAGAAGGACGAAGGTATCTTAAGATATTAAATGTATTTCACCAAACGAGAGGGGGCGTTGGGGCATTACTCTCAAGAACGTTTGCATCCAACTCTCTTCCATTCGTACAACGGTCGCCATCAATTGCACAAAGAGGGACCACTTTCCGGAGTAAGGTAGGTATTTTTGTACTGTTTCCGTTTACAACGCCAGTTATCAATGGCTGATAATGTGGTGAAACTAGGCAGCACTGCTTAGGGGACCTGATCCCGTTCCTTGCATACAACGGTCCCGAACAATCACCTCGGAAGGTAAATCGCCGAGCCCCCCAAGGTTAACGAGGCACCACTCTCCGGCGTGTAAAAAGGTGTTTTTGCTCTGTTAGTAGTTCACTAGTTTTTTGTAGCCAGGTATCCTGGCGCTCCCAGACCCCTGGTCTCACAGGTTCAAGTTTTATGAACTATCAATAAGAAATACATTGAAAGAATTGAATTCTCAATGTTTTAAACATATAATTTTGATTTCGTTTGATTTTTTTGGTGTTTTGTTGATTGCGTTTGGATTTTTTCACTTGGTGGGGATTCCCATCACGCCATCACGTACCACACGGTTATGGCATACGCGTGGATCGCAGCATATTTTCACCATCTAAAAAAATATATACGTTCTACTTGCTCGTCGTCGAACATCGTGAGCGCCTTTTTTTTGCACAAAGAACACAATAGCCGAAGCTCGGATGCAGCGAGTTTAGAATTAGCCGAATGCTAGCCTTACTGTTAACGAACTTACTTTAATGAACTTCTAAAATTTGAACTGTCGAACTCAATATGTACGGTTGGTCGTGATGACGAAGAGTACAGAGGAAAAGAATTATTTCAACGGATAATAAGAACACCACAATATTTCAAACCCATAATCGACGGTACGATAAGTTCTGTTGTCCAATAAAAAAAAATCTTTCGCAGCAAAAAAAAAAGCAACGAACAAATACGTATCGTCATCATCCGTAACAGTTATTTTTAAAAAGTGTAACGTAATAACGTGATCTTGGCATAAAGTGATCGATAAGAACGATCGATTGAGCCAGCACGTGCATTTGTGTGTGTGCTGTGTTTACTCGCCGGCAAGGCAGTGATAGTTATGGTCTGCCCGTAGAACTGTGTTTCACGCATAGCATAAATGTAACCTTCAGTTTAGTAGGGTAACAGTGCGTGAAAGTGATTTCTTTTATTATCAAAGAAAACCGAAAACCGACGGTCGAGTGAGCCAGTGAACATGTGTGTGTTTTGTTTACACGCCGGCGAGGCATTGATCATCATAAAGAAAACCTTGAGGTAAGTATGGTTATAGTGCGTGAAAGAACGTCTTTTTTATGTTTTAAAGTGTTTTCATGTATGTTTTTTGTTTATGTGGGTGTTTTGTTTACTCGCCGGCAACGCAGTACTCACCATGAAGAAATGCTTTTAGTAAATGAGGTAAAGGTGCGTTTAAGTGCGTCTTTTTTATTATTAAGGTGGTTTCCTATATATTAAGTCCCGAAAACTGATTATAATCACCGATTCAATCGATCCGACCAAATCACCGATTGGCTGTGTGTTTAGTCAAAAACGGTCGACAGTCGACGGTCGACGGTCGACGGCCGACGGTCGACGGTCGACGATCGACGGTCAAAGGTAAACATTGGCATTGTTTTGATCTAAGCGCAGTTAATATAGGGAGTAGATAAAAGTGCGTCTTTTTTATTGTTAAGGTGTTTTCCTATATTTTTAGTCCTGAAAACTGACGAAAACCGACGACGATCGATTGAGCCAGTGCGCTTGGCTGTGTGTTTTGTTTACTCGCGCCGCTGTCAAAAACGATTGAGGGCCCAATGTAAACATTAGTCTACGCATTTGTTTTGATCTAAGCGCAATTAATATAGGGAGTAGACAACCCCAGTTACCATTGGTTGATAATGTGGTGCCACTATAACGACCTCAATGGGACCCAACTACTGCGAGTTGATACTACTAGTTCTTTTCGTGAAGCCATGTCCACCAATTGTCCTCATTAACGCGCGCGTGCCTCAAAACTATGTAGACTCTTTCATTTAATAAAATTTTATTAAAAAATTCCTATTTATTTCTTTCTTATCATCACCATAATCAAAGACCATGTTGACAAATACAATACTACGGGCTCAGTAAATACAACATTTACATAAATACATTACAAAATCCAAGTACAGCGTCAGACTACCCGCTTCACATATACGGCGCAAAGGCGTTTGAACTCCCTTAGATTTTGGGCTTGTTTAACATTGTAAACCTTTGAAGAACAACGAATTTCGGGCATTCCCGGACAGATAGTTGGGAAGTCTCGGCACACCGGCATTACGAGTGTGATACCGGTGCACGTCAGACCCAACCACAATCCTACCCCCCAAATACGCTGGTACCAGGCTGTTGGATTCCAACTGTCACACCTACAAATGTTAAATTTGATTGTAGCACCATTTGTAGAGTTCTAAATATAAGAACAGTACGCAGCCAGTGCGAACGCAGCCTGGAATGTAGAAATAGTGAGCGCACCTGGGTGCCCAACAGTTAGGCACCGATAAGGGAGCATGTCGATGTTGGGTGTCGTGGCAAGGTGAAATAAAGTCAAACCAGAACTCGTCAGCTCTCAAAGTCTCTCTAAACAAATCAAACAACAACAACAACTCGTCAGCTAAGTTTTGAGTGTCAATAACCAAGATTATATAGTTGACTACTAGTTCTCAATCCCCCTCGCTTCTTGTGTGTTGGCGTAGCCCGTCCACTAGTCGCAGTCTCCTTCCTATTCCCTCGCTCCTGGTGTGTTGGCACAGTCCATCCACCAGCCGCTACTCTACCCGCTTCTTGTGTGGTGGCAGAGCCCACCCACTCGTTGCACCCTCTCACATTTCCTCGCTCATGGTGTGTTGGCACAGCCCATCCACCAGCCGCTACCTCTCCTCGCCCCCAGTGTGTTGGCAGAGTCCATCCACTTGCCAGGTGTTATCCTTTCCGTTCCTTCCTTCCCATTCATACAGTCCACCAAAAAGCCGGAGTAGGTCCGTTAACCCTACACAGGCCTTTTATAATTTTTTACATAAAAACTACAGTTTGTAACACTATCCGCTGCTTGACCGATATCCATTGCAACACGTCGTGCATGACAGCCGACGGAGTATACCAGCCGCAACACAAAACCATTCGCATGACTCTGTTCTGCAACCTCTGCAGTCTTTGTAACTGTAAATAAAATTGATGCACAAAAATCAAAGTGTGGTGATATTAAAGATTTTTACAGCTGAACTTCACCGAAAAAATTCAGATTATTGCTCAATCTACTTATCACACCACACTTTTTGCCACTTTTGAGGTGACATTGTCAACATGAGGCCCGAAATTTTACCTTTCGTCCAATATAACTGCCAGATATTTCATCTGGGAGACTCTATCGATTGGTTCCTGATTGATGACAATAGCTAGTTGGTTATTATTTTGTCTTGGGAACAATACCATGAATTTGGTCTTCTTGATGTTCAAGGCCAATTTCCTGTACTTTAACCAACCATCTAAGCCATCTAGATCGATATTCAAAAGTTCCACGGTCTGTTTTACATCCTTCCGCGAGACAAACAAGACTGTATCATCCGCGAAAAGATCGAGTTCACATGATTGTAAAACCTTTTTCGTGTGGTTTATATACATAGTAAACAACACTGGACCAAGAACACTTGCTTTTGGAACCCCAAGGGTGTTTTCGATAGGGTTTGAACAATGGTTCATGAAAATCGTTCGATGGGTTCTTCCACTAACATAAGATGCGAACCATTCGAACTCAGTTGCTTCGATACCGAACCTTTTGATCGTTTCTAATAACAAAGGTCGCGATATCGTTTCGAACGCCCGTTTGAGATCCAAAAACACAGCAAAAATTGGTTGTTTTCGCTCCATTAACCCCATCCACTTAGCTAATAAAAGGTTCAGCGCAGACTCACAAGAATGTCCTTCTCTATAGCCCGACTGTTCCTCCTCCAGCAAGTTATACCTGTCATGATACTGGACAAGTTGTTCTTTGACAACAAGTTCCAACTACTTTTCAAGTATATGTATACATATATAACATACAACAACGCGTATTCAGGTTTGAATCAATTTCAATTGATAAACTCAAATCGATTTGTTGTAGCTTAGAAAACAAGGCTGGAATCAGCAAAGTGAATGCCCAGGTGCTGCGAGACTGCTTCCATGTAGTTGGGGGGTCTTTCTTTCGGTGATTAACCAATCACTGGAATGGGGTTTCTTTCCTGACTCGTGGAGGGAGTCTCTAGTAGTGCCAATCCCTCAAGTGACATGGGCCACCAATGCGGAGGAGTTTCGTCCGATTAACATGCTTCATATACTTGAAAAGGTGTTGGAACTTGTTGTCAAAGAACAACTTGTCCAGTATCTTGACAGGAACTAGTTTTTTGCAGGCCAGCTACCTGGCCCGATATAATTCATGTGACACTTTAATTTACTTTAATTTACAGAAAATTATTTTTTAAATTAAACCGATAAGGATTTATTCAATTAAGCCCGGCAAAGCTTTAGTTCATAAGGCTTCGTCGTGTTCGCAGTGTTTTCGTCGTCTGATTGCGGAGCTGATGTTTTTGACATTTCTGTAAATTTTTATGAATGTCCATAATGCAACCCGCCAAGAGACATACACGCCCGGCCAAGAAGCAGCCCACTCGCTTATTGCCAAGCGAGTAACTAAATACCAATGTGTTGGAGAAACCTGGACACCGTGGTGTCCTAGCACAATGCGTGGACGCGGGTCATGTCTCTTGGTAATTGGAAGAGGGGCCCACGGGAACATTTGGCGCAGAAGTCTCCTGGCTTCGTTGCAGTGTGCCGCCTGGCCAAATCGCCAGCATGCTCCTAGGGGATTTAGTCCGTTTCCGGTGTTAGTGGTACTGTTGACGCCAAGCGTCGCGCTCGCGTCTTTCATCTGCTGTGTCCTGCCTTTGCTCTACATTTTGTTATTTGTTTTTTTTTTTACTATTTTACACATAGTTTAAAACTCGTTAAGTTTTGTTTAAAGGAGCTGAAGACACAATAAAAAAGCATGCACCTTACCCCCCATCTACTAAACTCAGATTAATTGTAACGGAATTCCTACAACAGGAGCGGAACACGGGATAACGGAACAATTCTCGTTCCATGAATCAAATTGGTGATCAAATGTAAAATTGCATATGCAACCGAAACGATGAAAAATTCTAAAATCCTCTCATATTGCATACCCAACCTCCGCAAAAGTGGAAATACGACGGGATACGTGGAGTATCGATGAGCTATCGAAGTTTTCTATCTGACAGGCCGTTTGACAATGCTGTATGTCAGAAGAGCAGCTAGACATATAATTATGTGGATTCAAACATCCAACTTTATTTAACTATCTTAACCTACTGTTCCGTTCTTTACTGGTTGAGTTCTGGGACAAGACTGCCCTGCTGACCGACCCACTCGGTTAACTGTCCTAACCTGCTCCTATTCCGTTCACGCTCGCTAGCTCCTATTACAAGTGGCGTTCTTTCCCACGCTCACGTTGGAATCTGCTGATGTCGCATCTTCGCCATGCGATGCCGTGTTTGGAGTCTGGCTGGGTAACTGTCATAACTCCTCCGGAGGGTGAAAAAAAAGTACGTCCTCGTACTTTACACGATGATCTGATCCACCTCTACAGCAGGCTGCTTCTGGCTCCGATTCTTGGACGATGGTGTACCTCCTCGCTTTCTGTCGCATCTTGTTCCTCTTTGTTGTTGCGATCGTTTGTATGATAGCAAGAGAAATGCAATCAGGGCTATCAAACATGTTGTGCTTAGTGACACACCACCGAATTAACTCCATTTCCAGATATTGTGGTTGTACTGTTGTAGATAAACGTGGCTCAATCGATCTCGGTTTTCTAACGTTACGTTGGTAATCTGTTCGCGTTGAGGGTGTAGCGTAGTAAACGTTTGCTCGCCGTTTTTTATCAAAAAAACAGGATGATCTGATATAATGGTGTCGTTTTGTGTGAGAGCAAAAATTCTTAGTATTGTTGCTTCTATTTTACTTAGTATGGGTACACTTAAAATGTACAGTATTGCATCATTGTTTTGAGCTATTTTCGGCGTTACGTAAGACATTGCTTCTTCTGGGATGTGAATTTCGAACCCTTGTGTCTTCAACAAGTCTATTATGTTGTTGATTTCCTTGAGGTCAAGCAACTTTCCGCTGGCTTTGCCCATTTTCGACAAGGTTATCGTTTCATCAATATCTAGTAGTACATCGTTCATGATATCTAAATGCAATATCAGTGCATTTGTATCGATTTCGTTGAGAGCCATTTGATTCATATTATAATTTTCTGTCAAGTGGTTTACCGTCTCACTAAGTTGTTTCATTTTTTTGTAGAGGTTTTCGTTGATTGCATATTGGTAGTTATTTTCGTCTATCAACCGATTCATTGTAGTATTTATAATTCGCAGGTCTTCAGCATCTGGATTCCCTGCTATGAATTTCCATGCAGTGCCTAACAGATCCCATCTCTTGGCCCTAGCTAATGGTTTGATTTTGTATAGATTTTTGTATGCTGTTCTAACTTTATGCAACATTATACCTGTTATTGGGTTTACGATTTTTGAGTTTTCAACGTATGCTACATTTGCAATTGAATTGATTGCTGTTTCCATCTCGGTCATATTAATAGGATGTATTACTTTAGTATACCCTGTCTGTATTTTGCAGGTTCCTACTTTTAACATTATTATAGGATCATTGTTGAGATTTGTTATCCCTAAACTCTGACTCTGAGTGGGTCCTACAAACTTGAGGAATAATAGTAATATTATGAACTGCGTGCGTAAAAGAATTATAATTCGGTTCTTTTCTTATTTTGTTTTCATTTAATTAATTATTTTTGAAATCTAAGTTCCTTTTTCGAAAGTTCCTGTCCCTTTCTTCCGCTGATCCGTGAGGCTTCTTTGATACCTTCTTGCTTTCCTGGAACGAAAAATACAGTATTAGTATCTTATTCTTTAAAATTTCTTAACCGTTTAAGTTTGTTTTTATTTCTCTTTACGTTTCTATTAATCGTTACGGTGCGATCGTTTGATTTTAGGCATTTGGATTCCTTGTATCTTGGATCTAATTTTTTCCTTGTGCCTTTTTTTATATAGACATTCTCGTCTGTTTTTACTTCTGGGGGTTGCTCTTTACCATTGTGGTGATTCACCATGTTTGTTTGAGCTTTAGTAAGGTTCTGTTGAACCTTTATGAAAATATTCTGTGCAGCTTGTACTACATAATTTGGGTCTAGAACATTCATTTGATTGAAAACAATTCCTTTTGGCTTGTAGGAAGTTGCAGAATGAACTGTGTCATTGTATAAGGCTACAACTATTGCCATTACTTCTGTAGATTCTAGGTCGGAGAATTTATGCTTGTTCGTGTTGTACATCTCGATGATTGTACAATGAGTTTTTTCAATTTGACCATTAGATTCTGATGATGAAGCAAATTCTAGTTTTATGTTAAGATCCGATAGAAAACTCTTCAACTGTAGACTTGTAAATGAAGCTTCGTGATCACAAACAATAGTCTTGGGAGTACAAAAGCTTAGAAAATATTGAGAGAGAGCTTTTTGAATATCGATAATATTCCTTGTTTTAATCTCTACAAGGTGCAAGTGTTTGGAAAACGCACAAATTAGTGACAAGTAATTATGTTTCTCCATTCCAAAAATATCCATGTGCACTCTATCGAACGGTGCTTTTTCGATAGGTCTAGGAGAGATTTTTATATTACATGGTTTTCTTTCGTATTTATGCCGTGCACAAATAGCACATGCATTTGTATATTTACGAATTTTCTTCACCATTCTAGGGAAAAAATACGATCTTTTTATTTGCCTTTCGACTTCTTGTATGCCACGGTGGGCACGCTCATGTTCATTTTTAATTATTTGGTCTTGTCTTTCTTCTGCGGTTATATCTTCAACTATGTTTTGTGCTATCACAAAATGTATTTTAAAATCAACAAAATGTTCTTTGTAGACATCTTGTATTAATTGAAACATTTTTTTCTGGAGCGTGGATAGCAGTTTGGTTTCCATTGTGATAACGCTTTAAAGCATCACTCATGCTTTGCTTATTAAATGTGAAGCGTCCCTCCGGCGTCCCTCAGCCCACCATTCACCCATTTCGCCTACACGCCATAACCCTACGCCTGAATTGCCGCAATTCGCCTACAACCCCAGAAGACAACGCCTGAATCGCCGCAACGGGAACAGGCATCGCAGACATAGGACGGCGCTTCAAATGTCGACTTAGGAGAAGGGTGAACGTGAACTAACCTAGATTGATGTAGTTATAAATATTACTTGGTTGTAATAAACCAGGTGTGATCTGTTTGCTACACTCGAAGGAAGAACATCTTGTCTGTTTCCTTTACGTGTCGTCTCTCCGGGGAAGAACAGTCTGCTCGTCTTACAAGGAATCGTGTTTGGCCACGATTAGGAAGCCATTTCTGATAAGGTTGGAATGATTGTTGACAAATAATAGTTCTTTTATAGTTATGGAATATCTTTTCAGAGCTTGTTGAACTAGTATTCGATTCACGGAATATTATTTGATTCCTAAAGTTATTTATGGGTCTTTCGGTAAAGTGTACGCAATACTCTTTGGATGTGTTTCCAGAGTGTATTGTTTCTGGTACAGTTTCATTAGGATTATTGACCTGTGAATCTTCCGATGATGGATGTCTAATTGTTTCGTTCACGTTAACATCAGCTTTTCTACTTAAAGCATCGGCTACCACGTTGGTCTTCCCAGTTTTGTAAATTACGTCATAGTCATAGTTTTCCAAATCTAATCTCCATCGAATAATCTTCTGATTTTTGTTGGAGTTTTTTATGAAGATCAGAGGCTTATGATCAGTAATAAGCGTGAATTTACTTCCATAAAGATAAGGTTTGAATTTGTCCACAGCCCAGATTATTGCAAGGGCTTCTTTTTCAGTTGTGGAATAATTGATTTCGTGTTTATTTAGTGTACGCGAAGCAAAAGCTATTGGGTGGTCTTTCGATTCATGTATTTGAGACAAAACAGCTCCCAATGCATAATTAGAGGCGTCTGTTGTTAAAACAAATGGTTTTGCAAAATCGGTGTATCTCAGAATAGGATCTGAGATAAGAATGTGCTTACATTTTTCAAACGCTGCTATGTATCCTGGATCATTTATATTGATGCTTGTCTCTTTTTTAAAAAAAATTGTCATGGGTTTGGTAAGTTTAGCGAAGTCCTTAATGATCTTCCTATAAAAACCTAAAAGTCCTAAGAACTTTTTTATTTGTCTTTCTGATGTTGGCAGTTTCCAATTTTGTATTTCCTTAATTTTGTCAGGGTTTGGCTTTATGCCGTGTTTAGTAATGATATGGCCTAAAAATTCTGTTTCTTTTTTCATGAATTTACATTTGTCCAATTGAATTTTTAGATTAAAATCGGAAAGCCGTTTTAGAATTTTGTTGAGGTTTTTGGCATGACATGTATTTAAACATTTTCCCAATACAATACTCTGCCAGAATGTTGTTCATCGCTCGTTGGAATGTCGCTGGGGCATTTTTGAGACCAAAAGGCATCCTAGCGAACTCAAAATGACCTAGCGCCGAGGAGAACGCTGTTTTCTGTCGGTGATCGGGGACCATTTCAATTTGGTGGAATCCTGCCTTGAGATCTAATGTTGTAAATATTCTGATTTTCCTAAATTTGCAAGGATGTATTCAATTTCAGGATTGGGGAATTTATCGTTTACAGTTTTATCATTTAATTTCCTGTAGTCGATTACTACTCTTATTTTACGCGTTCCTGAAGTGTCTTCTTTTTTTGGCACGACCCAAATGGGTGAGGAGTAAGGACTTTTAGAAGGCGAAAATATACCATTTTCTAACATTTCTTTGATCTCTTGCTCGACTTCATTTTTCAAATGGTGTGGATACCTGTATGACTTGGTATAAACTGGTTCTTCATCTTTTGTAATGATTTAATGTTTGACTAGCTGGCCCGACGAACTTCGCCCCGTCCAATATCTTTGATTGTATGCAATAAGGTTTTGCTTGAAGGTTTCTAAATTTAATGAAAATAAGTTTGAATTTATTATACTGGGAAACATTTATGCTGATTACATAATGTTTTCAAATGTACAGAGAAGCCAGTTTACCAAAGCGTTAACACGCCACATATAGCATGGTCATGTGAAAAACATGGCCTTTAAAATTTATGCTACACACTTCCATCGACTGTTGAAAATCGAATGTGCTTCAATTGAAATGGCATATCGTTGGAACTTAAAGGAATTCTCGGAGTTAAACATGCTGCCTCCTTATAAGTCTCTATCACATTGTTCGAAAGCTGCGTGACAAACAGTCATGTTCCATTACATAATTTTGGGGCGTGAAGGTTTCGGAGCATAATAATAAAACTTCCATTTTTATGTCGCAAATGATGCGGTGGCCAAGAATCCAAGAATCCAAATCCATGAAGTTTAGGATTTGCACATATAATTTGTTCGCTGAAAAGTTTTCAATGATTCTCCGGCTGCACTCTTTAAAGCAATAGTAGGCTGCGAAAGAAGAGCATGATTGCTCTCATAGCCTCCTACATTTTGGAAAACTCGAAATTAAGAATTTTCTAATTTTCTAGCTTTTCCTTCGGAATTTTCCAATTTTCTTTTTTCCTAAACCTTCGTTGGGCAAAAACAAACAAATCATCCGAAGACATCATCAAGATTGGTCCAGCCGTTTTTGAGTTTTAGCGTTACAAACAAACATACATCCATTTATATATATATATATATATATATATATATATTAAGCTAGTGCTTGTCAGTTATTCATTAGTTTTCAAAAGCACAGAGTGGTTGTTAAGAATTGTTGTAATAAGAATTTCTCGCTCTAGTGGAGATAAATGGTCCGTTTTTATTAATTCCTATATTAACGATTTACTGGGGGGTTCCCCTTCATTAATCGATATTGGAGAGATAGTTTCGAAAATATTTACTACCAACTCTAACTTTGGTATTATTGGTGCCTGTTTGTTTGTAGAAATAATATTAATGGTGGTCTTATTTTCAGACGATCGATAGAGTCCTGGTTGTATTACAGTATCTTCGATAAGGTTTTGAAATGTCGGTACAAACCAGTCACCATTTTTGTCAGTTTCTACTGTTGTATGGTTGAAATACTTTTTGTTAGGGTAGTATTTCTTATAATACGTTTTGATTCCCTGTATTGTAATAGAGTCATCAAAGTAATCAATCTTTGTGTTAGTTTGAGACATAAATTCCGACCCAATGATTCCGTCAAAATAATCATGAAAGTCTAAAATGCTGTATGTTTGTTGCTCTATGTTTGGTCCGAGTAGTTTACACGTTACTATCTCATCAGCCTTATGTACACCAAACATGTTTCTCACTGTACATTCTTGTTTAATGCGTAAATGTTTTAAAATTCCGTTTGCGATAATGTTTTTGTTTGCACCCGTGTCTATTAACTAGCGATGAGAAGAATGAGTCAGAATGAGTGAGTGAGTTGAATCTTGGCAAAGAATGAGTGAGTTGAATCATCATGAAGATTCGTTTTAACTCATTTGTGGTTCAACTCAGAGTGAGTGCGTTGAGAAAAGAGTTATATGATTCTTCAACTCACTCAGAATGATTCGAATCATTCGTGAGTTGATAATTCTTCAACTCATTCAGAATGATTCGAATCATTCGTGAGTTGAGTGATTCGTGAGTTATCACCCGCGTTTTGCTGCTCGAACAATATTGGCATCTCGCTTCGTCATTTAGCCTCTCTGTCGCACGGGACTGTCGCCGAGTTGCTCGCCGGCACGAGCAGATTTTGCCTCGTGCAGATTGGTTGGATTTTCCCGCTCGTCGAAGGCCGGCGTGTAGCAGAGAGTTCGTGGCGCAAATTTGCATGCGTACACACATACGGTACACAGTCACAGCTTCGTCGCCTCTGACTTGTCCGTGCATTCGCAATCCATCGTCAGTTGCTCGCGTTGTCCGCTGCGCGACGGGTATGAAGAAGTGGAAAGCCAGCGTATGCGGCTCAGAAAACGTTCTGCTTTGATTTCTTTTAAGTTTTCAACCACATTGGGATTATTATCTTGCACATGTTCTTCTGCTTGGGTTTGGCCTGCTAAATATGTTCAAGTCAGAAGTCTCTCCATTTAGATAGCTTGGTACGAAGATTCATAGGCGTGCGCTTCTCCGATGAACATTTTGAAGTGGGAGCTAGCGTAGGTTGAGATAATTTTTTTCTTCGATTATTTTAAATATGAACAACGATTTTATTCATGAATAAACATGAAACATGTAGGGTTTCAGGAATAATTTCATTTACATGTTGTCTTGAAGTATCCAAAAAGTAAAGAAGTAGAAAAATTTAACATCAAAATTACTATATTTCAAGCCGTGCATTTTTCTAGCAAAGGCTTTACTACTTTCTTAGATTGACTAGTTAATTTTTGTCAATAAATACCACTTGCATAAAAGCGGGCGATTTGTGACAAGTATGGTTTCCAACTTGCAACACATGGAATTATTTGATATCTGTTTTGAGATCGATTCAAAGTGTAATTTTACGCGAGGGGGAAGTTCTTGCTGGTCTCTTCTACGTAGCTTAAATACACACTTCTGATAGAAGTGCTAAGCTGGGTCGATATTGTTGAGGTTACAAGGGTAAACTGACTACCACCTGTTCCATGTTACTCGCAAATTGTTATTGATGATAACAACAAAGCCAATAATTATGAAAGATATAATAACTCTTTGAGTTAGTAAAAGAGTTAAATCTTCATTCCAACTCACTCACTCTGAATCGACTCACGTTAATGAGTTGTTATTCTCATCACTACTATTAACATACGAATGTGTCGATTTTGTGACTCGTCAAAAATCAACAGATATGGAAGGAAATCGCACTTCTCATTTACGTTTGATCTGGTTGTTTTTCGGTAACCCGAAAATTTTCATTGCGGTTGTCGCTACTCATTGCGTGCATTTCGACATGGTTGATTTGTTTGTTGTTAAATGTTGGCCCGCTTCTAAGTGAAGGGTCAACTTCCATAGGCGTATCCCGAGCCATATTTTTTACATATTTAGGATTGTCAAAATGGTTCCTTTTGGAGCTTTCCGTGTGTGGAGTTGAACGAATACTGTTTTCGTTTTTAGCATGTGAGTTAAATGTGTTGCTGTGTGTTGGCTTAAATCGGTTTTGCTGCTGTGAATAGTCAGCTGATTTTGCCATGCTTGCAGTTTTCCTCTGAACCGTTGAAATTGTAGATTCCCTAGACTGAAAATTGCAAATAAATGCATACGCATCTTCTATGTCTTTCGGGCGCGCTGCCTGGACGTGGCCGAAATATGGTTCTTTAAGTCCGGCAATAAATGCGGCAAGTCCATCCTCATCAATAAAGTTATTGATGCCTACCCAATGTTGGTTGTAGATTTCGGACTGTTTGGCAAGAGTTTTGATTTTTTGAACAATTTCTTTTGTTCGTTGGTAATATTTATGGACGCCGTGATGTTCGGTCATCCTGTTTTCCCACAAATGGCACTTATAGGTAGACAATTCTTGTCTGTCACCTAAAGCATTGATTAACACATTTTTTATTTCTCCAAAACTTTGTGGGTTTCCAGCGAGGCATAAAATGTCTTTCGCTTTTCCTTCAATTTTGTTGGCGATTTCCTGTACATAAAATGAAAAAGCCTGCTCACTCAATAACGGTTCGAAAATTGATAAGGTATTTTCAACCATCGTTAGCCACGAGTTTAGTTGTTTACGGTTCCCATCGTATTTCGGTATACCATTGATCGGGTCCGGAATGCGGAACGCATCAAGTTGCAACTTAGATGTTTCTGCTTGCGACGACAAAACGTGTGCGGCGGACTGTTCATGAGGCGTTCTCGGGTTTCCAATCTGAGCAGCAATGCTCGCGAGCGTTGCGTCATACTGCGCCTGCTTGGTATTCATCGCGTTTAACGCAAGAGTCAGCGTATTAAGCTGCTCTGACACTTGTTGGATAAAATTCGTGTTTTCGTGAGCCATTTGTTCAGAAAAATCTACGCTGTACTCACTTGAGTCGTTTTCACTGGAAATCAGACGATTTGAGAATAGGGCTTCGGCAAGTTTTCTACTCATTTAAAAATACACAGAGCACTAAGCTAAATACCAGTTGTTTAAAGCGTCTATCTGGTAGTGCGCTATAGTTTCACGGTTAATTATTTTGAGTGCCGCGGGCCCTATCTGGTAGTACCCTCGATGACAAGATAAAAAATACTCCTATCTAGTAGTAATTATTTTTTCTGCTTAAGAAACGCAAGAAGTGTTTCTTAAGTACGTAAGCACTTTAAATCTACTGAACTTAGAGAGAAATTAAAAATTACTTACGAGTATCCTTTTGCTATCGAGTCGCGGGTTCGTGAATTGACAGTGCTGGTACTCCAGGTGGGTGAATACGTGGGGGATCCTCAATTCCTCGGCGGAGTTTGTAATAATCTCCTTCGTTGCTCTGGATGCCGTAGCGGGATCACTTCACTGAGAGTTTACTATTCTTTTAGTTTTCCACTTTTTACGCAAACACCTCACTCAATTCACTCCGGACGGCTGCGCCAATTATTGTGATTCAAACATCCAACTTTATTTAACTATCTTAACCTACTGTTCCGTTCTTTACTGGTTGAGTTCTGGAACAAGACTGCCCTGCTGACCGACCCACTCGGTTAACTGTCCTAACCTGCTCCTATTCCGTTCACGCTCGCTAGCTCCTATTACAAGTGGAGTTCTTTCCCACGCTCACGTTGGAATCTGCTGATGTCGCATCTTCGCCATGCGATGCCGTGTTTGGAGTCTGGCTGGGTAACTGTCATAACTATATATGTGGTAGTGCGCCATATTCTTCCGCACCCCACCGCCATCATTGATTGATGCGATCAGTTGTTGACAAACATTTGTGGAAGATATTTCACGATCGTATCATTCGATCATATTTCTCAGTGTAAGTTGAAAAAAACTCTGCTAAGGATTGGTCCTTTTGTAATTCAAAGCATTTATTTCTTGTTTACGTTCCCCCGACCAGCGACTACACCTACGTGCTTACCAAGATCCAGCAAACTTCCAATCTTTGTTTCGCGTTCCCTCGTAGCACCGCAGTTTCTATTTCGTTCTGTGCCTTTGGAAAAACTAAAACATTGGAAAATAAACTTCATTCATTGTTTGCACCGTTTTGATTCACTGAAAACACACTTTTAAAGGAGCGATCATTTACCTACTCTGCTTGATCCTGCCTCTTCCTCATCGACTGGATCCGAAACCATGTACGTTTCAGCACGTTTATAAACGTGCTTTATAAACTACCAGTTTTTCTCAAACGTTTCAAATGATCCATATTATTGCCAACACCAAATTATTGTTTCAATTTATTGACCGAGAAATAATGTTTGTGTCTTCCACAAATGTTTGTCAACAACTGGGGGGGCACTAACACATATATGCCTTGCACCGGCACCCAGCTTGCTGTGCTGTCAAACGTCCTGTCAATCAAAAAATCCTCGATAAAAGTGGAATTACGACGAGAGTATCGATAAGCTATCGAAGATTTTGCCGTCCTCGATAGGTGTCCCTTGGGTATGCTCTCCGGCTGGGAATATAATTCACAGTTTTCTCGAATTCTTTCAAGAACCGCACAAAAGAATTATTGACAGTATCAACCTAGCTTCGATCAGCTTCTTTTTTTACTAAGGTTTCAAAAACCATTGAGCACTCGCTTGCATCGCTGTTTCAACTCGAACGCTCTCTCCAATATATTTATTCATTCAGCATTATTAATAAATTAATCTAAGAAAAGCAATTAAAATCAAATTGTACGGCACCTCACAGCACGGCACGCAAGTACAAAGAATAAAGCATTTAAATACCCGCCCGGTCTCCTACGATTGCTCGGACACCAAGAACATGCAGAAAAAACGAAAGACAGCCCGCGCCGTGGAGTACAGCACGGCACGCAAAAATAAAATGTTATGGTTCTTCAGAAAAGATAATTCATTCAAATGCCCGTCCGGGAGCCAAGACCCCTCCCGGACGACAATACAAAAGAATATTCTTTTGCCTTTTGCCTGACAGCTGCAACAATACGCATGCATGATTCCCCCTAGCGACTGCATGAGACACATATGCGCGAATGCCGCAACCGAACGGCTGGAAGAATCGCCCGAGTGCATGCATGAATCGCTTAACCGGTCACGGAAAACGCTTGTAAGCCCGCAAACCCTGTAATGTATAGCCCAGCCAGCCACACTAGGAATGATTATGACTTCTTTCAGGACTTTTTTCTCTCCAGAGTAGATTTTTTGGGTTGATGAACTCTTAAAAAGGGGAAGCCCGTCGATCGACACCTGAATGGTAAAATGTGCTACTTCGGGAATTACTGATTTAAAATAATTGCGCAGGACCGTCTCAACCCCTTGGTACCATAATCTTCCACCCATGATCGGTACTATTTGTGATCCGATGTGGGCGGGGGTCTTGATAAAGGTCCGTGAATCTTTTGGAAGTTTCAGATTAAGAAACTTCCTTAAGATCACTAAAAGCAAATTGGATAGATCGCGAGATAGGTGGCTCACAATCATAAAATATCTTAAAGCTTCTTCGAAGCTACTGATCCCCTCCAGAAAACTATATTTATCTGGCCATCCTACCGATGTGGTGTCCTCGGCACCATCATCACCGTGATCTCCGTGTACATCCTCATGATCACTAGCTACCCTAATCTCAACCTCTTCATGCGTTTCATTTCCTGCGCTAGCTACTTCATTGGAATAAGTTACATTTTCTACTTCTACATCTACATTCCCAGCACCTGCATTACTATTGCAAGACGAAGATGCATCCGCTGAAATCAGGGAATATTTTTTTATTATTAGGACAAGCAGAAGAAGATTACTCGAGATCAAGCAGACACGTTCTACATTAACACGTTAACCGCCATGTCAGTCCCTAGCGACTAACAGTAGATTTTGCGTTCACTTCCCTTCGGTCCCTGGGGACAGTGGCCGAAGCACATTATTATTTCTTTGCAGAAGGCTCATTGGCCTTCCAGTATCAGTCCACCCACAAAAGGGTTCGTCCTGCGCAACTGGATCAGGTAGAAATATCAGTCGTCGTGAACGCAAATTCTCACCGAATTCTGTTGGCGGTTAACGTGTTAAACTTCTTATGGTTTTCTTAACTTGTGATTTCTATTGTTTGTGGACATTTAATGAATGTAAGTGATAAAATCTTTTCCCACACTTTTGGCAATTATAAAGCACAAATTAATTCCTATACTTTTTATTATAATTCTTCACAACACCACAGAAATTATTTAGTCCTGTTTCTAGCTAAACTAAAAAAATTCTGTAAATAACCGAAAATTAATATGTGAATACGTAAAGTATTACAGCATTAATAAAAGTACAGGATGTGGGCAAAAGATTTCGCTTCGCACTTCGGATTAAAGGAGATTCACAATATCACAAACAAACCCTTTCAATCACTTAACCTCGTGCATGTCTATATAAACTATTTGAACACTTTTATTTATATGCTATGTTAGCTTATTCAATGAATCTTATAACACATCGCACCGAATGTTTGAGAAGGGTTAGTTGAACAAGAAAACATTATCACTTACCAAGAGCCCATGGAAAGCTTCCGACGGGGCCGGGTCCACAGAGCATTTGGGCAAGATTCTCCCATTCCTGGTCTACTTCTTGCTCCAAAGCTTGCATCAATTTATCCCCTCGCTTATAAAGTTGTTTTTGCTGTCGATCCATATTCGTAATCTTGCTGTAACTCATAAAAAAGGTATTATAATATCGGATCAAATTTCTATCCATCAAAACAAACTGAACTTACCAGTAATAATGATTATCTGTCAAATTGTCAAATGCCAACAGGTTTCCAAAGATTATCACGACTCCAACACAACTTTGAATCTCCTATAAAACACACTCCGAGCTGCGCACAAATTTTTCCAAGTCCCAGAAGAGCGAGAAAGAAAACCCAGCTCGAAGGAAAAAAAGAGATGGCCGTATAATGTATCGATACACGCCACTCAAAGCCGCGAAGAAATTTTCTTAAGTCCCAGAAGAGGGAGAGCGGAAAAAATATCGCTCCAGGGGAGAACGAGATGGCATCATGAAAGAATCGACAGTGTAGTGTGCCGATGCAAAAGTGTGGGCCGAACAGGGGTGGAAATGGGAGAGACGTAGATGTGACATCAAAAATTGAGTTCCTTTTGCCTGCGGGGTAGAGGGCAAGTAGTTTAGCTCAAACTGAGCTACTTTTGTCTCGCTGCCTTGGGCGACGTCGCTTGTACGTGTAGGACTTCCGTGACTCTTATCCATTCATTTATCGTACTTCCTAAGAACTCTATGACCTGGCCAATAATTATCGGTAGGGACTTGCTCTCTTTGTTTAATGTTCTTCTTATGCATTTAAAGAATTCCCCTAGAACCTAGAATCCAGGATTCAGAATCACTAGAATCTGCCATTATTGAAATTTCTGCTATTGATCCTTATGAATTAAAACATGAATTAGACCTTGGTCCAAATCTATCTCCAAAAGAATCAGCTGATGTCTTATCCCTTATTCACGAAAACTATCTCAGTAATTCTGTTACATGTATTGAACCACCTAAACATAAGATGAAAATCAATCTTACTCACCAGACCCCTATTTTCACGCAACCCCGTAGACTCTCTTATGGAGAACGCAACCAATTTAGGGAAATAGTGTCTAAGTTGCTCGAGCAACAAGTCATAAGACCAAGCAGCTCTCCTTACGCTTCAGCCCTGGTGCTCGTTAGGAAGAGGAGTGGCGAGGTACGGATGTGCGTGGACTATAGACCAGTGAACAAGATCACAGTAAGAGACAATTACCCCCTTCCGCTGATTGAAACTTGTTTAGAACACCTGAGTGACAAAAAGTTCTTCACCTTATTAGACTTGAAAAGTGGATTCCACCAAGTACAGATGGATGAATCTTCAATTCCTTATACCTCTTTCGTTACCCCTGATGGTAAGTTTGAGTACACTAGAATGCCGTTTGGCCTTAAGAACGCTCCCTCTGAATTCCAGCGTTTTATTAACACCATCCTTCGAGAATTAATTGATGAAGAAAAGCTAGTGGTTTATCTTGATGATATTATAATCGCATCTACTGACCTTAAGTCTCACTTGGAAATCCTAGGCTCTGTATTGCGGAAGACAATCAGGCCTTGAACTGATAATAGACAAGTGCAAGTTCGTACATGAAGAGTTAGAGTACCTCGGATACAAGGCCAACGTTTCAGGTATACGTCCCAGTGACAGACACATTAAGGCTTTACAAAATTACCCGATGCCTTCGAATGTGAAGCAGCTTAGAAGGTGCCTTGGATTGTTCTCTTATTTCCGTCGTTTCGTTCATTCCTTTTCTTGCATTGCTAAACCCCCTACTAATTTACTTCAAAAAGATACCGCTTTTAATTTTGATGGTAGTTGTCACGAAGCTTTTGAGATTCTTCGTGATAAACTCATTCACTCTCCTGTCCTTGCCATCTTTGATCCTAAGAAGGAAACAGAACTTCATTGCGATGCCAGTTCGTTTGGTTTTGGAGTAGTCTTATTGCAGAAGCAGGAGGATAATAAATTACATCCGATTGCTTATTTCTCCAAGACCACCTCAAAGGAGGTTACACAGGAAGCAAGGTTACACAGTTATGAACTGGAAACGCTCTCTGTTATATACGCTCTTAGAAGATTCCATACTTATGTTCACGGACTTCCTTTGAAAATTTTTACTGACTGTAATTCCCTGGTCGAAACTTTGAAGAACCGAAATGGTTCTGCTAAAATTGCCCGATGGTCCTTGTTCCTCGAAAATTATGATTACACAATTCATTACCGTTCTGGTACTTCCATGGCACACGTAGACGCATTAAGCCGGACTGAAGCAGTAGGCGCTATAAGCGAGCTAGACCTTGACTTCCAGCTTCAAATAGCTCAATCCCGAGATCCTCTGATTAACTCCTTAAGACAAAAGCTTGAAACTTGTCCCGAATGCCCCCCGATGGAATGGTGGATAATGTCATAAGACATAATCATGAAAAGATTGGCCATTTAGCTTCCACCAAAACCTTTCATACAATTCCCCAGCATTATTGGTTTCCCAAAATGTCAACTCGCATTGGGGAATTTATCAAAAACTGCATTAAATGCATTGTTTATTCAGCACCTTCCAGAAAAAATAATCTTAATATGTATAGCATCCCTAAAGTCCCTTTGCCTTTTGACACTCTGCATATAGATCATCTTGGTCCTCTACCTAGTACGAAGTCCCGCAAAAAGTACGTCTTGGTTATCATAGATGCCTTTACTAAGTTTACCAAGCTTTATGCCACTGCTACCACTTACACTAATGAAGTGTGTGATGCTCTTAATCAATACATGACTTATTATAGTCGACCAAAGCGAATCGTAAGCGATCGTGCGACTTGTTGTACCTCAACTCTGTTTAAAGAATTTCTTGAATCCCATAATATTTCGCATGTACTCAATGCTACGAGCTCCCCTCAGGCCAACAGTCAGGTTGAACGTGTTAATCGTGTGCTCCGTCCCATTCTAAGCAAATTGACTGATCTTACTGACATTTTTACATTTCTTATTTACATTTACGTTCCGCTGAGTATGCACTAAATAATACGGTTCATATAGTTCCACGGGCTTCCTCCCATCCGTTCTTCTTTTCGGGGTTGAGCAGCGGGGCTGGATTGCGGATGAGTTGCTTGAGTTCCTTGATTCTAAGGTAGAACACACCAACCGAGATCTCGATCATATCCGTTCTGAAGCGCAAGAAAACATCCGTATGTCTCAGACACGTAATGAGGAGTATTTAGCTAACAAAAGCAGGCCCGCCCCTACGTTCCTTGAAGGAGAATTAGTCGCCGTTAAGCATACAGATACAGCCACCCAGTTGACAGAAAAGGGGCCTTTTAGAGCACATTCGAGAGGCTTAGCTGGAGGCTGTGGAAAGGCTTTTCAGCAGATCTCTTAAGCAAAAATTGCAAATGTGTGCGTGAGGATTGAACCAAGCCCTGATCCGATCGTTCCCTTTCTAAATTGTACCCACCCATCCAAATTTCGGAAACGGAACCATCAAAACAAAACAATCTATGTTCGAATTCAATATATTATTTCATCATATTCCATCAACATGAAAATGTTAAATTTACCTTCCGTACATTCAAAATATTCGTCCCGAATGAGTTGGAATCCGACGATACCACATTCAATGGATGCACGCAGCTTCCGTAGCCTAGACTTGCATGGAATTTTGTTGTCCGTCCTGCTGGATCACAGGCTCAGCAGCACCTGTCGCAACAAGTTGTTCCATCATCTTCCGCATCGGTCGACCGTTCTTTGCAGCCAGTGCAGCTGCAACAGAAAAGAAGTGATACTTCATCATCGGCAGCAGGATTGAACCGGACCGCTGCTTCAGCCGCGGAGCCCTCGTTCTGCACGATGTTGCTTACCAAACACATCCGGCAGGAGTCTTTCCGGGTGCAGTCGTAGAACGCCAAGCTTCGAGACACAAAATCCTTGTTTGTTTCGGAATTGCGCACGCTCAACGGTACCAGCACGTGGTCCAGCCCGTCGCCTATTGTGGGCCGCTCGTTCACCGGTGAGGTCGTGCAGAGGAGGCCCTCCTTCATGACGTTCGCGTGGATCGGTGTGGCGTTGCCAAACACGCACCGATGCTGCGCGTTGTGCGGCAGCTCAGGAAGCGTCTTGATCACGATTCGCACGACGGACATCTGCCCAATCGGCACCCGATCGGGGACGACCATTTCGAAGTCGACACACTGCTGCCCGGTACCGATGGAGATCCATCGGGCGCCAATGGTGTCTTTCTGGCAGGCCGTCCTAACGGTGCAGCGTTTCTCCAACGAACGCCAGCCGCAGTAGGGAACGCGGGACTACAAGCAAGCCGAACAGTAACCAAACGTTCCGCAGTGTTCCACCTTAAGCTTAATAACCTAAAATGGAAATGTGATTATACTTTTAGAAAAATCAGCATTTGCACATTCGTTTAGACAGAAACAAAGTACGTTCATTCTCTACTTACACTTCGTTCCCAGAGGACATACAGATGGTTGTTCGTGTGGGCGAATATCTGTTAAGAGTATTGAGTGTGATATGTATTAGTAGCACAGCTTACGTCCGTTCGGTTTGCTGGTTGATACGGAAGAGACCGAGCGTTTATTTTAGGTTCATGTCCCAACTGGCAAAATCTATTGACAGTTAGCATGCTGCTTATTTATACCGTTGAATTCACTTCTAGCGTTGCCTATATTTAACACTCCTTCTCAACGCGTAGTTGTTAATCGATAAGCTCCTCCGAAATCGTTGCAGTTAAACCTATCATGTTCACTAGTTTTTGTATCTTCATCCTAGCCAAAGGTTTCGTAAGGAGGTCAGCAATCATTTCCTCAGACGGACAATATACGCAAGTAACTTCACCTCTGTTGATTTGATCTTTAGTAAAGTGGTATCTTGTGCAAATATGCTTCGTCCTGTTGCTTAACTGTTCTCGGGCTAACAATTTGAGACAACTCTAATTATCTTCATATACCAACACTTCCTGTTCGTCGTTTAGTTCTTTAAGAAGTAATCTTAGCCAAATTGCCTCCTGAGTTGCTTCTGACAAAGCTATCAGCTCTGCTTCCGTGGTTGAGAGTGACACACAATTCTGTTTCCTACATGCCCAGCTAACTGTTCCACCATTCACTGTGAACACGTAACCACTATTCGATTTCCTATCTTGCTTGTTTTCCGCCCAATCAGAGTCGCAATATCCGATTATCCCGTCGCGTGTCCCTATCTGACTGATTCGCAAACGAAATTCTATTGTTCCCTTTAGATACCGCACAACTCTCTTCACTTCGTTCCAATCTGTTTGTGTGGGCCTATTCGTTTTTCGACTTAAGATCGAAAAGCTGCTGCTATATCTGGTCTTGTGTTAATAGCTATATACAATAGCTTACCTATCGTTTTTTTGATAATCATAGTTAGTAAGGAGCGCTTCGCCTTCTTCTTCGCGTTTAACGTAACCAGGGTCAAGAGGAATGGGGGATATCTTCGCATCGACTAAGCCGCTAGTCTTGATCACATCGCTGATGTATTTCCTTTGGCTCAGGAAGTAGTCTCCTTGTTTGTTCTTCTCTATTTCGATTCCTACAAAGAAACGAACATCCCCGATATCATTAACCTCAAATGTGCTTTTTTAGACCCGCGAGTAAAGAAGAGATCATTCCTGCGTCTTCTCCTGCCACTATAAGATCGTCAACATAAACAAGCATGTAACACCATTTATCTCGATGCCGCCTTCGATACAAACAGGTGTCCGCCAAGCAGCTGTTAAAACCTTCGCGTTTCAACTCGGCATCCAGTTTCTGATTCCAAGCTCTTGCCGCTTGTTTTAGTCCATAAAGTCCCTTATTTAATTTACATACTTTTCCACCAGCATTTACACCACACGGAGGTCGCATGTAAATCTCCTCTTCTAGCTCAGCATACAAAAATGCAGTTTTGATGTCATACTGCTTAACTGTCATGTTTCTCTTGGCTGCTACTGACATCAAAGTACGAAAAGTTGTTTGCTTGACTACTGGCGCAATCACTTCGTCGTAGTCCTTTCCGTATTGCTGGCTAAACCCTTGTGCAACTAATCGGGCTTTGTACCGACACACGTTCCCGTCTGCATCCGTTTTACATTTGTACACCCACTTGCACCCAATCGCTTTACACCCTGGTGGCAAATCTACTAATGCCCACGTCTCATTAGCATCGATCGACCCAAGCTCTTCGGCCATAGCTTGCTTCCACTGTTCAGCTTCTAAGGAAGCCATCGCCTCTGCATAACTCTTCGGTTCCTCGTTAGACAATTCCTTTTGACAAGCAGCAACCCCATCCGGTTCGTCTTCCGGACTAGCATACTCGACATCACTGCTATCATCCGACGATGTTGTGCTTGGTGCCTTTCTATTGTCAACTACGTAATCCTTATATCGCTCCGGAACTTTATGCTGACGTGTACTGCGTCTCACTGACTGGGATTCTGGTTCTCTTACAGAATTTGGTGAAGTATTTAAACCGGCCATCGATGATGTTCTACTTACTCCAACTGTGCTATCGAATACACGCACCGATTCGCCTTCTTCCACTTGGTTGCTTTGCTCGGCATCATTGAGATCAAGCAATACTGTTGTATCACGTTTGGGAATCTGCTCACTAATTTCAGCCCCCTCGTTGATGAAAATCACATCTCGACTTTTTAACAAGCACCTTGCAGTTGGATCATACAGCCGATATCCCTTAGTGTCCTCTTCAAATCCAGTGAGCACGCACTCTCGCGATTTAGGATCCCACTTCTGTCGTTTCACCTTGGGTACCTGCACCATCGCCTTGGTGCCGAACACGCGCACATGACCAACATCAGGTTTCTTGCCACTCCACATTTCCTCCGGAGTCAAACCATGACCACTTGTTGTCGATCTGTTTATCAGATACACAGCTGTCAGCACAGCTTCCGCCCAGAATGATTTCGGCAATTTCGCTTCATATAGCATACAACGTGCTCGTTCTACTATCGTTCGATTAGCACGTTCTGCCATGCCATTCTGCTCCGGCGTGTATTCATTGGTTGTCTGATGTCGTATGCCATGCTTCTGTAAGTATACTTGGAATATTCTATTAATATACTCCTTCCCGTTGTCGGTTCGAAGAACCTTCAGTCTTCGTTCACATTGTCGTTCTACCTTTGCGTGGAAATCCATGAAACAATTTAACACTTCATCCGCTGATTTACTTTTCAGGAAATATACACACACTCGCCGCGACATATCATCGATAAACGTTATATAGTAACGATTACCTCCCAACGATGGCACTTCCATCGGACCAGAAATATCCGAGTGTATTATCTCCAGTAATCCATCAGCTCTCGTTCCACTACTACTAAAAGGCAGCCGCGTTTGCTTTCCCATAGGACAAATGCGACAATCACCGACTGAATCTTTACCGCTGATTCTCATGCCACTAACGAGACCGTTAGCCAGCTTCTGCAAGCTGTTAGCATTCAAGTGGCCTAAACGCTTGTGCCACAACTCCATCGATAGGCTTGATGAGCATGCCATAACCTTATTTCGTTCACACGTGTTCCGTTCTACTATTTTAAACAAATCGTTCTCCATCACTCCAGTCACAATAACGTCGCCATCACTGTTGATTATTCGGCATCCTTCGCTATTAAATACGACTGTGTTCCCCTTTTTCACTATTTGAGCTACTGATAGCAAATTCATCGAAAGATCAGGGACATAGCAAACGTCGTGAACCGGTAGAATACCTTCTAACTTACTCTTCGCCGGATAGATTTTCGCAGTGCCTCATGCCTTGATCTGCATTGTCCTTTTGTTTGCAGCCAAGATCGTTCCATTTCTATCCTTTAAGGCTTCCAGAAGAGTAATGTTATGCGTCATGTGCAGCGTGGCGCCAGAATCCACATACCACTCGCTCTCCGCTCCCTCACCAACACTTAGCAAAACTGCTCCCAACGCACTCGCTTTTGAACCGGTTTGGTTATCATCGCATTGTCTGGCGATGTGGCCAAATTTGTCACATTTCCAGCACTTTGGCCCTTTACGAACAACCCGTTTGTTCTGGTTCATCTGACGTGACTTATGCGTATCACCTTTCGCTAAACATATTCGCTCGCTTCGGGACGATTCTTCTTCTTCTTGGAGCAAAATGGTTTTTACTGAGTCCCCCGTGATCGCTGCACCCGAATTCTTCAATGCCATCACCATCGGCTGGTAACGTTCAGGTAATCCAGCAAGGAGAAGCGCACCAACAAATCGATCTGCAATCTGAAACCCGATCGCGTTCAATTGATGGCAGGTAGAGATCATCCTGTTCGCATACGCTTCCATTGACCCGCAGCTCTCTAAGTCGGTTCTGATGAGTTTATATAGTAAACCGACTTCTCGCGTTAAACCCGTCTCTTCGAACGCATCGCATAGCTTGTTCCATGCTTCCAGAGCTGTTCTCGTATCCTTAACGTGATAGTAATTTTGCGGCTCCAACAGCAAAATTATTTTACCTCGCGCTTTCCTGTCTTTTACGGGGTCCACAGGCTCCACTGTACCGTCTGGTTTCACAATTGGCTCAACGGCGATCCAAAGGTCTTCGACCTCCAACAGAGTTTGCACCGCAAATCTCCACGTTGACCAGTTTTCACGTCCCACAAGTCGTTCGATTGTAATACTCTTATTGACTTCGGTCATCCTTCCGCTCTGGGCCCATAACCTGTTAAGAGTATTGAGTGTGATATGTATTAGTAGCACAGCTTACGTCCGTTCGGTTTGCTGGTTGATACGGAAGAGACCGAGCGTTTATTTTAGGTTCATGTCCCAACTGGCAAAATCTATTGACAGTTAGCATGCTGCTTATGCTGCTTAAGCAGAAGAAGATTACTCGAGATCAAGCAGACACGTTCTACATTAACACGTTAACCGCCATGTCAGTCCCTAGCGACTAACAGTAGATTTTGCGTTCACTTCCCTTCGGTCCCTGGGGACAGTGGCCGAAGCACATTATTATTTCTTTGCAGAAGGCTCATTGGCCTTCCAGTATCAGTCCACCCACAAAAGGGTTCGTCCTGCGCAACTGGATCAGGTAGAAATATCAGTCGTCGTGAACGCAAATTCTCACCGAATTCTGTTGGCGGTTAACGTGTTAAACTTCTTATGGTTTTCTTAACTTGTGATTTCTATTGTTTGTGGACATTTAATGAATGTAAGTGATAAAATCTTTTCCCACACTTTTGGCAATTATAAAGCACAAATTAATTCCTATACTTTTTATTGTAATTCTTCACAACACCACAGAAATTATTTAGTCCTGTTTCTAGCTAAACTAAAAAAATTCTGTAAATAACCGAAAATTAATATGTGAATACGTAAAGTATTACAGCATTAATAAAAGTACAGGATGTGGGCAAAAGATTTCGCTTCGCACTTCGGATTAAAGGAGATTCACAATATCACAAACAAACCCTTTCAATCACTTAACCTCGTGCATGTCTATATAAACTATTTGAACACTTTTATTTATATGCTATGTTAGCTTATTCAATGAATCTTATAACACATCGCACCGAATGTTTGAGAAGGGTTAGTTGAACAAGAAAACATTATCACTTACCAAGAGCCCATGGAAAGCTTCCGACGGGGCCGGGTCCACAGAGCATTTGGGCAAGATTCTCCCATTCCTGGTCTACTTCTTGCTCCAAAGCTTGCATCAATTTATCCCCTCGCTTATAAAGTTGTTTTTGCTGTCGATCCATATTCGTAATCTTGCTGTAACTCATAAAAAAGGTATTATAATATCGGATCAAATTTCTATCCATCAAAACAAACTGAACTTACCAGTAATAATGATTATCTGTCAAATTGTCAAATGCCAACAGGTTTCCAAAGATTATCACGACTCCAACACAACTTTGAATCTCCTATAAAACACACTCCGAGCTGCGCACAAATTTTTCCAAGTCCCAGAAGAGCGAGAAAGAAAACCCAGCTCGAAGGAAAAAAAGAGATGGCCGTATAATGTATCGATACACGCCACTCAAAGCCGCGAAGAAATTTTCTTAAGTCCCAGAAGAGGGAGAGCGGAAAAAATATCGCTCCAGGGGAGAACGAGATGGCATCATGAAAGAATCGACAGTGTAGTGTGCCGATGCAAAAGTGTGGGCCGAACAGGGGTGGAAATGGGAGAGACGTAGATGTGACATCAAAAATTGAGTTCCTTTTGCCTGCGGGGTAGAGGGCAAGTAGTTTAGCTCAAACTGAGCTACTTTTGTCTCGCTGCCTTGGGCGACGTCGCTTGTACGTGTAGGACTTCCGTGACTCTTATCCATTCATTTATCGTACTTCCTAAGAACTCTATGACCTGGCCAATAATTATCGGTAGGGACTTGCTCTCTTTGTTTAATGTTCTTCTTATGCATTTAAAGAATTCCCCTAGAACCTAGAATCCAGGATTCAGAATCACTAGAATCTGCCATTATTGAAATTTCTGCTATTGATCCTTATGAATTAAAACATGAATTAGACCTTGGTCCAAATCTATCTCCAAAAGAATCAGCTGATGTCTTATCCCTTATTCACGAAAACTATCTCAGTAATTCTGTTACATGTATTGAACCACCTAAACATAAGATGAAAATCAATCTTACTCACCAGACCCCTATTTTCACGCAACCCCGTAGACTCTCTTATGGAGAACGCAACCAATTTAGGGAAATAGTGTCTAAGTTGCTCGAGCAACAAGTCATAAGACCAAGCAGCTCTCCTTACGCTTCAGCCCTGGTGCTCGTTAGGAAGAGGAGTGGCGAGGTACGGATGTGCGTGGACTATAGACCAGTGAACAAGATCACAGTAAGAGACAATTACCCCCTTCCGCTGATTGAAACTTGTTTAGAACACCTGAGTGACAAAAAGTTCTTCACCTTATTAGACTTGAAAAGTGGATTCCACCAAGTACAGATGGATGAATCTTCAATTCCTTATACCTCTTTCGTTACCCCTGATGGTAAGTTTGAGTACACTAGAATGCCGTTTGGCCTTAAGAACGCTCCCTCTGAATTCCAGCGTTTTATTAACACCATCCTTCGAGAATTAATTGATGAAGAAAAGCTAGTGGTTTATCTTGATGATATTATAATCGCATCTACTGACCTTAAGTCTCACTTGGAAATCCTAGGCTCTGTATTGCGGAAGACAATCAGGCCTTGAACTGATAATAGACAAGTGCAAGTTCGTACATGAAGAGTTAGAGTACCTCGGATACAAGGCCAACGTTTCAGGTATACGTCCCAGTGACAGACACATTAAGGCTTTACAAAATTACCCGATGCCTTCGAATGTGAAGCAGCTTAGAAGGTGCCTTGGATTGTTCTCTTATTTCCGTCGTTTCGTTCATTCCTTTTCTTGCATTGCTAAACCCCCTACTAATTTACTTCAAAAAGATACCGCTTTTAATTTTGATGGTAGTTGTCACGAAGCTTTTGAGATTCTTCGTGATAAACTCATTCACTCTCCTGTCCTTGCCATCTTTGATCCTAAGAAGGAAACAGAACTTCATTGCGATGCCAGTTCGTTTGGTTTTGGAGTAGTCTTATTGCAGAAGCAGGAGGATAATAAATTACATCCGATTGCTTATTTCTCCAAGACCACCTCAAAGGAGGTTACACAGGAAGCAAGGTTACACAGTTATGAACTGGAAACGCTCTCTGTTATATACGCTCTTAGAAGATTCCATACTTATGTTCACGGACTTCCTTTGAAAATTTTTACTGACTGTAATTCCCTGGTCGAAACTTTGAAGAACCGAAATGGTTCTGCTAAAATTGCCCGATGGTCCTTGTTCCTCGAAAATTATGATTACACAATTCATTACCGTTCTGGTACTTCCATGGCACACGTAGACGCATTAAGCCGGACTGAAGCAGTAGGCGCTATAAGCGAGCTAGACCTTGACTTCCAGCTTCAAATAGCTCAATCCCGAGATCCTCTGATTAACTCCTTAAGACAAAAGCTTGAAACTTGTCCCGAATGCCCCCCGATGGAATGGTGGATAATGTCATAAGACATAATCATGAAAAGATTGGCCATTTAGCTTCCACCAAAACCTTTCATACAATTCCCCAGCATTATTGGTTTCCCAAAATGTCAACTCGCATTGGGGAATTTATCAAAAACTGCATTAAATGCATTGTTTATTCAGCACCTTCCAGAAAAAATAATCTTAATATGTATAGCATCCCTAAAGTCCCTTTGCCTTTTGACACTCTGCATATAGATCATCTTGGTCCTCTACCTAGTACGAAGTCCCGCAAAAAGTACGTCTTGGTTATCATAGATGCCTTTACTAAGTTTACCAAGCTTTATGCCACTGCTACCACTTACACTAATGAAGTGTGTGATGCTCTTAATCAATACATGACTTATTATAGTCGACCAAAGCGAATCGTAAGCGATCGTGCGACTTGTTGTACCTCAACTCTGTTTAAAGAATTTCTTGAATCCCATAATATTTCGCATGTACTCAATGCTACGAGCTCCCCTCAGGCCAACAGTCAGGTTGAACGTGTTAATCGTGTGCTCCGTCCCATTCTAAGCAAATTGACTGATCTTACTGACATTTTTACATTTCTTATTTACATTTACGTTCCGCTGAGTATGCACTAAATAATACGGTTCATATAGTTCCACGGGTTTCCTCCCATCCGTTCTTCTTTTCGGGGTTGAGCAGCGGGGCTGGATTGCGGATGAGTTGCTTGAGTTCCTTGATTCTAAGGTAGAACACACCAACCGAGATCTCGATCATATCCGTTCTGAAGCGCAAGAAAACATCCGTATGTCTCAGACACGTAATGAGGAGTATTTAGCTAACAAAAGCAGGCCCGCCCCTACGTTCCTTGAAGGAGAATTAGTCGCCGTTAAGCATACAGATACAGCCACCCAGTTGACAGAAAAGGGGCCTTTTAGAGCACATTCGAGAGGCTTAGCTGGAGGCTGTGGAAAGGCTTTTCAGCAGATCTCTTAAGCAAAAATTGCAAATGTGTGCGTGAGGATTGAACCAAGCCCTGATCCGATCGTTCCCTTTCTAAATTGTACCCACCCATCCAAATTTCGGAAACGGAACCATCAAAACAAAACAATCTATGTTCGAATTCAATATATTATTTCATCATATTCCATCAACATGAAAATGTTAAATTTACCTTCCGTACATTCACAATATTCGTCCCGAATGAGTTGGAATCCGACGATACCACATTCAATGGATGCACGCAGCTTCCGTAGCCTAGACTTGCATGGAATTTTGTTGTCCGTCCTGCTGGATCACAGGCTCAGCAGCACCTGTCGCAACAAGTTGTTCCATCATCTTCCGCATCGGTCGACCGTTCTTTGCAGCCAGTGCAGCTGCAACAGAAAAGAAGTGATACTTCATCATCGGCAGCAGGATTGAACCGGACCGCTGCTTCAGCCGCGGAGCCCTCGTTCTGCACGATGTTGCTTACCAAACACATCCGGCAGGAGTCTTTCCGGGTGCAGTCGTAGAACGCCAAGCTTCGAGACACAAAATCCTTGTTTGTTTCGGAATTGCGCACGCTCAACGGTACCAGCACGTGGTCCAGCCCGTCGCCTATTGTGGGCCGCTCGTTCACCGGTGAGGTCGTGCAGAGGAGGCCCTCCTTCATGACGTTCGCGTGGATCGGTGTGGCGTTGCCAAACACGCACCGATGCTGCGCGTTGTGCGGCAGCTCAGGAAGCGTCTTGATCACGATTCGCACGACGGACATCTGCCCAATCGGCACCCGATCGGGGACGACCATTTCGAAGTCGACACACTGCTGCCCGGTACCGATGGAGATCCATCGGGCGCCAATGGTGTCTTTCTGGCAGGCCGTCCTAACGGTGCAGCGTTTCTCCAACGAACGCCAGCCGCAGTAGGGAACGCGGGACTACAAGCAAGCCGAACAGTAACCAAACGTTCCGCAGTGTTCCACCTTAAGCTTAATAACCTAAAATGGAAATGTGATTATACTTTTAGAAAAATCAGCATTTGCACATTCGTTTAGACAGAAACAAAGTACGTTCATTCTCTACTTACACTTCGTTCCCAGAGGACATACAGATGGTTGTTCGTGTGGGCGAATATCTGTTAAGAGTATTGAGTGTGATATGTATTAGTAGCACAGCTTACGTCCGTTCGGTTTGCTGGTTGATACGGAAGAGACCGAGCGTTTATTTTAGGTTCATGTCCCAACTGGCAAAATCTATTGACAGTTAGCATGCTGCTTATTTATACCGTTGAATTCACTTCTAGCGTTGCCTATATTTAACACTCCTTCTCAACGCGTAGTTGTTAATCGATAAGCTCCTCCGAAATCGTTGCAGTTAAACCTATCATGTTCACTAGTTTTTGTATCTTCATCCTAGCCAAAGGTTTCGTAAGGAGGTCAGCAATCATTTCCTCAGACGGACAATATACGCAAGTAACTTCACCTCTGTTGATTTGATCTTTAGTAAAGTGGTATCTTGTGCAAATATGCTTCGTCCTGTTGCTTAACTGTTCTCGGGCTAACAATTTGAGACAACTCTAATTATCTTCATATACCAACACTTCCTGTTCGTCGTTTAGTTCTTTAAGAAGTAATCTTAGCCAAATTGCCTCCTGAGTTGCTTCTGACAAAGCTATCAGCTCTGCTTCCGTGGTTGAGAGTGACACACAATTCTGTTTCCTACATGCCCAGCTAACTGTTCCACCATTCACTGTGAACACGTAACCACTATTCGATTTCCTATCTTGCTTGTTTTCCGCCCAATCAGAGTCGCAATATCCGATTATCCCGTCGCGTGTCCCTATCTGACTGATTCGCAAACGAAATTCTATTGTTCCCTTTAGATACCGCACAACTCTCTTCACTTCGTTCCAATCTGTTTGTGTGGGCCTATTCGTTTTTCGACTTAAGATCGAAAAGCTGCTGCTATATCTGGTCTTGTGTTAATAGCTATATACAATAGCTTACCTATCGTTTTTTTGATAATCATAGTTAGTAAGGAGCGCTTCGCCTTCTTCTTCGCGTTTAACGTAACCAGGGTCAAGAGGAATGGGGGATATCTTCGCATCGACTAAGCCGCTAGTCTTGATCACATCGCTGATGTATTTCCTTTGGCTCAGGAAGTAGTCTCCTTGTTTGTTCTTCTCTATTTCGATTCCTACAAAGAAACGAACATCCCCGATATCATTAACCTCAAATGTGCTTTTTTAGACCCGCGAGTAAAGAAGAGATCATTCCTGCGTCTTCTCCTGCCACTATAAGATCGTCAACATAAACAAGCATGTAACACCATTTATCTCGATGCCGCCTTCGATACAAACAGGTGTCCGCCAAGCAGCTGTTAAAACCTTCGCGTTTCAACTCGGCATCCAGTTTCTGATTCCAAGCTCTTGCCGCTTGTTTTAGTCCATAAAGTCCCTTATTTAATTTACATACTTTTCCACCAGCATTTACACCACACGGAGGTCGCATGTAAATCTCCTCTTCTAGCTCAGCATACAAAAATGCAGTTTTGATGTCATACTGCTTAACTGTCATGTTTCTCTTGGCTGCTACTGACATCAAAGTACGAAAAGTTGTTTGCTTGACTACTGGCGCAATCACTTCGTCGTAGTCCTTTCCGTATTGCTGGCTAAACCCTTGTGCAACTAATCGGGCTTTGTACCGACACACGTTCCCGTCTGCATCCGTTTTACATTTGTACACCCACTTGCACCCAATCGCTTTACACCCTGGTGGCAAATCTACTAATGCCCACGTCTCATTAGCATCGATCGACCCAAGCTCTTCGGCCATAGCTTGCTTCCACTGTTCAGCTTCTAAGGAAGCCATCGCCTCTGCATAACTCTTCGGTTCCTCGTTAGACAATTCCTTTTGACAAGCAGCAACCCCATCCGGTTCGTCTTCCGGACTAGCATACTCGACATCACTGCTATCATCCGACGATGTTGTGCTTGGTGCCTTTCTATTGTCAACTACGTAATCCTTATATCGCTCCGGAACTTTATGCTGACGTGTACTGCGTCTCACTGACTGGGATTCTGGTTCTCTTACAGAATTTGGTGAAGTATTTAAACCGGCCATCGATGATGTTCTACTTACTCCAACTGTGCTATCGAATACACGCACCGATTCGCCTTCTTCCACTTGGTTGCTTTGCTCGGCATCATTGAGATCAAGCAATACTGTTGTATCACGTTTGGGAATCTGCTCACTAATTTCAGCCCCCTCGTTGATGAAAATCACATCTCGACTTTTTAACAAGCACCTTGCAGTTGGATCATACAGCCGATATCCCTTAGTGTCCTCTTCAAATCCAGTGAGCACGCACTCTCGCGATTTAGGATCCCACTTCTGTCGTTTCACCTTGGGTACCTGCACCATCGCCTTGGTGCCGAACACGCGCACATGACCAACATCAGGTTTCTTGCCACTCCACATTTCCTCCGGAGTCAAACCATGACCACTTGTTGTCGATCTGTTTATCAGATACACAGCTGTCAGCACAGCTTCCGCCCAGAATGATTTCGGCAATTTCGCTTCATATAGCATACAACGTGCTCGTTCTACTATCGTTCGATTAGCACGTTCTGCCATGCCATTCTGCTCCGGCGTGTATTCATTGGTTGTCTGATGTCGTATGCCATGCTTCTGTAAGTATACTTGGAATATTCTATTAATATACTCCTTCCCGTTGTCGGTTCGAAGAACCTTCAGTCTTCGTTCACATTGTCGTTCTACCTTTGCGTGGAAATCCATGAAACAATTTAACACTTCATCCGCTGATTTACTTTTCAGGAAATATACACACACTCGCCGCGACATATCATCGATAAACGTTATATAGTAACGATTACCTCCCAACGATGGCACTTCCATCGGACCAGAAATATCCGAGTGTATTATCTCCAGTAATCCATCAGCTCTCGTTCCACTACTACTAAAAGGCAGCCGCGTTTGCTTTCCCATAGGACAAATGCGACAATCACCGACTGAATCTTTACCGCTGATTCTCATGCCACTAACGAGACCGTTAGCCAGCTTCTGCAAGCTGTTAGCATTCAAGTGGCCTAAACGCTTGTGCCACAACTCCATCGATAGGCTTGATGAGCATGCCATAACCTTATTTCGTTCACACGTGTTCCGTTCTACTATTTTAAACAAATCGTTCTCCATCACTCCAGTCACAATAACGTCGCCATCACTGTTGATTATTCGGCATCCTTCGCTATTAAATACGACTGTGTTCCCCTTTTTCACTATTTGAGCTACTGATAGCAAATTCATCGAAAGATCAGGGACATAGCAAACGTCGTGAACCGGTAGAATACCTTCTAACTTACTCTTCGCCGGATAGATTTTCGCAGTGCCTCATGCCTTGATCTGCATTGTCCTTTTGTTTGCAGCCAAGATCGTTCCATTTCTATCCTTTAAGGCTTCCAGAAGAGTAATGTTATGCGTCATGTGCAGCGTGGCGCCAGAATCCACATACCACTCGCTCTCCGCTCCCTCACCAACACTTAGCAAAACCGCTCCCAACGCACTCGCTTTTGAACCGGTTTGGTTATCATCGCATTGTCTGGCGATGTGGCCAAATTTGTCACATTTCCAGCACTTTGGCCCTTTACGAACAACCCGTTTGTTCTGGTTCATCTGACGTGACTTATGCGTATCACCTTTCGCTAAACATATTCGCTCGCTTCGGGACGATTCTTCTTCTTCTTGGAGCAAAATGGTTTTTACTGAGTCCCCCGTGATCGCTGCACCCGAATTCTTCAATGCCATCACCATCGGCTGGTAACGTTCAGGTAATCCAGCAAGGAGAAGCGCACCAACAAATCGATCTGCAATCTGAAACCCGATCGCGTTCAATTGATGGCAGGTAGAGATCATCCTGTTCGCATACGCTTCCATTGACCCGCAGCTCTCTAAGTCGGTTCTGATGAGTTTATATAGTAAACCGACTTCTCGCGTTAAACCCGTCTCTTCGAACGCATCGCATAGCTTGTTCCATGCTTCCAGAGCTGTTCTCGTATCCTTAACGTGATAGTAATTTTGCGGCTCCAACAGCAAAATTATTTTACCTCGCGCTTTCCTGTCTTTTACGGGGTCCACAGGCTCCACTGTACCGTCTGGTTTCACAATTGGCTCAACGGCGATCCAAAGGTCTTCGACCTCCAACAGAGTTTGCACCGCAAATCTCCACGTTGACCAGTTTTCACGTCCCACAAGTCGTTCGATTGTAATACTCTTATTGACTTCGGTCATCCTTCCGCTCTGGGCCCATAACCTGTTAAGAGTATTGAGTGTGATATGTATTAGTAGCACAGCTTACGTCCGTTCGGTTTGCTGGTTGATACGGAAGAGACCGAGCGTTTATTTTAGGTTCATGTCCCAACTGGCAAAATCTATTGACAGTTAGCATGCTGCTTATTTATACCGTTGAATTCACTTCTAGCGTTGCCTATATTTAACAATATCGTATCCGGAACAATCGTCATCCCACCCGGATCTACCTCAAGCCGCACGTATTCGCCCTACTCCCGCCACGACAGTAGCACCTTCCAGATCCACCCATCGTTGCTGTCCACGAACGCGAGCGTGTGCGGACCGATGTTCGAGACGTCGATCGAGGTGAGGGCGATCCCTTCCCCGAACGGAAACCGAGCCGGTGCGAACACCGGCGTGACACTACTGTTCTTGAGTCCCACGTGACAGAAGCTAAATATGTTCCTGAGCGACCCCGCCACCGTCGGGGACACTTGCCGTCGTTTATCGTGCTCGAAATGCGATCCTTGATCGTGCCATTGAAGCAGGCTGAAAGGGGAAAAGGGAAATATGCGATCAAGAGTCAATATCCTACCACAACAACGCACCGGTTGGCCCGATACTATATAGTGTATGTTTTCGTTGAAAACCTCCTCTATCTCCTTCAGGTTGTACATGCGGCTCGTCGGTGATTTCCTTCGAGGGGGGAAACACGGCCACGAGCAGATATTTGTCCCGCTTGAGGCCATATCGTTGCTGAGCTTCTAACTGGCCTGGGCCAGCTAGACGTCCCACAGGATGTTGTAGTCAGTGCCATTGACCATGCACGTAATTGTCACCCGGAAAAGGGTACGGGGGGAGAAACCCGTTAACCCCTCGTTGCTTTTATTAACCATCGAATGTTTGCTCCCCTTACCTCCGTGTACCTATTCGGATCGCGGATCGTGTAGTTCGGATCGCAAATCCTTGCCAGCCTCGTCACGTAGCCCGCCTCGTCGGCCAGGTGGGACTTCTTGAAAGCCGTACACGTAGTTTACCATAAAGTGGTCCCGGTACTTGTCGATTTTGATGTTCGACTGCTGGATCATGAACTCGGCGTAGGCCAGGTCGTCCAGCCGGCGGGCCGAGGTCGCCGGCACGTCGTGCCGGTAGTCGCCTACGTTGGTGAACGTTGGGAGCATCACTGTGCTCGAACGATTGTTAAAAGACACGGGAATGAATTGCTGATCGTGCATCAATCACAGAGCTGCTCGTAACACACGGAATGTTCCGTGCACAACCACTCACTGTCACAACACATAATTTCACAAAAAAATTCAATGTTTTTCAACTCACACTCTATCGTAAAGAAAACATGCGTTGCTCTTCGATGTTTCGATGTGCGATGCGGTTAATATCCTGATAAAATCATAAACGCACGGAAGATTGAGAGAGTAAAACATAAACAAACTTACCGCGATCGGCAAACTTGCTAATCACAATCCGGCTTGGCCCTGGGCACACATCGGGATGCTCTCTATACTGCTGATTTCATTCAGCTTGCTCTTAAATGCGCTGTATGTATATTTTCTCGGTTTTCCTGTTTATATGCATGAGAATACATTTTGATTTAACAATATACACGTAGAGCAGGCCAAAAGAAGCATTGCCTCAAAATGAAATGCTAACACCAATGACAGCACTAAACAGAGGCGCAGCCATCTTTGATATAGAGGCAAGAAGAAAACACTGATCCGCCCGTGTCTGTACACGGCAACACGAAATTTCGCACCCATACATTCAAACAAAGATGGATTTTAGACCAAATTTTCAAAAAGAAATGTCAAATTTGTCAGCTGGGCAACGTTAACAAAAAGCTTAACAGTAGATTCCGTGGCCCTTATGTGGTTCATAAAGTTCTTCCGAACGACCGATATGTAGTTAGGGATGTCGAGAGGTGTCAGAACACCCAAATGGCCTATGACGGCGTAATCGAGGCAGACAAGCTTAGGAGATGGTCCAGAGATATCTAAGCATTCAGAATTGAGGTCAATCCTAAGTCAGGACAGCCGAGCTGTAGTACTCCAGATATATTCACCTTGCGTCATGATGTGTCAACCGTGAACTGGAATATGTCAACATATATGACCATTGGGATTTTAGCGCCAATCTGGATCAGTGGCCATTGTTGGAAGCAGTATGCTGAGCAAAATTGAAGTAATGCACAAAAGTGAATCTAGATGGCGCGCGAGTAATTAACATTGCCGGCTTCGCCGTCATGTCAGCTACCATAATCTCTGTTTCATTGTGTGCGCCTTCCGCCATCTTCTTACGTATCGCACTCTGAGATCAACACGAAGCGAATTGGTCAAAAATAATGCTTGGTAAAATTTGCTGTCTTAACGTTCAAGAAGTGCAAAAGTACGACTTGTTTAGTAAGTTCGTACTTCTGGGAAACTTATTGTTTATCGCAGCAAATGGTTGTTGCAATAATTATTCAGTCTCATTATATTACCGTCTCATTGCTCGTAAATAGTTTTTGACTAAACTTATGCGCAGCTAGCACATAGTGCATAAGTCGATACAATTGTCAATATGCGTGTCAATCTGCATGTCAATCTGCGCACTAGCATGCGCAAGTCTCGGGGTGTTGTTGTGCGGAGAAGTGCGTTCTGATTTGTTTTAGATATAATCGATGGTGAAAGTAATAATCTAAGTAAATGTAATAAAGATATTAAGAAAGAAGGTACCGCTAGGCCGCAACAATCGCCACTACCGCCACCGCTACCATCGAATGTATCATCACAGAGTCCGGGAGGATCGGCTACGCCGTAAGTCCGGCGATACCTCTAGCATCGTAGCGAGCACAGCATCACTGTCGCCGGCTTCAACGTCGTCCACGGCCTCCGCTACGTCGTCCGGGGTAACTTCAGTAATTTCTTCGGTAGCGACGGTAGGAAAAACCATATGGATTGCAACAGCCTCCTCTTCCATGCATTCGATCGTGGTGCCCATGGTGGGAATGGCCACGGCCTCCTCAACGTCGTCGTCGTCGTCGTCGTCGTGCTTAGGAGTCGGCTCACTCGGTGTTGCCGGTCTGACGGGTTCCTCCGGAATGCTAGGTTTTAGCATCCTCCTCGCGTCCGCCGCTGGCGAGGTGCCCAGTGCTGCCGCCATGCTATCGGTATTATCCCGTCGGAGCCGTCGCCATCATCCTACTCATCAATATCATCCCTGTCCGCACTGACGGCTACCGTTACAGGGAACATCGGTTGCCCGATGGCTGCCGTGGTGGGGCGCGTTTACACAACTCCGCTACAGTCGTCGTCCTCGTCATTTTGTTGTTTGAGCTCGGGCTCCAGCGGTAGCGGCACTGCAAGCACATCGAACAAAAGGCTCTGTATCTAGCAGTACACACTTTTATAAGCTTCATGTGGCAAATCTGTGGACACATAAGAAAGCTTCTCCTGGTGCTGCCGGGCATCACGTGATTCGCAGTGCACTGTCGTTCTTTATCGAACCGTTTATTCACGCCAAGAAGGGTTATTTTATCGGGTTTATCCGTTTCCCTTGGTGGACAAGATTTCATCTCAGATCTCTGGACGGGGTTGCTAACGAAAATGTTCAACGCCAGTCAGCCACATGTCGGCCAAACCGTGGAGGCCCGTCCAGGTGCTGATCTAATGCCCGAACGAGATGGTCCGCCAAATATTCGAGCGGCTTGTCATTCACGTGATTCAGCGCTTAGCGTAAATCTGGGAAGGGAGCTGTGGAAGACAACAATCGTTTACATTCATTCCTCCTTACCCCCTTTTGTTCATCCAGAAAACGTCACTGCGCTCTGTATCTGAAGGCGGAAACGGACGTCGATGGAAATGAGATCATCGGGAACGCATCGTGCGTGACACGCTTCATCAAGTCGCTAACCATGATGGAGCACCTTGCCACAACACACATTTGCGACATTTGTTAGAGTTTTTCCGGCTGCTGTACGAGTTTTCGCGTGCACACGGGCAATGCCGACGGTGGGCACTACTACAGCTTCATCAAGGAGCGCAACGAGGACGGCGGATTGATTCTTAAGTGAGATGAAAATGACAGGTATAGTCCACGCGTGTCTAGATTTCGTTGGATAATTTTCATGTTAACCCCAGCATCACCTAGTTGCTGCCAGAGTAAACATGGAAAACGAACACGTTTGTTGGTGGCATAAGATAGATCTTGTACTATCGGTTTCCCGGATAGGGGTTACAATGGTAGCAACTGATCCCGCTAGATTACCTATCGTACCTACATATCGTACAGATCGAAATGGACATTTCGAGACGAACTACGTAAGTGGGTCGTCGTTGGGAAAACGATCTTCTACCGTACTCCGTCTGATATCCCATCGCGTCATTACTAACCCCTAGAGAAAAATGCGAAGCCCTAAAATCTCACTTCCTATCAGCACACAATACAACTATTAACAACTCTAGTACTCAAGAAAATAAAGTAAATCAAACTGTTAACTCTTTTCTTAGAAACAATAATATCATAGATTTTGACCCCAGTGAATTTATAAAGCCAAAGGATATCATTAAAATTATCAAAAATCTCAAATCAAAAAAATCCACTGGTTTAGACAAAGTAAACAATAGAACCATCAAAAAGCTTCCCAGGAATGTATTGGTATATTTAAATTTAATTTTCAATAGTTGTCTTAAACTAGGATATTTTCCAAAAAGCTGGAAAATGTCTAAAGTTGTTGCAATCTCAAAGCCTGGAAAAGACAGCAGTTTAGCAAAAAACTATAGACCCATCAGCCTGCTCAGCTGCATCGGGAAAATTTTTGAAACACTGATATCACACAAGCTCAAGACTCACACTCAAAGGAATAACATTATTCCTAAATGCCAATTTGGATTTCAATCAGGGCTATCAACAACGCATCAATTAGATAGACTTAAAAAAGACATTATTTCCAGCAGAAATTTAAAAAAATCCACAGGACTTGTTTTATTAGACTCAGAAAAGGCGTTTGATACCATATGGCATAAAGCTTTGATACACAAATTAATTAAATTACAATTCCCTAACTATTTAATCCATATCATACAAAGTTTTATCACAGATAGACAGAATATAGTTCATATATCTAATAGTACCTCGGATGCATATACCCCTCCGGCAGGTGTACCGCAAGGTAGCGTACTCTCTCCCATCTTGTTTAACATTTTCATCTCTGACATACCAAAAATGAAAAATTGTAATCAATACCTATACGCGGATGATGTGGCAATCAGTTCGAATGGCAAACAATCTAAAACCATAATCAAGTCATTGAATTCTGCACTTAAGATCTACCTCAAATACTGTGAAAAATGGAAACTTAAAATAAATGGTGAGAAATCGGAAGCAATATTCTTCACACGATTCACAAAATCTAATAAAATTCCAAACACTCAGCTGCAAATTAACAACACGGATATTCCATGGAAGGCAAATATCAAGTACTTAGGGTTGACACTGGATAAAAGGCTAACATATCGATATCACATAGAAAACACGGTTATCAAATGTGAAAAAATCTTTCGTGCACTGTACTGTTTTCTAAACAGGAAATCAAAACTAAACTTTAAAAACAAACTGCTGCTCTATACTTCCTTGATCAGACCAATTATAACGTATGCCTCTCAGGTTTGGATAACATGTGCCAAAACACACAAAAAGAAACTCCAAACATTGCAAAACAAATATCTAAAGGTCATATTAAATGTCCCTCCATGGCACCGGACTCATTTAGTCCACAGAAGCTGCAACATAGACACAATAGAACAACAAATAACAAAATTATCATCAAACTATAATAACAGAAATATCATGAACTCAAGCTTCACAACTAGCTGAAAATATATCAACACTCCATACCTTTCCTTCCCCTCCCCCTACCCACCCCCTCCGTAACCTCCCATTACCGACTTAAAATAGATCTCAAGCAAAAGCATACAATTAAGCCAGATCATGTTCAAGAGCATATCAAGTGCTAGTATAAGTTTAGGATATAGGTTAAAGTAAACACAATTTTTTTTTTTTTTTTTTTTTTTTTTTTTTTGCTCGTCATGTGGGTTTTTATAACGTAACATTTTCCCACTGAATTCCTTCGAAATGCCACCAATGGTAACAGCAATTCAAATTGACTAGCTCAAACGTTATTATAATTAATGAGGAAAGATGAGATCGAACCCGTTAAAAAACCTTTATACATGTATTATGAAACAAAACGAATTACACGCAAATATACAGTTCTACTACTCTACTACTACCATCGCGTCATTCAGGCTAAAGCTGTTTGCTGCTGAGCACAATTAGGGTCATACGTTTAGTCGCTCTGGTCTCTATTGCCGCTAGGCTACGTTTACGAATCTCGATGCGTTGTGTTATGTGACGCCTATTTCAAGGTAGACACTTACAAACAGGCAGATCTGGATGAGCGCCATCATCAGCAACGTCGGCAAATAATTTTCGTAGAGGTTCAAAGTGAGCATCACATTCCAGTCAAACGTCTTATTTAGTCGTTGTAGTTTGCGAAAATAATTAATGTTTTAATTGTAGCAGAGAATATGACAACATGTAGATCGAATCAACCATCGGCAACACAAACTCAATCGCGTTCGGTGGATCGAACTGGTAAGCTTTGCACGAATCGAAAGAGCCATGCCTTCGTCGATATTACAGAAGTATAGAACTGATTTTATCTATTCAATTTTATAGCAGATGAATAAAACATACCACAGCGTTCGAGGTAATCATCGGCAACACAAATACAATCATTTCCAATCCCCAGTATTCCTCCCGTATGTCCGCGACGAAGATCAAAAAATGTGATCGAACGAAATGTTAAGCTTTGCTTAAATCGAAAATACGTGTGTCCCCGTCGAAATAGCAGTAACATTTTACCTGTTTCTTTTTGGTCGTCTCGACTACTGTGTTGGGTCGGTGATGTGTTATACGGAATAGGTAGAATCGGAATAGAGCCCTACAATACAGTACCCATAGTAAATACATCGTACGTTCTGTAACGGGTTGGATCCGACGCCTCTTGAAGGCTACTATAGGCTCTCCTCCCCAACTCCTACTCAATACGTCCGCGACGTACAGAACGGTAACTTGTCGCCTTGATATCCAAGCTTGGGTACACGGGGAAACCCACCCCCTTGGGCGGATGGGCAGCAAGGCTGAATTGAGAGGGGGAATGGGCTGCTACATGCTAGCAGTTCATCCTCGAGCGTCGGTTCTCCATGTTAGGAGCGGCTCGAACCAGCGTCTGTTCCCCATGTTAGGGGCGGCTGTTTTTCCTGTCCTGGCATCCTACGGGACGTAAAACAACTAGGATGCGTTGATCCACCGACGAGATAGGAGGCGGGGGGAGAGGCCTTGCAAGCCACCCCCTGTAATATTGCAACGAATAGTCACCAGGAAAAATTACCGATTTGGACCAATCATGCCCGACCCACGCAACGGAAAAAGGACTACGATTGGAAACTCGGTACATGGAACTGCAGGTCTCTGACATCACCCGGGAGTACCAGAATACTCACAGACGAAGTGAGAGCCCGCGGCTTCGGACTAGTAGCACTTCAAGAGGTTCGCTGGAAGGGAGTCACGGAGCGTCGCTACCGCAGCGATTGCATGATCTACCAGAGCGGTGGAGATAAGCACGAGCTCGGTACGGCGTTCCTTGTTATGGGTGCTATGAGGAAGCGTGTGATCGGATGGTGGCCGATCAACGACAGGATGTGCAGGTTGAGGATACGTGGCCGTTTCTTCAACCTGAGCATTATAAATGTGCACAGCCCGCACCTTGGGAGCAGCGATGACGATAAGGATGCCTTCTATACGCAGCTGGAGAGGGAGTACGACCGCTGCCCACAACACGATGTGAAGATCGTCATCGGGGACTTTAATGCTCAGGTCGGGCGGGAGGAGGCCTATAAACCAACGATTGGAAGCTTTAGTGTCCACCAGCTAACCAACGACAACGGCCTCCGGCTCATAAACTTCGCATCCTCGAGGCACATGAACATCCGTAGCACCTGCTTCCAGCACAAACCTCGTTTCAGCTACACCTGGAAATCACCCCAACAGACCTACTCCCAAATAGACCACGTTCTAATAGACGGAAGGCACTTCTCGGACATCATCGACGTACGGACGTACAGGGGCGCAAACGTCGACTCGGACCACTTCCTGGTTATGGTGAAGCTACGGCAGAAGCTCTGCGCTGTAAACACTCTGCGTCACCGGCCTACCCCACGCCTAAACACGGATCGGCTGCGGACACCTGCTGTTGCCGAGGGATTCGCGTCAGCGCTTGGGGAAGCGCTACCGGACAACTACGCAACCGCCACAATGTCCCTCGATGACCACTGGCGTATGGTGGAGCAAGTCATCAGCAGCACAGCCGAGCAGACACTAGGCCACAAGCCACGCAACCAGAACAAGGAGTGGTTCGATGACGAGTGCAGGCGGGCACTATCCGAGAAGAACGCAGCGCGCGCCCGAATGCATCAGCGCGAAACCCGTCAGAACGTGGAACACTACAAACGACTGAGGACCCAGCAAAACCGGCTCTTCGAGAGCAAGAAGCGTCGCTTCGAGGAGTCGGATGAGCAACTGATGCAGCAGCTTTCTCAGTCGGGAGATTCTCGCCAGTTCTACAGGATGTTGAAGAAGACACGAGGCGGCTACACGCCTAACGTCGCTATGTGTCGAGACGAGGAGGGCAACATTCTGACGGACGAGCGAGAGGTGATCAAAAGGTGGAAGTGCTACTTCGAAGGGCACCTGAACGGAGCGGAATCAGGGGAGTCCAGCGACGGCGCAGGCAGAATAGAGCAGCACATTAGCCTGGAGGTAGATGACGATGTGCTCCCACCATCCTTGGACGAAGTCACTAGTTCCATCAAGCAGCTGAAGCAGAACAAAGCAGCTGGTAGCGATGGGCTGGTGGCAGAACTGTTTAAGATGGGTTCGGCAGAGCTTGCTGTCAGTATGCACCAGCTAATTGTGAAAATTTGGGACCAGGAAAGGATACCGGAGGACTGGAAGCTGGGTGTCATCCACCCAGTGTACAAAAAGGGTGACAGGATGGACTGTGCCAACTTTCGAGCCATCACAGTCCTCAATGCTGCCTACAAAATCCTTTCCCAAATTCTCTTCTGCAGACTCGCGCCCCTTGCTACAGATTTCGTCGGAAGCTACCAAGCTGGATTTGTTGGAGGCAAATCCACCACCGACCAGATCTTCACTCTACGGCAGATCCTCCAGAAGTGCCGAGAGCACCAGATCCCGACGCACCACCTCTTCATCGACTTCAAGGCAGCCTACGACACCATAGACAGGAAGGAGCTATGGAGGACCATGCGGCAGTACAGCTTTCCTGAGAAGCTGGTACGGCTGTTAGAGGCTACAATGGAGGGGGTGCTGTGTAAGGTGAGGATTTCGAACTTGCTGTCGGATCCGTTCGAATCTCACCGGGGTCTGAGGCAAGGTGATGGACTCTCCTGCCTTCTATTCAACATCGCTCTGGAAGGTGTCATGAGAAGCGCGGGGTTCGACATCCGTGGCACGATTTTCACCCGTTCACTCCAATTCCTCGGCTTTGCGGACGACATCGACATCATCGGGCGGAACACCAGGACGGTGTGCGAGGCGTACACCCGACTGAAACGCGAGGCCGCAAGGATTGGACTAATGATCAATGCGACGAAAACGAAGTACCTGCTCATCGGTGGCTCTGACAGTGACAGAGTCAGGTTGGGGTGCAGTGTATCAGTGGACGGCGACGAACTCGAGGTTGTGGAGGAGTTTTGCTACCTCGGAACTGTCGTAACTTCGGACAACAACGTGAGCTGCGAAATCCGGAGGCGCATTGTTCAGGGGAATCGTGCCTACTATGGGCTTCACAAACTCCTTAGGTCCAGAAGGCTGCTTCCCCACACGAAGTGTGCAATATACCGCTCGCTGATAAGACCGGTCGTTCTCTATGGGCATGAATCTTGGACTCTGCTCACGGAGGACGCCAACGCGCTCGCAGGCTTCGAGCGGCGCGTATTCCGGTCTATTTTTGGCGGCGTGTGCGAGCAAGGCGTGTGGCGGAGAAGGATGAACAACGAGCTGGCTGAGCTATACGGTGAGCCGGACATCCTGACGGTGGCGAAGGCCGGCAGGATTCGTTGGTTGGGGCATGTCATGAGGATGCCGGACTCATGCCCCACCAAGAAGGTGCTCACCAGCGACCCGCCCGGCACGAGACGACGAGGAGCTCAGCGAGTTCGGTGGATGGACCAAGTGGAGCAGAACCTGCGAGATATCGGATGCGACCGGGGATGGAGAGTTGCAGCCATGGACCGAGTATCCTGGAAAGCGATTGGTGACCAGGCCATGTCAGCAAGACGTGCTCAACCGTGAGCGGGCCAGTTAAGAAGAAGAGAAGAAGTAAATACATCGGTAGCGGCGGAGGCATCTGATCCGGTAGTTACCCACATGAGTGATCGCATGACGAATACATTTTCCTCAGCGGAAGCGTGCATTTGTATTATGAAACATAGTAGTTAAGGAAGATACAATCAAGGGCGGAAACATTGTCACCATGTTATCAACACGCTTACCACCTGCGTCACAATCGTAACTTACAATGACCAAGCCAAGCGTTTGTCAAAATAAGTGCACCTCAAGGGCCCGAGGCCAGGGTGAAAAAAAAGTAGGACGTTTTGCATGCAACTTCGCCTAGCGGGCTACTGATAGATTCTGACTCATCCATCCATTTACCAAAGTGAACGTTCCGACTGTCTGTGATTTGTATATGATGTTCGTTGAGAATATGAAATTGCACCTAGAGTACGATTAGGTATTGGAAGCCTCGACCATACCCCGAACCATAGCGACGGTGGTTGAAAAGGTTTTTTCAGCGAAGAAAGATGATCAAACAAATGCAGCTACTCCGCTGATGATAGGCACAGCAACAGCACGTAGCCGAAGACGTTTCCAACACCAACGATACCCATGCGGCCGAAGATGGTGCCTGTACTGGAGTCGGTAATTTGTCCGAGGTGAAACATTTACGTTTTACGTTTTAGATTAGCAACAAGGATGAGGTCAACGTGATAACTAAAAGTCTCAACCAGCTCCTCCTATTGGTAAATATAGGGGGAAAAAAGTTGAAAGAAGGAGTAAAATGGTTTAACTGCAGTTGTACGTAAGCCAAAGGTAACCCAAAAGAGGAAATTTTAGCAAAAGAAAATAGAATATTCCATCGCAACCAGATTTCCAGTTGTGCTAATCCGTGTAAATTGATTTAATTTAATTCCATTAAACTTCACATCCTTTTTTCAGGCAATCTAAGCTTCCGGGTCGCATTCGTACCTTTTATCTGCCGCCAAAACCTACGGTATGAAGTTCGTAATCATTCGGTGGAGTCATACCTTTTTAACTGATGTGCTGTTTTTAACAGCACCTTTAACATAAACCTACGATACGATACTACGATACAAACATTCTCGCTCGTGGCGAATGCAAAATAAACGCAACGTCGATCTTCTATAGTCCAACACAGACAGGGATGAGAAAATCAACAGAAGCAGTTCATCTCTGCCAAACATCATTCCCTATCCCAGCGACTCGTTCTTTGGCATAAATTCTTATCAACAGTCAGAGGAACTTGTCCGCCGTCATCAGCAGGCTGGTGGCGGAAAGTCCCAGAAACGGAGGGCTTCGCTGGAACAAGGTTGGAACCCGCTGGTGGGCACGATGCTGACAATAGCCTCGAGCTAGCTTGCCACAACAGTGCCGACCACGACCAGCCGGCGCAGGGTAGAGGGGCGGACAGGCTCTTCAATCTGGTTCCGCTGGCCGTGAAAGCGTTGCAGTCGTTCTCCCGACCCGAGATGGAGCGCGCCCAGGAAAAGCACAAGGACCACTCATGGGTACTACCGCCGTTCGTGGACAACATCATGTGGAACCAGTTCATACAGTCCAAGCTGGCCGGAGCGCTCTGGGTAAAGCTGGGCTTGCTCACCGTCTACAAGGATTTTCACGGCAAGCTGTACTACGACTATTCCAGTTGCTGCATAACCAATCGTTCGACGGCGCTGGATCAAAACGGACACGATCTACCTAGCCGAGTGGGTCATCTACATCGCCAACCCGGTTGTGTACCAGAGATGAGTAATCGTTATTGTGGTGTACGCTGCTTTGTGTGCAAAAGTAGGTCAACCAGTGTCTCACAAACTCCTTTCCGTACTTTGTCCCCGACGACCAAATATGTGCGTCGCCAGACATGTCGCCACCGGGCAGATGATGGCCAACGGATTCCTGTAATCGCAGGGCTTCCCAAAGCTGACTTTCCTCGATATCAACCGGCCGAGTGAAACGATCTCCAATCTGATCGATCACGTGTCAAAGCGCCTCCGGACTATGAAGATCTCGTCGGTACATTACGTGAAGACCGTCATTAACTATGTGAAGGACTTGCTGAAGCTCGGCAAGGTCAAACAGCTAACGTATACGCTCAACTTGGAGGTTAACTTGAAGGTATGCATTTGTTTGCCGCTGCTCTTTACCACTCAACGCGCTTCTTTGCTTCTCCGCCACAGGTGATCGAAAGATGCATCGCGTCTACCGGCAGGCAATCGCGAACCCGCACTGCGACAAATACATCCTGTGCAAGATCAACTCGCACGACCCGCACAAGGAGCTCAGGAGGCGGCTTCGAGCACGGTGTGACCCGCTTCGGCAGCATGACCGTGTTCATCGCGCAGAAAACCCACACCCCCTTCTGGACGCTGTTCGCTAACATAAATGATCCGAACCTCTGCGACATCGAGAATACGGTCGACTGTGCGATTATCATGAGATCGAGGACCACGTCACGACCGAGTATCCGCACTGTGAGTTGTAGATGTTGCTGTGGCGGCCTGGTCGGGAAGCGGTTGTGCTCGTTCAGCATGACTTCTTTAGCTGCGCAAGTAGCTCAGAACGACGACAGTTAGCCTAGCCGATTTTTTGCTCCGCTTGACTACAAGTGTTATCTATTCCAAGCTACTACCTAGGCCTCCCTTCGAACTAACTCCCCTCTTCAAACTAACGAAAACGAAACGGTAACAGAAAAAAATAAAATTGATATTTTGGATATCCGGAACGGTCTTCATTAATAAAAAAAAAGAAATTTAATAAATGGATTAAAATTTATTCAAACGGCTTTTTTAAATTCAAAATGCTATAAAATTGTATAAATTATAGTACCTCGTAGTTATGGTACAAATCATAATATATATCCGTGACTCAAACCATGTCCAGGCCACCAAACGTACGCGAAAGCGCCATCTGTTGTCAGATATATGAACTAAAATTACTGCTAAAAAGAACCTGGAAGTCACGAGTTAAGGCATGATTCTGGCATCCGGATAAGATGCCGGATTTATGACTTCTAGTGGATTTTGGCTAGGTGGGGACACAGTGATGGTTGAAGGGGAATGAAAAATCAATGCAATCTCGTATGATGAATCTCAAGGTCTGAAACCGAGATGGAAGAGTAGTAGGAAGCTATATCGTCCAAAAGGGAAGAGCAATGTGTCATGCAGTTTGTAGCGAACGAGGGTACCTAGATGTCGATATTAATAGTACACCAGTAAAAATGATGCTAGACACAGGCGCAGACATAAGCATCATTTCAAAAAAGCTATGGGAACAATTAGGCAAACCCAAATTGAAATCATCTTCGATCAGAGCGAAAACGGCATCTGGTGTATTGTTGCATCTGATAGGAGAGTTCGAAGGTTTGATGACCGTGAGGGAAAGATGCGAAAAGTGCATAATCCGAGTAGCAGCTACGGAATTGTCATTGTTTGGAAGAGACGCTATGGATTTATTCAATCTTTGGGATGTACCGTTGACCTCGATTTGCCGTCGTGTATGCTTGGATGAGCCGTGCAGTTCGCGTTTGAGGGCGTTGTACCCCACACATTATTCTCAGGCAAGCTTGGATGTTGTACTAAAGTAAAGTTTCAGTTGAAGCTGAAGGAAGAAGCAACGCCGGTGTTCCGACCAAAGCGGCCAGTTGCCTACGCAATGTTCCAGGCAGTTGATGATGAGCTCGTTAGGCTTGAAAAGGAGGGAATAATTACGAAGGTAGACTTCTCTGAGTGGGCTTCGCCAATTGTAGTAGTGCGAAAAGCGAACGGAGCAATACGTGTAAGTGGAGATTACTCCACCGGATTGAATGACAGGTTGCAGCCTCATCAATATCCGCTTCCACTCCCGCAAGATATATTTGCTAGTTTGGCAAAATGCACGATCTTCAGTCAGATCGACCTGTCGGAAGCTTTCCTGCAAGTAGAAGTCGAGGAATCTTGCCGGAATTTGTTGAGTGTGAATACTCACACAGGACTCTACGTATACAACAGATTGCCGCCAGGAGTAAAAACAGCGCCAGGAGTTTTCCAGCAACTGATGGAGACAATGTTGGCAGGTCTGGACGGGGTTGCTGTATATTTGGATGACATCGTGGTTGGAGGACCCGATGAAGAAGCTCACATGAAAAATCTCCTAGCCGTGCTTAAGAAGATTGAAGAATATGGGTTCACGATAAGGCTAGAAAAATGTTCTTTCCAAAAGAAGCAAATTAAATATTTGGGTCATCTGTTAGACGGAAAAGGACTGCGACCAGATCCGGCTAGAATAGAAGCAATCCTGAAGCTGCAAGCCCCGTGTGACATAACAGGAGTAAAAACATTTCTGGGTGCGATAAATTACTATGGAAAATTCGTGCAGAACATAAGTATGCTGCGGCAACCACTAGATAATCTACTCAAAGAAGGGACTGTTTTTTGTTGGACAAAGCAATGCCAAGTGGCGTTTGACCATTTTAAGGCCATATTATCATCCGACCTGTTATTAACACATTACGACCCAAGCCAAGAGATTATTGTTGCTGCAGATGCATCATCTTTTGCATTAGGAGCTACCATAAGTCATAAATTCAAGGATGGCTCTATAAAGGTTGTGCAACATGCATCGCGCACATTAACAAAAACGGAACGAAACTATAGTCAGTCAGACAGAGAAGGGTTAGCCATCATATTTGCAGTGACTAAGTTCCATAAGTTTATATTTGGTAGACACTTCCTATTGCAAACGGATCGTAAGCCATTTTTACGTATTTTTGGGTCAAAAACCGGAATTCCCGTTTACACTGCCAATCGACTCCAACGATATGCTTTAACGTTACTTTTATACGATTTTGAAATGGAATACGTACCTACGGCTAAATTTGGAAATGCAGACGTTTTATCGAGACTGATTGAAAAACATGAAAAGCCAGAAGACGACTCTGTGATCGCTAGCGTTGAGATGGAGAATGATATACGATCTATTGTGAACAATATGAGTAGCGCCTTACCATTAAAATTCAGTGATGTGGAACGAGAAACGCAGAAAGATTCTCAATTGAGGAAGGTGTACGGATTTACAAAGAACGGTTGGCCAGATGAAATTTCAAACGAATTACGAAGTTTTAACTGTAGAAAAGAATCTCTTTCAATAGTGGGTGGATGTCTTCTTTTTGGAGAAAGAGTGATACTGCCAACGTCTCGACGGGATAAATGTCTGAAGCAGCTACATCAGGGCCACCCAGGCATAGAGAGGATGAAGGCACTTGCCCGAAGTTATGTTTACTGGCCTGGGTTGGATTCGGACATTGTGAAACTAGTAAGGTCTTGTAGAGAGTGCGCAGTAGCAGCCAAAACTGCTGCGCATAGTCTGCCAGTCTCATGGCCGGAAGCAAACGCACCGTGGCAGCGCGTGCATGTTGATTTTGCGGGACCGGTAGAGGGAGAGTATTTCCTGTTGGTGATCGATGCGTTTTCCAAATGGCCAGAAATTATTGCAACGCAAAGGATATCTTCAACTGCTACCATTAGCATCCTCAGAAACCTATTTGCTCGATTCGGTATGCCGTCGGTAGTGGTGAGTGATAATGGTACGCAATTTACCAGTTCTGAGTTTGCTGACTTCTGTAATACCAATGGCATTGAGCACATCCGTACGGCACCTTTTCATCCGCAGAGTAACGGACAAGCAGAAAGATTTGTTCATACGTTTAAAAGGGCTTTAAAGAAGATAAAAGAGGGAGGAAGCACCTTAACGGAAGCTGTAGAAACATTCCTACTTACATACAGAAGTACGTCAAGCAAGTTGTTGGCGCAAAAATCACCAGCAGAAGTTATGTTTAATCGTAGGATTCGAACGTGTATGGAGCTGCTGCGCCCACCAGCAATTTTGAACGCTAGAGTAGGAGACGCCCGGACTCAACGAAGGAAATTTAATATCAACGACCTCATCTACGTTAAAATATATCGCCGAAACAGTTGGAGTTGGGTGCCAGGAGTTATAAGCAGATCCATCGGCAACGTTATGTACGAAGTGGTGCTACAAAACAGTAGGAAGATACGTGCGCATGTCAACCAGATGCGAGCACGAGTCGCGGATAACACCTCACGCACAGTCGCATCTGAGCAATGGAGCCCGTCAAAGTGGGTGTTGCCTCAAAATGTATTCTGGGATGCATGGAGTGCAATGGAGGGGTGCCCGGATTTATCTTCGTCATCGTCATCGTCATCAAAGCCGTCATCTTCATCGTCACCGTCTTTATCTTCGTCATCGTCATCATTATCATCCTCGCCGTCTTCATTGGCATCATCGTCATCGTCGTCAACGTCGTCATCGTCTACGTTGTCGGCAAGTCCCCAGCTATCCCCAGAAGCGATACTGTCTCCGACCTCGGCAGGGTTTGAGACAGCAGGAAGTGGTACGCGTTCACCTGAGCCTTCGCTACGTCGATCTTCGCGGGCTCGAAGACCTCCCCAGTGGTTGGAAGGGTTCAGGCGATTTTAAAGAAGGGGGGATGTTGGGAAGAGCAAGTGTGATCCCTGCTTTAGGTGGGACTAATCGGGTAGGGATCTAGTCACCTTGATTGAGTGATGGGGTCAGGCAGGACAGCTCGCTCTCTTCCCTTGGTGCCGTGGTAGCGGACGGACGTGTATTGCTTATCTTGTATATCGTATTTAAGTTTTAATGTGTTATCAATTTTAGAATAAACTTGATTGTATGCAGAACACAACACAATCATTCAATACATTCGCCAACAGAATCAACGAATAACGAGCCTGCTCTCAGGGAAGACTCTCGGAGACAAAAAGCTAAGTATTCCCCTGTCAGAAATGCGAAGACTTGGCGGCGAAGGATGCTCAGACACCATTTTTTCCGAACATATTGTTAAGAGCATTGCCAACTACAATTCGTGCCATTATATCTGCAATGCCAACTGTATCCTTGGATGACCAGCGAGAGTAGAGGAAAAAAATTCTCGTGGCGCCTAGAAACGAGGTATCTCCTCTATAATAGAAAGGAGGAGCATTTGCTACAAATAAACTAGTTTTTTGTAGGCCAGCTACCTGGCCCGATATAATTCATGAGACACTTTAATTTACTTAACACAGAAAATTATTTTTTAAACCAAACCGATTAGGATTTATTCAATTAAGCCCGGCAAAGCTTTAGTTCATTAGGCTTCATGCGTTAGGAACAGTGTTTTCGTCGTCAGATTGCGGAGCTGATGTTTTTGACATTCCTGTGAATTTTTATGAATGTCCATAATGCAACCCGCCAAGAGACGGAAGCATACACGCCCGGCCAAGAAGCAGCCCACTCACCTATTGCCAAGCGAGTAACTGGGTACCAATATGTTGGAGAAACCTGGACACCGTGGTGTCCTAGCACAATGCGTGGACGCGGGCCATCTCTCTTGGTAATTGGAAGAGGGGCCCACGGGAACATTTGGCGCAGAAGTCTCCTGGCTTCGTTGCAGTGTACCGCCTGGCCAAATCGCCAGCATGCTCCTAGGGGATTTAGTCCGTTTCCGGTGTTAGTGGTACTGTTGACGCCAAGCGCCGCGATCGCGTCTTTCATCTGGTGTGTCCTGCCTTTGCTCTACATCTCGTTATTTGTTTTTTTTTTAATTTTACTGTTTTACACATAGTTTAAAACGCGTCAAGTTTTATTTAAAGGAGCTGAAGACACAATACAGGTTTTTTCAATGGATAGGATAAGCGTAAACGCGTTTAGCCAATGTGCAAAAATGGCCTATCAAAGTTGAAACCTGAACAAGCCATGTGTGAACCCATCAAGCCAAATGTCGTATTCATCAGCATAAACACACAATCGAACACCAGATATTTAAACCTCATTAACATAAAAGTCAGATTCGAGGCCGGTCTGTTTTGGTTTTCATAGATGCAAATTGTGTACACTTACATATATATACAACCATTTGAGCTTCAGTAGTAATCAAACATTATTCAATTTCCATAACAGTTATTAAATAAAAATTGATTAATCTATTGATGCACAGCGTGGACGTTAAATATGTGTAAACAGTAACTTTTTTTCAAATGGTTGAATATATTTAGTTATGTGTACACAATTTGCATCTATGAAAACCAAAACAAACCGGCCTCGAATCTGACTTTTATGTTAATGAGGTTTAAATATCTGGTGTTCGATTGTGTGTTTATGCTGATGAATACGACATTTGGCTTGATGGGTTCACACATGGCTTGTTCAGGTTTCAACTTTGATAGCCCATTTTTGCACATCGGCTAAACGCGTTTACGCTTATCCTATCCATTGAAAAAACCTGTAAAAAATCATGCACCTTACACCCCTCTCCTAAACTCAGATTAATTGGAACGGAGTTCCTACAACAGGAACGGAACACGGGATAACGGAACAATTTTCGTTCCATGATTCAAATTGGTGATCAAATGTAAAATTGCATTTGCAACCGAAACGATGAAAAATTCTAAAATCCTCTCATATTGCATACGCTCTCCGGCTGGGAATATAATTCACAGTTTTCTCGAATACTTTCAAGTGACCGCACAAAAGAATTATTGACAGTATCAACCTAGCTTCGATCAGCTTCCTTTTTACTAAGGTTTCAAAAACCATTGAGCACTCGCTTGCATCGCTGTTTCAACTCGAACGCTCTCTCCAATATATTTATTCATTCAGCATTATTAATAAATTAATCTAAGAAAAGCAATTAAAATTAAATTGTACGGCACCTCACAGCACGGCACGCAAGTACAAAGAATAAAGCATTGAAATACCCGCCCGGTCTCCTACGATAGATCGGACACCAAGAACATGCAGAAAAAAAGAAAGACAGCCCGTGCACCGTGGAGTACAGCACGGCACGCAAAAATAAAATGTTATGGTTCTTGAGAAAAGATAACGCATTCAAATGCCCGTCCGGGAACCAAGAACTGTTGGAACTGCAGCAAAAGCAAAAACAGCTCAAAGGGGGTTATAACGGTCGTAAGCAAGACGGCATACGTAACAGAGCGAGAGGCAATTATGAAACGCTAGAGAGTTCTTCCCTGAGTTGGTACAGATCAAGTGATTTCTCGCTTACTCCAATGTGTTGGTAAAGGTACGATGACGAACCTCGCACTCGCTTGCATCGCTGTCTGACTTCAAACGCGCTCATGTGTTGTCCCGCTCTATCTAATGTATTGGTACAGACTCAGCGATTTCTCGCTTACTTCAACGTTTTGAACGTGATACCAACGACGACAAACGACGACAAACGACGACAGTTTGTATTATAATGTATAGGAGAGACTACATGGTAAACATCTCCTATACATTATATAGGAGACTACATGGTAAACATCTCCTATACATTATAATACAAACTGTCGTCGTTTGTCGTCGTTTGTCGTCGTTGGTATCACGTTCAAAACGTTGAAGTAAGCGAGAAATCGCTGAGTCTGTACCAATACATTAGATAGAGCGGGACAACACATGAGCGCGTTTGAAGTCAGACAGCGATGCAAGCGAGTGCGAGGTTCGTCATCGTACCTTTACCAACACATTGGAGTAAGCGAGAAATCACTTGATCTGTACCAACTCAGGGAAGAACTCTCTAGCGTTTCATAATTGCCTCTCGCTCTGTTACGTATGCCGTCTTGCTTACGACCGTTATAACCCCCTTTGAGCTGTTTTTGCTTTTGCTGCAGTTCCAACAGTTCTTGGTTCCCGGACGGGCATTTGAATGCGTTATCTTTTCTCAAGAACCATAACATTTTATTTTTGCGTGCCGTGCTGTACTCCACGGTGCACGGGCTGTCTTTCTTTTTTTCTGCATGTTCTTGGTGTCCGATCTATCGTAGGAGACCGGGCGGGTATTTCAATGCTTTATTCTTTGTACTTGCGTGCCGTGCTGTGAGGTGCCGTACAATTTAATTTTAATTGCTTTTCTTAGATTAATTTATTAATAATGCTGAATGAATAAATATATTGGAGAGAGCGTTCGAGTTGAAACAGCGATGCAAGCGAGTGCTCAATGGTTTTTGAAACCTTAGTAAAAAGGAAGCTGATCGAAGCTAGGTTGATACTGTCAATAATTCTTTTGTGCGGTCACTTGAAAGTATTCGAGAAAACTGTGAATTATATTCCCAGCCGGAGAGCGTATGCAATATGAGAGGATTTTAGAATTTTTCATCGTTTCGGTTGCAAATGCAATTTTACATTTGATCACCAATTTGAATCATGGAACGAAAATTGTTCCGTTATCCCGTGTTCCGTTCCTGTTGTAGGAACTCCGTTCCAATTAATCTGAGTTTAGGAGAGGGGTGTAAGGTGCATGATTTTTTACAGGTTTTTTCAATGGATAGGATAAGCGTAAACGCGTTTAGCCGATGTGCAAAAATGGGCTATCAAAGTTGAAACCTGAACAAGCCATGTGTGAACCCATCAAGCCAAATGTCGTATTCATCAGCATAAACACACAATCGAACACCAGATATTTAAACCTCATTAACATAAAAGTCAGATTCGAGGCCGGTTTGTTTTGGTTTTCATAGATGCAAATTGTGTACACATAACTAAATATATTCAACCATTTGAAAAAAAGTTACTGTTTACACATATTTAACGTCCACGCTGTGCATCAATAGATTAATCAATTTTTATTTAATAACTGTTATGGAAATTGAATAATGTTTGATTACTACTGAAGCTCAAATGGTTGTATATATATGTAAGTGTACACAATTTGCATCTATGAAAACCAAAACAGACCGGCCTCGAATCTGACTTTTATGTTAATGAGGTTTAAATATCTGGTGTTCGATTGTGTGTTTATGCTGATGAATACGACATTTGGCTTGATGGGTTCACACATGGCTTGTTCAGGTTTCAACTTTGATAGGCCATTTTTGCACATTGGCTAAACGCGTTTACGCTTATCCTATCCATTGAAAAAACCTGTATTGTGTCTTCAGCTCCTTTAAATAAAACTTGACGCGTTTTAAACTATGTGTAAAACAGTAAAATTAAAAAAAAAAACAAATAACAAGATGTAGAGCAAAGGCAGGACACACCAGATGAAAGACGCGATCGCGGCGCTTGGCGTCAACAGTACCACTAACACCGGAAACGGACTAAATCCCCTAGGAGCATGCTGGCGATTTGGCCAGGCGGTACACTGCAACGAAGCCAGGAGACTTCTGCGCCAAATGTTCCCGTGGGCCCCTCTTCCAATTACCAAGAGACATGGCCCGCGTCCACGCATTGTGCTAGGACACCACGGTGTCCAGGTTTCTCCAACATATTGGTACCCAGTTACTCGCTTGGCAATAGGTGAGTGGGCTGCTTCTTGGCCGGGCGTGTATGCTTCCGTCTCTTGGCGGGTTGCATTATGGACATTCATAAAAATTCACAGGAATGTCAAAAACATCAGCTCCGCAATCTGACGACGAAAACACTGTTCCTAACGCATGAAGCCTAATGAACTAAAGCTTTGCCGGGCTTAATTGAATAAATCCTAATCGGTTTGGTTTAAAAAATAATTTTCTGTGTTAAGTAAATTAAAGTGTCTCATGAATTATATCGGGCCAGGTAGCTGGCCTACAAAAAACTAGTAGTTGAGCATTATAACTCCTGCGGCCTACGTAAAAAAGACAGTTAACAACACATAATTGTATCCCTGAACTACTTTGTCAACCATGTAATTATCATTTTCATTTCATGGTACTTCATAGTTACTGCTAACATAGTATAAAAGCGCGTATACGTATACACATTGAAACATTCTGTGAAACATTCGGCTGAAACGTTTTTAAGACATTCGATTTGAGGGGAAAGTATAACAGTAGGACAGTTTCGAGCCCGGTTTGACATGTTTTGGAACAGGATTATGTTTAACGAATTTCCACAAAACAAAATCTTAATTCGAAACATTTTTTTGTTTACTTCATGCGAAATTATACTTGATTTCGATTTCAATAATTATGTTAATGCAATTAAAACAATTTTTTCTTAAAGGAGACACAACTGATTCGGCTAAAATGATATATTTTGGGCCAAATAGATTTTGGGTTTTGTTTTCCAGCCCTCCACATTGAAACAAAAATGAGGGGAAAAATTGATAAACCAGGCGTCAAATTAGATGTCAAAATAATGTTTCAGCCGAATGTTTCACAGAGTGTTTCAATGTGTATACGCGCTCTAAGCTGCTCGACCCATTACACTAACTTTTCTAACCTTTTATTATTTTAAAATGTCTCCGGGAGATGATGCTTACAATCATCTCTTTTATTTATAAAAAATTAAAATATTATTCAAGTATATATTTTTTATCATTATTATGACTGACTAGTCCGTTAGTTCTAAGATTAAGAAACATTTTCTCTGTCACAGTATCTATACAATTCTGAAATTCAAAAAAAAAAATTTTTAAAACTGCACTGGCCATGGTCATATCGGATTTTCGGTCATATTGGTGCTTTTTCTGTTGTGTAAGTTTCCACGTCACTATCGAATAATGCGGGACGTTTTGTTACTTTATCCCGATCTAACATATCGGTAAGTTTCGGAAGGTACAAGTGTTTCTTATTCACTTTACGAGCAGTATGTATGAGTTATTACCAACTGTAAAAAAACGGCTATTCCCAACGGGACATTTAGGTCCAGTTTTCGTAATATTAGGTTAGATTCATGCGCCCCCACAACCTAAAACAGGTTGTGGGGGCGCGCCTATACAACCGCCTAAAACAGTAAATCGGGCGCAAAAAGTTTAAATGTGCAAGCTTCCCGTCCCGTGAGCTTTTCGCCCACGATGCGATGCGCATGCGCGATGGCAGGCGAAATCAAATGTAAACAAACTGCGCTGGCCCAAGCAGCCTTTTCGCACAAACCAAACTGATTTTAATTAGTTTTTTGCTAATAACTCACCCAGTTCTCAACGGATTTCCACGATTCGTGCTCCATTGGATTTGTCTTAGACAATCCCACCCGATTCACACAATTTTGGACGAATTTGGCTTAAAAATTTTTGGTACGTGGGCTCGGTTGTTTGACGGCACCGATACACGCGTTTTTCACGAACAGTTTTTCGGTTTTCTCTGGCTGTTTTTTACCGATTCACGCACGGTTTTCACAATTAGGTTGGCCCCTGACACGACTTACACTGATTTCATGCGGTTTTTGGCTGTCCCAAGGGGTTTTCGTGATGTTCTGAGTCACAAGAAAACGCCTATCTTGAGACAACAAACACACACCGTGTGCAGTAGTAGGACAAACAAAACATGTTCCGCAGTTGCCTACAGACTAAAATACGATAAACAATCACTCGTGTGTACTTTTCTCACACCACTTGCTCGATATTTCAGCCAAATTTACTGATTTGATTCCGATGCTCACTAACGTGACCGCACGCGAACAGACCAACTTGTCAACTGCGTGAAAGTGTCAAGAGCTGCGCTTACTCGACGAATAGGTGAGAAATTAGGCTCACAGGGCGCATAAATTTGACCTGTTGGTACAAGCTTTAGGCGTTGGTCTCGCTGGGTTAATAAAGGAACGTATGACCGCGCGTCCACACGGCGTTCGATGCTCTTCGAACAAAAGCTCCCGGGCTTAGAGCTTTCTGCATCGAACACGATAAGTGAACCCAGAAATGATGGGTTGTTACTTTTTGTATGGAGATAACAGCTCATCGAACAGCCATCGAGCCTCAGAACTAGTTTTTTTGTAGGCCAGCTACCTGGCCCGATATAATTCTTTGGACACTTTTATTTACTTAACACAGAAAATTATTTTTTAATTTTCAAACCGATTAGGATTTATTCAATTTAAGCTTTTAATTTAAGCCCGGCAAAGCTTAAGTTCATTAGGCTTCATGCGTTAGGAACAGTGTTTTCGTCGTCAGATTGCGGAGCTGATGTTTTTGACATTCCGGTAAATTTTTATGAATGTCCATAATGCAACCCGCCAAGAGACGGAAGCATACACGCCCGGCCAAGAAGCAGCCCACTCGCTTATTGCCAAGCGAGTAACTGGATACCAATATGTTGGGGAAACCTGAACACCGTGGTGTCCTAGCACAATGCGTGGACGCGGGCCATGTCTCTTGGTAATTGGAAGAGGGGCCCTCGGGAACATTTGGCGCAGAGGTCTCCTGGCTTCGTTGCAGTGTGCCGCCAAATGGCCAAATCGCCAGCATGCTCCTAGGGGATTTAGCCCGTTTCCGGTGTTAGTGGTAATGTTGACGCCAAGCGCCGCGATCGCGTCTTTCATCTGCTGTGTCCTGCCTTTGCTCTACATTTCGTTATTTGTTTTTTTTTTAATTTTACTATTTACACATGGTTTAAAACGCGTCAAGTTTTGTTTACAGGAGCTGAAGACACAATAAAAAAGCATGCACCTTACACCCCTCTCCTAAACTCAGGTTAATTGTAACGGAGTTCCTACAACAGGAACGACAACGGGATAACGGAACAATTTTCGTTCCATGATTCAAATTGGTGATCAAATGTAAAATTTCATTTGCAACCGAAACGATGAAAAATTCTAAAATCCTCTCATATTGCATACGCTCTCCGGCTGGGAATATAATTCACAGTTTTCTCGAATACTTTCAAGCGACCGCACAAAATAATTATTGACAGGTTTCTAAGGTTTCAAAAACCATTGAGCACTCGCTTGCATCGCTGTTTCAACTCGAATGCTCTCTCCAATATATTTATTTATTAATATATTATTCGAATTAATAAATTAATATATTAATCTAAGAAAAGCAATTAAAATCAAATTGTACGGCACCTCACAGCACGGCACGCAAGTACAAAGAATAAAGCATTTAAATACCCGCTCGGTCTCCTACGATGGATCGGACACCAAGAACATGCAGACAAAACGAAAGACAGCCCGCACCGTGGAATACAGCACGGCACGCAAAAATAAAATGTTATGGTTCTAAAGAAAAGATAACGCATTCAAATGCCCGTCCGGGAACCAAGACCCCTCCAAATGTGGGAAGCACGGACGACAATACAAAAGAAAGACCGTCCGGCCGTAGCACAGCAGAGTGTGCGAGCAGAGTGTTTCGAGCGTCAATCATTTGCGGGTGTGCGAGTGAAGCAATATACATGTGCGAGCGAGCAACAGCGATTGTGGGTTGGAACTGATTGGAACTGAGCGAGCAACAGCGATTGTGGGTTGGAACTGCAGCAAAAACAAAAACAGCTCACAGTGGGTTATAACGATCGTAAGCGAGACGGCAGTCGTAACAGAGCGAGAGGCAAGTATGAACGATCGAGAGTTCTTCCCTGAGTTGGTACGGATCAAGTTATTTCTCGCTTACTCCAATGTGTTGGTAAAGGCACGATGACGAACCTCGCACTCGCTTGCATCGCTGTCTGACTTCAAACGCGCTCATGTGTTTTCCCGCTCTATCTAATGTAATGGTACAGACTCAGCGATTTCTCGCTTACTTCAACGTTTTGAACGTGGTACGTTACCAACGACGACAAACGACGACAAACGACGACAGTTTGTATTATAATGTATAGGAAGATATCAAATTCGAGCACTTTTTCCAATGGCGACTAGGCGAGTCGAGCAAATTCGGGTAGTTTTGACAATGATGAAAAATCAAAAAATTCGTTGTCTTGCGAACAAAAGCTCCCGTGTGGACGCGCGGTGAAATATGATTAAACATTTCATTTTTGAATGAAAAAATAACCTGTGTAAGACCGCCGCAAACTATAACTGATTAACAAACAGACCGAAATGCGACGGTAATACGGAAACACGGAACGAAACACAGAAGGCCGAAGACAGAATACGGAAAACCGAAGGGACGTCCGTTCTAGTCGGAGGTCGGTTGCCGAAGAGAATCCGCCCCGTGGTTTATTCTGACAGATGTCATAATTCAAGATACTTAGGCCGGTGTCATTGCTCCGTCGGACACTTTTTAAATCGGACGATATGTCAAATTTTATATGGGATTTGAATCAATTTTTTTTGATTAAATCGGCCGATTTTTATCGGCCGATTTTGCCATCTGTCAAATCCCATACAAAAATTTGACATATCGTCCGATTTAAAAAGTGTCCGACGGAGCAATGACACCGGCCTTAGGCCTAAGGTACTATTTACATAAGGTGCTTAAGCTAGGGGTGTACACAAAATCAAGGTATTTAATTATAGGAGTTTACACCTGTATATTTGTTCGGCTACAAGAGCCACCTAGTTAATCATTTACGAAGAGTTATTTGCGTATCCCTCCATTTTCAGAGCAGTTAGCGCTGCCCCGAGAAGATGTATTGACCCAGTGATTAAAATATCACAGTGAGGCGATGCCAATGGATACATTTTTTCAATTTGCTTAAAAACGGAATCAACTGAATCATACCTAAAACCCCTCCGATTGCATAGTTGTGTTTGCCACAACATGCAGTTCTCTTCGCAACGGTGCAGCTGTTGCTCAACTGGAAAATTGTGATTTACGGTGTCTGCACGCGTTGCGAGAGAGAAAGCAACATTTGGCGTAAAGAATGCCGCATCGAACTGTATTGTACGCGATAGAATGGACAGCAGTTTGTAAGAGTCACGTTCACCGGTGGTATTAAAAATCAATAACTTATGGTGATGGCTGGAATAATAAATGCAAAACACTTCTGAAACATATGCTTTTTTAAGTAACTCTGTACTTCGTACATACGTCCTTACCTCAGAGATTTTGAAGCGAACCAACGAACACAAACATCTATGCTTTCGACTGTGTGAGCCCCATCCAGATATAGCGTTCTGCGGTCTCCAACAGCTACTCTTTGCAACCGTCCAGGCCAAAAACAGCGATCAACACCTTCAGCGATGTTCTTTGGCACAGTCTGTGAGTTTACCGTTAGCACATTAGGACGTGTACGTCTGATCCAATTAGAAGCTATCTGAACAGCTAGGGAAGTATTCAATTCTTCAGCTGCACATGCTTCATTCAATAATGCTGGTTTAATGACCCAATCATATTCATCTAAACGGATTGGTGTTATGTGCAGCGTTGCCTGTAGAAAAAAGGAATGAGAATGAAGCGACGACGAAAGACAAGAAATCAGAATAAATTTGCTACCTCACCTTCATTTGATGACATTCGCGCTGTATAACTTTCAGGGCATTGGCTGGCTGTAGAGTGGTGAAAACATCACATCCTGGTTTTATGATTCCTGCCTTCTGCCAAGCGATCTCTTCCAACGTTTCCCCAAGGAGTTGTGTGTGCTCAAGACCAAGCGAAGTTATGCCAACAGTCTGCGTATTCCTCAGCACGTTTGTACTGTCGTACCGGCCACCAATACCAACCTCTATCACACCTACATCAACTTTTTCATGCAGAAAAATCTCCATTGCCATTATAGTTAAAAAGCAAAAGTACGACGGTAAATCATCAGCGCAATCTCGTGTTGTTACTAGTCTATTGTAGATATTCCAGAAGTGTTCAGCAAATCTCTCGTTGGCTATAGGGACTCCATCCAATCGAATACGCTCTGTGACCGTCACCAAGTGGGGTGAACTAAAAAATCCTGTCCGATAACCATTATTTCGAAGAATGGATTCTACCATGGCGCATGTCGATCCCTGATATGAGGAGCAAAGGAAGATCATTTGATTTTGTTTTTTTAATGATAAGCGGCATATACCTTTCCCTTGCTACCGGACACATGTATAACAGGCAGTCGATCGAGCCTAGATAATGGAATGCCAATGCGGTCCAAAAATTTCGTTATATCGCTAATGTGCTTCGAATCATCCTGATGTTTCCGTTTTATTGAATCCTGAAGTACGCTGTAGTTCGATTGGAATGTATTCAAAGTGCTTACGGCGTTCTGCAAGGAGCGAAATTGAAGCCATAAAATATCTGTTCATCAACAGTCAAGATTATTCTATCTTTACCTCATAGTTTTGTTCTTTGAGAGTACGATCGCTGGTAGCCGGGCAGCTTGAACACAATTGCCTTTTTGATAGCGAAACACCGGCCGACGATATCGCGCCACACCTATGGACAGATGATTCTATCATCATCGCTTTCCGACCTATCAATTCGACCGCCAAGCGAAACATGTGGAACGACGACATGGAATGATTTGTTATTGTCAAGTAAAGCCGCTTCCAGACATAGCGCGAAAATTGCACCGGGTAGTGCGAATTGCACAACCCGACGCGAAAGTCCATGTGCAAAAAACCGATTTCGTTCGCGCTATGTTTATAAACTGCGAAACTACCACGAAGAGCGATCGGACGCAATTGCTCTATTTTAACCAAGGTTGTTATATCACCATGTTGGTTTGAACTGTATTTGCCCAATTTATCGTGCGCTGAAACTGTCATTCGAATGTAAACAAGTGATTGATTTTGATATTGTGAACGCTTCAAGTTTTCAACATTTTTAGTCCGGGTAAGTTTAAATGTGCAAATCATAAAAGTAAGTTAACACAAATTTGTTTTTTGGACACCACAGTGAAATGAATGCGACCGATGCTTTTCTGGAATGGACCGAAGCATGGAGCTCGTTCATGAGGCTGCACTTGCTCCAACAGCGTCGATATAGGAAACGTATATGGATGCGGCCGATGCTGTTGGAGAGGAATCAAAATGCTAGTAATTTACTTCGAAAAATATTGGAGGAGGAACTGGACAACACCATCATAAATTTTATGAGGGTATCGAGGGCGGATTTTGATTATCTGCTGACGATTATAACGCCGAAGATACGGAAACAGGACACCTACATGCGATTTGCAATAACAGCTCGAGACAAGCTTATTATCACACTCAGGTTTCTTGGTGCTGGAGACAACTACAAGAGCCTGGAGTATGCATATCGGGTGAGATAACATTATACTTGAACATATACGAAATTGATGAAGTTTATAATGGTAAATGTTCTGCTTATTTCATTTTTAGGTGTCCGCGCAATCTATTTCCATGTTCATCCCACAAGTTTGTGATTCACTGGTGCTGTTGCTTCGGGATTACGTGAAGGTATTACTTATGAACAAAATCTGTTTTGATCATTTGAATTGGAACTAATCAAACTAAAAAAAACTGAATACCTATTGACTGCACTCTTGAGTTTAGCACAATCAATCGATGTTGCTAGATGCATATTACGTCCCCAATATCAACACGATAGCCGAACGATGACTTTTGCAAAGCGCAAGTTGAGTTCCTAATTAAAGCAGCAGTTTCAAGGCAGCTCTTTCTTAATTGTTTTAGGCAGAGGAAGAAGAAAAGACAAAGAAAACAAACTGACTGTTGTGGTATAGTGTTCAAAAGTTGAATCTTCATTTCCTTTTTCAAAATACTAACATATTTACAACTTAACAATAACAACCTAAAAAACAATTCAAAGTCTTAAATAAGCTTAATGAATAGAAAAAATTAACTAGCCTAGGAGTAATTCAAACTACAATCTAATAATCTAATCTAATATGACACTGATTAAAGTAAAAAAAACTGGTTATTTAATCATCTTCATCTTCATCATCTTCAAACAAATCCTCGGGATTCATTCCCATCCTCTCCCGAAATCGAGCTGCATCCGCCTTGCAGATTATCTGGCGAATTGCCACTTTTACAGCATGCCTTCTCTGCGGAGACCATTCATCCAGCATTCCGCCAACCCACTGACTAAACACAGCTCCATCGGTTTGAGCTGTCCGCCTTTCTTCCATAAGCCGGTCAGACGTTGCCGATACTTTTTCTAAGGCCCGTAACACATTTTCATTGTATCTTAAATTTGCCTCATCCCATCTTCGCTTTGCGCCACGAGAGCGCTGACCGGGTGGAGTGGTTAACAGTGTTGGGGCATGGGTTGACTGCGGTCTTGGCTGCGGTGAAAGGGCACGGGTGGACGGTCCTGGCTGTGATGAAGGTGTGCGGGTGGACGGTCCTGGCTGTGGTGAAGGTGCACGGGTTGATGGTCCTGGCTGTGGTGAAGGTGCACGGGTTGATGGTCCTGGCTGTGGTGAAGGTGCACGGGTTGATGGTCCTGGCTGTGATGAAGGTGTTCGGGTGGACGGTCCTGGCTGTGGTGAAGGTGTGCGGGTTAATGGTACGGGCGGTGGTGAAGGTTCGCGGGTTACTGTAGATGGTGCAGTTGGTTCAAACAATTTGAGCTAGAATGAAAAGAAAGAATATTATTAGACAGAAACAATATTGAAAAGAATCATGGGATCACATTACTGCAGCACACTGAGAAGCTAAATATATGTTATCCGAAGAAGTATTGAAACTTGATTATTACATTTACATATTCAAATCTTCTTTTTCAGCTTCCAGAGTCCACTGAAGAATGGCTAAAAGTGTCTGATGAATTTGAAACTAAATGGAATTTCCCACATGCTATCGGCGCTATCGACGGCAAACATGTCCAGATCAAAGCTCCAAAGAACAGTGGAACAGATTTCTTCAATTACAAACAATTTTTCAGTATCGTTTTGTTGGCAATTGTTGATGCCAAATGTAACTTTATGTTTGTCGACGTTGGAGCAAAAGGACGAATTTCTGATGGCGGAGTTTTGCGGCATTCTCGTCTATTTAACTTGTTGGAGAATAATTTATTGAATATTCCCGAGCCCCGAGTTCTGCGATCCGACCCAACTTCTCCAAATATACCTTATTTCTTGCTAGGTGACAAAGCTTTCGCATTTACTAATTATTGTATAAGACCTTTTGGTGGTATGACCGATGCAGGGTCAGTAGAACGCAATTTTAACGAACGACACTCGCGAGGTCGTCGCACTGTAGAGATGGCTTTTGGTATTCTTAGCAGTAGGTTTCGAGTTCTTAAAACAGTTATCGAATTAGAACCGACCATTGCATCCAAAATAGTGCTCGCTACTATTTACCTGCATAACTTTATACGCAGACACGAGTCAAGTCTTTTGAATGATCGAGATATCGGCAGGGTAGATAATGGAGAAAGAAGCCAAAACTCGCAAGGTCCATTGGAACTCCGTGGGATTACAACCCGGACAAGTGACCAACTTTTGCAAATCCGTTTATATCTAGCCAATTATTTTGTAAACAACGCAAGTTTGTAACAAATAAACCTACAGTTAGAAAAAAAAATAACTACGTGTTGATAAATGACGAAATTTCGCAGGCCACATTTAACTATTCGATCAATTTACACAATCATTGCTGTTGTATAGTGAACAATCCAAGAACCCATTGCTGAATAAGAAGATACGATATAAAAGGGCGGTGCGGTTCTAAAAGATTCATTCGGTTCTCTGAGTTCAATAAAGAAGTTTGTATAGTAAAAGTACAACAATTGCTTGCACAAACATTGCTTAAAAGAAACTCACCGAGTCAAACGACGATCCGGGATGATAAGATGCCGACAAGAAGCTCATGGCTTCATAGGCGTACCACGTAGGGTAGGCTATATCATCAGTGGCTGCAAATACATTTAAACATTAAAGACAGCATTGTATAATCATAACTTTTAATGCTAAGCTTACCAGACCCGGTTCTTAAGCTGGCCTCGTACTTCTTGCTGTAATGCCGGTACGAGCTTTGAAGCGATTTCCACTTCTGCCGAAGCAGCTCGTACGGCAATTTCAGCTCCGCTTCCAGAGCCTTCCACGCATCTCTTTGCGACAGGACGTTCTTGTAGCCTTCGTTTTTACGATTCCACAAGCACCCATGGCCTTGGACCTTGCTTATGAATGTTAAGCATGCCTCGTTGGTCATTTCGACAGTCTGAACAAAAAAAGCAAATAGTATTACTAGAAATTCTTCACCTTGTGGTCCATAAACACTGTTAACACAACTAACATCGTGCATAGCCTTTTCTTTGCAAACGCAAGCTAAATGGCAATTCGTGCATTGTAAACCTACTGCAGTTATGAATGATGAGACCGAACCCTGCCATTATATGAATGCAAATTAAGCAAAATTAACCAGCGTAAATCTACACAAGCAACTAATACAAAATTAATTATTGAGAGAACTTAATAAAACAAATTTGTACCACATCTTTAGAAGTTGCAGCTCGCAATATTCGACTTTCCGTCCGGAAAGCAATCTGCGTCGAGGAATCACATCCGCACGTACCTACAATCAAACAATTGTTCGTGTGTTGTTTTTCGTCCATACTTACTCGCTTTCTTCCGGAAAATTCTCCACCGCCCATAATTTTCTCGTTGTTTTCATTCATCATTTTGCTTAATCTAGAAGAAAATAACTTAACTTTATATTGGTAACGATAAACAATTGCACTTTTACCTGCTGCCGGTTTCAAAAACGTAAACAAACTGTTCTTATACCACATTGACAGATCGGACGAATAAGTTCGTTCGCGCTGATATTTTAGCAAAACTGAGCTACTTTTTATTCGTTCGCGTCGGGCGAATTTCGCTCTATGTTTAGAACGGACTTAAAAGGCATTGAAGCATCAAAAGAACGAACAAATAACTAATACATCTTTATCTTTCTTTGTTTTAAACAAAAATTCAACAGTGTGTGTCTTCAGTCGTACTTCACTCGCTATCACTGCGGAGTGAATGAATTGAATGAATCCTTATCAGAGTTTAGATTGTCCTAATATAAACAAACTGGCTGATAACTGAAATCCAAGGCAATTGTAGTATTGTAGAATGGAAATTGGGTTGAAATGTTCAAAATGATCTGTCTGGGCTCCATCTCGAACGATTATGACCGACTTTGTTTCTTTTTTTGGATAGTACCGTCCGTACCAAGGAGCTGTAATTTTTCAGGTTAGGGCTGATTCGCACGTCTGTGAGTGGCAAGTGGCAAGTATGCAGGCAACTGGCAAGTACTTGAGGGTTCACGCCTCTAGCTGAGAAGAAACGACAATAGGATCGATCTTATTTTGCGTGCAACCAACATTTCCACCACTGTCAAACCTGGATCCCAAGAGACACTGGTGGATCGCAATCGACGATTGCATCGACGATATCGAGACGGCAAAATCTTCGATAGCACATCGATACACGGGCTGTGGATGCGAGGCTTTATTTAGTCATCTTTTCGTGTTTTTTTTTGTCTCGAAAAGACTTCTTTAGACATGCCATTTCCAGCCTCGGGTATTGTAGTAAAACCGGTTAGTTGTTTTTAAAATCCTTTTTTCACAGCCTTTTTTATTTAACGCAGGAGTTGAATCTAATACTGAGAAATGGAATACTAATCTACCAATCAAACGATTGCATTTCTACGGCATTTAAGAGAGTTGGCTTTTAGAGAAATGGCCCGTGGCAACGGTCATCAAAAAGGCATATATAGTTTGTGAAACAGTGCATGTGTATATGTGTGAGAGCGAAAATTGAACAACCAATATGCATGGTACCGCTGGTTGCGGGTTTTTTTAACAAACCTGGGCAACTACACGCGTGTATGGGAACACATTTTTATGTACACATCTTGGTTGTCAAATGCATCTGACAATTTGACCTATGCACATCTTGGTTGTCAAATGCATCTGACAATTTGACCTATGCCTACCTAATGAGCCATTGGGTTTTCTTAACAGAAATGTCAATTCCACCGCACATGCTGATACGCTCCTTAGATTAATTGTTATTCTCTGAAGTAGGTTAGCATCGGATAGATCAATATTGAAACCATGAGCACTGAAAGTGAGGAGGATACGGCAATGATTTTGGAGAAAAGGCAAGTTATACCCGTCTTATGGATTGTAAATAAAAAAGTTTCCTTATGTTACCGTGAAGTTAATCATGTTCTATGTACTTCAGGTTGGGGACGTGTGAAGCATGTAATAGCAAACCCGCCAAATACACCTGCCCACGATGTGAGGTTAAAACGTGCAGCCTGAACTGCCTCAATTTGCACAAAAGGGAGCTTAAGTGCGACGGTGTACGTGATAAAACTAAGTATTTGCCACTGGCGAAAATGACTAAAATGGATCTTATGAACGATTACTACTTTCTGGAGGAGTGCACAAAGTTTGTGGAGGACCGGAAGCGAGACAGGAACAAGGGATATACTCGTTACAACAAAAATCTACCAACTCATCTTTTTCGTCTACGTCAAGCGGCTAATAATCGCCAAATTTCATTGCGGTTCTTGCTGCAGAACTTTACCAAACGCCAGAAAAATACGAGCCAATTAGACTTTAAGAGTGGCGTTATCTATTGGCGTGTCGAGTGGTGCTTCCCTAACGGTAAAGAGGCATTGCTGTTTGTTGATGATAGGCTTTGTGAAAATGTAAAATTGTACGAGGCCGTTGGTAAGTATCTGCATCCTGATACAAATGATACTTTCCCAGGAAAAGCTAAACTCACAAACTATCAGTCGCGGGGCTTATCCGGTTTACAATTATTGTTGAAAGCAGAAGGAATCAAACGATGCCGAAACAGGTTTTTCCTATTGGACATCAACAGCACCATAAGAGAATGTCTTGCGGGCAAAACTGTAGTGGAATATCCTACGATTTACGTGGTGGTTAAGGATCAGCTCGAAGAGTACAATGTAGTTGAAAGTGATGATGATGTGGAAGGGGAAACTCGTCAACATATTCATGATATTAACAAATATAGTGATTTTCCACAGAGCCATCAAGCGGTGCAGGCTGTTGCTACCGATGTAATAGCAGGGCAATTAGATCAAATGAATATTGATCGAACACATATCGATAAGGGAAAAGTACTTGAGAAACAGCCATGCGCCAAACCAGTGCACATGAATTTTTTGTTCAGCATCGAAAGTATAGTCGATGAGCCATCATCCGAGTCAGATCAAGGAAATTTAACCGAGGAAGAAAATGCCGTTACCTCAACGAAACGACCCAAGACTAGAGAATGAAATCTTGAACTATTATCAGAAACAATTGGCTTCAAGAAATCAGCAGGAACATTTATTCTGTATTTAAACTTATTGAAGTATCTACTCTATTATCAGAGTAAAATGCAATAATTGCGTTTATGAATTACATTAATCGGAAGGAATTCATTCAAATAATAAAAAAAAGTATGGAGTAGAAAAATGTGTGTACAATTTTCTAGGTATAAAAGTTACAACGTGTAACTTTTCCTTCGTTCTCTTTGCAAATGCTCACTCTTCGTTATGTCTGTTTCTTTATCAGATTACTCTCCCTATCATTATAATTCCCTTTTCTAATCTGAGCGGCGCCTTATTCAATTTTCTCATTTCTTGTATATCAACAATAGGGCCACAACTCGTATGGCAATGAAACGACGAACATTTTTGTAAATAGTATACATGCAAATATATTACTGAAAGAACATACGATAATCATAAGTTTTTTTAAAACGATTGCATCGACCAGTTTACGAATTGGGTGTAACGAAATATGTATAAAAAACTGTTTCGAAGTATTATATAAAAACCCATTTTCCATCATCCTTGTCCGGATTAAAGCATAACAGTCCTCTCTTAACCAATGTCATTTGTTATTCAAGTTATTTTAATATTTTCTTAGAACGGATACACACGCAACAGTTCGCATTCCCATTTAGTTGGCAGATATTATTAAATAACCCAAAAGTATAGAATAAATACAATCACGACGACACCAGCTACCGCTCCTTTTACGTAAAGCGATTTCCGATTCAAATAAGTCGCATCCTTCTTGTATTTTTGGGAAAGCATGGAAAGGTTTTGTGTTTTAGTGTCAAGCTCAGACAACACCGTACCTCGCTGCAATACATCATCAATATTTTGGACCTGCAAGGTGAGTGGAACAGATTTCGTTATAATTTCAAATCGTTAATTCATATTCACTTATCGCTAAAAAAACTATTTAAATATGACTACCCCTACATACGAACCATAATCCTTTGGACGTCCTGAAGCTGAGTATTAATAGTATTAATATTTCGTCGCCGATCAGTTAAAGACTTTTTTGCCTTCTGTATGTAGATATCAAATTCGATAAACGCGTAGGGTCTTGTTACCGAATTAACTCTGCGCCCATAGTTATTGTGAAATTCTTGAGCAATGTCTTCCAAATAGTTGAAAGCATTTCGCTTAGAAAACATCTTATCGCACATAACCAAATAGCAGACATCATTTTCGATTAAATAGCTACAATAGTTTTTAAAAAACTATTAATATAACTCACCCATCTCAACACCCCAACGACTACTTACTGGAATAAATAGGGACCAGTTTCTATGCTGCAACGATTAGGTGAATTCGGCCCCAGTTTGCGAAACAGTAGCTTCGCTTGATTTTGGTACTCTAGCACACTCCTGCCCGACTTCGAAAGAGAGTAACCAAACACAAAGATTTATTAATCAGTATCTTAAATTTCGCTTCGTTCTAATTTACCTGTTCATCTTCCTGCATTGTTCCCACCAGTGGAAGCCCATCAACAACTCGGGCTATCATAGTCATGAGAGCCATTTCCGAGAACTTTTCTTCTTGAAGGTGATGCAGAAAACTTGTGGTTGTACTGTTCAAAAATGTTGCAGCGCTAATAACTATTTTTTCTCTATTCCGAGCTAAATAAACTAGACTTGTATACAAAAGCTCGCCCGGATCAAAATGAAAATAATCCAACTCAGACGGTAACGTCACACGTCACCGGGAAATGAAGTACTTTTTAAACTGTCAACATGTTTTATTATTGTTGCACCCAAGGTTTGTATACATTACCCAGGATGTGCTTGGAACCGGTTTGGATTTTTTATTTACAACTTTTCCTGTCAAAATAGCGCCGTTGTTTATGTGATCTGCCAGAACGTCGTATCTTTTTAAATCTTCCAAACAATTTCTATCAGATATTAAACACCTTTCACTCACGGTCGTCTCACCGCACCAGTAGCACGAAAACTAGTGGCACCGCAACTGGGTTCTGCGACTCTGGCAGTGGAACTCCAGGCCAGGGCTAGGGTAAGTGTGGGGGCCCATTACACAGAAGAACGAAAGCAAATAATGTTAGTGTTGTTTCTAGAAACTTTAATCATTGTGCAATGGCTATGAGCATGTTTTTCAGTTATTTCTGCTTACCTACATTTTGCGGTGGAAGTTAAAAATTATTTTCAGCAAGCAAACAACATATATACGCATAGTGCATTTATTTTTACTAAAAACCTTTAAAATTCTACTCATTGAAAGCATACAATCCAAATAACGATCTCGGCTTTTTGGATTTTCAAATTTGTTGCAGCTTCCCAACCTCCGCTAAAGTGGCAATACGACGAGAGTATCGATGGGAGAATGGTGCGGAAGAATATGGCGCACTAACACATATGTGTCTAGCTGCTCTTCTGACATACAGCATTGTCAAACGGCCTGTCAGATAGAAAACTTCGATAGCTCATCGATACTCTCGTCGTATTGCCACTTTTGCGGAGGTTGGGATAGTTCACGATCATCCCAAGGAGAACCCGTGCTGCATTTCCTACCAAAGGTGTACACGTCTACCAAAAAAACACCTTGCCAAGTGTTTTTTTGGTAGGCATGTACACCTCTTAACCTACCAAAGGTGTATTTTTGGTAGGCTTTGGTGACATGTACACCTCATAACCTACCAAAGGTGTTTTTTTGGTAGTCATGTACACCTCATAACCAACCAAAGGTGTTTTTTTGGTAGGCATGTACACCTTATAATCTACCAAAGTTCTTATTTTTGGTAGGCATTGGTGTTTTGAAAAGAACTAGCTGTCAAACCTGTTGTTTGCTTAAAGCGCGTATACACATTGAAACATTCTATGAAACATTCGGGCTGAAACGTTTTTTTGACATTCGACTTGAGGGGAAAGTATAACAGTAGAACAGTTTCGAGCCCGGTTTGACATGTTTTGGAACAGGATTATGTTTAATGAATTTCCACAAAACAAAATCTTAATTCGAAACATTTTCATTTTTTTTGTTTATTTCATACGAAATTATACTTGATTTCGATGTCAATAATTATGAGTGCAATTAAAACAATTTTTTCTTAACGGAAACACAACTGATTCGGCTAAAATGATATATTTTGGGCCAAATAGTTTTTGGGTTTTGTTTTCCAGCTCTCCACATTGAAACAAAAATGAGGGGAAAAATTGATAAACCAGGTGTCAAATTAGATGTCAAAATTATGTTTCAGCCGAATGTTTCAAAGAATGTTTCAATGTGTATACGCGCTTTTACTGTGGAGGTGCACGTCTGGCCATCTAGCAGGCAGTCATGTTTTGTTTGCTCTTGTTCTAGCCGTATAAAGTACAAAGAATCGTATAACTAGAATAAAACGCAGTGGCACGTTATATTACCATTGAATAAAGAGTGTTCGTAGTGCATAGAAAGTAAAGTGCCAATACAAGGTGGGTTAGTTGTGAATAAAAACACATTTTATCCGAACTACAGCGAAGATTGTCTTTCGCCGAGACAGATACGCCATTTTGCTTTTGCTGCAGTCGAACTCTTTTCTGGCCGAGGGACAGTTGTGCAGTTCAGGTTTTTTTTCGTCGCAAATAGTTGACTATTAGTTTACAAACTGTTCCCTTGAAAGGGAATAGAGTGAATTGAATTGATCCCATGGTGGAACGTTTCTTTTTCTTTGATTTTCGACCGAAGTTGTTCACAAAAGCATCCCGTTTGCGGACGACACAAACGGTGTTACGAAGGGCTTGTACGAGAAGGCAGCGCTGGTGCATTGCGCTCGTCAGGGCGCTGTTCGTGATGTCGCCCGTCCTGCTGCTGACGAACCGGCCAACAATCAAGATCAGGACGCGTGCGTGTTACTGGAGGAGAATCCGAATACCTACAAACAAATTATGATTATCATTTTACACTTGCAGGACCCTCAACGTAAAGCAGAAGAGGCTCAAGGGTTGCAACAGTAACTACAAGCTGTTCGTGAAGACACGCCGGAAACTGCTGAATTCTCAGATGAAGCAGTACAACTGGGAGCAGACCGAGAATCCATTCCCGGATTTCATAACTTCCTGTACGTACTGGCTGGGAACATGACCTCTCGCTGGCCCGGAAGCGTGGCTGAAATATTACATCAACTTCTGCTCGGAAACTATTCATGGGTAAGGGGTTGGGTAAGCGGTTCCAACGTCACTTTAATATCAACGATTTTTTTTTCCTCTAGAATGTTCCGGGTTGTACTGCAACTCTATTCGCCCGTGTTCTTTCTCCAGTTCAGTAGGAGGTAAATTGGTGATTTGTGCAACATTTTTCAAGGATGGTGATCTATGATGTGTATTCGGATTTTCACGTGCCACAACGGGAGAGAGGTAGTAGGAGATTGTGTAATGTAAAATACAGAATCGTTTCCGCGTGCGAAGATACACGGGAATGGCGTTTAAGCGCTAACGCGGACAACCTAACAGCGGGAACACCCTCGATTCCGTGTTACTAACTTTTCCAGTGTGGTGCGGGGCTTGCAACGCATGCATTGACCGATCTCCAAAGGGAAAATGTTTTGTAACACGCAGATATGATGTGTATCGAACTTCTAATTGTCATTACCGGCGGACGGAGATAGGATTGGGATGTTTAAAATACCAACGTTTCCCTGCGCTGCGTACATGCGGACGATCTTGATCGTTCCCACGTTGTTCCAATATAATAAGATTATTTTGTCGTCTTTTACATCTCTTTTCCTCTCTTTATAGCCGTTGATAAACTGCGTTATTCAAACTTGAATTGAAATTTGAAATTTACAGGACATACTCGCCCAGTTCATACATGTAAGAACCCGGCAATGTGTAGAGCGATATTATAAATGATGATTATCCTCGTTTTTCACAGTTTTGGTTTTCTGCGCTGGCAATGGTGTTGCAAATACAAGAGTGAACACTCGAACGGGGAAAGATCAAAGTCAAGTCAAAGCATACTTCGGAAGCCGGTGGAACAGCAAGCTTTGGAATAAAAAAAAAAAAACGAACACAACGTTGGTCGAAAAGCTGAAAAGTCGAAAAGTAGGCGTCGATCATCCCGTTCAGTGCAAGCGACCGGCCTTCAACGTTGAGCAGTCAGAGCAGTAGCCCGGCGCGCCCATGGCCGGCCGTGACGCGTAGAATAATCCCGGACGGTGGTGCAGCAGACGTTGAGGCCGCGGTGATTTCAGTGATTTCAATTTTCCTGGTCGACGTGACTTCCAGGCGTGACTTCAAATTTCGGCAGGACGCACGCCATTCCCGCGCCGAGGTTTTCCCTTTTTGTATGAGGCCCAACACGCCCCAGGATGTCGGCGATAAACTACACCAAAACGTTATCAACGATCAGCAGGCATTATTGGCAGGAGCTGTACGAGTGGCACAACAGTACGGACCGATCTCCGGTGAGGAAAATACGCCGCAACACACCGGTCATTGCGGTTGTTAATTACAGATGCGTTCCCGTGAGTGTGAGGGTACACGGAACGCGGTGCTACTCGCGATAACGAGGATACCTTTATTTCACGGTTACACTTTCAGTCTCGTGCTAATTATTCTTCGAGCTCGGAGCGGGGTTTGCTCCGCGTGCATTGACCGATCCCCGAAGTGAATTGTATAACCAGGATTCCAACGTGTATCGAAGATTTCTGATTTGTTTCTCCACAAACAAATCTCCGGATGAATAGTAATGGTACGATCGTTTCCGCCAAAAAGAGAGCTGAAAGAGAAACCTTAAATGTTTCGGATCGGACGTAGTGGATCAGCAGAGCATCATGACCGTTCTCCGATGGATCTAATGGATAACAGAGTGCTGTTCTTTCTGATCGGCCGAGCCACTGCCCAACGACTTCGCGAATGGGTTGCTCTAACCTAAGGGTCTGTAGAAACCCACCTGAAAATGCGCTATGCTGAAACGACTCGATGGCAAATCGCCATAGAAGGTCTTTTCGCGGGTGAGGTAGCCGACGAGTGCAAAATTGCATGCAATCCCGCACACAACTCATATTCCTCATCTACGACGGCAACAAGAGCGAGTTGTCGAACACGACGCCAAAGAATACCACGGATACATTAAAAGGATTCAGCCAGCGCCCCAGACAGTAAGTAAGTGTGTAAGAACCCACAGCACAGAGTTATTACTGATGATGATTTTTCCGCGCTTTTCACACATTTCAGTGCCCCGACAAAGAAAGTTCTGGCTGTTTTCGCCGGCCAAGACGGAGTGGTGCTGCCCGTACATCGAAAGAGCCTGCCACGAGCCATGTCCTCAGTACATTTTTCCTGTTTGACAGAACGAACCAGAGGTGCTCCCGGACGATTTCTGGATGTTACCTGCTGCAGGTACCTGCTGCGCAAGCAAATCTCATTGGACGCAAACATCACTGGATGTATATATGTATTATGATTATCTATAAATTAAAATAATAAATCAAACAAAAATATTTTCCTGCATCAAAATAATTACTTGGAAAGAAAAGATATCCTGAAACAAGCTCATATAAACTACTGCGAATAGATATACGTTTTTTGCCACGTATAGTCAGAAACTATGTGTTATAAACGCACAGTCACTCTGTCAAAAGAGTTCTTTTTTGAGGTGTTCTGCAAGTGTGAACAGAATTCTTTATACAATTCTCTACAGAATTCTCTTTACACCTAGATTGCTAAGGAAATTTGCTGCAAAATAAGGTGTAAACAGAATTCTGAAAAGAAGAGCGGACAGTTCTGAAGAGAATTCTTTATACACCTGCATACTACCAAAATTTCTCCTTGGGATATCATTCGATCATATTTCTCAGCGTAAAGGTGTGTTCCTATTGACGCGTGTAGACGCCGATGATGGTACCCGTTCACATTAGTTGCTCAATTTTCGTACTCACACATCTGCACATTCACTATTTGACAAACGTTTAATTTCTTTATGATGACCGTTGCCGCGGGCCATTTAAACGCAAAATTCTCTAAAATGCCGAGAGAAATGTAATCGTCTGATTGGTAGAGCGTTGAAAAGAAAAGGCTGTGAAAAAAGAATTTAAAAAACAACTAACCGGTATTACCAAAATACGTTTCCAAACAAGTCTTGTTGACAAAAATCTTGTTGACAACAAACAACTTCCTTCATTGCGATTGACTCACACATCCAGGTTTGACAGCGGCGGCATGTTGGTTGCAGGTAAAATAGGATCGATCCTGTTTTCGTCTCGGCAGCTAAAGCCGTGCAACCCTCGTTTACACGCTTGCAACCAGCTAGCAACCCTCGTTCACACGCTTGCAACCAGCGTGCAACCTGAGTTGCGGAGGTTTGGTTGAATTGCTTGAATGGGAACGTGGCTTTAACACGTTGACTGCCACGGTTTTCTGCTATCTCACTCTTACATTTAGCTCCAAGCAGCGGCTACCATATCGTCTGTCACACTCCACTTGCATTTATCCCATTCACACTCGAAGCTCGCAGCTTCGAGTGAAAGAGATAGAACCAATAACTCATCGAAAAAAGCATGTCACAAATTAATTATAATGCTTATTTAACAAAAAGTGTACGAAAACCAACTACGAGTTAAGCTTAAAAAAAGATTAAACTTTTTAACTACCAGAGGTTTTTTCCATAAGAGTTTCCATTTTGAAGAAAAATCACTTTAAAAATCGTGTAAGGTGGCGTAACGGTAGCGGCAAGCTGAAAATACAACACATAATACTGCAAAAGGTTCGATCGTTTTTATAAATGAATCGGGCCCCCTTTTTATGGTGGGCGGAGCAGGGACACCAGCCTTAAAGCGCGTATACACATTGAAACATTCTGTGAAACATTCGGCTGAAACATAATTTTGACATCTAATTTGACACCTGGTTTATCAATTTTTCCCCTCATTTTTGTTTCAATGTGGAGAGCTGGAAAACAAAACCCAAAAACTATTTGGCCCAAAATATATCATTTTAGCCGAATCAGTTGTGTTTCCGTTAAGAAAAAATTGTTTTAATTGCACTCATAATTATTGACATCGAAATCAAGTATAATTTCGCATGAAAAAAACAAAAAAAATGAAAATGTTTCGAATTAAGATTTTGTTTTGTGGAAATTCGTTAAACATAATCCTGTTCCAAAACATGTCAAACCGGGCTCGAAACTGTCCTACTGTTATACTTTCCCCTCAAGTCGAATGTCAAAAAACCGTTTCAGCCGAATGTTCCACAGAATGTTTCAATGTGTATACGCGCTTTTACTTTACGTCCCTTGGTCAGGTTGAACATATGCCCGGTATTTTGACATTTCATAACAAGAAGAAGTGGTAACATTTATTTACAAAAATAAATTATCTTGCGAATAAACAAGCTTTATAATTCAACAGTAATTCTTTTCTATCAAAAGTAACATTAACTGGTAAGTAGAGTTTTAAATCTTCCCTGTCTTGTACGAAATGTATATATGAAAATGTATACAACCGTTTTTTTTAACACTTCTTACTGTTTCGTCCAACATTTGTCTTGTAGATGCAATTTTCTAGCATATTGACTAAGCGGGAATGCGAGACCACATGGTTGGAAACAAACATGATGCTCTATCTACGGCAATGAATTGTAGCTTCTAAGTAATAACCAGATGCCGATAGTGCCTCAATCTTAACCCATCCCTCTCACTTCTAAAGGAAAGGTGAACTTGTGTTCGTAGTCATAGCAATGACTATGGTCCCGTTATCACGAAGCGAACCTTTACTGAAGCCGAAGGAGAACCTTCGTTCTTGCTGACAACCCTTTGATAGCATTTTAGATTTGTGCATCAAAACAAAACTGAGCTCAAACAGATGGATTCTCATGATAACACTAGTGCTGTTTCCTACTGATGTTTACGAATTTATCAACATTTTAAGCATCAATCCTTCTAGTAATTTGTGTCATTCTTAAAGGTAGTACAAAAATGTATTTTCTTTTAATGCGTATTGAATTATATTCATTTATTTTTATTCATTTCGTAGCATAATCATAGAATTCGTTCCCATGTGATTGATCCACTTACATAATTTGCCAATCTTTGGATATGATATTAATGATTCTGTAGATCTCTGAATCCAACATGGTAGTACAATGTTTGTTAAGTCTAAAACCGGCTTGTTTTGCAGTAAGGTACAAAGTGATCGTCACGCAAGTAACGCGTACCAAAACCATGTTTACGTCAGAGATAGCAAATGCGACATATCACATCTTTAAAATCGATCGTCCGCATACTGCGCCACTCAGTGTACGATCAACTCTAGTCGGCTACAGTTCCAATAGGAACGGACCGAATACAAACTTCCATAGACCGCTGCGTTCAAATTTTCAATTGAGGTCGGCAAACGTACCTAGTTGGCTCGTTTACAGGTTAAATTTTTTTTGCACAAGAGAATTCTTGAAAATTCATAAAATGGTACAAGCGAAAGATTCGCAGGTTGATAAATCATTAACCGCTCCTGAATCAACATCAAACATTCGAATGTTGCACAGTAGTACCCAAGTAAAAGACAGGTAAGAAATGGAATTATAATAAAAAGATAGATTTTCTTGTTTGTTTGATTGGCCCAAGCCAACATATTTTTATAATCGACCCTAAATTCAAAAACATATGAATAGCATCTTTCTTCTCAGTTTTCTTAATATTCACAAGCAGATAGTTTCAGATTTCATGGATTTGCTTTACAAAATAATAACGTGATAAACATAATAACGTGAAAAAAACAAGGAAACTGAGATGAAGAGATAATGAAATGTGTGTGTATGCCCCAGTGAAACACTTGGTGCTATTGTGTGTGTGTAGTATTAGATTAACGATGCGATAGACACTGAGTGAAGGCAATTTTCTTTGTTCGTCATAGTTTGGGAAAAATGGCGAAGCTCATCGATGGCAAGCAGATTGCAAGCGAGATTCGGGCGGAATTGAGGGAACAAATTGTGCTTTGGAAGACGCAAGGACATCGTGCACCTCAACTGACGGCCATCCTGATTGGTGATGATCCAGCGAGCGCTACGTATGTGAACAATAAGATGAAAGTAAGGAGAAACACGCAACCTGCACAAGAACTATGGGAAAAATAATTTATTTCAAAATACTATTCATTGTTTCTCAACAGGCAGCCGAAGATGTGGGTATTAATAGCAAAACAGAACGGTATAGCGCAAATATAACTGAAGAAGAACTGATTAGCCGGATTCAGCAGTTAAATGAAGATGAAGAAGTAGACGGAATTTTGGTGCAATTACCCGTACCAGGTCATATAAACGAACGAAAAGTATGTAATACAGTATCTTGCGATAAAGATGTCGACGGTTTTAACGAACGCAATGTTGGAAGGCTGTGCCTAGACATGAACACGTTGATCCCTTGTACGCCTCTCGGGGTACAAGAGCTTATAAAACGAGCAGAAATCGAAACATTCGGAAAAAACGCTGTCGTCGTCGGTCGATCGAAAAACGTTGGAATGCCCATAGCAATGTTGTTGCATGCAGACGGCCGTAACGATACCTGTGCCATGGATGCTACAGTGACAATATGCCATCGCTTTACACCACTGGAGGAGTTGAAACGGTTCTGTCGATCGGCCGATATAATTGTTACGGCCACTGGAGTTCCTGGGCTAATCACAGCAGACATGGTTAAGGAAGGTGCTGCTGTAATCGATGTTGGCATTACCAGAGTGAATGACCCCGTTACCGGGAAGACCAAGCTGGTTGGAGATGTCGATTTTGAGGGTGAATGGAAATGTGTTTTTTTTTAAATACCACTTGTTTGTTATTCCCTCTTACTGCTTGCAGGTGTTCGTAAAGTAGCAGGCTCTATTACTCCGGTTCCTGGTGGCGTAGGTCCAATGACTGTGGCCATGTTGATGAAAAATACCGTAGTTGCCGCAAAGAATTTGGTTGGAAAACGAAACGCACATTAAAACCCAATTACAGTATTACGCGGAATGGATTGGAACGACCATTGACAGTTTTTGAGGGTGGCAAAATTATTAATATATTATGATACGATGAAAGAGTAATTAATGTAGAAAACGTGAAATAAACATGTTCTTCTTTTTCAACGAGGATTTACCCCGGTACGGCTTTTGAATCCAGCTTCCTGGGCCTTCGCAAGCTAATCTGGTGATGTAGACCTCTATGGGTTAAGGACCGGCAACTCAGGCCATATGTCCCAATTTTCAAAGTATATTCCAACCTCCGTGAGGAAAGTAACAATTTTAGCTTTGCGATTAGTTCGGTGCTCTGCAAGCTATTTGTTTTGACTGCTCAGATAGGAGTTTCCTTCTGTCATTAAAGTTGCTGTTTATTGTTGCTGTTTATTATAAAAAACCTCAAGGGCTGCCGTGCTTGGGACCTCGCAAAGTTCGCAATTTCTGTTAGAAGCAGCTTCCTCTTGTGAAGCCAGAAATTACCGTAAACGAGTTCTGTTGTAAATTCCAGCCTGGCTCTCTTGAATATTTGCACGAATTCTTGTTTAACAATTTCATGTCCTGTTCATTTTGTGTTGTTCTTGTTTTTATAGGTTTGTTTTTATCACGTGATTCATATGAGCCATTCCCAAGGAGAAATTTTGGTAGTATGCAGGTGTATAAAGAATTCTCTTCAGAACTGTCCGCTCTTCTTTTCAGAATTCTGTTTACACCTTATTTTGCAGCAAATTTCCTTAGCAATCTAGGTGTAAAGAGAATTCTGTAGAGAATTGTATAAAGAATTCTGTTCACACTTGCAGAACACCTCAAAAAAGAACTCTTTTGACAGAGTAACTGTGCGTTTATAACACATAGTTTCTGACTATACGTGGCAAAAAACGTATATCTATTCGCAGTAGTTTTATATGAGCCTTTTTCAGGATATCTTTTCTTTCCAAATTAATTATTTTGATGCAGGAAAATATTTTTGTTTGATTTATTATTTTAATTTATAGATAATCATAATACATATATACATCCAGTGATGTTTGCGTCCAATGAGATTTGCTTGCGCAGCAGGTATCTGCAGTAGGTAACATCCAGAAATCGTCCGGGAGCACCTCTGGTTCGTGCTGTCAAACAGGATAGATGTACTGAGGACATGGCTCGTGGCAGGCTCTTTCGATGTACGGGCAGCACCACTCCGTCTTGGCCGGCAAAAACAGCCAGAACTTTCTTTGTCGGGGCACTGAAATGTGTGAAAAGCGCGGATAAATCATCATCAGTAATAACTCTGTGCTGTGGGTTCTTACACACTTACTTACTGTCTGGCGCGCTGGCTGAATCCTTTTAATGTATCCGTGGTATTCTTCCCGCTAGGCGATTTCGAGCACTTTCAAACAAGATCCTCAAGCCTACGACCCCACCTCGCCTACACTTTGAACTTGTTAGCGAGATTTCATGCTTGCTCTCTCTTTTTGACCCATGAGCTGGTGCAGTCTGTCTTGCTCTCCTGAGTTTCAACGGCCTACTCGATCCAACCCGGTAGCGATATAAACGTAGCTGACCGTGTCTGTGCAGAGCGATCTACGCACTGCCGCGTATCTGACAGCGCCAGTCTTAAGAAAAACACGGAACGCGTAGAACGTGTGTGTTCTCATCATTCATCAAGTTTCACCAGAAAATACTCATCGAAGCGAACGCCTTGTCAGCGGTGTACTGTGTACTTGGGTGGTTCAAAGCCCACGGTCCAGGATAAGTGGAAAAAGAAAACTTCAGTTCACTGTAGTGATAAACAGTTCGACGTGTGGCAAGGCGTCTGGAAGAGCGGAAGTTTCGTGGAAGCAGCGTCGGTGGTCACCAGCAATGCGGTATCGGTGGAGTGAAGGCAGTAAGCGTATAATCTCGTGTTGGTAGACATATAAATACATATTATGTTGAAAAATAAACATGGCTGAATTCTTCGGAATTGAAATGATAACAATTGGATTTTGCTTCGCAAGCCGAAAGAAAATGCATATATCACAACTACATATACAAGCCGTGGTACCTCACCAATGCATGCATACGCAGCTGCCTAGCTTCACTCACACAACCGCATTTGCTCGATTTTTCGACTGCTCGAACGTCCTCAAAACGTCCTCACCCCATACAAAAACGTCCTCATTTTACCAAGGCCCAAGGCCTGGGTGACACAAAATGAGGACGTTTTGCATGCAAGTTCGCCTAGCAGGACAACCGCATTTGCTCGATTTTTCGACTGCTCGAACGTCCTCAAAACGTCCTCACCCCATACAAAAACGTCCTCATTTTACCAAGGCCCAAGGCCTGGGTGACACAAAATGAGGACGTTTTGCATGCAAGTTCGCCTAGCGGGTTTGCCGTCATGTTCGACAACTCGCTCTTATGTTGCCGTCGTACGATCTCGTCATCTACGTAGATGAGGAATATGAGTTGTGTGCGGGATTGCATGCAATTTTGCACTCGTCGGCTACCTCACCCGCGAAAAGACCTTCTATGGCGATTTGCCATCGAGTCGTTTCAGCATAGCGCATTTTCAGGTGGGTTTCTACAGACCCTTAGGTTAGAGCAACCCATTCGCGAAGTCGTTGGGCAGTGGCTCGGCCGATCAGAAAGAACAGCACTCTGTTATCCATTAGATCCATCGGAGAACGGTCATGATGCTCTGCTGATCCACTACGTCCGATCCGAAACATTTAAGGTTTCTCTTTCAGCTCTCTTTTTGGCGGAAACGATCGTACCATTACTATTCATCCGGAGATTTGTTTGTGGAGAAACAAATCAGAAATCTTCGATACACGTTGGAATCCTGGTTATACAATTCACTTCGGGGATCGGTCAATGCACGCGGAGCAAACCCCGCTCCGAGCTCGAAGAATAATTAGCACGAGATTGAAAGTGTAACCGTGAAATAAAGGTATCCTCGTTATCGCGAGTAGCACCGCGTTCCGTGTACCCTCACACTCACGGGAACGCATCTGTAATTAACAACCGCAACGACCGGTGTGCTGCGGCGTATTTTCCTCACCGGAGATCGGTCCGTACTGTTGTGCCAGTCGTACAGCTCCTGCCAATAATGCCTGCTGATCGTTGATAACGTCTTGGTGTAGTTTATCGCCGACATCCTGGGGCGTGTGTTGGGCCTCATACAAAAAGGGAAAACCTCGGCGCGGGAATGGCGTGCGTCCTGCCGAAATTTGTGGAAGTCGCGTCGCCAGGAAGATTGAAATCACTGAAATCACCGCGGCCTCAACGTCTGCTGCACCACCGTCCGGGATTATTCTACGCGTCACGGCCGGCCATGGGCGCGCCGGGCTACTGCTTTGACTGCTCAACGTTGAAGGCCGGTCGCTTGCACTGAGCGGGATGATCGACGCCTACTTTTCGACTTTTCAGCTTTTCGACCAACGTTGTGTTGTTGTTTTTTTTTTTTTTTTTTTTTATTCAAAAGCTTGCTGTTCCACCGGCTTCCGAAGTATGCTTTGACCGATCGGGCTCTTTGCCCGTTCGAGTGTTCACTCTTGTATTTGCAACACCATGGCAAGCGCAGAAAACCAAAACTGTGAAAAACGAGGATAATCATCATTTATAATATCGCTCTACACATTGCCGGGTTCTTACATGTAATGAACTGGGCGAGTATGTCCTGTAAATTTCAAATTTCAATTCAAGTTAGAATAACGCAGTTTATCAACGGCTATAAAAAGAGGAAAAGAGATGAAAAAGACGACAAAATAATCTCATTCTATTGGAACAACGTGGGAACGACCAAGATCGTCCGGATGTACGCAGCGCAGGGAAACGTTGGTATTTTAAACATCCCAATCCTATCTCCGTCCGCCGGTAATGACAATTAGAAGTTCGATACACATCATATCTGCGTGTAACAAAACATTTTCCCTTTGGAGATCGGTCAATGCATGCGTTGCAAGCCCCGTACCACACTGGAAAAGTTAGTAACACGGAATCGAGGGTGTTACCGCTGTTAGGTTGTCCGCGTTAGCGCTAAAACGCCGTTCCCGTGTATCTTCGCACGCGGAAACGATTCTGTATTTTACATTACACAATCTCCTACTACCTCTCTCCCGTTGTGGCACGTTTTTAAAAACCGAATACACACCATAGATCACCATCCTTGAAAAATGTTGCACAAATCACCAATTTACCTCCTACTGAACTGGAGAAAGAACACGGGCGAATAGAGTTGCAGTACAACCCGGAACATTCTAGAGGAAAAAAAATCGTTGATATTAAAGTGACGTTGGAACCGCTTACCCAACCCCTTACCCATGAATAGTTTCCGAGCAGAAGTTGATGTAATATTTCAGCCACGCTTCCGGGCCAGCAGAGGGGTCATGTTCCCAGCCAGTACGTACAGGAAGTTATGAAATCCGGGAATGGATTCTCGGTCTGCTCCCAGTTGTACTGCTTCATCTGAGAATTCAGCAGTTTCCGGCGTGTCTTCACGAACAGCTTGTAGTTACTGTTGCAACTCTTGAGCCTCTTCTGCTTTACGTTGAGGGTCCTGCAAGTGTAAAATGATAATCATAATTTGTTTGTAAGTATTCGGATTCTCCTCCAGTAACACGCACGCGTCCTGATCTTGATTGTTGGCCGGTTCGTCAGCAGCAGGACGGGCGGCATCACGAACAGCGCCCTGACGAGCGCAATGCACCAGCGCTGCCTTCTCGTGCAAGCCCTTCGTAACACCGTTTGTGTCGTCCGCAAACGGGATGCTTTTGTGAACTACTTCGGTCGAAAATCAAAGAAAAAGAAACGTTCCACCATGGGATCAATTCAATTCACTCTATTCCCTTTCAAGGGAACAGTTTGTAAACTAATAGACAACTATTTGAGACGAAAAAAACCTGAACTGCACAACTGTCCCTCGGCCAGAAAAGAGTTCGACTGCAGCAAAAGCAAAATGGCGTATCTGTCTCGGCGAAAGACAATACTCACTGTAGTTCCGATAAAATGTGTTTTTATTCACAATTAACCCACCTTGTATTGGCACTTTACTTTCTATGCACTACGAACACTCTTTATTCAATGGTAATATAACGTGCGTTGCAAGCACCGCCATCGTTGCGTCACCGGATAATGCAGCAATTTTACAAATGTTGAATTTGTGTCAGCAACAGATGGCCCAGCAGCAGCAACAGATGGCCCAGCAGCAGCTTCTTATTAACGAGTTCTTGCACCAGCGAACGCTCAACCAGAGTGTCGCACCACCCAGCATCCAACCCGAACAAATAATCGACTATCTTTCTCATGCAATTACAGAATTTCGTTATGAGAAAGAGGTTGGAATCACTTTTGGAAATTGGTTTGCTCGCTACACGGACCTTTTTCAAAAGGACGCCGCACGGATCGACGACTCAGCCAAAGTTCGCTTGCTAATGCGAAAATTGGGAGCAGCCGAGCATGACAGATATTTGTCGTTCATCTTGCCCAGTCGTCCGTCGGACTTATCGCTGGAAGATACAGTAGCAAAACTGACTGCACTTTTTGATTGCCAGGAATCGTTGCTAAGCCGACGATTCAAATGCTTGCAGCTTGCTAAGAAGTGGACAGAGGATCATCTGAGCTACGCCTGCCGTATAAACAAAGCGTGTGTGGAATTTGAGCTTGGCAAGCTCAATGAGGACGAATTCAAAACACTATTATTCGTCTGCGGCCTGAAGGACGAAACAGAGGCCGATTTAAGAACACGCCTGCTAGCTCGCATAGAGGATGGTGTTTGTACAACCCTGCAACAAGTCTCCGTGGAATGTTCTCGATTAGTGAACTTAAAGTAAGACAGCGCGATGATCGAGGCCCCCATACCGGAGCGTGTGCTAGCTGTAAACACTAAAGCACATCGACCATTCCAGCAAGTGCCTTCTCAACACAGCATCCCAAAAAGTCCATGTTGGCTTTGCGGAGGCCTTCATTGGATGCGCAACTGCACCTATCGTTCACACCGGTGCAACACTTGCGGTCGTCCGGGACACAAAGAAGGGCACTGCAAAACTGCGTTTCGCCGCAAACCCGATAAACGTGTCAGCACCAAGCAGCGCAGGATGAGGGTTGTAACGGTGAACGTACACAGTGTGCAGCAGCGTCGAAGATTTGTTCTACTCAAATTAAACGGCACACCAGTCCCACTGCAACTTGACACTGCATCGGACATCACCGTTATTGATCGAACTACTTGGCAACGTATTGGTAAACCTCATCTAGTACCATCGACTGTGGTTGCGCGAACAGCATCGGGCGAAAACCTCTCATTGGACGGCGAATTCGTATGCAACGTCACTGTCGCAGATCAGACTCAAAGAGTGAAAATTTCTGTTACTCCAGGACACCTGCTACTCATGGGCTCTGATCTCATTGAAAAATTTGCGCTATGGTCAATGCCAATGGATAGTTTTTGCTGCCAAGTAAACGGATCGTATCAACCTCATCAAAAGTCATGGCAAGAGAGATTCCCACAAGTTTTCAAAGGTTCCGGACTTTGTACCAAGGCAAGTATCTCTCTCTCACTCAAAAGCAATGCTACTCCAGTATTCCGGCCCAAATGACCGGTAGCCTACGCAGTGCGAGCAGTAGATCGAGAACTCGATCGATTGGAAGCATTTGGGGTGATAACACCAGTGAAAGCTTCTGACTGGGCTGCACCAATCGTCATTGTCAAAAAGGCCAACGGTTCACTGCGTATATGTGGGGACTATTCCACCGGTTTGAACAATGCCCTGGAATCAAATGACTACCCACTCCCATTACCGGATGATATATTTTCAAAGCTTGCAAACTCCACAGTTTTTAGTAAAATCGATCTCTCCGATGCGTTTCTGCAAGTGCCAGTTGATCCCCAGTTCCGCCCGCTGTTAACCATCAATACGCACCGCGGCCTCCCTACCCATTATAACCGCCTCCCTCTGGGTATCAAGATCGCACCAGCAGCTTTTCAACTGGTGATGGATAAAATGCTAGCCGGCCTGAACAACGTGTCAGGTTATCTCGATGATATCATTGTTGGCGGATCAACAGAAAAAGAGCATGATGAAATACTCGCAAATGTGCTCTCGCGGATTCAGGAGTATGGATTCACCATTCGGGTTGATAAATGCGCATTTAAAATGCAACAAATTACCTATCTTGGACATGTCATAGATAGCCGCAGACTGCGGCCAGATCCAGCAAAAATCGAAGTTATCAAGAAGCTTCCCGAACCAACGGACGTCACGTCACGGGTGTGAAATCGTTTCTGGGAGCCATAAATTTCTACGGCCGTTTTATCGCCAACATGCGGAAGCTGCGATACCCGTTGTATACGCTTCTAAAAGTAAACACTCCGTTTAAGTGGACATCGGAGTGCAAGCGAGTCTTCCATGAGTTCAAGTCCCTTCTTGCGTCAAACTTACAACTGGCTCACTACGATCCGCGGCTGAAAATCGTTGTTTCGGCAGACGCATCGTCAATCGGTCTCGGGGCAACCATCAGCCATGTATACCCCAACGGTTTCAGACGAGTGATCCAACACGCTTCTCGTGCCCTCAGTGAGACAGAACAACGGTACAGCCAAATAGATCGAGAAGGTTTGGCCATCATATTTGCAGTAAAAAATTTCACAAAATGATCTTTGGTAGGCGTTTCTCGCTGCAGACAGATCATCGCCCCCTTCTGCACATTTTCGGATCAAAGAAAGGCATACCAACATTCACTGTCGCCTTCAGCGTTTCGCGCTCACGCTTCTGGCATACGACTTTGATATTGAATATGTCCGCACCGAAGATTTTGGCAACGCCGATTTGCTTTCACGTCTAATCGACACCCAAACCAAGCCTGATGAAGACCAAGTAATAGCCAGCATGGAAGCAGATGTTAAATCAATAGTAGTAAGTGCGCTGCAGACACTTCCAGTTAACTTCGAAGACCTAGCAAGAGAAACAAAGCGAGATCCGTTACTAAAAAAGGTTGCCTGTTATGTTCGCGATGGTTGGCCAAGAAATGCATCATTTACTGGAGAACTCTCGCGTCTCCACGCCAGAAAAGATGCACTGTCAATCGTGAATGATTGTATTCTTTTCGGAGAGAAGGTGGTGATGCCTCAAACACTACAGCAGTGTTGTCTGCGCCAGGTTCATCAAGGTCATCCCGGAATTCATCGAATGAAAGCTCTAGCTCGAAGTTTTTTCTATTGGCCTTCCTTGGACACAGATATTGCGGATTGGGTTAAAACGTGTGATGCATGCCAATTTGCCGCGAAGTCACCTCCCCATGCACACCCTGTAGCCTGGCCAAGGGCTGGAGGACCATGGGAACGAATACATGTGGACTATGCGGGTCCACTCGATGGAGATTATTTTCTTGTGGTAGTTGATTCGTTCTCACGGTGGCCCGAAATCATTCGAACAAACAGCATAAGTTCATCGACGACGATTGGCATACTGCGCGCAATATTCGCCCGTTTCGGAGTGCCAAGCATTCTCGTGTCGGATAACGGGACGCAATTCGCAAGTGAGGAATTCACGGAATATTGTATCCAGAACGGCATACAGCATACGAGAACAGCTCCCTATCACACACAATCCAATGGGCAGGCAGAAAGGTTTGTGGACACTTTTAAACGGGCTATAAGAAAAATATCAGCAGATGGTACATCACTTCAAGAAGCATTAGACATTTTCCTACTTGCCTACCGGAGCACACCAAATTCTGTATTGGAATGTTCAAAATCGTCAGCTGAAATTATGCTAGGTAGGCCGATTCGTACTACCTTGGATCTGCTACGTCCTCCACCTGCCAATAATCCCGTTAAGGTTCCCGCTATCAAACATCAAAGGGAGTTTCACCCATCTGACTCGATCTACGTTAAGCGCTATTCGCGGAATGGATGGAGTTGGGTAGCTGGTACCATAATTGAGCGACTTGGAGCGGTTCTTTACAAAGTCAAGACGCATGACCAAAGGAGCGTGAAGAGCCACCTGGACCAACTACGCCAACGGCAGGCACCTCATCGATGCACAACAGAAACTGATCAGCGAAGACTACCTCTGGAAATCTTGCTTGACTCTTGGCACCTGACACAGCTGCAGAAATCATCGGTGCCACGGGAACAACCACCATCTGCATTTGTTATTGATCCATGTTCCATCTCGGTACCCCCGCAGCTGCCATCAGCATCAGATGTCAATCCGTGTGCATCAGGTATAAAGCCATTAACTTCGCGGACGCATGTGGCAATTCCACCAGTCTCCAAGAACCCTCCAGCACAGGGACTACGCCGTTCTTCTTGGCATAGAAGACCGCCCAGTAGGTTCGACCTGTATAGACGTTTTTAAAGGGGGGGAGATGTTATACGCACGTACGCAGTCAGCCACTCGCGTGCGCTCTCCGGGAAACGTTTGTCTCCTCGGTTGATGAGCTGTGAGTGGCTAAGAGCGATCGTGCCTGGAAGGCTGACGATCCCGAAGGACCGCGGAGAACGAGAGATTCGCATCTGAGCCAGCGCGGCGGAAGGTTGGAGAAGATCACCGCTCTAGAGAATTGTCCGGAATGAATAAAGCTTAGATATTTTAAAATGTACTCAGCGTTGGTGTCTGATTCGGTGTTCACGGCAAAGAGAACGAAAGAACATAAAAGTTTGTAACGCTAAAACTCAAAAACGGCTGAACCAATCTTGATGATGTCTCCGCAGGATTTGTTCGTTTTTGCCCAACGAAGGTTTAGGAAAAATGAAAATTGGAAAATTCCGAAGGAAAAGCTGGAAAATCAGAAAATTCATAATTTCGACTTTTCCAAAACGTAGGAGGCTATGAGAGCAATCGTTCTCATCTTTCGCAGCCAACTATGAGCAATTGTTTTAAATTGTGCAGTCGGGGAATCATTGAAAACTTTACAGCGAACAAATTCTATGTGCAAATTCTAAACTCATTGGATTTTCCTGGTATGCCACGGCATCATTTGCGACACAAAAATGGAAGTGTTATTATTATGTTCCGAAACCTTCGTGCCCCAAAATTATGTAATGGAACATGACTGTTTGTCACGCAACTTTCGAACAATGTGATAGAGACTTATAAGGGAGCAGCATGTTTAACTCCGAGAATTTCCTTAAGTTCCAAAGATATGCCAGTTCAATTTAAGCGAATTAAACTTTCAACAGTCGCTGTAGATGTGTAGCACAAATCTTGAAATTCCATGTTTTTCACATGACCATTGCTATATGTGGCGTGTTAACACTTTGGTAAACCGGCTTCTCTGTACATTTGAAAACATTATATAATCAGCATCAAAGATTCCCAGTATAATAAATTCAAACTTATTTTCATTTAAATCAGAAACCTTCAAGAAAAACCTTATTGCATACAATCATAGATATTGGACGGGGCTAAGTTCGTCGGGCCAGCTAGTTCTAGTTATACGATTCTTTGTACTTTACACGGCTAGAATAAGAGCAAACAGAACATGACGGCCTGCTAGATGGTCAGACGTGCACCTCCACAGTAAGCAAACAACAGGTTTGACAGCTAGTTCTTTTCAAAACACCAATGCCTACCAAAAATAAGAACTTTGGTAGGTTAGAAGGTGTACATGCCTACCAAAAAAACACCTTTGGTAGATTATAAGGTGTACATGCCTACCAAAAAAACACCTTTGGTTGGTTATGAGGTGTACATGACTACCAAAAAAACACCTTTGGTAGGTTATGAGGTGTACATGTCACCAAAGCCTACCAAAAATACACCTTTGGTTGGTTAAGAGGTGTACCTGGCTACCAAAAAACACTTGGCAAGGTGTTTTTTTGGTAGACGTGTACACCTTTGGTAGGAAATGCAGCACGGGTTCTCCTTGGGAAGGGGACAAGAAAATAGCATCTTCGGTCCTTCATAGAATCATAGCGGGTTACCATCCAAATTTACAAGGGTTTACTTTCGATGAATTAATATCGGAGGGTACAATCAACAACGCCCTCGACAGATATTGGCAGAAACTTTTATCTTGGTCGACATGGTTAGGTAACGTAACGTCAACGGCCCTCGGAATTTACATAATTTGCCGAATGGTAAAGTTCATTGCGGATACGATGATCCATGGAAGGATACTTTACGACATCTACGGCATTGGTTGGCAGTTGATAGCGTCGTTGTGGGATTCGTTTACTACCTTTCTAACGCATCGTAATCACATGCAAGAAAGAAACGGCCAACCAATGGAAAAGGCGGAAAACGACGAAGAAAACAACGAGCCTCCTAAACCGACCCGTAGGCGAGGACCGTATGTTTGTCTCTAACCATGGAGGAAGTTGTCAACGAGGGTATATGAAGAACAAGATGGTTACGTCAATCACCATTCTCAGCATCTTCGATGAAGCGACAACAAGCCACCAGAAAAATTATCAATCGCCCAACGCCTGCAGCAAGAAGAAACGTCACGCCGCACAAGCCAACCAACGCCCGCTGTCCAACCAGCGACTCCAGCATCCGCCAGCGACCTCCGGCAGCCAACGATTCCAGCAGCCGCCAGCGACTCCAGCAGCCGCCAGCAGCCGCCAGCGACCCCCGGCAGCCAACGATTCCAGTGGCAGCCAGCGAAAGCATCAGCCAACGACTCCAGCTAGCGAGTAGTAAGAACCGTAAAAGCGTAAAATCGTAGACCGTAAAGCGTTTGCAACGGTCGATAAAGCACTTAAAGACCCCAAAACAGCACTCGCTAACGCCAACACAAGCGAGTTTGTTTCTGATTGGGTAAAGGCGTGGTAAATACGCAGCAGTAATCATCGCAGAATAAATCATAGACGTGAAGGAATCCAAGCAGTACAGTACAATCCTCTTAACGCAATCGACAACGAATGGGCGTGAACCACCGCAGGTCTATATCAACGTGGGTAACGAGAAGCAACGTTTCGACAACGTCAATCATCAAACATCAGTGAATCATCATCAACAGATTGCGTGCGAACTGGTTCATATTATCTAACACACTAGCTAAGTTAACTAACAATATGTTAAAGAAAGGGATATCCTCTAAATGATTGGTGAACTTTACAATCAATTTAAATTCACGAGACATCGTCCAGAATTCAGCGTAAAACTAGTGTTTTACGAGGGGCGGTGTTATGAACGAGACGAGTAAGTCTCGTTAAATTAAAATTTTAAATCTTGAATTTGAATTACTTTTCAATGGCTACGAAAATTAGGGCAACATAGAATGAGAAATGGAACAACGCGGGAACGATCAGAATCGCCCGCATGTAAACAACGCATCACGTTGAGAAAGGAAAGATAAGAAAGGATCGAGGATAGCAACATCGGAGTTTATCCAGAAAAGGTCGATCGTCATATAAACATTGCAACTAGAGTTTGTAGGCCAGCTTCCTGGCCCGATATAATTCATGAGACACTTTAATTTACTTAACACAGAAAATTATTTTTTAAACCAAACCGATTAGGATTTATTCAATTAAGCCCGGCAAAGCTTTAGTTCATTAGGCTTCATGCGTTAGGAACAGTGTTTTCGTCGTCAGATTGCGGAGCTGATGTTTTTGACATTCCTGTAAATTTTTATGAATGTCCATAATGCAACCCGCCAAGAGACATACACGCCCGGCCAAGAAGCAGCCCACTCGCCTATTGCCAAGCGAGTAACTGGATACCAATGTGTTGGAGAAACCTGGACACCGTGGTGTCCTAGCACAATGCTTGGACGCGGGCCATGTCTCTTGGTAATTGGAAGAGGGGCCCACGGGAACATTTGGCGCAGAAGTCTCCTGGCTTCGTTGCAATTTGCCGCCTGGCCAAATCGCCAGCATGCTCCTAGGGGATTTAGTCCGTTTCCGGTGTTAGTGGTACTGTTGACGCCAAGCGCCGCGCTCGCGTCTTTCATCTGCTGTTTCCTGCTTTTGCTCTACATTTCGTTATTTGTTTTTTTTTAAATTTTACTATTTTACACATAGTTTAAAAAACGTCAAGTCTTGTTTAAAAGGAGCAGAAGGCACAATAAAAAAAATCATGCACCTTACACCCCTCTCCTAAACTCAGATTAATTGTAACGGAGTACCTACAACAGAAACGGAACACGGGATAACGGAACAATTTTCGTTCCATGAATCAAATTGGTGATCAACTGTAAAATTGCATTTGCAACTGAAACGATGAAAAATTCTTAAAACCTCTCACATTGCATACGCTCTCCGGTTGGGAATATAATTCACAGTTTTCTCGAATTCTTTCAAGAACCGCACAAAAGAATTATTGACAGTATCAACCTAGCTTCGATCAGCTTCTTTTTTTACTAAGGTTTCAAAAACCATTGAGCACTCGCTTGCATCGCTGTTTCAACTCGAACGCTCTTTCCAATATATTAATTGATTAATATATTATTCTAATTAATAAATTAATATATTAATCTAAGAAAAGCAATTAAAATAAAATTGTACGGCACCTCACAGCACGGCAAGCAAGTACAAAGAATAAAGCATTTAAAAACCCGCCCGGTGTCCTACGATAGGCGATTGTGGGTTGGAACTGCAGCAAAAGCAAAAACAGCTCATAGGGGGTTGTAACGATCGTAAGCGAGACGGCATACGTAACAGAGCGAGAGGCAAGTATGAAACGCTCGAGAGTTCTTCCCTGGGTTGGTACAGATCAAGTGAATTCTCGCTTACTCCAATGTGTTGGGATAACTACGATGACGAACCTCGCATTCGCTTGCATCGCTGTCTGATTTCAAACGCGCTCATGTGTTGTCCCGCTCTATCTAATGTATTGGTACAGACTCAGCGATTTCTCGCTTACTTCAGCGTTTTGAACGTGATACGTTGAACGACGACAAACGAGGACAAACGACGACAAACGACGACAAACGACGACAGTTTGTATTATAATGTATAGGAGATAGGCAAGGATCGTGGGTAATATAAACAACGCGCTAGGAAAAAGGTCGCGTAAGTTAGGAAAGATTCTTACGATCACCCACGAAGCAGGATGTAGTGTAATAAAGGATCCGAACCGATAAGCCCGCCGCGACGATCCGGCGAAACATAGATATGGGAATAAGCCTGATAAGGACGAACGCGTAAACATTGTAACGATCCCACGAAGGGACGATCGAAAGAAAATGTTCTCGAACACGTAGTCCTAAACAAACACCCGCTAGATAAGCTAGCGAAGGATACGCGATCCTTCAGAAATGTGCTTGTTCTCGCAATATGGAAACATATGCTTATGTTTACAATTGCGTGGAACGAGAATGAGATCTTCTATCTCGTTCTCTCTTGGTAGGAGATAAGGATAGAATTTAGGTATAAAATATCGAAAAACGGTAAATAAAATGTCACTCGTAATTTGGAAATCTAAGAGAACGGTGTTTTGTGTTTTTCGTGATCCATCGGAGAACCGGGATAGCGCCAGCGCTTGAACTACTCCGCCCGATCGTAGTTGAATTTCAGTTTGCGTGTACCTTCGCACACGTCAACGCAAGTTCAGTATTTTACAACATAAAACAGAGGAAATAAAGCAAGTCGCGAAGTAGTGTCCTGCGACTCAACCAAACAACATTAGTAAGTACAGAACTAGTACTCAAGCCGAGTTTATCAACATTGAAATAGTTAGGAACTAAGCCAAAATGAATTATAATAATGAACTACTTCGAACAAAGGAATAAACAGTAGCAAACTGGACGTCGTACGCTACACACCATAATCGATTACAGCTCCATCCGAAATCCCATCATTTTGGTCCTTCGAACCGGATCGGAGAGGTGAAAGTGTGAAATCAAATCGACTTTGCTACCATATATTTGCGTTGCATCAAACTGCAATTATAGTTGCACTTGCAGCAAAGTGCAACATTTGGAACTGTTCATCGTTACCCTGCGGCAAGAAGTAACGAAAGTTTAACGTGATATATTCCGTCAACCTACCGGCGTCGTAACAGTACGGGTAGCCAGTTCGTTTTGTGCGTGCAACACACACAAACGAGGAATCGACGCCGTCTAGTGAGCTGCGCGTACAAAGGGCCCAAAGTGCTGCGTAACTGGAGCGCCATCGCGGTTGGTTTGTGTCGTTGCCTCTACGTTAACCCTTGAGTGGTAACGAACGATGGAGAAGAAAATGAAATCGCTGTTGTTAAAAAAACGGCAAGCGGAGGCGTACATTAAACGGCTCGAGGAATTTAAAGATACTTACTAGTTTTTTGTAGCCAGGTATCCTGGCGCTCCCAGACCCCTGGTCTCACAGGTTCAAGTTTTATGAACTATCAATAAGAAATACATTGAAAGAATTGAATTCTCAATGTTTTAAACATATAATTTTGATTTCGTTTGATTTTTTTGGTGTTTTGTTGATTGCGTTTGGATTTTTTCACTTGGTGGGGATTCCCATCACGCCATCACGTACCACACGGTTATGGCATACGCGTGGATCGCAGCATATTTTCACCATCTAAAAAAATATATAGGTAGCATAATATAACTCATAGTAGTCATAGATGAGGAAATATAGTTTGACTAAAATGAGCGCACATCGGAAGCGTGATCGTCAGTAAAGGGCTGCAAAGGGCTGGGTAATCCATGATCGTATACTGGGTGCGTTCGATGGCAGCATGACTGTGTTGCTTGACTGAATCTGCTAGAACATAAACGGAACATAGCATTAATGCCCTTGCATCGGAGTTGGCCTGCTGCTATTCTACTAACTGCAACTAACATCTCATACGGTGCAATCTATATTTCGATATACGACTTTGTGTTGTGTGGAACACCCAGCAGCCCCTTTTTCTCCGTACAGCCAGGTCTCCTTCCGTTTCTGATCACCTGCTTTCACCGAGGCTCCCATTGATGTAAACGCAATCGCACTGTAGTAACAGCAAATGTTGTTCATAAACGCGGCCCTATCGAACAGTGCGGTCAATTCGGACGGCGGTTCCTCGAAGGCTGGGCGCACGACTTGCCCCGAGTTGCAGTAGATCATGCCAGTTTCGGTAGGCCAAAGCTCCGAATTTATCGCATGGCCGGCCAGGCGGCAGTAGGAGGCACCCTGCCGTTGGATGGACGCAATTGTCGTGGTAGCTGAGAGCAATTCGCAAGCGTCGCAGATGTCCGGCCCGTGTGGTCGCCTCTAAAACACGACGTCCCATTTCAACCTCTTAGCCGCAGTAGGTTGAAACGATCGGCCCCTAAACCTGCCTTCTTATCAACCAACACTGGCGACCTTGCTGTAACGGATGTTGATGCTGAGTGCGCAGTACGGGAGGTTCCGGCTCCATCGCCGGCTCTGCTGTTGGCCCTTGCTCGGGCTCCTGCTCCGGCTCCAGCTGCCCTGTGGACACGGTCGTGTAATGCCGTTGCCAAATTCGCCGTGTCCGGTCTTTCACAACGCGCACCGCCCGTTCGGCTGCCCTGAGATCGACGTAGGACTGACGCCTGCGTTGCCGTTTCCGTTCTACTTGCTCGTCGTCGAACATCGTGAGCGCCTTTTTTTGCACAAAGAACACAATAGCCGAAGCTCGGATGCAGCGAGTTTAGAATTAGCCGAATGCTAGCCTTACTGTTAACGAACTTACTTTAATGAACTTCTAAAACTTGAACTGTCGAACTCAATATGTACGGTTGGTCGTGATGACGAAGAGTACAGAGGAAAAGAATTATTTCAACGGATAATAAGAACACCACAATATTTCAAACCCATAATCGGCGGTACGATAAGTTCTGTTGTCCAAAAAAAAAAAATCTTTCGCAATTCGACAAACGTGCGATACTATATTAAAGAACAGTGGAAAAAAGATAAGAGATAAGAGGCAACGAACAAATACGTATCGTCATCATCCGTAACAGTTATTTTTAAATAGTGTAACGTAATAACGTGATCTTGGCATAAAGTGATCGATAAGAACGATCGATAACGTGATAACGCGATCTGGGTATAAAGTGATCGATAAGAACGATCGATTGAGCCAGCACGTGCATTTGTGTGTGTGCTGTGTTTACTCGCCGGCAAGGCAGTGATAGTTATGGTCTGCCCGTAGAACTGTGTTTCACGCGTAGCATAAATGTAACCTTCAGTTTAGTAGGGTAACAGTGCGTGAAAGTGATTTCTTTTATTATCAAAGAAAACCGAAAACCGACGGTCGAGTGAGCCAGTAAACATGTGTGTGTTTTGTTTACTCGCCGGCGAGGCATTGATCATCATAAAGAAAACCTTGAGGTAAGTATGGTTATAGTGCGTGAAAGAACGTCTTTTTTATGTTTTAAAGTGTTTTCATGTATGTTTTTTGTTTATGTGGGTGTTTTGTTTACTCGCCGGCAACGCAGTACTCACCATGAAGAAATGCTTTTAGTAAGTGAGGTAAAGGTGCGTTTAAGTGCGTCTTTTTTATTATTAAGGTGGTTTCCTATATATTAAGTCCCGAAAACTGATTATAATCACCGATTCAATCGATCCGACCAAATCACCGATTGGCTGTGTGCTTAGTCAAAAACGGTCGACGGTCGACGGTCTTCTTCTTCTTCTTCTTCTTCTTCTTCGTCGAGGATTTACCCCAGTACGGCTACCGAATCCAGCTTCCTGGGCCTTCACTAGCTACCCTGGGGATGTAGACCTCTAAAAGGATTAAGGACCAGCTGCTAAGGCTATATGTCCTGATTTTCTGAGCGTCTGTCTAACTTTTAAGGACGAGTCTCCTTCCGAATAATGTTCTGTCTGTATGGTTCAATCTTTCTGTTATGATATTTATCCCTTCAATCAGGCTTGTATCTGTCATTTCTGCCTTTCGTTTATAGTCGCTGATTAAGCACTTCAACGACCTTCCCGGTTGATAGTTGGGCTTGCCAGCTATTTCTCTCGGGAAGCGGGGCTTGGCCCAGGCCTTAGGCCGGTGTCATTGCTCCGTCGGACACTTTTTAAATCGGACGATATGTCAAATTTTATATGGGATTTGAATCAATTTTTTTTTGATTAAATCGGCCGATTTTGCCATCTGTCAAATCCCATACAAAAATTTTACATATCGTCCGATTTAAAAAGTGTCCGACGGAGCAATGACATCGGCCTTATACCGGGCGTACTCGGTGGTTGATTGTGGAGGAGAGGGAAGGTCCTATGCTATTTCTGTTGCTTAATCTAGAATTTTATCTTATTTTCTACTATAAACTTATACACTTTTTTCATATAACGTGTGTCCTTTTTCTTGAAACTCTTTACAAATGTTTCTATAGTAATATCGCAGTTTTGTCTTTCTAATCTATACTTATCACATTCAAACACTTTATGCCTGCCCGTCTCAGGTACGTCACAGCTATCACAGTTCCCAGTATCCACAATTTTCATTTTGCTTAGCCAGAACTTGCTATAGTCATGTCCTGACAAGAGTCTATTAAGCCATTTTATTTCCTTGGCCGTTAGTTTTAGTTTGTGGTGCCATGTTTTTTCCTCCATTCGATTCTGTAGTGTGTAGAAAGTTTTGCCCTTCATGGCACTGGTCTTTGTATACCAATCGTTTGCTTCGTGCCACATTCTTTGCTTTAGTTTATAGATTAAATCCTTTAGTCTGCCTTGGTTTTGTAAGTCGTTACTGCTCAAAACTCCCTTTTTTGCTAGACCGATATTTCGTTTCCTTCTATTCCCACATGGCTGGGTATCCATTGGATGCTTGCCCTGGTATACACACAGTTATGTAGAATGTTTGCTATCATTTCCTCTACAAAATTGGCTCTTGTGGCCTTACGCAAGATCCAGCATGCTACTAAGCTATCTGTATATACGATTGGCTGGAAAATCTGTTCTGCTGCGGCGATTTCCAGGGCCTTTTCTATGGCAATAAGCTCAACTGTTCCTATTGCCACATCATTCGTGAGATTGTATGCTAGCTCTTTGGTTTCCTGCTTTTCTGGGAGTTGTATGTATATTCCAATACCGCATCCTGATTCCGTGATGCTGCCATCTGTGAAAATGGCTGGGAGGTTTGGATCTCTTTTCCCCATGTGTTCGATGCAGATTTGTTTTAACGCCAGGGTATTAACCTCCTTTTTGCTGCCTATTAGTCCCGGTATTCGACTTACAATCTCAATATCACAGTTTTTCAGGTCGTTGTACCTTACTTTGGGGATCATCTTCATGAGGTCAATATTCTCAAGGACTGCTTGCTCCTGTGCTGAGCGCCGTTTCCTAATGGTTGCCTGTACCACTTTTTCCAGCTGTTGTTCGTTCGGCTTTGAATGAGCAAACGTTTTGACCATTTCTTTTGCTAAAAGAAATGTCTTTCGTATTGATGAGGGGATTTCTGCTGCTATTGCCATCAGTGTTGATCGGGGTGGTTCTTGTGCATCCCGTCACTTTCCGAAGCGATTGGTGTAGTACTTTATCCATTTTGACTAGGTTTACTTTACTAGCATTATTTACCATTGCCACGCCGAATTCCATTGTTCCTCTAATTATGGCCCTATGCACTTGGATCGCCTTACCTGGGTTGATGTTGTTTCGTCTATTGCAAATCATCTTGATTATATTAATTATATTAAGTTTGCTTTGTGCTTTCTGTACTGAATTTTCTATGTGATTTACAAATTTTAGTTTTTGGTCTATGGTGATGCCCAAGAACATGTGTTCCCTTGTCTTGCTGATTTTATGCCCATTTATCATCACCTCTATGGCAGCCTCGTCTTTTGGGAAGGTCATTAATTTTGTCTTTTCTGTATTTATCTCTAGTTATAGCCATTTAATCACTTCCATAAAGGCGTGAAGTTGTTTTGTGAGCTCAATCTTTACTGCCTGGGGATTGCTAGACGCAATTATGGCAAAATCATCCGCATACTGTATGAGTCTTTATTTGCCTCCATTGTTACACAGATGACACTGGTTCGTGTATACGTTGAAAAGGGTAGGGGATAATACGTCCCCCTGAGGGAGTCCGTTTCCTACCATTCTTATAACTGTCCTTTCGCCCACTGAAATTTGTAGTCTTCTGTTGGTCAAAAAGTCCCCAATCCATCTTATCGTCGTTTCCGGGACCATAGAGGATTGTAGAATTTTAGTAAGCTTCAGAGTGTTCACACTGTTGTAGGCATTTTTGACATCTACAAAAATGATGCCAGTGCATTTACCCTCCCTATTGTTTTTGAAGACTTTGTTGATCAACCAGTTAGTGGCGCTCGTGATGGACCTGTTTTTCCTAAAGCCAAAGGAGGTACTTGGGATTATCTCGTATTTCTCCAGAGTTTCCGTCAATTGATCTAAGACTGCCGTGTTCATGATTTTGGTCAAGGTTGGCAGCAGTGCTATTGGTCGGTAGTTTTGTAGTAGAGTCGGGTCTTAGCCCGGTTTATTTATTGCTACTATTTTAATTGTTTTTAGTTGCTTTCCAACCTTACCTTGCCTCCATTTGTTGTTGAGTTGCTCTATGATGTATTCCGCACATTGATCATTAATCATTTGGAGCATTTGGTATGTTACTTGGTCCACTCCTGGGGCAGTGTTCTTTTTTTTCCCAGTATGGCCTTCCACTTCTCCAGATCTAGAATACTCTCCTCGTGGATCATGGGGGATGTTTTTAATTTTCCTGTTTTTTTATCCGGAAAATTAATTTTCATGAATTCTTTGGCTATGTCTATATTGTTATGGACCATGTTCATAGTGTTATCTTTATACCTGTGTCCTTTACATTTGGCTATCAATTGTCATAGTTCTCTGCAAGACGTTTGTGCGTCAACCTTGTCTAACCATTTTTCAAAATTTTTGGTTTGGTTAATCTTTTTGAGGTATCGGAATCTTGCCACTCTTTTCTTAAGTTCTATGTGGTTGTCAAGGCTTCGGTCTTTGCTGAAACTCTTTTGGGCTTCTGTTTTGTCTTTCCAGGCCTGTTCTACTTGCGTATTCCACCATGATTTCGGAATAAGCGTAGTTACTTTGGTGTTATTTTTCCTTATTCTAATAATGTCTTTGGTGATTTTACTCAGGCTACACTGCTCTGTGCACCTCATGCTCTGCACTTGTTCGGCCATTTTTTCTAAATTTAATATCACAGATTTATTTGCTTTACATGGTTTAGCTATGTTTATGGAAATTACCCTATGTCCACTAGCACCAACATGCATATCGGTCACCGTTCTCTTAGTTACCGGGAGAGTTGCTGTCGTAATCACCGTCAGGTCTATGGCAGAGTTTTGTTTTGAGCGATCCGGGTTGATTTATGTCGTTTCCTTATTATGCACGAGGCTGAGGTCTGTCTCGTCGATTTCCTCAAGAAGGTACTTTCCTCGCGCGTCTGAGACAGTGTTGCCCCATGCCATGTGATGGGCGTTGAAGTCCCCCGTTAGGATTGCCGTCTTGTGCTTCGATGCGGTGACGCTATTTAAAATCTGTCTTATGGTGCGTTTAAATGTAGCTATTGGTGTTCGAGGGCTGACGTACACGGACATCACTATCATGTCTAGTTCCTTTATTATCACCGTGGTAACCTGTACATGATTATTCGATCGTACCGCTCCTAGCGGTCTTTCGGATTTGTAACATTTTTTAATGGCTATGGCCGTACCACCATACCCGTCTTCCCGATTGTCCGTGATTAATGCGTATCCAGGCATTGTACAATTGTTATTGGGACTTAGCCATGTTTCCTGTAGGCACATAATGTCCGCATTTCCTTGCATTGCCAGTCTCAATATTTCGTCTTTGTTCGCCCTCATTCCTTGTACGTTTGCTTGCAATAAATTAAATTTAATTGCATAATATTAAACCAAACATAATATATCATTTCTGCATAATATTTCATTTCTCGCTTCCTCATCTGCGGAGTGGAAGATCATATCCTCCACATCCGTCAATGTTACCTCCTCAATTATCTCTTCCCTACTGGGAGAGGAAGTTAGATCTACATTGTATGTTTCATTTATCTTTTTCGGTGTCTGTGTTTCTGTAACTTTTTCGTTCTGTGTTCTAATTTTAGTATTTTCTGTAATTTTTTCTGTGTTTTCTTTTGTCTGTGTTGGTGGTTGTATATTTTCTGTGGGTGTGGTCTTGTCTTAAGCGTATGTGTTCTCGGATTCATGTGTTTTGTCGTGTAGGTTCTCTTTCTGTTTTAGTTGGTGTGCATAGCTGTTCGCTTTGTTGTATATTTTCGGGATCATGGGGCATGTTTCTCGTCTGATTTTTTGGCGATTGCATATGGTAATTTTTTTATCGTTTTAATTTTTTGGATCTCGCATTCATCCACATATACTGGGCAATCTCGGTCCAGCGTGTGATGCTTGTCTCCACAGGATACACACTTAAGCTCCGTGCATTCATCATTGTGTGACGTCATGCTACATCTAGCACATGTTTTCTCTCCCCTGCACCATTTTTTTGTGTGTCCCAGCCGCATGCACGTGGTGCATCTCATCGGTCTCGGAATATATTGTTCGACCCTGACCGGGTAAAGCCCAAACTCTACCTTCCTAGGCACGCGTGATAGCTTGAAGGTGATGATCGCCATTTTGGTGTTGACAATCTCTCCACCTCTGTTCTTTCTTTTCATAATGGCTACTTCGGAGACCATTTGATTCTTAAGCCCTTCCAAAATTTCTTCTTCTCTCAGGAAGGCAATATCGTCACATTTCATTACCCCCTTTACCACGTTCAGTGTAGGGTGTTCTATCACTCTTACACCAATGTTGCCACTGCCGCATGGGATAGCGTTAATCTTCATTAGTGTAATCGCTTGTCTTTTTGATTTTACTCTAATGAGCATTTTGCCTTCTCTCAGTCGGCGTGCTTCCAACGGTTTATCATCCAGTACGTTCTCTATTATTTTGCCCAGGACAAAAGGGTTGGCCCTTTCCAGGTCCTTCCCCGGGGTCACTGATTCCATCAGCATTATCTGTTCATTGTCGTAACACGTTTCCTCATCACTAACGAACAAAGGTACTGTGGCTTTTTTCCGCTTTTTTTCTTTAAACGGCTCTGCTAAGATAGCATACCGATTTTTAAGGGGGATTCCCCCTCCGGGGTCCTCCACCTCCATCTCCTCCTACACCCTAATCTTTATTCAACCTTTCCTTTACCAGTCTCTCGTATTTTAACTCTTCCACCCGTCTCAACCCTCTCGACCAACCAGAACTTTCGGTATAAGGATAACGCACTTAGAACCACAAAAACTGTCACTTCAAAATTCAACTGCACACGATGAATGTCGCTTGTCGAATGACGGTCGACGGTCGACGGTCGACGGTCGACGGTCGACGGTCGACGGTCGACGGTCGACGGTCGACGGTCGACGGTCGACGGTCGACGGTCGACGGTCAAAGGTCGACGATCGACGGTCAAAGGTAAACATTGGCATTGTTTTGATCTAAGCGCAGTTAATATAGGGAGTAGATAAAAGTGCGTCTTTTTTATTGTTAAGGTGTTTTCCTATTATTTTAGTCCTGAAAACTGACGAAAACCGACGACGATCGATTGAGCCAGTGCGCTTGGCTGTGTTTTGTTTACTCGCGCCGCTGTCAAAAACGATTGAGGGCCCAATGTAAACATTAGTCTACGCATTTGTTTTGATCTAAGCGCAATTAATATAGGGAGTAGATAGACGACGAGAGCAAGGCAGAACAGACATCGACATGTCTTATGCAACTTGAGAGTCACCATGCGGAATATTTAGACGCCGTCGCGAAGGTGTTGGAGCTGGACGATAAGATGGACACTGTGGAAGCGTGCATCATTGATCGGTGCGACATGGAAGAGCGGTATCGTCGCGACGGATATATGGATTAATCCACTTAACGCATCGGTGCTGATGTCCAGCACGATGGCGAATACATCGAGTGCAATTAATATTCGGCTGCCAAAGATCGAATTGCCAACATTCGATGGAGATGAAACAAAATGGCTGACATTCAGGGATCGGTTCGTCAGTATGATAGATTCATCGACTGAAATACCGGCCATCATGAAATTGCAATACTTGCTGGCATCGCTGAAGGGAGAAGCTGGCCTTCAATTGGAGCACACCACGATAACCGCCGACAATAACGGTACTACGGGGGTGGCGTTGCTCAAGCGCTATGACAATAAGAGGATGCTCATTCGCGAGTATTATCGAAAACTGCATTTCATACCGGCCATGAACGGAGGAAGCATAAATGAGTTGGCCATGCTAGTTGACGAATTCATCCGACATGTGAATGGTCTTAGGAAGTTGGATCAACCGATAGAGGCTTGGGATACCGCGTTAACCAATCTTCTGTTTTTGAAGCTCGATTCAGAATCCCTATTGTCTTGGGAGCGACACTCATCGGCGTCCTTGCAAGACAGATTTATCGACTTCATGAATTTCTTGCAGGACCGGACACGGATTCTTCGATCCACACTTAGTTTCACCAACCAAAGGGAGCCGATTTCGACTATGGTGGCCGGCGGACTAGGGAGGACAGCATCGAAAGGGTCTGCCACCTCTCACCTCCATCGTGGACCGGCGTCGCATGCGTTGACATCAAGCAGGGACATTGCACCAGGAGCGAAGCAATCGTCATCGTGCTTGCTGGGGTGCTCTGAACGACACGCGTTGCGTGTATGTCCAGCCTTCGACAGACGGCCAGTGAACGAACGTCGCAGCATTGTTGCGAAGCATCGCTTATGCTGGAATTGTTTATCGGCGGACCACCAAGTGCGTTCATGTAAATCTAATTACTCATGTCGGTATTGCAGCGAGAGACATCACACGTTACTACACGAACACTCACCATCGAACATCACTATGACGGCGCTATCAGGAGATACGGTTATCTTGGAGACAGCAATGATCTTGCTGGTCGATGATTATGGAAATCGGTTCAAAGCACGAGCACTTCTTGACTCTGGTTCAACATCGAATTTCATCAGTGAATCGCTGGCAAAACGACTCCACACGCCTCGAAACAGTGTGAATATAGCTATATCAGGCATCGGGCAAACGGTTCAACAGGTGAAAGTTTCTATTGTCGCCACTTTGGAATCAAACAGGCACACTTTTAGCACAAAGTTAGAATTCTTTATTCTCAGAATGCCGACTACGGATATACCATCGGTACCGATTGATGTTTCAACGTGGCAGTTTCCTGAATTGAACTTAGCGGATCCTAATTACCACACTCCGGGTCCAGTCGATGTGGTTATTGGGGGGAGGCCTTCTGGAAGATACACACCGGACGCAAATGGTCACTCGGCCCAGGAAAACCATGGCTCATGGAGACTCCATTTGGTTGGGCAATTGCAGGGAATGCTACGCATCACAACGCTTCCTGTAATATTTCTCGCGTGACATGTGCCGCAGTAATTTAAGATCCTCTCGAAAGCGTAATGCAACGATTTTGAGAAGCAGAAACCATTCCGGAAGGTCCAGCCCTCTCCGTAGAAGAAACGTTATGTGAGGAACATTATGCAGCGACTGTCGAACGTCATTCTTCCGGCAGGTATGTTGTTAGACTTCCACGCAATACAACTTCTGGAGTAACATTGGGGGCTTCAAGAGAAATTGCCGATCGAAGACTATTGAGCCTAGAACGTAGATTAAAAGGCGACACTGAAATGGCAAAGGCTTACGATGAATTTATGGAAGAGTACGAACGGATGGGTCATATGAAGAAACTCATCGAACCAGTAAACGATAGCATATCGCATTGTTACATACCACATCACGCTGTGGTTAAGGAATCGAGTACGACCACTAAGGTCAGAGTAGTATTCGATGCATCGTGTAAAACATCATCGGGCTGTTCCTTAAATGATACGCTTCTGGTAGGACCGATTGTGCAAGAAGATCTGTTGGCAATCATTTTAAGGTTCCGCCCGCATCCCATTGCGCTCGCAGCAGATATAGAAAAAATGTATCGGCAAATACTACATCACGTTGAAGATCGAAACCTTTTGAGGATAAGATACAGAAGAAAGGAAACAGACCCAATACGTATGAGCTAACAACAGTCACATACGGTACGTCATCAGCACCCTTCTTAGCAACAAGAACGCTGCAACAAGTTGCATATGACTACAAAGGCGAATTTCCGAAGGCGTATGATCCTGTAGTGCAGGATTTTTACGTTGATGATTTATTGTCAGGCGTGGACGACTTGGAAGAAGCCATTGACAAAACATCGCAGATCACAGCAGTGCTCGAGAAGGCTGGATTCACACTAAGAAAATGGGCTTCAAACGTAACTGATGCATTGACAGGAGTGGCTTTAGAAAACATAGCATTACCATCCCTGCACGAGCTTGAAGGTCAATCTGTTTCAACATTGGGTTTGGTTTGGGAACCAAAGAGCGACACCTTTCGGTTCAAAGTTGATCTTCCACCTCCTCCAACGCATTTGACGAAACGACAAGCATTATCCTACATCGCCAAGATATTTGACCCACTAGGGCTACTGGGTCCCACCATAATCATCGCGAAAATGTTTATGCAACAGCCCTGCAAAAGGATGGAAAGGCTTGGGATTGGGATTGTGAGTTGCCAACACAATTGCAGGCGGAATGGCAACCGTATCATATGGAGTTGTTCAGGCTAAGGGAGATACGAATACCACGTTTCGTCTCATTAGCGAAGGCATCAACCGTCCAACTTCACATGTTTGCAGATGCCTCTCAGCGTGCTTACGGCGCCTGCGGATATACTCGTGCTGTACTGAATAACCATATTTCAGTGCAATTGGTGACTGCAAAATCTAAGGTGATTGCGTTGTCCAATACGCATTCTATTGCATGACTGGAACTGTGCGCGGCATGGTTGGCCTCACAGTTGTACAAGAAGATAAGGCGATCAGTAAAATCGCCCATCCCAGTGTTCTTGTGGACAGATTCCATGACGGTACTACACTGGTTGCGAGCATTACCGAGTCGATGGAAACCCTTTGTCGCTAATCGGGTAGCACAGATTCAAGGGGACACCGATGGTGCATGTTGGAGACACGTGCCTGGGAAGGAAAATCCTGCGGATGACATTTCCCGAGGATTAAGCGCGGAAAAACTACTCGAGTGTGAACGCTGGTGGCATGGGCCGCATTGGCTGTCTCGAGGTGATAACTATTGGCCGGAGCAAATACAACTACAACAGAAGCAGAACAATTAGCAGATGTGGAAAAAACGGTAACACGGCAAATTACCTTAACAGTTACCACGCTTGAATTTTCATACAGCCTGTTTACCAAATTTTCAAGCTACAGCAAACTCCGCCGAGTAGTCGCTTTCGTGCAGTTATACATTCGAAATTTGCGATCAAAAAGATATTCGTTGGGGCACACACAGGACTACCCCATGAAAGGCGACCAAACCATCGCTGACATCTTGACATCAGTTACACCGCTGACAAAGAACGATTTACATTTAGCGGAGACTACATTATGTCACGCATCTAAGCAAAATTCATTCTCCGGAGACATCCAGGCACTGGCTGCAGGCAAGCAAGTTGCTAAAACATCAAGGTTGAAGTGGTTGAAACCATATTTAGACGAGACAGGGGTGCTTCGGGTTGGTGGCCGGCTGGGTAACATGACAGCGTCAGCTTCCACTAAACATCCAATGCTTCTGAGTGCTACTCATCCTATGGCAGTGTTCTTAGTAACAGCATATCATCTACGGTTGTTACATGCAGGACCTCAACTGTTGCTATCAACGCTCCGACAAAGATTTTGGGTGATAGGAGGAAGAAGTCTGGCAAAACCGGTCTACCATCGTTGTCTGCAGTGCTTCAAGATGAAACCGACACTGGTTCAATAAAGTGTTGCCGATCTGCCAGAGTCAAGAGTAACACCAACCAGAGCCTTCTCCGTTTGTGGTGACCATTGTTCATCAAGTCAAGTGTTCGGAATCGCAGTCCGAGCAAAGCATACATTGCTATTTTTGTATGTTTCTCAACCAGAGCTATACACATTGAATTGGTAAGCGATTTGACAACAACTGCATTTTTATCTGCACTTCGTCGCTTCGTAGCTCGCAGAGGAATGCTGAAAGAACTGCATTCAGACAACGCCACAACGTTTAAGGGTGCTGCAAACGAGCTGCATCGTATATACAAAATGCTGAAGCAGAACGAAGTCGATCGTAAATCTATCTTCGATTGGAGCGCGGATAACGGAATGGTATGGCGTTTCATACCACCACGAGGTCCTCGTTTCGGAGGGCTCTGGGAAGCTGCAGTTAAGACAGCAAAACATCATTTATTGCGAACAATTGGAACAACTAGTATAACATACGAAAACATGCTTACTTTGTTAACGCAGATCGAATCCTGTTTAAATTCACGTTCGTGATCTTGAGGTACTCACGCCAGGACATTTTCTCGTCGGCGGTAATATGCAATCTGTGTCCGACATCGACTACCGTAACATACCATCAAATCGATTGAAGGAATATCAAATGGTGCAAAGAAACGTTCGTTGCATTTGGCAGCGTTGGCAAAGGGAGTATACACAGCAGTTACAAGCGCGATCGTCATTCGGTAGTAGGTCATCAGTAGAGCTCTAGCAAAATCAGTTAGTTCTCATAAAAGAAGATAATGTCCATCCCACCGTGTGGCCGAAGGGGCGCATCGTGAAGCTCCACCCCGGTAAAGACGGTGTTATTCGTGTTGGCACTGTACGAACGGCACCGGACAAGTATATCGTTAGACCTGTTGCTCGATTGGCACTGTTGCCAAATCCGATGTAAGGTGTAATCATGTGGCAGGATAGGTTCACTTTTGGAAACCGATAATCGGCAATTGTATCAGAATATTCAAAATTAGAAAAAAACATTCTGTTTTTGGTGGCCGGAATGTTGAAGTATTAGTAAGTACAGAACTAGTACTCAAGCCGTGTTTATAAACATTGAAATAGTTAGGAACTAAGCCAAAATGAATTATAATAATGAACTACTTCGAAAAAAGGAATAAACAGTAGCAAACTGGACGTCGTACGCTTCACACCATAATCGATTACAGCTTCATCCGAAATCCCATCAAACAGCATCCTCAGCACGCATGGCATGGGAGTACGAAGAAGAAAAGCAAGCAAGAAAAAGAAGAGTCCAGAACATTGCAGTCAGGTGTTTGTTTTTCTCGCTCCACAATACTTCTCGTATTGTAAACCTCCTCCATCTTTTCTGAGCTATGCGCAAAGGATGCGAAAAAAAGCGTATGATAAGAAGAACACCTTTTCTGATCTATGCGCAAAGCATACGCACTTCCGCGTAAAACAGGAAGAACAAAAACAAAAGGCTCACCTTGCACAGTCCCGCCCGCGCATTTTCAATACATGCCGCCAGCCGAAAGCTAGCTGCACATTTTCTTTCTGCTTTTTTTCTCATCACCTCTGGTGCACTGCGCTAGGCATGCGTTGATATAAGGAAGGACGGAAAATTCTCTAATCTCTCTCCGCAAAGAAAGCGCTTGGTTAGAACACTCCAGGCAGGTGCCATTTCGTTAATTGTAACTGCAATGGATTTCTGTTTCTTTGCTGTATTCTTATCCGAAAGAGTTGCAAAAAAGAACAGGAAGAAAATACGTAATCAGGAAATTGCTGTCCGCTCCATCCTTTATCTGCTATTGTTAACGAGCTATTTACACAGGAATAATTCCTCAGCCCACTGAAGATGTGTGTGCAAGAAAAAAGGGGGAAAACATAGGCATTCCGTGCACAGCGTCCTGCTAGCCAGGAAATTCTGCGAGCCACCCACGAATGCCAAAAAATTCAATCGGCCTGCATGCGCGAAACGACGCACCCGCGACTCGAGTTATTCATTTTTCTTCTGCTTTCTCCCTGCTTAAAATGCGCACAACGTGAATCGTCTAAACCTCTTCCCAGTTTTCAGTCCATGGGCAAAGGATACGCGAAAGCGTGAGAACATGTAAAAACAAGAGCACTCCTACCACAATTCCACGTATGTCCAGGGCGTTTTTAAATCAACGAGATTTTGACTTTGCTGTCTGCTTCTTCTCTCTTTTAAAAAAGAAGAAGAGCAGAAAGAAGAAAAAGAAGAAAATTTTCATCCTGCCTGTTCTGAACAGTGTCACAAAAACCAGTGATCGATACACTGCATTGGCGAGGCCATCGTGGCTCAAATGGCAAGCCGGTATTGTTGTATAATTTCAGATCACCAACGGACGCTGCAAAACGCCTGCATAATTGTACGATGCACGAGTTGACTGCGCTGAGAGAACCCCAACCGAGAGAACTCCAACCGAGAGAACGCCAGCTGAGAGAACGCCATCCGAGAGAACGCCGAGAGAACGCCAAACGACGCAGGCAGTCAAGCGCAGCGGAGAGAGTAATAATAGACAATGGACGGAGGGTGGAGGGGTTGAGGTAGGCGTAGGCAAGCGGGAGCGCAGGAGAGAAGCAGAGACGAAGGGAAACTGATGACGGGAGGGAGAGGGAGGGGTAGGGGCGGAGGGTCCGCCCGGGCCGAAGCGGGCTTGCAATCGAGAGAGTTTTTTTTGTGAGAGAAAGCGGGCGCTTATGTACTTATCTTGTTATTTACTTGTCGTTTTAAAAATTGGTCGTGTTATGGGGCATGATAGTGGCACCGTTGAATCGACTCTTCAGTATACCAAATTCCACGCACACACTGACAGGTTTTCTTTGAGTGTATGCGTGAATTTGGTTGCCTGGGAAAAACTCTCTCGATTGCAAGCCCGCTTCGGCCCGGGCGGACGGTCCGCCCATACCCCTCCCTCCCGTCATCAGTTTCCCTCCTACGCCTACCTCAACCCCACCGCCCTCCGTCCATCCCAGGTAACAATTCTCTCCCGTTTTCAAGGAATTCCCTCTCTGCGTGAAGATGTTTACTCAATTCTGGCCGTTTTGTATGGAAGCGCATGCGAAGGCAATCGAAGAGACGAATGATGGCACATGCACGGATACACACGTGTGCACACGCGTCAACGATTTGAGCATATTCTTTGGTTTGCTTCGGTCGAGCGAGCGTTCACCGGCTCGAGCGAGCGGATTTGTGGACTTCACCGCAGTTCGGTTTCTGACTTGACTTGGTGTGGTCACGTTGGTTTGTGGTAAGAATATCCTAAGTGTTCTGCGCATATCAGGTTCAAGGTATATTCGGCCCACAAAACGTAACCTACACTATCAAGTGAAGAAACACAGTGAACATGCAAAAATGACTGTGAAATGCCAGCAAATACAGTGAAAACGAAATGCCAGCACGCAGCAAAACACGAAAGAACATGTACGCATCGAGGAAGCCGGTCAGTAGAAATGGAAAAAACCGTCACCCGATCGTTCGTCCCGACCCGAGTCGAACGAACGGGAGCAAAGTGTGTTTTTCGATTTCGCGGGCCTTTTTCACGTCGTTCTCGCATGAGGGTTCTCCCTCCCCTGTATAAATACATATAGGAGAGGGAGAACCCGCCGGTTTACTCTCCGGCAAACGCGAGGTATGCTTACTTTCGAATGAGTATCGAGGCATCTTCAAGTTTGAGAATTTCTTGAAAGAGGTTCGAAATGCTCTCAATACGCTTATTTCTGCCGCTTGGGTGGACATGCGTTAAATTGTGGTAGGAGTGCTCTTGTTTTTCTTTTTCCATGCTCTCACGCTTTCGCGTATCCTGTGCCCATGGACTGGAAACTGAGAAGAGGCTTAGACGATGCACGTTGTGCGTATTTCAAGCAGGGAAAAAACAGGAGAAAATGAATAACTCGAGTCGCTGGTGCGTCGTATCGCGCATTCAGGACGATTGAATGTTTTGGCATTCGTAGGTGGCTCGCAGAATTTCTTGACTAGCAGGGCGCTGTGCATGGAATGCCTACGTTTCCCCCATTTTTTTCTGCACACACATCTTCAGTGGGCTGAGGAATTATCCTTGTGTAAATAGCTCGTTAACAATAGCAGATAAAGGATGGAGCGGACAGCAAAATAAATACCTCTCTTTCGCGTGCGTGCAGTACTGGGGTATTTTCTTCCTGTTTACGTATTTTCTTCCTGTTCTTTTTGGCTACTCTTTCCGATAAGAATACAACAAAGAAACAGAAATCCATTTCAGGTACAATTCACGAAACGGCACCTGCCTGGAGTGTTCTAACCAAGCGATTTCTTTGCGGAGAGAGATTAGAGAATTTTCCGTCCTTCCTTATATCAACGCATGCCTAGCGAAGTGCACCAGAGGTGAGAAAATGAGAAAAAAGCAGAAAGAAAAATGTGCAGCTAGCTTTCGGCTGGCGGCATGTCTTGAAAATGCGCGGGCGGGACTGTGCAAGGTGAGCCTTTTGTTTGAGTTGTTCCTGTTTTACGCACTTTCGCGCATCCTTAGCGCATAGATCAGAAAAGGTGTTCTTCTTATCATACGCACTTTTGCGCATCCCTTGCGCATAGATCAGAAACGGTGGAGGAGGTTTGCAATACGAGTAGTATTGTGAAGCGAGAAAAACAAACACCTCGCTGCAATGTTCTGGACATGCAATGGCATTGTGCGTTCATTACTCTTCTTTTTCTTGCTTGCTTTTCTTCTTCGTACTCCCATGCGGGCTGAGGATGCTGTGCGTAGACTACAAAAGAAAGGGAGGGGGAGCGTTGAAGAATATGATAGGAACAATGGGTAGACAACAGCCTACACCACCGCCTCTACCGCATGGTCAATATGCAGCAGGCTATCGCATTGATTATCTTTCACCTCGCCGGCTCTGGCGCAGCTGCTCTAAAAGATTTTCGGCAGTAGATGCAACTATTTGCCATCTGGAGAACTGGACGACGATGCTCTGGTAATATACACTTAAGGAATACTCCGTGAATTGCATTGTCACTACGTAGTCGTGGGTTATCGTGGTTCCTGTTCATGGCTGGGATGACACCTTGGGCCTTGCGCGAAACAGCTATACACTGTACTACCTTCTCTGGTGCACGTGTCCCGGTTCCACATGATAGTGGCTATAATTGAAGCAGTACAATTGGTTTGATAATAATTCGCTGATTCACTGGATCCAATGGACGTTTTTTAAAACGGATGTCTGTCGATTCGTTTTCTACCAATCATCAAAACTGTGTATCTTTTTCTACTACATCTCCTCCTTCGATTTAAAGGCCAACAGTCTCTATGAAAAGCAGATATTGACAACTTTTGTACGATGCAAATATTTGAACGTCCTTGGCTGCGTGAAAATCGACGAACATCTTGAATTTATTTTTATTTATTTATTTTATTTATTTATTTACACGGCCAGGCCGTACTGTATAAGGATTATACTTTTCTTTTCCGTTTTTTTTGTTTTTACAAATTTTAGCTTAAGTCTAGTGTTAGTAGTATACTTATTACTAATGTTAGTATTGGACATGGGATAACTGGGGCATCATGGACTTCTGGGGCCGCCAGCTTTGATCTCAAGCTGTTCTCTCCAGTCCGTACACTCCAGCTCATTCTGGGGAGTCGGGCCTCTGCCTCGTGTTGTAGTACGTTATGTGGGCTGCTTTGCTGGTCTGTTTGGCCTTGGTGCCATTGCTGATCATCGTGGAGTTGGGACAAACTTTTGTTGTGCGCTGTGTGGCCCTTTCTGACCGATGTTGTTGGGCCTTATTTGGCTCAAGCTGTTCTCTCCAACCCGTACGCTCCAGCTCATTCTGGGGAGTCGGGCCTCTGCCTCGTTTTGTAGTACGCTATGTGGACTGCTTTGCTGGCCTGTTGGGCCTTGGTGACATTGCTGATCGTCGTGGAATTGGGCCAGGCTTTTGTTGTGCGCTGCGAGGCCCATGCTGACCGATTTTGTTGGGCCTTATTTGGCTATTGTTTATAGGGCAGTATACCCAGGCTTGCAACATTTAAATACGAAGACTAAACATATCGGGGAAACATGAAACATGGTGACAGGAAAGGGTGGGGATAGGGAGGGAGAAGGTCGGATACAAGTATGGATGTCCTACAGTGCGATGCCGCTGTTCATGGCGAACTTGAATATTACCCATGCATATTCGTAATCCCTTTGACCCAATATGTCCCGTAATGGAACTCCCGGCTCTCGCCCCAGCGCTCGCAGTTTAGCCACAAGATCTGGGCGCAAGGTATTGAATTCCACGCAGGACCACAATATATGATCCATGTCGTGGAACCCAGCACCGCAGCCGCACATCTTAGAACTGACGATGCCCACACGATGAAGGTGGGCGTTCAGTGCAAAATGATTCGACATGATGCGAGACATCATGCGAATGAACGCCCTACCCACCGAGAATCCCTTGAACCAGGGCCGTAAGGAAACCCGCGGTGAAATACTGAACAGGAATCGCCCGAGCTCGTCCGCCTCCCACATGTCCTGCCAGCGAGCCACGCAGAGCTGAAGTGGGAGACGAAGGAACTCGTGCGGTGGAATCGACCTCTCAAAAAAGCCCCCCTCGTCGGCGCCCCGCTTCGCCAAGGAGTCAGCCCTCTCGTTTCCATTTATACCACAGTGAGCGGGAACCCAGACCAGCGAGATCCTGAATGCTTTGTCGAACAGGGTAGTCAGGACACTAACGATCTCCTGCACAACTGTGTCTGCGCTGGAGATCGCCCTCACCGATCCGAGTGCCTCTACAGCACTGAGGCTATCAGTGAATATGTGATAGCTGGCCGGAGGTCTTGAGCTGATGAGCACCAGAGCCTGCCAGATCGCGAACATTTCCGCAATATATACACTGCACGGCTCTCTCAGTTTAAAGCAGGCCTCCGCTGTGAGGTTGTACACCCCGAAGCCCGTACCCGTCCCCGAAGAAGATCCGTCCGTGTAAAATGCACTGTCCTCCGGGATATGGCCAAACTTTTCCACAAAAATGCTGGGAATCGTCGTCCAGCGAAGAGTTTCTGGGATTCTCTTTGTTTCCTCTCTCATCGAGGTGTCTGTTATAAGCAACGAATTGTAGGACTCTGGGAGGTTAGCACGGCTTTCGTTAGCTTGTATACAAGGATTAACCTGTAGTGATAGAAAATCTTGGTATGTGCGCATGATTTTGCATTTGGATCCTGTCTCTTGTAGCGTCTTGAGGTTCTCTATCACTAACGGGTTGGTAACGCTGGCCCGGACAAGAAAGCGAAGCGCAAGTTGACTGTAGCGCAATTTTAGTGGCATCACACCGGCCATCACCTCCAAGGACATAGTGTGAGTTGATTTCATGCTTCCTAAGGCTATCCGCAGACAACGGTACTGGATCCGTTCGAGCCTGATAAGTTTAGTCTTGGCAAGCCAGTGGAAACTAAAACTACCATACTCAAGGACAGATCGGACCGTGGTCTGGTACAATCTCAGGAGGTCGGTGGGGTGTGCACCCCACCAGAAACCCGTGACTGTACGTAGAAAATTTATGCTTTTACTGCATGTCCGTAGCAGATGAGCAATCTGGGCGTTCCACATGAGTTTGTTGTCAAGCCAAACCCCGAGGTACCGAAACGATCTGACTATGTTGATTTTTGTGCCGTTTAAGTGCAAATCGAACTCTGGATTAACAAGATTTTTCTGCCTATTACTCGTGGTATCGTAAAAAAAGGAAAATATTAACATTTCTGATTTGGCCGGCGAAAATTCGATACCAAGTGCGTTGGCCCACTCAGTTAACTTGTCCAGAGTGGATTGCAGGGGGTTTTGCAATCCAACTATTTTATTGCTGGATACACACACGACAGCATCATCAGCAAATTGGCGAAGTGTACAATTTTGCACCAGACATGAGTCTATGTCACGAACATAAAAATTATACAGGAGAGGACTAAGACATGAGCCTTGTGGGAGACCATGGTAACTGAGTCGTCTCACTCTTGTGTCCGAATTCTCGAAGTTCATGGTCTTCACCGACAGCAGATTAAACAAGAAGTTATTAAGTCTCGGACCGAGGCCCGCAGACTGTAATTTTTTACAAAGAATATGGACGCTGACGGAATCAAAAGCCCCTTTAATGTCCAGGAATACTGATGCTAACATTTCCTTCCTCGAGCGAGCTAGTTCGATTTCCGTTACCAGTAACGCAAGACAGTCATTTGTACCCTTACCCTTGCGGAAGCCAAATTGTGTTTCGGAAAGGAGCCCGTTGGATTCCACCCACCTCTCTAACCGGAACAGGATCATTTTCTCGAACAGCTTTGAAAGCATGGCTATAGGTCGGTATGACTCTGGATTTGATGGGGGTTTACCAGGTTTCAAAACTGTCGCTACTCTAACCTCACGCCAATCCTCCGGAACCTTGTTGAGTTCGAACATTTTGTTGTACAACCTCAGCAATCGTTTCCTCCACAGGTCCGGAAGATTCTGGATTAACTTAATCCGAACTCTGTCCAACCCTGCGGCGGAATTCCGGCTTGAGAGGAGCGCAAGTGAGAGCTCGACCATAGTGAACCTTTCGTCTAAGCTGCAGCTTCCCCCTGACGTCTGTTGATAGAAATCGGGAGCCGGTACGAAGTCTGGGCAAACCTTTTGTGCAAAAGGCTCGAGCCAGTCGTTATTAAAAGAATCTATCACTATCGGAGTGTTTCTGTTACGCATCCTTCTCGCCGTGGACCATAGCGAATTAAGTGAGGTCGTTGGTTCTAGAGTATTGACGTAGTTTCGCCAGTAGCTCCTCTTTTTAGCTTTTAAAAGGTTTTTGCACTTTTTCTCCAAACACCTATAATTGTCAAATAGGACCATGGAACCTGTGCTTCTGAACCGAATGTATGCATCCCTCTTCGCATAGAATGCAACCTGACAATCTTTGTCCCACCAAGGAGCTGGCTGCTTCATTTTGTTTCTCCTCCCGATGGGATTCCTTACTTGAGAGGCAAGTGCACATTCGATCATGTTCGTAACCAAGTTATTGTATTCCTCTAAAGGAGTACAATTAACCTCAATAAGAGGCAACGCACTCAACATTAATTCGCTGTACCTCCCCCAGTCGATGCCCTTCGTCAAGTCACTATTGACTGGAGGGCGATCGACAGTGGGATTCCCCCTAGGGATAGAGATCTCAATTGGCAAGTGGTCGCTGCCATTGGGATCCTGGATGACCTTCCACTTGATATCCAATGCAAGCGACCTAGTACAAAGAGAGAGGTCTATTGCGCTCGGCCTTGCTGGAGGTTTTGGTATCCTCGTTGCCTCACCAGAGTTTAGAATTGCCATACTGTTGTTGTCGCAAAAGTCTCTAATAATAGGCGCCCGATTATCGTCTCTATTGCAGCCCCAATCATAACCGTGTGCGTTAAAATTGCCCAAGATGAAACTTGGCGCGATCAACGCCGTAGCTATTGCTTCGAGGTCATTTTGTATTAGATTGGGGTCCATGTTTGAATCCGGCGGGATATATAAGCAGGCAACAGAAATAACAAGACCACCTATCTTTGCCTGGGTTGCGACTGCTTCGATGGTCTGTAGAGGAGGGAGTGCTATCCGCTGGAAGCTGTGACTGCTTCTGATCCCGATTAGCACTCCACCTCCCCGCCTATCACTGCCTAATTCGTTTCGGTCTTGTCGGATCATGTTATATCCTTGGAGAGTTAGAACGATATCGGGGACTAGCCAAGTTTCGGACAGTGCAAATATGTCGCAATGATGGTTGCTGGTAAGACCTTTTAAAAAATCGAGTTTTCCTATAAGGCTCCTACAATTCCACTGAATGATGTTGGGCATTTTGGGGAATTAGTTGTCCAAACGGACCAACATCTGCAAAGCTGGCCATTGCCCCAGCCATTGTTTCACGGCACATTTGAGCAAGGGCAGCCCGAAGGTCAACATTGTCTTCAGCGGTTCTGGAATACTCAAGGCACTCATCAGTGAAGCGATCAACTCGTCCAGCGAGGGGATGGTCTCCTGGGCGAGCTCACGCTCCGACAACCGCTCACTCGTCGCTATGACGGGTTCTGTAGTTTGGGAACGAGAGGAGGCAGCTTTTGCAGCAACCTCGCCATTCGGTGGGGAGCTGCGTTTGCCGCGTGGCTCCTTTGGCGAGAGCTGTGGGCTTTTGGGTTTTTTCGTTTTTTTGTTTTTCCTTCTTTTGGGAGGCTTCATCCTGGCCTGCTTCGATCTCACCTCCAACCGCCCAGGGGCCGGAGGAACCAACACTTCCTGCCCAGGGGCCGGAGGAACCAACACCGCCCGCCCAGGGGCCGGAGGACCCGATACTTCCTGCTGGGGAGGGGCATGTTGCTCCTCATCCAGGAGGCCGAACCGGTTACCATTCGGGCTGGCACCCAAAAAGGCCCCAGAGTACGATCCGGTTGCCCGCTGGAACTGAACTTTCTTCAGCTCTGCGCGCACCCGCGTGTACACCGGACATGACTCCTGCTCATGCCACTGTTTTTTACAGTGCACACACTTGTACCCGGGGGTCGTGCAGCCCGCGGTCACATGCTCTCCACGACATCTTGAGCATCGTGGTTTGTTGCTGCAAAAATCGGTTGGGTGCCCGACCCTACAGCACCTGTCACAGGTGGGCACTCTCGACACGAAGGCTCTGGCGATCGGAATGCGCAAGTTCTCAACGACCAGGTAGTTCGGCAGGCGATCCCCCTCGAAGGTGACCCGAACGGAGCGAGACTCCCTGTACAGCTTCTCACCGTTCTCCGTAACGGCGGTGTACATGGGCCGCACCGCCAGGACCCTCACCTTGGGGTCCGTCGTGGAACGGAACTCCCCCAGACCGGACCTTTGAATAACATCCATAGGATAATCCAGGTCGTTGATCACGCCGTCGCACTCGACCACACAGCTAGGGATGTACACTCGGTAGTTCATCGTGTAAGCCGCGTCAGCCGCAATGGCGTTGGCCTGCGCCCTGTCCAGCACCGTCACGCGAATACGATTGGGGCGAACTCGTAACACGTCGGTAACCGCCGGGTATTTGGTTTGCAGAGATCCCGCTATGCCACGAAGGTCAAGGGCCTTGGTTCCGGGCATGAAAAAAACGCAGTACTCGCCCCGCCATGAGCTTGGGTACGCACGGGGACGTAACGGGGCCTGGCTCGCTGGCCTCTTTACTGCTGTATCAGGCGGGCCTTCTGAAGCCTTGCGCTTCCCCCCATCCCCTCTACCTTTTACAACCGAGAACCCCTTAAAACCAGGGGGATCTTCGTCCATTTCGCCTTCATCACTCATAACCACTGCCTTGACCGCCAAGGGCCTACGGCCTCGCACTGCAGGATTATCTTTATTTTACTTATTTATTAGGGAAGGAAAGGGAACTTTTATACTCACCCAAAGATCACTCGGGGAAACAAAAGGACAGGACAGACGAACCAACGAATGTCCGCACAAAACAGACAGGACAAACGCTGAAGTAACACAACACGACAGTACCGGCATTCGCTTCGACCGAACCAACACTACATCAACGTACACTGTACGGGACACTGCAAGGTGGGACACTGACCCTTCTCTTATCGCCGAGACAAATTGTCGGCGGAGCGATCTGCTGATGCGACTGTTCCGTTCGGATGTTGGAGGCAGAGTGAACATCTTGAATTTGTTGGCGGGTAAATAGCAAGACATTTCAAAAAGTTTCAATTGTTAAACATCAATAAACGTTTATTTATTCAATGCATCAAGTTTTAATCCGATCATTCGAATCTTTCATTGATAAATTTTGATACCAAATTCACCAAACATGAAAAGTGCGCGGACCAACTGCGTAGCGGATTTTACTATGTGCAAGCGCGCCAGGTTCAAGTGTAGTGGAGCGAAAGAGTAAGAGCGAGAAAAGAGATGGAAATGTTATGTGCGAACCGAGAGAATTTTGTGCGCACATACGCATGCACGCGGCGCGAGCCGGCCGAGAGAGATTTCCCAGCTGACAAATTTGACATTTCTTTTTGAAAATTTGGTCTAAAATCCATCTTTGTTTGAATGTATGGGTGCGAAATTTCGTGTTGCCGTGTACAGACACGGGCGGATCAGTGTTTTCTTCTTGCCTCTATATCAAAGATGGCTGCGCCTCTCTTTTGTGCTGTCATTGGTGTTAGCATTTCATTTTGAGGCAGTGCTTCTTTTGGCCTGCTCTACGCGTATATTGTTAAATCAACATGTATTCTCGTGCATATAAACAGGAAAACCGAGAAAATATACATACAGCGCATTTAAGAGCAAGCTGAATGAAATCAGCAGTATAGAGAGCATCCCGATGTGTGCCCAGGGCCAAGCCGGATTGTGATGAGCGAGTTTGCCGATCGCGGTAAGCTTGATTATGTTTTACTCTCTCAATCTTCCTTGCGTTTATGATTTTATAAGGATGTTAACCGCATCGAACTTCGCAACATCGAAGAGCAACGCATGTTTTCTTTAAGATAGAGTGTGAGTTGAAAAATATTGAAATTTTTTGTGAAACTATGTGTTGTGACAGTGAGTGGTTGTGCACGGAACATTCCGTGTGTTACGAGCAGCTCTGTGATTGATGCACGATTAGCAATTCATTCCCGTGTCTTTTAACAATCGTTCGAGCACAGTGATGCTCCCAACGTTCACCAACGTAGGCGACTACCGGCACGACGTGCCGGCGACCTCGGCCCGCCGGCTGGACGACCTGACCTACGCCGAGTTCATGATCCAGCAGTCGAACATCAACATCGACAAGTACCGGGACCACTTTATGGTAAACTACGTGTACGGCTTTCAAGAAGTCCCACCTGGCCGACGAGGCGGGCTACGTGACGAGGCTGGCAAGGATTTGCGATCCGAACTACGATAGGTACACGAAGGTAAGGGAAGCAAACATTCGATGGTTAATAAAAGCAACGAGGGGTTAACGGGTTTCTCCCCCCGTACCCTTTTCCGGGTGACAATAACGTGCATGGTCAATGGCACTGACTACAACATCCTGCGGGACGTCAAGCTGGCTCAGGCCAGTTAGAAGCTCAGCAACGATATGGCATCAAGCGGGACAAATATCTGCTCGTGGCCGTGTTTTCCCCCTCGAAGGAAATCACCGACGAGCCGCATGTACAACTTGAAGGAGATAGAGGAGGTTTTCAATGAAAACATACACTATATAGTATCGGGCCAACCGGTGCGTTGTTGTGGTAGGATATTGACTCTTGATCGTATATTTCCCTTTTCCCCTTTCAGCCTGCTTCAATGGCACGATCAAGGATCGCATTTCGGGCACGATAAACGACGGCAAATGTTCCCGACGGTGGCGGGGTGGCTCGGGAACATATTTAGCTTCTGTCACGTGGGACTCAAGAACAGTGGTGTTACGCCGGTGTTCGCACCGGCTCGGTTTCCGTTCGGGGAAGGGATCGCCCTCACCTCGATCGCCGTCTCGAACATCGGTCCGCACACGCTCGCGTTCGTGGACAGCAACGATGGGTGGATCTGGAAGGTGCTACTGTCGGGGCGGGAGGAGGGCGAGTAGGAGCGGCTTGAGGTAAATCCGGGTGGGATGACGATTCTTCCGGATACGATATTCGCCCACACGAACAACCATCTGTATGTCCTCTCGGAACGAAGTGTAAGTAGAGAATGAACGTATTTTGTTTCTGTCTAAACGAATGTGCACATGCCGATTTTTCTAAAAGTATTATCACATTTCCTTTTTAGGTTATCAAGCTAAAGGTGGAACACTGCGGGACGTTTGGTTACTGTTCGGCTTGCTTGGTGTCCCGCGATCCCTACTGCGGCTGGCGTTCGTCGAAGTAACGCTGCACCGTTAGGACGTCCTGCCAGAAAGACACATTTGCCGCCCGATCGGGTGCCGATTGGGCAGATGTCCGTCGTGCGAATCGTGATCAAAACGCTCCCTGAGCTGTCGCACAACGCGCAGTATCGGTGGGTGTTTGGCAACGCGACACCGATCTACGCGAACGTCACGCAGGAGGGCCTCCTCTGCACGATCTCACCGGTGAACGAGCGGCCCACAATAGGCGACGGGCTGGACCACATGCTGGTGCCGATGAGCGTGCGCAGTTCCGAAGCGATCAAGGACTTTGTGTCGCGAAGCTTGGTGTTCTACGACTGCAGTCGGCACGACTCCTGCCGGAAGTTTTTGGTAAGCAACTGGGGCTGCCACTGGTGCATCTAAGACAACCGGTGCGCGTTTAATGCCACGTCCTGTCGCAACTCGGCACACATCGTGCAGAACGAGGGCTTCGCTGCTGAAGCAGCGGTCCGGCTTAATCCTGCTGCCGATGATGAAGTATAACTTCTTTTCTGTTGCAGCTGCACTGGCTGCAAAGAACGGTCGACCGATGCGGAAGATGATGGAACAACTTGTTGCGACAGTTGCTGCTGTGCCTGTGATTCAGCAGGACGGACAACAAAGTTCGATCGTCGGATTCCAACTCATGCGGGACGAATACTTTGAATGTACGGAAGGTAAATTTAACATGTTCATGTTGAGGGAATATGATGAAATAATATATGAAATTCGAAAATAGATTGTTTTGTTTTGATGGTTCCGTTTCCGAAATGTGGATGGGTGGGTACAATTTAGAAAGGGAACGATCGGATCAGGGCTGGGTTCAATCCTCACGTACACATTTGCAATTTTTGCTTAAGAGATCTGCTGAAAAGCCTTTCCACAGCCTCCAGCTAAGCCTGTCAAATGTGTTCTAAAAGGCCCTTTTCTGTCAACTGGGTTTTAGCTGCTGGCGGAGCGAAAGTGACAACAAGTACAAAAAAGGAGCGGGACGAAAAACCCGCCCCGCTCGTTATGTATTTGGCACCAACGCGGTATATAAAATGTGGCGGGCGGACCAACAACAACAACAACAACGAGGCGGGAAGAAATACCCCCTCCCGTGACCGCCCGCTCTTCGCCTGTAAACGTTATATTCCGAACGAGCGAGAGGCATTTAGATAGAGCAGGACGCACTGACAAACTGCGTGTACGTACACGAAAATTGCATGTATTCTTTGAGTGTGTGCGGGATTTTGTGTTACCTGGGCACGCGACATACTAAAACCACCATTTGTAGCATCTACCCTAGTACCAAAATCATGCAACGCGGATTAAACGCGCTACATTTCCCATACAAACTGGCTCTGCTTCACCCCGTTCCTCCCATTCTTTCCATATTGCACCCCCCGCTAGCCTACAATCCCTAGTACCAAAATCATGCAACGCGGATTAAACGTGCTGCATTTCCCATACAAACTGGCTCTGCTTCACCCCGTTCCTCCCATTCTTTCCATATTGCACCCCCCGCTAGTCTACAATGCCAGCGGACTTGCAACTTCACCCGCTTGTATCGTAGAGCCATCACTATCCCACACACACACATCGTTCGGTAGTTTGACAACTCAGTTTTGTTTTGATCTTGAAAGAGGTGAAAGTGGTGCTGATCAGTGCAGACTAAAACAGTGAAATATGTGTAAATTAAGTGTTTAACGGTGATAAAAATGTGTTTAAAAGTTTCCAAGGCTCAAGGAAAGGTAAGTATGCACGAAATAATAAAGTTCTAGATGTTTTTTTCTTCTACAGCAGCGAAGCGGAAGAGGCATCATCCAGTGACGTCATTATCATCCGGCTGATGTGCTGCAGCTCTGGCCTCGAAAAAGTGCAATTCAAATGTGAAATTCGTGTTATTGTGTTATCTATAAGTCGATTACAGCGAAATATACGTGTTTAAAACTGAAAAGTGTGTACGTGTGTTTATTTTTGTGTAGGAAATATTTCTTCGACGCGTCCGCTTGATGGGAATGATGACAGAATTCATCGCATGATTAAAAACATCGCATTGACGCATGACATACGTGCAACGGCGGGTAGCAGGGGAACGCGACGTTGCTGGATTACTCCGTTCGCGTCTTCCATCGGAGCTCTTTTCATAGTATGAACGGAGCTCCGTTGATCGCGCAACATGGCCAAAAATGTTCCTCGGGTAATCAGCGATCGAGCCAATTAGACTATTTCGTAATAGAATTAAAAAAAATGCTATTCATAGGAAATTTAAGGGTCCCATGAATAATATCGGGCCAGGTAGCTGGCCTACAAAAAACTAGTTGGTATTTAGAAATAACAATCGTTTTCAAACATTTTCAAGTTCTGAATATATATATTTATAGATGATTTATTTTACGTTTCGTTTTGCTTCTACGACAAGAGCCTAAAACTGCAAAGGGGATCTTTTTTTTCGCAATTAGTATAGCACAAAATACATAAATTATTTGTCATCCTCTTCATGAGACAGGTTGCAGCTGAGCCCGATATGCGAGATTATGGGCTGCTGCAACATCTCTACGCTTACGTTTCCCTGCTGCAGCACCCAAATGCAGCAACACGGGATTAGCAACCAGTGCTGCAGCAATTCCTAAAAGTGCTGCTCCTGCCAGTGGAATCAGCACGGATCTTGTAATATCCTGTAATATTTAAGGAGACTATGAAAATTTATTGTATTTTGTTGTTGCAATCACTACTTACCTTGGATCCCTGTAAATTGTTTAAGCCATGACCGTGATGAGCGTAATCATATGGGGACTCATAGTCGTGTATACTGTAGTCGATTGGATTTGCTGTGCCATATGTAGGTCGTCGATCGTACAAACCCCCAGAAGTATAGATGCTACCTCCACTAAACGGAGCTGTAAGTGCATAATCAACAAAATTTAAAGTGATCATAAAAATGAGCAGGATCGTGTAGTTGTTTGTTTTTGTTTTTTTAATCGTATAAACGTACTGAATCCCAACCGATTTTTAGTACCGTAAGATGGGTTATTGCTGGGGTATTTATCTTCATAGCTCGAAGTAACAAAGTCCTTCCTATTTCCGAAAGGGCTATCGTAGTACTCGGGATGCCTTAAGTCTGACCCGGCAGTATGGGAGTCTATAACTTTCCAACGACCACTATCAGGCGAAGTTGTGCTTGGTTTTGTATTTGCTATGCATTGCACGGCAGCATTAAGTAAAATAAATCCTACTGTAATTATTATTTCACGTTTCCGAATTTTGAAGCATGCCATTGTGATATGATGGCAGAGATGAGCTTTGGGAATCGTCACTATTTCTATGTGCACTTATCTATACACCATAAGCACTGTGTTTGATATTGTCTATTCACAATTGGCTAAGACGAACACATTCACACGAATTCACACAGAGACTCCTACATTTCAGAGATAGAATTAAACAACCTTTTCTGTTGGCTGTCTCAACCGGACTGAACTCTGGTTGTGTTGGCTTAGTGTCTTTATAACCACAATAGATTTTCAAATTGGGCTAGTGTGTATTGTTTCCGGCATTAGGCTATTACTAAGGTAATGTCGCGTTATTCCGTAGGCACTTTGGATGCGCTTTAATGACATTTATTCAAATAGAAGTATAAAGAAGAAAGAAAAAAATAGCAACATCCGTCTTCCTGTTCTCTTCAACATTTAGGATCCGTATTTTTCCTCGAGATCGAGAAAAGAGATTAAAAAAATCACAAAACAGTCTAGCAGACGATTGCTTCATGGTTCGGTGGTTTGAAGGAATCAAGCGGAGTCATCAACACGACATGATTGGTAATCGTTGCCCTTGTGCACCTTCGTCATAAATTGTCTTCAACAAAGTATGACAAACCAGTTGTGAAATTATTAGCTTGAAATGAAGGCTGCTTAAATTTTTGTTTTTTGTCCGTTTTGAAATGAAAAATTAGCTTAAGCAAAAGAATTGTCTGTTTCATAAAAAAAATTGCAGCATGATTAATCGAAGCCTATTTTACAATAGTTTTTTTATTAATTAATCCGAAATCTTCAGGTGCTCAATCATTATCTTAATCATAACCCTTTTCAATTGATGGATTTTATTATGATCCTCAAAAAAAAAAATTATTTTTATTTATTTTTTTACAGAACTATTTCTTGCGAAATTTTAAAATCATTCACGAGCATCACGAGAATGTTTCTTATAGAGAAGAAAGGGTATTATTACGCAAGGGTAGCACAAACTACCAGGAAGACAAAGCATGGCAGAAAATTTACGTCGTAAAAAATTCCCTTATTAAAAGTCGGGAAAACATAAGCATTTTTTGAACACTTAAGAAAAGAAAAATTGCTACATTGTTTGATATTTGAACTTCTACAGAGTTACACATAAAATATTGCCATGTGACTCTTACTATCAATCTTCATGTTTGAATTGTGAAATAAAGCGACAGATGTTAGCAAAATTTAAAAAGATTACCTCTTTTTAAATTCGAGTTTAAATTCGGCCAGAAAAGAGGTCGAAAAAAAAAGCACTGGTAACAAAAGCCAAATGGCGTGTCTATCTCGGGGAAAGAAAACTCTCAGTGTGCAGTGACCTGCCGTTCCCAGTCTTCCTACCAGCTGACCGAAACCCAACCGAAACGCCTAAGTCGCCGCCGACTCACCGAATCGCCAACGCATAACGTAAACCCCTAAATAGCGGCAACCGGACGAGCACCGATACGATTGCAGCCACAATCCGACGATCGCGTATGACCACTGGGGCGCACACCTACGTATTTGAACACTGTCAGCAGAATGTGCCACCCCGTGAATGAGCCACCGAAACTGATCTACTTCTACGCCAAGCTGACCAACTCACTGTGCAACACGACACCTCACTAGCGACCGGGGAATCAGCCGTCGCGAGAACTGACCTGCTTCACTGCCGATACCAGTATACTGGTAAGGCCAAATTATAACGACACTTTCGTGCTCACAACGGACGCCAGCAAGTATGCAATCGGTGTGGTACTTTCCAACGAGAAAACCATCTATCAGCCGATAGCCTACGCCAGCAGGGCATTGGTAGGGGCTGAAGAACGATATCACACAATCGAGAAGGAATTACTTGCCATTGTTTGGGCATATAGTTACTTCAGGCATTATGTATATGGCCAGAAATTTATTGTATATACCGATTACCGACCATTGGTTTCGATTTGGCGGTTGAAAGAGACGTCCCCAACTTTGACGCGACTTAGGTTGCGCATGCAAGGTATTGAATGCGAAATCCGATACAAGCAGGGGAAAGAGAACGTGGTGGCAGATTTTTTGTCGCGGTTGGAGCCCTCCAACGACGTGGAGCGGGAAGCCACCGAGCAGCCGACAACTAAGCACCCTCAGCGTATCGCTGTAACAACACGGCGTCAGCAAAAATTGCTGGACAACATTGGCTTTGCGCCGATGAAAACAACAAATGCTGACATAGGAAGCGCGGACGACAAGGCGCAGGACAATGCACCTGTTGCGACCGGCAAAACACGAAAGAAACAAGCAACCAGCACGGGGACAAATAGTAAACAAGCCCAGGGCAATGAGCCTGAGGAAGCGGACGGAACGAAGAACGCATGACAATTTTGCAACGATGGAAAAAATAACCCGCCACAACGGGAGAAAACAGATGATTTGGGAACGAAAGATTTTGTTTCAAATCTGATGAATCTGGACCCTACAAGTCTAAGCGATGAAGAAGAGGATGATGATGAAATCCACAACACGTATGAAGAATTTAAACAGAAACAGGAAAAACGGAGCATTGATGTCCGAAAGATCGCGTTTCAGAAAACATTAGAGGTCAAAGCAGGGGCTGTAAAGATCGCGATTTTACAGGTTTTTTCAATGGATAGGATAAGCGTAAACGCGTTTAGCCGATGTGCAAAAATGGGCTATCAAAGTTGAAACCTGAACAAGCCATGTGTGAACCCATCAAGCCAAATGTCGTATTCATCAGCATAAACACACAATCGAACACCAGATATTTAAACCTCATTAACATAAAAGTCAGATTCGAGGCCGGTTTGTTTTGGTTTTCATAGATGCAAATTGCAGTTCTGTATGGTGGGATTGCAGAAATGCAATTCCACTAAGGTGATGGATCCGACTCCTCTCGAAGGATAATATAGGCTCTCCTCCCCACTCCTACTCAATACGTCCAAGGCGTACAGAACGGTAACGTACCACTCCGAATATCCAAGCTTGGGTAAACGGGGAAACCCAACCCCTTGGGAGGATGGATGGTACGGCTGAATTGAGAGGGGGGCATCCTGGTCAAACAGGACGCTATCCCCGAGCGTCTGTTCTCCATGTTAGGAGCGGCTCGAAACAGCGTCTGTTCTCCATGTTAGGAGCGGCTGCACCAAACGTCCTGGCGCCCCTTCGGGACTATAAACAGCAAGGGACGCGTTGGCTCTCCGACGAGACTGGGGGCCAGAGGAGAGGCCTTGCAAGCCACCTCTGGAACAATTGCAACGAAAAGGAACCATGAAAATATACCGCTTTGGACCAACCCATATCGACCTACGCAACGGAAACGGACTATGGATTGGAAACTCGGCACGTGGAACTGCCGATCCCTTCACGCCCCTGGAAGCACCCGTGTTCTCACAGAGGAGGTGAAGGCACGCGGCTTTGAAGTAGTGGCGCTGCAGGAGGTTCGCTGGAAAGGGGTTACGGAACGCTCGTATCGCGGGGACTGCATGATCTACCAAAGTGGCGGTGACAAGCATGAACTCGGTACAGCGTTCCTAGTGTTAGGTGCTATGCGGAAACGTGTTATCGGGTGGTGGCCGATCAACAACAGAATGTGCAGGTTGAGGCTACGCGGCCGGTACTTCAACCTTAGCATAATAAACGTACACAGCCCGCACCTTGGAAGCACCGATGACGAGAAGGACGACTTCTATACGCAGCTAGAACGAGAGTACGAACGCTGCCCAAAACATGATGTGAGGATCGTCATCGGGGACTTGAATGCTCAGGTCGGGCGGGAGGAGGCATACAAACCTACAATAGGGCAGTTCAGCGCTCACCAGCTGACAAACGACAACGGTCTGCGGCTTGTCAACTTTGCCTCCTCCAAGCGCATGGTAATACGCAGCACCTTCTTCCAGCACGAACCTCGATTCAGCTACACCTGGCGATCACCGCAAGCAACATACTCCCAAATAGACCACGTTCTGATCGACGGACGGCACTTCTCGGACATCATCGACGTCAAAACATACAGAGGCGCAAACGTCGATTCGGACCATTTCCTGGTTATGGTGAAAATGCGCCAAAAACTCTCCGTAGCCAACACACTACGGAACAAACCTACCCCAAGGTACAACATGGATCGGCTGAAGCAAGCTGAAGTGGCAAATAGCTACGCGGCAGCTGTGGGGACAGCACTGCCGACTGATGAGGCAACACAACCGCTGCCTCTTAACGACCACTGGCGCTTAGTGGAGAAAGCCATCAGCAGCTCAGCCGACAATATGATTGGCTTCGTAGAGCGTAACCAGAGGAAGGAATGGTTCGATGATGAGTGCAGACGAGCACTCGCCAAGAAGAACGCAGCACGCGCCCGCATGATCCAGCATGAGACCCGGCAGAACGTGGAACTCTACAAGGCACTGAGGAAGCAGCAAACCCGACTCTTCCAGGAGAAGAAGCGCCAGCTTGAGGAGTCGGGAGAACAGGAACTGGAGCAGCTGTTTCATACAAGGGACACTCGTAAGTTCTACAGAGGGCTGAACACGGCACGAAGCGGTTACACCCCAAAGACCGAAATGTGCCGTGGGGAAGATGGCAGCATTCTGACGGACGAACGAGAGGTGATTGCCAGGTGGAAGCGCTACTACGACGGACACCTGAACGGAGCGCAAGCAGGAGACCGGGGAGACGGTGTAGAGGACCACATCAGCAGAGTGGTGGGCGATGAGGTGCCCCCGCCATCGGTAGAGGAAGTCACCGGGGCCGTCAAACAGCTGAAACTCAACAAGTCAGCTGGCAGCGACGGCCTTGGCGCCGAGCTCTTCAAGATGGGCCAGGAGAGGCTTGCCATCTGCATGCACCAGCTGATTGTGAAGATCTGGGAACAGGAAGAACTACCAGACGAGTGGAAGATGGGAGTGATCCACCCCGTCTACAAAAAGGGCGACAGGTTGGACTGTGCGAACTTCCGGGCGATCACAGTTCTGAATGCCGCCTACAAGATCCTATCCCGAATACTCTACTGCCGGCTCTCCCCCCTAGCCAGTGATTTCGTCGGAAGCTACCAAGCTGGTTTCGTTGGAGGGAAATCAACAACCGACCAAATCTTCACTCTCAGGCAGATCCTCCAGAAATGCCGAGAGCACCGAATCCCCACGCACCACCTATTCATCGACTTCAAAGCGGCCTACGATACCATAGATCGGACCGAACTATGGAAAACCATGCAGCAGTACGGATTCCCCGGAAAACTGATCCGACTGTTAAGGGCCACAATGGATAGGGTGCAGTGCAGGGTGAGAATATCGAGCATGTTGTCGGATCCGTTCGAGTCTCATCGGGGGTTACGGCAAGGCGACGGGCTCTCCTGCCTGCTATTCAACATCGCTCTGGAGGGTGTCATTCGGAGCGCGGGCTTCGACCATCGGGGCACGATTTTCACACGGTCAGTCCAGCTTCTTGGCTACGCGGATGACATCGACATCATTGGACGGTCGACTGCGACGGTGTCCGATGCATATACCCGATTAAAACGCGCAGCTGCGGGAATTGGACTGGAGATCAATGCGTCAAAGACTAAGTACCTACTCGCCGGTGGCTCTGACCGTGACAGAGCAAGACTGGGAGCTAGCGTACGAATCAACAACGATGAGCTCGAGGTAGTTGAGGAGTTTGCCTATCTTGGGTCTCTTATAACATCGGACAACAACATCAGTTCGGAGATCCGAAGACGCATTGTTCAAGGAAGTCGTGCCTACCATGGGCTCCATAAGCTCCTAAGGTCCAGACGACTTCGCCAACGCACGAAGTGCACCATATACCGCACATTGATACGGCCGGTAGTCCTCTATGGGCATGAGTCCTGGACGCTGCTCACGGAGGATGCCAACGCACTCGGCATTTTCGAACGTCGTGTGCTCCGGACTATCTTTGGTGGCGTATACGTGCAGGACGGGTGGAGGAGAAGGATGAACCACGAGCTGGCTGAGCTGTTTGGCGAGCCGGATATCCTAACGGTGGCGAAAGCCGGAAGGATCCGCTGGTTGGGGCATGTCATGAGGATGCCGGACTCATGCCCCACCAAGAAGACACTCGTCAGCGACCCGCTCGGCACGAGACGCAGAGGAGCTCAGCGAGCCCGTTGGCTGGACCAGGTGGAGCAGGACCTGCGGAACATCGGATGTCACCGGGGATGGAGAGCGGCAACCACGAACCGAGCGACCTGGAAAACGATTGGTGACCAGGCCATGTCAGCACGACGTGCTCAACTATGAGCGGGCCAGATAAGAAGAAGAAGAAGAAGAAGATGCAAATTGTGTACACATAACTAAATATATTCAACCATTTGAAAAAAAGTTACTGTTTACACATATTTAACGTCCACGCTGTGCATCAATAGATTAATCAATTATTATTTAATAACTGTTATGGAAATTGAATAATGTTTGATTACTACTGAAGCTCAAATGGTTGCATATATATGTAAGTGTACACAATTTGCATCTATAAAAACCAAAACAGACCGGCCTCGAATCTGACTTTTATGTTAATGAGGTTTAAATATCTGGTGTTCGATTGTGTGTTTATGCTGATGAATACGACATTTGGCTTGATGGGTTCACACATGGCTTGTTCAGGTTTCAACTTTGATAGGCCATTTTTGCACATTGGCTAAACGCGTTTACGCTTATCCTATCCATTGAAAAAACCTGTAAATAGTCGCTCTGCGCATAGCGAACTCAGCAAATTGTGTGAGTTACCACACGGGTTGAAAGATTACACCCAAGACAATGTGGTTTTCCTTCCTAACGAGAAAATCGTAGGAATAATAATGGAAGGAAAAAGCAACTTAGTGGTAAACGCAAGAATGTTTTTCGCGAGATTTTACAAGGGCATGAAGGAATGCAATAAACTCGAACAGAATGAGCCCATTTTGGACGTTCAAGTAATCTCGTTTCGCAAGATTAGACAGTTCGAGATAATGGAAATGATCCAGTTTTTAGGGTAGCGACATGGGAGAAAAATCACCATGTACAATGCCAGCTCCGAGCGCATTGAGGTCGCGAAAGAAGAGGTGCCTGGATTATTGAGGGAATTCCATGACGCACCACTAGGGGGGCATGTAGGAGCTAAACGCATGCGGAAAAGGATCGCTGCAATTTACCATTGACAGAACATGAGACGGGACATAGAGGATTATGTGCGCAATTGCGACTCTTGCCAGAAGAATAAAATCTGCAAGTACAATCGGATCCCTATGAAACTCACAACAACCGCATCGGAACCATTCGAAAAATTGTTCATGGATATCGTAGTCTTGCCGGAAACAAACCAGGGAAACAAATATGGCCTGGTAATACAAGACGATTTGACTCGATATTTAATAGTGGCCTCTATGGAGAATCAAGAAGCCGTCACAGTAGCGAAATTATTTGTAGAAAATGTTATTTGTGAATTCGGAGTGCCAGAAGAATTAGTCACGGATCAAGGCACGAATTTTATGGGGCAGGTAATGAAGAGCGTGTGCAAGATTTTTAAATTAAGAAAATCAACACGAGCGCGTACCATCCACAGGCAAACCTGGTGGAAAGAGCGAACAGGGAATTGAAAATTTACCTGAGACAATTTGTGGGAGGAGATCCGCGAATTTGGGATCAGAATGACACACCGTTCGAGTTAATGTATGGAAGAGAGCCACGGATTCCGGCATCCATATACAAAGGTGCGTTGGCCGAAGAAAATTACCACGATTACGCACTAGGAATGAGGAAACTGCTCAAACACATACTCGAAGTAGCTAGGGAAAATTTGGTAATGTCCAAAGAAAAACGTAAGGAGATATATGATAAAGGTACGGCACCTTGGCAGCCAATGTGGGGAGATAAAGTGCTTGTCCAGGCCAACCCCATGGGAGTAGGACAGAAATTGCAGAGTACATGGAGAGGTCCTTACGTAGTGATAGATGTGCCGAGCAATCTGACGTCGGTAATCAAAAACGGAAACAGGTTAGAAAGGATACATAATAATCGATTGAAAAAATACTACGAATAAAAGAAAAAAAAATAAATATGTTTATATTAGCTGGCCCGACGAACTTCGCCCCGTCCAATATTTTTTAATGCCTGCGATAAGGGTTTTTTCTGGAAAAGTTTTTATGTTAAATAAAAAGAAGTTTGAATTTATAATATTCGAAATCATTGATGCTTTAAAAGTACATAGAAGCCGATTTCCCAAAGCGGTAACACGACACATAGTCATAGCATGGCCATGTGGAAGAAGCAGGGGCATTTTAAGATTTATGCTACACACCTCCAGCGACTGTTGAAGAATTGAATATGCCTAAATTGAAATGGCATATCGTTAAACATGCTGCCCCTTTTAAGTCGCTATCACATTGTTCGAAGGCTGCCATTACATAATTTGGGCAAAAACGAACAAATCATCCCAAAACATCAGCAAAATTGGTCCAGCCGTTTTCGAGTTCTAGCGTTACAAACAAACATTCATCAAATTTCATTTTTTATACATGGATACATAGATATAAAATAAGAAAAAAAAAACAAAAGGGGAGTTGGTTTTAAAACAAAAAAAAGGAGGGTATTCCTTTTTGTTTATTCAGGTTTCAGGTATTTCCTCTCACACCAGTTCGAAGACAATATCGCACATGCGATCCACCAGGATCGCATGTGCGGCTGATAGAGGCAGCTAGCCCCGCTGGTACCGTACCACGACGGAGATCACGTCCTCTGGAATGGGCATAGGCGCGGGACCAAGGGCCGTACATGCCCACGCTATCTCGCCCAAAACTGCCTGCAGACTCTCCTCCGTAGCACGGGGAGGGCCCCAGAACTCTTCAGCGGGGAGGGGGGGGGAGGTATCCGGGCGGGCGTGGTCCTCTTCGTTGGCTTCGACCGGAACCTCCGGCGAGGTATCAGTGGGCGGAGTATCCAGGCAGGAGCAGACTTCCTCCTCGGAGTCCCAGAGTAACGAGCAGGAGTGGTGATGGGACTAGAAAAAAATATATATATATAAGTAATAAATTTTCGTCGATCAACCTATAAAATCCATTCACGGGTATAAATGAAACTTACCGTTTTATTTTTCTTTGTTGATAAACTATTGGAACCGATGAATTGAATACGGACACTGAATAAACACTCCCGACCGGTTAAGCATATTTATAGCCAAACCCGGCTGGTGACGATTGATGGTATCTCTTTCCTTTTGGGAAAGGACAGAATCAACATGCAGCGATTTCTGCAACAGTGCAACTTGTGCAACAGACGCGGTAACCTTATCGCTGTGTCGGTAACTTCATCGCTTTAACGCTACTGAAGACAACGAAAATAGGGCCAACAGGAAAACGCGACGAAGGGAGGATAAGGTGACACCGCTTTGGCTAGAACGACATTTGTGCAACAAGCGGGAAAATAAGAACGGAACCACGCAAATTGTTGATGTTTTCAGAACGACGCCAAACGATCCCCTGGTACCGTAGGAAGGCGGCGAACAAGAGTGGGGAGGTGTGAAGTTTTTTTTGTGTGTTTTTTTGCCTTACATAGGAACGAAAAGAATTCGGTGGCACAACAGTTGATGAACACATAGGAGCCATAATGGGGATAAGAAGAAGAAGGTTCTAAGATAGGCGCTCTCCTCTTCTTCCACAGGCTAATGTTCGCTATGGCGTCCGCAAAAAGGGGATGGAAAACTATACACAACTTACCAAGGCGAGGCGATGATATCCCTGGGCTGGGCGAATTACAGGATTGACCTCGATTTTGGAAAACTGGGTAAGGAAATCGATACACTAGAAGTGGTCACCGGACTGTATCAGCAAACTTGCGAGATTCTTTACTCTAAAGTATGTGTAGGGCTAACAGAGAATATACACAATCAGTTAACTTAAATACGTGAACAGCATAGATTCCAGGCTGGATTCTTTATTCGCCGATTTACAAGGAGTGTATGGTCATATTTGGGAGCGATGGATACAGGCGACAGATCGCGGATTGACAAGGATCTGGATAAGCTGCGAGGTAATGAGGAGCGGTTGAAACATAATCTCGATAGCGAGATTGGGGTCATAAACGCGTTATACGATCTTATAGCGAATGCATCTAAGAACGTTGATGGGAAGCTAGATCAAAATCGAGCCGCTTTCGAGGCAGCAAAGACTGAGTTGCAAAGGGGAATAGTGGATTTAAACTTGCACAGGCAGAAGATGGGGATGGAGCAGGAATTAGTGAGGCTCAATATGTGAATAATACAGCTACTAAATGATATACACCGGAGACAAGGGATTGCCCTGACAGCACTTATGGGACAAGAGTTAGCCTTGCAGGATCTGATGTTTTTAGTGGATCCGGAGGAGCTCCTAGCAAAGTTAGAAGACAGGGAGCGGACACCCACTATGGAGGGAAAGATACCACGTCGGAGTGACGGGCGGATCGATTAAAAATTGTTCGGGATAATAACCCAACAGGCAACGGCTTCCAACACCGGAATGATTGAAATTCACTTGAAATTCCCTTTGGTGGAGGATCGGCGGTATGACATAATACATGGGTTAATCTCACCGGGGGTAGAAGGGGAAATCCTGATCTTAACGGAATTAACCAGGGACTTTCTATTGAAAAGCAAGGAGGACGGCTGGGGATACCTCCTCAGCGGGGAAGAGCTAAGTAAGTGCAAGAAGTTAACAGATGCCCGGGTATGTTTCCACCCAAGAGCAAAGCAGGATTTTTCAACCAGCCTAGAGTGTTTCCCGGCCCTGCTGGAAAAACGCAACACGACCAACTGTCAAAGGAGGGTGCTGCGGGTAACTAGTGACGTATGGATGGAGACCCTCACTGCCAATGATTGGATGTACGTGGCGCCACACGAGACGGAACTAAGTATGGAAGGCAAGGGCCGCCTGACGAAAACCAAAATAAAGGGGACAGGAATAGTACGGCTGCGACCGGGGATGGTCATTCACACCAATAGTATCACCATTAAGTATAGGGAAGATCAGGGAGAGGGAGAAGAGAAGCTTTTACCCGAAGGGGAGGTCGTTATCCCAAATTTTCCGAAGGGGATAACTTTGCCAAAAAATGTAGCAGCAATAAACATTTCGGCTGAGAGACACACGTTCCTTGATCAGAAGAAACTTTTTAATTTGGGCACCTTGGCGCGGGATCTCGAACATCAGAGAGCCAAATTAGAGAACATAACATACGCGCCATTAGAAAACCCTTGGTTTACTGTGCCCGGTATCATGATCTTTTTGGCCGGAACGGTTTTTATAGGGTGTTGGTGCAAAAGTCGAGCCCAGTCACGGTCAGTGGAAATGACACTGCCAATCGTGCATATTACAACCGGAACCGCGGAGCAGACGGATCCGGCGTTGACCATACAGGCCCAGCCCGCGGAGGAATCGAACGCTCCATTAAGAGAAAAAAACATCCGTATAGAGCCTCAGCACTATAGGGAGTCCACCACAGAGATAAGAGACTTGACTTCAAGAAAAGGGATACACGAGGGGGAGGCTAATAAAATCCCTGATACAATCGAAAAGGGGAAGTCGGAGTTTTCACCACGGCGGGTGTGGTAGAAGGGGGCTGCATAAACTCTACTCTCATCTCACAGCACTCAAACAACAATAAAGAAAAAAAAGAGAAGGGGGAACTGTAAACAAGCGTAAATATGAATATAATGAAAGAAATTAAAATGAATGAATGCCGCGGTTAAAAATATGGAACCCAATAAGCCTAAAGAAAATAAATTGAGAATGTAACAATGCTAAGAAAAAGAAAACGGCTTATGGAAATACAGTTGAGGAAGAGAAAAACGTAGAAAACGTAATAGACGACGAGGGATGTGTTGTGGCCGTGTGAATACTTGTATTCCTCCTAGGACCATAGATTGACCTAGGGCTGGGTTCAATTCCCAGTAGCCTACACGGTCAAAAGTGTAGGTATGATGAAAGATAGGATACCGCGAGGAAAAATGCCGCGAAGAAAAGTAGTACTAATGAGAATTGAAAGGAAACACGTATTAAACAAAGTAAGATGCAAACGCGTTGCACAGTTAGGGACCCAATACTCTTCAAAGCCATTAGTAGAACTAGGGAAGATGGTCGTATTGAGAAACACGTCTTGTCGGATGTAGAATTTGAACGCGACAGCGTCATAACCGGTCCCATTTCGTGCAATAGGAAGTACCCCCATAGGATCGAAAAGGTGAACAGAAGGTATTAAACTAGGGGGAAAACCGAGACACCCACCTATAGGAAAATTCCGCTACGAATAGCGAAGGAGCAAAGATGCTCAATGCGCATGTAGGCATTGTTAGGGACATGGTAAACGGTAGAAGGGAAACTCAAGCCAGCTTACCGGGTTCAAGCCCCGCTCTAACCAAATACGACATAGAACGAAGGAGCCAAGGATGCTCGAGATATATAGCGCAAAATATCAACAGGGAAAGCCCTTATATTGAAAATTCCGCTAAGGAAAAGCGAAAGAGCCAAAGATGCTCAGAATATTGTAACACGGACAGGGAAACCAGGAGACCCTCATATAAGTAAATTTCCGCAAAGAAAGCGAAGGAGCCAGGGTGCTCAATGCATATGTATGCACGGTTAGGAACATGGTATACGGTAGTAAGAGAAACTCAAGCCAGCTTACCGGGTTCAAGCCCCGCTTTAACGCAGTACACCATGAAGCAAAGAGCCACAGGGCGTAGATCATTAGGAACACTGATAGGGAAAACCAGAAGACACCCTCAGATGAGAAACTGCCGCTGAAAGGCAAGCGATGATGCCGACGTGCATAGGAATTGTATTAATGGTGTGGGCAAACCAATAGACACCCACTTCTCCGAAAGAAAGTATGTACTGCGCACAAAGATGCGAAAGAGCAACGGTTACCGGGTTAGAAAAACGCGTTAGGGAAAATAATACTAACCATGGGGTCACTAACCAACGGAGAAAGCTCCATGAATAATATTAAGAGCGCTCATTAGAATTAGAACAGCGACGAACGGAGCCAGGGGTACCTCAGCGACAACGCCGCAGCATCCAGCGACGATCTTCAGCAACTTAAAGGGCAGGATCAGCCGAAAGCCCAACGACGACCATCCCATGACGCTTCAATGTGGGATACAACACGTAAACACGAGTGCGGAGACGACACACGATGTGCGATGATGAAGTCGACCGCAACAACGATAGACAGGAAGACCAAACTACAGGCAGCTTGAAGGATGACCCCGATGCAGCAGAAGACAACTAGCATCGAATCAAAGCAGAGAAAGGTACCCCAGGTTCATCGCGAGAACGGTACTATGCTCCAATATTACCAGCAGACTAACCAGCTCCAGATTCGCCTCTTCAAGACGGATCTAGAGCTCAAGTAGTGGGGGGGGAACCTGCCGTTCCCAACCAAGAAAATCGGAGTTTGATTTGTATGCATCTCGCTCTGACGCGTGCCCCGGGGTACATGGGCTGTCTCACTGACTGCGCCGATCCGGAGTCGACCGCGGTCGGCCGTCCCGTCTCAAGCCGAGCAGTGCAATTCGAATCGAGCGGCGCGCTCGTAACCCCATATATGGGCATCGGCAAAAGACGATGCGAGCCATTCCCCAAAAATTACGAAGCCATCTCCAAAAATTGCGAATGATCCAGCTTCGGCTTCCCGACACGCATCGTGTCGTGCTTGCTTCCCCGACACGACCCTCGCTACGCCCAATACCCGCGCGCACACACTCACCAAGCGGTGCGCAAATTCTCACACGCATGCCATGCATAGAACAGCCGACCCACGACCATCACCGCCGGCGTGCGGGCGAGAACTGACATGCTAGGGTAGGGGATCTTTTTTCTATCCCCGCACGACTGGACATCTGAGAGAACGCAGCACGCTCTGTGCAGCGGACTTACGATTTCTTCAACACGCAGCGCCTACCGATGCAGCCCGGCAGGCCGACTCTTATACCGTTAAAGAACACACATATCTATAAGAGCTCTATGGCCGAGCGAGTTGACCGACACACTCATGACACAAAGAAACAGAGAGAGGGGAGAGGAAGGTGGGAGAGTAGTGACGGAATGGAAGAGAAGAGCCAGACCCGAGCCGGGGAATGTGCCTGCCACCCCGTGAATGAGCCACCGAAACTGACCTTACTTCTACGCCAAGCTGACCAACTCACCGTGCAACACGACACCTCACTAGCAACCGGGGAATCAGCCGTCGCGAGAACTGACCTGCTTCACTGCCGAGGGTCCGATACTAGCCGACCGGATGACGACACGCCATGGAGCGCGGGGACAGAACGAAGAATTCGATCACGCCATGGGGCGACATCGATAATGAGAACAACGCAGCATGGAAAAACACCGGACGATCGTTCGATATCAGCAATGACCGAAAATGAGGACGATTTGGACTTAAGTCGTAAACATCCGCTCAGGAGAAAAAACAATCGAACGCGCACCCGACAAAGCTAATCACCGAAAAGCGATCACGATCGAAAGCGAGTTACGAAAACAAGTGTCGCATAACAACAGGAGTGAACGAGATCGATCATGAATCGCCCCGGGAAAAAGGCGCCTGACAACGAAGCATCGATCAATGCGAGAACGGCACAGCGACAGCAGAGGCGAGGGAATGGTCAGGCTGTAGGGAGAGGGCGGCACAAACTAACCTAGATTAATTTAGTTATAAATATTACTTGGTTGTAATAAACCAAGTGTGGTCTTTTAGCAACACTCGAAGGAAGAACATCTTGTCTGTTTCCTTTACGCGTCGTCCGTCCGGGGAAGAACAGTCTGCTCGTCTTACAAGGAATCGTGTTTGGCCACGATTAGGAAGCCATTTCTGATTGGTGACAGAAATTAAGGTAAGAAATAACTCTAATTCTAGGAACTGAGGCCGTCAGCCAAAGGGCGGTAACTTCAAGTGTAATTCGGATAAAATGTGTTTTTATTCAAAGCTAGCTTATTTACCCGATTACATACGAGCTGACATGTTACAACGCAATGAAAGTAGATGTAGAATTAGAATTCCTTTGCACTATCAAGGTCTAATTTTAATAATTCAGAGATTTTGCTGTTTTAAAGAGCTTCTTCAATTCTGCATCCATGTTGTGTTGCAACGATAGACCAAATCTTTACACATTCAAAAGATTCCATCAAGTAATTTCTGCGAATTAATTTTTTCGTCTATTTTTAAGAGATAGGTGCATGGGAGGAAATATTTTTTTTGTGAAAAAATGACTTCAAAAAATTATATACGGTAATATTGTCCACCTTCGTGCAAAGTTTGGTGCTAATCAATCGAGTAGTTTCTGAGAATTGATTCAAAAATTCTAAAAAAAATGTATATCCTCTAATCGAGCAGATGGCTACCCAAGGAGAAATTTTGGTAGTATGCAGGTGTATAAAGAATTCTCTTCAGAACTGTCCGCTCTTCTTTTCAGAATTCTGTTTACACCTTATTTTGCAGCAAATTTCCTTAGCAATCTAGGTGTAAAGAGAATTCTGAAAAGAATTGTATAAAGAATTCTGTTCACACTTACAGAACACCTCAAAAAAGAACTCTTTTGACAGAGTGACTGTGCGTTTATAACACATAGTTTCTGACTATACGTGGCAAAAAACGTATATCTATTCGCAGTAGTTTATATGAGCTTGTTTCAGGATATCTTTTCTTTCCAAGTAATTATTTTGATGCAGGAAAATATTTTTGTTTGATTTATTATTTTAATTTATAGATAATCATAATACATATATACATCCAGTGATGTTTGCGTCCAATGAGATTTGCTTGCGCAGCAGGTACCTGCAGCAGGTAACATCCAGAAATCGTCCGGGAGCACCTCTGGTTCGTTCTGTCAAACAGGAAAAATGTACTGAGGACATGGCTCGTGGCAGGCTCTTTCGATGTACGGGCAGCACCACTCCGTCTTGGCCGGCGAAAACAGCCAGAACTTTCTTTGTCGGGGCACTGAAATGTGTGAAAAGCGCGGAAAAATCATCATCAGTAATAACTCTGTGCTGTGGGTTCTTACACACTTACTTACTGTCTGGGGCGCTGGCTGAATCCTTTTAATGTATCCGTGGTATTCTTTGGCGTCGTGTTCGACAACTCGCTCTTGTTGCCGTCGTAGATGAGGAATATGAGTTGTGTGCGGGATTGCATGCAATTTTGCACTCGTCGGCTACCTCACCCGCGAAAAGACCTTCTATGGCGATTTGCCATCGAGTCGTTTCAGCATAGCGCATTTTCAGGTGGGTTTCTACAGACCCTTAGGTTAGAGCAACCCATTCGCGAAGTCCTCGGGCAGTGGCTCGGCCGATCAGGGTTTGTGATTCGTCGGTGAAGTTCTACCAACACTGCCTCGCTTTGCTGAAACATCGTCCAGGGTTTGATTGACTGGACTCTTGCTCAGGGGTTTCTCTGTTTCCCGCCTCATTAAGCCCCCGCAGCGCTACTTCAATCTTACAGGATGCCGGAGCCTCATCACCCGACTCATGCCGCTCGGTGGGAAGCGAGTAGTTCGGGCTTCAGCATCAACGCACTGCTCGAGAGATCGACCAGAAGGAGCTGTAAAATTTCGGCTTCACCAGAGGTTGCACGGGGCGTGGGCAGCCGCTTCCTTCTCTACCTCCGCAGCCTTTGTATTTTCACATGGCGATTTCTCATCCTCCTCCGTCAGTGGTTTCTCGCTTGTCTGACTGTTGAACGTTGCCTCCCCTCACTGCCGGTGATTTTCCTGCAGGGGCACTGTAACGAACGCAACGGCTACGAATATAGGAAAAGAGCAGGAATGAAAATCATGAAAAAAGACAAAGAAATCAAAATGCGAGTATGACCAGGATCGCTCCGCATGTAAGTAGTGCAAGGAAACGTTGAGAAAGAAAAATAAGGAAGCGTGTAATTAAATACCGTGTCAAGAAGGGCAAGCAATATAAACAAAAAAGGCAAGGGTCGCTCTGATAATAATAACCATCGCGATTTGAGCGTATGGTAATGTTGCAAACACACGAAGCATGTGTGGAGCGCAGAAAGTAATGTAAACGATTATCCGATCCCACAGGACAGGCAGGACGATCGGGCGAAACATATTGATATGGAAATAAGCGGGATAAGGACGAACGCGTTAACATTGACCTGATCCCACGAAGAGACGATTGTAGGAAACGTGCTTGAACACGTGGTCCTAAACAAACGATCTTCTATGTCATTCGCTCTAGTTAGAAGATAGAAAAACTTTAACAAATTGACACTTATTAATTGAAGGTCATAAAGAACAACACTCTGTTATCCATTAGATCCATCGGAGAACGGTTATGATGCTCTGCTGATCCACTACGTCCGATCCGAAACATTTAAGGTTTCTCTTTCAGCTCTCTTTTTGGCGGAAACGAAGTTTGATCGTACCATTACTATTCATCCGGAGATTTGTTTGTGGAGAAACAAATCAGAAATCTTCGATACACGTTGGAATCCTGGTTATACAATTCACTTCGGGGATCGGTCAATGCACGCGGAGCAAACCCCGCTCCGAGCTCGAAGAATAATTAGCACGAGACTGAAAGTGTAACCGTGAAATAAAGGTATCCTCGTTATCGCGAGTAGCACCGCGTTCCGTGTACCCTCACACTCACGGGAACGCATCTGTAATTAACAACCGCAATGACCGGTGTGTTGCGGCGTATTTTCCTCACCGGAGATCGGTCCGTACTGTTGTGCCACTCGTACAGCTCCTGCCAATAATGCCTGCTGATCGTTGATAACGTCTTGGTGTAGTTTATCGCCGACATCCTGGGGCGTGTGTTGGGCCTCATACAAAAAGGGAAAACCTCGGCGCGGGAATGGCGTGCGTCCTGCCGAAATTTGTGGAAGTCGCGTCGACCAGGAAAATTGAAATCACTGAAATCACCGCGGCCTCAACGTCTGCTGCACCACCGTCCGGGATTATTCTACGCGTCACGGCCGGCCATGGGCGCGCCGGGCTACTGCTTTGACTGCTCAACGTTGAAGGCCGGTCGCTTGCACTGAGCGGGATGATCAACGCCTTCTTTTCGACTTTTCAGCTTTTCGACCAACGTTGTGTTGTGTTGCTGTTCCACCGGCTTCCGAAGTATGCTTTGACCGATCGGGATCTTTGCCCGTTCGAGTGTTCACTCTTGTATATGCAACACCATGGCCAGCGCAGAAAACCAAAACTGTGAAAAACGAGGATAATCATCATTTATAATATCGCTCTACACATTGCCGGGTTATTACATGTAATGAACTGGGCGAGTATGGCCTGTAAAATTCAAATTTTAATTCAAGTTAGAATAACGCAGTTTATCAACGGCTATAAAGAGAGGAAAAGAGATGAAAAAGACGACAAAATAATCTCATTCTATTGGAACAACGTGGGAACGACCAAGATCGTCCGGATGTACGCCGCGCAGGGAAACGTTGGTATTTTAAACATCCCAATCCTATCTCCGTCCGCCGGTAATGACAATTAGAAGTTCGATACACATCACTACTGCGTGTTACAAAACATTTTCCCTTTGGAGATCGGTCAATGCATGCGTTGCAAGCCCCGTACCACACTGGAAAAGTTAGTAACACGGAATCGAGGGTGTTACCGCTGTTAGGTTGTCCGTGTTAGCGCTAAAACGCCGTTCCCGTGTATCTTCGCACGCGGAAACGATTCTGTATTTTACATTACACAATATCCTACTACCTCTCTCCCGTTGTGGCACGTTTTGAAAATCCGAATACACACCATAGATCACCATCTTCGAAAAATGTTGCACAAATCACCAATTTACCTCCTACTGAACTGGAGAAAGAACACGGGCGAATAGAGTTGCAGTACAACCCGGAACATTCTAGAGGAAAAAAAATCGTTGATATTAAAGTGACGTTGGAACCGCTTACCCAACCCCTTACCCATGAATAGTTTCCGAGCAGAAGTTGATGTAATATTTCAGCCACGCTTCCGGGCCAGCAGAGAGGTCATGTTCCCAGCCAGTACGTACAGGAAGTTATGAAATCCGGGAATGTATTCTCGGTCTGCTCCCAGTTGTACTGCTTCATCTGAGAATTCAGCATTTTCCGGCGTGTCTTCACGAACAGCTTGTAGTTACTGTTGCAACTCTTGAGCCTCTTCTGCTTTACGTTGAGGGTCCTGCAAGTGTAAAATGATAATCATAATTTGTTTGTAGGTATTCGGATTCTCCTCCAGTAACACGCACGCGTCCTGATCTTGATTGTTGGCCGGTTCGTCAGCAGCAGGACGGGCGGCATCACGAACAGCGCCCTGACGAGCGCAATGCACCAGCGCTGCCTTCTCGTACAAGCCCTTCGTAACACCGTTTGTGTCGTCCGCAAATGGGATGCTTTTGTGAACTACTTCGGTCGAAAATCAAAGAAAAAGAAACGTTCCACTATGGGATCAATTCAATTCACTCTATTCCCTTACAAGGGAACAGTTTGTAAACTAATAGTCAACTATTTGCGACGAAAAAAACCTGAACTGCACAACTGTCCCTCGGCCAGAAAAGAGTTCGACTGCAGCAAAAGCAAAATGGCGTATCTGTGGCGTTATTCAATGGTAATATAACGTGCCACTGCGTTTTATTCTAGTTATACGATTCTTTGTACTTTGCACGGCTAGAACAAGAGCAAACAAAACATGACTGCCTGCTAGATGGCCAGACGTGCACCTCCACAGTAAGCAAACAACAGGTTTGACAGCTAGTTCTTTTCAAAACACCAATGCCTACCAAAAATAAGAACTTTGGTAGGTTAGAAGGTGTACATGCCTACCAAAAAAACACCTTTGGTAGATTATAAGGTGTACACTAGTTTTTTGTAGGCCAGCTACCTGGCCCGATATAATTCATGTGACACTTTAATTTACTTAACACAGAAAATTACTTTTTAAATCAAACCGATTAGGATTTATTCAATTAAGCCCGGCAAAGCTTTAGTTCATAAGCCTTCATGCGTTAGGAACAGTGTTTTCGTCGTCAGATTGCGGAGCTGATGTGTTTGACATTCCTGTGAATTTTTATGAATGTCAATAATGCAACCCGCCAAGAGACGGAAGCATACACCAAGAAGCAGCCCACTCGCTTATTGCCAAGCGAGTAACTGGATACCAATATGTTGGGGAAACCTGGACACCGTGGTATCCTAGCACAATGCGTGGACGCGGGCCATGTCTCTTGGTAATTGGAAGAGGGGCCCACGGGAACATTTGGCGCAGAAGTCTCCTGGCTTCGTTGCAGTTTGCCGCCTGGCCAAATCGCCAGCATGCTCCTAGGGGATTTTGTCCGTTTCCGGTGTTAGTGGTACTGTTGACGCCAAGCGCCGCGCTCGCGTCTTTCATCTGCTGTGTCCTGCCTTTGCCCTAGATTTCGTTATTTATTTTTTTATTTATTTTACTATTTTACACATAGTTTAAAACGCGTCAAGTTTTGTTTAAAGGAGCTGAAGACAGAATAAAAAAAGCATGCACCTTACACCCCTCTCCTAAACTCAGATTAATTGTAACGGAGTTCCTACAACAGGAGCGGAACACGGGATAACGGAACAATTTTCGTTCCATGAATCAAATTGGTGATCAAATGTAAAATTGCATTTGCAACCGAAACGATGAAAAATTCTAAAATCCTCTCATATTGCATACGCTCTCCGGCTGGGAATATAATTCACAGTTTTCTCGAATACTTTCAAGCGACCGCACAAAAGAATTATTGACAGTATCAACCTAGCTTCGATCAGCTTCTTTTTTTACTAAGGTTTCAAAAACCATTGAGCAATCGCTTGCATCGCTGTTTCAACTCGAACTCTCTCTCCAATATATTTATTAATTAATATATTATTCTAATTAATAAATTGATATATTAATCTAAGCAGCAAAAAAAAAAAAAAGCAATTAAAATTAAATTGTACGGCACCTCACAGCACTGCACGCAAGTACAAAGAATAAAGCATTTAAATACCCGCCCGGTCTCCTACGATAGATCGGACACCAAGAGCATGCAGAAAAAAATGAAAGACAGCCCGCACCGTGGAGTACAGCACGCACGCAAAAATAAAATGTTATGGTTCTTAAGAAAAGATAACACATTCAAATGCCCGTCCGGGAACCAAGACCCTCATAATGTGGGAAGCACGGACGACAATACAAAAGAAAGACCGTCCGGCGGTAGCACAGCAGAGTGTGGTGTTCGGAAGACCCGAGGATTTTTCGAGCGTCAATCATTTGCGGGTGTGCGAGTGAAGCAATATAAATGTGCGAGCGAGCAACAGCGATTGTGGGTTGGAACTGCAGCAAAAGCAAAAACAACTCACAGGGGGTTATAATGGTCGTAAGCGAGACGGCATACGGAACAAAGCGAGAGGCAAGTATGAAACGTCCGAAATTCCCCCGTTGGGAAGTTTCGGCGATGGAAAAAGTCGTTTGTCGGTACTTTTTGTATTTACGTGAAATACCACAAATTAGTACTTTATTCCGTTTGTATGAAAAGAGAGCGTCCCTTGGCGCGCATCGCTCTTTTATAGCTGACCGACTCGTGTCCTCGGCCCGATCGCACCTCGTACTTCTCACCACTTCATCTTCTCACTGAAGTGAGTGAAGTGAGATCGGGTTACGCGCATGATTTATCACATCCCACCCCCCAGTGGCATGCATGTGTCACTCCATCTACTATGCGTAACCCGCTAATGAAGTACACCTTCGAAGTTCTGTTGTGATTACCACAGTCCACCCCCCAAGTGTCATACAAATGTCACTTTGGTTACTGAGCGCAACCTACTTTTAGTGATGCTCTAACGTCGGTACCATTCCTTTACCACTACTACCACTACTAATGTACGCGCTGTCACCTAGCATTGTCTACTCGCTCATCCTTCCTCGTGGCGTAGCCGTTGTTACATTATTTCGTTTCCCACGGTCCCGGTAAGTTAAAATGGATTTTGCCGAATCTAAGTCCCTTTTCGTTGCAGATGTCTTGCCGTTCGAGTCGATGTTACTTCAACAAAGTTGGTCAGCGTCTCCCCCCGGGGTCGTCGTAGGGTTTGGCAGGGATAGTTCCGCGTCGTACACGACCATCAAAGCGCACCCGGTGTTGATCGCGCCGCTTGTCTGGATACAGGCTGTACAGCGGGCAGGACGACGGGGATCTATTGTTGCCCTCCTCGCCGTTCTTATCACTACCGCTGTCAACGTACCTGCTACCGTCGACACTACTGCCTTCATCGTCGTAGTCGTCCTCGCCGTGCTCACCGTGTTGGCCTTCCCGGCAGCGAACACTAATGCCGCTAATGCGATGGTTGCTGCTGTTGCATTTTGCACGTCTTGCCAACCTCTTCTAACGCTACTTCACTGTCCTCCCGCAGGTCCTGGTTGACGCCTCCGATCCCGTTTCCCACATTGACTACCGTTTCCTCGGCAATCAACCTCACCGGTTCAACATTGTGTTTTCAGTTTCGTCTTCGCTACTTTCAGTTGTTGTTTTTGTTAGTTTTTTCTTGAGTTCCTGAATTTCTTTTCTAATAGTTTGTCTTGTGCTGTTGTGTCTTTGGTCTGATTAAATGAAACTTGTTTTTCTGAGCTAACCTTTGTTGCGTCGTGTTTTGCCTTTGTCTGGATGTAGGTGATTCTCTGGTCAGTTTTTATTTTTATTTCCTGCTCGTCGAGGAAGATGGGGCACAAACGGATGGATGCTGGGTGGGCTCCTCCGCAGTTTCAGCATTTCGCTGCATTGCCCCATTCTCCGTGTAGGTTGCGAACCTAAAACCGGGAAGACTAATATTTTCGTTTCCAAAAATTGCTTCCGACTGACGACCAAGCTGAAATACGAACTTGCCACTGAGGCCAAATAGTGTCCGACTGACGACCAAGCTGAAATACGAGCTTGCCACTGAGGCCAAATAGTGTCAAAAGACCGCTACCCTGGGTGGGACAGTCAGACGATTATAAGGCGGACAGATTGGGAATACTCAAGTATCTCTTGTTTTTTCCACTTCCAACTTGTCGTGCTGGAGATTTATTTTCCTTGGCCAGCACACCTTTCGGTCGCATGCTTCTCTAGCGATACATAGTCCATTATTTACCGTTTTGGGAGATTGATTTCCATGGGTATTTAAATTCAGAACGTTTTGAGTTGTGTCACCCGTTTACTTTGACTAATACAACACCTGTTGCCTACACTTGGGCGCACGCTAACTATAAACACTAATTTTTTCTGTTGCCTACTTTTAGGCGCTCATTTCTTCAACTTATCAATATCCAACACTCCGTGTGCTGGTTCGCTGCATCGAGCACAGTTTTCCTGGGTGGTGCATCTTGCTGCTGTGTGTCCAAAGGCAAAGCATCGTCGGCACAGCATGGGGCTCGGGTAGTATGGTCTTGTCTCGATTTTTAGTAATCCGAAGTTGATTTTTTCCGGGATGGTTGGGCTGTTCAGGGTCAGCAGTAGCGTGTTCGTTGGCTGGGATTGTCCGTCTATTTTTCTGGTGAACCGTTTTACGTTGGTAACTTTCTGGTCACTCATTTCACTACAAATTGCCTCTTCGGTCATGTCGCTCACTTCTCTACGGGTGACAACGCACTTCGAACTATTCAGTGAACCGTGTGGTTCCACAACAATGTCCTCGCCGGTGATGAGGTTTTTTAGTTTTTGTAGTTTCACAAACTGTGTTTCACTCCTCACTTTAATCATGTACTTGGTCCCCTTTTCGATTGGGTGACCACTATCCACTTCATCAACATAGTTTTTGATCGTTTTATAAAAGGGTTGACGTTTAGTTGTCCCTTCTGGAGCTTGAAGTATAAGGAATTGCACGCAGCCGTGCTCTCCCTTTGGGTCGAGCCATTCTGGCACGGTTCTCCCGTTTGCTCCGTCGCCTGGAGCGGGTGAAATATTCTTCCACCCCGAGCTAGGACGTGATATCTTCGCACGAGGTCCCCTTCCACTTACTGCCACTAACGGATGGGCTCTTGCACGTGTTTTGAATTGAAAAACGGTGAAAAAAAAACACTGGTCTGTGCACTGGGTATAGCGGTAGACGGGTTTGTATGCACGTACGGTGGGTAGATTTTGCTTGCTCCTATTCCTCTTTCGCAGGCACGTCTGCTCGCCTTGGATATTCCGCTGCGAATGAGTTTCACACTTCTGATTTTTTATCAGACTGCATGCGGTTTCGGCGCTGCACCGGGCTTTTATAGATCCTCGATGCATCCGAAACTGATTAGCTCTGGACTCCGTTCCGTTCTTGTAGTCCGGTTCCTTTCACCGAGTCTCGCCGCACAGGTGGCGCTGCGGTCGCTACGCTGAATGTGTTATGTAGAAAGCGCTGCGGTCGCCACGCTGTGTGTGTTGTGTAGATGGCGCTGCGGTCGCCACAGCTTCAACAACCATAGGCATTCTACGAGGAACATTTGCAATCACACTCGTAAGTGACAATGGCACGCAGTTTACTAGCGAAGCTTTTGCTGTTTTTTGTACTCAGAATGGTATTCAACATCTAAAGACAGCACCCTTTTACCCGCAATCTAACGGCCAAGCAGAGAAATTCTGGACACATTCAAGAGGGCTATGAAAAAGATTTGTGCAGACGACACTTCCCAGCCAGCCACACTAGGAACGACGAAAGAAGTCATTTCTTTCAGGAGTTTTTTCTTTTCAGAAGTCATAATCATAACTTCTAAGTATTTTAGCGCCAATCTGGTTCAGTGGCCGTTGTTGGAAGCAGTTTGCTGAGCAAAATTGAAGTAATGCACAAAAGTTAATCTAGATGGCGCGCGAGTAATCAACATTGGCGATCGCGCTCATGTTCGAACTTAAAAATAAAAAATGGCGGAGTTTCGAATCCAGATTCGAAAAAGAAGATATTCCACCCTATGGCCGCTTTGCTTTGCAGTTGTGTTGGTGCACTTTTATTCCGGTTCGCTACGCTGTAGCTGCGCTCTGTTGGGGAATTGTACGTATATGTTAGTGTATTTTTATATCGAGTGTTTCTTACCTTTTGAATTGGGGACTTCTGAACCGGCACGCTATCGATGTACGCGCTAAGCCATATGCGTTCTCGTGTAGATGGTGTTAGGAAATGGGTTTTAATGATGATATTTTGCTTCCATTTACTGTCATGAATCTTCCTGGGCAGGAATGCAAAAAGTAGTTATGCTGTGGCTCCTGTTATACGCGAACGCATGCGCATGCGGTTTTTTACGTTTTTTACACCCGCATTTAGATAGGAGCTGTCTTGCAATGAAAAACGCACAAAAACGCATCAGCTAAGGCGATGAAAAGTCAAAGTTTTATATTTTACGCAGACGTCTGCGTTTTACATCGCGTGTGTGATGTTTTTATGTTCAGTGTATAATTTTTTTGGCCCCGTATGTGAGGAGGGACAATGGAGGAGCCGATATAATGACGAGCTCTACGAGCTGTACGGAGACACCACTGTCTTGCAACGAATTAGACTCGCCAGGCTCCGGTGGGCTGGCCATGTCATGCGAATGGCACCGGACGACCCAGCCCGTAAAGTCCTTTTAGGCTGTCCCCAAGGACAGAGGAGGCGTGGTAGGCCTAAATTGAGGTGGAAGGATGGCGTAGACGAAGCCGCCAGAAAAGCCGGGATACGGAATTGGACCAATGTGGCGAGCGATCGTGAGCGGTTTCGGATGGAGCTTCGTCAGGCCAAGACCACCCAGCGGTTGTAGCGCCACTTATTGTTGTGTCCGCACGCAGCCACGTGAACGCGTGGCTACTTGGGCCACTCGTTGCTATCGGGGAACCGATAGCAACCGATGTGGAGAGAGAGAGCGTTCGGCTGTGTGTGTGAGTGCACAAGGCTCCCTGGCAGATGACCCACCGCCTGGAGGTCATCGGGACACTCGATCAGCAGCTGGCCAGCCGTTGGCACCGGGCACCGGCTTTTTAACGTGTACGTCTAATTGTGTTAGTTATAATTTGTGAAATAAAGCAAAGTACTATTTACCCATAAAACACAAAAGTGGCGACGAGTATTCACGCGTGCAGTACATAAATCGTGAAAAAAATTCCGCACAAACGCCGCCGAATGCTGAGTCCAGAGGGGACGTCGAACACGGAGGAAGGGCGACGACAGTCGCAAAATGGAGCCCTCAACGCAGCGTTCTTCCAGCATCCGCCATCTTATCAGGCAGCGCCGGAGCCCGGAGCTCTGCAGCAAATGTTGCATTTATTGCAACAGCAAATGGTGCAGCAGCAGCAGCTACTCAACCGGCTAGTGCAACAGCCGCAACAACAGCCTGTGCCTCAACAACAGCAGCAGCCAGAACAACAATCGGTTGCCAGGCCCAGCAATCGCGAGCTGATCGATTCATGGTATGCGCGGTACGTGGATTTATTCGCGCAGGACACATCCCGACTGGACGATGCAGCGAAAGTTCGGCTCATGTGGCGTAAGCTGGGTACCGCGGAGCATGCGCGGTTATGTAATTTCATTCTGCCGCGTGCCCTTCTCGATCTCACATTTACCGAAATGGTGGCCGTATCGATGTTATTCGGCAAAATGGAGTCTGTACTGAGCAAGCGATACAAATGCTTGAGCATCACCAAATCGCGCTCAGAAGACCTATTAGCTTACACCTGCCGAGTAAACCGAGCCTGCGTGGAGTCTGAATTCGCGTCAATGATGAAGGAGCAGTTTAAGTGCCTCGTCCTAGTTTGTGGGTTAAAGGACGAAAGCGACCGCGATATTCGCATCAAGCTTCTTGCCAGCATCGAAGATCGAAGGGATGTATCATTGGAACAACTAGCAGCAGAGTGTCAACGACTAGTACGTGTAAAAGCAGACAGTGAGATGATCGCCATGGAATCGAATGAACGTATACACGCGGTCCATACCAGAGCTTACCAGCAGCGATATTCGAAGAAAAATGAACGTCAGCAGAAACCTTATTTCAGTAGCACAGCAACTAAAACTCGTAACCCCTGCTGGCTATGTGGTGCCTTTCACTAGACCCGGGAATGCACCTACCGTTCACATAAGTGTCGAGATTGTGGACGTTTTGGACATCGTGAAGGATACTGCAATAGTTCCAACAAGCGAGGACGGCGTGATAAATCCGGACGTCGACGAGAAACAAAAACACATGTGGTCAAGGTCAACATCTGTGAAGTGCAGCAGAATAGGAAGTTCGTTAATGTTCAGATCCGAGAAATGCAAGTTCGCCTGCAACTGGACACCGCATCGGACATATCGGTAATAAACCGGGGTTTGTGGAAGCGGCTAGGAAAACCTCATCTGAAACCGTCCACGGTAAGAGCGAAAACAGCGTCAAATAACTTCCTCAGATTTGATGGCGAGTTTACCACCAACGTTACGATCGGCAGCAGAACAAAACAGGCAACAATTCGAGTGTCACAAACAAATTTGGCATTGTTGGGAGCAGATATGGTGCAGCTTTTTGCTCTTGGAGCTGTTCCCATGGATCATTTCTGCAATAAGGTTAGGTTGGGTGTAACCCTACCATGGGAGAAGAAATTTCCAGCGCTTTTCCAAGGAACGGGTCTCTGCACAAAAGCCCGTATACATCTACAACTACGACCAGGCAGCAGGCCAGTGTATCGTCCGAAAAGGCCTGTCGCCTACGCTATGGAGGAGATCGTTAGCAGGGAGCTCGATCGATTACAAGAACTGGGCATAATTACGCCAATTGCTCATTCTGATTGGGCAGCTCCTATTGTCGTGGTCCGGAAGGCGAATGGTAACATACGGTTATGCGGAGATTATTTCACAGGATTAAATGCAGCTCTCCTTCCACACGAGTATCCGCTACCCCTACCGCAAGACATTTTTGCCAAATTAGCCCGATCTTCAGGTCGAAATTGCCGAGCAAAGTCGCTCCCTTCTTACCATCAATACGCACCGGGGGTTATATCACTACAACAGGCTACCACCCGGAATAAAGGTAGCACCAGCGGCCTTTCAGCAAGTCATGGATAAGATGCTTGGCGGGATCGATGGTGTTTCAACATATATGGACGACATTGTTATTGGCGGGCAAACGCAGAAAGACCATGATACACGACTATGGCTTCACAATACGTGTTGAGAAATGCGCCTTCAACAAACAACAGAGTCGCTATCTGGGGCATATAATAGATAACCAAGGCCTGCGCCCAGATCCCGTAAAGATTGAAGCTATCAAAAAGCTACCGCCGCCTAAGGATGTTACCGGAGCACGTTCCTTTATTTGCCCTTTAGATAAGCTGCTAGAAAACGCAAGCGCATTCGAGTGGACCTCGGAATGCCAAAGAGTGTTCGATAAATTCAAAACAATAATGTCCTCAGACCTTCTGCTCACACATTACGATCCGAGCCTGGAAATAGTCGTATCAGCAGACGCTTCTTCTATTGGTCTTGGAGCGACACTTAGTCACAGATTCCCTGACGGATCGCTAAAAGTAGTTCAGAATGCATCCAGGGCATTGATCAAAGCAGAGATGGGTTACAGCCAAATAGACCGTGAAGGTTTGGCTATAGTGTTTGCAGTAACCAAATTCCACAGGATGCTATACGGTCGACATTTCACGCTGCAGACAGACCACCGACCACTACTTAGAATTTTCGACAGCAAAAAGGGAATCCCAGTGTACACTGCGAACCGGCTGCAGAGATTTGCTCTTACGCTCCAACTATACGACTTTGAAATTGAGTATGTACCCACTACGTCTTTTGGAAACGCTGATATCCTGTCACGGCTTATAGAAAACCACGCGAAGCCTGAGCCGGAGTATCTGATTGCCAGCCTTGAATTAGAAGAAGAGCTCAGGTCAGTTGCCATCAATGCCGCTTTGTTTTAGGGACGTTGAGGCTAGTACGCAGACAGATCCATTGCTGCAGCAGGTGTATAAATACACGCACAAAGGTTGGCCCCGTGACGTTTCTTTCGGATCAGACTTGGCCCGCTTCCACGACAGAAAGGAATCTCTATCAATCATCGGGGGATGCATTCTTTTCGGGGAGAGAGTGATCATTCCTGAGAAACTGCGAGCGCGTTGTTTGAGGCAGTTACACCAAGGACACCCAGGAATGCAGCGAATGAAAGCTATCGCCCGGAGTTACGTGTATTGGCCAAGGCTGGACGAAGACATAGTACGCTGCGTGGCAACTTGTGAGGCTTGTACCGCTGCAGCCAAAGCACCTCCCCGAGCAACACCGATGCCGTGGCCAAAACCTGCAGGAACCTGGAAGAGAGTGCACATCGATTACGCTGGTCCATATCAAGGTATTTACTTTTTAGTCGTGGTTGATGCTTACTCAAAATGGCCAGAGATAATGAAAACAACGTGCACTACTGCTTCTACCTCAATTTCCATCTTGCGAGGTCTATTCGCTCGTTTTGGTATGCCGGAAACGATAGTCAGTGATAATGGTCCTCAATTCATTAGTGGCATATATTCCATCCACAGTCCAATGGCCAAGCGGAGCGATTTGTGGATAGGCTGAAACGCGCATTGAAGAAGATCCAGTCAGATGCAACTACGTTAGATGAGGCTTTGGATATCTTTTTGCTGACACTAATTAAAACGGCCCGGTTACAGGGCTACGCATGCAAACACGATGACGCACTGGTTACAGGGCTACGCTTGCTAACAGCAGCGTTTTCCCTCAGTTAAAAGCGAAACCAACTTCAACTTCAACTTTTTTTTTCATTCGTCATCCACAATGAATTATGTTGTCGCGACTTTTCCACAACATGTAATGTCAGCTGTATTCAGCTATTTTGTGCGAGTTTAGGATCGTTAACTGAATTGAATTTGCCTTTTTATTCCTAACGCATAATGCGGAAGAGCTGCCACAATTAACCCCTTTTTGCGCTACACGATTTTGGCATCGGTTCCTTTCGGCACGCTCAACAGGATCTGACGAAAATTGCCACACAGCAGCATCACCTTACCGCCGAACGGACGACGTGCACCGGTGATGTCCTGTAGCGTACGATCGACGGATTCGAAGACGTACCGACTGCTCATTGATTCCTCATCCCACACGATTGAAGTCGACTGTCGTAATCTGTCATCTGCGACTGAGTCGGTATGTTGCAGTGTGCTTGGCTGCCCAGCACCAGTGCTATAGCTTGAACGTGGAGAGCACCGTTTCTCTTCCGGTCAGGAGCAATGCAATGCCAATGCCACTCGAGGCTGCGGCTGAGGGCAATCTTCGACTGGCGGCCAATGTAGGCGAGGTTTTCATGCAGAAATCACTTCCCTGTTCCTCCCGACCCGTCCAGAAAGAACAGAATATCGCCTTCGCACTCTAACCCAATATTCTGGTCCACCGCTGCCGTTATAACGTCGTACACCGTGTGCTGCTCAGTATTCTTGCATATGTGATTGGCGTACGCTTCCCAAGGGTCGCGGATGCAAAGGTGTTTCGGCATACCCTCCGACAGTATGAGGGCAAACAGGTCCTTTGTCCCAGATACGGGGGATCAATTGTTTGCCATAGCCCGTGCGCTTAAATATCCTGCTAAGTTAGCGATCGCGCGTTAACGTCGCTGGCCGCCAACAGGAAAGCGTGTCAGCATAGTGTGGTGGCTGCGGTCGAGTACCGATTCGGCTGCTTCATGCTCGCGAATCACGTCATCCTGCTTGCTCTAAAGGTGTACCGGTGTACCAATCACCGTTTGGCCTGCATCTTGTACCCGAAGAAAGTAGAGATGGCCTGAGACGTGGAAATGTACTGTGCGTCAAGGTACTGCTGCATTTCGTCCAATGGTTAGAACCATTGACGAAACAGCGACAAAATCGTGTCCTTTGTGAACGTACTGGTACTGGTCCGTTACGCAGCTTACCGTCTCGCTGATGGTTTCGTACAGCTGCTCGTTCGCTCGATCAGGAATTTTGGCCAACACCAGCCAGCCAAATTCGTAGTCCGCCGCTGACCGTGGCTTTTCCGCATCGGCAAAAACCATCAGGCAGTGTGCGTGCGGGAGATCACGTTTCTGGTACTCGATGACGCAATTTTGAGATCCAACACTCCTGCCGAAAGATCCTCCAGCAAAGCCGAAAAACACACATTAGATCCGGTTCTGCGTACTGCCGTGGTAGCAACTCCTGTGTTATCTCCGGCCGGTGCGGGTTGCATCTGTCCATGACAAATAGGTGCGGTCATCGTACGTGTATCCGCAGCTCCAGTTTCTCGTGGCAGGTCATCCGCTTGTAAGAACGATGAAGTGGGGTGGTTACTGGTGTGTATTCTTCCAGGACACGTTGTATCCCATCCACAAAAGAGTTGAATACGACGCGCGTGTCCACCATTTGATTGTGTTGATCCTGTTCGATCGAGTCGAATAAAAAAAAATGAGCGTTTCTCCTGGGTGGTGCACCGATTCGCTGGCACAGAGCTGGCGACCGTGTCATGCAGCCTCACAGGATCAACCGGGCACATCGATGTACCTATGGAGGTACACGCAACTGCATTATTGTATGACTGAATACGGCGCATAATTTGTCGTGCTCGCTCAACTCTGTGGGTGGATTGGCGGATGCAGGCAGCACAACCTGACCTGACAAAGCATAGTGTGCGCTGGCACCATTGGTTGATGTCGTTGTTGCAGGCAAGATAGCTTTTTATCTCCAATACATTGCGCAAGGGTTTGGTGCGTTTCTTTTTTTCCATTCACCACTGCTGAGTCGGCCGACAATGTTAAGTTTCGGTGAACCGTTCCGTTGAACATCCGAGCTCGATGTTCGCGCAGGTAGCGTTGAGTCGAAACAGTTTTATGTTCTACACTTTTAGCACTTCGTCGAGGGTAGGCAGCTACTCGTAGTGTCAGCTTTTTGTTGCTGTTGCTGCCTTTCCCTTTGTTAAGGGCATAAGGAAAACGATAGTGCAGGCAAAGGTGGAGTTCGCGATGAGGAATAGTGGTTGCGTTGATCGTCGAGCACGATTTGTATGCACGCGCCGCACCAGCATAAGGCCGATTGAAAAGTTTGCAGTGAACAGTTTAATAAAAAAAAAATCCGTAAAATAGTTAAATGCTTCAGTGTTCAGTTCAGTATTCAGTTTATAGAGAAATTTGATGCTCAAAATTAGAAAATACTTAAATGGTCTACCATTTAAAATAAACGCACACGTTTCGTTGCTTCCTTCTGCACTCTTGGCCAAATTTACTCCTTTTTATTTGTCCCATTCTCTTACTTCCGTCCAGAGCGTCAACAGCTTTATTGCTACACCTTTCCCTTCTTTTGCTAGCCATATTGTTTTTCATTTGAACCACGTGCAGTGACCTGTAACTTCACACGTTTCCTTGTGCGTGGGGGGGGGGGGGGGGGGGGGTGAGCGGCGAGCTATACGCTCTTCAAACGTATTTCCGAACGACAAAATATTTATTGTATTTAGAAACTACTTCGAAACAAATGTATATGTTCCTATGATGAATCTAACTCACAATTAACTGGCAATCTTCGATGATCTTACTAACAATAAACTCACAATCTTTTATGACGCAGAATAGCGACGCCAAATAGCTACGCCAAAACATTCGGTGGCTTCCCTAGGGACGCAAGTTGAGGATAGCAGGTGTTCGATAGTCTTAGTTTAACAGAGTATATCAAATATCAATTTGGAAGTTTGTTTTTTGGTTTTAAAAGTATTTAACAGATACAATTATTTTGCAAAATAATATCTAAACGAAAAAGAACAAATTCCGATACTGATTTACGCACCACCCAAGGAACCACGGAACTGTTAATCACCTGATGAACAACTGGAACATTACCGGGTGATTAAGGACCCAATAGTGGGTTGATCACCGGGTGATTGGAGGACCTATTCCCCCTCGCTGTCAAAATTTTTGTGGCGGATCGAAAAAGATGAGTGTGTCCTCCTTTGGCGCTGCGCTCCTGGTGCGCTGGTGCTGGTGCTTGCGTTATCTTCTTTAGGTTTTGTTGTGAGAATTTTTATTATTTCGCATTTTTAAGTGATTTTACATCACGGCAGTACTGAAATATATCCAAGTAAATTTAACTATTTAACTTTAAAGTTGCATCATATTAATTTTTTAATGAGATTCGATCGCTTATCTTTCGTGTTGACAGACTTGAATGCATCCTCTCGACCACGGGAGCTGTTGTTATATTTGAAGCCAATGATGAACCATAAAGAGTCTTCAACGTCAGTAGAGCGAATGCTATCATCCAATCACCAGGGGTAGTTTCATTTGAAACTAGTTTGAAAATATTCCATTTGAAACCATTCTGAACCTAGATCATCAATACACTTTTCACGTACATACGTGGGATTACGCTACAGTATAAACAACAACAAGTGGTGGATAACTCGGTCGGACCGGGGGAATAAGACTCTGACAGGCCGCTTGGGGCACTAGTCACTAGTGGCACCGCAACTGGGTTCTGCGACTCTGGCAGTGGAACTCCAGGCCAGGGCTATGTCAAAATGAAAATCGACTGATGAATGGCCGTGGTTACCCATGCATGCCGCTAGAGGACGCTACAGAATGGTTGTGCTTTGTAATACTGTCCTTTGTCCACCGGCGCATTCTAGTCGAAGCAAGTGCTTTCTCACTACATAGGAGTGCGGGGAAAGTCGTCAAAACAAAACGCCGAAGTGACGAAGTGTATGTTTTGGTTCAGTATGGTAACAGATTTAAAACGGGTTAAAATGTTATTCCCATACAGATTCTAGATAATTATTCAGTCAAAACAACCGTTGTCACCCCGAAATTGCAAAAACCGATATTTGCAAGTCTGGAATTCTATACCGGCGAGCTGCGCGATTGATGGCGGTAGATGAACAGCTGTAGAGCGTAGTGGATGAGGTACCAGCATTTGAGCTGCAAAGTATGTATTCAATAATGATCATTATGTATTCTGGCATGAATAATCATGGTCTGGTATGAGCGTGAAGTAAATTAAGTATGAATTTCATTTCAGCTCCGTGTGCACTATACAATAGAGCAAAAAAAAAAGTCAAGTGAGCATAATGCGCAGAAATGGCTTCTGCAATTCGCTTGCCACGAAATCTCCTCCCGGATAGCGCAGCGTGTTCCTCTTCTCTTGCTTCTGGCCGCGACGCCGGTTTTTTATGGTGTGTGTTGTGAAATGCTGATTTTTCAATGGATGAAACGTGGCGGGAGCTACAATGAATTTGACTGCCTCGCCCGTGGGCTGAAGCACCTGCATGCAGAATAAAAACGAAACTCTTTTGCCGGTCGTTTGATGGAACTACGCCCTGCGATATATGCAAAAAATAAATGTATAAATTGAAAAAAACCTGATTTCTAACGAATTAAAGATAATCCTCTCTTGAACTGGTTAACTTATTCCCTGAAAAAATAAAACAAAGAAAAGCTGGTACAATAAAAAATAGCAAAAAGATAACTACCGTAATTGACACCGTCACCCTACAAAATTAAAAGCAAAGGAAGATTACGGTTATTTTAATCCATAACAACCTTTTGCATTTCGCCATGTTCGGTTGATGATTAGTTTTCCTGTTCAGGAAGATTCATGACTATAAATAGAAGCAAAATATTATCATTAAAACCCATTTTCTATCACCATCTTCACGAGAACGATTATGGCTTAGCGTGTTCGTCGATGGAGTGCCGGTTCAGAAGTCCCCAATTCAAAAGGTAAGACACTTTCTATGTAAAAATACACTAACATATACGTACAGTTCCCCAACAGCGCGCAGCTACAGCGAAGCGAACCGGAATAAAAGAGCACCAACACAAACACAAAGCAAAGCGAATAGGGTGTAATATCTACTTTTTCGAATCCAGTTTCGAAACTCCGCCATTTTTTATTTTTCAGTTCGAACTTGAGTGCGATCGCAAATGACTGCTCTGTCACGTATAAATGCAACAGCGCATGCAAATCGCAGGCGAAGCGCAAGCGATTACAATGCGACATCGCTCGCGACTCGCGGTGCTACTGGTGGTGGCACCGCAACTGGGTTCTGCGACTCTGGCAGTGGAACTCCAGGCCAGGGCTATGTCAAAATGAAAATCGACTGATGAATGGCCGTGGTTGCCCATGCATGCCGCTAGAGGACGCTACAGAATGGTTGTGCTTTGTAATACTGTCCTTTGTCCACCGGCGCAGTCTAGTCGAAGCAAGTGCTTTCTCTTTCTTTCTCACTACATAGGAGTGCGGGGAAAGTCGTCAAAACAAAACGCCGAAGTGACGAAGTGTATGTTTTGGTTCAGTATGGTAACAGATTTAAAACGGGTTAAAATGTTATGCCCATACAGATTCTAGATAATTATTCAGTCAAAACAACCGTTGTCACCCCGAAATTGCAAAAACCGATATTTGCAAGTCTGGAATTCTATACCGGCGAGCTGCGCGATTGATGGCGGTAGATGAACAGCTGTAGAGCGAAGTGGATGAGGTACCAGCATTTGAGCTGCAAAGTATGTATTCAATAATGATCATTATGTATTCTGGCATGAATAATCATGGTCTGATATGAGCGTGAAGTAAATTAAGTATGAATTTCATTTCAGCTCCGTGTGCACAATACAATAGAGTAAAAAAAGTAAAGTGAGCATAATGCGCAGAAATGGCTTCTGCAATTCGCTTGCCACGAAATCTCCTCCCGGATAGCGCAGCGTGTTAATCTTCTCTTGCTTCTGGCCGCGACGGCGGTTGTTTATGGTGTGTGTTGTGAAATGCAGATTTTTCAATGGATGAAACGTGGCGGGAGCTACAATGAATTTGACTGCCTCGCCCGTGGGCTGAAGCACCTGCATACAGAATAAAAACGAAACTCTTTTGCCGGTCGTTTGATGGAACTACGCCCCGCGATATATGCAATAAATAAATGTATAAATTGAAAAAACCTGATTTCTAACGAATTAAAGATAATCCTCTCTTGAACTGGTTAACTTATTCCCTGAAAAAATAAAACAAAGAAAAGCTGGTACAATAAAAAAAAGCAAAAAGATAACTACCGTAATTGACACCGTCACCCTACAAAATTAAAAGCAAAGGAAGATTACGGTTATTTTAATCCATAACAACCTTTTGCATTTCGCCATGTTCGGTTGATGATTAGTTTTCCTGTTCAGGAAGATTCATGACTATAAATGGAAGTAAAATATTATCATTAAAACCCATTTCCTATCACCATCTACACGAGAACGATTATGGCTTAGCGTGTTCGTCGATGGAGTGCCGGTCCAGAAGTCCCCAATTCAAAAGGTAAGACACTTTCTATGTAAAAATACACTAACATATACGTACAGTTCCCCAACAGCGCGCAGCTACAGCGAAGCGAACCGGAATAAAAGAGCACCAACACAAACACAAAGCAAAGCGAATAGGGTGTAATATCTACTTTTTCGAATCCAGTTTCGAAACTCTGCCTTTTTTTATTTTTCAGTTCGAACTTGAGTGCGATCGCAAATGACTGCTCTGTCACGTATAAAAGCACCAGCGCATGCAAATCGCAGGCGAAGTGCAAGCGATTACAATGCGACATCGCTCGCGACTCGCGGTGCTACGTGCACGGGTAGGTGCGCTGTCGGAACTGTGGAACGGACTTACTTCTCATGCCATGCTTTTCTCGCGTAAAATAAAACCATTTATAGCGGCGAAATGCTGCACCGTGCGGTTCAAAAACATCAAATGCAGAAGACTGAAAAAGAAACGGCACCCGAAAACGGCCATTGCGTGGGCCATTGCATGTGCATTGCGTTTTTCCTTTTCTTTCCATCAGTTCCTTTTCTTTTTTTTCGGAACCAACTGGGTACGCACTGGGTGTACCCCCGCTCACACGCGACGAATGTTTTGTAGCGACCCTAGTACCAAAATCATGCAACGCGGATTAATTTAATTTATATTATTTGAACGGCCAGGCCGCAACGCGGATTAAACGCGCTACATTTCCCATATAAACTGGCTCTGCTTCACCCCGTTCCTCCCAGTCTTTCCATATTGCACCCCCCGCTAGCCTACAATGCGAGCGGACTTGCAACTTCACCCGCTTGTATCGTAGAGCCATCACTATCCCACACACACATCGTTCGGTAGTTTGACAACTCAGTTTTGTTTTGATCTTGAAAGAGGTGAAAGTGGTGCTGATCAGTGAAGACTAAAACTGTAAAATATGTGTAAATTAAGTATTTAACGGTGATAAAAATGTGTTTAAAAGTGTCCAAGGCTCAAGGAAAGGTAAGTATGAACGAAATAATAATGTTCTAGATGTTTTTTTCTTCTACAGCAGCGAAGCGGAAGAGGCATCATCCAGTGACGTCATCATCATCCGGCTGATGTGCTGCAGCTCTGGCCTCGAAAAAGTGCAATAAAAATATGAAATTCGTGTTATTGTGTTAGTCTATTACATTGAAATATACATGTTTACAACTGAAAAGTGTGTACGTGTGTTTATTTATGTGTAGGAAATCGACGCGCCCGCTTGATGAGAATGATGACAAAATTCATCGCATGATTCAAAACATCGCATTGACGCATGACATACGTGCAACGACGGGTAGCAGGGGAACGCGACGTTGCTGGTTTACTCCGTTCGCGTCTTCCATCGGAGCTCTCTTCATAGTATGAACGGAGCTCCGTTGATCGCGCAACATGGCCAAAAATGTTCCTCGGGATTAGATACCGATCAACACCCAATGCCCAATTGGAACATCAGAAAACTCCCGCTGAGATTATGTTCGGTCGCCCTATCAGAACAGCTCTGGAACTGTTGCGACCTCAATCGACACCTACAGCTTTACCTTTGTCCCCAGCTCCGCAAAAGAGAACATTCAACCCAGGGGACCCCGTTTCAACAAAGATGTTTGCCAGGAATTCATGGAAGTGGATTCCAGGACATGTTGTCCGAAGCTGTGGACGAGTCATAATGTTCGTTACGGAGGATGGACGTCTTCTCCGTCGACACATAAATCAAATGAGACGGCGCAACATAAACAAGTCAGTTCAAGAAAAGCAGTTACCACTCGACGTGCTGTTGGCAGAATGGAGTTCAGGCCGGAATCTACTAGGTCGCTTTGTAACGATGCCTCAACCAGTCGACTCTTTTACGTCAGCATCATTTTGTTCGTCATCACAGTCCGTGTCCGTGCCTACAACGACTGCCAGAATGCCTATACCGCAGGTCCTAGTTTCTCCGCCAGCGAAATTGCCGCACACCGATGAATCTGAGTTTTTAGCAAACAACACTAGCCTGGCGCCGGTAGAATTGCCACGTAGGTCTTCTCGAGTCAGAAGGCTCCCACGTCGGTTCAAAGCCTATCGGCTCAATTAAGAGGGGGAGATGTTGTGTCCGCACGCAGCCACGTGAACGCGTGGCTACTTGGGCCACTCGTTGCTATCGGGGAACCGATAGCAACCGATGTGGAGAGAGAGAGCGTTCGGCTGGGTGTGTGAGTGCACAAGGCTCCCTGGCAGATGACCCACCGCCTGGAGGTCATCGGGACACTCGATCAGCAGCTGGTCATCCGTTGGCACCGGGCACCTGCTTTTTAACGTGTACGTCTAATTGTGTTAGTTATAATTTGTGAAATAAAGCAAAGTACTATTTACCCATAAAACACAAAACTTATGTATGTATGTATAATTTCAAAGATATATAAAAGCAACCAGGGATAAAAGTCGATTTACTGCCAGCACAGTCTGATTCGATTGAAGAGATTTGTGGAACAACCAAATAGACGAAGATAAATTAATATCATTAGTTGAAGAATACTGATGAGGCAACACAACCGCTGCCTCTTAACGACCACTGGCGCTTAGTGGAGAAGGCCATCAGCAGCTCAGCCGACAATATGATTGGCTTCGTAGAGCGTAACCAGAGGAAGGAATGGTTCGATGATGAGTGCACACGAGCACTCGCCAAGAAGAACGCAGCACGCGCCCGCATGATCCAGCATGAGACCCGGCAGAACGTGGAACTCTACAAGGCACTGAGGAAGCAGCAAACCCGACTCTTCCAGGAGAAGAAGCGCCAGCTTGAGGAGTCGGGAGAACAGGAACTGGAGCAGCTGTTTCATACAAGGGACACTCGTAAGTTCTACAGAGGGCTGAACACGGCACGAAGCGGTTACACCCCAAAGACCGAAATGTGCCGTGGGGAAGATGGCAGCATTCTGACGGACGAACGAGAGGTGATTGCCAGGTGGAAGCGCTACTACGACGGACACCTGAACGGAGCGCAAGCAAGAGACCGGGGAGACGGTGTAGAGGACCACATCAGCAGAGTGGTGGACGATGAGGTGCCCCCGCCATCGGTAGAGGAAGTCACCGGAGCCGTCAAACAGCTGAAACTCAACAACACCAGTAGCACCGCGAGTCGCGAGCGATGTCGCATTGTAATCGCTTGCGCTTCGCCTGCGATTTGCATGCGCTAGTGCTTTTATACGTGACAGAGCAGTCATTTGCGATCGCACTCAAGTTCGAACTGAAAAATAAAAAAATGGCGGAGTTTCGAAACTGGATTCGAAAAAGTAGATATTACACCCTATTCGCTTTGCTTTGTGTTTGTATTTGTGCACTTTTATTCCGGTTCGCTTCGCTGTAGCTGCGCGCTGTTGGGGAACTGTACGTATATGTTAGTGTATTTTTATATAGAAAGTGTCTTACCTTTTGAATTGGGGACTTCTGAACCGGCACTCCATCGACGAACACGCTAAGCCATAATCGTTCTCGTGTAGATGGTGATAGGAAATGGGTTTTAATGATAATATTTTGCTTCCATTTATAGTCATGAATCTTCCTGAACAGGAAAACTAATCATCAACCGAATATGGCGAAATGCAAAAGGTTGTTATGGATTAAAATAACCGTAATCTTCCTTTGCTTTTAATTTTGTAGGGTGACGGTGTCAATTACGGTAGTTGTCTTTTTGCTATTTTTTATTGTACCAGCTTTTCTTTGTTTTATTTTTTCAGGGAATAAGTTAACCAGTTCAAGAGAGGATTATCTTTAATTCGTTAGAAATCAGGTTTTTTTTTCAATTTATACATTTATTTATTGCATATATCGCAGGGCGTAGTTCCATCAAACGACCAGCAAAAGAGTTTCGTTTTTATTCTGTATGCAGGTGCTTCAGCCCACGGGCGAGGCAGTCAAATTCATTGTAGCTCCCGCCACGTTTCATCCATTGAAAAATCTGCATTTCACAACACACACCATAAACAAACGCCGTCGCCGCCAGAAGCAAGAGAAGAGGAACACGCTGCGCTATCCGGGAGGAGATTTCGTGGCAAGCGAATTGCAGAAGCCATTTCTGCGCATTTTGCTCACTTGACTTTTTTTACTCTATTGTATTGTGCACACGGAGCTGAAATGAAATTCATACTTAATTTACTTCACGATCATACCAGACCATGATTATTCATGCCAGAATACATAATGATCATTATTGAATACATACTTTGCAGCTCAAATGCTGGTACCTCATCCATTACGCTCTACAGCTGTTCATCTATCGCCATCAATCGCGCAGCTCGCCGGTATAGAATTCCAGACTTGCAAATAGCGGTTTTTGCAATTTCGGGGTGCCAACGGTTGTTTTGACTGAATAATTATCTAGAATCTGTATGGGCATAACATTTTAACCCGTTTTAAATCTGTTACCATACTGAACCAAAACATACACTTCGTCACTTCGGCGTTTTGTTTTGACGACTTTCCCCGCACTCCTATGTAGTGAGAAAGAAAGAGAAAGCACTTGCTTCGACTAGACTGCGCCGGTGGACAAAGGACAGTATTACAAAGCACAACCATTCTGTAGCGTCCTCTAGCGGCATGCATGGGTAGCCACGGCCATTTATCAGTCGATTTTCATTTTGACATTGCCCTGGCCTGGAGTTCCACTGCCAGAGTCGCAGAACCCAGTTGCGGTGCTACTGGTGAAGTCAGCTGGCAGCGACGGCCTTGGCGCCGAGCTCTTCAAGATGGGCCAGGAGAGGCTTGCCATCTGCATGCACCAGCTGATTGTGAAGATCTGGGAACAGGAAGAACTACCAGACGAGTGGAAGATGGGAGTGATCCACCCCGTCTACAAAAAGGGCGACAGGTTGGACTGTGCGAACTTCCGGGCGATCACAGTTCTGAATGCCGCCTACAAGATCCTATCCCGAATACTCTACTGCCGGCTCTCCCCCCTAGCCAGTGATTTCGTCGGAAGCTACCAAGCTGGTTTCGTTGGAGGGAAATCAACAACCGACCAAATCTTCACTCTCAGGCAGATCCTCCAGAAATGCCGAGAGCACCGAATCCCCACTGTAGTGGCAACACTGGCATCTGTCAGTGGTGACATCAGTCGGTAACGAACCACAGAACGGGAATAAACTACGATTATATGACGAACAATATTTTCGTGTTTTAATACACTAGTGGCACCGCAACTGGGTTCTGCGACTCTGGCAGTGGAACTCCAGGCCAGGGCTATGTCAAAATGAAAATCGACTGATGAATGGCCGTGGTTACCCATGCATGCCGCTAGAGGACGCTACAGAATGGTTGTGCTTTGTAATACTGTCCTTTGTCCACCGGCGCAGTCTAGTCGAAGCAAGTGCTTTCTCTTTCTTTCTCACTACATAGGAGTGCGGGGAAAGTCGTCAAAACAAAACGCCGAAGTGACGAAGTGTATGTTTTGGTTCAGTATGGTAACAGATTTAAAACGGGTTAAAATGTTATTCCCATACAGATTCTAGATAATTATTCAGTCAAAACAACCGTTGTCACACCGAAATTGCAAAAACCGATATTTGCAAGTCTGGAATTCTATACCGGCGAGCTGCGCGATTGATGGCGGTAGATGAACAGCTGTAGAGCGTAGTGGATGAGGTACCAGCATTTGAGCTGCAAAGTATGTATTCAATAATGATCATTATGTATTCTGGCATGAATAATCATGGTCTGGTTTGAGCGTGAAGTAAATTAAGTATGAATTTCATTTCAGCTCCACGTACACAATACAATAGAGCAAAAAAAAAAAGTCAAGTGAGCAAAATGCGCAGAAATGGCTTCTGCAATTCGCTTGCCACGAAATCTCCTCCCGGATAGCGCAGCGTGTTCCTCTTCTCTTGCTTCTGGCCGCGACGGCGGTTTTTTATGATGTGTGTTGTGAAATGCAGATTTTTCAATGGATGAAACGTGGCGGGAGCTACAATGAATTTGACTGCCTCGCCTGTGGGCTGAAGCACCTGCATGCAGAATAAAAACGAAACTCTTTTGCCGGTCGTTTGATGGAACTACGCCCTGCGATATATGCAATAAATAAATGTATAAATTGAAAAAAACCTGATTTCTAACGAATTAAAGATAATCCTCTCTTGAACTGGTTAACTTATTCCCTGAAAAAATAAAACAAAGAAAAGCTGGTACAATAAAAAATAGCAAAAAGATAACTACCGTAATTGACACCGTCACCCTACAAAATTAAAAGCAAAGGAAGATTACGGTTATTTTAATCCATAACAACCTTTTGCATTTCGCCATGTTCGGTTGATGATTAGTTTTCCTGTTCAGGAAGATTCATCATTATAAATGGAAGCAAAATATTATCATTAAAACCCATTTCCTATCACCATCTACACGAGAACGATTATGGCTTAGCGTGTTCGTCGATGGAGTGCCGGTTCAGAAGTCCCCAATTCAAAAGGTAAGACGCTTTCTATGTAAAAATACACTAACATACACGTACAGTTCCCCAACAGCGCGCAGCTACAGCGAAGCGAACCGGAATAAAAGAGCACCAACACAAACACAAAGCAAAGCGAATAGGGTGTAATATCTACTTTTTCGAATCCAGTTTCGAAACTCTGCCTTTTTTTATTTTTCAGTTCGAACTTGAGTGCGATCGCAAATGACTGCTCTGTCACGTATAAAAGCACCAGCGCATGCAAATCGCAGGCGAAGTGCAAGCGATTACAATGCGACATCGCTCGCGACTCGCGGTGCTACTGGTGTAGTTAAATCTGAGTGTCCATACGTCCCAATAGTCCAAGGAGTATCGACACTACAATTTGGCGACGAAATAAAACGTGTTTGTGCAGTTATTTGTGATTAAATTCGGGAACAAAATTTGCAAAGCGTATCGCGTGAAAATGGAGGGAAAATGCTCCATGGAGAAATTCGATACAACGGATCTATCTACGATTGCCGTGCGATGGAAAAAGTGGATGAGATCGTTCAAATTGTTTGCCGAGGTGGCAAAAGTGACTGAGGCTCCAGCGAAGAAGGCGAATTTGCTTCATTATGCAGGATTGGAAGTGCAGGAAATTTTCTTCAACATCGAGGGCAACGATGCAGCACCAGCGGAAGGCTCGGACGTGTACAAGGATGCCAAAACGTTGTTGGACAACCATTTCAACCCGATGAAGAATCTCGTTTACGAGCGAAGCAAATTCAGGAGTATCGTCCAAGGTGAAGACGCATTCGAAAAATTCGTGTTGAAGTTGAAGCAGCAGGCGGATCTGTGCGAGTACACGAACCAGGAGGAGCGAATGGTCGAGCAGATATTCGATAAGGCGAATTCAAATACCCTTAGGGAAAGGATGTTGCAGAAGAAGATGACCTCACTGCAGGAGGTGACCCAGCTAGGACAATCGTTGGAAATGCTGGAAATCCACCGCGAGAAGAGTAATTCGGATGAAGCAGCCGTGAACAAAGTGAAAAGCAGCCGCATCGCGAAAAAGCCAAGCGCATCGATGGACAATTTTACCTGTTACCGCTTTGGAAGGCGTGGACACATTGCGCGCGATGCCGAGTGCCCAGCAAAGGATGAAGTGTGCAACAAATGCGGAGTGAAGGGCCATTTCAAGAGTCGATGCAAATCCGAGGACAAACGCAAGGATCAACGCAAGGGAAAAGGCCGTGATCAAGTGCGATGTGTGCAAAGCGGAAGCGACGATTCCGAGGACGAGGAATGCGTGCAGTACGTGTTCGCAACTGATGCAGCGAAGGAAGCTGATTTGAAGTGCACCATGGGTGGCGTCAAATTGAATTGGATTGTGGATTCTGGAGCAGGTGTCAACGTAATCGACTGGGAAACCTGGAAATCGCTCAAGCCCAAGGAAGTTGACGTGATTGATGTGGACAAGAATCCCAAGATGAAGTGATCTGTTATGCCAGCAAGGGACTGACCAAAGCCGAGAGGAACTACGCGCAAGTCGAAAGAGAGGCGTTATCACTGGTTTGGGCAGTGGAGAGATTTCAGATTTATCTGAAAGGACTAGAGTTTTACCTAGTGACGGATAGTAGACCACTGGAAGTACTATTCGGGCCGAAATCGAAGCCGAATGCAAGGATCGAGCGATGGGTGATGAGGATTCAAAGTTACCGATACAAAATCATCCATATTTCTGGCAAGTGCAACATAGCTGACCCGTTATCGCGACTGACCGTTTATAAAAACGAGGAGACATTCGACTACAGCGAGGAAGAGGCTTTGTGTGCATTAGTGCAATGTGCCGTGCCGAACGCAATGAGCATGGAGGATATACGAAGGGAATCGATTGCCGACAAGGAATTGACGGAGCTGCGACAACATTTGTACGAGCAGAAATTACCAGACGAGCTGAAAAAGTATGAGCCGTACAAGACGGAATTGTGCGTAGTCGACGAAATCATCCTGCGATTGAGGCGAATCGTGATTCCGGCTTCGTTGAGGAAGAGGACACTGGAGTTAGCGCATACAGGACATCCAGGTATCAAGAAAATGAAGGAACGACTGAGATCCAAGGTTTGGTGGCCTAACAACGATAGTGACATCGAGAAGTACGTGAAAGGCTGTACGGATTGTCTAATCGTGGGAACGACAATCGCACCAGAACCAACGAGGATTCGAGAAATGCCAGAGAGGCCGTGGATCGCTTTGAGCGCAGACATTTTGGGACCATTGCCGTCGGGCCATTCGATTTTTGTCGTTGTGGATTTATTTAGCCGATTTGTGATCGCAAAACCAATAAAGAAGACAACATCGGAGGTGATCATCTTGAAATTGAAGGAAATTTTCACCTCGATGGGCTTACCAGATATCCTGACAACGGACAATGCGAAAAATTTCACCAGCGATGAACTTCGGACGTACCTGAAAAGCTGCAATGTGAAAATGAATCATACGACACCGTATTGGCCGCAGGCGAATGGAGAAGTTGAACGACAGAATCGTTCAATGTTGAAGGTGCTGAAAATTGCACAACGGAAAAACCGGAATTGGAAGGACGAACTGAACGAGTACATGTACATGTATTCATTGACACCACATAGCGCTACAGGGAAATCACCGTCGGAATTGGCGTTTGGTCGAACATTCAGGGACTGCATACCGGAGATCCGTGAGGACAAAGAAGCAATCGAAGATTTTCGCGACAAAGACCGTCAGCGGAAATTTGACAACAAAAATTACCGTGACGAGCGATTGCACTGCAAGCCAAGTGACCTGCGAGTCAACGACCAAGTCTTCATGAAGATCATGACGCCAGGAAACAAGTTATCCCCAACCTTCCATGAGGAGCCGGCGAAAATCGTAAAAAAAGAGGAAAATAGTGTGGTGGTCCAGTCATCAACCAGAAAATCGTATCGACGAAACTCATCGCATTTGAGGAAGGTACCAGAGGCGAGTGAAAGCTGGCAAATCGATGATGACTTTACCATGCCGGACGATCAACCCTTGAAGGAAGGAAGCGCAACTTTACCCGAACGAGCGAAAGGGAAATCACCACCTGAAATCGTCAACACCAGGCCCCAACGCAGCGCTGAAGCCAGGCGAAAACCAGCTCGCTTCGACGATTTCAAGTTGAATTAATTAAAAATTATGTAAATTTTTATATAAAAAAAGGGGGTGATTGTAGTGGCAACACTCAGTCAGTGGTGACATCAGTCGGTAACGAACCACAGAACGGGAATAAACTACGATTATATGACGAACATTATTACCGCCATCAAACATTATTTCTCGGTCAATAAATTGAAACAATAATTTGGTGCTGGCAATAATATGGATCATTTGAAACGTTTGAGAAAAACTGGTAGTTTTATAAACGTGCTGAAAAGTACATGGTTTTGGATCCAGTCGATGCACCAAATTATTGATTCAATTTATTGATCGAGATATAATCCCAAGGAACACCTATCGAGGACGGCAAAATCTTCGATAGCACTTCGATACTCTCGTCGTAATTCCACTTTTATCGAGGATTTTTTGATTGACAGGAAGCTGGGTGCCGGTGCAAGGCATATATGTGTTAGTGCCCCCCCAGTTGTTGACAAACATTTGTGGAAGACACAAGCATTATTTCTCGGTCAATAAATTGAAACAAGAATTTGGTGCTGGCAATAATATGGATCATTTGAAACGTTTGAGAAAAACTGGTAGTTTTATAAACGTGCTGAAAAGTATATGGTTTCGGATCGAGTCGATGAGGAAGAGGCAGGATCAATCACAGTAGGTAAGTGATCGATCCTTTAAAAGTGTGTTTTCAGTGAATCAAAACGGTGCAAACAATGAATGAAGTTTATTTTCCAATGTTTTAGTTTTTCCAAAGGCACAGAACGAAATAGAAACTGCGGTGCAGTGGGGGAACGCGAAACAAAGATTGGAAGTTTGCTGGATCTTGGTGTGCACTAAGGTGTTGTCGCTGGTCGGGGGAACGTAAACAAGAAATAAATGTTTTGAATTACAAAAAGACCAATCCTTAGCAGAGTTTTTTTCAACTTACGCTGAGAAATATGATCGAATGATATAATCGTGTTATATTTTCCACAACAACTGATGGCAACAATCAAAGATGGCGGTAGGGTGTGGAAGAATATGGCGCATTAACACATATATGTCTAGCTGACCTTCTGACTTATAGCATTGTCAAACGGCCTGTCAGATAGAAAAATTCGATAGCTCATCGATACTCTCGTCGTATTTCCACTTTTGCGGAGGTTGGGTAAATATAGAAGGTAACCTCATGTCGCTTTGGCAGGGGTGCCATATTTGAGTAGTGTTATGTCAAAAGCAATTGATTCAATTGCTTCTCCAATACCTCCCCTCAAAACCCCTAGAAGTGTTATGTCAAGTCATGAAATGTCATTTTACTCTGGACGACTTCACCTTCTAAAGGCCAGCGCACACTTAGTGTGCCCATGACGAAAAACCGAAGTATGGGCACACTTGGTGTGCCCATGTCTTCGGCAAAAGTCGAAGATAGCCGAACACAAACTGCTGCAGCCAGAACAAGCAGCAATATGTTCCTTTCTTTTGCATTCTCCTTTCTACCATAGCAAAGCACGATCTAACTTTCGGGGCTTTGGACTTTGACGCACACTACTTTACAAATGCCGTATCTTCCCAGAGGCGAACTTTGCATTCGAGTTCGCTCCATACTTCTGTGGTGTTAAAGTGAACATTGCCTGAAGTCTTTTTTCAGAACGCGTGGTATATTGATTGTCCGAAAACTGATGAAAATCATCACTTCGCTTCAGGTTTTCTAACCGTGTTACTCTGATTTCAAAGTTAACGTTGCCTGAAGTCTTTTTTCATAAAGGGTTGTATGTTAGTTGTCCGAAAACTGATAAAAAACATCTTTGATTTCTGATTTCAAAGTTTGCACGAAGATATTTCAGCTACACAGGTGCTCCAGGAAAGCCGAGCTGCGAAATCGTGTGCATCATTCACATTACTTTTCAACGTTGGCTGTAACTAAAGTAACGCAAAAATAACTCTGCAGACAAAGCGAGAGAATAGAAAAACCGATGAGATTCTTTCTCTTGCACCCTGCAGCCAGGTAATGGGAATTCTGACGACATCCGAGTTGTTCCGAGCGGATCCGACCTAACGGGCAAGATTTGACAGATCGGACTACATCCCGGCCATTTACTGTCGACTGGACAGAGAATCTCCAGTGCCCGTCCGATTCAATATCCACTGGTGCATGGAATCTCCAGTGCCCGTCCGATTCAATATCCACTGGGGCTGGGAATCTCCAGTGCCCGTCCGAAGTAACGGCGAGACTGCGAAATTTTTATGGCAATCAATAGCTGTCAGATCGATCAATGTTTACATTCACAACAATAACTAATCTGAGCAACTACGCATCGTGTTCTGGCTTGAGCTGAATGTTCGCAGTTGACAGTGAACCACCAGCAACAGCACATCGTTTTTTTTCCAGCGTTTCCCCTAAGCCGACTTCTGAATTGGGGGAGCTCGCGATGGAGAAAACGCACGTTATAAAGTGCGATTTCAAGGGGATGCCACGTCCACCCCAGGAGGATGTACATAAATTCGTAAAAGACACCCTAAAGTTGGCGGTGGACGAGGTAGTCCAGCTGCATCTTCTAAGAGCAGAGCCATGGGCAATGGTCACAGTTACCAACCAAAGCACAGCATTGAAGGCGCTAGAAAGGGGCGCCGAAGCAAAAATGTCAATAGGAGGGCAGACATACACAATACCGGTAACCCTGGCCGAAGGGGCGACCACGGTCAGGGTGGAAGATGTGTCGTCGGAGGTGACAACCGAGCAGGTGAGGGACGTACTGGCCAAGTACGGCAAAGTCCTCACTATAAAAATACCGAAATGGCAGGACAACAGATTCGTGTACGCCAACGCAGCAACGGGACTTGTCATCGCCGTAATGGCAATCAAGCAGGAGATCCCACAAACCCTTCATGGGCTGGGCTACAACGGGGGAAGAGCGTACGTAGCACACCCCCGCCCAGGCAAGGCTGACCAATCCAGGCAGCTACGCCGGGATGCTGATGGGAGCATACTTACGCACAACAAAGACCACGGCTACCACAACGGTAGCACGACAGAGAAACCCATATAGACACTAACCAAAGACCAACAACATCAAATCCTACTACACTGACACCAACACAAAAGACAACAACACAGCAGCCACCAGCACAACAACCACCAACACAACAGCCACTAACACAACAGCCACCAACACGACAAACATCCACACAACAAACATCAACACAACAAACAGCAACACAACAAACATCAACACAACAAACATCAACAAAAACAAACACCAATAACGCAATCAACACACTCGGAGGAAATGGATACGGCCTCCCTGGACCTCACAGAACTGCGCGCAAAATTGGCGAGACGATGCCCTTTCCCAGTCGCAGGTACCACCGAAACAGCAGAGGCGGCCAAGCGCGGCAGAGGTAGACCGCGCACCAAAAACTCCAGTACCCCCAGCAGCAGAAATGCAAGCGTCGAGTTGATAGAAGGCCCATAACCCAGACGTATTAAAAAAAAAACAAAAACAAAAAAAATAAAAAATAAAAAAACAATCAAACAAACAAACCAGAAAATAAGAGAAAAGCCAACAAAATGACGGACGCAGGGAAGATAACCATCCTGCAAACTAACATAAACAGCGTGCCAAAAAACAAAGAAGAGCTTGGAAGACAACTGACATCACCGTTGCGTGCGTGTTGGAGACTTGGCTCTCAGAAGGAGCCCCCGGAGGACATACGCCATCCCCGGATATGACATAGTCAGGGCAGACAGAGAAGACGGTTACGGCGGCACGTGCATCTATATAAAAAACAACATAAAATACAAGACAAACACAACCTACAGCTCTGAACACACACAGATCACAAACGTCCGCCTCATCCAACCCAAAATGAACATCATAGCCATTTACGCAGCCCCAAGAACCACCACAGACACACTAGGACAGATAATAAACTCAATTTTCAATGAAAAAAGACATTCGACCAGAACTGTCATAGCCGCCGACCTCAACAAAAAAAGCAAAAGGGAAGATGCTCGCTGAGGCAATCAACGAGTCACACTTCCTGCTGCTTCATAACAATGAACACACCTTTATACCAACGGACAGACAAAAACGTAGCTCGGCTATAGACCTTACCGCTATATCGGAAGACATACGGGATCAAGCTCGAGGACAGTTCTGGACACTCACATAGGCGCGACTAACCACAAAACCATAATCACAACAATAGAAGGACCAAAAAGACAACACAAAGAAACACGGCTAGACCACAAAAAAAATCGCAATAGAACTGCAAAAGATCAACACAAAAACGTGCACGACATTAAATCAGGTCACAACACGAATCACTCAAATTATAAAATCAAATAGACAACCGATACGCCGACCATTGAAAATCTGGTGGGACCACACGGTGGAAAAAGCGTGGCACCAAAAGAACAAGGCAAGAAGCACGTTCAATAATAATCGAACAGAAGAAAACCAGATCGCGTACAAAAAGAGCCTGGCGAAGTTTAGACTAAAAAAGCGGGAAAACAGCATACATAGATACGAGGAAGCTCTAAAAAACATAGATGCCGACTCCAATACAAAGGAACTATGGAGACTAATAAACAACTTAGAGGGCAAGACAACCACAAACAAAAAGGAGACCAACCTCGTACACGCATACAAAGACATCGCCCGGAAATTCCTACAAAATAACTTCCCAAGAAACCGCAAAGGCAAAAAACACATATACCAGGGACTGAGACCCCAGGAAGACATACTAAACATAAGGACGTGGAGGAGGATCTTGCTAAAAAAGAAAAACAGCGCCACGGGACACGATCATATTTCGTACCACATTCTCAAAGGACTTGACACAGACACCACAGTAAGGCTCATACAGTTTGCAAACGAAATGTGGCAGAAAGGCAAGGTACATAAAAATCTAAAAAAAGCAAAAATCATTGCGATACTTAAGCCAAACAAGGACCCGACCACCCCTGACAACTACAGACCGATCGCTCTAATCCCCACCCTAACTAAAGTCATCAACACAGCGGTACTGAGGAAACTTGAAAAACACTGTACAGTCAATAACATCATACCGGACTTTTCATTCGGTTTCAGAGCCAATAGATCTATGCACCAGAGCCTCAACTACATCACCACGGAGATCATCAAAAACACCAACCACAACATCATAACAGGCGCAGCTTTCATAGACCTCACTAACGCATACAACAACGTCCGAACCGACGACCTTATCGATATATTAGAAACCGGAAACACGCCACTGGCAATCACCCGCTGGATAGCGGCAGTCCTATATAACCGGACCGTAGAGATCGAAACGGAGGGGACCACGATCAGGAAACTAGTGTCGGATGGGCTGCCTCAAGGCGACGTACTATCTCCGACACTGTTTAACATATATACAGCAGGAATTCACACTAAAATGAGACATACACATGCCAAAACCATACAGTACGCGGACGTCTTCGTCATCACAGTAACCGGCACTACCAAGCACGAGGTTCAACACAAACTACAAGAAGCTTTAAAGACGAGGCCAAGAGACTACACCTACCCTTAAACACAGAAAAAACCAAAATCATGTGCTTTGGCCCCGGCAACATTACAGCTACCATAAAAATCGACAACAAACAGATAGAACAAGTTCAAGCATACAAATACCTCGGAACGTGGCTAGACCACGAGCTCACCTTCCGCAAACAGATAGAAAACCTGAAAAGCAAGGCCATGAATAAGCTAAACATCATCAAACGAATTTGCAACAGAAAAAACCAGCTACACCCAAACAAGACGATCGCGGTACACAGAGCCATAATAAGGAGCACGCTGGAGCACGGCGCCTCCTACTACCGTAACAACAAACAAAAAGCCTTCTGCTCGATGAATTCAATTTTAAACCAATCCCTACGGAAGGTATCTGGATGCACCAAAACCACCCCAATCAACACACTCATCAACGCAGAAATCCCCCTGCACATCAGAGCAGAATTTGTGGCAACAAAGGAACTTGCTAAGAACTTAACCTTCTCCACCGCCAACAGGACCCAGTTAGAACAACTCGCTTTACAAAACAAAAACAAACGAAGAATGTCGTACATCGAACAGATATATGATAAGCACTGAGACATGTTTGATAATATGACGGGAGCCACAGCTAACGACAAAGACGAACGGTTACCAGTAATTTACAAAAGCTGCAGAGAAAGTCCAATGAACCCCCTAGAGCGGAAAGCAATGGTCATCAACTACATGCAAGAAATAGCAAAAACAAGGACAAAAAGACCAACGATCTACACGGACGGCAGTAGGACAGAAGAAGGCAGTGGAATCGGCATATACATCCGGCTACACAACGACAAAACCAAATACTGGGCAATAAAACTTAAACTAGCCAACAACACGGGAATAACCTCAATAGAACTTAAAGCAATAGAAACGGCACTAGAAACAGCACAGCAAAACAACATACAACATCCAGTCATCTACACAGACAGCCTGGCAGCATGCCATACCATAGAAGAGAACCAATATAAACCCCACATAGAAACCAACATCTACAACATCCTAAAACTAGGGACCAACTTGAAGGCCGAGATAAGATGGATACCGGCCCACTGCGGAATCGCTGGGAACGAAAGAGCCGACGAGCTGGCCAAAAGAGGTACTACGTGCAACAAAACTATCAACAACAAACTCAGAATCACGGACATAGCAAACAGAGCAAGAGAAACCATGGTACTAAACACGAAACAATGGTACCAGAAAATAGGACAAGAAAAGGGCAAGAAGTTCATGGAGTTCCAACCAAACTTCGAAACAACCACATGGCACCAGGACATACCACTCACAGCGGACGAAATAAAAACCACAAACAAACTTTTGGCTGGACACGACCTATCCAAATACTGGCTAACAGTCATGAAGATCGAACAAGACGGCAACTGCTCAACCTGCCAGGAACCGGACACAGGCAGACACCGAACATTCGAATGTAGGAACTACAACAGACCACCAACAGTAAAATTCTCTGCACTGAAAGCTAAATGGAAAGAAAAATCGGGCAGCACAATCAAAGCAATAACCAGGTTTATTAGACAACAAAAAATAGAGCTATAGTTAACCCCTCCAGTCGACCTACACACGCATCACCAACCGACCACAGCTACCTACCTTAACCAAGTGTATAAAAACCGTGACACCGGCCACCCAAACGAACCAACCAAAGTGTATAAAAACCTTAACACCGACCAACCAAACCAAAACAATAATCTGTCAGCCAGATGACGTAAAGTCGAAAGGCTTCAATCAGAGCTGGTACGCCTCTGAGTAGGTAAAAGAGGACATAAAGCCCGACAATACCTAGGAGGATATATTCCAACTCGCTGAATAGAAGAAGAAGAAGAGTAGGTAAAAGAGGACATAAAGCCCAACAATACCTAGGAGGATATATTCCAACTCGCTGAATAGAAGAAGAAGAGCTGCATGTAAATTGCGTTTTATCCAGCAAAGTCTAAACAAAATGTAAGTATGATTAATAATTTATATCAAATACACGAACGTTTGATAACTAACATCAGCCGGATGCTGAAAGGAACTGCACGGGAGCAGAACGACGGCGACTGCGGTCCGGCTATCGATGCGCGTTTCTCGCACCCAATGAAACTCGCAATCCGCCGATAGGACATTGTTCATCGCCGACGGCACCAACATCTGTCCGGTCGACCCGAAGGCCACGATCCACACGCTGATCGGGCAACACGGGAACAAGAACCGCTTGTTTCCGGTGTCGTGACGAAGTGCGGTGCGCAGCTCTTGTGGTCAGCGGCGCTGGCGCTAAACCCGCTCGACAGCTCGTTGTACTTCGTCTACGACCGGTTTGTGCTTAAGCCGACCTATGCCATTGAGGTGAAACGGATCGAGAGTATTCCGGTGAAACGAGGACCATAGCCCCAACGTCAACCGGTCGAGCGGCCGCTCGGAACAATGCTGGCGATGACGTTCAGGCCGAATTGGAGTCTGTACGTAGCGGGCTTCAACCCGAAGCAAATCAACACGATCAAGGTGCCCAGATACATGAAACAGAATGTAAGTAATGTGGATCAAGGCAGGAAAGATTAACCTCACTATTGTACCGTCTCAAATACCACCTTTTTTAACGAATCTGTTCACAGGCAAGCGAGCGACTGTGAGAGTGACAAGGTGCACACGGTAGATGCGCGATATGACTTGATAGATACATATGTTGTTTCACAGATGGACCGGAGAACTACGGAAAGTACCAGCGCAAAATTGCACCGCATGCCTCAAACAACAGGATTCCTTGTCCCGACCGGAGAGTAACGGCCCGGCACAGAGGTAAATTGATGGTGCCTGGCTGCCAAGAGATCAGAACTTGCGCTAAGCTATTCTTCCCCCAACTTCTTGCAGGCTACCGAACGTAGGGAACCGGCTGATAAGACACATCTCGCGCCACGCCCGTCCCGCTTCGTGCGCAAGAGTCTCAGCATGCCGAACGTGCAGTCGAACCAATCGCAGCACCATCTTCCGGTCGGGCAGCATCCACTTAATGTGGAAAACTATGAACAAGCATTCAAAATTGCATCGTTTCTCTTATCGATCTGTAGGACGTTATTAATTGCCACTGTTCCGACGAACCAGCGCCAAACTTCGCTTACTCTGCTGCAGGTGTACATGAGATATGGCTTGAACTACAAGCCACCGCGTCCACTGTGGCCATCGAGTACAATACTGGACGATCCTTTGGATGACATCGGCGATTCTTACGCGCTATCGTTGACCCAAAAAGTAACCGCTATCATAGCGATCTCGATTTCTACGTTGAGCTGGTTGGCAAATGGTACGCAACGTACAAAACCTCTACATACATTCTAAATGACGAAGTATGCCGGCAAAGTGAATCACGTCAGGGAAGGTTAACCTTCACATACGCGGTTGTACCACCACGTGGATGCTGGATCTTTTAAACCTTCTTAACGAATCTCTTTTTTCATTCACAGTCAAGAGTGCGACTGACAGAGTGGTAAGACGGTGAATCACTCGCGACGTAAGCCGGACGACGGTACGACCGGTGGCTCGGGCCAGGGTACATCTGGTGGATCAGGCGCGGTTCCGGACGGTTCCGCGTACGTGATCGGTGCCGGCAGTGGTGCAAACAAGGAGACCATTCTGTTGTACAGCATCCGCTTCCAGCCGATTTCCGAGATAGCGGTTGCACAGGATGACGTGATCAATGTCGCTGACCAGGGTAAATTGCTCACTAAATCTCTTTTACACTCGCTAGTTTCGCTTCGTATTCTGGCATTCGAGAACTACCAGCCGCAATGTCGAGTTCTTGGTTCCATTGAACGAGGTACGACGAGCGCACCAACCCGACTCGCTCGCGGCCAGCGTCAGCGACCAGTACAATCACGCGCCGGACGCTTGCGCATACATGAATTCCATGTGCTTTTATTTATAATTTATGTAACTATGTATTTCATGTACATTAAAAGCAATAAAAATTAAAAATATAATTTAAATAAAATAACTGGTATTTTGCTATAATAACAGAAAATTCAAATAAAAAGTTTGCCATAATAACGGAAATTTTGAAACCATTATAGCAACTTACAGCGAGCCACAAAATGGAGGGCGTCCGATTGAGGTAGTCCGTTACCGCGGTAACGGCATATAATTCGGCCTGCCAATGTATGGAACTTTGCTGAGGCAGGACGTCCGAACGGACGTCCGTTTTTCTAGTCGAAGGCACGTCCTTCATCACATATTTCCGCACTTCTTGGTTCGTTGGGAAGGCACGTCCTTCATCACATATTTCCGCACTTCTTGGTTCGTCGGGATGGAGCGAACTCGAATGCAAAACGAAAATTTTCTATCAGCCTCCGGAATATTGAAGCAAAGCAAATAGTTCGCCTCTGGGAAGATACGGAATTTGTAAAGTAGTGTGCATCAAAGTCCAAAGCCCCGAAAGTTAGATCGTGCTTTGCTATGGTAGAAAGGAGAATGCAAAAGAAAGGAACATATTGCTGCTTGTTCTGGCTGGAGCAGTTTGTGTTCGGCTATCTTCGACTTTTGCCGAAGACATGGGCACACCAAGTGTGCCCATACTTCGGTTTTTCGTCATGGGCACACTAAGTGTGCCCTCCCCATAATATATACACCTTGGATGAGAGTACCGATGTGCTATCGAAGATTTTGCCGTCTTCGATAGGTGACCCTTGGGCGGCATCCAGCTTACAGCGCGGTCAAATGTCCTGTCAATCAGAAGTGGTCGAAGAATTGGGTTGGAGATTGGGTAGGCGTCGTTGATTTGTGTCCGTGTGGCTTCGAGACGAGAAATACGAAATTTCGAAAAAAAAAGAAAAGAAATAAAGATTAATTAAAACAAACATTGGAACTATTGAAAACTGCCAATCCAGCTGTTCAAGTTTTTTGTATTATGCAAAAAAACCTTTTTGTGGTTCTTTTCAAACAAAAAGTCATCCACGCGATGGTTATTGATATGTTTATCTAAATAGGAGAACTTCCCATTCGTCTCTGTGCACGTCATTGGCAACGAGTGCGATGCCTCGTTCGAAGCGTCGAACAGCAAAGGTATCTCGTACGAAGGTGTGAGCAGGATGCATTGATAAAAAGGGAAATATGAATAGGAAAGAAAAAAAGAGAATACAAGAAGAAAACGTAAAAAGAGTAAGAAATACTCGCTCATCATTTAGTGATGGCGGCTAAAAGTGAATACTTGTTGTAGATCTCTTGCCAAGCGGATTGCAGGCTCGTAAGAAAAGAATCAAGCCTTGAATTCGTTTCTGTTTTTTATTTCGTTTCATTTGCTTCGGTTCGAATGGTTACCGTTCATAGTGATACCGCGATACATGAATGTGCCACCAAACGGTACCGAATGAGACAGAACAGCTTAGCCGAAAAGCAGTAATATAAGCTTTAAAGAAGATTCCCTAAGATAGCGAAATAGTGCTCGTCGATGTATGTACGTTAAATTGTAAATTATCGATAGTTTTGCCGACTCAACTCGTATACATGCGCGCGAGTAATCGCGTCAGCTTATCGAGAACCAAAATAGCGAAAAGGGCCGTGTCCACAAATAAGTACCGAAAACTACTGGAGTAATTTGTTACTGGAGCTTCGTTGCTTCATTTTTTGTGCGAGGTGAAAAAATCGTCGAAAATATCGAATCGTCCCAGTTCTGGGAGCCACGGCTAGGATACAGAAGGAAAGCCAGCCCGGGTTTCGAGGAAGGGAGTTGTTGCCCGATCCACGGGTTATTCGGATGGTCAGAGAACGACAGAAGCAACAGAAGCAAAAAAGCACATATTACGGCATTAAATGGTAATGCATGCCAGGAAACCGCAACGTTTGTTAAGCGATGGGTAAATTTCAAATTGTTTTTTCCTTTCTGTTATTAATTGTATATTCCCTTGTCCATCATCCCATTTACAAACACGGAAGTATTGGCCTTGTTGTGAACCAGCTGAGAGCATACTGCAGACACAAGATTGTACATTTTCTCGGTTCATTACTGCTGTATTTCTTCTTTGCCTGTGGCCTGTTTTCCTCAGTGTCATCGTTGACAGTTTCGTGCGCGAGATGACACCAAAAGGAGTCGATTCTGGTCAGCAAATTTTTTGCCACGATTCGATGCCATAACGTTTTGTTTTCTCAATTGTTTCGCGTAGAAGTAGAACTTAATATATCATCTAAGCGATATGATGATCCTAATGAGGGTCATCATGTTGCTGCAGTGAGTAGAAAGCCCAATTAGGTCGACATTACCCGTCAAACGTGTCGCAAGGACAACAACATTAAACCATTTCCTACACTCTTCTTGCAGGTATCATCAATCTCATCAGTATCAGGTAAGGTTTGGATTCTCAGTTAAGTTGAGCATCAACACCGGGTTCCGTTCGCTCCGATCTACCAAGGGTCCAAATAACATGTTGCAGCGGCTAACACATCGAAACAAGCATATTTTTGAGGCGGTTACAATCGGTATGCAGAACCCCAATTTGATATGATGAATATATCATTCCAGAACTCAAAGTATAGTTCCTCCAAGCGGGACTACGAAAGGGAAGCGAGCTCTCGTTCTACCAGCTACGGCCGAGACAGGGACAACTCACCTACCGGAGGATCGTTGAATAATGGTAAGCGAATATAGTGAAACATTAACATCCAAACTGAGCTGTGTTGGATTATTCTTAAATTGCAAAGCTGTTTACTTGTTACAGATTCTCCTCGGGACCGAGAGAGAGATCGCGACCGCGATCGAGAGAGGGATAGAGAACGGGATCGTGAACGATATCAATCTTCAGGGTACACCATGAGCAAGTTGCGTGACAAGGAGCGTGACCGGGATTACAAAAAGGATAAATATTCAGGTGAGCAACCAGCAACCTTTGACGACAGTTGTCACCTTGAACACCTTGAACCCCCCACCGTGTTATCCGTTGCCTAACATATAAAATTGTCTATTGTGCCAGATTCGTTGCGTTCGCCGAAGCGTAGTCGAAATGAGCGGGACACCGATCATAGAACAATTCATGACAGAAGATTGAAGATTGTTAGCTCCCTGCTGGACAAACGAGGGACGTCGGGTGATGATCGGGAACGTGACAGAGAACGTGAGCGCAGCGAGCGTGAAAGGGAACGTGAACGTGACCGCGATCGTCTAAGGGATCGTGAACGCGATCGGGGTGGAGGTGGTAGCACCGGAATAGGAGGCTCTATTGCTGGCGGTACTCTCGGTGTGGTAGGGAGCAGCTCGGCGACCACCATAGCGAATGCTCTGAACAGTGCAAGCGGCAGTGGCTCCATCACCTCTGGCCCGAATGCTTCTGGCAACGCAGGCATAGGCGCTATCTGCGGTGCAAGCAGTGGCAATGTAACTGGCAGCAGCATTGATCGGGATCGGGTGAATCGTGTCGGCGACTGGAGTGAACATGTTAGCTCATCCGGTAAAAAGTACTATTATAATTGCAAGACGGAAGTGTCACAGTGGGAAAAACCCCGTGAATGGATTGAAAAGGAAAGGTGAGCAAACAACATTCTATCGAAATAATGGTCCTGATTCGGCGTTTCTGTTCAAAATAATAACGTAGGATGATTCAAGTTTCAGCACTCGTGTGTTGGTCAAAGATCAGCATCGCGACTATCGCGACAAAGAGCGAGACCGTGAAAGAGAACGCGATCGTGATGAGCGATATACTTCAGCAGTTGTCAACCGTTCGGCGGCCTCCTCGTATGGCAAGCATTCCAGCAGTAGCAGTAACAGCAGTGGCAAGAATAACTCTCGGTTACGATGGCAAACGCACGAATCTGCCACCTCCCACCGGAGGCGCTTCGATGGAGAAAACATGGAAATGGGTGTTAGCCCCGGCGATTCCACGCCCACTTCCGAAGCCAGCTATTCACACTCAAGCACGCCGACAGCTGCACAACAGCTGCAGCAAGGTTCATCACAGGTTCAAGGACATAATTGTACGGTGGCTATGACTGCATCGGGCATTCCCTTGTCGGGGAGTGCGGTTCAACTGAACACCCCTGGCAATTGTGGTTCTTCGGATGGAACGAGTCACAACTTGTCCGGCCAGCTGCCTCGGGTGGTAAATTCTTCAGTAAACCAAATGGGATCGTCTAACCACTCGCAAGTGGTATCGAACCATCAGCAATCGCAACACAATGCAACTTCGTCATCGAGTTCGTCGTCATCCTCATCCTCGTCGTCTGGTAATAGTGTATCGTCTCCTTCAATACATGATGCTTTGCACGGTTCCGGGAGCACCGTCGCTAAGTTACCGAGTGCCCAGATTTCTATCACCGATGGAGCTATGCTTAGTTCAAATACTCCTGGCCCACCATCAGTTACAGTATGTTCTTTTTTGTTTTAATCGAATTTTCCTGTACGAAAGCTCTATTCATTACCGTTAATTTGCGTGATTTCACTCCAGACCTCACAACAATTGCATCTTCCACCGCACCTGCAATCGCAACAACAAATATCAACATTGGTGCAACGATCCCCCCAACAGCAGCAGCAGCAACAGACTCAACAGTTAATTCAACCATCTACTCACGGGCCATTGAGTAGTACCGGTGGTATAGGGATCAGTGTCAGTTCATCGTTGGCAGGACTGCCGAAGATTCTTTCGCAAATCACCGGCAACAAATCGATAGAACACAACGACCTCAATCCGCAGAAAGCGCTACAGACGATCAACAATGCGCTCATGATGCAACAGCAATCTCGTTCGCAAAATGCCGGCACAGTGCACGAGATGGGAGGAAACAGTTCTGCTGCGATGGCTAGTTTAAGGTACGGATGAATGCCTACGGTTTGTATCGTTGCTCAAATTTTGCTTTTGTTTTTAATTTCATTTTAGGGAGCATGCTCTCAACTCACCCCTGTACAACGTGTCCAATCTGTCTCATCCGATTATGTCATCATCACTTTCCGTTGGATCTGGCCCACATACGAATCACAACACACACAACCACACGACAAACAGTTTAGGTCAGTCTAACATGCTGCACGGTGGAGGACTGACTGGATGCAATAGCAATGTGGGCGGTGGTAATGCAGTTCTTACGGGAGATGGACCTCCAACTCCGACACAAGAACTCGATCTACCGCTTGTTGATCATAGGAAATGTAAGTAAACCTCATTCCATTTGCAAGAGGAATGCTATCTGGCTGAAAATTAATTTTCGTTTCTTTATGTGATTCGCGTGTTGTTTCACATGAAACGCAGTAGATGGACTAGGTAGTGTCGCCGTAACGACGACTGCAACCAGCGCTGTAAGCAGCCTGCAAAGTGTCATGGCATCGTCACAGTGTGGTCGATCTCAAGGACCGAATCTAACGCCTAGCTTAGCAAAGTATTTCCGAGCGGATTTAATATCCCATGTCACTGGATGGCCATCAGAAATATTAGAGAAAACGGTACGAATGTTCACTTCGGGCGTGCACATGAGATGGTGTAAATAGTGACTGGCATTACTTATTTACGTTTTCTATTTTGCAGGTTCAAAAGTTCTCGGAAGAGGCCCACATTTTAGGTGATTTACAATGCAGCAAAGTATCGGCAGAACTAAAATGTGCAAGAAGTTTAGTTAGAATAACTGAAATCACCGCAACACTGCAGGAGCAAAAGTAAGTACCTCTTACCTTACCTTCGTTCTGTATGCCGTAATGTGCACTACACGGAACTATGAGCATATTCCTCATTCTTAAGTAAAACTCAATTGAGCTTAATCTTAAGTAAAGCGCAATTGAGCTTAAGCATTCGTGAAGAAGTAAAACTTAATTGAATTAAAAGGTTTGCTTCCATGTAGAAGTGTTTCATGTAAAACAGTTCAAGAACAGAACAAAAGGGCAAAAATAGAACTAGTTTTGAGCCTGCTGCAATACAATATGAACATCAATTTATGCTCCAATTTGGGTGATTTTAGTTATTACTATAGCTCTCTGGTTTTCGGTTATAAAATTTGAAGTATTTCATTCATCAAAAAAATCTTGGATTACAAACACATTAAGCCGTTCGCAACCATGAATACATTACATACACGGTATATGGTATGTGCATCTGTCCTGATCATTTTTCCGGCCTGCATCAAGGGCAATTTTCTATGCTTGGTTGATATCTGCCTATTTATACTTCTTCTTCTTCTTATGTGACGCTACAACCGCTGAGCGATCTAGGCCTGACGAAGCTCCATCCGAAACCGCTCACGCTCGCTCGCAACGTTGGTCCATTTCCGTATCCCGGCTTTACTGGCGGCTTCGTCTACGCCATCCTTCCATCACAAATGTGTAAAGGCCGGTCCAGACGAAGAGAAAACACATGATATAAATAGAGCAGGTCGTTTGCAAAACGATCAAATCGATCTTTTCTCTTTATCGGTCGGCTAGTCGGCCTTTTAACAGCGATTTCAAGCACTGTCAATCAGGTTTAAACTCTAAATTGATCTCTTACGGGCTTTCGGATTCCCGACGAATATCAACAAAACGTTTGTAATTTTCGAAAATTCGCATTTCCGCCTTCTCAGTTGCTGCATTGTTTTCAAATTAGAAAACAGAAAGGTTACCTCTGTTACAATACAACAATGTTTTTTGTCCTAAGCTTATTCCTATCATTACATTTGTTGGATTTCAGTTCCTTTTGCAGTGTCCATATGAACAATGAAAAACTTGTCTTGTTTTGTCACACTTTTTTGCGCTACTTCAGCCTCGGGACATACCCAACCCCCAACCGCTTCGGTATCAAATATCCCCAATCGTGGTAAATCAAATTTTCTGACCAAATTTGTTCTGCGGTACGACCATATCAATTAAAGCACCCCCTAGCCAACAGGATGGCTGCAATTGTTCGTTGGAACCATTCCTTCAACCAACCAACCAACCAACAATATTCGGGCAATATTTGAGTTAACATATTTATGTATGAAAGCTCCCTACATGTTAACAATTATTTTAAACAGCTGGGGAGTTCTGTTTCAATTTGATTAAATTGTTCTGTCGTCCATGTATCGTTCTTTTGTACGTTCCCAGCAATAATGAGATGGTATTCTTCCACTGAAATATGGTGACACTAACACTCCTTGCATGCGGCACATGTTGAGAGAAGAGAAGGCTGTTTTCATGCGGAGACCGCCTAGAAACCAATGCACCAGACCGACAGGTTTGCTATGAGAGCGTCGTTGTTGCTCTAATCGCGGAATGGATCTTACCCGTTGAAGTTCTTCCAGAAACCGTTCACAGTTGTATGCCAACCTAATGTTATTCGCTTAACATAAACATTACTTGCAGACTGAGTATAAAATGGCTAGTCCATCGGAGACTACCGAATCTAATCCGCACCATAACAGAAAGATCAAACCCCAGTTTTTATTATCCCACCACAACTTTTTCGGAGCTTTCTTTCCCTCGAGCATGTATCATCTCTAGACTAGTATGGTGATTTAGTATAGGGATCGCATTAAACACACATTAAACATTTTTGCCAATGCAGAATATAGTCAGCCAATCAATATTGGAATATCTTGTATCATCTGCGGCGCGTTGGTTTCCAGTAATTGTATTTTGGTTCAATCTGCTTACCGATTATATTAGTTTCAAGTCAATTTTCTGAATATATACAAATCATTTAGGTATACACATAAACATATATGTTGATTTACGTCTAATTTTCTTTGTGTCTTATTTCAGAATAATGTATCTACGGCAGCAAATACGTAGATTAGAGGAATCCAAGTCGGAAAATTCATTCATGTCATCAGATGATCTATAGCGCTGATAAATAAGCAAGATCAACAAAGTATAACACTACAGTACAGACTAGACAGATCCGATTGGCGACATGTATGAATAGAAGTTTATAATAAAATTTAAGAAAATGTATGAAAAAAAACTATATGATCCCTAAGAAAAAAAAAACTGATACACCCAACCTTATTGGTAAATGAGTACAATGAGGTCAAAATAAAGTGCGCAAAAGGATACTAGAAAACGGATTGTAGATTTAACCAAATTCCAATTGTCCAAATATGTTTATTACATTATGAAGGGGTAGTAATGTATTATAATATTTACGTATCAATCAACAATGAGAAGTCTCTATCACATTGTTCGAAAGCTGCGTGACAGTCATGTTCCATTACATAATTTTGGGGCATGAAGGTTTCGGCGCATAATTATAACACTTCCATTTTTTGTCGCAAATGATGCGGTGGCATCCAGGCAAATCCAAGGCGTTTAGAATTTACACATATAATTTGTTCGCTGAAAAGTTTTCAATGATTCCCCGGGTGCACTCTTTAAAGCAATTGCTCATAGTAGGCTGCAAAAGAAGAGTACGATTGCTCTCATAGCCTCCTATGTTTGGAAAACTCGAAATTAATAATTTTCTAATTTTCCAGCTTTCCTTTCGGAATTTACCAATTATCTTTTTCCTAAACCTTCGTTGGGCAGAAACAAACAAATCATCCGAAGACATCGTCGAGATTGGTCCAGCCGTTTTTGAGTTTGAGCGTTACAAACAAACATACATCCATTTTTATATATACAGATATATAGATATAGTTATGGATATTAAGCTGCTGAAGTTTACAACTATTGAATGCAGTTGAATTGATCATGTAAGATTTTTTCTAGTATCAATTGAAGCCTTTGGCGATTGTGTTGCTTTAAGTAATTTTCGCATTCCTCCGAAACCTGTTCAAATTTCTCGGATTTATGTTCCAACAAACGCCACGTCTTGTCCAATTCTTCTGTGGTCGTTATCCTGTGCTCACGGCCTAGCTATGCGCCCTGGCACGTTATGCAGAGCGAATGGATTCAGAGGATGCAGGTGTTTCTGAATTTTGGTAACGCTAATTGTACTCTATTCAACCTCAGACACATCTTCGTTCAAAGGACTTACTTTTGCGCAAGATGTACGCACCTGCGCCTGCTTCTTTGCTGTACAATCGCAGTGCTCTATGTACTTTTGTTTATTCATTTCGTTGCATAATATGTACGTATAGATGTGTAATGTATCCCACAGATTTAACAATCTCAATCTGCAATTGAGTTTTGTGTTAAAGCTTTTGTTAGTTTGTTTTAGGTCTTTTGAACAATTACAAATAAAAAAGTTAATAATAACTTGGGTATGAATGCCACATAAACCATTTAGTATTTTTGCTCGATTGCATTTAAGCACAATGGTCAAATGGCCTATTATTTGATCCTACACAGAATTGGGAATTGAAAAATTGATCAACAACAAAATTATTACACATTACATTGCGCTTTGTATAATCGCCGTAAGGAACGTTAATGTTTCAGCTAAATCCTTAGTTTTGGGAGTTCTTCGGCTATGCTCGTCCCGCTTGCTTTCACTCTATCAAATTATCAAAAATTACACACACTTAGCCACAGAAAAACCTTATTTATCAACACACAGTTACTCGCCCATGTCGCCGATCTGTCAAACGGTGCTTTTATTCATTGAAACGTGTTACATAATTTTCATTTCCGTTTAGTTCCACTAGTACCTGAATTCACTATTTCATCCCGCAGCTAACACCAATGCATTTATTCTGGCGTTATGGTCTCTGGAAAAGAAATGAACAAGCCATTATATAATCTCTCTAAAGGCATGATGTCAGTGCTGCCTACCATGATGCTGCAGGGTGTTTTCATACGCGCTCAGAATTGTTTAGTGGTATTTGTAATTTCGGTGGTGCTTCAGCTTTCCATAGTTAATAGTGTAGAAGAACACCATTCCTCCGACAATGACCTGGAAAAACGGTGCAATGCCAGTACGCTTCGGCTGCATGTACTTATGCTGCCATCTCCAGAAAGTACGGCTGAACACTCCGGCCAGCGCTCGAGGGTTCTTATCGCGACGTCCAAACCATGAGCCAAGCTCGGCCAGTTTTACTTGCCCGAATGGAGTATCGGGCTTGCCGTAGAAACGAGCCGGATCGTAGGGTCCGTGAACCTTTGGGTTATATTCTGCTGGATAATCACCGATGGCCATGTTGACTTCTGCTCAGTTTTCACCGGTCGACTGCGACGTTTAGTATGGATAGATCGAACAATCACATAACAGGTTCACATCGTTCCTAATCTGAGAATCATACTATTTCCGAAAAAGATCCCAAGGAACCACGGAACTGTTAATCACCTGATGAACAACTGGAACATTACCGGCACCAGTAGCACCGCGAGTCGCGAGCGATGTCGCAGTGTAATCGCTTGCGACTCGCTTGCGATTTGCATGCGCTGGTGCATTATACGTGACAGAGCAGTCATTGGCGATCGCGCTCATGTTCGAACTGAAAAATAAAAAATGGCGGAGTTTCGAATCCAGATTCAAAAAAGAAGATATTCCACCCTACCCAGGCGACCAAATTCACGCATACACTCAAAGAAAACCTGTCAGTGTGTGTGTGAAATTTGGTAAACTGAAGAGTCGATTCAACGGTGCCACTATCATGCCCCATAACACAACCAATTTTTAAAAGGACAAGTAAATAACCAGATAAGTACATAAGCCACCCGCTCTCTCTCACCAAAAAAAAAACTCTCTCGATTGCAAGTCCGCTTCGGCCCGGGCGGACCCTCCGCCCCTACCCCTCCCTCCCGTCTTCAGTTTCCCTTCGACACTGCTCCCCTCCTGCGCTCCCACATGCCTACGCCTACCTCAACCTCTCCCCCCTCCGTCTATTGTCTATTCACTAGTAGCACGAAGCTGTCAAATTGGGATTTTTGCGAGCGATTCAAGGTTACTGGAAGGAAAAACAGTTTGCTTCTGAAGCAAATTTTGCTTCGTTCTAACAATCTTGCAGTGAGCCGTATTGGATATCCAAGCTTACACCGTTCTCCCGCATGATGACGCTAGTGTGCGCTATGTTATCCACAACAAGAAAACGTAAACAAAGATTATTTGATCAACATTGGCTTGCAGTTCAGTTTTGTTGTTCTAAGTTTTTCGAGTGTTGTGAGGTAAAGAGTTTTGTTGCGTGTTTTCAAGCTATGAATAACCAAGGAGCTCCTTTATCGGTCATTAACGTGTTGTGCGGCAAAAACCACGATTTGCAGGCACTGCGTAAGTCCGGCGTTTTGTACCGACGCGCTGCGCGCTTACTGAAAAAATCCGAAACGCCGGAGAGCGTCGTGATGGTCGTGTCAACATTCGAGGGTCCGGTCAATGTGTCGGGTAAATATTTTAACGATGTAGTTTGATTTGTTAAAAATTAAGATAGCCTTTCCCAACCCGTTACGGAAGCTGTTCCTGAACCCTTGGCAGTGTTGAGTATGTTGAAATTCCAACAACGACAGGGCCTTTCTCCTGAAGTGATGAGCAAATATGTTATAAAGCATCGCTTTGATTTTTTTCAGCTACGTCTTCGTTGGAGCAGTCCATGTTGCCTGCTATGGATTTGACCCATGATGAGGAACCGACTGAAGATCTAGATGCGCTCTTCCTTGACACTCAGGCTCATGAAATGACTCTCGAATCAAATGACGAAGAAAGCGACGTTGAAGAGTATATGCAGGAAGACGAACATGAGGATACTGTCCTAGGAGACGATGAACAAACATCCGAAGAGTATGGTGAGCATGCTCCCGATTATACAAAGATGGCGGACGCAGATTGCATACGCCATTGGGCACTAGCTGGAAACGAGTCCCTCGCATCCGTTGGCCGGCTGTTAGAGATGCTGCGTGCCAAAACAGATCTTAATATTCCAAAAGATCCCAGGACTGTTTTACGCACAAAGCGGGACCGTGCTACGCTGTTAAACATTGGAGACGGACAGTTTTGGTACCACGGCATTAGTCGGTGTCTAGTGCTTGAATTACGGTACGTAAATTCACGTGCGTATAATACGTAGCATCAGAGTAATAAAACATTTTCATTTTTCGTTTGTTAGGAAGCATGCCACCGTTCCACAGGTGTTACTGTTCGATCTAAACATAGATGGGCTTCCCCAGATCAAAAACGCAGTTTTGGCCTATTTTGATGAAGGTGGTAGAACATCCACATTGGCCCGTGCTGGTCGTCGGTATTTATTGCGGACAATCCAAACCAGAAAGTAACGGACTCTTTCTAAGACCACTGGTTGAAGAAATAAACGCCCTGCATAGAACGGGACTTGTATTGGAGTATGCAACGGTTCGTGTTCATTTACGAGCAATAATTGCAGACACACCAGCGAGAGCCTTTATAAAAGGTAATAACCATAACGTTTTTTAACGTAATAACGTAATCGATACCGTTTTTTTTGTGGTTTTAGGTGTGCAAGGTCATATGGGAAAACATTCCTGTTTAAAATGTTGCTGCGAGGGTGAAACGGTGGAACAACGGACAGTTTTTTTGGACACAAACGCAAATAAGCGCACAGATGGTGCTTTTCGTAATAAGGAATATGTTTTGCACCAAACTAGATTTAGAAAACTTCGATATAATTGAGGATATCGTTGTGGGAGACAGATTGCACCAGATTGACATCGGAGTAACCAAAAAACTTCTGAACATTTGGTACATTGGAGTGCTGCGATCGACGAAAAGATGGAATCGAGAACAACGGGAAATCATTCACCATAGACTAAAGCGACAAACTTTTCCATTTGAAACACAACGAAAACTTCGAAGCCTTGATGACTTGTCATACTGGAAAGGTGCGGAATGTAAAGCATTTTTACATTACGCAGCTCCCGTTGTTTTGAAGGGATTATTGACGGGGCAACAGTATCAACATTTTATGCTGTATTTTTGCGGAGTAACAATTTTTTCTTCGACAGTACATAGAAGACTCTATAACGCAGGACGTGCCATGTTAAAAAAATTTGTTGAAAATTACGCCCAAGTGTACGGCAAAGCGGGAGTCACACCAAACGTGCATAGCCTCATTCACATATTTGAAGAAGCGACACGTTTAGGCAGTCTAGAAAGTTATTCAACATACGTCTTTGAGCGTAAACTAGGACAGATCAAAAATAATCTTATAAGAACCAGTTATAGATGCTTAGAACAAGCAATCCGTAGAATTTTGGAGCTTGAAAACTTCAACTTCCCGCGCAAACGCCAACCATTTTGCAACCCGTTTTACAAGCAGAGAGGGCAAACAATTACATTATGTATAAGGCAAGGATTTACGATGCGAAATGATGATGTGAACGATTGGTTCTTAAGTAAGGATGAAGAAGTGTACAAATTCATTTCCGTCAGAAGATGTCAGGGCGGATTGAGGATTATTTGCAGAATGTTTTCGAGGGTTTTTGAATACTTTGACCAAGAAATTTCGTCCATGGATTTGTTTATATTTTCTGCCAAAATAACGGACCTTCAAACGACTGAAATGGAATTGGAATGTTCTGATATTAAATGTAAACTAGTTAAAACTATCGAAGAAGAGGGAGAAACAATGGTTTTCTTTCCTTTGCTTCGCACACTTGTGGAATAGTAAACGAATAAAATTGCAAATTAACTTACTATTAGTCAGTTTTATTTTAATAATTATTTTTTATTTGCTCATTCTTTTTAAGTTACATGATGCATACCTTAACTTTAAAATAAAGAAATCAGCTACCATGTGATCATTAACTGGGAGAAGGTTAGTTGAGCCTACTGTTTTAAAAACGTTTATAATATGCTTATAAGTACACATCGCTGTTTTTTTTTGCTTTGCCCCTACCTGTCCAGGAAATATCGCAAAGTAATTCTGGTGTTATTATTGCTTTTAATACTCTAGACATTCTTTTCTTATGGTCCGCTATGTTAATCAAGTGTTGCAGCCAATTGACAATATCCTGTCTATACCCTTCCTCTGCTCCTAACCTAGCATTAAACCCTTCTAAATCCTCAATCGACGATAATTTTATAAAACTAAAATTATCGAAGTTCAAACTAGCAGGAGTTGGAGTGACGACTGTGATAAACGATCCTATCGATGCCTCGATTGTCCCCAGTCGTTTCCACACTGCCTGAAGCTCCTGCCTGTTACTATGTTGTAAAGCCCCTATTGTATCTGTAAAAGTATACCCTTACGATAATTTAAAATTATATATCCAATTACAAAACTCTTTCTACCTTTCAACACCTCGCCTAGCACTCGTTTCGTCAATGGGGCGTCATCTGCATCTTTACAAGATAACACTATTAGCACAGAACGATGCTTAAAGCATTTCTTAAAAACTCACCGGGATTAACATAGGACGATGCAGATTTATTCATCCCAGAAAGTGTTTCCGTATGCTGCTCCGGTTTGCTCGGACCTGTGGAAAAGTAAAATGGTTAGCATAAGACAAAATTATATTATTAATTTCATCTCACCGGGAGTCACGGCTGATGAGGGAAGCATTTTGAGGCCGGAGAGCGTCAACTTTTGCTGCTTCGATTTACTCGGACCTGTGGAAAAGCATAATAGTTAGCATAAGACAAAATAAAATTATTAATTTCATCTCACCGGGAGTCACGGATAACGACGGAAGAATTGTGAACCCTGAGAGCGTCACCTTTTGCTGCTTCGGCTTGCTCGGACCTGTGGGGAAAAAAAAAAACAAAACGGTTAGCATAGAATAAGGTTAAATGTTCCTTTTTCAACTCACCGGGAGCAACACACAACGCATCAGGGTTTTTTTCGCAACAATTTCTCCCAAAACACGATCGTCGAACTTTTCATTGGATGAGATATCCATCACTGAAAAATAGAAAAAAAGAAATTTCAAAACTTCACCCAGGAAAATTACACACACAAAATGTCCTCCATATAAAATGGTACAGTAACGTCGCTGCTTTCAACAGCGCGAACAGCTCAATGCAATCGCAGAGTGCCTCCGAGGAATGCATGACCACAACCGACCCAGGATCAAAGCAGCACATCGACACATCGTATAAAGGTAATTGAAATTTGATATCAACTCACCAGCTATTTCACTCTTTCTCACAGGAATCAAAGAAGTAGCAACAGAATGGCTCGCGAACGCACGGGAGATAGCAAACATAGCAGGCTCACACACCAACAGCCAACATACGACTGATTGCCCCCGATTGGCGGCAATACTCGGTATGGCAGGCAAACGGCTCGCATTGGGACATGACGCTCGCAAATACTCTGACGTTCAAATCTGACATTGGCAGATTTCAAATTTAAAATTTTAATTTTTAGACCCGTTGGCTCCATCGCGTTAGATACATATAACATCAAAAATAGACATTTGAAAACCGCCATCATTTTGACAACTCAAATTGCCCGCCTGCGGGCAATGACAGCTCAAGCTCGTAACCTACTGCATAGCGAGGCTCAGACCGGCAATGTTTTTGGCCCCCAAAATCCTGCTCGTACGATAATCAGGCGAGCTAAAAAAATGACATTTTTGCTACTGGTGTTATTACTCTCTCCACTGCGCCTCGCTTGCCTGCCTGCCTCGTTTGGGGTTCTCTCTTTTGGCGTTCTCTCGGCGTTCTCTCAGCTGGCGTTCTCTCGGATGGCGTTCTCTCGGTTCAGTCAGCTCATACATCGTACAAATATGCAGGCGTTTTGCAGCGTCCGTTGGTGATCTAAAATTATACAACAATACCGGTTTGCCATCTGAGCCACGATGGCCTCGCCAATGCAGTGTATCGATCACCGGGTTTTGTGACACTGTTCAGAACAGGCAGGATGAACATTTTATTCTTCTTCTTCTTTCTCCACTTCTTCTTTTTTTAAAGAGAGAAGAAGCAGACAGCAAAGTCAAAATCTCGTTGAATTCAAAACGCCCTGGACATGCGTTGCATTGTGGAAGGAGTGCTCTTGTTTTTCTTTTTCCATGCTCTCACGCTTTCGCGTATCCTGTGCCCATGGACTGGAAACTGGGAAGAGGTTTAGACGATGCACGTTGTGCGCATTTTAAGCAGGGAAAAAGCAGAAGAAAAATGAATAACTCGAGTCGCGGGTGCGTCGTATCGCGCATGCAGGACGATTGAATTTTTTGGCATTCGTGGATGGCTCGCAGAATTTCCTGGCTAGCAGGGCGCTGTGCATGGAATGCCTGTGTTTTCCATCTTTTTTCTTGCACACACATCTCCAGTGGACTGAGGAATAATCCTTGTGTAAATAGCTTGTTAACAATAGCAGATAACGGATGGAGCGGACAGCAAAATAAATACCTCTCTTTCGCGTGCGTGCAGTACTGGGGTATTTTCTTCCTGTTTACGTATTTTCTTCCTGTTCTTTTTGGCAACTCTTTCCGATAAGAACACAACAAAGAAACAGAAATCCATTTCAGGTACAATTCACGAAACGGCACCTGCCTGGAGTGTTCTAACCAAGCGCTTTCTTTGCGGAGAGAGATTAGAGAATTTTCCGTCCTTCCTTACAGGTTTTTTCAATGGATAGGATAAGCGTAAACGCGTTTAGCCAATGTGCAAAAATGGCCTATTTAAGTTGAAACCTGAACAAGCCATGTTTGAACCCAGCAAGCCAAATGTCGTATTCATCAGCATAAACACACAATCGAACACCAGATATTTAAACCTCATTAACATACAGGTTTTTTCAATGGATAGGATAAGCGTAAACGCGTTTAGCCAATGTGCAAAAATGAGCTATCAAAGTTGAAACCTGAACAAGCCATGTGTGAACCCATCAAGCCAAATGTCGTATTCATCAGCATAAACACACAATCGAACACCAGATATTTAAACCTCATTAACATAAAAGTCAGATTCGAGGCCGGTTTGTTTTGGTTTTCATAGATGCAAATTGTGTACACATACATATATATTCAACCATTTGAGCTTCAGTAGTAATCAAACATTACAGGTTTTTTCAATGGATAGGATAAGCGTAAACGCGTTTAGCCAATGTGCAAAAATGGCCTATCAAAGTTGAAACCTGAACAAGCCATGTGTGAACCCATCAAGCCAAATGTCGTATTCATCAGCATAAACACACAATCGAACACCAGATATTTAAACCTCATTAACATAAAAGTCAGATTCGAGGCCGGTTTGTTTTGGTTTTCATAGATGCAAATTGTGTACACATACATATATATTCAACCATTTGAAAAAAAAGTTACTGTTTACACATATTTAACGTCCACGCTGTGCATCAATAGATTTATCAATTATTATTTAATAACTGTTATGGAAATTGAATAATGTTTGATTACTACTGAAGCTCAAATGGTTGAATATATATGTATGTGTACACAATTTGCATCTATGAAAACCAAAACAAACCGGCCTCGAATCTGACTTTTATGTTAATGAGGTTTAAATATCTGGTGTTCGATTGTGTGTTTATGCTGATGAATACGACATTTGGCTTGTTCAGGTTTCAACTTTGATACCCCATTTTTGCACATTGGCTAAACGCGTTTACGCTTATCCTATCCATTGAAAAAACCTGTATAATTGGAGAAGCAAAAGGTTAGGATTGACTTGAAACACTCTATAATCCCCCCAAAACATGAACATTTGTGTTCAAGCATGCCTCCAAATCAGCATATTTTTTTAAACTTTTTTTTAACCGCTATTTGTAACCGCTGCAACAAAAACGGTTAGAACGTTTTGGACATATTCAATGCTTTTCTCTTGATCAAGCTAGGCGCGCTTGATTTCTCTTAACTTATTTAAGCCGATGATAAAATAGCCGGAGATAAATTGATTGAGTTGATCTTACATACAGTTAGCTTTATTACATTTTAAACAATTTTCACCGTTTCATGAAAATCACCGTATGTAATTATATTATATTGTTTGCTAAAAACATAAAACATTTAGGCGAAACAAATTTTATCTATCTATGCCCAATACACTGCGGTTGCATCCGTGACGACTGAAGGCAGAAGAGATGCATTTCTTTTTCAATGTTGATCACTAAAACTTTTTTTCTGGTCGAGAGATAGGAAGTTACAATGTATGAACAAAAGTTCGATATAGGTTTAACATACAGAAAAATTACCACAATCAAGCAGCAAGAGATATATGGTCATGAGTGAGAAAAGGGACAAATCCAGTAACATGAGAAATGCCCGAGTAAATGTTTCCACAAAACCGTGAACAATATGAAACTGTTCCTAAGCATACACTTTAAAAAGACGCAACTGTATGAAGAACATATTCAAGCTCTATGTCTAACGGTTTCCTGGCAAGAACGTACAAAAGAGGAAAAAAAAGGTGATTTTGCAAGTTGATCCAGAGAACCGTCTCTGGCGTCGACCGCTACAAAGCTAGCAACTTCATTTACTCTAAATTGAGATAGACCGGTGAAGTTATTTAACTCCTTCTAGAATATTGTAAGTCGGTACTTTTACCGACTTTTTTTTTTGAATAATAATAGAAAAATCCCAAAACTTAGAACACATTTTAAAGGGTCAGGATGAATAGATAGCACTTTGCAGTGTTCTAGACATTTTTAGATTGCTATAAGATTTAACGAGCTATCCACCTCAGAAGAGAACAGTAGAATGAAAGGGCAGTGTAGTTTTTTTTGTTGACAAAATCTGTTTAAAATTAAAATTTCAAACAGATGCAACTCGCTACTAGAGCATGTAAATAACATTAGCGATGCGTAACATAATCCACGTAAATTTTTGTATCTATGCGCAAACGTGATTTGATCTGCAAAAAGCGAACGATACAAATGTGCCACCAAAGGTGCATCGGAAGCAAGTCCGCACATGAACAAATTAAAAACACAAATCACACATCCACCTGGTTGCTGCATTTGTGTTAGTAGCCCGCAATGGCGGGGGAGGTACGCATCGTACAATTACGACACAGCCCATCGACGCGCTACGCGGATCACAAAATGTGTTTTATTCCCGCTCACCCAAATTGGTCGCGACAGTCTACCGTGGAAGCCAGGCGAGGATCAGCTGTAGCGAAGCGTCGAACTAGCCAGCGCAAGGGCAAGGAAATCTTCTAAAATCTTATAAATAAAAATGAATATAATTATGTTTGTATATATATATACGTTGGGCACACATGCCATACGACACCGCCAAACGCCGCGTGCATCACCAGCAAGCACCACGCGCTACACCGGTTCCCACGAGCAAGCAGAAGTCGCCGACTCAGCAGAACCACCGAGACGCACACCACCGGTTCCCACGGGCTGCACCAGACGCCGAATCAGCAGTTCGCGCACACTCACAGCTAGGGACAGTTAGGCAAAGCCAAGTTAGAATTTATCAGTTTTAGTTTAGAACTCAAGAGAAGAGGACGTGCCTCATTAACAATAAAGAATATTGTTTTTTTAAACTTAATTTTCGCCCTCGACACATTATTATATGTGTATGTGCTCGCATCACGCAAAATCTACCGGATCGATTTGTACCAAACTTGACCCAAAGATGGGCGGTATTACCGGATTATGTTATTTAGAGTCATTTTCCCCAATTCATACTTCCTCCCCATCCCCCCATACACCTATCTCTTAAAAATAGCGGAAACAAAAATTCGCAGAAACTACTCGATGGATTTGCACCAAACTTGGCACGAAGGTGGACAATATTACCGTATATTATAATTTGAAGTCATTTTCCCCAAAACATATTTCCTCCCCACCCCTCCCATACACCTATCTCTTAAAAATAGAGTAAAATTTTTTTTTCTCAGAAACTACTCGATGGATTTGCACCAAACTTGGCACGAAGGTGGACAATAATACCGTATATTATAATTTGAAGTCATTTTTCCCGAAAAATATTTCCTCCCCACCTCTCCCATACACCTATCTATTAAAAATAGCGGAAAAAAAATCAATTCGCTGAAACTACTCGATGGATTTACACCAAACTTGGCAAGAAGGTGGACAATATTATCGTATATTATAATTTGAAGTCATTTTTCCCAAAAAATATTCCCTCCCCACCTCTCCCACATACCTATCTATTAAAAATAGCGGAAAAAAAATCAATTCGCTGAAACTACTAGATGGATTTACACCAAACTTGGCACGAAGGTGGACAATATTACCGTATATTATAATTTGAAGTCATTTTCCCCAAAAACATATTTCCTTCCCACCCCTCCCGTGCACCTATCTCTTAAAAATGGAGGAAATTTTTTTTTCTCAGAAACTACTCGATGGATTTGCACCAAACTTGGCACGAAGGTGGACAATAATACCGTATATTATAATTTGAAGTCATTTTTCCCGAAAAATATTTCCTCCCCACCTCTCCCATACACCTATCTATTAAAAATAGCGGAAAAAAAATCAATTCGCTGAAACTACTCGATGGATTTACACCAAACTTGGCAAGAAGGTGGACAATATTATCGTATATTATAATTTGAAGTCATTTTTCCCGAAAAATATTTCCTCCCCACCTCTCCCATACACCTATCTATTAAAAATAGCGGAAAAAAAATCAATTCGCTGAAACTACTCGATGGATTTACACCAAACTTGGCAAGAAGGTGGACAATATTATCGTATATTATAATTTGAAGTCATTTTTCCCAAAAAATATTCCCTCCCCACCTCTCCCACATACCTATCTATTAAAAATAGCGGAAAAAAAATCAATTCGCTGAAACTACTAGATGGATTTACACCAAACTTGGCAAGAAGGTGGACAATATTACCAAATATTAGTATTTGAAGTCATTTTTCCCAAAAAATATTTCTTCCCCACCCCTCCCATACACCTATCTCTTAAAAATTGCGGAAAAATATTAATTCGTAGAAACTACTCGATTGATTTGCACCAAACTTGGCACGAAGGTGGACAATATTACCAAATATTATTGTTTGAAGTAATTTTCCCAAAATATATTTCTTCTCAACCCTCCCATGCACGTTTTTGTCAAAAATATGAGACAAAAATATTTCTCAGAAACTACTCGACAGACTTGCCCCCTAAAGCCAATACATTGAACTGTTCCAGTCCCATCCCCTTCCAATGACTTGCGAATGGCTAGAAACAGGATGAAATCCTTTAGGGAACTGTAGAAAGGTTTGTTGAAGGTGTGAGTAAATCATAAGATTAAGGTACGGTATCACGCGATTGGAGCGTGAAGGACGCGATCTGCTGAGGCAGTAGAGCATCGTGAGATTTCATGGGTTTTCTATAAGTCTTCTATCTTCTTCTTATCTTATCTTTATTCTTTTTCTTTATTCTTTCTTTATTATATATATAAAACAAAGTTCAAAATGTGTGCGACCGCGCATCACTGGAGAACGGCTGGACCGATTTGTGTCGTTTTTGGTTCATTCTGTTCGTCTTGACCCAAGGCAGGTTTATGTGTTGGAAAAATTCGGAAGAGTCTCATAGTTTCCAAAATATTCGCAATTTTCTACAAACAAATCGCGCCTACTATGGTCCCGAGAACTTTTAGATTTGAATTTTTCGCTTCGTCTCGCCTACTGCAGTTGAAGGGAATGAAGTTTTCAAATCTCTACAAACCAAAGCCAGGAAAGAAGAAGACAAACCAAAGCCTTTCTGCCCAACGCTCTGTTATATATTTTTAGTGGACATCCTGAATGCCAGCAAAATTTTACAATATTTTGTTTAGAAATTCTCCTCTTCTTTCCTGTCGTAACGGCCAATTTTCAATCATGCCTACCCATTTTTCGAGCTTACGAGACCTTTCCCCGTTTTAAGCCTTATTACACACACAATGTTACTGTCACTCGATTTTGGAAAATAGTATCAAATCGCGTTAGACAGAAATATTGTGCTCTGAAAATCGGAACCGAAATTCGATTTGCTTTCAGTTGGAACTTTTCTGTTAAAGTGACGCTCTTTCGACGGACCATTTGTTGTTTTCATCAGGGAGTGTTGTTAAAATGTTTGCAACATGGATTTCGACGATGAATTACGGTTTTGTTTGCGACTAAGCCACAAAGAACCCACTTTGCAAAACTTGCGTTATTACACGAGCCGATGGTAATTTTCTGTCAAACGTCCTTACCAGAGCCCAGTTTGACATGAAATTTCAAAATCGAATGACGGTAAAATCCCGTGTGTAATGAGGGTGTTAACGTCCCAACCTCCGCAAAAGTGGAAATACGACGAGAGTATCGATGAGCTATCGAAGTTTTCTATCTGACAGGCCGTTTGACAATGCTGTATGTCAGAAGAGCAGCTAGACATATAATTATGTGGATTCAAACATCCAACTTTATTTAACTATCTTAACCTACTGTTCCGTTCTTTACTGGTTGAGTTCTGGGACAAGACTGCCCTGCTGACCGACCCACTCGGTTAACTGTCCTAACCTGCTCCTATTCCGTTCACGCTCGCTAGCTCCTATTACAAGTGGAGTTCTTTCCCACGCTCACGTTGGAATCTGCTGATGTCGCATCTTCGCCATGCGATGCCGTGTTTGGAGTCTGGCTGGGTAACTGTCATAACTATATGTGTGGTAGTGCGCCATATTCTTCCGCACCCCACCGCCATCATTGATTGATGCGATCAGTTGTTGACAAACATTTGTGGAAGATATTTCACGATCGTATCATTCGATCATATTTCTCAGTGTAAGTTGAAAAAAACTCTGCTAAGGATTGGTCCTTTTGTAATTCAAAGCATTTATTTCTTGTTTACGTTCCCCCGACCAGCGACAACACCTTAGTGCTCACCAAGATCCAGCAAACTTCCAATCTTTGTTTCGCGTTCCCTCTCTGCACCGCAGTTTCTATTTCGTTCTGTGCCTTTGGAAGAACTAAAACATTCGAAAATAAACTTCATTCATTGTTTGCACCGTTTTGATTCACCGAAAACATCCTTTTAAAGAAGCGATCATTTACCTTCTCTGCTTGATCCTGCCTCTTCCTCATCGACTGGATCCGAAACCATGTACGTTTAAGCACGTTTTTTATAAAACTACCAGTTTTTCTCAAACGTTTCAAATAATCCATATTATTGCCAGCACCAAATTATTGTTTCAATTTATTGACCGAGAAATAATGTTTGTGTCTTCCACAAATGTTTGTCAACAACTGGGGGGGCACTAACACATATATGCCTTGCACCGGCACCCAGCTTTCTGTGCTGTAAAACGTCCTGTCAATCAAAAAATCCTCGATAAAAGTGGACTTACGACGAGAGTATCGATAGGCTATCGAAGATTTTGCCGTCCTCGATAGGTGTCCCTTGGGGTACGTTGTTCGGGGCAGAAACGAAAAGTCCTAGAACAGACAGCCCTACATTCAGTTACGCTGAATGACATGCCAAATTTTTTCTCCCGCGTTATAAGCAAGCAAGAATAGACAACCAAACTATTGGTAGCTAGTTTTCTGTATGCATAGAAAATCAAGAAAGACAGGGTAGCCAACCTTAGTGTGAGTGAGAAAGACTATATAAGGCGGAGCTAAGAGGGAAGCCGGTCTTTTCCGATTGCAAGTGCACAGACCAGAAGACTAGTTTTTGAACCCGCGTGTTTTACACCACACCACCAACCTTAATTTCATAACTTTTCATTTACTTAAATTCATCATCAGTTTGTACACCCAATATTATAATAAACTACGTGAGTTCCAAAACCTACCTTACGGACAGTTTTAGTTCAGACGGCAGTGGTCTGCCGGAACATTTTCAAAAACTATTCTGGCATGAGTGATTCGGTGAAAGCATAGAAAACCACGTGTTTGTAGTAAAGTGTTCGACGAGCGTCCAGCAGAACTTTCATTCGACGAGGTGCGGAATGCACAGCCAGAGTGCCGTCAAAGCTGCGTATAAGCTGCGTGGAGTGTTTTTGCGGACAAAACGAATTCGACGGGGTTACGCGGTGTGAGCGGAGCCCAAGAGCCCAGGGGCCGTCGAAATAAGCACGTGTTTTCGTTGTGAGTGAAGAAAACCACGAGGTGGTAACGGAGTGTTCGGAAAGCCTCCAGCAGAACTTTCAGTCGACGAGGTGCAACTGCACAGCCGGAGTGCCGTCCAACGAAAGTGCGTAGAGTGCGTATAAGCTGCGTCGAGTGTTTTTGCGGACAAAACCAATTCGACGGGGTAACGCGGTGTGAGCGGAACCCAAGAGCCGCGAGTGTCACTAAAAGAAACTGAGTCGAGTGCGTGTAAGCTGCGCGGAGTGTTTGACAAACAATATTCACGCAGCATCAAGACAGCAAGTTGTGATATTTGGTAGCGTAGCTCAAATACAATGCCGAAAACACTTGGCCGAAAGGCTAGCGATCCAGTCGAGGTAAACGAGCCCGTACCTGGGCCTAGCCGACAGTGTGAAAACGAGCCCGTACCTGGGCCTAGCCGGCAGTGTGAAAACGAGATCGTGGCTGGGTCTGGCCGACTATGTGAAAACTCAGATTCGGAGCAGAGTTTTAACGAGACCATTCTGGACCGGGACGTTGAATTTGAGCAGAGCATCGCAGAGGAAACGGCCCGACATCAGCGTGAAATGAAAAGACGTGAGGAACTCTTCAAGTTGAGGTTACAACACCAGGAGGAGCTGGAAGCATTGGAGCAGCGATTCGCCGAGCGGTTGTTGCCAAAACGGAACTTTAACCGACCGGATGCGGAAGAAAAGGCCCAAGCGTGTGAACTGACTTCGAACCAGATAGCGGCCCGGAAAGCGATTAACACAGCTCTCCCAAAGTTCAGAGGCGAACCCGAAGTTTGGCCACTATTTCTCAGTTGCTTTAACAGCACTACAGAAGCATGTGGATTTTCCCATCAAGAAAATCTTAAAAGATTGATGGACAGTCTCGAAGGGGAGGCACTAGAGGTGGTGAGAGGACGACTCGTCTTTCCCAATTCGGTGCCCGATATTATACAGGACCTTAAAAACCTGTTTGGCATGCCAGGACGACTTCTAAAGATCCTAATGCAACAGGTTAGAAAAGCACAGAATCCTGACGAAGAACGCCTGGAAAGCTTGATCGGGTTCGGTATGAAGGTGAAACAACTGCGAGATCATCTAGTCGCTTGCGATTTACGAGACCACCTGAACAACCCAATGTTAGTAGAGGAGCTTGTGGAGAAGTTACCTCCAAGCTATCGTCGAGAGTGGGTGAGATATAAGCGACACAATTCTGAACCTATCGTGTCGTTATTCTGTGAGTATATACAAACAATTGCTGAAGAGGCTGCTGAGGTCTCCGAATATGTTGAACCACGTCGACCGAAGCAACATCAATCGTCAATGACCTATCGCAGCAGGTACAAGACAGAATCCACAAAGGTGTACGCACATCTGCACGAGTCACTAGATAAGAAAACCACGGGAAAAAGAGCTTGTTGGATATGCGAGCAACCAGGACATTTGTTGAAGAAATGTGCGGCATTCAAAAAGATGTCCTTGGAGGAGAAATATGGCGTAGTCGAACGGCATAATCTCTGCAAGAAATGTTTGAGCCGATTCTGTACTGGTAAGTGCACCATGGGTTGCCGCATCAAGGGATGTCACGGTCAGCATCATCCGCTGCTACATCATGTTAAGGAGTCGGTGCAGCTGCAACATGTTGGGCAGGCTAAAATGTCAACTGTAATATACCGAACGATGCCAATTAAACTGCACGCAGATAGGAACAGTTTAAACGCGACGGCCTTCATAGATGAAGGATCTTCGGCAACACTGATGGATACAGAGGTGGCACAGAAGCTGCAAGCAAAGGGACCGAAGGAGCCTTTGACTATCTCATGGACGAAGAACATCAGTCGCAATGAAGATGAGTCAATGCGTTTGAACTTGAGTATCCTCCGAACTTGAGTATCCGAGATTCCTTTAAGAAGTGGCCACTTACTGTACGGACCGTATCAGAACTGCAACTACCGAAGCAAAGGGTGCTGGTATCGGAAGTCGTCAAACGATACAAACATCTGTCGAATGTACCAGTGAGAGATAACGGTCTGGAGACGACTACCATCATCATAGGCCTGGACAACATCGATCTATTTACCGCCATAGCCACACGAGTTGGAAATCCTGGAGAGCCAGTTGCGGTGCGTTCTAAGCTGGGGTGGACCGTGTATGGAATAGAATATCGGCCTAGAATCTATAATGTTCCTGTTAACTTACATAACGTTGTTCCTCTTGAAAATCGGGAACTCCATGAACTAATGCGAGAGCAGTATCGCTCCGAAAAAATGGGTTGCTGCTCAGTTGATGTCCCGATATCGTCGGAGGAGCAACGTGCGATGAACATTTTGAAAACCACCACCAAGCGTGTAGGTGACCGATTTGAGACGGGGCTATTGTGGCGTAAGGATGCACGACAATTTCCAGATAGCTATCCGATGGCAGAGAAGCGAATGTGGCAGTTGAGTAAAAGGTTGTCGAGAAAACCGGATTTGAAAGAGTCGGTCTGCAAAATGATAAAAGACTGTCAGGACAAAGGCTACGCCCACAAGCTAACCAACGAGGAGCTGGTGAAATCACACAAAGATTCGGTATGGTATCTCCCACTTAATGTGGTGCAAAACCCCAAGAAACCTGAAAAAATCCGTTTGGTCTGGGATGCGGCCGCGTCGGTTGCTGGAGTTTCATTGAATTCACACCTGATGAAAGGCCCCAATATGCTCATTCCCTTACCGAAGATAATTTCAAATTTCCGAGAAAGACCGATTGCCTTTGGCGGAGAACTAAAGGAAATGTACCTTCAGTTACGGATATGTGAACAAGACAAGCAAGCGCAGCGCTTCCTTTTAGGAACAGATTCATCAGGAAGCCCACAGCATTACGTAATGGACGTGGCTACCTTCGGGGCTACTTGCTCACCGTGTTTGGCGCAGTTTGTTAAAAATTTGAATGCCCAGGAGTTTGCTCAACTTTATCCTAGAGCAGCATCAGCAATAGTAAACAACCATTACGTTGATGACTACTTTGACAGTGTGAATACCATCGAAGAAGCTATCGAGCTTGCACGAGCTGTTAAAAGGGTTCATTCTCGTGGAGGATTCCACATTCGGAACTGGGTTTCGAACTCGGAGGAGTTTCTACTATCGATCGGGGACAGGAGTCCCGAGTCCACTATACACTTTATGGGTGAGCAGGAAGCTACAGGAAGTCGAGTGCTGGGCGTAGTCTGGAAATCGACAATGGATGTATTTTGTTTCGGAGCAACACCGAACCAAGAGATGATGAAGTTTGCTACGGGAGAAAAGTGTCCGACCAAACGAGTTGTGCTAATCTTTGTTATGGCTCAATTCGACCCAGTAGGACTAATTACGCCAGTAACGATCCGTGGGAAAATGTTGATTCAGGATTTAAGGCGCACAGGATGTGAGTGGGATTCAACAATTGATGCACAATCCTTCGTCAAATGGAAGCTATGGCTAGGATCCATGTTGACTATCACCTCAGCCCAAATACCTCGGAGCTACTTCGGCGATGCGCGATCAGACCAAGTGGAGGACGTACAACTACATGTGTTCATATACGCCAGTGAAACAGCCTACGGATGCGTTGCGTACTTCAGAGCCAAGGTTCAGGGTGAAGTAAGATGCGCATTAGTGATGAGCCGATCCAAGGTTGCACCGATTAAGCCGATGTCAATTCCTCGTCTGGAGCTCCAGGCAGCCGTTTTAGGAACGCGATTAGCACAAACGGTGCTCAGCAACCACAACCTACTCGTCACGAGAAGATTCTTCTGGACCAATGCCCGGGTAGTTTTGTCATGGATAAAATCGGATCAACGACGCTACAAACAATATGTGGGCCTGCGTGTAGGCGAAATTCTTAACTCAACAAGTGTCGATGATTGGCATTGGGTGCCGTCAAAGGAAAATGCCGCTGATATCCTTACGAAATGGGGAAAGGATGTAAACATAGGGCAAGACAGTATCTGGGTTCGCGGGCCACAGTTTCTTTATGAGCCCGAGAAAAGCTGGCCGCAGCTATCAGAGCCAGAGCAGAATACTGCAGAGGAGTTTGTGTTTATGGAGGCTTGATTGACGCTGGAAGAATTTCGAAATGGACGATTCTTGTTCGTACCATGGCATGTGTAATGAGATTTGTTGCGAACTGTAGAAGAAGGGTGAAGGGAGAACCCTTGGAGCTGTTACGTGCGACAAAGAGGCAGCACCAGGTGCGGATGGAACTGAGAGTGCCATTCAAACTCGTTCTCCTTCAGCAGCAAGAATACGAGGAAGCAGAGCGTGTGCTAGTAAGGACAGTACAATCTGAACGCTTCATTGATGAACTCAAGGTGTTGATGAGAAACAATGACCGCGCCTCCAGCGAGTGGATACCTATCGACCGAAGCAGTCCACTCTATAAATTATCCCCCATGGTTGATGATCATGGGATAATTCGCATTGAAGGACGAACAGAACGGGCAGAGTTTCTACCATTCAGCTTACGGTTTCCGATAATCATGCCAGATGATCACCCGATCACCAGGCTTATTGTTCATCACTATCATGAGCGCAGTGGACATGGTTATCGAGAGGCTGTAAAAATCAAGTTGCGGCAGCTGTATCACATTTTGCGCTTGGATGCTACGGTGCGAAAGGTATCATCAGCCTGCATATGGTGCAAAGTGCACCGCAATCGACCCAAGGTGCCACGGATGGCTCCACTTCCCGTGCAGCGATTAACACCTTGTTTAAGACCTTTCAGTTTTACCGGAGTAGATTATCTGGGACCCTTTGATGTGACGGTTTGGACGACGGACGGAGAAGCGATGGATTGTTCTATTCACTTGTTTTGTCATTCGTGCCATTCATCTTGAGGTAGCACACGAGTTGACGACGCAGTCCTGTCTGATGGCAATACGACGATTCATTTGCAGACGAGGATGGCCAGTAGAGTTCTTCTCTGACAACGGGACGAATTTTCAAGGTGCCAGCAAGCAGATCATCAATTCCATCGGAACCATCGTAGAAACTTGTGCAGACCAGCTGACGACCGCTCGCACCAAGTGGACATTTAATCCGGAGGCGTATGGGAACATGGGAGGCGTATGGGAACGCCTCGTGCGTTCAGTGAAAGGCGTATTAATGACGCTGGATGACGGTCGACGACTCACCGACGAGATACTTCTCACCAGCATCGTGGAAGCGGAGGACATCATTAATTCGCGACCGTTAACGACAGTAACGCAGCCCAGCAGCGATGAGTTGGCCCTTACGCCGAATAATTTTCTTCGAGGTGTCCTGGAGAGGGATGACCGTGAAACACCACTAACCAACCCAAAGGCAGCTTTGCGGGACACATACGAAAGGACGCAGCAGTTAGCAGACTTTATGTGGAAAAAGTGGATCGAAGAATATGCTCCCACTCTTAATCAAAGGACGAAGTGGTTTGGAGAAAGTAGAAAATTAGAAATCGGGGATTTAGTTTACGTAGTAGACGGAAAACATCGTAAGAGCTGGGTGCGTGGCATAGTAGAGGGCATTATAGAAGCAGGAGATAGACGCGTACATCAGGCATGGGTACGAACCAGAAGCGGGAAATTCAAAAGAGCCGCTACTCAATTGGCCGTGTTAGAAATACGATAGGGTAACGCCAGCTAGAGCCCCTAGACTGGGTTACGGGCGGGGGATTGTTCGGGGCAGAAACGAAAAGACCTAGAACAGACAGCCCTACATAAGCAAGCAAGAATAGACAACCAAACTATTGGTAGCTAGTTTTCTGTATGCATAGAAAATCAAGAAAGACAGGGTAGCCAACCTTAGTGTGAGTGAGCAAGACTATATAAGGCGGAGCTAAGAGGGAAGCCGATCTTTACCGATTGCAAGTGCACAGACCAGAAGACTAGTTTTTGAACCTGCGTGTTTTACACCACACCACCAACCTTAATTTCATAACTTTTCATTTACTTAAATTCATCATCAGTTTGTACACCCAATATTATAATAAACTACGTGAGTTCCAAAACCTACCTTACGGACAGTTTTAGTTCAGACGGCAGTGGTCTGCCGGAACATACGTGGATAGCCAATCCTTTGTGCCTCGGGAGATCTGGTCTATATTCGAACCCACTGTGCATCAGGAGTCCCCGAGTTCACAGAACTCTACTCATAGAGAAACAGGAGATTTTAACGCAAGGGCCTAGGGTAGCTCAAACTCCAAGAAAGTCAGTGTTGAGAATGACAGACATGCACGAGCCAGCGGCTGGAGGAATTTACTAGGAGTTTTAAACAGCCACAAGGACCAAAGGACGCACAAAAAAAAAACGGTAAAAGTGCGTCCGGTACGGAGGTGAGGTGGATAGAAAAAGTGAGAACGCCAGTTAGACGGGGACTCGCAGATCATGTTTTTATACTAGCCCACTAGCAACGAGCTACGCGCTAAGAACAAATAAAGCTCTATTCAAAGAAGCACGTGAATTAAGAAAATAACCTGGTTTTTGCTACTAAAAAGCAATCGTAATTGCAACGTAAGCTAAAATTCGTTTTTATTGAAAAAATCCCTTAGCTAAAATTCGCTTTTATTGAAAAAATCCCTCATCTCCCGAGCAAAGCCGGGTAAAACGCTAGTCTATATATATAAAACAAAGTTCAAAATGTGTGCGACCGCGCATCACTGGAGAACGGCTGGACCGATTTGTGTCGTTTATGGTTCATTCTGTTCGTCTTGACCCAGGGCAGGTTTATGTGGCAGAAAAAGTCGGAAAAGTGCCATAGTTTCCACAATATTCGCAATATTCGAATTTTTCGCTTCGCCTCGCCTACTAAGGTTGAAGGGAATGAAGTTTTCAAATCACTACAAACCCAAGCTAGGAAAGAAGGAGACAAACCAAAGCCTTTCTGCCCAACGCTCTGTAATAAATTTTTAGTGGAAATCCTGAATATGTTGCCCAACAAATGTTGCATTTATTTTTTTTAGAAATTCTCTTTTTCTTTCCTGTCGTAGCGACCAATTTTCGATCATGCCTACACATTTTTTGGGCTTACGAGACTTTTTCCCCTTTTAAGCCTTATTACAAACAAAATTTGACTGTTACTGGATTTTGAAAATTAATATCAAATCGCGTTTGACAGAAATATTGTGGTCAGAAAATCGGAACCGGAAATCGATTTGCTTTCGGTTGGAATTTGTCTGTCAAAGTGACGGTATTTCAAACTACGAACGGACGATTTATTGTTGTCATCAGGGAGTGTTGTTAAATGTTTGCAATATAGATTTCGACGATGCATTGACGGCGCGCGTTATTACACGAGCTAACAGTATTTTTTTGTAATAAGGCCGTGTGTAATAAGGCTTTTAACGTACGTGGATAGCCAATCCACAAATTGTGTGCCATGGGAGGCTTATATGTGCCCACTGTGCCGATCAGGAGTTCTCGAATCCACAGATCTCTACTCATAAAGAAACAGGGAATATTAACGCAAGGGCTTGTGGTAGCTCAAAGGGCTTAGGGTCGAAAGTCAATGTTGAGAAGGACAGACGTGCACGAGCTGGCGGCTGTCGTATGTCATGTGTTTATTCTAGCCAACACAAATTCAAAGAATCTCACGTGAATTAAGAAATTAACTTGGTTTTGCTACTCAACAGTCAACCTAATTGCTGAGAACTTATGTCGAATAATATAGGTAAAAATTGATTAAAATTTAATCGAGAAACCCCTTCGTCAAAATTCGCTTTCATTGTAAAATCCTTCATTTCCCGAGCAAAGCCGGGTAAAACGCTAGTTTATCATAAAACTAGTTTTTTTTTGCCAGGCATTGCTCGGGGAAAGTGATGTTTTGCGGAAATAGCGGCTTCTAAGTGAGAGACTTACAGTATCATAGACTTTCTGAGTTTTCGAGTGGCCATAGGACTTGCGTTGATAGACACTTCTACTCCTTTAAATTCGCTTTTTTTCATCGAAATGTTGGAGCAATGCGCGTTGCTTGAAATTGAAGAAGGGTTCAATGCTATTATACATATTATTATTCTTAGAACTTTTGCGAGGGAGAATGAATTTCTTCCACTCAGCATTATACCGGCCCCAATAAACCAAAGTCAGTTTTACATACATCGATAGGATCTTTATTATCATCGTCTGAGGAAGCATCAAAACGTCTTCAATTATATTCAGTTGGGAAACAAGAAACAGAAACCCAGAGATGGTCTATTTATTGTTAAACACAAACCATTAATTTCCCTGAACTTTTCAAATGCTGCATGAATGTTATGCGTTGGTATGTTTGACGTACGTATAGAATATATGATAGACCAAATCTTTACACATTCAGATGCAACACAACATGGATGCACAATTGAAGAAGCTCTTTAGAATAGCCAAATCACCAAATTATAAATGAGACCTTGATGGTACCCAAGGGACACCTATCGAGGACGGCAAAATCTTCGATAGCACATCGATACTCTCATCGTAAGTCCACTTTTATCGAGGATTTTTTGATTGACAGGACGTTTGACAGCACAGAAAGCTGGGTGCCGGTGCAAGGCATATATGTGTTGGTGCGCCATATTCTTCCGCACACCACCGCCATCAAACATTATATCTCGATCAATAAATTGAATCAATAATTTGGTGCTTGCTAATGTGGATCATATGAAACGTTTGAGAAAAACTGGTAGTTCTTATAAACGTGCTAGTCGATGAGGAAGAGGCAGGATCAATCACAGTAGTTAAGTGATCGATCCTTTAAAAGTGTGTTTTCAGTTCATCAAAACGGTGCAAACAATGAATGAAGTTTATTTTCGAATGTTTTAGTTTTTCCGGAGGCACAGAACGAAATAGAAACTGCGGTGCTACGGGGGAACGCGAAACAAAGATTTGAAGATTGCTTGATCTTGGTGAGCACTTTGGTGTTGTCGCTGGTCGGGGTACGTAAAAAAGAAATAAATGCTATGAATTACAAAAGAACCAATCCTTAGCAGAGTTTTTTTTTCAACTTACGCTGAGAAATATGATCGAATGATATGATCGTGAAATATCTTTCACAAATGTTTGTCAACAACTGATGGCATCAATCAATGATGGCAGAAGGGTGCGGAAGAATATGGCGCACTAACACATATGTGTCTAGCTGCTCTTCTGACATACAACATTGTCAAACGGCATGTCAAAAAGAAAACTTCCATAGCTCATCGATACTCTCGTCGTATTTCAACTTTTGCGGAGGTCGGGTTTGGCTTCGCTAAGATTGTGAGTTAAGCTGGTGTCCCTGCTCCGTCGCTCGCGATTTTATCGCAGTAAGAGAATGGGACAAATAAAAAGGAGTAAATTTGGCAGCCAGCCCTGCTCAAGATTGCAGAAGGAAGCAACGAAATGTGTGCGTTTCTTTTTAAACGGTAGACCATTTAAGTATTTTCTAATATTGAGCATCAAATTTCTCAATAAATACTGAAGCATTTAACTATTTTTACGGCCTTTTTTTTTTAAACTGTTCAATGCAAACTTTTCAATCGGCCTTATGCTGGTGCGGCGCGTGCAAACAAATCGTGCTCGACGACCAACGCAACCACTGTTACTCATCGTAAACTGCACCTTTGCCTGCACTATCGTTTTCCTTATGCTCAACAAAGGGAAAGGCAGCAACAGCAACAAAAAACTAACACTACGAGTAGCTGCAAACTATCAACGAAGTGCTAAAAATGTAGAACATCAAACTGTTTCGAGTCAACGCTACCAGCGCGTATATCACGCTCGGATGTTCAACGGAATATGCACCGAAACTAAACATTGTCGGCCGACTCAGCAGTGGTGAATGGAAAAAAAGAAACGCACCAAACCCTTGCGCAATGTATTGGAGATAAAATGCTATCTTGCCTGGAACAACGACATTAACCAATGGTGCCAGCGCACCAGCATTTTTATCCAGATTTGGTAACGCTTGGAATGTATCCGACGGACCCGACCGTGCCCTCACTGTACTACGCAGAAGTGGCATAAGAGTCGGGTACACTATGCTTTGTCAGTGGTCAGGTTATGCTGCCTGCATCCGCCAATCCACCCAGACAGTTGAGCGAGCACGACAAATTATGCGCCGTATTCACTCATACAATAAAGCAGATGCGTATTCCTCCATGGGTGCATCTATGCGCCCGGTTGATCCTGCAAGGCTGGACAACACGGTCGCCGGCGGTTGTGGGGTATACAACAGTCGCGTACAGGGCACTCTGTGTCAGAGAATCGGTGCACCGACCCACCACCCAGAAGAAACGCATAATTGTATTTTTACGACTCGAGCGACCATCAACGATATCAAATGGTGGACACGCGCGTCGTATTCAACTCTTTTGTCGATAGGATACAACGTGTCATGGAAGAATACACAGCAGTAACCACCAAACTTCATCGTGCTTACATGCGGATGACCTGCCACGAGAAACTGGAGCTGCGGATACACGTACGATGACCGGACCTATTTATCATGGGCAGATGCAACCCGCACTGGCCGGAGATAACCCAGGAGTTGCTACCACGTCAGTACGCAGAACCAGATCTAATGTGTGTTTTCGGCTGTGCTGGAGGATCTTTCGGCAAGAGTGTTGGATGTCGAAATGGCACGGACACACGTCATCGAGAACCAGAAACGTGATCTCCCGCACGCACACTGCTTGTGGGTTCTTGCCGATGCGGAAAAACCACGGTCAGCGGCGGACTACGGCTGGCTGGTGTTTGCTAAAATTCCTGCTCGAGCGAACGAGCAGCTGTACGAAACCATCAGCGAGACAGCTTACCGGCGTAGCGGACCTGTACAAGTACGTTACCAAAGGACACGATTTTGTCGCTGTTTCGTCCATTGGACGTATACAGCAGTAACTTGACGCACAGTACATTTTCACGTCTCAGGCCATCTCTTCTTTCTTCGGGTACAAGATGCAGGCCAAACGGTGGCCGTTGTCCAGCTGCCAGTATACCTTGAGAACAAGCAGGACAACGTGTTTCGCGAGCATGAAGCAGCCGAATCGGTACTCGACCGCAGCCACCACACTATGCTGACACGCTTTCCTGTCGGTGGCCAGCGACGATAACGCGCGTTCGCTAACTTAGCAGGATATTTAAGCGCACGGGCCATGGCAAACAATGGATCCTCCGTATTCGGGACAAAGGACCTGTTTGCCTTCATACTGTCGGAGGGTATGCCGAAACACCCTTGCATCCGTGACCCTTGGGAAGCGTACGCCAATCACCTATGCAAGGATCCATCGAAAACATCGGGAACGCTACATGGTGGAAGAGTCGGACCAGAATCGCCTGCTGCGTGATATGGAGCACTGCCAGGCTCTGCGCATCATTGACCTGTACCTGCGCGGGACGACACCTTCTAAATCGCTGACATCGTTTCCCGATATACCACAGCATGCCAAGTATGCCCATCTGCCATCCGAAACGCTGAGCAGCACACGGTGTCCGACGTTATAACGGCAGCGGTGGACCAGAATAATGGGTTAGAGTGCGAAGGCGATATTCTGTTCTTTCTAGGAACAGGGAAGTAATTTCTGCATGAAAACCTCGCCTACATCGGCCGCCAGTCGAAGATTGCCCTCAGCCGCAGCCTCGAGTGGCATTGGCATTGCATTGCCCCTGACCGGAAGAGAAACGGTGCTCTCCACGTTCAAGCTAGCAGTGGTGCTGGGTAGCCAAACAGGTTGCAACATACACGCTCAGTCGCAGATGACAGATTACGACAGTTCACTTTAATCGTGTGGGATGAAGCATCAATGAGCAATCGGGACGCCTTCGAAGCCGTCGATTGTGCCTTACAGGACATCATTGGTGCACGTCGTCCGTTCGGCGATAAGGTGATGCTGCTGTGTGGCGATTTTCGTCAGATCCTGTTGAGCGTGCCGGAAGGAACCGATGCCAAAATCGTGCAGTGCAGCACTAAAAAGGGTCAGTTGTGACAGCTCTTCCTCATCAGTTATAAAAATGCAAATTCAATACAGTTCACGATTCTGAACTCGCACCATGTAGCTGAATAGACATTACATGTACTGGAAAAGTCACGACAACATAATACACCGTAGATGACGATTGAAATAAAAGTTGAAGGTTTCACTTTTGAATTGAGGGAAAAAGCTGCTGTTAGCAAGTGTAACCCTGTAACCGGGTCGTCATGTTGTTTGCATGCGTAGCTCTGTAACCGGGCCGTATTAACTAGTCGGTTCAAAAACAAACAGCGAGAACGATGCGAAGAGAATACAAACGCACACCGCCTCCAAAAAAGAACCGCCGCGTGCGGCTCATTTTTGTGTGCGCGGGAGCGATGCATTTTTGCTCTCCTGCGTTCACTAGAATTCACTATCGACCCAAACGATTCACAGTTCGCCCTATTTTGCAGATAGCCTTACGCCCGGAGATTTCCTTACCCTTTTTCTATCCCACGTCTCCTTGGGGCTATAGTGTTTTTGAATTGTTTAGCACAAGTTGCTGTTATCTATGGCTTATTCCATGCTCCATGGCTAATATCCACGGCGTTATTGTTATTAAAACATCTAGTTTTTGATCTTAGATGTTCATTTCCAACTCAGGTTGTAACGTATGACCGAAAAGACAATATATACCATACATGAAGAAGCAGTCAACTCCGTTTACAATGTATTTTGTAGATGTCAGTCAAGGTGTATATATTCTATATTTATACACCTTGGATGTCAGTCAGCCGAGTACGTTCTACACTCCCGGCTGAGCCGGGAATGCCGAGTATTGCCCCGAGTATGAAATTGAGTGCCAGCCGAATATGATGAGTGGCTGAGAACCCGGTACTCATCGGTAACAATCTCTGGGTCGATGAAAACCTCGATGACTGGGTCGAGAATGCCCGCTTCATCGATGTTGTGAGTTACGTCACTCAAATCCAAAAAAGAGTTACGCCGGCCATGCGAAAAAAAACCGGCGGGAGGAGCAAAATTGAAAAAGCTATGTGGTGTGCGGCTTTGGCTTCGCACACTGTTACTACTACTACTTCTTCAGTGTGCGCCTTCGGCTTCGCCCACTGTTACTACTACTTCTTCTGCCATCGATCCGCCCACCGTTCGTGGTGAACTTCTCCGCGGTTGTCCATGCCAGTCTGTCGTCAGTTGATCGTCGCTGCTCAAGGAGGAAGGTTATAGTCCACCATCCACCAGCGTCAGTCGATCGCCAACATTGCTTGGCGGAAGGCAGAAACTCTTTTGAACAGTAGTACTAGCTTTCCTACCAAGAATTGATCCCGGACTTTTTAGATTGTGCTGAGACACGATATATTGAACACTATCGGACTTGGCACAAAATATGGCCTTTAATACGCACGGGGTTCTGTATGCTTCAGAACAACAACCCCCCTCCGCACCCTCCCATTGTCTTCGATTCTGCCTCTTCCTTCCACGCCGTCTGTCAACATACTCGGTACCATACTCGCCCGGCTTCGTCCACACAGAACAATACTCGGCTCAAAAGAGAGTCAGCTGTCAAATACTCGGCACCATACTCGGGGCAATACTCGGCTCGATACTCGGGCTGTGGACGCCCTGCTAACATTCTCTCCATACTGGATACCCACCAAATGAGTTATTGAGTTCCGGGTCGATGAATGGGTTGATGACTGGGTCGAGAATGCCCGCTTCATCGACTTTGTGAGTTACGTAACTCATATTCAAAAAAGAGATACGCTGCCATCCGAAAAAAAAATCGGCGGGAGAAGCAAAATTTAAAAAGCTAAGTGGTGTGCGGCTTCGGCTTCGCACACTGTTACTACTACTTCTTCAGTGTGCGCCTTCGGCTTCGCGCACTGTGACTACTACTACTTCTACTACCATCGACCCCGCCCACCGTTCGTGGTAGACGACTTCTACCCACTATTACTCCCCGGTGTCCACATACCAGTCTGTCGTCAGTCGATCGTCGCTGCTCAAGGAGGAAGGTTACAGTCCACCATCCACCAGCGTCAGTCGATCGTCAACATTGCTTGGCGGAAGGCAGAAACTCTATTGAACAGAGGATTCTAGCTTTCCAACCAAGAATTGATCCCGGACTTTTTAGATTGTGCTGAGACACGATATATTAAACACTATCGGACTTGGCACAAAATATGGGCTTAAATACGCACGGCGTTCTGTATGCTTCAGAACAACTACTCCCCCTCCTCACCCTCCCATTGTCTTCGATTCTGCCTCTTCCTTCCATACGATTCCGCTTCGCCGCTGCACCAGCGGGTTGTTCTAAATATACATTTTGCCGCCGACTGGAGGGGGAAAGCCATACGGCGTGCGGTCGGCAAAGCGTAGCAAAAACATGCTCGGTCGTACCGTGCCGTCTGTGTGCGCGAAAGTGTACGGCACGCATATTGGATTCTGATGTGGCATCTGCACTGCCGGTAGAAGTCTGGTAAATTCTTGCGTATGCGTGTGGTGAAGCGTATGTAAAACACGGAAGTGTGGTTTAGTATTGTTGCATTATGCGACGCACAGCTGTTGCTGGACGATGCGGAATCTTTTTTCTTAGCTGATTTATTTTTCAAACAAATGACAAAGCGCGCGCTTATAATGTTTTTCCGTGATTTATTTAATTGGTTTATTAACATGATCAGCATGAAAAATGATTACTCATGTAAAAATATGTATGAATAAGTACTATTCAAGACGGAACAGAAGCTGGCGCAGCAACAATACTTGAATCCAATCTAATGATGATTATTTTACCGTCGAATTGATTTCAATTTTCAAGCATGTCGAAACGTCGCGAACCAATGCTTGCTTACTTAGCATCCATTGAGATCGTTTTCTATACAAACATATTGGTTGCCGCATATCAATCAGCAGACTTTTTCTGAATGTAATATGGCAACTGCAGGTCATAGTGGGGTACACATTATGCGCTGTGTGATAGCATTATCCAATCTGATTCATTCTTTCGATAAAATTGTGGATTAACGAATTCCAATGAATCACAACCGCTAATTAATGTAAGTGCGCGCAGATTGCAACGCATTTTTCAATGCAAATAAAACCGGTTAGAAAAGTTCGTTGACTAACATAGAACAATTTTTTTGTTTGATAAAATTTGATTTGATTCTACAATATGGCAACTATACATCTACGTAATTTGGTGGTTTACCTCACCTAATTTACCTAATCAAATTAATCCGTAAAGCCCACATCATCTTGCCGGGGTTATCCGTTGGATCACAATGTGTTATATAGAGACTGGCCGCGGTAAAAGAAGTACAAACTTCAATTTTAATGAATTCTTAATCGTATTTGGCTTGCTTTGAACAAAACCCAACAGTTCTAACTCACTGCTATCACCCATAACCGAGATTAGACGAAGTTCCTTTCTTCGGGTAAGTAGGTGCATGTACTGGCTGACGATTCGACCTGTGACAGTATTTTACACGCATAATAGCATCAAAGCGCTTATTCATTTTAGAATGATCTTCTTATCGTTTGAGGTTTTTTTCCAGTCAAGTGCAAAATGAGTTAACAAAAATTAACTTAACAATTATCAAAAATGCCATTTAAATGAAAAACCAAGCATTTTCAATATTAAAGTTCAAAAAAGAAATAATCGCTTTGTTTCGCACAAAGCTATCATGCTTAAATAAAATAGTGTCACTGGTTGAAACGTCACTAAAAAATACACCTTCCTACCCAAAAATAAGAACCGGTTTCAATCTTGGTTTTGATAAAGTAAAATGAGCAAGTACTATCCCGTTCCGGTTTTACACAGTTATAAGTGTTACTCGTAACGGTTGATATTACCTACCGGGAAAGTACATTCCCAACGTAAAATTAGCTTTAAATAACATTTGCTCGCTCACCTTTGGCCCATGTACTGTAATAAGTAAACAAATGACAATCTTGCACCACCATGCGGAGGACACCTTTCGAAATGTTTTTGGAAAAATTAATTACAGAGATTTTGCGCACGAGGGCGGCATTCGCATCTTAAGGCCTTTCGGAAGATAAAAGTTTCTTTGCGCACAACATATATTATAAACAAAATTTAACCCTTACGGATTCCAGTGCGCATGCCAAACATTGCGCGCCTCAACAATCGTACGGGTCGGAGAATTTTCACAATTCTTCAATTACTTCAACAATCGTACGGGTTGGAAATGTTCGCTATTCACCAACCACTTACAATCTGTTCAATGCAACTTTTAATGGGATGAAGTTTATCATAATGGTTTTGTAGCCAAGCATGTCAGACTTTTACTGCTAACATTGGCGTTTTCCGATCCTGAAAATTTTTGGTATGCGGGAATCTGCAGAAAATTCAAGACAATATCATGTGCAATAGACGTTTCCATTTGCTTAAAAACTTTCATTAATAAATTGCATCTGCAAAATGTGGCACCGCGTGGTTTGATAACGCCAAATGCAGAAGACAGCGAAAGGAACGGTGATCAGCTGGTTCGGCGCGTTGCCTTCACTTCGCTGGACCGAACGCCACAAGCGTTTTGCGTAGTATAGGTGCACAGGCGCTTACTGCTTTGGCAAAGGTGTGTGCGTCAGATTATTCTGACTGAAGAACGAAAGTGGGCAAGATAGCGAAAATTGGGTGACGGCTGGCCGTCGTGGGTCAGACTGCGACGGGTATAATGAAATGGAAAATCAGTCGATCAGCGAAAGAGTTGCCGTGTGAATTGATAGGCGTGAGGGGCGCGATGAAATTTGCGAGGAGGGGGAGACCCACGAAAAGATACCCACAGCGAAGCGATCGAGTACCATCGGCGGGTGAAATAAAATAGTGTGCGGGTCACTACCACAGGTATCCAAATTCTGCAGGCAAAACTGCCTGGCACAAACTCGACGACGGTAGATTTTGGGTTACCGGCTACCCAACGCCAAGTCGAATGGAGTGATTGGCCTCGGATTGAGTGAATCTGAGTTGTTTTCTCACCATTTGTATGGAGAAATGCCCGTAGGGCGGGAGCCTTAAGAGGTTATTTCAAGTATCCTTGCTCCCGGCTGTGCCGGGAATGCCGAGTATTGCCCCGAGTATGAAATTGAGTGCCAGCCGAGTATTATAATTGGCTGAGAACCCGGTACTCATCATACTCGCTAGCGTACTCGCTACCATACTCGGGGCAATACTCGGGCTGTGGACGGAGGACTTCAGATAAAAATTATTCCTGTGTATTATGTTAGCTGATGATATTACGTGGTACTGATTGCGATAAAACTACTAATTTGGAAACTCGTCGAAGAAGGCTTTGAAGTTCGTCCGATCCGGTGATGCTATCGACTGCTATCTGAACAGTTGGACACTTTCCGTAGCGCTAGACTGAAATTGGTCGTGTTTGATTTTCAGGTTAAGAACAATAATGCATTTTTTCTCACATTCGAGTCGATTGCTTTCATTGACAAAAAGTTTTCAAATCAGAGCCAACCTGGAACTCAAAGATGAGGGATAATGCGAATGCGACATTTGAGTTGTCAATTCTCTAACATTTGAATTTCAAAACAAGGCCTAATATTGATAGATAAATCCGTCCTTTTCAAACCTATGTAGGGGAAAGAGATGGGACTGATTATCCTCCCTTAACAAAAAGCTGGTAAAGTATGTAATGTAATACATTGATTTGTGAATTGTTGTCACTCCTCAGAGCAAAGGATCAGTATTTTAATTCTTTGTATAATTCTCTGGCTCATTGAATTACCAGCGTTACAATTTTATAAGAGCCTATCGTCTAAAGTTTGAGTAAAATTTAAAGGAAAATAAATCGAAAGCACGTATTTAGAGAAATTCCATTTCACGCTCGATACCCACGAACTTCAGCTGTTCGGTTGGTCCATAGCGATAGTCAAAGAATAATTCCTCTCCCGGTTGAATAGCACGCTTCGCAAATATACCAATGCGATGGTCACCGTTCACCATCATAACCTTAGCGTAGCAGTTGGGATTGATCGAATGATTTGCGAAGCGAATTTTGTTTCCTTTTCGTGTAGCGTCAACGACAAAATCTGCAATTGATAAATAATGTGAATAATTTATCCATCCTGAACAAGATGACGATTAAAGTTGCCTGATATATAAGCACTTGCTTACCATTGTTAAGGTTGAAGAGGAAACTGCACATGTATTTATCGTAGACCTTGCCACGGCGGTCGGCTTCGTCCTGAGAAATTATTTCACCACAATACTCCGAGATGAATTCATTCTTTTGGGCACTTTCTTTCAAGAAAATACCCCACCCGGCTACATCCGACGGTGCCATGAGAAGATGCTTATCTGTAATGTGTTAATATTCGTGGTAAACATATTTCAAAATATTTGCTTCTATTGAAATACTAATTGGACACGTACGCAAGGCGCGCTGTACGCTGACATTTTTGCATGTAATCTTGCCAATCTCGTAGTGATCCGCCCCGCAAGTTTGACACAAGTCCGGATCGCACTCGCGCACCGCTAAGTAGCAGGGACATTGTTTAGTGTTGCACTGCGCCTTGCAGCGGCATCCTGGGAATCGATTTTGACACTCGCTGCTGCAATTGCAAAACTTTTCGCAGAAATTCTGCGCCCCGTAGCACGGACAGTTGGAATCGCATTGCCCGGGGTGGTCGCATGGTGAGTAGTTGAACACATGGTTCGAGCTTGACTCCTTTCGCAGCTGTATCTTGCGACAGTGCACCGACCACAGACGATGCTTCTTCTTCTTCTTGCGAGGTGGTGTGCTGTCCTTGTTGAGTTCAATCGGCATGAAGTCGGCAGCTTCCTGCTGCGCAAATTCGTATACCTGCTGACAAGTTTTTATCAGCATAGCCTCCGCGATGGCGCAAAAATTGTTGAGATAAGTTTTTTGCAGCGTGCGGAAAAACGATTTGTCGGAACCATTCCACCCGTTGTCCTTAGGGTCAAACAGTTCTAGCAGACTGGCACCACTCTTAGACACCTTATTGAACGGGGTGTCTTTGCTGAAGCGGCTACTATCGTTGCTGTCTTCGGAGCTGGCTTCATTTCCAGAGTCCATCGTTGGGACCGACTTGTTGCCGCTGTCTGCGGCCATCTTCTCCTCCATGCCATCCTTCGTGCATGAAAGTGAGGCGAACAATTTTTACCCTGCCCGTAGTACGATCAGACATTTCAAACTTACCAGCAATAAGTAACACGTGTCACTGCATGGCTTCGTGGGGATTTTCAACTCCGGCCAACGACGTCTTTGCAGGTTGGGTCCCGGGTGGCAAGCTTGAAGTCCTGGAAACACAAGCGAAAACTCAAAAGAGTGTTAACGATGTTACGATAAAAGACTGGTCAAACGGAGTAACATAAATATTAACAGTGACAGTAACAACATAAAGGTTCAACAAATCGAAACAAAGCGTCGTGAACTTTCACAAATATCTTGGTTACCAATGATTTTCTACGTTCATACATACAGGCATGGTGACCGCGGAAAGTCAGACAGTCGTTTTTAATGCAATATTTTGTCTTTCCGTTCCGTGTCTGGCAATGACAAATGCTGAAAACAGAATCAAATTCTGTAAATTTTACCTGGAATTATGACCAATCGGAATCCATCACAACTTCCGATTTCCAATAAGGCACTAAATTACCCTCCCTTTCGCACTCCGTCTCAACTACCTGTCTCTTTCTACGCATTACATTTGGAACACGTTAATTGGCTGCAGTAGTTGACGGTTTCGTTGCAAATATTTCGTTGTCCACCGACCAAACGGGAAATTTTGACCCAAACATTTCAAAGCGCAATAACTTTTTCATTTTCAAACATTCACAATTTGTAAACGATATTTGGAAGGTACATTTATTGTCTTTGTTTTGGTGTTTAAATATTTCTTCTCTCCGTCCGTGTTGATTAAAGCATCGAAAGAAAGACAACAAATATACCTTAAAAGCGTCATTTACAGGTTATATTTAAAAACGATGAAGTGGTGGCATAGAAAATCTTACCGTCAGAGTATTTGGCCGGCACAGTGATTCAAAAGAAGCAGTATACGGTCCCAGGACCTAAGGATTAGTAGTCTTGTAAGTGGCATCACATTACCAACCAATGGTAACTGCAAGTATAAACCAACAAGTACGAATATACCCAACGAGACCAACGCCTAATGCTGTTACCAATAGGTCAAATTTATGCGCCCTGTGCGTCTAATTTTTCACCTATTCGTAGAGAAAGCGCAACTTTTGTCACCTTCACGCAGTTGACAAGTTGGTCTGTTCGCGTGCGGTCACGTTCGTGAGCGTCGGAATGAAATAAGTAAATTTTGTTGAAATATCGAGCAAGTGGTGATAGAAAAGTACACACGAGTGATTGTTTATCATATTTTAGGTTGTAGGCAACTGCGGAACATGTTTTGTTTGTTTTGCTGCTGCACACGATGTGTGTTTGTTGTCTCAAGATAGGCATTTCTTCTAGCTCAGATCACCACCAATCCGATAAATCCGTTCTTCTCAAACAGATAAAGAAGAAAGAGGTAAGCCTCATCATCAGTTATAACGCTTTGAAAAGTTTGGGGCAAAATGACTCGTTTTGGTCAGAATAGGTGTAGTATAGATTTTTCTCGGAATTAGTTAGTCCGAAAAAATTCTGAAAAATACTTAAAACTTGTAGTTTTGGATTCTTGCCCTCTTTTAGTTTAAAAAAATGTTGCTTCGTTTTTTAGATTTTTCAAAAAAGACATTTTCAAAAAAGAAAATGCAAGATGGGTGAGTTTAAGAGTTTAAGTGACTGTCCGACTTTCCATTGTTGTCACTGTAGTTGCGCTTTGTCCATAGTTTTGTTTCTTTTGAATTACTCTCTTGGTGTAAACATTCAAACGGTGTACGGTCTTTATGATGGCATGATAATGATATCTCACAAAGAAGTGACACGATGCATTGCTTCACGATTGTCTTTACTATTGTATTCTGTTTATCCACTTAACGGCCAAGCATGGGCGAATGTGGTGAAGAATGTTTGAATATGAATATGGATGTTTGAATATGAATATGATTGCTTTAAGCCATGACAAAGCTAATGAGACAATGTTAAAACAAACCCAGTTGGAAAAACGCTCGAAAAAGATCTACCGTGTGCAAATGTGTACCCTCTGAGGAGAAACAAAACCCTAATTGAGCAGATAAAAAACTCATGAAAATATTTCTTACAAGCCCATAACAACAGGATAAATTATTCATTCCATGAGCCAGCGATGTTATGCCAATTTAACTATAGTTTGTGTTTGAATTTATAGATAAAAAATCAACATAAACGGTATCGATTATGTAATCGATGATGATAATTTTCTTCAAACATGAGGAGCACATTGGCGATCCAGCGATCCTAGAAGCGTCAAATGTCTTGCTAAATCGCGGTTTGAATTTGAAAACTGTTGTTCTGTTGACTGTTGAAAAATAAAGTTGTTCTTCAAACTTAAAATGCGATGGTAACAAAGAGCGACCGTGGTGTTACCAATTGATGATAAACAATTTATCGCTGGAGAAAATAAGGTCCTTTTTAACTGGCGAACTGGCTGATTCGAGACACACAAAAGAAGATGAATGGACACGAGATGTGAATAACGCACGAAATGTTAGGTTGCTTAATTTTTTTTTTGGCTAAAATAAGAACATGGGTATACTTATGTTTGCTTCGTTTCCACCATTCAGTAAACAAGCACAACTTACGATTATGAGGCTGGCCAACAGAAGATGGCAGTCCTGCGGCAGACCACAAAGAAGAAGCAGTAGATGACGATTTGTCGGTAGATACGTTATGAGATGAGTGTAGCTACATTTTTGTGTCCATCTTTGTATGAAATTGACCTAATGTCTTTTATATGTTAACATAGCGCCTCAGAAACCGAAAGGGAACTGGAGGACAAAAATTTCTCCTATTCTGGTTTTTTGATATTTCAAACAACCAAAATTTAACCAAGTGACGGCGGGAGCATGGGGCATCATGTTCTTTAACGCGGTACCATTTTCTAAAATCAATCTTTCTGCTAGCTACTTAAAATCAATGCCAATAGAGAGACTGTATTTCTGGACCTATTAGGTTTTGTTCAATATAAATTTGTTATATATGGTACTTACGGTGTAGAAAGCAGTCGTACTTAAAACAACGACGGCAGAATAGAGTGTGATAAGAGTGAAGCGTTTGTTCGCGCGAAACCGACTCGGCACGCTGCCCATCGATGTTAGGAGTGCATTCAGGAGGCCTTTCGGGATCCACACGCTCAGTGAGTTCAATATATTTCTCTCTCAGTTCCTCGGATGACCCATGGTCCGGGAATTGCGAGCTGATTGCCTGGAAAATTATTGGCGCTGGGAAAGGCTTCGCACTTGACAGATCCGTTTTGGACGCGGATGGTCGCATTTGTTTTTCATCATCGGCTTTGCTGCAATCGGGTTTCGTTTCATTTTCATTTTTAGTGTCAGCGTTCTTCAGTTTGCTTTTTATCAGGGATTCTTCGTGTTTCACGCTATCCACAATTTCGCTGTTAGTGGATGTACTTGACAGTGACATTTTGGTGTCTACATCATCCCCGCTGAAACCATCTTTAGCTGTTACCTGCATTAGCGCATGCACTAATTCCACGAACATAGCATCATCTATGAAGCTTCCTTCCTTGTCTCCATGCACTTTGCCATCATAATTCTTTATAAGCTCTTCGATGAATGATCCATCTTGATCAAGTACTTCATCCCCCATGTAAGGAATGTTGTGAAGAACAGTTTCGTCTTCCACCATGAAATTCTGCTGCGTTGGTGCCCATGTATACATAGTCGGTATCGGTGTCACAGCATTAACGACGCGGATCGGCACGGACTGATGATTTCCATCATGGTCAACAATCTCGGCCTTCTTCATACATTCGACATGCGGCAGCTGTTCTACTTCGCACTGCGTCCATGTTGCATTCGTTGACAACCAGGTCTCGTTTTCTTTCACGAGCTGGTCCAATAACTTCTGCCTGTAAAGAAAACAACTTAAATATGAGCTAAAACCAAACCATCTTGTTTCTACTCAACGTTACCGATTCCGATTCCAGGCTGATCTAACATCGTCTACTTTTTTATGCCTCTTACTTTGACGAATTTTCATGTACTCTGTTTTCACGCGTTTCTTCCATTCTAATGATACCTTACTTTTCGACATTATTATTAAGTTTCGCACTTTATTATTACTTTTACAATAACGATTACTCGAAACTTTACTCAATACCGTTTCACGAATATAAGTTCTTCCACTGTCACGTGTTAGTGTGGAATAGAATTAAAGATCCGTATATTCTATAGAATATCAAATATGGCAAAAACGCGTAGAATGTCCACAGCAAAACTTCGCCTACCACAGAACTGTTTGAGAAGCAGCGTCACGGCGCAAACTTGAAGTGTCAATCTTGTAATTTGGCCAAGGTACCTAGTACTGGGAAACAACCCAGTTGACAAATTTGACATTTCTCCCGCACACACCTTACTGTCCGTTTACACGTTGCGAACTCGCTGCGAACTCTTCGTGCGAACTATATGGAGATGACAAGTTCGCTAGTTCGATGCGTGTAAATGAGTTCGCTCGTCCCCTGCTTCTTATTCTTTCTAACTTTATCTGACATATCATGTCAAGTGCGCCCCAAAAACCGTTAACTGTACAGTAAACATTATCGTTTGTACTTACATTTTAACAAATATTAAGCACAAAATGATAACTTTACTTTTCATACACCAAACCACACCATACAATGAAAACAATTGATGTTTGTTTACAAAAAGCATGTGGTTCAAAATGAGCTGTCAAAAGTTCGCAGCGAGTTCGCAGCTCAAGTTCCATCGCTTGCGGGAATGGAGTTCGCACGAAGAGTTCGCAGCGAGTTCGCAACGTGTAAACGGACAGTTAGGCCGCCATCACACAGAGCGCAACAACCCAACCTCCGCAAAAGTGGAAATACGACGAGAGTATCGATGAGCTATCGAAGTTTTCTATTTGACAGGCCGTTTGACAATGCTGTATGTCAGAAGAGCAGCTAGACACATATGTGTTAGTGCGCCATATTCTTCCGCATCATTCTGCCATCATTGATTGATGCCATCAGTTGTTGACAAACATATGTGGAAGATATTTCACGATCATATCATTCGATCATATTTCTCATCGTAAGTTGAAAAAAACTCTGCTAAGGATTGGTTCTTTTGTAATTCAAAGCATTTATTTCTTGTTTACGTACCCCGACCAGCGACAATACCAAAGTGCTCACCAAGATCCAGCAAATTTCCAATCTTTGTTTCGCATTTCCCCGATGCACCGCAGATTCCATTTCGTACTGTGCCTCCGGAAAAACTTAAACATTGGAAAATAAACTTCATTCATTGTTTGCACCGTTTTGATTCACTGAAAACACACTTTAAAAGGATCGATCACTTACCTACTCTCCTTGATCCTGCCTCTTCCTCATCGACTAGCACGTTCATTAAAACTACCAGTTTTTCTCAAACGTTTCATATAATCCATATAAGCAAGCACCAAATTATTGATTCAATTTATTGATCGAGATATAATGTTTGATGGCGGTGGTGTGCGGAAGAATATGGCGCACCAACACATATATGCCTTGCACCGGCACCCAGCTCTCTGTGCTGTCAAACGTCCTGTCAATCAAAAAATCCTCGATAAAAGTGGAATTACGATGAGAGTATCGATGTGCTATCGAAGATTTTGCCGTCCTCGATAGGTGTCCCTTGGGCAGTAGCTTAATTATCAAAGGCCGCTGCCACACTGACCGCGGTGGCCGCGCTAGCTCAAGCTCTACTGCTCCAGAGCTTTCTGTAGCGTCCCAAGAAGTCAACCCAGTAATTGTGGGTTTTTCGTTTTGTATGGGATGACAGTCGCGGCGCTATTGTCAAAAAATTGGGTTCGAGCACTTTTTCAAGCACCAGATTTGTTTATTTTTCAAAAAAATGAACGTTATAATCATTTTTGTGGAAGTGTTTTTTTCTTAATAAACGATGGAATTTGCTTATTTGTGATTTTATTATCTAAGTAATGTTTTATTGAAATATGTAATGTATATATAACTTATAATTCGACCAATTTTGATTCTATATTCTTGTGATGACAATGGTGAAAGGAAGGAAGAAGCACATATTGGTAGAAACAATTTGAAACAGTTCTTTCTGCACTGTCTGTCTTCCCCTATTGAAAGCATTTGTTTAAACGCGTCTGGAAACGAACAAAATGTTAACATTAGGCTTTGTTTCGTTTCTTATTTCTGCCTTGTTCTGTACCGCCAAGACATGTTTGAACGTGCACGCACTGCTCGCTCGCCGTCCATGGTTCAACGTTAACGCTTAACGTTTTAAGAGGACGCTGTAGAATGTTTTCCTGGAATGGAAAATATAACGATGCGAAAGAAGAGCCAACTTGTCGTGACATGCATGTGACACACCTTTCAAGGGTCATTTAGGCGACGATCACATCAGAGGCGGAGTTGTGACTCAGTGGGTCAAACGACGGTAGACAGTGGTAGAAGCTGTAACTGAACGTGGTTCACTTTGGAAGCACAGCGGCATCATGGCAAGAGCTAAGAAAAAGAATGTAAGCAATGATGTAAACTGATTGGAAAGATGGAAACGTCTAATAATGAATCCATTTTAGTTTGATATCCGTTCTTTTCAACACGATGACTTGTTTTGAAAATTCAAGTGGAGCTTTCGATAGAACGAGACATCGCCGATTAGAGCGAGAGCTACGACCGCCACGGAAAACGCGGTCATATCGAGTACTTCGGGCAGTTTTTGCGTTGTCAAATTTGACACCGCGGTGCGCATCGCGGTCAGTGTGGCAGCGGCCAAAGAATTATAGAATTGTCTAATACATAAAATTGGTCTTTTTTTAGTGGCCAAAAGTGGTACACAGGTGGGCCAAAATAGCGCCAAAAATTGTATTCGGGAATTGATGATTTTTCAGTGATAACATCAAATAAACTCAAAAATGTAAACTGAAAGTCATGTTTATAGTTGTTTGACCGATACAATGAGTATACGAATTTTTTTGTGCTGGCCCTTTACTAATGTGGCTAAAACTGGTACTTTTACCCTATTTCCCGGAAGATATTGTTTCGCTTCTACATCTTGTTTATTTGTAGATTTTGAGCCGATACACTTCCCTTATGATTGATCCGGTTTTCTCGGAATCTCTTTGGCCGTAAACAACGTTTCCACAAATTGTACTGCTTTTTAGGTCATTAAATCAGCAAGCAGTTCTTCGCAGTTTAAATTGTCAAACTCCATAGTTTCCACGGCTTGAAGCTCCATCAGCACCGCCTTTTCCATTTCCAATAAAATTTTTGGTTTTTTGTACTGCAAAATGAATAAAAGATAAATTACACTATCCATGTAATCGTGTCCAAAATGTCTTACCAAGATTATAAGTGTAGCATTCTGATGTTTCACTGTCATTTCTTCCTGTTGTGGAGTATAATTGCAACGCTGAAACTCAGGCACCTCTATATTCTTGAAATATTTTTTGTTTGATGTCCTTATAGTGATGTTTTTTTTATTTTTGTCGCATGTGATACTGTAGGTGCACAGTGGATAAGGAAGATTACGGATTCTCCATTCGATCGAATTCCGCGTCAGCCTTTTTGACAACAGCGGTTCACTAGATGATTCTTTTACCAAAAGTTCGTTCTCCTTGAAGCCCGATGGAATTGGATCACCCAATTCAATTTTCCACTCGTCTTTTCTCATCAATTCAGATTTTGTCTTCCAGGCACGTCTCAAAACCACTCCAGTGTCCATGCTGTACTCTTCCGCCATCTCTCGGCCATCTGGAAATCGGTAATGAACTTTGCGCACGTTTCCTTGAACCGCGGATGTTTTTTCGGCATTCTTTACTAACGTTAACCAACTACCGTACGACATTTTGGATAGAATACTACTAGATTTATGTTGTTGAAGCAGCAGCTTCAAAGAAAATGTTGTTCACGTTTAGGTATTATAACAATCCACACTACCATGGCCGGTTATGTTTCCATAGAGCTGCGCTTTCGACTTGGATAGTTTGTTTACAAACAATCGAGGCATTCACTTTTGACGTATTACCAGGATTGATATTAGTAGGTGTTGAAAAGATTTTTGAATTTACGTTAGAATCATAAATGTGCGTTAAAAATGAATGTAGAGTTTTTAATGGATTTTAATAAACTTTGAATGATTTAGACAACATAACTGTCATATTTGAAAAGTGTAAAATTTGTATAGATATTCTCGTGCTGCTCATTTCATTTCTATGAGCTTACTTGTTGTCATGGCATCCCGTAAGTTCAAACAAATAATTCATGTGTTCATTGAATACCGTCCGGTTTGTAGCACTAACATAAATTTCACCAGTTTGCAGGTACAGTAAACCTCAAAGAAAGTTTATTTGTTTGCAGTTATTAGGATGAGGGTGATCTGAAAATATTAGGAAAAATAATATTCAATCACATTGCAAAATATTTTTCATAGCTCTTTCCCATGAAATTTGTTGCATTTAGTAGGTATTCTGACGATATCATTGCAAAAGCTAGAGCGCATGCGTTGTGCATCTCTCTTTTGAGAACAAGCGTCGTTTATATGGGTCACAACAGTGTACTCTACTATTGTTGTATATTGTTGTAAGGACATTCTCTCTGTTAAATTCCACTCTCTCGAGATTTTGGTTTCGCTCACAATTTTATTTTCTGGAATGATTTTCATTGAGTAAGATTGACGCAAGTTTATCTTGGAATACGGTCCTAGCAGGACGAATTTTCATTATCATTTGCCAGGACCTAAAGGATCTATTGAGGTCTTTACAACATTCAGTTGCAGCAAAGCATTTTAAGACATTCGATTCAAGTGAATTTTTTTGGCAAGTTTATGTGATATTTTGACAAGTGTGACACTGGATTGTGCAAAGTTTGATAGCTGTAAATTGAAAATGAATATTCTCATACTAATAAAATAACAAGAAACTTACACCAAATGCACTATTGGCTTTCATAAGGCAAAGTCTTCAACATCGCTTTAATATACACTCATTTAAAAGAAATGACACCATCATATTTTCCAGCAGGCTTATTAAATTCTTTTAAATTATAAAGGGTTCTTTATACTTGTACAATACCACTCCTCAATATGTTTTATATCGCCCTAGTATTCAGGGTGCAAGGCTGACCCATTTGAGTTAAGATTTTCTTAGGTGTGAAGTGCAATCTCTGATGAGCAAAGGTTTATCTGAATGAAACAAATAAGTGTTTGATAATCCATTGTATTTTCCCTGGACTATCATGAATTCATCATCATACGGTGCCGGCATTGGTCAACAAGAAGAAGAAATCTTCTATTCGACATATGAACCTGCAAAAGAGGGTATGGCATTCCTGATTGCTCATGATTGCAAAAAGAAATATTTGCTAATATCGAGCAATTCGGAAATATTCAAATCATTTCTTCTCTTTTTTTCTTCTCAATCACGTTTTCTAAACACTTTTTAACGCCCCATAACACTGCTCATTGAATATTATCTTACTGTGACCATCAATGACAGAAATTCTGGAATATGCTATCAAAATTGGAATCGATCCCGATAAAGAAACCAATCTCATATATCTCGCAAGACAAGGATTGCTGCATCCTTTGCCGGAAAACTGGAAGCCATGGTGAGTATACGCTAGTATTTTTTCCCTACGCTATCTCTCTTGCCCAAGAAAATTTTACCTTCGAGCAAAATACCATGCATGAAGAAATCAATAAAGTTTAGATATGTTGGCCGAGCCCTTAAGTCTTAAGGTAGTGTGCATAGTGCCCTTCAAGAAACTCTGCAGTCAGCTGATGGGAGTGAATGTATTTGTGTTTGGAAGTCGAAGAGCTTTTGTGTTAACTCGTTCCATTTCATTGGGCCCTACCTTTTAATTTTTGGCAATGCCCACACCAAGTATGATGCAATGGCCCTGTTACAAATTAACAAAATTAAAATCATTGGATGACTACGACCAACGCCCAGTAGCATTGCCTGTTTTATACATGGCCTTTCTTTTATGCTTCTTTGTTTCCGTGGAACAGGATTTTTTTAATGAAAAGCAATTAGTTTAAAAAAAAAGCGAAAAGGCCACTTTTTCATATGATTTTTATTACCCCCTTTTGCTTCGCCTTAAGTGTTATAAGTTTTATAATTTTTTCATTAAAATGTTGCCCTGTGGTTTGTGTTTCATATTGTTGGACCTTTCTCGATGCGTTAAATTACAATGACCTGACCCAAATAAACACCATCCATAACAGAAACAACCGCATGCTAGATCTCGTTCTGGCATGCAAAAACGTTATCAATAATGGCTACATAATATCGGAATCACCTTTTCCGATGGTTAATGCAGATCTGCACCACCCACCGCTTGAACTACTCATAAGACATCCATCACACGAAACTACATCGCACGTTTCTACACGCGAAATGCAATACGGTCACGGGATGCAATTTCTCAACTTTAGAAAAACAAATTTATCGCAACTACGAACACTACTCGACAACACTGACTGGAATATAATTGACGATTAATTGGAAGTTAATTCGGCTGTTAACAAGTTTAATACAATTTTAATGAACTACCTTAAAATTTGTTGCCCACGACGTGTGATAAAACAAGGCCCTCCTTGGTCTACACGGCATCTTCGAGATCTCAAACGGATGAGAGCATCTTGCTTCCGATTCTATCGTAGAAATAAGAACCATCACTCGAGAATGCGGTACATAGCTGCCCATAATTCATATCGGCGTATGAATAACTTCTTACACGCCGGATATGTACGCCGGATCCAGGACAATCTGAAGACCAACCCACGTCAATTCTGGAGCTATGTCAATGCAAAAAGGAACAGTAACCGACTATCGCAGTTAATCTCGTATAAAAGATGTGTTTCCAGAAACGATCAGGAGCGCTGCAATATTTTTGCTGAACGTTTCAGTAGTCAATTCGCAATGGAAATAACTACGATCAATCTCGCCTGAATACCGCTATTGCTAATGTTCCAATTGATGCAATTAACTTGGACCAGATGACATAGACGTGTCCGTTGCATCTGTAAAGAAAGCAATAGGTTTGATCAAGTCGTCATACAGACCTGGACCGGATGGAGTGCCTGCAACAATTATTAAGGAATGTAGCAATTCCATTGCTCTTCCGCTTTCCAGAATTTTCGCAATGTCACTAGCGCAACGTACATTCCCTCTAGCGTGGAAATTCTCCTGGATGTTTCCCGTTCACAAAAAAGGCGATAAATCGGAAGCGGAAAACTACAGGGGAATTACTTCATTGTGTGCCTATTCCAAAGTGTTTGAGGTTATCGTTCAACGAGGACTCCTCAATTGTTGCCGTCATGTTATTAGCAAGCGTCAGCACGGATTCATCCCTCGGAGATCAGTTACAACCAATCTATTAGAGTTTGTTTGCGTGTGTCATGAAGCATTTGCTAAAGGGAGACAAGTTGATGCAGTCTATACTGATCTCAAAGCAGCGTTTGATCTGGTAAACATCGCAATACTGTTGGCTAAACTGCACAGGCTGGGTGTATCACCATTACTGATTCAGTGGTTCAATTCTTACCTCCAAAACCGCCGCTATTCAGTGCAAATTGGAAATAAGTGCTCCGCAGCATTTCAGAGCACGTCTGGCGTACCACAAGGGAGTAATCTAGGACCGCTGTTATTCTCACTATTCTTTAATGACGTTAATGCCGTGATACCAGAAAGTACCTGTTTGTTGTATGCAGACGATTTACGAATTTTTATGTTCATCAAGACTGCCCAACGAACCAAGAAGTGCGGAAATATGTGATGAAGGACGTGCCTTCGACTAGAAAAACGGACGTCCGTTCGGACGTCCTGCCTCAGCAAAGTTCCATACATTGAAGGGCCGAATTATATGCCGTTACCGCGGTAACGGACTGCCTCAATCGGACGCCCTCCATTTTGTGGCTCGCTATAAGTTGCTATAATGGTTTCAAAATTTCCGTTATTAGAGCAAAACATTTATTTGAATAATCCGTTATTATAGCAAAATACCATATATTTTATTAAAATTAAATTTTCAATTTTTATTGCTTTTAATTTACATGAAATACATACTTAAATAAATTATAAATAAAAGCACATGCAATTTTTGTATGGCTAAGCGTCCGTTGACGTAGCGCGTGATTGTACTGGTCCGATCGCTGATGCTGGTCGCGAGCCGGTCGAGTCGGTGCGCTCGTCGTTCTACGGTACCAGGAACTTGCTGTTTCCGACTTATTGCGGCTTGTAGTTCTCGAGTGCCAGAATACGAAGCGAAACTAGCGAGTTTAAAAGAGAGTTAGTGAGCCATTTGTGGAGTAGGGGAAAGCTAGTTTGCCTTAGTCTTACCCTGGTCAGCGACGTTGATCACGCCATCCTGTGCAACCACTTTCTCAGAAATCGGCTGGAAGCGGATGCTGGACAACAGGATGGTCTCCTTATTTGCACCACTGCCGGCACCGAGCACGTACGCGGAACCGTCCGGAACCGCGCCTGATCCACCAGATGTACCCTGGCCCGAGCCACCGGTCGTACCGTTGTTCGGCTTACGTCGCGAGTGTTTCACCGTCTTACCACTCTGTCAGTCGCACTCTTGACTGTGAATGAAAGAAGAGATTCGTTAAGAAGGTTTAAAAGATCCAGCATCCACGTGGTGGTACAAACGCGTATGTGAAGGTTAATATTTCCTGACGTGATTCACTTTGCCGGCATACTTCGTCATTTAGAATGTATGTAGAGGTTTTGTTCTTTACGTACCATTTTCCAACCAGCTCAACGTAGAAATCGAGATCGCTATGATAGCGTTTACTTTTCAGAATCGCGTCAGAATCGTCGATGTCATCCAAAGGGTCGCCAAGTATTGTGCTCGATGGCAACAGTGGACGCGGTGGCATATAGTTCAAGGCACATCTCATGTACGCCTGCGAGTAGAGTAAGTGAAGTGTGGCGCTGGTTCGTTTGAACAGTGGCAATTCATAAGGTCCTACAGATCGATAAGAGAAACGATGCAATTTTGAATGCTTGTTCGTAATTTTCCACATTAAACTTACCTTCTTTCCCGGGACCAATCCGACACGAGTCGTGAGCTGGTCACCCAGTTGATCACAGGATAACACCAGCATTTCAATGCGCGGCTGGAGTCTGATCATCTTCTGTTTCGCAGCTACTGCAGGAGAAGCAGATGGAAATGGATCCCATTGTTATTATTGTTATTATTAATTTGTGCATCCAGCCTATCCAACCTGAAACTCTTCCTCGTCGCAACAAGGACTCGCACCGGCCCCGTTTGTGGAAGAGCTTTTACCCGAGTCCTGCATACTTCTCTTCCGACTGCACAACGGCGTGCCGGTCGCCACACCGCCCAGCCGATGAGTCTGGTGATCTCACGAGGCGCCATTATTGCTGCTATCGCTGGGCCAACAACCAGACGACATGTGTCGGTTCTGCTAGATGAACAGTTTCACCAAATTAAACGATGATTGCTGTTGCTGCTTCTGCTATTACTGTTGATGGTGTTGCTGTTGTTGCTGATGTTTGGTGCCAAGATGTTGGTTCCGGTCACATTGGTCCACGTCGGCGCGATCAGCGATCGCTCCATCATTGCCGTTGGTGCTCCTTTGGTCTCCGAATCCGTCGCAAGCGCATACATTGGCAATAACTTATGCATCGTGGTAGGGCGATCGAACAATTCGGCCGAGTTGTGGGTGGCCGCAGGGGCTTTGGACACATTGAGTGGATGCTGCCCGACCGGAAGATGGTGCTGCGATTGGTTCGACTGCACGTTCGGCATGCTGAGACTCTTGCGCACGAAGCGGGACCGGGCGTGGCGCGAGATGTGACTTATCAGCCGGTTCCCTACGTTCGGTAGCCTGCAAGAAGTTGGGGGAAGAATAGCTTAGCGCAAGTTCTGATCTCTTGGCAGCCAGGCGTCACCATCAATTTACCTCTGTGCCGGGCCGTTACTCTCCGGTCGGGACAAGGAATCCTGTTGTTTGAGGCATGCGGTGTAATTTTGCAAAGTGTTTAGCAAATGCATGCGCTTGTACTTTCCGTAGTTCTCCGGTCCATCTGTGAAACAACATATGTATCTATCAAGTCATATGGCGCATCTACCGAGTGCACCTTGTCAGTTAATCACCGTAATAGCTTCCATCTGAGTACAACATACTTTGCTCGAACGCGATCTTGTAGTTGTCCTTGTTCGCCTGATGTGCGACTTCTCATCGACGAAAGTAGAGGCTCCGATTTGCAGATGGAACTGTCCATCACGTCGGCCACTATCAGCCCGGCTGCCGTAGCCCCGGTGACACGTTGCAAATGCCGGGCGAGAAGATGATTAGCAAGTCGGACTGGTCGTACGACACCATCAGGATCATCTCGTCTGCGAGGTCGCGCAAAATCTTGCACTGGGTGAATGGATCGTACTTGACACGCAACTTCTTACCGTCGTTCAGGAACAGCCTCTTCTCGCTGTTGGCGCCACACAACGCCTACGATGGGCAGCGGCCAGAGTAAAGGTCAACCGCGGTCAAGAGAGCGCGCAGTTTGAGGAAGCGATCGTTTGCAGCATTGCTAGAGCGCCAGGATACGATAAAAGGTAGTTAGTAAGCTATTTGCAGAACAGTAGAAAACTAATCCTTTTTGCTGTTACCCTGGTCGGCGACGTTGATCATGCTGGACGGCTGGATGATTCGGACCCTCGCCGGCAGCGAGCAAGGACGTGAAATCGGAATACACTTTCCGGTTGCAGTCACCACGCGTTTCGCTCGCCTTCTAACGGACGCAAATTGTCCCGAGCCGTCCGGTGCCGCGCCTAATCCACCGGATGCAACCAGGTCTGAGCCACTGCTCCCCATGCCGTTTTGCGTCCCGATTTACCACTCTACTTATCACTCTCACAGTCGCTCGCTTGCCTGTGAACAGATTCGTTAAAACAGGTGGTATTTGTGACGGTACAAAAGTGAGGTTAATCTTTCCTGTCTTGATCCACATTACTTACATTCTGTTTCATGTATCTGGTCACCTTGATCGTGTTGATTTGCTTCGGGTTGAAGCCCGCTACGTACAGCCTCCAATTCGGCCTGAACGTCATCGCCAGCATTGTTCCGAGCGGCCGCTCGACCGGTTGACGTTGGGGCTATGGTCCTCGTTTCACCGGAATACTCTCGATCCGTTTCACCTCAATGGCATAGGGCGGCTTAAGCACAAACCGGTCGTAGACGAAGTACAACGAGCTGTCGAGCGGGTTTAGCGCCAGCGCCGCTGACCACAAGAGCTGCGCACCGCACTTCGTCACGACACCGGAAACAAGCGGTTCTTGTTCCCGTGTTGTCCGATCAGCGTGTGGATCGTGCCCTTCGGGTCGACCGGACAGATGTTGGTGCCGTCGGCGATGAACAATGTCCGATCGGCGGATTGCGAGTTTCATTGGGTGCGAGAAACGCCCATCGATTGCCGGACCGCAGTCGCCGTCGTTCCGCTCCCGTGCAGTTCCTTTCAGCATCCGGCTGATGTTAGTTATCAAACGTTCGTGTATTTGATATAAATTATTAATCATACTTACATTTTGTTTAGACTTTGCTGGATAAAACGCAATTTACATGCAGCTCGAGCCAGAACACGATAAGTAGTTGCTAAGATTAGTTATTGTTGTGAATGTACACATTGATCGATCTGACAGCTATTGATTGCCATAAAAATTTCGCAGTCCAGGGCACTGGAGATTCCCAGCCCCAGTAGATATTGAATCGGACGGGCACTGGAGATTCCATGCACCAGTGGATATTTAATCGGACGGGCACTGGAGATTCTCTGTCCAGTCGACAGTAAATGGCCGGGACGTAGTCCGATCTGTCAAATCTTGCCCGTTGGGAAGGTACGGTATCACGCGATTGGAGCGTAAAAGAAGCGATCTGCTGGGGCAGTTAGAGCATCGTGAGATTTCATGGGTTTTCATGGGTTTATCATAAAACTTACTTTTTCTTTGCCAGGCATTGCTCGGGGAAAGTGATGTTTTGCGGAAAAAGCGGCTTCTAAGTGAGAGACTTACAGTGACATAGACTTTCTCGGTTTTTGAGTGGCCATAGGACTTGCGTTGAAATACTCTTCTTCTCCATTAACATTCGCTTTTTTTGCCGAAATGTTGGAACAATGCGCGTTGCTTTAAATTGAAGAAGGCTGCAATGCTATTATACTAATTATTATTCTTAGATCTTTTGCGAGGGAGAATGAATTTCTTCCACTCACCATATTACCGGCCCAATAACACAAAGTCATTTTTACATACATCGATAGGATCTTTATTATCATCGTCTGAGGAAGCATCGAAACGTGTTCAATTATATTCAATTGGAAACCAGGAAAAAAAAACCGAAACATGGTATTTTTATTTTTAAACACAAGCAACAATTTTCCTTGAACTTCAAAATGCTGCATGAATGTTATGCGTTGGTTAAGTTCATCAAGGTTTTACTGGATCAACCAATTGCAGACAGCTGTTTCATCAGTTCATCGTAGTAATGTTCGCTGAAATTGAATACCTTGATGATGGAAACATTTTCACGAACCCGGGATGCATGAGTACACGTTAGATAACGCCATGACGCCACCCCACGACGTACGTTTAGAATATACGATAGACCAAATCTTTACACATTCAGATGCAACACAACATGGATGTACAATTGAAGAGGCTCTTTAGAACAGCCAAATTTCCAAATTATAAATTAGACCTTGATGGTGGAAACGAATTAAAATTCTACATCAACATTCATTATGTTTGAAAATATGCGTTAAACTATAAACATTTCAAAAGAGCTTTATGTCAACCCGTAAGAAATCGGGTAAATCAGCTAGTCAGATAAATAAATAAATAAATATTATGCTTGCTTTTTTGCAGGAGGAGCAAAGCTAAGAATTCCTTCACAAAACGCTAGTGAATAGCTGTGGCCGATTGAACTACAAGCCTAGCCATAAGCTGTAAAACGGAGCGAAAAACTGAACCAAGTTCACCTGTTTGAATGTTTTAACTTTATTAACTATCTGTTTCTTATACATTATACAATTCATAAATCGCTCCGGTCAACAAACTTAACTCATAAATTGTCCATTATGCCCTTATTACACGAGGATTTTATCTGTCATCTTTGCCCAGACTTTTAGGCCGGTGTCATTGCTCCGTCGGACACTTTTTAAATCGGACGATATGTCAAATTTTATATGGGATTTGAATCAATTTTTTCGGCCGATTTTGCCATCTGTCAAATCCCATACAAAAATTTGACACCGTCGCCCAAGGAAATTCAAAGAACAAATAATGTGCACTTTCACTCGTATGGCTGAAGCTATAGTTTCAAGTAAACGCATGCGTATGCGTATTAATGCAAAGGCTACGTTTCGTGGATACAAGTTTAAGGCTGAACGCCAAAGGCAGTCCGTCAAAGTTTGCCAAAGTAGAATTATATTTTATGCAATGGGTTGCTATCTCACCACAAACACTTGTATTCTTAAACTAATAATATTAATTTATCTCCGTCCATTTGGTTGTTCTACAAATCTCTTCAATCGAATCAGACTGTGCTGGCAGTCAATCGACTTTTATCCCTGGTTGCTTTTATATATCTTTGAAATTATACACTGGACATAAAAACATCACACACGCGATGTAAAACGCAAACGTCTGCGTAAAATATAAAACTTTGACTTTTCATCGCCTTAGCTGATGCGTTTTTGTGCGTTTTTCATTGCATGATAGCTGCAATCTAAATGCGTGTGTAAAAAACGTAAAAAACCGCATACGCATGCGATCGCGTATAACAGGAGCCACAGCATAACTTCTTTTTGCATTCCTGTCCAGGAATATTCATGACAGTAAATGAAAGCAAAATATTATCATTAAAACCCATTTCCTATCACCATCCACACGAGAACGCATATGGCTTAGCGCAGAGCTGAAATGAAATTCTATTAAGATTATTTTTGAAAACATACTTTGCAGCTGAAATGCTGGTACCAACATCAACAACGCTTTCCAGTTGCTCGTCTTCCGCCAGCAATCGCGCAGCTCGCCGGTATAAAATACCGGACACATTCTTTACATGTTGCGCATTCCACGCAATTTCTGCAAATAGCAGTTTTTGCCCCTGTGTTTACCACACTGAACCAAAATGTACACAGAACACTTCGGCGTTTTGTTTTGACGACTGCCCCCGCACTCCTATGTAGTGTGAAAGACAGAGAAAGCACTTGCTTCGTCTAAACTGTGCGGGTGGGAAAAGGACAGTATTACAAAACACAACTATTCAGTAGCGTCCTCTAGCGGCATGCATGGGTTTTTTTCACGGCCATTCGTCTGTCGATTTGCATTTTGACATAGCCCTGGCCTGGAGTTCCACTGCCAGAGTCGCAGAACCCAGTTGCGGTGCTACTGGTGTAATTTGAATCACGAAACGAAAATTGTTCCGTTATCCCGTGTTCCGTTCCTGTTGTAGGAACTCCATTCCAATTAATCTGAGTTCATGAGAGGGGTGTTAGGTGCTTTAAACAAAACTTGACGTTTTAAACTATGTGTAAAATAGTAAAATGAAAAAAAAAACCAAATAACGCAATGTAGAGCAAAGGCAGGACACAGCAGATGAAAGACGCGGGCACGGCGCTTGGCGTCAACAGTACCACTAACACCGGAAACGGACTTAATCCCCTAGGAGCATGCTGGCGATTTCCCCAGGCGGCACACTGCAACGAAGCCAGGAGACCTCTGCGCCAAATGTTCCCCTGGGCCCCTTCTTCCTATTACCAAGAGACACATGGCCGGCGTCCACGCATTGTGCTAGGACACCACGGTGTCCAGGTTTCCCTAACATATAAGTATCCAGTTACTCGCTTGGCAATAAGCGAGTGGACTGCTGCTTGGCCGGGCGTATATGCTTCCGTCTCTTGGCGGGTTGCATTATCTATAGATATAAAATCTATAGATATAAAAATGGTTGTATGTTTGTTTGTAACGCTAAAACTCAAAAACGGCTTGACCAATCTAGATGATGTCTTGGCAGGATTTGTTCGTTTTTACCCAATGAAGGTTTAGGGAAAAAGTAAATTGGAAAATTACGAAGGACAAGCTGGAAAATTAAAAAATTCATAATTTCGACTTTTCCAAAACGTAGGAGGCTATGAGAGCAATCGTGCTTATCTTTCGCAACCAACTATGAGCAATTGCTTTAAAGTGTGCAGCCGGGGAATCATTGAACACTTTTCAGCGAACAAATTATATGTGCAAATTCTTAACTTCATGGATTTGGATTCTTGGATTCTGGCCACCGCATCATTTGCGACAAAAAAATGGAAGTGTTATAATTATGCACCGAAACCTTCATGCCCCAAAATTATGTAATGGAACATGACTGTCACGCAGCTTTCGAACAATGTGATAGAGACTTATAAGGGGGCAGCATTAAACTCCGAGAATTCCTTTAAGTTACAACGATATGCCATTTCAATTTAAGCGTATTAAATTTTCAACAGTCGATGGAAGTGTGTAGCATAAATATTAAATGCCATGTTTTTCACATGACCATGCTGTAAGTGGCATGTTAACGCTTCTGTAAACCGGCTTCTCTGTACATTTGAAAACATTATATAATCAGCATTATTGATTCCCAGTATAATAAATTCATACTTATTTTCATTAAAATTGGAAACCTTCAAGAAAAACCTTATTGCATACAATCAAAGATATTGGACGGGGCGAAGTTCGTCGGGCCAGCTAGTGGATTCTACATTCATAAAAATTCACGGCAATGTCAAAGACATCAGCTCCGCAATTTGACGACGAAAACAACTCATGAAGCAGTTCCTAACTCATGAAGCCTCATGAGCTAAAGCTTTGCCGGGTTTAATTGAATAAATCCTGATCGGTTTGATTTAAAAAATAATTTTATGTGTTAAGTAAATTAAAGGTTCACATGAATTATATCGGGCCAGGTAGCTGGCCTACAAAGAACTAGTTGAAAACTTTAAAGTAATCAAAGCAGAACGTTTTCTGAGCCGCCTGCGCTGGCTCCCCACTTTTTCATACCCGTCGCGCAGCGGACAACGCGAGCAACTGAGGATGGATTGCGAATGCACGGACAAGTCAGAGGCGACGAAGCTGTGACTGTGTACCGTATGTGTGTGTGCATGCAAATTTGCGCCACGAACTCTCTGCCACACGCCGGCCTTCGACGAATGGGAAAATCCAACCAATCAGCGCGAGGCAAAATCTGCTCGTGCCGGCGAGCAACTCGGCGACCGTCCCGTGCGACAGAGAGGCTAAATGACGAAGCGGGATGCAAATATTTTTCGAGCTGCAAAACGCGAGTGATCCGTGTACAGATAGGCAATACATACAAAGATCGAGTTACTTTCGTGAGATTTCAACCCAATTTGGCTATGCGGGAAAGCACTGTTCACTGTTTGAATGTTTTTTGTTTCAAACATTTTGATATGTTATTCAAAGAAAACACAGGTTATTAGAGAAACATTTGTGTTCTCTCGTTTGAAGTTACTTGACACCGCTTCTGTACTTTTTTGAACTTTATTCTGTAGCGAAAGTTAAAAAACTCAGTACTGCTCGCGGTGGCGGTTCAAACGAAAAGAAATGGACTCTCGCGCCGTCCCAGCCACTGGGTCGAGGCCGTCACCGGTCGTTCACCGCTCGATCGTGACCCGAGACAGCATGCTGGGTCGGAGCGAGAGCACACCTTTACCGCCCAATTACGGACGCGCGCGCCCTCTAGTCGTCAGGTATCGGACCGTGTCTGAAGATGCCCCTGAATGGTGGCAACTTATGCCACAATTTGTTTTCTCCAGCTGTAAAAGTGTGTAGCAAATAATAAAACACCTCTTTCTTTCACTGATTAATTTTGCACTCACTTGCGTTACTTAGTTTAACATTTAAATTACTTATTACTTTATTTTTGAAGTTGAACTAATTAACTGCGATTACAATTATTATAACGCGTCGCGTATACTGCATTCCAATTTGTGACTAACTTTTGCTCCGCGTGAGCCGCTTTTTATAGCTCGGCCAACAATAGGAAGGACTTATGGTCCGAGCTTTTACTGCGCAATTAATATGATTTTCATTAGATATCTTCCTGTCCTTATCTGTACCTTTTTAACTTGTCTTATTAAATAACAATTATTTCATGCCCTAGTTTTTAATAATATTGTTATAGTATAAACTTTCTTAAACTAGAAAATATTTAAATTAGTTCCTCTATTTTAAAGCTTAATCTATATGGCTGTCTCCCTTCTGGAATATTCCTAAGGGATGATACTTTAGTGTGCGTGATACATTTGGGTCTCATTTGATTATAACTTGACCTATTCTAATTATCTTGACTACGGAAATATTTAGTACCCTTTCGTTAAGTTTAGCTAAGCTACATACTTTTTATAGGATCTAAAGTAGTTTTCAATTAATCTTTATAACTTATTCTTTTATGACTCTTTACTTTTATAGAACTTAATTATTATGTCTAATGTTTTATATTATGCTCTTAAATTTAGTACACTTTTTAAATATATATCTACAAGTGGACTTAAATAAATGTTAAGATGACGAATCAAAAACTTTAAGCAGCGATAGTTGCAAACATATTAAAAAATACATTTGAAGCCTTTACTAAATTTGATGTCACCAAAGAAGACATAAGGACTCATTGGAAAATTGGTTTCTATTTCCAGTTACAGCAAACAAGTCAAAGCGTACTATTACTACGACAGGATTACAAAAAAATCGCAATGGGAACATCCGATTGATGTGCTGTACCGGGCAAAAGTAGTCGATGCACGGAAGGCGCTGTCCTTAGATCGGTCTGATTCTACGTCCCTTGGCGATTCTGGATTCCGCAGTCTTAAATCAGCGCATAACAAATGTGATCCGTATCCTGCTGGCCATCAAACGGCATATGTATCTTCAAATCTTCAGAATGAATCTTTTATTCCGCAGTCTTCCAACGAACACACGGAACGGGACAAGCGTATGGTGCGGGAACAGCTAGACGCTTCCTCGACTGGCCAAATCGGGCACACTCATGCTGATGTTCTGAGAAGTACGCACATCGAAGCGGAAGAAGAGGAAGAGGAAAGCGATTCTAACAAAGAGAACAACAGTCAAGAGGCGGTTATTACAACAACAAGAATTTCTGATGCAGCAACGCGCGATTCCGACATGACACTCTCGTCCAAACTAGTATTCAACGCTGGTGGCAGTGCACGAGATAACACGGTTGACAATGGGATAACTGCAACACCGGTGTTAGGCAGTAGATTCGGTGCGAACCATCAGAGCTTCACCATTACTGGCACCGGGTCGCAGTTTTTAAAGTCAAATAAAAGATCAGAAATCGGAGGAGCTGAAACAGTACGCAAATCGGAGCCGGAAGTTAAGGGCATTTTGCGTGACTCTAGCCTGACGTACGTTCGTAATAAAAGCACCCCAAACGAGGATTCTGGATCCGATGAAAGAAAAAGCGTACGATTCGACATCGATCTTAATGCGGAGTTGAGGCCAAATAAGGAAACCGTACGCGACGATTCGTTGATCAATTTTGAAGAAATTGACGAAGCTTACGATAACGACCTAGACGATGGACGCTACCGGGTGGAGGAAGTGCATGGATACGATGAAGTTGAGGACGAAGTGGAGGACAACGTGGAAGGAGCGAACAGAAACAATACGCATAACAGCCAGGTGGACGGAAGGAAGCCGGGAGCATATACCAAGGCACTCTCTTCATCGGAAAGCGAGCAAGACTCAGACGTACCGGTGGTCACTGATGCAAATGACAAGTTAGATAACGCAAGGGACGCAGAGTCGAGAACCATGCCAAGTGTGCAATCAAACTCGGGAACGAATACAGGTACCACAAGACTCGATGATGATCGTGAGATAGAAACTTTACGATTGCTGAACCAAACAATTGATCGTGAGCGAAAAATGTACCGGTCAAGACTGGAAGAAGAACTGCGTTCTCTAGAGGCGCTCGAGAATACTAACATGCAAATTGAGTTAGACAAGGTCCACCATCGATATGAAGAGCTACTGGACCAGGAAAATAAAAAATTAGAAGAGCAGCATCGTCAGAATATTGAAGAAATCAAGGAGTTCCATCAGGTGAAGCTAAACGAGATGCAAGCCGACTACGAGGAAGAAAATGCGAAAGAGTATAAAGTTTACAGGGAGACTTTACAGGAGGAGTTCGATCGGCGCGTGCAAGAGGTAACGGACGAGCATCGCACCACCATGGCGACCCTTCAGAAAAACCACGATGAAATCGTAGAGGAGCTTGAGCGTGATCTCAAAATGGAGGAGGAGTTGCTCAAAAAGGAACACACGACCAATCTAACCGAGATGAAAATCAAGCTGAGTCATGAGCTCGAGGTGGAGAGACAACGCATGCGGGAGACGGGTGAAGATCGCCTGTATGAAAAGATGCGCTGCGAAAAGCGCTTACTAGAGGACAAGTACAAATGTCTCAAGGAGAAGTATACCCGCTTGAAGACGGATGTGCGTATCTCCCTCGAACGACGAAAGAAACGACGCGAACAGCAGCAGCATAGTTTGCTCAGCAATAGCTACGAGACTACGAGACGGATGATCGTACGAATTCAAAGCCGCTACCACCCTATCCTTACGATATTGGAAAGGGTGTGTCGGGACCCTCGTCGGGCCACGCGATGGGGACGTCGGAGAAATCGTCCATGAGCACGCCACCGCCGTCAGCGGCTTCGAAGCGCTTTCCAGTTAAAGGCAGCTTTATGACGGAAGGTAAAAACAAACTTCTTCACTACAATGGTGCTGCCGGATGTTCCGACTCCCGGAAACCGCTAATGATGAACCACAACAACAACATAAACAACAATAATAACTCCCGTGGATTGCACACGGATGACACGAGCCAGAGTGAAACGACATACTCGAAGAACTATTTCCAAATAAGAAATATTTTTGCTAGCGTTCAGCAGTATGAAGGAAACATAAGCTCGGATTCTGAGTTTGATAAAAATCACCGTGAGAAAGGGTTTCCAAATTCGGGGAGTCCCGTTGCAAACGTCGAGGCGATTGCCCGCCCGAAGCGCAAAATCTTTACCAAAACTAAATCCGCCTCCACCTCGAAGCTAAATGCTACCAAGCATGAGCGGGAAGCAGGCGGTGGACGCCCATGCACTCCGGTGGAAAACTTGCGCATACAGCTGAAGAAGCTCGAAGAGTTAGAGGACCAGATTCCGGACTGCAACCTCGACGCTCCGTACCACCTGCGATATCCTTTCGTCAACGATCACGTCGATAACGGCGCAGGAAGTGGTGGTGGTGTGGCTGGTGGTGCCGGCGGCCCAGGCGGTGCGGTCGGGTCAAGCAATGGCAGCAGTGAACTGGAGTTTTTCAAACACCGCATTCTGCTCGAGCGGGACTCGGTGATGCGTGCGAAGGAGTCGCTGCGTTCGCAGAAACATTTATTCAAAACGAAGCAACACGACGTTACTATCAAACATGCGATGAAGAATAAGTACACCATGGATCAAATATTTGATGTAAGTAAAACTTTAATCATGCATGCACCATTTTTGCTCAACTTATGAAAAATTCCTGGAATGGCTGTGTGGCATCCCCCAACTACCAACTACCATGCGCATGCGCGATGGTATGCGAAATCAAATGTAACTGGCCCAAACAGCCTTTGCGCACAAAACATACTGATTTTAATTAGTTTTCCGCTAATAACTCGCTCAGTTTTCAACGGATTTCCACGATTCGTGTATCATTGGATTTGTCTCAGACAATCCCACCCAATTCACACAATTCTGGTCGGTTTTGGCAGTTTTTTTTGCACCTGGGCCCGGTTGTTTGACGGCTCAGATACACGCGTTTTTCACGAACAGTTTTTCGGTTTCCTCTGGCTATTTTTTACCGATTCACGCACGGTTTTCACTATTAGGTTGGCCCTTGACACGACCTACACCAATTGCTTGAGGCTGTTGGGTGTTTTAAGTGGATTTGTTGATGTTCTGAGCTACAAGACATGCCTATCTTGTGACAACAAACTCATATCGTGTGCAGCAGCAGAACAAACAAAACATGTTCCGCTCGAGTTGCCTAAAGTCTAAAATATGATTAACACTCACTCGTGTGAGTGTTGCTCAATATTTCAACCAAATTTGCTTATTTGACTCCGACGCTCACGAACGTGACCGCACGCGAACATACCAACTTGTCAACTGCGTGAAAGTGTCAAGAGCTGCGCTTACTCGTCGAATAGATGAGAAATTGGGCTCACAGGGCGCATAAATTTGGCCTGTTGGTACAAGCTTTAGGCGTTGGTCTCGCTGGGCCGTTAAGGATGATCCTAAGTGAAAGGCTTTCCAACAAAATGGCAAAACAATAAACAATAAATTCAAAATAGTAAACTAAAGTCAAACATTTTCCCTTAAAATCCAGCCTTCCGACAACATTATCTACGTATGAATTCTGGATCTATATTTTGAACACTGTTTTTTTTTATAAAAAATGGTAGTAGAGGAGCCGAAGAAGGATGTTTGCAGATCTTGAAAGGAGGGTTGTTGAAGTTTAGAAATTGGAGTACTGTACAATAAAGAAATCGTTATGGTCTTAATTTTGTGTTTCCATTGCCATTTCATTTTTTAACAACATAGTACAGTCTGAGCAAGCCAATTCGAAGAACCCCGTGCCTCGAGTTATCTTTACAGTGTTACAGATAATTCCATACTAGACGACCCGCCTGCCACCGACTCCTCTTTCCCCTTCTCCGTCACAGCTCCATTGACACACACACACACACACACACACACACACACACACACACACACACACACACACACACACACACACACACACACACACACACACACACACACACACACACACACACACACACACACACACACACACACACACACACACACACACACACACACACACACACACACACACACACACACACACACACACACACACACACACACACACACACACACACACACACACACACACACACACACACACACACACACACACACACACACACACACACACACACACACACACACACACACACACATGTTCAATTTGATTGCCAACGTTTCCGCGTAGAACGCGTCCAGATGGGCAGATGCAGAGTCGTGCTGACTGCAAGTAACCTTACCGAAACTATGTTATCCTCGGTGGAGAAGTGAGAGGCAATTGGAGAGGGTATGCGGATGATGGCGACTAACCTACAGGCCATTTGGAGAGAGAAGAGGCAAGCCCGAGGTGGGCGATGAAAGATTGAAGATTGAAAGCCACTCATTAATCAGTAGAATTGTGCTGGGGCGCAAAACCCCCCTGGAAGTAAAGACTAAACGGCAGATTCCCAGGGGATGCGTACGAGGTGGTTTTAGTGGGTAGGAGCCCACACGACTCTGTGTAAGGGGTGTCTTATTGAAGATTTCCTCTCCAAGGCAAAATAAAAAAATTAACACACACACACAACTTCTTCTCAAGAAACCACATTTCAACATTCTTATACTGGAAAGTATCATGTAAATTGTGTTTTTCCGTTACAGGAGGAAAAAGAGCTTACTGAAATGGAGGTCTCGTTGCACCGAACGCGTGCACTGCTGGGTGAGAAAGTGATAAGGTTGCGCCATCTCGAACGATCGTTGCAAAAACTGTCAGAAAAGGAGCGCCCCAAGCTGCGCTCGGACAACATTGCCCGGGTGCTCAAACCTAAGGAAACGCTAAGCGATCTGTCTTCGTATTCGAGCTCGGGTTTCAGCAGCAACGAGAAGCCAACCGCAGAGCACAATCATGGCCATTTCCGAGTGACGGTAGCGCCGGATAATGTAGACCCTAGCGATGCCTTTAAGTATCTGGAACACTTGCATGCAGAGATTCAAGAAATATGGTGCTTGCTTAGTAAGTATCAATAGAGCATTTTTTGCACATAATTTTTAATCAATTATCTAGCGTTTGGTCTCCCAACCAACGAGACGAGTTTAAATTATAATAATATACACATGACTAATGTGATTAATAATTGTTAATCTATCTTATCGTTATTCTTTGTTTCCTTTTTATCTAGACCCTGGCACCGGCTCAGTTTCGGTCAGTTTTGATGAAATGGATTTTCTCAACAACACCAGCACAATTACAGGCCATCGAATCTGCGATATGGTTCTCCCGCCAACACCAGCTACTCCAATCACAAACAAATTACCATCGGGGGCTTCACCTATCGGGCAGCAACCATTAGGCGTCCAGATGCAGAATCAACATCATCGCTATACTGTCAATTTGCTTGAAAAGACACGCGATCTAAAGAACTGGCTTCGGCATGCCAAGATTGAGCATGAATTGTTAAAGAAGAAAACATTTGGCTGAACTACCTGGTCCTGCTGCTACTGATAGAGCAGTCACACATAGCGTGCTTTGAGTGTTTAGCGTAGTCTAATTTTGACGAATATCCGTAGACAACAATAAATACTAGGCAACATTCGGTGTTTCCAAGTGAGTGATACTTTTTCTAATGATAGTCATTGATTTATTTCTACAAAATTGTCATAGTGTGATATTACTTTACATTTTGAGGGAAGATGACACACAATACATTGGAAAAAAATAACACCCAACACATTGGAGCAATACCAATTGCATTAGTAATTTTAACTAGCACGGCAAAATATCGTATTCATTCCAATTATTGTAGACCGCTCCGTTTAACAAAATCAACAACAATAAAAAATTGTTTGCGGGACGCCAATTGCCAATTTTCAAGGGACAGACTATACTTATTAACTATACCATCCACTGTAATGCAATACATTATATACGACGGCAATCAATTGCCATTCTGTTTGAATTGGCGTGTGCCATCAATTGCTATGTGACTGTTTAAACCAGCGCTGTCAAACTAAATCCGGCAGGGTCGGATGCAAACTCACAAATGTAGCACCATAGGAGTCAAAAAAAGAAAGCCAAATTTGTTCGAATTAGCAGAACCTCTTATAAGCCGTACCAACATACTGAAGAAGGTGCGAGAAATACCGTTCAAAAATTAATGAAAATATTGTGATTTCATGCGGTATATGACTCTGATTTATGAGATTGATATTTTGCTTTCTTAGTAAACATATCTTTGAAGATGCATTAATGTTTATTTATATAAGATGTTTCGCACTGGAATAAAAATTGCAATAATTTGTTCATAACCATTGAATGAAGACGAGCAATATTTTAGGCCTGTTATGACTCATTTCAGTAGTGCCGCGTTTTTCTTGATTTCATTGTTAACCCGACAAATTACAAAATTCTCCTTACAATCACCACCAATCCATGTTGGTTGAATCATTAGAATGAAATAACAACCCCTTAGAATTTTTTAAAAGTTTAAAATAGAAGACCTTATAATCGAATATCTTCAGTTCTATAAATAATCAGAGAGAAAATATTACAATCGGATCGGATTTTTTCAGATTGTTAATATAATAATTGTGCTTTATTATTTTTTCTACTTTTTTACTACGACTGGTAAAGGATGTCTAAATCATCAATACATCTGAAAACTAAATTTACATGCCCATACCATTGCATTCATTGGTTGTTTTGTAATTAAGCTCAAATTTTGAAACGCGTCAGTTGTAGCTTCTACGAGCACTGTTTAACTAGCTCTCTACAAAAAAAACCCTTAAACATCTGCTCATCCTTACAGATTTTGCAGAAGATTTTCTTTTACTATTTTACTTGCTCCTATTTACTGAGAAAATCTTTCGGAAACATAGAACTTGACGAGATGCTAAATTAGTTGAGCCTGTTATAATAAAACTATGAATTATAAAACAAAACATGATGATTTTTATGTGGATTCCGAAATAACAGCTTAAATGCGTTAGCGCCGCTTTAAACGTGGGCCAGTTGAAACCTGAGCACGGCAAATTTAAAACGGCAACTGTGAACTTTGTTAGCGAAACTATAAACTCGGATACCAGAAGCTTAAACATCCTTAGCGGATTGTCAGATTGGAGGCCAGTTTAACGTGGGTTTCATTACCCTTTAATCGACATCAGTTCGGACGTGCTTTCTAAAGCCGCTCCTAGACATACCGCGAAAATTGCCCCAGGTAGTGCGAATTGCACAGCCCGACGCGAAACTCCATATGCAAAAAACCGATTTCGTTCTCGCTGTGCTTATAAACTGCGAAACTACCCAGCCAGGAAAATCGAGCAGTTTTTGACACATTTGATGGCCAGGGGTAAGTAGAGGATGTTTACACCCAGCCAGGAAAATCGAGCAGTTTTTGACACATTTGATGGCCAGGGGTAAGTAGAGGATGTCTACAGCTACCCTTTAAGGAGTGCGAGAAAGAGACCGATTATACCCTTACTCTTTCGCTCTTTATAAATCCGAATGTGACCGCCTAAGCAACGCTCATATGTGTGCGTAGGACACGCTATTTTAAGCCTGTGTTGGTGATGGATCCAATAATGTTCGCAGTTTAAGCAAGCTTTCAGATGAAGGAAAACATCCCAGCGAGACCAACGCCTAAAGCTTGTATCAACAGGTCAAATTTATGCGCCCTGTGAGCCTAATTTCTCACCTATTCGTCGAGTAAGCGCAGCTCTTGACACTTTCACGCAGTTGACAAGTTGGTCTGTTCGCGTGCGGTCACGTTAGTGAGCATCGGAATCAAATCAGTAAATTTGGCTGAAATATCGAGCAAGTGGTGTGAGAAAAGTACACACGAGTGATTGTTTATCGTATTTTAGTCTGTAGGCAACTGCGGAACATGTTTTGTTTGTCCTACTACTGCACACGGTGTGTGTTTGTTGTCTCAAGATAGGCGTTTTCTTGTGACTCAGAACATCACGAAAACCACTTGGGACAGCCAAAAACCGCATGAAATCAGTGTAGGTCGTGTCAGGGGCCAACCTAATTGTGAAAACCGTGCGTGAATCGGTAAAAAACAGCCAGAGAAAACCGAAAAACTGTTCGTGAAAAACGCGTGTATCGGTGCCGTCAAACAACCGAGCCCAGGTACCAAAATTTTTTTAAGCCAAATTCGTCCAAAATTGTGTGAATCGGGTGGGATTGTCTGAGACAAATCCAATGGAGCACGAATCCTGGAAATCCGTTGAGAACTGGGTGAGTTATTAGCGAAAAACTAATTAAAATCAGTTTGGTTTGTGCGAAAAGGCTGCTTGGGCCAGCGCAGTTTGTTTACATTTGATTTCGCCTGCCATCGCGCATGCGCATCGCATCGTGGGCGAAAAGCTCACGGGACGGGAAGCTTGCACATTTAAACTTTTTGCGCCCGATTTACTGTTTTAGGCGGTTGTATAGGCGCGCCCCCACAACCTGTTTTAGGTTGTGGGGGCGCATGAATCTAACCTAATATTACGAAAGCTGGACCTAAATGTCCCGTTGGGATCAGAAGTGTGGAGAAGTTTAGCTAATTATTTCAGTTTTAATAGTGTTTGAGCTTTCATCATGCAAAAGGCAAAGGAAATGAAAAGTGGATGGCTCGGTAAACGTCTGTATGATAAATACGAAAAGAAATGTTAGGAGGAAAATAAGCCTGGTACGAGCAAGCATCTTCGAGAAGGTAACAATTTGGTTCTACTAAAAATAAAAAATAAAGTTAGATGATCATACAGTATCAACAGTTGATCTGACCATTTTTGTTTCCAGAACTTGTTGATTCAGAACATGATTATGCTGCCAACGTGATTATAGAAGAACTCCCTTTCCTACATGAGACCATAGCTGTCTGGCTCTTTATTCATTGTTGGTAACCCAGTTTTACAAAAGCAACCTACATTTACCAACCCATGCGATTCCGACGAGATCATTTTAAATTTTATGGCAGATAATGCCAATTTATCACCTTGTACCACAACAGTTTCAATAGCAGATATCAAATGTAAACTAGCTGCTGTAACATTGGAACAGGGCTCAACGTTTTATTTCACGCCGTTACTTCATACATTGACCTAGTTCATACATAAATTATTTTACTCTTTAAGAGTACACAGGATGGTCACTAAACACTAAAAACATTAAACGAACACATGTGTAATTACTAACTACTACTCTGTCCTTTTTCTTTTACCTACGGTGCGTAATCCCTGGAGTTCGCAGGGACCCCCATATAGGAAAGGGATACCTTTTTTAGGAAAAATGTTTTTATGTAGTCTTCAATTAGTTCTTTAAAATTATTTCCTCCAATGAACTTAAAACGATTTAATACATTTTTAAATTGTGAAAACGGTGTTTTTGGATCAGGGAATCCTCTACTTGCCCTGCTGCAGAGGGATAGAATTCTAGAGAGAATTCTTTGTCAAGAAGAAGTTCTAATGTAGCATTCAACCTACGATCTATATAATTTGCCGGCCCCAACAAATGCAATATGCGGCATATAGTTTCTGCCATATAAATGTTTGTTGACCCTAGGTTTGAGTCAAAAGTTTTTAAATCGTGGAAACGTCGTCTATTTTCTAAATATATGTGTTTTTGTTTGAAATATCAGCCTTCCCATAACCTATCGTATTTAAAATAAAAGTAATTTCTCTAGCCATATTATTCATTATTAAAGAAGCAGGACATGTTGGTGGCGGAGAATTTAGTAAGTTTGAATTAAAAGAGAGTTTGAATTAAGAGAGATTAAATTGGTTGTTCATGGAAGAACAAGTGGATCGTGGCGGTATCGGAGGAAGGTAAATGATGCTTTTTACCAAGGGTGATCTGAAGCTGGACGAAGGAAGTTTTCGTGGCGGTACTTGTGGAAGAAATGGGATAATTTCTGGAGGGAAATGTAGGATGGGGCGATGATGTAGGGGTTGGTGGCGATTGTTTTCCTTCCATTATCCTGCAACACAACAAATTGCATTAATACGGGTCAATCCGTGAAATAAAGAAAAAACAACACTCTCACAATGAAATTGAACAATAAAATAAACGCGAATCATAACTACGATGGAATATTACACAAATATGCTTTTTTGGCATTTAACATAATGCTACATCTTTGGTTTTAATCCCGCCAATAAACTACACATTTCACTTCAATGGCGTAGTTGTGTGGTATAGCAAGGGTCTCCCAGTTTCAGATTACGCGGTTAATTTCTGGTAAGTATTCTAAACATTTCTAATGTGTATATTAAAAGTTCTTCCCACCTATTCCACAGTATTGGATCGAAATATGCGTGAAAGAGATGCAGCAAAACAAAGAACCACGAGAAGAGACGAATCCACCAGAGGCTGATTGAGCGAGCACGGAGCGAATACAACCTGTGTGAAACGAAACGTCAATTGTTTTTTGTTGCTTTCCCGCGCATTGCTAACGTGCGGCGTTGGAATTGCCATGATATGCGTGCCACCTTTGGAACCCACGTTGTGTGCGTGAAATCCGACCCCCGATAAGCGGTGATCGATCTCTCTGGGGATCTTTGGGGGGTGTATAGGCCAGCGCACACTTAGTGTGCCCATGACGAAAAACCGAAGTATGGGCACACTTGGTGTGCCCATGTCCTCGGCAAAAGTCGAAGATAGCCGAACACAAAGTGCTGCAGCCAGAACAAGCAGCAATATGTTTCTTTCTTTTGCATTCCCCTTTCTACCACAGCAAAGCACGATCTAACTTTCGGGGCTTTGAACTTTGAAGCACACTACTTTACAAATGCCGTATCTTCCCAGAGGCGATCTATTTGCTTTGCTTCAATATTCCGGAGCCTGATAGAAAATTTCCGTTTTACATTCGAGTTCGCTCCATACTTCTCTGGTGTCAAAGTGAACGTTGCCTGAAGTCTTTTTCCAGAAAGCATTGTATGTTAATTGTCCGAAAACTGATAAAAAATCATCACTTTGCTTTAGACTTCTAACCGTGTGACTCTGATTTCAAAGTTAACGTTGCCTGAGGTCTTCTTCCAGAAACCATTGTATGTTAGTTGTTCGAAACCTGATAAAAAAACATCTTTGATTTCTGATTTCAAAGTTTGCACGAAGATATTTCAGCTACACAGGTGCTCAAGGAAAGCCAAGCTGCTAAATCGTGTGCATCATTCACATTACTTTTCAACGCCGGCTATAACTAAAGTAACGCAAACATAACTCTGCCGGCCAAGCGAGAGAATAGAAAAACCGATGAGATTCTTTCTCTTGCACCCTACACTCAGGTAATGGGAATTCCGACGACACCCGAGTTGTTTCGAGCGGATCCGAGAGACGATTTTTACTACCACTTCTTTGCCTTGTGTACGTACACGGCTCGCCGAACATGTTGCGTCCTTTTTTCTCCCATGCATTTTTTTTCGTCCTATCTGCCGGAAAGATTTTATGTACGTTATTTTATAGGCGGCTTGGAAAAGTCTTGCAATCATTTTCTTTGTTGAAATGATTAAATTTAATGTGTTTCACGAACAGCGTACTGTGTTATTTATTACCTGTCATTTATTAACGTTAAACATTAAACTAAGAACAAAATAGATTTAAATTAACTTTAACGATTCCCTTACTGCTTGAAATAGAGACAAAAGTTGTCTCTAACTTCATTTCCTTTTTTTATGTCTTCAGACTCCACTGGCTCTTCGACAGAATTTACATCGTTGTCACCAGAAAGTGGCTCAAAATCGTAAGAATCCGAGATCCTTCTAAGCACGTAATGTATGTAGCATGCCGCTAAAATAATCTGAGATGCCTTCGCCGGTACAACTCTTAACGGTTGTTGAAACACTGGAAAACGGTTTGAGAGAATTCCGAATGCATTTTCAACAACAACAAGAGCCCTCAATAGTCGATAATTGAAATAGCTTCTTTCCGGCGTTATAGTTGCTGCGCTGTACGGTTTCATCATGTTTGGATGTAATGCAAAAGCTTCATCCCCGACGAGAACATACCCAGCGAGACCAACGCCTAAAGCTTGTATCAACAGGTCAAATTTATGCGCCCTGTGAGCCTAATTTCTCACCTATTCGTCGAGTAAGCGCAGCTCTTGACACTTTCACGCAGTTGACAAGTTGGTCTGTTCGCGTGCGGTCACGTTAGTGAGCATCGGAATCAAATCAGTAAATTTGGCTGAAATATCGAGCAAGTGGTGTGAGAAAAGTACACACGAGTGATTGTTTATCGTATTTTAGTCTGTAGGCAACTGCGGAACATGTTTTGTTTGTCCTACTACTGCACACGGTGTGTGTTTGTTGTCTCAAGATAGGCGTTTTCTTGTGACTCAGAACATCACGAAAACCACTTGGGACAGCCAAAAACCGCATGAAATCAGTGTAGGTCGTGTCAGGGGCCAACCTAATTGTGAAAACCGTGCGTGAATCGGTAAAAAACAGCCAGAGAAAACCGAAAAACTGTTCGTGAAAAACGCGTGTATCGGTGCCGTCAAACAACCGAGCCCAGGTACCAAAATTTTTTTAAGCCAAATTCGTCCAAAATTGTGTGAATCGGGTGGGATTGTCTGAGACAAATCCAATGGAGCACGAATCGTGGAAATCCGTTGAGAACTGGGTGAGTTATTAGCGAAAAACTAATTAAAATCAGTTTGGTTTGTGCGAAAAGGCTGCTTGGGCCAGCGCAGTTTGTTTACATTTGATTTCGCCTGCCATCGCGCATGCGCATCGCATCGTGGGCGAAAAGCTCACGGGACGGGAAGCTTGCACATTTAAACTTTTTGCGCCCGATTTACTGTTTTAGGCGGTTGTATAGGCGCGCCCCCACAACCTGTTTTAGGTTGTGGGGGCGCATGAATCTAACCTAATATTACGAAAGCTGGACCTAAATGTCCCGTTGGGTATGGTGAAACGATATTGCTTCCTGGCAAAGTTGTAGCTCGAGGAAAGTTCAGGTTGCCTTCGTAAAACTCATGTCCAAACTGGGATCTTCGTAGAACACCCCCATCTGATATACGTCCATTTGTTCCTGTTGATATCATAAGGAACTCGTAATTGGCATTAACGACGGCCAAAAGAACGATGCTGTAATGGCCCTTGTAGTTGAAGAAATTACACTCGGATTTGGGTGGTTTCTTAATCATAATGTGTTTTCCATCTATAGCACCAAGGCAATGAGGAAACTGCCACTTTCCTTCGAAACTTTGTGCCACTAACTCCCACTCTTCAAATGTTTTTGGTAACTGAGACAGGAAGAAAAACAATGGAAACAGATGATATAAATGTTACTGCTCAGAGTAGCTGGATTGGCAAATATATGTTTTAACCTTGATAAAGTCGGTCAGCGCAGCATTGATTGCCAAACATGTCTCATGAATTATTCCGGCAATGCATCGAACTGATATTCTCGTGGTACTTGAAAGATCCGCGAAGGTTCTACCAGTAGCCATGAAACGCAGGAACACAATAAGACGATCGCGGGAAGATACAGGAACTCGCATTTTTTACTCTAGCGGAAAATCAAAGCACTTCGCGTCCATTCTCATCATTTGCTTGTAACGTGCTTCTTCACCACTGGTAACTGCTAACTGGAGGATTATTTCAATTTCAGAATCAACAAATCCTCTGTTGGATTCCAACTGTCAAACCTACAAATGTTAAAATTTGATTGTAGCACCATTTGTAGAGTTCTACGAGACCATATAAGAACAGTACGCAGCCAGTGCGAACGCAGCCTGGAATGTAGAAATAGTGAGCGCACCTGGGTGCCCAACAATTAGGCACCGATAAGGGAGCATGTCGATGTTGGGTGTCGTGGCAAGGTGAAATAAAGTCAAACCAGAACTCGTCAGCTAAGTTTTGAGTGTCAATAACCATGATTATATAGTTGACTACTAGTTCTCAATCCCCCTCGCTTCTTGTGTGTTGGCGTAGCCCGTCCACTAGTCGCAGTCTCCTTCCTATTCCCTCGCTCCTGGTGTGTTGGCACAGTCCATCCACCATCCGCTACTCTACCCGCTTCTTGTGTGGTGGCAGAGCCCACCCACTCGTTGCACCCTCTCACATTTCCTCGCTCATGGTGTGTTGGCACAGCCCATCCACCAGCCGCTACCTCTCCTCGCCCCTAGTGTGTTGGCAGAGTCCATCCACTTGCCAGGTGTTATCCTTTCCTTTCCTTCCTTCCCATCATACAGTCCACCAAAAAGCCGGAGTAGGTCCGTTAACCCTACATTTTGGTCCTTCGAGCCGGATCTTGATCGGTCGAAGCAAGTCGCGTGTGCAAATCACCTCTGGCCTATCGTGCGCCCAGTCGGTGGATCATCGCGTAGACACAATCGATGTCACATCTCGTTAAGTATCGTCCGTGTCGTGACTTGACAACTGGTGTCAAATCGTCCGCGTCGCGTCGTACAAAACCGCGGTTCATCGAGGCTCGTCCGTGCAACGTCGGAAACCCGTGAATCGTTAGTGCAAAAACGAAAAACTGCGGATCGCCCGTGATTCAACAAGGAACCTTCATCATGGCCCCGAAAGCAGCATCCCTTGAGTCCCTGCTCCATTGCTGCAAATATACGATGGGGAAGGTGCAGCGACTACTCAGCGAGCTAAACGCAGAAGTTGAGGAAGATCACCTACCGCCAGCAGCAGTCATCAAGGTCCGGATGGAAAATCTTCAGCGACATCAGCAGGCATATAACGATCTATACGCTGACATACTGGAAAAATGCCCAGCTGAGCAGTTCGCTGAACACGACCAACAGCTGGATGAATTCGAGGAAATTTGTTCCAGTTTTCGGATTCAAATCGAATCGTTGGCCATCACAGCAAAGGAAGAGAAGCCTGCTTCGGATAGTTCATCCCAAGTCATCGTGCATCAGCAGCCTCTTCAAGTGCCGATGCCGAAATTTGATGGCAGCTACGAACATTGGCCGAAGTTCAAGGCCATGTTCACTGACATTATGAGCCGGTCTCGAGACTCAGATGCCATCAAACTCCACTATCTAAACCAGGCGTTGGTAGGGCAAGCCGCCGGAATTTTGAACGCCAGCATCATCGCGGACAACAACTTCGCAACAGCATGGAAACTGCTCGAGACCCGGTATGAAAATCCAAGAGTAATTGTGGAGGCACATATCATCGGCCTACTTACAATGAAAAGGGTAGATCGTGAGTGCACAAAGGATCTGCGAGCACTTGCCGAGACATGTACACGACATGTGGACGGATTGGCGTACATGAAACACGGACTCGACAGTACCAGCAACCTCATCGTCACCAAACTGTTAACTGCTTGTTTCGATGCCGAAACACGGAAACTGTGGGAACGTTCACTTGCCCACGGAGAATTCCCAGAGTTGGGAAAAACATTGCGGTTCCTTACGACGCAATGCGAAGTGTTGGAGCGATGCGATGCCGAACATAAGCCAAAACCAAAAGCAAAGGCTTACCCAGCAATGCAAAGTGCGCAGCATGGTGAAACGAAGGCATCTTGTGTCGTATGCCACGGAGAACACAAAATATCAAGGTGCCCCGAATTTCTACAGCTTGCAGTCAGCGATCGGTTCACCAGAGCAAAGCAGGCAAAACTTTGTATCAACTGCTTATCATCGGGCCACATTGCAGCAGACTGCAAGTCGAAGTGGACATGCAACATATGCCGTGGAAGACATCACTCTTTGTTGCATATCGAGAAAGCATGCATCACGGAGACAACTCATCGTGCACCCCAGCAGGGCGCTCTCAGCCTACAGTGCTCAGGCAATAAGGTATCATCCACTGTGCTGCTGTCAACGCCCGAGGAACATTTTTGGCCATGTTGCGCGATCAACGGAGCTCCTTTCATACTATGAAGAGAGCTCCGATGGAAGACGCGAACGGAGTAAACCAGCAACGTCGCGTTCCCCTGCTACCCGCCGTTGCACGTATGTTATGCGTCAATGCGATGTTTTTAATCATGCGATGAATTCTGTCATCATTCCCATCAAGCGGACGCGTCGATGAAATATTTCCTACACATAAATAATTAAACGAAGTTTTCACTTTTCCTATATGAACAAGTTTATTGAACAGCATTCAACTAAAAGATCACACAATAACACACATCACAAAGGGATAGCACTTTTTCGGGCCGGGAACTGCAGTACAGCAGCCGGATGATGATGACGTCACTGGATGTTGCCTCCTTCGCTTCGCTGCGGTGGATGAAAAAAAACATCTGGAACATTATTATTTCGTGCATTCTTACCTTTCCTTGAGCCTTGGACACTCTTAGACACATTTTTATCACCGTTAAACTCTTTATCTACACATATTTCACTATTTAGTCTGCACTGATCAGCACCACTTTCACCTCTTTCAAGATCAAAACAAAACTGAGTTGTCAAACTACCGAACGATGTGTGTGTGTGGGATAGTGATGGTTCTACGATACAAGCGGATGAAGTTGCAAGTCCGCTCGCATTGTAGGCTAGCGGGGGGTGCAATATGGAAAGACTGGGAGGAACGGGGTGAAGCAGAGCCAGTTTGTATGGGAAATGTAGCGCGTTTAATCCGCGTTGCATGATTTTGGTACTAGGGCGGTGTTATTGCTTGTGCACGACAAAGGAGGTAAATGTCACGAAGCAAGAGCCCTCCTGGATAGTGGATCGCAGCTTAACTTTATGTCTGATAGACTCGCTCAAGTGCTCAGATTGCCTCGTGTGGCTGTGCCCGTGGTGGGAATTGGAGAAGCAGCGGCCAACAATGTACAACAAGAGGTCACCGCCACAATTAAATCGAGAGCAAACGATTACGAGCAAACAATGAAATTTGCTATACTTCCTAAGCCAACCACTGATTTGCCATTATCAGACATCGACATCTCCCAATGGAAGCTGCCACCCGGAATAGTGCTAGCCGATCCAACGTTCCACACTTCCAGCAAAGTGGATATCATATTAGGAGCGGAACACTTCGTGGAAGTCATCAGACAAGGGAAGATTACGGTGGCAGTCAACCAACCTATGCTACTAGAAACAGAATTCGGTTGGGTGGTCAGCGGACGGAATACACAACGTGTCTACAATGCAGTTGCACTTTCCGCCATAAGCATCGAACAGCTGATGCAAAAGTTTTACGAGATCGAGGAAGTACCAAGTTGTCCCAATTGGAGTCTGAAGGAAGTGGCTTGTGAAACACACTACAAGGACACAACTACTCGTGCCGCTGATGGAAAATATGTTGTGCAATTGCCCCGTAAACTTGAGATGGTCGACGCGCTAGGGGAGTCCAAAGCTAATGCACTTCGGCGATTTTTGGCAATCGAGCGCAAGCTGCAGCGCGAGCCAGCAACCTACGCTGCATATAAAGAATTCATGAATGAATACATCAGCCTTGGACACATGAGGTTAACAACGGAAGAAGCAAACACACCACCGTATGTATATTATTTGCCACATCATGCGGTTTTTAAGGCTGACAGCACCACTACCAAGTGCCGAGTTGTATTCGATGCGTCAGGAAAAACGTCCACAGGTGTTTCGTTGAACGATACCTTGATGGTTGGGCCGACCATCCAGCAAGATGCCAGCACCATTTTGACGCGCTTTCGGACATACAGTGTGGCTATAACAGCGGACATTGCCAAAATGTACCGGCAAATCTGGATACATCCAAGAGATCGTTCGCTCCAACGTATCCTGTGGCGATCTGACTCGAGCGAGCCTATTCAGACATACGAGCTGAATACGGTAACTTATGGCACCGCATCTGCCCCATTTCTTGCAATCCGCTCGCTACAACAAACCGTCAAAGATCATGGAAATGAATATCCAACAGCATTAGCCCGCTCCGATGATTTCTTCGTGGATGACTTCATATCAGGAGACCAGTCGGTAGAAGCTGCCATCAGACTTCAGATGGAAGCTGAAGCGCTGTTCGCCAAAGGTGGATTTACGCTGCGAAAATGGGCGTCCAACCAGCCATCCGTTCTTCAAGGTGTTGCCAACGAGGAACTCGAATTGATGTCGCTGTTGGTAGAAGACCTGTCATTACCAACACTTGGGCTAATTTGGAAGCCATCTTCATACACAATTCGATTCAAGTTCAACATTCCTGAACTACCGGACATACTAAAAAAACGAAGTATTCTGTCATGTATTGCAAAAATCGATATCGATTTTTCGACGATATCGAAGTGCCTCGAGTTGCAATTGGAACCAACGATGTTAACATCCAATTGCATTTCTTCTGTGACGCATCAGAAAAGAGTTATGGTGCTTGCTGCTACGTGCGAACAACCAACAGAGATGGAGAAACAATGACCAGACTACTCATCTCCAAATCCAAAGTGGCGCCATTAGCTATCAAGCATTATGGACCAAGCAGCAGGAATTATGCGCCGCGAACTTGGCAGGACAACTGTATCTGAACGTGATAAAGGCGGTAAACTTAACATCTCAAGTTACATTCTGGGCCGACTCCATGACGGTTTTCCACTGGCTGCAATCTCAACCTTCGCGATGGAAAACATTTGTGGCAAACCGAGTGTCGCAAATTCAGCAAGCCACAGCGTGCTCACAGTGGAGGCATGTTCCTGGAGTGGACAATCCAGCCGACTTGGTGTCTCGAGGATGTCTTGGAGTGGATTTAGTCCATGATCAACGATGGTGGCAGGGTCCCAGCTGGCTGACACTGGACGAGAAGGAGTGGCCGCAAACTACCACAGCAGCCGATCCAACAACTGTTGACGCCGAAGAGAAGGTAACAAGTGTTTCATACATTGTTTCCGAAACACCGCTGCAGCATATCTTCCTGCGCTATTCATCGTTATCCAAACTCCGAAGAATGATTGGATATTGGATCCAATACATGCATCGCTTATCAAAAAAAAAGGCCAACGACCGGAAAGCTGTCTGTCCAGGATCTCGAATGCGCTGATCGAGCACTCTGTCGATTAGCCCAGGCTGAACACTTCAAGGCGGAGCTTACAGCTCTGCGTAACAAAGAACCAATCCCCAAGTCATCGGCCATGAAATGGTTCAACCCAGTGCTTTCATCCGACGGAATCATTCGCGTTGGCGGACGGCTACAGAACTCAGCGGAACCGGAGGAGTTTCGCCATCCCATCATCATACCTGGGAAGCATCCGTTAGCAACACTCATGGTACGATACTATCATGAGAACCTGTTGAACGCGGGACCGAGGCTCATGTTGAACTCAATTCGTCAACGATACTGGATCATTAGTGGAAGAGACCTAGTAAGGAAGGTGTACCACCAATGTCACACCTGTTTGCGATACCGACCATCACAACTCCAAACATTGATGGCCGACCTACCATCGCAGAGGGTCACGGAAGCTAGGCCATTTTCAATTAGTGGAGTAGATTATTGCGGACCAGTCTACGTAAAGGGAAAACATCGAAAGGCCGTACCCACAAAAGCCTTTGTTACAGTCTTCGTGTGCTTCGTGACGCGGGCAGTTCACATCGAATTGGTCAGCGACCTATCAAAGGATGCATTTCTTGCCGCTCTACGTAGATTTGTGGCTCGTCGAGGTCTCGTGTCGGAATTAAATTCAGACAATGGGACACATTTTAAGGGAGCAGCTAACGTACTCAACTCCCTATAAAAGCTACTCCATTCGGCTGAGCATCAACGAGCCATCCAATCCTGGACCATCGAGAAAGGCATCAATTGGAAGTTCATCCCTCCGCGCGCCCCTCACTTCGGAGGTCTTTGGGAAGCAGCTGTGCGGTCAATGAAGCATCACTTGGTGAGAGTCGTTGGAACCTCATCATTCTCATTCGAAGACATGACGACTTTGTTGGCGGAAATTGAGTGCTGTCTCAATTCTCGGCCAATCACGGCGTTGTCAGATGACCCGGCAGACATGGAAGCACTCATCCCGGGCCGCTTCCTGACTGGCGCGAACATGCAGCTTATTCCCGGAATCGATGTTCGCGACGTTCCAGAAAACCGACTTAACCACTGGCAACAAGTACAGCAACGCGCTAGACGATTTTGGGATCGATGGCACGTGGAATATCTTCAGCAGTTGCAGCCCCGGACAAAATGGAATAAACTGGGGTCAGCAGCCATCACTCCTGGACAACTGGTCATCATACGCGAAGACAACACTCCCTCTACTCGTTGGCCACTAGGTCGTATCGTGAAGGTGCATCCGGGTAAGGATGGCGTAATACGCGTGGTGACGATTCGTACGGCAAAGGCCGAGGAGATCGTTCGGCCTATCGTGAAGATATGTATACTACCCACGAGCAGTCAGTTAGTTTAAAGGCCTATGCAGCAGCTAGCTAGGACATATCAGTAGACAGATGTTGTAAAATTTTGCAAATTTTAGGTGGCAGGATGTTGGATTCCAACTGTCAAACCTACAAATGTTAAAATTTGATTGTAGCACCATTTGTAGATTTCTACGAGACCATATAAGAACAGTACGCAGCCAGTGCGAACGCAGCCTGGAATGTAGAAATAGTGAGCGCACCTGGGTGCCCAACAGTTAGGCACCGATAAGGGAGCATGTCGATGTTGGGTGTCGTGGCAAGGTGAAATAAAGTCAAACCAGAACTCAGCTAAGTAAGTCTCTCTAAACAAATCAAACAACAACAACTCAGCTAAGTTTTGAGTGTCAATAACCTAGATTATATAGTTGACTACTAGTTCTCAATTTTTGGTCTCCTCTCTCCTCCCTCGCTTCTTGTCCCGGGGAAAATTTTTCGAGCGTTCCATACTTGCCTCTCGCTCTGTTCTGTATGCCGTCTCGCTTATAATCGTTATAACCTCCTGTGAGCTGTTTTTGCTTTTACTGCAGTTCCAACCCACAATCGCTGTTGCTCGCTCGCACATGTATATCGCTTCGCTCGCACACATGCAAATGATTGACGCTCGAAAAATCCTCCGGTCCTCCGAACACCGCCCCCTTCTGTGCTACGCGTAGCCGGGCGTCTTTCTTTTGTATTGTCGTCCGTGCTTCCCTCATTTGGAGGGGTCTTGGTGCCCGGCCGGGTTTTGAATGCGTTATCGTTTCTTAAGAACCATAACATTTTTGCGTGCCGTGTTGTACTCCACGGTCTGGGCTGTCTTTCGTTTTTTCTGCATGTGCTTGGTGTCCGATATCATCGAACACCAGCCGCGGGTATTTAAATGCTTTGTTCTTTGTACTGGCGTGCCGTACTGTGGGGTGCCGCACAATTTGGTTTTAATTGCTTTTCTTAGATTTTGACCCACTCGTCCCCTCGATCGTATGGAGTTTTTTTCACTCGTACTTAATGCTGCCGCGCTATCGAGCCACTCGGATTTATTGTTATCGATATTTGCACTTTGGTGCAAATTAAATAATTATTTTAATTATTTTGGTGCTTTAAATATCATGTTTTCCAAACACGGTTGCCCTTGAAACAATATGAGGCACCTTTAGCAAACCAAATTTGAAGCATGCAAGACAAACCATGGCAGCCAATGGTTTGATCTGCCCGCGCAGATTTATAGTACCGTAAAGGTCCCACCGTATAGCTACAGTCACACATCCATCACGCATGCGCAGCTTCAACCAAGAGTCAAGAGCGGTACTCTGCGATTCCCATCGGATTCATATACCGTTTTTGACACCGCGCGGAGACAGGCCTCGTATGGCCTCGCGTGTAAAGCGACATGGCAATTTCAAAAACTTTTCACGGCTAAAGAGCCAGCACCTTAGCACTCGCTAAAACTTCAATCCGATAATTCACTAGAGTCTAAAAATAGCTCAGAGCAACTGACCCAAAAGTATAGGCATTCAAGGGGGTACGGGTAGAACGAGGGCAAACCACAGGCAAAAGGCGATAATCACCAAACAGACCAGACACCACCGACCGGCAGGCCCAGACTACGAGGGGGCACCAAGAAAACATGTAAGAAAAACGATACACGGAAAACATAAGCAAAGGCCATAAATCATACAAACTCCCCAGCCCCTCGAACGACACCGCAGCGAAAAACCCGGCCGGGCACCAAGACCCCTCCAAATGAGGGAAGCACGGACGACAATACAAAAGAAAGACGCCCGGCTACGCGTCTTCGGAGGACCGGAGGATTTTTCGAGCGTCAATCATTTGCATGTGTGCGAGCGAAGCGATATACATGTGCGAGCGAGCAACAGCGATTGTGGGTTGGAACTGCAGTAAAAGCAAAAACAGTTACAGGAGGTTATAACGATTGTGGCGCACTTAAGCCACGAGTAAACTCAGCTAGAATTAGTTAGAAAATTTAGTACTAAGAAAGATTTTAGAACTTGGCACTTCATCGCCGAGTTCCCGAATATAGATTGCTCTCTTGAATTACAACCACCGCGTGAGTAAGACCATTCCGCCGAAACATCCGAAACAAGCGTCCGAAACTAGTGATCGAAAGAACCCCTAAACTGGTGACCCCGACCGAACTAAGTACCGATACTTCCGCAACGCCCCCGAATTATTCCATACCGATTGAACTGGCCCCCTTTGATACGATCCCGACCGAGCAGAACAAGAACGACGAACCGTTATCTATCAGTAACAATCCGCGAGTGAACGAAACCACGCGTTTTCACATTTCCACATACCCTTTTTCTACCGCGCGTTTACACTATGCCACCGAAAGAGAAGCCCGTGGAAGACACCTCTTCGTTGAAAAAAGAGGCGCACGAACGCAATGGGATTGCGAAGATACACTTTCCTGATTTTGACGCCGAGGACGTGGAAACGTGGTTTGTGTGCTTGGAGGCGGCGTTCTTTGTGAACGGTGTGATGCTGGACAAATATAAATATAGCGCAGTCATTGTCGCTCTCGGCACCCGCGCAAGATTCGTACACTCTACGATCGCGAATTGCAACAATTCTGAAGCCACGGACCGGTATGGCACAATAAAAAGAGCCGTCCTTGCATATTTTCAACCATCGGAAAACCAAAGGTTGACCTCACTGCTGTCCGGTGTCACGCTCGGTGACCGAAAACCGAGCGTGCTTTTAACAGAGATGCGGCGTATGGGGGGCACAGGTTGCTCGGATGTTATACTATCCAACATATGGCTACGCGCACTCCCTACCACGGCCAGATCGATTATCGCCGCGATACCATCAGCAACACTCGATGAACAGGCAAATGTGGCGGACCGGATTTTGGAATCACCCCACAACGAAATTTCAGCAGTACAACAGGAAAATTCAGCAATCGCCGCCCTTGAGAGCCGTATCGAATCGCTGTCCCGTCGCCTAGAAGACGTTTTGTCGATAGAACACGGATCTCCTCGAAGAAATCGAAGAACCGATTGGGATCGCGAATGCCGAGAACCGACACCATCGCGAAGTGCATTCACCCGACGAAGGTCAACGCCATCGCGACCTCGCATGGACACAGCACGCCGATGAATCTGTTGGTTCCATTATCGATACGGTGCGAAAGCAGAGAAATGCGAAAAGGAGAAAGACGGTGATAATAGCACTACGTGTATTTTTTTCGACGACCGCCTCCCGGTTTTCTCACGAGCGAAGTGACACAACCAAAACACGAAAAACACCGCACGCGTTACAACGTTTCTTTCAAGGATCACGCTTTTATTAAAAAACCATCTACCAGCATCGCGCTGAACAACGAAACCGGCAACACGCCGAACAATCACATTGATCGCGTACACATTTGCGACAACAAATCCAGCAATCGATACCTTATCGACACTGGCGCAGACATATCCGTAATTCCTCCAACCACACGTGAACGGCCACACATATCTCCAAAGGTGCTATTTGCAGCAAACGGTAGCGTCATTAGGACATACGGCACCAAACGCATAGATGTCGACCTTGGTCTTCGCCGCAGCTTCAAATGGAATTTCACCATCGCTGATGTAAACGCTCCTATTATTGGAGCAGATTTTCTGAAAAATTACGACCTTTTGGTAGATGTGCGAAGAGGAAAATTAGTAGACAACACTACTAAATTGCAAATCGACAACATAAATGCATCCAGCGAACCAACCATTAAATCGTTTAATGTCCAAGCACCATTCTCTACAATAATCGAAGAATACAAAGACATCACAACACTTAACACTACACAAAAAACTGCTCAAGCAGTAGAACACCAAATAATTACCACCGGTCCTCCCGTATTCAGCCGCCCACGAAGGCTACCGATCGACAAATTAAACGAAGCAAAGGCAGAGTTTCGTTATTTAATGGAGCAAGGCATTTGCCAGCCTTCTAAAAGCAGTTGGGCCAGCCCACTACATATGGTAAAAAAACAGAACGGCAAATGGAGACCTTGCGGCGATTACCGAAATCTAAACACTGTCACAATACCTGATCGCTACCCGGTTCCGCACATCCAAGATTTCAGCAATATTCTACACGGAGCCAATATATTCTCGTGCATCGACCTCCAACGAGCGTATCATCAGATACCAGTGGCGAAAGATGATATTCCGAAAACGGCAATTACGACTCCATTCGGGTTATTCGAGTTCAACTATATGACCTTCGGGCTTCGTAATGCTGGTCAGACGTTGCAACGTCATCTACACGCAATATTCGGTGACCTCCCTTTCGTGTTCCCATACATAGACGATCTATGTATTGCCTCCGTAGACGTGGAAGAACACAAAAAGCAGCTGATTACAGTGTTTGACCGATTGCGAGCGAACGGTCTTGCCATAAATGCCGACAAGTGTCAAATCGGGCAATCTGCTGTGACATTTTTAGGTCACCTTATCACACCGAACGGAATCCGGCCAAATCCAGACAAAGTCAAATCCCTCATAGATTTCTCGAAACCAACCATGGCGAAACAGATGAAAAGGTTTCTTGGAGCTATAAATTTCTATAGGAGATTCATCCCACAAGCCGCTGGCAACCAACAAATTCTCCAGCAGATGATAAAAGGAAACTTTAAAAACGACGCGACACCACTCCTTTGGAACGATGATACGAATACCGCATTCGTAAAGTGCAAGGAGGCACTAGCGAATGCCACTCTTCTCGCACACCCTTCTCCACAAGCAAAACTTTCACTTAACGTCGACGCATCGAATCATGCTGTAGGAGCTGCCTTGCACCAATACGGAAAAAACGGCCCAGAACCTCTCGCATTCTTTTCGAAGAAATTAACCGATTCGTTAAAAAAAGCAAGCGCCTACGATCGCGAGTTGTATGCAATTTACGAGTCGGTGAAATATTTCAAGGATCTTCTAGAAGCACGCGAGTTTTGTATCTACACAGACCATAAACCACTCGTAACTGCATTTCAACAGCGACCAGAACGAGCTAATCCGACCCAACAGCGACGCCTCGGTTTTATTAGTGAATATACAACGGACATTCGCCACGTACGGCGACTGGAACCTCCTGGGACTGGACCACGCGGTTTTTCATTAAACTTTTCAAGAGTTTTTTACCTCTAAATACGCTTGAAAAGTAAGGCAAAAGGCGATAATCACCAAACAGACCAGACACCACCGACCGGCAGGCCCAGACTACGAGGGGGCACCAAGAACACATGTAGAAAAAACGATACACGGAAAACATTAAGCAAAGGCCATAAATCATACCAAGTCCCCGACCCCTCGAACGACACCACAGCGCAGGCAGGCAGTCGACAAGACAATACAATAGGAACGGTGCTGACGGGGGCAGCGCAAGTGCAGGTGCAGACGAGCGAAAGTGGATGGGGATTTTGTTTTGCACTACCACACTGACGCACCCTCGAAAAAAGTGGGCGGATCTCGAGGCTGCACCCTCGAAAGCCATGAATTTCGTCGAATTTTTCGAGGGTTTTTAGAGGCGAAAAGTATTGGAAAAATTCAACGAAAAACGGCGTGCTCGAGTCCCCGGGTTGTGTGGTGGCAGAGCCCACCCACTCGTTGCACCCTCTCACATTTCCTCGCTCCTGGTGTTTTGGCACAGCCCATCCACCAGCCGCTACCTCTCCTCGCCCCTAGTGTGTTGGCAGAGTCCATCCACTTGCCAGGTGTTATCCTTTCCTTTCCTTCCTTCCCATTCATACAGTCCACCAAAAAGCCGGAGTAGGTCCGTTAACCCTACATCCTCTTTGCAACAAAAAATCTGAGCACCAAATTCGTGTTTTACGCTGCTTTTCTTGCTGAACTGAAGAGCTTGTTGCTATGCCACTTGATGTAAGCTTGTCCATTTTGCGCGGATACGGAGCACTTTTATCAAAAAGAACGAATATACTTATAACATGCTGAAGGTTCCAAACATTCTACGAGCTGGTTGCAAAAAAAGTGCTCTTATATGTCTATTTCATGACATACCTGGCATTTTTTCTTGTTTCTCACTTGCACCTGGAAGGTAGATGCGTTTTCGGGGTTTTTTTTTCAGGTGCTGATTATGAAGGTATGGACATTAACTCTAACAAGCGACAGGTAGTCTATCATTACCTCCAGGATGAAACAGTGTAGTATCTTTGTCGTATGTACCTAAGAAAGGCAAAACAAAACGCCTTATTTGTACTATGATACATTTGCCATTCATAAATAGCTCTCGGTTTTCAGTATACCCATTACATCTATTGAAAAACGCTTTGTTTACCATTCCGGCCAGAGGTAGCACATATTTAGTCAATTTATTTAAGCCAATCTGTGTTTAAATATTTGTTTTTTTAAACACCAACTCGTCAGTCTTTATGCACTTGTTGAACCAAGAGCTTGTTGAAGGAAGAAAATGGCAAATATCCGTGAATCTGAAGTGGCTTTCGTCGAAGCTTTGAGTGGATATCCGGAAATTTGGGATCCAGAGTGTAAGTCTTACAAAAGTAAATACGCCAGAAAACGAGCATACCAAGCGCTTGCAGCTATTTTACAAACTGAAGATCCTAGTGCTAATGAAAAAACGGCAAAAGCTCAATATAATTCACTGCGAAAAGGATATTACCGGGATTACGCTGCATACACATAATCTCACCGTTCTGGTGCCGCAACAAGTTCAGTGTTCAAGTCGTTCTTGTGGTACTACGATAGAATGAGTTTTTTAGCAGATAGTGGAAAAGTGATGAAAGAGTTAACCAGCATGAAACAATCAACTTCTTGTAGTTTTAATATCACCGATATTATCAAAAATACATATTGTTTAAAGTATTTAATGGTTTCAACGTTTTTTTCATTTCATTTATTTTTTACAACAGCCTACGTTTTATCCCAAAAACGCATCTACCACTCACGGGACCATTGTGAATAGCGATGATTGCTCCAAAATGGGCACTTTGCACGGTGCAATGCTAAGACAGTTAGAGCCACATCAGCGCCATCAATACATCAACCAATGCATGATGCTTTACCATCACTTCTACGCGACACCTAGCCCATATTCAATACTGGGTCCATTCCACATTATCATCCATTTTCCTCGGCAATACATCTCATCTGTCATCGACCTCGGATATAACCTTACATCAACTACAATCAGAGCGGGCATCTGATCCTTCGGCATCTTCTACAATAGATACACCATGGCATCATATTGATTTAGAGATTCAACAGCACCAAGAACTGCAGGAAGCTTCTGTCCCATCAGCATCAACTCTAGACACACAACATCATGCATCGGAGTCACTAAATTTACCTTTTGTCCCTTCAACGACATCAACGCCTCAGAAACCCCGCGAAATTCCTCCTCTGTTTTATTTTTCAAAGAAATAAACTTTACACTTGCATCAAAATTTTTCATCATTGACTTTCGAACGTTACTCATCCTGAAATTCCCTTTAGGATAAACATTACGGTGAACACAAGGGGGATACGGCATTTGTAAAGTAGTGTGCGTAAAAGTCCGAAGCCCCGAAGGTTAGATCGTGCTTTGCTATGGTAGAAAGGGGAATGCAAAAGAAAGAAACATATTGCTGCTTGTTCTGGCTGCAGCATTTTGTGTTCGGCTATCTTCGACTTTTGCCGAGGCCATGGGCACACCAAGTCTGCCCATACTTCGGTTTTTCGTCATGGGCACACTAAGTGTGCGCTGGCCTTGACTTGTCCGCGCATTCGCAATCCATCGTTAGTTGCTCGCGTTGTCCGCTGCGCTACGGGTATGAAAAAGTGGGGAGCCAGCGCAGGCGGCTCAGAAAACGTTCTGCTTTGATTAATTTAAAGTTTTCAACAACATTGGGGTTATTATCATGCACATGTTATTCTGCTTGGGTTTGGCCTGCTAAATATGTTCAAGTCAGAAGTCTCTTCTGTCAGAAGTTCTAGCAAAGGCTTTACAACTTTCTTAGATTGATGAGTTAATTTTTGTCAATAAATAACCACTTGCATAAAAGCAAACAATTTGTGACATGTATGCTTTCCTACTTGCAGCTCATGAAATTATTTGCATACGATGATAACACTTCGTACATATTGACGCGTTTTTTTCACTGTCTGTCTGTTTTTCTGTCTCTACTTTTCAGCTAGGCGAGAGAAGAAAGAGGCGAACGATTATTGAGCGACTCACGACTGACGAAGGTAGAGCTATCGATGACAAAGACGAGATAGTTTCTACCTTTAGAACATTTTTCATGCGATTATACATGATGGACGAAACTGTCGGACATGAAATTCGTACGGACCCATCCTTTACTTGTCCTCGTTCCAGTCCAGAGGACTGTGAAGCCAACAACGACTGCATGGAGGAGATTTCCGTTGAGGAAATCCTCGATGCAATCAAACGATCTGCTCCACGCAGGTCACCCGGTTCGTATGGAATACCCAGTGAGTTCTATAAAAGGGCTTTCGATGTGATCCAGCGCGAGCTTGCACTTATCCTAAACGAAGCCCTGCGCGGAAACATACCTGAGAGCTTCGTCGACGGGATTATTGTCCCTGTGAGAAAGAGAGGAGGAGGGAGCACTTTTGATTCCTTTCGTCCAATATCCCTCCTGAACACGGACTACAAGCTGATGTCGAGAATTCTAAAGCTACGGATCGAGAATACCCAACGGGACATTTAGGTCCAGCTTTCGTAATATTAGGTTAGATTCATGCGCCCCCACAACCTAAAACAGGTTGTGGGGGCGCGCCTATACAACCGCCTAAAACAGTAAATCGGGCGCAAAAAGTTTAAATGTGCAAGCTTCCCGTCCCGTGAGCTTTTCGCCCACGATGCGATGCGCATGCGCGATGGCAGGCGAAATCAAATGTAAACAACAAACCAAACTGATTTTAATTAGTTTTCCGCTAATAACTCGCCCAGTTCTCAACGGATTTCCACGATTCGTGCTCCATTGGATTTGTCTCAGACAATCCCACCCGATTCACACAATTTTGGAAAATTCGTCCAAATTCGTGTGGGCTTAAACATTGTTGGTACCTGGGCTCGGTTGTTTGACGGCACCGATACACGCGTTTTTCACGAACAGTTTTTCGGTTTTCTCTGGCTGTTTTTTACCGATTCACGCACGGTTTTCACAATTAGGTTGGCCCCTGACACGACCTACACTGATTTCATGCGGTTTTTGGCTGTCCCAAGTGGTTTTCGTGATGTTCTGAGTCACAAGAAAACGCCTATCTTGAGACAACAAACACACACCGTGTGCAGTAGTAGGACAAACAAAACATGTTCCGCAGTTGCCTACAGGCTAAAATACGATAAACAATCACTCGTGTGTACTTTTCTCACACCACTTGCTCGATATTTTAGCCAAATTTACTGATTTGATTCCGATGCTCACTAACGTGACCGCACGCGAACAGACCAACTTGTCAACTGCGTGAAAGTGTCAAGAGCTGCGCTTACTCGACGAATAGGTGAGAAATTAGGCTCACAGGGCGCATAAATTTGACCTGTTGGTACAAGCTTTAGGCGTTGGTCTCGCTGGGTATCCTCGATAAGTGGCCGACGATCTCGACGACACAAAAGTGTTGCAACAAACCTTGCAACTTTTTTCAGGCTGTACTCTCTGTAAAGGAAACGGTGGTGGACCTGAAGAGGAAAAGAAAGTGCGGCACACTTATCTCCTTTGATCTTTCTCATGCCTTCGATCGGGTCGATAGAGGTTTTTTGATGAACACAATGACCTCAATGGGGTTCAATCCGAGACTGGTGGGTCTGCAGGAGGCGATTGGCAAACAGTCCTCTTCCAAGATCCTCATCAATGGCACACTGTCCCCTTCCTTCCCCATCCAACGCTCTGTACGCCAGGGCGATCCTCTCTCCATGCACCTTTTCCTCCTCTACCTGCAACCACTGATCGCGAGATTGGAAGATGTGTGCTGTGATCAGGATGACCTGGTTGTAGCATACGCTGACGATATATCAGTGGTGGCAACATCCTCGACATCCCACATCCCAAAAAGTCGACATCGTCCGAGGGATATTTGATGCTTTCGGTGCTGTGTCCGGAGCTCGGCTAAATGTCGCAAAGTGCAACGCACTGGATATTGGGTGCACAACCAATACAATCACTGTCCCGTGGCTTCGAACCGAGGAGAGGCTCCGACTCCTCGGTATTCTGTTTTCCAACAACATCCGCGAAGCAATGACACACAACTGGGACACAGTGATCCAGTGCTTCCGTCACCTGATCTGGCTTCATCGAGTGAGACACCTTAATTTGGTACAAAGTGTTGTTTTTCTGAACACCTTCTTGTTGCCGAAACTATGGTACGTTGCTTCGGTATGTGGCGCCCGAGCAAAGGACATACAAAAGGTGTCTAATCTGGTTGGTTCCCTGCTCTGAAGCGGCGCTGGGGGATTGCGCGTTCCGCTAACACAAATGGCCTTATCTCCGCTGCGTGGAGGATTGGGACTTCAGATACCAGCAGTAACGGCGCAAGCGTTGCTGACAAATAGGTATGTCACTGACATATGCTGCCTGAAGATGGGGGCGCAATTCGTCCTGTGCGCTGGAAATCCGCCGGACCTGGCAACTGTACCTACCACCTACCCCTGCCTGAGGATTGTACTACAGCAGCTAGCGTATGCCCCAGGTTTCAAAGACGCTACATCATCCCGGTCCCTAAAGCGGCTGCTCGTAAACGCCTTCCAGATGCCAAAGTGTCCCGAGAATCTCCAGGAGCCAACTGGAAGAAAGTATGGCGAAACATACTTACCAGTAGACTCCCATCAGAACAGCGTTCGATGCTCTATTTATGCAAATGCAAAAATTGCGCATGGAGAGCTGCTGCACCGAATGGAGCGAGTACCCAACCCTGCGTGTTCGTCATGTCCTGCAGAAGACACCCTGGAGCATAAGTTTACACTTTGCCCGAGAGTAACCGCGGCCTGGGACCTGCTGTTGCGTTACCTCCGGAATGAAGCTCCGGGGTGCCCTTGTACGTTTCCATGTCTACGTTTTTCTGTCCTAAATAGAGTTAGTGCTGGAAAGCGATCTGTTGTACTTCGTATTTTTGCCAATTACATCATCCACATCGTTGGCAACAACGATAGTGCGATTGATCTCAATGTCCTCGCGTGTGCCTTAGTGCTATAATATAAGTTAATTCAAATGTACAAAATACTAGTTTAAAAAACCCGCACAAGACCACAATTACATGTACAAATAAACGATTTAAAAAAAAAGGGGAAGTTCTTGCTGTTCTCTTCTACGTAGCTAAAATACACATTTCCGATAGAAGTGCTAAGCTGGGTCGATGTTATTGAGGTTACAAGGGTAAACTGACTACCAGCTGTTCCATGTTACTCGCCAACTGTTATTGATGATAACAACAAAACCAACAATTATTTATGCATTTAAGCCCTTCGCTGCTGGATGTTCGATAGTTTTTTTTAACACATTACCCGCCAAGCAAATTCTGTGAGAAGTTGCGTTCACACCGCATGATATTTACACCCGCTCCAGTTGCGCAGGACGAACGCGTGGACCGACACTGGAGGGCGTGCGTGGACCGACACTGGAGGGCCAATAAGCGTTCTGCAAAGAAAGAACGATGCTTCGGCCACTATCAGTCCGCTGTGACCGACGGGAAGTGAACGGAAAATCTCTTCTCGAAACGACAATGTTCGTATCTAGTCGGTTAGTTCGGTAATCATCTCGGTTGGATTAAGCCTCTTGAGCCATAGCTTTACCGGGCACGTTAAATTTAATAATTCTTACTATTGTACTAGTACTATAGAAATAGTATAAATAGTACTATAGTAAATATATTTATATATATTCTATAGAAGCATAAAATCGCTCAGTTCATTCGACGGGTTCATCCGATCGCCCACGGCGAATGCCCCTCAAAAGAACAAAAAAAAAAAAAGGCTTAAACCCAACCCATATGGCCAAATTGGGTTGAAATCTCACAAAGTCACTCGATCTTTGTATGTATTGCCTATCTGTACACGGATCACTCGCGTGTTGCCGCTTGAAAAATATTTGCATCCCGCTTCGTCATTAAACCTCTCTGTCGCGCTAGAGTATCGGTGAGAATGCACGACTTTTTTTTCTTTTTTCTTTTTCTCGTTCGGTCAATGCCGGCGGGAGCGAGCGCGCTCTCGAGAGTTCGTGGCTGAAATTTGCACTTGCGCACACACACGGTACACAGTCACAGCTTCGTCGCCTCTGACTCCGCGCATTCGCAATCCATCGTCAGTTGCTCGCGTTGTCTGCTGCGCGACTGGTATAAAAAATGGGGAGCTAGCGCAAGCGGCTCAGAAAACGTTCTGCTTTGATTTCTTTAAAGTTTTCAACAACATTGGGATAATTGTCATGCACATGTTCTTCTGCTTGGGTTTGGCCTGCTAAATATGTTAAAGGCAGAAATCTCTCCATGCAGATAGCTTGGTACGAAGATTTCATAGGCGTGCGCTTCTCCGATGGACATTACCAAGGGGGAGCTGGCGCAGGTTCAGAAAATTTTCTTCGATTATTTTAAATATGAACCACGCTAGCAAAGGCTTTACACTTTTCGTAAATTGATGAGTTTATTTTTGTCAAGTAATACCACTTGCATAAAAGCGGGCGATTTCCATGCAGCACATGGAATTATTTCCATACGATGATAACACTTCATACATATTGTCGAGTGATTTTCTAATCGTATGGATCGAACAGTAAAATTGCACAACTTTTCTTTTAAAAATTCATCAATAAAACCATGATGTATGTAAGTTACGGCCCGCGCACGGCTCGCGCATGCTAATCGTAACACATCAACATAAACAACCGCAACATAGGGCACAGATTATGCTGACGACGCGATCACCACCTTTGGAGCGAGCATACGAAGAAAGTCACCCCAGCCGGAGATGACGGCATCGCATCAATATGCTGAATACGCCAACAACCACCCCAAATATGCTGAAATCGCAACAATGCAGAAAGAGTCGATCGCGGATAAAATCAATATTTTAGAAAGAACATATAGCGTTTGAGAACATTCTAGAAATAAGGTAAACATACGATCACGATAGGACAGGATTGCCGCTACATAGAATCAAGAAATAGCGACTAAGTTCAGTCTTGTTCTAAACTCCAACTGAAGAGGTCCAATAAAATCTTTTTTTTTAATCGCCCCGGACAACGTCGGCGATAACTTGCATACGAATATTTCAAAGATCGATTCAAAGTGAAATTTTACGCGAGGGCGAAGTTCTTGCTGGGAAGTTCTACGTAGCTGGGAAGTTCTACACACTTCCGATAGACGTGCTAAGCTGGGTCGATGTTGTTGAGGTTACAAGGGTAATCTGACTACCAGCTGTTCCATGTTACTCGCAAACTGTTATTGATGATAACAACAAAGCCAATAATTATTTATTCATTTAAGCCCTTCGCTGCTGGATGTTCGATAGTTTATTTTAACACATTACTCGCCAAGCAAATTCTGTGAGAAGTTGCGTTCACGCCGTATGATATTTACACCCGATCCAGTTGCGCAGGACGAACCCTTTTGTGCGTGGACCGACACTGGAGGGCCAATAAGCGTTCTGCAAAGAAAGAACGATGCTTCGGCCACTGTCAGTCCGCTGTGACCGACGGGAAGTGAACGGAAAATCTCGTCTCGAAACGACAATGTTCGTATCTAGTCGGTTAATTGTAATCATCTCGGTTGGATTAAGCCTCTTGAACCATAGCTTTAACGGGCGGCTATGTAACGGGCACGTTTAATTGAATAATTCTTGTATGGTTCGATTGTTAAATTATTTGCTAAATTTAGCAAATGGATTTTATAGGGCCAGTTATCTGACACACACAAAATAATAGGATTTTAAGAAAATCAGAGCAAACACACCTAAGTGTGAGACTCAACATTCACAAGGCCATAAGTTTGATAAGTTTCAACATCAACTGCCGCCGGTTCTAGCAGTTGTTGAATGCACACGAGCGAGCAGCGGTCGAGCAGAGATGGAAGATATAAAAGGACCAGTTATTCCCTTATTACACAAGGATTTTATCTGTCATCTTTGCCCAGACTTTTACTGTCAAAATAGGCTTTGGCAGGATGTTTGACATAAAAATGATGTCTGCTCGTGTAATAACGAAAAGGGGTTCTTCCAAGGGGGTTTTGCAGTCATTTCATTTGATTTTTTTCAATAGCCAAAGGTATGAATTTTCATCCATACGATCAAAATTCAACCAATCAGTCGGCTCCAACCTTAGCTCTTCCATCATATTTGTATGTGAAAGCTTGCTACGCTTGAGAAACATAGTTTTACTCCACTTTGACCTTCGTTTTCTTTCCGGTATGGTCACAAACAAAATTGCCACAGCCATGAGCTTTTTAATGCATTATTCTATTGCTTACATAATACTATTGTAAGAACATTTGTCCGCCCATTGTCATGAAAACCGTAAATTTGTCCTCATGTCCGTGTATCATAATCATGCACGTATGGATTATTATGCCCAGGGCCAAAGATGCTTCTGAAAAGGAAACATCTGTTACCGTACATCTAGAAAGCCCCACGACTTTTCTGTTACTTGTTTTGCAGCAAAAATATTAATCAAATAAAGCTCTAAAATATAAATGAATTAAACGCACGAATGAAAGAATCATCAACTCTGTTTTGGTGGGTTGAAAAAGATCTATCATAGATGATCGTTCAATGAACCGGCTATAATCGGTTAGATTAAACCGTTGATCGTTTATTGAAACGGTTTTAATCGGTTCAAAAATGTTCGATGACCGTTGCATGAAATTCAATGCACATTTTGCACATTTTGAATGGGAAAGACGATACGTCTTACCTAATGTAGGAATGTCAATAAAATTCAAAACTAATAAAAAAAAAATATTTCCCATACCGATGATATACAGTTTGTTTTTTATAACTGGCGGTGCAACGCTCCCAGTGCCAGAGCTGCCTCCGGTTCAACCGACAGCGCGACATGCGAATTCAAATTTAAAGAGTCTCTTGAACGACAACGCTACCCGGCAGAACTTGGCAGGCGGGAAATCTCGATGGAGTAGGTCATGAGGAGGGAGAATGGAGGACCCGGTTGCCGTTGCGCGTTGCCCTTTTAACCAGCCCCGATTAAAAGGCTCTACACACGCGCGTGCATATGCGGACCTTCGTGGCCGTACGGAATTTGTACCAACTTATCAAATCCCGGGTCCATCAAGAACGAGCATAACCTAAAAATCAACGCCGTGCCGCGGATCGATCAAGCAGAGGAGGCGATACAAGTCCAGTACCAGGGGCGCAGACAACAGCAGAAGCATGCAGCTTAGCCGAGGCGATGGAAGAGAAACGCGCACAAACATCCGAGTCCGAACCAGCTGATGCTAATATACGGGCCGCAGCAAACGAACTGGCTACGCACCGAACGCAGACACAGACAACAAGCGACGGAGAAGCGAACGAAGAGAAGATGGGGCGGCGCATACGAAGAGAGCGAGTAGCGAGCGGGGGACCGAGGCGATGAGACGGAGCAGGCAAGAAGGGGCGAGCAAGGCACAGGCGAGAGAGGGAAGGAAAATTTTTTTGCGCTCTTGAGGGGCATTCGCCGTGGGCGATCGGATGAACCCGTCGAATGAACTGAGCGATTTTATGCTAATAGAAAATGTTGTGGACCACGTTAAAGCCACAGATAAATCCACAACTTGTGAGAGTGTATGCGTGAGAAATCCACTCAATTTCCCCTTATTTGGCCTCCGCCCATATGGCCAAATTGGGTTGAAATCTCACAAAGTCACTCGATCTTTGTATGTATTGCCTATCTGTACACGGATCACTCGCGTGTTGCCGCTTGAAAAATATTTGCATCCCGCTTCGTCATTAAACCTCTCTGTCGCGCTAGAGTATCGGTGAGAATGCACGACTTTTTTTTCTTTTTTCTTTTTCTCGTTCGGTCAATGCCGGCGGGAGCGAGCGCGCTCTCGAGAGTTCGTGGCTGAAATTTGCACTTGCGCACACACACGGTACACAGTCACAGCTTCGTCGCCTCTGACTCCGCGCATTCGCAATCCATCGTCAGTTGCTCGCGTTGTCTGCTGCGCGACTGGTATAAAAAATGGGGAGCTAGCGCAAGCGGCTCAGAAAACGTTCTGCTTTGATTTCTTTAAAGTTTTCAACAACATTGGGATAATTGTCATGCACATGTTCTTCTGCTTGGGTTTGGCCTGCTAAATATGTTAAAGGCAGAAATCTCTCCATGCAGATAGCTTGGTACGAAGATTTCATAGGCGTGCGCTTCTCCGATGGACATTACCAAGGGGGAGCTGGCGCAGGTTCAGAAAATTTTCTTCGATTATTTTAAATATGAACCACGCTAGCAAAGGCTTTACACTTTTCGTAAATTGATGAGTTTATTTTTGTCAAGTAATACCACTTGCATAAAAGCGGGCGATTTCCATGCAGCACATGGAATTATTTCCATACGATGATAACACTTCATACATATTGTCGAGTGATTTTCTAATCGTATGGATCGAACAGTAAAATTGCACAACTTTTCTTTTAAAAATTCATCAATAAAACCATGATGTATGTAAGTTACGGCCCGCGCACGGCTCGCGCATGCTAATCGTAACACATCAACATAAACAACCGCAACATAGGGCACAGATTATGCTGACGACGCGATCACCACCTTTGGAGCGAGCATACGAAGAAAGTCACCCCAGCCGGAGATGACGGCATCGCATCAATATGCTGAATACGCCAACAACCACCCCAAATATGCTGAAATCGCAACAATGCAGAAAGAGTCGATCGCGGATAAAATCAATATTTTAGAAAGAACATATAGCGTTTGAGAACATTCTAGAAATAAGGTAAACATACGATCACGATAGGACAGGATTGCCGCTACATAGAATCAAGAAATAGCGACTAAGTTCAGTCTTGTTCTAAACTCCAACTGAAGAGGTCCAATAAAATCTTTTTTTTTAATCGCCCCGGACAACGTCGGCGATAACTTGCATACGAATATTTCAAAGATCGATTCAAAGTGAAATTTTACGCGAGGGCGAAGTTCTTGCTGGGAAGTTCTACGTAGCTGGGAAGTTCTACACACTTCCGATAGACGTGCTAAGCTGGGTCGATGTTGTTGAGGTTACAAGGGTAATCTGACTACCAGCTGTTCCATGTTACTCGCAAACTGTTATTGATGATAACAACAAAGCCAATAATTATTTATTCATTTAAGCCCTTCGCTGCTGGATGTTCGATAGTTTATTTTAACACATTACTCGCCAAGCAAATTCTGTGAGAAGTTGCGTTCACGCCGTATGATATTTACACCCGATCCAGTTGCGCAGGACGAACCCTTTTGTGCGTGGACCGACACTGGAGGGCCAATAAGCGTTCTGCAAAGAAAGAACGATGCTTCGGCCACTGTCAGTCCGCTGTGACCGACGGGAAGTGAACGGAAAATCTCGTCTCGAAACGACAATGTTCGTATCTAGTCGGTTAATTGTAATCATCTCGGTTGGATTAAGCCTCTTGAACCATAGCTTTAACGGGCGGCTATGTAACGGGCACGTTTAATTGAATAATTCTTGTATGGTTCGATTGTTAAATTATTTGCTAAATTTAGCAAATGGATTTTATAGGGCCAGTTATCTGACACACACAAAATAATAGGATTTTAAGAAAATCAGAGCAAACACACCTAAGTGTGAGACTCAACATTCACAAGGCCATAAGTTTGATAAGTTTCAACATCAACTGCCGCCGGTTCTAGCAGTTGTTGAATGCACACGAGCGAGCAGCGGTCGAGCAGAGATGGAAGATATAAAAGGACCAGTTATTCCCTTATTACACAAGGATTTTATCTGTCATCTTTGCCCAGACTTTTACTGTCAAAATAGGCTTTGGCAGGATGTTTGACATAAAAATGATGTCTGCTCGTGTAATAACGAAAAGGGGTTCTTCCAAGGGGGTTTTGCAGTCATTTCATTTGATTTTTTTCAATAGCCAAAGGTATGAATTTTCATCCATACGATCAAAATTCAACCAATCAGTCGGCTCCAACCTTAGCTCTTCCATCATATTTGTATGTGAAAGCTTGCTACGCTTGAGAAACATAGTTTTACTCCACTTTGACCTTCGTTTTCTTTCCGGTATGGTCACAAACAAAATTGCCACAGCCATGAGCTTTTTAATGCATTATTCTATTGCTTACATAATACTATTGTAAGAACATTTGTCCGCCCATTGTCATGAAAACCGTAAATTTGTCCTCATGTCCGTGTATCATAATCATGCACGTATGGATTATTATGCCCAGGGCCAAAGATGCTTCTGAAAAGGAAACATCTGTTACCGTACATCTAGAAAGCCCCACGACTTTTCTGTTACTTGTTTTGCAGCAAAAATATTAATCAAATAAAGCTCTAAAATATAAATGAATTAAACGCACGAATGAAAGAATCATCAACTCTGTTTTGGTGGGTTGAAAAAGATCTATCATAGATGATCGTTCAATGAACCGGCTATAATCGGTTAGATTAAACCGTTGATCGTTTATTGAAACGGTTTTAATCGGTTCAAAAATGTTCGATGACCGTTGCATGAAATTCAATGCACATTTTGCACATTTTGAATGGGAAAGACGATACGTCTTACCTAATGTAGGAATGTCAATAAAATTCAAAACTAATAAAAAAAAAATATTTCCCATACCGATGATATACAGTTTGTTTTTTATAACTGGCGGTGCAACGCTCCCAGTGCCAGAGCTGCCTCCGGTTCAACCGACAGCGCGACATGCGAATTCAAATTTAAAGAGTCTCTTGAACGACAACGCTACCCGGCAGAACTTGGCAGGCGGGAAATCTCGATGGAGTAGGTCATGAGGAGGGAGAATGGAGGACCCGGTTGCCGTTGCGCGTTGCCCTTTTAACCAGCCCCGATTAAAAGGCTCTACACACGCGCGTGCATATGCGGACCTTCGTGGCCGTACGGAATTTGTACCAACTTATCAAATCCCGGGTCCATCAAGAACGAGCATAACCTAAAAATCAACGCCGTGCCGCGGATCGATCAAGCAGAGGAGGCGATACAAGTCCAGTACCAGGGGCGCAGACAACAGCAGAAGCATGCAGCTTAGCCGAGGCGATGGAAGAGAAACGCGCACAAACATCCGAGTCCGAACCAGCTGATGCTAATATACGGGCCGCAGCAAACGAACTGGCTACGCACCGAACGCAGACACAGACAACAAGCGACGGAGAAGCGAACGAAGAGAAGATGGGGCGGCGCATACGAAGAGAGCGAGTAGCGAGCGGGGGACCGAGGCGATGAGACGGAGCAGGCAAGAAGGGGCGAGCAAGGCACAGGCGAGAGAGGGAAGGAAAATTTTTTTGCGCTCTTGAGGGGCATTCGCCGTGGGCGATCGGATGAACCCGTCGAATGAACTGAGCGATTTTATGCTAATAGAAAATGTTGTGGACCACGTTAAAGCCACAGATAAATCCACAACTTGTGAGAGTGTATGCGTGAGAAATCCACTCAATTTCCCCTTATTTGGCCTCCGGGGCGGGGAATATGATGTTCCCCCCCTCTCACGGGAATCGAGTATTGCTCAATTCTGCTCGATTGTGCTCGAATGTTACCGCTGGGTCACCCAGATGTTTTAAAACCGCCAAGAGGGGAAAAATGTGCGTCTTGGATGAATCGGTTCATTAAAGTATGCTCGTGCTATTTTAATGTAATATTGATCATAATTGATTAGGGTTTTTGGCAACCATCGATGGCTTTGGTTTTCCTACTAGTGTACACCTTGCGTAACCATGGACGCATGCTAAATGGTGTGAACAAAAACCTGTGATTTAGGTCACCACGGTAAACAAATTTCAAACCTTCCTCTTCGTCCGCATCATGTACGTATGCGTCTGTGCTTCTTTCAAATCCTTTTTTCATTTCAAACTACAAATCGTTCTCCTTTTTTAACTTCGGAGGGAGCAGACAGGCACCGCAACAAACTCGCAACACCAACCAGTCTACGGGCAATTTGGCCTTCATTTGAGGATCCTTGATATCCATCTTATTGTCGCCAAGGGCGATTGGGATGTTCTCACGCAACACGATTTCTCGATAGGATTAGATAGGCCACGTAGAACATACTGATAGCACAGTATCCCATAATGTAATATCCGTCGCGATGGCTTCGAAATTTTCCTGCCCAGCAATGTCCCAAGCGAAGAACCCGATTGTGTAGGTATTTCTGCAGAATACGAGATGATGTACTTTCACAACGACCTTGGAGACGTTTTTTTCGAACTCACCTATCATGTGCCTCTTGTGGGGCAACCGACTTCATCCCTCACGTGTTTGAAAATTATTGTCTTGCTTAAATTGCAAACGAACCCAAAGATGATGGAAGCTAACGGTTCTTCTTTCTATCAAACTTCGGAAAATGATTGCACCATCCATGCGTTCTTGCTGCTCATCAGAACTATTGAGGAAATTAAGTTGTTTTTGTTGAAGCTATCTTTTCTCCGGGCCATGACAATCATCACATCAATGATCAGCACCACAACGAAGTGACGATTTAACATCACAGCTTCGAATGCTTCGGTTATTTGCCACTATATGCTTATTTGCACAACCAACTAAGGATCTAAATGATTCCTAATTATGAGGATTCACGCAAATAGTAAAATACGCATAGATAATGCAAAAAGAAATGACAATTTTGCAAAATCGATTTGTGCATTTCGGCCGCTTAGCGAAAATAAACAAACAATACTCAGCCGCCACCATGCGGCTATCCCAGTGACGTTTGCATCCTTCTAACACGTGCGCGTGAGCAGGAAGGCATTGTGTTAAAACTAGCGATGAGAAGAATGAGTCAGAATGAGTGAGTGAGTAGAATCTTGGCAAAGAATGAGTGAGTTGAATCATCATGAAGATTCGTTTTAACTCATTTGTGGTTCAACTCAGAGTGAGTAAGTTGAGAAAAGTGCTATATAACTCTTCAACTCACTCAGAATGATTCGAATCATTCGTGAGTTGATAATTCTTCAACTCACTCAGAATGATTCGAATCATTCGTGAGTTGATAATTCTTCAACTCACTCAGAATGATTCGAATCATTCGTGAGTTGATAATTCTTCAATTCACTTAGAATGATTTTAATCATTCGTGAGTTATCACCCGCGTTTTGCCGCTCGAACAATATTGGCATCTCGCTTCGTGGCAGCCTCTCTGTCGCACGGGACTGTCGTCGAGTTGCTCGCCGGCACGAGCAGATTTTGCCTCGTGCTGATTGGTTGGATTTTCCCGCTCGTCGAAGGCCGGCGTGTAGCAGAGAGTTCGTGGCGCAAATTTGCATGCGCACACACATACGGTACACAGTCACAGCTTCGTCGCCTCTGACTTTTCCGTGCATTCGCAATCCATCGCTCGCGTTGTTCGCTGCGCGACGGGTATGAAGAAGTGGGAAGCCAGCGCAGGCGGCTCAGAAAACGTTCTGCTTTGATTTCTTCTGAAGTTTTCAGCCACATTGGGATTATTATCTTGCACATGTTATTCTGCTTGGGTTTGGCCTGCTAAATATGTTCAAGTCAGAAGTCTCTCCATGTAGATAGGTTGGTACGAAGATTTCATAGGCGTGCGTTTCTCCGATGGACATTTCGAAGTGGGAGCTAGCGCAGGTTCAGATAATTTTTTTCTTCGATTATTTTAAATGTGAACAACGATTTTATTCATGAATAAACATGAAACATGTAGGGTTTCAGGAATGATTTCATTTACATGTTGTCTTGAAGTATCCAAAAAGTAAAGAAGTAGAAAAATGTAACATTAAAATTACTATATTTCAAGCCGTGCATTTCTCTAGCAAAGGCTTTACTACTTTCTTAGATTGATAAGTTAATTTTTGTCAATAAATACCACTTGCATAAAAGCGGGCGATTTGTGACAAGTATGGTTTCCAACTTGCAACGCATGGAATTATTTGCATACGATAATAACTCTTCATACTATTTGTCGCGTTTTTTCTCATCGTATGGATCGAATAGTAAAATTGCACAACATTTCTTTTGAAAATGCTTCAATAAAATCATGATGTATATGGTAGTTTCTGTAAAAAAATGATTATTCTGTATAAATGCATTTAAGTCCTGCTAAAAGCATCGTATGTCTGTACATGGAAGGGTGTGTACAGCAACAACGATGCTGCTTACAACTGGAACATCTTTATGGTGAACCATCAACTCTGTTTTGATTGATTTGAAAAGATCGATTCAAAGTGAAATTTTACGCGAGGGAGAAGTTCTTGCTGTTCTCTTCTACGTAGCTAAAATACACATTTCCGATAGAAGTGCTAAGCTGGGTCGATATTGTTGAGGTTACAAGGGTAAACTGACTACCAGCTGTTCCATGTAACTCGCAAATTGTTATTGATGATAACAACAAAGCCAATAATTACGAAAGATTTAAATAACTCTTTGAGTTAGTAAAAGAGTTAAATCTTCATTCCAACTCACTCACTCTGAATCGACTCACGTTGATGAGTTGTTATTCTCATCACTAGTTAAAACCCAAGGCTTGCGTGAGCGCATTCCCCATTTGGCGGCCAGTTCACCATCTTGCCGAATCGGTTAAGCAACGGAACCGGTCGAGAAAAAGATAGCGCTGTATTTCACCGGTTTCAAACTAGACGTTATCAGATCGTTTCATCTCCGTCGTTTTATAAAACTTGGAATACATAATATTAAATTGGCTGCCAAACAACAGTCAATAAACTCTAGTTAACGACAAAATTAAGCGAATTGCGTAAAACAAAAGGTGCACTCCTCAAATAATTTAAAAGCTAATACAATTCGCACTGTTTTAAGCCAAATTCTAACAAAACAAACAGGGGTTGCGATCGAACCGCCGAACCGAACGGACGCGTCTTCAGCGCGCTCCCGAGCGAACGTTCTAAGTGCGAGTGAGCAATTGTGGCAACGGCCGACAAGTGTGTGCGAGTGAGCGAGTGAGAAGCCGGCGATTGGACTCGAACGGTTACAACCCAAAGCGCAGGGCATCTCACTCTGCGCGTAGTGAAGCATATTGAGTGCGTGCCGTTTAGGGCTTCGTTGCGACTTCTTCTTAGTGGCGCAAATTTGCTGCCTCAAGGTAACTACGCATAGTGCACCATTTGAAAGCGAGTGAGCGAGACGGGGCACGGAAAAAACCGTTGGCGAGGTGGCGTGATACCTACCGGGGCGCGTGTGAGTGTATGCTTGAGACAGAGCACCGGGTCAACCTAGTGTCAGCGAGTGAGTGAGACGGAGACGTCTGAACCAGAAAATCGTTGACAAAGTGGCGTGACACCCCGACGCCATATCCAGGGAGTGTAACTGCGTGTGCGTGTGTGTGGATGACATCGCTCTGGGCCAGACGACATGCGTCGGCGAGGAAGCGAGATATTAGCGAGAGAGAGATTGTTAGAGAGAGCGAGAGACCATGCGCCACGCACCATGCCTGAAGTGCCATGATCATACCCAGAAAGCTGCGTACTTCGGGTAGTGTTGCTCCTTGTTTCCAATCGAAATCAGCCGGAAATAAGACTCGCGGGAATTTGTCGGTCGGTCTAACGAATGACCACAAATTAGTTTATTCTCGAGTTTGTTATGCTGATTCTCGAACGGCTGTCGTAGTCAAAGAGGCCCTACCATGGCTCGCCTTGCCCTTTTATAACCGTTACCGGCCGGGTTCGTGCAACGATCGGCCGGGTTCGTTCAGCCGCCCGTTAACTACAGTTGGCCGCCTTCTCGCTGTTGACCTAACTGTGGCGGCGCGCATTTGATTTTCACATTTCTTCCCCCCAAGTGATGTAATCACTTTCATAAACGCGCCGTACCTGATCTACCTGTCAATCACACGGTACTATACCTGATTCCCTCTACCTGTCACCACTTGTTTTCATTACTACGATCTCGTTACCGCGTGCTGCGCACGGTTTGGCTGGTAAGTATTTTCCTTCCCGCTTTCTAATCTCCTATCATTGCAGGTTGTTCGACGTTCACGAATGATGTTGGTTGCCTTCTTCCCCCCGTGACAAACGATGCTGTCGCGATGCACCTTCCCCCCGTGAGGATACTGCGGGCGGTGAAACCATCTGGTCGGATCTTTCGAGCCTGGTGGCTTCCACTTCACCCGTACTCTGGTGAGCCACCAGTCTAATGCCCCCCTGTTGTCTCTGCTACCGCTACCGTCGTCGCAAGTGCCGTTGCCATCGTTGTCGCCGAGCTGGCCACTCCCGTCACCGGTGTCCTGGTAGTGGTCCACGTCAACTTCGGTGCCGCAACCGATATCGTCGTCTCCGTCGTCGCCGTCTTCGATATACGGCGCGTCAACGGCGTTGCCGCACCGGTCGTCGTCGTGTTCAGCTCCTCTTCCAGGGTCGTCATACGGTTTAGCAGGAACACATCCTCGCCGTTGGCGACCATCGCAGCAATCAACAGTACCGCACAAGTGATCGACTTCATTATGATCACCGTTGTGATCGTTCTTGCCTCCGACATCATTATTACGGCATGTGCTCTCGCCGTCGTAGCCGTCCGCCATTTCAACGTCGCTCGTTCCCGTTGCCGTGTCCAAGTTCGTTGCGTTGATATTCCGTCTCAGGGCGTGAACATTAATACGTGCAGTGTCCCAATTCAAGCCGTTGTCGTTCCATATCCGTGTGTGCGCGTCTGTGCGATCCCATCTCCGTGAATGCGTTCTAGCAGTGTCCTGATTCGAGCAGTTGTCATTCCGTGTTCGTGTGTGCGTGTGTGTAGTGTTCCTTGCCATGTAGTCGTGGTGTAAGCGGTCGCGTTCGGGATGATCGTGAACGAGCCTTCTTTGTGGCGCGTCGGGGTGCTCGCATTTGTCCATCTGGTCTCCCTCGTGTAAAAGTCGGTGGTGCTTTCTCGTGCATCCCTTAACACGGCAGCCCCGTCCGCGGCATGCTCCTTTATGCGGACGGAGGCAGATACGACATAGCTTGCCGGCCTTGACTATAAGGTGTCTCATCGCGACGGTCAAGCCATGGAAGTGTTGGCAGGCTGCTAGCGTCCGGCACGCTCCTCCACACGCCACGTAACCTTTGATCTCGCGTCATGCTGTGTGCGGGTTGTGCCATGTGGTCCGTCTTGGAGGTTGGCGCGGCCCGTCTACCCTGTCCGTGTGCTGTGTCCTGGTGAAAAGAGATATCTCGCCGCTCGCGGCGTCAGCTAACTCACCCAACCATTCGCCAAACTCGACCAGGGTAACTCGCGCCATCTGCTGCTTTTTCCGTGCCCAATCAAGCCGGATCGTGGTTGGAAGCCTCGCCGTCAGTTCTTTTAGCAACGTTACATTGCACTGGTACTCCTGGAGCCCGGACACTCGAATTGTCGCGCACAGGTTTTTAACGGCCGTCCCGTACGCCACGATCGTGTCCAACCTTTCCATTCTTGGGGCCGGCATTTCCCTGACCTTCTCTACCAGGGCGTCCACGATGAGGTCGGGTCTGCCGAAACGAACTCGTAACGTTTTAATTGCCTCGTCCAAGCCGGCGGGTAAAAGAAGCAAATGCTCCACTGCTTCAAGTGCCGGCCCGCGCAGCGCGTGTTGCAACCGAAGAATGTTTTCTTCGTCGCTAAAGCCGCACACTGCCGATGAATTTTCGAAACTTGCAATAAACATTGGCCAGTGTCTCGCATCGCCGAAAAAGGTGGGGAGTTCTCGGCCAATCGACTGGCGTGCCGAAATTTGGCTCTGGCTGAGCCACCCTACGCCAAAGCTGTCTGGCCGCGGCAGGGTCGCGCACGGCCGAGACTGAGAGGTTGTTCCGCCGTGTCTGTCGTGCGTAACCGTGTCGGCCAGTGTCGGTTTATCGCGTTCGCCGCTCCTTCGATGTTCCACCGCATACTTTGCGTCGAGCGCGCGGCGCCAGCGAATGAATTCGGCGTCCTGGTGCATGATCTCGTTCGTCGCAGCAAAGAGGTAGGGGGTCAGTGATGGCGGATTGCCCTCGTAGCGTTCCGCTCCTGCTCTCGGTCCTCCATGTTGCGGCAGCATGGTGGGCATTGCGGTTGAACGCCATGGTTGGCCTAGGTCGGCTCCGTCCTCGTCTCCCTCCACCGTCCGGGTTTGGCGCCAGTCTCTCCTTCGATCATCGATCCTAGCGGAGCACGCCATCTCTTTCTCCGTTCTGGGGTCGATGAGCCCCGGGCGTTGCCCTTCTTCGGGGCATGCGTGAGCGACTGGTTGCCCCGCTCTCACCTTACGTAACGCCATCTCTCTCTCCTGGAGTTGCAATTCCCTGAACTCACTCTCAATCTCGAACTGGCGGCGTTGGAGTTCAAACTGTTTGCGCTCGAGCTCAAACTGGCTGCGTTCAAGTTCGAGTCTTCGCCTTTCCAAACGGCACTCACTCTCCGACACTATGCTGGAGTCGGTCGCGCGCAGATCGAGGGCAGCGGCGTCCCTTGATGTAATCGGCGTTTCTGCTATACTCGCGGGGCCGCTCCTTGGTCGTTCGGTCTGCTTGCTGCACCTGCTGTCCTCGAGCCGTGGGGTGGTTTCGTCGTTCATTCTTGAATCCGGCTGGCTGTCGCTGCTGCACAGGATTATCGGCACTTGCCTTCGCACAGCGGAATCTTCTCACGATAACGTTACTTGGAAACCGGCTGGCTGTCGCTGCTCACAGGATGATCGGCACTTGCCTTCGCACAGCGGAAACCACACACAAACACTCCCGGCTTTTACGTAAATTAATTTGTGGACTGTTGCTCCTTGTTTCCAATCGAAATCAGCCGGAAATAAGACTCGCGGGAATTTGTCGGTCGGTCTAACGAATGACCACAAATTAGTTTATTCTCGAGTTTGTTATGCTGATTCTCGAACGGCTGTCGTAGTCAAAGAGGCCCTACCATGGCTCGCCTTGCTCTTTTATAACCGTTACCGGCCGGGTTCGTGCAACGATCGGCCGGGTTCGTTCAGCCGCCCGTTAACTACAGTTGGCCGCCTTCTCGCTGTTGACCTAACTGTGGCGGCGCGCATTTGATTTTCACAGGTAGAAATAGCGTCATGGCCGGAAAGGAGAAGACTAAGGCGCTAACGCAGAGAAGGACATCGCCCCGGTTAGTGTCCCAAGCGCCGGAAACTGAGGTGGACGCGGAGCGACCCCCCACCACCTCACTAGGCACTAAATCCGCCACCAAACTCTCCACTCAACTGGCCACGCCGATCCCCGGCACCAGCAAGTTGGAAGAGCGCGTACCATACAATGTGGTGGGGGAGCCTGGCACCGATAATGGCAATATCGAGGAGACTGTCCCACCAGCGGATTTGATGTCAGAATCCGTGGATGTCCGTGACACTGAGGCGCCAACTGAGGTGACTGAAGCCGTGGATGAGGAGGAGTTGCCAGAAGCAGAGCCAGTGGTGTCCGACGGCGAGAGTGACCTCGACGTGACGATTGTCGAGTTGGCTCCGGTGGTTCTGAAAGAAACAGCAATGGCTACAGGAGCAGTGAAGGAAGACTCCGTGGCAGCACCCGCCTCGAAGGTTGTCATGGCTGACACGCTGGGACAGCTACGGACCTTAAAGGAGCAAGTGGCTTGCCTGGCAAGCGAGCTCCAAGAAGAGCGTCTGCTCAGGAAGGAACTGCAGGATCAGCTTTCGGCTGAGCGCGAGGAAAATAGTGCATTGCTGACAGCTGCGTTTGAAGAGCTGAAGAGGCTGATGGGCGAACACCATCTACCAGCGGCCCAAGCTCAGGTAGAGCAACTTCAGCAACGGCAACTGTGGCAGCAGCGGCAGGTGCAGCAAAATCATCAGCAGCAGCAGCAGCAGCAACATACAACAAAGCAGCCGCAAGACCCGCAACAGCAGCTGGATGCGCCGCAGCAGTCGCAACCCACGAAGCGAAAGAGAAATAAGAAGAAGGGCGGCAAGCCGAAGCAGCCGGAGCAACCGAAGCAGCCGGAGCAGCCGAAGCAACCGGTGCAGCCGATGCAGCACCTGGAGCAGCACCATCAGCAGGCCGAGGACCAGCCTTGGACCCTGGTCGGAAAGTTGGGCCGCCCCGCCACGGAGCCTCAGCAGGAGCGGCCAAAGCCCGCCCCCCTCGGAAAGGAAGCGCCAGCCACCCAGCCGCAGTCGAAGGCTTCAACCGGAACCGGAACGTCATTCGCGAGGGTTGCGGCCATCCAACCACCTCCATCGACAAGCGGCAGCCAGCAGAATGGGCAACGCTTGCCGAGGCCGAACGTGAAGGGCAGGCCAGAAGTCATCACAGTGACGCCACCGGAGGGGGTCCCTTTCACGGAGGTGTTCCGGAAGGTCCGCGCCGTGAAGGAGATCGCGGAGAAGATCAAGAAGGGATCTAGGACGGCCAGGAACACGGCCGTGATAATGTTGAGGCGCTCGGCGGATTCCAGGGAGGTTCTTCGGCAGGTGGAGGAGGTCGCCCCGGAGGGAAGCACCATCTTTCTCCGCGTGGATAGCGTCAGAATCCAGCTAAGAGGCGTCGATATGCTGGCCGAGAAGGAGGATGTTGCTGCAGCGGTAGGCGGCAAAGTAGGTGAAGTCGTTCCAGTGGAGAGCGTGGTCCTCCAGCGGTACCTCCAAGGGGATCAGCGGGCGTTTGTACGCGTCCCCCGCAGGATTGCAAATGCCCTCGTTGGAACCCGGCTGAAGTTTGGATACAGCAGCTACCGCGTCGAGCTGGCGCCGGAAATTCCAATGGACCGCGTGCGCTGCATTCGATGCCAACTTAAGGGGCATATGGCGCGCTCCTGCAACGGTCCAGACCGATCCGCACTATGCCGAAAGTGCGGGTTGGCCGGGCACATAGCCCGTGAGTGTTCCGGGAAGCCGAGGTGCCTGGCGTGTGACGGACCACATGCCGTCGCACAGTGTGGACGCCCATCAGCCTCCTCTTCACTGTGATACAACAGAACCTATGGAGGCACACGACGGCGCAGGACCTGAACGCTCAGCTGGCTCGGGAGAAACGAGCGGACATCCTGGTTCTCTCCGACTACTACCGAGTACCAGGCAACAACAGCAACTGGGTGTTCGATCCTGTTACGAGATCAGCCGTCGTAGCGGTGGGAAGGTTCCCCATTCAGCGAGTAGTCAACGTCATGGAAGGAATGGTGGCAGTGGAGGTGGACGGCACCACCGTTATAAGCTGCTACGCGCCGCCTTCCTGGGCCCCCCCCCCCCGCTTCAAGAGGCTCATGGAAGCCATAATCTCAGCGGCACATGGGCGACAGCGCATCCTGCTGGGAGGAGATTTCAACGCGGCAGCGGTCGAGTGGGGCTGCCGAACAACGAACGCAAGAGGACACGAGCCGCTAGCGACGGCGGAGCTGCTGAACATCTGCGTGGTGAACCGTGGCAGCACACCAACCTTCAGGGGCAACGCAGTCGCTTCTTCGACCATCAACGACGTGACGTTTGCGAGCCCATGCATAGCTGGCGCAGCGGACTGGGCTGTTTTGGATGACCACACGGGAAGCGATCACCAACCGCTGCTGTACACGGTGAGTGCGCGAAGGACGCCGCAGCAGGCGCAGAATGCTGCAGGCCGGCCGCCATCGCCAAGCCGGCGGTGGGACATCACCTGTTTCTCAGCGGAGCTGTTCACCGAGGCTCTGCGATTGCTTAGGTTCGAGGATCGCTATTGATGCTGCTTCGCTGGTGACGACCCTGCGACGAGCTTGCGACGAAACGATGCCGAGGTTGACCGGTTCCAGAAATGTAACGCACGTATACTGGTGGACGGAGGAGATCGCGGGGCTGCGCACGTCATGCAAGCGCGCCCAAGCGGTGCTCCGTCGCACCAGGGACCCAACGCTGCGATCCCTGCGCGCCGGCACCTTCCAAGGCCTGCGAAAGAGCCTCCGGAAAGCTATCAACGCCAGCAAGCGTCGTCGCAACGAGGAACTAGCGGATAGCATAGAGGATAACCCTTGGGGAGACGCGTACAAGATCGTCACCAAGTGGGTGAAGGGTGCTCGGATGCCGCAGGAGCGAGACCCTGAAGTCCTGGGAAATATCGTCGAGGAGCTGTTTCCAACTCACCAACCCATGCAATGGCCGGAATCAGCGGAGTCCAGCGAGGATGCAGTACGGGCCATCACAGAGGAGGAGCTGCTCATCATCGCGGCGCGGCTCAACCCGAGGAAGGCCTCTGTTCCTGACGGCGTACCGAACAGAGCGGTCACCGCAGCCATCCGCGAGTCCTCAGGAACATTCCGACGAATCTTCCAGCGGCTGTTGGACAGCGGAGAATTCCCCGAGCAATGGAAGACGCAGCGCCTCGTGCTGCTGCCCAAGCCGGGGAAACCACCGGGCCAGGCTTCATCCTTCCGGCCCATATGCATGCTCGACACTGTCGGTAAAGTGTTTGAGCGCATAGTACTGGATCGCCTGAACGACCATCTGGAGTCCCCACAGCCAGATAGTCCCCGCCTCTCTCCCCGCCAATACGGTTTCCGTAAGGGGAGGTCGACGGTGGAGGCGATCCAGGAGGTGGTGAAGGCGGGTCAGCGGGCCATGTCGTTTAAGCGGACGAACAAGCGCGATCGACGATGCTGCATGGTCGTAGCGTTGGACGTCCGGAACGCTTTTAACTCCGCAAGCTGGACCCACATCGGAGAAGCTCTTGAGGCCAAAGGAGTACCTGGTCCGCTCCTAAACATCATTGGCAGTTACTTCCGCGGCCGAGTTCTACAATACTCGACGAGATCAGGCACGGTTTCGAGACCCATCACCGCAGGCGTTCCACAGGGCTCCATCTTGGGGCCCACCCTGTGGAACGCCATGTACGATGGAGTACTCTCACTTCGGCTGCCTCCAGGAGTGGAAACCGTGGGATTTGCCGACGACCTGGTACTCACCGTCCCCGGCAGGACACCACGCGAGGCATCGCGGCTGGCCACGCAGTCGGTACTCGCAGTGCAGCGCTGGATGGCAGACCACCAGCTGTCCTTGGCGCTGCAGAAGACCGAGATGGTGATGGTCAGCAGCATGAGGATTGGTCACCCGGAGGTTCCGGTTCGTGTTGGGGGAGCGGCACTGCGGTCGAGGCGTCACATCCGGTACCTGGGCGTTCAGCTGGAAGACCACCTCTCGTGGAACTTCCACGTCCGAGCGGTAACGGAAAAGGCGACAAAGATCAACCGGGCACTTGGATTCCTGCTAAGAAACCACGGCGGTCCGTCCAGCGTCAGACGCCGCACCCTGGCTAGCGTCGCGACCTCCATCATGACGTCGCCACCCTAGTAGCCGGTCTGCCGCCCATCGTCGAACTGATCCGGGAAGATCACCGCTGCCACGATAGGCGGCGCACGACCGGCGACGCCCCGTTGACGATCCGGAAGGAGGAACGAGCGGAGACTTTGCGCATCTGGCAGGACAGCTGGGATGAACTAGTACAGGACCGCAACCGCTCTAGTCGGTTCGTTCGTTGGAGTCACCGCGTCATTCCGGATGTCGGGCGCTGGGTAAACCGGAAGCATGGACGAGTGGACTTCCATCTTTCACAGTTGCTGACTGGCCACGGCTTCTTCCGTCAGTACTTGCAATTGAAGAAGTTCACTCGATCCCCGGACTGCCCAGCCTGCCCGGACGTCGAGGAGTCAGCGGAGCACGTGATGTTCGAGTGTCCCCGGTTCGCGGAGGTGCGAGGACGACTCCTCACCGGCCATGGACTCCAGCCAGTGACACCGGATATTCTCCTCGACTACATGCTGCACAGCCCGGAGTCGTGGGATAGGGTTGCTGAGGCCGCAACGACCATAACCCGGGAGCTGCAGCGTTCCTGGATTGCAGAGCGTGGCAGGGAAGCGGAGGAGGACCTTAGCGCTGGCAGACGGCGAGCGTCAGAGCGTGAAGCGGCAGCTGAAAGACGGAGGAACGGCCAGTTCGGGCGCAATCCAACGCTTCGCGCCAGGATCCGCGCCATGGACGGGGAGACGCGGCGGCTGTTCCAGCGAAACGCCAGGCAGATGATGGTCAACATCCGCCATCTGCAGGGACGGCAGCATCGGGTGGCGCCTGAAGTGTTCGCCGCGGAGATGGCGCGCAACCGGGCGCGGTTGAATCGTCACGATGCCGAACCGGAGAACCGTGAAGCTGCCCAAGCAGAGCTGGAGGAAGCGGAACGACGGCTCGTGGTTGCTCGGCGAGAGCAACGGAATACACGCCAACGGGCGTACCGTCAGCAAAGAGGAACAGTAGGCCACGCCCAGCATGGACGAGGCACAGGTGCGCTAGCACAACGCGGACGAGATAGAGATTCAGGAGCCCAACGTGGGCGAAGACAAGGCACGCGAGCCCTACGGGGCCGCGACGCAGGCGCGGGCGCTCGACGTGGCCGCGCTCATTGAGTACAAAGCTAAAAAATTACAATTATAATTATCAGCAACAGCGAGAAGCCTTGATAGGCAGATGCCCGCCTCACATGGCTCTACCGTGTAGGTGCATGCCGTGTGTGGCACAAAAAAGGGCTAGGGTAGGGAGTAGGCATGTTTATCTGTATGACTGTGATAACATTAGAATTTTAAGCGGAATAAATATACCGAACCCTATTGAAAAAAAAAAAAAAAAAAAAAACAACAAAACAAACAGTAAGCAGTGATATTATTCGTGTGAATGATAATCAGTACACCACTATGTCTTAGGGCTTGCCCCACCAAAAATGGGCGAGGCATCTTCTAATGCTGCTTCCATTCATGCCCGCAACTTTTCACGCAGACTTCTTATTAGCGGGGAGATGTCTAATTTCCCTTCTTGTCGTTCGGCTCGTTCCAGGAAACGACTATTTCTCTTGATTAGGAAAGTATATTATTCAATAGAACAAACCCGTGATAAGCCTTTAATTGTGAAAAAGCTATGATTGTTATCGAACGCTGTGACGAGATGGCAATCAGGAGGGCGAAATATTAATCGTTAAATTCCATAGTTTTTAGTTCATCCTTTTAATTTTATTCTTTTTCTTTCTTTAATAGCGGTTTGCTGAAACTTTATCAGCGGTTTGGAGAAACGTTAGTACTGTATTGTCCTATGTAATATTTTACCTATTCCATATTCCATCCCATCTACACCAGCCAACAATCAGATGACGTTAGAATATTTAACTTGTTAGTCGACTACGCTGAATTGTTAGTTGAAGTTTAAAGACGTAAGTTTTTTTTTTTTTTTGTTAACAGGGAGTGGAACCTTCTAAAGGCACCCAACTAACTCACATAATAAGTAAGGAGCCAGGTGGGTAGTGTGGGATTCAAGGATCGTAAGTCACCTACTCCAATCATGGGGTGTAAGTGATACGATCCATGTGACCGCACTAAACCACTCCCCGACCTTTATACGCTTGGTCCTCGATGATCAGGTTGCGCTGGGGATGAAAAAGAAAAAAAAAACTTAAATGTTCCCAGCTGCCGTTTGCCTGGCGATGGCTGCGACCAGTTGATCGAAAACTTGGCCTCTATGTTCGCGACGGAAGGCCCACTCGGCTAAATATGAATCAAAATTAGCTCTTATATTAGTGCCCTTCCGTCGCAGAAAACTCTTCAACCACCGCCAAACGTTCTCGACACGCTGGGTGTTGATCGAACGATCGTTTGGATCAACAAAGTTGCGCGAGTGGTTGACCGTCGCGTGTCTAAAAGGAGAGTCCCTCAGTCCATTATATCCTCTCCAGCAATCCGTGATGATCAGGGTGCCTGGCTCGACGTGTCGCATTGCGATGGCCATCAACACGGGACCGCTGCGTACAGGTGTCCGTTCGAGGAACACTTCTCCTGTTTGGCGACAGATGCCCCCGACAAGCCAGTCCTTGTGTGACTCCGAAACTCGTCCCGTGTTTGCCTTCCTCTTCGTCACCTTGGTTTCGTCAATCTCGACGACACTGCCAGGGCCCCCGATCTTCGGAATAATGCGCTGAAAATAAAAATCGAACAAAAAATCTCTGATTAGTGCAAACCACGCTATTGTGGTTTTAATATTGTCGATGCCCGCTTCAACTGTGGCTCGGGCAGAAGTGGACTCGTGGGCCCACTCGAACAACAACCGCGTTAAGGACGGCAGGGTGCATTTGGAATTGAAAAAAATAGATCCGGTCCGGATGGAGCAAGTGCCCGTGCAAGTTTTCTTGCGGCAGATCTACCGACACTGATCACCACTTGCTACTTTTTTCAGCTTCATTGCACCACCGCACTTTTGGCACTGATGCTGCTGTTTGAGCAGCCCCACGTCCATCAACCACTCGATCGCCCGTTCCTGATTTTCTAGGATAGAATTTAGTTGTTTCGAATTCAACACTGCGCGTGCCATGTTGTTATCGTTTTGAATAGATCGAAACCAAGGTGACGAAGAGGAAGGCAAACACGGGACGAGTTTCGGAGTCACACAAGGACTGGCTTGTCGGGGGCATCTGTCGCCAAACAGGAGAAGTGTTCCTCGAACGGACACCTGTACGCAGCGGTCCCGTGTTGATGGCCATCGCAATGCGACACGTCGAGCCAGGCACCCTGATCATCACGGATTGCTGGAGAGGATATAATGGACTGAGGGACTCTCCTTTTAGACACGCGACGGTCAACCACTCGCGCAACTTTGTTGATCCAAACGATCGTTCGATCAACACCCAGCGTGTCGAGAACGTTTGGCGGTGGTTGAAGAGTTTTCTGCGACGGAAGGGCACTAATATACAGGTTTTTTCAATGGATAGGATAAGCGTAAACGCGTTTAGCCGATGTGCAAAAATGGGCTATCAAAGTTGAAACCTGAACAAGCCATGTGTGAACGCATTAAGCCAAACGTCGTATTCATCAGCATAAACACACAATCGAATACCAGATATTTAAACCTCATTAACATAAAAGTCAGATTCGAGGCCGGTTTGTTTTGGTTTTCATAGATGCAAATTGTGTACACGTACATATATATTCAACCATTTGAAAAAACGTTACTGTTTACAAACATGTAACGTCCACGCTGTGCATTAATAGATTGATGAATTATTATTTAAAAACTGTGATGGAAATTGAATATTGTTTGATTACTAGTGAAATCTAAATCATAGGACAGCCCATGGGAACGGAAATGCAAGTTTGATTCTTACCAATCTAGTAAGCTATGAAGTGTTGTGGTATGGGTAATTGCAAGCAGGAATTTTAAATTTGGGAATAAACGAGCTCAGCAAAGGAGAAGCAGAATTACTTTGTCCGCTGCAGAGTAGTGAGTTGGCATCTTGCGCCCGTTGAAGCTGGAAAGGGAGTGCAGGAAATGAACGCGATGGAGGTACTAACCCGCTGTGTGTCTTACAGGTTTTTTCAATGGATAGGATAAGCGTAAACGCGTTTAGCCGATGTGCAAAAATGGGCTATCAAAGTTGAAACCTGAACAAGCCATGTTTGAACCCATCAAGCCAAATGTCGTATTCATCAGCATAAACACACAATCGAACACCAGATATTTAAACCTCATTAACATAAAAGTCAGATTCGAGGCCGGTTTGTTTTGGTTTTCATAGATGCGAATTGTGTACACATACATATATATTCAAGCATTTAAAAAAAAAGTTACTGTTTACACATATTTAACGTCCACGCTGTGCATCAATAGATTAATCAATTATTATTTCATAACTGTTATGGAAATTGAATAATGTTTGATTACTACTGAAGCTCAAATGGTTGAATATATATGTATGTGTACACAATTTGCATCTATGAAAACCAAAACAAACCGGCCTCGAATCTGACTTTTATGTTAATGAGGTTTAAATATCTGGTGTTCGATTGTGTGTTTATGCTGATGAATACGACATTTGGCTTGATGGGTTCACACATGGCTTGTTCAGGTTTCAACTTTGATAGCCCATTTTTGCACATCGGCTAAACGCGTTTACGCTTATCCTATCCATTGAAAAAACCTGTAATAGGGAAGCAAGCATGGAGTGAGTCCAAAAAAATTAACGGCGGCTTTCACTTCAATGACGCCGCCATATGTAATGATCAATACATTTGCCAAACATTCCACTGAATCAAGATCAAGCGGGCAGAGCGTAGTGCAATAAACTACACTACATCGCTACACGGCCAAAGAGTAGTTGGAGACCTTGTTGTTCGAGACGAGTCTAAGAAGATTATTCATATTTCGTACATTTTTGTGGTCGCCAAGATAGGAACAAGTCTTCTGTAGACTCGCGTCCCGCGCACAAAATCATTGTGAGGAGTAACATCGGTTTAATTTTCCAGAGTCTAGACTTAAAAAGTTTTCAGAGGAACGGTTTATCTCAAACCATTGCAATGTTTTGTTGTTGTGTCTTTGGCATGCGATTGAAGGAACACGTTTGGGTTATGCTTTTTCAAACTAACTACAGTTTATTTTTTTAATAAATACTTACATTTACTCAATTCAATAATGCAAAATTAATTAAAGGCAGTTTTAAAAATTTTACGTAGTATTAGTCGTAAATTTGTTCTTCTCTAATGCATCGGGTAATATAGCGAAGCATGTTATTAACGTATCCTTCGCAGTCTTCTCTTGTTATCAGTTGTCTTCCGTTTTCTACAGCCTCAATCAAGCCAGCTTCGTTTTGGACATTCGCTCTTCTTACAATATTTTTCCACTTGCTAAACATGTTTTCGATTGGATTGAGAAATGGTGAGTACGGGGGTAAATACATGACTTGGTCACATTCTTCAATTGCCTCACGTACTTCTATCGAACGATGAAATGCTACGTTATCCATAACCATCACTGCTCTTGTGATGTGTTTGTTTCTCAAAATCTGTTTAAGTTCATTAATAAACTCGACAAATAAATATCGATTAATTGGTTGCATGTGCAACGCATAATGCATTATGCCCGTTCTATTCATGGCACATATTACTGAAATGTTTCTTGAACGCAATTGCGGAACCACTGTCACGGCCGATGTGCCTACAATCGATCTTCCTCGTGTTGGACGTAAACTTACATTAAACCCTACTTCATCCAGAAAAATAAGTTTTTCTCCGCCAACCGTCATATTAATTGCTGAAAATTCGATTGCATATTCCTTCCGAGATTGTATTGTTGCATCCAGTATCCTGCGCTCTGGCACCAGTTTCAACCGTTTCAGTGTATAGTTAAATTTCTTAATCTCCCTGGCTATAGTTGTTTGGCTTACGATTATGCCAAACTCGCTGTGTACCTTATGTGCAAGTACCTTTAGCGTAATCGTGCAGTCTTCATCAATCCATCTTTTCATTTCTCTTGCCATTGCTTCTGTTAGTTTACTTTCCTTGAAACCACCACGCCTAGCAGCTTCCACCACGCCCGTCTTACGGTATTTTGTAATTACTCCATACACCGTTACAGTCTTCATGCCCATCATCTCTGAGATAGCTTTAATCGTGCACTTGCTTTCATAAGCCTGCACGATTCTTTCGCGGTCCTCGCTTGTCACAGTGCGCCTCTTCAGCCTTGCGACGCCTGGAATGGCGACTCCTTCCGATGAAGCAGAATTCTCACTGGACATTTCTGAACGAATAACAGATTATGTTAATATTAAAGTATTAATTATCGAATCTTAAATCTCACCACTTTCTACTGCTTTCAAATGCTGCAATCGTAGCAATTGTATCCGTCCGAACGTGAAGTCTAGAATGACAGAGCTGTGTGTTAGCATTTTGTCGATTTTTTCCTTGGCCACAAGTCTAAACGTAAGCGAATGCGCTAGACAACCGGCATTATCAAAAATATATACTTACAATCGAAAGCAGAAACTAAAACATATCCAAAACTGAGGCAAATAAACCATACACAACTAAAAAAGCAGCAACCAAAAAATATACGTCCAGAGAAATGCTTCGATTCAAAAGATGTCTGAAGGAAAAACCCAACGTCCTAAAAGAGACCTGCGACCGAATATCAAGATCGAACTGTCATTCCACGTTTATCTGACTGGATCCGATACTCAACAGAATTCCAGGATAATGGTATGTTAAATTTTAGGCAGATCCCTACAGTATGTAACTTTAGAATTGCATTTTAATTTAAAAAGACTTCATCAATTGCCAAAATACCAATATAAATCCATCGTTTGATCGACGAATGTAGTTTTTAACTAAAAACCAATTACATGTTGTCCTGCCTAAAATTTAACATACCATTATCCTGGAATTCTGTTGAGTATCGGATCCAGTCAGATAAACGTGGAATGACAGTTCGATCTTGATATTCGGTCGCAGGTCTCTTTTAGGACGTTGGGTTTTTCCTTCAGACATCTTTTGAATCGAAGCATTTCTCTGGACGTATATTTTTTGGTTGCTGCTTTTTTAGTTGTGTATGGTTTATTTGCCTCAGTTTTGGATATGTTTTAGTTTCTGCTTTCGATTGTAAGTATATATTTTTGATAATGCCGGTTGTCTAGCGCATTCGCTTACGTTTAGACTTGTGGCCAAGGAAAAAATCGACAAAATGCTAACACACAGCTCTGTCATTCTAGACTTCACGTTCGGACGGATACAATTGCTACGATTGCAGCATTTGAAAGCAGTAGAAAGTGGTGAGATTTAAGATTCGATAATTAATACTTTAATATTAACATAATCTGTTATTCGTTCAGAAATGTCCAGTGAGAATTCTGCTTCATCGGAAGGAGTCGCCATTCCAGGCGTCGCAAAGCTGAAGAGGCGCACTTTAAGCAATGAAGAACGTGAACGAATTGTAAAAGCTTATGAAAGCAAGTGCACGATTAAAGCTATCTCAGAGATGATGGACATGAAGACTGCAACGGTGTATGGAGTAATTACAAAATACCGTAAGACGGGTATGGTGGAAGCTGCTAGGCGTGGTGGTTCGACTTCAAGCAAAATAACGGAGGCTGTTAAAAAAGAAATTAAAAAGTGGATCAATGAAGACTGCACGATTTCGCTAAAAGGACTTGCCCAGAAAGTGCACAGCGAGTTTGGCATAATCGTCTCGCATACGTCTGTGGCCAAGCAAATCGGGGACTTCGTGTTTTCATTGAAAAGGATTACACCATTTGAGCAGCGGTCCAATGCAGAGGAAATAGTTTTCGCACGCAAGGAGTACGCCATTGAATTTTCAGCACTGCTCACCACGTTGGACTGTGAGAAGATAATATTCGTCGGCAAGATGGAATATACGGTATGCATGCGCTCATCCAGAACCAGTTCGACAGCGGGGAAGGTTCCGCACCTGCGGTACCGAAATGTGCATATCCTATGCGCAATGAATAGAGTAGGAATCGTCCATTACGCATCCCATAGACGACTGATCGATAGAACCGTGTTTACCAATTTTATTAAGGAGGCTAAACGGATTTTAAATTCAAAAAATATTTTTCTCCCGGCTGTGATTATGGAAGACCACGTTTTCACTCGAGCGAATGAAGTTCGTGAGTCTTTTGAAGAATATGAAAGAATCATGTACTTGCCACCTCACTCTCCATTCCTCCATCCAATGTTCAATATGTTTAGTGAGTGGGAGAAAATTTTAGTTAGGAATAATGTATACAATGAAGACAGCCTTTTTGAAGCTATTGAAAATGCTTCACGTTTGATCACGAAACAGGACTGCGAAGGATACGTTGCGAAAATGGTCGAATACATAACAAGATGCTTCAGGGAAGAATCAATTATGGATTAACTATGAACGATTCCTTAACTTAGTTTTCTAATATAGTATTTAAGAAATATCTTTTAATCTAAATATTAACATTTAGTTTATTTTTTCTTTGTTTCTGCAATTTAACACCGTGATTCCGGTTTGAAGTTTTAAGAATAACATGTATGTGATAGTATATCGAAACTTTTTCAAAAAATCGAGATGTTCCTATGTAGCCTATAAGTTGAAATGTAAATGTGATACGTAACTAATGCTCGTCAATGTTCAGTGTTTAATGTATTTAATTATCCTTATAATTTAAAAAAATAAAAAATTACCTCTAGTTAGTTTGAAAAAGCATAACCCAAACGTGTTCCTTCAATCGCATGCCAAAGACACAACAACAAAACATTGCAATGGTTTGAGATAAACCGTTCCTCTGAAAACTTTTTAAGTCTAGACTCTGGAAAATTAAACCGATGTTACTCCTCACAATGATTTTGTGCGCGGGACGCGAGTCTACAGAAGACTTGTTCCTATCTTGGCGACCACAAAAATGTACGAAATATGAATAATCTTCTTAGACTCGTCTCGAACAACAAGGTCTCCAACTACTCTTTGGCCGTGTAGCGATGTAGTGTAGTTTATTGCACTACGCTCTGCCCGCTTGATCTTGATTCAGTGGAATGTTTGGCAAATGTATTGATCATTACATATGGCGGCGTCATTGAAGTGAAAGCCGCCGTTAATTTTTTTGGACTCACTCCATGCTTGCTTCCCTATTAAGACACACAGCGGGTTAGTACCTCCATCGCGTTCATTTCCTGCACTCCCTTTCCAGCTTCAACGGGCGCAAGATGCCAACTCACTACTCTGCAGCGGACAAAGTAATTCTGCTTCTCCTTTGCTGAGCTCGTTTATTCCCAAATTTAAAATTCCTGCTTGCAATTACCCATACCACAACACTTCATAGCTTACTAGATTGGTAAGAATCAAACTTGCATTTCCGTTCCCATGGGCTCTCCTATGATTTAGATTTCACTAGTAATCAAACAATATTCAATTTCCATCACAGTTTTTAAATAATAATTCATCAATCTATTAATGCACAGCGTGGACGTTACATGTTTGTAAACAGTAACGTTTTTTCAAATGGTTGAATATATATGTACGTGTACACAATTTGCATCTATGAAAACCAAAACAAACCGGCCTCGAATCTGACTTTTATGTTAATGAGGTTTAAATATCTGGTATTCGATTGTGTGTTTATGCTGATGAATACGACGTTTGGCTTAATGCGTTCACACATGGCTTGTTCAGGTTTCAACTTTGATAGCCCATTTTTGCACATCGCCTAAACGCGTTTACGCTTATCCTATCCATTGAAAAAACCTGTAAGAGCTAATTTTGATTCATATTTAGCCGAGTGGGCCTTCCGTCGCGAACATAGAGGCCAAGTTTTCGATCAACTGGTCGCAGCCATCGCCAGGCAAACGGCAACTGGGAACATTTAAGTTTTTTTTTTCTTTTTCATCCCCAGCGCAACCTGATCATCGAGGACCAAGCGTATAAAGGTCGGGGAGTGGTTTAGTGCGGTCACATGGATCGTATCACTTACACCCCATGATTGGAGTAGGTGACTTACGATCCTAGAATCCCACACTACCCACCTGGCTCCTTACTTATTATGTGAGTTAGTTGGGTGCCTTTAGAAGGTTCCACTCCCTGTTAACAAAAAAAAAAAAACTTACGTCTTTAAACTTCAACTAACAATTCAGCGTAGTCGACTAACAAGTTAAATATTCTTATCGCTAACGTCATCTGATTGTGGTTTGATGTAGATGGGATGGAATATGGAATATGGAATAGGAAAAATATTACATAGGACAATACAGTACTAACGTTTCTTCAAACCGCTGATAAAGTTTCCGCAAACCGCTATGAAAGAAAGAAAAATAATAAAACTAATAGAATTAACTAAAAAACTTAGGAATTTCGCGATTATTATTTCGTCCTCCTGATTTCCATCTTGTCACTGCGTTCGATAACAATTATAGCTGTATCACAATGATATGCTTAGTACGGGTTTGATTTATTGAATAATATACTTTCCTAACCAAGAGAATCGGTCGTTTCCTGGCGCGACAAGAAAGAGAACCAGATACCTCCCGGTTTAATTTATATTCAATTGTACGAATATTTATAAATAACTTTACTTGATTTTTTTTCATTCTTACCAGAAGCACTAACAGCTTTAAAGCTTTCAAAGAAAACCGGTTGGAACCAGCGCCATCTCTAAGCAGCTCGGTTAACTGGTCTGTGTCAAGGGTTGAACAGAAACTAGCCGTCCGTGTATAAAGTCATTGACGCAATGTAAAATGTGCTATCCTGCTCTTACATACTGATTTTAGGCAGCAAGGATGGGAGGTATGACGGATTGCATACATGATGGGGTTGATTTTACCTAATGCATACATGTCGGCGTAAAATTTGGCCGCTTTTTATATTCGAGCTGCGGCTGCATATTGAAAAGGCGGTTTCAAATGAGATGATAACTTGCGAAATGAAGATTTGAACGTTAATGCCAGAATATATACATGGCAAACAGTTGAAAAGTTATTGTTATTTTGGTGAAAGCGTATTAACGATAGCTTCATTTTTACCCTGAGATATAGGGTAGACTTTAAATTAATTTTCAATTGAGAATTTAAATTTAAATTAAAATTTAAACATTATTGTGGAGAAACGTGGTGTCGTACTGAAAGGATTCAAAAACGGTAGATGTATGTATTTAGGAAGTAATTTTATTGGCAGCTAAAAACTGCCAACATTGATATGACATAATTTGACTAGTAATTTCGCATTTCGAATGCAATTTTATACGATGTCTGCTTCTGGTTTTAGTCATGCGCGCAACATGTCATGTTGAGGAAAAGCATACGATGTTTAGGTGGGGGAGGATAAACATAGATTGAGTTTTGCTTATGTAATCTTGTCTACATTGCCTCTAAACATCAAATATTAATTGACATTCAGCTTTATCAATGTTGTTAAAGTACATTTTGTAAGAGTTATTAATTCATTCCTCTTATCCCGCACAAATTGCGATCACATAGCCTTCATCGAGTCATCGCCTATTGAACCAGTTAATATGGTACCACAAAGACCTTTCATATGCTCTTTTTGTTTACCACAATGGGGAACTATTACAAATCTGATTGCATATTGAACGGATAACATTGACCAAATCAAGCCACTGGCTGTTTTTGCAGCGACAATCGTGATTTAAAATTAAACATCAGTATGATACAAGTTTTACAGAAAACTTAAGCTAAAGATCAATTGATCAAAAACTGAAATTTTGTTATTCGTGCGCATTTGAGATGCAGGTATACATGACGTTGGTTGCATAAAATCGATGTAGGTATTATTCGTTGATTATATAGTTGATTTGTTTCTTGACCAGGAAACATTGTCAACCCTAATTTGAAGTTTGGTATAACAAGTTTTACCTTCAACTCAACTGATAGAGAAGTTTGCTTGTTTGCGGTTCAGATTTAGAGAAAAATGATTCCTGCAAATTATGATAGCCATAGTGGTAGTAATAGCGATGAAGTTGCTGATTTGGTTACTCGCCTTCGAAATTCGTCCGATCCGGTGATGCTATCAAACTGCTTTCTGAACAGTTTGGTATTTTCCGTAACCGTAGACTTACGGTTGAACGTTGGCCGTGTTTGAGTTTCAGGTTGAGAACAATAATGCCATTTTTTCTCACAGATTTGCTTTCATCGACGAAGAGTTTTCCAATCAGAGCCAACCTGGAGCTCAAAGATGAGGGATAATGCGAATGCGGCATTTGAGTTGTCTATTCTCCAACATTAGAGTTTCAAAATAAGGCCAATTGTAAGGGAATGTACAAGAGAAAATAGAGAGTCGACATGTGTTAATTAAAAAAATCATCGAGCGATGAAGAAAAAAATCCGGGTACTTCATACCTTTTTGAAGTTATCATTGGAAAACGGCTGGACCGATTTGTGTCGTTTTTCGTTTCGTTTTTTTATCATTTCCACAATTTTATCAATTTTCTTCTTAAAACTCGCGCCAACTATAGCTCCGAAAAATCCACACCTCGCCTACTATGACATCGCTTTTCTGCCTTTCACTTTAGTGAAAATACAGAAAATTTAAAAGTTGAATTAATTGTGTGCTTTTATCTTACTTAGAAATTCCGACTGTGCTTATTGATTCCCCGATTGCAGAGAAGGCTGCCCAAAGAAAGGAAGGGTAAACCCCCAGAAATTAAACGTAATTGCAGGGAACTAACGTAGAAAAATAGAGGAAAGAGGTGTTAAGAGATGATAACATTTAAACCGAAAAACATCCCTTAGTAAAAGCCGCATTAATTGCAAATCAGTGCATAGCATGCTGCTCATGGAGAAGAAGGAGATATTAAAACAAGGGCTTAGGGTAACTTAAGCTCCCAGAAAGTGGACGTTATTTCAGGAACACTACGTTGACAAATAGAGTGGGGATGTGTAAAAATATCTTACACAAAATTTCTATCGAAATAATCTTTACTTTTCCCGAGCAAAGCCGGGCAAAAAGCTAGTAATTCTAATAAATATCAGTTGACAATAATATTATTAAAGTAGAATCTCATACCTGACCAAATTCGCAGTCACTCGGCTTAAAACGGCCGTAGAATGTTTTACAAACAAACAAACAGATATATGTTTTACAAACAAACAGATATTTCATTCAGGTTCATTGAAATGCAATGAATGCTTTTGTTTCAAGAATATTGATGGATTTTAGTATTATTACTTCTGGTAGATAGCAGAAATTACGTATTTACCAATTAGAATTTTCGTCCAATCATGTTACAAGCAAGTTGCTGTTTTGTTACTGAAATATACTATTATTTTAGAAAATCTTTTGTTGCGCCCGAAAACAAGCGCATAATATGATAAAACATTTTATTGAGTCTGGTGAAGCCTCCACGAGTGGTTCTGTTTCATTTTAGAACACGGTCTTATTTTTTACCTCGGTATGGGCCATATGTTTGGTGTGACGAGGCAGTTTAACAAAGTAAATTTATGAAATACTAGCTTGAAGACCCGGCGATGCTCGAGGATTATGGATATAAAAATATTAATATATCGATTGGTATAATCTGAAGCGCTGAAAATTTTGAATTGAATTGGGCTTTGAAACTGAAAATTATAAAAGTAAAGATCGATGTTCATAGATGTACTAATGAAAACTATACCATAGTTTGCTTACAGTTGCCAGCCAGAGGAAATAGCGTGATTGGTAAAGTGGAGGACGCAAACCCAAAAATTGACGGTTCAATTCCCGTTTTTTTGATGAAATTTTTTTTTTTAATGTTTTTAAAGTGGCTTATTATTGAAACGTCTCTTTTAGATCTAACACTTTGCCAAAGACAGCGAGACGCTATCTCGTATCAAAAAAATTTGACTCGGAAAATTTTCCTTTATTTTCGTCTCTTACAAAGTACCAAAAATCATCTTTGTGGTCAATTTTCGGGAGGTAGGAGTGGTGTCTGGACCCATTTTGCTCGGGCAAAAAGTCTTATCTCGAGGAGATCTTTTGATTTATACAATAAAAAAATTTTGGTGTATATTGCCCAGGGCGGCAAAAAATCACCGATCTCGGTTGGGATTCGAACCCCCGCTGTGGAGGGACTTGGTGCTCATAAGCCGATTTCCTAATCGACCCATAGAGACATACGTACCTGTAATTTCTCGGCATCACCGTGACTTGCGAATGGTACAGTGGTAGGGATATTGCGGTTCGATGCTAGATATTTGGTGTTCGAATCCCGATCAGGAAAAACTTTTTATTCAGAAACTGAATATTTTCTTCAAAGCGACCATTACCACGATTCAAGTAGCATTATTTCCTACTACTTTCTAACTTGTACTATGGTTCCTCGGCAAGACTACGGCTTCGCTCTTGGTAAACCCGTGTTCGAGACCCGTTTCCTCTTAGAGTCAACATGAAAAAAGCATGCTTCTCGTGCTATTAAAAAAGTAGGGTTTATTGCCTCATCTCATCACGGGCTTTGAAACTGAAATTTATAAAAGTAAAGATACACATTAAAATATATGTCACGAGAGAAATAATACAGGTTTTTTCAATGGATAGGATAAGCGTAAACGCGTTTAGCCAATGTGCAAAAATGGGCTATCAAAGTTGAAACCTGAACAAGCCATGTGTGAACCCATCAAGCCAAATGTCGTATTCATCAGCATAAACACACAATCGAAGACCAGATATTTAAACCTCATTAACATAAAAGTCAGATTCGAAGCTGGTTTGTTTTGGTTTTCATAGATGCAAATTGTGTACACATACATATATATTCAATATACCGGTCGGCGATTTCGTTTCCGGCGATGCCCAAGTGGCTGGAGATCCAGAAGAAGGAGATTTTCCGGGATTGGATGTGTTCATCTATGGCTTGTATGTAGGGGTGCTTGGATTTGCCTGCCTTCAGGGCTTCTAGTGCGCTGGCGGAATCTGTTAAAATAACATTTGGTGTGTTTGCTGTTGTGGCCTCGTCGGCTGCTATTGCTAGTGCGAATGCTTCTGCTGAGTAGATAGATAGGTTATTATTGAGTTTTATACTGCAGGATGAAGAACTAGAATAAATTCCGCATCCTACTTTTTGGAATTGGATTGAGCCATCTGTGAAGATCTGATGGAGATGTTTGTATTTGGTGTTGATCAGTTGGAAGAATGTTTGTTGTGCCATGGTTGGGTTGTATTCTTCCTTTTTCGTGTTTTTCATTGTTCAGTCTATTGAGGATTTTTCGTCATTCCAGGGTCTGTCGGTGAGTCGTATTAGTTTTTCTGTTTCAGGGAGGTCTTGGTTTGTGAGCTGTTTGAAGAGGGTTTTGGTTATGTCTTTGAGAGAATCGGCAGGGAAGTTTTTCTCCTGTAGTCTTGTGTGTGCTGCTATTAGTTTGTTAAGGAGTATGTGTCAGAGGGGTAATTGTCCTGATTCACTAAGAATTGAGTTTATTGGGCAGGTGCGGAAAGCGCCAGCCCAGGTAACATAAAATCCCGCACACACTCAAAGAATACATGCAATTTTCGTGTACGTACACGCAGTTTTTCAGTGCGTCCTGCTCTATCTAAATGCCTCTCGTTCGCTCGGAATATAACGTTTACAGGCGTAGAGCGGGCGGTCAGGGGAGGGGGTCCCAGGTAACACAAAATCCCGCACACACTCAAAGAATACATGCAATTTTCGTGTACGTACACGCAGTTTTTCAGTGCGTCCTGCTCTATCTGACTGCCTCTCGCTCACTCGGAATATAACGTCCCAGGTAGCCAAATTCACGCACACATGCAAAGGAATTCTTATATACTTTGCTTATTTACTGACGAAAAATTTAGTCCGGTTTTCGTCCGGACAAAAGTTCGCGGGAAAGAACTTATAGGACCAAATTATGTACTACATTATGTACTTTGCAAAATTGACGGACACGTGAGTGACAACTGAGTGACTGAGGCGCAAAAAAAAAAGTGTCTCATGCTCTCTCGCCCTCTTCGCTTTGCCGCTCTCGTATGCCTGCCTCCCTTCCCCTTCTTCCCCCCCCCCCCCCCACCAATCCCTGCAGCCCTATCTATTTCTGTCTCTCTGGGTGGTCTCCTTATTGGGGGTGTTCTCTCGGCACCGCTATCTTTTGCTGTACAAATTTGCAGGTGATTTAAGAGTTCTATCTATGATCTTTTAACTAACGGTGTGCCAAGTCGACTAACGCAGACGCCCCGATGCAAGTCGTCCAAACGCGGGTTTTATGACAAAGGTATAATTTTGTACGTCCCAAACTCACGCACGAGCTCAGAACTCATCAAACTCTCTCACGAGCAGAGCGCAAGCAGTGCCGGTGAGTATCGCGAGTTTTCATATTTTAACGATGCGCGCGCTCTCACCCTTTGGTGTGGTAGGTCCCTTGACCGATGGTGGTGGGGGAACTAAAATCGAGCGCGGATTTTGAGAGAATCGCGAGCCCACCAACGGAGGTGGGAGGAAGTTATTTTTTTGATATCCATCGATGCTGGGATCGATGCTGCTATACAGTTACTCTAAAAACTATACAGATAGGGAAAACCCTTCGAAACATACAAAAGCATACGTTACGCACAACCATACACATTAGACTCCGTACAATCACTTCAACACATTTGGTAAACATTAAGACTCATTGAACAGTCAAGCAGTTATGACAAGGTTAGGCATTCAATTACGATATGTAGAAAGGAAGAACCATTGCCAATGTTACGATGTTACATAACATTGCAAGCGGAAACAGAAAGTCAATGTCAGAACCCAAGCTCAGGCAAATGAGTCATAAATTAGAACCGCACACGACGCTAACCCAAAGCGCGAGTAAAAGCAAAGGCATGTGTCATACGACACCTAGGCAGAAAGGGCCAGCGTGAGAACCAAGCGCATGACGAAGCGACCCAAGAGGGGACACGGAAAAACCTTCTCTTTACCTAAGTTAGAAAACATGCAAACACCATAACATTAAACAGATGTACTTTCTCCAACTCAACAACATGTAACACAAAGAACAAGTAACTATAAAATAAAGAAGCCGGATCAGTTCACAGCGATCTGTTCAGATCAGTTGAGAACATTCATCCGTCAGAGATGGAACGGAGCGCATCGCTACTCGTGATCCGTCCAAAACCGAAACGAGAAGTTTGTCTAGTTATTTCCCCATAAGTGACATGCAGCTTTATTACAGATGCATTATGGCATTATTGCTGCACTCAGAACTAGAATCTTTTTTCTTCATTTCCGCTTAGGTTATTTTTGGCCAACGTCTAGCAGCAATTGTGATGGCTATTGTTCATTGGACATGTTTTAAACATGTGAACCGATTTTTGTGTTATGAGAAGAGTGCTTGGTAAAATTCATGTTAGTGCAAAAGTAGAGGGAGGTCTTGGCAAATGCAATGCTCTGGACGAGACAGTGCAGGAAATCCTTGAGCTACTTTTTTTCTTATCTTTGATTTTATCCAGCTAATTTTTTTCTGCTTGAGGAATCAAATGGCCGGCTGTTCGAGAATTAAGGATTTGAGAGAGAAATTAAATAACAAAAATTCCACAGTATCGGATGCATGCAATGCTCGAAAAATGCGCGCACTGACCGTGCATTACAGCACAATCCTTGCAAGCTGAGAATGCGACCCGTGGACCAGAAAATGCATCCATCATTTCTATCCTTCAAATTATTAGATGATGCATCTGAAATCATAATTTTGTAGGAACTTGTTTGTTTAAAAATATCTGCACATCTTTTTCTAGCAAATTTCCTTTTCAAAATAAATTTTTGAAAATTGATAATCATTTCAAAACCCGTCGGCAAAATGCGCATCCTACTAAACTCGGTCCACGGACAAAAAAGACAGAGTGCACAAAAGGAAAGGGACAAAAAACCGATTTACTGGTGGAAAAAAATATATTGGTGGCCAGCCGGAGTGAAAGAGAGCGCAATAGCGAAGAAAAAGAGACGGCACGATTCCATGTACCGCACATCGCGGAAGTACATAAACGGCGGACAGCCGGACAAAAAAAAAAAACTGACATAGCACCCCCACCCTTCAGCATTTACGTGCCCCTCTCCCCTCGCCCGAAACGCGGGCGCGGAGTGAAAAGGAGGCAAATATGAAAAAGCGAGATGCACTGATTCAGAGCGTGTACGGATACACCAATACATGCAAATTGTGCTACCTGGGGTTTACAGGCGAAGCCGGGCGGTCACGGGAGGGGGTATTTCTTCCCGCCTCGTTGTTGTTGTTGTTGTTGGTCCGCCAGCCACATTTTATATACCGCGTTGGTGCCAAATACATAACGAGCGGGGCGGGTTTTTCGTCCCGCTCCTTTTTTGTTCTTGTTGTCTCTTTCGCTCCGCCAGCCGCAAAAAATCTCTCGGCCGGCTCACGCCACGTGCATGCGTATGTGCGCACGAAATTCTCTCGGCCCGCACATAGCATTTCTATCTCTTTTCGTTTCTCGCTCTTACTCTTTCGCATCGCTACGCTTGAACATCCGCGCGCTTGCACATAGTAAAATCCGCTACGCAGATTGTCCGCGCACTTTTCATGTTTGATGATTTTGGTATCAAAATTTATCAATGAAAGATGCGAATGATTGGATTAGAAATGGATGCATTGGAGAAATCATTGTTTATAGATGTTTCATAACCGAAACTTTTTGAAATGCGATGTTATTTACCCGCCAAAAAATTCAAGATTTTCATCGTTTTTCACGCAGCCAAAGACGTTCAAATATCTGCATGGTTCAATAATTGTCATTATCTGCTTTTCATAGAGACTGTAAGCCTTCAAATCCAAGGAGGAGATGTAGTAGATAAAGATACACAGTTTTGATGATTGGTAGAAAACGAATCGTCAGACATCCGTTTAAAAAACGTCCGTTGGATCCCGTGAATCAGCGAATTATAATCAAACAGATTTCACCGCTTCAATTATGGCCTCCATCATGTGAAATCGGGACACGTGCATCAAAGAAGCTTAAAGCCGCTTCCCGCATGGCCCACCATGGCATCCCATCCATTGAGTGAACGATTGGGTGAACAGGAGGCACAGGGAGGTTACCTGAAACCTGGCCCATGTTTTCATTGATCCAGGTTTTACCCACGGCTACGTAGTGACAATGCACTTCACGGAGTATTCTGAAAGTGAATATTGCCTGAGCATCATCGTCCAGTTCTCCAGATGGCACATAGTTGTGTGGGGAACACAGTGTGATCTACTCCCTATATTAATTGCGCTTAGATCAAAACAAATGCGTAGACTAATGTTTACATTGGTCCCTCAATCGTTTTTGACAGCGGCGCGAGTAAACAAAACACAGCCAAGCGCACTGGCTCAATCGATCGTCGTCGGTTTTCGTCAGTTTTCAGGACTAAAAATATAGGAAAACACCTTAACAATAAAAAAGACGCACTTTTATCTACTCCCTATATTAACTGCGCTTAGATCAAAACAATGCCAATGTTTACCTTTGACCGTCGATCGTCGACCGTCGACCGTCGACCGTTTTTGACTAAACACACAGCCAATCGGTGATTTGGTCGGATCGATTGAATCGGTGATTATAATCAGTTTTCGGGACTTAATATATAGGAAACCACCTTAATAATAAAAAAGACGAACTTAAACGCACCTTTACCTCATTTACTAAAAGCATTTCTTCATGGTGAGTACTGCGTTGCCGGCGAGTAAACAAAACACCCTCATAAACAAAAAACATAGATGAAAACACTTTAAAACATAAAAAAGACGTTCTTTCGTCCTATACGTTCTCGCACTATAACCATACTTACCTCAAGGTTTTCTTTATGATGATCAATGCCTCGCCGGCGAGTAAACAAAACACACACATGTTCACTGGCTCACTCGACCGTCGGTTTTCGGTTTTCTTTGATAATAAAAGAAATCACTTTCACGCAATGTTACCATACTAAACTGAAGGTTACATTTATGCTACGCGTGAAACACAGTTCTACGGGCAGACCATAACTATCACTGCCTTGCCGGCGAGTAAACACAGCACACACACAAATGCACGTGCTGGCTCAATCGATCGTTCTTATCGATCACTTTATACCAAGATCGCGTTATCACGTTATCGATCGTTCTTATCGATCACTCTATGCCAAGATCACGTTATTACGTTACACTATTTAAAAATAACTGTCACGGATGATGACGATACGTATTTGTTCGTTGCTTCTTATCTCTTATCTTTTTTCCACTGTTCTTTAATATAGTAATATGTTCTTTAATATATAGTATATAGCACGTTTGTCGAATTGCGAAAGATTTTTTTTTTTTTGGACAACAGAACTTATCGTACCGCCGATTATGGGTTTGAAATATTGTGGTGTTCTTATTATCCGTTGAAATAATTCTTTTCCTCTGTACTCTTCGTCATCACGACCAACCGTACATATTGAGTTCGACAGTTCAAGTTTTAGAAGTTCATTAAAGTAATGTATTCGGCTAATTCTAAACTCGCTGCATCCGAGCTTCGGCTATTGTGTTCTTTGTGCAAAAAAAGGCGCTCACGATGTACGACGACGAGCAAGTAGAACGGAAACGGCAACGCAGGCGTCAGTCCTACGTCGATCTCAGGGCAGCCGAACGGGCGGTGCGCGTGGTGAAAGACCGGCCACGGCGAATTTGGCAACGGCATTACACGACCGTGTCCACAGGGCAGCTGGAGCCGGAGCAGGAGCCCGAGCAAGGGCCAACAGCAGAGCCGGCGATGGAGCCGGAACCTCCCGTACTGCCGCGCTCAGCATCAACATCCGTTACAGCAAGGTCGCCAGTGTTGGTTGATAAGAAGGCAGGTTTAGGGGCCGATCGTTTCAACCTACTGCGGCTAAGAGGTAGAACATGGGACGTCTTGTTTTAGAGGCGACCATACGGGCCGGACATCTGCGACGCTTGCGAATTGCTCTCAGCTACCACGACAATTGCGTCCATCCAACGGCAGGGTGCCTCCTACTGCCGCCTGGCCGGCCATGCGATCAATTCGGAGCTTTGGCCTACCGAAACTGGCATGATCTACTGCAACTCGGGGCAAGTCGTGCGCCCAGCCTTCGAGGAACCGCCGTCCGAATTGACCGCACTGTTCGATAGGGCCGCGTTTATGAACAACATTTGCTGTTACTACAGTGCGATTGCGTTTACATCAATGGGAGCCTCGGTGAAAGCAGGTGATCAGGAACGGAAGGATACCTGGCTGTACGGAGAAAAAGGGGCTGCTGGGTGTTCCACACAACACAAAGTCGTATATCGAAATATAGATTGCACCGTATGAGATGTTAGTTGCAGTTAGTAGAATAGCAGCAGGCCAACTCCGATGCAAGGGCATTAATGCTATGTTCCGTTTATGTTCTAGCAGATTCAGTCAAGCAACACAGTCATGCTGCCATCGAACGCACCCAGTATACGATCATGGGTTACCCAGCCCTTTGCAGCCCTTTACTGACGATCACGCTTCCGATGTGCGCTCATTTTAGTCAAACTATATTTCCTCATCTATGACTACTATGAATTATATTATGCTACCTATATATTTTTTTAGATGGTGAAAATATGCTGCGATCCACGCGTATGCCATAACCGTGTGGTACGTGATGGCGTGATGGGAATCCCCACCAAGTGAAAAAATCCCAAACGCAATCAACAAAACACCAAAAAAATCAAACGAAATCAAAATTATATGTTTAAAACATTGAGAATTCAATTCTTTCAATGTATTTCTTATTGATAGTTCATAAAACTTGAACCTGTGAGACCGGGGGTCTGGGAGCGCCAGGATACCTGGCAACAAAAAACTAGTTTGTTATTTAATGTGGGAAACGGTACGCGGTTGGTTTAATACTAATATGTTCACTTTATTAACTCTGTACTCGAGATGCGTAGTGCGGCGTGGTTGGTGAAGTGCCTGGTGTCACTGGTGAGTTACAGCCGTTCGCAGTTTCTACCGTCGTTTGATGAACATAGTTTGTCGTTTGATCAACATTTATTGTCGCTTGATCAACATTTACTGTCGTTTGATCAACAGTGCCGTCGTTCGAGCAAACACTACTAGCATCTTTGCAAGCAGTACCGTCTTTTCAATCAAAGGCGGATCTGTCAAAAAGACGGTACTGCTTGCAAAGAAGCTAGTAGAGTTTGCTCAAACGACGGTACGTTTGATCAAACAACAGTAAATTTTGATCAAACGACATTAAATGTTGATCAAACGTCAATAAATGTTGATCAAACGACGGTAGAAACTGCGAACGGCTGTATCTCTGTAGCTGTCAGGTTGACAGAACCGGGTGGCTCCTGTGTTTACAGCCACAGTTGTATAAACTGCCGAAAATCTGGTGGAGCAGCAGCGCAAAAGGCTGGTTATGGATGCTGCCGTGTCCTTCAAGTGGGAGAGTCCCACCAAACACGAACAGACACGTGTAGTCCAATGCAAACACGTTCCACAGAATTGCAACCTGTGTACGCTATTGTCTACCCATAATTCCTCTCGTATTCTTAAACGTTACCCCTCCCTTTCTTTACTAGTCTAGTACGAAGGGAGTACGAAGAAGAAAAGCAAGCAAGAAAAAGAAGAGTACTGAACGCACAATGCCATTGCATGTCCAGAACATTGCAGTCAGGTGTTTGTTTTTCTCGCTCCACAATACTTCTCGTAGTGCAAACCTCCTCCATCTTTTCTGAGCTTGCGCAAAGGATGCGCAAAAAAGCGTATGATAAGAAGAACAGCTTTTCTGATCCATGCGCGAAAGTGCGTAAAACAGGAAGAACAAAAACAAAAGGCTAACCTTGCACAGTCCCGCCCGCGCATTTTCAATACATGCCGCCAACCGAAAGCTAGTTGCACATTTTTCTTTCTGCTTTTTTCTTATAAACTCTGGTGCACTGCGCTAGGCATGCGTTGATATAAGGAAGGACGGAAAATTATCTAATCTCTCTCCGCAAAGAAAGCGCTTGGTTAGAACACACCAGGCAGGTGCCGTTTCGTTAATTGTGCCTGCAATGGATTTCTGTTTCTTTGTTGTATTCTTATCCGAAAGAGTTGCCAAAAAGAGTAGGATGAAAATCACCAGCACCAGAACGCTCAACTAACCGCACTTCAAACCACACTACAACCCACAAACTCACTGGACGCACTTCATACCTAAGTCATCACCAAGCTAAACACACTCTGCAACCCACCGTCTACTACCAGAATGTAAGGGGCCTAAAAACAAAAAGCGCTGAATTAAAACTAGCTGTATCTGAATGCGAATATGACATAATATCATTTACTGAAACGTGGCTCGACGATGCGATTCCATCTCTAATGATGTTACCGTCTCAAATGACGAATGAATACTCAGTGTACCGTACCGATCGGAATGTTTTGAATAGCACACGCTCACGAGGTGGAGGTGTGCTGGTTGCAGTTTCATCAAAACTCAAATCCCAAGAGTGTATCGCCGCTGTCAGATCGCTCGAAATGATATGGGTGAAAATTCATCTCGGCAAGGGGGTGCTCTACCTAGGAACCGTTTACATCCCACCATACTTAAGCAATGATGACGGAACGTTACATGATTTATGTCTCTCGATCGAAGCAATTGTCAGCAAAATGAAAATAAGTGATCGTCTCATCATCTTAGGCGACTTTAATCAAAAAACGTTGTCCAATAACAGACCATTTAACGACATCATTGACCAATTCGCTCTCAACCAGGTCAATAACATAACGAACTCACTTGGCAGGGTGTTAGACCTAGTACTGGCTGACGATCACAGTACCCGACTTATACATGTGCGTGAGCCGGTCGAACCCATGATGTTGGTCGATATACACCATCCTCCCCTAGCCATACAATGCGAATTCGAAACAGTGTTTAATCACAGCGACAAAGAAGAAACTGTACGGGATTTTGACTTCTATCGTGCTAACTTTGATCGCCTAAATGTCATTATTTCTAATACTAATTGGGATGACCTGTACCGATCGGATATTACCGTCGACGAAGCTGCTAAGTTGTTTAATGATAAACTGGTCAACATGTTTGCCGAAACTGTACCGCTGAGGAAGCGGCCAAGGCATCCTCCCTGGTCGACCTGTGCACTTAGAAATCTTAAACGACATAAGAAAGCTGCACTGAGACATTATCAATGTTAGTCAACATTTTCGAATCGCTGCAAGGCAATTGCTTTAAGCCGTGAACATCGCTCTCTAAACCGGTCGCTGTACAAATCCTACGTTAGCCGTATTCAACGAAGCCTTAGGCACAACCCGAAACGTTTCTGGTCCTTCGTCAAAACTAAATCGAAAAAACAGTTGCCATCAACTATGACCTACAACGCAAACACCACCAGCACCGAGAAAGATATTGCCAATATGTTCGCATCACGATTTTACGATGTTTTCGACCAGAGCATCGGCATAGACGAGGAATCAGTGATAGCTGCATTAAGAAAACTGAAAACATCATTTCACCCGGGGCCAGACGGCATTCCCTCTGCGATTCTAATCATGTGCGGCGATGGGCTTGCCCCCCATCTCGCCCGCTTATTCAGCCTGTCTTTTGATCAGCACACTGTACCAAAGATCTGGAAAACCTCCGCAATGGTTCCCATCCATAAGAAGGGCGATCCTAATATTGCAACAAATTATAGAGGCGTAACATCTCTTACCGCACGCGCCAAAACTATTGAAATTCTTATACATAATGCTCTGATCAAACCATCTTCTACGTATATCTCTTCGGCTCAACACGGGTTCATGCCAAAGCGCTCTACTTCAACAAATTTAGTTGAATTTGTTTCTGAATGTATGAGTAGCATGGACAAGGGCAGGCAGATCGATTGCATTTACACGGACCTGAAAGCCGCCTTCGATAGTGTATCTAATGATATATTATTAGCTAAGTTAGATAGGCTCGGCATGTCAGAAGCAATCCTGCTTTGGTTCCGTTCCTACCTCAAGAACCGGGTGTGTAATACACAATAATAATACTGACGTAATGTCAGTTATGGTCGATCTCGCTCAGACACCTTCTTGTCCACATCAGGAGTACCACAGGGCAGCAACCTGGGACTATTGCTGTTTTTATTGTATGTAAACGATTTGTGCTACGTTCTACCGAGTGGGAACTTCTTAATGTACGCGGACGACACTAAACTTTTCCAAGCAATAAGTTGCGGCACCGATTGTGATAGCCTACAGCATAGTTTAGATACATTTATTGACTGGTGTGACCGCAATTTCCTAGTCATCTGTGTGGAAAAATGTTCTGTGATATCATTTACTCGTCTAAAAAAACCTAAATATGCTGATTATAAAATAAGGCATGCAATCATTAAGCGTACTGACCGAATTCGTGATCTAGGAGTACTGTTAGACAATAAACTAACCTTCTTACCACACTATGACAGTATTTTAAAGAAAAGTAACAGGACATTAGGTCTAGTACGAAAAATGACAGCTGAAAAACTATTTATTGTAGCCTTGTAAGATCTATCCTAGAATTCGGTTCTGTAGTGTGGTGTCCAAGTGTCGCATCCTGGACAAACCGCTTCGAGGCTATTCAAAAACGAATGACTAGATACGCTATTAATCTTCTAAGATGGCCGAATAGTAACGAAATACCGTATCGTACACGTTGTTTGCTGCAAGGTATCGAAACGCTAGAAAAAAGACGAGATAAGGTCAAAGCGATGTTTATGTTGAAATTGTTAAAGGGAGAAATAGACGCCCCAAACCTGCTTAAAAAAATATGTATACACGTGCCTCGATTGACCGCAAGGCATTACTCTCTGCTGATGGCAGCACGGCACAACACGCAGTACGCTAGTAACGAACCAGTTTCATCCATGACATTGAGCTTCAACCGAATGTACCATAGACTAGACTTTAATAGAAGCACACAAGCAATGCTTGAGGATTTACGTTATGCCTACAGATGATCTCATGTCCCGTACTATTGTAAGACGTTTTGTAACACAGTCTTGTGGAGCCCGCGGAGGCTGACAAGTATTTCTAATAATAAATAAATAAATAATTTCCTTACGATGATAGACGATTTTTCCCGCAACACAGTAGTGTATTTTCTGAAGAAGAAATCGGAGGTTACAGATCGGATCAAGGATTATGTTCAATATGTAAAGAATCAGATCGGAAGAGTACCCAAGGTGATTCGTTCAGATCAAGGTGGCGAATACAAGAATGAAGCCCTGAAACGTTTCTGTCGTCAAGAGGATATAATTCAACAGTTCACCACTGCGTATACACCACAACAAAACGGGGTAGCGGAGCGAAAGAATCGTTCGCTGGTGGAGATGGCTCGTTGTACGATTCTGGACGCGCAGCTGCAACACACGTATTGGGCGGAAGCTGTGAACACGGCCACATATCTGCAGAATCGGTTACCGACGAAGCCCATAACGAAAACACCGTTTGAGCTCTGGACTGGAGAGAAGCCTGACCTCAGTCACCTCAAGATTTTCGGGTCGTGGGCATATGTATGGATACCATCTGAGAAGCGCTCGAAACTGGATGCAAAATCGAAAATGATGCTATTTGTAGGTTACTCTTTGCAGCATAAAGCCTACCGTTTCATCGATCCTGAAACGTACAAGATGACCACGAACAGAGATTGTCGTTTCTGACACATCGGGAGGTTTGGGAAACCAAACCTTCGCAGGGAAGTATTGTTCCATATCCATTTTCTTATCCGATGATTGGTAGCAAAGCTGATGAAGAGCCCGTTGTTGCAGCACTAGAAACTGGTGATGATTTCCAATCAGCAACATCGAACATCGAAAGTGATATTGAAGACAACTCTACCTGTCGCGAAAATATCTTGGAGCTTAAAGCATCTGGTATGCAGGAGGAGCCAGAAACATCTGTCCATCAAGAAGGAAGTTCTGTTCCTGTAATTCGACGATCGGAGCGATCTACAAAGGGTATTCCACCAAAGCGATATCAAGAAACCGTGCGCATAGCCACCCAATTCCACGGGGAACCATGCACATTCCAAGAGGCGATGGCTAGCCCTGAACGTGACATGTGGATGGCAGCTATGAAAGAAGAGCTGCAGGCGCATGAAGAAAATCGCACGTAGGAAGTAGCAAGTTTACCTCCTACAAAGAAGGCTATTGGCAACAAATGGGTGTTTACAAAAAAGATGGATGAAAATGGGAACCTCATTCGCTACAAGGCCCGACTGGTAGCGCAAGGATTCAGTCAAAAGTATGGGGTCGATTACGACGAAGTTTTTGCGCCAGTCGTCAAACAAACCACTTTTCGGACCCTACTGAGTGTTGCAGCCCGTCGTAGAATGCTGGTGAAACACGTAGACGTGAAGACAGCGTACCTTCATGGAGAACTGGAGGAAACAATTTTCATGAAGCAGCCAGTGGGATTTCATAATGGGATCAAGGAGGAAGTGTTGTGTCTCAGAAAAAGCCTTTACGGTCTAAAGCAGGCTGGAAGGGTGTGGAATTCAAAAATCAACGATGTTTTGAAGCAGCTGGGGTACATACCATCCGTAGCAGACTCATGCCTATTCGTTAAAAATGAAAAAAAAACCAGAAGAAATCGTTTATATTGGTATATGTGGACGATATGCTGATAATAACCAATACGAAAGCGGAATATGAAGCTGTTCGTAGGCATCTTCAAGAGCATTTCACCATTACGTGCCTAGGAGACGTACGGCATTATTTAGGAATTCGCGTAACACGATCACGTGGACAATTTTTCCTGAGCCAGCAAAGTTATATAAAAAAGATAGCTGAAAGGTTTGGACAAGAGAATGCGAAGCGGTCTTTTATACCGATAGATCCCGGTTACCCGAACACACAGCAGAAGGACTAGGTACCCATGCCAAGAAACGAGGAGTTTCAGAGCCTGGTGGGCGCTCTTCTGTACGTTGCGGTAAACACGAGACCAGATATTGCAATCAGTGCATCAATTCTAGGCCGCAAGGTGAATAATGTAACAGAAGCAGACTGGACCGAAGCAAAACGAACGCTACGTTATCTTCAGTCCACTGCGGATTGGAGTTTAAGAATCGGTTCACCGGGGCAACTGGAAGTGTACGTAGATGCAGATTGGGCTGGTGATAAGACAGACCGAAAATCGAACACCGGTTTCGTCGTTCTTCTCGGAGGACCAATCAGTTGGGCAGCACGAAAGCAACCATGCGTCACACTTTCGTCAACTGAAGCGGAGTACGTGGCACTTTGCGAAGTCAGCCGTGAGTTGTTGTGGTTATTGAAGATTCTTAAGGATATCGATGAGCCTGTTCCGACCCCGATAAAAATACATGAAGACAATCAGAGCTGCATATCGATGCTAAAATCTGCCGGTGAAAGTAATAGGACGAAGCACATCGATACTCGGTTCAATTTTGTAAAGGAGTTGGTGAACACTGGTGTAGTAGATATTCACTATTGCTCCAGTGAAGACATGGTTGCCGATGGACTAACAAAACCATTGGCAAGCGTTAAGATGGAGAAGATGCGCCAACAAATTGGATTAGAATCTGCCGAGTTTGAGGAGGAGTGTTGTGGATCATAGCAACCTCGGAAGTTAGGAATCTAGTAGGCGTTGCTTGTATAGTTATGTAAGATGAATAAATTTAGTCAGTTATTCTTTTCCACTCGTAAGAGGAAGTTCCTTCCAACATATGTGCCATCTGGAGAACTGGACGATGATGTTCAGGCAATATTCACTTTCAGAATACTCCGTGAAGTGCATTGTCACTACGTAGCCGTGGGTAAAACCTGGATCAATGAAAACATGGGCCAGGTTTCAGGTAACCTCCCTGTGCCTCCTGTTCACCCAATCGTTCACTCAATGGATGGGATGCCATGGTGGGCCATGCGGGAAGCGGCTTTAAGCTTCTTTGGTGCACGTGTCCCGATTTCACATGATGGAGGCCATAATTGAAGCGGTGAAATCTGTTTGATTATAATTCGCTGATTCACGGGATCCAACGGACGTTTTTTAAACGGATGTCTGACGATTCGTTTTCTACCAATCATCAAAACTGTGTATCTTTATCTACTACATCTCCTCCTTGGATTTGGACTCTATGAAAAGCAGATAATGACAATTATTGAACCATGCAGATATTTGAACGTCTTTGGCTGCGTGAAAATCGATGAAAATCTTGAATTTTTTGGCGGGTAAATAACATCGCATTTCAAAAAGTTTCGGTTATGAAACATCTATAAACAATGATTTCTCCAATGCATCCATTTCTAATCCAATCATTCGCATCTTTCATTGATAAATTTTGATACCAAAATCATCAAACATGAAAAGTGCGCGGACAATCTGCGTATGAACATCCGCGCGCTTGCACATAGTAAAATCCACTATGTACAAGCGCGCGGATGTTCAAGCGTAGCGATGCGAAAGAGTAAGAGCGAAAAACGAAAAGAGATAGAAATGCTATGTGCGGGCCGAGAGAATTTTGTGCGCACATACGCATGCACGTGGCGTGAGCCGGCCGAGAGATTTTTTGCGGCTGGCGGAGCGAAAGAGACAACAAGAACAAAAAAGGAGCGGGACGAAAAACCCGCCCCGCTCGTTATGTATTTGGCACCAACGCGGAATATAAAATGTGGCTGGCGGACCAACAACAACAACAACAACGAAGCGGGAAGAAATTCCCCCTCCCCTGACCGCCCGCTCTTCGTCCGTAAACGTTATATTCCGAGCGAGCGAGAGGCATTCGGATAGAGCAGGACGCACTGAAAAACTGCGTGTACGTACACGAAAATTGCATATATTCTTTGATAGTCCTTGATAAATCAATTCGAAGTTTGTTATGATTCAACGCTAGTACTTGGGGTGTGTATACTTTTAAAAACGTTTTTGAGTGTAAAAGTACTCTAAAATTTACTAATTTGCTTCTTGCAAAAAATACACAACGCTACGAACAGACAATCCACATCGTCGATCCAAAAGTTAACAGAAAATACATAGCCGTCAAAATTTTCATGTATTTTTCTTTTCTCGATTTGTCAAAATGCATGGAATGACTTGACCAGGTTCTAGACAGTCCATGATAAATACCATGAGCATAGATAGGGACCCCCAGCATAGTTAGGGACAGCAGCACAAGAATTGAGCAGAATATCGCTAAGTTAGTCTTAATAGAACCGTCAGCGAAGGCAGTTGATCTTTTTAAAAAGTATCAGCCTAAGCTGAAAATCTAACTTGTATACATACAGCATCAGAACCAAAGCTACAGCACGCTTTAAAAAAAACACCAAGAGTTTTTCAAAAGACTATTTAAAAATGGTGCAATTTGCTCAGAAAATAGTGCGAATTTTTGAAAATATCTGGCGGGTTTGCGATAAGAGTCATCCCTCTTATCGTTTAAAGTAAAAGTTTTCAACTGAATAATTTTAACTTTCACCGAATGTGAAGGAATATTTTCTCATAACAATAAGCTTGTTTTTAAGTCAACACTTGTTTTCAAAAGTGATGGTTCAAAGTAAACGGTTAAGCAAATTTCAATAATAGCGATTTTTATGTAAGGATTTCGAATGCGTACATGGTGTAGGGCCCAAAACAAGCAAGTGAAACGAATCAACATATTAATCAAAAACAGTTTGTCTGAAAATTACATGCAATGTTGGTTCCGCAGCATTGGAGAATGATGAACGCGACAATGGGGCCAGTGAGTGCTGTTTTGTTATGGGTTCAAAAAGGAATGAAATCCTAGAATTTATGAATGAATGGTATTCAATTCGATCGATCAACCACAGGTGATAGATGTCTAAATATATGTAAAGGCTTCCCGTGTGTTTTTTTGGTTCTACTTTTATTCTTCTCGCAGTAAATTAAACAATGCCGCTGTTTGCCACACAATGTTTGGTTTGAGTTGAAGTAATTGATAAATAAAATAATCCATTTTAATTGTATTCATTTAGTTCTACTTATTGCGCGGTTGGACCTAATAAGGTTTTTAACCCTGCGTATGCTCGCAAAATTGATAATCGAAACATTCGTTGCTGTATTTTGTAACTGTATCGATTCCTTTCTTTGTCATGTCATTAGCATTAAATAAACAAAAATGTGTGCTCGACCGATTGCAATGTAGAGACAAATAATAAAAAAGAGTACTTGGTTGTGGTGTGTTTTTAAACTGTTCTGCCCTGTATTACTTTTTTAAAGATGTATGTTTCGGATATCTTCTTAGAAAGTGAAGAAATAATAAAGTTAAACTACTGAGAAATTTTTCAATTGTTAAATTTGTAATCTTTACAATCGCCATCATGCGATGGATATGTGATATAGAATTGTAATAAAAGGAGTTCAACGCATTCGTACACAACAAAATATTTATTTATTTTTTAAACGCACTGTTGGAAGCGTGATGCATTTTGATGTTGTTCAAGAGTATAACTTTTGAACTTACCATGCAACATTACCTTTAGAGCATATTTTTGATAATTTTACTAATGCCAATCGCCTGTATATCAAGAATAATTTCGCTGTCGCTTCCTCAAACTGTCAAAAAACCGTCACGTGATAATATAATAATAATTATAAGTTTATCATCATTCATAACTGTTAAGGGCACGGGAAACGAAGAGTAATCGCAAGTATAATCTTGAAATATGTCAATTAACCGTGTATCGTCGATTTTTGACCAAGCATAATCTGTATGTAATTTTCTCATGTCGAGTCATGGAAAAATTGGTGGCAGTAAGCTTTGCTTATGCTATGTTACCCTTTCTGACCGGCTCTTTCCAACCTGTCCAACCTAATAATAATATAATCGCTTATATCGTTTACAGCAATTGGACGGTCAATTGTTGGTTTAAAAATACAGGAAGATAAGCTACTTTTCTCGGATGGATGATGGAAATTTGTTTTGTATTATTTTAATAAAATTTGAAATAAAGTTCCAGCAGATGTTGAGATATTTAAAAAGAAAAAGTAAATGAGAGAAAAAATCATAAAAGCACTCTCATATCTGTAGTACAGACAATAACACACTAGTAGTGCACAAGCCCGCAAGGCATCGAGTAATTACCAACAGAATGATTGATGGTGGGGTAAACGTGCTGACTTTTTCAAAAACTAATCAAGGCATTTTTAAAGGAGAAAAAATGAACTAACTTTTTGCATATTCCCTCCAATTTTCGACGAATATTGGAAGAACTGGGAATAAGAGAAGGATAACACTGTAAAAGAACATACGTAACATTCTTTTTGAAAAACTTTCAACTCCTAGTTTTACTTGGGTCTTAAAGAAACACAAACGAATAGTCGAAATTAATGGACATGACAGCTAGACTTTCATGGTGCTTCTCCACTTTGAAACATTCGGCTGAAACATAATTGTGACATTCGATTTGACGGGACAGTACAACAATAAAACAGTTTCGAGCCATGTTTTGGAACAGGAATCTGTTTAATGAATCCCCACTCAACAAAACTTTAATTCGAAACATTTTAAATTTTTTTTTATTTCATGCGAAATTAACCATCATTTCGATCTTAATAATTGTGTGTGCAATTAAAATATTTTTTTAAGGAAACACAACTAATTTGTCTAAAATAATATATTTGAGAAAATTCAGTGAATGTTTCAAAGAATGTTTAAGCCTGGAGTCACTGCTCCGCCAAGCGTGATTTCGACGCGCGTGCTGCAAAAATTTTGTATGGAATGTTTTAAATTTTTTTATTATGTCGCGCGTCGAAATCGCGAGTGACTCCAGCCTAACCAGAAACTGTAGTGGTCCCTCTCGACATTCAATCATACTCGTCGACAACATAATTTTGACAGACGGTCTGACATAAAGGTTTTTTCTATGGATAGATCCAGGGTAAAACGCGTTCAACGCCCCTTTAAACTAGGGCCACCCAAGTTGAAACCTCAACGAGGCATATGTGAACCAATCGCGGCAACTGTGAATTTCGTAAGCGGTACCATACCCTCGAATACCAGAACCGTAACTTTCATTAGCGGGTGTGCCCGATTTAAAAAGGCCTGGAACAATGGTTCTCTTGTGAATTTTCACCACACAAAATATTAATTCGAATCATTTCAGTTTTTTCTTTTATGCAAAGTTATGGTTGATTAAAATTTGAATAATTAAAAATACAAATATTCTTTTTTCGTCTTTCGAAAAACAAAGAATTTATGTTCATGTTTTGTTTTAGAGCTCCCCACTTACACGTCAAGTAAAGGGTAAAAGTGATACACCAAACGTCGAATCTTTTGCCAAAAGAATTTTATCGGCGAGTATGTTTCTACGTCGCAAGACACTTTAAGCACACATCATTAATAGAGGAAAGAAGCATAGTTGTCCTTTTTTTAATTTGTTTCTGACTGGTTGAAATTGTGATGCATGTAATCTATATATATAGAAATGGATGTATGTTTGTTTGTAACGCTAAAACTCAAAACGGCTGAACCAATCTTGATGATGTCTTCGGATGATTTGTTCGCTTTTGCCCAACGAAGTTTTAGGAAAAAAGACAATTGGAAAATTCCGAAAGATAAGCTGGAAAATTAGAAAATTCCTTATTTCGAGTTTTCCAATACATAGGAGGATATGAGAGCAATCGTGCTCTTCTTTCGCAGCCTACTATTGCTTTAAAGAGTGCAGCCGGGGAATCATTGAAAACTTTTCAGTGAACAAATTATATGTGCAAATCCTAAACTTCATGGATTTGGATTCTTGGATTCTTGGCCACCGCATCATTTGCGACATAAAAATGGAAGTGTTATTATTATGCTCCGAAACCTTCACGCCCCAAAATTATGTAATGGAACATGACTGTTTGTCACGCAGCTTTCGAACAATGTGATAGAGACTTATAAGGAGGCAGCATGTTTAACTCCGAGAATTCCTTTAAGTTCCAACGATATGCCATTTCAATTTAAGCGTATTCAATTGTCAACAGTCGATGGAAGTGTGTAGCATAAATCTTACAGCCATTCGCAGTTTCTACCGTCGTTTGATCAACATAGTTTGTCATTTGATTAACATTTATTGTTGTTTGATCAACATTTACTGTCGTTTGATCAAACGTACCGTCGTTTGAGCAAACTCTACTAGCTTCTTTGCAAGCAGTACCGTCTTTTCAATCAGAGGCGGATCAGTCAAAAAGACGGTACTGCTTGCAAAGAAGCTATTAGAGTTTGCTCAAACGACGGTACGGTAAATCAAACCACAGTAAATGTTGATCAAGCTACAATAAATGTTGATCAAACGACAAACTATGTTGATCATACGACAGTAGAAACTGCGAACGGCTGTAAATGCCATGTTTTTCACATGACCATGCTGTATGTGGCATGTTAACGCTTCTGTAAACCGGCTTCTCTGTACATTTGAAAACATTATGTAATCAGCTTCAATGATTCCCAGTATAATAAATTCAAACTTATTTTCATTAAAATGAGAAAAAACCTTATTGCATACAATCAAAGATCTTGGACGGGGCGAAGTTCGTCGGGCCAGCTAGTATGTAATAAAATAGAAATTTACACAGTTTACAAACAACCGCCAACTATAAGCACATTCATCACGCTACAAACTTCTAGCGTTCAAGTCTAATTCCCAAACTGTATCCAAACTTTCATCAACTCCAACTAAACATCTGTATCATGTCGGATTGGTTACTCTCGGATATCAAATTTTCTGTCAACTCAAACAAACTAAAAAAAATGAACGATTTTCAAGGCGAGACTAAGATGTCGTGGAAATGTATCAGTGCTTTTTTCTCTGTGCATTTTAAAGGTGATGATTACCAGATTAACAAAAACCAACCAACCTGATTGATGAAACCAACCAGTAATTTTCGGAAATCAAAATCAACAGGTATAAATATTAAATGAAACTAAAATTAGCACATCAATTGCATCAAGAGTTTATTTTAATTTTCAGTTAGCAAATCCTTCACTTATGGTAAACAAATCGATTTTCACAAATCGTTTCCGTTAGCTCATTTAAGGAAACAAACAATAACCGCGATTGTCAAAAATCCAAATCAATATGGCTGGCAAGAGTAACCTTTGACCCTTCCTCTTAAATTCATCTTGTTTGGGAATGTGTGCTTACAGTTGGTGGTTATCTCGAAATAACGGCCAGTAACAGTTTAGGTAAACCAAACAATAATTTTCCATTTTATATCATGCATCACCGGGATTTCATGAGGTCTGGGATAGCAGAGCGTGTACGCCGGCAAGAACATGTCCCGCGATGGCGTGGGTTCGATTCGAGACCGGACCTCCCCCGGTACGAAGGATTGACTATCCACGTACGTTATAATGGGGAAGAAGCTCGTAACCAGTAACTACCTTTTTTTTTTTAGGTCCAAAATTGGTCGTTACGCCAGGAAAGAAGAAGAAGTCAGGAACAAATTTAAAAACCACAACTAAGCTAAGCATACAACAAGGTTAATACACTCAGAGAGTCACGACGAAATGAAACAACAAAACAAACAGATAGTAATTACAGCCGTTCGCAGTTTCTACCGTCGTTTGATCAACATAGTTTGTCGTTTGATCAACATTTATTGTCGCTTTATCAACATTTATTTGACAGAACCACCTCTCATTGAAAAGACGGTACTGCTTGCAAAGAAGCTAGTAGAGTTTGCTCAAACGACGGTACGTTTGATCAAACGACAGTAAATGTTGATCGAACGACAATTAATGTTGATCAATTGACAAACTATGTTGATCAAACGACGGTAGAAACTGCGAACGGCTGTAATTTCATCGACTTATTTGCTCCTTTTTAATGCATTAGGAGTTCTTTTGCACTACAGTTTATATCTAGATAAAACCTGTGCGACGAATTTTGTGAGTGACGGCAATATGGACCATTATCATGAAAACAATCATGACATATCATGAATGTTGGGTAACAAAACATGTTTTAAAAAACAGGAGGTTTATAAAAAAAAGTTATGGTTTCTTGCAATAAATAGTACTACAATTCGAGAATAGTTATGTGATATTATACCTCTTTTCTAAATATTGCATCCTATTAAATAACTTTTATTTCTCATTTTATTTTTATTAAATCTCATATTTAAGTCTAATGCATGTATGTGTTTGAATATTTTTTTTAAATTTTAGCATCGTTTTTATAATATCTTTCAATTTATTTATTTTCCTTATTCATTGCACGATTTTCGGCGAATAACTATTTTTTGTATAATGTCATATGCGACAAGGGGTGGTACTTTAATTGTCTACTTCATCCAGCGGTCGTAGTGTCATCAGATAAAAACAACACTAACAAGTGTAAACCAGTCTCGATTTTCTCTTTGAACCACAAGACAATAAATTTCACGAATTTATCATTCTTACAAAACGCACGGCAACAATTTATGTATTTATTTTTACCTATTGCGAAAATTTCGTACGATAGAGTAGGCAGTTGCTTACCGCAAATAAACGGCAGCGTCTCGTGGACATAGTAGAGCGGCAGATGAAATTGTCTGACTCACCTTTTTAATCACGGCAAGATGACGAACTGGACGGACAATGATCAGACCCACAGGCTTATGCTTCTTATGATCTTACATGTGGATGGTAGCTGCAGTATAGCGCGCTTCACCACGTCGCCATGACCATTTGTTTGGACGGTACTGCAGAAGTATGGAAAAGATTAAACGTAATGAAATTCATGTAGAAAATATTTCCAAAAAAGTGTATAATCTAATCCATCTTATTTCACAGAGTTTCCCAACGATAAATATAAAACATACAAAAATACTCACTGCAGATCGATTGTTCGTACCGGCGAGCTAAATAAGCGAATTGTCAAAATCTAACGAATTGTAGCGTAAGCCGCAATTATATGTGCATAAAAGGCATGCACATATCAATTATTTATCTTCGTCAGTGACATTCGTTAAAGGCTTGATATCAAAACCATAAGTTTTTCAATCTTTCTGTACGATTTGTATATGCTGTCAGCATTTTCTTTTTATTACTTTAATCTAGTTAATGTTATATTAAACATGGGATTACTATTACACTAGACCATAAGTGGGTTGCTCATTTAAGGTAAAAAGATTCAACAAAACTAAAAACATACTGTTCGTTTATTTAGGCTGGTGTCTAAAGCTAAAAGACGCTTCAATAAAATCTAAAATTGTTGGTTCCATCGCTCGTCGCGTGTCAATTTCCATACAAAATGTTGACAGCACACACGTCGAAATCGCGAGCGACGGAGCAGCCTTAATGAATTTTCCCTTAAGCGTGCGTTCTAATGAACGCATCCTTTCCAAGCGTTCCGTATGTCATATGTAATATTTCGCAATGAGAACAAAGCGCTTAAACAGTAAACAAATTATCCTCGCGTAAACATATACAAATTACGAATGCACATGATGGTTAATAGCATACAAACCTTTTTAGCTTTAGCAATCTTGTTATTGATGATGATACGCATTATCCGACATTGAAACAAGCGGGAAAATTGATTGTTATACAGGTTTTTTCTATGGATAGAGCAAGCGTAAGCGCGTTTATCAAAGCTGCAAACTTGGGCCATCAAAGTTGAAACCTGAACAAGCCATGTGTGAACCCATCAAGCCAAATGTCGTTTTCAACAGCATAAGCACGCAATCAAACACCAGAAACGTAAACCTCATTAACATAAGTAAGATTGGATGCCGGTTGTTTTGGTTTTCTTAGATGCTAATTTTGTACACATACATAAGCAGGTTTTTTCTATGGATAGAGCAAGCGTCAACGCGTTTATAAAAGCTGCTAACTTGGGCCATCAAAGTTGAAACCTGAACAAATCATGTGTGAACTCATCAAGCCAAATGCCGTATTCATCAGCATAAACACACAATCGAACACCAGAAACGTAAAACTCATTAACATAAGTCAGATTCGAGGCAGGTTTGTTTTGGTTTTCATAGATGCAACTTGTGTACAAATACATATATAGTTATATGGAGAGCACTCCTAAATACCAACACGAGTGGTATATAGTGAGTGATCGTAAGGCATCGAACACACCATACTACAGAGCACTGTAGTAGTAGATGTAATAGCGCATGTAGACTAATTTATAAGTATAAGGTAGGAATTTGGTATAAATGGCGTAGATATTTGAAAACTGAACCAACAAGACTCGTAACTGGCGCAGCCGCGAACGTGCGTAACAGTGGAAGTAACCGAATAAGAAAAGTTACAATAAGTGGTTCCCGCTTTTTTGCATCAGCGACTTAAGGAGACAGCGTTCGAGGAGTTTAATAACACGACATCGGTCCCAGCCAGGAAAATCGAGCAGTTTTTTCGGACCCCCCGATTGCCGCTTATCAGGGGGTCGGATTTCACGCACACAACGTGGGATCCGAAGGTGGCACGCATATCATGGCAATTCCAACGCCGCACGTTAGCAATGCGCGGGAAAGCAACAAAAAGCAATTGACGTTTCGTTTCACACAGGTTGTATTCGCTCCGTGCTCGCTCAATCAGCCTCTGGTGGATTCGTCTCTTCTCGTGGTTCTTTGTTTTGCTGCATCTCTTTTACGCATATTTCGATCCAATACTGTGGAATAGGTGGGAAGAACTTTTAATATACACATTAGAAATGTTTAGAATACTTACCAGACATTAACCGCGATCCCAGATCTTTCTGGCGCCATGCGAATTCACGGCGGGGTTCCTCCAGTATCCCCCCTACCCTATCCCTAGGCAACGAGTCTGCTTCTTCTGCCGCCACCATCTACGGCCTCTTCGCGAAGCATTTCTCGAGTTTACAGGTCGGCCCAGTTAACTCCTCAATCTCCCTCTCGTCAGGTCTTGCCTCCACTCCTCGTGGCGTTATCTCGGTGTGCACAGCACCAATCGAGGTGGAAAATGTCCTTAAGGCCCTCGCAAATCTGAAGTTCTCTTTCTCCCCGGGTCCCGACGGTATCCCCTCTTCTGTGTATAAGGGCTGCAAGAACTCTTTCGCTCCGATTTTCGTACGCCTTTTCAGCAGATCGCTGCGGGAAGGCGTGTTTCCTGAGATCTGGAAGGCCTCTTGGCTTGTACCCGTCCATAAGAGGGGCTGCCGTAACTCTGTGAGAATTACCGCGGCATATCCCTCCTCTGCTCAGCCTCAAAAATCCTCGAAACCATTATCCACTCCCATCTCCTTCCTTGCATCCTTCCCATTATTTCCCTAAGCCAGCATGGGTTTATCCCTAAGCGGTCGACAACGTCGAACCTCATGTCCTTGTTGCATCACCTGCACCCGGCCGTCACAGCTGGATCGCAGGTGGACGTCATCTACACCGACTTCTCCGCCGCTTTCGATTGCATTTCTCACCGCTTGCTTATAGCTAAGCTCGAGCGGCTGGGCATTAGCGACCCCCTCCTGTCATGGCTGGAATCCTTCCTTACCGGGCGGACTTCTCGAGTCCGGACCTCGGTCAAGGACCTCGGGGTCCATCTCGATGATGCCCTCACCTTCACGCCTCATATTGACGCCGTAATCTGCAAGGCCAATAAGACCAACGGTCTTATATCACGGCTAGCGTCCGAGTTTCAAGACCCGTGGTGCTTGAGGGCGTTGTATTGTTGCTGGGTCCGGCCGACTCTCGAATATGCTTGCGTTGTTTGGTCGCCGATGGGCATCACTGCCATGGGCAGGCTGGAGAAAGTGCAGCGCAGGTTCACCCGGATCGCTGTTCGCAGACTTCTGGGCTTTACCTCCGCTGCCACTCCTCCTTACCCCATCCGTTGTCGAATGCTCCGACTAGCCAGCATCGCATCTCGTCACTCGCTTGCCCAATCCCTATTCATCGCAAATCTTCTCCTTCACAACCTCGATGCTCCTATCCTGCTATCCTCTCTTCCCTTCTACGCGCCTGCTCGGAGGTTACGTGACCGTCCTCCTTTCCTCATTCCCCCCCACCGTACTCGCTTTGGACAAAGTGACCCTCTGCTGCGTGCCTTGTCAGCGTTTAACGTTGTGAGCTCCCTGTTTGACTACCATCATCCTATTTCCACATTCCATTCATTCTTCTTCCATCTCTAATTCCTCTCCCCTTCGTTGTCCTTCATTCATGTGCTAAGTCTATGTTCTCCTCCTCCTACTAGTGTTTATTCTAGTATATAAGAATATTTTTTTTGTAAAGCCCTGGAGGCAAACAAATGTATATTAATAAATTCAAAAAAATTCAAAATTATCTGAAACTGGGAGATGCCTCGCCATACCACACAACTACGCCATTGAAGTGAAATGTGTAGTTTATTGGCGGGATTAAAACCAAAGATGTAGCATTATGTTAAATGCCAAAAAAGCATATTTGTGTAATATTCCATCGTAGTTATGATTCGCGTTTATTTTATTGTTCAATTTCATTGTGAGAGTGTTGTTTTTTCTTTATTTCACGGATTGACCCGTATTAATGCAATTTGTTGTGTTGCAGGATAATGGAAGGAAAACAATCGCCACCATATCCAACCCCTACATCATCGCCCCATCCTACATTTCCCTCCAGAAATTATCCCATTTCTTCCACAAGTACCGCCACCAAAACTTCCTTCGTCCAGCTTCAGATCACCCTTGGTAAAAAGCATCATTTACCTTCCTCCGATACCGCCACGATCCACTTGTTCTTCCATGAACAACCAATTTAATCTCTCTTAATTCAAACTCTCTTTTAATTCAAACTTACTAAATTCTCCGCCGGTATCACCAACATGTCCTGCTTCTTTAAAAATGATTAATATGGCTAGTGAAATTACTTTAATTTTAAAAACGATAGGTTATGGGAAGGCTGATATTTCAAACAAAAACACATATATTAAGAAAATAGACGACGTTTCCACGATTTAAAAACTTTTGACTCAAACCTAGGGTCAACAAACATTTATATGGCAGAAACTATATGCCGCATATTGCATTTGTTGGGTCCGGCAAATAATATAGATCATAGGTTGAATGCTACATTAGAACTTCTTCTTGATCATAGGTTGAATGCTACATTAGAACTTCTTCTTGACAAAGAGTTTTTATCCCTCTGCAGCAGGGCAAGTAGAGGATTTCCCGATCCAAAAATACCGTTTTCACAATTTAAAAATGTGTTCGCTCTTTATAAATCCGAATGTGACCGCCTATGCAACGCTCATATGTGTGCATAGGACACGCTATTTTAAGTCTGTGTTGGTGATGGATCCAATAATGTTCGCAGTTTGAGCAAGCTTGCTTTCAGATGAAGGAAAACATCAGAAGTGTGGAGAAGTTTTGCTAATTATTTCAGTTTTGATATTGTTTGAGCGATCATCATGCAAAAGGCAAAGGAAATGAAGAAGAGTTCGGTTGTTGGTAAACTCAGTAAACGTCTGAGGGATAAATACGAAAAGGAATGGGAGGAGGAAAATCAGCCTGGCACGAGCAAGCGTCTTCGAGAAGGTAACAGTTTGATTCTGTTTAAAATAAAGAAATGTTAGATGATCATATAGTATCAACAGTTGATCTGAAGTGATTTCTCTCACTATAACACAATTTTTGTTTCCAGAACTCGTTAATTCAGAACATGATGATGCTGCCAACGTGATCATAGAAGAACTCCCTTTCCTATATGTTCTGGAGGATGATGAGGGTTGCTAAGATAGCGACGATGAAGATGACTCTAGAGAAGAGAAAAAAGAGGCGTTTAAAGACGGACTTCGAAACTGGGCTTTAAGGAACAAAATAAGCCATCATGCATTAAATGAGTTGTTAGTGTTAATTCGTGAAACAACCGACTTTGTTCTTCCGAAGGACTCGAAAACTTTTCTCAAGACTCCTGTTGACGTTGGAAAAGAGTTGGAATGTGTAGTTGGTGGAAAACTGTGGTATCAAGGCATACAAAAATCGCTACAATACTATTATCGGTAAGATGTTAATTTATCTATTTGTTATAGTTTCAATCGTAAAATTACGTGAAAAAGTTAAAAATTTGTAACTCTAAAACAATGTAACCTTTTCTTTAGGGAAGTGACACCTACTGTGAACATTTTTCACTTAAACTTTTCAATGGATGGTATTCCTCTGCACAACAGTGGGCCAACGCAGTTGTGGCCAATTTCAATGCAGCTTTTCAATGTAAGCGAGAGCCCAGTATTGATAGTTGCAGTTTACTGTGGCCCTTCAAAGCCGGACAACGCTGAAGGTTACCTGAGAAGTTTTCAGGCGGAGCTTAATTTCGTTCAAGAACAAGTAGTGCTTATCAATGGAAAGCAGATAGACATCAAAGTTAGAGCGTTTCTTGCAGATTCTCCAGCACGCGCCTTTATCAAAGGTAAGACTTAATCACGATTAACCATTTACGACCCACAATGACGGTTAAATGTTTTCAGGGGTTGCCTACCACAATGCTATACATGGCTGTACGAAATGCGGTATAATGACTACACATGTACGGAGTACACAGAAAGTGGTATAGGATGGAATTGGAAAGGATCGAACTGATGTTGAATTTAGAAGTGGATTGTACGCCAACACACATAAAAAACGACATTCGCCGTTGTTAGATATTAACAATATAGACATTATTCAAGATGTACCAGTTGGGGATCCGCTCCACCTTTTAGACTTAGGTATCACGCGAAAAATCTTGAAAGGATATGTGAATGGAACTTTAAAGCCATTCCCAAAATGGCTTCCTTTTACGCAGGAGGAAATTTCACATTTAATAGTAAGTACACAACTACCCTCGGAAATAACACGTCGGCTAAAATCTCTAAAGTATTTGCCCTTTTGGAAAGGCACTGAATTAAGCAACTTTTTACACATTATTAGCATAGCCGTTTTAGAAGATAAAATAAGTGATGATGCATTCCGCCATTTTAAACTTTATTACACAGCAGTTACAATATTATCATCTAAATATTATGAGGCACATTGGAAGTACGCAGGAGAATTGCTTAAACTTTTCGTTGAACAGTTCGGTTCTATTTATGATAGATCTCATTTGACTAGCAATGTGCACAACCTTTTGCATATTGCATCAGAGGTATACAGGTTTGGCCCTCTTCCCACATTGTCCACATATCCCTTTGAAAATAAGTTGCAGTTTATTAAAAGATTAGTGCGAGTCGATTAGTGAGAGATTAGCGAGAGGAAGTTGCCATTTCGAACAGGTAGTTTGCAGATTAGTAAAACTAAGAGAAATAGAAATAGCCACGAAACGTAAAGACCAAAATTATCCTTACGTAGAAACTAAAGGAGAAACGGTAATATTACACGTCACAGCTAGTTTTAAATTGAAGGAGGGCGATAGAGATGGATGGTGTTTAACAAATGATCATGTAATTTTTAAGTATAACCGAGTTACTAAGCTGTCTGGCTCTTTATTCATTGTTGGTAACCCAATTTTACACAAGCAACCAACATTTACCGACTCATGTGATTCCGGAGAGATCATTCTAAATTTTAAAGCAGATAAAGCCAATTTATCACGTTGTACCATAACAGTATCAATAGCAGATATCAAATGTAAACTAGCTGCTGTAACATTGGAACAGGGCTCAACATTTTATTTTACGCCGTTACTTCATACATTGACCTAGTTCATACAAAATTTATTTTACTTTAACTACTACTCTGTCCTTTGTCTTTTATCTACCGTGCGTAATCCCTGGAGTTCGCAGCTACCCTTACCGTGATATAATTGAAAAAAAAAAAGTTTTTATATAGTCTCCGCTTAGTTCTATAAAATAATTTTCCCCAACAAACTTAAAAAGATTTAACACATTTTGCACAGAGGCAGAGGACTGTCCAGCTGCAGAGGGATAAAATCTCTCTGTCAAGAAGAAGTTCTATTGTAGCATTCAATCTCTCAGAATGAAATTGAACAATAATACAAACGCAAATCATAACTACGATGGAATATTACACAAATATGCTTTTTTAGCATTTAACATAATGTTTACATCTGTGGTTTTTATCCCGCCAATCAACTACACATTTCACTTCAATGGCGTAGCTGTGTGGTATGGCGAGGCATCTCCCAGTTTCAGGTTAAGCGGTTCATTTCTGGTAAGTATTCCACATTTCTAATGTCTATATTAAAAGTTCTTCTCACCTATTCCACAGTATTGGATCGAAATATGCGTAAAAGAGATGCAGCTAAACAGAAAAGAGACCACGAAAAGAGACGAATCCACCGGAGGCTGATTAAGCGAGTACGGAGCGAATACAACCTGTGTGGAACGAAACGTCAATTGTTTTTTTTTTTTTGCTTTCCTGCGCATTGCTACCGTGCGGCGATGGAATTGTCATGGTATGCGTGCCACCGCTTCGGATCACACGTTGTGTGCGTGAAATCCGACCCCCCGATAAGCGGCCATCGGGGGGTCCGAAAAAAGAAAAATATAAAAACTGCTCGATTTTCCTGGCTGGGTTGTTATATCACCATTTGGTTTGAACTGAAGTTGCCCAAATTGTCGTCCGCTGAAACTTTCATTCGAATGTAAACAAGTGAATAATTTCGATATTGTGAACGCTTCAAGTTTTTATAACATTTTTAGTCCGGGTAAGTTTAGGTTAGATCTTAGATCTAAGATCCCTTCTAAACACCGAGCGAAGTTCGCCCAACGCGAACGAATAAAAGTAACCAGAGTGTCGCACCGCCCAGCATCCAACCCGAACAAATAACCGATTACCTTTCTCATGCAATTACAGAATTTCTGAATGAGAAAGAGGTTGGAATCACTTTTGGAAACTGGTTTGCTCGCTACACGGACCTTTTTCAGAAGGACGCCGCACGGATCGACGACTCAGCCAAAGTTCGCTTGCTAATGCGAAAATTAGGAGCAGCCGAGAATGACAGATATTGGTCGTTCATCTTGCCCCGTCGTCCGTCGGACTTATCGTTGGAAGATACAGTAGCAAAACTGACTGCACTTTTTGATTGCCAGGAATCGTTGCTAAGCCGACGATTCAAATGCTTGCAGCTTGCAAAGAAGCGGACAGAGAGTATATACAAAACGTGTGTGGAATTTGAGTTTGGCAAGCTCAATGAGGATGGTGTTTGTACTCTACGCCTGCTAGCCCGCATAGAGGATGGTGTTTGTACAACCCTACAACAAGTCTCCGGGGAATGTTCTCGATAAGTGATCTTAAAGAAAGACAGCACGATGATCGAGGCCACCATTCCGGAGCGTGTGATAGCCGTAAACACTAAAGCACATTCGACCATTCCAGCAAACACCTTCTCAACCTTCAGCGTCGAAGATTTGTTCTACTCAAATTAAACGGCACACCAGTCCGACTGCAACTTGACACTGCATCGGACCTCACCGTTATTGATGGAACCACTTGGCAACGCATTGGTGAACCCCATCTAGTTCCATCGACAGTGGTTGCGCGAACAGCATCGGGCGAAAACCTCTCATTGGACGGCGAATTCGTATGCAACGTCACTGTCGCAGATCAGACCCAAAGAGTGAAAATTTCTGTTACTCTAAAATACTAAAATTTGCGCTATGGTCATATAAACCTCCTCAAAAGTCACGGCAAGAGAGATTCCCACAAGTTTTTAAAGGTTCCGGACATTGTACCAATGCAAGTGTCTCTCTCTCACTCAATGCTACTCCAGTATTCCGGCCCAAACGACCGGTAGTCTACGCAGTGCGAGCAGCAGTAGATCAAGAGCTCGATCGATTGGAAACACTTGGCGTGATAACACCAGTAAAAGCTTCTGACTGGGCTGGACCAATCGTCATTGTAAAAAGGCCAATGGGTCACTGCGTTTATGTGGGGACTATTCCACCTGGTTAAACAATGCCCTGGAATCAAATGACTACCCAAAACAATTACCGGATTATATATTTTCAAAACTTGCAAACTCCACAGTTTTTAGTAAAATCGATCTCTCCGATGCGTTTCTGCAAGTGCCAGTTGAGCCCCAGTTCCGCCCGCTGTTAACCATCAACACGCATCGCGGTTTATACCATTATAACCACCTTCCTCCGGGTATCAAGAACGCACCAGCAGCGTTCCAACTGGCAATGGATAAAATGCTAGCCGGCCTGAGCAACGTGTCAGGTTATCTCGATGATATCATTGTCGGCGGATCAACAGAAAAAGAGCATGATGAAATACTCACAAATGTTCTTTCGCGGATTCAGGAATATGGATTCACCATTCGGGTTGATAAATGCGCATTTAAAATGCAGAAAATTACCTATCTTGGACATGTAATAGATAGCCGCGGACTGCGGCCAGATCCAGCAAAAATCGACGATATCAAGAAGCTTCCCGAACCAACGGACGTCACCGGTGTTAGATCGTTTCTGGGAGCCATACATTTCTACGGACGTTTTATCCCCAACATGCGGAAACTGCGATACCCGTTGGATACGCTTCTTAAAGTAAACACTCCATTTAACTGGAATTCGGAGTGCAAGCGAGTCTTCCATGAGTTCAAGTCCCTTCTTGCGTCAAACTTACAACTGGCTCACTACGATCCGCGGCTGAAGATTGTTGTTTCGGCAGACGCATCGTCAATCGGTCTCGGGGCAACCATCAGCCATGTGTACCCCAACGGTTTCAGTCGAGTAGTCCAACACGCTTCTCGTGCTCTCAGTGAGACAGAACAACGGTATTATATTCGCAGTAAAGAAATTTCATAAAATGATCTATGGTAGGCATTTCTCTCCCGCTTCTGCACATTTTCGGATCAAAGAAAGGCATACCGACATTCACTGTGAATCACCTGCAGCGTTTCGCGCTCACGCTTCTGGCGTACGACTTTGATATTGAGTATGTACGCACCGAAGATTTCGGCAACGCCGATTTGCTTTCACGTCTGATTGAAACTCAAACCAAGCCTGATGAACCCAAGTAATAGCCAGCATGGAAGCAGATGTAAAATCTATAGTAGTGAGTGCGCTGCAGACGCTTCCAGTTCCCTTTGTAGATCTAGCAACAGAAACAAAGCAAGATCCGTTACTCAAAAAGGTTGCCTGTTATGTTCGCGACGGTTGGCCAAGAAATGCATCATTTACTGAAGAACTCTCGCGTCTCCACGACAGAAAAGATGCACTATCAATGATTGTATTCTTTTCGGAGAGAGGGTGGAGATGCCTCAAACACTGCAGCAACGTTGACTGCGCCAGGTCCATCAAGGTCATCCCGAAATCCATCGAATGAAAGCTCTTGCTCGAAGCTTTTTCTATTGGCCTTCTTTGGACACAGATATTGAGGATTGGTTTAAAACGTGTGATGCATGCCAATTAGACAGCCGCGAAGTCACCTCCGCATGCATACCATGTACCCTGGCCAAGGGCTGGAGGACTGTGGGAACGAATACATGTGGACTATGCGGGTCCACTAGATGGAGATTATTTTCTTGTGATAGTTGATTCGTTTTCACGGTGGCCCGAAATCATTCGAACAAACAGCATAAGTTCATCGACAACATATTCGCCCGTTTCGGCGTTCCAAACATTCTCGTTTCGGATAACGGGTCGCAAGTGAGGAGTGAGGAATACACGGAATAGTGTATCCAGAACGGCGTACAGCATACCAGAACAGCTCCGTATCACCACCAATCGAATGGGCAGGCAGAAAGGTTTGTGGACACCTTTAAACGGGCCGTAAGAAAAATATCAGCAGATGGTACATCACTTAAAGAAGTATTAGACATTTTCCTACTCGCCTACAGAAGCACACCAAATTCTGTGTTGGAAAGCTCAAAATCACCAGCTGATTTTATGCTAGGTAGGCCGGTTCGTACAACCTTGGATCTGCTACGTCCTCCACCTGCCAGTAATTCTATAAAGGAACCCGCTACCACACATCGAAGGGAGTTTCATCCATCTGAGCCGATCTACGTTAAGCGCTATTCGCGGAATGGATGGAGTTGGGAAGCTGGTACCATAATTGAGTGACTTGGAGCGGTTCTTTACAAAGTCAAGACGTTTAATCAAAGAATCATAAAGCGCCACGTGAACCAGCTACGCCACCGGCAGGCACCTCATAGAAGCACAGCAGAACCTGATCAGCGAAGACTGCCTCTCGACATTCTGCTTGACTCTTGGCACCTTACACAGCTGCAGATCCGGTATCAAGCCATTAACTTCGCGGACACACGCGGCAATTCCACCAGTCTCCAAGAACCCTCCAGCACAGGTACCACGTCGTTCTTCTAGGCATAGAAGACCGCCCAGATGGTTCAGCACATAGGATTGTCCGGAGTGAATAAAAGATAAGATTTTAAAGTGTACCCAACGTTGGCGTTTTGGACTGGTGTTTTCGGCAGGAGAACGAAAGAACATAAAACATATGGAGTTTCGCGTCGGGCTGTGCAATTCGCACTACCCGGGGCAGTTTTCGCGCTATGCCTAGGAGCGGCCTAAGATAATTAATAGCTAGGCAAGACAGCGTATATAACAAAAAATGGGAAGCAACTGGTAAATTTATAGAAAATTGCAGTCTAGCAGCCTTTTTACATGGTTTAAAAAAAGAGTACATAAGTTACGCCCAAGCGTCCAACGGCAAAACAATAGACGGACATGACTTAACGAAACGTCATCGGTTGAGGTGGTTGTACCCGCGTATCGCTCCTACTTTCACCCAATAATTCGCCGCGTTTTTACCGTTCTCGCCGGTGCACCAAGGATACATTCCGTCCAGCCTCGCTTTTTCGGCCACCTTAGTGCTGCTTAGCTCCTGCCCCGGTGTATTTTGCCCGTTTTGTTAATACGGTTCGTGTTGGGCGCCATCGCTCTCATTTGGCCCTTCAAAGATGTCGTGTGCGGCTTGCCTCCATCCCACCGCGGACGATAAAGTGGCATGCAGTGGTTACTGCGAAGGCTGCTTCCACTTGAGCTGCGCCGGTTTGTCCCGCGAGGCCACCAAGGAACTGGGAAAAAAACCCCAGTTAGGGTGGTTCTGTACCGAGTGTGCTGAATTTCGTAACGGCAACAGAAGTGGTTTGGTTGGGGAGCTCGGAGCGATGCTAGACATGCAAAAGGCTGAGCTTCTCACCAAATTAAATGGCTCACTCGCTTCACTGTGGGACAACATCCAGGCCGAATTCACTAAGACCGCGGAGAAACTGGTTGATGTCACCGCTAAGCAGGCGTTGAAGAGACTCGCCAACTCACACTCACTTGCTTCACCTTACCGCAACGCTCTGGTGTCACCACCACACGGTCGCACTCCTGTTCCCGCTACCATGGACAATGCACCGAAACGCCGTCTCATCGACAGTTCGCCGCTCGTTGCCACCGCCCCACCACCTTCAATGGCCCATGGAACTGCGATCCCACCGCCTAATATTCGCACAGTCCCGGAACACGAGGAGCGTACCTGGATTTACCTCAGCCGCTTTGCTCCTGATGTTACCGACAATGATGTCTTAGCACTGACCAGGACTCAGGTTGACACGCAAGATGTTATAGTGCGGCGTCTGGTCCGGAGCAATCGTGACCCCTCTCTCCCGCTTACCTTCGTGTCATTCCGTGTTGGGGTTCCTGTGTCGAAGAGCGAGATAGCGCTGCTACCTTCCACGTGGCCGCGTGGTATTGCTTTCCGCGAATTCATCGACCGACCTACTGAGGCACGCCAAGTTTGGCGACCGAGCCAGCGCTCTTCTTCTCCGATTGACCGGCCTAATTTACCCGAACCTGGGGAGTCTCTACCCCCAGCACCACGGCAAGAACTGGCCCGCATGGCCAGTGTTGACGTGTAGCGTCCACTGCACTCAACTAATGTCCCAAACCGATCCCTACTCGATACGAATACGCTTTCATCGCTTCCTGCTTCGTTCGTTCCTACTGCTGCCACGAACACTTCCACCGCTGTCATCGCTACTGTTGGGCACCGTCACACTACTCCATGCCACCATCCTCGCCCTCCTGGATCTGTATTGGTATACTACCAAAATGTGCGTGGACTTCGTACGAAATTAGATGACCTTCATTTGGCTGTCCTCGAGTCCGACTATGATATCATCGTCCTGACGGAGACATGGCTGGAGGATTCCATACCGTCTTCCATGCTGTTCAACGATTCTTTCCTCGTGTTCAGGTGCGATCGCAACGTACATAACAGCAACCGATCCCGTGGCGGTGGAGTATTAATCGCGTGCTCTGCTTCACTCGCCGCCACCGCTGCTGTGTATCCGTTCCTGTCGCTGGAGGCTGTGTGGGTGCGTATCCAGTGCATCGGTGTGTCCGTACTCCTGGGCGCCGTATATATACCACCGAACGCCTCTGCCCACACGTATGAGTCTATGCATGATTGTATTAGCGAAGCCCTTGCCCGCCTGGATCCGAATGGAAATCTCCTTTTATTTGGCGATTTTAATATGCCGTCCGTCGTGTGGTCAGCCGATCCCAGCGCTCCGACTTACTTCGTGCCAACTAACTTCGGACAGCGTGATTCGGCTTTCATCGACGGCCTTCACTTGAATGGACTCAACCAGATCTCTGGGATCACCAACGCTCGCGGCCGACAATTGGATCTCGTCTTCGGAACTCCTAATGCCGTCTCGTATTGCGGCGTTGTCACCTCTGCGCCTGCGCCACTAGTTCCTCAAGATGCATACCATCCGGCTCTTGAATTCAGCATGACCATCAGTGCGCCGACCGCCTCCACCCGCCTGCAACCCGCACGCCCTCGCGAGTTGGACTTCCGGAAACTCGACCGTGCTAAATTTGAAAACCTCATCCGGAATCACAATTGGAGCTTCCTGGAACTGGATTCAACTTTAGATGCAGCTACCGCTAAGTTTACGTCCACCATTTTGTTCTTCCTATCATCCTGTTGTCCCATCCGTAAGCCCCCTCCTAATCCGTTGTGGTCGGACAATCACTTGCGGGCATTAAAAACGGACCTCAAACGAGCGCTTCGTGCTTATCGCTCCCAGCGGTCCCTCTTTCGACTGCACGTCTTCAAATATGCTGCCTCTGCTTACCGAGCCTATAACCGCTTCCGTTACGGTGTTCATATTGCGCGCCTTCAAGCTAGGCTTCACTCGAATCCACGCTCTTTCTGGCGGCATGTGGACAGACGACGTGGTGTATCCCGCATTCCCACCTCCATGTCTTCTGACTCCCGCTCCGCATCCTCCCCTTTGGCAATTAGCAACCTCTTTGCTGATCACTTTTCTGGGCTCTTTACCGATCCTGCCTGCTCTTCCGCGTCACTTTCTGGTGGGGTAGCGTTTACGTCACGTGATGTGGTCAATTTATGCACCATCGAGATCAATGAGGCTTCGGTTCTCGCCGCCCTCAATCAGCTGAAATGTTCCTTCTCTCCCGGTCCGGACGGCATCCCCTCCTCTGTGCTCATTCATGCCGGGTGTGCCTTAGCCCCAGTTCTTACCCGCCTGTTCTCCAGGTCGTTCAGGGACGGGGTATTTCCCACCTTGTGGCGGGCTGCCTGGCTGAATCCGATTCATAAGAGCGGCTGCCGTTCCACTCCCTCCAATTATCGAGGCATTTCTCTCATCTGTGCCGTTTCTAAAGTCCTCGAATCTATTGTCCATTCCTTCGTTCTTCCCTCTGTTATCTATCTTATCCCCTCCTCCCAGCATGGTTTCATGCCTAGGCACTCCACCACCTCGAACCTTATGTCTTTGATGCTCGATCTGTATCCGCACCTCGCCTCCGGGAGTCAGGTCGACGTCATCTATACCGACTTTAAGGCAGCGTTCGACTGCTTGTCACATAGACTGCTTCTCGCCAAGCTCGAGCGGATGGGTTTCGGGGGGTCCCTCCTTCTCTGGCTCCAGTCCTTTTTGGCGAACCGGACCTACAGAGTCAGAGTTGAGGGGGCTCTCTCTGACCCATTCGTTGGACAATCTGGTGTACCTCAGGGGAGCGTCTTGAGTCCCCTCCTATTCTCACTTTTCATCGCCGACTGCGCTGGTGTTCTTCCACCTAGTGGTTGCCTGCTGTATGCGGATGATGTCAAGCTCTATCTGCCTGTGTCCTCGTCTATTGATATCCTCTCCTTACAACGTTTCGCTGATGCTTTTGCAACTTGGTGTATCGCCAACGGCCTTGTTCTGTGTGTGCCTAAATTTTGTGTTATCTCGTTTAGTCGTTCCTCGAATAAACTGATTCACAATTATAATCTGAATGGTTTGCCGCTTCCGCGCGTGTCAGTTGTTAAAGACCTGGGGGTGTGGCTCGATGAAAGGCTGTCTTTCGTGCCTCATCTTAACTCGGTGATCGAGCGTGCAAACAGGATATTGGGCCTGATAACCCGAATGTCATCCGAGATTCGTGATCCTCTTTGCCTGCGGTCGCTGTACTGCTGTTGGGTGCGCTCTCTTCTAGATTATGGTTGTGTCATCTGGTCTCCCGCTGGAGTCACCGCGCTGGACAGGTTGGAGAGGGTGCAGAGGAAATTTACTCGACTCGCCGTCAGGCGTCTTCTAAATGACCCCAGTGCTACCTTACCTCCCTACCCCGCAAGGTGCCGACTTCTAGCGCTAGACAGCATCAGGGACCGCCATAACAATGCGCGCTCGTTGTTTATTGCCAACATCCTTCTTTCCAACATCGACTCTCCCACTCTGCTTGCGGCTATTCCATTCTATATTCCTTTCTACCAACTCCGCGAGCGTCCTCCCCTATTTATCCCCACCCGTCGTTCCTTGTTCGCTCAGAATGACCCTTGGCTGCGTGCCCTGCGGGCGTTCAATACCGTAGGTGATCTGTTCGACCATAACTTGTCCCTTGTCGGTTTCCGTTCCCGCCTCTTGTCCCCTACTCCGTAGCTCCTTCCCGCGATATATTGTATAGCCCCAGTGGCAAACAATTTCAAAGAAATAAAATAAGAAATAAGAAATAAGAAATAAGAAATAGATGAGGTTTACCAATTTCTTGCCAAATGTACTATTGCAAATAGCGAAAACATCCCAAATAAATATAAACTGGGAAAGTACAACAATAGAACAAGTATGGAACCGCATGGGTCTTATTCTGCACCGTTTCGTATCTACGCTAGGGAAGCAGGAAAAGAACCACATAGATCATATTCTGCACCGTTTCGCACTTACACCAAGGAAACAGGAGACGAACCGATGGAGCTAGGATTATTCCGAAGCAAAATCTCAGGCAATAGAAATGAACATCAACAATAGTGAAGTCAAAGAGGTTAATGAACAACAGGCGCACACAACCTCCGGGTCAGACGAGTATGTCGAAGAAAATTTTTACCAGGCACACCCCGATTAAGATTTTTTGCCATACGTTTATAGAAAACGTTTGTAACATTATCAAAAACAAATTATCATCATAAGCGGAGTGGCTTTTTGTTTTTTCAAGTATTATCCACGTGTAGGAATGTTTCACCATACGATAACAATCAATACAATTGTGAACGTTTGTGAATTTCAGAAGTTTAGCGATGATATGTTGGTGGAACCAGGACTTTATAGATCACATGATAACAAATCAACTATAAGATATTAAGTCCGCATCGGTCAAAACCAACAATTCTACCAGCGTATGGATTAATTGTTAACAACTTTTAAAATATATCACCATTGCAGATGGATGAGTTTGTTTTGGAAAAGTCAGAAGTTGTCTGCTTTAAACACTGAAAATCTTACATGTTTAGAAAAAGATTTACTGATGGACATTATTAACCGTAACTCTTCGGTACCACTACGTGAAGGTGATAAATTAACAGCACGATAAAAAAAATAATCACGAAAGTAAAATAAAAATAATAAATAATCACGAAGGATGAAGAACCGGTTAACAGTAGATCTTAAGGGCACGGGAAACGAAGAGTAATCACAATGTCAAATTACCGTGTATCGTCGATTTTTGGCCAAGCACAATCTGTATGTTATTTTCTCATGTCGAATCATGGAAAAATTGGTGGCAGTAGGCTTTGCTTATGCTACGTTACTCGTTCTGACCGGCTCTTTCCAACCTGTCAAAAAAAATTACGCTGCCACATCCCAAATTACGCTGGTAGAGAGGCGATAATCTTTTTGGCAGGTTGAGTGAAATGTTTCAAGATTATATTTGCGATTACTCTTCGTTTCCCATACCCTTTACAGATATCCAGGGTGTCCACTCAGATTATGATTTCAAATTCCCGGTTTTTCCCGGTTTTTTCCCGGTGTTTTCCCAGCTTTTCACGGTTTCTCTAGTTTATGCAGGTTCACTTCATTTTGATTGCTAATAGTAGATAAACGTATCTGTTATATGTCTCTATGGTTTCTAAAGTAGTTCAAAACTGCGTGTAAGTTAGGTGTTAAAGAACAGCTTTAAAGAAATAACTTCAAAATTTTCAAAAATAAAAACTCTTGAAAAACTGAAGGAAAACAAGAACAACATATACGGGTTGGGATTATAGAGAAGCGTAAACTGAACATTTATTGCAACAACACACATTTCTAGCGTATATAGAAGAAAAAAATGTATATAAAAATGTTGTAGAACAACTTAATTAATGACATAACAAATTAATTTTTAATACGGCTCAAAATTAGAAATGAATAATGTTTTTCTTTCGCTCATACAATTTGCTCAATCATAACATTGTTCAACAAAAGAAGGGAGATGTCGCATACCTGTTGTACATCTTCTAATATTTCTATCAAAAGATACTTTCATAAACACGTCGATACAAATGATTCACATTATCAAAATTTCAAGCAAACACACCAGCAACTCAAATGACCTACATTTCACCAAGATTAAAAACTGACCAGCCCACTCGTCTAGCAAATGCAGCAAATAAATAAGATCCCATACCAATACAACCAATACACCAGCCAGAGAGTGGTTAGCAGTTAAACGTAAAACAAATAACTTTATCCATATCAAACCATTGCTGACAAATAGAATAAAACATACATAATTATTTCCGTAAGAATAGTAATGACCACACCGCGACCGAAATTCTATCCAAAGCGGCATATTTTTTGCAAGCATAGAAATCGATCAGATCACATCCGAAAGTTACATCCATAGTGACACATTCATAGCAAGTGCAGCAAGAGATTGCACAACGCGCGATCGTCCTGAAACAAGCAACATTTACCGTAAGCAACCTTATAAACTCAACTGGGTAACAGGTTTTTTGTAAGTCTTTTATTATTGACAAAGATTGAGATCACTGATAAATTCTAGTTCAATATGGGAGAAAAATATTGAAAAAGATTGAAAATCGATTAACAAAGTCAGTTAACAAAGAAGCGCTACTAAAATAACTTATTTATCCAAATTTTCCATTGCTTCATCTATTAATGCTACTTCTTTTTGACAGGTTGCGAGTGTTTTCGATTCCAGTTCTTTCTTTGCTTGGTTTTTTGCCCTTTTCATAGCACCTTCTTTGTCTTTTTGTTCCTTTTCATTTTTCTTCTGCTGCAAGCTCTCGTGGTAGCGTCCGTGGGCGTTTCGGGCGTACTGGATGAGAGATTTATTGATGTCGACAGCTAGAACACCACCAGCGTTCAAAACGGCGTCGTACACCATTCGCTGTGCTACTAAACTTTCTTCGATTAAGTTGACATTCAGGCACGCTTTATTCACAGAAAACCCTCGCTCCAATGTGGCAATGCCATGTGAATCCTCAAGGATATTCATCCAAAATGTGTCTTACCTACAATCATGCCGTTTATAGCCTGCCAACGATGATTGTAGGCTAGATATTTGCACTGCCTTTGAGAATTCCTCACAAACTTGTCAGCGACAGAACCCGGTATTTGCTCTTTTTGAACCATGTCATCCAGGCAGAACTCCAATCGTTTTAGTGCGACATCACGCGAATGAGTTATGGTCTCAGGATTTATACACGAAATAAATCGAGTAAATCTGTGTACTAATGGACACCGGTCACAAATTTTCTTAAAAAATGCAATATAGTATATATTGTTCTTGAATTGCAAGATCAGCTAACTCTATATCGGTGATCTCTTTTGCTTTTATATTCAAGAATCCCGGTTTTAGAACCTTTCCCATCATTGAACGAATTAGCGAAGTTAATTCCTCGAACAAGAATGGTACCATGGGAGCATCACTCTGGAAATTCTCGCAAAAAAGGTTCCACCAATGCAGCAGATGAAATGAAAAACGCAAGTTTTGGGCTCAACATTGGATCAGAAACGGCCTTTTCCACTACAACGAAGGGCTTTGATTGAACTACTGCTACAAAACTCTTTTTAAACAAATGATGGCCTTCTTTAAACTTTTTGTCACGCTGGTTTTTAACTGCATCCACATACACCTTCAAGTGAGAAACCATTTTTGTAGCACGCTCAGCAACAATCAAAGTCTCGATCCATTGAACAGGACGAAAGTTCAGCGGGAATATATCAGATCCAGTGGTTTCTTTGTAGTCCTCACCGCGCAATAGAAAATCTTTCAACATGTGATAAAGCGATGTCAAAAATTTGTCAATGCTCCACTCAATGTGCTTCATACCATCTTAGAAAGCATTGTGCACAGCATGCAACCCACAGCTACCGATGTTTAGAAGAACAACGGATGGCACACCACGTAGATTCCGTATTTCCTCATTTAGGTCCTTCATTAAACGCCAATTGACGTTTGGTCCGTCCATGCTGAGTTGACACACATTATTAAGAACCGAGGGTCTTCCTTTCGTACATTGCTTCAATCCGTTTAGCAGATCACACGCGCGCGAGGAATCCAAAAACGCCGATCCGAGGTAACGACTTTCGCCCGGTCGACGTTGTCGTTCCAAAATCCATACGGACATCCATCTGTTGGCGCTGCGACACTTTGTTTAGTGTTTCATCGAAACCAATCACAAGCTCAGAACATGTATCGAGTTGCTTCAAGATTTCTTTTTTAAAATAAGGTGCCAAACCGTACGTTATGAGATAGGAGAGTTTTGTGCGTCCCATATCAAGCTTGGCAGCGATTTGGCTATCCGGAAACACCTTCTTAAAAAGATTCGAGTTAGCTGCAGCACTGCAATAGGAGTTGTGAGTGACAATAGTTTCCAGCACCCACAAAATTTCGGCTTTTGTAACATGATCGTTCAACATGTGTACATGTTCAAGACGTTGGGGATCGTGGGGTCTTGATTTTTGGTGACGGTGGAAGAAGCTGAGCTTTAGGCAGCCACTTCAGTGGAAGTTGAAGGTAGTGACGAAGATGGCTGAATACCAAGGTTTTGATCTACAAAAAAAACAAATAAAATGAATCTATTATGCAGGATAAAAAAATTTAACACGCCGGGCTCAAGAGTCCAACACTTAACATTCCGTTCGGCCGAGCGAAAAGCAGTGCAAAATCACCGCTTTGCTCAGCGTGTTAAAAACAATTTAATTCCCCTACTTGCTTAAAAATAGTTGATTGGAGGGTTCGTTTTTTGAACCAACGCACGTTGTTCATGTCCTTTGCTTTTCTCATGACTAATCAAAGCCACTCTGCCCATAGAGTTAATTTTTATTTTTTTAATGCACCATTTGCAAATCGCTGCATAAATGTCCTGCGGATCGGAGGAGCACCACAGAAACGAATTTTCGTAGGTTGGACATTATGTGATTGGCATGGCTAGCGATCTATGTAGAATATTGTTAACAGAAGTTAAAATTTACATCAAACCGTACGGCAGAAAGCTTACCTGATAGCAAACACAAGAATAAAAAAAAAAACACTTCAATAAACACAATAACACGTAATGGAAACGAAAGGATGATGTAGAATGATGAAGGATTGACAGGAAATATCGGTAGAGGGACAGGGGTTTTCAATTGAAATTGCAGACCACGGATTTGGGCGCTGTGAATATTTTTGTACAATATCATAGGAGGCGATTGTCTTTTCATCTAGTAAATTTACTAGATTTAAAGTAATTGTTTTGGCTACTATCAGCAGCATATACAAAGACATTTGCTTGCTTTTTCATTTCATATCGAGTGTTTAAACAGATGATCAATGCTTTTACAATTTCAACTGGAAAACCCTGTCACCATGTTACCAATGTTAACCCTCGATGCGTTCTCTCATGTCCGAAGAAAAATAAAAGAGTATGGCAAACCGCATTGCTTCCCTGGCGACAAAATCATCATGCTTTCTCGCTTTGTCTCTACGCCGGCACTACTGGAAGAAACGAGAAACGCAATACGGATACATTGAACCTTCAAACAGTGGACAGCAAATGTGGCCCTTAACAAATGTAGTGACAGTTTTACATGAAAACGATAATACGATAGTAAAATATATAAATCTCAAAAAATAGTTGCATGAAAAATATTCCCGGTTTTTTCGGCGAAATTCCCGGTTTTCCCGGTAAAATTAAATTCAAGGCTGATTCCCGGTTTTCCCGGTTGAGTGGCCACCCTGGATATCCCAACCATTTCAAAATGACGTGGAAAACCAAATAAGAGAAATGCCAGAACAAGGGATAATAAGGCCATCAACCAGTCCGTATTCTGCACCGGTCTGGGTTGTGCCAAAAAAGAACGACGCTTCCGGGAAAAGGCAAGTTCGAGTCGTTATAGACTACAGAAAATAAAGCGAAAAAACCATAAGTGATAAGTTTCCGATCCCTCAAATAGAGGATATCCTTGATTCATTAGGAAAATAGGAGTACTTTAGTACAATTGACTTGAAAGCCGGTTTCATCATATTGAAATGGATCCTAAGTACAAGGAAAAAACTGCGTTTTCAACAACAAAGGGTCATTTCGAATTTAGTAGGATGCCATTTGGGTTGAAAAATGCCCCGGCGACTTTTCAAAGAGCGATGAACAACATCCTCTCTAATAACATAGGAAAAATTTGCTTCGTGTATATGGACGACATCATAGTTACAGGATATAATTTAAATAATCATTTAGAGAATCTAGGGAAAATCCTTCATCGTCTATCAGAATTCAAATACATTTAAAATAATTAAAAATAAATACAGTTATCGAAATGTAAATTTTTGCAAAGAAAAACCGCATTCTTGGGTCATATTGTGACTTCAGAGGGCATCAAACCAGATCCAAGCAAAATAAGTAAAATTCTGGATTGGCAGCTTCCGAATACAAAAAAGGAATCAAGGAATTTTTGGGGTTAACGGGTTCCTATAGGAGATTTATCAAAAATTATTATCAAGTAGCCAAACCTATGGTTAAATATTTAAAAGACTCGATTACAAATGTTGACATTTAGGACCTGGAGCTTAAAAACTCCTTCAAAAAATTAAAAGAAATTATTACTTTCGATAAAATCCTAGCGTACCCACATTTTTCCGTTCAGTTTATTTTAACCACAGATGCAAGTAACTTTGCATTAGGCGCCGTGCTATCGCAAATTCAGAATGGCATGGAACGACCGATTGCTTTCGGTAACAGGACTCTTAATGAAACAGAGATAAATTATTCAACTACGGAAAAAGAGGCATTGGCTATTATCTGGACAGAAAAAAAAAATGAACCATACCTTTATGGAAAAAAAATTGTTCTCGTTACAGACCACAAGCCACTCATCTAAAAAATCGAAAATCCTACGATGGCGGATGTGTCTTGAAAATTTTAAGTATGATGTGTTTTACAGGGAAGGTAAAAGCAATGTAGTAGCAGACGCTTTTAGTAGGAAAAATCAGGATCAAGAAATAACTGAAATAAATAAAGTTCGTCTTGCGAAACTAGACATTCGGCGAGTTTATCAGATGGCGACTTCTTGCATATTGTAGATCGCCAAATTAACTGCTATAAGAATCAATTAGTTTTCGAAAGTGGAGACACGCAAACAGAACGCATTGAAACCCCATTTCTCGGTATTAACAGATACGTTTGTAAAGGTTCTTTTACCGACAATGAGATCATCAACAAGATACAAAGAATCCACAATAAGAATCAAACCGCAATCTACGTCCCTGAAAATTTGTTAAATAGAATTTCACAGATCTGCAAAAACCATCTATCTAAAGGCCACTTTGTGCTGACACAGAACAGAGTTTAAGACGTCACTCTTAATAATTAACAAAAGAACAAAGACTTAATAATAACAAAAGAACATGAGAGAGCTCATCGAGGGATAAACGAAGTAGTAGAACAAATAAAAAATCATATCTTTCCCACAAAAGAGACCACAGCGCAGGCAGGCGACATGACAACACAATTGAAAGAATAGGGAGCGGTGCCGACGGACACAGACAGTCCCTAGGGAAAAATTCTCGAGCATTTCATACTTGCCTCTCGCTCTATTACGTATGCCGTCTCGCTTACGATCGTTATAACCCCCTGTGAGTTGTTTTTGCTTTCGCAACAGTTCCAACCCACAATCGCTGTTGCTCGCTCGCACACCCGCAAGTGATAGCCACCGAAAAGTCTCCGAGCGTTCGGGCACCCGCCTCTTGAGCCGGGACGGTCTTTCTTTTGTATTGCCATCCGTGCTTCCCTCATTTGGAGGGGTCTTGGTGCTCGGCCGGGCATTTGAATGCGAATTTGAAAAATTTAATTTTTGCGAGCCGTACGTTCTGTACTCCACGGTCCGGGCTGCTTGCCTTTTTTCTGCATGTTCTTGGTGTCCGATATCGTCGGAGATAGTGATGAGAAGAAGGAATACCTTCATATGATCTGATCTGCTCTCTAGCTTAAATGTTCTGATCTGATCCAAAAATGTGTGAGCAAATGCTCCAATCCCGGGCAACACGGAGTGAATTTCTCACTATGGAGTTCATGTGGTCCGATCTTGGCGCGTTGACAGTCATTTTGTCCGGGAGATCGGACCCAATGAACACCCTGAACGGACTGCGTGAATTCAATTTATCCAGTAGGGGAAATATCAAAACATGGTAGTGTAGTGGTGCGGGCCAAAACATGACTCTGAAATAGGGGAAAATTTTTTTATTTCTTCCTTTCTTTTCCCTCTTCTCTCTCTCTCTCTTTCTCCTTTCTCGATCTCGAGCTCGCTTCGCTCTCGGTCGGGCCGGTCGGTTCCGGCTTGACTTTACTTTCCTTCTCTTGCACCTTATTTTGTTTAGTCAGATCCGTCCGACAGTCACCGTTCGTCGTCAGTCGATTGTCGCTGCTCGAGGAGGAAGGTTTTGTCCACCGTTTCTCACCAGCGTCAGTCGATCGCTAAATTGCTGGACGGAAGCAGAAACTTTACATGTACAAAGTTCTACCTATCCTAACCCAGACTTGATCCCAGACTTTTCTAGTTGGTGCGCAGACACGATAGATTGAAGCTATCGGTCTTGACATAAAAAAAGGGCTTCAATACGAACCGGGTTCTGTACAACTTAGAACTGGGCCGTTTCATTGGTTCGATTCTTTCATTCCCTTTCGTAAATGTTGGCTCAGTCGTGATCAACTGCTTCGCCAGCAGCTTGTGCTAAAAATAGATTTTGGCTTTACGCTGACTGGAAGGGGAAACTGTTCCGCGTCGCAGGGGCCAACACGTACGCACCAAACGTTCGTTCGAGCAGGCAGAGCGTAGCGTAAATTGTCGTGGTATGCAAAGCATGGTAAAGATTTCAAGTGCGCGCTGCACGGCGCATTTGCTAGACAGTGTAGAATATTTTTTCGTCGGTGCAATATGTTTTTGAACGCGCGAGCAGATATTATAGATAAAATCCGCGGCTCGATGATTTGATAAGGTGATCAAATGCATTTTGATAAAATGCTGATTTATGTGAAGATATGTTTTTTTTTTCTTTAGTCATAACTTTTAACATCACTTTTCGAAAACATCTTGCCTTCTAAAGATGTTGCTTAAGGAGTTATGAAATGTGTCCGTCGGTCTATCGCACCGTTACCAATCTTTAGATGAAAACCGTACCATAAAAAATTACTAAAAAATGGTGCTTTATAGAGCTTAGACGTGTCTGACATAAAAACAGGGAACTTACTGGGAAAACGAGAAGTAAATTATAAATTACTCCTGTTTGTTTACGAAATGGATATATGCTTGCCCGTGATAAATAGACATTCAAAAATCGTTCAATTGTAAGGAAGGGGCAAGGGTAATAGTACTTAGTTTATCTTTTCCTACCAAACTCTGGCAATTCACCATAAAAATCAAATAAAATATGATATGCTTTTAGCACTGGGATTTTTAATCAATCAATTATGTGACGATTCAGAACTTTTAATTTGTCTATAAGAATCAGAATCTATTTTATATTTTTATAGTAAGACTGAAGAAAACATGGCAAATGTTAGTCGGTGTTTTTAAGGTGAAAGAAGGTGGCGCCTTTTATTTTGCAAACCGAGGGTGACACACACAAAAATATATGCTAAATTAAGTGTCAACTACGTAACAAAAATGGCAAAAATGGTGAATGATACATCGTTGGGTAATTCAAGTAGGCTTACACATTTGAAGCTAGCCTAAAATAAAAAGTTAAGTTATTTTAATTAATGCTTTCTTGACCAATTACGATTTTCTACCAGCTTTGATCGTTTTTCCCCTTCCTTTCCTTTTCTTTTAAATTGGCTTTTGCTTATAAAAATCTTTTGAGTCGAATACTTGTTTGGACTTACTGCACATTTATGAATTTTGAATCACATTCAAACTTATAGCAAACAGTTATTTTGACGATTAAATCCAAGCTTTGTCTATAACAAACACCACATTTGGTTCTTTTAACAAAAAACGTTGCCATACGTGCAGAATACTTCGTCGCATCAATCTTGGAACGGCCAACCATTTAAACAAAGCCTGCGCATGGTACGGCAAAAGAAAACGATACACGCAGACGATGGACGATGACGTGCGATAGCGGCAAACCAACGCTGACGAAATGCACAGATAAAAAAAACACTGCCGGCAGGCAGAACGCGTTCACGCTGAATCGCGTGGAATACGGGTGCGACAGAAAGAAGCGATGAAACAGCACGAGAACTAAACGCTCCGACCGAGCGCGCGTTCATCATTGGACCGCCCCTCGCTCGCCCGCCACTGATCATTTTACTTCAGTTTCCCCGCTGATCCACATTTCGCATCCTTCTCACGCAGTGAGACGGCTCGCCGTTTTTTTATATGGAGTTCAGCCGAGAGAAATGAACTCGGTGTTGCCCGGGAATGCACAGATAAAAAAACACTGCCGGCAGGCACAACGCGTTCACGTTGAATCGCGTGGAATACGGGGACGACAGAAAGAAGCGATGAAACAGCACGAGAACTAAACGCTCCGACCGAGCGCGCGTTCATCATTGGACCGCCCCTCGCTCGCCCGCCACTGATCATTTTACTTCAGTTTCCCCGCTGATCCACATTTCGCATCCTTCTCACGCAGTGAGACGGCTCGCCGTTTTTTTATATGGAGTTCAGCCGAGAGAAATGAACTCGGTGTTGCCCGGGATGCTAACCAATGGAACTAGTTCTCCAATCTGCTCCGAACTGATCTGATACGCTCCCTGTGACGCCTATCCCTAGGAACCACGGAACTGTTAATCACTTGATGAACAACTGGAACATTACAGGGTGGGTTGATCACCGGGTGATTGGACCTATTCCCCCTCGCTGTCAACATTTTTGTGAGGGATCGAAGAATATTAATGTGTCCTCCTTATGCGCTGCGCTCCTGGTGCGCTGGTGCCGGTGTTTGGGTTATCTTCCTTAGGCTTTATTGTGAGCATTTTTTTCTATTCGCATTTTTAAGTGAGTTTGCAGCACCTGCAGTACTGAAATATATCCAACTAAATTTAACTATTTAACTTTTAAAGTTGCATCATATTTACTTTACTTATAAGAATCGATCGCTTATCTTTCGTGTTGACAGACTTGAATGAATCCTCTCGACCATAAGAGCTGTTGTGATATTTGAAGCCAATGATGAAACATAAAGAGTCTTCAACGTCAGTAGAGCGAATGCTATCCTCCAATCACCAGGGGTCGTTTCATTTGAAACTAGTTTGAAAATATTCCATTTCAAACTATTCTGAACCTAGATCATCAATACACTTTTCACGTACATGCGTGGGATTAAGCTACAATATAAACAACAACTAGTGGTGGATAACTCAGTCGGACCGGGGGAATAAGGCTCTGACAGGCCGCTTGGGATGCCCGTTGCCCATAGGGACTGGATATGATCTGATCCGATACGCTCCCTGTGACGCCTTTGCCCGTTGCCCATAGGGAGTGGATTTGATCTGATCCGATACGCTCCCAGCGACGCACTACGCAAACCGGCAGCGAAAGAGAAGGATTATGCTCTTCTGACGTGATCTGCTCTTTGGCTGCGAGCAAATGATCTGATCTGCTCTCGACTTTTGGAAGTTATCCCAAGTTACTAGTCGGAGATCGGCCGTGTGTTGAAATGCTTTACTCTTTGTACCGGTGTGCCGTGCTGTGGGGTGCTGTAAAATTTGGTTTTAATTGCTTTTCTTAGATTTTGACCCACTCGTCCCCTCGATCGTATGGAGTTTTTCTACTCGTACCAGACACCACATTCCATCACGCATGCGTAGCTTCAACCAAGAGTAAAGAGTGGTACTCTGCGATTCCCATCGGATTCATATACCGTTTTTGGCTCCACGCGGAGGTTCTCGTATAGCTTCGCGTGTAAAGCGACAGGGCAATTTCAAAAACTTTTCACGACTAAAGAGACAGGCCTCGTATAGCTTCGCGTGTAAAGCGTCAGGGCAATTTCAAAAACTTTTCACGACTAAAGAGCCAGCATAAATCCGATAATTTACTACAGTCAAAAAATAGCTCTGGGCAACTGACTAAAAGTATAGGCATTCAAGGGGGTTCGGGTAGAACGAGGGCAACAGGCGATAATCACCAAACTGGAACTGCAGCAAAAACAAAAACAACTCACAGGGGGTTATAACGATCGTAAGCGAGACGGCATGCGTAACAGAGCGAGAGGCAAGTATGAAACGCCCGAGAATTCTTCCCCGGGTTCCCCGGGTAGTGAGTGATCGTAAGGAAGAAGAACACACCATACTACAGAGCACTGTAGTAGTAGATGTAGTAGCGCATGTAGACTAATGTATAAGTATAAGGTAGGAATTAGGTATAAATGGCGTAGATGATCATCAAACAATATTCAATTTCCATAACAGTTATTAAATAATAATTGATCAATCTATTGATGCACAGCATGGACGTGGATAATGTGTAAACAGTAACGTTTTTTCAAATGGTTGAATATATATGTATGTATACACAATTTGCATCTATGAAAACCAAAACAAACCGGCCTCCAAACTGACTTATGTTAATGAGTTTTACGTTTCTGGTGTTCGATTGTGTGTTTTTGCTGATGAATACGACATTTGGCTTGATGGGTTCACATATGGCTTGTTCAGGTTTCAACTTTGATGGCCCAAGTTTGCAGCTTTGCTAAACGCGCTGCTCTATCCATAGAAAAAACCTGTATATTCAACCATTTGAGCTTCACTAGTAATCAAACAATATTCAATTTCCATAACAGTTATTAAATAATAATTGATTAATCTATTGATGCACAGCGTGGACGTTAAATATGTGTTAACAGTAACGTTTTTTTCTTCAAATGGTTGAATATATATGTATGTATACACAATTTGCATCTATGAAAACCAAAACAAACAGGCCTCGAATCTGACTTATGTTAATGAGTTTTACGTTTCTGGTGTTCGATTGTGTGTTTATGCTGATGAATACGATATTTGGCTTGATGGGTTCACACATCGCTTGTTCAGGTTTCAACTTTGATGGCCCAAGTTTGCAGCTTTACTAAACGCGTTTACGCTTGCTCCATCCATAGAAAAAACCTGTAAATTAGAGTTGTGCCTTTTGAATCTTTCGACGAGATTCATGAATCTGAATCTTTCGTGGGAGGATTCATTCAGAATGATTCATGAATTTTTAGATCTTTTGAAACTTTTTGAGGTTCGTACCTGGGCAACAAGGAGTGAATTTCTCACTATGGAGTTCATGTGTTCCGATCTTGGCGCGTTGATAGTAATTTTGTCCGTTAGATCGGACCCAATGAACGCCCTCAATGGACCGCTTGAATACAATTTATCCAACAGGGGAAACACACAAAAAAGTAGTAGTGGTGCGGCCAAAAATCAATTCTCCTTCTACGTACACACTACCACCGAGGCCGTCTAGCCGATCGGCCGTTCGGCTTTCTCCTTCTGTAATCGGGCACATTTTTCCCCCACTCCTGTTCTAGTCAGTCCGTCGCTTCGTCAGTCGATTGTCGCTGCACAAGGAGGAAGGTAATATGCCCACCGTTCCACCAGCGTCAGTCGATCGCTAACAATGCTGGACGGATGCAGAAACTTTACATGTACAAAGTTCTAACTATCCTAACCCAGACTTGATCCCGGACTTTTCTAGTTGGTGCGCAGACACGATAGATTGAAGCTATCGGTCTTGACATAAAAAAAGGGCTTCAATACGAACCGGGTTCTGTACACCTTAGAACTGGGCCAACCTCCCATTGGTTCGATTCTTTCATTCCCTTTCGTACATTTTGGCTATGTCGTGATCGACTGCTTCCCCAGTAGCTTGTGCTAAAAATAGATTTTGGCATTGCGCTGACTCGAAGGGGAAACTGTTCCGCGTCGCAGAAGCCAACACGTACGCACCAAACGTTCGTTCGAGCAGGCAGAGCGTAGCGTAAATTGTCGTGGTATGCAAAGCATGGTAAAGTATTCAACCGGCGCTGCACGGAGCATATGCTGGACAGTGTAGAATCTTTTTTCGTCGGTGAAATTTGTTTTCAAACGCGCGCGCAGATATTTTAAATCCGCGGCTCGTTGGTTTGATCAAGTGCATTTTGATTAAATGTTGATTTATGTGAAGATAAGTTTTTTTTTAGTCATAACTTTTAAAGATGTTGCTGAAGGAGTAATGAAATTTGTCCGTCGGTCTATCGCACTATACCAATCTTTAGATGGAAACCGTACCAACAAAAAATATTAAAAATTGTGCTTTATAGAGCTTAGACGTTTCTGAAATAAAAACAGGGAACTTACGGGGAAAACGAGAAGTAAATTATAAATTAATATACTCCTGTTTGTTTACGAATTGGATAAAAGCTTGCTCGTGATAAGTTGACATTCAAAAATCGTTCAAGGGTAAGGAAGGGGCAAGGGTTATAGTATTAAGTTTATCTTTTCCTACCAAACTCTGGCAATTCACCATAAAAATCAAATAAAATATTGTATGCTTCTAGCATTGGGATTTTCAATCAATCAATTATTTGACGATTAAGGACATCTAATTTGTCTAAAAGAATCAGAATCGTGAAGAATGAAGAACACATGGCAAATGTTAGCCGGTGTTTTTAAGGTGAAAGAAGGTGGCGCCCTTTACTTTGCAAACCGAAGGTGAGACACGAAAAACATATGTTAAATTAAGTGTCAACTACATAACAAAAATGGTTGAATGAAACATTGTTGGGTAATTCAAGGAGGCTTACACATTTTAAGCTAGCGTAAAATAAAAAGTTAAGTTTATTTACTTAATGCTGTTGCAATAATGATGTTCAACCAGCTTTGATCGTTTTTTTTGACAATTTTTTCTCTTCCTTTCCTTTTTTTTTTTAATTGCCCTTTTCTAATAAAAATGTTTTGAGTCGAATACTTGTTTGGACTTACTGCACATTTTTGAATCTTGAATCACATTCAAACTTATAGCAAACAGTTAATTTGACGATTAAATCCAAGCTTTGTCTATAACAAACACCACATTTGGTTCTTTTAAATAAAAACGTTGCCATACGTGCAAAATACTTCGTCGCATCAATCTTGGAACGGCCAACCATTTAAACAAAGCCTGCGCATGGTACGGCAAAAGAAAACGATACACGCAGACGATGGATGCTGACGTGCGAAATCGGCAAACCAACGCTGACGAAATGCACAGATAAAAAAAACACTGCCGGCAGGCAGAACGCGTTCACGCTGAATCGCGTGGATTAAGGGTGCGACAGAAAGAAACGATGAAACAGCACGAGAACGAACCCGGGCAACACCGAGTTCATTTCTCTCGGCTGAACTCCATATAAAAAAAACGGCGAGCCGTCTCACTGCGTGAGAAGGATGCGAAATGTGGATCAGCGGGGAAACTGAAGTAAAAAGATCAGTGGCGGGCGAGCGAGGGACGGTCCGATGATGAACGCGCGCTCGGTCGGAGCGTTTCGTTCTCGTGCTGTTTCATCGCTTCTTTCTTTCGCACCCTTAATCCACGCGATTCAGCGTGAACGCGTTCTGCCTGCCGGCAGTGTTTTTTTTATTTGTGCATTTCGTCAGCGTTGGTTTGCCGCTATCGCACGTCATCGTCCATCGTCTGCGTGTATCGTTTTCTTTCGCCATACCATGTGCAGGCTTTGTTTAAATGGTTGGCCGTTCCAAGATCGATGCGACGAAGTATTCTGAACGTATGGCAACGTTTTTAGTTAAAAGAACCAAATGTGGTGTTTGTTATAGATAAAGCTTGGAATTAATCGTCACTTTAACTGTTTGCTATAAGTCTGATTCAAAATTCAAAAATGTGCAGTAAGTCCAAACAAGTATTCGACTCAAAACATTTTTATTTGAAAAGGCCAATTTAAAGGAAAAGGAACGGAAGAGGAAAAACGATCAAAGCTGATAGAAAATCATTATTGGTCATAATTGGGCATTTAGTAAAATAACTTAACTTTTTTTTTAACGCTAGCTTAAAATGTGTAAGCCTTCTTGAATTACCCAACAATGCATCATTCAACCATTTTTGTTATGTAGTTGACACTTAATTTAACATATGTTTTTCGTGTGTCACCCTCGGTTTGCAAAGTAAACGGCGCCACCTTCTTTCACCTTAAAAACACCGGTAAACATTTGCCATGTGTTCTTCATTCTTACTATAAAAATATAAAATACGGAATGAAGGCACGATTCTGATTCTTTTAGACAAATTAGATGTCCTTAATCGACAAATAATTGATTGATTGAAAATCCCAATGCTAGAAGCATACAATATTGTATTTGATTTTTATGGTGAATTGCCAGAGTTTGGTAGGCAAAGATAAACTTAATACTATAACCCTTGCCCCTTCCTTACCCTTGAACGATTTTTTAATGTCAACTTATCACGGGCAAGTTTTTATCCAATTCGTAAACAAACAGGAGTATATTAATTTATAATTTACTTCTCGTTTTCCCCGTAAGTTTCCTGTTTTTATGTCAGAAACGTCTAAGCTCCATAAAGCACAATTTTTAATAATTTTTGTTGGTACGGTTTCCATCTTAAGATTGTTTATGGTGCGATAGACCGACGGACAAATTTCATTACTCCTTCAGCTCATCTTTTAAAGTTATGACTAAAAAAAAAACCTATCTCCACATAAATCATCATCGCTATACAAATTTCCTTTAATCAAAATGCATTTCATCATCTTATCAAATCAACGAGCCGCGGATTTAAAATATCTGCGCGCGCGTTTGAAAACAAATTTCACCGACGAAAAAAGATTCTACACTGTCCAGCAGATGCTCCGTGCAGCGCGCACTGGAATAATTTACCATGCTTTGCCTACCACGACAATTTACGCTACGCTCTGCCTGCTCGAACTTACGTATTGGTACGTACGTGTTGGCCTCTGCGACGCGGAACAGTTTCCCCTTCCAGTCAGCGCAATGCCAAAATCTATTTTTAGCACAAGCTGCTGGCGAAGCAGTCGATCACGACATAGCCAAAATGTACGAAAGGGAGTGGAAGAATCGAACCAATGGAAGGACGGCCCAGTTCTGAGGTGTACAGAACCCGGTTCGTATTGAAGCCCTTTTTTATGTCAAGACCGATAGCTTCAATCTATCGTGTCTGCGCACAAACTAGAAAAGTCCGGGATCAAGTCTGGGTTAGGATAGTTAGAACTTTGTACATGTAAAGTTTCTGCATCCGTCCAGCATTGTTGGCAATCGACTGACGCTGGTGGAACGGTGGACATAACCTTCCTCCTTGAGCAGCGACAATCGACTGACGAGGCGACGGACTGACTATAGAACAGGAGTCGGGGAAGAAAATCCGAGCAGAAGGAGAAAGCCGAACAGCCGATCGGCTAGACGGCCTCGGTGGTAGTGTGTGCGTAGAAGGAGATTTGATTTTTGGCCGCACCACTACTACTTTTTTTTGTGTTTCCCCTACTGGATAAATTGAATTCATGCGGTCCGTTCAGGGCGTTCATTGGGTCCGATCTCCCGGACAAAATGACTATCAACGCGCCAAGATCGGACCAAATGAACTCCATAGTGAGAAATTCACTCCGTGTTGCCCGGGAAACGCTCCGACCGAGCGCGCGTTCATCATCGGACCGTCCCTCGCCTGCCCGCCACTGAACTTTTTACTTCAGTTTCCCCGCTGATCCACATTTCGCATCCTTCTCACGCAATGAGTCAGCTCACCGTTTTTTTTTATATGGAGTTCAGCCGAGAGAAATGAACTCGGTGTTGCCCGGGATGAATCTCGTTGAAAGATTCATTCAGATTCATGAATCTGAGTCTGAGTTACACAACTCTATTATCTAAGGGTAACATTACCAAATCCACAATCGAGCATCCCAGTATGAATATGTGTAATAAGATGTACATACCCTGATCAATAGCTGACCGCTCTTTGTATGCGGGTTACGGTATGCGTAAAGCAGCCAGCAGGCACAAGCGAACAAGATGCCAAAGATAACCATCATCGACACAAACAGATTGCTACTAGATGATGCTTCATGAACATCCGTGTGGTAGGTGTGCACTTTGTTGACACTATCGTCGTCGCTGATATCGTTTCCAACCGTTCGATTACCTGAACCATTTGGGCTACTATTGGAAGATTTATTATTCATTGTTGCTTGTTGGCCATCGTCACTGGTGCTATGATTTTCTGGTGTGCTGCTTTCCACAGGCTCACTACCATAGTTATTGCCTTTCTGTCCAACCGCTGGACAGAAAGCCATCTCAGAGATGGTAGTTTTGTCGCAACCTGTGGAACATGCCGTTATTTTAGTTCGATATCAATTAATTAAGCAAAATGTTCTCACCTTTTTGCATCCAATCTTGGCGCTTACGATCGGTGCCGGTTGAGCATCGGTTAATCGTTGGGCACCACAAACACTAAAACGAACATGCGCAAAGAGTTAATGTAAGTTTAAAAAGAGGCTGAGTTTAGCCTTACCTTGAAGTCGGCCCCTTCGTGCGTGATACATGAATCGCAATCCTTAAAGGAGAAGCAAGTAGGCAGAGCAGTCAGCGTAATGATTGTACCATTTTGCACATCAGTTTGACCAAAGTTTACACGATGATATTCGTAAATAGTTTTCTGTTTTGTACCTAAATTTAATGAAAAAATATCGAGTAGTACGCCATATCATAAAACAGTGATCGTGATGGTTTTGGTATGAAAGGTTTGGAAATCTATAAGGACTGCAAAAAAGTAAAAGCCGTTGGAAATCGATGGGGCCAGCGGAACTACGCGCGGCATTTTGATGTATCGAAAATTATATTATTTTAGCTAGGGCGTTTTGTTAACAAGATGTATTGAAACATTCGTGACTTGATTATTGCATCACATACTGTTGAAAACGTAACTCAACTTGCGGTGTGAAAATTATAACAACGCACCCGATCCCGAGAAAGAACACAAAGCGGCGATCCACGCCAACACTAAACTCGATTTAGCTTATCTATGCTTTACTTCACGGTACAAGTCGGGTGCGTTTAAAACCGTCTTTCGGCCTCGTACACGAGTGGAAAGAAAGCTTAAGCCGCTCGTACTTCTATTTATAACTGTCCGTTCGCGCATCTTTTCAACAATGGCGAGATCGATGACATCTCTATGGCGAGACGTTCAAGTGACAGACTGCTTCCATAGTGAGAATGCTGTATTGAAGAGTTGGCCATAGTGAGGAGCAGCAGTGAGAGGATTTTGGTATGGCGAGCTGGTTTTTGCATGAGCCCCTCTTAGTGAGGGTACAACCGTTTGCATGGCGAGCTGGCATTGTGTTCTGATATCGCTGCAGACAGCGCAGTTCGTTGTGATGTGAGATTTTTTTAACGTGCGTAATACTCGAGCTAGCACATGTTTCCCCCACTCCTGTTCTAGTCAGTCCGTCGCCTCGTCAGTCGATTGTCGCTGCTCAAGGAGGAAGGTTATGTCCACCGTTCCACCAGCGTCAGTCGATCGCTAACAATGCTGGACGGATGCAGAAACTTTACATGTACAAAGTTCTAACTATCCTAACCCAGACTTGATCCCGGACTTTTCTAGTTGGTGCGCAGACACGATAGATTGAAGCTATCGGTCTTGACATAAAACAGGGCTTAACTACGAACCGAGTTCTGTACACCTTAGAACTGGGCCAACCTCCCATTGGTTCGATTCTTTCATTCCCTTTCGTACATTTTGGCTTTGTCGTGATCGACTGCTTCGCCAGTAGCTTGTGCTAAAATTAGATTTTGGCATTGCGTACGCACCAATACGTACGTTCGAGCAGGCAGAGCGTAGCATAAATTGTCGTGGTATGCAAAGCATGGTAAAGTATTCAAGTGCACGCTCCACGGCGCATTTGCTGGACAGAGTAGAATCGTTTTTCATCGGTGAAATTTGTTTTCAAACGCGCGCGCAGATATTTTAAATCCGAGGCGCGTTGATTTGATATGATGATCAAATGCATTTTGATAAAATGTTGATTTTTGTGAAGATATGTTTTTTTTCTTTACTTTTCGAAAACATCTTGCCTTCTACAGATGTTGCTTAAGGAGTAATGAAATTTGTCCGTCGGTCTATCGCAGGCTTATACATTTAAAGCTAGCGTAAAAATGAAGAGTTAATTTATTTTACTTAATGCTTTCTTGACCAATAATAATGCTCACCCAGCTTTGATCGTTTTTCGTACAATTTTTCCTCTTCCTTTACTATTCCTTTAAATTGTCTTTTTCTAAGATATATGTTTTGATACTAATACTTGTTTGAACTTACTGCACAATTTTGAATTTTTAATCACAGTCAAACTTATCGCAAACAGTAAAATTGACGATTAAATCCCAGCTTTGTCTATAACATACTCCAAATTTGGTTCTTTTAGCTAAAAACATTTCTATACACGAAGAATACTTTGTCGCATCAATCTTGGAACGACCAACCATTTAAATACCAAAACAAAGTCTGCGCATGGTATGGCGAAAGAAAACGAAACACGCAGATGATGGACGCTGCACGTGCAACATCGGCAAACCAACGCTGACGAAATGCACAGATAAAAAATAAAAATAAAAAATAGTTCCAAAAAAATGCGTGGGAGAAACGTAACAGGCAACGTAAACTTTGAAGTCAGAGTCACACGGTTGGAAGCCTAAAGCAAAGTGATGATTTTTTATCAGTTTTTCAGCCGGTGCAAGGCACATATGTGTTAGTGCCCCCACCACCATCTTTGATTGTTCTCATCAGTTGTTGATAAACATTTGTGGAAGACACAAACATTATTTCTCGATCAATTATTTGGTGCTTGCAATAATATGGGTTATATGAAACGTTTGAGAAAAACTGGTAGTTTTTATAAACGTGCTAAAAAGTACATGGTTTCGGATCCAGTCGATGAGGAAGAGACAGGATTAAGCACAGTAGGTAAGTGATCGATCCTTTAAAAGTGTGTTTTCAGTGAATCAAAACGGTACAAACAATGAAGTTTATTTTCCAATGTTTTAGTTTTTCCGGAGGCACAGAACGAAATAGAAACTGCGGTGCAGTGGGGGCACGCTGAGCACTCGGTGGAACGAAAACAAGAATTAAAGGCTTTGAATTACAAACCAATCTTAAGCAGAGTTTTTTTCCAACTTACACTGAGAAATATGTTCTAATGATATGAAAGTGAAATATCTTCCACAAATGTTTGTCAACAACTGATGGCAATCAAATCAAGGATGGCGGAGGGGGGGGGGGGGGGGGGGGGGTGCAGAAGAATATAGCGCACTAACACATATATGTCTAGCTGACCTTCTGACTTACAGCATTGTCAAACGGCCTGTCAAACAGAAAACTTCGATAGCACATTGATACTCTCGTCGTAATTCCACTTTTGCGGAAATTGGGGATGCTCGAAAAAAGGTTTGCCAAATGTCACATTGGATTCACCTCAACATTTGCTCAATATTCCGCCTAATATAAAGCTATCGCTAGTTTATAACATGGCTGGTTTATAACAATTTTTTAATGTCAGCCTGCGTCTACACACGCTAACAATTTGCACGCTTGTCAAAGCGAAAAGGTAGCTCAGTTTGTACAAAACATGCTGCACCAACGAGCGCGAAAGAGGGCCATAGACCAGTTTTTTTGAATCACCAGTTGCATATCGTGCAACCTAAATTATGCGTGCTGCTTGGTAACACAAAACTGTTCACAACATATTTTACTTAAATTTACTCCAATTTCTTGTTTTATCAAAGTAATTTAAACAAGATTCAACATATCTTACGGCATTGCTTTTGTTTACGTCTGGAATGACAGCTCAAAGTGATCTACAAGGCCGGGCATCGGCAATATGGCGTCCATTTGGCAAACTGCCAAAACTTGGCGTCAAATACATACAGCGCCAAGAGACGACAATTTTTTTTATACAGAGTTCGTCGTGTTTATTTGGCAAATTTGCCAAGTTTCGCTTTGGCAGCCAAAGGTGGCATGGTGTGTCTAGAGGCAGGCTCACTGTAGATACCTCGGGCGACCTATATAAATCTCCACGAACTAAGGACAGTGCGCTGATTTGTTTACATAGTAACGTTTTTTTGTTTGCCAGTATCGTGGCTCTATGTGCAATATCGCGAACGGAGGCCCATTGTTCGCAACACATACTTTTGGCCAGATCTAAATGGCAAATTCCTTTATCATGACGAATGATGAAAAATGGATACATTGCAGTAACCCACGACCATTTCCCTGTTCCGGCACTTCGGCCTTTCATTCATGCCTCGAGGGTTTTGTTGTGCATCTTGTAGGACCAGACCTTTATCATCTGCTATGAGTTGTTGCAACCGAGCAAACCGTCACTGGACTACAGCTTTGAACTCAATTGATCAAATTGAGCCAAGAACTGTTCGAAAGACTACCAGAATACCAGCGCAGGTATGACAGCTGGTCAAAAATGGACATGGGCATGCCAAAAATGCTCGGTCCAACGTTGTCAAACCGGTTATAACCTAGTTGGAACCGTTAAATGGAAATTTTTATCTCGTTATCTCGGTTTGTTGATTGTTGAGTGCTGGGTGAAGACTTAAGGCCTGTGTCTTGCTATTTGTTAGCGTTTACTTTGTTAGAACCAGATATTATTTTCCCTTATGAAATTGTATATTTTTAGTAGTTTCGATCTATTTTTGTTTTTCCAGTGTTGTTCAAATTTTTCCCATTTCACGTCTGGGTCCTTTTCTCTGTTTTGTTTGTATTTGTCGCATTCAAACACAAGGTGACTGGCAGTTTCTGGGACGTTACAAATTTCGCATGTGCCTCGGTCTACCAGTTTCAGTTTGTTGAGCCAAAAATTACTGAAGTCGTGACCGCATATCAGCCTGTTTAAGGTCAGGTCCTTAACACTAAACTTGTTATGGATTCTTTGATCGCAGGTTGTTCCTTTTTTTGCCAACATGTCTGCCTTTTCATTTCCCGGTATTCCTACATGACTAGGGATCCATTGGATCTTGGCATCTAAAAAGACAGCATTATCTAAGATATCACTCATAATTTCATCTATTCGGCAGTCTCTTATGGCGTTCTCACTTGTATAGCAGGCTACTAGGCTATCCGTATATATCACAGGGCGATTCAGTCTTTTTACGATGGCTATTTCCAGTGCTTTGCTTATTGCTATTAATTCTATTGCACTTATTGGTGTTTCACTGCTCAGTTGGAAGCTGTGCATCTCGTCTTCCTGGTTTGTAATATTTGTTGTGAAAATTCCGATGCCACAGCCTTCTGTTGATTTACTGCCATCTGTATAGATAGCGGGTCTGTTGGCGTTCTTGCTAATGAGCTCTAGGCATGGCTGTAGTGCTCTTTGGGCGGTTAAGGTTATCGAAGAGGTCCTTGTTCTTCTGGTATATTGTTTCCTGAGCTAGTAGGCGTCCTTTCCTTCTTTCGCATGTATTTTTCTTCATCTGCACCTCGTTTGGGGTCGAGTGTGCCAATGTTTTGATGATCTCTTTCGCTATGAGGCATTCACTTCTTATTTCACATGGGATTTCTGTTGCTAGTGCCATCAGGGTATTTATTGGAGTTGTTTTAGTGCATCCTGTCACCTTGCGTAGCGCTTGGTTGGTTAGGGTATTAAACCGATTTAGTGTCTTTTTGTTTGCATTGCGGCTTAGAGCTGTTCCGTACTCCATGGAGCCCATTATAATAGCCCTGTGTACTTGAAACGCTTTTTCGGGGCTAATATTATTGGTTGAGCTGCATAAAATTTTTAAAATGTTCAATCGCTCCATGGCTTTTTGCCTTTGCTTCTCAGCATGTACGTTAAAATTGAGTCTATTGTCCAGAGTAACCCCCAGGAATTTGTGTTCTTTGGTATGGCTGATTGTTGTCTCTCCGATTTTTACACTTATCCTATTATCACAGTTATTATCACTTGGAAATGTCATCACTTTGGTTTTTTTCTGGGTTTATTTGTAGTTTCAGGGTTTCTAGTATCCCTGCAAGCCGTCTTGCAAAGTTGCCTGTCGTTTGTTTCTCATTTCCATCTTGCTTGTGGCCGACTCCACAATTGCGAAGTCATACCGTATTATTCCGTATTATTGGTTATGTTCTCTAGTATGGCCATGTTTGTTACTTTGGTTAAAGTTGGGAGCAGAGATATTGGTCTGTAGGATTCCATGAGCGCGGCATTCTTTTCCGGTTTTTTTATAGCTATCACTTTAATCTTTTTAAGTTTGCCATCTATCTTGCCTCTTTGGTACATCCCATTGATTTCAACCAGGATCGTCTGTGTCGTTTCCTTGTTTAGGAGTTTGAGCATCCCATACGTGATCTTGTCGACTCCTGGTGCCGTGTTTTCTTTGACGTTAAGATTTTCTCCCACTTTTCTATGTCTAAAATGGTTTTTTCTGATATAAAACTGGGGTTCTTTGGTATATTATAGTTGTTCGGCGTTCCGAAATTATGTCTAAGAAATTCATCCGCCTTTCCTGCGGTGTTTGTGACTAGGTTTTCTTCTGAGTGGGGTCGTTTATTTCCCTTGTACCTGCTCACCAGTCTCCATAGCTCGCTGGTGGACGTTTGCATATTGATTTTGTCCAGGAGTTGTTCGAAACTTTTCCTCTTTTCCTGTTTTTTTTAAATACTTGAATTTGGCCAGGGCCTTCTTAAATGTTATGTGGTTGTGGGTGATTCTTGTTGTTCCATGCCGTTTTCAGCTCTGTCGTCCACCAGCTTTTCGGGCTGTGGGAAAAAGTTGTAATGTTTTGTTGCATAAGCTTGTTTATAGTTCTGGTTACCGCCTGGATGCTGTTTTGTTCGGTTGGTCTTATTCCAGCTAACTGGCTTTCAAAGCGCGATTTGTTGAATTTCTAAACTATTTTCGGGCTGCTTGGCTGATTTGAGGCGATAATCATGATCCGGTGGCTGCTTCCCCCGACATGTTGATCTAATACTTTTCATTTCACCACTATGTTGGATCTTACTCGTACTATTGTGAGGTCAATCGCCGTGTTCCTTTTAGTACTATCGCTGCTGATGTACGTAGGTTCTTTGTCATGCAGAAGTGTCCAGTCAGTCTCAAGTATGTTATCCAGTAGTATTTCCCCTTTTTTGTCTGAGTACGGGTTACCCCACAACTCGTGATGTACGTTCAAATCTCCCGTTAAAATAATGTTATGACCCTTGAATTTGTTAGCTAACCGAACCAGCCTTTCGGATTGCTCTCGGAATATTCCAGTGGGGGTGGAAGGGCTCATGTATGTTGAAATTATTAACATTTTTGCATCTTTTAAGTGTACAGCTGTGGTCTGCACATATTCATAGTTCCCTGTTTCTGTTTGGTTTAGTATTTCTACTTTATAGTTCTTCCGAACTGCTATTGCACTTCCTCCGTATCCGTCATTTCTGCAGTTCGTATACAAGTTAAACCCGTTGATTTTTAACGGTTTGTCCGTTGTCGTCCATGTTTCCTGGAGGCATAAGACGTCTACGTGGTAATGGGTTGCCAGTTTTTCTAGTTCCTCTACATTGTTTTTTAGTCCTTGTGCATTTGTACAAACATACTACAAGTGTTTAGTGTCTTTTCGGCAGGAAGCTCGAAGAGAAATTGATAGCTTTATTGGCCTGACCCAAATGCTAAATGTTTGAATTTATTTTGAATCTTATGTTCTGGTTTTTTTTGTACTCTTTCGGATGTGGTCGTTTTATTTTCTTACTTATTTATTCTTGCTTTTCGAGTCTTAACTCCTCCTCTGCCAGATGGAAGACCATGTCCACCACATCCGTTAACGCCATAAATCCATCTCTTCAATGACGCTATCTCGTCAGATCCTTGCCAGGTGTCAATGATTCCATTAGCATTATCTGCTCGCTGTCGTAGCTTGTTTCATCCTCGATGGAGATAACCTGCGCACCTGCCTTTTTTCTTCTTTTTTCTTTTATCGGCTCCGCTAGTATATCGAATTTATTTTTAAGGAGGATTCCCCCTCCTGGGTCGTCGACCCCATCTTCTTCACTCCACCCAACTATTAGTGTCCTTTCACTATACTCTCTTTTTTTTCTTATTCAACTCTTCTGCCTCAACCCTCCTATCCTTCACAGATTCTCGATTGGAAAAAATAACCGCTTTGGATTTCACCGAAACTTTTTCAACTCAACTGATCACTATGGAAGTCACTTGTCGAATGATTCTGTTCCGTTCGAACGAACATGATCTGACTACCCAGCAGTTCTGGCCATATGAGTAACTCAAACAATAACTTGATTCGTTGAATCTTTCAAAACATGAAAAATTCCTTTTTCAAATTGGGACTTGCCAGAAATATTGCATAGAGTTGTAGCTAGCGCTGGGCAATAATTTGGATGATCCATTACTACTAAAATAGTCACGATAAATCAAAACGTACCTTAAAAAAAACGGCCGTTATTTAATTGTGTACCTAATACTTACGTATTATTGTCTTATCGATGATGTAAGCATCGGATAATCCTATTTTAACCGGGTGCCTAGTAGACGGATTGTCAAAGATTTGCTGAATATCTATGGGAATTTTTTTATATGCAAAGACAATATCGCCCGACATTTTCAGAGTGACACTGAACGTAAATGAACCATTTTTGGGACGATCCTGTAGTATAACATTTTCCCACAGCACGGTGAAGGTTTCGCCTGAAAAAATGTAAATAAATAAATAAATATATGTATGTATATATATATATATATATATATATATATATATATATATATATATATATATATATATATATATATATATATATAAGTTTATATATATATATATATATATATATATATATATATATATATATATTTATTATTATGGTAACACTAGATTAAGGTCTAGTGTCAAGCATTAAACTATGAATAGTAGACGCGCTGCTAGATGAGAGCTCACCTGCGTTAGGACGATAACGCAGCAGGTAGAGCGAACCGCTCTCTTTGCTTCCAGCCGTGCGAGTGGACGGATCGTGATTTCAATGAAGTGTGTAACAACGACTCATAATTATATATATATGTATATATATATTGTTGGCGCCTACATGTAGGCTAAGGCAGGTCATGAAAGGAATAATGTGCTTAGTGTGCATGGGTATGTGCAAGTATTAGTGTTAGTTCAGAAGATTAGTATTCGTGTTATATCTTGCATTGGGAATAATAAAGTAGTCTAAGGTTACACTTCTACCGAACGGGTTGTTCTCTTTGTGCGCTCCAACATTTGGTCCTTCGAACCGTCAATCCGTCTACTGAACCGTGCCGCGGAGGTGCAAATTGAAGTGCGTTCAGGTGGTGAATTGACTTAGATTCACGGGACATTGTGAGTTTCACGTCAAGTGATTTCGACGAGTATTGGAAGAGTCAGCGCGAACGAAGTTTGTAGCGGTGCAGAAAAAAACGAACTCTGGACTAGTGTTGGCAGAAACGGGATTCGGAAGATTCGAAGATTCGATCACTTGACGGATTCGATCCGATCCGATCCCAACTGACGGATTCGAATCCGATTCGGATTCAGATTCGGATTCGGATTCGTATCCGATTCGGATTCAGATTCGGATTCGATCCGATCGGATCCCAACTGACGGATTTGAATCAGATTCGATTCGATTCGATTCGATTCGATTCGATTCTGATTCAGATCCAGATCCGGATTCGGATTTGGATTCGGATCCGTTTGATTTGATTCGGATTCGGAAGACTCGATCTGATTCGTTCGCACTTGAGTCGAAGTGAGTCAAATTCGATGTGAGTATTGGTTTTCATGCGTCCGATCTGTTCCGTGCGAACGGACATTTTAAAAGGCAGGCCAGGATTTTACAGAATGGCGAAATAGGAGCCAAATTAAACTAAATACTTTTTTAAAGCAAAATTTAAGTACAGAAGAAGAATCATGAGAAGGCAATTTTCAACAAATTTTTGAAAATCATAATGAACTTTTTAAATGAGAAAGTAAATAATAATTTAAAATAATATGCTAAACGTAGCTACTTGATGTTTGTTATTAGTTTGTAACTTATAATATCGACAGAAAAGAAATGAAAGAAAATACAGTTATTCTAAGCCTTCCTCTGCCTCGAGAGATTCGATTTTCCCAACTACTCTGGACCCGGTCGCGTCGGGTCAATTCGGGACGTTGTGATAATTGCAATTTGCTGGTGTCTGCGTTGCGTGGATTTGTGCGCAAATAGTTTGATTAATAATCTTGCGGGCACCAGCCCGTTCTTCACCAGAAGAACGAGAATTATGCTGGATACTGGAGAGTTGGTTGGATGCTGCTAATGAAAGGCTTGGTAAACGGTTAATTCGGCCAAGTCGAAACGTGGAACCATTTTGTATAAGCACCAGTTTGCCGCTCAAAATTCGGCGTCAGTTCAGACATAGTGGTCTTGCCATACAATGGTGGACAAATTATTGGCAGTTGCGTAAAGGTGTGTGATTTCGCGCGCTCTCAGTTGTTTCTTGTTAGACTGTTGCTGCTTTGAGAGATTGCGGTTGTATTGTTGCTGCTGTGGGCGGTTGCTGTTCTATTGTTGCGGCTGTTGGCGATTGTTGCTGCGTTTGGAGATTGTTGCTGCTTTAGAGATTTGTCTTGTGCTGTTCTGATGGTTGGAGATTTGAATGCTGTTGCTGCTGTTGAGGATTGTGCTGTAGCTGCTGTTGCTGTTCACCGTTGTTGAAGAGTGTTGTACGCTGAGTACATTTATTTGTGGCTGATTGCTAGCTGTTGATACGAACTCGCCACAATGCCGGTCACTGATAAAACGGTGCGATAGTTGAAGCGGGTGTACATGGATCTGTTGAGCAGCATAGATCAGTATGTGCAATTTATGGAAAACTAGCTGGCCCGACAAACTTCGTCCTGTCCAATATTTATGATTGCATGAAATAAGGTTTTCTTGTAATTTACTAATTAAAAAAATAGTTTGAATATATGATATTGGAAATCGTTGATGCTGATTATATAACTGCTTTCAAATGTATAGAAAAGCTGGTTTTCCAATGCGTTAAAATGCCACATATAGCTGATCATGTGAAAAACATGGAATTTCAAGATTTACTCTAAACACTTCCAGCGACTGTTGAAAATTTAATTCGCCTAAATTGAAATGGTATATCGTTGGAACTTAAGGAAATTCTCGGAGTGAAACATGCTGCCCTTTATAAATCTCTATTACATTGTTCGAAAGCTACGTCATGTTCCATTACATAATTTTGGAGCTAAAGGTTTCGAAGCATAATAAAACACACTGCCATTGTTAGTTATGTCACAAATGATGCGATGGCAAACCTGGCAAATCCAAGGAGTTTAGAATTTGCACCTATACATTTTTCACTGAAAAGTTTTCAATGATTCCCCGGCTGCACTCTTTAAAGTAATTGCTCATAGTAGGCTGCGAAAGAAGAGCACGATTGCTTTCATAGCCTCCTACGTTTTGAAAAACTCGAAATTTGGAATTTTCTAATTTTCCAGCTTATCCTTCGGAATTTTCCAATTTTTTTTTTGCTTAACCTTCCTTGGGCAAAACTGAACAAATCATCCGAAGACATCATCAAGATTGGTCCAGCCGTTTTTGAGTTTTAGCGTTACAAACAAACATACATCCATTTTTATATAGATAATAGATTACGTGGAGGCAAACATAGTAGAAGTGGGCTGCCAAAAAGTTGCTCTCGAAGATGATAAAACCTTGTTTATAAATGCGAGAGAAAAACTGCTGTCTGAGTGGGAGGAGTGCGATGAAGTGCAGCTTCGCAATGAAAGAGCAGACTTCAACAAGAAGTATAGCATGGTGAAAGCCTTCTTGCTTGATAAATAACACGCGACCAATCCCTAACAAAACGCCCTTCCTTCGAGAAGATGACAACTCAAGACCGTCAAAGGGTTGTGAAGGAAGAGGCATTATGCTTTAACTGCCTTGGCAAGGGTCACCAGGCGAGATTCTGTAGGGTGGGTAGAAGTTGCGGCAGATGCAGAGGAAGACATCACACGTTGGATTTCACGCAGGACAACAAGGTCGCAAAAGCAAGGACTGAAGGGAATATAACCGCAACCACGCAGGTTGAGGTAGCCAAGCAAGGGTTGGTTTGGTTGTCGACAGCCCAGGTTTTGGTTTGCAACGAAGATGGTGTGGAGTTGCCCGCCAGGCATTTTGTAGAAGTGAATGCATTGATTTGTTGATCGGAGGAGAACATTTTGCCGAGATGCTACAGCAAGGACAGTTGAGGCTTGCTCCAAATCTGCCTATGTTACTTGAGACACGACTTGGATGATTTGTCAGTGGAAAGGAAAAGATGCCGTGTGAAGCTACCACTGATTTAGTATGTTCCTGCGTAGCAGAAGACGATCTAAACGTGTTAATGAAACAATTAGTGGAGCTTGAAGCAGTGCCAGAGGAACGAGCTGTATCAAAGGAGGAGGAAGCTTGTGAAAAATGGTTTTTGGATACAACTCGTCGGACTGAAGATGAGAGATACATCGTGCAGTTGCCAAAGATTCCGAACTTCGAGAAAGTATTGGGTGATTCGTTACCGGCGGCAACTAGGCGTTTTAAGGCGTTAGAGCGGCGTTTGAGTGGAGATGAACGTCTAAATGCTGCGTATAAGGAGTTTATGTCGGAGTACATAGAATTGGGGCACATGACATTGGGGCACATGAAAGGATCGCTCAGTATGCTCGAATTATCGTGGTATTTCGATCCTTTGCTCCCCATCCAAAGTCCTTGAATCCATCATCCACTCTTCTATTCTTCCTGTTATCGTTAGTCATCTATCTCCCAACCAACATGGTTTCATCCCCAAACGTTCCACTTCCTCTAACCTTATGTGTTTAATTTCCTCTACCTTCAGTAACATGGTTTCCGGCCACCAAACCGATGTTATCTATACGGATTTTAAGGCGGCCTTCGATAGCGTACCCCTCGACCTGTTAGTGGCCAAACTGGAAAAGCTGGGATTGGGTGGTCACCTGCTTTCCTGGTTTGTGTCCTACTTATATGGTCGATCGTACAAAGTCAAAGTTCTGGATAGTTACTCCGAACCCTTTTCAGGCTCGTCTGGCGTGCCTCAAGGTAGCGTTCTTAGTCCTCTTTTATTTGTTCTTTTTGTTAATGACTGTACTCTTATCCTTCCACGTGACGGTTGCCTGCTCTACGCGGATGACCTCAAAATATTTCTTCCTGTGTCATCGTATCGTGACTGTTGTGCGCTGCAAAATTTCCTCGACTCCTTTTCCTTGTGGTGTAATGCCAATGGTCTCCTTCTCTGCCCTGATAAACGTTGTGCTATCTCGTTTGGTAGATCCTGCAAGTTTCCATATACTTGCTCTCTATGCGGTACCCCCATTAGTCGAGTAACCTCTGTAAAAGACTTGGGAGTATGGCTGGATGAGGCACTCAATTTTAACCTACATGTTGATTATGTCGTAAAAAAGGCTAACAAAACTTTGGGGCTTATTATTAGACTTACGTCCGAAATCAAAGACCCTCGTTGCCTCAGAGCGCTCTACTGCTGCTGGGTTCGATCCTCTCTGGATTACGCTGCCGTTATCTGGTCACCTCCAGGTTCCGTTGCGATGGCCAGGCTGGAGGGTGTTCAGCGCAAGTTTACTCGGGTAACGGTTAGACGTTTCCTTGTTGGATACCACGTGGAAGTCCCATCTTACCCTATCCGCTGCCAACTTCTGGAGCTCGATGCTATAGAAGTTCGGCATTCCCATCTCAGGGCTTGCTTTATTGCTAGCCTCCTCTCCCATGACCTTGATGTTCCTGCTCTGTTATTATCTGTCCCTTTCTATGCTCCTTCGCGTCACCTTCGTGTCAGACCCCCCTTGTATATCCCATCCCGCCATTCGCGTTTTGGATCTAACGACCCGTTTCTTCGTGCGTTTTCCGCTTTCAACAGCTCGTACGACCTGTTTGACTACAATCGTCCTTTGTCCCACTTCCGCTCACTCCTACGCTCCTCCCCTGATTTCCTATTCCGTTGATTATTATTATTTACATAGTATTTAAGCATTGTTTAACCCTAGCGGCAAACAATTGGATTAATAAAATATGAAAATATGAAATATGACGAAAGTTTACGCGTGTGATGAAGATTTGGAAGATGGAAGACCTCGGTTCTTTTTGCTACACCACGCTGTGTTGAAGGTAGAGCACGACGACTAAATGCCGCGTGGTGTTTGATGCGTCCTGTAGGTGCAGCACGGGCCGAAGCCTGAATGACGTTCTACTGACGGGGCCGAGGTTACAGGATGACATTGTTTCGATTTTACTGCGGTTCCGGATGAAACCTGTCGCTTTGGTTGCCGATGTAGAAAAAATGTATCGGCAGGTTTTAGTATCGGAACGGGATAAGGATTTGCAACGCGTGTTGTGGAGGGCGAACACTGACGAGGAGGTAGCGGTGTACAGGTTGAACACCGTAACGTATGGTATGACTTGTGCGCCATACTTAGCCATCAGATCGTTAAGGAGGATCTTCGAGGATGAGGGCATAAGGTATCCTAGGGCAATGAGGTGCATGGATGACTTTTACGTCGATTATATGTTGTCAGGCGCTGACAACAAAGAGGAGGCCAGAGAGATAGCAGGAGAATTGGATACTCTGCTGAGCAAAGGAGGATTTGGTCTCCGAAAGTGGGCTTCTAACAATCCCGAGGCGCTTGCAGCAATTTCACCGGAGTACATCGCCAATACCAAACAGCAAGAGCTGGCAGTGGAATCCGAAAATAACGCAGTGTCAACTTTGGGGTTGTTGTGGACTCCATCATCGGATGTATTGCAGGTGCAGGTGGGACTCCCGGAGGATGGCGAGGCGAAGCGAACAAAGCGACAAGTGTTGGCCTACGTGGCAAAGATTTATGACACCTTAGGGTTTGTTGATCCCGTGAAGATGAAGGCGAAGATGTTCATGCAACAGACATGGTCGTTAAAGTATGACAAGGGAAATCCTTGGGGTTGGGACGATGAATTGCCAGAAAAGGTTCTGTTGGAATGGGCAGCCTTTTATCCCCAACTATCATTATTGGCTGAGGTGATGGTGCCAAGGACAGCCATAGCCATAGAGAAGGGGTACGGAGCATGCTGTTACATTCGTAACAGGTCAGCATCCAATGAGATAACTGCGAGGCTCATGGTCTCGAAATCAAAGGTCGCGCCATTAGCGCAAAGGTTGACGATTGCGAAGTTGGAGCTATGTGCAGCTCTGCTCGGTAGCAACCTGTACCGAGTAGTAGGAAAGGCTTTGCCATCAGGAGTACGAGTAGTATTGTGGACGGATTCAATGACCGTATGGCATTGGATAAGGTCTCCACACAACAATTAGAAAACGTTCGTGGCAAATCGGACAGCGAAGATACAAAGACTCACGGAGGGTTGCGAATTGCGGCACGTACCTGGTGTGGAGAATCCCGCAGATATAGTTTCCAGAGGTTGTGACCCAAAGGAATTTCTTCAGGCCAGACAATGGTGGTCGGGGCCGGCATGGCTGAGTGAACCAGAAGAAGAGTGGCCAGAGGTACCGAAGGCAAAGAAGGGAGAAGAACCGACAGGCGAAGAGCGAGCGACGACGGTACTGGTCTCTTCACACGATGAAGAGAGCTTCAGTGCTTGGCTGTTTGCGCGTTATTCAAAGTTTACGACACTTCGTAGAGTGGTGGGGTATTGTTTGCGATATCTGCTAGCTTTGCGAACGCGATCGAAGACAGTAATGCGGAAAGGGAGAACAATCGACTCTTGACTGCGGGCGACTTGAGCAGAGCGGAGCACGCGTTGTGTCGACTGGCACAGGAGGAGCACTTCGCTGGAGAGTTGAAGTCTTTGAAGAAGAAATTAGAATTGCCACGGTCGTCGCCATTGAAGGACTGTAGCCCGTATATGGACGAAGACGGGCTTATTCGGGTGAATGGCAGGCTAAGAAACGCAAGAGTGAATGCAGCGATGAAGTACCCGATAGTGGTTCCAAAGGGACATCCGTTGGCAACGATGTTAGCAGCCCATTATCGCGCCAAGTTACTTCATGCTGGGCCACAACTTATGTTGAACTCGCTGCGACAACGGTTCTGGTTGTTGGGAGCGAGGGCTGTGGTAAGGCGAGTCTACCATCAGTATGTTCGGTGCTTCAGATGCAGACCAAAATCAATAGTTCAGCCTATGGGTGACTTACCAGCATGCAGAGTGTCTGAGGCCAGACCTTTTGCAGTCACCGGAGTCGATTACTGTGGACCTGTGTACGTCAAGGGAAGTCACAGGCGAGCTGTTCCTGTTAAAGCGTTTGTAGCAGTTTTTGTATGTTTCGTGACGCGAGCTGGTCATTTGGAGCTTGTGTCGGATCTGAGCAAAGCGAGGTTTAGTGTCTGAAATTCATTCGGACAATGGCACAAACTTCAGGGGAGCAGCTAACGAATTGCATCGACTGTATGAGCTACTCAAATCATCAGAACACCGGAACGAGATTGCAACATGGAGAGCGGAGAAGCAAATTAAGTGGAAGTTTATTCCACCCCGCGCACCCCACTTTGGAGGTTTATGGGAAGCAGCGGTGAAGTCGATGAAACGTCATCTGCAGCGGGTAGTAGGCACGGCGTCGATGTCCCAGATATGATGACACTGCTAGCCGAGGTTGAATCGTGCCTTAACTCACGACCAATCACTCCACTCTCCAATGACCCTAGTGATTTGGAAGCACTAACACCAGGTCATTTTCTCACAGATACAAACATGCAACAACTGATGGAAATGGACCTGAGAACGATCCCGGAAAGTAGGCTGGACCATTGGCGATTGGTACAGCAACGAAAGTAACATTTCTGGGACCGTTGGCATGTGGAGTATTTGCAGCAATTGCATTCCCGAAACAAGTGGAAGGGGTCAGCGACACCTATCAATGTTGGAATGATGGTCATTGTTCGGGAAGATAATGTTCCACCGTTGAGCTGGCAGTTGGCGAGAGTAGCGGGGGTGCACCTGGGCCCGGACGGGGTTGTTCGGGTGGTTACGTTGCGTACGGCCCAGGCGCACAATGTTAAGAGGCCAGTGAGCAGAATTTGTATTCTACCAATAGAGGTTGAATAGTGTAGATGTTTATAGATAGGAAAGCTAGGCTGTTAAGTTAGGTATAAAAATTGATTTTTTATGGTGGTCGGGAAAGTTGGCGACTACATGTAGGCTAAGGCGCCGCAGTCATGAAAGGAATAATGTGCTTAGTGTGCATGGGTATGTGCAAGTATTAGTGTTAGTTAAGAAGATTAGTATTCGTGTTATATCTTGCATAGGGAATAATGAAGTAGTCTAAGGTTACACTTCTACCAAACGGGTTGTTCTCTTTGTGCACTCCAACATATATATACATATATATATATAATCTATATATATATATATATATATATCCATATATACATACATAAAATACATATAGCATTTGTAAAGTAATTTAATTTGATATCGTGATAATTATTTTTGAAAAGTCTACTCACCGTCGTCACGATATTTGACATATGAAGTATTTGACAGCGCGGTATCGAAATTTGCCATTAATGGTGCGATGTACTGTGTTGATGCCAACCATGAGTGAACGTAGTCTCCAGTGTAAAGAAATCCTCCGCTAGCGATAGTGATATTTCGAATGGGGAAACCATAAAAAGGGAAATCAAACGATAACAGCATGGTCTGAAAAGAAAAGAAAATACTTGTGTATAAGCAACGTTTAGATTTATATTTAAATTTATCAAATTTACATTTACTAGCCAGTTTTATTGGCCATCGCTTGTAGCAAGTTTTTAATAATCATATTGTTTATTTATCATAAATCTATTTGAAAATTTGATTATTTTTATGCATCTTGAATATTGTATTGGCCAATTCAAAATTCTATTAATAAAAAAAGAAAATGCTGGCAATGCCTCATTTTTTATTATTTAACCTTTAGAGGATATGATTTTCTCTATTTTTATTTTGGGATCGTTTTAAGTTTTACAAGCGTTTGAGATTTGTTTTTCTACGTTTATTCCGTCCTGTGAACCAACTGCTCGGGAAATCGTGTTTTGCGCGGATGACTCGTGGTCAGACTGCACTAGTGTTGCGCGGATTAATTTTTGATCAGAATGTTGTTTGATTTGTTTAGAGAGACTTTGAGCCTCTTGGCTTCATTCGTCTCTTTTGATCAGACTGTTGTTGTTTGATTTGTTTAGAGAGATTTTGAGCCTCTTGGCTTCATTCGTCTCTTGTTTTGATCAGACTGCCTGCGGTTTCGGCGCTGCACCGGATTTTTATAGATCCTCGATGCATCCGAAACTGATCCGCTTCAGGACTCGGAACTGTGTTGGTCGGTGAAAGTGTTGAAAGGTCCGTTCTTGTAGTCCGGTGCTTTCCGCCAAGTCTCGCCACACAGGTGGCGCTGCGGTCGCTACGCCGGGTATGTTGTATAGATGGCGCTGCAGTCGCCACGCTGTGTGTGTTGTATAGATGGCGCTGCGGTCGCCACAGTACTCCCCTGCCAGACGGGTGTTACCGGTAACGAAGGGGAGTGGTAACGCGTCGTTGTGACCGGGTAACACCGGTCGAGAAATCCTGTCCTGGTGGTGATGATCAAGTTGGTGTTGGTGTTTCCCGCCTTGCTGCTGTTGGTGATGAAGTAGAACTGTTTTGCGCTGCGCGTGCTGGTTGTTCTGAACTTTGTGGAGTATAGCATGGCTTCAGACGGTCTATTGTTACTGGGTAGATTTTGTCGTTGATCTGTACTTTGTAATATTTTTCGCTACGCTCCACAACCTTGTACGGTCCCTGGTACGGGGTAGTCAGTGCAGGTCGCACTGTGTCGTTGCGAACGAAAACGTGCGTACAGGTCCTTGCAGGTCCTTGTGCACGAAGGTAGGTTTTCTGCCGTGCCAGGCGGTTTGTGTTGGCCGTACGTTGTCCATAGCTGCTCTCAACGATTTGGCGAATTCAGTCGTGTCTGGCAGAGTCGTCTGTGGACTGTCGTGGAAAAACTCTGCAGGAATTCGTAGTGTGGTTCCGTAAACAAGTAATGCTGGTGAAGCCTTAATGTCCTCTTTGTACGCCGTTCGCAATCCCAGGAGAATGATGGGCAGGTGATCGGTCCAATGTATGGTGTCCTTACAGCAGATGGCTGCCTTCAGTGTGCGGTGCCAACGCTCGATTAAACCATTGGCCTTCGGATGGTACGCTGTTGTCCGTAGATGTTTGCTACCAAGCATTTTGGTGAGTTCGGGAAATAGTGTGGATTCGAATTGCCTTCCCTGATCCGTAGTGATGAATGAAGGTACTTCAAAACGAGCTATCCATCCGTTCATTAAAGCTAAAGCTACTGTAGGTGCCGTTATGTCTATTAACGGGATGGCTTCTGGCCAGCGGGTGAACCGATCAATAATTGTAAGACGATATCCGTTACTTATTGGAAACGGCCCAACTATGTCTATATTGATGTATGTGGACCTTGTTTCCGGTGATGGGTAACGTACGAGTGGACTATGCGTATGCCGGTGTACTTTAGCTGTTTGACAGAGCAGGCAACGGCGCACAAAATTTGTTGAGTCCCGACGGTTGTTCAGCCAGACGAATCTCTCTGTCATCAGCTTGGCAGTGGTTCTCGCGCCGGGATGGCTCATGTTGTGAACTGCTCGTAGTAGCTTCTGCCGGAAGGGTTTGGTAATGTATAGACGGATGTTACCTGTTGGACAATCGCAGTAAAGTGCTTTGGTGCTGCCGGGACTTGGAAGGATTAAGTCCGTCCTGATCTTCCCGCTGAGGATGTCAGCAAGTTCCGGGTCACGGGATTGATTTTCAGCCAATTCGTCGTAGTCGATGGTAGCGGCAGACTGGATGGTTTCGATGCGCGAGAGGAGGTCGGCAGTGACATTTTCCTTGCCTTCCACATGCCGGATGTCCGTGGTAAACTGTCCGATGAAGTCCAGATGGCGTGCCTGCCTAGGCGAAGCTTTGTCCAGCGACTGTTGGAACGCATGTATCAGCGGTTTGTGGTCCGTATAAATGTGGAATTTGCGACCTTCTAAATGATGACGAAAATGCCGTACTGCGAGGTAGATCGCAGTTAACTCGCGATCGTACGTAGAGTATTTTTTTTGTGCGTCATCAATTTTTTTGGAGAAGAAACCGAGCGGCTGCAGTTGTCCGTCGATTACTTGATGCAGGGCCGCACCAGCGGCAAAATCGGAAGCGTCACTCCACAGCGATAGCTCAGCTTCTCGATCTGGATGTGCCAGTAAGGTGGCATGGGCAAGCTGTTGCTTGCATTGGTCGAACGCTGTGATGTTACCTGGCGTCCAATCCAAATGCGTTTTGTCCCTTCGCTTATTGCCTGGAATCATTTCCAAGAGCTGACCTTGAGTGAGAAGTGCATTCGGAATAAAGCGCCTGTAGAAATTAATCATGGCCAGAAATCGTTTAAGGTCCATGATGGTGCCGGGTCTTGGAAAATTGTTAATGGCCTTAACCTTGTCGGCTAAAGGAAGGATGCCTGCAGCTGTAACATGATGTCCGAGGAATCAGTCGCTGGAATGTTTGTGCTGCATTACGTAGTCCAAATGGCATGGTGGTGAATTCGAAAAGGCCAAAAGGAGTGGTTATTGCAGTTTTTTCTATATCATCCGGATGAACTGGTATTTGATGGTAGGCCTTGTGTAAGTCTACTTTAGAAAAAATGGTTTTTCCTCGTAACTGCATGGTAAAATCCAGCAGATACGGCAGTGAGTAGCGATCCGGAGTGGTTCTGGCGTTAAGGGATCGATAGTCGCCGCAAGGACGCCAGGTACCGTCTGCTTTCTTAACCATGTGCAGTGGACTGGCCCAGCTACTTTTGGATGGTCTGCACACACCAAGCCGCATGAGTGCTTCGAATTCCGCGCGTGCGGCGGCGTACTTGTCTGGTGGAAGCCGGCGTGGGCGTGCAAATGTAGGTGATCCTGTCGTTTCTATCCGGTGAACAACGTCGGAGTGTGTTGCTGTACCATGTGTTGCTATTGCAGTAAGGCCGGGAACTTCTTGAAGGAGGCTAGCCATGGGTGATGTTGCGTCACAAACCTTAACGGTGGCCTGTCGCGTATTATCCGGAAGACCTGGCACTCGAAGGTTTGTTTGCGCGTCTACCAAACAACGTCGCCGCAAATCCACCAGTAGGTGATAATTATGTAGGCAATCAGCTCCTATGATCGCTGAACTTACGTCCGCTATTACGAATTTCCATAGGAACGAGCGGCGTAAGTTGAGGTCAAGAGTATGGAGAGATTCACCGTACACCTTTATCGGAGATCCGTTGGCTGCGAACAAACGGCTCGAGGAAGGGTTGGAGGGCTGGTAGTCACTGGATTTTGGTATGACGGAGACATCGGCACCAGTGTCGACGAGGTAGCGCCGTTGGGTTTTGCGATCAACAACCACTAACCGCTTGTTTTCAGGTATGATGGTGTTGATCTGTAAACCGATATCTCCAGCGTTTCCTCAGGATGAGGCAAATGGTCGCGGACTTTCGCTGGTGGAGGATGACTGCGCCGCGGAGAACGTACACGGCTGCTGGCACTTACGCGGCTGCTCCAAAACGACGGTGGTAGTAGCATACCCACCCCGTAGTGTTTGCTCCGAGCCTGGCAGGCGTTCTTGGGTGAGAAAACGATCGCTGTCGTGGGCGGTTGCGATTACGTTCCTGTGCCATCAATCCGTTCAGCTTTTGGCTGAGATCAGCCATCTCACGATAGATGCGTTGTTCTAACGCGCTCGATCGTATTTCCGTGATGTCAGAACGACTGTGCAGTGCGATGCAGTCCAGTACTGCATCCGCTACTCCAACCTTGTCCGCGGTGTTTCCTCGTGCTGCGATAACGGCCGACTGCACATGAGGGAGAAGTCGCCCGATCCAGAGGTCAGTCAGCATCGATTCTGACATAGCACCATTTGCTGCACGACGCATTTCTGCCAGGAGTTGAGACGGCTTGCGGTCACCTAATTCCATGCCGGACAACAAACGATGTAGCCTGCTTCTTTGCGATTCCTCGAAATGCGCGAGGATGGTCGTTTTTGCGAAATGATACTGATCTTTATTGGGCACATTTTCTAGGAGCGGTCTGAGTTCGGGCAGCATACGGGTGGGTATCTGCGACATTACAATCAGGAAACGCTTCCTGTCCATTCTGGTTGTAATCTCGGACGCCTCGAAACAGTGTTCTAGAGCCCAGAAAAACGACTGCAGATCGTTGCAGTCCATCTCCGGCGGATTCAAGCGAAATGCTTTGAAAGCCTCTACATATTGCTCACCCGTTTGCCCTACCGGAGCATCCGGTGTGGAGGTAGTAGGCGTCGCCGTGTAGAATTTGCGTTGTGCTTCTGGACTGTGTTCCATCATTTTTCACTTGCACACTTCTTTTGCTCAGAAGGAATTTCGATTCAGTGAAAAACAGGACAATGCACTTTCTTTCCTGTGTCCGTCTTTGGCAATGCTCCGTTTTCTGTGCACGTCGCTTCCTGTATTCCGTTTCCTAAGAAAAACTGCGCAAGTAGTTTCCTGTTTTCCGTACACGTATTCTATGAAAAGCTGCGCAAGTCGTTTCCTGTTTTGTCCGTACACGTTTTCTCCGAAATCGACAGCTGCGCCCTTTGCTTACTGCGAACTGTTCACTTCACTTCCTGCGAACTGCCGAGCTGATGGAGTGCTTATGGAGTGATGGAATATTAGGTTAAATTCATGCGCCCCCACAACCCAAAACAGGTTGTGGGGGCGCGCCTATTCAACCGACCAAAACAGTAAATTGGGCGCAGAAAGTTTAAACTAGTTTTTTTAGGCCAGCTACCTGGCCCGATTTAATTCATGTGACACTTTAATTTACTTAACACAGACAATTATTGTTTTTGTTGGCGTGAATTTCGACTGAGAAGCGCTGTAAAGATTCAAACAAGTTGCTTAAAAACTTCAACATTAGAAATTAGGAGTTTTTGGGTGCACAGAACGCGATAGGCGAATCCCTGTTTTATTTTAAAGCGCCATTTGAATCGTTTGCGTACTGGTAATAACATGGTGTGGTGTAAAAATAAAACAGTAAACTCTTGTCTTTCATATTATGACAAACCCAAATGAACGGAACACTTTTGTATCCGATTCAGAATGTTCCAAAATATTCGATTGAATCATCGTTAAAAATGTTTGATAACATTAAGATGGATTAATAATTATATCTAAAATAACGATAAATTTTTGTTTACCATGTCATGATTTTGTTGTTGTAATAAGCTCCTCGATTCATCACAAAAGTGCATATTTTGCGATCCACGCAACGCACGTATGAATGGAGCAACGAGTAAAGCAGCACCGGGTGAGAATAAAATTAAATAAATTAAATCCCTTGTTAAAACATTTCCAGCAAAGCAAACTAAACCGGCGGAGAGCAGTGAGCAGAGAGAGCAGAGCAAGGTACGGCAAAAGCCGTGAGAGATTTTTTCGTTCCTTTTTTGCTCCGGTTCCAGCTGAAACACCATGTGGTGAAAATCCGGTCAAGTCTTTATAAACTTGCAAACAATCATCCTGTCCAGACATGTTTGAGCATTCTGTCAAGAATACTGTCAGCATTCTTTTATAATGATTGTTAACTGCTCGAATGCTAGTTGGGTTATCGAATCGATCAACGAGTCGAGCGGTGAAATTCGCGAGAGTTAGAGCAGAAGTATTTCAAGTGGAAATATTTCACGTATAATCGGACAAGGCGTCGGTGGTGAATTCGTTTTACGGCAATCGAAAGGAAATGGCGGAAGCAAAGAAAATGGTGGCATTTCTGCGTAAAAAGCAAAGCGTTCTGAACATGATGTCAGCGTTGGAAGCGTTTCGCGACAGTTATGAGGAAAGTGATGCTGCAGAAGTTCCAGTTCGGTTAGAACTAGTGAACAAATGCTATTAAGACTATTTAGCAGTTATGGGAAAGATAGAGGAGCTGGAAGGGGATGGCAAAGGAGATGCGTTGGAAGAATTGATGAAGGAACAGTCAGAGTTTCAGACACGGTACTGTAAAGTGAAAGGCTTCTTGTTAGGGCAATCGAGATCGGAGCATACGGAAAATACAACTTTAAACTCCACCATGGGTGGACAGCTTGGCAAAATGCATCTACGTTTGCCAAAAATAGATTTGCCTAACTTTGATGGCACTATGACCGCGTGGTTAACATTCCGTGATCGTTCCAATTGCATGATCCATGCTTCAGAAGACATTCCGACGGTCATGAAGCTGCAATATCTTTTAGCGTCGCTTAATCGTCCGATCAATAACCAAATTTTCACCTTTCGTCTTATAACCGGGTACCCGGGTACCCACCAGATGCGCGCTACACAGTTAAGCGATGATTGTGTCAGCATCGTCGAATTTGAACCAGCAGTCTAGTGCATTGAAATCAACGGTTAAACAAATTGATAATTTGGTATAAAATTCTATTAGTGCTGCAATATTAAATAGTTTCACCCGGCTAAATTCGTTTACTACACCCACTTTGATTTGTCATTCCGTAATTTGTCAAGCGAGCACAGAAAGGTGGGAAAAATAAATCTTCACTGATTCGCCAAACGTGAACAAAAAGGTGGGAAAAAATAAAAGTTGTAGTCAATCAAACCGTTCAACAAGTGTTTCTTGAGTAATTGATAAAAATTGACAAACAGATTGTCGGTTCTATGGTACTCCCCGGTAAGGCGTTATTTCCTTTTTTTGTTTTCGAGGAAGCTACCTACTTATTTCAAAAGTTGAAAAAGAAAATCTACAATTAACAAAAATAAACATTTTACAATAGAATCACCCGTTCACGAAGAGTGTATGTGAATGAAAAATTCGTGTATGTGAATGAAAAAAGTTATGAGGTATTATCTAACGATGCATAATGTGTATGTATGGTGCAACTTTTAGCAGAAAACGATGAAGAATATTACAATCTCCGACCGATATATGACTGGAAAAGATGGTACTCGGTGGACTAATACACCAACATGTGAACATCAACATGGAAGGAGCAAAATGGAATTGAATTTTATAACTAGTCACCTGGCTGGAGAGGACACCATGGACAGTATGCTTGGTAGATATGCTACAGAAAGATCTTCTCAAAGATGGCCTCTAGAATTTTTTTTCAATGTCCTGGATGTCACTTGCCTAGCATTTTACATATTATATTATGAAAACAACAAATCAATTTCAAAACACTCAAGTGAACGTCGATTGTTTTATAGGCAGTTGAGCAGAGCCTTGTATTTCATTTGTTAAAAAATTTTCAACGAAAGTGGCTTTTGAAAGTTTTTAGGTCGAGGTGCCCAACAAACTGATTCTTCAAAGCTTCAATCCACTCCAGCAGAGCTTGATTCAACAGGAAGGAAGAAAGTCACTGGAGTTTGCTACGTTTGTCTGAATGACCAATCTAAAAATCGCCGTAAAACTCGCAAATCATGTGCGGATTGCGAAAGACCCATTTTTAATGAGCATTGTTTAGTATGCAGTACATGCAAGCAGTGCACAACTTAATTTGCGAATAAGTATATACGGAATAAACTGTCTTATAGTATAAAGAATATAACCTATCTACTTCTGCATTGTTTATAATTAAAATTGCTAAAATTCCTGAAAGACAATAAAATGTGTTATATTTGATGTTTGCAGAAGACAAATTACATGCATTCCTGAAGAAACGGTATATTATTGTCCATAAACCTAGCATTAGGTATGAATGTTGTGATGGGTACCCGGGTACCCGGTTATTGTATGGAGGGAGTTTTGTTTAATCACTTATAACTATTAATGATTTATTAAATACTATGCATATGGTTGAAAATTTGGTGCTAAAAGCCTTCTATTTTGGGGATCAAAAGTGGCGGAAAACGATTGGTAAGAAAAGTTACAAAATTCTGCTATAGAAACTGAAATGGGTACCCGGGTACCCGGTTATTGATCGGACGGTTAAGGGAGAAGCAGCTCTGCAATTCGAGTATACAGAGATGACGGCGGATAACTACAGTGTGTTATAATGATAGCCTCACCCTGTTTTTTCTATCTCACGCTCATATTAAGTGCCCTAAAAATAATCTAAATAACAGAAAACTTTTCTCTTATGATTAGAAGCCTAATGATGATTTAATTTTTGAAATATTTCAATAATTGTGGGCTTGGAAGCCAAAAAACCAAAAACAGGGTGTCCCATAATGATAGCCTCACATGTAAATGTGGAACGATTTCAAATAAAAAACAATACACATGTCTTTCAATCTTAATTCTTTCATAATCTGTAGTTCCTCCGTTGTGATTAATCACCTAAACAATACGTTTAGGCATACTTTGAGATAGTTTTTCTAAAGTTTCAGTAGGTAGGGACCACCATGGATTCCTAAGTGCTACTTCTTGTTGTTGTATGCTATAATACTGCCTTCCATCCACATAAACTTTACGAACAAATATGCCCCAAACATTATGTGTAGGATGCAAGTCAGGGGAAACAACTGGCCAGCTCATAACATAAATTTTGGTTCGCTCTAAGTGAGCCTGTGTCCTGAAAAATTTAAATAAATTTTAAGGGTGGTAACTTTTCAAATATGGCTCCAAATGGTTTCGTAGTACATCAATGTGAGCTCCACTATTCAGACGAGTTGAAATGATGGCGAAATCACTCTTGCCATAGCTGCTAAACGCTCCCCATATCATTTGTGAACCGCCTCTAAAATTGCGGCGGGAAAAATATCTTAGCTCACCTCTCAAATCTCGCCAGTCGTCGGTAAACCCATCCGTACCATCCAAATTAACCTTTTTTACATCATTCCAAACCACCTAAAATGAAATTATGTTGTTTAAATCTTTGTAAATATCACACTGATATCTTACATTGTCCCTCAAATCATCCATGCCATATGATCCGTTGCAAAATTCAATCTGGCGACTTCTTGATGGTTTTTTAAGGTTGAAACCTTTATTATCTTTTGCCTGGCGATGTTTAGAGAAGTTTTCAATGATCGCCACACAGTAGTTTGCTAACGTCCAACATTAAATCGTCTTTAATACGATGACAACCCTTCGTAGAATTCGATGCCGCTGCGATTATGCTGCGTTCTTCTCTTGCAGAAAGCTTTTACGGCCGCCTGACGACATGTTTTGCCCGTATGAGGTTAGATCTTTCGTATAGTTATTAATTACTTTTGGAGATGTTTTGAGTATTTTCGCTATAGCCCGATTAGATTTGCCTCCCAAACGGTACGCATCGATTTGCTCTTGGTCTCGCTTCGATAGCAGATGTCTGCGTCCCATCTTAAAACAAACTTTACTTACAGATAGTGAAGCAACCAGAATTTACAGCGCAAATGACTTATAACCCCTGCAAATTAATTTGGTAGCGTTTACCTTTCAAAACTCACAGATATGCACATGTGAGGCTATCATTATGGGACACCCTGTTTTTGGTTTTTTGGCTACCAAACCCACAATTATTGAAATATTTCAAAAATTAAATCATCATAAGATTTCTTTTCATAAAAGAAAAGTTTTCTGTTATTCAGATTATTTTGAGGAGGCTTAATATGAGCGCGAGATAGAAAAAACAGGGTGAGGCTATCATTATGAAACACACTGTATGCGATCACGTGGAGCGCATTATTAAAGAAGTATGACAATAAGCGTTTACTTGTGCGAGAATATTATAGAACGTTGCACTTTCTCCCGGCGATGCAAAAGGGCTGTGTGGAAGTGTTGGTGCAGCTTGTGGATGATTTTACTCGGCATGTAAAAGGCTTGGAAAGGCTTGGAGAGCCTGTGGAAAAATGGGACACTCCGTTGTCGAACATGTTGTTTCTAAAGCTCGACTACGACTCATTATTAGCGTGGGAAACGTATTCATCCATGAGGGACAGCGACACTTATACGGATTTAGTGGAGTGCCTGCAGGAGAGGATAAAAATCCTGAAATCGAGAATCCGACAGCAGCAACCTGATTCTCAACCAGGAGGACCCAGCAAGGTGGCCGGAGGAACAAACAAAAGATCAGCACCAGGATGCGGAGGAAGACTGATGCGAGGGGGACTAGCAGCAACGAGCATCAAGACGAACGTGAAGAAATGCCCGGCATGTGGAGGAGCACATGACATCTACAGATGCGAGACATTTGGCAGGATGAGTGTCGTTGAGCGTAGGAAGTTTGTCACAGTAAATCGACTGTGTTACAACTGTCTGCAGTCCAACCATACGTTACGTTTTTGCTCGTCTAAGATGTCCTGTCGATACTGTAACAACTCTCAAAAAACTCACCATTCTATGTTATGTTTTAGCCAGGAGCGCACAAATAACAAAGGAGGAGTAGCAGCAACAGTATGCGAACAGATCGGCCCAAACTTACGATCGCCACAAAGGGGATGTGCCAGCGCTGCACCTGAGGCAGGAGAGGGAATAGTGTTTCTCTCGACTGCAGTCGTCCAGGTGATGGGTCGAGATGGTGCATATTTTCCCGTGAGAGCGCTGATTGACAGTGGGTCACAAGTAAATTTTCTGTCGGAAAAACTTGTTCAGCAGCTCCGATTACCAAGAGCGTCAGTAGATGCCCCCATTACCGGTGTGGGTAACACAAATGTGGGAAAGGCTAAATCACGCGTGACTGCAAGGGTTGTGTCCATGCAGTCAAATTTTGAGTGTTGTTTAGAGTTTCTCGTCTTAACGCGGCTGACCTCGCAATTGCCGGCGAAAACGATCGACATCAGGTCATGGAGAATACCTAAACATGTGCGACTGGCAGATCCGCAATTCAACGTGGCAGGAGAGGTTAACATGATTATGGGAGCAGACGTATTCTTCCAACTAATATTGAATGAGCGAGTGACACTAGGAAGACAGTTCCCCATGTTGGTGAACACAAGACTGGGATGGATAGTGAGTGGCACCCACTATCAGGAAAAACCAGGAGGCTCATTGCTATGCGCATCAGCTGTGAACGAGATGAAAATTGGAAAGTTTAATGTAGAAGTTCTTCGAGGTGGAAGACATAACAGAGGATAAATGTTGGAGTGCAGAAGAACAGAAATGCGAGGATCTGTTCAAAGCGACTACCATACGCGATGCAACCGGGAAATACATCGTGAGATTACCGATTAGAAACTCAACACAATTGGGAGAGTCACGAAAAACAGCGTTGAGTCGATTTGTTAGCCTAGAGAGACGATTTGCACGTGAACCTGATACAAAGAGAGCCTATGCTGCGTTCATACAAGAATATATCGACCTGGGACATATGAGGGAAGTAGATGACAGTGAACAGTGCAATAGCAATCCATACTATGTACCGCATCACCCCGTTTTTAAGGCGGATAGTACAACCACAAAATGTCGCGTAGTCTTTGATGCATCATGTAAGACATCAAATGGCCGATCTCTAAACGACATTTTAATGGTGGGACCTACTATTCAACAAGATTCAACTGCTATTTTGTTGCGATGGCGAACACAGCAGATAGCAGTCGCAGCAGATGTGGAAAAAATGTACAGACAAGTCTGGGTCCACGAAAAGGATAGACACCTACAACGAATTTTGTGGAGGTTTGACGAAGGTAAATCAGTCAAAACGTACGAGCTCAATACCGTGACCTATGGAACGGCGTCAGCTCCATTCCTGGCAGTAAGAGCATTACAACAAGTGGTGTTGGACCACGGGGATGAATATCCTACGGCTGCATCCAGGGCAAAGGATTTTTATGTAGATGATTTGATCTCCGGGGCCCAAACAGTAGAGGAGGCACGTCGGCTGTGTATGGAAGCTAAAGAATTGTACAAGAGAGGAGGGTTCGAGTTAAGGAAATGGGCATCCAACGATCCAAGTGTTCTCCCATGTGCAAAGGAAGTCAGAGCGAGAGTGGTGAAGCTGCATGCTAGCAGAGAAGAAGAAACCATGGGAACACTAGGCCTAGTTTGGCATCCAGCCAAGGACACATTAATGCTGAAATCAGAGATTGGTGATTCTACCAACAGTCCTATAACGAAACGAAATATACTAAGAACAATTGCAAAAATCTACGACCCCCTTGGCATAGTAGACACAGTCAAAGCAAAGGCAAAGCAGTTTATGCAGGCTCTTTGGCGGTTGAAGGGAGATAACGGTCGTTCGTATGATTGGGACGATGAGATACCAGGTACAATGCAAGCTGACTGGATAAAGTTTGCCTCGCAATTGACAAGGTTGCAAGACATAAAGGTACCTCGACATGTGATGGTCTCAGATCAAATCAGTGTACAACTACATGGTTGCTGTGATGCTTCAGAACTCGGCTACGGTGGTGTCTCAGGGTCCGCGGAAAGGGTACAAGGAACAAAGTGAAGTCAGCGATATTAACACTCGACGAACTCAGGCAAGCGGAGCTAACCGTTGTGCGTGCAATTCAATTGGAGGTGTTCAGTGAAGAAATCGCAAGATTACGACAAGGATTGGCGGTTAAGAGATCCTCGCCGTTAAAGGGTCTATCTCCATTCCTGGATGAGGACATGGTGATGCGTGTAGGTGGACGGTAGGAAAATGCAGTTTTAGCACGAAATGCGAAGCATCCGCTAATCATACCAGGAAAACACCGTTTAGCCACCCTCATCGCAGAACAGTACCACAAGATATTGCTTCATCCCGGAACACAGTTGACGCTCAGCACAATAAGGCAAAAATTCTGGGTGCTTAACGGACCTAGCGCACAATGCGAGATTGCGTGAGGTGAGCTCGATCCCGACCGACTATGATGCAGCAACCTATGGCAGAGTTACCTATTCAGCGGATACGTCAAGTGAGGCCATTTGCAATCACGGGCGTAGATTACGCAGGGCCAATTTACCTGAAGGGACCTCATCGTAGAGCAGCGGCAACAAAGGGATACGTATCAGTGTTTCTTTGTTTTGTAACCAAAGCAGTGTACCTTGAAATTGTATCAGAGTTAACAACGATTGCATTTTTAGCTGCGCTAAGACGTTTTACATCTCGACGAGGATGGGCTACTGAATTGCACTCTGACAACGGGACCAATTTTTGTGGAGCATCGAACCACCTAAATGAGCTCTACAAGCTACTGCAAAGTCAAAGTCATCAAGATGAAACAAGTGCGTGGTGTGCAGAACGTGGAATTAAATGGAGCTTCACACCACCGGCAGCACCCCATTTTGGTGGATTATGGGAGGCTGCTGTGAAATCAATGAAACATCATTTGACGCGTGTATTAGCCGGTAATCAGTTAACGTTCGAGGATATGTGCACGTTACTAGCAGAAATAGAGGCTTGCTTAAATTCTAGACCGATCACGCCAATTTCTGACGATCCAACAGATTTAGAAGCATTAACGCCAGGTCATTTTTTGATTGGAGGAAATTTACATACGGTTCAAGATGTGAAGTTAACAGATTTACCAGTTAATCAACTGAATCATTGGAGAAGAGTACAGAATTACACACAGCAAATTTGGCTACGATGGCATCGTGAATATTTACAGTTGTTACAACGAAGAGCGAAGTGGCACAATGCACCACTTGAGGTGAACCAAGGGCAGTTAGTTATACTTCAAGAAGATCACACACCTGTTTGTAGATGGCCACTAGCTAGAGTACAGGAAGTTCATCTAGGCAAGGATAATGTAGTAAGAGTGGTCACGTTGTGGTTAGGAAACGGGAAAACATGTCGCAGGCCAGTAACCAAATTAGCAATACTGCCGATTGAGTAGAATGAATTATGGATTATATGAACTGCAGAGGAAACCCCGGGCAGCAACATAATAAAAAACATGGGTTTTTTGGTGGCCGGAATGTTGGCGTGAATTTCGACTGAGAAGCGCTGGCAGACACGTCGTCGTGTCTGCTGGGTAGCGAGTACCCACGAATGTGGCCGAGCGAGGAGTGAAATCCGCTCATCTAGGTTAAGTTAAAGAAATGAAGTTAGTAGCAATTTGGAATCGCAAGAGAACGCATTTTAGATCTTCTTCGAGCATCGAGCATCTGAGAGAAAGGTTATCAATACCTTTTCTAAAGAGAAACAGTTTTAATCAAACCGATTAGGTTTTATTCAATTAAGTCCGGCAAAGCTTAAGTTCATTAGGCTTCATGCGTTAGGAACAGTGTTTTCGTCGTCAGATTGCGGATCTGATGTTTTTGATATTCCTGTGAATTTTTATGAATGTCCATAATGCAACCCGCCAAGAGACGCAAGCATATACGCCCGGCCAAGAAGCAGCCCACTCGCTTATTGCCAAGCGAGTAACTGGATACAAATATGTTGGGGAAACCTGGACACCGTGGTGTCCTAGCACAATGCGTGGACGCGGGCCATGTGTCTCTTGGTAATTGGAAGAGGGGCCCAGGGGAACATTTGGCGCAGAGGTCTCCTGGATTCGTTGCAGTGTGCCGCCTGGCCAAATCGCCAGCATGCTCCCAGGGGATTTAGTCCGTTTCAGGTGTTAGTGGTACTGTTGACGCCAAGCGCCGCGCTCGCGTCTTTCATCTGCTGGGTCCTGCCTTTGCTCTACATTTCGTTATTTGTTTTTTTTTTTAATTTTACTATTTTACACATAGTTTAAAACGCGTCAAGTTTTGTTTACAGGAGCTGAAGACACAATAAAAAAATCATGCACCTTACACCCCCTCCTAAACTCAGATTAATTGGAACAGAGCTCCTACAACAGGAACGGAACACGGGATAACGGAACAATTTTCGTTCCACGATTCAAATTGGTTATCAAATGTAAAATTTCATTTGCAACCGAAACGATGAAAAATTCTAAAATCCTCTCATATTGCATACGCTCTCCGGCTGGGAATATTATTCACAGTTTTCTCGAATACTTTCAAGCGACCGCACAAAAGAATTATTGACAGAATCAACCTAGCTTCGATCAGCTTCTATTTTCAACTCGAACACTTTCTTCAATATATTTATTAATTAATATATTAATATTATTAATAAATTAATATATTAATATATTAATCTAAGAAAAGCAATTAAAATGTACGGCACCTCAAAGCACGGCACGCAAGTACAAAGAATAAAGCATTTATTCGCCCGGTCTCTACGATAGATCGGACACCAAGAATATGCAGAAAAAACGAAAGACAGCCCGCACCGTGGAGTACAGAACGGCACGCAAAAATAAAATGTTATGGTGCTTAAGCAAAGATAACGCATTCAAATGCCCATCCGGGAACCAAGATCCCTCCAAATGTGGGAAGCACGGACGACAATACAAAAGAAAGACCGTCCCGGCCGTAGCACACCACCGGAACGACCCGAGGATTTTTCGAGCGTCAATAATTTGCGAGTGTGCGAGCGAAGCAATATACATCCCAACTTCCCGAGCACGTGGTCTTTCGGTTTGCTTTTCAAGCACTATCCGTTTCCGAGAAGTGAGCCGCAATGTCTGTCGAAATTCATGCGTTTCGACATGCGCGCTATCCCCGCCCATAAAAAAGTCACCGCCCACCCGTTCAAAAAAATGATCAGGGGGGTAGGGGAGGGGGTACTTGGTATGATTTATGGCTTTTGCTTTTGTTTTCCGTGTATCGTTTTTTCTACATGTGTACTTGGTTCCCCCTCGTAGTCTGTGCCTGCCGGTGGTGTCTGGTCTGTTTCTCGTTCTCTGTTCCCTCGTTCTACCCGCACCCCCTTGATTGCCTATACTTTTGGTCAGTTGCTCTGATCTATTTTTAGACTCTAGTAAATTATCGGATTGAAGTTTTAGCGCTTGCTAAGCTGCTGGCTCTTTAGCCGTGAAAAGTTTTTGAAATTGCCCTGTCGCTTTACACGCGAGGCCATAGGAGGCCTGTCTCCGCGTGGAGTCAAAAACGGTGTATGAATCCGATGGGAATAGCACAGTATCGCTCGTGGCTCTTGGTTGAAGCTACGCATGCGTGATCGAATTTTTGACCGTAGCTATACGATGGGACCTTTACGGTACCATAAATCTGCACAGGCAGATTAAAACATAGGCTGCCATGGTTTTTTCTACATGCTTGAAATTTGGCGCTACTATTACCTCATTTTGTTTCAAGGGCAACCGTGGCTGGAAAACATGATATTTAAAGCGCCGTCATAATGCAATATTTTTGTATTGCTAGCGCCGGTTTGCGTTGATCGATCACTCGATATATCAGCGCGTGAACAACACAAATGTTGAACATACGGAAGAACGGTAACGGGCGTGAGGAAAAAAACTCCATACGATCGAGGGGACGAGTGGGTCAAAATCTATGAAAAGCAATTAAAACCAAGTTGTACGGCACTCCACAGCACGGCACGCCAGTACAAAGAATAAAGCATTTAAATACCCGCGGCTAGTGTTCGACGATATCGGACACCAAGAACATGCATGCAGAAAAAACGAAAGACAGCCCGGACCGTGGAGTATAGCACGGCACGCAAAAATAAAATTTAATGGTTCTTAAGAAACGATAACGCATTCAAATGCCCGGCCGGGCACCAAGACCCAGTACCATGCATAGAACCCCTCGAAGCAGCACGGACGACGATACAAAAGAAAGACCGTGCCTGAGCCGGGGCGTGCGTTCGTAGCGCGGCACACTTTTCGACCATCAATCACTTGCGGGTGTGTGAGCGAAGCGATATACATGTGCGAGCGAGCAACAACGAGCTGGGGCGTGCGTTCGAAGCGCGGCACACTTTTCGACCATCAATACCTTGCGGGTGTGTGAGCGAAGCGATATACATGTGCGAGCGAGCAACAACGAGCCGGGGCGTGCGTTCGAAGCGCGGCACACTTTTCGACCATCAATACCTTGCGGGTGTGGGAGCGAAGCGATATACATGTGCGAGCGAGCAACAGCGATTGTGGGTTGGAACTGCTGCGAAAGCAAAAACAACTCACAGGGGGTTATAACGGTCGTAAGCGAGACGGCATACGGAACAAAGCGAGAGGCAAGTATGAAACGTCCGAAATTCCCCCGTTGGGTTGGTACAGATCAAGTGATTTCTCCCTTACTCCAATGTGTTGGTAAAGGTACGATGGCGAACCTCGCACTCGCTTGCATCGCTTTCTGATTTCAAACGCCCTCATGTGTTGTCTCGCTCTATCTTATGTATTGGTACAGACTCGACGATTTCTCGCTTACTTCAATGTTTTGAACGTGATACGTTGAACGACGACGACAAACGACGACAAACGACGACAGTTTGTATTATAATGTATAGGAGAAGATGTGTGTAGCGGCCAAACCGCTGAGTCCGCGAGGTAGCCGGGGTGGAGGGGCGATCGAAAGATCGATTCGATTACACTGCAGTTTATGGCGATCGTACGATCGCCCCATACGCCGGGTACGTTAGAGTGAGACGATCGGGTTCGGGGGGAGCGAGCCCGATGTAGTATTAAGAACGGCGCCGTGAGTCCAAACGAGGTGTTGTAGGGCTGGACACACGGTGCCGAAGTCAGTGGGAAATAAACTGGTGAACTGTAAAGAACCTCCCGACTCCTTTCCTGCCTGCAGAGAAGCCGAAAACCATCGTCGTGCCATCCCCGCCCCGCTACATCTGGTGACAGCGGTGGGATGCTCTGCAGGATAATAGATTACCATAGCGTGATCTAAAGGTAAGTATAGTAGATAAGACGGTGGACACCGGTTGGCCCCTGAAGGAGGAAGAGCAAGCTTCTCAAATTTGGCAAATCTAAATGGTTTAAGTTGTAGGTAGAAAATTCGTTTTCTACATTATCATTTTTTTTTTTTTTGCCAGTTGACTGAGGGAATGAGTGATCGTGTATTCTCCCTTAGAAGCAGGTCAATCAAAGTCAGCTCAGAAGGAAACCTTGATAAACGGGTTGAAGAGCACCCAACCTTGCGTTCGGGGCAGCAATTCTCTTCTACTTTTATTGAAGAGCCTTCAAGCAAGTTTCAAGACTCCAACGTTTATCGTAGCCACCTACGTACACTTAAAACGGAATATTTAAACCAAAGCCGGGATCTTGATAAAGTTTTAAATTCAACAATCAGGCCCACAATGGTCTACGAATTTCCCATGAAGATGGCCGTCCAGTGCATCCCGGAGTATCGCGGGGTAGCTTCAGAACTGGACGGTTTCCTTTTCCAAGCAGAATATTTTGCAAAACAAATACCGGAAGGGGAGCTTCATGAGCAACTGCTGCAAGTGATCATGATGAAGCTAAAGGGGCCGGCAGCAAAGAAATTCAAAAGGGTGTATGCCGAAACATGGGAAGAGGTAAAGAAGAATCTTATAACATGTTTCGGCGAAGAAAGCAAATTAGAGGAAGTTTTCTCCAAGGTTGAGACGCTGCAACAGAGGTTCGACGAGGATTTTAAATCCTACGCAGAACGTGCATTGGATCTGCGAGAGGACATTTTGAACCACGATCCCGAGGCAGCGGAAGATTTCTACGCGCAAAGGAATCTCCGACTACATTTTTTAGCAGGTTTGCGTAACAATGCCCTGCGCAACGCAGCAAGGTCACATAAGAGCCTCAACTTTGTGGAGCTTTTGGAGGTTTTGGAGGAGGAGTGTACGGAGACGGAACAGATACGTCAGATGGAACGTAGACTCCCGAAACCTTTACCATCATTTGGAAATAGAGCTGGAAGGAGCGGTTTTAGCAACGCCGCAACTTTTTCTTTTGGACAGCCGTTGCATAACAGCACAGGGTATTGGCCACCCGAGCAGCCAACCCATAGAAACGATTCAGCGCATTTTGGTCAACAGTCGCTAAGGGCGAACGGGAACCCACCAGCTGGTCAGAATGATAGGACCGGTTGGAGCTCAGGTTACGTGAGAGACCAGCAGCAACCCTCCACCAGCTACAACCCCTCACCACGGAATAACATGAGTTGGCAACCAACACGAGACAGCACGACTTGGCAATCACCACAACACGATTCATCGCTGGGAATCAGAAAAAAATTTCCCCGGAGGTCAAAAAACTAGGCACGGAGGGTCGGAAGGAACCCATACCCCCAAACCTCCCAATTGAACATGGGTTAAGTTGCGCGAGCTTGGAGTGGATAGCACACGAAATTTTAACGATTAATTTTGCTGAAAACTCTAAATTTTTTTCATCAATTCTTACCGTGGCACCTCGGTGCAGAGAATTGAATTACATAATCGACACTGGTGCTTGCTATAACGTGATGAGTTGCTACACAGCGAAGGAGCTCGGTGTAAGCCAAATTAACCACAACGAAAAAACTACTTTGTCAGCATTCAACAGTACGTTGACAGAAACGCTGGGGTCAATCAAGGTAGAACTGATTGTAGGATGTTCTACATACGGCGTTAAATTTCATATCGTCAATGAACTCTGCCTCCCCAGCGTCATTGGAGCTGAATTTCTTAGGGAATTCACCTTGGGTGTTGGCCCTCATTTCAGTCACATAAAATTGATGAAACCAAAAACTATGACCGACCCTAACTTAAATCATTCCGAGCGACATGTTCCGGGACCGCCTACAATGCCCTCAAATAAATACGACAGCCATGAGACCATCCACCAATCCGTCAATAAAGAAGGACCACTACACCAGTGGTCACAAAAATTGAATGGAGGACAGGATGCTTGCAATTTATTGCAAGATTGTCAATTGGGTAAAACCCCACTCGACAAAAACAAGGGTACATTCAATGTATGTTCCTTAAATTTGAACGGGAGACATGGCAGCCCTGACACGTTTGAAACGCATTCAGGCGAACCCGTAACGGGACCCCAACGATTAAAGAAGCTTACCGAGAAAATCGATGTCAATCACGTTTCAGATGGACATCGCGGTAAACTATTGGCAATATTGGAAAAATACCGAGAACTATTTTTTCTTGAGGGAGACCAATTGACATATACCGGAGCCATAGTACACGAAATTGAAACCTCCACAAACATACCCATCTATAAAAAACAATACAGATTCCCAGCAATAATGAAGGATAAAATACAGCAACAAGTTGACGATTTGTTGGCCCAAGGTATAATAAAACATAGCAAAAGCCCTTGGAACGCTCCCGTTTTATGCGTCGCAAAGAAGCCGGACGCAAATGGGAAAGCACGTCATAGAATGGTAGTAGACTTTAGAGCGCTGAATACGATAACGAAGCCTTTCGTATACCCGATCCCACAGATAGAAGATCTGCTAAGCGATTTTGGGGACAGTCGCTACTTTTCGACATTGGATCTCAAATCGGGTTTCTACCAAGTCCCGATTCACCCACGAGATGCTGCCAAAACTGCATTCTCGACACCCACAGGACACTACGAGTTTACGCGCATGCCTATGGGTCTCAAAAATAGCCCGTCAACCTTTCAAAGGTTAATGAACACAATTTTGTATGAGCTCGGAGATGTCAAGGCCAAGGTTTATCTTGACGATATCATTGTGTATGGTAAGACAATAGAGGAACACAATGAAAACCTATTAAAAGTTTTAAATGGCTTAAAAAGTCATAATTTGAAATTGGAACCAGCTAAATGTCGCTTGTTCCAGGAAGAAATCGTGTACTTAGGGCACGTAATCGACAAAACCGGAATAAAGCCAACAAAGGATAATATCAAGGTCATCATGGATTTGGAACGACCAACCAACGTGAAACAGGTGAGGTCATTTTTAGGAACAATAAACTTTTACGCGAAATTTATAAAAAACGTTTCTCATAGGAGAGAACCACTAAACACGTTATTGAAAAAAGATGTCAGTTTCATTTGGACAAAGGCGTGTGAAGAGGCGTTTAGGGACTTAAGAACAGCTTTATGCTCTGAACCACTCCTGGTCAGACCTAATTTTAACGATACATTCATCCTCACCACTGATGCTAGCGATTATGCGATCGGCGCGGTGCTGTCGAATGATTCAAATGACGATCAACCAATTGCATATGCAAGCAGGTCATTGATAGGAGCAGAAAGGAAATATCACGCAATCGAGAAAGAATTGCTTGCGATCGTTTGGGCTGTTAAGTATGGCTGTATACAGATCCAGAGAAAATTTAAAAACGGGGGAATCTTGTGTGAACGGAATAGTGTTTAAAAACGAAACCAAAAACTGTAAAATGCGGCAGTTAAAGATAACACACGACCTGTGGTTTTCCTCTGGGCAAAACATTTGGAAATATCTAACACCAAGAAAGACGGAATTGAGAATTTTTAAGATGGGAAATTTGTCTAGAATGTCAATAATCGGCACGGGTGAAGTTCAATTAGAAGAAACCATGATCGCCGAGACCGACAACGTTAAACTGATATATTCACCCAATTTTAGGAACAAACAAATAGTCCATATGTTTTCAATTAACTTAGAGCTCCCGGGCGAGGATAGGGTTAAAGCCCTCGTGGGAGAAATACCCATCCTCAACATCTCAGAGAAGGCGTATACCTCTATAAATATGAAAAAGCTGTTCGACCTAGGAGTAGAGATCAATAATATTAAGCAACATAGCACTCATCTAGAGAACCTCACCTACATTCCCTATAAATATCCATGGTGGTTCTCAAGTACCATGTGTGCCCTCATCGCATCAGTAGTAGGTATAATTTGTTTTTGCCATAAGATGAACTACTGTGCGCGGAAGTATAGGCGTCGGACTTCAAAGAAATCAAACCAACCCACAAAAATCAATTTAGACGAAACAGTTATAGAAAACATCAGATTGAAAAACAGAAGCAATGAAGAGGACTTGCAGGTAGACTCAAGTCAGAAAAGGGATAAGCAGATTTCTCGGCGATCGAACACAAACACAGCTAAAATGACTATACGGAAAGGCGAACTAGGCAAATTCGTAAACAGAAAAACGATACATTAAAAAAAAAAAAACAGTAGGGAGGAATCTGCGATCGCACAGTCGGACATGAAGAGGACGCAAGCGTGGTAGCGCAGCAGCCGGGCGAATGACGAGGACGCAAGCGCGGTAGCGCAGCAGCCGGGCGAATGACGAGGAAGGAAGGAGATGAGTGGACAACAAAGTGCACACGTATAGCCCATGTACGTATAGCGGTGGAGGTCGAGAGAGGACAGGCCAGAGGCAGCACTGGATGCAGAAACGTTCTGAAGGCTGAGGGTTCTACGGTTCGTCTTATGTTGGACACAAAGGCAGAACGCTACGACGCCACACCACAACAACTCTTTTCCTGAGCATAACATTCTTAGGTTTTATTGAACACTGTCAGCATCCAACACCAACTCTGTGCCAGACTGCCAGAGGAAATAAAAACAGAGAGTTGGAAAGATGCCCACCAGCGAAAGAGCAGCAGCAGCATCACCCGATAAACCGGTCCTAAGCAAGAAAATAAAACTGAATCGTTCTCGTGACCTTCCCAAGCGGCCAGCAGAAGAGAAGAACACACCACATCGTATTATCAGCGCCAACCCTAGCGACCATCTACGGAAGAGCTAGCAGCCATTGCTATCACCAAAATTCGGCCTGCGCATCGATCACCCAGACCAACCCCTCGAAGAGGCTACTCATCCATGACGCCTCGGAACTGCCGGAGCTGTACTCGTCCACCACCGGAGGTATTCGTAACAAGTACGAACGGGTTTTCCGGATGAACCTGAAGAATTCGTCGCTAATCCGCCTTCCTCCGAGTCACGGCCCACAGGATACCCCAATGGTAACATCGTGACTGCAATCGTAGACAAGTTAGGTTAGGTTGTAATAGATAGATTTATGGCAATTAGATGAACAAAAAAAAAAAAAAATTATAAGTGTAAGGGGGTGTAGCGGCCAAACCGCTGAGTCCGCGAGGTAGCCGGGGTGGAGGGGCGATCGAAAGATCGATTCGAATACACTGCAGTTTATGGCGATCGTACGATCGCCCCATACGCCGGGTACGTTAGAGTGAGACGATCGGGTTCGGGGGGAGCGAGCCCGATGTAGTATTAAGAACAGCGCCGTGAGTCCAAACGAGGTGTTGTAGGGCTGGACACACGGTGCCGAAGTCAGTGGGAAATAAACTGGTGAACTGTAAAGAACCTCCCGACTCCTTTCCTGCCTGCAGAGAAGCCGAAAACCATCGTCGTGCCATCCCCGCCCCGCTACATGTGCAAGCTTCACGTGTGCGTTTCGATTAAATGATTTGAATATGAATTGAATATGAATTGAATATGAATTAGATGTAACAGCAATGTGTTCAAAGATCATAGAACAGCGTTTGCTATGAGACAACAAATACACGTATTGTTTGTAATGTCTTTGTTTATGTAACATTTTTACGTAATAAATAGCCCAACCCGACCCACGCCTAAAGCTTATACCAATAGGTCAAATGTATGCGCCCTGCGCGCCTTATTTCTCACGCGCAGCTTTTGACACCTTCACGCAGTTGACAAGCTGGTTTGTTCGCGTGCGGTCACGTTCGTGAGCGTCGGAATGAAATCAGTAAATTTGGTTGAAATATCGAGCAAGTGGTGTGAGAAAAGTACACACGAGTGATTGTTCATCATATTTAAGCCTCTAGGCAACTGCGGAACTTGTTTTGTTTGTTCTGCTACTGCACACGATGTGTGTTTGTTGTCTCAAGACAGGCATTTCTTCTAGCTCAGATCACCACTAAAATCACTTGAAACACCCAAAAACCGTGCGTGAATCGGTAAAAACAGCCAGAGAAAACCGAAAATTTGTTCATGAGAAACGCGTGTATCGGTAGCCGTCAAACAACCGGGCCCAGGTGCAAAAAAAATTTACGCCAAAACCGGCCAGAATTGTGTGAATTGTCTGAGACAAATCCAATGATACACGAATCGTGGAAATCCGTTGAAAACTGAGCGAGCTATTAGCGGAAAACTAATTAAAATCAGTGTGTTTTGTGCGAAAAGGCTGCATGGGTTAGCGCAGTTTGTTTACATTTGATTTCGCCTGCCGTCGCGCATGCGCATCGCATCGGGGGGCGAAAAGCACACGGGAAGCTTGCACATTTAATCTTTTTGCGCCCGATTTACTGATTTAGGCGATTGAATAGGCGCGCCCCCACAACCTGTTTTAGGTTGTGGGGGCGCATGAATCTAACCTTATATTATGAAAGCTGGACCTAAATGTCCCGTTGGGTAGTGTTGGATCATTAATAATATAGTAAATGTACCTACCGTTGCGCGTCGATGAGAATTTGACAGAAGTCCATTAATGGTAAGGTTAGAGATTACTTTTTTCCAAAATTCTTCGCTCATAGTTTTGTCCGTCGACCAGGTACTTTTGTAATACAAGTGATTATCTTCAAAAGTTTTCGTTATATTATGTTCCTTCAGGGTGCTATTAAGTTCCGCCTCAGTACGTTCCACTGTATCAATGTTGATTGCATCGCTGATAGGATCCCGTGTTGATGCCTCGTTATTATCTTTTACACTTTCCGTCGTACTCGTGGCGATTTCCCCAGCAGGCAGGGTAGAACTCTGCATCAAAGTGGTCAGCTCGGCTTGCATCTTGTTTGACCCGGCAGCCGGGACTAACGACCCATCATACGTATAATCTTTCCTTTGGCCAGTTCCATTGAAACCGAGCAAATAATTTGCGTCCAGGCTGAGATTACCGGATCCAATGCCCAGCGGTTGTTGTTTTTTCCCGTTGATATATTCATTCTGTAATTTCAATTTCACATGACTCATTTTATTCTCGTTCAACGGGATGACGGATCTTGATGTCGAGGATGTTCCAACTGATTCAGTTATATAAGTTTCGTTCGCTCCTTGAGTAGGCGTAGGAAGTACAACAGGGGTATCCATAGTATCTCCTGGCGTTGAAACATTGGATTGGAGGTGTTTTCGAAGTGCTAAAATGAAAAAAATGTATTATGATATTAGTCTCATGTATCACTAACGGTTGTTTATTTCAATTGGTTATCATCGTTACTGTTGGAAATGGAAGAGAGAAACTGATGCTATATTATTTTAGTTCACTTTATTGTTAGTTTAAGTGTTGGCAGCGTCACCGCACTAAATAACTGTGTTCTTCGCTACGCTGGGCGAGAAGGTCCGTCGTCTCGGCTGTCACTTGATCCTTTGCCGAGCGAAACTCCTGTCAACGTGTGCCAATGTAATTTCGCCCGGCAACAGTTACGACAGTTTCCATATAAAATGAAACACCTTTGCAGTGTAGTGCAGTGTGCAGTGTAAGTAAGATTCACGGCACAATACTGGGTTTGTTTGTATCATCTGTAGGTGGCGTGTGTTGTGCGGTTTACACTCCGGTGAGTAGTAGTAGTAGTATGTTTATTTCCGAATTAAATTGATAACTTACAATTGTGGTAGTTAATTTTGTAATATTAATGGGTTCGACTCTATGGTCTTTCCGCATTGGATGTTTTTGTTTTAATAGCTAACTTAGGCTGATAATTGTTGGTTTGAACATAGCTTTTGTCTTTTTTTTTACGATGTTTTTGAGGGAAAAATTTAAATAACCCTCGATGGAAAAGTGGGAAAAAAAATAAAAATTAATCTTATGCTAACCTAGCCCTACCTTACTTAAAATACAACAACACAACACTATACAAACCTTAATAATTAAGAGGTCAGTCCTCTTTTAAATTCGTATGGGCTTGCTGCGCATTTCGCATCGTATGAATATTTTTGAGTTCTTATTGTATTATATATCAAGGGTAAATTACATGCAGTGTGCAGTGCTGACGTACTGTACCATGGAGGAACTCCTAGGATGGCCTATAGGAATTTGTTTTGGATACGTTGGAGTTTTTTCATGTGTGACTTGGCGCAGTTTGACCAAACAGATGACGCATAGGTCATTATTGGGCGAACCAGCGCTTTATACAGTTGAATTTTATTTGCGAAGTTGAATTTAGATTTTTTGTGTATGAAGCAGTATATAGTTTTGAAATTTTTTTCGCATTTAACGCACACTCCGGTGAAAAAAGCTACTGACACGTCGGGAAATCATATCGTTTTGGGAAAGGTTGCCCATTTGACTACAATCCAGTTTTTGTTAGAAATTCATGACATTTTTTTTAACAATTGTCAGGTTCTTATTCGACTCTAATGGGTACGGTGTTACCTCTCCTCATTGCTATATTATAAGTTGCTAGCTTTGCTATTCCAAAATAACATTGTGTCCGTTTGGTGCTTGAAATCATAGTGGGAAAAGTTTTTGGTAAAAACCGTCTTAAAGGCAAAAGAAAAAAAAAATATAACTACGTATCTATTATTAACCCTATCGATTTTTCTTACTAGCTACCCTAAACCCTATCCAAATTAAACCTAAATTAAACATTTAAATTTGAATCGGCTCTAGCCTGCTTAAAAAGTAAACCGCATTATTTGCACTTGTATTGATTAGTTCGGGGATGGGGGAGGGAATTGGTGTATTGGGATAGGAACAAAACAAGGTGGTGAAAACTCATTCCTTAGACAGTTTGCATTTGAGGAGCAACGTGTATTGTAACTATTGCTTAATTTAATGATGTGTTCTTTAATAGTATCAATATTACAAGCTTTATGCAGGGTGGAGGTTCTGAACCATGGTGGAACATTTAGTATAGATTTAAAAAATTTATTTTGAGTTCTTTGTAATTTCATTATATGCATTTTTGCAACAGAGTTTATTATTGGCGCTGCATATGTTAAAATAGGACGGACACATGCAGTGTATAGAAGGATTTTATTTTTGAGGTTTAGTTTCGATTTTCTGTTAAGAAAACTGTACAAGGTTTTGAAGATTTTTTCACACCTTAATACTGTGTTTTCGGTATGTGCCTTGAACGTTACTCTTTTGTCGAAGGTTAGCCCGAGGTACTTGACTTCATTTTTCCACGGGATGCTAGAGTCACCCATCTTAAGTTCTTTAGTTTTGATTTTACGTTGACTTGTAAACCTTGTGAAAAATATTGCTTCCGACTTATTGCCGTTTACTTTAAGTTTCCATTTGCAACAGTAATTAGAATAAGATTTCAGAGCAGTAGTAAGCTTTTTAATGATGGTTCTTGAACTTTTACCGGACGCTGCGATTGCAACATCGTCGGCGTAAAGGTATTGTTTGCAGCCTTGCATTTTAGGTATGTCCGCCGTATATAAATTAAACAATAAGGGTGATATGACGCTCCCTTGAGGAACACCTGCACATGGAACGTATGCCAGTGATTTGTTTCCATTGATACATACAATATTTTCTCTATTTTTTATGAAACTCTTGACTATATTAATCAGGTTATTCGGAAAGTTCATCTTAATAAGCTTATATATAAGGGCATTGTGCCATATCGTGTCAAACGCCTTTTCGGAATCCAGCATGACAAGTCCTGTCGACGCTTTGTTGGCCCTATTTGCTTGGATGAAGCTTTTTAGCCTGCTTAATTGGTGGGTAGTTGACATTCCAGGCTGAAAACCGAATTGCACATCAGGAATAATCTTTGCATTTCGGCCTGGAGCCTTAGTTTGTTAGCGATAATTTTTTCTAATATTTTACCCATGCATCTTAATAAACTTATGGGTCTATAATTCGCTGCCTGACTGAGAGCTTTCCCTAGTTTTGGAATAGGTATGACTTTTGATAATTTCCATTTTACTGGGAAATATCCTATTCGGAGCGAACTGTTGATTATTAGGTTTAAATAGACTAAACCCTTGTTACTCAGACCTTTCATCATTGTGTTATTTATATTGTCAAAGTCTGTTGATTTCTTAGATTTTAATTTTTTAATAATTTTCTTAATGTCTGATGGTTTTATAAGTTCTGATGGCATAAAATCAGACTCTGAGCCTGCTTGGCCGAAACTGTTTAGGGTGGTGTTAACTTTGGATTCCATTTTGCTTGAAGGGTGAAATGTAATTTTATGAGCGTTTTGGAAATGTGTTTTAATAGCTTCACATTTTTCTTGGGAAGAAAGCAAAACTTTTCCATTCTCGTTCAAGGCTTGTATAGTTTTGGGCTGGTTTTTCATAACTTTTACAATTTCCACATTTTACTGCTGTTGTTGTTTTGTGGATTGTTCATACTTATTAAATTATTAGACCAAGCAGCGTTACGTAGACTGCTTAACTTTTCTTCAACAACTACTTTAAGACTATCATAAATGAACTTGAAGTCTGAATTGAGCCTATTCCTTTGCCTTTCTTCCTGTATACGTTACGTATTTTTATCAAGGAAATAATGTCCTCAGTTAAGATGATGTTATACTTTCCTGGTGTTTTACGTGGGACTGCTTTGTCATGTGCTTTGATAATTGCTGATGTTAGTTTTGCTATCATTTCATCAATGTTTGCTGTGGAAATAATTTTGCTAAGATCTGTTGGCATGGGGCTTAAAGAATTATTTAAATGTTTCCTAAATAGGTTCCAATCTGCTTTACTATATTCGAATATCTGGTACATAGGTTTTTGCCTTACCGAAGAGTTTTTAATTGAGAATATGACAGGTAAATGATCGGAAGTGAGCTCTGGCAGTGCAATTGGGTTTCCAATATCCAATTGATTATTGGTGAGAATAATGTCTATTGTTGATGGGTTACGCTTAGCATCTACAAGAAAGTATGTAGGAGAATCCGGAAAACATATTGCAAATTGTCCTTTTTGAATTTCTTCAAAGAGGAATTTACCCGTCTTTCTCCTATACATTATAATACAAACTGTCGTCGTTTGTCGTCGTTTGTCGTCGTTGGTAACGTACCACGTTCAAAACGTTGAAGTAAGCGAGAAATCGCTGAGTCTGTACCATTACATTAGATAGAGCGGGAAAACACATGAGCGCGTTTGAAGTCAGACAGCGATGCAAGCGAGTGCGAGGTTCGTCATCGTGCCTTTACCAACACATTGGAGTAAGCGAGAAATAACTTGATCCGTACCAACTCAGGGAAGAACTCTCGATCGTTCATACTTGCCTCTCGCTCTGTTACGACTGCCGTCTCGCTTACGATCGTTATAACCCACTGTGAGCTGTTTTTGTTTTTGCTGCAGTTCCAACCCACAATCGCTGTTGCTCGCTCGCACATGTATATTGCTTCACTCGCACACCCGCAAATGATTGACGCTCGAAACACTCTGCTCGCACACTCTGCTGTGCTACGGCCGGACGGTCTTTCTTTTGTATTGTCGTCCGTGCTTCCCACATTTGGAGGGGTCTTGGTTCCCGGACGGGCATTTGAATGCGTTATCTTTTCTTTAGAACCATAACATTTTATTTTTGCGTGCCGTGCTGTATTCCACGGTGCGGGCTGTCTTTCGTTTTGTCTGCATGTTCTTGGTGTCCGATCCATCGTAGGAGACCGAGCGGGTATTTAAATGCTTTATTCTTTGTACTTGCCTGCCGTGCTGTGAGGTGCCGTACAATTTGATTTTAATTGCTTTTCTTAGATTAATATATTAATTTATTAATTCGAATAATATATTAATAAATAAATATATTGGAGAGAGCATTCGAGTTGAAACAGCGATGCAAGTGAGTGCTCAATGGTTTTTGAAACCTAAGTAAAAAATGAAGCGGATCGAAGCTAGGTTGATACTGTCAATAATTCTTTTGTGCGGTCGCTTGAAAGTATTCGAGAAAACTGTGAATTATATTCCCAGCCGGAGAGCGTATGCAATATGAGAGGATTTTAGAATTTTTCATCGTTTCGGTTGCAAATGAAATTTTACATTTGATCACCAATTTGAATCATGGAACGAAAATTGTTCCGTTATCCCGTTGTCGTTCCTGTTGTAGGAACTCCGTTACAATTAACCTGAGTTTAGGCGAGGGGTGTAAGGTGCATGCTTTTTTATTGTGTCTTCAGCTCCTGTAAACAAAACTTGACGCGTTTTAAACCATGTGTAAATAGTAAAATTTAAAAAAAAAACAAATAACGAAATGTAGAGCAAAGACAGGACACAGCAGATGAAAGACGCGAGCGCGGCGCTTGGCGTCAACATTACCACTAACACCGGAAACGGGCTAAATCCCCTAGGAGCATGCTGGCGATTTGGCCATTTGGCGGCACACTGCAACGAAGCCAGGAGACCTCTGCGCCAAATGTTCCCGAGGGCCCCTCTTCCAATTACCAAGAGACATGGCCCGCGTCCACGCATTGTGCTAGGACACCACGGTGTTCAGGTTTCCCCAACATATTGGTATCCAGTTACTCGCTTGGCAATAAGCGAGTGGGCTGCTTCTTGGCCGGGCGTGTATGCTTCCGTCTCTTGGCGGGTTGCATTATGGACATTCATAAAAATTTACAGGAATGTCAAAAACATCAGCTCCGCAATCTGACGACGAAAACACTGTTCCTAACGCATGAAGCCTAATGAACTTAAGCTTTGCCGGGCTTAAATTAAAAGCTTAAATTGAATAAATCCTAATCGGTTTGAAAATAAAAAAATAATTTTCTGTGTTAGGTAAATAAAAGTGTCCAAAGAATTATATCGGGCCAGGTAGCTGGCCTACAAAAAAACTAGTTTGATTTGATGAAATACAGTTCCACAATCTGTGGCGAGCGTTTAAATCGCCACAGATGAAAAAAATATTCCGTATCTTAGTGAGTTTTTGTACATCACTGATAAAATTCCTTACATTTGTATTTGATCCTGGGTGGTAAGCAGCAATTATAGAAACTGGGTTGTTTCTGACTTGAATTTCAATTCCAATCGCTTCTATTACTTTTAAATTGAATGAGGGGAGTATCTGAAACTGAATATGGGTTTTTATCCACCTTTTGGACCTGTTGTTCGATCTAATCTATGGATAGTGTAATTCGGAATGGCAAATCTCACCCCTGGTTTTAAAAATGTTTCATTAACGGCCATGATATCTGTGCTTGGCTAAATAATTTGGACAGTTCGGTTTTTTTTATTGGAAATGCTGTTTGCATTCCAGACTGAAACATTTATCACGTCGGTTAAAGCCATCACGGGTTGCAATATTTTTGAACAATTTTAAAGATGACCTTCATTTGGTCCCCTTTGGTTGAACAATTTTTTAGGCATGAAAAAACCTCACTGATAATTGGAGCCAATTCGTCCGGAGAAAAAAGATCGTTGGAGCTGTTCGAACACACATTTGCAAATGAGGCAGTCTGTTGCCTTTGAGTGCGGAATGGGTTTGTGTCCACGAAGAGATTTGTGGGATTAAAAGAGGAAGCAGTATTGGGGAAGGTAGAAGGGAAGTCTCTGCCTGAAAAAGAGACCTGTCTTGGTGTTAGTGTTCTCACTTTCTGATCACTTTTTGCTTTGATTTGATTTTTGCGCTTCTCGCACCCGGAGAAATTAGCGGTGTGGTTCCCCCCGCAGTTTGCACATTTCAACTTGTGCGTTGGTATGATACCATCTGTAGCAAGCTTAGCTGCCGGGCAGCTGGATGAAGGATGATTGTCTGCGCACTTGATACACTTTGCCGGGCGGTAACAGTTAGCCGCGCCGTGACCAAAACCTTGGCAGTTTTTGCACTGAATTGTTTGCGATCTATTCGAATAGTATCGCCAATTTACGATTTGGTGATCTATCGCTCTTATCAACCGTAACACTTTCATGTCCACTGTTCCTTTGAGGAAGTGCAACAGGTACGTGGCCGGTTCGTCGTATTTCTTTTTGTGGATGGAAAGTTTTTTGATTTCCACTGGTGTAACATTTTCCTCCTTTAAAATAACCGCTAGCTCTGCTGTTGGCATATCAATGAGTCCTGAAAGCACAACTTTCACTCTCTTGTCCTCATCTAGTTGGTACGTGTGGAAGACAACGTTAACACTTTTTAAGTGGTTCACCACTTGTTTAAAATCATTGGTTGTTTTGGTTCGCACTACAATTCCATTGCGAGTTACGGATGTTGTATAGTTCACGACACCGGCCTTAATAATTTGTTTATGCAGATCCATCGATGTGTGAAACACATTAAGAGGAAGCGGGGCACTCCTCTTGCCACCTGTACCCTTAGTACGGCCCATTGCAGGGCGCTTGCCAGGTAGAGAGTACTATATATCACTTTTTGTCCTTGTCTCTTGTGCTGACGATCACTAGGAAATAACGTCCGATCACGTTGGAGTGTGATAAGAGACTGAATGGGCCATTTAAAAAACAAACTTGTTCCATATAACTACCTGGAGCGTTCCAGTAGAATAAATTTTGTTTTTATCAAATAACATAAAGATAGTTCATCCCTTATGAACTGTTACATCTAATGGTGAGAGTATACGAATGCAATATGTTTAGCCTTATTATACACACAATTTAACTGTAACTCGATTTGTCTGTCAATGTGATGTGATGTGGATATATTGTTGTTTTCATCAAGGAGTGTTGTTAAAATGTTCAAAATTTGGATTTCGACGATGATTTGCTAATGGCAGTGGCGGTTTTTTTGCGACTATGCCACAAAGGAACTATTTTGCAGAACTTACGTTATTAACTTGCACGAGCCGATGGTAATTTTATGTCAAACTAGTTTTTTTGTAGGCCAGCTACCTGGCCCGATATAATTCTTTGGACACTTTTATTTACTTAACACAGAAAATTATTTTTTAATTTTCAAACCGATTAGGATTTATTCAATTTAAGCTTTTAATTTAAGCCCGGCAAAGCTTAAGTTCATTAGGCTTCATGCGTTAGGAACAGTGTTTTCGTCGTCAGATTGCGGAGCTGATGTTTTTGACATTCCTGTGAATTTTTATGAATGTCCATAATGCAACCCGCCAAGAGACGGAAGCATACACGCCCGGCCAAGACGCTTATTGCCAAGCGAGTAACTGGATACCAATATGTTGGGGAAACCTGAACACCGTGGTGTCCTAGCACAATGCGTGGACGCGGGCCATGTCTCTTGGTAATTGGAAGAAGGGCCCTCGGGAACATTTGGCGCAGAGGTCTCCTGGCTTCGTTGCAGTGTGCCGCCAAATGGCCAAATCGCCAGCATGCTCCTAGGGGATTTAGCCCGTTTCCGGTGTTAGTGGTAATGTTGACGCCAAGCGCCGCGCTCGCGTCTTTCATCTGCTGTGTCCTGCCTTTGCTCTACATTTCGTTATTTGTTTTTTTTTTTTTAATTTTACTATTTACACATGGTTTAAAACGCGTCAAGTTTTGTTTACAGGAGCCGAAGACACAATAAAAAAGCATGCACCTTACACCCCTCGCCTAAACTCAGGTTAATTTAACGGAGTTCCTACAACAGGAACGGAACACGGGATAACGGAACAATTTTCGTTCCATGATTCAAATTGGTGATCAAATGTAAAATTTCATTTGCAACCGAAACGATGAAAAATTCTAAAATCCTCTCATATTGCATACGCTCTCCGGCTGGGAATATAATTCACAGTTTTCTCGAATACTTTCAAGCGACCGCACAAAAGAATTATTGACAGTATCAACCTAGCTTCGATCCGCTTCATTTTTTACTTAGGTTTCAAAAACCATTGAGCACTCGCTTGCATCGCTGTTTCAACTCGAACGCTCTCTCCAATATATTTATTTATTAATATATTATTCGAATTAATAAATTAATATATTAATCTAAGGTTCTGTATGGTGGGATTGCAGAAATTCAATGCCACTAAGGTGATGGATCCGACTCCTCTCGAAGGATAATATAGGCTTTCCTCCCCACTCCTACTCAATACGTCCAAGGCGTACAGAACGGTAACGTACCACTCCGAATATCCAAGCTTGGGTAAACGGGGAAACCCAACCCCTTGGGAGGATGGATGGTACGGCTGAATTGAGAGGGGGGCATCCTGGTCAAACAGGATGCTATCCCCGAGCGTCTGTTCTCCATGTTAGGAGCGGCTCGAAACAGCGTCTGTTCTCCATGTTAGGAGCGGCTGCACCAAACGTCCTGGCGCCCCTTCGGGACTATAAACAGCAAGGGACGCGTTGGCTCTCCGACGAGACTGGGGGCCAGAGGAGAGGCCTTGCAAGCCACCTCTGGAACAATTGCAACGAAAAGAAACCATGAAGATATACCGCTTTGGACCAACCCATATCGACCTACGCAACGGAAACGGACTATGGATTGGAAACTCGGCACGTGGAACTGCCGATCCCTTCACGCCCCTGGAAGCACCCGTGTCCTCACAGAGGAGGTGAAGGCACGCGGCTTTGAAGTAGTGGCGCTGCAGGAGGTTCGCTGGAAAGGGGTTACGGAACGCTCGTATCGCGGGGACTGCATGATCTACCAAAGTGGCGGAGACAAGCATGAACTCGGTACAGCGTTCCTAGTGTTAGGTGCTATGCGGAAACGTGTGATCGGGTGGTGGCCGATCAACAACAGAATGTGCAGGTTGAGGCTACGCGGCCGGTACTTCAACCTTAGCATAATAAACGTACACAGCCCGCACCTTGGAAGCACCGATGACGAGAAGGACGACTTCTATACGCAGCTAGAACGAGAGTACGAGCGCTGCCCAAAACATGATGTGAGGATCGTCATCGGGGACTTGAATGCTCAGGTCGGGCGGGAGGAGGCATACAAACCTACAATAGGGCAGTTCAGCGCTCACCAGCTGACAAACGACAACGGTCTGCGGCTTGTCAACTTTGCCTCCTCCAAGCGCATGGTAATACGCAGCACCTTCTTCCAGCACGAACCTCGATTCAGCTACACCTGGCGATCACCGCAAGCAACATACTCCCAAATAGACCACGTTTTGATCGACGGACGGCACTTCTCGGAGATCATCGACGTCAAAACATACAGAGGCGCAAACGTCGATTCGGACCATTTCCTGGTTATGGTGAAAATGCGCCAAAAACTCTCCGTAGCCAACACACTACGGAACAAACCTACCCCAAGGTACAATATGGATCGGCTGAAGCAAGCTGAAGTGGCAGATAGCTACGCGGCAGCTGTGGGGACAGCACTGCCGACTGATGAGGCAACAAAACCGCTGCCTCTTAACGACCACTGGCGCTTAGTGGAGAAAGCCATCAGCAGCTCAGCCGACAATATGATTGGCTTCGTAGAGCGTAACCAGAGGAAGGAATGGTTCGATGATGAGTGCAGACGAGCACTCGCCAAGAAGAACGCAGCACGCGCCCGCATGATCCAGCATGAGACCCGGCAGAACGTGGAACTCTACAAGGCACTGAGGAAGCAGCAAACCCGACTCTTCCAGGAGAAGAAGCGCCAGCTTGAGGAGTCGGGAGAACAGGAACTGGAGCAGCTGTTTCATACAAGGGATACTCGTAAGTTCTACAGAGGGCTGAACACGGCACGAAGCGGTTACACCCCAAAGACCGAAATGTGCCGTGGGGAAGATGGCAGCATTCTGACGGACGAACGAGAGGTGATTGCCAGGTGGAAGCGCTACTACGACGGACACCTGAACGGAGCGCAAGCAGGAGACCGGGGAGACGGTGTAGAGGACCACATCAGCAGAGTGGTGGGCGATGAGGTGCCCCCGCCATCGGTAGAGGAAGTCACCGGGGCCGTCAAACAGCTGAAACTCAACAAGTCAGCTGGCAGCGACGGCCTTGGCGCCGAGCTCTTCAAGATGGGCCAGGAGAGGCTTGCCATCTGCATGCACCAGCTGATTGTGAAGATCTGGGAACAGGAAGAACTACCAGACGAGTGGAAGATGGGAGTGATCCACCCCGTCTACAAAAAGGGCGACAGGTCGGACTGTGCGAACTTCCGGGCAATCACAGTTCTGAATGCCGCCTACAAGATCCTATCCCGAATACTCTACTGCCGGCTCTCCCCCCTAGCCAGTGATTTCGTCAGAAGCTACCAAGCTGGTTTCGTTGGAGGGAAATCAACAACCGACCAAATCTTCACTCTCAGGCAGATCCTCCAGAAATGCCGAGAGCACCGAATCCCCACGCACCACCTATTCATCGACTTCAAAGCGGCCTACGATACCATAGATCGGACCGAACTATGGAAAACCATGCAGCAGTACGGATTCCCCGGAAAACTGATCCGACTGTTAAGGGCCACAATGGATAGGGTGTAGTGCAGGGTGAGAATATCGAGCATGTTGTCGGATCCGTTCGAGTCTCATCGGGGGTTACGGCAAGGCGACGGGCTCTCCTGCCTGCTATTCAACATCGCTCTGGAGGGTGTCATTCGGAGCGCGGGCTTCGACCATCGGGGCACGATTTTCACACGGTCAGTCCAGCTTCTTGGCTACGCGGATGACATCGACATCATTGGACGGTCGACTGCGACGGTGTCCGATGCATATACCCGATTAAAACGCGCAGCTGCGGGAATTGGACTGGAGATCAATGCGTCAAAGACTAAGTACCTACTCGCCGGTGGCTCTGACCGTGACAGAGCAAGACTGGGAGCTAGCGTACGAATCAACAACGATGAGCTCGAGGTAGTTGAGGAGTTTGCCTATCTTGGGTCTCTTATAACATCGGACAACAACATCAGTTCGGAGATCCGAAGACGCATTGTTCAAGGAAGTCGTGCCTACCATGGGCTCCATTAGCTCCTAAGGTCCAGACGACTTCGCCAACGCACGAAGTGCACCATATACCGCACATTGATACGGCCGGTAGTCCTCTATGGGCATGAGTCCTGGACGCTGCTCACGGAGGATGCCAACGCACTCGGCATTTTCGAACGTCGTGTGCTCCGGACTATCTTTGGTGGCGTATACGTGCAGGACGGGTGGAGGAGAAGGATGAACCACGAGCTGGCTGAGCTGTTTGGCGAGCCGGATATCCTAACGGTGGCGAAAGCCGGAAGGATCCGCTGGTTGGGGCATGTCATGAGGATGCCGGACTCATGCCCCACCAAGAAGACACTCGTCAGCGACCCGCTCGGCACGAGACGCAGAGGAGCTCAGCGAGCCCGTTGGCTGGACCAGGTGGAGCAGGACCTGCGGAACATCGGATGTCACCGGGGATGGAGAGCGGCAACCACGAACCGAGCGACCTGGAAAACGATTGGTGACCAGGCCATGTCAGCACGACGTGCTCAACTATGAGCGGGCCAGATAAGAAGATTAATCTAAGAAAAGCAATTAAAATCAAATTGTACGGCACCTCACAGCACGGCACGCAAGTACAAAGAATAAAGCATTTAAATACCCGCTCGGTCTCCTACGATGGATCGGACACCAAGAACATGCAGACAAAACGAAAGACAGCCCGCACCGTGGAATACAGCACGGCACGCAAAAATAAAATGTTATGGTTCTAAAGAAAAGATAACGCATTCAAATGCCCGTCCGGGAACCAAGACCCCTCCAAATGTGGGAAGCACGGACGACAATACAAAAGAAAGACCGTCCGGCCGTAGCACAGCAGAGTGTGCGAGCAGAGTGTTTCGAGCGTCAATCATTTGCGGGTGTGCGAGTGAAGCAATATACATGTGCGAGCGAGCAACAGCGATTGTGGGTTGGAACTGCAACAAAAACAGCTCACAGTGGGTTATACAGCGTTTTACAGGTCAACTTCGAAATCCAGCACCATTCTTCGTATGTCAAACCATGATTTCTATCAATGATACAAAGGAAGTTGAAATGGCAACAGCATATTTCAACTGAGCGGCATATTTCAACTTTGACGTCGTAATTCGACAACATCAGAATGAATGTAGTCAAACGTGCAACCTTTTTCAACACGATGTCATTTCGCGCAGTGCTGGTAACTTTTTTCACAGGGGTAAAAATATACTACAGTTTCTGTGTACCATCCCGGGGTGTAAACCTTTCAAAATTCCAAAACAAGGCGCCCATTTTGCATGTTCGGTTTTTTGTACATTGTAATCTGGTCTGATTGAGAGTGAAATAACGAATCTAAAAGGAGTCAATATGTAAAAATATCTCCTGTTGTGTAAAATATTTTTACCCCTGTGAAAAAAAGGTACCGGTACTGCGCGAAATGACATCGTGTTGAAAAAAGTTGCACGTTTGACTACATTCATTCTGATGTTGTCGAATTACGACGTCAAAGTTGAAATATGCCGCTCAGTTGAAATATGCTGTTGCCATTTCAACTTCCTTTGTATCATTGATGAAAATCATGGTTTGACATACGAAGAATGGTGCTGGATTTCGAAGTTGACCTGTAAAACGCTGTAACGATCGTAAGCGAGACGGCAGTCGTAACAGAGCGAGAGGCAAGTATGAACGATCGAGAGTTCTTCCCTGAGTTGGTACGGATCAAGTTATTTCTCGCTTACTCCAATGTGTTGGTAAAGGCACGATGACGAACCTCGCACTCGCTTGCATCGCTGTCTGACTTCAAACGCGCTCATGTGTTTTCCCGCTCTATCTAATGTAATGGTACAGACTCAGCGATTTCTCGCTTACTTCAACGTTTTGAACGTGGTACGTTACCAACGACGACAAACGACGACAAACGACGACAGTTTGTATTATAATGTATAGGAAGATGTACTATGTCTCAATACGATGGGAAACTTTTAATAATTACGAATATACGAATGAGGAAATAAAGATCCAACAAAATAAGCCGGCAACACGCGCATTGAACTGAGCAAACGTTGCCGGCGACCAGCAAAGTAAACCATGCGCAGCGCGCGGCCGTCAAAGTGTTAATTCAATGTGAGTGAGTAACTTGTCGGCGCGGAGAGTAAGGCTGGTGTCACATCAAATTTTTTTTATTCCTTCAATGTATTGAATCAAACGTTATGGTAATTTTTATACGAGCAGAGATGATACCCTGATGCCCAAGACCTACATATTATCAACCGAAGGATGAATGATTTAATCCAGGGGTCTCCAAACTACTAATCCCATGCGGCCCGCAAAGCTTTCGATTTTGATTTTTAACGATGATTTTGTTAACAACAAACACAATTTTGCAGCATAACACACATTGTCTCAGGGATCCCTTTCTGATCATTTGTCTCGTACATTGTACAATACATAAAGAGTAATTTCGGTCCAGGAAAGTTTTCAACTAAAGTTGATATCATCACTCACTTGCTTGAGGTAGTGAAACATATACGCTCTATTAGCATAAACGAAATAGCTACACAGTTTGCGCATTATGTCAACAAGTGGTGGGTCATACTATTCACTTCCCGATTTATGGGAATCCAGCCAGACCCGTGGATGCGTTCGAATCAAGCCGTTGATGCAGCGAGTTCGGGTCGGTGAGGGCGCTCCAGCTTCTTGTACTTATCGGAATCGTTCACCTACTACTCGACTACGGCTTGCTTACGAATGGCTCGGACCCAGTTGATGCGGGTTAACCCGCACATCACTTATGCACACCCCAGTGAATGCAGTGAGAGCACTATTTTTCCACGAATTTGTTTATGCCTTGGATTAGCTGGCTAAACAATAAATTTCATAGTGTTAGTATTTTCAACGGATACGATATCTAGGGGGATACGTCACAGCCTCGAATATCCGAGCTAACAGAGTAGGATTCCCTAAAATTGGCACATTCGCTCTCGCTTCAACTCGCACAAAAAGGCGCAGCAAATTTAAATCCTATTGTTATAAACGTCGTCCAGTGTATAACGGGCACTGCTGTCGCTGGACACTTCCACTGGACTGGAGTGGTGGGTGATTGCCGATCGGGACGATGGCGGGATCGGCACTCACGAAAAATGTAATAAAAAGGGCCGAAGGACGCGCCTTTGGGGAAGAAGGAAGCAAAAAGGACAAATAAAGACTAATTTTTTGATCTCTCCATCGCGAGGGCTACCTAATAAATTATTTTACGTTTTTGCTTCCGTTGCGTTTGCAACAATCCAAAAAATTGTCTTGAACGGTTTGGAAAAGATTCCAAAAAATATTGTAGACAATCGCGGCCACTTTCGAATCAAGTTGGCCGTATATTAATTACGCGATCGTAATTAAAAGAGTTCGGTTCCGCGAAGTGAATAATGTCGGTCGATACATCCAGTACGCGTTCGCGAGTGATAAACCCAATCAAGAAAATCGGAGTATGATTTTCATGCATCTCGCTTTGGCGCGTGCCCCGGGGTACATGCGCTGTCTCACTGACTGCGCCGATCCGTAGTCGAATGCGGTCGGCCGTCCCCTGTCGAGCCGAGCATTGCAATTCGAATCCAGCGGCGCACTCGTAATTCCATATATGGGCATCGGCAATAGACGAAGCGAGCCATTCCCCAAAAATTACGAAGCCATCTCCAAAAATTGCGAATGATCCAGCTTCGGCTTCCCGACACGCATCGTGTCGTGCTTGCTTCCCCGACACGACCCTCGCTACGCCCAATACCCGCGCGCATACACTCACCAAGCGGTGCGCAAATTCTCACACGCATGCCATGCATTGAACAGCCTATGCACGACCGTCACCGCCGGCGTGCGGGCGAGAACTGACATGCTAGGGTAGGGGATCTTTTTTCTATCCCCGCACGACTGGACATCTGAGAGAACGCAGCACGCTCTGTGCAGCGGACTTACGATTTCTTCAACACGCAGCGCCTATGCAGCCCGGCAGGCCGACTCTTATACCGTTAAAGAACACACATATCTATAAGAGCTCTATGGCCGAGCGAGTTGACCGACACACTCATGACACAAAGAAACAGAGAGAGGGGAGAGGAAGGTGGGAGAGTAGTGAAGGAATGGAAGAGAAGAGCCAGACCCGAGCCGGGGTCGGCTCTCCCATTTTTTTCGGATCGGGTCGCGCGAGCCGAGCTCAATCCCCATTCGTTTGAAAAGGAAGAATAATTTTGTGAAATGAATGTCGACATTCACTCGGCAATAATTCTAGCGAAAACCGGCGTGGTCGCTTCATTGGGAAGTGATCAAAAGGTGCAACGAGGAATCGACGAGTGAAAGAACGCCATGCCGATCTACTCGAGTCGTTTGCCATCGTGCCGAGAATCACTAGGGAGTGAACGCGCACCAAGTTCGACGACGAGACGCGAGGGCGTCGGTGCAAGCAGCACAATTCCGTGGAGCGGGATGGAGACCCTCACACGCACAAGGGACGCGGGAGTGTATGACGGTGGATTACCGTATCGAAGTGATCCGGTGGCGTTTGGAGGAGTGACCCAGCCGTGGCAAAATAGATGGCCGGGCCGATAAGAGGACCGCTGGATGGCGCAAAGTACGCCACAGCAAAGATATTGCCCATCGGCGTACTCGGATGCGAGTCGGTCAATCACCTTCGAAAGAAGGCACGAGCTGGACATTGCGCTCAAATTAACAGAGCAGAGGCTGGAACAAGCCGAAAGGGCGTACGAATTGCGTCGCAAGGAGTTTGAGCGGCGAGAGGCCGAGCAGCAAGAAATGATGGAGCGAGTAATTTACAATTACAGTGTTTCTCGTCCAATTTCTCAACCGGTTGAAAAAAGTTGTGAGAAAATACCTTTTTTCACCAGTGAGTAGATTTATGCCCGTCAGACGATGGATTGGGCATTGCCAATATTTACGGGTGCCGCAGCACAGTGGGCGAAGTTTATTTCGTACTACGAAAGCTCCACGGCAGCTTGCGGATTCGATGATATCGAAAATTGTGCACGCTTGCGAGAAGCGATTAAAGGTGAAGCGCGCAGAAGAGTAAGTGATCTCCTATACATTATAATACAAACTGTCGTCGTTTGTCGTCGTTTGTCGTCGTTGGTAACGTACCACGTTCAAAACGTTGAAGTAAGCGAGAAATCGCTGAGTCTGTACCATTACATTAGATAGAGCGGGAAAACACATGAGCGCGTTTGAAGTCAGACAGCGATGCAAGCGAGTGCGAGGTTCGTCATCGTGCCTTTACCAACACATTGGAGTAAGCGAGAAATAACTTGATCCGTACCAACTCAGGGAAGAACTCTCGATCGTTCATACTTGCCTCTCGCTCTGTTACGACTGCCGTCTCGCTTACGATCGTTATAACCCACTGTGAGCTGTTTTTGTTTTTGCTGCAGTTCCAACCCACAATCGCTGTTGCTCGCTCGCACATGTATATTGCTTCACTCGCACACCCGCAAATGATTGACGCTCGAAACACTCTGCTCACACACTCTGCTGTGCTACGGCCGGACGGTCTGTCTTTTGTATTGTCGTCCGTGCTTCCCACATTTGGAGGGGTCTTGGTTCCCGGACGGGCATTTGAATGCGTTATCTTTTCTTTAGAACCATAACATTTTATTTTTGCGTGCCGTGCTGTACTCCACGGTGCGGGCTGTCTTTCGTTTTGTCTGCATGTTCTTGGTGTCCGATCTATCGTAGGAGACCGAGCGGGTATTTAAATGCTTTATTCTTTGTACTTGCGTGCCGTGCTGTGAGGTGCCGTATAATTTGATTTTAATTGCTTTTCTTAGATTAATATATTAATTTATTAATTCGAATAATATATTAATAAATAAATATATTGGAGAGAGCGTTCGAGTTGAAACAGCGATGCAAGCGAGTGCTCATTGGTTTTTGAAACCTTAGTAAAAAAAGAAGCGGATCGAAGCTAGGTTAATACTGTCAATAATTGTTTTGTGCGGTCGCTTGAAAGTATTCGAGAAAACTGTGAATTATATTCCCAGCCGGAGAGCGTATGCAATATGAGAGGATTTTAGAATTTTTCATCGTTTCGGTTGCAAATGAAATTTTACATTTGATCACCAATTTGAATCATGGAACGAAAATTGTTCCGTTATCCCGTGTTCCGTTCCTGTTGTAGGAACTCCGTTACAATTAACCTGAGTTTAGGCGAGGGGTGTAAGGTGCATGCTTTTTTATTGTGTCTTCAGTGAACAAAACTTGACGCGTTTTAAACCATGTGTAAATAGTAAAATTTAAAAAAAAAAACAAATAACGAAATCTAGAGCAAAGGCAGGACACAGCAGATGAAAGACGCGAGCGCGGCGCTTGGCGTCAACATTACCACTAACACCGGAAACGGGCTAAATCCCCTAGGAGCATGCTGGCGATTTGGCCATTTGGCGGCACACTGCAACGAAGCCAGGAGACCTCTGCGCCAAATGTTCCCGAGGGCCCCTTTTCCAATTACCAAGAGACATGGCCCGCGTCCACGCATTGTGCTAGGACACCACGGTGTCCAGGTTTCCCCAACATATTGGTATCCAGTTACTCGCTTGGCAATAAGCGAGTGGGCTGCTTCTTGGCCGGGCGTGTATGCTTCCGTCTCTTGGCGGGTTGCATTATGGACATTCATAAAAATTCACAGGAATGTCAAAAACATCAGCTCCGCAATCTGACGACGAAAACACTGTTCCTAACGCATGAAGCCTAATGAACTTAAGCTTTGCCGGGCTTAAATTAAAAGCTTAAATTGAATAAATCCTAATCGGTTTGAAAATAAAAAAATAATTTTCTGTGTTAAGTAAATTAAAGTGTCCAAAGAATTATATCGGGCCAGGTAGCTGGCCTACAAAAAAACTAGTTTACTCTTATTCCCGGGGACGGTGCAACTTGCTATCTCGTAGTTGAAGCGAATCTACGGCTTCACGATCACACATCGATGCGAAACGTACAATGCATGCAGTCTTACCGGCACCAATGACCCCTGCCTTTAATGGTCAACAGGAGTGGATGAAGCGAAATCGCACTATTGTATCGCGTCAAACAGCTAGCAACAAAGCCAGTGTCAGAGCGGCAGCAACTCTAGCTGGAATGAAAGCAGACGAGAATGTTCGGAGTATCGGGCCGGCCTGTACCAACGAGCAGCAGTGCGTCGAAAGTTTCGCTCGGGAGCAAAGCCAAAGTGTTCCGAACGGCCGCCGACAATTGGAGTGTTTGCCAGTTCAGTGTTTGCCAGTGAAAATCCCTTGCACCAGTGCCGAAAGCAGCGATATTCGTGATACGGCTACACAAAATGTTCTCGCGTTTGTCATTAACCCTTCGGTGCCAGGCGAATATTCAAACACTTTAGGCGAACACTTTTGTGTGAGCCGATCGTGTAAGGAGGCGATCGATCGCATGGACGACAGCATCGACGGACTTTTCGGGGACGACGACGGCGGCAAGGATGAAAACAATGGCGGAAGAAGCGATCTCACTGACGGCGATTACCACGACCAGCCACAGTCGATGCAGCTGGAGTTCCAATTGCAGCCGGTGCAGCTGAAGCAGACATTACATTGTAACCGTCGAAGCGACAGCAGTTGCCGCTACGCCAACCGCAAAGGGAACAGCAACAGCATCAGACGGTACACCTGCAGCCACAACAATTGCAGACGATGCAGCAGATGCAATCGGCGCAGCAGAAGCAGCCGCTGTATCCGCAATAACAGCAGCAGCAACAGTGCCAGCAGCAGCATCAGTGGCAGTTACAGCAGCCGCTACTACCATGTCCACCGCAGCAGGATCAGCAGCAGCAACAGGATCAGCAGCAGCAACCGGACCAGCAGCAGCAGGATCAGCAGCAGCAGCAGCCGGATCACCAGCAGCACCAGCAGCAACCGGACCAGCAGCTGCAAACGACGCATCAACAGCAGCAGCAGCAATCGTGGCAGCCGTTGTCAGCGCAACAACTACAACCAGATAAGCCACAGCCTCCGGAGCAGCTGAATTTGCAACAACAGCAATCGGAGCCGAAGCAGACACAGCCGCCGCCAAAGAAAATAAGGTCGGCGATTCAACAGCAAGGGCAGATTTTGCAACCAACGTGGCACCATCAGCAGATTGAGCCTCATCAGCATCAGGAGCAGCTCATGCAAACACCACAGCATCTGCAGCAGCTGGAACCGCAGCAACCGCTGCAACAGTTGGAGCTACGGCACCTGCAGTCTGAGAAGCAGTTGCAGTCGGAGCGCCAGTCGCAGCCAGAGCTGCCAACGGGGCCTATCCTTTTAGATAGGATAAAGAATTGGCGGCGTAAAAGGTGGAAATTCCGATGTACGGGGATGGAAGATTCCAGTGTCAGTAGTGCCAACATATCTGTAGAAAACAACGCTTGTTCAAGAGTGTTTTATACGGGGGGGGGGGGGGGGGGGGGGGGGGGGGGGAGAATGTTATAAACGTCGTCCAGTGTATAACGGGCACTCCTGTCGCTGGACACTTCCACTGGACTGGAGTGGTGGGTGATTGCCGATCGGGACGATGGAGGGATCGGCACTCACGAAAAATGCATGCTCCAGCATTCTTGTACTTATCGGAATCGTTCACCTACTGCTCGACTACGGATTGCTTACGAATGGCTCCGACCCAGTTGATGCGGGTTAACCCGCACATCACTTATGCACACCCCAGTGAATGCAGTGAGAGCACTATTTTTCCACGAATTTGTTTATGCTTTGGATTAGCTGGCTAAACAATAAATTTCATAGTGTTAGTATTTTCAACGGATACGATATCTAGGGGGATACGTCCCAGCCTCGAATATCCGAGCTAACAGAGTAGGATTCCCTAAAATTGGCACATTCGCTCTCGCTTCAACTCGCACAAAAAGGCGCAGCAAATTTAAATCCTATTGTTATACTAGTTTTTTTGTAGGCCAGCTACCTGGCCCGATATAATTCTTTGGACACTTTAATTTACTTAACACAGAAAATTATTTTTTTATTTTCAAACCGATTAGGATTTATTCAATTTAAGCTTTTAATTTAAGCCCGGCAAAGCTTAAGTTCATTAGGCTTCATGCGTTAGGAACAGTGTTTTCGTCGTCAGATTGCGGAGCTGATGTTTTTGACATTCCTGTGAATTTTTATGAATGTCCATAATGCAACCCGCCAAGAGACGGAAGCATACACGCCCGGCCAAGAAGCAGCCCACTCGCTTATTGCCAAGCGAGTAACTGGATACCAATATGTTGGGGAAACCTGGACACCGTGGTGTCCTAGCACAATGCGTGGACGCGGGCCATGTCTCTTGGTAATTGGAAAAGGGGCCCTCGGGAACATTTGGCGCAGAGGTCTCCTGGCTTCGTTGCAGTGTGCCGCCAAATGGCCAAATCGCCAGCATGCTCCTAGGGGATTTAGCCCGTTTCCGGTGTTAGTGGTAATGTTGACGCCAAGCGCCGCGCTCGCGTCTTTCATCTGCTGTGTCCTGCCTTTGCTCTAGATTTCGTTATTTGTTTTTTTTTTTAAATTTTACTATTTACACATGGTTTAAAACGCGTCAAGTTTTGTTCACTGAAGACACAATAAAAAAGCATGCACCTTACACCCCTCGCCTAAACTCAGGTTAATTGTAACGGAGTTCCTACAACAGGAACGGAACACGGGATAACGGAACAATTTTCGTTCCATGATTCAAATTGGTGATCAAATGTAAAATTTCATTTGCAACCGAAACGATGAAAAATTCTAAAATCCTCTCATATTGCATACGCTCTCCGGCTGGGAATATAATTCACAGTTTTCTCGAATACTTTCAAGCGACCGCACAAAACAATTATTGACAGTATTAACCTAGCTTCGATCCGCTTCTTTTTTTACTAAGGTTTCAAAAACCAATGAGCACTCGCTTGCATCGCTGTTTCAACTCGAACGCTCTCTCCAATATATTTATTTATTAATATATTATTCGAATTAATAAATTAATATATTAATCTAAGAAAAGCAATTAAAATCAAATTATACGGCACCTCACAGCACGGCACGCAAGTACAAAGAATAAAGCATTTAAATACCCGCTCGGTCTCCTACGATAGATCGGACACCAAGAACATGCAGACAAAACGAAAGACAGCCCGCACCGTGGAGTACAGCACGGCACGCAAAAATAAAATGTTATGGTTCTAAAGAAAAGATAACGCATTCAAATGCCCGTCCGGGAACCAAGACCCCTCCAAATGTGGGAAGCACGGACGACAATACAAAAGACAGACCGTCCGGCCGTAGCACAGCAGAGTGTGTGAGCAGAGTGTTTCGAGCGTCAATCATTTGCGGGTGTGCGAGTGAAGCAATATACATGTGCGAGCGAGCAACAGCGATTGTGGGTTGGAACTGCAGCAAAAACAAAAACAGCTCACAGTGGGTTATAACGATCGTAAGCGAGACGGCAGTCGTAACAGAGCGAGAGGCAAGTATGAACGATCGAGAGTTCTTCCCTGAGTTGGTACGGATCAAGTTATTTCTCGCTTACTCCAATGTGTTGGTAAAGGCACGATGACGAACCTCGCACTCGCTTGCATCGCTGTCTGACTTCAAACGCGCTCATGTGTTTTCCCGCTCTATCTAATGTAATGGTACAGACTCAGCGATTTCTCGCTTACTTCAACGTTTTGAACGTGGTACGTTACCAACGACGACAAACGACGACAAACGACGACAGTTTGTATTATAATGTATAGGAGATGGGGAGGGCACACTTAGTGTGCCCATGACGAAAAACCGAAGTATGGGCACACTTGGTGTGCCCATGTCCTCGGCAAAAGTCGAAGATAGCCGAACACAAAGTGCTGCAGCCAGAACAAGCAGCAATATCCCAATGAAGCGACCACGCCGGTTTTCGCTAGAATTGTTGCCGAGTGAATGTCGACATTCATTTCACAAAATTACTCTTCCTTTTCAAACGAATGGGGATTGAGCTCAGCTGGCGCGACCCGATCCGAAAAAAATGGGAAAGCCGACCCCGGCTCGGGTCTGGCTCTTCTCTTCCATTCCCAATGAAGCGACCACGCCGGTTTTCGCTAGAATTGTTGCCGAGTGAATGTCGACATTCATTTCACAAAATTATTCTTCCTTTTCAAACGAATGGGGATTGAGCTCGGCTCGCGCGACCCGATCCGAAAAAAATGGGAGAGCCGACCCCGGCTCGGGTCTGGCTCTTCTCTTCCATTCCTTCACTACTCTCCCACCTTCCTCTCCCCTCTCTCTGTTTCTTTGTGTCATGAGTGTGTCGGTCAACTCGCTCGGCCACAGAGCGCTTATAGCTATGGGCGTTCTTTAACAGTATAAGAGTCGGCCTGCCGGGCTGCATCGGTAGGCGCTGCGTGTTGAAGAAAGCGTAAGTCCGCTGCACAGAGCGTACTGCGTTCTCTCCGATGTCCAGTCGTGCGGGGATAGAAAAAAGATCCCCTACCCTAGCGTGTCAGTTCTCGCCCGCACGCCGGCGGTGACGGTCGTGGGTCGGCTGTTCTATGCATGGCATGCGTGTGAGAATTTGCGCACCGCTTGGTGAGTGTGTGCGCGCGGGTATTGGGCGTAGCGAGGGTCGTGTCGGGGAAGCAAGCACGACACGATGCGTGTCGGGAAGCCGAAGCTGGATCATTCGCAATTTTTGGAGATGGCTTCGTAATTTTTGGGGAATGGCTCGCATCGTCTTTTGCCGATGCCCATATATGGGGTTACGAGCGCGCCGCTCGATTCGAATTGCACTGCTCGGCTCGAGACGGGACGGCCGACCGCGGTCGACTCCGGATCGGCGCAATCGGTGAGACAGCCCATGTACCCCGGGGCACGCGTCAGAGCGAGATGCATACAAATCAAACTCCGATTTTCTTGGTTGGGTCCTTCACTACTCTCCCACCTTCCTCTCCCCTCTCTCTGTTTCTTTGTGTCATGAGTGTGTCGGTCAACTCGCTCGGCCATAGAGCTCTTATAGATATGTGTGTTCTTTAACGGTATAAGAGTCGGCCTGCCGGGCTGCATCGGTAGGCGCTGCGTGTTGAAGAAATCGTAAGTCCGCTGCACAGAGCGTGCTGCGTTCTCTCCGATGTCCGTGTGAGAATTTGCGCACCGCTTGGTGAGTGTGTGCGCGCGGGTATTGGGCGTAGCGAGGGTCGTGTCGGGAAAGCAAGCACGACACGATGCGTGTCGGGAAGCCGAAGCTGTATAGGCCAGCGCACACTTAGTGTGCCCATGACGAAAAACCGAAGTATGGGCACACTTGGTGTGCCCATGTCCTCGGCAAAAGTCGAAGATAGCCGAACACAAAGTGCTGCAGCCAGAACAAGCAGCAATATGTTTCTTTCTTTTGCATTCCCCTTTCTACCATAGCAAAGCACGATCTAACTTTCGGGTCTTTGGACTTTGACGCACACTACTTTACAAATGCCGTATCTTCCCAGAGGCGATCTATTTGCTTTGCTTCAATATTCCGGAGCCTGATAGAAAATTTTCGTTTCGCATTCGAGTTCACTCCATATTTCTCTGATGTCAAAGTGAACGTTGCCTGAAGTCTTTTTCCAGAAAGCATTGTATGTTAATTGTCCGAAAACTGATACAAAAACATCTTTGATATCTGATTTCAAAGTTTGCCAGAAGATATTTCAGCTACACAGGTGCTCCAGGAAAGCCAAGCTGCGAAATCGTGTGCATCATTCACATTACTTTTCAACGTTGGCTGTAACTAAAGTAACGCAAAAATAACTCTGCAGGCAAAGCGAGAGCAAAGAAAAACCGACGAGATTCTTTCTCTTGCACCCTACAGCCAGGTAATGGGCATTCCGACGACATCCGAGTTGTTTCGAGCGGATCCGAAGGACGATTTTTACTACCACTTCTTTGCCTTGTGTACGTACACGGCTCGCCGAACATGTTGCGTCCTCTTTTTTCCAACGTATCTTTTTTCGTCCTATCTTCCTCCGATGTTGGGTAGGACCACGTTTTGGAGGCTGAAAAACAGTGGCAGCCACACTTCTGAGGAAGATAGGACGAAAAAAGATGCGTGTGAAAAAAGAGGACGCAACATGTTCGGCGAGCCGTGTACGTACACAAGGCAAAGAAGTGGTAGTAAAAATCGTCCTTCGGATCCGCTCGAAACAACTCGGATGTCGTCGGAATGCCCATTACCTGGCTGTAGGGTGCAAGAGAAAGAATCTCGTCGGTTTTTCTTTGCTCTCGCTTTGCCTGCAGAGTTATTTTTGCGTTACTTTAGTTACAGCCAACGTTGAAAAGTAATGTGAATGATGCACACGATTTCGCAGCTTGGCTTTCCTGGAGCACCTGTGTAGCTGAAATATCTTCTGGCAAACTTTGAAATCAGATATCAAAGATGTTTTTGTATCAGTTTTCGGACAACTTACATACGATACTTTCTGGAAAAATAATTCAGGCAACGTAAACTTTGAAACCAGAGTCACACGGTTAGAAGCCTAAAGCAAAGTGATGATTTTTTATCAGTTTTCGGACAATTAACATACAATGCTTTCTGGAAAAAGACTTCAGGCAACGTTCACTTTGACATCACAGAAATATGGAACGAACTCGAATGCGAAACGAAAATTTTCTATCAGGCTCCGGAATATTGAAGCAAAGCAAATAGATCGCCTCTAGGAAGATACGGCATTTGTAAAGTAGTGTGCGTCAAAGTCCAAAGACCCGAAAGTTAGATCGTGCTTTGCTATGGTAGAAAGGGGAATGCAAAAGAAAGAAACATATTGCTGCTTGTTCTGGCTGCAGCACTTTGTGTTCGGCTATCTTCGACTTTTGCCGAGGACATGGGCACACCAAGTGTGCCCATACTTCGGTTTTTCGTCATGGGCACACTAAGTGTGCCCTCCCCATATCATTCGCAATTTTTGGAGATGGCTTCGTAATTTTTGGAGAATGGCTCGCTTCGTCTTTTGCCGATGCCCATATATGGGGTTACGAGCGCGCCGCTTGATTCGAATTGCACTGCTCGGCTCGAGACGGGACGGCCGACCGCGGTCGACCCCGGATCGGCGCAGTCGGTGAGACAGCCCATGTACCCGGGGCACGCGTCAGAGTGAGATGCATACAAATCAAACTCCGATTTTCTTGGTTGGGATGTTTCTTTCTTTTGTATTCCCCTTTCTACCATAGCAAAGCACGATCTAACTTTCGGGTCTTTGGACTTTGACGCACACTACTTTACAAATGCCGTATCTTCCTAGAGGCGATCTATTTGCTTTGCTTCAATATTCCGGAGCCTGATAGAAAATTTTCGTTTCGCATTCGAGTTCGTTCCATATTTCTGTGATGTCAAAGTGAACGTTGCCTGAAGTCTTTTTCCAGAAAGCATTGTATGTTAATTGTCCGAAAACTGATAAAAAATCATCACTTTGCTTTAGGCTTCTAACCGTGTGACTCTGATTTCAAAGTTTACGTTGCCTGAATTATTTTTCCAGAAAGTATCGTATGTAAGTTGTCCGAAAACTGATACAAAAACATCTTTGATATCTGATTTCAAAGTTTGCCAGAAGATATTTCAGCTACACAGGTGCTCCAGGAAGGCCAAGCTGCGAAATCGTGTGCATCATTCACATTACTTTTCAACGTTGGCTGTAACTAAAGTAACGCAAAAATAACTCTGCAGGCAAAGCGAGAGCAAAGAAAAACCGACGAGATTCTTTCTCTTGCACCCTACAGCCAGGTAATGGGCATTCCGACGACATCCGAGTTGTTTCGAGCGGATCCGAAGGACGATTTTTACTACCACTTCTTTGCCTTGTGTACGTACACGGCTCGCCGAACATGTTGCGTCCTCTTTTTTCCAACGTATCTTTTTTCGTCCTATCTTCCTCCGATGTTGGGTAGGACCACGTTTTGGAGGCTGAAAAACAGTGGCAGCCACACTTCTGAGGAAGATAGGACGAAAAAAGATGCGTGTGAAAAAAGAGGACGCAACATGTTCGGCGAGCCGTGTACGTACACAAGGCAAAGAAGTGGTAGTAAAAATCGTCCCTCGGATCCTTTCGAAACAACTCGGGTATCGTCGGACTTCCCATTACCTGGCTGTAGGGTGCAAGAGAAAGAATCTCGTCGGTTTTTCTTTGCTCTCGCTTTGCCTGCAGAGTTATTTTTGCGTTACTTTAGTTACAGCCATCGTTGAAAAGTAATGTGAATGATGCACACGATTTCGCAGCTTGGCTTTCCTGGAGCACCTGTGTAGCTGAAATATCTTCTGGCAAACTTTGAAATCAGATATCAAAGATGTTTTTGTATCAGTTTTCGGACAATTAACATACAATGCTTTCTGGAAAAAGACTTCAGGCAACGTTCACTTTGACATCAGAGAAATATGGAGTGAACTCGAATGCGAAACGAAAATTTTCTATCAGGCTCCGGAATATTGAAGCAAAGCAAATAGATCGCCTCTGGGAAGATACGGCATTTGTAAAGTAGTGTGCGTCAAAGTCCAAAGACCCGAAAGTTAGATCGTGCTTTGCTATGGTAGAAAGGGGAATGCAAAAGAAAGAAACATATTGCTGCTTGTTCTGGCTGCAGCACTTTGTGTTCGGCTATCTTCGACTTTTGCCGAGGACATGGGCACACCAAGTGTGCCCATACTTCGGTTTTTCGTCATGGGCACACTAAGTGTGCGCTGGCCTATAAACGTCGTCCAGTGTATAACGGGCACTCCTGTCGCTGGACACTTCCACTGGACTGGAGTGGTGGGTGATTGCCGATCGGGATGATGGCGGGATCGGCACTCACGAAAAATGTAATAAAAAGGGCCGAAGTACGCGCCTTCGGGGAAGAAGGAAGCAAAAAGGACAAATAAAGACTAATTTTTTGGTCTCTCCATCGCGAGGGCTACCTAATAAATTCTTTTACGTTTTTGCTTCCGTTGCGTTTGCAACACCCATCGATCGGAGTCGACGCTGAGCGTGAGCCATCGGTGTGTGCGTAGCGAATTCGTCGAAAATACGCCGTATGTTCAGGTCACTGGGGTGTTTGAATTTCTTGATAAATTTTGCGATCGACGGACATGTCTTATTGATTACTTTGCGAAGCCTTCCAAAGCGCGACAGTTATCCACTACCAGTCAAACAACAAAGTCGAAACCGTACCGAAAGCATTTATTTCAATGGCCGAGAGTAAGAAAAGAAAACTTGATGACGAGTGTCGGCAATTTCAAGAAGAATGGAGTTTGAAATATTTTTTTGCAAAACATGGTGAAAAAGCGCTATGTGTCATCTGTAACGAAACAGTGTCTGTGATGAAGGAATACAACCTACGTCGTCACTATCAAACCAAACATGAGAAGAAATATGGTCAGTTGAAGGGACATGAACGAACCGAACGGTTTTCCAAGCTACACCACCAAATTTCATCTCAAAAAGCGCTGTTTACCAAATTATCTACTGAAAACGAATCTGTGACTAACGCCAGTTACAAAGTTGCGTATATCTTGGCTAAAGAGGTAAACCGTTTACAAATGGTGAGCTAGTGAAGGAGTGTATGTTGGAAGTAGCACAAGAACTGTGTCCAGATATGCTTAAAAGATTCTCAAATTTGTCTTTAAGTGCCAATACCATTGCACATCGTGTGGAAGATATCGGTGAAAACATTGTAGATCAACAGAAAAAAGTGATAAAAACTTTCATTATTTTTCAATTGCAATGGACGAATCGTTGGACATTTCATCAACCGTTCATCAACGTGTTTATCAGAGGAGTGGAAGAAAACCTGAATGTATTACAAGAATTGGCTGCCATGCATAGCATGTATGGTACTGTTACCGGGGAAGATATTTTCGCCAAGCTGGTTAAAACTTTTTCGGAATACAATTTAGATTGGAGTAATTTTAGTTGTTTAACTGTAGATGGAGGAAAAAATATGAGTGGTGTTAATAAAGGTTTGGTTGGACTAGTGAAGGAGGAGTGCAAAAAAAGAAATGTTCCTCAGCCCATATTCATCCACTGTATGATTCACCAGCAAGCGTTGTGCGCTAAATATTTAGATATTAGCTGTGTACTTTATCCCGTAGTTAAAATAGTGAATTTCATTCGATCACACGGTCTGAATCATAGACAGTTTTAGAAACAAAGGGCAATCCAGAACCGTTGCTACGTGATGAAAACTGGCTATGGAAATTGGCATTTGCAGCAGACATAACTTGAATTGACTGAATCTTAAACTTCAAGGACATAACAATCTTATTTCCGACTTGTACACTCATATTAAGGCATTCAGACTAAAACTCAGGTTATTTTTAGAACAGCTACAGATAATAAACTTAACACATTTTCCAGTGTCAAAAATTTAAAGGACAAGCAAAGGCAGAATTCCCATTTTGATTATGCATTTGATTTAATAGCCCACCTGCAAAAGCAGTTCAGTGAAAGGTTTTCTGAAGTAGACGAAAGGGCTTCAGAAATTAGAATTTTTCAAAATCCATTCGAGTTGTTTTGGATTGTCCCAATGAATTGCAGTTGGAGTTCACCGAAATTCAAGCGAATGATAACCTGAAAGATAAATTCAAAGAAGGACTAATTGATTTATACAAATTTTTGCCGAAAAAAGATTTTCTAAACAAGAGGGATTTTGCATGTAAGTACATTTCACTGTTCGGAACAACATATTTGTGCGCACAAACATTTTCTAGAATGAAATACGTAAAGAATAATTTGAGATCCAATTTAACGGACAAACACATGGAATCTATACTGACGATAGGAACGTCAAATTTGAAACCCGACTTATCCGCAATTACAGCATCCAAGAAACAATGCCATCATTCGCATTAGTTTCAAAAGATTAATACAGAAAAGTACAAATTGAATTCAACTAAAACGTTTAAGAAATCAAGATAATGTGAAATACAGTGCCAATTTAAAATAAAGAACTATAAAGACAAGAATAAAGAACAAATATTGTGAATATAATTTTGCATTGAACCTATTTTATAAAATTATTTCAATTCAGCTATTTCATTATTTAAAATTATAATTATTTTCTCAAACAACCACATCCGACACCACCCTCTCCGCCCCCTCCCCTCACCATCCAAATTGAATGCAATATTATTTTTGCAGATGATGGCCCTCAGCTGCGGCTATTCCACTCAAAGCGGCCCGCCATCTAAAAATGTTGGAGACCCCTGCTCTAAACTATCGCCGCGCAGCGAAAACAGAAACAAAAGGAACGATGAAAAGCAGTACGAGTAAGACTCGGGCAAAACTGTAAAGCGTTTAGAAAGTTAACTCCTCATTTCAACTCACTCAGTACTAGAGTGGCAGTGGATCACGGGTTGTGTATGGCGACCCCCTCAATCTGACTTTTGTCATTTTTTAACTAAAAGTTAGTCGTTATACACGCTAAAATAAGTGTAAGTGTATGAAAACAGATGTGACAAACGCTGGTAGTTTTACCTCTTCATTAATAAATTCCATGAAACCATGGCACGCATTGAATGCAGAGATGTGATTCTGCCCACCATCCTTTTAAAATTCCTATTGTAGCACGTGTGCAGGTTGTACTTTCTGAGATGATCTGTTCTTTAAAGACAATCTTAACGATTCAGTGTAATCGAAAACCACTACACTTAAAGCTTACCTTTTTCGCAGCCCCCATATTGGCAAAGAAGCAGGTTAAACAGCAACAGCCAACACAGCGACAAACGTTGAAACTCATTCATCCTCGCCATTTCCTTGCTTACTGCTTGCGACGTCTCAAGACCCAATCAAACGTCTTTTTCCAGCTAGGGGTAATTCGTAACGCAAAAAAAGTAAGCTACGTTGATCGACCTTCGAGCTGCAAACAATTAAAATCACTGGTTTTTCTTTCATCTAACACAGTATCATCCTAGGTGCAAATGAAACACACACTTCTGCATCGTCGTCGACGATTTACGCAAAATCATACGTAAGCACTACCACCAACGTTTCAATGACGATTAAATCGCTAACAGGTGGCTTGAAGATTCACTGATCACTACTGTGAAAATACGAATGACATTTTTTAGGATGATTTTAATGCACAACAATTAAAACTTCTTTTCGATGTTCTCACATGCAGCATCAAATTTGTGACCTATGCAGGCTGCAATTCTATTACACAACACAATAAAATTTGGATTGCAAATTTCTCTTCCTCCAGGAACACCGTTTACCCATTCCTTGACGTAATTTTTCTGTGATCACTAACACAATCAACCAAATTTTACCAAGTAAAAATACCGCTTTGCTGCAATCTTGCCAACTCCACCTAGAACATGGTTGCTACGACAGAGAGGTAATACGCACAACTACAAAACTATATCCACAACATAAAACATCCCCAGGCGGCTTGCAGAGGTCTGTCGAACGGAAAGGGCACATTTTTTGATAACTAACTTCTTGCCAACATTGAACAAATGTCGCGGTCAGTACATCACCTGAAAACACGGCCGACGTAACGATGAGACTGCTTTGAGTACGAATAATTTTCTCTTCTGATGACAGTGTTGACCAAGGTTTGTAAACACTACCAGACAGGTTGTGAAAGGGCAGTGTTGCTCGGAACCATTTTGGGTTTTTTATTTACAACTTTTCCTATAAAAATAGCGCCGATAATGTTGAAGTGGTCTGCAAGAACGTCGTATCTCGAGATCGCTTTCGGTCTTTTGTCCGAACTCTTTTCTAAAATTATTGCAAAACTTCTTGTTTATCGTCAACCTGATTGCAAATCGAATGAAAACAAACCATGCCAATGTGGAATTGACCTGTAATTTTTTTCAATCGTTTTTTTACTGACGGCTTGCAGCAATGTACATTTCTGTCAAAACCATATGACATATGTCACAACCTGGGTAGTGTATACAAACCTTGGGTAAGACCACAAAATACGGCGTTCTTGCAGTTCATTTGTTCTTGCAGATACCCAAGGGACACATATCGAGAACGGCAAAATCTTCGATAGCACATCGATACTCTCATCGTAATTCCACTTTTATCGAGGATTTTTTGATTGACAAGACGTTTGACAGCACAGAAAGCTGGGTGCCGGTGCAAGGCATATATGTGTTGGTGCGCCATATTCTTCCGCACACCACCGCCATCAAACATAATCTCGCGATCAATAAATTAAAACAATAATTTGGTGCTTGCAATCATATGGATCGTTCTGAAAAGTACATGGTTTCGGATTCAGTCGATGAGGAAGAGGCAGGATTAAGCAAAGTAGGTAGGTGAATCAAAATGGTGCCAGCAATGAATGAAGTTTATTTTCCATTGTTTTAGTTTTTCCGGAGGCACAGAACGAAATAGAAACTGCGGTGCAGATGGGGAACGCGATACAAAGATTGGGAGTTTGCTGAATCTCGATGAACACTTTGGTGTTGTCGCTTGGGAACGTAAAGAAATAAATGCTTTGAATTACAAAAGGACCAATCCTTAGCAGATTTTTTCAACTTACGCTGAGAAATATGATCGAATGATATGATCGTGAAATATCTTCCACAAATGTTTGTCAACAACTGATGTCAGCAATCAAAGATAGCGGTGGGGTGTGGAAGAACGCGGCACACTAACACATAGGGTAAGTGCGGGGGTTTTGGCCACATTAGGAAAGGGTCAGCACAAAAAAGTTCGTTACACTCATTGTATTGATCATATAACAATAAACTTGGTATGGTAATGTAGAGTAACTATCTAAGCATGATTTCCAAATCACATGTGTGAGTTTATTTGATGTTTTCACTAAAAAACCATCAATTCCCGAACATACTTTTTGTCGCTATTTTGGCCCTATATGTTTCTATTTTGGCCCTATCTGTGTACCAGTTTTGGCAACTAAAAAAAAGGCTCCTTTTATGTACTAGACAATTTTATTATTCTTGTTAATAATTAAGATAATTCTTTTTGCTTTTATTTTCGTAAAATCAATGTGGTTTAATGCTTAATTTGCTATTTTAATGTTCCCTAGTTTTTGCTTGAGTGTCATGGCTTCCATGCATGGAAGATCTTCACAGAGTCACAGCTGTCAAATCCAAATCAGATTTCCTTGCATCTATTTTGGCCACTCTTTGTATCGAAAATAAAACTATTTTTCAAGCGCAAAAAATTCAAATAACGTTTTGATAATTCTTAAAACCACTCAGACTTTCAGAAAAACATTACTTCCGAGTTTTGTACGCATTGGTTGCTTATATTTCGATATAGGGCCAACTATCAGCTTTCAGCATGCTGGGTCGAAAAAGTGACAACGTCATGTATTTAAACAAATTGCTCGAAAAACATTGATACAATCGCTCTCAAACTGGACATTTAACTAGAATAAATCAATGTTAACAGTATAAAAAGGGTTAGCGGGCATTTTCACTTGAAATCAGTGTGATAATTGATGTTCTTTCGATTAGGGCCAAAATTACATGCACTGGCCAAAACCCCCGCACTTACCCTATATGTCTAGCTGACCTTCTGACTTACAGCATTGTGAAACGGCCTGTCAAACAGAAAACTTCGATAGCACCGCGTTGCCAAATACATAACGAGCGGGGCGGGTTTTTTGTCCCGCTCCTTTTTTGTTCTTGTTGTTTCTTTCGCTCCGCCAGCCGCAAAAAATCTCTCTCGGCTGACTCGTGCCGCGTGCGTTCGTATGTGCGCACAAAATTCTCCCTGCGCGCACATAACATTTCCATCTCTTTTCGTTTCTCGCTCTTACTCTTTCGCACTGCTACGCTTGACCCTGGCGCGCTTGCAAATAGTAAAATCCGCTAAGCAGTTGGTCCGCGAATTTTTCATGTTTGATGAATTTGGTATCAAAATTTATCAATGAAAGATGCGAATGATCAGATTAAAAACGGATGCATTGAATATCTAAATGTTTAGAGACGTTTCATAACCGAAACTTTTTGAAATGTGATGTTATTTCCCCACCAAAAAATTCAAGATATTCGTCGATTTTCACGCACCCAAAGACCTTCAAAAGTTGTTATTATCTGCTTTTCATAGAGACTGTTGGCCTTTAAATCGAAGGAGGAGATGTAGTAGATAAAGATACACAGTTTTGATGATTGGTTGAAAACGAATCGACAGACATCCGTTTTAAAAAACGTCCGTTGAATCCAGTTCATCAACGGGTTATCATCAAACCGATTTTACGTTCTCAATTATAGCCTCTATCGGGACACGTGCACAAAAGAAGCTTAAAGCCGCTTCGCGCAAGGCCCACCATGGCATCCCATCCATTGAGTGAACGATTGGGTGAACAGGAGGCACAGGGAGGTTACCTGAAACCTGACCCACGTTTTCATTGATCCAGGTTTTACCCACGGCTACGTAGTGACAATCCACTTCAGTTCTCCAGATGGCACATAGTTGTACAAACTGCCGAAAATCTAGTGGAGCAGCAGCGCAAAAGTCTGGTTACGGATGCGGCCGTGTCGTTCAAGTGGGGAAGTCCCACCAAACACGAACAGACACGTGTACTCCAATGCAACCGCGTTCCGCAGAATTTCAACCTGTGTAGGCTGTTGTCTACCCATTGTTCCTATCTTATTCTTAAACGGTACCCCTCCCTTTCTTTACTAGTCTAGGCGCAGCATCCTCAGCACGCATGGCATGGGAGTACGAAGAAGAAAAGCAAGCAAGAAAAAGAAGAGTACTGAACGCACAATGCCATTGCATGTCCAGAACATTGCAGTCAGGTGTTTGTTTTTCTCGCTTCACAATACTTCTCGTATTGTAAACCTCCTCCATCTTTTCTGAGCTATGCGCAAAGCATGCGCTAAAAAGCGTATGATAAGAAGAACAGCTTTTCTGATCTATGCGCAAAACATGCGAGGAAGTGCGTAAAACAGGAAGAACAAAAACAAAAGGCTAACCTTGCACAGTCCCGCCCGCGCATTTTCAATACATGCCGCCAGCCGAAAGCTAGCTGCACATTTTTCTTTCTGCTTTTTTCTCATCACCTCTGGTGCACTGCGCTAGGCATGCGTTGATATAAGGAAGGACGGAAAATTCTCTAATCTCTCTCCGCAAAGAAAGCGCTTGGTTAGAACACTCCAGGCAGGTGCCGTTTCGTTAATTGTAACTGCAATGGATTTTTGTTTCTTTGCTGTATTCTTATCCAAAAGAGTTGCAAAAAAGAACAGGAAGAAAATACGTAAACAGGAAGAAAATACACCAGTACTGTACGCACGCGAAAGCGAGGTTTTTTTTTTGCTGCCCGCTCCATCCTTTATCTGCTATTGTTGACGAGCTATTTACACAAGGATAATTCCTCAGCCCACTGAAGATGTGTGTGCAAGAAAAAAGGGGGAAAACATAGGCATTCCGTGCACAGCGTCCTGCTAGCCAGGAAATTCTGCGGGCCACCCACGAATGCCAAAAAATTCAATCGTCCTGCATGCGCGAAACGACGCACCCGCCACTCGAGTTATTCATTTTTCTTCTGCTTTCTCCCTGCTTAAAATGCGCACAACATGCATCGTCTAAACCTCTTCCCAGTTTTCAGTCCATGGGCAAAGGATACGCGAAAGCGTGAGAACATGGAAAAACATGAGCATTGTAATCGCTTGCGCTTCGCCTGCGATTTTCATGCGCTGGTGCTTTTATACGTGACAGAGTAGTCATTTGCGATCGCACTCAAGTTCGAACTGAAAAATAAAAAATGGCGGAGTTTCGAAACTGGATTCGAAAAAGTAGATATTACACCCTATTCGCTTTGCTTTGTGTTTGTGTTGTTGCTATTTATTCCGGTTCGCTTCGCTGTAGCTGCGCGCTGTTGGGGAACTGTACGTATATGTTAGTGTATTTTTATATAGAAAGTGTTTTACCCTTTGAATTGGGGACTTCTGAACCGGCACTCCATCGACGAACGCGCTAAGCTATAATCGTTCTCGTGTAGATGGTGATAGGAAATTGGTTTTAATGATAATATTTTGCTTCCATTTACAGTCATGAATCTTCCTGAACAGGAAAACTAATCATCAACCGAACATGGCGAAATGCAAAAGGTAGCTATGGATTAAAATAACCGTAATCTTACTTTGCTTTTAATTTTGTAGGGTGACGATGTCAAATACGGTAGTTATCTTTTTGCTATTTTCTATTGTACCAGCTTTTCTTTGTTTTATTTTTTCAGGGTTAACCAGTTCAAGAGAGGATTATCTTTAATTTGTTAGAAATCAGGTTTTTTTCAATTTATACATTTATTTATTGCATATATCGCAGGGCGTAGTTCCATCAAACGACCGGCAAAAGAGTTTCGTTTTTATTCTGCATGCAGGTGCTTCAGCCCACGGGCGAGGCAGTCAAATTCATTGTAGCTCCCGCCACGTTTCATCCATTGAAAAATCTGCATTTCACAACACACACCATAAACAACCGCCGTCGCTGCCAGAAGCAAGAGAAGAGGAACACGCTGCGCTATCCGGGAAGAGATTTCGTGGCAAGCGAATTGCAGAAGCCATTTCTGCGCATTTTGCTCACTTGACTCTTTTTACTCTATTGTATTGTGCACACGGATCTGAAATGAAATTCATACTTAATTTACTTCACGCTCATACCAGACCATGATTATTCATGCCAGAAAACATAATGATCATTATTGAATACATACTTTGCAGCTCAAATGCTGGTACCTCATCCACTACGCTCTACAGCTGTTCATCTACCGCCATCAATCGCGCAGCTCGCCGGTATAGAATTCCAGACTTGCAAATAGCGGTTTTTGCAACTTCGGGGTCACAACGGTTGTTTTTACTGAATAATTATCTAGAATCTGTATGGGAATAACATTTTAACCCGTTTTAAATCTGTTACCATACTGAACCAAAACATACACTTCGTCACTTCGGCGTTTTGTTTTGACAACTTTCCCCGCACTCCTATGTAGTGAGAAAGAAAGAGAAAGCACTTGCACAGCACTTCGACTAGACTGCGCCGGTGGACAAAGGACAGTATTACAAAGCACAACCATTCTGTAGCGTCCTCTAGCGGCATGCATGGGTAACCACGGCCATTCATCAGTCGATTTTCATTTTGACATAGCCCTGGCCTGGAGTTCCACTGCCAGAGTCGCAGAACCCAGTTGCGGTGCCACTAGTGCTCCTACCACAATTCCACGCATGTCCAGCGCGTTTTGAATTCAACGAGATTTTGACTTTGCTGTCTGCTTCTTCTCTCTTTAAAAAAAGAAGAAGAGCAGAAAGAAGAAGAATAAAATTTTCATCCTGCCTGTTCTGAACAGTGTCACAAAACCCGGTGATCGATACACTGCATTGGCGAGGCCATCGTGGCTCAGATGGCAAGCCGGTATTGTTGTATAATTTCAGATCACCAACGAACGCTGCAAAACGCTTGGATATTTGTACAATGCATGAGCTGACTGCACCGAGAGAACGCCATCCGAGAGAACGCCAGCTGAGAGAACGCCGTCCGAGAGAACGTCGAGAGAACGCCAAACGAGGCAGGCAGGCAAGCGAGGCGCAGTGGAGAGAGTAATAACAGACAATGGACGGAGGGCGGAGAGGTTGAGGTAGGCGTAGGCAAGCGGGAGCGCAGGAGCAAGCAGAGACGAAGGGAAGCTGAAGACGGGAGGGGTAGGGGCAGAGGGTCCGCCCGGGCCGAAGCGGGCTGCAATCGAGAGAGTTTTTTTGTGAGAGAGAGCGGGCGGCTTATGTACTTTTCTTGTTATTTACTTGTCCTTTTAAAAATTGGTCGTGTTATGGGGCATGATAGTGGCACCGTTGAATCGATTCTTCAGTATACCAAATTTCACGCACACACTGACAGGTTTTCTTTGAGTGTATGCGTAAATTTGGTCGCCTGGGATAAAGCCGTGCAACCCTCGTTCACACGCTTACCAACGCGCAACTTTAGTTGCGGAGGTTTGGTTGCTTGAATGGGAACGCGGCTTTAACATCTGCTGCACGTAACGAGGTGTAAGTTTGATAACCGTCAACCTTTCACTGCGACTGCGTGTGCGATTCGAAAATAGTTTAAGTACATGGCAAGATACATATATAAAACAAGGGCGAAGGAGTGGGTGTTGATGTGGGGACGGAGATTATTTGGTGAAGCTGGCGCTTATGCTCAGCTGCAGCGAACATAGAATGATCTGCACCACTCATATGTTTCGTTGCCTTTTGGGTTGACATGAGAAGTATTGTTATTTTTGATCGTTGACCGCTATTCGTGTAGACAAATTGAAGTATGTACGAATATGCATTGGATTGGATTTAAAAAACGCGTAGCTCTTAGGATGTGTCACCATTAAACTCCTCATCATTTTTTTTTAAAAAACGTCCTCAGATCTTGCATTCAATTTGTGCGTATGTTCATAAGTTGTAACTGTATCGTAAAAATGATATTGGTTTTTTGATTTTTTTCATGTTCATTAGGTAATTATTTACTAAGCAATTTAAATATATTACCATCATTTTAACTTTTTCATATTACTGTAAAACTTGCACTGCTAATACTAATTCTACTAAGATTAGACAATATGTACTAGTCTTATGTAAATAATCATAAGCTCAGGTTAGCAAAAAAAGGCATAAATTTGATTCATCAGATTTTTCTCTTAGTTGTGTCAATGGAATGCACCTTCGGAAACCGTGCAGCATTTGGTGAACCGTGTGCCATGATTTTTTTTAACAAACCACGCATATATATCACGGCACACCTTTCCAGTCATCACATGCGTATATGACTTTCTTAGCCCCAAATGGCCAAAGTTCATTTGAACTTGAGCAAAAGGGTTGGCGATCATGGTGTAAAAAAAAAAAAAAAAATACATAGACAATTCACTTGCAATTTTTACCGTGGGCTGGTGACTATAAAAGACCAACGCAGTTTGCTCTCTAGTTATCAGTTCACTTGCTGCTCTTTCAGTTCTCGATTCACTTTTGGTGTTGATAAGTTATTTATTTATTGAACTCCCTGCAACCTCATTCTTCAAACCACAACAATGTTCCGAGTAAGTTGATTCAAACACTTCAATATCAATGACGCCTGCCCGTAACAATATTGTTTTAACCGGTCCTGTCGTACTGGTCTCTAGTTTGTTGCTCTGCTTGCCGCCGTTACCGTCGCTCAGGCTGCGTTCAGCCTGAACCCGGCTGGCCCAACCTATGGTGGTATTCACACTCCTGCCATCACCAGTCAACAGTCCAACATTCTGCGCAGCTACGGTAACCTCGGCCAGATCTCGACCTACTCCAAGACTATCGATACCCCGTACTCGTCTGTCAGCAAGTCCGATGTCCGTGTGAGCAACCCAGGACTGGCCGTTGGTCACGTTGCTGCTGCCTACCCAGCCGCCCCAGCTTTCGCTCATCATGCCTATGCTGCTCCGGCTCTGGCTCATGCGGGCGTCTACGGAGCCCCGGCCGTTAAGGCTGTCGCTGCTGCCCCTGCCCTGCTCGGTGTCGCTTACTCGGCTGCCCCGACCGTTGCCCACATGACTTACAGCAACGGACTCGGTATCAACTACGCTTGGTAATCTGGTGATTGGCGACGATGATTACGTGATCAAACCATGACCAGACCGAACTACCAGAATATTGCATTTTCTTCTCGTGCAGCAACGCATCGAAAATCTAAGTCATCACAGTCAGTCAATACAAATGCATCGTCACACGCTAAGCAGGAACATCTTTCCTTACTGTGCATATTGGTGAAGAATTGTAGTGAAGCTTGCAAGACAACTAGAGTTTTCTTTTCGAAAGTGAATAAAAAATAAATAAAACCATACCTGTTTCCATATGGCATCGTACCTCATTTTTTCAGCACACAACTGTATCTTATGTATCTTATGTACCTTGTGATACATTTACTATACAAATTAGAAGTTTACACTGTCAAATGATTTCAAATTCACTCAATCGAAAAAGTTTCACTTCATTGAATTGCTTAAAGTTTCACTTCATTGAAATAGGTTGATATTAAAAAATTCCTTCAGCCCTTACCACGGAAAACTCCAAGTGGGCGATACATAAAATGCTAAATGGTGCAAATTCTTTAAACCCTACCTTCCCCCCTCTCCTTCAACCCAAAAATTTTTAGACTAAAAAAGAAAACTCACGTGTTCGTATTATGTAAGATAATAGAAACGATTAGATATAAACAACATTTTTGAGAACTGTCTAACATACACATGTTAGTCGGTTTTTTCTATGGATGGAGCAAGCATAAACGCGTTGAGCAAAGCTGCAAACTTGGGCCATCTAAGTTGAAACCTGAACAAGCCATATGTGAAACCATCGCGCCAACTGTGAACTTCGTTAGCGGTAACAAATCCTCGAATACCAGAACCTTAAACTTTATTAGCAGAATGTCAGATTAGAGGCCAGTTTGTTGTGTTGTGTTGGTTCATATTCATCCCACGGGACCAACGTAGCGCTTAACGTGTTAATCAATAAAATTGCATGTCTTGCCATACGCTGCTATTCTTATTAAAAATCCTAACCTATGTAAGTTTTGCTTCCTAAACATTTCAATGTTGGCAAAACACATACAAGGAAATTGCTTACATTGGTTTCTTCATATGGTCACATTCAATCATGTTTTAATGGTTTCTACGAATATTTCGAAACTAAGGATCAACATTGCATTCGATGTTCTGTTATCGAATCGCAAACGCATAAAAAAACAGTTTGTTCAAACAAAGTGTGGCAAATAAACTCAGGTCCCCCTAGTAAACGATACCACTATTGGTCGGCCAAACAATCAAATAGCGGTTTTGTCACACGTGTTTCTGGCAGGGTTCTTAAGGGTATGGGAAACGAAGAGTAATCGCAAATGTAATCTTGAAACAATTCACTCAACCTGCCAAAACGATTATCGCCTCTCTACCAGCGTAATCTGGGATGTTTTTTTTTTTTTTTTTTTTTTTTTTTTTTTTAAGGCAGGGGAAAATGCAACAACGCACTTTTGTGGCCGCAGAAGGCGGTTCCCGGGAACTGAGTTCCCGGGAAGGGACTCCAGGGGCTGCAGGAGCTGTAGCTCTACTGACTTATGCCCGCTGTCTACCCCCTAAAAACACCCTTCCCTAGTCCCTTACTCCTAGAAGTTGCTTCCTTCTGTAGAGAAGTAAGGGACCCGCCCGTGAGGGCTTTGTTCTTTTGCATCTCATTGGAGAGTATGCTTCTGCTGGTGGTACCACCTTGCGTCCATCTGGCTGGCTAGCCGCGTCCTGTGGCGCACAATAATACGCTTCGTCAGCGGTAATCTGGGATGTGGTAGCGTATTTTTTTTTTTGACAGGTTGGAAAGAGCCGGTCAGAAAGGGTAACGTAGCATAAGCAAAGCCTACTGCCACCAATTTTTCCATGATTCGACATGAGAGAATACACGGTAAATTGACATATTTCAAGATTATACTTGCGATTACTCTTCGTTTCCCGTGCCCTTGAATTTTCGAACGTTGGCGATCGTTTTGTTTTGTAAATTCGTTCGCGAAAAGATATCAGGACCACGAGCCTCAAACGGCATCGTGCGCCGATCACACATATTTGCTACCCAAAAAGGATTTGAAAAGAAGTTATGTGGAGTTATGACTAGGGAAGAACTTATTTCATTTAAAATTAAGATTTACTAACACTTTTTCAGTTGTTCGTATTTTCTTTAAATTACAATAATAATAAGATATACATGTAAAAATATGTTTCTTAATGATCACTCTCTTCTTGTTAATGATTGTGTATATAACAAATACTGACGATTTTGATGTTTTTAAAGTTTTCTGATCTTCCTTCACTCTAGGTTTCGTGTTACTATCTGCTCTATACCACACTTTCCTTACCTTCATGCCACACTTTTGTCACATTTCTATGCGATCAATTTTTATGCGCTTAATTCACGTTTTGCTGGTTCACTCCTTTGAGGGAAGCAAGACTGGGCACTGCCTTTTTCCGAATCGTCCTATAACCTAGTAGTTAGTTAAGTGTGTATATTTTTTAGCCGACCTTTATCTTTCCATCTACATCATTTTGCACAATTATGTTGTCCTTGGTAAACGGCCATTCGCATATTACAGCACATATACAACCTCTCCATGCACTCTAGTGGCTAGCATATGTGTATATCAAAATGTGTGTTTTGCAATACACACTTTCTTGTGCTGATTCACTTGCTTCTTTTTTCCTCATACCTTTTGCATGTCTCTTGATACCTTAGCATCTGTTCGGCAGAGGATATGAAGGAAGATTGCTGTTTTGAAGAGTGTCATATAAAGCCCGTTTGGAATTCCCACTTCCAACCAATGACGTTAATCACCACAGCAGAGCACAGCACTCACTCGGTTAACATTTGTTTAGCCAACGAGGGGTGTACCACAGGTTTTCTTTTTCGTAACAACAATTTTGGAATTGTGATGATAACGATGATGTTTATGTTAGTGCCCCCTTTATATGTGTTTTCTCTGTTTATTTATGGTTACTCTTGAATGATTCATAAATTTGCACAGGACTTCTTGTCATAGTTTGAACACGACTCTTCTTAAATCCCCTAAATGTGCGTTTCAGCGCATACACAGTTCAAATAAAATTCTTGTGGATAAGTTTAATACAATTTCATATAGGTCCTTTTGTCACCCCTTAATATTTTATTAAATGAAGCAGAATAACAGGTTTCATCAATTAGATCCGTAATTTTCAACCAGGAGCACGATATGTTATCTGATCCTCAAAAAAAAGGTAAAAATAAATTAAATTTTATTGAAATAAACAAAAAATTACCACTTACTTTGTTTACTTAAGGGAAAAGCTAAAATCGTGTATAAACATACAATCAAGCAAGCTTTAATTGTTGCACATGCGAGGAAAGGCAATTTGTAGAACTGAAATCAATTGTGTATGTTGACGCGCCGATTTGCGAATGTATTTTCATGTTGGCTTACGGCACATAGTTGAACATAGTGAAGAGCGGGGTGAGCATGCAGATTACAATCTGTTGCACCATTTAACTGACCTTCCAAGCTTCCCTTATTAATAATACCAACTGTATCATTTGTTTTTAAGTTCCCTAGTAGTAGTCCTTTTATCTCTATGATGACCCTTTACTAATGTGTTCGTCGTTTCGTTTCCTTTGACTGTAGTTTCCTTCGAATTAATGACAATGCATGATTGTCATGCCACGTCTTGCCATGATAACCTTTATACAAATCCACACAAAACCAAATATAATACATGCATTTTTTTGCTTTGGGTAGTGTTGTTTAGAATTTCTGAAATTGTCTAAACAACTCATTCATTACGGCAATGCACAATAACCGACCCACGCATTCACTTATGATGTCATCTCGATAATACGTTTAGATTGGTGCATTGTCATACCGTTTTGGAGTCTTTTTAGCTTTGTTGTCATAGCAAACTATCAATTAACCGTAATTCCATTTACACCTAGCTTCCCTAACCATTTTATTTTGTGTTGTTTCTCTACTCACTCTACTTTCACTTCAACTCACCCATCTCCAAACCCAACTACTCTCATCAGCACAATTTTGTTTGCGTGCGTTTGCCGAGATTGTGAATTTATCCACTATTTATGTTACTAGCTTTACATAAAATGTACACCTCCTTTAACCCTACCGTAACTCTACCCCCCTCCCCTCCTTCTACCTGTATCCGTAATTATTCGAAGGAGATTCTGAATCATCTATACTCTTTCTCCATTTTCACTCTGTAGTACAGTATCTTTAAAACCAATACGCAAGGGGAGATTTACGGTAAATAAAATGTCGATTTCGAATGAAGTTCATTATAATTTCAAATTATATCACCAAGTATTAAATGTGGGAGTGTTTCATGTTTTTGGCAACAGAATTTGTGCATATTTTATGTATAAAACGTAAATTTTTTTATGTTCTATTATTTTTAAATTTTTTATTTTTGTTAAATAACCACGAAAAAAATTTCTTCTTATTTGGTTGAATTTTAGAAAATATCATAGTATTTCATTTTATTTTCACGACTTCAAAATCATGTTGATGTTACAGAACTTTTTTGTTTTTTCAGAACTATGCTAGGGATCATTTCAATTAAAAGAATACAACAGTTCAAAATTTCATTTCAATTTTCGGTCGGACACTGCTAAAGTATTTCCCAGATCTATTTGCAATGTTTGAAAATAAATGAGGCCGAGCATTATGCAAGGGCAATTTTTCGATTCAAAAAGGAACGACGTGTTCAATACAGTCACGATTGATGATGTTAAACATAAAATAATTGAAAACATTTTTGCGAAATCTACACATAACATCCCAAAAGAAAACATTGATTCAAAAATTCCTTGTTTTATTCACATATGATTGATGGTATTTTCACCTCCACCCGCGTTGCAATTATGCTCAACCACTCCGGTCAGATTTTGTATCTACATTATCCTCCAATCCACCAATCTTTAGCCACGTTACAAATGTTGCTACTACTTTAGATGATGATTTCTTGTTTCAACCACGATGTCGCCTCATCTATATTACCGATTATTATTATGAAACGGTACTTCTTCTCTGTTTTTACTAAATCTCCCGATTGTGTACAACGCATGTTTGCATTTGTTAGCAACAATCAAACAAAGAGGCAAATGCACGCACATCAAAACATATTCAAGTGAGACCGAACAAAATGTCCATGGGAATTAGAGACGGGCACGAATCGAAAAAGTAGAAGTGGTCGTTTGGTAACGCAACAGTAAATGAATCGACTACATAATAGCCTTTCCAACATGCAATTATTCCATTTTTCCCCTTCCCCTAAAACTACCACTAACACTATTGCATCACGAGCTGCTGCTGTTGTGTATGTTTCCACGAAATGTGCTGAAAATTATAAGAAAGCAACTCGCTTCCTTGGATGGCAAAGAACTTCAGCAAGAAGAATTTGTTACAGCGATGTACGTTCACTACTCAAAAGTGGGAAGAGATACGGAACTGCGAAACATTCACATGTGTATGCGCTGTTAGCCCTTGCATCTCACGTCCGCATAGTATTTTGTAATTAATTGGCCATCCAGTTTAGATTCTCCGTTATCATCAACCCCATCTGATGTGCCATTTCAGTATGCCTACAGTATCCTTCGTGTCCTACTTTTTTTAAATTGAAAACAGACATATACTCAACGCACCAATGCACCGTTCTTCTCATCCGGACGACAGCATGCGTTTGAAGTGGTGCATTGAATTTTACATTTGTCACTGAGACACGGAGGGACTCTTTTTATCCCCATCTTGGTTTGTCGGACCTGTGTTATTGGGGGGCCCACCGCCACCTCCTCGATCGACCTGCCACGAGTTTGGACCTCCGCTTATTGAACCACCGTCGTTGTGTCCTCCGCCAAACGCATTATGGCCGTCATGATCAAGGGAGTTTGCCGCATCATATTGTGTGTTTTCTAGTCGCGTTATCAGTCGCTCATCTTCGTCGCCGAACTCACCGCCCATTAGTGACGGCTCACCGACTACCATGACATCCTTTGCGATCCGCAGCAACGTGATGGCATGGGGAAACACAAAAAAGAGAGAGTTAAGAAATTAGAGAATATTCATGCGTTGTTATCTGTCATCATATTTGATACCGGGTTGACCGGTTACGTTCTGATTTTATCAATTGATTGTTGTAAGAATCGGGAAAATCAACTCACTACCTGAGACGCCAGTGAAAAGTTCGGACCGGGGGAGCGCTTTTTGCTGGGGACCTGTGGACCGGCGTTACCTGCTCCTGCACCTGAACTGGATCCCTTACGTTTCCTTCGCTTGTTGGCAGGCCGTTGAGCGTCTGCATTTATCGGTTAAAGGGACATTACAAAGTATTGGTGTATGTAAGGTCAGAGATGTTATACACACGGAACGTAATAATGAAAAGAGAAGACAAAATACAAAAATAAATAATTAGCAACTGACTTGTATCTCTATACAGCCGTTCGCAGTTTCTACCGTCGTTTGATCAACATAGTTTGTCATTTGATCAAACGTACCGTCGTTTGAGCAAACTCTACTAGCTTATTTGCAAGCAGTACCGTCTTTTCAATCAGAGGCGGATTTGTCAAAAAGACGGTACTGCTTGCAAAAAAGCTAGTAGAGTTTGCTCAATCGACGGTACGTTTGATCAAACGACAGTAAGTGTTGATCAAACGACAATAAATGTTGATCAAACGACAAACTATGTTGATAAAACGATGGTAGAAACTGCGAACGGCTGTAAGAAAGACTGCTTGCTTAACTGTCTTGCCTATGCATATGCATATAGTGTGAAATAACAGGTAAATACAGAACAGCATAGAGTTATAATTTATGTGTTTCTTTACGTTCAAAATTACCTTTTAACTTTAACTGTTTCCTTCAAAAGGAGTGCAAATGGACAGCATAACTTAAAATATGACAACTTAAGGCTGTCGTTTCGTTCTTTTGTAAAAATTGAATAATTTTGAACGGAACTTCCCACAAGTATGTTTATGAATAATAATATAATAAAAGTCCTTCAGCCGGACAGTCAACAGTTTTGGTAATGAACCATTCCATTTATTAGAGATGGGCATACTTCCCTCTTTCCGGCGTATTAAAGGAAACGTAATGACTCGTGTTATTTATCTCTTCATGTGTACCCACTGACTGACCGGCCACAGACTATGGACATAGAAGTACCTCCTTTCTTACCCGGCGGTGCGACCATCCGCTGCCATTTTTGGAATAACGTCGTTTTCAAGCAGTCTCGTGGGCTTAATGCATACGCTTTATGTCTTGACATCAATTCCTGCATCGGTTCTAGTATCACACACAGCTAATGTGTGTTTAGTATTTTCAGAACGTTGCCATGTTGAGCGACATCGAGGAAACCAAAAGGATCGGCGCGAGGCAGTTAAACAAAAACAAGAAAGAAACAAATGTTGAAATGAAATCAATTAAGCACGCCATGCGCCACTCTCGTTCCTATTTGTAGCGAAAGGAAAAGTAAATACGGCAGAACTCCGTTGCCTACAGTGCTCGCAATTTAACCATCAGCGGAAACGGCACTGTTTTCTGTAATGTCTGGGAACTGTAAGAGAGGGCGTGTAATATAAAAACATCACCACTCACGCGCAGATAGTTTAGTGTCGAATTGGTGATTCCTTGTCTGGTAATGTTCTTAGACAGCTGTTCCAACATTGCTGGATCCGGTTGGGGACTATGAAGAGCGATCACCGAACGTGGTATCAGTTCTCGGTGGGTTCGTACTGCCATGTGCCACGACTTTATCCGCATTAGATCGTCAAAAGTAAACTCCAAAATAAGCCGACCTTCGGTGAGCACCTGGAGAAACAAAAAATAATTGTGCATATTTGTTTTTACTATTACTTATTTACAGAATATTGTTGCAAAATTGAAGAATCATCATACATTTTGCCGACCTTCAAAATTAGAGAACCATTCATTGTAAAATGTAACTTGTTATTATGGTAAGCTAATGAAAATATTGTGTCTATTTTGTGCATTACTTTAAAGATGAATCTTTCCCTAAGGTTTATGGAGAGCAAAATGTCCGTTGCCGTTGGAACACAGCAACTAAAAACGCTTCAAAGTGTGTGTAATTGCAACATGTTAAGCAATAATGACTGAAACATAAACATGTTTTTGAATAACCGTATTGAAAAGCAATTCTTTTTTCGTCACACGACTCAAACGGTGTATGAAATATAAATATATATATCTATATATATACAATCTTTTTGCCCGGCTTTGTTCGAGAAGTGAGGTATTTTCAAAAAACAGGGAATTATAGGGATTCAGGGAATTTTAAGATGAAATTTTCATTTACTTTCCTTTATTTTTCGACGTAAGTTCCCTGCAATTACGTTGACTTGCTAGGAGTTTGAGCTACCCTAGGCCCTTGCCTTTAAATACCCTTCTTCTCTATTAGCAGCGTTCTCTAAACTCGGGCACTCCTGATTAGCACTTTAGGAATTTCTAAGGACGGCGTGGGTTCAAATCCAGACCAGACCTCTCCAGGTCCGAAGGATTGGGTATCCACGTACGTTAAAGGAGAAAAAGTCTCGTAAAGCATAAAAATGGGTAGGCATGACAAAAGTGGTCGTTTCGCCAGGAAAAAAGAGAATTTCAAAGCTTATTTAACCAACTTTTTTTTTTTAACTTTTTAAATTTCCTGGGTTTCCACATAAAACTGGTGGAAGAGTGATAGGCAGAAAGACAGGTTCCCTTTGGTTTATACGGATTTGATACAGATACAGAACTTCATTCCCAACAACCATAGTAGGCGAGGTGTAGTGGAAAATAAATGACAAAAAGTTTCTGAACCATAAAGGAAAAAGTAGGCGCGAGTTTTTGGCAGAAAATTGCGAAAACTGTGGAAACTATGGGATTTTTCCAACTTTTTTGGCCGCATTAACCTGCCTTGAGTCAAGACGAACACAATGAAACAAACACGACGCGAATCGGTCCAGCCATTCGCCGGTGATGCGCGGTCGCACACATTCCAAACTTTGTTTTATATATATAGAAAAAGAAGAAGAAGAGAAGAAGAAGAAGAAGAAGATACAGAAGATACATATATATATGTCTACGTGAAACCGCCCAGTATGTGACAAACTTAAGGTTGCTTGAAATAGTAATAGCAAATAGTAGTAGCAAAAAAAAATGATTTGACTTTTTTCTGTTTTTTTTTCAATTTTTTCCGTATCATTCACCGTATCGTATCATAAAACAAATGAAACATTTTCAAAAAGTGTAGAATACAGCTTCCCAACACAATTTTTAGGTTGAAACTCGAATAACTTTTAACGAAATTATGTACCAAATATGGTGAATGTTTTTACCAGTTTTTCGACAAATCTTGGTTTTGACAGTCCGGTTGTCAGAACTGAATGTTCTGAACTCTGTCAAATTTTGGCTACTTCACATTTGAACTTGTAGTGCCATGTGCATTGGTTGGAACACTATCAGTCCTGCCTCGTTCATGCTTACCTTTGTGTACATGGGCTTCCCATGCAGCGTTTCCATTGTACACTGATCGCAATCAAGCGTAATCGACGTATTGTGAAAAGATTCTTTCGAATGCCGTAAATTGAAGTACAACTCCGTAACACCACCTTCGAAGATGCTTCGAAAATATCTTGGAATAAGCGTGCGTCCTATGGCTGAAAAAAAAAGATAAAAGCTTAGGTAACGGTCCATCATTTGTTATATCCTTCATGTATAATACTTACTATATCTTTTTGGTCCATCCTCTAAACAAAAGGTTAGAGTTAGAGTAGCATCATCTTCGAAAAACTCGTTTGCAAATGAATCCCACCAGCAATTATCACTATCCTGAAAGGATTTAAAATTATATATACCATCACATCTACATTCGACAGCCAGGATCTCTCGCAGAGGATAGTTACCTCAGTTCTTTGTTGTAATCGCTTGTTCAGTTCGTATATTCTATAGTCAGGTTGTCCGAAGTAAGCATGCCTTCTGGGAACGTTCAATTGACTGTGAAGATAAGGAAAAGAAGGTTATAAAACAAAGCACAGCTAAAATGGTTAACAGATAGGTAATACCTTTGATCCATGCGATCTACAGGCTGCGGTCCGCCCATCATATGTCCTTGGGCCATTGGACCACCCATATTGGGCCCATTAGGCCCATGTCCGAATGGTGACCCGGGAGGCATACCGAACTGCGGTCCTCCGAAGTTCCCGGGAGCCCCCGGAGAAGTGAAATGAGGACCACTGCCAAACGCAGATCCAGAACTTCCTGGTCGTCCAAACTGCGGACCATTTGCGGAAGGGGAACTGAACGGACCTACGGTAACTGGACCTCCACCGCCAGGGCCATTGTAAGGACCGCCGGGTCCGCCAGGACCTCCCGCATTCGGTGGTGGAAACCCGGTTCCTACATTCTGCGGCGGCCCAGGCCCCGGTGTAGACGATCCTGAAGGTGCCGGAGATGCTGTGTATTGCGGCGTGTTAGAGCCCGTACCTGGCGGAACATTTTGATAGCTGTTCGCCGCCGATCCTCCGGCAGGAGAACCTTGCCCGGCAGCGGGGAAAACTGGACCACCAAAATTGTTAGGCCCACCAGGACCACCAAAACTGTTCACAGCAGCTCCCTGACTCCCGGGTCCACCTGGGCCTCCAGGTCCACCCACACCAACACCGCTGGGACCGCCAGGGCCACCAGCTCCCCCCGGACCACCTTGCTGTGAGGGATCGGTGGAAACCGATGGTGCTCCTTTCCAATTGTTCGTAGAGTCCTCCAGTGTAGATGGCAAACTCAATGGAGGTCCGGCATTAACTCCTCGTCGGCTTAAACCTTTGAAAAACGTAACGTAATTAAAAATTGTATTCTTCACACCTTCTTTTCAATAGTTCTGTAAGTCTAAGATACAGGTTACAGCGCTTATTAAGATCTTGTCATTTAGTTGTTTAGAGAGAGGAGATATGAAAAAGGTAGATAACACTTGCAAGTTAAAGCTATTTTTCTAAAATCGATGACTAATTGTTACAATACCGGACAATAAGGTATAGTTCATTTATTCTCACTTGGCTTGGCAAAAGAGCCTTGGAATGTTTCTGAAACTAAAAGAACATTTATAATTTTTACGACAGGTTCAGCAGCTTGAACAGAACAAAACATTATTAAGCGAGCATGACTGAATCCCTTTTTTTTTATTTGTTTTGAACTCGGACAAAAGTAAGACAACTATTTCAAATAATTCTTGATAATTGTCCGAAGCTGAATTATTATATAAGAAAATTTAGTAGTTCCGATATATATTTTAGCCATAACAATATGCATTAAAATGATAACAGAAAGAATAAGGACATAGATATGGGGAATATGTTTACACTATGAATAAACTAATATAATTATCTTACCTAGCATATTCTAAACACGGAGCTTCTGAGGGTTAAAATGTGTTTCTCCGTTGCGCTCTCGAACCACGCTCGGTACGTACACGAACCCTTACGATGTTTAGAAGTTGTGCAGTGAACTTTTAGTACGCGTCTCTAAGAGTCGTCTCATTCGATATTCGTGTTGATATTGAATTTTATCGCCTCTTTGCGCCGAATTGGAACAATGTTCGTTCCTTACTCGTTTACGTCTTTGTTTCTCACCTATTTCTTGCGCCGGTCTGATTATATTCTTCGATTTTTCTAATTTCCACATTCCACATTTATCAAAATTGTTTGTATACTTCGATTGTACGACCTGATTGCGACATTTATTTTCAACTCAAGAAACAACGAACGATCCCGAGCTTAATTGAGTAACCCCCATTTTTAGTACGCAATTGAGTGAAATTAATTGCTGACTACAGGTCTTTTATGCTACACATACGCTAATCTTAGAGGCGATCACATATAGCTCTACCATTCTTCCGTTGCCACGCAGTTAGCAGCATGTGGTTATGCCAATAGCAACAAATGCATCGCGGGCATAGTCTTACCAGTAGTTCTAAAGAACCTGCGTACGAGGGAACGGTTGATCCTATTGCTTTAACAGTTTTTCATTTCTTCCATAGACACATCATTTCACTTGTATTTACTGTCCACAACAGATTTTTTCAATAAAAATTCACTAGGGATTGGGTAACAATCACGTGTACCAATCGCAATTTTGAAGTTTGTTGAACATAACTGGAATTAAAGAAATTATTTTGGTTAATGCTTGTCACGTCACCATCAATATTCAAATTTTTATTTCCTTCAAACGCATTTATTTTATTTCCTTTGAATAAAATTTGAAAAAATTATCTGATAGGAACCTGCCTATGTCGATAAGCGTTCCCGTCCTTTTATAAACAAACCCGTTAAATGCACTGCGGTTTGGTTTATATTCTAATTATTATGGTTTTTTTTTTTATTATGAAGTCTCTTATAACCCAAGACCAAGAGAACAACTTAAAGAACTAATAACAACGCATGGCCTAGTGCCTCTTCTCCGCCTCATTTCCCCCCTGTGCGACTGTCCCTTTAGTGTTGAACACAGGGCGGAGGAAGCTAATTATTATGGTTTATAATCTTATTATTCAATGGTTTTTACTGACACTCGATTTTGGGAAATCAAATAGCGTGTGACAGAAATATTGTGGTCATAAAATCGGAACCGAACAAGACAAGTTCCGATTTGCTTTTGGTTCGAAATTTTCTGTCAAAGTGAGAGTTTTTCGAATTTTTCTGTCATAGTGACGGTTTTTCGGACCACGGATGGACCATTTGTTGTTTTCATCATTTCATTTAGGAGTTTGGTTAACATGTTTGCAATATGGATTTCGACGACGATTTGCTAATGGAAGTGTCGGTTATGTTGACCCTCGAATACCAGTCCTTAAACTTAATTAGCAGAATGTCAGTTTGGAGGCCGGTTTGTGTAAATTTTCTTGCGCTTTTGAAATGAAATGTAAGATGATTTAAATTACAATTTTTTTTTTTCAATCGTATCTACATACATCTTCTTTTACTTTTACTTTTCACATCGTGTCTTTTGCTCATAATTATCTTTTTATCATATCATCAACAACAAGCTCTCGACATCATCTCCCGACTGACGACATCTTGCAAGATTTAACAATTTTAAATGCGGTAATTTAATAATGGTACGTGTTGTTCCGAAAAATTGCGGCTTTGGCATTATACGGTGGCAATTGCTGTGTGTCGACGCATTAGAGTTATCTTGCAAACAATTTCAACAAAATAAACGCTTCATTTTGGCATAACTGAATCGGAAAACAAATTTTGAAAATTGTATAAAATTTATATCACTAAAATATGCTCAAAATTGTTCATTTAAGTTGCAAAGCTAAAACTAGAAAGTTCACACTCCTCGTTCCATCGTACATGAGAATATTGGATTCATAGTAGAATAAATCACTCTCTTGAATTATCACGGAACCGGTGTTACATTTTTTTATCTTTTTGACATGATGGTGTCCACATATTTCCTTCCATCTCCTTCACTCTACTTTTGCTCATTCCCTCTCACTAACATTTGTCCTCTCTTTTATCCTTATACACTGTTCTGATCACGCATTAACTTTATTGGACTCTCCTTTTCTCTCGCAATCTTATTCCGCCCTTTCATTTAGACCTAACACGCACACACGTGAGCTACAATCACCGAAAAGTAACACGAGAGCACAAATCTTTCAACACAGTAGATGAGGCGTTCGGCACCAACGTACACACAAACGTAATTCAACCTGGCCAAACTTTATGCCGCCTACGGTACGGTAGGAAAAACTGTGCCGCTTACAGTTTGACATGTCGTTCGTGGTATTCGTGCATGGTTGCGAATATATTTGTTAGGTGCTGGCTTCCAGGCATCCCTGGAACACCATAAAACCGATACTTTCTGGAGTAAGAAAGCAACGAGATAGAAGCGACCAGGAACAAACACAAGCAAGCTGCACCTTGTGTGTATGCGCACACCCGCGCGGACGCACATTTTTAAACGACTCGTAAAACACAGAATTAGAATAAATTTTCAAAGAATCCTACGGAAAGGACCTTTTACGCACTTTTTAAAGCGATCAGCGATCATCATGGAAATTTCCAGCACCACAGTGAATAGCATGGATAACTATCCAACAAATTCATTCTGCCCCCACCATAGAAGGCTGCAAACATTATACGGCCCTTTTCTCGCACAGCCGCTTCAGCCACAACATTTCATGAAGCAAATACATTTGCAAATACACGCACGTCTCATAATACACATACGTATTTCACTATTTTATTCAGACTGACACTATTATACCCAAATTTACTGTTAGCCATAGCATTGGGTTTGTCAGTCGATGAGGCAGGTTGATTTGAATTCATATATTTGAATTCACCTTTGCACCAATTTATACGGAAAAATATATAAGTTCAAATTCATTAAATAAAACCCACTATTCGATAAAGAGTAGGCCATCTGAGATCCATTTCATGTTACGCATCGAACCTATAATTTTATCACAAAAAATAGCTAGAACATGGAATTCATGATTGTATTATCAACAATATCATGCAAAGCGGTGAAAAATTACACTTCAACACTTTTTTATCATTTCATGAGCCTTGTACGAAAGATTCAATCTCGCCGTCACTAGTTTTCCAGCACCGAAGAGCGAGGACCGCAGTAAATGTTCAAAAATAAGGATTTATATTAAAACAAAGGATAAACTCCAGTCACTTGTATAACTTCATGGATGTATGGATTATTCACGTACTTATAGAAGTTGTTTTCACAACTAAACACCGTAACAATTTCAATTGAATGCAGACAATCTCACGGACGCCATCAATTTTTTTCATCACTGGCGGCCATTTTGAAGCAATGCCTACTCTCAGTTGTATGGCGGCCAATGATGGCGCTAGCATTCCAATCCGAGCCCAGAAGAAACGAGATGGGCATGTTGTTCATTACTCTTTCAGTAACCTCACCATGGTGCAGTAGCACCGCAACTGGGTTCTGCGACTTTGGCAGTGGAACTTCAGGCCAGGGCTATGTCAGAATAAAAATCGACAGAAGACCCAAGGTTTGTCTACACTGCCCAGGTTATGACAGAGCAGTTTTGCTCGCAGCCATTTTGGATTTTTTATTTACAACTTTGTATGTCAAAATAACGCCGGTGTATTGCCGAGTTCCCATTCAAGCAACCAAACCTCCGCAACTCAAGTTGCGCGTTGGTTGCACGCGTGTGAACGAGGGTTGCACACCCAAGGAACCACGGAACTGTTCATCACCTGATGAACAACTGGAACATTGCCGGGTGATTAAGGACCCAATAGTTGGTTGATCACCGGGTGATTGCGTGACGCGTGTGAACGAGGGTTGCACACCCAAGGAACCACGGAACTGTTCATCACCTGATGAACAACTGGAACATTACCGGGTGATTAAGGACCCAATAGTTGGTTGATCACCGGGTGATTGGAGGACCTATTCCCCCTCGCTGTCAAAATTTTTGTGGCGGATCGAAAAAGATGAGTGTGTCCTCCTTTGGCGCTGCGCTCATGGTGCGTTGGTTGCTGGTGCTTGCGTTATCTTCTTTAGGTTTTGTTGTGAGAATTTTTATTATTTCGCATTTTTAAGTGATTTTACATCACGGCAGTACTGAAATATATCCAAGTAAATTTAACTATTTAACTTTAAAGTTGCATCATATTTACTTTACTTAAAAGAATCGATCGCTTATCTTTCGTGTTGACAGACTTGAATGAATCCTCTCGACCATGAGAGCTGTTGTGATATTTGAAGCCAATGATGAAACATAAAGAGTCTTCAACGTCAGTAGAGCGAATGCTATCATCCAATCACCAGGGGTAGTTTCATTTGAAACTAGTTTGAAAATATTCCATTTCAAACCATTCTGAACCTAGATCATCAATACACTTTTCACGTACATGCGTGGGATTACGCTACAGTATAAACAACAACTAGTGGTTGTTAACTCAGCCGGACCGAGGGAATAAGACTCTAAGGCCGGTGTCATTGCTCCGTCGGACACTTTTTAAATCGGACGATATGTCAAATTTTATATGGGATTTGAATCAATTTTTTTTTATTAAATCGGCCGATTTTTATCGGCCGATTTTGCCATCTGTCAAATCCCATACAAAAATTTGACATATCGTCCGATTTAAAAAGTGTCCGACGGAGCAATGACACCGGCCTAAGGCCGGTGTCATTGCTCCGTCGGACACTTTTTAAATCGGACGATATGTCAAATTTTATATGGGATTTGAATCAATTTTTTTTGATTAAATCGGCCGATTTTTATCGGCCGATTTTGCCATCTGTCAAATCCCATACAAAAATTTGACATATCGTCCGATTTAAAAAGTGTCCGACGGAGCAATGACACCAGCCTAACTGTCCGTTTACACGTTGCGAACTCGCTGCGAACTCTTCGTGCGAACTCCATTCCCGCAAGCGATGGAACTTGAGCTGCGAACTCGCTGCGAACTTTTGACAGCTCATTTTGAACCACATGCTTTTTGTAAACAAACATCAATTGTTTTCGTTGTATGGTGTGGTTTGGTGTATGAAAAGTAAAGTTATCATTTTGTGCTTAATATTTGTTAAAATGTAAGTACAAACAATAATGTTTACCGTACAGTTAACGGTTTTTGGCGCGCACTTGACATGATATGTCACATAAAGTTAGAAAGAATAAGAAGCAGGGGACGAGCGAACTCATCTACACACATCGAACTAGCGAAATTGTCATCTCCATATAGTTCGCACGAAGAGTTCGCAACGAGTTCGCAACGAGTTCGCAACGAGTTCGCATTGTGTACACGGACAGTAACAGGCTGCTTGGGCAGCTTTAGCTGTGCAGGAAAAAAATAGGATCGTCTCTATTTTGCAACCAACATGGCACCACTGTCAAATATGGATTTGTGAGTATGGCAATGAAAGAAAAGTTGTTTGTTGTCGGGATCGGATTTTTTCAATCGAATCGAGCTGTCAAATTTCATTCGCAACCCTTTAAATTTATTGTTGTGAAAATACGCTCTTTTTGAGGAGCGGAGCTGGCATAATTCGCTACCATATAAGACCGGAGCGAGCTAGCCAGCTCCGCAAAGTGGTGCGCGACGTTTCCGCTCCTTACCTCCTTTCCGCTCCTGTCGCTCCTTTCCGCTCCTTCGCTCCTTTTCGCTCCTTTCGCTCCTTTCCGCTCCTTCGCTCCTTTCCGCTCCTTCGCTCCTTTTTACTCCTTCAATCCTTTCCGCTCCTTCGCTCCTTTTCGCTCCTTTCGCTACTGGTCATGTATCGAAGGTCGCGCCTTAATTGAATACTGAGAAATGGAACGCTAGTCTACCAATTAGACGCTTGCATTTCTCCCGGCATTTTAGAGAGTTTTGCGTTGAAATGGCCCGTGGCAACGGTCATCATAAAGACATAAACCGTTTTTCAAATACTGAATGTGTAGATGTGTGAGTACGAAAATTGAGCAACTAATGTGAACGGGTACCATCACCGGTGGCACGATTTTTAAACAAATCTGGGCGTCTACACGCATCAATAGGAACACACCTTACGGTGGCCAGTGGTGCGTTGTGCCCTGCTTGAATTTAAAAAAACCTTGTGGCCTGCTTGAATTTATTTCTTTTTTGAATTTTATTTTCTTTTTCGGCAATCATTCACACACATCCAAAAGTGCTTGTCAAACAAAAGAAAAATGGAAAAAGGTGTCGCTACATGATGGCCTTCTTTCTCGGCAATGTTGACGTTTACCGTATTCGTACACGATTTTTTTGAATGTGAAAACCTTATTGAGAGCATTTTTGATTGATTTTCATAATTATTAGAATAATCAAAATAGTCGAGTTGTGTATACACATCTTGTTTTTGAAGCAATATTCAAAATTGTACTTGTTTATAGTAATCTCGACGGTACCATGAGTTGCCGATTTTGATTGCACTCTACGTTTCAGTTGCTCGTACGTTTCAGTGATTTCAACATCACTTTGCACTTACATTTCGCTCATATTTCTTGGATTTTCGTGGAGGCTCCATTTTCAAAAACGTTTTCTTCTGGCTTCCGTTCGTGGTCCGACTTGCACCAGTAGCACCGCGAGTCGCGAGCGATGTCGCAGTGTAATCGCGTGCAGCTCGCTTGCGATTTGCATGCGCTGCACCAGTAGCACCGCGAGTCGCAAGCGATGTCGCATTGTAATCGCTTGCACTTCGCCTGCGATTTGCATGCGCTGGTGCTTTTATACGTGACAGAGCAGTCATTTGCGATCGCACTCAAGTTCGAACTGAAAAATAAAAAAAGGCGGAGTTTCGAAACTGGATTCGAAAAAGTAGATATTACACCCTATTCGCTTTGCTTTGTGTTTGTGTTGGTGCTCTTTTATTCCGGTTCGCTTCGCTGTAGCTGCGCGCTGTGGGGAACTGTACGTATATGTTAGTATATTTTTACATAGAAAGTGTCTTACCTTTTGAATTGGGGACTTCTGAACCGGCACTCCATCGACGAACGCGCTAGGCCATAATCGTTCTCGTGTAGATGCACCAGTAGCACCGCGAGTCGCGAGCGATGTCGCATTGTAATCGCTTGCGCTTCGCCTGCGATTTGCATGCGCTGGTGCTTTTATACGTGACAGAGCAGTCATTTGCGATCGCACTCAAGTTCGAATTGAAAAATAAAAAATGGCGGAGTTTCGAAACTGGATTCGAAAAAGTAGATATTACACCCTATTCGCTTTGCTTTGTGTTTGTGTTGGTGCTCTTTTATTCCGGTTCGCTTCGCTGTAGCTGCGCGCTGTTGGGGAACTGTACGTATATGTTAGTGTATTTTTACATAGAAAGTGTCTTACCTTTTGAATTGGGGACTTCTGAACCGGCACTCCATCGACGAACACGCTAAGCCATAATCGTTCTCGTGTAGATGGTGATAGGAAATGGGTTTTAATGATAATATTTTGCTCCCATTTATAGTCATGAATCTTCCTGAACAGGAAAACTAATCATCAACCGAACATGGCGCAATGCAAAAGGTTGTTATGGATTAAAATAACCGTAATCTTCCTTTGCTTTTAATTTTGTAGGGTAACGCTGTCAATTACGGTAGTTATCTTTTTGCTATTTTTTATTGTACCAGCTTTTCTTTGTTTTATTTTTTTCAGGGAATAAGTTAACCAGTTCAAGAGAGGATTATCTTTAATTCGTTAGAAATCAGGTTTTTTTCAATTTATACATTTATTTATTGCATATATCGCAGGGCGTAGTTCCATCAAACGACCGGCAAAAGAGTTTCGTTTTTATTCTGTATGCAGGTGCTTCAGCCCACGGGCGAGGCAGTCCAATTCATTGTAGCTCCCGCCACGTTTCATCCATTGAAAAATCTGCATTTCACAACACACACCATAAACAACCGCCGTCGCCGCCAGAAGCAAGAGAAGAGGAACACGCTGCGCTATCCGGGAGGAGATTTCGTGGCAAGCGAATTGCAGAAGCCATTTCTGCATATTTTGCTCACTTGAATTTTTTTACTCTATTGTATTGTGCACACGGAGCTGAAATTTACTTCACGCTCATACCAGACCATGATTATTCATGCCAGAATACATAATGATCATTATTGAATACATACTTTGCAGCTCAAATGCTGGTACCTCATCCACTACGCTCTACAGCTGTTCATCTACCGCCATCAATCGCGCAGCTCGCCGGTATAGAATTCCATACTTGCAAATATCGGTTTTTGCAATTTCGGGGTGACAACGGTTGTTTTGACTGAATAATTATCTAGAATCTGTATGGGAATAACATTTTAACCCGTTTTAAATCTGTTACCATACTGAACCAAAACATACACTTCGTCACTTCGGCGTTTTGTTTTGACGACTTTCCCCGCACTCCTATGTAGTGAGAAAGAAAGAGAAAGCACTTGCTTCGACTAGACTGCGCCGGTGGACAAAGGACAGTATTACAAAGCACAACCATTCTGTAGCGTCCTCTAGCGGCATGCATGGGTAACCACGGCCATTCATCAGTCGATTTTCATTTTGACATAGCCCTGGCCTGGAGTTCCACTGCCAGAGTCGCAGAACCCAGTTGCGGTGCCACTCGTGTGGTGATAATTTTGTGGGGTGACGGTGTCAATAACGGTAGTTATCTTTTTGCTATTTTTTATTGTACCAGCTTTTCTTTGTTTTATTTTTTTCAGGGAATAAGTTAACCAGTTCAAGAGAGGATTATCTTTAATTCGTTAGAAATCAGGTTTTTTATTCAATTTATACATTTATTTATTGCATATATCGCAGGGCGTAGTTCCATCAAACGACCGGCAAAAGAGTTTCGTTTTTTTTCTGTATGCAGATGCTTCAGCCTACAGGCGAGGCAGTCAAATTCATTGTAGCTCCCGCCACGTTTCATCCATTAAAAAATCTTCATTTCACAACACACATCATAAAAACCGCCGTCGCGGCCAGAAGCAAGAGAAGAGGAACACGCTGCGCTATCCGGGAGGAGATTTCGTGGCAAGCGAATTGCAGAAGCCATTTCTGCGCATTATGCTCACTTGACTTTTTTTTTTGCTCTATTGTATTGTGTACGTGGAGCTGAAATGAAATTCATACTTAATTTACTTCACGCTCATACCAGACCATGATTATTCATGCCAGAATACATAATGATTATTATAAAATACATACTTTGCAGCTCAAATGCTGGTACCTCATCCACTACGCTCTACAGCTGTTCATCGTCAAAACAAAACGCCAAAGTGTTCTGTGCACATTTTGGTTCAGTATGGTAAACACATTTAAAACGGGTTAAAAGTGTTTACGCTACAGATTATATATAATCAATAGCTCAAAACAATCGTTGTCATCGCAAAGTGGCAAAAATTTGCAGAGAATGCGTAGAATGCGCAACATGTAAAGAATGTCTCCGGTATTTTATACCGGCGAGCTGCGCGATTGCTGGCGGAAGACGAGCAACCGGAAAGCGTTGTTGATGTTGGTACCAGCATTTGAACTGCAAAGTATGTTTTCAATAATAATCTTAATAGAATTTCATTTCAGCTCTGCGTGCACAGTACAACAAAGCAAAAAAGAAAAACAAGTGAGCAAAACTAACTTCTGCAATGCGTTTACCACGTAATTTTCTCCCGGCTGGCGCAGTATGAGTATGTTTCTCAGCTCCCGCTACTGGCAGCATATTTAAAACTGATCGACATCCGATTTGGTGTGCTTTGATCATACAACTTCGTTGCATCGGTCACGAACAGTGAAAATGCGTATCTGTAGTCGCATTGAAGTACGGCTTTATTTATGATTTATGAATAATGATGATTATGTACGCTGTATGTAAAGAAATATGAGAGTAACAACAACACAACGACGAAAATTTCTATATCATAATATTCTCTTCATATAGTACTACAATAAAGAAAATCATATAAGCAAAAGCCGATATCCATTTGCCGATCATTTGGTTGTACTAGGCCTTGTGAAATAAAAATAAAACAAATACAATATGTATGTGTATAAAACAAAGAATAACTGCCGTAATCGACATCCGCCCAAGGAAATTTAAAGAAAAAATAATGTGCACTTTCACTCGTATGGCTTAAGCTACAGTTTCAAGTAAACGCATGCGTATGCGTTTTAATGCAAAAGTCTACGTTTCGTCGATACAAGTTCAAGGCAGAACGCCAAAGGCAGTCCGTCGAAGTTTGCCAAAGTCTAAAACTAATAATATTAATTTATCTTCGTCCATTTGGTTGTTCCAAAATCTCTTCAATCGAATCAGACTGTGCTGGCAGTCAATCGACTTTTATCCCTGGTTGCTTTTATATATCTTTGAAATTATACACTGGACATAAAAACATCACACACACGATGAAAACGCAAACGTCTGTGTAAAATATAAAATTTTGACTTTTCATCGCCTTAGCTGATGCGTTTTTGTGCGTTTTTCATTGCATGATAGCTGCTATCTAAATGCGTGTGTAAAAAACGTTAAAAACCGCATACGCATGCGTTCGCGTATAGCAGAAGCAACAGCATAACTTCTTTTTGAATTCCTGTCCAGGAATATTCATGACAGTAAATGAAAGCAAAATATTATCATTAAAACCCATTTCCTATCATCATTTACACGAGAACGCATATGGCTTAGCGCGTACGTCGATAGCGAGCCGGTTCAGAAGTCCCCAATTCCAAAGGTAAGAAACACTATATAAAAATACACTAACATATACGTACAATTCCCCAACAGAGCACAGCTACAGCGCAGCGAACCGGAATAAAAGAGCACCAACACAAATACAAAGTAAAGCGGCCATAGGGTTGAATATCTTCTATTTCGAATCTGGATTCGAAACTCCGCCATTTTTTATTTTTCAGTTCGAACATGAGCGCGATCGCCAATGACTGCTCTGTCACGTATAATGCACCAGCGCATGCAAATCGCAAGCGAGTCGCGAGCGATTACACTGCGACATCGCTCGCGCTTCGCCTGCGATTTGAATGCGCTGGTGATTTTAAACGTGACAGAGCAGTCATTTGCGATCAAACTCAAGTTCGAAATGAAAAATAAAAAATGGCGGAGTTTCGAAACTGGATTCGAAAAAGTAGATATTCCACCCTATTTGCTTAGGCTTTGTAGTTGTGTTGGTGCTTTTTTATTCCGGTTCGCTGCGCTGTAGTTGCGCGCTGTTGGGGAATTGTACGTATGTATATGTTAGTGTATTTTTTTATATATATTTCTTTGGTAAGTGTCTTACCTTTTGAATTGGGGACTTCTGAACCGGCACTCTATCGACGTAAGCGCTAAGCCATATGCGGTCTCGTATAGATGGTGTCAGGAAATGGGTTTCAATGATAATGCTTTCATTCGCAGTCATGGATCTTTCTGGACGAAAAAATAACGTCAGCTGAACATAGCGCAATGCAAAAGGTTGTTATGGATTAAAATAAACGTAATCTTCCTTTGCTTTTTATTTTGTAGGGTGACGGTGTCAATTATGGAAGTTATCTTTTCGCTATTTTCTATTGTACCAGCTTTTCTTTATTTTATTTTTTTCAGGGAATAAGTTAACCAGTTCAAGAGAGGATTATCTTTAATTCGTTAGAAATCAGGTTTTTTATTCAATTTATACATTTATTTATTGCATATATCGCAGGGCGTAGTTCCATCAAACGACCGGCAAAAGAGTTTCGTTTTTTTTCTGTATGCAGGTGCTTCAGCCCTTGGGCGAGGCAGTAAAATTCATTGTGTCTCCCGCCACGTTTCACCCATTGAAAAATCAGCATTTCACAACACACACCATAAACAACCGCTACTGGCAGGCAAGAGAAGAGGAACATGCTGGGCTGTCCGTGAGAAGATTTCGTGGCAAGAGAATTATAGAAGCCATTTCTGCGCATTTTGCTGTATTGTATTTGTATTGTGCACACGGAGCTGAAATGAAATTCATACTTAATTTACTTCATACTCATACCAGACCATGATTATTCATACCAGAATACATAATGATTATTATTGAATACATACTTTGCTGCTCAAATGCTGGTACCTCATCCGCTACGCTCTACGCTCTACGGCTGTTCTTCTACCGCCATCAATCGCGCAGCCTACCGGTATAGAATTCCAGACTTAATCTCTGCAAATAGCGGTTTTTGCAACTTTCTGTGCTGTCAAACGTCCTGTCAATCAAAAAATCCTTGATAAAAGTGGAACTACGATGAGAGTATCGATGTGCTATCGAAGATTTTGCCGTCCTCGATAGGTGTCCCTTGGGTACTTCAATGCGACTACAGATACGCGTTTTCACTGTTCGTGACCGAAGTCAACGAAGTTGTATGATCAAAGCACACCAAGTCGGATGTCGATCAGTTTTAAATGTGCTGCCAGTAGCGGGAGCTGAGAAACATACTCATACTGCGCCAGCCGGGAGAAAATTACGTGGTAAACGCATTGCAGAAGTCATTTTTGCTCACTTGTTTTTTTTTCTTTTTTGCTTTGTTGTACTGTACACGCAGAGCTGAAATGAAATTCTATTAAGATTATTATTGAAAACATACTTTGCAGCTCAAATGCCGGTACCACTTTAACAAAGCTCTCCGGTTGCTCGTCTTTGTTAAGAGTATTGAGTGTGATATGTATTAGTAGCACAGCTTACGTCCGTTCGGTTTGCTGGTTGATACGGAAGGGACCGAGCGTTTATTTTAGGTTCATGTCCCAACTGGCAAAATCTATTGACAGTTAGCATGCTGCTTATTTATACCGTTGAATTCACTTCTAGCGTTGCCTATATTTAACACTCCTCCTCAACGCGTAGTTGTTAATCGATAAGCTCCTCCTAAATCGTTGCAGTTAAACCTATCATGTTCACTAGTTTTTGTATCTTCATCCTAGCCAAAGGTTTCGTAAGGAGGTCAGCAATCATTTCCTCAGACGGACAATATACGCAAGTAACTTCACCTCTGTTGATTTGATCTTTAGTAAAGTGGTATCTTGTGCAAATATGCTTCGTCCTGTTGCTTAACTGTTCTCGGGCTAACAATTTGAGACAACTCTGATTATCTTCATATACCAACACTTCCTGTTCGTCGTTTAGTTCTTTAAGAAGTAATCTTAGCCAAATTGCCTCCTGAGTTGCTTCTGACAAAGCTATCAGCTCTGCTTCCTGGTTGAGAGTGACACACAATTCTGTTTCCTACATGCCCAGCTAACTGTTCCACCATTCACTGTGAACACGTAACCACTATTCGATTTCCTATCTTGCTTGTTTTCCGCCCAATCAGAGTCGCAATATCCGATTATCCTGTCGCGTGTCCCTATCTGACTGATTCGCAAACGAAATTCTATTGTTCCCTTTAGATACCGCACAACTCTCTTCACTTCGTTCCAATCTGTTTGTGTGGGCCTATTCGTTTTTCGACTTAAGATCGAAACTGCTGCTGCTATATCTGGTCTTGTGTTAATAGCTATATACAATAGCTTACCTATCGTTTTTTGATAATCATAGTTAGTAAGGAGCGCTTCTCCTTCTTCTTCGCGTTTAACGTAACCAGGGTCAAGAGGAATGGGGGATATCTTCGCATCGACTAAGCCGCTAGTCTTGATCACATCGCTGATATATTTCCTTTGGCTCAGGAAGTAGTCTCCTTGTTTGTTCTTCTCTATTTCGATTCCTACAAAGAAACGAACATCCCCGATATCATTAACCTCAAATGTGCTTTTTAGACCCGCGAGTAAAGAAGAGATCATTCCTGCGTCTTCTCCTGCCACTATAAGATCGTCAACATAAACAAGCACGTAACACCATTTATCTCGATGCCGCCTTCGATACAAACAGGTGTCCGCCAAGCAGCTGTTAAAACCTTCGCGTTTCAACTCGGCATCCAGTTTCTGATTCCAAGCTCTTGCCGCTTGTTTTAGTCCCTAAAGTCCCTTATTTAATTTACATACTTTTCCACCAGCATTTACACCACACGGAGGTCGCATGTAAATCTCCTCTTCTAGCTCAGCATACAAAAATGCAGTTTTGATGTCATACTGCTTAACTGTCATGTTTCTCTTGGCTGCTACTGACATCAAAGTACGAAAAGTTGTTTGCTTGACTACTGGCGCAAACACTTCGTCGTAGTCCTTTCCGTATTGCTGGATAAACCCTTGTGCAACTAATCGGGCTTTGTACCGACACACGTTCCCGTCTGCATCCGTTTTACATTTGTACACCCACTTGCACCCAATCGCTTTACACCCTGGTGGCAAATCTACTAATGCCCACGTCTCATTAGCATCGATCGACCCAAGCTCTTCGGCCATAGCTTGCTTCCACTGTTCAGCTTCTAAGGAAGCCATCGCCTCTGCATAACTCTTCGGTTCCTCGTTAGACAATTCCTTTTGACAAGCAGCAACCCCATCCGGTTCGTCTTCCGGACTAGCATACTCGACATCACTGCTATCATCCGACGATGTTGTGCTTGGTGCCTTTCTATTGTCAACTACGTAATCCTTATATCGCTCCGGAACTTTATGCTGACGTGTACTGCGTCTCACTGACTGGGATTCTGGTTCTCTTACAGAATTTGGTGAAGTATTTAAACCGGCCATCGATGATGTTCTACTTACTCCAACTGTGCTATCGAATACACGCACCGATTCGCCTTCTTCCACTTGGTTGCTTTGCTCGGCATCATTGAGATCAAGCAATACTGTTGTATCACGTTTGGGAATCTGCTCACTAATTTCAGCCCCCTCGTTGATGAAAATCACATCTCGACTTTTTAACAAGCACCTTGCAGTTGGATCATACAGCCGATATCCCTTAGTGTCCTCTTCAAATCCAGTGAGCACGCACTCTCGTGATTTAGGATCCCACTTCTGTCGTTTCACCTTGGGTACCTGCACCATCGCCTTGGTGCCGAACACGCGCACATGACCAACATCAGGTTTCTTGCCACTCCACATTTCCTCCGGAGTCAAACCATGACCACTTGTTGTCGATCTGTTTATCAGATACACAGCTGTCAGCACAGCTTCCGCCCAGAATGATTTCGGCAATTTCGCTTCATATAGCATACAACGTGCTCGTTCTACTATCGTTCGATTAGCACGTTCTGCCATGCCATTCTGCTCCGGCGTGTATTCATTGGTTGTCTGATGTCGCATGCCTTGCTTCTGTAAGTATACTTGGAATATTCTATTAATATACTCCTTCCCGTTGTCGGTTCGAAGAACCTTCAGTCTTCGTTCACATTGTCGTTCTACCTTTGCGTGGAAATCCATGAAACAATTTAACACTTCATCCGCTGATTTACTTTTCAGGAAATATACACACACTCGCCGCGACATATCATCGATAAACGTTGTATAGTAACGATTACCTCCCAACGATGGCACTTCCATCGGACCAGAAATATCCGAGTGTATTATCTCCAGTAATCCATCAGCTCTCGTTCCACTACTACTAAAAGGCAGCCGCGTTTGCTTTCCCATAGGACAAATGCGACAATCACCGACTGAATCTTTACCGCTGATTCTCATGCCACTAACGAGACCGTTAGCCAGCTTCTGCAAGCTGTTAGCATTCAAGTGGCCTAAACGCTTGTGCCACAACTCCATCGATAGGCTTGATGAGCATGCCATAACCTTATTTCGTTCACACGTGTTCCGTTCTACTATTTTAAACAAAACGTTCTCCATCACTCCAGTCACAATAACGTCGCCATCACTGTTGATTATTCGGCATCCTTTGCTATTAAATACGACTGTGTTCCCCTTTTTCACTATTTGAGCTACTGCTGATAGCAAATTCATCGAAAGATCAGGGACATAGCAAACGTCGTGAACCGGTAGAATACCTTCTAATTTACTCTTCGCCGGATAGATTTTCGCAGTGCCACATGCCTTGATCTGCATTGTCCTTTTGTTTGCAGCCAAGATCGTTCCATTTCTATCCTTTAAGGCTTCCAGAAGAGTAAGGTTATGCGTCATGTGCAGCGTGGCGCCAGAATCCACATACCACTCGCTCTCCGCTCCCTCACCAACACTTAGCAAAACCGCTCCCAACGCACTCGCTTTTGAACCGGTTTGGTTATCATCGCATTGTCTGGCGATGTGGCCAAATTTGTCACATTTCCAGCACTTTGGCCCTTTACGAACAACCCTTTTGTTCTGGTTCATCTGACGTGACTTATGCGTATCACCTTTCGCTACACATATTCGCTCGCTTCGGGACGATTCTTCTTCTTCTTGGAGCAAAATGGTTTTTACTGAGTCCCCCGTGATCGCTGCACCCGAATTCTTCAATGCCATCACCATCGGCTGGTAACGTTCAGGTAATCCAGCAAGGAGAAGCGCACCAACAAATCGATCTGCAATCTGAAACCCGATCGCGTTCAATTGATGGCAGGTAGAGATCATCCTGTTCGCATACGCTTCCATTGACCCGCAGCTCTCTAAGTCGGTTCTGATGAGTTTATATAGTAAACCGACTTCTCGCGCTAAACCCGTCTCTTCGAACGCATCGCATAGCTTGTTCCATGCTTCCAGAGCTGTTCTTGTATCCTTAACGTGATAGTAATTTTGCGGCTCCAACAGCAAAATTATTTTACCTCGCGCTTTCCTGTCTTTTACGGGGTCCACAGGCTCCACTGTACCGTCTGGTTTCACAATTGGCTCAACGGCGATCCAAAGGTCTTCGACCTCCAACAGAGTTTGCACCGCAAATCTCCACGTTGACCAGTTTTCACGTCCCACAAGTCGTTCGATTGTAATACTCTTATTGACTTCGGTCATCCTTCCGCTCTGGGCCCATAACCTGTTAAGAGTATTGAGTGTGATATGTATTAGTAGCACAGCTTACGTCCGTTCGGTTTGCTGGTTGATACGGAAGAGACCGAGCGTTTATTTTAGGTTCATGTCCCAACTGGCAAAATCTATTGACAGTTAGCATGCTGCTTATTTATACCGTTGAATTCACTTCTAGCGTTGCCTATATTTAACAGTCTTTCGCCAGCAATCGCGGAGCTCACCGGTATAAAATATCGGACACATTCTTTACATGTTGCGCATTCCACGCAATCTCTGCAAATAGCGGTTTTTGCCCCTTTGCGATGACAACGATTGTTTTTAGTTAATGATTGTATAGAATCTGTAGCGTAAACACTTTTAACCCGTTTTAAATGTGTTTACTGTTGAAATTAGTTTCTTGGTATCTGTGGAGATACTCCACCTTCGGATAACAATTCGGAACACCAGGGGATAGAAGCAAGAAAAACACGTGTTTCTCGTTTGGTAGTTCAGCAACAAGAGAGCGTTTATTTGATGTCTTTTTTTGACAGCTAAAGAGACAGTGCTGCCAAGCTCGAACAATTCTAATTCAAAGTAACAATATTAATGAGGCTCACCCATTTCCAACATTTACCACACTGAACCAAAGTGTACACAGAACACTTTGGCGTTTTGTTTTGACGACTGCCCCCGCACTCCTATGTAGTGTGAAAGACAGAGAAAGCACTTGCTTCGTCTAAACTGTGCGGGTGGGAAAAGGACAGTATTACAAAACACAACTATTCAGTAGCGTCCTCTAGCGGCATGCATGGGTAATCACGGCCATTTGTCTGTCGATTTGCATTTTGACATAGCCTTGGCCTGGAGTTCCACTGCCAGAGTCGCAGAACCCAGTTGCGGTGCTACTGCACAGAACAGAAATGTTATTCCCATACAGATTCTAGATAATTATTCAGTCAAAACAACCGTTGTCACCCCGAAATTGCAAAAACCGATATTTGCAAGTCTGGAATTCTATACCGGCGAGCTGCGCGATTGATGGCGGTAGATGAACAGCTGTAGAGCGTAGTGGATGAGGTACCAGCATTTGAGCTGCAAAGTATGTATTCAATAATGATCATTATGTTTTCTGGCATGAATAATCCTGGTCTGGTATGAGCGTGAAGTAAATTAAGTATGAATTTCATTTCAGCTCCGTGTGCACAATACAATAGAGTAAAAAAAGTCAAGTGAGCATAATGCGCAGAAATGGCTACTGCAATTCTCTTGCCACGAAATCTCCTCCCGGATAGCGCAGCGTGTTCCTCTTCTCTTGCTTCTGGCAGCGCCGGCGGTTGTTTATGGTGTGTGTTGTGAAATGCAGATTTTTCAATGGATGAAACGTGGCGGGAGCTACAATGAATTTGACTGCCTCGCCCGTGGGCTGAAGCACCTGCATGCAGAATAAAAACGAAACTCTTTTGCCGGTCGTTTGATGGAACTACGCCCTGCGATATATGCAATAAATAAATGTATAAATTGAAAAAAAACCTGATTTCTAACGAATTAAAGATAATCCTCTCTTGAACTGGTTAACTTATTCCCTGAAAAAATAAAACAAAGAAAAGCTGGTACAATAAAAAATAGCAAAAAGATAAATACCGTAATTGACACCGTCACCCTACAAAATTAAAAGCAAAGGAAGATTACGGTTATTTTAATCCATAACAACCTTTTGCATTTCGCCATGTTCGGTTGATGATTAGTTTTCCTGTTCAGGAAGATTCATGACTATAAATGGAAGCAAAATATTATCATTAAAACCCATTTCCTATCACCATCTACACGAGAACGATTATGGCTTAGCGTGTTCGTCGATGGAGTGCCGGTTCAGAAGTCCCCAATTCAAAAGGTAAGACACTTTCTATGTAAAAATACACTAACATATACGTACAGTTCCCCAACAGCGCGCAGCTACAGCGAAGCGAACCGGAATAAAAGAGCACCAACACAAACACAAAGCAAAGCGAATAGGGTGTAATATCTACTTTTTCGAATCCAGTTTCGAAACTCTGCCTTTTTTTATTTTTCAGTTCGAACTTGAATGCGATCGCAAATGACTGCTCTGTCACGTATAAAAGCACCAGCGCATGCAAATCGCAGGCGAAGTGCAAGCGATTACAATGCGACATCGCTCGCGACTCGCGGTGCTACTGGTGTGGTGGTGCTACCCCCGGAGGCCAAATAAGGGGAAATTGAGTGGATTTCTCACGCATATACTCAAAAAATTAGTGCCCGTGAATGTCACGCGGCACGTACCGGCGTTCCTTTCCTGTAGGATGCCCGATATCGGTGCGTTTAAACGCACGGAAGATTGAGAGAGTAAAACATAAACAAACTTACCGCGATCGGCAAACTCGCTCATCACCATCCGGCTTGGCCCTGGGCAAACATCGGGATACTCTCTATACTGCTGATTTCATTCCGCTTGCTCTTAAATGCTCTGTATGTATATTTTCTCGGTTTTCCTGTTTATATGCACGAGAATACATTTTGATTTAACAATATACGCGAAGAGCAGGCCAAAAGAAGCACTGCCTCAAAATGAAATGCTAACACCAATGACAGCACAAAACAGAGGCGCAGCCATCTTTGATATAGAGGCAAGAAGAAAACACTGATCCGCCCGTGTCTGTACACGGCAACACGAAATTTCGCACCCATACATTCAAACAAAGATGGATTTTAGACCAAATTTTCAAAAAGAAATGTCAAATTTGTCAGCTGGGTAAGTTTGTTCTCTGCTAACATGTTGTTATCATCAATAACAGTTTGCGAGTAACATGGAACAGCTGGTGGTCAGTTTACCCTTGTAACCTCAACAACATCGACCCAGCTTAGCAATTCTATCGGAAGTGTGTATTTTAGCTACGTAGAACTTCCCAGCAAGAACCTCCCCCTCGCGTAATATTTCACTTTGAATCGATCTTTTCAAATCAATCAAAACAGAGTTGATGGTTCTCCATAAAGATGTTCCAGTTGTAGCTGTGCACACCATTCCATGTACAGACATATTATGCTTTTAAGCAGGACATAAAAAGCATGTATACAGAACAAGCATTTTTGTACAGAAATATTCATATACATACATCATGGTTTTATTGAAGCATTTTCATGTTATGTGCTGGCAGCAAAATAGTTGAGATTCTCATCTCTCGGCACTTGTTGAGCGGGTTTAAACTTCCATGCTGCCTTCGATACAGTAGACCACAATTTACTGCTTGCCAAGCTATCAAAATACGGAGTAAATAGCTCGTTAGTACGGTGGCTCTCCAGCTACCTGAGGAATAGAAGTATAAGGGTCAACATAAACTCTTCTTTGTCGGAGCCTTTCACCAATTCATCTGGAGTACCACAAGGCAGCATTCTGGGACCTCTACTGTTTGTCATCTACATAAACGATATTGTGAACGTGCTTCCAGACTGCTGTAAACTGCTGTATGCTGACGACTTGAAGATATATGTGCCTGTAACTGACATTGCTGATTGTACTGTTCTCCAAAATAGTTTACGTAGCTTTTGGTCCTGGTGTTCTTTGAACTTCATGTGTGTTAACGTACAAAAATGTTCTGTGATAACGTTTTCAAGAAGAAGGTGTCCAATATTGTTTGACTACAAGCTAGCTGGCAAGTCCGTTCCGCGTACAAATGTTATTCGTGATTTAGGTGTACTATTAGACAGTAGGTTGACTCTTCATGAACACTATGAATTGACCGTTTCTAAAGCATTTCGACTGTTCGGGTTTATATCACGTGTAAGCAAGGACTTTAAAGACCCTCATACCCTTAAATCATTGTACTGTGCCATTGTAAGACCAACGTTAGAATTCGCTAGAATTGTATGGACGCCAACCCAACAATACAGAATAGACAGGCTAGAATCAGTACAAAGAAAGTTCACACGTGCGATTTTTTATCTTTTGCCTTGGTCTCTTGATGCTACGTATCCCAGTTACCGTGCCAGGTGTCTTTTGTTCGGACTGGAGTCTCTCCAACATAGGCGAATGACGACTCAGTGCATGTTTCTACATAAGCTTATCAGCGGATCCATGGACGCCCCGTGCATTCTCGAAAAGATCAACTTCCAGGCACCTAGCAGGAACTTAAGGCCAAGACCACTGATCAGCTCTGAATTTAGATCGACCGAATTTGGTTCAGGTGATACCCTCTTAAAAATTACACCCTCTACCTAGCACTCAATTACGCCGCTGATCTGAGCACTAGCTTAAACAACTTCAAACTAGTTTTGCGTGGCACCTACTAAGTTTAAAAAAAATCCTCTTTCTGCATTTCTTTTTTGTTTCTTCATGTGCTTGGTTTCAGTGAAAGTTTTTTTTTGCTACGTTATTGCTGCTGTTCGTTACGATAGTTTAGGATAGTTATGTAGGCCTCTTAAGCCAGATGACTTTATAAAATAAATAAATAAATTTTTAAAAGAAATGTTGTGCAATTTTACTAGTCGATCCATATGAGAAAATAACACGAAAATATGTATGAATGCGCTGCATGTTGGAAAGCATACATGGCACAAATTGCTCGCTTTTATGCAAGTGGTATTTATTGACAAAAATCAACTCATCAATCTAAGAAAGTAATAAGGCCTTTGCTATAAAAATGCACGGGTTGAAATAAAGTAATTTTGATGTTGATTTTTTCTACTTCTTTACTTTTTGGATACTTCAAGACAACATGTAAATTAAATCATTCCTGAAACTGTTTCATATATAAAATCGTTGTTCATATTTAAAATAATCGAAGAAAAAAATTATCTGAACCTGCGCTAGCTCCCACTTCAAAATGTCCATCGGAGAAGCACACGCCTATGAAATTTTCGTTCCATCAACATATTTAGCAGGCCAAACCCAATCAGATAATAATCCCATGATGTGCATGATAATAATCCCAATGTTGTTGAAAACTTTAAAGAAATCAAAGCAGAACGTTTTCTGAGCCGCCTGCGCTGACTTCCCACTCCTTCATACTCGTCGCGCAGCGGACCACGCGAGCAACTTAAGCGGCTTCTAGACATAGCGCGAAAATTGCACCGGGTAGTGCGAATTGCACAACCCGACGCGAAAGTCCATGTGCAAGAAACCAATTTCGTTCACGCTATGTTTATAAACTGCGAAACTACCACGAAGGGCGATCGGACGCAATTGTTATTTTTTAACCAAGGTTGTTATATCACTATGTTGGTTTGAACTGAAGTTGCCCAATTTGTCGTGCGCTGAAACTATCATTCGAATGTAAACAAGTGAATAATTTCGATATTGTGAACGCTTCAAGATTTTATAACATTTTTAGTCCTGGTAGGGTTAAATGTTCAAGTAAAAAAAAGAATGATTCACATTTTCACTTTTACCTGCTGCCGGTTTCAAAAACGTAAACAAACTGTTGTTATACCACATTGACAGATCGGACGAATAAGTTCGTTCGCGCTGATATTTTAGCTAAACTGAGCTACTTTTTATTCGTTCGCGTCGGGCGATTTTCGCTCTATGTTTAGAACGGACTTTACGATGGATTGCGAATGCGCGGACAAGTCAGAGGCGACGAAGCTGTGACTGTGTACCGTATGTGTGTGCGCATGCAAATTTGCGCCACGAACTCTCTGCTACATGCCGGCCTTCGACGAGCGGGAAAATCCAACCAATCAGCGCGAGGCAAAATTTGCTCGTGCCGGAGAGCAACTCGGCGACCGTCCCGTGCGACAGAGAGGCTAAATGATGGAATGGGATGCACATATTTTTCGAGCGGCAAAACGCGGGTGATCCGTGTACAGATACGCAATACATACAAAGATTGAGTTACTTTCGTGAGATTTCCCTCAATTTGGCCACCGAGGTATATTTTGTTCGAGTAAACTCGTATTAGGAGAAAGTGTGGCAATATGCATCGGTAGCCCAAAATGCACCGGCATGTTTTTGGCTGAACTATGCTATTTAAAAATAAATGAATCAATGACATTTGTTCGTAAGCGTGTCCAATACATCCTTTGTGAATTTCATGGCTCTGCATTAACACTAACCAGACAAAACGAGATAAAACAAGTTGTGTCTGAAATCATGTAAGATTTCGGTGTAGTGTCTTAACATATTATAAGTGTAGGATTGAAATATTTCAAAAAAGCAGACATTCATAAGGTACCTGAATATGTAATCTAACGAATGCAGAAGAAATTTTCGATACAAAATGCTTGAATTTTTTATTTGAGACAAAACTTGAACTTCTCTCAGTATGGGGTAATATGCCCCAGCTTGAGTGGGGCAAAATGCACTGACGTTAAAATTGTAAACAAAGGGGCAAAATGCACCGTCAAAACAAACCCAACCCGCCATTTCAATGCTATAAACTCGAGTTGGGCGGCTTATAGCGGGTTGTTGGCATCTTATAGCTGGCAGCGATAATTCCCCGCGATAGCAGCGGGATCGCGGGCTATTTCAGTGGTGAGCGCGCGAGAGCCCCAGGGCCTTGAGTTACTTCTCACGCGGGCATTTAAATTTTTTCTTTCACTCCGACGCCTGGCTTGAAAGAAACACGCTGCACAAAAATTACTTGTTTTTATTTTATTTATTTACCGATTTTTTTGTTGCTTACAGTTGAATTAAACAAATCTCCGGCATCCAGTGGTAAATCTGTAATGAAAAAAAGAAAAAAAATTGGAAAAATACATATTTATCTGCAAAAATCGTCATTGTGTTGATATTGGAGGTTAACGATAGCAGAGTTGATATTGGAGGTTAACGATAGCAGAGTTGATGTTGGAGGTTAACGATAGCAGAGTTGTTATTGATTATTTACTATATCAACTAAACACAGTTGATACACGAAATTACATGTTTTATCGGATATTCACGATTTGTTCATTAATCTTTTCATACGATAACACTATTTTAATGTTATTCAACATAAATTTGACGGACTTAATTTTTATAATGAAAACTGTTGAGCCATTAAATGAAAGCAAAGTGTTGGCAAATTGATGCTTTAAAAGTTATTAAGCCAAGCTTAGGGGTAAGATCCTTACTACTATGATAGTAAATACAAGAAATAGCTTACCATCTGCTCTGGCCGTCTATCCGCTATGATGATCGTCATCATGATGATGACGATGATGATGATGATCGTTCGACGATCAGGTGCACCATGGTCCAACCATCCACCTGGAGCCGCATATTCATCATTTTGGTGTGATATTTCGACAATCGGTCACACAGTACAGTCCGGCTGATAAGCTGTAAAGAACAGAACAGTACATCATTAGAAACACAGCACTACAGTTATGGAATCATAACAATTCTTCTACACAATTCTTCAATTTGTTATCCAACATCGGGGGCCGTACTCGAACTTTTGAATTGGCTCCGCAAACACAACACTATTACAACACTAGCACTGGAACAAAGCCACACTAGTGCTTACTGCTGTTCTTAAGACCCACAAATTGCAGCCATTAAAAATTATATAGGCACTTTTTTAAATAAAACCACTTCACTGCATAACTTACCTAATTGCTTACATTTCCCTGCCAAGGATCCATCGCCTCGATATGGATGCTTCGATTAGTTCGTCCGGAACTTATCATCCGGTGATAAAAAACTTGTCACACTGGCTCGCACCGTACGTTGAATGGTTGATTGTAGTTTGATATTGTGAAATCTTACTTTGTAGCATCTGAAATGTAAAAATAACATGTAATTATCGGCAAAAAACTTAAGCGAACTTACCGTGCTGCTTTGTTTACATCGATATGTCAAAATCACTCTGCGTGCGAGATTCGGTGTGCGAAAGCGCAAACACATCCACACGCACATCGTCACGCGCATTCGATCGCATAAAAATGGCGCTCCGTTGCTATCGCGGCATCTGCGGCCGGCTAAGTTCGACAGCGGCATCGAAAAATTTGGCTAAGTCCAGGAGCGCTGGGTCTCCGCCGCTATCGCGGCATCTGCGGACGGCTAAGTTCGAGAGCGGCATCGCAAAAATCGGCTAAGTCCGCGACAGCTGGTTTTTTTTGTATGGAGTTTTCTCCGGGCTGCTCAATTTTTCAAATGGCACTCAATCGAGGCCAGCTGGGAAGCAACTCACGGGTTTGCATTTGCCACCTTCATTCCCAACCCGCCATTTCAATGCTATAAACTCCAGTTGGGCGGCTTCCCAACCCGCCATTTCAATGCTATAAACTCGAGTTGGGCGGCTTATAGCGGGTTGTTGGCATCTTATAGCTGGCAGCGATAATTCCCCGCGATAGCAGCGGGATCGCGGGCTATTTCAGTGGTGAGCGCGCGAGAGCCCCAGGGCCTTGAGTTACTTCTCACGCGGGCATTTAAATTTTTTCTTTCACTCCGACGCCTGGCTTGAAATAAACACGCTGCACAAAAATTACTTGTTTTTATTTTATTTATTTACCGATTTTTTGGTTGCTTACAGTTGAATTAAACAAATCTCCGGCATCCAGTGGTAAATCTGTAATGAAAAAAAGAAAAAAAATTGGAAAAATACATATTTATCTGCAAAAATCGTCATTGAGTTGATATTGGAGGTTAACGATAGCAGAGTTGATATTGGAGGTTAACGATAGCAGAGTTGTTATTGATTATTTACTATATCAACTAAACACAGTTGATACACGAAATTACATGTTTTATCGGATATTCACGATTTGTTCATTAATCTTTTCATACGATAACACTATTTTAATGCTATTCAACATAAATTTCACGGACTTAATTTTTATAATGAAAACTGTTGAGCCATTGTTGGCAAATTGATGCTTTAAAAGTTATTAAGCCAAGCTTAGGGGTAAGATACTTACTACTATGATAGTAAATACAAGAAATAGCTTACCATCTGCTCTGGCCGTCTATCCGCTATGATGATCGTCATCATGATGATGATGATGATGATGATGATGATCGTTCGACGATCAGGTGCACCATGGTCCAACCATCCACCTGGAGCCGCATATTCATCATTTTGGTGTGATATTTCGACAATCGGTCACACAGTACAGTCCGGCTGATAAGCTGTAAAGAACAGAACAGTACATCATTAGAAACACAGCACTACAGTTATGGAATCATAACAATTCTTCTACACAACTCTTCAATTTGTTATCCAACATCGGGGGCCGTACTCGAACTTTTGAATTGGCTCCGCAAACACAACACTATTACAACACTAGCACTGGAACAAAGCCACACTAGTGCTTACTGCTGTTCTTAAGACCCACAAATTGCAGCCATTAAAAATTATATAGGCACTTTTTTAAATAAAACCACTTCCCTGCATAACTTACCTAATTGCTTACATTTCCCTGCCAAGGATCCATCGCCTCGAAATGGATGCTTCGATTAGTTCGTCCGGAACTTATCATCCGGTGATAAAAAACTTGTCACACTGGCTCGCACCGTACGTTGAATGGTTGATTGTAGTTTGATATTGTGAAATCTTACTTTGTAGCATCTGAAATGTAAAAATAACATGTAATTATCGGCAAAAAACTTAAGCGAACTTACCGTGCTGCTTTGTTTACATCGATATGTCAAAATCACTCTGCGTGCGAGATTCGGTGTGCGAAAGCGCAAACACATCCACACGCACATCGTCACGCGCATTCGATCGCATAAAAATGGCGCTCCGTTGCTATCGCGGCATCTGCGGCCGGCTAAGTTCGAGAGCGGCATCGAAAAATTTGGCTAAGTTCAGGAGCGATGGGTCTCCGCCGCTATCGCAGCATCTGCGGACGGCTAAGTTCGAGAGTGGCATCGCAAAAATCGGCTAAGTCCGCGACAGCTGGTTTTTTTTTGTATGGAGTTTTCTCCGGGCTGCTCAATTTTTCAAATGGCACTCAATCGAGGCCAGCTGGGTTATAGCGGGTTGTCGGCATCTTATAGTCGGCAGCGATAATTCCCCGCGATAGCAGCGGGATCGCGGGCTATTTCAGTGCTGAGCGCGCGAGAGCCCCACGGCCTTGAGTTACTTTCCCACACGGGCATTTAAATTTTTTCTTCACTCCGACGCCTGGCTTGAAAAAAACATGCTGAACGAAAATTACTTGTTTTTATTTTATTTATTTACCGATTTTTTGGTTGCTTACAGTTGAATTATACAAAACTCCGGCATCCAGTGGTAAATCTGTAATGAAAATAAGAAAAAAAAGGATAAATAAATGTTTATCTGTAAAAATCGTCATTGAGTTGATATTGGAGGTTAACGATAGCAGAGTTGTTATTGATTATTTACGATATCAACTTAACACAGTTGTTACACGAAATTACATGTTTTATCGGATATTCACGATTTGTTCATAAATCTTTGCATACAATAACACTATTTTAATGTTATTGAACATAAATTTCACGGACTTAATGTTTATAATGAAAAATGTTGAGCCATTAAATGAAAGCAAAGTGTTGGCAAATTGATGCTTTAGGAGTTATTAAGCCAAGCTTAGGGGTATGATCCTTACTACTATGATAGTAAATATAAGTAATAGCTTACCATCTGATTTGCCCGTCTATCCGTTATGATGATCGTTATCAACACACTTCGACGAGTAGGTGCACCATGGTCCAACCATTGGACATGCTTCTCGAGAAGTATGTGCGTCCTTTCCTTGACTTTCTTTTCGTCCTTCAGCTTTGTCACGACCTGGTCGAGCTCTTTCACACCCGCCCGGACAGTATCCCGCTGCGCACGGTGCTTCTGACACTCGGCACGCATCTCCCGAAGGGCTTTTTGAATGCTTTTCATCCCTTCGTCGAGCGCAGTGAGCTGATCTTCTCGAGTCGGTGGTGACACGCTGCCATCCGGAAGCTCTTCCGTGAGAGGAGATTTCGCCCAAAGTCAAAGAGTACTTTGATCTCTTAATGCAACAAATAGGAAAACCAAAAATTATGAACCGTCCCTCCCAAGTTTCTCGCGTTTGGTTTCTTACCTTCCGTCACGTCGCTCTGCGTCACGAAGGGAATTTTGGCAATTCCGCGTCCCAACCTACCCCCCTGCCGAAGGTCCAACGGTGACCCCTGGTGGTCCTTGCGCCACGAGCTGCGCAGTTGTTGGTGCATATTTTCCACAATGCGGTTCTCCAGATCGGTCACGCGGTCGACGGGGGTTTCCGTGCCGGTCGAATCGGTCGTCTCTTTGGGCAGCTGTTCGATGAGAAACATGAACACGCGCCTCACCTCGGCCACGTTCGAGTAGAGAAACGTTTGGTAGCCACTGTCGCGACGGTGTCCATACACCATACAGTCCGGCTGATAAGCTGTATAAAATAGAACGGAAAATCATTAGATACACAGTACTATAGTTATGGAATCATTACAATTCTTCTACACAATTCTTCAATTTGTTCAATTACTGCTGTTCTTATTGCAGCCATTAAAATTATATAGGCACTTTTTTAAATAAAACCACTTCACTGCATAACTTACCTAATTGCTTATATTTCCCTGCCAAAGATGATCCATCGCCTCGATATGGATGCTCGCTTCGATTAGGTCGTCCGGAACTTATCATCCGGTGGTAAAAAACTTGTCGCACTGGCTCGCAACGTACGTTGAATGATTGATTGTAGTTTGATATTGTGAAGCTTTTACTTTGTAGCATCTGAAATGTAAAAATAATGTTTAATTATCGGCAAAAAACTTAAGCGAACTTACCGTGCTGCTTTGCTTACATCGATATGTCAAAATCACTCTGCGTGCGAGATTCGGCGTGCGAAAGCGCAAACACACCCACACGCACATCGTCACGCGCACTCGATCGCACAAAAAGGGCGCTCCGTTGCTATCGCGGCATCTGCGGGCGGCTAAGTTCGACAGCGGCATCGAAAAATTTGGCTAAGTCCGGGAGCGATGGGTCTCCGCCGCTATCGCGGCATCTGCGGACGGCTAAGTTCGAGAGTGCTTAAAGCGCTCCGTCCACAACCCGCCCAGCTGGCCTCGATTGAGTATATATAATTTTTAATGGCTGCAATTTGTGGTTCTTAAGAACAGCAGTAAGCACTAGTGTGGCTTTGTTCCAGTGCTAGTGTTGTAATAGTGTTGTGTTTGCGGAGCCAATTCAAAAGTTCGAGTACGGCCCCCGATGTTGGATAACAAATTGAAGAATTGTGTAGAAGAATTGTTATGATTCCATAACTGTAGTGCTGTGTTTCTAATGATGTACTGTTCTGTTCTTTACAGCTTATCATCCGGACTGTACTGTGTGACCGATTGTCGAAATATCACACCAAAATGATGAATATGCGGCTCCAGGTGGATGGTTGGACCATGGTGCACCTGATCGTCGAACGATCATCATCATCATCATCATCATCATGATGACGATCATCATAGCGGATAGACGGCCAGAGCAGATGGTAAGCTATTTCTTGTATTTACTATCATAGTAGTAAGGATCTTACCCCTAAGCTTGGCTTAATAACTTTTAAAGCATCAATTTGCCAACACTTTGCTTTCATTTAATGGCTCAACAGTTTTCATTATAAAAATTAAGTCCGTGAAATTTATGTTGAATAACATTAAAATAGTGTTATCGTATGAAAAGATTAATGAACAAATCGTGAATATCCGATAAAACATGTAATTTCGTGTATCAACTGTGTTTAGTTGATATAGTAAATAATCAATAACAACTCTGCTATCGTTAACCTCCAATATCAACTCTGCTATCGTTAACCTCCAATATCAACTCTGCTATCGTTAACCTCCAATATGAACTCAATGACGATTTTTGCAGATAAATATGTATTTTTCCAATTTTTTTTCTTTTTTTCATTACAGATTTACCACTGGATGCCGGAGATTTGTTTAATTCAACCCAACCCGCCATTTCAATGCTATAAACTCGAGTTGAGCGGCTTATAGCGGGTTGTTGGCATCTTATAGCTGGCAGCGATAATTCCCCGCGATAGCAGCGGGATCGCGGGCTATTTCAGTGGTGAGCGCGCGAGAGCCCCACGGCCTTGAGTTACTTCTCACGCGGGCATTTAAATTTGTTCTTTCACTCCGACGCCTGGCTTGAAATAAACACGCTGAACAAAAATTACTTGTTTTTATTTTATTTATTTACCGATTTTTTTGTTGCTTACAGTTGAATTAAACAAATCTCCGGCATCCAGTGGTAAATCTGTAATGAAAAAAAGAAAAAAAATTGGAAAAATACATATTTATCTGCAAAAATCGTCATTGAGTTCATATTGGAGGTTAACGATAGCAGAGTTGATATTGGAGGTTAACGATAGCAGAGTTGATATTGGAGGTTAACGATAGCAGAGTTGTTATTGATTATTTACTATATCAACTAAACACAGTTGATACACGAAATTACATGTTTTATCGGATATTCACGATTTGTTCATTAATCTTTTCATACGATAACACTATTTTAATGTTATTCAACATAAATTTCACGGACTTAATTTTTATAATGAAAACTGTTGAGCCATTAAATGAAAGCAAAGTGTTGGCAAATTGATGCTTTAAAAGTTATTAAGCCAAGCTTAGGGGTAAGATCCTTACTACTATGATAGTAAATACAAGAAATAGCTTACCATCTGCTCTGGCCGTCTATCCGCTATGATGATCGTCATCATGATGATGATGATGATGATGATGATCGTTCGACGATCAGGTGCACCATGGTCCAACCATCCACCTGGAGCCGCATATTCATCATTTTGGTGTGATATTTCGACAATCGGTCACACAGTACAGTCCGGATGATAAGCTGTAAAGAACAGAACAGTACATCATTAGAAACACAGCACTACAGTTATGGAATCATAACAATTCTTCTACACAATTCTTCAATTTGTTATCCAACATCGGGGGCCGTACTCGAACTTTTGAATTGGCTCCGCAAACACAACACTATTACAACACTAGCACTGGAACAAAGCCACACTAGTGCTTACTGCTGTTCTTAAGAACCACAAATTGCAGCCATTAAAAATTATATATACTCAATCGAGGCCAGCTGGGCGGGTTGTGGACGGAGCGCTTTAAGCACTCTCGAACTTAGCCGTCCGCAGATGCCGCGATAGCGGCGGAGACCCATCGCTCCCGGACTTAGCCAAATTTTTCGATGCCGCTGTCGAACTTAGCCGCCCGCAGATGCCGCGATAGCAACGGAGCGCCCTTTTTGTGCGATCGAGTGCGCGTGACGATGTGCGTGTGGGTGTGTTTGCGCTTTCGCACGCCGAATCTCGCACGCAGAGTGATTTTGACATATCGATGTAAGCAAAGCAGCACGGTAAGTTCGCTTAAGTTTTTTGCCGATAATTAAACATTATTTTTACATTTCAGATGCTACAAAGTAAAAGCTTCACAATATCAAACTACAATCAATCATTCAACGTACGTTGCGAGCCAGTGCGACAAGTTTTTTACCACCGGATGATAAGTTCCGGACGACCTAATCGAAGCGAGCATCCATATCGAGGCGATGGATCATCTTTGGCAGGGAAATATAAGCAATTAGGTAAGTTATGCAGTGAAGTGGTTTTATTTAAAAAAGTGCCTATATAATTTTAATGGCTGCAATAAGAACAGCAGTAATTGAACAAATTGAAGAATTGTGTAGAAGAATTGTAATGATTCCATAACTATAGTACTGTGTATCTAATGATTTTCCGTTCTATTTTATACAGCTTATCAGCCGGACTGTATGGTGTATGGACACCGTCGCGACAGTGGCTACCAAACGTTTCTCTACTCGAACGTGGCCGAGGTGAGGCGCGTGTTCATGTTTCTCATCGAACAGCTGCCCAAAGAGACGACCGATTCGACCGGCACGGAAACCCCCGTCGACCGCGTGACCGATCTGGAGAACCGCATTGTGGAAAATATGCACCAACAACTGCGCAGCTCGTGGCGCAAGGACCACCAGGGGTCACCGTTGGACCTTCGGCAGGGGGGTAGGTTGGGACGCGGAATTGCCAAAATTCCCTTCGTGACGCAGAGCGACGTGACGGAAGGTAAGAAACCAAACGCGAGAAACTTGGGAGGGACGGTTCATAATTTTTGGTTTTCCTATTTGTTGCATTAAGAGATCAAAGTACTCTTTGACTTTGGGCGAAATCTCCTCTCACGGAAGAGCTTCCGGATGGCAGCGTGTCACCACCGACTCGAGAAGATCAGCTCACTGCGCTCGACGAAGGGATGAAAAGCATTCAAAAAGCCCTTCGGGAGATGCGTGCCGAGTGTCAGAAGCACCGTGCGCAGCGGGATACTGTCCGGGCGGGTGTGAAAGAGCTCGACCAGGTCGTGACAAAGCTGAAGGACGAAAAGAAAGTCAAGGAAAGGACGCACATACTTCTCGAGAAGCATGTCCAATGGTTGGACCATGGTGCACCTACTCGTCGAAGTGTGCTGATAACGATCATCATAACGGATAGACGGGCAAATCAGATGGTAAGCTATTACTTATATTTACTATCATAGTAGTAAGGATCATACCCCTAAGCTTGGCTTAAGTACTCCTAAAGCATCAATTTGCCAACACTTTGCTTTCATTTAATGGCTCAACATTTTTCATTATAAACATTAAGTCCGTGAAATTTATGTTCAATAACATTAAAATAGTGTTATTGTATGAAAAGATTAATGAACAAATCGTGATTATCCGATAAAACATGTAATTTCGTGTATCAACTGTGTTTAGTTGATATCGTAAATAATCAATAACAACTCTGCTATCGTTAACCTCCAATATCAACTCAATGACGATTTTTACAGATAAACATTTATTTATCCTTTTTTTTCTTATTTTCATTACAGATTTACCACTGGATGCCGGAGTTTTGTATAATTCAACTGTAAGCAACCAAAAAATCGGTAAATAAATAAAATAAAAACAAGTAATTTTTGTTCAGCGTGTTTATTTCAAGCCAGGCGTCGGAGTGAAAGAACAAATTTAAATGCCCGCGTGAGAAGTAACTCAAGGCCCTGGGGCTCTCGCGCGCTCACCACTGAAATAGCCCGCGATCCCGCTGCTATCGCGGGGAATTATCGCTGCCAGCTATAAGATGCCAACAACCCGCTATAAGCCGCTCAACTCGAGTTTATAGCATTGAAATGGCGGGTTGGGTAGCCCCGAGTATTGACCCGAGTATGCATACAGCCTCCAAAACGTGGTCCTACCCAACATCGGAGGAAGATAGGAAGAAAAAAGATGCATGGGAAAAAAGAGGACGCAACATGTTCGGCGAGCCGTGTACGTACACAAGGCAAAGAAGTGGTAGTAAAAATCGTCCTTCGGATCCGCTCGAAACAACTCGGATGTCGTCGGAATGCCCATTACCTGGCTGTAGAGTGCAAGAGAAAGAATGTCGTCGGTTTTTCTTTGCTCTCGCTTTGCCTGCAGAGTTATTTTTGCGTTACTTTAGTTACAGCCATCGTTGAAAAGTAATGTGAATGATGCACACGATTTCGCAGCTTGGCTTTCCTGGAGCACCTGTGTAGCTGAAATATCTTCTGGCAAACTTTGAAATCAAATATCAAAGATGTTTTTGTATCAGTTTTCGGACAACTTACATACGATACTTTCTGGAAAAATAATTCAGGCAACGTAAATTTTGAAATCAGAGTCACACGGTTAGAAGCCTAAAGCAAAGTGATGATTTTTATCAGTTTTCGGACAATTAACATACAATGCTTTCTGGAAAAAGACTTCAGGCAACGTTCACTTTGACATCAGAGAAATATGGAGCGAACTCGAATGCGAAACGAAATTTTTTTATCAGGTTCCGGAATATTGAAGCAAAGCAAATAGATCGCCTCTGGGAAGATACGGCATTTGTAAAGTAGTGTGCGTCAAAGTCCAAAGACCCGAAAGTTAGATCGTGCTTTGCTATGGTAGAAAGGGGAATGCAAAAGAAAGAAACATATTGCTGCTTGTTCTGGCTGCAGCACTTTGTGTTCGGCTATCTTCGACTTTTGCCGAGGACATGGGCACACCAAGTGTGCCCATACTTCGGTTTTTCGTCATGGGCACACTAGGTGTGCGCTGGCCTTATGGTGGCGAGTATGGAATTGAGTGCCAGCCGAGTATGATGAGTGATTTAGCACACCGTGTGCCTACGGCACTCATCGTACTCGCTACCATACTCGGGGCTATACTCGGGCTGTGGACGGGAGCCTTAAGGGACCATTTTGACACGGTTCGTCATAGCGTTCGTATGACGAAGAGACACTGACGAAAGTAAGCTCTGGAACAGCCGGTTCGTCATGTCATGGCGGCGACGTCAAAATTCCGCGAGCAAAAAAGGCAACAAAAAAACCGGCGGCGCTCTTTGATTCTTCCCGCGCTCTCTCGATATCGTGCTGCCCGTTCTGCTCTATTCTGTTTGTACCGGCCGTGATTCTATTTTTAGACTTGCGCTTGCAAATTGGGAGTTCAAGAGCTAGTGATTTCTAAGGTGCTGGTTCTACAAGCCGTGAAAACTTTTTCTGACTGAATTGTGTGAAGTTTGTGATTGCAACCGCCTTTAGCAGAGAGCTATTCTATGTGTGTTGATTTTCGAATTCAACAACTGTTTAAGAACCCGGCTGAGACGAACGCGTATTTCAACTCACTCTGAACGTTCTCTCTCGCATGGATGTGCATCGCTTGTGGATTTTCAGTTCGCTCTGTTCAGCGCAGTTCGCTGCAGTTCAGAACCGCCATATGCAGCGCATGGATATTCGCATCGATGGATTTAGAACTTTTTCGCGCGGTGTCATGAAAGTGCGCGAGCAGATTATATTTTTATGCGTGATTCTTCGTTAGTGTTTAAAACAAGTAAAATAAGGATTATTGAAATGCTGATAAATTAATCGGTTCGGTAATTATGGTAAGATACTATAAAATCAGGTATTAATCAATTATTAAATAGTTTAAAAATGTATTTTCTTCATATTATCATCAGATATGGTATCAACAAGAAAAACCCATCTTTCTCCCGAAATTGTATAACTTTAAACTGTATAGTGTAAAGTTTGAAAATGAAACACATATTGAGACAATTTTAGTAGCTTTGCTGAACGCACATTACTGCAGGTAAAATTAAGCATTCACATTTTGGATTGTCTTTAATATACTGAAACGTTATAATTAAGCGAGCAGAGCGTCAATCACGACAAACATCACATTTATAATAACTTATTTATACAAAGGGTGCACCTAGGTTGTAATAGCCGCCTCATCCTTCAGGCATGGGTTTTGAAAAGGTTGACAAACGTTTTAGGAAACATTTTCAAACAATGTATGCACTGAAGATTTTTCTAGCCCACAAAAATTATTTGATCTGTTTTTTTTTTATCGAAAGCAACGATGAGTTTACCAACACAGTGTCACAAACTGTCGATTGACATTCACTCGAGTGGTGTAGTGCGAAACCGTTTGCATATCGTCAGCTTTACAAAACAAAGAGAGTGCGAAAGAGCTAGGGTATGACTCGGTCGCAGCAGTTTCACTCTCGCCCACAGTATGGGTTCGAAAAATGACGAACGAGGCACTTATTGGGCCTTTGGGTGGCATCGCAAAATTCGGCTAAGTCCGCGAGAGCTGGTTTTTTTTTGTATGGAGTTTTCTCCGGGCTGCTCAATTTTTCAAATGGCACTCAATCGAGGCCAGCTGGGTTGCCACACGTTATTGATTTTCATACGTTTTATATTGAACACGTATCAAAAATAAAAAAAAGATATTTTCTTTGCTTTTGTTCTTAATTTTACTAAATTTCATATGATTATCAACTGTGGTTTCATATCGTAGATCTACAGCAAGGTTGTTGTACTTCCATGTATATACTTATACATATATATATGTCTAGCTGCTCTTCTGACATACAGCATTGTCAAACGGCCTGTCAAATAGAAAACTTCGATAGCACATCGATACTCTCGTCGTTGGGGAGTCTTCAACGTCAGTAGAGCGAATGCTATCCTCCAATCACCAGGGGTCGTTTCATTTGAAACTAGTTTGAAAATATTCCATTCTTCAAACAATTCTGAACCTAGGGTAAGTGCGGGGGTTTTGGCCACATTAGGAAAGGGTCAGCACAAAAAAAATCCGTTACACTCATTGTATTGATCATATAACGATAAACTTGGTATGGTAATGTAGAGTAACTATCTAAGCATGATTTCCAAATCACATTTGTGAGTTTATTTGATGTTTTCACTAAAAAATCATCAATTCCCGAACACACTTTTTGTCGCTATTTTGGCCCTATATGTTTCTATTTTGGCCCTATCTGTGTACCAGTTTTGGCCACTAAAAAAAAAGGCTCCTTTTATGTACTAGACAATTTTATTATTCTTGTTAATAATTAAGATAATTCTTTTTGCTTTTATTTTCGTAAAATCAATGTGGTTTAATGCTTAATTTGCTATTTTAATGTTCCCTAGTTTTTGCTTGAGTGTCATGGCTTCCATGCATGGAAGATCTTCACAGAGTCACAGCTGTCAAATTCAAATCAGATTTCCTTGCATCTATTTTGGCCACTCTTTGTATCGAAAATAAAACTATTTTTCAAGCGCAAAAAATTCAAATAACGTTTTGATAATTCTTAAAACCACTCAGACTTTCAGAAAAACATTACTTCCGAGTTTTGTACGCAGTGGTTGCTTATATTTCGATATAGGGCCAACTATCAGCTTTCAGCATGATGGGTCGAAAAAGTGACAACGTCATGTATTTTAACAAATTGCTCGAAAAATATTGATACAATCGCTCTCAAACTGGACATTTAACTAGAATAAATCAATGTTAACAGTAGAAAAAGGGTTAGCGGGCATTTTCACTTGAAATCAGTGTGATAATTGATGTTCTTTCGATTAGGGCCAAAATTACATGCACTGGCCAAAACCCCCGCACTTACCCTAGATCATCAATACACTTTTCACGTACTAAAAGCGCGTATACACATTGAAACATTCTGTGAAACATTCGGCTGAAACATAATTTTGACATCTAATTTGACACCTGGTTTATCAATTTTTCCCCTCATTTTTGTTTCAATGTGGAGAGCTGGAAAACAAAACCCAAAAACTATTTGGCCCAAAATATATCGTTTTAGCCGAATCAGTTGTGTTTCCGTTAAGAAAAAATTGTTTTAATTGCACTCATAATTATTGGCATCGAAATCAAGTATAATTTCGTATGAAATAAACAAAAAAATGAAAATGTTTCGAATTAAGATTTTGTTTTGTGGAAATTCGTTAAACATAATCCTGTTCCAAAACATGTCAAACCGGGCTCGAAACTGTTCTACTGTTATACTTTCCCCTCAAGTCGAATGTCAAAAAAACGTTTCAGCCCGAATGTTTCACAGAATGTTTCAATGTGTATACGCGCTTTAACAGATTACGCTACACACCAGTAGCACCGCGAGTCGCGAGCGATGTCGCATTGTAATCGCTTGCACTTCGCCTGCGATTTGCATGCGCTGGTGCTTTTATACGTGACAGAGCAGTCATTTGCGATCGCACTCAAGTTCGAACTGAAAAATAAAAAAGGCAGAGTTTCGAAACTGGATTCGAAAAAGTAGATATTACACCCTATTCGCTTTGCTTTGTGTTTCTGTTGGTGCTCTTTTATTCCGGTTCGCTTCGCTGTAGCTGCGCGCTGTTGGGGAACTGTACGTATATGTTAGTGTATTTTTACATAGAAAGTGTCTTACCTTTTGAATTGGGGACTTCTGAACCGGCACTCCATCGACGAACACGCTAAGCCATAATCGTTCTCGTGTAGATGGTGATAGGAAATGGGTTTTAATGATAATATTTTGCTTCCATTTATAGTCATGAATCTTCCTGAACAGGAAAACTAATCATCAACCGAACATGGCGAAATGCAAAAGGTTGTTATGGATTAAAATAACCGTAATCTTCCTTTGCTTTTAATTTTGTAGGGTGACGGTGTCAATTACGGTAGTTATCTTTTTGCTATTTTTTATTGTACCAGCTTTTCTTTGTTTTATTTTTTCAGGGAATAAGTTAACCAGTTCAAGAGAGGATTATCTTTAATTCGTTAGAAATCAGGTTTTTTTTTCAATTTATACATTTATTTATTGCATATATCGCAGGGCGTAGTTCCATCAAACGACCGGCAAAAGAGTTTCGTTTTTATTCTGCATGCAGGTGCTTCAGCCCACGGGCGAGGCAGTCAAATTCATTGTAGCTCCCGCCACGTTTCATCCATTGAAAAATCTGCATTTCACAACACACACCATAAACAACCGCCGTCGCTGCCAGAAGCAAGAGAAGAGGAACACGCTGCGCTATCCGGGAGGAGATTTCGTGGCAAGAGAATTGCAGTAGCCATTTCTGCGCATTATGCTCACTTGACTTTTTTTACTCTATTGTATTGTGCACACGGAGCTGAAATGAAATTCATACTTAATTTACTTCACACTCATACCAGACCAGGATTATTCATGCCAGAAAACATAATGATCATTATTGAATACATACTTTGCAGCTCAAATGCTGGTACCTCATCCACTACGCTCTACAGCTGTTCATCTACCGCCATCAATCGCGCAGCTCGCCGGTATAGAATTCCAGACTTGCAAATATCGGTTTTTGCAATTTCGGGGTGACAACGGTTGTTTTGACTGAATAATTATCTAGAATCTGTATGGGAATAACATTTTAACCCGTTTTAAATCTGTTACCATACTGAACCAAAACATACACTTCGTCACTTCGGCGTTTTGTTTTGACGACTTTCCCCGCACTCCTATGTAGTGAGAAAGAAAGAGAAAGCACTTGCTTCGACTAGACTGCGCCGGTGGACAAAGGACAGTATTACAAAGCACAACCATTCTGTAGCGTCCTCTAGCGGCATGCATGGGTAACCACGGCCATTCATCAGTCGATTTTCATTTTGACATAGCCCTGGCCTGGAGTTCCACTGCCAGAGTCGCAGAACCCAGTTGCGGTGCCACTCGTGTAGTGGTGGATAACTCAGTCGGACCGGGGGAATAAGGCTCTGCTAGGCTGCTTGGGAAGTAAATCCATACGTGGGGAAAAAATGCGCGGTTTAAAAATGTCAACTGCGAAAACTAAAAAAGAGGATCGTCGAAATGTTGCGACGAAATTTGAAGCTGTGGCTTACTAGCCGCGTGAAAAACAGTGAAATGTGTCTCCGGAGGGTTAATTTTGTATGGAGCCATACTGGGTTCGGGTCGAAACGATAAGTTTGTGTTTCTTGGGTGGTGTAAGGAGTTACACTCTTTCGGATCGGATCAGATGTATAGTCTTCTTCCGAATACACCTCTTTAATTGAAACAACACCAAATGACAGACCATATGCAATATATAGGTGGGAACGTGGGTAAATGGTGTAAAGAAAAAGCAATATGGCTACCATCGTTCTCTTCCTCGTCGTTGTTAAACTTTTGAGGAAGAGTTAAAATAAAATTTCATAAGTTTTGTGTGTACGTGACACAGTAAACGTTGTACAATGTAAAGGGTGGAATATGCTGGACATTGACGATAATAATAAAGTTGTATGGAATACCTTACGTTCCCGATAAGCGCTCGACGATGTCGAAGTTTCTTAGTATCGACCGTCAAATCCGAATGTATTGTGTAGTGTAGCTGTGAACATTAGTATGGTTGCACCGTAGAGTTCAGAATGAAGAGTGTGGTTTGCAGTAGTATACATACTTTGTATAAGTAAAGTGCATGCAATTTTGGATTCGATGTGTATCACGGGAAAAGGTCATCAAATTGATCTGTTTGGACCACTTTAACAGGTATGCTAGCGCGGGTGCGAGGGGAAACAGAATTAAAAAGTGTAGCAGTGTTTGTTCTTAACAATTCGTATACGAATTCGTATATGGTTTAATGTGTGTATGCGTGCATGCGTGCGTGCAGGTAATCGTCTGTGTCATTTATGTGCTAATATAAGGAAAAATAAAATGCAGTAGAATAGCATGCACGGAGGGCTAACATAGGGAGATGATTTTTCTCACAGCTGGAGAATGGTGAACGTACAGCCTGCGCCTAATAAGATGGATATGACGCAGAAGAAACGGATTTATGGATACACTCTGTTCCTTGATCGTGTTGTTATTGTTGTTTATTATGTTTCCGGAAGAAACAATATTGATAATATAATATATAAAATCTTTCACCTATTTTTCCCATTCTATTAAGTAAAGTTAATGAATGCAGGAAAACATATTGTTGTATTCTTTCTTGTCCTTATGCTACTTACCGATTCACTGCCATGCCCAGTAAAACATTGCTAGTACAATTGCTTTTTCAGTGCAGATCATTTCCGTGGTGTTATTTTAAATTTCTGCTAGTCAACAGCAAGTCAACAAATAGATTATTATTTATTATGAACTGAGCATTCTCTATCCTTGATTTCACGCTAAATTTATACAACAAATTGTAAATGTAATGCAATGTGCAATTCTAATAGATTTCATTTCGGATTACAACGTTCTTTACGTCAGTCTGCAGTTGAAGCTTGAATATCCTAATTATTGTGCCTGAAAATCGTACATCTTGGAACTAATGGCTATCACCACCATATGAGCCAACCCATGTTGAAGTTTGAAGTCTTATGATTGGCTAGAATTAATGGAATGCTAGCAATAAACTGAAGCACAATGGTAAGCGTCTTGTGACTCACATTGGCTATACGATTGTCAATATGCAGAATGGTATTAATTAATACAACAAATCTTATGTTTCACGGTAGACAAAAATGGTACAGCTACAAGTCGGTGGACCGAATCAGCAGCTGCCGGATGTAACAGATAAAGAGAGCTGCAGCGGTGGGATCCCATTTACAAAAACAAGCCCCCAGGCGACCTCGACTTCTACAGGCCAAATACAAGAACTTCAGCAAGCGCCAGACACGCAATGTAATGCTGCTGAAAGGCATTCGAAAAACCGACGGACGTCAAGTCGCCGTTTGACATCGTTTCGCAGTGATGGTGTTCCTTCTGCTGCAACGGCCTCTTCATCACCCGCTTCTTGCTTGTCGATGTCCCAGTCACCATTTTCATCGTCCCTTAAATTTCCATCGACTTTCGAGACAGAATCATGCTCAGTTGAAAGCGGTACATTCAAGGTGCCATCAGTTGCGGACACATCGGAATCAAGAATCATATGCAGATTGCCGCTGGATCGGTTGAAATCAATCTTAAACTCCTTGGATATCTCAAAACGAAGCTCAAATTCTCCCGCGATTAACGATGCCATTCAAGAATCGAGTAAATTGGAAGATGCGGTGGAACACGAAACAACATCATCGAAAGTCCTGCAGCAACCGGGCGAGCTTCAACCATTTAAAGATGACTATGTTCCATTCTATAAGCTGCTCTGTCTGTACTGCGAACGCACGTTTAGTAATCAAAAGCTTATGTTCAAGCACACTGATCGAGTTCATAGACTATCAAAGCAACGGCGCAGCAGTTCCCGCGTCGTTACAACGGCAAAAAATGTGGACATTTTGTTGTGTTGCACCTTTTGCTGCAAGGGCAGAACGTTAAAACCAACATCGGACGATTTGCCGCAATTATTCAATCATTTGGTTGCGGTCCATTCTGATCGGTACTTTGCCTGCGAGCAGTGTATTTTGCGTTTCCCCTGCGAAGAAGCTCGGGAAGCACACATGGAGGCAATTCACCCAGCGGCAAACGGGGCTCGTCCAAAATCAAAAGCTGCCCTCAAAGCTTTCAGTAACAATCGTAGCAATACAACTAATAACAGTCTTCGCCAACCCAACACCAGCATTATAAAGAGCAGCAAAATCTCGAAGAAAAATACAACGTCCGGCGGGGCCACCAGCAAATCGTCCATTGCTCCGGATAATCTTAACTTGGAAGGCGACAAGAACATACGCACGAATCGCACTAATGCCGAAGACCAAAATGAGAAAGATCACAATGCGGATACGGAAACACTAGCTGCTGGTGGCCAGACTGTGCGTTTGCGATCATCACCAAGGAATACCATGGGTCAGTCACTAAGCCGGGGAGATGGAATAAGCAAAGTGAAGACGATAGTTTACAAAAAATCTGAACGGTTGCTAATGCGCAATGCAGAACCAATGTTGCTATCCCGGTTAGGAATTGCCCAGCACCGATTGCCTCGTCAAAGCCGAAGGCTGCTAGCTATCGCTTCCTCCTGTGCCACTGGTGAAGTTCTGTCGACATCATCGTCAACTTCATCCTCCTCCTCATCCTCCTCCTCATCCTCCTCCTCCCCATCCTCCTCCCCATCCTCCTCCTCCCCATCCTCCTCCTCCCCATCGTCCTCCTCCTCCTCCTCCTCCTCCACCTCCTCCTCCTCCTCCTCCTCCTCCTCCTCCTTCTCCTCCTCCTCCTCCTCCTCCTCCTCCTCCTCCTCCTCCTCCTCCTCATCCTCAACATTAGTAACCTCTATGAATACCGCAGGACGGTCAAGCAGTAGGAAAAAGCACATCGCAATGAACAACGAGGACGAGCCCCCGCAGCTAGAAAACTGCTATATCAAGCTTACTAAGCTGAAAAACATTCGATCGACGATGAACAATTTTCCGATAACCGCAACCGTCGATGATGGTGGGGTTGTCGATTTAGCCAATATTATATCAGATTCTTGTAGCGGTCGAAGTAAAGCGAATGATTTTGCACCTACAACGACGACTGCCGCTGCCATTGGCACCGGCGGGATAAATGGGCGCGGTGGAGCTGGCTGCGGGTATACCATGGTAAATCCTAATGGTGGTAATGATGCAAACAGCAATACTATGTTCAATGGCAATAGCAGTATTATTAATAGCAGTGTTAGTAACACTAGTAATCATGGCAGTAGTTTTGGTGTATTCGACGATGATTTCTACGAAAATGTCAGTAGCAATGTAAACATTAATTTATGCTGCTACTTGGATGGAAAGCTCCAGACAACATTGACGAACACGTTGAGCCCGACGGGCGTAGCTTCTCCAACGGAGCCGGCGTTGAGATCGATCGTTGTAAAGAGCCCAGTAGCGACGGACAGCAAGATTTACGAGGCCACGAATTTGCCGGCTCTAGGTGTAATGTTTCCAACGTTGCTAACATTCGAGCAGTACGGGACGGATTCTTTGGCGGGGCAAGCTGCGCTGTCAACGTCGGCGGTGAAAACGAAGAAGCCCATCACCAAAAACTCGTGGAAATGGAAGTGGGATTTCGTAAAGAAATACAAGTACGTTAATGAGAATGGGCGTATTGTGAAGAAAATCAAGCAGCCTACGCTCGGTTTGCGGGATCTTTCCAAACTGGACATGTGGACACAGCTGACGATGCGTACGAAACACGAGGAGATACATAGACGCTCCTCACCCGATGATGCCCATGATCAACCGCAAGGAGAGACAGACGCATTATTAAGAAAAAACAAGCAGGCAATGGTGGACCAACTGAATCAGATACTCGATGCTCGTTTGTTGCCACAGATCGATCTTGAGCAAAATGATCAACGAATTATAAAAGTGGAGCAAGTCGACGAACAATCACTGGCGGAAATCACAGAACAAACCTTAAGCAAACATAGCGAATTGACCAGCCTGGGCCTAGAAACGAAAAGGATAACGCCAGAGAATGTGGCACCGGCTTTTCTTGTCTCATTGGCTAACGGTAGGCGGACCGATGATTGTGTTTCATCGAGCAACATGATTTCGGAAACTGACTTCCTGCAAGGCCTGAAGCTGATGCAGCTAGTAAGGCATAACAACCTGCTTCCCGTCGTACTGAGTGGCGAATGGGCACGCCCTCGGTGCTACATTTGCTACGGTTGTGGTGATAAGTTTAACTCGCTGAAACAGGTGGAAGAACATCGTATTTTTCGTCATCCTCACGTCTATTCGATGTTTTACGAAATAGTTGGTCGCGAGCTGATCGAAAAGCGATTGTACAAGCACTTTTTCATCCCGTTGACGGCACTGGCGGCTCATCGTTTGCACTATTTGCGTTTGGCCGAAGCAGAGCCTGACACCGAGCGTTTTGATCCGACAACCGATGGTACTTTCGGTTTGAATATTGAAATTAAAAACGAGGACTCTTCTTCAAATGAAGCTACTTCAGTGTCCACCACGACAAGTGCTGCACTAGCTTCATCGTCACGGTCTTCAATCTCCAGCAGTTCGATCACAACACTAGCAACACTGATGGACGCCAGTGGTGACTGTGTCACCTCGCTCACCCGGTATCCGCCAACGCTCGCAGAGGACGAAGGCGACAGTCGCACGGTGGTGTGCAGCAAGTGTCAGAAGGAGTGCCAAAACATGTTGATACTTTATGCGCACATGCTGCACTGTTCCAACGACTACGTCTGGTTGCAGGCAAAAAAACGAATGAAGTACCGTCGTGCTAGGCGCCGACGAGGTGGCAACCGTAACACTTCAAGTGCTGTTGCTGGATTCAGTTGTGCTGCTTCATTGTTGGCAACAGTGCGGAAAGCGCAACAACAGCATCTTCAAAATTCAGTGGAAAAGTCAGAAACCGCCTCTACCACTTCTACGTCGTCTTCTAAAGAAGGTGGGGCCAGTTTGAGCAGGGACGTCACAAATAGCTCTAATACAAGCTCCTGCAGCACCAGCAATAGCAGTATTGGTAGTAGCAGCCAGTCGCCAAGTAAGAAGTCCAAATCACCAAAGCCAAAGGATAGTGATAGTAAGTGCTTTTTTTGCTCAATACATTACTTTTTAACTCCTGCACATAAACATTAAACTATAACAAATTCAAATAATCTAGGCGCTGTCGATAGCCACTATGACATAACATGAACTATGTGTACCAGACGTCGGTGCACGTCAAGGGGTCAATATGTTATAAGTTTGTTTAACACTGTATAGCTAGTAGCGATGAGAAGAATGAGTCAGAATGAGTGATGTGTGAGTTGGATCTTGGCAAAGAATGAGTGAGTTGAATCATCATGAAGATTCGTTTTAACTCATTTGTGGTTCAACTCAGAGTGAGTGAGTTGAGAAAAGAGTTATATAACTCTTCAACTCACTCAGAATGATTCGAATCATTCGTGAGTTGATAATTCTTCAACTTACTCAGAATGATTCGAATCATTCGTGAGTTGATAATTCTTCAACTCATTCAGAATGATTCAAATCATTCGTGAGTTGAGTGATTCGTGAGTTATCACCCGCGTTTTGCCGCTCGAACAATATTGGCATCTCGCTTCGTCATTTAGCCTCTCTGTCGCACGGGACTGTCGCCGAGTTGCTCGCCGGCACGAGCAGATTTTGCCTCGTGCTGATTGGTTGGATTTTCCCGCTCGTCGAAGGCCGGCGTGTAGCAGAGAGTTCGTGGCGCAAATTTGCATGCGCACACACATACGGTACACAGTCACAGCTTCGTCGCCTCTGACTTGTCCGTGCATTCGCAATCCATCGTCAGTTGCTCGCGTTGTCCGCTGCGCGACGGGTATGAAGAAGTGGGAAGCCAGCTCAGGCAGCTCAGAAAACGTTCTGTTTTGATTTCTTTAAAGTTTTCAACCACATTGGGATTATTATCTTGCACATGTTCTTCTGCTTGGGTTTGGCCTGCTAAATATGTTCAAGTCAGAAGTCTCTCCATGTAGATAGGTTAGTATGAAGATTTCATAGGCGTGCGCTTCTCCGATGGACATTTTGAAGTGGGAGCTAGCGCAGGTTCAGATAATTTTTTTCTTCGATTATTTTAAATATGAACAACGATTTTATCTTCTTATACAGGTTTTTTCAATGGATAGGATAAGCGTAAACGCGTTTAGCCGATGTGCAAAAATGGGCTATCAAAGTTGAAACCTGAACAAGCCATGTGTGAACCCATCAAGCCAAATGTCGTATTCATCAGCATAAACACACAATCGAACACCAGATATTTAAACCTCATTAACATAAAATTCAGATTCGAGGCAGGTTTGTTTTGGTTTTCATAGATGCAAATTGTGTATACATACATATATATTCAACCATTTGAAAAAAAGTTGCTGTTTACACATATTTAACGTCCACGCTGTGCATCAATAGATTAATCAATTATTATTTAATAACTGTTATGGAAATTGAATAATGTTTGATTACTACTGAAGCTCAAATGGTTGAATATATATGTATGTGTACACAATTTGCATCTATGAAAACCAAAACAAACCGGCCTCGAATCTGACTTTTATGTTAATGAGGTTTAAATATCTGGTGTTCGATTGTGTGTTTATGCTGATGAATGCGACATTTGGCTTGATTGGTTCACACATGGCTTGTTCAGGTTTCAACTTTGATAGCCCATTTTTGCACATCGGCTAAACGCGTTTACGCTTATCCTATCCATTGAAAAAACCTGTAAATAAAAATGAATGTAATTATGTTTGTATGTATATATATATATATGTATATATATATGTATGTGCTCGCATCACGCAAAATCTACCGGATCGATTTGTACCAAACTTGGCACAAAGATGGACGATATTACCGGATTATGTAATTTGGAGTCGTTTTCCCCAAAACAGACGTCCTCCCCACCCCTTCCATATACCTATCTCTTAAAAATAGCGGAAAAAAAATTAATTCTCAGAAACTACTCGATGGATTTGCACCAAACTTGGCACGAAGGTGGACAATATTAGCAAATATTATAATTTGAAGTCATTTTCCCCAAACCAAACTTCCTCCCCACCCCTCCCATACACCTATCCCTTCAAAATAGCGGAAAAAACTAATTCTCAGAAACTACTCGAAGGATTTGCACCAAACTTGGCACGAAGGAGGACAATATTACCAAATATCATTATTTGTAGTCTTTTTCTCCAAAAAATATTTCCTCCTACCCCTCCAACGTACGTTTTTGTTAAATATATGAGAAAAAAATATTTCTCAGAAACTACTCGACATACTTGACCCGAAAGCCGATACATTGGACTGTTTCAGTCCCATCCCCTTTCAATGATTTGCGAATGGCTTGGAACAGGGAACTGTAAACAGTTTTGTTGCAGGTGTGAGTAAATCATAATTTTAAGGTACGGTATCACGCGATTGGAGCGTAAAAGACGCGATCTGCTGGGGCAGTAGAGCATCGTGAGATTTCATGGGTTTTCATGGGTTTATCATAAAACTTACTTTTTCTTTGCCAGGCATTGCTCGGGGAAAGTGATGTTTTGCGGAAAAAGCGACTTCTAAGTGAGAGACTTACAGTAACATAGACTTTCTCGGTTTTTGAGTGGCCATAGGATTTGCGTTGAAAGACTCTTCTTCTCCATTAACATTCGCTTTTTTTGCCGAAATGTTGGAGCAATGCGCGTTGCTTTAAATTGAAGAAGGGTGCAATGCTATTATACTAATTATTATTCTTAGATCTTTTGCGAGGGAGAATGAATTTCTTCCGCTCACCATATTACCGGCCCAATAACACAAAGTCATTTTTACATACATCGATAGGATCTTTATTATCATCGTCTGAGGAAGCATCGAAACGTGTTCAATTATATTCAATTGGAAACCAGGAAACAAAAACCGAAACTTGGTCTTTTTATTTTTAAACACAAGCAACAATTTTCCTTGAACTTCAAAATGCTGCATGAATGTTATGCGTTGGTTAAGTCCATCAAGGTTTTACTGGATCAAACAATTGCAGACAGCTGTTTCATCAGTTCATCGTAGTAATGTACGCTGAAATTGAATACCTTGATGATGGAAACATTTTCACGAACCCGGGATGCATGAGTACACGTTAGATACCGCCATGACGCCACCCCACGACGTACGTTTAGAATATACGATAGACCAAATCTTTACACATTCAGATGCAACACAACATGGATGTACAATTGAAGAGGCTCTTTAGAACAGCCAAATTTCCAAATTATAAATTAGACCTTGATGGTGGAAACGAATTAAAATTCTACATCAACATTCATTAGTTTGAAAATATGCGTTAAAATATAAACATTTCAAAAGAGCTTTATGTCAACCCGTAAGAAATCGGGTACATCAGCTAGTTCATGAATAAACATGAAACATGTAGGGTTTCATGAATGATTTCATTTACATGTTGTCTTGAAGTATCCAAAAAGTAAAGAAGTAGAAAAATTTAACATCAAAATTACTATATTTCAAGCCGTGCATTTTTCAAGCAAAGGCTTTACTACTTTCTCAGATTGATAAGTTAATTTTTGTCAATAAATACCACTTGCATAAAAGCGGGCGATTTGTGACAAGTATGGTTTCCAACTTGCAACACATGGAATTATTTGCATACGATAATAACTCTTCATACATATTGTCGCTTTTTTTCTTCATCGTATGGATCGATTAGTTAAATTGCACAACTTTTCTTTAGAAAATGCTTCAATAAAACCATGATTTATGTGTATGAATATTTCTGTTTAAAAATGCTTGTTCTTTACAAATGCATTTTATGTCCTGTTTAAAAGCATAATATGTCTGTACATGGAATGGTGTGGAACAATGCTGCTTAGAACTGGTACAACTTTATTATTATTTTTAACCATCAACTCTGTTTTGAGATCGATTCAAAGTGAAATTTTACGCGAGGGGGAAGTTCTTGCTGGTCTCTTCTACGTAGCTTAAATACACACTTCTGATATAAGTGCTAAGCTGGGTCGATATTGTTGAGGTTACAAGGGTAAACTGACTACCACCTGTTCCATGTTACTCGTAAATTGTTATTGATGATAGCAACAAAGCCAATAATTATGAAAGATTTAAATAACTCTTTGAGTTAGTAAAAGAGTTAAATCTTCATTCCAACTCACTCGCTCTGAATCGACTCACGTTAATGAGTTGTTATTCTCATCACTATTATCTACCCGACCATGATTCTTGGTTACAACTTGGTGTGTGTGGAAAAAAATGATCATTTTTTTTTAATTCGATCCGATCATTGTTCTGCGACGCTTACCTTTTTAACAGAATCCAATACATCCGGGATTGTCTAAATAGCCAAATAGCTCAACCATCATCAATTGATTATTTTCAGCCAGACTCCGTATTTGTATCAAAGATGGATTAAAATACATAACAGAAAACACGTAACCTGTATGCTAGCATTACAATTCTAGAGTTGACTCACAGCAATCTCATGGTCCATGTAGACGTTTCAGGCCATCAAGCAAACATTTATTTTGATATTACGAGATTTTACGGCCTCTTTGAATCGATTTTCTTGTACCCTGGTTTAGTTTCCATTGAAAAGTGGATACTTCAGCTTCCACATCGTGTGGCGTATGTGTCGGCGTAGTCTGTTTAGATATCAGACCTTTCGAGACCTGCGTAGTTGGTTGGAGCGACAAACAGGCAACAGACTATTTCCTGTTCCCCCCTGCCTTTCTTCTTCATGAGCCCAACCTGGCAACGTTTATCCTTTTCCTGATGCTCCTAAATTGCTACGGTTTGTGGAATTAATTATCTCACTACCATGAACACTATAAATCATGGTGGCTTGCACATTGGCTTCCAATGGTTCAAGCGGTAATCAACGGCTTAACATAGTCCCATGCAAGGTCATCGGGAAGCGTCAAATTGCACCAAAGAGGGGACAGGGAAAAATATCACTTTTGGAAAGAAAGGATTTTCAAAATTGATTTTGCTATAATTCAATTGCTAAGCGCGATGTATGGCCAGTAGCACCTTCCTATTGGATCCAAATGTCCTCTATGTATTAGATTTTTTGGAAACAATTCGATAAAATTTTAGAAACAAAAACACATGCCGACTGTGTTAGAAAGCTCCTCATTCCTCATTAAAAAAAAAAAAACCATATGGCGTAACAGCAGCAATATTCTCTTTTGAACGTACTAGTTGATGCGGACCGATTACAGGACTACGCATGTAAACATGATGACGACCTGGTCACAGGGCTAAACTTGTGAAGAGGCGCGAGTGGCTGAGGGTTATAATAAGGTTTTATTTTGTTTTTGTTGATGAAGGGAAATCCACGCAGACATCCAGTTCCCCCAATTACTGGGTCCTTGGTAGTGCTGGCCTCAGTGAAGGCAATCTTGGTCTTACGTCGGGTGTAGGCAAGGATGACCTCGAGCAGGAACGAAATCCCGGTGCCCCCGGGTCCGTCGAAGAAGTACAGCATTCCACATTCCTCCTACGTCGCACGGTTTCCTGTCCGCTCTGTATGACAACTCCGATTCACTGTTTCCGCGATAACGCTGTACACCGCACATTTCTCGGCATTCAACACGATACCGAGGGTTTTGTCCAGCGTCCAGGGGGATCAAAGCGTTCGCGTTGGTCGCTCGGTCGGACTGGAGTAACTCGACCGGGAGATGCGCAAGCTGCGGGGAACGTTTCGAGAGTTTTTGGCGGCGTCATCCCTCGCAGGAACTGGTGAATCATGCGCAAGGCCCAGAAGTGTTCAGTGGCACGCAACGCACGATTTTGTTTCGAATCTTTCCCCGTGTAGCGCTCCCGATATTGCCGATGGTAGTCCTCGCCCAGATGATCGGCGTACGCTTCCCACAGGCTGAATGAGTTTAGTGGTCTTCCCTCCGATAGGATAAGGGCAAACAGATGGTGTAGTTGTGATGGCATCTGGAACGATACGGCATCCTGCAGGGCCCGTTCTCACTCTGATTCGTCGTGAATCAGCCCAGCCATGTCAGTTGCCTCCTGGTAAGTGGCGCCAACAGAACTACTAACAGTGCGCAAAGCCTCAAACGACGTAGGACCGTTGCGGTAGCACAGCAGCAATCGCAGATAGTACCGTTCCGTATCGGTCTCGCAAAATACCATGCTCTGCCTATTCTCGAGGTTTATTGGTAGCTGAACGCCTGTAACTGTTTTTACCTGCATCTCGAACCCGAAACTGGTCGTGATAGCTAGGGATACGGAAATGTATCGAGCGTCGGGATACTGCTGTATCTCGTCCAATGATTCGGTAGGTGAAACGGCAACCCGGTCGTGTCCTTTATAAACGTATTTATAAAGGTACCCTCCACATTGATTTGGCAATTGGGCTTATGAGACAGCCAGGGGTTATACGGCACCACATACTGGTTGTAAGGCGCTGCGTATTCGGTACATAGGATTCCCAGCCGGTCATATTCCGTTGCTGAACACGGCTCGTCGGAATCGGCAAGGAACACCACCCAGTGTGCGTGTAGAAGACCACGTGAAACATGCTATTGAAAAAAATCTCAGTAAACATTGGAACAGTAAACTTTTCCTAAGTTTACTAAGGTGTTTTACCATCCAATGCAGCATATTGAGTTCATGTCAAGACGGGGCACGCCCGCAGAATTCGATATTATTTCGGATTTTTTTTTACCAAACGTTCGCGACCCGTGTGAGTTAACAAATCGGTGGTTTAACTTACACACTACTTTCACTTATTATTCTACGTCATAAGAATCAACCACCATCAATTGATTTATTCATTTTCTATCACTCCCACAAAGTGCGAACGGCGAACGTACATGAGTTGCTGTCAACCACGGGGCACGCTCACAGAGTGCGTTACGCTGTTTTTACAAAAACGCTTTGTTTACGTTTTTGGGAAATTTATATCTTTGGTTGTTGATGGTGTTTAATTGACGAATGTTTGAAGAGCTAATTAGTGGCAAAATGATCAATAACTGGATCAATTGCTTGCTTACTAAGCAGATTATGTTTAATGGGCGAAACTTTACTGAACAAAACTGTTCACACAGCTCGGGATTCTCAGCGGCAAAACCATAGTTATCCCCAAGGTCCAATTAAGAGGAGGTCGGTGCATACAGTGTATTTTGACAAATTGCCGTGGGAAAAATTCTTTTGGACCAACCTGTCAAATGTTGATTTTAACGTCGCGTTGATTTCTTTTCGATTTGATCACTTTGCCTGTGCTTTATCAGTTTAACGTTTGCAAAAGAAATTACGAAGTTTAAGAACAATAAAAAGCGAAACAACTCACCAAACAACATCGGCATGGCTAACTAGCAAAACCTTGATGCAAAATTTCTCGTCTCAACACTTTAAAACGTATGTACACAGTAAAAGCCGTTCCTCTGTTGTTTTTTTTTCAGATAAGATTCCGGGCTTTATAATCGATCCCTTATCTATTTGACTGTCCTAAATTTATCATTTTTAATAAATTAGAAATAACGCACAGCTTCTCACATGGTAAAAACAAACCAGCCATACTTTGTTTGTTAACACCTTTAGACCAACCTGTCAAAATTACAAAACCAAAAAAACCACCGGCAACCTGTTATTTCAAGTATCCTTAGTTATCCCCACCAAAATGTCTTAAAACATCCTTCCTGTTAAAAATTAAATCGTTTGTTCCCTATATGCGTGGATGCTTGAATAGGAGCGACAGATATCAGACAAACATACACTTGCAATATGATATCTACAGTAGATACTTAGAATCGTCGGATTTTGTTTAAATCATATCCATCATTTTGTTTTATAAATTGTTACTAATTTAGAGGTAATTTCAATACGCCTCTCACTTACAAACTCTTCTCCCTATGGAAAAAACACTGAGGTAGTCGGTTTTATAAGCATCTCAGGGGTTGACTATTGAACATGCTCCAGGACCTTCTGTGAAGACACTATTAACGCGTGAGTCCTGCCGTCATTAAGTTGGGTTAATATGGACTTTATTTTGACAGAACATGTCGGAAATGAGAGTTTTGCCTTAAAGGGGAGTAGTTCACATTCTATGATTCCTTGCCAAACCCTCCAAAGATCTTCAATTCTTGCAATTGTTTGCAAGTTTTCTTACATAGTAAGCAATTTCAGCATGTGTAAGTGACCCGCAGCCTCGATTGCAGAAATGGTATGATTTTGCTACAATAGTTGTCGGTTTGTCAGGATTATAAATTATTGCCGGTTGAAAAAAATGAAGGTTTTTTTTGGCATCAACGTGTGTAGTTTCTTTCTGTCTTATGCAAGTAGTTACCCTTTGACTCTACAATTTTCATAATTTTACCTTCTCGGTAAATGGTCTTCACCATCTAATCACGTGTGAAAAACAGATGGTTGTGGTTTACGAATTATTGAGCAAAAATAACAGATCCTGTTCCTCTTTGATTCAAACTCTAATGATACTGAGTTAGGCTATACCGATAGTTTGGATGAAAACCTAGACAAATTAATTTGCTTACAACCCTTAAAACTACGGTCATAGAAGAAATAATTCTTGATTCTTGAATTTTGATATGTTTCCCAACTCAAGCGTTAAAGCTAAAACGATCAATAGACGAGACAAATTCAAAAAATCAGTTTAAAATGACATACATTGTTGTACGCATTCATCCCGATTTCATTTAAATGCTTCCTAAAAGTTATAGAAACTCGAGTTTTCTTGACAATAAAATTTAAAAAAAAACAAAAGTAATGTAGCACGAAGGCGTCAAATTCATCGAAAGTTATGTATATTTTTTGGGGGAATTTCTAAAGTAATCGAATTTTTCGATTACGCTTATCGCCTTAGTTGTGCAGTTTTTACTTAGAAGTTTCAATTCGGGAGATAGTTTTTAATGGGCTTAAATATATTTAATCGACTAATATACGCTTGCTTTTTTCAGGTGACATTGTTAAACGTCTTTTGGCGAATCTACCTGCAAAAAGGAACTCGCGTCAAATAATATTGCAAACAACAAAGAAAACCAGCAAGCGATCTAATGTTAAGGGACGGACGCCACTTGTTGCATCTTCAAAGGTGGCAAAAGCTGCCGTGATGAAATGTCGCAAAACCCTCGGTACTGCAGTTGCCACGAGAATTTCCGTCACCAAAGATAACAAGAAAGCCAAAATGTCTTCAAGATTAGCAGCAGGATCAGGTGCTTCCAGAAACGAAGACACGCCGGGCCCAATCGAAGCTTCATCGGGTGCGGCTTTGTCTGGAACGCCATTATCATCAAGGAATTTGCGAAGTACATCATCTGAACATTCTCATTCTCCGCCTGGAGAGGCGACTGTAAGTGGTAGTAGTACAAGAAGTAAGTGGACTTCTGCAAAAGCTGACAAAAAAAAACATATTTCTAAGCAAAGGGCAAAAGGAGCGAAAAAAAGTAGTTTAATGAAGGAAATTGAAGGGGATCAGAAGGTTTTACAATGGAAAAAAACCAGGCGCCAATTCCGGCGAATGGGCACCAACGGCAAGAGAATTTTACGTAGTGGCTGTTCACGAGATCTATCGGGCTCTGGTCGTAAGCAATTAGTAACGAAATCGATGAAGTTAAATAATGGTAAATCTAACTCCAAACGATCGAGGCTCAGTTCTGTGGTAATAAGCTCTAAATCTCCTAGCAAAGATGTGGCACTCTTGGCCTTGTCTGGCACATCAGAATCAGCAGATATTCAACAGGTAGACTGTGCACTTGTGGAAGATATCAAGCTTGTCCAAAAGGATGGTCAAAAGCGTGAGGTTGTTGAAGATACGTTAAAGACAATGAACGATCGTAATGAAAAACAAAAGGATGATTTAGAAGAAAGTAGTTCCAATAATATTCAAACTTCAAATTTGGCGACGACTGAAGAATCAGATAATATTTGTCGTCTCAGTGACAAAGTTGAGAAGGAATCGATTAATACATCTACGGCTACCAGTATGGAGGTTCAAGAGGATCTACCAGAGCAGCTTGATGAGGATGCCAAAGAAATATGCGAAAGGTCCGAACTGTTTGCAACCACTCATAACATATTAAAAAACCATCAGGATGATAATTTAACCTGCAACACTTCGCCATCGGTTCAATCCGATAGCAATCGGAAAGCTATGAACGTTGCAGAGGCGGTGATTTCGTCGTCGTTCTCAGTAATTAATTGTTCTAACAGTCAGCCACCGATCGACAGCTGTAGCCAGTCACCGGCAAGTAAGCGCAAGCCCAAAAAATTGAATGATTGCATTGCAATGCTGACGGGAAAGCTTTCAGAAAAACTAGGGGTCGATTTTTTCAACAGTCAATTGCAGCGAAAAAAGTCTGGTTCAAAAGATGAAGTGTGTCAGGCAGTGTCTGAAAATGAGCATATAACCCCGACTAGTTCTCTTGAAATGACAGTAGCAACTCAAAGAATGACGTATCCCATGCTTCCTGATAAGATGCCGTTTGAGACGAGCAATCCAGAAATCAATGGCCCAACATTTCATACCTCGTGTAACGATAAGTTCTGCACGCCAATGCCTTGTAAAAACGCAATAGCAAAAATGTCTACTGTTGTTCAAACTTTAAATTTAGAACTTCAACATCCACCTCAAACGACACCTGTTCCGCTAGTGATGAATACGCGAACCTCTGAAGCGCGATTAACATCAGTGCGGGCATCGGCTTTGGTTCCACCTTCGAAAAATGTTTCTCCAATACAAGTGGAACAGAACGTTTTTGATGAACCGTTAAATTTGTCAAAAACAAGTGTTGACCCTCAAAACAGTTCCAAACCCAATTTGATGCAGACGGGTTCTCAGATCCATCAACAATATCAACTGCAACCTCAGCAGCAAATTTATCCGCAACAACATCAACATATATCCTGTCCTGTTTCGCCGGTGCGTTCAACAGAAAGTCATTTGCAGTATCACACCCATCGAAAGCAACCAGTATCGCATCACCAAAACTATCTCCATCCGCACTTGGTACCAAATCCGCTGCAGCAGAATCCACCTAGGAAAACTCGAATTGGTAGCACAGCCGCCATGAGCAGTGTAGCTCTCGACCATACACAATCAACCGCCTCATCGTGTACAATAACGGCAAAGGCAGGCAGCGGCAATTTATCATCAATTAAACTTCCTCCTGGATTGATTATTGAGCGCGTGGAGTATAAACAATCGCGCCCTATAATATCCAAGGAAGCTCCATCCGTAACGATCGTAGCTCGACACCGACAGGTTCCACCTAGTTCGTTTCCTCTGTTAGACGAGGCTATGGAAAATCGTAAAACGGTAGCTGCTACGTCACAGGCTTCGGTTGCTGCTGGTATTTCAACACCACCCTGTGCTCATTCCCTGCCAATGTGTGATTCACAGCAGACATCAATGCAGCAGCACTTTTACAGTGGTAGGGAACACATGAGAAAAGTGTTCGATGGGTGCAGCAGTCACAGTGTCCACCCTCCGTCCGTATCAGCTGATCAATTGTCCACTAGTGTACGCGTATTGCCATCGGAAAAACCAACCCAGACAGTCGTTCCATTTGTAGAGAACCGCATTTCAGTAACAATTACGGAAGCAAAACTGCCGGAGCGTCTCCAGGATGTACGCATTCGTCCGAGGAACAACTCTGCTTCAGCATCCTACTCGCTGCCATCAGGTCAGGCCCAGCCACTTAAAGTCCATGGAATCGATAAAGCAATGCCACTATGCTTTTCTAGCAAGACACAGCACTCTGCTTCGTCATCCATGTTTCTCCCTACGCAAACGTCGGTTGCAAAGTTATCGTCATTCTGTCACCATCAGATGCCTCAAAGTCCCACGGATGGAGGGGCCTCCATCACTCCCGACAAACCACAGCCTACGACATTGATTATACCACACGTTCCAATGCCATACACTCCACCTCAAGCAGCACCTAGTGCAACCAAGCGAAGTCGTCGAAAAAGCTTTTTCATATCCCCTACCGAGAGTCCATCAAGCCAAGTTGCAAGCACTTCTTGTGATGCAAAGAAGACCACCAGTGTGAACAATACAATGGACGCTTTGCGTACGATTCTCGCACCGGCGCCGTCTTCCTTTCCTTCGAGTGTTGATAGTTTATGCAGGGCAAACATGCTAGCATCCATGTCTTTTTCGTTGCTTCCACCCGGTTTATTGGGTGGGCCGCACATGGGCCTGGATCTGCAACGACTAGCCGCTGTTGGACTACCGGCACACTTGAAACCGCCAGTCATACCACCACTTACCGTTCCTGTCTCCACCGCATCTACCGCTACATTACTGGAGAAAATCCTCCAACCTACACGAACAGAGGCGTTGTCGAATGCGCTCGAGCATTCGTTAAAAAACGCTCATGTTAAACCATCGGAACAGTTGGCCACAACCGATGTGCATGTACCATTTTTAAATAATAAGGATGCGAGAAGTACATTCGAACAACACAACATGGATGACTCTGGGACTAATTCCTTGGAGCAGTTGCAACCACCCGACATGTCCGGAATATCGCCTCACATGGTAGAAAAATCGACCACACAAGCATCATCTGGGAAAAGCAAAAAACCAGCCACGACTGGGCGCTCGACCAAGAGAACATCTTTGGGTGATGACGAAAGGAAAGCATTGATGGAGCAAATATGGAATGCTTCTATTGTGGACGCAATGATGGAGAAAGATGCCAACTTTGAAGTGTCACGTATGATGGAAAACTCCACGATTCCAGTGCAACTAGAACTGGTGAATTGTGACGATGGAATGATGCCCAGAGGGCTTCAAGTACCACTGCTCGAGAAGAATGGATCCACAAAAGTGGGGTTATCAGAGCTCAGATTAGATTTTCCGCAATACGATACGACGCAAGAAAAACCGAAGGACGATGCAAACGACCTATTTCGGCCTCGAAACAAAAGCATGAACAACGAAAAAAAGGCTCCGCCACCGTCAGAACTAAATGTTCTGAAAGGACTTCCTTCATCATTGGATCGATCCATGCAGGCAGAGGTTGGTAAGCTCGAGAGATCCGGAGAAAAGCGACCAGTAGAAAAATATTTCGTAAAAAATTGTTCAAATGAACATAAGACTATCGACGATACGAAAAATAACGATCCAAGGTCAGAGCTTGTGGAAAATGTAAAACAATCCGAAGAAAAACCAGAGACGGACTGTGCAGCGGGAGTTGCGGGAAGTGTTAGTGATGTTTCGCAGCCAGATCATACAACCACGACCAAATTGGACAATCCGTCTCCTACGGAACGTGTAACGCCAACACCGAAAGTAACCCGCAAGCGTAGGAAGAACGAGCTCGCTTCCATCCTTTCCGATCAGTTGCTTGAAAGCTTTAAAGAGGTGGATAAATCGCGTTTGAATGATTTGAAGCTACTACATGATATCACCTGCGAGACACCCGATGTAAAGTTTACCTTGGAGCAAATCCCTCAGCTGGCAAAGCGCAAATCGAACCCGCGCTTGCCAGAGCTGCTTCCGCAATCTGCATCGGATCCCTCGAAAGCATCAGCGGTTAGTTCTGCCACCAAAAAAGGTGGAACTAAAAAGGTTGCCAGAGATGGTAACACCCCAATGGACGGCGTTGATCAACGCGATAGCGAAAAAGTTGGCGAAACTAGTGAAATTGCAAGAGATGATATGCAGTGTGTTGGATCGGAAAAACGAGTTCACGAAGATTTAAAGGGAGACACAAAATTGGAGCACGGGTCTAGGAATTACCGAGCGACTAATCGAAAGGAAGTTTCCGCTCCGATTGAGAGCATCAAGCAGCCTACATTTGCACCAACTCGTAGAACAAGAAAGCTGTCAGTCGATATTGAGCGACTGCCTCCGACGGTGGTAGAAAAAATGTCACCAAAAATGTTATCGCAAAAAAATGCTGGTTTGGACATTGAAGTACCGAAGATGAGGAAGAATGTTATCGGAAAAATCACCAAAAACAAAGGCAAGGACAAATGTTCAGTAGCTCCGGAGGAGAGCTTGTTGGTGAAAAATATGCTCTCTGAGGTGACGACGGTTGACGATGAATTGAGAAGGAACAATGCATCCAAAGCAAAAAAGATAGTAAAAGTTGAAACATCGGTAGCATGCCCACTGGGCAAGGATTGCAAAACATCCAAATTAATACAAGGACAACAGACTTTGGTCTATGACGATACTAAAACGCTGGGAACAGAAAAACATACTTGCCAATATCTGCCACCGTCGGCAGCAGATAGCGTACGTAAAAGTGTATCTGAGGAGACGAAAAAAATGTTTATCTCAGCTGCGACCGTTGTTGCAATTCCTAAGAAGCGTGAGCGACGGAAGTCCGTGTTTGTCGATCGGAACATGGCAAAATATGTTGAACGGGATACAAAAGATGAAGATCGGTGGCATTCTGTAAGTGGATTCTGTAAGGATGATCTTTCCCTTAGATCGCGACGTGGGATGAGAAGTCAAGATAAAACCGATGTCACAAGAATGGATACCTTCATTGAGACGTCAATGAATCCCCGAGACCCACGACGTAGAATTGTACGAAAACGCATAGAAGAGGAGCGTGCCGCCGCAGTTACAGCTAGTAAAACGGGCAACAAAGAATCTTCGAAATCAGAAAACCTTAGCCCCGACGCACCAACAAAAGAAGACACACAAAAACATACTGGAATAGTATCTGACATGGCAAAGAATACTAATGGGTACGCTGTCCTAGGGTTAAGTATTATTTCGAACACGCTACTTACTAAACCGGAAGAGGGAAAAGATGCACCGCTTCGTAGAATCAGTAGTCGGAGAGCTTCCGTATTTGTTCGCTCGCCAACTCCACCGGCACCAGTACCATCGCCGACAATGGCAACGGAGGAACAGAAAGCATGTTCTAGTGAAGCACGCAAAATTGGAGAGGACGAAAATCTACGTACCATCGGAAACGAAACTAAACGCATATACCGACGGAGAGCCTCTATTTATCAGGTACCGGCGGAGATGCTGCAGCTGGAACTAGATGACACCGGAAAACAAGAGCCAGAAAAAAAGAAAAAGCCATCACAGCAGGGCACACGGCGTTCGAACACTCCCGGTCCTGGTGATTGGAATCGGCGCACCCAGCTCCGAATAAACGGCAAACCGGAACCCTCGATAGAATCTCTTCTGCTGCAAGCGACGAATTCCTCGGACTGTTGCCAAACAAGGAATGCTCTAAATGGTCCTAAAAGGCGAACAACGAAAAACAGCCAAATTGCAGAAACGGTTTCAAAGTTGTTCAACATACAGGAGGAAATCATGCTTATCGATAGCACTCGTCGTAAGCCGAAAAAACCAAACACCGCGCCTTCGTCATCCCTTGCATCCTCTGTCCCCAAGGTAGCGAATATTGCGGAAGCGAGTGCAGACAGCGTAATTGGTGCGCACTTGGACCGGTCACTGAAAGTGGCTTTCCCGAAAGGATTGGTACCCATAAAAGCAGTAACCGCACAACATCTAACAGATTCAATTGTTCTAACGGGTATCAAGGACAACACTATTATTATCAACGACAACCAACCATCGCCTCTGCCGGCATCCTCGCCTCCTCCAACGCTTCCACCGCCACCACCGCCGCCAAGGAAGTCCATATCGTTTTCGAACGATGAAGACGATTCCCCAAAAGTCATCAACGAGCTGGTGAAAAATATTTTGAAGAATGCACGCGACTCCGACACATCTAACGATTCGGAGGACGACAACATGTCCCTGGCCTGTTTTGTCGCCCAAAAGGGTACTCAGGGCGTACAGCGCCGGGAAGAGTTACTGGAAAAGGAACAATTCGATGGAGGTTCACTAACGGACATGTATATTCCAGCTCGAGCGATGTCGGTTGCTGACGACGATAGCACAACCTATACCGATGGTATGGATGATGATTTAATGAGCGTAACAACGGAACTGCCACCGTCGACCGGCAACATGTACGGAGGACGAGGAAGAAGAAAGCGTCGCCAGTTGAAACGTGGAAACAAGCGAAAGCGGCAACAAGCGAAGGCAAAAGCACAGGCTCAGTCGGAGGACAAGCATATGCTAACATTCAACTGTGATTTGTGTCGAAAAGTATTTAAAAAGCAGGACGCTTATAACAAGCACCGAATGACTCTCACGCACATTGCTAAGCTATCAGAACAGGAATATATACAATTGCAGCAGAAACAACAACAGCAAGAAGAGCAACAGAAAAAGCACCAACACCCACTACCAGGAGCTGTGCCATATCATATCAGGAAAGAGCAGAACGATGAACATAATGAAGCACAGTCATTTTCGGAAGACCAAGAAGTCCATCACTCTTCATCCGCGGTTCAACCGGTTGATAGTCTTAACGAAACGAATTCTTCAATGTTACTGGCCTATCCGCAATTGAAAGATGCTGAAGCGGACCCATTATTGAGCCGAAAAGTTCACCATAAACATTCACTGAACGCTCTCAGTCAGGAAGAGAAGCTTTTCTATGAATGTTGCTCTATGTTGAAGGAATCCAACACTTCCGAAGGAGACACATTGAATGTTACGGCATCGCTCAAAACAAATGAATTAGAAAATTCAGAGTCTATGCCACCATTAATAGTGCCAGTCGAAGGTGAGGATAAGGTCGAAGACATCCAATATCCTCTGCCCGTCCGTAGTCCATCGTTGTATATGGCGCAAGCAAATATTCCTGTTGCTGAATCGATGGCATCGCAGAATACCGGGCATTCCCAACAGAACGCCAATTCTCAGTCGTTAAGGTACGTGTGCGGTTGGGAGAGCTTATCCGCGCCGAGCTGTGGCGAGACAAGTAAATCAAATAAATCAGATGCAGCCGAAAACTACGGCAATATTTCACCACAAAACTCGACCAAATCAACATCCACAACCAGCAGTAGCAGCAACGCAAAAATTAAAACGAAAGGCGCGTTAAAAGGATACGACAACTTCAAGGTTTCGATACCGATGACGGGGATAATCATGTCCGCCAATACTGGTGGAGTGGTACCGGACACCATCGATGGAAACGGGGAAGGTGGTGCTGGTACAAATGCTAAAGAATCTCGACTGGACACCCTAGCGGACGTCGCGTTGTGTGGTGATATACCAAAAGAATTCGGTGTGTATGATTGCACTGTGGACTTCAAGAACAATACCACCGGGATTGAGTACATTCCATCCCCGCTCCAATCTAATGTAGCATCCCTGGCGAAACCCGAAACGAAAAAAAAGCAGCAGGATACGGAGATGGTAAATAATACTGCATTGTCAGAAGCAGAATGTCAGGGTCAGAAAAGACAAAGAATATCAGAACAAACCCTAGCTCACGTCTCGAAGGCGATTGCCGTTGATAGCAGCATGACGAATGACGAAAAGATTTGCGAGACGAAAAATCGTGGGACAAGATCGTACAGGTTATCTATTGGACGTTCATCCATGTCACGGAAGCGAAGGAAAATCGAACAAAAACAAAAACGGACTACGTCTAAGGGTGCACGCGAAGCGGGCGAAACTCTGACACACGAAATCGCCTGTCAACGCACAACACCGGACGATGATGATGTGTACGCGTTTCAGGATTCACCCAGCGATGATGCTCTGCCAGGGACGTATTCGTCGAAAAAATTACACGATGTCGACGTGAGTAGCGGTACACAAGGTGATCAACAACAACTGAGTCCTGCGACTGGATCGCCTGTGAGAGAAGACCAAGAGGACAGTCAGGTTTCGAGCTTGAGCTTCTCCGATAGGGATGATTTTGTTTACGGAACCCATACGATGAGCGATGAGGATGAAGAAGATGAGGAAGGCAAGAGTAGCAGCAATAGCAGCGGTCAGACTACGCCAAAAAGAAAAACCAAGGCAGATGTGCAGAAGAAAAGTTTGATCATGGGTCGCATTTTCAAAAAGGGAGGCAAAAGGGAAAAGCAGAAGGAAAATATTGCTACCAAGGCAGATATGGTGGCTTCCTGCGTCGGGTCGAAGGCTTCGGCAATGGATCCTACAACAAAGGCTACAACAAAGACGGCCATGGCAAAAGACTTCGATAAGCTTTTCGATACACTCAAGAATGCCTCCTCGCAAGCGGAAACGGATGTTGATCGCATTAAGCGACCAGCAGGTGATGAGCACCACAGTGTTGTTTCCGAGAAGGAACCAAACGGAATATTCGATAGTGACATAATGGAAGGCAAAATGCGGGAGTTTCTTGAGCACCATAGTCCCACCAGGCACGATGGCTCCGAAATGTTTAACAGGCTTCGGCGAACTGCAACTTTTCGCCAGAAAAAGCTAACGGAAACATGGGACTCAGATGAGTACGAAGACTTCCACTCCGATGACATTATGGGGCTAATTGACAGGGCAGGCGACCGAGAAAAGAATGCGAACGATGAGGCGTTATCGACTCTAGCCGAGCGAGCGAATAGTACGGAATCGAAGAAGTCAGTTTGCGAGCCATACATCGTTGGTCTCTCGCTGAAACCACGCTGTGATCAAACGGAAAGGCAGCAGGTAAAAGAAATGGAACATGATGGCAGCGAGTTGATGGGAAAGTTAAGCGTTCCTCTCACCGAGAATAAACAACCAGCATCGACAATGGACGTCGTCATAACTGATGACACCATTCGCAAGGTGATGGAGAGTGTCATTTTGGAAACCATGAATCAGAAAGGAGCACCAATCGCAGGCACTAACCGGAAATCGTCCACTAAGTCCCAAACGCTGTCCAACAGGACTAGCCGTATCACGACAACTTCCGAAAATCACGGGGCCCACGTTTGCAAGGATAAGGAGGACTCACAAGCCAACACTGTCGACAGACTCCCAGATGACACGCAGGAGCTGACCACCTCCTTGAATGAACATGTGCTCGAGAGTAGCGTAGTGATATCTTCACAGACGATTACGACCAAGTTTAAGCAAAAATTGAATATCTCACGACGAAACACCACCAATAGTGAACGAGGTAGTTTAAAAAACGACAGCAACACTATTGCTATGAAGGGCATGTTAAAAGAATCCAAAAACTCCAAACCTTCCCTCTCACCCATTGACCCTATCCTGACAAACACCGAATCGCGTGAAAATTCACTAATTAGTATAAACTCAATCACGAACAACAACAACAATATTCACAATAATTATAATAACCACAGTAACACAAGCAACACCAACAAAGTAAAGCAATCGAGGACGGCAAATTCTAGCAAGCTGAATACATTCAAGCCAGGCTCAGGCTCTAAGGCAAAAGGACAAACGGGCAACGAGAGCTCGTTTGTGGTAGCAAAACACTCTGGCAGAGGCAGACCTCCGATGGCAATGACAACCGGCGGCAAGCAGAAAAAGTCGGCACCAAGAAAGATGAAAAACGTGGCCTACGATCCCGACAGTGACTATGAGCATAGCATTAAATACAAAAAGGTGAAGCGCAAACTGTTGGAAAGTGATATCGAAGCCAATTTGAAGATCGAGCAGCTGCAGTCATCGTTGAACTCGGACAGTAGCATCCTGCTGTCGACACCGCGCCGAAAGCGCAATGCCGGTGATATGCTCTACTACTGGTCCTCGTCTAGTGACGAGGAAGAGCTCAGTGACGAAGGGGGACTCGGTATTTGCGACAGAACTGCAACAAAAGAAGAAAAGCTCCAACATCGCCATCCGCCAATGGTTAACAAAAGCTCTCCGGTCGAAAAGCAGAGCCGGGATAGCATAAAGCCGCGAATGAAAAACTCAGAATCGACTGGAGACATTTTGTTGGTAGATAATGCAAACGATGGGAATGATGCGGGAAATGTCGGGCACGGTGACTATCGAGTAGCTTTCACTAAGTCCTCTGCAAGGCAACCATCGGATGTAGGCTCGTTTGAGCCAAATGGTGGCAAATCAAAACAGAACTCAACCAAACCGCCGCCCAACATCTTCGAAAGTACGGTAACAGCGACCATCGGTGGCACGAACGATGAAGGGACCACCACCGGCAAACACGTTCGGGGACGCAAACAGCAACTGCAGCAGTCAACTGAAGGGAAACCCTCATCTGGCTATGATATCGTTCCGGATACGGGAAGCAACAGCGAGAACCTGCAGCAACACGGTTGGATTGTAGGTGATTCTCATAAGAAGCTTGTGACTCTGCTGGCCCATGCAAAAGGAAAGCAGGATAGCCGGAAAACAGCAAATTATCGCCGAAAATAAGGCATCCAAAAGGGTGTTTGAAAAAAAGGTAAAACTTGGCGGTTGAATAACATTCAAGCCACGCGTTTGGATAAAATTATCTGTTTAATAAGGTTTAATTATTGTTCATTTGTTTTTTTTTAATTTATGTAAACGGCCTGGTCGTATTGTACACATGCTCCCTCGTGTTCTTTTCTGCCCCGCCTTTACAATGATTATCTTAGGTCTAGTATTAGTAGAAGTTTAATCTTAATCTGTGGGTTAGTATTGAGGGCTATAATTTGTTCGTCTGGTTGGATTGGGTTGCAGTTGGTTGGTACCTGATTGCCCATTAGTCAAGTGTAATTGAATGAGGATATATTGTAGTCCATTTCGCCTCTCGCTTAGCTTTGGATTTGGCATTTGCAAACATTGCTGAGCAAAGATCAAACATTAAAAAAGAAGCATCATGAACAAACAAAAGGTTATAATGTGATACAAAAACATACTTTCATACAGCGCACAGCCGCGCCCGGTAGGTTTTGGTACGATGTGGAGAAAAACGGCTAGGGTAGTAATATTCCATTTAAATAAATGTTTAATGTTTAACATGTGTATTCAACTGACGGAGAAGCGTGTCCTGCATATGGATTTCCAACGAATTGTAACTGTATTTGGAAGACGCAAACCTACTTCGCGAACGCCTATTATCTCATGATTCATATGCTACGTAGACTTTAGGATTGTAGCTCTTTGCTCAATGCAAGTAAGCTAATCGAGACGTAGATTTATATGTTTTAACCTATTTTACATTGTAACTGGATGTATAGGTCATTGTCATCAAACGTTGTCTTGGAAGATTTGAGATACTATCGTAGGGTAACGTGGCAGCTGGAAAATATATAAAGATAACTTTCTATTTTGTTCATGAAAACTAACTCGATCCTGATCCAATCCGTCTAGGAAGATTTAAAGGCATTTTTTTTTTCAAATCCGTTGAATACATGTAATGCCGTTCTTGTATAATCATTTCAATTTAACTCAGGCTGTACGCTGCACAATAACATAAGCACGTCTGATAAAATAGATAATGTGCTTCACGTTAGAACTCCTAGAGCCAGAACAGTTTGGCGGCCGATCACACCACTGTGGTGTGATGGCAGAAATATCGGTTGACAGCCGATCACACCACTGTGGTGTCATCTACAAACATGTTATGTTGGTATGGCTGCATACATTGCAGCGCGTTCGCTTTTGCATTATTTGTTGTGTTTTGTGTAGTACATCGTGCTTCGATGTTAAATGTCTCAATAAGATGGAAAAGATTTAATAATTACGAATATACGAATGAGGAAATAAAGATACAACAACACAAGCCGGCGACAAGCGCATTGAACTGAGCAATGGGTTGCCGGCGACCAGCAAAGTAAACCATGCGCAACGCGCGGCCGTCAAAGTGTTAAAAAAGGCATAGTATTACTATGATGGCAAAAACACTCTTGAAAATTGCATCGTTGTCTCAAGAAAGGCTGGAACAAACACACAAGGGAACCATAAGATAACACAGAAATTAAATGTAGCGTACGTGGTAGCCTCGATCTTAATAACCTTCATGTGCAAATTCGTTAGTGCAAGCGAGTGATGCAATGAACAAACCATCTGTCAGTGTTTTGATTTTTATTTATCATGATTTATCATCCTCAGTTTACAAATCATCTGATTTAACACAGAATCAATAAAGTGTTACCGCTCTGTGCTTGTATATAACGTAGAAATAAACATGGTTTTACATGGTTACGTGGTTTTAACAACATTTCACAGCTGAATAACGTACATCGGAGAGAAATGGGTGTCGTTTCGATCCCTTTACAGGAATTGGTAAATTGCCTTGGAAACATTTTTAAATTACTACGCCTATTTTTACCTGAGTTGAGTCAGTACAGTCAATTTTTATTCGAAACAAAAACTTTCGAACTTAAAAAAATGAACAAATTGTTGCCATAGATTTTATTTACAATTCTTTTGGAAAATCTTCACGTGCGTAATAGTACTTGTTCGCGTATAAGTATAGTTCTTGTAAGATATTTTAAAACAAATATAAATATAAAAATAAAACGTGTTTAGAGTATTATAATGCCATTTGAAACTGAAAAATGTGCGTCATCGTGTAGACATCCCGCAGAAGGGATGCAGATTCGTGGATTCATAGCTTTTGGGATACGTAGTGGAGAATTATTTTCATTGATCGTACGACGACGGCGAAAACAAGACGATTTAGAAAATAATCCATCTCAAGGTAAACGTTTCAACTCATCGTATATGCGAAGTACATTGTAGAATTTGTATACAAAAGTGTAAATAGAAAAAATCATCCAATGTAAAGTCATTGCATGCATACTGTGGGATACAGGTGCAATCATTGTTGAAAATTGTAAGATAAAAAGTACGCTAGGCGCAAAAACTTCGTTCGCATTAAAACAAAATCTACCAACAATGGTTTGACGATAGAGCCACATAGAGATCATATATGTTATGTATCTACATATGATGATGAACATATTCATTTGCTAGGCTAGAACAAAATAAGAAACTGGACTGCAAATAATTTTATATCTCATGGGAGCAGTACATATGGGGAAAAGGCACCATTATTTTCGCAGGTAAAATATTATGGATAATACTGGCCATTCCAAATAAACAATGAACAATGGACGATAATTATATGTGCCTCTCGGTTTAGTGGTTTTCAACAGATGAAATCTTTATTTGCCAATGAGGTGGGTTTTTCCGATGTACTTTATTTCTATCCTATCATTACAACGTCAATTACGGCCATTGATCAACTGGAAAACCACCAACGTTGTTGATTATTCTTCTTTGGCTTCCCATCCATAATCTCATGTATCTATCTTGTGGGCAACATAAGCTTGCTCTTCTGCTTTTCGAAGCTATATGGAGCATTGTAATTTACTAACAAAAATCTCAACTAATCAAATAGTTGTTTATTGACAACTTTGGGATTTAAGAATTGTTAGAAAGTTTAAGGTTCTGGTATCCGATGTTATGGTTAACAGCTAACGAAGTTCACAGTTACCGCAATGGGTTCCCATATGCCGTGTTCAGGTTTCAACTTCCGTGGCCCAAATTTAAAGCTTGCTCCATTCATAGAAAACCTTATACATAACTACGTAAATGATGATGCATGCTACGCAGTGATATATGTCTCCTGTTATACTCTTCTTCGGTTGTTCCCTATAGTTCGACTGTTGATAATCAAAATAATCAAATGATTTATTTTGATAAATTGCAGAATTCAAAACGAAATCCGAAGGACGCTAGGTACATTAATTTGCAATGCTATGCGTATTTATCTACAAACAATTGATTAAACACAAACAATTGATTATTTCGAGCACGTTTTGTAATCATTGTTTTCCTCAGATGTATGTTCAGTTTTTAATTTTTTCTTGGCTTGAATATCTGCCATAGTTTGTTCTATAGACCGTACATCTTTTTTATTTTCACTTGGTACTGAAAAAGAAAAGAAAATATTAAATGTCGAAATAATCAATCAAGGCAGATTGACAAAATAATACTACCATAACCATAAGTTCGATTAACTTCAGTTTTTTTAGCACCCTCCATTGCAGCGTCCTTTCCGATTAAGTGGATATATTTTTGTTTATAGTCTGAGGTAGGGTGGGTAGTTGCATCGGCTTCCTTCCGTTGACGTTTGTTGCGCTCTGCGAGTAATTGCTGTAGTTCCAAGTGTTGGAAACGACGTTGTTCGCTATACTGTTGCTCTACTTCTTTATTCCAAATTCCACCATTCCGTCTGGCGGTCAACTCGTCCTCGGAAGGCAAATGTTCTTTCTTATATACTACGATGTACCGATCGGCACCCTCAATACCAAAGCTTATTCCAGATAAACCAGCCGTCTCTGCTATGTCGTGCCTATAAGAGGAAAATTATGACTTATTGTTTTTCCAGATCCAGAACCATGGCCATGTGATAATTAATATCCAATAACGTACACAATCGATCGATGCACTTGATCCAAAGGTTGAAACTCCATGTAGTGTCTTTTGTCATCTTTGACTAATCTGCCCAACCGTCCCTCCACATACGTTCGGAAACGATTCAGTTCATCCTTTTCGCGATTCTTTAATTTTTCATACTCTTTCTTTTGCTCTAGATGAGAAACCAAAAGGAACAAAAGTAATAAAAGAAAAAGAAGAGGAGGGACACACGGCTCTTCAAGTAATCACAAAAAACTGAAATGAACTTACCTTCATACAAAACTTTTTCTTTTTTATCTTTTGTAGGAGGTTTCTCCATTGAACCCAATATGCTTTCTAGGATATCCATTTTTTCAATTTCAATTCACTTAATCAATGCCGAGTATCACCAGAAGATGAAGGAGTTACAAAGTTTACAAACAATCCCACACCACGAATTTGTTGTTTGCTTCGCTTGCTCCCAAGGTTTGTAAGCACTACCCAGGTTGCGACACATAGAACATTCCCAGCGGACAAATTTGACATTTCTTTTTGAAAATTTGGTCTAAAATCCATCTTTGTTTGAATGTATGGGTGCGAAATTTCGTGTTGCCGGCATTGTTTTCTTCTTGCCTCTATATCAAAGATGGCTGCGCCTCTGTTTTGTGCTGTCATTGGTGTTAGCATTTTATTTTAAGGCAGTGCTTCTTGCCCGATGTTTGCCCAGGGCCAAGCCGGATTGTGATGAGCGAGTTTGCCGAACGCGGTAAGTTTGTTTATGTTTTACTCTCTCAATCTTCCGTGCGTTTATGATTTTATCAGGATATTAACCGCATCGAACATCGAAACATCGAAGAGCAACGCATGTTTTCTTTACGATAGAGTGTGAGTTGAAAAACATTGAATTTTTTTGTGAAATTATGTGTTGTGACCAGTGTTGTTAACAGTCGAAATTTTTTCTGACATTCATAGTAAGCAGCCGGTCAAAATTATTTGTTTGTTGATGACATTCAATGCTATCATGACATGACTGTCAAAAAACGACATTCATTTGTCGGCGACCGTTAGCTTTCAAGCGATGACATGGAATGTAAACAATGTAGTTTGAATGTCATTTGACATTTTCAACACAACACAAATCGTTGCGTTCGGTGGGGAGGATCGTGGTCCATCCCAGATTTACTTAAAATTTCACCCCACGTACTCAGAAAGACTGGATTTGACACAAACAAAACCACTAATGATATTCATCAGTACATTTTCAACGCCTACTTTACTGCAGATTCTAGAAAGTTCACGATTCTTACAGAATGTAAAATGAATGTACCTTGAAAATGTCATCGTGTCAAATGACATTTTTTGACAAGACTGTCAATTGAGTGATAGCAAAACGAATGAGATGCTTCAAACATAATGAATGTTTACAATTTCATGTCGGTGAACGTCACCGTTCGCAACACTGGTTGTGACAGTGAGTTGTTGTGCACGGAACATTCCGTGTGTTACGAGCAGCTCTGTGATTGATGCACGATCATCAATTCATTCCCGTGTCTTTTAACAACACTAGTAGCACCGCAACTGGGTTCTGCGACTCTGGCAGTGGAACTCCAGGCCAGGGCTATGTCAAAATGAAAATCGATTGATGAATGGCCGTGGTTACCCATGCATGCCGCTAGAGGACGCTACAGAATGGTTGTGCTTTGTAATACTGTCCTTTGTCCACCGGCGCAGTCTAGTCGAAGCAAGTGCTTTCTCTTTCTTTCTCACTACATAGGAGTGCGGGGAAAGTCGTCAAAACAAAACGCCGAAGTGACGAAGTGTATGTTTTGGTTCAGTATGGTAACAGATTTAAAACGGGTTAAAATGTTATTCCCATACAGATTCTAGATAATTATTCAGTCAAAACAACCGTTGTCACCCCGAAATTGCAAAAACCGATATTTGCAAGTCTGGAATTCTATACCGGCGAGCTGCGCGATTGATGGCGGTAGATGAACAGCTGTAGAGCGTAGTGGATGAGGTACCAGCATTTGAGCTACAAAGTATGTATTCAATAATGATCATTATGTTTTCTGGCATGAATAATCCTGGTCTGGTATGAGTGTGAAGTAAATTAAGTATGAATTTCATTTCAGCTCCGTGTGCACAATACAATAGAGTAAAAAAAGTCAAGTAGGCATAATGCGCAGAAATGGCTACTGCAATTCTCTTGCCACGAAATCTCCTCCCGGATAGCGCAGCGTGTTCCTCTTCTCTTGCTTCTGGCAGCGACGGCGGTTGTTTATGGTATGTGTTGTGAAATGCAGATTTTTCAATGGATGAAACGTGGCGTGAGCTACAATGAATTTGACTGCCTCGCCTGTGGGCTGAAGCACCTGCATACAGAAAAGAACGAAACTCTTTTGCCGGTCGTTTGATGGAACTACGCCCTGCGATATATGCAATAAATAAATGTATAAATTGAATAAAAAAACCTGATTTCTAACGAATTAAAGTTAATCCTCTCTTGAACTGGTTAACTTATTCCCTGAAAAAATAAAACAAAGAAAAGCTGGTACAATAAAAAATAGCAAAAAGATAACTACCGCAATTGACACCGTCACCCTACAAAATTAAAAGCAAAGGAAGATTACGGTTATTTTAATCCATAACAACCTTTTGCATTTCGCCATGTTCGGTTGATGATTAGTTTTCCTGTTCAGGAAGATTCATGACTATAAATGGAAGCAAAATATTATCATTAAAACCCATTTCCTATCACCATCTACACGAGAACGATTATGGCTTAGCGTGTTCGTCGATGGAGTGCCGGTTCAGAAGTCCCCAATTCAAAAGGTAAGACACTTTCTATGTAAAAATACACTAACATATACGTACAGTTCCCCAACAGCGCGCAGCTACAGCGAAGCGAACCGGAATAAAAGAGCACCAACACAAACACAAAGCAAAGTGAATAGGGTGTAATATCTACTTTTTCGAATCCAGTTTCGAAACTCTGCCTTTTTTATTTTTCAGTTCGAACTTGAGTGCGATCGCAAATGACTGCTCTGTCACGTATAAAAGCACCAGCGCATGCAAATCGCAGGCGAAGCGCAAGCGATTACAATGCAACATCGCTCGCGACTCGCGGTGCTACTGGTGAATCGTTCGAGCACAGTGATGCTCCCAACGTTCACCAACGTAGGCGACTACTGGCACGACGTGCCGGCGACCTCGGCCCGCCGGCTGGACGACCTGACCTACGCCGAGTTCATGATTCAGCAGTCGAACATCAACATCGACATCAAGTACCGGGACCACTTTATGGTAAACTACGTATACGGCTTTCAAGAAGTCCCACCTGGCCGACGAGGCTGGCAAGGATTTGCGATCCGAACTACGATAGGTACACGGAGGTAAGGGGAGCAAACATTCGATGGTTAATAAAAGCAACGAGGGGTTAACGGGTTTCTCCCCCCGTACCCTTTTCCGGGTGACAATAACGTACATGGTCAATGGCACTGACTACAACATCCTGCGGGACGTCAAGCTGGCCCAGGCCAGTTAGAAGCTCAGCAACGATATGGTATCAAGCGGGACAAATATCTGCTCGTGGGCGTGTTTCCCCCCTCGAAGGAAATCACCGACGAGCCGCATGTACAACCTGAAGGAGATAGAGGAGGTTTTCAACGAAAACATACACTATATAGTATCGGGCCAACCGGTGCGTTGTTGTGGTAGGATATTGACTCTTGATCGCATATTTCCCTTTTCCCCTTCAGCCTGGTTCAATGGCACGATCAAGGATCCCATTTCGGGCACGATAAACGACGGCAAGTGTCCCCGACGGTGGCAGGGTCGCTCGGGAACATATTTAGCTTCTGTCACGTGGGACTCAAGAACAGTGGTGTCACGCCGGTGTTCGCACCGGCTCGGTTTCCGTTCGGGGAAGGGATCGCCCTCACCTCGATCGCCGTCTCGAACATCGGTCCGCACACGCTCGCGTTCGTGGACAGCAACGATGGGTGGATCTGGAAGGTGCTACTGTCGGGGCGGGAGGGGGGCGAGTAGGGGCGGCTTGAGGTAGATCCGGGTGGGATGACGATTCTTCCGGATACGATATTCGCCCACACGAACAACCATCTGTATGTCCTCTGGGAACGAAGTGTAAGGCCGGTGTCATTGCTCCGTCGGACACTTTTTAAATCGGACGATATGTCAAATTTTATATGGGATTTGAATCAATTTTTTTTTATTAAATCGGCCGATTTTGCCATCTGTCAAATCCCATACAAAATTTTGACATATCGTCCGATTTAAAAAGTGTCCGACGGAGCAATGACACCGGCCTAAGTAGAGAATGAACGTACTTTGGTTCTGTCTAAACGAATGTGCAAATGCAGATTTTTCTAAAAGTATAATCACGGGGAGAAACCCGTTAACCCCTCGTTGCTTTTATTAACCATCGAATGTTTGCTCCCCTTACCTCCGTGTACCTATCGTAGTTCGGATCGCAAATCCTTGCCAGCCTCGTCGGCCAGGTGGGACTTCTTGAAAGCCGTATACGTAGTTTACCATAAAGTGGTCCCGGTACTTGATGTCGATGTTGATGTTCGACTGCTGAATCATGAACTCGGCGTAGGTCAGGTCGTCCAGCCGGCGGGACGAGGTCGCCGGCACGTCGTGCCAGTAGTCGCCTACGTTGGTGAACGTTGGGAGCATCACTGTGCTCGAACGATTGTTAAAAGACACGGGAATGAATTGATGATCGTGCATCAATCACAGAGCTGCTCGTAACACACGGAATGTTCCGTGCACAACCACTCACTGTCACAACACATAATTTCACAAAAAATTTCAATGTTTTTCAACTCACACTCTATCGTAAAGAAAACATGCGTTGCTCTTCGATGTTTCGATGTTCGATGCGGTTAATATCCTGATAAAATCATAAACGCACGGAAGATTGAGAGAGTAAAACATAAACAAACTTACCGCGTTCGGCAAACTCGCTCATCACAATCCGGCTTGGCCCTGGGCAAACATCGGGATGCTCTCTATACTACTGATTTCATTCCGCTTGCTCTTAAATGCGCTGTATGTATATTTTCTCGGTTTTCCTGTTTATATGCACGAGAATACATTTTGATTTAACAATATACGCGTAGAGCAGGCCAAAAGAAGCACTGCCTCAAAATAAAATGCTAACACCAATGACAGCACAAAACAGAGGCGCAGCCATCTTTGATATAGAGGCAAGAAGAAAACACTGCCGGCAACACGAAATTTCGCACCCATGCATTCAAACAAAGATGGATTTTAGACCAAATTTTCAAAAAGAAATGTCAAATTTGTCCGCTGGGATGTGCATGCTGAGCCTGCGTCTAGACACACCAAAGATTTGCACCCTTGCCAAAGCCAAAATGTAGCTCAGTTTGTACAAAACATCCCAAGGGACACCTATCGAGGACTGCAAAATCTTCGAGAGCACGTCGGTACTCTCGTCGTATTTCCACTTTTATCGAAGATTTTTTTGATTGACAGGACGTTTGACAGCACTGAAAGCTGTGTGCCGATGCAAGGCATATATGTGTTAGTGCCCCCCCCATCTTTGCTTGATCGCATCAGTTGTTGACAAACATTGGTGGAAGATACAAAATATTATTTCTCGATCAATAAATTGAATCAATAATTTGGTGCTTGCTAATATGGATCATATGAAACGTTTGAGAAAAACTGGTAGTTTTTATAAACGTGCTAAAAAGTACATGGTTTCGGATCCAGTCAATGAGAAAAAGGCAGGATCAAGCACAGTAGGTAAGTGATCGATCTTTTAAAAGTGTGTTTTCAGTTCATCAAAAAGGTGCAAACAATGAATGAAGTTTATTTTCCACTGTTTTAGTTTTGGAGGCACAGAACGAAACAGAAACTGCGGAAGTGATTCAAACGGAGGGTATACGATTTGAGCTCCCCGAAACAGAGCCCGTTGACTACGTTAGTGACGACGAATGTTTTTCGGACGACGATGGCGATGCAAATGATGGGTTCATCAACGTTGATGACTTATCAATTCTTGATGGCATCCGTTACTGGGCGCTTCTGCATAATGCTACGCATAGCTCTGTTAAAATACTCTTGCCTTACTAAATAAGGCGTCGATCGCGTCGTGCAGTCGATTGTCGATGTCTGCACGAGTTATCGATCTTTGCAACCAGTGTTGTACTTTTTTTCTGTATTCCGCATCGATCTCGAGCAGCTGATTAAAATTTTGCAACTGTTCTACGGTCTCGATTGGGGAAAAATTAATATCCGTGAATAGTATTTGCCCATGTGACGGAACGCTTACCCTAATCAATTCATTTGTTGCCGCCCGTGTTTGTGAGGAATTTCGAAGCACAAGGTCCATTTTTTTCCAAACTGGTCTCAGGTCCAAACTGTCCAGTCGCTGGTAGCATGCTTCTACTTTTTCCTCCGTTCGTTGCGCATTTGATATGACAAGGTGTTCAATTTTACGCAGCAAGCTTATCATTTCAATTTCTTCTCCGTCTGACTGGATGTTGATTGTAGAAAAACTCGGTTTTCGTTTTTTTGCATCTGTAAGAAAAATGACAGCGTCATTAATAGCAACGTCTTGAAATAACCACACTTTTTTTCTTACGTTGAGATCCAGTGGGAAGGTCGGATGATATAACTGATATTGGTACAACGGGGGAACGCGAAACAAAGATTGGAATTTTGCTGGATCTTGGTAAGCAATTAGGTGTTGTCGCTGCTCGGGTAACGTAAATAAGAAATGAATGATTTGAATTAAAAAAGAAGAAATCCTTAGCAGTGTTTTTTTCAACGTACGCTGAGAAACATCATAGTTAACAGAAACAGCAGCAGAAGAGACAGGTGAAACTTGGCTGGGTGAAGGTATACGGGAAGTAGATGGCTGTGTATCTAAAAATTGATCATTGATGTTTAATTATTAAAAACAATACAAAGAGATTTCACCATATCATCCACTCACCGAATAGGAGGGGTGTTATTTTTAATGAAATGGTTTGGTATCGTGTTGGCGATGATGGTTCAGAGGCTACAACGAAAGAGAAATAAGTTAAAGCAAACAATCAAAAAGATCACACCAAAATGTAAACATTACACCGATTGACTTACCAATTGGAATCCGGCTCTTGGTTGCAACATTATTCCCTTTATTCAGCTGTTCATTGGACATCTGCTAAAAAATAACATGGAATGTTTATTGATCAAAGTGGGTCTTCAACAACACCGAAGGCGCACTGGGTTCTTTGGCCGCAGTTCAACACACAACGGTGCCTATAACTTTGCATATGAACACTTCTGTTTTGATGTTACACTTCTTACCATTCCATCTGATGGCAAATGTTGAATTGTGAAATGGATGCTCGCTTGTATGATGTGATCGAATGATATAATCATGAAATATCTTCCACAAATGTTTGCCAACAATTGATGGCAACAATCGAAGATGGTGGTGGGGTGTGGAAGAATGTGGCGCACTAACACATACATGTCTAGCTGCTCTTCTGACATACAGCATTGTCAAACGGCCTGTCAAATAGAAAACTTCGATAGCACGTCGGTACTCTCGTCGTATTTCCACTTTTGCGGAGGTTGGGATGCTGCGCTAACGAGCGCCAAAGAGGTTCATAGACCAGTTTTTTTGAATCACCAGTTGCATATCGTGCAACCTAAATTATTCATGCTGTTTGATATCACAAAACTGTTCACAACATACTTTTATAACTTCAAGCACTTATTTTTACTCCAAATTTTTGTTTTAACAAAGTAATTTAAGCTAGATTCAACATTTCTTACGGCATTATATTTGTTTACGTCTGGAATGACAGCTCAAAGTGATCTACAAAGCCCGCCCAACGAACCAAGAAGTCCGGAAATATGTGATGAAGGACGTGCCTTCGACTAGAAAAACGGACGTCCGTTCGGACGTCCTGCCTCAGCAAAGTTCCATACATTGGCAGGCCGAATTAGATGCCGTTACCGCCCTCCATTTTGTGGCTCGCTATAAGTTGCTATAATGGTTTCAAAATTTCCGTTATTATAGCAATAAAATTATTTGAATGATCCGTTATTATAGCAAAACACCAGTTATTTTATTAAAATTATTTTTTTATTGTTTTTATTATACATGACATACATACTTAAATAAATTATAAATAAAAGCACATGAAATGTATACATACATAAGCATCCGTTGACGTAGCGCGTGATTGTACTGGTCCGGTCGCTGATGCTGGTCGCGAGCCGGTCGAGTCGGTGCGCTCGTCGTACCTCGTTCAACGGTACCAGGAACTTGCCGTTTCCGACTTATTGCGGCTTGTAGTTCTCGAGTGCCAGAATACGAAGCGAAACTAGCGAGTGTAAAAGAGGGTTAGTGAGCCATTTGTAGAGTAGGGGAAAGCTAGTTTGCCTTAGTCTTACCCTGGTCAGCGACGTTGATCACGCCGTCCTGTGCAACCACTTTCTCAGAAATCGGCTGGAAGCGGATGCTGGACAACAGGATGGTCTCCTTATTTGCACCACTGCCGGCACCGAGCACGTACGCGGAACCGTCCGGAACCGCGCCTGATCCACCAGATGTACCCTGGCCCGAGCCACCGGTCGTACCGTTGTCCGGCTTACGTCGCGAGTGTTTCACCGTTTTACCACTCTGTCAGTCGCACTCTTGACTGTGAATGAAACAAGAGATTCGTTAAGAAGGTTTAAAAGATCCAGCATCCACGTGGTGGTACAAACGCGTATGTGAAGGTTAATATTTCCTGACGTGATTCACTTTGCCGGCATACTTCGTCATTTAGAATGTATGAAGAGGTTTTGTTTTTTACGTACCATTTTCCAACCAGCTCAACGTAGAAATCGAGATCGCTATGATAGCGTTTACTTTTTGGGTCAACGACAGCGCGTCAGAATCGTCGATGTCATCCAAAGGGTCGCCAAGTATTGTGCTCGATGGCCACAGTGGACGCGGTGGCATATAGTTCAAGGCACATCTCATGTACGCCTGCAGCAGAGGAAGTGAAGTGTGGCGCTGGTTCGTTTGAACAGTGGCAATTAATAAGGTCCTACAGATCGGTAAGAGAAACGATGCAATTTTGAATGCTTGTTCGTAATTTTCCACATTAAACTTACCTTCTTTCCCGGGACCAATCCGACACGAGTCGTGAGCTGGTCACCCAGTTGATCACAGGATAACACCAGCATTTCAATGCGCGGCTGGAGTCTGATCATCTTCTGTTTCGCAGCGGCCCCGTTTGTGGAAGAGCTTTTACCCGAGTCCTGCATACTTCTCTTCCGACTGCACAACGGCGTGCCGGTCGCCACACCGCCCAGCCGATGAGTCTGGTGATCTCACGAGGCGCCATTATTGCTGCTATCGCTGGGCCAACAACCGGACGACATGTGTCGGTTCTGCTAGATGAACAGTTTCACCAAATTAAACGATGATTGCTGTTGCTGCTTCTGCTATTACTGTTGATGGTGTTGCTGTTGTTGCTGATGTTTGGTGCCAAGATGTTGGTTCCGGTCACATTGGTCCACGTCGGCGCGATCAGCGATCGCTCCATCATTGCCGTTGGTTCTCCTTTGGTCTCCGAATCCGTCGCAAGCGCATACATTGGCAATAACTTATGCATCGTGGTAGGGCGATCGAACAATTCGGCCGAGTTGTGGGTGGCCGCAGGGGCTTTGGACACATTGAGTGGATGCTGCCCGACCGGAAGATGGTGCTGCGATTGGTTCGACTGCACGTTCGGCATGCTGAGACTCTTGCGCACGAAGCGGGACCGGGCGTGGCGCGAGATGTGACTTATCAGCCGGTTCCCTACGTTCGGTAGCCTGCAAGAAGTTGGGGGAAGAATAGCTTAGCGCAAGTTCTGATCTCTTGGCAGCCAGGCGCCACCATCAATTTACCTCTGTGCCGGGCCGTTACTCTCCGGTCGGGACAAGGAATCCTGTTGTTTGGGGCATGCGGTGTAATTTTGCAAAGTGTTTAGCAAATGCATGCGCTTGTACTTTCCGTAGTTCTCCGGTCCATCTGTGAAACAACATATGTATCTATCAAGTCATATCGCGCATCTACCGAGTGCACCTTGTCAGTTAATCACCGTAATAGCTTCCATCTGAGTACAACATACTTTGCTCGAACGCGATCGTGTAGTTGTCCTTGTTCGCCTGATGTGCGACTTCTCATCGTCGAAAGTAGAGGCTCCGATTTGCAGATGGAACTGTCCATCACGTCGGCCACTATCAGCCCGGCTGCCGTAGCCCCGGTGACACGTTGCAAATGCCGGGCGAGAAGATGATTAGCAAGTCGGACTGGTCGTACGACACCATCAGGATCATCTCGTCTGCGAGGTCGCGTAAAATCTTGCACTGGGTGAATGGATCGTACTTGACACGCAACTTCTTACCGTCGTTCACGAACAGCCTCTTCTCGCTGTTGGCGCCACACAACGCCTACGACGGGCAGCGGCCAGAGTAAAGGTCAACCGCGGTGACCGCCGCCGCCGAAGAGAGCGCGCAGTTTGAGGAAGCGATTGTTTGCAGCATTGCTAGAGCGCCAGCTCGCCTTCTAACGGACGCAAATTGTCCCGAGCCGTCTGGTGCCGCGCCTTATCCACCGGATGCAACCTGGTCTGAGCCACTGCTCCCCATGCCGTTTTGCGTCCCGATTTACCACTCTACTTATCACTCTCACAGTCGCTCGCTTGCTTGTGAACAGATTCGTTAAAAAAGGTGGTATTTGTGACGGTACAAAAGTGAGGTTAATCTTTCCTGCCTTGATCCACATTACTTACATTCTGTTTCATGTATCTGGTCACCCTGATCGTGTTGATTTGCTTCGGGTTGAAGCCCGCTACGCACAGCCTCCAATTCGGCCTGAACGTCATCGCCAGCATTGTTCCGAGCGGCCGCTCGACCGGTTGACGTTGGGGCTATGGTCCTCGTTTCACCGGAATACTCTCGATCCGTTTCACCTCAATGGCATAGGTCGGCTTAAGCACAAACCGGTCGTAGACGAAGTACAACGAGCTGTCGAGCGGGTTTAGCGCCAGCGCCGCTGACCACAAGAGCTGCGCACCGCACTTCGTCACGACACCGGAAACAAGCGGTTCTTGTTCCCGTGTTGCCCGATCAGCGTGTGGATCGTGGCCTTCGGGTCGACCGGACAGATGTTGGTGCCGTCGGCGATGAACAATGTCCTATCGGCGGATTGCGAGTTTCATTGGGTGCGAGAAACGCGCATCGATAGCCGGACCGCAGTCGCCGTCGTTCTGCTCCCGTGCAGTTCCCTTCAGCATCCGGCTGATGTTAGTTATCAAACGTTCGTGTATTTGATATAAATTATTAATCATACTTCATTTTGTTTAGACTTTGCTGGATAACACGCAATTTACATGCAGCTCGAGCCAGAACACGATGCGTAGTTGCTAAGATTAGTTATTGTTGTGAATGTAAACATTGATCGATCTGACAGCTATTGATTGCCATAAAAATTTCGCAGTCTCGCCGTTCGGACGGGCACTGGAGATTCCCAGCCCCAGTGGATATTGAATCGGACGGGCACTGGAGATTCCATGCACCAGTGGATATTGAATCGGACGGGCACTGGAGATTCTCTGTCCAGTCGACAGTAAATGGCCGGGACGTAGTCCGATCTGTCAAATCTTGCCCGTTGGGCGGCAACGGCAATATGGCGTCCTTTTGGCAAACTGCCAAAGTTTGGCGTCAAATACACACAGCGCCAAGAGACGAGAATTTTTTTTATATAGAGTTCGTCGTGTTGATTTGGCAAATTTGCCAAGTTTCGCTTTTGCATAAGCCAAATCATGGTGTGTCTAGAGGCAGGCTGACATCCAGTAGCACCGTGAGTCGCCAGCGATGTCGCAATGTAATCGCTTGCGCTTCGCCTGCGATTTGAATGCGCTGGTGAGCAGTCATTTGCGATCACACTCAAGTTCGAAATGAAAAATAAAAATGGCGGAGTTTCGAATCTGGATTCGAAAAAGTAGATATTACACCCTATTTGCTTTGTTTTTGTGTTGGTGCGTTTTTATTCCGGTTCGCTGCGCTGTAGTTGCGCGCTGTTGGGGAATTGTACGTACATGTATGTTAGTGTATTTTTATATATATTTCTTTAGTAAAGCTGCGTTCCCATTCACGCAACCAAACCTCCGCAACTCAGGTTGCACGCTAGTTGCAAGCGTGTGAACGAGGGTTGCACGGCTTTAGCTGCGCAGGAACGAAAATAGGATCGATCCTATTTTGCTTGCAACCAACATGGCCTCTGCTGTCAAACCTGGATGTGTGAGTCAATCGCAATGAAGGAAGTTCCCAACCTCCGCAAGAGTGGAAATACGACGAGAGTATCGATGAGCTATCGAAGTTTTCTATCTGACAGGCCGTTTGACAAAGCTGTTTGTCAGAAGAGCAGCTAGACATATATGTGGTAGTGCGCCATAATCTTCCGCACCCCACCGCCATCATTGATTGATGTTATCTGTTGTTGACAAACATATGTGGAAGATATTTCACGATCATATTCGATTCGATCATATTTCTCAGTGTAAGTTGAAAAAAACTCAGCTAAGGATTGCTCCTTTTGTAATTCAAAGCATTTATTTCTTGTTTACGTTCCCCCGACCAGCGACAACACCTTAGTGCTCACCAAGATACAGCAAACTTCCAATCTTTGTTTCACGTTCCATCACTGCACCGCAGTTTCTATTCTATTCTATTCGTTCTGTGCCTTTGGAAAAACTAAAACATTGGAAAATAAACTTCATTCATTGTTTGCACCGTTTTGATTCACTGAAAACACACTTTTAAAGGAGCGATCACTTACCTACTCAGCTTGATCCTGCCTTTTCCTCACCGGCTGGATCCGAAACCATGTACTTTTCAGCACGTTTATAAAAACTACCAGTTTTCTCAAACGTTTCATACGATCCATATTATTGCAAGCACCAAATTATTGTTTCAATTTATGGATCGACAAATAATGATTGATGGCGGTGGTGTGCGGAAGAATATGGCGCACTAACACATGTATGCCTTGCACCGGCACATAGCTTTCTGTGCTGTCAAACGTCCTGTCAATCAAAAAAATCCTCGATAAAAGTGGAATTACGATGAGAGTATCGATGTGCTATCGAAGATTTTGCCGTCCTCGATAGGTGCCCCTTGGGTTGTTTGTTTATCATCATTTGTTGTTATTATTTTAATGTTTTAATTATTGGCCAAATTAACTAGGGTAAGTGCGGGGGTTTTGGCCAGTGCATGTAATTTTGGCCCTAATCGAAAGAACATCAATTATCGCACTGATTTCAAATGAAAATGCCCGCTAACCCTTTTTATAATGTTAACATTGATTTATTCTAGTTAAATGTCCAGTTTGAGAGCGATTGTATCAATATTTTTCGAGCAATTTGTTAAAATACATGACGTTGTCACTTTTTCGACCCATCATGCTGAAAGCTTTCAGCATCCTCTACTTACCCCTGGCCTAAAATGTGTCAAAAACTGCTCGATTTTCCTGGCTGGGAGCTGATAGTTGGCCCTATATCAAAATATAAGCAACCACTGCGTACAAAACTCGGAAGTAATGTTTTTCTGAAAGTCTGAGTGGTTTTAAGAATTATCAAAACGTTATTTGAATTTTTTGCGCTTGAAAAATAGTTTTATTTTCGATACAAAGAGTGGCCAAAATAGATGCAAGGAAATCTGATTTGGATTTGACAGCTGTGAATCTGTGAAGATCTTCCATGCATGGAAGCCATGACACTCAAGCAAAAACTAGGGAACATTAAAATAGCAAATTGAGCATTAAACCACATTGATTTTACGAAAATAAAAGCAAAAAGAATTATCTTAATTATTAACAATGTTAGAAGAGTAATCTATGAATTGTAGTAGCCTTTGTTTTTTAATACATGATTATTCTGTGTTCAACTACTGAATATATCAGACGTACTTTTCAATAGGTTATGGGCCCAGGATACGACTCTGTTAGTTTGAAATTAAAAGATTGAAAGCAGTTTTGTGAAGAATGGCGAATCCGAAACTAGCGGGATCTTTTTCCCTGCCTTTGCGAGAAATACTTCGAGGATCGGAAAACTACAGTTCTTGGTCTTTCGCCACCAAGATGGTTTTGATTAAGGAGAAAACCTGGTGTGCAGTGAAGGAACCAGCTGAAGGTGAACCGGCAGTGAGCGAAGAAACATCCATGCAAGCATTGGCGACGATATGTCTGAGTATTGATTCCAGTATATACGGACTCGTGAGAGATGCTAAAAATGCGAAACAGGCGTGGGATAACCTCAAAAATACGTACGAGCATAGTGGATCAACCAGGAAGATTGGTCTGCTGCGACGGCTGACAGGAATTCGTTTGGTTGGAGCTGAACGAGATGAAGACATCATTTGCCAGACGACTCAGCAGTATGTGAACGAATTATTCACAACGAGTCATCAGTTGGCAGAAGTTGGGTTCAAAGTCGATGACGCTTGGTTGGCCAGTTTGCTCATGAAAGGCCTACCGAAGCAGTATGACCCAATGATCCTTGGTTTGGAATCATCCGGAATCCAGTTGACTGCGGATATAGTGAAAGCGAAAATTTTGCAAGACGTAAAAGTGTCGAGCGAGAAGCAAACTGTGGAAGCGTTCCTTGGCAACTCGAAATCGACGACGAAAAGAAGTAGTGTGAAATCTAACGTTCAATGCTACCGGTGCAAGAAAATGGGTCATTTTGCTTCTCAATGTTCGAATCAGTTTTCTGACAAGAAGCAGGAGAAAAGCAAGAACAGTGGTCACGCTACATTTTTCGCGGCTTTCAATGCATGTCAGACATCAACAGCGGCAGAAGAAGAATGGATTTTTGATTCCGGAGCAACTTCTCATTTGTGCCGAAACAGAAATTTATTGGTTGATGCAGAGAATGTTTCGTCGAGCATCAACGTAGCCAATAATACTGCTGTTCCAGTGGTTGCTAAAGGTTTGGTGAACGTGTCAGCAGATGTTGGAGCATCGACATGTGCGATCTCCATGAACGACGTCCTGTATGTACCGGAATTGGCTGTGAACTTACTATCTGTTAGCAAGATGTGTCAGAAGGGCTACACAGTGACGTTTCGAAAACAGACGTGTAAGGTGATCAGTCCTAGTAATAAATTGGTTGCGATTGGTCAAGAATCTGGTGGTTTATACAGATTGAAAAGATCACCTGGGTCGTTGGTGAACATGGTCAGCCGGATGGAAGACAACTTTAAGCTTTGGCATCGCAGACTATGTCATATGTCTGTTGGCTGCATGAAACGACTTGAAACCATGGCAAGCGGATTTGAATTTAGAGTGACGGATGGAATGCAGTGTGTACCATGCATACAAGGGAAGCATCATCGACATCCGTTTAACATCAAGGGACAACGTGCGGATCGTGTGCTTGAGTTAATTCATTCCGATTTGTGTGGACCCATGGAGACAGCATCGATAGGAGGAAATCGTTATTTTATAACATTCATCGATGACTCGAGCAGAAAGGCGTTCGTATATTTCCTGAAATCGAAAACCGAAGTGTTTGAAACGTTTAAACATTTCAAGAGTTATGCCGAGAACCAGACTGGTGAGAAAATTAAGCGTATCAGATCGGATAACGGACGGGAATATATGAATCGTGAAATGAAGCTATTCCTTTGTCAAGCCGGTATTCATCATGAAACATCCGCTCCGTACACTCCGGAGCAGAATGGATTAGCGGAACGTATGAACCGGACGATTGTAGAAAAGGCGAGGAGTATGCTGTGTGATGCCAATCTGCCAAAGCGTTTTTGGGCTGAAGCAGTTGCGACAGCATCGTATGTGATCAACCGATCACCTACTATGGGATTGCGAATGACACCTCACGAAGCATTTACTGGTAGAAGACCGAATCTTGCCCATCTTAGAATATTTGGAGCAAAGGTGATGTGTCATGTGCCGAAGGAAAGAAGGCAGAAATGGGATGCCAAATCAGATTCTGGCATTTTCATGGGATACAGTAGCAGTTCCAAGGCGTATCGAGTTTATAACTCAAAGACTAAGAAGGTTATCGTTAGTCGGGATGTAATATTTGTGGATGAATGTGCAAAGAATCGAGTTTCTGAGTTTGAAGAATCATCTACTGAAGTCAGTCTTGGTGAATTCCATTTTCAACCTGTCGTACAGGATCAAGAAGTAGAAAGTTTGGAGACAAATGGAGCTCGGAATGATGATAACGATTCAGAATACGACGATGCTATAGGAGATCAAGCAGAAGCTATTGAACACCATAAACCACAAATAGAGGACCCACAGAAGTTGGTAAGGCGTAGTGAGAGGGAGCGCATTATCCCTGGCAAGTACCGGGATTTTGTAATGAGTTGCAATGCTGCAGTTAAAAGTCCTGATGAATCCTGTACCGTGGTTCCAGCGATGTTAAATGAACCGATAACGTACCAAGAGGCTAATTCCTGTGAAGATAGCAGTCGCTGGAAAGATGCTATGAAATCAGAGTATGATGCCTTATTGGAAAATCGAACATGGGACTTGACGAGTTTGCCTGCTGGTCGAAAACCCTTACGATCAAAGTGGGTGTATACGGTGAAAACCAATGCAGATGGCTCGGTGGAGAGATTCAAAGCCAGGTTAGTCATTAAAGGTTTTTCGCAAGTCAAAGGTGTGGATTACAACGAGACCTACGCACCTGTTGTTCGATTGGCTACCGTGCGATATCTAATGTCCTTGGCTGTCAACATGGACTTGAAGATACTGCAGATGGATGCAGTGACAGCATTTCTACAAGGAGACCTGGGAGAAGAGGAAATATACATGGAGCAGCCAGAAGGATTTGTGAATCTAGAAGCACCACACAAAGTGTGTAAATTGAAGAAGGCGTTGTATGGACTGAAGCAAGCTAGTAGAGTTTGGAATTTGAAACTAGATGCTGAGCTGAAACGCATTGGGTTGGTACAGTCCAATTACGATTCTTGTGTCTACTACAAGATTGATAGAGGAAGTGTGCTGATTGTAGCAGTGTATGTAGACGATTTATTGATCTTCTCGAATAATGAGAGCTGGGAAAAGAACTTAAAACAACAGTTGACCAAGAGATTTAAAATGAAGGATTTAGGTCTCGCGAACAAAGTTCTTGGAATACGAGTGACCAGAGCAGATGGTGTAGTTATGTTGGATCAAGAACTGTACATAAATGAATTATTGAAGCGATTCGGTGTAGCTGAGTGCAACCCAGTTCTTACTCCAGCGGATCCAGGCCAGAAACTGTCCAAGGAAATGTGTCCTAAGACTGAAGAAGAGCGCAGACAGATGCAACAGGTTCCTTACCGGGAACTGATAGGCGGCCTGCAGTACTTATCACAAGGAACTAGACCGGACATAAGTTTTGCTGTAAATGCTGTGAGTCACTACTGTAACAATCCTGGGAAAACTCACTGGATTGCAGCCAAACGGATCTTACGTTATTTAAAAGGCACGAAATCCATGAAGCTGTTATATAAAGCAACAATTGAAAAAGGCTTTGAAGGTTTTTGTGATGCTGATTGGGGTAATGACACTGATAATCGTCATTCCATTACTGGCTATGTGATGAAGCAATCTGGAGGTTCAGTTGCCTGGAATTGTCGCAAACAATCAACAGTTGCACTTTCGACGACGGAAGCCGAATACATGGCACTTTCAGCTGTCACACAGGAAGCTATTTGGTGGAGAGGTTTTCGAAAAGAACTGTTGGGAATCGAAGAGCCATTGACGATTTTTTGTGATAATCGAAGTGCTATCTATTTGGCGGAGAAACAAATTGGCTACTCACCTAGAAGCAAACATATTGATATTAGACATCATTTTGTGAGACAGAGCATTGCAAGAAATCTTGTTCAGCTGAAACATGTTTGCTCTGAAAAACAAGAAGCTGATTTGCTAACTAAGGTACTTCCTACCAGCAAATTTGAAGATGGACGGAAGGCCCTTGGAATTAAAACAATTCATGATTAAGGGGGGATGTTAGAAGAGTAATCTATGAATTGTAGTAGCCTTTGTTTTTTAATACATGATTATTCTGTGTTCAACTACTGAATATATCAGACGTACTTTTCAATAAACAAGAATAATAAAATTGTCTAGTACATAAAAGGAGCCTTTTTTTTTAGTGGCCAAAACTGGTACACAGATAGGGCCAAAATAGAAACATATAGGGCCAAAATAGCGACAAAAAGTGTGTTCGGGAATTGATGATTTTTTAGTGAAAACATCAAATAAACTCACAAATGTGATTTGGAAATCATGCTTAGATAGTTACTCTACATTACCATACCAAGTTTATCGTTATATGATCAATACAATGAGTGTAACGAATTTTTTTGTGCTGACCCTTTCCTAATGTGGCCAAAACCCCCGCACTTACCCTAATTCGACAGTTGGCATCTGACGAATACAGTGGAGTTCAAGTGGACAGTTACGAGCAGAGAAAACCCGTTAGCAAGGTTATTTGTTCCTTTTGATCGCACTTCTGTGTGCGTGGGCTGCGTTTGGAGCCTGTGATTATTTTTATAGTGCAAGTGAAAGAAAAAAGCTTTTGGAGGAGTGTTTTTTTTCTTCTTAAATAATGGGGGTCCAAGACCCTGGGGGGGGGGGAGTCCCCCTCAGTAACTACTTCGAAGTGCTAGGAGACCTTAGTGAACCAAAAAGAAAAATGGGAAGGAAAAACACTGCAGTGCTAAACATCACATCCCAGATAACTAGTGAACAAAAATTTATGGTTATGGAGTCAACAGTAGCGGAACGTGATTTGAGCAGAGTTAACCCTTTTCTGCTGCAAAAAGTGATTGAAACCGCCATTGGCAGCAAACCAGAAGAGGTAACCCGCCTGAGAGGAAGGAAGCTGCTGCTGCGGCTGAACAATGACAGACAGGTGAGCAAGGCCATAAGGATAAAAAAAATCCCGGATAGCAAAGGCGATATCGAGGTGAAGGTGGTGGAGCACCCGGCACTAAACACTTCAAAAGGAATCATACGCTGCCCGGGTATCGAATTTTTGACAGAGCAGGAGATCCTAGAAGGTTTGAAAGGAGAAAAGGTTACGTAGGTCACAATAATGAAAAGGAAGATCGACGGTGAACTAAAAAACACCAGGACCGCAATAATATCATTTAAATCGACCACGGTACCGCGCTCGGTGGATTTTGGTTTGTACCCGATCCTGGTCGAGCTGTACATCCCGAACCCCACACAATACCCAAAAAATTTACTACAGAAACATCATACGCACACACGGCCAGTAAAAGTAAACACACGCACAGCATTAACGATATACAAAAAAAATAATACAGAAAATACTACCAGCCAACAGGCTACCGCACAAAACAAATATGAAAAACAGACAGTAACAAACACAGCAGAAAATAATAAGCAACAACAGAACAAACAACAGGACAAAAACCCAGAGGAGAAAATCTCCTTATATAGTACCATCGAGAAAGAACAAGGAAAAAATACAACAGAATCACTCACTCCTGCGGGAGCGAATGAAATGGAGGATACGCTGAGTTTAAGCGATTCGGAAATTATCGTAGACAAGGCCGTATCTATGAGTGACGTGGAGCTGATGATACAGGACATCGAAAGATGAGAGAAGGAAGATCACTTCTCCTCAACTCCGTAGAGATCAAAATGGCCCACACGAACATTAATAAAATACAAAACAACAGTAACTCTTTAAAAATACTTCAAGCCAACATACAAGGATGGCTGCAAAACAAGGATGAAGTGTTCAGACTAGCGATACAAGAGCAAGCAGACATTTTATGTATGCAAGAAACTTGGATAAACCCAAAGATTTCCCCGAAGTTAAAAGGATATATAATGATTACAGATAATAGGGAAGACGGGTATGGAGGCACTGCCATAGCTATTAAAAAATGTTATAAAACGGAAAGAGCACAGGGGGCAGTCATATCGAACAAATTTGTGCAAGTAACTACCGTGACAATAAACGAACTGGACATGATAGTGATGTCCGTATATGTGAGACCTCAAACCCCCATAGCTGTTTTTAAGAGAACAATAAGCCAAATTATTAACAGGGTCATCACGGAAAAAAAAAGATTGCGATTCTAACGGGGGATTTTAATGCCCACCACAGCACATGGGGCAACACTTTCACGGATGCGAGGGGAAAGTACCTGCTAGAGGAGATAGATGAGGTTGACTTCATGTTTTTGCATAACAAAGAAGAGACGTTTATAAATCCAGACTCAGCCATAAACAACTCGGCCATAGATCTCACGATTATACCGGTGTCAGCATATTTGATGACCAAACGGCTTGTCACTAACTTGCACGTTGGAGCAAGTGGTCACAGAGTTATCTCTATAACTATTGATAAGCCATGCAAACCAAATAGAACTGAGATGTTAAATATAGAAAATATAGCCTGGCAGCTACACAACATGGAGGCGCCAGAGAGGGTCAGTTTTAAAACCCTAACCAAAGATATAAATAAGATTAGGAAAGCAAACACCAAAGAAACAACGATGGCACCGAAATCGTGATGGGATGATCAGTTGGAGAAAGCATGGGAAGAAAGAAAGGTAGCCCAAAAAAGATACAACACGAACCGAAACTTTGAAAATCATGTTGAATTGAAAAGAAAGGCGGCGAAATTTAAATTCCTTAAAAAACAAAACCAAAGAAAGAACTTTGAAAAATGGCTGGATACGCTAGATGATCAAACATCGTGCAGAGACCTGTGGAGCCTTATAGCAAAGTGCAAGGGTGGAAAACAGAGGGACTGCTACGTCAATGTGGTCCACAGCAATACAGACAATGCCAAAGCATTTATAAAGAGAAACTGTCCCAACAACAAAACGGGAAAACTCCTAGCACCCCCTTACACCCACTGTGAAGACATCTTAGACATAGAGAAGTGGAAGTCAATCATAGCCAAAAAGAAAAACACTGCTCCAGGAGCAGACAACATATCATACAAAATGCTTCAAATGCTTAATGACAGCTATGCTGAAAAGATCGTAGAAGAGATAAATAGAAAGTGGAGGGCAGGAAAGGCAGGGAAGCTATTAAAAACAATTAAAATAGTTGCAATCATCAAACCTGGAAAGGATTCCACGGACATTGAAAACTACAGGCCAATCTCCCTACTTCCCACTCTTACAAAGGTGATTCACACCGCGATTCTGGGCATACTCACTGTTATGGGCGATAACGGCAACCTGGTTGTCCTATCCTTGGGCTCGCAATGATGAGCGATCATCATTGAGTGATGCCGCAGAGCGAGGATTGAAGAGTGCCCGAGCACGATCGATCCGACGATCATCAAGTATGACCCGACGCCTGAGGTCACGGGAGTTCGCGTCTTCTGTATCCGACCGCCGATCCGGGTAGACGTGCCGTTTTTCGTCTCTGCGTTTTTAGTGTGTTATAATATGTAATTCGTTCTTTACAATAAAAGTGTGTTAACGTTTAAACCACAACAGTTGGCGACGAGGATTTTAAAACGTTTTTTTTATGTGAAGTGAACTCCGCGTTCAACAAAAATTCCGCCGGCACGGAAGCGTCGCAGGATGAGCCAGGAGCAAGAAGAACGAAGAGCGTCACAAGTATGGCCGAACGCAATGGCCCAGGCGACCGCACACGCACCAACGCAAGAAGCGAGTCAACGTCCGGAGGCTCCGCCGATACAGTTCGCACAAAATAATGGTGCCGCTCCACCATTTTTGATGCCATCGGTGCAGAACAACCTGCAAATGCCACACGACAATTCGGCAACGTCACAAATTTTGCAGCTTATGCAGCAACAGCTGGCGCAGCAACAACAAATTTTGTTGCAATTCATGCAGCAAACGAACGCGCCCAATGAGAAAATGCCCCAAGAGCAAATTTTGGATTCCTTGTGCGGCCACATAAAGGAGTTCAGATACGATGCTGAGACCGGCATGACGTTCGCTGCCTGGTATGCAAGGTACGAAGACCTGTTCCAGAAGGACGCTGCACGGTTGAAAGACGAGGCAAAAGTACGCTTAATGATGAGAAAATTGGGAACACCAGAACACGACCGGTACACGAGCTTTATGGGCTTATCACATTGGTCGCCAATGGCGACATTGCCAAAGGCGGCGGACTGTCAGAGTCGACGATGACACCTAGTTTGACATATTGCCGACCCTTGGTAGTCTGATCAGGAAGGACACCTGCAAAGAGGGAGTTCATGTCTTTTGTTTTCAGTTGACTGTTGATTGTTGATTGTACGCTTCAAGATGCCGAAAGATTACAACTTAATTAATGATCTTATTGATGGTTGGAAAAATCGTCCATATTTGTGGAACAAATGTGATCCAAAATATAAAAACATAGATGCTAGACAAAAGGGACTGGAAGAGTTATTGGAAATATACTCTTCGTATGAACCGGACGCAACGGTCGACGTTGTGAAACGAAAACTAAATACCCTACGTAAAAGTTACGGCAAGGAAAAAAATAAAATTGAGGCTTCTGCAAGAAGTGGTGCAGCAGCTAAAGATGTGCATGTTCCATCGTTGTGGTATTACGACCAGCTGACCTTTTTGAATTACTCTTCCAAAAATTCATCCGTAAGCAACATCGAAAGCGAAGACGAAGGCAATGGAAATGTAAGTAATCAGATTTTTAATGCACAATTTTTTTTTTTGGTGTTCAGTATGCTGGAAATACATCATTTTTCTTTCGTTACAATCAAAGACCGCATGAATTCGATTTATACTATTGTTATCACAAATTACAGACATGTATACATCCTAAGCAGTATAACCATTCTCGATGGCCGCATCCTGCCATGCTACTGACCCTTCATTCATGAAATAGTTTTCGAATCTTAATCGTACCTGTTTTGCTTCTGTTTGCGAGTTTCCTGTAGGTAAAGTTTGAAGATTGACCATTGGACTCGACGTAAGAAATTCATCAGAATTCATAATTTCTACGGTAGATGTTTGGCAACGAAGAAAATTATGTAAATAACAAGCAGTTAAAACTAATTTTTGAATGTTTTCAACTTGTTTGATTCTTATTGCTATTTGAAAAATTTGAAAACGACCAGCTAGAATGCCGAATGCATTCTCTACAACTCTACGAGCCCGTGACAATCTGTAATTAAAAATCTTTGCTGAATAATTTAGTTGCCTTCTATTGTAAGGTTTCAAAAAATCTTTGCGCAACCCGAATGCTTCATCACCCACGAATACGTATGGAAGAACTGTGTTGGTGTTTTCAATATTTTCTTCCGGCGGTAGTTGTAATCTTCCATCTGTAAGTTTTTTGTAAAAAGTTGTAGATTGAATGCATCCTCCATCTGAGATGCTTCCATGCCCTCCAACATCGCACATGATGAACTTGTAATTTGAATCAACTACTGCCATGAGTACGATGCTGTGGAATTTTTTGTAGTTAAAAAACTCCGAACCACTGCCTGGCGGAGGAATTATTCTAATATGTTTTCCGTCCACAGCGCCTAAGCAATGTGGAAACTGCCATCGCTCAGAAAACCCCGCAGAAATTGCTTTCCACTGATGACAGCTCCGGGGAACCTAAAACGATATTAAAAATGATCATTGATTTTACCTAATTTATCGAAGCTCTGGTTTTTAATCATTGAACATTTTTTATTTTATATTTCAGCCAGCCGATATGGAAGAAAATCACGAAGAATACCTGGAGGAGTACCTCGAGGAGTACCTGATGGACCAAAATAATAACGAACCAGATACAAGTAGTGCACCAGGACCATCAAGAAAGCGGAAGGCAGGGGATGAGGAAAAGGCATTACGAACAAAAGTAATGAAGCTAGTCGTAGATCGACTAGAGAACACGCCGTCACAAGTACCCGCAACTAAAACTACAAAATTTATCGAAGCCTTACAAACCGAGCTGGATTTGGTTCCAAATGAAATGCTTGCATACACAAAAAAATTGCTGATGGAAGTTGTGGCTCTCGGTCAAACCGGCAACCTGACATCGTCGTCATGTATAAATCATCGGGAATAAAAGATTTTTCCACTTTATATTATTTCTTTAAACTCACCTTCATGTATTGTTTGAGCACATTCATGATCGCCTGGCATGTTTCCGGAACTATTTTGCACAACAAGGGTTGGGATATAGCCGTTTCAAAACGTAAATTTTGATAGGAGCTACCGCTGATCAAAAACCGTAGTGTTGCACTTAGCCTCTCATGAGCAGACACCGGTTCTCTTAACTGTGTGTTTTGTTTTCTTATTAATGGTGTAACCCACTGCAACAGCAATAAATAAGTGCTTTCATCCATCCTAGCGTAAATTAGCCAATCCGTCGGTTCCAGCCGCAGTTCATCCATCAAGTTCGTGTGTGAAAAACGATGTCTTTTAGAATGCAAATTTTTCACCCATATTGTTCTTTTTTTTTTCGGAGCTTCTGTTGCAAAAAGAACAGCCACTGCCATCAGAAGATCTTCATCCATGGTTATATTTAATTTCACGTTTACTTTGTACCACTTTCAAATGTAGTAAACAAACGACAATGACAGTTCAGCGATATGAGCAAGCTCATTTCGCCAACGAACCCCAGTCGACGTAACGTCATTGTCGTTTGACAGTCCGCCGCCTTTGGCAATGTCGCCATTGGCGACCAATGTGATAAGCCCATTATTCTCCCAAACCATCCGCGTGATTTCTCACTGCAAGAAACGGTTGCCAAGTTGACCACCTTATTCGGCACGAAGGAATCCTTGCTCCACAGACGGTTTAAGTGCTTGAAGTTAACCAAACTACGTAGTGAGGATTTCGTCACTTTCGCGTGTCGGGTGAACTCTGGCATCGTAGATTTCGAGTTGGGAAAGTTGACCGAAGAACAACTAAAATGTTTAGTGTTCGTTTGCGGTATGAAGGACGAGGAAGACATTGAGTTTCATTCGCACGCGGCTGTTACATCGTATCGAGGAGAATCATGCAGTGACCCTTGACCAACTTTCCGCAGAATGTCAACGCATGACAAATTTGCGTCAGGATAGTGCAATGATTGAACGCGACCGCAGTGAACAAGTTCTTTCCGTTCAACGTAGTTTCCATCGACCACACCGCCCGTCTCATCACACCAACGAGAAGCATGCAGACAAACCCAGCCGACCAAGCTGGTTATGTGGATCCCTGCATTGGACTCGCACGTTCAAGACGCACACGTGCACACAATGCGGATCGGTCGGCCATCGCGAAGGGTTTTGTAAGCAGCAAAGGAGCAGGAAGCAGCACCATCGGAAAAAGTATCTCCCGAGACGAGCCAACATGCGCAGTGTCACTGTCAACGTGAACAGTCTACGTCACCGAAGAAAGTTTTTATCGTGTACGATTAACGGCATCCAAATTCGGCTCCAACTGGATACTGCATCAGACATCACGGTGATTAGTCGTCAGCTTTGGAAGTCGTGGTCTTCCGATACGACTAACACCACCATCCGTAACTGCAAGATCAGCGTCCGGTAACAAACTCGAAATTGCTGGCGAATTTCGAGCAACGGTTGAAATTAACGAGCAGAAGAAGCAAGCTGTAATTTTCGTAGCAGAAGCAGAGTTAGCCTTGCTGGGAATCGACCTAGCAGAATCGTTTTCCTTATGGTCCGTCCCTATCGACCAGCTGTGTAACAAAATTACCAGTGCAACGAGCGTTCCAGAGGGAATAGTGCGAAAATTTTCAAACCTGTTTAAACCAACCATGGGTTTTTGCGTGAAAACTGAGATTACGCTAAACCTAAAGCCGGACTAGCGTCCTATTTTCTGCCCGAAACGACCAGTGGCTTACGCCATGCGCGATGCAGTGGACACCGAACTGGAAAGACTCCAGCGTCTCAACATCATCACTCCAGTCCAGCACTCCGAGTGGGCAGCCCCGATTGTAGTCGTGCGGAAGTCGAATGGTCAAATAAGGATCTGCGGCGACTATTCGACAGGCCTCAACGCAGCGCTACATCCTCATGATTACCCGCTACCGCTGCCACAGGACATCTTCGCAAGGCTGGGTAACTCAACGATTTTTAGTCAAATTAACTTATCCGATGCTTTTTTGCAGGTCCCCATCGCTGAGCAAAGTCGTCGCTTGCTCAATATTAACACACACAAGGGGTTGTACCTGTATAATCGCCTGCCACCAGGGATTAAAATAGCACCAGGTGCATTCCAGCAACTCATGGACCAAATGCTTGCTGGAATGGAACGTGTCTCAAGCTACATGGACGATGTTATCATTGGAGGACGAACACAGAAGGAACACGACGATACACTAAATGAGACCCTGAGGCGCATTCAAGAATACGGTTTCACTATTCGCCCGGACAAGTGTTCGTTCAACAAACACCAGGTACGCTATCTTGGGCATATAGTCGACAATCACGGTATCCGTCCAGACCCTGCCAAAATAGCCGCCATAAGAGATCTTCCCGCGCCAACCGACGTTAGTGGCGTACGTTCGTTCCTAGGCGCCATTAATTTCTACGGAAGATTCATTCCTAACATGCGCAGGCTTCGTTATCCTTTGGATAACCTATTAAAGGAAGGAAATGTTTTCAAGTGGTCCCCAGAGTGTCAAAAGGCCTTCGAGCAGTTCAAAACGTTACTAGCCTCCGAACTGCTCTTGACGCACTACGATCCAAAGCTTGAGATCGGATTAGGCGCAACCATAAGCCATAAGTTCCCCGATGGATCTTATAAGGTTGTGCAACATGCATCCCGTGCTCTCACGAAGGCCGAAAAAAACTTCAGTCAAATGGATCGAGAGGGCCTGGCTATAGTTTTCGCTGTGACCAAGTTTCACAAGTATGTGTATGGGCGTCATTTCATCCTTCAAACGGATCACAAACCACTGCTAAGAATTTTCGGAAGCAAGAAGGGCATCCCGGTATATACTGCTAACCGACTGCAAAGATTTGCGCTAACTTTGCAGTTGTATAATTTTGAAATACAGTATATACCTACCACACATTTAGGGAACGCTGATGTGCTTTCACGGCTGATTAAAAACCACGACAAACCAGAACAAGAGTACATAATAGCCAGTATTAATCTGGAAAAGGACATGCAATCAGTCGTCGTAAGCTCCCTGGAAGCATTTGCCCTAAACTCAAGAGATGTGGAAACTGCAACGAAATCCGACAAAACCATGCGTAGAGTATTGCAGAATGTACGCGAAGGATGGTCACGCGACAATGCGTTTAACGGCGAACTGGCATGTTTCTACGCCAGGAAGGATGCATTATGTGAAGTGGGAGGCTGTCTTTTGTTCGGGGAGAGAGTTGTTATACCAAGTGCTCTCCGGCAACGATGCTTACGCCAATTACACCATGGCCATCCAGGCGTACAACGCATGAAATCATTAGCGAGAAGCTACGTTTACTGGCCAATGCTTGATAAAGAAATCGCGGAGCTTGTAGCAACCTGCAACGCCTGTTCATTGGCAGCTAAGTCACCACCACGTTCTAGTCCAGTACCATGGCCCGAAGTAACCACACCATGGCAACGCGTCCATGTTGATTATGCTGGCCCCATAGACGGTTACTCCTTCTTGATTGCAGTCGACGCCTTCTCAAAATGGCCTGAGATTATAAGGACTGTCAGCACAACGTCGACAGCGACCATACGTATCCTGAGAAGAATGTTTGCACGTTATGGTATGCCAGTTACCCTAGTCAGCGATAATGGTCGTCAATTTACAAGTGCAGAATTTGAGGAGTTTTGTACATGCAACGGGATTGAGCATCTCACATCCGCCCCGTTCCACCCGCAATCTAACGGGCAAGCTGAACGTTTCGTAGATACGTTCAAACGCGCGATAGGCAAAATCTCTAGCGATGGAACTACCATTGAGGATGCACTTGAAATATTCCTCCAAACATATCGGGCCACGCCAAACCCACAAGCACCAAATAGTAAAGCGCCAGCAACGATAATGTTCGGAAGACAGATTCGTACATGTTTAGAACTGATTCGACCAACTCCTAAACACGAAAGAGAGATCGATAGTGAACAACGACGTATTTTTGTCCCAAACGATTCTGTTTTTGCCAAGGTTTACTCGCGAAACGGATGGAAAAGGAAGCCAGGAAAGATCCTTGGTAAATGTGGAAGCGTAATGTATCGCGTTATGACTGATGATCGGAGAATAATACGGAGCCATGTAAACCAGCTTCGACGACGGAATTATAATGAGCAGCATACACCTAATCAGCGTATTTTGCCGCTGCACATCCTTTTAGAGGAGTGGAATCTAACATCATCACCGCCATCATCTACATCTGGTCCATCGTCATCGTCAAAACAGCAGTCATCGTCATCGTCCAAACAGCAGTCATCGTCATCGTCCAAACAGCAGTCATCGTCATCGTCCAAGCAGCAGTCATCGTCATTGTCCGAACAGCAGCCATCGTCATCATCTACGTCCCAATCGTCAGCGTATGAGATCGTGCCAGCGTCATCGTCTTCAGTATCTCCTATAAGCAACCGCATCCCTCGAGAGACGCACGAGATGGAAGCACAGCCGGTACCACCACCACGCCGCTCCTTTAGAGATAAAAAAGCACCGCGTCGGTTCGACCAGTACCTGCTGTATTAAAAGGGGGGAGATGTTATGGGCGATAACGGCAACCTGGTTGTCCTATCCTTGGGCTCGCAATGATGAGCGATCATCATTGAGTGATGCCGCACAGCGAGGATTGAAGAGTGCCCGAGCACGATCGATCCGACGATCATCAAGTATGACCCGACGCCTGAGGTCACGGGAGTTCGCGTCTTCTGTATCCGACCGCCGATCCGGGTAGACGTGCCGTTTTTCGTCTCTGCGTTTTTAGTGTGTTATAATATGTAATTCGTTCTTTACAAAAAAAGTGTGTTAACGTTTAAACCACAACACTAACTGATACTGTAGACAGATATCAGGTAATCCCACCCACCTCTTTTGGATTAAGGAAAAATAAATCTATCACCACAGCCACCAACTGGTTAGAAAACGAAGTATACTGCAACAACAGGAATGGCAAATGCACTGGCGTCATTTTTATGGACGTAAAAAATGCCTACAACAGCGTAAACACATTCAAGTTGGTGCAAATACTGAAAGCATCAAGGATTCCGGAGCCGGTAACCAGATGGATTGCGGACTTCCTCATAAACAGAAGGTTGGAAATAGCAGTGGGTGAAAGGAAGGTGGTGAGAGTAGTGTCGCATGGACTACCACAGGGGGACGTGTTATCACCCTCCCTTTTTAATTTGTACACCAGTCAATGTCACATATCAAACAGCAACAGTGGTAAATCAAATATTATACAATATGCTGATGATTTTGCTATCATCGCAGTGGGAAGCCCCCAGTTCGTCAAAATAGAACTGCAGAGAATGATGGATATCTTCATGCAAGACATCAACTGGCTCGAATTGGAGATGAATATCGAGAAAACAAAACTCATGATCTTCCCAAAGGACGAAGACGCTGTACAGGTGAAGGCCAATGGAAATAGGACAATGAAAACCAAAACACACACTTTCCTAGGGATCGCAATAGACCAAAAACTGAAATTCCACCTTCATGCAGACAACCTGATACAAAAAGCACGGAACAAATTAAATATTATTAAAATGATTTGCAATAGAAAAAATAACGTCAACCCGGTAAAGGCCATACAAGTGCATAGAGCGATCATCAGGGGATCGATGGAGTTTGGGTCAGCGCTACTGAGTAACGCCAACAAAACATGGCTAAGTAAAATGGATGTCGTAATTCATCAATCGCTGCGGAAAGTTACGGGTTGTACCAAAACCACGCCAATAAACACTTTGATGGCGATGGCAGCAGAGGTCCCATTTTCTATACGGAGACATTTCACAATCGCAAAAGAACTAGTCAAATCCATCGCATATTCTCCACTTAATGAAACGCAATTAAAAAAATTGGAGCATGAAAACCAAAGAAAACGAAGATCGGCCCAGGAACAAGCATTCCTAAAAAACTTGGACCTGGTAAAGATGATCCCTAGAATAAGGTACAATGATACGAAAGGCTGTGATATAGAGATAAGTTAAAAGATCCCGGGACTAATAGGTAGCAAAAAGGAAACAAATCCCCTAAGCATAAGACAAATCTGCATGGAATATATGAGGACACGAAACCATAACCGCCCCAGTATATATACGGATGGCAGCATCACAGAAGAGGGCTGCGGGGTTGGAGTATACTTCCAGCTTCCAGGAGAGCTAGGCACAAAAGAATATTCGTATAAACTGACGAACAACGTGGCAATCTGCACGGTGGAACTTATTGCCATCGAAAAGGCTCTGGAAATCGCTGCGGCGCATCGTATATTTCAGCCAATAATCTATACGGATCTATTCAGTATGTCAGCATGAACAGCATGCTACATTCTGAGCAACGCCATAACAGCAAACTGCATAGAGGAGTTTGTATCGAAAATATTACATAATTGTCTATATACCAAAGCTACCATACAATGGACACCCAGCCACGTGGGTATTGAAGGAAACGAAAGAGCAGAGTTATTGGCAAAAAGGGGAACACAGTGCAACACCTACATCTGCAACCAGGGAAGACTAGAAGACATAATGTGCACTTTAGAAAAAAGAATGATGCAAGAAGCAAACGAGTGGTACACGCAGACGAGTACCATAAAGGGCAAAACATATTTCAAGCTGCAGAACGTAATAGAGAAAAAGGTATGGCATCACAAAATGAAATTACCTGCCAAAGCTATTAAGTGGCTTAACAGACTGTTGGCAGGGCATGATTACAGCAAGTACTGGCTAAATAAAATGAAAATTGTAGAATCTGCGAACTGTGATATCTGTGATGTACCTGAGACTGGCAGACATAAAGTGTTCGTTTGCGATAAATATAGACTAGAAAGACAAAACTGTGACATAAGTATAGACAAATTTGAAAAATGCTTCATGAAAAGGGACCATAAATATATGCAAGATACCTGTAAGTTCATAATGGAGAATAGGATCACCTTCTAGGAAAAGCAAATAAGCAAGGTAGGATGAGAGCGACCTTTTCCACTCATTCCCAATCAACCACCGAGCATGCCCGGTAAAGGCTGGGGTCATAACCCACGCTTCCTGACGGAAATAGCTGGAAAGCCCTACAATCAACGGGGAAGGTCGCTGGAATCCACAAACAGTGATTATAAACAGAAGTAAGTAACGACAGTCACAAGACGTCATAAACAAGGAACAAACAAAACAACACAAGTATCAGAGTACATAACAGAAGTGAACAAATAAAGATACCCATAATAGACAGTAAGGATAGACACAGAAAATCAGGACATATGGCCTTAGTAGCCGGTCCGTAACACTGTAGAGGTCTATGTCCCCAGGTTAGCTTGTGAAGGCCCAGGAAGCTGGATTCTAAAGCCGTACTGGGGTAAACCCTCGACAAAGAAGAAGAAGAAGAAGAAGAAGAGGGCCAAATTAACTGGCGCATGAGAACTTTAATTAACATACTGGCTGTAGATAACAAACGCACTGTTCACTGCACAAAAACCAAAAACTGTTCAAAAGAGCGCTACCATTTCACGAACCAAACGATAACATGATAAGGCAATCAAAACAATTCATAAAAAAACAACCTCTATTTATGAACATCTTTGGCCGTTTACTAAATGATATATTTTGGCCGTTTCCCAAACAAGTACATTTCTTGGTACAGGAATCGGATCAACGCCGTATTTTGTGGTCTTACCATTTATTGCAACGCGGCCATGAACCCAGCCCTGCAACAACTGTCAAACACAGCCCTGCAACAGCTTTCAAACGAGAGCAGACATTTACCAGAGTTCCCCGGAGGCCAAATAAGGGTAAATTGAGTGGATTTCTCACGCATACACTCAAACAAGTTGTGGATTAATCTGTGGCTTTAACGTGGTCCACAACATTTTCTATTAGCATAAAATCGCTCAGTTCATTCGACGGGTTCATCCGATCGCCCACGGCGAATGCCCCTCAAGAGCGCAAAAAAATTTTCCTTCCCTCTCTCGCCTGTGCCTTGCTCGCCCCTTCTTGCCTGCTCCGTCTCATCGCCTCGGTCCCCCGTTCGCTACTCGCTCTCTTCGTATGCGCCGCCCCATCTTCTCTTCGTTCGCTTCTCCGTCGCTTGTTGTCTGTGTCTGCCCAAGGGACCATTTTGACACGGTTCGTCATAGCGTTCGTATGACGAAGAGACACTGACGAAAGGAAGCTCTGGAAGAGCCGGTTCTTCATGTCATGGTGGCGACGTCAAAATGCCGCGAGCAAAAAAAGGCAACAAAAAAACCGGCGGCTCTCTTCGATTCTTCCCGCGCTCTCTCGATATCGTGCTGCCCGTTCTGCTCTATTCTGTTTGTACCGGCCGTGATTCTATTTTTAGACTTGCGCTTGCAAATTGGGAGTTCAAGAGCTAGTGATTTCTAAGGTGCTGGCTCTACAAGCCGTGAAAACTTTTTCTGACTGAATTGTGTGAAGTTTGTGATTGCAACCGCCTTTAGCAGAGAGCTATTCTATGTGTGTTGATTTTCGAATTCAACAACTGTTTAAGAACCCGGCTGAGACGAACGCGTATTTCAACTCACTCTGAACGTTCTCTCTCGCATGGATGTGCATCGCTTGTGGATTTTCAGTTCGCTCTGTTCAGCGCAGTTCGCTGCAGTTCAGAACCGCCATATGCAGCGCATGGATATTCGCATCGATGGATTTGGAACTTTTTCGCGCGGTGTCATGAAAGTGCGCGAGCAGATTATATTTTTATGCGTGATTCTTCGTTAGTGTTTAAAACAAGTAAAATAAGGATTATTGAAATGCTGATAAACTAATCGGTTCGGTAATTATGGTAAGATACTATAAAATCAGGTATTAATCAATTATTAAATAGTTTAAAAATGTATTTTCTTCATATTATCATAAAATATGGTATCAACAAGAAAAACCCATCTTTCTCCCGAAATTGTATAACTTTAAACTGTATTGTGTAAAGTTTGAAAATGAAACACATATTGAGACAATTTTAGTAGCTTTGCTGAACGCACATTACTGCAGGTAAAATTAAGCATTCACATTTTGGATTGTCTTTAATATACTGAAACGTTATAATTAAGCGAGCAGAGCGTCAATCACGACAAACATCACATTTAAATAACTAATTTATACAAAGGGTGCACCTAGGTTGTAATAGCCGTGTTGCGGCACGTTCCGGCAAACAGGTCCCCGCGAAGGAAAGACCTCCTAGCTTGCTCGGTCCGTACACGGAACAAATGTTCCTGGAGAATCCTTGCCCTAAGCAATTGTCAAAACCTCTGGCTCTCTAATACCTTCCCGCTAGTTTGCTTTCACGAATGTCGGAAGCCTATGCCGCAGAAGGGGAGAGCTGAGCGCTTTGATCTTTCGGATGGGGTCGGGCAAGAATCCCAGGAGAGTAGCAACCTCAAGATCGTTGAAGCGAAATCTAGCAATTCTAAAAAGAAAAGACGAGACGTGCTCCGTTTGAGTCTAAGATTGATACTGATTTATTCATACAATTTAAGTTTCTTATATACTAGAAAATTGTAAACGTGTAGGTGTCATACGTACACGTATGTGCTGGTATGCGTGTGGGATGACCAATGTCGCATGCATTGATCCTGAACGATGTTTCCTAAAGATCATAAACTCGTCCTGTTTCTTTAGGTTTTCCTGTCGGTTCCCTTGATAAGGATATCTGCCTGAAACTATGGCGCGATCGCGTTTTCCCGTCGCCCGCTTGGTGCCTTATTCTTTCGCGATCCCTTTTTTATGGCTCTTGTTCTTTTACGGACCTTTCGTCGCCAGAACGTCGGACCTTTGCAAATTCGTTTATTTAGGCCAGCGATCGTTCTGGTAACAATTGGTTTACAATCTTCCTTGAACCATATTTACTATTTGCTAAACGTCCGTTTTACGTATTTGTATAGCTATACCTTTCGCTGTCGGTACGTCGGGCCTTTCTGTAAAAGTTTATTTAGGCCAACGAACGTTCCGTTGGCGATCAGTTCACATGTCGCGCGATCCTACTCGGTTGGTGCAGCAACATTCTCCCCCTCGTAATTCAACCCGTCGAATTACTCTGTCTTTAATTTTCTGTAGCTCCAACTACATTTTTTTCAAATATTCTACTCTTTCTTTTCGCAAGTAACACGAGGCTATGCTGAAGTTGGTTCTCCAAGTAGTCTTCCGGATGAGCCTTTCATCACTTTCTGTAGAGTTGGTCCTTCGCCGAGCTGTGCAGAACAACATGTTCCTTCTGTTCTACGTTTGCGATTTCTACCTTCACCGCTGGTCGTTTGAAGATCGTGTTGCCTGTTTGTGCCTCAATTGACCGCGCCTGTCCGTCTGGTACTGTGATAGCTTCAACAATTTTCTCCTTCAACCATTTTCTCGGAAGTGCGTTGTCGTCGGTTAGCAATACTATGTCGTTCTCTTTAATCGGTTCTATACGCTTGGCCCACTTGTCTCGTTTGATAAGTTTCTTCCTCGGCAAGTCTGCGTTGACCATTTCCACCTTTGGCGTAAACCCCTTTTTGTTCTCTGCTAATCGATGTTTGAGATGACAAGGTTGTCGACTTGGCGCAGCTGTTTGTTGGGAATGTGGCTGACTATAATCAGGATGCGTGCGCTGGGAGACAGCGCAGCAATCTTTTCCAATCTTCTCCGAAACCGTTTGACGCCATCCTCGTCGAGGTAGGGGAGAAGTTTGTTGAGTATGCTGAACCTTTGCATACCCTTCTGTGATGCCGACAACTGCTTCTCTTTTGGAATACATGTCCATTCTGCATTCGTGTAGAGGTGTGTGGTTTCTTGTTGCTTGTCCAGGGCAACGCTTTCTTTTTTGCTTTTTCTGTTCTGGCGTGGACTTTGCACCAAAACCTTTCGATGAAGAACGTTGCTTGATAACTCTTTCTGCTATCTCTTCCGATTGTTGAATTAAAGCGCAGACGGAACTATTGTCATGTTCTTTTTCTTCTTCACCAAATACAGTCCAGCCAAGTTTAGTTTTGATCGCTGATGGCTCTTTGCTTGCCCCTATCCTTTGGTCTAAAGGAACCATCAGGTGGGAGTTGTTCAGCCCAATCAAAACGGTAGGGCGTGCGTCTTCGTAAGGCACCATGTCTATGCCTTTAAGGTGATGGTATTTTTCACCTTATCTTGCAGGGTTGATCGACTGTGTTGGTAGCTTAAGATCTTTAACCGTTCTTGCATCTTCTAACCTGTATTGCTTGCTTTCTTTTGCGCCTTTAATTTTACAGTTTACGCGCCTACTGTTAGTTTCCTTAACCGATAAGTTTTGAGTCCACGTAAGCGTAAGTGGATCAACATCTCCTTCTAACATTAAACGCTTTGCCGTTGTACCCTCAATGAGTGTTGACGACGATGCAGTGTCTAAGATAGCAAATGTGTTAATCTTGGTGCGTCCGTTGCTCAACACCACCGGTATGATTTGATAGTACAACTTGGATCCGGAATTATGATTACAAATAGGACTTGAGTTGGGAACGTGCAACAAGGGATGATGTTTCGCATTACATTGTTCAATACTACACTGCCTAGCTGTCCAACAGTTTTTGAGCCTGTGCCTGGTGGAGCGAAGACATCCCAGGCACACATGACACTCTCTGGCAATGTCGTACCTTTCCTTGGGATGCTTTTTCTTGAACTGCTCACAGTTCAGTAAGTTGTGGGAACCTTTACAGCAAGGACATCCCGAAGAACCTTGATTCTTTACTTTCGTTTTATCGCGCTCGGCCTTTTTGCCTGACGGTACTTTTCTTGTTACAATGGCTTTGTGGACATTTACTGAATGTCGGTCCATCCTTCTTGGCAATTGCCGGATGTTATTAGCAATCGGTGCCAACCAACTGTTAAAATGCTCGAGCGTTGGAATTGCTCGACGTTCAATTTCGCGCTTATATTCTATCCAGCTGATTTGCTTATCAACTGGAAGCTTGCATACAATTTCTTCGATCAGCCGATGGTCATGTAAAAATGCTGGTTTTTCCATAGCAATGACGTTTGTAACAAAGTTTTCAACCGCATCGCTCAATTCTGGGATATGATCATGGTCCGCTCTTGCTCTTAACACTTCTTTGAGCAGTTCCTGATAAACCAGCTCCGACCGGCCAAATTGCATCTCCAAGCGATCCATAATCAAACCAACGTTTGCTGGATCTAGAAAGAGAGGCCGAACGCTTCTCTCAGCGTTACCTTTGAGGTGCTTTTGCAAACGACTGAGGTTTTCGAGATCGCTAAACCCAGCATCTCGGGTCATTTCCTCAAAGGCACGTTTGAATTGAGGCCATTCCCTTGCCTTGCCATCAAAGTATGGCAATTCATTTAGGGACATTCTTTTTAAATGCTGGTTGCCGAAAACATTACTGTTTCGAAGTGCTTCTACCAGGGCCATAATTGCGGAGTTCGAACCATCAGCACTTGGTGCTGAAGAAGATCCTTCTTGAGGTAACGGTACCATCTTGGATCTATCTGCATTACATTTAATGCAGATAAACTCTTCTTCCTTCGTCGGCAGCTTTGACAGCTTTGCGCATGCCAAATGAAACCAACGGACGCATTCATCACATTGGACCATATGAGTGTCCGTTGTGTCCGGCTGATCACACAGCTGGCAATGACCGTTCTTATTAGCCACGAAATATTTGGAAGATTTCCTTTCCATTTTTAACTTTGGAACTCGAGAGTCCTTTTTCCGAGTGGCTGTGAAGGATAATACTACGCGGAGTAATCCACTACAGGAAACAATTCCTTTGCCACGCTCGGTTCCCTTCGACTTATTGTCCGAAAGAGACTTTTTTAGGTTATTCTGCTCACAGAAAACCTGGGCAATATTCCTTTAGGAGGGCAAATCTTTTTTCTTCCTCTGTTGCCTATAAGAGGCTGATTCTAACCCTTATTCCCTTATTGCCTTTAAGAGGCCAATTCTCCCTCTTACTTCTTTGCTTGAGAGGCGTTCCTCTCTGGAGCCACCAATGTTGCGGCACGTTCCGGCAAACAGGTCCCCGCGAAGGAAAGACCTCCTAGCTTGCTCGGTCCGTACACGGAACAAATGTTCCTGGAGAATCCTTGCCCTAAGCAATTGTCAAAACCTCTGGCTCTCCAATACCTTCCCGCTAGTTTGCTTTCACGAATGTCGGAAGCCTATGCCGCAGAAGGGGAGAGCTGAGCGCTTTGATCTTTCGGATGGGGTCGGGCAAGAATCCCAGGAGAGTAGCAACCTCAAGATCGTTGAAGCGAAATCTAGCAATTCTAAAAAGAAAAGACGAGACGTGCTCCGTTTGAGTCTAAGATTGATACTGATTTATTCATACAATTTAAGTTTCTTATATACTAGAAAACTAGTTTTTTGTAGCCAGGTATCCTGGCGCTCCCATTCCCCTGGTCTCACAGGTTTAAGCTTTATGAAATATAAATAAAAATACATCGAATGAATTGAATTCTTAGTTTTTTTCAACTTATACAGGCGTTTGTTTGAGTTTTTTTGGGTTCTGATGATTGAGTTTGGGATTTTTGTTTTCCCTTCGTGGAGATTCGCTACAACCATCGTGTCACCACGCAGCATTTTTTACCACCTTAAAACAAGATATAGGAAGCATAATACAATTCATAGAAGCATAAATGAGGAAATATAATTTGATTCAAATGATCGCCCATCTGAAGCATGGTCGTCAGTAAAACTAATCTGTGACAACTAATGCCACTAAGGTGATGGATCCGACTCCTCTCGAAGGATAATATAGGCTCTCCTCCCCACTCCTACTCAATACGTCCAAGGCGTACAGAACGGTAACGTACCACTCCGAATATCCAAGCTTGGGTAAACGGGGAAACCCAACCCCTTGGGAGGATGGATGGTACGGCTGAATTGAGAGGGGGGCATCCTGGTCAAACAGGATGCTATCCCCGAGCATCTGTTCTCCATGTTAGGAGCGGCTCGAAACAGCGTCTGTTCTCCATGTTAGGAGCGGCTGCACCAAACGTCCTGGCGCCCCTTCGGGACTATAAACAGCACGGGACGCGTTGGCTCTCCGACGAGACTGGGGGCCAGAGGAGAGGCCTTGCAAGCCACCTCTGGAACAATTGCAACGAAAAGAAACCATGAAGATATACCGCTTTGGACCAACCCATATCGACCTACGCAACGGAAACGGACTATGGATTGGAAACTCGGCACGTGGAACTGCCGATCCCTTCACGCCCCTGGAAGCACCCGTGTCCTCACAGAGGAGGTGAAGGCACGCGGCTTTGAAGTAGTGGCGCTGCAGGAGGTTCGCTGGAAAGGGGTTACGGAACGCTCGTATCGCGGGGACTGCATGATCTACCAAAGTGGCGGTGACAAGCATGAACTCGGTACAGCGTTCCTAGTGTTAGGTGCTATGCGGAAACGTTTGATCGGGTGGTGGCCGATCAACAACAGAATGTGCAGGTTGAGGCTACGCGGCCGGTACTTCAACCTTAGCATAATAAACGTACACAGCCCGCACCTTGGAAGCACCGATGACGAGAAGGACGACTTCTATACGCAGCTAGAACGAGAGTACGAGCGCTGCCCAAAACATGATGTGAGGATCGTCATCGGGGACTTGAATGCTCAGGTCGGGCGGGAGGAGGCATACAAACCTACAATAGGGCAGTTCAGCGCTCACCAGCTGACAAACGACAACGGTCTGCGGCTTGTCAACTTTGCCTCCTCCAAGCGCATGGTAATACGCAGCACCTTCTTCCAGCACGAACCTCGATTCAGCTACACCTGGCGATCGCCGCAAGCAACATACTCCCAAATAGACCACGTTCTCATCGACGGACGGCACTTCTCGGACATCATCGACGTCAAAACATACAGAGGCGCAAACGTCGATTCTGACCATTTCCTGGTTATGGTGAAAATGCGCCAAAAACTCTCCGTAGCCAACACACTACGGAACAAACCTACCCCAAGGTACAACATGGATCGGCTGAAGCAAGCTGAAGTGGCAGATAGCTACGCGGCAGCTGTGGGGACAGCACTGCCGACTGATGAGGCAACACAACCGCTGCCTCTTAACGACCACTGGCGCTTAGTGGAGAAAGCCATCAGCAGCTCAGCCGACAATATGATTGGCTTCGTAGAGCGTAACCAGAGGAAGGAATGGTTCGATGATGAGTGCAGACGAGCACTCGCCAAGAAGAACGCAGCACGCGCTCGCATGATCCAGCATGAGACCCGGCAGAACGTGGAACTCTACAAGGCACTGAGGAAGCAGCAAACCCGACTCTTCCAGGAGAAGAAGCGCCAGCTTGAGGAGTCGGGAGAACAGGAACTGGAGCAGCTGTTTCATACAAGGGACACTCGTAAGTTCTACAGAGGGCTGAACACGGCACGAAGCGGTTACACCCCAAAGACCGAAATGTGCCGTGGGGAAGATGGCAGCATTCTGACGGACGAACGAGAGGTGATTGCCAGGTGGAAGCGCTACTACGACGGACACCTGAACGGAGCGCAAGCAGGAGACCGGGGAGACGGTGTAGAGGACCACATCAGCAGAGTGGTGGGCGATGAGGTGCCCCCGCCATCGGTAGAGGAAGTCACCGGGGCCGTGAAACAGCTGAAACTCAACAAGTCAGCTGGCAGCGACGGCCTTGGCGCCGAGCTCTTCAAGATGGGCCAGGAGAGGCTTGCCATCTGCATGCACCAGCTGATTGTGAAGATCTGGGAACAGGAAGAACTACCAGACGAGTGGAAGATGGGAGTGATCCACCCCGTCTACAAAAAGGGCGACAGGTTGGACTGTGCGAACTTCCGGGCGATCACAGTTCTGAATGCCGCCTACAAGATCCTATCCCGAATACTCTACTGCCGGCTCTCCCCCCTAGCCAGTGATTTCGTCGGAAGCTACCAAGCTGGTTTCGTTGGAGGGAAATCAACAACCGACCAAATCTTCACTCTCAGGCAGATCCTCCAGAAATGCCGAGAGCACCGAATCCCCACGCACCACCTATTCATCGACTTCAAAGCGGCCTACGATACCATAGATCGGACCGAACTATGGAAAACCATGCAGCAGTACGGATTCCCCGGAAAACTGATCCGACTGTTAAGGGCCACAATGGATAGGGTGCAGTGCAGGGTGAGAATATCGAGCATGTTGTCGGATCCGTTCGAGTCTCATCGGGGGTTACGGCAAGGCGACGGGCTCTCCTGCCTGCTATTCAACATCGCTCTGGAGGGTGTCATTCGGAGCGCGGGCTTCGACCATCGGGGCACGATTTTCACACGGTCAGTTCAGCTTCTTGGCTTCGCGGATGACATCGACATCATTGGACGGTCGACTGCGACGGTGTCCGATGCATATACCCGATTAAAACGCGCAGCTGCGGGAATTGGACTGGAGATCAATGTGTCAAAGACTAAGTACCTACTCGCCGGTGGCTCTGACCGTGACAGAGCAAGACTGGGAGCTAGCGTACGAATCAACAACGATGAGCTCGAGGTAGTTGAGGAGTTTGCCTATCTTGGGTCTCTTATAACATCGGACAACAACATCAGTTCGGAGATCCGAAGACGCATTGTTCAAGGAAGTCGTGCCTACCATGGGCTCCATAAGCTCCTAAGGTCCAGACGACTTCGCCAACGCACGAAGTGCACCATATACCGCACATTGATACGGCCGGAAGTCCTCTATGGGCATGAGTCCTGGACGCTGCTCACGGAGGATGCCAACGCACTCGGCATTTTCGAACGTCGTGTGCTCCGGACTATCTTTGGTGGCGTATACGTGCAGGACGGGTGGAGGAGAAGGATGAACCACGAGCTGGCTGAGCTGTTTGGCGAGCCGGATATCCTGACGGTGGCGAAAGCCGGAAGGATCCGCTGGTTGGGGCATGTCATGAGGATGCCGGACTCATGCCCCACCAAGAAGACACTCGTCAGCGACCCGCTCGGCACGAGACTCCTCTGCGTCTCGCCCTCAGCGAGCCCGTTGGCTGGACCAGGTGGAGCAGGACCTGCGGAACATCGGATGTCACCGGGGATGGAGAGCGGCAACCACGAACCGAGCGACCTGGAAAACGATTGGTGACCAGGCCATGTCAGCACGACGTGCTCAACTATGAGCGGGCCAGATAAGAAGAAGAAGACAACTAATCCGTGGCCGTATGCTGGGCGCGTTCGATGGCAGCCTGACTTGTTGCTTGACTGAATCTGAAAGAACATTGACGAAGCATAGTTTTAATGCGTAGGATAGATCCTGCAGGATGGCTTGCAGCCTCAGGCAAAAGATGCGCGCCGCTAGGTCAGGTTGGTCGGTGGCTTGCCTATCCAACAGATGTTGCGTGATCTCGGGCCATCGACGATTGCATCCTCCTGGTCCTGGTAATGGGTGCGCATGTATTGGTCGCTACCGACGATCAATGGCGGCAGGAACCATCGATCGACCCTGTGCCAACCGATAGGTGGCGTATTATCGCACTGTCACGTGGCGTCCGTTCCCTTCCTCGGCTCCACCATGGTTGTGGCGACCTAATCACTCATCGTGATGATTCGCTGATTGGCCCCACGAAGTCGCTTGGCAATACCTTTGGTCCAACCGACCTCGCCGTATGGGTGCAACAACGGACACTCGTGACGACCATATGGTTCTACTTGACCGCCTGTTTCAGGAGGACGGTTCTTGCACCATCAGATCGGGACGTAACGTTATCTTTATCCGCGGATCGATTAGGGTGCCCACCACTTCATCCGCTGTTGGCCCATTGTAGCGACGTCGGTCGAGCGCGGGTATGCGGCTTCGGATGAAGCAATGGCATGATGCCGTCTGCTCATTTCCCTCGGCTCCTCCAGGCGGCCCACGGTTATGCACCCCTCATACGGATGGTGTTCGGCCAGGGTGCGTGTGATTTTGGCAACAATGTCGCTGCCAAGCTATACTTGCGGGAACATGTTGGTCCGTGCATTTACTCTGGCGTCGAAGATGGCCTGCTGCTCTTCCTGCGCATCGTAATAGTAGAGCTGGGCGTAAGCAGGTGTCCGATCGAGTGGGCACTCCATTGAACCAATCCGGTGGCAGAGAGTTCCCTGAATACGGAAGGGAACCAGCCCTCTCTCTCCTTTCAGCAAAGTCTCATCCTGCCGTACCCGATCACCTGCTTTCACCGAGCCCCAATTGGATGTAAATGCAAACGCACTGTTGTACCGCCGAATGTTGTCCATAAAACGCGGGCTTATCGAACAGTGCGGTCAACTCGGGAGGCGGTTCCTCGAAGGCGGGGAGCACGACTTGCAGTAGATCATGCCAGTTTCGGTAGGCCAAAGCTAAGTCAATCGCATGGTCGGCCAGGCGGCAGTAGAAGGCGCCCTTCCGTTGGATGGCCACAATCGTCGTGTTACTGAGAGCAATTCGCAAGCGTCGCAGACTTCTGGCCCGTGTAGTCGCCACTAAAACACGACGTCCCATAATCTCCCTCTTAGCCGCAGAAGATTCAAACGATCGGCCCCTAACCCTGCCTTCTTATCAACCAAAACTGACAGCCTTGCTACAACGGATGTTGATGCTGGGCGCGGCAGTACGGGAGGTTCCCGCTCCATCGACGGCTCTGCTGCTGGCCCTTGCTCGGTCTCCTGCTCCGGCTCCGGCTGCCCTGTGGACTCGGTCGTGTAATGGCGTTGCCAAATTTGCCGTGCCCGGCCTCACACCACGCGCACCGCCCGTTGGCCCACTGTCTCCGCTGCCCTGAGATCGGCGTAGGACTGGCGTTGCGTTGCCGTTTCCGTTCCACTTGCTCGTCGTCGAACATTGTGGGCACTTTTTTTTAACTAAAAAAAAACACAATAGCCCAAGGTCGGATGCAGAGAGTAATTAGCAAAAATGCTAACCTTAGCAGTAACGAATTTACTTTAATGAACTTCTAAAACTTGCACTGTCGATCTCAATTTGTACTATTGATCGCGATGACGATGAGTACAAAGGAAAAGAATTATTTAAACGGCATGCTTCGCTTACCTTAAATAACTTCTATTAGCACTGGTTCACTGATAATATTTTTTGGATTGAATCTCGATGAGAGAGCGATTCAATACGCTTTTCGTTTCTGGGTAGGCACGTGAACCAAAGCCTGTTTAGATATAACGTGACAACACCAATGTGCAGCACACAGAATACAAACCATACGCACTGCATAAAGAATATCATCTACAGTTCAATATTGCCGAACCATCAACGGCGGTGCGGTAAGATCTGTTTCCCAAACAAATATCGTTCGCAAATCTGCTTTACATGCATACATTATAAAACGAAGTGAAAAGAAGAGTAGAGAGAAAGCAGCATACGATTTGGTCATCTAATACGTATCAACGTCAACCGTAACAGTTATTTTAAAATGGTTTAACGTGATAACGTGAACTTGGTATAAAGTGATCGATAAAAACGATCGATTGAGCCAGCGCGAATTTGTTTAACCTTCAGTTAAATAGGGTAAAGGGTGCGTGAAATTGCTTTCATTTCACGTGATTCATTTTGCTATCCTTTGTTTAAGTTCTAAATTCGAAAACTGCCGGTAAAGTGAGCCAGCGCGGTGTGATTTTGCTATCATCGCAGTGGGAAGCCCCCAGTTCGTCAAAATAGAACTGCAGAGAATGATGGATATCTTCATGCAAGACATCAACTGGCTCGAATTGGAGATGAATATCGAGAAAACAAAACTCATGATCTTCCCAAAGGACGAAGACGCTGTACAGGTGAAGGCCAATGGAAATAGGATAATGAAAACCAAAACACACACTTTCCTAGGGATCGCAATAGACCAAAAACTGAAATTCCACCTTCATGCAGACAACCTGATACAAAAAGCACGGAACAAATTAAATATTATTAAAATGATTTGCAATAGAAAAAATAACGTCAACCCGGTAAAGGCCATACAAGTGCATAGAGCGATCATCAGGGGATCGATGGAGTTTGTGTCAGCGCTACTGAGTAACGCCAACAAAACATGGCTAAGTAAAATGGATGTCGTAATTCATCAATCGCTGCGGAAAGTTACGGGTTGTACCAAAACCACGCCAATAAACACTTTGATGGCGATGGCAGCAGAGGTCCCATTTTCTATACGGAGACATTTCACAATCGCAAAAGAACTAGTCAAATCCATCGCATATTCTCCACTTAATGAAACGCAATTAAAAAAATTGGAGCATGAAAACCAAAGAAAACGAAGATCGGCCCAGGAACAAGCATTCCTAAAAAACTTGGACCTGGTAAAGATGATCCCTAGAATAAGGTACAATGATACGAAAGGCTGTGATATAGAGATAAGTTAAAAGATCCCGGGACTAATAGGTAGCAAAAAGGAAACAAATCCCCTAAGCATAAGACAAATCTGCATGGAATATATGAGGACACGAAACCATAACCGCCCCATTATATATACGGATGGCAGCATCACAGAAGAGGGCTGCGGGGTTGGAGTATACTTCCAGCTTCCAGGAGAGCTAGGCACAAAAGAATATTCGTATAAACTGACGAACAACGTGGCAATCTGCACGGTGGAACTTATTGCCATCGAAAAGGCTCTGGAAATCGCTGCGGCGCATCGTATATTTCAGCCAATAATCTATACGGACAGTATGTCAGCATGAACAGCATGCTACATTCTGAGCAACGCCATAACAGCAAACTGCATAGAGGAGTTTGTATCGAAAATATTACATAATTGTCTATATACCAAAGCTACCATACAATGGACACCCAGCCACATGGGTATTGAAGGAAACGAAAGAGCAGAGTTATTGGCAAAAAGGGGAACACAGTGCAACACCTACATCTGCAACCAGGGAAGACTAGAAGACATAATGTGCACTTTAGAAAAAAGAATGATGCAAGAAGCAAACGAGTGGTACACGCAGACGAGTACCATAAAGGGCAAAACATTTTTCAAGCTGCAGAACGTAATAGAGAAAAAGGTATGGCATCACAAAATGAAATTACCTGCCAAAGCTATTAAGTGGCTTAACAGACTGTTGGCAGGGCATGATTACAGCAAGTACTGGCTAAATAAAATGAAAATTGTAGAATCTGCGAACTGTGATATCTGTGATGTACCTGAGACTGGCATACATAAAGTGTTCGTTTGCGATAAATATAGACTAGAAAGACAAAACTGTGATATAAGTATAGACAAATTTGAAAAATGCTTCATGAAAAGGGACCATAAATATATGCAAGATACCTGTAAGTTCATAATGGAGAATAGGATCACCTTCTAGGAAAAGCAAATAAGCAAGGTAGGATGAGAGCGACCTTTTCCACTCATTCCCAATCAACCACCGAGAATGCCCGGTATAAGGCTGGGGTCATAACCCACGCTTCCTGACCGAAATACCTGGAAAGCCCTACAATCAACGGGGAAGGTCGCTGGAATCCACAAACAGTGATTATAAACAGAAGTAAGAAACGACAGTCACAAGACGTCATAAACAAGGAACAAACAAAACAACACAAGTATTAGAATACATAACAGAAGTGAACAAATAAAGATACCCATAATAGACAGTAAGGATATACACAGAAAATCAGGACATATGGCCTTAGTAGCCGGTCCGTAACACTGTAGAGGTCTATGTCCCCAGGTTAGCTTGTGAAGGCCCAGGAAGCTGGATTCTAAAGCCGTACTGGGGTAAACCCTCGACAAAGAAGAAGAAGAAGAAGAAGAAGAGGGCCAAATTAACTGGCGCATGAGAACTTTAATGAACATACTGGCTGTAGATAACAAACGCACTGTTCACTGCACAAAAACCAAAAACTGTTCAAAAGAGCGCTACCATTTCACGAACCAAACGATAACATGATAAGGCAATCAAAACAATTCATAAAAAAACAACCTCTATTTATGAACATCTTTGGCCGTTTACTAAATGATATATTTTGGCCGTTTCCCAAACAAGTACATTTCTTGGTACAGGAATCGGATCAACGCCGTATTTTGTGGTCTTACCATTTATTGCAACGCGGCCATGAACCCAGCCCTGCAACAACTGTCAAACACAGCCCTGCAACAGCTTTCAAACGAGAGCAGACATTTACCAGAGTTCCCCGGAGGCCAAATAAGGGTAAATTGAGTGGATTTCTCACGCATACACTCAAACAAGTTGTGGATTAATCTGTGGCTTTAACGTGGTCCACAACATTTTCTATTAGCATAAAATCGCTCAGTTCATTCGACGGGTTCATCCGATCGCCCACGGCGAATGTCCCTCAAGAGCGCAAAAAAATTTTCCTTCCCTCTCTCGCCTGTGCCTTGCTCGCCCCTTCTTGCCTGCTCCGTCTCATCGCCTCGGTCCCCCGCTCGCTACTCGCTCTCTTCGTATGCGCCGCCCCATCTTCTCTTCGTTCGCTTCTCCGTCGCTTGTTGTCTGTGTCTGCCTTCGGTGCGTAGCCAGTTCGTTTGCTGCGGCCCGTGTATTAGCATCAGCTGGTTCGGACTCGGATGTTTGTGCGCGTTTCTCTTCCATCGCCTCGGCTGAGCTGCATTCTTCTGCTGTTGTCTGCGCCCCTGGTACTGGACTTATATCGCCTCCTCTGCTTGATCGATCCGCGGCACGGCGTTGATTTTTAGGTTATGCTCGTTCTTGATCTTGATGGACCCGGGATTTGAAAAGTTGGTACAAATTCCGTACGGCCACGAAGGTCCGCATATGCGCGCGCGTGTGTAGAGCCTTTTAATCGGGGCTGGTTTGCACACTGCGCAACAGCAATCGGGTCCACCATTCTCCCTCCTCATGACCTACCCCATCGAGATTTCCTGCCTGCCAAGTTCTGCCGGCTAGCGTTGTCGTTCAAGAGACTCTTTAAATTTGAATTCGCATGTCGCGCGGTCGGTTGAACCGGAGGCAGCTCTGGAGCTGGGAGCGTTGCACCGCCAGTTATTTAAAAAAAATTGTATACCATCGGTATGGGACACAGTTTTTTTAATTGGGTTTGAATTTTATTGACATTCCTACATTAGGTAAAACGTATCGTCTTTCCCATTCAAAATGAGCAAAATGTGCATTGAATTTCATGCAACGGTCATCGAACAGTTTTGAACCGATTAAAACCGTTTCAATAAACGATCAACGGTTTAATCTAACCTATTATAACCGGTTCATTGAACGATCATCTATGATAGATCTTTTTCAACCCACCAAAACAGAGTTGATGATTCTTTCATTCGTGCGTTTAATTCATTTATATTTTAGAACTTTATATGATTAATATTTTTGCTGCAAAACAAGTAACAGAAAAGTCGTGGGGCTTTCTAGATGTACGGTGTTTCCGTACAACAGATGTTTCCTTTTCAGAAGCATCTTTGGCCCTGGGCATAATAATCCATACGTGCATGATTATGATACACGGACATGAGGGCAAATTTACGGTTTTCATGACAACGGGCGGACAAATGTTCTTACAATAGTACTATTTCTATAGTACCAGTACAATAGTAAGAATTATTCAATTTAACGTGCCCGGTAAAGCTATGGTTCAAGAGGCTTAATCCAACCGAGATGATTACAATTAACCGACTAGATACGAACATTGTTTTGGACGCCAGATTGTGGCCTTGATGTATTTGACATGCCCGTGAATAATATCTTACAAATGAATCGAAGCATTGCTGGACACTGTGTGATTTAATATGTTAACATGATTTTACGTTCACTTCCCGTGGCCGAAGCATCGTTTTGTCGGTCGGTGAAAATATTAGTCGGCGTGAACGCAAATTCTCTTCAGAATGTGCTTGGCGGGCCAAGCCTATTCGCCAATTAATGGGCTATATGTTAAAAAAAACTATCGAACCTCCAGCAGCGAAAGGCTTAAATGGATAAATAATTGTTGGTTTTGTTGTTATCATCAATAACAGTTTGCGAGTAACATGGAACAGCTGGTAGTCAGTTTACCCTTGTAACCTCAATAACATCGACCCAGTTTAGCACTTCTATCGGAAATGTGTATTTTAGCTACGTAGAACTTCCCAGCAAGAACTTCCCCCTCGCGTAAAATTTCACTTTGAATCGATCTTTTCAAATCAATCAAAACAGAGTTGATGGTTCACCATAAAGATGTTCCAGTTGTAAGCACCACGTTGTCGCTGTACACACCCTTCCATGTACAGACATACTATGCTTTTAAGCAGGACTTAAATGCATTTATACAGAACTATCATTTTTTTTACAGAAACTTCCATATACATCATGGTTTTATTGAAGCATTGTCAAAAGAAAAGTTGTGCAATTTTACTATTCGATTCATACGATGAGAAAAAAACGCGTCAATATGTACGAAGTGTTATCATCGTATGCAAATAATTTCATGTGCTGCAAGTAGGAAAGCATACATGTCACAAATTATTTGCTTTTATGCAAGTGGTTATTTATTGACAAAAATTAACTCATCAATCTAAGAAAGTTGTAAAGCCTTTGCTAGAACTTCTGACAGAAGAGACTTCTGACTTGAACATATTTAGCAGGCCAAACCCAAGCAGAATAACATGTGCATGATAATAACCCCAATGTGGTTGAAAACTTTAAAGAAATCAAAGCAGAACGTTTTCTGAGCCGCCTGCACTGACTTCTCACTTCTTCATACCCGTCGCGCAGCGGACAACGCGAGCAACTGACGATGGATTGCGAATGCACGGACAAGTCAGAGGCGACGAAGCTGTGACTGTGTACCGTATGTGTGTGCGCATGAAAATTTGCGCCACGAACTCTCTGCCACACGCCGGCCTTCGACGAGCGGGAAAATCCAACCAATCAGCGCGAGGCAAAATCTGCTCGTGCCGGCGAGCAACTCGGCGACCGTCCCGTGCGACAAAGAGGCTATATTTTTGCAATGCAAATATTTTTCGAGCGGCAAAACGCGAGTGATCCGTGTACAGATAGGCAATACATCCAAAGATCGAGTTACTTTCGTGAGATTTCAACCCAATTTGGCTATGCGGGATATAGGTTGAAGCGTGGGTTCTGAGCAGTGAGTAGCAATTTTGCCTGAAAATATTCTAGTTTTTGATGAATTTCATATTGCCTTCGGATACGTGAAAATGCGTGTATTCAGTACCATGGAGGTGCATCCCTATGGCGTGCTGTATCACTCACCTGGCTCAAGTGATTCACGATTTGTCGAAATTCTGGAGGACTGGTTAGACAGATTTCTAGATTTTGGCAAACGTAATGTCTTAATCGGGGACTTAAACATTGATTGGTTCAATGTTGCGAGATCCGACAAATTAAAAAATTAATGGACTCGGTGTGCCTGAAGCAGAAGGTTAGTGCAGCTACCAGTATAACGAAAACTAGCAGGACATTGATTGATCATGTGTACTGCAACACAGATTCAATTAGCGTGGTAACGGATCCTTGTACAAAAATATCTGATCACGAAACTTTGCTTTTAAACTTGAATGATGAACATTTTAGGATAGTTCAAAAACAAGTTAAATGCTGGAATAGGTACTCAAAGGAGGGTCTTTGTCAGACGGTCACGTTGGGGTTACAGAGGGAAACTGCAAATTTCCATGACACTGCGGATCTATTGAAGGAAACGCTTGAAAATGCTATAAATAGTTTAGTTTATGAAAGGACCGTGGAGACCAGATATTCCGGCAGATGGTATACATTGGCTCTTTTTTTTTTTTTTATGAAAGGGTTTGGGTCTTTATTAACTTATAAAACTAAGCTTACAGCTAATATCACAGATTAACCCTACTCCCTACGCCAGTGCCCTGAGTCCCCCACAGGGAAACTGCTCGTTAGAGCTATGGGAGGGGCGTGTGGTCTAATGCCACCGAACGCAATGGGCCCTAGTCTATGCCAGCCTTGGCCGTCGCTTTAATGTAGGAAGATTCTTCCCCCCGCTCAGATATGATTTTGTCAGGTAGACCTAATCCTGGCTCTCCGTCTGACAATTAGCCATTCCCGCCGCGCGTTTGCCAGATCCGCCTCCGCTGCCATCAGTTCCACTGCCGCGGACGCACGTTCTGCTGTTGTCGTCGCCTCATGCTGCGTCAGCATGGCCTCGAGTCTTCGCGTTTCAGCCCGAATCAGTGGACCGAACTGGTTGACGCGATTTCGCAGTTGTAATTGCCGTCGCCGAATATTTTTCCACTTCTTCTTATCTTCTTCTTATTATCTGGCCCGCTCATAGTTGAGCACGTCGTGCTGACATGGCCTGGTCACCAATCGTTTTCCAGGTCGCTCGGCTCGTGGTTGCCGCTCTCCATCCCCGGTGACATCCGATGTTCCGCAGGTCCTGCTCCACCTGGTCCAGCCAACGGGCTCGCTGAGGGCGAGACGCAGAGGAGTCTCGTGCCGAGCGGGTCGCTGACGAGTGTCTTCTTGGTGGGGCATGAGTCCGGCATCCTCATGACATGCCCCAACCAGCGGATCCTTCCGGCTTTCGCCACCGTTAGGATATCCGGCTCGCCAAACAGTTCAGCCAGCTCGTGGTTCATCCTTCTCCTCCACCCGTCCTGCACGTATACGCCACCAAAGATAGTCCGGAGCACACGACGTTCGAAAATGCCGAGTGCGTTGGCATCCTCCGTGAGCAGCGTCCAGGACTCATGCCCATAGAGGACTTCCGGCCGTATCAATGTGCGGTATATGGTGCACTTCGTGCGTTGGCGAAGTCGTCTGGACCTTAGGAGCTTATGGAGCCCATGGTAGGCACGACTTCCTTGAACAATGCGTCTTCGGATCTCCGAACTGATGTTGTTGTCCGATGTTATAAGAGACCCAAGATAGGCAAACTCCTCAACTACCTCGAGCTCATCGTTGTTGATTCGTACGCTAGCTCCCAGTCTTGCTCTGTCACGGTCAGAGCCACCGGCGAGTAGGTACTTAGTCTTTGACGCATTGATCTCCAGTCCAATTCCCGCAGCTGCGCGTTTTAATCGGGTATATGCATCGGACACCGTCGCAGTCGACCGTCCAATGATGTTGATGTCATCCGCGTAGCCAAGAAGCTGAACTGACCGTGTGAAAATCGTGCCCCGATGGTCGAAGCCCGCGCTCCGAATGACACCCTCCAGAGCGATGTTGAATAGCAGGCAGGAGAGCCCGTCGCCTTGCCGTAACCCCCGATGAGACTCGAACGGATCCGACAACATGCTCGATATTCTCACCCTGCACTGCACCCTATCCATTGTGGCCCTTAACAGTCGGATCAGTTTTCCGGGGAATCCGTACTGCTGCATGGTTTTCCATAGTTCGGTCTGATCAATGGTATCGTAGGCCGCTTTGAAGTCGATGAATAGGTGGTGCGTGGGGATTCGGTGCTCTCGGCATTTCTGGAGGATCTGCCTGAGAGTGAAGATTTGGTCGGTTGTTGATTTCCCTCCAACGAAACCAGCTTGGTAGCTTCCGACGAAATCACTGGCTAGGGGGGAGAGCCGGCAGTAGAGTATTCGGGATAGGATCTTGTAGGCGGCATTCAGAACTGTGATCGCCCGGAAGTTCGCACAGTCCAACCTGTCGCCCTTTTTGTAGACGGGGTGGATCACTCCCATCTTCCACTCGTCTGGTAGTTCTTCCTGTTCCCAGATCTTCACAATCAGCTGGTGCATGCAGATGGCAAGCCTCTCCTGGCCCATCTTGAAGAGCTCGGCGCCAAGGCCGTCGCTGCCAGCTGACTTGTAGAGTTTCAGCTGTTTGACGGCCCCGGTGACTTCCTCTACCGATGGCGGGGGCACCTCATCGCCCACCACTCTGCTGATGTGGTCCCTTACACCGTCTCCCCGGTCTCCTGCTTGCGCTCCGTTCAGGTGTCCGTCGTAGTAGCGCTTCCACCTGGCAATCACCTCTCGTTCGTCCGTCAGAATGCTGCCATTTTCCCCACGGCACATTTCGGTCTTTGGGGTGTAACCGCTTCGTGCCGTGTTCAGCCCTCTGTAGAACTTACGAGTGTCCCTTGTATGAAACAGCTGCTCCAGTTCCTGTTCTCCCGACTCCTCAAGCTGGCGCTTCTTCTCCTGGAAGAGTCGGGTTTGCTGCTTCCTCAGTGCCTTGTAGAGTTCCACGTTCTGCCGGGTCTCATGCTGGATCATGCGGGCGCGTGCTGCGTTCTTCTTGGCGAGTGCTCGTTTGCACTCATCATCGAACCATTCCTTCCTCTGGTTACGCTCTACGAAGCCAATCATATTTTCGGCTGAGCTGCTGATGGCTTTCTCCACTAAGCGCCAGTTGTCGTTAAGAGGCAGCGGTTGTGTTGCCTCATCAGTCGGCAGTGCTGTCCCCACAGCTGCCGCGTAGCTATCTGCCACTTCAGCTTGCTTCAGCCGATCCATGTTGTACCTTGGGGTAGGTTTGTTCCGTAGTGTGTTGGCTACGGAGAGTTTTTGGCGCATTTTCACCATAACCAGGAAATGGTCCGAATCGACGTTTGCGCCTCTGTATGTTTTGACGTCGATGATGTCCGAGAAGTGCCGTCCGTCGATCAGAACGTGGTCTATTTGGGAGTATGTTGCTTGCGGTGATCGCCAGGTGTAGCTGAATCGAGGTTCGTGCTGGAAGAAGGTGCTGGTTTTCCACTGTCTCAACCAGTTAGCCCGTGCCATGGCCGTCATCCCCTGCAGCACCGCTGTCATCGCTGGTGGGCGCAAACGCAGCGGCCGCGTCCCAGTACCTCGTGCGATGCGCTGTCTGCGCTGAACTGCTCTAGCTGTCGATGCTGTTGCCCGCGTTGCTGCTGCCGCCGCTTCAGCAACCGTCCGTTGCTCGCGTCTCCATCTGGTTTGGAGCTCCGTGGTGATGGTTTTGGCCACTACCTGGATCTGGTTCCAGCGATCCTGGCTGTGCAGCAGATGTTCTTGCAGGGTGTCCGCCGTGACTGGGCCCAGTAATCTCTCTCGCACGTCACTGAACCCTGGGCACTCAAAGAAGGCGTGGTTCACCGACTCCACGACGCCGGGGCATTGGGTACAATCCGGGGTCTGAGTGAACTTCTTAAGCCAGAGGTACTCGCGGAAGAAGCCGTGTCCCGTGAGAATCTGGCTCATGTGGAAGTTCACCAGTCCGTGCTTTCGGTTGACCCAGGGCTCCACTTCCGGTAGTACGCGGTGGGTCCACCTCACAAATCTGCTGGCTCCGGTTCGGTTGGCGCTATCGTCCCAAGAGCGCTGCCAGCGTCGGAAGGTTTCCGCCCGTTCTTCCTTACGGATGTCCTTCGATGTGCCACCCGTTGTCCTTTTCCGCTCATGGCAGCGGTAGTCCTCCTCGATGAGTCCTATGATCGGTGGCATGCCAGCAACCAAGATTACACATTCGTACTTAACAGTACGGAAAGCACTGGCCACACCCTTAGCTGCCTGCCTGTGTACCCGGTTCAGGAGTCGTCGATTGCACTTGAGTTTAGTCGCCTTCCACCACACTGGCGAGGCGTATCGCATGATGGAAGTGGCGACACTTGCCAGGATCCGCCGTCTGGTGCTCGACGGACCGCCGTGGTTCCGCAGCATGAACTGCAATGCACCCAACACCGTGGCTGCTTTGTTGGTAATGTGGCGAACGTGCGGGTTCCATGATAAGTGGTCTTCTATTTGTACCCCAAGGTAGCACAGGCTACGCTGCGACCAGAGTGTTCTGTCTACCACTCTCACTGGGATACGAGGGTGCCCCAGCCGCATACTGCTTACCATGACCATCTCCGTTTTCTCCAACGCGAGGCTCAACGAGTGTTCCTCCATCCACCGCTGGACCACCGAAATGGCCCGTCTGGCCTCCTCTGCTGCCTGCCGAGGGTTGCATCCTGTGGCTGTCAGCACCACGTCATCGGCGAATCCAACAATTTGCGTTCCCTCGGGCAGCCCCACGGAAAGAACATCGTCGTATACCACATTCCAGAGTGTGGGTCCCAGGATCGACCCCTGCGGTACTCCTGCCGGTACTCCTGCCGGTGCACTGTTCCGCTGTTTGTAGAGTAGTCGAGAGCTCTACCCTCGAAGTAGCTCTTCAGTATCCGTAACAGGTAGGGTGGTGTCTCTTTCCGCTGAAGTGCTGTTCCGATGTCACTCCAGCTGGCCGAATTGAATGCATTGCGGACATCCAGGGTTGCAACCATGCAGCAGCGACGGTCCCGTTGGTTGGTGCGACCAAAGGTCATTGCCCGGGTGCCGCGTGCCACCACCTCCCGTATCGCCTCAACTGTCGATCTCCCCCGTCGGAAACCGAACTGACTGGGTGAGAGGCGAGGACCATCTTCGAGGTGGTCGTTGAGGCGGTCCCGGATTATGCGCTCGAACACTTTTCCGACAATGTCCAGCATGCATAGTGGCCGGAATGACGACGGTTGGCCAGGTGGCTTGCCTGGTTTCGGCAGTAGAACCAGGCGCTGTCGCTTCCATTGATCCGGAAAGTGACCCCGATCCAGGCAGTCCTGGAACACTACCCTGAAGACAGCTGGGAACTCCTGCATTGCTGCTTTCACCGCTGCGTTTGGGATTCCGTCGGGTCCCGGCGCCTTCCGCGGATTTAATCATGCTGCGATGCTTCTCAACTCCTCGTCCGTTATGGGGTGACCGACTACTATTGGGTTGTTGTCTGGCTCCGGCCATACCATCGGTGGGTGTTGTGGGAATAATGCGTCCACTGTGGCACTGAGAAATGCCTCGTCCCGCTCCTGAGGTGTGCGTGCCCCGCGTACCCAAGACATAGCAATACGGTATGCGTCGCCCCACGGGTTATCCTCCACGGAAGCCGCGAGTTCCTCAGTGCACCGTCGCTTGCTGACATTTATGGCACGACGTAGCTCCTTCTTTGCGAGTCGAAAGGCTGCCACCCGTTCCGACCGCACCTCGGGACGCCTTGCCCTCCGAAATGCAGTTTGCGCTCTCCTACACGTCCTTCGGAGCTGCGCTATCTCCTCCGTCCACCAATACGCGTTGGTGGTGGCACGAGGGGGCCCTACGCGGGTATTGTTGTGCGGCATCATTTCATCGCACGCCTTCGTCATAATTCTTATCAAGGCCGTCGGGTCCCTCGCTGCCTCCTCAAAACGGTGTAGTCGGAGTGCGCTGACAAACACCTCGCGAATGAACAGCGTAGCATCCCACCGACGGTACTGTTGTGCTAGACGTCGGTCCCGTCCTGTTGCTGATGGGCGTTGCGATGCCACGGAGAACGAAACCGCACGGTGGTCGCTGTTGGTGAAATCCCCCAACCCCCTTCCAGTCTGATCCACTCGCGATGCTGGGGCTTGCAAACGTCACGTCGATGATCGAGGGCCTTGCAACCCCGCGACCCAGGAACGTCGGCGTGTTGCCCCGGTTCAGCAAACGCAGCCCAAGTAGTTCAGCCGTAGCAAGCAGCTCCTCTCCACGACGCTGCCTGTTCTGCCGTTGGCTGGTTGGGGGTTCACCCCACTCAGAAGCAGCCGCGTTGAAGTCCCCGGCCAGGACGACTATTGGGCACCCATGGACTGCCGTCACCACCGCCTCCATCAAGGTCCTGAAGCGCTCGAAGTTCCATGATGGAGGTGCGTAACAGCTAACGTAGGTCACTCCTCCAATCTCTGCTGCCACCATTCCCTCGACAATGCTGACCACGCGACACACTGCATTACCGCCGCACGCGACCACAGCTGTTCTTACAGTGACGTCTGCCACCCAGTTGCCATTGATCGGAGGCAGGCGGTGGAAGTCGGATAGTATTGCCACGTCTATCCTCTTCTCACGCACCATCTGGGTGAGCAGGTCCTGCGCCGGTCGGCAGTGGTTCAAATTTAGTTGGATGACCTTGAATTTTGATAATTCAGGTCGCAACGCGCCGAACCCGTGTGGTGGGAACGACCACACGTGAGGCAATTGGCTGCCTGCTGGCAGGCTTTCGCGAAGTACCCTGCCCCCCCGCAGCGCTTACATATCTTGCTCCGATCTGGACCAGTGCACTTTCTGGACAAGTGCCCTCGCTCATGGCAGCGATAGCACCTTATTTCCTCCGGTGGCGTGGGAGCAGCCCGTTTGATAACACAATTGGTTAGGCCGAGGAGGAATTTCTTCCCCTCGATACCCACCGATGCTTTCTTGGGTATCCTCAGTCGGGCCCGCTGGCTTCCATCTCGGCATCGCCATAGCCGGATGGACTCGGGCGCGAGGAGCGGGACGAGGCATTTCTCAGTGCCACAGTGGACGCATTATTCCCACAACACCCACCGATGGTATGGCCGGAGCCAGACAACAACCCAATAGTAGTCGGTCACCCCATAACGGACGAGGAGTTGAGAAGCATCGCGGTGCACCCACAACCTTTGTGATCGCTTCAGCGAGCTCCTCGGTGGTGACTAACATGTCGATGTTGTTGACGATCATCTCTATCATAGGCATCTTGAGCATGATCTTGCAACCCTCCGGCGCTGCTGCATTTATCATTTCCCTCACGGCCACGCCATCCGCTGTACTTTTTAGTACCACCAGCAGATGGTTCTGCAAGGTGCGCTTTCCGTCCGCGATGAAGGGCTTGATGGTCGGGTTACAGCGCACCGTCTTATAAATGTCCAGATAAGAAATACCCTGAGGGAGTTCCACCCGGATAGCTTGCGGCACGGTTCGGTTACGGCGCTTCTTTCGCTTTCTACCGTTATCGGGGGGCCAAACCTGACTTGCCTTCGCTGCTTCCTTGGCCACCTTTTTCCGATTCTCACGGGTTCTGCGGCTCTCTTGGATCCTCCAGCCTTCCTCATCCAGCCCTTGCGACTGCCATGGTTGCTCGTGCTGCCGCTGCTGCATCTGCTGCTGTTCCTGCTGCTGCTGATTCTGCTGCTGTTCCTCCTGCTGCTGCTTCGGTTGTCTGTTCTGCTGCGTTCTCTGCTGCTCCGGATGCTGCGGCTTCTGGTGCGGCTGCCACTGATGCTGCTGCTGCTGCTGCTGCTGCTGTTGTTGTTGCGGCTGCTGTTGCTGCTGCTGCTGGTGGAGCCGCTGTTGTTGCTGCAGCTGCTGCTGCTTGTTCTGCTGTTTCTGCTGAGGCTGTTTTTGCTGCAGTTGTTGTTGTTGCTGCTGCATGTGAGTCTGCTTCTTTGTCGCCGATTTCTTTTCTCGCGGCATTACAGTCCTCCCCAAAACGACCTCCTCCGTACAAGCGTTGGTGGGCACACTGCACTGCCCTTGAGCCATCGCAGCCTCTGGAAGCTGAGGCTCGGTCATCAGCCTCTGCAGCCCGTGCACAGCTGCTTCAACCATGCCTTGTTTCTCGCTGGCCGACTTGTTGCGCTGGGCGGCTAACTGCCTCTCGAGATTCTTGCGCTCCTGGCGTTCTTCGTGCAGCTCGCTTGTCAAGCGCGCGATCTGTGCGTTAAGCGCCTCGAGCTGCTTAGCCATACCTGCTAAGGTCAGGTCAATGGTCGGTGGCCTGTCCAAGGATGCCGGGCTGGGAGTTTTTGGCGTGTCTCTTTCTGATGCGGCATTCACGGGAACGATGGTGCAGTTCACCTCTTCGTCGTCTGACTCCTCCTCTACGCCAGATGAACTCTCAGCTTCGGAGTCGGGAGAAAGTATATGGTCTCCTTCCTTCGTTCCAACCCCGTCCGCCACAGGTTCAGCCACCCGGGCAACACGGAGTGAATTTCTCACTATGGAGTTCATTTGGTCCGATCTTGGCGCGTTGATAGTCATTTTGTCCGAGAGATCGGACCCAATGAACGCCCTGAACGGACCGCATGAATTCAATTTATCCAGTAGGGGAAACAAAAAAAAGTAGTAGTGGTGCGGCCAAAAATCAAATCTCCTTCTACGCACACACTACCACCGAGGCCGTCTAGCCGATCGGCTGTTCGGCTTTCTCCTTCTGCTCGGATTTTCTTCCCCGACTCCTGTTCTATAGTCAGTCCGTCGCCTCGTCAGTCGATTGTCGCTTCTCAAGGAGGAAGGTTATGTCCACCGTTCCACCAGCGTCAGTCGATTGCCAACAATGCTGGACGGATGCAGAAACTTTACATGTACAAAGTTCTAACTATCCTAACCCAGACTTGATCCCGGACTTTTCTAGTTTGTGCGCAGACACGATAGATTGAAGCTATCGGTCTTGACATAAAAAAGGGCTTCAATACGAACCGGGTTCTGTACACCTCAGAACTGGGCCGTCCTTCCATTGGTTCGATTCTTCCACTCCCTTTCGTACATTTTGGCTATGTCGTGATCGACTGCTTCGCCAGCAGCTTGTGCTAAAAATAGATTTTGGCATTGCGCTGACTGGAAGGGGAAACTGTTCCGCGTCGCAGAGGCCAACACGTACGTACCAATACGTAAGTTCGAGCAGGCAGAGCGTAGCGTAAATTGTCGTGGTAGGCAAAGCATGGTAAATTATTCCAGTGCGCGCTGCACGGAGCATCTGCTGGACAGTGTAGAATCTTTTTTCGTCGGTGAAATTTGTTTTCAAACGCGCGCGCAGATATTTTAAATCCGCGGCTCGTTGATTTGATAAGATGATGAAATGCATTTTGATTAAAGGAAATTTGTATAGCGATGATGATTTATGTGGAGATAGGTTTTTTTTTTAGTCATAACTTTAAAAGATGAGCTGAAGGAGTAATGAAATTTGTCCGTCGGTCTATCGCACCATAACCAATCTTAAGATGGAAACCGTACCAACAAAAATTATTAAAAATTGTGCTTTATAGAGCTTAGACGTTTCTGACATAAAAACAGGAAACTTACGGGGAAAACGAGAAGTAAATTATAAATTAATATACTCCTGTTTGTTTACGAATTGGATAAAAACTTGCCCGTGATAAGTTGACATTAAAAAATCGTTCAAGGGTAAGGAAGGGGCAAGGGTTATAGTATTAAGTTTATCTTTGCCTACCAAACTCTGGCAATTCACCATAAAAATCAAATACAATATTGTATGCTTCTAGCATTGGGATTTTCAATCAATCAATTATTTGACGATTAAGGACATCTAATTTGTCTAAAAGAATCAGAATCGTGCCTTCATTCCGTATTTTATATTTTTATAGTAAGAATGAAGAACACATGGCAAATGTTTACCGGTGTTTTTAAGGTGAAAGAAGGTGGCGCCCTTTACTTTGCAAACCGAGGGTGACACACGAAAAACATATGTTAAATTAAGTGTCAACTACATAACAAAAATGGTTGAATGATGCATTGTTGGGTAATTCAAGAAGGCTTACACATTTTAAGCTAGCGTTAAAAAAAAAGTTAAGTTATTTTACTAAATGCCCAATTATGACCAATAATGATTTTCTACCAGATTTGATCGTTTTTCCTCTTCCGTTCCTTTTCCTTTAAATTGGCTTTTTCAAATAAAAATGTTTTGAGTCGAATACTTGCTTGGACTTACTGCACATTTTTGAATTTTGAATCAGACTTATAGCAAACAGTTAATTTGACGATTAATTCCACGCTTTGTCTATAACAAACACCACATTTGGTTCTTTTAACTAAAAACGTTGCCATACGTTCAGAATACTTCGTCGCATCGATCTTGGAACGGCCAAACAAAGCCTGCACATGGTATGGCGAAAGAAAACGATACACGCAGACGATGGACGATGACGTGCGATAGCGGCAAACCAACGCTGACGAAATGCACAAATAAAAAAAACACTGCCGGCAGGCAGAACGCGTTCACGCTGAATCGCGTGGATTAAGGGTGCGAAAGAAAGAAGCGATGAAACAGCACGAGAACGAAACGCTCCGACCGAGCGCGCGTTCATCATCGGACCGTCCCTCGCTCGCCCGCCACTGATCTTTTTACTTCAGTTTCCCCGCTGATCCACATTTCGCATCCTTCTCACGCAGTGAGACGGCTCGCCGTTTTTTTTATATGGAGTTCAGCCGAGAGAAATGAACTCGGTGTTGCCCGGGCAGTTCCTTCTTACTCATGCGTTTTTTCTTTTTGCTTGAGTCTTCCATTTCGTCCTCGCTGACCTCCGGTGACGACCTTGGCGTTGACGTCATGCTACGTGTCATCCGGCGTCCGCATGTCTTCATTTGTCCGAGAGGAGGTGAAGGAGACGCGCCAGTGACCCTACCCGACATCACAACATCACAAAAGTTCCGGAACGTTGTAAGAGGTTCCAGAACGTTCCAGTGGGTTCGACCAGTAACTGTCAAAATCGAACGCTCGTGCGCACTGTCCTAGTTAGCACACTTTTCATGCAGTTTCGAACAAACACTTTTTCCTCTAATTTCACCTCTTGGAAACCGATTTTCACGCGTTTTCCACTTGGTTTGATTCGCTTTCACCGGCGTGACCAAACATATGGAACAACATACTGATTCTGGGTCGGTTTCATGCGAAAACTAGTGATTTAACTACGACGAAACTCGACACGTCTCTCCTCTTCGGTTGCTACTCGGCACTCTACATAAATGACATGAAACTGGTCTTACGCTCCTGCGAGATAAATCTTTTTGCTGATGATACAGTAATATTTATTTCGCGAAAGGACGTGAAACAGGCAGAGTCCCTTTTGAATGCAGGCTTGGTGACTCTGGATGGCTGGTTGAAATACAAGAAACTCGCATTAAACATTGGTAAAACACACTATATGGTAGTGTCGAGGAAGGAGTGGATCGGCCAGCTTTCCATTGCTATCAACACAGAGTTGATAGGTTGACCGAGTCTCCCAGGTTAAATATAGCGATGAGAAGAATGAGTCAGAATGAGTGAGTGAGTTGAATCTTGGCAAAGAATGAGAATCATCATGAAGATTCGTTTTAACTCATTTGTGGTTCAACTCAGAGTGAGTGAGTTGAGAAAAGAGTTATATGACTCTTCAACTCACTCAGAATGATTCGAATCATTCGTGAGTTGATAACTCTTCAACTCACTCAGAATGATTCAAATCATTCGTGAGATGATAATTCTTCAACTCACTCAGAATGATTCAAACCATTCGTGAGTTGATAATTCTTCAACACATTCAGAATGATTCAAATCATTCGTGAGTTGAGTGATTCGTGAGTTATCACCCGCGTTTTGCCGCTCGAACAATATTGGCATCTCGCTTCGTCATTTAGCCTCTCTGTCGCACGGGACTGTCGCCGAGTTGCTCGCCGGCACGAGCAGATTTTGCCTCGTGCTGATTGGTTGGATTTTCCCGCTCGTCGAAGGCCGGCGTGTAGCAGAGAGTTCGTGGCGCAAATTTGCATGCGCACACACATACGGTACACAGTCACAGCTTCGTCGCCTCTGACTTGTCCGTGCATTCGCAATCCATCGTCAGTTGCTCGCGTTGTCTGCTGCGCGACGGGTATGAAGAAGTGGGAAGCCAGCTCAGGCAGCTCAGAAAACGTTCTGCTTTGATTTCTTTAAAGTTTTCAACCACATTGGGATGATTATCTTGCACATGTTCTTCTGCTTGGGTTTGGCCTGCTAAATATGTTCAAGTCAGAAGTCTCTTCTGTCAGAAGTTCTAGCAAAGGCTTTACAACTTTCTTAGATTGATGAGTTAATTTTTGTCAATAAATAACCACTTGCATAAAAGCAAACAATTTGTGACATGTATGCTTTCCTACTTGCAGCACATGAAATTATTTGCATACGATGATAACACTTCGCACATATTGACGCGTTTTTTTCTCATCGTATGAATCGAATAGTAAAATTGCACAACTTTTCTTTTGACAATGCTTCAATAAAATCATGATGTATATGGAAGTTTCTGTAAAAAAAATGATAGTTCTGTATAAATGCATTTAAGTCCTGCTTAAAAGCATAGTATGTCTGTACATGGAAGGGTGTGTACAGCGACAACATGGTGCTTACAACTGGAACATCTTTATGGTGAACCATCAACTCTGTTTTGATTGATTTGAAAAGATCGATTCAAAGTGAAATTTTACGCGAGGGGGAAGTTCTTGCTGGGAAGTTCTACGTAGCTAAAATACACATTTCCGATAGAAGTGCTAAACTGGGTCGGTGTTATTGAGGTTACAAGGGTAAACTGACTACCAGCTGTTCCATCCCAACCCGCCATTTCAATGCTATAAACTCGAGTTGGGCGGCTTATAGCGGGTTGTTGGCATCTTATAGCTGGCAGCGATAATTCCCCGCGATAGCAGCGGGATCGCGGGCTATTTCAGTGGTGAGCGCGCGAGAGCCCCAGGGCCTTGAGTTACTTCTCACGCGGGCATTTAAATTTGTTCTTTCACTCCGACGCCTGGCTTGAAATAAACACGCTGAACAAAAATTACTTGTTTTTATTTTATTTATTTACCGATTTTTTGGTTGCTTACAGTTGAATTAAACAAATCTCCGGCATCCAGTGGTAAATCTGTAATGAAAAAAAGAAAAAAATTGGAAAAATAAATATTTATCTGTAAAAATCGTCATTGAGTTGATATTGGAGGTTAACGATAGCAGAGTTGATATTGGAGGTTAACGATAGCAGAGTTGTTATTGATTATTTACTATATCAACTAAACACAGTTGATACACGAAATTACATGTTTTATCGGATATTCACGATTTGTTCATTAATCTTTTCATACGATAACACTATTTTAATGTTATTCAACATAAATTTCACGGACTTAATTTTTATAATGAAAACTGTTGAGCCATTAAATGAAAGCAAAGTGTTGGCAAATTGATGCTTTAAAAGTTATTAAGCCAAGCTTAGGGGTAAGATCCTTACTACTATGATAGTAAATACAAGAAATAGCTTACCATCTGCTCTGGCCGTCTATCCGCTATGATGATCGTCATCATGATGATGATGATGATGATGATGATCGTTCGACGATCAGGTGCACCATGGTCCAACCATCCACCTGGAGCCGCATATTCATCATTTTGGTGTGATATTTCGACAATCGGTCACACAGGACAGTCCGGCTGATAAGCTGTAAAGAACAGAACAGTACATCATTAGAAACACAGCACTACAGTTATGGAATCATAACAATTCTTCTACACAATTCTTCAATTTGTTATCCAACATCGGGGGCCGTACTCGAACTTTTGAATTGGCTCCGCAAACACAACACTATTACAACACTAGCACTGGAACAAAGCCACACTAGTGCTTACTGCTGTTCTTAAGACCCACAAATTGCAGCCATTAAAAATTATATAGGCACTTTTTTAAATAAAACCACTTCACTGCATAACTTACCTAATTGCTTACATTTCCCTGCCAAGGATCCATCGCCTCGATATGGATGCTTCGATTAGTTCGTCCGGAACTTATCATCCGGTGATAAAAAACTTGTCACACTGGCTCGCACCGTACGTTGAATAGTTGATTGTAGTTTGATATTGTGAAATCTTACTTTGTAGCATCTGAAATGTAAAAATAACATGTAATTATCGGCAAAAAACTTAAGCGAACTTACCGTGCTGCTTTGTTTACATCGATATGTCAAAATCACTCTGCGTGCGAGATTCGGTGTGCGAAAGCGCAAACACATCCACACGCACATCGTCACGCGCATTCGATCGCATAAAAATGGCGCTCCGTTGCTATCGCGGCATCTGCGGCCGGCTAAGTTTGAGAGCCGCATCGAAAAATTTGGCTAAGTCCAGGAGCGATGGGTCTCCGCCGCTATCGCGGCATCTGCGGACCGCTAAGTTCGAGAGTGGCATCGCAAAAATCGGCTAAGTCCACGACAGCTGGTTTTTTTTGTATGGAGTTTTCTCCGGGCTGCTCAATTTTTCAAATGGCACTCAATCGAGGCCGGCTGGGATGTTACTCGCAAACTGTTATTGATGATAACAACAAAACCAACAATTATTTATCCATTTAAGCCTTTCGCTGCTGGAGGTTCGATAGTTTTTTTTAACATATAGCCCATTAATTGGCGAATAGGCTTGGCCCGCCAAGCACATTCTGAAGAGAATTTGCGTTCACGCCGACTAATATTTTCACCGACCGACAAAACGATGCTTCGGCCACGGGAAGTGAACGTAAAATCATGTTAACATATTAAATCACACAGTGTCCAGCAATGCTTCGATTCATTTGTAAGATATTATTCACGGGCATGTCAAATACATCAAGGCCGCAATCTGGCGTCCAAAACAATGTTCGTATCTAGTCGGTTAATTGTTATCATCTCGGTTGGATTAAGCCTCTTGAACCATAGCTTTACCGGGCACGTTAAATTGAATAATTCTTACTATTGTACTGGTACTATAGAAATAGTACTATTGTAAGAACATTTGTCCGCCCGTTGTCATGAAAACCGTAAATTTGCCCTCATGTCCGTGTATCATAATCATGCACGTATGGATTATTATGCCCAGGGCCAAAGATGCTTCTGAAAAGGAAACATCTGTTGTACGGAAACACCGTACATCTAGAAAGCCCCACGACTTTTCTGTTACTTGTTTTGCAGCAAAAATATTAATCATATAAAGTTCTAAAATATAAATGAATTAAACGCACGAATGAAAGAATCATCAACTCTGTTTTGGTGGGTTGAAAAAGATCTATCATAGATGATCGTTCAATGAACCGGTTATAATAGGTTAGATTAAACCGTTGATCGTTTATTGAAACGGTTTTAATCGGTTCAAAACTGTTCGATGACCGTTGCATGAAATTCAATGCACATTTTGCTCATTTTGAATGGGAAAGACGATACGTTTTACCTAATGTAGGAATGTCAATAAAATTCAAACCCAATTAAAAAAACTGTGTCCCATACCGATGGTATACAATTTTTTTTAAATAACTGGCGGTGCAACGCTCCCAGCTCCAGAGCTGCCTCCGGTTCAACCGACCGCGCGACATGCGAATTCAAATTTAAAGAGTCTCTTGAACGACAACGCTAGCCGGCAGAACTTGGCAGGCAGGAAATCTCGATGGGGTAGGTCATGAGGAGGGAGAATGGTGGACCCGATTGCTGTTGCGCAGTGTGCAAACCAGCCCCGATTAAAAGGCTCTACACACGCGCGCGCATATGCGGACCTTCGTGGCCGTACGGAATTTGTACCAACTTTTCAAATCCCGGGTCCATCAAGATCAAGAACGAGCATAACCTAAAAATCAACGCCGTGCCGCGGATCGATCAAGCAGAGGAGGCGATATAAGTCCAGTACCAGGGGCGCAGACAACAGCAGAAGAATGCAGCTCAGCCGAGGCGATGGAAGAGAAACGCGCACAAACATCCGAGTCCGAACCAGCTGATGCTAATACACGGGCCGCAGCAAACGAACTGGCTACGCACCGAAGGCAGACACAGACAACAAGCGACGGAGAAGCGAACGAAGAGAAGATGGGGCGGCGCATACGAAGAGAGCGAGTAGCGAGCGGGGGACCGAGGCGATGAGACGGAGCAGGCAAGAAGGGGCGAGCAAGGCACAGGCGAGAGAGGGAAGGAAAATTTTTTTGCGCTCTTGAGGGACATTCGCCGTGGGCGATCGGATGAACCCGTCGAATGAACTGAGCGATTTTATGCTAATAGAAAATGTTGTGGACCACGTTAAAGCCACAGATTAATCCACAACTTGTTTGAGTGTATGCGTGAGAAATCCACTCAATTTACCCTTATTTGGCCTCCGGGGAACTCTGGTAAATGTCTGCTCTCGTTTGAAAGCTGTTGCAGGGCTGTGTTTGACAGTTGTTGCAGGGCTGGGTTCATGGCCGCGTTGCAATAAATGGTAATGGATGGCGGGATGGGGTAAGATGGAATTCCTTGTTCTGGAAACGCCAGCCTCGGAGTTACCAACCACTCCCATTGACGTCTCGGCATGGCACATACCGGATGTGCCACTGGGCGATCCTTCATTCTGCACTCCTGGCACCATTGATATCGTCATCGGCGGCGATATGTATTGGGAGTTGCATTCCGGCCAGAAACGCTCCTTAGGCAAGGGGAGACCTTGGTTGGTCGAAACACCGTTCGGTTGGGTGGTCGCAGGAAATTCATCCAACACAGAACGTGCACAGCAGTCTTGCCATCTCTCAGCGATTGACATCCCGATGGAAACGATTATGGATCGCTTCTGGCAGAGTGAAACCATCTCGGATGAGCCGGCTCTATCGGTTGAAGAGGACATCTGCGAGAAACTATACGTCGCCACTACAACTCGAACCACGTCTGGGAGGTATGTTGTACGTTTTCCGCGCACCACTGATCCCAGTCTCATTTTAGGGGCATCAAGACAAACTGCTGATCGTCGTCTGTTAGCAGTGGAACGCCGTCTTAAGGCCCATCCTGAAATAAGAGACGCATACGTGAAGTTTATGCTGGAGTATGAACGTTTGGGTCATATGAAGAGGTTGCCAGAACCGGTCGATGATTCTGGCCAACACTATTACCTGCCCCATCATGCGGTTGTCAAAGAATCGAGCACTTCTACGAAAGTGAGGGTCGTTTTCGACGCGTCCTGTAAGACGAGCTCGGGATGCTCATTAAATGATATCCTCCTTGTCGGTCCCGTGGTTCAACAAGATCTCTTCTCTATCATGCTTCGGTTTCGATCGCACCCGGTAGCGCTAGTAGCCGACGTCGAAAAGATGTATCGGCAAATTCTTCACGATCCTGCGGATAAAAGACTTCTTCGCATTCGATACAGAGATGACCCTTCAGGGCCAATCAGCACTTTCGAGCTACAAACAGTAACGTACGGCACCGCATCAGCACCGTTTTTAGCAACGAGAACCTTGCAGCAAGTAGCTCAAGATCATAAGGAACTTTACCCACGAGCAGTAAATCCAGTGCTGCATGACTTTTACGTGGACGATCTTTTAACGGGAGCAAAGGATCTGTCAGATGCCATCGCAATGCAGACAGAGATTTCTTCGATGCTGGCTTCCGCGGGATTCATATTGAAGACGTGGGCATCGAACATGCCAGAGGTACTAGCTGGTGTACCGCAGAAAGATTTGGCAATTCAACCAGCACTTGAGTGGAACAGCTCCCAATCTGTATCTACCTTGGGCCTCATGTGGGAGCCTGCGAGCGACAGGCTACGTTTTCGCATAGAGGTCCCATCGGCTGCAGAGGTGCTAACGAAGAGGCTTGTGCTGTCGTACATCGCAAGGATCTTCGACATTCTCGGTCTGCTAGGACCAACAATCATCATCGCGAAGCTATTCATGCAGAAACTTTGGGCGTTGAAAAAGGATGGCAAGGCATTGGATTGGGATTCGGAGTTGCCATCACAGCTTCAACAGGAATGGAGGAAGTTTCATTCCACTCTACCGTCACTTCGAGAGCTGCAAATTCCACGGTTCTTTTCCCAACGGGACACCACAACCGTGCAGCTTCATATTTTCGCAGATGCATCGCAAGAAGCATATGGTGCATGCTGCTACATTCGAGCGGAATCACATTGCGGCATTTCCGTGCAATTATTGACGGCCAAGTCAAAGGTAGTCGCGTTGTCAAACACGCATTCCATCGCTAGACTCGAACTTTGTGCAGCCAGGTTAGCGACTCAGCTGCTTCACAAAGTTAGGCAGTCATTATCGGGTTCATTTGTCGTCGTCTGTTGGACTGACTCAATGACGGTGCTACACTGGCTCAATTCACCACCGCGTCGCTGGAAATCATTTATCGCCAACAGGGTAGCACAGATCCAGCAGGAACGAGAAATCAAGTGTTGGAGGCATGTTCCGGGGGTGGACAACCCTGCCGACGATATTTCACGCGGTCTTCATCCCGACAAATTGCTCGATTGTCGTCGCTGGTGGCATGGGCCACATTGGTTATCGTGTAAGGAGGAAGATTGGCCCCAAGGAGAAGCTGCAATAGACGAGAAATTAGTACACGAGGAAGAACGAGCGGTAACGCAACTTGTAGCTGCAGCATCAATTAGTTCGGATTTCAGCAGTAAACTCTTTAAAAGATTTTCTACGTACCTGAGACTGCGACGGACTACTGCATATTGTTTGCGGTACATGCAGTGTTTGAGGGAATCGGTGGCTGATTGCGGAAAATCAACACTAGATGGCTCCTTACAACCGCTGAGCAAGGTAGAGCTTGATCGAGCGGAACTGAAGTTGTGTCAGTTGGCTCAGCAGGATTCCTTCGCTGAAGAGCTTCGAGCAATCAAGGAAGGCAAGGACTTACCGCACAGTTCACGCCTGAAATGGTTGTCCCCGTTTCTGGACGAGTCAGGCGTGTTGCGTGTTGGTGGCCGGCTTCGGAATACTCAAATAAACACTGCCACTATCCATCCTATAGTGCTTTCGTCCAAGCATCAGCTAGCGGCGTTGCTGGCAGTTGCATATCATAAAAAAACACCTTCAGTGTATTTGGGGTCGATGGTATCCAGAATATTTGCAACAGTTGCAGGCGCGTGCGAAACACATCAATGCGAAACCGGTTGCCCTAGAAGAAGGACAATTGGTTGTTATAAGAGAAGATAATGTGCCACCTACCTTATGGCCCATGGGCAGAATCACTAAAACGCATCCCGGAAAGGACGGTATCACTCGAGTGGTCACATTACGCACAGCAGGGGGGAAGGAAATAGTTCGCGCAGCCGCAAGAATAGCACTGTTACCAAATCAGAACGTTTCACTTGGTGATCATGAAAGGAGGTAAACATTACACATACAGGGATACATACAAGTGTCAAATTACTTATCTCCATCATCATTTCATTCGACTTTTGCATTCGTCCAAGGCTAAGATTCGGAAAATTATAGATAGGTAATTGAATTATGGAAATGTGCACACATTCTAGGTTAGTTAAAAAAGAGTCCTTTTTTGGTGGCCGGAATGTTTAGAATAATCAGTTTATCTGGTTAATTATATCTACTAGGAATTTAAGTATACTTTGTAAACGGGTAAACTGGACGAAAAACACAAAATGAACTATGGATGAATTATAATGACAAGACAAATGAACTACTTTTAACAAAGGAATAAACAGTAGCAAACTGAACTTCGAAGCGTGAACACTTATTACACACAATATTCAAAACGTCCGCGAAATTCTATCTCCAGCGAAATCCTAAATTGCGAGGCCAGTTTCATTCGAGAATATTTCTCACATTTTGGTCCTTCGAACCGGATTGGGTATCGCATTAAGGATTCGCTTACGCTCTGCGATCAAGAGCTCGGTTCGCGGCGTTCGCTTGTATTCGCTCTGCATCAAGAGCAACGGTTAGGGTGCAAGTCATTTCTCGCGCCATCGCGCAAATTCATCGTGTGGAAGGGCAACGACCTGCTCAAGATCGTGATCGTGTTCGCGCCATCATTTTGAAATCGAACAGTTACACAGTTTATTAAACATGGAAAAGAAAGTGAAAACCGCGCAACGCAACAAACGGTTCGCCGAGGAGACAATAAAGTCGCTGGAGCGATTTATGAGTGAATTTGCTGCCAGTGATGTTGTTCAGATTCCTGTGGCGTTGGAAGAACTGGCACCGGCCAAGGAGAACTTTTTCAGCGCGATGGCGAAGCTGGAAGAGTTGGACGATAACAGTGAAGTTTTCGAAGCGTTGATCATTGAACGGGTCTCGATGGAGGAACGGCATCGTAAGCTGAAGTCCTTCTTCTTGGACAATCAGCGTAAGGACCAGCTGAACGAATCGTGCGTCCAAAATTCGACATCATTCGCATTTGGACGGCCAAACGCGCCGAATTTACGATTACCAAAAATCGAGTTGCCGAGTTTCGATGGTGACGCGACAAAATGGTTGTCGTTTCGGGATCGGTTTGTGGTGATGATAGATGCTTCTCCGGAGTTGCCATCAATCGCCAAACTACAGTATCTACTCGCATCGTTAAAAGGTGACGCGGCGTTACCTTTCGAGCATATATCGCTCACCAACGAAAACTATTCGTCGACGTGGGCAGCGCTTCTCAAGCGATATGATAATCCGCGAATGTTGATTCGGGAATATTATTCGGAGCTGCATCATCTTCCAGCGGTTCGGTCGGAATGTGTAGAGGAGTTGATTCAGTTAGTTGACGGATTTTCACGGCATGTAAACGGTTTGACAAAACTCAAAGAACCGGTTCAGTCATGGGACACGCCACTGTGTAACATACTTTTAATGAAATTGGACAGTGCGACCATACTTGCATGGGAAAAGCATTCGGTGCACTTCAATCGAGATAGATATCCAGATCTAATTGAATTCGTTGAAAATCGGATTCAAATATTAAAGTCGACCGGAAAATTTACGGAAGAAAGGAACATTAGCATTTATTCGGAAAAGGGCAGTTCCACCAAGGTGGCCGGCACGCAGCGTCATCCAGCAGCACGGAAGGCAGTTGCAAATGCAGCAACATCAAAATGGTCGCTGTCACCGCAGTCGTCGCCGCAGCAACTAAGATGTCCGTTGGCGTGTAATGATCCTCATTTTTTGAGGAATTGTCCAGTTTTTGTCGCAAAGGATGTGCCCAATCGTCGGGAAATCGTGTCATCTAAGCAGTTGTGTTGGAATTGTCTTAGCAATTCGCATCAAGTTAGGGCATGCAAATCGGAGTATTCGTGTCGCATGTGTCGTGAGCGTCATCACACATTGCTACATAATGCTACAGCACATCCAAAGGTTACCCTGTCCGCCCAGTCAGACGTCGAGACAGTTCTCTTGGAAACGGCTCTGGTGAACATCATCGACGATCATGGCAACACGCATGAGGCAAGAGCACTTCTGGATTCGGGCTCGATGATGAACTTCATCTCGGAATCATTGGCGCGGCGGTTAGTGACATCACGGAGAGCAGTGAACATTTCGGTGTCCGGCATCGGGAAGGCAAGGCAATCGGTGAAACGAGCTATCATCGCGACGGTTCAGTCGAGAACCCGTCCGCACTCAACGCAGATGGAATTCCTTGTTCTGGAAACGCCAGCCTCGGAGTTACCAACCACTCCCATTGACGTCTCGGCATGGCACATACCGGATGTGCCACTGGGCGATCCTTCATTCTGCACTCCTGGCACCATTGATATCGTCATCGGCGGCGATATGTATTGGGAGTTGCATTCCGGCCAGAAACGCTCCTTAGGCAAGGGGAGACCTTGGTTGGTCGAAACACCATTCGGTTGGGTGGTCGTAGGAAATTCATCCAACACAGAACGTGCACAGCAGTCTTGCCATCTCTCAGCGATTGACATCCCGATGGTCACGATTATGGATCGCTTCTGGCAGAGTGAAACCATCTCGGATGAGCCGGCTCTATCGGTTGAAGAGGACATCTGCGAGAAACTATACGTCGCCACTACAACTCGAACCACGTCTGGGAGGTATGTTGTACGTTTTCCGCGCACCACTGATCCCAGTCTCATTTTAGGGGCATCAAGACAAACTGCTGATCGTCGTCTGTTAGCAGTGGAACGCCGTCTTAAGGCCCATCCTGAAATGAGAGACGCATACGTGAAGTTTATGCAGGAGTATGAACGTTTGGGTCATATGAAGAGGTTGCCAGAACCGGTCGATGATTCTGGCCAACACTATTACCTGCCCTATCATGCGGTTGTCAAAGAATCGAGCACTTCTACGAAAGTGAGGGTCGTTTTCGACGCGTCCTGTAAGACGAGCTCGGGATGCTCATTAAATGATATCCTCCTTGTCGGTCCCGTGGTTCAACAAGATCTCTTCTCTATCATGCTTCGGTTTCGATCGCACCCGGTAGCGCTAGTAGCCGACGTCGAAAAGATGTATCGGCAAATTCTTCACGATCCTGCGGATAAAAGACTTCTTCGCATTCGATACAGAGATGACCCTTCAGGGCCAATCAGCACTTTCGAGCTACAAACAGTAACGTACGGCACCGCATCAGCACCGTTTTTAGCAACGAGAACCTTACAGCAAGTAGCTCAAGATCACAAGGAACTTTACCCACGAGCAGTAAATCCAGTGCTGCATGACTTTTACGTGGACGATCTTTTAACGGGAGCAAAGGATCTGTCAGATGCCATCGCAATGCAGACAGAGATTTCTTCGATGCTGGCTTCCGCGGGATTCATATTGAAGAAGTGGGCATCGAACATGCCAGCGGTACTAGCTGGTGTACCGCAGGAAGATTTGGCAATTCAACCAGCACTTGAGTGGAACAGCACCCAATCTGTATCTACCTTGGGCCTCATGTGGGAGCCTGCGTACGACAGGCTACGTTTTCGCATAGAGGTCCCATCGGCTGCAGAGGTGCTGACAAAGAGGCTTGTGCTGTCGTACATCGCAAGGATCTTCGACATTCTCGGTCTGTTAGGACCAACAATCATCATCGCGAAGCTATTCATGCAGAAACTTTGGGCGTTGAAAAAGGATGGCAAGGCATTGGATTGGGATTCGGAGTTGCCATCACAGCTTCAACAGGAATGGAGGAAGTTTCATTCCACTCTACAATCACTTCGAGAGCTGCAAATTCCACGGTTCTTGTCCCAACGGGACACCACAACCGTGCAGCTTCATATTTTCGCAGATGCATCGCAAGAAGCATATGGTGCATGCTGCTACATTCGAGCGGAATCACTTTGCGGCATTTCCGTGCAATTATTGACGGCCAAGTCAAAGGTAGTCGCGTTGTCAAACACGCATTCCATCGCTAGACTCGAACTTTGTGCAGCCAGGTTAGCGACTCAGCTGCTTCACAAAGTTAGGCAGTCATTATCGGGTTCATTTGTCGTCGTCTGTTGGACTGACTCAATGACGGTGCTACACTGGCTCAATTCACCACCGCGTCGCTGGAAACCATTTATCGCCAACAGGGTAGCACAGATCCAGCAGGAACGAGAAATCAAGTGTTGGAGGCATGTTCCGGGGGTGGACAACCCTGCCGACGATATTTCACGCGGTCTTCATCCCGACAAATTGCTCGATTGTCGTCGCTGGTGGCATGGGCCACATTGGTTATCGTGTAAGGAGGAAGATTGGCCCCAAGGAGAAGCTGCAATAGACGAGAAATTAGTACACGAGGAAGAACGAGCGGTAACGCAACTTGTAGCTGCAGCATCAATTAGTTCGGATTTCAGCAGTAAACTCTTTAAAAGATTTTCTACGTACCTGAGACTGCGACGGACTACTGCATATTGTTTGCGGTACATGCAGTGTTTGAGGGAATCGGTGGCTGATTGCGGAAAATCAACACTAGATGGCTCCTTACAACCGCTGAGCAAGGTAGAGCTTGATCGAGCGGAACTGAAGTTGTGTCAGTTGGCTCAGCAGGATTCCTTCGCTGAAGAGCTTCGAGCAATCAAGGAAGGCAAGGACTTACCGCACAGTTCACGCCTGAAATGGTTGTCCCCGTTTCTGGACGAGTCAGGCGTGTTGCGTGTTGGTGGCCGGCTTCGGAATACTCAAATAAACACTGCCACTATCCATCCTATAGTGCTTTCGTCCAAGCATCAGCTAGCGGCGTTGCTGGCAGTTGCATATCATAAAAAAACACCTTCAGTGTATTTGGGGTCGATGGTATCCAGAATATTTGCAACAGTTGCAGGCGCGTGCGAAACACATCAATGCGAAACCGGTTGCCCTAGAAGAAGGACAATTGGTTGTTATAAGAGAAGATAATGTGCCACCTACCTTATGGCCCATGGGCAGAATCACTAAAACGCATCCCGGAAAGGACGGTATCACTCGAGTGGTCACATTACGCACAGCAGGGGGGAAGGAAATAGTTCGCGCAGCCGCAAGAATAGCACTGTTACCAAATCAGAACGTTTCACTTGGTGATCATGAAAGGAGGTAAACATTACACATACAGGGATACATACAAGTGTCAAATTACTTATCTCCATCATCATTTCATTCGACTTTTGCATTCGTCCAAGGCTAAGATTCGGAAAATTATAGATAGGTAATTGAATTATGGAAATAGTGCACACATTCTAGGTTAGTTAAAAAAGAGTCCTTTTTTGGTGGCCGGAATGTTTAGAATAATCAGTTTATCTGGTTAATTATATCTACTAGGAATTTAAGTATACTTTGTAAACGGGTAAACTGGACGAAAAACAAAAATGAACTATGGATGAATTATAACGACAAGACAAATGAACTACTTTTAACAAAGGAATAAACAGTAGCAAACTGAACTTCGAAGCGTGAACACTCCATTACACACAATATTCAAAACGTCCGCGAAATTTTATCTCCAGCGAAATCCGAAATTGCGAGGCCAGTTTCATTCGAGAATATTTCTCACATAAAGAAAACCTGCAGGTATGTATGGGAATAGTGAAAGTGTAACTTTTTTTTATTATTAAAGTGTGTTTCAAGCGACGATCGAGTGAGCCAGCGCGGATATGGGTATTTTGTTTTCTCGCCGGCAAGGCAGTTATCTCCATGAAGAGATATATTTAGCAAGTGCGATAAAAGTGCGTCTTTTTTATTGTTAGGAAGTTTTCCTATATTTCTAGTCCTGAAAACTGACGAAAACCGACGACGATCGATTGAGCCATTGCGCTTGGCTGTGTGTTTTGTTTACTCGCGCCGCTGTCAAAAACGATTGAGGGCCCAATGTAAACATTAGTCGAAAGAACTAATGTAAACATTAGTCTACACATTTGTTTTGATCTAAGCGCAATTAATATAGGGAGTAGACTAGTTTTTTGTAGCCAGGTATCCTGGCGCTCCCATACCCCTGGTCTCACAGGTTTTATGAAATATAAATAAAAATACATCGAATGAATTGAATTCTTAGTTTTTTCAACTTATACAGGCGTTTGTTTGAGTTTTTTTGGGTTCTGATGATTCAGTTTGGGATTTTTGTTTTCCCTTCGTGGAGATTCGCTGCAACCATCGTGTCATCACGCAGCATTTTTTACCACCTTAAAAAAAGATATATGAAGCATAATATAATTCATAGAAGCATAAATGAGGAAATATAATTTGACTCAAATGATCGCCCATCTGAAGCATGGTCGTCAGTAAAACTAATCTGTGACAACTAATCCGTGGCCGTATGCTGGGCGCGTTCGATGGCAGCCTGACTTGTTGCTTGACTGAATCTGAAAGAACATAGACGAAGCATAGTTTTAATGCGTAGGATAGATCCTGCAGGATGGCTTGCAGCCTCAGGCAAAAGATGCGCGCCGCTAGGTGAGGTTGGTCGGTGGCTTGCCCATCCATCAGATGTTGCGTGATCTCGGGCTATCGACGATTGCATCCTCCTGGTCCTGGTAATGGGTGCGCATGTATTGGTCGCTACCGACGATCAATGGCGGCAGGAACCATCGATCGACCCTGTGCCAACAGATAGGTGGCGTATTATTGCACTGTCACGTGGCGTCCGTTCCCTTCCTCGGCTCCACCATGGCTGTGGCGACCTAATCACTCATCGTGATGTTTCGCTGATTGGCCCCACGAAGTCGCTTGGCAATACCTTTGGTCCAACCGACCTCGCCGTATGGGTGCAACAACGGACACTCGTGACGACCATATGGTTCTACTTGACCGCCTGTTTCAGGAGGACGGTTCTTGCACCATCAGATCGGGACGTATCGTTATCTTTATCCTGGCGGATCGATTAGGGTGCCCGCCATTTCATCCGCTGTTGGCCCATTGTAGCGACGTCGGTCGAGCGCGGGTATGCGGCTTCGGATGAAGAAATGGCATGATGCCGTCTGTTCATTTCCCTCGGTTGCGCCAGGTGGACCACGGTTATGCAATCGCTCATAGGTGAACTTGAGGGGATGGTGTTCGGCCAGGACGCGTGCGATTTTGGTAACGGGGCCGTTGTCGAGCTCCACTGGCGGGAGTATGTTGGTCCGTGTAACCCTTGCATCAGAGGTGGCCTGCTGCTCTTCCTGCGCATTGTATTAGCAGAGCTGGGCGTTAGCTGGTGTCCGCCCGCCTGGGTTTTCAAGCGGTGAACCAATCCGGTGGCAGTGAGTTCCCTAATTACGGGAAGGGAACTGCCCACACAACACAGATTGGAGGTATATCGCAATCGTAACTTCGGAAGCATTGTAAAACTTCTTAGTTATTAACTTTTCCAATGTTCACTAAGACGTTTTTCAATTATAAAACTATTCGACGGCTCTTTTACAACTTAAAATAGCATTTTTTTTTTTATTTCGTCTACACGTAGGTATATTCGTAGGTATATGCTTCGATTTCAGACTTGGTTCACACGGATATACGGTTTCACTCACACAAAAAGTGACTTCATCTATACCGATTTCATCGTAAAAGCATTGTAATAGACGTCTGATACGATTTGGTTCATACTTTACCCACTTATATACGATTTCGATGAAAACTTACATCTTATACGATGAAATCTATATTTCGATATACGACTTTGTGTTGTGTGGAACACCCAGCAGCCCCTTTTTCTCCGTTCAGCCAGGTATCCTTCCGTTCCTGATCATATGCTTTCACCGAGGCTCGCATTGATGTAAACGCAATCGAACTGTAGTAACGGGCAAATGTTGTTCATAAAAGCGGCCCTATCGAACAGTCCGGTCAATTCGGACGGTGGTTCCTCGAAGGCTGGGAGCATGACTTGCCCCGAGTTGCAGTAGATCATGCCAGTTTCGGTAGGCCAAAGCTAAGCTCCGAATTGATCGAATGGTCGGCCAGGCGGCAGTAGGAGGCACCCTGCCGTTGGATGGACGCAATTGTCGTGGTAGCTGAGAGTAATTCGCAAGCGTCGCAGATGTCCGGCACGTGTGGTCGCCACTAAAACACGACGTCCCATGTTCTACCTCTTAGCCGCAGTAGGTTGAAACGATCACCCCCTAAACCTGCCTTCTTATCAACCAACACTGGCGACCTTGCTGTAACGGATGTTGATACTGGGCGCAGCAGTACGGGAGGTTCCGGCTCCATCAACGGCTCTGCTGGTTGCCCTTGCTCGGGCTCCTGCTCCGGCTCCAGTTGCCCTGTGGACTCGGTCGTGTAATGTTGTTGTTGTTGTTGTTGTTGTTGTTGTTGTATATTTTAAAATTGTTCGCCACTTGGGCTTTACAAAGTCCAGTACTTAAGCTTGGATGCTGTTGGCAAATTTGCCGTGTCCAGTCATTCACCACGCGCACCGCCCGCTCGGGCGCCGTCTCCGCTGCCCTGAGATTGACGTCGGACTGACGCCTGCGTTGCCGTTTCCGTTCTACTTGCTCGTCGTCGAACAACGTGGGCAAGTGCTTTTTGCACAAAGAACACAATAGCCGAAGCTCGGATGCGGAGAGTTTAGAATTAGCCGAATGCTAGCCTTACTGTTAACGAACTTACTTTAATGAACTTCTTTAACTTGAACTGTCGAACTCAATATGTACGGTTGGTCGTGATGACGATGAGTAGAAAGGAAAAGAATTATTTCAACGGAAACTAAAAACACCACAATATTCCAAAACCAAAATCGGCGGGACGATAAATTCTGTTGTCGAAACAAAAATATCTTTCGCAAATCGACTTACGTGCGATAATATATTAAAGCATAGTTAAAAAAAGATAAGAGATAAGAAGCAACGAACAAATACGTATCGTCATCATCCGTAACAGTTATTTTAAAATAGTGTAACGTAATAACGTGATCTTGGCATAAACTGATCGATAAGAAGGATCGATAACGTGATAACGCGATCTTGGTATAAAGTGATCGATAAGAACGATCGATTGAGCCAGCACATGCCTTTGTGTGTGCTGTGTTTACTCGCCAGCATGGCAGTGATTGTTTTGGTCTGCCCGTAGAACTGTGTTTCACGCGTAGCATTAATGTAACTTTCAGTTTAGTAGGGTAAAAGTGCGTGAAAGTGATTTCTTTTATTATCAAAGAAAACCAAAAACCAACGGTCGAGTGAGCCAGTGAACATGTGTGTGTTTTGTTTCCTCGCCGGCGAGGCATTGATCATCATAAAGAAAACCTTGAGGTAAGTATGGCTAAGTACGGTGCGTGAAAGAACGTCTTTTTTATGTTTTAAAGTGTTTTCAGGTATGTTTTTTAGTTGCGAAAACCTAAATCAGCCGAAAAGCGACGATCGAGTGAGCCAGCGCGGATGTGGGTGTTTTGTTTACTCGCCGGCAAGGCAGTAATATCTATGAAGAGATGCTTTTAGAAAGTGAGGTTAAAGTGCGTTAAAGTGCGTCTTTTTTATTATTAAGGTGGTATATATAGGAATATTAAGTCCCGATAATAATTGACCAAAATCACCCATCGATTGAGCCAGTGCGCTTGGCTGTGTGTTTTGTTTACTTGCGCCGCTGTCAAAAACGATTGAGGGCCCAATGTAAACATAAGTCTAAGGAACTAATGTAAACATTAGTCTACGCATTTGTTTTGATCTAAGCGCAATTAATATAGAGAGTAGACTAGTTTTTTGTAGCCAGGTATCCTGGCGCTCCCATACCCATGGTCTCACAGGTTTAAGTTTTATGAAATATAAATAAAAATACATCGAATGAATTGAATTCTTAGTTTTTTTCAACTTATACAGGCGTTTGTTTGAGTTTTTTTTGGGTTCTGATGATTGAGTTTGGGATTTTTGTTTTCCCTTCGTGGAGATTCGCTACAACCATCGTGTCACCACGCAGCATTTTTTACCACCTTAAAAAAAGATATAGGAAGCATAATATAATTCATAGAATCATAAATGAGGAAATATAATTTGATTCAAATGATCGCCCATCTGAAGCATGGTCGTCAGTAAAACTAATCTGTGACAACTAATCCGTGGCCGTATGCTGGGCGCGTTCGATGGCAGCCTGACTTGTTGCTTGACTGAATCTGAAAGAACATAGACGAAGCATAGTTTTAATGCGTAGGATAGATCCTGCAGGATGGCTTGCAGCCTCAGGCAAAAGATGCGCGCCGCTAGGTCAGGTTGGTCGGTGGCTTGCCCATCCAACAGATGTTGCGTGATCTCGGGCCATCGACGATTGCATCCTCCTGGTCCTGGTAATGGGTGCGCATGTATTGGTCGCTACCGACGATCAATGGCGGCAGGAAGCATCGATCGACCCTGTGCCAACCGATAGGTGGCGTATTATCGCACTGTCACGTGGCGTCCGTTCCCTTCCTCGGCTCCACCATGGCTGTGGCGACCTAATCACTCATCGTGATGATTCGCTGATTGGCCCCACGAAGTCGCTTGGCAACACCTTTGGTCCAACCGACCTCGCCGTATGGGTGCAACAACGGACACTCGTGACGACCATATGGTTCTACTTGACCGCCTGTTTCAGGAGGACGGTTCTTGCACCATCAGATCGGGACGTAACGTTATCTTTATCCTGGCGGATCGATTAGGGTGCCCGCCACTTCATCCGCTGTTGGCCCATTGTAGCGACGTCGGTCGAGCGCGGGTATGCGACTTCGGATGAAGAAATGGCATGATGCCGTCTGCTCATTTCCCTCGGCTCCTCCAGGCGGCCCACGGTTATGCACCCCTCATACGGATGGTGTTCGGTCAGGGTGCGTGTGATTTTGGCAACGATGTCGCTGCCAAGCTCTACTTGTGGGAACATGTTGGTCCGTGCATTTACTCTGGCGTCGAAGATGGCCTGCTGCTCTTCCTGCGCATCGTAATAGTAGAGCTGGGCGTAAGCAGGTGTCCGATCGAGTGGGCACTCCATTGAACCAATCCGGTGGCAGAGAGTTCCCTGAATACGGAAGGGAACCGGCCCTCTCTCTCCTTTCAGCAAGGTCTCATCCTGCCGTACCCGATCACCTGTTTCCCCGAAGCCCAATTGGATGTAAATGCAAACGCACTGTTGTACCGCCGAATGTTGTCCATAAAACGCGGGCTTATCGAACAGTGCGATCAACTCGGGAGGCGGTTCCTCGAAGGCGGGGAGCACGACTTGCAGTAGATCATGCCAGTTTCGGTAGGCCAAAGCTAAGTCAAACGCATGGTCGGCCAGGCGGCAGTAGAAGGCGCCCTTCCGTTGGATGGCCACAATCGTCGTGTTACTGAGAGCAATTCGCAAGCGTCGCAGGCTTCTGGCCCGTGTAGTCGCCACTAAAACACGACGTCCCATAATCTCCCTCTTAGCCGCAGAAGATTCAAACGATCGGCCCCTAACCCTGCCTTCTTATCAACCAACACTGGCAGCCTTGCTACAACGGATGTTGATGCTGGGCGCGGCAGTACGGGAGGTTCCCGCTCCATCGACGGCTCTGCTGCTGGCCCTTGATCGGTCTCCTGCTCCGGCTCCGGCTGCCCTGTGGACTCGGTCGTGTAATGGCGTTGCCAAATTTGCCGTGTCCGGCCTCACACCACGCGCACCGCCCGTTGGCCCACTGTCTCCGCTGCCCTGAGATCGGCGTAGGACTGGCGTTGCGTTGCCGTTTCCGTTCCACTTGCTCGTCGTCGAACATTGTGGGCACTTTTTTTTAACTAAAAAAAAACACAATAGCCCAAGGTCGGATGCAGAGAGTAATTAGCAAAAATGCTAACCTTAACAGTAACGAACTTACTTTAATGAACTTCTAAAACTTGCACTGTCGATCTCAATTTGTACTATTGATCGCGATGACGATGAGTACAAAGGAAAAGAATTATTTAAACGGCATGCTTCGCTTACCTTAAATAACTTCTATTAGCACTGGTTCACTGATAATAATTTTTGGATTGAATCTCGATGAGAAAGCGATTCAATACGCTTTTTGTTTCTGGGTAGGCACGTGAACCAAAGCCTGTTTAGATATAACGTGACAACACCAATGTGCAGCACACAGAATACAAACCATAAGCACTGCGTAAAGAATATCATCTACAGTTCAATTTTGCCGAACCATCAACGGCGGTGCGGTAAGATCTGTTTCTTAAACAAATATCGTTCGCAAATCTGCTTTACATGCATACATTTTATAGCGAAGTGAAAAGAAGAGCAGAGAGAAAGCAGCATACGATTTGATCATCAAATACGTATCAACGTCAACCGTAACAGTTATTTTAAAATGGTTTATCGTGATAACGTGAACTTGGTATAAAGGATCGATAAAAACGATCGATTGAGCCAGCGCGCATTTGTTTAACCTTTAGTTAAATAGGGTAAAGGGTGCGTGAAATTGCTTTCATTTCACGTGATTCATTTTGCTATCCTTTGTTCGGAAACCGTCAAACCGTCAAACAAGTCGCACGCCCCGTCAGTACGCTCCGCGAAAATTCCGCTATAACGACGTGAATTACTCACTGGTGAACCGATATTTTTTGGCCCAAAGTCGCCAAAGTGTTCCGTGCTTACGCTGAGCGGTTTTCTTTCAACGTTCCGTCCAAGTTGTGTTTGTTTTCGGCTCACTTTGTTTCGGATTCTCCCACCTATTCGTGCGCAATGGCTGATGTGTGTCGTTCCTGCTCGCTACCAGCCGGGGGCACCAACACATACGTTTGCGGTGGATCCTGCAAGGCCGTCTACCATACTAAGACAGCCTGCCTGGGGGTCCCGGGCCCCGTGATCAAGGAACTGAAGCGATCGGACACGCATTTGTCATGGAAGTGCGCCAGTTGCCTTGCCAGCCCAAGCAACGATGTAGAGAATCTTCGGCCTGCACTCACTTCCTTAGTGGAGAGTGTAAAAAGCGACATCTTGGCTCTAGAGCGTCGCCTCACCGCAGCAATCGCCAAAACACACACGAAGATACCATCTACGCCGCTGATTGATGCTCCCGCTGCCAGTGCCAACACTACCACTAAGGATACTAAGGATACTGATACAACGCACAGCACGACTACCGTTAGTACCATCACTCCTGTCAAACTCGTCGACCGTCCTGTCGTCACGCACACGTGGAGTAGCAATGGGACCTATCCGATTATGCACCCACCAACATCCATCGTCACAGCCGATAACACGGACGACACGAGTACATGCAACCCGCGCATTACTAACACCAGGGATATAGAGGCAACTTGTCCCATCACGCACTACCTAGAGCCTTCCGGCAATAACTGCATGACGGTTCTTGCGCCTGTAGGTAGACATTCGGACCGTACGTTGCCGAGTGCCCGGCCCCCTCCACTACTCTTCTACGGCACTGCCCAAAGCCACCTGCAAACTGTGCCACAAAGACCCCCCAAGTTTTGGCTTTTCATCACCAGGATCGCCCCATCGGCTTCCGATGCCGAGGTTGAATCCATGGTCAAACAGCAGATGGGCACTGATGATGTTGTTATAAGCAAACAGCTGCCCAAAGATCGAGTCCCAAGCACAGCGACCTTCATCTCATTCAAGGTCGGCCTGTCGCCCTCACTACGTGAGAAAGCTCTATCTCCTTCAACGTGGCCTTTGGGTGTGGGAGTAAGAGAGTACATTTTTCAACGCAATGCGCGGACGAACTTTCTTGGCCAAACGCAGCATTCTTAAACTGCCTGCAAATCTACTACCGAGCCATCCGCACACTACGCAGTCGAACCATCGAGTTCAGCCCATGGCACTATCAGCCACCATGCCTATTGTCACCGATTCGTCTCACGCTTCCCGCACTGACTCACTGCTACTCTCTCACTCGTCCTGCCACGCCGCCTCCGACAACCCGATACGCACGACCCGTCACGACTCACCGACGCCTCAGACTGATCCCGATAACGACACTTCTGCTTGTACCGATGCCGTTCAAATCTATTATCAAAACGTCCGAGGATTGAAAACAAAGGCACATGCTGTCCGTCTCGCTTCTACTGCTACATTATTCGATATCTGCGTGTTAACCGAAACCTGGCTCGATGACACCATACCGTCATCACTCCTGTTCGACGATACTTACGCCGTTCACCGTATGGATAGAAATACCATAAATAGCCAAAGATCACGTGGTGGTGGTGTCCTCATCGCCTGTTCATCCGCACTCGTATCCTCGGTTGTCCAACACTCGTACGCATCCCTCGAGCTTTTATGGGTGCGAATAAAGTTGCATGGACCATCGCTCTACCTTGGGGTGGTTTACATTCCGCCTGTCCTCAGGGCATCCCAAATGGTTTGGAATGATTTACATGGCTGCATCGAGGAGGCACTTGAGAGGATGAGCGATCGCGACTTATTGCTGCTGCTAGGTGATTTCAACTGTCCATCTTTAAACTGGCGTGCTGTTTCGACTGCACCGACTTTCTACGTACCGTCTAGCATCTCGACATCGAATGCACACCTGCCTGACGGGATGGCTCACAACGGTCTTCAGCAAATTTCGGGGGTCCCTAACTTCCAAGGCCGGCAGTTGGATCTTATCTTCGCCAACCCACCTGCGGTCGCTGCATGTTCTACCGTATTAACCTCACCACTCCCGATGTTACCCGAGGATCGGTACCACCCGGCTCTTGAACTGTCGTTATCTTCGTCGCTCACGTCTACTGCACCTACTACGGTCACGCATCCCCGACGGACCGTCCAGCCGCGACAATTATACTGCTTAATTATACAATTATAGGACAATAAACTGCTGCTGAACACCGATTGGTCCTTTGTGGATACCGCTGCTACGATCGACGAAGCTGTCAACACATTTACGTCTGTGATAATGTCGCTGCTTCCCCAGTGCTGTCCTCCACTAACCATCCCTCCTCGTCCTTTGTGGTCCGACAGACGGCTTCGTGTGCTGCGGACCGACATGAAACGGGCCCAACGCGCTTATCGCAGTACCCGTTCCTCGTTCCATCGCAGGATATTTAAATATGCCGCGACTGCCTATCGTTCTTACAACCGTTTTCGTTACGGCCTGTATCTATGTCGTCTGCAGAATCGCTTCACGGCTAACCCTCGATCCTTCTGGCGGCATGTTAATTCCCGTCGTGGTAGCCCACAAATCCCATCGTCCTTATCCTCAGGCAATGTGTCTGCCTCCACCCCCTCCAGTATTTGCGAACTGTTCGCGACTCACTTTTCCGGATTGTTTGTCGACCCCACCAGCTCTACAGCGTCCCTCTCACAGGGTCTTGCCTGGACACCTTGTTCCGTGCTCTCCTGCAACTCTGTTGCAGTCTCGGCTGAATCGGTATTGACTGCCCTCACCAGGCTGAAGGTTTCATTCTCTCCCGGTCCTGACGGCATCCCTTGTCATGTATTAAAGAGCTGCAAGACTGCCTTAGCCCCGATATTGGCTCACCTCTTCTCGCGTTCCCTCCGGGAAGGTGTGTTTCCGGCGATGTGGAAGGCAGCTTGGCTAGTTCCGATCCATAAGAAGGGATGTCGATCAACCCCTTCCAACTACCGAGGCATTTCCCTCCTATCCGCTGTCTCCAAAGTCTTCGAATCTGTTGTCCACTCCTTCCTCCTTCCATGTGTTAATTCCTATATATCCCCTAACCAACACGGATTCATGCCTCGCCGTTCCACCACATCAAATTTAATGTCGCTCATGACCTGTCTATATCCGGCCATCACTTCTGGTCGTCAGGTTGACGTCATTTATACAGACTTCAAGTCTGCATTTGACTGTCTGCCACACAATTTGATGTTGGCTAAAGTTGAGCGTCTTGGAATCGGCGATCCATTGCTATCCTGCCCAACCCGCCATTTCAATGCTATAAACTCGAGTTGGGCGGCTTATAGCGGGTTGTTGGCATCTTATAGCTGGCAGCGATAATTCCCCGCGATAGCAGCGGGATCGCGGGCTATTTCAGTGGTGAGCGCGCGAGAGCCCCAGGGCCTTGAGTTACTTCTCACGCGGGCATTTAAATTTTTTCTTTCACTCCGACGCCTGGCTTGAAATAAACACGCTGCACAAAAATTACTTGTTTTTATTTTATTTATTTACCGATTTTTTGGTTGCTTACAGTTGAATTAAACAAATCTCCGGCATCCAGTGGTAAATCTGTAATGAAAAAAAGAAAAAAAATTGGAAAAATACATATTTATCTGCAAAAATCGTCATTGAGTTGATATTGGAGGTTAACGATAGCAGAGTTGATATTGGAGGTTAACGATAGCAGAGTTGATATTGGAGGTTAACGATAGCAGAGTTGTTATTGATTATTTACTATATCAACTAAACACAGTTGATACACGAAATTACATGTTTTATCGGATATTCACGATTTGTTCATTAATCTTTTCATACGATAACACTATTTTAATGTTATTCAACATAAATTTCACGGACTTAATTTTTATAATGCAAACTGTTGAGCCATTAAATGAAAGCAAAGTGTTGGCAAATTGATGCTTTAAAAGTTATTAAGCCAAGCTTAGGGGTAAGATCCTTACTACTATGATAGTAAATACAAGAAATAGCTTACCATCTGCTCTGGCCGTCTATCCGCTATGATGATCGTCATCATGATGATGATGATGATGATGATGATCGTTCGACGATCAGGTGCACCATGGTCCAACCATCCACCTGGAGCCGCATATTCATCATTTTGGTGTGATATTTCGACAATCGGTCACACAGTACAGTCCGGCTGATAAGCTGTAAAGAACAGAACAGTACATCATTAGAAACACAGCACTACAGTTATGGAATCATAACAATTCTTCTACACAATTCTTCAATTTGTTATCCAACATCGGGGGCCGTACTCGAACTTTTGAATTGGCTCCGCAAACACAACACTATTACAACACTAGCACTGGAACAAAGCCACACTAGTGCTTACTGCTGTTCTTAAGACCCACAAATTGCAGCCATTAAAAATTATATAGGCACTTTTTTAAATAAAACCACTTCACTGCATAACTTACCTAATTGCTTACATTTCCCTGCCAAGGATCCATCGCCTCGATATGGATGCTTCGATTAGTTCGTCCGGAACTTATCATCCGGTGATAAAAAATTTGTCACACTGGCTCGCACCGTACGTTGAATGGTTGATTGTAGTTTGATATTGTGAAATCTTACTTTGTAGCATCTGAAATGTAAAAATAACATGTAATTATCGGCAAAAAACTTAAGCGAACTTACCGTGCTGCTTTGTTTACATCGATATGTCAAAATCACTCTGCGTGCGAGATTCGGTGTGCGAAAGCGCAAACACATCCACACGCACATCGTCACGCGCATTCGATCGCATAAAAAGGGCGCTCCGTTGCTATCGCGGCATCTGCGGCCGACTAAGTTCGAGAGCGGCATCGAAAAATTTGGCAAAGTCCGGGAGCGCTGGGTCTCCGCCGCTATCGCGGCATCTGCGGATGGCTAAGTTCGAGAGTGGCATCGCAAAAATCGGCCAAGTCCGCGAGAGCCGGTTTTTTTTGTATGGAGTTTTCTCCGGGCTGCTCAATTTTTCAAATGGCACTCAATCGAGGCCAGCTGGGATGGGTCTCCGCCGCTATCGCGGCATCTGCGGACGGCTAAGTTCGAGAGTGGCATCGCAAAAATCGGCTAAGTCCGCGACAGCTGGTTTTTTTTGTATGGAGTTTTCTCCGGGCTGCTCAATTTTTCAAATGGCACTCAATCGAGGCCAGCTGGGATGGGTCTCCGCCGCTATCGCGGCATCTGCGGACGGCTAAGTTCGAGAGTGGCATCGCAAAAATCGGCTAAGTCCGCGACAGCTGGTTTTTTTTGTATGGAGTTTTCTCCGGGCTGCTCAATTTTTCAAATGGCACTCAATCGAGGCCAGCTGGGTGGTTACAATCCTTCCTCTCAGGTCGCTCTTACAGGGTGAAGGTGCAGAATTCCTTCTCTCTCCCCTTTGGCAGTCCTTCCGGCGTGCCGCAAGGTAGTGTCCTGAGCCCTCTCCTCTTTTCCATCTTCATCAACGACTGTGTAAGTGTCCTCCCTAGTGTAGCGTCGAAATAAATGTGGGAGCGTGGTTAGATCTCGGGAAAATGGCCCCGATGAACAGTTGTCCATCGCTTTTATTTCCTTTACGATGTATCGCACCAGCAGGAGACGGGGTGGGGAACGGGCGATGGGCAATCGGCGGCCGGTCCTTCTGCTGACGTCGAGTCTGGTGCTTTCGGGGTGCAGCGGCGGTCGTTGCGCCCCATTCGATGTGCGTCCCGGCCTTCTGCTGATGCCGGCGATCGGGCAATCGGCGGCCGGGACTTCTGCTGACATCGGCGATCGGGCAACGGCGGTCGCAGCACCAACCTGGGCAGAAGTCGATGGGCGACCGGGCATTCGGCGACCGGGACTTCTGCTGACATCGGCGATCGGGCAACGGCGGTCGCAGCACCAACCTGGGCAGAAGTCGATGGGCGACCGGGCATCCGGCGACCGGGACTTCTGCTGACATCGGCGATCGGGCAACGGCGGTCGCAGCACCAACCTGGGCAGAAGTCGATGGGCGACCGGGCATCCGGCGACCGGGACTTCTGCTGACATCGGCTAGTCTGGCGCCCTGGTGCGGGGAAGCGACCCGTAAAAAACAGTGGGGGTCGCTTCATGCCCCCCCACTACTGCCAGCTTGAACTACGAGGTACGGAGGTCAAGCGATACCTTAACAATGCTGATGGTAAATTCAAGGGCTCACCGTCTTCCGTTTGCCGCGCGATTCGTCCGATTCCCTTTTTATTCCGTGTCTAGTATACTGGCTGCCACGTTCGTTTTGGCAGATGCCCGTTCCAGTATGGTCTGATGGTTGTACCCTCTTCGTACTGTTCGGGGGTGTGCCCATTCGTTGTCGCCTGAACTGGTTTAAGTTCCATCTCGCCCTCGTTCCTTCCCTGTTGAAGATGTACTGATGTCCTTTGATTCGCGGAATTTAAATATTCCGCGATGGATCGTAACTCCATCGAACCCTTCGGCGTGGTTGCGGGTTGTACCGATATCTTCCTGGAGCAGCAGCTTATCTTTCCTTTGAATCGGCACATTAAGGCCACGAAGACACTGATAGCCAACCCTAGCATTGGTAACGATAGCCATGGGTGTCGCAGTGGAGCATATACTAAATTTTTTAGCGGAACTAATTGCCTATTCAAAGTTTTAGCTTGGACACCTTGCTCAAATAGTTTTTCCCTATCTATAAACGTATAGAGTTTACTGTCATATGATAAATGTGGAACTGTGATTTCTTCGTTGGGAGTGCTTGTAAATGGTAATTCTAATACAACACTATGGGAAACGGTATCAATTTTTGATTCTGCGTCTTTTATGTGTGTTAATGTTATACTTTCTGTGCTGATGGTAGTGTTAGGTAGTATACAAATTGTTCCTGGACCCTCGATGATGCGTGAAGACTGCTTGTTGTCTGCTAAAATTACAATTTTTTCTGGTGTTGGTGCGTAATACCACCACCTATTAAGATCTGGTAAAGCTATCCAAACGGTGTGATTGGTTTTAAGAACTGCCACATCACAATTTTGAGTACTTCTACGGTACATGAGGTTACTTAAACATTTTAGAGAGGCAATTAGGTTCTCTGGTGCTTGCTTAAATTCACATAAGTATGCTGTACCCAGTTTGCCGCTTTGTCTCAGCTCCTGCTCTGTTATTATGTAACCTTCATCAGTCCCTACCTTCCTTATAATAATATTCTGTACCACATTTACTATCCACATGGTGTGGTTTTCTACCTTGGGAGTGGCACTTCCTCGCTGAGCTATAAATGTATCTTTTTTTATGGTGGGAAGGGTCAGGTGTACACTTATCAAAAAATTCCTGTCAATTTGCGCATGATAGGAGGCTATAGCTAGGAGGCTGAGGTGTATTCTGCCGTTTTTTGATCTTGGAAATCCTACACCCGATTGTAACGTATGTTCGTATAAGTTTAAGCTATCCTCAAAATTTTCCGGCTCGAACAACATCCTCCATTCAGTCACCCGTAGCTTGGTCCCAATTAACAATTCTATTATCAGATCTATCTTACTTCCTAGAGTCTTCGCGGTGTACATTATCCAATAACCTAAATCAGAGAGCTCATGCTCTTTTCTGGCGATTTCTGTTATGTTATTGATGAGTCCGACACCCGCTTCGAAGTTCTGGTGCACCGTCGTGAAATTAAAAAAAAATGATTCTAGCTTCTTGTCTATCATACTCGAGGCATTCCATACTTCTTCGAAAATAGAACGTACTAGTTCTGCTTGGGTTACCAGCCTTTTTCTCTGAACTTCTTCGTTTTCACGGACTGCGTCAAGATTTTCATCGATTCTCTGCCTGTCATCCGAATCCATAAATCCTAGATATGACAAGACTCCGCGTTTCTGTCGATTTAAAGAAAAATGGGTTATCTCGAGAAGTTGGCTCTCTGTTGAGAGTTGCAACGCGTCCAACTGACGACTGACCGAGGGGCAATTGTGAGTTTTTAATTGAGCGGTGACGATACGGCATACTTCTCTGTACTTTTGTATGGTGGTAAAATACAACCTCGTTTGGTTTTGGAGTTCTGTGACATCTATCTCAAGTCGCAGCTTCTCGGTGCTCTGTTGAAGCATCACGTCTCCAATGGTATCCAAATAAAGCTCCGAATCTCCTTGATTGGCCGCCGCTACAAAAACGGCCAGGAGGCTAAAATAAGCGAATGAAGGTTGCTATAGTAAGTTCCTATGTGTCAGGTATGTTCCTGAAGTTGAAACTGATACGCGAATAGCTAAAATTATTTTATTCGCAATATCTCTTTAGCCGGTTTTTGTGAATTTTTTCTAGCTTTCGGCCATTTCTAACCACCACTGTCTGGTCGCTAGGTAGTTCCACTACCTCGTAGGGACCCCTCCAACTACTCTGTAGTTTTTGTCCAACCCCTGTAGGAATTGCCTGCACCAAGACCTTATCACCCCACATGGGTTGCCATTCTGCCGTTCCGCGATCGTATAGAACCTTCCGTTTCTCCTTTGAGAGTATGAGGTTCTCTTTTGCGGTTTGGTGTATGTCGTGAAAAAGTTTTCGCATCTCTCCAACATACTCAGGATAGGTTAGGCCGATTGCCGGAGATTGATACAAAGAGGAGGGTATCCTAGGTTCCCTTCCAAAAATAAGCTGGTATGGAGTAAATTTTGTCGACCCGTTAATAGTTGTATTGTACTCCGAACAAAAATAGGGCAGCAACCGGTCCCACTCTCTTATGTTGCCGGCTACGAACTGCCGTAAATAGGTCTTAAGTTCCCGATTAGCCCTCTCTACCAGATTTGCCTGTGGATGATACGCGCTAGTATGAATTTTCTTTATTTTTAAAAGTTTACAGGTATCCTTTAGTACCTGGCTCATGAAATTAGTGCCTTGATCAGTCACTAAATCATTAGGTATTCCAAATCTGCAGATAATCTCCTCCACAAAGGCCTTGGCAACCGTTTGGGCCTCTTGATTTTTTAATGGTATTACCATTAGAAAACGGGTGAGATCATCCTGAGCGACTAGGGCGTATCGATTTCCCTCGGCTGTTTCTGGTAAGACTACAATATCCATGAAAATTTTCTCCCATGGCTCGGAAGAAGTGCTAGTAATTTGCATAGGAATTCGATTGCTCCTGCAAATTTTGTTTCTTTGACAGGAATCACACTTACGGACATAATCTTCGATGTCTCTTTTCATGCGTTTCCACCAATAAACGGCTGCAATCCTTTTTCGCATCCTTTTAGCACCGACATGCCCCCCCAAGGGAGCGTCATGGAACTCCTTAAGGACCGTTTCGATTTCTTGGGTAGAGAGCTCCTTACGATATTCATGTGCGTAGCTGAGAAGTAATTTACGTTTATACTTCCACGACAGGAACTGTAGTGATCGAGTGACATCTCCTTGTTTGATTCTTCGATATGAAATAATCTGGATGGGTTTCTGGTTTGGTTCTAGTCTATTGAGGGTTTCTAGGCATCGCGCGAAACTGTAAAAAAACTTTCGGCTATTTATCAATGACGTAGCTTTACCTTCCAGAACCATTCCTAGGAGCTTTTTACTGTCGATCCTTACTATGTCGTCTTTTTCGTAGTCTTTAAGGCCATGCGGTAACTTACACAATTCCGAAAATTCACGGTGGGCCGTCTTACTGTTTGCAATGATGACTCTTGTATGTTTTGCATCACTTTTGCTGGGTTTTATGATAGAAATTCTGTCTTCCAAGCATGGATCTTTCGATGGCCGAGACTCATATTCCGTCCACAATTCATCTATCTTTGGGTCATGTTCACCCTGATACACGTCGGTTGCTATTTCTTGCCCAATATCCATGAGTTGTGTTACAAATCGGTCTTCCTCTCCTTGTTGGTCCTCAATGACTTGGCGGTCAGGTATACCAGGGGTCCGAGCACTGTTGTGTTGTTGTCTAGTTGTTACAAATATTCTAGTTTCTTTCCCTGTCTGCTCGGTTTTCTCTTCTGAGGGCAAGCGAGATAGGCAATCAGCTACAACGTTCTCTTTTCCCTTTTTATAACGGATGTCACAATCCATTCCTTGCAGGCGTAACCTTAAACGTGTGAGGGTAGGGGAAGTCTCCTTTAACCGCCAAATCGAGATCAGCGGGCGATGATCTGTATAAACAATAAACTTCTTTCCAAAAATATAGGGTCGGTAATGTTGGGTTGCCCAAGTAATTGCTAACAACTCTTTTTCAATTGCGTGATACTTGCATTCCGCTCCCTTTAACGCTCGGCTTGCATACGCTATCGGTCGATCAGACTTCTCATTAGACAGAACTGCTCCCAATGCATACCCACTAGCATCCGTGGTGATGACGAAGGTGTCTTCGTGGTTGGGCCTTACTAGCACTGGTTCATGAGTGAGAGCGATACGTAACTTATTGAAAGCGGCCTCACAAACGGGTGTCCACTTAAAGGGCACATCCTTTTTGGTCAAATCATCCAACGGCTTGCGTATTGTCGCTATATGTGTTATGAATTTACCATAAAAATTTACCATCCCCAGGAAGGAGCGTACTTGTTTAACAGTTTTCGGGCGGCATGCCTTTTCTATTTTTTCTACCTTATCCCCGGCGGGTCGTATGCCTCTATAGTCGATGATGTGACCGAGATATTTAACTTCTTGCCTTAAAATTTGACACTTTGACGGTTCTAGCCTTAGGTTATGTTTTCTGAGGGCCGACAATATTCTTCTTAAACCATCGTTATGCTCCTCGATTGTACTGCCATGAACCACTATGTCGTCCAAGTACACCACTGCTTTAACTCCTGGGACTGTATACAAAACCGTATTCATCAATCTTTGGAAGGTTGATGGGGAATTGCGTAAACCCATGGGCATTCGAGTGAACTCGAAATGCCCAGTAGGTGTTGAAAAAGCAGTCTTTTCGGCATCCCTCGGATGGATGGGGATTTGAAAGAAACCGGATTTCAAGTCCAAGGTGGAGAAGTAGCGGCTGTTTCCTAAAGTGTCCATTATTTCATCGATACGGGGAATAGGGTAGACGAAGGGTTTTGTGATGGAATTCAATTCCTTAAAATCCACCACAATTCGATATCGGGGATTGCCTTCCGCATCCGGTGTCTTTGGTATACAAAGTACCGGAGCATTCCAAGGACTTACACTATGTTTGATGATCCCCAGAGCGAGCATCTCGTCTATCTGTTCCCGTAGATGAGGTTTGGTCACTTCGGCCAGGCGATACTGTCGTTTGTAAATAGGGACGTTTGAGGTCGTTTCAATTGCATGTTGGGCGAAGTTGGTGAACGAAAATTTATCTGCCCTTACGTAGAATACGTCATTAAACAGTGTCAACATTGTTTTGACTGTCGGATGTACATCCTCATCTCCTATTTTTAGAGATTTCAAGAGCGAGTCTAGCCTTTCTTTTCCCACGAGTGGGGTTCCTTTCAAGTCTCGCGGATCACAATCTAAGCCATCATCCGTTTTTTCATATAGATCTTGTCTTTGAGCTTCTGAACCGTAATTTGGCGGTAGAGTTGTGAGCTGGATCAAAGAGACTTTTGAAACACTCGTAAAAATGGGTTGTTGGGTGCAGGCCGATTTGGAAGCTGCGAAGGAATTCGATATCAGGGGGATTTTTATGCAGTTATCCGCCAAACAAATCTGTGCCTGGTGCCTAGCCAAGAAATCTCTTCCTAACAAACCGGGTACAAACAATTCATTAACCACATGAAATTTGGATTGGAATTTCTCTCCCCCTACTAAAAGATCGACATTGCATGAACCAATTGTTTCTAATTGTGAATTTCCGATACCTATTAACGTGGTGCAATCAGTGGAATCGAAATTATAAATCCCAATGTTATTTGCTTCTGCACGTCGCAACAGACTCACCGCGGCTCCAGTGTCGATGAGGAGTCTAGACGCATAAGAGGGGTCTTTGGACGTTGGCAGCTCGACACAGTCTAGCCCTCCCGACGTTTGAACGATTTGGCAAGTGACCCACTCGGTTGGGGCTTTAATTTTGGACAGTGCCTGGGTTTGGTGGACGGGAGAAGAATTATTTAGCTTTTTGGGGGTTCCAGTGAGAGCCACCTGATGCGGCCCCCCCTTTAGTAGTTTTTTGTCGGCTTATTGTGAGCGGCTCTCTGGCTTCTGTGCCGTGATCTCTGTGCTCCACCCTCGTGCCCGTGTGGCCCTTGGTTGCGGCCGCCTACAGGTTCCTGGTTATTAAAATGATCCATTTGAGTAACCATTTGAGGTGCTGGTACACCATAGCGAGCTGGATCGAAAGGTGCTATTTGGTGAGGCCAGGAGGGGAGGTAATTTGTAGGACCGTGAGACATTTCCGGCGTCCAAGAATGGGGGGGTGCCACCATACCATGCGGTGTTATTCCCCAGTGCGTTTGGGCCATTCCTGGATATATGGGCAGTGAAGGGGCCCATGGAGGAGGGAAAGCCATTGGAGCGGGAAGCGCAGTTTGTGTCCATGGCTGGTAATGAGCCGTCGGACTGGATGTAGCTGTAGGTACCCAAGCCGGAGGGTACGCAACATTTCCGCCAAATGAAGGGGTATTGGGGGGGCACGAAGAGTACCCCCAGGAAGCCTGTGTCCACCGAGGAGGGTACGGTTCTCTGTTATCCGATTCTCCCCTGGACTCATCCCTTTCATTTAGGGTTTCTCCAGCCACCGCATTTACCCGCCGGTGCCGTGATCCCTGCTCCAACACATCCAACCGTCGCTCCAGTTCTTCCTCGTTTTCGATGTCGAGGTATTCCTCCATCAAATAATTCAATAACTCTCCAAAATCGAGAGTCTTTTGAAGGCGAGCAAGGCTACGTAACGAGCGATTTCTCAAACCAGTTATAAAATGTGACCGAAGCATCCGCCTCGCGTAGGAATGATTTTCCCTTGTCTTCGGCTCAAAGCCATTTAGATAGGCTTCCAGTAACTGGGCCCTTTCTTTATACCGCGGGAAAGATTCATTCGTTCCCTGGCGCAATGTTTCGATCTGCTGGCCGACTGTTTCTAGTTTGAGGCTATCCCCAAACTCATGCAAGAGGCGAGTTTTCACCTCGTCCCAAGTATCCGCCTTTAGTCGCTTGAAATATCCGGCTGCCGTTCCTTTTAGTTTCGTCAGAACCACTCGAATGAGTGGTTCATCCGAACTACCCTCACCAATGTCCGCTTTGAACTGGTCCGCCGCATAAAGAAAAGCGTCCAGTTCGTGTGCATTTCCCCTAAATTCCGGGATCAGCGCCATGGCTTTTTCCGACGGAAAGGTATGCATATTGGCGGTCGGGCTGTCTAGGCCAGCGTCCACGAAAGAACGAGGGGTTTTAACGGATTCTTTTCCCGTAGACAACAGGCTTGCGCTCGAAACAGAAGGTTGTGCTTCTGGTGTTCGGATCATGCACGAATCTTTGCGCGTGGATATATGAACGTCACTCTTGCGCGATACGCGATTACCACTCGTCCGTGTAACGGGTCGCGTTCTCTCTTCCTCACACTTGCTTCGCAGCACACGGTTATTCATTAATGGATAGACTATACTATTACTAACCTATTATTGTTAACCTACTGTTAACGTATATTTTAGTTTTGAATAAAAGAAATTTAGAAAAAAAAAACCCACTCTCACCAATAGGCAAGGGCCACTTTCCGCATCTCTGGCGTCTCGAAGCTGCTGAGGGGAGGACGAAGCAGAAAGAAAACTTCAACACTCTCACACTCACAAAACAGTTCACTCAGATGCACTTGTACGATCTTAATCACTTTTAAAATTAATGCCCCTTTTGGCACTATCCCACCGCTGTCACCAATTTGTAGCGTCGAAATAAATGTGGGAGCGTGGTTAGATCTCGGGAAAATGGCCCCGATGAACAGTTGTCCATCGCTTTTATTTCCTTTACGATGTATCGCACCAGCAGGAGACGGGGTGGGGAACGGGCGATGGGCAATCGGCGGCCGGTCCTTCTGCTGACGTCGAGTCTGGTGCTTTCGGGGTGCAGCGGCGGTCGTTGCGCCCCATTCGATGTGCGTCCCGGCCTTCTGCTGATGCCGGCGATCGGGCAATCGGCGGCCGGGACTTCTGCTGACATCGGCGATCGGGCAACGGCGGTCGCAGCACCAACCTGGGCAGAAGTCGATGGGCGACCGGGCATTCGGCGACCGGGACTTCTGCTGACATCGGCGATCGGGCAACGGCGGTCGCAGCACCAACCTGGGCAGAAGTCGATGGGCGACCGGGCATCCGGCGACCGGGACTTCTGCTGACATCGGCGATCGGGCAACGGCGGTCGCAGCACCAACCTGGGCAGAAGTCGATGGGCGACCGGGCATCCGGCGACCGGGACTTCTGCTGACATCGGCTAGTCTGGCGCCCTGGTGCGGGGAAGCGACCCGTAAAAAACAGTGGGGGTCGCTTCACTAGTGATGGGCATTTGCTATACGCCGACGATGTAAAGATCTTCCTCCCCATATCCTCTTCCTCTGATTGTCAACTTCTCCAACGATCCCTCTGTTGTGTTTCGGACGGTACACGCTATTTCACAGGGTCACTTTAGTTTCGTTTGCCAATCTAACATATAATATATTTTGCTTAACCACACTGTGAGGAACCTTCCTCGGTCGCAGCCCGAATAAGAGTCCGAGCGATCGTTCACCCGATCGCTCCCGAAAGCCCTAACGGCCTTTTTGGTCTCACATGCTGTCAGTTGCCGGACAGCATTGAGGTGCAGCTACACGTTATCAAACACACATACAACATCTCCCTCTCTTAATTCAGCTGGTACGACTGCAGTCTGCGCGGCGGTCTTCTAACCCCGCGGCGAAAAATGACTGAATAAAATGACTGAACATTGACTGAACAAGAGCACTTTATTCAGTCAAAACGTGAGCGATTTTGAGCGACCCTCCCCTCAATCGCGTGCTTCCCCTTTTCAGTCCGCTCATTTCTTCTCTCCCTTTCCTCGTTTCCTCACCCTGTTTTGCTTCCCCGCCCTTCCCTCTACATCTAAAATGTCATCATTTCTTCATCATCCAAAAACCGATGCAAAGTATCGCTTGAAAATTTTCTTTAGCTTTATTTTGTTTCATTTTCACTTATACACACACATTCTGCAATGAAAGGAGAAGAAAGATGATAAAATTTCATAAGTAGCTGTGACTGGAAGTTTTATACATTCACTAGGCTTACCCTGAACGCTGGAACATGCCGATCATTGCTTACAAGATTTCCTTGCTAAAGTGAAGTAATTTCGTAGACTACTTACCTAATTGAGGATTTTCACTTACCATCGTCAGTTTAAGGGCCATTACTTACCAGTAGAACACAACAAACACACTTTCTGCACATTTTTCGACAACCCATTTTTCACATTGGAACACCATAACAATCGCGACTGGCAATTGACAGCTTGGACCAAGGCTGATGAGAACCAGGTGGAGTCAGCATGTTTGGCATCGCGTGACACATCGATTTAAATGGTTAATTTGATTTCTTCATTGGATAGTGTATTCATGCTAATAGTTTAATAAAAAAAACATTTGATAATTCTTATTGGTTCGACGTTCACTTGGAATGCATGGTTTTTTTCGCTATGAAGCAAAATTTCCTGTTGAGTATAATCCATCATGGCTTCCGTCTAGATTCGTTAGTGCACCTTCATGTTTCAAACCTTGATATTTTGGAGTTGCTTTCAGAGCGAGTGCTATTGGAAAGAGACGCACTGTATGTGGGTTTCATACAGCGCAGCTCGAGCGGCTGTTTCGATCACTCGGCGAAATCGGCTAAGTCAAAGAGGAGGACAAACAGCACGAAGTGTCTGGGGAAGTGGTATGAGGTATAGGTGTTTATGGGCCCGGGGGAGTGGAAGTAGGGAGAAACCTGGGGAAATTGGGTTATCGTGAGTGATTTTTTCCGCGGGGAACACGAGAAGAGCGGCGAGGTGGGCCGTCCAGCTGGACACGTGCGCGCTGCGGGCGTCTCGGAGGGTTTGGCATAACGTGCTCTTCTAAGACTGGAGAAGGTGGCCTGTCTTCTAAAAATTGCAATTGAGTACTCTGTTCCGGTAAACTACACTCGGATAATAAAATGTCTAGAGGTAATATGCCACAACTGTTCTCCCTGGGCTGGTGATGTACAAAACGTTTACGCAACTGATTAACGTGCTGTCTGCGTACTAGATTTTTCTCTGTTCTAACCTGATACATCACGCTACCGACCCTCTTAGTAATCTCGCCAGGTACCCAATAAAACTTATTACTAACGTATACTTTCGCAAATACTGCATCTCCTACTTTAAAAGCTCTTGCACTCTCATAAGATTCGCTCTCAGACGTTCTTGTCGGCGGTTTTAGAAGATCTAGATCCGTACGAATTGGTCGGTTGTACATTATTTCTGCGGGCGTTTTGTTTCGGTCTAACAACGGGTTTGGTGTGGTGCGGTACGTTAACAAAAATATATCAAGTGCTTCTTCGAGGTTCACATCGGCTACTCTTATTTTCTTTAGAGCTCTCTTAAACGTGTCAACAAACCGCTCAGCCTGTCCATTGCTCTGCGGATGATATGGTGCGGTGGTTATATGTGCTATGCCGAAACGCTTACAAATATCTTCAAAGTGCTCTCCAACAAATTGTGGGCCATTATCGCTTACGAGGGTAATAGGCGATCCATGTCTTGCAAATATCCCTCGCAGTATAGCTATCGTTGCATGTGCGGATGTAGAGGCGGTTTTCACTATCTCTGGCCATTTAGAGAACGCATCAACAATCACGAGGAAATATACTCCATCTAAAGGCCCAGCATAATCAATATGAACTCTATTCCACGGACCTAGCGGTTTGGGCCAAGCTGATGATTCCACCTTGGGAGGCGATTTGGATGCAGACTGACACGACACACAGGTAGCAACGGCTTCGACGATGTCTTCGTCCATATTCGGCCAATACACATAACTACGCGCTATCGCCTTCATGCGTACAATTCCAGGATGACCTTTGTGCAGCTGTGCTAAACACCGTTTTTGCAGGATTCTCGGTATCACTACCCTTTCACCAAAAAGAATGCACCCTTTTACGTTGCTCAAGCATTCTCTCCTGCTGTAGAAACTAGCAAGTTCCGACCCATACTGCACAGCTTTCGGCCATCCATTTACAATGTACTTTCCCACGTTGCGCAGCGAAACATCTCGCTGCGTAGCTTCGGCAACCTCGTTGAAAGAGAGTGGAAAAACATTAAGCGCGTTGACTGCTACATAGGCCAAATCATCATCAGTCTCAATGCTCGCGATAATACATTCCGGCTCTGGCTTATTATGGTTAGCAATTAATCGCGATAGTATATCCGCACCTCCAAATTCCTCTGTACGAACATATTTGATGTCAAAATCGTACGCTAGCAGCGTTAGTGCAAAACGTTGCAACCGATTTGCAGTGTACGTCGGGATGCCCTTCTTCGAACCAAATATCCTCAGCAATGGTTTATGATCAGTTTGCAAAACAAAGCGGCGGCCAAAAATCATCTTATGAAACTTAGTAATTGCATATATTATGGCTAACGCCTCACGATCTATTTGACTATAAGCCTGTTCGGTTTTCGATAGTGCCCTAGAGGCATGCTGCACAACACGTACCGATCCATCCGTATACTTATGGCTTATAGTTGCACCCAAGCCTATTGACGACGCATCTGCGGATACTATAATTTCTTGCCTCGGATCATAATGGGTAAGCAACAGATCAGACGATAGCACTGCTTTAAATTTCTCAAACGCCGCCCTGCATTCTTCTGTCCATCGAAATGGCTTGTCTCCTTTCAGCAGGCAATCCAGAGGGTATCGTAGCTCTCTCATACCCTTCACGAACCTTCCGTAATAATTAACAGCACCCAAGAAAGCACGGACCCCGGTGACATCAGTAGGCTCCGGGAGCTTCAGGATAGCCTCAATCTTCGCTGAATCCGGGCGCAAGCCTCTACGGTCTATAATATGTCCCAAGTAGTTAATACGCTCTACGTTAAATGCGCACTTCTCTGGTTTAATGGTAAATCCATACTCAGCTATACGTTTCAGCACTTCTTGTAGGCTGGCATTATGCTCTTGGGTTGTTGCACCGCCGATTACAATATCATCCAGATATCCAAATACATTATTCAAGCCAGCTAGCATCGTATCAATAACTTGTTGAAAAGCTGCAGGTGCTATCTTTAACCCGGGCGGTAATCGATTGTAACTAAACAATCCTCGGTGCGTATTTATGGTTAACAATGTTCGATGCTGCTGATCAATCTCTACTTGGAGAAAAGCGTCTGATAGATCTAGCTTGCTGAAGACGCTACAGTTTGCCAGACGCGCGAATATATCCTCGGGGAGGGGCAAAGGGTAATCATACGGCTGAAGTGCATCATTGAGCCCAGTGGAATAATCCCCACAAATTCGAACTGCACCACTTGCTTTCCTTACCACCACGACCGGAGCTGCCCACTCTGAATGCCCAACTTCCCGAGCACGTGGTCTTTCGGTTTGCTTTTCAAGCACTATCCGTTTCCGAGAAGTGAGCCGCAATGTCTGTCGAAATTCATGCGTTTCGACATACGCGCTATCCCCGCCCATAAAAAAGTCACCGCCCACCCGTTCAAAAAAATGATCAGGGGGGTAGGGGAGGGGGTACTTGGTATGATTTATGGCTTTTGCTTTTGTTTTCCGTGTATCGTTTTTTCTACATGTGTTCTTGGTTCCCCCTCGTAGTCTGGGCCTGCCGGTGGTGTCTGGTCTGTTTCTCGTTCCCTGTTCCCTCGTTCTACCCGCACCCCCTTGATTGCCTATACTTTTGGTCAGTTGCTCTGAGCTATTTTTAGACTCTAGTAAATTATCGGATTGAAGTTTTAGCGCTTGCTAAGCTGCTGGCTCTTTAGCCGTGAAAAGTTTTTGAAATTGCCCTGTCGCTTTACACGCGAGGCCATAGGAGGCCTGTCTCCGCGTGGAGTCAAAAACGGTGTATGAATCCGATGGGAATAGCACAGTATCGCTCGTGGCTCTTGGTTGAAGCTACGCATGCGTGATCGAATTTTTGACCGTAGCTATACGATGGGACCTTTACGGTACCATAAATCTGCACAGGCAGATTAAAACATAGGCTGCCATGGTTTTTCCTACATGCTTGAAATTTGGCGCTACTATTACCTCATTTTGTTTCAAGGGCAACCGTGGCTGGAAAACATGATATTTAAAGCGCCGTCATAATGCAATATTTTTGTATTGCTAGCGCCGGTTTGCGTTGATCGATCACTCGATATATCAGCGCGTGAACAACACAAATGTTGAACATACGGAAGAACGGTAACGGGCGTGAGGAAAAAAACTCCATACGATCGAGGGGACGAGTGGGTCAAAATCTATGAAAAGCAATTAAAACCAAGTTGTACGGCACTCCAAAGCACGGCACGCCAGTAGAAAGAATAAAGCATTTAAATACCCGCTGCTAGTGTTCGACGATATCGGACACCAAGAACATGCATGCAGAAAAAACGAAAGACAGCCCGGACCGTGGAGTACCCAACGGGGTAATTTCGGGCGTTTCATACTTGCCTCTCGCTCTATTACGTATGCCGTCTCGCTTACGATCGTTATAACCCCCTGTGAGTTGTTTTTGCTTTCGCAGCAGTTCCAACCCACAATCGCTGTTGCTCGCTTGCACATGTATATCGCTTCGCTCCCACACCCGCAAGGTATTGATGGTCGAAAAGTGTGCCGCGCTTCGAACGCACGCCCCGGCTCGTTGTTGCTCGCTCGCACATGTATATCGCTTCGCTCACACACCCGCAAGGTATTGATGGTCGAAAAGTGTGCCGCGCTTCGAACGCACGCCCCGGCTCGTTGTTGCTCGCTCGCACATGTATATCGCTTCGCTCACACACCCGCAAGTGATTGATGGTCGAAAAGTGTGCCGCGCTACGAACGCACGCCCCGGCTCAGGCACGGTCTTTCTTTTGTATCGTCGTCCGTGCTGCTTCGAGGGGTTCTATGCATGGTACTGGGTCTTGGTGCCCGTCCGGGCATTTGAATGCGTTATCGTTTCTTAAGAACCATTAAATTTTATTTTTGCGTGCCGTGCTATACTCCACGGTCTGGGCTGTCTTTCGTTTTTTCTGCATGCATGTTCTTGGTGTCCGATATCGTCGAACACTAGCCGCGGGTATTTAAATGCTTTATTCTTTCTACTGGCGTGCCGTGCTGTGGAGTGCCGTACAACTTGGTTTTAATTGCTTTTCATAGATTTTGACCCACTCGTCCCCTCGATCGTATGGAGTTTTTTTTCCTACTGCCCGCGACCTTCTTCCGTACGTTCAACATGTGTTTTGTTCACGCGCTGATTTATCGAGTGATCGATCAACGCAAACCGTTGCTAGCAATACAAAAATATTGCATTATGACGGCGCTTTAAATATCATGCTTTCCAGCCACGGTTGCCCTTGAAACAAAATGAGTTAATAGTAGCGCCAAATTTCAAGCATGTAGGAAAAACCATGGCAGCCTATGTTTTAATCTGCCTGTGCAGATTTATGGTACCGTAAAGGTCCCATCGTATAGCTACGGTCAAAAATTCGATCACGCATGCGTAGCTTCAACCAAGAGTCAAGAGCGGTACTCTGCGATTCCCATCGGATTCATATACCGTTTTTGACACCGCGCGGAGACAGGCCTCGTATGGCCTCGCGTGTAAAGCGACAGGGCAATTTCAAAAACTTTTCACGGCTAAAGAGCCAGCGCCTTAGCAAGCGCTAAAACTTCAATCCGATAATTCACTAGAGTCTAAAAATAGCTCAGAGCAACTGACCCAAAAGTATAGGCATTCAAGGGGGTACGGGTAGAACGAGGGCAAAACACAGGCAAAAGGCGATAATCACCAAACAGACCAGACACCACCGACCGGCAGGCCCAGACCACGAGGGGGCACCAAGAACACATGTAGAAAAAAAACGATACACGGAAAACATAAGCAAAGGCCATAAATCATACAAAGTCCCCGACCCCTCGAACGACACCACAGCGCAGGCAGGCAGTCGACAAGACAATACAATAGGAACGGTGCTGACGGGGGCAGCGCAAGTGCAGGGGCAGACGAGCGAAAGTGGATGGGGATTTTTTTTTTGCACTACCACACTGACGCACCCTCGAAAAAAGTGGGCGGATCTCGAGGCTGCAGCCTCGAAAGCCATGAATTTCGTTGAATTTTTCGAGGGTTTTTAGAGGCGAAAAGTACTGGAAAAATTCAACGAAAAACGGCGTGGTCGAGTCCCCGGGTATAGCACGGCACACAAAAATAAAATTTAATGGTTCTTAAGAAACGATAACGCATTCAAATGCCCGGCCGGGCACCAAGACCCAGTACCATGCATAGAACCCCTCGAAGCAGCACGGACGACGATACAAAAGAAAGACCGTGCCTGAGCCGGGGCGTGCGTTCGTAGCGCGGCACACTTTTCGACCATCAATACCTTGCGGGTGTGTGAGCGAAGCGATATACATGTGCGAGCGTGCAACAACGAGCCGGGGCGTGCGTTCGAAGCGCGGCACACTTTTCGACCATCAATACCTTGCGGGTGTGGGAGCGAAGGGATATACATGTGCGAGCGAGCAACAACGATTGTGGGTTGGAACTGCTGCGAAAGCAAAAACAACTCACAGGGGGTTATAACGATCGTAAGCGAGACGGCATACGGATCAAAGCGAGAGGCAAGTATGAAACGTCCGAAAGTTCCCCGTTGGGTGGGTTATGGGAGTTATCACACCAAGCTCCTCTAAGCGCTGAAGCTCCTTATCGACAACCTCTTGCATGGCGTATGCTACCGGTCTCTTTGGTCTAAAAACTGGTCGACAGTTATCTTTGATCGTGCATTTTATGCTCGCCTTCTTGCACAGCCCTGTGCCTTGGAACACTTTTGGAAAACATTCCTGCACATCAAGCGGTTTTGAAACCGAGCCTTGTAAGTAGCAGCAAAAACTCTCAATGGGTAATGACCACAAACCCAACGCATCACACAAATCTGCACCACATAGCAAAAGCTCCTGCTTTGCCACTCTTACAACCACATCTGTCCTGACGTTGCCCAGTTTTACTTCCCCTCTAAACTCCCCTTCGAGCTCAAGTCCAGCTCCTGAGGCAGTTTTTGCTGTGACCGATAAAGGTGTAAGCCTGGGACTTCCTATTCGCTTCCATGCGCATCTATCAATAATCGATATATCCGACCCAGTGTCGATTTGCAGGCGAATTGGCGTTTTGTTGAGCTTAACCTCGATATATTTTCTTTTCGATTGCGCATTTCTATCGACGCTCTGCACCTTTACCGTCACCACTTGCGCTAGATTATTATTATTCCGCTTCTCATACCCGCGATTAAATCTCGCATTGGGCTTTCTAAGTGGCTTCTGATATTGCCTGCAATGACTTGCTCTGTGGCCTTTCCGCTTGCACTTAAAACATTCCTTGTCACGATATGGGCAATCTCGCGACCAATGCGTACCACCACATGCATAACATGGCCTACTGGGCCTCGTAAACCGGCCCGGCTGCGACCTCTTAAAATGCTGCTTCTCTGACTGGACGGCCAATACACTCTCCTTTGCTGGGGACTCAATCATGGCACTATCCTTCTTAATATTTGCAATCCTGCTGCACTCTGCCGATAATTGTTGAAACGTTAGATCGGCTTTATCCTCAATGCGTGCCAAAAGCCTTGTACGGATCTCTACATCATGCTCCGACCGCAACCCACACACAAACAGCAAGCACTTGAATTGCTCTTCTGACAGCTTCCCAAGCTCAAAATCAACGCAGGCCTTATTCAACCGACAGGCGTAAGCTAAGTGATCCTCATTCTTCTTTTTAGAAATTTGTAAGCATTTAAAACGTTTGCTCAACAAGGACTCTCGCGTTTCAAACAATCCCGTTAGCTTTCGAATCGTTTCCGCAAATGATATATCACCCGCACGTTGGGGTAAAATGAATGACACATATCTATCATGTTCGACCGGACCGAGCTTTCGCAATAGCAACCTGACCTTTGCCGCATCATCTATACGCTCCGCATCCTTTTTAAACAACTCTTCGTACCTCGCAAACCATCCACGGAACGTAATACCACCTTCCTCATCGTATCTAAACTCCGTAATGTTCCTAGCTAACGTGTCTATTATTTGCTCTGGTTGTAACACGGACGTTGGCGCACTTAGGTTAGTTAAACGCTGGCACAACATTTGGTTAATAAGCTGCTGTTGCTGTGCCATTTGCTGCTGTAAATGCTGCAGCGTTTGCACCAACGAATTATCAGCTAGATACGGACCCGATGTTAGCGGTGCTTGCGATGGCGGCGCCGAAGCTGACTGCGATGGCGCTTGACTACCGTTGAAGAAAGGCAATGACCCCGATGCGATGGCAATGTGCGATGGCGGCTGAGCACATGTCAGCGGCGCGGCAGCTTCGCTTCGCTGCATACTTCCGAGCGCGCGCTGGTCAGCCAAAGGATGTAACGGCGGCTGGAACATCCCACCGTTTTGCGGATTTTGCCCTCCGACAGCGCTTGCAAATCCAAGCGATGAACGACGCTGTTCCTCATCAATCCGCATCTGCTCGTCCGCAGCACCCGTCTCCTCGGTGCTCATCCTCGGTCGTTTGGAGCGCGGAATTTTTCACACGAAAATAATAAAACAAAACACAAAAAGAATTAGAATCTCGTCGCCACTGTTGTGTTTCGGACGGTACACGCTATTTCACAGGGTCACTTTAGTTTCGTTTGCCAATCTAACATATAATATATTTTGCTTAACCACACTGTGAGGAACCTTCCTCGGTCGCAGCCCGAATAAGAGTCTGAGCGATCGTTCACCCGATCGCTCCCGAAAGCCCCAACGGCCTTTTAGGTCTCACATGCTGTCAGTTGTCGGACAGCATTGAGGTGCAGCTACACCCCTGCAAACGAAAATGAGTTCTATTGATAATGACATCTCGCTCTGGTTCACGGCACGAGCCTGCGCGATGTTCATGCTATCTCTATTTCATCGCCCTTTGTTCCCCTCTGGTCTACAAGCTCAGCGAGCTCGAGCAGTTTTGCTTCGGATCGGCTGAGGTTGTGGGCCGTTTCGAGCAATTCACTTCCTCCGCATGCTACCTCCCGTTGTTTCCCACTCTAGAAGCTGCGCACGAACGACTCGAAAGCCGATCGGTTCGATTTTTGTCAGCTCTTCTCCCATACCCTTTCCTCATGATTTATTCCTACCGTTGGTTTCGCTGCAGCATGCCGTCGCGCGTCGATATTTCCCCTCCCACTTGCTAACACCGTCCTACCCGCACTAACCGTTCCCGCATTGTCTTGCGTTCTCCGTCGTTCTCTCGACCGTGCGTACGTGCGTGTGCATGCGTGTGTGCATTAGCAGTTTTGTCATCGTGATAAGAGGCGCGAATTGCTTTCTCTTTCTTGTGCGGAGTTTCCCCATGCAGTCTTGAATGTCTATCTCTTTTTACGGAATCTGCTGTTTTCAAGGTTTTTAAAGCGCGCCAAAATCAGAGCGTTCTATCAGCCTACCGAGACAGACGCATCAAATCGATCAAATTATTGAAGTTAATCAAACGAGTCAAAAACGAGGCCGAGTAGACCCGGAATATGGTCCAACAGTCTGAACTAAATACTCATGACAATTAATTAGGATATCATAAGATCGGGCTGGGACAGAAAAGGAGGCCGATCAGACCCGGGATAAGAAAACCCTGGTGTGGGTTGGGAAAACCCCACAGTCTGGACTAAATACCCATGACGATAAGGATATCATTAGAAAGGATAGGATAGGTGATTACAAAACAAAATTAAATCGGGGTATCAGGGCTAAACAAAAATAAAAATAAATAATGTATTAATTATCCGCATTGCATTGTATTTTTTACTTGTTTTATACATTATATCAAAAAAACCTAACTAACTACCTAAACTAACTAAATGAAAAACTTAAAAACTAAGATTTACCACCTAGTTTTCTTTTATGGCACGTAGTGCGTCGGAGCCCTTCAAGATTCACTCTCTCTTTAGCATGGTAGAGTTTGCGCTTTAAAAAGGCGTGTACTTGTGGTAATGTGGTTGTCCTGTCAGCCTTTTTTGCTATTTCATAAAAAACATTAATAATATTTGGAAAACGGTCCAAACCTACCCTACCATCTTTAAAACGATCGGTCCAACAGCAGTTTGCAAAGAATCTCCTGTCAAACAGATGATCCAATGCAGAGTGCATAAGATTTTCAGCGTCGTTGCGATGGGCTACTGAAAGGGTACTTATAATTGTATCATTAAAAGATCCACCTCCATCTAACTTCTTATTGACAGTTTCTAATTCGGCCACGCTGGAGATTGGCTTCATTATTTCTCCAATGCGATTGTTACATATGGCTTCTGCTAACAGATCAACTTTACAATTCATCTCCAGTGCCACTTTGAAAACCTTCTCTATTTTTTTCCACCGCTCGTCATCGCGTGACGTCATCGTTGGAGTAGATGAACGGTTAGAAGGAGGGGGAGCCATAAAGGGTCCATCTAATTTATCTTGTAAACTTTCCATTTCACTTACACTTGATACTGGGGTCACTCCAACACAATGTTGACAAAAAGCTTCCGTTAAATTATCTATTTTTGCGTTCGTCTCAAGCACGACTGCGAAAAGCTTTTCAATTATTTTCCACCGCTCGTCATCAATCGACGTCAACGTTGGAGTAGGGAATGGAGGGGTAGAAGGAGGTGGAGCAACAATGGAACAGGACTGGGAAGGAATGGAAGACGGAGCCACGGTGACGTCATTTTGTGGGATGTTAAATAGTGCGAGCGGTGGACACGGGCGGACAGCAGGTGACTCGGGCGAACCGTTGATGCGCCCTACTTGTGGGACAGGAATGCGGGACAACTTAGTTGGCGGAACCACAGCGTTGGAAACGCGCCGAAGTGGCGTCACAGGACTCCGTGGTTTTCCCTGCGGTGAAGTGCGAAAGACCGGGGGTACCGGGGAAGACGTCGCCCCTTCTGGGAGCGTTCCCACCGATGGCTTTCCCAAAGGCGGCTTTCCAACCGGTGGCTTTACAATCGGTGGCTTTACAATCGGCGGTTTTCCAACCGGCGGTTTTCCAACCGGCGTACCAACGTGCAGTGGGAAGGCTGTTGGAGAAGTTGATTTCTTCATTCCTTCTTGTTGATTCATATTCCCTGCTGAAATTAATTAAAACAACTATACTACAACCACCATCCTGCGATACAAAGGCGAATCCTTTTAATAATACATACCTTTTTTTTAATTTCTACAGCACAAATTTTAACACCAAACGAAATTATAACTTCTCCTTTCAAAGACGATTGTAGAATGGTCGCTGAACAATTATTTGGACACGGAAGACTCTGCTATTAATGCAAGTGACAGTACAATACCGGACGAAACAAATCCAACCGTGTCGCGAACAAAAGGCTTCTGTATTGACATCGTGTGCAGAAGTGATAGACAATGGTGCTGTCCAAATCGTCTAAAAAACCACTACATAAAGTCATATGCACACATAGTGAAATACAAAGTGCGCGCGCTGCTTTATGCCGCTTCGTCATGATCTACGTTTTCTCAATACATGCAACAATACCGGTACCGGTACATACAGTACCGATTTTCAACGTCGATGCTAACACAGAAATATCCACGGATCCTGCTATGAATTTAACACAGTTTTTTTTAACCATCCCAGTGGCTCGTCAGTCAACGTCGTTGCAGAAAAAATCAGTGCATCAAATTCGTCCAAGTCCAACATCAAATCCGTAAGTAAAGTCAAAAATTTCATTTCAAATAATATCACATATATCCTCTTCTCCTTCTAGTACACGGCCTGAAAGAACTTCACACCGCAGCGACCTACCTCACAAATCGCCGCAGCAGAGCCAGCACCAGAAACGGAACACACACACAAAATCCTCCACTCCACAAAGCTGAAAAAAGGCAACAGCCGACAGAAAATAAAACAAAACAAAAACCAAAACCGGCCGACGGCCGCCTCTGCAAAGCCAAAGCTAGAGCTAGAGCTCGAGCGCGTGGCGGCGGTGGCGGCGATGGCGGCGGCGGCGGCGGTGGTTGAGAAAGTGTGAGAAAAAACGCCACTTCTTTTTATGATTTTTTTTTTGCAATTCGAGCTGTGCCGGGGCGCGACGGTGTCAGCCGAAGTCGCGTTCGGCATCCGTTCGGCTGCAAATTCCAGTAGTTTTTCGAATCACCACCCCGCGGCGAAAAATGACTGAATAAAATGACTGAACATTGACTGAACAAGAGCACTTTATTCAGTCAAAACGTGAGCGATTTTGAGCGACCCTCCCCTCAATCGCGTGCTTCCCCTTTTCAGTCCGCTCATTTCTTCTCTCCCTTTCCTCGTTTCCTCACCCTGTTTTGCTTCCCCGCCCTTCCCTCTACATCTAAAATGTCATCATTTCTTCATCATCCAAAAACCGATGCAAAGTATCGCTTGAAAATTTTCTTTAGCTTTATTTTGTTTCATTTTCACTTATACACACACATTCTGCAATGAAAGGAGAAGAAAGATGATAAAATTTCATAAGTAGCTGTGACTGGAAGTTTTATACATTCACTAGGCTTACCCTGAACGCTGGAACATGCCGATCATTGCTTACAAGATTTCCTTGCTAAAGTGAAGTAATTTCGTAGACTACTTACCTAATTGAGGATTTTCACTTACCATCGTCAGTTTAAGGGCCATTACTTACCAGTAGAACACAACAAACACACTTTCTGCACATTTTTCGACAACCCATTTTTCACATTGGAACACCATAACAATCGCGACTGGCAATTGACAGCTTGGACCAAGGCTGATGAGAACCAGGTGGAGTCAGCATGTTTGGCATCGCGTGACACATCGATTTAAATGGTTAATTTGATTTCTTCATTGGATAGTGTATTCATGCAAATAGTTTAATAAAAAAACATTTGATAATTCTTATTGGTTCGACGTTCACTTGGAATGCATGGTTTTTTTCGCTATGAAGCAAAATTTCCTGTTGAGTATAATCCATCATGGCTTCCGTCTAGATTCGTTAGTGCACCTTCATGTTTCAAACCTTGATATTTTGGAGTTGCTTTCAGAGCGAGTGCTATTGGAAAGAGACGCACTGTATGTGGGTTTCATACAGCGCAGCTCGAGCGGCTGTTTCGATCACTCGGCGAAATCGGCTAAGTCAAAGAGGAGGACAAACAGCACGAAGTGTCTGGGGAAGTGGTATGAGGTATAGGTGTTTATGGGCCCGGGGGAGTGGAAGTAGGGAGAAACCTGGGGAAATTGGGTTATCGTGAGTGATTTTTTCCGCGGGGCAGCCTTATTCGAAAATCTGACTAGACCATTTTTTTCCTATAGGAAAAGTAACTCATTTTCGTTTGCTGGGACGTTATCAAACACACATACAACACCCTCGATGACTTTTCAGCTTGGTGTAGCGCGAACGGCCTGGTACTCTGTCCGCCTAAGTGCAGTGTCGTGTCGTTTGGCCGCCCGCAGACTCTGTCCCGCTTTGGTTACGCTCTCTGTGGTACCCACTGTCGAGGGTATCTACAATGAGAGACCTCGGAGTGTGGCTAGATGAGGCACTCACCTTCGACGCGCCTCTCGATTCAGTTGTAGATAGGGCGAACAGGATACTTGGCCTAATTACGCGCATATCGTCGGAAATGCGGGATATCTTTTGTTTGAGGGCGCTGTATTGCTGTTGGGTCCGCCCAATATTAGACTATGCCTGTGTTGTGTGGACCCCCGCGGGAGTCACAGCAATGAACAGGCTGGAGGGCGTGCAGCGCAAGTTCACCCGTCTTGCCACGAGGCGTTTCCTTAACGATCCATCCTCTCCTATTCCTTCCTATCCTTCGCGTTGTCACTTGCTCGGACTTCAAAGCGTTCAGAGGCGACACTCGAATGCCCAATCCCTATTCATAGCCAACCTCCTCCTCCACAACCTAGACGCCCCTACCCTCCTGTCATATTTACCTTTCTATATCCCTTCCCGTCGTCTTCGTGATAGACCCCCCTTTCTGCTGCCGACACGTCGGACATGTTATGGCCAGAACGATCCGCTACTGCGTTCTATGTCGTCCTTCAATGCCGTTAGCCGTTTGTTTGACTACAATATTTCCATCTCCCAATTCCGTTCCCGGCTCCTCACCCAATTCCCATAGATTTAAGACCACTATTGTAAAGCCCTTGAGGCGAACAGTTTCAATTTAATAAATGTAAATGTAAATAAATGTAAATTGTTTAAGTTCTAAATTCGAAAACTGCCGGTAAAGTGAGCCAGCGCGGTTGTTGGTATGTTGTTTCCTCGCCGGCAAGGCAGTAATCTCCATGCAGAGATGCTTTTAGTAAGTGAGGTAAAAGTGCGTCTTTTTTATTGTTAAGGTGTTTTCCTATATTTTTAGTCCTGAAAACTGACGAAAACCGACGACGATCGATTGAGCCAGTGCGCTTGGCTGTGTGTTTTGTTTACTCGCGCCGCTGTCAAAAACGATTGAGGGCCCAATGTAAACATTAGTCGAAAGAACTAATGTAAACATTAGTCTACGCATTTGTTTTGATCTAAGCGCAATTAATATAGGGTTTAGATACTAGTTTTTTGTAGCCAGGTATCCTGGCGCTCCTTAAATAAACCTTAAATAACTTCTATTAGCACTGGTTCACTGATAATAATTTTTGGATTGAATCTCGATGAGAAAGCGATTCAATACGCTTTTTGTTTCTGGGTAGGCACGTGAACCAAAGCCTGTTTAGATATAACGTGACAACACCAATGTGCAGCACACAGAATACAAACCATACGCACTGCATAAAGAATATCATCTACAGTTCAATATTGCCGAACCATCAACGGCGGTGCGGTAAGATCTGTTTCCCAAACAAATATCGTTCGCAAATCTGCTTTACATGCATACATTTTAAAGCGAAGTGAAAAGAAGAGTAGAGAGAAAGCAGCATACGATTTGGTCATCAAATACGTATCAACGTCAACCGTAACAGTTATTTTAAAATGGTTTAACGTGATAACGTGAACTTGGTATAAAGTGATCGATAAAAACGATCGATTGAGCCAGCGCGCATTTGTTTAACCTTCAGTTAAATAGGGTAAAGGGTGCGTGAAATTGCTTTCATTTGCTATCCTTTGTTTAAGTTCTAAATTCGAAAACTGCCGGTAAAGTGAGCCAGCGCGGTTGTTGGTATGTTGTTTCCTCGCCGGCAAGGCAGTAATCTCCATGCAGAGATGCTTTTAGTAAGTGAGGTAAAAGTGCGTCTTTTTTATTGTTAAGGTGTTTTCCTATATTTTTAGTCCTGAAAACTGACGAAAACCGACGACGATCGATTGAGCCAGTGCGCTTGGCTGTGTGTTTTGTTTACTCGCGCCGCTGTCAAAAACGATTGAGGGCCCAATGTAAACATTAGTCGAAAGAACTAATGTAAACATTAGTCTACGCATTTGTTTTGATCTAAGCGCAATTAATATAGGGAGTAGACTAGTTTTTTGTAGCCAGGTATCCTGGCGCTCCCATACCCCTGGTCTCACAGGTTTAAGTTTTATGAAATATAAATAAAAATACATCGAATGAATTGAATTCTTAGTTTTTTTCAACTTATACAGGCGTTTGTTTGAGTTTTTTTGGGTTCTGATGATTGAGTTTGGGATTTTTGTTTTCCCTTCGTGGAGATTCGCTACAACCATCGTGTCACCACGCAGCATTTTTTACCACCTTAAAAAAAGATATAGGAAGCATAATATAATTCATAGAAGCATAAATGAGGAAATATAATTTGACTCAAATGATCGCCCATCTGAAGCATGGTCGTCAGTAAAACTAATCTGTGACAACTAATCCGTGGCCGTATGATGGGCGCGTTCGATGGCAGCCTGACTTGTTGCTTGACTGAATCTGAAAGAACATAGACGAAGCATAGTTTTAATGCGTAGGATAGATCCTGCAGGATGGCTTGCAGCCTCAGGCAAAAGATGCGCGCCGCTAGGTCAGGTTGGTCGGTGGCTTGCCCATCCAACAGATGTTGCGTGTTCTCGGGCTATCGACGATTGCATCCTCCTGGTCCTGGTAATGGGTGCGCATGTATTGGTCGCTACCGACGATCAATGGCGGCAGGAACCATCGATCGACCCTGTGCCAACCGATAGGTGGCGTATTATTGCACTGTCACGTGGCGTCCGTTCCCTTCCTCGGCTCCACCATGGCTGTGGCGACCTAATCACTCGTGATGATTCGCTGATTGGCCCCACGAAGTCGCTTGGCAATACCTTTGGTCCAACCGCCCTCGCCGTATGGGTGCAACAACGGACACTCGTGACGACCATATGGTTCTACTTGACCGCCTGTTTCAGGAGGACGGTTTTTGCACCATCAGATCGGGACGTAACGTTATCTTTATCCTGGCGGATCGATTAGGGTGCCCGCCACTTCATCCGCTGTTGGCCCATTGTAGCGACGTCGGTCGAGCGCGGGTATGCGGCTTCGGATGAAGAAATGGCATGATGCCGTCTGCTCATTTCCCTCGGCTCCTCCAGGCGGCCCACGGTTATGCACCCCTCATACGGATGGTGTTCGGTCAGGGTGCGTGTGATTTTGGCAACGATGTCGCTGCCAAGCTCTACTTGTGGGAACATGTTGGTCCGTGCATTTACTCTGGCGTCGAAGATGGCCTGCTGCTCTTCCTGCGCATCGTAATAGTAGAGCTGGGCGTAAGCAGGTGTCCGATCGAGTGGGCACTCCATTGAACCAATCCGGTGGCAGAGAGTTCCCTGAATACGGAAGGGAACCGGCCCTCTCTCTCCTTTCAGCAAGGTCTCATCCTGCCGTACCCGATCACCTGCTTTCATCGAGCCCCAATTGGATGTAAATGCAAACGCACTGTTGTACCGCCGAATGTTGTCCATAAAACGCGGGCTTATCGAACAGTGCGGTCAACTCGGGCGGCGGTTCCTCGAAGGCGGGGAGCACGACTTGCAGTAGATCATGCCAGTTTCGGTAGGCCAAAGCTAAGTCAAACGCATGGTCGGCCAGGCGGCAGTAGAAGGCGCCCTTCCGTTGGATGGCCACAATCGTCGTGTTACTGAGAGCAATTCGCAAGCGTCGCAGACTTCTGGCCCGTGCAGTCGCCACTAAAACACGACGTCCCATAATCTTCCTCTTAGCCGCAGAAGATTCAAACGATCGGCCCCTAACCCTGCCTTCTTATCAACCAACACTGGAAGCCTTGCTACAACGGATGTTGATGCTGGGCGCGGCAGTACGGGAGGTTCCCGCTCCATCGACGGCTCTGCTGCTGGCCCTTGCTCGGTCTCCTGCTCCGGCTCCGGCTGCCCTGTGGACTCGGTCGTGTAATGGCGTTGCCAAATTTCCCGTGTCCGGCCTCACACCACGCGCACCGCCCGTTGGCCCACTGTCTCCGCTGCCCTGAGATCGGCGTAGGACTGGCGTTGCGTTGCCGTTTCCGTTCCACTTGCTCGTCGTCGAACATTGTGGGCACTTTTTTTTAACTAAAAAAAAACACAATAGCCCAAGGTCGGATGCAGAGAGTAATTAGCAAAAATGCTAACCTTAACAGTAACGAACTTACTTTAATGAACTTCTAAAACTTGCACTGTCGATCTCAATTTGTACTATTGATCGCGATGACGATGAGTACAAAGGAAAAGAATTATTTAAACGGCATGCTTCGCTTACCTTAAATAACTTCTATTAGCACTGGTTCACTGATAATAATTTTTGGATTGAATCTCGATGAGAAAGCGATTCAATACGCTTTTTGTTTCTGGGTAGGCACGTGAACCAAAGCCTGTTTAGATATAACGTGACAACACCAATGTGCAGCACACAGAATACAAACCATAAGCACTGCGTAAAGAATATCATCTACAGTTCAATTTTGCCGAACCATCAACGGCGGTGCGGTAAGATCTGTTTCTTAAACAAATATCGTTCGCAAATCTGCTTTACATGCATACATTTTATAGCGAAGTGAAAAGAAGAGTAGAGAGAAAGCAGCATACGATTTGGTCATCAAATACGTATCAACGTCAACCGTAACAGTTATTTTAAAATGGTTTAACGTGATAACGTGGACTTGGTATTAAGTGATCGATAAAAACGATCGATTGAGCCAGCGCGCATTTGTTTAACCTTCAGTTAAATAGGGTAAAGGGTGCGTGAAATTGCTTTCATTTCATGTGATTCATTTTGCTATCCTTTGTTTAAGTTCTAAATTCGAAAACTGCCGGTAAAGTGAGCCAGCGCGGTTGTTGGTATGTTGTTTCCTCGCCGGCAAGGCAGTAATCTCCATGCAGAGATGCTTTTAGTAAGTGAGGTAAAAGTGCGTCTTTTTTATTGTTAAGGTGTTTTCCTATATTTTTAGTCCTGAAAACTGACGAAAACCGACGACGATCGATTGAGCCAGTGCGCTTGGCTGTGTGTTTTGTTTACTCGCGCCGCTGTCAAAAACGATTGAGGGCCCAATGTAAACATTAGTCGAAAGAACTAATGTAAACATTAGTCTACGCATTTGTTTTGATCTAAGCGCAATTAATATAGGGAGTAGATATCTAAACAGGCTTTGGTTCACGTGCCTACCCAGAAACGAAAAGCGTATTGAATCGCTCTCTCATCGAGATTCAATCCAAAAATTATTATCAGTGAACCAGTGCTAATAGAAGTTATTTAAGGTAAGCGAAGCATGCCGTTTAAATAATTCTTTTCCTTTGTACTCATCGTCATCGCGATCAATAGTACAAATTGAGATCGACAGTGCAAGTTTTAGAAGTTCATCAAAGTAAGTTCGTTATTGTTAAGGTTAGCATTTTTGCTAATTACTCTCTGCATCCGACCTTGGGCTATTGTGTTTTTTTTTAGTTAAAAAAAAGTGCCCACAATGTTCGACGACGAGCAAGTGGAACGGAAACGGCAACGCAACGCCAGTCCTACGCCGATCTCAGGGCAGCGGAGACAGTGGGCCAACGGGCGGTGCGCGTGGTGTGAGGCCGGACACGGCAAATTTGGCAACGCCATTACACGACCGAGTCCACAGGGCAGCCGGAGCCTGAGCAGGAGACCGAGCAAGGGCCAGCAGCAGAGCCGTCGATGGAGCGGGAACCTCCCGTACTGCCGCGCCCAGCATCAACATCCGTTGTAGCAAGGCTGCCAGTGTTGGTTGATAAGAAGGCAGGGTTAGGGGCCGATCGTTTGAATCTTCTGCGGCTAAGAGGGAGATTATGGGACGTCGTGTTTTAGTGGCGACTGCACGGGCCAGAAGTCTGCGACGTTTGCGAATTGCTCTCAGTAACACGACGATTGTGGCCATCCAACGGAAGGGCGCCTTCTACTGCCGCCTGGCCGACCATGCGTTTGACTTAGCTTTGGCCTACCGAAACTGGCATGATCTACTGCAAGTCGTGCTCCCCGCCTTCGAGGAACCGCCTCCCGAGTTGATCGCACTGTTCGATAAGCCCGCGTTTTATGGACAACATTCGGCGGTACAACAGTGCGTTTGCATTTACATCCAATTGGGCCTCGGTGAAAGCAGGTGATCGGGTACGGCAGGATGAGACCTTGCTGAAAGGAGAGAGAGGGCCGGTTCCCTTCCGTATTCAGGGAACTCTCTGCCACCGGATTGGTTCAATGGAGTGCCCACTCGATTGTAGCGTAAGAATTGTGGGGCCAAACCATGTAGGGCCCACGGCAAGGATAGTGTAGCGTAAGAATTGTGGGGCCAAACCCTGTAGGGCCCAAGGTAAGGATAGATAGGTGGCTGGGGTCCTTGACAGCAGGCGGAAGGGGATGCGCTGCTGTCAAGAGGAGGAAAGGGACAGGAGAAAGCCAGGCCACGAAAAGAAAAAAGCAGGAGAGCACGGACAGCCAACGAGTAAAGACGTGTAAACGAGACCGTAGACCGAAAATAAAGTGAAGTGCTGTGAAAAGGAAGTTAAGGCGTTTTGTGGTGAAAGAAGAGAGTGTAACATTGGCGCCCAACGTAAAATAAAAAAACACAGTGTCGTGGGTAAAAAAGCAAAAAGAACAAAAAACAAATTCGCACATGGATCCCACGTGGCTGTCAGAGGAGGAGATTGAGTACGAGCTGGCGCTACGTGGCGCGCCGGACTTGAAGAGCCTCCCACGCAGAGCCAGAGCGGTGCGCTTGAGGGCGATCATCAGGGACGACGAGCAAAATGGTCGGGTCCACGGAAGCGCGGCCCACTTCGTAGACCCAGCGATCGACCTGGAGGTTTGCCACCACAACTTGGGCAAACTATGCACGAGCATCGAGGAGGCTTGTAGGACAGGCGACAAAACAGTCCTTGTAGAAGCGCGATCTCGCATGCTCCACTACAGGGACCGGCTGGCGGCAATCGAGCCGCCGGATGATTTGAAGCAAAGCCACGCGGCATTGTCCCTGCAGATACAATACGCATTGGAAGATATCGTCGACGCGGCGGGTAAAAGAAGGAGACGAGGCAGCGTCACATCGGCAAGCGGTGTCACGGGAGAAGGACCGCAGAGAACAAATGACAATGCAGCCGGTGATACGGGGCCCTCAGCATCAACACCATCGTCGTCGCATTGTATCGGCCACCTGCTGCCGGCGACCGTCCTAGAAAGGGTGAACGACTCGGCATTGTTCGGAGCATTGGAAGCACCGCCGGGTTACAGGCAGCCGCATGCAGCAGAAGAAAAGAGAGAGGATGAGAGCGAGTTGCTGGAGCAGCTGAGAAGGATGCTCCGAAACCGGGATGCAGCCGAACACTCCAGGGCTCCGAAGGCGATTCACAATTGGCCGTGCCGATACAAAGGCGAGAAAAATGCATCGGTACTGAACACCTTTTTGGAGAGAGTCGAAGTGTTTGCCAAGTCCGAAGATGTGGAAGACAGTATGCTGCTAAGAAATATTAAGCATCTGCTATCGGATGAGGCGCTGACGTGGTACACCAGCGCATACCTCAGTGGCAACCTAGGATCGTGGAGCAACTTCAAGGCGCTAATACGCCATGAATTTCTACCGGCCAGCCACGCTTTCGCACTTCGAGTGGAGGCGTACCAACGGATGCAGCGTGATAATGAGCCGTTCAGTTCGTTCTACCAGGAGATTTCCACGTTGTTTCGCATTGCTCAGCCGTTGATGAGCGAAACCGAAAAGCTCTTTATTCTGAAAAAGAACATGAGTGTGACGTATGCACCCATTGTCGCGGCCCAACAGACAGCAGATATTGTGAAGTTGATCCAAGCTTGCAAGGAGTACGACGAGCTGAGGCAACTGCATCGGTGTGCTGCAAGCCCGAGACAAGCGCAAGACCCAACTCGACCCACCAACAGTAGCGGATACGGAACACGGTTTCCTAGGGCGACAAATCCGGGACAACGACTGGGAAGAGTGAGCGTATTGGAGGAAGAAGAGCAGCACCCATTGGATCAGCCATCGCAAGAACACACATCTTTACGTGAGGAACAGCAGGACACGGTTCGGATGTTGACCGAGCAAGTGAACGCGCTGAGAGCACGTTTGGATGGCGGAGAGCGGACTAGCAGGCAATACAGCAGTGCGGGGCAAGATCGGCTGCAGCAAACGGAACCCAATCGGCAGCAGGTTTCCACACGGTTATACTGGAATTGTGAGGAAGAAGGACATCGCTTCATGGACTGCAAGAAACAGCAAGCGGTAATGTTCTGCTACCGTTGTGGGAGGAGAGGATTTTCTTTGCGAAGCTGTCCTACATGCAACCACGAGCAGGGAAACAGCCAGGCGGAAGGCCAGTAGATGAGGGTTTGGACCTTCCGCCACCGATCACACGAGCCTCAGACATCCCGGAGTTGAACTCAATTGTCGTCGATACGAATGGAGACAATAGGCCCCACGCGATGATATGCGTGCTAGGAAAGGAGTTGCGGGCGCTCCTAGATAGTGGAGCAAATTGTTCCCTGCTTGGAGGAAACAAGGTCAACTTAGTGGAGCAGCTTGGTTTGCGGAAGGAAAGAGTGGAAGGAGGCATAAAAACAGCCGACGGAACGCGACACCACATCGAGTTCTACGTGATGTTGCCGATAGTCTACAACCAAAGGAACGAGACACTGCCGACACTACTAGTTCCTAGTCTTCCAGATTGTGTAATATTAGGGATGAACTTTTGGAACAAGTTCGGCGTCAAGGCAGTATGCTGTACCGTGGAGGCGACCATTAAGACTCTAACCGAAAAGCAGGCTCGACAATTAGAAGAGAAGATAGTAAGTTTCCCGAAATCGTCATCCCACAAAATCGGCAGAACTCAGCTTTATGAACACCGGATAGATGTAGGGAATGCTCAGCCGCGGAAACAACGGCATTACCCCATGTCGCACTACGTTTTTCAAGCGGTAAATGAAGAAGTGGATCGGATGCTGAAACTCGACGTTATAGAGGTAGCTCGGTTTTCACCGTGGAACAATCCGCTGGTCGTCGCAAAGAAGAAGACAGGACAATGCCGGATTTGTTTGGACGCACGGCATTTGAACTCCATCATGGTGAATGAAGGGTTCCCGATACCTCAAATGGCGACGATAATGAACCACTTAAGCGGTTGCGCCTACATTTCTTCTATTGACCTAAAGGACGCATTCTGGCAGCTCCCTCTGGAAAAGGAATCTCGACCGTTGACAGCGTTCACCGTGCCCTCTCGAGGCCATTACCAGTTCAAAGTAGTGCCTTTTGGGTTATGTACAGCGAGTCAAGCCTTGGCGAGACTCATGACGCATCTTTTCGCTGACATGGAGCCAAAAGTATTCCACTATCTGGACGACATCATCATCTGTTCCGAGTGCTTCGACGAACACCTGCAACTACTGGATGAATTAGCGAAACGTCTGCGGGAGGCAAACCTAACGATATCCGAGCAAAAGTCGCAGTTTTGCAGGAAGGAAATAAAGTACCTGGGATATGTGCTGAATGAAAAAGGATGGATGGTAGACGATGAGAAGACCGCTTGCATCGTACAATTTCCAGTGCCGAACAACAGAAAGGAGTTGCAGCGATTTTTGGGTCTTTGCAACTGGCACCGAAGATTCATAGCGGACTTTGCAAGACTGGCAGCACCCTTGACGGATCTCACGAAGACAAGAGGGAAATACAAGTGGACCAGAGCTGCGGAAGAGGCATTCCTGAAACTCAAAGGAGCGTTGGTTTCAGCACCAGTGCTCGCCATGCCAGACTACACCAAGCCATTCGCCACTACACCAATGAAAAATCCAACAGCGTTGATGAGTCGTTGGATACTCCGCCTGAACGCCTTCGACTTCGATATTCAATACCGCAAGGGATGTAAAAACACCGTTCCAGACGCCTTATCGCGCATCGTGGCCTCCACAGTGTTTGCAACAAGTGAGTACCAGTCGGAAGTAAGTAAGTAAGTACCGTCGGAAGAGAGAACAGCGATGATCGAGCGCTTCCACGACGGACCGACGGCGGCGCATCTTGGTTTCCGCAAGACATGGGAAAAGGTCCAGAAGCATTTCTACTGGCCCAAAATGACGCAGGAGGTGACACGTTACGTGCGAAACTGCGCCACATGCAAGGCCAGTAAAGCAGCTAACACCAAAATGATGCCGGACATGGGAAATTTGAAGCCGGCTCGAGTACCATGGGAGTTGATATCCGTCGACTTCGTGGGTCCCTTCACACGCTCGCGAAGCGGGAATACGGTGATGCTGGTGGTGGTAGATTGGGTGACCAAATACGTCGTCGTGCACCCGATGCGATCGGCAGATTCTGGGAAGATGGTGGATTTCTTCGAGAAGCAGATCTTTCTAAAGTTCTCCCGTCCCAGAATTCTCCTTTCAGACAATGGAAAGCAGTTCACGTCGAGCATATTCAACGCGTTACTAACGAAGCACAACATTATCCACATGAAGACAGCCTACTACTGCCCCATGGTAAACAACGCAGAGCGGGTGAATAGGGTGCTTATCACGAGCATACGCGCACTTCTCGATGGTGATCATCGCGGGTGGGACGACAACCTGCAAGCGATTACAGCAGCGATCAACAGCGCGCGTCACGACGTCACAGGGGTTTCGCCGCATTTTGCAAATTTCGGGCGGGAACTGCTGCTGCACACGGACCTTTACGCGCAGCAGGACTTGAATACAGCGGACGACCCGAGAGTGGCCCAGGACATGCGGCTTTCCACGATTCGGCGAATACAGCAATTCGTCATTAGCCGAATTAAGCGGAATCACCAACGTGCGAAGGAACGCTACAACTTGCGAACGAGAACGGTGGTGGTCAAGCCAGGTGACTTGGTATGGCGAAGGGCGTTTTCCCGTTCGTCAAAAGTGAATAACTTTAACCAGAAACTCGACAGCAAGTTCATTCCCGCGATCGTTAGGGAGGTAAATGGCACTAATTTGTATACGTTGGAGGACGTGGTGAGTGGTAAGCGAGGGCGCTACCATGGTAAGGACATGAAAGAAGATTAGCAAGCTATGCAGACAGCAGCGGCTGTCAACAACAAAAAAAAAAAAAAAAAAAAAACAATGGTAAAACGAAACACATGGACAAACCGTGGTAATACAGGAAGGAAGGAGTGTATATATAGGATTTGATAAGGTTGTACAAATACTTGGGTGATGGGTAGAATGAGTAAGCTATGGATACAGCAGCGGCTGTGAACAAGATACAAAATGTAAAAAGAAACACAAGGATAAACCGTGGTAGCATAGGTAGGAAGTCTTGTAAATATAGGTTGTAATGTAGGTGTACGTATAGATAGTTAATTTGGTGATGGTCGTTTCAACCATAAGGTTAGGATTTAGTTGGGTTGTAAGGATATAGTTAAAGAGTTTGGGCTTTAGAGATCTCCTGGCTTGGCGATCAAGCCAGATCGGATCATTGGTTCATGCAAGCTTATCTCACACAGTGGTCGTTAGCGGAGAGCGGCAAACGGAGTCAGGGAAGACCTCGGATCGGAGAACGTCTAGGGATGGGGCAGGAGACGCTCCCGTCGCGCATTGAAGATTTGGCAGGAACCGCTGCGTTTAGGAGACAAAGATTTGGCAGGATGCGCTGCGTTAAGGAAACAAAGATTTGGCAGGAAGCGCTGCGTTTATGAGACCAAGATTTGGCAGGAATCGCTGTCGTCATGAGTGAAGAGTTTGGCAGGAGTCGCTGCCGTTATGATTTATGTTGGAGATAGAAAGATGAGCGTTAGGCTCAAGTCCAATATTGAGCTAGTAAGGGGTCCTTCCCGACGGTGACTCCTAGCTCTCCGTCGCTTCCGTTGGGAAGTAAGTTTGGAGTTTTTTTGTGAGCAACTCGCTGACAAAAAAACTCTCGCCTTGTGTGGAGGGTATGTAGCGTAAGAATTGTGGGGCCAAACCCTGTAGGGCCCAAGGCAAGGATAGTGTAGCGTAAGAATTGTGGGGCCAAACCCTGTAGGGCCCAAGGTAAGGATAGACAGGTGGCTGAGGTCCTTGACAGCAGGCGGAAGGAGATGCGCTGCTGTCAAGAGGAGGAAAGGGACAGGAGAAAGCCAGGCCACGAAAAGAAAAAAGCAGGAGAGCACGGACAGCCAACGAGTAAAGACGTGTAAACGAGACCGTAGACCGAAAATAAAGTGAAGTGCTGTGAAAAGGAAGTTAAGGCGTTTTGTGGTGAAAGAAGAGAGTGTAACACGATCGGACACCTGATTACGCCCAGCTCTACTATTACGATGCGCAGGAAGAGCAGCAGGCCATCTTCGACGCCAGAGTAAATGCACAGACCAACATGTTCCCGCAAGTAGAGCTTGGCAGCGACATCGTTGCCAAAATCACACGCACCCTGGCCGAACACCATCCGTATGAGGGGTGCATAACCGTGGGCCGCCTGGAGGAGCCGAGGGAAATGAGCAGACGGCATCATGCTATTTCTTCATCCGAAGCCGCATACCCGCGCTCGACCGACGTCGCTACAATGGGCCAACAGCGGATGAAGTGGCGGGCACCCTAATCGATCCGCCAGGATAAAGATAACGTTACGTCCCGGTCTGATGGTGCAAGAACCGTCCTCCTGAAACAGGCGGTCAAGTAGAACCATATGGTCGTCACGAGTGTCCGTTGTTGCACCCATACGGCGAGGTCGGTTGGACCAAAGGTATTGCCAAGCGACTTCGTGGGGCCAATCAGCGAATCATCACGATGAGTGATTAGGTCGCCACAGCCATGGTGGAGCCGAGGAAGGGAACGGACGCCACGTGACAGTGCGATAATACGCCTCCTATCGGTTGGCACAGGGTCGATCCATGGTTCCTGCCGCCATTGATCGTCGGTAGCGACCAATACATGCGCACCCATTACCAGGACCAGGAGGATGCAATCGTCGATGGCCCGAGATCACGCAACATCTGTTGGATGGGCAAGCCACCGACCAACCTGACCTAGCGGCGCGCATCTTTTGCCTGAGGCTGCAAGCCATCCTGCAGGATCTATCCTACGCATTAAAACTATGCTTCGTCTATGTTCTTTCAGATTCAGTCAAGCAACAAGTCAGGCTGCCATCGAACGCGCCCAGCATACGGCCACGGATTAGTTGTCACAGATTAGTTTTACTGACGACCATGCTTCAGATGGGCGATCATTTGAATCAAATTATATTTCCTCATTTATGCTTCTATGAATTATATTATGCTTCCTATATCTTTTTTTAAGGTGGTAAAAAATGCTGCGTGGTGACACGATGGTTGTAGCGAATCTCCACGAAGGGAAAACAAAAATCCCAAACTCAATCATCAGAACCCAAAAAAACTCAAACAAACGCCTGTATAAGTTGAAAAAAACTAAGAATTCAATTCATTCGATGTATTTTTATTTATATTTCATAAAACTTAAACCTGTGAGACCAGGGGTATGGGAGCGCCAGGATACCTGGCTACAAAAAACTAGTCTACTCCCTATATTAATTGCGCTTAGATCAAAACAAATGCGTAGACTAATGTTTACATTGGGCCCTCAATCGTTTTTGACAGCGGCGCGAGTAAACAAAACACACAGCCAAGCGCACTGGCTCAATCGATCGTCGTCGGTTTTCGTCAGTTTTCAGGACTAAAAATATAGGAAAACACCTTAACAATAAAAAAGACGCACTTTTACCTCACTTACTAAAAGCATCTCTGCATGGAGATTACTGGCTTGCCGGCGAGAAAACAACATACCAACAACCGCGCTGGCTCACTTTACCGGCAGTTTTCGAATTTAGAACTTAAACAAAGGATAGCAAAATGAATCACGTGAAATGAAAGCAATTTCACGCACCCTTTACCCTATTTAACTGAAGGTTAAACAAATGCGCGCTGGCTCAATCGATCGTTTTTATCGATCACTTTATACCAAGTTCACGTTATCACGTTAAACCATTTTAAAATAACTGTTACGGTTGACGTTGATACGTATTTGATGTCCAAATCGTATAATGCTTTCTCTCTACTCTTCTTTTCACTTCGCTTTAAAATGTATGCATGTAAAGCAGATTTGCGAACGATATTTGTTTGGGAAACAGATCTTACCGCACCGCCGTTGATGGTTCGGCAATATTGAACTGTAGATGATATTCTTTATGCAGTGCGTATGGTTTGTATTCTGTGTGCTGCACATTGGTGTTGTCACGTTATATCTAAACTAGTTTTTTGTTGCCAGGTATCCTGGTGCTCCCAGACCCCCGGTCTCACAGGTTTAAGTTTTATGAACTATCAATAAGAAATATATTGAAAGAATTGAATTCTCAATGTTTTAAACTTATAATTTTGATTGTGTTTAATTTTTTTGGTGTTTTGTTGATTGCGTTTGGGATTTTTTCACTTCGTGGGGATTTCCATCACGCCATCACGTACCACACGGTTATGGCATACGCGTGGAGCGCAGCATATTTTCACCATCTAAAAAAGTATATAGGTAGCATAATATAATTCATAGTAGTCATAGATTGGGAAATATAGTTTGACTAAAATGATCGCACATCGGAAGCGTGATCGTCAGTAAAGGGCTGTAAAGGGCTGGGTAATCCATGATCGTATACTGGGTGCGTTCGATGGCAGCATGACTGTGTTGCTTGACTGAATCTGCTAGAACATAAACGGAACGTAGTATTAATGCCCTTGCATCGGAGTTGGCCTGCTGCTATTCTTCTAACTGCAACTAACATCTCATACGATGCAATCTATATTTCGATATACGACTTTGTGTTGTGTGGAACACCCAGCAGCCCCTTTTTCTCCGTACAGCCAGGTCGCCTCCCTTTCCTGATCACCTGCTTTCACCGAGGCTCCCATTGATGTAAACGCAATCGCACTGTAGTAACGGCAAATGTTGTTCATAAACGCGGCTCTATTGAACAGTGCGGTCAATTCGGACGGCGGTTCCTCGAACCGCGACCTGCCCCGAGTTGCAGTAGATCATGCCAGTTTCGGTAGGCCAAAGCTAAGCTCCGAATTGATCGCATGGCCGGCCAGGCGGCAGTAGGAGGCACCCTGCCGTTGGATGGACGCAATTGTCGTGGTAGCTGAGAGCAATTCGCAAGCGTCGCAGATGTCCGGCCCGTGTGGTCGCCACTAAAACACGACGTCACGTGTTCTACCTCTTAGCCGCAGTAGGTTGAAACGATCGGCCCCTAAACCTGCCTTCTTATCAACCAACACTGGCGACCTTGCTGTAACGGATGTTGATGCTGAGCGCGGCAGTACGGGAGGTCCCGGCTCCATCGACGGCTCTGCTGTTGGCCCTTGCTCGGGCTCCTGCTTCGGCTTCAGCTGCCCTGTGGACTCGGTCGTGTAATGCCGTTGCCAAATTCGCCGTGTCCGGTCTTTCACCACGCGCATCGCCCGTTCGGCTGCCCTGAGATCGACGTAGGACTGACGCCTGCGTTGCCGTTTCCGTTCTACTTGCTTGTCGTCGAACATCGTGGGCGCCTTTTTTTGCTCAAAGAACACAATAGCCGAAGCTCGGATACAGCGAGTTTAGAATTAGCCGAATGCTAGCCTTACTGTTAACGAACTTACTTTAAAGAACTTCTAAAACTTGAACTGTCGAACTCAATATGTACGGTTGGTCGTGATGACGAAGAGTACAGAAGAAAAGAATTATTTCAACGGAGACTAAAAACACCACAATATTTCAACACCATAATCGGCGGTACGATCAGTTCTGTTCTCGAAAAAAAAAAAATCTTTCGCAATTGGACAAACGTGCGATAATATATTAAAGAACAGTGAAAAAAGATAAGAGATACACCGTTTTCGACGCCATCTAAACAGTTGTTTGTTGCTTTTAATCAACCACCAACTGTAATCACACATTCACCACGCAACTCAACTTCTGGTGCTCAACTGTACATTCCCGAACTGTATCTGGACTTTCACCAACTCCAACTAAACATAGTGTTTATCATGTCGGATTGGTTTCTCAGATCGGATAGGATCGGATATCGCAGGTAAAAAAATACGATATGTAAACATGATTTTCTGTGTATTACGGTTGTATAACATATTCCTACTCATAATTGCATAATTTTCACGATTCAATAGTGAAAGGACTAAATTTGTTGTCATTTTAAAAGTGCGGCGGTGAAGAATCGAACCAGCGTCATGTAAACGTGTTTAGTTGGAGTTGGTGAAAGTCCAGATACAGTTCGGGAATGTACAGTTGAGCACCAGAAGTTTAGTTGCGTGGTGAATGTGTGATTACAGTTGGTGGTTGATTAAAAGCAACAACCAACTGTTTAGATGGCGTCGAAAACGGTGTAAGAAGCAACGAACAAATACGTATCGTCATCATCCATAACCGTTATTTTAAATAGTATATCGTGATGATAACGTGATAAAGCGATCTTGGTATAAAGTGATCGATAAGAACGATCGATTGAGCCAGCACTCGCATTTGTGTGTGTTGTGTTAAGTCGCCGGCAAGGCAGTGATTGTTTTGGTCTGCCCGTTGAACCATGCTTCACGCGCAGTATTAAGTAAAACCTTCAGTTAAGTTGATTAAAAGTGCTGAAAGTGCTTTCTTTTATCATCAAAGTAAAAAGTAAAATGTAATATTATAGTTGTGACGGGATGCATTCTGATTTCATATTTTTAGTTCTGAAAACCGAAAACCGAAGATCGAGTGAGCCAGCAATCATATGTGTGTGTTTTGTTTACTCGTCGGCAAGGCAGTCAACACCATCAAGAAATGCTTTCAGTAAGTGAGTAAAAGTGCGTTTAAGTGCGTCTTTTTATTATTAAAGTGTTTGCCTATATTTTTAGTCCCGAAAAAAACGTCGATGATTTTTAGTCCCGAAAAAAAAATTGATGATAACCGATCGATCGACGATCGAGCCAGCGCGCTTGGCTGTGTGTTAAGTTTACTCGCGCCGCTGTTAAAAACGGTCGACGGTCTACGGTCCACGGTCGACGGTCCACGGTCGACGGTCCACGGTCGACGGTCCACGGTCGACGGTCGACGGTCGACGGTCGACGGTCGACGGTCGAATGTAAACATTGGCATTGTTTTGATCCAAGCGCAATTAATATAGGGAGTAGACTAGTTTTTTGTAGGCCAGCTACCTGGCCCGATATAATTCATGTGACACTTTAATTTACTTAACACAGAAAATTACTTTTTAAATCAAACCGATTAGGATTTATTCAATTAAGCCCGGCAAAGCTTTAGTTCATAAGCCTTCATGCGTTAGGAACAGTGTTTTCGTCGTCAGATTGCGGAGCTGATGTTTTTGACATTCCTGTGAATTTTTATGAATGTCCATAATGCAACCCGCCAAGAGACGGAAGCATACACGCCCGGCCAAGAAGCAACCCACTCGCCTATTGCCAAGCGAGTAACTGGGTACCAATGTTGGGGAAACCTGGACACCGTGGTGTCCTAGCACAATGCTTGGACGCGGGCCATGTCTCTTGGTAATTGGAAGAGGGGCCCACGGGAACATTTGGCGCAGAAGTCTCCTGGCTTCGTTGCAGTTTGCCGCCTGGCCAAATCGCCAGCATGCTCCTAGGGGATTTTGTCCGTTTCCGGTGTTAGTGGTACTGTTGACGCCAAGCGCCGCGCTCGCGTCTTTCATCTGCTGTGTCCTGCCTTTGCTCTAGATTTCGTTATTTATTTTTTTATTTATTTTACTATTTTACACATAGTTTAAAACGCGTCAAGTTTTGTTTAAAGGAGCTGAAGACAGAATAAAAAAAGCATGCACCTTACACCCCTCTCCTAAACTCAGATTAATTGTAACGGAGTTCCTACAACAGGAGCGGAACACGGGATAACGGAACAATTTTCGTTCCATGAATCAAATTGGTGATCAAATGTAAAATTGCATTTGCAACCGAAACGATGAAAAATTCTAAAATCCTCTCATATTGCATACGCTCTCCGGCTGGGAATATAATTCACAGTTTTCTCGAATACTTTCAAGCGACCGCACAAAAGAATTATTGACAGTATCAACCTAGCTTCGATCAGCTTCTTTTTTTACTAAGGTTTCAAAAACCATTGAGCAATCGCTTGCATCGCTGTTTCAACTCGAACTCTCTCTCCAATATATTTATTAATTAATATATTATTCTAATTAATAAATTGATATATTAATCTAAGAAAAGCAATTAAGATTAAATTGTACGGCACCTCACAGCACTGCACGCAAGTACAAAGAATAAAGCATTTAAATACCCGCCCGGTCTCCTACGATAGATCGGACACCAAGAGCATGCAGAAAAAAATGAAAGACAGCCCGCACCGTGGAGTACAGCACGCACGCAAAAATAAAATGTTATGGTTCTTTAGAAAAGATAACGCATTAAAATGCCCGTCCGGGAACCAAGACCCCTCATAATGTGGGAAGCACGGACGACAATACAAAAGAAAGACCGTCCGGCGGTAGCACAGCAGATTGTGGTGTTGGAAGACCCGAGGATTTTTCGAGCGTCTATCATTTGCGGGTGTGCGAGTGAAGCAATATAAATGTGCGAGCGAGCAACAGCGATTGTGGGTTGGAAATGCAGCAAAAGCAAAACCAGCTCACAGTGGGTTATAACGATCGTAAGCGAGACGGCATTCGTAACAGAGCGAGAGGCAAGTATGAAACGCTCGAGAGTTCTCCCCCGGGTTGGTACAGATCAAGTTATTTCTCGCTTACTCCAATGTGTTGGTAAAGGTACGATGACGAACCTCGCACTCGCTTGCATCGCTGTCTGACTTCAAACGCGCTCATGTGTTGTCTCGCTCTATCTATAATGTATTGGTACAGACTCAGCGATTTCTCGCTTACTTCAACGTTTTGAACGTGATACCAACGACGACAAACGACGACAAACGACGACAGTTTGTATTATAATGTATAGGAGAAGACTAGTTTTTTTGTAGGCCAGCTACCTGGCCCGATATAATTCTTTGGACACTTTAATTTACTTAACACAGAAAATTATTTTTTAATTTTCAAACCGATTAGGATTTATTCAATGTAAGCTTTTAATTTAAGCCCGGCAAAGCTTAAGTTCATTAGGCTTCATGCGTTAGGAACAGTGTTTTCGTCGTCAGATTGCGGAGCTGATGTTTTTGACATTCCTGTGAATGTTTATGAATGTCCATAATGCAACCCGCCAAGAGACGGAAGCATACACACCCGGCCAAGAAGCAGCCCACTCGCTTATTGCCAAGCGAGTAACTGGATACCAATATGTTGGGGAAACCTGAACACCTTGGTGTCCTAGCACAATGCGTGGACGCGGGCCATGTCTCTTGGTAATTGGAAGAGGGGCCCTCGGGAACATTTGGCGCAGAGGTCTCCTGGCTTCGTTGCAGTGTGCCGCCAAATGGCCAAATCGCCAGCATGCTCCTAGGGGATTTAGCCCGTTTCCGGTGTAAGTGGTAATGTTGACGCCAAGCGCCGCGCTCGCGTCTTTCATCTGCTGTGTCCTGCCTTTGCTCTACATTTCGTTATTTGTTTTTTTTTTTTTAATTTTACTATTTACACATGGTTTAAAACGCGTCAAGTTTTGTTTACAGGAGCTGAAGACACAATAAAAAAGCATGCACCTTACACCCCTCGCCTAAACTCAGGTTAATTGTAACGGAGTTCCTACAACAGGAACGGAACACAGGATAACGGAACAATTTTCGTTCCATGAATCAAATTGGTGATCAAATGTAAAATTTCATTTGCAACCTAAACGATGAAAAATTCTAAAATCCTCTCATATTGCATACGCTTTCCGGCTGGGAATATAATTCACAGTTTTCTCGAATACTTTCAAGCGACCGCACAAAACAATTATTGACAGTATCAACCTAGCTTCGATCAGCTTCTTTTTTTACTAAGGTTTCAAAAACCATTGAGCACTCGCTTGCATCGCTGTTTCAACTCGAACGCTCTCTCCAATATATTTATTTATTAATATATTATTCGAATTAATAAATTAATATATTAATCTAAGAAAAGCAATTAAAATCAAATTGCACGGCCCCTCACAGCACGGCACGCAAGTACAAAGAAAAAAGCATTTAAATACCCGCTCGGTCTCCTACGATAGATCGGACACCAAGAACATGCAGACAAAACGAAAGACAGCCCGCACCGTGGAGTACAGCATGGCACGCAAAAATAAAATGTTATGGTTCTTAATAAAAGATAACGCATTCAAATGCCCGTCCGGGAACCAAGACCCCTCCAAATGTGGGAAGCACGGACGACAATACAAAAGAAAGACCGTCCGGCCGTAGCACAGCAGAGTGTGCGAGCAGAGTGTTTCGAGCGTCAATCATTTGCGGGTGTGCGAGCGAATCAATATACATGTGCGAGCGAGCAACAGCGATTGTGGGTTGGAACTGCAGCAAAAACAAAAACAGCTCACAGTGGGTTATAACGATCGTAAGCGAGACGGCAGTCGTAACAGAGCGAGAGGCAAGTATGAACGATCGAGAGTTCTTCCCTGAGTTGGTACGGATCAAGTTATTTCTCGCTTACTCCAATGTGTTGGTAAAGGCACGATGACGAACCTCGCACTCGCTTGCATCGCTGTCTGACTTCAAACGCGCTCATGTGTTTTCCCGCTCTATCTAATGTAATGGTACAGACTCAGCGATTTCTCGCTTACTTCAACGTTTTGAACGTGATACGTTACCAACGACGACAAACGACGACAAACGACGACAGTTTGTATTATAATGTATAGGAGATAAGAACGATCGATTGAGCCAGCACACGCATTTGTGTGTGTTGTGTTTAGTCGCCGGCAAGGCACTGCCTTGAAGGTAGTGATCATCATAAAGAAAACCTGCAGGTAAGTATGGGAATAGTGAAAGTGTAACTTTTTTTTATTATTAAAGTGTGTTTCAAGCGACGATCGAGTGAGCCAGCGCGGATATGGGTAGTTTGTTTTCTCGCCGGCAAGGCAGTTATCTCCATGAAGAGATATATTTAGTAAGTGCGATAAAATTCGTCTTTTTAATTGTTAAGGTGTTTTCCTATATTTCTAGTCCTGAAAACTGACGAAAACCGACGACGATCGATTGAGCCATTGCGCTTGGCTGTGTGTTAAGGTTTACTCGCGCCGCTGTCAAAAACGATTGAGGGCCCAATGTAAACATTAGTCTTAAGAAATAATGTAAACATTAGTCTACGCATTTGTTTTGATCTAAGCGCAATTAATATAGGGAGTAGACTAGTTTTTTGTAGCCAGGTATCCTGGCGCTCCCATACCCCTGGTCTCACAGGTTTAAGTTTTATGAAATATAAATAAAAATACATCGAATGAATTGAATTCTTAGTTTTTTTCAACTTATACAGGCGTTTGTTTGAGTTTTTTTGGGTTCTGATGATTGAGTTTGGGATTTTTGTTTTCCCTTCGTGGAGATTCGCTACAACCATCGTGTCACCACGCAGCATTTTTTACCACCTTAAAAAAAGATATAGGAAGCATAATATAATTCATAGAAGCATAAATGAGGAAATATAATTTGATTCAAATGATCGCCCATCTGTGGCCGTATGCTGGGCGCGTTCGATGGCAGCCTGACTTGTTGCTTGACTGAATCTGAAAGAACATAGACGAAGCATAGTTTTAATGCGTAGGACTAGTTTTTTGTAGGCCAGCTACCTGGCCCGATATAATTCATGTGACACTTTAATTTACTTAACACAGAAAATTACTTTTTTAATCAAACCGATTAGGATTTATTCAATTAAGCCCGGCAAAGCTTTAGTTCATAAGCCTTCATGCGTTAGGAACAGTGTTTTCGTCGTCAGATTGCGGAGCTGATGTTTTTGACATTCCTGTGAATTTTTATGAATGTCCATAATGCAACCCGCCAAGAGACGGAAGCACGCCCGGCCAAGAAGCAACCCACTCGCCTATTGCCAAGCGAGTAACTGGGTACCAATGTTGGGGAAACCTGGACACCGTGGTGTCCTAGCACAATGCTTGGACGCGGGCCATGTCTCTTGGTAATTGGAAGAGGGGCCCACGGGAACATCTGGCGCAGAAGTCTCCTGGCTTCGTTGCAGTTTGCCGCCTGGCCAAATCGCCAGCATGCTCCTAGGGGATTTTGTCCGTTTCCGGTGTTAGTGGTACTGTTGACGCCAAGCGCCGCGCTCGCGTCTTTCATCTGCTGTGTCCTGCCTTTGCTCTAGATTTCGTTATTTATTTTTTTATTTATTTTACTATTTTACACATAGTTTAAAACGCGTCAAGTTTTGTTTAAAGGAGCTGAAGACAGAATAAAAAAAGCATGCACCTTACACCCCTCTCCTAAACTCAGATTAATTGTAACGGAGTTCCTACAACAGGAGCGGAACACGGGATAACGGAACAATTTTCGTTCCATGAATCAAATTGGTGATCAAATGTAAAATTGCATTTGCAACCGAAACGATGAAAAATTCTAAAATCCTCTCATATTGCATACGCTCTCCGGCTGGGAATATAATTCACAGTTTTCTCGAATACTTTCAAGCGACCGCACAAAAGAATTATTGACAGTATCAACCTAGCTTCGATCAGCTTCTTTTTTTACTAAGGTTTCAAAAACCATTGAGCAATCGCTTGCATCGCTGTTTCAACTCGAACTCTCTCTCCAATATATTTATTAATTAATATATTATTCTAATTAATAAATTGATATATTAATCTAAGAAAAGCAATTAAGATTAAATTGTACGGCACCTCACAGCACTGCACGCAAGTACAAAGAATAAAGCATTTAAATACCCGCCCGGTCTCCTACGATAGATCGGACACCAAGAGCATGCAGAAAAAAATGAAAGACAGCCCGCACCGTGGAGTACAGCACGCACGCAAAAATAAAATGTTATGGTTCTTTAGAAAAGATAACGCATTAAAATGCCCGTCCGGGAACCAAGACCCCTCATAATGTGGGAAGCACGGACGACAATACAAAAGAAAGACCGTCCGGCGGTAGCACAGCAGATTGTGGTGTTGGAAGACCCGAGGATTTTTCGAGCGTCTATCATTTGCGGGTGTGCGAGTGAAGCAATATAAATGTGCGAGCGAGCAACAGCGATTGTGGGTTGGAAATGCAGCAAAAGCAAAACCAGCTCACAGTGGGTTATAACGATCGTAAGCGAGACGGCATTCGTAACAGAGCGAGAGGCAAGTATGAAACGCTCGAGAGTTCTCCCCCGGGTTGGTACAGATCAAGTTATTTCTCGCTTACTCCAATGTGTTGGTAAAGGTACGATGACGAACCTCGCACTTGCTTGCATCGCTGTCTGACTTCAAACGCGCTCATGTGTTGTCTCGCTCTATCTATAATGTATTGGTACAGACTCAGCGATTTCTCGCTTACTTCAACGTTTTGAACGTGATACCAACGACGACAAACGACGACAAACGACGACAGTTTGTATTATAATGTATAGGAGATAAGAACGATCGATTGAGCCAGCACACGCATTTGTGTGTGTTGTGTTTAGTCGCCGGCAAGGCACTGCCTTGAAGGTAGTGATCATCATAAAGAAAACCTGCAGGTAAGTATGGGAATAGTGAAAGTGTAACTTTTTTTTATTATTAAAGTGTGTTTCAAGCGACGATCGAGTGAGCCAGCGCGGATATGGGTATTTTGTTTTCTCGCCGGCAAGGCAGTTATCTCCATGAAGAGATATATTTAGTAAGTGCGATAAAAGTGCGTCTTTTTTATTGTTAAGGTGTTTTCCTATATTTTTAGTCCTGAAAACTGACGAAAACCGACGAAGATCGATTGAGCCAGTGCGCTTGGCTGTGTGTTTTGTTTACTCGCGCCGCCGTCAAAAACGATGGAGGGCCCAATGTAAACATTAATCTAAAGAACTAATGTAAACATTAGTCTACGCATTTGTTTTGATCTAAGCGCAATTAATATAGGGAGTAGATGTATTTCTTATTGATATTTCATAAAACTTGAACCTGTGAGACCATGGGTCTTGGAGCGCCAGGATACCTGGCTACAAAAAACTAGTCTACTCTCTATATTAATTGCGCTTAGATCAAAACAAATGCGTAGACTAATGTTTACATTAGTTCTTAAGACTAATGTTTACATTGGGCCCTCAATCGTTTTTGACGGCGGCGCGAGTAAACAAAACACACAGCCAAGCGCACTGGCTCAATCGATCGTCGTCGGTTTTCGTCAGCTTTCAGGACTAAAAATATAGGAAAACACCTTAACAATTAAAAAGACGAATTTTATCGCACTTACTAAATATATCTCTTCATGGAGATAACTGCCTTGCCGGCGAGAAAACAAACTACCCATATCCGCGCTGGCTCACTCGATCGTCGCTTGAAACACACTTTAATAATAAAAAAAAGTTACACTTTCACTATTCCCATACTTACCTGCAGGTTTTCTTTATGATGATCACTACCTTCAAGGCAGTGCCTTGCCGGCGACTAAACACAACACACACAAATGCGTGTGCTGGCTCAATCGATCGTTCTTATCTTCTCCTATACATTATAATACAAACTGTCGTCGTTTGTCGTCGTTTGTCGTCGTTGGTATCACGTTCAAAACGTTGAAGTAAGCGAGAAATCGCTGAGTCTGTACCAATACATTATAGATAGAGCGAGACAACACATGAGCGCGTTTGAAGTCAGACAGCGATGCAAGCGAGTGCGAGGTTCGTCATCGTACCTTTACCAACACATTGGAGTAAGCGAGAAATAACTTGATCTGTACCAACCCGGGGGAGAACTCTCGAGCGTTTCATACTTGCCTCTCGCTCTGTTACGAATGCCGTCTCGCTTACGATCGTTATAACCCACTGTGAGCTGGTTTTGCTTTTGCTGCATTTCCAACCCACAATCGCTGTTGCTCGCTCGCACATTTATATTGCTTCACTCGCACACCCGCAAATGATAGACGCTCGAAAAATCCTCGGGTCTTCCAACACCACAATCTGCTGTGCTACCGCCGGACGGTCTTTCTTTTGTATTGTCGTCCGTGCTTCCCACATTATGAGGGGTCTTGGTTCCCGGACGGGCATTTTAATGCGTTATCTTTTCTAAAGAACCATAACATTTTATTTTTGCGTGCGTGCTGTACTCCACGGTGCGGGCTGTCTTTCATTTTTTTCTGCATGCTCTTGGTGTCCGATCTATCGTAGGAGACCGGGCGGGTATTTAAATGCTTTATTCTTTGTACTTGCGTGCAGTGCTGTGAGGTGCCGTACAATTTAATCTTAATTGCTTTTCTTAGATTAATATATCAATTTATTAATTAGAATAATATATTAATTAATAAATATATTGGAGAGAGAGTTCGAGTTGAAACAGCGATGCAAGCGATTGCTCAATGGTTTTTGAAACCTTAGTAAAAAAAGAAGCTGATCGAAGCTAGGTTGATACTGTCAATAATTCTTTTGTGCGGTCGCTTGAAAGTATTCGAGAAAACTGTGAATTATATTCCCAGCCGGAGAGCGTATGCAATATGAGAGGATTTTAGAATTTTTCATCGTTTCGGTTGCAAATGCAATTTTACATTTGATCACCAATTTGATTCATGGAACGAAAATTGTTCCGTTATCCCGTGTTCCGCTCCTGTTGTAGGAACTCCGTTACAATTAATCTGAGTTTAGGAGAGGGGTGTAAGGTGCATGCTTTTTTTATTCTGTCTTCAGCTCCTTTAAACAAAACTTGACGCGTTTTAAACTATGTGTAAAATAGTAAAATAAATAAAAAAATAAATAACGAAATCTAGAGCAAAGGCAGGACACAGCAGATGAAAGACGCGAGCGCGGCGCTTGGCGTCAACAGTACCACTAACACCGGAAACGGACAAAATCCCCTAGGAGCATGCTGGCGATTTGGCCAGGCGGCAAACTGCAACGAAGCCAGGAGACTTCTGCGCCAAATGTTCCCGTGGGCCCCTCTTCCAATTACCAAGAGACATGGCCCGCGTCCAAGCATTGTGCTAGGACACCACGGTGTCCAGGTTTCCCCAACATTGGTACCCAGTTACTCGCTTGGCAATAGGCGAGTGGGTTGCTTCTTGGCCGGGCGTGTATGCTTCCGTCTCTTGGCGGGTTGCATTATGGACATTCATAAAAATTCACAGGAATGTCAAAAACATCAGCTCCGCAATCTGACGACGAAAACACTGTTCCTAACGCATGAAGGCTTATGAACTAAAGCTTTGCCGGGCTTAATTGAATAAATCCTAATCGGTTTGATTTAAAAAGTAATTTTCTGTGTTAAGTAAATTAAAGTGTCACATGAATTATATCGGGCCAGGTAGCTGGCCTACAAAAAACTAGTCTACTCCCTATATTAATTGCGCTTGGATCAAAACAATGCCAATGTTTACATTCGACCGTCGACCGTCGACCGTCGACCGTCGACCGTCGACCGTCGACCGTGGACCGTCGACCGTGGACCGTCGACCGTGGACCGTAGACCGTCGACCGTTTTTAACAGCGGCGCGAGTAAACTTAACACACAGCCAAGCGCGCTGGCTCGATCGTCGATCGATCGGTTATCATCAATTTTTTTTTCGGGACTAAAAATCATCGACGTTTTTTTCGGGACTAAAAATATAGGCAAACACTTTAATAATAAAAAGACGCACTTAAACGCACTTTTACTCACTTACTGAAAGCATTTCTTGATGGTGTTGACTGCCTTGCCGACGAGTAAACAAAACACACACATATGATTGCTGGCTCACTCGATCTTCGGTTTTCGGTTTTCAGAACTAAAAATATGAAATCAGAATGCATCCCGTCACAACTATAATATTACATTTTACTTTTTACTTTGATGATAAAAGAAAGCACTTTCAGCACTTTTAATCAACTTAACTGAAGGTTTTACTTAATACTGCGCGTGAAGCATGGTTCAACGGGCAGACCAAAACAATCACTGCCTTGCCGGCGACTTAACACAACACACACAAATGCGAGTGCTGGCTCAATCGATCGTTCTTATCGATCACTTTATACCAAGATCGCTTTATCACGTTATCATCACGATATACTATTTAAAATAACGGTTATGGATGATGACGATACGTATTTGTTCGTTGCTTCTTACACCGTTTTCGACGCCATCTAAACAGTTGGTTGTTGCTTTTAATCAACCACCAACTGTAATCACACATTCACCACGCAACTAAACTTCTGGTGCTCAACTGTACATTCCCGAACTGTATCTGGACTTTCACCAACTCCAACTAAACACGTTTACATGACGCTGGTTCGATTCTTCACCGCCGCACTTTTAAAATGACAACAAATTTAGTCCTTTCACTATTGAATCGTGAAAATTATGCAATTATGAGTAGGAATATGTTATACAACCGTAATACACAGAAAATCATGTTTACATATCGTATTTTTTTACCTGCGATATCCGATCCTATCCGATCTGAGCAACCAATCCGACATGATAAACACTATGTTTAGTTGGAGTTGGTGAAAGTCCAGATACAGTTCGGGAATGTACAGTTGAGCACCAGAAGTTGAGTTGCGTGGTGAATGTGTGATTACAGTTGGTGGTTGATTAAAAGCAACAAACAACTGTTTAGATGGCGTCGAAAACGGTGTATCTCTTATCTTTTTTCACTGTTCTTTAATATATTATCGCACGTTTGTCCAATTGCGAAAGATTTTTTTTTTTTCGAGAACAGAACTGATCGTACCGCCGATTATGGTGTTGAAATATTGTGGTGTTTTTAGTCTCCGTTGAAATAATTCTTTTCTTCTGTACTCTTCGTCATCACGACCAACCGTACATATTGAGTTCGACAGTTCAAGTTTTAGAAGTTCTTTAAAGTAAGTTCGTTAACAGTAAGGCTAGCATTCGGCTAATTCTAAACTCGCTGTATCCGAGCTTCGGCTATTGTGTTCTTTGAGCAAAAAAAGGCGCCCACGATGTTCGACGACAAGCAAGTAGAACGGAAACGGCAACGCAGGCGTCAGTCCTACGTCGATCTCAGGGCAGCCGAACGGGCGATGCGCGTGGTGAAAGACCGGACACGGCGAATTTGGCAACGGCATTACACGACCGAGTCCACAGGGCAGCTGAAGCCGAAGCAGGAGCCCGAGCAAGGGCCAACAGCAGAGCCGTCGATGGAGCCGGAACCTCCCGTACTGCCGCGCTCAGCATCAAAATCCGTTACAGCAAGGTCGCCAGTGTTGGTTGATAAGAAGGCAGGTTTAGGGGGTGATCGTTTCAACCTACTGCGGCTAAGAGGTAGAACATGCGACGTCGTGTTTTAGTGGCGACCACACGGGCCGGACATCTGCGACGCTTGCGAATTGCTCTCAGCTACCACGACAATTGCGTCCATCCAACGGCAGGGTGCCTCCTACTGCCGCCTGGCCGGCCATGCGATCAATTCGGAGCTTAGCTTTGGCCTACCGAAACTGGCATGATCTACTGCAACTCGGGGCAGGTCGCGGTTCGAGGAACCGCCGTCCGAATTGACCGCACTGTTCAATAGAGCCGCGTTTATGAACAACATTTGCCGTTACTACAGTGCGATTGCGTTTACATCAATGGGAGCCTCGGTGAAAGCAGGTGATCAGGAAAGGGAGGCGACCTGGCTGTACGGAGAAAAAGGGGCTGCTGGGTGTTCCACACAACACAAAGTCGTATATCGAAATATAGATTGCATCGTATGAGATGTTAGTTGCAGTTAGAAGAATAGCAGCAGGCCAACTCCGATGCAAGGGCATTAATACTACGTTCCGTTTATGTTCTAGCAGATTCAGTCAAGCAACACAGTCATGCTGCCATCGAACGCACCCAGTATACGATCATGGATTACCCAGCCCTTTACAGCCCTTTACTGACGATCACGCTTCCGATGTGCGATCATTTTAGTCAAACTATATTTCCCAATCTATGACTACTATGAATTATATTATGCTACCTATATATTTTTTTAGATGGTGAAAATATGCTGCGCTCCACGCGTATGCCATAACCGTGTGGTACGTGATGGCGTGATGGAAATCCCCACGAAGTGAAAAAATCCCAAACGCAATCAAAAAAACACCAAAAAAATTAAACACAATCAAAATTATAAGTTTAAAACATTGAGAATTCAATTCTTTCAATATATTTCTTATTGATAGTTCATAAAACTTAAACCTGTGAGACCGGGGGTCTGGGAGCACCAGGATACCTGGCAACAAAAAACTAGTTTAGATATAACGTGACAACACCAATGTGCAGCACACAGAATACAAACCATACGCACTGCATAAAGAATATCATCTACAGTTCAATATTGCCGAACCATCAACGGCGGTGCGGTAAGATCTGTTTCCCAAACAAATATCGTTCGCAAATCTGCTTTACAAGCATACATTTTAAAGCGAAGTGAAAAGAAGAGTAGAGAGAAAGCATTATACGATTTGGACATCAAATACGTATCAACGTCAACCGTAACAGTTATTTTAAAATGGTTTAACGTGATAACGTGAACTTGGTATAAAGTGATCGATAAAAACGATCGATTGAGCCAGCGCGCATTTGTTTAACCTTCAGTTAAATAGGGTAAAGGGTGCGTGAAATTGCTTTCATTTCACGTGATTCATTTTGCTATCCTTTGTTTAAGTTCTAAATTCGAAAACTGCCGGTAAAGTGAGCCAGCGCGGTTGTTGGTATGTTGTTTTCTCGCCGGCAAGCCAGTAATCTCCATGCAGAGATGCTTTTAGTAAGTGAGGTAAAAGTGCGTCTTTTTTATTGTTAAGGTGTTTTCCTATATTTTTAGTCCTGAAAACTGACGAAAACCGACGACGATCGATTGAGCCAGTGCGCTTGGCTGTGTGTTTTGTTTACTCGCGCCGCTGTCAAAAACGATTGAGGGCCCAATGTAAACATTAGTCTACGCATTTGTTTTGATCTAAGCGCAATTAATATAGGGAGTAGACTAGTTTTTTGTAGCCAGGTATCCTGGCGCTCCCATACCCCTGGTCTCACAGGTTTAAGTTTTATGAAATATAAATAAAAATACATCGAATGAATTGAATTCTTAGTTTTTTTCAACTTATACAGGCGTTTGTTTGAGTTTTTTTGGGTTCTGATGATTGAGTTTGGGATTTTTGTTTTCCCTTCGTGGAGATTCGCTACAACCATCGTGTCACCACGCAGCATTTTTTACCACCTTAAAAAAAGATATAGGAAGCATAATATAATTCATAGAAGCATAAATGAGGAAATATAATTTGATTCAAATGATCGCCCATCTGTGGCCGTATGCTGGGCGCGTTCGATGGCAGCCTGACTTGTTGCTTGACTGAATCTGAAAGAACATAGACGAAGCATAGTTTTAATGCGTAGGACTAGTTTTTTGTAGGCCAGCTACCTGGCCCGATATAATTCATGTGACACTTTAATTTACTTAACACAGAAAATTACTTTTTTAATCAAACCGATTAGGATTTATTCAATTAAGCCCGGCAAAGCTTTAGTTCATAAGCCTTCATGCGTTAGGAACAGTGTTTTCGTCGTCAGATTGCGGAGCTGATGTTTTTGACATTCCTGTGAATTTTTATGAATGTCCATAATGCAACCCGCCAAGAGACGGAAGCATACACGCCCGGCCAAGAAGCAACCCACTCGCCTATTGCCAAGCGAGTAACTGGGTACCAATGTTGGGGAAACCTGGACACCGTGGTGTCCTAGCACAATGCTTGGACGCGGGCCATGTCTCTTGGTAATTGGAAGAGGGGCCCACGGGAACATCTGGCGCAGAAGTCTCCTGGCTTCGTTGCAGTTTGCCGCCTGGCCAAATCGCCAGCATGCTCCTAGGGGATTTTGTCCGTTTCCGGTGTTAGTGGTACTGTTGACGCCAAGCGCCGCGCTCGCGTCTTTCATCTGCTGTGTCCTGCCTTTGCTCTAGATTTCGTTATTTATTTTTTTATTTATTTTACTATTTTACACATAGTTTAAAACGCGTCAAGTTTTGTTTAAAGGAGCTGAAGACAGAATAAAAAAAGCATGCACCTTACACCCCTCTCCTAAACTCAGATTAATTGTAACGGAGTTCCTACAACAGGAGCGGAACACGGGATAACGGAACAATTTTCGTTCCATGAATCAAATTGGTGATCAAATGTAAAATTGCATTTGCAACCGAAACGATGAAAAATTCTAAAATCCTCTCATATTGCATACGCTCTCCGGCTGGGAATATAATTCACAGTTTTCTCGAATACTTTCAAGCGACCGCACAAAAGAATTATTGACAGTATCAACCTAGCTTCGATCAGCTTCTTTTTTTACTAAGGTTTCAAAAACCATTGAGCAATCGCTTGCATCGCTGTTTCAACTCGAACTCTCTCTCCAATATATTTATTAATTAATATATTATTCTAATTAATAAATTGATATATTAATCTAAGAAAAGCAATTAAGATTAAATTGTAAGGCACCTCACAGCACTGCACGCAAGTACAAAGAATAAAGCATTTAAATACCCGCCCGGTCTCCTACGATAGATCGGACACCAAGAGCATGCAGAAAAAAATGAAAGACAGCCCGCACCGTGGAGTACAGCACGCACGCAAAAATAAAATGTTATGGTTCTTTAGAAAAGATAACGCATTAAAATGCCCGTCCGGGAACCAAGACCCCTCATAATGTGGGAAGCACGGACGACAATACAAAAGAAAGACCGTCCGGCGGTAGCACAGCAGATTGTGGTGTTGGAAGACCCGTGGATTTTTCGAGCGTCTATCATTTGCGGGTGTGCGAGTGAAGCAATATAAATGTGCGAGCGAGCAACAGCGATTGTGGGTTGGAAATGCAGCAAAAGCAAAACCAGCTCACAGTGGGTTATAACGATCGTAAGCGAGACGGCATTCGTAACAGAGCGAGAGGCAAGTATGAAACGCTCGAGAGTTCTCCCCCGGGTTGGTACAGATCAAGTTATTTCTCGCTTACTCCAATGTGTTGGTAAAGGTACGATGACGAACCTCGCACTTGCTTGCATCGCTGTCTGACTTCAAACGCGCTCATGTGTTGTCTCGCTCTATCTATAATGTATTGGTACAGACTCAGCGATTTCTCGCTTACTTCAACGTTTTGAACGTGATACCAACGACGACAAACGACGACAAACGACGACAGTTTGTATTATAATGTATAGGAGATAAGAACGATCGATTGAGCCAGCACACGCATTTGTGTGTGTTGTGTTTAGTCGCCGGCAAGGCACTGCCTTGAAGGTAGTGATCATCATAAAGAAAACCTGCAGGTAAGTATGGGAATAGTGAAAGTTTAACTTTTTTTTATTATTAAAGTGTGTTTCAAGCGACGATCGAGTGAGCCAGCGCGGATATGGGTATTTTGTTTTCTCGCCGGCAAGGCAGTTATCTCCATGAAGAGATATATTTAGTAAGTGCGATAAAAGTGCGTCTTTTTTATTGTTAAGGTGTTTTCCTATATTTTTAGTCCTGAAAACTGACGAAAACCGACGAAGATCGATTGAGCCAGTGCGCTTGGCTGTGTGTTTTGTTTACTCGCGCCGCCGTCAAAAACGATGGAGGGCCCAATGTAAACATTAATCTAAAGAACTAATGTAAACATTAGTCTACGCATTTGTTTTGATCTAAGCGCAATTAATATAGGGAGTAGATGTATTTCTTATTGATATTTCATAAAACTTGAACCTGTGAGACCATGGGTCTTGGAGCGCCAGGATACCTGGCTACAAAAAACTAGTCTACTCTCTATATTAATTGCGCTTAGATCAAAACAAATGCGTAGACTAATGTTTACATTAGTTCTTAAGACTAATGTTTACATTGGGCCCTCAATCGTTTTTGACAGCGGCGCGAGTAAACTAAACACACAGCCAAGCGCACTGGCTCAATCGATCGTCGTCGGTTTTCGTCAGTTTTCAGGACTAAAAATATAGGAAAACACCTTAACAATAAAAAAGACGCACTTTTACCTCACTTACTAAAAGCATCTCTGCATGGAGATTACTGCCTTGCCGGCGAGAAAACAACATACCAACAACCGCGCTGGCTCACTTTACCGGCAGTTTTCGAATTTAGAACTTAAACAAAGGATAGCAAAATGAATCACGTGAAATGAAAGCAATTTCACGCACCCTTTACCCTATTTAACTGAAGGTTAAACAAATGCGCGCTGGCTCAATCGATCGTTTTTATCGATCACTTATACCAAGTTCACGTTATCACGTTAAACCATTTTAAAATAACTGTTACGGTTGATGTTGATACGTATTTGATGACCAAATCGTATGCTGCTTTCTCTCTGCTCTTCTTTTCACTTCGCTTTAAAATGTATGCATGTAAAGCAGATTTGCGAACGATATTTGTTTGGGAAACAGATCTTACCGCACCGCTGTTGATGGTTCGGCAATATTGAACTGTAGATGATATTCTTTATGCAGTGCGTATGGTTTGTATTCTGTGTGCTGCACATTGGTGTTGTCACGTTATATCTAAACTAGTTTTTTGTTGCCAGGTATCCTGGCGCTCCCAGACCCCCGGTCTCACAGGTTTAAGTTTTATGAACTATCAATAAGAAATATATTGAAAGAATTGAATTCTCAATGTTTTAAACTTATAATTTTGATTGTGTTTAATTTTTTTGGTGTTTTTTTGATTGCGTTTGGGATTTTTTCACTTCGTGGGGATTTCCATCACGCCATCACGTACCACACGGTTATGGCATACGCGTGGAGCGCAGCATATTTTCACCATCTAAAAAAATATATAGGTAGCATAATATAATTCATAGTAGTCATAGATTGGGAAATATAGTTTGACTAAAATGATCGCACATCGGAAGCGTGATCGTCAGTAAAGGGCTGTAAAGGGCTGGGTAATCCATGATCGTATACTGGGTGCGTTCGATGGCAGCATGACTGTGTTGCTTGACTGAATCTGCTAGAACATAAACGGAACGTAGTATTAATGCCCTTGCATCGGAGTTGGCCTGCTGCTTTTCTACTAACTGCAACTAACATCTCATACGATGCAATCTATATTTCGATATACGACTTTGTGTTGTGTGGAACACCCAGCAGCCCCTTTTTCTCCGTACAGCCAGGTCGCCTCCCTTTCCTGATCACCTGCTTTCACCGAGGCTCCCATTGATGTAAACGCAATCGCACTGTAGTAACGGCAAATGTTGTTCATAAACGCGGCTCTATTGAACAGTGCGGTCAATTCGGACGGCGGTTCCTCGAACCGCGACCTGCCCCGAGTTGCAGTAAATCATGCCAGTTTCGGTAGGCCAAAGCTAAGCTCCGAATTGATCGCATGGCCGGCCAGGCGGCAGTAGGAGGCACGCTGCCGTTGGATGGACGCAATTGTCGTGGTAGCTGAGAGCAATTCGCAAGCGTCGCAGATGTCCGGTCCGTGTGGTCGCCACTAAAACACGACGTCCCGTGTTCTACCTCTTAGCCGCAGTAGGTTGAAACGATCGGCCCCTAAACCTGCCTTCTTATCAACCAACACTGGCGACCTTGCTGTAACGGATGTTGATGCTGAGCGCGGCAGTACGGGAGGTTCCGGCTCCATCGACGGCTCTGCTGTTGGCCCTTGCTCGGGCTCCTGCTCCGGCTTCAGCTGCCCTGTGGACTCGGTCGTGTAATGCCGTTGCCAAATTCGCCGTGTCCGGTCTTTCACCACGCGCATCGCCCGTTCGGCTGCCCTGAGATCGACGTAGGACTGACGCCTGCGTTGCCGTTTCCGTTCTACTTGCTCGTCGTCGAACATCGTGGGCGCCTTTTTTTGCTCAAAGAACACAATAGCCGAAGCTCGGATGCAGCGAGTTTAGAATTAGCCGAATGCTAGCCTTACTGTTAACGAACTTACTTTAAAGAACTTCTAAAACTTGAACTGTCGAACTCAATATGTACGGTTGGTCGTGATGACGAAGAGTACAGAGGAAAAGAATTATTTCAACGGAGACTAAAACCACCACAATATTTCAACACCATAATCGGCGGTACGATCAGTTCTGTTGTCGAAAAAAAATAATCTTTCGCAATTCGACAAACGTGCGATAATATATTAAAGAACAGTGAAAAAAAGATAAGAGATAAGAAGCAACGAACAAATACGTATCGTCATCATCCATAACCGTTATTTTAAATAGTATATCGTGATGATAACGTGATAAAGCGATCTTGGTATAAAGTGATCGATAAGAACGATCGATTGAGCCAGCACTCGCATTTGTGTGTGTTGTGTTAAGTCGCCGGCAAGGCAGTGATTGTTTTGGTCTGCCCGTTGAACCATGCTTCACGCGCAGTATTAAGTAAAACCTTCAGTTAAGTTGATTAAAAGTGCTGAAAGTGCTTTCTTTTATCATCAAAGTAAAAAGTAAAATGTAATATTATAGTTGTGACGGGATGCATTCTGATTTCATATTTTTAGTTCTGAAAACCGAAAACCGAAGATCGAGTGAGCCAGCAATCATATGTGTGTGTTTTGTTTACTCGTCGGCAAGGCAGTCAACACCATCAAGAAATGCTTTCAGTAAGTGAGTAAAAGTGCGTTTAAGTGCGTCTTTTTATTATTAAAGTGTTTGCCTATATTTTTAGTCCCGACAAAAACGTAGATGATTTTTAGTCCCGAAAAAAAATTTGATGATAACCGATCGATCGACGATCGAGCCAGCGCGCTTGGCTGTGTGTTTAGTTTACTCGCGCCGCTGTTAAAAACGGTCGACGGTCTACGGTCCACGGTCGACGGTCCACGGTCGACGGTCGACGGTCGACGGTCGACGGTCGAATGTAAACATTGGCATTGTTTTGATCCAAGCGCAATTAATATAGGGAGTAGATAAGAACGATCGATTGAGCCAGCACACGCATTTGTGTGTGTTGTGTTTAGTCGCCGGCAAGGCACTGCCTTGAAGGTAGTGATCATCATAAAGAAAACCTGCAGGTAAGTATGGGAATAGTGAAAGTGTAACTTTTTTTTTTATTAAAGTGTGTTTCAAGCGACGATCGAGTGAGCCAGCGCGGATATGGGTATTTTGTTTTCTCGCCGGCAAGGCAGTTATCTCCATGAAGAGATATATTTAGTAAGTACGATAAAAGTGCGTCTTTTTTATTGTTAAGGTGTTTTCCTATATTTTTAGTCCTGAAAACTGACGAAAACCGACGAAGATCGATTGAGCCAGTGCGCTTGACTGTGTGTTTTGTTTACTCGCGCCGCCGTCAAAAACGATTGAGGGCCCAATGTAAACATTAATCTAAAGAACTAATGTAAACATTAGTCTACGCATTTGTTTTGATCTAAGCGCAATTAATATAGGGAGTACAAATACACGGCAAATTTGGCAACGCCATTACACGACCGAGTCCACAGGGCAGCCGGAGCCGGAGCAGGAGACCGAGCAAGGGCCAGCAGCAGAGCCGTCGATGGAGCGGGAACCTCCCGTCCTGCCGCGCCCAGCATCAACATCCGTTGTAGCAAGGCTGCCAGTGTTGGTTGATAAGAAGGCAGGGTTAGGGGCCGATCGTTTGAATCTTCTGCGGCTAAGAGGGAGATTATGGGACGTCGTGTTTTAGTGGCGACTACACGGGCCAGAAGTCTGCGACGCTTGCGAATTGCTCTCAGTAACACGACGATTGTGGCCATCCAACGGAAGGGCGCCTTCTACTGCCGCCTGGCCGACCATGCGTTTGACTTAGCTTTGGCCTACCGAAACTGGCATGATCTACTGCAAGTCGTGCTCCCCGCCTTCGAGGAACCGCCGCCCGAGTTGACCGCACTGTTCGATAAGCCCGCGTTTTATGGACAACATTCGGCGGTACAACAGTGCGTTTGCATTTACATCCAATTGGGGCTCGGTGAAAGCAGGTGATCGGGTACGGCAGGATGAGACTTTGCTGAAAGGAGAGAGAGGGCCGGTTCCCTTCCGTATTCAGGGAACTCTCTGCCACCGGATTGGTTCAATGGAGTGCCCACTCGATCGGACACCTGCTTACGCCCAGCTCTACTATTACGATGCGCAGGAAGAGCAGCAGGCCATCTTCGACGCCAGAGTAAATGCACAGACCAACATGTTCCCGCAAGTAGAGCTTGGCAGCGACATCGTTGCCAAAATCACACGCACCCTGGCCGAACACCATCCGTATGAGGGGTGCATAACCGTGGGCCGCCTGGAGGAGCCGAGGGAAATGAGCAGACGGCATCATGCCATTTCTTCATCCGAAGCCGCATACCCGCGCTCGACCGACGTCGCTACAATGGGCCAACAGCGGATGAAGTGGCGGGCACCCTAATCGATCCGCCAGGATCCCAGGATCGTCCCGATCTGATGGTGCAAGAACCGTCCTCCTGAAACAGGCGGTCAAGTAGAACCATATGGTCGTCACGAGTGTCCGTTGTTGCACCCATACGGCGAGGTCGGTTGGACCAAAGGTATTGCCAAGCGACTTCGTGGGGCCAATCAGCGAATCTTCACGATGGTGATTAGGTCGCCACAGCCATGGTGGAGCCGAGGAAGGGAACGGACGCCACGTGACAGTGCGATAATACGCCACCTATCGGTTGGCACAGGGTCGATCGATGGTTCCTGCCGCCATTGATCGTCGGTAGCGACCAATACATGCGCACCCATTACCAGGACCAGGAGGATGCAATCGTCGATGGCCCGAGATCACGCAACATCTGTTGGATGGGCAAGCCACCGACCAACCTGACCTAGCGGCGCGCATCTTTTGCCTGAGGCTGCAAGCCATCCTGCAGGATCTATCTCCTATACATTATAATACAAACTGTCGTCGTTTGTCGTCGTTTGTCGTCGTTGGTATCACGTTCAAAACGTTGAAGTAAGCGAGAAATCGCTGAGTCTGTACCAATACATTATAGATAGAGCGAGACAACACATGAGCGCGTTTGAAGTCAGACAGCGATGCAAGCGAGTGCGAGGTTCGTCATCGTACCTTTACCAACACATTGGAGTAAGCGAGAAATAACTTGATCTGTACCAACCCGGGGGAGAACTCTCGAGCGTTTCATACTTGCCTCTCGCTCTGTTACGAATGCCGTCTCGCTTACGATCGTTATAACCCACTGTGAGCTGGTTTTGCTTTTGCTGCATTTCCAACCCACAATCGCTGTTGCTCGCTCGCACATTTATATTGCTTCACTCGCACACCCGCAAATGATAGACGCTCGAAAAATCCACGGGTCTTCCAACACCACAATCTGCTGTGCTACCGCCGGACGGTCTTTCTTTTGTATTGTCGTCCGTGCTTCCCACATTATGAGGGGTCTTGGTTCCCGGACGGGCATTTTAATGCGTTATCTTTTCTAAAGAACCATAACATTTTATTTTTGCGTGCGTGCTGTACTCCACGGTGCGGGCTGTCTTTCATTTTTTTCTGCATGCTCTTGGTGTCCGATCTATCGTAGGAGACCGGGCGGGTATTTAAATGCTTTATTCTTTGTACTTGCGTGCAGTGCTGTGAGGTGCCGTACAATTTAATCTTAATTGCTTTTCTTAGATTAATATATCAATTTATTAATTAGAATAATATATTAATTAATAAATATATTGGAGAGAGAGTTCGAGTTGAAACAGCGATGCAAGCGATTGCTCAATGGTTTTTGAAACCTTAGTAAAAAAAGAAGCTGATCGAAGCTAGGTTGATACTGTCAATAATTCTTTTGTGCGGTCGCTTGAAAGTATTCGAGAAAACTGTGAATTATATTCCCAGCCGGAGAGCGTATGCAATATGAGAGGATTTTAGAATTTTTCATCGTTTCGGTTGCAAATGCAATTTTACATTTGATCACCAATTTGATTCATGGAACGAAAATTGTTCCGTTATCCCGTGTTCCGCTCCTGTTGTAGGAACTCCGTTACAGTTAATCTGAGTTTAGGAGAGGCGTGTAAGGTGCATGCTTTTTTTATTCTGTCTTCAGCTCCTTTAAACAAAACTTGACGCGTTTTAAACTATGTGTAAAATAGTAAAATAAATAAAAAAATAAATAACGAAATCTAGAGCAAAGGCAGGACACAGCAGATGAAAGACGCGAGCGCGGCGCTTGGCGTCAACAGTACCACTAACAGCGGAAACGGACAAAATCCCCTAGGAGCATGCTGGCGATTTGGCCAGGCGGCAAACTGCAACGAAGCCAGGAGACTTCTGCGCCAAATGTTCCCGTGGGCCCCTCTTCCAATTACCAAGAGACATGGCCCGCGTCCAAGCATTGTGCTAGGACACCACGGTGTCCAGGTTTCCCCAACATTGGTACCCAGTTACTCGCTTGGCAATAGGCGAGTGGGTTGCTTCTTGGCCGGGCGTGTATGCTTCCGTCTCTTGGCGGGTTGCATTATGGACATTCATAAAAATTCACAGGAATGTCAAAAACATCAGCTCCGCAATCTGACGACGAAAACACTGTTCCTAACGCATGAAGGCTTATGAACTAAAGCTTTGCCGGGCTTAATTGAATAAATCCTAATCGGTTTGATTTAAAAAGTAATTTTCTGTGTTAAGTAAATTAAAGTGTCACATGAATTATATCGGGCCAGGTAGCTGGCCTACAAAAAACTAGTCTCCTATACATTATAATACAAACTGTCGTCGTTTGTCGTCGTTTGTCGTCGTTGGTAACGTACCACGTTCAAAACGTTGAAGTAAGCGAGAAATCGCTGAGTCTGTACCATTACATTAGATAGAGCGGGAAAACACATGAGCGCGTTTGAAGTCAGACAGCGATGCAAGCGAGTGCGAGGTTCGTCATCGTGCCTTTACCAACACATTGGAGTAAGCGAGAAATAACTTGATCCGTACCAACTCAGGGAAGAACTCTCGATCGTTCATACTTGCCTCTCGCTCTGTTACGACTGCCGTCTCGCTTACGATCGTTATAACCCACTGTGAGCTGTTTTTGTTTTTGCTGCAGTTCCAACCCACAATCGCTGTTGCTCGCTCGCACATGTATATTGCTTCACTCGCACACCCGCAAATGATTGACGCTCGAAACACTCTGCTCACACACTCTGCTGTGCTACGGCCGGACGGTCTGTCTTTTGTATTGTCGTCCGTGCTTCCCACATTTGGAGGGGTCTTGGTTCCCGGACGGGCATTTGAATGCGTTATCTTTTCTTTAGAACCATAACATTTTATTTTTGCGTGCCGTGCTGTACTCCACGGTGCGGGTTGTCTTTCGTTTTGTCTGCATGTTCTTGGTGTCCGATCTATCGTAGGAGACCGAGCGGGTATTTAAATGCTTTATTCTTTGTACTTGCGTGCCGTGCTGTGAGGTGCCGTATAATTTGATTTTAATTGCTTTTCTTAGATTAATATATTAATTTATTAATTCGAATAATATATTAATAAATAAATAAAATGGAGAGAGCGTTCGAGTTGAAACAGCGATGCAAGCGAGTGCTCAATGGTTTTTGAAACCTTAGTAAAAAAAGAAGCGGATCGAAGCTAGGTTAATACTGTCAATAATTGTTTTGTGCGGTCGCTTGAAAGTATTCGAGAAAACTGTGAATTTTATTCCCAGCCGGAGAGCGTATGCAATATGAGAGGATTTTAGAATTTTTCATCGTTTTGGTTGCAAATGAAATTTTACATTTGATCACCAATTTGAATCATGGAACGAAAATTGTTCCGTTATCCCGTGTTCCGTTCCTGTTGTAGGAACTCCGTTACAATTAACCTGAGTTTAGGCGAGGGGTGTAAGGTGCATGCTTTTTTATTGTGTCTTCAGCTCCTGTAAACAAAACTTGACGCGTTTTAAACCATGTGTAAATAGTAAAATTAAAAAAAAAACAAATAACGAAATCTAGAGCAAAGGGAGGACACAGCAGATGAAAGACGCGAGCGCGGCGCTTGGCGTCAACATTACCACTTACACCGGAAACGGGCTAAATCCCCTAGGAGCATGCTGGCGATTTGGCCATTTGGCGGCACACTGCAACGAAGCCAGGAGACCTCTGCGCCAAATGTTCCCGAGGGCCCCTTTTCCAATTACTAAGAGACATGGCCCGCGTCCACGCATTGTGCTAGGACACCACGGTGTCCAGGTTTCCCCAACATATTGGTATCCAGTTACTCGCTTGGGCTGCTTCTTGGCCGGGCGTGTATGCTTCCGTCTCTTGGCGGGTTGCATTATGGACATTCATAAAAATTCACAGGAATGTCAAAAACATCAGCTCCGCAATCTGACGACGAAAACACTGTTCCTAACGCATGAAGCCTAATGAACTTAAGCTTTGCCGGGCTTAAATTAAAAGCTTAAATTGAATAAATCCTAATCGGTTTGAAAATTTAAAAATAATTTTCTGTGTTAAGTAAATTAAAGTCTCCAAAGAATTATATCGGGCCAGGTAGCTGGCCTACAAAAAAACTAGTCTACTCCCTATATTAATTGCGCTTGGATCAAAACAATGCCAATGTTTACATTCGACCGTCGACCGTCAACCGTTTTTAACAGCAGCGCGAGTAAACTAAACACACAGCCAAGCGCGCTGGCTCGATCGTCGATCGATCGGTTATCATCAAATTTTTTTTCGGGACTAAAAATCATCGACGTTTTTTTCGGGACTAAAAATATAGGCAAACACTTTAATAATAAAAAGACGCACTTAAACGCACTTTTACTCACTTACTGAAAGCATTTCTTGATGGTGTTGACTGCCTTGCCGACGAGTAAACAAAACACACACATATGATTGCTGGCTCACTCGATCTTCGGTTTTCGGTTTTCAGAACTAAAAATATGAAATCAGAATGCATCCCGTCACAACTATAATATTACATTTTACTTTTTACTTTGATGATAAAAGAAAGCACTTTCAGCACTTTTAATCAACTTAACTGAAGGTTTTACTTAATACTGCGCGTGAAGCATGGTTCAACGGGCAGACCAAAACAATCACTGCCTTGCCGGCGACTTAACACAACACACACAAATGCGAGTGCTGGCTCAATCGATCGTTCTTATCGATCACTTTATACCAAGATCGCTTTATCACGTTATCATCACGATATACTATTTAAAATAACGGTTATGGATGATGACGATACGTATTTGTTCGTTGCTTCTTATCTCTTATCTTTTTTTCACTGTTCTTTAATATATTATCGCACGTTTGTCGAATTGCGAAAGATTATTTTTTTTCGACAACAGAACTGATCGTACCGCCGATTATGGTGTTGAAATATTGTGGTGTTTTTAGTCTCCGTTGAAATAATTCTTTTCCTCTGTACTCTTCGTCATCACGACCAACCGTACATATTGAGTTCGACAGTTCAAGTTTTAGAAGTTCTTTAAAGTAAGTTCGTTAACAGTAAGGCTAGCATTCGGCTAATTCTAAACTCGCTGCATCCGAGCTTCGGCTATTGTGTTCTTTGAGCAAAAAAAGGCGCCCACGATGTTCGACGACGAGCAAGTAGAACGGAAACGGCAACGCAGGCGTCAGTCCTACGTCGATCTCAGGGCAGCCGAACGGGCGATGCGCGTGGTGAAAGACCGGACACGGCGAATTTGGCAACGGCATTACACGACCGAGTCCACAGGGCAGCTGAAGCCGGAGCAGGAGCCCGAGCAAGGGCCAACAGCAGAGCCGTCGATGGAGCCGGAACCTCCCGTACTGCCGCGCTCAGCATCAACATCCGTTACAGCAAGGTCGCCAGTGTTGGTTGATAAGAAGGCAGGTTTAGGGGCCGATCGTTTCAACCTACTGCGGCTAAGAGGTAGAACACGGGACGTCGTGTTTTAGTGGCGACCACACGGGCCGGACATCTGCGACGCTTGCGAATTGCTCTCAGCTACCACGACAATTGCGTCCATCCAACGGCAGGGTGCCTCCTACTGCCGCCTGGCCGGCCATGCGATCAATTCGGAGCTTAGCTTTGGCCTACCGAAACTGGCATGATCTACTGCAACTCGGGGCAGGTCGCGGTTCGAGGAACCGCCGTCCGAATTGACCGCACTGTTCGATAGAGCCGCGTTTATGAACAACATTTGCCGTTACTACAGTGCGATTGCGTTTACATCAATGGGAGCCTCGGTGAAAGCAGGTGATCAGGAAAGGAAGGCGACCTGGCTGTACGGAGAAAAAGGGGCTGCTGGGTGTTCCACACAACACAAAGTCGTATATCGAAATATAGATTGCATCGTATGAGATGTTAGTTGCAGTTAGAAGAATAGCAGCAGGCCAACTCCGATGCAAGGGCATTAATACTACGTTCCGTTTATGTTCTAGCAGATTCAGTCAAGCAACACAGTCAATCTGCCATCGAACGCGCCCAGTATACGATCATGGATTACCCAGCCCTTTACAGCCCTTTACTGACGATCACGCTTCCGATGTGCGATCATATTAGTCAAACTATATTTCCCAATCTATGACTACTATGAATTATATTATGCTACCTATATACTTTTTTAGATGGTGAAAATATGCTGCGCTCCACGCGTATGCCATAACCGTGTGGTACGTGATGGCGTGATGGAAATCCCCACGAAGTGAAAAAATCCCAAACGCAATCAACAAAACACCAAAAAAATTAAACACAATCAAAATTATAAGTTTAAAACATTGAGAATTCAATTCTTTCAATATATTTCTTATTGATAGTTCATAAAACTTAAACCTGTGAGACCGGGGGTCTGGGAGCGCCAGGATACCTGGCAACAAAAAACTAGTTTAGATATAACGTGACAACACCAATGTGCAGCACACAGAATACAAACCATACGCACTGCATAAAGAATATCATCTACAGTTCAATATTGCCGAACCATCAACAGCGGTGCGGTAAGATCTGTTTCCCAAACAAATATCGTTCGCAAATCTGCTTTACATGCATACATTTTAAAGCGAAGTGAAAAGAAGAGCAGAGAGAAAGCAGCATACGATTTGGTCATCAAATACGTATCAACATCAACCGTAACAGTTATTTTAAAATGGTTTAACGTGATAACGTGAACTTGGTATAAGTGATCGATAAAAACGATCGATTGAGCCAGCGCGCATTTGTTTAACCTTCAGTTAAATAGGGTAAAGGGTGCGTGAAATTGCTTTCATTTCACGTGATTCATTTTGCTATCCTTTGTTTAAGTTCTAAATTCGAAAACTGCCGGTAAAGTGAGCCAGCGCGGTTGTTGGTATGTTGTTTTCTCGCCGGCAAGGCAGTAATCTCCATGCAGAGATGCTTTTAGTAAGTGAGGTAAAAGTGCGTCTTTTTTATTGTTAAGGTGTTTTCCTATATTTTTAGTCCTGAAAACTGACGAAAACCGACGACGATCGATTGAGCCAGTGCGCTTGGCTGTGTGTTTAGTTTACTCGCGCCGCTGTCAAAAACGATTGAGGGCCCAATGTAAACATTAGTCTTAAGAACTAATGTAAACATTAGTCTACGCATTTGTTTTGATCTAAGCGCAATTAATATAGAGAGTAGACTAGTTTTTTGTAGCCAGGTATCCTGGCGCTCCCATACCCCTGGTCTCACAGGTTTAAGTTTTATGAAATATAAATAAAAATACATCGAATGAATTGAATTCTTAGTTTTTTTCAACTTATACAGGCGTTTGTTTGAGTTTTTTTGGGTTCTGATGATTGAGTTTGGGATTTTTGTTTTCCCTTCGTGGAGATTCGCTACAACCATCGTGTCACCACGCAGCATTTTTTACCACCTTAAAAAAAGATATAGGAAGCATAATATAATTCATAGAAGCATAAATGAGGAAATATAATTTGACTCAAATGATCGCCCATCTGAAGCATGGTCGTCAGTAAAACTAATCTGTGACAACTAATCCGTGGCCGTATGATGGGCGCGTTCGATGGCAGCCTGACTTGTTGCTTGACTGAATCTGAAAGAACATAGACGAAGCATAGTTTTAATGCGTAGGATAGATCCTGCAGGATGGCTTGCAGCCTCAGGCAAAAGATGCGCGCCGCTAGGTGAGGTTGGTCGGTGGCTTGCCCATCCAACAGATGTTGCGTGATCTCGGGCCATCGACGATTGCATCCTCCTGGTCCTGGTAATGGGTGCGTATGTATTGGTCGCTACCGACGATCAATGGCGGCAGGAACCATCGATCGACCCTGTGCCAACCGATAGGTGGCGTATTATCGCACTGTCACGTGGCGTCCGTTCCCTTCCTCGGCTCCACCATGGCTGTGGCGACCTAATCACTCGTGATGATTCGCTGATTGGCCCCACGAAGTCGCTTGGCAATACCTTTGGTCCAACCGCCCTCGCCGTATGGGTGCAACAACGGACACTCGTGACGACCATATGGTTCTACTTGACCGCCTGTTTCAGGAGGACGGTTTTTGCACCATCAGATCGGGACGTAACGTTATCTTTATCCTGGCGGATCGATTAGGGTGCCCGCCACTTCATCCGCTGTTGGCCCATTGTAGCGACGTCGGTCGAGCGCGGGTATGCGGCTTCGGATGAAGAAATGGCATGATGCCGTCTGCTCATTTCCCTCGGCTCCTCCAGGCGGCCCACGGTTATGCACCCCTCATACGGATGGTGTTCGGCCAGGGTGCGTGTGATTTTGGCAACGATGTCGCTGCCAAGCTATACTTGAGGGAACATGTTGGTCCGTGCATTAACTCTGGCGTCGAAGATGGCCTGCTGCTCTTCCTGCGCATCGTAATAGTAGAGCTGGGCGTAAGCAGGTGTCCGATCGAGTGGGCACTCCATTGAACCAATCCGGTGGCAGAGCGTTCCCTGAATACGGAAGGGAACCGGCCCTCTCTCTCCTTTCAGCAAGGTCTCATCCTGCCGTACCCGATCACCTGCTTTCATCGAGCCCCAATTGGATGTAAATGCAAACGCACTGTTGTACCGCCGAATGTTGTCCATAAAACGCGGGCTTATCGAACAGTGCGGTCAACTCGGGCGGCGGTTCCTCGAAGGCGGGGAGCACGACTTGCAGTAGATCATGCCAGTTTCGGTAGGCCAAAGCTAAGTCAAACGCATGGTCGGCCAGGCGGCAGTAGAAGGCGCCCTTCCGTTGGATGGCCACAATCGTCGTGTTACTGAGAGCAATTCGCAAGCGTCGCAGACTTCTGGCCCGTGCAGTCGCCACTAAAACACGACGTCCCATAATCTCCCTCTTAGCCGCAGAAGATTCAAACGATCGGCCCCTAACCCTGCCTTCTTATCAACCAACACTGGAAGCCTTGCTACAACGGATGTTGATGCTGGGCGCGGCAGTACGGGAGGTTCCCGCTCCATCGACGGCTCTGCTGCTGGCCCTTGCTCGGTCTCCTGCTCCGGCTCCGGCTGCCCTGTGGACTCGGTCGTGTAATGGCGTTGCCAAATTTCCCGTGTCCGGCCTCACACCACGCGCACCGCCCGTTGGCCCACTGTCTCCGCTACCCTGAGATCGGCGTAGGACTGGCGTTGCGTTGCCGTTTCCGTTCCACTTGCTCGTCGTCGAACATTGTGGGCACTTTTTTTTAACTAAAAAAAAACACAATAGCCCAAGGTCGGATGCAGAGAGTAATTAGCAAAAATGCTAACCTTAACAGTAACGAACTTACTTTAATGAACTTCTAAAACTTGCACTGTCGATCTCAATTTGTACTATTGATCGCGATGACGATGAGTACAAAGGAAAAGAATTATTTAAACGGCATGCTTCGCTTACCTTAAATAACTTCTATTAGCACTGGTTCACTGATAATAATTTTTGGATTGAATCTCGATGAGAAAGCGATTCAATACGCTTTTTGTTTCTGGGTAGGCACGTGAACCAAAGCCTGTTTAGATATAACGTGACAACACCAATGTGCAGCACACAGAATACAAACCATAAGCACTGCGTAAAGAATATCATCTACAGTTCAATTTTGCCGAACCATCAACGGCGGTGCGGTAAGATCTGTTTCCCAAACAAATATCGTTCGCAAATCTGTTTTACATGCATACATTTTAAAGCGAAGTGAAAAGAAGAGTAGAGAGAAAGCAGCATACGATTTGGTCATCAAATACGTATCAACGTCAACCGTAACAGTTATTTTAAAATGGTTTAACGTGATAACGTGGACTTGGTATTAAGTGATCGATAAAAACGATCGATTGAGCCAGCGCGCATTTGTTTAACCTTCAGTTAAATAGGGTAAAGGGTGCGTGAAATTGCTTTCATTTCATGTGATTCATTTTGCTATCCTTTGTTTAAGTTCTAAATTCGAAAACTGCCGGTAAAGTGAGCCAGCGCGGTTGTTGGTATGTTGTTTCCTCGCCGGCAAGGCAGTAATCTCCATGCAGAGATGCTTTTAGTAAGTGAGGTAAAAGTGCGTCTTTTTTATTGTTAAGGTGTTTTCCTATATTTTTAGTCCTGAAAACTGACGAAAACCGACGACGATCGATTGAGCCAGTGCGCTTGGCTGTGTGTTTTGTTAACTCGCGCCGCTGTCAAAAACGATTGAGGGCCCAATGTAAACATTAGTCGAAAGAACTAATGTAAACATTAGTCTACGCATTTGTTTTGATCTAAGCGCAATTAATATAGGGAGTAGACTAGTTTTTTGTAGCCAGGTATCCTGGCGCTCCAAGACCCATGGTCTCACAGGTTCAAGTTTTATGAAATATCAATAAGAAATACATCTACTCCCTATATTAATTGCGCTTAGATCAAAACAAATGCGTAGACTAATGTTTACATTAGTTCTTTAGATTAATGTTTACATTGGGCCCTCAATCGTTTTTGACGGCGGCGCGAGTAAACAAAACACACAGCCAAGCGCACTGGCTCAATCGATCTTCGTCGGTTTTCGTCAGTTTTCAGGACTAAAAATATAGGAAAACACCTTAACAATAAAAAAGACGCACTTTTATCGCACTTGCTAAATATATCTCTTCATGGAGATAACTGCCTTGCCGGCGAGAAAACAAAATACCCATATCCGCGCTGGCTCACTCGATCGTCGCTTGAAACAAACTTTAATAATAAAAAAAAGTTACACTTTCACTATTCCCATACTTACCTGCAGGTTTTCTTTATGATGATCACTACCTTCAAGGCAGTGCCTTGCCGGCGACTAAACACAACACACACAAATGCGTGTGCTGGCTCAATCGATCGTTCTTATCTACTCCCTATATTAATTGCGCTTGGATCAAAACAATGCCAATGTTTACATTCGACCGTCGACCGTCGACCGTCGACCGTCGACCGTGGACCGTGGACCGTCGACCGTGGACCGTCGACCGTGGACCGTGGACCGTAGACCGTCGACCGTTTTTAACAGCGGCGCGAGTAAACTAAACACACAGCCAAGCGCGCTGGCTCGATCGTCGATCGATCGGTTATCATCAATTTTTTTTTCGGGACTAAAAATCATCGACGTTTTTTTCGGGACTAAAAATATAGGCAAACACTTTAATAATAAAAAGACGCACTTAAACGCACTTTTACTCACTTACTGAAAGCATTTCTTGATGGTGTTGACTGCCTTGCCGACGAGTAAACAAAACACACACATATGATTGCTGGCTCACTCGATCTTCGGTTTTCGGTTTTCAGAACTAAAAATATGAAATCAGAATGCATCCCGTCACAACTATAATATTACATTTTACTTTTTACTTTGATGATAAAAGAAAGCACTTTCAGCACTTTTAATCAACTTAACTGAAGGTTTTACTTAATACTGTGCGTGAAGCACGGTTCAACGGGCAGACCAAAACAATCACTGCCTTGCCGGCGACTTAACACAACACACACAAATGCGAGTGCTGGCTCAATCGATCGTTCTTATCGATCACTTTATACCAAGATCGCTTTATCACGTTATCATCACGATATACTATTTAAAATAACGGTTACGTATTCGAGAACCTATTCACTGCTTCTGCTTCTTTTCTATCCTCTTCGTTTCACTTCGTATTAATTTTGTCGCACGTACAGCAAATTTGCGAAAAATATACTTTTTGATAACAGATAATGATCTTGCCACACCGCCGTTAACAACGTTCTTATTGGTATTCTTTATGCAATGAATCGAACGATGGTTGGTATCTGGTTAGGTACTTTTAGTTCACACGCCTTCTTAGACACAACGTTGGTTTAGTTCGAGTGCTTAACCACGTGAGATAAGTTCATGTAATTATTATCAGTGAATCAGTGCCTACAGAAATTTTTGAAGGTAAGCTACATACTGAGTGTTTTAGTGTTTATTTAACTGATATATTCTTTTTATTCATCGTGATTGTGAGCAACAGTACAAATTAAGATCGACACTGTAAGTATACACCACAAACGTTTTTTTTTTTTAAAGTAAATTCGTTCCAGTAAGATAAATCCTTTTTCTATTTATAATATGCTAATCCATTCGCATGCGACCTTCGGGAATTGTAATTTTTGTGCGAAAAAAGTGCCAACGATGTCCGACGTTGAACATGGAGAACGGAAACGGCAACGCAGGCGCAGGCTCACGCCAATCGTATGGCAGCGGAGACAGTGGACCAACGGTCAGTGCGCTTGGCGGTAGAGCGGGCGCGGCGAGCTCGGAAACGCCAGCAATCGGCCGTTTGGCCACAGGGCAGCAGCAGGGCCGTCGAGGGTGCAGGAACCTCGCGTACTTCCGCACCCAGCATCAGCCTCCGTTGCAGCACGGCCACGTGAGACTGCGGACCAACGGACGATGCGCTTGGCGGTAGAGCGAGCGCGTCGAGCTCGGAAAACTATGTCCATACATTACCCGATCCTTTGCTGCTCTGCTGATGGCCACTTTCGTCTGCTGAAAGTGTTCGCACATGGTATGTGCCAACGTTGCATCATCGTTGCCTTTAGAGTGCCTTCACACTATGCTTCTTTTAAGTTCTTGCAGATTCTATTCTTTCAACCAACAGAGTCCTGCTGCCATCGAACGCGCCAAACCTTTGTCCATACATAATCTGATCCACTTGCTGCTCTGCTGATGGCCCCATTCGCCTGCTGATAGTGTTGGCACACGGTATGTGCCACGGTTGCATCATCGTTGCCTTCAGAGTGCCTTAACACTATGCTTCTTTTATGTTCTAGCAGATTCTATTCTTTCAACCAACAGAGTCCTGCTGCCAACGAATGCCTATGTCCATACATAAGCTGATCCACTTGCTACCCTACTGATGGCCACATTTGCCTACTGATAGTGTTCGCACATGGTATGTGCCACGGTTGCATCATCGTTGCCTTCAGAGTGCCTTAACACTATGCTTCTTTTATGTTCTTGCAGATTCTATTCTTTCAACCAACAGAGTCCTGCTGCCAACGAATGCCTATGTCCATACATAAGCTGATCCACTTGCTGCCCTACTGATGGCCACATTTGCCTACTGATAGTGTTCGCACATGGTATGTGCCACGGTTGCATCATCGTTGCCTTCAGAGTGCCTTAACACTATGCTACGCTTATGTTCTTGCAGATTCTATTCTTCCAACCTACAGAGTCCTGCTGCCAACGAACGCGTCAAGCCTACGTCCATACATTAGCTGACTTACTTGCTGCCCTGCTGACGGCCACATTTGGCTGCTGATAGTGTTCGCACATGGTATGTACCTCTGTCGAATCAACGTTGCGCACAGAGTGCCTTCACATTATGCTGCGTTTATGTTCTTGCAGATTCTATTCTTCCAACCAACAGAGTCCTGCTGGCAACGAACGCCTATGTCCATACATTAGCTGATCCACTTGCTGCCCTGTTGACGACCACTTTCGCCTGCTGACAATGTTCGCACACGGTATGTACCTCCGTCGCATCAACGTTGCCTTCATAGTGCCTTCACATTATGCTGCGTTTATGTTCTTGCAGATTCTATTCTTTCAACCAACAGGGTCCTATTGCCATCGAACGCGCCCAGCTTACTTCCACACATTAGCTGATACACTTGCTGCCCTTCACTGATGATCATGCTTCCGAATTGAGTCAAATTATTTTTCCTCATTAACGACTGCTAAGTTATATAATGCTTGAAACTGATTTGTTTGAGGGTTTTTTTTAAATTAAAACCACTAAACTTCCTCGATGAGTTCTGAAGTACGAACGACTAAAACCCATTCCAGCGCCAACTTTCATAATATTTGAAGTCATAGGTTGCTTGGAGTGTAGCCTACTACAACATTTCCTATATGTTATTCCTATATTTTCCAGTTGAGAAAAGTATGCTGCGATCAACCAGTATGCCATAGCCATGTGGTAGGAGATGACCCAGCGTTGGTTGCTGCGACGCTCCACAAAGTGAAATCAAAAATCCCAAACTGAATCAAAAGAACACAAAAACGCAAAACAAACGTCTTTATAAGTTGAAAACATTAGGAATTCAATTCTTTCAATTAATTTTTATTCATATTTCAGAACTCACAGACCTGTAAGACCAGGGGTCTGGGAGCGCCAGGATACCTGGCTACAAAAAACTAGTTGAAAGAATTGAATTCTCAATGTTTTAAACTTATAAAGACGTTGGTTGATTTTTGTGTGTGTGTTTTGTTGATTGCGTTTGGGATTTTTTCACGTTTGCGTTTTTGGATCGCAGCATATTTTCGCCATCTAAAAAAACATATAGGTAGCATAATATAATTCAAAGTAGTCATAGATGAGGAAATAAAGTTTGACTAAAATGATCGCACATTGGAAGCGTGATCGTCAGTAAAGGGCAGCAAAGGGCTGGGTAATCCATGATCATATACTGGGCGCGTTCGATGGCAGATTGACTGTGTTGCTTGACTGAATCTGCTAGAACATAGACGGAACATAGTATTAATGCGTAGGATAAATAGACAACCGACCTCGCCTTAGGGGGGCAACAACAGATACTGAACCGTGACTCCCATCTGGTCCTGCTCGAACGCCTGTGTCTGTTGGAAGGTAGACCATTCCTGCGCCATCAGATCGGGACGTACGTTATTGACTCTCCTGGCGGAATGATGAGGGTGCCCGCCATTTGATTCGCTGTTGGCCCATTGTAGCGACGTCGGTCGAGCGCGGGCATGCGGCTTCGGCTGAAGAAATTGCAAGATGCCGTCTGTTCATTTCCCTCGGTTGCGCCAGGTGGACCACGGTTATGCAATCGCTCATAGGTGAACTTGAGGGGATGGTGTTCGGCCAGGACGCGTGCGATTTTGGTAACGGGGCCGTTGTCGAGCTCCACTGGCGGGAGTATGTTGGTCCGTGTAACCCTTGCATCAGAGGTGGCCTGCTGCTCTTCCTGCGCATTGTATTAGCAGAGCTGGGCGTTAGCTGGTGTCCGCCCGCCTGGGTTTTCAAGCGGTGAACCAATCCGGTGGCAGTGAGTTCCCTAATTACGGGAAGGGAACTGCCCACAAAACACAGATTGGAGGTATATCGCAATCGTAACTTCGGAAGCATTGTAAAACTTCTTAGTTATTAACTTTTCCAATGTTCACTAAGACGTTTTTCAATTATAAAACTATTCGACGGCTCTTTTACTGTGGTGAATACCACGATCGAACGAAATTTTAAGCAATAATTTTAGGCGTGTCTTGGCGTGACTGTCGCCAAAATTATAATTTTATTTGTGTTCAAATTCGCCGATCGAAAAGGCCTATTTTCCCTCTGTCGTCTCTTTTATACCCGGAGCTCAGGCTCCCATTTGCACACGCAGGTGCTCCCCAGTTGACAGAAAAGGGCCTTTTAGAGCACATTCGAGAGGCTTAGCTGGAGGCTGTGGAAAGGCTTTTCAGCAGATCTCTTAAGCAAAAATTGCAAATGTGTGCGTGAGGATTGAACCCAGCCCTGATCCGATCGTTCCCTTTCTAAATTGTACCCACCCATCCAAATTTCGGAAACGGAACCATCAAAACAAAACAATCTATGTTCGAATTCAATATATTATTTCATCATATTCCATCAACATGAAAATGTTAAATTTACCTTCCGTACATTCAAAATATTCGTCTTGAATGAGTTGGAATCCGACGATACCACATTCAATGGATGCACGCAGCTTCCGTAGCCTAGACTTGCATGGAATTTCGTTGTCCGTCCTGCTGGATCACAGGCTCAACAGCACCTGTCGCAACAAGTTGTTCCATCATCTTCCGCATCGGTCGACCGTTCTTTGCAGCCAGTGCAGCTGCAACAGAAAAGAAGTGATACTTCATCATCGGCAGCAGGATTGAACCGCACCGCTGCTTCAGCCGCGGAGCCCTCGTTCTGCACGATGTTTGCCGACTTGCGACAGGACGTGGCATTAAACGCGCACCGGTTGTCTTAGATGCACCAGTGGCAGCCCCAGTTGCTTACCAAACACATCCGGCAGGAGTCTTTCCAGGTGCAGTCGTAGAACGCCAAGCTTCGCGACACAAAGTCCTTGTTTGATTCGGAATTGCGCACGCTCAACGGTACCAGCACGTGGTCCAGCCCGTCGCCTATTGTGGGCCGCTCGTTCACCGGTGAGGTCGTGCAGAGGAGGCCCTCCTTCACGCACCGATGCTGCGCGTTGTGCGGCAGCTCAGGAAGCGTCTTGATCACGATTCGCACGACGGACATCTGCCCAATCGGCACCCGATCGGGGACGACCATTTCGAAGTCGATACACTGCTGCCCGGTACCGATGGAGATCCATCGGGCGCCAATGGTGTCTTTCTGGCAGGCCGTCCTAACGGTGCAGCGTTATTCCAACGAACGCCAGCCGCAGTAGGGAACGCGGGACTACAAGCAAGCCGAACAGTAACCAAACGTCCCGCAGTGTTCCACCTTTAGCTTAATAACCTAAAATGGAAATGTGATTATACTTTTAGAAAAATCAGCATGTGCACATTCGTTTAGACAGAAACAAAGTACGTTCATTCTCTACTTACACTTCGTTCCGAGAGGACATACAGATGGTTGTTCGTGTGGGCGAATATCGTATCCGGAAGAATCGTCATCCCACCCGGATCTACCTCAAGCCGCTCCTACTCGCCCTCCTCCCGCCCCGACAGTAGCACCTTCCAGATCCACCCATCGTTGCTGTCCACGAACGCGAGCGTGTGCGGACCGATGTTCGAGACGGCGATCGAGTGAGGGCGATCCCTTCCCCGAACGGAAACCGAGCCGGTGCGAACACCGGCGTGACACCACTGTTCTTGAGTCCCACGTGACAGAAGCTAAATATGTTCCCGAGCCACCCCGCCACCGTCGGGAACATTTGCCGTCGTTTATCGTGCCCGAAATGCGATCCTTGATCGTGCCATTGAAGCAGGCTGAAAGGGGAAAAGGGAAATATACGATCAAGAGTCAATATCCTACCACAACAACGCACCGGTTGGCCCGATACTATATAGTGTATGTTTTCATTGAAAACCTCCTCTATCTCCTTCAAGTTGTACATGCGGCTCGTCGGTGATTTCCTTCGAGGGGGAAAACACGACCACGAGCAGATATTTGTCCCGCTTGATGCCATATCGTTGCTGAGCTTCTAACTGGCCTGAGCCAGCTTGACGTCCCGCAGGATGTTGTAGTCAGTGCCATTGACCATGCACGTTATTGTCACCCGGAAAAGGGTACGGGGGGAGAAACCCGTTAACCCCTCGTTGCTTTTATTAACCATCGAATGTTTGCTTCCCTTACCTTCGTGTACCTATCGTAGTTCGGATCGCAAATCCTTGCCAGCCTCATCACGTAGCCCGCCTCGTCGGCCAGGTGGGACTTCTTGAAAGCCGTACACGTAGTTTACCATAAAGTGGTCCCGGTACTTGTCGATGTTGATGTTCGACTGCTGGATCATGAACTCGGCGTAGGTCAGGTCGTCCAGCCGGCGGGCCGAGGTCGCCGGCACGTCGTGTCGGTAGTCGCCTACGTTGGTGAACGTTGGGAGCATCACTGTGCTCGAACGATTGTTAAAAGACACGGGAATGAATTGCTGATCGTGCATCAATCACAGAGCTGCTCGTAACACACGGAATGTTCCGTGCACAACCACTCACTGTCAATGTTCAATGTTTTTCAACTCACACTCTATCGTAAAGAAAACATGCGTTGCTCTTCGATGTTTCGATGTTCGATGCGGTTAATATCCTGATAAAATCATAAACGCACGGAAGATTGAGAGAGTAAAACATAAACAAACTTACCGCGATCGGCAAAATCGTTCATCACCATCCGGCTTGGCCCTGGGCAAACATCGGGATGCTCTCTATACTGCTGATTTCATTCCGCTTGCTCTTAAATGCGCTGTATGTATATTTTCTCGATTTTTTGAGAATACATTTTGATTTAACAATATACGCGTAGAGCAGGCCAAAAGAAGCACTGCCTCAAAATGAAATGCTAACACCAATGACAGCACAAAACAGAGGCACAGCCATCTTTGATATAGAGGCAAGAAGAAAACACTGATCCGCCCGTGTCTGTACACGGCAACACGAAATTTCGTACCCATACATTCAAACAAAGATGGATTTTAGACCAAATTTTCAAAAAGAAATGTCAAATTTGTCAGCTGGGTCCTGAGCTCCTCTGGAACGCAAACCCGCGGTCTGGCAAACGCATCCTCCATCTACATCAAACGCAACCGATGACAGCTCGTCACTGTTGTGACATCGTCTCCCCAAATAAGCGTGCGCGTCGTTCGCTTGTTTATGTGTGCTGTCATCTAACCATGCGCCTGATTTGTGCTGCAGCAGGTAAGTATACTCATATGCTTATTTTTTTTTAAGGTTGCTACGTTACCGCCGGATACGTCCAGAACAGCCAACTTCGTCGCCGGTCGTTCCAATGTGCCACTGGCTGTTCTTAAGGTTACCCGCCTCACTTGGCCGTCCTTCGACCGTATCACTCCCACCACTCGTCCTCTGGGCCATGTGTTCCGCGGTAGGTTCGCATCCACTATCACCACAACGTCTCCTTCTGCGATAGGGCGTACCGGCTTAAACCATTTCGTCCGGCGGGTGAGCGTAGGTAGGTAGTCAGCTATCCACTTTTTCCAGAACATATCGGCCAGTAACTGTGACGTCTTCCAGGATGTTTTAAGAGCCGCTGCGCTGTCGTCGTAGTTGGTAAGTGGTTTGTCCCCGCTCGCGCTTCCCAGGAGGAAGTGATTTGGCGTCAATGGTGGCTCTGAAACGTCATCCAATGGCAAATACGTTAACGGACGTGAATTAATTACCATCTCTATCTCGGTAGGGTGTCTCGGAAGCCGTAAAGCGATGATGTTCTTCTTTACCGACTGCACCAACCGCTCCCAGCATCCCCCGAAATGCGGCGCTCCTGGTGGATTGAATTTCCATATCAGTGCCTGTGACGTAAATTCCTCCATCAACTGTTCACGATCAACGTTCTTCAAGCCTTCTCTCAGCTCTCTCGATGCGCCAACGAAGTTAGTTCCGCAGTCAGACAGTATTTCAGCCGGCGCTCCACGTTTCGCGATAAAACGTCTAATCGCCAGGATGCACGACGACGTCGTTAGCGAGTGCGCTACTTCGAGATGGATCGCTCTTGTGGTTAAACACGTGAAAAGGACGCCCCATCGTTTCTCCACTCGTCTGCCCACGGCTACTGTCAAGGGGCCGAAGTAATCGACCCCGGTGAACGTGAAGGCGCGTTGGTAAGCTGCCAATCTTTCGACTGGAAGATTTCCCATCTCCGGAGGATCCGGCGCTGCGTCACGATTTTTGCATTCCTGGCATGCTCGGCGGACGCGATCGTACTCGGAACGCAGGCGTGGCACTTGGAATCTCTCCCTAATCGCGTTCAATGCTGTCTGGTGGTTCAAATGATGATACCGTTGGTGGTAGTACTCCATCAGCAGTGTGGTGACTCGGTGTCTCTTAGGCAGGATAATAGGAAGCTTGGTGTCCTCGCTGACCCATGGGCAGTTTATCAGTCGTCCCCGAGACCTCATCACGTCATGCTCATCCAGTTCCGGTGAGAGTTTGTATAGAGTGCTATCCTTTTTAACAACCCTTTGCATTCCAGACTTCCCGACACGGTTTTGCAGGCCTCGGACCTCTTCAGGAAATGCCTCTCGCTGAGTTAGACGGAATATAATCCTTTCGGCCCGTCGTTATTCTTCCTGGGTAAGTGGGCCAACACTCTTCCGACCCTTTTTAGCCTTTAGCTCGAAAATGAAGCGGACAATGAATCCGACTGTCCTCAGCAATACGTTCCACTGAGAAAATCGTTCGAAGGATATAAACTGCTCTTTCGTGGCGTGGTGTAACAGCGACACCCGAATTTCCTCGGACGTCTCCCCAGTATCGGTTCCTTGCCCAGGCCACGTGTGGTCCGATTCCCAAAGAAAATCAGGGCCACGATACCACTGGCTCGAAGCGCTTAAATCCGGGTCTCGTTGCCACTTCGTACCAAGATCTGCGACATTTATCTTGGTTGAGATCCAGCGCCAGTCTTTCACGGCCGTATGCTCTAGCAGTTCTCCAACGCGACAGGCCACAAACTGACTGTATCGACGGTGGTCCGAACGTAACCAGCTTACCACGTTGCGAGAGTCGGTCCAATAGAATACGCGATCTAATCGAATGCGGTGGGATTGTATTATGGTGTTCGCTAACCTTGATCCAATAACTGCGGCTTGCAGCTCAAGGCGCGGAATCGTCGTATGTCGCAGGTTTGCCACTCGAGTTTTCGAGCCTACGAAGGCACATTCGATTGAGCTACCTTCTTCGAACCTTACGTACGCTACTGCTGCCATAGCGCTTTCGCTCGCATCGCAGAAGATATGCAGCTGGGCGTGTTTATATCGGTCAGACGTGAGGAGGCGGTAGCATCTTGGGATCTTGATATCTGTTACTTTGGGAAGAACTGCCAACCATCGGTTCCAACCTTCGGCAATGTTTCCCCCAATTTGATGATCCCAGTCAATTCCTGCTCGCCAGATTTCCTGAAGCAGAATCTTCAGGTAAACCAAAAGATTACCGATCAATCCGATCGGATCGTAGATGGCCATTAGCGTACGAAGCACTTCGCGCTTCGAGGGAAGCCTTTCGCCGGATAAAATTGATTCGTCGTGCTTAGGAGACAAACGAAAGGTAAATGAGTCGGTGGCCATATCCCACCACATGCCCAGCACCTTCTCGACGTGGTTCTCTGAACCCATGGTGATGCTTAGTTCGCTGGTCGATTGGTCTCCCCGTAAACGAGCTACGACTGCCGGTGAATTTGACGTCCAGTTCCGTATCTCAAACCCTCCTTGAGCGTGTATACGCCGCACTTCTTCGGCTAGTGCTATTGCCTCTTCTTCCGTCTCGACGCTGGCCAGCATATCGTCGACATAATGCTCCTGTACGATACATTCGACTGCTCTCGGAGACTCCTTCAAAAAACGGTTGGCGTTGAGGTTTTTTACGTACTGTGCACAACTCGGGGAACAGGCTGCACCGAAGGTCATAACGGTCACGGCATAGACGCTTGGCGTCACGCTTGGGTCGTCTGCACTATCCCAGAAGATGAGTTGCGAACGCTGATCCTTCGGTTTTATCAAGACCTGGTGAAACATTTCGCGAATGTCGCCGGTGACCGCAATACGGAATTCACGGAACTTGTACAGCACAGCCAAAAGGTTCGTCAAAAATTGAGGGCCTGCAAGAAGGTATGTGTTAAGGCTCACCCCGTTAACTGCAGCCGCCGCGTCGAACACCATCAGAATCTTCCCCGGTTTGTTTACGTTGGTCACTGGGAAGATCGGCAGAAACCAGTCTCTGGGTCCTTTTCGAGCCAGCTCCTCGTTCGACAGTCGCCTGATGTACCCCTTTTGCTCATAGTCTGTCATTTTCTGTTTCACTGCCGTTGCTAATGATCCATCCTTCTCCATTCACCTTCGCAGGCACAAATACCGCCGAAGAGCCATGGCTCGGTTAGACGGAAGCCGCACATCGTCGTATCTCCAAAGGAGGCCCGTTTCGTAGCGTAACCCACACAACCTCGTTTCCGCCGACAGAAGCTGCAAAGCGCGTTCGTCCTCCTTCGAATGCAGTGTGTTCGAGGGGGAAACTCCTATGGACTCGAGGGTAAAAAAACTTCTCACCGCAAGGTCAAGTGCTTTGTCTCCTCCGGAACTGCAGGCGCATATGTGGTAGCTGCGATATGCGCTCTGGGCTTCTGCAACATTAAAGGTCCCCTGACACGGCCCAAACACCGTCCACCCGAGGCGTGTTTTCGTGGCTACCGGTTGGTCCGTTTCTCCTTCAACACTGCGCAATGACTGCCCTAAGTGGCAGTTGTCAATGCCGATCAGGATGCGCGGCTTCGCCTTCTCGTACGACGTCAATGGGAGCCCGTTGAGATGAGGGTAACGATCCTTGAGGTCCCTTATCGCGACGGTTTGTTCCGGGAGCGCTAAGCTACGCAAGGAATGCACCTTGGGGAGTACGTAACACTGGCCCCGGTCACCCTGACACGACACGCGCAGCGAAAGACGAAGAGATTCTCTTTCCTCTCGCTCCGTTTCTCCTGTCCATCGTAGGCAGAGTGGATTAGGCGTGCCGACAAGACCCAATTCGTCCACTAAACCTTGTTCAACGAAGGTCGCTGACGACCCATCATCAAAAAAGGCGTAGGTATCTACACATGTGTCCTTCCCGTACACCGTCACGGGAACGTAGCGAAAAAGGACGACATCTTGGCTCGCCGTATGTGTGTTGCAGCTTTCCTTCGTCCGGATTGGTGCCGGCTCGGTCGTGTCGTCGTGCAAAAGACCATGGTGTGTAGCGCTGCATCCGAACTTTCCGCACGGTCTTCGAGTGCGACAGTGACCGGGATGTCGACCCAAACATTGCCGACAAAGCCGCTTTGTTTTCACCATCAACCAGCGCCCTTCAACATCGAGCTGAATAAATTTCCCGCAGTCGGTGGGCTTGTGGTTTCCTTCGTGGCAAATAACGCACCCGTTGCTGCCTTTCACAGTCGAAGGAAATGTCGGTGCATCTGTGCGTGAGGAAAGAGAGTGCGCGTTTAAACGGCTTACCTGGCCGCGTCGGTTTGACGTTCCCTTGGAGTCGTGAAAGACGATCGACAAACTCGACGCCTTCACGAGCCGGTCCAACCATCGCTCCAAGTCCGACAGCGTCGCTCGCGTTAGATCCAGTCGGTGATCGTTCCATCGTAGTCGTTCCGCCGGTGGCAACTTCTCTACGATCTCGTGCAGCAGGGTCGCGTCGCATTCATATTCGTACATGCCGCATGCCTTAACAGTGGCACACATGTTTAGCACCGCCACCCCGAATTCTACCAGCGACTCGGGTTGCGCTGTGTCCGGTGAAGGCATGCGACGGATTTTCTGGACGAGCGAGTTAACGATGATCTCCGGGCGGCCAAAAAGTGTCCTGAGCATCTCGATGGCGCCGTCCAAGCACGACGGAATCAGCAAACGATATCGGACCGCCTCCAGTGCCTTACCCTTCAAGGCCTTTTGCACGCGTAGCAGATTTTCGTCTGGGGAGTAACCACATAGTGCCGTAGAGCGCTCGTAGCTCGATATAAATATCGGCCATTCCTCCGGAGCACCGGTAAATATCGGCAGGTCGCGGCTAGTGCCCTGGCGTGCCGTTATTTGGCTCGCATTAAGTGTCGTGTGTTGTGCCGTGTAATCGTGTCCTTGCGGGTTGTTAAAGGTGTACTCGTGTCTCGAAACGTCGCCGCCGTGAAAGAATGTTTCGTGAGCAGGCATTGGTGGCGAAGCCGTCGGCCAGTGATGTGTGTACGGATCGGCCATCGATGGATCCGTCGCACGACCCAGCATCGTTGAACCCGGGAGGGCGCCGGTCATCTGCGTCGTCGAATGACCCGCCATTGCAAATGTAGATGTAGGGCCCGTCATTCGCGTTGTGGATGTGCCCGCCATGCTTCTTGGTGTTTGTGCGCCCGCCATCATGCCAGCGGTCGTTGCTCCTGTGACCAGCTGACCGGGCGTTGACCTTATCATCAGCTGTTTGTGCGGTGCACTCGAAACTGTGTACGGTTGTGGCGCGAAAATTCCCGTTGCTTGGGGGGTCCGTCCGGTTATTGGTGGGTAAAATCTCACCTGATTTGGTAAGGGCCTCTCCGTTGGAATTGGGCTTTGTCTCGCCGAGGCGACGATCGACGCCCTTTCCATTTCAAGGAGCTGCAGCTGGCTCGTTATGGCCCTTAGCCGTTCAGGGAACGTAGCGAAAAAGGACGACATCTTGGCTCGCCGTATGTGTGTTGCAGCTTTCCTTCGTCCGGATTGGTGCCGGCTCGGTCGTGTCGTCGTGCAAAAGACCATGGTGTGTAGCGCTGCATCCGAACTTTCCGCACGGTCTTCGAGTGCGACAGTGACCGGGATGTCGACCCAAACATTGCCGACAAAGCCGCTTTGTTTTCACCATCAACCAGCGCCCTTCAACATCGAGCTGAATAAATTTCCCGCAGTCGGTGGGCTTGTGGTTTCCTTCGTGGCAAATAACGCACCCGTTGCTGCCTTTCACAGTCGAAGGAAATGTCGGTGCATCTGTGCGTGAGGAAAGAGAGTGCGCGTTTAAACGGCTTACCTGGCCGCGTCGGTTTGACGTTCCCTTGGAGTCGTGAAAGACGATCGACAAACTCGACGCCTTCACGAGCCGGTCCAACCATCGCTCCAAGTCCGACAGCGTCGCTCGCGTTAGATCCAGTCGGTGATCGTTCCATCGTAGTCGTTCCGCCGGTGGCAACTTCTCTACGATCTCGTGCAGCAGGGTCGCGTCGCATTCATATTCGTACATGCCGCATGCCTTAACAGTGGCACACATGTTTAGCACCGCCACCCCGAATTCTACCAGCGACTCGGGTTGCGCTGTGTCCGGTGAAGGCATGCGACGGATTTTCTGGACGAGCGAGTTAACGATGATCTCCGGGCGGCCAAAAAGTGTCCTGAGCATCTCGATGGCGCCGTCCAAGCACGACGGAATCAGCAAACGATATCGGACCGCCTCCAGTGCCTTACCCTTCAAGGCCTTTTGCACGCGTAGCAGATTTTCGTCTGGGGAGTAACCACATAGTGCCGTAGAGCGCTCGTAGCTCGATATAAATATCGGCCATTCCTCCGGAGCACCGGTAAATATCGGCAGGTCGCGGCTAGTGCCCTGGCGTGCCGTTATTTGGCTCGCATTAAGTGTCGTGTGTTGTGCCGTGTAATCGTGTCCTTGCGGGTTGTTAAAGGTGTACTCGTGTCTCGAAACGTCGCCGCCGTGAAAGAATGTTTCGTGAGCAGGCATTGGTGGCGAAGCCGTCGGCCAGTGATGTGTGTACGGATCGGCCATCGATGGATCCGTCGCACGACCCAGCATCGTTGAACCCGGGAGGGCGCCGGTCATCTGCGTCGTCGAATGACCCGCCATTGCAAATGTAGATGTAGGGCCCGTCATTCGCGTTGTGGATGTGCCCGCCATGCTTCTTGGTGTTTGTGCGCCCGCCATCATGCCAGCGGTCGTTGCTCCTGTGACCAGCTGACCGGGCGTTGACCTTATCATCAGCTGTTTGTGCGGTGCACTCGAAACTGTGTACGGTTGTGGCGCGAAAATTCCCGTTGCTTGGGGGGTCCGTCCGGTTATTGGTGGGTAAAATCTCACCTGATTTGGTAAGGGCCTCTCCGTTGGAATTGGGCTTTGTCTCGCCGAGGCGACGATCGACGCCCTTTCCATTTCAAGGAGCTGCAGCTGGCTCGTTATGGCCCTTAGCCGTTCAGGGAACGTAGCGAAAAAGGACGACATCTTGGCTCGCCGTATGTGTGTTGCAGCTTTCCTTCGTCCGGATTGGTGCCGGCTCGGTCGTGTCGTCGTGCAAAAGACCATGGTGTGTAGCGCTGCATCCGAACTTTCCGCACGGTCTTCGAGTGCGACAGTGACCGGGATGTCGACCCAAACATTGCCGACAAAGCCGCTTTGTTTTCACCATCAACCAGCGCCCTTCAACATCGAGCTGAATAAATTTCCCGCAGTCGGTGGGCTTGTGGTTTCCTTCGTGGCAAATAACGCACCCGTTGCTGCCTTTCACAGTCGAAGGAAATGTCGGTGCATCTGTGCGTGAGGAAAGAGAGTGCGCGTTTAAACGGCTTACCTGGCCGCGTCGGTTTGACGTTCCCTTGGAGTCGTGAAAGACGATCGACAAACTCGACGCCTTCACGAGCCGGTCCAACCATCGCTCCAAGTCCGACAGCGTCGCTCGCGTTAGATCCAGTCGGTGATCGTTCCATCGTAGTCGTTCCGCCGGTGGCAACTTCTCTACGATCTCGTGCAGCAGGGTCGCGTCGCATTCATATTCGTACATGCCGCATGCCTTAACAGTGGCACACATGTTTAGCACCGCCACCCCGAATTCTACCAGCGACTCGGGTTGCGCTGTGTCCGGTGAAGGCATGCGACGGATTTTCTGGACGAGCGAGTTAACGATGATCTCCGGGCGGCCAAAAAGTGTCCTGAGCATCTCGATGGCGCCGTCCAAGCACGACGGAATCAGCAAACGATATCGGACCGCCTCCAGTGCCTTACCCTTCAAGGCCTTTTGCACGCGTAGCAGATTTTCGTCTGGGGAGTAACCACATAGTGCCGTAGAGCGCTCGTAGCTCGATATAAATATCGGCCATTCCTCCGGAGCACCGGTAAATATCGGCAGGTCGCGGCTAGTGCCCTGGCGTGCCGTTATTTGGCTCGCATTAAGTGTCGTGTGTTGTGCCGTGTAATCGTGTCCTTGCGGGTTGTTAAAGGTGTACTCGTGTCTCGAAACGTCGCCGCCGTGAAAGAATGTTTCGTGAGCAGGCATTGGTGGCGAAGCCGTCGGCCAGTGATGTGTGTACGGATCGGCCATCGATGGATCCGTCGCACGACCCAGCATCGTTGAACCCGGGAGGGCGCCGGTCATCTGCGTCGTCGAATGACCCGCCATTGCAAATGTAGATGTAGGGCCCGTCATTCGCGTTGTGGATGTGCCCGCCATGCTTCTTGGTGTTTGTGCGCCCGCCATCATGCCAGCGGTCGTTGCTCCTGTGACCAGCTGACCGGGCGTTGACCTTATCATCAGCTGTTTGTGCGGTGCACTCGAAACTGTGTACGGTTGTGGCGCGAAAATTCCCGTTGCTTGGGGGGTCCGTCCGGTTATTGGTGGGTAAAATCTCACCTGATTTGGTAAGGGCCTCTCCGTTGGAATTGGGCTTTGTCTCGCCGAGGCGACGATCGACGCCCTTTCCATTTCAAGGAGCTGCAGCTGGCTCGTTATGGCCCTTAGCCGTTCAGTGCTGCTTGAATGCGCTTCCATAAGTCGTAGAGTTGGGGATGGGAATATCGTACATCCGTTCCTCCGGCTCGTTCACCGCCGCTTGCCGCTGTTCGATGGACTGATTCTGGTCCGGCGCCGCTTCCCGCTGTTCGTCGAACAAACTCTCTACACTAGACATTTCACTCGCGGATGGTAAAATTATAATTTTGGAATGTGGTGAATACCACGATCGAACGAAATTTTAAGCAATAATTTTAGGCGTGTCTTGGCGTGACTGTCGCAAAAATTATAATTTTATTTGTGTTCAAATTCGCCGATCGAAAAGGCCTATTTTCCCTCTGTCGTCTCTTTTATACCCGGAGCTCAGGCTCCCATTTGCACACGCAGGTGCTCCTGAGCTCCTCTGGAACGCAAACCCGCGGTCTGGCAAACGCATCCTCCATCTACATCAAACGCAACCGATGACAGCTCGTCACTGTTTTCGGTTTTCAGAACTAAAAATATGAAATCAGAATGCATCCCGTCACAACTATAATATTACATTTTACTTTTTACTTTGATGATAAAAGAAAGCACTTTCAGCACTTTTAATCAACTTAACTGAAGGTTTTACTTTATACTGCGCGTGAAGCATGGTTCAACGGGCAGACCAAAACAATCACTGCCTTGCCGGCGACTTAACACAACACACACAAATGCGAGTGCTGGCTCAATCGATCGTTCTTATCGATCACTTTATACCAAGATCGCTTTATCACGTTATCATCACGATATACTATTTAAAATAACGGTTACGTATTCGATAACCTATTCACTGCTTCTGCTTCTTTTCTATCCTCTTCGTTTCACTTCGTACCACTTCGTATTAATTTTGTCGCACGTACAGCAAATTTGCGAAAAATATACTTTTTGATAACAGATAATGATCTTGCCACACCGCCGTTAACAACGTTCTTATTGGTATTCTTTATGCAATGAATCGAACGATGGTTGGTATCTGGTTAGGTACTTTTAGTTCACACGCCTTCTTAGACACAACGTTGGTTTAGTTCGAGTGCTTAACCACGTGAGATAAGTTCATGTAATTATTATCAGTGAATCAGTGCCTACAGAAATTTTTGAAGGTAAGCTACATACTGAGTGTTTTAGTGTTTATTTAACTGATAAATTCTTTTTATTCATCGTGATTGTGAGCAACAGTACAAATTAAGATCGACACTGTAAGTATACACCACAAACGTTTTTTTTTTTTTAAAGTAAATTCGTTCCAGTAAGATAAATCCTTTTTCTATTTATAATATGCTAATCCATTCGCATGCGACCTTCGGGAATTGTAATTTTTGTGCGAAAAAAGTGCCAACGATGTCCGACGTTGAACATGGAGAACGGAAACGGCAACGCAGGCGCAGGCTCACGCCAATCGTATGGCAGCGGAGACAGTGGACCAACGGTCAGTGCGCTTGGCGGTAGAGCGGGCGCGGCGAGCTCGGAAACGCCAGCAATCGGCCGTTTGGCCACAGGGCAGCAGCAGGGCCGTCGAGGGTGCAGGAACCTCGCGTACTTCCGCACCCAGCATCAGCCTCCGTTGCAGCACGGCCACGTGAGACTGCGGACCAACGGACGATGCGCTTGGCGGTAGAGCGAGCGCGTCGAGCTCGGAAAACTATGTCCATACATTACCCGATCCTTTGCTGCTCTGATGATGGCCACTTTCGTCTGCTGAAAGTGTTCGCACATGGTATGTGCCAACGTTGCATCATCGTTGCCTTTAGAGTGCCTTCACACTATGCTTCTTTTAAGTTCTTGCAGATTCTATTCTTTCAACCAACAGAGTCCTGCTGCCATCGAACGCGCCAAACCTTTGTCCATACATAATCTGATCCACTTGCTGCTCTGCTGATGGCCCCATTCGCCTGCTGATAGTGTTGGCACACGGTATGTGCCACGGTTGCATCATCGTTGCCTTCAGAGTGCCTTAACACTATGCTTCTTTTATGTTCTAGCAGATTCTATTCTTTCAACCAACAGAGTCCTGCTGCCAACGAATGCCTATGTCCATACATAAGCTGATCCACTTGCTGCTCTGCTGATGGCCCCATTCGCCTGCTGATAGTGTTGGCACACGGTATGTGCCACGGTTGCATTATCGTTGCCTTCAGAGTGCCTTAACACTATGCTTCTTTTATGTTCTAGCAGATTCTATTCTTTCAACCAACAGAGTCCTGCTGCCAACGAATGCCTATGTCCATACATAAGCTGATCCACTTGCTGCCCTACTGATGGCCACATTTGCCTACTGATAGTGTTCGCACATGGTATGTGCCACGGTTGCATCATCGTTGCCTTCAGAGTGCCTTAACACTATACTTCTTTTATGTTCTAGCAGATTCTATTCTTTCAACCAACAGAGTCCTGCTGCCAACGAATGCCTATGTCCATACATAAGCTGATCCACTTGCTGCCCTACTGATGGCCACATTTGCCTACTGATAGTGTTCGCACATGGTAAGTGCCACGGTTGCATCATCGTTGCCTTCAGAGTGCCTTAACACTATGCTTCTTTTATGTTCTAGCAGATTCTATTCTTTCAACCAACAGAGTCCTGCTGGCAACGAACGCCTATGTCCATACATTAGCTGATCCACTTGCTGCCCTGTTGACGACCACTTTCGCCTGCTGACAATGTTCGCACACGGTATGTACCTCCGTCGCATCAACGTTGCCTTCATAGTGCCTTCACATTATGCTGCGTTTATGTTCTTGCAGATTCTATTCTTTCAACCAACAGGGTCCTATTGCCATCGAACGCGCCCAGCTTACTTCCACACATTAGCTGATACACTTGCTGCCCTTCACTGATGATCATGCTTCCGAATTGAGTCAAATTATTTTTCCTCATTAACGACTGCTAAGTTATATAATGCTTGAAACTGATTTGTTTGAGGGTTTTTTTAAAATTAAAACCACTAAACTTCCTCGATGAGTTCTGAAGTACGAACGACTAAAACCCATTCCAGCGCCAACTTTCATAATATTTGAAGTCATAGGTTGCTTGGAGTGTAGCCTACTACAACATTTCCTATATGTTATTCCTATATTTTCCAGATGAGAAAAGTATGCTGCGATCAACCAGTATGCCATAGCCATGTGGTAGGAGATGACCCAGCGTTGGTTGCTGCGACGCTCCACAAAGTGAAATCAAAAATCCCAAACTGAATCAAAAGAACACAAAAACGCAAAACAAACGTCTTTATAAGTTGAAAACATTAGGAATTCAATTCTTTCAATTAATTTTTATTCATATTTCAGAACTCACAGACCTGTAAGACCAGGGGTCTGGGAGCGCCAGGATACCTGGCTACAAAAAACTAGTTGAAAGAATTGAATTCTCAATGTTTTAAACTTATAAAGACGTTGGTTGATTTTTGTGTGTGTGTTTTGTTGATTGCGTTTGGGATTTTTTCACGTTTGCGTTTTTGGATCGCAGCATATTTTCGCCATCTAAAAAAACATATAGGTAGCATAATATAATTCATAGTTGTCATAGATGAGGAAATAAAGTTTGACTAAAATGATCGCACATTGGAAGCGTGATCGTCAGTAAAGGGCAGCAAAGGGCTGGGTAATCCATGATCGTATACTGGGCGCGTTCGATGGCAGATTGACTGTGTTGCTTGACTGAATCTGCTAGAACATAGGCGGAACATAGTATTAATGCGTAGGATAAATAGACAACCGACCTCGCCTAAGGGGGGCAACAACAGATACTGAACCGTGACTCCCATCTGGTTCTGCTCGAACGCCTGTGTCTGTTGGAAGGTAGACCATTCCTGCGCCATCAGATCGGGACGTACGTTATCGACTCTCCTGGCGGAATGATGAGGGTGCCCGCCATTTGATTCGCTGTTGGCCCATTGTAGCGACGTCGGTCGAGCGCGGGCATGCGGCTTCGGCTGAAGAAATTGCAAGATGCCGTCTGTTCATTTCCCTCGGTTGCGCCAGGTGGACCACGGTTATGCAATCGCTCATAGGTGAACTTGAGGGGATGGTGTTCGGCCAGGACGCGTGCGATTTTGGTAACGGGTTTTCAAGCGGTGAACCAATCCGGTGGCAGTGAGTTCCCTAATTACGGGAAGGGAACTGCCCACACAACACAGATTGGAGGTATATCGCAATCGTAACTTCGGAAGCATTGTAAAACTTCTTAGTTATTAACTTTTCCAATGTTCACTAAGACGTTTTTCAATTATAAAACTATTCGACGGCTCTTTTACTGTGGTGAATACCACGATCGAACGAAATTTTAAGCAATAATTTTAGGCGTGTCTTGGCGTGACTGTCGCCAAAATTATAATTTTATTTGTGTTCAAATTCGCCGAATGAAAAGGCCTATTTTCCCTCTGTCGTCTCTTTTATACCCGGAGCTCAGGCTCCCATTTGCACACGCAGGTGCTCCCCAGTTGACAGAAAAGGGCCTTTTAGAGCACATTCGAGAGGCTTAGCTGGAGGCTGTGGAAAGGCTTTTCAGCAGATCTCTTAAGCAAAAATTGCAAATGTGTGCGTGAGGATTGAACCCAGCCCTGATCCGATCGTTCCCTTTCCAAATTGTACCCACCCATCCAAATTTCGGAAACGGAACCATCAAAACAAAACAATCTATGTTCGAATTCAATATATTATTTCATCATATTCCATCAACATGAAAATGTTAAATTTACCTTCCGTACATTCAAAATATTCGTCTTGAATGAGTTGGAATCCGACGATACCACATTCAATGGATGCACGCAGCTTCCGTAGCCTAGACTTGCATGGAATTTCGTTGTCCGTCCTGCTGGATCACAGGCTCAACAGCACCTGTCGCAACAAGTTGTTCCATCATCTTCCGCATCGGTCGACCGTTCTTTGCAGCCAGTGCGGCTGCAACAGAAAAGAAGTGATACTTCATCATCGGCAGCAGGATTGAACCGCACCGCTGCTTCAGCCGCGGAGCCCTCGTTCTGCACGATGTTTGCCGACTTGCGACAGGACGTGGCATTAAACGCGCACCGGTTGTCTTAGATGCACCAGTGGCAGCCCCAGTTGCTTACCAAACACATCCGGCAGGAGTCTTTCCAGGTGCAGTCGTAGAACGCCAAGCTTCGCGACACAAAGTCCTTGTTTGATTCGGAATTGCGCACGCTCAACGGTACCAGCACGTGGTCCAGCCCGTCGCCTATTGTGGGCCGCTCGTTCACCGGTGAGGTCGTGCAGAGGAGGCCCTCCTTCACGCACCGATGCTGCGCGTTGTGCGGCAGCTCAGGAAGCGTCTTGATCACGATTCGCACGACGGACATCTGCCCAATCGGCACCCGATCGGGGACGACCATTTCGAAGTCGATACACTGCTGCCCGGTACCGATGGAGATCCATCGGGCGCCAATGGTGTCTTTCTGGCAGGCCGTCCTAACGGTGCAGCGTTATTCCAACGAACGCCAGCCGCAGTAGGGAACGCGGGACTACAAGCAAGCCGAACAGTAACCAAACGTCCCGCAGTGTTCCACCTTTAGCTTAATAACCTAAAATGGAAATGTGATTATACTTTTAGAAAAATCAGCATGTGCACATTCGTTTAGACAGAAACAAAGTACGTTCATTCTCTACTTACACTTCGTTCCGAGAGGACATACAGATGGTTGTTCGTGCGGGCGAATATCGTATCCGGAAGAATCGTCATCCCACCCGGATCTACCTCAAGCCGCTCCTACTCGCCCTCCTCCCGCCCCGACAGTAGCACCTTCCAGATCCACCCATCGTTGCTGTCCACGAACGCGAGCGTGTGCGGACCGATGTTCGAGACGGCGATCGAGTGAGGGCGATCCCTTCCCCGAACGGAAACCGAGCCGGTGCGAACACCGGCGTGACACCACTGTTCTTGAGTCCCACGTGACAGAAGCTAAATATGTTCCCGAGCCACCCCGCCACCGTCGGGAACATTTGCCGTCGTTTATCGTGCCCGAAATGCGATCCTTGATCGTGCCATTGAAGCAGGCTGAAAGGGGAAAAGGGAAATATACGATCAAGAGTCAATATCCTACCACAACAACGCACCGGTTGGCCCGATACTATATAGTGTATGTTTTCATTGAAAACCTCCTCTATCTCCTTCAAGTTGTACATGCGGCTCGTCGGTGATTTCCTTCGAGGGGGAAAACACGGCCACGAGCAGATATTTGTCCCGCTTGATGCCATATCGTTGCTGAGCTTCTAACTGGCCTGAGCCAGCTTGACGTCCCGCAGGATGTTGTAGTCAGTGCCATTGACCATGCACGTTATTGTCACCCGGAAAAGGGTACGGGGGGAGAAACCCGTTAACCCCTCGTTGCTTTTATTAACCATCGAATGTTTGCTTCCCTTACCTTCGTGTACCTATCGTAGTTCGGATCGCAAATCCTTGCCAGCCTCATCACGTAGCCCGCCTCGTCGGCCAGGTGGGACTTCTTGAAAGCCGTACACGTAGTTTACCATAAAGTGGTCCCGGTACTTGTCGATGTTGATGTTCGACTGCTGGATCATGAACTCGGCGTAGGTCAGGTCGTCCAGCCGGCGGGCCGAGGTCGCCGGCACGTCGTGTCGGTAGTCGCCTACGTTGGTGAACGTTGGGAGCATCACTGTGCTCGAACGATTGTTAAAAGACACGGGAATGAATTGCTGATCGTGCATCAATCACAGAGCTGCTCGTAACACACGGAATGTTCCGTGCACAACCACTCACTGTCACAACACATAATTTCACAAAAAATTTCAATGTTTTTCAACTCACACTCTATCGTAAAGAAAACATGCGTTGCTCTTCGATGTTTCGATGTTCGATGCGGTTAATATCCTGATAAAATCATAAACGCACGGAAGATTGAGAGAGTAAAACATAAACAAACTTACCGCGATCGGCAAAATCGTTCATCACCATGCGGCTTGGCCCTGGGCAAACATCGGGATGCTCTCTATACTGCTGATTTCATTCCGCTTGCACTTAAATGCGCTGTATGTATATTTTCTCGATTTTTTGAGAATACATTTTGATTTAACAATATACGCGTAGAGCAGGCCAAAAGAAGCACTGCCTCAAAATGAAATGCTAACACCAATGACAGCACAAAACAGAGGCACAGCCATCTTTGATATAGAGGCAAGTAGAAAACACTGATCCGCCCGTGTCTGTACACGGCAACACGAAATTTCGCACCCATACATTCAAACAAAGATGGATTTTAGACCAAATTTTCAAAAAGAAATGTCAAATTTGTCAGCTGGGTCCTGAGCTCCTCTGGAACGCAAACCCGCGGTCTTGCAAACGCATCCTCCATCTACATCAAACGCAACCGATGACAGCTCGTCACTGTTGTGACATCGTCTCCCCAAATAAGCGTGCGCGTCGTTCGCTTGTTTATGTGTGCTGTCATCTAACCATGCGCCTGATTTGTGCTGCAGCAGGTAAGTATACTCATATGCTTATTTTTTTTTAAGGTTGCTACGTTACCGCCGGATACGTCCAGAACAGCCAACTTCGTCGCCGGTCGTTCCAATGTGCCACTGGCTGTTCTTAAGGTTACCCGCCTCACTTGGCCGTCCTTCGACCGTATCACTCCCACCACTCGTCCTCTGGGCCATGTGTTCCGCGGTAGGTTCGCATCCACTATCACCACAACGTCTCCTTCTGCGATAGGGCGTACCGGCTTAAACCATTTCGTCCGGCGGGTGAGCGTAGGTAGGTAGTCAGCTATCCACTTTTTCCAGAACATATCGGCCAGTAACTGTGACGTCTTCCAGGATGTTTTAAGAGCCGCTGCGCTGTCGTCGTAGTTGGTAAGTGGTTTGTCCCCGCTCGCGCTTCCCAGGAGGAAGTGATTTGGCGTCAATGGTGGCTCTGAAACGTCATCCAATGGCAAATACGTTAACGGACGTGAATTAATTACCATCTCTATCTCGGTAGGGTGTCTCGGAAGCCGTAAAGCGATGATGTTCTTCTTTACCGACTGCACCAACCGCTCCCAGCATCCCCCGAAATGCGGCGCTCCTGGTGGATTGAATTTCCATATCAGTGCCTGTGACGTAAATTCCTCCATCAACTGTTCACGATCAACGTTCTTCAAGCCTTCTCTCAGCTCTCTCGATGCGCCAACGAAGTTAGTTCCGCAGTCAGACAGTATTTCAGCCGGCGCTCCACGTTTCGCGATAAAACGTCTAATCGCCAGGATGCACGACGACGTCGTTAGCGAGTGCGCTACTTCGAGATGGATCGCTCTTGTGGTTAAACACGTGAAAAGGACGCCCCATCGTTTCTCCACTCGTCTGCCCACGGCTACTGTCAAGGGGCCGAAGTAATCGACCCCGGTGAACGTGAAGGCGCGTTGGTAAGCTGCCAATCTTTCGACTGGAAGATTTCCCATCTCCGGAGGATCCGGCGCTGCGTCACGATTTTTGCATTCCTGGCATGCTCGGCGGACGCGATCGTACTCGGAACGCAGGCGTGGCACTTGGAATCTCTCCCTAATCGCGTTCAATGCTGTCTGGTGGTTCAAATGATGATACCGTTGGTGGTAGTACTCCATCAGCAGTGTGGTGACTCGGTGTCTCTTAGGCAGGATAATAGGACGCTTGGTGTCCTCGCTGACCCATGGGCAGTTTATCAGTCGTCCCCGAGACCTCATCACGTCATGCTCATCCAGTTCCGGTGAGAGTTTGTATAGAGTGCTATCCTTTTTAACAACCCTTTGCATTCCAGACTTCCCGACACGGTTTTGCAGGCCTCGGACCTCTTCAGGAAATGCCTCTCGCTGAGTTAGACGGAATATAATCCTTTCGGCCCGTCGTAATTCTTCCTGGGTAAGTGGGCCAACACTCTTCCGACCCTTTTTAGCCTTTAGCTCGAAAATGAAGCGGACAATGAATCCGACTGTCCTCAGCAATACGTTCCACTGAGAAAATCGTTCGAAGGATATAAACTGCTCTTTCGTGGCGTGGTGTAACAGCGACACCCGAATTTCCTCGGACGTCTCCCCAGTATCGGTTCCTTGCCCAGGCCACGTGTGGTCCGATTCCCAAAGAAAATCAGGGCCACGATACCACTGGCTCGAAGCGCTTAAATCCGGGTCTCGTTGCCACTTCGTTTCATTTCTTCAAACTCTTCTGTTTCATCATCCTGTTGTTTGTCATGATTTTTCATGTAACGTTCGTATGAGGACATTTCAGAGTCATCATACTCCTTCAAACTTTCTTCGTTATAATCTGAGTATTCCACTGGGTAACCTTGATTTTTTTGAATGGTTTCGACATTAAAGACTCGTTGTCTTTTTAGTGGTGGTCGATTGTTTCGGGAGGAGCCTGGTCGGTTCCCATAATTAATTTGTCCACATCCATGGGTTCTGGATCTTGTTGTTTAAAAGGATTTTTGGGTGGTAAACCTGTTGGTTTAAAATTTTGAAAATTGTTGTTATAGTTTGGTCGCATTCCAAACGGCTTTTGCATTGGTGCAAAATGTCGATTAACGAATGGGTTTGGTGGTAGAGGGGGTCTGTTAAATGCATTCCGTGGAGGATGCGGTACTTGTGGGATAAGATTTCTGGGCGCTGTTGGCACTGGCATCGTTCTTGGTTTGGTAAGCATTTTTCTACATTCAATATTTTGGAATGAGATACAGTAGCTATAAGCTGCTGCTAGAGATGAAGGTTCATAATTTCTTATGAATTTGTATACATCTCCATCTAGTCCTCGGATAAATGAATCGACCGCTTTTTTATTATATGTTTCTATTAATGCCTTCGATGCTTCTTGAGGAGATTTCTGCTATTGCGTTGTTTATAAGAATGTTTGTTTCATCAATTCTCTTGATGATTCCGTTTGTGTAAACCTTTTCAAATGTGCAGTCTGAATGATTTCCTTGAATGATTCTTTGTACACATTCCGATGTTGGTTGAATATTTATACTTTCACAAGTATACAGATCTTGTTGGTTTTGATTGCATGGTTGTGATAATTCGTATATGTGTAATTCGTATCTGATGAAATAATTTTGCTTCAAGATGATTCGTTTGCTGTTGTTGATTATGGAGTCTACATAATTGTACTCATAAATATCTTTTGAACTTTAACATGTAGATAACATGCGTGGTATTCATTGTTACTTGAGCACTTGATTTTGCTAACATTTCTTCTGGTGATGTCACCGAAATGTTGTGGTCTGCAAGAAATTTCATCATTTCCTTAAGTTCTTCGAGGGATAAAATCTTACTGCTTGGTATGCCATGCTTTGCTAATAGAATAGCTTCTTCAAGATTTTCAAGATGATTTTGCAAAGAATCGAGATTTGATATTATGATAAGATGTTGTATCTCAATAGATCTTTGCTTAAATCTTTCAAACTGGAGTTTGAGGACGTCGTTTGTGATTGTTGTTAGATCTTGTAGTCGTTGGTTTATACCTTCATTGATGAGTACTTGTTGATTATTTTGCAGGATCAACGAATTGAGTGTTGAATTTATAATGCGTATATCTTCGGCATCTGGATTTCCAGCGATCCATTTCCATGCTGTACCAATCGCATCCCATCGCTTTTGTCGTACTACTTGCGGTTTAATTTTACAATATGTTTCATATAATGTTTGTAGCTTAATACGAATTATGCTATATAATGGTCCTGAGTCGATATTTTGGGACAAATCTTATTATTTTCAATTATGTTTTCAATTTGTGTTATATCCAATGGGTGTACAATTCTTAAATATCCTGATTTGATTTGAGCTCTTCCGAGAGAAACTATGGCAAGTGGATTCTTTGTTAAATCGTAAATAACAAAGTTGGTGGGAACTAACGACGACAGGCAGAGTATTAATCTGAAATGGAAAAAGGACCAAGTTCTTATCAATTACGTCTCCTTAGATTTGCTTTATGAATTTTACGATTATTTGAATCGATTACATATGTTGGAAAGTTCTCCTTTATTTTTATTATATGTTACCTACTTTCACGTTTATTATTAGATTTATTTTTTTCAAATGAATAAGTATCTGGATCAAAATCTTGATAAGTTTTAGTTGCTATCTTTGCTTCACGTTGCTGGAACAAGTTAGCTATTTTTTTTCTCATTTGCATCTCTTTGTCTGACCCTTTCTTCAAATGTTAAATTTTCTGAATTTTCCCCAATAAAAATATTTTTGGGTGTGTTATTGATGAAACTGTGAATCGAATTGTTATACTTATAAGCTGCTTCCTGCATGAGTGATTTAACTGTAATATCTGGTTTTAGTGCTTTTATGCATCTAGCAATTTCACGGATCGTTGAATGGCATTTCTCTATTTGTCCATTCGTTTCACATCTGTTGACAGGAGTTTTAAAATAATTTATTCCTAGATTCAAAATGGCTTGTTCGATAATATTTGAAACAAAACTACTTTCATTGTCCGTTACGATTTGTGCTGGTAAATCCCAGTCATATAATAGTTGTAAAAGAACATTTTTAATGTCTGCTATAGATTTTGATTTAATGGGTCTGATTTTTTAAATATTTTGAGAATTTATCTAACGATGAGATTAATAAGTTATTAGCATTATACGCAAATATATCAATATGAATTATTTCTCCTGGGTATTTTGGTGTTGGTGTTTTCTGTCTAAAAATTTTTGTGGTTTCCTTTCATATTTTTCTATTTTGCAAATTTCACAAATTTTTACAAAGTTTCTTATGGTCTTTGTCATTCCGGGAAAGTAATATTTTTTTATGAATTGCAAGGAATTTTCTTGAGCATTACGATGTGCAAAATTGTGTATTTCTTTGGTTTTTTGTAGCTGTTCTGCCGCTGAAGCGATATCTTCTACTATTTTTTGTGAATATCTTGCTTTTAGAATTTTTGGATTGAACATAATTTTAAATATTTCTTGAATTTTTCCCATGGTATGTTCATCACATAATATACCATTTCTGACGGCAGGATTTAAAACTTTCTTTAGTTTTTCTGTTAAGAATTCATTGGAAAAGAATGGTTGGAATTGGTATTGGTGCGGAAAATTAGTTGGTTGCGAAAGACGTTAACAGGTGCTTCGGTAGATAGAATGAAAGAATTGTCATCATCTTCTGCAGAATGTTGTGTTGGTCTTAATAAATTAATTTGTACTCGAGATAATGCATCGGCTACAACATTAGCTTTACCTGGTTTGTAATGAAGTTCATAGTCATGTTCTTCTAGAAAAGCCTTCCATCTTTTTAGTTTTGCATTGTTATTTTTTGGAGATAGTGTGAATGTTAATGGGAGGTGATCAGTAAAATTGTTTAGTTTTGCTCCATATATAAAATTTCTTAAGGTTTGTAGAGCCCATACTACTGCTAGCATTTTCTTTTCGTTGGTAGCGTAGTTTTCTTCAGTCCTTGAAAGAGTCCTGGAAAAAAAGGTTATTGGGCGTTCTCCATCCTGGTTCTGCTGAGATAAGACTGCTCCCAGGGCTTTATCTGAAGCATCTGTGGTTAAAATAAAAGGTTTTTCAAAGTCTGGAAATGTTAAAACATCATTTGAACATAAAATGTTTTTCAAAGTCTGGAAATGTTAAAACATCATTTGAACATAAAATGTTTTTCAAAGTCTGGAAATGTTAAAACATCATTTGAACATAAAATGTTTTTCAAATATTGAAAAGGTTTTTTTGCTGATTCATCTAGTGTAATCGGGAAATTTTTAGATTAATTTTTAGGAATTTGGCGATGGCCATCCTCTCCTCTTAGAAGTTTCGTAAGGGGTTTTGCAAGGCTTGCGTAATTCTTTATGAAACGTCTATAGTATCGAGAGAGTCTTAAAAATGATCTTAAATCTTTAAGGTTTTTTGGTTCGGGATATTTTTGAATACATTCAACCTTTTTTAAATTTGGCTTGAGACCTTCCGCAGATACGATAAAACCGAGAAATTCAACTTCTGTTTTGATGAATTCAGACTTATCTGGTTGGATTTTAAAATTAGCTTCTTTTAATGTTTGTAGAATTGTTTTTTAAATTTCGCATGTGTTCTTCGAATGTTTTTCCAAAAATGATAATGTCATCAATGTAGACATGACATATCTTTCCGATATGGTCTCTCAGAATATCATCCATCACTCTTTGGAAGATGGATGGTGCATTTTTGAGTCCAAAAGGCATTCTTATAAATTCAAATTTTCCATTATTCACAGAAAAGGCAGTTTTTTCTATGTCTTTTTTATTAATTGGAATTTGGTGAAAACTTGACGCTAGGTCAAGGGTGGTGAAGTATTTATTCGAACCTAAATTCGCTAAGACAGTAGAGGGTATTGGACACCAACAGTATTGTTGGGTATTGGATATCTGTCACTGATTGTTTTTGAATTGATTTTTCTATAATCGATCAAAAGTCGATATTTTTTTTCATTAGAAGCATCCATTTTTTTATTAACAATCCATACTGGAGAATTGTATGGAGATCTCGAAGGTCTAATAATTTCGTCGGATAATAATTTTGTAATTTGTTTATTGACTTGATTTTTTAAAGCTTGAGGATAAGGATAGGTTTTACTATAAACCGGAAAATTATCTGTTGTTCTTATTTCTGCTTTTACCTTTGTGGTAAATGGAAGTTTTTATCTGGAGGATGGAAAATATCTTTAAATTCTGTAAGGAGTTTTTTTAACTCATGTTTGTGATAGGCTTGGAGATGATCGTCTCTTACTTTTATTTGATTAACTTGCTGTAGTATATACTGTAAAATAGGTATTGTGAATTTGTTGTCAATAATTAATTTTTCATTTGCAGTATCGATTATAGAAAGTAAGGTAATGTAGAATTTATTCTAAAAAATTTAATTCACATTTTTCAAACTCTTCTGTTTCATCATCCTGTTGTTTGTCATGATTTTTCATGTAACGTTCGTATGAGGACATTTCAGAGTCATCATACTCCTTCAAACTTTCTTCGTTATAATCTGAGTATTCCACTGGGTAACCTTGATTTTTTTGAATGGTTTCGACATTAAAGACTCGTTGTCTTTTTAGTGGTGGTCGATTGTTTCGGGAGGAGCCTGGTCGGTTCCCATAATTAATTTGTCTAGACCTTATGGATTGATCTACATCCATGGGTTCTGGATCTTGTTGTTTAAAAGGATTTTTGGGTGGTAAACCTGTTGGTTTAAAATTTTGAAAATTGTTGTTATAGTTTGGTCGCATTCCAAACGGCTTTTGCATTGGTGCAAAATGTCGATTAACGAATGGGTTTGGTGGTAGAGGGGGTCTGTTAAATGCATTCCGTGGAGGATGCGGTACTTGTGGGATAAGATTTCTGGGCGCTGTTGGCACTGGCATCGTTCTTGGTTTGGTAAGCATTTTTCTACATTCAATATTTTGGAATGAGATACAGTAGCTATAAGCTGCTGCTAGAGATGAAGGTTCATAATTTCTTATGAATTTGTATACATCTCCATCTAGTCCTCGGATAAATGAATCGACCGCTTTTTTATTATATGTTTCTATTAATGCCTTCGATGCTTCTTGAGGAGATTTCTGCTATTGCGTTGTTTATAAGAATGTTTGTTTCATCAATTCTCTTGATGATTCCGTTTGTGTAAACCTTTTCAAATGTGCAGTCTGAATGATTTCCTTGAATGATTCTTTGTACACATTCCGATGTTGGTTGAATATTTATACTTTCACAAGTATACAGATCTTGTTGGTTTTGATTGCATGGTTGTGATAATTCGTATATGTGTAATTCGTATCTGATGAAATAATTTTGCTTCAAGATGATTCGTTTGCTGTTGTTGATTATGGAGTCTACATAATTGTACTCATAAATATCTTTTGAACTTTAACATGTAGATAACATGCGTGGTATTCATTGTTACTTGAGCACTTGATTTTGCTAACATTTCTTCTGGTGATGTCACCGAAATGTTGTGGTCTGCAAGAAATTTCATCATTTCCTTAAGTTCTTCGAGGGATAAAATCTTACTGCTTGGTATGCCATGCTTTGCTAATAGAATAGCTTCTTCAAGATTTTCAAGATGATTTTGCAAAGAATCGAGATTTGATATTATGATAAGATGTTGTATCTCAATAGATCTTTGCTTAAATCTTTCAAACTGGAGTTTGAGGACGTCGTTTGTGATTGTTGTTAGATCTTGTAGTCGTTGGTTTATACCTTCATTGATGAGTACTTGTTGATTATTTTGCAGGATCAACGAATTGAGTGTTGAATTTATAATGCGTATATCTTCGGCATCTGGATTTCCAGCGATCCATTTCCATGCTGTACCAATCGCATCCCATCGCTTTTGTCGTACTACTTGCGGTTTAATTTTACAATATGTTTCATATAATGTTTGTAGCTTAATACGAATTATGCTATATAATGGTCCTGAGTCGATATTTTGGGACAAATCTGCATAATTATTTTCAATTATGTTTTCAATTTGTGTTATATCCAATGGGTGTACAATTCTTAAATATCCTGATTTGATTTGAGCTCTTCCGAGAGAAACTATGGCAAGTGGATTCTTTGTTAAATCGTAAATAACAAAGTTGGTGGGAACTAACGACGACAGGCAGAGTATTAATCTGAAATGGAAAAAGGACCAAGTTCTTATCAATTACGTCTCCTTAGATTTACTTTATGAATTTTACGATTATTTGAATCGATTACATATGTTAGAAAGTTCTCCTTTATTTTTATTATATGATACCTACTTTCACGTTTATTATTAGATTTATTTTTTTTCAAATGAATAAGTATCTGGATCAAAATCTTGATAAGTTTTAGTTGCTATCTTTGCTTCACGTTGCTGGAACAAGTTAGCTATTTTTTTCTCATTTGCATCTCTTTGTCTGACCCTTTCTTCAAATGTTAAATTTTCTTAATTTTCCCCAATAAAAATATTTTTGGGTGTGTTATTGATGAAACTGTGAATCGAATTGTTATACTTATAAGCTGCTTCCTGCATGAGTGATTTAACTGTAATATCTGGTTTTAGTGCTTTTATGCATCTAGCAATTTCACGGATCGTTGAATGGCATATCTCTATTTGTCCATTCGTTTCAGATCTGTTGACAGGAGTTTAAAAAAAAATTATTCCTAGATTCAAAATGGCTTGTTCGATAATATTTGAAACAAAACTACTTTCATTGTCCATTACGATTTGTGCTGGTAAATCCCAGTCATATAATAGTTGTAAAAGAACATTTTTAATGTCTGCTATAGATTTTGATTTAATGGGTCTGATTTTTTAAATATTTTGAGATTTATCTAACGATGAGATAAATAAGTTATTGGCATTATACGCAAATATATCTGTCGTGAATACCACGATCGAACGAAATTTTAAGCAATAATTTTAGGCGTGTCTTGGCGTGACTGTCGCCAAAATTATAATTTTATTTGTGTTCAAATTCGCCGAATGAAAAGGCCTATTTTCCCTCTGTCGTCTCTTTTATACCCGGAGCTCAGGCTCCCATTTGCACACGCAGGTGCTCCTGAGCTCCTCTGGAACGCAAACCCGCGGTCTGGCAAACGCATCCTCCATCTACATCAAACGCAACCGATGACAGCTCGTCACTGTTGTGACATCGTCTCCCCAAATAAGCGTGCGCGTCGTTCGCTTGTTTATGTGTGCTGTCATCTAACCATGCGCCTGATTTGTGCTGCAGCAGGTAAGTATACTCATATGCTTATTTTTTTTTAAGGTTGCTACGTTACCGCCGGATACGTCCAGAACAGCCAACTTCGTCGCCGGTCGTTCCAATGTGCCACTGGCTGTTCTTAAGGTTACCCGCCTCACTTGGCCGTCCTTCGACCGTATCACTCCCACCACTCGTCCTCTGGGCCATGTGTTCCGCGGTAGGTTCGCATCCACTATCACCACAACGTCTCCTTCTGCGATAGGGCGTACCGGCTTAAACCATTTCGTCCGGCGGGTGAGCGTAGGTAGGTAGTCAGCTATCCACTTTTTCCAGAACATATCGGCCAGTAACTGTGACGTCTTCCAGGATGTTTTAAGAGCCGCTGCGCTGTCGTCGTAGTTGGTAAGTGGTTTGTCCCCGCTCGCGCTTCCCAGGAGGAAGTGATTTGGCGTCAATGGTGGCTCTGAAACGTCATCCAATGGCAAATACGTTAACGGACGTGAATTAATTACCATCTCTATCTCCGCCAGCGCCGTGCCCAGAATTTCGTCGGTAGGGTGTCTCGGAAGCCGTAAAGCGATGATGTTCTTCTTTACCGACTGCACCAACCGCTCCCAGCATCCCCCGAAATGCGGCGCTCCTGGTGGATTGAATTTCCATATCAGTGCCTGTGACGTAAATTCCTCCATCAACTGTTCACGATCAACGTTCTTCAAGCCTTCTCTCAGCTCTCTCGATGCGCCAACGAAGTTAGTTCCGCAGTCAGACAGTATTTCAGCCGGCGCTCCACGTTTCGCGATAAAACGTCTAATCGCCAGGATGCACGACGACGTCGTTAGCGAGTGCGCTACTTCGAGATGGATCGCTCTTGTGGTTAAACACGTGAAAAGGACGCCCCATCGTTTCTCCACTCGTCTGCCCACGGCTACTGTCAAGGGGCCGAAGTAATCGACCCCGGTGAACGTGAAGGCGCGTTGGTAAGCTGCCAATCTTTCGACTGGAAGATTTCCCATCTCCGGAGGATCCGGCGCTGCGTCACGATTTTTGCATTCCTGGCATGCTCGGCGGACGCGATCGTACTCGGAACGCAGGCGTGGCACTTGGAATCTCTCCCTAATCGCGTTCAATGCTGTCTGGTGGTTCAAATGATGATACCGTTGGTGGTAGTACTCCATCAGCAGTGTGGTGACTCGGTGTCTCTTAGGCAGGATAATAGGACGCTTGGTGTCCTCGCTGACCCATGGGCAGTTTATCAGTCGTCCCCGAGACCTCATCACGTCATGCTCATCCAGTTCCGGTGAGAGTTTGTATAGAGTGCTATCCTTTTTAACAACCCTTTGCATTCCAGACTTCCCGACACGGTTTTGCAGGCCTCGGACCTCTTCAGGAAATGCCTCTCGCTGAGTTAGACGGAATATAATCCTTTCGGCCCGTCGTAATTCTTCCTGGGTAAGTGGGCCAACACTCTTCCGACCCTTTTTAGCCTTTAGCTCGAAAATGAAGCGGACAATGAATCCGACTGTCCTCAGCAATACGTTCCACTGAGAAAATCGTTCGAAGGATATAAACTGCTCTTTCGTGGCGTGGTGTAACAGCGACACCCGAATTTCCTCGGACGTCTCCCCAGTATCGGTTCCTTGCCCAGGCCACGTGTGGTCCGATTCCCAAAGAAAATCAGGGCCACGATACCACTGGCTCGAAGCGCTTAAATCCGGGTCTCGTTGCCACTTCGTACCAAGATCTGCGACATTTATCTTGGTTGAGATCCAGCGCCAGTCTTTCACGGCCGTATGCTCTAGCAGTTCTCCAACGCGACAGGCCACAAACTGACTGTATCGACGGTGGTCCGAACGTAACCAGCTTACCACGTTGCGAGAGTCGGTCCAATAGAATACGCGATCTAATCGAATGCGGTGGGATTGTATTATGGTGTTCGCTAACCTTGATCCAATAACTGCGGCTTGCAGCTCAAGGCGCGGAATCGTCGTATGTCGCAGGTTTGTCACTCGAGTTTTCGAGCCTACGAAGGCACATTCGATTGAGCTACCTTCTTCGAACCTTACGTACGCTACTGCTGCCATAGCGCTTTCGCTCGCATCGCAGAAGATATGCAGCTGGGCGTGTTTATATCGGTCAGACGTGAGGAGGCGGTAGCATCTTGGGATCTTGATATCTGTTACTTTGGGAAGAACTGCCAACCATCGGTTCCAACCTTCGGCAATGTTTCCCCCAATTTGATGATTCTTTGTTAAATCGTAAATAACAAAGTTGGTGGGAACTAACGACGACAGGCAGAGTATTAATCTGAAATGGAAAAAGGACCAAGTTCTTATCAATTACGTCTCCTTAGATTTACTTTATGAATTTTACGATTATTTGAATCGATTACATATGTTAGAAAGTTCTCCTTTATTTTTATTATATGATACCTACTTTCACGTTTATTATTAGATTTATTTTTTTTCAAATGAATAAGTATCTGGATCAAAATCTTGATAAGTTTTAGTTGCTATCTTTGCTTCACGTTGCTGGAACAAGTTAGCTATTTTTTCTCATTTACATCTCTTTGTCTGACCCTTTCTTCAAATGTTAAATTTTCTTAATTTTCCCCAATAAAAATATTTTTGGGTGTGTTATTGATGAAACTGTGAATCGAATTGTTATACTTATAAGCTGCTTCCTGCATGAGTGATTTAACTGTAATATCTGGTTTTAGTGCTTTTATGCAACTAGCAATTTCACGGATCGTTGAATGGCATATCTCTATTTGTCCATTCGTTTCAGATCTGTTGACAGGAGTTTTAAAAAAATGTATTCCTAGATTCAAAATGGCTTGTTCGATAATATTTGAAACAAAACTACTTTCATTGTCCATTACGATTTGTGCTGGTAAATCCCAGTCATATAATAGTTGTAAAAGAACATTTTTAATGTCTGCTATAGATTTTGATTTAATGGGTCTGATTTTTTAAATATTTTGAGAATTTATCTAACGATGAGATAAATAAGTTATTGGCATTATACGCAAATATATCTGTCGTGAATACCACGATCGAACGAAATTTTAAGCAATAATTTTAGGCGTGTCTTGGCGTGACTGTCGCCAAAATTATAATTTTATTTGTGTTCAAATTCGCCGATCCAAAAGGCCTATTTTCCTTCTGTCGTCTTTTTTATACCCGGAGCTCAGGCTCCCATTTGCACACGCAGGTGCTCCTGAGCTCCTCTGGAACGCAAACCCGCGGTCTGGCAAACGCATCCTCCATCTACATCAAACGCAACCGATGACAGCTCGTCACTGTTGTGACATCGTCTCCCCAAATAAGCGTGCGCGTCGTTCGCTTGTTTATGTGTGCTGTCATCTAACCATGCGCCTCAGCCAGATGACGTAAAGTCGAAAGGCTTCAATCAGAGCTGGTACGCCTCTGAGTAGGTAAAAGAGGACATAAAGCCCGACAATACCTAGGAGGATATATTCCAACTCGCTGAATAGAAGAAGAAGAACCATGCGCCTGATTTGTGCTGCAGCAGGTAAGTATACTCATATGCTTATTTTTTTTAAAGGTTGCTACGTTACCGCCGGATACGTCCAGAACAGCCAACTTCGTCGCCGGTCGTTCCAATGTGCCACTGGCTGTTCTTAAGGTTACCCGCCTCACTTGGCCGTCCTTCGACCGTATCACTCCCACCACTCGTCCTCTGGGCCATGTGTTCCGCGGTAGGTTCGCATCCACTATCACCACAACGTCTCCTTCTGCGATAGGGCGTACCGGCTTAAACCATTTCGTCCGGCGGGTGAGCGTAGGTAGGTAGTCAGCTATCCACTTTTTCCAGAACATATCGGCCAGTAACTGTGACGTCTTCCAGGATGTTTTAAGAGCCGCTGCGCTGTCGTCGTAGTTGGTAAGTGGTTTGTCCCCGCTCGCGCTTCCCAGGAGGAAGTGATTTGGCGTCAATGGTGGCTCTGAAACGTCATCCAATGGCAAATACGTTAACGGACGTGAATTAATTACCATCTCTATCTCCGCCAGCGCCGTGCCCAGAATTTCGTCGGTAGGGTGTCTCGGAAGCCGTAAAGCGATGATGTTCTTCTTTACCGACTGCACCAACCGCTCCCAGCATCCCCCGAAATGCGGCGCTCCTGGTGGATTGAATTTCCATATCAGTGCCTGTGACGTAAATTCCTCCATCAACTGTTCACGATCAACGTTCTTCAAGCCTTCTCTCAGCTCTCTCGATGCGCCAACGAAGTTAGTTCCGCAGTCAGACAGTATTTCAGCCGGCGCTCCACGTTTCGCGATAAAACGTCTAATCGCCAGGATGCACGACGACGTCGTTAGCGAGTGCGCTACTTCGAGATGGATCGCTCTTGTGGTTAAACACGTGAAAAGGACGCCCCATCGTTTCTCCACTCGTCTGCCCACGGCTACTGTCAAGGGGCCGAAGTAATCGACCCCGGTGAACGTGAAGGCGCGTTGGTAAGCTGCCAATCTTTCGACTGGAAGATTTCCCATCTCCGGAGGATCCGGCGCTGCGTCACGATTTTTGCATTCCTGGCATGCTCGGCGGACGCGATCGTACTCGGAACGCAGGCGTGGCACTTCGAATCTCTCCCTAATCGCGTTCAATGCTGTCTGGTGGTTCAAATGATGATACCGTTGGTGGTAGTACTCCATCAGCAGTGTGGTGACTCGGTGTCTCTTAGGCAGGATAATAGGACGCTTGGTGTCCTCGCTGACCCATGGGCAGTTTATCAGTCGTCCCCGAGACCTCATCACGTCATGCTCATCCAGTTCCGGTGAGAGTTTGTATAGAGTGCTATCCTTTTTAACAACCCTTTGCATTCCAGACTTCCCGACACGGTTTTGCAGGCCTCGGACCTCTTCAGGAAATGCCTCTCGCTGAGTTAGACGGAATATAATCCTTTCGGCCCGTCGTAATTCTTCCTGGGTAAGTGGGCCAACACTCTTCCGACCCTTTTTAGCCTTTAGCTCGAAAATGAAGCGGACAATGAATCCGACTGTCCTCAGCAATACGTTCCACTGAGAAAATCGTTCGAAGGATATAAACTGCTCTTTCGTGGCGTGGTGTAACAGCGACACCCGAATTTCCTCGGACGTCTCCCCAGTATCGGTTCCTTGCCCAGGCCACGTGTGGTCCGATTCCCAAAGAAAATCAGGGCCACGATACCACTGGCTCGAAGCGCTTAAATCCGGGTCTCGTTGCCACTTCGTACCAAGATCTGCGACATTTATCTTGGTTGAGATCCAGCGCCAGTCTTTCACGGCCGTATGCTCTAGCAGTTCTCCAACGCGACAGGCCACAAACTGACTGTATCGACGGTGGTCCGAACGTAACCAGCTTACCACGTTGCGAGAGTCGGTCCAATAGAATACGCGATCTAATCGAATGCGGTGGGATTGTATTATGGTGTTCGCTAACCTTGAACCAATAACTGCGGCTTGCAGCTCAAGGCGCGGAATCGTCGTATGTCGCAGGTTTGTCACTCGAGTTTTCGAGCCTACGAAGGCACATTCGATTGAGCTACCTTCTTCGAACCTTACGTACGCTACTGCTGCCATAGCGCTTTCGCTCGCATCGCAGAAGATATGCAGCTGGGCGTGTTTATATCGGTCAGACGTGAGGAGGCGGTAGCATCTTGGGATCTTGATATCTGTTACTTTGGGAAGAACTGCCAACCATCGGTTCCAACCTTCGGCAATGTTTCCCCCAATTTGATGATTCTTTGTTAAATCGTAAATAACAAAGTTGGTGGGAACTAACGACGACAGGCAGAGTATTAATCTGAAATGGAAAAAGGACCAAGTTCTTATCAATTACGTCTCCTTAGATTTACTTTATGAATTTTACGATTATTTGAATCGATTACATATGTTAGAAAGTTCTCCTTTATTTTTATTATATGATACCTACTTTCACGTTTATTATTAGATTTATTTTTTTTCAAATGAATAAGTATCTGGATCAAAATCTTGATAAGTTTTAGTTGCTATCTTTGCTTCACGTTGCTGGAACAAGTTAGCTATTTTTTCTCATTTACATCTCTTTGTCTGACCCTTTCTTCAAATGTTAAATTTTCTTAATTTTCCCCAATAAAAATATTTTTGGGTGTGTTATTGATGAAACTGTGAATCGAATTGTTATACTTATAAGCTGCTTCCTGCATGAGTGATTTAACTGTAATATCTGGTTTTAGTGCTTTTATGCAACTAGCAATTTCACGGATCGTTGAATGGCATATCTCTATTTGTCCATTCGTTTCAGATCTGTTGACAGGAGTTTTAAAAAAATTTATTCCTAGATTCAAAATGGCTTGTTCGATAATATTTGAAACAAAACTACTTTCATTGTCCATTACGATTTGTGCTGGTAAATCCCAGTCATATAATAGTTGTAAAAGAACATTTTTAATGTCTGCTATAGATTTTGATTTAATGGGTCTGATTTTTTAAATATTTTGAGAATTTATCTAACGATGAGATAAATAAGTTATTGGCATTATACGCAAATATATCTGTCGTGAATACCACGATCGAACGAAATTTTAAGCAATAATTTTAGGCGTGTCTTGGCGTGACTGTCGCCAAAATTATAATTTTATTTGTGTTCAAATTCGCCGATCCAAAAGGCCTATTTTCCTTCTGTCGTCTTTTTTATACCCGGAGCTCAGGCTCCCATTTGCACACGCAGGTGCTCCTGAGCTCCTCTGGAACGCAAACCCGCGGTCTGGCAAACGCATCCTCCATCTACATCAAACGCAACCGATGACAGCTCGTCACTGTTGTGACATCGTCTCCCCAAATAAGCGTGCGCGTCGTTCGCTTGTTTATGTGTGCTGTCATCTAACCATGCGCCTGATTTGTGCTGCAGCAGGTAAGTATACTCATATGCTTATTTTTTTTTAAGGTTGCTACGTTACCGCCGGATACGTCCAGAACAGCCAACTTCGTCGCCGGTCGTTCCAATGTGCCACTGGCTGTTCTTAAGGTTACCCGCCTCACTTGGCCGTCCTTCGACCGTATCACTCCCACCACTCGTCCTCTGGGCCATGTGTTCCGCGGTAGGTTCGCATCCACTATCACCACAACGTCTCCTTCTGCGATAGGGCGTACCGGCTTAAACCATTTCGTCCGGCGGGTGAGCGTAGGTAGGTAGTCAGCGTTCCACTTTTTCCAGAACATATCGGCCAGTAACTGTGACGTCTTCCAGGATGTTTTAAGAGCCGCTGCGCTGTCGTCGTAGTTGGTAAGTGGTTTGTCCCCGCTCGCGCTTCCCAGGAGGAAGTGATTTGGCGTCAATGGTGGCTCTGAAACGTCATCCAATGGCAAATACGTTAACGGACGTGAATTAATTACCATCTCTATCTCCGCCAGCGCCGTGCCCAGAATTTCGTCGGTAGGGTGTCTCGGAAGCCGTAAAGCGATGATGTTCTTCTTTACCGACTGCACCAACCGCTCCCAGCATCCCCCGAAATGCGGCGCTCCTGGTGGATTGAATTTCCATATCAGTGCCTGTGACGTAAATTCCTCCATCAACTGTTCACGATCAACGTTCTTCAAGCCTTCTCTCAGCTCTCTCGATGCGCCAACGAAGTTAGTTCCGCAGTCAGACAGTATTTCAGCCGGCGCTCCACGTTTCGCGATAAAACGTCTAATCGCCAGGATGCACGACGACGTCGTTAGCGAGTGCGCTACTTCGAGATGGATCGCTCTTGTGGTTAAACACGTGAAAAGGACGCCCCATCGTTTCTCCACTCGTCTGCCCACGGCTACTGTCAAGGGGCCGAAGTAATCGACCCCGGTGAACGTGAAGGCGCGTTGGTAAGCTGCCAATCTTTCGACTGGAAGATTTCCCATCTCCGGAGGATCCGGCGCTGCGTCACGATTTTTGCATTCCTGGCATGCTCGGCGGACGCGATCGTACTCGGAACGCAGGCGTGGCACTTCGAATCTCTCCCTAATCGCGTTCAATGCTGTCTGGTGGTTCAAATGATGATACCGTTGGTGGTAGTACTCCATCAGCAGTGTGGTGACTCGGTGTCTCTTAGGCAGGATAATAGGACGCTTGGTGTCCTCGCTGACCCATGGGCAGTTTATCAGTCGTCCCCGAGACCTCATCACGTCATGCTCATCCAGTTCCGGTGAGAGTTTGTATAGAGTGCTATCCTTTTTAACAACCCTTTGCATTCCAGACTTCCCGACACGGTTTTGCAGGCCTCGGACCTCTTCAGGAAATGCCTCTCGCTGAGTTAGACGGAATATAATCCTTTCGGCCCGTCGTAATTCTTCCTGGGTAAGTGGGCCAACACTCTTCCGACCCTTTTTAGCCTTTAGCTCGAAAATGAAGCGGACAATGAATCCGACTGTCCTCAGCAATACGTTCCACTGAGAAAATCGTTCGAAGGATATAAACTGCTCTTTCGTGGCGTGGTGTAACAGCGACACCCGAATTTCCTCGGACGTCTCCCCAGTATCGGTTCCTTGCCCAGGCCACGTGTGGTCCGATTCCCAAAGAAAATCAGGGCCACGATACCACTGGCTCGAAGCGCTTAAATCCGGGTCTCGTTGCCACTTCGTACCAAGATCTGCGACATTTATCTTGGTTGAGATCCAGCGCCAGTCTTTCACGGCCGTATGCTCTAGCAGTTCTCCAACGCGACAGGCCACAAACTGACTGTATCGACGGTGGTCCGAACGTAACCAGCTTACCACGTTGCGAGAGTCGGTCCAATAGAATACGCGATCTAATCGAATGCGGTGGGATTGTATTATGGTGTTCGCTAACCTTGATCCAATAACTGCGGCTTGCAGCTCAAGGCGCGGAATCGTCGTATGTCGCAGGTTTGTCACTCGAGTTTTCGAGCCTACGAAGGCACATTCGATTGAGCTACCTTCTTCGAACCTTACGTACGCTACTGCTGCCATAGCGCTTTCGCTCGCATCGCAGAAGATATGCAGCTGGGCGTGTTTATATCGGTCAGACGTGAGGAGGCGGTAGCATCTTGGGATCTTGATATCTGTTACTTTGGGAAGAACTGCCAACCATCGGTTCCAACCTTCGGCAATGTTTCCCCCAATTTGATGATTCTTTGTTAAATCGTAAATAACAAAGTTGGTGGGAACTAACGACGACAGGCAGAGTATTAATCTGAAATGGAAAAAGGACCAAGTTCTTATCAATTACGTCTCCTTAGATTTACTTTATGAATTTTACGATTATTTGAATCGATTACATATGTTAGAAAGTTCTCCTTTATTTTTATTATATGATACCTACTTTCACGTTTATTATTAGATTTATTTTTTTTCAAATGAATAAGTATCTGGATCAAAATCTTGATAAGTTTTAGTTGCTATCTTTGCTTCACGTTGCTGGAACAAGTTAGCTATTTTTTCTCATTTACATCTCTTTGTCTGACCCTTTCTTCAAATGTTAAATTTTCTTAATTTTCCCCAATAAAAATATTTTTGGGTGTGTTATTGATGAAACTGTGAATCGAATTGTTATACTTATAAGCTGCTTCCTGCATGAGTGATTTAACTGTAATATCTGGTTTTAGTGCTTTTATGCAACTAGCAATTTCACGGATCGTTGAATGGCATATCTCTATTTGTCCATTCGTTTCAGATCTGTTGACAGGAGTTTTAAAAAAATTTATTCCTAGATTCAAAATGGCTTGTTCGATAATATTTGAAACAAAACTACTTTCATTGTCCATTACGATTTGTGCTGGTAAATCCCAGTCATATAATAGTTGTAAAAGAACATTTTTAATGTCTGCTATAGATTTTGATTTAATGGGTCTGATTTTTTAAATATTTTGAGAATTTATCTAACGATGAGATAAATAAGTTATTGGCATTATACGCAAATATATCTGTCGTGAATACCACGATCGAACGAAATTTTAAGCAATAATTTTAGGCGTGTCTTGGCGTGACTGTCGCCAAAATTATAATTTTATTTGTGTTCAAATTCGCCGATCCAAAAGGCCTATTTTCCTTCTGTCGTCTTTTTTATACCCGGAGCTCAGGCTCCCATTTGCACACGCAGGTGCTCCTGAGCTCCTCTGGAACGCAAACCCGCGGTCTGGCAAACGCATCCTCCATCTACATCAAACGCAACCGATGACAGCTCGTCACTGTTGTGACATCGTCTCCCCAAATAAGCGTGCGCGTCGTTCGCTTGTTTATGTGTGCTGTCATCTAACCATGCGCCTGATTTGTGCTGCAGCAGGTAAGTATACTCATATGCTTATTTTTTTTTAAGGTTGCTACGTTACCGCCGGATACGTCCAGAACAGCCAACTTCGTCGCCGGTCGTTCCAATGTGCCACTGGCTGTTCTTAAGTTTACCCGCCTCACTTGGCCGTCCTTCGACCGTATCACTCCCACCACTCGTCCTCTGGGCCATGTGTTCCGCGGTAGGTTCGCATCCACTATCACCACAACGTCTCCTTCTGCGATAGGGCGTACCGGCTTAAACCATTTCGTCCGGCGGGTGAGCGTAGGTAGGTAGTCAGCTATCCACTTTTTCCAGAACATATCGGCCAGTAACTGTGACGTCTTCCAGGATGTTTTAAGAGCCGCTGCGCTGTCGTCGTAGTTGGTAAGTGGTTTGTCCCCGCTCGCGCTTCCCAGGAGGAAGTGATTTGGCGTCAATGGTGGCTCTGAAACGTCATCCAATGGCAAATACGTTAACGGACGTGAATTAATTACCATCTCTATCTCCGCCAGCGCCGTGCCCAGAATTTCGTCGGTAGGGTGTCTCGGAAGCCGTAAAGCGATGATGTTCTTCTTTACCGACTGCACCAACTGCTCCCAGCATCCCCCGAAATGCGGCGCTCCTGGTGGATTGAATTTCCATATCAGTGCCTGTGACGTAAATTCCTCCATCAACTGTTCACGATCAACGTTCTTCAAGCCTTCTCTCAGCTCTCTCGATGCGCCAACGAAGTTAGTTCCGCAGTCAGACAGTATTTCAGCCGGCGCTCCACGTTTCGCGATAAAACGTCTAATCGCCAGGATGCACGACGACGTCGTTAGCGAGTGCGCTACTTCGAGATGGATCGCTCTTGTGGTTAAACACGTGAAAAGGACGCCCCATCGTTTCTCCACTCGTCTGCCCACGGCTACTGTCAAGGGGCCGAAGTAATCGACCCCGGTGAACGTGAAGGCGCGTTGGTAAGCTGCCAATCTTTCGACTGGAAGATTTCCCATCTCCGGAGGATCCGGCGCTGCGTCACGATTTTTGCATTCCTGGCATGCTCGGCGGACGCGATCGTACTCGGAACGCAGGCGTGGCACTTGGAATCTCTCCCTAATCGCGTTCAATGCTGTCTGGTGGTTCAAATGATGATACCGTTGGTGGTAGTACTCCATCAGCAGTGTGGTGACTCGGTGTCTCTTAGGCAGGATAATAGGACGCTTGGTGTCCTCGCTGACCCATGGGCAGTTTATCAGTCGTCCCCGAGACCTCATCACGTCATGCTCATCCAGTTCCGGTGAGAGTTTGTATAGAGTGCTATCCTTTTTAACAACCCTTTGCATTCCAGACTTCCCGACACGGTTTTGCAGGCCTCGGACCTCTTCAGGAAATGCCTCTCGCTGAGTTAGACGGAATATAATCCTTTCGGCCCGTCGTAATTCTTCCTGGGTAAGTGGGCCAACACTCTTCCGACCCTTTTTAGCCTTTAGCTCGAAAATGAAGCGGACAATGAATCCGACTGTCCTCAGCAATACGTTCCACTGAGAAAATCGTTCGAAGGATATAAACTGCTCTTTCGTGGCGTGGTGTAACAGCGACACCCGAATTTCCTCGGACGTCTCCCCAGTATCGGTTCCTTGCCCAGGCCACGTGTGGTCCGATTCCCAAAGAAAATCAGGGCCACGATACCACTGGCTCGAAGCGCTTAAATCCGGGTCTCGTTGCCACTTCGTACCAAGATCTGCGACATTTATCTTGGTTGAGATCCAGCGCCAGTCTTTCACGGCCGTATGCTCTAGCAGTTCTCCAACGCGACAGGCCACAAACTGACTGTATCGACGGTGGTCCGAACGTAACCAGCTTACCACGTTGCGAGAGTCGGTCCAATAGAATACGCGATCTAATCGAATGCGGTGGGATTGTATTATGGTGTTCGCTAACCTTGATCCAATAACTGCGGCTTGCAGCTCAAGGCGCGGAATCGTCGTATGTCGCAGGTTTGTCACTCGAGTTTTCGAGCCTACGAAGGCACATTCGATTGAGCTACCTTCTTCGAACCTTACGTACGCTACTGCTGCCATAGCGCTTTCGCTCGCATCGCAGAAGATATGCAGCTGGGCGTGTTTATATCGGTCAGACGTGAGGAGGCGGTAGCATCTTGGGATCTTGATATCTGTTACTTTGGGAAGAACTGCCAACCATCGGTTCCAACCTTCGGCAATGTTTCCCCCAATTTGATGATTCTTTGTTAAATCGTAAATAACAAAGTTGGTGGGAACTAACGACGACAGGCAGAGTATTAATCTGAAATGGAAAAAGGACCAAGTTCTTATCAATTACGTCTCCTTAGATTTACTTTATGAATTTTACGATTATTTGAATCGATTACATATGTTAGAAAGTTCTCCTTTATTTTTATTATATGATACCTACTTTCACGTTTATTATTAGATTTATTTTTTTTCAAATGAATAAGTATCTGGATCAAAATCTTGATAAGTTTTAGTTGCTATCTTTGCTTCACGTTGCTGGAACAAGTTAGCTATTTTTTCTCATTTACATCTCTTTGTCTGACCCTTTCTTCAAATGTTAAATTTTCTTAATTTTCCCCAATAAAAATATTTTTGGGTGTGTTATTGATGAAACTGTGAATCGAATTGTTATACTTATAAGCTGCTTCCTGCATGAGTGATTTAACTGTAATATCTGGTTTTAGTGCTTTTATGCAACTAGCAATTTCACGGATCGTTGAATGGCATATCTCTATTTGTCCATTCGTTTCAGATCTGTTGACAGGAGTTTTAAAAAAATTTATTCCTAGATTCAAAATGGCTTGTTCGATAATATTTGAAACAAAACTACTTTCATTGTCCATTACGATTTGTGCTGGTAAATCCCAGTCATATAATAGTTGTAAAAGAACATTTTTAATGTCTGCTATAGATTTTGATTTAATGGGTCTGATTTTTTAAATATTTTGAGAATTTATCTAACGATGAGATAAATAAGTTATTGGCATTATACGCAAATATATCTGTCGTGAATACCACGATCGAACGAAATTTTAAGCAATAATTTTAGGCGTGTCTTGGCGTGACTGTCGCCAAAATTATAATTTTATTTGTGTTCAAATTCGCCGATCCAAAAGGCCTATTTTCCTTCTGTCGTCTTTTTTATACCCGGAGCTCAGGCTCCCATTTGCACACGCAGGTGCTCCTGAGCTCCTCTGGAACGCAAACCCGCGGTCTGGCAAACGCATCCTCCATCTACATCAAACGCAACCGATGACAGCTCGTCACTGTTGTGACATCGTCTCCCCAAATAAGCGTGCGCGTCGTTCGCTTGTTTATGTGTGCTGTCATCTAACCATGCGCCTGATTTGTGCTGCAGCAGGTAAGTATACTCATATGCTTATTTTTTTTTAAGGTTGCTACGTTACCGCCGGATACGTCCAGAACAGCCAACTTCGTCGCCGGTCGTTCCAATGTGCCACTGGCTGTTCTTAAGTTTACCCGCCTCACTTGGCCGTCCTTCGACCGTATCACTCCCACCACTCGTCCTCTGGGCCATGTGTTCCGCGGTAGGTTCGCATCCACTATCACCACAACGTCTCCTTCTGCGATAGGGCGTACCGGCTTAAACCATTTCGTCCGGCGGGTGAGCGTAGGTAGGTAGTCAGCTATCCACTTTTTCCAGAACATATCGGCCAGTAACTGTGACGTCTTCCAGGATGTTTTAAGAGCCGCTGCGCTGTCGTCGTAGTTGGTAAGTGGTTTGTCCCCGCTCGCGCTTCCCAGGAGGAAGTGATTTGGCGTCAATGGTGGCTCTGAAACGTCATCCAATGGCAAATACGTTAACGGACGTGAATTAATTACCATCTCTATCTCCGCCAGCGCCGTGCCCAGAATTTCGTCGGTAGGGTGTCTCGGAAGCCGTAAAGCGATGATGTTCTTCTTTACCGACTGCACCAACTGCTCCCAGCATCCCCCGAAATGCGGCGCTCCTGGTGGATTGAATTTCCATATCAGTGCCTGTGACGTAAATTCCTCCATCAACTGTTCACGATCAACGTTCTTCAAGCCTTCTCTCAGCTCTCTCGATGCGCCAACGAAGTTAGTTCCGCAGTCAGACAGTATTTCAGCCGGCGCTCCACGTTTCGCGATAAAACGTCTAATCGCCAGGATGCACGACGACGTCGTTAGCGAGTGCGCTACTTCGAGATGGATCGCTCTTGTGGTTAAACACGTGAAAAGGACGCCCCATCGTTTCTCCACTCGTCTGCCCACGGCTACTGTCAAGGGGCCGAAGTAATCGACCCCGGTGAACGTGAAGGCGCGTTGGTAAGCTGCCAATCTTTCGACTGGAAGATTTCCCATCTCCGGAGGATCCGGCGCTGCGTCACGATTTTTGCATTCCTGGCATGCTCGGCGGACGCGATCGTACTCGGAACGCAGGCGTGGCACTTCGAATCTCTCCCTAATCGCGTTCAATGCTGTCTGGTGGTTCAAATGATGATACCGTTGGTGGTAGTACTCCATCAGCAGTGTGGTGACTCGGTGTCTCTTAGGCAGGATAATAGGACGCTTGGTGTCCTCGCTGACCCATGGGCAGTTTATCAGTCGTCCCCGAGACCTCATCACGTCATGCTCATCCAGTTCCGGTGAGAGTTTGTATAGAGTGCTATCCTTTTTAACAACCCTTTGCATTCCAGACTTCCCGACACGGTTTTGCAGGCCTCGGACCTCTTCAGGAAATGCCTCTCGCTGAGTTAGACGGAATATAATCCTTTCGGCCCGTCGTAATTCTTCCTGGGTAAGTGGGCCAACACTCTTCCGACCCTTTTTAGCCTTTAGCTCGAAAATGAAGCGGACAATGAATCCGACTGTCCTCAGCAATACGTTCCACTGAGAAAATCGTTCGAAGGATATAAACTGCTCTTTCGTGGCGTGGTGTAACAGCGACACCCGAATTTCCTCGGACGTCTCCCCAGTATCGGTTCCTTGCCCAGGCCACGTGTGGTCCGATTCCCAAAGAAAATCAGGGCCACGATACCACTGGCTCGAAGCGCTTAAATCCGGGTCTCGTTGCCACTTCGTACCAAGATCTGCGACATTTATCTTGGTTGAGATCCAGCGCCAGTCTTTCACGGCCGTATGCTCTAGCAGTTCTCCAACGCGACAGGCCACAAACTGACTGTATCGACGGTGGTCCGAACGTAACCAGCTTACCACGTTGCGAGAGTCGGTCCAATAGAATACGCGATCTAATCGAATGCGGTGGGATTGTATTATGGTGTTCGCTAACCTTGATCCAATAACTGCGGCTTGCAGCTCAAGGCGCGGAATCGTCGTATGTCGCAGGTTTGTCACTCGAGTTTTCGAGCCTACGAAGGCACATTCGATTGAGCTACCTTCTTCGAACCTTACGTACGCTACTGCTGCCATAGCGCTTTCGCTCGCATCGCAGAAGATATGCAGCTGGGCGTGTTTATATCGGTCAGACGTGAGGAGGCGGTAGCATCTTGGGATCTTGATATCTGTTACTTTGGGAAGAACTGCCAACCATCGGTTCCAACCTTCGGCAATGTTTCCCCCAATTTGATGATTCTTTGTTAAATCGTAAATAACAAAGTTGGTGGGAACTAACGACGACAGGCAGAGTATTAATCTGAAATGGAAAAAGGACCAAGTTCTTATCAATTACGTCTCCTTAGATTTACTTTATGAATTTTACGATTATTTGAATCGATTGCATATGTTAGAAAGTTCTCCTTTATTTTTATTATATGATACCTACTTTCACGTTTATTATTAGATTTATTTTTTTTCAAATGAATAAGTATCTGGATCAAAATCTTGATAAGTTTTAGTTGCTATCTTTGCTTCACGTTGCTGGAACAAGTTAGCTATTTTTTCTCATTTACATCTCTTTGTCTGACCCTTTCTTCAAATGTTAAATTTTCTTAATTTTCCCCAATAAAAATATTTTTGGGTGTGTTATTGATGAAACTGTGAATCGAATTGTTATACTTATAAGCTGCTTCCTGCATGAGTGATTTAACTGTAATATCTGGTTTTAGTGCTTTTATGCAACTAGCAATTTCACGGATCGTTGAATGGCATATCTCTATTTGTCCATTCGTTTCAGATCTGTTGACAGGAGTTTTAAAAAAATTTATTCCTAGATTCAAAATGGCTTGTTCGATAATATTTGAAACAAAACTACTTTCATTGTCCATTACGATTTGTGCTGGTAAATCCCAGTCATATAATAGTTGTAAAAGAACATTTTTAATGTCTGCTATAGATTTTGATTTAATGGGTCTGATTTTTTAAATATTTTGAGAATTTATCTAACGATGAGATAAATAAGTTATTGGCATTATACGCAAATATATCTGTCGTGAATACCACGATCGAACGAAATTTTAAGCAATAATTTTAGGCGTGTCTTGGCGTGACTGTCGCCAAAATTATAATTTTATTTGTGTTCAAATTCGCCGATCCTAAAGGCCTATTTTCCTTCTGTCGTCTTTTTTATACCCGGAGCTCAGGCTCCCATTTGCACACGCAGGTGCTCCTGAGCTCCTCTGGAACGCAAACCCGCGGTCTGGCAAACGCATCCTCCATCTACATCAAACGCAACCGATGACAGCTCGTCACTGTTGTGACATCGTCTCCCCAAATAAGCGTGCGCGTCGTTCGCTTGTTTATGTGTGCTGTCATCTAACCATGCGCCTGATTTGTGCTGCAGCAGGTAAGTATACTCATATGCTTATTTTTTTTTAAGGTTGCTACGTTACCGCCGGATACGTCCAGAACAGCCAACTTCGTCGCCGGTCGTTCCAATGTGCCACTGGCTGTTCTTAAGGTTACCCGCCTCACTTGGCCGTCCTTCGACCGTATCACTCCCACCACTCGTCCTCTGGGCCATGTGTTCCGCGGTAGGTTCGCATCCACTATCACCACAACGTCTCCTTCTGCGATAGGGCGTACCGGCTTAAACCATTTCGTCCGGCGGGTGAGCGTAGGTAGGTAGTCAGCTATCCACTTTTTCCAGAACATATCGGCCAGTAACTGTGACGTCTTCCAGGATGTTTTAAGAGCCGCTGCGCTGTCGTCGTAGTTGGTAAGTGGTTTGTCCCCGCTCGCGCTTCCCAGGAGGAAGTGATTTGGCGTCAATGGTGGCTCTGAAACGTCATCCAATGGCAAATACGTTAACGGACGTGAATTAATTACCATCTCTATCTCCGCCAGCGCCGTGCCCAGAATTTCGTCGGTAGGGTGTCTCGGAAGCCGTAAAGCGATGATGTTCTTCTTTACCGACTGCACCAACCGCTCCCAGCATCCCCCGAAATGCGGCGCTCCTGGTGGATTGAATTTCCATATCAGTGCCTGTGACGTAAATTCCTCCATCAACTGTTCACGATCAACGTTCTTCAAGCCTTCTCTCAGCTCTCTCGATGCGCCAACGAAGTTAGTTCCGCAGTCAGACAGTATTTCAGCCGGCGCTCCACGTTTCGCGATAAAACGTCTAATCGCCAGGATGCACGACGACGTCGTTAGCGAGTGCGCTACTTCGAGATGGATCGCTCTTGTGGTTAAACACGTGAAAAGGACGCCCCATCGTTTCTCCACTCGTCTGCCCACGGCTACTGTCAAGGGGCCGAAGTAATCGACCCCGGTGAACGTGAAGGCGCGTTGGTAAGCTGCCAATCTTTCGACTGGAAGATTTCCCATCTCCGGAGGATCCGGCGCTGCGTCACGATTTTTGCATTCCTGGCATGCTCGGCGGACGCGATCGTACTCGGAACGCAGGCGTGGCACTTCGAATCTCTCCCTAATCGCGTTCAATGCTGTCTGGTGGTTCAAATGATGATACCGTTGGTGGTAGTACTCCATCAGCAGTGTGGTGACTCGGTGTCTCTTAGGCAGGATAATAGGACGCTTGGTGTCCTCGCTGACCCATGGGCAGTTTATCAGTCGTCCCCGAGACCTCATCACGTCATGCTCATCCAGTTCCGGTGAGAGTTTGTATAGAGTGCTATCCTTTTTAACAACCCTTTGCATTCCAGACTTCCCGACACGGTTTTGCAGGCCTCGGACCTCTTCAGGAAATGCCTCTCGCTGAGTTAGACGGAATATAATCCTTTCGGCCCGTCGTAATTCTTCCTGGGTAAGTGGGCCAACACTCTTCCGACCCTTTTTAGCCTTTAGCTCGAAAATGAAGCGGACAATGAATCCGACTGTCCTCAGCAATACGTTCCACTGAGAAAATCGTTCGAAGGATATAAACTGCTCTTTCGTGGCGTGGTGTAACAGCGACACCCGAATTTCCTCGGACGTCTCCCCAGTATCGGTTCCTTGCCCAGGCCACGTGTGGTCCGATTCCCAAAGAAAATCAGGGCCACGATACCACTGGCTCGAAGCGCTTAAATCCGGGTCTCGTTGCCACTTCGTACCAAGATCTGCGACATTTATCTTGGTTGAGATCCAGCGCCAGTCTTTCACGGCCGTATGCTCTAGCAGTTCTCCAACGCGACAGGCCACAAACTGACTGTATCGACGGTGGTCCGAACGTAACCAGCTTACCACGTTGCGAGAGTCGGTCCAATAGAATACGCGATCTAATCGAATGCGGTGGGATTGTATTATGGTGTTCGCTAACCTTGATCCAATAACTGCGGCTTGCAGCTCAAGGCGCGGAATCGTCGTATGTCGCAGGTTTGTCACTCGAGTTTTCGAGCCTACGAAGGCACATTCGATTGAGCTACCTTCTTCGAACCTTACGTACGCTACTGCTGCCATAGCGCTTTCGCTCGCATCGCAGAAGATATGCAGCTGGGCGTGTTTATATCGGTCAGACGTGAGGAGGCGGTAGCATCTTGGGATCTTGATATCTGTTACTTTGGGAAGAACTGCCAACCATCGGTTCCAACCTTCGGCAATGTTTCCCCCAATTTGATGATTCTTTGTTAAATCGTAAATAACAAAGTTGGTGGGAACTAACGACGACAGGCAGAGTATTAATCTGAAATGGAAAAAGGACCAAGTTCTTATCAATTACGTCTCCTTAGATTTACTTTATGAATTTTACGATTATTTGAATCGATTACATATGTTAGAAAGTTCTCCTTTATTTTTATTATATGATACCTACTTTCACGTTTATTATTAGATTTATTTTTTTTCAAATGAATAAGTATCTGGATCAAAATCTTGATAAGTTTTAGTTGCTATCTTTGCTTCACGTTGCTGGAACAAGTTAGCTATTTTTTCTCATTTACATCTCTTTGTCTGACCCTTTCTTCAAATGTTAAATTTTCTTAATTTTCCCCAATAAAAATATTTTTGGGTGTGTTATTGATGAAACTGTGAATCGAATTGTTATACTTATAAGCTGCTTCCTGCATGAGTGATTTAACTGTAATATCTGGTTTTAGTGCTTTTATGCAACTAGCAATTTCACGGATCGTTGAATGGCATATCTCTATTTGTCCATTCGTTTCAGATCTGTTGACAGGAGTTTTAAAAAAAATTATTCCTAGATTCAAAATGGCTTGTTCGATAATATTTGAAACAAAACTACTTTCATTGTCCATTACGATTTGTGCTGGTAAATCCCAGTCATATAATAGTTGTAAAAGAACATTTTTAATGTCTGCTATAGATTTTGATTTAATGGGTCTGATTTTTTAAATATTTTGAGAATTTATCTAACGATGAGATAAATAAGTTATTGGCATTATACGCAAATATATCTGTCGTGAATACCACGATCGAACGAAATTTTAAGCAATAATTTTAGGCGTGTCTTGGCGTGACTGTCGCCAAAATTATAATTTTATTTGTGTTCAAATTCGCCGATCCAAAAGGCCTATTTTCCTTCTGTCGTCTTTTTTATACCCGGAGCTCAGGCTCCCATTTGCACACGCAGGTGCTCCTGAGCTCCTCTGGAACGCAAACCCGCGGTCTGGCAAACGCATCCTCCATCTACATCAAACGCAACCGATGACAGCTCGTCACTGTTGTGACATCGTCTCCCCAAATAAGCGTGCGCGTCGTTCGCTTGTTTATGTGTGCTGTCATCTAACCATGCGCCTGATTTGTGCTGCAGCAGGTAAGTATACTCATATGCTTATTTTTTTTTAAGGTTGCTACGTTACCGCCGGATACGTCCAGAACAGCCAACTTCGTCGCCGGTCGTTCCAATGTGCCACTGGCTGTTCTTAAGGTTACCCGCCTCACTTGGCCGTCCTTCGACCGTATCACTCCCACCACTCGTCCTCTGGGCCATGTGTTCCGCGGTAGGTTCGCATCCACTATCACCACAACGTCTCCTTCTGCGATAGGGCGTACCGGCTTAAACCATTTCGTCCGGCGGGTGAGCGTAGGTAGGTAGTCAGCTATCCACTTTTTCCAGAACATATCGGCCAGTAACTGTGACGTCTTCCAGGATGTTTTAAGAGCCGCTGCGCTGTCGTCGTAGTTGGTAAGTGGTTTGTCCCCGCTCGCGCTTCCCAGGAGGAAGTGATTTGGCGTCAATGGTGGCTCTGAAACGTCATCCAATGGCAAATACGTTAACGGACGTGAATTAATTACCATCTCTATCTCGGTAGGGTGTCTCGGAAGCCGTAAAGCGATGATGTTCTTCTTTACCGACTGCACCAACCGCTCCCAGCATCCCCCGAAATGCGGCGCTCCTGGTGGATTGAATTTCCATATCAGTGCCTGTGACGTAAATTCCTCCATCAACTGTTCACGATCAACGTTCTTCAAGCCTTCTCTCAGCTCTCTCGATGCGCCAACGAAGTTAGTTCCGCAGTCAGACAGTATTTCAGCCGGCGCTCCACGTTTCGCGATAAAACGTCTAATCGCCAGGATGCACGACGACGTCGTTAGCGAGTGCGCTACTTCGAGATGGATCGCTCTTGTGGTTAAACACGTGAAAAGGACGCCCCATCGTTTCTCCACTCGTCTGCCCACGGCTACTGTCAAGGGGCCGAAGTAATCGACCCCGGTGAACGTGAAGGCGCGTTGGTAGGCTGCCAATCTTTCGACTGGAAGATTTCCCATCTCCGGAGGATCCGGCGCTGCGTCACGATTTTTGCATTCCTGGCATGCTCGGCGGACGCGATCGTACTCGGAACGCAGGCGTGGCACTTGGAATCTCTCCCTAATCGCGTTCAATGCTGTCTGGTGGTTCAAATGATGATACCGTTGGTGGTAGTACTCCATCAGCAGTGTGGTGACTCGGTGTCTCTTAGGCAGGATAATAGGACGCTTGGTGTCCTCGCTGACCCATGGGCAGTTTATCAGTCGTCCCCGAGACCTCATCACGTCATGCTCATCCAGTTCCGGTGAGAGTTTGTATAGAGTGCTATCCTTTTTAACAACCCTTTGCATTCCAGACTTCCCGACACGGTTTTGCAGGCCTCGGACCTCTTCAGGAAATGCCTCTCGCTGAGTTAGACGGAATATAATCCTTTCGGCCCGTCGTAATTCTTCCTGGGTAAGTGGGCCAACACTCTTCCGACCCTTTTTAGCCTTTAGCTCGAAAATGAAGCGGACAATGAATCCGACTGTCCTCAGCAATACGTTCCACTGAGAAAATCGTTCGAAGGATATAAACTGCTCTTTCGTGGCGTGGTGTAACAGCGACACCCGAATTTCCTCGGACGTCTCCCCAGTATCGGTTCCTTGCCCAGGCCACGTGTGGTCCGATTCCCAAAGAAAATCAGGGCCACGATACCACTGGCTCGAAGCGCTTAAATCCGGGTCTCGTTGCCACTTCGTTTCATTTCTTCAAACTCTTCTGTTTCATCATCCTGTTGTTTGTCATGATTTTTCATGTAACGTTCGTATGAGGACATTTCAGAGTCATCATACTCCTTCAAACTTTCTTCGTTATCTGAGTATTCCACTGGGTAACCTTGATTTTTTTGAATGGTTTCGACATTAAAGACTCGTTGTCTTTTTAGTGGTGGTCGATTGTTTCGGGAGGAGCCTGGTCGGTTCCCATAATTAATTTGTCTAGACCTTATGGATTGATCTACATCCATGGGTTCTGGATCTTGTTGTTTAAAAGGATTTTTGGGTGGTAAACCTGTTGGTTTAAAATTTTGAAAATTGTTGTTATAGTTTGGTCGCATTCCAAACGGCTTTTGCATTGGTGCAAAATGTCGATTAACGAATGGGTTTGGTGGTAGAGGGGGTCTGTTAAATGCATTCCGTGGAGGATGCGGTACTTGTGGGATAAGATTTCTGGGCGCTGTTGGCACTGGCATCGTTCTTGGTTTGGTAAGCATTTTTCTACATTCAATATTTTGGAATGAGATACAGTAGCTATAAGCTGCTGCTAGAGATGAAGGTTCATAATTTCTTATGAATTTGTATACATCTCCATCTAGTCCTCGGATAAATGAATCGACCGCTTTTTTATTATATGTTTCTATTAATGCCTTCGATGCTTCTTGAGGAGATTTCTGCTATTGCGTTGTTTATAAGAATGTTTGTTTCATCAATTCTCTTGATGATTCCGTTTGTGTAAACCTTTTCAAATGTGCAGTCTGAATGATTTCCTTGAATGATTCTTTGTACACATTCCGATGTTGGTTGAATATTTATACTTTCACAAGTATACATATCTTGTTGGTTTTGATTGCATGGTTGTGATAATTCGTATATGTGTAATTCGTATCTGATGAAATAATTTTGCTTCAAGATGATTCGTTTGCTGTTGTTGATTATGGAGTCTACATAATTGTACTCATAAATATCTTTTGAACTTTAACATGTAGATAACATGCGTGGTATTCATTGTTACTTGAGCACTTGATTTTGCTAACATTTCTTCTGGTGATGTCACCGAAATGTTGTGGTCTGCAAGAAATTTCATCATTTCCTTAAGTTCTTCGAGGGATAAAATCTTACTGCTTGGTATGCCATGCTTTGCTAATAGAATAGCTTCTTCAAGATTTTCAAGATGATTTTGCAAAGAATCGAGATTTGATATTATGATAAGATGTTGTATCTCAATAGATCTTTGCTTAAATCTTTCAAACTGGAGTTTGAGGACGTCGTTTGTGATTGTTGTTAGATCTTGTAGTCGTTGGTTTATACCTTCATTGATGAGTACTTGTTGATTATTTTGCAGGATCAACGAATTGAGTGTTGAATTTATAATGCGTATATCTTCGGCATCTGGATTTCCAGCGATCCATTTCCATGCTGTACCAATCGCATCCCATCGCTTTTGTCGCACTACTTGCGGTTTAATTTTACAATATGTTTCATATAATGTTTGTAGCTTAATACGAATTATGCTATATAATGGTCCTGAGTCGATATTTTGGGACAAATCTTATTATTTTCAATTATATTTTCAATTTGTGTTATATCCAATGGGTGTACAATTCTTAAATATCCTGATTTGATTTGAGCTCTTCCGAGAGAAACTATGGCAAGTGGATTCTTTGTTAAATCGTAAATAACAAAGTTGGTGGGAACTAACGACGACAGGCAGAGTATTAATCTGAAATGGAAAAAGGACCAAGTTCTTATCAATTACGTCTCCTTAGATTTGCTTTATGAATTTTACGATTATTTGAATCGATTACATATGTTGGAAAGTTCTCCTTTATTTTTATTATATGTTACCTACTTTCACGTTTATTATTAGATTTATTTTTTTCAAATGAATAAGTATCTGGATCAAAATCTTGATAAGTTTTAGTTGCTATCTTTGCTTCACGTTGCTGGAACAAGTTAGCTATTTTTTTCTCATTTGCATCTCTTTGTCTGACCCTTTCTTCAAATGTTAAATTTTCTGAATTTTCCCCAATAAAAATATTTTTGGGTGTGTTATTGATGAAACTGTGAATCGAATTGTTATACTTATAAGCTGCTTCCTGCATGAGTGATTTAACTGTAATATCTGGTTTTAGTGCTTTTATGCATCTAGCAATTTCACGGATCGTTGAATGGCATTTCTCTATTTGTCCATTCGTTTCACATCTGTTGACAGGAGTTTTAAAATAATTTATTCCTAGATTCAAAATGGCTTGTTCGATAATATTTGAAACAAAACTACTTTCATTGTCCGTTACGATTTGTGCTGGTAAATCCCAGTCATATAATAGTTGTAAAAGAACATTTTTAATGTCTGCTATAGATTTTGATTTAATGGGTCTGATTTTTTAAATATTTTGAGAATTTATCTAACGATGAGATTAATAAGTTATTAGCATTATACGCAAATATATCAATATGAATTATTTCTCCTGGGTATTTTGGTGTTGGTGTTTTCTGTCTAAAAATTTTTGTGGTTTCCTTTCATATTTTTCTATTTTGCAAATTTCACAAATTTTTACAAAGTTTCTTATGGTCTTTGTCATTCCGGGAAAGTAATATTTTTTTATGAATTGCAAGGAATTTTCTTGAGCATTACGATGTGCAAAATTGTGTATTTCTTTGGTTTTTTGTAGCTGTTCTGCCGCTGAAGCGATATCTTCTACTATTTTTTGTGAATATCTTGCTTTTAGAATTTTTGGATTGAACATAATTTTAAATATTTCTTGAATTTTTCCCATGGTATGTTCATCACATAATATACCATTTCTGACAGCAGGATTTAAAACTTTCTTTAGTTTTTCTGTTAAGAATTCATTGGAAAAGAATGGTTGGAATTGGTATTGGTGCGGAAAATTAGTTGGTTGCGAAAGACGTTAACAGGTGCTTCGGTAGATAGAATGAAAGAATTGTCATCATCTTCTGCAGAATGTTGTGTTGGTCTTAATAAATTAATTTGTACTCGAGATAATGCATCGGCTACAACATTAGCTTTACCTGGTTTGTAATGAAGTTCATAGTCATGTTCTTCTAGAAAAGCCTTCCATCTTTTTAGTTTTGCATTGTTATTTTTTGGAGATAGTGTGAATGTTAATGGGAGGTGATCAGTAAAATTGTTTAGTTTTGCTCCATATATAAAATTTCTTAAGGTTTGTAGAGCCCATACTACTGCTAGCATTTTCTTTTCGTTGGTAGCGTAGTTTTCTTCAGTCCTTGAAAGAGTCCTGGAAATAAAGGTTATTGGGCGTTCTCCATCCTGGTTCTGCTGAGATAAGACTGCTCCCAGGGCTTTATCTGAAGCATCTGTGGTTAAAATAAAAGGTTTTTCAAAGTCTGGAAATGTTAAAACATCATTTGAACATAAAATGTTTTTCAAAGTCTGGAAATGTTAAAACATCATTTGAACATAAAATGTTTTTCAAAGTCTGGAAATGTTAAAACATCATTTGAACATAAAATGTTTTTCAAATATTGAAAAGGTTTTTTTGCTGATTCATCTAGTGTAATCGGGAAATTTTTAGATTAATTTTTAGGAATTTGGCGATGGCCATCCTCTCCTCTTAGAAGTTTCGTAAGGGGTTTTGCAAGGCTTGCGTAATTCTTTATGAAACGTCTATAGTATCGAGAGAGTCTTAAAAATGATCTTAAATCTTTAAGGTTTTTTGGTTCGGGATATTTTTGAATACATTCAACCTTTTTTAAATTTGGCTTGAGACCTTCCGCAGATACGATAAAACCGAGAAATTCAACTTCTGTTTTGATGAATTCAGACTTATCTGGTTGGATTTTAAAATTAGCTTCTTTTAATGTTTGTAGAATTGTTTTTTAAATTTCGCATGTGTTCTTCGAATGTTTTTCCAAAAATGATAATGTCATCAATGTAGACATGACATATCTTTCCGATATGGTCTCTCAGAATATCATCCATCACTCTTTGGAAGATGGATGGTGCATTTTTGAGTCCAAAAGGCATTCTTATAAATTCAAATTTTCCATTATTCACAGAAAAGGCAGTTTTTTCTATGTCTTTTTTATTAATTGGAATTTGGTGAAAACTTGACGCTAGGTCAAGGGTGGTGAAGTATTTATTCGAACCTAAATTCGCTAAGACAGTAGAGGGTATTGGACACCAACAGTATTGTTGGGTATTGGATATCTGTCACTGATTGTTTTTGAATTGATTTTTCTATAATCGATCAAAAGTCGATATTTTTTTTCATTAGAAGCATCCATTTTTTTATTAACAATCCATACTGGAGAATTGTATGGAGATCTCGAAGGTCTAATAATTTCGTCGGATAATAATTTTGTAATTTGTTTATTGACTTGATTTTTTAAAGCTTGAGGATAAGGATAGGTTTTACTATAAACCGGAAAATTATCTGTTGTTCTTATTTCTGCTTTTACCTTTGTGGTAAATGGAAGTTTTTATCTGGAGGATGGAAAATATCTTTAAATTCTGTAAGGAGTTTTTTTAACTCATGTTTGTGATAGGCTTGGAGATGATCGTCTCTTACTTTTATTTGATTAACTTGCTGTAGTATATACTGTAAAATAGGTATTGTGAATTTGTTGTCAATAATTAATTTTTCATTTGCAGTATCGATTATAGAAAGTAAGGTAATGTAGAATTTATTCTAAAAAATTTAATTCACATTTTTCAAACTCTTCTGTTTCATCATCCTGTTGTTTGTCATGATTTTTCATGTAACGTTCGTATGAGGACATTTCAGAGTCATCATACTCCTTCAAACTTTCTTCGTTATAATCTGAGTATTCCACTGGGTAACCTTGATTTTTTTGAATGGTTTCGACATTAAATACTCGTTGTCTTTTTAGTGGTGGTCGATTGTTTCGGGAGGAGCCTGGTCGGTTCCCATAATTAATTTGTCTAGACCTTATGGATTGATCTACATCCATGGGTTCTGGATCTTGTTGTTTAAAAGGATTTTTGGGTGGTAAACCTGTTGGTTTAAAATTTTGAAAATTGTTGTTATAGTTTGGTCGCATTCCAAACGGCTTTTGCATTGGTGCAAAATGTCGATTAACGAATGGGTTTGGTGGTAGAGGGGGTCTGTTAAATGCATTCCGTGGAGGATGCGGTACTTGTGGGATAAGATTTCTGGGCGCTGTTGGCACTGGCATCGTTCTTGGTTTGGTAAGCATTTTTCTACATTCAATATTTTGGAATGAGATACAGTAGCTATAAGCTGCTGCTAGAGATGAAGGTTCATAATTTCTTATGAATTTGTATACATCTCCATCTAGTCCTCGGATAAATGAATCGACCGCTTTTTTATTATATGTTTCTATTAATGCCTTCGATGCTTCTTGAGGAGATTTCTGCTATTGCGTTGTTTATAAGAATGTTTGTTTCATCAATTCTCTTGATGATTCCGTTTGTGTAAACCTTTTCAAATGTGCAGTCTGAATGATTTCCTTGAATGATTCTTTGTACACATTCCGATGTTGGTTGAATATTTATACTTTCACAAGTATACATATCTTGTTGGTTTTGATTGCATGGTTGTGATAATTCGTATATGTGTAATTCGTATCTGATGAAATAATTTTGCTTCAAGATGATTCGTTTGCTGTTGTTGATTATGGAGTCTACATAATTGTACTCATAAATATCTTTTGAACTTTAACATGTAGATAACATGCGTGGTATTCATTGTTACTTGAGCACTTGATTTTGCTAACATTTCTTCTGGTGATGTCACCGAAATGTTGTGGTCTGCAAGAAATTTCATCATTTCCTTAAGTTCTTCGAGGGATAAAATCTTACTGCTTGGTATGCCATGCTTTGCTTATAGAATAGCTTCTTCAAGATTTTCAAGATGATTTTGCAAAGAATCGAGATTTGATATTATGATAAGATGTTGTATCTCAATAGATCTTTGCTTAAATCTTTCAAACTGGAGTTTGAGGACGTCGTTTGTGATTGTTGTTAGATCTTGTAGTCGTTGGTTTATACCTTCATTGATGAGTACTTGTTGATTATTTTGCAGGATCAACGAATTGAGTGTTGAATTTATAATGCGTATATCTTCGGCATCTGGATTTCCAGCGATCCATTTCCATGCTGTACCAATCGCATCCCATCGCTTTTGTCGTACTACTTGCGGTTTAATTTTACAATATGTTTCATATAATGTTTGTAGCTTAATACGAATTATGCTATATAATGGTCCTGAGTCGATATTTTGGGACAAATCTGCATAATTATTTTCAATTATGTTTTCAATTTGTGTTAAATCCAATGGGTGTACAATTCTTAAATATCCTGATTTGATTTGAGCTCTTCCGAGAGAAACTATGGCAAGTGGATTCTTTGTTAAATCGTAAATAACAAAGTTGGTGGGAACTAACGACGACAGGCAGAGTATTAATCTGAAATGGAAAAAGGACCAAGTTCTTATCAATTACGTCTCCTTAGATTTACTTTATGCATTTTACGATTATTTGAATCGATTACATATGTTAGAAAGTTCTCCTTTATTTTTATTATATGATACCTACTTTCACGTTTATTATTAGATTTATTTTTTTTCAAATGAATAAGTATCTGGATCAAAATCTTGATAAGTTTTAGTTGCTATCTTTGCTTCACGTTGCTGGAACAAGTTAGCTATTTTTTTCTCATTTGCATCTCTTTGTCTGACCCTTTCTTCAAATGTTAAATTTTCTGAATTTTCCCCAATAAAAATATTTTTGGGTGTGTTATTGATGAAACTGTGAATCGAATTGTTATACTTATAAGCTGCTTCCTGCATGAGTGATTTAACTGTAATATCTGGTTTTAGTGCTTTTATGCATCTAGCAATTTCACGGATCGTTGAATGGCATATCTCTATTTGTCCATTCGTTTCAGATCTGTTGACAGGAGTTTAAAAAAAATTTATTCCTAGATTCAAAATGGCTTGTTCGATAATATTTGAAACAAAACTACTTTCATTGTCCATTACGATTTGTGCTGGTAAATCCCAGTCATATAATAGTTGTAAAAGAACATTTTTAATGTCTGCTATAGATTTTGATTTAATGGGTCTGATTTTTTAAATATTTTGAGATTTATCTAACGATGAGATAAATAAGTTATTGGCATTATACGCAAATATATCTGTCGTGAATACCACGATCGAACGAAATTTTAAGCAATAATTTTAGGCGTGTCTTGGCGTGACTGTCGCCAAAATTATAATTTTATTTGTGTTCAAATTCGCCGAATGAAAAGGCCTATTTTCCCTCTGTCGTCTCTTTTATACCCGGAGCTCAGGCTCCCATTTGCACACGCAGGTGCTCCTGAGCTCCTCTGGAACGCAAACCCGCGGTCTGGCAAACGCATCCTCCATCTACATCAAACGCAACCGATGACAGCTCGTCACTGTTGTGACATCGTCTCCCCAAATAAGCGTGCGCGTCGTTCGCTTGTTTATGTGTGCTGTCATCTAACCATGCGCCTGATTTGTGCTGCAGCAGGTAAGTATACTCATATGCTTATTTTTTTTTAAGGTTGCTACGTTACCGCCGGATACGTCCAGAACAGCCAACTTCGTCGCCGGTCGTTCCAATGTGCCACTGGCTGTTCTTAAGGTTACCCGCCTCACTTGGCCGTCCTTCGACCGTATCACTCCCACCACTCGTCCTCTGGGCCATGTGTTCCGCGGTAGGTTCGCATCCACTATCACCACAACGTCTCCTTCTGCGATAGGGCGTACCGGCTTAAACCATTTCGTCCGGCGGGTGAGCGTAGGTAGGTAGTCAGCGTTCCACTTTTTCCAGAACATATCGGCCAGTAACTGTGACGTCTTCCAGGATGTTTTAAGAGCCGCTGCGCTGTCGTCGTAGTTGGTAAGTGGTTTGTCCCCGCTCGCGCTTCCCAGGAGGAAGTGATTTGGCGTCAATGGTGGCTCTGAAACGTCATCCAATGGCAAATACGTTAACGGACGTGAATTAATTACCATCTCTATCTCCGCCAGCGCCGTGCCCAGAATTTCGTCGGTAGGGTGTCTCGGAAGCCGTAAAGCGATGATGTTCTTCTTTACCGACTGCACCAACCGCTCCCAGCATCCCCCGAAATGCGGCGCTCCTGGTGGATTGAATTTCCATATCAGTGCCTGTGACGTAAATTCCTCCATCAACTGTTCACGATCAACGTTCTTCAAGCCTTCTCTCAGCTCTCTCGATGCGCCAACGAAGTTAGTTCCGCAGTCAGACAGTATTTCAGCCGGCGCTCCACGTTTCGCGATAAAACGTCTAATCGCCAGGATGCACGACGACGTCGTTAGCGAGTGCGCTACTTCGAGATGGATCGCTCTTGTGGTTAAACACGTGAAAAGGACGCCCCATCGTTTCTCCACTCGTCTGCCCACGGCTACTGTCAAGGGGCCGAAGTAATCGACCCCGGTGAACGTGAAGGCGCGTTGGTAAGCTGCCAATCTTTCGACTGGAAGATTTCCCATCTCCGGAGGATCCGGCGCTGCGTCACGATTTTTGCATTCCTGGCATGCTCGGCGGACGCGATCGTACTCGGAACGCAGGCGTGGCACTTCGAATCTCTCCCTAATCGCGTTCAATGCTGTCTGGTGGTTCAAATGATGATACCGTTGGTGGTAGTACTCCATCAGCAGTGTGGTGACTCGGTGTCTCTTAGGCAGGATAATAGGACGCTTGGTGTCCTCGCTGACCCATGGGCAGTTTATCAGTCGTCCCCGAGACCTCATCACGTCATGCTCATCCAGTTCCGGTGAGAGTTTGTATAGAGTGCTATCCTTTTTAACAACCCTTTGCATTCCAGACTTCCCGACACGGTTTTGCAGGCCTCGGACCTCTTCAGGAAATGCCTCTCGCTGAGTTAGACGGAATATAATCCTTTCGGCCCGTCGTAATTCTTCCTGGGTAAGTGGGCCAACACTCTTCCGACCCTTTTTAGCCTTTAGCTCGAAAATGAAGCGGACAATGAATCCGACTGTCCTCAGCAATACGTTCCACTGAGAAAATCGTTCGAAGGATATAAACTGCTCTTTCGTGGCGTGGTGTAACAGCGACACCCGAATTTCCTCGGACGTCTCCCCAGTATCGGTTCCTTGCCCAGGCCACGTGTGGTCCGATTCCCAAAGAAAATCAGGGCCACGATACCACTGGCTCGAAGCGCTTAAATCCGGGTCTCGTTGCCACTTCGTACCAAGATCTGCGACATTTATCTTGGTTGAGATCCAGCGCCAGTCTTTCACGGCCGTATGCTCTAGCAGTTCTCCAACGCGACAGGCCACAAACTGACTGTATCGACGGTGGTCCGAACGTAACCAGCTTACCACGTTGCGAGAGTCGGTCCAATAGAATACGCGATCTAATCGAATGCGGTGGGATTGTATTATGGTGTTCGCTAACCTTGATCCAATAACTGCGGCTTGCAGCTCAAGGCGCGGAATCGTCGTATGTCGCAGGTTTGTCACTCGAGTTTTCGAGCCTACGAAGGCACATTCGATTGAGCTACCTTCTTCGAACCTTACGTACGCTACTGCTGCCATAGCGCTTTCGCTCGCATCGCAGAAGATATGCAGCTGGGCGTGTTTATATCGGTCAGACGTGAGGAGGCGGTAGCATCTTGGGATCTTGATATCTGTTACTTTGGGAAGAACTGCCAACCATCGGTTCCAACCTTCGGCAATGTTTCCCCCAATTTGATGATTCTTTGTTAAATCGTAAATAACAAAGTTGGTGGGAACTAACGACGACAGGCAGAGTATTAATCTGAAATGGAAAAAGGACCAAGTTCTTATCAATTACGTCTCCTTAGATTTACTTTATGAATTTTACGATTATTTGAATCGATTACATATGTTAGAAAGTTCTCCTTTATTTTTATTATATGATACCTACTTTCACGTTTATTATTAGATTTATTTTTTTTCAAATGAATAAGTATCTGGATCAAAATCTTGATAAGTTTTAGTTGCTATCTTTGCTTCACGTTGCTGGAACAAGTTAGCTATTTTTTCTCATTTACATCTCTTTGTCTGACCCTTTCTTCAAATGTTAAATTTTCTTAATTTTCCCCAATAAAAATATTTTTGGGTGTGTTATTGATGAAACTGTGAATCGAATTGTTATACTTATAAGCTGCTTCCTGCATGAGTGATTTAACTGTAATATCTGGTTTTAGTGCTTTTATGCAACTAGCAATTTCACGGATCGTTGAATGGCATATCTCTATTTGTCCATTCGTTTCAGATCTGTTGACAGGAGTTTTAAAAAAATTTATTCCTAGATTCAAAATGGCTTGTTCGATAATATTTGAAACAAAACTACTTTCATTGTCCATTACGATTTGTGCTGGTAAATCCCAGTCATATAATAGTTGTAAAAGAACATTTTTAATGTCTGCTATAGATTTTGATTTAATGGGTCTGATTTTTTAAATATTTTGAGAATTTATCTAACGATGAGATAAATAAGTTATTGGCATTATACGCAAATATATCTGTCGTGAATACCACGATCGAACGAAATTTTAAGCAATAATTTTAGGCGTGTCTTGGCGTGACTGTCGCCAAAATTATAATTTTATTTGTGTTCAAATTCGCCGATCCAAAAGGCCTATTTTCCTTCTGTCGTCTTTTTTATACCCGGAGCTCAGGCTCCCATTTGCACACGCAGGTGCTCCTGAGCTCCTCTGGAACGCAAACCCGCGGTCTGGCAAACGCATCCTCCATGTACATCAAACGCAACCGATGACAGCTCGTCACTGTTGTGACATCGTCTCCCCAAATAAGCGTGCGCGTCGTTCGCTTGTTTATGTGTGCTGTCATCTAACCATGCGCCTGATTTGTGCTGCAGCAGGTAAGTATACTCATATGCTTATTTTTTTTTAAGGTTGCTACGTTACCGCCGGATACGTCCAGAACAGCCAACTTCGTCGCCGGTCGTTCCAATGTGCCACTGGCTGTTCTTAAGTTTACCCGCCTCACTTGGCCGTCCTTCGACCGTATCACTCCCACCACTCGTCCTCTGGGCCATGTGTTCCGCGGTAGGTTCGCATCCACTATCACCACAACGTCTCCTTCTGCGATAGGGCGTACCGGCTTAAACCATTTCGTCCGGCGGGTGAGCGTAGGTAGGTAGTCAGCTATCCACTTTTTCCAGAACATATCGGCCAGTAACTGTGACGTCTTCCAGGATGTTTTAAGAGCCGCTGCGCTGTCGTCGTAGTTGGTAAGTGGTTTGTCCCCGCTCGCGCTTCCCAGGAGGAAGTGATTTGGCGTCAATGGTGGCTCTGAAACGTCATCCAATGGCAAATACGTTAACGGACGTGAATTAATTACCATCTCTATCTCCGCCAGCGCCGTGCCCAGAATTTCGTCGGTAGGGTGTCTCGGAAGCCGTAAAGCGATGATGTTCTTCTTTACCGACTGCACCAACTGCTCCCAGCATCCCCCGAAATGCGGCGCTCCTGGTGGATTGAATTTCCATATCAGTGCCTGTGACGTAAATTCCTCCATCAACTGTTCACGATCAACGTTCTTCAAGCCTTCTCTCAGCTCTCTCGATGCGCCAACGAAGTTAGTTCCGCAGTCAGACAGTATTTCAGCCGGCGCTCCACGTTTCGCGATAAAACGTCTAATCGCCAGGATGCACGACGACGTCGTTAGCGAGTGCGCTACTTCGAGATGGATCGCTCTTGTGGTTAAACACGTGAAAAGGACGCCCCATCGTTTCTCCACTCGTCTGCCCACGGCTACTGTCAAGGGGCCGAAGTAATCGACCCCGGTGAACGTGAAGGCGCGTTGGTAAGCTGCCAATCTTTCGACTGGAAGATTTCCCATCTCCGGAGGATCCGGCGCTGCGTCACGATTTTTGCATTCCTGGCATGCTCGGCGGACGCGATCGTACTCGGAACGCAGGCGTGGCACTTCGAATCTCTCCCTAATCGCGTTCAATGCTGTCTGGTGGTTCAAATGATGATACCGTTGGTGGTAGTACTCCATCAGCAGTGTGGTGACTCGGTGTCTCTTAGGCAGGATAATAGGACGCTTGGTGTCCTCGCTGACCCATGGGCAGTTTATCAGTCGTCCCCGAGACCTCATCACGTCATGCTCATCCAGTTCCGGTGAGAGTTTGTATAGAGTGCTATCCTTTTTAACAACCCTTTGCATTCCAGACTTCCCGACACGGTTTTGCAGGCCTCGGACCTCTTCAGGAAATGCCTCTCGCTGAGTTAGACGGAATATAATCCTTTCGGCCCGTCGTAATTCTTCCTGGGTAAGTGGGCCAACACTCTTCCGACCCTTTTTAGCCTTTAGCTCGAAAATGAAGCGGACAATGAATCCGACTGTCCTCAGCAATACGTTCCACTGAGAAAATCGTTCGAAGGATATAAACTGCTCTTTCGTGGCGTGGTGTAACAGCGACACCCGAATTTCCTCGGACGTCTCCCCAGTATCGGTTCCTTGCCCAGGCCACGTGTGGTCCGATTCCCAAAGAAAATCAGGGCCACGATACCACTGGCTCGAAGCGCTTAAATCCGGGTCTCGTTGCCACTTCGTACCAAGATCTGCGACATTTATCTTGGTTGAGATCCAGCGCCAGTCTTTCACGGCCGTATGCTCTAGCAGTTCTCCAACGCGACAGGCCACAAACTGACTGTATCGACGGTGGTCCGAACGTAACCAGCTTACCACGTTGCGAGAGTCGGTCCAATAGAATACGCGATCTAATCGAATGCGGTGGGATTGTATTATGGTGTTCGCTAACCTTGATCCAATAACTGCGGCTTGCAGCTCAAGGCGCGGAATCGTCGTATGTCGCAGGTTTGTCACTCGAGTTTTCGAGCCTACGAAGGCACATTCGATTGAGCTACCTTCTTCGAACCTTACGTACGCTACTGCTGCCATAGCGCTTTCGCTCGCATCGCAGAAGATATGCAGCTGGGCGTGTTTATATCGGTCAGACGTGAGGAGGCGGTAGCATCTTGGGATCTTGATATCTGTTACTTTGGGAAGAACTGCCAACCATCGGTTCCAACCTTCGGCAATGTTTCCCCCAATTTGATGATTCTTTGTTAAATCGTAAATAACAAAGTTGGTGGGAATTAACGACGACAGGCAGAGTATTAATCGGAAAGGGAAAATTTACCAAGTTCTTATCAATTACGTCTCCTTAGATTTACTTTATGAATTTTACGATTATTTGAATCGATTACATATGTTAGAAAGTTCTCCTTTATTTTTATTATATGATACCTACTTTCACGTTTATTATTAGATTTATTTTTTTTCAAATGAATAAGTATCTGGATCAAAATCTTGATAAGTTTTAGTTGCTATCTTTGCTTCACGTTGCTGGAACAAGTTAGCTATTTTTTCTCATTTACATCTCTTTGTCTGACCCTTTCTTCAAATGTTAAATTTTCTTAATTTTCCCCAATAAAAATATTTTTGGGTGTGTTATTGATGAAACTGTGAATCGAATTGTTATACTTATAAGCTGCTTCCTGCATGAGTGATTTAACTGTAATATCTGGTTTTAGTGCTTTTATGCAACTAGCAATTTCACGGATCGTTGAATGGCATATCTCTATTTGTCCATTCGTTTCAGATCTGTTGACAGGAGTTTTAAAAAAATTTATTCCTAGATTCAAAATGGCTTGTTCGATAATATTTGAAACAAAACTACTTTCATTGTCCATTACGATTTGTGCTGGTAAATCCCAGTCATATAATAGTTGTAAAAGAACATTTTTAATGTCTGCTATAGATTTTGATTTAATGGGTCTGATTTTTTAAATATTTTGAGAATTTATCTAACGATGAGATAAATAAGTTATTGGCATTATACGCAAATATATCTGTCGTGAATACCACGATCGTACGAAATTTTAAGCAATAATTTTAGGCGTGTCTTGGCGTGACTGTCGCCAAAATTATAATTTTATTTGTGTTCAAATTCGCCGATCCAAAAGGCCTATTTTCCTTCTGTCGTCTTTTTTATACCCGGAGCTCAGGCTCCCATTTGCACACGCAGGTGCTCCTGAGCTCCTCTGGAACGCAAACCCGCGGTCTGGCAAACGCATCCTCCATCTACATCAAACGCAACCGATGACAGCTCGTCACTGTTGTGACATCGTCTCCCCAAATAAGCGTGCGCGTCGTTCGCTTGTTTATGTGTGCTGTCATCTAACCATGCGCCTGATTTGTGCTGCAGCAGGTAAGTATACTCATATGCTTATTTTTTTTTAAGGTTGCTACGTTACCGCCGGATACGTCCAGAACAGCCAACTTCGTCGCCGGTCGTTCCAATGTGCCACTGGCTGTTCTTAAGTTTACCCGCCTCACTTGGCCGTCCTTCGACCGTATCACTCCCACCACTCGTCCTCTGGGCCATGTGTTCCGCGGTAGGTTCGCATCCACTATCACCACAACGTCTCCTTCTGCGATAGGGCGTACCGGCTTAAACCATTTCGTCCGGCGGGTGAGCGTAGGTAGGTAGTCAGCTATCCACTTTTTCCAGAACATATCGGCCAGTAACTGTGACGTCTTCCAGGATGTTTTAAGAGCCGCTGCGCTGTCGTCGTAGTTGGTAAGTGGTTTGTCCCCGCTCGCGCTTCCCAGGAGGAAGTGATTTGGCGTCAATGGTGGCTCTGAAACGTCATCCAATGGCAAATACGTTAACGGACGTGAATTAATTACCATCTCTATCTCCGCCAGCGCCGTGCCCAGAATTTCGTCGGTAGGGTGTCTCGGAAGCCGTAAAGCGATGATGTTCTTCTTTACCGACTGCACCAACCGCTCCCAGCATCCCCCGAAATGCGGCGCTCCTGGTGGATTGAATTTCCATATCAGTGCCTGTGACGTAAATTCCTCCATCAACTGTTCACGATCAACGTTCTTCAAGCCTTCTCTCAGCTCTCTCGATGCGCCAACGAAGTTAGTTCCGCAGTCAGACAGTATTTCAGCCGGCGCTCCACGTTTCGCGATAAAACGTCTAATCGCCAGGATGCACGACGACGTCGTTAGCGAGTGCGCTACTTCGAGATGGATCGCTCTTGTGGTTAAACACGTGAAAAGGACGCCCCATCGTTTCTCCACTCGTCTGCCCACGGCTACTGTCAAGGGGCCGAAGTAATCGACCCCGGTGAACGTGAAGGCGCGTTGGTAAGCTGCCAATCTTTCGACTGGAAGATTTCCCATCTCCGGAGGATCCGGCGCTGCGTCACGATTTTTGCATTCCTGGCATGCTCGGCGGACGCGATCGTACTCGGAACGCAGGCGTGGCACTTCGAATCTCTCCCTAATCGCGTTCAATGCTGTCTGGTGGTTCAAATGATGATACCGTTGGTGGTAGTACTCCATCAGCAGTGTGGTGACTCGGTGTCTCTTAGGCAGGATAATAGGACGCTTGGTGTCCTCGCTGACCCATGGGCAGTTTATCAGTCGTCCCCGAGACCTCATCACGTCATGCTCATCCAGTTCCGGTGAGAGTTTGTATAGAGTGCTATCCTTTTTAACAACCCTTTGCATTCCAGACTTCCCGACACGGTTTTGCAGGCCTCGGACCTCTTCAGGAAATGCCTCTCGCTGAGTTAGACGGAATATAATCCTTTCGGCCCGTCGTAATTCTTCCTGGGTAAGTGGGCCAACACTCTTCCGACCCTTTTTAGCCTTTAGCTCGAAAATGAAGCGGACAATGAATCCGACTGTCCTCAGCAATACGTTCCACTGAGAAAATCGTTCGAAGGATATAAACTGCTCTTTCGTGGCGTGGTGTAACAGCGACACCCGAATTTCCTCGGACGTCTCCCCAGTATCGGTTCCTTGCCCAGGCCACGTGTGGTCCGATTCCCAAAGAAAATCAGGGCCACGATACCACTGGCTCGAAGCGCTTAAATCCGGGTCTCGTTGCCACTTCGTACCAAGATCTGCGACATTTATCTTGGTTGAGATCCAGCGCCAGTCTTTCACGGCCGTATGCTCTAGCAGTTCTCCAACGCGACAGGCCACAAACTGACTGTATCGACGGTGGTCCGAACGTAACCAGCTTACCACGTTGCGAGAGTCGGTCCAATAGAATACGCGATCTAATCGAATGCGGTGGGATTGTATTATGGTGTTCGCTAACCTTGATCCAATAACTGCGGCTTGCAGCTCAAGGCGCGGAATCGTCGTATGTCGCAGGTTTGTCACTCGAGTTTTCGAGCCTACGAAGGCACATTCGATTGAGCTACCTTCTTCGAACCTTACGTACGCTACTGCTGCCATAGCGCTTTCGCTCGCATCGCAGAAGATATGCAGCTGGGCGTGTTTATATCGGTCAGACGTGAGGAGGCGGTAGCATCTTGGGATCTTGATATCTGTTACTTTGGGAAGAACTGCCAACCATCGGTTCCAACCTTCGGCAATGTTTCCCCCAATTTGATGATTCTTTGTTAAATCGTAAATAACAAAGTTGGTGGGAACTAACGACGACAGGCAGAGTATTAATCTGAAATGGAAAAAGGACCAAGTTCTTATCAATTACGTCTCCTTAGATTTACTTTATGAATTTTACGATTATTTGAATCGATTACATATGTTAGAAAGTTCTCCTTTATTTTTATTATATGATACCTACTTTCACGTTTATTATTAGATTTATTTTTTTTCAAATGAATAAGTATCTGGATCAAAATCTTGATAAGTTTTAGTTGCTATCTTTGCTTCACGTTGCTGGAACAAGTTAGCTATTTTTTCTCATTTACATCTCTTTGTCTGACCCTTTCTTCAAATGTTAAATTTTCTTAATTTTCCCCAATAAAAATATTTTTGGGTGTGTTATTGATGAAACTGTGAATCGAATTGTTATACTTATAAGCTGCTTCCTGCATGAGTGATTTAACTGTAATATCTGGTTTTAGTGCTTTTATGCAACTAGCAATTTCACGGATCGTTGAATGGCATATCTCTATTTGTCCATTCGTTTCAGATCTGTTGACAGGAGTTTTAAAAAAAATTATTCCTAGATTCAAAATGGCTTGTTCGATAATATTTGAAACAAAACTACTTTCATTGTCCATTACGATTTGTGCTGGTAAATCCCAGTCATATAATAGTTGTAAAAGAACATTTTTAATGTCTGCTATAGATTTTGATTTAATGGGTCTGATTTTTTAAATATTTTGAGAATTTATCTAACGATGAGATAAATAAGTTATTGGCATTATACGCAAATATATCTGTCGTGAATACCACGATCGAACGAAATTTTAAGCAATAATTTTAGGCGTGTCTTGGCGTGACTGTCGCCAAAATTATAATTTTATTTGTGTTCAAATTCGCCGATCCTAAAGGCCTATTTTCCTTCTGTCGTCTTTTTTATACCCGGAGCTCAGGCTCCCATTTGCACACGCAGGTGCTCCTGAGCTCCTCTGGAACGCAAACCCGCGGTCTGGCAAACGCATCCTCCATCTACATCAAACGCAACCGATGACAGCTCGTCACTGTTGTGACATCGTCTCCCCAAATAAGCGTGCGCGTCGTTCGCTTGTTTATGTGTGCTGTCATCTAACCATGCGCCTGATTTGTGCTGCAGCAGGTAAGTATACTCATATGCTTATTTTTTTTTAAGGTTGCTACGTTACCGCCGGATACGTCCAGAACAGCCAACTTCGTCGCCGGTCGTTCCAATGTGCCACTGGCTGTTCTTAAGGTTACCCGCCTCACTTGGCCGTCCTTCGACCGTATCACTCCCACCACTCGTCCTCTGGGCCATGTGTTCCGCGGTAGGTTCGCATCCACTATCACCACAACGTCTCCTTCTGCGATAGGGCGTACCGGCTTAAACCATTTCGTCCGGCGGGTGAGCGTAGGTAGGTAGTCAGCTATCCACTTTTTCCAGAACATATCGGCCAGTAACTGTGACGTCTTCCAGGATGTTTTAAGAGCCGCTGCGCTGTCGTCGTAGTTGGTAAGTGGTTTGTCCCCGCTCGCGCTTCCCAGGAGGAAGTGATTTGGCGTCAATGGTGGCTCTGAAACGTCATCCAATGGCAAATACGTTAACGGACGTGAATTAATTACCATCTCTATCTCCGCCAGCGCCGTGCCCAGAATTTCGTCGGTAGGGTGTCTCGGAAGCCGTAAAGCGATGATGTTCTTCTTTACCGACTGCACCAACCGCTCCCAGCATCCCCCGAAATGCGGCGCTCCTGGTGGATTGAATTTCCATATCAGTGCCTGTGACGTAAATTCCTCCATCAACTGTTCACGATCAACGTTCTTCAAGCCTTCTCTCAGCTCTCTCGATGCGCCAACGAAGTTAGTTCCGCAGTCAGACAGTATTTCAGCCGGCGCTCCACGTTTCGCGATAAAACGTCTAATCGCCAGGATGCACGACGACGTCGTTAGCGAGTGCGCTACTTCGAGATGGATCGCTCTTGTGGTTAAACACGTGAAAAGGACGCCCCATCGTTTCTCCACTCGTCTGCCCACGGCTACTGTCAAGGGGCCGAAGTAATCGACCCCGGTGAACGTGAAGGCGCGTTGGTAAGCTGCCAATCTTTCGACTGGAAGATTTCCCATCTCCGGAGGATCCGGCGCTGCGTCACGATTTTTGCATTCCTGGCATGCTCGGCGGACGCGATCGTACTCGGAACGCAGGCGTGGCACTTCGAATCTCTCCCTAATCGCGTTCAATGCTGTCTGGTGGTTCAAATGATGATACCGTTGGTGGTAGTACTCCATCAGCAGTGTGGTGACTCGGTGTCTCTCAGGCAGGATAATAGGACGCTTGGTGTCCTCGCTGACCCATGGGCAGTTTATCAGTCGTCCCCGAGACCTCATCACGTCATGCTCATCCAGTTCCGGTGAGAGTTTGTATAGAGTGCTATCCTTTTTAACAACCCTTTGCATTCCAGACTTCCCGACACGGTTTTGCAGGCCTCGGACCTCTTCAGGAAATGCCTCTCGCTGAGTTAGACGGAATATAATCCTTTCGGCCCGTCGTAATTCTTCCTGGGTAAGTGGGCCAACACTCTTCCGACCCTTTTTAGCCTTTAGCTCGAAAATGAAGCGGACAATGAATCCGACTGTCCTCAGCAATACGTTCCACTGAGAAAATCGTTCGAAGGATATAAACTGCTCTTTCGTGGCGTGGTGTAACAGCGACACCCGAATTTCCTCGGACGTCTCCCCAGTATCGGTTCCTTGCCCAGGCCACGTGTGGTCCGATTCCCAAAGAAAATCAGGGCCACGATACCACTGGCTCGAAGCGCTTAAATCCGGGTCTCGTTGCCACTTCGTACCAAGATCTGCGACATTTATCTTGGTTGAGATCCAGCGCCAGTCTTTCACGGCCGTATGCTCTAGCAGTTCTCCAACGCGACAGGCCACAAACTGACTGTATCGACGGTGGTCCGAACGTAACCAGCTTACCACGTTGCGAGAGTCGGTCCAATAGAATACGCGATCTAATCGAATGCGGTGGGATTGTATTATGGTGTTCGCTAACCTTGATCCAATAACTGCGGCTTGCAGCTCAAGGCGCGGAATCGTCGTATGTCGCAGGTTTGTCACTCGAGTTTTCGAGCCTACGAAGGCACATTCGATTGAGCTACCTTCTTCGAACCTTACGTACGCTACTGCTGCCATAGCGCTTTCGCTCGCATCGCAGAAGATATGCAGCTGGGCGTGTTTATATCGGTCAGACGTGAGGAGGCGGTAGCATCTTGGGATCTTGATATCTGTTACTTTGGGAAGAACTGCCAACCATCGGTTCCAACCTTCGGCAATGTTTCCCCCAATTTGATGATTCTTTGTTAAATCGTAAATAACAAAGTTGGTGGGAACTAACGACGACAGGCAGAGTATTAATCTGAAATGGAAAAAGGACCAAGTTCTTATCAATTACGTCTCCTTAGATTTACTTTATGAATTTTACGATTATTTGAATCGATTACATATGTTAGAAAGTTCTCCTTTATTTTTATTATATGATACCTACTTTCACGTTTATTATTATTATTATTATCTGGATCAAAATCTTGATAAGTTTTAGTTGCTATCTTTGCTTCACGTTGCTGGAACAAGTTAGCTATTTTTTCTCATTTACATCTCTTTGTCTGACCCTTTCTTCAAATGTTAAATTTTCTTAATTTTCCCCAATAAAAATATTTTTGGGTGTGTTATTGATGAAACTGTGAATCGAATTGTTATACTTATAAGCTGCTTCCTGCATGAGTGATTTAACTGTAATATCTGGTTTTAGTGCTTTTATGCAACTAGCAATTTCACGGATCGTTGAATGGCATATCTCTATTTGTCCATTCGTTTCAGATCTGTTGACAGGAGTTTTAAAAAAAATTATTCCTAGATTCAAAATGGCTTGTTCGATAATATTTGAAACAAAACTACTTTCATTGTCCATTACGATTTGTGCTGGTAAATCCCAGTCATATAATAGTTGTAAAAGAACATTTTTAATGTCTGCTATAGATTTTGATTTAATGGGTCTGATTTTTTAAATATTTTGAGAATTTATCTAACGATGAGATAAATAAGTTATTGGCATTATACGCAAATATATCTGTCGTGAATACCACGATCGAACGAAATTTTAAGCAATAATTTTAGGCGTGTCTTGGCGTGACTGTCGCCAAAATTATAATTTTATTTGTGTTCAAATTCGCCGATCCAAAAGGCCTATTTTCCTTCTGTCGTCTTTTTTATACCCGGAGCTCAGGCTCCCATTTGCACACGCAGGTGCTCCTGAGCTCCTCTGGAACGCAAACCCGCGGTCTGGCAAACGCATCCTCCATCTACATCAAACGCAACCGATGACAGCTCGTCACTGTTGTGACATCGTCTCCCCAAATAAGCGTGCGCGTCGTTCGCTTGTTTATGTGTGCTGTCATCTAACCATGCGCCTGATTTGTGCTGCAGCAGGTAAGTATACTCATATGCTTATTTTTTTTAAGGTTGCTACGTTACCGCCGGATACGTCCAGAACAGCCAACTTCGTCGCCGGTCGTTCCAATGTGCCACTGGCTGTTCTTAAGGTTACCCGCCTCACTTGGCCGTCCTTCGACCGTATCACTCCCACCACTCGTCCTCTGGGCCATGTGTTCCGCGGTAGGTTCGCATCCACTATCACCACAACGTCTCCTTCTGCGATAGGGCGTACCGGCTTAAACCATTTCGTCCGGCGGGTGAGCGTAGGTAGGTAGTCAGCTATCCACTTTTTCCAGAACATATCGGCCAGTAACTGTGACGTCTTCCAGGATGTTTTAAGAGCCGCTGCGCTGTCGTCGTAGTTGGTAAGTGGTTTGTCCCCGCTCGCGCTTCCCAGGAGGAAGTGATTTGGCGTCAATGGTGGCTCTGAAACGTCATCCAATGGCAAATACGTTAACGGACGTGAATTAATTACCATCTCTATCTCGGTAGGGTGTCTCGGAAGCCGTAAAGCGATGATGTTCTTCTTTACCGACTGCACCAACCGCTCCCAGCATCCCCCGAAATGCGGCGCTCCTGGTGGATTGAATTTCCATATCAGTGCCTGTGACGTAAATTCCTCCATCAACTGTTCACGATCAACGTTCTTCAAGCCTTCTCTCAGCTCTCTCGATGCGCCAACGAAGTTAGTTCCGCAGTCAGACAGTATTTCAGCCGGCGCTCCACGTTTCGCGATAAAACGTCTAATCGCCAGGATGCACGACGACGTCGTTAGCGAGTGCGCTACTTCGAGATGGATCGCTCTTGTGGTTAAACACGTGAAAAGGACGCCCCATCGTTTCTCCACTCGTCTGCCCACGGCTACTGTCAAGGGGCCGAAGTAATCGACCCCGGTGAACGTGAAGGCGCGTTGGTAGGCTGCCAATCTTTCGACTGGAAGATTTCCCATCTCCGGAGGATCCGGCGCTGCGTCACGATTTTTGCATTCCTGGCATGCTCGGCGGACGCGATCGTACTCGGAACGCAGGCGTGGCACTTGGAATCTCTCCCTAATCGCGTTCAATGCTGTCTGGTGGTTCAAATGATGATACCGTTGGTGGTAGTACTCCATCAGCAGTGTGGTGACTCGGTGTCTCTTAGGCAGGATAATAGGACGCTTGGTGTCCTCGCTGACCCATGGGCAGTTTATCAGTCGTCCCCGAGACCTCATCACGTCATGCTCATCCAGTTCCGGTGAGAGTTTGTATAGAGTGCTATCCTTTTTAACAACCCTTTGCATTCCAGACTTCCCGACACGGTTTTGCAGGCCTCGGACCTCTTCAGGAAATGCCTCTCGCTGAGTTAGACGGAATATAATCCTTTCGGCCCGTCGTAATTCTTCCTGGGTAAGTGGGCCAACACTCTTCCGACCCTTTTTAGCCTTTAGCTCGAAAATGAAGCGGACAATGAATCCGACTGTCCTCAGCAATACGTTCCACTGAGAAAATCGTTCGAAGGATATAAACTGCTCTTTCGTGGCGTGGTGTAACAGCGACACCCGAATTTCCTCGGACGTCTCCCCAGTATCGGTTCCTTGCCCAGGCCACGTGTGGTCCGATTCCCAAAGAAAATCAGGGCCACGATACCACTGGCTCGAAGCGCTTAAATCCGGGTCTCGTTGCCACTTCGTTTCATTTCTTCAAACTCTTCTGTTTCATCATCCTGTTGTTTGTCATGATTTTTCATGTAACGTTCGTATGAGGACATTTCAGAGTCATCATACTCCTTCAAACTTTCTTCGTTATCTGAGTATTCCACTGGGTAACCTTGATTTTTTTGAATGGTTTCGACATTAAAGACTCGTTGTCTTTTTAGTGGTGGTCGATTGTTTCGGGAGGAGCCTGGTCGGTTCCCATAATTAATTTGTCTAGACCTTATGGATTGATCTACATCCATGGGTTCTGGATCTTGTTGTTTAAAAGGATTTTTGGGTGGTAAACCTGTTGGTTTAAAATTTTGAAAATTGTTGTTATAGTTTGGTCGCATTCCAAACGGCTTTTGCATTGGTGCAAAATGTCGATTAACGAATGGGTTTGGTGGTAGAGGGGGTCTGTTAAATGCATTCCGTGGAGGATGCGGTACTTGTGGGATAAGATTTCTGGGCGCTGTTGGCACTGGCATCGTTCTTGGTTTGGTAAGCATTTTTCTACATTCAATATTTTGGAATGAGATACAGTAGCTATAAGCTGCTGCTAGAGATGAAGGTTCATAATTTCTTATGAATTTGTATACATCTCCATCTAGTCCTCGGATAAATGAATCGACCGCTTTTTTATTATATGTTTCTATTAATGCCTTCGATGCTTCTTGAGGAGATTTCTGCTATTGCGTTGTTTATAAGAATGTTTGTTTCATCAATTCTCTTGATGATTCCGTTTGTGTAAACCTTTTCAAATGTGCAGTCTGAATGATTTCCTTGAATGATTCTTTGTACACATTCCGATGTTGGTTGAATATTTATACTTTCACAAGTATACAGATCTTGTTGGTTTTGATTGCATGGTTGTGATAATTCGTATATGTGTAATTCGTATCTGATGAAATAATTTTGCTTCAAGATGATTCGTTTGCTGTTGTTGATTATGGAGTCTACATAATTGTACTCATAAATATCTTTTGAACTTTAACATGTAGATAACATGCGTGGTATTCATTGTTACTTGAGCACTTGATTTTGCTAACATTTCTTCTGGTGATGTCACCGAAATGTTGTGGTCTGCAAGAAATTTCATCATTTCCTTAAGTTCTTCGAGGGATAAAATCTTACTGCTTGGTATGCCATGCTTTGCTTATAGAATAGCTTCTTCAAGATTTTCAAGATGATTTTGCAAAGAATCGAGATTTGATATTATGATAAGATGTTGTATCTCAATAGATCTTTGCTTAAATCTTTCAAACTGGAGTTTGAGGACGTCGTTTGTGATTGTTGTTAGATCTTGTAGTCGTTGGTTTATACCTTCATTGATGAGTACTTGTTGATTATTTTGCAGGATCAACGAATTGAGTGTTGAATTTATAATGCGTATATCTTCGGCATCTGGATTTCCAGCGATCCATTTCCATGCTGTACCAATCGCATCCCATCGCTTTTGTCGTACTACTTGCGGTTTAATTTTACAATATGTTTCATATAATGTTTGTAGCTTAATACGAATTATGCTATATAATGGTCCTGAGTCGATATTTTGGGACAAATCTGCATAATTATTTTCAATTATGTTTTCAATTTGTGTTAAATCCAATGGGTGTACAATTCTTAAATATCCTGATTTGATTTGAGCTCTTCCGAGAGAAACTATGGCAAGTGGATTCTTTGTTAAATCGTAAATAACAAAGTTGGTGGGAACTAACGACGACAGGCAGAGTATTAATCTGAAATGGAAAAAGGACCAAGTTCTTATCAATTACGTCTCCTTAGATTTACTTTATGCATTTTACGATTATTTGAATCGATTACATATGTTAGAAAGTTCTCCTTTATTTTTATTATATGATACCTACTTTCACGTTTATTATTAGATTTATTTTTTTTCAAATGAATAAGTATCTGGATCAAAATCTTGATAAGTTTTAGTTGCTATCTTTGCTTCACGTTGCTGGAACAAGTTAGCTATTATTTTCTCATTTGCATCTCTTTGTCTGACCCTTTCTTCAAATGTTAAATTTTCTGAATTTTCCCCAATAAAAATATTTTTGGGTGTGTTATTGATGAAACTGTGAATCGAATTGTTATACTTATAAGCTGCTTCCTGCATGAGTGATTTAACTGTAATATCTGGTTTTAGTGCTTTTATGCATCTAGCAATTTCACGGATCGTTGAATGGCATATCTCTATTTGTCCATTCGTTTCAGATCTGTTGACAGGAGTTTAAAAAAAATTTATTCCTAGATTCAAAATGGCTTGTTCGATAATATTTGAAACAAAACTACTTTCATTGTCCATTACGATTTGTGCTGGTAAATCCCAGTCATATAATAGTTGTAAAAGAACATTTTTAATGTCTGCTATAGATTTTGATTTAATGGGTCTGATTTTTTAAATATTTTGAGATTTATCTAACGATGAGATAAATAAGTTATTGGCATTATACGCAAATATATCTGTCGTGAATACCACGATCGAACGAAATTTTAAGCAATAATTTTAGGCGTGTCTTGGCGTGACTGTCGCCAAAATTATAATTTTATTTGTGTTCAAATTCGCCGAATGAAAAGGCCTATTTTCCCTCTGTCGTCTCTTTTATACCCGGAGCTCAGGCTCCCATTTGCACACGCAGGTGCTCCTGAGCTCCTCTGGAACGCAAACCCGCGGTCTGGCAAACGCATCCTCCATCTACATCAAACGCAACCGATGACAGCTCGTCACTGTTGTGACATCGTCTCCCCAAATAAGCGTGCGCGTCGTTCGCTTGTTTATGTGTGCTGTCATCTAACCATGCGCCTGATTTGTGCTGCAGCAGGTAAGTATACTCATATGCTTATTTTTTTTTAAGGTTGCTACGTTACCGCCGGATACGTCCAGAACAGCCAACTTCGTCGCCGGTCGTTCCAATGTGCCACTGGCTGTTCTTAAGGTTACCCGCCTCACTTGGCCGTCCTTCGACCGTATCACTCCCACCACTCGTCCTCTGGGCCATGTGTTCCGCGGTAGGTTCGCATCCACTATCACCACAACGTCTCCTTCTGCGATAGGGCGTACCGGCTTAAACCATTTCGTCCGGCGGGTGAGCGTAGGTAGGTAGTCAGCTATCCACTTTTTCCAGAACATATCGGCCAGTAACTGTGACGTCTTCCAGGATGTTTTAAGAGCCGCTGCGCTGTCGTCGTAGTTGGTAAGTGGTTTGTCCCCGCTCGCGCTTCCCAGGAGGAAGTGATTTGGCGTCAATGGTGGCTCTGAAACGTCATCCAATGGCAAATACGTTAACGGACGTGAATTAATTACCATCTCTATCTCGGTAGGGTGTCTCGGAAGCCGTAAAGCGATGATGTTCTTCTTTACCGACTGCACCAACCGCTCCCAGCATCCCCCGAAATGCGGCGCTCCTGGTGGATTGAATTTCCATATCAGTGCCTGTGACGTAAATTCCTCCATCAACTGTTCACGATCAACGTTCTTCAAGCCTTCTCTCAGCTCTCTCGATGCGCCAACGAAGTTAGTTCCGCAGTCAGACAGTATTTCAGCCGGCGCTCCACGTTTCGCGATAAAACGTCTAATCGCCAGGATGCACGACGACGTCGTTAGCGAGTGCGCTACTTCGAGATGGATCGCTCTTGTGGTTAAACACGTGAAAAGGACGCCCCATCGTTTCTCCACTCGTCTGCCCACGGCTACTGTCAAGGGGCCGAAGTAATCGACCCCGGTGAACGTGAAGGCGCGTTGGTAGGCTGCCAATCTTTCGACTGGAAGATTTCCCATCTCCGGAGGATCCGGCGCTGCGTCACGATTTTTGCATTCCTGGCATGCTCGGCGGACGCGATCGTACTCGGAACGCAGGCGTGGCACTTGGAATCTCTCCCTAATCGCGTTCAATGCTGTCTGGTGGTTCAAATGATGATACCGTTGGTGGTAGTACTCCATCAGCAGTGTGGTGACTCGGTGTCTCTTAGGCAGGATAATAGGACGCTTGGTGTCCTCGCTGACCCATGGGCAGTTTATCAGTCGTCCCCGAGACCTCATCACGTCATGCTCATCCAGTTCCGGTGAGAGTTTGTATAGAGTGCTATCCTTTTTAACAACCCTTTGCATTCCAGACTTCCCGACACGGTTTTGCAGGCCTCGGACCTCTTCAGGAAATGCCTCTCGCTGAGTTAGACGGAATATAATCCTTTCGGCCCGTCGTAATTCTTCCTGGGTAAGTGGGCCAACACTCTTCCGACCCTTTTTAGCCTTTAGCTCGAAAATGAAGCGGACAATGAATCCGACTGTCCTCAGCAATACGTTCCACTGAGAAAATCGTTCGAAGGATATAAACTGCTCTTTCGTGGCGTGGTGTAACAGCGACACCCGAATTTCCTCGGACGTCTCCCCAGTATCGGTTCCTTGCCCAGGCCACGTGTGGTCCGATTCCCAAAGAAAATCAGGGCCACGATACCACTGGCTCGAAGCGCTTAAATCCGGGTCTCGTTGCCACTTCGTTTCATTTCTTCAAACTCTTCTGTTTCATCATCCTGTTGTTTGTCATGATTTTTCATGTAACGTTCGTATGAGGACATTTCAGAGTCATCATACTCCTTCAAACTTTCTTCGTTATCTGAGTATTCCACTGGGTAACCTTGATTTTTTTGAATGGTTTCGACATTAAAGACTCGTTGTCTTTTTAGTGGTGGTCGATTGTTTCGGGAGGAGCCTGGTCGGTTCCCATAATTAATTTGTCTAGACCTTATGGATTGATCTACATCCATGGGTTCTGGATCTTGTTGTTTAAAAGGATTTTTGGGTGGTAAACCTGTTGGTTTAAAATTTTGAAAATTGTTGTTATAGTTTGGTCGCATTCCAAACGGCTTTTGCATTGGTGCAAAATGTCGATTAACGAATGGGTTTGGTGGTAGAGGGGGTCTGTTAAATGCATTCCGTGGAGGATGCGGTACTTGTGGGATAAGATTTCTGGGCGCTGTTGGCACTGGCATCGTTCTTGGTTTGGTAAGCATTTTTCTACATTCAATATTTTGGAATGAGATACAGTAGCTATAAGCTGCTGCTAGAGATGAAGGTTCATAATTTCTTATGAATTTGTATACATCTCCATCTAGTCCTCGGATAAATGAATCGACCGCTTTTTTATTATATGTTTCTATTAATGCCTTCGATGCTTCTTGAGGAGATTTCTGCTATTGCGTTGTTTATAAGAATGTTTGTTTCATCAATTCTCTTGATGATTCCGTTTGTGTAAACCTTTTCAAATGTGCAGTCTGAATGATTTCCTTGAATGATTCTTTGTACACATTCCGATGTTGGTTGAATATTTATACTTTCACAAGTATACAGATCTTGTTGGTTTTGATTGCATGGTTGTGATAATTCGTATATGTGTAATTCGTATCTGATGAAATAATTTTGCTTCAAGATGATTCGTTTGCTGTTGTTGATTATGGAGTCTACATAATTGTACTCATAAATATCTTTTGAACTTTAACATGTAGATAACATGCGTGGTATTCATTGTTACTTGAGCACTTGATTTTGCTAACATTTCTTCTGGTGATGTCACCGAAATGTTGTGGTCTGCAAGAAATTTCATCATTTCCTTAAGTTCTTCGAGGGATAAAATCTTACTGCTTGGTATGCCATGCTTTGCTTATAGAATAGCTTCTTCAAGATTTTCAAGATGATTTTGCAAAGAATCGAGATTTGATATTATGATAAGATGTTGTATCTCAATAGATCTTTGCTTAAATCTTTCAAACTGGAGTTTGAGGACGTCGTTTGTGATTGTTGTTAGATCTTGTAGTCGTTGGTTTATACCTTCATTGATGAGTACTTGTTGATTATTTTGCAGGATCAACGAATTGAGTGTTGAATTTATAATGCGTATATCTTCGGCATCTGGATTTCCAGCGATCCATTTCCATGCTGTACCAATCGCATCCCATCGCTTTTGTCGTACTACTTGCGGTTTAATTTTACAATATGTTTCATATAATGTTTGTAGCTTAATACGAATTATGCTATATAATGGTCCTGAGTCGATATTTTGGGACAAATCTGCATAATTATTTTCAATTATGTTTTCAATTTGTGTTAAATCCAATGGGTGTACAATTCTTAAATATCCTGATTTGATTTGAGCTCTTCCGAGAGAAACTATGGCAAGTGGATTCTTTGTTAAATCGTAAATAACAAAGTTGGTGGGAACTAACGACGACAGGCAGAGTATTAATCTGAAATGGAAAAAGGACCAAGTTCTTATCAATTACGTCTCCTTAGATTTACTTTATGCATTTTACGATTATTTGAATCGATTACATATGTTAGAAAGTTCTCCTTTATTTTTATTATATGATACCTACTTTCACGTTTATTATTAGATTTATTTTTTTTCAAATGAATAAGTATCTGGATCAAAATCTTGATAAGTTTTAGTTGCTATCTTTGCTTCACGTTGCTGGAACAAGTTAGCTATTATTTTCTCATTTGCATCTCTTTGTCTGACCCTTTCTTCAAATGTTAAATTTTCTGAATTTTCCCCAATAAAAATATTTTTGGGTGTGTTATTGATGAAACTGTGAATCGAATTGTTATACTTATAAGCTGCTTCCTGCATGAGTGATTTAACTGTAATATCTGGTTTTAGTGCTTTTATGCATCTAGCAATTTCACGGATCGTTGAATGGCATATCTCTATTTGTCCATTCGTTTCAGATCTGTTGACAGGAGTTTAAAAAAAATTTATTCCTAGATTCAAAATGGCTTGTTCGATAATATTTGAAACAAAACTACTTTCATTGTCCATTACGATTTGTGCTGGTAAATCCCAGTCATATAATAGTTGTAAAAGAACATTTTTAATGTCTGCTATAGATTTTGATTTAATGGGTCTGATTTTTTAAATATTTTGAGATTTATCTAACGATGAGATAAATAAGTTATTGGCATTATACGCAAATATATCTGTCGTGAATACCACGATCGAACGAAATTTTAAGCAATAATTTTAGGCGTGTCTTGGCGTGACTGTCGCCAAAATTATAATTTTATTTGTGTTCAAATTCGCCGAATGAAAAGGCCTATTTTCCCTCTGTCGTCTCTTTTATACCCGGAGCTCAGGCTCCCATTTGCACACGCAGGTGCTCCTGAGCTCCTCTGGAACGCAAACCCGCGGTCTGGCAAACGCATCCTCCATCTACATCAAACGCAACCGATGACAGCTCGTCACTGTTGTGACATCGTCTCCCCAAATAAGCGTGCGCGTCGTTCGCTTGTTTATGTGTGCTGTCATCTAACCATGCGCCTGATTTGTGCTGCAGCAGGTAAGTATACTCATATGCTTATTTTTTTTTAAGGTTGCTACGTTACCGCCGGATACGTCCAGAACAGCCAACTTCGTCGCCGGTCGTTCCAATGTGCCACTGGCTGTTCTTAAGGTTACCCGCCTCACTTGGCCGTCCTTCGACCGTATCACTCCCACCACTCGTCCTCTGGGCCATGTGTTCCGCGGTAGGTTCGCATCCACTATCACCACAACGTCTCCTTCTGCGATAGGGCGTACCGGCTTAAACCATTTCGTCCGGCGGGTGAGCGTAGGTAGGTAGTCAGCGTTCCACTTTTTCCAGAACATATCGGCCAGTAACTGTGACGTCTTCCAGGATGTTTTAAGAGCCGCTGCGCTGTCGTCGTAGTTGGTAAGTGGTTTGTCCCCGCTCGCGCTTCCCAGGAGGAAGTGATTTGGCGTCAATGGTGGCTCTGAAACGTCATCCAATGGCAAATACGTTAACGGACGTGAATTAATTACCATCTCTATCTCCGCCAGCGCCGTGCCCAGAATTTCGTCGGTAGGGTGTCTCGGAAGCCGTAAAGCGATGATGTTCTTCTTTACCGACTGCACCAACCGCTCCCAGCATCCCCCGAAATGCGGCGCTCCTGGTGGATTGAATTTCCATATCAGTGCCTGTGACGTAAATTCCTCCATCAACTGTTCACGATCAACGTTCTTCAAGCCTTCTCTCAGCTCTCTCGATGCGCCAACGAAGTTAGTTCCGCAGTCAGACAGTATTTCAGCCGGCGCTCCACGTTTCGCGATAAAACGTCTAATCGCCAGGATGCACGACGACGTCGTTAGCGAGTGCGCTACTTCGAGATGGATCGCTCTTGTGGTTAAACACGTGAAAAGGACGCCCCATCGTTTCTCCACTCGTCTGCCCACGGCTACTGTCAAGGGGCCGAAGTAATCGACCCCGGTGAACGTAAAGGCGCGTTGGTAAGCTGCCAATCTTTCGACTGGAAGATTTCCCATCTCCGGAGGATCCGGCGCTGCGTCACGATTTTTGCATTCCTGGCATGCTCGGCGGACGCGATCGTACTCGGAACGCAGGCGTGGCACTTCGAATCTCTCCCTAATCGCGTTCAATGCTGTCTGGTGGTTCAAATGATGATACCGTTGGTGGTAGTACTCCATCAGCAGTGTGGTGACTCGGTGTCTCTTAGGCAGGATAATAGGACGCTTGGTGTCCTCGCTGACCCATGGGCAGTTTATCAGTCGTCCCCGAGACCTCATCACGTCATGCTCATCCAGTTCCGGTGAGAGTTTGTATAGAGTGCTATCCTTTTTAACAACCCTTTGCATTCCAGACTTCCCGACACGGTTTTGCAGGCCTCGGACCTCTTCAGGAAATGCCTCTCGCTGAGTTAGACGGAATATAATCCTTTCGGCCCGTCGTAATTCTTCCTGGGTAAGTGGGCCAACACTCTTCCGACCCTTTTTAGCCTTTAGCTCGAAAATGAAGCGGACAATGAATCCGACTGTCCTCAGCAATACGTTCCACTGAGAAAATCGTTCGAAGGATATAAACTGCTCTTTCGTGGCGTGGTGTAACAGCGACACCCGAATTTCCTCGGACGTCTCCCCAGTATCGGTTCCTTGCCCAGGCCACGTGTGGTCCGATTCCCAAAGAAAATCAGGGCCACGATACCACTGGCTCGAAGCGCTTAAATCCGGGTCTCGTTGCCACTTCGTACCAAGATCTGCGACATTTATCTTGGTTGAGATCCAGCGCCAGTCTTTCACGGCCGTATGCTCTAGCAGTTCTCCAACGCGACAGGCCACAAACTGACTGTATCGACGGTGGTCCGAACGTAACCAGCTTACCACGTTGCGAGAGTCGGTCCAATAGAATACGCGATCTAATCGAATGCGGTGGGATTGTATTATGGTGTTCGCTAACCTTGAACCAATAACTGCGGCTTGCAGCTCAAGGCGCGGAATCGTCGTATGTCGCAGGTTTGTCACTCGAGTTTTCGAGCCTACGAAGGCACATTCGATTGAGCTACCTTCTTCGAACCTTACGTACGCTACTGCTGCCATAGCGCTTTCGCTCGCATCGCAGAAGATATGCAGCTGGGCGTGTTTATATCGGTCAGACGTGAGGAGGCGGTAGCATCTTGGGATCTTGATATCTGTTACTTTGGGAAGAACTGCCAACCATCGGTTCCAACCTTCGGCAATGTTTCCCCCAATTTGATGATTCTTTGTTAAATCGTAAATAACAAAGTTGGTGGGAACTAACGACGACAGGCAGAGTATTAATCTGAAATGGAAAAAGGACCAAGTTCTTATCAATTACGTCTCCTTAGATTTACTTTATGAATTTTACGATTATTTGAATCGATTACATATGTTAGAAAGTTCTCCTTTATTTTTATTATATGATACCTACTTTCACGTTTATTATTATTATTATTATCTGGATCAAAATCTTGATAAGTTTTAGTTGCTATCTTTGCTTCACGTTGCTGGAACAAGTTAGCTATTTTTTCTCATTTACATCTCTTTGTCTGACCCTTTCTTCAAATGTTAAATTTTCTTAATTTTCCCCAATAAAAATATTTTTGGGTGTGTTATTGATGAAACTGTGAATCGAATTGTTATACTTATAAGCTGCTTCCTGCATGAGTGATTTAACTGTAATATCTGGTTTTAGTGCTTTTATGCAACTAGCAATTTCACGGATCGTTGAATGGCATATCTCTATTTGTCCATTCGTTTCAGATCTGTTGACAGGAGTTTTAAAAAAATTTATTCCTAGATTCAAAATGGCTTGTTCGATAATATTTGAAACAAAACTACTTTCATTGTCCATTACGATTTGTGCTGGTAAATCCCAGTCATATAATAGTTGTAAAAGAACATTTTTAATGTCTGCTATAGATTTTGATTTAATGGGTCTGATTTTTTAAATATTTTGAGAATTTATCTAACGATGAGATAAATAAGTTATTGGCATTATACGCAAATATATCTGTCGTGAATACCACGATCGAACGAAATTTTAAGCAATAATTTTAGGCGTGTCTTGGCGTGACTGTCGCCAAAATTATAATTTTATTTGTGTTCAAATTCGCCGATCCAAAAGGCCTATTTTCCTTCTGTCGTCTTTTTTATACCCGGAGCTCAGGCTCCCATTTGCACACGCAGGTGCTCCTGAGCTCCTCTGGAACGCAAACCCGCGGTCTGGCAAACGCATCCTCCATCTACATCAAACGCAACCGATGACAGCTCGTCACTGTTGTGACATCGTCTCCCCAAATAAGCGTGCGCGTCGTTCGCTTGTTTATGTGTGCTGTCATCTAACCATGCGCCTGATTTGTGCTGCAGCAGGTAAGTATACTCATATGCTTATTTTTTTTTAAGGTTGCTACGTTACCGCCGGATACGTCCAGAACAGCCAACTTCGTCGCCGGTCGTTCCAATGTGCCACTGGCTGTTCTTAAGGTTACCCGCCTCACTTGGCCGTCCTTCGACCGTATCACTCCCACCACTGTCCTCTGGGCCATGTGTTCCGCGGTAGGTTCGCATCCACTATCACCACAACGTCTCCTTCTGCGATAGGGCGTACCGGCTTAAACCATTTCGTCCGGCGGGTGAGCGTAGGTAGGTAGTCAGCTATCCACTTTTTCCAGAACATATCGGCCAGTAACTGTGACGTCTTCCAGGATGTTTTAAGAGCCGCTGCGCTGTCGTCGTAGTTGGTAAGTGGTTTGTCCCCGCTCGCGCTTCCCAGGAGGAAGTGATTTGGCGTCAATGGTGGCTCTGAAACGTCATCCAATGGCAAATACGTTAACGGACGTGAATTAATTACCATCTCTATCTCCGCCAGCGCCGTGCCCAGAATTTCGTCGGTAGGGTGTCTCGGAAGCCGTAAAGCGATGATGTTCTTCTTTACCGACTGCACCAACCGCTCCCAGCATCCCCCGAAATGCGGCGCTCCTGGTGGATTGAATTTCCATATCAGTGCCTGTGACGTAAATTCCTCCATCAACTGTTCACGATCAACGTTCTTCAAGCCTTCTCTCAGCTCTCTCGATGCGCCAACGAAGTTAGTTCCGCAGTCAGACAGTATTTCAGCCGGCGCTCCACGTTTCGCGATAAAACGTCTAATCGCCAGGATGCACGACGACGTCGTTAGCGAGTGCGCTACTTCGAGATGGATCGCTCTTGTGGTTAAACACGTGAAAAGGACGCCCCATCGTTTCTCCACTCGTCTGCCCACGGCTACTGTCAAGGGGCCGAAGTAATCGACCCCGGTGAACGTGAAGGCGCGTTGGTAAGCTGCCAATCTTTCGACTGGAAGATTTCCCATCTCCGGAGGATCCGGCGCTGCGTCACGATTTTTGCATTCCTGGCATGCTCGGCGGACGCGATCGTACTCGGAACGCAGGCGTGGCACTTCGAATCTCTCCCTAATCGCGTTCAATGCTGTCTGGTGGTTCAAATGATGATACCGTTGGTGGTAGTACTCCATCAGCAGTGTGGTGACTCGGTGTCTCTTAGGCAGGATAATAGGACGCTTGGTGTCCTCGCTGACCCATGGGCAGTTTATCAGTCGTCCCCGAGACCTCATCACGTCATGCTCATCCAGTTCCGGTGAGAGTTTGTATAGAGTGCTATCCTTTTTAACAACCCTTTGCATTCCAGACTTCCCGACACGGTTTTGCAGGCCTCGGACCTCTTCAGGAAATGCCTCTCGCTGAGTTAGACGGAATATAATCCTTTCGGCCCGTCGTAATTCTTCCTGGGTAAGTGGGCCAACACTCTTCCGACCCTTTTTAGCCTTTAGCTCGAAAATGAAGCGGACAATGAATCCGACTGTCCTCAGCAATACGTTCCACTGAGAAAATCGTTCGAAGGATATAAACTGCTCTTTCGTGGCGTGGTGTAACAGCGACACCCGAATTTCCTCGGACGTCTCCCCAGTATCGGTTCCTTGCCCAGGCCACGTGTGGTCCGATTCCCAAAGAAAATCAGGGCCACGATACCACTGGCTCGAAGCGCTTAAATCCGGGTCTCGTTGCCACTTCGTACCAAGATCTGCGACTTATCTTGGTTGAGATCCAGCGCCAGTCTTTCACGGCCGTATGCTCTAGCAGTTCTCCAACGCGACAGGCCACAAACTGACTGTATCGACGGTGGTCCGAACGTAACCAGCTTACCACGTTGCGAGAGTCGGTCCAATAGAATACGCGATCTAATCGAATGCGGTGGGATTGTATTATGGTGTTCGCTAACCTTGATCCAATAACTGCGGCTTGCAGCTCAAGGCGCGGAATCGTCGTATGTCGCAGGTTTGTCACTCGAGTTTTCGAGCCTACGAAGGCACATTCGATTGAGCTACCTTCTTCGAACCTTACGTACGCTACTGCTGCCATAGCGCTTTCGCTCGCATCGCAGAAGATATGCAGCTGGGCGTGTTTATATCGGTCAGACGTGAGGAGGCGGTAGCATCTTGGGATCTTGATATCTGTTACTTTGGGAAGAACTGCCAACCATCGGTTCCAACCTTCGGCAATGTTTCCCCCAATTTGATGATTCTTTGTTAAATCGTAAATAACAAAGTTGGTGGGAACTAACGACGACAGGCAGAGTATTAATCTGAAATGGAAAAAGGACCAAGTTCTTATCAATTACGTCTCCTTAGATTTACTTTATGAATTTTACGATTATTTGAATCGATTACATATGTTAGAAAGTTCTCCTTTATTTTTATTATATGATACCTACTTTCACGTTTATTATTAGATTTATTTTTTTTCAAATGAATAAGTATCTGGATCAAAATCTTGATAAGTTTTAGTTGCTATCTTTGCTTCACGTTGCTGGAACAAGTTAGCTATTTTTTCTCATTTACATCTCTTTGTCTGACCCTTTCTTCAAATGTTAAATTTTCTTAATTTTCCCCAATAAAAATATTTTTGGGTGTGTTATTGATGAAACTGTGAATCGAATTGTTATACTTATAAGCTGCTTCCTGCATGAGTGATTTAACTGTAATATCTGGTTTTAGTGCTTTTATGCAACTAGCAATTTCACGGATCGTTGAATGGCATATCTCTATTTGTCCATTCGTTTCAGATCTGTTGACAGGAGTTTTAAAAAAATTTATTCCTAGATTCAAAATGGCTTGTTCGATAATATTTGAAACAAAACTACTTTCATTGTCCATTACGATTTGTGCTGGTAAATCCCAGTCATATAATAGTTGTAAAAGAACATTTTTAATGTCTGCTATAGATTTTGATTTAATGGGTCTGATTTTTTAAATATTTTGAGAATTTATCTAACGATGAGATAAATAAGTTATTGGCATTATACGCAAATATATCTGTCGTGAATACCACGATCGAACGAAATTTTAAGCAATAATTTTAGGCGTGTCTTGGCGTGACTGTCGCCAAAATTATAATTTTATTTGTGTTCAAATTCGCCGATCCAAAAGGCCTATTTTCCTTCTGTCGTCTTTTTTATACCCGGAGCTCAGGCTCCCATTTGCACACGCAGGTGCTCCTGAGCTCCTCTGGAACGCAAACCCGCGGTCTGGCAAACGCATCCTCCATCTACATCAAACGCAACCGATGACAGCTCGTCACTGTTGTGACATCGTCTCCCCAAATAAGCGTGCGCGTCGTTCGCTTGTTTATGTGTGCTGTCATCTAACCATGCGCCTGATTTGTGCTGCAGCAGGTAAGTATACTCATATGCTTATTTTTTTTTAAGGTTGCTACGTTACCGCCGGATACGTCCAGAACAGCCAACTTCGTCGCCGGTCGTTCCAATGTGCCACTGGCTGTTCTTAAGGTTACCCGCCTCACTTGGCCGTCCTTCGACCGTATCACTCCCACCACTCGTCCTCTGGGCCATGTGTTCCGCGGTAGGTTCGCATCCACTATCACCACAACGTCTCCTTCTGCGATAGGGCGTACCGGCTTAAACCATTTCGTCCGGCGGGTGAGCGTAGGTAGGTAGTCAGCTATCCACTTTTTCCAGAACATATCGGCCAGTAACTGTGACGTCTTCCAGGATGTTTTAAGAGCCGCTGCGCTGTCGTCGTAGTTGGTAAGTGGTTTGTCCCCGCTCGCGCTTCCCAGGAGGAAGTGATTTGGCGTCAATGGTGGCTCTGAAACGTCATCCAATGGCAAATACGTTAACGGACGTGAATTAATTACCATCTCTATCTCCGCCAGCGCCGTGCCCAGAATTTCGTCGGTAGGGTGTCTCGGAAGCCGTAAAGCGATGATGTTCTTCTTTACCGACTGCACCAACTGCTCCCAGCATCCCCCGAAATGCGGCGCTCCTGGTGGATTGAATTTCCATATCAGTGCCTGTGACGTAAATTCCTCCATCAACTGTTCACGATCAACGTTCTTCAAGCCTTCTCTCAGCTCTCTCGATGCGCCAACGAAGTTAGTTCCGCAGTCAGACAGTATTTCAGCCGGCGCTCCACGTTTCGCGATAAAACGTCTAATCGCCAGGATGCACGACGACGTCGTTAGCGAGTGCGCTACTTCGAGATGGATCGCTCTTGTGGTTAAACACGTGAAAAGGACGCCCCATCGTTTCTCCACTCGTCTGCCCACGGCTACTGTCAAGGGGCCGAAGTAATCGACCCCGGTGAACGTGAAGGCGCGTTGGTAAGCTGCCAATCTTTCGACTGGAAGATTTCCCATCTCCGGAGGATCCGGCGCTGCGTCACGATTTTTGCATTCCTGGCATGCTCGGCGGACGCGATCGTACTCGGAACGCAGGCGTGGCACTTCGAATCTCTCCCTAATCGCGTTCAATGCTGTCTGGTGGTTCAAATGATGATACCGTTGGTGGTAGTACTCCATCAGCAGTGTGGTGACTCGGTGTCTCTTAGGCAGGATAATAGGACGCTTGGTGTCCTCGCTGACCCATGGGCAGTTTATCAGTCGTCCCCGAGACCTCATCACGTCATGCTCATCCAGTTCCGGTGAGAGTTTGTATAGAGTGCTATCCTTTTTAACAACCCTTTGCATTCCAGACTTCCCGACACGGTTTTGCAGGCCTCGGACCTCTTCAGGAAATGCCTCTCGCTGAGTTAGACGGAATATAATCCTTTCGGCCCGTCGTAATTCTTCCTGGGTAAGTGGGCCAACACTCTTCCGACCCTTTTTAGCCTTTAGCTCGAAAATGGAGCGGACAATGAATCCGACTGTCCTCAGCAATACGTTCCACTGAGAAAATCGTTCGAAGGATATAAACTGCTCTTTCGTGGCGTGGTGTAACAGCGACACCCGAATTTCCTCGGACGTCTCCCCAGTATCGGTTCCTTGCCCAGGCCACGTGTGGTCCGATTCCCAAAGAAAATCAGGGCCACGATACCACTGGCTCGAAGCGCTTAAATCCGGGTCTCGTTGCCACTTCGTACCAAGATCTGCGACATTTATCTTGGTTGAGATCCAGCGCCAGTCTTTCACGGCCGTATGCTCTAGCAGTTCTCCAACGCGACAGGCCACAAACTGACTGTATCGACGGTGGTCCGAACGTAACCAGCTTACCACGTTGCGAGAGTCGGTCCAATAGAATACGCGATCTAATCGAATGCGGTGGGATTGTATTATGGTGTTCGCTAACCTTGATCCAATAAGTGCGGCTTGCAGCTCAAGGCGCGGAATCGTCGTATGTCGCAGGTTTGTCACTCGAGTTTTCGAGCCTACGAAGGCACATTCGATTGAGCTACCTTCTTCGAACCTTACGTACGCTACTGCTGCCATAGCGCTTTCGCTCGCATCGCAGAAGATATGCAGCTGGGCGTGTTTATATCGGTCAGACGTGAGGAGGCGGTAGCATCTTGGGATCTTGATATCTGTTACTTTGGGAAGAACTGCCAACCATCGGTTCCAACCTTCGGCAATGTTTCCCCCAATTTGATGATTCTTTGTTAAATCGTAAATAACAAAGTTGGTGGGAACTAACGACGACAGGCAGAGTATTAATCTGAAATGGAAAAAGGACCAAGTTCTTATCAATTACGTCTCCTTAGATTTACTTTATGAATTTTACGATTATTTGAATCGATTACATATGTTAGAAAGTTCTCCTTTATTTTTATTATATGATACCTACTTTCACGTTTATTATTAGATTTATTTTTTTTCAAATGAATAAGTATCTGGATCAAAATCTTGATAAGTTTTAGTTGCTATCTTTGCTTCACGTTGCTGGAACAAGTTAGCTATTTTTTCTCATTTACATCTCTTTGTCTGACCCTTTCTTCAAATGTTAAATTTTCTTAATTTTCCCCAATAAAAATATTTTTGGGTGTGTTATTGATGAAACTGTGAATCGAATTGTTATACTTATAAGCTGCTTCCTGCATGAGTGATTTAACTGTAATATCTGGTTTTAGTGCTTTTATGCAACTAGCAATTTCACGGATCGTTGAATGGCATATCTCTATTTGTCCATTCGTTTCAGATCTGTTGACAGGAGTTTTAAAAAAATTTATTCCTAGATTCAAAATGGCTTGTTCGATAATATTTGAAACAAAACTACTTTCATTGTCCATTACGATTTGTGCTGGTAAATCCCAGTCATATAATAGTTGTAAAAGAACATTTTTAATGTCTGCTATAGATTTTGATTTAATGGGTCTGATTTTTTAAATATTTTGAGAATTTATCTAACGATGAGATAAATAAGTTATTGGCATTATACGCAAATATATCTGTCGTGAATACCACGATCGAACGAAATTTTAAGCAATAATTTTAGGCGTGTCTTGGCGTGACTGTCGCCAAAATTATAATTTTATTTGTGTTCAAATTCGCCGATCCAAAAGGCCTATTTTCCTTCTGTCGTCTTTTTTATACCCGGAGCTCAGGCTCCCATTTGCACACGCAGGTGCTCCTGAGCTCCTCTGGAACGCAAACCCGCGGTCTGGCAAACGCATCCTCCATCTACATCAAACGCAACCGATGACAGCTCGTCACTGTTGTGACATCGTCTCCCCAAATAAGCGTGCGCGTCGTTCGCTTGTTTATGTGTGCTGTCATCTAACCATGCGCCTGATTTGTGCTGCAGCAGGTAAGTATACTCATATGCTTATTTTTTTTTAAGGTTGCTACGTTACCGCCGGATACGTCCAGAACAGCCAACTTCGTCGCCGGTCGTTCCAATGTGCCACTGGCTGTTCTTAAGGTTACCCGCCTCACTTGGCCGTCCTTCGACCGTATCACTCCCACCACTCGTCCTCTGGGCCATGTGTTCCGCGGTAGGTTCGCATCCACTATCACCACAACGTCTCCTTCTGCGATAGGGCGTACCGGCTTAAACCATTTCGTCCGGCGGGTGAGCGTAGGTAGGTAGTCAGCTATCCACTTTTTCCAGAACATATCGGCCAGTAACTGTGACGTCTTCCAGGATGTTTTAAGAGCCGCTGCGCTGTCGTCGTAGTTGGTAAGTGGTTTGTCCCCGCTCGCGCTTCCCAGGAGGAAGTGATTTGGCGTCAATGGTGGCTCTGAAACGTCATCCAATGGCAAATACGTTAACGGACGTGAATTAATTACCATCTCTATCTCCGCCAGCGCCGTGCCCAGAATTTCGTCGGTAGGGTGTCTCGGAAGCCGTAAAGCGATGATGTTCTTCTTTACCGACTGCACCAACCGCTCCCAGCATCCCCCGAAATGCGGCGCTCCTGGTGGATTGAATTTCCATATCAGTGCCTGTGACGTAAATTCCTCCATCAACTGTTCACGATCAACGTTCTTCAAGCCTTCTCTCAGCTCTCTCGATGCGCCAACGAAGTTAGTTCCGCAGTCAGACAGTATTTCAGCCGGCGCTCCACGTTTCGCGATAAAACGTCTAATCGCCAGGATGCACGACGACGTCGTTAGCGAGTGCGCTACTTCGAGATGGATCGCTCTTGTGGTTAAACACGTGAAAAGGACGCCCCATCGTTTCTCCACTCGTCTGCCCACGGCTACTGTCAAGGGGCCGAAGTAATCGACCCCGGTGAACGTGAAGGCGCGTTGGTAAGCTGCCAATCTTTCGACTGGAAGATTTCCCATCTCCGGAGGATCCGGCGCTGCGTCACGATTTTTGCATTCCTGGCATGCTCGGCGGACGCGATCGTACTCGGAACGCAGGCGTGGCACTTCGAATCTCTCCCTAATCGCGTTCAATGCTGTCTGGTGGTTCAAATGATGATACCGTTGGTGGTAGTACTCCATCAGCAGTGTGGTGACTCGGTGTCTCTTAGGCAGGATAATAGGACGCTTGGTGTCCTCGCTGACCCATGGGCAGTTTATCAGTCGTCCCCGAGACCTCATCACGTCATGCTCATCCAGTTCCGGTGAGAGTTTGTATAGAGTGCTATCCTTTTTAACAACCCTTTGCATTCCAGACTTCCCGACACGGTTTTGCAGGCCTCGGACCTCTTCAGGAAATGCCTCTCGCTGAGTTAGACGGAATATAATCCTTTCGGCCCGTCGTAATTCTTCCTGGGTAAGTGGGCCAACACTCTTCCGACCCTTTTTAGCCTTTAGCTCGAAAATGAAGCGGACAATGAATCCGACTGTCCTCAGCAATACGTTCCACTGAGAAAATCGTTCGAAGGATATAAACTGCTCTTTCGTGGCGTGGTGTAACAGCGACACCCGAATTTCCTCGGACGTCTCCCCAGTATCGGTTCCTTGCCCAGGCCACGTGTGGTCCGATTCCCAAAGAAAATCAGGGCCACGATACCACTGGCTCGAAGCGCTTAAATCCGGGTCTCGTTGCCACTTCGTACCAAGATCTGCGACATTTATCTTGGTTGAGATCCAGCGCCAGTCTTTCACGGCCGTATGCTCTAGCAGTTCTCCAACGCGACAGGCCACAAACTGACTGTATCGACGGTGGTCCGAACGTAACCAGCTTACCACGTTGCGAGAGTCGGTCCAATAGAATACGCGATCTAATCGAATGCGGTGGGATTGTATTATGGTGTTCGCTAACCTTGATCCAATAACTGCGGCTTGCAGCTCAAGGCGCGGAATCGTCGTATGTCGCAGGTTTGTCACTCGAGTTTTCGAGCCTACGAAGGCACATTCGATTGAGCTACCTTCTTCGAACCTTACGTACGCTACTGCTGCCATAGCGCTTTCGCTCGCATCGCAGAAGATATGCAGCTGGGCGTGTTTATATCGGTCAGACGTGAGGAGGCGGTAGCATCTTGGGATCTTGATATCTGTTACTTTGGGAAGAACTGCCAACCATCGGTTCCAACCTTCGGCAATGTTTCCCCCAATTTGATGATTCTTTGTTAAATCGTAAATAACAAAGTTGGTGGGAACTAACGACGACAGGCAGAGTATTAATCTGAAATGGAAAAAGGACCAAGTTCTTATCAATTACGTCTCCTTAGATTTACTTTATGAATTTTACGATTATTTGAATCGATTACATATGTTAGAAAGTTCTCCTTTATTTTTATTATATGATACCTACTTTCACGTTTATTATTAGATTTATTTTTTTTCAAATGAATAAGTATCTGGATCAAAATCTTGATAAGTTTTAGTTGCTATCTTTGCTTCACGTTGCTGGAACAAGTTAGCTATTTTTTCTCATTTACATCTCTTTGTCTGACCCTTTCTTCAAATGTTAAATTTTCTTAATTTTCCCCAATAAAAATATTTTTGGGTGTGTTATTGATGAAACTGTGAATCGAATTGTTATACTTATAAGCTGCTTCCTGCATGAGTGATTTAACTGTAATATCTGGTTTTAGTGCTTTTATGCAACTAGCAATTTCACGGATCGTTGAATGGCATATCTCTATTTGTCCATTCGTTTCAGATCTGTTGACAGGAGTTTTAAAAAAATTTATTCCTAGATTCAAAATGGCTTGTTCGATAATATTTGAAACAAAACTACTTTCATTGGCTGGTAAATCCCAGTCATATAATAGTTGTAAAAGAACATTTTTAATGTCTGCTATAGATTTTGATTTAATGGGTCTGATTTTTTAAATATTTTGAGAATTTATCTAACGATGAGATAAATAAGTTATTGGCATTATACGCAAATATATCTGTCGTGAATACCACGATCGAACGAAATTTTAAGCAATAATTTTAGGCGTGTCTTGGCGTGACTGTCGCCAAAATTATAATTTTATTTGTGTTCAAATTCGCCGATCCAAAAGGCCTATTTTCCTTCTGTCGTCTTTTTTATACCCGGAGCTCAGGCTCCCATTTGCACACGCAGGTGCTCCTGAGCTCCTCTGGAACGCAAACCCGCGGTCTGGCAAACGCATCCTCCATCTACATCAAACGCAACCGATGACAGCTCGTCACTGTTGTGACATCGTCTCCCCAAATAAGCGTGCGCGTCGTTCGCTTGTTTATGTGTGCTGTCATCTAACCATGCGCCTGATTTGTGCTGCAGCAGGTAAGTATACTCATATGCTTATTTTACCGCCGGATACGTCCAGAACAGCCAACTTCGTCGCCGGTCGTTCCAATGTGCCACTGGCTGTTCTTAAGGTTACCCGCCTCACTTGGCCGTCCTTCGACCGTATCACTCCCACCACTCGTCCTCTGGGCCATGTGTTCCGCGGTAGGTTCGCATCCACTATCACCACAACGTCTCCTTCTGCGATAGGGCGTACCGGCTTAAACCATTTCGTCCGGCGGGTGAGCGTAGGTAGGTAGTCAGCTATCCACTTTTTCCAGAACATATCGGCCAGTAACTGTGACGTCTTCCAGGATGTTTTAAGAGCCGCTGCGCTGTCGTCGTAGTTGGTAAGTGGTTTGTCCCCGCTCGCGCTTCCCAGGAGGAAGTGATTTGGCGTCAATGGTGGCTCTGAAACGTCATCCAATGGCAAATACGTTAACGGACGTGAATTAATTACCATCTCTATCTCCGCCAGCGCCGTGCCCAGAATTTCGTCGGTAGGGTGTCTCGGAAGCCGTAAAGCGATGATGTTCTTCTTTACCGACTGCACCAACCGCTCCCAGCATCCCCCGAAATGCGGCGCTCCTGGTGGATTGAATTTCCATATCAGTGCCTGTGACGTAAATTCCTCCATCAACTGTTCACGATCAACGTTCTTCAAGCCTTCTCTCAGCTCTCTCGATGCGCCAACGAAGTTAGTTCCGCAGTCAGACAGTATTTCAGCCGGCGCTCCACGTTTCGCGATAAAACGTCTAATCGCCAGGATGCACGACGACGTCGTTAGCGAGTGCGCTACTTCGAGATGGATCGCTCTTGTGGTTAAACACGTGAAAAGGACGCCCCATCGTTTCTCCACTCGTCTGCCCACGGCTACTGTCAAGGGGCCGAAGTAATCGACCCCGGTGAACGTGAAGGCGCGTTGGTAAGCTGCCAATCTTTCGACTGGAAGATTTCCCATCTCCGGAGGATCCGGCGCTGCGTCACGATTTTTGCATTCCTGGCATGCTCGGCGGACGCGATCGTACTCGGAACGCAGGCGTGGCACTTCGAATCTCTCCCTAATCGCGTTCAATGCTGTCTGGTGGTTCAAATGATGATACCGTTGGTGGTAGTACTCCATCAGCAGTGTGGTGACTCGGTGTCTCTTAGGCAGGATAATAGGACGCTTGGTGTCCTCGCTGACCCATGGGCAGTTTATCAGTCGTCCCCGAGACCTCATCACGTCATGCTCATCCAGTTCCGGTGAGAGTTTGTATAGAGTGCTATCCTTTTTAACAACCCTTTGCATTCCAGACTTCCCGACACGGTTTTGCAGGCCTCGGACCTCTTCAGGAAATGCCTCTCGCTGAGTTAGACGGAATATAATCCTTTCGGCCCGTCGTAATTCTTCCTGGGTAAGTGGGCCAACACTCTTCCGACCCTTTTTAGCCTTTAGCTCGAAAATGAAGCGGACAATGAATCCGACTGTCCTCAGCAATACGTTCCACTGAGAAAATCGTTCGAAGGATATAAACTGCTCTTTCGTGGCGTGGTGTAACAGCGACACCCGAATTTCCTCGGACGTCTCCCCAGTATCGGTTCCTTGCCCAGGCCACGTGTGGTCCGATTCCCAAAGAAAATCAGGGCCACGATACCACTGGCTCGAAGCGCTTAAATCCGGGTCTCGTTGCCACTTCGTACCAAGATCTGCGACATTTATCTTGGTTGAGATCCAGCGCCAGTCTTTCACGGCCGTATGCTCTAGCAGTTCTCCAACGCGACAGGCCACAAACTGACTGTATCGACGGTGGTCCGAACGTAACCAGCTTACCACGTTGCGAGAGTCGGTCCAATAGAATACGCGATCTAATCGAATGCGGTGGGATTGTATTATGGTGTTCGCTAACCTTGATCCAATAACTGCGGCTTGCAGCTCAAGGCGCGGAATCGTCGTATGTCGCAGGTTTGTCACTCGAGTTTTCGAGCCTACGAAGGCACATTCGATTGAGCTACCTTCTTCGAACCTTACGTACGCTACTGCTGCCATAGCGCTTTCGCTCGCATCGCAGAAGATATGCAGCTGGGCGTGTTTATATCGGTCAGACGTGAGGAGGCGGTAGCATCTTGGGATCTTGATATCTGTTACTTTGGGAAGAACTGCCAACCATCGGTTCCAACCTTCGGCAATGTTTCCCCCAATTTGATGATTCTTTGTTAAATCGTAAATAACAAAGTTGGTGGGAACTAACGACGACAGGCAGAGTATTAATCTGAAATGGAAAAAGGACCAAGTTCTTATCAATTACGTCTCCTTAGATTTACTTTATGAATTTTACGATTATTTGAATCGATTACATATGTTAGAAAGTTCTCCTTTATTTTTATTATATGATACCTACTTTCACGTTTATTATTATTATTATTATCTGGATCAAAATCTTGATAAGTTTTAGTTGCTATCTTTGCTTCACGTTGCTGGAACAAGTTAGCTATTTTTTCTCATTTACATCTCTTTGTCTGACCCTTTCTTCAAATGTTAAATTTTCTTAATTTTCCCCAATAAAAATATTTTTGGGTGTGTTATTGATGAAACTGTGAATCGAATTGTTATACTTATAAGCTGCTTCCTGCATGAGTGATTTAACTGTAATATCTGGTTTTAGTGCTTTTATGCAACTAGCAATTTCACGGATCGTTGAATGGCATATCTCTATTTGTCCATTCGTTTCAGATCTGTTGACAGGAGTTTTAAAAAAAATTATTCCTAGATTCAAAATGGCTTGTTCGATAATATTTGAAACAAAACTACTTTCATTGGCTGGTAAATCCCAGTCATATAATAGTTGTAAAAGAACATTTTTAATGTCTGCTATAGATTTTGATTTAATGGGTCTGATTTTTTAAATATTTTGAGAATTTATCTAACGATGAGATAAATAAGTTATTGGCATTATACGCAAATATATCTGTCGTGAATACCACGATCGAACGAAATTTTAAGCAATAATTTTAGGCGTGTCTTGGCGTGACTGTCGCCAAAATTATAATTTTATTTGTGTTCAAATTCGCCGATCCAAAAGGCCTATTTTCCTTCTGTCGTCTTTTTTATACCCGGAGCTCAGGCTCCCATTTGCACACGCAGGTGCTCCTGAGCTCCTCTGGAACGCAAACCCGCGGTCTGGCAAACGCATCCTCCATCTACATCAAACGCAACCGATGACAGCTCGTCACTGTTGTGACATCGTCTCCCCAAATAAGCGTGCGCGTCGTTCGCTTGTTTATGTGTGCTGTCATCTAACCATGCGCCTGATTTGTGCTGCAGCAGGTAAGTATACTCATATGCTTATTTTTTTTTAAGGTTGCTACGTTACCGCCGGATACGTCCAGAACAGCCAACTTCGTCGCCGGTCGTTCCAATGTGCCACTGGCTGTTCTTAAGGTTACCCGCCTCACTTGGCCGTCCTTCGACCGTATCACTCCCACCACTGTCCTCTGGGCCATGTGTTCCGCGGTAGGTTCGCATCCACTATCACCACAACGTCTCCTTCTGCGATAGGGCGTACCGGCTTAAACCATTTCGTCCGGCGGGTGAGCGTAGGTAGGTAGTCAGCTATCCACTTTTTCCAGAACATATCGGCCAGTAACTGTGACGTCTTCCAGGATGTTTTAAGAGCCGCTGCGCTGTCGTCGTAGTTGGTAAGTGGTTTGTCCCCGCTCGCGCTTCCCAGGAGGAAGTGATTTGGCGTCAATGGTGGCTCTGAAACGTCATCCAATGGCAAATACGTTAACGGACGTGAATTAATTACCATCTCTATCTCCGCCAGCGCCGTGCCCAGAATTTCGTCGGTAGGGTGTCTCGGAAGCCGTAAAGCGATGATGTTCTTCTTTACCGACTGCACCAACCGCTCCCAGCATCCCCCGAAATGCGGCGCTCCTGGTGGATTGAATTTCCATATCAGTGCCTGTGACGTAAATTCCTCCATCAACTGTTCACGATCAACGTTCTTCAAGCCTTCTCTCAGCTCTCTCGATGCGCCAACGAAGTTAGTTCCGCAGTCAGACAGTATTTCAGCCGGCGCTCCACGTTTCGCGATAAAACGTCTAATCGCCAGGATGCACGACGACGTCGTTAGCGAGTGCGCTACTTCGAGATGGATCGCTCTTGTGGTTAAACACGTGAAAAGGACGCCCCATCGTTTCTCCACTCGTCTGCCCACGGCTACTGTCAAGGGGCCGAAGTAATCGACCCCGGTGAACGTGAAGGCGCGTTGGTAAGCTGCCAATCTTTCGACTGGAAGATTTCCCATCTCCGGAGGATCCGGCGCTGCGTCACGATTTTTGCATTCCTGGCATGCTCGGCGGACGCGATCGTACTCGGAACGCAGGCGTGGCACTTCGAATCTCTCCCTAATCGCGTTCAATGCTGTCTGGTGGTTCAAATGATGATACCGTTGGTGGTAGTACTCCATCAGCAGTGTGGTGACTCGGTGTCTCTTAGGCAGGATAATAGGACGCTTGGTGTCCTCGCTGACCCATGGGCAGTTTATCAGTCGTCCCCGAGACCTCATCACGTCATGCTCATCCAGTTCCGGTGAGAGTTTGTATAGAGTGCTATCCTTTTTAACAACCCTTTGCATTCCAGACTTCCCGACACGGTTTTGCAGGCCTCGGACCTCTTCAGGAAATGCCTCTCGCTGAGTTAGACGGAATATAATCCTTTCGGCCCGTCGTAATTCTTCCTGGGTAAGTGGGCCAACACTCTTCCGACCCTTTTTAGCCTTTAGCTCGAAAATGAAGCGGACAATGAATCCGACTGTCCTCAGCAATACGTTCCACTGAGAAAATCGTTCGAAGGATATAAACTGCTCTTTCGTGGCGTGGTGTAACAGCGACACCCGAATTTCCTCGAACGTCTCCCCAGTATCGGTTCCTTGCCCAGGCCACGTGTGGTCCGATTCCCAAAGAAAATCAGGGCCACGATACCACTGGCTCGAAGCGCTTAAATCCGGGTCTCGTTGCCACTTCGTACCAAGATCTGCGACATTTATCTTGGTTGAGATCCAGCGCCAGTCTTTCACGGCCGTATGCTCTAGCAGTTCTCCAACGCGACAGGCCACAAACTGACTGTATCGACGGTGGTCCGAACGTAACCAGCTTACCACGTTGCGAGAGTCGGTCCAATAGAATACGCGATCTAATCGAATGCGGTGGGATTGTATTATGGTGTTCGCTAACCTTGATCCAATAACTGCGGCTTGCAGCTCAAGGCGCGGAATCGTCGTATGTCGCAGGTTTGTCACTCGAGTTTTCGAGCCTACGAAGGCACATTCGATTGAGCTACCTTCTTCGAACCTTACGTACGCTACTGCTGCCATAGCGCTTTCGCTCGCATCGCAGAAGATATGCAGCTGGGCGTGTTTATATCGGTCAGACGTGAGGAGGCGGTAGCATCTTGGGATCTTGATATCTGTTACTTTGGGAAGAACTGCCAACCATCGGTTCCAACCTTCGGCAATGTTTCCCCCAATTTGATGATTCTTTGTTAAATCGTAAATAACAAAGTTGGTGGGAACTAACGACGACAGGCAGAGTATTAATCTGAAATGGAAAAAGGACCAAGTTCTTATCAATTACGTCTCCTTAGATTTACTTTATGAATTTTACGATTATTTGAATCGATTACATATGTTAGAAAGTTCTCCTTTATTTTTATTATATGATACCTACTTTCACGTTTATTATTATTATTATTATCTGGATCAAAATCTTGATAAGTTTTAGTTGCTATCTTTGCTTCACGTTGCTGGAACAAGTTAGCTATTTTTTCTCATTTACATCTCTTTGTCTGACCCTTTCTTCAAATGTTAAATTTTCTTAATTTTCCCCAATAAAAATATTTTTGGGTGTGTTATTGATGAAACTGTGAATCGAATTGTTATACTTATAAGCTGCTTCCTGCATGAGTGATTTAACTGTAATATCTGGTTTTAGTGCTTTTATGCAACTAGCAATTTCACGGATCGTTGAATGGCATATCTCTATTTGTCCATTCGTTTCAGATCTGTTGACAGGAGTTTTAAAAAAATTTATTCCTAGATTCAAAATGGCTTGTTCGATAATATTTGAAACAAAACTACTTTCATTGTCCATTACGATTTGTGCTGGTAAATCCCAGTCATATAATAGTTGTAAAAGAACATTTTTAATGTCTGCTATAGATTTTGATTTAATGGGTCTGATTTTTTAAATATTTTGAGAATTTATCTAACGATGAGATAAATAAGTTATTGGCATTATACGCAAATATATCTGTCGTGAATACCACGATCGAACGAAATTTTAAGCAATAATTTTAGGCGTGTCTTGGCGTGACTGTCGCCAAAATTATAATTTTATTTGTGTTCAAATTCGCCGATCCAAAAGGCCTATTTTCCTTCTGTCGTCTTTTTTATACCCGGAGCTCAGGCTCCCATTTGCACACGCAGGTGCTCCTGAGCTCCTCTGGAACGCAAACCCGCGGTCTGGCAAACGCATCCTCCATCTACATCAAACGCAACCGATGACAGCTCGTCACTGTTGTGACATCGTCTCCCCAAATAAGCGTGCGCGTCGTTCGCTTGTTTATGTGTGCTGTCATCTAACCATGCGCCTGATTTGTGCTGCAGCAGGTAAGTATACTCATATGCTTATTTTTTTTTAAAGGTTGCTACGTTACCGCCGGATACGTCCAGAACAGCCAACTTCGTCGCCGGTCGTTCCAATGTGCCACTGGCTGTTCTTAAGGTTACCCGCCTCACTTGGCCGTCCTTCGACCGTATCACTCCCACCACTCGTCCTCTGGGCCATGTGTTCCGCGGTAGGTTCGCATCCACTATCACCACAACGTCTCCTTCTGCGATAGGGCGTACCGGCTTAAACCATTTCGTCCGGCGGGTGAGCGTAGGTAGGTAGTCAGCTATCCACTTTTTCCAGAACATATCGGCCAGTAACTGTGACGTCTTCCAGGATGTTTTAAGAGCCGCTGCGCTGTCGTCGTAGTTGGTAAGTGGTTTGTCCCCGCTCGCGCTTCCCAGGAGGAAGTGATTTGGCGTCAATGGTGGCTCTGAAACGTCATCCAATGGCAAATACGTTAACGGACGTGAATTAATTACCATCTCTATCTCCGCCAGCGCCGTGCCCAGAATTTCGTCGGTAGGGTGTCTCGGAAGCCGTAAAGCGATGATGTTCTTCTTTACCGACTGCACCAACCGCTCCCAGCATCCCCCGAAATGCGGCGCTCCTGGTGGATTGAATTTCCATATCAGTGCCTGTGACGTAAATTCCTCCATCAACTGTTCACGATCAACGTTCTTCAAGCCTTCTCTCAGCTCTCTCGATGCGCCAACGAAGTTAGTTCCGCAGTCAGACAGTATTTCAGCCGGCGCTCCACGTTTCGCGATAAAACGTCTAATCGCCAGGATGCACGACGACGTCGTTAGCGAGTGCGCTACTTCGAGATGGATCGCTCTTGTGGTTAAACACGTGAAAAGGACGCCCCATCGTTTCTCCACTCGTCTGCCCACGGCTACTGTCAAGGGGCCGAAGTAATCGACCCCGGTGAACGTGAAGGCGCGTTGGTAAGCTGCCAATCTTTCGACTGGAAGATTTCCCATCTCCGGAGGATCCGGCGCTGCGTCACGATTTTTGCATTCCTGGCATGCTCGGCGGACGCGATCGTACTCGGAACGCAGGCGTGGCACTTCGAATCTCTCCCTAATCGCGTTCAATGCTGTCTGGTGGTTCAAATGATGATACCGTTGGTGGTAGTACTCCATCAGCAGTGTGGTGACTCGGTGTCTCTTAGGCAGGATAATAGGACGCTTGGTGTCCTCGCTGACCCATGGGCAGTTTATCAGTCGTCCCCGAGACCTCATCACGTCATGCTCATCCAGTTCCGGTGAGAGTTTGTATAGAGTGCTATCCTTTTTAACAACCCTTTGCATTCCAGACTTCCCGACACGGTTTTGCAGGCCTCGGACCTCTTCAGGAAATGCCTCTCGCTGAGTTAGACGGAATATAATCCTTTCGGCCCGTCGTAATTCTTCCTGGGTAAGTGGGCCAACACTCTTCCGACCCTTTTTAGCCTTTAGCTCGAAAATGAAGCGGACAATGAATCCGACTGTCCTCAGCAATACGTTCCACTGAGAAAATCGTTCGAAGGATATAAACTGCTCTTTCGTGGCGTGGTGTAACAGCGACACCCGAATTTCCTCGGACGTCTCCCCAGTATCGGTTCCTTGCCCAGGCCACGTGTGGTCCGATTCCCAAAGAAAATCAGGGCCACGATACCACTGGCTCGAAGCGCTTAAATCCGGGTCTCGTTGCCACTTCGTACCAAGATCTGCGACATTTATCTTGGTTGAGATCCAGCGCCAGTCTTTCACGGCCGTATGCTCTAGCAGTTCTCCAACGCGACAGGCCACAAACTGACTGTATCGACGGTGGTCCGAACGTAACCAGCTTACCACGTTGCGAGAGTCGGTCCAATAGAATACGCGATCTAATCGAATGCGGTGGGATTGTATTATGGTGTTCGCTAACCTTGATCCAATAACTGCGGCTTGCAGCTCAAGGCGCGGAATCGTCGTATGTCGCAGGTTTGTCACTCGAGTTTTCGAGCCTACGAAGGCACATTCGATTGAGCTACCTTCTTCGAACCTTACGTACGCTACTGCTGCCATAGCGCTTTCGCTCGCATCGCAGAAGATATGCAGCTGGGCGTGTTTATATCGGTCAGACGTGAGGAGGCGGTAGCATCTTGGGATCTTGATATCTGTTACTTTGGGAAGAACTGCCAACCATCGGTTCCAACCTTCGGCAATGTTTCCCCCAATTTGATGATTCTTTGTTAAATCGTAAATAACAAAGTTGGTGGGAACTAACGACGACAGGCAGAGTATTAATCTGAAATGGAAAAAGGACCAAGTTCTTATCAATTACGTCTCCTTAGATTTACTTTATGAATTTTACGATTATTTGAATCGATTACATATGTTAGAAAGTTCTCCTTTATTTTTATTATATGATACCTACTTTCACGTTTATTATTATTATTATTATCTGGATCAAAATCTTGATAAGTTTTAGTTGCTATCTTTGCTTCACGTTGCTGGAACAAGTTAGCTATTTTTTCTCATTTACATCTCTTTGTCTGACCCTTTCTTCAAATGTTAAATTTTCTTAATTTTCCCCAATAAAAATATTTTTGGGTGTGTTATTGATGAAACTGTGAATCGAATTGTTATACTTATAAGCTGCTTCCTGCATGAGTGATTTAACTGTAATATCTGGTTTTAGTGCTTTTATGCAACTAGCAATTTCACGGATCGTTGAATGGCATATCTCTATTTGTCCATTCGTTTCAGATCTGTTGACAGGAGTTTTAAAAAAATTTATTCCTAGATTCAAAATGGCTTGTTCGATAATATTTGAAACAAAACTACTTTCATTGTCCATTACGATTTGTGCTGGTAAATCCCAGTCATATAATAGTTGTAAAAGAACATTTTTAATGTCTGCTATAGATTTTGATTTAATGGGTCTGATTTTTTAAATATTTTGAGAATTTATCTAACGATGAGATAAATAAGTTATTGGCATTATACGCAAATATATCTGTCGTGAATACCACGATCGAACGAAATTTTAAGCAATAATTTTAGGCGTGTCTTGGCGTGACTGTCGCCAAAATTATAATTTTATTTGTGTTCAAATTCGCCGATCCAAAAGGCCTATTTTCCTTCTGTCGTCTTTTTTATACCCGGAGCTCAGGCTCCCATTTGCACACGCAGGTGCTCCTGAGCTCCTCTGGAACGCAAACCCGCGGTCTGGCAAACGCATCCTCCATCTACATCAAACGCAACCGATGACAGCTCGTCACTGTTGTGACATCGTCTCCCCAAATAAGCGTGCGCGTCGTTCGCTTGTTTATGTGTGCTGTCATCTAACCATGCGCCTGATTTGTGCTGCAGCAGGTAAGTATACTCATATGCTTATTTTTTTTAAAGGTTGCTACGTTACCGCCGGATACGTCCAGAACAGCCAACTTCGTCGCCGGTCGTTCCAATGTGCCACTGGCTGTTCTTAAGGTTACCCGCCTCACTTGGCCGTCCTTCGACCGTATCACTCCCACCACTCGTCCTCTGGGCCATGTGTTCCGCGGTAGGTTCGCATCCACTATCACCACAACGTCTCCTTCTGCGATAGGGCGTACCGGCTTAAACCATTTCGTCCGGCGGGTGAGCGTAGGTAGGTAGTCAGCTATCCACTTTTTCCAGAACATATCGGCCAGTAACTGTGACGTCTTCCAGGATGTTTTAAGAGCCGCTGCGCTGTCGTCGTAGTTGGTAAGTGGTTTGTCCCCGCTCGCGCTTCCCAGGAGGAAGTGATTTGGCGTCAATGGTGGCTCTGAAACGTCATCCAATGGCAAATACGTTAACGGACGTGAATTAATTACCATCTCTATCTCCGCCAGCGCCGTGCCCAGAATTTCGTCGGTAGGGTGTCTCGGAAGCCGTAAAGCGATGATGTTCTTCTTTACCGACTGCACCAACCGCTCCCAGCATCCCCCGAAATGCGGCGCTCCTGGTGGATTGAATTTCCATATCAGTGCCTGTGACGTAAATTCCTCCATCAACTGTTCACGATCAACGTTCTTCAAGCCTTCTCTCAGCTCTCTCGATGCGCCAACGAAGTTAGTTCCGCAGTCAGACAGTATTTCAGCCGGCGCTCCACGTTTCGCGATAAAACGTCTAATCGCCAGGATGCACGACGACGTCGTTAGCGAGTGCGCTACTTCGAGATGGATCGCTCTTGTGGTTAAACACGTGAAAAGGACGCCCCATCGTTTCTCCACTCGTCTGCCCACGGCTACTGTCAAGGGGCCGAAGTAATCGACCCCGGTGAACGTGAAGGCGCGTTGGTAAGCTGCCAATCTTTCGACTGGAAGATTTCCCATCTCCGGAGGATCCGGCGCTGCGTCACGATTTTTGCATTCCTGGCATGCTCGGCGGACGCGATCGTACTCGGAACGCAGGCGTGGCACTTCGAATCTCTCCCTAATCGCGTTCAATGCTGTCTGGTGGTTCAAATGATGATACCGTTGGTGGTAGTACTCCATCAGCAGTGTGGTGACTCGGTGTCTCTTAGGCAGGATAATAGGACGCTTGGTGTCCTCGCTGACCCATGGGCAGTTTATCAGTCGTCCCCGAGACCTCATCACGTCATGCTCATCCAGTTCCGGTGAGAGTTTGTATAGAGTGCTATCCTTTTTAACAACCCTTTGCATTCCAGACTTCCCGACACGGTTTTGCAGGCCTCGGACCTCTTCAGGAAATGCCTCTCGCTGAGTTAGACGGAATATAATCCTTTCGGCCCGTCGTAATTCTTCCTGGGTAAGTGGGCCAACACTCTTCCGACCCTTTTTAGCCTTTAGCTCGAAAATGAAGCGGACAATGAATCCGACTGTCCTCAGCAATACGTTCCACTGAGAAAATCGTTCGAAGGATATAAACTGCTCTTTCGTGGCGTGGTGTAACAGCGACACCCGAATTTCCTCGGACGTCTCCCCAGTATCGGTTCCTTGCCCAGGCCACGTGTGGTCCGATTCCCAAAGAAAATCAGGGCCACGATACCACTGGCTCGAAGCGCTTAAATCCGGGTCTCGTTGCCACTTCGTTTCATTTCTTCAAACTCTTCTGTTTCATCATCCTGTTGTTTGTCATGATTTTTCATGTAACGTTCGTATGAGGACATTTCAGAGTCATCATACTCCTTCAAACTTTCTTCGTTATAATCTGAGTATTCCACTGGGTAACCTTAATTTTTTTGAATGGTTTCGACATTAAAGACTCGTTGTCTTTTTAGTGGTGGTCGATTGTTTCGGGAGGAGCCTGGTCGGTTCCCATAATTAATTTGTCTAGACCTTATGGATTGATCTACATCCATGGGTTCTGGATCTTGTTGTTTAAAAGGATTTTTGGGTGGTAAACCTGTTGGTTTAAAATTTTGAAAATTGTTGTTATAGTTTGGTCGCATTCCAAACGGCTTTTGCATTGGTGCAAAATGTCGATTAACGAATGGGTTTGGTGGTAGAGGGGGTCTGTTAAATGCATTCCGTGGAGGATGCGGTACTTGTGGGATAAGATTTCTGGGCGCTGTTGGCACTGGCATCGTTCTTGGTTTGGTAAGCATTTTTCTACATTCAATATTTTGGAATGAGATACAGTAGCTATAAGCTGCTGCTAGAGATGAAGGTTCATAATTTCTTATGAATTTGTATACATCTCCATCTAGTCCTCGGATAAATGAATCGACCGCTTTTTTATTATATGTTTCTATTAATGCCTTCGATGCTTCTTGAGGAGATTTCTGCTATTGCGTTGTTTATAAGAATGTTTGTTTCATCAATTCTCTTGATGATTCCGTTTGTGTAAACCTTTTCAAATGTGCAGTCTGAATGATTTCCTTGAATGATTCTTTGTACACATTCCGATGTTGGTTGAATATTTATACTTTCACAAGTATACAGATCTTGTTGGTTTTGATTGCATGGTTGTGATAATTCGTATATGTGTAATTCGTATCTGATGAAATAATTTTGCTTCAAGATGATTCGTTTGCTGTTGTTGATTATGGAGTCTACATAATTGTACTCATAAATATCTTTTGAACTTTAACATGTAGATAACATGCGTGGTATTCATTGTTACTTGAGCACTTGATTTTGCTAACATTTCTTCTGGTGATGTCACCGAAATGTTGTGGTCTGCAAGAAATTTCATCATTTCCTTAAGTTCTTCGAGGGATAAAATCTTACTGCTTGGTATGCCATGCTTTGCTAATAGAATAGCTTCTTCAAGATTTTCAAGATGATTTTGCAAAGAATCGAGATTTGATATTATGATAAGATGTTGTATCTCAATAGATCTTTGCTTAAATCTTTCAAACTGGAGTTTGAGGACGTCGTTTGTGATTGTTGTTAGATCTTGTAGTCGTTGGTTTATACCTTCATTGATGAGTACTTGTTGATTATTTTGCAGGATCAACGAATTGAGTGTTGAATTTATAATGCGTATATCTTCGGCATCTGGATTTCCAGCGATCCATTTCCATGCTGTACCAATCGCATCCCATCGCTTTTGTCGTACTACTTGCGGTTTAATTTTACAATATGTTTCATATAATGTTTGTAGCTTAATACGAATTATGCTATATAATGGTCCTGAGTCGATATTTTGGGACAAATCTGCATAATTATTTTCAATTATGTTTTCAATTTGTGTTATATCCAATGGGTGTACAATTCTTAAATATCCTGATTTGATTTGAGCTCTTCCGAGAGAAACTATGGCAAGTGGATTCTTTGTTAAATCGTAAATAACAAAGTTGGTGGGAACTAACGACGACAGGCAGAGTATTAATCTGAAATGGAAAAAGGACCAAGTTCTTATCAATTACGTCTCCTTAGATTTACTTTATGAATTTTACGATTATTTGAATCGATTACATATGTTAGAAAGTTCTCCTTTATTTTTATTATATGATACCTACTTTCACGTTTATTATTAGATTTATTTTTTTTCAAATGAATAAGTATCTGGATCAAAATCTTGATAAGTTTTAGTTGCTATCTTTGCTTCACGTTGCTGGAACAAGTTAGCTATTTTTTTCTCATTTGCATCTCTTTGTCTGACCCTTTCTTCAAATGTTAAATTTTCTTAATTTTCCCCAATAAAAATATTTTTGGGTGTGTTATTGATGAAACTGTGAATCGAATTGTTATACTTATAAGCTGCTTCCTGCATGAGTGATTTAACTGTAATATCTGGTTTTAGTGCTTTTATGCATCTAGCAATTTCACGGATCGTTGAATGGCATAATTCTATTTGTCCATTCGTTTCAGATCTGTTGACAGGAGTTTAAAAAAAATTTATTCCTAGATTCAAAATGGCTTGTTCGATAATATTTGAAACAAAACTACTTTCATTGTCCATTACGATTTGTGCTGGTAAATCCCAGTCATATAATAGTTGTAAAAGAACATTTTTAATGTCTGCTATAGATTTTGATTCAATGGGTCTGATTTTTTAAATATTTTGAGAATTTATCTAACGATGAGATAAATAAGTTATTGGCATTATACGCAAATATATCTGTCGTGAATACCACGATCGAACGAAATTTTAAGCAATAATTTTAGGCGTGTCTTGGCGTGACTGTCGCCAAAATTATAATTTTATTTGTGTTCAAATTCGCCGAATGAAAAGGCCTATTTTCCCTCTGTCGTCTCTTTTATACCCGGAGCTCAGGCTCCCATTTGCACACGCAGGTGCTCCTGAGCTCCTCTGGAACGCAAACCCGCGGTCTGGCAAACGCATCCTCCATCTACATCAAACGCAACCGATGACAGCTCGTCACTGTTGTGACATCGTCTCCCCAAATAAGCGTGCGCGTCGTTCGCTTGTTTATGTGTGCTGTCATCTAACCATGCGCCTGATTTGTGCTGCAGCAGGTAAGTATACTCATATGCTTATTTTTTTTTAAGGTTGCTACGTTACCGCCGGATACGTCCAGAACAGCCAACTTCGTCGCCGGTCGTTCCAATGTGCCACTGGCTGTTCTTAAGGTTACCCGCCTCACTTGGCCGTCCTTCGACCGTATCACTCCCACCACTCGTCCTCTGGGCCATGTGTTCCGCGGTAGGTTCGCATCCACTATCACCACAACGTCTCCTTCTGCGATAGGGCGTACCGGCTTAAACCATTTCGTCCGGCGGGTGAGCGTAGGTAGGTAGTCAGCTATCCACTTTTTCCAGAACATATCGGCCAGTAACTGTGACGTCTTCCAGGATGTTTTAAGAGCCGCTGCGCTGTCGTCGTAGTTGGTAAGTGGTTTGTCCCCGCTCGCGCTTCCCAGGAGGAAGTGATTTGGCGTCAATGGTGGCTCTGAAACGTCATCCAATGGCAAATACGTTAACGGACGTGAATTAATTACCATCTCTATCTCCGCCAGCGCCGTGCCCAGAATTTCGTCGGTAGGGTGTCTCGGAAGCCGTAAAGCGATGATGTTCTTCTTTACCGACTGCACCAACCGCTCCCAGCATCCCCCGAAATGCGGCGCTCCTGGTGGATTGAATTTCCATATCAGTGCCTGTGACGTAAATTCCTCCATCAACTGTTCACGATCAACGTTCTTCAAGCCTTCTCTCAGCTCTCTCGATGCGCCAACGAAGTTAGTTCCGCAGTCAGACAGTATTTCAGCCGGCGCTCCACGTTTCGCGATAAAACGTCTAATCGCCAGGATGCACGACGACGTCGTTAGCGAGTGCGCTACTTCGAGATGGATCGCTCTTGTGGTTAAACACGTGAAAAGGACGCCCCATCGTTTCTCCACTCGTCTGCCCACGGCTACTGTCAAGGGGCCGAAGTAATCGACCCCGGTGAACGTGAAGGCGCGTTGGTAAGCTGCCAATCTTTCGACTGGAAGATTTCCCATCTCCGGAGGATCCGGCGCTGCGTCACGATTTTTGCATTCCTGGCATGCTCGGCGGACGCGATCGTACTCGGAACGCAGGCGTGGCACTTCGAATCTCTCCCTAATCGCGTTCAATGCTGTCTGGTGGTTCAAATGATGATACCGTTGGTGGTAGTACTCCATCAGCAGTGTGGTGACTCGGTGTCTCTTAGGCAGGATAATAGGACGCTTGGTGTCCTCGCTGACCCATGGGCAGTTTATCAGTCGTCCCCGAGACCTCATCACGTCATGCTCATCCAGTTCCGGTGAGAGTTTGTATAGAGTGCTATCCTTTTTAACAACCCTTTGCATTCCAGACTTCCCGACACGGTTTTGCAGGCCTCGGACCTCTTCAGGAAATGCCTCTCGCTGAGTTAGACGGAATATAATCCTTTCGGCCCGTCGTAATTCTTCCTGGGTAAGTGGGCCAACACTCTTCCGACCCTTTTTAGCCTTTAGCTCGAAAATGAAGCGGACAATGAATCCGACTGTCCTCAGCAATACGTTCCACTGAGAAAATCGTTCGAAGGATATAAACTGCTCTTTCGTGGCGTGGTGTAACAGCGACACCCGAATTTCCTCGGACGTCTCCCCAGTATCGGTTCCTTGCCCAGGCCACGTGTGGTCCGATTCCCAAAGAAAATCAGGGCCACGATACCACTGGCTCGAAGCGCTTAAATCCGGGTCTCGTTGCCACTTCGTACCAAGATCTGCGACATTTATCTTGGTTGAGATCCAGCGCCAGTCTTTCACGGCCGTATGCTCTAGCAGTTCTCCAACGCGACAGGCCACAAACTGACTGTATCGACGGTGGTCCGAACGTAACCAGCTTACCACGTTGCGAGAGTCGGTCCAATAGAATACGCGATCTAATCGAATGCGGTGGGATTGTATTATGGTGTTCGCTAACCTTGATCCAATAACTGCGGCTTGCAGCTCAAGGCGCGGAATCGTCGTATGTCGCAGGTTTGTCACTCGAGTTTTCGAGCCTACGAAGGCACATTCGATTGAGCTACCTTCTTCGAACCTTACGTACGCTACTGCTGCCATAGCGCTTTCGCTCGCATCGCAGAAGATATGCAGCTGGGCGTGTTTATATCGGTCAGACGTGAGGAGGCGGTAGCATCTTGGGATCTTGATATCTGTTACTTTGGGAAGAACTGCCAACCATCGGTTCCAACCTTCGGCAATGTTTCCCCCAATTTGATGATTCTTTGTTAAATCGTAAATAACAAAGTTGGTGGGAACTAACGACGACAGGCAGAGTATTAATCTGAAATGGAAAAAGGACCAAGTTCTTATCAATTACGTCTCCTTAGATTTACTTTATGAATTTTACGATTATTTGAATCGATTACATATGTTAGAAAGTTCTCCTTTATTTTTATTATATGATACCTACTTTCACGTTTATTATTATTATTATTATCTGGATCAAAATCTTGATAAGTTTTAGTTGCTATCTTTGCTTCACGTTGCTGGAACAAGTTAGCTATTTTTTTCTCATTTGCATCTCTTTGTCTGACCCTTTCTTCAAATGTTAAATTTTCTTAATTTTCCCCAATAAAAATATTTTTGGGTGTGTTATTGATGAAACTGTGAATCGAATTGTTATACTTATAAGCTGCTTCCTGCATGAGTGATTTAACTGTAATATCTGGTTTTAGTGCTTTTATGCATCTAGCAATTTCACGGATCGTTGAATGGCATATCTCTATTTGTCCATTCGTTTCAGATCTGTTGACAGGAGTTTTAAAAAAATTTATTCCTAGATTCAAAATGGCTTGTTCGATAATATTTGAAACAAAACTACTTTCATTGTCCATTACGATTTGTGCTGGTAAATCCCAGTCATATAATAGTTGTAAAAGAACATTTTTAATGTCTGCTATAGATTTTGATTTAATGGGTCTGATTTTTTAAATATTTTGAGAATTTATCTAACGATGAGATAAATAAGTTATTGGCATTATACGCAAATATCTTCTTCTTCTTATCTGGCCCGCTCATAGTTGAGCACGTCGTGCTGACATGGCCTGGTCACCAATCGTTTTCCAGGTCGCTCGGTTCGTGGTTGCCGCTCTCCATCCCCGGTGACATCCGATGTTCCGCAGGTCCTGCTCCACCTGGTCCAGCCAACGGGCTCGCTGAGCTCCTCTGCGTCTCGTGCCGAGCGGGTCGCTGACGAGTGTCTTCTTGGTGGGGCATGAGTCCGGCATCCTCATGACATGCCCCAACCAGCGGATCCTTCCGGCTTTCGCCACCGTTAGGATATCCGGCTCGCCAAACAGCTCAGCCAGCTCGTGGTTCATCCTTCTCCTCCACCCGTCCTGCACGTATACGCCACCAAAGATAGTCCGGAGCACACGACGTTCGAAAATGCCGAGTGCGTTGGCATCCTCCGTGAGCAGCGTCCAGGACTCATGCCCATAGAGGACTACCGGCCGTATCAATGTGCGGTATATGGTGCACTTCGTGCGTTGGCGAAGTCGTCTGGACCTTAGGAGCTTATGGAGCCCATGGTAGGCACGACTTCCTTGAACAATGCGTCTTCGGATCTCCGAACTGATGTTGTTGTCCGATGTTATAAGAGACCCAAGATAGGCAAACTCCTCAACTACCTCGAGCTCATCGTTGTTGATTCGTACGCTAGCTCCCAGTCTTGCTCTGTCACGGTCAGAGCCACCGGCGAGTAGGTACTTAGTCTTTGACGCATTGATCTCCAGTCCAATTCCCGCAGCTGCGCGTTTTAATCGGGTATATGCATCGGACACCGTCGCAGTCGACCGTCCAATGATGTCGATGTCATCCGCGTAGCCAAGAAGCTGGACTGACCGTGTGAAAATCGTGCCCCGATGGTCGAAGCCCGCGCTCCGAATGACACCCTCCAGAGCGATGTTGAATAGCAGGCAGGAGAGCCCGTCGCCTTGCCGTAACCCCCGATGAGACTCGAACGGATCCGACAACATGCTCGATATTCTCACCCTGCACTGCACCCTATCCATTGTGGCCCTTAACAGTCGGATCAGTTTTCCGGGGAATCCGTACTGCTGCATGGTTTTCCATAGTTCGGTCCGATCTATGGTATCGTAGGCCGCTTTGAAGTCGATGAATAGGTGGTGCGTGGGGATTCGGTGCTCTCGGCATTTCTGGAGGATCTGCCTGAGAGTGAAGATTTGGTCGGTTGTTGATTTCCCTCCAACGAAACCAGCTTGGTAGCTTCCGACGAAATCACTGGCTAGGGGGGAGAGCCGGCAGTAGAGTATTCGGGATAGGATCTTGTAGGCGGCATTCAGAACTGTGATCGCCCGGAAGTTCGCACAGTCCAACCTGTCGCCCTTTTTGTAGACGGGGTGGATCACTCCCATCTTCCACTCGTCTGGTAGTTCTTCCTGTTCCCAGATCTTCACAATCAGCTGGTGCATGCAGATGGCAAGCCTCTCCTGGCCCATCTTGAAGAGCTCGGCGCCAAGGCCGTCGCTGCCAGCTGACTTGTTGAGTTTCAGCTGTTTGACGGCCCCGGTGACTTCCTCTACCGATGGCGGGGGTACCTCATCGCCCACCACTCTGCTGATGTGGTCCTCTACACCGTCTCCCCGGTCTCCTGCTTGCGCTCCGTTCAGGTGTCCGTCGTAGTAGCGCTTCCACCTGGCAATCACCTCTCGTTCGTCCGTCAGAATGCTGCCATCTTCCCCACGGCACATTTCGGTCTTTGGGGTGTAACCGCTTCGTGCCGTGTTCAGCCCTCTGTAGAACTTACGAGTGTCCCTTGTATGAAACAGCTGCTCCAGTTCCTGTTCTCCCGACTCCTCAAGCTGGCGCTTCTTCTCCTGGAAGAGTCGGGTTTGCTGCTTCCTCAGTGCCTTGTAGAGTTCCACGTTCTGCCGGGTCTCATGCTGGATCATGCGGGCGCGTGCTGCGTTCTTCTTGGCGAGTGCTCGTCTGCACTCATCATCGAACCATTCCTTCCTCTGGTTACGCTCTACGAAGCCAATCATATTGTCGGCTGAGCTGCTGATGGCTTTCTCCACTAAGCGCCAGTGGTCGTTAAGAGGCAGCGGTTGTGTTGCCTCATCAGTCGGCAGTGCTGTCCCCACAGCTGCCGCGTAGCTATTTGCCACTTCAGCTTGCTTCAGCCGATCCATGTTGTACCTTGGGGTAGGTTTGTTCCGTAGTGTGTTGGCTACGGAGAGTTTTTGGCGCATTTTCACCATAACCAGGAAATGGTCCGAATCGACGTTTGCGCCTCTGTATGTTTTGACGTCGATGATGTCCGAGAAGTGCCGTCCGTCGATCAGAACGTGGTCTATTTGGGAGTATGTTGCTTGCGGTGATCGCCAGGTGTAGCTGAATCGAGGTTCGTGCTGGAAGAAGGTGCTGCGTATTACCATGCGCTTGGAGGAGGCAAAGTTGACAAGCCGCAGACCGTTGTCGTTTGTCAGCTGGTGAGCGCTGAACTGCCCTATTGTAGGTTTGTATGCCTCCTCCCGCCCGACCTGAGCATTCAAGTCCCCGATGACGATCCTCACATCATGTTTTGGGCAGCGTTCGTACTCTCGTTCTAGCTGCGTATAGAAGTCGTCCTTCTCGTCATCGGTGCTTCCAAGGTGCGGGCTGTGTACGTTTATTATGCTAAGGTTGAAGTACCGGCCGCGTAGCCTCAACCTGCACATTCTGTTGTTGATCGGCCACCACCCGATCACACGTTTCCGCATAGCACCTAACACTAGGAACGCTGTACCGAGTTCATGCTTGTCACCGCCACTTTGGTAGATCATGCAGTCCCCGCGATACGAGCGTTCCGTAACCCCTTTCCAGCGAACTAAATATATATATATATATATACGCAAATATATCTGTCGTGAATACCACGATCGAACGAAATTTTAAGCAATAATTTTAGGCGTGTCTTGGCGTGACTGTCGCCAAAATTATAATTTTATTTGTGTTCAAATTCGCCGATCCAAAAGGCCTATTTTCCTTCTGTCGTCTTTTTTATACCCGGAGCTCAGGCTCCCATTTGCACACGCAGGTGCTCCTGAGCTCCTCTGGAACGCAAACCCGCGGTCTGGCAAACGCATCCTCCATCTACATCAAACGCAACCGATGACAGCTCGTCACTGTTGTGACATCGTCTCCCCAAATAAGCGTGCGCGTCGTTCGCTTGTTTATGTGTGCTGTCATCTAACCATGCGCCTGATTTGTGCTGCAGCAGGTAAGTATACTCATATGCTTATTTTTTTTAAAGGTTGCTACGTTACCGCCGGATACGTCCAGAACAGCCAACTTCGTCGCCGGTCGTTCCAATGTGCCACTGGCTGTTCTTAAGGTTACCCGCCTCACTTGGCCGTCCTTCGACCGTATCACTCCCACCACTCGTCCTCTGGGCCATGTGTTCCGCGGTAGGTTCGCATCCACTATCACCACAACGTCTCCTTCTGCGATAGGGCGTACCGGCTTAAACCATTTCGTCCGGCGGTTGAGCGTAGGTAGGTAGTCAGCTATCCACTTTTTCCAGAACATATCGGCCAGTAACTGTGACGTCTTCCAGGATGTTTTAAGAGCCGCTGCGCTGTCGTCGTAGTTGGTAAGTGGTTTGTCCCCGCTCGCGCTTCCCAGGAGGAAGTGATTTGGCGTCAATGGTGGCTCTGAAACGTCATCCAATGGCAAATACGTTAACGGACGTGAAATAATTACCATCTCTATCTCCGCCAGCGCCGTGCCCAGAATTTCGTCGGTAGGGTGTCTCGGAAGCCGTAAAGCGATGATGTTCTTCTTTACCGACTGCACCAACCGCTCCCAGCATCCCCCGAAATGCGGCGCTCCTGGTGGATTGAATTTCCATATCAGTGCCTGTGACGTAAATTCCTCCATCAACTGTTCACGATCAACGTTCTTCAAGCCTTCTCTCAGCTCTCTCGATGCGCCAACGAAGTTAGTTCCGCAGTCAGACAGTATTTCAGCCGGCGCTCCACGTTTCGCGATAAAACGTCTAATCGCCAGGATGCACGACGACGTCGTTAGCGAGTGCGCTACTTCGAGATGGATCGCTCTTGTGGTTAAACACGTGAAAAGGACGCCCCATCGTTTCTCCACTCGTCTGCCCACGGCTACTGTCAAGGGGCCGAAGTAATCGACCCCGGTGAACGTGAAGGCGCGTTGGTAAGCTGCCAATCTTTCGACTGGAAGATTTCCCATCTCCGGAGGATCCGGCGCTGCGTCACGATTTTTGCATTCCTGGCATGCTCGGCGGACGCGATCGTACTCGGAACGCAGGCGTGGCACTTCGAATCTCTCCCTAATCGCGTTCAATGCTGTCTGGTGGTTCAAATGATGATACCGTTGGTGGTAGTACTCCATCAGCAGTGTGGTGACTCGGTGTCTCTTAGGCAGGATAATAGGACGCTTGGTGTCCTCGCTGACCCATGGGCAGTTTATCAGTCGTCCCCGAGACCTCATCACGTCATGCTCATCCAGTTCCGGTGAGAGTTTGTATAGAGTGCTATCCTTTTTAACAACCCTTTGCATTCCAGACTTCCCGACACGGTTTTGCAGGCCTCGGACCTCTTCAGGAAATGCCTCTCGCTGAGTTAGACGGAATATAATCCTTTCGGCCCGTCGTAATTCTTCCTGGGTAAGTGGGCCAACACTCTTCCGACCCTTTTTAGCCTTTAGCTCGAAAATGAAGCGGACAATGAATCCGACTGTCCTCAGCAATACGTTCCACTGAGAAAATCGTTCGAAGGATATAAACTGCTCTTTCGTGGCGTGGTGTAACAGCGACACCCGAATTTCCTCGGACGTCTCCCCAGTATCGGTTCCTTGCCCAGGCCACGTGTGGTCCGATTCCCAAAGAAAATCAGGGCCACGATACCACTGGCTCGAAGCGCTTAAATCCGGGTCTCGTTGCCACTTCGTTTCATTTCTTCAAACTCTTCTGTTTCATCATCCTGTTGTTTGTCATGATTTTTCATGTAACGTTCGTATGAGGACATTTCAGAGTCATCATACTCCTTCAAACTTTCTTCGTTATAATCTGAGTATTCCACTGGGTAACCTTAATTTTTTTGAATGGTTTCGACATTAAAGACTCGTTGTCTTTTTAGTGGTGGTCGATTGTTTCGGGAGGAGCCTGGTCGGTTCCCATAATTAATTTGTCTAGACCTTATGGATTGATCTACATCCATGGGTTCTGGATCTTGTTGTTTAAAAGGATTTTTGGGTGGTAAACCTGTTGGTTTAAAATTTTGAAAATTGTTGTTATAGTTTGGTCGCATTCCAAACGGCTTTTGCATTGGTGCAAAATGTCGATTAACGAATGGGTTTGGTGGTAGAGGGGGTCTGTTAAATGCATTCCGTGGAGGATGCGGTACTTGTGGGATAAGATTTCTGGGCGCTGTTGGCACTGGCATCGTTCTTGGTTTGGTAAGCATTTTTCTACATTCAATATTTTGGAATGAGATACAGTAGCTATAAGCTGCTGCTAGAGATGAAGGTTCATAATTTCTTATGAATTTGTATACATCTCCATCTAGTCCTCGGATAAATGAATCGACCGCTTTTTTATTATATGTTTCTATTAATGCCTTCGATGCTTCTTGAGGAGATTTCTGCTATTGCGTTGTTTATAAGAATGTTTGTTTCATCAATTCTCTTGATGATTCCGTTTGTGTAAACCTTTTCAAATGTGCAGTCTGAATGATTTCCTTGAATGATTCTTTGTACACATTCCGATGTTGGTTGAATATTTATACTTTCACAAGTATACAGATCTTGTTGGTTTTGATTGCATGGTTGTGATAATTCGTATATGTGTAATTCGTATCTGATGAAATAATTTTGCTTCAAGATGATTCGTTTGCTGTTGTTGATTATGGAGTCTACATAATTGTACTCATAAATATCTTTTGAACTTTAACATGTAGATAACATGCGTGGTATTCATTGTTACTTGAGCACTTGATTTTGCTAACATTTCTTCTGGTGATGTCACCGAAATGTTGTGGTCTGCAAGAAATTTCATCATTTCCTTAAGTTCTTCGAGGGATAAAATCTTACTGCTTGGTATGCCATGCTTTGCTAATAGAATAGCTTCTTCAAGATTTTCAAGATGATTTTGCAAAGAATCGAGATTTGATATTATGATAAGATGTTGTATCTCAATAGATCTTTGCTTAAATCTTTCAAACTGGAGTTTGAGGACGTCGTTTGTGATTGTTGTTAGATCTTGTAGTCGTTGGTTTATACCTTCATTGATGAGTACTTGTTGATTATTTTGCAGGATCAACGAATTGAGTGTTGAATTTATAATGCGTATATCTTCGGCATCTGGATTTCCAGCGATCCATTTCCATGCTGTACCAATCGCATCCCATCGCTTTTGTCGTACTACTTGCGGTTTAATTTTACAATATGTTTCATATAATGTTTGTAGCTTAATACGAATTATGCTATATAATGGTCCTGAGTCGATATTTTGGGACAAATCTGCATAATTATTTTCAATTATGTTTTCAATTTGTGTTATATCCAATGGGTGTACAATTCTTAAATATCCTGATTTGATTTGAGCTCTTCCGAGAGAAACTATGGCAAGTGGATTCTTTGTTAAATCGTAAATAACAAAGTTGGTGGGAACTAACGACGACAGGCAGAGTATTAATCTGAAATGGAAAAAGGACCAAGTTCTTATCAATTACGTCTCCTTAGATTTACTTTATGAATTTTACGATTATTTGAATCGATTACATATGTTAGAAAGTTCTCCTTTATTTTTATTATATGATACCTACTTTCACGTTTATTATTAGATTTATTTTTTTTCAAATGAATAAGTATCTGGATCAAAATCTTGATAAGTTTTAGTTGCTATCTTTGCTTCACGTTGCTGGAACAAGTTAGCTATTTTTTTCTCATTTGCATCTCTTTGTCTGACCCTTTCTTCAAATGTTAAATTTTCTTAATTTTCCCCAATAAAAATATTTTTGGGTGTGTTATTGATGAAACTGTGAATCGAATTGTTATACTTATAAGCTGCTTCCTGCATGAGTGATTTAACTGTAATATCTGGTTTTAGTGCTTTTATGCATCTAGCAATTTCACGGATCGTTGAATGGCATAATTCTATTTGTCCATTCGTTTCAGATCTGTTGACAGGAGTTTAAAAAAAATTTATTCCTAGATTCAAAATGGCTTGTTCGATAATATTTGAAACAAAACTACTTTCATTGTCCATTACGATTTGTGCTGGTAAATCCCAGTCATATAATAGTTGTAAAAGAACATTTTTAATGTCTGCTATAGATTTTGATTCAATGGGTCTGATTTTTTAAATATTTTGAGAATTTATCTAACGATGAGATAAATAAGTTATTGGCATTATACGCAAATATATCTGTCGTGAATACCACGATCGAACGAAATTTTAAGCAATAATTTTAGGCGTGTCTTGGCGTGACTGTCGCCAAAATTATAATTTTATTTGTGTTCAAATTCGCCGAATGAAAAGGCCTATTTTCCCTCTGTCGTCTCTTTTATACCCGGAGCTCAGGCTCCCATTTGCACACGCAGGTGCTCCTGAGCTCCTCTGGAACGCAAACCCGCGGTCTGGCAAACGCATCCTCCATCTACATCAAACGCAACCGATGACAGCTCGTCACTGTTGTGACATCGTCTCCCCAAATAAGCGTGCGCGTCGTTCGCTTGTTTATGTGTGCTGTCATCTAACCATGCGCCTGATTTGTGCTGCAGCAGGTAAGTATACTCATATGCTTATTTTTTTTTAAGGTTGCTACGTTACCGCCGGATACGTCCAGAACAGCCAACTTCGTCGCCGGTCGTTCCAATGTGCCACTGGCTGTTCTTAAGGTTACCCGCCTCACTTGGCCGTCCTTCGACCGTATCACTCCCACCACTCGTCCTCTGGGCCATGTGTTCCGCGGTAGGTTCGCATCCACTATCACCACAACGTCTCCTTCTGCGATAGGGCGTACCGGCTTAAACCATTTCGTCCGGCGGGTGAGCGTAGGTAGGTAGTCAGCTATCCACTTTTTCCAGAACATATCGGCCAGTAACTGTGACGTCTTCCAGGATGTTTTAAGAGCCGCTGCGCTGTCGTCGTAGTTGGTAAGTGGTTTGTCCCCGCTCGCGCTTCCCAGGAGGAAGTGATTTGGCGTCAATGGTGGCTCTGAAACGTCATCCAATGGCAAATACGTTAACGGACGTGAATTAATTACCATCTCTATCTCCGCCAGCGCCGTGCCCAGAATTTCGTCGGTAGGGTGTCTCGGAAGCCGTAAAGCGATGATGTTCTTCTTTACCGACTGCACCAACCGCTCCCAGCATCCCCCGAAATGCGGCGCTCCTGGTGGATTGAATTTCCATATCAGTGCCTGTGACGTAAATTCCTCCATCAACTGTTCACGATCAACGTTCTTCAAGCCTTCTCTCAGCTCTCTCGATGCGCCAACGAAGTTAGTTCCGCAGTCAGACAGTATTTCAGCCGGCGCTCCACGTTTCGCGATAAAACGTCTAATCGCCAGGATGCACGACGACGTCGTTAGCGAGTGCGCTACTTCGAGATGGATCGCTCTTGTGGTTAAACACGTGAAAAGGACGCCCCATCGTTTCTCCACTCGTCTGCCCACGGCTACTGTCAAGGGGCCGAAGTAATCGACCCCGGTGAACGTGAAGGCGCGTTGGTAAGCTGCCAATCTTTCGACTGGAAGATTTCCCATCTCCGGAGGATCCGGCGCTGCGTCACGATTTTTGCATTCCTGGCATGCTCGGCGGACGCGATCGTACTCGGAACGCAGGCGTGGCACTTCGAATCTCTCCCTAATCGCGTTCAATGCTGTCTGGTGGTTCAAATGATGATACCGTTGGTGGTAGTACTCCATCAGCAGTGTGGTGACTCGGTGTCTCTTAGGCAGGATAATAGGACGCTTGGTGTCCTCGCTGACCCATGGGCAGTTTATCAGTCGTCCCCGAGACCTCATCACGTCATGCTCATCCAGTTCCGGTGAGAGTTTGTATAGAGTGCTATCCTTTTTAACAACCCTTTGCATTCCAGACTTCCCGACACGGTTTTGCAGGCCTCGGACCTCTTCAGGAAATGCCTCTCGCTGAGTTAGACGGAATATAATCCTTTCGGCCCGTCGTAATTCTTCCTGGGTAAGTGGGCCAACACTCTTCCGACCCTTTTTAGCCTTTAGCTCGAAAATGAAGCGGACAATGAATCCGACTGTCCTCAGCAATACGTTCCACTGAGAAAATCGTTCGAAGGATATAAACTGCTCTTTCGTGGCGTGGTGTAACAGCGACACCCGAATTTCCTCGGACGTCTCCCCAGTATCGGTTCCTTGCCCAGGCCACGTGTGGTCCGATTCCCAAAGAAAATCAGGGCCACGATACCACTGGCTCGAAGCGCTTAAATCCGGGTCTCGTTGCCACTTCGTTTCATTTCTTCAAACTCTTCTGTTTCATCATCCTGTTGTTTGTCATGATTTTTCATGTAACGTTCGTATGAGGACATTTCAGAGTCATCATACTCCTTCAAACTTTCTTCGTTATAATCTGAGTATTCCACTGGGTAACCTTAATTTTTTTGAATGGTTTCGACATTAAAGACTCGTTGTCTTTTTAGTGGTGGTCGATTGTTTCGGGAGGAGCCTGGTCGGTTCCCATAATTAATTTGTCTAGACCTTATGGATTGATCTACATCCATGGGTTCTGGATCTTGTTGTTTAAAAGGATTTTTGGGTGGTAAACCTGTTGGTTTAAAATTTTGAAAATTGTTGTTATAGTTTGGTCGCATTCCAAACGGCTTTTGCATTGGTGCAAAATGTCGATTAACGAATGGGTTTGGTGGTAGAGGGGGTCTGTTAAATGCATTCCGTGGAGGATGCGGTACTTGTGGGATAAGATTTCTGGGCGCTGTTGGCACTGGCATCGTTCTTGGTTTGGTAAGCATTTTTCTACATTCAATATTTTGGAATGAGATACAGTAGCTATAAGCTGCTGCTAGAGATGAAGGTTCATAATTTCTTATGAATTTGTATACATCTCCATCTAGTCCTCGGATAAATGAATCGACCGCTTTTTTATTATATGTTTCTATTAATGCCTTCGATGCTTCTTGAGGAGATTTCTGCTATTGCGTTGTTTATAAGAATGTTTGTTTCATCAATTCTCTTGATGATTCCGTTTGTGTAAACCTTTTCAAATGTGCAGTCTGAATGATTTCCTTGAATGATTCTTTGTACACATTCCGATGTTGGTTGAATATTTATACTTTCACAAGTATACAGATCTTGTTGGTTTTGATTGCATGGTTGTGATAATTCGTATATGTGTAATTCGTATCTGATGAAATAATTTTGCTTCAAGATGATTCGTTTGCTGTTGTTGATTATGGAGTCTACATAATTGTACTCATAAATATCTTTTGAACTTTAACATGTAGATAACATGCGTGGTATTCATTGTTACTTGAGCACTTGATTTTGCTAACATTTCTTCTGGTGATGTCACCGAAATGTTGTGGTCTGCAAGAAATTTCATCATTTCCTTAAGTTCTTCGAGGGATAAAATCTTACTGCTTGGTATGCCATGCTTTGCTAATAGAATAGCTTCTTCAAGATTTTCAAGATGATTTTGCAAAGAATCGAGATTTGATATTATGATAAGATGTTGTATCTCAATAGATCTTTGCTTAAATCTTTCAAACTGGAGTTTGAGGACGTCGTTTGTGATTGTTGTTAGATCTTGTAGTCGTTGGTTTATACCTTCATTGATGAGTACTTGTTGATTATTTTGCAGGATCAACGAATTGAGTGTTGAATTTATAATGCGTATATCTTCGGCATCTGGATTTCCAGCGATCCATTTCCATGCTGTACCAATCGCATCCCATCGCTTTTGTCGTACTACTTGCGGTTTAATTTTACAATATGTTTCATATAATGTTTGTAGCTTAATACGAATTATGCTATATAATGGTCCTGAGTCGATATTTTGGGACAAATCTGCATAATTATTTTCAATTATGTTTTCAATTTGTGTTATATCCAATGGGTGTACAATTCTTAAATATCCTGATTTGATTTGAGCTCTTCCGAGAGAAACTATGGCAAGTGGATTCTTTGTTAAATCGTAAATAACAAAGTTGGTGGGAACTAACGACGACAGGCAGAGTATTAATCTGAAATGGAAAAAGGACCAAGTTCTTATCAATTACGTCTCCTTAGATTTACTTTATGAATTTTACGATTATTTGAATCGATTACATATGTTAGAAAGTTCTCCTTTATTTTTATTATATGATACCTACTTTCACGTTTATTATTAGATTTATTTTTTTTCAAATGAATAAGTATCTGGATCAAAATCTTGATAAGTTTTAGTTGCTATCTTTGCTTCACGTTGCTGGAACAAGTTAGCTATTTTTTTCTCATTTGCATCTCTTTGTCTGACCCTTTCTTCAAATGTTAAATTTTCTTAATTTTCCCCAATAAAAATATTTTTGGGTGTGTTATTGATGAAACTGTGAATCGAATTGTTATACTTATAAGCTGCTTCCTGCATGAGTGATTTAACTGTAATATCTGGTTTTAGTGCTTTTATGCATCTAGCAATTTCACGGATCGTTGAATGGCATAATTCTATTTGTCCATTCGTTTCAGATCTGTTGACAGGAGTTTAAAAAAAATTTATTCCTAGATTCAAAATGGCTTGTTCGATAATATTTGAAACAAAACTACTTTCATTGTCCATTACGATTTGTGCTGGTAAATCCCAGTCATATAATAGTTGTAAAAGAACATTTTTAATGTCTGCTATAGATTTTGATTCAATGGGTCTGATTTTTTAAATATTTTGAGAATTTATCTAACGATGAGATAAATAAGTTATTGGCATTATACGCAAATATATCTGTCGTGAATACCACGATCGAACGAAATTTTAAGCAATAATTTTAGGCGTGTCTTGGCGTGACTGTCGCCAAAATTATAATTTTATTTGTGTTCAAATTCGCCGAATGAAAAGGCCTATTTTCCCTCTGTCGTCTCTTTTATACCCGGAGCTCAGGCTCCCATTTGCACACGCAGGTGCTCCTGAGCTCCTCTGGAACGCAAACCCGCGGTCTGGCAAACGCATCCTCCATCTACATCAAACGCAACCGATGACAGCTCGTCACTGTTGTGACATCGTCTCCCCAAATAAGCGTGCGCGTCGTTCGCTTGTTTATGTGTGCTGTCATCTAACCATGCGCCTGATTTGTGCTGCAGCAGGTAAGTATACTCATATGCTTATTTTTTTTTAAGGTTGCTACGTTACCGCCGGATACGTCCAGAACAGCCAACTTCGTCGCCGGTCGTTCCAATGTGCCACTGGCTGTTCTTAAGGTTACCCGCCTCACTTGGCCGTCCTTCGACCGTATCACTCCCACCACTCGTCCTCTGGGCCATGTGTTCCGCGGTAGGTTCGCATCCACTATCACCACAACGTCTCCTTCTGCGATAGGGCGTACCGGCTTAAACCATTTCGTCCGGCGGGTGAGCGTAGGTAGGTAGTCAGCTATCCACTTTTTCCAGAACATATCGGCCAGTAACTGTGACGTCTTCCAGGATGTTTTAAGAGCCGCTGCGCTGTCGTCGTAGTTGGTAAGTGGTTTGTCCCCGCTCGCGCTTCCCAGGAGGAAGTGATTTGGCGTCAATGGTGGCTCTGAAACGTCATCCAATGGCAAATACGTTAACGGACGTGAATTAATTACCATCTCTATCTCCGCCAGCGCCGTGCCCAGAATTTCGTCGGTAGGGTGTCTCGGAAGCCGTAAAGCGATGATGTTCTTCTTTACCGACTGCACCAACCGCTCCCAGCATCCCCCGAAATGCGGCGCTCCTGGTGGATTGAATTTCCATATCAGTGCCTGTGACGTAAATTCCTCCATCAACTGTTCACGATCAACGTTCTTCAAGCCTTCTCTCAGCTCTCTCGATGCGCCAACGAAGTTAGTTCCGCAGTCAGACAGTATTTCAGCCGGCGCTCCACGTTTCGCGATAAAACGTCTAATCGCCAGGATGCACGACGACGTCGTTAGCGAGTGCGCTACTTCGAGATGGATCGCTCTTGTGGTTAAACACGTGAAAAGGACGCCCCATCGTTTCTCCACTCGTCTGCCCACGGCTACTGTCAAGGGGCCGAAGTAATCGACCCCGGTGAACGTGAAGGCGCGTTGGTAAGCTGCCAATCTTTCGACTGGAAGATTTCCCATCTCCGGAGGATCCGGCGCTGCGTCACGATTTTTGCATTCCTGGCATGCTCGGCGGACGCGATCGTACTCGGAACGCAGGCGTGGCACTTCGAATCTCTCCCTAATCGCGTTCAATGCTGTCTGGTGGTTCAAATGATGATACCGTTGGTGGTAGTACTCCATCAGCAGTGTGGTGACTCGGTGTCTCTTAGGCAGGATAATAGGACGCTTGGTGTCCTCGCTGACCCATGGGCAGTTTATCAGTCGTCCCCGAGACCTCATCACGTCATGCTCATCCAGTTCCGGTGAGAGTTTGTATAGAGTGCTATCCTTTTTAACAACCCTTTGCATTCCAGACTTCCCGACACGGTTTTGCAGGCCTCGGACCTCTTCAGGAAATGCCTCTCGCTGAGTTAGACGGAATATAATCCTTTCGGCCCGTCGTAATTCTTCCTGGGTAAGTGGGCCAACACTCTTCCGACCCTTTTTAGCCTTTAGCTCGAAAATGAAGCGGACAATGAATCCGACTGTCCTCAGCAATACGTTCCACTGAGAAAATCGTTCGAAGGATATAAACTGCTCTTTCGTGGCGTGGTGTAACAGCGACACCCGAATTTCCTCGGACGTCTCCCCAGTATCGGTTCCTTGCCCAGGCCACGTGTGGTCCGATTCCCAAAGAAAATCAGGGCCACGATACCACTGGCTCGAAGCGCTTAAATCCGGGTCTCGTTGCCACTTCGTTTCATTTCTTCAAACTCTTCTGTTTCATCATCCTGTTGTTTGTCATGATTTTTCATGTAACGTTCGTATGAGGACATTTCAGAGTCATCATACTCCTTCAAACTTTCTTCGTTATAATCTGAGTATTCCACTGGGTAACCTTAATTTTTTTGAATGGTTTCGACATTAAAGACTCGTTGTCTTTTTAGTGGTGGTCGATTGTTTCGGGAGGAGCCTGGTCGGTTCCCATAATTAATTTGTCTAGACCTTATGGATTGATCTACATCCATGGGTTCTGGATCTTGTTGTTTAAAAGGATTTTTGGGTGGTAAACCTGTTGGTTTAAAATTTTGAAAATTGTTGTTATAGTTTGGTCGCATTCCAAACGGCTTTTGCATTGGTGCAAAATGTCGATTAACGAATGGGTTTGGTGGTAGAGGGGGTCTGTTAAATGCATTCCGTGGAGGATGCGGTACTTGTGGGATAAGATTTCTGGGCGCTGTTGGCACTGGCATCGTTCTTGGTTTGGTAAGCATTTTTCTACATTCAATATTTTGGAATGAGATACAGTAGCTATAAGCTGCTGCTAGAGATGAAGGTTCATAATTTCTTATGAATTTGTATACATCTCCATCTAGTCCTCGGATAAATGAATCGACCGCTTTTTTATTATATGTTTCTATTAATGCCTTCGATGCTTCTTGAGGAGATTTCTGCTATTGCGTTGTTTATAAGAATGTTTGTTTCATCAATTCTCTTGATGATTCCGTTTGTGTAAACCTTTTCAAATGTGCAGTCTGAATGATTTCCTTGAATGATTCTTTGTACACATTCCGATGTTGGTTGAATATTTATACTTTCACAAGTATACAGATCTTGTTGGTTTTGATTGCATGGTTGTGATAATTCGTATATGTGTAATTCGTATCTGATGAAATAATTTTGCTTCAAGATGATTCGTTTGCTGTTGTTGATTATGGAGTCTACATAATTGTACTCATAAATATCTTTTGAACTTTAACATGTAGATAACATGCGTGGTATTCATTGTTACTTGAGCACTTGATTTTGCTAACATTTCTTCTGGTGATGTCACCGAAATGTTGTGGTCTGCAAGAAATTTCATCATTTCCTTAAGTTCTTCGAGGGATAAAATCTTACTGCTTGGTATGCCATGCTTTGCTAATAGAATAGCTTCTTCAAGATTTTCAAGATGATTTTGCAAAGAATCGAGATTTGATATTATGATAAGATGTTGTATCTCAATAGATCTTTGCTTAAATCTTTCAAACTGGAGTTTGAGGACGTCGTTTGTGATTGTTGTTAGATCTTGTAGTCGTTGGTTTATACCTTCATTGATGAGTACTTGTTGATTATTTTGCAGGATCAACGAATTGAGTGTTGAATTTATAATGCGTATATCTTCGGCATCTGGATTTCCAGCGATCCATTTCCATGCTGTACCAATCGCATCCCATCGCTTTTGTCGTACTACTTGCGGTTTAATTTTACAATATGTTTCATATAATGTTTGTAGCTTAATACGAATTATGCTATATAATGGTCCTGAGTCGATATTTTGGGACAAATCTGCATAATTATTTTCAATTATGTTTTCAATTTGTGTTATATCCAATGGGTGTACAATTCTTAAATATCCTGATTTGATTTGAGCTCTTCCGAGAGAAACTATGGCAAGTGGATTCTTTGTTAAATCGTAAATAACAAAGTTGGTGGGAACTAACGACGACAGGCAGAGTATTAATCTGAAATGGAAAAAGGACCAAGTTCTTATCAATTACGTCTCCTTAGATTTACTTTATGAATTTTACGATTATTTGAATCGATTACATATGTTAGAAAGTTCTCCTTTATTTTTATTATATGATACCTACTTTCACGTTTATTATTATTATTATTATCTGGATCAAAATCTTGATAAGTTTTAGTTGCTATCTTTGCTTCACGTTGCTGGAACAAGTTAGCTATTTTTTTCTCATTTGCATCTCTTTGTCTGACCCTTTCTTCAAATGTTAAATTTTCTTAATTTTCCCCAATAAAAATATTTTTGGGTGTGTTATTGATGAAACTGTGAATCGAATTGTTATACTTATAAGCTGCTTCCTGCATGAGTGATTTAACTGTAATATCTGGTTTTAGTGCTTTTATGCATCTAGCAATTTCACGGATCGTTGAATGGCATAATTCTATTTGTCCATTCGTTTCAGATCTGTTGACAGGAGTTTAAAAAAAATTTATTCCTAGATTCAAAATGGCTTGTTCGATAATATTTGAAACAAAACTACTTTCATTGTCCATTACGATTTGTGCTGGTAAATCCCAGTCATATAATAGTTGTAAAAGAACATTTTTAATGTCTGCTATAGATTTTGATTCAATGGGTCTGATTTTTTAAATATTTTGAGAATTTATCTAACGATGAGATAAATAAGTTATTGGCATTATACGCAAATATATCTGTCGTGAATACCACGATCGAACGAAATTTTAAGCAATAATTTTAGGCGTGTCTTGGCGTGACTGTCGCCAAAATTATAATTTTATTTGTGTTCAAATTCGCCGAATGAAAAGGCCTATTTTCCCTCTGTCGTCTCTTTTATACCCGGAGCTCAGGCTCCCATTTGCACACGCAGGTGCTCCTGAGCTCCTCTGGAACGCAAACCCGCGGTCTGGCAAACGCATCCTCCATCTACATCAAACGCAACCGATGACAGCTCGTCACTGTTGTGACATCGTCTCCCCAAATAAGCGTGCGCGTCGTTCGCTTGTTTATGTGTGCTGTCATCTAACCATGCGCCTGATTTGTGCTGCAGCAGGTAAGTATACTCATATGCTTATTTTTTTTTAAGGTTGCTACGTTACCGCCGGATACGTCCAGAACAGCCAACTTCGTCGCCGGTCGTTCCAATGTGCCACTGGCTGTTCTTAAGGTTACCCGCCTCACTTGGCCGTCCTTCGACCGTATCACTCCCACCACTCGTCCTCTGGGCCATGTGTTCCGCGGTAGGTTCGCATCCACTATCACCACAACGTCTCCTTCTGCGATAGGGCGTACCGGCTTAAACCATTTCGTCCGGCGGGTGAGCGTAGGTAGGTAGTCAGCTATCCACTTTTTCCAGAACATATCGGCCAGTAACTGTGACGTCTTCCAGGATGTTTTAAGAGCCGCTGCGCTGTCGTCGTAGTTGGTAAGTGGTTTGTCCCCGCTCGCGCTTCCCAGGAGGAAGTGATTTGGCGTCAATGGTGGCTCTGAAACGTCATCCAATGGCAAATACGTTAACGGACGTGAATTAATTACCATCTCTATCTCCGCCAGCGCCGTGCCCAGAATTTCGTCGGTAGGGTGTCTCGGAAGCCGTAAAGCGATGATGTTCTTCTTTACCGACTGCACCAACCGCTCCCAGCATCCCCCGAAATGCGGCGCTCCTGGTGGATTGAATTTCCATATCAGTGCCTGTGACGTAAATTCCTCCATCAACTGTTCACGATCAACGTTCTTCAAGCCTTCTCTCAGCTCTCTCGATGCGCCAACGAAGTTAGTTCCGCAGTCAGACAGTATTTCAGCCGGCGCTCCACGTTTCGCGATAAAACGTCTAATCGCCAGGATGCACGACGACGTCGTTAGCGAGTGCGCTACTTCGAGATGGATCGCTCTTGTGGTTAAACACGTGAAAAGGACGCCCCATCGTTTCTCCACTCGTCTGCCCACGGCTACTGTCAAGGGGCCGAAGTAATCGACCCCGGTGAACGTGAAGGCGCGTTGGTAAGCTGCCAATCTTTCGACTGGAAGATTTCCCATCTCCGGAGGATCCGGCGCTGCGTCACGATTTTTGCATTCCTGGCATGCTCGGCGGACGCGATCGTACTCGGAACGCAGGCGTGGCACTTCGAATCTCTCCCTAATCGCGTTCAATGCTGTCTGGTGGTTCAAATGATGATACCGTTGGTGGTAGTACTCCATCAGCAGTGTGGTGACTCGGTGTCTCTTAGGCAGGATAATAGGACGCTTGGTGTCCTCGCTGACCCATGGGCAGTTTATCAGTCGTCCCCGAGACCTCATCACGTCATGCTCATCCAGTTCCGGTGAGAGTTTGTATAGAGTGCTATCCTTTTTAACAACCCTTTGCATTCCAGACTTCCCGACACGGTTTTGCAGGCCTCGGACCTCTTCAGGAAATGCCTCTCGCTGAGTTAGACGGAATATAATCCTTTCGGCCCGTCGTAATTCTTCCTGGGTAAGTGGGCCAACACTCTTCCGACCCTTTTTAGCCTTTAGCTCGAAAATGAAGCGGACAATGAATCCGACTGTCCTCAGCAATACGTTCCACTGAGAAAATCGTTCGAAGGATATAAACTGCTCTTTCGTGGCGTGGTGTAACAGCGACACCCGAATTTCCTCGGACGTCTCCCCAGTATCGGTTCCTTGCCCAGGCCACGTGTGGTCCGATTCCCAAAGAAAATCAGGGCCACGATACCACTGGCTCGAAGCGCTTAAATCCGGGTCTCGTTGCCACTTCGTACCAAGATCTGCGACATTTATCTTGGTTGAGATCCAGCGCCAGTCTTTCACGGCCGTATGCTCTAGCAGTTCTCCAACGCGACAGGCCACAAACTGACTGTATCGACGGTGGTCCGAACGTAACCAGCTTACCACGTTGCGAGAGTCGGTCCAATAGAATACGCGATCTAATCGAATGCGGTGGGATTGTATTATGGTGTTCGCTAACCTTGATCCAATAACTGCGGCTTGCAGCTCAAGGCGCGGAATCGTCGTATGTCGCAGGTTTGTCACTCGAGTTTTCGAGCCTACGAAGGCACATTCGATTGAGCTACCTTCTTCGAACCTTACGTACGCTACTGCTGCCATAGCGCTTTCGCTCGCATCGCAGAAGATATGCAGCTGGGCGTGTTTATATCGGTCAGACGTGAGGAGGCGGTAGCATCTTGGGATCTTGATATCTGTTACTTTGGGAAGAACTGCCAACCATCGGTTCCAACCTTCGGCAATGTTTCCCCCAATTTGATGATTCTTTGTTAAATCGTAAATAACAAAGTTGGTGGGAACTAACGACGACAGGCAGAGTATTAATCTGAAATGGAAAAAGGACCAAGTTCTTATCAATTACGTCTCCTTAGATTTACTTTATGAATTTTACGATTATTTGAATCGATTACATATGTTAGAAAGTTCTCCTTTATTTTTATTATATGATACCTACTTTCACGTTTATTATTATTATTATTATCTGGATCAAAATCTTGATAAGTTTTAGTTGCTATCTTTGCTTCACGTTGCTGGAACAAGTTAGCTATTTTTTTCTCATTTGCATCTCTTTGTCTGACCCTTTCTTCAAATGTTAAATTTTCTTAATTTTCCCCAATAAAAATATTTTTGGGTGTGTTATTGATGAAACTGTGAATCGAATTGTTATACTTATAAGCTGCTTCCTGCATGAGTGATTTAACTGTAATATCTGGTTTTAGTGCTTTTATGCATCTAGCAATTTCACGGATCGTTGAATGGCATATCTCTATTTGTCCATTCGTTTCAGATCTGTTGACAGGAGTTTTAAAAAAATTTATTCCTAGATTCAAAATGGCTTGTTCGATAATATTTGAAACAAAACTACTTTCATTGTCCATTACGATTTGTGCTGGTAAATCCCAGTCATATAATAGTTGTAAAAGAACATTTTTAATGTCTGCTATAGATTTTGATTTAATGGGTCTGATTTTTTAAATATTTTGAGAATTTATCTAACGATGAGATAAATAAGTTATTGGCATTATACGCAAATATCTTCTTCTTCTTATCTGGCCCGCTCATAGTTGAGCACGTCGTGCTGACATGGCCTGGTCACCAATCGTTTTCCAGGTCGCTCGGTTCGTGGTTGCCGCTCTCCATCCCCGGTGACATCCGATGTTCCGCAGGTCCTGCTCCACCTGGTCCAGCCAACGGGCTCGCTGAGCTCCTCTGCGTCTCGTGCCGAGCGGGTCGCTGACGAGTGTCTTCTTGGTGGGGCATGAGTCCGGCATCCTCATGACATGCCCCAACCAGCGGATCCTTCCGGCTTTCGCCACCGTTAGGATATCCGGCTCGCCAAACAGCTCAGCCAGCTCGTGGTTCATCCTTCTCCTCCACCCGTCCTGCACGTATACGCCACCAAAGATAGTCCGGAGCACACGACGTTCGAAAATGCCGAGTGCGTTGGCATCCTCCGTGAGCAGCGTCCAGGACTCATGCCCATAGAGGACTACCGGCCGTATCAATGTGCGGTATATGGTGCACTTCGTGCGTTGGCGAAGTCGTCTGGACCTTAGGAGCTTATGGAGCCCATGGTAGGCACGACTTCCTTGAACAATGCGTCTTCGGATCTCCGAACTGATGTTGTTGTCCGATGTTATAAGAGACCCAAGATAGGCAAACTCCTCAACTACCTCGAGCTCATCGTTGTTGATTCGTACGCTAGCTCCCAGTCTTGCTCTGTCACGGTCAGAGCCACCGGCGAGTAGGTACTTAGTCTTTGACGCATTGATCTCCAGTCCAATTCCCGCAGCTGCGCGTTTTAATCGGGTATATGCATCGGACACCGTCGCAGTCGACCGTCCAATGATGTCGATGTCATCCGCGTAGCCAAGAAGCTGGACTGACCGTGTGAAAATCGTGCCCCGATGGTCGAAGCCCGCGCTCCGAATGACACCCTCCAGAGCGATGTTGAATAGCAGGCAGGAGAGCCCGTCGCCTTGCCGTAACCCCCGATGAGACTCGAACGGATCCGACAACATGCTCGATATTCTCACCCTGCACTGCACCCTATCCATTGTGGCCCTTAACAGTCGGATCAGTTTTCCGGGGAATCCGTACTGCTGCATGGTTTTCCATAGTTCGGTCCGATCTATGGTATCGTAGGCCGCTTTGAAGTCGATGAATAGGTGGTGCGTGGGGATTCGGTGCTCTCGGCATTTCTGGAGGATCTGCCTGAGAGTGAAGATTTGGTCGGTTGTTGATTTCCCTCCAACGAAACCAGCTTGGTAGCTTCCGACGAAATCACTGGCTAGGGGGGAGAGCCGGCAGTAGAGTATTCGGGATAGGATCTTGTAGGCGGCATTCAGAACTGTGATCGCCCGGAAGTTCGCACAGTCCAACCTGTCGCCCTTTTTGTAGACGGGGTGGATCACTCCCATCTTCCACTCGTCTGGTAGTTCTTCCTGTTCCCAGATCTTCACAATCAGCTGGTGCATGCAGATGGCAAGCCTCTCCTGGCCCATCTTGAAGAGCTCGGCGCCAAGGCCGTCGCTGCCAGCTGACTTGTTGAGTTTCAGCTGTTTGACGGCCCCGGTGACTTCCTCTACCGATGGCGGGGGCACCTCATCGCCCACCACTCTGCTGATGTGGTCCTCTACACCGTCTCCCCGGTCTCCTGCTTGCGCTCCGTTCAGGTGTCCGTCGTAGTAGCGCTTCCACCTGGCAATCACCTCTCGTTCGTCCGTCAGAATGCTGCCATCTTCCCCACGGCACATTTCGGTCTTTGGGGTGTAACCGCTTCGTGCCGTGTTCAGCCCTCTGTAGAACTTACGAGTGTCCCTTGTATGAAACAGCTGCTCCAGTTCCTGTTCTCCCGACTCCTCAAGCTGGCGCTTCTTCTCCTGGAAGAGTCGGGTTTGCTGCTTCCTCAGTGCCTTGTAGAGTTCCACGTTCTGCCGGGTCTCATGCTGGATCATGCGGGCGCGTGCTGCGTTCTTCTTGGCGAGTGCTCGTCTGCACTCATCATCGAACCATTCCTTCCTCTGGTTACGCTCTACGAAGCCAATCATATTGTCGGCTGAGCTGCTGATGGCTTTCTCCACTAAGCGCCAGTGGTCGTTAAGAGGCAGCGGTTGTGTTGCCTCATCAGTCGGCAGTGCTGTCCCCACAGCTGCCGCGTAGCTATTTGCCACTTCAGCTTGCTTCAGCCGATCCATGTTGTACCTTGGGGTAGGTTTGTTCCGTAGTGTGTTGGCTACGGAGAGTTTTTGGCGCATTTTCACCATAACCAGGAAATGGTCCGAATCGACGTTTGCGCCTCTGTATGTTTTGACGTCGATGATGTCCGAGAAGTGCCGTCCGTCGATCAGAACGTGGTCTATTTGGGAGTATGTTGCTTGCGGTGATCGCCAGGTGTAGCTGAATCGAGGTTCGTGCTGGAAGAAGGTGCTGCGTATTACCATGCGCTTGGAGGAGGCAAAGTTGACAAGCCGCAGACCGTTGTCGTTTGTCAGCTGGTGAGCGCTGAACTGCCCTATTGTAGGTTTGTATGCCTCCTCCCGCCCGACCTGAGCATTCAAGTCCCCGATGACGATCCTCACATCATGTTTTGGGCAGCGTTCGTACTCTCGTTCTAGCTGCGTATAGAAGTCGTCCTTCTCGTCATCGGTGCTTCCAAGGTGCGGGCTGTGTACGTTTATTATGCTAAGGTTGAAGTACCGGCCGCGTAGCCTCAACCTGCACATTCTGTTGTTGATCGGCCACCACCCGATCACACGTTTCCGCATAGCACCTAACACTAGGAACGCTGTACCGAGTTCATGCTTGTCACCGCCACTTTGGTAGATCATGCAGTCCCCGCGATACGAGCGTTCCGTAACCCCTTTCCAGCGAACTAAATATATATATATATATACGCAAATATATCTGTCGTGAATACCACGATCGAACGAAATTTTAAGCAATAATTTTAGGCGTGTCTTGGCGTGACTGTCGCCAAAATTATAATTTTATTTGTGTTCAAATTCGCCGATCCAAAAGGCCTATTTTCCTTCTGTCGTCTTTTTTATACCCGGAGCTCAGGCTCCCATTTGCACACGCAGGTGCTCCTGAGCTCCTCTGGAACGCAAACCCGCGGTCTGGCAAACGCATCCTCCATCTACATCAAACGCAACCGATGACAGCTCGTCACTGTTGTGACATCGTCTCCCCAAATAAGCGTGCGCGTCGTTCGCTTGTTTATGTGTGCTGTCATCTAACCATGCGCCTGATTTGTGCTGCAGCAGGTAAGTATACTCATATGCTTATTTTTTTTAAGGTTGCTACGTTACCGCCGGATACGTCCAGAACAGCCAACTTCGTCGCCGGTCGTTCCAATGTGCCACTGGCTGTTCTTAAGGTTACCCGCCTCACTTGGCCGTCCTTCGACCGTATCACTCCCACCACTCGTCCTCTGGGCCATGTGTTCCGCGGTAGGTTCGCATCCACTATCACCACAACGTCTCCTTCTGCGATAGGGCGTACCGGCTTAAACCATTTCGTCCGGCGGTTGAGCGTAGGTAGGTAGTCAGCTATCCACTTTTTCCAGAACATATCGGCCAGTAACTGTGACGTCTTCCAGGATGTTTTAAGAGCCGCTGCGCTGTCGTCGTAGTTGGTAAGTGGTTTGTCCCCGCTCGCGCTTCCCAGGAGGAAGTGATTTGGCGTCAATGGTGGCTCTGAAACGTCATCCAATGGCAAATACGTTAACGGACGTGAAATAATTACCATCTCTATCTCCGCCAGCGCCGTGCCCAGAATTTCGTCGGTAGGGTGTCTCGGAAGCCGTAAAGCGATGATGTTCTTCTTTACCGACTGCACCAACCGCTCCCAGCATCCCCCGAAATGCGGCGCTCCTGGTGGATTGAATTTCCATATCAGTGCCTGTGACGTAAATTCCTCCATCAACTGTTCACGATCAACGTTCTTCAAGCCTTCTCTCAGCTCTCTCGATGCGCCAACGAAGTTAGTTCCGCAGTCAGACAGTATTTCAGCCGGCGCTCCACGTTTCGCGATAAAACGTCTAATCGCCAGGATGCACGACGACGTCGTTAGCGAGTGCGCTACTTCGAGATGGATCGCTCTTGTGGTTAAACACGTGAAAAGGACGCCCCATCGTTTCTCCACTCGTCTGCCCACGGCTACTGTCAAGGGGCCGAAGTAATCGACCCCGGTGAACGTGAAGGCGCGTTGGTAAGCTGCCAATCTTTCGACTGGAAGATTTCCCATCTCCGGAGGATCCGGCGCTGCGTCACGATTTTTGCATTCCTGGCATGCTCGGCGGACGCGATCGTACTCGGAACGCAGGCGTGGCACTTCGAATCTCTCCCTAATCGCGTTCAATGCTGTCTGGTGGTTCAAATGATGATACCGTTGGTGGTAGTACTCCATCAGCAGTGTGGTGACTCGGTGTCTCTTAGGCAGGATAATAGGACGCTTGGTGTCCTCGCTGACCCATGGGCAGTTTATCAGTCGTCCCCGAGACCTCATCACGTCATGCTCATCCAGTTCCGGTGAGAGTTTGTATAGAGTGCTATCCTTTTTAACAACCCTTTGCATTCCAGACTTCCCGACACGGTTTTGCAGGCCTCGGACCTCTTCAGGAAATGCCTCTCGCTGAGTTAGACGGAATATAATCCTTTCGGCCCGTCGTAATTCTTCCTGGGTAAGTGGGCCAACACTCTTCCGACCCTTTTTAGCCTTTAGCTCGAAAATGAAGCGGACAATGAATCCGACTGTCCTCAGCAATACGTTCCACTGAGAAAATCGTTCGAAGGATATAAACTGCTCTTTCGTGGCGTGGTGTAACAGCGACACCCGAATTTCCTCGGACGTCTCCCCAGTATCGGTTCCTTGCCCAGGCCACGTGTGGTCCGATTCCCAAAGAAAATCAGGGCCACGATACCACTGGCTCGAAGCGCTTAAATCCGGGTCTCGTTGCCACTTCGTACCAAGATCTGCGACATTTATCTTGGTTGAGATCCAGCGCCAGTCTTTCACGGCCGTATGCTCTAGCAGTTCTCCAACGCGACAGGCCACAAACTGACTGTATCGACGGTGGTCCGAACGTAACCAGCTTACCACGTTGCGAGAGTCGGTCCAATAGAATACGCGATCTAATCGAATGCGGTGGGATTGTATTATGGTGTTCGCTAACCTTGATCCAATAACTGCGGCTTGCAGCTCAAGGCGCGGAATCGTCGTATGTCGCAGGTTTGTCACTCGAGTTTTCGAGCCTACGAAGGCACATTCGATTGAGCTACCTTCTTCGAACCTTACGTACGCTACTGCTGCCATAGCGCTTTCGCTCGCATCGCAGAAGATATGCAGCTGGGCGTGTTTATATCGGTCAGACGTGAGGAGGCGGTAGCATCTTGGGATCTTGATATCTGTTACTTTGGGAAGAACTGCCAACCATCGGTTCCAACCTTCGGCAATGTTTCCCCCAATTTGATGATTCTTTGTTAAATCGTAAATAACAAAGTTGGTGGGAACTAACGACGACAGGCAGAGTATTAATCTGAAATGGAAAAAGGACCAAGTTCTTATCAATTACGTCTCCTTAGATTTACTTTATGAATTTTACGATTATTTGAATCGATTACATATGTTAGAAAGTTCTCCTTTATTTTTATTATATGATACCTACTTTCACGTTTATTATTATTATTATTATCTGGATCAAAATCTTGATAAGTTTTAGTTGCTATCTTTGCTTCACGTTGCTGGAACAAGTTAGCTATTTTTTCTCATTTACATCTCTATGTCTGACCCTTTCTTCAAATGTTTAATTTTCTTAATTTTCCCCAATAAAAATATTTTTGGGTGTGTTATTGATGAAACTGTGAATCGAATTGTTATACTTATAAGCTGCTTCCTGCATGAGTGATTTAACTGTAATATCTGGTTTTAGTGCTTTTATGCAACTAGCAATTTCACGGATCGTTGAATGGCATATCTCTATTTGTCCATTCGTTTCAGATCTGTTGACAGGAGTTTTAAAAAAATTTATTCCTAGATTCAAAATGGCTTGTTCGATAATATTTGAAACAAAACTACTTTCATTGTCCATTACGATTTGTGCTGGTAAATCCCAGTCATATAATAGTTGTAAAAGAACATTTTTAATGTCTGCTATAGATTTTGATTTAATGGGTCTGATTTTTTAAATATTTTGAGAATTTATCTAACGATGAGATAAATAAGTTATTGGCATTATACGCAAATATATCTGTCGTGAATACCACGATCGAACGAAATTTTAAGCAATAATTTTAGGCGTGTCTTGGCGTGACTGTCGCCAAAATTATAATTTTATTTGTGTTCAAATTCGCCGATCCAAAAGGCCTATTTTCCTTCTGTCGTCTTTTTTATACCCGGAGCTCAGGCTCCCATTTGCACACGCAGGTGCTCCTGAGCTCCTCTGGAACGCAAACCCGCGGTCTGGCAAACGCATCCTCCATCTACATCAAACGCAACCGATGACAGCTCGTCACTGTTGTGACATCGTCTCCCCAAATAAGCGTGCGCGTCGTTCGCTTGTTTATGTGTGCTGTCATCTAACCATGCGCCTGATTTGTGCTGCAGCAGGTAAGTATACTCATATGCTTATTTTTTTTTAAGGTTGCTACGTTACCGCCGGATACGTCCAGAACAGCCAACTTCGTCGCCGGTCGTTCCAATGTGCCACTGGCTGTTCTTAAGGTTACCCGCCTCACTTGGCCGTCCTTCGACCGTATCACTCCCACCACTCGTCCTCTGGGCCATGTGTTCCGCGGTAGGTTCGCATCCACTATCACCACAACGTCTCCTTCTGCGATAGGGCGTACCGGCTTAAACCATTTCGTCCGGCGGGTGAGCGTAGGTAGGTAGTCAGCTATCCACTTTTTCCAGAACATATCGGCCAGTAACTGTGACGTCTTCCAGGATGTTTTAAGAGCCGCTGCGCTGTCGTCGTAGTTGGTAAGTGGTTTGTCCCCGCTCGCGCTTCCCAGGAGGAAGTGATTTGGCGTCAATGGTGGCTCTGAAACGTCATCCAATGGCAAATACGTTAACGGACGTGAATTAATTACCATCTCTATCTCCGCCAGCGCCGTGCCCAGAATTTCGTCGGTAGGGTGTCTCGGAAGCCGTAAAGCGATGATGTTCTTCTTTACCGACTGCACCAACCGCTCCCAGCATCCCCCGAAATGCGGCGCTCCTGGTGGATTGAATTTCCATATCAGTGCCTGTGACGTAAATTCCTCCATCAACTGTTCACGATCAACGTTCTTCAAGCCTTCTCTCAGCTCTCTCGATGCGCCAACGAAGTTAGTTCCGCAGTCAGACAGTATTTCAGCCGGCGCTCCACGTTTCGCGATAAAACGTCTAATCGCCAGGATGCACGACGACGTCGTTAGCGAGTGCGCTACTTCGAGATGGATCGCTCTTGTGGTTAAACACGTGAAAAGGACGCCCCATCGTTTCTCCACTCGTCTGCCCACGGCTACTGTCAAGGGGCCGAAGTAATCGACCCCGGTGAACGTGAAGGCGCGTTGGTAAGCTGCCAATCTTTCGACTGGAAGATTTCCCATCTCCGGAGGATCCGGCGCTGCGTCACGATTTTTGCATTCCTGGCATGCTCGGCGGATGCGATCGTACTCGGAACGCAGGCGTGGCACTTCGAATCTCTCCCTAATCGCGTTCAATGCTGTCTGGTGGTTCAAATGATGATACCGTTGGTGGTAGTACTCCATCAGCAGTGTGGTGACTCGGTGTCTCTTAGGCAGGATAATAGGACGCTTGGTGTCCTCGCTGACCCATGGGCAGTTTATCAGTCGTCCCCGAGACCTCATCACGTCATGCTCATCCAGTTCCGGTGAGAGTTTGTATAGAGTGCTATCCTTTTTAACAACCCTTTGCATTCCAGACTTCCCGACACGGTTTTGCAGGCCTCGGACCTCTTCAGGAAATGCCTCTCGCTGAGTTAGACGGAATATAATCCTTTCGGCCCGTCGTAATTCTTCCTGGGTAAGTGGGCCAACACTCTTCCGACCCTTTTTAGCCTTTAGCTCGAAAATGAAGCGGACAATGAATCCGACTGTCCTCAGCAATACGTTCCACTGAGAAAATCGTTCGAAGGATATAAACTGCTCTTTCGTGGCGTGGTGTAACAGCGACACCCGAATTTCCTCGGACGTCTCCCCAGTATCGGTTCCTTGCCCAGGCCACGTGTGGTCCGATTCCCAAAGAAAATCAGGGCCACGATACCACTGGCTCGAAGCGCTTAAATCCGGGTCTCGTTGCCACTTCGTACCAAGATCTGCGACATTTATCTTGGTTGAGATCCAGCGCCAGTCTTTCACGGCCGTATGCTCTAGCAGTTCTCCAACGCGACAGGCCACAAACTGACTGTATCGACGGTGGTCCGAACGTAACCAGCTTACCACGTTGCGAGAGTCGGTCCAATAGAATACGCGATCTAATCGAATGCGGTGGGATTGTATTATGGTGTTCGCTAACCTTGATCCAATAACTGCGGCTTGCAGCTCAAGGCGCGGAATCGTCGTATGTCGCAGGTTTGTCACTCGAGTTTTCGAGCCTACGAAGGCACATTCGATTGAGCTACCTTCTTCGAACCTTACGTACGCTACTGCTGCCATAGCGCTTTCGCTCGCATCGCAGGAGATATGCAGCTGGGCGTGTTTATATCGGTCAGACGTGAGGAGGCGGTAGCATCTTGGGATCTTGATATCTGTTACTTTGGGAAGAACTGCCAACCATCGGTTCCAACCTTCGGCAATGTTTCCCCCAATTTGATGATTCTTTGTTAAATCGTAAATAACAAAGTTGGTGGGAACTAACGACGACAGGCAGAGTATTAATCTGAAATGGAAAAAGGACCAAGTTCTTATCAATTACGTCTCCTTAGATTTACTTTATGAATTTTACGATTATTTGAATCGATTACATATGTTGGAAAGTTCTCCTTTATTTTTATTATATGTTACCTACTTTCACGTTAAGTCGCGATTGAACAGCCGTGCAGAACGGACGCGTCTCCAGCGCGCTCCTGAGCGAACGTCCAAACTGTGTGAAAGCATACGAGACAACGGCCGACAGGTTACTGAGCCAGCCTAGCGTGCGCGAGCGAGTGGGAAGTCGGCGAATTTGACTCGCCAACTAAACGCGAGTGAAGGAGACGGGGGTGTCTGACCAGAAAAGGAAAAAAAAAACAAAAAAAACAAAAAAAAAAACCGTTGGCGAGGTGGCGTGATCAAGGCCATACTCGGGGCACGTGCGCGTGCATGCAGGGGACGACGCACCGGACCAACCTAATGCCAGCGAGTGAGCTAGACGGGGTCGACTGCACCGAAAAACCGTTGGCAAAGCGGCGCAGTGTGTGTGCGTGTGCGCGGCTGCTATCGTTTTTGACCAGGCGACACGTGCCAATGAGCGAGTGAAGTAGAAACGTTTTACTAGGGTGAGAGAGTGAGACGGATAGGAGAAGTGAACTGGCGTGACGTTTACGTTTTACTAGGGCGAGAGAGTGAGACGGATAGGAGAAGTGAACTGGCGTGACTTATTAAAGCCACACTTTCGCGAGCGTATGCGAGTGAGTGCGGCCGTTAGCAGCCCGGGCCAGACGGCACGTGGCAGAGAGAGAGAGCAAGGTGGGGACGCCTGGTTGAGAAGCTGCACTGGAAGAGGCACAACAACGAAGAAGACGGCGTCTGCACGAACGAAGCAGAGATCATCGGCGCGACTTGCATCTAAAGTGTCAGACGCCTTTGATGCCTTTGATGTGGAGGAGGAGAGACCTCCCAAATCAAAAGTCGGACTCCGCACGGAGCTAACCCCACCAGTTCCCAGCCCGAGCAAGGCGACGAACGCACCTAATGAGAGTGTTTTGGCCCTGGAGGCGGATGCCCTGGGCCCCGACGGGGAGAGCATGCTGGACAGCAAGATCGATTCTTTAATCTCCTCAGGAGTCGATGTACGTAGTTTATCCGATGTGGAGGAGGAATCGGACGATGATGCGCTGAATTGCACCATCGTTCCTGCGGCGTCCACTTCACAGGGCGATGAACTGACTGTTGTCAGCCCGATACCTCTGGCGGTGCCTGTGCCCTTGACTGTAGCCTCGGCCGAACCCGAGCCGTCCAGCTCGGACAAGGCGTCGGTTGAGGTGACGCCAGGACCGACATTGGCTGACGTTATGGATCGACTCGCGACTCTGACCGAGGACGTTGCGCGTTTAGCCAACGAGCTGCACGAGGAACGTCAAGAGAGGAAAATGGCTGAGCGACTGGCGGCTATTCATAACAGCAGGGCGAACGCTGCGAATGAGATGTTGGCTGCCGGAATAGCCGAAGTGCGAAGGTTGGTAAGCGAACATGAGTTGACCCAGCAGCACCTCCTCCAGAGGGAAAGCCAGCAGGAGGCACGCCAGAAGCAAAAGCAGCTACAGCGACAGCAAGAGCAACGACGCTCGGACAGTCAACAACAACAGCACCAGCAACTGCACCAGGAACAGCTGCAGCAACAGCGACCCCCTCATGCCCAACAACAGCGGAAACAACAGCAGCAGCAGCAGCAGGTGTTTTTGCAGGTGCAGCAACAGCAGCAGCAGCAGCAGCAGCAACACCGTTTGCAAGTACAGCAGCAGCAGCAACAACAACAAAACCAACAGCAGCCGCAACGACAGCAGCAACAGCAGCAGCAACAATACCAACCGCAGCAACAGCACTCTTTGCAGGAAGAGCAGCAGCAGCAGTGGTACTCATTGCAGCAGCAGCAGCAGCACAATCGCGGACATGTAAAACAAGACTGTACCCTAGAGCAACTGCAGGACCCGCAAGACTTGCGGAAACAGCGGAAGCGGGAGCGCGAGAGGGTAAGACGCAAGCAGAGGAGGCAACGGCGGCAAGAGCAACTTCACCAGGTGCAAGAGCCGGTGGCGCCTGTGCAGCAGGAGTTGCCTACGCTAGTGCAGGTAAACGAACCTAGATCCCTTGCACCGAACCCCATCCCGCAGCAGACCTGGAAGGAAGTCCTGAGAAGACCAAGCGGGGGTCAACGCAACAGAGAGCTCGCGCAGGGCCCTGGCCATTCCCAGGACCCGGGCCAGCCCGCGGAACGCTTCCCTGGGTTTCCTGAAATCCGTACAGGAAAACGGGATATCCTCAGGATAGTTGCTGCCAAGGGAAAATCTTATCTGGACATGTATCGCGAGGTACGTCACATCAAAGGTCCAGGGATTACCCCCAGCAGGACGGGCACCGGTACATTGACCTTGTACCTGGGCGTCGAAGTCGACTGTCAGTCTATACTGGCAACTGTCCAAAAAGCGGTTGCGGGAGTTGGCGAGGCGCGCCTCATCACGGAGATGAGCGCAGTTTTCGTCAACCGCATTGAGATGCTAGCAACCCCGGAAGAAGTTGCGGATGCACTCACGCGCCAGTTCCAGGTGGAGGTACCATTGACGAGTGTCGTTATGTGGCGCCGGTATGACGGCCTGCAAAAAGCCCGCGTTCGGGTGCCAAGGCGAGTGGCACTGCGAATGGACGGGATGACGGTGGTCATCTGCGGCGATCGAGCCAACATCAACGCCCAGGACCCGATCTCAAAGTCCGAGCAAAAATGCTACCGCTGTGCCGGCAAGGGACATATCGGCCGCAACTGTACAGTGGCCGACCGCAGCAAGAACTGTTTGCGGTGCGGTTCGAAGGACCACCGGGCAAGTGATTGCCAGGTGACCCCCGAGAACCCGCGTAGTACGAGACCAATCACCACTGGCTCGGCTACCTGTGGAGACTTAACATCACCACAATGCTCCCAGTAGAGCGACGAGCAGAGCCTCTCCCTGAGATTAAAGTCCTGCAGATTAACCTAGGGAGGGGCAGAGCGGCGCAAGATCTCATGCTGCAAACCGCAAAAGACGAGCATGTGGACGTGGTTCTTGCGTCGGAGTTAGGACCTATAATCACATCCAGCGCACGATGGGTTATAGACTCGTCAAAGAAGGTGGCGGTCGTGGCCACTGGCTCCTTACCCATCCAGAAGGTTTGGAGAAACTCCCACCCAGGAATAGCAGCGGCGCAAATCGGTGGTGTGGTTTTCGTCAGTTGCTACCACACACCCACGACCACAACACAGCAGTTTGTGGAATTCCTCGGGGCGGTTGAGCTGGAGGCCCGTCAGCACCTACACGTTGTGGTGGCTGGTGACTTCAATGCCAAGCACACAGGATGGGGCAGCGCGTACACGGATCGCAAGGGACTCGAGTTGGCAGACATGGTTGATGGACTGGGACTGGTGGTGCTTAACAGGGGCAACACACCCACCTATGTCGGGAGTGGGGCTGCCACTGCGAGTGTGATTGACGTATCATTCGCGAGCCCGCAACTGGCACAGCGGAATACATGGATCGTCCTCACCGACCGTTACTCCTGTAGCGATCACAGGCTCATCCGGTTCACCATCTCTAGACCGCCTTCAACAGCCCAACCGGCACAGCGGGGACCTGGATCGACACAACAGCGCCAACGTCTGCGACAACAGCACGGACAGCGAGATGTCAGCAGATACTGGAAGCTAGCCCAGTTCAACGCCCAACTCTATCAGATGGCCTTGGAAGACCACAACTTCGCTAATACAGTGACTGACCCTAGTAGTCTGGTGGCTGGCCTTACGAGAGCATGCGACATAACCATGCAGCGCCGATCCTCGCCCATTTATCACGTACAGTCGCGAATGTACTGGTGGACGCCGGAGATCGAGGAGCTGAGCAATGGGTGTCGCGTGGCAAGTGATTATGCTCTTTCATGCACGGACCCAGCTGAAAGAGTATTGGCCCATCAAGAACACCAGCGAAAGCGAGATCAGCTGAAGAAGGCGATCAAGACTGGGAAAGACAACGCTTTCAAGGAGCTTATCCGAGATGCCGAAGAAGAAGTTTTCGGATCTGGTTATAAAGTCGTACTGGCTCGCCTGCGGGGCTGTCGCCTGCCGCCCGAAAGGGACAGAGCAGTGCTTGAGCGCATGGTAGACGACCTGTTTCCGAATCACGAGCCCTTCGAATGGCCAACAATTCCGATAAGCGACGAACAGCCGATCAGGGAGATCACGGAGGAGGAGCTCGTCACCATCGCTGGCAACCTTTCAGCCAGAAAAGCACCCGGACCTGATGGCATCCCCAACGCTGCTCTCAAGGTAGCCATCCAGAATCATCCTGGTGTATTTAGGGCTGTGTATCAGGAGTGCCTGGATCGAGGTTACTTTCCTGATGTATGGAAACGTCAGCGGCTCGTCCTTATTCCAAAACTAGGCAAACCACCGGAATTGTCCTCTTCATACCGACCACTGGGCATGCTGGATGGCCCGGGGAAAATCCTGGAGCGGTTAATTCTGGAGCGGCTGCACGAGCATTTGGAAAACCCCAGCAGCCCCCGGCTATCTCCTGCCCAGTTCGGCTTCCGCAGAGGACGCTCGACCACTCAAGCGATCCAGAGGGTTGTGGACGCGGGCAGACTGGCCATGTCGCATCGGTATGCGCAAAGACACCATGCCAACCGGTGTCTGATGGTGGTCGCTCTCGACGTCCGCAATGCGTTCAACACCGCCAGCTGGAGGGAGATCGCGCGAGCGCTGCAGGATAAGGCCGTTCCCGCAGCCATCCAGCGAATCCTGCAGAGTTGGTTTATTAATCGGGAATTGCTTTATGAAACCGACGGTGGAGTAGTTTCGCGACGACTCACAGCAGGTGTTCCACAGGGATCCATTTTGGGTCCAACCCTGTGGAATATCATGTATGACAGCGTGCTTGCGACAGCTTTGCCAGACAACGCGGAAGCCGTCGCCTTTGCCGATGACCTCGTCCTGCTCGTTCCTGGCCGAACGCCCGCGGAGGCATCAGGATTGGCACGTCGGGCGGTGGACGCGGTGAACAATTGGATGGTTGCTCATCAGCTCCAGATAGCTCCAGCCAAAACAGAGATCGTCATGGTGTCTAACAAGAAAAAAGACTACAAGAACATCCCGGTGTTCGTCAACGGCACACGGCTGACTTCATCCGCGGACATCCGTTATCTCGGAGTACGGATACACGATCGATTGTCCTGGAGACCACACGTTGAATTTATCGCGAACAAGGCAACGAAAGTTGCTTATGCCTTGGTGCGGCTGATGAAGAACCATAGCGGACCCAAGTGTGCCAAACGACGACTCCTGGCCTCTGTGGTCGATTCAGTTCTACGTTACGCAGCTCCAGTTTGGCATGACGCTGTCGAGACCCGAACGTGCAGAGGGCCATTGATTAGAGCGCAAAAGACCTGCGCACTGAGAGTGGCCTTCGCCTTCCGCACGGTAGCGTACAAAACCGCTGTCGCCATAGCAGGTATTGTACCTATCTGCCGCTTAGTACGGGAGGATGCGCGATGCTATCAGCGACTGCAAACAGAGGACGCAACTGCCAACCGCGAGCAAATACGCAATGCGGAGCGCCAGGCGACACTGAGCATGTGGCAGGAGGAGTGGGATCGAGACGCGGCGGACGAAACCGCCAGCCGTTATCGCGTCTGGACACACCGTGTTCTTCCTGACCTCGTATCGTGGCAGACCCGGGAACATGGAGAGGTAAACTTCCATCTGTGCCAGGTTTTGTCCGGACACGGATTCTTCCGCGACTACCTGCATTGTATGCAGTTTACTTCGTCCCCAGACTGCAAGCAGTGCCCGGGAGTTCCTGAGACGGCGGAGCATGCCGTATTCGTGTGCCCCCGGTTCGACGCAGTTCGCCACCAGCATCTTGGCGCGTATGGAGTGATGTCAGTGACTCCGGATAACCTGCAGCAGCACCTCCTCCGAGGACAAGGGGAATGGAGCAGTTTTGCTGAGGTCTGTCGACGGATTACAAGCACCCTCCAGCGAGAATGGGATGCCGAAAGAGCTCTTCCGGACCAAGCTCAGTGGCGACCCGGATTCGACGAAGCGGCGGAGCGACATCGGAACGATCCCGAAATCAGAAACGAGCGGCGCAACATCGATCGAAATGATGCAAGAGCCGGAGCGGACGAGGAGCGGCGACGTGCGCAGCCGCCACAAAGATCACCTTCACCAGCATCGATAGCCCGAAGAGCAGCTGGAGCGGCGAGAGTAAGGGATTACCGTCTTCGCAACCCTATCCGATCCCGCCGAGCCAGGCGAACTGCTAATGGTGCTATCGGAGGTGGAAGCAACCGGTACAACAGTAGGGAAAACTCTGACGCCAACGCCAACAATAGCGGCATCAACAACAGCGGTCAAAGCGGCATCAACATCATCGCCATGGACGGTGTGAGCGATCAGTCGCCACGAAGTCCATTGACGGCAGCAGAGGATGCAGCTACGACGGAGGAATCCACATCGGGGCGTTAAATCCCCATAGTTGGAGCAATAAGATCGTGCCGAGAGACGATCTTGGTGCCACAGGGCACATCTGGCTAGTGCGAACAACACCGGGTCGCGAAACTTCCACAGGTGGAGGAATAAGATCGTGCCGAGTGACGATCTTGGTGCTACAAGGCACATATCTTCGAAGCAGTAATGTAGACTGCAGTATCAGACAGCACAGGGCTTGCTAGGGCGAACCCTATAGAGGTCGCCGCGTTAATGCCCCAGAAGGGGGCAGACCCCTTCCCCAACTACGCCTCGCGGTATCATTGGGGGAGATGAGGGTCGCGCACATCAGGAGTTTTAGCTAGGTGAACACAATCCTGCATACGGTGGCTGTCCCGCATCTTTTATAAGATTTCTCCTGATGGGAAAAAAAAAAAAAAAAAAAAAAAAAAAAAAAAAAAAAAAAAAAAAAAAAAACCTACTTTCACGTTTATTATTAGATTTATTTTTTTTCAAATGAATAAGTATCTGGATCAAAATCTTGATAAGTTTTAGTTGCTATCTTTGCTTCACGTTGCTGGAACAAGTTAGCTATTTTTTCTCATTTACATCTCTTTGTCTGACCCTTTCTTCAAATGTTAAATTTTCTTAATTTTCCCCAATAAAAATATTTTTGGGTGTGTTATTGATGAAACTGTGAATCGAATTGTTATACTTATAAGCTGCTTCCTGCATGAGTGATTTAACTGTAATATCTGGTTTTAGTGCTTTTATGCAACTAGCAATTTCACGGATCGTTGAATGGCATATCTCTATTTGTCCATTCGTTTCAGATCTGTTGACAGGAGTTTTAAAAAAATTTATTCCTAGATTCAAAATGGCTTGTTCGATAATATTTGAAACAAAACTACTTTCATTGTCCATTACGATTTGTGCTGGTAAATCCCAGTCATATAATAGTTGTAAAAGAACATTTTTAATGTCTGCTATAGATTTTGATTTAATGGGTCTGATTTTTTAAATATTTTGAGAATTTATCTAACGATGAGATAAATAAGTTATTGGCATTATACGCAAATATATCTGTCGTGAATACCACGATCGAACGAAATTTTAAGCAATAATTTTAGGCGTGTCTTGGCGTGACTGTCGCCAAAATTATAATTTTATTTGTGTTCAAATTCGCCGATCCAAAAGGCCTATTTTCCTTCTGTCGTCTTTTTTATACCCGGAGCTCAGGCTCCCATTTGCACACGCAGGTGCTCCTGAGCTCCTCTGGAACGCAAACCCGCGGTCTGGCAAACGCATCCTCCATCTACATCAAACGCAACCGATGACAGCTCGTCACTGTTGTGACATCGTCTCCCCAAATAAGCGTGCGCGTCGTTCGCTTGTTTATGTGTGCTGTCATCTAACCATGCGCCTGATTTGTGCTGCAGCAGGTAAGTATACTCATATGCTTATTTTTTTTTAAGGTTGCTACGTTACCGTTTCCTCTGGACGTATCCGGAACAGCCAACTTCGTCGCCGGTCGTTCCAATGTGCCACTGGCTGTTCTTAAGGTTACCCGCCTCACTTGGCCGTCCTTCGACCGTATCACTCCCACCACTCGTCCTCTGGGCCATGTGTTCCGCGGTAGGTTCGCATCCACTATCACCACAACGTCTCCTTCTGCGATAGGGCGTACCGGCTTAAACCATTTCGTCCGGCGGGTGAGCGTAGGTAGGTAGTCAGCTATCCACTTTTTCCAGAACATATCGGCCAGTAACTGTGACGTCTTCCAGGATGTTTTAAGAGCCGCTGCGCTGTCGTCGTAGTTGGTAAGTGGTTTGTCCCCGCTCGCGCTTCCCAGGAGGAAGTGATTTGGCGTCAATGGTGGCTCTGAAACGTCATCCAATGGCAAATACGTTAACGGACGTGAATTAATTACCATCTCTATCTCCGCCAGCGCCGTGCCCAGAATTTCGTCGGTAGGGTGTCTCGGAAGCCGTAAAGCGATGATGTTCTTCTTTACCGACTGCACCAACCGCTCCCAGCATCCCCCGAAATGCGGCGCTCCTGGTGGATTGAATTTCCATATCAGTGCCTGTGACGTAAATTCCTCCATCAACTGTTCACGATCAACGTTCTTCAAGCCTTCTCTCAGCTCTCTCGATGCGCCAACGAAGTTAGTTCCGCAGTCAGACAGTATTTCAGCCGGCGCTCCACGTTTCGCGATAAAACGTCTAATCGCCAGGATGCACGACGACGTCGTTAGCGAGTGCGCTACTTCGAGATGGATCGCTCTTGTGGTTAAACACGTGAAAAGGACGCCCCATCGTTTCTCCACTCGTCTGCCCACGGCTACTGTCAAGGGGCCGAAGTAATCGACCCCGGTGAACGTGAAGGCGCGTTGGTAAGCTGCCAATCTTTCGACTGGAAGATTTCCCATCTCCGGAGGATCCGGCGCTGCGTCACGATTTTTGCATTCCTGGCATGCTCGGCGGATGCGATCGTACTCGGAACGCAGGCGTGGCACTTCGAATCTCTCCCTAATCGCGTTCAATGCTGTCTGGTGGTTCAAATGATGATACCGTTGGTGGTAGTACTCCATCAGCAGTGTGGTGACTCGGTGTCTCTTAGGCAGGATAATAGGACGCTTGGTGTCCTCGCTGACCCATGGGCAGTTTATCAGTCGTCCCCGAGACCTCATCACGTCATGCTCATCCAGTTCCGGTGAGAGTTTGTATAGAGTGCTATCCTTTTTAACAACCCTTTGCATTCCAGACTTCCCGACACGGTTTTGCAGGCCTCGGACCTCTTCAGGAAATGCCTCTCGCTGAGTTAGACGGAATATAATCCTTTCGGCCCGTCGTAATTCTTCCTGGGTAAGTGGGCCAACACTCTTCCGACCCTTTTTAGCCTTTAGCTCGAAAATGAAGCGGACAATGAATCCGACTGTCCTCAGCAATACGTTCCACTGAGAAAATCGTTCGAAGGATATAAACTGCTCTTTCGTGGCGTGGTGTAACAGCGACACCCGAATTTCCTCGGACGTCTCCCCAGTATCGGTTCCTTGCCCAGGCCACGTGTGGTCCGATTCCCAAAGAAAATCAGGGCCACGATACCACTGGCTCGAAGCGCTTAAATCCGGGTCTCGTTGCCACTTCGTACCAAGATCTGCGACATTTATCTTGGTTGAGATCCAGCGCCAGTCTTTCACGGCCGTATGCTCTAGCAGTTCTCCAACGCGACAGGCCACAAACTGACTGTATCGACGGTGGTCCGAACGTAACCAGCTTACCACGTTGCGAGAGTCGGTCCAATAGAATACGCGATCTAATCGAATGCGGTGGGATTGTATTATGGTGTTCGCTAACCTTGATCCAATAACTGCGGCTTGCAGCTCAAGGCGCGGAATCGTCGTATGTCGCAGGTTTGTCACTCGAGTTTTCGAGCCTACGAAGGCACATTCGATTGAGCTACCTTCTTCGAACCTTACGGACGTCCTACACGTACAAGCGACGTCGCCCAAGGCAGCGAGACAAAAGTAGCTCAGTTTGAGCTAAAAAATTTGCCCTCTCGAGCGACAGTGATCAATCTGTCAAAGTGCCTACAGAAACAGTTTGTTTACGTTTTGTGAATCGGTAGCAAGTAAGTAATATCGTGCAGCATCATAACTAAATTTAAAATTGAAATTAAATATTATTTCAGAAGAATCAATACGAAAATTACAAAAATGAACAAGGCAAATGGACAAAACGTTGGTTGCGGGCCGGAATCCTCAAAAAAACGAGTAAGTATGGTTGAAAAAAGCGACGCGTGTGTTAACGACGAAGGTTGCTGTTCGCAGTCATGGCCAGTTTTACATGAGGACGCATCTAAAGACACGGTACAAATGTAATTGTTGAACTATTCTTAATCAATTCAGTATAGTTTGCTTGCTTTGCTAACTTCATTTATTAATTGTGCCTGGTACAATGCATCAATTTGTGTACAATGCATCATTGTAAAGTCGGGGAATGGTCTTGTTCTGCATAGTTTAGCGCTTGGCTTGTGGGAAATTAAAAAGTAGTTTTATTTATGCGGTGTTATGATGGAAATGAAATCATGTTTACTCATATATAATTCCTTTTACAGACGCTGTACATGACTGATGAGATGACTTTACATTTCATCAGCCGAGTAGAGGCATTCGAATGTTTGTGGAATAGGCGCCATTCCACCTATAAAAAAACAATGGCCCAAGCTGACGCTTGGAGAGCCCTGGCAGCCGAGTTCGACCGTCCGTACGAGCAGCTGGTTGCTAAATGGAAGTCGCTGCAAAGCTCGTACCGGCACTACCGGAAAATACACCAATCGAGTTTGGTAACCGGTTCTGGTAAGTTGTTTCACTTAAGCCCGCAAGCCCTGACGCTCTGTTTTTCACTACGTTTTGCCTGTGCAGTTCAAAACGTTGCAGACAAAACGATGCGTGTGGACAGGAAAACTGCACAGTTGTGAGCTTTACGGACATAACATAATCACATAATTTACATAGTCTCTCTTTTTTAATTGTAACTTAAATAAACCTTTTCTAAATGTATGCATTTATTTTCAGGCTCCAGTGAGGTAAAAGTGCCGAGATGGTTCGCCTTCCATGCGATGGAGTTCCTGTCCTCTTCGTTGGAGTGTGGACCAACGGTAGATTCGGTAAGTAGTAGAACTAGATACTGTAGGGAACTGTTGGTTGGTTGTGGGAATTTTATCGAATTGCGTCGGTTCATCGAAACTTAAGTGTTCATTTTCCCACCCTTTAATGAACTGTTAAATTACTAAATTTACAAATTCGATACAATAGTTCAGTAAATTTATTCAATAAATCGCACACAGTTGGTTTTATGTAACTTTACAGATCGGAAACGATTAATGGAAATAATCAGAATTTTAAATCCAACAGTGGGAGCATGTACGCTTTAAGATAATGGAATTGCAGACGACAATTGCCACTGTATTAATTTCTGATGATGGCATTTTACGACATTCTCAAGTTGTTCAAATTGTTGGAATTGTTGTTGAACATTTCCGAGCCTCAGGTACCTCGATCTGATATGTGTTCTCTGAAAAATCTGTTCTTTCTGCTACCGGGTATTACCGAAACGGGGTGACTAGAACATAGTATTGAACCACGTTCTCGCCGGACTGTAGAGATGGAATTTTGTATTTTTATTTAAGTGTTTAGAATTAGAACCGGACATTGCAATATTGTTTTTTTATATGCGTGTACTACATATAAATATGTACTTTTAGTTATTATAAAATGTTACGGCTCATCAAATCTGCTAAATGCAAACGTATTGCCATTAATTGGTTGGTTGTTCGAGTAGTTATGCCATGAAGCTCGGGCAGAACTTCTTGATTTAGGCTGCTTTCTTCGCTCATTATGCTTCGTTCATCTCTGCGTATAAAATTATGAAGGTACACAGTAGCTAACACAACTTTACTTGCAATTTCTGGTTCTAATTCCATAACTTTCTTAAGCACTCGAAATCTACTGGTGAGGATACCGAAAGCCATCTCTACAGTCCGACGAGCTCGAGAATGTCGTTCGTTAAAAATACGTTCTGGTGACCGTGTTTCGGTAATACCACCAAAAGGCCGTATACAATAATCTGTAAAAGCAAATGCCTTATCACCCAGCAGAAAATACGGAACTTTCAGAGACGACGGGTCGGATCGCAATACCTGGGGCTCGGGAATGTTCAACTGCTTATTCTCCAACAAGTTGAACAATCGAGAATGCCGTAAAATGCCACCATCAGAAATGCGTCCTTTTCCTCCAACGTCGACGAACAAAAAGTTGCAATTGGCGTCTACAATAGCCAGCAATACGATGCTAAAAAACTGTTTATAGTTAAAATAATCAGTTCCGCTATTCTTTGGAGCTTTGATTTTTACATGTTTCCCATCGATTGCACCGATAGCATGCGGGAAATTCCATTTATTCTGAAATGCTCCCGACACTTGTAGCCATTCTTCACTGGAGGATGGAAGCTGAAAAGGAGTAATAGAATAATTAGCAAAAAAAGAGTTTAATTAATATGAGTAAAGTAGTGATATTGTTTATACAGTGATCATGTCAGCCAAATATTGTAATCTTTATCTAATGACTGCCTTTCATTTTGTTCTAGTTTCAAACGGTACCCGTGGAAGCGACAGCTAGACCAGCTACTCCACCAGCAGGTCCTTCGCAAATTGCGGCCGCTCCAACATGTGGAAGGCAAACGCCTCCGCCGCTAGCTTCTCCACCAGCAGGTCCTTCGCAAATTGCGGCCGCTCCAACATGTGGAACGCAAACGCCTCCGCCGCTAGCTTCTCCACCAGCAGGTCCGTCGTGAATAACAGTCCCTTCCACAAACATTATTCCAACGTCTCATAATAACGCCAGCTACTCTACCAGCAGGTTTTTCCACTCAAATATTGCCAACGCCGCCAGCACCATCAACTCCGCCTCGCCAGCAAGCACGTGCCGTGAAACGTAGGTGGGACGAGGCCAATTTGAAATACAACGAAAATGTGCTCAACGTGTTGGAGAAAGTTACGGCGGCGACGGATTTGTTGTTAGCGGCAAGGACGACTCAAAAAGAACCGGACCATTTCGCGCAGTATATGTCGAACGTGCTCCAACAATTCTCGCCGCCAAGACGAATGGCTGTGGAAGGGGCATTAATGCACGTGATGACTAATGCCATTGCGGAGCGGTCGATGGAGAAGTCTGGGGTCGACCCACTGCAGCTCGTCAGAAAAGATTAGGTTAAGGTTTAGATAAGGATTTAGAATAAGTTAAGGATAAGTTAATGTTAAATATTAGTTAAGCATGTAGGTTTAGTTTGTTAAATACATGAATTAATGAATGAAATAAAAAAAAATGTTCCTATAATGTTCCTATTCTGGTATCTCCCACTTCGCCTTTATTTCCCTACGTTATGTTGCTGATACTTATTAACTGAACGGAAAGGGAGCATTCATCGTTCTAACGCAAATTTTAAAAAACGCAATCTTACAAACGCATAGTGCCCAACGCTAACTTAAGCTGGTTACTTATACTATGCTTCAATCGCAACAAAATTATTTTCAATATTGTTATTGACGATAAATATGGGGCATGGGGCGGGAGGCGAGCAACTTCCTATCCGCATGCTTATTGTGTTGATAACATATTGATTAGTAAGGTCGTTCTTGATCGGTTAGTTGGGTGAGTAAACCTTTGAATAGATTCTGTATTGTGCATCAATCATACCTTTACGTAGTCTTGAAGTAACTGCACCAATGAATCGCAAACATGTGGGATGAACAAAGAGATGGCCTGCTCGGAAACCTACGGTTCAAAAAACAGAAAATGTACCTTTCAACATTTCTTCAGCTTCATAAATACTTAATGTAGTTGTCTTACCCGGTATGCATACTCCAAACTCTTATAATCATCTCCAGCAGCTAGAAACCGCAGGGTAATAATCAGCTTGTCCCTAGCTGATATGGCATATCGCATGTATGTATCTTGCTTCCGGATCTTCGGCGTTATGATAGAAAGTAAATAATTGAAGTCTGTCCGCGACAACCTCATAAAATTTACTATCGTTTTGTCCAACTCCTCCTCCAAAACTGCTTGAAGAAGCTGGCTTGCTTGTTGGTTTCTCTCCAAGAGCATCGGGCGCATCCAAATGCGTTTCTTATATCGCCGCTGTTGCAGCAAGTGCAACCGCATGAATGAGGACCATGCCTCTGTCCAAGTGAGGAGAGCGTCGTCGAAATTCGTATTCATTATTCTATTGAATAAAACAAAACTTTACACAAAATACTTTTATAAATTCAAACACTTATACTTACTCCAACTTAAAACATCAACACAATATTTGATCAAGATTGGGTTTGTTTACGTGTCGAATGACAGCTAAAACTCAGCTACGGCGACGTCGCGCTGTCTGACGCGATTCACGGTTCCTACACGTACCTTTTTTTCCCACGGTTTTTTTTGTATGGAGTTGCTCGCTCCGCCAGCGCGACGTCGCACAATCACGCGCGAAAGCGCGACGTCGCTTGTACGTGTAGGACGTCCGTTACGTACGCTACTGCTGCCATAGCGCTTTCGCTCGCATCGCAGGAGATATGCAGCTGGGCGTGTTTATATCGGTCAGACGTGAGGAGGCGGTAGCATCTTGGGATCTTGATATCTGTTACTTTGGGAAGAACTGCCAACCATCGGTTCCAACCTTCGGCAATGTTTCCCCCAATTTGATGATTCTTTGTTAAATCGTAAATAACAAAGTTGGTGGGAACTAACGACGACAGGCAGAGTATTAATCTGAAATGGAAAAAGGACCAAGTTCTTATCAATTACGTCTCCTTAGATTTACTTTATGAATTTTACGATTATTTGAATCGATTACATATGTTGGAAAGTTCTCCTTTATTTTTATTATATGTTACCTACTTTCACGTTTATTATTAGATTTATTTTTTTTCAAATGAATAAGTATCTGGATCAAAATCTTGATAAGTTTTAGTTGCTATCTTTGCTTCACGTTGCTGGAACAAGTTAGCTATTTTTTCTCATTTACATCTCTATGTCTGACCCTTTCTTCAAATGTTAAATTTTCTTAATTTTCCCCAATAAAAATATTTTTGGGTGTGTTATTGATGAAACTGTGAATCGAATTGTTATACTTATAAGCTGCTTCCTGCATGAGTGATTTAACTGTAATATCTGGTTTTAGTGCTTTTATGCAACTAGCAATTTCACGGATCGTTGAATGGCATATCTCTATTTGTCCATTCGTTTCAGATCTGTTGACAGGAGTTTTAAAAAAATTTATTCCTAGATTCAAAATGGCTTGTTCGATAATATTTGAAACAAAACTACTTTCATTGTCCATTACGATTTGTGCTGGTAAATCCCAGTCATATAATAGTTGTAAAAGAACATTTTTAATGTCTGCTATAGATTTTGATTTAATGGGTCTGATTTTTTAAATATTTTGAGAATTTATCTAACGATGAGATAAATAAGTTATTGGCATTATACGCAAATATATCTGTCGTGAATACCACGATCGAACGAAATTTTAAGCAATAATTTTAGGCGTGTCTTGGCGTGACTGTCGCCAAAATTATAATTTTATTTGTGTTCAAATTCGCCGATCCAAAAGGCCTATTTTCCTTCTGTCGTCTTTTTTATACCCGGAGCTCAGGCTCCCATTTGCACACGCAGGTGCTCCTGAGCTCCTCTGGAACGCAAACCCGCGGTCTGGCAAACGCATCCTCCATCTACATCAAACGCAACCGATGACAGCTCGTCACTGTTGTGACATCGTCTCCCCAAATAAGCGTGCGCGTCGTTCGCTTGTTTATGTGTGCTGTCATCTAGCCTGCAAACTGCTAAAAAATTGCAAATACCAAACATACATTGGAAATAGCATATACAACATTTTAAAAAATTGCGAAACCCTTGATGCCGAAATAAGATGGATTCCAGGCCATCTTGGAATAGCTGGAAACGAGAAAGCGGACCATCTCGCAAAACAAGGAACGAAATCCAACAACGCAATAGATAATAACATAAGAATAGAAGACATTATCACTGAAGCAAAAATCCAAATGATGCACGACACAAAACAATGGTATAAAAACCTATGCGGCACAAAAGGTAAAAAATTCGAGAAATATCAACAACAATTCGAACAAAAACCATGGTACCATGACCTACCACTGAAGGCAACAGAAATAAAGATAGCAAACAGAATACTATCAGGGCACTCCCTGTCCAAATACTGGCTAAACAAAATGCAGATAGAGGACAACGGCAACTGTAACAACTGCAAAACACCAGAAACCACAACACATCTCATCTTTGAATGCCCCAGATACCGAAGGGACAGTAGAATGACACAGGATAAGCTAGAAAAACACTGGAAAGACAACGACGGCAGATACCTTAAAACAATAATAGAATTCATTACAAACAACAAAATTCCGATTTGAACCGGGAACCCAAACAACTACCTAGCAGGCCAGGGATAAGGCCGAAGGAACAAACCCCTTTCTAACTCCGTAGGAAATGACGTGAGGCAACCATCGTAGTCAACCACGGTAAACAAATCACAAATAACCACACATCGTTATAGAGTGTGGCAAACACAGGCCGATAGAAATGTCAGTTTCTTCATCGGCACAAGACAACCTGCGTCAAAAGTCCAAGCCGATATGACTTTGAAGTCGAAGGCTAGAAAAAAAGAGTTAGTAAGCCTCTGAATACAAGTAAGAGAACTTAGTTTCAAATTAATGTAGGAGGTTTCATTCTAACTCGCATAATCGAAGAAGAAGAAGAAGAAGTCATCTAACCATGCGCCTGATTTGTGCTGCAGCAGGTAAGTATACTCATATGCTTATTTTTTTTTAAGGTTGCTACGTTACCGCCGGATACGTCCAGAACAGCCAACTTCGTCGCCGGTCGTTCCAATGTGCCACTGGCTGTTCTTAAGGTTACCCGCCTCACTTGGCCGTCCTTCGACCGTATCACTCCCACCACTCGTCCTCTGGGCCATGTGTTCCGCGGTAGGTTCGCATCCACTATCACCACAACGTCTCCTTCTGCGATAGGGCGTACCGGCTTAAACCATTTCGTCCGGCGGGTGAGCGTAGGTAGGTAGTCAGCTATCCACTTTTTCCAGAACATATCGGCCAGTAACTGTGACGTCTTCCAGGATGTTTTAAGAGCCGCTGCGCTGTCGTCGTAGTTGGTAAGTGGTTTGTCCCCGCTCGCGCTTCCCAGGAGGAAGTGATTTGGCGTCAATGGTGGCTCTGAAACGTCATCCAATGGCAAATACGTTAACGGACGTGAATTAATTACCATCTCTATCTCCGCCAGCGCCGTGCCCAGAATTTCGTCGGTAGGGTGTCTCGGAAGCCGTAAAGCGATGATGTTCTTCTTTACCGACTGCACCAACCGCTCCCAGCATCCCCCGAAATGCGGCGCTCCTGGTGGATTGAATTTCCATATCAGTGCCTGTGACGTAAATTCCTCCATCAACTGTTCACGATCAACGTTCTTCAAGCCTTCTCTCAGCTCTCTCGATGCGCCAACGAAGTTAGTTCCGCAGTCAGACAGTATTTCAGCCGGCGCTCCACGTTTCGCGATAAAACGTCTAATCGCCAGGATGCACGACGACGTCGTTAGCGAGTGCGCTACTTCGAGATGGATCGCTCTTGTGGTTAAACACGTGAAAAGGACGCCCCATCGTTTCTCCACTCGTCTGCCCACGGCTACTGTCAAGGGGCCGAAGTAATCGACCCCGGTGAACGTGAAGGCGCGTTGGTAAGCTGCCAATCTTTCGACTGGAAGATTTCCCATCTCCGGAGGATCCGGCGCTGTGTCACGATTTTTGCATTCCTGGCATGCTCGGCGGACGCGATCGTACTCGGAACGCAGGCGTGGCACTTCGAATCTCTCCCTAATCGCGTTCAATGCTGTCTGGTGGTTCAAATGATGATACCGTTGGTGGTAGTACTCCATCAGCAGTGTGGTGACTCGGTGTCTCTTAGGCAGGATAATAGGACGCTTGGTGTCCTCGCTGACCCATGGGCAGTTTATCAGTCGTCCCCGAGACCTCATCACGTCATGCTCATCCAGTTCCGGTGAGAGTTTGTATAGAGTGCTATCCTTTTTAACAACCCTTTGCATTCCAGACTTCCCGACACGGTTTTGCAGGCCTCGGACCTCTTCAGGAAATGCCTCTCGCTGAGTTAGACGGAATATAATCCTTTCGGCCCGTCGTAATTCTTCCTGGGTAAGTGGGCCAACACTCTTCCGACCCTTTTTAGCCTTTAGCTCGAAAATGAAGCGGACAATGAATCCGACTGTCCTCAGCAATACGTTCCACTGAGAAAATCGTTCGAAGGATATAAACTGCTCTTTCGTGGCGTGGTGTAACAGCGACACCCGAATTTCCTCGGACGTCTCCCCAGTATCGGTTCCTTGCCCAGGCCACGTGTGGTCCGATTCCCAAAGAAAATCAGGGCCACGATACCACTGGCTCGAAGCGCTTAAATCCGGGTCTCGTTGCCACTTCGTACCAAGATCTGCGACATTTATCTTGGTTGAGATCCAGCGCCAGTCTTTCACGGCCGTATGCTCTAGCAGTTCTCCAACGCGACAGGCCACAAACTGACTGTATCGACGGTGGTCCGAACGTAACCAGCTTACCACGTTGCGAGAGTCGGTCCAATAGAATACGCGATCTAATCGAATGCGGTGGGATTGTATTATGGTGTTCGCTAACCTTGATCCAATAACTGCGGCTTGCAGCTCAAGGCGCGGAATCGTCGTATGTCGCAGGTTTGTCACTCGAGTTTTCGAGCCTACGAAGGCACATTCGATTGAGCTACCTTCTTCGAACCTTACGTACGCTACTGCTGCCATAGCGCTTTCGCTCGCATCGCAGAAGATATGCAGCTGGGCGTGTTTATATCGGTCAGACGTGAGGAGGCGGTAGCATCTTGGGATCTTGATATCTGTTACTTTGGGAAGAACTGCCAACCATCGGTTCCAACCTTCGGCAATGTTTCCCCCAATTTGATGATTCTTTGTTAAATCGTAAATAACAAAGTTGGTGGGAACTAACGACGACAGGCAGAGTATTAATCTGAAATGGAAAAAGGACCAAGTTCTTATCAATTACGTCTCCTTAGATTTACTTTATGAATTTTACGATTATTTGAATCGATTACATATGTTAGAAAGTTCTCCTTTATTTTTATTATATGATACCTACTTTCACGTTTATTATTAGATTTATTTTTTTTCAAATGAATAAGTATCTGGATCAAAATCTTGATAAGTTTTAGTTGCTATCTTTGCTTCACGTTGCTGGAACAAGTTAGCTATTTTTTCTCATTTACATCTCTTTGTCTGACCCTTTCTTCAAATGTTAAATTTTCTTAATTTTCCCCAATAAAAATATTTTTGGGTGTGTTATTGATGAAACTGTGAATCGAATTGTTATACTTATAAGCTGCTTCCTGCATGAGTGATTTAACTGTAATATCTGGTTTTAGTGCTTTTATGCAACTAGCAATTTCACGGATCGTTGAATGGCATATCTCTATTTGTCCATTCGTTTCAGATCTGTTGACAGGAGTTTTAAAAAAATTTATTCCTAGATTCAAAATGGCTTGTTCGATAATATTTGAAACAAAACTACTTTCATTGTCCATTACGATTTGTGCTGGTAAATCCCAGTCATATAATAGTTGTAAAAGAACATTTTTAATGTCTGCTATAGATTTTGATTTAATGGGTCTGATTTTTTAAATATTTTGAGAATTTATCTAACGATGAGATAAATAAGTTATTGGCATTATACGCAAATATATCTGTCGTGAATACCACGATCGAACGAAATTTTAAGCAATAATTTTAGGCGTGTCTTGGCGTGACTGTCGCCAAAATTATAATTTTATTTGTGTTCAAATTCGCCGAATGAAAAGGCCTATTTTCCCTCTGTCGTCTCTTTTATACCCGGAGCTCAGGCTCCCATTTGCACACGCAGGTGCTCCTGAGCTCCTCTGGAACGCAAACCCGCGGTCTGGCAAACGCATCCTCCATCTACATCAAACGCAACCGATGACAGCTCGTCACTGTTGTGACATCGTCTCCCCAAATAAGCGTGCGCGTCGTTCGCTTGTTTATGTGTGCTGTCATCTAACCATGCGCCTGATTTGTGCTGCAGCAGGTAAGTATACTCATATGCTTATTTTTTTTTAAGGTTGCTACGTTACCGCCGGATACGTCCAGAACAGCCAACTTCGTCGCCGGTCGTTCCAATGTGCCACTGGCTGTTCTTAAGGTTACCCGCCTCACTTGGCCGTCCTTCGACCGTATCACTCCCACCACTCGTCCTCTGGGCCATGTGTTCCGCGGTAGGTTCGCATCCACTATCACCACAACGTCTCCTTCTGCGATAGGGCGTACCGGCTTAAACCATTTCGTCCGGCGGGTGAGCGTAGGTAGGTAGTCAGCTATCCACTTTTTCCAGAACATATCGGCCAGTAACTGTGACGTCTTCCAGGATGTTTTAAGAGCCGCTGCGCTGTCGTCGTAGTTGGTAAGTGGTTTGTCCCCGCTCGCGCTTCCCAGGAGGAAGTGATTTGGCGTCAATGGTGGCTCTGAAACGTCATCCAATGGCAAATACGTTAACGGACGTGAATTAATTACCATCTCTATCTCCGCCAGCGCCGTGCCCAGAATTTCGTCGGTAGGGTGTCTCGGAAGCCGTAAAGCGATGATGTTCTTCTTTACCGACTGCACCAACCGCTCCCAGCATCCCCCGAAATGCGGCGCTCCTGGTGGATTGAATTTCCATATCAGTGCCTGTGACGTAAATTCCTCCATCAACTGTTCACGATCAACGTTCTTCAAGCCTTCTCTCAGCTCTCTCGATGCGCCAACGAAGTTAGTTCCGCAGTCAGACAGTATTTCAGCCGGCGCTCCACGTTTCGCGATAAAACGTCTAATCGCCAGGATGCACGACGACGTCGTTAGCGAGTGCGCTACTTCGAGATGGATCGCTCTTGTGGTTAAACACGTGAAAAGGACGCCCCATCGTTTCTCCACTCGTCTGCCCACGGCTACTGTCAAGGGGCCGAAGTAATCGACCCCGGTGAACGTGAAGGCGCGTTGGTAAGCTGCCAATCTTTCGACTGGAAGATTTCCCATCTCCGGAGGATCCGGCGCTGCGTCACGATTTTTGCATTCCTGGCATGCTCGGCGGACGCGATCGTACTCGGAACGCAGGCGTGGCACTTCGAATCTCTCCCTAATCGCGTTCAATGCTGTCTGGTGGTTCAAATGATGATACCGTTGGTGGTAGTACTCCATCAGCAGTGTGGTGACTCGGTGTCTCTTAGGCAGGATAATAGGACGCTTGGTGTCCTCGCTGACCCATGGGCAGTTTATCAGTCGTCCCCGAGACCTCATCACGTCATGCTCATCCAGTTCCGGTGAGAGTTTGTATAGAGTGCTATCCTTTTTAACAACCCTTTGCATTTCAGACTTCCCGACACGGTTTTGCAGGCCTCGGACCTCTTCAGGAAATGCCTCTCGCTGAGTTAGACGGAATATAATCCTTTCGGCCCGTCGTAATTCTTCCTGGGTAAGTGGGCCAACACTCTTCCGACCCTTTTTAGCCTTTAGCTCGAAAATGAAGCGGACAATGAATCCGACTGTCCTCAGCAATACGTTCCACTGAGAAAATCGTTCGAAGGATATAAACTGCTCTTTCGTGGCGTGGTGTAACAGCGACACCCGAATTTCCTCGGACGTCTCCCCAGTATCGGTTCCTTGCCCAGGCCACGTGTGGTCCGATTCCCAAAGAAAATCAGGGCCTCGATACCACTGGCTCGAAGCGCTTAAATCCGGGTCTCGTTGCCACTTCGTACCAAGATCTGCGACATTTATCTTGGTTGAGATCCAGCGCCAGTCTTTCACGGCCGTATGCTCTAGCAGTTCTCCAACGCGACAGGCCACAAACTGACTGTATCGACGGTGGTCCGAACGTAACCAGCTTACCACGTTGCGAGAGTCGGTCCAATAGAATACGCGATCTAATCGAATGCGGTGGGATTGTATTATGGTGTTCGCTAACCTTGATCCAATAACTGCGGCTTGCAGCTCAAGGCGCGGAATCGTCGTATGTCGCAGGTTTGTCACTCGAGTTTTCGAGCCTACGAAGGCACATTCGATTGAGCTACCTTCTTCGAACCTTACGTACGCTACTGCTGCCATAGCGCTTTCGCTCGCATCGCAGAAGATATGCAGCTGGGCGTGTTTATATCGGTCAGACGTGAGGAGGCGGTAGCATCTTGGGATCTTGATATCTGTTACTTTGGGAAGAACTGCCAACCATCGGTTCCAACCTTCGGCAATGTTTCCCCCAATTTGATGATTCTTTGTTAAATCGTAAATAACAAAGTTGGTGGGAACTAACGACGACAAGCAGAGTATTAATCTGAAATGGAAAAAGGACCAAGTTCTTATCAATTACGTCTCCTTAGATTTACTTCATGAATTTTACGATTATTTGAATCGATTACATATGTTAGAAAGTTCTCCTTTATTTTTATTATATGATACCTACTTTCACGTTTATTATTATTATTATTATCTGGATCAAAATCTTGATAAGTTTTAGTTGCTATCTTTGCTTCACGTTGCTGGAACAAGTTAGCTATTTTTTCTCATTTACATCTCTTTGTCTGACCCTTTCTTCAAATGTTAAATTTTCTTAATTTTCCCCAATAAAAATATTTTTGGGTGTGTTATTGATGAAACTGTGAATCGAATTGTTATACTTATAAGCTGCTTCCTCCATGAGTGATTTAACTGTAATATCTGGTTTTAGTGCTTTTATGCAACTAGCAATTTCACGGATCGTTGAATGGCATATCTCTATTTGTCCATTCGTTTCAGATCTGTTGACAGGAGTTTTAAAAAAAATTATTCCTAGATTCAAAATGGCTTGTTCGATAATATTTGAAACAAAACTACTTTCATTGTCCATTACGATTTGTGCTGGTAAATCCCAGTCATATAATAGTTGTAAAAGAACATTTTTAATGTCTGCTATAGATTTTGATTTAATGGGTCTGATTTTTTAAATATTTTGAGAATTTATCTAACGATGAGATAAATAAGTTATTGGCATTATACGCAAATATATCTGTCGTGAATACCACGATCGAACGAAATTTTAAGCAATAATTTTAGGCGTGTCTTGGCGTGACTGTCGCCAAAATTATAATTTTATTTGTGTTCAAATTCGCCGATCCAAAAGGCCTATTTTCCTTCTGTCGTCTTTTTTATACCCGGAGCTCAGGCTCCCATTTGCACACGCAGGTGCTCCTGAGCTCCTCTGGAACGCAAACCCGCGGTCTGGCAAACGCATCCTCCATCTACATCAAACGCAACCGATGACAGCTCGTCACTGTTGTGACATCGTCTCCCCAAATAAGCGTGCGCGTCGTTCGCTTGTTTATGTGTGCTGTCATCTAACCATGCGCCTGATTTGTGCTGCAGCAGGTAAGTATACTCATATGCTTATTTTTTTTAAGGTTGCTACGTTACCGCCGGATACGTCCAGAACAGCCAACTTCGTCGCCGGTCGTTCCAATGTGCCACTGGCTGTTCTTAAGGTTACCCGCCTCACTTGGCCGTCCTTCGACCGTATCACTCCCACCACTCGTCCTCTGGGCCATGTGTTCCGCGGTAGGTTCGCATCCACTATCACCACAACGTCTCCTTCTGCGATAGGGCGTACCGGCTTAAACCATTTCGTCCGGCGGGTGAGCGTAGGTAGGTAGTCAGCTATCCACTTTTTCCAGAACATATCGGCCAGTAACTGTGACGTCTTCCAGGATGTTTTAAGAGCCGCTGCGCTGTCGTCGTAGTTGGTAAGTGGTTTGTCCCCGCTCGCGCTTCCCAGGAGGAAGTGATTTGGCGTCAATGGTGGCTCTGAAACGTCATCCAATGGCAAATACGTTAACGGACGTGAATTAATTACCATCTCTATCTCCGCCAGCGCCGTGCCCAGAATTTCGTCGGTAGGGTGTCTCGGAAGCCGTAAAGCGATGATGTTCTTCTTTACCGACTGCACCAACCGCTCCCAGCATCCCCCGAAATGCGGCGCTCCTGGTGGATTGAATTTCCATATCAGTGCCTGTGACGTAAATTCCTCCATCAACTGTTCACGATCAACGTTCTTCAAGCCTTCTCTCAGCTCTCTCGATGCGCCAACGAAGTTAGTTCCGCAGTCAGACAGTATTTCAGCCGGCGCTCCACGTTTCGCGATAAAACGTCTAATCGCCAGGATGCACGACGACGTCGTTAGCGAGTGCGCTACTTCGAGATGGATCGCTCTTGTGGTTAAACACGTGAAAAGGACGCCCCATCGTTTCTCCACTCGTCTGCCCACGGCTACTGTCAAGGGGCCGAAGTAATCGACCCCGGTGAACGTGAAGGCGCGTTGGTAAGCTGCCAATCTTTCGACTGGAAGATTTCCCATCTCCGGAGGATCCGGCGCTGCGTCACGATTTTTGCATTCCTGGCATGCTCGGCGGACGCGATCGTACTCGGAACGCAGGCGTGGCACTTCGAATCTCTCCCTAATCGCGTTCAATGCTGTCTGGTGGTTCAAATGATGATACCGTTGGTGGTAGTACTCCATCAGCAGTGTGGTGACTCGGTGTCTCTTAGGCAGGATAATAGGACGCTTGGTGTCCTCGCTGACCCATGGGCAGTTTATCAGTCGTCCCCGAGACCTCATCACGTCATGCTCATCCAGTTCCGGTGAGAGTTTGTATAGAGTGCTATCCTTTTTAACAACCCTTTGCATTTCAGACTTCCCGACACGGTTTTGCAGGCCTCGGACCTCTTCAGGAAATGCCTCTCGCTGAGTTAGACGGAATATAATCCTTTCGGCCCGTCGTAATTCTTCCTGGGTAAGTGGGCCAACACTCTTCCGACCCTTTTTAGCCTTTAGCTCGAAAATGAAGCGGACAATGAATCCGACTGTCCTCAGCAATACGTTCCACTGAGAAAATCGTTCGAAGGATATAAACTGCTCTTTCGTGGCGTGGTGTAACAGCGACACCCGAATTTCCTCGGACGTCTCCCCAGTATCGGTTCCTTGCCCAGGCCACGTGTGGTCCGATTCCCAAAGAAAATCAGGGCCTCGATACCACTGGCTCGAAGCGCTTAAATCCGGGTCTCGTTGCCACTTCGTACCAAGATCTGCGACATTTATCTTGGTTGAGATCCAGCGCCAGTCTTTCACGGCCGTATGCTCTAGCAGTTCTCCAACGCGACAGGCCACAAACTGACTGTATCGACGGTGGTCCGAACGTAACCAGCTTACCACGTTGCGAGAGTCGGTCCAATAGAATACGCGATCTAATCGAATGCGGTGGGATTGTATTATGGTGTTCGCTAACCTTGATCCAATAACTGCGGCTTGCAGCTCAAGGCGCGGAATCGTCGTATGTCGCAGGTTTGTCACTCGAGTTTTCGAGCCTACGAAGGCACATTCGATTGAGCTACCTTCTTCGAACCTTACGTACGCTACTGCTGCCATAGCGCTTTCGCTCGCATCGCAGAAGATATGCAGCTGGGCGTGTTTATATCGGTCAGACGTGAGGAGGCGGTAGCATCTTGGGATCTTGATATCTGTTACTTTGGGAAGAACTGCCAACCATCGGTTCCAACCTTCGGCAATGTTTCCCCCAATTTGATGATTCTTTGTTAAATCGTAAATAACAAAGTTGGTGGGAACTAACGACGACAAGCAGAGTATTAATCTGAAATGGAAAAAGGACCAAGTTCTTATCAATTACGTCTCCTTAGATTTACTTTATGAATTTTACGATTATTTGAATCGATTACATATGTTAGAAAGTTCTCCTTTATTTTTATTATATGATACCTACTTTCACGTTTATTATTATTATTATTATCTGGATCAAAATCTTGATAAGTTTTAGTTGCTATCTTTGCTTCACGTTGCTGGAACAAGTTAGCTATTTTTTCTCATTTACATCTCTTTGTCTGACCCTTTCTTCAAATGTTAAATTTTCTTAATTTTCCCCAATAAAAATATTTTTGGGTGTGTTATTGATGAAACTGTGAATCGAATTGTTATACTTATAAGCTGCTTCCTCCATGAGTGATTTAACTGTAATATCTGGTTTTAGTGCTTTTATGCAACTAGCAATTTCACGGATCGTTGAATGGCATATCTCTATTTGTCCATTCGTTTCAGATCTGTTGACAGGAGTTTTAAAAAAAATTATTCCTAGATTCAAAATGGCTTGTTCGATAATATTTGAAACAAAACTACTTTCATTGTCCATTACGATTTGTGCTGGTAAATCCCAGTCATATAATAGTTGTAAAAGAACATTTTTAATGTCTGCTATAGATTTTGATTTAATGGGTCTGATTTTTTAAATATTTTGAGAATTTATCTAACGATGAGATAAATAAGTTATTGGCATTATACGCAAATATATCTGTCGTGAATACCACGATCGAACGAAATTTTAAGCAATAATTTTAGGCGTGTCTTGGCGTGACTGTCGCCAAAATTATAATTTTATTTGTGTTCAAATTCGCCGATCCAAAAGGCCTATTTTCCTTCTGTCGTCTTTTTTATACCCGGAGCTCAGGCTCCCATTTGCACACGCAGGTGCTCCTGAGCTCCTCTGGAACGCAAACCCGCGGTCTGGCAAACGCATCCTCCATCTACATCAAACGCAACCGATGACAGCTCGTCACTGTTGTGACATCGTCTCCCCAAATAAGCGTGCGCGTCGTTCGCTTGTTTATGTGTGCTGTCATCTAACCATGCGCCTGATTTGTGCTGCAGCAGGTAAGTATACTCATATGCTTATTTTTTTTAAGGTTGCTACGTTACCGCCGGATACGTCCAGAACAGCCAACTTCGTCGCCGGTCGTTCCAATGTGCCACTGGCTGTTCTTAAGGTTACCCGCCTCACTTGGCCGTCCTTCGACCGTATCACTCCCACCACTCGTCCTCTGGGCCATGTGTTCCGCGGTAGGTTCGCATCCACTATCACCACAACGTCTCCTTCTGCGATAGGGCGTACCGGCTTAAACCATTTCGTCCGGCGGGTGAGCGTAGGTAGGTAGTCAGCTATCCACTTTTTCCAGAACATATCGGCCAGTAACTGTGACGTCTTCCAGGATGTTTTAAGAGCCGCTGCGCTGTCGTCGTAGTTGGTAAGTGGTTTGTCCCCGCTCGCGCTTCCCAGGAGGAAGTGATTTGGCGTCAATGGTGGCTCTGAAACGTCATCCAATGGCAAATACGTTAACGGACGTGAATTAATTACCATCTCTATCTCCGCCAGCGCCGTGCCCAGAATTTCGTCGGTAGGGTGTCTCGGAAGCCGTAAAGCGATGATGTTCTTCTTTACCGACTGCACCAACCGCTCCCAGCATCCCCCGAAATGCGGCGCTCCTGGTGGATTGAATTTCCATATCAGTGCCTGTGACGTAAATTCCTCCATCAACTGTTCACGATCAACGTTCTTCAAGCCTTCTCTCAGCTCTCTCGATGCGCCAACGAAGTTAGTTCCGCAGTCAGACAGTATTTCAGCCGGCGCTCCACGTTTCGCGATAAAACGTCTAATCGCCAGGATGCACGACGACGTCGTTAGCGAGTGCGCTACTTCGAGATGGATCGCTCTTGTGGTTAAACACGTGAAAAGGACGCCCCATCGTTTCTCCACTCGTCTGCCCACGGCTACTGTCAAGGGGCCGAAGTAATCGACCCCGGTGAACGTGAAGGCGCGTTGGTAAGCTGCCAATCTTTCGACTGGAAGATTTCCCATCTCCGGAGGATCCGGCGCTGCGTCACGATTTTTGCATTCCTGGCATGCTCGGCGGACGCGATCGTACTCGGAACGCAGGCGTGGCACTTCGAATCTCTCCCTAATCGCGTTCAATGCTGTCTGGTGGTTCAAATGATGATACCGTTGGTGGTAGTACTCCATCAGCAGTGTGGTGACTCGGTGTCTCTTAGGCAGGATAATAGGACGCTTGGTGTCCTCGCTGACCCATGGGCAGTTTATCAGTCGTCCCCGAGACCTCATCACGTCATGCTCATCCAGTTCCGGTGAGAGTTTGTATAGAGTGCTATCCTTTTTAACAACCCTTTGCATTCCAGACTTCCCGACACGGTTTTGCAGGCCTCGGACCTCTTCAGGAAATGCCTCTCGCTGAGTTAGACGGAATATAATCCTTTCGGCCCGTCGTAATTCTTCCTGGGTAAGTGGGCCAACACTCTTCCGACCCTTTTTAGCCTTTAGCTCGAAAATGAAGCGGACAATGAATCCGACTGTCCTCAGCAATACGTTCCACTGAGAAAATCGTTCGAAGGATATAAACTGCTCTTTCGTGGCGTGGTGTAACAGCGACACCCGAATTTCCTCGGACGTCTCCCCAGTATCGGTTCCTTGCCCAGGCCACGTGTGGTCCGATTCCCAAAGAAAATCAGGACCACGATACCACTGGCTCGAAGCGCTTAAATCCGGGTCTCGTTGCCACTTCGTACCAAGATCTGCGACATTTATCTTGGTTGAGATCCAGCGCCAGTCTTTCACGGCCGTATGCTCTAGCAGTTCTCCAACGCGACAGGCCACAAACTGACTGTATCGACGGTGGTCCGAACGTAACCAGCTTACCACGTTGCGAGAGTCGGTCCAATAGAATACGCGATCTAATCGAATGCGGTGGGATTGTATTATGGTGTTCGCTAACCTTGATCCAATAACTGCGGCTTGCAGCTCAAGGCGCGGAATCGTCGTATGTCGCAGGTTTGTCACTCGAGTTTTCGAGCCTACGAAGGCACATTCGATTGAGCTACCTTCTTCGAACCTTACGTACGCTACTGCTGCCATAGCGCTTTCGCTCGCATCGCAGAAGATATGCAGCTGGGCGTGTTTATATCGGTCAGACGTGAGGAGGCGGTAGCATCTTGGGATCTTGATATCTGTTACTTTGGGAAGAACTGCCAACCATCGGTTCCAACCTTCGGCAATGTTTCCCCCAATTTGATGATTCTTTGTTAAATCGTAAATAACAAAGTTGGTGGGAACTAACGACGACAGGCAGAGTATTAATCTGAAATGGAAAAAGGACCAAGTTCTTATCAATTACGTCTCCTTAGATTTACTTTATGAATTTTACGATTATTTGAATCGATTACATATGTTAGAAAGTTCTCCTTTATTTTTATTATATGATACCTACTTTCACGTTTATTATTAGATTTATTTTTTTTCAAATGAATAAGTATCTGGATCAAAATCTTGATAAGTTTTAGTTGCTATCTTTGCTTCACGTTGCTGGAACAAGTTAGCTATTTTTTCTCATTTACATCTCTTTGTCTGACCCTTTCTTCAAATGTTAAATTTTCTTAATTTTCCCCAATAAAAATATTTTTGGGTGTGTTATTGATGAAACTGTGAATCGAATTGTTATACTTATAAGCTGCTTCCTGCATGAGTGATTTAACTGTAATATCTGGTTTTAGTGCTTTTATGCAACTAGCAATTTCACGGATCGTTGAATGGCATATCTCTATTTGTCCATTCGTTTCAGATCTGTTGACAGGAGTTTTAAAAAAAATTATTCCTAGATTCAAAATGGCTTGTTCGATAATATTTGAAACAAAACTACTTTCATTGTCCATTACGATTTGTGCTGGTAAATCCCAGTCATATAATAGTTGTAAAAGAACATTTTTTATGTCTGCTATAGATTTTGATTTAATGGGTCTGATTTTTTAAATATTTTGAGAATTTATCTAACGATGAGATAAATAAGTTATTGGCATTATACGCAAATATATCTGTCGTGAATACCACGATCGAACGAAATTTTAAGCAATAATTTTAGGCGTGTCTTGGCGTGACTGTCGCCAAAATTATAATTTTATTTGTGTTCAAATTCGCCGATCCAAAAGGCCTATTTTCCTTCTGTCGTCTTTTTTATACCCGGAGCTCAGGCTCCCATTTGCACACGCAGGTGCTCCTGAGCTCCTCTGGAACGCAAACCCGCGGTCTGGCAAACGCATCCTCCATCTACATCAAACGCAACCGATGACAGCTCGTCACTGTTGTGACATCGTCTCCCCAAATAAGCGTGCGCGTCGTTCGCTTGTTTATGTGTGCTGTCATCTAACCATGCGCCTGATTTGTGCTGCAGCAGGTAAGTATACTCATATGCTTATTTTTTTTTAAGGTTGCTACGTTACCGCCGGATACGTCCAGAACAGCCAACTTCGTCGCCGGTCGTTCCAATGTGCCACTGGCTGTTCTTAAGGTTACCCGCCTCACTTGGCCGTCCTTCGACCGTATCACTCCCACCACTCGTCCTCTGGGCCATGTGTTCCGCGGTAGGTTCGCATCCACTATCACCACAACGTCTCCTTCTGCGATAGGGCGTACCGGCTTAAACCATTTCGTCCGGCGGGTGAGCGTAGGTAGGTAGTCAGCTATCCACTTTTTCCAGAACATATCGGCCAGTAACTGTGACGTCTTCCAGGATGTTTTAAGAGCCGCTGCGCTGTCGTCGTAGTTGGTAAGTGGTTTGTCCCCGCTCGCGCTTCCCAGGAGGAAGTGATTTGGCGTCAATGGTGGCTCTGAAACGTCATCCAATGGCAAATACGTTAACGGACGTGAATTAATTACCATCTCTATCTCCGCCAGCGCCGTGCCCAGAATTTCGTCGGTAGGGTGTCTCGGAAGCCGTAAAGCGATGATGTTCTTCTTTACCGACTGCACCAACCGCTCCCAGCATCCCCCGAAATGCGGCGCTCCTGGTGGATTGAATTTCCATATCAGTGCCTGTGACGTAAATTCCTCCATCAACTGTTCACGATCAACGTTCTTCAAGCCTTCTCTCAGCTCTCTCGATGCGCCAACGAAGTTAGTTCCGCAGTCAGACAGTATTTCAGCCGGCGCTCCACGTTTCGCGATAAAACGTCTAATCGCCAGGATGCACGACGACGTCGTTAGCGAGTGCGCTACTTCGAGATGGATCGCTCTTGTGGTTAAACACGTGAAAAGGACGCCCCATCGTTTCTCCACTCGTCTGCCCACGGCTACTGTCAAGGGGCCGAAGTAATCGACCCCGGTGAACGTGAAGGCGCGTTGGTAAGCTGCCAATCTTTCGACTGGAAGATTTCCCATCTCCGGAGGATCCGGCGCTGCGTCACGATTTTTGCATTCCTGGCATGCTCGGCGGACGCGATCGTACTCGGAACGCAGGCGTGGCACTTCGAATCTCTCCCTAATCGCGTTCAATGCTGTCTGGTGGTTCAAATGATGATACCGTTGGTGGTAGTACTCCATCAGCAGTGTGGTGACTCGGTGTCTCTTAGGCAGGATAATAGGACGCTTGGTGTCCTCGCTGACCCATGGGCAGTTTATCAGTCGTCCCCGAGACCTCATCACGTCATGCTCATCCAGTTCCGGTGAGAGTTTGTATAGAGTGCTATCCTTTTTAACAACCCTTTGCATTCCAGACTTCCCGACACGGTTTTGCAGGCCTCGGACCTCTTCAGGAAATGCCTCTCGCTGAGTTAGACGGAATATAATCCTTTCGGCCCGTCGTAATTCTTCCTGGGTAAGTGGGCCAACACTCTTCCGACCCTTTTTAGCCTTTAGCTCGAAAATGAAGCGGACAATGAATCCGACTGTCCTCAGCAATACGTTCCACTGAGAAAATCGTTCGAAGGATATAAACTGCTCTTTCGTGGCGTGGTGTAACAGCGACACCCGAATTTCCTCGAACGTCTCCCCAGTATCGGTTCCTTGCCCAGGCCACGTGTGGTCCGATTCCCAAAGAAAATCAGGGCCACGATACCACTGGCTCGAAGCGCTTAAATCCGGGTCTCGTTGCCACTTCGTACCAAGATCTGCGACATTTATCTTGGTTGAGATCCAGCGCCAGTCTTTCACGGCCGTATGCTCTAGCAGTTCTCCAACGCGACAGGCCACAAACTGACTGTATCGACGGTGGTCCGAACGTAACCAGCTTACCACGTTGCGAGAGTCGGTCCAATAGAATACGCGATCTAATCGAATGCGGTGGGATTGTATTATGGTGTTCGCTAACCTTGATCCAATAACTGCGGCTTGCAGCTCAAGGCGCGGAATCGTCGTATGTCGCAGGTTTGTCACTAGAGTTTTCGAGCCTACGAAGGCACATTCGATTGAGCTACCTTCTTCGAACCTTACGTACGCTACTGCTGCCATAGCGCTTTCGCTCGCATCGCAGAAGATATGCAGCTGGGCGTGTTTATATCGGTCAGACGTGAGGAGGCGGTAGCATCTTGGGATCTTGATATCTGTTACTTTGGGAAGAACTGCCAACCATCGGTTCCAACCTTCGGCAATGTTTCCCCCAATTTGATGATTCTTTGTTAAATCGTAAATAACAAAGTTGGTGGGAACTAACGACGACAGGCAGAGTATTAATCTGAAATGGAAAAAGGACCAAGTTCTTATCAATTACGTCTCCTTAGATTTACTTTATGAATTTTACGATTATTTGAATCGATTACATATGTTAGAAAGTTCTCCTTTATTTTTATTATATGATACCTACTTTCACGTTTATTATTAGATTTATTTTTTTTCAAATGAATAAGTATCTGGATCAAAATCTTGATAAGTTTTAGTTGCTATCTTTGCTTCACGTTGCTGGAACAAGTTAGCTATTTTTTCTCATTTACATCTCTTTGTCTGACCCTTTCTTCAAATGTTAAATTTTCTTAATTTTCCCCAATAAAAATATTTTTGGGTGTGTTATTGATGAAACTGTGAATCGAATTGTTATACTTATAAGCTGCTTCCTGCATGAGTGATTTAACTGTAATATCTGGTTTTAGTGCTTTTATGCAACTAGCAATTTCACGGATCGTTGAATGGCATATCTCTATTTGTCCATTCGTTTCAGATCTGTTGACAGGAGTTTTAAAAAAAATTATTCCTAGATTCAAAATGGCTTGTTCGATAATATTTGAAACAAAACTACTTTCATTGTCCATTACGATTTGTGCTGGTAAATCCCAGTCATATAATAGTTGTAAAAGAACATTTTTTATGTCTGCTATAGATTTTGATTTAATGGGTCTGATTTTTTAAATATTTTGAGAATTTATCTAACGATGAGATAAATAAGTTATTGGCATTATACGCAAATATATCTGTCGTGAATACCACGATCGAACGAAATTTTAAGCAATAATTTTAGGCGTGTCTTGGCGTGACTGTCGCCAAAATTATAATTTTATTTGTGTTCAAATTCGCCGATCCAAAAGGCCTATTTTCCTTCTGTCGTCTTTTTTATACCCGGAGCTCAGGCTCCCATTTGCACACGCAGGTGCTCCTGAGCTCCTCTGGAACGCAAACCCGCGGTCTGGCAAACGCATCCTCCATCTACATCAAACGCAACCGATGACAGCTCGTCACTGTTGTGACATCGTCTCCCCAAATAAGCGTGCGCGTCGTTCGCTTGTTTATGTGTGCTGTCATCTAACCATGCGCCTGATTTGTGCTGCAGCAGGTAAGTATACTCATATGCTTATTTTTTTTTAAGGTTGCTACGTTACCGCCGGATACGTCCAGAACAGCCAACTTCGTCGCCGGTCGTTCCAATGTGCCACTGGCTGTTCTTAAGGTTACCCGCCTCACTTGGCCGTCCTTCGACCGTATCACTCCCACCACTCGTCCTCTGGGCCATGTGTTCCGCGGTAGGTTCGCATCCACTATCACCACAACGTCTCCTTCTGCGATAGGGCGTACCGGCTTAAACCATTTCGTCCGGCGGGTGAGCGTAGGTAGGTAGTCAGCTATCCACTTTTTCCAGAACATATCGGCCAGTAACTGTGACGTCTTCCAGGATGTTTTAAGAGCCGCTGCGCTGTCGTCGTAGTTGGTAAGTGGTTTGTCCCCGCTCGCGCTTCCCAGGAGGAAGTGATTTGGCGTCAATGGTGGCTCTGAAACGTCATCCAATGGCAAATACGTTAACGGACGTGAATTAATTACCATCTCTATCTCCGCCAGCGCCGTGCCCAGAATTTCGTCGGTAGGGTGTCTCGGAAGCCGTAAAGCGATGATGTTCTTCTTTACCGACTGCACCAACCGCTCCCAGCATCCCCCGAAATGCGGCGCTCCTGGTGGATTGAATTTCCATATCAGTGCCTGTGACGTAAATTCCTCCATCAACTGTTCACGATCAACGTTCTTCAAGCCTTCTCTCAGCTCTCTCGATGCGCCAACGAAGTTAGTTCCGCAGTCAGACAGTATTTCAGCCGGCGCTCCACGTTTCGCGATAAAACGTCTAATCGCCAGGATGCACGACGACGTCGTTAGCGAGTGCGCTACTTCGAGATGGATCGCTCTTGTGGTTAAACACGTGAAAAGGACGCCCCATCGTTTCTCCACTCGTCTGCCCACGGCTACTGTCAAGGGGCCGAAGTAATCGAGCCCGGTGAACGTGAAGGCGCGTTGGTAAGCTGCCAATCTTTCGACTGGAAGATTTCCCATCTCCGGAGGATCCGGCGCTGCGTCACGATTTTTGCATTCCTGGCATGCTCGGCGGACGCGATCGTACTCGGAACGCAGGCGTGGCACTTGGAATCTCTCCCTAATCGCGTTCAATGCTGTCTGGTGGTTCAAATGATGATACCGTTGGTGGTAGTACTCCATCAGCAGTGTGGTGACTCGGTGTCTCTTAGGCAGGATAATAGGACGCTTGGTGTCCTCGCTGACCCATGGGCAGTTTATCAGTCGTCCCCGAGACCTCATCACGTCATGCTCATCCAGTTCCGGTGAGAGTTTGTATAGAGTGCTATCCTTTTTAACAACCCTTTGCATTCCAGACTTCCCGACACGGTTTTGCAGGCCTCGGACCTCTTCAGGAAATGCCTCTCGCTGAGTTAGACGGAATATAATCCTTTCGGCCCGTCGTAATTCTTCCTGGGTAAGTGGGCCAACACTCTTCCGACCCTTTTTAGCCTTTAGCTCGAAAATGAAGCGGACAATGAATCCGACTGTCCTCAGCAATACGTTCCACTGAGAAAATCGTTCGAAGGATATAAACTGCTCTTTCGTGGCGTGGTGTAACAGCGACACCCGAATTTCCTCGGACGTCTCCCCAGTATCGGTTCCTTGCCCAGGCCACGTGTGGTCCGATTCCCAAAGAAAATCAGGGCCACGATACCACTGGCTCGAAGCGCTTAAATCCGGGTCTCGTTGCCACTTCGTACCAAGATCTGCGACATTTATCTTGGTTGAGATCCAGCGCCAGTCTTTCACGGCCGTATGCTCTAGCAGTTCTCCAACGCGACAGGCCACAAACTGACTGTATCGACGGTGGTCCGAACGTAACCAGCTTACCACGTTGCGAGAGTCGGTCCAATAGAATACGCGATCTAATCGAATGCGGTGGGATTGTATTATGGTGTTCGCTAACCTTGATCCAATAACTGCGGCTTGCAGCTCAAGGCGCGGAATCGTCGTATGTCGCAGGTTTGTCACTCGAGTTTTCGAGCCTACGAAGGCACATTCGATTGAGCTACCTTCTTCGAACCTTACGTACGCTACTGCTGCCATAGCGCTTTCGCTCGCATCGCAGAAGATATGCAGCTGGGCGTGTTTATATCGGTCAGACGTGAGGAGGCGGTAGCATCTTGGGATCTTGATATCTGTTACTTTGGGAAGAACTGCCAACCATCGGTTCCAACCTTCGGCAATGTTTCCTCCAATTTGATGATTCTTTGTTAAATCGTAAATAACAAAGTTGGTGGGAACTAACGACGACAGGCAGAGTATTAATCTGAAATGGAAAAAGGACCAAGTTCTTATCAATTACGTCTCCTTAGATTTACTTTATGAATTTTACGATTATTTGAATCGATTACATATGTTAGAAAGTTCTCCTTTATTTTTATTATATGATACCTACTTTCACGTTTATTATTATTATTATTATCTGGATCAAAATCTTGATAAGTTTTAGTTGCTATCTTTGCTTCACGTTGCTGGAACAAGTTAGCTATTTTTTCTCATTTACATCTCTTTGTCTGACCCTTTCTTCAAATGTTAAATTTTCTTAATTTTCCCCAATAAAAATATTTTTGGGTGTGTTATTGATGAAACTGTGAATCGAATTGTTATACTTATAAGCTGCTTCCTGCATGAGTGATTTAACTGTAATATCTGGTTTTAGTGCTTTTATGCAACTAGCAATTTCACGGATCGTTGAATGGCATATCTCTATTTGTCCATTCGTTTCAGATCTGTTGACAGGAGTTTTAAAAAAATTTATTCCTAGATTCAAAATGGCTTGTTCGATAATATTTGAAACAAAACTACTTTCATTGTCCATTACGATTTGTGCTGGTAAATCCCAGTCATATAATAGTTGTAAAAGAACATTTTTAATGTCTGCTATAGATTTTGATTTAATGGGTCTGATTTTTTAAATATTTTGAGAATTTATCTAACGATGAGATAAATAAGTTATTGGCATTATACGCAAATATATCTGTCGTGAATACCACGATCGAACGAAATTTTAAGCAATAATTTTAGGCGTGTCTTGGCGTGACTGTCGCCAAAATTATAATTTTATTTGTGTTCAAATTCGCCGAATGAAAAGGCCTATTTTCCCTCTGTCGTCTCTTTTATACCCGGAGCTCAGGCTCCCATTTGCACACGCAGGTGCTCCTGAGCTCCTCTGGAACGCAAACCCGCGGTCTGGCAAACGCATCCTCCATCTACATCAAACGCAACCGATGACAGCTCGTCACTGTTGTGACATCGTCTCCCCAAATAAGCGTGCGCGTCGTTCGCTTGTTTATGTGTGCTGTCATCTAACCATGCGCCTGATTTGTGCTGCAGCAGGTAAGTATACTCATATGCTTATTTTTTTTTAAGGTTGCTACGTTACCGCCGGATACGTCCAGAACAGCCAACTTCGTCGCCGGTCGTTCCAATGTGCCACTGGCTGTTCTTAAGGTTACCCGCCTCACTTGGCCGTCCTTCGACCGTATCACTCCCACCACTCGTCCTCTGGGCCATGTGTTCCGCGGTAGGTTCGCATCCACTATCACCACAACGTCTCCTTCTGCGATAGGGCGTACCGGCTTAAACCATTTCGTCCGGCGGGTGAGCGTAGGTAGGTAGTCAGCTATCCACTTTTTCCAGAACATATCGGCCAGTAACTGTGACGTCTTCCAGGATGTTTTAAGAGCCGCTGCGCTGTCGTCGTAGTTGGTAAGTGGTTTGTCCCCGCTCGCGCTTCCCAGGAGGAAGTGATTTGGCGTCAATGGTGGCTCTGAAACGTCATCCAATGGCAAATACGTTAACGGACGTGAATTAATTACCATCTCTATCTCCGCCAGCGCCGTGCCCAGAATTTCGTCGGTAGGGTGTCTCGGAAGCCGTAAAGCGATGATGTTCTTCTTTACCGACTGCACCAACCGCTCCCAGCATCCCCCGAAATGCGGCGCTCCTGGTGGATTGAATTTCCATATCAGTGCCTGTGACGTAAATTCCTCCATCAACTGTTCACGATCAACGTTCTTCAAGCCTTCTCTCAGCTCTCTCGATGCGCCAACGAAGTTAGTTCCGCAGTCAGACAGTATTTCAGCCGGCGCTCCACGTTTCGCGATAAAACGTCTAATCGCCAGGATGCACGACGACGTCGTTAGCGAGTGCGCTACTTCGAGATGGATCGCTCTTGTGGTTAAACACGTGAAAAGGACGCCCCATCGTTTCTCCACTCGTCTGCCCACGGCTACTGTCAAGGGGCCGAAGTAATCGACCCCGGTGAACGTGAAGGCGCGTTGGTAAGCTGCCAATCTTTCGACTGGAAGATTTCCCATCTCCGGAGGATCCGGCGCTGCGTCACGATTTTTGCATTCCTGGCATGCTCGGCGGACGCGATCGTACTCGGAACGCAGGCGTGGCACTTCGAATCTCTCCCTAATCGCGTTCAATGCTGTCTGGTGGTTCAAATGATGATACCGTTGGTGGTAGTACTCCATCAGCAGTGTGGTGACTCGGTGTCTCTTAGGCAGGATAATAGGACGCTTGGTGTCCTCGCTGACCCATGGGCAGTTTATCAGTCGTCCCCGAGACCTCATCACGTCATGCTCATCCAGTTCCTGTGAGAGTTTGTATAGAGTGCTATCCTTTTTAACAACCCTTTGCATTCCAGACTTCCCGACACGGTTTTGCAGGCCTCGGACCTCTTCAGGAAATGCCTCTCGCTGAGTTAGACGGAATATAATCCTTTCGGCCCGTCGTAATTCTTCCTGGGTAAGTGGGCCAACACTCTTCCGACCCTTTTTAGCCTTTAGCTCGAAAATGAAGCGGACAATGAATCCGACTGTCCTCAGCAATACGTTCCACTGAGAAAATCGTTCGAAGGATATAAACTGCTCTTTCGTGGCGTGGTGTAACAGCGACACCCGAATTTCCTCGGACGTCTCCCCAGTATCGGTTCCTTGCCCAGGCCACGTGTGGTCCGATTCCCAAAGAAAATCAGGGCCACGATACCACTGGCTCGAAGCGCTTAAATCCGGGTCTCGTTGCCACTTCGTACCAAGATCTGCGACATTTATCTTGGTTGAGATCCAGCGCCAGTCTTTCACGGCCGTATGCTCTAGCAGTTCTCCAACGCGACAGGCCACAAACTGACTGTATCGACGGTGGTCCGAACGTAACCAGCTTACCACGTTGCGAGAGTCGGTCCAATAGAATACGCGATCTAATCGAATGCGGTGGGATTGTATTATGGTGTTCGCTAACCTTGATCCAATAACTGCGGCTTGCAGCTCAAGGCGCGGAATCGTCGTATGTCGCAGGTTTGTCACTCGAGTTTTCGAGCCTACGAAGGCACATTCGATTGAGCTACCTTCTTCGAACCTTACGTACGCTACTGCTGCCATAGCGCTTTCGCTCGCATCGCAGAAGATATGCAGCTGGGCGTGTTTATATCGGTCAGACGTGAGGAGGCGGTAGCATCTTGGGATCTTGATATCTGTTACTTTGGGAAGAACTGCCAACCATCGGTTCCAACCTTCGGCAATGTTTCCCCCAATTTGATGATTCTTTGTTAAATCGTAAATAACAAAGTTGGTGGGAACTAACGACGACAGGCAGAGTATTAATCTGAAATGGAAAAAGGACCAAGTTCTTATCAATTACGTCTCCTTAGATTTACTTTATGAATTTTACGATTATTTGAATCGATTACATATGTTAGAAAGTTCTCCTTTATTTTTATTATATGATACCTACTTTCACGTTTATTATTATTATTATTATCTGGATCAAAATCTTGATAAGTTTTAGTTGCTATCTTTGCTTCACGTTGCTGGAACAAGTTAGCTATTTTTTCTCATTTACATCTCTTTGTCTGACCCTTTCTTCAAATGTTAAATTTTCTTAATTTTCCCCAATAAAAATATTTTTGGGTGTGTTATTGATGAAACTGTGAATCGAATTGTTATACTTATAAGCTGCTTCCTGCATGAGTGATTTAACTGTAATATCTGGTTTTAGTGCTTTTATGCAACTAGCAATTTCACGGATCGTTGAATGGCATATCTCTATTTGTCCATTCGTTTCAGATCTGTTGACAGGAGTTTTAAAAAAATTTATTCCTAGATTCAAAATGGCTTGTTCGATAATATTTGAAACAAAACTACTTTCATTGTCCATTACGATTTGTGCTGGTAAATCCCAGTCATATAATAGTTGTAAAAGAACATTTTTAATGTCTGCTATAGATTTTGATTTAATGGGTCTGATTTTTTAAATATTTTGAGATTAATGTAACGATGAGATAAATAAGTTATTGGCATTATACGCAAATATATCTGTCGTGAATACCACGATCGAACGAAATTTTAAGCAATAATTTTAGGCGTGTCTTGGCGTGACTGTCGCCAAAATTATAATTTTATTTGTGTTCAAATTCGCCGAATGAAAAGGCCTATTTTCCCTCTGTCGTCTCTTTTATACCCGGAGCTCAGGCTCCCATTTGCACACGCAGGTGCTCCTGAGCTCCTCTGGAACGCAAACCCGCGGTCTGGCAAACGCATCCTCCATCTACATCAAACGCAACCGATGACAGCTCGTCACTGTTGTGACATCGTCTCCCCAAATAAGCGTGCGCGTCGTTCGCTTGTTTATGTGTGCTGTCATCTAACCATGCGCCTGATTTGTGCTGCAGCAGGTAAGTATACTCATATGCTTATTTTTTTTTAAGGTTGCTACGTTACCGCCGGATACGTCCAGAACAGCCAACTTCGTCGCCGGTCGTTCCAATGTGCCACTGGCTGTTCTTAAGGTTACCCGCCTCACTTGGCCGTCCTTCGACCGTATCACTCCCACCACTCGTCCTCTGGGCCATGTGTTCCGCGGTAGGTTCGCATCCACTATCACCACAACGTCTCCTTCTGCGATAGGGCGTACCGGCTTAAACCATTTCGTCCGGCGGGTGAGCGTAGGTAGGTAGTCAGCTATCCACTTTTTCCAGAACATATCGGCCAGTAACTGTGACGTCTTCCAGGATGTTTTAAGAGCCGCTGCGCTGTCGTCGTAGTTGGTAAGTGGTTTGTCCCCGCTCGCGCTTCCCAGGAGGAAGTGATTTGGCGTCAATGGTGGCTCTGAAACGTCATCCAATGGCAAATACGTTAACGGACGTGAATTAATTACCATCTCTATCTCCGCCAGCGCCGTGCCCAGAATTTCGTCGGTAGGGTGTCTCGGAAGCCGTAAAGCGATGATGTTCTTCTTTACCGACTGCACCAACCGCTCCCAGCATCCCCCGAAATGCGGCGCTCCTGGTGGATTGAATTTCCATATCAGTGCCTGTGACGTAAATTCCTCCATCAACTGTTCACGATCAACGTTCTTCAAGCCTTCTCTCAGCTCTCTCGATGCGCCAACGAAGTTAGTTCCGCAGTCAGACAGTATTTCAGCCGGCGCTCCACGTTTCGCGATAAAACGTCTAATCGCCAGGATGCACGACGACGTCGTTAGCGAGTGCGCTACTTCGAGATGGATCGCTCTTGTGGTTAAACACGTGAAAAGGACGCCCCATCGTTTCTCCACTCGTCTGCCCACGGCTACTGTCAAGGGGCCGAAGTAATCGACCCCGGTGAACGTGAAGGCGCGTTGGTAAGCTGCCAATCTTTCGACTGGAAGATTTCCCATCTCCGGAGGATCCGGCGCTGCGTCACGATTTTTGCATTCCTGGCATGCTCGGCGGACGCGATCGTACTCGGAACGCAGGCGTGGCACTTCGAATCTCTCCCTAATCGCGTTCAATGCTGTCTGGTGGTTCAAATGATGATACCGTTGGTGGTAGTACTCCATCAGCAGTGTGGTGACTCGGTGTCTCTTAGGCAGGATAATAGGACGCTTGGTGTCCTCGCTGACCCATGGGCAGTTTATCAGTCGTCCCCGAGACCTCATCACGTCATGCTCATCCAGTTCCGGTGAGAGTTTGTATAGAGTGCTATCCTTTTTAACAACCCTTTGCATTCCAGACTTCCCGACACGGTTTTGCAGGCCTCGGACCTCTTCAGGAAATGCCTCTCGCTGAGTTAGACGGAATATAATCCTTTCGGCCCGTCGTAATTCTTCCTGGGTAAGTGGGCCAACACTCTTCCGACCCTTTTTAGCCTTTAGCTCGAAAATGAAGCGGACAATGAATCCGACTGTCCTCAGCAATACGTTCCACTGAGAAAATCGTTCGAAGGATATAAACTGCTCTTTCGTGGCGTGGTGTAACAGCGACACCCGAATTTCCTCGGACGTCTCCCCAGTATCGGTTCCTTGCCCAGGCCACGTGTGGTCCGATTCCCAAAGAAAATCAGGGCCACGATACCACTGGCTCGAAGCGCTTAAATCCGGGTCTCGTTGCCACTTCGTTTCATTTCTTCAAACTCTTCTGTTTCATCATCCTGTTGTTTGTCATGATTTTTCATGTAACGTTCGTATGAGGACATTTCAGAGTCATCATACTCCTTCAAACTTTCTTCGTTATAATCTGAGTATTCCACTGGGTAACCTTGATTTTTTTGAATGGTTTCGACATTAAAGACTCGTTGTCTTTTTAGTGGTGGTCGATTGTTTCGGGAGGAGCCTGGTCGGTTCCCATAATTAATTTGTCTAGACCTTATGGATTGATCTACATCCATGGGTTCTGGATCTTGTTGTTTAAAAGGATTTTTGGGTGGTAAACCTGTTGGTTTAAAATTTTGAAAATTGTTGTTATAGTTTGGTCGCATTCCAAACGGCTTTTGCATTGGTGCAAAATGTCGATTAACGAATGGGTTTGGTGGTAGAGGGGGTCTGTTAAATGCATTCCGTGGAGGATGCGGTACTTGTGGGATAAGATTTCTGGGCGCTGTTGGCACTGGCATCGTTCTTGGTTTGGTAAGCATTTTTCTACATTCAATATTTTGGAATGAGATACAGTAGCTATAAGCTGCTGCTAGAGATGAAGGTTCATAATTTCTTATGAATTTGTATACATCTCCATCTAGTCCTCGGATAAATGAATCGACCGCTTTTTTATTATATGTTTCTATTAATGCCTTCGATGCTTCTTGAGGAGATTTCTGCTATTGCGTTGTTTATAAGAATGTTTGTTTCATCAATTCTCTTGATGATTCCGTTTGTGTAAACCTTTTCAAATGTGCAGTCTGAATGATTTCCTTGAATGATTCTTTGTACACATTCCGATGTTGGTTGAATATTTATACTTTCACAAGTATACAGATCTTGTTGGTTTTGATTGCATGGTTGTGATAATTCGTATATGTGTAATTCGTATCTGATGAAATAATTTTGCTTCAAGATGATTCGTTTGCTGTTGTTGATTATGGAGTCTACATAATTGTACTCATAAATATCTTTTGAACTTTAACATGTAGATAACATGCGTGGTATTCATTGTTACTTGAGCACTTGATTTTGCTAACATTTCTTCTGGTGATGTCACCGAAATGTTGTGGTCTGCAAGAAATTTCATCATTTCCTTAAGTTCTTCGAGGGATAAAATCTTACTGCTTGGTATGCCATGCTTTGCTAATAGAATAGCTTCTTCAAGATTTTCAAGATGATTTTGCAAAGAATCGAGATTTGATATTATGATAAGATGTTGTATCTCAATAGATCTTTGCTTAAATCTTTCAAACTGGAGTTTGAGGACGTCGTTTGTGATTGTTGTTAGATCTTGTAGTCGTTGGTTTATACCTTCATTGATGAGTACTTGTTGATTATTTTGCAGGATCAACGAATTGAGTGTTGAATTTATAATGCGTATATCTTCGGCATCTGGATTTCCAGCGATCCATTTCCATGCTGTACCAATCGCATCCCATCGCTTTTGTCGTACTACTTGCGGTTTAATTTTACAATATGTTTCATATAATGTTTGTAGCTTAATACGAATTATGCTATATAATGGTCCTGAGTCGATATTTTGGGACAAATCTGCATAATTATTTTCAATTATGTTTTCAATTTGTGTTATATCCAATGGGTGTACAATTCTTAAATATCCTGATTTGATTTGAGCTCTTCCGAGAGAAACTATGGCAAGTGGATTCTTTGTTAAATCGTAAATAACAAAGTTGGTGGGAACTAACGACGACAGGCAGAGTATTAATCTGAAATGGAAAAAGGACCAAGTTCTTATCAATTACGTCTCCTTAGATTTACTTTATGAATTTTACGATTATTTGAATCGATTACATATGTTAGAAAGTTCTCCTTTATTTTTATTATATGATACCTACTTTCACGTTTATTATTAGATTTATTTTTTTTCAAATGAATAAGTATCTGGATCAAAATCTTGATAAGTTTTAGTTGCTATCTTTGCTTCACGTTGCTGGAACAAGTTAGCTATTTTTTTCTCATTTGCATCTCTTTGTCTGACCCTTTCTTCAAATGTTAAATTTTCTTAATTTTCCCCAATAAAAATATTTTTGGGTGTGTTATTGATGAAACTGTGAATCGAATTGTTATACTTATAAGCTGCTTCCTGCATGAGTGATTTAACTGTAATATCTGGTTTTAGTGCTTTTATGCATCTAGCAATTTCACGGATCGTTGAATGGCATATCTCTATTTGTCCATTCGTTTCAGATCTGTTGACAGGAGTTTAAAAAAAATTATTCCTAGATTCAAAATGGCTTGTTCGATAATATTTGAAACAAAACTACTTTCATTGTCCATTACGATTTGTGCTGGTAAATCCCAGTCATATAATAGTTGTAAAAGAACATTTTTAATGTCTGCTATAGATTTTGATTTAATGGGTCTGATTTTTTAAATATTTTGAGATTTATGTAACGATGAGATAAATAAGTTATTGGCATTATACGCAAATATATCTGTCGTGAATACCACGATCGAACGAAATTTTAAGCAATAATTTTAGGCGTGTCTTGGCGTGACTGTCGCCAAAATTATAATTTTATTTGTGTTCAAATTCGCCGAATGAAAAGGCCTATTTTCCCTCTGTCGTCTCTTTTATACCCGGAGCTCAGGCTCCCATTTGCACACGCAGGTGCTCCTGAGCTCCTCTGGAACGCAAACCCGCGGTCTGGCAAACGCATCCTCCATCTACATCAAACGCAACCGATGACAGCTCGTCACTGTTGTGACATCGTCTCCCCAAATAAGCGTGCGCGTCGTTCGCTTGTTTATGTGTGCTGTCATCTAACCATGCGCCTGATTTGTGCTGCAGCAGGTAAGTATACTCATATGCTTATTTTTTTTTAAGGTTGCTACGTTACCGCCGGATACGTCCAGAACAGCCAACTTCGTCGCCGGTCGTTCCAATGTGCCACTGGCTGTTCTTAAGGTTACCCGCCTCACTTGGCCGTCCTTCGACCGTATCACTCCCACCACTCGTCCTCTGGGCCATGTGTTCCGCGGTAGGTTCGCATCCACTATCACCACAACGTCTCCTTCTGCGATAGGGCGTACCGGCTTAAACCATTTCGTCCGGCGGGTGAGCGTAGGTAGGTAGTCAGCTATCCACTTTTTCCAGAACATATCGGCCAGTAACTGTGACGTCTTCCAGGATGTTTTAAGAGCCGCTGCGCTGTCGTCGTAGTTGGTAAGTGGTTTGTCCCCGCTCGCGCTTCCCAGGAGGAAGTGATTTGGCGTCAATGGTGGCTCTGAAACGTCATCCAATGGCAAATACGTTAACGGACGTGAATTAATTACCATCTCTATCTCCGCCAGCGCCGTGCCCAGAATTTCGTCGGTAGGGTGTCTCGGAAGCCGTAAAGCGATGATGTTCTTCTTTACCGACTGCACCAACCGCTCCCAGCATCCCCCGAAATGCGGCGCTCCTGGTGGATTGAATTTCCATATCAGTGCCTGTGACGTAAATTCCTCCATCAACTGTTCACGATCAACGTTCTTCAAGCCTTCTCTCAGCTCTCTCGATGCGCCAACGAAGTTAGTTCCGCAGTCAGACAGTATTTCAGCCGGCGCTCCACGTTTCGCGATAAAACGTCTAATCGCCAGGATGCACGACGACGTCGTTAGCGAGTGCGCTACTTCGAGATGGATCGCTCTTGTGGTTAAACACGTGAAAAGGACGCCCCATCGTTTCTCCACTCGTCTGCCCACGGCTACTGTCAAGGGGCCGAAGTAATCGACCCCGGTGAACGTGAAGGCGCGTTGGTAAGCTGCCAATCTTTCGACTGGAAGATTTCCCATCTCCGGAGGATCCGGCGCTGCGTCACGATTTTTGCATTCCTGGCATGCTCGGCGGACGCGATCGTACTCGGAACGCAGGCGTGGCACTTCGAATCTCTCCCTAATCGCGTTCAATGCTGTCTGGTGGTTCAAATGATGATACCGTTGGTGGTAGTACTCCATCAGCAGTGTGGTGACTCGGTGTCTCTTAGGCAGGATAATAGGACGCTTGGTGTCCTCGCTGACCCATGGGCAGTTTATCAGTCGTCCCCGAGACCTCATCACGTCATGCTCATCCAGTTCCGGTGAGAGTTTGTATAGAGTGCTATCCTTTTTAACAACCCTTTGCATTCCAGACTTCCCGACACGGTTTTGCAGGCCTCGGACCTCTTCAGGAAATGCCTCTCGCTGAGTTAGACGGAATATAATCCTTTCGGCCCGTCGTAATTCTTCCTGGGTAAGTGGGCCAACACTCTTCCGACCCTTTTTAGCCTTTAGCTCGAAAATGAAGCGGACAATGAATCCGACTGTCCTCAGCAATACGTTCCACTGAGAAAATCGTTCGAAGGATATAAACTGCTCTTTCGTGGCGTGGTGTAACAGCGACACCCGAATTTCCTCGGACGTCTCCCCAGTATCGGTTCCTTGCCCAGGCCACGTGTGGTCCGATTCCCAAAGAAAATCGAATGCGGTGGGATTGTATTATGGTGTTCGCTAACCTTGATCCAATAACTGCGGCTTGCAGCTCAAGGCGCGGAATCGTCGTATGTCGCAGGTTTGCCACTCGAGTTTTAGAGCCTACGAAGGCACATTCGATTGAGCTACCTTCTTCGAACCTTACGTACGCTACTGCTGCCATAGCGCTTTCGCTCGCATCGCAGAAGATATGCAGCTGGGCGTGTTTATATCGGTCAGACGTGAGGAGGCGGTAGCATCTTGGGATCTTGATATCTGTTACTTTGGGAAGAACTGCCAACCATCGGTTCCAACCTTCGGCAATGTTTCCCCCAATTTGATGATCCCAGTCAATTCCTGCTCGCCAGATTTCCTGAAGCAGAATCTTCAGGTAAACCAAAAGATTACCGATCAATCCGATCGGATCGTAGATGGCCATTAGCGTACGAAGCACTTCGCGCTTCGAGGGAAGCCTTTCGCCGGATAAAATTGATTCGTCGTGCTTAGGAGACAAACGAAAGGTAAATGAGTCGGTGGCCATATCCCACCACATGCCCAGCACCTTCTCGACGTGGTTCTCTGAACCCATGGTGATGCTTAGTTCGCTGGTCGATTGGTCTCCCCGTAAACGAGCTACGACTGCCGGTGAATTTGACGTCCAGTTCCGTATCTCGAACCCTCCTTGAGCGTGTATACGCCGCACTTCTTCGGCTAGTGCTATTGCCTCTTCTTCCGTCTCGACGCTGGCCAGCATATCGTCGACATACCCCGCGGCGAAAAATGACTGAATAAAATGACTGAACATTGACTGAACAAGAGCACTTTATTCAGTCAAAACGTGAGCGATTTTGAGCGACCCTCCCCTCAATCGCGTGCTTCCCCTTTTCAGTCCGCTCATTTCTTCTCTCCCTTTCCTCGTTTCCTCACCCTGTTTTGCTTCCCCGCCCTTCCCTCTACATCTAAAATGTCATCATTTCTTCATCATCCAAAAACCGATGCAAAGTATCGCTTGAAAATTTTCTTTAGCTTTATTTTGTTTCATTTTCACTTATACACACACATTCTGCAATGAAAGGAGAAGAAAGATGATAAAATTTCATAAGTAGCTGTGACTGGAAGTTTTATACATTCACTAGGCTTACCCTGAACGCTGGAACATGCCGATCATTGCTTACAAGATTTCCTTGCTAAAGTGAAGTAATTTCGTAGACTACTTACCTAATTGAGGATTTTCACTTACCATCGTCAGTTTAAGGGCCATTACTTACCAGTAGAACACAACAAACACACTTTCTGCACATTTTTCGACAACCCATTTTTCACATTGGAACACCATAACAATCGCGACTGGCAATTGACAGCTTGGACCAAGGCTGATGAGAACCAGGTGGAGTCAGCATGTTTGGCATCGCGTGACACATCGATTTAAATGGTTAATTTGATTTCTTCATTGGATAGTGTATTCATGCTAATAGTTTAATAAAAAAACATTTGATAATTCTTATTGGTTCGACGTTCACTTGGAATGCATGGTTTTTTTCGCTATGAAGCAAAATTTCCTGTTGAGTATAATCCATCATGGCTTCCGTCTAGATTCGTTAGTGCACCTTCATGTTTCAAACCTTGATATTTTGGAGTTGCTTTCAGAGCGAGTGCTATTGGAAAGAGACGCACTGTATGTGGGTTTCATACAGCGCAGCTCGAGCGGCTGTTTCGATCACTCGGCGAAATCGGCTAAGTCAAAGAGGAGGACAAACAGCACGAAGTGTCTGGGGAAGTGGTATGAGGTATAGGTGTTTATGGGCCCGGGGGAGTGGAAGTAGGGAGAAACCTGGGGAAATTGGGTTATCGTGAGTGATTTTTTCCGCGGGGTAATGCTCCTGTACGATACATTCGACTGCTCTCGGAGACTCTTTCAAAAAACGGTTGGCGTTGAGGTTTTTTACGTACTGTGCACAACTCGGGGAACAGGCTGCACCGAAGGTCATAACGGTCACGGCATAGACGCTTGGCGTCACGCTTGGGTCGTCTGCACTATCCCAGAAGATGAGTTGCGAACGCTGATCCTTCGGTTTTATCAAGACCTGGTGAAACATTTCGCGAATGTCGCCGGTGACCGCAATACGGAATTCACGGAACTTGTACAGCACAGCCAAAAGGTTCGTCAAAAGTTGAGGGCCTGCAAGAAGGTATGTGTTAAGGCTCACCCCGTTAACTGCAGCCGCCGCGTCGAACACCATCCGAATCTTCCCCGGTTTGTTTACGTTGGTCACTGGGAAGATCGGCAGAAACCAGTCTCTGGGTCCTTTTCGAGCCAGCTCCTCGTTCGACAGTCGCCTGATGTACCCCTTTTGCTCATAGTCTGTCATTTCCTGTTTCACTGCCGTTGCTAATGATCCATCCTTCTCCATTCACCTTCGCAGGCACAAATACCGCCGAAGAGCCATGGCTCGGTTAGACGGAAGCCGCACATCCTCGTATCTCCAAAGGAGGCCCGTTTCGTAGCGTAACCCACACAACCTCGTTTCCGCCGACAGAAGCTGCAAAGCGCGTTCGTCCTCCTTCGAATGCAGTGTGTTCGAGGGGGAAACTCCTATGGACTCGAGGGTAAAAAAACTTCTCACCGCAAGGTCAAGTGCTTTGTCTCCTCCGGAACTGCAGGCGCATATGTGGTAGCTGCGATATGCGCTCTGGGCTTCTGCAACATTAAAGGTCCCCTGACACGGCCCAAACACCGTGCACCCGAGGCGTGTTTTCGTGGCTACCGGTTGGTCCGTTTCTCCTTCAACACTGCGCAATGACTGCCCTAAGTGGCAGTTGTCAATGCCGATCAGGATGCGCGGCTTCGCCTTCTCGTACGACGTCAATGGGAGCCCGTTAAGATGAGGGTAACGATCCTTGAGGTCCCTTATCGCGACGGTTTGTTCCGGGAGCGCTAAGCTACGCAAGGAATGCACCTTGGGGAGTACGTAACACTGGCCCCGGTCACCCTGACACGACACGCGCAGCGAAAGACGAAGAGATTCTCTTTCCTCTCGCTCCGTTTCTCCTGTCCATCGTAGGCAGAGTGGATTAGGCGTGCCGACAAGACCCAATTCGTCCACTAAACCTTGTTCAACGAAGGTCGCTGACGACCCATCATCAAAAAAGGCGTAGGTATCTACACATGTGTCCTTCCCGTACACCGTCACGGGAACGTAGCGAAAAAGGACGACATCTTGGCTCGCCGTATGTGTGTTGCAGCTTTCCTTCGTCCGGATTGGTGCCGGCTCGGTCGTGTCGTCGTGCAAAAGACCATGGTGTGTAGCGCTGCATCCGAACTTTCCGCACGGTCTTCGAGTGCGACAGTGACCGGGATGTCGACCCAAACATTGCCGACAAAGCCGCTTTGTTTTCACCATCAACCAGCGCCCTTCAACGTCGAGCTGAATAAATTTCCCGCAGTCGGTGGGCTTGTGGTTTCCTTCGTGGCAAATAACGCACCCGTTGCTGCCTTTCACAGTCGAAGGAAATGTCGGTGCATCTGTGCGTGAGGAAAGAGATTGCGCGTTTAAACGGCTTACCTGGCCGCGTCGGTTTGACGTTCCCTTGGAGTCGTGAAAGACGATCGACAAACTCGACGCCTTCACGAGCCGGTCCAACCATCGCTCCAAGTCCGACAGCGTCGCTCGCGTTAGATCCAGTCGGTGATCGTTCCATCGTAGTCGTTCCGCCGGTGGCAACTTCTCTACGATCTCGTGCAGAAGGGTCGCGTCGCATTCATATTCGTACATGCCGCATGCCTTAACAGTGGCACACATGTTTAGCACCGCCACCCCGAATTCTACCAGCGACTCGGGTTGCGCTGTGTCCGGTGAAGGCATGCGACGGATTTTCTGGACGAGCGAGTTAACGATGATCTCCGGGCGGCCAAAAAGTGTCCTGAGCATCTCGATGGCGCCGTCCAAGTACGACGGAATCAGCAAACGATATCGGACCGCCTCCAGTGCCTTACCCTTCAAGGCCTTTTGCACGCGTAGCAGATTTTCGTCTGGGGAGTAACCACATAGTGCCGTAGAGCGCTCGTAGCTCGATATAAATATCGGCCATTCCTCCGGAGCACCGGTAAATATCGGCAGGTCGTGGCTAGTGCCCTGGCGTGCCGTTATTTGGCTCACATTAAGTGTCGTGTTTTGTGCCGTGTAATCGTGTCCTTGCGGGTTGTTAAAGGTGTACTCGTGTCTCGAAACGTCGCCGCCGTGATAGAATGTTTCGTGAGCAGGCATTGGTGGCGAAGCCGTCGGCCAGTGATGTGTGTACGGATCGGCCATCGATGGATCCGTCGCACGACCCAGCATCGTTGAACCCGGGAGGGCGCCGGTCATCTGCGTCGTCGAATGACCCGCCATTGCAAATGTAGATGTAGGGCCCGTCATTCGTGTTGTGGATGTGCCCGCCATGCTTCTTGGTGTTTGTGCGCCCGCCATCATACCGGCGGTCGTTGCTCCTGTGACCAGCTGACCGGGCGTTGACCTTATCATCAGCTGATTGGGCGGTGCACTCGAAACTGTGTACGGTTGTGGCGCGAAAATTCCCGTTGCTTGGGGGGTCCGTCCGGTTATTGGTGGGTAAAATCTCACCTGATTTGGTAAGGGCCTCTCCGTTGGAATTGGGCTTTGTCTCGCCGAGGCGACGATCGACGCCCTTTCCATTTCAAGGAGCTGCAGCTGGCTCGTTATGGCCCTTAGCCGTTCAGTGCTGCTTGAATGCGCTTCCATAAGCGCTGTTCCCGTCATCCGCTCGTTCGGTTGTCGAGTCGTAGAGTTGGCCGCAGGGATGGGAATATCGTACATCCGTTCCTCCGGCTCGTTCACCGCCGCTTGCCGCTGTTCGATGGACTGATTCTGGTCCGACGCCGCTTCCCGCTGTTCGTCGAACAAACTCTCTACACTAGACATTTCACTCGCGGATGGTAAAATTATAATTTTGGAATGTGGTGAATACCACGATCGAACGAAATTTTAAGCAATAATTTTAGGCGTGTCTTGGCGTGACTGTCGCCAAAATTATAATTTTATTTGTGTTTAAATTCGCCGATCGAAAAGGCCTATTTTCCCTCTGTCGTCTCTTTTATACCCGGAGCTCAGGCTCCCATTTGCACACGCAGGTGCTCCTGAGCTCCTCTGGAACGGAAACCCGCGGTCTGGCAAACGCATCCTCCATCTACATCAAACGCAACCGATGACAGCTCGTCACTGTTGTGACAATATCAATATGAATTATTTCTCTTGGGTATTTTGGTGTTGGTGTTTTCGTATCTAAAAAGTTTTGTGGTTTCCTTTCATATTTTTCTATTTTGCAAATTTCACAAGTTTTTACAAAGTTTCTTATGGTTTTTGTCATTCCGGGAAAGTAATATTTTTTTATGAATTGCAAGGAATTTTCTTGAGCATTACGATGTGCAAAATTGTGTATTTCTTTGATTTTTTGTAGCTGTTCTTCCGCTGAAGCGATATCTTCTACTATTTTTATTTTTTGGATTGAACATAATTTTAAATATTTCTTGAATTTTTCCCATGGTATGTTCATCACATAATATACCATTTCTGACGGCAGGATTTAAAACTTTCTTTAATTTTTCTGTTAAGAATTCATTGGAAAAGAATGGTTCACAAAATACGTGTCGATGGTATCCAGGGAAAGGATTGGTGTATGCATATGAGAAATTGGTATTGGTGCGGAAAATTAGTTGGTTGCGAAAGACGTTAACAGGTGCTTCGGTAGATAGAATGAAAGAATTGTCATTATCTTCTGCAGAATGTTGTGTTGGTGTTAATGAATTAATTTGTACTCGAGATAATGCATCGGCTACAACATTAGCTTTACCTGGTTTGTAATGAAGTTCACAGTCATGTTCTTCTAGAAAAGCCTTCCATCTTTTTAGTTTTGCATTGTTATTTTTTGGAGATAGTGTGAATGTTAATGGGAGGTGATCAGTAAAAATTTTTAGTTTTGCTCCATGTATAAAATTTCTTAAGGTTTGTAGAGCCCATACTACTGCTAGCATTTCCTTTTCGTTGGTAGCGTAGTTTTCTTCAGTCCTTGAAAGAGTCCTGGAAATAAAGGTTATTGGGCGTTCTCCATCCTGGTTCTGCTGAGATAAGACTGCTCCCAGTGCTTTATCTGAAGCATCTGTGGTTAAAATAAAAGGTTTTTCAAAGTCTGGAAATGTTAAAACATCATTTGAACAAAAAATGTTTTTCAAATATTGAAAAGATTTTTTTGCTGATTCATCTAGTGTAATCGGGAAATTTTTAGATTAATTTTTAGGAATTTGGCGATGGCCATCCTCTCCTCTTAGAAGTTTCGTAAGGGGTTTTGCAAGGCTTGCGTAATTACGAAACGTCTATAGTATCTTAAAAATGATCTTAAATCTTTAAGGTTTTTTGGTTCGGGATATTTTTGAATACATTCAACCTTTTTTAAATTTGGCTTGAGACCTTCCGCAGATACGATAAAACCGAGAAATTCAACTTCTGTTTTGATGAATTCAGACTTATCTGGTTGGATTTTAAAATTAGCTTCTTTTAATGTTTGTAGAATTGTTTTTTAAATTTCGCATGTGTTCTTCGAATGTTTTTCCAAAAATGATAATGTCATCAATGTAGACATGACATATCTTTCCGATATGGTCTCTCAGAATATCATCCATCACTCTTTGGAAGATGGATGGTGCATTTTTGAGTCCAAAAGGCATTCTTATAAATTCAAATTTTCCATTATTCACAGAAAAGGCAGTTTTTTCTATGTCTTTTTTATTAATTGGAATTTGGTGAAAACTTGACGCTAGGTCAAGGGTGGTGAAGTATTTATTCGAACCTAAATTCGCTAAGACAGTAGAGGTGTTGGGTATTGGATATCTGTCACTGATTGTTTTTGAATTGATTTTTCTATAATCGATCAAAAGTCGATATTATTTTTCATTAGAAGCATCCATTTTTTTATTAACAATCCATACTGGAGAATTGTATGGAGATCTCGAAGGTCTAATAATTTCGTCGGATAATAATTTTGTAATTTGTTTATTGACTTGATTTTTTAAAGCTTGAGGATAAGGATAGGTTTTACTATAAACCGGAAAATTATCTGTTGTTCTTATTTCTGCTTTTACCTTTGTGGTAAATGGAAGTTTTTATCTGGAGGATGGAAAATATCTTTAAATTCTGTAAGGAGTTTTTTTAACTCATGTTTGTGATAGGCTTGGAGATGATCGTCTCTTACTTTTATTTGATTAACTTGCTGTAGTATATACTGTAAAATAGGTATTGTGAATTTGTTGTCAATAATTAATTTTTCATTTGCAGTATCGATTATAGAAAGTAAGGTAATGTAGAATTTATTCTAAAAAATTTAATTCACATTTTTCAAACTCTTCTGTTTCATCATCCTGTTGTTTGTCATGATTTTTCATGTAACGTTCGTATGAGGACATTTCAGAGTCATCATACTCCTTCAAACTTTCTTCGTTATAATCTGAGTATTCCACTGGGTAACCTTGATTTTTTTGAATGGTTTCGACATTAAAGACTCGTTGTCTTTTTAGTGGTGGTCGATTGTTTCGGGAGGAGCCTGGTCGGTTCCCATAATTAATTTGACTAGACCTTATGGATTGATCTACATCCATGGGTTCTGGATCTTGTTGTTTAAAAGGATTTTTGGGTGGTAAACCTGTTGGTTTAAAATTTTGAAAATTGTTGTTATAGTTTGGTCGCATTCCAAACGGCTTTTGCATTGGTGCAAAATGTCGATTAACGAATGGTTTTGGTGGTAGAGGGGGTCTGTTAAATGCATTCCGTGGAGGATGCGGTACTTGTGGGATAAGATTTCTGGGCGCTGTTGGCACTGGCATCGTTCTTGGTTTGGTAAGCATTTTTCTACATTCAATATTTTGGAATGAGATACAGTAGCTATAAGCTGCTGCTAGAGATGATGGTTCATAATTTCTTATGAATTTGTATACATCTCCATCTAGTCCTCGGATAAATGAATCAACCGCTTTTTTATTATATGTTTCTATTAATGCCTTCGATGCTTCTTGAGGAGATTTCTGCTATTGCATTGTTTATAAGAATGTTTGTTTCATCAATTCTCTTGATGATTCCGTTTGTGTAAACCTTTTCAAATGTGCAGTCTGAATGATTTCCTTGAATGATTCTTTGTACACATTCCGATGTTGGTTGAATATTTATACTTTCACAAGTATACAGATCTTGTTGGTTTTGATTGCATGGTTGTGATAATTCGTATATGTGTAATTCGTATCTGATGAAATAATTTTGCTTCAAGATGATTCGTTTGCTGTTGTTGATTATGGAGTCTACATAATTGTACTCATAAATATCTTTTGAACTTTGCGGAAACTTTAACATGTAGATAACATGCGTGGTATTCATTGTTACTTGAGCACTTGATTTTGCTAACATTTCTTCTGGTGATGTCACCGAAATGTTGTGGTCTGCAAGAAATTTCATCATTTCCTTAAGTTCTTCGAGGGATAAAATCTTACTGCTTGGTATGCCATGCTTTGCTAATAGAATAGCTTCTTCAAGATTTTCAAGATGATTTTGCAAAGAATCGAGATTTGATATTATGATAAGATGTTGTATCTCAATAGATCTTTGCTTAAATCTTTCAAACTGAAGTTTGAGGACGTCGTTTGTGTTTGTTGTTAGATCTTGTAGTCGTTGGTTTATACCTTCATTGATGAGTACTTGTTGATTATTTTGCAGGATCAACGAAATGAGTGTTGAATTTATAATACGTATATCTTCGGCATCTGGATTTCCAGCGATCCATTTCCATGCTGTACCAATCGCATCCCATCGCTTTTGTCGCACTACTTGCGGTTTAATTTTACAATATGTTTCATATAATGTTTGTAGCTTAATACGAATTATGCTATATAATGGTCCTGAGTCGATATTTTGGGACAAATCTTATTATTTTCAATTATGTTTTCAATTTGTGTTATATCCAATGGGTGTACAATTCTTAAATATCCTGATTTGATTTGAGCTCTTCCGAGAGAAACTATGGCAAGTGGATTCTTTGTTAAATCGTAAATAACAAAGTTGGTGGGAACTAACGACGACAGGCAGAGTATTAATCTGAAATGGAAAAAGGACCAAGTTCTTATCAATTACGTCTCCTTAGATTTGCTTTATGAATTTTACGATTATTTGAATCGATTACATATGTTGGAAAGTTCTCCTTTATTTTTATTATATGTTACCTACTTTCACGTTTATTATTAGATTTATTTTTTTCAAATGAATAAGTATCTGGATCAAAATCTTGATAAGTTTTAGTTGCTATCTTTGCTTCACGTTGCTGGAACAAGTTAGCTATTTTTTTCTCATTTGCATCTCTTTGTCTGACCCTTTCTTCAAATGTTAAATTTTCGGAATTTTCCCCAATAAAAATATTTTTGGGTGTGTTATTGATGAAACTGTGAATCGAATTGTTATACTTATAAGCTGCTTCCTGCATGAGTGATTTAACTGTAATATCTGGTTTTAGTGCTTTTATGCATCTAGCAATTTCACGGATCGTTGAATGGCATTTCTCTATTTGTCCATTCGTTTCACATCTGTTGACAGGAGTTTTAAAATAAGTTATTCCTAGATTCAAAATGGCTTGTTCGATAATATTTGAAACAAAACTACTTTCATTGTCCGTTACGATTTGTGCTGGTAAATCCCAGTCATATAATAGTTGTAAAAGAACATTTTTAATGTCTGCTATAGATTTTGATTTAATGGGTCTGATTTTTTAAATATTTTGAGAATTTATCTAACGATGAGATTAATAAGTTATTAGCATTATACGCAAATATATCAATATGAATTATTTCTCCTGGGTATTTTGGTGTTGGTGTTTTCTGTCTAAAAATTTTTGTGGTTTCCTTTCATATTTTTCTATTTTGCAAATTTCACAAATTTTTACAAAGTTTCTTATGGTCTTTGTCATTCCGGGAAAGTAATATTTTTTTATGAATTGCAAGGAATTTTCTTGAGCATTACGATGTGCAAAATTGTGTATTTCTTTGATTTTTTGTAGCTGTTCTTCCGCTGAAGCGATATCTTCTACTATTTTTATTTTTTGGATTGAACATAATTTTAAATATTTCTTGAATTTTTCCCATGGTATGTTCATCACATAATATACCATTTCTGACGGCAGGATTTAAAACTTTCTTTAATTTTTCTGTTAAGAATTCATTGGAAAAGAATGGTTCACAAAATACGTGTCGATGGTATCCAGGGAAAGGATTGGTGTATGCATATGAGAAATTGGTATTGGTGCGGAAAATTAGTTGGTTGCGAAAGACGTTAACAGGTGCTTCGGTAGATAGAATGAAAGAATTGTCATTATCTTCTGCAGAATGTTGTGTTGGTGTTAATGAATTAATTTGTACTCGAGATAATGCATCGTGTTGTGATGGAGCCGTCATCTGCGAATGACGTTGCTGGATAAGTCCCCTGCGCGGAACGCTTAGTTATTAGTCCGAAACTATAAAAATAGGAAAAGCGTTTCCCATTTTCTTTTCGGTAGCAGAACGTAGTGAAATAAAGACATATTTTTTGGCGTTGCCTAAAAAAGGTCTTTAAATTTACACCTAATGTTACAAACCGTTGTAACAGTCCAAAAAATATTGGTTCACTCGTTCAAAGCACAATAAAAACGCTCCGAAACTCGTCGCGCGCGTAAATTCGTAAGTGAAATTTCGGGTAAAAAAAGTGAATCAAGAGCACCGCGATCGTAGAAAAACGCGATGGAAGACAGCCCGTCCGCCGTACACCAGGTAGCAACAGCGGATCAGCCCGCGAATGTCGTACAACGGCAAGCGGTACTTGAAGGGCACGTTCCAACGGCGAACTCAACAACGCGAGAACTCCCAAATTTTCACAACTTTCCCCGAACCGACCACGAAGCGCGGGCAACATTGAACGAGATTGAGCTGAAGCTTAACGAGATTGAGATGCGCAAGCTGATGTTGGAGCAACAGCGGCTTGAAATCGAGAAGGAGATAATGGTGTCGGCGGTTACTAAGCCACCCGGGTTTCATTTGGGTGGCAGAGTAACATCTGGCTTCCCAGTGTCGATGCCGGCAACGACAAGACAGGGAATGGTGGGAGAAATGGCACCACTGTCGTTAACAGAGCTATGGGCTCGTCCGAGGATGGCGGGTGCGTCCACGGCACCGATGGTGGGAGCGTTAGCATCGCCGGCAATGGAAGATGCGCCATCACGGACGGTTATGGATGGTACACAGCAGCAAATTGTGACCGACGCGACAACGTCTAAGAATGCGCGCGCGATGGCGGAGCCGACCATACCCCCATGGACGCTAGCTTCACCAGCCACAGTAGGAGCGAACTTTCGTGCAACGTCAGCGGGCTTGGGCGCACCATCTTATGCAAATAACACAACACTAAGCCAAAGCCAACTGACGGCCAGGCAAGGCACCGGTCGCGACCTTCCAGTTTTTAGCGGTGCCCCTGAAGAGTGGCCGATATTTATCAGCAGCTACGAGAGCTCGACGGCACTCTGCGGATACACCAGGGAGGAGAATCTGCTGCGCGTTCAGAAGGCGTTAAAAGGGAAGGCGTTAGAGGCTGTGCGATACCGGCTTCTGTTACCGTCGTGTTTGGAGGGGGCAATTGAAATGTTGAGAACACTATTCGGCAGACCCGAGATAATAGTGAACAACTTGGTGCGGAAAATTAGAAGAATGCCTTCACCAGATGCAGAAAGGCCGGAAACTATGGTTGATTTCGGAGTGGCAGTGCTCAATATGTGCGCTACCATAAGGGCGTCAGGACTCGACGAATTTCAGTGTAATGCCACACTGCTGCAAGAGATCGTGGAAAAGCTACCGTCGATCGAACGGTTACGGTGGAACGATTATCGTCTCGATCTTCCAAGGGTGACTTTCGCCGAGTTTGAAGGATGGCTGGATCGCCTGGTCCGGGCATCTAGTCTGTCGATCGTGTACTACGACAACGTTAGGGAAAGACAAAACCGCCGCGGCCAGGTAAGCCGAATTAACACGCACCATGTTGTAACACTAACACCAACACATTCACGGATGACCAATAACTGCGCCGCATGCAAAAACAAACATTATCACAAGCTGGCTGATTGTGCGAAATTCATTGAACTGGACGTTGAGGGCCGATGTTTGATCGTGAAGCAAAGGAAATTGTGCCCTACGTGCCTGTCGCGCCATCCGGGAATTTGTCGCATACGTAAACCCTGTGGGAAGGGTGACTGTGCAGCGATGCACCACAGTCTTCTACACGATGATACCGTTAGTCCAACTGCGGATCGCTCGGCGAGCGATAACACCCATCTCGCGGAAGGTTGCGACGTACTGTTCCGCTACATTCCGGTGTTAGTCCACGGGGCCGGTAAGTCCATCGAAACCTACGCCTTTTTTGATGACGGCTCCTCAACAACCTTCGTGGAGCAAAGCCTGGTCGAGGAATTGGGGTTAGTTGGAACACCCCATCCTCTATGCATCCGGTGGACCGGCGACACAGGGCGTGAGGAAAGGGACTCGGTCCGACTTTCATTAAGGGTGTCCGGCACAGGAGGCAAAACGCCATCGTACGTGATTCCTACAGTTCGTTCCATGAGAAGCTTGGCGCTGCCAGAACAAACCGTCGAGGTACCAGAGTTAGTCCGTCGATATCCCTACCTGAAGGGACTCCCGTTGACCTCCTACAAAAGGGTGAGGCCACAAATATTAATCGGGATAGATAACTGTCATCTGGGACAATCACTCAGCCAAGTCGAGGGCAGACCGCACGAGCCGGTGGCTTCGAAGACGCGACTAGGTTGGACGGTGTTCGGTCCGTGCACGGGGAGACCAGGCCTAGAAAAGAGAAAACAGCCCTATTACAGTTATCATATATGCGAATGCAGTTACGGGGGAGACGATGCTCTGGATCGCGTGGTGAGAAATTTTTTCACGCTCGAGGCGCTGGGCACCTTGCCACCAAAAGAGTTCCAGTCGAAGGAGAACGAACGTGCGCTGGTGCTCCTGTCGTCAAAAACCCGGTTAATCGGAGCACGGTACGAAACTGGGCTACTGTGGAAGTTTGACGACGTTCGTCTTCCGTGTAATCGCGCTATGGCCCTACGACGGTACCAATGCCTACGGAGAAGAATGGGAAAGGATACTGTGTTAGCGAAATTAATAAACGAAAAAATGTCTGATTATAAAGAGAAAGGCTACATCAGACAACTGTCAGCAGATGAAGTAGCCCAAAGGCAACCGCGAGACTGGTACCTGCCGATATTTCCTGTTAGCAACGTAAACAAGCCCGGGAAGATTCGTATGGTTTTCGACGCGGCTGCAACAGTAAAGGGTGTTAGTCTTAATTCGCATCTCGTGGTCGGCCCACCACAATTGGCTAGCCTTCTCTCCGTGCTATTTAAATTTCGAGAGTTTCGAGTGACAGTCACCGGAGACATAGCAGAAATGTTTCATCAGGTTAAGATCAGAGCAGAGGATCAACGTTCGCAGCTTATCTTCTGGAATTTCACGGGCACAGAATTTAGCGATGATCCAAACGTATACGCGGTTACAGTAATGACTTTCGGGGCAGCCTGCTCTCCAAGCAGCGCACAATACGTTAAAAACCTAAACGCCGAAAGATTCAGCAAAGAGTTTCCTCGAGCCGCAGAATGTATTGTCCATGAACATTACGTTGACGATATGTTGTGCAGCGTGGAAACTGAAGAAGAAGCAATAAGCCTAGCTAAAGACGTAAGAAACATCCACGCTCAAGGAGGGTTTGAGATTCGTAACTGGATGTCCAATTCCGTCAGGGTAGCGGCTTGTCTACGGGGAGACCATAATGGCGAGTTGAAACTGAATATGGGAATGGAAGGCCAAACTGAAAAGGTTTTAGGTATGTGGTGGAACATGGCCACGGACACATTTACTTTCCGTAGGTCTCCCAAAACCGAAGATGCCATACTCTGTGGAGGCAAGTTACCGACGAAGCGAGAAGTGTTAAGTACTTTGATGTCCATATACGATCCACTAGGGTTGATTGGGCACCTATTGGTGTATTTGAAAATCCTGCTCCAGGAAATATGGCGCGCTGGTGTGGAGTGGGATCATCAGATCACAGGGAAGATAGCCGAAGGATGGAAGAGATGGATAACGGTATTGCCGGACGTTACGAAGGTCAGCATACCGCGATGTTACCGACAGCTCGCGACGGCCTCAGACAATAATATACAGCTGCATGTGTTTTGTGATGCTAGTGAAAACGCGATCGCGGCGGTAGCTTACTTCCGGTTTGAAGAAGGGAATATTATCGAGTGTGCTCTCGTCAGCTCGAAAACCCGTGTCGGGGGCCTGAAGCGTTCATCGATTCCTCGCCTCGAACTACAAGCCGCGGTCATTGCGTCGAGGCTGGCAAATACTATAATGCAATCCCATCGGATAAAAATCGCGCGCACCGTCTTCTGGACGGATTCTCGCAACGTCGTTTGCTGGCTACGCTCTGATCATCGCCGATACAGTCAGTTCGTTGCCTGTCGTGTAGGGGAGTTGTTAGAGAACACGATGGTGAAAGACTGGCGCTGGATATCCACCAAATTGAACGTTGCAGATCTCGGCACAAAATGGCAACAAGATCCGGATTTAAGTTCGACGAGTCAGTGGTTCAAAGGTCCTAGTTTTCTTTGGCACTCGGAGAGTGAATGGCCGGAACGTGCAGCAGACATTGGGGAGACTTCCGAGGAGGCCCGTCCCGTTCTTTTGCACCATGCGGTCAGCCAAAAGTTCATATCTTTCGAACGCTTCTCAGACTGGAGCAGATTAAGAAAGACCGTTGCATACGTCGTCCGTTTCCTTTCCGTAGCACGAACCAAAGGTAATCCGCCCGACAGAGAAAACCGAGTACAGGATGAATTGAAGCGAGCCGAACTAATTCTCTTCCGGGTCGCGCAACGAGACGCCTTCCCAGCGGAGGTCCGTGAACTGGAAAATCAAAATGGTATTTCCACGACCAAAACGGTCAACAAGAGAAGTCCGATTTACAAACTCTCTCCGGTACTTGACGACCAGGGCGTGTTGCGGGTTCGTGGAAGATTAAGTAATTGCCCGTGGATAAATGAAGACACCAAGCGTCCAATCATCTTGCCAGCAGGGCATCCGGTCACCGTACTGTTACTAGACGAGTACCACCAGCGTTATCATCACATCAACCATCAAACTGTCTTAAACGTGGTCCGAGCAAGATTCCAGATACCGCGACTGCGTGCCGAGTTAGATCGTGTCCGAAAGAGGTGCCAGTACTGTAAAAATCGGGACGCGGCACCAGAGCCACCGGAGATGGGCAACCTTCCGGCAGAAAGGCTAGGAGTCCATCAACGTGCATTTACATATACCGGGATCGATTATTTCGGTCCGTTGGCCGTAGCTGTTGGCAGGCGCGCGGAGAAAAGGTGGGGCGTTCTCTTCACATGCCTAACCACACGAGCAATTCATTTGGAGCTCGCACATAGTTTGAACACTTCATCGTGCATTCTTGCCGTCAGGCGTTTCATAAGTAGACGTGGATCACCGCTAAGAATCATAACGGATTGTGGAACAAATTTCGTCGGGGCGTCGAAGGAGCTGAAAGAGGCACTGAAGGCTGTTGATAGAAAGGAATTAACAGAAAAACTCACCACGCCGTCGCTGTCGTGGAGCTTCAATCCGCCAGGAGGGCCACATTTCGGGGGATGTTGGGAGCGGATGGTACAAACCGTCAAAAGAAACATTTACGAGATGCAGTTACCACGGCTCCCTACGGATGAAATATTGTCAACAGCGTTTGCAGAGATCGAACTAATTGTAAATTCAAGGCCACTTACTTTTCTACCTCTGGATGACATTTCAGAATTTCCACTAACACCGAACCATTTCCTCCTCGGGAGCACCACTGGAGATAAGCCCCCGGCGGCATACGACGAAAGCAACGCAGCACTAAGGGCCTCGTGGAAGACATCACAGCTGATGGCAGATATGTTCTGGCGAAAGTGGATCTCCGATTATCTACCGGTGCTCACGCGGCGAGCGAAGTGGTTTAAACCTGTCCGACCAATCGAGGAAGGTGACGTCGTTATTGTTGTAGATCGTAACCTGCCTCGAAATACGTGGCCCAAAGGTCGAGTAGTGGGCGTTCTGAGAGCGAAGGACGGACAGGTGCGACGTGTTACCATACGAACTGCGAGCGGATTATTAGAAAGGCCGTCCACGAAGGTAGCAGTTCTTGATGTAGGTAACGGTGAGCTAGAAAGTAAATTAAGTTAGTTAATGTCGGAAAGGCAACTTACCTGCAGAAGACATCTTATAACAAGTGATAAGCCGCGTCGTAGAAGCGATTATCAGGGGAGACAATGTTGTGATGGAGCCGTCATCTGCGAATGACGTTGCTGGATAAGTCCCCTGCGCGGAACGCTTAGTTATTAGTCCGAAACTATAAAAATAGGAAAAGCGTTTCCCATTTTCTTTTCGGTAGCAGAACGTAGTGAAATAAAGACATATTTTTTGGCGTTGCCTAAAAAAGGTCTTTAAATTTACACCTAATGTTACAAACCGTTGTAACACATCGGCTACAACATTAGCTTTACCTGGTTTGTAATGAAGTTCACAGTCATGTTCTTCTAGAAAAGCCTTCCATCTTTTTAGTTTTGCATTGTTATTTTTTGGAGATAGTGTGAATGTTAATGGGAGGTGATCAGTAAAAATTTTTAGTTTTGCTCCATGTATAAAATTTCTTAAGGTTTGTAGAGCCCATACTACTGCTAGCATTTCCTTTTCGTTGGTAGCGTAGTTTTCTTCAGTCCTTGAAAGAGTCCTGGAAATAAAGGTTATTGGGCGTTCTCCATCCTGGTTCTGCTGAGATAAGACTGCTCCCAGTGCTTTATCTGAAGCATCTGTGGTTAAAATAAAAGGTTTTTCAAAGTCTGGAAATGTTAAAACATCATTTGAACAAAAAATGTTTTTTCAAATATTGAAAAGATTTTTTTGCTGATTCATCTAGTGTAATCGGGAAATTTTTAGATTAATTTTTAGGAATTTGGCGATGGCCATCCTCTCCTCTTAGAAGTTTCGTAAGGGGTTTTGCAAGGCTTGCGTAATTACGAAACGTCTATAGTATCTTAAAAATGATCTTAAATCTTTAAGGTTTTTTGGTTCGGGATATTTTTGAATACATTCAACCTTTTTTAAATTTGGCTTGAGACCTTCCGCAGATACGATAAAACCGAGAAATTCAACTTCTGTTTTGATGAATTCAGACTTATCTGTTTGGATTTTAAAATTAGCTTCTTTTAATGTTTGTAGAACTGTTTTTTAAATTTCGCATGTGTTCTTCGAATGTTTTTCCAAAAATGATAATGTCATCAATGTAGACATGACATATCTTTCCGATATGGTCTCTCAGAATATCATCCATCACTCTTTGGAAGATGGATGGTGCATTTTTGAGTCCAAAAGGCATTCTTATAAATTCAAATTTTCCATTATTCACAGAAAAGGCAGTTTTTTCTATGTCTTTTTTATTAATTGGAATTTGGTGAAAACTTGACGCTAGGTCAAGGGTGGTGAAGTATTTATTCGAACCTAAATTCGCTAAGACAGTAGAGGTGTTGGGTATTGGATAGCTGTCACTGATTGTTTTTGAATTGATTTTTCTATAATCGATCAAAAGTCGATATTATTTTTCATTAGAAGCATCCATTTTTTTATTAACAATCCATACTGGAGAATTGTATGGAGATCTCGAAGGTCTAATAATTCCGTCGGATAATAATTTTGTAATTTGTTTATTGACTTGATTTTTTAAAGCTTGAGGATAAGGATAGGTTTTACTATAAACCGGAAAATTATCTGTTGTTCTTATTTCTGCTTTTACCTTTGTGGTAAATGGAAGTTTTTATCTGGAGGATGGAAAATATCTTTAAATTCTGTAAGGAGTTTTTTTAACTCATGTTTGTGATAGGCTTGGAGATGATCGTCTCTTACTTTTATTTGATTAACTTGCTGTAGTATATACTGTAAAATAGGTATTGTGAATTTGTTGTCAATAATTAATTTTTCATTTGCAGTATCGATTATAGAAAGTAAGGTAATGTAGAATTTATTCTAAAAAATTTAATTCACATTTTTCAAACTCTTCTGTTTCATCATCCTGTTGTTTGTCATGATTTTTCATGTAACGTTCGTATGAGGACATTTCAGAGTCATCATACTCCTTCAAACTTTCTTCGTTATAATCTGAGTATTCCACTGGGTAACCTTGATTTTTTTGAATGGTTTCGACATTAAAGACTCGTTGTCTTTTTAGTGGTGGTCGATTGTTTCGGGAGGAGCCTGGTCGGTTCCCATAATTAATTTGACTAGACCTTATGGATTGATCTACATCCATGGGTTCTGGATCTTGTTGTTTAAAAGGATTTTTGGGTGGTAAACCTGTTGGTTTAAAATTTTGAAAATTGTTGTTATAGTTTGGTCGCATTCCAAACGGCTTTTGCATTGGTGCAAAATGTCGATTAACGAATGGTTTTGGTGGTAGAGGGGGTCTGTTAAATGCATTCCGTGGAGGATGCGGTACTTGTGGGATAAGATTTCTGGGCGCTGTTGGCACTGGCATCGTTCTTGGTTTGGTAAGCATTTTTCTACATTCAATATTTTGGAATGAGATACAGTAGCTATAAGCTGCTGCTAGAGATGATGGTTCATAATTTCTTATGAATTTGTATACATCTCCATCTAGTCCTCGGATAAATGAATCAACCGCTTTTTTATTATATGTTTCTATTAATGCCTTCGATGCTTCTTGAGGAGATTTCTGCTATTGCATTGTTTATAAGAATGTTTGTTTCATCAATTCTCTTGATGATTCCGTTTGTGTAAACCTTTTCAAATGTGCAGTCTGAATGATTTCCTTGAATGATTCTTTGTACACATTCCGATGTTGGTTGAATATTTATACTTTCACAAGTATACAGATCTTGTTGGTTTTGATTGCATGGTTGTGATAATTCGTATATGTGTAATTCGTATCTGATGAAATAATTTTGCTTCAAGATGATTCGTTTGCTGTTGTTGATTATGGAGTCTACATAATTGTACTCATAAATATCTTTTGAACTTTGCGGAAACTTTAACATGTAGATAACATGCGTGGTATTCATTGTTACTTGAGCACTTGATTTTGCTAACATTTCTTCTGGTGATGTCACCGAAATGTTGTGGTCTGCAAGAAATTTCATCATTTCCTTAAGTTCTTCGAGGGATAAAATCTTACTGCTTGGTATGCCATGCTTTGCTAATAGAATAGCTTCTTCAAGATTTTCAAGATGATTTTGCAAAGAATCGAGATTTGATATTATGATAAGATGTTGTATCTCAATAGATCTTTGCTTAAATCTTTCAAACTGAAGTTTGAGGACGTCGTTTGTGTTTGTTGTTAGATCTTGTAGTCGTTGGTTTATACCTTCATTGATGAGTACTTGTTGATTATTTTGCAGGATCAACGAAATGAGTGTTGAATTTATAATACGTATATCTTCGGCATCTGGATTTCCAGCGATCCATTTCCATGCTGTACCAATCGCATCCCATCGCTTTTGTCGCACTACTTGCGGTTTAATTTTACAATATGTTTCATATAATGTTTGTAGCTTAATACGAATTATGCTATATAATGGTCCTGAGTCGATATTTTGGGACAAATCTTATTATTTTCAATTATGTTTTCAATTTGTGTTATATCCAATGGGTGTACAATTCTTAAATATCCTGATTTGATTTGAGCTCTTCCGAGAGAAACTATGGCAAGTGGATTCTTTGTTAAATCGTAAATAACAAAGTTGGTGGGAACTAACGACGACAGGCAGAGTATTAATCTGAAATGGAAAAAGGACCAAGTTCTTATCAATTACGTCTCCTTAGATTTGCTTTATGAATTTTACGATTATTTGAATCGATTACATATGTTGGAAAGTTCTCCTTTATTTTTATTATATGTTACCTACTTTCACGTTTATTATTAGATTTATTTTTTTCAAATGAATAAGTATCTGGATCAAAATCTTGATAAGTTTTAGTTGCTATCTTTGCTTCACGTTGCTGGAACAAGTTAGCTATTTTTTTCTCATTTGCATCTCTTTGTCTGACCCTTTCTTCAAATGTTAAATTTTCGGAATTTTCCCCAATAAAAATATTTTTGGGTGTGTTATTGATGAAACTGTGAATCGAATTGTTATACTTATAAGCTGCTTCCTGCATGAGTGATTTAACTGTAATATCTGGTTTTAGTGCTTTTATGCATCTAGCAATTTCACGGATCGTTGAATGGCATTTCTCTATTTGTCCATTCGTTTCACATCTGTTGACAGGAGTTTTAAAATAATTTATTCCTAGATTCAAAATGGCTTGTTCGATAATATTTGAAACAAAACTACTTTCATTGTCCGTTACGATTTGTGCTGGTAAATCCCAGTCATATAATAGTTGTAAAAGAACATTTTTAATGTCTGCTATAGATTTTGATTTAATGGGTCTGATTTTTTAAATATTTTGAGAATTTATCTAACGATGAGATTAATAAGTTATTAGCATTATACGCAAATATATCAATATGAATTATTTCTCCTGGGTATTTTGGTGTTGGTGTTTTCTGTCTAAAAATTTTTGTGGTTTCCTTTCATATTTTTCTATTTTGCAAATTTCACAAATTTTTACAAAGTTTCTTATGGTCTTTGTCATTCCGGGAAAGTAATATTTTTTTATGAATTGCAAGGAATTTTCTTGAGCATTACGATGTGCAAAATTGTGTATTTCTTTGGTTTTTTGTAGCTGTTCTGCCGCTGAAGCGATATCTTCTACTATTTTTTGTGAATATCTTGCTTTTAGAATTTTTGGATTGAACATAATTTTAAATATTTCTTGAATTTTTCCCATGGTATGTTCATCACATAATATACCATTTCTGACGGCAGGATTTAAAACTTTCTTTAGTTTTTCTGTTAAGAATTCATTGGAAAAGAATGGTTGGAATTGGTATTGGTGCGGAAAATTAGTTGGTTGCGAAAGACGTTAACAGGTGCTTCGGTAGATAGAATGAAAGAATTGTCATCATCTTCTGCAGAATGTTGTGTTGGTCTTAATAAATTAATTTGTACTCGAGATAATGCATCGGCTACAACATTAGCTTTACCTGGTTTGTAATGAAGTTCATAGTCATGTTCTTCTAGAAAAGCCTTCCATCTTTTTAGTTTTGCATTGTTATTTTTTGGAGATAGTGTGAATGTTAATGGGAGGTGATCAGTAAAATTGTTTAGTTTTGCTCCATATATAAAATTTCTTAAGGTTTGTAGAGCCCATACTACTGCTAGCATTTTCTTTTCGTTGGTAGCGTAGTTTTCTTCAGTCCTTGAAAGAGTCCTGGAAATAAAGGTTATTGGGCGTTCTCCATCCTGGTTCTGCTGAGATAAGACTGCTCCCAGGGCTTTATCTGAAGCATCTGTGGTTAAAATAAAAGGTTTTTCAAAGTCTGGAAATGTTAAAACATCATTTGAACATAAAATGTTTTTCAAAGTCTGGAAATGTTAAAACATCATTTGAACATAAAATGTTTTTCAAAGTCTGGAAATGTTAAAACATCATTTGAACATAAAATGTTTTTCAAATATTGAAAAGGTTTTTTTGCTGATTCATCTAGTGTAATCGGGAAATTTTTAGATTAATTTTTAGGAATTTGGCGATGGCCATCCTCTCCTCTTAGAAGTTTCGTAAGGGGTTTTGCAAGGCTTGCGTAATTCTTTATGAAACGTCTATAGTATCGAGAGAGTCTTAAAAATGATCTTAAATCTTTAAGGTTTTTTGGTTCGGGATATTTTTGAATACATTCAACCTTTTTTAAATTTGGCTTGAGACCTTCCGCAGATACGATAAAACCGAGAAATTCAACTTCTGTTTTGATGAATTCAGACTTATCTGGTTGGATTTTAAAATTAGCTTCTTTTAATGTTTGTAGAATTGTTTTTTAAATTTCGCATGTGTTCTTCGAATGTTTTTCCAAAAATGATAATGTCATCAATGTAGACATGACATATCTTTCCGATATGGTCTCTCAGAATATCATCCATCACTCTTTGGAAGATGGATGGTGCATTTTTGAGTCCAAAAGGCATTCTTATAAATTCAAATTTTCCATTATTCACAGAAAAGGCAGTTTTTTCTATGTCTTTTTTATTAATTGGAATTTGGTGAAAACTTGACGCTAGGTCAAGGGTGGTGAAGTATTTATTCGAACCTAAATTCGCTAAGACAGTAGAGGTGTTGGGTATTGGATATCTGTCACTGATTGTTTTTGAATTGATTTTTCTATAATCGATCAAAAGTCGATATTTTTTTTCATTAGAAGCATCCATTTTTTTATTAACAATCCATACTGGAGAATTGTATGGAGATCTCGAAGGTCTAATAATTTCGTCGGATAATAATTTTGTAATTTGTTTATTGACTTGATTTTTTAAAGCTTGAGGATAAGGATAGGTTTTACTATAAACCGGAAAATTATCTGTTGTTCTTATTTCTGCTTTTACCTTTGTGGTAAATGGAAGTTTTTATCTGGAGGATGGAAAATATCTTTAAATTCTGTAAGGAGTTTTTTTAACTCATGTTTGTGATAGGCTTGGAGATGATCGTCTCTTACTTTTATTTGATTAACTTGCTGTAGTATATACTGTAAAATAGGTATTGTGAATTTGTTGTCAATAATTAATTTTTCATTTGCAGTATCGATTATAGAAAGTAAGGTAATGTAGAATTTATGCTAAAAAATTTAATTCACATTTTTCAAACTCTTCTGTTTCATTTCTTCAAACTCTTCTGTTTCATCATCCTGTTGTTTGTCATGATTTTTCATGTAACGTTCGTATGAGGACATTTCAGAGTCATCATACTCCTTCAAACTTTCTTCGTTATAATCTGAGTATTCCACTGGGTAACCTTGATTTTTTTGAATGGTTTCGACATTAAAGACTCGTTGTCTTTTTAGTGGTGGTCGATTGTTTCGGGAGGAGCCTGGTCGGTTCCCATAATTAATTTGTCTAGACCTTATGGATTGATCTACATCCATGGGTTCTGGATCTTGTTGTTTAAAAGGATTTTTGGGTGGTAAACCTGTTGGTTTAAAATTTTGAAAATTGTTGTTATAGTTTGGTCGCATTCCAAACGGCTTTTGCATTGGTGCAAAATGTCGATTAACGAATGGGTTTGGTGGTAGAGGGGGTCTGTTAAATGCATTCCGTGGAGGATGCGGTACTTGTGGGATAAGATTTCTGGGCGCTGTTGGCACTGGCATCGTTCTTGGTTTGGTAAGCATTTTTCTACATTCAATATTTTGGAATGAGATACAGTAGCTATAAGCTGCTGCTAGAGATGAAGGTTCATAATTTCTTATGAATTTGTATACATCTCCATCTAGTCCTCGGATAAATGAATCGACCGCTTTTTTATTATATGTTTCTATTAATGCCTTCGATGCTTCTTGAGGAGATTTCTGCTATTGCGTTGTTTATAAGAATGTTTGTTTCATCAATTCTCTTGATGATTCCGTTTGTGTAAACCTTTTCAAATGTGCAGTCTGAATGATTTCCTTGAATGATTCTTTGTACACATTCCGATGTTGGTTGAATATTTATACTTTCACAAGTATACAGATCTTGTTGGTTTTGATTGCATGGTTGTGATAATTCGTATATGTGTAATTCGTATCTGATGAAATAATTTTGCTTCAAGATGATTCGTTTGCTGTTGTTGATTATGGAGTCTACATAATTGTACTCATAAATATCTTTTGAACTTTAACATGTAGATAACATGCGTGGTATTCATTGTTACTTGAGCACTTGATTTTGCTAACATTTCTTCTGGTGATGTCACCGAAATGTTGTGGTCTGCAAGAAATTTCATCATTTCCTTAAGTTCTTCGAGGGATAAAATCTTACTGCTTGGTATGCCATGCTTTGCTAATAGAATAGCTTCTTCAAGATTTTCAAGATGATTTTGCAAAGAATCGAGATTTGATATTATGATAAGATGTTGTATCTCAATAGATCTTTGCTTAAATCTTTCAAACTGGAGTTTGAGGACGTCGTTTGTGATTGTTGTTAGATCTTGTAGTCGTTGGTTTATACCTTCATTGATGAGTACTTGTTGATTATTTTGCAGGATCAACGAATTGAGTGTTGAATTTATAATGCGTATATCTTCGGCATCTGGATTTCCAGCGATCCATTTCCATGCTGTACCAATCGCATCCCATCGCTTTTGTCGTACTACTTGCGGTTTAATTTTACAATATGTTTCATATAATGTTTGTAGCTTAATACGAATTATGCTATATAATGGTCCTGAGTCGATATTTTGGGACAAATCTGCATAATTATTTTCAATTATGTTTTCAATTTGTGTTATATCCAATGGGTGTACAATTCTTAAATATCCTGATTTGATTTGAGCTCTTCCGAGAGAAACTATGGCAAGTGGATTCTTTGTTAAATCGTAAATAACAAAGTTGGTGGGAACTAACGACGACAGGCAGAGTATTAATCTGAAATGGAAAAAGGACCAAGTTCTTATCAATTACGTCTCCTTAGATTTACTTTATGAATTTTACGATTATTTGAATCGATTACATATGTTAGAAAGTTCTCCTTTATTTTTATTATATGATACCTACTTTCACGTTTATTATTAGATTTATTTTTTTTCAAATGAATAAGTATCTGGATCAAAATCTTGATAAGTTTTAGTTGCTATCTTTGCTTCACGTTGCTGGAACAAGTTAGCTATTTTTTCTCATTTACATCTCTTTGTCTGACCCTTTCTTCAAATGTTAAATTTTCTTAATTTTCCCCAATAAAAATATTTTTGGGTGTGTTATTGATGAAACTGTGAATCGAATTGTTATACTTATAAGCTGCTTCCTGCATGAGTGATTTAACTGTAATATCTGGTTTTAGTGCTTTTATGCAACTAGCAATTTCACGGATCGTTGAATGGCATATCTCTATTTGTCCATTCGTTTCAGATCTGTTGACAGGAGTTTTAAAAAAATTTATTCCTAGATTCAAAATGGCTTGTTCGATAATATTTGAAACAAAACTACTTTCATTGTCCATTACGATTTGTGCTGGTAAATCCCAGTCATATAATAGTTGTAAAAGAACATTTTTAATGTCTGCTATAGATTTTGATTTAATGGGTCTGATTTTTTAAATATTTTGAGAATTTATCTAACGATGAGATAAATAAGTTATTGGCATTATACGCAAATATATCTGTCGTGAATACCACGATCGAACGAAATTTTAAGCAATAATTTTAGGCGTGTCTTGGCGTGACTGTCGCCAAAATTATAATTTTATTTGTGTTCAAATTCGCCGATCCAAAAGGCCTATTTTCCTTCTGTCGTCTTTTTTATACCCGGAGCTCAGGCTCCCATTTGCACACGCAGGTGCTCCTGAGCTCCTCTGGAACGCAAACCCGCGGTCTGGCAAACGCATCCTCCATCTACATCAAACGCAACCGATGACAGCTCGTCACTGTTGTGACATCGTCTCCCCAAATAAGCGTGCGCGTCGTTCGCTTGTTTATGTGTGCTGTCATCTAACCATGCGCCTGATTTGTGCTGCAGCAGGTAAGTTTACTCATATGCTTATTTTTTTTTAAGGTTGCTACGTTACCGCCGGATACGTCCAGAACAGCCAACTTCGTCGCCGGTCGTTCCAATGTGCCACTGGCTGTTCTTAAGGTTACCCGCCTCACTTGGCCGTCCTTCGACCGTATCACTCCCACCACTCGTCCTCTGGGCCATGTGTTCCGCGGTAGGTTCGCATCCACTATCACCACAACGTCTCCTTCTGCGATAGGGCGTACCGGCTTAAACCATTTCGTCCGGCGGGTGAGCGTAGGTAGGTAGTCAGCTATCCACTTTTTCCAGAACATATCGGCCAGTAACTGTGACGTCTTCCAGGATGTTTTAAGAGCCGCTGCGCTGTCGTCGTAGTTGGTAAGTGGTTTGTCCCCGCTCGCGCTTCCCAGGAGGAAGTGATTTGGCGTCAATGGTGGCTCTGAAACGTCATCCAATGGCAAATACGTTAACGGACGTGAATTAATTACCATCTCTATCTCCGCCAGCGCCGTGCCCAGAATTTCGTCGGTAGGGTGTCTCGGAAGCCGTAAAGCGATGATGTTCTTCTTTACCGACTGCACCAACCGCTCCCAGCATCCCCCGAAATGCGGCGCTCCTGGTGGATTGAATTTCCATATCAGTGCCTGTGACGTAAATTCCTCCATCAACGGTTCACGATCAACGTTCTTCAAGCCTTCTCTCAGCTCTCTCGATGCGCCAACGAAGTTAGTTCCGCAGTCAGACAGTATTTCAGCCGGCGCTCCACGTTTCGCGATAAAACGTCTAATCGCCAGGATGCACGACGACGTCGTTAGCGAGTGCGCTACTTCGAGATGGATCGCTCTTGTGGTTAAACACGTGAAAAGGACGCCCCATCGTTTCTCCACTCGTCTGCCCACGGCTACTGTCAAGGGGCCGAAGTAATCGACCCCGGTGAACGTGAAGGCGCGTTGGTAAGCTGCCAATCTTTCGACTGGAAGATTTCCCATCTCCGGAGGATCCGGCGCTGCGTCACGATTTTTGCATTCCTGGCATGCTCGGCGGACGCGATCGTACTCGGAACGCAGGCGTGGCACTTCGAATCTCTCCCTAATCGCGTTCAATGCTGTCTGGTGGTTCAAATGATGATACCGTTGGTGGTAGTACTCCATCAGCAGTGTGGTGACTCGGTGTCTCTTAGGCAGGATAATAGGACGCTTGGTGTCCTCGCTGACCCATGGGCAGTTTATCAGTCGTCCCCGAGACCTCATCACGTCATGCTCATCCAGTTCCGGTGAGAGTTTGTATAGAGTGCTATCCTTTTTAACAACCCTTTGCATTCCAGACTTCCCGACACGGTTTTGCAGGCCTCGGACCTCTTCAGGAAATGCCTCTCGCTGAGTTAGACGGAATATAATCCTTTCGGCCCGTCGTAATTCTTCCTGGGTAAGTGGGCCAACACTCTTCCGACCCTTTTTAGCCTTTAGCTCGAAAATGAAGCGGACAATGAATCCGACTGTCCTCAGCAATACGTTCCACTGAGAAAATCGTTCGAAGGATATAAACTGCTCTTTCGTGGCGTGGTGTAACAGCGACACCCGAATTTCCTCGGACGTCTCCCCAGTATCGGTTCCTTGCCCAGGCCACGTGTGGTCCGATTCCCAAAGAAAATCAGGGCCACGATACCACTGGCTCGAAGCGCTTAAATCCGGGTCTCGTTGCCACTTCGTACCAAGATCTGCGACATTTATCTTGGTTGAGATCCAGCGCCAGTCTTTCACGGCCGTATGCTCTAGCAGTTCTCCAACGCGACAGGCCACAAACTGACTGTATCGACGGTGGTCCGAACGTAACCAGCTTACCACGTTGCGAGAGTCGGTCCAATAGAATACGCGATCTAATCGAATGCGGTGGGATTGTATTATGGTGTTCGCTAACCTTGATCCAATAACTGCGGCTTGCAGCTCAAGGCGCGGAATCGTCGTATGTCGCAGGTTTGTCACTCGAGTTTTCGAGCCTACGAAGGCACATTCGATTGAGCTACCTTCTTCGAACCTTACGTACGCTACTGCTGCCATAGCGCTTTCGCTCGCATCGCAGAAGATATGCAGCTGGGCGTGTTTATATCGGTCAGACGTGAGGAGGCGGTAGCATCTTGGGATCTTGATATCTGTTACTTTGGGAAGAACTGCCAACCATCGGTTCCAACCTTCGGCAATGTTTCCCCCAATTTGATGATTCTTTGTTAAATCGTAAATAACAAAGTTGGTGGGAACTAACGACGACAGGCAGAGTATTAATCTGAAATGGAAAAAGGACCAAGTTCTTATCAATTACGTCTCCTTAGATTTACTTTATGAATTTTACGATTATTTGAATCGATTACATATGTTAGAAAGTTCTCCTTTATTTTTATTATATGATACCTACTTTCACGTTTATTATTATTATTATTATCTGGATCAAAATCTTGATAAGTTTTAGTTGCTATCTTTGCTTCACGTTGCTGGAACAAGTTAGCTATTTTTTCTCATTTACATCTCTTTGTCTGACCCTTTCTTCAAATGTTAAATTTTCTTAATTTTCCCCAATAAAAATATTTTTGGGTGTGTTATTGATGAAACTGTGAATCGAATTGTTATACTTATAAGCTGCTTCCTGCATGAGTGATTTAACTGTAATATCTGGTTTTAGTGCTTTTATGCAACTAGCAATTTCACGGATCGTTGAATGGCATATCTCTATTTGTCCATTCGTTTCAGATCTGTTGACAGGAGTTTTAAAAAAATTTATTCCTAGATTCAAAATGGCTTGTTCGATAATATTTGAAACAAAACTACTTTCATTGTCCATTACGATTTGTGCTGGTAAATCCCAGTCATATAATAGTTGTAAAAGAACATTTTTAATGTCTGCTATAGATTTTGATTTAATGGGTCTGATTTTTTAAATATTTTGAGAATTTATCTAACGATGAGATAAATAAGTTATTGGCATTATACGCAAATATATCTGTCGTGAATACCACGATCGAACGAAATTTTAAGCAATAATTTTAGGCGTGTCTTGGCGTGACTGTCGCCAAAATTATAATTTTATTTGTGTTCAAATTCGCCGATCCAAAAGGCCTATTTTCCTTCTGTCGTCTTTTTTATACCCGGAGCTCAGGCTCCCATTTGCACACGCAGGTGCTCCTGAGCTCCTCTGGAACGCAAACCCGCGGTCTGGCAAACGCATCCTCCATCTACATCAAACGCAACCGATGACAGCTCGTCACTGTTGTGACATCGTCTCCCCAAATAAGCGTGCGCGTCGTTCGCTTGTTTATGTGTGCTGTCATCTAACCATGCGCCTGATTTGTGCTGCAGCAGGTAAGTATACTCATATGCTTATTTTTTTTTAAGGTTGCTACGTTACCGCCGGATACGTCCAGAACAGCCAACTTCGTCGCCGGTCGTTCCAATGTGCCACTGGCTGTTCTTAAGGTTACCCGCCTCACTTGGCCGTCCTTCGACCGTATCACTCCCACCACTCGTCCTCTGGGCCATGTGTTCCGCGGTAGGTTCGCATCCACTATCACCACAACGTCTCCTTCTGCGATAGGGCGTACCGGCTTAAACCATTTCGTCCGGCGGGTGAGCGTAGGTAGGTAGTCAGCTATCCACTTTTTCCAGAACATATCGGCCAGTAACTGTGACGTCTTCCAGGATGTTTTAAGAGCCGCTGCGCTGTCGTCGTAGTTGGTAAGTGGTTTGTCCCCGCTCGCGCTTCCCAGGAGGAAGTGATTTGGCGTCAATGGTGGCTCTGAAACGTCATCCAATGGCAAATACGTTAACGGACGTGAATTAATTACCATCTCTATCTCCGCCAGCGCCGTGCCCAGAATTTCGTCGGTAGGGTGTCTCGGAAGCCGTAAAGCGATGATGTTCTTCTTTACCGACTGCACCAACCGCTCCCAGCATCCCCCGAAATGCGGCGCTCCTGGTGGATTGAATTTCCATATCAGTGCCTGTGACGTAAATTCCTCCATCAACTGTTCACGATCAACGTTCTTCAAGCCTTCTCTCAGCTCTCTCGATGCGCCAACGAAGTTAGTTCCGCAGTCAGACAGTATTTCAGCCGGCGCTCCACGTTTCGCGATAAAACGTCTAATCGCCAGGATGCACGACGACGTCGTTAGCGAGTGCGCTACTTCGAGATGGATCGCTCTTGTGGTTAAACACGTGAAAAGGACGCCCCATCGTTTCTCCACTCGTCTGCCCACGGCTACTGTCAAGGGGCCGAAGTAATCGACCCCGGTGAACGTGAAGGCGCGTTGGTAAGCTGCCAATCTTTCGACTGGAAGATTTCCCATCTCCGGAGGATCCGGCGCTGCGTCACGATTTTTGCATTCCTGGCATGCTCGGCGGACGCGATCGTACTCGGAACGCAGGCGTGGCACTTCGAATCTCTCCCTAATCGCGTTCAATGCTGTCTGGTGGTTCAAATGATGATACCGTTGGTGGTAGTACTCCATCAGCAGTGTGGTGACTCGGTGTCTCTTAGGCAGGATAATAGGACGCTTGGTGTCCTCGCTGACCCATGGGCAGTTTATCAGTCGTCCCCGAGACCTCATCACGTCATGCTCATCCAGTTCCGGTGAGAGTTTGTATAGAGTGCTATCCTTTTTAACAACCCTTTGCATTCCAGACTTCCCGACACGGTTTTGCAGGCCTCGGACCTCTTCAGGAAATGCCTCTCGCTGAGTTAGACGGAATATAATCCTTTCGGCCCGTCGTAATTCTTCCTGGGTAAGTGGGCCAACACTCTTCCGACCCTTTTTAGCCTTTAGCTCGAAAATGAAGCGGACAATGAATCCGACTGTCCTCAGCAATACGTTCCACTGAGAAAATCGTTCGAAGGATATAAACTGCTCTTTCGTGGCGTGGTGTAACAGCGACACCCGAATTTCCTCGGACGTCTCCCCAGTATCGGTTCCTTGCCCAGGCCACGTGTGGTCCGATTCCCAAAGAAAATCAGGGCCACGATACCACTGGCTCGAAGCGCTTAAATCCGGGTCTCGTTGCCACTTCGTACCAAGATCTGCGACATTTATCTTGGTTGAGATCCAGCGCCAGTCTTTCACGGCCGTATGCTCTAGCAGTTCTCCAACGCGACAGGCCACAAACTGACTGTATCGACGGTGGTCCGAACGTAACCAGCTTACCACGTTGCGAGAGTCGGTCCAATAGAATACGCGATCTAATCGAATGCGGTGGGATTGTATTATGGTGTTCGCTAACCTTGATCCAATAACTGCGGCTTGCAGCTCAAGGCGCGGAATCGTCGTATGTCGCAGGTTTGTCACTCGAGTTTTCGAGCCTACGAAGGCACATTCGATTGAGCTACCTTCTTCGAACCTTACGTACGCTACTGCTGCCATAGCGCTTTCGCTCGCATCGCAGAAGATATGCAGCTGGGCGTGTTTATATCGGTCAGACGTGAGGAGGCGGTAGCATCTTGGGATCTTGATATCTGTTACTTTGGGAAGAACTGCCAACCATCGGTTCCAACCTTCGGCAATGTTTCCCCCAATTTGATGATTCTTTGTTAAATCGTAAATAACAAAGTTGGTGGGAACTAACGACGACAGGCAGAGTATTAATCTGAAATGGAAAAAGGACCAAGTTCTTATCAATTACGTCTCCTTAGATTTACTTTATGAATTTTACGATTATTTGAATCGATTACATATGTTAGAAAGTTCTCCTTTATTTTTATTATATGATACCTACTTTCACGTTTATTATTATTATTATTATCTGGATCAAAATCTTGATAAGTTTTAGTTGCTATCTTTGCTTCACGTTGCTGGAACAAGTTAGCTATTTTTTCTCATTTACATCTCTTTGTCTGACCCTTTCTTCAAATGTTAAATTTTCTTAATTTTCCCCAATAAAAATATTTGTGGGTGTGTTATTGATGAAACTGTGAATCGAATTGTTATACTTATAAGCTGCTTCCTGCATGAGTGATTTAACTGTAATATCTGGTTTTAGTGCTTTTATGCAACTAGCAATTTCACGGATCGTTGAATGGCATATCTCTATTTGTCCATTCGTTTCAGATCTGTTGACAGGAGTTTTAAAAAAATTTATTCCTAGATTCAAAATGGCTTGTTCGATAATATTTGAAACAAAACTACTTTCATTGTCCATTACGATTTGTGCTGGTAAATCCCAGTCATATAATAGTTGTAAAAGAACATTTTTAATGTCTGCTATAGATTTTGATTTAATGGGTCTGATTTTTTAAATATTTTGAGAATTTATCTAACGATGAGATAAATAAGTTATTGGCATTATACGCAAATATATCTGTCGTGAATACCACGATCGAACGAAATTTTAAGCAATAATTTTAGGCGTGTCTTGGCGTGACTGTCGCCAAAATTATAATTTTATTTGTGTTCAAATTCGCCGATCCAAAAGGCCTATTTTCCTTCTGTCGTCTTTTTTATACCCGGAGCTCAGGCTCCCATTTGCACACGCAGGTGCTCCTGAGCTCCTCTGGAACGCAAACCCGCGGTCTGGCAAACGCATCCTCCATCTACATCAAACGCAACCGATGACAGCTCGTCACTGTTGTGACATCGTCTCCCCAAATAAGCGTGCGCGTCGTTCGCTTGTTTATGTGTGCTGTCATCTAACCATGCGCCTGATTTGTGCTGCAGCAGGTAAGTATACTCATATGCTTATTTTTTTTTAAGGTTGCTACGTTACCGCCGGATACGTCCAGAACAGCCAACTTCGTCGCCGGTCGTTCCAATGTGCCACTGGCTGTTCTTAAGGTTACCCGCCTCACTTGGCCGTCCTTCGACCGTATCACTCCCACCACTCGTCCTCTGGGCCATGTGTTCCGCGGTAGGTTCGCATCCACTATCACCACAACGTCTCCTTCTGCGATAGGGCGTACCGGCTTAAACCATTTCGTCCGGCGGGTGAGCGTAGGTAGGTAGTCAGCTATCCACTTTTTCCAGAACATATCGGCCAGTAACTGTGACGTCTTCCAGGATGTTTTAAGAGCCGCTGCGCTGTCGTCGTAGTTGGTAAGTGGTTTGTCCCCGCTCGCGCTTCCCAGGAGGAAGTGATTTGGCGTCAATGGTGGCTCTGAAACGTCATCCAATGGCAAATACGTTAACGGACGTGAATTAATTACCATCTCTATCTCCGCCAGCGCCGTGCCCAGAATTTCGTCGGTAGGGTGTCTCGGAAGCCGTAAAGCGATGATGTTCTTCTTTACCGACTGCACCAACCGCTCCCAGCATCCCCCGAAATGCGGCGCTCCTGGTGGATTGAATTTCCATATCAGTGCCTGTGACGTAAATTCCTCCATCAACTGTTCACGATCAACGTTCTTCAAGCCTTCTCTCAGCTCTCTCGATGCGCCAACGAAGTTAGTTCCGCAGTCAGACAGTATTTCAGCCGGCGCTCCACGTTTCGCGATAAAACGTCTAATCGCCAGGATGCACGACGACGTCGTTAGCGAGTGCGCTACTTCGAGATGGATCGCTCTTGTGGTTAAACACGTGAAAAGGACGCCCCATCGTTTCTCCACTCGTCTGCCCACGGCTACTGTCAAGGGGCCGAAGTAATCGACCCCGGTGAACGTGAAGGCGCGTTGGTAAGCTGCCAATCTTTCGACTGGAAGATTTCCCATCTCCGGAGGATCCGGCGCTGCGTCACGATTTTTGCATTCCTGGCATGCTCGGCGGACGCGATCGTACTCGGAACGCAGGCGTGGCACTTCGAATCTCTCCCTAATCGCGTTCAATGCTGTCTGGTGGTTCAAATGATGATACCGTTGGTGGTAGTACTCCATCAGCAGTGTGGTGACTCGGTGTCTCTTAGGCAGGATAATAGGACGCTTGGTGTCCTCGCTGACCCATGGGCAGTTTATCAGTCGTCCCCGAGACCTCATCACGTCATGCTCATCCAGTTCCGGTGAGAGTTTGTATAGAGTGCTATCCTTTTTAACAACCCTTTGCATTCCAGACTTCCCGACACGGTTTTGCAGGCCTCGGACCTCTTCAGGAAATGCCTCTCGCTGAGTTAGACGGAATATAATCCTTTCGGCCCGTCGTAATTCTTCCTGGGTAAGTGGGCCAACACTCTTCCGACCCTTTTTAGCCTTTAGCTCGAAAATGAAGCGGACAATGAATCCGACTGTCCTCAGCAATACGTTCCACTGAGAAAATCGTTCGAAGGATATAAACTGCTCTTTCGTGGCGTGGTGTAACAGCGACACCCGAATTTCCTCGGACGTCTCCCCAGTATCGGTTCCTTGCCCAGGCCACGTGTGGTCCGATTCCCAAAGAAAATCAGGGCCACGATACCACTGGCTCGAAGCGCTTAAATCCGGGTCTCGTTGCCACTTCGTACCAAGATCTGCGACATTTATCTTGGTTGAGATCCAGCGCCAGTCTTTCACGGCCGTATGCTCTAGCAGTTCTCCAACGCGACAGGCCACAAACTGACTGTATCGACGGTGGTCCGAACGTAACCAGCTTACCACGTTGCGAGAGTCGGTCCAATAGAATACGCGATCTAATCGAATGCGGTGGGATTGTATTATGGTGTTCGCTAACCTTGATCCAATAACTGCGGCTTGCAGCTCAAGGCGCGGAATCGTCGTATGTCGCAGGTTTGTCACTCGAGTTTTCGAGCCTACGAAGGCACATTCGATTGAGCTACCTTCTTCGAACCTTACGTACGCTACTGCTGCCATAGCGCTTTCGCTCGCATCGCAGAAGATATGCAGCTGGGCGTGTTTATATCGGTCAGACGTGAGGAGGCGGTAGCATCTTGGGATCTTGATATCTGTTACTTTGGGAAGAACTGCCAACCATCGGTTCCAACCTTCGGCAATGTTTCCCCCAATTTGATGATTCTTTGTTAAATCGTAAATAACAAAGTTGGTGGGAACTAACGACGACAGGCAGAGTATTAATCTGAAATGGAAAAAGGACCAAGTTCTTATCAATTACGTCTCCTTAGATTTACTTTATGAATTTTACGATTATTTGAATCGATTACATATGTTAGAAAGTTCTCCTTTATTTTTATTATATGATACCTACTTTCACGTTTATTATTATTATTATTATCTGGATCAAAATCTTGATAAGTTTTAGTTGCTATCTTTGCTTCACGTTGCTGGAACAAGTTAGCTATTTTTTCTCATTTACATCTCTTTGTCTGACCCTTTCTTCAAATGTTAAATTTTCTTAATTTTCCCCAATAAAAATATTTTTGGGTGTGTTATTGATGAAACTGTGAATCGAATTGTTATACTTATAAGCTGCTTCCTGCATGAGTGATTTAACTGTAATATCTGGTTTTAGTGCTTTTATGCAACTAGCAATTTCACGGATCGTTGAATGGCATATCTCTATTTGTCCATTCGTTTCAGATCTGTTGACAGGAGTTTTAAAAAAATTTATTCCTAGATTCAAAATGGCTTGTTCGATAATATTTGAAACAAAACTACTTTCATTGTCCATTACGATTTGTGCTGGTAAATCCCAGTCATATAATAGTTGTAAAAGAACATTTTTAATGTCTGCTATAGATTTTGATTTAATGGGTCTGATTTTTTAAATATTTTGAGAATTTATCTAACGATGAGATAAATAAGTTATTGGCATTATACGCAAATATATCTGTCGTGAATACCACGATCGAACGAAATTTTAAGCAATAATTTTAGGCGTGTCTTGGCGTGACTGTCGCCAAAATTATAATTTTATTTGTGTTCAAATTCGCCGATCCAAAAGGCCTATTTTCCTTCTGTCGTCTTTTTTATACCCGGAGCTCAGGCTCCCATTTGCACACGCAGGTGCTCCTGAGCTCCTCTGGAACGCAAACCCGCGGTCTGGCAAACGCATCCTCCATCTACATCAAACGCAACCGATGACAGCTCGTCACTGTTGTGACATCGTCTCCCCAAATAAGCGTGCGCGTCGTTCGCTTGTTTATGTGTGCTGTCATCTAACCATGCGCCTGATTTGTGCTGCAGCAGGTAAGTATACTCATATGCTTATTTTTTTTTAAGGTTGCTACGTTACCGCCGGATACGTCCAGAACAGCCAACTTCGTCGCCGGTCGTTCCAATGTGCCACTGGCTGTTCTTAAGGTTACCCGCCTCACTTGGCCGTCCTTCGACCGTATCACTCCCACCACTCGTCCTCTGGGCCATGTGTTCCGCGGTAGGTTCGCATCCACTATCACCACAACGTCTCCTTCTGCGATAGGGCGTACCGGCTTAAACCATTTCGTCCGGCGGGTGAGCGTAGGTAGGTAGTCAGCTATCCACTTTTTCCAGAACATATCGGCCAGTAACTGTGACGTCTTCCAGGATGTTTTAAGAGCCGCTGCGCTGTCGTCGTAGTTGGTAAGTGGTTTGTCCCCGCTCGCGCTTCCCAGGAGGAAGTGATTTGGCGTCAATGGTGGCTCTGAAACGTCATCCAATGGCAAATACGTTAACGGACGTGAATTAATTACCATCTCTATCTCCGCCAGCGCCGTGCCCAGAATTTCGTCGGTAGGGTGTCTCGGAAGCCGTAAAGCGATGATGTTCTTCTTTACCGACTGCACCAACCGCTCCCAGCATCCCCCGAAATGCGGCGCTCCTGGTGGATTGAATTTCCATATCAGTGCCTGTGACGTAAATTCCTCCATCAACTGTTCACGATCAACGTTCTTCAAGCCTTCTCTCAGCTCTCTCGATGCGCCAACGAAGTTAGTTCCGCAGTCAGACAGTATTTCAGCCGGCGCTCCACGTTTCGCGATAAAACGTCTAATCGCCAGGATGCACGACGACGTCGTTAGCGAGTGCGCTACTTCGAGATGGATCGCTCTTGTGGTTAAACACGTGAAAAGGACGCCCCATCGTTTCTCCACTCGTCTGCCCACGGCTACTGTCAAGGGGCCGAAGTAATCGACCCCGGTGAACGTGAAGGCGCGTTGGTAAGCTGCCAATCTTTCGACTGGAAGATTTCCCATCTCCGGAGGATCCGGCGCTGCGTCACGATTTTTGCATTCCTGGCATGCTCGGCGGACGCGATCGTACTCGGAACGCAGGCGTGGCACTTCGAATCTCTCCCTAATCGCGTTCAATGCTGTCTGGTGGTTCAAATGATGATACCGTTGGTGGTAGTACTCCATCAGCAGTGTGGTGACTCGGTGTCTCTTAGGCAGGATAATAGGACGCTTGGTGTCCTCGCTGACCCATGGGCAGTTTATCAGTCGTCCCCGAGACCTCATCACGTCATGCTCATCCAGTTCCGGTGAGAGTTTGTATAGAGTGCTATCCTTTTTAACAACCCTTTGCATTCCAGACTTCCCGACACGGTTTTGCAGGCCTCGGACCTCTTCAGGAAATGCCTCTCGCTGAGTTAGACGGAATATAATCCTTTCGGCCCGTCGTAATTCTTCCTGGGTAAGTGGGCCAACACTCTTCCGACCCTTTTTAGCCTTTAGCTCGAAAATGAAGCGGACAATGAATCCGACTGTCCTCAGCAATACGTTCCACTGAGAAAATCGTTCGAAGGATATAAACTGCTCTTTCGTGGCGTGGTGTAACAGCGACACCCGAATTTCCTCGGACGTCTCCCCAGTATCGGTTCCTTGCCCAGGCCACGTGTGGTCCGATTCCCAAAGAAAATCAGGGCCACGATACCACTGGCTCGAAGCGCTTAAATCCGGGTCTCGTTGCCACTTCGTACCAAGATCTGCGACATTTATCTTGGTTGAGATCCAGCGCCAGTCTTTCACGGCCGTATGCTCTAGCAGTTCTCCAACGCGACAGGCCACAAACTGACTGTATCGACGGTGGTCCGAACGTAACCAGCTTACCACGTTGCGAGAGTCGGTCCAATAGAATACGCGATCTAATCGAATGCGGTGGGATTGTATTATGGTGTTCGCTAACCTTGATCCAATAACTGCGGCTTGCAGCTCAAGGCGCGGAATCGTCGTATGTCGCAGGTTTGTCACTCGAGTTTTCGAGCCTACGAAGGCACATTCGATTGAGCTACCTTCTTCGAACCTTACGTACGCTACTGCTGCCATAGCGCTTTCGCTCGCATCGCAGAAGATATGCAGCTGGGCGTGTTTATATCGGTCAGACGTGAGGAGGCGGTAGCATCTTGGGATCTTGATATCTGTTACTTTGGGAAGAACTGCCAACCATCGGTTCCAACCTTCGGCAATGTTTCCCCCAATTTGATGATTCTTTGTTAAATCGTAAATAACAAAGTTGGTGGGAACTAACGACGACAGGCAGAGTATTAATCTGAAATGGAAAAAGGACCAAGTTCTTATCAATTACGTCTCCTTAGATTTACTTTATGAATTTTACGATTATTTGAATCGATTACATATGTTAGAAAGTTCTCCTTTATTTTTATTATATGATACCTACTTTCACGTTTATTATTATTATTATTATCTGGATCAAAATCTTGATAAGTTTTAGTTGCTATCTTTGCTTCACGTTGCTGGAACAAGTTAGCTATTTTTTCTCATTTACATCTCTTTGTCTGACCCTTTCTTCAAATGTTAAATTTTCTTAATTTTCCCCAATAAAAATATTTTTGGGTGTGTTATTGATGAAACTGTGAATCGAATTGTTATACTTATAAGCTGCTTCCTGCATGAGTGATTTAACTGTAATATCTGGTTTTAGTGCTTTTATGCAACTAGCAATTTCACGGATCGTTGAATGGCATATCTCTATTTGTCCATTCGTTTCAGATCTGTTGACAGGAGTTTTAAAAAAATTTATTCCTAGATTCAAAATGGCTTGTTCGATAATATTTGAAACAAAACTACTTTCATTGTCCATTACGATTTGTGCTGGTAAATCCCAGTCATATAATAGTTGTAAAAGAACATTTTTAATGTCTGCTATAGATTTTGATTTAATGGGTCTGATTTTTTAAATATTTTGAGAATTTATCTAACGATGAGATAAATAAGTTATTGGCATTATACGCAAATATATCTGTCGTGAATACCACGATCGAACGAAATTTTAAGCAATAATTTTAGGCGTGTCTTGGCGTGACTGTCGCCAAAATTATAATTTTATTTGTGTTCAAATTCGCCGATCCAAAAGGCCTATTTTCCTTCTGTCGTCTTTTTTATACCCGGAGCTCAGGCTCCCATTTGCACACGCAGGTGCTCCTGAGCTCCTCTGGAACGCAAACCCGCGGTCTGGCAAACGCATCCTCCATCTACATCAAACGCAACCGATGACAGCTCGTCACTGTTGTGACATCGTCTCCCCAAATAAGCGTGCGCGTCGTTCGCTTGTTTATGTGTGCTGTCATCTAACCATGCGCCTGATTTGTGCTGCAGCAGGTAAGTATACTCATATGCTTATTTTTTTTTAAGGTTGCTACGTTACCGCCGGATACGTCCAGAACAGCCAACTTCGTCGCCGGTCGTTCCAATGTGCCACTGGCTGTTCTTAAGGTTACCCGCCTCACTTGGCCGTCCTTCGACCGTATCACTCCCACCACTCGTCCTCTGGGCCATGTGTTCCGCGGTAGGTTCGCATCCACTATCACCACAACGTCTCCTTCTGCGATAGGGCGTACCGGCTTAAACCATTTCGTCCGGCGGGTGAGCGTAGGTAGGTAGTCAGCTATCCACTTTTTCCAGAACATATCGGCCAGTAACTGTGACGTCTTCCAGGATGTTTTAAGAGCCGCTGCGCTGTCGTCGTAGTTGGTAAGTGGTTTGTCCCCGCTCGCGCTTCCCAGGAGGAAGTGATTTGGCGTCAATGGTGGCTCTGAAACGTCATCCAATGGCAAATACGTTAACGGACGTGAATTAATTACCATCTCTATCTCCGCCAGCGCCGTGCCCAGAATTTCGTCGGTAGGGTGTCTCGGAAGCCGTAAAGCGATGATGTTCTTCTTTACCGACTGCACCAACCGCTCCCAGCATCCCCCGAAATGCGGCGCTCCTGGTGGATTGAATTTCCATATCAGTGCCTGTGACGTAAATTCCTCCATCAACTGTTCACGATCAACGTTCTTCAAGCCTTCTCTCAGCTCTCTCGATGCGCCAACGAAGTTAGTTCCGCAGTCAGACAGTATTTCAGCCGGCGCTCCACGTTTCGCGATAAAACGTCTAATCGCCAGGATGCACGACGACGTCGTTAGCGAGTGCGCTACTTCGAGATGGATCGCTCTTGTGGTTAAACACGTGAAAAGGACGCCCCATCGTTTCTCCACTCGTCTGCCCACGGCTACTGTCAAGGGGCCGAAGTAATCGACCCCGGTGAACGTGAAGGCGCGTTGGTAAGCTGCCAATCTTTCGACTGGAAGATTTCCCATCTCCGGAGGATCCGGCGCTGCGTCACGATTTTTGCATTCCTGGCATGCTCGGCGGACGCGATCGTACTCGGAACGCAGGCGTGGCACTTCGAATCTCTCCCTAATCGCGTTCAATGCTGTCTGGTGGTTCAAATGATGATACCGTTGGTGGTAGTACTCCATCAGCAGTGTGGTGACTCGGTGTCTCTTAGGCAGGATAATAGGACGCTTGGTGTCCTCGCTGACCCATGGGCAGTTTATCAGTCGTCCCCGAGACCTCATCACGTCATGCTCATCCAGTTCCGGTGAGAGTTTGTATAGAGTGCTATCCTTTTTAACAACCCTTTGCATTCCAGACTTCCCGACACGGTTTTGCAGGCCTCGGACCTCTTCAGGAAATGCCTCTCGCTGAGTTAGACGGAATATAATCCTTTCGGCCCGTCGTAATTCTTCCTGGGTAAGTGGGCCAACACTCTTCCGACCCTTTTTAGCCTTTAGCTCGAAAATGAAGCGGACAATGAATCCGACTGTCCTCAGCAATACGTTCCACTGAGAAAATCGTTCGAAGGATATAAACTGCTCTTTCGTGGCGTGGTGTAACAGCGACACCCGAATTTCCTCGGACGTCTCCCCAGTATCGGTTCCTTGCCCAGGCCACGTGTGGTCCGATTCCCAAAGAAAATCAGGGCCACGATACCACTGGCTCGAAGCGCTTAAATCCGGGTCTCGTTGCCACTTCGTACCAAGATCTGCGACATTTATCTTGGTTGAGATCCAGCGCCAGTCTTTCACGGCCGTATGCTCTAGCAGTTCTCCAACGCGACAGGCCACAAACTGACTGTATCGACGGTGGTCCGAACGTAACCAGCTTACCACGTTGCGAGAGTCGGTCCAATAGAATACGCGATCTAATCGAATGCGGTGGGATTGTATTATGGTGTTCGCTAACCTTGATCCAATAACTGCGGCTTGCAGCTCAAGGCGCGGAATCGTCGTATGTCGCAGGTTTGTCACTCGAGTTTTCGAGCCTACGAAGGCACATTCGATTGAGCTACCTTCTTCGAACCTTACGTACGCTACTGCTGCCATAGCGCTTTCGCTCGCATCGCAGAAGATATGCAGCTGGGCGTGTTTATATCGGTCAGACGTGAGGAGGCGGTAGCATCTTGGGATCTTGATATCTGTTACTTTGGGAAGAACTGCCAACCATCGGTTCCAACCTTCGCCAATGTTTCCCCCAATTTGATGATTCTTTGTTAAATCGTAAATAACAAAGTTGGTGGGAACTAACGACGACAGGCAGAGTATTAATCTGAAATGGAAAAAGGACCAAGTTCTTATCAATTACGTCTCCTTAGATTTACTTTATGAATTTTACGATTATTTGAATCGATTACATATGTTAGAAAGTTCTCCTTTATTTTTATTATATGATACCTACTTTCACGTTTATTATTATTATTATTATCTGGATCAAAATCTTGATAAGTTTTAGTTGCTATCTTTGCTTCACGTTGCTGGAACAAGTTAGCTATTTTTTCTCATTTACATCTCTTTGTCTGACCCTTTCTTCAAATGTTAAATTTTCTTAATTTTCCCCAATAAAAATATTTTTGGGTGTGTTATTGATGAAACTGTGAATCGAATTGTTATACTTATAAGCTGCTTCCTGCATGAGTGATTTAACTGTAATATCTGGTTTTAGTGCTTTTATGCAACTAGCAATTTCACGGATCGTTGAATGGCATATCTCTATTTGTCCATTCGTTTCAGTTCTGTTGACAGGAGTTTTAAAAAAAATTATTCCTAGATTCAAAATGGCTTGTTCGATAATATTTGAAACAAAACTACTTTCATTGTCCATTACGATTTGTGCTGGTAAATCCCAGTCATATAATAGTTGTAAAAGAACATTTTTAATGTCTGCTATAGATTTTGATTTAATGGGTCTGATTTTTTAAATATTTTGAGAATTTATCTAACGATGAGATAAATAAGTTATTGGCATTATACGCAAATATATCTGTCGTGAATACCACGATCGAACGAAATTTTAAGCAATAATTTTAGGCGTGTCTTGGCGTGACTGTCGCCAAAATTATAATTTTATTTGTGTTCAAATTCGCCGATCCAAAAGGCCTATTTTCCTTCTGTCGTCTTTTTTATACCCGGAGCTCAGGCTCCCATTTGCACACGCAGGTGCTCCTGAGCTCCTCTGGAACGCAAACCCGCGGTCTGGCAAACGCATCCTCCATCTACATCAAACGCAACCGATGACAGCTCGTCACTGTTGTGACATCGTCTCCCCAAATAAGCGTGCGCGTCGTTCGCTTGTTTATGTGTGCTGTCATCTAACCATGCGCCTGATTTGTGCTGCAGCAGGTAAGTATACTCATATGCTTATTTTTTTTAAAGGTTGCTACGTTACCGCCGGATACGTCCAGAACAGCCAACTTCGTCGCCGGTCGTTCCAATGTGCCACTGGCTGTTCTTAAGGTTACCCGCCTCACTTGGCCGTCCTTCGACCGTATCACTCCCACCACTCGTCCTCTGGGCCATGTGTTCCGCGGTAGGTTCGCATCCACTATCACCACAACGTCTCCTTCTGCGATAGGGCGTACCGGCTTAAACCATTTCGTCCGGCGGGTGAGCGTAGGTAGGTAGTCAGCTATCCACTTTTTCCAGAACATATCGGCCAGTAACTGTGACGTCTTCCAGGATGTTTTAAGAGCCGCTGCGCTGTCGTCGTAGTTGGTAAGTGGTTTGTCCCCGCTCGCGCTTCCCAGGAGGAAGTGATTTGGCGTCAATGGTGGCTCTGAAACGTCATCCAATGGCAAATACGTTAACGGACGTGAATTAATTACCATCTCTATCTCCGCCAGCGCCGTGCCCAGAATTTCGTCGGTAGGGTGTCTCGGAAGCCGTAAAGCGATGATGTTCTTCTTTACCGACTGCACCAACCGCTCCCAGCATCCCCCGAAATGCGGCGCTCCTGGTGGATTGAATTTCCATATCAGTGCCTGTGACGTAAATTCCTCCATCAACTGTTCACGATCAACGTTCTTCAAGCCTTCTCTCAGCTCTCTCGATGCGCCAACGAAGTTAGTTCCGCAGTCAGACAGTATTTCAGCCGGCGCTCCACGTTTCGCGATAAAACGTCTAATCGCCAGGATGCACGACGACGTCGTTAGCGAGTGCGCTACTTCGAGATGGATCGCTCTTGTGGTTAAACACGTGAAAAGGACGCCCCATCGTTTCTCCACTCGTCTGCCCACGGCTACTGTCAAGGGGCCGAAGTAATCGACCCCGGTGAACGTGAAGGCGCGTTGGTAAGCTGCCAATCTTTCGACTGGAAGATTTCCCATCTCCGGAGGATCCGGCGCTGCGTCACGATTTTTGCATTCCTGGCATGCTCGGCGGACGCGATCGTACTCGGAACGCAGGCGTGGCACTTCGAATCTCTCCCTAATCGCGTTCAATGCTGTCTGGTGGTTCAAATGATGATACCGTTGGTGGTAGTACTCCATCAGCAGTGTGGTGACTCGGTGTCTCTTAGGCAGGATAATAGGACGCTTGGTGTCCTCGCTGACCCATGGGCAGTTTATCAGTCGTCCCCGAGACCTCATCACGTCATGCTCATCCAGTTCCGGTGAGAGTTTGTATAGAGTGCTATCCTTTTTAACAACCCTTTGCATTCCAGACTTCCCGACACGGTTTTGCAGGCCTCGGACCTCTTCAGGAAATGCCTCTCGCTGAGTTAGACGGAATATAATCCTTTCGGCCCGTCGTAATTCTTCCTGGGTAAGTGGGCCAACACTCTTCCGACCCTTTTTAGCCTTTAGCTCGAAAATGAAGCGGACAATGAATCCGACTGTCCTCAGCAATACGTTCCACTGAGAAAATCGTTCGAAGGATATAAACTGCTCTTTCGTGGCGTGGTGTAACAGCGACACCCGAATTTCCTCGGACGTCTCCCCAGTATCGGTTCCTTGCCCAGGCCACGTGTGGTCCGATTCCCAAAGAAAATCAGGGCCACGATACCACTGGCTCGAAGCGCTTAAATCCGGGTCTCGTTGCCACTTCGTACCAAGATCTGCGACATTTATCTTGGTTGAGATCCAGCGCCAGTCTTTCACGGCCGTATGCTCTAGCAGTTCTCCAACGCGACAGGCCACAAACTGACTGTATCGACGGTGGTCCGAACGTAACCAGCTTACCACGTTGCGAGAGTCGGTCCAATAGAATACGCGATCTAATCGAATGCGGTGGGATTGTATTATGGTGTTCGCTAACCTTGATCCAATAACTGCGGCTTGCAGCTCAAGGCGCGGAATCGTCGTATGTCGCAGGTTTGTCACTCGAGTTTTCGAGCCTACGAAGGCACATTCGATTGAGCTACCTTCTTCGAACCTTACGTACGCTACTGCTGCCATAGCGCTTTCGCTCGCATCGCAGAAGATATGCAGCTGGGCGTGTTTATATCGGTCAGACGTGAGGAGGCGGTAGCATCTTGGGATCTTGATATCTGTTACTTTGGGAAGAACTGCCAACCATCGGTTCCAACCTTCGGCAATGTTTCCCCCAATTTGATGATTCTTTGTTAAATCGTAAATAACAAAGTTGGTGGGAACTAACGACGACAGGCAGAGTATTAATCTGAAATGGAAAAAGGACCAAGTTCTTATCAATTACGTCTCCTTAGATTTACTTTATGAATTTTACGATTATTTGAATCGATTACATATGTTAGAAAGTTCTCCTTTATTTTTATTATATGATACCTACTTTCACGTTTATTATTATTATTATTATCTGGATCAAAATCTTGATAAGTTTTAGTTGCTATCTTTGCTTCACGTTGCTGGAACAAGTTAGCTATTTTTTCTCATTTACATCTCTTTGTCTGACCCTTTCTTCAAATGTTAAATTTTCTTAATTTTCCCCAATAAAAATATTTTTGGGTGTGTTATTGATGAAACTGTGAATCGAATTGTTATACTTATAAGCTGCTTCCTGCATGAGTGATTTAACTGTAATATCTGGTTTTAGTGCTTTTATGCAACTAGCAATTTCACGGATCGTTGAATGGCATATCTCTATTTGTCCATTCGTTTCAGTTCTGTTGACAGGAGTTTTAAAAAAAATTATTCCTAGATTCAAAATGGCTTGTTCGATAATATTTGAAACAAAACTACTTTCATTGTCCATTACGATTTGTGCTGGTAAATCCCAGTCATATAATAGTTGTAAAAGAACATTTTTAATGTCTGCTATAGATTTTGATTTAATGGGTCTGATTTTTTAAATATTTTGAGAATTTATCTAACGATGAGATAAATAAGTTATTGGCATTATACGCAAATATATCTGTCGTGAATACCACGATCGAACGAAATTTTAAGCAATAATTTTAGGCGTGTCTTGGCGTGACTGTCGCCAAAATTATAATTTTATTTGTGTTCAAATTCGCCGATCCAAAAGGCCTATTTTCCTTCTGTCGTCTTTTTTATACCCGGAGCTCAGGCTCCCATTTGCACACGCAGGTGCTCCTGAGCTCCTCTGGAACGCAAACCCGCGGTCTGGCAAACGCATCCTCCATCTACATCAAACGCAACCGATGACAGCTCGTCACTGTTGTGACATCGTCTCCCCAAATAAGCGTGCGCGTCGTTCGCTTGTTTATGTGTGCTGTCATCTAACCATGCGCCTGATTTGTGCTGCAGCAGGTAAGTATACTCATATGCTTATTTTTTTTAAAGGTTGCTACGTTACCGCCGGATACGTCCAGAACAGCCAACTTCGTCGCCGGTCGTTCCAATGTGCCACTGGCTGTTCTTAAGGTTACCCGCCTCACTTGGCCGTCCTTCGACCGTATCACTCCCACCACTCGTCCTCTGGGCCATGTGTTCCGCGGTAGGTTCGCATCCACTATCACCACAACGTCTCCTTCTGCGATAGGGCGTACCGGCTTAAACCATTTCGTCCGGCGGGTGAGCGTAGGTAGGTAGTCAGCTATCCACTTTTTCCAGAACATATCGGCCAGTAACTGTGACGTCTTCCAGGATGTTTTAAGAGCCGCTGCGCTGTCGTCGTAGTTGGTAAGTGGTTTGTCCCCGCTCGCGCTTCCCAGGAGGAAGTGATTTGGCGTCAATGGTGGCTCTGAAACGTCATCCAATGGCAAATACGTTAACGGACGTGAATTAATTACCATCTCTATCTCCGCCAGCGCCGTGCCCAGAATTTCGTCGGTAGGGTGTCTCGGAAGCCGTAAAGCGATGATGTTCTTCTTTACCGACTGCACCAACCGCTCCCAGCATCCCCCGAAATGCGGCGCTCCTGGTGGATTGAATTTCCATATCAGTGCCTGTGACGTAAATTCCTCCATCAACTGTTCACGATCAACGTTCTTCAAGCCTTCTCTCAGCTCTCTCGATGCGCCAACGAAGTTAGTTCCGCAGTCAGACAGTATTTCAGCCGGCGCTCCACGTTTCGCGATAAAACGTCTAATCGCCAGGATGCACGACGACGTCGTTAGCGAGTGCGCTACTTCGAGATGGATCGCTCTTGTGGTTAAACACGTGAAAAGGACGCCCCATCGTTTCTCCACTCGTCTGCCCACGGCTACTGTCAAGGGGCCGAAGTAATCGACCCCGGTGAACGTGAAGGCGCGTTGGTAAGCTGCCAATCTTTCGACTGGAAGATTTCCCATCTCCGGAGGATCCGGCGCTGCGTCACGATTTTTGCATTCCTGGCATGCTCGGCGGACGCGATCGTACTCGGAACGCAGGCGTGGCACTTCGAATCTCTCCCTAATCGCGTTCAATGCTGTCTGGTGGTTCAAATGATGATACCGTTGGTGGTAGTACTCCATCAGCAGTGTGGTGACTCGGTGTCTCTTAGGCAGGATAATAGGACGCTTGGTGTTCTCGCTGACCCATGGGCAGTTTATCAGTCGTCCCCGAGACCTCATCACGTCATGCTCATCCAGTTCCGGTGAGAGTTTGTATAGAGTGCTATCCTTTTTAACAACCCTTTGCATTCCAGACTTCCCGACACGGTTTTGCAGGCCTCGGACCTCTTCAGGAAATGCCTCTCGCTGAGTTAGACGGAATATAATCCTTTCGGCCCGTCGTAATTCTTCCTGGGTAAGTGGGCCAACACTCTTCCGACCCTTTTTAGCCTTTAGCTCGAAAATGAAGCGGACAATGAATCCGACTGTCCTCAGCAATACGTTCCACTGAGAAAATCGTTCGAAGGATATAAACTGCTCTTTCGTGGCGTGGTGTAACAGCGACACCCGAATTTCCTCGGACGTCTCCCCAGTATCGGTTCCTTGCCCAGGCCACGTGTGGTCCGATTCCCAAAGAAAATCAGGGCCACGATACCACTGGCTCGAAGCGCTTAAATCCGGGTCTCGTTGCCACTTCGTACCAAGATCTGCGACATTTATCTTGGTTGAGATCCAGCGCCAGTCTTTCACGGCCGTATGCTCTAGCAGTTCTCCAACGCGACAGGCCACAAACTGACTGTATCGACGGTGGTCCGAACGTAACCAGCTTACCACGTTGCGAGAGTCGGTCCAATAGAATACGCGATCTAATCGAATGCGGTGGGATTGTATTATGGTGTTCGCTAACCTTGATCCAATAACTGCGGCTTGCAGCTCAAGGCGCGGAATCGTCGTATGTCGCAGGTTTGTCACTCGAGTTTTCGAGCCTACGAAGGCACATTCGATTGAGCTACCTTCTTCGAACCTTACGTACGCTACTGCTGCCATAGCGCTTTCGCTCGCATCGCAGAAGATATGCAGCTGGGCGTGTTTATATCGGTCAGACGTGAGGAGGCGGTAGCATCTTGGGATCTTGATATCTGTTACTTTGGGAAGAACTGCCAACCATCGGTTCCAACCTTCGGCAATGTTTCCCCCAATTTGATGATTCTTTGTTAAATCGTAAATAACAAAGTTGGTGGGAACTAACGACGACAGGCAGAGTATTAATCTGAAATGGAAAAAGGACCAAGTTCTTATCAATTACGTCTCCTTAGATTTACTTTATGAATTTTACGATTATTTGAATCGATTACATATGTTAGAAAGTTCTCCTTTATTTTTATTATATGATACCTACTTTCACGTTTATTATTATTATTATTATCTGGATCAAAATCTTGATAAGTTTTAGTTGCTATCTTTGCTTCACGTTGCTGGAACAAGTTAGCTATTTTTTCTCATTTACATCTCTTTGTCTGACCCTTTCTTCAAATGTTAAATTTTCTTAATTTTCCCCAATAAAAATATTTTTGGGTGTGTTATTGATGGAACTGTGAATCGAATTGTTATACTTATATGCTGCTTCCTGCATGAGTGATTTAACTGTAATATCTGGTTTTAGTGCTTTTATGCATCTAGCAATTTCACGGATCGTTGAATGGCATATCTCTATTTGTCCATTCGTTTCAGATCTGTTGACAGGAGTTTAAAAAAAATTTATTCCTAGATTCAAAATGGCTTGTTCGATAATATTTGAAACAAAACTACTTTCATTGTCCATTACGATTTGTGCTGGTAAATCCCAGTCATATAATAGTTGTAAAAGAACATTTTTAATGTCTGCTATAGATTTTGATTTAATGGGTCTGATTTTTTAAATATTTTGAGAATTTATCTAACGATGAGATAAATAAGTTATTGGCATTATACGCAAATATATCTGTCGTGAATACCACGATCGAACGAAATTTTAAGCAATAATTTTAGGCGTGTCTTGGCGTGACTGTCGCCAAAATTATAATTTTATTTGTGTTCAAATTCGCCGATCCAAAAGGCCTATTTTCCTTCTGTCGTCTTTTTTATACCCGGAGCTCAGGCTCCCATTTGCACACGCAGGTGCTCCTGAGCTCCTCTGGAACGCAAACCCGCGGTCTGGCAAACGCATCCTCCATCTACATCAAACGCAACCGATGACAGCTCGTCACTGTTGTGACATCGTCTCCCCAAATAAGCGTGCGCGTCGTTCGCTTGTTTATGTGTGCTGTCATCTAACCATGCGCCTGATTTGTGCTGCAGCAGGTAAGTATACTCATATGCTTATTTTTTTTTAAGGTTGCTACGTTACCGCCGGATACGTCCAGAACAGCCAACTTCGTCGCCGGTCGTTCCAATGTGCCACTGGCTGTTCTTAAGGTTACCCGCCTCACTTGGCCGTCCTTCGACCGTATCACTCCCACCACTCGTCCTCTGGGCCATGTGTTCCGCGGTAGGTTCGCATCCACTATCACCACAACGTCTCCTTCTGCGATAGGGCGTACCGGCTTAAACCATTTCGTCCGGCGGGTGAGCGTAGGTAGGTAGTCAGCTATCCACTTTTTCCAGAACATATCGGCCAGTAACTGTGACGTCTTCCAGGATGTTTTAAGAGCCGCTGCGCTGTCGTCGTAGTTGGTAAGTGGTTTGTCCCCGCTCGCGCTTCCCAGGAGGAAGTGATTTGGCGTCAATGGTGGCTCTGAAACGTCATCCAATGGCAAATACGTTAACGGACGTGAATTAATTACCATCTCTATCTCCGCCAGCGCCGTGCCCAGAATTTCGTCGGTAGGGTGTCTCGGAAGCCGTAAAGCGATGATGTTCTTCTTTACCGACTGCACCAACCGCTCCCAGCATCCCCCGAAATGCGGCGCTCCTGGTGGATTGAATTTCCATATCAGTGCCTGTGACGTAAATTCCTCCATCAACTGTTCACGATCAACGTTCTTCAAGCCTTCTCTCAGCTCTCTCGATGCGCCAACGAAGTTAGTTCCGCAGTCAGACAGTATTTCAGCCGGCGCTCCACGTTTCGCGATAAAACGTCTAATCGCCAGGATGCACGACGACGTCGTTAGCGAGTGCGCTACTTCGAGATGGATCGCTCTTGTGGTTAAACACGTGAAAAGGACGCCCCATCGTTTCTCCACTCGTCTGCCCACGGCTACTGTCAAGGGGCCGAAGTAATCGACCCCGGTGAACGTGAAGGCGCGTTGGTAAGCTGCCAATCTTTCGACTGGAAGATTTCCCATCTCCGGAGGATCCGGCGCTGCGTCACGATTTTTGCATTCCTGGCATGCTCGGCGGACGCGATCGTACTCGGAACGCAGGCGTGGCACTTCGAATCTCTCCCTAATTGCGTTCAATGCTGTCTGGTGGTTCAAATGATGATACCGTTGGTGGTAGTACTCCATCAGCAGTGTGGTGACTCGGTGTCTCTTAGGCAGGATAATAGGACGCTTGGTGTCCTCGCTGACCCATGGGCAGTTTATCAGTCGTCCCCGAGACCTCATCACGTCATGCTCATCCAGTTCCGGTGAGAGTTTGTATAGAGTGCTATCCTTTTTAACAACCCTTTGCATTCCAGACTTCCCGACACGGTTTTGCAGGCCTCGGACCTCTTCAGGAAATGCCTCTCGCTGAGTTAGACGGAATATAATCCTTTCGGCCCGTCGTAATTCTTCCTGGGTAAGTGGGCCAACACTCTTCCGACCCTTTTTAGCCTTTAGCTCGAAAATGAAGCGGACAATGAATCCGACTGTCCTCAGCAATACGTTCCACTGAGAAAATCGTTCGAAGGATATAAACTGCTCTTTCGTGGCGTGGTGTAACAGCGACACCCGAATTTCCTCGGACGTCTCCCCAGTATCGGTTCCTTGCCCAGGCCACGTGTGGTCCGATTCCCAAAGAAAATCAGGGCCACGATACCACTGGCTCGAAGCGCTTAAATCCGGGTCTCGTTGCCACTTCGTACCAAGATCTGCGACATTTATCTTGGTTGAGATCCAGCGCCAGTCTTTCACGGCCGTATGCTCTAGCAGTTCTCCAACGCGACAGGCCACAAACTGACTGTATCGACGGTGGTCCGAACGTAACCAGCTTACCACGTTGCGAGAGTCGGTCCAATAGAATACGCGATCTAATCGAATGCGGTGGGATTGTATTATGGTGTTCGCTAACCTTGATCCAATAACTGCGGCTTGCAGCTCAAGGCGCGGAATCGTCGTATGTCGCAGGTTTGTCACTCGAGTTTTCGAGCCTACGAAGGCACATTCGATTGAGCTACCTTCTTCGAACCTTACGTACGCTACTGCTGCCATAGCGCTTTCGCTCGCATCGCAGAAGATATGCAGCTGGGCGTGTTTATATCGGTCAGACGTGAGGAGGCGGTAGCATCTTGGGATCTTGATATCTGTTACTTTGGGAAGAACTGCCAACCATCGGTTCCAACCTTCGGCAATGTTTCCCCCAATTTGATGATTCTTTGTTAAATCGTAAATAACAAAGTTGGTGGGAACTAACGACGACAGGCAGAGTATTAATCTGAAATGGAAAAAGGACCAAGTTCTTATCAATTACGTCTCCTTAGATTTACTTTATGAATTTTACGATTATTTGAATCGATTACATATGTTAGAAAGTTCTCCTTTATTTTTATTATATGATACCTACTTTCACGTTTATTATTATTATTATTATCTGGATCAAAATCTTGATAAGTTTTAGTTGCTATCTTTGCTTCACGTTGCTGGAACAAGTTAGCTATTTTTTCTCATTTACATCTCTTTGTCTGACCCTTTCTTCAAATGTTAAATTTTCTTAATTTTCCCCAATAAAAATATTTTTGGGTGTGTTATTGATGAAACTGTGAATCGAATTGTTATACTTATAAGCTGCTTCCTGCATGAGTGATTTAACTGTAATATCTGGTTTTAGTGCTTTTATGCAACTAGCAATTTCACGGATCGTTGAATGGCATATCTCTATTTGTCCATTCGTTTCAGTTCTGTTGACAGGAGTTTTAAAAAAAATTATTCCTAGATTCAAAATGGCTTGTTCGATAATATTTGAAACAAAACTACTTTCATTGTCCATTACGATTTGTGCTGGTAAATCCCAGTCATATAATAGTTGTAAAAGAACATTTTTAATGTCTGCTATAGATTTTGATTTAATGGGTCTGATTTTTTAAATATTTTGAGAATTTATCTAACGATGAGATAAATAAGTTATTGGCATTATACGCAAATATATCTGTCGTGAATACCACGATCGAACGAAATTTTAAGCAATAATTTTAGGCGTGTCTTGGCGTGACTGTCGCCAAAATTATAATTTTATTTGTGTTCAAATTCGCCGATCCAAAAGGCCTATTTTCCTTCTGTCGTCTTTTTTATACCCGGAGCTCAGGCTCCCATTTGCACACGCAGGTGCTCCTGAGCTCCTCTGGAACGCAAACCCGCGGTCTGGCAAACGCATCCTCCATCTACATCAAACGCAACCGATGACAGCTCGTCACTGTTGTGACATCGTCTCCCCAAATAAGCGTGCGCGTCGTTCGCTTGTTTATGTGTGCTGTCATCTAACCATGCGCCTGATTTGTGCTGCAGCAGGTAAGTATACTCATATGCTTATTTTTTTTAAAGGTTGCTACGTTACCGCCGGATACGTCCAGAACAGCCAACTTCGTCGCCGGTCGTTCCAATGTGCCACTGGCTGTTCTTAAGGTTACCCGCCTCACTTGGCCGTCCTTCGACCGTATCACTCCCACCACTCGTCCTCTGGGCCATGTGTTCCGCGGTAGGTTCGCATCCACTATCACCACAACGTCTCCTTCTGCGATAGGGCGTACCGGCTTAAACCATTTCGTCCGGCGGGTGAGCGTAGGTAGGTAGTCAGCTATCCACTTTTTCCAGAACATATCGGCCAGTAACTGTGACGTCTTCCAGGATGTTTTAAGAGCCGCTGCGCTGTCGTCGTAGTTGGTAAGTGGTTTGTCCCCGCTCGCGCTTCCCAGGAGGAAGTGATTTGGCGTCAATGGTGGCTCTGAAACGTCATCCAATGGCAAATACGTTAACGGACGTGAATTAATTACCATCTCTATCTCCGCCAGCGCCGTGCCCAGAATTTCGTCGGTAGGGTGTCTCGGAAGCCGTAAAGCGATGATGTTCTTCTTTACCGACTGCACCAACCGCTCCCAGCATCCCCCGAAATGCGGCGCTCCTGGTGGATTGAATTTCCATATCAGTGCCTGTGACGTAAATTCCTCCATCAACTGTTCACGATCAACGTTCTTCAAGCCTTCTCTCAGCTCTCTCGATGCGCCAACGAAGTTAGTTCCGCAGTCAGACAGTATTTCAGCCGGCGCTCCACGTTTCGCGATAAAACGTCTAATCGCCAGGATGCACGACGACGTCGTTAGCGAGTGCGCTACTTCGAGATGGATCGCTCTTGTGGTTAAACACGTGAAAAGGACGCCCCATCGTTTCTCCACTCGTCTGCCCACGGCTACTGTCAAGGGGCCGAAGTAATCGACCCCGGTGAACGTGAAGGCGCGTTGGTAAGCTGCCAATCTTTCGACTGGAAGATTTCCCATCTCCGGAGGATCCGGCGCTGCGTCACGATTTTTGCATTCCTGGCATGCTCGGCGGACGCGATCGTACTCGGAACGCAGGCGTGGCACTTCGAATCTCTCCCTAATCGCGTTCAATGCTGTCTGGTGGTTCAAATGATGATACCGTTGGTGGTAGTACTCCATCAGCAGTGTGGTGACTCGGTGTCTCTTAGGCAGGATAATAGGACGCTTGGTGTTCTCGCTGACCCATGGGCAGTTTATCAGTCGTCCCCGAGACCTCATCACGTCATGCTCATCCAGTTCCGGTGAGAGTTTGTATAGAGTGCTATCCTTTTTAACAACCCTTTGCATTCCAGACTTCCCGACACGGTTTTGCAGGCCTCGGACCTCTTCAGGAAATGCCTCTCGCTGAGTTAGACGGAATATAATCCTTTCGGCCCGTCGTAATTCTTCCTGGGTAAGTGGGCCAACACTCTTCCGACCCTTTTTAGCCTTTAGCTCGAAAATGAAGCGGACAATGAATCCGACTGTCCTCAGCAATACGTTCCACTGAGAAAATCGTTCGAAGGATATAAACTGCTCTTTCGTGGCGTGGTGTAACAGCGACACCCGAATTTCCTCGGACGTCTCCCCAGTATCGGTTCCTTGCCCAGGCCACGTGTGGTCCGATTCCCAAAGAAAATCAGGGCCACGATACCACTGGCTCGAAGCGCTTAAATCCGGGTCTCGTTGCCACTTCGTACCAAGATCTGCGACATTTATCTTGGTTGAGATCCAGCGCCAGTCTTTCACGGCCGTATGCTCTAGCAGTTCTCCAACGCGACAGGCCACAAACTGACTGTATCGACGGTGGTCCGAACGTAACCAGCTTACCACGTTGCGAGAGTCGGTCCAATAGAATACGCGATCTAATCGAATGCGGTGGGATTGTATTATGGTGTTCGCTAACCTTGATCCAATAACTGCGGCTTGCAGCTCAAGGCGCGGAATCGTCGTATGTCGCAGGTTTGTCACTCGAGTTTTCGAGCCTACGAAGGCACATTCGATTGAGCTACCTTCTTCGAACCTTACGTACGCTACTGCTGCCATAGCGCTTTCGCTCGCATCGCAGAAGATATGCAGCTGGGCGTGTTTATATCGGTCAGACGTGAGGAGGCGGTAGCATCTTGGGATCTTGATATCTGTTACTTTGGGAAGAACTGCCAACCATCGGTTCCAACCTTCGGCAATGTTTCCCCCAATTTGATGATTCTTTGTTAAATCGTAAATAACAAAGTTGGTGGGAACTAACGACGACAGGCAGAGTATTAATCTGAAATGGAAAAAGGACCAAGTTCTTATCAATTACGTCTCCTTAGATTTACTTTATGAATTTTACGATTATTTGAATCGATTACATATGTTAGAAAGTTCTCCTTTATTTTTATTATATGATACCTACTTTCACGTTTATTATTATTATTATTATCTGGATCAAAATCTTGATAAGTTTTAGTTGCTATCTTTGCTTCACGTTGCTGGAACAAGTTAGCTATTTTTTCTCATTTACATCTCTTTGTCTGACCCTTTCTTCAAATGTTAAATTTTCTTAATTTTCCCCAATAAAAATATTTTTGGGTGTGTTATTGATGGAACTGTGAATCGAATTGTTATACTTATATGCTGCTTCCTGCATGAGTGATTTAACTGTAATATCTGGTTTTAGTGCTTTTATGCATCTAGCAATTTCACGGATCGTTGAATGGCATATCTCTATTTGTCCATTCGTTTCAGATCTGTTGACAGGAGTTTAAAAAAAATTTATTCCTAGATTCAAAATGGCTTGTTCGATAATATTTGAAACAAAACTACTTTCATTGTCCATTACGATTTGTGCTGGTAAATCCCAGTCATATAATAGTTGTAAAAGAACATTTTTAATGTCTGCTATAGATTTTGATTTAATGGGTCTGATTTTTTAAATATTTTGAGAATTTATCTAACGATGAGATAAATAAGTTATTGGCATTATACGCAAATATATCTGTCGTGAATACCACGATCGAACGAAATTTTAAGCAATAATTTTAGGCGTGTCTTGGCGTGACTGTCGCCAAAATTATAATTTTATTTGTGTTCAAATTCGCCGATCCAAAAGGCCTATTTTCCTTCTGTCGTCTTTTTTATACCCGGAGCTCAGGCTCCCATTTGCACACGCAGGTGCTCCTGAGCTCCTCTGGAACGCAAACCCGCGGTCTGGCAAACGCATCCTCCATCTACATCAAACGCAACCGATGACAGCTCGTCACTGTTGTGACATCGTCTCCCCAAATAAGCGTGCGCGTCGTTCGCTTGTTTATGTGTGCTGTCATCTAACCATGCGCCTGATTTGTGCTGCAGCAGGTAAGTATACTCATATGCTTATTTTTTTTTAAGGTTGCTACGTTACCGCCGGATACGTCCAGAACAGCCAACTTCGTCGCCGGTCGTTCCAATGTGCCACTGGCTGTTCTTAAGGTTACCCGCCTCACTTGGCCGTCCTTCGACCGTATCACTCCCACCACTCGTCCTCTGGGCCATGTGTTCCGCGGTAGGTTCGCATCCACTATCACCACAACGTCTCCTTCTGCGATAGGGCGTACCGGCTTAAACCATTTCGTCCGGCGGGTGAGCGTAGGTAGGTAGTCAGCTATCCACTTTTTCCAGAACATATCGGCCAGTAACTGTGACGTCTTCCAGGATGTTTTAAGAGCCGCTGCGCTGTCGTCGTAGTTGGTAAGTGGTTTGTCCCCGCTCGCGCTTCCCAGGAGGAAGTGATTTGGCGTCAATGGTGGCTCTGAAACGTCATCCAATGGCAAATACGTTAACGGACGTGAATTAATTACCATCTCTATCTCCGCCAGCGCCGTGCCCAGAATTTCGTCGGTAGGGTGTCTCGGAAGCCGTAAAGCGATGATGTTCTTCTTTACCGACTGCACCAACCGCTCCCAGCATCCCCCGAAATGCGGCGCTCCTGGTGGATTGAATTTCCATATCAGTGCCTGTGACGTAAATTCCTCCATCAACTGTTCACGATCAACGTTCTTCAAGCCTTCTCTCAGCTCTCTCGATGCGCCAACGAAGTTAGTTCCGCAGTCAGACAGTATTTCAGCCGGCGCTCCACGTTTCGCGATAAAACGTCTAATCGCCAGGATGCACGACGACGTCGTTAGCGAGTGCGCTACTTCGAGATGGATCGCTCTTGTGGTTAAACACGTGAAAAGGACGCCCCATCGTTTCTCCACTCGTCTGCCCACGGCTACTGTCAAGGGGCCGAAGTAATCGACCCCGGTGAACGTGAAGGCGCGTTGGTAAGCTGCCAATCTTTCGACTGGAAGATTTCCCATCTCCGGAGGATCCGGCGCTGCGTCACGATTTTTGCATTCCTGGCATGCTCGGCGGACGCGATCGTACTCGGAACGCAGGCGTGGCACTTCGAATCTCTCCCTAATCGCGTTCAATGCTGTCTGGTGGTTCAAATGATGATACCGTTGGTGGTAGTACTCCATCAGCAGTGTGGTGACTCGGTGTCTCTTAGGCAGGATAATAGGACGCTTGGTGTTCTCGCTGACCCATGGGCAGTTTATCAGTCGTCCCCGAGACCTCATCACGTCATGCTCATCCAGTTCCGGTGAGAGTTTGTATAGAGTGCTATCCTTTTTAACAACCCTTTGCATTCCAGACTTCCCGACACGGTTTTGCAGGCCTCGGACCTCTTCAGGAAATGCCTCTCGCTGAGTTAGACGGAATATAATCCTTTCGGCCCGTCGTAATTCTTCCTGGGTAAGTGGGCCAACACTCTTCCGACCCTTTTTAGCCTTTAGCTCGAAAATGAAGCGGACAATGAATCCGACTGTCCTCAGCAATACGTTCCACTGAGAAAATCGTTCGAAGGATATAAACTGCTCTTTCGTGGCGTGGTGTAACAGCGACACCCGAATTTCCTCGGACGTCTCCCCAGTATCGGTTCCTTGCCCAGGCCACGTGTGGTCCGATTCCCAAAGAAAATCAGGGCCACGATACCACTGGCTCGAAGCGCTTAAATCCGGGTCTCGTTGCCACTTCGTACCAAGATCTGCGACATTTATCTTGGTTGAGATCCAGCGCCAGTCTTTCACGGCCGTATGCTCTAGCAGTTCTCCAACGCGACAGGCCACAAACTGACTGTATCGACGGTGGTCCGAACGTAACCAGCTTACCACGTTGCGAGAGTCGGTCCAATAGAATACGCGATCTAATCGAATGCGGTGGGATTGTATTATGGTGTTCGCTAACCTTGATCCAATAACTGCGGCTTGCAGCTCAAGGCGCGGAATCGTCGTATGTCGCAGGTTTGTCACTCGAGTTTTCGAGCCTACGAAGGCACATTCGATTGAGCTACCTTCTTCGAACCTTACGTACGCTACTGCTGCCATAGCGCTTTCGCTCGCATCGCAGAAGATATGCAGCTGGGCGTGTTTATATCGGTCAGACGTGAGGAGGCGGTAGCATCTTGGGATCTTGATATCTGTTACTTTGGGAAGAACTGCCAACCATCGGTTCCAACCTTCGGCAATGTTTCCCCCAATTTGATGATTCTTTGTTAAATCGTAAATAACAAAGTTGGTGGGAACTAACGACGACAGGCAGAGTATTAATCTGAAATGGAAAAAGGACCAAGTTCTTATCAATTACGTCTCCTTAGATTTACTTTATGAATTTTACGATTATTTGAATCGATTACATATGTTAGAAAGTTCTCCTTTATTTTTATTATATGATACCTACTTTCACGTTTATTATTATTATTATTATCTGGATCAAAATCTTGATAAGTTTTAGTTGCTATCTTTGCTTCACGTTGCTGGAACAAGTTAGCTATTTTTTCTCATTTACATCTCTTTGTCTGACCCTTTCTTCAAATGTTAAATTTTCTTAATTTTCCCCAATAAAAATATTTTTGGGTGTGTTATTGATGGAACTGTGAATCGAATTGTTATACTTATATGCTGCTTCCTGCATGAGTGATTTAACTGTAATATCTGGTTTTAGTGCTTTTATGCATCTAGCAATTTCACGGATCGTTGAATGGCATATCTCTATTTGTCCATTCGTTTCAGATCTGTTGACAGGAGTTTAAAAAAAATTTATTCCTAGATTCAAAATGGCTTGTTCGATAATATTTGAAACAAAACTACTTTCATTGTCCATTACGATTTGTGCTGGTAAATCCCAGTCATATAATAGTTGTAAAAGAACATTTTTAATGTCTGCTATAGATTTTGATTTAATGGGTCTGATTTTTTAAATATTTTGAGAATTTATCTAACGATGAGATAAATAAGTTATTGGCATTATACGCAAATATATCTGTCGTGAATACCACGATCGAACGAAATTTTAAGCAATAATTTTAGGCGTGTCTTGGCGTGACTGTCGCCAAAATTATAATTTTATTTGTGTTCAAATTCGCCGATCCAAAAGGCCTATTTTCCTTCTGTCGTCTTTTTTATACCCGGAGCTCAGGCTCCCATTTGCACACGCAGGTGCTCCTGAGCTCCTCTGGAACGCAAACCCGCGGTCTGGCAAACGCATCCTCCATCTACATCAAACGCAACCGATGACAGCTCGTCACTGTTGTGACATCGTCTCCCCAAATAAGCGTGCGCGTCGTTCGCTTGTTTATGTGTGCTGTCATCTAACCATGCGCCTGATTTGTGCTGCAGCAGGTAAGTATACTCATATGCTTATTTTTTTTTAAGGTTGCTACGTTACCGCCGGATACGTCCAGAACAGCCAACTTCGTCGCCGGTCGTTCCAATGTGCCACTGGCTGTTCTTAAGGTTACCCGCCTCACTTGGCCGTCCTTCGACCGTATCACTCCCACCACTCGTCCTCTGGGCCATGTGTTCCGCGGTAGGTTCGCATCCACTATCACCACAACGTCTCCTTCTGCGATAGGGCGTACCGGCTTAAACCATTTCGTCCGGCGGGTGAGCGTAGGTAGGTAGTCAGCTATCCACTTTTTCCAGAACATATCGGCCAGTAACTGTGACGTCTTCCAGGATGTTTTAAGAGCCGCTGCGCTGTCGTCGTAGTTGGTAAGTGGTTTGTCCCCGCTCGCGCTTCCCAGGAGGAAGTGATTTGGCGTCAATGGTGGCTCTGAAACGTCATCCAATGGCAAATACGTTAACGGACGTGAATTAATTACCATCTCTATCTCCGCCAGCGCCGTGCCCAGAATTTCGTCGGTAGGGTGTCTCGGAAGCCGTAAAGCGATGATGTTCTTCTTTACCGACTGCACCAACCGCTCCCAGCATCCCCCGAAATGCGGCGCTCCTGGTGGATTGAATTTCCATATCAGTGCCTGTGACGTAAATTCCTCCATCAACTGTTCACGATCAACGTTCTTCAAGCCTTCTCTCAGCTCTCTCGATGCGCCAACGAAGTTAGTTCCGCAGTCAGACAGTATTTCAGCCGGCGCTCCACGTTTCGCGATAAAACGTCTAATCGCCAGGATGCACGACGACGTCGTTAGCGAGTGCGCTACTTCGAGATGGATCGCTCTTGTGGTTAAACACGTGAAAAGGACGCCCCATCGTTTCTCCACTCGTCTGCCCACGGCTACTGTCAAGGGGCCGAAGTAATCGACCCCGGTGAACGTGAAGGCGCGTTGGTAAGCTGCCAATCTTTCGACTGGAAGATTTCCCATCTCCGGAGGATCCGGCGCTGCGTCACGATTTTTGCATTCCTGGCATGCTCGGCGGACGCGATCGTACTCGGAACGCAGGCGTGGCACTTCGAATCTCTCCCTAATCGCGTTCAATGCTGTCTGGTGGTTCAAATGATGATACCGTTGGTGGTAGTACTCCATCAGCAGTGTGGTGACTCGGTGTCTCTTAGGCAGGATAATAGGACGCTTGGTGTCCTCGCTGACCCATGGGCAGTTTATCAGTCGTCCCCGAGACCTCATCACGTCATGCTCATCCAGTTCCGGTGAGAGTTTGTATAGAGTGCTATCCTTTTTAACAACCCTTTGCATTCCAGACTTCCCGACACGGTTTTGCAGGCCTCGGACCTCTTCAGGAAATGCCTCTCGCTGAGTTAGACGGAATATAATCCTTTCGGCCCGTCGTAATTCTTCCTGGGTAAGTGGGCCAACACTCTTCCGACCCTTTTTAGCCTTTAGCTCGAAAATGAAGCGGACAATGAATCCGACTGTCCTCAGCAATACGTTCCACTGAGAAAATCGTTCGAAGGATATAAACTGCTCTTTCGTGGCGTGGTGTAACAGCGACACCCGAATTTCCTCGGACGTCTCCCCAGTATCGGTTCCTTGCCCAGGCCACGTGTGGTCCGATTCCCAAAGAAAATCAGGGCCACGATACCACTGGCTCGAAGCGCTTAAATCCGGGTCTCGTTGCCACTTCGTACCAAGATCTGCGACATTTATCTTGGTTGAGATCCAGCGCCAGTCTTTCACGGCCGTATGCTCTAGCAGTTCTCCAACGCGACAGGCCACAAACTGACTGTATCGACGGTGGTCCGAACGTAACCAGCTTACCACGTTGCGAGAGTCGGTCCAATAGAATACGCGATCTAATCGAATGCGGTGGGATTGTATTATGGTGTTCGCTAACCTTGATCCAATAACTGCGGCTTGCAGCTCAAGGCGCGGAATCGTCGTATGTCGCAGGTTTGTCACTCGAGTTTTCGAGCCTACGAAGGCACATTCGATTGAGCTACCTTCTTCGAACCTTACGTACGCTACTGCTGCCATAGCGCTTTCGCTCGCATCGCAGAAGATATGCAGCTGGGCGTGTTTATATCGGTCAGACGTGAGGAGGCGGTAGCATCTTGGGATCTTGATATCTGTTACTTTGGGAAGAACTGCCAACCATCGGTTCCAACCTTCGGCAATGTTTCCCCCAATTTGATGATTCTTTGTTAAATCGTAAATAACAAAGTTGGTGGGAACTAACGACGACAGGCAGAGTATTAATCTGAAATGGAAAAAGGACCAAGTTCTTATCAATTACGTCTCCTTAGATTTACTTTATGAATTTTACGATTATTTGAATCGATTACATATGTTAGAAAGTTCTCCTTTATTTTTATTATATGATACATACTTTCACGTTTATTATTATTATTATTATCTGGATCAAAATCTTGATAAGTTTTAGTTGCTATCTTTGCTTCACGTTGCTGGAACAAGTTAGCTATTTTTTCTCATTTACATCTCTTTGTCTGACCCTTTCTTCAAATGTTAAATTTTCTTAATTTTCCCCAATAAAAATATTTTTGGGTGTGTTATTGATGAAACTGTGAATCGAATTGTTATACTTATAAGCTGCTTCCTGCATGAGTGATTTAACTGTAATATCTGGTTTTAGTGCTTTTATGCAACTAGCAATTTCACGGATCGTTGAATGGCATATCTCTATTTGTCCATTCGTTTCAGATCTGTTGACAGGAGTTTAAAAAAAATTTATTCCTAGATTCAAAATGGCTTGTTCGATAATATTTGAAACAAAACTACTTTCATTGTCCATTACGATTTGTGCTGGTAAATCCCAGTCATATAATAGTTGTAAAAGAACATTTTTAATGTCTGCTATAGATTTTGATTTAATGGGTCTGATTTTTTAAATATTTTGAGAATTTATCTAACGATGAGATAAATAAGTTATTGGCATTATACGCAAATATATCTGTCGTAAATACCACGATCGAACGAAATTTTAAGCAATAATTTTAGGCGTGTCTTGGCGTGACTGTCGCCAAAATTATAATTTTATTTGTGTTCAAATTCGCCGATCCAAAAGGCCTATTTTCCTTCTGTCGTCTTTTTTATACCCGGAGCTCAGGCTCCCATTTGCACACGCAGGTGCTCCTGAGCTCCTCTGGAACGCAAACCCGCGGTCTGGCAAACGCATCCTCCATCTACATCAAACGCAACCGATGACAGCTCGTCACTGTTGTGACATCGTCTCCCCAAATAAGCGTGCGCGTCGTTCGCTTGTTTATGTGTGCTGTCATCTAACCATGCGCCTGATTTGTGCTGCAGCAGGTAAGTATACTCATATGCTTATTTTTTTTAAAGGTTGCTACGTTACCGCCGGATACGTCCAGAACAGCCAACTTCGTCGCCGGTCGTTCCAATGTGCCACTGGCTGTTCTTAAGGTTACCCGCCTCACTTGGCCGTCCTTCGACCGTATCACTCCCACCACTCGTCCTCTGGGCCATGTGTTCCGCGGTAGGTTCGCATCCACTATCACCACAACGTCTCCTTCTGCGATAGGGCGTACCGGCTTAAACCATTTCGTCCGGCGGGTGAGCGTAGGTAGGTAGTCAGCTATCCACTTTTTCCAGAACATATCGGCCAGTAACTGTGACGTCTTCCAGGATGTTTTAAGAGCCGCTGCGCTGTCGTCGTAGTTGGTAAGTGGTTTGTCCCCGCTCGCGCTTCCCAGGAGGAAGTGATTTGGCGTCAATGGTGGCTCTGAAACGTCATCCAATGGCAAATACGTTAACGGACGTGAATTAATTACCATCTCTATCTCCGCCAGCGCCGTGCCCAGAATTTCGTCGGTAGGGTGTCTCGGAAGCCGTAAAGCGATGATGTTCTTCTTTACCGACTGCACCAACCGCTCCCAGCATCCCCCGAAATGCGGCGCTCCTGGTGGATTGAATTTCCATATCAGTGCCTGTGACGTAAATTCCTCCATCAACTGTTCACGATCAACGTTCTTCAAGCCTTCTCTCAGCTCTCTCGATGCGCCAACGAAGTTAGTTCCGCAGTCAGACAGTATTTCAGCCGGCGCTCCACGTTTCGCGATAAAACGTCTAATCGCCAGGATGCACGACGACGTCGTTAGCGAGTGCGCTACTTCGAGATGGATCGCTCTTGTGGTTAAACACGTGAAAAGGACGCCCCATCGTTTCTCCACTCGTCTGCCCACGGCTACTGTCAAGGGGCCGAAGTAATCGACCCCGGTGAACGTGAAGGCGCGTTGGTAAGCTGCCAATCTTTCGACTGGAAGATTTCCCATCTCCGGAGGATCCGGCGCTGCGTCACGATTTTTGCATTCCTGGCATGCTCGGCGGACGCGATCGTACTCGGAACGCAGGCGTGGCACTTCGAATCTCTCCCTAATCGCGTTCAATGCTGTCTGGTGGTTCAAATGATGATACCGTTGGTGGTAGTACTCCATCAGCAGTGTGGTGACTCGGTGTCTCTTAGGCAGGATAATAGGACGCTTGGTGTCCTCGCTGACCCATGGGCAGTTTATCAGTCGTCCCCGAGACCTCATCACGTCATGCTCATCCAGTTCCGGTGAGAGTTTGTATAGAGTGCTATCCTTTTTAACAACCCTTTGCATTCCAGACTTCCCGACACGGTTTTGCAGGCCTCGGACCTCTTCAGGAAATGCCTCTCGCTGAGTTAGACGGAATATAATCCTTTCGGCCCGTCGTAATTCTTCCTGGGTAAGTGGGCCAACACTCTTCCGACCCTTTTTAGCCTTTAGCTCGAAAATGAAGCGGACAATGAATCCGACTGTCCTCAGCAATACGTTCCACTGAGAAAATCGTTCGAAGGATATAAACTGCTCTTTCGTGGCGTGGTGTAACAGCGACACCCGAATTTCCTCGGACGTCTCCCCAGTATCGGTTCCTTGCCCAGGCCACGTGTGGTCCGATTCCCAAAGAAAATCAGGGCCACGATACCACTGGCTCGAAGCGCTTAAATCCGGGTCTCGTTGCCACTTCGTACCAAGATCTGCGACATTTATCTTGGTTGAGATCCAGCGCCAGTCTTTCACGGCCGTATGCTCTAGCAGTTCTCCAACGCGACAGGCCACAAACTGACTGTATCGACGGTGGTCCGAACGTAACCAGCTTACCACGTTGCGAGAGTCGGTCCAATAGAATACGCGATCTAATCGAATGCGGTGGGATTGTATTATGGTGTTCGCTAACCTTGATCCAATAACTGCGGCTTGCAGCTCAAGGCGCGGAATCGTCGTATGTCGCAGGTTTGTCACTCGAGTTTTCGAGCCTACGAAGGCACATTCGATTGAGCTACCTTCTTCGAACCTTACGTACGCTACTGCTGCCATAGCGCTTTCGCTCGCATCGCAGAAGATATGCAGCTGGGCGTGTTTATATCGGTCAGACGTGAGGAGGCGGTAGCATCTTGGGATCTTGATCGTAAATAACAAAGTTGGTGGGAACTAACGACGACAGGCAGAGTATTAATCTGAAATGGAAAAAGGACCAAGTTCTTATCAATTACGTCTCCTTAGATTTACTTTATGAATTTTACGATTATTTGAATCGATTACATATGTTAGAAAGTTCTCCTTTATTTTTATTATATGATACCTACTTTCACGTTTATTATTATTATTATTATCTGGATCAAAATCTTGATAAGTTTTAGTTGCTATCTTTGCTTCACGTTGCTGGAACAAGTTAGCTATTTTTTCTCATTTACATCTCTTTGTCTGACCCTTTCTTCAAATGTTAAATTTTCTTAATTTTTCCCAATAAAAATATTTTTGGGTGTGTTATTGATGAAACTGTGAATCGAATTGTTATACTTATAAGCTGCTTCCTGCATGAGTGATTTAACTGTAATATCTGGTTTTAGTGCTTTTATGCAACTAGCAATTTCACGGATCGTTGAATGGCATATCTCTATTTGTCCATTCGTTTCAGATCTGTTGACAGGAGTTTTAAAAAAATTTATTCCTAGATTCAAAATGGCTTGTTCGATAATATTTGAAACAAAACTACTTTCATTGTCCATTACGATTTGTGCTGGTAAATCCCAGTCATATAATAGTTGTAAAAGAACATTTTTAATGTCTGCTATAGATTTTGATTTAATGGGTCTGATTTTTTAAATATTTTGAGAATTTATCTAACGATGAGATAAATAAGTTATTGGCATTATACGCAAATATATCTGTCGTGAATACCACGATCGAACGAAATTTTAAGCAATAATTTTAGGCGTGTCTTGGCGTGACTGTCGCCAAAATTATAATTTTATTTGTGTTCAAATTCGCCGATCCAAAAGGCCTATTTTCCTTCTGTCGTCTTTTTTATACCCGGAGCTCAGGCTCCCATTTGCACACGCAGGTGCTCCTGAGCTCCTCTGGAACGCAAACCCGCGGTCTGGCAAACGCATCCTCCATCTACATCAAACGCAACCGATGACAGCTCGTCACTGTTGTGACATCGTCTCCCCAAATAAGCGTGCGCGTCGTTCGCTTGTTTATGTGTGCTGTCATCTAACCATGCGCCTGATTTGTGCTGCAGCAGGTAAGTATACTCATATGCTTATTTTTTTTTAAGGTTGCTACGTTACCGCCGGATACGTCCAGAACAGCCAACTTCGTCGCCGGTCGTTCCAATGTGCCACTGGCTGTTCTTAAGGTTACCCGCCTCACTTGGCCGTCCTTCGACCGTATCACTCCCACCACTCGTCCTCTGGGCCATGTGTTCCGCGGTAGGTTCGCATCCACTATCACCACAACGTCTCCTTCTGCGATAGGGCGTACCGGCTTAAACCATTTCGTCCGGCGGGTGAGCGTAGGTAGGTAGTCAGCTATCCACTTTTTCCAGAACATATCGGCCAGTAACTGTGACGTCTTCCAGGATGTTTTAAGAGCCGCTGCGCTGTCGTCGTAGTTGGTAAGTGGTTTGTCCCCGCTCGCGCTTCCCAGGAGGAAGTGATTTGGCGTCAATGGTGGCTCTGAAACGTCATCCAATGGCAAATACGTTAACGGACGTGAATTAATTACCATCTCTATCTCCGCCAGCGCCGTGCCCAGAATTTCGTCGGTAGGGTGTCTCGGAAGCCGTAAAGCGATGATGTTCTTCTTTACCGACTGCACCAACCGCTCCCAGCATCCCCCGAAATGCGGCGCTCCTGGTGGATTGAATTTCCATATCAGTGCCTGTGACGTAAATTCCTCCATCAACTGTTCACGATCAACGTTCTTCAAGCCTTCTCTCAGCTCTCTCGATGCGCCAACGAAGTTAGTTCCGCAGTCAGACAGTATTTCAGCCGGCGCTCCACGTTTCGCGATAAAACGTCTAATCGCCAGGATGCACGACGACGTCGTTAGCGAGTGCGCTACTTCGAGATGGATCGCTCTTGTGGTTAAACACGTGAAAAGGACGCCCCATCGTTTCTCCACTCGTCTGCCCACGGCTACTGTCAAGGGGCCGAAGTAATCGACCCCGGTGAACGTGAAGGCGCGTTGGTAAGCTGCCAATCTTTCGACTGGAAGATTTCCCATCTCCGGAGGATCCGGCGCTGCGTCACGATTTTTGCATTCCTGGCATGCTCGGCGGACGCGATCGTACTCGGAACGCAGGCGTGGCACTTCGAATCTCTCCCTAATCGCGTTCAATGCTGTCTGGTGGTTCAAATGATGATACCGTTGGTGGTAGTACTCCATCAGCAGTGTGGTGACTCGGTGTCTCTTAGGCAGGATAATAGGACGCTTGGTGTCCTCGCTGACCCATGGGCAGTTTATCAGTCGTCCCCGAGACCTCATCACGTCATGCTCATCCAGTTCCGGTGAGAGTTTGTATAGAGTGCTATCCTTTTTAACAACCCTTTGCATTCCAGACTTCCCGACACGGTTTTGCAGGCCTCGGACCTCTTCAGGAAATGCCTCTCGCTGAGTTAGACGGAATATAATCCTTTCGGCCCGTCGTAATTCTTCCTGGGTAAGTGGGCCAACACTCTTCCGACCCTTTTTAGCCTTTAGCTCGAAAATGAAGCGGACAATGAATCCGACTGTCCTCAGCAATACGTTCCACTGAGAAAATCGTTCGAAGGATATAAACTGCTCTTTCGTGGCGTGGTGTAACAGCGACACCCGAATTTCCTCGGACGTCTCCCCAGTATCGGTTCCTTGCCCAGGCCACGTGTGGTCCGATTCCCAAAGAAAATCAGGGCCACGATACCACTGGCTCGAAGCGCTTAAATCCGGGTCTCGTTGCCACTTCGTACCAAGATCTGCGACATTTATCTTGGTTGAGATCCAGCGCCAGTCTTTCACGGCCGTATGCTCTAGCAGTTCTCCAACGCGACAGGCCACAAACTGACTGTATCGACGGTGGTCCGAACGTAACCAGCTTACCACGTTGCGAGAGTCGGTCCAATAGAATACGCGATCTAATCGAATGCGGTGGGATTGTATTATGGTGTTCGCTAACCTTGATCCAATAACTGCGGCTTGCAGCTCAAGGCGCGGAATCGTCGTATGTCGCAGGTTTGTCACTCGAGTTTTCGAGCCTACGAAGGCACATTCGATTGAGCTACCTTCTTCGAACCTTACGTACGCTACTGCTGCCATAGCGCTTTCGCTCGCATCGCAGAAGATATGCAGCTGGGCGTGTTTATATCGGTCAGACGTGAGGAGGCGGTAGCATCTTGGGATCTTGATATCTGTTACTTTGGGAAGAACTGCCAACCATCGGTTCCAACCTTCGGCAATGTTTCCCCCAATTTGATGATTCTTTGTTAAATCGTAAATAACAAAGTTGGTGGGAACTAACGACGACAGGCAGAGTATTAATCTGAAATGGAAAAAGGACCAAGTTCTTATCAATTACGTCTCCTTAGATTTACTTTATGAATTTTACGATTATTTGAATCGATTACATATGTTAGAAAGTTCTCCTTTATTTTTATTATATGATACCTACTTTCACGTTTATTATTATTATTATTATCTGGATCAAAATCTTGATAAGTTTTAGTTGCTATCTTTGCTTCACGTTGCTGGAACAAGTTAGCTATTTTTTCTCATTTACATCTCTTTGTCTGACCCTTTCTTCAAATGTTAAATTTTCTTAATTTTCCCCAATAAAAATATTTTTGGGTGTGTTATTGATGAAACTGTGAATCGAATTGTTATACTTATAAGCTGCTTCCTGCATGAGTGATTTAACTGTAATATCTGGTTTTAGTGCTTTTATGCATCTAGCAATTTCACGGATCGTTGAATGGCATATCTCTATTTGTCCATTCGTTTCAGATCTGTTGACAGGAGTTTAAAAAAAATTTATTCCTAGATTCAAAATGGCTTGTTCGATAATATTTGAAACAAAACTACTTTCATTGTCCATTACGATTTGTGCTGGTAAATCCCAGTCATATAATAGTTGTAAAAGAACATTTTTAATGTCTGCTATAGATTTTGATTTAATGGGTCTGATTTTTTAAATATTTTGAGAATTTATCTAACGATGAGATAAATAAGTTATTGGCATTATACGCAAATATATCTGTCGTGAATACCACGATCGAACGAAATTTTAAGCAATAATTTTAGGCGTGTCTTGGCGTGACTGTCGCCAAAATTATAATTTTATTTGTGTTCAAATTCGCCGATCCAAAAGGCCTATTTTCCTTCTGTCGTCTTTTTTATACCCGGAGCTCAGGCTCCCATTTGCACACGCAGGTGCTCCTGAGCTCCTCTGGAACGCAAACCCGCGGTCTGGCAAACGCATCCTCCATCTACATCAAACGCAACCGATGACAGCTCGTCACTGTTGTGACATCGTCTCCCCAAATAAGCGTGCGCGTCGTTCGCTTGTTTATGTGTGCTGTCATCTAACCATGCGCCTGATTTGTGCTGCAGCAGGTAAGTATACTCATATGCTTATTTTTTTTTAAGGTTGCTACGTTACCGCCGGATACGTCCAGAACAGCCAACTTCGTCGCCGGTCGTTCCAATGTGCCACTGGCTGTTCTTAAGGTTACCCGCCTCACTTGGCCGTCCTTCGACCGTATCACTCCCACCACTCGTCCTCTGGGCCATGTGTTCCGCGGTAGGTTCGCATCCACTATCACCACAACGTCTCCTTCTGCGATAGGGCGTACCGGCTTAAACCATTTCGTCCGGCGGGTGAGCGTAGGTAGGTAGTCAGCTATCCACTTTTTCCAGAACATATCGGCCAGTAACTGTGACGTCTTCCAGGATGTTTTAAGAGCCGCTGCGCTGTCGTCGTAGTTGGTAAGTGGTTTGTCCCCGCTCGCGCTTCCCAGGAGGAAGTGATTTGGCGTCAATGGTGGCTCTGAAACGTCATCCAATGGCAAATACGTTAACGGACGTGAATTAATTACCATCTCTATCTCCGCCAGCGCCGTGCCCAGAATTTCGTCGGTAGGGTGTCTCGGAAGCCGTAAAGCGATGATGTTCTTCTTTACCGACTGCACCAACCGCTCCCAGCATCCCCCGAAATGCGGCGCTCCTGGTGGATTGAATTTCCATATCAGTGCCTGTGACGTAAATTCCTCCATCAACTGTTCACGATCAACGTTCTTCAAGCCTTCTCTCAGCTCTCTCGATGCGCCAACGAAGTTAGTTCCGCAGTCAGACAGTATTTCAGCCGGCGCTCCACGTTTCGCGATAAAACGTCTAATCGCCAGGATGCACGACGACGTCGTTAGCGAGTGCGCTACTTCGAGATGGATCGCTCTTGTGGTTAAACACGTGAAAAGGACGCCCCATCGTTTCTCCACTCGTCTGCCCACGGCTACTGTCAAGGGGCCGAAGTAATCGACCCCGGTGAACGTGAAGGCGCGTTGGTAAGCTGCCAATCTTTCGACTGGAAGATTTCCCATCTCCGGAGGATCCGGCGCTGCGTCACGATTTTTGCATTCCTGGCATGCTCGGCGGACGCGATCGTACTCGGAACGCAGGCGTGGCACTTCGAATCTCTCCCTAATCGCGTTCAATGCTGTCTGGTGGTTCAAATGATGATACCGTTGGTGGTAGTACTCCATCAGCAGTGTGGTGACTCGGTGTCTCTTAGGCAGGATAATAGGACGCTTGGTGTCCTCGCTGACCCATGGGCAGTTTATCAGTCGTCCCCGAGACCTCATCACGTCATGCTCATCCAGTTCCGGTGAGAGTTTGTATAGAGTGCTATCCTTTTTAACAACCCTTTGCATTCCAGACTTCCCGACACGGTTTTGCAGGCCTCGGACCTCTTCAGGAAATGCCTCTCGCTGAGTTAGACGGAATATAATCCTTTCGGCCCGTCGTAATTCTTCCTGGGTAAGTGGGCCAACACTCTTCCGACCCTTTTTAGCCTTTAGCTCGAAAATGAAGCGGACAATGAATCCGACTGTCCTCAGCAATACGTTCCACTGAGAAAATCGTTCGAAGGATATAAACTGCTCTTTCGTGGCGTGGTGTAACAGCGACACCCGAATTTCCTCGGACGTCTCCCCAGTATCGGTTCCTTGCCCAGGCCACGTGTGGTCCGATTCCCAAAGAAAATCAGGGCCACGATACCACTGGCTCGAAGCGCTTAAATCCGGGTCTCGTTGCCACTTCGTACCAAGATCTGCGACATTTATCTTGGTTGAGATCCAGCGCCAGTCTTTCACGGCCGTATGCTCTAGCAGTTCTCCAACGCGACAGGCCACAAACTGACTGTATCGACGGTGGTCCGAACGTAACCAGCTTACCACGTTGCGAGAGTCGGTCCAATAGAATACGCGATCTAATCGAATGCGGTGGGATTGTATTATGGTGTTCGCTAACCTTGATCCAATAAGTGCGGCTTGCAGCTCAAGGCGCGGAATCGTCGTATGTCGCAGGTTTGTCACTCGAGTTTTCGAGCCTACGAAGGCACATTCGATTGAGCTACCTTCTTCGAACCTTACGTACGCTACTGCTGCCATAGCGCTTTCGCTCGCATCGCAGAAGATATGCAGCTGGGCGTGTTTATATCGGTCAGACGTGAGGAGGCGGTAGCATCTTGGGATCTTGATATCTGTTACTTTGGGAAGAACTGCCAACCATCGGTTCCAACCTTCGGCAATGTTTCCCCCAATTTGATGATTCTTTGTTAAATCGTAAATAACAAAGTTGGTGGGAACTAACGACGACAGGCAGAGTATTAATCTGAAATGGAAAAAGGACCAAGTTCTTATCAATTACGTCTCCTTAGATTTACTTTATGAATTTTACGATTATTTGAATCGATTACATATGTTAGAAAGTTCTCCTTTATTTTTATTATATGATACCTACTTTCACGTTTATTATTATTATTATTATCTGGATCAAAATCTTGATAAGTTTTAGTTGCTATCTTTGCTTCACGTTGCTGGAACAAGTTAGCTATTTTTTCTCATTTACATCTCTTTGTCTGACCCTTTCTTCAAATGTTAAATTTTCTTAATTTTCCCCAATAAAAATATTTTTGGGTGTGTTATTGATGAAACTGTGAATCGAATTGTTATACTTATAAGCTGCTTCCTGCATGAGTGATTTAACTGTAATATCTGGTTTTAGTGCTTTTATGCATCTAGCAATTTCACGGATCGTTGAATGGCATATCTCTATTTGTCCATTCGTTTCAGATCTGTTGACAGGAGTTTAAAAAAAATTTATTCCTAGATTCAAAATGGCTTGTTCGATAATATTTGAAACAAAACTACTTTCATTGTCCATTACGATTTGTGCTGGTAAATCCCAGTCATATAATAGTTGTAAAAGAACATTTTTAATGTCTGCTATAGATTTTGATTTAATGGGTCTGATTTTTTTAATATTTTGAGAATTTATCTAACGATGAGATAAATAAGTTATTGGCATTATACGCAAATATATCTGTCGTGAATACCACGATCGAACGAAATTTTAAGCAATAATTTTAGGCGTGTCTTGGCGTGACTGTCGCCAAAATTATAATTTTATTTGTGTTCAAATTCGCCGATCCAAAAGGCCTATTTTCCTTCTGTCGTCTTTTTTATACCCGGAGCTCAGGCTCCCATTTGCACACGCAGGTGCTCCTGAGCTCCTCTGGAACGCAAACCCGCGGTCTGGCAAACGCATCCTCCATCTACATCAAACGCAACCGATGACAGCTCGTCACTGTTGTGACATCGTCTCCCCAAATAAGCGTGCGCGTCGTTCGCTTGTTTATGTGTGCTGTCATCTAACCATGCGCCTGATTTGTGCTGCAGCAGGTAAGTATACTCATATGCTTATTTTTTTTTAAGGTTGCTACGTTACCGCCGGATACGTCCAGAACAGCCAACTTCGTCGCCGGTCGTTCCAATGTGCCACTGGCTGTTCTTAAGGTTACCCGCCTCACTTGGCCGTCCTTCGACCGTATCACTCCCACCACTCGTCCTCTGGGCCATGTGTTCCGCGGTAGGTTCGCATCCACTATCACCACAACGTCTCCTTCTGCGATAGGGCGTACCGGCTTAAACCATTTCGTCCGGCGGGTGAGCGTAGGTAGGTAGTCAGCTATCCACTTTTTCCAGAACATATCGGCCAGTAACTGTGACGTCTTCCAGGATGTTTTAAGAGCCGCTGCGCTGTCGTCGTAGTTGGTAAGTGGTTTGTCCCCGCTCGCGCTTCCCAGGAGGAAGTGATTTGGCGTCAATGGTGGCTCTGAAACGTCATCCAATGGCAAATACGTTAACGGACGTGAATTAATTACCATCTCTATCTCCGCCAGCGCCGTGCCCAGAATTTCGTCGGTAGGGTGTCTCGGAAGCCGTAAAGCGATGATGTTCTTCTTTACCGACTGCACCAACCGCTCCCAGCATCCCCCGAAATGCGGCGCTCCTGGTGGATTGAATTTCCATATCAGTGCCTGTGACGTAAATTCCTCCATCAACTGTTCACGATCAACGTTCTTCAAGCCTTCTCTCAGCTCTCTCGATGCGCCAACGAAGTTAGTTCCGCAGTCAGACAGTATTTCAGCCGGCGCTCCACGTTTCGCGATAAAACGTCTAATCGCCAGGATGCACGACGACGTCGTTAGCGAGTGCGCTACTTCGAGATGGATCGCTCTTGTGGTTAAACACGTGAAAAGGACGCCCCATCGTTTCTCCACTCGTCTGCCCACGGCTACTGTCAAGGGGCCGAAGTAATCGACCCCGGTGAACGTGAAGGCGCGTTGGTAAGCTGCCAATCTTTCGACTGGAAGATTTCCCATCTCCGGAGGATCCGGCGCTGCGTCACGATTTTTGCATTCCTGGCATGCTCGGCGGACGCGATCGTACTCGGAACGCAGGCGTGGCACTTCGAATCTCTCCCTAATCGCGTTCAATGCTGTCTGGTGGTTCAAATGATGATACCGTTGGTGGTAGTACTCCATCAGCAGTGTGGTGACTCGGTGTCTCTTAGGCAGGATAATAGGACGCTTGGTGTCCTCGCTGACCCATGGGCAGTTTATCAGTCGTCCCCGAGACCTCATCACGTCATGCTCATCCAGTTCCGGTGAGAGTTTGTATAGAGTGCTATCCTTTTTAACAACCCTTTGCATTCCAGACTTCCCGACACGGTTTTGCAGGCCTCGGACCTCTTCAGGAAATGCCTCTCGCTGAGTTAGACGGAATATAATCCTTTCGGCCCGTCGTAATTCTTCCTGGGTAAGTGGGCCAACACTCTTCCGACCCTTTTTAGCCTTTAGCTCGAAAATGAAGCGGACAATGAATCCGACTGTCCTCAGCAATACGTTCCACTGAGAAAATCGTTCGAAGGATATAAACTGCTCTTTCGTGGCGTGGTGTAACAGCGACACCCGAATTTCCTCGGACGTCTCCCCAGTATCGGTTCCTTGCCCAGGCCACGTGTGGTCCGATTCCCAAAGAAAATCAGGGCCACGATACCACTGGCTCGAAGCGCTTAAATCCGGGTCTCGTTGCCACTTCGTACCAAGATCTGCGACATTTATCTTGGTTGAGATCCAGCGCCAGTCTTTCACGGCCGTATGCTCTAGCAGTTCTCCAACGCGACAGGCCACAAACTGACTGTATCGACGGTGGTCCGAACGTAACCAGCTTACCACGTTGCGAGAGTCGGTCCAATAGAATACGCGATCTAATCGAATGCGGTGGGATTGTATTATGGTGTTCGCTAACCTTGATCCAATAACTGCGGCTTGCAGCTCAAGGCGCGGAATCGTCGTATGTCGCAGGTTTGTCACTCGAGTTTTCGAGCCTACGAAGGCACATTCGATTGAGCTACCTTCTTCGAACCTTACGTACGCTACTGCTGCCATAGCGCTTTCGCTCGCATCGCAGAAGATATGCAGCTGGGCGTGTTTATATCGGTCAGACGTGAGGAGGCGGTAGCATCTTGGGATCTTGATATCTGTTACTTTGGGAAGAACTGCCAACCATCGGTTCCAACCTTCGGCAATGTTTCCCCCAATTTGATGATTCTTTGTTAAATCGTAAATAACAAAGTTGGTGGGAACTAACGACGACAGGCAGAGTATTAATCTGAAATGGAAAAAGGACCAAGTTCTTATCAATTACGTCTCCTTAGATTTACTTTATGAATTTTACGATTATTTGAATCGATTACATATGTTAGAAAGTTCTCCTTTATTTTTATTATATGATACCTACTTTCACGTTTATTATTAGATTTATTTTTTTTCAAATGAATAAGTATCTGGATCAAAATCTTGATAAGTTTTAGTTGCTATCTTTGCTTCACGTTGCTGGAACAAGTTAGCTATTTTTTCTCATTTACATCTCTTTGTCTGACCCTTTCTTCAAATGTTAAATTTTCTTAATTTTCCCCAATAAAAATATTTTTGGGTGTGTTATTGATGAAACTGTGAATCGAATTGTTATACTTATAAGCTGCTTCCTGCATGAGTGATTTAACTGTAATATCTGGTTTTAGTGCTTTTATGCAACTAGCAATTTCACGGATCGTTGAATGGCATATCTCTATTTGTCCATTCGTTTCAGATCTGTTGACAGGAGTTTTAAAAAAATTTATTCCTAGATTCAAAATGGCTTGTTCGATAATATTTGAAACAAAACTACTTTCATTGTCCATTACGATTTGTGCTGGTAAATCCCAGTCATATAATAGTTGTAAAAGAACATTTTTAATGTCTGCTATAGATTTTGATTTAATGGGTCTGATTTTTTAAATATTTTGAGAATTTATCTAACGATGAGATAAATAAGTTATTGGCATTATACGCAAATATATCTGTCGTGAATACCACGATCGAACGAAATTTTAAGCAATAATTTTAGGCGTGTCTTGGCGTGACTGTCGCCAAAATTATAATTTTATTTGTGTTCAAATTCGCCGATCCAAAAGGCCTATTTTCCTTCTGTCGTCTTTTTTATACCCGGAGCTCAGGCTCCCATTTGCACACGCAGGTGCTCCTGAGCTCCTCTGGAACGCAAACCCGCGGTCTGGCAAACGCATCCTCCATCTACATCAAACGCAACCGATGACAGCTCGTCACTGTTGTGACATCGTCTCCCCAAATAAGCGTGCGCGTCGTTCGCTTGTTTATGTGTGCTGTCATCTAACCATGCGCCTGATTTGTGCTGCAGCAGGTAAGTATACTCATATGCTTATTTTTTTTAAAGGTTGCTACGTTACCGCCGGATACGTCCAGAACAGCCAACTTCGTCGCCGGTCGTTCCAATGTGCCACTGGCTGTTCTTAAGGTTACCCGCCTCACTTGGCCGTCCTTCGACCGTATCACTCCCACCACTCGTCCTCTGGGCCATGTGTTCCGCGGTAGGTTCGCATCCACTATCACCACAACGTCTCCTTCTGCGATAGGGCGTACCGGCTTAAACCATTTCGTCCGGCGGGTGAGCGTAGGTAGGTAGTCAGCTATCCACTTTTTCCAGAACATATCGGCCAGTAACTGTGACGTCTTCCAGGATGTTTTAAGAGCCGCTGCGCTGTCGTCGTAGTTGGTAAGTGGTTTGTCCCCGCTCGCGCTTCCCAGGAGGAAGTGATTTGGCGTCAATGGTGGCTCTGAAACGTCATCCAATGGCAAATACGTTAACGGACGTGAATTAATTACCATCTCTATCTCCGCCAGCGCCGTGCCCAGAATTTCGTCGGTAGGGTGTCTCGGAAGCCGTAAAGCGATGATGTTCTTCTTTACCGACTGCACCAACCGCTCCCAGCATCCCCCGAAATGCGGCGCTCCTGGTGGATTGAATTTCCATATCAGTGCCTGTGACGTAAATTCCTCCATCAACTGTTCACGATCAACGTTCTTCAAGCCTTCTCTCAGCTCTCTCGATGCGCCAACGAAGTTAGTTCCGCAGTCAGACAGTATTTCAGCCGGCGCTCCACGTTTCGCGATAAAACGTCTAATCGCCAGGATGCACGACGACGTCGTTAGCGAGTGCGCTACTTCGAGATGGATCGCTCTTGTGGTTAAACACGTGAAAAGGACGCCCCATCGTTTCTCCACTCGTCTGCCCACGGCTACTGTCAAGGGGCCGAAGTAATCGACCCCGGTGAACGTGAAGGCGCGTTGGTAAGCTGCCAATCTTTCGACTGGAAGATTTCCCATCTCCGGAGGATCCGGCGCTGCGTCACGATTTTTGCATTCCTGGCATGCTCGGCGGACGCGATCGTACTCGGAACGCAGGCGTGGCACTTCGAATCTCTCCCTAATCGCGTTCAATGCTGTCTGGTGGTTCAAATGATGATACCGTTGGTGGTAGTACTCCATCAGCAGTGTGGTGACTCGGTGTCTCTTAGGCAGGATAATAGGACGCTTGGTGTCCTCGCTGACCCATGGGCAGTTTATCAGTCGTCCCCGAGACCTCATCACGTCATGCTCATCCAGTTCCGGTGAGAGTTTGTATAGAGTGCTATCCTTTTTAACAACCCTTTGCATTCCAGACTTCCCGACACGGTTTTGCAGGCCTCGGACCTCTTCAGGAAATGCCTCTCGCTGAGTTAGACGGAATATAATCCTTTCGGCCCGTCGTAATTCTTCCTGGGTAAGTGGGCCAACACTCTTCCGACCCTTTTTAGCCTTTAGCTCGAAAATGAAGCGGACAATGAATCCGACTGTCCTCAGCAATACGTTCCACTGAGAAAATCGTTCGAAGGATATAAACTGCTCTTTCGTGGCGTGGTGTAACAGCGACACCCGAATTTCCTCGGACGTCTCCCCAGTATCGGTTCCTTGCCCAGGCCACGTGTGGTCCGATTCCCAAAGAAAATCAGGGCCACGATACCACTGGCTCGAAGCGCTTAAATCCGGGTCTCGTTGCCACTTCGTACCAAGATCTGCGACATTTATCTTGGTTGAGATCCAGCGCCAGTCTTTCACGGCCGTATGCTCTAGCAGTTCTCCAACGCGACAGGCCACAAACTGACTGTATCGACGGTGGTCCGAACGTAACCAGCTTACCACGTTGCGAGAGTCGGTCCAATAGAATACGCGATCTAATCGAATGCGGTGGGATTGTATTATGGTGTTCGCTGACCTTGATCCAATAACTGCGGCTTGCAGCTCAAGGCGCGGAATCGTCGTATGTCGCAGGTTTGTCACTCGAGTTTTCGAGCCTACGAAGGCACATTCGATTGAGCTACCTTCTTCGAACCTTACGTACGCTACTGCTGCCATAGCGCTTTCGCTCGCATCGCAGAAGATATGCAGCTGGGCGTGTTTATATCGGTCAGACGTGAGGAGGCGGTAGCATCTTGGGATCTTGATATCTGTTACTTTGGGAAGAACTGCCAACCATCGGTTCCAACCTTCGGCAATGTTTCCCCCAATTTGATGATTCTTTGTTAAATCGTAAATAACAAAGTTGGTGGGAACTAACGACGACAGGCAGAGTATTAATCTGAAATGGAAAAAGGACCAAGTTCTTATCAATTACGTCTCCTTAGATTTACTTTATGAATTTTACGATTATTTGAATCGATTACATATGTTAGAAAGTTCTCCTTTATTTTTATTATATGATACCTACTTTCACGTTTATTATTAGATTTATTTTTTTTCAAATGAATAAGTATCTGGATCAAAATCTTGATAAGTTTTAGTTGCTATCTTTGCTTCACGTTGCTGGAACAAGTTAGCTATTTTTTCTCATTTACATCTCTTTGTCTGACCCTTTCTTCAAATGTTAAATTTTCTTAATTTTCCCCAATAAAAATATTTTTGGGTGTGTTATTGATGAAACTGTGAATCGAATTGTTATACTTATAAGCTGCTTCCTGCATGAGTGATTTAACTGTAATATCTGGTTTTAGTGCTTTTATGCAACTAGCAATTTCACGGATCGTTGAATGGCATATCTCTATTTGTCCATTCGTTTCAGATCTGTTGACAGGAGTTTAAAAAAAATTTATTCCTAGATTCAAAATGGCTTGTTCGATAATATTTGAAACAAAACTACTTTCATTGTCCATTACGATTTGTGCTGGTAAATCCCAGTCATATAATAGTTGTAAAAGAACATTTTTAATGTCTGCTATAGATTTTGATTTAATGGGTCTGATTTTTTAAATATTTTGAGAATTTATCTAACGATGAGATAAATAAGTTATTGGCATTATACGCAAATATATCTGTCGTGAATACCACGATCGAACGAAATTTTAAGCAATAATTTTAGGCGTGTCTTGGCGTGACTGTCGCCAAAATTATAATTTTTTTTTTTTTTTTTTTTTTTTTATTTACACGGCCAGGCCGTACTGTATAAGAATTATACTTTTCTTTTCCGTTTTTTTGTTTTTACAAATTTTAGCTTAAGTCTAGTGTTAGTAGTATACTTATTACTAATGTTAGTATTGGACATGGGGTAACTGGGGCATCATGGACTTCTGGGGCCGCCAGCTTTGATCTCAAGCTGTTCTCTCCAGTCCGTACACTCCAGCTCATTCTGGGGAGTCGGGCCTCTGCCTCGTGTTGTAGTACGTTATGTGGGCTGCTTTGCTGGTCTGTTTGGCCTTGGTGCCATTGCTGATCATCGTGGAGTTGGGACAAGCTTTTGTTGTGCGCTGTGTGGCCCTTTCTGACCGATGTTGTTGGGCCTTATTTGGCTCAAGCTGTTCTCTCTAACCCGTACGCTCCAGCTCATTCTGGGGAGTCGGGCCTCTGCCTCGTTTTGTAGTACGCTATGTGGACTGCTTTGCTGGCCTGTTGGGCCTTGGTGACATTGCTGATCGTCGTGGAATTGGGCCAGGCTTTTGTTGTGCGCTGCGAGGACCATGCTGACCGATTTTGTTGGGCCTTATTTGGCTATTGTTTATAGGGCAGTATACCCGGCTTGCAACATTTAAATACGAAGACTAAACATATCGGGGAAACATGAAACATGGTGACAGGAAAGGGAGGGGATAGGGAGGGAGAGGGTCGGATACAAGTATGGATGTCCTACAGTGCGATGCCGCTGTTCATGGCGAACTTGAATATTACCCATGCATATTCGTAATCCCTTTGACCCAATATGTCCCGTAATGGAACTCCCGGCTCTCGCCCCAGCGCTCGCAGTTTAGCCACAAGATCTGGGCGCAAGGTATTGAATTCCACGCAGGACCACAATATATGATCCATGTCGTGGAACCCAGCACCGCAGCCGCACATCTTAGAACTGACGATGCCCACACGATGAAGGTGGGCGTTCAGTGCAAAATGATTCGACATGATGCGAGACATCATGCGAATGAACGCCCTACCCACCGAGAATCCCTTGAACCAGGGCCGTAAGGAAACCCGCGGTGAAATACTGAACAGGTACCGCCCGAGCTCGTTCGCCTCCCACATGTCCTGCCAGCGAGCCACGCAGAGCTGAAGTGGGAGACGAAGGAACTCGTGCGGTGGAATCGACCTCTCAAAAAAGCCCCCCTCGTCGGCGCCCCGCTTCGCCAAGGAGTCAGCCCTCTCGTTTCCATTTATACCACAGTGAGCGGGAACCCAGACCAGCGAGATCCTGAATGCTTTGTCGAACAAGGTAGTCAGGACACTAACGATCTCCTGCACAACTGTGTCTGCGCTGGAGATCGCCCTCACCGATCCGAGTGCCTCTACAGCACTGAGGCTATCAGTGAATATGTGATAGCTGGCCGGAGGTCTTGAGCTGATGAGCACCAGAGCCTGCCAGATCGCGACAATTTCCGCAATATATACACTGCACGGCTCTCTCAGTTTAAAGCAGGCCTCCGCTGTGAGGTTGTACACCCCGAAGCCCGTACCCGTCCCCGAAGAAGATCCGTCCGTGTAAAATGCACTGTCCTCCGGGATATGGCCAAACTTTTCCACAAAGATGCTGGGAATCGTCGTCCAGCGAAGAGTTTCTGGGATTCTCTTTGTTTCCTCTCTCATCGAGGTGTCTGTTATAAGCAACGAATTGTAGGACTCTGGGAGGTTAGCACGGCTTTCGTTAGCTTGTATACAAGGATTAACCTGTAGTGATAGAAAATCTTGGTATGTGCGCATGATTTTGCATTTGGATCCTGTCTCTTGTAGCGTCTTGAGGTTCTCTATCACTAACGGGTTGGTAACGCTGGCCCGGACAAGAAAGCGAAGCGCAAGTAGACTGTAGCGTAATTTTAGTGGCATCACACCGGCCATCACCTCCAAGGACATAGTGTGAGTTGATTTCATGCTTCCTAAGGCTATCCGCAGACAACGGTACTGGATCCGTTCGAGCCTGATAAGTTTAGTCTTGGCAAGCCAGTGGAAACTAAAACTACCATACTCAAGGACAGATCGGACTGTGGTCTGGTACAATCTCAGGAGGTCGGTGGGGTGTGCACCCCACCAGAAACCCGTGACTGTACGTAGAAAATTTATCCTTTTACTGCATGTCCGTAGCAGATGAGCAATATGGGCGTTCCACATGAGTTTGTTGTCAAACCAAACCCCGAGGTAACGAAACGATCTGACTATGTTGATTTTTGTGCCGTTTAAGTGCAAATCGAACTCTGGATTAACAAGATTTTTCTGCCTATTACTCGTAGTATCGTAAAAAAAGGAAAATATTAACATTTCTGATTTGGCCGGCGAAAATTCGATACCAAGTGCGTTAGCCCACTCAGTTAACTTGTCCAGAGTGGATTGCAGGGGGTTTTGCAATCCAACTATTTTATTGCTGGATACACACACGACAGCATCATCAGCAAATTGGCGAAGTGTACAATTTTGCACCAGACATGAGTCTATGTCACGAACATAAAAATTATACAGGAGAGGACTAAGACATGAGCCTTGTGGGAGACCATGGTAACTGAGTCGTCTCACTCTTGTGTCCGAATTCTCGAAGTTCATGGTCTTCACCGACAGCAGATTAAACAAGAAGTTATTAAGTCTCGGACCGAGGCCCGCAGACTGTAATTTTTTACAAAGAATATGGACGCTGACGGAATCAAAAGCCCCTTTAATGTCCAGGAATACTGATGCTAACATTTCCTTCCTTAAGCGAGCTAGTTCGATTTCCGTTACCAGTAACGCAAGACAGTCATTTGTACCCTTACCCTTGCGGAAGCCAAATTGTGTTTCGGAAAGGAGCCCGTTGGATTCCACCCACCTCTCTAACCGGAACAGGATCATTTTCTCGAACAGCTTTCGGAAGCATGAAAGCATGGCTATAGGTCGGTATGACTCTGGATTTGATGGGGGTTTACCAGGTTTCAAAACTGTCGCTACTCTAACCTCACGCCAATCCTCCGGAACCTTGTTGAGTTCGAACATTTTGTTGTACAACCTCAGCAATCGTTTCCTCCACAGGTCCGGAAGATTCTGGATTAACTTAATCCGAACTCTGTCCAACCCTGCGGCGGAATTCCGGCTTGAGAGGAGCGCAAGTGAGAGCTCGACCATAGTGAACCTTTCGTCTAAGCTGCAGCTTCCCCCTGACGTCTGTTGATAGAAATCGGGAGCCGGTACGAAGTCTGGGCAAACCTTTTGTGCAAAAGGCTCAAGCCAGTCGTTATTAAAAGAATCTATCACTATCGGAGTGTTTCTGTTACGCATCCTTCTCGCCGTGGACCATAGCGAATTAAGTGAGGTCGTTGGTTCTAGAGTATTGACGTAGTTTCGCCAGTAGCTCCTCTTTTTAGCTTTTAAAAGGTTTTTGCACTTTTTCTCCAAACACCTATAATTGTCAAATAGGACCATGGAACCTGTGCTTCTGAACCGAATGTATGCATCCCTCTTCGCATAGAATGCAACCTGACAATCTTTGTCCCACCAAGGAGCTGGCTGCTTCATTTTGTTTCTCCTCCCGATGGGATTCCTTACTTGAGAGGCAAGTGCACATTCGATCATGTTCGTAACCAAGTTATTGTATTCCTCTAAAGGAGTACAATTAACCTCAATAAGAGGCAACGCACTCAACATTAATTCGCTGTACCTCCCCCAGTCGATGCCCTTCGTCAAGTCACTATTGACTGGAGGGCGATCGACTGCGGGATTCCCCCTAGGGATAGAGATCTCAATTGGCAAGTGGTCGCTGCCATTGGGATCCTGGATGACCTTCCACTTGATATCCAATGCAAGCGACCTAGTACAAAGAGAGAGGTCTATTGCGCTCGGCCTTGCTGGAGGTTTTGGTATCCTCGTTGCCTCACCAGAGTTTAGAATTGCCATACTGTTGTTGTCGCAAAAGTCTCTAATAATAGGCGCCCGATTATCGTCTCTATTGCAGCCCCAATCGTAACCGTGTGCGTTAAAATCGCCCAAGATGAAACTTGGCGCGATCAACGCCGTAGCTATTGCTTCGAGGTCATTTTGTATTAGATTGGGGTCCATGTTTGAATCCGGCGGGATATATAAGCAGGCAACAGAAATAACAAGACCACCTATCTTTGCCTGGGTTGCGACTGCTTCGATGGTCTGTAGAGGAGGGAGTGCTATCCGCTGGAAGCTGTGACTGCTTCTGATCCCGATTAGCACTCCACCTCCCCGCCTATCACTGCCTAATTCGTTTCGGTCTTTTCGGATCATGTTATATCCTTGGAGAGTTAGAACGATATCGGGGACTAGCCAAGTTTCGGACAGTGCAAATATGTCGCAATGATGGTTGCTGGTAAGACCTTTTAAAAAATCGAGTTTTCCTATAAGGCTCCTACAATTCCACTGAATGATGTTGGGCATTTTGGGGAATTAGTTGTCCAAACGGACCAACATCTGCAAAGCTGGCCATTGCCCCAGCCATTGTTTCACGGCACATTTGAGCAAGGGCAGCCCGAAGGTCAACATTGTCTTCAGCGGTTCTGGAATACTCAAGGCACTCATCAGTGAAGCGATCAACTCGTCCAGCGAGGGGATGGTCTCCTGGGCGAGCTCACGCTCCGACAACCGCTCACTCGTCGCTATGACGGGTTCTGTAGTTTGGGAACGAGAGGAGGCAGCTTTTGCAGCAACCTCGCCATTCGGTGGGGAGCTGCGTTTGCCGCGTGGCTCCTTTTGCGAGAGCTGTGGGCTTTTGGGTTTTTTCGTTTTTTTATTTTTCCTTCTTTTGGGAGGCTTCATCCTGGCCTGCTTCGATCTCACCTCCAACCGCCCAGGGGCCGGAGGAACCAACACTTCCTGCCCAGGGGCCGGAGGAACCAACACCGCCCGCCCAGGGGCCGGAGGACCCGATACTTCCTGCTGGGGAGGGGCATGTTGCTCCTCATCCAGGAGGCCGAACCGGTTACCATTCGGGCTGGCACCCAAAAAGGCCCCAGAGTACGATCCGGTTGCCCGCTGGAACTGGACTTTCTTCAGCTCAGCGCGCACCCGCGTGTACACCGGACATGACTCCTGCTCATGCCACTGTTTTTTACAGTGCACACACTTGTACCCGGGGGTCGTGCAGCCCGCGGTCACATGCTCTCCACGACATCTTGAGCATCGTGGTTTGTTGCTGCAAAAATCGGTTGGGTGCCCGACCCTACAGCACCTGTCACAGGTGGGCACTCTCGACACGAAGGCTCTGGCGATCGGAATGCGCAAGTTCTCAACGACCAGGTAGTTCGGCAGGCGATCCCCCTCGAAGGTGACCCGAATGGAGCGAGACTCCCTGTACAGCTTCTCACCGTTCTCCGTAACGGCGGTGTACATGGGCCGCACCGCCAGGACCTTCACCTTGGGGTCCGCCGTGGAACGGAACTCCCCCAGACCGGACCTTTGAATAACATCCATAGGATAATCCAGGTCGTTGATCACGCCGTCGCACTCGACCACACAGCTAGGGATGTACACTCGGTAGTTCATCGTGTAAGCCGCGTCAGCCGCAATGGCGTTGGCCTGCGCCCTGTCCAGCACCGTCACGCGAATACGATTAGGGCGAACTCGTAACACGTCGGTAACCGCCGGGTATTTGGTTTGCAGAGAGCCCGCTATGCCACGAAGGTCAAGGGCCTTGGTTCCGGGCATGAAAAAAACGCAGTACTCGCCCCGCCATGAGCTTGGGTATGCACGGGGACGTAACGGGGCCTGGCTCGCTGGCCTCTTTACTGCTGTATCAGGCGGGCCTTCTGAAGCCTTGCGCTTCCCCCCATCCCCTCTACCTTTTACAACCGAGAACCCCTTAAAACCAGGGGGATCTTCGTCCATTTCGCCTTCATCACTCATTACCACTGCCTTGACCGCCAAGGGCCTACGGCCTCGCACTGCAGGATTATCTTTATTTTACTTATTTATTAGGGAAGGAAAGGGAACTTTTATACTCACCCAAAGATCACTCGGGGAAACAAAAGGACAGGACAGACGAACCAACGAATGTCCGCACAAAACAGACAGGACAAACGCTGAAGTAACACAACACGACAGTACCGGCATTCGCTTCGACCGAACCAACACTACATCAACGTACACTGTACGGGACACTGCAAGCTGGGACACTGACCCTTCTCTTATCGCCGAGACAAATTGTCGGCGGAGCGATCTGCTGATGCGACTGTTCCGTTCGGATGTTAGAGGCAGAGTGAAAAATTATAATTTTATTTGTGTTCAAATTCGCCGATCCAAAAGGCCTATTTTCCTTCTGTCGTCTTTTTTATACCCGGAGCTCAGGCTCCCATTTGCACACGCAGGTGCTCCTGAGCTCCTCTGGAACGCAAACCCGCGGTCTGGCAAACGCATCCTCCATCTACATCAAACGCAACCGATGACAGCTCGTCACTGTTGTGACATCGTCTCCCCAAATAAGCGTGCGCGTCGTTCGCTTGTTTATGTGTGCTGTCATCTAACCATGCGCCTGATTTGTGCTGCAGCAGGTAAGTATACTCATATGCTTATTTTTTTTTAAGGTTGCTACGTTACCGCCGGATACGTCCAGAACAGCCAACTTCGTCGCCGGTCGTTCCAATGTGCCACTGGCTGTTCTTAAGGTTACCCGCCTCACTTGGCCGTCCTTCGACCGTATCACTCCCACCACTCGTCCTCTGGGCCATGTGTTCCGCGGTAGGTTCGCATCCACTATCACCACAACGTCTCCTTCTGCGATAGGGCGTACCGGCTTAAACCATTTCGTCCGGCGGGTGAGCGTAGGTAGGTAGTCAGCTATCCACTTTTTCCAGAACATATCGGCCAGTAACTGTGACGTCTTCCAGGATGTTTTAAGAGCCGCTGCGCTGTCGTCGTAGTTGGTAAGTGGTTTGTCCCCGCTCGCGCTTCCCAGGAGGAAGTGATTTGGCGTCAATGGTGGCTCTGAAACGTCATCCAATGGCAAATACGTTAACGGACGTGAATTAATTACCATCTCTATCTCCGCCAGCGCCGTGCCCAGAATTTCGTCGGTAGGGTGTCTCGGAAGCCGTAAAGCGATGATGTTCTTCTTTACCGACTGCACCAACCGCTCCCAGCATCCCCCGAAATGCGGCGCTCCTGGTGGATTGAATTTCCATATCAGTGCCTGTGACGTAAATTCCTCCATCAACTGTTCACGATCAACGTTCTTCAAGCCTTCTCTCAGCTCTCTCGATGCGCCAACGAAGTTAGTTCCGCAGTCAGACAGTATTTCAGCCGGCGCTCCACGTTTCGCGATAAAACGTCTAATCGCCAGGATGCACGACGACGTCGTTAGCGAGTGCGCTACTTCGAGATGGATCGCTCTTGTGGTTAAACACGTGAAAAGGACGCCCCATCGTTTCTCCACTCGTCTGCCCACGGCTACTGTCAAGGGGCCGAAGTAATCGACCCCGGTGAACGTGAAGGCGCGTTGGTAAGCTGCCAATCTTTCGACTGGAAGATTTCCCATCTCCGGAGGATCCGGCGCTGCGTCACGATTTTTGCATTCCTGGCATGCTCGGCGGACGCGATCGTACTCGGAACGCAGGCGTGGCACTTCGAATCTCTCCCTAATCGCGTTCAATGCTGTCTGGTGGTTCAAATGATGATACCGTTGGTGGTAGTACTCCATCAGCAGTGTGGTGACTCGGTGTCTCTTAGGCAGGATAATAGGACGCTTGGTGTCCTCGCTGACCCATGGGCAGTTTATCAGTCGTCCCCGAGACCTCATCACGTCATGCTCATCCAGTTCCGGTGAGAGTTTGTATAGAGTGCTATCCTTTTTAACAACCCTTTGCATTCCAGACTTCCCGACACGGTTTTGCAGGCCTCGGACCTCTTCAGGAAATGCCTCTCGCTGAGTTAGACGGAATATAATCCTTTCGGCCCGTCGTAATTCTTCCTGGGTAAGTGGGCCAACACTCTTCCGACCCTTTTTAGCCTTTAGCTCGAAAATGAAGCGGACAATGAATCCGACTGTCCTCAGCAATACGTTCCACTGAGAAAATCGTTCGAAGGATATAAACTGCTCTTTCGTGGCGTGGTGTAACAGCGACACCCGAATTTCCTCGGACGTCTCCCCAGTATCGGTTCCTTGCCCAGGCCACGTGTGGTCCGATTCCCAAAGAAAATCAGGGCCACGATACCACTGGCTCGAAGCGCTTAAATCCGGGTCTCGTTGCCACTTCGTACCAAGATCTGCGACATTTATCTTGGTTGAGATCCAGCGCCAGTCTTTCACGGCCGTATGCTCTAGCAGTTCTCCAACGCGACAGGCCACAAACTGACTGTATCGACGGTGGTCCGAACGTAACCAGCTTACCACGTTGCGAGAGTCGGTCCAATAGAATACGCGATCTAATCGAATGCGGTGGGATTGTATTATGGTGTTCGCTAACCTTGATCCAATAACTGCGGCTTGCAGCTCAAGGCGCGGAATCGTCGTATGTCGCAGGTTTGTCACTCGAGTTTTCGAGCCTACGAAGGCACATTCGATTGAGCTACCTTCTTCGAACCTTACGTACGCTACTGCTGCCATAGCGCTTTCGCTCGCATCGCAGAAGATATGCAGCTGGGCGTGTTTATATCGGTCAGACGTGAGGAGGCGGTAGCATCTTGGGATCTTGATCGTAAATAACAAAGTTGGTGGGAACTAACGACGACAGGCAGAGTATTAATCTGAAATGGAAAAAGGACCAAGTTCTTATCAATTACGTCTCCTTAGATTTACTTTATGAATTTTACGATTATTTGAATCGATTACATATGTTAGAAAGTTCTCCTTTATTTTTATTATATGATACCTACTTTCACGTTTATTATTATTATTATTATCTGGATCAAAATCTTGATAAGTTTTAGTTGCTATCTTTGCTTCACGTTGCTGGAACAAGTTAGCTATTTTTTCTCATTTACATCTCTTTGTCTGACCCTTTCTTCAAATGTTAAATTTTCTTAATTTTCCCCAATAAAAATATTTTTGGGTGTGTTATTGATGAAACTGTGAATCGAATTGTTATACTTATAAGCTGCTTCCTGCATGAGTGATTTAACTGTAATATCTGGTTTTAGTGCTTTTATGCATCTAGCAATTTCACGGATCGTTGAATGGCATATCTCTATTTGTCCATTCGTTTCAGATCTGTTGACAGGAGTTTTAAAAAAATTTATTCCTAGATTCAAAATGGCTTGTTCGATAATATTTGAAACAAAACTACTTTCATTGTCCATTACGATTTGTGCTGGTAAATCCCAGTCATATAATAGTTGTAAAAGAACATTTTTAATGTCTGCTATAGATTTTGATTTAATGGGTCTGATTTTTTAAATATTTTGAGAATTTATCTAACGATGAGATAAATAAGTTATTGGCATTATACGCAAATATATCTGTCGTGAATACCACGATCGAACGAAATTTTAAGCAATAATTTTAGGCGTGTCTTGGCGTGACTGTCGCCAAAATTATAATTTTATTTGTGTTCAAATTCGCCGATCCAAAAGGCCTATTTTCCTTCTGTCGTCTTTTTTATACCCGGAGCTCAGGCTCCCATTTGCACACGCAGGTGCTCCTGAGCTCCTCTGGAACGCAAACCCGCGGTCTGGCAAACGCATCCTCCATCTACATCAAACGCAACCGATGACAGCTCGTCACTGTTGTGACATCGTCTCCCCAAATAAGCGTGCGCGTCGTTCGCTTGTTTATGTGTGCTGTCATCTAACCATGCGCCTGATTTGTGCTGCAGCAGGTAAGTATACTCATATGCTTATTTTTTTTTAAGGTTGCTACGTTACCGCCGGATACGTCCAGAACAGCCAACTTCGTCGCCGGTCGTTCCAATGTGCCACTGGCTGTTCTTAAGGTTACCCGCCTCACTTGGCCGTCCTTCGACCGTATCACTCCCACCACTCGTCCTCTGGGCCATGTGTTCCGCGGTAGGTTCGCATCCACTATCACCACAACGTCTCCTTCTGCGATAGGGCGTACCGGCTTAAACCATTTCGTCCGGCGGGTGAGCGTAGGTAGGTAGTCAGCTATCCACTTTTTCCAGAACATATCGGCCAGTAACTGTGACGTCTTCCAGGATGTTTTAAGAGCCGCTGCGCTGTCGTCGTAGTTGGTAAGTGGTTTGTCCCCGCTCGCGCTTCCCAGGAGGAAGTGATTTGGCGTCAATGGTGGCTCTGAAACGTCATCCAATGGCAAATACGTTAACGGACGTGAATTAATTACCATCTCTATCTCCGCCAGCGCCGTGCCCAGAATTTCGTCGGTAGGGTGTCTCGGAAGCCGTAAAGCGATGATGTTCTTCTTTACCGACTGCACCAACCGCTCCCAGCATCCCCCGAAATGCGGCGCTCCTGGTGGATTGAATTTCCATATCAGTGCCTGTGACGTAAATTCCTCCATCAACTGTTCACGATCAACGTTCTTCAAGCCTTCTCTCAGCTCTCTCGATGCGCCAACGAAGTTAGTTCCGCAGTCAGACAGTATTTCAGCCGGCGCTCCACGTTTCGCGATAAAACGTCTAATCGCCAGGATGCACGACGACGTCGTTAGCGAGTGCGCTACTTCGAGATGGATCGCTCTTGTGGTTAAACACGTGAAAAGGACGCCCCATCGTTTCTCCACTCGTCTGCCCACGGCTACTGTCAAGGGGCCGAAGTAATCGACCCCGGTGAACGTGAAGGCGCGTTGGTAAGCTGCCAATCTTTCGACTGGAAGATTTCCCATCTCCGGAGGATCCGGCGCTGCGTCACGATTTTTGCATTCCTGGCATGCTCGGCGGACGCGATCGTACTCGGAACGCAGGCGTGGCACTTCGAATCTCTCCCTAATCGCGTTCAATGCTGTCTGGTGGTTCAAATGATGATACCGTTGGTGGTAGTACTCCATCAGCAGTGTGGTGACTCGGTGTCTCTTAGGCAGGATAATAGGACGCTTGGTGTCCTCGCTGACCCATGGGCAGTTTATCAGTCGTCCCCGAGACCTCATCACGTCATGCTCATCCAGTTCCGGTGAGAGTTTGTATAGAGTGCTATCCTTTTTAACAACCCTTTGCATTCCAGACTTCCCGACACGGTTTTGCAGGCCTCGGACCTCTTCAGGAAATGCCTCTCGCTGAGTTAGACGGAATATAATCCTTTCGGCCCGTCGTAATTCTTCCTGGGTAAGTGGGCCAACACTCTTCCGACCCTTTTTAGCCTTTAGCTCGAAAATGAAGCGGACAATGAATCCGACTGTCCTCAGCAATACGTTCCACTGAGAAAATCGTTCGAAGGATATAAACTGCTCTTTCGTGGCGTGGTGTAACAGCGACACCCGAATTTCCTCGGACGTCTCCCCAGTATCGGTTCCTTGCCCAGGCCACGTGTGGTCCGATTCCCAAAGAAAATCGAATGCGGTGGGATTGTATTATGGTGTTCGCTAACCTTGATCCAATAACTGCGGCTTGCAGCTCAAGGCGCGGAATCGTCGTATGTCGCAGGTTTGCCACTCGAGTTTTAGAGCCTACGAAGGCACATTCGATTGAGCTACCTTCTTCGAACCTTACGTACGCTACTGCTGCCATAGCGCTTTCGCTCGCATCGCAGAAGATATGCAGCTGGGCGTGTTTATATCGGTCAGACGTGAGGAGGCGGTAGCATCTTGGGATCTTGATATCTGTTACTTTGGGAAGAACTGCCAACCATCGGTTCCAACCTTCGGCAATGTTTCCCCCAATTTGATGATCCCAGTCAATTCCTGCTCGCCAGATTTCCTGAAGCAGAATCTTCAGGTAAACCAAAAGATTACCGATCAATCCGATCGGATCGTAGATGGCCATTAGCGTACGAAGCACTTCGCGCTTCGAGGGAAGCCTTTCGCCGGATAAAATTGATTCGTCGTGCTTAGGAGACAAACGAAAGGTAAATGAGTCGGTGGCCATATCCCACCACATGCCCAGCACCTTCTCGACGTGGTTCTCTGAACCCATGGTGATGCTTAGTTCGCTGGTCGATTGGTCTCCCCGTAAACGAGCTACGACTGCCGGTGAATTTGACGTCCAGTTCCGTATCTCGAACCCTCCTTGAGCGTGTATACGCCGCACTTCTTCGGCTAGTGCTATTGCCTCTTCTTCCGTCTCGACGCTGGCCAGCATATCGTCGACATAATGCTCCTGTACGATACATTCGACTGCTCTCGGAGACTCTTTCAAAAAACGGTTGGCGTTGAGGTTTTTTACGTACTGTGCACAACTCGGGGAACAGGCTGCACCGAAGGTCATAACGGTCACGGCATAGACGCTTGGCGTCACGCTTGGGTCGTCTGCACTATCCCAGAAGATGAGTTGCGAACGCTGATCCTTCGGTTTTATCAAGACCTGGTGAAACATTTCGCGAATGTCGCCGGTGACCGCAATACGGAATTCACGGAACTTGTACAGCACAGCCAAAAGGTTCGTCAAAAGTTGAGGGCCTGCAAGAAGGTATGTGTTAAGGCTCACCCCGTTAACTGCAGCCGCCGCGTCGAACACCATCCGAATCTTCCCCGGTTTGTTTACGTTGGTCACTGGGAAGATCGGCAGAAACCAGTCTCTGGGTCCTTTTCGAGCCAGCTCCTCGTTCGACAGTCGCCTGATGTACCCCTTTTGCTCATAGTCTGTCATTTTCTGTTTCACTGCCGTTGCTAATGATCCATCCTTCTCCATTCACCTTCGCAGGCACAAATACCGCCGAAGAGCCATGGCTCGGTTAGACGGAAGCCGCACATCGTCGTATCTCCAAAGGAGGCCCGTTTCGTAGCGTAACCCACACAACCTCGTTTCCGCCGACAGAAGCTGCAAAGCGCGTTCGTCCTCCTTCGAATGCAGTGTGTTCGAGGGGGAAACTCCTATGGACTCGAGGGTAAAAAAACTTCTCACCGCAAGGTCAAGTGCTTTGTCTCCTCCGGAACTGCAGGCGCATATGTGGTAGCTGCGATATGCGCTCTGGGCTTCTGCAACATTAAAGGTCCCCTGACACGGCCCAAACACCGTGCACCCGAGGCGTGTTTTCGTGGCTACCGGTTGGTCCGTTTCTCCTTCAACACTGCGCAATGACTGCCCTAAGTGGCAGTTGTCAATGCCGATCAGGATGCGCGGCTTCGCCTTCTCGTACGACGTCAATGGGAGCCCGTTGAGATGAGGGTAACGATCCTTGAGGTCCCTTATCGCGACGGTTTGTTCCGGGAGCGCTAAGCTACGCAAGGAATGCACCTTGGGGAGTACGTAACACTGGCCCCGGTCACCCTGACACGACACGCGCAGCGAAAGACGAAGAGATTCTCTTTCCTCTCGCTCCGTTTCTCCTGTCCATCGTAGGCAGAGTGGATTAGGCGTGCCGACAAGACCCAATTCGTCCACTAAACCTTGTTCAACGAAGGTCGCTGACGACCCATCATCAAAAAAGGCGTAGGTATCTACACATGTGTCCTTCCCGTACACCGTCACGGGAACGTAGCGAAAAAGGACGACATCTTGGCTCGCCGTATGTGTGTTGCAGCTTTCCTTCGTCCGGATTGGTGCCGGCTCGGTCGTGTCGTCGTGCAAAAGACCATGGTGTGTAGCGCTGCATCCGAACTTTCCGCACGGTCTTCGAGTGCGACAGTGACCGGGATGTCGACCCAAACATTGCCGACAAAGCCGCTTTGTTTTCACCATCAACCAGCGCCCTTCAACGTCGAGCTGAATAAATTTCCCGCAGTCGGTGGGCTTGTGGTTTCCTTCGTGGCAAATAACGCACCCGTTGCTGCCTTTTACAGTCGAAGGAAATGTCGGTGCATCTGTGCGTGAGGAAAGAGAGTGCGCGTTTAAACGGCTTACCTGGCCGCGTCGGTTTGACGTTCCCTTGGAGTCGTGAAAGACGATCGACAAACTCGACGCCTTCACGAGCCGGTCCAACCATCGCTCCAAGTCCGACAGCGTCGCTCGCGTTAGATCCAGTCGGTGATCGTTCCATCGTAGTCGTTCCGCCGTGGCAACTTCTCTACGATCTCGTGCAGAAGGGTCGCGTCGCATTCATATTCGTACATGCCGCATGCCTTAACAGTGGCACACATGTTTAGCACCGCCACCCCGAATTCTACCAGCGACTCGGGTTGCGCTGTGTCCGGTGAAGGCATGCGACGGATTTTCTGGACGAGCGAGTTAACGATGATCTCCGGGCGGCCAAAAAGTGTCCTGAGCATCTCGATGGCGCCGTCCAAGTACGACGGAATCAGCAAACGATATCGGACCGCCTCCAGTGCCTTACCCTTCAAGGCCTTTTGCACGCGTAGCAGATTTTCGTCTGGGGAGTAACCACATAGTGCCGTAGAGCGCTCGTAGCTCGATATAAATATCGGCCATTCCTCCGGAGCACCGGTAAATATCGGCAGGTCGTGGCTAGTGCCCTGGCGTGCCGTTATTTGGCTCACATTAAGTGTCGTGTTTTGTGCCGTGTAATCGTGTCCTTGCGGGTTGTTAAAGGTGTACTCGTGTCTCGAAACGTCGCCGCCGTGAAAGAATGTTTCGTGAGCAGGCATTGGTGGCGAAGCCGTCGGCCAGTGATGTGTGTACGGATCGGCCATCGATGGATCCGTCGCACGACCCAGCATCGTTGAACCCGGGAGGGCGCCGGTCATCTGCGTCGTCGAATGACCCGCCATTGCAAATGTAGATGTAGGGCCCGTCATTCGTGTTGTGGATGTGCCCGCCATGCTTCTTGGTGTTTGTGCGCCCGCCATCATACCGGCGGTCGTTGCTCCTGTGACCAGCTGACCGGGCGTTGACCTTATCATCAGCTGATTGGGCGGTGCACTCGAAACTGTGTACGGTTGTGGCGCGAAAATTCCCGTTGCTTGGGGGGTCCGTCCGGTTATTGGTGGGTAAAATCTCACCTGATTTGGTAAGGGCCTCTCCGTTGGAATTGGGCTTTGTCTCGCCGAGGCGACGATCGACGCCCTTTCCATTTCAAGGAGCTGCAGCTGGCTCGTTATGGCCCTTAGCCGTTCAGTGCTGCTTGAATGCGCTTCCATAAGCGCTGTTCCCGTCATCCGCTCGTTCGGTTGTCGAGTCGTAGAGTTGGCCGCAGGGATGGGAATATCGTACATCCGTTCCTCCGGCTCGTTCACCGCCGCTTGCCGCTGTTCGATGGACTGATTCTGGTCCGACGCCGCTTCCCGCTGTTCGTCGAACAAACTCTCTACACTAGACATTTCACTCGCGGATGGTAAAATTATAATTTTGGAATGTGGTGAATACCACGATCGAACGAAATTTTAAGCAATAATTTTAGGCGTGTCTTGGCGTGACTGTCGCCAAAATTATAATTTTATTTGTGTTTAAATTCGCCGATCGAAAAGGCCTATTTTCCCTCTGTCGTCTCTTTTATACCCGGAGCTCAGGCTCCCATTTGCACACGCAGGTGCTCCTGAGCTCCTCTGGAACGGAAACCCGCGGTCTGGCAAACGCATCCTCCATCTACATCAAACGCAACCGATGACAGCTCGTCACTGTTGTGACAATATCAATATGAATTATTTCTCCTGGGTATTTTGGTGTTGGTGTTTTCGTATCTAAAAAGTTTTGTGGTTTCCTTTCATATTTTTCTATTTTGCAAATTTCACAAGTTTTTACAAAGTTTCTTATGGTCTTTGTCATTCCGGGAAAGTAATATTTTTTTATGAATTGCAAGGAATTTTCTTGAGCATTACGATGTGCAAAATTGTGTATTTCTTTGATTTTTTGTAGCTGTTCTTCCGCTGAAGCGATATCTTCTACTATTTTTTGTGAATATCTTGCTTTTAGAATTTTTGGATTGAACATAATTTTAAATATTTCTTGAATTTTTCCCATGGTATGTTCATCACATAATATACCATTTCTGACGGCAGGATTTAAAACTTTCTTTAATTTTTCTGTTAAGAATTCATTGGAAAAGAATGGTTCACAAAATACGTGTCGATGGTATCCAGGGAAAGGATTGGTGTATGCATATGAGAAATTGGTATTGGTGCGGAAAATTAGTTGGTTGCGAAAGACGTTAACAGGTGCTTCGGTAGATAGAATGAAAGAATTGTCATTATCTTCTGCAGAATGTTGTGTTGGTGTTAATGAATTAATTTGTACTCGAGATAATGCATCGGCTACAACATTAGCTTTACCTGGTTTGTAATGAAGTTCACAGTCATGTTCTTCTAGAAAAGCCTTCCATCTTTTTAGTTTTGCATTGTTATTTTTTGGAGATAGTGTGAATGTTAATGGGAGGTGATCAGTAAAAATTTTTAGTTTTGCTCCATGTATAAAATTTCTTAAGGTTTGTAGAGCCCATACTACTGCTAGCATTTCCTTTTCGTTGGTAGCGTAGTTTTCTTCAGTCCTTGAAAGAGTCCTGGAAATAAAGGTTATTGGGCGTTCTCCATCCTGGTTCTGCTGAGATAAGACTGCTCCCAGTGCTTTATCTGAAGCATCTGTGGTTAAAATAAAAGGTTTTTCAAAGTCTGGAAATGTTAAAACATCATTTGAACAAAAAATGTTTTTCAAATATTGAAAAGATTTTTTTGCTGATTCATCTAGTGTAATCGGGAAATTTTTAGATTAATTTTTAGGAATTTGGCGATGGCCATCCTCTCCTCTTAGAAGTTTCGTAAGGGGTTTTGCAAGGCTTGCGTAATTACGAAACGTCTATAGTATCCAGAGAGTCTTAAAAATGATCTTAAATCTTTAAGGTTTTTTGGTTCGGGATATTTTTGAATACATTCAACCTTTTTTAAATTTGGCTTGAGACCTTCCGCAGATACGATAAAACCGAGAAATTCAACTTCTGTTTTGATGAATTCAGACTTATCTGTTTGGATTTTAAAATTAGCTTCTTTTAATGTTTGTAGAACTGTTTTTTAAATTTCGCATGTGTTCTTCGAATGTTTTTCTAAAAATGATAATGTCATCAATGTAGACATGACATATCTTTCCGATATGGTCTCTCAGAATATCATCCATCACTCTTTGGAAGATGGATGGTGCATTTTTGAGTCCAAAAGGCATTCTTATAAATTCAAATTTTCCATTATTCACAGAAAAGGCAGTTTTTTCTATGTCTTTTTTATTCATTGGAATTTGGTGAAAACTTGACGGGTGGTGAAGTATTTATTCGAACCTAAATTCGCTAAGACAGTAGAGGTGTTGGGTATTGGATAGCTGTCACTGATTGTTTTTGAATTGATTTTTCTATAATCGATCAAAAGTCGATATTATTTTTCATTAGAAGCATCCATTTTTTTATTAACAATCCATACTGGAGAATTGTATGGAGATCTCGAAGGTCTAATAATTCCGTCGGATAATAATTTTGTAATTTGTTTATTGACTTGATTTTTTAAAGCTTGAGGATAAGGATAGGTTTTACTATAAACCGGAAAATTATCTGTTGTTCTTATTTCTGCTTTTACCTTTGTGGTAAATGGAAGTTTTTATCTGGAGGATGGAAAATATCTTTAAATTCTGTAAGGAGTTTTTTTAACTCATGTTTGTGATAGGCTTGGAGATGATCGTCTCTTACTTTTATTTGATTAACTTGCTGTAGTATATACTGTAAAATAGGTATTGTGAATTTGTTGTCAATAATTAATTTTTCATTTGCAGTATCGATTATAGAAAGTAAGGTAATGTAGAATTTATTCTAAAAAATTTAATTCACATTTTTCAAACTCTTCTGTTTCATCATCCTGTTGTTTGTCATGATTTTTCATGTAACGTTCGTATGAGGACATTTCAGAGTCATCATACTCCTTCAAACTTTCTTCGTTATAATCTGAGTATTCCACTGGGTAACCTTGATTTTTTTGAATGGTTTCGACATTAAAGACTCGTTGTCTTTTTAGTGGTGGTCGATTGTTTCGGGAGGAGCCTGGTCGGTTCCCATAATTAATTTGACTAGACCTTATGGATTGATCTACATCCATGGGTTCTGGATCTTGTTGTTTAAAAGGATTTTTGGGTGGTAAACCTGTTGGTTTAAAATTTTGAAAATTGTTGTTATAGTTTGGTCGCATTCCAAACGGCTTTTGCATTGGTGCAAAATGTCGATTAACGAATGGTTTTGGTGGTAGAGGGGGTCTGTTAAATGCATTCCGTGGAGGATGCGGTACTTGTGGGATAAGATTTCTGGGCGCTGTTGGCACTGGCATCGTTCTTGGTTTGGTAAGCATTTTTCTACATTCAATATTTTGGAATGAGATACAGTAGCTATAAGCTGCTGCTAGAGATGATGGTTCATAATTTCTTATGAATTTGTATACATCTCCATCTAGTCCTCGGATAAATGAATCGACCGCTTTTTTATTATATGTTTCTATTAATGCCTTCGATGCTTCTTGAGGAGATTTCTGCTATTGCATTGTTTATAAGAATGTTTGTTTCATCAATTCTCTTGATGATTCCGTTTGTGTAAACCTTTTCAAATGTGCAGTCTGAATGATTTCCTTGAATGATTCTTTGTACACATTCCGATGTTGGTTGAATATTTATACTTTCACAAGTATACAGATCTTGTTGGTTTTGATTGCATGGTTGTGATAATTCGTATATGTGTAATTCGTATCTGATGAAATAATTTTGCTTCAAGATGATTCGTTTGCTGTTGTTGATTATGGAGTCTACATAATTGTACTCATAAATATCTTTTGAACTTTGCGGAAACTTTAACATGTAGATAACATGCGTGGTATTCATTGTTACTTGAGCACTTGATTTTGCTAACATTTCTTCTGGTGATGTCACCGAAATGTTGTGGTCTGCAAGAAATTTCATCATTTCCTTAAGTTCTTCCAGGGATAAAATCTTACTGCTTGGTATGCCATGCTTTGCTAATAGAATAGCTTCTTCAAGATTTTCAAGATGATTTTGCAAAGAATCGAGATTTGATATTATGATAAGATGTTGTATCTCAATAGATCTTTGCTTAAATCTTTCAAACTGAAGTTTGAGGACGTCGTTTGTGTTTGTTGTTAGATCTTGTAGTCGTTGGTTTATACCTTCATTGATGAGTACTTGTTGATTATTTTGCAGGATCAACGAAATGAGTGTTGAATTTATAATACGTATATCTTCGGCATCTGGATTTCCAGCGATCCATTTCCATGCTGTACCAATCGCATCCCATCGCTTTTGTCGCACTACTTGCGGTTTAATTTTACAATATGTTTCATATAATGTTTGTAGCTTAATACGAATTATGCTATATAATGGTCCTGAGTCGATATTTTGGGACAAATCTTATTATTTTCAATTATGTTTTCAATTTGTGTTATATCCAATGGGTGTACAATTCTTAAATATCCTGATTTGATTTGAGCTCTTCCGAGAGAAACTATGGCAAGTGGATTCTTTGTTAAATCGTAAATAACAAAGTTGGTGGGAACTAACGACGACAGGCAGAGTATTAATCTGAAATGGAAAAAGGACCAAGTTCTTATCAATTACGTCTCCTTAGATTTGCTTTATGAATTTTACGATTATTTGAATCGATTACATATGTTGGAAAGTTCTCCTTTATTTTTATTATATGTTACCTACTTTCACGTTTATTATTAGATTTATTTTTTTCAAATGAATAAGTATCTGGATCAAAATCTTGATAAGTTTTAGTTGCTATCTTTGCTTCACGTTGCTGGAACAAGTTAGCTATTTTTTTCTCATTTGCATCTCTTTGTCTGACCCTTTCTTCAAATGTTAAATTTTCGGAATTTTCCCCAATAAAAATATTTTTGGGTGTGTTATTGATGAAACTGTGAATCGAATTGTTATACTTATAAGCTGCTTCCTGCATGAGTGATTTAACTGTAATATCTGGTTTTAGTGCTTTTATGCATCTAGCAATTTCACGGATCGTTGAATGGCATTTCTCTATTTGTCCATTCGTTTCACATCTGTTGACAGGAGTTTTAAAATAATTTATTCCTAGATTCAAAATGGCTTGTTCGATAATATTTGAAACAAAACTACTTTCATTGTCCGTTACGATTTGTGCTGGTAAATCCCAGTCATATAATAGTTGTAAAAGAACATTTTTAATGTCTGCTATAGATTTTGATTTAATGGGTTTGATTTTTTAAATATTTTGAGAATTTATCTAACGATGAGATTAATAAGTTATTAGCATTATACGCAAATATATCAATATGAATTATTTCTCCTGGGTATTTTGGTGTTGGTGTTTTCTGTCTAAAAATTTTTGTGGTTTCCTTTCATATTTTTCTATTTTGCAAATTTCACAAATTTTTACAAAGTTTCTTATGGTCTTTGTCATTCCGGGAAAGTAATATTTTTTTATGAATTGCAAGGAATTTTCTTGAGCATTACGATGTGCAAAATTGTGTATTTCTTTGGTTTTTTGTAGCTGTTCTGCCGCTGAAGCGATATCTTCTACTATTTTTTGTGAATATCTTGCTTTTAGAATTTTTGGATTGAACATAATTTTAAATATTTCTTGAATTTTTCCCATGGTATGTTCATCACATAATATACCATTTCTGACGGCAGGATTTAAAACTTTCTTTAGTTTTTCTGTTAAGAATTCATTGGAAAAGAATGGTTGGAATTGGTATTGGTGCGGAAAATTAGTTGGTTGCGAAAGACGTTAACAGGTGCTTCGGTAGATAGAATGAAAGAATTGTCATCATCTTCTGCAGAATGTTGTGTTGGTCTTAATAAATTAATTTGTACTCGAGATAATGCATCGGCTACAACATTAGCTTTACCTGGTTTGTAATGAAGTTCATAGTCATGTTCTTCTAGAAAAGCCTTCCATCTTTTTAGTTTTGCATTGTTATTTTTTGGAGATAGTGTGAATGTTAATGGGAGGTGATCAGTAAAATTGTTTAGTTTTGCTCCATATATAAAATTTCTTAAGGTTTGTAGAGCCCATACTACTGCTAGCATTTTCTTTTCGTTGGTAGCGTAGTTTTCTTCAGTCCTTGAAAGAGTCCTGGAAATAAAGGTTATTGGGCGTTCTCCATCCTGGTTCTGCTGAGATAAGACTGCTCCCAGGGCTTTATCTGAAGCATCTGTGGTTAAAATAAAAGGTTTTTCAAAGTCTGGAAATGTTAAAACATCATTTGAACATAAAATGTTTTTCAAAGTCTGGAAATGTTAAAACATCATTTGAACATAAAATGTTTTTCAAAGTCTGGAAATGTTAAAACATCATTTGAACAAAAAATGTTTTTCAAATATTGAAAAGGTTTTTTTGCTGATTCATCTAGTGTAATCGGGAAATTTTTAGATTAATTTTTAGGAATTTGGCGATGGCCATCCTCTCCTCTTAGAAGTTTCGTAAGGGGTTTTGCAAGGCTTGCGTAATTCTTTATGAAACGTCTATAGTATCGAGAGAGTCTTAAAAATGATCTTAAATCTTTAAGGTTTTTTGGTTCGGGATATTTTTGAATACATTCAACCTTTTTTAAATTTGGCTTGAGACCTTCCGCAGATACGATAAAACCGAGAAATTCAACTTCTGTTTTGATGAATTCAGACTTATCTGGTTGGATTTTAAAATTAGCTTCTTTTAATGTTTGTAGAATTGTTTTTTAAATTTCGCATGTGTTCTTCGAATGTTTTTCCAAAAATGATAATGTCATCAATGTAGACATGACATATCTTTCCGATATGGTCTCTCAGAATATCATCCATCACTCTTTGGAAGATGGATGGTGCATTTTTGAGTCCAAAAGGCATTCTTATAAATTCAAATTTTCCATTATTCACAGAAAAGGCAGTTTTTTCTATGTCTTTTTTATTAATTGGAATTTGGTGAAAACTTGACGCTAGGTCAAGGGTGGTGAAGTATTTATTCGAACCTAAATTCGCTAAGACAGTAGAGGTGTTGGGTATTGGATAGCTGTCACTGATTGTTTTTGAATTGATTTTTCTATAATCGATCAAAAGTCGATATTTTTTTTCATTAGAAGCATCCATTTTTTTATTAACAATCCATACTGGAGAATTGTATGGAGATCTCGAAGGTCTAATAATTTCGTCGGATAATAATTTTGTAATTTGTTTATTGACTTGATTTTTTAAAGCTTGAGGATAAGGATAGGTTTTACTATAAACCGGAAAATTATCTGTTGTTCTTATTTCTGCTTTTACCTTTGTGGTAAATGGAAGTTTTTATCTGGAGGATGGAAAATATCTTTAAATTCTGTAAGGAGTTTTTTTAACTCATGTTTGTGATAGGCTTGGAGATGATCGTCTCTTACTTTTATTTGATTAACTTGCTGTAGTATATACTGTAAAATAGGTATTGTGAATTTGTTGTCAATAATTAATTTTTCATTTGCAGTATCGATTATAGAAAGTAAGGTAATGTAGAATTTATGCTAAAAAATTTAATTCACATTTTTCAAACTCTTCTGTTTCATTTCTTCAAACTCTTCTGTTTCATCATCCTGTTGTTTGTCATGATTTTTCATGTAACGTTCGTATGAGGACATTTCAGAGTCATCATACTCCTTCAAACTTTCTTCGTTATAATCTGAGTATTCCACTGGGTAACCTTGATTTTTTTGAATGGTTTCGACATTAAAGACTCGTTGTCTTTTTAGTGGTGGTCGATTGTTTCGGGAGGAGCCTGGTCGGTTCCCATAATTAATTTGTCTAGACCTTATGGATTGATCTACATCCATGGGTTCTGGATCTTGTTGTTTAAAAGGATTTTTGGGTGGTAAACCTGTTGGTTTAAAATTTTGAAAATTGTTGTTATAGTTTGGTCGCATTCCAAACGGCTTTTGCATTGGTGCAAAATGTCGATTAACGAATGGGTTTGGTGGTAGAGGGGGTCTGTTAAATGCATTCCGTGGAGGAAGCGGTACTTGTGGGATAAGATTTCTGGGCGCTGTTGGCACTGGCATCGTTCTTGGTTTGGTAAGCATTTTTCTACATTCAATATTTTGGAATGAGATACAGTAGCTATAAGCTGCTGCTAGAGATGAAGGTTCATAATTTCTTATGAATTTGTATACATCTCCATCTAGTCCTCGGATAAATGAATCGACCGCTTTTTTATTATATGTTTCTATTAATGCCTTCGATGCTTCTTGAGGAGATTTCTGCTATTGCGTTGTTTATAAGAATGTTTGTTTCATCAATTCTCTTGATGATTCCGTTTGTGTAAACCTTTTCAAATGTGCAGTCTGAATGATTTCCTTGAATGATTCTTTGTACACATTCCGATGTTGGTTGAATATTTATACTTTCACAAGTATACAGATCTTGTTGGTTTTGATTGCATGGTTGTGATAATTCGTATATGTGTAATTCGTATCTGATGAAATAATTTTGCTTCAAGATGATTCGTTTGCTGTTGTTGATTATGGAGTCTACATAATTGTACTCATAAATATCTTTTGAACTTTAACATGTAGATAACATGCGTGGTATTCATTGTTACTTGAGCACTTGATTTTGCTAACATTTCTTCTGGTGATGTCACCGAAATGTTGTGGTCTGCAAGAAATTTCATCATTTCCTTAAGTTCTTCGAGGGATAAAATCTTACTGCTTGGTATGCCATGCTTTGCTAATAGAATAGCTTCTTCAAGATTTTCAAGATGATTTTGCAAAGAATCGAGATTTGATATTATGATAAGATGTTGTATCTCAATAGATCTTTGCTTAAATCTTTCAAACTGGAGTTTGAGGACGTCGTTTGTGATTGTTGTTAGATCTTGTAGTCGTTGGTTTATACCTTCATTGATGAGTACTTGTTGATTATTTTGCAGGATCAACGAATTGAGTGTTGAATTTATAATGCGTATATCTTCGGCATCTGGATTTCCAGCGATCCATTTCCATGCTGTACCAATCGCATCCCATCGCTTTTGTCGTACTACTTGCGGTTTAATTTTACAATATGTTTCATATAATGTTTGTAGCTTAATACGAATTATGCTATATAATGGTCCTGAGTCGATATTTTGGGACAAATCTGCATAATTATTTTCAATTATGTTTTCAATTTGTGTTATATCCAATGGGTGTACAATTCTTAAATATCCTGATTTGATTTGAGCTCTTCCGAGAGAAACTATGGCAAGTGGATTCTTTGTTAAATCGTAAATAACAAAGTTGGTGGGAACTAACGACGACAGGCAGAGTATTAATCTGAAATGGAAAAAGGACCAAGTTCTTATCAATTACGTCTCCTTAGATTTACTTTATGAATTTTACGATTATTTGAATCGATTACATATGTTAGAAAGTTCTCCTTTATTTTTATTATATGATACCTACTTTCACGTTTATTATTATTATTATTATCTGGATCAAAATCTTGATAAGTTTTAGTTGCTATCTTTGCTTCACGTTGCTGGAACAAGTTAGCTATTTTTTCTCATTTACATCTCTTTGTCTGACCCTTTCTTCAAATGTTAAATTTTCTTAATTTTCCCCAATAAAAATATTTTTGGGTGTGTTATTGATGAAACTGTGAATCGAATTGTTATACTTATAAGCTGCTTCCTGCATGAGTGATTTAACTGTAATATCTGGTTTTAGTGCTTTTATGCATCTAGCAATTTCACGGATCGTTGAATGGCATATCTCTATTTGTCCATTCGTTTCAGATCTGTTGACAGGAGTTTAAAAAAAATTTATTCCTAGATTCAAAATGGCTTGTTCGATAATATTTGAAACAAAACTACTTTCATTGTCCATTACGATTTGTGCTGGTAAATCCCAGTCATATAATAGTTTTAAAAGAACATTTTTAATGTCTGCTATAGATTTTGATTTAATGGGTCTGATTTTTTAAATATTTTGAGATTTATCTAACGATGAGATAAATAAGTTATTGGCATTATACGCAAATATATCTGTCGTGAATACCACGATCGAACGAAATTTTAAGCAATAATTTTAGGCGTGTCTTGGCGTGACTGTCGCCAAAATTATAATTTTATTTGTGTTCAAATTCGCCGAATGAAAAGGCCTATTTTCCCTCTGTCGTCTCTTTTATACCCGGAGCTCAGGCTCCCATTTGCACACGCAGGTGCTCCTGAGCTCCTCTGGAACGCAAACCCGCGGTCTGGCAAACGCATCCTCCATCTACATCAAACGCAACCGATGACAGCTCGTCACTGTTGTGACATCGTCTCCCCAAATAAGCGTGCGCGTCGTTCGCTTGTTTATGTGTGCTGTCATCTAACCATGCGCCTGATTTGTGCTGCAGCAGGTAAGTATACTCATATGCTTATTTTTTTTTAAGGTTGCTACGTTACCGCCGGATACGTCCAGAACAGCCAACTTCGTCGCCGGTCGTTCCAATGTGCCACTGGCTGTTCTTAAGGTTACCCGCCTCACTTGGCCGTCCTTCGACCGTATCACTCCCACCACTCGTCCTCTGGGCCATGTGTTCCGCGGTAGGTTCGCATCCACTATCACCACAACGTCTCCTTCTGCGATAGGGCGTACCGGCTTAAACCATTTCGTCCGGCGGGTGAGCGTAGGTAGGTAGTCAGCTATCCACTTTTTCCAGAACATATCGGCCAGTAACTGTGACGTCTTCCAGGATGTTTTAAGAGCCGCTGCGCTGTCGTCGTAGTTGGTAAGTGGTTTGTCCCCGCTCGCGCTTCCCAGGAGGAAGTGATTTGGCGTCAATGGTGGCTCTGAAACGTCATCCAATGGCAAATACGTTAACGGACGTGAATTAATTACCATCTCTATCTCCGCCAGCGCCGTGCCCAGAATTTCGTCGGTAGGGTGTCTCGGAAGCCGTAAAGCGATGATGTTCTTCTTTACCGACTGCACCAACCGCTCCCAGCATCCCCCGAAATGCGGCGCTCCTGGTGGATTGAATTTCCATATCAGTGCCTGTGACGTAAATTCCTCCATCAACTGTTCACGATCAACGTTCTTCAAGCCTTCTCTCAGCTCTCTCGATGCGCCAACGAAGTTAGTTCCGCAGTCAGACAGTATTTCAGCCGGCGCTCCACGTTTCGCGATAAAACGTCTAATCGCCAGGATGCACGACGACGTCGTTAGCGAGTGCGCTACTTCGAGATGGATCGCTCTTGTGGTTAAACACGTGAAAAGGACGCCCCATCGTTTCTCCACTCGTCTGCCCACGGCTACTGTCAAGGGGCCGAAGTAATCGACCCCGGTGAACGTGAAGGCGCGTTGGTAAGCTGCCAATCTTTCGACTGGAAGATTTCCCATCTCCGGAGGATCCGGCGCTGTGTCACGATTTTTGCATTCCTGGCATGCTCGGCGGACGCGATCGTACTCGGAACGCAGGCGTGGCACTTCGAATCTCTCCCTAATCGCGTTCAATGCTGTCTGGTGGTTCAAATGATGATACCGTTGGTGGTAGTACTCCATCAGCAGTGTGGTGACTCGGTGTCTCTTAGGCAGGATAATAGGACGCTTGGTGTCCTCGCTGACCCATGGGCAGTTTATCAGTCGTCCCCGAGACCTCATCACGTCATGCTCATCCAGTTCCGGTGAGAGTTTGTATAGAGTGCTATCCTTTTTAACAACCCTTTGCATTCCAGACTTCCCGACACGGTTTTGCAGGCCTCGGACCTCTTCAGGAAATGCCTCTCGCTGAGTTAGACGGAATATAATCCTTTCGGCCCGTCGTAATTCTTCCTGGGTAAGTGGGCCAACACTCTTCCGACCCTTTTTAGCCTTTAGCTCGAAAATGAAGCGGACAATGAATCCGACTGTCCTCAGCAATACGTTCCACTGAGAAAATCGTTCGAAGGATATAAACTGCTCTTTCGTGGCGTGGTGTAACAGCGACACCCGAATTTCCTCGGACGTCTCCCCAGTATCGGTTCCTTGCCCAGGCCACGTGTGGTCCGATTCCCAAAGAAAATCAGGGCCACGATACCACTGGCTCGAAGCGCTTAAATCCGGGTCTCGTTGCCACTTCGTACCAAGATCTGCGACATTTATCTTGGTTGAGATCCAGCGCCAGTCTTTCACGGCCGTATGCTCTAGCAGTTCTCCAACGCGACAGGCCACAAACTGACTGTATCGACGGTGGTCCGAACGTAACCAGCTTACCACGTTGCGAGAGTCGGTCCAATAGAATACGCGATCTAATCGAATGCGGTGGGATTGTATTATGGTGTTCGCTAACCTTGATCCAATAACTGCGGCTTGCAGCTCAAGGCGCGGAATCGTCGTATGTCGCAGGTTTGTCACTCGAGTTTTCGAGCCTACGAAGGCACATTCGATTGAGCTACCTTCTTCGAACCTTACGTACGCTACTGCTGCCATAGCGCTTTCGCTCGCATCGCAGAAGATATGCAGCTGGGCGTGTTTATATCGGTCAGACGTGAGGAGGCGGTAGCATCTTGGGATCTTGATATCTGTTACTTTGGGAAGAACTGCCAACCATCGGTTCCAACCTTCGGCAATGTTTCCCCCAATTTGATGATTCTTTGTTAAATCGTAAATAACAAAGTTGGTGGGAACTAACGACGACAGGCAGAGTATTAATCTGAAATGGAAAAAGGACCAAGTTCTTATCAATTACGTCTCCTTAGATTTACTTTATGAATTTTACGATTATTTGAATCGATTACATATGTTAGAAAGTTCTCCTTTATTTTTATTATATGATACCTACTTTCACGTTTATTATTAGATTTATTTTTTTTTCAAATGAATAAGTATCTGGATCAAAATCTTGATAAGTTTTAGTTGCTATCTTTGCTTCACGTTGCTGGAACAAGTTAGCTATTTTTTCTCATTTACATCTCTTTGTCTGACCCTTTCTTCAAATGTTAAATTTTCTTAATTTTCCCCAATAAAAATATTTTTGGGTGTGTTATTGATTGACTGTGAATCGAATTGTTATACTTATAAGCTGCTTCCTGCATGAGTGATTTAACTGTAATATCTGGTTTTAGTGCTTTTATGCAACTAGCAATTTCACGGATCGTTGAATGGCATATCTCTATTTGTCCATTCGTTTCAGATCTGTTGACAGGAGTTTTAAAAAAATTTATTCCTAGATTCAAAATGGCTTGTTCGATAATATTTGAAACAAAACTACTTTCATTGTCCATTACGATTTGTGCTGGTAAATCCCAGTCATATAATAGTTTTAAAAGAACATTTTTAATGTCTGCTATAGATTTTGATTTAATGGGTCTGATTTTTTAAATATTTTGAGATTTATCTAACGATGAGATAAATAAGTTATTGGCATTATACGCAAATATATCTGTCGTGAATACCACGATCGAACGAAATTTTAAGCAATAATTTTAGGCGTGTCTTGGCGTGACTGTCGCCAAAATTATAATTTTATTTGTGTTCAAATTCGCCGAATGAAAAGGCCTATTTTCCCTCTGTCGTCTCTTTTATACCCGGAGCTCAGGCTCCCATTTGCACACGCAGGAGCTCCTGAGCTCCTCTGGAACGCAAACCCGCGGTCTGGCAAACGCATCCTCCATCTACATCAAACGCAACCGATGACAGCTCGTCACTGTTGTGACATCGTCTCCCCAAATAAGCGTGCGCGTCGTTCGCTTGTTTATGTGTGCTGTCATCTAACCATGCGCCTGATTTGTGCTGCAGCAGGTAAGTATACTCATATGCTTATTTTTTTTTAAGGTTGCTACGTTACCGCCGGATACGTCCAGAACAGCCAACTTCGTCGCCGGTCGTTCCAATGTGCCACTGGCTGTTCTTAAGGTTACCCGCCTCACTTGGCCGTCCTTCGACCGTATCACTCCCACCACTCGTCCTCTGGGCCATGTGTTCCGCGGTAGGTTCGCATCCACTATCACCACAACGTCTCCTTCTGCGATAGGGCGTACCGGCTTAAACCATTTCGTCCGGCGGGTGAGCGTAGGTAGGTAGTCAGCTATCCACTTTTTCCAGAACATATCGGCCAGTAACTGTGACGTCTTCCAGGATGTTTTAAGAGCCGCTGCGCTGTCGTCGTAGTTGGTAAGTGGTTTGTCCCCGCTCGCGCTTCCCAGGAGGAAGTGATTTGGCGTCAATGGTGGCTCTGAAACGTCATCCAATGGCAAATACGTTAACGGACGTGAATTAATTACCATCTCTATCTCCGCCAGCGCCGTGCCCAGAATTTCGTCGGTAGGGTGTCTCGGAAGCCGTAAAGCGATGATGTTCTTCTTTACCGACTGCACCAACCGCTCCCAGCATCCCCCGAAATGCGGCGCTCCTGGTGGATTGAATTTCCATATCAGTGCCTGTGACGTAAATTCCTCCATCAACTGTTCACGATCAACGTTCTTCAAGCCTTCTCTCAGCTCTCTCGATGCGCCAACGAAGTTAGTTCCGCAGTCAGACAGTATTTCAGCCGGCGCTCCACGTTTCGCGATAAAACGTCTAATCGCCAGGATGCACGACGACGTCGTTAGCGAGTGCGCTACTTCGAGATGGATCGCTCTTGTGGTTAAACACGTGAAAAGGACGCCCCATCGTTTCTCCACTCGTCTGCCCACGGCTACTGTCAAGGGGCCGAAGTAATCGACCCCGGTGAACGTGAAGGCGCGTTGGTAAGCTGCCAATCTTTCGACTGGAAGATTTCCCATCTCCGGAGGATCCGGCGCTGTGTCACGATTTTTGCATTCCTGGCATGCTCGGCGGACGCGATCGTACTCGGAACGCAGGCGTGGCACTTCGAATCTCTCCCTAATCGCGTTCAATGCTGTCTGGTGGTTCAAATGATGATACCGTTGGTGGTAGTACTCCATCAGCAGTGTGGTGACTCGGTGTCTCTTAGGCAGGATAATAGGACGCTTGGTGTCCTCGCTGACCCATGGGCAGTTTATCAGTCGTCCCCGAGACCTCATCACGTCATGCTCATCCAGTTCCGGTGAGAGTTTGTATAGAGTGCTATCCTTTTTAACAACCCTTTGCATTCCAGACTTCCCGACACGGTTTTGCAGGCCTCGGACCTCTTCAGGAAATGCCTCTCGCTGAGTTAGACGGAATATAATCCTTTCGGCCCGTCGTAATTCTTCCTGGGTAAGTGGGCCAACACTCTTCCGACCCTTTTTAGCCTTTAGCTCGAAAATGAAGCGGACAATGAATCCGACTGTCCTCAGCAATACGTTCCACTGAGAAAATCGTTCGAAGGATATAAACTGCTCTTTCGTGGCGTGGTGTAACAGCGACACCCGAATTTCCTCGGACGTCTCCCCAGTATCGGTTCCTTGCCCAGGCCACGTGTGGTCCGATTCCCAAAGAAAATCAGGGCCACGATACCACTGGCTCGAAGCGCTTAAATCCGGGTCTCGTTGCCACTTCGTACCAAGATCTGCGACATTTATCTTGGTTGAGATCCAGCGCCAGTCTTTCACGGCCGTATGCTCTAGCAGTTCTCCAACGCGACAGGCCACAAACTGACTGTATCGACGGTGGTCCGAACGTAACCAGCTTACCACGTTGCGAGAGTCGGTCCAATAGAATACGCGATCTAATCGAATGCGGTGGGATTGTATTATGGTGTTCGCTAACCTTGATCCAATAACTGCGGCTTGCAGCTCAAGGCGCGGAATCGTCGTATGTCGCAGGTTTGTCACTCGAGTTTTCGAGCCTACGAAGGCACATTCGATTGAGCTACCTTCTTCGAACCTTACGTACGCTACTGCTGCCATAGCGCTTTCGCTCGCATCGCAGAAGATATGCAGCTGGGCGTGTTTATATCGGTCAGACGTGAGGAGGCGGTAGCATCTTGGGATCTTGATATCTGTTACTTTGGGAAGAACTGCCAACCATCGGTTCCAACCTTCGGCAATGTTTCCCCCAATTTGATGATTCTTTGTTAAATCGTAAATAACAAAGTTGGTGGGAACTAACGACGACAGGCAGAGTATTAATCTGAAATGGAAAAAGGACCAAGTTCTTATCAATTACGTCTCCTTAGATTTACTTTATGAATTTTACGATTATTTGAATCGATTACATATGTTAGAAAGTTCTCCTTTATTTTTATTATATGATACCTACTTTCACGTTTATTATTAGATTTATTTTTTTTCAAATGAATAAGTATCTGGATCAAAATCTTGATAAGTTTTAGTTGCTATCTTTGCTTCACGTTGCTGGAACAAGTTAGCTATTTTTTCTCATTTACATCTCTTTGTCTGACCCTTTCTTCAAATGTTAAATTTTCTTAATTTTCCCCAATAAAAATATTTTTGGGTGTGTTATTGATGAAACTGTGAATCGAATTGTTATACTTATAAGCTGCTTCCTGCATGAGTGATTTAACTGTAATATCTGGTTTTAGTGCTTTTATGCAACTAGCAATTTCACGGATCGTTGAATGGCATATCTCTATTTGTCCATTCGTTTCAGATCTGTTGACAGGAGTTTTAAAAAAAATTATTCCTAGATTCAAAATGGCTTGTTCGATAATATTTGAAACAAAACTACTTTCATTGTCCATTACGATTTGTGCTGGTAAATCCCAGTCATATAATAGTTGTAAAAGAACATTTTTAATGTCTGCTATAGATTTTGATTTAGTGGGTCTGATTTTTTAAATATTTTGAGAATTTATCTAACGATGAGATAAATAAGTTATTGGCATTATACGCAAATATATCTGTCGTGAATACCACGATCGAACGAAATTTTAAGCAATAATTTTAGGCGTGTCTTGGCGTGACTGTCGCCAAAATTATAATTTTATTTGTGTTCAAATTCGCCGATCCAAAAGGCCTATTTTCCTTCTGTCGTCTTTTTTATACCCGGAGCTCAGGCTCCCATTTGCACACGCAGGTGCTCCTGAGCTCCTCTGGAACGCAAACCCGCGGTCTGGCAAACGCATCCTCCATCTACATCAAACGCAACCGATGACAGCTCGTCACTGTTGTGACATCGTCTCCCCAAATAAGCGTGCGCGTCGTTCGCTTGTTTATGTGTGCTGTCATCTAACCATGCGCCTGATTTGTGCTGCAGCAGGTAAGTATACTCATATGCTTATTTTTTTTTAAGGTTGCTACGTTACCGCCGGATACGTCCAGAACAGCCAACTTCGTCGCCGGTCGTTCCAATGTGCCACTGGCTGTTCTTAAGGTTACCCGCCTCACTTGGCCGTCCTTCGACCGTATCACTCCCACCACTCGTCCTCTGGGCCATGTGTTCCGCGGTAGGTTCGCATCCACTATCACCACAACGTCTCCTTCTGCGATAGGGCGTACCGGCTTAAACCATTTCATCCGGCGGGTGAGCGTAGGTAGGTAGTCAGCTATCCACTTTTTCCAGAACATATCGGCCAGTAACTGTGACGTCTTCCAGGATGTTTTAAGAGCCGCTGCGCTGTCGTCGTAGTTGGTAAGTGGTTTGTCCCCGCTCGCGCTTCCCAGGAGGAAGTGATTTGGCGTCAATGGTGGCTCTGAAACGTCATCCAATGGCAAATACGTTAACGGACGTGAATTAATTACCATCTCTATCTCCGCCAGCGCCGTGCCCAGAATTTCGTCGGTAGGGTGTCTCGGAAGCCGTAAAGCGATGATGTTCTTCTTTACCGACTGCACCAACCGCTCCCAGCATCCCCCGAAATGCGGCGCTCCTGGTGGATTGAATTTCCATATCAGTGCCTGTGACGTAAATTCCTCCATCAACTGTTCACGATCAACGTTCTTCAAGCCTTCTCTCAGCTCTCTCGATGCGCCAACGAAGTTAGTTCCGCAGTCAGACAGTATTTCAGCCGGCGCTCCACGTTTCGCGATAAAACGTCTAATCGCCAGGATGCACGACGACGTCGTTAGCGAGTGCGCTACTTCGAGATGGATCGCTCTTGTGGTTAAACACGTGAAAAGGACGCCCCATCGTTTCTCCACTCGTCTGCCCACGGCTACTGTCAAGGGGCCGAAGTAATCGACCCCGGTGAACGTGAAGGCGCGTTGGTAAGCTGCCAATCTTTCGACTGGAAGATTTCCCATCTCCGGAGGATCCGGCGCTGCGTCACGATTTTTGCATTCCTGGCATGCTCGGCGGACGCGATCGTACTCGGAACGCAGGCGTGGCACTTCGAATCTCTCCCTAATCGCGTTCAATGCTGTCTGGTGGTTCAAATGATGATACCGTTGGTGGTAGTACTCCATCAGCAGTGTGGTGACTCGGTGTCTCTTAGGCAGGATAATAGGACGCTTGGTGTCCTCGCTGACCCATGGGCAGTTTATCAGTCGTCCCCGAGACCTCATCACGTCATGCTCATCCAGTTCCGGTGAGAGTTTGTATAGAGTGCTATCCTTTTTAACAACCCTTTGCATTCCAGACTTCCCGACACGGTTTTGCAGGCCTCGGACCTCTTCAGGAAATGCCTCTCGCTGAGTTAGACGGAATATAATCCTTTCGGCCCGTCGTAATTCTTCCTGGGTAAGTGGGCCAACACTCTTCCGACCCTTTTTAGCCTTTAGCTCGAAAATGAAGCGGACAATGAATCCGACTGTCCTCAGCAATACGTTCCACTGAGAAAATCGTTCGAAGGATATAAACTGCTCTTTCGTGGCGTGGTGTAACAGCGACACCCGAATTTCCTCGGACGTCTCCCCAGTATCGGTTCCTTGCCCAGGCCACGTGTGGTCCGATTCCCAAAGAAAATCAGGGCCACGATACCACTGGCTCGAAGCGCTTAAATCCGGGTCTCGTTGCCACTTCGTACCAAGATCTGCGACATTTATCTTGGTTGAGATCCAGCGCCAGTCTTTCACGGCCGTATGCTCTAGCAGTTCTCCAACGCGACAGGCCACAAACTGACTGTATCGACGGTGGTCCGAACGTAACCAGCTTACCACGTTGCGAGAGTCGGTCCAATAGAATACGCGATCTAATCGAATGCGGTGGGATTGTATTATGGTGTTCGCTAACCTTGATCCAATAACTGCGGCTTGCAGCTCAAGGCGCGGAATCGTCGTATGTCGCAGGTTTGTCACTCGAGTTTTCGAGCCTACGAAGGCACATTCGATTGAGCTACCTTCTTCGAACCTTACGTACGCTACTGCTGCCATAGCGCTTTCGCTCGCATCGCAGAAGATATGCAGCTGGGCGTGTTTATATCGGTCAGACGTGAGGAGGCGGTAGCATCTTGGGATCTTGATATCTGTTACTTTGGGAAGAACTACCAACCATCGGTTCCAACCTTCGGCAATGTTTCCCCCAATTTGATGATTCTTTGTTAAATCGTAAATAACAAAGTTGGTGGGAACTAACGACGACAGGCAGAGTATTAATCTGAAATGGAAAAAGGACCAAGTTCTTATCAATTACGTCTCCTTAGATTTACTTTATGAATTTTACGATTATTTGAATCGATTACATATGTTAGAAAGTTCTCCTTTATGTTTATTATATGATACCTACTTTCACGTTTATTATTAGATTTATTTTTTTTCAAATGAATAAGTATCTGGATCAAAATCTTGATAAGTTTTAGTTGCTATCTTTGCTTCACGTTGCTGGAACAAGTTAGCTATTTTTTCTCATTTACATCTCTTTGTCTGACCCTTTCTTCAAATGTTAAATTTTCTTAATTTTCCCCAATAAAAATATTTTTGGGTGTGTTATTGATGAAACTGTGAATCGAATTGTTATACTTATAAGCTGCTTCCTGCATGAGTGATTTAACTGTAATATCTGGTTTTAGTGCTTTTATGCAACTAGCAATTTCACGGATCGTTGAATGGCATATCTCTATTTGTCCATTCGTTTCAGATCTGTTGACAGGAGTTTTAAAAAAATTTATTCCTAGATTCAAAATGGCTTGTTCGATAATATTTGAAACAAAACTACTTTCATTGTCCATTACGATTTGTGCTGGTAAATCCCAGTCATATAATAGTTGTAAAAGAACATTTTTAATGTCTGCTATAGATTTTGATTTAATGGGTCTGATTTTTTAAATATTTTGAGAATTTATCTAACGATGAGATAAATAAGTTATTGGCATTATACGCAAATATATCTGTCGTGAATACCACGATCGAACGAAATTTTAAGCAATAATTTTAGGCGTGTCTTGGCGTGACTGTCGCCAAAATTATAATTTTATTTGTGTTCAAATTCGCCGATCCAAAAGGCCTATTTTCCTTCTGTCGTCTTTTTTATACCCGGAGCTCAGGCTCCCATTTGCACACGCAGGTGCTCCTGAGCTCCTCTGGAACGCAAACCCGCGGTCTGGCAAACGCATCCTCCATCTACATCAAACGCAACCGATGACAGCTCGTCACTGTTGTGACATCGTCTCCCCAAATAAGCGTGCGCGTCGTTCGCTTGTTTATGTGTGCTGTCATCTAACCATGCGCCTGATTTGTGCTGCAGCAGGTAAGTATACTCATATGCTTATTTTTTTTTAAGGTTGCTACGTTACCGCCGGATACGTCCAGAACAGCCAACTTCGTCGCCGGTCGTTCCAATGTGCCACTGGCTGTTCTTAAGGTTACCCGCCTCACTTGGCCGTCCTTCGACCGTATCACTCACACCACTCGTCCTCTGGGCCATGTGTTCCGCGGTAGGTTCGCATCCACTATCACCACAACGTCTCCTTCTGCGATAGGGCGTACCGGCTTAAACCATTTCGTCCGGCGGGTGAGCGTAGGTAGGTAGTCAGCTATCCACTTTTTCCAGAACATATCGGCCAGTAACTGTGACGTCTTCCAGGATGTTTTAAGAGCCGCTGCGCTGTCGTCGTAGTTGGTAAGTGGTTTGTCCCCGCTCGCGCTTCCCAGGAGGAAGTGATTTGGCGTCAATGGTGGCTCTGAAACGTCATCCAATGGCAAATACGTTAACGGACGTGAATTAATTACCATCTCTATCTCCGCCAGCGCCGTGCCCAGAATTTCGTCGGTAGGGTGTCTCGGAAGCCGTAAAGCGATGATGTTCTTCTTTACCGACTGCACCAACCGCTCCCAGCATCCCCCGAAATGCGGCGCTCCTGGTGGATTGAATTTCCATATCAGTGCCTGTGACGTAAATTCCTCCATCAACTGTTCACGATCAACGTTCTTCAAGCCTTCTCTCAGCTCTCTCGATGCGCCAACGAAGTTAGTTCCGCAGTCAGACAGTATTTCAGCCGGCGCTCCACGTTTCGCGATAAAACGTCTAATCGCCAGGATGCACGACGACGTCGTTAGCGAGTGCGCTACTTCGAGATGGATCGCTCTTGTGGTTAAACACGTGAAAAGGACGCCCCATCGTTTCTCCACTCGTCTGCCCACGGCTACTGTCAAGGGGCCGAAGTAATCGACCCCGGTGAACGTGAAGGCGCGTTGGTAAGCTGCCAATCTTTCGACTGGAAGATTTCCCATCTCCGGAGGATCCGGCGCTGCGTCACGATTTTTGCATTCCTGGCATGCTCGGCGGACGCGATCGTACTCGGAACGCAGGCGTGGCACTTCGAATCTCTCCCTAATCGCGTTCAATGCTGTCTGGTGGTTCAAATGATGATACCGTTGGTGGTAGTACTCCATCAGCAGTGTGGTGACTCGGTGTCTCTTAGGCAGGATAATAGGACGCTTGGTGTCCTCGCTGACCCATGGGCAGTTTATCAGTCGTCCCCGAGACCTCATCACGTCATGCTCATCCAGTTCCGGTGAGAGTTTGTATAGAGTGCTATCCTTTTTAACAACCCTTTGCATTCCAGACTTCCCGACACGGTTTTGCAGGCCTCGGACCTCTTCAGGAAATGCCTCTCGCTGAGTTAGACGGAATATAATCCTTTCGGCCCGTCGTAATTCTTCCTGGGTAAGTGGGCCAACACTCTTCCGACCCTTTTTAGCCTTTAGCTCGAAAATGAAGCGGACAATGAATCCGACTGTCCTCAGCAATACGTTCCACTGAGAAAATCGTTCGAAGGATATAAACTGCTCTTTCGTGGCGTGGTGTAACAGCGACACCCGAATTTCCTCGGACGTCTCCCCAGTATCGGTTCCTTGCCCAGGCCACGTGTGGTCCGATTCCCAAAGAAAATCAGGGCCACGATACCACTGGCTCGAAGCGCTTAAATCCGGGTCTCGTTGCCACTTCGTACCAAGATCTGCGACATTTATCTTGGTTGAGATCCAGCGCCAGTCTTTCACGGCCGTATGCTCTAGCAGTTCTCCAACGCGACAGGCCACAAACTGACTGTATCGACGGTGGTCCGAACGTAACCAGCTTACCACGTTGCGAGAGTCGGTCCAATAGAATACGCGATCTAATCGAATGCGGTGGGATTGTATTATGGTGTTCGCTAACCTTGATCCAATAACTGCGGCTTGCAGCTCAAGGCGCGGAATCGTCGTATGTCGCAGGTTTGTCACTCGAGTTTTCGAGCCTACGAAGGCACATTCGATTGAGCTACCTTCTTCGAACCTTACGTACGCTACTGCTGCCATAGCGCTTTCGCTCGCATCGCAGAAGATATGCAGCTGGGCGTGTTTATATCGGTCAGACGTGAGGAGGCGGTAGCATCTTGGGATCTTGATATCTGTTACTTTGGGAAGAACTGCCAACCATCGGTTCCAACCTTCGGCAATGTTTCCCCCAATTTGATGATTCTTTGTTAAATCGTAAATAACAAAGTTGGTGGGAACTAACGACGACAGGCAGAGTATTAATCTGAAATGGAAAAAGGACCAAGTTCTTATCAATTACGTCTCCTTAGATTTACTTTATGAATTTTACGATTATTTGAATCGATTACATATGTTAGAAAGTTCTCCTTTATTTTTATTATATGATACCTACTTTCACGTTTATTATTATTATTATTATCTGGATCAAAATCTTGATAAGTTTTAGTTGCTATCTTTGCTTCACGTTGCTGGAACAAGTTAGCTATTTTTTCTCATTTACATCTCTTTGTCTGACCCTTTCTTCAAATGTTAAATTTTCTTAATTTTCCCCAATAAAAATATTTTTGGGTGTGTTATTGATGAAACTGTGAATCGAATTGTTATACTTATAAGCTGCTTCCTGCATGAGTGATTTAACTGTAATATCTGGTTTTAGTGCTTTTATGCAACTAGCAATTTCACGGATCGTTGAATGGCATATCTCTATTTGTCCATTCGTTTCAGATCTGTTGACAGGAGTTTTAAAAAAATTTATTCCTAGATTCAAAATGGCTTGTTCGATAATATTTGAAACAAAACTACTTTCATTGTCCATTACGATTTGTGCTGGTAAATCCCAGTCATATAATAGTTGTAAAAGAACATTTTTAATGTCTGCTATAGATTTTGATTTAATGGGTCTGATTTTTTAAATATTTTGAGAATTTATCTAACGATGAGATAAATAAGTTATTGGCATTATACGCAAATATATCTGTCGTGAATACCACGATCGAACGAAATTTTAAGCAATAATTTTAGGCGTGTCTTGGCGTGACTGTCGCCAAAATTATAATTTTATTTGTGTTCAAATTCGCCGATCCAAAAGGCCTATTTTCCTTCTGTCGTCTTTTTTATACCCGGAGCTCAGGCTCCCATTTGCACACGCAGGTGCTCCTGAGCTCCTCTGGAACGCAAACCCGCGGTCTGGCAAACGCATCCTCCATCTACATCAAACGCAACCGATGACAGCTCGTCACTGTTGTGACATCGTCTCCCCAAATAAGCGTGCGCGTCGTTCGCTTGTTTATGTGTGCTGTCATCTAACCATGCGCCTGATTTGTGCTGCAGCAGGTAAGTATACTCATATGCTTATTTTTTTTTAAGGTTGCTACGTTACCGCCGGATACGTCCAGAACAGCCAACTTCGTCGCCGGTCGTTCCAATGTGCCACTGGCTGTTCTTAAGGTTACCCGCCTCACTTGGCCGTCCTTCGACCGTATCACTCACACCACTCGTCCTCTGGGCCATGTGTTCCGCGGTAGGTTCGCATCCACTATCACCACAACGTCTCCTTCTGCGATAGGGCGTACCGGCTTAAACCATTTCGTCCGGCGGGTGAGCGTAGGTAGGTAGTCAGCTATCCACTTTTTCCAGAACATATCGGCCAGTAACTGTGACGTCTTCCAGGATGTTTTAAGAGCCGCTGCGCTGTCGTCGTAGTTGGTAAGTGGTTTGTCCCCGCTCGCGCTTCCCAGGAGGAAGTGATTTGGCGTCAATGGTGGCTCTGAAACGTCATCCAATGGCAAATACGTTAACGGACGTGAATTAATTACCATCTCTATCTCCGCCAGCGCCGTGCCCAGAATTTCGTCGGTAGGGTGTCTCGGAAGCCGTAAAGCGATGATGTTCTTCTTTACCGACTGCACCAACCGCTCCCAGCATCCCCCGAAATGCGGCGCTCCTGGTGGATTGAATTTCCATATCAGTGCCTGTGACGTAAATTCCTCCATCAACTGTTCACGATCAACGTTCTTCAAGCCTTCTCTCAGCTCTCTCGATGCGCCAACGAAGTTAGTTCCGCAGTCAGACAGTATTTCAGCCGGCGCTCCACGTTTCGCGATAAAACGTCTAATCGCCAGGATGCACGACGACGTCGTTAGCGAGTGCGCTACTTCGAGATGGATCGCTCTTGTGGTTAAACACGTGAAAAGGACGCCCCATCGTTTCTCCACTCGTCTGCCCACGGCTACTGTCAAGGGGCCGAAGTAATCGACCCCGGTGAACGTGAAGGCGCGTTGGTAAGCTGCCAATCTTTCGACTGGAAGATTTCCCATCTCCGGAGGATCCGGCGCTGCGTCACGATTTTTGCATTCCTGGCATGCTCGGCGGACGCGATCGTACTCGGAACGCAGGCGTGGCACTTCGAATCTCTCCCTAATCGCGTTCAATGCTGTCTGGTGGTTCAAATGATGATACCGTTGGTGGTAGTACTCCATCAGCAGTGTGGTGACTCGGTGTCTCTTAGGCAGGATAATAGGACGCTTGGTGTCCTCGCTGACCCATGGGCAGTTTATCAGTCGTCCCCGAGACCTCATCACGTCATGCTCATCCAGTTCCGGTGAGAGTTTGTATAGAGTGCTATCCTTTTTAACAACCCTTTGCATTCCAGACTTCCCGACACGGTTTTGCAGGCCTCGGACCTCTTCAGGAAATGCCTCTCGCTGAGTTAGACGGAATATAATCCTTTCGGCCCGTCGTAATTCTTCCTGGGTAAGTGGGCCAACACTCTTCCGACCCTTTTTAGCCTTTAGCTCGAAAATGAAGCGGACAATGAATCCGACTGTCCTCAGCAATACGTTCCACTGAGAAAATCGTTCGAAGGATATAAACTGCTCTTTCGTGGCGTGGTGTAACAGCGACACCCGAATTTCCTCGGACGTCTCCCCAGTATCGGTTCCTTGCCCAGGCCACGTGTGGTCCGATTCCCAAAGAAAATCAGGGCCACGATACCACTGGCTCGAAGCGCTTAAATCCGGGTCTCGTTGCCACTTCGTTTCATTTCTTCAAACTCTTCTGTTTCATCATCCTGTTGTTTGTCATGATTTTTCATGTAACGTTCGTATGAGGACATTTCAGAGTCATCATACTCCTTCAAACTTTCTTCGTTATAATCTGAGTATTCCACTGGGTAACCTTAATTTTTTTGAATGGTTTCGACATTAAAGACTCGTTGTCTTTTTAGTGGTGGTCGATTGTTTCGGGAGGAGCCTGGTCGGTTCCCATAATTAATTTGTCTAGACCTTATGGATTGATCTACATCCATGGGTTCTGGATCTTGTTGTTTAAAAGGATTTTTGGGTGGTAAACCTGTTGGTTTAAAATTTTGAAAATTGTTGTTATAGTTTGGTCGCATTCCAAACGGCTTTTGCATTGGTGCAAAATGTCGATTAACGAATGGGTTTGGTGGTAGAGGGGGTCTGTTAAATGCATTCCGTGGAGGATGCGGTACTTGTGGGATAAGATTTCTGGGCGCTGTTGGCACTGGCATCGTTCTTGGTTTGGTAAGCATTTTTCTACATTCAATATTTTGGAATGAGATACAGTAGCTATAAGCTGCTGCTAGAGATGAAGGTTCATAATTTCTTATGAATTTGTATACATCTCCATCTAGTCCTCGGATAAATGAATCGACCGCTTTTTTATTATATGTTTCTATTAATGCCTTCGATGCTTCTTGAGGAGATTTCTGCTATTGCGTTGTTTATAAGAATGTTTGTTTCATCAATTCTCTTGATGATTCCGTTTGTGTAAACCTTTTCAAATGTGCAGTCTGAATGATTTCCTTGAATGATTCTTTGTACACATTCCGATGTTGGTTGAATATTTATACTTTCACAAGTATACAGATCTTGTTGGTTTTGATTGCATGGTTGTGATAATTCGTATATGTGTAATTCGTATCTGATGAAATAATTTTGCTTCAAGATGATTCGTTTGCTGTTGTTGATTATGGAGTCTACATAATTGTACTCATAAATATCTTTTGAACTTTAACATGTAGATAACATGCGTGGTATTCATTGTTACTTGAGCACTTGATTTTGCTAACATTTCTTCTGGTGATGTCACCGAAATGTTGTGGTCTGCAAGAAATTTCATCATTTCCTTAAGTTCTTCGAGGGATAAAATCTTACTGCTTGGTATGCCATGCTTTGCTAATAGAATAGCTTCTTCAAGATTTTCAAGATGATTTTGCAAAGAATCGAGATTTGATATTATGATAAGATGTTGTATCTCAATAGATCTTTGCTTAAATCTTTCAAACTGGAGTTTGAGGACGTCGTTTGTGATTGTTGTTAGATCTTGTAGTCGTTGGTTTATACCTTCATTGATGAGTACTTGTTGATTATTTTGCAGGATCAACGAATTGAGTGTTGAATTTATAATGCGTATATCTTCGGCATCTGGATTTCCAGCGATCCATTTCCATGCTGTACCAATCGCATCCCATCGCTTTTGTCGTACTACTTGCGGTTTAATTTTACAATATGTTTCATATAATGTTTGTAGCTTAATACGAATTATGCTATATAATGGTCCTGAGTCGATATTTTGGGACAAATCTGCATAATTATTTTCAATTATGTTTTCAATTTGTGTTATATCCAATGGGTGTACAATTCTTAAATATCCTGATTTGATTTGAGCTCTTCCGAGAGAAACTATGGCAAGTGGATTCTTTGTTAAATCGTAAATAACAAAGTTGGTGGGAACTAACGACGACAGGCAGAGTATTAATCTGAAATGGAAAAAGGACCAAGTTCTTATCAATTACGTCTCCTTAGATTTACTTTATGAATTTTACGATTATTTGAATCGATTACATATGTTAGAAAGTTCTCCTTTATTTTTATTATATGATACCTACTTTCACGTTTTTTTTTTTTTTTTATTCTCTTTATTCCACGGCATTAGCCGTATAATGTATAACGTATATCTAACAAAAGACTTATTCTAGCTTATGAGTAAATCCTGTAACCATGGGGCATTTCCTCCCCTTGGTTACCCAGGCCTTATCCCGGGCGCGCTCGGATGGATGCTGATAGGCGTTTTATAGCCAGAGGTTTGATCGCTGTCCGGATTCGTCCTTGACCGCGAGCTTCTGTTTCCAACTCTCCGGCTTGGGGAGCTTGATCGGCCGTAGATGTGCTGTATTTCGAACGGACATGCAAACTACTACAGTTGGATTTGGGGATAGAAAGGATGGGAGGGAATAGAGGAAGAGGAAAGGAGGATTACAGGGTGAGTCCGCTCTCCATAGCGAAACGGTATATAACGCGGAGATATTCAAAGTCGCCAGCCGCTAAGATGTCCCGAATGGGGACCGCCGGATGCCTACTCAGAGCCAAAACTGCGCCGATCAGAACAGGTCGCCCGGCTTCGTATTCCGCGCAGGCCCACAGAAGGTGGTCCACATCGTGGAATCCTAAGCCACAACCACATATCTTCGACTGAGCCAGATCTATACGGTGCAGGTGTGCGCCCAACGCAAAGTGGTTGGAGCGCAACCTGCTCATCATTCGGATGAACGCACGGTTCTCCGTCAGTCCGCTGAACCATGGCCGCAAGGACACTTGTGGGGTGATCGAGAAGAGGAACCGACCAAGCTCATCCGTCTCCCACATCTGCTGCCAGCGAGATAGGCAGAGTTGCTGTGGGAGGCGGAGAAACTCGTATGGGGGAGTGGGTCGGTTGTACAGGGTGCCTTCTACAACCCCTTTTTTTGCCAACGCGTCCGCTTTCTCGTTCCCGGGGATCCCGCAATGAGCCGGGATCCAGATAAGCGAGATGCGGAACTCTTTATCGAATAATTCACAAAGTAATTCTAGGATTTTATTTACAAAAATGTTGCTGCTCCTAATAGCTTTGACACTTTTTAGTGCCTCTACTGCGCTCAGGCTATCTGTAAAAATGAAATACTCTCCCGGAGCTTTCGTATTTATTTTAGTTAGCGCACAAAAGATTGCGGCTAATTCTGCAATGAATATACTGCACGGTTTTTCGAGCTTGTAGAACGCTTCCGAGGAGTAGTTGTAATAAGCGCATCCTGTGCCCTGCGAGGATGAGGAACCATCCGTATAGAACTGCGCGTCTACGTCCAAGTGACTGTACTTCTCTTTGAAGATGGCAGGGATAGTCGATCCCCCTAGGTCGTGAGGGATAGAATCTATATCTTCTCTGAAAGAGGTGTCAGTTGTCAAAATTGAATCATAGGCCTCCGGTAGAGCCGTGTGATCGAAACGCGGTATGTTGTCTGCGACGACGTGTAGCGAGACAAAATCCCGGAAAGTTTCCATGATTTTGCTACGGCAACCGGCGTCTTGGAGCCTTTCAAAGTTATTGACAACTTGGGGGTTCGATGTAGATGCGCGTATTAGATACCGCAGTGCTAGTTGCTCCATTCGAAGCTTCAGGGGCATAACTCCGGACATTACTTCTAGCGACATATTGTGCGTCGATTTCATACAACCCATGGCCATCCGGAGGCATCGATATTGGATCCTCTCCAGTATTTTGATACGTGTCTTTGCCGTCCGGTGGAAGCAGAAACTTCCGTATTCCAATACCGAGAGGATCGTGGTCTTGTACAATCTCAATATGTCTATTGGGTGTGCCCCCCACCAGAAGCCTGTAACAGTACGAAGAAAGTTAACTCTTCTGGAGCATTTACGCGCTTGTTCTACGATATGTTTGTCCCAGCGAAGCCTTTTGTCGAACCAGACCCCAAGGTATTTTACGGATTCGACTTTATTTATTGTTTCTCCATATAGGGTAATATCAATTTTTGGGTCGAAAAGCCCCTTTCGTATGTTTCCTGCTGTATTACTAAAGAAACAGAACGAGATTTGTTCTGTTTTTCTAGGGGAAAACCTTATGCCTAGGTCATTCGCCCAATTTTCTAGCTTGTTGAGGGTGGCTTGTAGGGCTACTTTTGCCTTTTCGGGGTCTCTGCAAGCAACTGTCAGTACTCCGTCATCTGCAAATTGTATAATGTTGCAGTTTGGCTCCAGGCAAGCATTTATATCGTTGGTGTAAAAGTTGTACAAGATCGGGCTAAGACATGAGCCTTGCGGGAGCCCGAAAAAGCTTGATCTTATTTCCTGGTTATGACCGTTATCAAAAAACATTGTTTTCTCCGAAAGAAGGTTAAACAGGAACCTGTTCATTTTTGGTCCTATTCCAGCGAGCTCTAATTTCTTACAGAGTTTATGGGGGGATACCGAATCGAACGCTCCTTGGATGTCCAGGAAGACTGCAGTTAAATTTTGTTTTCTCAAATGGGCCAATTCAATCTCCGTGGTCAGTAACGCTAAACAGTCATTCGTACTTCTGCTTTTACGGAAGCCATACTGGGTATTGGACAGATGGTTATTTTCCTCTAGCCAGCCTTCTAGGCGGAATAGTAGCATTCTTTCCAGGAGCTTACGTAGGCATGACAGCATAGCGATAGGACGGTATGACGTGTGATCTGAAGGGGGTTTTCCGTTTTTTAAGCTGGCGACTACTCTCACCTCACGCCAGGGTGGGGGGATAATGTTGAGAGAGAACAAGTTATTGAGTACGTGTAGCAGTCTCTTTTTTGCCAGGTCTGGTAAGTTTTGAATGAGTTTTATCTTTATATTATCTCGTCCTGGAGCTGAATTTTTACTGGACATGAGGGCTAAGGAAAACTCGACCATTGTAAAAGATTTATCTAAGGAGTGATTTCCGCCTGCCACCGTTTGTTCGAAGTTCCTCTCAGGGGCAAAGTCTGGGCAGATTTTCCTAGCGAACGGTTTCAGCCAATCAGCTGTGTGGCTTTCGCTTTCGTTGGCCGGGTAGTATGCTCTCATACTTTTTGCTTTTTTCCATAGCGAGCTGAGAGATGTGGCCGGATCCAGAGAATTCACGTAGGTTCGCCAATGTCCCCTTTTTTTTGCTTTGCAAAGGTTTTTGCACTTTCTCTCCAGAGCTTTATACTTTTCGTATAGAGCCCTGGAGCCAGCGTTACAAAACTCAGCAAATGCTCTCCTTTTAGCTATGGTGGCTGCTTGGCAGTCACTGTCCCACCAAGGAATAGGAGGCCGTTTAAAGGACCTAACCTGGTGTGTGCGTCCTTTTTGAGCCCTTAGCGCGCACTCGGTTATGGATCTAGAAAATTTGTAGTATTCTTCTGAGGGAGATACAACTTCCATTTCTAGGGAGAGCCAAGCAGCCACCAGCTCCGTATATTTTTGCCAGTCGATTTTCATAGTGAGGTCGCCATTGAAAGTGGTCTTAGCAGGGGTGCCTTTTCCTTCAGGGATTGAGATAAGGATTGGAAGATGATCACTGTCGAGCGGATCCGGAATAACCTTCCATTTTATGCTTTGCATCATTGATGCAGAACACAGTGACAGGTCTAGTGCGCTTGGCCTTGTCATTGGTGTTTGGATTTTAGTTGCCTCTCCTGTATTCAGGATTCTAAAACCTTGCTTGTCACAGAAGTCATTAATGATGCGGGCCAGGGCGTCTTCCGAGTTTCCTCCCCACTCATAACCGTGAGAGTTAAAATCCCCTAGAATGAAAGCTGGCCTGGGAAGTATGCTGGATAGATTATTTAGTTCTTTTTCTATTGTATTAATTAGTCCTTTGTTATTTTTTGCCTCCGGGGGAATATAGTACTTTCACGTTTATTATTAGATTTATTTTTTTTCAAATGAATAAGTATCTGGATCAAAATCTTGATAAGTTTTAGTTGCTATCTTTGCTTCACGTTGCTGGAACAAGTTAGCTATTTTTTTCTCATTTGCATCTCTTTGTCTGACCCTTTCTTCAAATGTTAAATTTTCTTAATTTTCCCCAATAAAAATATTTTTGGGTGTGTTATTGATGAAACTGTGAATCGAATTGTTATACTTATAAGCTGCTTCCTGCATGAGTGATTTAACTGTAATATCTGGTTTTAGTGCTTTTATGCATCTAGCAATTTCACGGATCGTTGAATGGCATATCTCTATTTGTCCATTCGTTTCAGATCTGTTGACAGGAGTTTAAAAAAAATTTATTCCTAGATTCAAAATGGCTTGTTCGATAATATTTGAAACAAAACTACTTTCATTGTCCATTACGATTTGTGCTGGTAAATCCCAGTCATATAATAGTTTTAAAAGAACATTTTTAATGTCTGCTATAGATTTTGATTTAATGGGTCTGATTTTTTAAATATTTTGAGATTTATCTAACGATGAGATAAATAAGTTATTGGCATTATACGCAAATATATCTGTCGTGAATACCACGATCGAACGAAATTTTAAGCAATAATTTTAGGCGTGTCTTGGCGTGACTGTCGCCAAAATTATAATTTTATTTGTGTTCAAATTCGCCGAATGAAAAGGCCTATTTTCCCTCTGTCGTCTCTTTTATACCCGGAGCTCAGGCTCCCATTTGCACACGCAGGTGCTCCTGAGCTCCTCTGGAACGCAAACCCGCGGTCTGGCAAACGCATCCTCCATCTACATCAAACGCAACCGATGACAGCTCGTCACTGTTGTGACATCGTCTCCCCAAATAAGCGTGCGCGTCGTTCGCTTGTTTATGTGTGCTGTCATCTAACCATGCGCCTGATTTGTGCTGCAGCAGGTAAGTATACTCATATGTTTATTTTTTTTAAAGGTTGCTACGTTACCGCCGGATACGTCCAGAACAGCCAACTTCGTCGCCGGTCGTTCCAATGTGCCACTGGCTGTTCTTAAGGTTACCCGCCTCACTTGGCCGTCCTTCGACCGTATCACTCCCACCACTCGTCCTCTGGGCCATGTGTTCCGCGGTAGGTTCGCATCCACTATCACCACAACGTCTCCTTCTGCGATAGGGCGTACCGGCTTAAACCATTTCGTCCGGCGGGTGAGCGTAGGTAGGTAGTCAGCTATCCACTTTTTCCAGAACATATCGGCCAGTAACTGTGACGTCTTCCAGGATGTTTTAAGAGCCGCTGCGCTGTCGTCGTAGTTGGTAAGTGGTTTGTCCCCGCTCGCGCTTCCCAGGAGGAAGTGATTTGGCGTCAATGGTGGCTCTGAAACGTCATCCAATGGCAAATACGTTAACGGACGTGAATTAATTACCATCTCTATCTCCGCCAGCGCCGTGCCCAGAATTTCGTCGGTAGGGTGTCTCGGAAGCCGTAAAGCGATGATGTTCTTCTTTACCGACTGCACCAACCGCTCCCAGCATCCCCCGAAATGCGGCGCTCCTGGTGGATTGAATTTCCATATCAGTGCCTGTGACGTAAATTCCTCCATCAACTGTTCACGATCAACGTTCTTCAAGCCTTCTCTCAGCTCTCTCGATGCGCCAACGAAGTTAGTTCCGCAGTCAGACAGTATTTCAGCCGGCGCTCCACGTTTCGCGATAAAACGTCTAATCGCCAGGATGCACGACGACGTCGTTAGCGAGTGCGCTACTTCGAGATGGATCGCTCTTGTGGTTAAACACGTGAAAAGGACGCCCCATCGTTTCTCCACTCGTCTGCCCACGGCTACTGTCAAGGGGCCGAAGTAATCGACCCCGGTGAACGTGAAGGCGCGTTGGTAAGCTGCCAATCTTTCGACTGGAAGATTTCCCATCTCCGGAGGATCCGGCGCTGCGTCACGATTTTTGCATTCCTGGCATGCTCGGCGGACGCGATCGTACTCGGAACGCAGGCGTGGCACTTCGAATCTCTCCCTAATCGCGTTCAATGCTGTCTGGTGGTTCAAATGATGATACCGTTGGTGGTAGTACTCCATCAGCAGTGTGGTGACTCGGTGTCTCTTAGGCAGGATAATAGGACGCTTGGTGTCCTCGCTGACCCATGGGCAGTTTATCAGTCGTCCCCGAGACCTCATCACGTCATGCTCATCCAGTTCCGGTGAGAGTTTGTATAGAGTGCTATCCTTTTTAACAACCCTTTGCATTCCAGACTTCCCGACACGGTTTTGCAGGCCTCGGACCTCTTCAGGAAATGCCTCTCGCTGAGTTAGACGGAATATAATCCTTTCGGCCCGTCGTAATTCTTCCTGGGTAAGTGGGCCAACACTCTTCCGACCCTTTTTAGCCTTTAGCTCGAAAATGAAGCGGACAATGAATCCGACTGTCCTCAGCAATACGTACCACTGAGAAAATCGTTCGAAGGATATAAACTGCTCTTTCGTGGCGTGGTGTAACAGCGACACCCGAATTTCCTCGGACGTCTCCCCAGTATCGGTTCCTTGCCCAGGCCACGTGTGGTCCGATTCCCAAAGAAAATCAGGGCCACGATACCACTGGCTCGAAGCGCTTAAATCCGGGTCTCGTTGCCACTTCGTACCAAGATCTGCGACATTTATCTTGGTTGAGATCCAGCGCCAGTCTTTCACGGCCGTATGCTCTAGCAGTTCTCCAACGCGACAGGCCACAAACTGACTGTATCGACGGTGGTCCGAACGTAACCAGCTTACCACGTTGCGAGAGTCGGTCCAATAGAATACGCGATCTAATCGAATGCGGTGGGATTGTATTATGGTGTTCGCTAACCTTGATCCAATAACTGCGGCTTGCAGCTCAAGGCGCGGAATCGTCGTATGTCGCAGGTTTGTCACTCGAGTTTTCGAGCCTACGAAGGCACATTCGATTGAGCTACCTTCTTCGAACCTTACGTACGCTACTGCTGCCATAGCGCTTTCGCTCGCATCGCAGAAGATATGCAGCTGGGCGTGTTTATATCGGTCAGACGTGAGGAGGCGGTAGCATCTTGGGATCTTGATATCTGTTACTTTGGGAAGAACTGCCAACCATCGGTTCCAACCTTCGGCAATGTTTCCCCCAATTTGATGATTCTTTGTTAAATCGTAAATAACAAAGTTGGTGGGAACTAACGACGACAGGCAGAGTATTAATCTGAAATGGAAAAAGGACCAAGTTCTTATCAATTACGTCTCCTTAGATTTACTTTATGAATTTTACGATTATTTGAATCGATTACATATGTTAGAAAGTTCTCCTTTATTTTTATTATATGATACCTACTTTCACGTTTATTATTATTATTATTATCTGGATCAAAATCTTGATAAGTTTTAGTTGCTATCTTTGCTTCACGTTGCTGGAACAAGTTAGCTATTTTTTCTCATTTACATCTCTTTGTCTGACCCTTTCTTCAAATGTTAAATTTTCTTAATTTTCCCCAATAAAAATATTTTTGGGTGTGTTATTGATGAAACTGTGAATCGAATTGTTATACTTATAAGCTGCTTCCTGCATGAGTGATTTAACTGTAATATCTGGTTTTAGTGCTTTTATGCAACTAGCAATTTCACGGATCGTTGAATGGCATATCTCTATTTGTCCATTCGTTTCAGATCTGTTGACAGGAGTTTTAAAAAAATTTATTCCTAGATTCAAAATGGCTTGTTCGATAATATTTGAAACAAAACTACTTTCATTGTCCATTACGATTTGTGCTGGTAAATCCCAGTCATATAATAGTTGTAAAAGAACATTTTTAATGTCTGCTATAGATTTTGATTTAATGGGTCTGATTTTTTAAATATTTTGAGAATTTATCTAACGATGAGATAAATAAGTTATTGGCATTATACGCAAATATATCTGTCGTGAATACCACGATCGAACGAAATTTTAAGCAATAATTTTAGGCGTGTCTTGGCGTGACTGTCGCCAAAATTATAATTTTATTTGTGTTCAAATTCGCCGATCCAAAAGGCCTATTTTCCTTCTGTCGTCTTTTTTATACCCGGAGCTCAGGCTCCCATTTGCACACGCAGGTGCTCCTGAGCTCCTCTGGAACGCAAACCCGCGGTCTGGCAAACGCATCCTCCATCTACATCAAACGCAACCGATGACAGCTCGTCACTGTTGTGACATCGTCTCCCCAAATAAGCGTGCGCGTCGTTCGCTTGTTTATGTGTGCTGTCATCTAACCATGCGCCTGATTTGTGCTGCAGCAGGTAAGTATACTCATATGCTTATTTTTTTTTAAGGTTGCTACGTTACCGCCGGATACGTCCAGAACAGCCAACTTCGTCGCCGGTCGTTCCAATGTGCCACTGGCTGTTCTTAAGGTTACCCGCCTCACTTGGCCGTCCTTCGACCGTATCACTCCCACCACTCGTCCTCTGGGCCATGTGTTCCGCGGTAGGTTCGCATCCACTATCACCACAACGTCTCCTTCTGCGATAGGGCGTACCGGCTTAAACCATTTCGTCCGGCGGGTGAGCGTAGGTAGGTAGTCAGCTATCCACTTTTTCCAGAACATATCGGCCAGTAACTGTGACGTCTTCCAGGATGTTTTAAGAGCCGCTGCGCTGTCGTCGTAGTTGGTAAGTGGTTTGTCCCCGCTCGCGCTTCCCAGGAGGAAGTGATTTGGCGTCAATGGTGGCTCTGAAACGTCATCCAATGGCAAATACGTTAACGGACGTGAATTAATTACCATCTCTATCTCCGCCAGCGCCGTGCCCAGAATTTCGTCGGTAGGGTGTCTCGGAAGCCGTAAAGCGATGATGTTCTTCTTTACCGACTGCACCAACCGCTCCCAGCATCCCCCGAAATGCGGCGCTCCTGGTGGATTGAATTTCCATATCAGTGCCTGTGACGTAAATTCCTCCATCAACTGTTCACGATCAACGTTCTTCAAGCCTTCTCTCAGCTCTCTCGATGCGCCAACGAAGTTAGTTCCGCAGTCAGACAGTATTTCAGCCGGCGCTCCACGTTTCGCGATAAAACGTCTAATCGCCAGGATGCACGACGACGTCGTTAGCGAGTGCGCTACTTCGAGATGGATCGCTCTTGTGGTTAAACACGTGAAAAGGACGCCCCATCGTTTCTCCACTCGTCTGCCCACGGCTACTGTCAAGGGGCCGAAGTAATCGACCCCGGTGAACGTGAAGGCGCGTTGGTAAGCTGCCAATCTTTCGACTGGAAGATTTCCCATCTCCGGAGGATCCGGCGCTGCGTCACGATTTTTGCATTCCTGGCATGCTCGGCGGACGCGATCGTACTCGGAACGCAGGCGTGGCACTTCGAATCTCTCCCTAATCGCGTTCAATGCTGTCTGGTGGTTCAAATGATGATACCGTTGGTGGTAGTACTCCATCAGCAGTGTGGTGACTCGGTGTCTCTTAGGCAGGATAATAGGACGCTTGGTGTCCTCGCTGACCCATGGGCAGTTTATCAGTCGTCCCCGAGACCTCATCACGTCATGCTCATCCAGTTCCGGTGAGAGTTTGTATAGAGTGCTATCCTTTTTAACAACCCTTTGCATTCCAGACTTCCCGACACGGTTTTGCAGGCCTCGGACCTCTTCAGGAAATGCCTCTCGCTGAGTTAGACGGAATATAATCCTTTCGGCCCGTCGTAATTCTTCCTGGGTAAGTGGGCCAACACTCTTCCGACCCTTTTTAGCCTTTAGCTCGAAAATGAAGCGGACAATGAATCCGACTGTCCTCAGCAATACGTACCACTGAGAAAATCGTTCGAAGGATATAAACTGCTCTTTCGTGGCGTGGTGTAACAGCGACACCCGAATTTCCTCGGACGTCTCCCCAGTATCGGTTCCTTGCCCAGGCCACGTGTGGTCCGATTCCCAAAGAAAATCAGGGCCACGATACCACTGGCTCGAAGCGCTTAAATCCGGGTCTCGTTGCCACTTCGTACCAAGATCTGCGACATTTATCTTGGTTGAGATCCAGCGCCAGTCTTTCACGGCCGTATGCTCTAGCAGTTCTCCAACGCGACAGGCCACAAACTGACTGTATCGACGGTGGTCCGAACGTAACCAGCTTACCACGTTGCGAGAGTCGGTCCAATAGAATACGCGATCTAATCGAATGCGGTGGGATTGTATTATGGTGTTCGCTAACCTTGATCCAATAACTGCGGCTTGCAGCTCAAGGCGCGGAATCGTCGTATGTCGCAGGTTTGTCACTCGAGTTTTCGAGCCTACGAAGGCACATTCGATTGAGCTACCTTCTTCGAACCTTACGTACGCTACTGCTGCCATAGCGCTTTCGCTCGCATCGCAGAAGATATGCAGCTGGGCGTGTTTATATCGGTCAGACGTGAGGAGGCGGTAGCATCTTGGGATCTTGATATCTGTTACTTTGGGAAGAACTGCCAACCATCGGTTCCAACCTTCGGCAATGTTTCCCCCAATTTGATGATTCTTTGTTAAATCGTAAATAACAAAGTTGGTGGGAACTAACGACGACAGGCAGAGTATTAATCTGAAATGGAAAAAGGACCAAGTTCTTATCAATTACGTCTCCTTAGATTTACTTTATGAATTTTACGATTATTTGAATCGATTACATATGTTAGAAACTTCTCCTTTATTTTTATTATATGATACCTACTTTCACGTTTATTATTATTATTATTATCTGGATCAAAATCTTGATAAGTTTTAGTTGCTATCTTTGCTTCACGTTGCTGGAACAAGTTAGCTATTTTTTCTCATTTACATCTCTTTGTCTGACCCTTTCTTCAAATGTTAAATTTTCTTAATTTTCCCCAATAAAAATATTTTTGGGTGTGTTATTGATGAAACTGTGAATCGAATTGTTATACTTATAAGCTGCTTCCTGCATGAGTGATTTAACTGTAATATCTGGTTTTAGTGCTTTTATGCAACTAGCAATTTCACGGATCGTTGAATGGCATATCTCTATTTGTCCATTCGTTTCAGATCTGTTGACAGGAGTTTTAAAAAAATTTATTCCTAGATTCAAAATGGCTTGTTCGATAATATTTGAAACAAAACTACTTTCATTGTCCATTACGATTTGTGCTGGTAAATCCCAGTCATATAATAGTTGTAAAAGAACATTTTTAATGTCTGCTATAGATTTTGATTTAATGGGTCTGATTTTTTAAATATTTTGAGATTTATCTAACGATGAGATAAATAAGTTATTGGCATTATACGCAAATATATCTGTCGTGAATACCACGATCGAACGAAATTTTAAGCAATAATTTTAGGCGTGTCTTGGCGTGACTGTCGCCAAAATTATAATTTTATTTGTGTTCAAATTCGCCGATCCAAAAGGCCTATTTTCCTTCTGTCGTCTTTTTTATACCCGGAGCTCAGGCTCCCATTTGCACACGCAGGTGCTCCTGAGCTCCTCTGGAACGCAAACCCGCGGTCTGGCAAACGCATCCTCCATCTACATCAAACGCAACCGATGACAGCTCGTCACTGTTGTGACATCGTCTCCCCAAATAAGCGTGCGCGTCGTTCGCTTGTTTATGTGTGCTGTCATCTAACCATGCGCCTGATTTGTGCTGCAGCAGGTAAGTATACTCATATGCTTATTTTTTTTTAAGGTTGCTACGTTACCGCCGGATACGTCCAGAACAGCCAACTTCGTCGCCGGTCGTTCCAATGTGCCACTGGCTGTTCTTAAGGTTACCCGCCTCACTTGGCCGTCCTTCGACCGTATCACTCCCACCACTCGTCCTCTGGGCCATGTGTTCCGCGGTAGGTTCGCATCCACTATCACCACAACGTCTCCTTCTGCGATAGGGCGTACCGGCTTAAACCATTTCGTCCGGCGGGTGAGCGTAGGTAGGTAGTCAGCTATCCACTTTTTCCAGAACATATCGGCCAGTAACTGTGACGTCTTCCAGGATGTTTTAAGAGCCGCTGCGCTGTCGTCGTAGTTGGTAAGTGGTTTGTCCCCGCTCGCGCTTCCCAGGAGGAAGTGATTTGGCGTCAATGGTGGCTCTGAAACGTCATCCAATGGCAAATACGTTAACGGACGTGAATTAATTACCATCTCTATCTCCGCCAGCGCCGTGCCCAGAATTTCGTCGGTAGGGTGTCTCGGAAGCCGTAAAGCGATGATGTTCTTCTTTACCGACTGCACCAACCGCTCCCAGCATCCCCCGAAATGCGGCGCTCCTGGTGGATTGAATTTCCATATCAGTGCCTGTGACGTAAATTCCTCCATCAACTGTTCACGATCAACGTTCTTCAAGCCTTCTCTCAGCTCTCTCGATGCGCCAACGAAGTTAGTTCCGCAGTCAGACAGTATTTCAGCCGGCGCTCCACGTTTCGCGATAAAACGTCTAATCGCCAGGATGCACGACGACGTCGTTAGCGAGTGCGCTACTTCGAGATGGATCGCTCTTGTGGTTAAACACGTGAAAAGGACGCCCCATCGTTTCTCCACTCGTCTGCCCACGGCTACTGTCAAGGGGCCGAAGTAATCGACCCCGGTGAACGTGAAGGCGCGTTGGTAAGCTGCCAATCTTTCGACTGGAAGATTTCCCATCTCCGGAGGATCCGGCGCTGCGTCACGATTTTTGCATTCCTGGCATGCTCGGCGGACGCGATCGTACTCGGAACGCAGGCGTGGCACTTCGAATCTCTCCCTAATCGCGTTCAATGCTGTCTGGTGGTTCAAATGATGATACCGTTGGTGGTAGTACTCCATCAGCAGTGTGGTGACTCGGTGTCTCTTAGGCAGGATAATAGGACGCTTGGTGTCCTCGCTGACCCATGGGCAGTTTATCAGTCGTCCCCGAGACCTCATCACGTCATGCTCATCCAGTTCCGGTGAGAGTTTGTATAGAGTGCTATCCTTTTTAACAACCCTTTGCATTCCAGACTTCCCGACACGGTTTTGCAGGCCTCTTCAGGAAATGCCTCTCGCTGAGTTAGACGGAATATAATCCTTTCGGCCCGTCGTAATTCTTCCTGGGTAAGTGGGCCAACACTCTTCCGACCCTTTTTAGCCTTTAGCTCGAAAATGAAGCGGACAATGAATCCGACTGTCCTCAGCAATACGTTCCACTGAGAAAATCGTTCGAAGGATATAAACTGCTCTTTCGTGGCGTGGTGTAACAGCGACACCCGAATTTCCTCGGACGTCTCCCCAGTATCGGTTCCTTGCCCAGGCCACGTGTGGTCCGATTCCCAAAGAAAATCAGGGCCACGATACCACTGGCTCGAAGCGCTTAAATCCGGGTCTCGTTGCCACTTCGTACCAAGATCTGCGACATTTATCTTGGTTGAGATCCAGCGCCAGTCTTTCACGGCCGTATGCTCTAGCAGTTCTCCAACGCGACAGGCCACAAACTGACTGTATCGACGGTGGTCCGAACGTAACCAGCTTACCACGTTGCGAGAGTCGGTCCAATAGAATACGCGATCTAATCGAATGCGGTGGGATTGTATTATGGTGTTCGCTAACCTTGATCCAATAACTGCGGCTTGCAGCTCAAGGCGCGGAATCGTCGTATGTCGCAGGTTTGTCACTCGAGTTTTCGAGCCTACGAAGGCACATTCGATTGAGCTACCTTCTTCGAACCTTACGTACGCTACTGCTGCCATAGCGCTTTCGCTCGCATCGCAGAAGATATGCAGCTGGGCGTGTTTATATCGGTCAGACGTGAGGAGGCGGTAGCATCTTGGGATCTTGATATCTGTTACTTTGGGAAGAACTGCCAACCATCGGTTCCAACCTTCGGCAATGTTTCCCCCAATTTGATGATTCTTTGTTAAATCGTAAATAACAAAGTTGGTGGGAACTAACGACGACAGGCAGAGTATTAATCTGAAATGGAAAAAGGACCAAGTTCTTATCAATTACGTCTCCTTAGATTTACTTTATGAATTTTACGATTATTTGAATCGATTACATATGTTAGAAAGTTCTCCTTTATTTTTATTATATGATACCTACTTTCACGTTTATTATTATTATTATTATCTGGATCAAAATCTTGATAAGTTTTAGTTGCTATCTTTGCTTCACGTTGCTGGAACAAGTTAGCTATTTTTTCTCATTTACATCTCTTTGTCTGACCCTTTCTTCAAATGTTAAATTTTCTTAATTTTCCCCAATAAAAATATTTTTGGGTGTGTTATTGATGAAACTGTGAATCGAATTGTTATACTTATAAGCTGCTTCCTGCATGAGTGATTTAACTGTAATATCTGGTTTTAGTGCTTTTATGCAACTAGCAATTTCACGGATCGTTGAATGGCATATCTCTATTTGTCCATTCGTTTCAGATCTGTTGACAGGAGTTTTAAAAAAATTTATTCCTAGATTCAAAATGGCTTGTTCGATAATATTTGAAACAAAACTACTTTCATTCGTGACTGTCGCCAAAATTATAATTTTATTTGTGTTCAAATTCGCCGAATGAAAAGGCCTATTTTCCCTCTGTCGTCTCTTTTATACCCGGAGCTCAGGCTCCCATTTGCACACGCAGGTGCTCCTGAGCTCCTCTGGAACGCAAACCCGCGGTCTGGCAAACGCATCCTCCATCTACATCAAACGCAACCGATGACAGCTCGTCACTGTTGTGACATCGTCTCCCCAAATAAGCGTGCGCGTCGTTCGCTTGTTTATGTGTGCTGTCATCTAACCATGCGCCTGATTTGTGCTGCAGCAGGTAAGTATACTCATATGCTTATTTTTTTTTAAGGTTGCTACGTTACCGCCGGATACGTCCAGAACAGCCAACTTCGTCGCCGGTCGTTCCAATGTGCCACTGGCTGTTCTTAAGGTTACCCGCCTCACTTGGCCGTCCTTCGACCGTATCACTCCCACCACTCGTCCTCTGGGCCATGTGTTCCGCGGTAGGTTCGCATCCACTATCACCACAACGTCTCCTTCTGCGATAGGGCGTACCGGCTTAAACCATTTCGTCCGGCGGGTGAGCGTAGGTAGGTAGTCAGCTATCCACTTTTTCCAGAACATATCGGCCAGTAACTGTGACGTCTTCCAGGATGTTTTAAGAGCCGCTGCGCTGTCGTCGTAGTTGGTAAGTGGTTTGTCCCCGCTCGCGCTTCCCAGGAGGAAGTGATTTGGCGTCAATGGTGGCTCTGAAACGTCATCCAATGGCAAATACGTTAACGGACGTGAATTAATTACCATCTCTATCTCCGCCAGCGCCGTGCCCAGAATTTCGTCGGTAGGGTGTCTCGGAAGCCGTAAAGCGATGATGTTCTTCTTTACCGACTGCACCAACCGCTCCCAGCATCCCCCGAAATGCGGCGCTCCTGGTGGATTGAATTTCCATATCAGTGCCTGTGACGTAAATTCCTCCATCAACTGTTCACGATCAACGTTCTTCAAGCCTTCTCTCAGCTCTCTCGATGCGCCAACGAAGTTAGTTCCGCAGTCAGACAGTATTTCAGCCGGCGCTCCACGTTTCGCGATAAAACGTCTAATCGCCAGGATGCACGACGACGTCGTTAGCGAGTGCGCTACTTCGAGATGGATCGCTCTTGTGGTTAAACACGTGAAAAGGACGCCCCATCGTTTCTCCACTCGTCTGCCCACGGCTACTGTCAAGGGGCCGAAGTAATCGACCCCGGTGAACGTGAAGGCGCGTTGGTAAGCTGCCAATCTTTCGACTGGAAGATTTCCCATCTCCGGAGGATCCGGCGCTGCGTCACGATTTTTGCATTCCTGGCATGCTCGGCGGACGCGATCGTACTCGGAACGCAGGCGTGGCACTTCGAATCTCTCCCTAATCGCGTTCAATGCTGTCTGGTGGTTCAAATGATGATACCGTTGGTGGTAGTACTCCATCAGCAGTGTGGTGACTCGGTGTCTCTTAGGCAGGATAATAGGACGCTTGGTGTCCTCGCTGACCCATGGGCAGTTTATCAGTCGTCCCCGAGACCTCATCACGTCATGCTCATCCAGTTCCGGTGATAGTTTGTATAGAGTGCTATCCTTTTTAACAACCCTTTGCATTCCAGACTTCCCGACACGGTTTTGCAGGCCTCGGACCTCTTCAGGAAATGCCTCTCGCTGAGTTAGACGGAATATAATCCTTTCGGCCCGTCGTAATTCTTCCTGGGTAAGTGGGCCAACACTCTTCCGACCCTTTTTAGCCTTTAGCTCGAAAATGAAGCGGACAATGAATCCGACTGTCCTCAGCAATACGTTCCACTGAGAAAATCGTTCGAAGGATATAAACTGCTCTTTCGTGGCGTGGTGTAACAGCGACACCCGAATTTCCTCGGACGTCTCCCCAGTATCGGTTCCTTGCCCAGGCCACGTGTGGTCCGATTCCCAAAGAAAACTAGGGCCACGATACCACTGGCTCGAAGCGCTTAAATCCGGGTCTCGTTGCCACTTCGTACCAAGATCTGCGACATTTATCTTGGTTGAGATCCAGCGCCAGTCTTTCACGGCCGTATGCTCTAGCAGTTCTCCAACGCGACAGGCCACAAACTGACTGTATCGACGGTGGTCCGAACGTAACCAGCTTACCACGTTGCGAGAGTCGGTCCAATAGAATACGCGATCTAATCGAATGCGGTGGGATTGTATTATGGTGTTCGCTAACCTTGATCCAATAACTGCGGCTTGCAGCTCAAGGCGCGGAATCGTCGTATGTCGCAGGTTTGTCACTCGAGTTTTCGAGCCTACGAAGGCACATTCGATTGAGCTACCTTCTTCGAACCTTACGTACGCTACTGCTGCCATAGCGCTTTCGCTCGCATCGCAGAAGATATGCAGCTGGGCGTGTTTATATCGGTCAGACGTGAGGAGGCGGTAGCATCTTGGGATCTTGATATCTGTTACTTTGGGAAGAACTGCCAACCATCGGTTCCAACCTTCGGCAATGTTTCCCCCAATTTGATGATTCTTTGTTAAATCGTAAATAACAAAGTTGGTGGGAACTAACGACGACAGGCAGAGTATTAATCTGAAATGGAAAAAGGACCAAGTTCTTATCAATTACGTCTCCTTAGATTTACTTTATGAATTTTACGATTATTTGAATCGATTACATATGTTAGAAAGTTCTCCTTTATTTTTATTATATGATACCTACTTTCACGTTTATTATTATTATTATTATCTGGATCAAAATCTTGATAAGTTTTAGTTGCTATCTTTGCTTCACGTTGCTGGAACAAGTTAGCTATTTTTTCTCATTTACATCTCTTTGTCTGACCCTTTCTTCAAATGTTAAATTTTCTTAATTTTCCCCAATAAAAATATTTTTGGGTGTGTTATTGATGAAACTGTGAATCGAATTGTTATACTTATAAGCTGCTTCCTGCATGAGTGATTTAACTGTAATATCTGGTTTTAGTGCTTTTATGCAACTAGCAATTTCACGGATCGTTGAATGGCATATCTCTATTTGTCCATTCGTTTCAGATCTGTTGACAGGAGTTTTAAAAAAATTTATTCCTAGATTCAAAATGGCTTGTTCGATAATATTTGAAACAAAACTACTTTCATTGTCCATTACGATTTGTGCTGGTAAATCCCAGTCATATAATAGTTGTAAAAGAACATTTTTAATGTCTGCTATAGATTTTGATTTAATGGGTCTGATTTTTAAAATATTTTGAGAATTTATCTAACGATGAGATAAATAAGTTATTGGCATTATACGCAAATATATCTGTCGTGAATACCACGATCGAACGAAATTTTAAGCAATAATTTTAGGCGTGTCTTGGCGTGACTGTCGCCAAAATTATAATTTTATTTGTGTTCAAATTCGCCGATCCAAAAGGCCTATTTTCCTTCTGTCGTCTTTTTTATACCCGGAGCTCAGGCTCCCATTTGCACACGCAGGTGCTCCTGAGCTCCTCTGGAACGCAAACCCGCGGTCTGGCAAACGCATCCTCCATCTACATCAAACGCAACCGATGACAGCTCGTCACTGTTGTGACATCGTCTCCCCAAATAAGCGTGCGCGTCGTTCGCTTGTTTATGTGTGCTGTCATCTAACCATGCGCCTGATTTGTGCTGCAGCAGGTAAGTATACTCATATGCTTATTTTTTTTTAAGGTTGCTACGTTACCGCCGGATACGTCCAGAACAGCCAACTTCGTCGCCGGTCGTTCCAATGTGCCACTGGCTGTTCTTAAGGTTACCCGCCTCACTTGGCCGTCCTTCGACCGTATCACTCCCACCACTCGTCCTCTGGGCCATGTGTTCCGCGGTAGGTTCGCATCCACTATCACCACAACGTCTCCTTCTGCGATAGGGTATTGCGACTTTTCGCAAGCGTTTCTTTCTGCACCGCTTCCCTTCAAAAAACACGATCTTTTTAACGCGGCTTCCGTTTGGGTTTTATTCTATTTTTCACTTTAGCGCGGTTAAAAATTAAAACGTGCGGATCAGCGGCTCGTTTCAGAAAGAAAGCCTGTCTCCAGGCGCTTTCTCCTGATTCTTTCGTTATCCTCTCCGCCTGATCCCGGTCATTCACCGCTATCAGCTGTTAGCCGGGAGAGCGATGTGAGGGCGAGATAGATCGATATCTCTAAGTACTGGTGGCGCCCCCTGCCGTTGGGTAGGAAAGCATCGGAGCGTTACTTGGCCGAGCCCTCCAATAACCTTGCTCGCCCAAGTGACACCGACCCCCGTGTGACCGCATGATAACACTTTTGTGCTCCGATGTCAGGTCGAGCCACCTTGACGGCTGGTCATTGCAATGTTTGCCTGATGCGCTCGTAGAGCTTTGCCGTCCTGTTGTGTAATCGCCCGTTTGTCCGTGTCCTTTCGGCCAGCAACCGCGGTGCCAGTGCTGCTGCTGCTGGCGTTTCTCCCTGTTGGTGTGGTATCCGCGCCGCGGGAGGCGCAGCGCTGCCACCTGCTTCTTCCGCTCGCGTCGTGTGCGCCGTTTATCCTTATCTGGTGCCAGGTTGGATGGTTTGTGCCGGCGCGTCGGCCCGCCGATGCCGCTGGCGCACGAGCCACCCGCCTGTGCCGAACCCTGTGCGCCACCCGAGGGCGATGTGTTGTGCGACCCGCCTCCGGTGGTCTGCTTGTAGGTTCGTTGCTGGTGGTGGTGGCATGAACAAGAAAGGACGTGAACACACAAAGTTGCAGCTTTCCTACCGCCGACTTGTGATGCGCACACACCGGCAATAACCCAGCCGACCCGGGTCTTGGTCGCGACTGGTTCGCACGGTGCCCCTTCTACCGTCTCCAGCGGCCGAGACAAGCGATAATTATCGATGCCGATGAGTAGTCGAGGGGACGTCTTTTCATACGACCGCACTGGTAGATTCTTCAAGTGGTTGTATCGTTCGGACAACCTTGCATATTCCACCGACTGCTGTGGTAGATCTAGACTCCGTACCGTTCGCACCGAGAGCAATTCGTGCCTTTCGCCGCTGCGTCCTGCGCCGGATATAATGACGGACACTTCCGAAGAGTTCCGTTCCTCTCTCGTCTGGCCGCCGGTCCAAGAGAGGCAGAGCGGTTTCGCGGACCCGTCCAAGCCCAACTCCTCCATCAATGAATGCTCCATTAGCGAGACGGATGATCCTTCGTCGAGGCACGCTAGAGCTTCGACGCTCCTCCCGCTCCCGTAGATCGTTACCGGTACGTAGCGCAGTAGTACCGCGGTATCCGTTGCGGAATGAACATTTGTTGATCTACTTAGCGGGACGCACACGTTGTCCGTGTTGCATGGTATGTCGGCGTCCCCGGTGATTGTCCATGGCTGGTGTGTGGAAGTGTCAGGCCGTCGTGTCGCGTTCGCCGGGTCGTCGTGAAGCGATCTGTGGTGCTTGGACACACAGCCGTGCCTGCCGCATTGCTTTTGGTCCCAGCACTGCCCTCGATGCTGCTTCAGACACGATTTGCAGAGCCCATTTTGACGAACATGGCCCCATCGTTGTGACACATCAAGTTCCCAGTATGCCCAGCACTCTGCCAGCGTGTTGCACCCAACACCGCAGGCGCACTGTCCCGTTGTCTTCGTCCAGGTTGGGGGCTGTGGCACGTCTTCCGTCTTAACGTGCACGTTTACATGTCGGGGAGGATTTCGCTCTGCAGTGCGTGACGACGGGGGTACTACGTGTAGAAGAGCATGTTTTAGTGTGCGCATGAATTTGCCGAACTCACCCAAGTTTTTTGATGGCATAGAGAGGCAATGCTTGCCCCAGTCGATTTTGATCGGCCACGGTAGACGATCGACTAGCTCCCGCAAAACTGGCCCATCAAAACGATGCTCGGCGTCGCTGCCGCGCACAGTAGCGCAAATCTCCTCGACCGCGATCGCGAAGTCCACTAAACTCTCCAGTTTGTCCTCCTTGGGCGGCGGCGTGTTGCGGATTTGGGCGAGCAGCGTATCTATGAGATGCTCGGGTCTTCCGAACATCTCCCTCAGCGTCTCCAGTGCTTCCGGAAGGTCTTCGGCTCGCCTCAATCTGCATTGCACGGCCCTCAATGCTTTGCCGCGTAGTGCCTGCCTCAGCCGAAGCACGTTCTCACTTGGCGAAAATCCACACAACCGCGACGTCTCCTCGTACGTGGCGAGAAACATCGGCCAATCCTCGAGCCGACCGGAGAAATGCGGCAAGTCCCGAGCCACGACTTGTCGCGCGGAAAGCTGGCTCCGGCTGAGCTCGTGACTGTCGTACGCCGAGTCGTAGGCTGTCGAGCAGGGGTGCGGGTAGCGGCTTGGTGCAGGGGCGCTGCGTTCGTTCGCCCTGTTAACTTTCGACATCATTGCCTCGAAACAGGCCTCCATTTTCGACAGTACTTCTGTCACGGCATCTCCTTCCCGGTGCAGTGGTGTTCCTTGGGCGGATCGCGCGCGGTTCGCCCATCTGTTCAGCTCCTCGGGCTCGATCCGATCGGGCTGAGCGTTGCGGCTGGTCGATGGCGTCGGCGCCATCGGGCCCTCCGCGCGCACAGTGTCCTCATTTGCGTTCGGCGAGCGAACCACTCGCGGTGGGCACAACAGGCACTGTGCACAATGCCACACACTCGTCCACACTGTCTCATCCTCGTTCACGCACGATAAATGAAATTCGCGCTTGCATAACGCGCACGAAACATAGTCATTATCGGTCGCGCCACCGCATTCGCGGCACACAATACTCATTCTTTTTCGTTTGCTGGACCGGCCACAATCACTCGTGTCCCTTTATTTCACGTCCCACAACGGTGGCGGCTTCGTCCGGTTCAGACCGGCCACAATCACTATGCGCGGGATCGTTACTTAAAACTTCGAGTGGCGGCTTCGTCCCTTTTCCTCGAAGGGTTAAAACAGTTTTAATTTTTAATATTGCGACTTTTCGCAAGCGTTTCTTTCTGCACCGCTTCCCTTCAAAAAACACGATCTTTTTAACGCGGCTTCCGTTTGGGTTTTATTCTATTTTTCACTTTAGCGCGGTTAAAAATTAAAACGTGCGGATCAGCGGCTCGTTTCAGAAAGAAAGCCTGTCTCCAGGCGCTTTCTCCTGATTCTTTCGTTATCCTCTCCGCCTGATCCCGGTCATTCACCGCTATCAGCTGTTAGCCGGGAGAGCGATGTGAGGGCGAGATAGATCGATATCTCTAAGTACTGGTGGCGCCCCCTGCCGTTGGGTAGGAAAGCATCGGAGCGTTACTTGGCCGAGCCCTCCAATAACCTTGCTCGCCCAAGTGACATAGGGCGTACCGGCTTAAACCATTTCGTCCGGCGGGTGAGCGTAGGTAGGTAGTCAGCTATCCACTTTTTCCAGAACATATCGGCCAGTAACTGTGACGTCTTCCAGGATGTTTTAAGAGCCGCTGCGCTGTCGTCGTAGTTGGTAAGTGGTTTGTCCCCGCTCGCGCTTCCCAGGAGAAAGTGATTTGGCGTCAATGGTGGCTCTGAAACGTCATCCAATGGCAAATACGTTAACGGACGTGAATTAATTACCATCTCTATCTCCGCCAGCGCCGTGCCCAGAATTTCGTCGGTAGGGTGTCTCGGAAGCCGTAAAGCGATGATGTTCTTCTTTACCGACTGCACCAACCGCTCCCAGCATCCCCCGAAATGCGGCGCTCCTGGTGGATTGAATTTCCATATCAGTGCCTGTGACGTAAATTCCTCCATCAACTGTTCACGATCAACGTTCTTCAAGCCTTCTCTCAGCTCTCTCGATGCGCCAACGAAGTTAGTTCCGCAGTCAGACAGTATTTCAGCCGGCGCTCCACGTTTCGCGATAAAACGTCTAATCGCCAGGATGCACGACGACGTCGTTAGCGAGTGCGCTACTTCGAGATGGATCGCTCTTGTGGTTAAACACGTGAAAAGGACGCCCCATCGTTTCTCCACTCGTCTGCCCACGGCTACTGTCAAGGGGCCGAAGTAATCGACCCCGGTGAACGTGAAGGCGCGTTGGTAAGCTGCCAATCTTTCGACTGGAAGATTTCCCATCTCCGGAGGATCCGGCGCTGCGTCACGATTTTTGCATTCCTGGCATGCTCGGCGGATGCGATCGTACTCGGAACGCAGGCGTGGCACTTCGAATCTCTCCCTAATCGCGTTCAATGCTGTCTGGTGGTTCAAATGATGATACCGTTGGTGGTAGTACTCCATCAGCAGTGTGGTGACTCGGTGTCTCTTAGGCAGGATAATAGGACGCTTGGTGTCCTCGCTGACCCATGGGCAGTTTATCAGTCGTCCCCGAGACCTCATCACGTCATGCTCATCCAGTTCCGGTGAGAGTTTGTATAGAGTGCTATCCTTTTTAACAACCCTTTGCATTCCAGACTTCCCGACACGGTTTTGCAGGCCTCGGACCTCTTCAGGAAATGCCTCTCGCTGAGTTAGACGGAATATAATCCTTTCGGCCCGTCGTAATTCTTCCTGGGTAAGTGGGCCAACACTCTTCCGACCCTTTTTAGCCTTTAGCTCGAAAATGAAGCGGACAATGAATCCGACTGTCCTCAGCAATACGTTCCACTGAGAAAATCGTTCGAAGGATATAAACTGCTCTTTCGTGGCGTGGTGTAACAGCGACACCCGAATTTCCTCGGACGTCTCCCCAGTATCGGTTCCTTGCCCAGGCCACGTGTGGTCCGATTCCCAAAGAAAATCAGGGCCACGATACCACTGGCTCGAAGCGCTTAAATCCGGGTCTCGTTGCCACTTCGTACCAAGATCTGCGACATTTATCTTGGTTGAGATCCAGCGCCAGTCTTTCACGGCCGTATGCTCTAGCAGTTCTCCAACGCGACAGGCCACAAACTGACTGTATCGACGGTGGTCCGAACGTAACCAGCTTACCACGTTGCGAGAGTCGGTCCAATAGAATACGCGATCTAATCGAATGCGGTGGGATTGTATTATGGTGTTCGCTAACCTTGATCCAATAACTGCGGCTTGCAGCTCAAGGCGCGGAATCGTCGTATGTCGCAGGTTTGTCACTCGAGTTTTCGAGCCTACGAAGGCACATTCGATTGAGCTACCTTCTTCGAACCTTACGTACGCTACTGCTGCCATAGCGCTTTCGCTCGCATCGCAGAAGATATGCAGCTGGGCGTGTTTATATCGGTCAGACGTGAGGAGGCGGTAGCATCTTGGGATCTTGATATCTGTTACTTTGGGAAGAACTGCCAACCATCGGTTCCAACCTTCGGCAATGTTTCCCCCAATTTGATGATTCTTTGTTAAATCGTAAATAACAAAGTTGGTGGGAACTAACGACGACAGGCAGAGTATTAATCTGAAATGGAAAAAGGACCAAGTTCTTATCAATTACGTCTCCTTAGATTTACTTTATGAATTTTACGATTATTTGAATCGATTACATATGTTAGAAAGTTCTCCTTTATTTTTATTATATGATACCTACTTTCACGTTTATTATTATTATTATTATCTGGATCAAAATCTTGATAAGTTTTAGTTGCTATCTTTGCTTCACGTTGCTGGAACAAGTTAGCTATTTTTTCTCATTTACATCTCTTTGTCTGACCCTTTCTTCAAATGTTAAATTTTCTTAATTTTCCCCAATAAAAATATTTTTGGGTGTGTTATTGATGAAACTGTGAATCGAATTGTTATACTTATAAGCTGCTTCCTGCATGAGTGATTTAACTGTAATATCTGGTTTTAGTGCTTTTATGCAACTAGCAATTTCACGGATCGTTGAATGGCATATCTCTATTTGTCCATTCGTTTCAGATCTGTTGACAGGAGTTTAAAAAAAATTTATTCCTAGATTCAAAATGGCTTGTTCGATAATATTTGAAACAAAACTACTTTCATTGTCCATTACGATTTGTGCTGGTAAATCCCAGTCATATAATAGTTGTAAAAGAACATTTTTAATGTCTGCTATAGATTTTGATTTAATGGGTCTGATTTTTTAAATATTTTGAGATTTATCTAACGATGAGATAAATAAGTTATTGGCATTATACGCAAATATATCTGTCGTGAATACCACGATCGAACGAAATTTTAAGCAATAATTTTAGGCGTGTCTTGGCGTGACTGTCGCCAAAATTATAATTTTATTTGTGTTCAAATTCGCCGAATGAAAAGGCCTATTTTCCCTCTGTCGTCTCTTTTATACCCGGAGGTCAGGCTCCCATTTGCACACGCAGGTGCTCCTGAGCTCCTCTGGAACGCAAACCCGCGGTCTGGCAAACGCATCCTCCATCTACATCAAACGCAACCGATGACAGCTCGTCACTGTTGTGACATCGTCTCCCCAAATAAGCGTGCGCGTCGTTCGCTTGTTTATGTGTGCTGTCATCTAACCATGCGCCTGATTTGTGCTGCAGCAGGTAAGTATACTCATATGCTTATTTTACCGCCGGATACGTCCAGAACAGCCAACTTCGTCGCCGGTCGTTCCAATGTGCCACTGGCTGTTCTTAAGGTTACCCGCCTCACTTGGCCGTCCTTCGACCGTATCACTCCCACCACTCGTCCTCTGGGCCATGTGTTCCGCGGTAGGTTCGCATCCACTATCACCACAACGTCTCCTTCTGCGATAGGGCGTACCGGCTTAAACCATTTCGTCCGGCGGGTGAGCGTAGGTAGGTAGTCAGCTATCCACTTTTTCCAGAACATATCGGCCAGTAACTGTGACGTCTTCCAGGATGTTTTAAGAGCCGCTGCGCTGTCGTCGTAGTTGGTAAGTGGTTTGTCCCCGCTCGCGCTTCCCAGGAGGAAGTGATTTGGCGTCAATGGTGGCTCTGAAACGTCATCCAATGGCAAATACGTTAACGGACGTGAATTAATTACCATCTCTATCTCCGCCAGCGCCGTGCCCAGAATTTCGTCGGTAGGGTGTCTCGGAAGCCGTAAAGCGATGATGTTCTTCTTTACCGACTGCACCAACCGCTCCCAGCATCCCCCGAAATGCGGCGCTCCTGGTGGATTGAATTTCCATATCAGTGCCTGTGACGTAAATTCCTCCATCAACTGTTCACGATCAACGTTCTTCAAGCCTTCTCTCAGCTCTCTCGATGCGCCAACGAAGTTAGTTCCGCAGTCAGACAGTATTTCAGCCGGCGCTCCACGTTTCGCGATAAAACGTCTAATCGCCAGGATGCACGACGACGTCGTTAGCGAGTGCGCTACTTCGAGATGGATCGCTCTTGTGGTTAAACACGTGAAAAGGACGCCCCATCGTTTCTCCACTCGTCTGCCCACGGCTACTGTCAAGGGGCCGAAGTAATCGACCCCGGTGAACGTGAAGGCGCGTTGGTAAGCTGCCAATCTTTCGACTGGAAGATTTCCCATCTCCGGAGGATCCGGCGCTGCGTCACGATTTTTGCATTCCTGGCATGCTCGGCGGACGCGATCGTACTCGGAACGCAGGCGTGGCACTTCGAATCTCTCCCTAATCGCGTTCAATGCTGTCTGGTGGTTCAAATGATGATACCGTTGGTGGTAGTACTCCATCAGCAGTGTGGTGACTCGGTGTCTCTTAGGCAGGATAATAGGACGCTTGGTGTCCTCGCTGACCCATGGGCAGTTTATCAGTCGTCCCCGAGACCTCATCACGTCATGCTCATCCAGTTCCGGTGAGAGTTTGTATAGAGTGCTATCCTTTTTAACAACCCTTTGCATTCCAGACTTCCCGACACGGTTTTGCAGGCCTCGGACCTCTTCAGGAAATGCCTCTCGCTGAGTTAGACGGAATATAATCCTTTCGGCCCGTCGTAATTCTTCCTGGGTAAGTGGGCCAACACTCTTCCGACCCTTTTTAGCCTTTAGCTCGAAAATGAAGCGGACAATGAATCCGACTGTCCTCAGCAATACGTTCCACTGAGAAAATCGTTCGAAGGATATAAACTGCTCTTTCGTGGCGTGGTGTAACAGCGACACCCGAATTTCCTCGGACGTCTCCCCAGTATCGGTTCCTTGCCCAGGCCACGTGTGGTCCGATTCCCAAAGAAAATCAGGGCCACGATACCACTGGCTCGAAGCGCTTAAATCCGGGTCTCGTTGCCACTTCGTACCAAGATCTGCGACATTTATCTTGGTTGAGATCCAGCGCCAGTCTTTCACGGCCGTATGCTCTAGCAGTTCTCCAACGCGACAGGCCACAAACTGACTGTATCGACGGTGGTCCGAACGTAACCAGCTTACCACGTTGCGAGAGTCGGTCCAATAGAATACGCGATCTAATCGAATGCGGTGGGATTGTATTATGGTGTTCGCTAACCTTGATCCAATAACTGCGGCTTGCAGCTCAAGGCGCGGAATCGTCGTATGTCGCAGGTTTGTCACTCGAGTTTTCGAGCCTACGAAGGCACATTCGATTGAGCTACCTTCTTCGAACCTTACGTACGCTACTGCTGCCATAGCGCTTTCGCTCGCATCGCAGAAGATATGCAGCTGGGCGTGTTTATATCGGTCAGACGTGAGGAGGCGGTAGCATCTTGGGATCTTGATATCTGTTACTTTGGGAAGAACTGCCAACCATCGGTTCCAACCTTCGGCAATGTTTCCCCCAATTTGATGATTCTTTGTTAAATCGTAAATAACAAAGTTGGTGGGAACTAACGACGACAGGCAGAGTATTAATCTGAAATGGAAAAAGGACCAAGTTCTTATCAATTACGTCTCCTTAGATTTACTTTATGAATTTTACGATTATTTGAATCGATTACATATGTTAGAAACTTCTCCTTTATTTTTATTATATGATACCTACTTTCACGTTTATTATTATTATTATTATCTGGATCAAAATCTTGATAAGTTTTAGTTGCTATCTTTGCTTCACGTTGCTGGAACAAGTTAGCTATTTTTTCTCATTTACATCTCTTTGTCTGACCCTTTCTTCAAATGTTAAATTTTCTTAATTTTCCCCAATAAAAATATTTTTGGGTGTGTTATTGATGAAACTGTGAATCGAATTGTTATACTTATAAGCTGCTTCCTGCATGAGTGATTTAACTGTAATATCTGGTTTTAGTGCTTTTATGCAACTAGCAATTTCACGGATCGTTGAATGGCATATCTCTATTTGTCCATTCGTTTCAGATCTGTTGACAGGAGTTTTAAAAAAATTTATTCCTAGATTCAAAATGGCTTGTTCGATAATATTTGAAACAAAACTACTTTCATTGTCCATTACGATTTGTGCTGGTAAATCCCAGTCATATAATAGTTGTAAAAGAACATTTTTAATGTCTGCTATAGATTTTGATTTAATGGGTCTGATTTTTAAAATATTTTGAGAATTTATCTAACGATGAGATAAATAAGTTATTGGCATTATACGCAAATATATCTGTCGTGAATACCACGATCGAACGAAATTTTAAGCAATAATTTTAGGCGTGTCTTGGCGTGACTGTCGCCAAAATTATAATTTTATTTGTGTTCAAATTCGCCGATCCAAAAGGCCTATTTTCCCTCTGTCGTCTCTTTTATACCCGGAGCTCAGGCTCCCATTTGCACACGCAGGTGCTCCTGAGCTCCTCTGGAACGCAAACCCGCGGTCTGGCAAACGCATCCTCCATCTACATCAAACGCAACCGATGACAGCTCGTCACTGTTGTGACATCGTCTCCCCAAATAAGCGTGCGCGTCGTTCGCTTGTTTATGTGTGCTGTCATCTAACCATGCGCCTGATTTGTGCTGCAGCAGGTAAGTATACTCATATGCTTATTTTTTTTTAAGGTTGCTACGTTACCGCCGGATACGTCCAGAACAGCCAACTTCGTCGCCGGTCGTTCCAATGTGCCACTGGCTGTTCTTAAGGTTACCCGCCTCACTTGGCCGTCCTTCGACCGTATCACTCCCACCACTCGTCCTCTGGGCCATGTGTTCCGCGGTAGGTTCGCATCCACTATCACCACAACGTCTCCTTCTGCGATAGGGCGTACCGGCTTAAACCATTTCGTCCGGCGGGTGAGCGTAGGTAGGTAGTCAGCTATCCACTTTTTCCAGAACATATCGGCCAGTAACTGTGACGTCTTCCAGGATGTTTTAAGAGCCGCTGCGCTGTCGTCGTAGTTGGTAAGTGGTTTGTCCCCGCTCGCGCTTCCCAGGAGAAAGTGATTTGGCGTCAATGGTGGCTCTGAAACGTCATCCAATGGCAAATACGTTAACGGACGTGAATTAATTACCATCTCTATCTCCGCCAGCGCCGTGCCCAGAATTTCGTCGGTAGGGTGTCTCGGAAGCCGTAAAGCGATGATGTTCTTCTTTACCGACTGCACCAACCGCTCCCAGCATCCCCCGAAATGCGGCGCTCCTGGTGGATTGAATTTCCATATCAGTGCCTGTGACGTAAATTCCTCCATCAACTGTTCACGATCAACGTTCTTCAAGCCTTCTCTCAGCTCTCTCGATGCGCCAACGAAGTTAGTTCCGCAGTCAGACAGTATTTCAGCCGGCGCTCCACGTTTCGCGATAAAACGTCTAATCGCCAGGATACACGACGACGTCGTTAGCGAGTGCGCTACTTCGAGATGGATCGCTCTTGTGGTTAAACACGTGAAAAGGACGCCCCATCGTTTCTCCACTCGTCTGCCCACGGCTACTGTCAAGGGGCCGAAGTAATCGACCCCGGTGAACGTGAAGGCGCGTTGGTAAGCTGCCAATCTTTCGACTGGAAGATTTCCCATCTCCGGAGGATCCGGCGCTGCGTCACGATTTTTGCATTCCTGGCATGCTCGGCGGATGCGATCGTACTCGGAACGCAGGCGTGGCACTTCGAATCTCTCCCTAATCGCGTTCAATGCTGTCTGGTGGTTCAAATGATGATACCGTTGGTGGTAGTACTCCATCAGCAGTGTGGTGACTCGGTGTCTCTTAGGCAGGATAATAGGACGCTTGGTGTCCTCGCTGACCCATGGGCAGTTTATCAGTCGTCCCCGAGACCTCATCACGTCATGCTCATCCAGTTCCGGTGAGAGTTTGTATAGAGTGCTATCCTTTTTAACAACCCTTTGCATTCCAGACTTCCCGACACGGTTTTGCAGGCCTCGGACCTCTTCAGGAAATGCCTCTCGCTGAGTTAGACGGAATATAATCCTTTCGGCCCGTCGTAATTCTTCCTGGGTAAGTGGGCCAACACTCTTCCGACCCTTTTTAGCCTTTAGCTCGAAAATGAAGCGGACAATGAATCCGACTGTCCTCAGCAATACGTTCCACTGAGAAAATCGTTCGAAGGATATAAACTGCTCTTTCGTGGCGTGGTGTAACAGCGACACCCGAATTTCCTCGGACGTCTCCCCAGTATCGGTTCCTTGCCCAGGCCACGTGTGGTCCGATTCCCAAAGAAAATCAGGGCCACGATACCACTGGCTCGAAGCGCTTAAATCCGGGTCTCGTTGCCACTTCGTACCAAGATCTGCGACATTTATCTTGGTTGAGATCCAGCGCCAGTCTTTCACGGCCGTATGCTCTAGCAGTTCTCCAACGCGACAGGCCACAAACTGACTGTATCGACGGTGGTCCGAACGTAACCAGCTTACCACGTTGCGAGAGTCGGTCCAATAGAATACGCGATCTAATCGAATGCGGTGGGATTGTATTATGGTGTTCGCTAACCTTGATCCAATAACTGCGGCTTGCAGCTCAAGGCGCGGAATCGTCGTATGTCGCAGGTTTGTCACTCGAGTTTTCGAGCCTACGAAGGCACATTCGATTGAGCTACCTTCTTCGAACCTTACGTACGCTACTGCTGCCATAGCGCTTTCGCTCGCATCGCAGAAGATATGCAGCTGGGCGTGTTTATATCGGTCAGACGTGAGGAGGCGGTAGCATCTTGGGATCTTGATATCTGTTACTTTGGGAAGAACTGCCAACCATCGGTTCCAACCTTCGGCAATGTTTCCCCCAATTTGATGATTCTTTGTTAAATCGTAAATAACAAAGTTGGTGGGAACTAACGACGACAGGCAGAGTATTAATCTGAAATGGAAAAAGGACCAAGTTCTTATCAATTACGTCTCCTTAGATTTACTTTATGAATTTTACGATTATTTGAATCGATTACATATGTTAGAAAGTTCTCCTTTATTTTTATTATATGATACCTACTTTCACGTTTATTATTATTATTATTATCTGGATCAAAATCTTGATAAGTTTTAGTTGCTATCTTTGCTTCACGTTGCTGGAACAAGTTAGCTATTTTTTCTCATTTACATCTCTTTGTCTGACCCTTTCTTCAAATGTTAAATTTTCTTAATTTTCCCCAATAAAAATATTTTTGGGTGTGTTATTGATGAAACTGTGAATCGAATTGTTATACTTATAAGCTGCTTCCTGCATGAGTGATTTAACTGTAATATCTGGTTTTAGTGCTTTTATGCAACTAGCAATTTCACGGATCGTTGAATGGCATATCTCTATTTGTCCATTCGTTTCAGATCTGTTGACAGGAGTTTTAAAAAAATTTATTCCTAGATTCAAAATGGCTTGTTCGATAATATTTGAAACAAAACTACTTTCATTGTCCATTACGATTTGTGCTGGTAAATCCCAGTCATATAATAGTTGTAAAAGAACATTTTTAATGTCTGCTATAGATTTTGATTTAATGGGTCTGATTTTTTAAATATTTTGAGATTTATCTAACGATGAGATAAATAAGTTATTGGCATTATACGCAAATATATCTGTCGTGAATACCACGATCGAACGAAATTTTAAGCAATAATTTTAGGCGTGTCTTGGCGTGACTGTCGCCAAAATTATAATTTTATTTGTGTTCAAATTCGCCGAATGAAAAGGCCTATTTTCCCTCTGTCGTCTCTTATACCCGGAGCTCAGGCTCCCATTTGCACACGCAGGTGCTCCTGAGCTCCTCTGGAACGCAAACCCGCGGTCTGGCAAACGCATCCTCCATCTACATCAAACGCAACCGATGACAGCTCGTCACTGTTGTGACATCGTCTCCCCAAATAAGCGTGCGCGTCGTTCGCTTGTTTATGTGTGCTGTCATCTAACCATGCGCCTGATTTGTGCTGCAGCAGGTAAGTATACTCATATGCTTATTTTTTTTTAAGGTTGCTACGTTACCGCCGGATACGTCCAGAACAGCCAACTTCGTCGCCGGTCGTTCCAATGTGCCACTGGCTGTTCTTAAGGTTACCCGCCTCACTTGGCCGTCCTTCGACCGTATCACTCCCACCACTCGTCCTCTGGGCCATGTGTTCCGCGGTAGGTTCGCATCCACTATCACCACAACGTCTCCTTCTGCGATAGGGCGTACCGGCTTAAACCATTTCGTCCGGCGGGTGAGCGTAGGTAGGTAGTCAGCTATCCACTTTTTCCAGAACATATCGGCCAGTAACTGTGACGTCTTCCAGGATGTTTTAAGAGCCGCTGCGCTGTCGTCGTAGTTGGTAAGTGGTTTGTCCCCGCTCGCGCTTCCCAGGAGGAAGTGATTTGGCGTCAATGGTGGCTCTGAAACGTCATCCAATGGCAAATACGTTAACGGACGTGAATTAATTACCATCTCTATCTCCGCCAGCGCCGTGCCCAGAATTTCGTCGGTAGGGTGTCTCGGAAGCCGTAAAGCGATGATGTTCTTCTTTACCGACTGCACCAACCGCTCCCAGCATCCCCCGAAATGCGGCGCTCCTGGTGGATTGAATTTCCATATCAGTGCCTGTGACGTAAATTCCTCCATCAACTGTTCACGATCAACGTTCTTCAAGCCTTCTCTCAGCTCTCTCGATGCGCCAACGAAGTTAGTTCCGCAGTCAGACAGTATTTCAGCCGGCGCTCCACGTTTCGCGATAAAACGTCTAATCGCCAGGATGCACGACGACGTCGTTAGCGAGTGCGCTACTTCGAGATGGATCGCTCTTGTGGTTAAACACGTGAAAAGGACGCCCCATCGTTTCTCCACTCGTCTGCCCACGGCTACTGTCAAGGGGCCGAAGTAATCGACCCCGGTGAACGTGAAGGCGCGTTGGTAAGCTGCCAATCTTTCGACTGGAAGATTTCCCATCTCCGGAGGATCCGGCGCTGCGTCACGATTTTTGCATTCCTGGCATGCTCGGCGGACGCGATCGTACTCGGAACGCAGGCGTGGCACTTCGAATCTCTCCCTAATCGCGTTCAATGCTGTCTGGTGGTTCAAATGATGATACCGTTGGTGGTAGTACTCCATCAGCAGTGTGGTGACTCGGTGTCTCTTAGGCAGGATAATAGGACGCTTGGTGTCCTCGCTGACCCATGGGCAGTTTATCAGTCGTCCCCGAGACCTCATCACGTCATGCTCATCCAGTTCCGGTGAGAGTTTGTATAGAGTGCTATCCTTTTTAACAACCCTTTGCATTCCAGACTTCCCGACACGGTTTTGCAGGCCTCGGACCTCTTCAGGAAATGCCTCTCGCTGAGTTAGACGGAATATAATCCTTTCGGCCCGTCGTAATTCTTCCTGGGTAAGTGGGCCAACACTCTTCCGACCCTTTTTAGCCTTTAGCTCGAAAATGAAGCGGACAATGAATCCGACTGTCCTCAGCAATACGTTCCACTGAGAAAATCGTTCGAAGGATATAAACTGCTCTTTCGTGGCGTGGTGTAACAGCGACACCCGAATTTCCTCGGACGTCTCCCCAGTATCGGTTCCTTGCCCAGGCCACGTGTGGTCCGATTCCCAAAGAAAATCAGGGCCACGATACCACTGGCTCGAAGCGCTTAAATCCGGGTCTCGTTGCCACTTCGTACCAAGATCTGCGACATTTATCTTGGTTGAGATCCAGCGCCAGTCTTTCACGGCCGTATGCTCTAGCAGTTCTCCAACGCGACAGGCCACAAACTGACTGTATCGACGGTGGTCCGAACGTAACCAGCTTACCACGTTGCGAGAGTCGGTCCAATAGAATACGCGATCTAATCGAATGCGGTGGGATTGTATTATGGTGTTCGCTAACCTTGATCCAATAACTGCGGCTTGCAGCTCAAGGCGCGGAATCGTCGTATGTCGCAGGTTTGTCACTCGAGTTTTCGAGCCTACGAAGGCACATTCGATTGAGCTACCTTCTTCGAACCTTACGTACGCTACTGCTGCCATAGCGCTTTCGCTCGCATCGCAGAAGATATGCAGCTGGGCGTGTTTATATCGGTCAGACGTGAGGAGGCGGTAGCATCTTGGGATCTTGATATCTGTTACTTTGGGAAGAACTGCCAACCATCGGTTCCAACCTTCGGCAATGTTTCCCCCAATTTGATGATTCTTTGTTAAATCGTAAATAACAAAGTTGGTGGGAACTAACGACGACAGGCAGAGTATTAATCTGAAATGGAAAAAGGACCAAGTTCTTATCAATTACGTCTCCTTAGATTTACTTTATGAATTTTACGATTATTTGAATCGATTACATATGTTAGAAAGTTCTCCTTTATTTTTATTATATGATACCTACTTTCACGTTTATTATTATTATTATTATCTGGATCAAAATCTTGATAAGTTTTAGTTGCTATCTTTGCTTCACGTTGCTGGAACAAGTTAGCTATTTTTTCTCATTTACATCTCTTTGTCTGACCCTTTCTTCAAATGTTAAATTTTCTTAATTTTCCCCAATAAAAATATTTTTGGGTGTGTTATTGATGAAACTGTGAATCGAATTGTTATACTTATAAGCTGCTTCCTGCATGAGTGATTTAACTGTAATATCTGGTTTTAGTGCTTTTATGCAACTAGCAATTTCACGGATCGTTGAATGGCATATCTCTATTTGTCCATTCGTTTCAGATCTGTTGACAGGAGTTTTAAAAAAATTTATTCCTAGATTCAAAATGGCTTGTTCGATAATATTTGAAACAAAACTACTTTCATTGTCCATTACGATTTGTGCTGGTAAATCCCAGTCATATAATAGTTGTAAAAGAACATTTTTAATGTCTGCTATAGATTTTGATTTAATGGGTCTGATTTTTAAAATATTTTGAGAATTTATCTAACGATGAGATAAATAAGTTATTGGCATTATACGCAAATATATCTGTCGTGAATACCACGATCGAACGAAATTTTAAGCAATAATTTTAGGCGTGTCTTGGCGTGACTGTCGCCAAAATTATAATTTTATTTGTGTTCAAATTCGCCGATCCAAAAGGCCTATTTTCCTTCTGTCGTCTTTTTTATACCCGGAGCTCAGGCTCCCATTTGCACACGCAGGTGCTCCTGAGCTCCTCTGGAACGCAAACCCGCGGTCTGGCAAACGCATCCTCCATCTACATCAAACGCAACCGATGACAGCTCGTCACTGTTGTGACATCGTCTCCCCAAATAAGCGTGCGCGTCGTTCGCTTGTTTATGTGTGCTGTCATCTAACCATGCGCCTGATTTGTGCTGCAGCAGGTAAGTATACTCATATGCTTATTTTTTTTTAAGGTTGCTACGTTACCGCCGGATACGTCCAGAACAGCCAACTTCGTCGCCGGTCGTTCCAATGTGCCACTGGCTGTTCTTAAGGTTACCCGCCTCACTTGGCCGTCCTTCGACCGTATCACTCCCACCACTCGTCCTCTGGGCCATGTGTTCCGCGGTAGGTTCGCATCCACTATCACCACAACGTCTCCTTCTGCGATAGGGCGTACCGGCTTAAACCATTTCGTCCGGCGGGTGAGCGTAGGTAGGTAGTCAGCTATCCACTTTTTCCAGAACATATCGGCCAGTAACTGTGACGTCTTCCAGGATGTTTTAAGAGCCGCTGCGCTGTCGTCGTAGTTGGTAAGTGGTTTGTCCCCGCTCGCGCTTCCCAGGAGAAAGTGATTTGGCGTCAATGGTGGCTCTGAAACGTCATCCAATGGCAAATACGTTAACGGACGTGAATTAATTACCATCTCTATCTCCGCCAGCGCCGTGCCCAGAATTTCGTCGGTAGGGTGTCTCGGAAGCCGTAAAGCGATGATGTTCTTCTTTACCGACTGCACCAACCGCTCCCAGCATCCCCCGAAATGCGGCGCTCCTGGTGGATTGAATTTCCATATCAGTGCCTGTGACGTAAATTCCTCCATCAACTGTTCACGATCAACGTTCTTCAAGCCTTCTCTCAGCTCTCTCGATGCGCCAACGAAGTTAGTTCCGCAGTCAGACAGTATTTCAGCCGGCGCTCCACGTTTCGCGATAAAACGTCTAATCGCCAGGATGCACGACGACGTCGTTAGCGAGTGCGCTACTTCGAGATGGATCGCTCTTGTGGTTAAACACGTGAAAAGGACGCCCCATCGTTTCTCCACTCGTCTGCCCACGGCTACTGTCAAGGGGCCGAAGTAATCGACCCCGGTGAACGTGAAGGCGCGTTGGTAAGCTGCCAATCTTTCGACTGGAAGATTTCCCATCTCCGGAGGATCCGGCGCTGCGTCACGATTTTTGCATTCCTGGCATGCTCGGCGGATGCGATCGTACTCGGAACGCAGGCGTGGCACTTCGAATCTCTCCCTAATCGCGTTCAATGCTGTCTGGTGGTTCAAATGATGATACCGTTGGTGGTAGTACTCCATCAGCAGTGTGGTGACTCGGTGTCTCTTATGCAGGATAATAGGACGCTTGGTGTCCTCGCTGACCCATGGGCAGTTTATCAGTCGTCCCCGAGACCTCATCACGTCATGCTCATCCAGTTCCGGTGAGAGTTTGTATAGAGTGCTATCCTTTTTAACAACCCTTTGCATTCCAGACTTCCCGACACGGTTTTGCAGGCCTCGGACCTCTTCAGGAAATGCCTCTCGCTGAGTTAGACGGAATATAATCCTTTCGGCCCGTCGTAATTCTTCCTGGGTAAGTGGGCCAACACTCTTCCGACCCTTTTTAGCCTTTAGCTCGAAAATGAAGCGGACAATGAATCCGACTGTCCTCAGCAATACGTTCCACTGAGAAAATCGTTCGAAGGATATAAACTGCTCTTTCGTGGCGTGGTGTAACAGCGACACCCGAATTTCCTCGGACGTCTCCCCAGTATCGGTTCCTTGCCCAGGCCACGTGTGGTCCGATTCCCAAAGAAAATCAGGGCCACGATACCACTGGCTCGAAGCGCTTAAATCCGGGTCTCGTTGCCACTTCGTACCAAGATCTGCGACATTTATCTTGGTTGAGATCCAGCGCCAGTCTTTCACGGCCGTATGCTCTAGCAGTTCTCCAACGCGACAGGCCACAAACTGACTGTATCGACGGTGGTCCGAACGTAACCAGCTTACCACGTTGCGAGAGTCGGTCCAATAGAATACGCGATCTAATCGAATGCGGTGGGATTGTATTATGGTGTTCGCTAACCTTGATCCAATAACTGCGGCTTGCAGCTCAAGGCGCGGAATCGTCGTATGTCGCAGGTTTGTCACTCGAGTTTTCGAGCCTACGAAGGCACATTCGATTGAGCTACCTTCTTCGAACCTTACGTACGCTACTGCTGCCATAGCGCTTTCGCTCGCATCGCAGAAGATATGCAGCTGGGCGTGTTTATATCGGTCAGACGTGAGGAGGCGGTAGCATCTTGGGATCTTGATATCTGTTACTTTGGGAAGAACTGCCAACCATCGGTTCCAACCTTCGGCAATGTTTCCCCCAATTTGATGATTCTTTGTTAAATCGTAAATAACAAAGTTGGTGGGAACTAACGACGACAGGCAGAGTATTAATCTGAAATGGAAAAAGGACCAAGTTCTTATCAATTACGTCTCCTTAGATTTACTTTATGAATTTTACGATTATTTGAATCGATTACATATGTTAGAAAGTTCTCCTTTATTTTTATTATATGATACCTACTTTCACGTTTATTATTATTATTATTATCTGGATCAAAATCTTGATAAGTTTTAGTTGCTATCTTTGCTTCACGTTGCTGGAACAAGTTAGCTATTTTTTCTCATTTACATCTCTTTGTCTGACCCTTTCTTCAAATGTTAAATTTTCTTAATTTTCCCCAATAAAAATATTTTTGGGTGTGTTATTGATGAAACTGTGAATCGAATTGTTATACTTATAAGCTGCTTCCTGCATGAGTGATTTAACTGTAATATCTGGTTTTAGTGCTTTTATGCAACTAGCAATTTCACGGATCGTTGAATGGCATATCTCTATTTGTCCATTCGTTTCAGATCTGTTGACAGGAGTTTAAAAAAAATTTATTCCTAGATTCAAAATGGCTTGTTCGATAATATTTGAAACAAAACTACTTTCATTGTCCATTACGATTTGTGCTGGTAAATCCCAGTCATATAATAGTTGTAAAAGAACATTTTTAATGTCTGCTATAGATTTTGATTTAATGGGTCTGATTTTTTAAATATTTTGAGATTTATCTAACGATGAGATAAATAAGTTATTGGCATTATACGCAAATATATCTGTCGTGAATACCACGATCGAACGAAATTTTAAGCAATAATTTTAGGCGTGTCTTGGCGTGACTGTCGCCAAAATTATAATTTTATTTGTGTTCAAATTCGCCGAATGAAAAGGCCTTTTTTCCCTCTGTCGTCTCTTTTATACCCGGAGGTCAGGCTCCCATTTGCACACGCAGGTGCTCCTGAGCTCCTCTGGAACGCAAACCCGCGGTCTGGCAAACGCATCCTCCATCTACATCAAACGCAACCGATGACAGCTCGTCACTGTTGTGACATCGTCTCCCCAAATAAGCGTGCGCGTCGTTCGCTTGTTTATGTGTGCTGTCATCTAACCATGCGCCTGATTTGTGCTGCAGCAGGTAAGTATACTCATATGCTTATTTTACCGCCGGATACGTCCAGAACAGCCAACTTCGTCGCCGGTCGTTCCAATGTGCCACTGGCTGTTCTTAAGGTTACCCGCCTCACTTGGCCGTCCTTCGACCGTATCACTCCCACCACTCGTCCTCTGGGCCATGTGTTCCGCGGTAGGTTCGCATCCACTATCACCACAACGTCTCCTTCTGCGATAGGGCGTACCGGCTTAAACCATTTCGTCCGGCGGGTGAGCGTAGGTAGGTAGTCAGCTATCCACTTTTTCCAGAACATATCGGCCAGTAACTGTGACGTCTTCCAGGATGTTTTAAGAGCCGCTGCGCTGTCGTCGTAGTTGGTAAGTGGTTTGTCCCCGCTCGCGCTTCCCAGGAGGAAGTGATTTGGCGTCAATGGTGGCTCTGAAACGTCATCCAATGGCAAATACGTTAACGGACGTGAATTAATTACCATCTCTATCTCCGCCAGCGCCGTGCCCAGAATTTCGTCGGTAGGGTGTCTCGGAAGCCGTAAAGCGATGATGTTCTTCTTTACCGACTGCACCAACCGCTCCCAGCATCCCCCGAAATGCGGCGCTCCTGGTGGATTGAATTTCCATATCAGTGCCTGTGACGTAAATTCCTCCATCAACTGTTCACGATCAACGTTCTTCAAGCCTTCTCTCAGCTCTCTCGATGCGCCAACGAAGTTAGTTCCGCAGTCAGACAGTATTTCAGCCGGCGCTCCACGTTTCGCGATAAAACGTCTAATCGCCAGGATGCACGACGACGTCGTTAGCGAGTGCGCTACTTCGAGATGGATCGCTCTTGTGGTTAAACACGTGAAAAGGACGCCCCATCGTTTCTCCACTCGTCTGCCCACGGCTACTGTCAAGGGGCCGAAGTAATCGACCCCGGTGAACGTGAAGGCGCGTTGGTAAGCTGCCAATCTTTCGACTGGAAGATTTCCCATCTCCGGAGGATCCGGCGCTGCGTCACGATTTTTGCATTCCTGGCATGCTCGGCGGACGCGATCGTACTCGGAACGCAGGCGTGGCACTTCGAATCTCTCCCTAATCGCGTTCAATGCTGTCTGGTGGATCAAATGATGATACCGTTGGTGGTAGTACTCCATCAGCAGTGTGGTGACTCGGTGTCTCTTAGGCAGGATAATAGGACGCTTGGTGTCCTCGCTGACCCATGGGCAGTTTATCAGTCGTCCCCGAGACCTCATCACGTCATGCTCATCCAGTTCCGGTGAGAGTTTGTATAGAGTGCTATCCTTTTTAACAACCCTTTGCATTCCAGACTTCCCGACACGGTTTTGCAGGCCTCGGACCTCTTCAGGAAATGCCTCTCGCTGAGTTAGACGGAATATAATCCTTTCGGCCCGTCGTAATTCTTCCTGGGTAAGTGGGCCAACACTCTTCCGACCCTTTTTAGCCTTTAGCTCGAAAATGAAGCGGACAATGAATCCGACTGTCCTCAGCAATACGTTCCACTGAGAAAATCGTTCGAAGGATATAAACTGCTCTTTCGTGGCGTGGTGTAACAGCGACACCCGAATTTCCTCGGACGTCTCCCCAGTATCGGTTCCTTGCCCAGGCCACGTGTGGTCCGATTCCCAAAGAAAATCAGGGCCACGATACCACTGGCTCGAAGCGCTTAAATCCGGGTCTCGTTGCCACTTCGTACCAAGATCTGCGACATTTATCTTGGTTGAGATCCAGCGCCAGTCTTTCACGGCCGTATGCTCTAGCAGTTCTCCAACGCGACAGGCCACAAACTGACTGTATCGACGGTGGTCCGAACGTAACCAGCTTACCACGTTGCGAGAGTCGGTCCAATAGAATACGCGATCTAATCGAATGCGGTGGGATTGTATTATGGTGTTCGCTAACCTTGATCCAATAACTGCGGCTTGCAGCTCAAGGCGCGGAATCGTCGTATGTCGCAGGTTTGTCACTCGAGTTTTCGAGCCTACGAAGGCACATTCGATTGAGCTACCTTCTTCGAACCTTACGTACGCTACTGCTGCCATAGCGCTTTCGCTCGCATCGCAGAAGATATGCAGCTGGGCGTGTTTATATCGGTCAGACGTGAGGAGGCGGTAGCATCTTGGGATCTTGATATCTGTTACTTTGGGAAGAACTGCCAACCATCGGTTCCAACCTTCGGCAATGTTTCCCCCAATTTGATGATTCTTTGTTAAATCGTAAATAACAAAGTTGGTGGGAACTAACGACGACAGGCAGAGTATTAATCTGAAATGGAAAAAGGACCAAGTTCTTATCAATTACGTCTCCTTAGATTTACTTTATGAATTTTACGATTATTTGAATCGATTACATATGTTAGAAACTTCTCCTTTATTTTTATTATATGATACCTACTTTCACGTTTATTATTATTATTATTATCTGGATCAAAATCTTGATAAGTTTTAGTTGCTATCTTTGCTTCACGTTGCTGGAACAAGTTAGCTATTTTTTCTCATTTACATCTCTTTGTCTGACCCTTTCTTCAAATGTTAAATTTTCTTAATTTTCCCCAATAAAAATATTTTTGGGTGTGTTATTGATGAAACTGTGAATCGAATTGTTATACTTATAAGCTGCTTCCTGCATGAGTGATTTAACTGTAATATCTGGTTTTAGTGCTTTTATGCAACTAGCAATTTCACGGATCGTTGAATGGCATATCTCTATTTGTCCATTCGTTTCAGATCTGTTGACAGGAGTTTTAAAAAAATTTATTCCTAGATTCAAAATGGCTTGTTCGATAATATTTGAAACAAAACTACTTTCATTGTCCATTACGATTTGTGCTGGTAAATCCCAGTCATATAATAGTTGTAAAAGAACATTTTTAATGTCTGCTATAGATTTTGATTTAATGGGTCTGATTTTTTAAATATTTTGAGAATTTATCTAACGATGAGATAAATAAGTTATTGGCATTATACGCAAATATATCTGTCGTGAATACCACGATCGAACGAAATTTTAAGCAATAATTTTAGGCGTGTCTTGGCGTGACTGTCGCCAAAATTATAATTTTATTTGTGTTCAAATTCGCCGATCCAAAAGGCCTATTTTCCTTCTGTCGTCTTTTTTATACCCGGAGCTCAGGCTCCCATTTGCACACGCAGGTGCTCCTGAGCTCCTCTGGAACGCAAACCCGCGGTCTGGCAAACGCATCCTCCATCTACATCAAACGCAACCGATGACAGCTCGTCACTGTTGTGACATCGTCTCCCCAAATAAGCGTGCGCGTCGTTCGCTTGTTTATGTGTGCTGTCATCTAACCATGCGCCTGATTTGTGCTGCAGCAGGTAAGTATACTCATATGCTTATTTTTTTTTAAGGTTGCTACGTTACCGCCGGATACGTCCAGAACAGCCAACTTCGTCGCCGGTCGTTCCAATGTGCCACTGGCTGTTCTTAAGGTTACCCGCCTCACTTGGCCGTCCTTCGACCGTATCACTCCCACCACTCGTCCTCTGGGCCATGTGTTCCGCGGTAGGTTCGCATCCACTATCACCACAACGTCTCCTTCTGCGATAGGGCGTACCGGCTTAAACCATTTCGTCCGGCGGGTGAGCGTAGGTAGGTAGTCAGCTATCCACTTTTTCCAGAACATATCGGCCAGTAACTGTGACGTCTTCCAGGATGTTTTAAGAGCCGCTGCGCTGTCGTCGTAGTTGGTAAGTGGTTTGTCCCCGCTCGCGCTTCCCAGGAGAAAGTGATTTGGCGTCAATGGTGGCTCTGAAACGTCATCCAATGGCAAATACGTTAACGGACGTGAATTAATTACCATCTCTATCTCCGCCAGCGCCGTGCCCAGAATTTCGTCGGTAGGGTGTCTCGGAAGCCGTAAAGCGATGATGTTCTTCTTTACCGACTGCACCAACCGCTCCCAGCATCCCCCGAAATGCGGCGCTCCTGGTGGATTGAATTTCCATATCAGTGCCTGTGACGTAAATTCCTCCATCAACTGTTCACGATCAACGTTCTTCAAGCCTTCTCTCAGCTCTCTCGATGCGCCAACGAAGTTAGTTCCGCAGTCAGACAGTATTTCAGCCGGCGCTCCACGTTTCGCGATAAAACGTCTAATCGCCAGGATGCACGACGACGTCGTTAGCGAGTGCGCTACTTCGAGATGGATCGCTCTTGTGGTTAAACACGTGAAAAGGACGCCCCATCGTTTCTCCACTCGTCTGCCCACGGCTACTGTCAAGGGGCCGAAGTAATCGACCCCGGTGAACGTGAAGGCGCGTTGGTAAGCTGCCAATCTTTCGACTGGAAGATTTCCCATCTCCGGAGGATCCGGCGCTGCGTCACGATTTTTGCATTCCTGGCATGCTCGGCGGACGCGATCGTACTCGGAACGCAGGCGTGGCACTTCGAATCTCTCCCTAATCGCGTTCAATGCTGTCTGGTGGTTCAAATGATGATACCGTTGGTGGTAGTACTCCATCAGCAGTGTGGTGACTCGGTGTCTCTTAGGCAGGATAATAGGACGCTTGGTGTCCTCGCTGACCCATGGGCAGTTTATCAGTCGTCCCCGAGACCTCATCACGTCATGCTCATCCAGTTCCGGTGATAGTTTGTATAGAGTGCTATCCTTTTTAACAACCCTTTGCATTCCAGACTTCCCGACACGGTTTTGCAGGCCTCGGACCTCTTCAGGAAATGCCTCTCGCTGAGTTAGACGGAATATAATCCTTTCGGCCCGTCGTAATTCTTCCTGGGTAAGTGGGCCAACACTCTTCCGACCCTTTTTAGCCTTTAGCTCGAAAATGAAGCGGACAATGAATCCGACTGTCCTCAGCAATACGTTCCACTGAGAAAATCGTTCGAAGGATATAAACTGCTCTTTCGTGGCGTGGTGTAACAGCGACACCCGAATTTCCTCGGACGTCTCCCCAGTATCGGTTCCTTGCCCAGGCCACGTGTGGTCCGATTCCCAAAGAAAATCAGGGCCACGATACCACTGGCTCGAAGCGCTTAAATCCGGGTCTCGTTGCCACTTCGTACCAAGATCTGCGACATTTATCTTGGTTGAGATCCAGCGCCAGTCTTTCACGGCCGTATGCTCTAGCAGTTCTCCAACGCGACAGGCCACAAACTGACTGTATCGACGGTGGTCCGAACGTAACCAGCTTACCACGTTGCGAGAGTCGGTCCAATAGAATACGCGATCTAATCGAATGCGGTGGGATTGTATTATGGTGTTCGCTAACCTTGATCCAATAACTGCGGCTTGCAGCTCAAGGCGCGGAATCGTCGTATGTCGCAGGTTTGTCACTCGAGTTTTCGAGCCTACGAAGGCACATTCGATTGAGCTACCTTCTTCGAACCTTACGTACGCTACTGCTGCCATAGCGCTTTCGCTCGCATCGCAGAAGATATGCAGCTGGGCGTGTTTATATCGGTCAGACGTGAGGAGGCGGTAGCATCTTGGGATCTTGATATCTGTTACTTTGGGAAGAACTGCCAACCATCGGTTCCAACCTTCGGCAATGTTTCCCCCAATTTGATGATTCTTTGTTAAATCGTAAATAACAAAGTTGGTGGGAACTAACGACGACAGGCAGAGTATTAATCTGAAATGGAAAAAGGACCAAGTTCTTATCAATTACGTCTCCTTAGATTTACTTTATGAATTTTACGATTATTTGAATCGATTACATATGTTAGAAAGTTCTCCTTTATTTTTATTATATGATACCTACTTTCACGTTTATTATTATTATTATCTGGATCAAAATCTTGATAAGTTTTAGTTGCTATCTTTGCTTCACGTTGCTGGAACAAGTTAGCTATTTTTTCTCATTTACATCTCTTTGTCTGACCCTTTCTTCAAATGTTAAATTTTCTTAATTTTCCCCAATAAAAATATTTTTGGGTGTGTTATTGATGAAACTGTGAATCGAATTGTTATACTTATAAGCTGCTTCCTGCATGAGTGATTTAACTGTAATATCTGGTTTTAGTGCTTTTATGCAACTAGCAATTTCACGGATCGTTGAATGGCATATCTCTATTTGTCCATTCGTTTCAGATCTGTTGACAGGAGTTTTAAAAAAATTTATTCCTAGATTCAAAATGGCTTGTTCGATAATATTTGAAACAAAACTACTTTCATTGTCCATTACGATTTGTGCTGGTAAATCCCAGTCATATAATAGTTGTAAAAGAACATTTTTAATGTCTGCTATAGATTTTGATTTAATGGGTCTGATTTTTAAAATATTTTGAGAATTTATCTAACGATGAGATAAATAAGTTATTGGCATTATACGCAAATATATCTGTCGTGAATACCACGATCGAACGAAATTTTAAGCAATAATTTTAGGCGTGTCTTGGCGTGACTGTCGCCAAAATTATAATTTTATTTGTGTTCAAATTCGCCGAATGAAAAGGCCTATTTTCCCTCTGTCGTCTCTTATACCCGGAGCTCAGGCTCCCATTTGCACACGCAGGTGCTCCTGAGCTCCTCTGGAACGCAAACCCGCGGTCTGGCAAACGCATCCTCCATCTACATCAAACGCAACCGATGACAGCTCGTCACTGTTGTGACATCGTCTCCCCAAATAAGCGTGCGCGTCGTTCGCTTGTTTATGTGTGCTGTCATCTAACCATGCGCCTGATTTGTGCTGCAGCAGGTAAGTATACTCATATGCTTATTTTTTTTTAAGGTTGCTACGTTACCGCCGGATACGTCCAGAACAGCCAACTTCGTCGCCGGTCGTTCCAATGTGCCACTGGCTGTTCTTAAGGTTACCCGCCTCACTTGGCCGTCCTTCGACCGTATCACTCCCACCACTCGTCCTCTGGGCCATGTGTTCCGCGGTAGGTTCGCATCCACTATCACCACAACGTCTCCTTCTGCGATAGGGCGTACCGGCTTAAACCATTTCGTCCGGCGGGTGAGCGTAGGTAGGTAGTCAGCTATCCACTTTTTCCAGAACATATCGGCCAGTAACTGTGACGTCTTCCAGGATGTTTTAAGAGCCGCTGCGCTGTCGTCGTAGTTGGTAAGTGGTTTGTCCCCGCTCGCGCTTCCCAGGAGGAAGTGATTTGGCGTCAATGGTGGCTCTGAAACGTCATCCAATGGCAAATACGTTAACGGACGTGAATTAATTACCATCTCTATCTCCGCCAGCGCCGTGCCCAGAATTTCGTCGGTAGGGTGTCTCGGAAGCCGTAAAGCGATGATGTTCTTCTTTACCGACTGCACCAACCGCTCCCAGCATCCCCCGAAATGCGGCGCTCCTGGTGGATTGAATTTCCATATCAGTGCCTGTGACGTAAATTCCTCCATCAACTGTTCACGATCAACGTTCTTCAAGCCTTCTCTCAGCTCTCTCGATGCGCCAACGAAGTTAGTTCCGCAGTCAGACAGTATTTCAGCCGGCGCTCCACGTTTCGCGATAAAACGTCTAATCGCCAGGATGCACGACGACGTCGTTAGCGAGTGCGCTACTTCGAGATGGATCGCTCTTGTGGTTAAACACGTGAAAAGGACGCCCCATCGTTTCTCCACTCGTCTGCCCACGGCTACTGTCAAGGGGCCGAAGTAATCGACCCCGGTGAACGTGAAGGCGCGTTGGTAAGCTGCCAATCTTTCGACTGGAAGATTTCCCATCTCCGGAGGATCCGGCGCTGCGTCACGATTTTTGCATTCCTGGCATGCTCGGCGGACGCGATCGTACTCGGAACGCAGGCGTGGCACTTCGAATCTCTCCCTAATCGCGTTCAATGCTGTCTGGTGGTTCAAATGATGATACCGTTGGTGGTAGTACTCCATCAGCAGTGTGGTGACTCGGTGTCTCTTAGGCAGGATAATAGGACGCTTGGTGTCCTCGCTGACCCATGGGCAGTTTATCAGTCGTCCCCGAGACCTCATCACGTCATGCTCATCCAGTTCCGGTGAGAGTTTGTATAGAGTGCTATCCTTTTTAACAACCCTTTGCATTCCAGACTTCCCGACACGGTTTTGCAGGCCTCGGACCTCTTCAGGAAATGCCTCTCGCTGAGTTAGACGGAATATAATCCTTTCGGCCCGTCGTAATTCTTCCTGGGTAAGTGGGCCAACACTCTTCCGACCCTTTTTAGCCTTTAGCTCGAAAATGAAGCGGACAATGAATCCGACTGTCCTCAGCAATACGTTCCACTGAGAAAATCGTTCGAAGGATATAAACTGCTCTTTCGTGGCGTGGTGTAACAGCGACACCCGAATTTCCTCGGACGTCTCCCCAGTATCGGTTCCTTGCCCAGGCCACGTGTGGTCCGATTCCCAAAGAAAATCAGGGCCACGATACCACTGGCTCGAAGCGCTTAAATCCGGGTCTCGTTGCCACTTCGTACCAAGATCTGCGACATTTATCTTGGTTGAGATCCAGCGCCAGTCTTTCACGGCCGTATGCTCTAGCAGTTCTCCAACGCGACAGGCCACAAACTGACTGTATCGACGGTGGTCCGAACGTAACCAGCTTACCACGTTGCGAGAGTCGGTCCAATAGAATACGCGATCTAATCGAATGCGGTGGGATTGTATTATGGTGTTCGCTAACCTTGATCCAATAACTGCGGCTTGCAGCTCAAGGCGCGGAATCGTCGTATGTCGCAGGTTTGTCACTCGAGTTTTCGAGCCTACGAAGGCACATTCGATTGAGCTACCTTCTTCGAACCTTACGTACGCTACTGCTGCCATAGCGCTTTCGCTCGCATCGCAGAAGATATGCAGCTGGGCGTGTTTATATCGGTCAGACGTGAGGAGGCGGTAGCATCTTGGGATCTTGATATCTGTTACTTTGGGAAGAACTGCCAACCATCGGTTCCAACCTTCGGCAATGTTTCCCCCAATTTGATGATTCTTTGTTAAATCGTAAATAACAAAGTTGGTGGGAACTAACGACGACAGGCAGAGTATTAATCTGAAATGGAAAAAGGACCAAGTTCTTATCAATTACGTCTCCTTAGATTTACTTTATGAATTTTACGATTATTTGAATCGATTACATATGTTAGAAAGTTCTCCTTTATTTTTATTATATGATACCTACTTTCACGTTTATTATTATTATTATTATCTGGATCAAAATCTTGATAAGTTTTAGTTGCTATCTTTGCTTCACGTTGCTGGAACAAGTTAGCTATTTTTTCTCATTTACATCTCTTTGTCTGACCCTTTCTTCAAATGTTAAATTTTCTTAATTTTCCCCAATAAAAATATTTTTGGGTGTGTTATTGATGAAACTGTGAATCGAATTGTTATACTTATAAGCTGCTTCCTGCATGAGTGATTTAACTGTAATATCTGGTTTTAGTGCTTTTATGCATCTAGCAATTTCACGGATCGTTGAATGGCATATCTCTATTTGTCCATTCGTTTCAGATCTGTTGACAGGAGTTTAAAAAAAATTTATTCCTAGATTCAAAATGGCTTGTTCGATAATATTTGAAACAAAACTACTTTCATTGTCCATTACGATTTGTGCTGGTAAATCCCAGTCATATAATAGTTGTAAAAGAACATTTTTAATGTCTGCTATAGATTTTGATTTAATGGGTCTGATTTTTTAAATATTTTGAGATTTATCTAACGATGAGATAAATAAGTTATTGGCATTATACGCAAATATATCTGTTGTGAATACCACGATCGAACGAAATTTTAAGCAATAATTTTAGGCGTGTCTTGCCGTGACTGTCGCCAAAATTATAATTTTATTTGTGTTCAAATTCGCCGAATGAAAAGGCCTATTTTCCCTCTGTCGTCTCTTTTATACCCGGAGCTCAGGCTCCCATTTGCACACGCAGGTGCTCCTGAGCTCCTCTGGAACGCAAACCCGCGGTCTGGCAAACGCATCCTCCATCTACATCAAACGCAACCGATGACAGCTCGTCACTGTTGTGACATCGTCTCCCCAAATAAGCGTGCGCGTCGTTCGCTTGTTTATGTGTGCTGTCATCTAACCATGCGCCTGATTTGTGCTGCAGCAGGTAAGTATACTCATATGCTTATTTTACCGCCGGATACGTCCAGAACAGCCAACTTCGTCGCCGGTCGTTCCAATGTGCCACTGGCTGTTCTTAAGGTTACCCGCCTCACTTGGCCGTCCTTCGACCGTATCACTCCCACCACTCGTCCTCTGGGCCATGTGTTCCGCGGTAGGTTCGCATCCACTATCACCACAACGTCTCCTTCTGCGATAGGGCGTACCGGCTTAAACCATTTCGTCCGGCGGGTGAGCGTAGGTAGGTAGTCAGCTATCCACTTTTTCCAGAACATATCGGCCAGTAACTGTGACGTCTTCCAGGATGTTTTAAGAGCCGCTGCGCTGTCGTCGTAGTTGGTAAGTGGTTTGTCCCCGCTCGCGCTTCCCAGGAGGAAGTGATTTGGCGTCAATGGTGGCTCTGAAACGTCATCCAATGGCAAATACGTTAACGGACGTGAATTAATTACCATCTCTATCTCCGCCAGCGCCGTGCCCAGAATTTCGTCGGTAGGGTGTCTCGGAAGCCGTAAAGCGATGATGTTCTTCTTTACCGACTGCACCAACCGCTCCCAGCATCCCCCGAAATGCGGCGCTCCTGGTGGATTGAATTTCCATATCAGTGCCTGTGACGTAAATTCCTCCATCAACTGTTCACGATCAACGTTCTTCAAGCCTTCTCTCAGCTCTCTCGATGCGCCAACGAAGTTAGTTCCGCAGTCAGACAGTATTTCAGCCGGCGCTCCACGTTTCGCGATAAAACGTCTAATCGCCAGGATGCACGACGACGTCGTTAGCGAGTGCGCTACTTCGAGATGGATCGCTCTTGTGGTTAAACACGTGAAAAGGACGCCCCATCGTTTCTCCACTCGTCTGCCCACGGCTACTGTCAAGGGGCCGAAGTAATCGATCCCGGTGAACGTGAAGGCGCGTTGGTAAGCTGCCAATCTTTCGACTGGAAGATTTCCCATCTCCGGAGGATCCGGCGCTGCGTCACGATTTTTGCATTCCTGGCATGCTCGGCGGACGCGATCGTACTCGGAACGCAGGCGTGGCACTTCGAATCTCTCCCTAATCGCGTTCAATGCTGTCTGGTGGTTCAAATGATGATACCGTTGGTGGTAGTACTCCATCAGCAGTGTGGTGACTCGGTGTCTCTTAGGCAGGATAATAGGACGCTTGGTGTCCTCGCTGACCCATGGGCAGTTTATCAGTCGTCCCCGAGACCTCATCACGTCATGCTCATCCAGTTCCGGTGAGAGTTTGTATAGAGTGCTATCCTTTTTAACAACCCTTTGCATTCCAGACTTCCCGACACGGTTTTGCAGGCCTCGGACCTCTTCAGGAAATGCCTCTCGCTGAGTTAGACGGAATATAATCCTTTCGGCCCGTCGTAATTCTTCCTGGGTAAGTGGGCCAACACTCTTCCGACCCTTTTTAGCCTTTAGCTCGAAAATGAAGCGGACAATGAATCCGACTGTCCTCAGCAATACGTTCCACTGAGAAAATCGTTCGAAGGATATAAACTGCTCTTTCGTGGCGTGGTGTAACAGCGACACCCGAATTTCCTCGGACGTCTCCCCAGTATCGGTTCCTTGCCCAGGCCACGTGTGGTCCGATTCCCAAAGAAAATCAGGGCCACGATACCACTGGCTCGAAGCGCTTAAATCCGGGTCTCGTTGCCACTTCGTACCAAGATCTGCGACATTTATCTTGGTTGAGATCCAGCGCCAGTCTTTCACGGCCGTATGCTCTAGCAGTTCTCCAACGCGACAGGCCACAAACTGACTGTATCGACGGTGGTCCGAACGTAACCAGCTTACCACGTTGCGAGAGTCGGTCCAATAGAATACGCGATCTAATCGAATGCGGTGGGATTGTATTATGGTGTTCGCTAACCTTGATCCAATAACTGCGGCTTGCAGCTCAAGGCGCGGAATCGTCGTATGTCGCAGGTTTGTCACTCGAGTTTTCGAGCCTACGAAGGCACATTCGATTGAGCTACCTTCTTCGAACCTTACGTACGCTACTGCTGCCATAGCGCTTTCGCTCGCATCGCAGAAGATATGCAGCTGGGCGTGTTTATATCGGTCAGACGTGAGGAGGCGGTAGCATCTTGGGATCTTGATATCTGTTACTTTGGGAAGAACTGCCAACCATCGGTTCCAACCTTCGGCAATGTTTCCCCCAATTTGATGATTCTTTGTTAAATCGTAAATAACAAAGTTGGTGGGAACTAACGACGACAGGCAGAGTATTAATCTGAAATGGAAAAAGGACCAAGTTCTTATCAATTACGTCTCCTTAGATTTACTTTATGAATTTTACGATTATTTGAATCGATTACATATGTTAGAAAGTTCTCCTTTATTTTTATTATATGATACCTACTTTCACGTTTATTATTATTATTATTATCTGGATCAAAATCTTGATAAGTTTTAGTTGCTATCTTTGCTTCACGTTGCTGGAACAAGTTAGCTATTTTTTCTCATTTACATCTCTTTGTCTGACCCTTTCTTCAAATGTTAAATTTTCTTAATTTTCCCCAATAAAAATATTTTTGGGTGTGTTATTGATGAAACTGTGAATCGAATTGTTATACTTATAAGCTGCTTCCTGCATGAGTGATTTAACTGTAATATCTGGTTTTAGTGCTTTTATGCAACTAGCAATTTCACGGATCGTTGAATGGCATATCTCTATTTGTCCATTCGTTTCAGATCTGTTGACAGGAGTTTTAAAAAAAATTATTCCTAGATTCAAAATGGCTTGTTCGATAATATTTGAAACAAAACTACTTTCATTGTCCATTACGATTTGTGCTGGTAAATCCCAGTCATATAATAGTTGTAAAAGAACATTTTTAATGTCTGCTATAGATTTTGATTTAATGGGTCTGATTTTTTAAATATTTTGAGAATTTATCTAACGATGAGATAAATAAGTTATTGGCATTATACGCAAATATATCTGTCGTGAATACCACGATCGAACGAAATTTTAAGCAATAATTTTAGGCGTGTCTTGGCGTGACTGTCGCCAAAATTATAATTTTATTTGTGTTCAAATTCGCCGATCCAAAAGGCCTATTTTCCTTCTGTCGTCTTTTTTATACCCGGAGCTCAGGCTCCCATTTGCACACGCAGGTGCTCCTGAGCTCCTCTGGAACGCAAACCCGCGGTCTGGCAAACGCATCCTCCATCTACATCAAACGCAACCGATGACAGCTCGTCACTGTTGTGACATCGTCTCCCCAAATAAGCGTGCGCGTCGTTCGCTTGTTTATGTGTGCTGTCATCTAACCATGCGCCTGATTTGTGCTGCAGCAGGTAAGTATACTCATATGCTTATTTTTTTTTAAGGTTGCTACGTTACCGCCGGATACGTCCAGAACAGCCAACTTCGTCGCCGGTCGTTCCAATGTGCCACTGGCTGTTCTTAAGGTTACCCGCCTCACTTGGCCGTCCTTCGACCGTATCACTCCCACCACTCGTCCTCTGGGCCATGTGTTCCGCGGTAGGTTCGCATCCACTATCACCACAACGTCTCCTTCTGCGATAGGGCGTACCGGCTTAAACCATTTCGTCCGGCGGGTGAGCGTAGGTAGGTAGTCAGCTATCCACTTTTTCCAGAACATATCGGCCAGTAACTGTGACGTCTTCCAGGATGTTTTAAGAGCCGCTGCGCTGTCGTCGTAGTTGGTAAGTGGTTTGTCCCCGCTCGCGCTTCCCAGGAGGAAGTGATTTGGCGTCAATGGTGGCTCTGAAACGTCATCCAATGGCAAATACGTTAACGGACGTGAATTAATTACCATCTCTATCTCCGCCAGCGCCGTGCCCAGAATTTCGTCGGTAGGGTGTCTCGGAAGCCGTAAAGCGATGATGTTCTTCTTTACCGACTGCACCAACCGCTCCCAGCATCCCCCGAAATGCGGCGCTCCTGGTGGATTGAATTTCCATATCAGTGCCTGTGACGTAAATTCCTCCATCAACTGTTCACGATCAACGTTCTTCAAGCCTTCTCTCAGCTCTCTCGATGCGCCAACGAAGTTAGTTCCGCAGTCAGACAGTATTTCAGCCGGCGCTCCACGTTTCGCGATAAAACGTCTAATCGCCAGGATGCACGACGACGTCGTTAGCGAGTGCGCTACTTCGAGATGGATCGCTCTTGTGGTTAAACACGTGAAAAGGACGCCCCATCGTTTCTCCACTCGTCTGCCCACGGCTACTGTCAAGGGGCCGAAGTAATCGACCCCGGTGAACGTGAAGGCGCGTTGGTAAGCTGCCAATCTTTCGACTGGAAGATTTCCCATCTCCGGAGGATCCGGCGCTGCGTCACGATTTTTGCATTCCTGGCATGCTCGGCGGACGCGATCGTACTCGGAACGCAGGCGTGGCACTTCGAATCTCTCCCTAATCGCGTTCAATGCTGTCTGGTGGTTCAAATGATGATACCGTTGGTGGTAGTACTCCATCAGCAGTGTGGTGACTCGGTGTCTCTTAGGCAGGATAATAGGACGCTTGGTGTCCTCGCTGACCCATGGGCAGTTTATCAGTCGTCCCCGAGACCTCATCACGTCATGCTCATCCAGTTCCGGTGAGAGTTTGTATAGAGTGCTATCCTTTTTAACAACCCTTTGCATTCCAGACTTCCCGACACGGTTTTGCAGGCCTCGGACCTCTTCAGGAAATGCCTCTCGCTGAGTTAGACGGAATATAATCCTTTCGGCCCGTCGTAATTCTTCCTGGGTAAGTGGGCCAACACTCTTCCGACCCTTTTTAGCCTTTAGCTCGAAAATGAAGCGGACAATGAATCCGACTGTCCTCAGCAATACGTTCCACTGAGAAAATCGTTCGAAGGATATAAACTGCTCTTTCGTGGCGTGGTGTAACAGCGACACCCGAATTTCCTCGGACGTCTCCCCAGTATCGGTTCCTTGCCCAGGCCACGTGTGGTCCGATTCCCAAAGAAAATCAGGGCCACGATACCACTGGCTCGAAGCGCTTAAATCCGGGTCTCGTTGCCACTTCGCACCAAGATCTGCGACATTTATCTTGGTTGAGATCCAGCGCCAGTCTTTCACGGCCGTATGCTCTAGCAGTTCTCCAACGCGACAGGCCACAAACTGACTGTATCGACGGTGGTCCGAACGTAACCAGCTTACCACGTTGCGAGAGTCGGTCCAATAGAATACGCGATCTAATCGAATGCGGTGGGATTGTATTATGGTGTTCGCTAACCTTGATCCAATAACTGCGGCTTGCAGCTCAAGGCGCGGAATCGTCGTATGTCGCAGGTTTGTCACTCGAGTTTTCGAGCCTACGAAGGCACATTCGATTGAGCTACCTTCTTCGAACCTTACGTACGCTACTGCTGCCATAGCGCTTTCGCTCGCATCGCAGAAGATATGCAGCTGGGCGTGTTTATATCGGTCAGACGTGAGGAGGCGGTAGCATCTTGGGATCTTGATATCTGTTACTTTGGGAAGAACTGCCAACCATCGGTTCCAACCTTCGGCAATGTTTCCCCCAATTTGATGATTCTTTGTTAAATCGTAAATAACAAAGTTGGTGGGAACTAACGACGACAGGCAGAGTATTAATCTGAAATGGAAAAAGGACCAAGTTCTTATCAATTACGTCTCCTTAGATTTACTTTATGAATTTTACGATTATTTGAATCGATTACATATGTTAGAAAGTTCTCCTTTATTTTTATTATATGATACCTACTTTCACGTTTATTATTATTATTATTATCTGGATCAAAATCTTGATAAGTTTTAGTTGCTATCTTTGCTTCACGTTGCTGGAACAAGTTAGCTATTTTTTCTCATTTACATCTCTTTGTCTGACCCTTTCTTCAAATGTTAAATTTTCTTAATTTTCCCCAATAAAAATATTTTTGGGTGTGTTATTGATGAAACTGTGAATCGAATTGTTATACTTATAAGCTGCTTCCTGCATGAGTGATTTAACTGTAATATCTGGTTTTAGTGCTTTTATGCATCTAGCAATTTCACGGATCGTTGAATGGCATATCTCTATTTGTCCATTCGTTTCTGTTCTGTTCATCTGTTGACAGGAGTTTAAAAAAAATTTATTCCTAGATTCAAAATGGCTTGTTCGATAATATTTGAAACAAAACTACTTTCATTGTCCATTACGATTTGTGCTGGTAAATCCCAGTCATATAATAGTTGTAAAAGAACATTTTTAATGTCTGCTATAGATTTTGATTTAATGGGTCTGATTTTTTAAATATTTTGAGAATTTATCTAACGATGAGATAAATAAGTTATTGGCATTATACGCAAATATATCTGTCGTGAATACCACGATCGAACGAAATTTTAAGCAATAATTTTAGGCGTGTCTTGGCGTGACTGTCGCCAAAATTATAATTTTATTTGTGTTCAAATTCGCCGATCCAAAAGGCCTATTTTCCTTCTGTCGTCTTTTTTATACCCGGAGCTCAGGCTCCCATTTGCACACGCAGGTGCTCCTGAGCTCCTCTGGAACGCAAACCCGCGGTCTGGCAAACGCATCCTCCATCTACATCAAACGCAACCGATGACAGCTCGTCACTGTTGTGACATCGTCTCCCCAAATAAGCGTGCGCGTCGTTCGCTTGTTTATGTGTGCTGTCATCTAACCATGCGCCTGATTTGTGCTGCAGCAGGTAAGTATACTCATATGCTTATTTTTTTTTAAGGTTGCTACGTTACCGCCGGATACGTCCAGAACAGCCAACTTCGTCGCCGGTCGTTCCAATGTGCCACTGGCTGTTCTTAAGGTTACCCGCCTCACTTGGCCGTCCTTCGACCGTATCACTCCCACCACTCGTCCTCTGGGCCATGTGTTCCGCGGTAGGTTCGCATCCACTATCACCACAACGTCTCCTTCTGCGATAGGGCGTACCGGCTTAAACCATTTCGTCCGGCGGGTGAGCGTAGGTAGGTAGTCAGCTATCCACTTTTTCCAGAACATATCGGCCAGTAACTGTGACGTCTTCCAGGATGTTTTAAGAGCCGCTGCGCTGTCGTCGTAGTTGGTAAGTGGTTTGTCCCCGCTCGCGCTTCCCAGGAGGAAGTGATTTGGCGTCAATGGTGGCTCTGAAACGTCATCCAATGGCAAATACGTTAACGGACGTGAATTAATTACCATCTCTATCTCCGCCAGCGCCGTGCCCAGAATTTCGTCGGTAGGGTGTCTCGGAAGCCGTAAAGCGATGATGTTCTTCTTTACCGACTGCACCAACCGCTCCCAGCATCCCCCGAAATGCGGCGCTCCTGGTGGATTGAATTTCCATATCAGTGCCTGTGACGTAAATTCCTCCATCAACTGTTCACGATCAACGTTCTTCAAGCCTTCTCTCAGCTCTCTCGATGCGCCAACGAAGTTAGTTCCGCAGTCAGACAGTATTTCAGCCGGCGCTCCACGTTTCGCGATAAAACGTCTAATCGCCAGGATGCACGACGACGTCGTTAGCGAGTGCGCTACTTCGAGATGGATCGCTCTTGTGGTTAAACACGTGAAAAGGACGCCCCATCGTTTCTCCACTCGTCTGCCCACGGCTACTGTCAAGGGGCCGAAGTAATCGACCCCGGTGAACGTGAAGGCGCGTTGGTAAGCTGCCAATCTTTCGACTGGAAGATTTCCCATCTCCGGAGGATCCGGCGCTGCGTCACGATTTTTGCATTCCTGGCATGCTCGGCGGACGCGATCGTACTCGGAACGCAGGCGTGGCACTTCGAATCTCTCCCTAATCGCGTTCAATGCTGTCTGGTGGTTCAAATGATGATACCGTTGGTGGTAGTACTCCATCAGCAGTGTGGTGACTCGGTGTCTCTTAGGCAGGATAATAGGACGCTTGGTGTCCTCGCTGACCCATGGGCAGTTTATCAGTCGTCCCCGAGACCTCATCACGTCATGCTCATCCAGTTCCGGTGAGAGTTTGTATAGAGTGCTATCCTTTTTAACAACCCTTTGCATTCCAGACTTCCCGACACGGTTTTGCAGGCCTCGGACCTCTTCAGGAAATGCCTCTCGCTGAGTTAGACGGAATATAATCCTTTCGGCCCGTCGTAATTCTTCCTGGGTAAGTGGGCCAACACTCTTCCGACCCTTTTTAGCCTTTAGCTCGAAAATGAAGCGGACAATGAATCCGACTGTCCTCAGCAATACGTTCCACTGAGAAAATCGTTCGAAGGATATAAACTGCTCTTTCGTGGCGTGGTGTAACAGCGACACCCGAATTTCCTCGGACGTCTCCCCAGTATCGGTTCCTTGCCCAGGCCACGTGTGGTCCGATTCCCAAAGAAAATCAGGGCCACGATACCACTGGCTCGAAGCGCTTAAATCCGGGTCTCGTTGCCACTTCGTTTCATTTCTTCAAACTCTTCTGTTTCATCATCCTGTTGTTTGTCATGATTTTTCATGTAACGTTCGTATGAGGACATTTCAGAGTCATCATACTCCTTCAAACTTTCTTCGTTATAATCTGAGTATTCCACTGGGTAACCTTAATTTTTTTGAATGGTTTCGACATTAAAGACTCGTTGTCTTTTTAGTGGTGGTCGATTGTTTCGGGAGGAGCCTGGTCGGTTCCCATAATTAATTTGTCTAGACCTTATGGATTGATCTACATCCATGGGTTCTGGATCTTGTTGTTTAAAAGGATTTTTGGGTGGTAAACCTGTTGGTTTAAAATTTTGAAAATTGTTGTTATAGTTTGGTCGCATTCCAAACGGCTTTTGCATTGGTGCAAAATGTCGATTAACGAATGGGTTTGGTGGTAGAGGGGGTCTGTTAAATGCATTCCGTGGAGGATGCGGTACTTGTGGGATAAGATTTCTGGGCGCTGTTGGCACTGGCATCGTTCTTGGTTTGGTAAGCATTTTTCTACATTCAATATTTTGGAATGAGATACAGTAGCTATAAGCTGCTGCTAGAGATGAAGGTTCATAATTTCTTATGAATTTGTATACATCTCCATCTAGTCCTCGGATAAATGAATCGACCGCTTTTTTATTATATGTTTCTATTAATGCCTTCGATGCTTCTTGAGGAGATTTCTGCTATTGCGTTGTTTATAAGAATGTTTGTTTCATCAATTCTCTTGATGATTCCGTTTGTGTAAACCTTTTCAAATGTGCAGTCTGAATGATTTCCTTGAATGATTCTTTGTACACATTCCGATGTTGGTTGAATATTTATACTTTCACAAGTATACAGATCTTGTTGGTTTTGATTGCATGGTTGTGATAATTCGTATATGTGTAATTCGTATCTGATGAAATAATTTTGCTTCAAGATGATTCGTTTGCTGTTGTTGATTATGGAGTCTACATAATTGTACTCATAAATATCTTTTGAACTTTAACATGTAGATAACATGCGTGGTATTCATTGTTACTTGAGCACTTGATTTTGCTAACATTTCTTCTGGTGATGTCACCGAAATGTTGTGGTCTGCAAGAAATTTCATCATTTCCTTAAGTTCTTCGAGGGATAAAATCTTACTGCTTGGTATGCCATGCTTTGCTAATAGAATAGCTTCTTCAAGATTTTCAAGATGATTTTGCAAAGAATCGAGATTTGATATTATGATAAGATGTTGTATCTCAATAGATCTTTGCTTAAATCTTTCAAACTGGAGTTTGAGGACGTCGTTTGTGATTGTTGTTAGATCTTGTAGTCGTTGGTTTATACCTTCATTGATGAGTACTTGTTGATTATTTTGCAGGATCAACGAATTGAGTGTTGAATTTATAATGCGTATATCTTCGGCATCTGGATTTCCAGCGATCCATTTCCATGCTGTACCAATCGCATCCCATCGCTTTTGTCGTACTACTTGCGGTTTAATTTTACAATATGTTTCATATAATGTTTGTAGCTTAATACGAATTATGCTATATAATGGTCCTGAGTCGATATTTTGGGACAAATCTGCATAATTATTTTCAATTATGTTTTCAATTTGTGTTATATCCAATGGGTGTACAATTCTTAAATATCCTGATTTGATTTGAGCTCTTCCGAGAGAAACTATGGCAAGTGGATTCTTTGTTAAATCGTAAATAACAAAGTTGGTGGGAACTAACGACGACAGGCAGAGTATTAATCTGAAATGGAAAAAGGACCAAGTTCTTATCAATTACGTCTCCTTAGATTTACTTTATGAATTTTACGATTATTTGAATCGATTACATATGTTAGAAAGTTCTCCTTTATTTTTATTATATACCTACTTTCACGTTTATTATTAGATTTATTTTTTTTCAAATGAATAAGTATCTGGATCAAAATCTTGATAAGTTTTAGTTGCTATCTTTGCTTCACGTTGCTGGAACAAGTTAGCTATTTTTTTCTCATTTGCATCTCTTTGTCTGACCCTTTCTTCAAATGTTAAATTTTCTTAATTTTCCCCAATAAAAATATTTTTGGGTGTGTTATTGATGAAACTGTGAATCGAATTGTTATACTTATAAGCTGCTTCCTGCATGAGTGATTTAACTGTAATATCTGGTTTTAGTGCTTTTATGCATCTAGCAATTTCACGGATCGTTGAATGGCATATCTCTATTTGTCCATTCGTTTCAGATCTGTTGACAGGAGTTTAAAAAAAATTTATTCCTAGATTCAAAATGGCTTGTTCGATAATATTTGAAACAAAACTACTTTCATTGTCCATTACGATTTGTGCTGGTAAATCCCAGTCATATAATAGTTGTAAAAGAACATTTTTAATGTCTGCTATAGATTTTGATTTAATGGGTCTGATTTTTTAAATATTTTGAGATTTATCTAACGATGAGATAAATAAGTTATTGGCATTATACGCAAATATATCTGTCGTGAATACCACGATCGAACGAAATTTTAAGCAATAATTTTAGGCGTGTCTTGGCGTGACTGTCGCCAAAATTATAATTTTATTTGTGTTCAAATTCGCCGAATGAAAAGGCCTCCCCGCGGCGAAAAATGACTGAATAAAATGACTGAACATTGACTGAACAAGAGCACTTTATTCAGTCAAAACGTGAGCGATTTTGAGCGACCCTCCCCTCAATCGCGTGCTTCCCCTTTTCAGTCCGCTCATTTCTTCTCTCCCTTTCCTCGTTTCCTCACCCTGTTCTGCTTCCCCGCCCTTCCCTCTACATCTAAAATGTCATCATTTCTTCATCATCCAAAAACCGATGCAAAGTATCGCTTGAAAATTTTCTTTAGCTTTATTTTGTTTCATTTTCACTTATACACACACATTCTGCAATGAAAGGAGAAGAAAGATGATAAAATTTCATAAGTAGCTGTGACTGGAAGTTTTATACATTCACTAGGCTTACCCTGAACGCTGGAACATGCCGATCATTGCTTACAAGATTTCCTTGCTAAAGTGAAGTAATTTCGTAGACTACTTACCTAATTGAGGATTTTCACTTACCATCGTCAGTTTAAGGGCCATTACTTACCAGTAGAACACAACAAACACACTTTCTGCACATTTTTCGACAACCCATTTTTCACATTGGAACACCATAACAATCGCGACTGGCAATTGACAGCTTGGACCAAGGCTGATGAGAACCAGGTGGAGTCAGCATGTTTGGCATCGCGTGACACATCGATTTAAATGGTTAATTTGATTTCTTCATTGGATAGTGTATTCATGCTAATAGTTTAATAAAAAAACATTTGATAATTCTTATTGGTTCGACGTTCACTTGGAATGCATGATTTTTTTCGCTATGAAGCAAAATTTCCTGTTGAGTATAATCCATCATGGCTTCCGTCTAGATTCGTTAGTGCACCTTCATGTTTCAAACCTTGATATTTTGGAGTTGCTTTCAGAGCGAGTGCTATTGGAAAGAGACGCACTGTATGTGGGTTTCATACAGCGCAGCTCGAGCGGCTGTTTCGATCACTCGGCGAAATCGGCTAAGTCAAAGAGGAGGACAAACAGCACGAAGTGTCTGGGGAAGTGGTATGAGGTATAGGTGTTTATGGGCCCGGGGGAGTGGAAGTAGGGAGAAACCTGGGGAAATTGGGTTATCGTGAGTGATTTTTTCCGCGGGGCTATTTTCCCTCTGTCGTCTCTTTTATACCCGGAGCTCAGGCTCCCATTTGCACACGCAGGTGCTCCTGAGCTCCTCTGGAACGCAAACCCGCGGTCTGGCAAACGCATCCTCCATCTACATCAAACGCAACCGATGACAGCTCGTCACTGTTGTGACATCGTCTCCCCAAATAAGCGTGCGCGTCGTTCGCTTGTTTATGTGTGCTGTCATCTAACCATGCGCCTGATTTGTGCTGCAGCAGGTAAGTATACTCATATGCTTATTTTTTTTTAAGGTTGCTACGTTACCGCCGGATACGTCCAGAACAGCCAACTTCGTCGCCGGTCGTTCCAATGTGCCACTGGCTGTTCTTAAGGTTACCCGCCTCACTTGGCCGTCCTTCGACCGTATCACTCCCACCACTCGTCCTCTGGGCCATGTGTTCCGCGGTAGGTTCGCATCCACTATCACCACAACGTCTCCTTCTGCGATAGGGCGTACCGGCTTAAACCATTTCGTCCGGCGGGTGAGCGTAGGTAGGTAGTCAGCTATCCACTTTTTCCAGAACATATCGGCCAGTAACTGTGACGTCTTCCAGGATGTTTTAAGAGCCGCTGCGCTGTCGTCGTAGTTGGTAAGTGGTTTGTCCCCGCTCGCGCTTCCCAGGAGGAAGTGATTTGGCGTCAATGGTGGCTCTGAAACGTCATCCAATGGCAAATACGTTAACGGACGTGAATTAATTACCATCTCTATCTCCGCCAGCGCCGTGCCCAGAATTTCGTCGGTAGGGTGTCTCGGAAGCCGTAAAGCGATGATGTTCTTCTTTACCGACTGCACCAACCGCTCCCAGCATCCCCCGAAATGCGGCGCTCCTGGTGGATTGAATTTCCATATCAGTGCCTGTGACGTAAATTCCTCCATCAACTGTTCACGATCAACGTTCTTCAAGCCTTCTCTCAGCTCTCTCGATGCGCCAACGAAGTTAGTTCCGCAGTCAGACAGTATTTCAGCCGGCGCTCCACGTTTCGCGATAAAACGTCTAATCGCCAGGATGCACGACGACGTCGTTAGCGAGTGCGCTACTTCGAGATGGATCGCTCTTGTGGTTAAACACGTGAAAAGGACGCCCCATCGTTTCTCCACTCGTCTGCCCACGGCTACTGTCAAGGGGCCGAAGTAATCGACCCCGGTGAACGTGAAGGCGCGTTGGTAAGCTGCCAATCTTTCGACTGGAAGATTTCCCATCTCCGGAGGATCCGGCGCTGCGTCACGATTTTTGCATTCCTGGCATGCTCGGCGGACGCGATCGTACTCGGAACGCAGGCGTGGCACTTCGAATCTCTCCCTAATCGCGTTCAATGCTGTCTGGTGGTTCAAATGATGATACCGTTGGTGGTAGTACTCCATCAGCAGTGTGGTGACTCGGTGTCTCTTAGGCAGGATAATAGGACGCTTGGTGTCCTCGCTGACCCATGGGCAGTTTATCAGTCGTCCCCGAGACCTCATCACGTCATGCTCATCCAGTTCCGGTGAGAGTTTGTATAGAGTGCTATCCTTTTTAACAACCCTTTGCATTCCAGACTTCCCGACACGGTTTTGCAGGCCTCGGACCTCTTCAGGAAATGCCTCTCGCTGAGTTAGACGGAATATAATCCTTTCGGCCCGTCGTAATTCTTCCTGGGTAAGTGGGCCAACACTCTTCCGACCCTTTTTAGCCTTTAGCTCGAAAATGAAGCGGACAATGAATCCGACTGTCCTCAGCAATACGTTCCACTGAGAAAATCGTTCGAAGGATATAAACTGCTCTTTCGTGGCGTGGTGTAACAGCGACACCCGAATTTCCTCGGACGTCTCCCCAGTATCGGTTCCTTGCCCAGGCCACGTGTGGTCCGATTCCCAAAGAAAATCAGGGCCACGATACCACTGGCTCGAAGCGCTTAAATCCGGGTCTCGTTGCCACTTCGTACCAAGATCCGCGACATTTATCTTGGTTGAGATCCAGCGCCAGTCTTTCACGGCCGTATGCTCTAGCAGTTCTCCAACGCGACAGGCCACAAACTGACTGTATCGACGGTGGTCCGAACGTAACCAGCTTACCACGTTGCGAGAGTCGGTCCAATAGAATACGCGATCTAATCGAATGCGGTGGGATTGTATTATGGTGTTCGCTAACCTTGATCCAATAACTGCGGCTTGCAGCTCAAGGCGCGGAATCGTCGTATGTCGCAGGTTTGTCACTCGAGTTTTCGAGCCTACGAAGGCACATTCGATTGAGCTACCTTCTTCGAACCTTACGTACGCTACTGCTGCCATAGCGCTTTCGCTCGCATCGCAGAAGATATGCAGCTGGGCGTGTTTATATCGGTCAGACGTGAGGAGGCGGTAGCATCTTGGGATCTTGATATCTGTTACTTTGGGAAGAACTGCCAACCATCGGTTCCAACCTTCGGCAATGTTTCCCCCAATTTGATGATTCTTTGTTAAATCGTAAATAACAAAGTTGGTGGGAACTAACGACGACAGGCAGAGTATTAATCTGAAATGGAAAAAGGACCAAGTTCTTATCAATTACGTCTCCTTAGATTTACTTTATGAATTTTACGATTATTTGAATCGATTACATATGTTAGAAAGTTCTCCTTTATTTTTATTATATGATACCTACTTTCACGTTTATTATTATTATTATTATCTGGATCAAAATCTTGATAAGTTTTAGTTGCTATCTTTGCTTCACGTTGCTGGAACAAGTTAGCTATTTTTTCTCATTTACATCTCTTTGTCTGACCCTTTCTTCAAATGTTAAATTTTCTTAATTTTCCCCAATAAAAATATTTTTGGGTGTGTTATTGATGAAACTGTGAATCGAATTGTTATACTTATAAGCTGCTTCCTGCATGAGTGATTTAACTGTAATATCTGGTTTTAGTGCTTTTATGCAACTAGCAATTTCACGGATCGTTGAATGGCATATCTCTATTTGTCCATTCGTTTCAGATCTGTTGACAGGAGTTTTAAAAAAAATTATTCCTAGATTCAAAATGGCTTGTTCGATAATATTTGAAACAAAACTACTTTCATTGTCCATTACGATTTGTGCTGGTAAATCCCAGTCATATAATAGTTGTAAAAGAACATTTTTAATGTCTGCTATAGATTTTGATTTAATGGGTCTGATTTTTTAAATATTTTGAGAATTTATCTAACGATGAGATAAATAAGTTATTGGCATTATACGCAAATATATCTGTCGTGAATACCACGATCGAACGAAATTTTAAGCAATAATTTTAGGCGTGTCTTGGCGTGACTGTCGCCAAAATTATAATTTTATTTGTGTTCAAATTCGCCGATCCAAAAGGCCTATTTTCCTTCTGTCGTCTTTTTTATACCCGGAGCTCAGGCTCCCATTTGCACACGCAGGTGCTCCTGAGCTCCTCTGGAACGCAAACCCGCGGTCTGGCAAACGCATCCTCCATCTACATCAAACGCAACCGATGACAGCTCGTCACTGTTGTGACATCGTCTCCCCAAATAAGCGTGCGCGTCGTTCGCTTGTTTATGTGTGCTGTCATCTAACCATGCGCCTGATTTGTGCTGCAGCAGGTAAGTATACTCATATGCTTATTTTTTTTTAAGGTTGCTACGTTACCGCCGGATACGTCCAGAACAGCCAACTTCGTCGCCGGTCGTTCCAATGTGCCACTGGCTGTTCTTAAGGTTACCCGCCTCACTTGGCCGTCCTTCGACCGTATCACTCCCACCACTCGTCCTCTGGGCCATGTGTTCCGCGGTAGGTTCGCATCCACTATCACCACAACGTCTCCTTCTGCGATAGGGCGTACCGGCTTAAACCATTTCGTCCGGCGGGTGAGCGTAGGTAGGTAGTCAGCTATCCACTTTTTCCAGAACATATCGGCCAGTAACTGTGACGTCTTCCAGGATGTTTTAAGAGCCGCTGCGCTGTCGTCGTAGTTGGTAAGTGGTTTGTCCCCGCTCGCGCTTCCCAGGAGGAAGTGATTTGGCGTCAATGGTGGCTCTGAAACGTCATCCAATGGCAAATACGTTAACGGACGTGAATTAATTACCATCTCTATCTCCGCCAGCGCCGTGCCCAGAATTTCGTCGGTAGGGTGTCTCGGAAGCCGTAAAGCGATGATGTTCTTCTTTACCGACTGCACCAACCGCTCCCAGCATCCCCCGAAATGCGGCGCTCCTGGTGGATTGAATTTCCATATCAGTGCCTGTGACGTAAATTCCTCCATCAACTGTTCACGATCAACGTTCTTCAAGCCTTCTCTCAGCTCTCTCGATGCGCCAACGAAGTTAGTTCCGCAGTCAGACAGTATTTCAGCCGGCGCTCCACGTTTCGCGATAAAACGTCTAATCGCCAGGATGCACGACGACGTCGTTAGCGAGTGCGCTACTTCGAGATGGATCGCTCTTGTGGTTAAACACGTGAAAAGGACGCCCCATCGTTTCTCCACTCGTCTGCCCACGGCTACTGTCAAGGGGCCGAAGTAATCGACCCCGGTGAACGTGAAGGCGCGTTGGTAAGCTGCCAATCTTTCGACTGGAAGATTTCCCATCTCCGGAGGATCCGGCGCTGCGTCACGATTTTTGCATTCCTGGCATGCTCGGCGGACGCGATCGTACTCGGAACGCAGGCGTGGCACTTCGAATCTCTCCCTAATCGCGTTCAATGCTGTCTAGTGGTTCAAATGATGATACCGTTGGTGGTAGTACTCCATCAGCAGTGTGGTGACTCGGTGTCTCTTAGGCAGGATAATAGGACGCTTGGTGTCCTCGCTGACCCATGGGCAGTTTATCAGTCGTCCCCGAGACCTCATCACGTCATGCTCATCCAGTTCCGGTGAGAGTTTGTATAGAGTGCTATCCTTTTTAACAACCCTTTGCATTCCAGACTTCCCGACACGGTTTTGCAGGCCTCGGACCTCTTCAGGAAATGCCTCTCGCTGAGTTAGACGGAATATAATCCTTTCGGCCCGTCGTAATTCTTCCTGGGTAAGTGGGCCAACACTCTTCCGACCCTTTTTAGCCTTTAGCTCGAAAATGAAGCGGACAATGAATCCGACTGTCCTCAGCAATACGTTCCACTGAGAAAATCGTTCGAAGGATATAAACTGCTCTTTCGTGGCGTGGTGTAACAGCGACACCCGAATTTCCTCGGACGTCTCCCCAGTATCGGTTCCTTGCCCAGGCCACGTGTGGTCCGATTCCCAAAGAAAATCAGGGCCACGATACCACTGGCTCGAAGCGCTTAAATCCGGGTCTCGTTGCCACTTCGTTTCATTTCTTCAAACTCTTCTGTTTCATCATCCTGTTGTTTGTCATGATTTTTCATGTAACGTTCGTATGAGGACATTTCAGAGTCATCATACTCCTTCAAACTTTCTTCGTTATAATCTGAGTATTCCACTGGGTAACCTTGATTTTTTTTAATGGTTTCGACATTAAAGACTCGTTGTCTTTTTAGTGGTGGTCGATTGTTTCGGGAGGAGCCTGGTCGGTTCCCATAATTAATTTGTCTAGACCTTATGGATTGATCTACATCCATGGGTTCTGGATCTTGTTGTTTAAAAGGATTTTTGGGTGGTAAACCTGTTGGTTTAAAATTTTGAAAATTGTTGTTATAGTTTGGTCGCATTCCAAACGGCTTTTGCATTGGTGCAAAATGTCGATTAACGAATGGGTTTGGTGGTAGAGGGGGTCTGTTAAATGCATTCCGTGGAGGATGCGGTACTTGTGGGATAAGATTTCTGGGCGCTGTTGGCACTGGCATCGTTCTTGGTTTGGTAAGCATTTTTCTACATTCAATATTTTGGAATGAGATACAGTAGCTATAAGCTGCTGCTAGAGATGAAGGTTCATAATTTCTTATGAATTTGTATACATCTCCATCTAGTCCTCGGATAAATGAATCGACCGCTTTTTTATTATATGTTTCTATTAATGCCTTCGATGCTTCTTGAGGAGATTTCTGCTATTGCGTTGTTTATAAGAATGTTTGTTTCATCAATTCTCTTGATGATTCCGTTTGTGTAAACCTTTTCAAATGTGCAGTCTGAATGATTTCCTTGAATGATTCTTTGTACACATTCCGATGTTGGTTGAATATTTATACTTTCACAAGTATACAGATCTTGTTGGTTTTGATTGCATGGTTGTGATAATTCGTTTATGTGTAATTCGTATCTGATGAAATAATTTTGCTTCAAGATGATTCGTTTGCTGTTGTTGATTATGGAGTCTACATAATTGTACTCATAAATATCTTTTGAACTTTAACATGTAGATAACATGCGTGGTATTCATTGTTACTTGAGCACTTGATTTTGCTAACATTTCTTCTGGTGATGTCACCGAAATGTTGTGGTCTGCAAGAAATTTCATCATTTCCTTAAGTTCTTCGAGGGATAAAATCTTACTGCTTGGTATGCCATGCTTTGCTAATAGAATAGCTTCTTCAAGATTTTCAAGATGATTTTGCAAAGAATCGAGATTTGATATTATGATAAGATGTTGTATCTCAATAGATCTTTGCTTAAATCTTTCAAACTGGAGTTTGAGGACGTCGTTTGTGATTGTTGTTAGATCTTGTAGTCGTTGGTTTATACCTTCATTGATGAGTACTTGTTGATTATTTTGCAGGATCAACGAATTGAGTGTTGAATTTATAATGCGTATATCTTCGGCATCTGGATTTCCAGCGATCCATTTCCATGCTGTACCAATCGCATCCCATCGCTTTTGTCGTACTACTTGCGGTTTAATTTTACAATATGTTTCATATAATGTTTGTAGCTTAATACGAATTATGCTATATAATGGTCCTGAGTCGATATTTTGGGACAAATCTGCATAATTATTTTCAATTATGTTTTCAATTTGTGTTATATCCAATGGGTGTACAATTCTTAAATATCCTGATTTGATTTGAGCTCTTCCGAGAGAAACTATGGCAAGTGGATTCTTTGTTAAATCGTAAATAACAAAGTTGGTGGGAACTAACGACGACAGGCAGAGTATTAATCTGAAATGGAAAAAGGACCAAGTTCTTATCAATTACGTCTCCTTAGATTTACTTTATGAATTTTACGATTATTTGAATCGATTACATATGTTAGAAAGTTCTCCTTTATTTTTATTATATGATACCTACTTTCACGTTTATTATTAGATTTATTTTTTTCAAATGAATAAGTATCTGGATCAAAATCTTGATAAGTTTTAGTTGCTATCTTTGCTTCACGTTGCTGGAACAAGTTAGCTATTTTTTTCTCATTTGCATCTCTTTGTCTGACCCTTTCTTCAAATGTTAAATTTTCTTAATTTTCCCCAATAAAAATATTTTTGGGTGTGTTATTGATGAAACTGTGAATCGAATTGTTATACTTATAAGCTGCTTCCTGCATGAGTGATTTAACTGTAATATCTGGTTTTAGTGCTTTTATGCATCTAGCAATTTCACGGATCGTTGAATGGCATATCTCTATTTGTCCATTCGTTTCAGATCTGTTGACAGGAGTTTTAAAAAAATTTATTCCTAGATTCAAAATGGCTTGTTCGATAATATTTGAAACAAAACTACTTTCATTGTCCATTACGATTTGTGCTGGTAAATCCCAGTCATATAATAGTTGTAAAAGAACATTTTTAATGTCTGCTATAGATTTTGATTTAATGGGTCTGATTTTTTAAATATTTTGAGAATTTATCTAACGATGAGATAAATAAGTTATTGGCATTATACGCAAATATATCTGTCGTGAATACCACGATCGAACGAAATTTTAAGCAATAATTTTAGGCGTGTCTTGGCGTGACTGTCGCCAAAATTATAATTTTATTTGTGTTCAAATTCGCCGATCCAAAAGGCCTATTTTCCTTCTGTCGTCTTTTTTATACCCGGAGCTCAGGCTCCCATTTGCACACGCAGGTGCTCCTGAGCTCCTCTGGAACGCAAACCCGCGGTCTGGCAAACGCATCCTCCATCTACATCAAACGCAACCGATGACAGCTCGTCACTGTTGTGACATCGTCTCCCCAAATAAGCGTGCGCGTCGTTCGCTTGTTTATGTGTGCTGTCATCTAACCATGCGCCTGATTTGTGCTGCAGCAGGTAAGTATACTCATATGCTTATTTTTTTTTAAGGTTGCTACGTTACCGCCGGATACGTCCAGAACAGCCAACTTCGTCGCCGGTCGTTCCAATGTGCCACTGGCTGTTCTTAAGGTTACCCGCCTCACTTGGCCGTCCTTCGACCGTATCACTCCCACCACTCGTCCTCTGGGCCATGTGTTCCGCGGTAGGTTCGCATCCACTATCACCACAACGTCTCCTTCTGCGATAGGGCGTACCGGCTTAAACCATTTCGTCCGGCGGGTGAGCGTAGGTAGGTAGTCAGCTATCCACTTTTTCCAGAACATATCGGCCAGTAACTGTGACGTCTTCCAGGATGTTTTAAGAGCCGCTGCGCTGTCGTCGTAGTTGGTAAGTGGTTTGTCCCCGCTCGCGCTTCCCAGGAGGAAGTGATTTGGCGTCAATGGTGGCTCTGAAACGTCATCCAATGGCAAATACGTTAACGGACGTGAATTAATTACCATCTCTATCTCCGCCAGCGCCGTGCCCAGAATTTCGTCGGTAGGGTGTCTCGGAAGCCGTAAAGCGATGATGTTCTTCTTTACCGACTGCACCAACCGCTCCCAGCATCCCCCGAAATGCGGCGCTCCTGGTGGATTGAATTTCCATATCAGTGCCTGTGACGTAAATTCCTCCATCAACTGTTCACGATCAACGTTCTTCAAGCCTTCTCTCAGCTCTCTCGATGCGCCAACGAAGTTAGTTCCGCAGTCAGACAGTATTTCAGCCGGCGCTCCACGTTTCGCGATAAAACGTCTAATCGCCAGGATGCACGACGACGTCGTTAGCGAGTGCGCTACTTCGAGATGGATCGCTCTTGTGGTTAAACACGTGAAAAGGACGCCCCATCGTTTCTCCACTCGTCTGCCCACGGCTACTGTCAAGGGGCCGAAGTAATCGACCCCGGTGAACGTGAAGGCGCGTTGGTAAGCTGCCAATCTTTCGACTGGAAGATTTCCCATCTCCGGAGGATCCGGCGCTGCGTCACGATTTTTGCATTCCTGGCATGCTCGGCGGACGCGATCGTACTCGGAACGCAGGCGTGGCACTTCGAATCTCTCCCTAATCGCGTTCAATGCTGTCTGGTGGTTCAAATGATGATACCGTTGGTGGTAGTACTCCATCAGCAGTGTGGTGACTCGGTGTCTCTTAGGCAGGATAATAGGACGCTTGGTGTCCTCGCTGACCCATGGGCAGTTTATCAGTCGTCCCCGAGACCTCATCACGTCATGCTCATCCAGTTCCGGTGAGAGTTTGTATAGAGTGCTATCCTTTTTAACAACCCTTTGCATTCCAGACTTCCCGACACGGTTTTGCAGGCCTCGGACCTCTTCAGGAAATGTCTCTCGCTGAGTTAGACGGAATATAATCCTTTCGGCCCGTCGTAATTCTTCCTGGGTAAGTGGGCCAACACTCTTCCGACCCTTTTTAGCCTTTAGCTCGAAAATGAAGCGGACAATGAATCCGACTGTCCTCAGCAATACGTTCCACTGAGAAAATCGTTCGAAGGATATAAACTGCTCTTTCGTGGCGTGGTGTAACAGCGACACCCGAATTTCCTCGGACGTCTCCCCAGTATCGGTTCCTTGCCCAGGCCACGTGTGGTCCGATTCCCAAAGAAAATCAGGGCCACGATACCACTGGCTCGAAGCGCTTAAATCCGGGTCTCGTTGCCACTTCGTACCAAGATCTGCGACATTTATCTTGGTTGAGATCCAGCGCCAGTCTTTCACGGCCGTATGCTCTAGCAGTTCTCCAACGCGACAGGCCACAAACTGACTGTATCGACGGTGGTCCGAACGTAACCAGCTTACCACGTTGCGAGAGTCGGTCCAATAGAATACGCGATCTAATCGAATGCGGTGGGATTGTATTATGGTGTTCGCTAACCTTGATCCAATAACTGCGGCTTGCAGCTCAAGGCGCGGAATCGTCGTATGTCGCAGGTTTGTCACTCGAGTTTTCGAGCCTACGAAGGCACATTCGATTGAGCTACCTTCTTCGAACCTTACGTACGCTACTGCTGCCATAGCGCTTTCGCTCGCATCGCAGAAGATATGCAGCTGGGCGTGTTTATATCGGTCAGACGTGAGGAGGCGGTAGCATCTTGGGATCTTGATATCTGTTACTTTGGGAAGAACTGCCAACCATCGGTTCCAACCTTCGGCAATGTTTCCCCCAATTTGATGATTCTTTGTTAAATCGTAAATAACAAAGTTGGTGGGAACTAACGACGACAGGCAGAGTATTAATCTGAAATGGAAAAAGGACCAAGTTCTTATCAATTACGTCTCCTTAGATTTACTTTATGAATTTTACGATTATTTGAATCGATTACATATGTTAGAAAGTTCTCCTTTATTTTTATTATATGATACCTACTTTCACGTTTATTATTATTATTATTATCTGGATCAAAATCTTGATAAGTTTTAGTTGCTATCTTTGCTTCACGTTGCTGGAACAAGTTAGCTATTTTTTCTCATTTACATCTCTTTGTCTGACCCTTTCTTCAAATGTTAAATTTTCTTAATTTTCCCCAATAAAAATATTTTTGGGTGTGTTATTGATGAAACTGTGAATCGAATTGTTATACTTATAAGCTGCTTCCTGCATGAGTGATTTAACTGTAATATCTGGTTTTAGTGCTTTTATGCAACTAGCAATTTCACGGATCGTTGAATGGCATATCTCTATTTGTCCATTCGTTTCAGATCTGTTGACAGGAGTTTAAAAAAAATTTATTCCTAGATTCAAAATGGCTTGTTCGATAATATTTGAAACAAAACTACTTTCATTGTCCATTACGATTTGTGCTGGTAAATCCCAGTCATATAATAGTTGTAAAAGAACATTTTTAATGTCTGTTATAGATTTTGATTTAATGGGTCTGATTTTTTAAATATTTTGAGAATTTATCTAACGATGAGATAAATAAGTTATTGGCATTATACGCAAATATATCTGTCGTGAATACCACGATCGAACGAAATTTTAAGCAATAATTTTAGGCGTGTCTTGGCGTGACTGTCGCCAAAATTATAATTTTATTTGTGTTCAAATTCGCCGAATGAAAAGGCCTATTTTCCCTCTGTCGTCTCTTTTATACCCGGAGCTCAGGCTCCCATTTGCACACGCAGGTGCTCCTGAGCTCCTCTGGAACGCAAACCCGCGGTCTGGCAAACGCATCCTCCATCTACATCAAACGCAACCGATGACAGCTCGTCACTGTTGTGACATCGTCTCCCCAAATAAGCGTGCGCGTCGTTCGCTTGTTTATGTGTGCTGTCATCTAACCATGCGCCTGATTTGTGCTGCAGCAGGTAAGTATACTCATATGCTTATTTTTTTTTAAGGTTGCTACGTTACCGCCGGATACGTCCAGAACAGCCAACTTCGTCGCCGGTCGTTCCAATGTGCCACTGGCTGTTCTTAAGGTTACCCGCCTCACTTGGCCGTCCTTCGACCGTATCACTCCCACCACTCGTCCTCTGGGCCATGTGTTCCGCGGTAGGTTCGCATCCACTATCACCACAACGTCTCCTTCTGCGATAGGGCGTACCGGCTTAAACCATTTCGTCCGGCGGGTGAGCGTAGGTAGGTAGTCAGCTATCCACTTTTTCCAGAACATATCGGCCAGTAACTGTGACGTCTTCCAGGATGTTTTAAGAGCCGCTGCGCTGTCGTCGTAGTTGGTAAGTGGTTTGTCCCCGCTCGCGCTTCCCAGGAGGAAGTGATTTGGCGTCAATGGTGGCTCTGAAACGTCATCCAATGGCAAATACGTTAACGGACGTGAATTAATTACCATCTCTATCTCCGCCAGCGCCGTGCCCAGAATTTCGTCGGTAGGGTGTCTCGGAAGCCGTAAAGCGATGATGTTCTTCTTTACCGACTGCACCAACCGCTCCCAGCATCCCCCGAAATGCGGCGCTCCTGGTGGATTGAATTTCCATATCAGTGCCTGTGACGTAAATTCCTCCATCAACTGTTCACGATCAACGTTCTTCAAGCCTTCTCTCAGCTCTCTCGATGCGCCAACGAAGTTAGTTCCGCAGTCAGACAGTATTTCAGCCGGCGCTCCACGTTTCGCGATAAAACGTCTAATCGCCAGGATGCACGACGACGTCGTTAGCGAGTGCGCTACTTCGAGATGGATCGCTCTTGTGGTTAAACACGTGAAAAGGACGCCCCATCGTTTCTCCACTCGTCTGCCCACGGCTACTGTCAAGGGGCCGAAGTAATCGACCCCGGTGAACGTGAAGGCGCGTTGGTAAGCTGCCAATCTTTCGACTGGAAGATTTCCCATCTCCGGAGGATCCGGCGCTGCGTCACGATTTTTGCATTCCTGGCATGCTCGGCGGGCGCGATCGTACTCGGAACGCAGGCGTGGCACTTCGAATCTCTCCCTAATCGCGTTCAATGCTGTCTGGTGGTTCAAATGATGATACCGTTGGTGGTAGTACTCCATCAGCAGTGTGGTGACTCGGTGTCTCTTAGGCAGGATAATAGGACGCTTGGTGTCCTCGCTGACCCATGGGCAGTTTATCAGTCGTCCCCGAGACCTCATCACGTCATGCTCATCCAGTTCCGGTGAGAGTTTGTATAGAGTGCTATCCTTTTTAACAACCCTTTGCATTCCAGACTTCCCGACACGGTTTTGCAGGCCTCGGACCTCTTCAGGAAATGCCTCTCGCTGAGTTAGACGGAATATAATCCTTTCGGCCCGTCGTAATTCTTCCTGGGTAAGTGGGCCAACACTCTTCCGACCCTTTTTAGCCTTTAGCTCGAAAATGAAGCGGACAATGAATCCGACTGTCCTCAGCAATACGTTCCACTGAGAAAATCGTTCGAAGGATATAAACTGCTCTTTCGTGGCGTGGTGTAACAGCGACACCCGAATTTCCTCGGACGTCTCCCCAGTATCGGTTCCTTGCCCAGGCCACGTGTGGTCCGATTCCCAAAGAAAATCAGGGCCACGATACCACTGGCTCGAAGCGCTTAAATCCGGGTCTCGTTGCCACTTCGTACCAAGATCTGCGACATTTATCTTGGTTGAGATCCAGCGCCAGTCTTTCACGGCCGTATGCTCTAGCAGTTCTCCAACGCGACAGGCCACAAACTGACTGTATCGACGGTGGTCCGAACGTAACCAGCTTACCACGTTGCGAGAGTCGGTCCAATAGAATACGCGATCTAATCGAATGCGGTGGGATTGTATTATGGTGTTCGCTAACCTTGATCCAATAACTGCGGCTTGCAGCTCAAGGCGCGGAATCGTCGTATGTCGCAGGTTTGTCACTCGAGTTTTCGAGCCTACGAAGGCACATTCGATTGAGCTACCTTCTTCGAACCTTACGTACGCTACTGCTGCCATAGCGCTTTCGCTCGCATCGCAGAAGATATGCAGCTGGGCGTGTTTATATCGGTCAGACGTGAGGAGGCGGTAGCATCTTGGGATCTTGATATCTGTTACTTTGGGAAGAACTGCCAACCATCGGTTCCAACCTTCGGCAATGTTTCCCCCAATTTGATGATTCTTTGTTAAATCGTAAATAACAAAGTTGGTGGGAACTAACGACGACAGGCAGAGTATTAATCTGAAATGGAAAAAGGACCAAGTTCTTATCAATTACGTCTCCTTAGATTTACTTTATGAATTTTACGATTATTTGAATCGATTACATATGTTAGAAAGTTCTCCTTTATTTTTATTATATGATACCTACTTTCACGTTTATTATTATTATTATTATCTGGATCAAAATCTTGATAAGTTTTAGTTGCTATCTTTGCTTCACGTTGCTGGAACAAGTTAGCTATTTTTTCTCATTTACATCTCTTTGTCTGACCCTTTCTTCAAATGTTAAATTTTCTTAATTTTCCCCAATAAAAATATTTTTGGGTGTGTTATTGATGAAACTGTGAATCGAATTGTTATACTTATAAGCTGCTTCCTGCATGAGTGATTTAACTGTAATATCTGGTTTTAGTGCTTTTATGCAACTAGCAATTTCACGGATCGTTGAATGGCATATCTCTATTTGTCCATTCGTTTCAGATCTGTTGACAGGAGTTTTAAAAAAATTTATTCCTAGATTCAAAATGGCTTGTTCGATAATATTTGAAACAAAACTACTTTCATTGTCCATTACGATTTGTGCTGGTAAATCCCAGTCATATAATAGTTGTAAAAGAACATTTTTAATGTCTGCTATAGATTTTGATTTAATGGGTCTGATTTTTTAAATATTTTGAGAATTTATCTAACGATGAGATAAATAAGTTATTGGCATTATACGCAAATATATCTGTCGTGAATACCACGATCGAACGAAATTTTAAGCAATAATTTTAGGCGTGTCTTGGCGTGACTGTCGCCAAAATTATAATTTTATTTGTGTTCAAATTCGCCGAATGAAAAGGCCTATTTTCCCTCTGTCGTCTCTTTTATACCCGGAGCTCAGGCTCCCATTTGCACACGCAGGTGCTCCTGAGCTCCTCTGGAACGCAAACCCGCGGTCTGGCAAACGCATCCTCCATCTACATCAAACGCAACCGATGACAGCTCGTCACTGTTGTGACATCGTCTCCCCAAATAAGCGTGCGCGTCGTTCGCTTGTTTATGTGTGCTGTCATCTAACCATGCGCCTGATTTGTGCTGCAGCAGGTAAGTATACTCATATGCTTATTTTTTTTTAAGGTTGCTACGTTACCGCCGGATACGTCCAGAACAGCCAACTTCGTCGCCGGTCGTTCCAATGTGCCACTGGCTGTTCTTAAGGTTACCCGCCTCACTTGGCCGTCCTTCGACCGTATCACTCCCACCACTCGTCCTCTGGGCCATGTGTTCCGCGGTAGGTTCGCATCCACTATCACCACAACGTCTCCTTCTGCGATAGGGCGTACCGGCTTAAACCATTTCGTCCGGCGGGTGAGCGTAGGTAGGTAGTCAGCTATCCACTTTTTCCAGAACATATCGGCCAGTAACTGTGACGTCTTCCAGGATGTTTTAAGAGCCGCTGCGCTGTCGTCGTAGTTGGTAAGTGGTTTGTCCCCGCTCGCGCTTCCCAGGAGGAAGTGATTTGGCGTCAATGGTGGCTCTGAAACGTCATCCAATGGCAAATACGTTAACGGACGTGAATTAATTACCATCTCTATCTCCGCCAGCGCCGTGCCCAGAATTTCGTCGGTAGGGTGTCTCGGAAGCCGTAAAGCGATGATGTTCTTCTTTACCGACTGCACCAACCGCTCCCAGCATCCCCCGAAATGCGGCGCTCCTGGTGGATTGAATTTCCATATCAGTGCCTGTGACGTAAATTCCTCCATCAACTGTTCACGATCAACGTTCTTCAAGCCTTCTCTCAGCTCTCTCGATGCGCCAACGAAGTTAGTTCCGCAGTCAGACAGTATTTCAGCCGGCGCTCCACGTTTCGCGATAAAACGTCTAATCGCCAGGATGCACGACGACGTCGTTAGCGAGTGCGCTACTTCGAGATGGATCGCTCTTGTGGTTAAACACGTGAAAAGGACGCCCCATCGTTTCTCCACTCGTCTGCCCACGGCTACTGTCAAGGGGCCGAAGTAATCGACCCCGGTGAACGTGAAGGCGCGTTGGTAAGCTGCCAATCTTTCGACTGGAAGATTTCCCATCTCCGGAGGATCCGGCGCTGCGTCACGATTTTTGCATTCCTGGCATGCTCGGCGGACGCGATCGTACTCGGAACGCAGGCGTGGCACTTCGAATCTCTCCCTAATCGCGTTCAATGCTGTCTGGTGGTTCAAATGATGATACCGTTGGTGGTAGTACTCCATCAGCAGTGTGGTGACTCGGTGTCTCTTAGGCAGGATAATAGGACGCTTGGTGTCCTCGCTGACCCATGGGCAGTTTATCAGTCGTCCCCGAGACCTCATCACGTCATGCTCATCCAGTTCCGGTGAGAGTTTGTATAGAGTGCTATCCTTTTTAACAACCCTTTGCATTCCAGACTTCCCGACACGGTTTTGCAGGCCTCGGACCTCTTCAGGAAATGCCTCTCGCTGAGTTAGACGGAATATAATCCTTTCGGCCCGTCGTAATTCTTCCTGGGTAAGTGGGCCAACACTCTTCCGACCCTTTTTAGCCTTTAGCTCGAAAATGAAGCGGACAATGAATCCGACTGTCCTCAGCAATACGTTCCACTGAGAAAATCGTTCGAAGGATATAAACTGCTCTTTCGTGGCGTGGTGTAACAGCGACACCCGAATTTCCTCGGACGTCTCCCCAGTATCGGTTCCTTGCCCAGGCCACGTGTGGTCCGATTCCCAAAGAAAATCAGGGCCACGATACCACTGGCTCGAAGCGCTTAAATCCGGGTCTCGTTGCCACTTCGTACCAAGATCTGCGACATTTATCTTGGTTGAGATCCAGCGCCAGTCTTTCACGGCCGTATGCTCTAGCAGTTCTCCAACGCGACAGGCCACAAACTGACTGTATCGACGGTGGTCCGAACGTAACCAGCTTACCACGTTGCGAGAGTCGGTCCAATAGAATACGCGATCTAATCGAATGCGGTGGGATTGTATTATGGTGTTCGCTAACCTTGATCCAATAACTGCGGCTTGCAGCTCAAGGCGCGGAATCGTCGTATGTCGCAGGTTTGTCACTCGAGTTTTCGAGCCTACGAAGGCACATTCGATTGAGCTACCTTCTTCGAACCTTACGTACGCTACTGCTGCCATAGCGCTTTCGCTCGCATCGCAGAAGATATGCAGCTGGGCGTGTTTATATCGGTCAGACGTGAGGAGGCGGTAGCATCTTGGGATCTTGATATCTGTTACTTTGGGAAGAACTGCCAACCATCGGTTCCAACCTTCGGCAATGTTTCCCCCAATTTGATGATTCTTTGTTAAATCGTAAATAACAAAGTTGGTGGGAACTAACGACGACAGGCAGAGTATTAATCTGAAATGGAAAAAGGACCAAGTTCTTATCAATTACGTCTCCTTAGATTTACTTTATGAATTTTACGATTATTTGAATCGATTACATATGTTAGAAAGTTCTCCTTTATTTTTATTATATGATACCTACTTTCACGTTTATTATTATTATTATTATCTGGATCAAAATCTTGATAAGTTTTAGTTGCTATCTTTGCTTCACGTTGCTGGAACAAGTTAGCTATTTTTTCTCATTTACATCTCTTTGTCTGACCCTTTCTTCAAATGTTAAATTTTCTTAATTTTCCCCAATAAAAATATTTTTGGGTGTGTTATTGATGAAACTGTGAATCGAATTGTTATACTTATAAGCTGCTTCCTGCATGAGTGATTTAACTGTAATATCTGGTTTTAGTGCTTTTATGCAACTAGCAATTTCACGGATCGTTGAATGGCATATCTCTATTTGTCCATTCGTTTCAGATCTGTTGACAGGAGTTTTAAAAAAATTTATTCCTAGATTCAAAATGGCTTGTTCGATAATATTTGAAACAAAACTACTTTCATTGTCCATTACGATTTGTGCTGGTAAATCCCATTCATATAATAGTTGTAAAAGAACATTTTTAATGTCTGCTATAGATTTTGATTTAATGGGTCTGATTTTTTAAATATTTTGAGAATTTATCTAACGATGAGATAAATAAGTTATTGGCATTATACGCAAATATATCTGTCGTGAATACCACGATCGAACGAAATTTTAAGCAATAATTTTAGGCGTGTCTTGGCGTGACTGTCGCCAAAATTATAATTTTATTTGTGTTCAAATTCGCCGAATGAAAAGGCCTATTTTCCCTCTGTCGTCTCTTTTATACCCGGAGCTCAGGCTCCCATTTGCACACGCAGGTGCTCCTGAGCTCCTCTGGAACGCAAACCCGCGGTCTGGCAAACGCATCCTCCATCTACATCAAACGCAACCGATGACAGCTCGTCACTGTTGTGACATCGTCTCCCCAAATAAGCGTGCGCGTCGTTCGCTTGTTTATGTGTGCTGTCATCTAACCATGCGCCTGATTTGTGCTGCAGCAGGTAAGTATACTCATATGCTTATTTTTTTTTAAGGTTGCTACGTTACCGCCGGATACGTCCAGAACAGCCAACTTCGTCGCCGGTCGTTCCAATGTGCCACTGGCTGTTCTTAAGGTTACCCGCCTCACTTGGCCGTCCTTCGACCGTATCACTCCCACCACTCGTCCTCTGGGCCATGTGTTCCGCGGTAGGTTCGCATCCACTATCACCACAACGTCTCCTTCTGCGATAGGGCGTACCGGCTTAAACCATTTCGTCCGGCGGGTGAGCGTAGGTAGGTAGTCAGCTATCCACTTTTTCCAGAACATATCGGCCAGTAACTGTGACGTCTTCCAGGATGTTTTAAGAGCCGCTGCGCTGTCGTCGTAGTTGGTAAGTGGTTTGTCCCCGCTCGCGCTTCCCAGGAGGAAGTGATTTGGCGTCAATGGTGGCTCTGAAACGTCATCCAATGGCAAATACGTTAACGGACGTGAATTAATTACCATCTCTATCTCCGCCAGCGCCGTGCCCAGAATTTCGTCGGTAGGGTGTCTCGGAAGCCGTAAAGCGATGATGTTCTTCTTTACCGACTGCACCAACCGCTCCCAGCATCCCCCGAAATGCGGCGCTCCTGGTGGATTGAATTTCCATATCAGTGCCTGTGACGTAAATTCCTCCATCAACTGTTCACGATCAACGTTCTTCAAGCCTTCTCTCAGCTCTCTCGATGCGCCAACGAAGTTAGTTCCGCAGTCAGACAGTATTTCAGCCGGCGCTCCACGTTTCGCGATAAAACGTCTAATCGCCAGGATGCACGACGACGTCGTTAGCGAGTGCGCTACTTCGAGATGGATCGCTCTTGTGGTTAAACACGTGAAAAGGACGCCCCATCGTTTCTCCACTCGTCTGCCCACGGCTACTGTCAAGGGGCCGAAGTAATCGACCCCGGTGAACGTGAAGGCGCGTTGGTAAGCTGCCAATCTTTCGACTGGAAGATTTCCCATCTCCGGAGGATCCGGCGCTGCGTCACGATTTTTGCATTCCTGGCATGCTCGGCGGACGCGATCGTACTCGGAACGCAGGCGTGGCACTTCGAATCTCTCCCTAATCGCGTTCAATGCTGTCTGGTGGTTCAAATGATGATACCGTTGGTGGTAGTACTCCATCAGCAGTGTGGTGACTCGGTGTCTCTTAGGCAGGATAATAGGACGCTTGGTGTCCTCGCTGACCCATGGGCAGTTTATCAGTCGTCCCCGAGACCTCATCACGTCATGCTCATCCAGTTCCGGTGAGAGTTTGTATAGAGTGCTATCCTTTTTAACAACCCTTTGCATTCCAGACTTCCCGACACGGTTTTGCAGGCCTCGGACCTCTTCAGGAAATGCCTCTCGCTGAGTTAGACGGAATATAATCCTTTCGGCCCGTCGTAATTCTTCCTGGGTAAGTGGGCCAACACTCTTCCGACCCTTTTTAGCCTTTAGCTCGAAAATGAAGCGGACAATGAATCCGACTGTCCTCAGCAATACGTTCCACTGAGAAAATCGTTCGAAGGATATAAACTGCTCTTTCGTGGCGTGGTGTAACAGCGACACCCGAATTTCCTCGGACGTCTCCCCAGTATCGGTTCCTTGCCCAGGCCACGTGTGGTCCGATTCCCAAAGAAAATCAGGGCCACGATACCACTGGCTCGAAGCGCTTAAATCCGGGTCTCGTTGCCACTTCGTACCAAGATCTGCGACATTTATCTTGGTTGAGATCCAGCGCCAGTCTTTCACGGCCGTATGCTCTAGCAGTTCTCCAACGCGACAGGCCACAAACTGACTGTATCGACGGTGGTCCGAACGTAACCAGCTTACCACGTTGCGAGAGTCGGTCCAATAGAATACGCGATCTAATCGAATGCGGTGGGATTGTATTATGGTGTTCGCTAACCTTGATCCAATAACTGCGGCTTGCAGCTCAAGGCGCGGAATCGTCGTATGTCGCAGGTTTGTCACTCGAGTTTTCGAGCCTACGAAGGCACATTCGATTGAGCTACCTTCTTCGAACCTTACGTACGCTACTGCTGCCATAGCGCTTTCGCTCGCATCGCAGAAGATATGCAGCTGGGCGTGTTTATATCGGTCAGACGTGAGGAGGCGGTAGCATCTTGGGATCTTGATATCTGTTACTTTGGGAAGAACTGCCAACCATCGGTTCCAACCTTCGGCAATGTTTCCCCCAATTTGATGATTCTTTGTTAAATCGTAAATAACAAAGTTGGTGGGAACTAACGACGACAGGCAGAGTATTAATCTGAAATGGAAAAAGGACCAAGTTCTTATCAATTACGTCTCCTTAGATTTACTTTATGAATTTTACGATTATTTGAATCGATTACATATGTTAGAAAGTTCTCCTTTATTTTTATTATATGATACCTACTTTCACGTTTATTATTATTATTATTATCTGGATCAAAATCTTGATAAGTTTTAGTTGCTATCTTTGCTTCACGTTGCTGGAACAAGTTAGCTATTTTTTCTCATTTACATCTCTTTGTCTGACCCTTTCTTCAAATGTTAAATTTTCTTAATTTTCCCCAATAAAAATATTTTTGGGTGTGTTATTGATGAAACTGTGAATCGAATTGTTATACTTATAAGCTGCTTCCTGCATGAGTGATTTAACTGTAATATCTGGTTTTAGTGCTTTTATGCAACTAGCAATTTCACGGATCGTTGAATGGCATATCTCTATTTGTCCATTCGTTTCAGATCTGTTGACAGGAGTTTAAAAAAAATTTATTCCTAGATTCAAAATGGCTTGTTCGATAATATTTGAAACAAAACTACTTTCATTGTCCATTACGATTTGTGCTGGTAAATCCCAGTCATATAATAGTTGTAAAAGAACATTTTTAATGTCTGCTATAGATTTTGATTTAATGGGTCTGATTTTTTAAATATTTTGAGAATTTATCTAACGATGAGATAAATAAGTTATTGGCATTATACGCAAATATATCTGTCGTGAATACCACGATCGAACGAAATTTTAAGCAATAATTTTAGGCGTGTCTTGGCGTGACTGTCGCCAAAATTATAATTTTATTTGTGTTCAAATTCGCCGAATGAAAAGGCCTATTTTCCCTCTGTCGTCTCTTTTATACCCGGAGCTCAGGCTCCCATTTGCACACGCAGGTGCTCCTGAGCTCCTCTGGAACGCAAACCCGCGGTCTGGCAAACGCATCCTCCATCTACATCAAACGCAACCGATGACAGCTCGTCACTGTTGTGACATCGTCTCCCCAAATAAGCGTGCGCGTCGTTCGCTTGTTTATGTGTGCTGTCATCTAACCATCAGTTGACAGTGAACCACCAGCAACAGCACATCGTTTTTTTTTCCAGCGCCTTTTTCAATTGGAGCATCAGTTTTTCTTTTTCCCGTCCCTTTGCGTTTCCCTTAAGCCGGCTTCTGATTTGAGGGAGCTCGCGATGGAGAAAACGCACGTTATAAAGTGCGATTTCAAGGGGATGCCACGTCCACCCCAGGAGGATGTACATAAATTCGTAAAAGACACCCTAAAGTTGGCGGTGGACGAGGTAGTCCAGCTGCATCTTCTAAGAGCGGAGCCATGGGCAATGGTCACAGTGACCAACCAAAGCACGGCTTTGAAGGCGCTAGAGAGGGGCGCCGAAGCAAAAATGTCGATAGGAGGGCAGACATACACAATACCGGTAACCCTGGCCGAAGGGGCGACCACGGTCAGGGTGGAAGATGTGTCGTCGGAGGTTACAACTGAGCAGGTGAGGGACGTACTGGCCAAGTACGGCAAAGTCCTCACAATAAAAAGACCGAAATGGCAGGACAACAGATTCGTGTACGCCAACGCAGCAACGGGACTGGTCATCGCCGTAATGGCAATCAAGGAGGAGATCCCACAAACCCTTCATGGGCTGGGCTACAACGGGGGAAGAGCGTACGTAGCACACCCAGGACAAAAGACCTGCCGTTTCTGCGGTACCACGACCCACCCGGGAAAGTCATGCTCCCAAGCCAGGGAGGGGGGCACCCAGGCAAGGCTGACCAATCCAGGCAGCTACGCCGGGATGCTGATGGGAGCACACTTACGCACAACACAGACCACGGCTACCACAACGGTAGCACGACAGAGCAACCCATCAACCTATATAGACACTAACCAAAGACCAACAACATCAAATCCTACTACACTGACACCAACACAAAAGACAACAACACAGCAGCCACCAGCACAACAACCACCAACACAACAGCCACTAACACAACAGCCACCAACACGACAAACATCCACACAACAAACAGTAACACAACAAACAGCAACACAACAAACATCAACACAACAAACATCAACACAACAAACACCAATAACGCAATCAACACAATCGGAGGAAATGGATACGGCCTCCCTGGACCTCGCAGAACTGCGCGCAAAATTGGCGAGACGATGCCCTTTCCCAGTCGAAGGTACCACCGAAACTGCAGAGGCGGCCAAGCGCGGCAGAGGTAGACCGCGCACCAAAAACTCCAGTACCCCCAGCAGCAGAAATCAAAGCGTCGAGTTGATAGAAGACCCATAACCCAGACGTATTAAAAACAAACAAAAAAACAAAAAAAAAAACAAAAACAAACAAAAACAATAGTAATTAGAATAGTAGAACAAACAAACAAACAAACCAGAAAATAAGAGAAAAGCCAACAAAATGACGGACGCAGGGAAGATAACCATCCTGCAAACTAACATAAACAGCGTGCCAAAAAACAAAGAAGAGCTTGGAAGACAACTGAGTGCCGGGGACATCACCGTTGCGTGCGTGTTGGAGACGTGGCTCTCAGACGGAGACCCCCGGAGGACATACGCCATCCCCGGATATGACATAGTCAGGACAGACAGAGAAGACGGTTACGGCGGCACGTGCATCTATATAAAAAACAACATAAAATACAAGACAAACACAACCTACAGCTCTGAACACACACAGATCACAAACGTCCGCCTCATCCAACCCAAAATGAATATCATAGCCATTTACGCAGCCCCAAGAACCCCCACAGACACACTAGGACAGATAATAAACTCAATTTTCAATGAAAAAAGACATTCGACCAGAACTGTCATAGCCGCCGACCTCAACGCTCACCACACCATGTGGGGAAATGACTGGGACGACGCAAAAGGGAAGATGCTCGCTGAGGCAATCAACGAGTCACACTTCCTGCTGCTTCATAACAATGAACATACCTTTATACCAACGGACAGACAGAAACGTAGCTCGGCTATAGACCTTACCGCTATTTCGGAAGACATAGCAGGATCAAGCTCGAGGACAGTTCTGGACACTCACACAGGCGCGACTAACCACAAAACCATAATCACAACAATAGAAGGACCAAAAAGACAACACAAAGAAACACGGCTAGACCACAAAAAAATCGCAATAGAACTGCAAAAGATCAACACAAACACGTGCACGACATTAAATCAGGTCACAACACGAATCACTCAAATTATAAAATCAAATAGACAACCGATACGCCGACCATTGAAAATCTGGTGGGACCACACGGTGGAAAAAGCGTGGCACCAAAAGAACAAGGCAAGAAGCACGTTCAATAATAATCGAACAGAAGAAAACCAGATCGCGTACAAAAAGAGCCTGGCGAAGTTTAGACTAAAAAAGCGGGAAAACAGAATACATAGATACGAGGAAGCTCTAAAAAACATAGATGCCGACTCCAACACAAAGGAACTATGGAGACTAATAAACAACCTAGAGGGCAAGACAACCACAAACAAAAAGGAGACTAACCTCGTACACGCAGACAAAGACATCGCCCGGAAATTCCTACAAAACAACTTCCCAAGAAACCGCAAAAGCAGAAAACATATATACCAGGGTCTGAGACCCCAGGAAGACATACTAAACATAAGGACGTGGAGGAGGATCTTGCTAAAAAAGAAAAACAGCGCCCCGGGACACGACCATATTTCGTACCACATTCTCAAAGGACTCAACACAGACACCACAGTAAGGCTCATACAGCTTGCAAACGAAATGTGGCAGAAAGGCAAGGTTCATAAAAATCTTAAAAAAGCAAAAATCATTGCGATACTTAAGCCAAACAAGGACCCGACCACCCCCGACAACTACAGACCGATCGCTCTAATCCCCACCCTAACTAAAGTCATCAACACAGCGGTACTGAGGAAACTTGAAAAACACTGTACAGTCAATAACATCATACCGGACTTTTCATTCGGTTTCAGAGCCAATAGATCTATTCACCAGAGCCTCAACTACATCACCACGGAGATCATCAACAACACCAACCACAACATCATAACAGGCGCAGCTTTCATAGACCTCACTAACGCATACAACAACGTCCGAACCGACGACCTTATCAATATATTAGAAACCGGAAACACGCCACTGGCAATCACCCGCTGGATAGCGGCGGTCCTATATAACCGGACAGTAGAGATCGAAACGGAGGGGACCACGATCAGGAAACTAGTGTCGGATGGGCTGCCCCAAGGCGACGTACTATCCCCGACACTGTTTAACATATATACAGCAGGAATTCACGCTAAAATGAGACATACACATGCCAAAACCATACAGTACGCGGACGACTTCGTCATCACAGTAACCGGCACCACCAAGCACGAGATTCAACACAAACTACAAGAAGCAATAGACACGTTTAAAGACGAGGCCAAGAGACTACACCTACCCTTAAACACAGAAAAAACGAAAATCATGTGCTTTGGCCCCGACATCATCACAGTTACCATAAAAATCGACAACAAACAGATAGAACAAGTTCAAGCATACAAATACCTCGGAACGTGGCTAGACCACAAGCTCACCTTCCGCAAACAGATAGAAAACCTGAAAAGCAAGGCCATGAACAAGCTAAACATCATCAAACGAATTTGCAACAGAAAAAACCAGTTACACCCAAACAAGACGATCGCGGTACACAGAGCCACAATAAGGAGCACGCTGGAGCACGGCGCCTCCTACTACCGTAACAATAAACAAAAAGCCTTCAGCTCGATGAATTCAATTATAAACCAATCCCTACGGAAGGTATCCGGATGCACCAAAACCACCCCAATCAACACACTCATGGCCATCAACGCAGAAATCCCCCTGCACATCAGAGCAGAATTTGTGGCAACAAAGGAACTTGCTAAGAACTTAACCTTCTCCACCGCCAACAGGACCCAGTTAGAACAACTCGCTTTACAAAACAAAAACAAACGAAGAATGTCGTACATAGAACAGATATATGATAAACAAAGGGACATGTTTGATAATATGACGGGAGCCACAGCTAACGACATAGACGAACGGTTACCAGTAATTTACAAAAGCTGCAGAGAAAGTCCAATGAACCCCCTAGAGCGGAAAGCAATGGTCATCAAATACATGCAAGAAATAGCAAAAACAAGGACAAAAAGACCAACAATCTACACGGACGGCAGTAGGACAGAAGAAGGCAGTGGAATCGGCATATACATCCGGCTACACAACGACAAAACCAAATACTGGGCAATAAAACTTAAACTAGCCAACAACACGGGAATAACCTCAATAGAACTTAAAGCAATAGAAACGGCACTAGAAACAGCACAGCAAAACAACATACAACAACCAGTCATCTACACAGACAGCCTGGCAGCATGCCATACCATAGAAGAGAACCAATATAAACCCCACATAGAAACCAACATCTACAACATCCTAAAACTAGGGACCAACTTGAAGGCCGAGATAAGATGGATACCGGCCCACTGCGGTATCGCTGGGAACGAAAAAGCCGACGAGCTGGCCAAAAGAGGTACTACGTGCAACAAAACTATCAACAACAAACTCAGAATCACGGACATAGCAAACAGAGCAAGAGAAACCATGGTACTAAACACGAAACAATGGTACCAGCAAATAGGACAAGAAAAGGGCAAGAAGTTCATGGAGTTCCAACCAAACTTCGAAACAACCACATGGCACCAGGACATACCACTCACAGCGGACGAAATAAAAACCACAAACAAACTTTTGGCTGGACACGACCTATCCAAGTACTGGCTAACAGTCATGAAGATCGAACAAGACGGCAACTGCTCAACCTGCCAGGAACCGGACACAGGCAGACACCGAACATTCGAATGTAGGAACTACAACAGACCACCAACAGTAAAATTCTCTGCACTGAAGGCTAAATGGAAAGAAAAATCGGGCAGCACAATCAAAGCAATAACCAGGTTTATTAGACAACAAAAAATAGAGCTATAGTTTACCCCTCCAGTCGACCTACACACGCATCACCAACCGACCACAGCTACCTACCTTAACCAAGTGTATAAAAACCGTGACACCGGCCACCCAAACGAACCAACCAAAGTGTATAAAAACCTTAACACCGACCAACCAAACCAAAACAATAATCTGTCAGCCAGATGACGTAAAGTCGAAAGGCTTCAATCAGAGCTGGTACGCCTCTGAGTAGGTAAAAGAGGACATAAAGCCCGACAATACCTAGGAGGATATATTCCAACTCGCTGAATAGAAGAAGAAGAAGTCATCTAACCATGCGCCTGATTTGTGCTGCAGCAGGTAAGTATACTCATATGCTTATTTTTTTTTAAGGTTGCTACGTTACCGCCGGATACGTCCAGAACAGCCAACTTCGTCGCCGGTCGTTCCAATGTGCCACTGGCTGTTCTTAAGGTTACCCGCCTCACTTGGCCGTCCTTCGACCGTATCACTCCCACCACTCGTCCTCTGGGCCATGTGTTCCGCGGTAGGTTCGCATCCACTATCACCACAACGTCTCCTTCTGCGATAGGGCGTACCGGCTTAAACCATTTCGTCCGGCGGGTGAGCGTAGGTAGGTAGTCAGCTATCCACTTTTTCCAGAACATATCGGCCAGTAACTGTGACGTCTTCCAGGATGTTTTAAGAGCCGCTGCGCTGTCGTCGTAGTTGGTAAGTGGTTTGTCCCCGCTCGCGCTTCCCAGGAGGAAGTGATTTGGCGTCAATGGTGGCTCTGAAACGTCATCCAATGGCAAATACGTTAACGGACGTGAATTAATTACCATCTCTATCTCCGCCAGCGCCGTGCCCAGAATTTCGTCGGTAGGGTGTCTCGGAAGCCGTAAAGCGATGATGTTCTTCTTTACCGACTGCACCAACCGCTCCCAGCATCCCCCGAAATGCGGCGCTCCTGGTGGATTGAATTTCCATATCAGTGCCTGTGACGTAAATTCCTCCATCAACTGTTCACGATCAACGTTCTTCAAGCCTTCTCTCAGCTCTCTCGATGCGCCAACGAAGTTAGTTCCGCAGTCAGACAGTATTTCAGCCGGCGCTCCACGTTTCGCGATAAAACGTCTAATCGCCAGGATGCACGACGACGTCGTTAGCGAGTGCGCTACTTCGAGATGGATCGCTCTTGTGGTTAAACACGTGAAAAGGACGCCCCATCGTTTCTCCACTCGTCTGCCCACGGCTACTGTCAAGGGGCCGAAGTAATCGACCCCGGTGAACGTGAAGGCGCGTTGGTAAGCTGCCAATCTTTCGACTGGAAGATTTCCCATCTCCGGAGGATCCGGCGCTGCGTCACGATTTTTGCATTCCTGGCATGCTCGGCGGACGCGATCGTACTCGGAACGCAGGCGTGGCACTTCGAATCTCTCCCTAATCGCGTTCAATGCTGTCTGGTGGTTCAAATGATGATACCGTTGGTGGTAGTACTCCATCAGCAGTGTGGTGACTCGGTGTCTCTTAGGCAGGATAATAGGACGCTTGGTGTCCTCGCTGACCCATGGGCAGTTTATCAGTCGTCCCCGAGACCTCATCACGTCATGCTCATCCAGTTCCGGTGAGAGTTTGTATAGAGTGCTATCCTTTTTAACAACCCTTTGCATTCCAGACTTCCCGACACGGTTTTGCAGGCCTCGGACCTCTTCAGGAAATGCCTCTCGCTGAGTTAGACGGAATATAATCCTTTCGGCCCGTCGTAATTCTTCCTGGGTAAGTGGGCCAACACTCTTCCGACCCTTTTTAGCCTTTAGCTCGAAAATGAAGCGGACAATGAATCCGACTGTCCTCAGCAATACGTTCCACTGAGAAAATCGTTCGAAGGATATAAACTGCTCTTTCGTGGCGTGGTGTAACAGCGACACCCGAATTTCCTCGGACGTCTCCCCAGTATCGGTTCCTTGCCCAGGCCACGTGTGGTCCGATTCCCAAAGAAAATCAGGGCCACGATACCACTGGCTCGAAGCGCTTAAATCCGGGTCTCGTTGCCACTTCGTACCAAGATCTGCGACATTTATCTTGGTTGAGATCCAGCGCCAGTCTTTCACGGCCGTATGCTCTAGCAGTTCTCCAACGCGACAGGCCACAAACTGACTGTATCGACGGTGGTCCGAACGTAACCAGCTTACCACGTTGCGAGAGTCGGTCCAATAGAATACGCGATCTAATCGAATGCGGTGGGATTGTATTATGGTGTTCGCTAACCTTGATCCAATAACTGCGGCTTGCAGCTCAAGGCGCGGAATCGTCGTATGTCGCAGGTTTGTCACTCGAGTTTTCGAGCCTACGAAGGCACATTCGATTGAGCTACCTTCTTCGAACCTTACGTACGCTACTGCTGCCATAGCGCTTTCGCTCGCATCGCAGAAGATATGCAGCTGGGCGTGTTTATATCGGTCAGACGTGAGGAGGCGGTAGCATCTTGGGATCTTGATATCTGTTACTTTGGGAAGAACTGCCAACCATCGGTTCCAACCTTCGGCAATGTTTCCCCCAATTTGATGATTCTTTGTTAAATCGTAAATAACAAAGTTGGTGGGAACTAACGACGACAGGCAGAGTATTAATCTGAAATGGAAAAAGGACCAAGTTCTTATCAATTACGTCTCCTTAGATTTACTTTATGAATTTTACGATTATTTGAATCGATTACATATGTTAGAAAGTTCTCCTTTATTTTTATTATATGATACCTACTTTCACGTTTATTATTATTATTATTTTCTGGATCAAAATCTTGATAAGTTTTAGTTGCTATCTTTGCTTCACGTTGCTGGAACAAGTTAGCTATTTTTTCTCATTTACATCTCTTTGTCTGACCCTTTCTTCAAATGTTAAATTTTCTTAATTTTCCCCAATAAAAATATTTTTGGGTGTGTTATTGATGAAACTGTGAATCGAATTGTTATACTTATAAGCTGCTTCCTGCATGAGTGATTTAACTGTAATATCTGGTTTTAGTGCTTTTATGCAACTAGCAATTTCACGGATCGTTGAATGGCATATCTCTATTTGTCCATTCGTTTCAGATCTGTTGACAGGAGTTTTAAAAAAATTTATTCCTAGATTCAAAATGGCTTGTTCGATAATATTTGAAACAAAACTACTTTCATTGTCCATTACGATTTGTGCTGGTAAATCCCAGTCATATAATAGTTGTAAAAGAACATTTTTAATGTCTGCTATAGATTTTGATTTAATGGGTCTGATTTTTTAAATATTTTGAGAATTTATCTAACGATGAGATAAATAAGTTATTGGCATTATACGCAAATATATCTGTCGTGAATACCACGATCGAACGAAATTTTAAGCAATAATTTTAGGCGTGTCTTGGCGTGACTGTCGCCAAAATTATAATTTTATTTGTGTTCAAATTCGCCGAATGAAAAGGCCTATTTTCCCTCTGTCGTCTCTTTTATACCCGGAGCTCAGGCTCCCATTTGCACACGCAGGTGCTCCTGAGCTCCTCTGGAACGCAAACCCGCGGTCTGGCAAACGCATCCTCCATCTACATCAAACGCAACCGATGACAGCTCGTCACTGTTGTGACATCGTCTCCCCAAATAAGCGTGCGCGTCGTTCGCTTGTTTATGTGTGCTGTCATCTAACCATGCGCCTGATTTGTGCTGCAGCAGGTAAGTATACTCATATGCTTATTTTTTTTTAAGGTTGCTACGTTACCGCCGGATACGTCCAGAACAGCCAACTTCGTCGCCGGTCGTTCCAATGTGCCACTGGCTGTTCTTAAGGTTACCCGCCTCACTTGGCCGTCCTTCGACCGTATCACTCCCACCACTCGTCCTCTGGGCCATGTGTTCCGCGGTAGGTTCGCATCCACTATCACCACAACGTCTCCTTCTGCGATAGGGCGTACCGGCTTAAACCATTTCGTCCGGCGGGTGAGCGTAGGTAGGTAGTCAGCTATCCACTTTTTCCAGAACATATCGGCCAGTAACTGTGACGTCTTCCAGGATGTTTTAAGAGCCGCTGCGCTGTCGTCGTAGTTGGTAAGTGGTTTGTCCCCGCTCGCGCTTCCCAGGAGGAAGTGATTTGGCGTCAATGGTGGCTCTGAAACGTCATCCAATGGCAAATACGTTAACGGACGTGAATTAATTACCATCTCTATCTCCGCCAGCGCCGTGCCCAGAATTTCGTCGGTAGGGTGTCTCGGAAGCCGTAAAGCGATGATGTTCTTCTTTACCGACTGCACCAACCGCTCCCAGCATCCCCCGAAATGCGGCGCTCCTGGTGGATTGAATTTCCATATCAGTGCCTGTGACGTAAATTCCTCCATCAACTGTTCACGATCAACGTTCTTCAAGCCTTCTCTCAGCTCTCTCGATGCGCCAACGAAGTTAGTTCCGCAGTCAGACAGTATTTCAGCCGGCGCTCCACGTTTCGCGATAAAACGTCTAATCGCCAGGATGCACGACGACGTCGTTAGCGAGTGCGCTACTTCGAGATGGATCGCTCTTGTGGTTAAACACGTGAAAAGGACGCCCCATCGTTTCTCCACTCGTCTGCCCACGGCTACTGTCAAGGGGCCGAAGTAATCGACCCCGGTGAACGTGAAGGCGCGTTGGTAAGCTGCCAATCTTTCGACTGGAAGATTTCCCATCTCCGGAGGATCCGGCGCTGCGTCACGATTTTTGCATTCCTGGCATGCTCGGCGGACGCGATCGTACTCGGAACGCAGGCGTGGCACTTCGAATCTCTCCCTAATCGCGTTCAATGCTGTCTGGTGGTTCAAATGATGATACCGTTGGTGGTAGTACTCCATCAGCAGTGTGGTGACTCGGTGTCTCTTAGGCAGGATAATAGGACGCTTGGTGTCCTCGCTGACCCATGGGCAGTTTATCAGTCGTCCCCGAGACCTCATCACGTCATGCTCATCCAGTTCCGGTGAGAGTTTGTATAGAGTGCTATCCTTTTTAACAACCCTTTGCATTCCAGACTTCCCGACACGGTTTTGCAGGCCTCGGACCTCTTCAGGAAATGCCTCTCGCTGAGTTAGACGGAATATAATCCTTTCGGCCCGTCGTAATTCTTCCTGGGTAAGTGGGCCAACACTCTTCCGACCCTTTTTAGCCTTTAGCTCGAAAATGAAGCGGACAATGAATCCGACTGTCCTCAGCAATACGTTCCACTGAGAAAATCGTTCGAAGGATATAAACTGCTCTTTCGTGGCGTGGTGTAACAGCGACACCCGAATTTCCTCGGACGTCTCCCCAGTATCGGTTCCTTGCCCAGGCCACGTGTGGTCCGATTCCCAAAGAAAATCAGGGCCACGATACCACTGGCTCGAAGCGCTTAAATCCGGGTCTCGTTGCCACTTCGTACCAAGATCTGCGACATTTATCTTGGTTGAGATCCAGCGCCAGTCTTTCACGGCCGTATGCTCTAGCAGTTCTCCAACGCGACAGGCCACAAACTGACTGTATCGACGGTGGTCCGAACGTAACCAGCTTACCACGTTGCGAGAGTCGGTCCAATAGAATACGCGATCTAATCGAATGCGGTGGGATTGTATTATGGTGTTCGCTAACCTTGATCCAATAACTGCGGCTTGCAGCTCAAGGCGCGGAATCGTCGTATGTCGCAGGTTTGTCACTCGAGTTTTCGAGCCTACGAAGGCACATTCGATTAAGCTACCTTCTTCGAACCTTACGTACGCTACTGCTGCCATAGCGCTTTCGCTCGCATCGCAGAAGATATGCAGCTGGGCGTGTTTATATCGGTCAGACGTGAGGAGGCGGTAGCATCTTGGGATCTTGATATCTGTTACTTTGGGAAGAACTGCCAACCATCGGTTCCAACCTTCGGCAATGTTTCCCCCAATTTGATGATTCTTTGTTAAATCGTAAATAACAAAGTTGGTGGGAACTAACGACGACAGGCAGAGTATTAATCTGAAATGGAAAAAGGACCAAGTTCTTATCAATTACGTCTCCTTAGATTTACTTTATGAATTTTACGATTATTTGAATCGATTACATATGTTAGAAAGTTCTCCTTTATTTTTATTATATGATACCTACTTTCACGTTTATTATTATTATTATTATCTGGATCAAAATCTTGATAAGTTTTAGTTGCTATCTTTGCTTCACGTTGCTGGAACAAGTTAGCTATTTTTTCTCATTTACATCTCTTTGTCTGACCCTTTCTTCAAATGTTAAATTTTCTTAATTTTCCCCAATAAAAATATTTTTGGGTGTGTTATTGATGAAACTGTGAATCGAATTGTTATACTTATAAGCTGCTTCCTGCATGAGTGATTTAACTGTAATATCTGGTTTTAGTGCTTTTATGCAACTAGCAATTTCACGGATCGTTGAATGGCATATCTCTATTTGTCCATTCGTTTCAGATCTGTTGACAGGAGTTTTAAAAAAATTTATTCCTAGATTCAAAATGGCTTGTTCGATAATATTTGAAACAAAACTACTTTCATTGTCCATTACGATTTGTGCTGGTAAATCCCAGTCATATAATAGTTGTAAAAGAACATTTTTAATGTCTGCTATAGATTTTGATTTAATGGGTCTGATTTTTTAAATATTTTGAGAATTTATCTAACGATGAGATAAATAAGTTATTGGCATTATACGCAAATATATCTGTCGTGAATACCACGATCGAACGAAATTTTAAGCAATAATTTTAGGCGTGTCTTGGCGTGACTGTCGCCAAAATTATAATTTTATTTGTGTTCAAATTCGCCGAATGAAAAGGCCTATTTTCCCTCTGTCGTCTCTTTTATACCCGGAGCTCAGGCTCCCATTTGCACACGCAGGTGCTCCTGAGCTCCTCTGGAACGCAAACCCGCGGTCTGGCAAACGCATCCTCCATCTACATCAAACGCAACCGATGACAGCTCGTCACTGTTGTGACATCGTCTCCCCAAATAAGCGTGCGCGTCGTTCGCTTGTTTATGTGTGCTGTCATCTAACCATCAGTTGACAGTGAACCACCAGCAACAGCACATCGTTTTTTTTTTCCAGCGCCTTTTTCAATTGGAGCATCAGTTTTTCTTTTTCCCGTCCCTTTGCGTTTCCCTTAAGCCGGCTTCTGATTTGAGGGAGCTCGCGATGGAGAAAACGCACGTTATAAAGTGCGATTTCAAGGGGATGCCACGTCCACCCCAGGAGGATGTACATAAATTCGTAAAAGACACCCTAAAGTTGGCGGTGGACGAGGTAGTCCAGCTGCATCTTCTAAGAGCGGAGCCATGGGCAATGGTCACAGTGACCAACCAAAGCACGGCTTTGAAGGCGCTAGAGAGGGGCGCCGAAGCAAAAATGTCGATAGGAGGGCAGACATACACAATACCGGTAACCCTGGCCGAAGGGGCGACCACGGTCAGGGTGGAAGATGTGTCGTCGGAGGTTACAACTGAGCAGGTGAGGGACGTACTGGCCAAGTACGGCAAAGTCCTCACAATAAAAAGACCGAAATGGCAGGACAACAGATTCGTGTACGCCAACGCAGCAACGGGACTGGTCATCGCCGTAATGGCAATCAAGGAGGAGATCCCACAAACCCTTCATGGGCTGGGCTACAACGGGGGAAGAGCGTACGTAGCACACCCAGGACAAAAGACCTGCCGTTTCTGCGGTACCACGACCCACCCGGGAAAGTCATGCTCCCAAGCCAGGGAGGGGGGCACCCAGGCAAGGCTGACCAATCCAGGCAGCTACGCCGGGATGCTGATGGGAGCACACTTACGCACAACACAGACCACGGCTACCACAACGGTAGCACGACAGAGCAACCCATCAACCTATATAGACACTAACCAAAGACCAACAACATCAAATCCTACTACACTGACACCAACACAAAAGACAACAACACAGCAGCCACCAGCACAACAACCACCAACACAACAGCCACTAACACAACAGCCACCAACACGACAAACATCCACACAACAAACAGTAACACAACAAACAGCAACACAACAAACATCAACACAACAAACATCAACACAACAAACACCAATAACGCAATCAACACAATCGGAGGAAATGGATACGGCCTCCCTGGACCTCGCAGAACTGCGCGCAAAATTGGCGAGACGATGCCCTTTCCCAGTCGAAGGTACCACCGAAACTGCAGAGGCGGCCAAGCGCGGCAGAGGTAGACCGCGCACCAAAAACTCCAGTACCCCCAGCAGCAGAAATCAAAGCGTCGAGTTGATAGAAGACCCATAACCCAGACGTATTAAAAACAAACAAAAAAACAAAAAAAAACAAAAACAAACAAAAACAATAGTAATTAGAATAGTAGAACAAACAAACAAACAAACCAGAAAATAAGAGAAAAGCCAACAAAATGACGGACGCAGGGAAGATAACCATCCTGCAAACTAACATAAACAGCGTGCCAAAAAACAAAGAAGAGCTTGGAAGACAACTGAGTGCCGGGGACATCACCGTTGCGTGCGTGTTGGAGACGTGGCTCTCAGACGGAGACCCCCGGAGGACATACGCCATCCCCGGATATGACATAGTCAGGACAGACAGAGAAGACGGTTACGGCGGCACGTGCATCTATATAAAAAACAACATAAAATACAAGACAAACACAACCTACAGCTCTGAACACACACAGATCACAAACGTCCGCCTCATCCAACCCAAAATGAATATCATAGCCATTTACGCAGCCCCAAGAACCCCCACAGACACACTAGGACAGATAATAAACTCAATTTTCAATGAAAAAAGACATTCGACCAGAACTGTCATAGCCGCCGACCTCAACGCTCACCACACCATGTGGGGAAATGACTGGGACGACGCAAAAGGGAAGATGCTCGCTGAGGCAATCAACGAGTCACACTTCCTGCTGCTTCATAACAATGAACATACCTTTATACCAACGGACAGACAGAAACGTAGCTCGGCTATAGACCTTACCGCTATTTCGGAAGACATAGCAGGATCAAGCTCGAGGACAGTTCTGGACACTCACACAGGCGCGACTAACCACAAAACCATAATCACAACAATAGAAGGACCAAAAAGACAACACAAAGAAACACGGCTAGACCACAAAAAAATCGCAATAGAACTGCAAAAGATCAACACAAACACGTGCACGACATTAAATCAGGTCACAACACGAATCACTCAAATTATAAAATCAAATAGACAACCGATACGCCGACCATTGAAAATCTGGTGGGACCACACGGTGGAAAAAGCGTGGCACCAAAAGAACAAGGCAAGAAGCACGTTCAATAATAATCGAACAGAAGAAAACCAGATCGCGTACAAAAAGAGCCTGGCGAAGTTTAGACTAAAAAAGCGGGAAAACAGAATACATAGATACGAGGAAGCTCTAAAAAACATAGATGCCGACTCCAACACAAAGGAACTATGGAGACTAATAAACAACCTAGAGGGCAAGACAACCACAAACAAAAAGGAGACTAACCTCGTACACGCAGACAAAGACATCGCCCGGAAATTCCTACAAAACAACTTCCCAAGAAACCGCAAAAGCAGAAAACATATATACCAGGGTCTGAGACCCCAGGAAGACATACTAAACATAAGGACGTGGAGGAGGATCTTGCTAAAAAAGAAAAACAGCGCCCCGGGACACGACCATATTTCGTACCACATTCTCAAAGGACTCAACACAGACACCACAGTAAGGCTCATACAGCTTGCAAACGAAATGTGGCAGAAAGGCAAGGTTCATAAAAATCTTAAAAAAGCAAAAATCATTGCGATACTTAAGCCAAACAAGGACCCGACCACCCCCGACAACTACAGACCGATCGCTCTAATCCCCACCCTAACTAAAGTCATCAACACAGCGGTACTGAGGAAACTTGAAAAACACTGTACAGTCAATAACATCATACCGGACTTTTCATTCGGTTTCAGAGCCAATAGATCTATTCACCAGAGCCTCAACTACATCACCACGGAGATCATCAACAACACCAACCACAACATCATAACAGGCGCAGCTTTCATAGACCTCACTAACGCATACAACAACGTCCGAACCGACGACCTTATCAATATATTAGAAACCGGAAACACGCCACTGGCAATCACCCGCTGGATAGCGGCGGTCCTATATAACCGGACAGTAGAGATCGAAACGGAGGGGACCACGATCAGGAAACTAGTGTCGGATGGGCTGCCCCAAGGCGACGTACTATCCCCGACACTGTTTAACATATATACAGCAGGAATTCACGCTAAAATGAGACATACACATGCCAAAACCATACAGTACGCGGACGACTTCGTCATCACAGTAACCGGCACCACCAAGCACGAGATTCAACACAAACTACAAGAAGCAATAGACACGTTTAAAGACGAGGCCAAGAGACTACACCTACCCTTAAACACAGAAAAAACGAAAATCATGTGCTTTGGCCCCGACATCATCACTGTTACCATAAAAATCGACAACAAACAGATAGAACAAGTTCAAGCATACAAATACCTCGGAACGTGGCTAGACCACAAGCTCACCTTCCGCAAACAGATAGAAAACCTGAAAAGCAAGGCCATGAACAAGCTAAACATCATCAAACGAATTTGCAACAGAAAAAACCAGTTACACCCAAACAAGACGATCGCGGTACACAGAGCCACAATAAGGAGCACGCTGGAGCACGGCGCCTCCTACTACCGTAACAATAAACAAAAAGCCTTCAGCTCGATGAATTCAATTATAAACCAATCCCTACGGAAGGTATCCGGATGCACCAAAACCACCCCAATCAACACACTCATGGCCATCAACGCAGAAATCCCCCTGCACATCAGAGCAGAATTTGTGGCAACAAAGGAACTTGCTAAGAACTTAACCTTCTCCACCGCCAACAGGACCCAGTTAGAACAACTCGCTTTACAAAACAAAAACAAACGAAGAATGTCGTACATAGAACAGATATATGATAAACAAAGAGACATGTTTGATAATATGACGGGAGCCACAGCTAACGACATAGACGAACGGTTACCAGTAATTTACAAAAGCTGCAGAGAAAGTCCAATGAACCCCCTAGAGCGGAAAGCAATGGTCATCAAATACATGCAAGAAATAGCAAAAACAAGGACAAAAAGACCAACAATCTACACGGACGGCAGTAGGACAGAAGAAGGCAGTGGAATCGGCATATACATCCGGCTACACAACGACAAAACCAAATACTGGGCAATAAAACTTAAACTAGCCAACAACACGGGAATAACCTCAATAGAACTTAAAGCAATAGAAACGGCACTAGAAACAGCACAGCAAAACAACATACAACAACCAGTCATCTACACAGACAGCCTGGCAGCATGCCATACCATAGAAGAGAACCAATATAAACCCCACATAGAAACCAACATCTACAACATCCTAAAACTAGGGACCAACTTGAAGGCCGAGATAAGATGGATACCGGCCCACTGCGGTATCGCTGGGAACGAAAAAGCCGACGAGCTGGCCAAAAGAGGTACTACGTGCAACAAAACTATCAACAACAAACTCAGAATCACGGACATAGCAAACAGAGCAAGAGAAACCATGGTACTAAACACGAAACAATGGTACCAGCAAATAGGACAAGAAAAGGGCAAGAAGTTCATGGAGTTCCAACCAAACTTCGAAACAACCACATGGCACCAGGACATACCACTCACAGCGGACGAAATAAAAACCACAAACAAACTTTTGGCTGGACACGACCTATCCAAGTACTGGCTAACAGTCATGAAGATCGAACAAGACGGCAACTGCTCAACCTGCCAGGAACCGGACACAGGCAGACACCGAACATTCGAATGTAGGAACTACAACAGACCACCAACAGTAAAATTCTCTGCACTGAAAGCTAAATGGAAAGAAAAATCGGGCAGCACAATCAAAGCAATAACCAGGTTTATTAGACAACAAAAAATAGAGCTATAGTTTACCCCTCCAGTCGACCTACACACGCATCACCAACCGACCACAGCTACCTACCTTAACCAAGTGTATAAAAACCGTGACACCGGCCACCCAAACGAACCAACCAAAGTGTATAAAAACCTTAACACCGACCAACCAAACCAAAACAATAATCTGTCAGCCAGATGACGTAAAGTCGATAGGCTTCAATCAGAGCTGGTACGCCTCTGAGTAGGTAAAAGAGGACATAAAGCCCGACAATACCTAGGAGGATATATTCCAACTCGCTGAATAGAAGAAGAAGAAGTCATCTAACCATGCGCCTGATTTGTGCTGCAGCAGGTAAGTATACTCATATGCTTATTTTTTTTTAAGGTTGCTACGTTACCGCCGGATACGTCCAGAACAGCCAACTTCGTCGCCGGTCGTTCCAATGTGCCACTGGCTGTTCTTAAGGTTACCCGCCTCACTTGGCCGTCCTTCGACCGTATCACTCCCACCACTCGTCCTCTGGGCCATGTGTTCCGCGGTAGGTTCGCATCCACTATCACCACAACGTCTCCTTCTGCGATAGGGCGTACCGGCTTAAACCATTTCGTCCGGCGGGTGAGCGTAGGTAGGTAGTCAGCTATCCACTTTTTCCAGAACATATCGGCCAGTAACTGTGACGTCTTCCAGGATGTTTTAAGAGCCGCTGCGCTGTCGTCGTAGTTGGTAAGTGGTTTGTCCCCGCTCGCGCTTCCCAGGAGGAAGTGATTTGGCGTCAATGGTGGCTCTGAAACGTCATCCAATGGCAAATACGTTAACGGACGTGAATTAATTACCATCTCTATCTCCGCCAGCGCCGTGCCCAGAATTTCGTCGGTAGGGTGTCTCGGAAGCCGTAAAGCGATGATGTTCTTCTTTACCGACTGCACCAACCGCTCCCAGCATCCCCCGAAATGCGGCGCTCCTGGTGGATTGAATTTCCATATCAGTGCCTGTGACGTAAATTCCTCCATCAACTGTTCACGATCAACGTTCTTCAAGCCTTCTCTCAGCTCTCTCGATGCGCCAACGAAGTTAGTTCCGCAGTCAGACAGTATTTCAGCCGGCGCTCCACGTTTCGCGATAAAACGTCTAATCGCCAGGATGCACGACGACGTCGTTAGCGAGTGCGCTACTTCGAGATGGATCGCTCTTGTGGTTAAACACGTGAAAAGGACGCCCCATCGTTTCTCCACTCGTCTGCCCACGGCTACTGTCAAGGGGCCGAAGTAATCGACCCCGGTGAACGTGAAGGCGCGTTGGTAAGCTGCCAATCTTTCGACTGGAAGATTTCCCATCTCCGGAGGATCCGGCGCTGCGTCACGATTTTTGCATTCCTGGCATGCTCGGCGGACGCGATCGTACTCGGAACGCAGGCGTGGCACTTCGAATCTCTCCCTAATCGCGTTCAATGCTGTCTGGTGGTTCAAATGATGATACCGTTGGTGGTAGTACTCCATCAGCAGTGTGGTGACTCGGTGTCTCTTAGGCAGGATAATAGGACGCTTGGTGTCCTCGCTGACCCATGGGCAGTTTATCAGTCGTCCCCGAGACCTCATCACGTCATGCTCATCCAGTTCCGGTGAGAGTTTGTATAGAGTGCTATCCTTTTTAACAACCCTTTGCATTCCAGACTTCCCGACACGGTTTTGCAGGCCTCGGACCTCTTCAGGAAATGCCTCTCGCTGAGTTAGACGGAATATAATCCTTTCGGCCCGTCGTAATTCTTCCTGGGTAAGTGGGCCAACACTCTTCCGACCCTTTTTAGCCTTTAGCTCGAAAATGAAGCGGACAATGAATCCGACTGTCCTCAGCAATACGTTCCACTGAGAAAATCGTTCGAAGGATATAAACTGCTCTTTCGTGGCGTGGTGTAACAGCGACACCCGAATTTCCTCGGACGTCTCCCCAGTATCGGTTCCTTGCCCAGGCCACGTGTGGTCCGATTCCCAAAGAAAATCAGGGCCACGATACCACTGGCTCGAAGCGCTTAAATCCGGGTCTCGTTGCCACTTCGTACCAAGATCTGCGACATTTATCTTGGTTGAGATCCAGCGCCAGTCTTTCACGGCCGTATGCTCTAGCAGTTCTCCAACGCGACAGGCCACAAACTGACTGTATCGACGGTGGTCCGAACGTAACCAGCTTACCACGTTGCGAGAGTCGGTCCAATAGAATACGCGATCTAATCGAATGCGGTGGGATTGTATTATGGTGTTCGCTAACCTTGATCCAATAACTGCGGCTTGCAGCTCAAGGCGCGGAATCGTCGTATGTCGCAGGTTTGTCACTCGAGTTTTCGAGCCTACGAAGGCACATTCGATTGAGCTACCTTCTTCGAACCTTACGTACGCTACTGCTGCCATAGCGCTTTCGCTCGCATCGCAGAAGATATGCAGCTGGGCGTGTTTATATCGGTCAGACGTGAGGAGGCGGTAGCATCTTGGGATCTTGATATCTGTTACTTTGGGAAGAACTGCCAACCATCGGTTCCAACCTTCGGCAATGTTTCCCCCAATTTGATGATTCTTTGTTAAATCGTAAATAACAAAGTTGGTGGGAACTAACGACGACAGGCAGAGTATTAATCTGAAATGGAAAAAGGACCAAGTTCTTATCAATTACGTCTCCTTAGATTTACTTTATGAATTTTACGATTATTTGAATCGATTACATATGTTAGAAAGTTCTCCTTTATTTTTATTATATGATACCTACTTTCACGTTTATTATTATTATTATTATCTGGATCAAAATCTTGATAAGTTTTAGTTGCTATCTTTGCTTCACGTTGCTGGAACAAGTTAGCTATTTTTTCTCATTTACATCTCTTTGTCTGACCCTTTCTTCAAATGTTAAATTTTCTTAATTTTCCCCAATAAAAATATTTTTGGGTGTGTTATTGATGAAACTGTGAATCGAATTGTTATACTTATAAGCTGCTTCCTGCATGAGTGATTTAACTGTAATATCTGGTTTTAGTGCTTTTATGCAACTAGCAATTTCACGGATCGTTGAATGGCATATCTCTATTTGTCCATTCGTTTCAGATCTGTTGACAGGAGTTTAAAAAAAATTTATTCCTAGATTCAAAATGGCTTGTTCGATAATATTTGAAACAAAACTACTTTCATTGTCCATTACGATTTGTGCTGGTAAATCCCAGTCATATAATAGTTGTAAAAGAACATTTTTAATGTCTGCTATAGATTTTGATTTAATGGGTCTGATTTTTTAAATATTTTGAGAATTTATCTAACGATGAGATAAATAAGTTATTGGCATTATACGCAAATATATCTGTCGTGAATACCACGATCGAACGAAATTTTAAGCAATAATTTTAGGCGTGTCTTGGCGTGACTGTCGCCAAAATTATAATTTTATTTGTGTTCAAATTCGCCGATCCAAAAGGCCTATTTTCCTTCTGTCGTCTTTTTTATACCCGGAGCTCAGGCTCCCATTTGCACACGCAGGTGCTCCTGAGCTCCTCTGGAACGCAAACCCGCGGTCTGGCAAACGCATCCTCCATCTACATCAAACGCAACCGATGACAGCTCGTCACTGTTGTGACATCGTCTCCCCAAATAAGCGTGCGCGTCGTTCGCTTGTTTATGTGTGCTGTCATCTAACCATGCGCCTGATTTGTGCTGCAGCAGGTAAGTATACTCATATGCTTATTTTTTTTTAAGGTTGCTACGTTACCGCCGGATACGTCCAGAACAGCCAACTTCGTCGCCGGTCGTTCCAATGTGCCACTGGCTGTTCTTAAGGTTACCCGCCTCACTTGGCCGTCCTTCGACCGTATCACTCCCACCACTCGTCCTCTGGGCCATGTGTTCCGCGGTAGGTTCGCATCCACTATCACCACAACGTCTCCTTCTGCGATAGGGCGTACCGGCTTAAACCATTTCGTCCGGCGGGTGAGCGTAGGTAGGTAGTCAGCTATCCACTTTTTCCAGAACATATCGGCCAGTAACTGTGACGTCTTCCAGGATGTTTTAAGAGCCGCTGCGCTGTCGTCGTAGTTGGTAAGTGGTTTGTCCCCGCTCGCGCTTCCCAGGAGGAAGTGATTTGGCGTCAATGGTGGCTCTGAAACGTCATCCAATGGCAAATACGTTAACGGACGTGAATTAATTACCATCTCTATCTCCGCCAGCGCCGTGCCCAGAATTTCGTCGGTAGGGTGTCTCGGAAGCCGTAAAGCGATGATGTTCTTCTTTACCGACTGCACCAACCGCTCCCAGCATCCCCCGAAATGCGGCGCTCCTGGTGGATTGAATTTCCATATCAGTGCCTGTGACGTAAATTCCTCCATCAACTGTTCACGATCAACGTTCTTCAAGCCTTCTCTCAGCTCTCTCGATGCGCCAACGAAGTTAGTTCCGCAGTCAGACAGTATTTCAGCCGGCGCTCCACGTTTCGCGATAAAACGTCTAATCGCCAGGATGCACGACGACGTCGTTAGCGAGTGCGCTACTTCGAGATGGATCGCTCTTGTGGTTAAACACGTGAAAAGGACGCCCCATCGTTTCTCCACTCGTCTGCCCACGGCTACTGTCAAGGGGCCGAAGTAATCGACCCCGGTGAACGTGAAGGCGCGTTGGTAAGCTGCCAATCTTTCGACTGGAAGATTTCCCATCTCCGGAGGATCCGGCGCTGCGTCACGATTTTTGCATTCCTGGCATGCTCGGCGGGCGCGATCGTACTCGGAACGCAGGCGTGGCACTTCGAATCTCTCCCTAATCGCGTTCAATGCTGTCTGGTGGTTCAAATGATGATACCGTTGGTGGTAGTACTCCATCAGCAGTGTGGTGACTCGGTGTCTCTTAGGCAGGATAATAGGACGCTTGGTGTCCTCGCTGACCCATGGGCAGTTTATCAGTCGTCCCCGAGACCTCATCACGTCATGCTCATCCAGTTCCGGTGAGAGTTTGTATAGAGTGCTATCCTTTTTAACAACCCTTTGCATTCCAGACTTCCCGACACGGTTTTGCAGGCCTCGGACCTCTTCAGGAAATGCCTCTCGCTGAGTTAGACGGAATATAATCCTTTCGGCCCGTCGTAATTCTTCCTGGGTAAGTGGGCCAACACTCTTCCGACCCTTTTTAGCCTTTAGCTCGAAAATGAAGCGGACAATGAATCCGACTGTCCTCAGCAATACGTTCCACTGAGAAAATCGTTCGAAGGATATAAACTGCTCTTTCGTGGCGTGGTGTAACAGCGACACCCGAATTTCCTCGGACGTCTCCCCAGTATCGGTTCCTTGCCCAGGCCACGTGTGGTCCGATTCCCAAAGAAAATCAGGGCCACGATACCACTGGCTCGAAGCGCTTAAATCCGGGTCTCGTTGCCACTTCGTACCAAGATCTGCGACATTTATCTTGGTTGAGATCCAGCGCCAGTCTTTCACGGCCGTATGCTCTAGCAGTTCTCCAACGCGACAGGCCACAAACTGACTGTATCGACGGTGGTCCGAACGTAACCAGCTTACCACGTTGCGAGAGTCGGTCCAATAGAATACGCGATCTAATCGAATGCGGTGGGATTGTATTATGGTGTTCGCTAACCTTGATCCAATAACTGCGGCTTGCAGCTCAAGGCGCGGAATCGTCGTATGTCGCAGGTTTGTCACTCGAGTTTTCGAGCCTACGAAGGCACATTCGATTGAGCTACCTTCTTCGAACCTTACGTACGCTACTGCTGCCATAGCGCTTTCGCTCGCATCGCAGAAGATATGCAGCTGGGCGTGTTTATATCGGTCAGACGTGAGGAGGCGGTAGCATCTTGGGATCTTGATATCTGTTACTTTGGGAAGAACTGCCAACCATCGGTTCCAACCTTCGGCAATGTTTCCCCCAATTTGATGATTCTTTGTTAAATCGTAAATAACAAAGTTGGTGGGAACTAACGACGACAGGCAGAGTATTAATCTGAAATGGAAAAAGGACCAAGTTCTTATCAATTACGTCTCCTTAGATTTACTTTATGAATTTTACGATTATTTGAATCGATTACATATGTTAGAAAGTTCTCCTTTATTTTTATTATATGATACCTACTTTCACGTTTATTATTATTATTATTATCTGGATCAAAATCTTGATAAGTTTTAGTTGCTATCTTTGCTTCACGTTGCTGGAACAAGTTAGCTATTTTTTCTCATTTACATCTCTTTGTCTGACCCTTTCTTCAAATGTTAAATTTTCTTAATTTTCCCCAATAAAAATATTTTTGGGTGTGTTATTGATGAAACTGTGAATCGAATTGTTATACTTATAAGCTGCTTCCTGCATGAGTGATTTAACTGTAATATCTGGTTTTAGTGCTTTTATGCAACTAGCAATTTCACGGATCGTTGAATGGCATATCTCTATTTGTCCATTCGTTTCAGATCTGTTGACAGGAGTTTTAAAAAAATTTATTCCTAGATTCAAAATGGCTTGTTCGATAATATTTGAAACAAAACTACTTTCATTGTCCATTACGATTTGTGCTGGTAAATCCCAGTCATATAATAGTTGTAAAAGAACATTTTTAATGTCTGCTATAGATTTTGATTTAATGGGTCTGATTTTTTAAATATTTTGAGAATTTATCTAACGATGAGATAAATAAGTTATTGGCATTATACGCAAATATATCTGTCGTGAATACCACGATCGAACGAAATTTTAAGCAATAATTTTAGGCGTGTCTTGGCGTGACTGTCGCCAAAATTATAATTTTATTTGTGTTCAAATTCGCCGAATGAAAAGGCCTATTTTCCCTCTGTCGTCTCTTTTATACCCGGAGCTCAGGCTCCCATTTGCACACGCAGGTGCTCCTGAGCTCCTCTGGAACGCAAACCCGCGGTCTGGCAAACGCATCCTCCATCTACATCAAACGCAACCGATGACAGCTCGTCACTGTTGTGACATCGTCTCCCCAAATAAGCGTGCGCGTCGTTCGCTTGTTTATGTGTGCTGTCATCTAACCATCAGTTGACAGTGAACCACCAGCAACAGCACATCGTTTTTTTTTCCAGCGCCTTTTTCAATTGGAGCATCAGTTTTTCTTTTTCCCGTCCCTTTGCGTTTCCCTTAAGCCGGCTTCTGATTTGAGGGAGCTCGCGATGGAGAAAACGCACGTTATAAAGTGCGATTTCAAGGGGATGCCACGTCCACCCCAGGAGGATGTACATAAATTCGTAAAAGACACCCTAAAGTTGGCGGTGGACGAGGTAGTCCAGCTGCATCTTCTAAGAGCGGAGCCATGGGCAATGGTCACAGTGACCAACCAAAGCACGGCTTTGAAGGCGCTAGAGAGGGGCGCCGAAGCAAAAATGTCGATAGGAGGGCAGACATACACAATACCGGTAACCCTGGCCGAAGGGGCGACCACGGTCAGGGTGGAAGATGTGTCGTCGGAGGTTACAACTGAGCAGGTGAGGGACGTACTGGCCAAGTACGGCAAAGTCCTCACAATAAAAAGACCGAAATGGCAGGACAACAGATTCGTGTACGCCAACGCAGCAACGGGACTGGTCATCGCCGTAATGGCAATCAAGGAGGAGATCCCACAAACCCTTCATGGGCTGGGCTACAACGGGGGAAGAGCGTACGTAGCACACCCAGGACAAAAGACCTGCCGTTTCTGCGGTACCACGACCCACCCGGGAAAGTCATGCTCCCAAGCCAGGGAGGGGGGCACCCAGGCAAGGCTGACCAATCCAGGCAGCTACGCCGGGATGCTGATGGGAGCACACTTACGCACAACACAGACCACGGCTACCACAACGGTAGCACGACAGAGCAACCCATCAACCTATATAGACACTAACCAAAGACCAACAACATCAAATCCTACTACACTGACACCAACACAAAAGACAACAACACAGCAGCCACCAGCACAACAACCACCAACACAACAGCCACTAACACAACAGCCACCAACACGACAAACATCCACACAACAAACAGTAACACAACAAACAGCAACACAACAAACATCAACACAACAAACATCAACACAACAAACACCAATAACGCAATCAACACAATCGGAGGAAATGGATACGGCCTCCCTGGACCTCGCAGAACTGCGCGCAAAATTGGCGAGACGATGCCCTTTCCCAGTCGAAGGTACCACCGAAACTGCAGAGGCGGCCAAGCGCGGCAGAGGTAGACCGCGCACCAAAAACTCCAGTACCCCCAGCAGCAGAAATCAAAGCGTCGAGTTGATAGAAGACCCATAACCCAGACGTATTAAAAACAAACAAAAAAACAAAAAAAAAACAAAAACAAACAAAAACAATAGTAATTAGAATAGTAGAACAAACAAACAAACAAACCAGAAAATAAGAGAAAAGCCAACAAAATGACGGACGCAGGGAAGATAACCATCCTGCAAACTAACATAAACAGCGTGCCAAAAAACAAAGAAGAGCTTGGAAGACAACTGAGTGCCGGGGACATCACCGTTGCGTGCGTGTTGGAGACGTGGCTCTCAGACGGAGACCCCCGGAGGACATACGCCATCCCCGGATATGACATAGTCAGGACAGACAGAGAAGACGGTTACGGCGGCACGTGCATCTATATAAAAAACAACATAAAATACAAGACAAACACAACCTACAGCTCTGAACACACACAGATCACAAACGTCCGCCTCATCCAACCCAAAATGAATATCATAGCCATTTACGCAGCCCCAAGAACCCCCACAGACACACTAGGACAGATAATAAACTCAATTTTCAATGAAAAAAGACATTCGACCAGAACTGTCATAGCCGCCGACCTCAACGCTCACCACACCATGTGGGGAAATGACTGGGACGACGCAAAAGGGAAGATGCTCGCTGAGGCAATCAACGAGTCACACTTCCTGCTGCTTCATAACAATGAACATACCTTTATACCAACGGACAGACAGAAACGTAGCTCGGCTATAGACCTTACCGCTATTTCGGAAGACATAGCAGGATCAAGCTCGAGGACAGTTCTGGACACTCACACAGGCGCGACTAACCACAAAACCATAATCACAACAATAGAAGGACCAAAAAGACAACACAAAGAAACACGGCTAGACCACAAAAAAATCGCAATAGAACTGCAAAAGATCAACACAAACACGTGCACGACATTAAATCAGGTCACAACACGAATCACTCAAATTATAAAATCAAATAGACAACCGATACGCCGACCATTGAAAATCTGGTGGGACCACACGGTGGAAAAAGCGTGGCACCAAAAGAACAAGGCAAGAAGCACGTTCAATAATAATCGAACAGAAGAAAACCAGATCGCGTACAAAAAGAGCCTGGCGAAGTTTAGACTAAAAAAGCGGGAAAACAGAATACATAGATACGAGGAAGCTCTAAAAAACATAGATGCCGACTCCAACACAAAGGAACTATGGAGACTAATAAACAACCTAGAGGGCAAGACAACCACAAACAAAAAGGAGACTAACCTCGTACACGCAGACAAAGACATCGCCCGGAAATTCCTACAAAACAACTTCCCAAGAAACCGCAAAAGCAGAAAACATATATACCAGGGTCTGAGACCCCAGGAAGACATACTAAACATAAGGACGTGGAGGAGGATCTTGCTAAAAAAGAAAAACAGCGCCCCGGGACACGACCATATTTCGTACCACATTCTCAAAGGACTCAACACAGACACCACAGTAAGGCTCATACAGCTTGCAAACGAAATGTGGCAGAAAGGCAAGGTTCATAAAAATCTTAAAAAAGCAAAAATCATTGCGATACTTAAGCCAAACAAGGACCCGACCACCCCCGACAACTACAGACCGATCGCTCTAATCCCCACCCTAACTAAAGTCATCAACACAGCGGTACTGAGGAAACTTGAAAAACACTGTACAGTCAATAACATCATACCGGACTTTTCATTCGGTTTCAGAGCCAATAGATCTATTCACCAGAGCCTCAACTACATCACCACGGAGATCATCAACAACACCAACCACAACATCATAACAGGCGCAGCTTTCATAGACCTCACTAACGCATACAACAACGTCCGAACCGACGACCTTATCAATATATTAGAAACCGGAAACACGCCACTGGCAATCACCCGCTGGATAGCGGCGGTCCTATATAACCGGACAGTAGAGATCGAAACGGAGGGGACCACGATCAGGAAACTAGTGTCGGATGGGCTGCCCCAAGGCGACGTACTATCCCCGACACTGTTTAACATATATACAGCAGGAATTCACGCTAAAATGAGACATACACATGCCAAAACCATACAGTACGCGGACGACTTCGTCATCACAGTAACCGGCACCACCAAGCACGAGATTCAACACAAACTACAAGAAGCAATAGACACGTTTAAAGACGAGGCCAAGAGACTACACCTACCCTTAAACACAGAAAAAACGAAAATCATGTGCTTTGGCCCCGACATCATCACTGTTACCATAAAAATCGACAACAAACAGATAGAACAAGTTCAAGCATACAAATACCTCGGAACGTGGCTAGACCACAAGCTCACCTTCCGCAAACAGATAGAAAACCTGAAAAGCAAGGCCATGAACAAGCTAAACATCATCAAACGAATTTGCAACAGAAAAAACCAGTTACACCCAAACAAGACGATCGCGGTACACAGAGCCACAATAAGGAGCACGCTGGAGCACGGCGCCTCCTACTACCGTAACAATAAACAAAAAGCCTTCAGCTCGATGAATTCAATTATAAACCAATCCCTACGGAAGGTATCCGGATGCACCAAAACCACCCCAATCAACACACTCATGGCCATCAACGCAGAAATCCCCCTGCACATCAGAGCAGAATTTGTGGCAACAAAGGAACTTGCTAAGAACTTAACCTTCTCCACCGCCAACAGGACCCAGTTAGAACAACTCGCTTTACAAAACAAAAACAAACGAAGAATGTCGTACATAGAACAGATATATGATAAACAAAGAGACATGTTTGATAATATGACGGGAGCCACAGCTAACGACATAGACGAACGGTTACCAGTAATTTACAAAAGCTGCAGAGAAAGTCCAATGAACCCCCTAGAGCGGAAAGCAATGGTCATCAAATACATGCAAGAAATAGCAAAAACAAGGACAAAAAGACCAACAATCTACACGGACGGCAGTAGGACAGAAGAAGGCAGTGGAATCGGCATATACATCCGGCTACACAACGACAAAACCAAATACTGGGCAATAAAACTTAAACTAGCCAACAACACGGGAATAACCTCAATAGAACTTAAAGCAATAGAAACGGCACTAGAAACAGCACAGCAAAACAACATACAACAACCAGTCATCTACACAGACAGCCTGGCAGCATGCCATACCATAGAAGAGAACCAATATAAACCCCACATAGAAACCAACATCTACAACATCCTAAAACTAGGGACCAACTTGAAGGCCGAGATAAGATGGATACCGGCCCACTGCGGTATCGCTGGGAACGAAAAAGCCGACGAGCTGGCCAAAAGAGGTACTACGTGCAACAAAACTATCAACAACAAACTCAGAATCACGGACATAGCAAACAGAGCAAGAGAAACCATGGTACTAAACACGAAACAATGGTACCAGCAAATAGGACAAGAAAAGGGCAAGAAGTTCATGGAGTTCCAACCAAACTTCGAAACAACCACATGGCACCAGGACATACCACTCACAGCGGACGAAATAAAAACCACAAACAAACTTTTGGCTGGACACGACCTATCCAAGTACTGGCTAACAGTCATGAAGATCGAACAAGACGGCAACTGCTCAACCTGCCAGGAACCGGACACAGGCAGACACCGAACATTCGAATGTAGGAACTACAACAGACCACCAACAGTAAAATTCTCTGCACTGAAAGCTAAATGGAAAGAAAAATCGGGCAGCACAATCAAAGCAATAACCAGGTTTATTAGACAACAAAAAATAGAGCTATAGTTTACCCCTCCAGTCGACCTACACACGCATCACCAACCGACCACAGCTACCTACCTTAACCAAGTGTATAAAAACCGTGACACCGGCCACCCAAACGAACCAACCAAAGTGTATAAAAACCTTAACACCGACCAACCAAACCAAAACAATAATCTGTCAGCCAGATGACGTAAAGTCGATAGGCTTCAATCAGAGCTGGTACGCCTCTGAGTAGGTAAAAGAGGACATAAAGCCCGACAATACCTAGGAGGATATATTCCAACTCGCTGAATAGAAGAAGAAGAAGTCATCTAACCATGCGCCTGATTTGTGCTGCAGCAGGTAAGTATACTCATATGCTTATTTTTTTTTAAGGTTGCTACGTTACCGCCGGATACGTCCAGAACAGCCAACTTCGTCGCCGGTCGTTCCAATGTGCCACTGGCTGTTCTTAAGGTTACCCGCCTCACTTGGCCGTCCTTCGACCGTATCACTCCCACCACTCGTCCTCTGGGCCATGTGTTCCGCGGTAGGTTCGCATCCACTATCACCACAACGTCTCCTTCTGCGATAGGGCGTACCGGCTTAAACCATTTCGTCCGGCGGGTGAGCGTAGGTAGGTAGTCAGCTATCCACTTTTTCCAGAACATATCGGCCAGTAACTGTGACGTCTTCCAGGATGTTTTAAGAGCCGCTGCGCTGTCGTCGTAGTTGGTAAGTGGTTTGTCCCCGCTCGCGCTTCCCAGGAGGAAGTGATTTGGCGTCAATGGTGGCTCTGAAACGTCATCCAATGGCAAATACGTTAACGGACGTGAATTAATTACCATCTCTATCTCCGCCAGCGCCGTGCCCAGAATTTCGTCGGTAGGGTGTCTCGGAAGCCGTAAAGCGATGATGTTCTTCTTTACCGACTGCACCAACCGCTCCCAGCATCCCCCGAAATGCGGCGCTCCTGGTGGATTGAATTTCCATATCAGTGCCTGTGACGTAAATTCCTCCATCAACTGTTCACGATCAACGTTCTTCAAGCCTTCTCTCAGCTCTCTCGATGCGCCAACGAAGTTAGTTCCGCAGTCAGACAGTATTTCAGCCGGCGCTCCACGTTTCGCGATAAAACGTCTAATCGCCAGGATGCACGACGACGTCGTTAGCGAGTGCGCTACTTCGAGATGGATCGCTCTTGTGGTTAAACACGTGAAAAGGACGCCCCATCGTTTCTCCACTCGTCTGCCCACGGCTACTGTCAAGGGGCCGAAGTAATCGACCCCGGTGAACGTGAAGGCGCGTTGGTAAGCTGCCAATCTTTCGACTGGAAGATTTCCCATCTCCGGAGGATCCGGCGCTGCGTCACGATTTTTGCATTCCTGGCATGCTCGGCGGACGCGATCGTACTCGGAACGCAGGCGTGGCACTTCGAATCTCTCCCTAATCGCGTTCAATGCTGTCTGGTGGTTCAAATGATGATACCGTTGGTGGTAGTACTCCATCAGCAGTGTGGTGACTCGGTGTCTCTTAGGCAGGATAATAGGACGCTTGGTGTCCTCGCTGACCCATGGGCAGTTTATCAGTCGTCCCCGAGACCTCATCACGTCATGCTCATCCAGTTCCGGTGAGAGTTTGTATAGAGTGCTATCCTTTTTAACAACCCTTTGCATTCCAGACTTCCCGACACGGTTTTGCAGGCCTCGGACCTCTTCAGGAAATGCCTCTCGCTGAGTTAGACGGAATATAATCCTTTCGGCCCGTCGTAATTCTTCCTGGGTAAGTGGGCCAACACTCTTCCGACCCTTTTTAGCCTTTAGCTCGAAAATGAAGCGGACAATGAATCCGACTGTCCTCAGCAATACGTTCCACTGAGAAAATCGTTCGAAGGATATAAACTGCTCTTTCGTGGCGTGGTGTAACAGCGACACCCGAATTTCCTCGGACGTCTCCCCAGTATCGGTTCCTTGCCCAGGCCACGTGTGGTCCGATTCCCAAAGAAAATCAGGGCCACGATACCACTGGCTCGAAGCGCTTAAATCCGGGTCTCGTTGCCACTTCGTACCAAGATCTGCGACATTTATCTTGGTTGAGATCCAGCGCCAGTCTTTCACGGCCGTATGCTCTAGCAGTTCTCCAACGCGACAGGCCACAAACTGACTGTATCGACGGTGGTCCGAACGTAACCAGCTTACCACGTTGCGAGAGTCGGTCCAATAGAATACGCGATCTAATCGAATGCGGTGGGATTGTATTATGGTGTTCGCTAACCTTGATCCAATAACTGCGGCTTGCAGCTCAAGGCGCGGAATCGTCGTATGTCGCAGGTTTGTCACTCGAGTTTTCGAGCCTACGAAGGCACATTCGATTGAGCTACCTTCTTCGAACCTTACGTACGCTACTGCTGCCATAGCGCTTTCGCTCGCATCGCAGAAGATATGCAGCTGGGCGTGTTTATATCGGTCAGACGTGAGGAGGCGGTAGCATCTTGGGATCTTGATATCTGTTACTTTGGGAAGAACTGCCAACCATCGGTTCCAACCTTCGGCAATGTTTCCCCCAATTTGATGATTCTTTGTTAAATCGTAAATAACAAAGTTGGTGGGAACTAACGACGACAGGCAGAGTATTAATCTGAAATGGAAAAAGGACCAAGTTCTTATCAATTACGTCTCCTTAGATTTACTTTATGAATTTTACGATTATTTGAATCGATTACATATGTTAGAAAGTTCTCCTTTATTTTTATTATATGATACCTACTTTCACGTTTATTATTAGATTTATTTTTTTTCAAATGAATAAGTATCTGGATCAAAATCTTGATAAGTTTTAGTTGCTATCTTTGCTTCACGTTGCTGGAACAAGTTAGCTATTTTTTCTCATTTACATCTCTTTGTCTGACCCTTTCTTCAAATGTTAAATTTTCTTAATTTTCCCCAATAAAAATATTTTTGGGTGTGTTATTGATGAAACTGTGAATCGAATTGTTATACTTATAAGCTGCTTCCTGCATGAGTGATTTAACTGTAATATCTGGTTTTAGTGCTTTTATGCAACTAGCAATTTCACGGATCGTTGAATGGCATATCTCTATTTGTCCATTCGTTTCAGATCTGTTGACAGGAGTTTTAAAAAAATTTATTCCTAGATTCAAAATGGCTTGTTCGATAATATTTGAAACAAAACTACTTTCATTGTCCATTACGATTTGTGCTGGTAAATCCCAGTCATATAATAGTTGTAAAAGAACATTTTTAATGTCTGCTATAGATTTTGATTTAATGGGTCTGATTTTTTAAATATTTTGAGAATTTATCTAACGATGAGATAAATAAGTTATTGGCATTATACGCAAATATATCTGTCGTGAATACCACGATCGAACGAAATTTTAAGCAATAATTTTAGGCGTGTCTTGGCGTGACTGTCGCCAAAATTATAATTTTATTTGTGTTCAAATTCGCCGATCCTAAAGGCCTATTTTCCTTCTGTCGTCTTTTTTATACCCGGAGCTCAGGCTCCCATTTGCACACGCAGGTGCTCCTGAGCTCCTCTGGAACGCAAACCCGCGGTCTGGCAAACGCATCCTCCATCTACATCAAACGCAACCGATGACAGCTCGTCACTGTTGTGACATCGTCTCCCCAAATAAGCGTGCGCGTCGTTCGCTTGTTTATGTGTGCTGTCATCTAACCATGCGCCTGATTTGTGCTGCAGCAGGTAAGTATACTCATATGCTTATTTTTTTTTAAGGTTGCTACGTTACCGCCGGATACGTCCAGAACAGCCAACTTCGTCGCCGGTCGTTCCAATGTGCCACTGGCTGTTCTTAAGGTTACCCGCCTCACTTGGCCGTCCTTCGACCGTATCACTCCCACCACTCGTCCTCTGGGCCATGTGTTCCGCGGTAGGTTCGCATCCACTATCACCACAACGTCTCCTTCTGCGATAGGGCGTACCGGCTTAAACCATTTCGTCCGGCGGGTGAGCGTAGGTAGGTAGTCAGCTATCCACTTTTTCCAGAACATATCGGCCAGTAACTGTGACGTCTTCCAGGATGTTTTAAGAGCCGCTGCGCTGTCGTCGTAGTTGGTAAGTGGTTTGTCCCCGCTCGCGCTTCCCAGGAGGAAGTGATTTGGCGTCAATGGTGGCTCTGAAACGTCATCCAATGGCAAATACGTTAACGGACGTGAATTAATTACCATCTCTATCTCCGCCAGCGCCGTGCCCAGAATTTCGTCGGTAGGGTGTCTCGGAAGCCGTAAAGCGATGATGTTCTTCTTTACCGACTGCACCAACCGCTCCCAGCATCCCCCGAAATGCGGCGCTCCTGGTGGATTGAATTTCCATATCAGTGCCTGTGACGTAAATTCCTCCATCAACTGTTCACGATCAACGTTCTTCAAGCCTTCTCTCAGCTCTCTCGATGCGCCAACGAAGTTAGTTCCGCAGTCAGACAGTATTTCAGCCGGCGCTCCACGTTTCGCGATAAAACGTCTAATCGCCAGGATGCACGACGACGTCGTTAGCGAGTGCGCTACTTCGAGATGGATCGCTCTTGTGGTTAAACACGTGAAAAGGACGCCCCATCGTTTCTCCACTCGTCTGCCCACGGCTACTGTCAAGGGGCCGAAGTAATCGACCCCGGTGAACGTGAAGGCGCGTTGGTAAGCTGCCAATCTTTCGACTGGAAGATTTCCCATCTCCGGAGGATCCGGCGCTGCGTCACGATTTTTGCATTCCTGGCATGCTCGGCGGACGCGATCGTACTCGGAACGCAGGCGTGGCACTTCGAATCTCTCCCTAATCGCGTTCAATGCTGTCTGGTGGTTCAAATGATGATACCGTTGGTGGTAGTACTCCATCAGCAGTGTGGTGACTCGGTGTCTCTTAGGCAGGATAATAGGACGCTTGGTGTCCTCGCTGACCCATGGGCAGTTTATCAGTCGTCCCCGAGACCTCATCACGTCATGCTCATCCAGTTCCGGTGAGAGTTTGTATAGAGTGCTATCCTTTTTAACAACCCTTTGCATTCCAGACTTCCCGACACGGTTTTGCAGGCCTCGGACCTCTTCAGGAAATGCCTCTCGCTGAGTTAGACGGAATATAATCCTTTCGGCCCGTCGTAATTCTTCCTGGGTAAGTGGGCCAACACTCTTCCGACCCTTTTTAGCCTTTAGCTCGAAAATGAAGCGGACAATGAATCCGACTGTCCTCAGCAATACGTTCCACTGAGAAAATCGTTCGAAGGATATAAACTGCTCTTTCGTGGCGTGGTGTAACAGCGACACCCGAATTTCCTCGGACGTCTCCCCAGTATCGGTTCCTTGCCCAGGCCACGTGTGGTCCGATTCCCAAAGAAAATCAGGGCCACGATACCACTGGCTCGAAGCGCTTAAATCCGGGTCTCGTTGCCACTTCGTACCAAGATCTGCGACATTTATCTTGGTTGAGATCCAGCGCCAGTCTTTCACGGCCGTATGCTCTAGCAGTTCTCCAACGCGACAGGCCACAAACTGACTGTATCGACGGTGGTCCGAACGTAACCAGCTTACCACGTTGCGAGAGTCGGTCCAATAGAATACGCGATCTAATCGAATGCGGTGGGATTGTATTATGGTGTTCGCTAACCTTGATCCAATAACTGCGGCTTGCAGCTCAAGGCGCGGAATCGTCGTATGTCGCAGGTTTGTCACTCGAGTTTTCGAGCCTACGAAGGCACATTCGATTGAGCTACCTTCTTCGAACCTTACGTACGCTACTGCTGCCATAGCGCTTTCGCTCGCATCGCAGAAGATATGCAGCTGGGCGTGTTTATATCGGTCAGACGTGAGGAGGCGGTAGCATCTTGGGATCTTGATATCTGTTACTTTGGGAAGAACTGCCAACCATCGGTTCCAACCTTCGGCAATGTTTCCCCCAATTTGATGATTCTTTGTTAAATCGTAAATAACAAAGTTGGTGGGAACTAACGACGACAGGCAGAGTATTAATCTGAAATGGAAAAAGGACCAAGTTCTTATCAATTACGTCTCCTTAGATTTACTTTATGAATTTTACGATTATTTGAATCGATTACATATGTTAGAAAGTTCTCCTTTATTTTTATTATATGATACCTACTTTCACGTTTATTATTATTATTATTATCTGGATCAAAATCTTGATAAGTTTTAGTTGCTATCTTTGCTTCACGTTGCTGGAACAAGTTAGCTATTTTTTCTCATTTACATCTCTTTGTCTGACCCTTTCTTCAAATGTTAAATTTTCTTAATTTTCCCCAATAAAAATATTTTTGGGTGTGTTATTGATGAAACTGTGAATCGAATTGTTATACTTATAAGCTGCTTCCTGCATGAGTGATTTAACTGTAATATCTGGTTTTAGTGCTTTTATGCAACTAGCAATTTCACGGATCGTTGAATGGCATATCTCTATTTGTCCATTCGTTTCAGATCTGTTGACAGGAGTTTTAAAAAAAATTATTCCTAGATTCAAAATGGCTTGTTCGATAATATTTGAAACAAAACTACTTTCATTGTCCATTACGATTTGTGCTGGTAAATCCCAGTCATATAATAGTTGTAAAAGAACATTTTTAATGTCTGCTATAGATTTTGATTTAATGGGTCTGATTTTTTAAATATTTTGAGAATTTATCTAACGATGAGATAAATAAGTTATTGGCATTATACGCAAATATATCTGTCGTGAATACCACGATCGAACGAAATTTTAAGCAATAATTTTAGGCGTGTCTTGGCGTGACTGTCGCCAAAATTATAATTTTATTTGTGTTCAAATTCGCCGATCCAAAAGGCCTATTTTCCTTCTGTCGTCTTTTTTATACCCGGAGCTCAGGCTCCCATTTGCACACGCAGGTGCTCCTGAGCTCCTCTGGAACGCAAACCCGCGGTCTGGCAAACGCATCCTCCATCTACATCAAACGCAACCGATGACAGCTCGTCACTGTTGTGACATCGTCTCCCCAAATAAGCGTGCGCGTCGTTCGCTTGTTTATGTGTGCTGTCATCTAACCATGCGCCTGATTTGTGCTGCAGCAGGTAAGTATACTCATATGCTTATTTTTTTTAAGGTTGCTACGTTACCGCCGGATACGTCCAGAACAGCCAACTTCGTCGCCGGTCGTTCCAATGTGCCACTGGCTGTTCTTAAGGTTACCCGCCTCACTTGGCCGTCCTTCGACCGTATCACTCCCACCACTCGTCCTCTGGGCCATGTGTTCCGCGGTAGGTTCGCATCCACTATCACCACAACGTCTCCTTCTGCGATAGGGCGTACCGGCTTAAACCATTTCGTCCGGCGGGTGAGCGTAGGTAGGTAGTCAGCTATCCACTTTTTCCAGAACATATCGGCCAGTAACTGTGACGTCTTCCAGGATGTTTTAAGAGCCGCTGCGCTGTCGTCGTAGTTGGTAAGTGGTTTGTCCCCGCTCGCGCTTCCCAGGAGGAAGTGATTTGGCGTCAATGGTGGCTCTGAAACGTCATCCAATGGCAAATACGTTAACGGACGTGAATTAATTACCATCTCTATCTCGGTAGGGTGTCTCGGAAGCCGTAAAGCGATGATGTTCTTCTTTACCGACTGCACCAACCGCTCCCAGCATCCCCCGAAATGCGGCGCTCCTGGTGGATTGAATTTCCATATCAGTGCCTGTGACGTAAATTCCTCCATCAACTGTTCACGATCAACGTTCTTCAAGCCTTCTCTCAGCTCTCTCGATGCGCCAACGAAGTTAGTTCCGCAGTCAGACAGTATTTCAGCCGGCGCTCCACGTTTCGCGATAAAACGTCTAATCGCCAGGATGCACGACGACGTCGTTAGCGAGTGCGCTACTTCGAGATGGATCGCTCTTGTGGTTAAACACGTGAAAAGGACGCCCCATCGTTTCTCCACTCGTCTGCCCACGGCTACTGTCAAGGGGCCGAAGTAATCGACCCCGGTGAACGTGAAGGCGCGTTGGTAGGCTGCCAATCTTTCGACTGGAAGATTTCCCATCTCCGGAGGATCCGGCGCTGCGTCACGATTTTTGCATTCCTGGCATGCTCGGCGGACGCGATCGTACTCGGAACGCAGGCGTGGCACTTGGAATCTCTCCCTAATCGCGTTCAATGCTGTCTGGTGGTTCAAATGATGATACCGTTGGTGGTAGTACTCCATCAGCAGTGTGGTGACTCGGTGTCTCTTAGGCAGGATAATAGGACGCTTGGTGTCCTCGCTGACCCATGGGCAGTTTATCAGTCGTCCCCGAGACCTCATCACGTCATGCTCATCCAGTTCCGGTGAGAGTTTGTATAGAGTGCTATCCTTTTTAACAACCCTTTGCATTCCAGACTTCCCGACACGGTTTTGCAGGCCTCGGACCTCTTCAGGAAATGCCTCTCGCTGAGTTAGACGGAATATAATCCTTTCGGCCCGTCGTAATTCTTCCTGGGTAAGTGGGCCAACACTCTTCCGACCCTTTTTAGCCTTTAGCTCGAAAATGAAGCGGACAATGAATCCGACTGTCCTCAGCAATACGTTCCACTGAGAAAATCGTTCGAAGGATATAAACTGCTCTTTCGTGGCGTGGTGTAACAGCGACACCCGAATTTCCTCGGACGTCTCCCCAGTATCGGTTCCTTGCCCAGGCCACGTGTGGTCCGATTCCCAAAGAAAATCAGGGCCACGATACCACTGGCTCGAAGCGCTTAAATCCGGGTCTCGTTGCCACTTCGTTTCATTTCTTCAAACTCTTCTGTTTCATCATCCTGTTGTTTGTCATGATTTTTCATGTAACGTTCGTATGAGGACATTTCAGAGTCATCATACTCCTTCAAACTTTCTTCGTTATCTGAGTATTCCACTGGGTAACCTTGATTTTTTTGAATGGTTTCGACATTAAAGACTCGTTGTCTTTTTAGTGGTGGTCGATTGTTTCGGGAGGAGCCTGGTCGGTTCCCATAATTAATTTGTCTAGACCTTATGGATTGATCTACATCCATGGGTTCTGGATCTTGTTGTTTAAAAGGATTTTTGGGTGGTAAACCTGTTGGTTTAAAATTTTGAAAATTGTTGTTATAGTTTGGTCGCATTCCAAACGGCTTTTGCATTGGTGCAAAATGTCGATTAACGAATGGGTTTGGTGGTAGAGGGGGTCTGTTAAATGCATTCCGTGGAGGATGCGGTACTTGTGGGATAAGATTTCTGGGCGCTGTTGGCACTGGCATCGTTCTTGGTTTGGTAAGCATTTTTCTACATTCAATATTTTGGAATGAGATACAGTAGCTATAAGCTGCTGCTAGAGATGAAGGTTCATAATTTCTTATGAATTTGTATACATCTCCATCTAGTCCTCGGATAAATGAATCGACCGCTTTTTTATTATATGTTTCTATTAATGCCTTCGATGCTTCTTGAGGAGATTTCTGCTATTGCGTTGTTTATAAGAATGTTTGTTTCATCAATTCTCTTGATGATTCCGTTTGTGTAAACCTTTTCAAATGTGCAGTCTGAATGATTTCCTTGAATGATTCTTTGTACACATTCCGATGTTGGTTGAATATTTATACTTTCACAAGTATACAGATCTTGTTGGTTTTGATTGCATGGTTGTGATAATTCGTATATGTGTAATTCGTATCTGATGAAATAATTTTGCTTCAAGATGATTCGTTTGCTGTTGTTGATTATGGAGTCTACATAATTGTACTCATAAATATCTTTTGAACTTTAACATGTAGATAACATGCGTGGTATTCATTGTTACTTGAGCACTTGATTTTGCTAACATTTCTTCTGGTGATGTCACCGAAATGTTGTGGTCTGCAAGAAATTTCATCATTTCCTTAAGTTCTTCGAGGGATAAAATCTTACTGCTTGGTATGCCATGCTTTGCTTATAGAATAGCTTCTTCAAGATTTTCAAGATGATTTTGCAAAGAATCGAGATTTGATATTATGATAAGATGTTGTATCTCAATAGATCTTTGCTTAAATCTTTCAAACTGGAGTTTGAGGACGTCGTTTGTGATTGTTGTTAGATCTTGTAGTCGTTGGTTTATACCTTCATTGATGAGTACTTGTTGATTATTTTGCAGGATCAACGAATTGAGTGTTGAATTTATAATGCGTATATCTTCGGCATCTGGATTTCCAGCGATCCATTTCCATGCTGTACCAATCGCATCCCATCGCTTTTGTCGTACTACTTGCGGTTTAATTTTACAATATGTTTCATATAATGTTTGTAGCTTAATACGAATTATGCTATATAATGGTCCTGAGTCGATATTTTGGGACAAATCTGCATAATTATTTTCAATTATGTTTTCAATTTGTGTTAAATCCAATGGGTGTACAATTCTTAAATATCCTGATTTGATTTGAGCTCTTCCGAGAGAAACTATGGCAAGTGGATTCTTTGTTAAATCGTAAATAACAAAGTTGGTGGGAACTAACGACGACAGGCAGAGTATTAATCTGAAATGGAAAAAGGACCAAGTTCTTATCAATTACGTCTCCTTAGATTTACTTTATGCATTTTACGATTATTTGAATCGATTACATATGTTAGAAAGTTCTCCTTTATTTTTATTATATGATACCTACTTTCACGTTTATTATTAGATTTATTTTTTTTCAAATGAATAAGTATCTGGATCAAAATCTTGATAAGTTTTAGTTGCTATCTTTGCTTCACGTTGCTGGAACAAGTTAGCTATTATTTTCTCATTTGCATCTCTTTGTCTGACCCTTTCTTCAAATGTTAAATTTTCTGAATTTTCCCCAATAAAAATATTTTTGGGTGTGTTATTGATGAAACTGTGAATCGAATTGTTATACTTATAAGCTGCTTCCTGCATGAGTGATTTAACTGTAATATCTGGTTTTAGTGCTTTTATGCATCTAGCAATTTCACGGATCGTTGAATGGCATATCTCTATTTGTCCATTCGTTTCAGATCTGTTGACAGGAGTTTAAAAAAAATTTATTCCTAGATTCAAAATGGCTTGTTCGATAATATTTGAAACAAAACTACTTTCATTGTCCATTACGATTTGTGCTGGTAAATCCCAGTCATATAATAGTTGTAAAAGAACATTTTTAATGTCTGCTATAGATTTTGATTTAATGGGTCTGATTTTTTAAATATTTTGAGATTTATCTAACGATGAGATAAATAAGTTATTGGCATTATACGCAAATATATCTGTCGTGAATACCACGATCGAACGAAATTTTAAGCAATAATTTTAGGCGTGTCTTGGCGTGACTGTCGCCAAAATTATAATTTTATTTGTGTTCAAATTCGCCGAATGAAAAGGCCTATTTTCCCTCTGTCGTCTCTTTTATACCCGGAGCTCAGGCTCCCATTTGCACACGCAGGTGCTCCTGAGCTCCTCTGGAACGCAAACCCGCGGTCTGGCAAACGCATCCTCCATCTACATCAAACGCAACCGATGACAGCTCGTCACTGTTGTGACATCGTCTCCCCAAATAAGCGTGCGCGTCGTTCGCTTGTTTATGTGTGCTGTCATCTAACCATGCGCCTGATTTGTGCTGCAGCAGGTAAGTATACTCATATGCTTATTTTTTTTTAAGGTTGCTACGTTACCGCCGGATACGTCCAGAACAGCCAACTTCGTCGCCGGTCGTTCCAATGTGCCACTGGCTGTTCTTAAGGTTACCCGCCTCACTTGGCCGTCCTTCGACCGTATCACTCCCACCACTCGTCCTCTGGGCCATGTGTTCCGCGGTAGGTTCGCATCCACTATCACCACAACGTCTCCTTCTGCGATAGGGCGTACCGGCTTAAACCATTTCGTCCGGCGGGTGAGCGTAGGTAGGTAGTCAGCTATCCACTTTTTCCAGAACATATCGGCCAGTAACTGTGACGTCTTCCAGGATGTTTTAAGAGCCGCTGCGCTGTCGTCGTAGTTGGTAAGTGGTTTGTCCCCGCTCGCGCTTCCCAGGAGGAAGTGATTTGGCGTCAATGGTGGCTCTGAAACGTCATCCAATGGCAAATACGTTAACGGACGTGAATTAATTACCATCTCTATCTCCGCCAGCGCCGTGCCCAGAATTTCGTCGGTAGGGTGTCTCGGAAGCCGTAAAGCGATGATGTTCTTCTTTACCGACTGCACCAACCGCTCCCAGCATCCCCCGAAATGCGGCGCTCCTGGTGGATTGAATTTCCATATCAGTGCCTGTGACGTAAATTCCTCCATCAACTGTTCACGATCAACGTTCTTCAAGCCTTCTCTCAGCTCTCTCGATGCGCCAACGAAGTTAGTTCCGCAGTCAGACAGTATTTCAGCCGGCGCTCCACGTTTCGCGATAAAACGTCTAATCGCCAGGATGCACGACGACGTCGTTAGCGAGTGCGCTACTTCGAGATGGATCGCTCTTGTGGTTAAACACGTGAAAAGGACGCCCCATCGTTTCTCCACTCGTCTGCCCACGGCTACTGTCAAGGGGCCGAAGTAATCGACCCCGGTGAACGTGAAGGCGCGTTGGTAAGCTGCCAATCTTTCGACTGGAAGATTTCCCATCTCCGGAGGATCCGGCGCTGCGTCACGATTTTTGCATTCCTGGCATGCTCGGCGGACGCGATCGTACTCGGAACGCAGGCGTGGCACTTCGAATCTCTCCCTAATCGCGTTCAATGCTGTCTGGTGGTTCAAATGATGATACCGTTGGTGGTAGTACTCCATCAGCAGTGTGGTGACTCGGTGTCTCTTAGGCAGGATAATAGGACGCTTGGTGTCCTCGCTGACCCATGGGCAGTTTATCAGTCGTCCCCGAGACCTCATCACGTCATGCTCATCCAGTTCCGGTGAGAGTTTGTATAGAGTGCTATCCTTTTTAACAACCCTTTGCATTCCAGACTTCCCGACACGGTTTTGCAGGCCTCGGACCTCTTCAGGAAATGCCTCTCGCTGAGTTAGACGGAATATAATCCTTTCGGCCCGTCGTAATTCTTCCTGGGTAAGTGGGCCAACACTCTTCCGACCCTTTTTAGCCTTTAGCTCGAAAATGAAGCGGACAATGAATCCGACTGTCCTCAGCAATACGTTCCACTGAGAAAATCGTTCGAAGGATATAAACTGCTCTTTCGTGGCGTGGTGTAACAGCGACACCCGAATTTCCTCGGACGTCTCCCCAGTATCGGTTCCTTGCCCAGGCCACGTGTGGTCCGATTCCCAAAGAAAATCAGGGCCACGATACCACTGGCTCGAAGCGCTTAAATCCGGGTCTCGTTGCCACTTCGTACCAAGATCTGCGACATTTATCTTGGTTGAGATCCAGCGCCAGTCTTTCACGGCCGTATGCTCTAGCAGTTCTCCAACGCGACAGGCCACAAACTGACTGTATCGACGGTGGTCCGAACGTAACCAGCTTACCACGTTGCGAGAGTCGGTCCAATAGAATACGCGATCTAATCGAATGCGGTGGGATTGTATTATGGTGTTCGCTAACCTTGAACCAATAACTGCGGCTTGCAGCTCAAGGCGCGGAATCGTCGTATGTCGCAGGTTTGTCACTCGAGTTTTCGAGCCTACGAAGGCACATTCGATTGAGCTACCTTCTTCGAACCTTACGTACGCTACTGCTGCCATAGCGCTTTCGCTCGCATCGCAGAAGATATGCAGCTGGGCGTGTTTATATCGGTCAGACGTGAGGAGGCGGTAGCATCTTGGGATCTTGATATCTGTTACTTTGGGAAGAACTGCCAACCATCGGTTCCAACCTTCGGCAATGTTTCCCCCAATTTGATGATTCTTTGTTAAATCGTAAATAACAAAGTTGGTGGGAACTAACGACGACAGGCAGAGTATTAATCTGAAATGGAAAAAGGACCAAGTTCTTATCAATTACGTCTCCTTAGATTTACTTTATGAATTTTACGATTATTTGAATCGATTACATATGTTAGAAAGTTCTCCTTTATTTTTATTATATGATACCTACTTTCACGTTTATTATTATTATTATTATCTGGATCAAAATCTTGATAAGTTTTAGTTGCTATCTTTGCTTCACGTTGCTGGAACAAGTTAGCTATTTTTTCTCATTTACATCTCTTTGTCTGACCCTTTCTTCAAATGTTAAATTTTCTTAATTTTCCCCAATAAAAATATTTTTGGGTGTGTTATTGATGAAACTGTGAATCGAATTGTTATACTTATAAGCTGCTTCCTGCATGAGTGATTTAACTGTAATATCTGGTTTTAGTGCTTTTATGCAACTAGCAATTTCACGGATCGTTGAATGGCATATCTCTATTTGTCCATTCGTTTCAGATCTGTTGACAGGAGTTTTAAAAAAATTTATTCCTAGATTCAAAATGGCTTGTTCGATAATATTTGAAACAAAACTACTTTCATTGTCCATTACGATTTGTGCTGGTAAATCCCAGTCATATAATAGTTGTAAAAGAACATTTTTAATGTCTGCTATAGATTTTGATTTAATGGGTCTGATTTTTTAAATATTTTGAGAATTTATCTAACGATGAGATAAATAAGTTATTGGCATTATACGCAAATATATCTGTCGTGAATACCACGATCGAACGAAATTTTAAGCAATAATTTTAGGCGTGTCTTGGCGTGACTGTCGCCAAAATTATAATTTTATTTGTGTTCAAATTCGCCGATCCAAAAGGCCTATTTTCCTTCTGTCGTCTTTTTTATACCCGGAGCTCAGGCTCCCATTTGCACACGCAGGTGCTCCTGAGCTCCTCTGGAACGCAAACCCGCGGTCTGGCAAACGCATCCTCCATCTACATCAAACGCAACCGATGACAGCTCGTCACTGTTGTGACATCGTCTCCCCAAATAAGCGTGCGCGTCGTTCGCTTGTTTATGTGTGCTGTCATCTAACCATGCGCCTGATTTGTGCTGCAGCAGGTAAGTATACTCATATGCTTATTTTTTTTTAAGGTTGCTACGTTACCGCCGGATACGTCCAGAACAGCCAACTTCGTCGCCGGTCGTTCCAATGTGCCACTGGCTGTTCTTAAGGTTACCCGCCTCACTTGGCCGTCCTTCGACCGTATCACTCCCACCACTGTCCTCTGGGCCATGTGTTCCGCGGTAGGTTCGCATCCACTATCACCACAACGTCTCCTTCTGCGATAGGGCGTACCGGCTTAAACCATTTCGTCCGGCGGGTGAGCGTAGGTAGGTAGTCAGCTATCCACTTTTTCCAGAACATATCGGCCAGTAACTGTGACGTCTTCCAGGATGTTTTAAGAGCCGCTGCGCTGTCGTCGTAGTTGGTAAGTGGTTTGTCCCCGCTCGCGCTTCCCAGGAGGAAGTGATTTGGCGTCAATGGTGGCTCTGAAACGTCATCCAATGGCAAATACGTTAACGGACGTGAATTAATTACCATCTCTATCTCCGCCAGCGCCGTGCCCAGAATTTCGTCGGTAGGGTGTCTCGGAAGCCGTAAAGCGATGATGTTCTTCTTTACCGACTGCACCAACCGCTCCCAGCATCCCCCGAAATGCGGCGCTCCTGGTGGATTGAATTTCCATATCAGTGCCTGTGACGTAAATTCCTCCATCAACTGTTCACGATCAACGTTCTTCAAGCCTTCTCTCAGCTCTCTCGATGCGCCAACGAAGTTAGTTCCGCAGTCAGACAGTATTTCAGCCGGCGCTCCACGTTTCGCGATAAAACGTCTAATCGCCAGGATGCACGACGACGTCGTTAGCGAGTGCGCTACTTCGAGATGGATCGCTCTTGTGGTTAAACACGTGAAAAGGACGCCCCATCGTTTCTCCACTCGTCTGCCCACGGCTACTGTCAAGGGGCCGAAGTAATCGACCCCGGTGAACGTGAAGGCGCGTTGGTAAGCTGCCAATCTTTCGACTGGAAGATTTCCCATCTCCGGAGGATCCGGCGCTGCGTCACGATTTTTGCATTCCTGGCATGCTCGGCGGACGCGATCGTACTCGGAACGCAGGCGTGGCACTTCGAATCTCTCCCTAATCGCGTTCAATGCTGTCTGGTGGTTCAAATGATGATACCGTTGGTGGTAGTACTCCATCAGCAGTGTGGTGACTCGGTGTCTCTTAGGCAGGATAATAGGACGCTTGGTGTCCTCGCTGACCCATGGGCAGTTTATCAGTCGTCCCCGAGACCTCATCACGTCATGCTCATCCAGTTCCGGTGAGAGTTTGTATAGAGTGCTATCCTTTTTAACAACCCTTTGCATTCCAGACTTCCCGACACGGTTTTGCAGGCCTCGGACCTCTTCAGGAAATGCCTCTCGCTGAGTTAGACGGAATATAATCCTTTCGGCCCGTCGTAATTCTTCCTGGGTAAGTGGGCCAACACTCTTCCGACCCTTTTTAGCCTTTAGCTCGAAAATGAAGCGGACAATGAATCCGACTGTCCTCAGCAATACGTTCCACTGAGAAAATCGTTCGAAGGATATAAACTGCTCTTTCGTGGCGTGGTGTAACAGCGACACCCGAATTTCCTCGGACGTCTCCCCAGTATCGGTTCCTTGCCCAGGCCACGTGTGGTCCGATTCCCAAAGAAAATCAGGGCCACGATACCACTGGCTCGAAGCGCTTAAATCCGGGTCTCGTTGCCACTTCGTACCAAGATCTGCGACTTATCTTGGTTGAGATCCAGCGCCAGTCTTTCACGGCCGTATGCTCTAGCAGTTCTCCAACGCGACAGGCCACAAACTGACTGTATCGACGGTGGTCCGAACGTAACCAGCTTACCACGTTGCGAGAGTCGGTCCAATAGAATACGCGATCTAATCGAATGCGGTGGGATTGTATTATGGTGTTCGCTAACCTTGATCCAATAACTGCGGCTTGCAGCTCAAGGCGCGGAATCGTCGTATGTCGCAGGTTTGTCACTCGAGTTTTCGAGCCTACGAAGGCACATTCGATTGAGCTACCTTCTTCGAACCTTACGTACGCTACTGCTGCCATAGCGCTTTCGCTCGCATCGCAGAAGATATGCAGCTGGGCGTGTTTATATCGGTCAGACGTGAGGAGGCGGTAGCATCTTGGGATCTTGATATCTGTTACTTTGGGAAGAACTGCCAACCATCGGTTCCAACCTTCGGCAATGTTTCCCCCAATTTGATGATTCTTTGTTAAATCGTAAATAACAAAGTTGGTGGGAACTAACGACGACAGGCAGAGTATTAATCTGAAATGGAAAAAGGACCAAGTTCTTATCAATTACGTCTCCTTAGATTTACTTTATGAATTTTACGATTATTTGAATCGATTACATATGTTAGAAAGTTCTCCTTTATTTTTATTATATGATACCTACTTTCACGTTTATTATTAGATTTATTTTTTTTCAAATGAATAAGTATCTGGATCAAAATCTTGATAAGTTTTAGTTGCTATCTTTGCTTCACGTTGCTGGAACAAGTTAGCTATTTTTTCTCATTTACATCTCTTTGTCTGACCCTTTCTTCAAATGTTAAATTTTCTTAATTTTCCCCAATAAAAATATTTTTGGGTGTGTTATTGATGAAACTGTGAATCGAATTGTTATACTTATAAGCTGCTTCCTGCATGAGTGATTTAACTGTAATATCTGGTTTTAGTGCTTTTATGCAACTAGCAATTTCACGGATCGTTGAATGGCATATCTCTATTTGTCCATTCGTTTCAGATCTGTTGACAGGAGTTTTAAAAAAATTTATTCCTAGATTCAAAATGGCTTGTTCGATAATATTTGAAACAAAACTACTTTCATTGTCCATTACGATTTGTGCTGGTAAATCCCAGTCATATAATAGTTGTAAAAGAACATTTTTAATGTCTGCTATAGATTTTGATTTAATGGGTCTGATTTTTTAAATATTTTGAGAATTTATCTAACGATGAGATAAATAAGTTATTGGCATTATACGCAAATATATCTGTCGTGAATACCACGATCGAACGAAATTTTAAGCAATAATTTTAGGCGTGTCTTGGCGTGACTGTCGCCAAAATTATAATTTTATTTGTGTTCAAATTCGCCGATCCAAAAGGCCTATTTTCCTTCTGTCGTCTTTTTTATACCCGGAGCTCAGGCTCCCATTTGCACACGCAGGTGCTCCTGAGCTCCTCTGGAACGCAAACCCGCGGTCTGGCAAACGCATCCTCCATCTACATCAAACGCAACCGATGACAGCTCGTCACTGTTGTGACATCGTCTCCCCAAATAAGCGTGCGCGTCGTTCGCTTGTTTATGTGTGCTGTCATCTAACCATGCGCCTGATTTGTGCTGCAGCAGGTAAGTATACTCATATGCTTATTTTTTTTTAAGGTTGCTACGTTACCGCCGGATACGTCCAGAACAGCCAACTTCGTCGCCGGTCGTTCCAATGTGCCACTGGCTGTTCTTAAGGTTACCCGCCTCACTTGGCCGTCCTTCGACCGTATCACTCCCACCACTCGTCCTCTGGGCCATGTGTTCCGCGGTAGGTTCGCATCCACTATCACCACAACGTCTCCTTCTGCGATAGGGCGTACCGGCTTAAACCATTTCGTCCGGCGGGTGAGCGTAGGTAGGTAGTCAGCTATCCACTTTTTCCAGAACATATCGGCCAGTAACTGTGACGTCTTCCAGGATGTTTTAAGAGCCGCTGCGCTGTCGTCGTAGTTGGTAAGTGGTTTGTCCCCGCTCGCGCTTCCCAGGAGGAAGTGATTTGGCGTCAATGGTGGCTCTGAAACGTCATCCAATGGCAAATACGTTAACGGACGTGAATTAATTACCATCTCTATCTCCGCCAGCGCCGTGCCCAGAATTTCGTCGGTAGGGTGTCTCGGAAGCCGTAAAGCGATGATGTTCTTCTTTACCGACTGCACCAACTGCTCCCAGCATCCCCCGAAATGCGGCGCTCCTGGTGGATTGAATTTCCATATCAGTGCCTGTGACGTAAATTCCTCCATCAACTGTTCACGATCAACGTTCTTCAAGCCTTCTCTCAGCTCTCTCGATGCGCCAACGAAGTTAGTTCCGCAGTCAGACAGTATTTCAGCCGGCGCTCCACGTTTCGCGATAAAACGTCTAATCGCCAGGATGCACGACGACGTCGTTAGCGAGTGCGCTACTTCGAGATGGATCGCTCTTGTGGTTAAACACGTGAAAAGGACGCCCCATCGTTTCTCCACTCGTCTGCCCACGGCTACTGTCAAGGGGCCGAAGTAATCGACCCCGGTGAACGTGAAGGCGCGTTGGTAAGCTGCCAATCTTTCGACTGGAAGATTTCCCATCTCCGGAGGATCCGGCGCTGCGTCACGATTTTTGCATTCCTGGCATGCTCGGCGGACGCGATCGTACTCGGAACGCAGGCGTGGCACTTCGAATCTCTCCCTAATCGCGTTCAATGCTGTCTGGTGGTTCAAATGATGATACCGTTGGTGGTAGTACTCCATCAGCAGTGTGGTGACTCGGTGTCTCTTAGGCAGGATAATAGGACGCTTGGTGTCCTCGCTGACCCATGGGCAGTTTATCAGTCGTCCCCGAGACCTCATCACGTCATGCTCATCCAGTTCCGGTGAGAGTTTGTATAGAGTGCTATCCTTTTTAACAACCCTTTGCATTCCAGACTTCCCGACACGGTTTTGCAGGCCTCGGACCTCTTCAGGAAATGCCTCTCGCTGAGTTAGACGGAATATAATCCTTTCGGCCCGTCGTAATTCTTCCTGGGTAAGTGGGCCAACACTCTTCCGACCCTTTTTAGCCTTTAGCTCGAAAATGGAGCGGACAATGAATCCGACTGTCCTCAGCAATACGTTCCACTGAGAAAATCGTTCGAAGGATATAAACTGCTCTTTCGTGGCGTGGTGTAACAGCGACACCCGAATTTCCTCGGACGTCTCCCCAGTATCGGTTCCTTGCCCAGGCCACGTGTGGTCCGATTCCCAAAGAAAATCAGGGCCACGATACCACTGGCTCGAAGCGCTTAAATCCGGGTCTCGTTGCCACTTCGTACCAAGATCTGCGACATTTATCTTGGTTGAGATCCAGCGCCAGTCTTTCACGGCCGTATGCTCTAGCAGTTCTCCAACGCGACAGGCCACAAACTGACTGTATCGACGGTGGTCCGAACGTAACCAGCTTACCACGTTGCGAGAGTCGGTCCAATAGAATACGCGATCTAATCGAATGCGGTGGGATTGTATTATGGTGTTCGCTAACCTTGATCCAATAAGTGCGGCTTGCAGCTCAAGGCGCGGAATCGTCGTATGTCGCAGGTTTGTCACTCGAGTTTTCGAGCCTACGAAGGCACATTCGATTGAGCTACCTTCTTCGAACCTTACGTACGCTACTGCTGCCATAGCGCTTTCGCTCGCATCGCAGAAGATATGCAGCTGGGCGTGTTTATATCGGTCAGACGTGAGGAGGCGGTAGCATCTTGGGATCTTGATATCTGTTACTTTGGGAAGAACTGCCAACCATCGGTTCCAACCTTCGGCAATGTTTCCCCCAATTTGATGATTCTTTGTTAAATCGTAAATAACAAAGTTGGTGGGAACTAACGACGACAGGCAGAGTATTAATCTGAAATGGAAAAAGGACCAAGTTCTTATCAATTACGTCTCCTTAGATTTACTTTATGAATTTTACGATTATTTGAATCGATTACATATGTTAGAAAGTTCTCCTTTATTTTTATTATATGATACCTACTTTCACGTTTATTATTAGATTTATTTTTTTTCAAATGAATAAGTATCTGGATCAAAATCTTGATAAGTTTTAGTTGCTATCTTTGCTTCACGTTGCTGGAACAAGTTAGCTATTTTTTCTCATTTACATCTCTTTGTCTGACCCTTTCTTCAAATGTTAAATTTTCTTAATTTTCCCCAATAAAAATATTTTTGGGTGTGTTATTGATGAAACTGTGAATCGAATTGTTATACTTATAAGCTGCTTCCTGCATGAGTGATTTAACTGTAATATCTGGTTTTAGTGCTTTTATGCAACTAGCAATTTCACGGATCGTTGAATGGCATATCTCTATTTGTCCATTCGTTTCAGATCTGTTGACAGGAGTTTTAAAAAAATTTATTCCTAGATTCAAAATGGCTTGTTCGATAATATTTGAAACAAAACTACTTTCATTGTCCATTACGATTTGTGCTGGTAAATCCCAGTCATATAATAGTTGTAAAAGAACATTTTTAATGTCTGCTATAGATTTTGATTTAATGGGTCTGATTTTTTAAATATTTTGAGAATTTATCTAACGATGAGATAAATAAGTTATTGGCATTATACGCAAATATATCTGTCGTGAATACCACGATCGAACGAAATTTTAAGCAATAATTTTAGGCGTGTCTTGGCGTGACTGTCGCCAAAATTATAATTTTATTTGTGTTCAAATTCGCCGATCCAAAAGGCCTATTTTCCTTCTGTCGTCTTTTTTATACCCGGAGCTCAGGCTCCCATTTGCACACGCAGGTGCTCCTGAGCTCCTCTGGAACGCAAACCCGCGGTCTGGCAAACGCATCCTCCATCTACATCAAACGCAACCGATGACAGCTCGTCACTGTTGTGACATCGTCTCCCCAAATAAGCGTGCGCGTCGTTCGCTTGTTTATGTGTGCTGTCATCTAACCATGCGCCTGATTTGTGCTGCAGCAGGTAAGTATACTCATATGCTTATTTTTTTTTAAGGTTGCTACGTTACCGCCGGATACGTCCAGAACAGCCAACTTCGTCGCCGGTCGTTCCAATGTGCCACTGGCTGTTCTTAAGGTTACCCGCCTCACTTGGCCGTCCTTCGACCGTATCACTCCCACCACTCGTCCTCTGGGCCATGTGTTCCGCGGTAGGTTCGCATCCACTATCACCACAACGTCTCCTTCTGCGATAGGGCGTACCGGCTTAAACCATTTCGTCCGGCGGGTGAGCGTAGGTAGGTAGTCAGCTATCCACTTTTTCCAGAACATATCGGCCAGTAACTGTGACGTCTTCCAGGATGTTTTAAGAGCCGCTGCGCTGTCGTCGTAGTTGGTAAGTGGTTTGTCCCCGCTCGCGCTTCCCAGGAGGAAGTGATTTGGCGTCAATGGTGGCTCTGAAACGTCATCCAATGGCAAATACGTTAACGGACGTGAATTAATTACCATCTCTATCTCCGCCAGCGCCGTGCCCAGAATTTCGTCGGTAGGGTGTCTCGGAAGCCGTAAAGCGATGATGTTCTTCTTTACCGACTGCACCAACCGCTCCCAGCATCCCCCGAAATGCGGCGCTCCTGGTGGATTGAATTTCCATATCAGTGCCTGTGACGTAAATTCCTCCATCAACTGTTCACGATCAACGTTCTTCAAGCCTTCTCTCAGCTCTCTCGATGCGCCAACGAAGTTAGTTCCGCAGTCAGACAGTATTTCAGCCGGCGCTCCACGTTTCGCGATAAAACGTCTAATCGCCAGGATGCACGACGACGTCGTTAGCGAGTGCGCTACTTCGAGATGGATCGCTCTTGTGGTTAAACACGTGAAAAGGACGCCCCATCGTTTCTCCACTCGTCTGCCCACGGCTACTGTCAAGGGGCCGAAGTAATCGACCCCGGTGAACGTGAAGGCGCGTTGGTAAGCTGCCAATCTTTCGACTGGAAGATTTCCCATCTCCGGAGGATCCGGCGCTGCGTCACGATTTTTGCATTCCTGGCATGCTCGGCGGACGCGATCGTACTCGGAACGCAGGCGTGGCACTTCGAATCTCTCCCTAATCGCGTTCAATGCTGTCTGGTGGTTCAAATGATGATACCGTTGGTGGTAGTACTCCATCAGCAGTGTGGTGACTCGGTGTCTCTTAGGCAGGATAATAGGACGCTTGGTGTCCTCGCTGACCCATGGGCAGTTTATCAGTCGTCCCCGAGACCTCATCACGTCATGCTCATCCAGTTCCGGTGAGAGTTTGTATAGAGTGCTATCCTTTTTAACAACCCTTTGCATTCCAGACTTCCCGACACGGTTTTGCAGGCCTCGGACCTCTTCAGGAAATGCCTCTCGCTGAGTTAGACGGAATATAATCCTTTCGGCCCGTCGTAATTCTTCCTGGGTAAGTGGGCCAACACTCTTCCGACCCTTTTTAGCCTTTAGCTCGAAAATGAAGCGGACAATGAATCCGACTGTCCTCAGCAATACGTTCCACTGAGAAAATCGTTCGAAGGATATAAACTGCTCTTTCGTGGCGTGGTGTAACAGCGACACCCGAATTTCCTCGGACGTCTCCCCAGTATCGGTTCCTTGCCCAGGCCACGTGTGGTCCGATTCCCAAAGAAAATCAGGGCCACGATACCACTGGCTCGAAGCGCTTAAATCCGGGTCTCGTTGCCACTTCGTACCAAGATCTGCGACATTTATCTTGGTTGAGATCCAGCGCCAGTCTTTCACGGCCGTATGCTCTAGCAGTTCTCCAACGCGACAGGCCACAAACTGACTGTATCGACGGTGGTCCGAACGTAACCAGCTTACCACGTTGCGAGAGTCGGTCCAATAGAATACGCGATCTAATCGAATGCGGTGGGATTGTATTATGGTGTTCGCTAACCTTGATCCAATAACTGCGGCTTGCAGCTCAAGGCGCGGAATCGTCGTATGTCGCAGGTTTGTCACTCGAGTTTTCGAGCCTACGAAGGCACATTCGATTGAGCTACCTTCTTCGAACCTTACGTACGCTACTGCTGCCATAGCGCTTTCGCTCGCATCGCAGAAGATATGCAGCTGGGCGTGTTTATATCGGTCAGACGTGAGGAGGCGGTAGCATCTTGGGATCTTGATATCTGTTACTTTGGGAAGAACTGCCAACCATCGGTTCCAACCTTCGGCAATGTTTCCCCCAATTTGATGATTCTTTGTTAAATCGTAAATAACAAAGTTGGTGGGAACTAACGACGACAGGCAGAGTATTAATCTGAAATGGAAAAAGGACCAAGTTCTTATCAATTACGTCTCCTTAGATTTACTTTATGAATTTTACGATTATTTGAATCGATTACATATGTTAGAAAGTTCTCCTTTATTTTTATTATATGATACCTACTTTCACGTTTATTATTAGATTTATTTTTTTTCAAATGAATAAGTATCTGGATCAAAATCTTGATAAGTTTTAGTTGCTATCTTTGCTTCACGTTGCTGGAACAAGTTAGCTATTTTTTCTCATTTACATCTCTTTGTCTGACCCTTTCTTCAAATGTTAAATTTTCTTAATTTTCCCCAATAAAAATATTTTTGGGTGTGTTATTGATGAAACTGTGAATCGAATTGTTATACTTATAAGCTGCTTCCTGCATGAGTGATTTAACTGTAATATCTGGTTTTAGTGCTTTTATGCAACTAGCAATTTCACGGATCGTTGAATGGCATATCTCTATTTGTCCATTCGTTTCAGATCTGTTGACAGGAGTTTTAAAAAAATTTATTCCTAGATTCAAAATGGCTTGTTCGATAATATTTGAAACAAAACTACTTTCATTGGCTGGTAAATCCCAGTCATATAATAGTTGTAAAAGAACATTTTTAATGTCTGCTATAGATTTTGATTTAATGGGTCTGATTTTTTAAATATTTTGAGAATTTATCTAACGATGAGATAAATAAGTTATTGGCATTATACGCAAATATATCTGTCGTGAATACCACGATCGAACGAAATTTTAAGCAATAATTTTAGGCGTGTCTTGGCGTGACTGTCGCCAAAATTATAATTTTATTTGTGTTCAAATTCGCCGATCCAAAAGGCCTATTTTCCTTCTGTCGTCTTTTTTATACCCGGAGCTCAGGCTCCCATTTGCACACGCAGGTGCTCCTGAGCTCCTCTGGAACGCAAACCCGCGGTCTGGCAAACGCATCCTCCATCTACATCAAACGCAACCGATGACAGCTCGTCACTGTTGTGACATCGTCTCCCCAAATAAGCGTGCGCGTCGTTCGCTTGTTTATGTGTGCTGTCATCTAACCATGCGCCTGATTTGTGCTGCCTGATTTGAGTAGGTAAAAGAGGACTTAAAGCCCGACAATACCTAGGAGGATATATTCCAACTCGCTGAATAGAAGAAGAAGAAGAAGATTTGTGCTGCAGCAGGTAAGTATACTCATATGCTTATTTCTTTTTTAAGGTTGCTACGTTACCGCCGGATACGTCCAGAACAGCCAACTTCGTCGCCGGTCGTTCCAATGTGCCACTGGCTGTTCTTAAGGTTACCCGCCTCACTTGGCCGTCCTTCGACCGTATCACTCCCACCACTCGTCCTCTGGGCCATGTGTTCCGCGGTAGGTTCGCATCCACTATCACCACAACGTCTCCTTCTGCGATAGGGCGTACCGGCTTAAACCATTTCGTCCGGCGGGTGAGCGTAGGTAGGTAGTCAGCTATCCACTTTTTCCAGAACATATCGGCCAGTAACTGTGACGTCTTCCAGGATGTTTTAAGAGCCGCTGCGCTGTCGTCGTAGTTGGTAAGTGGTTTGTCCCCGCTCGCGCTTCCCAGGAGGAAGTGATTTGGCGTCAATGGTGGCTCTGAAACGTCATCCAATGGCAAATACGTTAACGGACGTGAATTAATTACCATCTCTATCTCCGCCAGCGCCGTGCCCAGAATTTCGTCGGTAGGGTGTCTCGGAAGCCGTAAAGCGATGATGTTCTTCTTTACCGACTGCACCAACCGCTCCCAGCATCCCCCGAAATGCGGCGCTCCTGGTGGATTGAATTTCCATATCAGTGCCTGTGACGTAAATTCCTCCATCAACTGTTCACGATCAACGTTCTTCAAGCCTTCTCTCAGCTCTCTCGATGCGCCAACGAAGTTAGTTCCGCAGTCAGACAGTATTTCAGCCGGCGCTCCACGTTTCGCGATAAAACGTCTAATCGCCAGGATGCACGACGACGTCGTTAGCGAGTGCGCTACTTCGAGATGGATCGCTCTTGTGGTTAAACACGTGAAAAGGACGCCCCATCGTTTCTCCACTCGTCTGCCCACGGCTACTGTCAAGGGGCCGAAGTAATCGACCCCGGTGAACGTGAAGGCGCGTTGGTAAGCTGCCAATCTTTCGACTGGAAGATTTCCCATCTCCGGAGGATCCGGCGCTGCGTCACGATTTTTGCATTCCTGGCATGCTCGGCGGACGCGATCGTACTCGGAACGCAGGCGTGGCACTTCGAATCTCTCCCTAATCGCGTTCAATGCTGTCTGGTGGTTCAAATGATGATACCGTTGGTGGTAGTACTCCATCAGCAGTGTGGTGACTCGGTGTCTCTTAGGCAGGATAATAGGACGCTTGGTGTCCTCGCTGACCCATGGGCAGTTTATCAGTCGTCCCCGAGACCTCATCACGTCATGCTCATCCAGTTCCGGTGAGAGTTTGTATAGAGTGCTATCCTTTTTAACAACCCTTTGCATTCCAGACTTCCCGACACGGTTTTGCAGGCCTCGGACCTCTTCAGGAAATGCCTCTCGCTGAGTTAGACGGAATATAATCCTTTCGGCCCGTCGTAATTCTTCCTGGGTAAGTGGGCCAACACTCTTCCGACCCTTTTTAGCCTTTAGCTCGAAAATGAAGCGGACAATGAATCCGACTGTCCTCAGCAATACGTTCCACTGAGAAAATCGTTCGAAGGATATAAACTGCTCTTTCGTGGCGTGGTGTAACAGCGACACCCGAATTTCCTCGGACGTCTCCCCAGTATCGGTTCCTTGCCCAGGCCACGTGTGGTCCGATTCCCAAAGAAAATCAGGGCCACGATACCACTGGCTCGAAGCGCTTAAATCCGGGTCTCGTTGCCACTTCGTACCAAGATCTGCGACATTTATCTTGGTTGAGATCCAGCGCCAGTCTTTCACGGCCGTATGCTCTAGCAGTTCTCCAACGCGACAGGCCACAAACTGACTGTATCGACGGTGGTCCGAACGTAACCAGCTTACCACGTTGCGAGAGTCGGTCCAATAGAATACGCGATCTAATCGAATGCGGTGGGATTGTATTATGGTGTTCGCTAACCTTGAACCAATAACTGCGGCTTGCAGCTCAAGGCGCGGAATCGTCGTATGTCGCAGGTTTGTCACTCGAGTTTTCGAGCCTACGAAGGCACATTCGATTGAGCTACCTTCTTCGAACCTTACGTACGCTACTGCTGCCATAGCGCTTTCGCTCGCATCGCAGAAGATATGCAGCTGGGCGTGTTTATATCGGTCAGACGTGAGGAGGCGGTAGCATCTTGGGATCTTGATATCTGTTACTTTGGGAAGAACTGCCAACCATCGGTTCCAACCTTCGGCAATGTTTCCCCCAATTTGATGATTCTTTGTTAAATCGTAAATAACAAAGTTGGTGGGAACTAACGACGACAGGCAGAGTATTAATCTGAAATGGAAAAAGGACCAAGTTCTTATCAATTACGTCTCCTTAGATTTACTTTATGAATTTTACGATTATTTGAATCGATTACATATGTTAGAAAGTTCTCCTTTATTTTTATTATATGATACCTACTTTCACGTTTATTATTATTATTATTATCTGGATCAAAATCTTGATAAGTTTTAGTTGCTATCTTTGCTTCACGTTGCTGGAACAAGTTAGCTATTTTTTCTCATTTACATCTCTTTGTCTGACCCTTTCTTCAAATGTTAAATTTTCTTAATTTTCCCCAATAAAAATATTTTTGGGTGTGTTATTGATGAAACTGTGAATCGAATTGTTATACTTATAAGCTGCTTCCTGCATGAGTGATTTAACTGTAATATCTGGTTTTAGTGCTTTTATGCAACTAGCAATTTCACGGATCGTTGAATGGCATATCTCTATTTGTCCATTCGTTTCAGATCTGTTGACAGGAGTTTTAAAAAAATTTATTCCTAGATTCAAAATGGCTTGTTCGATAATATTTGAAACAAAACTACTTTCATTGTCCATTACGATTTGTGCTGGTAAATCCCAGTCATATAATAGTTGTAAAAGAACATTTTTAATGTCTGCTATAGATTTTGATTTAATGGGTCTGATTTTTTAAATATTTTGAGAATTTATCTAACGATGAGATAAATAAGTTATTGGCATTATACGCAAATATATCTGTCGTGAATACCACGATCGAACGAAATTTTAAGCAATAATTTTAGGCGTGTCTTGGCGTGACTGTCGCCAAAATTATAATTTTATTTGTGTTCAAATTCGCCGATCCAAAAGGCCTATTTTCCTTCTGTCGTCTTTTTTATACCCGGAGCTCAGGCTCCCATTTGCACACGCAGGTGCTCCTGAGCTCCTCTGGAACGCAAACCCGCGGTCTGGCAAACGCATCCTCCATCTACATCAAACGCAACCGATGACAGCTCGTCACTGTTGTGACATCGTCTCCCCAAATAAGCGTGCGCGTCGTTCGCTTGTTTATGTGTGCTGTCATCTAACCATGCGCCTGATTTGTGCTGCAGCAGGTAAGTATACTCATATGCTTATTTTTTTTTAAGGTTGCTACGTTACCGCCGGATACGTCCAGAACAGCCAACTTCGTCGCCGGTCGTTCCAATGTGCCACTGGCTGTTCTTAAGGTTACCCGCCTCACTTGGCCGTCCTTCGACCGTATCACTCCCACCACTGTCCTCTGGGCCATGTGTTCCGCGGTAGGTTCGCATCCACTATCACCACAACGTCTCCTTCTGCGATAGGGCGTACCGGCTTAAACCATTTCGTCCGGCGGGTGAGCGTAGGTAGGTAGTCAGCTATCCACTTTTTCCAGAACATATCGGCCAGTAACTGTGACGTCTTCCAGGATGTTTTAAGAGCCGCTGCGCTGTCGTCGTAGTTGGTAAGTGGTTTGTCCCCGCTCGCGCTTCCCAGGAGGAAGTGATTTGGCGTCAATGGTGGCTCTGAAACGTCATCCAATGGCAAATACGTTAACGGACGTGAATTAATTACCATCTCTATCTCCGCCAGCGCCGTGCCCAGAATTTCGTCGGTAGGGTGTCTCGGAAGCCGTAAAGCGATGATGTTCTTCTTTACCGACTGCACCAACCGCTCCCAGCATCCCCCGAAATGCGGCGCTCCTGGTGGATTGAATTTCCATATCAGTGCCTGTGACGTAAATTCCTCCATCAACTGTTCACGATCAACGTTCTTCAAGCCTTCTCTCAGCTCTCTCGATGCGCCAACGAAGTTAGTTCCGCAGTCAGACAGTATTTCAGCCGGCGCTCCACGTTTCGCGATAAAACGTCTAATCGCCAGGATGCACGACGACGTCGTTAGCGAGTGCGCTACTTCGAGATGGATCGCTCTTGTGGTTAAACACGTGAAAAGGACGCCCCATCGTTTCTCCACTCGTCTGCCCACGGCTACTGTCAAGGGGCCGAAGTAATCGACCCCGGTGAACGTGAAGGCGCGTTGGTAAGCTGCCAATCTTTCGACTGGAAGATTTCCCATCTCCGGAGGATCCGGCGCTGCGTCACGATTTTTGCATTCCTGGCATGCTCGGCGGACGCGATCGTACTCGGAACGCAGGCGTGGCACTTCGAATCTCTCCCTAATCGCGTTCAATGCTGTCTGGTGGTTCAAATGATGATACCGTTGGTGGTAGTACTCCATCAGCAGTGTGGTGACTCGGTGTCTCTTAGGCAGGATAATAGGACGCTTGGTGTCCTCGCTGACCCATGGGCAGTTTATCAGTCGTCCCCGAGACCTCATCACGTCATGCTCATCCAGTTCCGGTGAGAGTTTGTATAGAGTGCTATCCTTTTTAACAACCCTTTGCATTCCAGACTTCCCGACACGGTTTTGCAGGCCTCGGACCTCTTCAGGAAATGCCTCTCGCTGAGTTAGACGGAATATAATCCTTTCGGCCCGTCGTAATTCTTCCTGGGTAAGTGGGCCAACACTCTTCCGACCCTTTTTAGCCTTTAGCTCGAAAATGAAGCGGACAATGAATCCGACTGTCCTCAGCAATACGTTCCACTGAGAAAATCGTTCGAAGGATATAAACTGCTCTTTCGTGGCGTGGTGTAACAGCGACACCCGAATTTCCTCGGACGTCTCCCCAGTATCGGTTCCTTGCCCAGGCCACGTGTGGTCCGATTCCCAAAGAAAATCAGGGCCACGATACCACTGGCTCGAAGCGCTTAAATCCGGGTCTCGTTGCCACTTCGTACCAAGATCTGCGACATTTATCTTGGTTGAGATCCAGCGCCAGTCTTTCACGGCCGTATGCTCTAGCAGTTCTCCAACGCGACAGGCCACAAACTGACTGTATCGACGGTGGTCCGAACGTAACCAGCTTACCACGTTGCGAGAGTCGGTCCAATAGAATACGCGATCTAATCGAATGCGGTGGGATTGTATTATGGTGTTCGCTAACCTTGATCCAATAACTGCGGCTTGCAGCTCAAGGCGCGGAATCGTCGTATGTCGCAGGTTTGTCACTCGAGTTTTCGAGCCTACGAAGGCACATTCGATTGAGCTACCTTCTTCGAACCTTACGTACGCTACTGCTGCCATAGCGCTTTCGCTCGCATCGCAGAAGATATGCAGCTGGGCGTGTTTATATCGGTCAGACGTGAGGAGGCGGTAGCATCTTGGGATCTTGATATCTGTTACTTTGGGAAGAACTGCCAACCATCGGTTCCAACCTTCGGCAATGTTTCCCCCAATTTGATGATTCTTTGTTAAATCGTAAATAACAAAGTTGGTGGGAACTAACGACGACAGGCAGAGTATTAATCTGAAATGGAAAAAGGACCAAGTTCTTATCAATTACGTCTCCTTAGATTTACTTTATGAATTTTACGATTATTTGAATCGATTACATATGTTAGAAAGTTCTCCTTTATTTTTATTATATGATACCTACTTTCACGTTTATTATTAGATTTATTTTTTTTCAAATGAATAAGTATCTGGATCAAAATCTTGATAAGTTTTAGTTGCTATCTTTGCTTCACGTTGCTGGAACAAGTTAGCTATTTTTTCTCATTTACATCTCTTTGTCTGACCCTTTCTTCAAATGTTAAATTTTCTTAATTTTCCCCAATAAAAATATTTTTGGGTGTGTTATTGATGAAACTGTGAATCGAATTGTTATACTTATAAGCTGCTTCCTGCATGAGTGATTTAACTGTAATATCTGGTTTTAGTGCTTTTATGCAACTAGCAATTTCACGGATCGTTGAATGGCATATCTCTATTTGTCCATTCGTTTCAGATCTGTTGACAGGAGTTTTAAAAAAATTTATTCCTAGATTCAAAATGGCTTGTTCGATAATATTTGAAACAAAACTACTTTCATTGTCCATTACGATTTGTGCTGGTAAATCCCAGTCATATAATAGTTGTAAAAGAACATTTTTAATGTCTGCTATAGATTTTGATTTAATGGGTCTGATTTTTTAAATATTTTGAGAATTTATCTAACGATGAGATAAATAAGTTATTGGCATTATACGCAAATATATCTGTCGTGAATACCACGATCGAACGAAATTTTAAGCAATAATTTTAGGCGTGTCTTGGCGTGACTGTCGCCAAAATTATAATTTTATTTGTGTTCAAATTCGCCGATCCAAAAGGCCTATTTTCCTTCTGTCGTCTTTTTTATACCCGGAGCTCAGGCTCCCATTTGCACACGCAGGTGCTCCTGAGCTCCTCTGGAACGCAAACCCGCGGTCTGGCAAACGCATCCTCCATCTACATCAAACGCAACCGATGACAGCTCGTCACTGTTGTGACATCGTCTCCCCAAATAAGCGTGCGCGTCGTTCGCTTGTTTATGTGTGCTGTCATCTAACCATGCGCCTGATTTGTGCTGCCTGATTTGAGTAGGTAAAAGAGGACTTAAAGCCCGACAATACCTAGGAGGATATATTCCAACTCGCTGAATAGAAGAAGAAGAAGAAGATTTGTGCTGCAGCAGGTAAGTATACTCATATGCTTATTTTTTTTTAAGGTTGCTACGTTACCGCCGGATACGTCCAGAACAGCCAACTTCGTCGCCGGTCGTTCCAATGTGCCACTGGCTGTTCTTAAGGTTACCCGCCTCACTTGGCCGTCCTTCGACCGTATCACTCCCACCACTCGTCCTCTGGGCCATGTGTTCCGCGGTAGGTTCGCATCCACTATCACCACAACGTCTCCTTCTGCGATAGGGCGTACCGGCTTAAACCATTTCGTCCGGCGGGTGAGCGTAGGTAGGTAGTCAGCTATCCACTTTTTCCAGAACATATCGGCCAGTAACTGTGACGTCTTCCAGGATGTTTTAAGAGCCGCTGCGCTGTCGTCGTAGTTGGTAAGTGGTTTGTCCCCGCTCGCGCTTCCCAGGAGGAAGTGATTTGGCGTCAATGGTGGCTCTGAAACGTCATCCAATGGCAAATACGTTAACGGACGTGAATTAATTACCATCTCTATCTCCGCCAGCGCCGTGCCCAGAATTTCGTCGGTAGGGTGTCTCGGAAGCCGTAAAGCGATGATGTTCTTCTTTACCGACTGCACCAACCGCTCCCAGCATCCCCCGAAATGCGGCGCTCCTGGTGGATTGAATTTCCATATCAGTGCCTGTGACGTAAATTCCTCCATCAACTGTTCACGATCAACGTTCTTCAAGCCTTCTCTCAGCTCTCTCGATGCGCCAACGAAGTTAGTTCCGCAGTCAGACAGTATTTCAGCCGGCGCTCCACGTTTCGCGATAAAACGTCTAATCGCCAGGATGCACGACGACGTCGTTAGCGAGTGCGCTACTTCGAGATGGATCGCTCTTGTGGTTAAACACGTGAAAAGGACGCCCCATCGTTTCTCCACTCGTCTGCCCACGGCTACTGTCAAGGGGCCGAAGTAATCGACCCCGGTGAACGTGAAGGCGCGTTGGTAAGCTGCCAATCTTTCGACTGGAAGATTTCCCATCTCCGGAGGATCCGGCGCTGCGTCACGATTTTTGCATTCCTGGCATGCTCGGCGGACGCGATCGTACTCGGAACGCAGGCGTGGCACTTCGAATCTCTCCCTAATCGCGTTCAATGCTGTCTGGTGGTTCAAATGATGATACCGTTGGTGGTAGTACTCCATCAGCAGTGTGGTGACTCGGTGTCTCTTAGGCAGGATAATAGGACGCTTGGTGTCCTCGCTGACCCATGGGCAGTTTATCAGTCGTCCCCGAGACCTCATCACGTCATGCTCATCCAGTTCCGGTGAGAGTTTGTATAGAGTGCTATCCTTTTTAACAACCCTTTGCATTCCAGACTTCCCGACACGGTTTTGCAGGCCTCGGACCTCTTCAGGAAATGCCTCTCGCTGAGTTAGACGGAATATAATCCTTTCGGCCCGTCGTAATTCTTCCTGGGTAAGTGGGCCAACACTCTTCCGACCCTTTTTAGCCTTTAGCTCGAAAATGAAGCGGACAATGAATCCGACTGTCCTCAGCAATACGTTCCACTGAGAAAATCGTTCGAAGGATATAAACTGCTCTTTCGTGGCGTGGTGTAACAGCGACACCCGAATTTCCTCGGACGTCTCCCCAGTATCGGTTCCTTGCCCAGGCCACGTGTGGTCCGATTCCCAAAGAAAATCAGGGCCACGATACCACTGGCTCGAAGCGCTTAAATCCGGGTCTCGTTGCCACTTCGTACCAAGATCTGCGACATTTATCTTGGTTGAGATCCAGCGCCAGTCTTTCACGGCCGTATGCTCTAGCAGTTCTCCAACGCGACAGGCCACAAACTGACTGTATCGACGGTGGTCCGAACGTAACCAGCTTACCACGTTGCGAGAGTCGGTCCAATAGAATACGCGATCTAATCGAATGCGGTGGGATTGTATTATGGTGTTCGCTAACCTTGATCCAATAACTGCGGCTTGCAGCTCAAGGCGCGGAATCGTCGTATGTCGCAGGTTTGTCACTCGAGTTTTCGAGCCTACGAAGGCACATTCGATTGAGCTACCTTCTTCGAACCTTACGTACGCTACTGCTGCCATAGCGCTTTCGCTCGCATCGCAGAAGATATGCAGCTGGGCGTGTTTATATCGGTCAGACGTGAGGAGGCGGTAGCATCTTGGGATCTTGATATCTGTTACTTTGGGAAGAACTGCCAACCATCGGTTCCAACCTTCGGCAATGTTTCCCCCAATTTGATGATTCTTTGTTAAATCGTAAATAACAAAGTTGGTGGGAACTAACGACGACAGGCAGAGTATTAATCTGAAATGGAAAAAGGACCAAGTTCTTATCAATTACGTCTCCTTAGATTTACTTTATGAATTTTACGATTATTTGAATCGATTACATATGTTAGAAAGTTCTCCTTTATTTTTATTATATGATACCTACTTTCACGTTTATTATTAGATTTATTTTTTTTCAAATGAATAAGTATCTGGATCAAAATCTTGATAAGTTTTAGTTGCTATCTTTGCTTCACGTTGCTGGAACAAGTTAGCTATTTTTTCTCATTTACATCTCTTTGTCTGACCCTTTCTTCAAATGTTAAATTTTCTTAATTTTCCCCAATAAAAATATTTTTGGGTGTGTTATTGATGAAACTGTGAATCGAATTGTTATACTTATAAGCTGCTTCCTGCATGAGTGATTTAACTGTAATATCTGGTTTTAGTGCTTTTATGCAACTAGCAATTTCACGGATCGTTGAATGGCATATCTCTATTTGTCCATTCGTTTCAGATCTGTTGACAGGAGTTTTAAAAAAATTTATTCCTAGATTCAAAATGGCTTGTTCGATAATATTTGAAACAAAACTACTTTCATTGGCTGGTAAATCCCAGTCATATAATAGTTGTAAAAGAACATTTTTAATGTCTGCTATAGATTTTGATTTAATGGGTCTGATTTTTTAAATATTTTGAGAATTTATCTAACGATGAGATAAATAAGTTATTGGCATTATACGCAAATATATCTGTCGTGAATACCACGATCGAACGAAATTTTAAGCAATAATTTTAGGCGTGTCTTGGCGTGACTGTCGCCAAAATTATAATTTTATTTGTGTTCAAATTCGCCGATCCAAAAGGCCTATTTTCCTTCTGTCGTCTTTTTTATACCCGGAGCTCAGGCTCCCATTTGCACACGCAGGTGCTCCTGAGCTCCTCTGGAACGCAAACCCGCGGTCTGGCAAACGCATCCTCCATCTACATCAAACGCAACCGATGACAGCTCGTCACTGTTGTGACATCGTCTCCCCAAATAAGCGTGCGCGTCGTTCGCTTGTTTATGTGTGCTGTCATCTAACCATGCGCCTGATTTGTGCTGCCTGATTTGAGTAGGTAAAAGAGGACTTAAAGCCCGACAATACCTAGGAGGATATATTCCAACTCGCTGAATAGAAGAAGAAGAAGAAGATTTGTGCTGCAGCAGGTAAGTATACTCATATGCTTATTTCTTTTTTAAGGTTGCTACGTTACCGCCGGATACGTCCAGAACAGCCAACTTCGTCGCCGGTCGTTCCAATGTGCCACTGGCTGTTCTTAAGGTTACCCGCCTCACTTGGCCGTCCTTCGACCGTATCACTCCCACCACTCGTCCTCTGGGCCATGTGTTCCGCGGTAGGTTCGCATCCACTATCACCACAACGTCTCCTTCTGCGATAGGGCGTACCGGCTTAAACCATTTCGTCCGGCGGGTGAGCGTAGGTAGGTAGTCAGCTATCCACTTTTTCCAGAACATATCGGCCAGTAACTGTGACGTCTTCCAGGATGTTTTAAGAGCCGCTGCGCTGTCGTCGTAGTTGGTAAGTGGTTTGTCCCCGCTCGCGCTTCCCAGGAGGAAGTGATTTGGCGTCAATGGTGGCTCTGAAACGTCATCCAATGGCAAATACGTTAACGGACGTGAATTAATTACCATCTCTATCTCCGCCAGCGCCGTGCCCAGAATTTCGTCGGTAGGGTGTCTCGGAAGCCGTAAAGCGATGATGTTCTTCTTTACCGACTGCACCAACCGCTCCCAGCATCCCCCGAAATGCGGCGCTCCTGGTGGATTGAATTTCCATATCAGTGCCTGTGACGTAAATTCCTCCATCAACTGTTCACGATCAACGTTCTTCAAGCCTTCTCTCAGCTCTCTCGATGCGCCAACGAAGTTAGTTCCGCAGTCAGACAGTATTTCAGCCGGCGCTCCACGTTTCGCGATAAAACGTCTAATCGCCAGGATGCACGACGACGTCGTTAGCGAGTGCGCTACTTCGAGATGGATCGCTCTTGTGGTTAAACACGTGAAAAGGACGCCCCATCGTTTCTCCACTCGTCTGCCCACGGCTACTGTCAAGGGGCCGAAGTAATCGACCCCGGTGAACGTGAAGGCGCGTTGGTAAGCTGCCAATCTTTCGACTGGAAGATTTCCCATCTCCGGAGGATCCGGCGCTGCGTCACGATTTTTGCATTCCTGGCATGCTCGGCGGACGCGATCGTACTCGGAACGCAGGCGTGGCACTTCGAATCTCTCCCTAATCGCGTTCAATGCTGTCTGGTGGTTCAAATGATGATACCGTTGGTGGTAGTACTCCATCAGCAGTGTGGTGACTCGGTGTCTCTTAGGCAGGATAATAGGACGCTTGGTGTCCTCGCTGACCCATGGGCAGTTTATCAGTCGTCCCCGAGACCTCATCACGTCATGCTCATCCAGTTCCGGTGAGAGTTTGTATAGAGTGCTATCCTTTTTAACAACCCTTTGCATTCCAGACTTCCCGACACGGTTTTGCAGGCCTCGGACCTCTTCAGGAAATGCCTCTCGCTGAGTTAGACGGAATATAATCCTTTCGGCCCGTCGTAATTCTTCCTGGGTAAGTGGGCCAACACTCTTCCGACCCTTTTTAGCCTTTAGCTCGAAAATGAAGCGGACAATGAATCCGACTGTCCTCAGCAATACGTTCCACTGAGAAAATCGTTCGAAGGATATAAACTGCTCTTTCGTGGCGTGGTGTAACAGCGACACCCGAATTTCCTCGGACGTCTCCCCAGTATCGGTTCCTTGCCCAGGCCACGTGTGGTCCGATTCCCAAAGAAAATCAGGGCCACGATACCACTGGCTCGAAGCGCTTAAATCCGGGTCTCGTTGCCACTTCGTACCAAGATCTGCGACATTTATCTTGGTTGAGATCCAGCGCCAGTCTTTCACGGCCGTATGCTCTAGCAGTTCTCCAACGCGACAGGCCACAAACTGACTGTATCGACGGTGGTCCGAACGTAACCAGCTTACCACGTTGCGAGAGTCGGTCCAATAGAATACGCGATCTAATCGAATGCGGTGGGATTGTATTATGGTGTTCGCTAACCTTGAACCAATAACTGCGGCTTGCAGCTCAAGGCGCGGAATCGTCGTATGTCGCAGGTTTGTCACTCGAGTTTTCGAGCCTACGAAGGCACATTCGATTGAGCTACCTTCTTCGAACCTTACGTACGCTACTGCTGCCATAGCGCTTTCGCTCGCATCGCAGAAGATATGCAGCTGGGCGTGTTTATATCGGTCAGACGTGAGGAGGCGGTAGCATCTTGGGATCTTGATATCTGTTACTTTGGGAAGAACTGCCAACCATCGGTTCCAACCTTCGGCAATGTTTCCCCCAATTTGATGATTCTTTGTTAAATCGTAAATAACAAAGTTGGTGGGAACTAACGACGACAGGCAGAGTATTAATCTGAAATGGAAAAAGGACCAAGTTCTTATCAATTACGTCTCCTTAGATTTACTTTATGAATTTTACGATTATTTGAATCGATTACATATGTTAGAAAGTTCTCCTTTATTTTTATTATATGATACCTACTTTCACGTTTATTATTATTATTATTATCTGGATCAAAATCTTGATAAGTTTTAGTTGCTATCTTTGCTTCACGTTGCTGGAACAAGTTAGCTATTTTTTCTCATTTACATCTCTTTGTCTGACCCTTTCTTCAAATGTTAAATTTTCTTAATTTTCCCCAATAAAAATATTTTTGGGTGTGTTATTGATGAAACTGTGAATCGAATTGTTATACTTATAAGCTGCTTCCTGCATGAGTGATTTAACTGTAATATCTGGTTTTAGTGCTTTTATGCAACTAGCAATTTCACGGATCGTTGAATGGCATATCTCTATTTGTCCATTCGTTTCAGATCTGTTGACAGGAGTTTTAAAAAAATTTATTCCTAGATTCAAAATGGCTTGTTCGATAATATTTGAAACAAAACTACTTTCATTGTCCATTACGATTTGTGCTGGTAAATCCCAGTCATATAATAGTTGTAAAAGAACATTTTTAATGTCTGCTATAGATTTTGATTTAATGGGTCTGATTTTTTAAATATTTTGAGAATTTATCTAACGATGAGATAAATAAGTTATTGGCATTATACGCAAATATATCTGTCGTGAATACCACGATCGAACGAAATTTTAAGCAATAATTTTAGGCGTGTCTTGGCGTGACTGTCGCCAAAATTATAATTTTATTTGTGTTCAAATTCGCCGATCCAAAAGGCCTATTTTCCTTCTGTCGTCTTTTTTATACCCGGAGCTCAGGCTCCCATTTGCACACGCAGGTGCTCCTGAGCTCCTCTGGAACGCAAACCCGCGGTCTGGCAAACGCATCCTCCATCTACATCAAACGCAACCGATGACAGCTCGTCACTGTTGTGACATCGTCTCCCCAAATAAGCGTGCGCGTCGTTCGCTTGTTTATGTGTGCTGTCATCTAACCATGCGCCTGATTTGTGCTGCAGCAGGTAAGTATACTCATATGCTTATTTTTTTTTAAGGTTGCTACGTTACCGCCGGATACGTCCAGAACAGCCAACTTCGTCGCCGGTCGTTCCAATGTGCCACTGGCTGTTCTTAAGGTTACCCGCCTCACTTGGCCGTCCTTCGACCGTATCACTCCCACCACTGTCCTCTGGGCCATGTGTTCCGCGGTAGGTTCGCATCCACTATCACCACAACGTCTCCTTCTGCGATAGGGCGTACCGGCTTAAACCATTTCGTCCGGCGGGTGAGCGTAGGTAGGTAGTCAGCTATCCACTTTTTCCAGAACATATCGGCCAGTAACTGTGACGTCTTCCAGGATGTTTTAAGAGCCGCTGCGCTGTCGTCGTAGTTGGTAAGTGGTTTGTCCCCGCTCGCGCTTCCCAGGAGGAAGTGATTTGGCGTCAATGGTGGCTCTGAAACGTCATCCAATGGCAAATACGTTAACGGACGTGAATTAATTACCATCTCTATCTCCGCCAGCGCCGTGCCCAGAATTTCGTCGGTAGGGTGTCTCGGAAGCCGTAAAGCGATGATGTTCTTCTTTACCGACTGCACCAACCGCTCCCAGCATCCCCCGAAATGCGGCGCTCCTGGTGGATTGAATTTCCATATCAGTGCCTGTGACGTAAATTCCTCCATCAACTGTTCACGATCAACGTTCTTCAAGCCTTCTCTCAGCTCTCTCGATGCGCCAACGAAGTTAGTTCCGCAGTCAGACAGTATTTCAGCCGGCGCTCCACGTTTCGCGATAAAACGTCTAATCGCCAGGATGCACGACGACGTCGTTAGCGAGTGCGCTACTTCGAGATGGATCGCTCTTGTGGTTAAACACGTGAAAAGGACGCCCCATCGTTTCTCCACTCGTCTGCCCACGGCTACTGTCAAGGGGCCGAAGTAATCGACCCCGGTGAACGTGAAGGCGCGTTGGTAAGCTGCCAATCTTTCGACTGGAAGATTTCCCATCTCCGGAGGATCCGGCGCTGCGTCACGATTTTTGCATTCCTGGCATGCTCGGCGGACGCGATCGTACTCGGAACGCAGGCGTGGCACTTCGAATCTCTCCCTAATCGCGTTCAATGCTGTCTGGTGGTTCAAATGATGATACCGTTGGTGGTAGTACTCCATCAGCAGTGTGGTGACTCGGTGTCTCTTAGGCAGGATAATAGGACGCTTGGTGTCCTCGCTGACCCATGGGCAGTTTATCAGTCGTCCCCGAGACCTCATCACGTCATGCTCATCCAGTTCCGGTGAGAGTTTGTATAGAGTGCTATCCTTTTTAACAACCCTTTGCATTCCAGACTTCCCGACACGGTTTTGCAGGCCTCGGACCTCTTCAGGAAATGCCTCTCGCTGAGTTAGACGGAATATAATCCTTTCGGCCCGTCGTAATTCTTCCTGGGTAAGTGGGCCAACACTCTTCCGACCCTTTTTAGCCTTTAGCTCGAAAATGAAGCGGACAATGAATCCGACTGTCCTCAGCAATACGTTCCACTGAGAAAATCGTTCGAAGGATATAAACTGCTCTTTCGTGGCGTGGTGTAACAGCGACACCCGAATTTCCTCGGACGTCTCCCCAGTATCGGTTCCTTGCCCAGGCCACGTGTGGTCCGATTCCCAAAGAAAATCAGGGCCACGATACCACTGGCTCGAAGCGCTTAAATCCGGGTCTCGTTGCCACTTCGTACCAAGATCTGCGACATTTATCTTGGTTGAGATCCAGCGCCAGTCTTTCACGGCCGTATGCTCTAGCAGTTCTCCAACGCGACAGGCCACAAACTGACTGTATCGACGGTGGTCCGAACGTAACCAGCTTACCACGTTGCGAGAGTCGGTCCAATAGAATACGCGATCTAATCGAATGCGGTGGGATTGTATTATGGTGTTCGCTAACCTTGATCCAATAACTGCGGCTTGCAGCTCAAGGCGCGGAATCGTCGTATGTCGCAGGTTTGTCACTCGAGTTTTCGAGCCTACGAAGGCACATTCGATTGAGCTACCTTCTTCGAACCTTACGTACGCTACTGCTGCCATAGCGCTTTCGCTCGCATCGCAGAAGATATGCAGCTGGGCGTGTTTATATCGGTCAGACGTGAGGAGGCGGTAGCATCTTGGGATCTTGATATCTGTTACTTTGGGAAGAACTGCCAACCATCGGTTCCAACCTTCGGCAATGTTTCCCCCAATTTGATGATTCTTTGTTAAATCGTAAATAACAAAGTTGGTGGGAACTAACGACGACAGGCAGAGTATTAATCTGAAATGGAAAAAGGACCAAGTTCTTATCAATTACGTCTCCTTAGATTTACTTTATGAATTTTACGATTATTTGAATCGATTACATATGTTAGAAAGTTCTCCTTTATTTTTATTATATGATACCTACTTTCACGTTTATTATTAGATTTATTTTTTTTCAAATGAATAAGTATCTGGATCAAAATCTTGATAAGTTTTAGTTGCTATCTTTGCTTCACGTTGCTGGAACAAGTTAGCTATTTTTTCTCATTTACATCTCTTTGTCTGACCCTTTCTTCAAATGTTAAATTTTCTTAATTTTCCCCAATAAAAATATTTTTGGGTGTGTTATTGATGAAACTGTGAATCGAATTGTTATACTTATAAGCTGCTTCCTGCATGAGTGATTTAACTGTAATATCTGGTTTTAGTGCTTTTATGCAACTAGCAATTTCACGGATCGTTGAATGGCATATCTCTATTTGTCCATTCGTTTCAGATCTGTTGACAGGAGTTTTAAAAAAATTTATTCCTAGATTCAAAATGGCTTGTTCGATAATATTTGAAACAAAACTACTTTCATTGTCCATTACGATTTGTGCTGGTAAATCCCAGTCATATAATAGTTGTAAAAGAACATTTTTAATGTCTGCTATAGATTTTGATTTAATGGGTCTGATTTTTTAAATATTTTGAGAATTTATCTAACGATGAGATAAATAAGTTATTGGCATTATACGCAAATATATCTGTCGTGAATACCACGATCGAACGAAATTTTAAGCAATAATTTTAGGCGTGTCTTGGCGTGACTGTCGCCAAAATTATAATTTTATTTGTGTTCAAATTCGCCGATCCAAAAGGCCTATTTTCCTTCTGTCGTCTTTTTTATACCCGGAGCTCAGGCTCCCATTTGCACACGCAGGTGCTCCTGAGCTCCTCTGGAACGCAAACCCGCGGTCTGGCAAACGCATCCTCCATCTACATCAAACGCAACCGATGACAGCTCGTCACTGTTGTGACATCGTCTCCCCAAATAAGCGTGCGCGTCGTTCGCTTGTTTATGTGTGCTGTCATCTAACCATGCGCCTGATTTGTGCTGCCTGATTTGAGTAGGTAAAAGAGGACTTAAAGCCCGACAATACCTAGGAGGATATATTCCAACTCGCTGAATAGAAGAAGAAGAAGAAGATTTGTGCTGCAGCAGGTAAGTATACTCATATGCTTATTTTTTTTTAAGGTTGCTACGTTACCGCCGGATACGTCCAGAACAGCCAACTTCGTCGCCGGTCGTTCCAATGTGCCACTGGCTGTTCTTAAGGTTACCCGCCTCACTTGGCCGTCCTTCGACCGTATCACTCCCACCACTCGTCCTCTGGGCCATGTGTTCCGCGGTAGGTTCGCATCCACTATCACCACAACGTCTCCTTCTGCGATAGGGCGTACCGGCTTAAACCATTTCGTCCGGCGGGTGAGCGTAGGTAGGTAGTCAGCTATCCACTTTTTCCAGAACATATCGGCCAGTAACTGTGACGTCTTCCAGGATGTTTTAAGAGCCGCTGCGCTGTCGTCGTAGTTGGTAAGTGGTTTGTCCCCGCTCGCGCTTCCCAGGAGGAAGTGATTTGGCGTCAATGGTGGCTCTGAAACGTCATCCAATGGCAAATACGTTAACGGACGTGAATTAATTACCATCTCTATCTCCGCCAGCGCCGTGCCCAGAATTTCGTCGGTAGGGTGTCTCGGAAGCCGTAAAGCGATGATGTTCTTCTTTACCGACTGCACCAACCGCTCCCAGCATCCCCCGAAATGCGGCGCTCCTGGTGGATTGAATTTCCATATCAGTGCCTGTGACGTAAATTCCTCCATCAACTGTTCACGATCAACGTTCTTCAAGCCTTCTCTCAGCTCTCTCGATGCGCCAACGAAGTTAGTTCCGCAGTCAGACAGTATTTCAGCCGGCGCTCCACGTTTCGCGATAAAACGTCTAATCGCCAGGATGCACGACGACGTCGTTAGCGAGTGCGCTACTTCGAGATGGATCGCTCTTGTGATTAAACACGTGAAAAGGACGCCCCATCGTTTCTCCACTCGTCTGCCCACGGCTACTGTCAAGGGGCCGAAGTAATCGACCCCGGTGAACGTGAAGGCGCGTTGGTAAGCTGCCAATCTTTCGACTGGAAGATTTCCCATCTCCGGAGGATCCGGCGCTGCGTCACGATTTTTGCATTCCTGGCATGCTCGGCGGACGCATCGTACTCGGAACGCAGGCGTGGCACTTCGAATCTCTCCCTAATCGCGTTCAATGCTGTCTGGTGGTTCAAATGATGATACCGTTGGTGGTAGTACTCCATCAGCAGTGTGGTGACTCGGTGTCTCTTAGGCAGGATAATAGGACGCTTGGTGTCCTCGCTGACCCATGGGCAGTTTATCAGTCGTCCCCGAGACCTCATCACGTCATGCTCATCCAGTTCCGGTGAGAGTTTGTATAGAGTGCTATCCTTTTTAACAACCCTTTGCATTCCAGACTTCCCGACACGGTTTTGCAGGCCTCGGACCTCTTCAGGAAATGCCTCTCGCTGAGTTAGACGGAATATAATCCTTTCGGCCCGTCGTAATTCTTCCTGGGTAAGTGGGCCAACACTCTTCCGACCCTTTTTAGCCTTTAGCTCGAAAATGAAGCGGACAATGAATCCGACTGTCCTCAGCAATACGTTCCACTGAGAAAATCGTTCGAAGGATATAAACTGCTCTTTCGTGGCGTGGTGTAACAGCGACACCCGAATTTCCTCGGACGTCTCCCCAGTATCGGTTCCTTGCCCAGGCCACGTGTGGTCCGATTCCCAAAGAAAATCAGGGCCACGATACCACTGGCTCGAAGCGCTTAAATCCGGGTCTCGTTGCCACTTCGTACCAAGATCTGCGACATTTATCTTGGTTGAGATCCAGCGCCAGTCTTTCACGGCCGTATGCTCTAGCAGTTCTCCAACGCGACAGGCCACAAACTGACTGTATCGACGGTGGTCCGAACGTAACCAGCTTACCACGTTGCGAGAGTCGGTCCAATAGAATACGCGATCTAATCGAATGCGGTGGGATTGTATTATGGTGTTCGCTAACCTTGAACCAATAACTGCGGCTTGCAGCTCAAGGCGCGGAATCGTCGTATGTCGCAGGTTTGTCACTCGAGTTTTCGAGCCTACGAAGGCACATTCGATTGAGCTACCTTCTTCGAACCTTACGTACGCTACTGCTGCCATAGCGCTTTCGCTCGCATCGCAGAAGATATGCAGCTGGGCGTGTTTATATCGGTCAGACGTGAGGAGGCGGTAGCATCTTGGGATCTTGATATCTGTTACTTTGGGAAGAACTGCCAACCATCGGTTCCAACCTTCGGCAATGTTTCCCCCAATTTGATGATTCTTTGTTAAATCGTAAATAACAAAGTTGGTGGGAACTAACGACGACAGGCAGAGTATTAATCTGAAATGGAAAAAGGACCAAGTTCTTATCAATTACGTCTCCTTAGATTTACTTTATGAATTTTACGATTATTTGAATCGATTACATATGTTAGAAAGTTCTCCTTTATTTTTATTATATGATACCTACTTTCACGTTTATTATTATTATTATTTTCTGGATCAAAATCTTGATAAGTTTTAGTTGCTATCTTTGCTTCACGTTGCTGGAACAAGTTAGCTATTTTTTCTCATTTACATCTCTTTGTCTGACCCTTTCTTCAAATGTTAAATTTTCTTAATTTTCCCCAATAAAAATATTTTTGGGTGTGTTATTGATGAAACTGTGAATCGAATTGTTATACTTATAAGCTGCTTCCTGCATGAGTGATTTAACTGTAATATCTGGTTTTAGTGCTTTTATGCAACTAGCAATTTCACGGATCGTTGAATGGCATATCTCTATTTGTCCATTCGTTTCAGATCTGTTGACAGGAGTTTTAAAAAAATTTATTCCTAGATTCAAAATGGCTTGTTCGATAATATTTGAAACAAAACTACTTTCATTGTCCATTACGATTTGTGCTGGTAAATCCCAGTCATATAATAGTTGTAAAAGAACATTTTTAATGTCTGCTATAGATTTTGATTTAATGGGTCTGATTTTTTAAATATTTTGAGAATTTATCTAACGATGAGATAAATAAGTTATTGGCATTATACGCAAATATATCTGTCGTGAATACCACGATCGAACGAAATTTTAAGCAATAATTTTAGGCGTGTCTTGGCGTGACTGTCGCCAAAATTATAATTTTATTTGTGTTCAAATTCGCCGATCCAAAAGGCCTATTTTCCTTCTGTCGTCTTTTTTATACCCGGAGCTCAGGCTCCCATTTGCACACGCAGGTGCTCCTGAGCTCCTCTGGAACGCAAACCCGCGGTCTGGCAAACGCATCCTCCATCTACATCAAACGCAACCGATGACAGCTCGTCACTGTTGTGACATCGTCTCCCCAAATAAGCGTGCGCGTCGTTCGCTTGTTTATGTGTGCTGTCATCTAACCATGCGCCTGATTTGTGCTGCAGCAGGTAAGTATACTCATATGCTTATTTTTTTTAAGGTTGCTACGTTACCGCCGGATACGTCCAGAACAGCCAACTTCGTCGCCGGTCGTTCCAATGTGCCACTGGCTGTTCTTAAGGTTACCCGCCTCACTTGGCCGTCCTTCGACCGTATCACTCCCACCACTCGTCCTCTGGGCCATGTGTTCCGCGGTAGGTTCGCATCCACTATCACCACAACGTCTCCTTCTGCGATAGGGCGTACCGGCTTAAACCATTTCGTCCGGCGGGTGAGCGTAGGTAGGTAGTCAGCTATCCACTTTTTCCAGAACATATCGGCCAGTAACTGTGACGTCTTCCAGGATGTTTTAAGAGCCGCTGCGCTGTCGTCGTAGTTGGTAAGTGGTTTGTCCCCGCTCGCGCTTCCCAGGAGGAAGTGATTTGGCGTCAATGGTGGCTCTGAAACGTCATCCAATGGCAAATACGTTAACGGACGTGAATTAATTACCATCTCTATCTCCGCCAGCGCCGTGCCCAGAATTTCGTCGGTAGGGTGTCTCGGAAGCCGTAAAGCGATGATGTTCTTCTTTACCGACTGCACCAACCGCTCCCAGCATCCCCCGAAATGCGGCGCTCCTGGTGGATTGAATTTCCATATCAGTGCCTGTGACGTAAATTCCTCCATCAACTGTTCACGATCAACGTTCTTCAAGCCTTCTCTCAGCTCTCTCGATGCGCCAACGAAGTTAGTTCCGCAGTCAGACAGTATTTCAGCCGGCGCTCCACGTTTCGCGATAAAACGTCTAATCGCCAGGATGCACGACGACGTCGTTAGCGAGTGCGCTACTTCGAGATGGATCGCTCTTGTGGTTAAACACGTGAAAAGGACGCCCCATCGTTTCTCCACTCGTCTGCCCACGGCTACTGTCAAGGGGCCGAAGTAATCGACCCCGGTGAACGTGAAGGCGCGTTGGTAAGCTGCCAATCTTTCGACTGGAAGATTTCCCATCTCCGGAGGATCCGGCGCTGCGTCACGATTTTTGCATTCCTGGCATGCTCGGCGGACGCGATCGTACTCGGAACGCAGGCGTGGCACTTCGAATCTCTCCCTAATCGCGTTCAATGCTGTCTGGTGGTTCAAATGATGATACCGTTGGTGGTAGTACTCCATCAGCAGTGTGGTGACTCGGTGTCTCTTAGGCAGGATAATAGGACGCTTGGTGTCCTCGCTGACCCATGGGCAGTTTATCAGTCGTCCCCGAGACCTCATCACGTCATGCTCATCCAGTTCCGGTGAGAGTTTGTATAGAGTGCTATCCTTTTTAACAACCCTTTGCATTCCAGACTTCCCGACACGGTTTTGCAGGCCTCGGACCTCTTCAGGAAATGCCTCTCGCTGAGTTAGACGGAATATAATCCTTTCGGCCCGTCGTAATTCTTCCTGGGTAAGTGGGCCAACACTCTTCCGACCCTTTTTAGCCTTTAGCTCGAAAATGAAGCGGACAATGAATCCGACTGTCCTCAGCAATACGTTCCACTGAGAAAATCGTTCGAAGGATATAAACTGCTCTTTCGTGGCGTGGTGTAACAGCGACACCCGAATTTCCTCGGACGTCTCCCCAGTATCGGTTCCTTGCCCAGGCCACGTGTGGTCCGATTCCCAAAGAAAATCAGGGCCACGATACCACTGGCTCGAAGCGCTTAAATCCGGGTCTCGTTGCCACTTCGTACCAAGATCTGCGACATTTATCTTGGTTGAGATCCAGCGCCAGTCTTTCACGGCCGTATGCTCTAGCAGTTCTCCAACGCGACAGGCCACAAACTGACTGTATCGACGGTGGTCCGAACGTAACCAGCTTACCACGTTGCGAGAGTCGGTCCAATAGAATACGCGATCTAATCGAATGCGGTGGGATTGTATTATGGTGTTCGCTAACCTTGATCCAATAACTGCGGCTTGCAGCTCAAGGCGCGGAATCGTCGTATGTCGCAGGTTTGTCACTCGAGTTTTCGAGCCTACGAAGGCACATTCGATTGAGCTACCTTCTTCGAACCTTACGTACGCTACTGCTGCCATAGCGCTTTCGCTCGCATCGCAGAAGATATGCAGCTGGGCGTGTTTATATCGGTCAGACGTGAGGAGGCGGTAGCATCTTGGGATCTTGATATCTGTTACTTTGGGAAGAACTGCCAACCATCGGTTCCAACCTTCGGCAATGTTTCCCCCAATTTGATGATTCTTTGTTAAATCGTAAATAACAAAGTTGGTGGGAACTAACGACGACAGGCAGAGTATTAATCTGAAATGGAAAAAGGACCAAGTTCTTATCAATTACGTCTCCTTAGATTTACTTTATGAATTTTACGATTATTTGAATCGATTACATATGTTAGAAAGTTCTCCTTTATTTTTATTATATGATACCTACTTTCACGTTTATTATTAGATTTATTTTTTTTCAAATGAATAAGTATCTGGATCAAAATCTTGATAAGTTTTAGTTGCTATCTTTGCTTCACGTTGCTGGAACAAGTTAGCTATTTTTTCTCATTTACATCTCTTTGTCTGACCCTTTCTTCAAATGTTAAATTTTCTTAATTTTCCCCAATAAAAATATTTTTGGGTGTGTTATTGATGAAACTGTGAATCGAATTGTTATACTTATAAGCTGCTTCCTGCATGAGTGATTTAACTGTAATATCTGGTTTTAGTGCTTTTATGCAACTAGCAATTTCACGGATCGTTGAATGGCATATCTCTATTTGTCCATTCGTTTCAGATCTGTTGACAGGAGTTTAAAAAAAATTTATTCCTAGATTCAAAATGGCTTGTTCGATAATATTTGAAACAAAACTACTTTCATTGTCCATTACGATTTGTGCTGGTAAATCCCAGTCATATAATAGTTGTAAAAGAACATTTTTAATGTCTGCTATAGATTTTGATTTAATGGGTCTGATTTTTTAAATATTTTGAGAATTTATCTAACGATGAGATAAATAAGTTATTGGCATTATACGCAAATATATCTGTCGTGAATACCACGATCGAACGAAATTTTAAGCAATAATTTTAGGCGTGTCTTGGCGTGACTGTCGCCAAAATTATAATTTTATTTGTGTTCAAATTCGCCGATCCAAAAGGCCTATTTTCCTTCTGTCGTCTTTTTTATACCCGGAGCTCAGGCTCCCATTTGCACACGCAGGTGCTCCTGAGCTCCTCTGGAACGCAAACCCGCGGTCTGGCAAACGCATCCTCCATCTACATCAAACGCAACCGATGACAGCTCGTCACTGTTGTGACATCGTCTCCCCAAATAAGCGTGCGCGTCGTTCGCTTGTTTATGTGTGCTGTCATCTAACCATGCGCCTGATTTGTGCTGCAGCAGGTAAGTATACTCATATGCTTATTTTTTTTAAGGTTGCTACGTTACCGCCGGATACGTCCAGAACAGCCAACTTCGTCGCCGGTCGTTCCAATGTGCCACTGGCTGTTCTTAAGGTTACCCGCCTCACTTGGCCGTCCTTCGACCGTATCACTCCCACCACTCGTCCTCTGGGCCATGTGTTCCGCGGTAGGTTCGCATCCACTATCACCACAACGTCTCCTTCTGCGATAGGGCGTACCGGCTTAAACCATTTCGTCCGGCGGGTGAGCGTAGGTAGGTAGTCAGCTATCCACTTTTTCCAGAACATATCGGCCAGTAACTGTGACGTCTTCCAGGATGTTTTAAGAGCCGCTGCGCTGTCGTCGTAGTTGGTAAGTGGTTTGTCCCCGCTCGCGCTTCCCAGGAGGAAGTGATTTGGCGTCAATGGTGGCTCTGAAACGTCATCCAATGGCAAATACGTTAACGGACGTGAATTAATTACCATCTCTATCTCCGCCAGCGCCGTGCCCAGCATTTCGTCGGTAGGGTGTCTCGGAAGCCGTAAAGCGATGATGTTCTTCTTTACCGACTGCACCAACCGCTCCCAGCATCCCCCGAAATGCGGCGCTCCTGGTGGATTGAATTTCCATATCAGTGCCTGTGACGTAAATTCCTCCATCAACTGTTCACGATCAACGTTCTTCAAGCCTTCTCTCAGCTCTCTCGATGCGCCAACGAAGTTAGTTCCGCAGTCAGACAGTATTTCAGCCGGCGCTCCACGTTTCGCGATAAAACGTCTAATCGCCAGGATGCACGACGACGTCGTTAGCGAGTGCGCTACTTCGAGATGGATCGCTCTTGTGGTTAAACACGTGAAAAGGACGCCCCATCGTTTCTCCACTCGTCTGCCCACGGCTACTGTCAAGGGGCCGAAGTAATCGACCCCGGTGAACGTGAAGGCGCGTTGGTAAGCTGCCAATCTTTCGACTGGAAGATTTCCCATCTCCGGAGGATCCGGCGCTGCGTCACGATTTTTGCATTCCTGGCATGCTCGGCGGACGCGATCGTACTCGGAACGCAGGCGTGGCACTTCGAATCTCTCCCTAATCGCGTTCAATGCTGTCTGGTGGTTAAAATGATGATACCGTTGGTGGTAGTACTCCATCAGCAGTGTGGTGACTCGGTGTCTCTTAGGCAGGATAATAGGACGCTTGGTGTCCTCGCTGACCCATGGGCAGTTTATCAGTCGTCCCCGAGACCTCATCACGTCATGCTCATCCAGTTCCGGTGAGAGTTTATATAGAGTGCTATCCTTTTTAACAACCCTTTGCATTCCAGACTTCCCGACACGGTTTTGCAGGCCTCGGACCTCTTCAGGAAATGCCTCTCGCTGAGTTAGACGGAATATAATCCTTTCGGCCCGTCGTAATTCTTCCTGGGTAAGTGGGCCAACACTCTTCCGACCCTTTTTAGCCTTTAGCTCGAAAATGAAGCGGACAATGAATCCGACTGTCCTCAGCAATACGTTCCACTGAGAAAATCGTTCGAAGGATATAAACTGCTCTTTCGTGGCGTGGTGTAACAGCGACACCCGAATTTCCTCGGACGTCTCCCCAGTATCGGTTCCTTGCCCAGGCCACGTGTGGTCCGATTCCCAAAGAAAATCAGGGCCACGATACCACTGGCTCGAAGCGCTTAAATCCGGGTCTCGTTGCCACTTCGTACCAAGATCTGCGACATTTATCTTGGTTGAGATCCAGCGCCAGTCTTTCACGGCCGTATGCTCTAGCAGTTCTCCAACGCGACAGGCCACAAACTGACTGTATCGACGGTGGTCCGAACGTAACCAGCTTACCACGTTGCGAGAGTCGGTCCAATAGAATACGCGATCTAATCGAATGCGGTGGGATTGTATTATGGTGTTCGCTAACCTTGATCCAATAACTGCGGCTTGCAGCTCAAGGCGCGGAATCGTCGTATGTCGCAGGTTTGTCACTCGAGTTTTCGAGCCTACGAAGGCACATTCGATTGAGCTACCTTCTTCGAACCTTACGTACGCTACTGCTGCCATAGCGCTTTCGCTCGCATCGCAGAAGATATGCAGCTGGGCGTGTTTATATCGGTCAGACGTGAGGAGGCGGTAGCATCTTGGGATCTTGATATCTGTTACTTTGGGAAGAACTGCCAACCATCGGTTCCAACCTTCGGCAATGTTTCCCCCAATTTGATGATTCTTTGTTAAATCGTAAATAACAAAGTTGGTGGGAACTAACGACGACAGGCAGAGTATTAATCTGAAATGGAAAAAGGACCAAGTTCTTATCAATTACGTCTCCTTAGATTTACTTTATGAATTTTACGATTATTTGAATCGATTACATATGTTAGAAAGTTCTCCTTTATTTTTATTATATGATACCTACTTTCACGTTTATTATTAGATTTATTTTTTTTCAAATGAATAAGTATCTGGATCAAAATCTTGATAAGTTTTAGTTGCTATCTTTGCTTCACGTTGCTGGAACAAGTTAGCTATTTTTTCTCATTTACATCTCTTTGTCTGACCCTTTCTTCAAATGTTAAATTTTCTTAATTTTCCCCAATAAAAATATTTTTGGGTGTGTTATTGATGAAACTGTGAATCGAATTGTTATACTTACAAGCTGCTTCCTGCATGAGTGATTTAACTGTAATATCTGGTTTTAGTGCTTTTATGCAACTAGCAATTTCACGGATCGTTGAATGGCATATCTCTATTTGTCCATTCGTTTCAGATCTGTTGACAGGAGTTTAAAAAAAATTTATTCCTAGATTCAAAATGGCTTGTTCGATAATATTTGAAACAAAACTACTTTCATTGTCCATTACGATTTGTGCTGGTAAATCCCAGTCATATAATAGTTGTAAAAGAACATTTTTAATGTCTGCTATAGATTTTGATTTAATGGGTCTGATTTTTTAAATATTTTGAGAATTTATCTAACGATGAGATAAATAAGTTATTGGCATTATACGCAAATATATCTGTCGTGAATACCACGATCGAACGAAATTTTAAGCAATAATTTTAGGCGTGTCTTGGCGTGACTGTCGCCAAAATTTTAATTTTATTTGTGTTCAAATTCGCCGATCCAAAAGGCCTATTTTCCTTCTGTCGTCTTTTTTATACCCGGAGCTCAGGCTCCCATTTGCACACGCAGGTGCTCCTGAGCTCCTCTGGAACGCAAACCCGCGGTCTGGCAAACGCATCCTCCATCTACATCAAACGCAACCGATGACAGCTCGTCACTGTTGTGACATCGTCTCCCCAAATAAGCGTGCGCGTCGTTCGCTTGTTTATGTGTGCTGTCATCTAACCATGCGCCTGATTTGTGCTGCAGCAGGTAAGTATACTCATATGCTTATTTTTTTTTAAGGTTGCTACGTTACCGCCGGATACGTCCAGAACAGCCAACTTCGTCGCCGGTCGTTCCAATGTGCCACTGGCTGTTCTTAAGGTTACCCGCCTCACTTGGCCGTCCTTCGACCGTATCACTCCCACCACTCGTCCTCTGGGCCATGTGTTCCGCGGTAGGTTCGCATCCACTATCACCACAACGTCTCCTTCTGCGATAGGGCGTACCGGCTTAAACCATTTCGTCCGGCGGGTGAGCGTAGGTAGGTAGTCAGCTATCCACTTTTTCCAGAACATATCGGCCAGTAACTGTGACGTCTTCCAGGATGTTTTAAGAGCCGCTGCGCTGTCGTCGTAGTTGGTAAGTGGTTTGTCCCCGCTCGCGCTTCCCAGGAGGAAGTGATTTGGCGTCAATGGTGGCTCTGAAACGTCATCCAATGGCAAATACGTTAACGGACGTGAATTAATTACCATCTCTATCTCCGCCAGCGCCGTGCCCAGAATTTCGTCGGTAGGGTGTCTCGGAAGCCGTAAAGCGATGATGTTCTTCTTTACCGACTGCACCAACCGCTCCCAGCATCCCCCGAAATGCGGCGCTCCTGGTGGATTGAATTTCCATATCAGTGCCTGTGACGTAAATTCCTCCATCAACTGTTCACGATCAACGTTCTTCAAGCCTTCTCTCAGCTCTCTCGATGCGCCAACGAAGTTAGTTCCGCAGTCAGACAGTATTTCAGCCGGCGCTCCACGTTTCGCGATAAAACGTCTAATCGCCAGGATGCACGACGACGTCGTTAGCGAGTGCGCTACTTCGAGATGGATCGCTCTTGTGGTTAAACACGTGAAAAGGACGCCCCATCGTTTCTCCACTCGTCTGCCCACGGCTACTGTCAAGGGGCCGAAGTAATCGACCCCGGTGAACGTGAAGGCGCGTTGGTAAGCTGCCAATCTTTCGACTGGAAGATTTCCCATCTCCGGAGGATCCGGCGCTGTGTCACGATTTTTGCATTCCTGGCATGCTCGGCGGACGCGATCGTACTCGGAACGCAGGCGTGGCACTTCGAATCTCTCCCTAATCGCGTTCAATGCTGTCTGGTGGTTCAAATGATGATACCGTTGGTGGTAGTACTCCATCAGCAGTGTGTTGACTCGGTGTCTCTTAGGCAGGATAATAGGACGCTTGGTGTCCTCGCTGACCCATGGGCAGTTTATCAGTCGTCCCCGAGACCTCATCACGTCATGCTCATCCAGTTCCGGTGAGAGTTTATATAGAGTGCTATCCTTTTTAACAACCCTTTGCATTCCAGACTTCCCGACACGGTTTTGCAGGCCTCGGACCTCTTCAGGAAATGCCTCTCGCTGAGTTAGACGGAATATAATCCTTTCGGCCCGTCGTAATTCTTCCTGGGTAAGTGGGCCAACACTCTTCCGACCCTTTTTAGCCTTTAGCTCGAAAATGAAGCGGACAATGAATCCGACTGTCCTCAGCAATACGTTCCACTGAGAAAATCGTTCGAAGGATATAAACTGCTCTTTCGTGGCGTGGTGTAACAGCGACACCCGAATTTCCTCGGACGTCTCCCCAGTATCGGTTCCTTGCCCAGGCCACGTGTGGTCCGATTCCCAAAGAAAATCAGGGCCACGATACCACTGGCTCGAAGCGCTTAAATCCGGGTCTCGTTGCCACTTCGTACCAAGATCTGCGACATTTATCTTGGTTGAGATCCAGCGCCAGTCTTTCACGGCCGTATGCTCTAGCAGTTCTCCAACGCGACAGGCCACAAACTGACTGTATCGACGGTGGTCCGAACGTAACCAGCTTACCACGTTGCGAGAGTCGGTCCAATAGAATACGCGATCTAATCGAATGCGGTGGGATTGTATTATGGTGTTCGCTAACCTTGATCCAATAACTGCGGCTTGCAGCTCAAGGCGCGGAATCGTCGTATGTCGCAGGTTTGTCACTCGAGTTTTCGAGCCTACGAAGGCACATTCGATTGAGCTACCTTCTTCGAACCTTACGTACGCTACTGCTGCCATAGCGCTTTCGCTCGCATCGCAGAAGATATGCAGCTGGGCGTGTTTATATCGGTCAGACGTGAGGAGGCGGTAGCATCTTGGGATCTTGATATCTGTTACTTTGGGAAGAACTGCCAACCATCGGTTCCAACCTTCGGCAATGTTTCCCCCAATTTGATGATTCTTTGTTAAATCGTAAATAACAAAGTTGGTGGGAACTAACGACGACAGGCAGAGTATTAATCTGAAATGGAAAAAGGACCAAGTTCTTATCAATTACGTCTCCTTAGATTTACTTTATGAATTTTACGATTATTTGAATCGATTACATATGTTAGAAAGTTCTCCTTTATTTTTATTATATGATACCTACTTTCACGTTTATTATTAGATTTATTTTTTTTCAAATGAATAAGTATCTGGATCAAAATCTTGATAAGTTTTAGTTGCTATCTTTGCTTCACGTTGCTGGAACAAGTTAGCTATTTTTTCTCATTTACATCTCTTTGTCTGACCCTTTCTTCAAATGTTAAATTTTCTTAATTTTCCCCAATAAAAATATTTTTGGGTGTGTTATTGATGAAACTGTGAATCGAATTGTTATACTTACAAGCTGCTTCCTGCATGAGTGATTTAACTGTAATATCTGGTTTTAGTGCTTTTATGCAACTAGCAATTTCACGGATCGTTGAATGGCATATCTCTATTTGTCCATTCGTTTCAGATCTGTTGACAGGAGTTTAAAAAAAATTTATTCCTAGATTCAAAATGGCTTGTTCGATAATATTTGAAACAAAACTACTTTCATTGTCCATTACGATTTGTGCTGGTAAATCCCAGTCATATAATAGTTGTAAAAGAACATTTTTAATGTCTGCTATAGATTTTGATTTAATGGGTCTGATTTTTTAAATATTTTGAGAATTTATCTAACGATGAGATAAATAAGTTATTGGCATTATACGCAAATATATCTGTCGTGAATACCACGATCGAACGAAATTTTAAGCAATAATTTTAGGCGTGTCTTGGCGTGACTGTCGCCAAAATTTTAATTTTATTTGTGTTCAAATTCGCCGATCCAAAAGGCCTATTTTCCTTCTGTCGTCTTTTTTATACCCGGAGCTCAGGCTCCCATTTGCACACGCAGGTGCTCCTGAGCTCCTCTGGAACGCAAACCCGCGGTCTGGCAAACGCATCCTCCATCTACATCAAACGCAACCGATGACAGCTCGTCACTGTTGTGACATCGTCTCCCCAAATAAGCGTGCGCGTCGTTCGCTTGTTTATGTGTGCTGTCATCTAACCATGCGCCTGATTTGTGCTGCAGCAGGTAAGTATACTCATATGCTTATTTTTTTTTAAGGTTGCTACGTTACCGCCGGATACGTCCAGAACAGCCAACTTCGTCGCCGGTCGTTCCAATGTGCCACTGGCTGTTCTTAAGGTTACCCGCCTCACTTGGCCGTCCTTCGACCGTATCACTCCCACCACTCGTCCTCTGGGCCATGTGTTCCGCGGTAGGTTCGCATCCACTATCACCACAACGTCTCCTTCTGCGATAGGGCGTACCGGCTTAAACCATTTCGTCCGGCGGGTGAGCGTAGGTAGGTAGTCAGCTATCCACTTTTTCCAGAACATATCGGCCAGTAACTGTGACGTCTTCCAGGATGTTTTAAGAGCCGCTGCGCTGTCGTCGTAGTTGGTAAGTGGTTTGTCCCCGCTCGCGCTTCCCAGGAGGAAGTGATTTGGCGTCAATGGTGGCTCTGAAACGTCATCCAATGGCAAATACGTTAACGGACGTGAATTAATTACCATCTCTATCTCCGCCAGCGCCGTGCCCAGAATTTCGTCGGTAGGGTGTCTCGGAAGCCGTAAAGCGATGATGTTCTTCTTTACCGACTGCACCAACCGCTCCCAGCATCCCCCGAAATGCGGCGCTCCTGGTGGATTGAATTTCCATATCAGTGCCTGTGACGTAAATTCCTCCATCAACTGTTCACGATCAACGTTCTTCAAGCCTTCTCTCAGCTCTCTCGATGCGCCAACGAAGTTAGTTCCGCAGTCAGACAGTATTTCAGCCGGCGCTCCACGTTTCGCGATAAAACGTCTAATCGCCAGGATGCACGACGACGTCGTTAGCGAGTGCGCTACTTCGAGATGGATCGCTCTTGTGGTTAAACACGTGAAAAGGACGCCCCATCGTTTCTCCACTCGTCTGCCCACGGCTACTGTCAAGGGGCCGAAGTAATCGACCCCGGTGAACGTGAAGGCGCGTTGGTAAGCTGCCAATCTTTCGACTGGAAGATTTCCCATCTCCGGAGGATCCGGCGCTGCGTCACGATTTTTGCATTCCTGGCATGCTCGGCGGACGCGATCGTACTCGGAACGCAGGCGTGGCACTTCGAATCTCTCCCTAATCGCGTTCAATGCTGTCTGGTGGTTCAAATGATGATACCGTTGGTGGTAGTACTCCATCAGCAGTGTGTTGACTCGGTGTCTCTTAGGCAGGATAATAGGACGCTTGGTGTCCTCGCTGACCCATGGGCAGTTTATCAGTCGTCCCCGAGACCTCATCACGTCATGCTCATCCAGTTCCGGTGAGAGTTTGTATAGAGTGCTATCCTTTTTAACAACCCTTTGCATTCCAGACTTCCCGACACGGTTTTGCAGGCCTCGGACCTCTTCAGGAAATGCCTCTCGCTGAGTTAGACGGAATATAATCCTTTCGGCCCGTCGTAATTCTTCCTGGGTAAGTGGGCCAACACTCTTCCGACCCTTTTTAGCCTTTAGCTCGAAAATGAAGCGGACAATGAATCCGACTGTCCTCAGCAATACGTTCCACTGAGAAAATCGTTCGAAGGATATAAACTGCTCTTTCGTGGCGTGGTGTAACAGCGACACCCGAATTTCCTCGGACGTCTCCCCAGTATCGGTTCCTTGCCCAGGCCACGTGTGGTCCGATTCCCAAAGAAAATCAGGGCCACGATACCACTGGCTCGAAGCGCTTAAATCCGGGTCTCGTTGCCACTTCGTACCAAGATCTGCGACATTTATCTTGGTTGAGATCCAGCGCCAGTCTTTCACGGCCGTATGCTCTAGCAGTTCTCCAACGCGACAGGCCACAAACTGACTGTATCGACGGTGGTCCGAACGTAACCAGCTTACCACGTTGCGAGAGTCGGTCCAATAGAATACGCGATCTAATCGAATGCGGTGGGATTGTATTATGGTGTTCGCTAACCTTGATCCAATAACTGCGGCTTGCAGCTCAAGGCGCGGAATCGTCGTATGTCGCAGGTTTGTCACTCGAGTTTTCGAGCCTACGAAGGCACATTCGATTGAGCTACCTTCTTCGAACCTTACGTACGCTACTGCTGCCATAGCGCTTTCGCTCGCATCGCAGAAGATATGCAGCTGGGCGTGTTTATATCGGTCAGACGTGAGGAGGCGGTAGCATCTTGGGATCTTGATATCTGTTACTTTGGGAAGAACTGCCAACCATCGGTTCCAACCTTCGGCAATGTTTCCCCCAATTTGATGATTCTTTGTTAAATCGTAAATAACAAAGTTGGTGGGAACTAACGACGACAGGCAGAGTATTAATCTGAAATGGAAAAAGGACCAAGTTCTTATCAATTACGTCTCCTTAGATTTACTTTATGAATTTTACGATTATTTGAATCGATTACATATGTTAGAAAGTTCTCCTTTATTTTTATTATATGATACCTACTTTCACGTTTATTATTATTATTATTATCTGGATCAAAATCTTGATAAGTTTTAGTTGCTATCTTTGCTTCACGTTGCTGGAACAAGTTAGCTATTTTTTCTCATTTACATCTCTTTGTCTGACCCTTTCTTCAAATGTTAAATTTTCTTAATTTTCCCCAATAAAAATATTTTTGGGTGTGTTATTGATGAAACTGTGAATCGAATTGTTATACTTATAAGCTGCTTCCTGCATGAGTGATTTAACTGTAATATCTGGTTTTAGTGCTTTTATGCAACTAGCAATTTCACGGATCGTTGAATGGCATATCTCTATTTGTCCATTCGTTTCAGATCTGTTGACAGGAGTTTTAAAAAAATTTATTCCTAGATTCAAAATGGCTTGTTCGATAATATTTGAAACAAAACTACTTTCATTGTCCATTACGATTTGTGCTGGTAAATCCCAGTCATATAATAGTTGTAAAAGAACATTTTTAATGTCTGCTATAGATTTTGATTTAATGGGTCTGATTTTTTAAATATTTTGAGAATTTATCTAACGATGAGATAAATAAGTTATTGGCATTATACGCAAATATATCTGTCGTGAATACCACGATCGAACGAAATTTTAAGCAATAATTTTAGGCGTGTCTTGGCGTGACTGTCGCCAAAATTATAATTTTATTTGTGTTCAAATTCGCCGATCCAAAAGGCCTATTTTCCTTCTGTCGTCTTTTTTATACCCGGAGCTCAGGCTCCCATTTGCACACGCAGGTGCTCCTGAGCTCCTCTGGAACGCAAACCCGCGGTCTGGCAAACGCATCCTCCATCTACATCAAACGCAACCGATGACAGCTCGTCACTGTTGTGACATCGTCTCCCCAAATAAGCGTGCGCGTCGTTCGCTTGTTTATGTGTGCTGTCATCTAACCATGCGCCTGATTTGTGCTGCAGCGGGTAAGTATACTCATATGCTTATTTTTTTAAGGTTGCTACGTTACCGCCGGATACGTCCAGAACAGCCAACTTCGTCGCCGGTCGTTCCAATGTGCCACTGGCTGTTCTTAAGGTTACCCGCCTCACTTGGCCGTCCTTCGACCGTATCACTCCCACCACTCGTCCTCTGGGCCATGTGTTCCGCGGTAGGTTCGCATCCACTATCACCACAACGTCTCCTTCTGCGATAGGGCGTACCGGCTTAAACCATTTCGTCCGGCGGGTGAGCGTAGGTAGGTAGTCAGCTATCCACTTTTTCCAGAACATATCGGCCAGTAACTGTGACGTCTTCCAGGATGTTTTAAGAGCCGCTGCGCTGTCGTCGTAGTTGGTAAGTGGTTTGTCCCCGCTCGCGCTTCCCAGGAGGAAGTGATTTGGCGTCAATGGTGGCTCTGAAACGTCATCCAATGGCAAATACGTTAACGGACGTGAATTAATTACCATCTCTATCTCCGCCAGCGCCGTGCCCAGAATTTCGTCGGTAGGGTGTCTCGGAAGCCGTAAAGCGATGATGTTCTTCTTTACCGACTGCACCAACCGCTCCCAGCATCCCCCGAAATGCGGCGCTCCTGGTGGATTGAATTTCCATATCAGTGCCTGTGACGTAAATTCCTCCATCAACTGTTCACGATCAACGTTCTTCAAGCCTTCTCTCAGCTCTCTCGATGCGCCAACGAAGTTAGTTCCGCAGTCAGACAGTATTTCAGCCGGCGCTCCACGTTTCGCGATAAAACGTCTAATCGCCAGGATGCACGACGACGTCGTTAGCGAGTGCGCTACTTCGAGATGGATCGCTCTTGTGGTTAAACACGTGAAAAGGACGCCCCATCGTTTCTCCACTCGTCTGCCCACGGCTACTGTCAAGGGGCCGAAGTAATCGACCCCGGTGAACGTGAAGGCGCGTTGGTAAGCTGCCAATCTTTCGACTGGAAGATTTCCCATCTCCGGAGGATCCGGCGCTGCGTCACGATTTTTGCATTCCTGGCATGCTCGGCGGACGCGATCGTACTCGGAACGCAGGCGTGGCACTTCGAATCTCTCCCTAATCGCGTTCAATGCTGTCTGGTGGTTCAAATGATGATACCGTTGGTGGTAGTACTCCATCAGCAGTGTGGTGACTCGGTGTCTCTTAGGCAGGATAATAGGACGCTTGGTGTCCTCGCTGACCCATGGGCAGTTTATCAGTCGTCCCCGAGACCTCATCACGTCATGCTCATCCAGTTCCGGTGAGAGTTTGTATAGAGTGCTATCCTTTTTAACAACCCTTTGCATTCCAGACTTCCCGACACGGTTTTGCAGGCCTCGGACCTCTTCAGGAAATGCCTCTCGCTGAGTTAGACGGAATATAATCCTTTCGGCCCGTCGTAATTCTTCCTGGGTAAGTGGGCCAACACTCTTCCGACCCTTTTTAGCCTTTAGCTCGAAAATGAAGCGGACAATGAATCCGACTGTCCTCAGCAATACGTTCCACTGAGAAAATCGTTCGAAGGATATAAACTGCTCTTTCGTGGCGTGGTGTAACAGCGACACCCGAATTTCCTCGGACGTCTCCCCAGTATCGGTTCCTTGCCCAGGCCACGTGTGGTCCGATTCCCAAAGAAAATCAGGGCCACGATACCACTGGCTCGAAGCGCTTAAATCCGGGTCTCGTTGCCACTTCGTACCAAGATCTGCGACATTTATCTTGGTTGAGATCCAGCGCCAGTCTTTCACGGCCGTATGCTCTAGCAGTTCTCCAACGCGACAGGCCACAAACTGACTGTATCGACGGTGGTCCGAACGTAACCAGCTTACCACGTTGCGAGAGTCGGTCCAATAGAATACGCGATCTAATCGAATGCGGTGGGATTGTATTATGGTGTTCGCTAACCTTGATCCAATAACTGCGGCTTGCAGCTCAAGGCGCGGAATCGTCGTATGTCGCAGGTTTGTCACTCGAGTTTTCGAGCCTACGAAGGCACATTCGATTGAGCTACCTTCTTCGAACCTTACGTACGCTACTGCTGCCATAGCGCTTTCGCTCGCATCGCAGAAGATATGCAGCTGGGCGTGTTTATATCGGTCAGACGTGAGGAGGCGGTAGCATCTTGGGATCTTGATATCTGTTACTTTGGGAAGAACTGCCAACCATCGGTTCCAACCTTCGGCAATGTTTCCCCCAATTTGATGATTCTTTGTTAAATCGTAAATAACAAAGTTGGTGGGAACTAACGACGACAGGCAGAGTATTAATCTGAAATGGAAAAAGGACCAAGTTCTTATCAATTACGTCTCCTTAGATTTACTTTATGAATTTTACGATTATTTGAATCGATTACATATGTTAGAAAGTTCTCCTTTATTTTTATTATATGATACCTACTTTCACGTTTATTATTAGATTTATTTTTTTTCAAATGAATAAGTATCTGGATCAAAATCTTGATAAGTTTTAGTTGCTATCTTTGCTTCACGTTGCTGGAACAAGTTAGCTATTTTTTCTCATTTACATCTCTTTGTCTGACCCTTTCTTCAAATGTTAAATTTTCTTAATTTTCCCCAATAAAAATATTTTTGGGTGTGTTATTGATGAAACTGTGAATCGAATTGTTATACTTATAAGCTGCTTCCTGCATGAGTGATTTAACTGTAATATCTGGTTTTAGTGCTTTTATGCAACTAGCAATTTCACGGATCGTTGAATGGCATATCTCTATTTGTCCATTCGTTTCAGATCTGTTGACAGGAGTTTTAAAAAAATTTATTCCTAGATTCAAAATGGCTTGTTCGATAATATTTGAAACAAAACTACTTTCATTGTCCATTACGATTTGTGCTGGTAAATCCCAGTCATATAATAGTTGTAAAAGAACATTTTTAATGTCTGCTATAGATTTTGATTTAATGGGTCTGATTTTTTAAATATTTTGAGAATTTATCTAACGATGAGATAAATAAGTTATTGGCATTATACGCAAATATATCTGTCGTGAATACCACGATCGAACGAAATTTTAAGCAATAATTTTAGGCGTGTCTTGGCGTGACTGTCGCCAAAATTATAATTTTATTTGTGTTCAAATTCGCCGATCCAAAAGGCCTATTTTCCTTCTGTCGTCTTTTTTATACCCGGAGCTCAGGCTCCCATTTGCACACGCAGGTGCTCCTGAGCTCCTCTGGAACGCAAACCCGCGGTCTGGCAAACGCATCCTCCATCTACATCAAACGCAACCGATGACAGCTCGTCACTGTTGTGACATCGTCTCCCCAAATAAGCGTGCGCGTCGTTCGCTTGTTTATGTGTGCTGTCATCTAACCATGCGACTGATTTGTGCTGCAGCAGGTAAGTATACTCATATGCTTATTTTTTTTTAAGGTTGCTACGTTACCGCCGGATACGTCCAGAACAGCCAACTTCGTCGCCGGTCGTTCCAATGTGCCACTGGCTGTTCTTAAGGTTACCCGCCTCACTTGGCCGTCCTTCGACCGTATCACTCCCACCACTCGTCCTCTGGGCCATGTGTTCCGCGGTAGGTTCGCATCCACTATCACCACAACGTCTCCTTCTGCGATAGGGCGTACCGGCTTAAACCATTTCGTCCGGCGGGTGAGCGTAGGTAGGTAGTCAGCTATCCACTTTTTCCAGAACATATCGGCCAGTAACTGTGACGTCTTCCAGGATGTTTTAAGAGCCGCTGCGCTGTCGTCGTAGTTGGTAAGTGGTTTGTCCCCGCTCGCGCTTCCCAGGAGGAAGTGATTTGGCGTCAATGGTGGCTCTGAAACGTCATCCAATGGCAAATACGTTAACGGACGTGAATTAATTACCATCTCTATCTCCGCCAGCGCCGTGCCCAGAATTTCGTCGGTAGGGTGTCTCGGAAGCCGTAAAGCGATGATGTTCTTCTTTACCGACTGCACCAACCGCTCCCAGCATCCCCCGAAATGCGGCGCTCCTGGTGGATTGAATTTCCATATCAGTGCCTGTGACGTAAATTCCTCCATCAACTGTTCACGATCAACGTTCTTCAAGCCTTCTCTCAGCTCTCTCGATGCGCCAACGAAGTTAGTTCCGCAGTCAGACAGTATTTCAGCCGGCGCTCCACGTTTCGCGATAAAACGTCTAATCGCCAGGATGCACGACGACGTCGTTAGCGAGTGCGCTACTTCGAGATGGATCGCTCTTGTGGTTAAACACGTGAAAAGGACGCCCCATCGTTTCTCCACTCGTCTGCCCACGGCTACTGTCAAGGGGCCGAAGTAATCGACCCCGGTGAACGTGAAGGCGCGTTGGTAAGCTGCCAATCTTTCGACTGGAAGATTTCCCATCTCCGGAGGATCCGGCGCTGCGTCACGATTTTTGCATTCCTGGCATGCTCGGCGGACGCGATCGTACTCGGAACGCAGGCGTGGCACTTCGAATCTCTCCCTAATCGCGTTCAATGCTGTCTGGTGGTTCAAATGATGATACCGTTGGTGGTAGTACTCCATCAGCAGTGTGGTGACTCGGTGTCTCTTAGGCAGGATAATAGGACGCTTGGTGTCCTCGCTGACCCATGGGCAGTTTATCAGTCGTCCCCGAGACCTCATCACGTCATGCTCATCCAGTTCCGGTGAGAGTTTGTATAGAGTGCTATCCTTTTTAACAACCCTTTGCATTCCAGACTTCCCGACACGGTTTTGCAGGCCTCGGACCTCTTCAGGAAATGCCTCTCGCTGAGTTAGACGGAATATAATCCTTTCGGCCCGTCGTAATTCTTCCTGGGTAAGTGGGCCAACACTCTTCCGACCCTTTTTAGCCTTTAGCTCGAAAATGAAGCGGACAATGAATCCGACTGTCCTCAGCAATACGTTCCACTGAGAAAATCGTTCGAAGGATATAAACTGCTCTTTCGTGGCGTGGTGTAACAGCGACACCCGAATTTCCTCGGACGTCTCCCCAGTATCGGTTCCTTGCCCAGGCCACGTGTGGTCCGATTCCCAAAGAAAATCAGGGCCACGATACCACTGGCTCGAAGCGCTTAAATCCGGGTCTCGTTGCCACTTCGTACCAAGATCTGCGACATTTATCTTGGTTGAGATCCAGCGCCAGTCTTTCACGGCCGTATGCTCTAGCAGTTCTCCAACGCGACAGGCCACAAACTGACTGTATCGACGGTGGTCCGAACGTAACCAGCTTACCACGTTGCGAGAGTCGGTCCAATAGAATACGCGATCTAATCGAATGCGGTGGGATTGTATTATGGTGTTCGCTAACCTTGATCCAATAACTGCGGCTTGCAGCTCAAGGCGCGGAATCGTCGTATGTCGCAGGTTTGTCACTCGAGTTTTCGAGCCTACGAAGGCACATTCGATTGAGCTACCTTCTTCGAACCTTACGTACGCTACTGCTGCCATAGCGCTTTCGCTCGCATCGCAGAAGATATGCAGCTGGGCGTGTTTATATCGGTCAGACGTGAGGAGGCGGTAGCATCTTGGGATCTTGATATCTGTTACTTTGGGAAGAACTGCCAACCATCGGTTCCAACCTTCGGCAATGTTTCCCCCAATTTGATGATTCTTTGTTAAATCGTAAATAACAAAGTTGGTGGGAACTAACGACGACAGGCAGAGTATTAATCTGAAATGGAAAAAGGACCAAGTTCTTATCAATTACGTCTCCTTAGATTTACTTTATGAATTTTACGATTATTTGAATCGATTACATATGTTAGAAAGTTCTCCTTTATTTTTATTATATGATACCTACTTTCACGTTTATTATTAGATTTATTTTTTTTTCAAATGAATAAGTATCTGGATCAAAATCTTGATAAGTTTTAGTTGCTATCTTTGCTTCACGTTGCTGGAACAAGTTAGCTATTTTTTCTCATTTACATCTCTTTGTCTGACCCTTTCTTCAAATGTTAAATTTTCTTAATTTTCCCCAATAAAAATATTTTTGGGTGTGTTATTGATGAAACTGTGAATCGAATTGTTATACTTATAAGCTGCTTCCTGCATGAGTGATTTAACTGTAATATCTGGTTTTAGTGCTTTTATGCAACTAGCAATTTCACGGATCGTTGAATGGCATATCTCTATTTGTCCATTCGTTTCAGATCTGTTGACAGGAGTTTTAAAAAAATTTATTCCTAGATTCAAAATGGCTTGTTCGATAATATTTGAAACAAAACTACTTTCATTGTCCATTACGATTTGTGCTGGTAAATCCCAGTCATATAATAGTTGTAAAAGAACATTTTTAATGTCTGCTATAGATTTTGATTTAATGGGTCTGATTTTTTAAATATTTTAATAAGTTAATAAATAAGTTATTGGCATTATACGCAAATATATCTGTCGTGAATACCACGATCGAACGAAATTTTAAGCAATAATTTTAGGCGTGTCTTGGCGTGACTGTCGCCAAAATTTTAATTTTATTTGTGTTCAAATTCGCCGATCCAAAAGGCCTATTTTCCTTCTGTCGTCTTTTTTATACCCGGAGCTCAGGCTCCCATTTGCACACGCAGGTGCTCCTGAGCTCCTCTGGAACGCAAACCCGCGGTCTGGCAAACGCATCCTCCATCTACATCAAACGCAACCGATGACAGCTCGTCACTGTTGTGACATCGTCTCCCCAAATAAGCGTGCGCGTCGTTCGCTTGTTTATGTGTGCTGTCATCTAACCATGCGCCTGATTTGTGCTGCAGCAGGTAAGTATACTCATATGCTTATTTTTTTTTAAGGTTGCTACGTTACCGCCGGATACGTCCAGAACAGCCAACTTCGTCGCCGGTCGTTCCAATGTGCCACTGGCTGTTCTTAAGGTTACCCGCCTCACTTGGCCGTCCTTCGACCGTATCACTCCCACCACTCGTCCTCTGGGCCATGTGTTCCGCGGTAGGTTCGCATCCACTATCACCACAACGTCTCCTTCTGCGATAGGGCGTACCGGCTTAAACCATTTCGTCCGGCGGGTGAGCGTAGGTAGGTAGTCAGCTATCCACTTTTTCCAGAACATATCGGCCAGTAACTGTGACGTCTTCCAGGATGTTTTAAGAGCCGCTGCGCTGTCGTCGTAGTTGGTAAGTGGTTTGTCCCCGCTCGCGCTTCCCAGGAGGAAGTGATTTGGCGTCAATGGTGGCTCTGAAACGTCATCCAATGGCAAATACGTTAACGGACGTGAATTAATTACCATCTCTATCTCCGCCAGCGCCGTGCCCAGAATTTCGTCGGTAGGGTGTCTCGGAAGCCGTAAAGCGATGATGTTCTTCTTTACCGACTGCACCAACCGCTCCCAGCATCCCCCGAAATGCGGCGCTCCTGGTGGATTGAATTTCCATATCAGTGCCTGTGACGTAAATTCCTCCATCAACTGTTCACGATCAACGTTCTTCAAGCCTTCTCTCAGCTCTCTCGATGCGCCAACGAAGTTAGTTCCGCAGTCAGACAGTATTTCAGCCGGCGCTCCACGTTTCGCGATAAAACGTCTAATCGCCAGGATGCACGACGACGTCGTTAGCGAGTGCGCTACTTCGAGATGGATCGCTCTTGTGGTTAAACACGTGAAAAGGACGCCCCATCGTTTCTCCACTCGTCTGCCCACGGCTACTGTCAAGGGGCCGAAGTAATCGACCCCGGTGAACGTGAAGGCGCGTTGGTAAGCTGCCAATCTTTCGACTGGAAGATTTCCCATCTCCGGAGGATCCGGCGCTGCGTCACGATTTTTGCATTCCTGGCATGCTCGGCGGACGCGATCGTACTCGGAACGCAGGCGTGGCACTTCGAATCTCTCCCTAATCGCGTTCAATGCTGTCTGGTGGTTCAAATGATGATACCGTTGGTGGTAGTACTCCATCAGCAGTGTGGTGACTCGGTGTCTCTTAGGCAGGATAATAGGACGCTTGGTGTCCTCGCTGACCCATGGGCAGTTTATCAGTCGTCCCCGAGACCTCATCACGTCATGCTCATCCAGTTCCGGTGAGAGTTTGTATAGAGTGCTATCCTTTTTAACAACCCTTTGCATTCCAGACTTCCCGACACGGTTTTGCAGGCCTCGGACCTCTTCAGGAAATGCCTCTCGCTGAGTTAGACGGAATATAATCCTTTCGGCCCGTCGTAATTCTTCCTGGGTAAGTGGGCCAACACTCTTCCGACCCTTTTTAGCCTTTAGCTCGAAAATGAAGCGGACAATGAATCCGACTGTCCTCAGCAATACGTTCCACTGAGAAAATCGTTCGAAGGATATAAACTGCTCTTTCGTGGCGTGGTGTAACAGCGACACCCGAATTTCCTCGGACGTCTCCCCAGTATCGGTTCCTTGCCCAGGCCACGTGTGGTCCGATTCCCAAAGAAAATCAGGGCCACGATACCACTGGCTCGAAGCGCTTAAATCCGGGTCTCGTTGCCACTTCGTACCAAGATCTGCGACATTTATCTTGGTTGAGATCCAGCGCCAGTCTTTCACGGCCGTATGCTCTAGCAGTTCTCCAACGCGACAGGCCACAAACTGACTGTATCGACGGTGGTCCGAACGTAACCAGCTTACCACGTTGCGAGAGTCGGTCCAATAGAATACGCGATCTAATCGAATGCGGTGGGATTGTATTATGGTGTTCGCTAACCTTGATCCAATAACTGCGGCTTGCAGCTCAAGGCGCGGAATCGTCGTATGTCGCAGGTTTGTCACTCGAGTTTTCGAGCCTACGAAGGCACATTCGATTGAGCTACCTTCTTCGAACCTTACGTACGCTACTGCTGCCATAGCGCTTTCGCTCGCATCGCAGAAGATATGCAGCTGGGCGTGTTTATATCGGTCAGACGTGAGGAGGCGGTAGCATCTTGGGATCTTGATATCTGTTACTTTGGGAAGAACTGCCAACCATCGGTTCCAACCTTCGGCAATGTTTCCCCCAATTTGATGATTCTTTGTTAAATCGTAAATAACAAAGTTGGTGGGAACTAACGACGACAGGCAGAGTATTAATCTGAAATGGAAAAAGGACCAAGTTCTTATCAATTACGTCTCCTTAGATTTACTTTATGAATTTTACGATTATTTGAATCGATTACATATGTTAGAAAGTTCTCCTTTATTTTTATTTTATGATACCTACTTTCACGTTTATTATTAGATTTATTTTTTTTCAAATGAATAAGTATCTGGATCAAAATCTTGATAAGTTTTAGTTGCTATCTTTGCTTCACGTTGCTGGAACAAGTTAGCTATTTTTTCTCATTTACATCTCTTTGTCTGACCCTTTCTTCAAATGTTAAATTTTCTTAATTTTCCCCAATAAAAATATTTTTGGGTGTGTTATTGATGAAACTGTGAATCGAATTGTTATACTTATAAGCTGCTTCCTGCATGAGTGATTTAACTGTAATATCTGGTTTTAGTGCTTTTATGCAACTAGCAATTTCACGGATCGTTGAATGGCATATCTCTATTTGTCCATTCGTTTCAGATCTGTTGACAGGAGTTTTAAAAAAATTTATTCCTAGATTCAAAATGGCTTGTTCGATAATATTTGAAACAAAACTACTTTCATTGTCCATTACGATTTGTGCTGGTAAATCCCAGTCATATAATAGTTGTAAAAGAACATTTTTAATGTCTGCTATAGATTTTGATTTAATGGGTCTGATTTTTTAAATATTTTAATAAGTTAATAAATAAGTTATTGGCATTATACGCAAATATATCTGTCGTGAATACCACGATCGAACGAAATTTTAAGCAATAATTTTAGGCGTGTCTTGGCGTGACTGTCGCCAAAATTTTAATTTTATTTGTGTTCAAATTCGCCGATCCAAAAGGCCTATTTTCCTTCTGTCGTCTTTTTTATACCCGGAGCTCAGGCTCCCATTTGCACACGCAGGTGCTCCTGAGCTCCTCTGGAACGCAAACCCGCGGTCTGGCAAACGCATCCTCCATCTACATCAAACGCAACCGATGACAGCTCGTCACTGTTGTGACATCGTCTCCCCAAATAAGCGTGCGCGTCGTTCGCTTGTTTATGTGTGCTGTCATCTAACCATGCGCCTGATTTGTGCTGCAGCAGGTAAGTATACTCATATGCTTATTTTTTTTAAGGTTGCTACGTTACCGCCGGATACGTCCAGAACAGCCAACTTCGTCGCCGGTCGTTCCAATGTGCCACTGGCTGTTCTTAAGGTTACCCGCCTCACTTGGCCGTCCTTCGACCGTATCACTCCCACCACTCGTCCTCTGGGCCATGTGTTCCGCGGTAGGTTCGCATCCACTATCACCACAACGTCTCCTTCTGCGATAGGGCGTACCGGCTTAAACCATTTCGTCCGGCGGGTGAGCGTAGGTAGGTAGTCAGCTATCCACTTTTTTCAGAACATATCGGCCAGTAACTGTGACGTCTTCCAGGATGTTTTAAGAGCCGCTGCGCTGTCGTCGTAGTTGGTAAGTGGTTTGTCCCCGCTCGCGCTTCCCAGGAGGAAGTGATTTGGCGTCAATGGTGGCTCTGAAACGTCATCCAATGGCAAATACGTTAACGGACGTGAATTAATTACCATCTCTATCTCCGCCAGCGCCGTGCCCAGAATTTCGTCGGTAGGGTGTCTCGGAAGCCGTAAAGCGATGATGTTCTTCTTTACCGACTGCACCAACCGCTCCCAGCATCCCCCGAAATGCGGCGCTCCTGGTGGATTGAATTTCCATATCAGTGCCTGTGACGTAAATTCCTCCATCAACTGTTCACGATCAACGTTCTTCAAGCCTTCTCTCAGCTCTCTCGATGCGCCAACGAAGTTAGTTCCGCAGTCAGACAGTATTTCAGCCGGCGCTCCACGTTTCGCGATAAAACGTCTAATCGCCAGGATGCACGACGACGTCGTTAGCGAGTGCGCTACTTCGAGATGGATCGCTCTTGTGGTTAAACACGTGAAAAGGACGCCCCATCGTTTCTCCACTCGTCTGCCCACGGCTACTGTCAAGGGGCCGAAGTAATCGACCCCGGTGAACGTGAAGGCGCGTTGGTAAGCTGCCAATCTTTCGACTGGAAGATTTCCCATCTCCGGAGGATCCGGCGCTGCGTCACGATTTTTGCATTCCTGGCATGCTCGGCGGACGCGATCGTACTCGGAACGCAGGCGTGGCACTTCGAATCTCTCCCTAATCGCGTTCAATGCTGTCTGGTGGTTCAAATGATGATACCGTTGGTGGTAGTACTCCATCAGCAGTGTGGTGACTCGGTGTCTCTTAGGCAGGATAATAGGACGCTTGGTGTCCTCGCTGACCCATGGGCAGTTTATCAGTCGTCCCCGAGACCTCATCACGTCATGCTCATCCAGTTCCGGTGAGAGTTTGTATAGAGTGCTATCCTTTTTAACAACCCTTTGCATTCCAGACTTCCCGACACGGTTTTGCAGGCCTCGGACCTCTTCAGGAAATGCCTCTCGCTGAGTTAGACGGAATATAATCCTTTCGGCCCGTCGTAATTCTTCCTGGGTAAGTGGGCCAACACTCTTCCGACCCTTTTTAGCCTTTAGCTCGAAAATGAAGCGGACAATGAATCCGACTGTCCTCAGCAATACGTTCCACTGAGAAAATCGTTCGAAGGATATAAACTGCTCTTTCGTGGCGTGGTGTAACAGCGACACCCGAATTTCCTCGGACGTCTCCCCAGTATCGGTTCCTTGCCCAGGCCACGTGTGGTCCGATTCCCAAAGAAAATCAGGGCCACGATACCACTGGCTCGAAGCGCTTAAATCCGGGTCTCGTTGCCACTTCGTACCAAGATCTGCGACATTTATCTTGGTTGAGATCCAGCGCCAGTCTTTCACGGCCGTATGCTCTAGCAGTTCTCCAACGCGACAGGCCACAAACTGACTGTATCGACGGTGGTCCGAACGTAACCAGCTTACCACGTTGCGAGAGTCGGTCCAATAGAATACGCGATCTAATCGAATGCGGTGGGATTGTATTATGGTGTTCGCTAACCTTGATCCAATAACTGCGGCTTGCAGCTCAAGGGGCGGAATCGTCGTATGTCGCAGGTTTGTCACTCGAGTTTTCGAGCCTACGAAGGCACATTCGATTGAGCTACCTTCTTCGAACCTTACGTACGCTACTGCTGCCATAGCGCTTTCGCTCGCATCGCAGAAGATATGCAGCTGGGCGTGTTTATATCGGTCAGACGTGAGGAGGCGGTAGCATCTTGGGATCTTGATATCTGTTACTTTGGGAAGAACTGCCAACCATCGGTTCCAACCTTCGGCAATGTTTCCCCCAATTTGATGATTCTTTGTTAAATCGTAAATAACAAAGTTGGTGGGAACTAACGACGACAGGCAGAGTATTAATCTGAAATGGAAAAAGGACCAAGTTCTTATCAATTACGTCTCCTTAGATTTACTTTATGAATTTTACGATTATTTGAATCGATTACATATGTTAGAAAGTTCTCCTTTATTTTTATTTTATGATACCTACTTTCACGTTTATTATTAGATTTATTTTTTTTCAAATGAATAAGTATCTGGATCAAAATCTTGATAAGTTTTAGTTGCTATCTTTGCTTCACGTTGCTGGAACAAGTTAGCTATTTTTTCTCATTTACATCTCTTTGTCTGACCCTTTCTTCAAATGTTAAATTTTCTTAATTTTCCCCAATAAAAATATTTTTGGGTGTGTTATTGATGAAACTGTGAATCGAATTGTTATACTTATAAGCTGCTTCCTGCATGAGTGATTTAACTGTAATATCTGGTTTTAGTGCTTTTATGCAACTAGCAATTTCACGGATCGTTGAATGGCATATCTCTATTTGTCCATTCGTTTCAGATCTGTTGACAGGAGTTTTAAAAAAATTTATTCCTAGATTCAAAATGGCTTGTTCGATAATATTTGAAACAAAACTACTTTCATTGTCCATTACGATTTGTGCTGGTAAATCCCAGTCATATAATAGTTGTAAAAGAACATTTTTAATGTCTGCTATAGATTTTGATTTAATGGGTCTGATTTTTTAAATATTTTGAGAATTTATCTAACGATGAGATAAATAAGTTATTGGCATTATACGCAAATATATCTGTCGTGAATACCACGATCGAACGAAATTTTAAGCAATAATTTTAGGCGTGTCTTGGCGTGACTGTCGCCAAAATTATAATTTTATTTGTGTTCAAATTCGCCGATCCAAAAGGCCTATTTTCCTTCTGTCGTCTTTTTTATACCCGGAGCTCAGGCTCCCATTTGCACACGCAGGGGCTCCTGAGCTCCTCTGGAACGCAAACCCGCGGTCTGGCAAACGCATCCTCCATCTACATCAAACGCAACCGATGACAGCTCGTCACTGTTGTGACATCGTCTCCCCAAATAAGCGTGCGCGTCGTTCGCTTGTTTATGTGTGCTGTCATCTAACCATGCGCCTGATTTGTGCTGCAGCAGGTAAGTATACTCATATGCTTATTTTTTTTAAGGTTGCTACGTTACCGCCGGATACGTCCAGAACAGCCAACTTCGTCGCCGGTCGTTCCAATGTGCCACTGGCTGTTCTTAAGGTTACCCGCCTCACTTGGCCGTCCTTCGACCGTATCACTCCCACCACTCGTCCTCTGGGCCATGTGTTCCGCGGTAGGTTCGCATCCACTATCACCACAACGTCTCCTTCTGCGATAGGGCGTACCGGCTTAAACCATTTCGTCCGGCGGGTGAGCGTAGGTAGGTAGTCAGCTATCCACTTTTTCCAGAACATATCGGCCAGTAACTGTGACGTCTTCCAGGATGTTTTAAGAGCCGCTGCGCTGTCGTCGTAGTTGGTAAGTGGTTTGTCCCCGCTCGCGCTTCCCAGGAGGAAGTGATTTGGCGTCAATGGTGGCTCTGAAACGTCATCCAATGGCAAATACGTTAACGGACGTGAATTAATTACCATCTCTATCTCCGCCAGCGCCGTGCCCAGAATTTCGTCGGTAGGGTGTCTCGGAAGCCGTAAAGCGATGATGTTCTTCTTTACCGACTGCACCAACCGCTCCCAGCATCCCCCGAAATGCGGCGCTCCTGGTGGATTGAATTTCCATATCAGTGCCTGTGACGTAAATTCCTCCATCAACTGTTCACGATCAACGTTCTTCAAGCCTTCTCTCAGCTCTCTCGATGCGCCAACGAAGTTAGTTCCGCAGTCAGACAGTATTTCAGCCGGCGCTCCACGTTTCGCGATAAAACGTCTAATCGCCAGGATGCACGACGACGTCGTTAGCGAGTGCGCTACTTCGAGATGGATCGCTCTTGTGGTTAAACACGTGAAAAGGACGCCCCATCGTTTCTCCACTCGTCTGCCCACGGCTACTGTCAAGGGGCCGAAGTAATCGACCCCGGTGAACGTGAAGGCGCGTTGGTAAGCTGCCAATCTTTCGACTGGAAGATTTCCCATCTCCGGAGGATCCGGCGCTGTGTCACGATTTTTGCATTCCTGGCATGCTCGGCGGACGCGATCGTACTCGGAACGCAGGCGTGGCACTTCGAATCTCTCCCTAATCGCGTTCAATGCTGTCTGGTGGTTCAAATGATGATACCGTTGGTGGTAGTACTCCATCAGCAGTGTGGTGACTCGGTGTCTCTTAGGCAGGATAATAGGACGCTTGGTGTCCTCGCTGACCCATGGGCAGTTTATCAGTCGTCCCCGAGACCTCATCACGTCATGCTCATCCAGTTCCGGTGAGAGTTTGTATAGAGTGCTATCCTTTTTAACAACCCTTTGCATTTCAGACTTCCCGACACGGTTTTGCAGGCCTCGGACCTCTTCAGGAAATGCCTCTCGCTGAGTTAGACGGAATATAATCCTTTCGGCCCGTCGTAATTCTTCCTGGGTAAGTGGGCCAACACTCTTCCGACCCTTTTTAGCCTTTAGCTCGAAAATGAAGCGGACAATGAATCCGACTGTCCTCAGCAATACGTTCCACTGAGAAAATCGTTCGAAGGATATAAACTGCTCTTTCGTGGCGTGGTGTAACAGCGACACCCGAATTTCCTCGGACGTCTCCCCAGTATCGGTTCCTTGCCCAGGCCACGTGTGGTCCGATTCCCAAAGAAAATCAGGGCCACGATACCACTGGCTCGAAGCGCTTAAATCCGGGTCTCGTTGCCACTTCGTACCAAGATCTGCGACATTTATCTTGGTTGAGATCCAGCGCCAGTCTTTCACGGCCGTATGCTCTAGCAGTTCTCCAACGCGACAGGCCACAAACTGACTGTATCGACGGTGGTCCGAACGTAACCAGCTTACCACGTTGCGAGAGTCGGTCCAATAGAATACGCGATCTAATCGAATGCGGTGGGATTGTATTATGGTGTTCGCTAACCTTGATCCAATAACTGCGGCTTGCAGCTCAAGGCGCGGAATCGTCGTATGTCGCAGGTTTGTCACTCGAGTTTTCGAGCCTACGAAGGCACATTCGATTGAGCTACCTTCTTCGAACCTTACGTACGCTACTGCTGCCATAGCGCTTTCGCTCGCATCGCAGAAGATATGCAGCTGGGCGTGTTTATATCGGTCAGACGTGAGGAGGCGGTAGCATCTTGGGATCTTGATATCTGTTACTTTGGGAAGAACTGCCAACCATCGGTTCCAACCTTCGGCAATGTTTCCCCCAATTTGATGATTCTTTGTTAAATCGTAAATAACAAAGTTGGTGGGAACTAACGACGACAGGCAGAGTATTAATCTGAAATGGAAAAAGGACCAAGTTCTTATCAATTACGTCTCCTTAGATTTACTTTATGAATTTTACGATTATTTGAATCGATTACATATGTTAGAAAGTTCTCCTTTATTTTTATTATATGATACCTACTTTCACGTTTATTATTATTATTATTATCTGGATCAAAATCTTGATAAGTTTTAGTTGCTATCTTTGCTTCACGTTGCTGGAACAAGTTAGCTATTTTTTCTCATTTACATCTCTTTGTCTGACCCTTTCTTCAAATGTTAAATTTTCTTAATTTTCCCCAATAAAAATATTTTTGGGTGTGTTATTGATGAAACTGTGAATCGAATTGTTATACTTATAAGCTGCTTCCTGCATGAGTGATTTAACTGTAATATCTGGTTTTAGTGCTTTTATGCAACTAGCAATTTCACGGATCGTTGAATGGCATATCTCTATTTGTCCATTCGTTTCAGATCTGTTGACAGGAGTTTAAAAAAAATTTATTCCTAGATTCAAAATGGCTTGTTCGATAATATTTGAAACAAAACTACTTTCATTGTCCATTACGATTTGTGCTGGTAAATCCCAGTCATATAATAGTTGTAAAAGAACATTTTTAATGTCTGCTATAGATTTTGATTTAATGGGTCTGATTTTTTAAATATTTTGAGAATTTATCTAACGATGAGATAAATAAGTTATTGGCATTATACGCAAATATATCTGTCGTGAATACCACGATCGAACGAAATTTTAAGCAATAATTTTAGGCGTGTCTTGGCGTGACTGTCGCCAAAATTATAATTTTATTTGTGTTCAAATTCGCCGATCCAAAAGGCCTATTTTCCTTCTGTCGTCTTTTTTATACCCGGAGCTCAGGCTCCCATTTGCACACGCAGGTGCTCCTGAGCTCCTCTGGAACGCAAACCCGCGGTCTGGCAAACGCATCCTCCATCTACATCAAACGCAACCGATGACAGCTCGTCACTGTTGTGACATCGTCTCCCCAAATAAGCGTGCGCGTCGTTCGCTTGTTTATGTGTGCTGTCATCTAACCATGCGCCTGATTTGTGCTGCAGCAGGTAAGTATACTCATATGCTTATTTTTTTTAAGGTTGCTACGTTACCGCCGGATACGTCCAGAACAGCCAACTTCGTCGCCGGTCGTTCCAATGTGCCACTGGCTGTTCTTAAGGTTACCCGCCTCACTTGGCCGTCCTTCGACCGTATCACTCCCACCACTCGTCCTCTGGGCCATGTGTTCCGCGGTAGGTTCGCATCCACTATCACCACAACGTCTCCTTCTGCGATAGGGCGTACCGGCTTAAACCATTTTGTCCGGCGGGTGAGCGTAGGTAGGTAGTCAGCTATCCACTTTTTTCAGAACATATCGGCCAGTAACTGTGACGTCTTCCAGGATGTTTTAAGAGCCGCTGCGCTGTCGTCGTAGTTGGTAAGTGGTTTGTCCCCGCTCGCGCTTCCCAGGAGGAAGTGATTTGGCGTCAATGGTGGCTCTGAAACGTCATCCAATGGCAAATACGTTAACGGACGTGAATTAATTACCATCTCTATCTCCGCCAGCGCCGTGCCCAGAATTTCGTCGGTAGGGTGTCTCGGAAGCCGTAAAGCGATGATGTTCTTCTTTACCGACTGCACCAACCGCTCCCAGCATCCCCCGAAATGCGGCGCTCCTGGTGGATTGAATTTCCATATCAGTGCCTGTGACGTAAATTCCTCCATCAACTGTTCACGATCAACGTTCTTCAAGCCTTCTCTCAGCTCTCTCGATGCGCCAACGAAGTTAGTTCCGCAGTCAGACAGTATTTCAGCCGGCGCTCCACGTTTCGCGATAAAACGTCTAATCGCCAGGATGCACGACGACGTCGTTAGCGAGTGCGCTACTTCGAGATGGATCGCTCTTGTGGTTAAACACGTGAAAAGGACGCCCCATCGTTTCTCCACTCGTCTGCCCACGGCTACTGTCAAGGGGCCGAAGTAATCGACCCCGGTGAACGTGAAGGCGCGTTGGTAAGCTGCCAATCTTTCGACTGGAAGATTTCCCATCTCCGGAGGATCCGGCGCTGCGTCACGATTTTTGCATTCCTGGCATGCTCGGCGGACGCGATCGTACTCGGAACGCAGGCGTGGCACTTCGAATCTCTCCCTAATCGCGTTCAATGCTGTCTGGTGGTTCAAATGATGATACCGTTGGTGGTAGTACTCCATCAGCAGTGTGGTGACTCGGTGTCTCTTAGGCAGGATAATAGGACGCTTGGTGTCCTCGCTGACCCATGGGCAGTTTATCAGTCGTCCCCGAGACCTCATCACGTCATGCTCATCCAGTTCCGGTGAGAGTTTGTATAGAGTGCTATCCTTTTTAACAACCCTTTGCATTCCAGACTTCCCGACACGGTTTTGCAGGCCTCGGACCTCTTCAGGAAATGCCTCTCGCTGAGTTAGACGGAATATAATCCTTTCGGCCCGTCGTAATTCTTCCTGGGTAAGTGGGCCAACACTCTTCCGACCCTTTTTAGCCTTTAGCTCGAAAATGAAGCGGACAATGAATCCGACTGTCCTCAGCAATACGTTCCACTGAGAAAATCGTTCGAAGGATATAAACTGCTCTTTCGTGGCGTGGTGTAACAGCGACACCCGAATTTCCTCGGACGTCTCCCCAGTATCGGTTCCTTGCCCAGGCCACGTGTGGTCCGATTCCCAAAGAAAATCAGGGCCACGATACCACTGGCTCGAAGCGCTTAAATCCGGGTCTCGTTGCCACTTCGTACCAAGATCTGCGACATTTATCTTGGTTGAGATCCAGCGCCAGTCTTTCACGGCCGTATGCTCTAGCAGTTCTCCAACGCGACAGGCCACAAACTGACTGTATCGACGGTGGTCCGAACGTAACCAGCTTACCACGTTGCGAGAGTCGGTCCAATAGAATACGCGATCTAATCGAATGCGGTGGGATTGTATTATGGTGTTCGCTAACCTTGATCCAATAACTGCGGCTTGCAGCTCAAGGCGCGGAATCGTCGTATGTCGCAGGTTTGTCACTCGAGTTTTCGAGCCTACGAAGGCACATTCGATTGAGCTACCTTCTTCGAACCTTACGTACGCTACTGCTGCCATAGCGCTTTCGCTCGCATCGCAGAAGATATGCAGCTGGGCGTGTTTATATCGGTCAGACGTGAGGAGGCGGTAGCATCTTGGGATCTTGATATCTGTTACTTTGGGAAGAACTGCCAACCATCGGTTCCAACCTTCGGCAATGTTTCCCCCAATTTGATGATTCTTTGTTAAATCGTAAATAACAAAGTTGGTGGGAACTAACGACGACAGGCAGAGTATTAATCTGAAATGGAAAAAGGACCAAGTTCTTATCAATTACGTCTCCTTAGATTTACTTTATGAATTTTACGATTATTTGAATCGATTACATATGTTAGAAAGTTCTCCTTTATTTTTATTATATGATACCTACTTTCACGTTTATTATTAGATTTATTTTTTTTCAAATGAATAAGTATCTGGATCAAAATCTTGATAAGTTTTAGTTGCTATCTTTGCTTCACGTTGCTGGAACAAGTTAGCTATTTTTTCTCATTTACATCTCTTTGTCTGACCCTTTCTTCAAATGTTAAATTTTCTTAATTTTCCCCAATAAAAATATTTTTGGGTGTGTTATTGATGAAACTGTGAATCGAATTGTTATACTTATAAGCTGCTTCCTGCATGAGTGATTTAACTGTAATATCTGGTTTTAGTGCTTTTATGCAACTAGCAATTTCACGGATCGTTGAATGGCATATCTCTATTTGTCCATTCGTTTCAGATCTGTTGACAGGAGTTTTAAAAAAATTTATTCCTAGATTCAAAATGGCTTGTTCGATAATATTTGAAACAAAACTACTTTCATTGTCCATTACGATTTGTGCTGGTAAATCCCAGTCATATAATAGTTGTAAAAGAACATTTTTAATGTCTGCTATAGATTTTGATTTAATGGGTCTGATTTTTTAAATATTTTAATAAGTTAATAAATAAGTTATTGGCATTATACGCAAATATATCTGTCGTGAATACCACGATCGAACGAAATTTTAAGCAATAATTTTAGGCGTGTCTTGGCGTGACTGTCGCCAAAATTTTAATTTTATTTGTGTTCAAATTCGCCGATCCAAAAGGCCTATTTTCCTTCTGTCGTCTTTTTTATACCCGGAGCTCAGGCTCCCATTTGCACACGCAGGTGCTCCTGAGCTCCTCTGGAACGCAAACCCGCGGTCTGGCAAACGCATCCTCCATCTACATCAAACGCAACCGATGACAGCTCGTCACTGTTGTGACATCGTCTCCCCAAATAAGCGTGCGCGTCGTTCGCTTGTTTATGTGTGCTGTCATCTAACCATGCGCCTGATTTGTGCTGCAGCAGGTAAGTATACTCATATGCTTATTTTTTTTAAGGTTGCTACGTTACCGCCGGATACGTCCAGAACAGCCAACTTCGTCGCCGGTCGTTCCAATGTGCCACTGGCTGTTCTTAAGGTTACCCGCCTCACTTGGCCGTCCTTCGACCGTATCACTCCCACCACTCGTCCTCTGGGCCATGTGTTCCGCGGTAGGTTCGCATCCACTATCACCACAACGTCTCCTTCTGCGATAGGGCGTACCGGCTTAAACCATTTCGTCCGGCGGGTGAGCGTAGGTAGGTAGTCAGCTATCCACTTTTTCCAGAACATATCGGCCAGTAACTGTGACGTCTTCCAGGATGTTTTAAGAGCCGCTGCGCTGTCGTCGTAGTTGGTAAGTGGTTTGTCCCCGCTCGCGCTTCCCAGGAGGAAGTGATTTGGCGTCAATGGTGGCTCTGAAACGTCATCCAATGGCAAATACGTTAACGGACGTGAATTAATTACCATCTCTATCTCCGCCAGCGCCGTGCCCAGAATTTCGTCGGTAGGGTGTCTCGGAAGCCGTAAAGCGATGATGTTCTTCTTTACCGACTGCACCAACCGCTCCCAGCATCCCCCGAAATGCGGCGCTCCTGGTGGATTGAATTTCCATATCAGTGCCTGTGACGTAAATTCCTCCATCAACTGTTCACGATCAACGTTCTTCAAGCCTTCTCTCAGCTCTCTCGATGCGCCAACGAAGTTAGTTCCGCAGTCAGACAGTATTTCAGCCGGCGCTCCACGTTTCGCGATAAAACGTCTAATCGCCAGGATGCACGACGACGTCGTTAGCGAGTGCGCTACTTCGAGATGGATCGCTCTTGTGGTTAAACACGTGAAAAGGACGCCCCATCGTTTCTCCACTCGTCTGCCCACGGCTACTGTCAAGGGGCCGAAGTAATCGACCCCGGTGAACGTGAAGGCGCGTTGGTAAGCTGCCAATCTTTCGACTGGAAGATTTCCCATCTCCGGAGGATCCGGCGCTGTGTCACGATTTTTGCATTCCTGGCATGCTCGGCGGACGCGATCGTACTCGGAACGCAGGCGTGGCACTTCGAATCTCTCCCTAATCGCGTTCAATGCTGTCTGGTGGTTCAAATGATGATACCGTTGGTGGTAGTACTCCATCAGCAGTGTGGTGACTCGGTGTCTCTTAGGCAGGATAATAGGACGCTTGGTGTCCTCGCTGACCCATGGGCAGTTTATCAGTCGTCCCCGAGACCTCATCACGTCATGCTCATCCAGTTCCGGTGAGAGTTTGTATAGAGTGCTATCCTTTTTAACAACCCTTTGCATTTCAGACTTCCCGACACGGTTTTGCAGGCCTCGGACCTCTTCAGGAAATGCCTCTCGCTGAGTTAGACGGAATATAATCCTTTCGGCCCGTCGTAATTCTTCCTGGGTAAGTGGGCCAACACTCTTCCGACCCTTTTTAGCCTTTAGCTCGAAAATGAAGCGGACAATGAATCCGACTGTCCTCAGCAATACGTTCCACTGAGAAAATCGTTCGAAGGATATAAACTGCTCTTTCGTGGCGTGGTGTAACAGCGACACCCGAATTTCCTCGGACGTCTCCCCAGTATCGGTTCCTTGCCCAGGCCACGTGTGGTCCGATTCCCAAAGAAAATCAGGGCCACGATACCACTGGCTCGAAGCGCTTAAATCCGGGTCTCGTTGCCACTTCGTACCAAGATCTGCGACATTTATCTTGGTTGAGATCCAGCGCCAGTCTTTCACGGCCGTATGCTCTAGCAGTTCTCCAACGCGACAGGCCACAAACTGACTGTATCGACGGTGGTCCGAACGTAACCAGCTTACCACGTTGCGAGAGTCGGTCCAATAGAATACGCGATCTAATCGAATGCGGTGGGATTGTATTATGGTGTTCGCTAACCTTGATCCAATAACTGCGGCTTGCAGCTCAAGGCGCGGAATCGTCGTATGTCGCAGGTTTGTCACTCGAGTTTTCGAGCCTACGAAGGCACATTCGATTGAGCTACCTTCTTCGAACCTTACGTACGCTACTGCTGCCATAGCGCTTTCGCTCGCATCGCAGAAGATATGCAGCTGGGCGTGTTTATATCGGTCAGACGTGAGGAGGCGGTAGCATCTTGGGATCTTGATATCTGTTACTTTGGGAAGAACTGCCAACCATCGGTTCCAACCTTCGGCAATGTTTCCCCCAATTTGATGATTCTTTGTTAAATCGTAAATAACAAAGTTGGTGGGAACTAACGACGACAGGCAGAGTATTAATCTGAAATGGAAAAAGGACCAAGTTCTTATCAATTACGTCTCCTTAGATTTACTTTATGAATTTTACGATTATTTGAATCGATTACATATGTTAGAAAGTTCTCCTTTATTTTTATTATATGATACCTACTTTCACGTTTATTATTATTATTATTATCTGGATCAAAATCTTGATAAGTTTTAGTTGCTATCTTTGCTTCACGTTGCTGGAACAAGTTAGCTATTTTTTCTCATTTACATCTCTTTGTCTGACCCTTTCTTCAAATGTTAAATTTTCTTAATTTTCCCCAATAAAAATATTTTTGGGTGTGTTATTGATGAAACTGTGAATCGAATTGTTATACTTATAAGCTGCTTCCTGCATGAGTGATTTAACTGTAATATCTGGTTTTAGTGCTTTTATGCAACTAGCAATTTCACGGATCGTTGAATGGCATATCTCTATTTGTCCATTCGTTTCAGATCTGTTGACAGGAGTTTAAAAAAAATTTATTCCTAGATTCAAAATGGCTTGTTCGATAATATTTGAAACAAAACTACTTTCATTGTCCATTACGATTTGTGCTGGTAAATCCCAGTCATCCCAGTCAGTTGTAAAAGAACATTTTTAATGTCTGCTATAGATTTTGATTTAATGGGTCTGATTTTTTAAATATTTTGAGAATTTATCTAACGATGAGATAAATAAGTTATTGGCATTATACGCAAATATATCTGTCGTGAATACCACGATCGAACGAAATTTTAAGCAATAATTTTAGGCGTGTCTTGGCGTGACTGTCGCCAAAATTATAATTTTATTTGTGTTCAAATTCGCCGATCCAAAAGGCCTATTTTCCTTCTGTCGTCTTTTTTATACCCGGAGCTCAGGCTCCCATTTGCACACGCAGGTGCTCCTGAGCTCCTCTGGAACGCAAACCCGCGGTCTGGCAAACGCATCCTCCATCTACATCAAACGCAACCGATGACAGCTCGTCACTGTTGTGACATCGTCTCCCCAAATAAGCGTGCGCGTCGTTCGCTTGTTTATGTGTGCTGTCATCTAACCATGCGCCTGATTTGTGCTGCAGCAGGTAAGTATACTCATATGCTTATTTTTTTTAAGGTTGCTACGTTACCGCCGGATACGTCCAGAACAGCCAACTTCGTCGCCGGTCGTTCCAATGTGCCACTGGCTGTTCTTAAGGTTACCCGCCTCACTTGGCCGTCCTTCGACCGTATCACTCCCACCACTCGTCCTCTGGGCCATGTGTTCCGCGGTAGGTTCGCATCCACTATCACCACAACGTCTCCTTCTGCGATAGGGCGTACCGGCTTAAACCATTTCGTCCGGCGGGTGAGCGTAGGTAGGTAGTCAGCTATCCACTTTTTTCAGAACATATCGGCCAGTAACTGTGACGTCTTCCAGGATGTTTTAAGAGCCGCTGCGCTGTCGTCGTAGTTGGTAAGTGGTTTGTCCCCGCTCGCGCTTCCCAGGAGGAAGTGATTTGGCGTCAATGGTGGCTCTGAAACGTCATCCAATGGCAAATACGTTAACGGACGTGAATTAATTACCATCTCTATCTCCGCCAGCGCCGTGCCCAGAATTTCGTCGGTAGGGTGTCTCGGAAGCCGTAAAGCGATGATGTTCTTCTTTACCGACTGCACCAACCGCTCCCAGCATCCCCCGAAATGCGGCGCTCCTGGTGGATTGAATTTCCATATCAGTGCCTGTGACGTAAATTCCTCCATCAACTGTTCACGATCAACGTTCTTCAAGCCTTCTCTCAGCTCTCTCGATGCGCCAACGAAGTTAGTTCCGCAGTCAGACAGTATTTCAGCCGGCGCTCCACGTTTCGCGATAAAACGTCTAATCGCCAGGATGCACGACGACGTCGTTAGCGAGTGCGCTACTTCGAGATGGATCGCTCTTGTGGTTAAACACGTGAAAAGGACGCCCCATCGTTTCTCCACTCGTCTGCCCACGGCTACTGTCAAGGGGCCGAAGTAATCGACCCCGGTGAACGTGAAGGCGCGTTGGTAAGCTGCCAATCTTTCGACTGGAAGATTTCCCATCTCCGGAGGATCCGGCGCTGCGTCACGATTTTTGCATTCCTGGCATGCTCGGCGGACGCGATCGTACTCGGAACGCAGGCGTGGCACTTCGAATCTCTCCCTAATCGCGTTCAATGCTGTCTGGTGGTTCAAATGATGATACCGTTGGTGGTAGTACTCCATCAGCAGTGTGGTGACTCGGTGTCTCTTAGGCAGGATAATAGGACGCTTGGTGTCCTCGCTGACCCATGGGCAGTTTATCAGTCGTCCCCGAGACCTCATCACGTCATGCTCATCCAGTTCCGGTGAGAGTTTGTATAGAGTGCTATCCTTTTTAACAACCCTTTGCATTCCAGACTTCCCGACACGGTTTTGCAGGCCTCGGACCTCTTCAGGAAATGCCTCTCGCTGAGTTAGACGGAATATAATCCTTTCGGCCCGTCGTAATTCTTCCTGGGTAAGTGGGCCAACACTCTTCCGACCCTTTTTAGCCTTTAGCTCGAAAATGAAGCGGACAATGAATCCGACTGTCCTCAGCAATACGTTCCACTGAGAAAATCGTTCGAAGGATATAAACTGCTCTTTCGTGGCGTGGTGTAACAGCGACACCCGAATTTCCTCGGACGTCTCCCCAGTATCGGTTCCTTGCCCAGGCCACGTGTGGTCCGATTCCCAAAGAAAATCAGGGCCACGATACCACTGGCTCGAAGCGCTTAAATCCGGGTCTCGTTGCCACTTCGTACCAAGATCTGCGACATTTATCTTGGTTGAGATCCAGCGCCAGTCTTTCACGGCCGTATGCTCTAGCAGTTCTCCAACGCGACAGGCCACAAACTGACTGTATCGACGGTGGTCCGAACGTAACCAGCTTACCACGTTGCGAGAGTCGGTCCAATAGAATACGCGATCTAATCGAATGCGGTGGGATTGTATTATGGTGTTCGCTAACCTTGATCCAATAACTGCGGCTTGCAGCTCAAGGCGCGGAATCGTCGTATGTCGCAGGTTTGTCACTCGAGTTTTCGAGCCTACGAAGGCACATTCGATTGAGCTACCTTCTTCGAACCTTACGTACGCTACTGCTGCCATAGCGCTTTCGCTCGCATCGCAGAAGATATGCAGCTGGGCGTGTTTATATCGGTCAGACGTGAGGAGGCGGTAGCATCTTGGGATCTTGATATCTGTTACTTTGGGAAGAACTGCCAACCATCGGTTCCAACCTTCGGCAATGTTTCCCCCAATTTGATGATTCTTTGTTAAATCGTAAATAACAAAGTTGGTGGGAACTAACGACGACAGGCAGAGTATTAATCTGAAATGGAAAAAGGACCAAGTTCTTATCAATGACGTCTCCTTAGATTTACTTTATGAATTTTACGATTATTTGAATCGATTACATATGTTAGAAAGTTCTCCTTTATTTTTATTTTATGATACCTACTTTCACGTTTATTATTAGATTTATTTTTTTTTCAAATGAATAAGTATCTGGATCAAAATCTTGATAAGTTTTAGTTGCTATCTTTGCTTCACGTTGCTGGAACAAGTTAGCTATTTTTTCTCATTTACATCTCTTTGTCTGACCCTTTCTTCAAATGTTAAATTTTCTTAATTTTCCCCAATAAAAATATTTTTGGGTGTGTTATTGATGAAACTGTGAATCGAATTGTTATACTTATAAGCTGCTTCCTGCATGAGTGATTTAACTGTAATATCTGGTTTTAGTGCTTTTATGCAACTAGCAATTTCACGGATCGTTGAATGGCATATCTCTATTTGTCCATTCGTTTCAGATCTGTTGACAGGAGTTTTAAAAAAATTTATTCCTAGATTCAAAATGGCTTGTTCGATAATATTTGAAACAAAACTACTTTCATTGTCCATTACGATTTGTGCTGGTAAATCCCAGTCATATAATAGTTGTAAAAGAACATTTTTAATGTCTGCTATAGATTTTGATTTAATGATTTTTTAAATATTTTGAGAATTTATCTAACGATGAGATAAATAAGTTATTGGCATTATACGCAAATATATCTGTCGTGAATACCACGATCGAACGAAATTTTAAGCAATAATTTTAGGCGTGTCTTGGCGTGACTGTCGCCAAAATTATAATTTTATTTGTGTTCAAATTCGCCGATCCAAAAGGCCTATTTTCCTTCTGTCGTCTTTTTTATACCCGGAGCTCAGGCTCCCATTTGCACACGCAGGTGCTCCTGAGCTCCTCTGGAACGCAAACCCGCGGTCTGGCAAACGCATCCTCCATCTACATCAAACGCAACCGATGACAGCTCGTCACTGTTGTGACATCGTCTCCCCAAATAAGCGTGCGCGTCGTTCGCTTGTTTATGTGTGCTGTCATCTAACCATGCGCCTGATTTGTGCTGCAGCAGGTAAGTATACTCATATGCTTATTTTTTTTTAAGGTTGCTACGTTACCGCCGGATACGTCCAGAACAGCCAACTTCGTCGCCGGTCGTTCCAATGTGCCACTGGCTGTTCTTAAGGTTACCCGCCTCACTTGGCCGTCCTTCGACCGTATCACTCCCACCACTCGTCCTCTGGGCCATGTGTTCCGCGGTAGGTTCGCATCCACTATCACCACAACGTCTCCTTCTGCGATAGGGCGTACCGGCTTAAACCATTTCGTCCGGCGGGTGAGCGTAGGTAGGTAGTCAGCTATCCACTTTTTCCAGAACATATCGGCCAGTAACTGTGACGTCTTCCAGGATGTTTTAAGAGCCGCTGCGCTGTCGTCGTAGTTGGTAAGTGGTTTGTCCCCGCTCGCGCTTCCCAGGAGGAAGTGATTTGGCGTCAATGGTGGCTCTGAAACGTCATCCAATGGCAAATACGTTAACGGACGTGAATTAATTACCATCTCTATCTCCGCCAGCGCCGTGCCCAGAATTTCGTCGGTAGGGTGTCTCGGAAGCCGTAAAGCGATGATGTTCTTCTTTACCGACTGCACCAACCGCTCCCAGCATCCCCCGAAATGCGGCGCTCCTGGTGGATTGAATTTCCATATCAGTGCCTGTGACGTAAATTCCTCCATCAACTGTTCACGATCAACGTTCTTCAAGCCTTCTCTCAGCTCTCTCGATGCGCCAACGAAGTTAGTTCCGCAGTCAGACAGTATTTCAGCCGGCGCTCCACGTTTCGCGATAAAACGTCTAATCGCCAGGATGCACGACGACGTCGTTAGCGAGTGCGCTACTTCGAGATGGATCGCTCTTGTGGTTAAACACGTGAAAAGGACGCCCCATCGTTTCTCCACTCGTCTGCCCACGGCTACTGTCAAGGGGCTGAAGTAATCGACCCCGGTGAACGTGAAGGCGCGTTGGTAAGCTGCCAATCTTTCGACTGGAAGATTTCCCATCTCCGGAGGATCCGGCGCTGCGTCACGATTTTTGCATTCCTGGCATGCTCGGCGGACGCGATCGTACTCGGAACGCAGGCGTGGCACTTCGAATCTCTCCCTAATCGCGTTCAATGCTGTCTGGTGGTTCAAATGATGATACCGTTGGTGGTAGTACTCCATCAGCAGTGTGGTGACTCGGTGTCTCTTAGGCAGGATAATAGGACGCTTGGTGTCCTCGCTGACCCATGGGCAGTTTATCAGTCGTCCCCGAGACCTCATCACGTCATGCTCATCCAGTTCCGGTGAGAGTTTGTATAGAGTGCTATCCTTTTTAACAACCCTTTGCATTCCAGACTTCCCGACACGGTTTTGCAGGCCTCGGACCTCTTCAGGAAATGCCTCTCGCTGAGTTAGACGGAATATAATCCTTTCGGCCCGTCGTAATTCTTCCTGGGTAAGTGGGCCAACACTCTTCCGACCCTTTTTAGCCTTTAGCTCGAAAATGAAGCGGACAATGAATCCGACTGTCCTCAGCAATACGTTCCACTGAGAAAATCGTTCGAAGGATATAAACTGCTCTTTCGTGGCGTGGTGTAACAGCGACACCCGAATTTCCTCGGACGTCTCCCCAGTATCGGTTCCTTGCCCAGGCCACGTGTGGTCCGATTCCCAAAGAAAATCAGGGCCACGATACCACTGGCTCGAAGCGCTTAAATCCGGGTCTCGTTGCCACTTCGTACCAAGATCTGCGACATTTATCTTGGTTGAGATCCAGCGCCAGTCTTTCACGGCCGTATGCTCTAGCAGTTCTCCAACGCGACAGGCCACAAACTGACTGTATCGACGGTGGTCCGAACGTAACCAGCTTACCACGTTGCGAGAGTCGGTCCAATAGAATACGCGATCTAATCGAATGCGGTGGGATTGTATTATGGTGTTCGCTAACCTTGATCCAATAACTGCGGCTTGCAGCTCAAGGCGCGGAATCGTCGTATGTCGCAGGTTTGTCACTCGAGTTTTCGAGCCTACGAAGGCACATTCGATTGAGCTACCTTCTTCGAACCTTACGTACGCTACTGCTGCCATAGCGCTTTCGCTCGCATCGCAGAAGATATGCAGCTGGGCGTGTTTATATCGGTCAGACGTGAGGAGGCGGTAGCATCTTGGGATCTTGATATCTGTTACTTTGGGAAGAACTGCCAACCATCGGTTCCAACCTTCGGCAATGTTTCCCCCAATTTGATGATTCTTTGTTAAATCGTAAATAACAAAGTTGGTGGGAACTAACGACGACAGGCAGAGTATTAATCTGAAATGGAAAAAGGACCAAGTTCTTATCAATTACGTCTCCTTAGATTTACTTTATGAATTTTACGATTATTTGAATCGATTACATATGTTAGAAAGTTCTCCTTTATTTTTATTATATGATACCTACTTTCACGTTTATTATTAGATTTATTTTTTTTCAAATGAATAAGTATCTGGATCAAAATCTTGATAAGTTTTAGTTGCTATCTTTGCTTCACGTTGCTGGAACAAGTTAGCTATTTTTTCTCATTTACATCTCTTTGTCTGACCCTTTCTTCAAATGTTAAATTTTCTTAATTTTCCCCAATAAAAATATTTTTGGGTGTGTTATTGATGAAACTGTGAATCGAATTGTTATACTTATAAGCTGCTTCCTGCATGAGTGATTTAACTGTAATATCTGGTTTTAGTGCTTTTATGCAACTAGCAATTTCACGGATCGTTGAATGGCATATCTCTATTTGTCCATTCGTTTCAGATCTGTTGACAGGAGTTTTAAAAAAATTTATTCCTAGATTCAAAATGGCTTGTTCGATAATATTTGAAACAAAACTACTTTCATTGTCCATTACGATTTGTGCTGGTAAATCCCAGTCATAAAATAGTTGTAAAAGAACATATTTAATGTCTGCTATAGATTTTGATTTAATGGGTCTGATTTTTTAAATATTTTGAGAATTTATCTAACGATGAGATAAATAAGTTATTGGCATTATACGCAAATATATCTGTCGTGAATACCACGATCGAACGAAATTTTAAGCAATAATTTTAGGCGTGTCTTGGCGTGACTGTCGCCAAAATTATAATTTTATTTGTGTTCAAATTCGCCGATCCAAAAGGCCTATTTTCCTTCTGTCGTCTTTTTTATACCCGGAGCTCAGGCTCCCATTTGCACACGCAGGTGCTCCTGAGCTCCTCTGGAACGCAAACCCGCGGTCTGGCAAACGCATCCTCCATCTACATCAAACGCAACCGATGACAGCTCGTCACTGTTGTGACATCGTCTCCCCAAATAAGCGTGCGCGTCGTTCGCTTGTTTATGTGTGCTGTCATCTAACCATGCGCCTGATTTGTGCTGCAGCAGGTAAGTATACTCATATGCTTATTTTTTTTTTAAGGTTGCTACGTTACCGCCGGATACGTCCAGAACAGCCAACTTCGTCGCCGGTCGTTCCAATGTGCCACTGGCTGTTCTTAAGGTTACCCGCCTCACTTGGCCGTCCTTCGACCGTATCACTCCCACCACTCGTCCTCTGGGCCATGTGTTCCGCGGTAGGTTCGCATCCACTATCACCACAACGTCTCCTTCTGCGATAGGGCGTACCGGCTTAAACCATTTCGTCCGGCGGGTGAGCGTAGGTAGGTAGTCAGCTATCCACTTTTTCCAGAACATATCGGCCAGTAACTGTGACGTCTTCCAGGATGTTTTAAGAGCCGCTGCGCTGTCGTCGTAGTTGGTAAGTGGTTTGTCCCCGCTCGCGCTTCCCAGGAGGAAGTGATTTGGCGTCAATGGTGGCTCTGAAACGTCATCCAATGGCAAATACGTTAACGGACGTGAATTAATTACCATCTCTATCTCCGCCAGCGCCGTGCCCAGAATTTCGTCGGTAGGGTGTCTCGGAAGCCGTAAAGCGATGATGTTCTTCTTTACCGACTGCACCAACCGCTCCCAGCATCCCCCGAAATGCGGCGCTCCTGGTGGATTGAATTTCCATATCAGTGCCTGTGACGTAAATTCCTCCATCAACTGTTCACGATCAACGTTCTTCAAGCCTTCTCTCAGCTCTCTCGATGCGCCAACGAAGTTAGTTCCGCAGTCAGACAGTATTTCAGCCGGCGCTCCACGTTTCGCGATAAAACGTCTAATCGCCAGGATGCACGACGACGTCGTTAGCGAGTGCGCTACTTCGAGATGGATCGCTCTTGTGGTTAAACACGTGAAAAGGACGCCCCATCGTTTCTCCACTTGTCTGCCCACGGCTACTGTCAAGGGGCCGAAGTAATCGACCCCGGTGAACGTGAAGGCGCGTTGGTAAGCTGCCAATCTTTCGACTGGAAGATTTCCCATCTCCGGAGGATCCGGCGCTGCGTCACGATTTTTGCATTCCTGGCATGCTCGGCGGACGCGATCGTACTCGGAACGCAGGCGTGGCACTTCGAATCTCTCCCTAATCGCGTTCAATGCTGTCTGGTGGTTCAAATGATGATACCGTTGGTGGTAGTACTCCATCAGCAGTGTGTTGACTCGGTGTCTCTTAGGCAGGATAATAGGACGCTTGGTGTCCTCGCTGACCCATGGGCAGTTTATCAGTCGTCCCCGAGACCTCATCACGTCATGCTCATCCAGTTCCGGTGAGAGTTTGTATAGAGTGCTATCCTTTTTAACAACCCTTTGCATTCCAGACTTCCCGACACGGTTTTGCAGGCCTCGGACCTCTTCAGGAAATGCCTCTCGCTGAGTTAGACGGAATATAATCCTTTCGGCCCGTCGTAATTCTTCCTGGGTAAGTGGGCCAACACTCTTCCGACCCTTTTTAGCCTTTAGCTCGAAAATGAAGCGGACAATGAATCCGACTGTCCTCAGCAATACGTTCCACTGAGAAAATCGTTCGAAGGATATAAACTGCTCTTTCGTGGCGTGGTGTAACAGCGACACCCGAATTTCCTCGGACGTCTCCCCAGTATCGGTTCCTTGCCCAGGCCACGTGTGGTCCGATTCCCAAAGAAAATCAGGGCCACGATACCACTGGCTCGAAGCGCTTAAATCCGGGTCTCGTTGCCACTTCGTACCAAGATCTGCGACATTTATCTTGGTTGAGATCCAGCGCCAGTCTTTCACGGCCGTATGCTCTAGCAGTTCTCCAACGCGACAGGCCACAAACTGACTGTATCGACGGTGGTCCGAACGTAACCAGCTTACCACGTTGCGAGAGTCGGTCCAATAGAATACGCGATCTAATCGAATGCGGTGGGATTGTATTATGGTGCTCGCTAACCTTGATCCAATAACTGCGGCTTGCAGCTCAAGGCGCGGAATCGTCGTATGTCGCAGGTTTGTCACTCGAGTTTTCGAGCCTACGAAGGCACATTCGATTGAGCTACCTTCTTCGAACCTTACGTACGCTACTGCTGCCATAGCGCTTTCGCTCGCATCGCAGAAGATATGCAGCTGGGCGTGTTTATATCGGTCAGACGTGAGGAGGCGGTAGCATCTTGGGATCTTGATATCTGTTACTTTGGGAAGAACTGCCAACCATCGGTTCCAACCTTCGGCAATGTTTCCCCCAATTTGATGATTCTTTGTTAAATCGTAAATAACAAAGTTGGTGGGAACTAACGACGACAGGCAGAGTATTAATCTGAAATGGAAAAAGGACCAAGTTCTTATCAATTACGTCTCCTTAGATTTACTTTATGAATTTTACGATTATTTGAATCGATTACATATGTTAGAAAGTTCTCCTTTATTTTTATTATATGATACCTACTTTCACGTTTATTATTATTATTATTATCTGGATCAAAATCTTGATAAGTTTTAGTTGCTATCTTTGCTTCACGTTGCTGGAACAAGTTAGCTATTTTTTCTCATTTACATCTCTTTGTCTGACCCTTTCTTCAAATGTTAAATTTTCTGAATTTTCCCCAATAAAAATATTTTTGGGTGTGTTATTGATGAAACTGTGAATCGAATTGTTATACTTATAAGCTGCTTCCTGCATGAGTGATTTAACTGTAATATCTGGTTTTAGTGCTTTTATGCAACTAGCAATTTCACGGATCGTTGAATGGCATATCTCTATTTGTCCATTCGTTTCAGATCTGTTGACAGGAGTTTTAAAAAAATTTATTCCTAGATTCAAAATGGCTTGTTCGATAATATTTGAAACAAAACTACTTTCATTGTCCATTACGATTTGTGCTGGTAAATCCCAGTCATAAAATAGTTGTAAAAGAACATATTTAATGTCTGCTATAGATTTTGATTTAATGGGTCTGATTTTTTAAATATTTTGAGAATTTATCTAACGATGAGATAAATAAGTTATTGGCATTATACGCAAATATATCTGTCGTGAATACCACGATCGAACGAAATTTTAAGCAATAATTTTAGGCGTGTCTTGGCGTGACTGTCGCCAAAATTATAATTTTATTTGTGTTCAAATTCGCCGATCCAAAAGGCCTATTTTCCTTCTGTCGTCTTTTTTATACCCGGAGCTCAGGCTCCCATTTGCACACGCAGGTGCTCCTGAGCTCCTCTGGAACGCAAACCCGCGGTCTGGCAAACGCATCCTCCATCTACATCAAACGCAACCGATGACAGCTCGTCACTGTTGTGACATCGTCTCCCCAAATAAGCGTGCGCGTCGTTCGCTTGTTTATGTGTGCTGTCATCTAACCATGCGCCTGATTTGTGCTGCAGCAGGTAAGTATACTCATATGCTTATTTTTTTTAAGGTTGCTACGTTACCGCCGGATACGTCCAGAACAGCCAACTTCGTCGCCGGTCGTTCCAATGTGCCACTGGCTGTTCTTAAGGTTACCCGCCTCACTTGGCCGTCCTTCGACCGTATCACTCCCACCACTCGTCCTCTGGGCCATGTGTTCCGCGGTAGGTTCGCATCCACTATCACCACAACGTCTCCTTCTGCGATAGGGCGTACCGGCTTAAACCATTTCGTCCGGCGGGTGAGCGTAGGTAGGTAGTCAGCTATCCACTTTTTCCAGAACATATCGGCCAGTAACTGTGACGTCTTCCAGGATGTTTTAAGAGCCGCTGCGCTGTCGTCGTAGTTGGTAAGTGGTTTGTCCCCGCTCGCGCTTCCCAGGAGGAAGTGATTTGGCGTCAATGGTGGCTCTGAAACGTCATCCAATGGCAAATACGTTAACGGACGTGAATTAATTACCATCTCTATCTCCGCCAGCGCCGTGCCCAGAATTTCGTCGGTAGGGTGTCTCGGAAGCCGTAAAGCGATGATGTTCTTCTTTACCGACTGCACCAACCGCTCCCAGCATCCCCCGAAATGCGGCGCTCCTGGTGGATTGAATTTCCATATCAGTGCCTGTGACGTAAATTCCTCCATCAACTGTTCACGATCAACGTTCTTCAAGCCTTCTCTCAGCTCTCTCGATGCGCCAACGAAGTTAGTTCCGCAGTCAGACAGTATTTCAGCCGGCGCTCCACGTTTCGCGATAAAACGTCTAATCGCCAGGATGCACGACGACGTCGTTAGCGAGTGCGCTACTTCGAGATGGATCGCTCTTGTGGTTAAACACGTGAAAAGGACGCCCCATCGTTTCTCCACTCGTCTGCCCACGGCTACTGTCAAGGGGCCGAAGTAATCGACCCCGGTGAACGTGAAGGCGCGTTGGTAAGCTGCCAATCTTTCGACTGGAAGATTTCCCATCTCCGGAGGATCCGGCGCTGCGTCACGATTTTTGCATTCCTGGCATGCTCGGCGGACGCGATCGTACTCGGAACGCAGGCGTGGCACTTCGAATCTCTCCCTAATCGCGTTCAATGCTGTCTGGTGGTTCAAATGATGATACCGTTGGTGGTAGTACTCCATCAGCAGTGTGTTGACTCGGTGTCTCTTAGGCAGGATAATAGGACGCTTGGTGTCCTCGCTGACCCATGGGCAGTTTATCAGTCGTCCCCGAGACCTCATCACGTCATGCTCATCCAGTTCCGGTGAGAGTTTGTATAGAGTGCTATCCTTTTTAACAACCCTTTGCATTCCAGACTTCCCGACACGGTTTTGCAGGCCTCGGACCTCTTCAGGAAATGCCTCTCGCTGAGTTAGACGGAATATAATCCTTTCGGCCCGTCGTAATTCTTCCTGGGTAAGTGGGCCAACACTCTTCCGACCCTTTTTAGCCTTTAGCTCGAAAATGAAGCGGACAATGAATCCGACTGTCCTCAGCAATACGTTCCACTGAGAAAATCGTTCGAAGGATATAAACTGCTCTTTCGTGGCGTGGTGTAACAGCGACACCCGAATTTCCTCGGACGTCTCCCCAGTATCGGTTCCTTGCCCAGGCCACGTGTGGTCCGATTCCCAAAGAAAATCAGGGCCACGATACCACTGGCTCGAAGCGCTTAAATCCGGGTCTCGTTGCCACTTCGTACCAAGATCTGCGACATTTATCTTGGTTGAGATCCAGCGCCAGTCTTTCACGGCCGTATGCTCTAGCAGTTCTCCAACGCGACAGGCCACAAACTGACTGTATCGACGGTGGTCCGAACGTAACCAGCTTACCACGTTGCGAGAGTCGGTCCAATAGAATACGCGATCTAATCGAATGCGGTGGGATTGTATTATGGTGTTCGCTAACCTTGATCCAATAACTGCGGCTTGCAGCTCAAGGCGCGGAATCGTCGTATGTCGCAGGTTTGTCACTCGAGTTTTCGAGCCTACGAAGGCACATTCGATTGAGCTACCTTCTTCGAACCTTACGTACGCTACTGCTGCCATAGCGCTTTCGCTCGCATCGCAGAAGATATGCAGCTGGGCGTGTTTATATCGGTCAGACGTGAGGAGGCGGTAGCATCTTGGGATCTTGATATCTGTTACTTTGGGAAGAACTGCCAACCATCGGTTCCAACCTTCGGCAATGTTTCCCCCAATTTGATGATTCTTTGTTAAATCGTAAATAACAAAGTTGGTGGGAACTAACGACGACAGGCAGAGTATTAATCTGAAATGGAAAAAGGACCAAGTTCTTATCAATTACGTCTCCTTAGATTTACTTTATGAATTTTACGATTATTTGAATCGATTACATATGTTAGAAATTTCTCCTTTATTTTTATTATATGATACCTACTTTCACGTTTATTATTAGATTTATTTTTTTTCAAATGAATAAGTATCTGGATCAAAATCTTGATAAGTTTTAGTTGCTATCTTTGCTTCACGTTGCTGGAACAAGTTAGCTATTTTTTCTCATTTACATCTCTTTGTCTGACCCTTTCTTCAAATGTTAAATTTTCTTAATTTTCCCCAATAAAAATATTTTTGGGTGTGTTATTGATGAAACTGTGAATCGAATTGTTATACTTATAAGCTGCTTCCTGCATGAGTGATTTAACTGTAATATCTGGTTTTAGTGCTTTTATGCAACTAGCAATTTCACGGATCGTTGAATGGCATATCTCTATTTGTCCATTCGTTTCAGATCTGTTGACAGGAGTTTTAAAAAAATTTATTCCTAGATTCAAAATGGCTTGTTCGATAATATTTGAAACAAAACTACTTTCATTGTCCATTACGATTTGTGCTGGTAAATCCCAGTCATATAATAGTTGTAAAAGAACATTTTTAATGTCTGCTATAGATTTTGATTTAATGGGTCTGATTTTTTAAATATTTTGAGAATTTATCTAACGATGAGATAAATAAGTTATTGGCATTATACGCAAATATATCTGTCGTGAATACCACGATCGAACGAAATTTTAAGCAATAATTTTAGGCGTGTCTTGGCGTGACTGTCGCCAAAATTATAATTTTATTTGTGTTCAAATTCGCCGATCCAAAAGGCCTATTTTCCTTCTGTCGTCTTTTTTATACCCGGAGCTCAGGCTCCCATTTGCACACGCAGGTGCTCCTGAGCTCCTCTGGAACGCAAACCCGCGGTCTGGCAAACGCATCCTCCATCTACATCAAACGCAACCGATGACAGCTCGTCACTGTTGTGACATCGTCTCCCCAAATAAGCGTGCGCGTCGTTCGCTTGTTTATGTGTGCTGTCATCTAACCATGCGCCTGATTTGTGCTGCAGCAGGTAAGTATACTCATATGCTTATTTTTTTTTTAAGGTTGCTACGTTACCGCCGGATACGTCCAGAACAGCCAACTTCGTCGCCGGTCGTTCCAATGTGCCACTGGCTGTTCTTAAGGTTACCCGCCTCACTTGGCCGTCCTTCGACCGTATCACTCCCACCACTCGTCCTCTGGGCCATGTGTTCCGCGGTAGGTTCGCATCCACTATCACCACAACGTCTCCTTCTGCGATAGGGCGTACCGGCTTAAACCATTTCGTCCGGCGGGTGAGCGTAGGTAGGTAGTCAGCTATCCACTTTTTCCAGAACATATCGGCCAGTAACTGTGACGTCTTCCAGGATGTTTTAAGAGCCGCTGCGCTGTCGTCGTAGTTGGTAAGTGGTTTGTCCCCGCTCGCGCTTCCCAGGAGGAAGTGATTTGGCGTCAATGGTGGCTCTGAAACGTCATCCAATGGCAAATACGTTAACGGACGTGAATTAATTACCATCTCTATCTCCGCCAGCGCCGTGCCCAGAATTTCGTCGGTAGGGTGTCTCGGAAGCCGTAAAGCGATGATGTTCTTCTTTACCGACTGCACCAACCGCTCCCAGCATCCCCCGAAATGCGGCGCTCCTGGTGGATTGAATTTCCATATCAGTGCCTGTGACGTAAATTCCTCCATCAACTGTTCACGATCAACGTTCTTCAAGCCTTCTCTCAGCTCTCTCGATGCGCCAACGAAGTTAGTTCCGCAGTCAGACAGTATTTCAGCCGGCGCTCCACGTTTCGCGATAAAACGTCTAATCGCCAGGATGCACGACGACGTCGTTAGCGAGTGCGCTACTTCGAGATGGATCGCTCTTGTGGTTAAACACGTGAAAAGGACGCCCCATCGTTTCTCCACTCGTCTGCCCACGGCTACTGTCAAGGGGCCGAAGTAATCGACCCCGGTGAACGTGAAGGCGCGTTGGTAAGCTGCCAATCTTTCGACTGGAAGATTTCCCATCTCCGGAGGATCCGGCGCTGCGTCACGATTTTTGCATTCCTGGCATGCTCGGCGGACGCGATCGTACTCGGAACGCAGGCGTGGCACTTCGAATCTCTCCCTAATCGCGTTCAATGCTGTCTGGTGGTTCAAATGATGATACCGTTGGTGGTAGTACTCCATCAGCAGTGTGGTGACTCGGTGTCTCTTAGGCAGGATAATAGGACGCTTGGTGTCCTCGCTGACCCATGGGCAGTTTATCAGTCGTCCCCGAGACCTCATCACGTCATGCTCATCCAGTTCCGGTGAGAGTTTGTATAGAGTGCTATCCTTTTTAACAACCCTTTGCATTCCAGACTTCCCGACACGGTTTTGCAGGCCTCGGACCTCTTCAGGAAATGCCTCTCGCTGAGTTAGACGGAATATAATCCTTTCGGCCCGTCGTAATTCTTCCTGGGTAAGTGGGCCAACACTCTTCCGACCCTTTTTAGCCTTTAGCTCGAAAATGAAGCGGACAATGAATCCGACTGTCCTCAGCAATACGTTCCACTGAGAAAATCGTTCGAAGGATATAAACTGCTCTTTCGTGGCGTGGTGTAACAGCGACACCCGAATTTCCTCGGACGTCTCCCCAGTATCGGTTCCTTGCCCAGGCCACGTGTGGTCCGATTCCCAAAGAAAATCAGGGCCACGATACCACTGGCTCGAAGCGCTTAAATCCGGGTCTCGTTGCCACTTCGTACCAAGATCTGCGACATTTATCTTGGTTGAGATCCAGCGCCAGTCTTTCACGGCCGTATGCTCTAGCAGTTCTCCAACGCGACAGGCCACAAACTGACTGTATCGACGGTGGTCCGAACGTAACCAGCTTACCACGTTGCGAGAGTCGGTCCAATAGAATACGCGATCTAATCGAATGCGGTGGGATTGTATTATGGTGTTCGCTAACCTTGATCCAATAACTGCGGCTTGCAGCTCAAGGCGCGGAATCGTCGTATGTCGCAGGTTTGTCACTCGAGTTTTCGAGCCTACGAAGGCACATTCGATTGAGCTACCTTCTTCGAACCTTACGTACGCTACTGCTGCCATAGCGCTTTCGCTCGCATCGCAGAAGATATGCAGCTGGGCGTGTTTATATCGGTCAGACGTGAGGAGGCGGTAGCATCTTGGGATCTTGATATCTGTTACTTTGGGAAGAACTGCCAACCATCGGTTCCAACCTTCGGCAATGTTTCCCCCAATTTGATGATTCTTTGTTAAATCGTAAATAACAAAGTTGGTGGGAACTAACGACGACAGGCAGAGTATTAATCTGAAATGGAAAAAGGACCAAGTTCTTATCAATTACGTCTCCTTAGATTTACTTTATGAATTTTACGATTATTTGAATCGATTACATATGTTAGAAAGTTCTCCTTTATTTTTATTATATGATACCTACTTTCACGTTTATTATTATTATTATTATCTGGATCAAAATCTTGATAAGTTTTAGTTGCTATCTTTGCTTCACGTTGCTGGAACAAGTTAGCTATTTTTTCTCATTTACATCTCTTTGTCTGACCCTTTCTTCAAATGTTAAATTTTCTTAATTTTCCCCAATAAAAATATTTTTGGGTGTGTTATTGATGAAACTGTGAATCGAATTGTTATACTTATAAGCTGCTTCCTGCATGAGTGATTTAACTGTAATATCTGGTTTTAGTGCTTTTATGCAACTAGCAATTTCACGGATCGTTGAATGGCATATCTCTATTTGTCCATTCGTTTCAGATCTGTTGACAGGAGTTTTAAAAAAATTTATTCCTAGATTCAAAATGGCTTGTTCGGTAATATTTGAAACAAAACTACTTTCATTGTCCATTACGATTTGTGCTGGTAAATCCCAGTCATATAATAGTTGTAAAAGAACATATTTAATGTCTGCTATAGATTTTGATTTAATGGGTCTGATTTTTTAAATATTTTGAGAATTTATCTAACGATGAGATAAATAAGTTATTGGCATTATACGCAAATATATCTGTCGTGAATACCACGATCGAACGAAATTTTAAGCAATAATTTTAGGCGTGTCTTGGCGTGACTGTCGCCAAAATTATAATTTTATTTGTGTTCAAATTCGCCGATCCAAAAGGCCTATTTTCCTTCTGTCGTCTTTTTTATACCCGGAGCTCAGGCTCCCATTTGCACACGCAGGTGCTCCTGAGCTCCTCTGGAACGCAAACCCGCGGTCTGGCAAACGCATCCTCCATCTACATCAAACGCAACCGATGACAGCTCGTCACTGTTGTGACATCGTCTCCCCAAATAAGCGTGCGCGTCGTTCGCTTGTTTATGTGTGCTGTCATCTAACCATGCGCCTGATTTGTGCTGCAGCAGGTAAGTATACTCATATGCTTATTTTTTTTTAAGGTTGCTACGTTACCGCCGGATACGTCCAGAACAGCCAACTTCGTCGCCGGTCGTTCCAATGTGCCACTGGCTGTTCTTAAGGTTACCCGCCTCACTTGGCCGTCCTTCGACCGTATCACTCCCACCACTCGTCCTCTGGGCCATGTGTTCCGCGGTAGGTTCGCATCCACTATCACCACAACGTCTCCTTCTGCGATAGGGCGTACCGGCTTAAACCATTTCGTCCGGCGGGTGAGCGTAGGTAGGTAGTCAGCTATCCACTTTTTCCAGAACATATCGGCCAGTAACTGTGACGTCTTCCAGGATGTTTTAAGAGCCGCTGCGCTGTCGTCGTAGTTGGTAAGTGGTTTGTCCCCGCTCGCGCTTCCCAGGAGGAAGTGATTTGGCGTCAATGGTGGCTCTGAAACGTCATCCAATGGCAAATACGTTAACGGACGTGAATTAATTACCATCTCTATCTCCGCCAGCGCCGTGCCCAGAATTTCGTCGGTAGGGTGTCTCGGAAGCCGTAAAGCGATGATGTTCTTCTTTACCGACTGCACCAACCGCTCCCAGCATCCCCCGAAATGCGGCGCTCCTGGTGGATTGAATTTCCATATCAGTGCCTGTGACGTAAATTCCTCCATCAACTGTTCACGATCAACGTTCTTCAAGCCTTCTCTCAGCTCTCTCGATGCGCCAACGAAGTTAGTTCCGCAGTCAGACAGTATTTCAGCCGGCGCTCCACGTTTCGCGATAAAACGTCTAATCGCCAGGATGCACGACGACGTCGTTAGCGAGTGCGCTACTTCGAGATGGATCGCTCTTGTGGTTAAACACGTGAAAAGGACGCCCCATCGTTTCTCCACTCGTCTGCCCACGGCTACTGTCAAGGGGCCGAAGTAATCGACCCCGGTGAACGTGAAGGCGCGTTGGTAAGCTGCCAATCTTTCGACTGGAAGATTTCCCATCTCCGGAGGATCCGGCGCTGCGTCACGATTTTTGCATTCCTGGCATGCTCGGCGGACGCGATCGTACTCGGAACGCAGGCGTGGCACTTCGAATCTCTCCCTAATCGCGTTCAATGCTGTCTGGTGGTTCAAATGATGATACCGTTGGTGGTAGTACTCCATCAGCAGTGTGGTGACTCGGTGTCTCTTAGGCAGGATAATAGGACGCTTGGTGTCCTCGCTGACCCATGGGCAGTTTATCAGTCGTCCCCGAGACCTCATCACGTCATGCTCATCCAGTTCCGGTGAGAGTTTGTATAGAGTGCTATCCTTTTTAACAACCCTTTGCATTCCAGACTTCCCGACACGGTTTTGCAGGCCTCGGACCTCTTCAGGAAATGCCTCTCGCTGAGTTAGACGGAATATAATCCTTTCGGCCCGTCGTAATTCTTCCTGGGTAAGTGGGCCAACACTCTTCCGACCCTTTTTAGCCTTTAGCTCGAAAATGAAGCGGACAATGAATCCGACTGTCCTCAGCAATACGTTCCACTGAGAAAATCGTTCGAAGGATATAAACTGCTCTTTCGTGGCGTGGTGTAACAGCGACACCCGAATTTCCTCGGACGTCTCCCCAGTATCGGTTCCTTGCCCAGGCCACGTGTGGTCCGATTCCCAAAGAAAATCGAATGCGGTGGGATTGTATTATGGTGTTCGCTAACCTTGATCCAATAACTGCGGCTTGCAGCTCAAGGCGCGGAATCGTCGTATGTCGCAGGTTTGCCACTCGAGTTTTAGAGCCTACGAAGGCACATTCGATTGAGCTACCTTCTTCGAACCTTACGTACGCTACTGCTGCCATAGCGCTTTCGCTCGCATCGCAGAAGATATGCAGCTGGGCGTGTTTATATCGGTCAGACGTGAGGAGGCGGTAGCATCTTGGGATCTTGATATCTGTTACTTTGGGAAGAACTGCCAACCATCGGTTCCAACCTTCGGCAATGTTTCCCCCAATTTGATGATCCCAGTCAATTCCTGCTCGCCAGATTTCCTGAAGCAGAATCTTCAGGTAAACCAAAAGATTACCGATCAATCCGATCGGATCGTAGATGGCCATTAGCGTACGAAGCACTTCGCGCTTCGAGGGAAGCCTTTCGCCGGATAAAATTGATTCGTCGTGCTTAGGAGACAAACGAAAGGTAAATGAGTCGGTGGCCATATCCCACCACATGCCCAGCACCTTCTCGACGTGGTTCTCTGAACCCATGGTGATGCTTAGTTCGCTGGTCGATTGGTCTCCCCGTAAACGAGCTACGACTGCCGGTGAATTTGACGTCCAGTTCCGTATCTCGAACCCTCCTTGAGCGTGTATACGCCGCACTTCTTCGGCTAGTGCTATTGCCTCTTCTTCCGTCTCGACGCTGGCCAGCATATCGTCGACATAATGCTCCTGTACGATACATTCGACTGCTCTCGGAGACTCTTTCAAAAAACGGTTGGCGTTGAGGTTTTTTACGTACTGTGCACAACTCGGGGAACAGGCTGCACCGAAGGTCATAACGGTCACGGCATAGACGCTTGGCGTCACGCTTGGGTCGTCTGCACTATCCCAGAAGATGAGTTGCGAACGCTGATCCTTCGGTTTTATCAAGACCTGGTGAAACATTTCGCGAATGTCGCCGGTGACCGCAATACGGAATTCACGGAACTTGTACAGCACAGCCAAAAGGTTCGTCAAAAGTTGAGGGCCTGCAAGAAGGTATGTGTTAAGGCTCACCCCGTTAACTGCAGCCGCCGCGTCGAACACCATCCGAATCTTCCCCGGTTTGTTTACGTTGGTCACTGGGAAGATCGGCAGAAACCAGTCTCTGGGTCCTTTTCGAGCCAGCTCCTCGTTCGACAGTCGCCTGATGTACCCCTTTTGCTCATAGTCTGTCATTTTCTGTTTCACTGCCGTTGCTAATGATCCATCCTTCTCCATTCACCTTCGCAGGCACAAATACCGCCGAAGAGCCATGGCTCGGTTAGACGGAAGCCGCACATCCTCGTATCTCCAAAGGAGGCCCGTTTCGTAGCGTAACCCACACAACCTCGTTTCCGCCGACAGAAGCTGCAAAGCGCGTTCGTCCTCCTTCGAATGCAGTGTGTTCGAGGGGGAAACTCCTATGGACTCGAGGGTAAAAAAACTTCTCACCGCAAGGTCAAGTGCTTTGTCTCCTCCGGAACTGCAGGCGCATATGTGGTAGCTGCGATATGCGCTCTGGGCTTCTGCAACATTAAAGGTCCCCTGACACGGCCCAAACACCGTGCACCCGAGGCGTGTTTTCGTGGCTACCGGTTGGTCCGTTTCTCCTTCAACACTGCGCAATGACTGCCCTAAGTGGCAGTTGTCAATGCCGATCAGGATGCGCGGCTTCGCCTTCTCGTACGACGTCAATGGGAGCCCGTTGAGATGAGGGTAACGATCCTTGAGGTCCCTTATCGCGACGGTTTGTTCCGGGAGCGCTAAGCTACGCAAGGAATGCACCTTGGGGAGTACGTAACACTGGCCCCGGTCACCCTGACACGACACGCGCAGCGAAAGACGAAGAGATTCTCTTTCCTCTCGCTCCGTTTCTCCTGTCCATCGTAGGCAGAGTGGATTAGGCGTGCCGACAAGACCCAATTCGTCCACTAAACCTTGTTCAACGAAGGTCGCTGACGACCCATCATCAAAAAAGGCGTAGGTATCTACACATGTGTCCTTCCCGTACACCGTCACGGGAACGTAGCGAAAAAGGACGACATCTTGGCTCGCCGTATGTGTGTTGCAGCTTTCCTTCGTCCGGATTGGTGCCGGCTCGGTCGTGTCGTCGTGCAAAAGACCATGGTGTGTAGCGCTGCATCCGAACTTTCCGCACGGTCTTCGAGTGCGACAGTGACCGGGATGTCGACCCAAACATTGCCGACAAAGCCGCTTTGTTTTCACCATCAACCAGCGCCCTTCAACGTCGAGCTGAATAAATTTCCCGCAGTCGGTGGGCTTGTGGTTTCCTTCGTGGCAAATAACGCACCCGTTGCTGCCTTTTACAGTCGAAGGAAATGTCGGTGCATCTGTGCGTGAGGAAAGAGAGTGCGCGTTTAAACGGCTTACCTGGCCGCGTCGGTTTGACGTTCCCTTGGAGTCGTGAAAGACGATCGACAAACTCGACGCCTTCACGAGCCGGTCCAACCATCGCTCCAAGTCCGACAGCGTCGCTCGCGTTAGATCCAGTCGGTGATCGTTCCATCGTAGTCGTTCCGCCGGTGGCAACTTCTCTACGATCTCGTGCAGCAGGGTCGCGTCGCATTCATATTCGTACATGCCGCATGCCTTAACAGTGGCACACATGTTTAGCACCGCCACCCCGAATTCTACCAGCGACTCGGGTTGCGCTGTGTCCGGTGAAGGCATGCGACGGATTTTCTGGACGAGCGAGTTAACGATGATCTCCGGGCGGCCAAAAAGTGTCCTGAGCATCTCGATGGCGCCGTCCAAGTACGACGGAATCAGCAAACGATATCGGACCGCCTCCAGTGCCTTACCCTTCAAGGCCTTTTGCACGCGTAGCAGATTTTCGTCTGGGGAGTAACCACATAGTGCCGTAGAGCGCTCGTAGCTCGATATAAATATCGGCCATTCCTCCGGAGCACCGGTAAATATCGGCAGGTCGTGGCTAGTGCCCTGGCGTGCCGTTATTTGGCTCACATTAAGTGTCGTGTTTTGTGCCGTGTAATCGTGTCCTTGCGGGTTGTTAAAGGTGTACTCGTGTCTCGAAACGTCGCCGCCGTGAAAGAATGTTTCGTGAGCAGGCATTGGTGGCGAAGCCGTCGGCCAGTGATGTGTGTACGGATCGGCCATCGATGGATCCGTCGCACGACCCAGCATCGTTGAACCCGGGAGGGCGCCGGTCATCTGCGTCGTCGAATGACCCGCCATTGCAAATGTAGATGTAGGGCCCGTCATTCGTGTTGTGGATGTGCCCGCCATGCTTCTTGGTGTTTGTGCGCCCGCCATCATACCGGCGGTCGTTGCTCCTGTGACCAGCTGACCGGGCGTTGACCTTATCATCAGCTGATTGGGCGGTGCACTCGAAACTGTGTACGGTTGTGGCGCGAAAATTCCCGTTGCTTGGGGGGTCCGTCCGGTTATTGGTGGGTAAAATCTCACCTGATTTGGTAAGGGCCTCTCCGTTGGAATTGGGCTTTGTCTCGCCGAGGCGACGATCGACGCCCTTTCCATTTCAAGGAGCTGCAGCTGGCTCGTTATGGCCCTTAGCCGTTCAGTGCTGCTTGAATGCGCTTCCATAAGCGCTGTTCCCGTCATCCGCTCGTTCGGTTGTCGAGTCGTAGAGTTGGCCGCAGGGATGGGAATATCGTACATCCGTTCCTCCGGCTCGTTCACCGCCGCTTGCCGCTGTTCGATGGACTGATTCTGGTCCGACGCCGCTTCCCGCTGTTCGTCGAACAAACTCTCTACACTAGACATTTCACTCGCGGATGGTAAAATTATAATTTTGGAATGTGGTGAATACCACGATCGAACGAAATTTTAAGCAATAATTTTAGGCGTGTCTTGGCGTGACTGTCGCCAAAATTATAATTTTATTTGTGTTTAAATTCGCCGATCGAAAAGGCCTATTTTCCCTCTGTCGTCTCTTTTATACCCGGAGCTCAGGCTCCCATTTGCACACGCAGGTGCTCCTGAGCTCCTCTGGAACGGAAACCCGCGGTCTGGCAAACGCATCCTCCATCTACATCAAACGCAACCGATGACAGCTCGTCACTGTTGTGACAATATCAATATGAATTATTTCTCCTGGGTATTTTGGTGTTGGTGTTTTCGTATCTAAAAAGTTTTGTGGTTTCCTTTCATATTTTTCTATTTTGCAAATTTCACAAGTTTTTACAAAGTTTCTTATGGTCTTTGTCATTCCGGGAAAGTAATATTTTTTTATGAATTGCAAGGAATTTTCTTGAGCATTACGATGTGCAAAATTGTGTATTTCTTTGATTTTTTGTAGCTGTTCTTCCGCTGAAGCGATATCTTCTACTATTTTTATTTTTTGGATTGAACATAATTTTAAATATTTCTTGAATTTTTCCCATGGTATGTTCATCACATAATATACCATTTCTGACGGCAGGATTTAAAACTTTCTTTAATTTTTCTGTTAAGAATTCATTGGAAAAGAATGGTTCACAAAATACGTGTCGATGGTATCCAGGGAAAGGATTGGTGTATGCATATGAGAAATTGGTATTGGTGCGGAAAATTAGTTGGTTGCGAAAGACGTTAACAGGTGCTTCGGTAGATAGAATGAAAGAATTGTCATTATCTTCTGCAGAATGTTGTGTTGGTGTTAATGAATTAATTTGTACTCGAGATAATGCATCGGCTACAACATTAGCTTTACCTGGTTTGTAATGAAGTTCACAGTCATGTTCTTCTAGAAAAGCCTTCCATCTTTTTAGTTTTGCATTGTTATTTTTTGGAGATAGTGTGAATGTTAATGGGAGGTGATCAGTAAATTTTTTTAGTTTTGCTCCATATATAAAATTTCTTAAGGTTTGTAGAGCCCATACTACTGCTAGCATTTTCTTTTCGTTGGTAGCGTAGTTTTCTTCAGTCCTTGAAAGAGTCCTGGAAATAAAGGTTATTGGGCGTTCTCCATCCTGGTTCTGCTGAGATAAGACTGCTCCCAGTGCTTTATCTGAAGCATCTGTGGTTAAAATAAAAGGTTTTTCAAAGTCTGGAAATGTTAAAACATCATTTGAACAAAAAATGTTTTTCAAATATTGAAAAGATTTTTTTGCTGATTCATCTAGTGTAATCGGGAAATTTTTAGATTAATTTTTAGGAATTTGGCGATGGCCATCCTCTCCTCTTAGAAGTTTCGTAAGGGGTTTTGCAAGGCTTGCGTAATTACGAAACGTCTATAGTATCCAGAGAGTCTTAAAAATGATCTTAAATCTTTAAGGTTTTTTGGTTCGGGATATTTTTGAATACATTCAACCTTTTTTAAATTTGGCTTGAGACCTTCCGCAGATACGATAAAACCGAGAAATTCAACTTCTGTTTTGATGAATTCAGACTTATCTGTTTGGATTTTAAAATTAGCTTCTTTTAATGTTTGTAGAACTGTTTTTTAAATTTCGCATGTGTTCTTCGAATGTTTTTCTAAAAATGATAATGTCATCAATGTAGACATGACATATCTTTCCGATATGGTCTCTCAGAATATCATCCATCACTCTTTGGAAGATGGATGGTGCATTTTTGAGTCCAAAAGGCATTCTTATAAATTCAAATTTTCCATTATTCACAGAAAAGGCAGTTTTTTCTATGTCTTTTTTATTCATTGGAATTTGGTGAAAACTTGACGGGTGGTGAAGTATTTATTCGAACCTAAATTCGCTAAGACAGTAGAGGTGTTGGGTATTGGATAGCTGTCACTGATTGTTTTTGAATTGATTTTTCTATAATCGATCAAAAGTCGATATTATTTTTCATTAGAAGCATCCATTTTTTTATTAACAATCCATACTGGAGAATTGTATGGAGATCTCGAAGGTCTAATAATTTCGTCGGATAATAATTTTGTAATTTGTTTATTGACTTGATTTTTTAAAGCTTGAGGATAAGGATAGGTTTTACTATAAACCGGAAAATTATCTGTTGTTTTTTTTCTGCTTTTACCTTTGTGGTAAATGGAAGTTTTTATCTGGAGGATGGAAAATATCTTTAAATTCTGTAAGGAGTTTTTTTAACTCATGTTTGTGATAGGCTTGGAGATGATCGTCTCTTACTTTTATTTGATTAACTTGCTGTAGTATATACTGTAAAATAGGTATTGTGAATTTGTTGTCAATAATTAATTTTTCATTTGCAGTATCGATTATAGAAAGTAAGGTAATGTAGAATTTATGCTAAAAAATTTAATTCACATTTTTCAAACTCTTCTGTTTCATTTCTTCAAACTCTTCTGTTTCATCATCCTGTTGTTTGTCATGATTTTTCATGTAACGTTCGTATGAGGACATTTCAGAGTCATCATACTCCTTCAAACTTTCTTCGTTATAATCTGAGTATTCCACTGGGTAACCTTGATTTTTTTGAATGGTTTCGACATTAAAGACTCGTTGTCTTTTTAGTGGTGGTCGATTGTTTCGGGAGGAGCCTGGTCGGTTCCCATAATTAATTTGTCTAGACCTTATGGATTGATCTACATCCATGGGTTCTGGATCTTGTTGTTTAAAAGGATTTTTGGGTGGTAAACCTGTTGGTTTAAAATTTTGAAAATTGTTGTTATAGTTTGGTCGCATTCCAAACGGCTTTTGCATTGGTGCAAAATGTCGATTAACGAATGGGTTTGGTGGTAGAGGGGGTCTGTTAAATGCATTCCGTGGAGGATGCGGTACTTGTGGGATAAGATTTCTGGGCGCTGTTGGCATTGGCATCGTTCTTGGTTTGGTAAGCATTTTTCTACATTCAATATTTTGGAATGAGATACAGTAGCTATAAGCTGCTGCTAGAGATGAAGGTTCATAATTTCTTATGAATTTGTATACATCTCCATCTAGTCCTCGGATAAATGAATCGACCGCTTTTTTATTATATGTTTCTATTAATGCCTTCGATGCTTCTTGAGGAGATTTCTGCTATTGCGTTGTTTATAAGAATGTTTGTTTCATCAATTCTCTTGATGATTCCGTTTGTGTAAACCTTTTCAAATGTGCAGTCTGAATGATTTCCTTGAATGATTCTTTGTACACATTCCGATGTTGGTTGAATATTTATACTTTCACAAGTATACAGATCTTGTTGGTTTTGATTGCATGGTTGTGATAATTCGTATATGTGTAATTCGTATCTGATGAAATAATGTTGCTTCAAGATGATTCGTTTGCTGTTGTTGATTATGGAGTCTACATAATTGTACTCATAAATATCTTTTGAACTTTGCGGAAACTTTAACATGTAGATAACATGCGTGGTATTCATTGTTACTTGAGCACTTGATTTTGCTAACATTTCTTCTGGTGATGTCACCGAAATGTTGTGGTCTGCAAGAAATTTCATCATTTCCTTAAGTTCTTCCAGGGATAAAATCTTACTGCTTGGTATGCCATGCTTTGCTAATAGAATAGCTTCTTCAAGATTTTCAAGATGATTTTGCAAAGAATCGAGATTTGATATTATGATAAGATGTTGTATCTCAATAGATCTTTGCTTAAATCTTTCAAACTGAAGTTTGAGGACGTCGTTTGTGTTTGTTGTTAGATCTTGTAGTCGTTGGTTTATACCTTCATTGATGAGTACTTGTTGATTATTTTGCAGGATCAACGAAATGAGTGTTGAATTTATAATACGTATATCTTCGGCATCTGGATTTCCAGCGATCCATTTCCATGCTGTACCAATCGCATCCCATCGCTTTTGTCGCACTACTTGCGGTTTAATTTTACAATATGTTTCATATAATGTTTGTAGCTTAATACGAATTATGCTATATAATGGTCCTGAGTCGATATTTTGGGACAAATCTTATTATTTTCAATTATGTTTTCAATTTGTGTTATATCCAATGGGTGTACAATTCTTAAATATCCTGATTTGATTTGAGCTCTTCCGAGAGAAACTATGGCAAGTGGATTCTTTGTTAAATCGTAAATAACAAAGTTGGTGGGAACTAACGACGACAGGCAGAGTATTAATCTGAAATGGAAAAAGGACCAAGTTCTTATCAATTACGTCTCCTTAGATTTGCTTTATGAATTTTACGATTATTTGAATCGATTACATATGTTGGAAAGTTCTCCTTTATTTTTATTATATGTTACCTACTTTCACGTTTATTATTAGATTTATTTTTTTCAAATGAATAAGTATCTGGATCAAAATCTTGATAAGTTTTAGTTGCTATCTTTGCTTCACGTTGCTGGAACAAGTTAGCTATTTTTTTCTCATTTGCATCTCTTTGTCTGACCCTTTCTTCAAATGTTAAATTTTCTGAATTTTCCCCAATAAAAATATTTTTGGGTGTGTTATTGATGAAACTGTGAATCGAATTGTTATACTTATAAGCTGCTTCCTGCATGAGTGATTTAACTGTAATATCTGGTTTTAGTGCTTTTATGCATCTAGCAATTTCACGGATCGTTGAATGGCATTTCTCTATTTGTCCATTCGTTTCACATCTGTTGACAGGAGTTTTAAAATAATTTATTCCTAGATTCAAAATGGCTTGTTCGATAATATTTGAAACAAAACTACTTTCATTGTCCGTTACGATTTGTGCTGGTAAATCCCAGTCATATAATAGTTGTAAAAGAACATTTTTAATGTCTGCTATAGATTTTGATTTAATGGGTCTGATTTTTTAAATATTTTGAGAATTTATCTAACGATGAGATTAATAAGTTATTAGCATTATACGCAAATATATCAATATGAATTATTTCTCCTGGGTATTTTGGTGTTGGTGTTTTCTGTCTAAAAATTTTTGTGGTTTCCTTTCATATTTTTCTATTTTGCAAATTTCACAAATTTTTACAAAGTTTCTTATGGTCTTTGTCATTCCGGGAAAGTAATATTTTTTTATGAATTGCAAGGAATTTTCTTGAGCATTACGATGTGCAAAATTGTGTATTTCTTTGGTTTTTTGTAGCTGTTCTGCCGCTGAAGCGATATCTTCTACTATTTTTTGTGAATATCTTGCTTTTAGAATTTTTGGATTGAACATAATTTTAAATATTTCTTGAATTTTTCCCATGGTATGTTCATCACATAATATACCATTTCTGACGGCAGGATTTAAAACTTTCTTTAGTTTTTCTGTTAAGAATTCATTGGAAAAGAATGGTTGGAATTGGTATTGGTGCGGAAAATTAGTTGGTTGCGAAAGACGTTAACAGGTGCTTCGGTAGATAGAATGAAAGAATTGTCATCATCTTCTGCAGAATGTTGTGTTGGTCTTAATAAATTAATTTGTACTCGAGATAATGCATCGGCTACAACATTAGCTTTACCTGGTTTGTAATGAAGTTCATAGTCATGTTCTTCTAGAAAAGCCTTCCATCTTTTTAGTTTTGCATTGTTATTTTTTGGAGATAGTGTGAATGTTAATGGGAGGTGATCAGTAAAATTGTTTAGTTTTGCTCCATATATAAAATTTCTTAAGGTTTGTAGAGCCCATACTACTGCTAGCATTTTCTTTTCGTTGGTAGCGTAGTTTTCTTCAGTCCTTGAAAGAGTCCTGGAAATAAAGGTTATTGGGCGTTCTCCATCCTGGTTCTGCTGAGATAAGACTGCTCCCAGGGCTTTATCTGAAGCATCTGTGGTTAAAATAAAAGGTTTTTCAAAGTCTGGAAATGTTAAAACATCATTTGAACATAAAATGTTTTTCAAAGTCTGGAAATGTTAAAACATCATTTGAACATAAAATGTTTTTCAAAGTCTGGAAATGTTAAAACATCATTTGAACATAAAATGTTTTTCAAATATTGAAAAGGTTTTTTTGCTGATTCATCTAGTGTAATCGGGAAATTTTTAGATTAATTTTTAGGAATTTGGCGATGGCCATCCTCTCCTCTTAGAAGTTTCGTAAGGGGTTTTGCAAGGCTTGCGTAATTCTTTATGAAACGTCTATAGTATCGAGAGAGTCTTAAAAATGATCTTAAATCTTTAAGGTTTTTTGGTTCGGGATATTTTTGAATACATTCAACCTTTTTTAAATTTGACTTGAGACCTTCCGCAGATACGATAAAACCGAGAAATTCAACTTCTGTTTTGATGAATTCAGACTTATCTGGTTGGATTTTAAAATTAGCTTCTTTTAATGTTTGTAGAATTGTTTTTTAAATTTCGCATGTGTTCTTCGAATGTTTTTCCAAAAATGATAATGTCATCAATGTAGACATGACATATCTTTCCGATATGGTCTCTCAGAATATCATCCATCACTCTTTGGAAGATGGATGGTGCATTTTTGAGTCCAAAAGGCATTCTTATAAATTCAAATTTTCCATTATTCACAGAAAAGGCAGTTTTTTCTATGTCTTTTTTATTCATTGGAATTTGGTGAAAACTTGACGGGTGGTGAAGTATTTATTCGAACCTAAATTCGCTAAGACAGTAGAGGTGTTGGGTATTGGATAGCTGTCACTGATTGTTTTTGAATTGATTTTTCTATAATCGATCAAAAGTCGATATTATTTTTCATTAGAAGCATCCATTTTTTTATTAACAATCCATACTGGAGAATTGTATGGAGATCTCGAAGGTCTAATAATTTCGTCGGATAATAATTTTGTAATTTGTTTATTGACTTGATTTTTTAAAGCTTGAGGATAAGGATAGGTTTTACTATAAACCGGAAAATTATCTGTTGTTTTTTTTCTGCTTTTACCTTTGTGGTAAATGGAAGTTTTTATCTGGAGGATGGAAAATATCTTTAAATTCTGTAAGGAGTTTTTTTAACTCATGTTTGTGATAGGCTTGGAGATGATCGTCTCTTACTTTTATTTGATTAACTTGCTGTAGTATATACTGTAAAATAGGTATTGTGAATTTGTTGTCAATAATTAATTTTTCATTTGCAGTATCGATTATAGAAAGTAAGGTAATGTAGAATTTATGCTAAAAAATTTAATTCACATTTTTCAAACTCTTCTGTTTCATTTCTTCAAACTCTTCTGTTTCATCATCCTGTTGTTTGTCATGATTTTTCATGTAACGTTCGTATGAGGACATTTCAGAGTCATCATACTCCTTCAAACTTTCTTCGTTATAATCTGAGTATTCCACTGGGTAACCTTGATTTTTTTGAATGGTTTCGACATTAAAGACTCGTTGTCTTTTTAGTGGTGGTCGATTGTTTCGGGAGGAGCCTGGTCGGTTCCCATAATTAATTTGTCTAGACCTTATGGATTGATCTACATCCATGGGTTCTGGATCTTGTTGTTTAAAAGGATTTTTGGGTGGTAAACCTGTTGGTTTAAAATTTTGAAAATTGTTGTTATAGTTTGGTCGCATTCCAAACGGCTTTTGCATTGGTGCAAAATGTCGATTAACGAATGGGTTTGGTGGTAGAGGGGGTCTGTTAAATGCATTCCGTGGAGGATGCGGTACTTGTGGGATAAGATTTCTGGGCGCTGTTGGCATTGGCATCGTTCTTGGTTTGGTAAGCATTTTTCTACATTCAATATTTTGGAATGAGATACAGTAGCTATAAGCTGCTGCTAGAGATGAAGGTTCATAATTTCTTATGAATTTGTATACATCTCCATCTAGTCCTCGGATAAATGAATCGACCGCTTTTTTATTATATGTTTCTATTAATGCCTTCGATGCTTCTTGAGGAGATTTCTGCTATTGCGTTGTTTATAAGAATGTTTGTTTCATCAATTCTCTTGATGATTCCGTTTGTGTAAACCTTTTCAAATGTGCAGTCTGAATGATTTCCTTGAATGATTCTTTGTACACATTCCGATGTTGGTTGAATATTTATACTTTCACAAGTATACAGATCTTGTTGGTTTTGATTGCATGGTTGTGATAATTCGTATATGTGTAATTCGTATCTGATGAAATAATTTTGCTTCAAGATGATTCGTTTGCTGTTGTTGATTATGGAGTCTACATAATTGTACTCATAAATATCTTTTGAACTTTAACATGTAGATAACATGCGTGGTATTCATTGTTACTTGAGCACTTGATTTTGCTAACATTTCTTCTGGTGATGTCACCGAAATGTTGTGGTCTGCAAGAAATTTCATCATTTCCTTAAGTTCTTCGAGGGATAAAATCTTACTGCTTGGTATGCCATGCTTTGCTAATAGAATAGTTTCTTCAAGATTTTCAAGATGATTTTGCAAAGAATCGAGATTTGATATTATGATAAGATGTTGTATCTCAATAGATCTTTGCTTAAATCTTTCAAACTGGAGTTTGAGGACGTCGTTTGTGATTGTTGTTAGATCTTGTAGTCGTTGGTTTATACCTTCATTGATGAGTACTTGTTGATTATTTTGCAGGATCAACGAATTGAGTGTTGAATTTATAATGCGTATATCTTCGGCATCTGGATTTCCAGCGATCCATTTCCATGCTGTACCAATCGCATCCCATCGCTTTTGTCGTACTACTTGCGGTTTAATTTTACAATATGTTTCATATAATGTTTGTAGCTTAATACGAATTATGCTATATAATGGTCCTGAGTCGATATTTTGGGACAAATCTGCATAATTATTTTCAATTATGTTTTCAATTTGTGTTATATCCAATGGGTGTACAATTCTTAAATATCCTGATTTGATTTGAGCTCTTCCGAGAGAAACTATGGCAAGTGGATTCTTTGTTAAATCGTAAATAACAAAGTTGGTGGGAACTAACGACGACAGGCAGAGTATTAATCTGAAATGGAAAAAGGACCAAGTTCTTATCAATTACGTCTCCTTAGATTTACTTTATGAATTTTACGATTATTTGAATCGATTACATATGTTAGAAAGTTCTCCTTTATTTGTATTATATGATACCTACTTTCACGTTTATTATTAGATTTATTTTTTTTAAAATGAATAAGTATCTGGATCAAAATCTTGATAAGTTTTAGTTGCTATCTTTGCTTCACGTTGCTGGAACAAGTTAGCTATTTTTTTCTCATTTGCATCTCTTTGTCTGACCCTTTCTTCAAATGTTAAATTTTCTTAATTTTCCCCAATAAAAATATTTTTGGGTGTGTTATTGATGAAACTGTGAATCGAATTGTTATACTTATAAGCTGCTTCCTGCATGAGTGATTTAACTGTAATATCTGGTTTTAGTGCTTTTATGCATCTAGCAATTTCACGGATCGTTGAATGGCATATCTCTATTTGTCCATTCGTTTCAGATCTGTTGACAGGAGTTTAAAAAAAATTTATTCCTAGATTCAAAATGGCTTGTTCGATAATATTTGAAACAAAACTACTTTCATTGTCCATTACGATTTGTGCTGGTAAATCCCAGTCATATAATAGTTGTAAAAGAACATTTTTAATGTCTGCTATAGATTTTGATTTAATGGGTCTGATTTTTTAAATATTTTGAGATTTATCTAACGATGAGATAAATAAGTTATTGGCATTATACGCAAATATATCTGTCGTGAATACCACGATCGAACGAAATTTTAAGCAATAATTTTAGGCGTGTCTTGGCGTGACTGTCGCCAAAATTATAATTTTATTTGTGTTCAAATTCGCCGAATGAAAAGGCCTATTTTCCCTCTGTCGTCTCTTTTATACCCGGAGCTCAGGCTCCCATTTGCACACGCAGGTGCTCCTGAGCTCCTCTGGAACGCAAACCCGCGGTCTGGCAAACGCATCCTCCATCTACATCAAACGCAACCGATGACAGCTCGTCACTGTTGTGACATCGTCTCCCCAAATAAGCGTGCGCGTCGTTCGCTTGTTTATGTGTGCTGTCATCTAACCATGCGCCTGATTTGTGCTGCAGCAGGTAAGTATACTCATATGCTTATTTTTTTTTAAGGTTGCTACGTTACCGCCGGATACGTCCAGAACAGCCAACTTCGTCGCCGGTCGTTCCAATGTGCCACTGGCTGTTCTTAAGGTTACCCGCCTCACTTGGCCGTCCTTCGACCGTATCACTCCCACCACTCGTCCTCTGGGCCATGTGTTCCGCGGTAGGTTCGCATCCACTATCACCACAACGTCTCCTTCTGCGATAGGGCGTACCGGCTTAAACCATTTCGTCCGGCGGGTGAGCGTAGGTAGGTAGTCAGCTATCCACTTTTTCCAGAACATATCGGCCAGTAACTGTGACGTCTTCCAGGATGTTTTAAGAGCCGCTGCGCTGTCGTCGTAGTTGGTAAGTGGTTTGTCCCCGCTCGCGCTTCCCAGGAGGAAGTGATTTGGCGTCAATGGTGGCTCTGAAACGTCATCCAATGGCAAATACGTTAACGGACGTGAATTAATTACCATCTCTATCTCCGCCAGCGCCGTGCCCAGAATTTCGTCGGTAGGGTGTCTCGGAAGCCGTAAAGCGATGATGTTCTTCTTTACCGACTGCACCAACCGCTCCCAGCATCCCCCGAAATGCGGCGCTCCTGGTGGATTGAATTTCCATATCAGTGCCTGTGACGTAAATTCCTCCATCAACTGTTCACGATCAACGTTCTTCAAGCCTTCTCTCAGCTCTCTCGATGCGCCAACGAAGTTAGTTCCGCAGTCAGACAGTATTTCAGCCGGCGCTCCACGTTTCGCGATAAAACGTCTAATCGCCAGGATGCACGACGACGTCGTTAGCGAGTGCGCTACTTCGAGATGGATCGCTCTTGTGGTTAAACACGTGAAAAGGACGCCCCATCGTTTCTCCACTCGTCTGCCCACGGCTACTGTCAAGGGGCCGAAGTAATCGACCCCGGTGAACGTGAAGGCGCGTTGGTAAGCTGCCAATCTTTCGACTGGAAGATTTCCCATCTCCGGAGGATCCGGCGCTGCGTCACGATTTTTGCATTCCTGGCATGCTCGGCGGACGCGATCGTACTCGGAACGCAGGCGTGGCACTTCGAATCTCTCCCTAATCGCGTTCAATGCTGTCTGGTGGTTCAAATGATGATACCGTTGGTGGTAGTACTCCATCAGCAGTGTGGTGACTCGGTGTCTCTTAGGCAGGATAATAGGACGCTTGGTGTCCTCGCTGACCCATGGGCAGTTTATCAGTCGTCCCCGAGACCTCATCACGTCATGCTCATCCAGTTCCGGTGAGAGTTTGTATAGAGTGCTATCCTTTTTAACAACCCTTTGCATTCCAGACTTCCCGACACGGTTTTGCAGGCCTCGGACCTCTTCAGGAAATGCCTCTCGCTGAGTTAGACGGAATATAATCCTTTCGGCCCGTCGTAATTCTTCCTGGGTAAGTGGGCCAACACTCTTCCGACCCTTTTTAGCCTTTAGCTCGAAAATGAAGCGGACAATGAATCCGACTGTCCTCAGCAATACGTTCCACTGAGAAAATCGTTCGAAGGATATAAACTGCTCTTTCGTGGCGTGGTGTAACAGCGACACCCGAATTTCCTCGGACGTCTCCCCAGTATCGGTTCCTTGCCCAGGCCACGTGTGGTCCGATTCCCAAAGAAAATCAGGGCCACGATACCACTGGCTCGAAGCGCTTAAATCCGGGTCTCGTTGCCACTTCGTACCAAGATCTGCGACATTTATCTTGGTTGAGATCCAGCGCCAGTCTTTCACGGCCGTATGCTCTAGCAGTTCTCCAACGCGACAGGCCACAAACTGACTGTATCGACGGTGGTCCGAACGTAACCAGCTTACCACGTTGCGAGAGTCGGTCCAATAGAATACGCGATCTAATCGAATGCGGTGGGATTGTATTATGGTGTTCGCTAACCTTGATCCAATAACTGCGGCTTGCAGCTCAAGGCGCGGAATCGTCGTATGTCGCAGGTTTGTCACTCGAGTTTTCGAGCCTACGAAGGCACATTCGATTGAGCTACCTTCTTCGAACCTTACGTACGCTACTGCTGCCATAGCGCTTTCGCTCGCATCGCAGAAGATATGCAGCTGGGCGTGTTTATATCGGTCAGACGTGAGGAGGCGGTAGCATCTTGGGATCTTGATATCTGTTACTTTGGGAAGAACTGCCAACCATCGGTTCCAACCTTCGGCAATGTTTCCCCCAATTTGATGATTCTTTGTTAAATCGTAAATAACAAAGTTGGTGGGAACTAACGACGACAGGCAGAGTATTGATCTGAAATGGAAAAAGGACCAAGTTCTTATCAATTACGTCTCCTTAGATTTACTTTATGAATTTTACGATTATTTGAATCGATTACATATGTTAGAAAGTTCTCCTTTATTTTTATTATATGATACCTACTTTCACGTTTATTATTATTATTATTATCTGGATCAAAATCTTGATAAGTTTTAGTTGCTATCTTTGCTTCACGTTGCTGGAACAAGTTAGCTATTTTTTCTCATTTACATCTCTTTGTCTGACCCTTTCTTCAAATGTTAAATTTTCTTAATTTTCCCCAATAAAAATATTTTTGGGTGTGTTATTGATGAAACTGTGAATCGAATTGTTATACTTATAAGCTGCTTCCTGCATGAGTGATTTAACTGTAATATCTGGTTTTAGTGCTTTTATGCAACTAGCAATTTCACGGATCGTTGAATGGCATATCTCTATTTGTCCATTCGTTTCAGATCTGTTGACAGGAGTTTTAAAAAAATTTATTCCTAGATTCAAAATGGCTTGTTCGATAATATTTGAAACAAAACTACTTTCATTGTCCATTACGATTTGTGCTGGTAAATCCCAGTCATATAATAGTTGTAAAAGAACATTTTTAATGTCTGCTATAGATTTTGATTTAATGGGTCTGATTTTTTAAATATTTTGAGAATTTATCTAACGATGAAATAAATAAGTTATTGGCATTATACGCAAATATATCTGTCGTGAATACCACGATCGAACGAAATTTTAAGCAATAATTTTAGGCGTGTCTTGGCGTGACTGTCGCCAAAATTATAATTTTATTTGTGTTCAAATTCGCCGATCCAAAAGGCCTATTTTCCTTCTGTCGTCTTTTTTATACCCGGAGCTCAGGCTCCCATTTGCACACGCAGGTGCTCCTGAGCTCCTCTGGAACGCAAACCCGCGGTCTGGCAAACGCATCCTCCATCTACATCAAACGCAACCGATGACAGCTCGTCACTGTTGTGACATCGTCTCCCCAAATAAGCGTGCGCGTCGTTCGCTTGTTTATGTGTGCTGTCATCTAACCATGCGCCTGATTTGTGCTGCAGCAGGTAAGTATATTCATATGCTTATTTTTTTTTAAGGTTGCTACGTTACCGCCGGATACGTCCAGAACAGCCAACTTCGTCGCCGGTCGTTCCAATGTGCCACTGGCTGTTCTTAAGGTTACCCGCCTCACTTGGCCGTCCTTCGACCGTATCACTCCCACCACTCGTCCTCTGGGCCATGTGTTCCGCGGTAGGTTCGCATCCACTATCACCACAACGTCTCCTTCTGCGATAGGGCGTACCGGCTTAAACCATTTCGTCCGGCGGGTGAGCGTAGGTAGGTAGTCAGCTATCCACTTTTTCCAGAACATATCGGCCAGTAACTGTGACGTCTTCCAGGATGTTTTAAGAGCCGCTGCGCTGTCGTCGTAGTTGGTAAGTGGTTTGTCCCCGCTCGCGCTTCCCAGGAGGAAGTGATTTGGCGTCAATGGTGGCTCTGAAACGTCATCCAATGGCAAATACGTTAACGGACGTGAATTAATTACCATCTCTATCTCCGCCAGCGCCGTGCCCAGAATTTCGTCGGTAGGGTGTCTCGGAAGCCGTAAAGCGATGATGTTCTTCTTTACCGACTGCACCAACCGCTCCCAGCATCCCCCGAAATGCGGCGCTCCTGGTGGATTGAATTTCCATATCAGTGCCTGTGACGTAAATTCCTCCATCAACTGTTCACGATCAACGTTCTTCAAGCCTTCTCTCAGCTCTCTCGATGCGCCAACGAAGTTAGTTCCGCAGTCAGACAGTATTTCAGCCGGCGCTCCACGTTTCGCGATAAAACGTCTAATCGCCAGGATGCACGACGACGTCGTTAGCGAGTGCGCTACTTCGAGATGGATCGCTCTTGTGGTTAAACACGTGAAAAGGACGCCCCATCGTTTCTCCACTCGTCTGCCCACGGCTACTGTCAAGGGGCCGAAGTAATCGACCCCGGTGAACGTGAAGGCGCGTTGGTAAGCTGCCAATCTTTCGACTGGAAGATTTCCCATCTCCGGAGGATCCGGCGCTGCGTCACGATTTTTGCATTCCTGGCATGCTCGGCGGACGCGATCGTACTCGGAACGCAGGCGTGGCTCTTCGAATCTCTCCCTAATCGCGTTCAATGCTGTCTGGTGGTTCAAATGATGATACCGTTGGTGGTAGTACTCCATCAGCAGTGTGGTGACTCGGTGTCTCTTAGGCAGGATAATAGGACGCTTGGTGTCCTCGCTGACCCATGGGCAGTTTATCAGTCGTCCCCGAGACCTCATCACGTCATGCTCATCCAGTTCCGGTGAGAGTTTGTATAGAGTGCTATCCTTTTTAACAACCCTTTGCATTCCAGACTTCCCGACACGGTTTTGCAGGCCTCGGACCTCTTCAGGAAATGCCTCTCGCTGAGTTAGACGGAATATAATCCTTTCGGCCCGTCGTAATTCTTCCTGGGTAAGTGGGCCAACACTCTTCCGACCCTTTTTAGCCTTTAGCTCGAAAATGAAGCGGACAATGAATCCGACTGTCCTCAGCAATACGTTCCACTGAGAAAATCGTTCGAAGGATATAAACTGCTCTTTCGTGGCGTGGTGTAACAGTGACACCCGAATTTCCTCGGACGTCTCCCCAGTATCGGTTCCTTGCCCAGGCCACGTGTGGTCCGATTCCCAAAGAAAATCAGGGCCACGATACCACTGGCTCGAAGCGCTTAAATCCGGGTCTCGTTGCCACTTCGTACCAAGATCTGCGACATTTATCTTGGTTGAGATCCAGCGCCAGTCTTTCACGGCCGTATGCTCTAGCAGTTCTCCAACGCGACAGGCCACAAACTGACTGTATCGACGGTGGTCCGAACGTAACCAGCTTACCACGTTGCGAGAGTCGGTCCAATAGAATACGCGATCTAATCGAATGCGGTGGGATTGTATTATGGTGTTCGCTAACCTTGATCCAATAACTGCGGCTTGCAGCTCAAGGCGCGGAATCGTCGTATGTCGCAGGTTTGTCACTCGAGTTTTCGAGCCTACGAAGGCACATTCGATTGAGCTACCTTCTTCGAACCTTACGTACGCTACTGCTGCCATAGCGCTTTCGCTCGCATCGCAGAAGATATGCAGCTGGGCGTGTTTATATCGGTCAGACGTGAGGAGGCGGTAGCATCTTGGGATCTTGATATCTGTTACTTTGGGAAGAACTGCCAACCATCGGTTCCAACCTTCGGCAATGTTTCCCCCAATTTGATGATTCTTTGTTAAATCGTAAATAACAAAGTTGGTGGGAACTAACGACGACAGGCAGAGTATTAATCTGAAATGGAAAAAGGACCAAGTTCTTATCAATTACGTCTCCTTAGATTTACTTTATGAATTTTACGATTATTTGAATCGATTACATATGTTAGAAAGTTCTCCTTTATTTTTATTATATGATACCTACTTTCACGTTTATTATTATTATTATTATCTGGATCAAAATCTTGATAAGTTTTAGTTGCTATCTTTGCTTCACGTTGCTGGAACAAGTTAGCTATTTTTTCTCATTTACATCTCTTTGTCTGACCCTTTCTTCAAATGTTAAATTTTCTTAATTTTCCCCAATAAAAATATTTTTGGGTGTGTTATTGATGAAACTGTGAATCGAATTGTTATACTTATAAGCTGCTTCCTGCATGAGTGATTTAACTGTAATATCTGGTTTTAGTGCTTTTATGCAACTAGCAATTTCACGGATCGTTGAATGGCATATCTCTATTTGTCCATTCGTTTCAGATCTGTTGACAGGAGTTTTAAAAAAATTTATTCCTAGATTCAAAATGGCTTGTTCGATAATATTTGAAACAAAACTACTTTCATTGTCCATTACGATTTGTGCTGGTAAATCCCAGTCATATAATAGTTGTAAAAGAACATTTTTAATGTCTGCTATAGATTTTGATTTAATGGGTCTGATTTTTTAAATATTTTGAGAATTTATCTAACGATGAGATAAATAAGTTATTGGCATTATACGCAAATATATCTGTCGTGAATACCACGATCGAACGAAATTTTAAGCAATAATTTTAGGCGTGTCTTGGCGTGACTGTCGCCAAAATTATAATTTTATTTGTGTTCAAATTCGCCGAATGAAAAGGCCTATTTTCCCTCTGTCGTCTCTTTTATACCCGGAGCTCAGGCTCCCATTTGCACACGCAGGTGCTCCTGAGCTCCTCTGGAACGCAAACCCGCGGTCTGGCAAACGCATCCTCCATCTACATCAAACGCAACCGATGACAGCTCGTCACTGTTGTGACATCGTCTCCCCAAATAAGCGTGCGCGTCGTTCGCTTGTTTATGTGTGCTGTCATCTAACCATGCGCCTGATTTGTGCTGCAGCAGGTAAGTATATTCATATGCTTATTTTTTTTTTAAGGTTGCTACGTTACCGCCGGATACGTCCAGAACAGCCAACTTCGTCGCCGGTCGTTCCAATGTGCCACTGGCTGTTCTTAAGGTTACCCGCCTCACTTGGCCGTCCTTCGACCGTATCACTCCCACCACTCGTCCTCTGGGCCATGTGTTCCGCGGTAGGTTCGCATCCACTATCACCACAACGTCTCCTTCTGCGATAGGGCGTACCGGCTTAAACCATTTCGTCCGGCGGGTGAGCGTAGGTAGGTAGTCAGCTATCCACTTTTTCCAGAACATATCGGCCAGTAACTGTGACGTCTTCCAGGATGTTTTAAGAGCCGCTGCGCTGTCGTCGTAGTTGGTAAGTGGTTTGTCCCCGCTCGCGCTTCCCAGGAGGAAGTGATTTGGCGTCAATGGTGGCTCTGAAACGTCATCCAATGGCAAATACGTTAACGGACGTGAATTAATTACCATCTCTATCTCCGCCAGCGCCGTGCCCAGAATTTCGTCGGTAGGGTGTCTCGGAAGCCGTAAAGCGATGATGTTCTTCTTTACCGACTGCACCAACCGCTCCCAGCATCCCCCGAAATGCGGCGCTCCTGGTGGATTGAATTTCCATATCAGTGCCTGTGACGTAAATTCCTCCATCAACTGTTCACGATCAACGTTCTTCAAGCCTTCTCTCAGCTCTCTCGATGCGCCAACGAAGTTAGTTCCGCAGTCAGACAGTATTTCAGCCGGCGCTCCACGTTTCGCGATAAAACGTCTAATCGCCAGGATGCACGACGACGTCGTTAGCGAGTGCGCTACTTCGAGATGGATCGCTCTTGTGGTTAAACACGTGAAAAGGACGCCCCATCGTTTCTCCACTCGTCTGCCCACGGCTACTGTCAAGGGGCCGAAGTAATCGACCCCGGTGAACGTGAAGGCGCGTTGGTAAGCTGCCAATCTTTCGACTGGAAGATTTCCCATCTCCGGAGGATCCGGCGCTGCGTCACGATTTTTGCATTCCTGGCATGCTCGGCGGACGCGATCGTACTCGGAACGCAGGCGTGGCACTTCGAATCTCTCCCTAATCGCGTTCAATGCTGTCTGGTGGTTCAAATGATGATACCGTTGGTGGTAGTACTCCATCAGCAGTGTGGTGACTCGGTGTCTCTTAGGCAGGATAATAGGACGCTTGGTGTCCTCGCTGACCCATGGGCAGTTTATCAGTCGTCCCCGAGACCTCATCACGTCATGCTCATCCAGTTCCGGTGAGAGTTTGTATAGAGTGCTATCCTTTTTAACAACCCTTTGCATTCCAGACTTCCCGACACGGTTTTGCAGGCCTCGGACCTCTTCAGGAAATGCCTCTCGCTGAGTTAGACGGAATATAATCCTTTCGGCCCGTCGTAATTCTTCCTGGGTAAGTGGGCCAACACTCTTCCGACCCTTTTTAGCCTTTAGCTCGAAAATGAAGCGGACAATGAATCCGACTGTCCTCAGCAATATGTTCCACTGAGAAAATCGTTCGAAGGATATAAACTGCTCTTTCGTGGCGTGGTGTAACAGCGACACCCGAATTTCCTCGGACGTCTCCCCAGTATCGGTTCCTTGCCCAGGCCACGTGTGGTCCGATTCCCAAAGAAAATCAGGGCCACGATACCACTGGCTCGAAGCGCTTAAATCCGGGTCTCGTTGCCACTTCGTTTCATTTCTTCAAACTCTTCTGTTTCATCATCCTGTTGTTTGTCATGATTTTTCATGTAACGTTCGTATGAGGACATTTCAGAGTCATCATACTCCTTCAAACTTTCTTCGTTATAATCTGAGTATTCCACTGGGTAACCTTGATTTTTTTTAATGGTTTCGACATTAAAGACTCGTTGTCTTTTTAGTGGTGGTCGATTGTTTCGGGAGGAGCCTGGTCGGTTCCCATAATTAATTTGTCTAGACCTTATGGATTGATCTACATCCATGGGTTCTGGATCTTGTTGTTTAAAAGGATTTTTGGGTGGTAAACCTGTTGGTTTAAAATTTTGAAAATTGTTGTTATAGTTTGGTCGCATTCCAAACGGCTTTTGCATTGGTGCAAAATGTCGATTAACGAATGGGTTTGGTGGTAGAGGGGGTCTGTTAAATGCATTCCGTGGAGGATGCGGTACTTGTGGGATAAGATTTCTGGGCGCTGTTGGCACTGGCATCGTTCTTGGTTTGGTAAGCATTTTTCTACATTCAATATTTTGGAATGAGATACAGTAGCTATAAGCTGCTGCTAGAGATGAAGGTTCATAATTTCTTATGAATTTGTATACATCTCCATCTAGTCCTCGGATAAATGAATCGACCGCTTTTTTATTATATGTTTCTATTAATGCCTTCGATGCTTCTTGAGGAGATTTCTGCTATTGCGTTGTTTATAAGAATGTTTGTTTAATCAATTCTCTTGATGATTCCGTTTGTGTAAACCTTTTCAAATGTGCAGTCTGAATGATTTCCTTGAATGATTCTTTGTACGCATTCCGATGTTGGTTGAATATTTATACTTTCACAAGTATACAGATCTTGTTGGTTTTGATTGCATGGTTGTGATAATTCGTATATGTGTAATTCGTATCTGATGAAATAATTTTGCTTCAAGATGATTCGTTTGCTGTTGTTGATTATGGAGTCTACATAATTGTACTCATAAATATCTTTTGAACTTTAACATGTAGATAACATGCGTGGTATTCATTGTTACTTGAGCACTTGATTTTGCTAACATTTCTTCTGGTGATGTCACCGAAATGTTGTGGTCTGCAAGAAATTTCATCATTTCCTTAAGTTCTTCGAGGGATAAAATCTTACTGCTTGGTATGCCATGCTTTGCTAATAGAATAGCTTCTTCAAGATTTTCAAGATGATTTTGCAAAGAATCGAGATTTGATATTATGATAAGATGTTGTATCTCAATAGATCTTTGCTTAAATCTTTCAAACTGGAGTTTGAGGACGTCGTTTGTGATTGTTGTTAGATCTTGTAGTCGTTGGTTTATACCTTCATTGATGAGTACTTGTTGATTATTTTGCAGGATCAACGAATTGAGTGTTGAATTTATAATGCGTATATCTTCGGCATCTGGATTTCCAGCGATCCATTTCCATGCTGTACCAATCGCATCCCATCGCTTTTGTCGTACTACTTGCGGTTTAATTTTACAATATGTTTCATATAATGTTTGTAGCTTAATACGAATTATGCTATATAATGGTCCTGAGTCGATATTTTGGGACAAATCTGCATAATTATTTTCAATTATGTTTTCAATTTGTGTTATATCCAATGGGTGTACAATTCTTAAATATCCTGATTTGATTTGAGCTCTTCCGAGAGAAACTATGGCAAGTGGATTCTTTGTTAAATCGTAAATAACAAAGTTGGTGGGAACTAACGACGACAGGCAGAGTATTAATCTGAAATGGAAAAAGGACCAAGTTCTTATCAATTACGTCTCCTTAGATTTACTTTATGAATTTTACGATTATTTGAATCGATTACATATGTTAGAAAGTTCTCCTTTATTTTTATTATATGATACCTACTTTCACGTTTATTATTAGATTTATTTTTTTTCAAATGAATAAGTATCTGGATCAAAATCTTGATAAGTTTTAGTTGCTATCTTTGCTTCACGTTGCTGGAACAAGTTAGCTATTTTTTTCTCATTTGCATCTCTTTGTCTGACCCTTTCTTCAAATGTTAAATTTTCTTAATTTTCCCCAATAAAAATATTTTTGGGTGTGTTATTGATGAAACTGTGAATCGAATTGTTATACTTATAAGCTGCTTCCTGCATGAGTGATTTAACTGTAATATCTGGTTTTAGTGCTTTTATGCATCTAGCAATTTCACGGATCGTTGAATGGCATATCTCTATTTGTCCATTCGTTTCTGTTCTGTTCATCTGTTGACAGGAGTTTAAAAAAAATTTATTCCTAGATTCAAAATGGCTTGTTCGATAATATTTGAAACAAAACTACTTTCATTGTCCATTACGATTTGTGCTGGTAAATCCCAGTCATATAATAGTTGTAAAAGAACATTTTTAATGTCTGCTATAGATTTTGATTTAATGGGTCTGATTTTTTAAATATTTTGAGATTTATCTAACGATGAGATAAATAAGTTATTGGCATTATACGCAAATATATCTGTCGTGAATACCACGATCGAACGAAATTTTAAGCAATAATTTTAGGCGTGTCTTGGCGTGACTGTCGCCAAAATTATAATTTTATTTGTGTTCAAATTCGCCGAATGAAAAGGCCTATTTTCCCTCTGTCGTCTCTTTTATACCCGGAGCTCAGGCTCCCATTTGCACACGCAGGTGCTCCTGAGCTCCTCTGGAACGCAAACCCGCGGTCTGGCAAACGCATCCTCCATCTACATCAAACGCAACCGATGACAGCTCGTCACTGTTGTGACATCGTCTCCCCAAATAAGCGTGCGCGTCGTTCGCTTGTTTATGTGTGCTGTCATCTAACCATGCGCCTGATTTGTGCTGCAGCAGGTAAGTATACTCATATGCTTATTTTACCGCCGGATACGTCCAGAACAGCCAACTTCGTCGCCGGTCGTTCCAATGTGCCACTGGCTGTTCTTAAGGTTACCCGCCTCACTTGGCCGTCCTTCGACCGTATCACTCCCACCACTCGTCCTCTGGGCCATGTGTTCCGCGGTAGGTTCGCATCCACTATCACCACAACGTCTCCTTCTGCGATAGGGCGTACCGGCTTAAACCATTTCGTCCGGCGGGTGAGCGTAGGTAGGTAGTCAGCTATCCACTTTTTCCAGAACATATCGGCCAGTAACTGTGACGTCTTCCAGGATGTTTTAAGAGCCGCTGCGCTGTCGTCGTAGTTGGTAAGTGGTTTGTCCCCGCTCGCGCTTCCCAGGAGGAAGTGATTTGGCGTCAATGGTGGCTCTGAAACGTCATCCAATGGCAAATACGTTAACGGACGTGAATTAATTACCATCTCTATCTCCGCCAGCGCCGTGCCCAGAATTTCGTCGGTAGGGTGTCTCGGAAGCCGTAAAGCGATGATGTTCTTCTTTACCGACTGCACCAACCGCTCCCAGCATCCCCCGAAATGCGGCGCTCCTGGTGGATTGAATTTCCATATCAGTGCCTGTGACGTAAATTCCTCCATCAACTGTTCACGATCAACGTTCTTCAAGCCTTCTCTCAGCTCTCTCGATGCGCCAACGAAGTTAGTTCCGCAGTCAGACAGTATTTCAGCCGGCGCTCCACGTTTCGCGATAAAACGTCTAATCGCCAGGATGCACGACGACGTCGTTAGCGAGTGCGCTACTTCGAGATGGATCGCTCTTGTGGTTAAACACGTGAAAAGGACGCCCCATCGTTTCTCCACTCGTCTGCCCACGGCTACTGTCAAGGGGCCGAAGTAATCGACCCCGGTGAACGTGAAGGCGCGTTGGTAAGCTGCCAATCTTTCGACTGGAAGATTTCCCATCTCCGGAGGATCCGGCGCTGCGTCACGATTTTTGCATTCCTGGCATGCTCGGCGGACGCGATCGTACTCGGAACGCAGGCGTGGCACTTCGAATCTCTCCCTAATCGCGTTCAATGCTGTCTGGTGGTTCAAATGATGATACCGTTGGTGGTAGTACTCCATCAGCAGTGTGGTGACTCGGTGTCTCTTAGGCAGGATAATAGGACGCTTGGTGTCCTCGCTGACCTATGGGCAGTTTATCAGTCGTCCCCGAGACCTCATCACGTCATGCTCATCCAGTTCCGGTGAGAGTTTGTATAGAGTGCTATCCTTTTTAACAACCCTTTGCATTCCAGACTTCCCGACACGGTTTTGCAGGCCTCGGACCTCTTCAGGAAATGCCTCTCACTGAGTTAGACGGAATATAATCCTTTCGGCCCGTCGTAATTCTTCCTGGGTAAGTGGGCCAACACTCTTCCGACCCTTTTTAGCCTTTAGCTCGAAAATGAAGCGGACAATGAATCCGACTGTCCTCAGCAATACGTTCCACTGAGAAAATCGTTCGAAGGATATAAACTGCTCTTTCGTGGCGTGGTGTAACAGCGACACCCGAATTTCCTCGGACGTCTCCCCAGTATCGGTTCCTTGCCCAGGCCACGTGTGGTCCGATTCCCAAAGAAAATCAGGGCCACGATACCACTGGCTCGAAGCGCTTAAATCCGGGTCTCGTTGCCACTTCGTACCAAGATCTGCGACATTTATCTTGGTTGAGATCCAGCGCCAGTCTTTCACGGCCGTATGCTCTAGCAGTTCTCCAACGCGACAGGCCACAAACTGACTGTATCGACGGTGGTCCGAACGTAACCAGCTTACCACGTTGCGAGAGTCGGTCCAATAGAATACGCGATCTAATCGAATGCGGTGGGATTGTATTATGGTGTTCGCTAACCTTGATCCAATAACTGCGGCTTGCAGCTCAAGGCGCGGAATCGTCGTATGTCGCAGGTTTGTCACTCGAGTTTTCGAGCCTACGAAGGCACATTCGATTGAGCTACCTTCTTCGAACCTTACGTACGCTACTGCTGCCATAGCGCTTTCGCTCGCATCGCAGAAGATATGCAGCTGGGCGTGTTTATATCGGTCAGACGTGAGGAGGCGGTAGCATCTTGGGATCTTGATATCTGTTACTTTGGGAAGAACTGCCAACCATCGGTTCCAACCTTCGGCAATGTTTCCCCCAATTTGATGATTCTTTGTTAAATCGTAAATAACAAAGTTGGTGGGAACTAACGACGACAGGCAGAGTATTAATCTGAAATGGAAAAAGGACCAAGTTCTTATCAATTACGTCTCCTTAGATTTACTTTATGAATTTTACGATTATTTGAATCGATTACATATGTTAGAAAGTTCTCCTTTATTTTTATTATATGATACCTACTTTCACGTTTATTATTATTATTATTATCTGGATCAAAATCTTGATAAGTTTTAGTTGCTATCTTTGCTTCACGTTGCTGGAACAAGTTAGCTATTTTTTCTCATTTACATCTCTTTGTCTGACCCTTTCTTCAAATGTTAAATTTTCTTAATTTTCCCCAATAAAAATATTTTTGGGTGTGTTATTGATGAAACTGTGAATCGAATTGTTATACTTATAAGCTGCTTCCTGCATGAGTGATTTAACTGTAATATCTGGTTTTAGTGCTTTTATGCAACTAGCAATTTCACGGATCGTTGAATGGCATATCTCTATTTGTCCATTCGTTTCAGATCTGTTGACAGGAGTTTTAAAAAAATTTATTCCTAGATTCAAAATGGCTTGTTCGATAATATTTGAAACAAAACTACTTTCATTGTCCATTACGATTTGTGCTGGTAAATCCCAGTCATATAATAGTTGTAAAAGAACATTTTTAATGTCTGCTATAGATTTTGATTTAATGGGTCTGATTTTTTAAATATTTTGAGAATTTATCTAACGATGAGATAAATAAGTTATTGGCATTATACGCAAATATATCTGTCGTGAATACCACGATCGAACGAAATTTTAAGCAATAATTTTAGGCGTGTCTTGGCGTGACTGTCGCCAAAATTATAATTTTATTTGTGTTCAAATTCGCCGAATGAAAAGGCCTATTTTCCCTCTGTCGTCTCTTTTATACCCGGAGCTCAGGCTCCCATTTGCACACGCAGGTGCTCCTGAGCTCCTCTGGAACGCAAACCCGCGGTCTGGCAAACGCATCCTCCATCTACATCAAACGCAACCGATGACAGCTCGTCACTGTTGTGACATCGTCTCCCCAAATAAGCGTGCGCGTCGTTCGCTTGTTTATGTGTGCTGTCATCTAACCATGCGCCTGATTTGTGCTGCAGCAGGTAAGTATACTCATATGCTTATTTTACCGCCGGATACGTCCAGAACAGCCAACTTCGTCGCCGGTCGTTCCAATGTGCCACTGGCTGTTCTTAAGGTTACCCGCCTCACTTGGCCGTCCTTCGACCGTATCACTCCCACCACTCGTCCTCTGGGCCATGTGTTCCGCGGTAGGTTCGCATCCACTATCACCACAACGTCTCCTTCTGCGATAGGGCGTACCGGCTTAAACCATTTCGTCCGGCGGGTGAGCGTAGGTAGGTAGTCAGCTATCCACTTTTTCCAGAACATATCGGCCAGTAACTGTGACGTCTTCCAGGATGTTTTAAGAGCCGCTGCGCTGTCGTCGTAGTTGGTAAGTGGTTTGTCCCCGCTCGCGCTTCCCAGGAGGAAGTGATTTGGCGTCAATGGTGGCTCTGAAACGTCATCCAATGGCAAATACGTTAACGGACGTGAATTAATTACCATCTCTATCTCCGCCAGCGCCGTGCCCAGAATTTCGTCGGTAGGGTGTCTCGGAAGCCGTAAAGCGATGATGTTCTTCTTTACCGACTGCACCAACCGCTCCCAGCATCCCCCGAAATGCGGCGCTCCTGGTGGATTGAATTTCCATATCAGTGCCTGTGACGTAAATTCCTCCATCAACTGTTCACGATCAACGTTCTTCAAGCCTTCTCTCAGCTCTCTCGATGCGCCAACGAAGTTAGTTCCGCAGTCAGACAGTATTTCAGCCGGCGCTCCACGTTTCGCGATAAAACGTCTAATCGCCAGGATGCACGACGACGTCGTTAGCGAGTGCGCTACTTCGAGATGGATCGCTCTTGTGGTTAAACACGTGAAAAGGACGCCCCATCGTTTCTCCACTCGTCTGCCCACGGCTACTGTCAAGGGGCCGAAGTAATCGACCCCGGTGAACGTGAAGGCGCGTTGGTAAGCTGCCAATCTTTCGACTGGAAGATTTCCCATCTCCGGAGGATCCGGCGCTGCGTCACGATTTTTGCATTCCTGGCATGCTCGGCGGACGCGATCGTACTCGGAACGCAGGCGTGGCACTTCGAATCTCTCCCTAATCGCGTTCAATGCTGTCTGGTGGTTCAAATGATGATACCGTTGGTGGTAGTACTCCATCAGCAGTGTGGTGACTCGGTGTCTCTTAGGCAGGATAATAGGACGCTTGGTGTCCTCGCTGACCCATGGGCAGTTTATCAGTCGTCCCCGAGACCTCATCACGTCATGCTCATCCAGTTCCGGTGAGAGTTTGTATAGAGTGCTATCCTTTTTAACAACCCTTTGCATTCCAGACTTCCCGACACGGTTTTGCAGGCCTCGGACCTCTTCAGGAAATGCCTCTCACTGAGTTAGACGGAATATAATCCTTTCGGCCCGTCGTAATTCTTCCTGGGTAAGTGGGCCAACACTCTTCCGACCCTTTTTAGCCTTTAGCTCGAAAATGAAGCGGACAATGAATCCGACTGTCCTCAGCAATACGTTCCACTGAGAAAATCGTTCGAAGGATATAAACTGCTCTTTCGTGGCGTGGTGTAACAGCGACACCCGAATTTCCTCGGACGTCTCCCCAGTATCGGTTCCTTGCCCAGGCCACGTGTGGTCCGATTCCCAAAGAAAATCAGGGCCACGATACCACTGGCTCGAAGCGCTTAAATCCGGGTCTCGTTGCCACTTCGTACCAAGATCTGCGACATTTATCTTGGTTGAGATCCAGCGCCAGTCTTTCACGGCCGTATGCTCTAGCAGTTCTCCAACGCGACAGGCCACAAACTGACTGTATCGACGGTGGTCCGAACGTAACCAGCTTACCACGTTGCGAGAGTCGGTCCAATAGAATACGCGATCTAATCGAATGCGGTGGGATTGTATTATGGTGTTCGCTAACCTTGATCCAATAACTGCGGCTTGCAGCTCAAGGCGCGGAATCGTCGTATGTCGCAGGTTTGTCACTCGAGTTTTCGAGCCTACGAAGGCACATTCGATTGAGCTACCTTCTTCGAACCTTACGTACGCTACTGCTGCCATAGCGCTTTCGCTCGCATCGCAGAAGATATGCAGCTGGGCGTGTTTATATCGGTCAGACGTGAGGAGGCGGTAGCATCTTGGGATCTTGATATCTGTTACTTTGGGAAGAACTGCCAACCATCGGTTCCAACCTTCGGCAATGTTTCCCCCAATTTGATGATTCTTTGTTAAATCGTAAATAACAAAGTTGGTGGGAACTAACGACGACAGGCAGAGTATTAATCTGAAATGGAAAAAGGACCAAGTTCTTATCAATTACGTCTCCTTAGATTTACTTTATGAATTTTACGATTATTTGAATCGATTACATATGTTAGAAAGTTCTCCTTTATTTTTATTATATGATACCTACTTTCACGTTTATTATTATTATTATTATCTGGATCAAAATCTTGATAAGTTTTAGTTGCTATCTTTGCTTCACGTTGCTGGAACAAGTTAGCTATTTTTTCTCATTTACATCTCTTTGTCTGACCCTTTCTTCAAATGTTAAATTTTCTTAATTTTCCCCAATAAAAATATTTTTGGGTGTGTTATTGATGAAACTGTGAATCGAATTGTTATACTTATAAGCTGCTTCCTGCATGAGTGATTTAACTGTAATATCTGGTTTTAGTGCTTTTATGCAACTAGCAATTTCACGGATCGTTGAATGGCATATCTCTATTTGTCCATTCGTTTCAGATCTGTTGACAGGAGTTTTAAAAAAATTTATTCCTAGATTCAAAATGGCTTGTTCGATAATATTTGAAACAAAACTACTTTCATTGTCCATTACGATTTGTGCTGGTAAATCCCAGTCATATAATAGTTGTAAAAGAACATTTTTAATGTCTGCTATAGATTTTGATTTAATGGGTCTGATTTTTTAAATATTTTGAGAATTTATCTAACGATGAGATAAATAAGTTATTGGCATTATACGCAAATATATCTGTCGTGAATACCACGATCGAACGAAATTTTAAGCAATAATTTTAGGCGTGTCTTGGCGTGACTGTCGCCAAAATTATAATTTTATTTGTGTTCAAATTCGCCGATCCAAAAGGCCTATTTTCCTTCTGTCGTCTTTTTTATACCCGGAGCTCAGGCTCCCATTTGCACACGCAGGTGCTCCTGAGCTCCTCTGGAACGCAAACCCGCGGTCTGGCAAACGCATCCTCCATCTACATCAAACGCAACCGATGACAGCTCGTCACTGTTGTGACATCGTCTCCCCAAATAAGCGTGCGCGTCGTTCGCTTGTTTATGTGTGCTGTCATCTAACCATGCGCCTGATTTGTGCTGCAGCAGGTAAGTATACTCATATGCTTATTTTACCGCCGGATACGTCCAGAACAGCCAACTTCGTCGCCGGTCGTTCCAATGTGCCACTGGCTGTTCTTAAGGTTACCCGCCTCACTTGGCCGTCCTTCGACCGTATCACTCCCACCACTCGTCCTCTGGGCCATGTGTTCCGCGGTAGGTTCGCATCCACTATCACCACAACGTCTCCTTCTGCGATAGGGCGTACCGGCTTAAACCATTTCGTCCGGCGGGTGAGCGTAGGTAGGTAGTCAGCTATCCACTTTTTCCAGAACATATCGGCCAGTAACTGTGACGTCTTCCAGGATGTTTTAAGAGCCGCTGCGCTGTCGTCGTAGTTGGTAAGTGGTTTGTCCCCGCTCGCGCTTCCCAGGAGGAAGTGATTTGGCGTCAATGGTGGCTCTGAAACGTCATCCAATGGCAAATACGTTAACGGACGTGAATTAATTACCATCTCTATCTCCGCCAGCGCCGTGCCCAGAATTTCGTCGGTAGGGTGTCTCGGAAGCCGTAAAGCGATGATGTTCTTCTTTACCGACTGCACCAACCGCTCCCAGCATCCCCCGAAATGCGGCGCTCCTGGTGGATTGAATTTCCATATCAGTGCCTGTGACGTAAATTCCTCCATCAACTGTTCACGATCAACGTTCTTCAAGCCTTCTCTCAGCTCTCTCGATGCGCCAACGAAGTTAGTTCCGCAGTCAGACAGTATTTCAGCCGGCGCTCCACGTTTCGCGATAAAACGTCTAATCGCCAGGATGCACGACGACGTCGTTAGCGAGTGCGCTACTTCGAGATGGATCGCTCTTGTGGTTAAACACGTGAAAAGGACGCCCCATCGTTTCTCCACTCGTCTGCCCACGGCTACTGTCAAGGGGCCGAAGTAATCGACCCCGGTGAACGTGAAGGCGCGTTGGTAAGCTGCCAATCTTTCGACTGGAAGATTTCCCATCTCCGGAGGATCCGGCGCTGCGTCACGATTTTTGCATTCCTGGCATGCTCGGCGGACGCGATCGTACTCGGAACGCAGGCGTGGCACTTCGAATCTCTCCCTAATCGCGTTCAATGCTGTCTGGTGGTTCAAATGATGATACCGTTGGTGGTAGTACTCCATCAGCAGTGTGGTGACTCGGTGTCTCTTAGGCAGGATAATAGGACGCTTGGTGTCCTCGCTGACCCATGGGCAGTTTATCAGTCGTCCCCGAGACCTCATCACGTCATGCTCATCCAGTTCCGGTGAGAGTTTGTATAGAGTGCTATCCTTTTTAACAACCCTTTGCATTCCAGACTTCCCGACACGGTTTTGCAGGCCTCGGACCTCTTCAGGAAATGCCTCTCACTGAGTTAGACGGAATATAATCCTTTCGGCCCGTCGTAATTCTTCCTGGGTAAGTGGGCCAACACTCTTCCGACCCTTTTTAGCCTTTAGCTCGAAAATGAAGCGGACAATGAATCCGACTGTCCTCAGCAATACGTTCCACTGAGAAAATCGTTCGAAGGATATAAACTGCTCTTTCGTGGCGTGGTGTAACAGCGACACCCGAATTTCCTCGGACGTCTCCCCAGTATCGGTTCCTTGCCCAGGCCACGTGTGGTCCGATTCCCAAAGAAAATCAGGGCCACGATACCACTGGCTCGAAGCGCTTAAATCCGGGTCTCGTTGCCACTTCGTACCAAGATCTGCGACATTTATCTTGGTTGAGATCCAGCGCCAGTCTTTCACGGCCGTATGCTCTAGCAGTTCTCCAACGCGACAGGCCACAAACTGACTGTATCGACGGTGGTCCGAACGTAACCAGCTTACCACGTTGCGAGAGTCGGTCCAATAGAATACGCGATCTAATCGAATGCGGTGGGATTGTATTATGGTGTTCGCTAACCTTGATCCAATAACTGCGGCTTGCAGCTCAAGGCGCGGAATCGTCGTATGTCGCAGGTTTGTCACTCGAGTTTTCGAGCCTACGAAGGCACATTCGATTGAGCTACCTTCTTCGAACCTTACGTACGCTACTGCTGCCATAGCGCTTTCGCTCGCATCGCAGAAGATATGCAGCTGGGCGTGTTTATATCGGTCAGACGTGAGGAGGCGGTAGCATCTTGGGATCTTGATATCTGTTACTTTGGGAAGAACTGCCAACCATCGGTTCCAACCTTCGGCAATGTTTCCCCCAATTTGATGATTCTTTGTTAAATCGTAAATAACAAAGTTGGTGGGAACTAACGACGACAGGCAGAGTATTAATCTGAAATGGAAAAAGGACCAAGTTCTTATCAATTACGTCTCCTTAGATTTACTTTATGAATTTTACGATTATTTGAATCGATTACATATGTTAGAAAGTTCTCCTTTATTTTTATTATATGATACCTACTTTCACGTTTATTATTATTATTATTATCTGGATCAAAATCTTGATAAGTTTTAGTTGCTATCTTTGCTTCACGTTGCTGGAACAAGTTAGCTATTTTTTCTCATTTACATCTCTTTGTCTGACCCTTTCTTCAAATGTTAAATTTTCTTAATTTTCCCCAATAAAAATATTTTTGGGTGTGTTATTGATGAAACTGTGAATCGAATTGTTATACTTATAAGCTGCTTCCTGCATGAGTGATTTAACTGTAATATCTGGTTTTAGTGCTTTTATGCAACTAGCAATTTCACGGATCGTTGAATGGCATATCTCTATTTGTCCATTCGTTTCAGATCTGTTGACAGGAGTTTTAAAAAAATTTATTCCTAGATTCAAAATGGCTTGTTCGATAATATTTGAAACAAAACTACTTTCATTGTCCATTACGATTTGTGCTGGTAAATCCCAGTCATATAATAGTTGTAAAAGAACATTTTTAATGTCTGCTATAGATTTTGATTTAATGGGTCTGATTTTTTAAATATTTTGAGAATTTATCTAACGATGAGATAAATAAGTTATTGGCATTATACGCAAATATATCTGTCGTGAATACCACGATCGAACGAAATTTTAAGCAATAATTTTAGGCGTGTCTTGGCGTGACTGTCGCCAAAATTATAATTTTATTTGTGTTCAAATTCGCCGATCCAAAAGGCCTATTTTCCTTCTGTCGTCTTTTTTATACCCGGAGCTCAGGCTCCCATTTGCACACGCAGGTGCTCCTGAGCTCCTCTGGAACGCAAACCCGCGGTCTGGCAAACGCATCCTCCATCTACATCAAACGCAACCGATGACAGCTCGTCACTGTTGTGACATCGTCTCCCCAAATAAGCGTGCGCGTCGTTCGCTTGTTTATGTGTGCTGTCATCTAACCATGCGCCTGATTTGTGCTGCAGCAGGTAAGTATACTCATATGCTTATTTTTTTTTAAGGTTGCTACGTTACCGCCGGATACGTCCAGAACAGCCAACTTCGTCGCCGGTCGTTCCAATGTGCCACTGGCTGTTCTTAAGGTTACCCGCCTCACTTGGCCGTCCTTCGACCGTATCACTCCCACCACTCGTCCTCTGGGCCATGTGTTCCGCGGTAGGTTCGCATCCACTATCACCACAACGTCTCCTTCTGCGATAGGGCGTACCGGCTTAAACCATTTCGTCCGGCGGGTGAGCGTAGGTAGGTAGTCAGCTATCCACTTTTTCCAGAACATATCGGCCAGTAACTGTGACGTCTTCCAGGATGTTTTAAGAGCCGCTGCGCTGTCGTCGTAGTTGGTAAGTGGTTTGTCCCCGCTCGCGCTTCCCAGGAGGAAGTGATTTGGCGTCAATGGTGGCTCTGAAACGTCATCCAATGGCAAATACGTTAACGGACGTGAATTAATTACCATCTCTATCTCCGCCAGCGCCGTGCCCAGAATTTCGTCGGTAGGGTGTCTCGGAAGCCGTAAAGCGATGATGTTCTTCTTTACCGACTGCACCAACCGCTCCCAGCATCCCCCGAAATGCGGCGCTCCTGGTGGATTGAATTTCCATATCAGTGCCTGTGACGTAAATTCCTCCATCAACTGTTCACGATCAACGTTCTTCAAGCCTTCTCTCAGCTCTCTCGATGCGCCAACGAAGTTAGTTCCGCAGTCAGACAGTATTTCAGCCGGCGCTCCACGTTTCGCGATAAAACGTCTAATCGCCAGGATGCACGACGACGTCGTTAGCGAGTGCGCTACTTCGAGATGGATCGCTCTTGTGGTTAAACACGTGAAAAGGACGCCCCATCGTTTCTCCACTCGTCTGCCCACGGCTACTGTCAAGGGGCCGAAGTAATCGACCCCGGTGAACGTGAAGGCGCGTTGGTAAGCTGCCAATCTTTCGACTGGAAGATTTCCCATCTCCGGAGGATCCGGCGCTGCGTCACGATTTTTGCATTCCTGGCATGCTCGGCGGACGCGATCGTACTCGGAACGCAGGCGTGGCACTTCGAATCTCTCCCTAATCGCGTTCAATGCTGTCTGGTGGTTCAAATGATGATACCGTTGGTGGTAGTACTCCATCAGCAGTGTGGTGACTCGGTGTCTCTTAGGCAGGATAATAGGACGCTTGGTGTCCTCGCTGACCCATGGGCAGTTTATCAGTCGTCCCCGAGACCTCATCACGTCATGCTCATCCAGTTCCGGTGAGAGTTTGTATAGAGTGCTATCCTTTTTAACAACCCTTTGCATTCCAGACTTCCCGACACGGTTTTGCAGGCCTCGGACCTCTTCAGGAAATGCCTCTCACTGAGTTAGACGGAATATAATCCTTTCGGCCCGTCGTAATTCTTCCTGGGTAAGTGGGCCAACACTCTTCCGACCCTTTTTAGCCTTTAGCTCGAAAATGAAGCGGACAATGAATCCGACTGTCCTCAGCAATACGTTCCACTGAGAAAATCGTTCGAAGGATATAAACTGCTCTTTCGTGGCGTGGTGTAACAGCGACACCCGAATTTCCTCGGACGTCTCCCCAGTATCGGTTCCTTGCCCAGGCCACGTGTGGTCCGATTCCCAAAGAAAATCAGGGCCACGATACCACTGGCTCGAAGCGCTTAAATCCGGGTCTCGTTGCCACTTCGTACCAAGATCTGCGACATTTATCTTGGTTGAGATCCAGCGCCAGTCTTTCACGGCCGTATGCTCTAGCAGTTCTCCAACGCGACAGGCCACAAACTGACTGTATCGACGGTGGTCCGAACGTAACCAGCTTACCACGTTGCTAGAGTCGGTCCAATAGAATACGCGATCTAATCGAATGCGGTGGGATTGTATTATGGTGTTCGCTAACCTTGATCCAATAACTGCGGCTTGCAGCTCAAGGCGCGGAATCGTCGTATGTCGCAGGTTTGTCACTCGAGTTTTCGAGCCTACGAAGGCACATTCGATTGAGCTACCTTCTTCGAACCTTACGTACGCTACTGCTGCCATAGCGCTTTCGCTCGCATCGCAGAAGATATGCAGCTGGGCGTGTTTATATCGGTCAGACGTGAGGAGGCGGTAGCATCTTGGGATCTTGATATCTGTTACTTTGGGAAGAACTGCCAACCATCGGTTCCAACCTTCGGCAATGTTTCCCCCAATTTGATGATTCTTTGTTAAATCGTAAATAACAAAGTTGGTGGGAACTAACGACGACAGGCAGAGTATTAATCTGAAATGGAAAAAGGACCAAGTTCTTATCAATTACGTCTCCTTAGATTTACTTTATGAATTTTACGATTATTTGAATCGATTACATATGTTAGAAAGTTCTCCTTTATTTTTATTATATGATACCTACTTTCACGTTTATTATTATTATTATTATCTGGATCAAAATCTTGATAAGTTTTAGTTGCTATCTTTGCTTCACGTTGCTGGAACAAGTTAGCTATTTTTTCTCATTTACATCTCTTTGTCTGACCCTTTCTTCAAATGTTAAATTTTCTGAATTTTCCCCAATAAAAATATTTTTGGGTGTGTTATTGATGAAACTGTGAATCGAATTGTTATACTTATAAGCTGCTTCCTGCATGAGTGATTTAACTGTAATATCTGGTTTTAGTGCTTTTATGCAACTAGCAATTTCACGGATCGTTGAATGGCATATCTCTATTTGTCCATTCGTTTCAGATCTGTTGACAGGAGTTTTAAAAAAATTTATTCCTAGATTCAAAATGGCTTGTTCGATAATATTTGAAACAAAACTACTTTCATTGTCCATTACGATTTGTGCTGGTAAATCCCAGTCATATAATAGTTGTAAAAGAACATTTTTAATGTCTGCTATAGATTTTGATTTAATGGGTCTGATTTTTTAAATATTTTGAGAATTTATCTAACGATGAGATAAATAAGTTATTGGCATTATACGCAAATATATCTGTCGTGAATACCACGATCGAACGAAATTTTAAGCAATAATTTTAGGCGTGTCTTGGCGTGACTGTCGCCAAAATTATAATTTTATTTGTGTTCAAATTCGCCGATCCAAAAGGCCTATTTTCCTTCTGTCGTCTTTTTTATACCCGGAGCTCAGGCTCCCATTTGCACACGCAGGTGCTCCTGAGCTCCTCTGGAACGCAAACCCGCGGTCTGGCAAACGCATCCTCCATCTACATCAAACGCAACCGATGACAGCTCGTCACTGTTGTGACATCGTCTCCCCAAATAAGCGTGCGCGTCGTTCGCTTGTTTATGTGTGCTGTCATCTAACCATGCGCCTGATTTGTGCTGCAGCAGGTAAGTATACTCATATGCTTATTTTTTTTTAAGGTTGCTACGTTACCGCCGGATACGTCCAGAACAGCCAACTTCGTCGCCGGTCGTTCCAATGTGCCACTGGCTGTTCTTAAGGTTACCCACCTCACTTGGCCGTCCTTCGACCGTATCACTCCCACCACTCGTCCTCTGGGCCATGTGTTCCGCGGTAGGTTCGCATCCACTATCACCACAACGTCTCCTTCTGCGATAGGGCGTACCGGCTTAAACCATTTCGTCCGGCGGGTGAGCGTAGGTAGGTAGTCAGCTATCCACTTTTTCCAGAACATATCGGCCAGTAACTGTGACGTCTTCCAGGATGTTTTAAGAGCCGCTGCGCTGTCGTCGTAGTTGGTAAGTGGTTTGTCCCCGCTCGCGCTTCCCAGGAGGAAGTGATTTGGCGTCAATGGTGGCTCTGAAACGTCATCCTATGGCAAATACGTTAACGGACGTGAATTAATTACCATCTCTATCTCCGCCAGCGCCGTGCCCAGAATTTCGTCGGTAGGGTGTCTCGGAAGCCGTAAAGCGATGATGTTCTTCTTTACCGACTGCACCAACCGCTCCCAGCATCCCCCGAAATGCGGCGCTCCTGGTGGATTGAATTTCCATATCAGTGCCTGTGACGTAAATTCCTCCATCAACTGTTCACGATCAACGTTCTTCAAGCCTTCTCTCAGCTCTCTCGATGCGCCAACGAAGTTAGTTCCGCAGTCAGACAGTATTTCAGCCGGCGCTCCACGTTTCGCGATAAAACGTCTAATCGCCAGGATGCACGACGACGTCGTTAGCGAGTGCGCTACTTCGAGATGGATCGCTCTTGTGGTTAAACACGTGAAAAGGACGCCCCATCGTTTCTCCACTCGTCTGCCCACGGCTACTGTCAAGGGGCCGAAGTAATCGACCCCGGTGAACGTGAAGGCGCGTTGGTAAGCTGCCAATCTTTCGACTGGAAGATTTCCCATCTCCGGAGGATCCGGCGCTGCGTCACGATTTTTGCATTCCTGGCATGCTCGGCGGACGCGATCGTACTCGGAACGCAGGCGTGGCACTTGGAATCTCTCCCTAATCGCGTTCAATGCTGTCTGGTGGTTCAAATGATGATACCGTTGGTGGTAGTACTCCATCAGCAGTGTGGTGACTCGGTGTCTCTTAGGCAGGATAATAGGACGCTTGGTGTCCTCGCTGACCCATGGGCAGTTTATCAGTCGTCCCCGAGACCTCATCACGTCATGCTCATCCAGTTCCGGTGAGAGTTTGTATAGAGTGCTATCCTTTTTAACAACCCTTTGCATTCCAGACTTCCCGACACGGTTTTGCAGGCCTCGGACCTCTTCAGGAAATGCCTCTCGCTGAGTTAGACGGAATATAATCCTTTCGGCCCGTCGTAATTCTTCCTGGGTAAGTGGGCCAACACTCTTCCGACCCTTCTTAGCCTTTAGCTCGAAAATGAAGCGGACAATGAATCCGACTGTCCTCAGCAATACGTTCCACTGAGAAAATCGTTCGAAGGATATAAACTGCTCTTTCGTGGCGTGGTGTAACAGCGACACCCGAATTTCCTCGGACGTCTCCCCAGTATCGGTTCCTTGCCCAGGCCACGTGTGGTCCGATTCCCAAAGAAAATCAGGGCCACGATACCACTGGCTCGAAGCGCTTAAATCCGGGTCTCGTTGCCACTTCGTACCAAGATCTGCGACATTTATCTTGGTTGAGATCCAGCGCCAGTCTTTCACGGCCGTATGCTCTAGCAGTTCTCCAACGCGACAGGCCACAAACTGACTGTATCGACGGTGGTCCGAACGTAACCAGCTTACCACGTTGCGAGAGTCGGTCCAATAGAATACGCGATCTAATCGAATGCGGTGGGATTGTATTATGGTGTTCGCTAACCTTGATCCAATAACTGCGGCTTGCAGCTCAAGGCGCGGAATCGTCGTATGTCGCAGGTTTGTCACTCGAGTTTTCGAGCCTACGAAGGCACATTCGATTGAGCTACCTTCTTCGAACCTTACGTACGCTACTGCTGCCATAGCGCTTTCGCTCGCATCGCAGAAGATATGCAGCTGGGCGTGTTTATATCGGTCAGACGTGAGGAGGCGGTAGCATCTTGGGATCTTGATATCTGTTACTTTGGGAAGAACTGCCAACCATCGGTTCCAACCTTCGGCAATGTTTCCCCCAATTTGATGATTCTTTGTTAAATCGTAAATAACAAAGTTGGTGGGAACTAACGACGACAGGCAGAGTATTAATCTGAAATGGAAAAAGGACCAAGTTCTTATCAATTACGTCTCCTTAGATTTACTTTATGAATTTTACGATTATTTGAATCGATTACATATGTTAGAAAGTTCTCCTTTATTTTTATTATATGATACCTACTTTCACGTTTATTATTATTATTATTATCTGGATCAAAATCTTGATAAGTTTTAGTTGCTATCTTTGCTTCACGTTGCTGGAACAAGTTAGCTATTTTTTCTCATTTACGTCTCTTTGTCTGACCCTTTCTTCAAATGTTAAATTTTCTTAATTTTCCCCAATAAAAATATTTTTGGGTGTGTTATTGATGAAACTGTGAATCGAATTGTTATACTTATAAGCTGCTTCCTGCATGAGTGATTTAACTGTAATATCTGGTTTTAGTGCTTTTATGCAACTAGCAATTTCACGGATCGTTGAATGGCATATCTCTATTTGTCCATTCGTTTCAGATCTGTTGACAGGAGTTTTAAAAAAATTTATTCCTAGATTCAAAATGGCTTGTTCGATAATATTTGAAACAAAACTACTTTCATTGTCCATTACGATTTGTGCTGGTAAATCCCAGTCATATAATAGTTGTAAAAGAACATTTTTAATGTCTGCTATAGATTTTTGTTAGAAGAGTAATCTATGAATTGTAGTAGCCTTTGATTTGTAATAAATGATTATTCTGTGTTCAACTACTGAATATATCAGACGTACTTTTCAATAGGTTATGGGCCCAGGATACGACTCTGTTAGTTTGAAATTAAAAGATTGAAAGCAGTTTTGTGAAGAATGGCGAATCCGAAACTAGCGGGATCTTTTTCCCTGCCTTTGCGAGAAATACTTCGAGGATCGGAAAACTACAGTTCTTGGTCTTTCGCCACCAAGATGGTTTTGATTAAGGAGAAAACCTGGTGTGCAGTGAAGGAACCAGCTGAAGGTGAACCGGCAGTGAGCGAAGAAACATCCATGCAAGCATTGGCGACGATATGTCTGAGTATTGATTCCAGTATATACGGACTCGTGAGAGATGCTAAAAATGCGAAACAGGCGTGGGATAACCTCAAAAATACGTACGAGCATAGTGGATCAACCAGGAAGATTGGTCTGCTGCGACGGCTGACAGGAATTCGTTTGGTTGGAGCTGAACGAGATGAAGACATCATTTGCCAGACGACTCAGCAGTATGTGAACGAATTATTCACAACGAGTCATCAGTTGGCAGAAGTTGGGTTCAAAGTCGATGACGCTTGGTTGGCCAGTTTGCTCATGAAAGGCCTACCGAAGCAGTATGACCCAATGATCCTTGGTTTGGAATCATCCGGAATCCAGTTGACTGCGGATATAGTGAAAGCGAAAATTTTGCAAGACGTAAAAGTGTCGAGCGAGAAGCAAACTGTGGAAGCGTTCCTTGGCAACTCGAAATCGACGACGAAAAGAAGTAGTGTGAAATGTAACGTTCAATGCTACCGGTGCAAGAAAATGGGTCATTTTGCTTCTCAATGTTCGAATCAGTTTTCTGACAAGAAGCAGGAGAAAAGCAAGAACAGTGGTCACGCTACATTTTTCGCGGCTTTCAATGCATGTCAGACATCAACAGCGGCAGAAGAAGAATGGTTTTTTGATTCCGGAGCAACTTCTCATTTGTGCCGAAACAGAAATTTATTGGTTGATGCAGAGAATGTTTCGTCGAGCATCAACGTAGCCAATAATACTGCTGTTCCAGTGGTTGCTAAAGGTTCGGTGAACGTGTCAGCAGATGTTGGAGCATCGACATGTGCGATCTCCATGAACGACGTCCTGTATGTACCGGAATTGGCTGTGAACTTACTATCTGTTAGCAAGATGTGTCAGAAGGGCTACACAGTGACGTTTCGAAAACAGACGTGTAAGGTGATCAGTCCTAGTAATAAATTGGTTGCGATTGGTCAAGAATCTGGTGGTTTATACAGATTGAAAAGATCACCTGGGTCGTTGGTGAACATGGTCAGCCGGATGGAAGACAACTTTAAGCTTTGGCATCGCAGACTATGTCATATGTCTGTTGGCTGCATGAAACGACTTGAAACCATGGCAAGCGGATTTGAATTTAGAGTGACGGATGGAATGCAGTGTGTACCATGCATACAAGGGAAGCATCATCGACATCCGTTTAACATCAAGGGACAACGTGCGGATCGTGTGCTTGAGTTAATTCATTCCGATTTGTGTGGACCCATGGAGACAGCATCGATAGGAGGAAATCGTTATTTTATAACATTCATCGATGACTCGAGCAGAAAGGCGTTCGTATATTTCCTGAAATCGAAAACCGAAGTGTTTGAAACGTTTAAACATTTCAAGAGTTATGCCGAGAACCAGACTGGTGAGAAAATTAAGCGTATCAGATCGGATAACGGACGGGAATATATGAATCGTGAAATGAAGCTATTCCTTTGTCAAGCCGGTATTCATCATGAAACATCCGCTCCGTACACTCCGGAGCAGAATGGATTAGCGGAACGTATGAACCGGACGATTGTAGAAAAGGCGAGGAGTATGCTGTGTGATGCCAATCTGCCAAAGCGTTTTTGGGCTGAAGCAGTTGCGACAGCATCGTATGTGATCAACCGATCACCTACTATGGGATTGCGAATGACACCTCACGAAGCGTTTACTGGTAGAAGACCGAATCTTGCCCATCTTAGAATATTTGGAGCAAAGGTGATGTGTCATGTGCCGAAGGAAAGAAGGCAGAAATGGGATGCCAAATCAGATTCTGGCATTTTCATGGGATACAGTAGCAGTTCCAAGGCGTATCGAGTTTATAACTCAAAGACTAAGAAGGTTATCGTTAGTCGGGATGTAATATTTGTGGATGAATGTGCAAAGAATCGAGTTTCTGAGTTTGAAGAATCATCTACTGAAGTCAGTCTTGGTGAATTCCATTTTCAACCTGTCGTACAGGATCAAGAAGTAGAAAGTTTGGAGACAAATGGAGCTCGGAATGATGATAACGATTCAGAATACGACGATGCTATAGGAGATCAAGCAGAAGCTATTGAACACCATGAACCACAAATAGAGGACCCACAGAAGTTGGTAAGGCGTAGTGAGAGGGAGCGCATTATCCCTGGCAAGTACCGGGATTTTGTAATGAGTTGCAATGCTGCAGTTAAAAGTCCTGATGAATCCTGTACCGTGGTTCCAGCGATGTTAAATGAACCGATAACGTACCAAGAGGCTAATTCCTGTGAAGATAGCAGTCACTGGAAAGATGCTATGAAATCAGAGTATGATGCCTTATTGGAAAATCGAACATGGGACTTGACGAGTTTGCCTGCTGGTCGAAAACCCTTACGATCAAAGTGGGTGTATACGGTGAAAACCAATGCAGATGGCTCGGTGGAGAGATTCAAAGCCAGGTTAGTCATTAAAGGTTTTTCGCAAGTCAAAGGTGTGGATTACAACGAGACCTACGCACCTGTTGTTCGATTGGCTACCGTGCGATATCTAATGTCCTTGGCTGTCAACATGGACTTGAAGATACTGCAGATGGATGCAGTGACAGCATTTCTACAAGGAGACCTGGGAGAAGAGGAAATATACATGGAGCAGCCAGAAGGATTTGTGAATCTAGAAGCACCACACAAAGTGTGTAAATTGAAGAAGGCGTTGTATGGACTGAAGCAAGCTAGTAGAGTTTGGAATTTGAAACTAGATGCTGAGCTGAAACGCATTGGGTTGGTACAGTCCAATTACGATTCTTGTGTCTACTACAAGATTGATAGAGGAAGTGTGCTGATTGTAGCAGTGTATGTAGACGATTTATTGATCTTCTCGAATAATGAGAGCTGGGAAAAGAACTTAAAACAACAGTTGACCAAGAGATTTAAAATGAAGGATTTAGGTCTCGCGAACAAAGTTCTTGGAATACGAGTGACCAGAGCAGATGGTGTAGTTATGTTGGATCAAGAACTGTACATAAATGAATTATTGAAGCGATTCGGTGTAGCTGAGTGCAACCCAGTTCTTACTCCAGCGGATCCAGGCCAGAAACTGTCCAAGGAAATGTGTCCTAAGACTGAAGAAGAGCGCAGACAGATGCAACAGGTTCCTTACCGGGAACTGATAGGCGGCCTGCAGTACTTATCACAAGGAACTAGACCGGACATAAGTTTTGCTGTAAATGCTGTGAGTCACTACTGTAACAATCCTGGGAAAACTCACTGGATTGCAGCCAAACGGATCTTACGTTATTTAAAAGGCACGAAATCCATGAAGCTGTTATATAAAGCAACAATTGAAAAAGGCTTTGAAGGTTTTTGTGATGCTGATTGGGGTAATGACACTGATAATCGTCATTCCATTACTGGCTATGTGATGAAGCAATCTGGAGGTTCAGTTGCCTGGAATTGTCGCAAACAATCAACAGTTGCACTTTCGACGACGGAAGCCGAATACATGGCACTTTCAGCTGTCACACAGGAAGCTATTTGGTGGAGAGGTTTTCGAAAAGAACTGTTGGGAATCGAAGAGCCATTGACGATTTTTTGTGATAATCGAAGTGCTATCTATTTGGCGGAGAAACAAATTGGCTACTCACCTAGAAGCAAACATATTGATATTAGACATCATTTTGTGAGACAGAGCATTGCAAGAAATCTTGTTCAGCTGAAACATGTTTGCTCTGAAAAACAAGAAGCTGATTTGCTAACTAAGGTACTTCCTACCAGCAAATTTGAAGATGGACGGAAGGCCCTTGGAATTAAAACAATTCATGATTAAGGGGGGATGTTAGAAGAGTAATCTATGAATTGTAGTAGCCTTTGATTTGTAATAAATGATTATTCTGTGTTCAACTACTGAATATATCAGACGTACTTTTCAATAATTTTGATTTAATGGGTCTGATTTTTTAAATATTTTGAGAATTTATCTAACGATGAGATAAATAAGTTATTGGCATTATACGCAAATATATCTGTCGTGAATACCACGATCGAACGAAATTTTAAGCAATAATTTTAGGCGTGTCTTGGCGTGACTGTCGCCAAAATTATAATTTTATTTGTGTTCAAATTCGCCGATCCAAAAGGCCTATTTTCCTTCTGTCGTCTTTTTTATACCCGGAGCTCAGGCTCCCATTTGCACACGCAGGTGCTCCTGAGCTCCTCTGGAACGCAAACCCGCGGTCTGGCAAACGCATCCTCCATCTACATCAAACGCAACCGATGACAGCTCGTCACTGTTGTGACATCGTCTCCCCAAATAAGCGTGCGCGTCGTTCGCTTGTTTATGTGTGCTGTCATCTAACCATGCGCCTGATTTGTGCTGCAGCAGGTAAGTATACTCATATGCTTATTTTTTTTTAAGGTTGCTACGTTACCGCCGGATACGTCCAGAACAGCCAACTTCGTCGCCGGTCGTTCCAATGTGCCACTGGCTGTTCTTAAGGTTACCCGCCTCACTTGGCCGTCCTTCGACCGTATCACTCCCACCACTCGTCCTCTGGGCCATGTGTTCCGCGGTAGGTTCGCATCCACTATCACCACAACGTCTCCTTCTGCGATAGGGCGTACCGGCTTAAACCATTTCGTCCGGCGGGTGAGCGTAGGTAGGTAGTCAGCTATCCACTTTTTCCAGAACATATCGGCCAGTAACTGTGACGTCTTCCAGGATGTTTTAAGAGCCGCTGCGCTGTCGTCGTAGTTGGTAAGTGGTTTGTCCCCGCTCGCGCTTCCCAGGAGGAAGTGATTTGGCGTCAATGGTGGCTCTGAAACGTCATCCAATGGCAAATACGTTAACGGACGTGAATTAATTACCATCTCTATCTCCGCCAGCGCCGTGCCCAGAATTTCGTCGGTAGGGTGTCTCGGAAGCCGTAAAGCGATGATGTTCTTCTTTACCGACTGCACCAACCGCTCCCAGCATCCCCCGAAATGCGGCGCTCCTGGTGGATTGAATTTCCATATCAGTGCCTGTGACGTAAATTCCTCCATCAACTGTTCACGATCAACGTTCTTCAAGCCTTCTCTCAGCTCTCTCGATGCGCCAACGAAGTTAGTTCCGCAGTCAGACAGTATTTCAGCCGGCGCTCCACGTTTCGCGATAAAACGTCTAATCGCCAGGATGCACGACGACGTCGTTAGCGAGTGCGCTACTTCGAGATGGATCGCTCTTGTGGTTAAACACGTGAAAAGGACGCCCCATCGTTTCTCCACTCGTCTGCCCACGGCTACTGTCAAGGGGCCGAAGTAATCGACCCCGGTGAACGTGAAGGCGCGTTGGTAAGCTGCCAATCTTTCGACTGGAAGATTTCCCATCTCCGGAGGATCCGGCGCTGCGTCACGATTTTTGCATTCCTGGCATGCTCGGCGGACGCGATCGTACTCGGAACGCAGGCGTGGCACTTCGAATCTCTCCCTAATCGCGTTCAATGCTGTCTGGTGGTTCAAATGATGATACCGTTGGTGGTAGTACTCCATCAGCAGTGTGGTGACTCGGTGTCTCTTAGGCAGGATAATAGGACGCTTGGTGTCCTCGCTGACCCATGGGCAGTTTATCAGTCGTCCCCGAGACCTCATCACGTCATGCTCATCCAGTTCCGGTGAGAGTTTGTATAGAGTGCTATCCTTTTTAACAACCCTTTGCATTCCAGACTTCCCGACACGGTTTTGCAGGCCTCGGACCTCTTCAGGAAATGCCTCTCACTGAGTTAGACGGAATATAATCCTTTCGGCCCGTCGTAATTCTTCCTGGGTAAGTGGGCCAACACTCTTCCGACCCTTTTTAGCCTTTAGCTCGAAAATGAAGCGGACAATGAATCCGACTGTCCTCAGCAATACGTTCCACTGAGAAAATCGTTCGAAGGATATAAACTGCTCTTTCGTGGCGTGGTGTAACAGCGACACCCGAATTTCCTCGGACGTCTCCCCAGTATCGGTTCCTTGCCCAGGCCACGTGTGGTCCGATTCCCAAAGAAAATCAGGGCCACGATACCACTGGCTCGAAGCGCTTAAATCCGGGTCTCGTTGCCACTTCGTACCAAGATCTGCGACATTTATCTTGGTTGAGATCCAGCGCCAGTCTTTCACGGCCGTATGCTCTAGCAGTTCTCCAACGCGACAGGCCACAAACTGACTGTATCGACGGTGGTCCGAACGTAACCAGCTTACCACGTTGCGAGAGTCGGTCCAATAGAATACGCGATCTAATCGAATGCGGTGGGATTGTATTATGGTGTTCGCTAACCTTGATCCAATAACTGCGGCTTGCAGCTCAAGGCGCGGAATCGTCGTATGTCGCAGGTTTGTCACTCGAGTTTTCGAGCCTACGAAGGCACATTCGATTGAGCTACCTTCTTCGAACCTTACGTACGCTACTGCTGCCATAGCGCTTTCGCTCGCATCGCAGAAGATATGCAGCTGGGCGTGTTTATATCGGTCAGACGTGAGGAGGCGGTAGCATCTTGGGATCTTGATATCTGTTACTTTGGGAAGAACTGCCAACCATCGGTTCCAACCTTCGGCAATGTTTCCCCCAATTTGATGATTCTTTGTTAAATCGTAAATAACAAAGTTGGTGGGAACTAACGACGACAGGCAGAGTATTAATCTGAAATGGAAAAAGGACCAAGTTCTTATCAATTACGTCTCCTTAGATTTACTTTATGAATTTTACGATTATTTGAATCGATTACATATGTTAGAAAGTTCTCCTTTATTTTTATTATATGATACCTACTTTCACGTTTATTATTATTATTATTATCTGGATCAAAATCTTGATAAGTTTTAGTTGCTATCTTTGCTTCACGTTGCTGGAACAAGTTAGCTATTTTTTCTCATTTACATCTCTTTGTCTGACCCTTTCTTCAAATGTTAAATTTTCTTAATTTTCCCCAATAAAAATATTTTTGGGTGTGTTATTGATGAAACTGTGAATCGAATTGTTATACTTATAAGCTGCTTCCTGCATGAGTGATTTAACTGTAATATCTGGTTTTAGTGCTTTTATGCAACTAGCAATTTCACGGATCGTTGAATGGCATATCTCTATTTGTCCATTCGTTTCAGATCTGTTGACAGGAGTTTTAAAAAAATTTATTCCTAGATTCAAAATGGCTTGTTCGATAATATTTGAAACAAAACTACTTTCATTGTCCATTACGATTTGTGCTGGTAAATCCCAGTCATATAATAGTTGTAAAAGAACATTTTTAATGTCTGCTATAGATTTTGATTTAATGGGTCTGATTTTTTAAATATTTTGAGAATTTATCTAACGATGAGATAAATAAGTTATTGGCATTATACGCAAATATATCTGTCGTGAATACCACGATCGAACGAAATTTTAAGCAATAATTTTAGGCGTGTCTTGGCGTGACTGTCGCCAAAATTATAATTTTATTTGTGTTCAAATTCGCCGAATGAAAAGGCCTATTTTCCCTCTGTCGTCTCTTTTATACCCGGAGCTCAGGCTCCCATTTGCACACGCAGGTGCTCCTGAGCTCCTCTGGAACGCAAACCCGCGGTCTGGCAAACGCATCCTCCATCTACATCAAACGCAACCGATGACAGCTCGTCACTGTTGTGACATCGTCTCCCCAAATAAGCGTGCGCGTCGTTCGCTTGTTTATGTGTGCTGTCATCTAACCATGCGCCTGATTTGTGCTGCAGCAGGTAAGTATACTCATATGCTTATTTTTTTTTAAGGTTGCTACGTTACCGCCGGATACGTCCAGAACAGCCAACTTCGTCGCCGGTCGTTCCAATGTGCCACTGGCTGTTCTTAAGGTTACCCGCCTCACTTGGCCGTCCTTCGACCGTATCACTCCCACCACTCGTCCTCTGGGCCATGTGTTCCGCGGTAGGTTCGCATCCACTATCACCACAACGTCTCCTTCTGCGATAGGGCGTACCGGCTTAAACCATTTCGTCCGGCGGGTGAGCGTAGGTAGGTAGTCAGCTATCCACTTTTTCCAGAACATATCGGCCAGTAACTGTGACGTCTTCCAGGATGTTTTAAGAGCCGCTGCGCTGTCGTCGTAGTTGGTAAGTGGTTTGTCCCCGCTCGCGCTTCCCAGGAGGAAGTGATTTGGCGTCAATGGTGGCTCTGAAACGTCATCCAATGGCAAATACGTTAACGGACGTGAAATAATTACCATCTCTATCTCCGCCAGCGCCGTGCCCAGAATTTCGTCGGTAGGGTGTCTCGGAAGCCGTAAAGCGATGATGTTCTTCTTTACCGACTGCACCAACCGCTCCCAGCATCCCCCGAAATGCGGCGCTCCTGGTGGATTGAATTTCCATATCAGTGCCTGTGACGTAAATTCCTCCATCAACTGTTCACGATCAACGTTCTTCAAGCCTTCTCTCAGCTCTCTCGATGCGCCAACGAAGTTAGTTCCGCAGTCAGACAGTATTTCAGCCGGCGCTCCACGTTTCGCGATAAAACGTCTAATCGCCAGGATGCACGACGACGTCGTTAGCGAGTGCGCTACTTCGAGATGGATCGCTCTTGTGGTTAAACACGTGAAAAGGACGCCCCATCGTTTCTCCACTCGTCTGCCCACGGCTACTGTCAAGGGGCCGAAGTAATCGACCCCGGTGAACGTGAAGGCGCGTTGGTAAGCTGCCAATCTTTCGACTGGAAGATTTCCCATCTCCGGAGGATCCGGCGCTGCGTCACGATTTTTGCATTCCTGGCATGCTCGGCGGACGCGATCGTACTCGGAACGCAGGCGTGGCACTTCGAATCTCTCCCTAATCGCGTTCAATGCTGTCTGGTGGTTCAAATGATGATACCGTTGGTGGTAGTACTCCATCAGCAGTGTGGTGACTCGGTGTCTCTTAGGCAGGATAATAGGACGCTTGGTGTCCTCGCTGACCCATGGGCAGTTTATCAGTCGTCCCCGAGACCTCATCACGTCACGCTCATCCAGTTCCGGTGAGAGTTTGTATAGAGTGCTATCCTTTTTAACAACCCTTTGCATTCCAGACTTCCCGACACGGTTTTGCAGGCCTCGGACCTCTTCAGGAAATGCCTCTCGCTGAGTTAGACGGAATATAATCCTTTCGGCCCGTCGTAATTCTTCCTGGGTAAGTGGGCCAACACTCTTCCGACCCTTTTTAGCCTTTAGCTCGAAAATGAAGCGGACAATGAATCCGACTGTCCTCAGCAATACGTTCCACTGAGAAAATCGTTCGAAGGATATAAACTGCTCTTTCGTGGCGTGGTGTAACAGCGACACCCGAATTTCCTCGGACGTCTCCCCAGTATCGGTTCCTTGCCCAGGCCACGTGTGGTCCGATTCCCAAAGAAAATCAGGGCCACGATACCACTGGCTCGAAGCGCTTAAATCCGGGTCTCGTTGCCACTTCGTTTCATTTCTTCAAACTCTTCTGTTTCATCATCCTGTTGTTTGTCATGATTTTTCATGTAACGTTCGTATGAGGACATTTCAGAGTCATCATACTCCTTCAAACTTTCTTCGTTATAATCTGAGTATTCCACTGGGTAACCTTGATTTTTTTGAATGGTTTCGACATTAAAGACTCGTTGTCTTTTTAGTGGTGGTCGATTGTTTCGGGAGGAGCCTGGTCGGTTCCCATAATTAATTTGTCTAGACCTTATGGATTGATCTACATCCATGGGTTCTGGATCTTGTTGTTTAAAAGGATTTTTGGGTGGTAAACCTGTTGGTTTAAAATTTTGAAAATTGTTGTTATAGTTTGGTCGCATTCCAAACGGCTTTTGCATTGGTGCAAAATGTCGATTAACGAATGGGTTTGGTGGTAGAGGGGGTCTGTTAAATGCATTCCGTGGAGGATGCGGTACTTGTGGGATAAGATTTCTGGGCGCTGTTGGCACTGGCATCGTTCTTGGTTTGGTAAGCATTTTTCTACATTCAATATTTTGGAATGAGATACAGTAGCTATAAGCTGCTGCTAGAGATGAAGGTTCATAATTTCTTATGAATTTGTATACATCTCCATCTAGTCCTCGGATAAATGAATCGACCGCTTTTTTATTATATGTTTCTATTAATGCCTTCGATGCTTCTTGAGGAGATTTCTGCTATTGCGTTGTTTATAAGAATGTTTGTTTCATCAATTCTCTTGATGATTCCGTTTGTGTAAACCTTTTCAAATGTGCAGTCTGAATGATTTCCTTGAATGATTCTTTGTACACATTCCGATGTTGGTTGAATATTTATACTTTCACAAGTATACAGATCTTGTTGGTTTTGATTGCATGGTTGTGATAATTCGTTTATGTGTAATTCGTATCTGATGAAATAATTTTGCTTCAAGATGATTCGTTTGCTGTTGTTGATTATGGAGTCTACATAATTGTACTCATAAATATCTTTTGAACTTTAACATGTAGATAACATGCGTGGTATTCATTGTTACTTGAGCACTTGATTTTGCTAACATTTCTTCTGGTGATGTCACCGAAATGTTGTGGTCTGCAAGAAATTTCATCATTTCCTTAAGTTCTTCGAGGGATAAAATCTTACTGCTTGGTATGCCATGCTTTGCTAATAGAATAGCTTCTTCAAGATTTTCAAGATGATTTTGCAAAGAATCGAGATTTGATATTATGATAAGATGTTGTATCTCAATAGATCTTTGCTTAAATCTTTCAAACTGGAGTTTGAGGACGTCGTTTGTGATTGTTGTTAGATCTTGTAGTCGTTGGTTTATACCTTCATTGATGAGTACTTGTTGATTATTTTGCAGGATCAACGAATTGAGTGTTGAATTTATAATGCGTATATCTTCGGCATCTGGATTTCCAGCGATCCATTTCCATGCTGTACCAATCGCATCCCATCGCTTTTGTCGTACTACTTGCGGTTTAATTTTACAATATGTTTCATATAATGTTTGTAGCTTAATACGAATTATGCTATATAATGGTCCTGAGTCGATATTTTGGGACAAATCTGCATAATTATTTTCAATTATGTTTTCAATTTGTGTTATATCCAATGGGTGTACAATTCTTAAATATCCTGATTTGATTTGAGCTCTTCCGAGAGAAACTATGGCAAGTGGATTCTTTGTTAAATCGTAAATAACAAAGTTGGTGGGAACTAACGACGACAGGCAGAGTATTAATCTGAAATGGAAAAAGGACCAAGTTCTTATCAATTACGTCTCCTTAGATTTACTTTATGAATTTTACGATTATTTGAATCGATTACATATGTTAGAAAGTTCTCCTTTATTTTTATTATATGATACCTACTTTCACGTTTATTATTAGATTTATTTTTTTTCAAATGAATAAGTATCTGGATCAAAATCTTGATAAGTTTTAGTTGCTATCTTTGCTTCACGTTGCTGGAACAAGTTAGCTATTTTTTCTCATTTGCATCTCTTTGTCTGACCCTTTCTTCAAATGTTAAATTTTCTTAATTTTCCCCAATAAAAATATTTTTGGGTGTGTTATTGATGAAACTGTGAATCGAATTGTTATACTTATAAGCTGCTTCCTGCATGAGTGATTTAACTGTAATATCTGGTTTTAGTGTGTTTTATGCATCTAGCAATTTCACGGATCGTTGAATGGCATATCTCTATTTGTCCATTCGTTTCTGTTCTGTTCATCTGTTGACAGGAGTTTAAAAAAAATTTATTCCTAGATTCAAAATGGCTTGTTCGATAATATTTGAAACAAAACTACTTTCATTGTCCATTACGATTTGTGCTGGTAAATCCCAGTCATATAATAGTTGTAAAAGAACATTTTTAATGTCTGCTATAGATTTTGATTTAATGGGTCTGATTTTTTAAATATTTTGAGATTTATCTAACGATGAGATAAATAAGTTATTGGCATTATACGCAAATATATCTGTCGTGAATACCACGATCGAACGAAATTTTAAGCAATAATTTTAGGCGTGTCTTGGCGTGACTGTCGCCAAAATTATAATTTTATTTGTGTTCAAATTCGCCGAATGAAAAGGCCTATTTTCCTTCTGTCGTCTTTTTTATACCCGGAGCTCAGGCTCCCATTTGCACACGCAGGTGCTCCTGAGCTCCTCTGGAACGCAAACCCGCGGTCTGGCAAACGCATCCTCCATCTACATCAAACGCAACCGATGACAGCTCGTCACTGTTGTGACATCGTCTCCCCAAATAAGCGTGCGCGTCGTTCGCTTGTTTATGTGTGCTGTCATCTAACCATGCGCCTGATTTGTGCTGCAGCAGGTAAGTATACTCATATGCTTATTTTTTTTTAAGGTTGCTACGTTACCGCCGGATTCGTCCAGAACAGCCAACTTCGTCGCCGGTCGTTCCAATGTGCCACTGGCTGTTCTTAAGGTTACCCGCCTCACTTGGCCGTCCTTCGACCGTATCACTCCCACCACTCGTCCTCTGGGCCATGTGTTCCGCGGTAGGTTCGCATCCACTATCACCACAACGTCTCCTTCTGCGATAGGGCGTACCGGCTTAAACCATTTCGTCCGGCGGGTGAGCGTAGGTAGGTAGTCAGCTATCCACTTTTTCCAGAACATATCGGCCAGTAACTGTGACGTCTTCCAGGATGTTTTAAGAGCCGCTGCGCTGTCGTCGTAGTTGGTAAGTGGTTTGTCCCCGCTCGCGCTTCCCAGGAGGAAGTGATTTGGCGTCAATGGTGGCTCTGAAACGTCATCCAATGGCAAATACGTTAACGGACGTGAATTAATTACCATCTCTATCTCCGCCAGCGCCGTGCCCAGAATTTCGTCGGTAGGGTGTCTCGGAAGCCGTAAAGCGATGATGTTCTTCTTTACCGACTGCACCAACCGCTCCCAGCATCCCCCGAAATGCGGCGCTCCTGGTGGATTGAATTTCCATATCAGTGCCTGTGACGTAAATTCCTCCATCAACTGTTCACGATCAACGTTCTTCAAGCCTTCTCTCAGCTCTCTCGATGCGCCAACGAAGTTAGTTCCGCAGTCAGACAGTATTTCAGCCGGCGCTCCACGTTTCGCGATAAAACGTCTAATCGCCAGGATGCACGACGACGTCGTTAGCGAGTGCGCTACTTCGAGATGGATCGCTCTTGTGGTTAAACACGTGAAAAGGACGCCCCATCGTTTCTCCACTCGTCTGCCCACGGCTACTGTCAAGGGGCCGAAGTAATCGACCCCGGTGAACGTGAAGGCGCGTTGGTAAGCTGCCAATCTTTCGACTGGAAGATTTCCCATCTCCGGAGGATCCGGCGCTGCGTCACGATTTTTGCATTCCTGGCATGCTCGGCGGACGCGATCGTACTCGGAACGCAGGCGTGGCACTTCGAATCTCTCCCTAATCGCGTTCAATGCTGTCTGGTGGTTCAAATGATGATACCGTTGGTGGTAGTACTCCATCAGCAGTGTGGTGACTCGGTGTCTCTTAGGCAGGATAATAGGACGCTTGGTGTCCTCGCTGACCCATGGGCAGTTTATCAGTCGTCCCCGAGACCTCATCACGTCATGCTCATCCAGTTCCGGTGAGAGTTTGTATAGAGTGCTATCCTTTTTAACAACCCTTTGCATTCCAGACTTCCCGACACGGTTTTGCAGGCCTCGGACCTCTTCAGGAAATGCCTCTCGCTGAGTTAGACGGAATATAATCCTTTCGGCCCGTCGTAATTCTTCCTGGGTAAGTGGGCCAACACTCTTCCGACCCTTTTTAGCCTTTAGCTCGAAAATGAAGCGGACAATGAATCCGACTGTCCTCAGCAATACGTTCCACTGAGAAAATCGTTCGAAGGATATAAACTGCTCTTTCGTGGCGTGGTGTAACAGCGACACCCGAATTTCCTCGGACGTCTCCCCAGTATCGGTTCCTTGCCCAGGCCACGTGTGGTCCGATTCCCAAAGAAAATCAGGGCCACGATACCACTGGCTCGAAGCGCTTAAATCCGGGTCTCGTTGCCACTTCGTACCAAGATCTGCGACATTTATCTTGGTTGAGATCCAGCGCCAGTCTTTCACGGCCGTATGCTCTAGCAGTTCTCCAACGCGACAGGCCACAAACTGACTGTATCGACGGTGGTCCGAACGTAACCAGCTTACCACGTTGCGAGAGTCGGTCCAATAGAATACGCGATCTAATCGAATGCGGTGGGATTGTATTATGGTGTTCGCTAACCTTGATCCAATAACTGCGGCTTGCAGCTCAAGGCGCGGAATCGTCGTATGTCGCAGGTTTGTCACTCGAGTTTTCGAGCCTACGAAGGCACATTCGATTGAGCTACCTTCTTCGAACCTTACGTACGCTACTGCTGCCATAGCGCTTTCGCTCGCATCGCAGAAGATATGCAGCTGGGCGTGTTTATATCGGTCAGACGTGAGGAGGCGGTAGCATCTTGGGATCTTGATATCTGTTACTTTGGGAAGAACTGCCAACCATCGGTTCCAACCTTCGGCAATGTTTCCCCCAATTTGATGATTCTTTGTTAAATCGTAAATAACAAAGTTGGTGGGAACTAACGACGACAGGCAGAGTATTAATCTGAAATGGAAAAAGGACCAAGTTCTTATCAATTACGTCTCCTTAGATTTACTTTATGAATTTTACGATTATTTGAATCGATTACATATGTTAGAAAGTTCTCCTTTATTTTTATTATATGATACCTACTTTCACGTTTATTATTAGATTTATTTTTTTTCAAATGAATAAGTATCTGGATCAAAATCTTGATAAGTTTTAGTTGCTATCTTTGCTTCACGTTGCTGGAACAAGTTAGCTATTTTTTCTCATTTACATCTCTTTGTCTGACCCTTTCTTCAAATGTTAAATTTTCTTAATTTTCCCCAATAAAAATATTTTTGGGTGTGTTATTGATGAAACTGTGAATCGAATTGTTATACTTATAAGCTGCTTCCTGCATGAGTGATTTAACTGTAATATCTGGTTTTAGTGCTTTTATGCAACTAGCAATTTCACGGATCGTTGAATGGCATATCTCTATTTGTCCATTCGTTTCAGATCTGTTGACAGGAGTTTAAAAAAAATTTATTCCTAGATTCAAAATGGCTTGTTCGATAATATTTGAAACAAAACTACTTTCATTGTCCATTACGATTTGTGCTGGTAAATCCCAGTCATATAATAGTTGTAAAAGAACATTTTTAATGTCTGCTATAGATTTTGATTTAATGGGTCTGATTTTTTAAATATTTTGAGAATTTATCTAACGATGAGATAAATAAGTTATTGGCATTATACGCAAATATATCTGTCGTGAATACCACGATCGAACGAAATTTTAAGCAATAATTTTAGGCGTGTCTTGGCGTGACTGTCGCCAAAATTATAATTTTATTTGTGTTCAAATTCGCCGAATGAAAAGGCCTATTTTCCCTCTGTCGTCTCTTTTATACCCGGAGCTCAGGCTCCCATTTGCACACGCAGGTGCTCCTGAGCTCCTCTGGAACGCAAACCCGCGGTCTGGCAAACGCATCCTCCATCTACATCAAACGCAACCGATGACAGCTCGTCACTGTTGTGACATCGTCTCCCCAAATAAGCGTGCGCGTCGTTCGCTTGTTTATGTGTGCTGTCATCTAACCATGCGCCTGATTTGTGCTGCAGCAGGTAAGTATACTCATATGCTTATTTTTTTTTAAGGTTGCTACGTTACCGCCGGATACGTCCAGAACAGCCAACTTCGTCGCCGGTCGGTCCAATGTGCCACTGGCTGTTCTTAAGGTTACCCGCCTCACTTGGCCGTCCTTCGACCGTATCACTCCCACCACTCGTCCTCTGGGCCATGTGTTCCGCGGTAGGTTCGCATCCACTATCACCACAACGTCTCCTTCTGCGATAGGGCGTACCGGCTTAAACCATTTCGTCCGGCGGGTGAGCGTAGGTAGGTAGTCAGCTATCCACTTTTTCCAGAACATATCGGCCAGTAACTGTGACGTCTTCCAGGATGTTTTAAGAGCCGCTGCGCTGTCGTCGTAGTTGGTAAGTGGTTTGTCCCCGCTCGCGCTTCCCAGGAGGAAGTGATTTGGCGTCAATGGTGGCTCTGAAACGTCATCCAATGGCAAATACGTTAACGGACGTGAATTAATTACCATCTCTATCTCCGCCAGCGCCGTGCCCAGAATTTCGTCGGTAGGGTGTCTCGGAAGCCGTAAAGCGATGATGTTCTTCTTTACCGACTGCACCAACCGCTCCCAGCATCCCCCGAAATGCGGCGCTCCTGGTGGATTGAATTTCCATATCAGTGCCTGTGACGTAAATTCCTCCATCAACTGTTCACGATCAACGTTCTTCAAGCCTTCTCTCAGCTCTCTCGATGCGCCAACGAAGTTAGTTCCGCAGTCAGACAGTATTTCAGCCGGCGCTCCACGTTTCGCGATAAAACGTCTAATCGCCAGGATGCACGACGACGTCGTTAGCGAGTGCGCTACTTCGAGATGGATCGCTCTTGTGGTTAAACACGTGAAAAGGACGCCCCATCGTTTCTCCACTCGTCTGCCCACGGCTACTGTCAAGGGGCCGAAGTAATCGACCCCGGTGAACGTGAAGGCGCGTTGGTAAGCTGCCAATCTTTCGACTGGAAGATTTCCCATCTCCGGAGGATCCGGCGCTGCGTCACGATTTTTGCATTCCTGGCATGCTCGGCGGACGCGATCGTACTCGGAACGCAGGCGTGGCACTTCGAATCTCTCCCTAATCGCGTTCAATGCTGTCTGGTGGTTCAAATGATGATACCGTTGGTGGTAGTACTCCATCAGCAGTGTGGTGACTCGGTGTCTCTTAGGCAGGATAATAGGACGCTTGGTGTCCTCGCTGACCCATGGGCAGTTTATCAGTCGTCCCCGAGACCTCATCACGTCATGCTCATCCAGTTCCGGTGAGAGTTTGTATAGAGTGCTATCCTTTTTAACAACCCTTTGCATTCCAGACTTCCCGACACGGTTTTGCAGGCCTCGGACCTCTTCAGGAAATGCCTCTCGCTGAGTTAGACGGAATATAATCCTTTCGGCCCGTCGTAATTCTTCCTGGGTAAGTGGGCCAACACTCTTCCGACCCTTTTTAGCCTTTAGCTCGAAAATGAAGCGGACAATGAATCCGACTGTCCTCAGCAATACGTTCCACTGAGAAAATCGTTCGAAGGATATAAACTGCTCTTTCGTGGCGTGGTGTAACAGCGACACCCGAATTTCCTCGGACGTCTCCCCAGTATCGGTTCCTTGCCCAGGCCACGTGTGGTCCGATTCCCAAAGAAAATCAGGGCCACGATACCACTGGCTCGAAGCGCTTAAATCCGGGTCTCGTTGCCACTTCGTACCAAGATCTGCGACATTTATCGGCCGTATGCTCTAGCAGTTCTCCAACGCGACAGGCCACAAACTGACTGTATCGACGGTGGTCCGAACGTAACCAGCTTACCACGTTGCGAGAGTCGGTCCAATAGAATACGCGATCTAATCGAATGCGGTGGGATTGTATTATGGTGTTCGCTAACCTTGATCCAATAACTGCGGCTTGCAGCTCAAGGCGCGGAATCGTCGTATGTCGCAGGTTTGTCACTCGAGTTTTCGAGCCTACGAAGGCACATTCGATTGAGCTACCTTCTTCGAACCTTACGTACGCTACTGCTGCCATAGCGCTTTCGCTCGCATCGCAGAAGATATGCAGCTGGGCGTGTTTATATCGGTCAGACGTGAGGAGGCGGTAGCATCTTGGGATCTTGATATCTGTTACTTTGGGAAGAACTGCCAACCATCGGTTCCAACCTTCGGCAATGTTTCCCCCAATTTGATGATTCTTTGTTAAATCGTAAATAACAAAGTTGGTGGGAACTAACGACGACAGGCAGAGTATTAATCTGAAATGGAAAAAGGACCAAGTTCTTATCAATTACGTCTCCTTAGATTTACTTTATGAATTTTACGATTATTTGAATCGATTACATATGTTAGAAAGTTCTCCTTTATTTTTATTATATGATACCTACTTTCACGTTTATTATTATTATTATTATCTGGATCAAAATCTTGATAAGTTTTAGTTGCTATCTTTGCTTCACGTTGCTGGAACAAGTTAGCTATTTTTTCTCATTTACATCTCTTTGTCTGACCCTTTCTTCAAATGTTAAATTTTCTTAATTTTCCCCAATAAAAATATTTTTGGGTGTGTTATTGATGAAACTGTGAATCGAATTGTTATACTTATAAGCTGCTTCCTGCATGAGTGATTTAACTGTAATATCTGGTTTAGTGCTTTTATGCAACTAGCAATTTCACGGATCGTTGAATGGCATATCTCTATTTGTCCATTCGTTTCAGATCTGTTGACAGGAGTTTTAAAAAAATGTATTCCTAGATTCAAAATGGCTTGTTCGATAATATTTGAAACAAAACTACTTTCATTGTCCATTACGATTTGTGCTGGTAAATCCCAGTCATATAATAGTTGTAAAAGAACATTTTTAATGTCTGCTATAGATTTTGATTTAATGGGTCTGATTTTTTAAATATTTTGAGAATTTATCTAACGATGAGATAAATAAGTTATTGGCATTATACGCAAATATATCTGTCGTGAATACCACGATCGAACGAAATTTTAAGCAATAATTTTAGGCGTGTCTTGGCGTGACTGTCGCCAAAATTATAATTTTATTTGTGTTCAAATTCGCCGATCCAAAAGGCCTATTTTCCTTCTGTCGTCTTTTTTATACCCGGAGCTCAGGCTCCCATTTGCACACGCAGGTGCTCCTGAGCTCCTCTGGAACGCAAACCCGCGGTCTGGCAAACGCATCCTCCATCTACATCAAACGCAACCGATGACAGCTCGTCACTGTTGTGACATCGTCTCCCCAAATAAGCGTGCGCGTCGTTCGCTTGTTTATGTGTGCTGTCATCTAACCATGCGCCTGATTTGTGCTGCCTGATTTGAGTAGGTAAAAGAGGACATAAAGCCCGACAATACCTAGGAGGATATATTCCAACTCGCTGAATAGAAGAAGAAGAAGAAGATTTGTGCTGCAGCAGGTAAGTATACTCATATGCTTATTTTTTTTTAAGGTTGCTACGTTACCGCCGGATACGTCCAGAACAGCCAACTTCGTCGCCGGTCGTTCCAATGTGCCACTGGCTGTTCTTAAGGTTACCCGCCTCACTTGGCCGTCCTTCGACCGTATCACTCCCACCACTCGTCCTCTGGGCCATGTGTTCCGCGGTAGGTTCGCATCCACTATCACCACAACGTCTCCTTCTGCGATAGGGCGTACCGGCTTAAACCATTTCGTCCGGCGGGTGAGCGTAGGTAGGTAGTCAGCTATCCACTTTTTCCAGAACATATCGGCCAGTAACTGTGACGTCTTCCAGGATGTTTTAAGAGCCGCTGCGCTGTCGTCGTAGTTGGTAAGTGGTTTGTCCCCGCTCGCGCTTCCCAGGAGGAAGTGATTTGGCGTCAATGGTGGCTCTGAAACGTCATCCAATGGCAAATACGTTAACGGACGTGAATTAATTACCATCTCTATCTCCGCCAGCGCCGTGCCCAGAATTTCGTCGGTAGGGTGTCTCGGAAGCCGTAAAGCGATGATGTTCTTCTTTACCGACTGCACCAACCGCTCCCAGCATCCCCCGAAATGCGGCGCTCCTGGTGGATTGAATTTCCATATCAGTGCCTGTGACGTAAATTCCTCCATCAACTGTTCACGATCAACGTTCTTCAAGCCTTCTCTCAGCTCTCTCGATGCGCCAACGAAGTTAGTTCCGCAGTCAGACAGTATTTCAGCCGGCGCTCCACGTTTCGCGATAAAACGTCTAATCGCCAGGATGCACGACGACGTCGTTAGCGAGTGCGCTACTTCGAGATGGATCGCTCTTGTGGTTAAACACGTGAAAAGGACGCCCCATCGTTTCTCCACTCGTCTGCCCACGGCTATTGTCAAGGGGCCGAAGTAATCGACCCCGGTGAACGTGAAGGCGCGTTGGTAAGCTGCCAATCTTTCGACTGGAAGATTTCCCATCTCCGGAGGATCCGGCGCTGCGTCACGATTTTTGCATTCCTGGCATGCTCGGCGGACGCGATCGTACTCGGAACGCAGGCGTGGCACTTCGAATCTCTCCCTAATCGCGTTCAATGCTGTCTGGTGGTTCAAATGATGATACCGTTGGTGGTAGTACTCCATCAGCAGTGTGGTGACTCGGTGTCTCTTAGGCAGGATAATAGGACGCTTGGTGTCCTCGCTGACCCATGGGCAGTTTATCAGTCGTCCCCGAGACCTCATCACGTCATGCTCATCCAGTTCCGGTGAGAGTTTGTATAGAGTGCTATCCTTTTTAACAACCCTTTGCATTCCAGACTTCCCGACACGGTTTTGCAGGCCTCGGACCTCTTCAGGAAATGCCTCTCGCTGAGTTAGACGGAATATAATCCTTTCGGCCCGTCGTAATTCTTCCTGGGTAAGTGGGCCAACACTCTTCCGACCCTTTTTAGCCTTTAGCTCGAAAATGAAGCGGACAATGAATCCGACTGTCCTCAGCAATACGTTCCACTGAGAAAATCGTTCGAAGGATATAAACTGCTCTTTCGTGGCGTGGTGTAACAGCGACACCCGAATTTCCTCGGACGTCTCCCCAGTATCGGTTCCTTGCCCAGGCCACGTGTGGTCCGATTCCCAAAGAAAATCAGGGCCACGATACCACTGGCTCGAAGCGCTTAAATCCGGGTCTCGTTGCCACTTCGTACCAAGATCTGCGACATTTATCTTGGTTGAGATCCAGCGCCAGTCTTTCACGGCCGTATGCTCTAGCAGTTCTCCAACGCGACAGGCCACAAACTGACTGTATCGACGGTGGTCCGAACGTAACCAGCTTACCACGTTGCGAGAGTCGGTCCAATAGAATACGCGATCTAATCGAATGCGGTGGGATTGTATTATGGTGTTCGCTAACCTTGATCCAATAACTGCGGCTTGCAGCTCAAGGCGCGGAATCGTCGTATGTCGCAGGTTTGTCACTCGAGTTTTCGAGCCTACGAAGGCACATTCGATTGAGCTACCTTCTTCGAACCTTACGTACGCTACTGCTGCCATAGCGCTTTCGCTCGCATCGCAGAAGATATGCAGCTGGGCGTGTTTATATCGGTCAGACGTGAGGAGGCGGTAGCATCTTGGGATCTTGATATCTGTTACTTTGGGAAGAACTGCCAACCATCGGTTCCAACCTTCGGCAATGTTTCCCCCAATTTGATGATTCTTTGTTAAATCGTAAATAACAAAGTTGGTGGGAACTAACGACGACAGGCAGAGTATTAATCTGAAATGGAAAAAGGACCAAGTTCTTATCAATTACGTCTCCTTAGATTTACTTTATGAATTTTACGATTATTTGAATCGATTACATATGTTAGAAAGTTCTCCTTTATTTTTATTATATGATACCTACTTTCACGTTTATTATTATTATTATTATCTGGATCAAAATCTTGATAAGTTTTAGTTGCTATCTTTGCTTCACGTTGCTGGAACAAGTTAGCTATTTTTTCTCATTTACATCTCTTTGTCTGACCCTTTCTTCAAATGTTAAATTTTCTTAATTTTCCCCAATAAAAATATTTTTGGGTGTGTTATTGATGAAACTGTGAATCGAATTGTTATACTTATAAGCTGCTTCCTGCATGAGTGATTTAACTGTAATATCTGGTTTTAGTGCTTTTATGCAACTAGCAATTTCACGGATCGTTGAATGGCATATCTCTATTTGTCCATTCGTTTCAGATCTGTTGACAGGAGTTTTAAAAAAAATTTATTCCTAGATTCAAAATGGCTTGTTCGATAATATTTGAAACAAAACTACTTTCATTGTCCATTACGATTTGTGCTGGTAAATCCCAGTCATATAATAGTTGTAAAAGAACATTTTTAATGTCTGCTATAGATTTTGATTTAATGGGTCTGATTTTTTAAATATTTTGAGAATTTATCTAACGATGAGATAAATAAGTTATTGGCATTATACGCAAATATATCTGTCGTGAATACCACGATCGAACGAAATTTTAAGCAATAATTTTAGGCGTGTCTTGGCGTGACTGTCGCCAAAATTATAATTTTATTTGTGTTCAAATTCGCCGATCCAAAAGGCCTATTTTCCTTCTGTCGTCTTTTTTATACCCGGAGCTCAGGCTCCCATTTGCACACGCAGGTGCTCCTGAGCTCCTCTGGAACGCAAACCCGCGGTCTGGCAAACGCATCCTCCATCTACATCAAACGCAACCGATGACAGCTCGTCACTGTTGTGACATCGTCTCCCCTAATAAGCGTGCGCGTCGTTCGCTTGTTTATGTGTGCTGTCATAAAGTGTTTCCAGCGCCTTTTTCAATTGGAGCATCAGTTTTTCTTTTTCCCGTCCCTTTGCGTTTCCCTTAAGCCGGCTTCTGAATTGAGGGAGCTCGCGATGGAGAAAACGCACGTTATAAAGTGCGATTTCAAGGGGATGCCACGTCCACCCCAGGAGGATGTACATAAATTCGTAAAAGACACCCTAAAGTTGGCGGTGGACGAGGTAGTCCAGCTGCATCTTCTAAGAGCGGAGCCATGGGCAATGGTCACAGTGACCAACCAAAGCACGGCTTTGAAGGCGCTAGAGAGGGGCGCCGAAGCAAAAATGTCGATAGGAGGGCAGACATACACAATACCGGTAACCCTGGCCGAAGGGGCGACCACGGTCAGGGTGGAAGATGTGTCGTCGGAGGTTACAACTGAGCAGGTGAGGGACGTACTGGCCAAGTACGGCAAAGTCCTCACAATAAAAAGACCGAAATGGCAGGACAACAGATTCGTGTACGCCAACGCAGCAACGGGACTGGTCATCGCCGTAATGGCAATCAAGGAGGAGATCCCACAAACCCTTCATGGGCTGGGCTACAACGGGGGAAGAGCGTACGTAGCACACCCAGGACAAAAGACCTGCCGTTTCTGCGGTACCACGACCCAGCCGGGAAAGTCATGCTCCCAAGCCAGGGAGGGGGGCACCCAGGCAAGGCTGACCAATCCAGGCAGCTACGCCGGGATGCTGATGGGAGCACACTTACGCACAACACAGACCACGGCTACCACAACGGTAGCACGACAGAGCAACCCATCAACCTATATAGACACTAACCAAAGACCAACAACATCAAATCCTACTACACTGACACCAACACAAAAGACAACAACACAGCAGCCACCAGCACAACAACCACCAACACAACAGCCACTAACACAACAGCCACCAACACGACAAACATCCACACAACAAACAGTAACACAACAAACAGCAACACAACAAACATCAACACAACAAACATCAACACAACAAACACCAATAACGCAATCAACACAATCGGAGGAAATGGATACGGCCTCCCTGGACCTCGCAGAACTGCGCGCAAAATTGGCGAGACGATGCCCTTTCCCAGTCGAAGGTACCACCGAAACTGCAGAGGCGGCCAAGCGCGGCAGAGGTAGACCGCGCACCAAAAACTCCAGTACCCCCAGCAGCAGAAATCAAAGCGTCGAGTTGATAGAAGACCCATAACCCAGACGTATTAAAAACAAACAAAAAAACAAAAAAAAAAACAAAAACAAACAAAAACAATAGTAATTAGAATAGTAGAACAAACAAACAAACAAACCAGAAAATAAGAGAAAAGCCAACAAAATGACGGACGCAGGGAAGATAACCATCCTGCAAACTAACATAAACAGCGTGCCAAAAAACAAAGAAGAGCTTGGAAGACAACTGAGTGCCGGGGACATCACCGTTGCGTGCGTGTTGGAGACGTGGCTCTCAGACGGAGACCCCCGGAGGACATACGCCATCCCCGGATATGACATAGTCAGGACAGACAGAGAAGACGGTTACGGCGGCACGTGCATCTATATAAAAAACAACATAAAATACAAGACAAACACAACCTACAGCTCTGAACACACACAGATCACAAACGTCCGCCTCATCCAACCCAAAATGAACGGACAGACAGAAACGTAGCTCGGCTATAGACCTTACCGCTATTTCGGAAGACATAGCAGGATCAAGCTCGAGGACAGTTCTGGACACTCACACAGGCGCGACTAACCACAAAACCATAATCACAACAATAGAAGGACCAAAAAGACAACACAAAGAAACACGGCTAGACCACAAAAAAATCGCAATAGAACTGCAAAAGATCAACACAAACACGTGCACGACATTAAATCAGGTCACAACACGAATCACTCAAATTATAAAATCAAATAGACAACCGATACGCCGACCATTGAAAATCTGGTGGGACCACACGGTGGAAAAAGCGTGGCACCAAAAGAACAAGGCAAGAAGCACGTTCAATAATAATCGAACAGAAGAAAACCAGATCGCGTACAAAAAGAGCCTGGCGAAGTTTAGACTAAAAAAGCGGGAAAACAGAATACATAGATACGAGGAAGCTCTAAAAAACATAGATGCCGACTCCAACACAAAGGAACTATGGAGACTAATAAACAACCTAGAGGGCAAGACAACCACAAACAAAAAGGAGACTAACCTCGTACACGCAGACAAAGACATCGCCCGGAAATTCCTACAAAACAACTTCCCAAGAAACCGCAAAAGCAGAAAACATATATACCAGGGTCTGAGACCCCAGGAAGACATACTAAACATAAGGACGTGGAGGAGGATCTTGCTAAAAAAGAAAAACAGCGCCCCGGGACACGACCATATTTCGTACCACATTCTCAAAGGACTCAACACAGACACCACAGTAAGGCTCATACAGCTTGCAAACGAAATGTGGCAGAAAGGCAAGGTTCATAAAAATCTTAAAAAAGCAAAAATCATTGCGATACTTAAGCCAAACAAGGACCCGACCACCCCCGACAACTACAGACCGATCGCTCTAATCCCCACCCTAACTAAAGTCATCAACACAGCGGTACTGAGGAAACTTGAAAAACACTGTACAGTCAATAACATCATACCGGACTTTTCATTCGGTTTCAGAGCCAATAGATCTATTCACCAGAGCCTCAACTACATCACCACGGAGATCATCAACAACACCAACCACAACATCATAACAGGCGCAGCTTTCATAGACCTCACTAACGCATACAACAACGTCCGAACCGACGACCTTATCAATATATTAGAAACCGGAAACACGCCACTGGCAATCACCCGCTGGATAGCGGCGGTCCTATATAACCGGACAGTAGAGATCGAAACGGAGGGGACCACGATCAGGAAACTAGTGTCGGATGGGCTGCCCCAAGGCGACGTACTATCCCCGACACTGTTTAACATATATACAGCAGGAATTCACGCTAAAATGAGACATACACATGCCAAAACCATACAGTACGCGGACGACTTCGTCATCACAGTAACCGGCACCACCAAGCACGAGATTCAACACAAACTACAAGAAGCAATAGACACGTTTAAAGACGAGGCCAAGAGACTACACCTACCCTTAAACACAGAAAAAACGAAAATCATGTGCTTTGGCCCCGACATCATCACTGTTACCATAAAAATCGACAACAAACAGATAGAACAAGTTCAAGCATACAAATACCTCGGAACGTGGCTAGACCACAAGCTCACCTTCCGCAAACAGATAGAAAACCTGAAAAGCAAGGCCATGAACAAGCTAAACATCATCAAACGAATTTGCAACAGAAAAAACCAGTTACACCCAAACAAGACGATCGCGGTACACAGAGCCACAATAAGGAGCACGCTGGAGCACGGCGCCTCCTACTACCGTAACAATAAACAAAAAGCCTTCAGCTCGATGAATTCAATTATAAACCAATCCCTACGGAAGGTATCCGGATGCACCAAAACCACCCCAATCAACACACTCATGGCCATCAACGCAGAAATCCCCCTGCACATCAGAGCAGAATTTGTGGCAACAAAGGAACTTGCTAAGAACTTAACCTTCTCCACCGCCAACAGGACCCAGTTAGAACAACTCGCTTTACAAAACAAAAACAAACGAAGAATGTCGTACATAGAACAGATATATGATAAACAAAGAGACATGTTTGATAATATGACGGGAGCCACAGCTAACGACATAGACGAACGGTTACCAGTAATTTACAAAAGCTGCAGAGAAAGTCCAATGAACCCCCTAGAGCGGAAAGCAATGGTCATCAAATACATGCAAGAAATAGCAAAAACAAGGACAAAAAGACCAACAATCTACACGGACGGCAGTAGGACAGAAGAAGGCAGTGGAATCGGCATATACATCCGGCTACACAACGACAAAACCAAATACTGGGCAATAAAACTTAAACTAGCCAACAACACGGGAATAACCTCAATAGAACTTAAAGCAATAGAAACGGCACTAGAAACAGCACAGCAAAACAACATACAACAACCAGTCATCTACACAGACAGCCTGGCAGCATGCCATACCATAGAAGAGAACCAATATAAACCCCACATAGAAACCAACATCTACAACATCCTAAAACTAGGGACCAACTTGAAGGCCGAGATAAGATGGATACCGGCCCACTGCGGTATCGCTGGGAACGAAAAAGCCGACGAGCTGGCCAAAAGAGGTACTACGTGCAACAAAACTATCAACAACAAACTCAGAATCACGGACATAGCAAACAGAGCAAGAGAAACCATGGTACTAAACACGAAACAATGGTACCAGCAAATAGGACAAGAAAAGGGCAAGAAGTTCATGGAGTTCCAACCAAACTTCGAAACAACCACATGGCACCAGGACATACCACTCACAGCGGACGAAATAAAAACCACAAACAAACTTTTGGCTGGACACGACCTATCCAAGTACTGGCTAACAGTCATGAAGATCGAACAAGACGGCAACTGCTCAACCTGCCAGGAACCGGACACAGGCAGACACCGAACATTCGAATGTAGGAACTACAACAGACCACCAACAGTAAAATTCTCTGCACTGAAAGCTAAATGGAAAGAAAAATCGGGCAGCACAATCAAAGCAATAACCAGGTTTATTAGACAACAAAAAATAGAGCTATAGTTTACCCCTCCAGTCGACCTACACACGCATCACCAACCGACCACAGCTACCTACCTTAACCAAGTGTATAAAAACCGTGACACCGGCCACCCAAACGAACCAACTAAAGTGTATAAAAACCTTAACACCGACCAACCAAACCAAAACAATAATCTGTCAGCCAGATGACGTAAAGTCGATAGGCTTCAATCAGAGCTGGTACGCCTCTGAGTAGGTAAAAGAGGACATAAAGCCCGACAATACCTAGGAGGATATATTCCAACTCGCTGAATAGAAGAAGAAGAAGTCATCTAACCATGCGCCTGATTTGTGCTGCAGCAGGTAAGTATACTCATATGCTTATTTTTTTTTAAGGTTGCTACGTTACCGCCGGATACGTCCAGAACAGCCAACTTCGTCGCCGGTCGTTCCAATGTGCCACTGGCTGTTCTTAAGGTTACCCGCCTCACTTGGCCGTCCTTCGACCGTATCACTCCCACCACTCGTCCTCTGGGCCATGTGTTCCGCGGTAGGTTCGCATCCACTATCACCACAACGTCTCCTTCTGCGATAGGGCGTACCGGCTTAAACCATTTCGTCCGGCGGGTGAGCGTAGGTAGGTAGTCAGCTATCCACTTTTTCCAGAACATATCGGCCAGTAACTGTGACGTCTTCCAGGATGTTTTAAGAGCCGCTGCGCTGTCGTCGTAGTTGGTAAGTGGTTTGTCCCCGCTCGCGCTTCCCAGGAGGAAGTGATTTGGCGTCAATGGTGGCTCTGAAACGTCATCCAATGGCAAATACGTTAACGGACGTGAATTAATTACCATCTCTATCTCCGCCAGCGCCGTGCCCAGAATTTCGTCGGTAGGGTGTCTCGGAAGCCGTAAAGCGATGATGTTCTTCTTTACCGACTGCACCAACCGCTCCCAGCATCCCCCGAAATGCGGCGCTCCTGGTGGATTGAATTTCCATATCAGTGCCTGTGACGTAAATTCCTCCATCAACTGTTCACGATCAACGTTCTTCAAGCCTTCTCTCAGCTCTCTCGATGCGCCAACGAAGTTAGTTCCGCAGTCAGACAGTATTTCAGCCGGCGCTCCACGTTTCGCGATAAAACGTCTAATCGCCAGGATGCACGACGACGTCGTTAGCGAGTGCGCTACTTCGAGATGGATCGCTCTTGTGGTTAAACACGTGAAAAGGACGCCCCATCGTTTCTCCACTCGTCTGCCCACGGCTACTGTCAAGGGGCCGAAGTAATCGACCCCGGTGAACGTGAAGGCGCGTTGGTAAGCTGCCAATCTTTCGACTGGAAGATTTCCCATCTCCGGAGGATCCGGCGCTGCGTCACGATTTTTGCATTCCTGGCATGCTCGGCGGACGCGATCGTACTCGGAACGCAGGCGTGGCACTTCGAATCTCTCCCTAATCGCGTTCAATGCTGTCTGGTGGTTCAAATGATGATACCGTTGGTGGTAGTACTCCATCAGCAGTGTGGTGACTCGGTGTCTCTTAGGCAGGATAATAGGACGCTTGGTGTCCTCGCTGACCCATGGGCAGTTTATCAGTCGTCCCCGAGACCTCATCACGTCATGCTCATCCAGTTCCGGTGAGAGTTTGTATAGAGTGCTATCCTTTTTAACAACCCTTTGCATTCCAGACTTCCCGACACGGTTTTGCAGGCCTCGGACCTCTTCAGGAAATGCCTCTCGCTGAGTTAGACGGAATATAATCCTTTCGGCCCGTCGTAATTCTTCCTGGGTAAGTGGGCCAACACTCTTCCGACCCTTTTTAGCCTTTAGCTCGAAAATGAAGCGGACAATGAATCCGACTTTCCTCAGCAATACGTTCCACTGAGAAAATCGTTCGAAGGATATAAACTGCTCTTTCGTGGCGTGGTGTAACAGCGACACCCGAATTTCCTCGGACGTCTCCCCAGTATCGGTTCCTTGCCCAGGCCACGTGTGGTCCGATTCCCAAAGAAAATCAGGGCCACGATACCACTGGCTCGAAGCGCTTAAATCCGGGTCTCGTTGCCACTTCGTACCAAGATCTGCGACATTTATCTTGGTTGAGATCCAGCGCCAGTCTTTCACGGCCGTATGCTCTAGCAGTTCTCCAACGCGACAGGCCACAAACTGACTGTATCGACGGTGGTCCGAACGTAACCAGCTTACCACGTTGCGAGAGTCGGTCCAATAGAATACGCGATCTAATCGAATGCGGTGGGATTGTATTATGGTGTTCGCTAACCTTGATCCAATAACTGCGGCTTGCAGCTCAAGGCGCGGAATCGTCGTATGTCGCAGGTTTGTCACTCGAGTTTTCGAGCCTACGAAGGCACATTCGATTGAGCTACCTTCTTCGAACCTTACGTACGCTACTGCTGCCATAGCGCTTTCGCTCGCATCGCAGAAGATATGCAGCTGGGCGTGTTTATATCGGTCAGACGTGAGGAGGCGGTAGCATCTTGGGATCTTGATATCTGTTACTTTGGGAAGAACTGCCAACCATCGGTTCCAACCTTCGGCAATGTTTCCCCCAATTTGATGATTCTTTGTTAAATCGTAAATAACAAAGTTGGTGGGAACTAACGACGACAGGCAGAGTATTAATCTGAAATGGAAAAAGGACCAAGTTCTTATCAATTACGTCTCCTTAGATTTACTTTATGAATTTTACGATTATTTGAATCGATTACATATGTTAGAAAGTTCTCCTTTATTTTTATTATATGATACCTACTTTCACGTTTATTATTATTATTATTTTCTGGATCAAAATCTTGATAAGTTTTAGTTGCTATCTTTGCTTCACGTTGCTGGAACAAGTTAGCTATTTTTTCTCATTTACATCTCTTTGTCTGACCCTTTCTTCAAATGTTAAATTTTCTTAATTTTCCCCAATAAAAATATTTTTGGGTGTGTTATTGATGAAACTGTGAATCGAATTGTTATACTTATAAGCTGCTTCCTGCATGAGTGATTTAACTGTAATATCTGGTTTTAGTGCTTTTATGCAACTAGCAATTTCACGGATCGTTGAATGGCATATCTCTATTTGTCCATTCGTTTCAGATCTGTTGACAGGAGTTTTAAAAAAATTTATTCCTAGATTCAAAATGGCTTGTTCGATAATATTTGAAACAAAACTACTTTCATTGTCCATTACGATTTGTGCTGGTAAATCCCAGTCATATAATAGTTGTAAAAGAACATTTTTAATGTCTGCTATAGATTTTGATTTAATGGGTCTGATTTTTTAAATATTTTGAGAATTTATCTAACGATGAGATAAATAAGTTATTGGCATTATACGCAAATATATCTGTCGTGAATACCACGATCGAACGAAATTTTAAGCAATAATTTTAGGCGTGTCTTGGCGTGACTGTCGCCAAAATTATAATTTTATTTGTGTTCAAATTCGCCGATCCAAAAGGCCTATTTTCCTTCTGTCGTCTTTTTTATACCCGGAGCTCAGGCTCCCATTTGCACACGCAGGTGCTCCTGAGCTCCTCTGGAACGCAAACCCGCGGTCTGGCAAACGCATCCTCCATCTACATCAAACGCAACCGATGACAGCTCGTCACTGTTGTGACATCGTCTCCCCAAATAAGCGTGCGCGTCGTTCGCTTGTTTATGTGTGCTGTCATCTAACCATGCGCCTGATTTGTGCTGCAGCAGGTAAGTATACTCATATGCTTATTTTACCGCCGGATACGTCCAGAACAGCCAACTTCGTCGCCGGTCGTTCCAATGTGCCACTGGCTGTTCTTAAGGTTACCCGCCTCACTTGGCCGTCCTTCGACCGTATCACTCCCACCACTCGTCCTCTGGGCCATGTGTTCCGCGGTAGGTTCGCATCCACTATCACCACAACGTCTCCTTCTGCGATAGGGCGTACCGGCTTAAACCATTTCGTCCGGCGGGTGAGCGTAGGTAGGTAGTCAGCTATCCACTTTTTCCAGAACATATCGGCCAGTAACTGTGACGTCTTCCAGGATGTTTTAAGAGCCGCTGCGCTGTCGTCGTAGTTGGTAAGTGGTTTGTCCCCGCTCGCGCTTCCCAGGAGGAAGTGATTTGGCGTCAATGGTGGCTCTGAAACGTCATCCAATGGCAAATACGTTAACGGACGTGAATTAATTACCATCTCTATCTCCGCCAGCGCCGTGCCCAGAATTTCGTCGGTAGGGTGTCTCGGAAGCCGTAAAGCGATGATGTTCTTCTTTACCGACTGCACCAACCGCTCCCAGCATCCCCCGAAATGCGGCGCTCCTGGTGGATTGAATTTCCATATCAGTGCCTGTGACGTAAATTCCTCCATCAACTGTTCACGATCAACGTTCTTCAAGCCTTCTCTCAGCTCTCTCGATGCGCCAACGAAGTTAGTTCCGCAGTCAGACAGTATTTCAGCCGGCGCTCCACGTTTCGCGATAAAACGTCTAATCGCCAGGATGCACGACGACGTCGTTAGCGAGTGCGCTACTTCGAGATGGATCGCTCTTGTGGTTAAACACGTGAAAAGGACGCCCCATCGTTTCTCCACTCGTCTGCCCACGGCTACTGTCAAGGGGCCGAAGTAATCGACCCCGGTGAACGTGAAGGCGCGTTGGTAAGCTGCCAATCTTTCGACTGGAAGATTTCCCATCTCCGGAGGATCCGGCGCTGCGTCACGATTTTTGCATTCCTGGCATGCTCGGCGGACGCGATCGTACTCGGAACGCAGGCGTGGCACTTCGAATCTCTCCCTAATCGCGTTCAATGCTGTCTGGTGGTTCAAATGATGATACCGTTGGTGGTAGTACTCCATCAGCAGTGTGGTGACTCGGTGTCTCTTAGGCAGGATAATAGGACGCTTGGTGTCCTCGCTGACCCATGGGCAGTTTATCAGTCGTCCCCGAGACCTCATCACGTCATGCTCATCCAGTTCCGGTGAGAGTTTGTATAGAGTGCTATCCTTTTTAACAACCCTTTGCATTCCAGACTTCCCGACACGGTTTTGCAGGCCTCGGACCTCTTCAGGAAATGCCTCTCGCTGAGTTAGACGGAATATAATCCTTTCGGCCCGTCGTAATTCTTCCTGGGTAAGTGGGCCAACACTCTTCCGACCCTTTTTAGCCTTTAGCTCGAAAATGAAGCGGACAATGAATCCGACTGTCCTCAGCAATACGTTCCACTGAGAAAATCGTTCGAAGGATATAAACTGCTCTTTCGTGGCGTGGTGTAACAGCGACACCCGAATTTCCTCGGACGTCTCCCCAGTATCGGTTCCTTGCCCAGGCCACGTGTGGTCCGATTCCCAAAGAAAATCAGGGCCACGATACCACTGGCTCGAAGCGCTTAAATCCGGGTCTCGTTGCCACTTCGTACCAAGATCTGCGACATTTATCTTGGTTGAGATCCAGCGCCAGTCTTTCACGGCCGTATGCTCTAGCAGTTCTCCAACGCGACAGGCCACAAACTGACTGTATCGACGGTGGTCCGAACGTAACCAGCTTACCACGTTGCGAGAGTCGGTCCAATAGAATACGCGATCTAATCGAATGCGGTGGGATTGTATTATGGTGTTCGCTAACCTTGATCCAATAACTGCGGCTTGCAGCTCAAGGCGCGGAATCGTCGTATGTCGCAGGTTTGTCACTCGAGTTTTCGAGCCTACGAAGGCACATTCGATTGAGCTACCTTCTTCGAACCTTACGTACGCTACTGCTGCCATAGCGCTTTCGCTCGCATCGCAGAAGATATGCAGCTGGGCGTGTTTATATCGGTCAGACGTGAGGAGGCGGTAGCATCTTGGGATCTTGATATCTGTTACTTTGGGAAGAACTGCCAACCATCGGTTCCAACCTTCGGCAATGTTTCCCCCAATTTGATGATTCTTTGTTAAATCGTAAATAACAAAGTTGGTGGGAACTAACGACGACAGGCAGAGTATTAATCTGAAATGGAAAAAGGACCAAGTTCTTATCAAATACGTCTCCTTAGATTTACTTTATGAATTTTACGATTATTTGAATCGATTACATATGTTAGAAAGTTCTCCTTTATTTTTATTATATGATACCTACTTTCACGTTTATTATTAGATTTATTTTTTTTCAAATGAATAAGTATCTGGATCAAAATCTTGATAAGTTTTAGTTGCTATCTTTGCTTCACGTTGCTGGAACAAGTTAGCTATTTTTTCTCATTTACATCTCTTTGTCTGACCCTTTCTTCAAATGTTAAATTTTCTTAATTTTCCCCAATAAAAATATTTTTGGGTGTGTTATTGATGAAACTGTGAATCGAATTGTTATACTTATAAGCTGCTTCCTGCATGAGTGATTTAACTGTAATATCTGGTTTTAGTGCTTTTATGCAACTAGCAATTTCACGGATCGTTGAATGGCATATCTCTATTTGTCCATTCGTTTCAGATCTGTTGACAGGAGTTTTAAAAAAATTTATTCCTAGATTCAAAATGGCTTGTTCGATAATATTTGAAACAAAACTACTTTCATTGTCCATTACGATTTGTGCTGGTAAATCCCAGTCATATAATAGTTGTAAAAGAACATTTTTAATGTCTGCTATAGATTTTGATTTAATGGGTCTGATTTTTTAAATATTTTGAGAATTTATCTAACGATGAGATAAATAAGTTATTGGCATTATACGCAAATATATCTGTCGTGAATACCACGATCGAACGAAATTTTAAGCAATAATTTTAGGCGTGTCTTGGCGTGACTGTCGCCAAAATTATAATTTTATTTGTGTTCAAATTCGCCGATCCAAAAGGCCTATTTTCCTTCTGTCGTCTTTTTTATACCCGGAGCTCAGGCTCCCGTTTGCACACGCAGGTGCTCCTGAGCTCCTCTGGAACGCAAACCCGCGGTCTGGCAAACGCATCCTCCATCTACATCAAACGCAACCGATGACAGCTCGTCACTGTTGTGACATCGTCTCCCCAAATAAGCGTGCGCGTCGTTCGCTTGTTCATGTGTGCTGTCATCTAACCATGCGCCTGATTTGTGCTGCAGCAGGTAAGTATACTCATATGCTTATTTTTTTTAAGGTTGCTACGTTACCGCCGGATACGTCCAGAACAGCCAACTTCGTCGCCGGTCGTTCCAATGTGCCACTGGCTGTTCTTAAGGTTACCCGCCTCACTTGGCCGTCCTTCGACCGTATCACTCCCACCACTCGTCCTCTGGGCCATGTGTTCCGCGGTAGGTTCGCATCCACTATCACCACAACGTCTCCTTCTGCGATAGGGCGTACCGGCTTAAACCATTTCGTCCGGCGGGTGAGCGTAGGTAGGTAGTCAGCTATCCACTTTTTCCAGAACATATCGGCCAGTAACTGTGACGTCTTCCAGGATGTTTTAAGAGCCGCTGCGCTGTCGTCGTAGTTGGTAAGTGGTTTGTCCCCGCTCGCGCTTCCCAGGAGGAAGTGATTTGGCGTCAATGGTGGCTCTGAAACGTCATCCAATGGCAAATACGTTAACGGACGTGAATTAATTACCATCTCTATCTCCGCCAGCGCCGTGCCCAGAATTTCGTCGGTAGGGTGTCTCGGAAGCCGTAAAGCGATGATGTTCTTCTTTACCGACTGCACCAACCGCTCCCAGCATCCCCCGAAATGCGGCGCTCCTGGTGGATTGAATTTCCATATCAGTGCCTGTGACGTAAATTCCTCCATCAACTGTTCACGATCAACGTTCTTCAAGCCTTCTCTCAGCTCTCTCGATGCGCCAACGAAGTTAGTTCCGCAGTCAGACAGTATTTCAGCCGGCGCTCCACGTTTCGCGATAAAACGTCTAATCGCCAGGATGCACGACGACGTCGTTAGCGAGTGCGCTACTTCGAGATGGATCGCTCTTGTGGTTAAACACGTGAAAAGGACGCCCCATCGTTTCTCCACTCGTCTGCCCACGGCTACTGTCAAGGGGCCGAAGTAATCGACCCCGGTGAACGTGAAGGCGCGTTGGTAAGCTGCCAATCTTTCGACTGGAAGATTTCCCATCTCCGGAGGATCCGGCGCTGTGTCACGATTTTTGCATTCCTGGCATGCTCGGCGGACGCGATCGTACTCGGAACGCAGGCGTGGCACTTCGAATCTCTCCCTAATCGCGTTCAATGCTGTCTGGTGGTTCAAATGATGATACCGTTGGTGGTAGTACTCCATCAGCAGTGTGGTGACTCGGTGTCTCTTAGGCAGGATAATAGGACGCTTGGTGTCCTCGCTGACCCATGGGCAGTTTATCAGTCGTCCCCGAGACCTCATCACGTCATGCTCATCCAGTTCCGGTGAGAGTTTGTATAGAGTGCTATCCTTTTTAACAACCCTTTGCATTTCAGACTTCCCGACACGGTTTTGCAGGCCTCGGACCTCTTCAGGAAATGCCTCTCGCTGAGTTAGACGGAATATAATCCTTTCGGCCCGTCGTAATTCTTCCTGGGTAAGTGGGCCAACACTCTTCCGACCCTTTTTAGCCTTTAGCTCGAAAATGAAGCGGACAATGAATCCGACTGTCCTCAGCAATACGTTCCACTGAGAAAATCGTTCGAAGGATATAAACTGCTCTTTCGTGGCGTGGTGTAACAGCGACACCCGAATTTCCTCGGACGTCTCCCCAGTATCGGTTCCTTGCCCAGGCCACGTGTGGTCCGATTCCCAAAGAAAATCAGGGCCACGATACCACTGGCTCGAAGCGCTTAAATCCGGGTCTCGTTGCCACTTCGTACCAAGATCTGCGACATTTATCTTGGTTGAGATCCAGCGCCAGTCTTTCACGGCCGTATGCTCTAGCAGTTCTCCAACGCGACAGGCCACAAACTGACTGTATCGACGGTGGTCCGAACGTAACCAGCTTACCACGTTGCGAGAGTCGGTCCAATAGAATACGCGATCTAATCGAATGCGGTGGGATTGTATTATGGTGTTCGCTAACCTTGATCCAATAACTGCGGCTTGCAGCTCAAGGCGCGGAATCGTCGTATGTCGCAGGTTTGTCACTCGAGTTTTCGAGCCTACGAAGGCACATTCGATTGAGCTACCTTCTTCGAACCTTACGTACGCTACTGCTGCCATAGCGCTTTCGCTCGCTTCGCAGAAGATATGCAGCTGGGCGTGTTTATATCGGTCAGACGTGAGGAGGCGGTAGCATCTTGGGATCTTGATATCTGTTACTTTGGGAAGAACTGCCAACCATCGGTTCCAACCTTCGGCAATGTTTCCCCCAATTTGATGATTCTTTGTTAAATCGTAAATAACAAAGTTGGTGGGAACTAACGACGACAGGCAGAGTATTAATCTGAAATGGAAAAAGGACCAAGTTCTTATCAAATACGTCTCCTTAGATTTACTTTATGAATTTTACGATTATTTGAATCGATTACATATGTTAGAAAGTTCTCCTTTATTTTTATTATATGATACCTACTTTCACGTTTATTATTAGATTTATTTTTTTTCAAATGAATAAGTATCTGGATCAAAATCTTGATAAGTTTTAGTTGCTATCTTTGCTTCACGTTGCTGGAACAAGTTAGCTATTTTTTCTCATTTACATCTCTTTGTCTGACCCTTTCTTCAAATGTTAAATTTTCTTAATTTTCCCCAATAAAAATATTTTTGGGTGTGTTATTGATGAAACTGTGAATCGAATTGTTATACTTATAAGCTGCTTCCTGCATGAGTGATTTAACTGTAATATCTGGTTTTAGTGCTTTTATGCAACTAGCAATTTCACGGATCGTTGAATGGCAAATCTCTATTTGTCCATTCGTTTCAGATCTGTTGACAGGAGTTTAAAAAAAATTTATTCCTAGATTCAAAATGGCTTGTTCGATAATATTTGAAACAAAACTACTTTCATTGTCCATTACGATTTGTGCTGGTAAATCCCAGTCATATAATAGTTGTAAAAGAACATTTTTAATGTCTGCTATAGATTTTGATTTAATGGGTCTGATTTTTTAAATATTTTGAGAATTTATCTAACGATGAGATAAATAAGTTATTGGCATTATACGCAAATATATCTGTCGTGAATACCACGATCGAACGAAATTTTAAGCAATAATTTTAGGCGTGTCTTGGCGTGACTGTCGCCAAAATTATAATTTTATTTGTGTTCAAATTCGCCGATCCAAAAGGCCTATTTTCCTTCTGTCGTCTTTTTTATACCCGGAGCTCAGGCTCCCATTTGCACACGCAGGTGCTCCTGAGCTCCTCTGGAACGCAAACCCGCGGTCTGGCAAACGCATCCTCCATCTACATCAAACGCAACCGATGACAGCTCGTCACTGTTGTGACATCGTCTCCCCAAATAAGCGTGCGCGTCGTTCGCTTGTTTATGTGTGCTGTCATCTAACCATGCGCCTGATTTGTGCTGCAGCAGGTAAGTATACTCATATGCTTATTTTTTTTAAGGTTGCTACGTTACCGCCGGATACGTCCAGAACAGCCAACTTCGTCGCCGGTCGTTCCAATGTGCCACTGGCTGTTCTTAAGGTTACCCGCCTCACTTGGCCGTCCTTCGACCGTATCACTCCCACCACTCGTCCTCTGGGCCATGTGTTCCGCGGTAGGTTCGCATCCACTATCACCACAACGTCTCCTTCTGCGATAGGGCGTACCGGCTTAAACCATTTCGTCCGGCGGGTGAGCGTAGGTAGGTAGTCAGCTATCCACTTTTTCCAGAACATATCGGCCAGTAACTGTGACGTCTTCCAGGATGTTTTAAGAGCCGCTGCGCTGTCGTCGTAGTTGGTAAGTGGTTTGTCCCCGCTCGCGCTTCCCAGGAGGAAGTGATTTGGCGTCAATGGTGGCTCTGAAACGTCATCCAATGGCAAATACGTTAACGGACGTGAATTAATTACCATCTCTATCTCCGCCAGCGCCGTGCCCAGCATTTCGTCGGTAGGGTGTCTCGGAAGCCGTAAAGCGATGATGTTCTTCTTTACCGACTGCACCAACCGCTCCCAGCATCCCCCGAAATGCGGCGCTCCTGGTGGATTGAATTTCCATATCAGTGCCTGTGACGTAAATTCCTCCATCAACTGTTCACGATCAACGTTCTTCAAGCCTTCTCTCAGCTCTCTCGATGCGCCAACGAAGTTAGTTCCGCAGTCAGACAGTATTTCAGCCGGCGCTCCACGTTTCGCGATAAAACGTCTAATCGCCAGGATGCACGACGACGTCGTTAGCGAGTGCGCTACTTCGAGATGGATCGCTCTTGTGGTTAAACACGTGAAAAGGACGCCCCATCGTTTCTCCACTCGTCTGCCCACGGCTACTGTCAAGGGGCCGAAGTAATCGACCCCGGTGAACGTGAAGGCGCGTTGGTAAGCTGCCAATCTTTCGACTGGAAGATTTCCCATCTCCGGAGGATCCGGCGCTGCGTCACGATTTTTGCATTCCTGGCATGCTCGGCGGACGCGATCGTACTCGGAACGCAGGCGTGGCACTTCGAATCTCTCCCTAATCGCGTTCAATGCTGTCTGGTGGTTAAAATGATGATACCGTTGGTGGTAGTACTCCATCAGCAGTGTGGTGACTCGGTGTCTCTTAGGCAGGATAATAGGACGCTTGGTGTCCTCGCTGACCCATGGGCAGTTTATCAGTCGTCCCCGAGACCTCATCACGTCATGCTCATCCAGTTCCGGTGAGAGTTTATATAGAGTGCTATCCTTTTTAACAACCCTTTGCATTCCAGACTTCCCGACACGGTTTTGCAGGCCTCGGACCTCTTCAGGAAATGCCTCTCGCTGAGTTAGACGGAATATAATCCTTTCGGCCCGTCGTAATTCTTCCTGGGTAAGTGGGCCAACACTCTTCCGACCCTTTTTAGCCTTTAGCTCGAAAATGAAGCGGACAATGAATCCGACTGTCCTCAGCAATACGTTCCACTGAGAAAATCGTTCGAAGGATATAAACTGCTCTTTCGTGGCGTGGTGTAACAGCGACACCCGAATTTCCTCGGACGTCTCCCCAGTATCGGTTCCTTGCCCAGGCCACGTGTGGTCCGATTCCCAAAGAAAATCAGGGCCACGATACCACTGGCTCGAAGCGCTTAAATCCGGGTCTCGTTGCCACTTCGTACCAAGATCTGCGACATTTATCTTGGTTGAGATCCAGCGCCAGTCTTTCACGGCCGTATGCTCTAGCAGTTCTCCAACGCGACAGGCCACAAACTGACTGTATCGACGGTGGTCCGAACGTAACCAGCTTACCACGTTGCGAGAGTCGGTCCAATAGAATACGCGATCTAATCGAATGCGGTGGGATTGTATTATGGTGTTCGCTAACCTTGATCCAATAACTGCGGCTTGCAGCTCAAGGCGCGGAATCGTCGTATGTCGCAGGTTTGTCACTCGAGTTTTCGAGCCTACGAAGGCACATTCGATTGAGCTACCTTCTTCGAACCTTACGTACGCTACTGCTGCCATAGCGCTTTCGCTCGCATCGCAGAAGATATGCAGCTGGGCGTGTTTATATCGGTCAGACGTGAGGAGGCGGTAGCATCTTGGGATCTTGATATCTGTTACTTTGGGAAGAACTGCCAACCATCGGTTCCAACCTTCGGCAATGTTTCCCCCAATTTGATGATTCTTTGTTAAATCGTAAATAACAAAGTTGGTGGGAACTAACGACGACAGGCAGAGTATTAATCTGAAATGGAAAAAGGACCAAGTTCTTATCAATTACGTCTCCTTAGATTTACTTTATGAATTTTACGATTATTTGAATCGATTACATATGTTAGAAAGTTCTCCTTTATTTTTATTATATGATACCTACTTTCACGTTTATTATTATTATTATTATCTGGATCAAAATCTTGATAAGTTTTAGTTGCTATCTTTGCTTCACGTTGCTGGAACAAGTTAGCTATTTTTTCTCATTTACATCTCTTTGTCTGACCCTTTCTTCAAATGTTAAATTTTCTTAATTTTCCCCAATAAAAATATTTTTGGGTGTGTTATTGATGAAACTGTGAATCGAATTGTTATACTTATAAGCTGCTTCCTGCATGAGTGATTTAACTGTAATATCTGGTTTTAGTGCTTTTATGCAACTAGCAATTTCACGGATCGTTGAATGGCATATCTCTATTTGTCCATTCGTTTCAGATCTGTTGACAGGAGTTTTAAAAAAATTTATTCCTAGATTCAAAATGGCTTGTTCGATAATATTTGAAACAAAACTACTTTCATTGTCCATTACGATTTGTGCTGGTAAATCCCAGTCATATAATAGTTGTAAAAGAACATTTTTAATGTCTGCTATAGATTTTGATTTAATGGGTCTGATTTTTTAAATATTTTGAGAATTTATCTAACGATGAGATAAATAAGTTATTGGCATTATACGCAAATATATCTGTCGTGAATACCACGATCGAACGAAATTTTAAGCAATAATTTTAGGCGTGTCTTGGCGTGACTGTCGCCAAAATTATAATTTTATTTGTGTTCAAATTCGCCGATCCAAAAGGCCTATTTTCCTTCTGTCGTCTTTTTTATACCCGGAGCTCAGGCTCCCATTTGCACACGCAGGTGCTCCTGAGCTCCTCTGGAACGCAAACCCGCGGTCTGGCAAACGCATCCTCCATCTACATCAAACGCAACCGATGACAGCTCGTCACTGTTGTGACATCGTCTCCCCAAATAAGCGTGCGCGTCGTTCGCTTGTTTATGTGTGCTGTCATCTAACCATGCGCCTGATTTGTGCTGCAGCAGGTAAGTATACTCATATGCTTATTTTTTTTTAAGGTTGCTACGTTACCGCCGGATACGTCCAGAACAGCCAACTTCGTCGCCGGTCGTTCCAATGTGCCACTGGCTGTTCTTAAGGTTACCCGCCTCACTTGGCCGTCCTTCGACCGTATCACTCCCACCACTCGTCCTCTGGGCCATGTGTTCCGCGGTAGGTTCGCATCCACTATCACCACAACGTCTCCTTCTGCGATAGGGCGTACCGGCTTAAACCATTTCGTCCGGCGGGTGAGCGTAGGTAGGTAGTCAGCTATCCACTTTTTCCAGAACATATCGGCCAGTAACTGTGACGTCTTCCAGGATGTTTTAAGAGCCGCTGCGCTGTCGTCGTAGTTGGTAAGTGGTTTGTCCCCGCTCGCGCTTCCCAATTTACGTCATCCAATGGCAAATACGTTAACGGACGTGAATTAATTACCATCTCTATCTCCGCCAGCGCCGTGCCCAGAATTTCGTCGGTAGGGTGTCTCGGAAGCCGTAAAGCGATGATGTTCTTCTTTACCGACTGCACCAACCGCTCCCAGCATCCCCCGAAATGCGGCGCTCCTGGTGGATTGAATTTCCATATCAGTGCCTGTGACGTAAATTCCTCCATCAACTGTTCACGATCAACGTTCTTCAAGCCTTCTCTCAGCTCTCTCGATGCGCCAACGAAGTTAGTTCCGCAGTCAGACAGTATTTCAGCCGGCGCTCCACGTTTCGCGATAAAACGTCTAATCGCCAGGATGCACGACGACGTCGTTAGCGAGTGCGCTACTTCGAGATGGATCGCTCTTGTGGTTAAACACGTGAAAAGGACGCCCCATCGTTTCTCCACTCGTCTGCCCACGGCTACTGTCAAGGGGCCGAAGTAATCGACCCCGGTGAACGTGAAGGCGCGTTGGTAAGCTGCCAATCTTTCGACTGGAAGATTTCCCATCTCCGGAGGATCCGGCGCTGTGTCACGATTTTTGCATTCCTGGCATGCTCGGCGGACGCGATCGTACTCGGAACGCAGGCGTGGCACTTCGAATCTCTCCCTAATCGCGTTCAATGCTGTCTGGTGGTTCAAATGATGATACCGTTGGTGGTAGTACTCCATCAGCAGTGTGGTGACTCGGTGTCTCTTAGGCAGGATAATAGGACGCTTGGTGTCCTCGCTGACCCATGGGCAGTTTATCAGTCGTCCCCGAGACCTCATCACGTCATGCTCATCCAGTTCCGGTGAGAGTTTGTATAGAGTGCTATCCTTTTTAACAACCCTTTGCATTTCAGACTTCCCGACACGGTTTTGCAGGCCTCGGACCTCTTCAGGAAATGCCTCTCGCTGAGTTAGACGGAATATAATCCTTTCGGCCCGTCGTAATTCTTCCTGGGTAAGTGGGCCAACACTCTTCCGACCCTTTTTAGCCTTTAGCTCGAAAATGAAGCGGACAATGAATCCGACTGTCCTCAGCAATACGTTCCACTGAGAAAATCGTTCGAAGGATATAAACTGCTCTTTCGTGGCGTGGTGTAACAGCGACACCCGAATTTCCTCGGACGTCTCCCCAGTATCGGTTCCTTGCCCAGGCCACGTGTGGTCCGATTCCCAAAGAAAATCAGGGCCACGATACCACTGGCTCGAAGCGCTTAAATCCGGGTCTCGTTGCCACTTCGTACCAAGATCTGCGACATTTATCTTGGTTGAGATCCAGCGCCAGTCTTTCACGGCCGTATGCTCTAGCAGTTCTCCAACGCGACAGGCCACAAACTGACTGTATCGACGGTGGTCCGAACGTAACCAGCTTACCACGTTGCGAGAGTCGGTCCAATAGAATACGCGATCTAATCGAATGCGGTGGGATTGTATTATGGTGTTCGCTAACCTTGATCCAATAACTGCGGCTTGCAGCTCAAGGCGCGGAATCGTCGTATGTCGCAGGTTTGTCACTCGAGTTTTCGAGCCTACGAAGGCACATTCGATTGAGCTACCTTCTTCGAACCTTACGTACGCTACTGCTGCCATAGCGCTTTCGCTCGCATCGCAGAAGATATGCAGCTGGGCGTGTTTATATCGGTCAGACGTGAGGAGGCGGTAGCATCTTGGGATCTTGATATCTGTTACTTTGGGAAGAACTGCCAACCATCGGTTCCAACCTTCGGCAATGTTTCCCCCAATTTGATGATTCTTTGTTAAATCGTAAATAACAAAGTTGGTGGGAACTAACGACGACAGGCAGAGTATTAATCTGAAATGGAAAAAGGACCAAGTTCTTATCAATTACGTCTCCTTAGATTTACTTTATGAATTTTACGATTATTTGAATCGATTACATATGTTAGAAAGTTCTCCTTTATTTTTATTATATGATACCTACTTTCACGTTTATTATTATTATTATTATCTGGATCAAAATCTTGATAAGTTTTAGTTGCTATCTTTGCTTCACGTTGCTGGAACAAGTTAGCTATTTTTTCTCATTTACATCTCTTTGTCTGACCCTTTCTTCAAATGTTAAATTTTCTTAATTTTCCCCAATAAAAATATTTTTGGGTGTGTTATTGATGAAACTGTGAATCGAATTGTTATACTTATAAGCTGCTTCCTGCATGAGTGATTTAACTGTAATATCTGGTTTTAGTGCTTTTATGCAACTAGCAATTTCACGGATCGTTGAATGGCATATCTCTATTTGTCCATTCGTTTCAGATCTGTTGACAGCAGTTTTAAAAAAATTTATTCCTAGATTCAAAATGGCTTGTTCGATAATATTTGAAACAAAACTACTTTCATTGTCCATTACGATTTGTGCTGGTAAATCCCAGTCATATAATAGTTGTAAAAGAACATTTTTAATGTCTGCTATAGATTTTGATTTAATGGGTCTGATTTTTTAAATATTTTGAGAATTTATCTAACGATGAGATAAATAAGTTATTGGCATTATACGCAAATATATCTGTCGTGAATACCACGATCGAACGAAATTTTAAGCAATAATTTTAGGCGTGTCTTGGCGTGACTGTCGCCAAAATTATAATTTTATTTGTGTTCAAATTCGCCGATCCAAAAGGCCTATTTTCCTTCTGTCGTCTTTTTTATACCCGGAGCTCAGGCTCCCATTTGCACACGCAGGTGCTCCTGAGCTCCTCTGGAACGCAAACCCGCGGTCTGGCAAACGCATCCTCCATCTACATCAAACGCAACCGATGACAGCTCGTCACTGTTGTGACATCGTCTCCCCAAATAAGCGTGCGCGTCGTTCGCTTGTTTATGTGTGCTGTCATCTAACCATGCGCCTGATTTGTGCTGCAGCAGGTAAGTATACTCATATGCTTATTTTTTTTAAGGTTGCTACGTTACCGCCGGATACGTCCAGAACAGCCAACTTCGTCGCCGGTCGTTCCAATGTGCCACTGGCTGTTCTTAAGGTTACCCGCCTCACTTGGCCGTCCTTCGACCGTATCACTCCCACCACTCGTCCTCTGGGCCATGTGTTCCGCGGTAGGTTCGCATCCACTATCACCACAACGTCTCCTTCTGCGATAGGGCGTACCGGCTTAAACCATTTCGTCCGGCGGGTGAGCGTAGGTAGGTAGTCAGCTATCCACTTTTTCCAGAACATATCGGCCAGTAACTGTGACGTCTTCCAGGATGTTTTAAGAGCCGCTGCGCTGTCGTCGTAGTTGGTAAGTGGTTTGTCCCCGCTCGCGCTTCCCAATTTACGTCATCCAATGGCAAATACGTTAACGGACGTGAATTAATTACCATCTCTATCTCCGCCAGCGCCGTGCCCAGAATTTCGTCGGTAGGGTGTCTCGGAAGCCGTAAAGCGATGATGTTCTTCTTTACCGACTGCACCAACCGCTCCCAGCATCCCCCGAAATGCGGCGCTCCTGGTGGATTGAATTTCCATATCAGTGCCTGTGACGTAAATTCCTCCATCAACTGTTCACGATCAACGTTCTTCAAGCCTTCTCTCAGCTCTCTCGATGCGCCAACGAAGTTAGTTCCGCAGTCAGACAGTATTTCAGCCGGCGCTCCACGTTTCGCGATAAAACGTCTAATCGCCAGGATGCACGACGACGTCGTTAGCGAGTGCGCTACTTCGAGATGGATCGCTCTTGTGGTTAAACACGTGAAAAGGACGCCCCATCGTTTCTCCACTCGTCTGCCCACGGCTACTGTCAAGGGGCCGAAGTAATCGACCCCGGTGAACGTGAAGGCGCGTTGGTAAGCTGCCAATCTTTCGACTGGAAGATTTCCCATCTCCGGAGGATCCGGCGCTGTGTCACGATTTTTGCATTCCTGGCATGCTCGGCGGACGCGATCGTACTCGGAACGCAGGCGTGGCACTTCGAATCTCTCCCTAATCGCGTTCAATGCTGTCTGGTGGTTCAAATGATGATACCGTTGGTGGTAGTACTCCATCAGCAGTGTGGTGACTCGGTGTCTCTTAGGCAGGATAATAGGACGCTTGGTGTCCTCGCTGACCCATGGGCAGTTTATCAGTCGTCCCCGAGACCTCATCACGTCATGCTCATCCAGTTCCGGTGAGAGTTTGTATAGAGTGCTATCCTTTTTAACAACCCTTTGCATTTCAGACTTCCCGACACGGTTTTGCAGGCCTCGGACCTCTTCAGGAAATGCCTCTCGCTGAGTTAGACGGAATATAATCCTTTCGGCCCGTCGTAATTCTTCCTGGGTAAGTGGGCCAACACTCTTCCGACCCTTTTTAGCCTTTAGCTCGAAAATGAAGCGGACAATGAATCCGACTGTCCTCAGCAATACGTTCCACTGAGAAAATCGTTCGAAGGATATAAACTGCTCTTTCGTGGCGTGGTGTAACAGCGACACCCGAATTTCCTCGGACGTCTCCCCAGTATCGGTTCCTTGCCCAGGCCACGTGTGGTCCGATTCCCAAAGAAAATCAGGGCCACGATACCACTGGCTCGAAGCGCTTAAATCCGGGTCTCGTTGCCACTTCGTACCAAGATCTGCGACATTTATCTTGGTTGAGATCCAGCGCCAGTCTTTCACGGCCGTATGCTCTAGCAGTTCTCCAACGCGACAGGCCACAAACTGACTGTATCGACGGTGGTCCGAACGTAACCAGCTTACCACGTTGCGAGAGTCGGTCCAATAGAATACGCGATCTAATCGAATGCGGTGGGATTGTATTATGGTGTTCGCTAACCTTGATCCAATAACTGCGGCTTGCAGCTCAAGGCGCGGAATCGTCGTATGTCGCAGGTTTGTCACTCGAGTTTTCGAGCCTACGAAGGCACATTCGATTGAGCTACCTTCTTCGAACCTTACGTACGCTACTGCTGCCATAGCGCTTTCGCTCGCATCGCAGAAGATATGCAGCTGGGCGTGTTTATATCGGTCAGACGTGAGGAGGCGGTAGCATCTTGGGATCTTGATATCTGTTACTTTGGGAAGAACTGCCAACCATCGGTTCCAACCTTCGGCAATGTTTCCCCCAATTTGATGATTCTTTGTTAAATCGTAAATAACAAAGTTGGTGGGAACTAACGACGACAGGCAGAGTATTAATCTGAAATGGAAAAAGGACCAAGTTCTTATCAATTACGTCTCCTTAGATTTACTTTATGAATTTTACGATTATTTGAATCGATTACATATGTTAGAAAGTTCTCCTTTATTTTTATTATATGATACCTACTTTCACGTTTATTATTATTATTATTATCTGGATCAAAATCTTGATAAGTTTTAGTTGCTATCTTTGCTTCACGTTGCTGGAACAAGTTAGCTATTTTTTCTCATTTACATCTCTTTGTCTGACCCTTTCTTCAAATGTTAAATTTTCTTAATTTTCCCCAATAAAAATATTTTTGGGTGTGTTATTGATGAAACTGTGAATCGAATTGTTATACTTATAAGCTGCTTCCTGCATGAGTGATTTAACTGTAATATCTGGTTTTAGTGCTTTTATGCAACTAGCAATTTCACGGATCGTTGAATGGCATATCTCTATTTGTCCATTCGTTTCAGATCTGTTGACAGCAGTTTTAAAAAAATTTATTCCTAGATTCAAAATGGCTTGTTCGATAATATTTGAAACAAAACTACTTTCATTGTCCATTACGATTTGTGCTGGTAAATCCCAGTCATATAATAGTTGTAAAAGAACATTTTTAATGTCTGCTATAGATTTTGATTTAATGGGTCTGATTTTTTAAATATTTTGAGAATTTATCTAACGATGAGATAAATAAGTTATTGGCATTATACGCAAATATATCTGTCGTGAATACCACGATCGAACGAAATTTTAAGCAATAATTTTAGGCGTGTCTTGGCGTGACTGTCGCCAAAATTATAATTTTATTTGTGTTCAAATTCGCCGATCCAAAAGGCCTATTTTCCTTCTGTCGTCTTTTTTATACCCGGAGCTCAGGCTCCCATTTGCACACGCAGGTGCTCCTGAGCTCCTCTGGAACGCAAACCCGCGGTCTGGCAAACGCATCCTCCATCTACATCAAACGCAACCGATGACAGCTCGTCACTGTTGTGACATCGTCTCCCCAAATAAGCGTGCGCGTCGTTCGCTTGTTTATGTGTGCTGTCATCTAACCATGCGCCTGATTTGTGCTGCAGCAGGTAAGTATACTCATATGCTTATTTTTTTTAAGGTTGCTACGTTACCGCCGGATACGTCCAGAACAGCCAACTTCGTCGCCGGTCGTTCCAATGTGCCACTGGCTGTTCTTAAGGTTACCCGCCTCACTTGGCCGTCCTTCGACCGTATCACTCCCACCACTCGTCCTCTGGGCCATGTGTTCCGCGGTAGGTTCGCATCCACTATCACCACAACGTCTCCTTCTGCGATAGGGCGTACCGGCTTAAACCATTTCGTCCGGCGGGTGAGCGTAGGTAGGTAGTCAGCTATCCACTTTTTCCAGAACATATCGGCCAGTAACTGTGACGTCTTCCAGGATGTTTTAAGAGCCGCTGCGCTGTCGTCGTAGTTGGTAAGTGGTTTGTCCCCGCTCGCGCTTCCCAGGAGGAAGTGATTTGGCGTCAATGGTGGCTCTGAAACGTCATCCAATGGCAAATACGTTAACGGACGTGAATTAATTACCATCTCTATCTCCGCCAGCGCCGTGCCCAGAATTTCGTCGGTAGGGTGTCTCGGAAGCCGTAAAGCGATGATGTTCTTCTTTACCGACTGCACCAACCGCTCCCAGCATCCCCCGAAATGCGGCGCTCCTGGTGGATTGAATTTCCATATCAGTGCCTGTGACGTAAATTCCTCCATCAACTGTTCACGATCAACGTTCTTCAAGCCTTCTCTCAGCTCTCTCGATGCGCCAACGAAGTTAGTTCCGCAGTCAGACAGTATTTCAACCGGCGCTCCACGTTTCGCGATAAAACGTCTAATCGCCAGGATGCACGACGACGTCGTTAGCGAGTGCGCTACTTCGAGATGGATCGCTCTTGTGGTTAAACACGTGAAAAGGACGCCCCATCGTTTCTCCACTCGTCTGCCCACGGCTACTGTCAAGGGGCCGAAGTAATCGACCCCGGTGAACGTGAAGGCGCGTTGGTAAGCTGCCAATCTTTCGACTGGAAGATTTCCCATCTCCGGAGGATCCGGCGCTGCGTCACGATTTTTGCATTCCTGGCATGCTCGGCGGACGCGATCGTACTCGGAACGCAGGCGTGGCACTTCGAATCTCTCCCTAATCGCGTTCAATGCTGTCTGGTGGTTCAAATGATGATACCGTTGGTGGTAGTACTCCATCAGCAGTGTGGTGACTCGGTGTCTCTTAGGCAGGATAATAGGACGCTTGGTGTCCTCGCTGACCCATGGGCAGTTTATCAGTCGTCCCCGAGACCTCATCACGTCATGCTCATCCAGTTCCGGTGAGAGTTTGTATAGAGTGCTATCCTTTTTAACAACCCTTTGCATTCCAGACTTCCCGACACGGTTTTGCAGGCCTCGGACCTCTTCAGGAAATGCCTCTCGCTGAGTTAGACGGAATATAATCCTTTCGGCCCGTCGTAATTCTTCCTGGGTAAGTGGGCCAACACTCTTCCGACCCTTTTTAGCCTTTAGCTCGAAAATGAAGCGGACAATGAATCCGACTGTCCTCAGCAATACGTTCCACTGAGAAAATCGTTCGAAGGATATAAACTGCTCTTTCGTGGCGTGGTGTAACAGCGACACCCGAATTTCCTCGGACGTCTCCCCAGTATCGGTTCCTTGCCCAGGCCACGATACCACTGGCTCGAAGCGCTTAAATCCGGGTCTCGTTGCCACTTCGTACCAAGATCTGCGACATTTATCTTGGTTGAGATCCAGCGCCAGTCTTTCACGGCCGTATGCTCTAGCAGTTCTCCAACGCGACAGGCCACAAACTGACTGTATCGACGGTGGTCCGAACGTAACCAGCTTACCACGTTGCGAGAGTCGGTCCAATAGAATACGCGATCTAATCGAATGCGGTGGGATTGTATTATGGTGTTCGCTAACCTTGATCCAATAACTGCGGCTTGCAGCTCAAGGCGCGGAATCGTCGTATGTCGCAGGTTTGTCACTCGAGTTTTCGAGCCTACGAAGGCACATTCGATTGAGCTACCTTCTTCGAACCTTACGTACGCTACTGCTGCCATAGCGCTTTCGCTCGCATCGCAGAAGATATGCAGCTGGGCGTGTTTATATCGGTCAGACGTGAGGAGGCGGTAGCATCTTGGGATCTTGATATCTGTTACTTTGGGAAGAACTGCCAACCATCGGTTCCAACCTTCGGCAATGTTTCCCCCAATTTGATGATTCTTTGTTAAATCGTAAATAACAAAGTTGGTGGGAACTAACGACGACAGGCAGAGTATTAATCTGAAATGGAAAAAGGACCAAGTTCTTATCAATTACGTCTCCTTAGATTTACTTTATGAATTTTACGATTATTTGAATCGATTACATATGTTAGAAAGTTCTCCTTTATTTTTATTATATGATACCTACTTTCACGTTTATTATTAGATTTATTTTTTTTCAAATGAATAAGTATCTGGATCAAAATCTTGATAAGTTTTAGTTGCTATCTTTGCTTCACGTTGCTGGAACAAGTTAGCTATTTTTTCTCATTTACATCTCTTTGTCTGACCCTTTCTTCAAATGTTAAATTTTCTTAATTTTCCCCAATAAAAATATTTTTGGGTGTGTTATTGATGAAACTGTGAATCGAATTGTTATACTTATAAGCTGCTTCCTGCATGAGTGATTTAACTGTAATATCTGGTTTTAGTGCTTTTATGCAACTAGCAATTTCACGGATCGTTGAATGGCATATCTCTATTTGTCCATTCGTTTCAGATCTGTTGACAGGAGTTTTAAAAAAATTTATTCCTAGATTCAAAATGGCTTGTTCGATAATATTTGAAACAAAACTACTTTCATTGTCCATTACGATTTGTGCTGGTAAATCCCAGTCATATAATAGTTGTAAAAGAACATTTTTAATGTCTGCTATAGATTTTGATTTAATGGGTCTGATTTTTTAAATATTTTGAGAATTTATCTAACGATGAGATAAATAAGTTATTGGCATTATACGCAAATATATCTGTCGTGAATACCACGATCGAACGAAATTTTAAGCAATAATTTTAGGCGTGTCTTGGCGTGACTGTCGCCAAAATTATAATTTTATTTGTGTTCAAATTCGCCGATCCAAAAGGCCTATTTTCCTTCTGTCGTCTTTTTTATACCCGGAGCTCAGGCTCCCATTTGCACACGCAGGTGCTCCTGAGCTCCTCTGGAACGCAAACCCGCGGTCTGGCAAACGCATCCTCCATCTACATCAAACGCAACCGATGACAGCTCGTCACTGTTGTGACATCGTCTCCCCAAATAAGCGTGCGCGTCGTTCGCTTGTTTATGTGTGCTGTCATCTAACCATCATTCGACAGTTAGCTTTTGACGGATTCGCACGCGTTTTGATTTGGCTGTTACTGACTTACTTTTTCTTCTGCGACTTTGAATAGAGTGAAGGCTTTTGTCAGACTCGCTTTGTATTCTTCGAATACTTTTTACCTACAAGTGAAAGAAGAAGGAGATTTATAAGAGTGTTTTTTCTAAATAATGGGGGTCCAAGACCCTGGGGGGGGAGTCCCCCTCAGTAACTATTTCGATGTGTTAGGTGATTTTAGTGAGCCGAAAAGAAAAGTAGGAAGAAAAAACACTCCAGTGCTGAACATCACCTCCCAAGCATGTGAACAAAAATTCATGATAATGGAATCGACAGTAACGGGACGTGACCTTAGCAGATGCAACCCTTTCTTGCTCCAAAAAGTTATCGAAAGCGCCATTGGAAGCAAGCCAGAAGAGGTAACCCGTTTAAGAGGAGGGAAACTCCTTCTGAAGCTTAATAATGACAGACAGGCGAGCAAGGCTGTAAAAATTAAGAAAATTCCGGATAGAATAGGCGACATCGAGGTGAAGGTGGAAGAGCACCCGACGCTGAATACTTCCAAGGGAATCATACGCTGCCCGGACATTGAATTCTTGACGGAACAAGAAATTTTGGAGGGCTTAAAAACGCAAAAGGTGTCAGAGGTAACCATAATGAAGAGAAAAATCAACGGTGAATTGAAGAACACCAGGACAGCAATCCTTTTGTTCAAATCGACTACGGTACCTCGCTCGGTGGACTTCGGATTGTACCCGATCCTGGTCGAGCTATACATCCCAAATCCAATGAGATGCACAACGTGCCTAAAAATCGGACACACAAAGAAATGGTGCCGAGGGGAACGGGTATGTGGAAACTGCAGCCTTCCCGACCACGAGAACGAATGCTCGAACACAAAATGTGTATCGTGCGGTGATAACCACCACACGCTAAACAAAAACTGTCCGGTGTATATAGATGAAGTCGAAATACAAAAAATAAAGACCATCAACAGAGTCACCTATGGTGAAGCTAAAAGAATCCGGCGCAGACAATGCCCGACAGTACCGAGAAAATTCACCACTGAAACATCGTACGCACACACGGCCAGTAATAGTAAACACACGCACAACATTAACGAAAAGGAAAAAAATAATACTGAAATTAATACTAGCCTCGTGAAACAGGCTACAACACAAAACAAAAATGAAACACAGACATTAACAGACAAAACAAAGATTAACAAACAACAACAGATCAAGCAACAGAACAAAAACCCGGAGGAGAAAGCCTCCTTATACAGTAACATTGAACAAGAGCAAGAAAAAAATACAGCGGAATCGCCCACTCCCTCAGAAGGGTATGACATGGAGGATACTCTGAGTATAAGCGACTCAGAAGTAGTGGTAGATAAATCCGTATCTATGAGCGACGTGGAGCTTATGATCCAAGAGATCGAAAGAAAAGAGAAGGAAGACCACTTCCTCTCTACTCCGTAGATGTCTTAATGGCTAATATGAACCACATGAAAACACAAACAAACAAACAAACAAACCTATAAAAACAAGAACAACACAAAATGAACAGGACATGAAAATGTTAAACAAGAATTCATGCAAATATTCAAGAATGCAGGCAGAGCAAGGCTGGAATTTATAACAGGACTCGTTTACGGTAATTTCTGGCTTCACAAGAGGAAGCTGCTTCTAACAGGAATTGCGAACTTTGCGAGGTCCCAAGAACGGTAGCCCTTAAGGTTTTTTTTCCGTCGTAAATATAGTTTAAGTCGCGAACAAAATCGGGTGGATAAAGTTGAAAAAAAACGAACTTCTAGAATGAAATAGCCGCGTAGCCCTTTGAGCTCGTTTTGAGTCCTCAATCGGCTGATATAAACAGCAACTTTAATGACAGAAGGAAACTCCTATCTGAGCAGTCAAAACAAATAACTTGCAGAACACCGAACTAATCGCAAATCTAAAATTGTTACTTTCCTCACGGAGGTTGGAATATACTTAGAAAATTGGGACATATGGCCTGAGTTGCCGGTCCTTAACCCATAGAGGTCTACGTCACCAGATTAGCTTGCGAAGGCCCAGGAAGCTGGATTCAATAGCCGTACTGGTGTAAATCCTCGCAGAAGAAGAAGAAGAAGAAGAAGTCATCTAACCATGCGCCTGATTTGTGCTGCAGCAGGTAAGTATACTCATATGCTTATTTTTTTTTAAGGTTGCTACGTTACCGCCGGATACGTCCAGAACAGCCAACTTCGTCGCCGGTCGTTCCAATGTGCCACTAGCTGTTCTTAAGGTTACCCGCCTCACTTGGCCGTCCTTCGACCGTATCACTCCCACCACTCGTCCTCTGGGCCATGTGTTCCGCGGTAGGTTCGCATCCACTATCACCACAACGTCTCCTTCTGCGATAGGGCGTACCGGCTTAAACCATTTCGTCCGGCGGGTGAGCGTAGGTAGGTAGTCAGCTATCCACTTTTTCCAGAACATATCGGCCAGTAACTGTGACGTCTTCCAGGATGTTTTAAGAGCCGCTGCGCTGTCGTCGTAGTTGGTAAGTGGTTTGTCCCCGCTCGCGCTTCCCAGGAGGAAGTGATTTGGCGTCAATGGTGGCTCTGAAACGTCATCCAATGGCAAATACGTTAACGGACGTGAATTAATTACCATCTCTATCTCCGCCAGCGCCGTGCCCAGAATTTCGTCGGTAGGGTGTCTCGGAAGCCGTAAAGCGATGATGTTCTTCTTTACCGACTGCACCAACCGCTCCCAGCATCCCCCGAAATGCGGCGCTCCTGGTGGATTGAATTTCCATATCAGTGCCTGTGACGTAAATTCCTCCATCAACTGTTCACGATCAACGTTCTTCAAGCCTTCTCTCAGCTCTCTCGATGCGCCAACGAAGTTAGTTCCGCAGTCAGACAGTATTTCAGCCGGCGCTCCACGTTTCGCGATAAAACGTCTAATCGCCAGGATGCACGACGACGTCGTTAGCGAGTGCGCTACTTCGAGATGGATCGCTCTTGTGGTTAAACACGTGAAAAGGACGCCCCATCGTTTCTCCACTCGTCTGCCCACGGCTACTGTCAAGGGGCCGAAGTAATCGACCCCGGTGAACGTGAAGGCGCGTTGGTAAGCTGCCAATCTTTCGACTGGAAGATTTCCCATCTCCGGAGGATCCGGCGCTGCGTCACGATTTTTGCATTCCTGGCATGCTCGGCGGACGCGATCGTACTCGGAACGCAGGCGTGGCACTTCGAATCTCTCCCTAATCGCGTTCAATGCTGTCTGGTGGTTCAAATGATGATACCGTTGGTGGTAGTACTCCATCAGCAGTGTGGTGACTCGGTGTCTCTTAGGCAGGATAATAGGACGCTTGGTGTCCTCGCTGACCCATGGGCAGTTTATCAGTCGTCCCCGAGACCTCATCACGTCATGCTCATCCAGTTCCGGTGAGAGTTTGTATAGAGTGCTATCCTTTTTAACAACCCTTTGCATTCCAGACTTCCCGACACGGTTTTGCAGGCCTCGGACCTCTTCAGGAAATGCCTCTCGCTGAGTTAGACGGAATATAATCCTTTCGGCCCGTCGTAATTCTTCCTGGGTAAGTGGGCCAACACTCTTCCGACCCTTTTTAGCCTTTAGCTCGAAAATGAAGCGGACAATGAATCCGACTGTCCTCAGCAATACGTTCCACTGAGAAAATCGTTCGAAGGATATAAACTGCTCTTTCGTGGCGTGGTGTAACAGCGACACCCGAATTTCCTCGGACGTCTCCCCAGTATCGGTTCCTTGCCCAGGCCACGTGTGGTCCGATTCCCAAAGAAAATCAGGGCCACGATACCACTGGCTCGAAGCGCTTAAATCCGGGTCTCGTTGCCACTTCGTACCAAGATCTGCGACATTTATCTTGGTTGAGATCCAGCGCCAGTCTTTCACGGCCGTATGCTCTAGCAGTTCTCCAACGCGACAGGCCACAAACTGACTGTATCGACGGTGGTCCGAACGTAACCAGCTTACCACGTTGCGAGAGTCGGTCCAATAGAATACGCGATCTAATCGAATGCGGTGGGATTGTATTATGGTGTTCGCTAACCTTGATCCAATAACTGCGGCTTGCAGCTCAAGGCGCGGAATCGTCGTATGTCGCAGGTTTGTCACTCGAGTTTTCGAGCCTACGAAGGCACATTCGATTGAGCTACCTTCTTCGAACCTTACGTACGCTACTGCTGCCATAGCGCTTTCGCTCGCATCGCAGAAGATATGCAGCTGGGCGTGTTTATATCGGTCAGACGTGAGGAGGCGGTAGCATCTTGGGATCTTGATATCTGTTACTTTGGGAAGAACTGCCAACCATCGGTTCCAACCTTCGGCAATGTTTCCCCCAATTTGATGATTCTTTGTTAAATCGTAAATAACAAAGTTGGTGGGAACTAACGACGACAGGCAGAGTATTAATCTGAAATGGAAAAAGGACCAAGTTCTTATCAATTACGTCTCCTTAGATTTACTTTATGAATTTTACGATTATTTGAATCGATTACATATGTTAGAAAGTTCTCCTTTATTTTTATTATATGATACCTACTTTCACGTTTATTATTAGATTTATTTTTTTTCAAATGAATAAGTATCTGGATCAAAATCTTGATAAGTTTTAGTTGCTATCTTTGCTTCACGTTGCTGGAACAAGTTAGCTATTTTTTCTCATTTACATCTCTTTGTCTGACCCTTTCTTCAAATGTTAAATTTTCTTAATTTTCCCCAATAAAAATATTTTTGGGTGTGTTATTGATAAAACTGTGAATCGAATTGTTATACTTATAAGCTGCTTCCTGCATGAGTGATTTAACTGTAATATCTGGTTTTAGTGCTTTTATGCAACTAGCAATTTCACGGATCGTTGAATGGCATATCTCTATTTGTCCATTCGTTTCAGATCTGTTGACAGGAGTTTTAAAAAAATTTATTCCTAGATTCAAAATGGCTTGTTCGATAATATTTGAAACAAAACTACTTTCATTGTCCATTACGATTTGTGCTGGTAAATCCCAGTCATATAATAGTTGTAAAAGAACATTTTTAATGTCTGCTATAGATTTTGATTTAATGGGTCTGATTTTTTAAATATTTTAATAAGTTAATAAATAAGTTATTGGCATTATACGCAAATATATCTGTCGTGAATACCACGATCGAACGAAATTTTAAGCAATAATTTTAGGCGTGTCTTGGCGTGACTGTCGCCAAAATTTTAATTTTATTTGTGTTCAAATTCGCCGATCCAAAAGGCTATTTTCCTTCTGTCGTATTTTTTATACCCGGAGCTCAGGCTCCCATTTGCACACGCAGGTGCTCCTGAGCTCCTCTGGAACGCAAACCCGCGGTCTGGCAAACGCATCCTCCATCTACATCAAACGCAACCGATGACAGCTCGTCACTGTTGTGACATCGTCTCCCCAAATAAGCGTGCGCGTCGTTCGCTTGTTTATGTGTGCTGTCATCTAACCATGCGCCTGATTTGTGCTGCAGCAGGTAAGTATACTCATATGCTTATTTTTTTTTAAGGTTGCTACGTTACCGCCGGATACGTCCAGAACAGCCAACTTCGTCGCCGGTCGTTCCAATGTGCCACTGGCTGTTCTTAAGGTTACCCGCCTCACTTGGCCGTCCTTCGACCGTATCACTCCCACCACTCGTCCTCTGGGCCATGTGTTCCGCGGTAGGTTCGCATCCACTATCACCACAACGTCTCCTTCTGCGATAGGGCGTACCGGCTTAAACCATTTCGTCCGGCGGGTGAGCGTAGGTAGGTAGTCAGCTATCCACTTTTTCCAGAACATATCGGCCAGTAACTGTGACGTCTTCCAGGATGTTTTAAGAGCCGCTGCGCTGTCGTCGTAGTTGGTAAGTGGTTTGTCCCCGCTCGCGCTTCCCAGGAGGAAGTGATTTGGCGTCAATGGTGGCTCTGAAACGTCATCCAATGGCAAATACGTTAACGGACGTGAATTAATTACCATCTCTATCTCCGCCAGCGCCGTGCCCAGAATTTCGTCGGTAGGGTGTCTCGGAAGCCGTAAAGCGATGATGTTCTTCTTTACCGACTGCACCAACCGCTCCCAGCATCCCCCGAAATGCGGCGCTCCTGGTGGATTGAATTTCCATATCAGTGCCTGTGACGTAAATTCCTCCATCAACTGTTCACGATCAACGTTCTTCAAGCCTTCTCTCAGCTCTCTCGATGCGCCAACGAAGTTAGTTCCGCAGTCAGACAGTATTTCAGCCGGCGCTCCACGTTTCGCGATAAAACGTCTAATCGCCAGGATGCACGACGACGTCGTTAGCGAGTGCGCTACTTCGAGATGGATCGCTCTTGTGGTTAAACACGTGAAAAGGACGCCCCATCGTTTCTCCACTCGTCTGCCCACGGCTACTGTCAAGGGGCCGAAGTAATCGACCCCGGTGAACGTGAAGGCGCGTTGGTAAGCTGCCAATCTTTCGACTGGAAGATTTCCCATCTCCGGAGGATCCGGCGCTGCGTCACGATTTTTGCATTCCTGGCATGCTCGGCGGACGCGATCGTACTCGGAACGCAGGCGTGGCACTTCGAATCTCTCCCTAATCGCGTTCAATGCTGTCTGGTGGTTCAAATGATGATACCGTTGGTGGTAGTACTCCATCAGCAGTGTGGTGACTCGGTGTCTCTTAGGCAGGATAATAGGACGCTTGGTGTCCTCGCTGACCCATGGGCAGTTTATCAGTCGTCCCCGAGACCTCATCACGTCATGCTCATCCAGTTCCGGTGAGAGTTTGTATAGAGTGCTATCCTTTTTAACAACCCTTTGCATTCCAGACTTCCCGACACGGTTTTGCAGGCCTCGGACCTCTTCAGGAAATGCCTCTCGCTGAGTTAGACGGAATATAATCCTTTCGGCCCGTCGTAATTCTTCCTGGGTAAGTGGGCCAACACTCTTCCGACCCTTTTTAGCCTTTAGCTCGAAAATGAAGCGGACAATGAATCCGACTGTCCTCAGCAATACGTTCCACTGAGAAAATCGTTCGAAGGATATAAACTGCTCTTTCGTGGCGTGGTGTAACAGCGACACCCGAATTTCCTCGGACGTCTCCCCAGTATCGGTTCCTTGCCCAGGCCACGTGTGGTCCGATTCCCAAAGAAAATCAGGGCCACGATACCACTGGCTCGAAGCGCTTAAATCCGGGTCTCGTTGCCACTTCGTACCAAGATCTGCGACATTTATCTTGGTTGAGATCCAGCGCCAGTCTTTCACGGCCGTATGCTCTAGCAGTTCTCCAACGCGACAGGCCACAAACTGACTGTATCGACGGTGGTCCGAACGTAACCAGCTTACCACGTTGCGAGAGTCGGTCCAATAGAATACGCGATCTAATCGAATGCGGTGGGATTGTATTATGGTGTTCGCTAACCTTGATCCAATAACTGCGGCTTGCAGCTCAAGGCGCGGAATCGTCGTATGTCGCAGGTTTGTCACTCGAGTTTTCGAGCCTACGAAGGCACATTCGATTGAGCTACCTTCTTCGAACCTTACGTACGCTACTGCTGCCATAGCGCTTTCGCTCGCATCGCAGAAGATATGCAGCTGGGCGTGTTTATATCGGTCAGACGTGAGGAGGCGGTAGCATCTTGGGATCTTGATATCTGTTACTTTGGGAAGAACTGCCAACCATCGGTTCCAACCTTCGGCAATGTTTCCCCCAATTTGATGATTCTTTGTTAAATCGTAAATAACAAAGTTGGTGGGAACTAACGACGACAGGCAGAGTATTAATCTGAAATGGAAAAAGGACCAAGTTCTTATCAATTACGTCTCCTTAGATTTACTTTATGAATTTTACGATTATTTGAATCGATTACATATGTTAGAAAGTTCTCCTTTATTTTTATTATATGATACCTACTTTCACGTTTATTATTATTATTATTATCTGGATCAAAATCTTGATAAGTTTTAGTTGCTATCTTTGCTTCACGTTGCTGGAACAAGTTAGCTATTTTTTCTCATTTACATCTCTTTGTCTGACCCTTTCTTCAAATGTTAAATTTTCTTAATTTTCCCCAATAAAAATATTTTTGGGTGTGTTATTGATGAAACTGTGAATCGAATTGTTATACTTATAAGCTGCTTCCTGCATGAGTGATTTAACTGTAATATCTGGTTTTAGTGCTTTTATGCAACTAGCAATTTCACGGATCGTTGAATGGCAAATCTCTATTTGTCCATTCGTTTCAGATCTGTTGACAGGAGTTTTAAAAAAATTTATTCCTAGATTCAAAATGGCTTGTTCGATAATATTTGAAACAAAACTACTTTCATTGTCCATTACGATTTGTGCTGGTAAATCCCAGTCATATAATAGTTGTAAAAGAACATTTTTAATGTCTGCTATAGATTTTGATTTAATGGGTCTGATTTTTTAAATATTTTGAGAATTTATCTAACGATGAGATAAATAAGTTATTGGCATTATACGCAAATATATCTGTCGTGAATACCACGATCGAACGAAATTTTAAGCAATAATTTTAGGCGTGTCTTGGCGTGACTGTCGCCAAAATTATAATTTTATTTGTGTTCAAATTCGCCGATCCAAAAGGCTATTTTCCTTCTGTCGTATTTTTTATACCCGGAGCTCAGGCTCCCATTTGCACACGCAGGTGCTCCTGAGCTCCTCTGGAACGCAAACCCGCGGTCTGGCAAACGCATCCTCCATCTACATCAAACGCAACCGATGACAGCTCGTCACTGTTGTGACATCGTCTCCCCAAATAAGCGTGCGCGTCGTTCGCTTGTTTATGTGTGCTGTCATCTAACCATGCGCCTGATTTGTGCTGCAGCAGGTAAGTATACTCATATGCTTATTGTTTTTTAAGGTTGCTACGTTACCGCCGGATACGTCCAGAACAGCCAACTTCGTCGCCGGTCGTTCCAATGTGCCACTGGCTGTTCTTAAGGTTACCCGCCTCACTTGGCCGTCCTTCGACCGTATCACTCCCACCACTCGTCCTCTGGGCCATGTGTTCCGCGGTAGGTTCGCATCCACTATCACCACAACGTCTCCTTCTGCGATAGGGCGTACCGGCTTAAACCATTTCGTCCGGCGGGTGAGCGTAGGTAGGTAGTCAGCTATCCACTTTTTCCAGAACATATCGGCCAGTAACTGTGACGTCTTCCAGGATGTTTTAAGAGCCGCTGCGCTGTCGTCGTAGTTGGTAAGTGGTTTGTCCCCGCTCGCGCTTCCCAGGAGGAAGTGATTTGGCGTCAATGGTGGCTCTGAAACGTCATCCAATGGCAAATACGTTAACGGACGTGAATTAATTACCATCTCTATCTCCGCCAGCGCCGTGCCCAGAATTTCGTCGGTAGGGTGTCTCGGAAGCCGTAAAGCGATGATGTTCTTCTTTACCGACTGCACCAACCGCTCCCAGCATCCCCCGAAATGCGGCGCTCCTGGTGGATTGAATTTCCATATCAGTGCCTGTGACGTAAATTCCTCCATCAACTGTTCACGATCAACGTTCTTCAAGCCTTCTCTCAGCTCTCTCGATGCGCCAACGAAGTTAGTTCCGCAGTCAGACAGTATTTCAGCCGGCGCTCCACGTTTCGCGATAAAACGTCTAATCGCCAGGATGCACGACGACGTCGTTAGCGAGTGCGCTACTTCGAGATGGATCGCTCTTGTGGTTAAACACGTGAAAAGGACGCCCCATCGTTTCTCCACTCGTCTGCCCACGGCTACTGTCAAGGGGCCGAAGTAATCGACCCCGGTGAACGTGAAGGCGCGTTGGTAAGCTGCCAATCTTTCGACTGGAAGATTTCCCATCTCCGGAGGATCCGGCGCTGCGTCACGATTTTTGCATTCCTGGCATGCTCGGCGGACGCGATCGTACTCGGAACGCAGGCGTGGCACTTCGAATCTCTCCCTAATCGCGTTCAATGCTGTCTGGTGGTTCAAATGATGATACCGTTGGTGGTAGTACTCCATCAGCAGTGTGGTGACTCGGTGTCTCTTAGGCAGGATAATAGGACGCTTGGTGTCCTCGCTGACCCATGGGCAGTTTATCAGTCGTCCCCGAGACCTCATCACGTCATGCTCATCCAGTTCCGGTGAGAGTTTGTATAGAGTGCTATCCTTTTTAACAACCCTTTGCATTCCAGACTTCCCGACACGGTTTTGCAGGCCTCGGACCTCTTCAGGAAATGCCTCTCGCTGAGTTAGACGGAATATAATCCTTTCGGCCCGTCGTAATTCTTCCTGGGTAAGTGGGCCAACACTCTTCCGACCCTTTTTAGCCTTTAGCTCGAAAATGAAGCGGACAATGAATCCGACTGTCCTCAGCAATACGTTCCACTGAGAAAATCGTTCGAAGGATATAAACTGCTCTTTCGTGGCGTGGTGTAACAGCGACACCCGAATTTCCTCGGACGTCTCCCCAGTATCGGTTCCTTGCCCAGGCCACGTGTGGTCCGATTCCCAAAGAAAATCAGGGCCACTATACCACTGGCTCGAAGCGCTTAAATCCGGGTCTCGTTGCCACTTCGTACCAAGATCTGCGACATTTATCTTGGTTGAGATCCAGCGCCAGTCTTTCACGGCCGTATGCTCTAGCAGTTCTCCAACGCGACAGGCCACAAACTGACTGTATCGACGGTGGTCCGAACGTAACCAGCTTACCACGTTGCGAGAGTCGGTCCAATAGAATACGCGATCTAATCGAATGCGGTGGGATTGTATTATGGTGTTCGCTAACCTTGATCCAATAACTGCGGCTTGCAGCTCAAGGCGCGGAATCGTCGTATGTCGCAGGTTTGTCACTCGAGTTTTCGAGCCTACGAAGGCACATTCGATTGAGCTACCTTCTTCGAACCTTACGTACGCTACTGCTGCCATAGCGCTTTCGCTCGCATCGCAGAAGATATGCAGCTGGGCGTGTTTATATCGGTCAGACGTGAGGAGGCGGTAGCATCTTGGGATCTTGATATCTGTTACTTTGGGAAGAACTGCCAACCATCGGTTCCAACCTTCGGCAATGTTTCCCCCAATTTGATGATTCTTTGTTAAATCGTAAATAACAAAGTTGGTGGGAACTAACGACGACAGGCAGAGTATTAATCTGAAATGGAAAAAGGACCAAGTTCTTATCAATTACGTCTCCTTAGATTTACTTTATGAATTTTACGATTATTTGAATCGATTACATATGTTAGAAAGTTCTCCTTTATTTTTATTATATGATACCTACTTTCACGTTTATTATTATTATTATTATCTGGATCAAAATCTTGATAAGTTTTAGTTGCTATCTTTGCTTCACGTTGCTGGAACAAGTTAGCTATTTTTTCTCATTTACATCTCTTTGTCTGACCCTTTCTTCAAATGTTAAATTTTCTTAATTTTCCCCAATAAAAATATTTTTGGGTGTGTTATTGATGAAACTGTGAATCGAATTGTTATACTTATAAGCTGCTTCCTGCATGAGTGATTTAACTGTAATATCTGGTTTTAGTGCTTTTATGCAACTAGCAATTTCACGGATCGTTGAATGGCATATCTCTATTTGTCCATTCGTTTCAGATCTGTTGACAGGAGTTTTAAAAAAATTTATTCCTAGATTCAAAATGGCTTGTTCGATAATATTTGAAACAAAACTACTTTCATTGTCCATTACGATTTGTGCTGGTAAATCCCAGTCATATAATAGTTGTAAAAGAACATTTTTAATGTCTGCTATAGATTTTGATTTAATGGGTCTGATTTTTTAAATATTTTGAGAATTTATCTAACGATGAGATAAATAAGTTATTGGCATTATACGCAAATATATCTGTCGTGAATACCACGATCGAACGAAATTTTAAGCAATAATTTTAGGCGTGTCTTGGCGTGACTGTCGCCAAAATTATAATTTTATTTGTGTTCAAATTCGCCGATCCAAAAGGCCTATTTTCCTTCTGTCGTCTTTTTTATACCCGGAGCTCAGGCTCCCATTTGCACACGCAGGTGCTCCTGAGCTCCTCTGGAACGCAAACCCGCGGTCTGGCAAACGCATCCTCCATCTACATCAAACGCAACCGATGACAGCTCGTCACTGTTGTGACATCGTCTCCCCAAATAAGCGTGCGCGTCGTTCGCTTGTTTATGTGTGCTGTCATCTAACCATGCGCCTGATTTGTGCTGCAGCAGGTAAGTATACTCATATGCTTATTTTTTTTAAGGTTGCTACGTTACCGCCGGATACGTCCAGAACAGCCAACTTCGTCGCCGGTCGTTCCAATGTGCCACTGGCTGTTCTTAAGGTTACCCGCCTCACTTGGCCGTCCTTCGACCGTATCACTCCCACCACTCGTCCTCTGGGCCATGTGTTCCGCGGTAGGTTCGCATCCACTATCACCACAACGTCTCCTTCTGCGATAGGGCGTACCGGCTTAAACCATTTCGTCCGGCGGGTGAGCGTAGGTAGGTAGTCAGCTATCCACTTTTTTCAGAACATATCGGCCAGTAACTGTGACGTCTTCCAGGATGTTTTAAGAGCCGCTGCGCTGTCGTCGTAGTTGGTAAGTGGTTTGTCCCCGCTCGCGCTTCCCAGGAGGAAGTGATTTGGCGTCAATGGTGGCTCTGAAACGTCATCCAATGGCAAATACGTTAACGGACGTGAATTAATTACCATCTCTATCTCCGCCAGCGCCGTGCCCAGAATTTCGTCGGTAGGGTGTCTCGGAAGCCGTAAAACGATGATGTTCTTCTTTACCGACTGCACCAACCGCTCCCAGCATCCCCCGAAATGCGGCGCTCCTGGTGGATTGAATTTCCATATCAGTGCCTGTGACGTAAATTCCTCCATCAACTGTTCACGATCAACGTTCTTCAAGCCTTCTCTCAGCTCTCTCGATGCGCCAACGAAGTTAGTTCCGCAGTCAGACAGTATTTCAGCCGGCGCTCCACGTTTCGCGATAAAACGTCTAATCGCCAGGATGCACGACGACGTCGTTAGCGAGTGCGCTACTTCGAGATGGATCGCTCTTGTGGTTAAACACGTGAAAAGGACGCCCCATCGTTTCTCCACTCGTCTGCCCACGGCTACTGTCAAGGGGCCGAAGTAATCGACCCCGGTGAACGTGAAGGCGCGTTGGTAAGCTGCCAATCTTTCGACTGGAAGATTTCCCATCTCCGGAGGATCCGGCGCTGCGTCACGATTTTTGCATTCCTGGCATGCTCGGCGGACGCGATCGTACTCGGAACGCAGGCGTGGCACTTCGAATCTCTCCCTAATCGCGTTCAATGCTGTCTGGTGGTTCAAATGATGATACCGTTGGTGGTAGTACTCCATCAGCAGTGTGGTGACTCGGTGTCTCTTAGGCAGGATAATAGGACGCTTGGTGTCCTCGCTGACCCATGGGCAGTTTATCAGTCGTCCCCGAGACCTCATCACGTCATGCTCATCCAGTTCCGGTGAGAGTTTGTATAGAGTGCTATCCTTTTTAACAACCCTTTGCATTCCAGACTTCCCGACACGGTTTTGCAGGCCTCGGACCTCTTCAGGAAATGCCTCTCGCTGAGTTAGACGGAATATAATCCTTTCGGCCCGTCGTAATTCTTCCTGGGTAAGTGGGCCAACACTCTTCCGACCCTTTTTAGCCTTTAGCTCGAAAATGAAGCGGACAATGAATCCGACTGTCCTCAGCAATACGTTCCACTGAGAAAATCGTTCGAAGGATATAAACTGCTCTTTCGTGGCGTGGTGTAACAGCGACACCCGAATTTCCTCGGACGTCTCCCCAGTATCGGTTCCTTGCCCAGGCCACGTGTGGTCCGATTCCCAAAAAAAATCAGGGCCACGATACCACTGGCTCGAAGCGCTTAAATCCGGGTCTCGTTGCCACTTCGTACCAAGATCTGCGACATTTATCTTGGTTGAGATCCAGCGCCAGTCTTTCACGGCCGTATGCTCTAGCAGTTCTCCAACGCGACAGGCCACAAACTGACTGTATCGACGGTGGTCCGAACGTAACCAGCTTACCACGTTGCGAGAGTCGGTCCAATAGAATACGCGATCTAATCGAATGCGGTGGGATTGTATTATGGTGTTCGCTAACCTTGATCCAATAACTGCGGCTTGCAGCTCAAGGCGCGGAATCGTCGTATGTCGCAGGTTTGTCACTCGAGTTTTCGAGCCTACGAAGGCACATTCGATTGAGCTACCTTCTTCGAACCTTACGTACGCTACTGCTGCCATAGCGCTTTCGCTCGCATCGCAGAAGATATGCAGCTGGGCGTGTTTATATCGGTCAGACGTGAGGAGGCGGTAGCATCTTGGGATCTTGATATCTGTTACTTTGGGAAGAACTGCCAACCATCGGTTCCAACCTTCGGCAATGTTTCCCCCAATTTGATGATTCTTTGTTAAATCGTAAATAACAAAGTTGGTGGGAACTAACGACGACAGGCAGAGTATTAATCTGAAATGGAAAAAGGACCAAGTTCTTATCAATTACGTCTCCTTAGATTTACTTTATGAATTTTACGATTATTTGAATCGATTACATATGTTAGAAAGTTCTCCTTTATTTTTATTATATGATACCTACTTTCACGTTTATTATTAGATTTATTTTTTTTCAAATGAATAAGTATCTGGATCAAAATCTTGATAAGTTTTAGTTGCTATCTTTGCTTCACGTTGCTGGAACAAGTTAGCTATTTTTTCTCATTTACATCTCTTTGTCTGACCCTTTCTTCAAATGTTAAATTTTCTTAATTTTCCCCAATAAAAATATTTTTGGGTGTGTTATTGATGAAACTGTGAATCGAATTGTTATACTTATAAGCTGCTTCCTGCATGAGTGATTTAACTGTAATATCTGGTTTTAGTGCTTTTATGCAACTAGCAATTTCACGGATCGTTGAATGGCATATCTCTATTTGTCCATTCGTTTCAGATCTGTTGACAGGAGTTTTAAAAAAATTTATTCCTAGATTCAAAATGGCTTGTTCGATAATATTTGAAACAAAACTACTTTCATTGTCCATTACGATTTGTGCTGGTAAATCCCAGTCATATAATAGTTGTAAAAGAACATTTTTAATGTCTGCTATAGATTTTGATTTAATGGGTCTGATTTTTTAAATATTTTGAGAATTTATCTAACGATGAGATAAATAAGTTATTGGCATTATACGCAAATATATCTGTCGTGAATACCACGATCGAACGAAATTTTAAGCAATAATTTTAGGCGTGTCTTGGCGTGACTGTCGCCAAAATTATAATTTTATTTGTGTTCAAATTCGCCGATCCAAAAGGCCTATTTTCCTTCTGTCGTCTTTTTTATACCCGGAGCTCAGGCTCCCATTTGCACACGCAGGTGCTCCTGAGCTCCTCTGGAACGCAAACCCGCGGTCTGGCAAACGCATCCTCCATCTACATCAAACGCAACCGATGACAGCTCGTCACTGTTGTGACATCGTCTCCCCAAATAAGCGTGCGCGTCGTTCGCTTGTTTATGTGTGCTGTCATCTAACCATGCGCCTGATTTGTGCTGCAGCAGGTAAGTATACTCATATGCTTATTTTTTTTTAAGGTTGCTACGTTACCGCCGGATACGTCCAGAACAGCCAACTTCGTCGCCGGTCGTTCCAATGTGCCACTGGCTGTTCTTAAGGTTACCCGCCTCACTTGGCCGTCCTTCGACCGTATCACTCCCACCACTCGTCCTCTGGGCCATGTGTTCCGCGGTAGGTTCGCATCCACTATCACCACAACGTCTCCTTCTGCGATAGGGCGTACCGGCTTAAACCATTTCGTCCGGCGGGTGAGCGTAGGTAGGTAGTCAGCTATCCACTTTTTCCAGAACATATCGGCCAGTAACTGTGACGTCTTCCAGGATGTTTTAAGAGCCGCTGCGCTGTCGTCGTAGTTGGTAAGTGGTTTGTCCCCGCTCGCGCTTCCCAGGAGGAAGTGATTTGGCGTCAATGGTGGCTCTGAAACGTCATCCAATGGCAAATACGTTAACGGACGTGAATTAATTACCATCTCTATCTCCGCCAGCGCCGTGCCCAGAATTTCGTCGGTAGGGTGTCTCGGAAGCCGTAAAGCGATGATGTTCTTCTTTACCGACTGCACCAACCGCTCCCAGCATCCCCCGAAATGCGGCGCTCCTGGTGGATTGAATTTCCATATCAGTGCCTGTGACGTAAATTCCTCCATCAACTGTTCACGATCAACGTTCTTCAAGCCTTCTCTCAGCTCTCTCGATGCGCCAACGAAGTTAGTTCCGCAGTCAGACAGTATTTCAGCCGGCGCTCCACGTTTCGCGATAAAACGTCTAATCGCCAGGATGCACGACGACGTCGTTAGCGAGTGCGCTACTTCGAGATGGATCGCTCTTGTGGTTAAACACGTGAAAAGGACGCCCCATCGTTTCTCCACTCGTCTGCCCACGGCTACTGTCAAGGGGCCGAAGTAATCGACCCCGGTGAACGTGAAGGCGCGTTGGTAAGCTGCCAATCTTTCGACTGGAAGATTTCCCATCTCCGGAGGATCCGGCGCTGCGTCACGATTTTTGCATTCCTGGCATGCTCGGCGGACGCGATCGTACTCGGAACGCAGGCGTGGCACTTCGAATCTCTCCCTAATCGCGTTCAATGCTGTCTGGTGGTTCAAATGATGATACCGTTGGTGGTAGTACTCCATCAGCAGTGTGGTGACTCGGTGTCTCTTAGGCAGGATAATAGGACGCTTGGTGTCCTCGCTGACCCATGGGCAGTTTATCAGTCGTCCCCGAGACCTCATCACGTCATGCTCATCCAGTTCCGGTGAGAGTTTGTATAGAGTGCTATCCTTTTTAACAACCCTTTGCATTCCAGACTTCCCGACACGGTTTTGCAGGCCTCGGACCTCTTCAGGAAATGCCTCTCGCTGAGTTAGACGGAATATAATCCTTTCGGCCCGTCGTAATTCTTCCTGGGTAAGTGGGCCAACACTCTTCCGACCCTTTTTAGCCTTTAGCTCGAAAATGAAGCGGACAATGAATCCGACTGTCCTCAGCAATACGTTCCACTGAGAAAATCGTTCGAAGGATATAAACTGCTCTTTCGTGGCGTGGTGTAACAGCGACACCCGAATTTCCTCGGACGTCTCCCCAGTATCGGTTCCTTGCCCAGGCCACGTGTGGTCCGATTCCCAAAGAAAATCAGGGCCACGATACCACTGGCTCGAAGCGCTTAAATCCGGGTCTCGTTGCCACTTCGTACCAAGATCTGCGACATTTATCTTGGTTGAGATCCAGCGCCAGTCTTTCACGGCCGTATGCTCTAGCAGTTCTCCAACGCGACAGGCCACAAACTGACTGTATCGACGGTGGTCCGAACGTAACCAGCTTACCACGTTGCGAGAGTCGGTCCAATAGAATACGCGATCTAATCGAATGCGGTGGGATTGTATTATGGTGTTCGCTAACCTTGATCCAATAACTGCGGCTTGCAGCTCAAGGCGCGGAATCGTCGTATGTCGCAGGTTTGTCACTCGAGTTTTCGAGCCTACGAAGGCACATTCGATTGAGCTACCTTCTTCGAACCTTACGTACGCTACTGCTGCCATAGCGCTTTCGCTCGCATCGCAGAAGATATGCAGCTGGGCGTGTTTATATCGGTCAGACGTGAGGAGGCGGTAGCATCTTGGGATCTTGATATCTGTTACTTTGGGAAGAACTGCCAACCATCGGTTCCAACCTTCGGCAATGTTTCCCCCAATTTGATGATTCTTTGTTAAATCGTAAATAACAAAGTTGGTGGGAACTAACGACGACAGGCAGAGTATTAATCTGAAATGGAAAAAGGACCAAGTTCTTATCAATTACGTCTCCTTAGATTTACTTTATGAATTTTACGATTATTTGAATCGATTACATATGTTAGAAAGTTCTCCTTTATTTTTATTATATGATACCTACTTTCACGTTTATTATTAGATTTATTTTTTTTCAAATGAATAAGTATCTGGATCAAAATCTTGATAAGTTTTAGTTGCTATCTTTGCTTCACGTTGCTGGAACAAGTTAGCTATTTTTTCTCATTTACATCTCTTTGTCTGACCCTTTCTTCAAATGTTAAATTTTCTTAATTTTCCCCAATAAAAATATTTTTGGGTGTGTTATTGATGAAACTGTGAATCGAATTGTTATACTTATAAGCTGCTTCCTGCATGAGTGATTTAACTGTAATATCTGGTTTTAGTGCTTTTATGCAACTAGCAATTTCACGGATCGTTGAATGGCATATCTCTATTTGTCCATTCGTTTCAGATCTGTTGACAGGAGTTTTAAAAAAATTTATTCCTAGATTCAAAATGGCTTGTTCGATAATATTTGAAACAAAACTACTTTCATTGTCCATTACGATTTGTGCTGGTAAATCCCAGTCATATAATAGTTGTAAAAGAACATTTTTAATGTCTGCTATAGATTTTGATTTAATGGGTCTGATTTTTTAAATATTTTAATAAGTTAATAAATAAGTTATTGGCATTATACGCAAATATATCTGTCGTGAATACCACGATCGAACGAAATTTTAAGCAATAATTTTAGGCGTGTCTTGGCGTGACTGTCGCCAAAATTTTAATTTTATTTGTGTTCAAATTCGCCGATCCAAAAGGCCTATTTTCCTTCTGTCGTCTTTTTTATACCCGGAGCTCAGGCTCCCATTTGCACACGCAGGTGCTCCTGAGCTCCTCTGGAACGCAAACCCGCGGTCTGGCAAACGCATCCTCCATCTACATCAAACGCAACCGATGACAGCTCGTCACTGTTGTGACATCGTCTCCCCAAATAAGCGTGCGCGTCGTTCGCTTGTTTATGTGTGCTGTCATCTAACCATGCGCCTGATTTGTGCTGCAGCAGGTAAGTATACTCATATGCTTATTTTTTTTTAAGGTTGCTACGTTACCGCCGGATACGTCCAGAACAGCCAACTTCGTCGCCGGTCGTTCCAATGTGCCACTGGCTGTTCTTAAGGTTACCCGCCTCACTTGGCCGTCCTTCGACCGTATCACTCCCACCACTCGTCCTCTGGGCCATGTGTTCCGCGGTAGGTTCGCATCCACTATCACCACAACGTCTCCTTCTGCGATAGGGCGTACCGGCTTAAACCATTTCGTCCGGCGGGTGAGCGTAGGTAGGTAGTCAGCTATCCACTTTTTCCAGAACATATCGGCCAGTAACTGTGACGTCTTCCAGGATGTTTTAAGAGCCGCTGCGCTGTCGTCGTAGTTGGTAAGTGGTTTGTCCCCGCTCGCGCTTCCCAGGAGGAAGTGATTTGGCGTCAATGGTGGCTCTGAAACGTCATCCAATGGCAAATACGTTAACGGACGTGAATTAATTACCATCTCTATCTCCGCCAGCGCCGTGCCCAGAATTTCGTCGGTAGGGTGTCTCGGAAGCCGTAAAGCGATGATGTTCTTCTTTACCGACTGCACCAACCGCTCCCAGCATCCCCCGAAATGCGGCGCTCCTGGTGGATTGAATTTCCATATCAGTGCCTGTGACGTAAATTCCTCCATCAACTGTTCACGATCAACGTTCTTCAAGCCTTCTCTCAGCTCTCTCGATGCGCCAACGAAGTTAGTTCCGCAGTCAGACAGTATTTCAGCCGGCGCTCCACGTTTCGCGATAAAACGTCTAATCGCCAGGATGCACGACGACGTCGTTAGCGAGTGCGCTACTTCGAGATGGATCGCTCTTGTGGTTAAACACGTGAAAAGGACGCCCCATCGTTTCTCCACTCGTCTGCCCACGGCTACTGTCAAGGGGCCGAAGTAATCGACCCCGGTGAACGTGAAGGCGCGTTGGTAAGCTGCCAATCTTTCGACTGGAAGATTTCCCATCTCCGGAGGATCCGGCGCTGCGTCACGATTTTTGCATTCCTGGCATGCTCGGCGGACGCGATCGTACTCGGAACGCAGGCGTGGCACTTCGAATCTCTCCCTAATCGCGTTCAATGCTGTCTGGTGGTTCAAATGATGATACCGTTGGTGGTAGTACTCCATCAGCAGTGTGGTGACTCGGTGTCTCTTAGGCAGGATAATAGGACGCTTGGTGTCCTCGCTGACCCATGGGCAGTTTATCAGTCGTCCCCGAGACCTCATCACGTCATGCTCATCCAGTTCCGGTGAGAGTTTGTATAGAGTGCTATCCTTTTTAACAACCCTTTGCATTCCAGACTTCCCGACACGGTTTTGCAGGCCTCGGACCTCTTCAGGAAATGCCTCTCGCTGAGTTAGACGGAATATAATCCTTTCGGCCCGTCGTAATTCTTCCTGGGTAAGTGGGCCAACACTCTTCCGACCCTTTTTAGCCTTTAGCTCGAAAATGAAGCGGACAATGAATCCGACTGTCCTCAGCAATACGTTCCACTGAGAAAATCGTTCGAAGGATATAAACTGCTCTTTCGTGGCGTGGTGTAACAGCGACACCCGAATTTCCTCGGACGTCTCCCCAGTATCGGTTCCTTGCCCAGGCCACGTGTGGTCCGATTCCCAAAGAAAATCAGGGCCACGATACCACTGGCTCGAAGCGCTTAAATCCGGGTCTCGTTGCCACTTCGTACCAAGATCTGCGACATTTATCTTGGTTGAGATCCAGCGCCAGTCTTTCACGGCCGTATGCTCTAGCAGTTCTCCAACGCGACAGGCCACAAACTGACTGTATCGACGGTGGTCCGAACGTAACCAGCTTACCACGTTGCGAGAGTCGGTCCAATAGAATACGCGATCTAATCGAATGCGGTGGGATTGTATTATGGTGTTCGCTAACCTTGATCCAATAACTGCGGCTTGCAGCTCAAGGCGCGGAATCGTCGTATGTCGCAGGTTTGTCACTCGAGTTTTCGAGCCTACGAAGGCACATTCGATTGAGCTACCTTCTTCGAACCTTACGTACGCTACTGCTGCCATAGCGCTTTCGCTCGCATCGCAGAAGATATGCAGCTGGGCGTGTTTATATCGGTCAGACGTGAGGAGGCGGTAGCATCTTGGGATCTTGATATCTGTTACTTTGGGAAGAACTGCCAACCATCGGTTCCAACCTTCGGCAATGTTTCCCCCAATTTGATGATTCTTTGTTAAATCGTAAATAACAAAGTTGGTGGGAACTAACGACGACAGGCAGAGTATTAATCTGAAATGGAAAAAGGACCAAGTTCTTATCAATTACGTCTCCTTAGATTTACTTTATGAATTTTACGATTATTTGAATCGATTACATATGTTAGAAAGTTCTCCTTTATTTTTATTATATGATACCTACTTTCACGTTTATTATTAGATTTATTTTTTTTCAAATGAATAAGTATCTGGATCAAAATCTTGATAAGTTTTAGTTGCTATCTTTGCTTCACGTTGCTGGAACAAGTTAGCTATTTTTTCTCATTTACATCTCTTTGTCTGACCCTTTCTTCAAATGTTAAATTTTCTTAATTTTCCCCAATAAAAATATTTTTGGGTGTGTTATTGATGAAACTGTGAATCGAATTGTTATACTTATAAGCTGCTTCCTGCATGAGTGATTTAACTGTAATATCTGGTTTTAGTGCTTTTATGCAACTAGCAATTTCACGGATCGTTGAATGGCATATCTCTATTTGTCCATTCGTTTCAGATCTGTTGACAGGAGTTTTAAAAAAATTTATTCCTAGATTCAAAATGGCTTGTTCGATAATATTTGAAACAAAACTACTTTCATTGTCCATTACGATTTGTGCTGGTAAATCCCAGTCATATAATAGTTGTAAAAGAACATTTTTAATGTCTGCTATAGATTTTGATTTAATGGGTCTGATTTTTTAAATATTTTAATAAGTTAATAAATAAGTTATTGGCATTATACGCAAATATATCTGTCGTGAATACCACGATCGAACGAAATTTTAAGCAATAATTTTAGGCGTGTCTTGGCGTGACTGTCGCCAAAATTTTAATTTTATTTGTGTTCAAATTCGCCGATCCAAAAGGCCTATTTTCCTTCTGTCGTCTTTTTTATACCCGGAGCTCAGGCTCCCATTTGCACACGCAGGTGCTCCTGAGCTCCTCTGGAACGCAAACCCGCGGTCTGGCAAACGCATCCTCCATCTACATCAAACGCAACCGATGACAGCTCGTCACTGTTGTGACATCGTCTCCCCAAATAAGCGTGCGCGTCGTTCGCTTGTTTATGTGTGCTGTCATCTAACCATGCGCCTGATTTGTGCTGCAGCAGGTAAGTATACTCATATGCTTATTTTTTTTAAGGTTGCTACGTTACCGCCGGATACGTCCAGAACAGCCAACTTCGTCGCCGGTCGTTCCAATGTGCCACTGGCTGTTCTTAAGGTTACCCGCCTCACTTGGCCGTCCTTCGACCGTATCACTCCCACCACTCGTCCTCTGGGCCATGTGTTCCGCGGTAGGTTCGCATCCACTATCACCACAACGTCTCCTTCTGCGATAGGGCGTACCGGCTTAAACCATTTCGTCCGGCGGGTGAGCGTAGGTAGGTAGTCAGCTATCCACTTTTTTCAGAACATATCGGCCAGTAACTGTGACGTCTTCCAGGATGTTTTAAGAGCCGCTGCGCTGTCGTCGTAGTTGGTAAGTGGTTTGTCCCCGCTCGCGCTTCCCAGGAGGAAGTGATTTGGCGTCAATGGTGGCTCTGAAACGTCATCCAATGGCAAATACGTTAACGGACGTGAATTAATTACCATCTCTATCTCCGCCAGCGCCGTGCCCAGAATTTCGTCGGTAGGGTGTCTCGGAAGCCGTAAAGCGATGATGTTCTTCTTTACCGACTGCACCAACCGCTCCCAGCATCCCCCGAAATGCGGCGCTCCTGGTGGATTGAATTTCCATATCAGTGCCTGTGACGTAAATTCCTCCATCAACTGTTCACGATCAACGTTCTTCAAGCCTTCTCTCAGCTCTCTCGATGCGCCAACGAAGTTAGTTCCGCAGTCAGACAGTATTTCAGCCGGCGCTCCACGTTTCGCGATAAAACGTCTAATCGCCAGGATGCACGACGACGTCGTTAGCGAGTGCGCTACTTCGAGATGGATCGCTCTTGTGGTTAAACACGTGAAAAGGACGCCCCATCGTTTCTCCACTCGTCTGCCCACGGCTACTGTCAAGGGGCCGAAGTAATCGACCCCGGTGAACGTGAAGGCGCGTTGGTAAGCTGCCAATCTTTCGACTGGAAGATTTCCCATCTCCGGAGGATCCGGCGCTGCGTCACGATTTTTGCATTCCTGGCATGCTCGGCGGACGCGATCGTACTCGGAACGCAGGCGTGGCACTTCGAATCTCTCCCTAATCGCGTTCAATGCTGTCTGGTGGTTCAAATGATGATACCGTTGGTGGTAGTACTCCATCAGCAGTGTGGTGACTCGGTGTCTCTTAGGCAGGATAATAGGACGCTTGGTGTCCTCGCTGACCCATGGGCAGTTTATCAGTCGTCCCCGAGACCTCATCACGTCATGCTCATCCAGTTCCGGTGAGAGTTTGTATAGAGTGCTATCCTTTTTAACAACCCTTTGCATTCCAGACTTCCCGACACGGTTTTGCAGGCCTCGGACCTCTTCAGGAAATGCCTCTCGCTGAGTTAGACGGAATATAATCCTTTCGGCCCGTCGTAATTCTTCCTGGGTAAGTGGGCCAACACTCTTCCGACCCTTTTTAGCCTTTAGCTCGAAAATGAAGCGGACAATGAATCCGACTGTCCTCAGCAATACGTTCCACTGAGAAAATCGTTCGAAGGATATAAACTGCTCTTTCGTGGCGTGGTGTAACAGCGACACCCGAATTTCCTCGGACGTCTCCCCAGTATCGGTTCCTTGCCCAGGCCACGTGTGGTCCGATTCCCAAAGAAAATCAGGGCCACGATACCACTGGCTCGAAGCGCTTAAATCCGGGTCTCGTTGCCACTTCGTACCAAGATCTGCGACATTTATCTTGGTTGAGATCCAGCGCCAGTCTTTCACGGCCGTATGCTCTAGCAGTTCTCTAACGCGACAGGCCACAAACTGATTGTATCGACGGTGGTCCGAACGTAACCAGCTTACCACGTTGCGAGAGTCGGTCCAATAGAATACGCGATCTAATCGAATGCGGTGGGATTGTATTATGGTGTTCGCTAACCTTGATCCAATAACTGCGGCTTGCAGCTCAAGGCGCGGAATCGTCGTATGTCGCAGGTTTGTCACTCGAGTTTTCGAGCCTACGAAGGCACATTCGATTGAGCTACCTTCTTCGAACCTTACGTACGCTACTGCTGCCATAGCGCTTTCGCTCGCATCGCAGAAGATATGCAGCTGGGCGTGTTTATATCGGTCAGACGTGAGGAGGCGGTAGCATCTTGGGATCTTGATATCTGTTACTTTGGGAAGAACTGCCAACCATCGGTTCCAACCTTCGGCAATGTTTCCCCCAATTTGATGATTCTTTGTTAAATCGTAAATAACAAAGTTGGTGGGAACTAACGACGACAGGCAGAGTATTAATCTGAAATGGAAAAAGGACCAAGTTCTTATCAATTACGTCTCCTTAGATTTACTTTATGAATTTTACGATTATTTGAATCGATTACATATGTTAGAAAGTTCTCCTTTATTTTTATTATATGATACCTACTTTCACGTTTATTATTATTATTATTATCTGGATCAAAATCTTGATAAGTTTTAGTTGCTATCTTTGCTTCACGTTGCTGGAACAAGTTAGCTATTTTTTCTCATTTACATCTCTTTGTCTGACCCTTTCTTCAAATGTTAAATTTTCTTAATTTTCCCCAATAAAAATATTTTTGGGTGTGTTATTGATGAAACTGTGAATCGAATTGTTATACTTATAAGCTGCTTCCTGCATGAGTGATTTAACTGTAATATCTGGTTTTAGTGCTTTTATGCAACTAGCAATTTCACGGATCGTTGAATGGCATATCTCTATTTGTCCATTCGTTTCAGATCTGTTGACAGGAGTTTTAAAAAAATTTATTCCTAGATTCAAAATGGCTTGTTCGATAATATTTGAAACAAAACTACTTTCATTGTCCATTACGATTTGTGCTGGTAAATCCCAGTCATATAATAGTTGTAAAAGAACATTTTTAATGTCTGCTATAGATTTTGATTTAATGGGTCTGATTTTTTAAATATTTTGAGAATTTATCTAACGATGAGATAAATAAGTTATTGGCATTATACGCAAATATATCTGTCGTGAATACCACGATCGAACGAAATTTTAAGCAATAATTTTAGGCGTGTCTTGGCGTGACTGTCGCCAAAATTATAATTTTATTTGTGTTCAAATTCGCCGATCCAAAAGGCCTATTTTCCTTCTGTCGTCTTTTTTATACCCGGAGCTCAGGCTCCCATTTGCACACGCAGGTGCTCCTGAGCTCCTCTGGAACGCAAACCCGCGGTCTGGCAAACGCATCCTCCATCTACATCAAACGCAACCGATGACAGCTCGTCACTGTTGTGACATCGTCTCCCCAAATAAGCGTGCGCGTCGTTCGCTTGTTTATGTGTGCTGTCATCTAACCATGCGCCTGATTTGTGCTGCAGCAGGTAAGTATACTCATATGCTTATTTTTTTTAAGGTTGCTACGTTACCGCCGGATACGTCCAGAACAGCCAACTTCGTCGCCGGTCGTTCCAATGTGCCACTGGCTGTTCTTAAGGTTACCCGCCTCACTTGGCCGTCCTTCGACCGTATCACTCCCACCACTCGTCCTCTGGGCCATGTGTTCCGCGGTAGGTTCGCATCCACTATCACCACAACGTCTCCTTCTGCGATAGGGCGTACCGGCTTAAACCATTTCGTCCGGCGGGTGAGCGTAGGTAGGTAGTCAGCTATCCACTTTTTCCAGAACATATCGGCCAGTAACTGTGACGTCTTCCAGGATGTTTTAAGAGCCGCTGCGCTGTCGTCGTAGTTGGTAAGTGGTTTGTCCCCGCTCGCGCTTCCCAGGAGGAAGTGATTTGGCGTCAATGGTGGCTCTGAAACGTCATCCAATGGCAAATACGTTAACGGACGTGAATTAATTACCATCTCTATCTCCGCCAGCGCCGTGCCCAGAATTTCGTCGGTAGGGTGTCTCGGAAGCCGTAAAGCGATGATGTTCTTCTTTACCGACTGCACCAACCGCTCCCAGCATCCCCCGAAATGCGGCGCTCCTGGTGGATTGAATTTCCATATCAGTGCCTGTGACGTAAATTCCTCCATCAACTGTTCACGATCAACGTTCTTCAAGCCTTCTCTCAGCTCTCTCGATGCGCCAACGAAGTTAGTTCCGCAGTCAGACAGTATTTCAGCCGGCGCTCCACGTTTCGCGATAAAACGTCTAATCGCCAGGATGCACGACGACGTCGTTAGCGAGTGCGCTACTTCGAGATGGATCGCTCTTGTGGTTAAACACGTGAAAAGGACGCCCCATCGTTTCTCCACTCGTCTGCCCACGGCTACTGTCAAGGGGCCGAAGTAATCGACCCCGGTGAACGTGAAGGCGCGTTGGTAAGCTGCCAATCTTTCGACTGGAAGATTTCCCATCTCCGGAGGATCCGGCGCTGCGTCACGATTTTTGCATTCCTGGCATGCTCGGCGGACGCGATCGTACTCGGAACGCAGGCGTGGCACTTCGAATCTCTCCCTAATCGCGTTCAATGCTGTCTGGTGGTTCAAATGATGATACCGTTGGTGGTAGTACTCCATCAGCAGTGTGGTGACTCGGTGTCTCTTAGGCAGGATAATAGGACGCTTGGTGTCCTCGCTGACCCATGGGCAGTTTATCAGTCGTCCCCGAGACCTCATCACGTCATGCTCATCCAGTTCCGGTGAGAGTTTGTATAGAGTGCTATCCTTTTTAACAACCCTTTGCATTCCAGACTTCCCGACACGGTTTTGCAGGCCTCGGACCTCTTCAGGAAATGCCTCTCGCTGAGTTAGACGGAATATAATCCTTTCGGCCCGTCGTAATTCTTCCTGGGTAAGTGGGCCAACACTCTTCCGACCCTTTTTAGCCTTTAGCTCGAAAATGAAGCGGACAATGAATCCGACTGTCCTCAGCAATACGTTCCACTGAGAAAATCGTTCGAAGGATATAAACTGCTCTTTCGTGGCGTGGTGTAACAGCGACACCCGAATTTCCTCGGACGTCTCCCCAGTATCGGTTCCTTGCCCAGGCCACGTGTGGTCCGATTCCCAAAGAAAATCAGGGCCACGATACCACTGGCTCGAAGCGCTTAAATCCGGGTCTCGTTGCCACTTCGTACCAAGATCTGCGACATTTATCTTGGTTGAGATCCAGCGCCAGTCTTTCACGGCCGTATGCTCTAGCAGTTCTCCAACGCGACAGGCCACAAACTGACTGTATCGACGGTGGTCCGAACGTAACCAGCTTACCACGTTGCGAGAGTCGGTCCAATAGAATACGCGATCTAATCGAATGCGGTGGGATTGTATTATGGTGTTCGCTAACCTTGATCCAATAACTGCGGCTTGCAGCTCAAGGCGCGGAATCGTCGTATGTCGCAGGTTTGTCACTCGAGTTTTCGAGCCTACGAAGGCACATTCGATTGAGCTACCTTCTTCGAACCTTACGTACGCTACTGCTGCCATAGCGCTTTCGCTCGCATCGCAGAAGATATGCAGCTGGGCGTGTTTATATCGGTCAGACGTGAGGAGGCGGTAGCATCTTGGGATCTTGATATCTGTTACTTTGGGAAGAACTGCCAACCATCGGTTCCAACCTTCGGCAATGTTTCCCCCAATTTGATGATTCTTTGTTAAATCGTAAATAACAAAGTTGGTGGGAACTAACGACGACAGGCAGAGTATTAATCTGAAATGGAAAAAGGACCAAGTTCTTATCAATTACGTCTCCTTAGATTTACTTTATGAATTTTACGATTATTTGAATCGATTACATATGTTAGAAAGTTCTCCTTTATTTTTATTATATGATACCTACTTTCACGTTTATTATTATTATTATTATCTGGATCAAAATCTTGATAAGTTTTAGTTGCTATCTTTGCTTCACGTTGCTGGAACAAGTTAGCTATTTTTTCTCATTTACATCTCTTTGTCTGACCCTTTCTTCAAATGTTAAATTTTCTTAATTTTCCCCAATAAAAATATTTTTGGGTGTGTTATTGATGAAACTGTGAATCGAATTGTTATACTTATAAGCTGCTTCCTGCATGAGTGATTTAACTGTAATATCTGGTTTTAGTGCTTTTATGCAACTAGCAATTTCACGGATCGTTGAATGGCATATCTCTATTTGTCCATTCGTTTCAGATCTGTTGACAGGAGTTTTAAAAAAATTTATTCCTAGATTCAAAATGGCTTGTTCGATAATATTTGAAACAAAACTACTTTCATTGTCCATTACGATTTGTGCTGGTAAATCCCAGTCATATAATAGTTGTAAAAGAACATTTTTAATGTCTGCTATAGATTTTGATTTAATGGGTCTGATTTTTTAAATATTTTGAGAATTTATCTAACGATGAGATAAATAAGTTATTGGCATTATACGCAAATATATCTGTCGTGAATACCACGATCGAACGAAATTTTAAGCAATAATTTTAGGCGTGTCTTGGCGTGTCTGTCGCCAAAATTATAATTTTATTTGTGTTCAAATTCGCCGATCCAAAAGGCCTATTTTCCTTCTGTCGTCTTTTTTATACCCGGAGCTCAGGCTCCCATTTGCACACGCAGGTGCTCCTGAGCTCCTCTGGAACGCAAACCCGCGGTCTGGCAAACGCATCCTCCATCTACATCAAACGCAACCGATGACAGCTCGTCACTGTTGTGACATCGTCTCCCCAAATAAGCGTGCGCGTCGTTCGCTTGTTTATGTGTGCTGTCATCTAACCATGCGCCTGATTTGTGCTGCAGCAGGTAAGTATACTCATATGCTTATTTTTTTTAAGGTTGCTACGTTACCGCCGGATACGTCCAGAACAGCCAACTTCGTCGCCGGTCGTTCCAATGTGCCACTGGCTGTTCTTAAGGTTACCCGCCTCACTTGGCCGTCCTTCGACCGTATCACTCCCACCACTCGTCCTCTGGGCCATGTGTTCCGCGGTAGGTTCGCATCCACTATCACCACAACGTCTCCTTCTGCGATAGGGCGTACCGGCTTAAACCATTTCGTCCGGCGGGTGAGCGTAGGTAGGTAGTCAGCAATCCACTTTTTCCAGAACATATCGGCCAGTAACTGTGACGTCTTCCAGGATGTTTTAAGAGCCGCTGCGCTGTCGTCGTAGTTGGTAAGTGGTTTGTCCCCGCTCGCGCTTCCCAGGAGGAAGTGATTTGGCGTCAATGGTGGCTCTGAAACGTCATCCAATGGCAAATACGTTAACGGACGTGAATTAATTACCATCTCTATCTCCGCCAGCGCCGTGCCCAGAATTTCGTCGGTAGGGTGTCTCGGAAGCCGTAAAGCGATGATGTTCTTCTTTACCGACTGCACCAACCGCTCCCAGCATCCCCCGAAATGCGGCGCTCCTGGTGGATTGAATTTCCATATCAGTGCCTGTGACGTAAATTCCTCCATCAACTGTTCACGATCAACGTTCTTCAAGCCTTCTCTCAGCTCTCTCGATGCGCCAACGAAGTTAGTTCCGCAGTCAGACAGTATTTCAGCCGGCGCTCCACGTTTCGCGATAAAACGTCTAATCGCCAGGATGCACGACGACGTCGTTAGCGAGTGCGCTACTTCGAGATGGATCGCTCTTGTGGTTAAACACGTGAAAAGGACGCCCCATCGTTTCTCCACTCGTCTGCCCACGGCTACTGTCAAGGGGCCGAAGTAATCGACCCCGGTGAACGTGAAGGCGCGTTGGTAAGCTGCCAATCTTTCGACTGGAAGATTTCCCATCTCCGGAGGATCCGGCGCTGCGTCACGATTTTTGCATTCCTGGCATGCTCGGCGGACGCGATCGTACTCGGAACGCAGGCGTGGCACTTCGAATCTCTCCCTAATCGCGTTCCATGCTGTCTGGTGGTTCAAATGATGATACCGTTGGTGGTAGTACTCCATCAGCAGTGTGGTGACTCGGTGTCTCTTAGGCAGGATAATAGGACGCTTGGTGTCCTCGCTGACCCATGGGCAGTTTATCAGTCGTCCCCGAGACCTCATCACGTCATGCTCATCCAGTTCCGGTGAGAGTTTGTATAGAGTGCTATCCTTTTTAACAACCCTTTGCATTCCAGACTTCCCGACACGGTTTTGCAGGCCTCGGACCTCTTCAGGAAATGCCTCTCGCTGAGTTAGACGGAATATAATCCTTTCGGCCCGTCGTAATTCTTCCTGGGTAAGTGGGCCAACACTCTTCCGACCCTTTTTAGCCTTTAGCTCGAAAATGAAGCGGACAATGAATCCGACTGTCCTCAGCAATACGTTCCACTGAGAAAATCGTTCGAAGGATATAAACTGCTCTTTCGTGGCGTGGTGTAACAGCGACACCCGAATTTCCTCGGACGTCTCCCCAGTATCGGTTCCTTGCCCAGGCCACGTGTGGTCCGATTCCCAAAGAAAATCAGGGCCACGATACCACTGGCTCGAAGCGCTTAAATCCGGGTCTCGTTGCCACTTCGTACCAAGATCTGCGACATTTATCTTGGTTGAGATCCAGCGCCAGTCTTTCACGGCCGTATGCTCTAGCAGTTCTCCAACGCGACAGGCCACAAACTGACTGTATCGACGGTGGTCCGAACGTAACCAGCTTACCACGTTGCGAGAGTCGGTCCAATAGAATACGCGATCTAATCGAATGCGGTGGGATTGTATTATGGTGTTCGCTAACCTTGATCCAATAACTGCGGCTTGCAGCTCAAGGCGCGGAATCGTCGTATGTCGCAGGTTTGTCACTCGAGTTTTCGAGCCTACGAAGGCACATTCGATTGAGCTACCTTCTTCGAACCTTACGTACGCTACTGCTGCCATAGCGCTTTCGCTCGCATCGCAGAAGATATGCAGCTGGGCGTGTTTATATCGGTCAGACGTGAGGAGGCGGTAGCATCTTGGGATCTTGATATCTGTTACTTTGGGAAGAACTGCCAACCATCGGTTCCAACCTTCGGCAATGTTTCCCCCAATTTGATGATTCTTTGTTAAATCGTAAATAACAAAGTTGGTGGGAACTAACGACGACAGGCAGAGTATTAATCTGAAATGGAAAAAGGACCAAGTTCTTATCAATTACGTCTCCTTAGATTTACTTTATGAATTTTACGATTATTTGAATCGATTACATATGTTAGAAAGTTCTCCTTTATTTTTATTTTATGATACCTACTTTCACGTTTATTATTAGATTTATTTTTTTTTCAAATGAATAAGTATCTGGATCAAAATCTTGATAAGTTTTAGTTGCTATCTTTGCTTCACGTTGCTGGAACAAGTTAGCTATTTTTTCTCATTTACATCTCTTTGTCTGACCCTTTCTTCAAATGTTAAATTTTCTTAATTTTCCCCAATAAAAATATTTTTGGGTGTGTTATTGATGAAACTGTGAATCGAATTGTTATACTTGTAGCGTAGCGAACATTATCTTTATATTTTAGTTTGCACCTCGGACACTCGACTCTCGTACATAAACGGGTGGCATACTTATGCACTGCAAGATTTTTAGTACAAGGCGCTGCCTTGATAACATAGAAATAAAATAAGCTCTCTTTAATTCCAAACTCCAAGGCGGTAAGACGTGTTCTTAAGCGACATCCGAAATCGAATCAGAAAAGGCGTAAGCCCCCAAATTGGTGACCCCGAACTCCGAACACTCCGTACCGCGAACACCCGACCGACCTAAGTAAAGACACTTCCGCAACGCCCCCGATTTATCCATTATCGATTGAGCTGGCCCCCTTTGATACGATCCCGACCGAGCCGAACAAGAACGACGAACCGTTATCCTTCCGTGACAAGCCGCGAGTGAACGAAACCACGCGTTTCGACATACCCTTTTTCTACCGCGCGTTTACACTATGCCACCGAAAGAGAAGCCCGTGGAAGACTCCTCTTCGTTGAAAAAAGAGGCTCACGAACACTATGGGAACGCGAAAATACATTTTCCCGATTTCGATGCTGAGGACGTGGAAACGTGGTTTGTCTGCTTGGAGGCGGCATTCTTTGTAAACGGTGTGAAGCAGGACAAATATAAATATAGCGCAGTCATTGTCGCTCTCGGCACCCGTGCAAGATTCGTGCACTCCACGATCGCGATTTGCAACAATTCTGACGCCACGGATCGGTATGACACCATAAAAAGAGCCGTTCTCGCACATTTTCAGCCGTCGGAAAACCAAAGGTTGACGAGCCTTCTCTCCGGCGTCTCGCTGGGTGACCAGAAACCGAGCCAATTATTATCAGAAATGCGCAGAATGGGTGGGGTAGGCTGTTCCGATGCAGTTCTATCCAACATTTGGCTACGCGCATTACCGACAACCGTACGATCGATCATCGCAGCCATCCCTTCGGCAACGTTAGATGAGCAAGCCACGGTTGCGGATAAAATAATGGAAGCCCCCCATGGTGATATCGCAGAAATCAAAAATACGCGTCCGCGTTCTCCAGCTATGCAAACCGTCACGCATGATAATGCACAGATTACAGCATTAGAGAGCAAGATCGAAGCACTCTCTCGGCGTTTCGACGAGTATCTATTCGTTCAACGACCCCGATCAGATGATCGACGCCCAAGGTCCCGTGCGCGAACGAGAGAAAGTACACGTGACTCATCAAACGCACACGAAAAACCCCCGCGACGATGGATATGCTTTTACCATTACCGATACGGAAACCTAGCCGAAAAGTGTGAGAAGGAGCACCCGAGAGACTCAGCCACACAGTGCATTTTTTTCTCCGAGCAAATGCCGATATCATCCCGAAAAAAATAGTTCGTTTTCGTCTTCCACGGAAACGTACTAGATCCCGATCACACACACGAAACCATTCACCAACACTCCTACTAAGCAGTAAAACCAACACTAATCCTTCAGCCGAAGAACCCATAGGCACTTATCACTCACCATGGCTAGCACCACACACCACACCTAATAGCACCAACTCCGATATTTTTTCACCAAAGGTTTGCCGCATCCACATCACCGATAAATCTTCACACCGCCGTTTTTTAATCGATACCGGTGCCGAGATATCGGTGATCCCACCAAACACACAAGAACGATGTAATCCGTCAACGTCACGGAAACTTTATGCCGCGAACAATACGCAAATTCATACTTACGGTCAAAAAACCTTAGCGGTAGATCTTGGTTTATCGAGGAAATACTCCTGGTCGTTTATTGTAGCAGACGTTACAAGTCCAATAATCGGCGCAGATTTCCTTAGACATTACGATCTACTCGCCGACGCTAAAAGACACAGATTAATCGAAAACAAAATGAACAACCTTCTGCCAAGCAAAACAAGCAACTTGCCAAACATAGAATGTCTTAGCGCATCAAACCCATTTGCCACAACGATGCACAACTTTAGAGACATCACAACTTTCGATTCGAAACGTAAACCGACTAATGTTGTAGAACACCAAATCATCACCACCGGTCCGCCTGTGTTTTGCAAGCCACGAAGATTATCGGGAGAAAAACTGCAGGCAGCCAAACAAGAGTTTCGATACATGATCGAGCAAGGAATTTGCCAACCATCGAAAAGCAGCTGGGCTAGTCCCTTACACCTTGTGCGAAAAAAGGACGGCAAGTGGCGACCGTGCGGCGACTATAGAAATCTGAATGCGATTACTGAGCCAGACAGGTACCCTATACCACACATACAAGATGTTAGCAATATTTTACACGGGAACACGATTTTTTCCTGTATTGATCTACAACGGGCTTATCATCAGATTCCGTTGGCCAAAAACGATGTACCAAAAACTGCAATAACGACTCCCTTCGGATTATACGAATTTTTGTTCATGACGTTTGGTTTAAGAAACGCTGGACAAACTTTACAACGCTATCTACACTGCATCCTGAGCGATCTTCCATTCGTATTCCCGTACGTAGATGATTTGTGCATAGCATCCGTTAATGAGGAGGAACATAACAAACACCTTGAAACCGTATTTCAACGATTGAGACAGAACGGATTGGCAATAAACGTGGAAAAGTGCCAAATAGGAAAACCCACCGTTATCTTCCTCGGTCACGAGATAACACCACAGGGAATAAAACCGAACCCCTCAAAAGTTCAGGCGATACTCGACCTTCCAAGACCGAAACTGGCCAAGAAACTACGACAATTCCTGGGCACGATTAATTTTTACCGGCGTTTTATCCCACACGCCGCAAACAACCAACGGATTCTGCAAAGAATGATTAAAGGCAACGTGCGAAACGACAACACGGTACTGGAATGGGATGAGGAAACCAACAACGCGTTCGTGAAGTGCAAAGAAGACCTGGCCAATGCAACACTTCTTGCACATCCTTCACTCGATGCCAAGTTATGTTTACACGTCGATGCATCAAACGTAGCTGTAGGAGGAGCCTTACATCAGATCACCGAACGCGGTCTCGAACCCCTTGCCTTTTTTTCCAAAAAACTTAATACAACGTTGCAGAAAGCAAGCACCTACGACCGCGAACTGTACGGCATGTACGAAGCAGTGAAATATTTCCGGGATCTCCTTGAAGCACGGGTATTCTGCATCTACACAGACCACAAGCCTTTGGTGACAGCATTTCTCCAGCGACCCGAACGCGCAACCCCTACCCAACAACGCCGGTTAAGCTTTATTAGTGAGTACACAACGGACATTCGGCATATTCCAGGAGACGACAACGAAGTTGCAGACATGTTGAGTAGAATCGAAACTATTGTTTCGCAACCAATCGACTACGAGCTGATGGCAGAGCTACAGAAAACAGATGTTGAAATTCAGGCGCTTATAAAAAAACTACCGGAAGCCAGCACAATCCGCCTGAAAGCGCTTGAATTACCGTCGAAAAAGGACACTCTCTTGTGCGACGTCTCGACAGAAGGGATTCGACCCTTAGTGCCGACCAAACTGCGGAAACAAGTAATCGAAAAATTACACGATAACGCACACCCTGGCATACGAGGCACAACCCATCTTGTATCGCAGCGGTATGTCTGGCCATCAATAAGAAAGGACTGCAAGGAGTTCGTTTCGTCGTGTATTCAATGCCAAAGGAACAAGGTTACGAGGCATAATTTCACGGAGATAGAAAAAATCAAGGTGCCATCTCATAGATTTCAACACGTTCACATGGACCTCGTCGGACCACTACCCCCATCAGACGGTTACACCTACTGCTTAACAATGATCGATAAATTCACCAGGTGGCCGGAAGTGATCCCGTTGACGAACATGACCGCGGAAACGGTGGCACGCGCGTTCCTGGCGAACTGGATAGCAAGATTTGGCGTGCCTACTAAGATCACCACAGACCGCGGCAGACAGTTTGAGAGTGCACTCTTCAAGAAACTCTCTGAAACGCTCGGAATAGACCATTTTAAAACCTCTCCTTACCATCCGCAGGCAAACGGACAAATCGAACGTATCCACCGGCAACTCAAGTCAGCCCTTCTCTGCCACGATCGAACCCGATGGACAGAAGCATTGCCGTTGGTACTTTTAGGGATGCGTTCAACATTAAAAGAAGACCTCGGAGCGACAGTCGCTGAATTAACTTACGGAACCAACCTACGTTTACCCGGAGAGTATTTTGATAGTTCAACGAAAATCGACATCGCGACCCCAGAGTTTGTATCTAACCTTAAGGCAATAATGAGCAAAGTTAAACCGGTAGAAACGACTGATCACAACAGAAATAGAAAAACATTCCTACACCCAGGCTTACTATCTTGCACACATGTATTCGTCCGCGTAGATAGCGTTAGGCCGTCTTTAACGCCTCCTTATGAGGGCCCATACAGAGTAATACAAAAGAGAAGAAAAACTTATACAATTGAGAAGAAAGGAAGGAAAACAAACATATCCATAGATCGACTTAAGCGGCATTCACATCGGAAAAATTTTAATGAAAGGGGGAAGTGATGTAGCGTAGCGAACATTATCTTTATATTTTAGTTTGCACCTCGGACACTCGACTCTCGTACATAAACGGGTGGCATACTTATGCACTGCAAGATTTTTAGTACAAGGCGCTGCCTTGATAACATAGAAATAAAATAAGCTCTCTTTAATTCCAAACTCCAAGGCGGTAAGACGTGTTCTTAAGCGACATCCGAAATCGAATCAGAAAAGGCGTAAGCCCCCAAATACTTATAAGCTGCTTCCTGCATGAGTGATTTAACTGTAATATCTGGTTTTAGTGCTTTTATGCAACTAGCAATTTCACGGATCGTTGAATGGCATATCTCTATTTGTCCATTCGTTTCAGATCTGTTGACAGGAGTTTTAAAAAAATTTATTCCTAGATTCAAAATGGCTTGTTCGATAATATTTGAAACAAAACTACTTTCATTGTCCATTACGATTTGTGCTGGTAAATCCCAGTCATATAATAGTTGTAAAAGAACATTTTTAATGTCTGCTATAGATTTTGATTTAATGGGTCTGATTTTTTAAATATTTTGAGAATTTATCTAACGATGAGATAAATAAGTTATTGGCATTATACGCAAATATATCTGTCGTGAATACCACGATCGAACGAAATTTTAAGCAATAATTTTAGGCGTGTCTTGGCGTGACTGTCGCCAAAATTATAATTTTATTTGTGTTCAAATTCGCCGATCCAAAAGGCCTATTTTCCTTCTGTCGTCTTTTTTATACCCGGAGCTCAGGCTCCCATTTGCACACGCAGGTGCTCCTGAGCTCCTCTGGAACGCAAACCCGCGGTCTGGCAAACGCATCCTCCATCTACATCAAACGCAACCGATGACAGCTCGTCACTGTTGTGACATCGTCTCCCCAAATAAGCGTGCGCGTCGTTCGCTTGTTTATGTGTGCTGTCATCTAACCATGCGCCTGATTTGTGCTGCAGCAGGTAAGTATACTCATATGCTTATTTTTTTTAAGGTTGCTACGTTACCGCCGGATACGTCCAGAACAGCCAACTTCGTCGCCGGTCGTTCCAATGTGCCACTGGCTGTTCTTAAGGTTACCCGCCTCACTTGGCCGTCCTTCGACCGTATCACTCCCACCACTCGTCCTCTGGGCCATGTGTTCCGCGGTAGGTTCGCATCCACTATCACCACAACGTCTCCTTCTGCAATAGGGCGTACCGGCTTAAACCATTTCGTCCGGCGGGTGAGCGTAGGTAGGTAGTCAGCTATCCACTTTTTCCAGAACATATCGGCCAGTAACTGTGACGTCTTCCAGGATGTTTTAAGAGCCGCTGCGCTGTCGTCGTAGTTGGTAAGTGGTTTGTCCCCGCTCGCGCTTCCCAGGAGGAAGTGATTTGGCGTCAATGGTGGCTCTGAAACGTCATCCAATGGCAAATACGTTAACGGACGTGAATTAATTACCATCTCTATCTCCGCCAGCGCCGTGCCCAGAATTTCGTCGGTAGGGTGTCTCGGAAGCCGTAAAGCGATGATGTTCTTCTTTACCGACTGCACCAACCGCTCCCAGCATCCCCCGAAATGCGGCGCTCCTGGTGGATTGAATTTCCATATCAGTGCCTGTGACGTAAATTCCTCCATCAACTGTTCACGATCAACGTTCTTCAAGCCTTCTCTCAGCTCTCTCGATGCGCCAACGAAGTTAGTTCCGCAGTCAGACAGTATTTCAGCCGGCGCTCCACGTTTCGCGATAAAACGTCTAATCGCCAGGATGCACGACGACGTCGTTAGCGAGTGCGCTACTTCGAGATGGATCGCTCTTGTGGTTAAACACGTGAAAAGGACGCCCCATCGTTTCTCCACTCGTCTGCCCACGGCTACTGTCAAGGGGCCGAAGTAATCGACCCCGGTGAACGTGAAGGCGCGTTGGTAAGCTGCCAATCTTTCGACTGGAAGATTTCCCATCTCCGGAGGATCCGGCGCTGCGTCACGATTTTTGCATTCCTGGCATGCTCGGCGGACGCGATCGTACTCGGAACGCAGGCGTGGCACTTCGAATCTCTCCCTAATCGCGTTCAATGCTGTCTGGTGGTTCAAATGATGATACCGTTGGTGGTAGTACTCCATCAGCAGTGTGGTGACTCGGTGTCTCTTAGGCAGGATAATAGGACGCTTGGTGTCCTCGCTGACCCATGGGCAGTTTATCAGTCGTCCCCGAGACCTCATCACGTCATGCTCATCCAGTTCCGGTGAGAGTTTGTATAGAGTGCTATCCTTTTTAACAACCCTTTGCATTCCAGACTTCCCGACACGGTTTTGCAGGCCTCGGACCTCTTCAGGAAATGCCTCTCACTGAGTTAGACGGAATATAATCCTTTCGGCCCGTCGTAATTCTTCCTGGGTAAGTGGGCCAACACTCTTCCGACCCTTTTTAGCCTTTAGCTCGAAAATGAAGCGGACAATGAATCCGACTGTCCTCAGCAATACGTTCCACTGAGAAAATCGTTCGAAGGATATAAACTGCTCTTTCGTGGCGTGGTGTAACAGCGACACCCGAATTTCCTCGGACGTCTCCCCAGTATCGGTTCCTTGCCCAGGCCACGTGTGGTCCGATTCCCAAAGAAAATCAGGGCCACGATACCACTGGCTCGAAGCGCTTAAATCCGGGTCTCGTTGCCACTTCGTACCAAGATCTGCGACATTTATCTTGGTTGAGATCCAGCGCCAGTCTTTCACGGCCGTATGCTCTAGCAGTTCTCCAACGCGACAGGCCACAAACTGACTGTATCGACGGTGGTCCGAACGTAACCAGCTTACCACGTTGCGAGAGTCGGTCCAATAGAATACGCGATCTAATCGAATGCGGTGGGATTGTATTATGGTGTTCGCTAACCTTGATCCAATAACTGCGGCTTGCAGCTCAAGGCGCGGAATCGTCGTATGTCGCAGGTTTGTCACTCGAGTTTTCGAGCCTACGAAGGCACATTCGATTGAGCTACCTTCTTCGAACCTTACGTACGCTACTGCTGCCATAGCGCTTTCGCTCGCATCGCAGAAGATATGCAGCTGGGCGTGTTTATATCGGTCAGACGTGAGGAGGCGGTAGCATCTTGGGATCTTGATATCTGTTACTTTGGGAAGAACTGCCAACCATCGGTTCCAACCTTCGGCAATGTTTCCCCCAATTTGATGATTCTTTGTTAAATCGTAAATAACAAAGTTGGTGGGAACTAACGACGACAGGCAGAGTATTAATCTGAAATGGAAAAAGGACCAAGTTCTTATCAATTACGTCTCCTTAGATTTACTTTATGAATTTTACGATTATTTGAATCGATTACATATGTTAGAAAGTTCTCCTTTATTTTTATTATATGATACCTACTTTCACGTTTATTATTAGATTTATTTTTTTTCAAATGAATAAGTATCTGGATCAAAATCTTGATAAGTTTTAGTTGCTATCTTTGCTTCACGTTGCTGGAACAAGTTAGCTATTTTTTCTCATTTACATCTCTTTGTCTGACCCTTTCTTCAAATGTTAAATTTTCTTAATTTTCCCCAATAAAAATATTTTTGGGTGTGTTATTGATGAAACTGTGAATCGAATTGTTATACTTATAAGCTGCTTCCTGCATGAGTGATTTAACTGTAATATCTGGTTTTAGTGCTTTTATGCAACTAGCAATTTCACGGATCGTTGAATGGCATATCTCTATTTGTCCATTCGTTTCAGATCTGTTGACAGGAGTTTTAAAAAAATTTATTCCTAGATTCAAAATGGCTTGTTCGATAATATTTGAAACAAAACTACTTTCATTGTCCATTACGATTTGTGCTGGTAAATCCCAGTCATATAATAGTTGTAAAAGAACATTTTTAATGTCTGCTATAGATTTTGATTTAATGGGTCTGATTTTTTAAATATTTTGAGAATTTATCTAACGATGAGATAAATAAGTTATTGGCATTATACGCAAATATATCTGTCGTGAATACCACGATCGAACGAAATTTTAAGCAATAATTTTAGGCGTGTCTTGGCGTGACTGTCGCCAAAATTATAATTTTATTTGTGTTCAAATTCGCCGATCCAAAAGGCCTATTTTCCTTCTGTCGTCTTTTTTATACCCGGAGCTCAGGCTCCCATTTGCACACGCAGGTGCTCCTGAGCTCCTCTGGAACGCAAACCCGCGGTCTGGCAAACGCATCCTCCATCTACATCAAACGCAACCGATGACAGCTCGTCACTGTTGTGACATCGTCTCCCCAAATAAGCGTGCGCGTCGTTCGCTTGTTTATGTGTGCTGTCATCTAACCATGCGCCTGATTTGTGCTGCAGCAGGTAAGTATACTCATATGCTTATTTTTTTTTAAGGTTGCTACGTTACCGCCGGATACGTCCAGAACAGCCAACTTCGTCGCCGGTCGTTCCAATGTGCCACTGGCTGTTCTTAAGGTTACCCGCCTCACTTGGCCGTCCTTCGACCGTATCACTCCCACCACTCGTCCTCTGGGCCATGTGTTCCGCGGTAGGTTCGCATCCACTATCACCACAACGTCTCCTTCTGCGATAGGGCGTACCGGCTTAAACCATTTCGTCCGGCGGGTGAGCGTAGGTAGGTAGTCAGCTATCCACTTTTTCCAGAACATATCGGCCAGTAACTGTGACGTCTTCCAGGATGTTTTAAGAGCCGCTGCGCTGTCGTCGTAGTTGGTAAGTGGTTTGTCCCCGCTCGCGCTTCCCAGGAGGAAGTGATTTGGCGTCAATGGTGGCTCTGAAACGTCATCCAATGGCAAATACGTTAACGGACGTGAATTAATTACCATCTCTATCTCCGCCAGCGCCGTGCCCAGAATTTCGTCGGTAGGGTGTCTCGGAAGCCGTAAAGCGATGATGTTTTTCTTTACCGACTGCACCAACCGCTCCCAGCATCCCCCGAAATGCGGCGCTCCTGGTGGATTGAATTTCCATATCAGTGCCTGTGACGTAAATTCCTCCATCAACTGTTCACGATCAACGTTCTTCAAGCCTTCTCTCAGCTCTCTCGATGCGCCAACGAAGTTAGTTCCGCAGTCAGACAGTATTTCAGCCGGCGCTCCACGTTTCGCGATAAAACGTCTAATCGCCAGGATGCACGACGACGTCGTTAGCGAGTGCGCTACTTCGAGATGGATCGCTCTTGTGGTTAAACACGTGAAAAGGACGCCCCATCGTTTCTCCACTCGTCTGCCCACGGCTACTGTCAAGGGGCCGAAGTAATCGACCCCGGTGAACGTGAAGGCGCGTTGGTAAGCTGCCAATCTTTCGACTGGAAGATTTCCCATCTCCGGAGGATCCGGCGCTGCGTCACGATTTTTGCATTCCTGGCATGCTCGGCGGACGCGATCGTACTCGGAACGCAGGCGTGGCACTTCGAATCTCTCCCTAATCGCGTTCAATGCTGTCTGGTGGTTCAAATGATGATACCGTTGGTGGTAGTACTCCATCAGCAGTGTGGTGACTCGGTGTCTCTTAGGCAGGATAATAGGACGCTTGGTGTCCTCGCTGACCCATGGGCAGTTTATCAGTCGTCCCCGAGACCTCATCACGTCATGCTCATCCAGTTCCGGTGAGAGTTTGTATAGAGTGCTATCCTTTTTAACAACCCTTTGCATTCCAGACTTCCCGACACGGTTTTGCAGGCCTCGGACCTCTTCAGGAAATGCCTCTCGCTGAGTTAGACGGAATATAATCCTTTCGGCCCGTCGTAATTCTTCCTGGGTAAGTGGGCCAACACTCTTCCGACCCTTTTTAGCCTTTAGCTCGAAAATGAAGCGGACAATGAATCCGACTGTCCTCAGCAATACGTTCCACTGAGAAAATCGTTCGAAGGATATAAACTGCTCTTTCGTGGCGTGGTGTAACAGCGACACCCGAATTTCCTCGGACGTCTCCCCAGTATCGGTTCCTTGCCCAGGCCACGTGTGGTCCGATTCCCAAAGAAAATCAGGGCCACGATACCACTGGCTCGAAGCGCTTAAATCCGGGTCTCGTTGCCACTTCGTACCAAGATCTGCGACATTTATCTTGGTTGAGATCCAGCGCCAGTCTTTCACGGCCGTATGCTCTAGCAGTTCTCCAACGCGACAGGCCACAAACTGACTGTATCGACGGTGGTCCGAACGTAACCAGCTTACCACGTTGCGAGAGTCGGTCCAATAGAATACGCGATCTAATCGAATGCGGTGGGATTGTATTATGGTGTTCGCTAACCTTGATCCAATAACTGCGGCTTGCAGCTCAAGGCGCGGAATCGTCGTATGTCGCAGGTTTGTCACTCGAGTTTTCGAGCCTACGAAGGCACATTCGATTGAGCTACCTTCTTCGAACCTTACGTACGCTACTGCTGCCATAGCGCTTTCGCTCGCATCGCAGAAGATATGCAGCTGGGCGTGTTTATATCGGTCAGACGTGAGGAGGCGGTAGCATCTTGGGATCTTGATATCTGTTACTTTGGGAAGAACTGCCAACCATCGGTTCCAACCTTCGGCAATGTTTCCCCCAATTTGATGATTCTTTGTTAAATCGTAAATAACAAAGTTGGTGGGAACTAACGACGACAGGCAGAGTATTAATCTGAAATGGAAAAAGGACCAAGTTCTTATCAATTACGTCTCCTTAGATTTACTTTATGAATTTTACGATTATTTGAATCGATTACATATGTTAGAAAGTTCTCCTTTATTTTTATTATATGATACCTACTTTCACGTTTATTATTATTATTATTATCTGGATCAAAATCTTGATAAGTTTTAGTTGCTATCTTTGCTTCACGTTGCTGGAACAAGTTAGCTATTTTTTCTCATTTACATCTCTTTGTCTGACCCTTTCTTCAAATGTTAAATTTTCTTAATTTTCCCCAATAAAAATATTTTTGGGTGTGTTATTGATGAAACTGTGAATCGAATTGTTATACTTATAAGCTGCTTCCTGCATGAGTGATTTAACTGTAATATCTGGTTTTAGTGCTTTTATGCAACTAGCAATTTCACGGATCGTTGAATGGCATATCTCTATTTGTCCATTCGTTTCAGATCTGTTGACAGGAGTTTTAAAAAAATTTATTCCTAGATTCAAAATGGCTTGTTCGATAATATTTGAAACAAAACTACTTTCATTGTCCATTACGATTTGTGCTGGTAAATCCCAGTCATATAATAGTTGTAAAAGAACATATTTAATGTCTGCTATAGATTTTGATTTAATGGGTCTGATTTTTTAAATATTTTGAGAATTTATCTAACGATGAGATAAATAAGTTATTGGCATTATACGCAAATATATCTGTCGTGAATACCACGATCGAACGAAATTTTAAGCAATAATTTTAGGCGTGTCTTGGCGTGACTGTCGCCAAAATTATAATTTTATTTGTGTTCAAATTCGCCGATCCAAAAGGCCTATTTTCCTTCTGTCGTCTTTTTTATACCCGGAGCTCAGGCTCCCATTTGCACACGCAGGTGCTCCTGAGCTCCTCTGGAACGCAAACCCGCGGTCTGGCAAACGCATCCTCCATCTACATCAAACGCAACCGATGACAGCTCGTCACTGTTGTGACATCGTCTCCCCAAATAAGCGTGCGCGTCGTTCGCTTGTTTATGTGTGCTGTCATCTAACCATGCGCCTGATTTGTGCTGCAGCAGGTAAGTATACTCATATGCTTATTTTTTTTTAAGGTTGCTACGTTACCGCCGGATACGTCCAGAACAGCCAACTTCGTCGCCGGTCGTTCCAATGTGCCACTGGCTGTTCTTAAGGTTACCCGCCTCACTTGGCCGTCCTTCGACCGTATCACTCCCACCACTCGTCCTCTGGGCCATGTGTTCCGCGGTAGGTTCGCATCCACTATCACCACAACGTCTCCTTCTGCGATAGGGCGTACCGGCTTAAACCATTTCGTCCGGCGGGTGAGCGTAGGTAGGTAGTCAGCTATCCACTTTTTCCAGAACATATCGGCCAGTAACTGTGACGTCTTCCAGGATGTTTTAAGAGCCGCTGCGCTGTCGTCGTAGTTGGTAAGTGGTTTGTCCCCGCTCGCGCTTCCCAGGAGGAAGTGATTTGGCGTCAATGGTGGCTCTGAAACGTCATCCAATGGCAAATACGTTAACGGACGTGAATTAATTACCATCTCTATCTCCGCCAGCGCCGTGCCCAGAATTTCGTCGGTAGGGTGTCTCGGAAGCCGTAAAGCGATGATGTTCTTCTTTACCGACTGCACCAACCGCTCCCAGCATCCCCCGAAATGCGGCGCTCCTGGTGGATTGAATTTCCATATCAGTGCCTGTGACGTAAATTCCTCCATCAACTGTTCACGATCAACGTTCTTCAAGCCTTCTCTCAGCTCTCTCGATGCGCCAACGAAGTTAGTTCCGCAGTCAGACAGTATTTCAGCCGGCGCTCCACGTTTCGCGATAAAACGTCTAATCGCCAGGATGCACGACGACGTCGTTAGCGAGTGCGCTACTTCGAGATGGATCGCTCTTGTGGTTAAACACGTGAAAAGGACGCCCCATCGTTTCTCCACTCGTCTGCCCACGGCTACTGTCAAGGGGCCGAAGTAATCGACCCCGGTGAACGTGAAGGCGCGTTGGTAAGCTGCCAATCTTTCGACTGGAAGATTTTCCATCTCCGGAGGATCCGGCGCTGCGTCACGATTTTTGCATTCCTGGCATGCTCGGCGGACGCGATCGTACTCGGAACGCAGGCGTGGCACTTCGAATCTCTCCCTAATCGCGTTCAATGCTGTCTGGTGGTTCAAATGATGATACCGTTGGTGGTAGTACTCCATCAGCAGTGTGGTGACTCGGTGTCTCTTAGGCAGGATAATAGGACGCTTGGTGTCCTCGCTGACCCATGGGCAGTTTATCAGTCGTCCCCGAGACCTCATCACGTCATGCTCATCCAGTTCCGGTGAGAGTTTGTATAGAGTGCTATCCTTTTTAACAACCCTTTGCATTCCAGACTTCCCGACACGGTTTTGCAGGCCTCGGACCTCTTCAGGAAATGCCTCTCGCTGAGTTAGACGGAATATAATCCTTTCGGCCCGTCGTAATTCTTCCTGGGTAAGTGGGCCAACACTCTTCCGACCCTTTTTAGCCTTTAGCTCGAAAATGAAGCGGACAATGAATCCGACTGTCCTCAGCAATACGTTCCACTGAGAAAATCGTTCGAAGGATATAAACTGCTCTTTCGTGGCGTGGTGTAACAGCGACACCCGAATTTCCTCGGACGTCTCCCCAGTATCGGTTCCTTGCCCAGGCCACGTGTGGTCCGATTCCCAAAGAAAATCGAATGCGGTGGGATTGTATTATGGTGTTCGCTAACCTTGATCCAATAACTGCGGCTTGCAGCTCAAGGCGCGGAATCGTCGTATGTCGCAGGTTTGCCACTCGAGTTTTAGAGCCTACGAAGGCACATTCGATTGAGCTACCTTCTTCGAACCTTACGTACGCTACTGCTGCCATAGCGCTTTCGCTCGCATCGCAGAAGATATGCAGCTGGGCGTGTTTATATCGGTCAGACGTGAGGAGGCGGTAGCATCTTGGGATCTTGATATCTGTTACTTTGGGAAGAACTGCCAACCATCGGTTCCAACCTTCGGCAATGTTTCCCCCAATTTGATGATCCCAGTCAATTCCTGCTCGCCAGATTTCCTGAAGCAGAATCTTCAGGTAAACCAAAAGATTACCGATCAATCCGATCGGATCGTAGATGGCCATTAGCGTACGAAGCACTTCGCGCTTCGAGGGAAGCCTTTCGCCGGATAAAATTGATTCGTCGTGCTTAGGAGACAAACGAAAGGTAAATGAGTCGGTGGCCATATCCCACCACATGCCCAGCACCTTCTCGACGTGGTTCTCTGAACCCATGGTGATGCTTAGTTCGCTGGTCGATTGGTCTCCCCGTAAACGAGCTACGACTGCCGGTGAATTTGACGTCCAGTTCCGTATCTCGAACCCTCCTTGAGCGTGTATACGCCGCACTTCTTCGGCTAGTGCTATTGCCTCTTCTTCCGTCTCGACGCTGGCCAGCATATCGTCGACATAATGCTCCTGTACGATACATTCGACTGCTCTCGGAGACTCTTTCAAAAAACGGTTGGCGTTGAGGTTTTTTACGTACTGTGCACAACTCGGGGAACAGGCTGCACCGAAGGTCATAACGGTCACGGCATAGACGCTTGGCGTCACGCTTGGGTCGTCTGCACTATCCCAGAAGATGAGTTGCGAACGCTGATCCTTCGGTTTTATCAAGACCTGGTGAAACATTTCGCGAATGTCGCCGGTGACCGCAATACGGAATTCACGGAACTTGTACAGCACAGCCAAAAGGTTCGTCAAAAGTTGAGGGCCTGCAAGAAGGTATGTGTTAAGGCTCACCCCGTTAACTGCAGCCGCCGCGTCGAACACCATCCGAATCTTCCCCGGTTTGTTTACGTTGGTCACTGGGAAGATCGGCAGAAACCAGTCTCTGGGTCCTTTTCGAGCCAGCTCCTCGTTCGACAGTCGCCTGATGTACCCCTTTTGCTCATAGTCTGTCATTTTCTGTTTCACTGCCGTTGCTAATGATCCATCCTTCTCCATTCACCTTCGCAGGCACAAATACCGCCGAAGAGCCATGGCTCGGTTAGACGGAAGCCGCACATCCTCGTATCTCCAAAGGAGGCCCGTTTCGTAGCGTAACACACACAACCTCGTTTCCGCCGACAGAAGCTGCAAAGCGCGTTCGTCCTCCTTCGAATGCAGTGTGTTCGAGGGGGAAACTCCTATGGACTCGAGGGTAAAAAAACTTCTCACCGCAAGGTCAAGTGCTTTGTCTCCTCCGGAACTGCAGGCGCATATGTGGTAGCTGCGATATGCGCTCTGGGCTTCTGCAACATTAAAGGTCCCCTGACACGGCCCAAACACCGTGCACCCGAGGCGTGTTTTCGTGGCTACCGGTTGGTCCGTTTCTCCTTCAACACTGCGCAATGACTGCCCTAAGTGGCAGTTGTCAATGCCGATCAGGATGCGCGGCTTCGCCTTCTCGTACGACGTCAATGGGAGCCCGTTGAGATGAGGGTAACGATCCTTGAGGTCCCTTATCGCGACGGTTTGTTCCGGGAGCGCTAAGCTACGCAAGGAATGCACCTTGGGGAGTACGTAACACTGGCCCCGGTCACCCTGACACGACACGCGCAGCGAAAGACGAAGAGATTCTCTTTCCTCTCGCTCCGTTTCTCCTGTCCATCGTAGGCAGAGTGGATTAGGCGTGCCGACAAGACCCAATTCGTCCACTAAACCTTGTTCAACGAAGGTCGCTGACGACCCATCATCAAAAAAGGCGTAGGTATCTACACATGTGTCCTTCCCGTACACCGTCACGGGAACGTAGCGAAAAAGGACGACATCTTGGCTCGCCGTATGTGTGTTGCAGCTTTCCTTCGTCCGGATTGGTGCCGGCTCGGTCGTGTCGTCGTGCAAAAGACCATGGTGTGTAGCGCTGCATCCGAACTTTCCGCACGGTCTTCGAGTGCGACAGTGACCGGGATGTCGACCCAAACATTGCCGACAAAGCCGCTTTGTTTTCACCATCAACCAGCGCCCTTCAACGTCGAGCTGAATAAATTTCCCGCAGTCGGTGGGCTTGTGGTTTCCTTCGTGGCAAATAACGCACCCGTTGCTGCCTTTTACAGTCGAAGGAAATGTCGGTGCATCTGTGCGTGAGGAAAGAGAGTGCGCGTTTAAACGGCTTACCTGGCCGCGTCGGTTTGACGTTCCCTTGGAGTCGTGAAAGACGATCGACAAACTCGACGCCTTCACGAGCCGGTCCAACCATCGCTCCAAGTCCGACAGCGTCGCTCGCGTTAGATCCAGTCGGTGATCGTTCCATCGTAGTCGTTCCGCCGGTGGCAACTTCTCTACGATCTCGTGCAGCAGGGTCGCGTCGCATTCATATTCGTACATGCCGCATGCCTTAACAGTGGCACACATGTTTAGCACCGCCACCCCGAATTCTACCAGCGACTCGGGTTGCGCTGTGTCCGGTGAAGGCATGCGACGGATTTTCTGGACGAGCGAGTTAACGATGATCTCCGGGCGGCCAAAAAGTGTCCTGAGCATCTCGATGGCGCCGTCCAAGTACGACGGAATCAGCAAACGATATCGGACCGCCTCCAGTGCCTTACCCTTCAAGGCCTTTTGCACGCGTAGCAGATTTTCGTCTGGGGAGTAACCACATAGTGCCGTAGAGCGCTCGTAGCTCGATATAAATATCGGCCATTCCTCCGGAGCACCGGTAAATATCGGCAGGTCGTGGCTAGTGCCCTGGCGTGCCGTTATTTGGCTCACATTAAGTGTCGTGTTTTGTGCCGTGTAATCGTGTCCTTGCGGGTTGTTAAAGGTGTACTCGTGTCTCGAAACGTCGCCGCCGTGAAAGAATGTTTCGTGAGCAGGCATTGGTGGCGAAGCCGTCGGCCAGTGATGTGTGTACGGATCGGCCATCGATGGATCCGTCGCACGACCCAGCATCGTTGAACCCGGGAGGGCGCCGGTCATCTGCGTCGTCGAATGACCCGCCATTGCAAATGTAGATGTAGGGCCCGTCATTCGTGTTGTGGATGTGCCCGCCATGCTTCTTGGTGTTTGTGCGCCCGCCATCATACCGGCGGTCGTTGCTCCTGTGACCAGCTGACCGGGCGTTGACCTTATCATCAGCTGATTGGGCGGTGCACTCGAAACTGTGTACGGTTGTGGCGCGAAAATTCCCGTTGCTTGGGGGGTCCGTCCGGTTATTGGTGGGTAAAATCTCACCTGATTTGGTAAGGGCCTCTCCGTTGGAATTGGGCTTTGTCTCGCCGAGGCGACGATCGACGCCCTTTCCATTTCAAGGAGCTGCAGCTGGCTCGTTATGGCCCTTAGCCGTTCAGTGCTGCTTGAATGCGCTTCCATAAGCGCTGTTCCCGTCATCCGCTCGTTCGGTTGTCGAGTCGTAGAGTTGGCCGCAGGGATGGGAATATCGTACATCCGTTCCTCCGGCTCGTTCACCGCCGCTTGCCGCTGTTCGATGGACTGATTCTGGTCCGACGCCGCTTCCCGCTGTTCGTCGAACAAACTCTCTACACTAGACATTTCACTCGCGGATGGTAAAATTATAATTTTGGAATGTGGTGAATACCACGATCGAACGAAATTTTAAGCAATAATTTTAGGCGTGTCTTGGCGTGACTGTCGCCAAAATTATAATTTTATTTGTGTTTAAATTCGCCGATCGAAAAGGCCTATTTTCCCTCTGTCGTCTCTTTTATACCCGGAGCTCAGGCTCCCATTTGCACACGCAGGTGCTCCTGAGCTCCTCTGGAACGGAAACCCGCGGTCTGGCAAACGCATCCTCCATCTACATCAAACGCAACCGATGACAGCTCGTCACTGTTGTGACAATATCAATATGAATTATTTCTCCTGGGTATTTTGGTGTTGGTGTTTTCGTATCTAAAAAGTTTTGTGGTTTCCTTTCATATTTTTCTATTTTGCAAATTTCACAAGTTTTTACAAAGTTTCTTATGGTCTTTGTCATTCCGGGAAAGTAATATTTTTTTATGAATTGCAAGGAATTTTCTTGAGCATTACGATGTGCAAAATTGTGTATTTCTTTGATTTTTTGTAGCTGTTCTTCCGCTGAAGCGATATCTTCTACTATTTTTATTTTTTGGATTGAACATAATTTTAAATATTTCTTGAATTTTTCCCATGGTATGTTCATCACATAATATACCATTTCTGACGGCAGGATTTAAAACTTTCTTTAATTTTTCTGTTAAGAATTCATTGGAAAAGAATGGTTCACAAAATACGTGTCGATGGTATCCAGGGAAAGGATTGGTGTATGCATATGAGAAATTGGTATTGGTGCGGAAAATTAGTTGGTTGCGAAAGACGTTAACAGGTGCTTCGGTAGATAGAATGAAAGAATTGTCATTATCTTCTGCAGAATGTTGTGTTGGTGTTAATGAATTAATTTGTACTCGAGATAATGCATCGGCTACAACATTAGCTTTACCTGGTTTGTAATGAAGTTCACAGTCATGTTCTTCTAGAAAAGCCTTCCATCTTTTTAGTTTTGCATTGTTATTTTTTGGAGATAGTGTGAATGTTAATGGGAGGTGATCAGTAAATTTTTTTAGTTTTGCTCCATATATAAAATTTCTTAAGGTTTGTAGAGCCCATACTACTGCTAGCATTTTCTTTTCGTTGGTAGCGTAGTTTTCTTCAGTCCTTGAAAGAGTCCTGGAAATAAAGGTTATTGGGCGTTCTCCATCCTGGTTCTGCTGAGATAAGACTGCTCCCAGTGCTTTATCTGAAGCATCTGTGGTTAAAATAAAAGGTTTTTCAAAGTCTGGAAATGTTAAAACATCATTTGAACAAAAAATGTTTTTCAAATATTGAAAAGATTTTTTTGCTGATTCATCTAGTGTAATCGGGAAATTTTTAGATTAATTTTTAGGAATTTGGCGATGGCCATCCTCTCCTCTTAGAAGTTTCGTAAGGGGTTTTGCAAGGCTTGCGTAATTACGAAACGTCTATAGTATCCAGAGAGTCTTAAAAATGATCTTAAATCTTTAAGGTTTTTTGGTTCGGGATATTTTTGAATACATTCAACCTTTTTTAAATTTGGCTTGAGACCTTCCGCAGATACGATAAAACCGAGAAATTCAACTTCTGTTTTGATGAATTCAGACTTATCTGTTTGGATTTTAAAATTAGCTTCTTTTAATGTTTGTAGAACTGTTTTTTAAATTTCGCATGTGTTCTTCGAATGTTTTTCTAAAAATGATAATGTCATCAATGTAGACATGACATATCTTTCCGATATGGTCTCTCAGAATATCATCCATCACTCTTTGGAAGATGGATGGTGCATTTTTGAGTCCAAAAGGCATTCTTATAAATTCAAATTTTCCATTATTCACAGAAAAGGCAGTTTTTTCTATGTCTTTTTTATTCATTGGAATTTGGTGAAAACTTGACGGGTGGTGAAGTATTTATTCGAACCTAAATTCGCTAAGACAGTAGAGGTGTTGGGTATTGGATAGCTGTCACTGATTGTTTTTGAATTGATTTTTCTATAATCGATCAAAAGTCGATATTTTTTTTCATTAGAAGCATCCATTTTTTTATTAACAATCCATACTGGAGAATTGTATGGAGATCTCGAAGGTCTAATAATTTCGTCGGATAATAATTTTGTAATTTGTTTATTGACTTGATTTTTTAAAGCTTGAGGATAAGGATAGGTTTTACTATAAACCGGAAAATTATCTGTTGTTTTTTTTCTGCTTTTACCTTTGTGGTAAATGGAAGTTTTTATCTGGAGGATGGAAAATATCTTTAAATTCTGTAAGGAGTTTTTTTAACTCATGTTTGTGATAGGCTTGGAGATGATCGTCTCTTACTTTTATTTGATTAACTTGCTGTAGTATATACTGTAAAATAGGTATTGTGAATTTGTTGTCAATAATTAATTTTTCATTTGCAGTATCGATTATAGAAAGTAAGGTAATGTAGAATTTATGCTAAAAAATTTAATTCACATTTTTCAAACTCTTCTGTTTCATTTCTTCAAACTCTTCTGTTTCATCATCCTGTTGTTTGTCATGATTTTTCATGTAACGTTCGTATGAGGACATTTCAGAGTCATCATACTCCTTCAAACTTTCTTCGTTATAATCTGAGTATTCCACTGGGTAACCTTGATTTTTTTGAATGGTTTCGACATTAAAGACTCGTTGTCTTTTTAGTGGTGGTCGATTGTTTCGGGAGGAGCCTGGTCGGTTCCCATAATTAATTTGTCTAGACCTTATGGATTGATCTACATCCATGGGTTCTGGATCTTGTTGTTTAAAAGGATTTTTGGGTGGTAAACCTGTTGGTTTAAAATTTTGAAAATTGTTGTTATAGTTTGGTCGCATTCCAAACGGCTTTTGCATTGGTGCAAAATGTCGATTAACGAATGGGTTTGGTGGTAGAGGGGGTCTGTTAAATGCATTCCGTGGAGGATGCGGTACTTGTGGGATAAGATTTCTGGGCGCTGTTGGCATTGGCATCGTTCTTGGTTTGGTAAGCATTTTTCTACATTCAATATTTTGGAATGAGATACAGTAGCTATAAGCTGCTGCTAGAGATGAAGGTTCATAATTTCTTATGAATTTGTATACATCTCCATCTAGTCCTCGGATAAATGAATCGACCGCTTTTTTATTATATGTTTCTATTAATGCCTTCGATGCTTCTTGAGGAGATTTCTGCTATTGCGTTGTTTATAAGAATGTTTGTTTCATCAATTCTCTTGATGATTCCGTTTGTGTAAACCTTTTCAAATGTGCAGTCTGAATGATTTCCTTGAATGATTCTTTGTACACATTCCGATGTTGGTTGAATATTTATACTTTCACAAGTATACAGATCTTGTTGGTTTTGATTGCATGGTTGTGATAATTCGTATATGTGTAATTCGTATCTGATGAAATAATTTTGCTTCAAGATGATTCGTTTGCTGTTGTTGATTATGGAGTCTACATAATTGTACTCATAAATATCTTTTGAACTTTGCGGAAACTTTAACATGTAGATAACATGCGTGGTATTCATTGTTACTTGAGCACTTGATTTTGCTAACATTTCTTCTGGTGATGTCACCGAAATGTTGTGGTCTGCAAGAAATTTCATCATTTCCTTAAGTTCTTCCAGGGATAAAATCTTACTGCTTGGTATGCCATGCTTTGCTAATAGAATAGCTTCTTCAAGATTTTCAAGATGATTTTGCAAAGAATCGAGATTTGATATTATGATAAGATGTTGTTTCTCAATAGATCTTTGCTTAAATCTTTCAAACTGAAGTTTGAGGACGTCGTTTGTGTTTGTTGTTAGATCTTGTAGTCGTTGGTTTATACCTTCATTGATGAGTACTTGTTGATTATTTTGCAGGATCAACGAAATGAGTGTTGAATTTATAATACGTATATCTTCGGCATCTGGATTTCCAGCGATCCATTTCCATGCTGTACCAATCGCATCCCATCGCTTTTGTCGCACTACTTGCGGTTTAATTTTACAATATGTTTCATATAATGTTTGTAGCTTAATACGAATTATGCTATATAATGGTCCTGAGTCGATATTTTGGGACAAATCTTATTATTTTCAATTATGTTTTCAATTTGTGTTATATCCAATGGGTGTACAATTCTTAAATATCCTGATTTGATTTGAGCTCTTCCGAGAGAAACTATGGCAAGTGGATTCTTTGTTAAATCGTAAATAACAAAGTTGGTGGGAACTAACGACGACAGGCAGAGTATTAATCTGAAATGGAAAAAGGACCAAGTTCTTATCAATTACGTCTCCTTAGATTTGCTTTATGAATTTTACGATTATTTGAATCGATTACATATGTTGGAAAGTTCTCCTTTATTTTTATTATATGTTACCTACTTTCACGTTTATTATTAGATTTATTTTTTTCAAATGAATAAGTATCTGGATCAAAATCTTGATAAGTTTTAGTTGCTATCTTTGCTTCACGTTGCTGGAACAAGTTAGCTATTTTTTTCTCATTTGCATCTCTTTGTCTGACCCTTTCTTCAAATGTTAAATTTTCTGAATTTTCCCCAATAAAAATATTTTTGGGTGTGTTATTGATGAAACTGTGAATCGAATTGTTATACTTATAAGCTGCTTCCTGCATGAGTGATTTAACTGTAATATCTGGTTTTAGTGCTTTTATGCATCTAGCAATTTCACGGATCGTTGAATGGCATTTCTCTATTTGTCCATTCGTTTCACATCTGTTGACAGGAGTTTTAAAATAATTTATTCCTAGATTCAAAATGGCTTGTTCGATAATATTTGAAACAAAACTACTTTCATTGTCCGTTACGATTTGTGCTGGTAAATCCCAGTCATATAATAGTTGTAAAAGAACATTTTTAATGTCTGCTATAGATTTTGATTTAATGGGTCTGATTTTTTAAATATTTTGAGAATTTATCTAACGATGAGATTAATAAGTTATTAGCATTATACGCAAATATATCAATATGAATTATTTCTCCTGGGTATTTTGGTGTTGGTGTTTTCTGTCTAAAAATTTTTGTGGTTTCCTTTCATATTTTTCTATTTTGCAAATTTCACAAATTTTTACAAAGTTTCTTATGGTCTTTGTCATTCCGGGAAAGTAATATTTTTTTATGAATTGCAAGGAATTTTCTTGAGCATTACGATGTGCAAAATTGTGTATTTCTTTGGTTTTTTGTAGCTGTTCTGCCGCTGAAGCGATATCTTCTACTATTTTTTGTGAATATCTTGCTTTTAGAATTTTTGGATTGAACATAATTTTAAATATTTCTTGAATTTTTCCCATGGTATGTTCATCACATAATATACCATTTCTGACGGCAGGATTTAAAACTTTCTTTAGTTTTTCTGTTAAGAATTCATTGGAAAAGAATGGTTGGAATTGGTATTGGTGCGGAAAATTAGTTGGTTGCGAAAGACGTTAACAGGTGCTTCGGTAGATAGAATGAAAGAATTGTCATCATCTTCTGCAGAATGTTGTGTTGGTCTTAATAAATTAATTTGTACTCGAGATAATGCATCGGCTACAACATTAGCTTTACCTGGTTTGTAATGAAGTTCATAGTCATGTTCTTCTAGAAAAGCCTTCCATCTTTTTAGTTTTGCATTGTTATTTTTTGGAGATAGTGTGAATGTTAATGGGAGGTGATCAGTAAAATTGTTTAGTTTTGCTCCATATATAAAATTTCTTAAGGTTTGTAGAGCCCATACTACTGCTAGCATTTTCTTTTCGTTGGTAGCGTAGTTTTCTTCAGTCCTTGAAAGAGTCCTGGAAATAAAGGTTATTGGGCGTTCTCCATCCTGGTTCTGCTGAGATAAGACTGCTCCCAGGGCTTTATCTGAAGCATCTGTGGTTAAAATAAAAGGTTTTTCAAAGTCTGGAAATGTTAAAACATCATTTGAACATAAAATGTTTTTCAAAGTCTGGAAATGTTAAAACATCATTTGAACATAAAATGTTTTTCAAAGTCTGGAAATGTTAAAACATCATTTGAACATAAAATGTTTTTCAAATATTGAAAAGGTTTTTTTGCTGATTCATCTAGTGTAATCGGGAAATTTTTAGATTAATTTTTAGGAATTTGGCGATGGCCATCCTCTCCTCTTAGAAGTTTCGTAAGGGGTTTTGCAAGGCTTGCGTAATTCTTTATGAAACGTCTATAGTATCGAGAGAGTCTTAAAAATGATCTTAAATCTTTAAGGTTTTTTGGTTCGGGATATTTTTGAATACATTCAACCTTTTTTAAATTTGGCTTGAGACCTTCCGCAGATACGATAAAACCGAGAAATTCAACTTCTGTTTTGATGAATTCAGACTTATCTGTTTGGATTTTAAAATTAGCTTCTTTTAATGTTTGTAGAATTGTTTTTTAAATTTCGCATGTGTTCTTCGAATGTTTTTCCAAAAATGATAATGTCATCAATGTAGACATGACATATCTTTCCGATATGGTCTCTCAGAATATCATCCATCACTCTTTGGAAGATGGATGGTGCATTTTTGAGTCCAAAAGGCATTCTTATAAATTCAAATTTTCCATTATTCACAGAAAAGGCAGTTTTTTCTATGTCTTTTTTATTAATTGGAATTTGGTGAAAACTTGACGCTAGGTCAAGGGTGGTGAAGTATTTATTCGAACCTAAATTCGCTAAGACAGTAGAGGTGTTGGGTATTGGATATCTGTCACTGATTGTTTTTGAATTGATTTTTCTATAATCGATCAAAAGTCGATATTTTTTTTCATTAGAAGCATCCATTTTTTTATTAACAATCCATACTGGAGAATTGTATGGAGATCTCGAAGGTCTAATAATTTCGTCGGATAATAATTTTGTAATTTGTTTATTGACTTGATTTTTTAAAGCTTGAGGATAAGGATAGGTTTTACTATAAACCGGAAAATTATCTGTTGTTCTTATTTCTGCTTTTACCTTTGTGGTAAATGGAAGTTTTTATCTGGAGGATGGAAAATATCTTTAAATTCTGTAAGGAGTTTTTTTAACTCATGTTTGTGATAGGCTTGGAGATGATCGTCTCTTACTTTTATTTGATTAACTTGCTGTAGTATATACTGTAAAATAGGTATTGTGAATTTGTTGTCAATAATTAATTTTTCATTTGCAGTATCGATTATAGAAAGTAAGGTAATGTAGAATTTATGCTAAAAAATTTAATTCACATTTTTCAAACTCTTCTGTTTCATTTCTTCAAACTCTTCTGTTTCATCATCCTGTTGTTTGTCATGATTTTTCATGTAACGTTCGTATGAGGACATTTCAGAGTCATCATACTCCTTCAAACTTTCTTCGTTATAATCTGAGTATTCCACTGGGTAACCTTGATTTTTTTGAATGGTTTCGACATTAAAGACTCGTTGTCTTTTTAGTGGTGGTCGATTGTTTCGGGAGGAGCCTGGTCGGTTCCCATAATTAATTTGTCTAGACCTTATGGATTGATCTACATCCATGGGTTCTGGATCTTGTTGTTTAAAAGGATTTTTGGGTGGTAAACCTGTTGGTTTAAAATTTTGAAAATTGTTGTTATAGTTTGGTCGCATTCCAAACGGCTTTTGCATTGGTGCAAAATGTCGATTAACGAATGGGTTTGGTGGTAGAGGGGGTCTGTTAAATGCATTCCGTGGAGGATGCGGTACTTGTGGGATAAGATTTCTGGGCGCTGTTGGCATTGGCATCGTTCTTGGTTTGGTAAGCATTTTTCTACATTCAATATTTTGGAATGAGATACAGTAGCTATAAGCTGCTGCTAGAGATGAAGGTTCATAATTTCTTATGAATTTGTATACATCTCCATCTAGTCCTCGGATAAATGAATCGACCGCTTTTTTATTATATGTTTCTATTAATGCCTTCGATGCTTCTTGAGGAGATTTCTGCTATTGCGTTGTTTATAAGAATGTTTGTTTCATCAATTTTCTTGATGATTCCGTTTGTGTAAACCTTTTCAAATGTGCAGTCTGAATGATTTCCTTGAATGATTCTTTGTACACATTCCGATGTTGGTTGAATATTTATACTTTCACAAGTATACAGATCTTGTTGGTTTTGATTGCATGGTTGTGATAATTCGTATATGTGTAATTCGTATCTGATGAAATAATTTTGCTTCAAGATGATTCGTTTGCTGTTGTTGATTATGGAGTCTACATAATTGTACTCATAAATATCTTTTGAACTTTGCGGAAACTTTAACATGTAGATAACATGCGTGGTATTCATTGTTACTTGAGCACTTGATTTTGCTAACATTTCTTCTGGTGATGTCACCGAAATGTTGTGGTCTGCAAGAAATTTCATCATTTCCTTAAGTTCTTCGAGGGATAAAATCTTACTGCTTGGTATGCCATGCTTTGCTAATAGAATAGCTTCTTCAAGATTTTCAAGATGATTTTGCAAAGAATCGAGATTTGATATTATGATAAGATGTTGTATCTCAATAGATCTTTGCTTAAATCTTTCAAACTGGAGTTTGAGGACGTCGTTTTTGATTGTTGTTAGATCTTGTAGTCGTTGGTTTATACCTTCATTGATGAGTACTTGTTGATTATTTTGCAGGATCAACGAATTGAGTGTTGAATTTATAATGCGTATATCTTCGGCATCTGGATTTCCAGCGATCCATTTCCATGCTGTACCAATCGCATCCCATCGCTTTTGTCGTACTACTTGCGGTTTAATTTTACAATATGTTTCATATAATGTTTGTAGCTTAATACGAATTATGCTATATAATGGTCCTGAGTCGATATTTTGGGACAAATCTGCATAATTATTTTCAATTATGTTTTCAATTTGTGTTATATCCAATGGGTGTACAATTCTTAAATATCCTGATTTGATTTGAGCTCTTCCGAGAGAAACTATGGCAAGTGGATTCTTTGTTAAATCGTAAATAACAAAGTTGGTGGGAACTAACGACGACAGGCAGAGTATTAATCTGAAATGGAAAAAGGACCAAGTTCTTATCAATTACGTCTCCTTAGATTTACTTTATGAATTTTACGATTATTTGAATCGATTACATATGTTAGAAAGTTCTCCTTTATTTGTATTATATGATACCTACTTTCACGTTTATTATTAGATTTATTTTTTTTCAAATGAATAAGTATCTGGATCAAAATCTTGATAAGTTTTAGTTGCTATCTTTGCTTCACGTTGCTGGAACAAGTTAGCTATTTTTTTCTCATTTGCATCTCTTTGTCTGACCCTTTCTTCAAATGTTAAATTTTCTTAATTTTCCCCAATAAAAATATTTTTGGGTGTGTTATTGATGAAACTGTGAATCGAATTGTTATACTTATAAGCTGCTTCCTGCATGAGTGATTTAACTGTAATATCTGGTTTTAGTGCTTTTATGCATCTAGCAATTTCACGGATCGTTGAATGGCATATCTCTATTTGTCCATTCGTTTCAGATCTGTTGACAGGAGTTTAAAAAAAATTTATTCCTAGATTCAAAATGGCTTGTTCGATAATATTTGAAACAAAACTACTTTCATTGTCCATTACGATTTGTGCTGGTAAATCCCAGTCATATAATAGTTGTAAAAGAACATTTTTAATGTCTGCTATAGATTTTGATTTAATGGGTCTGATTTTTTAAATATTTTGAGATTTATCTAACGATGAGATAAATAAGTTATTGGCATTATACGCAAATATATCTGTCGTGAATACCACGATCGAACGAAATTTTAAGCAATAATTTTAGGCGTGTCTTGGCGTGACTGTCGCCAAAATTATAATTTTATTTGTGTTCAAATTCGCCGAATGAAAAGGCCTATTTTCCCTCTGTCGTCTCTTTTATACCCGGAGCTCAGGCTCCCATTTGCACACGCAGGTGCTCCTGAGCTCCTCTGGAACGCAAACCCGCGGTCTGGCAAACGCATCCTCCATCTACATCAAACGCAACCGATGACAGCTCGTCACTGTTGTGACATCGTCTCCCCAAATAAGCGTGCGCGTCGTTCGCTTGTTTATGTGTGCTGTCATCTAACCATGCGCCTGATTTGTGCTGCAGCAGGTAAGTATACTCATATGCTTATTTTTTTTAAAGGTTGCTACGTTACCGCCGGATACGTCCAGAACAGCCAACTTCGTCGCCGGTCGTTCCAATGTGCCACTGGCTGTTCTTAAGGTTACCCGCCTCACTTGGCCGTCCTTCGACCGTATCACTCCCACCACTCGTCCTCTGGGCCATGTGTTCCGCGGTAGGTTCGCATCCACTATCACCACAACGTCTCCTTCTGCGATAGGGCGTACCGGCTTAAACCATTTCGTCCGGCGGGTGAGCGTAGGTAGGTAGTCAGCTATCCACTTTTTCCAGAACATATCGGCCAGTAACTGTGACGTCTTCCAGGATGTTTTAAGAGCCGCTGCGCTGTCGTCGTAGTTGGTAAGTGGTTTGTCCCCGCTCGCGCTTCCCAGGAGGAAGTGATTTGGCGTCAATGGTGGCTCTGAAACGTCATCCAATGGCAAATACGTTAACGGACGTGAATTAATTACCATCTCTATCTCCGCCAGCGCCGTGCCCAGAATTTCGTCGGTAGGGTGTCTCGGAAGCCGTAAAGCGATGATGTTCTTCTTTACCGACTGCACCAACCGCTCCCAGCATCCCCCGAAATGCGGCGCTCCTGGTGGATTGAATTTCCATATCAGTGCCTGTGACGTAAATTCCTCCATCAACTGTTCACGATCAACGTTCTTCAAGCCTTCTCTCAGCTCTCTCGATGCGCCAACGAAGTTAGTTCCGCAGTCAGACAGTATTTCAGCCGGCGCTCCACGTTTCGCGATAAAACGTCTAATCGCCAGGATGCACGACGACGTCGTTAGCGAGTGCGCTACTTCGAGATGGATCGCTCTTGTGGTTAAACACGTGAAAAGAACATCACTATCTACTACCAAAACACACGTGGTCTTCGAACTAAATGTTCTGACCTGCGGCTCTCGTCGTCAGAATCTAACTGGGATGTGATTGTTCTCGTGGAGACTTGGTTGGACGTTTCTCTCCCATCATGCCTTCTGTTCGAGCCTGATGAATACTGTGTATACCGTTGTGATCGGTCGCCAACTAACAGTACTCGTTCCAGGGGTGGTGGTGTGCTCATCGCTTGTTCGTCCAGAATTAGTTCATCCGAAGTTCGTGTATCTCGCCATACACTTGAGATGGTGTGGGTGTGCCTTCGGATCGATGGCCGTCGTACCTTCGTTGGCGCAATATACCTGCCCCCTAACCTCTCATCGGATCATCATACGTTGGAGTCTCTCTCAGATAGCTTGAGTGAAATTATGGACAATTTAAAAAATGAAGATTATTTAATTCTGGTGGGAGACTTCAACCAACCAAAATTAACATGGAACTCTGGGGAGCGCAACCTATTTCTTGTTCCTCACTGTTCAGGCGGCTTACCTATGTTTATGGATGTTATTAATTTGTTTAATCTGTTACAAATCAATCGTGTGCGTAATGTCAATGATCGTTTACTGGATCTTGTGTTTGTAAATAATGCGTTACTCCCTTCATGTTCTCTATTGTCTGCCGCTCATCCGTTAGTCAATGTTGATCTGTACCATCCTCCACTAGAAATTACAGTACAGATCCCGTTTTCGTCAAATCAAACACGTCGCGTTCCTTCTTCAAGTGCATTGTCTTTCGATTACCGTAGAACAGACTACGATAGACTGGGGGAGATCCTCTCTCTTGTCGATTGGTCATTTTTGTTTTCTTGTACATCGATCGACGAGGCTGTGGCTCAATTCAACAACGTAATCATTTCCTCTCTTCACTCATGCTCCCCACTACGTAAACCTCCCCCTATTCCTCCCTGGACTGACAGAACGCTACGGGTGCTTCGCCGTGATAGAGACCGTGCTCTTCGGGCCTATCGACGTTGCCACTCTCCCTACAGGAAACGTATCTTTAAATATGCCTCTTCGGCATATCGCACCTACAACAGGGCACGTTACCACGGCTATGTTAGTAGACTTCAGACCCGTTTCCGTTCCAATCCTAACTCCTTCTGGCAGTTTGTCAATTCGCGTAGAAACTGCAGAACACTTCCCAGTGGAATGTTTCTGGGGTCCATGCGTGCGGATTCTCCAGCTGATGTCTGCTCCCTATTTGCTGAGCATTTTTCTGGAGTGTTTGCGGAGCCTATTTCAGATCCTGCTCTCCTGGAATCTGGCCTTGCCTTCACACCGGAGGATGTTCTCAGCATGGGTGAGTTTCAGATTGGTGCGGACATGGTCGATCGGGCGCTCGCCGGTCTAAGGCCGTCATTCTCCCCAGGCCCCGATGGCATTCCGGCTTCTGTGTTAAAAAACTGCAGTGCTGCCCTGATTACTCCTCTCACCAGGTTGTTCGAGTTTTCGTTGACAACTAGAGCCTTTCCAACCATCTGGCGGAGCGCTTACTTAATTCCGGTGTATAAGAAGGGCGACCGGGCCGACATTGCCAACTACCGAGGTATTTCAATCTTGTGTGCCTGCAGCAAAGTCTTTGAGGCCGTGGTTCATCCTGTTTTTCTGGCCTCTGTGAGTCGATGGATTTGTCCTCATCAACATGGATTCATTCCAGGCAGATCCACGGTAACGAATTTGATGCAATTTGTTTCCTCAACAATTGCTCACCTCGACCGTCATGTCCAGGTTGATGCTGTGTACACCGATTTCAAAGCGGCTTTCGACTCTGTACCTCATGCTCTCCTTCTGGCAAAGCTTGTTAGACTGGGCGTCTCCGTGCATTTCGTGGAATGGTTGGAATCTTATCTCTCCAGCCGTTCCTGTAATGTTATGGTGGGCTCTTGTCTCTCGCAAGTGATCCGCTGCTCTTCCGGCGTCCCTCAAGGTAGTGTCCTTTCCCCTCTCCTTTTCATTTTGTTTATTAATGATATTTGTACTATCCTCCCCCCCTCAGGTCATCTGCTCTATGCAGATGACCTGAAAATCTTTATTCCTATTCGATGTCTGTCTGATTGTATGTCCCTTCAACGCCACATAGACTCATTATCTCTGTGGTGTTCTGCTAACTATCTGTTTCTGTCTATTGATAAATGTTCTATCATATCCTTTTCCCGCTCCTCTTCGTCCCTTTCTTTTAATTACTCCATAAATTCCGTACCCCTGTCCCGTGTCGTGTCAGTGAAAGACCTTGGCGTGATCCTTGATAATCGGCTGTCATTTGAGGAGCAAATCGACTCTGTTGTCTCGAGGGCCAACAGGACACTTGGTTTAATTCGTGGCCTCTCGCAGGATATCACCGATCCGCTTTGTCTGAGGGCCTTGTATTGTGCCCTTGTGCGATCCTCCCTGGAATATGCCAGCGTGGTGTGGCGCCCATCTGGTATTGGGTCGATCTATAAACTTGAGCGAATTCAAAGGTACTTTACGAGGATGGCTGCAAGACGCCTCCTTGGCTGTGCGACTACCCGGCCGTGCTATCAGGCCCGCTGTGACATGTTCAACTTGATGTCGCTGGAGGATCGGCGCAGTATGGCGCAAGCTGCATTTGTTGCTGGTCTGGTTCTCCGTGAAATTGATGTGCCAGATCTCCTCTACCTCGTTACCTTCTATGTTCCTTCTCGAATTCTTCGTCCCAGACCTCTCTTACACATTCCCACTAATCAATCCCGTTCCGGATCCAGGGATCCTTTCCTTTCGTGCATCCGGTCCTTTAACCTCTTTTACGAAATGTTTGACTTCCATATCTCTTTGCCTGCCTTCCGCCATCGCATTTCGTCCTCCTTTGTTACCTCTCCCTTGTTCCTATCCTAAGTTTCGTTGTTGTTTTGGACTGCGGGATTTTCCCCAATTTTCATAGTTCTGTTCTTTTGTCCCCTAGTATTAATATAGTCAATAAGAATATCTTTTATATTTTTGTATAGCCGTATAGGCAAACAATTCAATAAAATATAAATAAATAAATAAATAAATAAATAAAAGGACGCCCCATCGTTTCTCCACTCGTCTGCCCACGGCTACTGTCAAGGGGCCGAAGTAATCGACCCCGGTGAACGTGAAGGCGCGTTGGTAAGCTGCCAATCTTTCGACTGGAAGATTTCCCATCTCCGGAGGATCCGGCGCTGCGTCACGATTTTTGCATTCCTGGCATGCTCGGCGGACGCGATCGTACTCGGAACGCAGGCGTGGCACTTCGAATCTCTCCCTAATCGCGTTCAATGCTGTCTGGTGGTTCAAATGATGATACCGTTGGTGGTAGTACTCCATCAGCAGTGTGGTGACTCGGTGTCTCTTAGGCAGGATAATAGGACGCTTGGTGTCCTCGCTGACCCATGGGCAGTTTATCAGTCGTCCCCGAGACCTCATCACGTCATGCTCATCCAGTTCCGGTGAGAGTTTGTATAGAGTGCTATCCTTTTTAACAACCCTTTGCATTCCAGACTTCCCGACACGGTTTTGCAGGCCTCGGACCTCTTCAGGAAATGCCTCTCGCTGAGTTAGACGGAATATAATCCTTTCGGCCCGTCGTAATTCTTCCTGGGTAAGTGGGCCAACACTCTTCCGACCCTTTTTAGCCTTTAGCTCGAAAATGAAGCGGACAATGAATCCGACTGTCCTCAGCAATACGTTCCACTGAGAAAATCGTTCGAAGGATATAAACTGCTCTTTCGTGGCGTGGTGTAACAGCGACACCCGAATTTCCTCGGACGTCTCCCCAGTATCGGTTCCTTGCCCAGGCCACGTGTGGTCCGATTCCCAAAGAAAATCAGGGCCACGATACCACTGGCTCGAAGCGCTTAAATCCGGGTCTCGTTGCCACTTCGTACCAAGATCTGCGACATTTATCTTGGTTGAGATCCAGCGCCAGTCTTTCACGGCCGTATGCTCTAGCAGTTCTCCAACGCGACAGGCCACAAACTGACTGTATCGACGGTGGTCCGAACGTAACCAGCTTACCACGTTGCGAGAGTCGGTCCAATAGAATACGCGATCTAATCGAATGCGGTGGGATTGTATTATGGTGTTCGCTAACCTTGATCCAATAACTGCGGCTTGCAGCTCAAGGCGCGGAATCGTCGTATGTCGCAGGTTTGTCACTCGAGTTTTCGAGCCTACGAAGGCACATTCGATTGAGCTACCTTCTTCGAACCTTACGTACGCTACTGCTGCCATAGCGCTTTCGCTCGCATCGCAGAAGATATGCAGCTGGGCGTGTTTATATCGGTCAGACGTGAGGAGGCGGTAGCATCTTGGGATCTTGATATCTGTTACTTTGGGAAGAACTGCCAACCATCGGTTCCAACCTTCGGCAATGTTTCCCCCAATTTGATGATTCTTTGTTAAATCGTAAATAACAAAGTTGGTGGGAACTAACGACGACAGGCAGAGTATTAATCTGAAATGGAAAAAGGACCAAGTTCTTATCAATTACGTCTCCTTAGATTTACTTTATGAATTTTACGATTATTTGAATCGATTACATATGTTAGAAAGTTCTCCTTTATTTTTATTATATGATACCTACTTTCACGTTTATTATTAGATTTATTTTTTTTCAAATGAATAAGTATCTGGATCAAAATCTTGATAAGTTTTAGTTGCTATCTTTGCTTCACGTTGCTGGAACAAGTTAGCTATTTTTTCTCATTTACATCTCTTTGTCTGACCCTTTCTTCAAATGTTAAATTTTCTTAATTTTCCCCAATAAAAATATTTTTGGGTGTGTTATTGATGAAACTGTGAATCGAATTGTTATACTTATAAGCTGCTTCCTGCATGAGTGATTTAACTGTAATATCTGGTTTTAGTGCTTTTATGCAACTAGCAATTTCACGGATCGTTGAATGGCATATCTCTATTTGTCCATTCGTTTCAGATCTGTTGACAGGAGTTTTAAAAAAATTTATTCCTAGATTCAAAATGGCTTGTTCGATAATATTTGAAACAAAACTACTTTCATTGTCCATTACGATTTGTGCTGGTAAATCCCAGTCATATAATAGTTGTAAAAGAACATTTTTAATGTCTGCTATAGATTTTGATTTAATGGGTCTGATTTTTTAAATATTTTAATAAGTTAATAAATAAGTTATTGGCATTATACGCAAATATATCTGTCGTGAATACCACGATCGAACGAAATTTTAAGCAATAATTTTAGGCGTGTCTTGGCGTGACTGTCGCCAAAATTATAATTTTATTTGTGTTCAAATTCGCCGAATGAAAAGGCCTATTTTCCCTCTGTCGTCTCTTTTATACCCGGAGCTCAGGCTCCCATTTGCACACGCAGGTGCTCCTGAGCTCCTCTGGAACGCAAACCCGCGGTCTGGCAAACGCATCCTCCATCTACATCAAACGCAACCGATGACAGCTCGTCACTGTTGTGACATCGTCTCCCCAAATAAGCGTGCGCGTCGTTCGCTTGTTTATGTGTGCTGTCATCTAACCATGCGCCTGATTTGTGCTGCAGCAGGTAAGTATACTCATATGCTTATTTTTTTTAAAGGTTGCTACGTTACCGCCGGATACGTCCAGAACAGCCAACTTCGTCGCCGGTCGTTCCAATGTGCCACTGGCTCTTCTTAAGGTTACCCGCCTCACTTGGCCGTCCTTCGACCGTATCACTCCCACCACTCGTCCTCTGGGCCATGTGTTCCGCGGTAGGTTCGCATCCACTATCACCACAACGTCTCCTTCTGCGATAGGGCGTACCGGCTTAAACCATTTCGTCCGGCGGGTGAGCGTAGGTAGGTAGTCAGCTATCCACTTTTTCCAGAACATATCGGCCAGTAACTGTGACGTCTTCCAGGATGTTTTAAGAGCCGCTGCGCTGTCGTCGTAGTTGGTAAGTGGTTTGTCCCCGCTCGCGCTTCCCAGGAGGAAGTGATTTGGCGTCAATGGTGGCTCTGAAACGTCATCCAATGGCAAATACGTTAACGGACGTGAATTAATTACCATCTCTATCTCCGCCAGCGCCGTGCCCAGAATTTCGTCGGTAGGGTGTCTCGGAAGCCGTAAAGCGATGATGTTCTTCTTTACCGACTGCACCAACCGCTCCCAGCATCCCCCGAAATGCGGCGCTCCTGGTGGATTGAATTTCCATATCAGTGCCTGTGACGTAAATTCCTCCATCAACTGTTCACGATCAACGTTCTTCAAGCCTTCTCTCAGCTCTCTCGATGCGCCAACGAAGTTAGTTCCGCAGTCAGACAGTATTTCAGCCGGCGCTCCACGTTTCGCGATAAAACGTCTAATCGCCAGGATGCACGACGACGTCGTTAGCGAGTGCGCTACTTCGAGATGGATCGCTCTTGTGGTTAAACACGTGAAAAGGACGCCCCATCGTTTCTCCACTCGTCTGCCCACGGCTACTGTCAAGGGGCCGAAGTAATCGACCCCGGTGAACGTGAAGGCGCGTTGGTAAGCTGCCAATCTTTCGACTGGAAGATTTCCCATCTCCGGAGGATCCGGCGCTGCGTCACGATTTTTGCATTCCTGGCATGCTCGGCGGACGCGATCGTACTCGGAACGCAGGCGTGGCACTTCGAATCTCTCCCTAATCGCGTTCAATGCTGTCTGGTGGTTCAAATGATGATACCGTTGGTGGTAGTACTCCATCAGCAGTGTGGTGACTCGGTGTCTCTTAGGCAGGATAATAGGACGCTTGGTGTCCTCGCTGACCCATGGGCAGTTTATCAGTCGTCCCCGAGACCTCATCACGTCATGCTCATCCAGTTCCGGTGAGAGTTTGTATAGAGTGCTATCCTTTTTAACAACCCTTTGCATTCCAGACTTCCCGACACGGTTTTGCAGGCCTCGGACCTCTTCAGGAAATGCCTCTCGCTGAGTTAGACGGAATATAATCCTTTCGGCCCGTCGTAATTCTTCCTGGGTAAGTGGGCCAACACTCTTCCGACCCTTTTTAGCCTTTAGCTCGAAAATGAAGCGGACAATGAATCCGACTGTCCTCAGCAATACGTTCCACTGAGAAAATCGTTCGAAGGATATAAACTGCTCTTTCGTGGCGTGGTGTAACAGCGACACCCGAATTTCCTCGGACGTCTCCCCAGTATCGGTTCCTTGCCCAGGCCACGTGTGGTCCGATTCCCAAAGAAAATCAGAGCCACGATACCACTGGCTCGAAGCGCTTAAATCCGGGTCTCGTTGCCACTTCGTACCAAGATCTGCGACATTTATCTTGGTTGAGATCCAGCGCCAGTCTTTCACGGCCGTATGCTCTAGCAGTTCTCCAACGCGACAGGCCACAAACTGACTGTATCGACGGTGGTCCGAACGTAACCAGCTTACCACGTTGCGAGAGTCGGTCCAATAGAATACGCGATCTAATCGAATGCGGTGGGATTGTATTATGGTGTTCGCTAACCTTGATCCAATAACTGCGGCTTGCAGCTCAAGGCGCGGAATCGTCGTATGTCGCAGGTTTGCCACTCGAGTTTTCGAGCCTACGAAGGCACATTCGATTGAGCTACCTTCTTCGAACCTTACGTACGCTACTGCTGCCATAGCGCTTTCGCTCGCATCGCAGAAGATATGCAGCTGGGCGTGTTTATATCGGTCAGACGTGAGGAGGCGGTAGCATCTTGGGATCTTGATATCTGTTACTTTGGGAAGAACTGCCAAACATCGGTTCCAACCTTCGGCAATGTTTCCCCCAATTTGATGATTCTTTGTTAAATCGTAAATAACAAAGTTGGTGGGAACTAACGACGACAGGCAGAGTATTAATCTGAAATGGAAAAAGGACCAAGTTCTTATCAATTACGTCTCCTTAGATTTACTTTATGAATTTTACGATTATTTGAATCGATTACATATGTTAGAAAGTTCTCCTTTATTTTTATTATATGATACCTACTTTCACGTTTATTATTAGATTTATTTTTTTTCAAATGAATAAGTATCTGGATCAAAATCTTGATAAGTTTTAGTTGCTATCTTTGCTTCACGTTGCTGGAACAAGTTAGCTATTTTTTCTCATTTACATCTCTTTGTCTGACCCTTTCTTCAAATGTTAAATTTTCTTAATTTTCCCCAATAAAAATATTTTTGGGTGTGTTATTGATGAAACTGTGAATCGAATTGTTATACTTATAAGCTGCTTCCTGCATGAGTGATTTAACTGTAATATCTGGTTTTAGTGCTTTTATGCAACTAGCAATTTCACGGATCGTTGAATGGCATATCTCTATTTGTCCATTCGTTTCAGATCTGTTGACAGGAGTTTTAAAAAAATTTATTCCTAGATTCAAAATGGCTTGTTCGATAATATTTGAAACAAAACTACTTTCATTGTCCATTACGATTTGTGCTGGTAAATCCCAGTCATATAATAGTTGTAAAAGAACATTTTTAATGTCTGCTATAGATTTTGATTTAATGGGTCTGATTTTTTAAATATTTTGAGATTTATCTAACGATGAGATAAATAAGTTATTGGCATTATACGCAAATATATCTGTCGTGAATACCACGATCGAACGAAATTTTAAGCAATAATTTTAGGCGTGTCTTGGCGTGACTGTCGCCAAAATTATAATTTTATTTGTGTTCAAATTCGCCGAATGAAAAGGCCTATTTTCCCTCTGTCGTCTCTTTTATACCCGGAGCTCAGGCTCCCATTTGCACACGCAGGTGCTCCTGAGCTCCTCTGGAACGCAAACCCGCGGTCTGGCAAACGCATCCTCCATCTACATCAAACGCAACCGATGACAGCTCGTCACTGTTGTGACATCGTCTCCCCAAATAAGCGTGCGCGTCGTTCGCTTGTTTATGTGTGCTGTCATCTAACCATGCGCCTGATTTGTGCTGCAGCAGGTAAGTATACTCATATGCTTATTTTTTTTTAAGGTTGCTACGTTACCGCCGGATACGTCCAGAACAGCCAACTTCGTCGCCGGTCGTTCCAATGTGCCACTGGCTGTTCTTAAGGTTACCCGCCTCACTTGGCCGTCCTTCGACCGTATCACTCCCACCACTCGTCCTCTGGGCCATGTGTTCCGCGGTAGGTTCGCATCCACTATCACCACAACGTCTCCTTCTGCGATAGGGCGTACCGGCTTAAACCATTTCGTCCGGCGGGTGAGCGTAGGTAGGTAGTCAGCTATCCACTTTTTCCAGAACATATCGGCCAGTAACTGTGACGTCTTCCAGGATGTTTTAAGAGCCGCTGCGCTGTCGTCGTAGTTGGTAAGTGGTTTGTCCCCGCTCGCGCTTCCCAGGAGGAAGTGATTTGGCGTCAATGGTGGCTCTGAAACGTCATCCAATGGCAAATACGTTAACGGACGTGAATTAATTACCATCTCTATCTCCGCCAGCGCCGTGCCCAGAATTTCGTCGGTAGGGTGTCTCGGAAGCCGTAAAGCGATGATGTTCTTCTTTACCGACTGCACCAACCGCTCCCAGCATCCCCCGAAATGCGGCGCTCCTGGTGGATTGAATTTCCATATCAGTGCCTGTGACGTAAATTCCTCCATCAACTGTTCACGATCAACGTTCTTCAAGCCTTCTCTCAGCTCTCTCGATGCGCCAACGAAGTTAGTTCCGCAGTCAGACAGTATTTCAGCCGGCGCTCCACGTTTCGCGATAAAACGTCTAATCGCCAGGATGCACGACGACGTCGTTAGCGAGTGCGCTACTTCGAGATGGATCGCTCTTGTGGTTAAACACGTGAAAAGGACGCCCCATCGTTTCTCCACTCGTCTGCCCACGGCTACTGTCAAGGGGCTGAAGTAATCGACCCCGGTGAACGTGAAGGCGCGTTGGTAAGCTGCCAATCTTTCGACTGGAAGATTTCCCATCTCCGGAGGATCCGGCGCTGCGTCACGATTTTTGCATTCCTGGCATGCTCGGCGGACGCGATCGTACTCGGAACGCAGGCGTGGCACTTCGAATCTCTCCCTAATCGCGTTCAATGCTGTCTGGTGGTTCAAATGATGATACCGTTGGTGGTAGTACTCCATCAGCAGTGTGGTGACTCGGTGTCTCTTAGGCAGGATAATAGGACGCTTGGTGTCCTCGCTGACCCATGGGCAGTTTATCAGTCGTCCCCGAGACCTCATCACGTCATGCTCATCCAGTTCCGGTGAGAGTTTGTATAGAGTGCTATCCTTTTTAACAACCCTTTGCATTCCAGACTTCCCGACACGGTTTTGCAGGCCTCGGACCTCTTCAGGAAATGCCTCTCGCTGAGTTAGACGGAATATAATCCTTTCGGCCCGTCGTAATTCTTCCTGGGTAAGTGGGCCAACACTCTTCCGACCCTTTTTAGCCTTTAGCTCGAAAATGAAGCGGACAATGAATCCGACTGTCCTCAGCAATACGTTCCACTGAGAAAATCGTTCGAAGGATATAAACTGCTCTTTCGTGGCGTGGTGTAACAGCGACACCCGAATTTCCTCGGACGTCTCCCCAGTATCGGTTCCTTGCCCAGGCCACGTGTGGTCCGATTCCCAAAGAAAATCAGGGCCACGATACCACTGGCTCGAAGCGCTTAAATCCGGGTCTCGTTGCCACTTCGTACCAAGATCTGCGACATTTATCTTGGTTGAGATCCAGCGCCAGTCTTTCACGGCCGTATGCTCTAGCAGTTCTCCAACGCGACAGGCCACAAACTGACTGTATCGACGGTGGTCCGAACGTAACCAGCTTACCACGTTGCGAGAGTCGGTCCAATAGAATACGCGATCTAATCGAATGCGGTGGGATTGTATTATGGTGTTCGCTAACCTTGATCCAATAACTGCGGCTTGCAGCTCAAGGCGCGGAATCGTCGTATGTCGCAGGTTTGTCACTCGAGTTTTCGAGCCTACGAAGGCACATTCGATTGAGCTACCTTCTTCGAACCTTACGTACGCTACTGCTGCCATAGCGCTTTCGCTCGCATCGCAGAAGATATGCAGCTGGGCGTGTTTATATCGGTCAGACGTGAGGAGGCGGTAGCATCTTGGGATCTTGATATCTGTTACTTTGGGAAGAACTGCCAACCATCGGTTCCAACCTTCGGCAATGTTTCCCCCAATTTGATGATTCTTTGTTAAATCGTAAATAACAAAGTTGGTGGGAACTAACGACGACAGGCAGAGTATTAATCTGAAATGGAAAAAGGACCAAGTTCTTATCAATTACGTCTCCTTAGATTTACTTTATGAATTTTACGATTATTTGAATCGATTACATATGTTAGAAAGTTCTCCTTTATTTTTATTATATGATACCTACTTTCACGTTTATTATTAGATTTATTTTTTTTCAAATGAATAAGTATCTGGATCAAAATCTTGATAAGTTTTAGTTGCTATCTTTGCTTCACGTTGCTGGAACAAGTTAGCTATTTTTTCTCATTTACATCTCTTTGTCTGACCCTTTCTTCAAATGTTAAATTTTCTTAATTTTCCCCAATAAAAATATTTTTGGGTGTGTTATTGATGAAACTGTGAATCGAATTGTTATACTTATAAGCTGCTTCCTGCATGAGTGATTTAACTGTAATATCTGGTTTTAGTGCTTTTATGCAACTAGCAATTTCACGGATCGTTGAATGGCATATCTCTATTTGTCCATTCGTTTCAGATCTGTTGACAGGAGTTTTAAAAAAATTTATTCCTAGATTCAAAATGGCTTGTTCGATAATATTTGAAACAAAACTACTTTCATTGTCCATTACGATTTGTGCTGGTAAATCCCAGTCATATAATAGTTGTAAAAGAACATTTTTAATGTCTGCTATAGATTTTGATTTAATGGGTCTGATTTTTTAAATATTTTGAGAATTTATCTAACGATGAGATAAATAAGTTATTGGCATTATACGCAAATATATCTGTCGTGAATACCACGATCGAACGAAATTTTAAGCAATAATTTTAGGCGTGTCTTGGCGTGACTGTCGCCAAAATTATAATTTTATTTGTGTTCAAATTCGCCGATCCAAAAGGCCTATTTTCCTTCTGTCGTCTTTTTTATACCCGGAGCTCAGGCTCCCATTTGCACACGCAGGTGCTCCTGAGCTCCTCTGGAACGCAAACCCGCGGTCTGGCAAACGCATCCTCCATCTACATCAAACGCAACCGATGACAGCTCGTCACTGTTGTGACATCGTCTCCCCAAATAAGCGTGCGCGTCGTTCGCTTGTTTATGTGTGCTGTCATCTAACCATGCGCCTGATTTGTGCTGCAGCAGGTAAGTATACTCATATGCTTTTTTTTTTTTAAAGGTTGCTACGTTACCGCCGGATACGTCCAGAACAGCCAACTTCGTCGCCGGTCGTTCCAATGTGCCACTGGCTGTTCTTAAGGTTACCCGCCTCACTTGGCCGTCCTTCGACCGTATCACTCCCACCACTCGTCCTCTGGGCCATGTGTTCCGCGGTAGGTTCGCATCCACTATCACCACAACGTCTCCTTCTGCGATAGGGCGTACCGGCTTAAACCATTTCGTCCGGCGGGTGAGCGTAGGTAGGTAGTCAGCTATCCACTTTTTCCAGAACATATCGGCCAGTAACTGTGACGTCTTCCAGGATGTTTTAAGAGCCGCTGCGCTGTCGTCGTAGTTGGTAAGTGGTTTGTCCCCGCTCGCGCTTCCCAGGAGGAAGTGATTTGGCGTCAATGGTGGCTCTGAAACGTCATCCAATGGCAAATACGTTAACGGACGTGAATTAATTACCATCTCTATCTCCGCCAGCGCCGTGCCCAGAATTTCGTCGGTAGGGTGTCTCGGAAGCCGTAAAGCGATGATGTTCTTCTTTACCGACTGCACCAACCGCTCCCAGCATCCCCCGAAATGCGGCGCTCCTGGTGGATTGAATTTCCATATCAGTGCCTGTGACGTAAATTCCTCCATCAACTGTTCACGATCAACGTTCTTCAAGCCTTCTCTCAGCTCTCTCGATGCGCCAACGAAGTTAGTTCCGCAGTCAGACAGTATTTCAGCCGGCGCTCCACGTTTCGCGATAAAACGTCTAATCGCCAGGATGCACGACGACGTCGTTAGCGAGTGCGCTACTTCGAGATGGATCGCTCTTGTGGTTAAACACGTGAAAAGGACGCCCCATCGTTTCTCCACTCGTCTGCCCACGGCTACTGTCAAGGGGCCGAAGTAATCGACCCCGATGAACGTGAAGGCGCGTTGGTAAGCTGCCAATCTTTCGACTGGAAGATTTCCCATCTCCGGAGGATCCGGCGCTGCGTCACGATTTTTGCATTCCTGGCATGCTCGGCGGACGCGATCGTACTCGGAACGCAGGCGTGGCACTTCGAATCTCTCCCTAATCGCGTTCAATGCTGTCTGGTGGTTCAAATGATGATACCGTTGGTGGTAGTACTCCATCAGCAGTGTGGTGACTCGGTGTCTCTTAGGCAGGATAATAGGACGCTTGGTGTCCTCGCTGACCCATGGGCAGTTTATCAGTCGTCCCCGAGACCTCATCACGTCATGCTCATCCAGTTCCGGTGAGAGTTTGTATAGAGTGCTATCCTTTTTAACAACCCTTTGCATTCCAGACTTCCCGACACGGTTTTGCAGGCCTCGGACCTCTTCAGGAAATGCCTCTCGCTGAGTTAGACGGAATATAATCCTTTCGGCCCGTCGTAATTCTTCCTGGGTAAGTGGGCCAACACTCTTCCGACCCTTTTTAGCCTTTAGCTCGAAAATGAAGCGGACAATGAATCCGACTGTCCTCAGCAATACGTTCCACTGAGAAAATCGTTCGAAGGATATAAACTGCTCTTTCGTGGCGTGGTGTAACAGCGACACCCGAATTTCCTCGGACGTCTCCCCAGTATCGGTTCCTTGCCCAGGCCACGTGTGGTCCGATTCCCAAAGAAAATCAGGGCCACGATACCACTGTCTCGAAGCGCTTAAATCCGGGTCTCGTTGCCACTTCGTACCAAGATCTGCGACATTTATCTTGGTTGAGATCCAGCGCCAGTCTTTCACGGCCGTATGCTCTAGCAGTTCTCCAACGCGACAGGCCACAAACTGACTGTATCGACGGTGGTCCGAACGTAACCAGCTTACCACGTTGCGAGAGTCGGTCCAATAGAATACGCGATCTAATCGAATGCGGTGGGATTGTATTATGGTGTTCGCTAACCTTGATCCAATAACTGCGGCTTGCAGCTCAAGGCGCGGAATCGTCGTATGTCGCAGGTTTGTCACTCGAGTTTTCGAGCCTACGAAGGCACATTCGATTGAGCTACCTTCTTCGAACCTTACGTACGCTACTGCTGCCATAGCGCTTTCGCTCGCATCGCAGAAGATATGCAGCTGGGCGTGTTTATATCGGTCAGACGTGAGGAGGCGGTAGCATCTTGGGATCTTGATATCTGTTACTTTGGGAAGAACTGCCAACCATCGGTTCCAACCTTCGGCAATGTTTCCCTCAATTTGATGATTCTTTGTTAAATCGTAAATAACAAAGTTGGTGGGAACTAACGACGACAGGCAGAGTATTAATCTGAAATGGAAAAAGGACCAAGTTCTTATCAATTACGTCTCCTTAGATTTACTTTATGAATTTTACGATTATTTGAATCGATTACATATGTTAGAAAGTTCTCCTTTATTTTTATTATATGATACCTACTTTCACGTTTATTATTATTATTATTATCTGGATCAAAATCTTGATAAGTTTTAGTTGCTATCTTTGCTTCACGTTGCTGGAACAAGTTAGCTATTTTTTCTCATTTACATCTCTTTGTCTGACCCTTTCTTCAAATGTTAAATTTTCTTAATTTTCCCCAATAAAAATATTTTTGGGTGTGTTATTGATGAAACTGTGAATCGAATTGTTATACTTATAAGCTGCTTCCTGCATGAGTGATTTAACTGTAATATCTGGTTTTAGTGCTTTTATGCAACTAGCAATTTCACGGATCGTTGAATGGCATATCTCTATTTGTCCATTCGTTTCAGATCTGTTGACAGGAGTTTTAAAAAAATTTATTCCTAGATTCAAAATGGCTTGTTCGATAATATTTGAAACAAAACTACTTTCATTGTCCATTACGATTTGTGCTGGTAAATCCCAGTCATATAATAGTTGTAAAAGAACATTTTTAATGTCTGCTATAGATTTTGATTTAATGGGTCTGATTTTTTAAATATTTTGAGAATTTATCTAACGATGAGATAAATAAGTTATTGGCATTATACGCAAATATATCTGTCGTGAATACCACGATCGAACGAAATTTTAAGCAATAATTTTAGGCGTGTCTTGGCGTGACTGTCGCCAAAATTATAATTTTATTTGTGTTCAAATTCGCCGATCCAAAAGGCCTATTTTCCTTCTGTCGTCTTTTTTATACCCGGAGCTCAGGCTCCCATTTGCACACGCAGGTGCTCCTGAGCTCCTCTGGAACGCAAACCCGCGGTCTGGCAAACGCATCCTCCATCTACATCAAACGCAACCGATGACAGCTCGTCACTGTTGTGACATCGTCTCCCCAAATAAGCGTGCGCGTCGTTCGCTTGTTTATGTGTGCTGTCATCTAACCATGCGCCTGATTTGTGCTGCAGCAGGTAAGTATACTCATATGCTTATTTTTTTTAAAGGTTGCTACGTTACCGCCGGATACGTCCAGAACAGCCAACTTCGTCGCCGGTCTGTCCAATGTGCCACTGGCTGTTCTTAAGGTTACCCGCCTCACTTGGCCGTCCTTCGACCGTATCACTCCCACCACTCGTCCTCTGGGCCATGTGTTCCGCGGTAGGTTCGCATCCACTATCACCACAACGTCTCCTTCTGCGATAGGGCGTACCGGCTTAAACCATTTCGTCCGGCGGGTGAGCGTAGGTAGGTAGTCAGCTATCCACTTTTTCCAGAACATATCGGCCAGTAACTGTGACGTCTTCCAGGATGTTTTAAGAGCCGCTGCGCTGTCGTCGTAGTTGGTAAGTGGTTTGTCCCCGCTCGCGCTTCCCAGGAGGAAGTGATTTGGCGTCAATGGTGGCTCTGAAACGTCATCCAATGGCAAATACGTTAACGGACGTGAATTAATTACCATCTCTATCTCCGCCAGCGCCGTGCCCAGAATTTCGTCGGTAGGGTGTCTCGGAAGCCGTAAAGCGATGATGTTCTTCTTTACCGACTGCACCAACCGCTCCCAGCATCCCCCGAAATGCGGCGCTCCTGGTGGATTGAATTTCCATATCAGTGCCTGTGACGTAAATTCCTCCATCAACTGTTCACGATCAACGTTCTTCAAGCCTTCTCTCAGCTCTCTCGATGCGCCAACGAAGTTAGTTCCGCAGTCAGACAGTATTTCAGCCGGCGCTCCACGTTTCGCGATAAAACGTCTAATCGCCAGGATGCACGACGACGTCGTTAGCGAGTGCGCTACTTCGAGATGGATCGCTCTTGTGGTTAAACACGTGAAAAGGACGCCCCATCGTTTCTCCACTCGTCTGCCCACGGCTACTGTCAAGGGGCTGAAGTAATCGACCCCGGTGAACGTGAAGGCGCGTTGGTAAGCTGCCAATCTTTCGACTGGAAGATTTCCCATCTCCGGAGGATCCGGCGCTGCGTCACGATTTTTGCATTCCTGGCATGCTCGGCGGACGCGATCGTACTCGGAACGCAGGCGTGGCACTTCGAATCTCTCCCTAATCGCGTTCAATGCTGTCTGGTGGTTCAAATGATGATACCGTTGGTGGTAGTACTCCATCAGCAGTGTGGTGACTCGGTGTCTCTTAGGCAGGATAATAGGACGCTTGGTGTCCTCGCTGTCCCATGGGCAGTTTATCAGTCGTCCCCGAGACCTCATCACGTCATGCTCATCCAGTTCCGGTGAGAGTTTGTATAGAGTGCTATCCTTTTTAACAACCCTTTGCATTCCAGACTTCCCGACACGGTTTTGCAGGCCTCGGACCTCTTCAGGAAATGCCTCTCGCTGAGTTAGACGGAATATAATCCTTTCGGCCCGTCGTAATTCTTCCTGGGTAAGTGGGCCAACACTCTTCCGACCCTTTTTAGCCTTTAGCTCGAAAATGAAGCGGACAATGAATCCGACTGTCCTCAGCAATACGTTCCACTGAGAAAATCGTTCGAAGGATATAAACTGCTCTTTCGTGGCGTGGTGTAACAGCGACACCCGAATTTCCTCGGACGTCTCCCCAGTATCGGTTCCTTGCCCAGGCCACGTGTGGTCCGATTCCCAAAGAAAATCAGGGCCACGATACCACTGTCTCGAAGCGCTTAAATCCGGGTCTCGTTGCCACTTCGTACCAAGATCTGCGACATTTATCTTGGTTGAGATCCAGCGCCAGTCTTTCACGGCCGTATGCTCTAGCAGTTCTCCAACGCGACAGGCCACAAACTGACTGTATCGACGGTGGTCCGAACGTAACCAGCTTACCACGTTGCGAGAGTCGGTCCAATAGAATACGCGATCTAATCGAATGCGGTGGGATTGTATTATGGTGTTCGCTAACCTTGATCCAATAACTGCGGCTTGCAGCTCAAGGCGCGGAATCGTCGTATGTCGCAGGTTTGTCACTCGAGTTTTCGAGCCTACGAAGGCACATTCGATTGAGCTACCTTCTTCGAACCTTACGTACGCTACTGCTGCCATAGCGCTTTCGCTCGCATCGCAGAAGATATGCAGCTGGGCGTGTTTATATCGGTCAGACGTGAGGAGGCGGTAGCATCTTGGGATCTTGATATCTGTTACTTTGGGAAGAACTGCCAACCATCGGTTCCAACCTTCGGCAATGTTTCCCTCAATTTGATGATTCTTTGTTAAATCGTAAATAACAAAGTTGGTGGGAACTAACGACGACAGGCAGAGTATTAATCTGAAATGGAAAAAGGACCAAGTTCTTATCAATTACGTCTCCTTAGATTTACTTTATGAATTTTACGATTATTTGAATCGATTACATATGTTAGAAAGTTCTCCTTTATTTTTATTATATGATACCTACTTTCACGTTTATTATTATTATTATTATCTGGATCAAAATCTTGATAAGTTTTAGTTGCTATCTTTGCTTCACGTTGCTGGAACAAGTTAGCTATTTTTTCTCATTTACATCTCTTTGTCTGACCCTTTCTTCAAATGTTAAATTTTCTTAATTTTCCCCAATAAAAATATTTTTGGGTGTGTTATTGATGAAACTGTGAATCGAATTGTTATACTTATAAGCTGCTTCCTGCATGAGTGATTTAACTGTAATATCTGGTTTTAGTGCTTTTATGCAACTAGCAATTTCACGGATCGTTGAATGGCATATCTCTATTTGTCCATTCGTTTCAGATCTGTTGACAGGAGTTTTAAAAAAATTTATTCCTAGATTCAAAATGGCTTGTTCGATAATATTTGAAACAAAACTACTTTCATTGTCCATTACGATTTGTGCTGGTAAATCCCAGTCATATAATAGTTGTAAAAGAACATTTTTAATGTCTGCTATAGATTTTGATTTAATGGGTCTGATTTTTTAAATATTTTGAGAATTTATCTAACGATGAGATAAATAAGTTATTGGCATTATACGCAAATATATCTGTCGTGAATACCACGATCGAACGAAATTTTAAGCAATAATTTTAGGCGTGTCTTGGCGTGACTGTCGCCAAAATTATAATTTTATTTGTGTTCAAATTCGCCGATCCAAAAGGCCTATTTTCCTTCTGTCGTCTTTTTTATACCCGGAGCTCAGGCTCCCATTTGCACACGCAGGTGCTCCTGAGCTCCTCTGGAACGCAAACCCGCGGTCTGGCAAACGCATCCTCCATCTACATCAAACGCAACCGATGACAGCTCGTCACTGTTGTGACATCGTCTCCCCAAATAAGCGTGCGCGTCGTTCGCTTGTTTATGTGTGCTGTCATCTAACCATGCGCCTGATTTGTGCTGCAGCAGGTAAGTATACTCATATGCTTATTTTTTTTAAAGGTTGCTACGTTACCGCCGGATACGTCCAGAACAGCCAACTTCGTCGCCGGTCGTTCCAATGTGCCACTGGCTGTTCTTAAGGTTACCCGCCTCACTTGGCCGTCCTTCGACCGTATCACTCCCACCACTCGTCCTCTGGGCCATGTGTTCCGCGGTAGGTTCGCATCCACTATCACCACAACGTCTCCTTCTGCGATAGGGCGTACCGGCTTAAACCATTTCGTCCGGCGGGTGAGCGTAGGTAGGTAGTCAGCTATCCACTTTTTCCAGAACATATCGGCCAGTAACTGTGACGTCTTCCAGGATGTTTTAAGAGCCGCTGCGCTGTCGTCGTAGTTGGTAAGTGGTTTGTCCCCGCTCGCGCTTCCCAGGAGGAAGTGATTTGGCGTCAATGGTGGCTCTGAAACGTCATCCAATGGCAAATACGTTAACGGACGTGAATTAATTACTATCTCTATCTCCGCCAGCGCCGTGCCCAGAATTTCGTCGGTAGGGTGTCTCGGAAGCCGTAAAGCGATGATGTTCTTCTTTACCGACTGCACCAACCGCTCCCAGCATCCCCCGAAATGCGGCGCTCCTGGTGGATTGAATTTCCATATCAGTGCCTGTGACGTAAATTCCTCCATCAACTGTTCACGATCAACGTTCTTCAAGCCTTCTCTCAGCTCTCTCGATGCGCCAACGAAGTTAGTTCCGCAGTCAGACAGTATTTCAGCCGGCGCTCCACGTTTCGCGATAAAACGTCTAATCGCCAGGATGCACGACGACGTCGTTAGCGAGTGCGCTACTTCGAGATGGATCGCTCTTGTGGTTAAACACGTGAAAAGGACGCCCCATCGTTTCTCCACTCGTCTGCCCACGGCTACTGTCAAGGGGCCGAAGTAATCGACCCCGGTGAACGTGAAGGCGCGTTGGTAAGCTGCCAATCTTTCGACTGGAAGATTTCCCATCTCCGGAGGATCCGGCGCTGCGTCACGATTTTTGCATTCCTGGCATGCTCGGCGGACGCGATCGTACTCGGAACGCAGGCGTGGCACTTCGAATCTCTCCCTAATCGCGTTCAATGCTGTCTGGTGGTTCAAATGATGATACCGTTGGTGGTAGTACTCCATCAGCAGTGTGGTGACTCGGTGTCTCTTAGGCAGGATAATAGGACGCTTGGTGTCCTCGCTGACCCATGGGCAGTTTATCAGTCGTCCCCGAGACCTCATCACGTCATGCTCATCCAGTTCCGGTGAGAGTTTGTATAGAGTGCTATCCTTTTTAACAACCCTTTGCATTCCAGACTTCCCGACACGGTTTTGCAGGCCTCGGACCTCTTCAGGAAATGCCTCTCGCTGAGTTAGACGGAATATAATCCTTTCGGCCCGTCGTAATTCTTCCTGGGTAAGTGGGCCAACACTCTTCCGACCCTTTTTAGCCTTTAGCTCGAAAATGAAGCGGACAATGAATCCGACTGTCCTCAGCAATACGTTCCACTGAGAAAATCGTTCGAAGGATATAAACTGCTCTTTCGTGGCGTGGTGTAACAGCGACACCCGAATTTCCTCGGACGTCTCCCCAGTATCGGTTCCTTGCCCAGGCCACGTGTGGTCCGATTCCCAAAGAAAATCAGGGCCACGATACCACTGGCTCGAAGCGCTTAAATCCGGGTCTCGTTGCCACTTCGTACCAAGATCTGCGACATTTATCTTGGTTGAGATCCAGCGCCAGTCTTTCACGGCCGTATGCTCTAGCAGTTCTCCAACGCGACAGGCCACAAACTGACTGTATCGACGGTGGTCCGAACGTAACCAGCTTACCACGTTGCGAGAGTCGGTCCAATAGAATACGCGATCTAATCGAATGCGGTGGGATTGTATTATGGTGTTCGCTAACCTTGATCCAATAACTGCGGCTTGCAGCTCAAGGCGCGGAATCGTCGTATGTCGCAGGTTTGTCACTCGAGTTTTCGAGCCTACGAAGGCACATTCGATTGAGCTACCTTCTTCGAACCTTACGTACGCTACTGCTGCCATAGCGCTTTCGCTCGCATCGCAGAAGATATGCAGCTGGGCGTGTTTATATCGGTCAGACGTGAGGAGGCGGTAGCATCTTGGGATCTTGATATCTGTTACTTTGGGAAGAACTGCCAACCATCGGTTCCAACCTTCGGCAATGTTTCCCCCAATTTGATGATTCTTTGTTAAATCGTAAATAACAAAGTTGGTGGGAACTAACGACGACAGGCAGAGTATTAATCTGAAATGGAAAAAGGACCAAGTTCTTATCAATTACGTCTCCTTAGATTTACTTTATGAATTTTACGATTATTTGAATCGATTACATATGTTAGAAAGTTCTCCTTTATTTTTATTATATGATACCTACTTTCACGTTTATTATTAGATTTATTTTTTTTTCAAATGAATAAGTATCTGGATCAAAATCTTGATAAGTTTTAGTTGCTATCTTTGCTTCACGTTGCTGGAACAAGTTAGCTATTTTTTCTCATTTACATCTCTTTGTCTGACCCTTTCTTCAAATGTTAAATTTTCTTAATTTTCCCCAATAAAAATATTTTTGGGTGTGTTATTGATGAAACTGTGAATCGAATTGTTATACTTATAAGCTGCTTCCTGCATGAGTGATTTAACTGTAATATCTGGTTTTAGTGCTTTTATGCAACTAGCAATTTCACGGATCGTTGAATGGCATATCTCTATTTGTCCATTCGTTTCAGATCTGTTGACAGGAGTTTTAAAAAAATTTATTCCTAGATTCAAAATGGCTTGTTCGATAATATTTGAAACAAAACTACTTTCATTGTCCATTACGATTTGTGCTGGTAAATCCCAGTCATATAATAGTTGTAAAAGAACATTTTTAATGTCTGCTATAGATTTTGATTCAATGGGTCTGATTTTTTAAATATTTTGAGAATTTATCTAACGATGAGATAAATAAGTTATTGGCATTATACGCAAATATATCTGTCGTGAATACCACGATCGAACGAAATTTTAAGCAATAATTTTAGGCGTGTCTTGGCGTGACTGTCGCCAAAATTATAATTTTATTTGTGTTCAAATTCGCCGATCCAAAAGGCCTATTTTCCTTCTGTCGTCTTTTTTATACCCGGAGCTCAGGCTCCCATTTGCACACGCAGGTGCTCCTGAGCTCCTCTGGAACGCAAACCCGCGGTCTGGCAAACGCATCCTCCATCTACATCAAACGCAACCGATGACAGCTCGTCACTGTTGTGACATCGTCTCCCCAAATAAGCGTGCGCGTCGTTCGCTTGTTTATGTGTGCTGTCATCTAACCATGCGCCTGATTTGTGCTGCAGCAGGTAAGTATACTCATATGCTTATTTTTTTTAAAGGTTGCTACGTTACCGCCGGATACGTCCAGAACAGCCAACTTCGTCGCCGGTCGTTCCAATGTGCCACTGGCTGTTCTTAAGGTTACCCGCCTCACTTGGCCGTCCTTCGACCGTATCACTCCCACCACTCGTCCTCTGGGCCATGTGTTCCGCGGTAGGTTCGCATCCACTATCACCACAACGTCTCCTTCTGCGATAGGGCGTACCGGCTTAAACCATTTCGTCCGGCGGGTGAGCGTAGGTAGGTAGTCAGCTATCCACTTTTTCCAGAACATATCGGCCAGTAACTGTGACGTCTTCCAGGATGTTTTAAGAGCCGCTGCGCTGTCGTCGTAGTTGGTAAGTGGTTTGTCCCCGCTCGCGCTTCCCAGGAGGAAGTGATTTGGCGTCAATGGTGGCTCTGAAACGTCATCCAATGGCAAATACGTTAACGGACGTGAATTAATTACTATCTCTATCTCCGCCAGCGCCGTGCCCAGAATTTCGTCGGTAGGGTGTCTCGGAAGCCGTAAAGCGATGATGTTCTTCTTTACCGACTGCACCAACCGCTCCCAGCATCCCCCGAAATGCGGCGCTCCTGGTGGATTGAATTTCCATATCAGTGCCTGTGACGTAAATTCCTCCATCAACTGTTCACGATCAACGTTCTTCAAGCCTTCTCTCAGCTCTCTCGATGCGCCAACGAAGTTAGTTCCGCAGTCAGACAGTATTTCAGCCGGCGCTCCACGTTTCGCGATAAAACGTCTAATCGCCAGGATGCACGACGACGTCGTTAGCGAGTGCGCTACTTCGAGATGGATCGCTCTTGTGGTTAAACACGTGAAAAGGACGCCCCATCGTTTCTCCACTCGTCTGCCCACGGCTACTGTCAAGGGGCCGAAGTAATCGACCCCGGTGAACGTGAAGGCGCGTTGGTAAGCTGCCAATCTTTCGACTGGAAGATTTCCCATCTCCGGAGGATCCGGCGCTGCGTCACGATTTTTGCATTCCTGGCATGCTCGGCGGACGCGATCGTACTCGGAACGCAGGCGTGGCACTTCGAATCTCTCCCTAATCGCGTTCAATGCTGTCTGGTGGTTCAAATGATGATACCGTTGGTGGTAGTACTCCATCAGCAGTGTGGTGACTCGGTGTCTCTTAGGCAGGATAATAGGACGCTTGGTGTCCTCGCTGACCCATGGGCAGTTTATCAGTCGTCCCCGAGACCTCATCACGTCATGCTCATCCAGTTCCGGTGAGAGTTTGTATAGAGTGCTATCCTTTTTAACAACCCTTTGCATTCCAGACTTCCCGACACGGTTTTGCAGGCCTCGGACCTCTTCAGGAAATGCCTCTCGCTGAGTTAGACGGAATATAATCCTTTCGGCCCGTCGTAATTCTTCCTGGGTAAGTGGGCCAACACTCTTCCGACCCTTTTTAGCCTTTAGCTCGAAAATGAAGCGGACAATGAATCCGACTGTCCTCAGCAATACGTTCCACTGAGAAAATCGTTCGAAGGATATAAACTGCTCTTTCGTGGCGTGGTGTAACAGCGACACCCGAATTTCCTCGGACGTCTCCCCAGTATCGGTTCCTTGCCCAGGCCACGTGTGGTCCGATTCCCAAAGAAAATCAGGGCCACGATACCACTGGCTCGAAGCGCTTAAATCCGGGTCTCGTTGCCACTTCGTACCAAGATCTGCGACATTTATCTTGGTTGAGATCCAGCGCCAGTCTTTCACGGCCGTATGCTCTAGCAGTTCTCCAACGCGACAGGCCACAAACTGACTGTATCGACGGTGGTCCGAACGTAACCAGCTTACCACGTTGCGAGAGTCGGTCCAATAGAATACGCGATCTAATCGAATGCGGTGGGATTGTATTATGGTGTTCGCTAACCTTGATCCAATAACTGCGGCTTGCAGCTCAAGGCGCGGAATCGTCGTATGTCGCAGGTTTGTCACTCGAGTTTTCGAGCCTACGAAGGCACATTCGATTGAGCTACCTTCTTCGAACCTTACGTACGCTACTGCTGCCATAGCGCTTTCGCTCGCATCGCAGAAGATATGCAGCTGGGCGTGTTTATATCGGTCAGACGTGAGGAGGCGGTAGCATCTTGGGATCTTGATATCTGTTACTTTGGGAAGAACTGCCAACCATCGGTTCCAACCTTCGGCAATGTTTCCCTCAATTTGATGATTCTTTGTTAAATCGTAAATAACAAAGTTGGTGGGAACTAACGACGACAGGCAGAGTATTAATCTGAAATGGAAAAAGGACCAAGTTCTTATCAATTACGTCTCCTTAGATTTACTTTATGAATTTTACGATTATTTGAATCGATTACATATGTTAGAAAGTTCTCCTTTATTTTTATTATATGATACCTACTTTCACGTTTATTATTATTATTATTATCTGGATCAAAATCTTGATAAGTTTTAGTTGCTATCTTTGCTTCACGTTGCTGGAACAAGTTAGCTATTTTTTCTCATTTACATCTCTTTGTCTGACCCTTTCTTCAAATGTTAAATTTTCTTAATTTTCCCCAATAAAAATATTTTTGGGTGTGTTATTGATGAAACTGTGAATCGAATTGTTATACTTATAAGCTGCTTCCTGCATGAGTGATTTAACTGTAATATCTGGTTTTAGTGCTTTTATGCAACTAGCAATTTCACGGATCGTTGAATGGCATATCTCTATTTGTCCATTCGTTTCAGATCTGTTGACAGGAGTTTTAAAAAAAATTATTCCTAGATTCAAAATGGCTTGTTCGATAATATTTGAAACAAAACTACTTTCATTGTCCATTACGATTTGTGCTGGTAAATCCCAGTCATATAATAGTTGTAAAAGAACATTTTTAATGTCTGCTATAGATTTTGATTTAATGGGTCTGATTTTTTAAATATTTTGAGATTTATCTAACGATGAGATAAATAAGTTATTGGCATTATACGCAAATATATCTGTCGTGAATACCACGATCGAACGAAATTTTAAGCAATAATTTTAGGCGTGTCTTGGCGTGACTGTCGCCAAAATTATAATTTTATTTGTGTTCAAATTCGCCGAATGAAAAGGCCTATTTTCCCTCTGTCGTCTCTTTTATACCCGGAGCTCAGGCTCCCATTTGCACACGCAGGTGCTCCTGAGCTCCTCTGGAACGCAAACCCGCGGTCTGGCAAACGCATCCTCCATCTACATCAAACGCAACCGATGACAGCTCGTCACTGTTGTGACATCGTCTCCCCAAATAAGCGTGCGCGTCGTTCGCTTGTTTATGTGTGCTGTCATCTAACCATGCGCCTGATTTGTGCTGCAGCAGGTAAGTATACTCATATGCTTATTTTTTTTAAAGGTTGCTACGTTACCGCCGGATACGTCCAGAACAGCCAACTTCGTCGCCGGTCGTTCCAATGTGCCACTGGCTGTTCTTAAGGTTACCCGCCTCACTTGGCCGTCCTTCGACCGTATCACTCCCACCACTCGTCCTCTGGGCCATGTGTTCCGCGGTAGGTTCGCATCCACTATCACCACAACGTCTCCTTCAGTAGCAGTCCAGACTCGGTGGTGATTGGACGTTTTTTCGAGATAACGCAGTGTTAACAAGCAATCGTAGATACAAAAGATCCCAGTGCCAGTGTCCGGCCACTGCTCGCACGAGATGCAGGGCGGACAACGGCGTAGTGAGACCCGTAGCGGTAGGGGGAAGACGAGGAAAAGCAATGTGCTACCAAGCGATAACGTGACGCTCGATCGTAGCAGATCGAATTCGAGGGTAAACCCTTACGCTCTCCTAGACAGAGAAGAACCGATAACGGATAGCCGAGAAATACGTTCGGATGATAGGCTTTCGATCATGAGTGATCAATCCTGCAACGGTGTTAGTGCACCGAGCAACTCGGTAATACCGCCTCATTGTCAGATTCAGCAAGGTGCTGGCAGCAGCAAAAAAGTGCCACCAATATCGGTGATGAGTAATTCGGTTGCTTCTGTACATAAGCTCGTGATCGACGCCAAAGTAGTGCGTTACACTACCACACAAAAACGCACCGGTACGGTGGTGCAGGTTACGAGTAACCAAGACTTCCACAAAGTGGTAAATCATTTTAAGAAATGCAACGTGAACTTCCACACGTATCAATTGGAAGAAGACAAGACCACAAAAATTGTGCTCCATGGCCTGATCGATCTTCCGATCGATACAGTCAAAACGATCCTGGCGGAAGAAAACCTTCATCCAACCATGATCAAAAAGCTGGAAGTAAGGAAGAAGAGGTACGACGAGCATGCCGTCTACCTGCTTCATTTCCCGAGAGCTTCCATTAAGATGCAACTTTTACGGACGATTCATGCTGTATACCACTGCAAGGTCTCATGGACATATTTCTCTAAACGCGAAGGCCCTATGCAATGCAGAAGGTGCCAACTGTTCGGCCACGGTGCAGCCAATTGCAACCGTATCTATAGATGTAACAAGTGCGGCAACGAACATGCGTCGGCAAGTTGTCCGCTAAGCAACATCAGCAGCAATGAAGGTAGAATCCCAGAACACAAATTAAAGTGTGCGAACTGTGACGGGAATCACACCTCCACATTCTCGGGCTGCCCGAAACGCCCAGCAACCAGAAAACCGACACCACGTACGGTACCAACAAGTTTTGTACCCGCACAAAGAGATTTCCCCTCTCTAGGGACTTCTACCCTGCCCCCGGGTTGGTTCCCAGCAAATGGTCCAAATCCATTCACACGTGCGCAGCAGTCGCACCTGCCTGGACAAGCCGAAAATAATCAAAATGACTTGTTCGACCACGCACAGCTCATCCCAATAATTGGCGAAGTGTTTGGAATGCTTCAAAAATGCAAAACAAAGCAAGATCAGCTTACGGCGATCTGTGAAATTGTAGCTAAGTTTTGTTTCTCTTCACCCTGAATGGGAAAAATCTTAATATCGTATACTGGAATGCAAATAGCGTCCAAAATAAAAAACTAGACATCGCCTCGTTTCTATGCAAACACGAGGTGCATATTATGCTCATTAACGAAACATTCCTAAAAGCAAGTGCAAACTTCTCTGTCCCAAATTACGTCACACACAGAGTCGACCGAGACTCCGGTCCCAAGGGTGGTGTCGCCATACTCATCCGACGTGAAATAAAACATCACTCACTAAATTCTCTAAAAACAAAAGTGATCGAAGCTGTTGGCATCTCCGTAATAACCGAACTCGGACCAATTTCGGTTATAGCTGCATACCATCCTGCAGCTAATAAAGACATAAGTGCTTTCAAGTGCGATATAGCACACCTCACAAGAAAAAGCAACAGTTATGTGATTTGTGGTGATCTCAACGCTCGACACAGACTGTGGAACTGCAACAGGGCGAATGCGGCTGGGAATATCCTCTTTGATTCTTTGCAAAGGGGATGTTTCTCAATACACCACCCGGATACGCCAACCTATTTCCCCCCAGATGCACAACGTACACCTTCTACTCTCGACATCATTCTCACAAACAACATACACGAATTATCTGACCCAGTCACATTAACTGAGCTCACTTCTGATCATCTCCCGGTGTTATTTAAAATATTAAATTCAAAACCATCACATGCGGTCAAAACAAAAATCTTCAACTACTCGGCAGCAAATTGGCAACGTTTTAAAAAAGAGGTTAATGAGAATATAACGATCTCGCAGGGACATAACCTTACACCAGATCAGATCAATGAGCTAGTGGAGAACTTCAATAGCGTAATATTGAATGCTCACAATAATGCAGTTCCTACAGTCATTCCAGATCAATATAACATTATACTACCACCGGAAGTTCAGGATCTTATCAAAACTAGAAATGCGTATCGTCGTAAATGGCAGAGACATAGAAACAACGAGGCCCTTAAATTAACCTATCAGTTTTTGTGCAAGACAATAATAAAACAACTAGAACTCATTCGTAATAAACAGTGGTCTAAAAAGCTCATTTCGCTCAACAAGGAGAACACGAGCAACAACAAGCTTTGGAAGGTCGTTAAAATTATAAAGAACAAGCATTCATTTATTCCTCCACTAAAAGTAGACAATGCAACCATCACTTGCACAAAAGCGAAATGTGAGGCAATCAAGACTCAGTTCCAAAGAGCACATAACATAACATACAAAGCTATGAGCCCAGTCGAAAAAATTGTGAAGCGTACAAATAGGACATACTTCATCAATAATCATTCCAGTGAGCCCTGCCCATCGGGGCTTTGCAAACCTACCGAAATTAAAAATATTATCAAAAAGCTAAAAAACAAAAAAACAACAGGCCTCGATAAGATTAACAGTAACTGTTTAAAAAGACTACCTAAGAAAGCCATTGAACACCTAGCACATATTTTCAATAGTTGTTTTAAAGTAGGACACTTTCCGGATGCCTGGAAAATGTCAAAAGTTGTCCCAATTCCTAAATCCAACAAAGACAGGACTAAGCCAGAAAATTATAGACCAATAAGCATATTAAGTTGCGTAGGAAAAGTATTTGAAAAAACTATCGCTCTCCGGCTCCGCTCTCATACGGAACAACACACAATAATTCCTAATCATCAGTTCGGCTTCCGTCCAAACCACTCAACAACACATCAAATACAGAGACTTACTCAAACTATCTTAAACAATAGGAAAAGCAAAAAATCTACTGGCATGGCACTATTAGACGGTGAAAAGGCTTTCGACACCATATGGCATGAAGGACTGATTTATAAGTTGAATAGGCATAAATTTCCAGCGTATTTAATACAATTAATTAAAACATTCCTACACGATCGGAAGAACTTCGTTATTAAAAATAATAGTACATCAGACCAATACGTACCAAAAGCTGGCGTACCACAAGGAAGCGTCCTCTCGCCTCTTCTATTTAACATTTATCTTTCGGATCTCCCTATCATGATGAATTGCGAACAGTTCCTATATGCAGATGACTTTGCTGTCACTGCATCAGCAAAAAATCCAAAAACTATAGTTCGGACAATCAATAAGGCCTTAAATACATATTCTAAATACTGCCGGAACTGGAAACTGAAAATCAATAACCTTAAAACAGAAACAATATTTTTCTCTAGAAATAGAAGCCTCCGAAGATTACCACAGAACGACATAGCTATAGACGGAACTAATATTCAATGGAACAATATCATAAAATACCTAGGCGTTTATCTTGACAAACAACTAACGTTCAGCCTAAACACTTTGAACACAATTACAAAAGCCGAAAAAATGTTAAGAATTCTCTATCCGTTCCTGAACAGAAAATCTAAATTAAATACTGATAACAAGTTACTTCTATACAAAGCTTGCTTCCGACCTATTCTAACTTATGCGGCCCCAGTATGGTCCAACATTGCAAAATGCCACAAGCAAAAGCTCCAAAGGTTCCAAAATAAAATGTTTAAAATAATCCTTAACGTCCCACGCTGGTTCAACACAAAAGAATTACATCAAATCACCAACTCGGTTAGGCTAGACGAGTATATCCAAAACATCACTATCAAATATAAGGATAAGTGCCGCAATAGCGAACACAGAACATTACAACTACTGGTACAATGAACAGTTAAGATTTTACAGAATAAGTTAGTTTATAAGATAGGTTAAGTAAAATATTATAATTTTTTTTTTCTCTTGTGCGAGGGTTTTTCTATTTTTTTCCCTCATCAAATCATAGTTAGCCTAATCAAGCACTGAGCTTCGAGTTATTCATACGTCAATGCCACGAATCACTATTCATCACCAATGTGGAAAGTTAACAGAACGAACCCATTATGTAAAGCTGAACTAATACGTGCCACACTTATGTTTCTAAGCAATAAAAGATTACTACTACTACTACTACTACAACGTCTCCTTCTGCGATAGGGCGTACCGGCTTAAACCATTTCGTCCGGCGGGTGAGCGTAGGTAGGTAGTCAGCTATCCACTTTTTCCAGAACATATCGGCCAGTAACTGTGACGTCTTCCAGGATGTTTTAAGAGCCGCTGTGCTGTCGTCGTAGTTGGTAAGTGGTTTGTCCCCGCTCGCGCTTCCCAGGAGGAAGTGATTTGGCGTCAATGGTGGCTCTGAAACGTCATCCAATGGCAAATACGTTAACGGACGTGAATTAATTACCATCTCTATCTCCGCCAGCGCCGTGCCCAGAATTTCGTCGGTAGGGTGTCTCGGAAGCCGTAAAGCGATGATGTTCTTCTTTACCGACTGCACCAACCGCTCCCAGCATCCCCCGAAATGCGGCGCTCCTGGTGGATTGAATTTCCATATCAGTGCCTGTGACGTAAATTCCTCCATCAACTGTTCACGATCAACGTTCTTCAAGCCTTCTCTCAGCTCTCTCGATGCGCCAACGAAGTTAGTTCCGCAGTCAGACAGTATTTCAGCCGGCGCTCCACGTTTCGCGATAAAACGTCTAATCGCCAGGATGCACGACGACGTCGTTAGCGAGTGCGCTACTTCGAGATGGATCGCTCTTGTGGTTAAACACGTGAAAAGGACGCCCCATCGTTTCTCCACTCGTCTGCCCACGGCTACTGTCAAGGGGCCGAAGTAATCGACCCCGGTGAACGTGAAGGCGCGTTGGTAAGCTGCCAATCTTTCGACTGGAAGATTTCCCATCTCCGGAGGATCCGGCGCTGCGTCACGATTTTTGCATTCCTGGCATGCTCGGCGGACGCGATCGTACTCGGAACGCAGGCGTGGCACTTCGAATCTCTCCCTAATCGCGTTCAATGCTGTCTGGTGGTTCAAATGATGATACCGTTGGTGGTAGTACTCCATCAGCAGTGTGGTGACTCGGTGTCTCTTAGGCAGGATAATAGGACGCTTGGTGTCCTCGCTGACCCATGGGCAGTTTATCAGTCGTCCCCGAGACCTCATCACGTCATGCTCATCCAGTTCCGGTGAGAGTTTGTATAGAGTGCTATCCTTTTTAACAACCCTTTGCATTCCAGACTTCCCGACACGGTTTTGCAGGCCTCGGACCTCTTCAGGAAATGCCTCTCGCTGAGTTAGACGGAATATAATCCTTTCGGCCCGTCGTAATTCTTCCTGGGTAAGTGGGCCAACACTCTTCCGACCCTTTTTAGCCTTTAGCTCGAAAATGAAGCGGACAATGAATCCGACTGTCCTCAGCAATACGTTCCACTGAGAAAATCGTTCGAAGGATATAAACTGCTCTTTCGTGGCGTGGTGTAACAGCGACACCCGAATTTCCTCGGACGTCTCCCCAGTATCGGTTCCTTGCCCAGGCCACGTGTGGTCCGATTCCCAAAGAAAATCAGGGCCACGATACCACTGGCTCGAAGCGCTTAAATCCGGGTCTCGTTGCCACTTCGTACCAAGATCTGCGACATTTATCTTGGTTGAGATCCAGCGCCAGTCTTTCACGGCCGTATGCTCTAGCAGTTCTCCAACGCGACAGGCCACAAAGTGACTGTATCGACGGTGGTCCGAACGTAACCAGCTTACCACGTTGCGAGAGTCGGTCCAATAGAATACGCGATCTAATCGAATGCGGTGGGATTGTATTATGGTGTTCGCTAACCTTGATCCAATAACTGCGGCTTGCAGCTCAAGGCGCGGAATCGTCGTATGTCGCAGGTTTGCCACTCGAGTTTTCGAGCCTACGAAGGCACATTCGATTGAGCTACCTTCTTCGAACCTTACGTACGCTACTGCTGCCATAGCGCTTTCGCTCGCATCGCAGAAGATATGCAGCTGGGCGTGTTTATATCGGTCAGACGTGAGGAGGCGGTAGCATCTTGGGATCTTGATATCTGTTACTTTGGGAAGAACTGCCAACCATCGGTTCCAACCTTCGGCAATGTTTCCCCCAATTTGATGATTCTTTGTTAAATCGTAAATAACAAAGTTGGTGGGAACTAACGACGACAGGCAGAGTATTAATCTGAAATGGAAAAAGGACCAAGTTCTTATCAATTACGTCTCCTTAGATTTACTTTATGAATTTTACGATTATTTGAATCGATTACATATGTTAGAAAGTTCTCCTTTATTTTTATTATATGATACCTACTTTCACGTTTATTATTATTATTATTATCTGGATCAAAATCTTGATAAGTTTTAGTTGCTATCTTTGCTTCACGTTGCTGGAACAAGTTAGCTATTTTTTCTCATTTACATCTCTTTGTCTGACCCTTTCTTCAAATGTTAAATTTTCTTAATTTTCCCCAATAAAAATATTTTTGGGTGTGTTATTGATGAAACTGTGAATCGAATTGTTATACTTATAAGCTGCTTCCTGCATGAGTGATTTAACTGTAATATCTGGTTTTAGTGCTTTTATGCAACTAGCAATTTCACGGATCGTTGAATGGCATATCTCTATTTGTCCATTCGTTTCAGATCTGTTGACAGGAGTTTTAAAAAAATTTATTCCTAGATTCAAAATGGCTTGTTCGATAATATTTGAAACAAAACTACTTTCATTGTCCATTACGATTTGTGCTGGTAAATCCCAGTCATATAATAGTTGTAAAAGAACATTTTTAATGTCTGCTATAGATTTTGATTTAATGGGTCTGATTTTTTAAATATTTTGAGAATTTATCTAACGATGAGATAAATAAGTTATTGGCATTATACGCAAATATATCTGTCGTGAATACCACGATCGAACGAAATTTTAAGCAATAATTTTAGGCGTGTCTTGGCGTGACTGTCGCCAAAATTATAATTTTATTTGTGTTCAAATTCGCCGATCCAAAAGGCCTATTTTCCTTCTGTCGTCTTTTTTATACCCGGAGCTCAGGCTCCCATTTGCACACGCAGGTGCTCCTGAGCTCCTCTGGAACGCAAACCCGCGGTCTGGCAAACGCATCCTCCATCTACATCAAACGCAACCGATGACAGCTCGTCACTGTTGTGACATCGTCTCCCCAAATAAGCGTGCGCGTCGTTCGCTTGTTTATGTGTGCTGTCATCTAACCATGCGCCTGATTTGTGCTGCAGCAGGTAAGTATACTCATATGCTTATTTTTTTTTAAGGTTGCTACGTTACCGCCGGATACGTCCAGAACAGCCAACTTCGTCGCCGGTCGTTCCAATGTGCCACTGGCTTTTCTTAAGGTTACCCGCCTCACTTGGCCGTCCTTCGACCGTATCACTCCCACCACTCGTCCTCTGGGCCATGTGTTCCGCGGTAGGTTCGCATCCACTATCACCACAACGTCTCCTTCTGCGATAGGGCGTACCGGCTTAAACCATTTCGTCCGGCGGGTGAGCGTAGGTAGGTAGTCAGCTATCCACTTTTTCCAGAACATATCGGCCAGTAACTGTGACGTCTTCCAGGATGTTTTAAGAGCCGCTGCGCTGTCGTCGTAGTTGGTAAGTGGTTTGTCCCCGCTCGCGCTTCCCAGGAGGAAGTGATTTGGCGTCAATGGTGGCTCTGAAACGTCATCCTATGGCAAATACGTTAACGGACGTGAATTAATTACCATCTCTATCTCCGCCAGCGCCGTGCCCAGAATTTCGTCGGTAGGGTGTCTCGGAAGCCGTAAAGCGATGATGTTCTTCTTTACCGACTGCACCAACCGCTCCCAGCATCCCCCGAAATGCGGCGCTCCTGGTGGATTGAATTTCCATATCAGTGCCTGTGACGTAAATTCCTCCATCAACTGTTCACGATCAACGTTCTTCAAGCCTTCTCTCAGCTCTCTCGATGCGCCAACGAAGTTAGTTCCGCAGTCAGACAGTATTTCAGCCGGCGCTCCACGTTTCGCGATAAAACGTCTAATCGCCAGGATGCACGACGACGTCGTTAGCGAGTGCGCTACTTCGAGATGGATCGCTCTTGTGGTTAAACACGTGAAAAGGACGCCCCATCGTTTCTCCACTCGTCTGCCCACGGCTACTGTCAAGGGGCCGAAGTAATCGACCCCGGTGAACGTGAAGGCGCGTTGGTAAGCTGCCAATCTTTCGACTGGAAGATTTCCCATCTCCGGAGGATCCGGCGCTGCGTCACGATTTTTGCATTCCTGGCATGCTCGGCGGACGCGATCGTACTCGGAACGCAGGCGTGGCACTTCGAATCTCTCCCTAATCGCGTTCAATGCTGTCTGGTGGTTCAAATGATGATACCGTTGGTGGTAGTACTCCATCAGCAGTGTGGTGACTCGGTGTCTCTTAGGCAGGATAATAGGACGCTTGGTGTCCTCGCTGACCCATGGGCAGTTTATCAGTCGTCCCCGAGACCTCATCACGTCATGCTCATCCAGTTCCGGTGAGAGTTTGTATAGAGTGCTATCCTTTTTAACAACCCTTTGCATTCCAGACTTCCCGACACGGTTTTGCAGGCCTCGGACCTCTTCAGGAAATGCCTCTCGCTGAGTTAGACGGAATATAATCCTTTCGGCCCGTCGTAATTCTTCCTGGGTAAGTGGGCCAACACTCTTCCGACCCTTTTTAGCCTTTAGCTCGAAAATGAAGCGGACAATGAATCCGACTGTCCTCAGCAATACGTTCCACTGAGAAAATCGTTCGAAGGATATAAACTGCTCTTTCGTGGCGTGGTGTAACAGCGACACCCGAATTTCCTCGGACGTCTCCCCAGTATCGGTTCCTTGCCCAGGCCACGTGTGGTCCGATTCCCAAAGAAAATCAGGGCCACGATACCACTGGCTCGAAGCGCTTAAATCCGGGTCTCGTTGCCACTTCGTACCAAGATCTGCGACATTTATCTTGGTTGAGATCCAGCGCCAGTCTTTCACGGCCGTATGCTCTAGCAGTTCTCCAACGCGACAGGCCACAAACTGACTGTATCGACGGTGGTCCGAACGTAACCAGCTTACCACGTTGCGAGAGTCGGTCCAATAGAATACGCGATCTAATCGAATGCGGTGGGATTGTATTATGGTGTTCGCTAACCTTGATCCAATAACTGCGGCTTGCAGCTCAAGGCGCGGAATCGTCGTATGTCGCAGGTTTGTCACTCGAGTTTTCGAGCCTACGAAGGCACATTCGATTGAGCTACCTTCTTCGAACCTTACGTACGCTACTGCTGCCATAGCGCTTTCGCTCGCATCGCAGAAGATATGCAGCTGGGCGTGTTTATATCGGTCAGACGTGAGGAGGCGGTAGCATCTTGGGATCTTGATATCTGTTACTTTGGGAAGAACTGCCAACCATCGGTTCCAACCTTCGGCAATGTTTCCCCCAATTTGATGATTCTTTGTTAAATCGTAAATAACAAAGTTGGTGGGAACTAACGACGACAGGCAGAGTATTAATCTGAAATGGAAAAAGGACCAAGTTCTTATCAATTACGTCTCCTTAGATTTACTTTATGAATTTTACGATTATTTGAATCGATTACATATGTTAGAAAGTTCTCCTTTATTTTTATTATATGATACCTACTTTCACGTTTATTATTAGATTTATTTTTTTTCAAATGAATAAGTATCTGGATCAAAATCTTGATAAGTTTTAGTTGCTATCTTTGCTTCACGTTGCTGGAACAAGTTAGCTATTTTTTCTCATTTACATCTCTTTGTCTGACCCTTTCTTCAAATGTTAAATTTTCTTAATTTTCCCCAATAAAAATATTTTTGGGTGTGTTATTGATGAAACTGTGAATCGAATTGTTATACTTATAAGCTGCTTCCTGCATGAGTGATTTAACTGTAATATCTGGTTTTAGTGCTTTTATGCAACTAGCAATTTCACGGATCGTTGAATGGCATATCTCTATTTGTCCATTCGTTTCAGATCTGTTGACAGGAGTTTTAAAAAAATTTATTCCTAGATTCAAAATGGCTTGTTCGATAATATTTGAAACAAAACTACTTTCATTGTCCATTACGATTTGTGCTGGTAAATCCCAGTCATATAATAGTTGTAAAAGAACATTTTTAATGTCTGCTATAGATTTTGATTTAATGGGTCTGATTTTTTAAATATTTTGAGATTTATCTAACGATGAGATAAATAAGTTATTGGCATTATACGCAAATATATCTGTCGTGAATACCACGATCGAACGAAATTTTAAGCAATAATTTTAGGCGTGTCTTGGCGTGACTGTCGCCAAAATTATAATTTTATTTGTGTTCAAATTCGCCGAATGAAAAGGCCTATTTTCCCTCTGTCGTCTCTTTTATACCCGGAGCTCAGGCTCCCATTTGCACACGCAGGTGCTCCTGAGCTCCTCTGGAACGCAAACCCGCGGTCTGGCAAACGCATCCTCCATCTACATCAAACGCAACCGATGACAGCTCGTCACTGTTGTGACATCGTCTCCCCAAATAAGCGTGCGCGTCGTTCGCTTGTTTATGTGTGCTGTCATCTAACCATGCGCCTGATTTGTGCTGCAGCAGGTAAGTATACTCATATGCTTATTTTTTTTAAAGGTTGCTACGTTACCGCCGGATACGTCCAGAACAGCCAACTTCGTCGCCGGTCGTTCCAATGTGCCACTGGCTGTTCTTAAGGTTACCCGCCTCACTTGGCCGTCCTTCGACCGTATCACTCCCACCACTCGTCCTCTGGGCCATGTGTTCCGCGGTAGGTTCGCATCCACTATCACCACAACGTCTCCTTCTGCGATGGGGCGTACCGGCTTAAACCATTTCGTCCGGCGGGTGAGCGTAGGTAGGTAGTCAGCTATCCACTTTTTCCAGAACATATCGGCCAGTAACTGTGACGTCTTCCAGGATGTTTTAAGAGCCGCTGCGCTGTCGTCGTAGTTGGTAAGTGGTTTGTCCCCGCTCGCGCTTCCCAGGAGGAAGTGATTTGGCGTCAATGGTGGCTCTGAAACGTCATCCAATGGCAAATACGTTAACGGACGTGAATTAATTACCATCTCTATCTCCGCCAGCGCCGTGCCCAGAATTTCGTCGGTAGGGTGTCTCGGAAGCCGTAAAGCGATGATGTTCTTCTTTACCGACTGCACCAACCGCTCCCAGCATCCCCCGAAATGCGGCGCTCCTGGTGGATTGAATTTCCATATCAGTGCCTGTGACGTAAATTCCTCCATCAACTGTTCACGATCAACGTTCTTCAAGCCTTCTCTCAGCTCTCTCGATGCGCCAACGAAGTTAGTTCCGCAGTCAGACAGTATTTCAGCCGGCGCTCCACGTTTCGCGATAAAACGTCTAATCGCCAGGATGCACGACGACGTCGTTAGCGAGTGCGCTACTTCGAGATGGATCGCTCTTGTGGTTAAACACGTGAAAAGGACGCCCCATCGTTTCTCCACTCGTCTGCCCACGGCTACTGTCAAGGGGCCGAAGTAATCGACCCCGGTGAACGTGAAGGCGCGTTGGTAAGCTGCCAATCTTTCGACTGGAAGATTTCCCATCTCCGGAGGATCCGGCGCTGCGTCACGATTTTTGCATTCCTGGCATGCTCGGCGGACGCGATCGTACTCGGAACGCAGGCGTGGCACTTCGAATCTCTCCCTAATCGCGTTCAATGCTGTCTGGTGGTTCAAATGATGATACCGTTGGTGGTAGTACTCCATCAGCAGTGTGGTGACTCGGTGTCTCTTAGGCAGGATAATAGGACGCTTGGTGTCCTCGCTGACCCATGGGCAGTTTATCAGTCGTCCCCGAGACCTCATCACGTCATGCTCATCCAGTTCCGGTGAGAGTTTGTATAGAGTGCTATCCTTTTTAACAACCCTTTGCATTCCAGACTTCCCGACACGGTTTTGCAGGCCTCGGACCTCTTCAGGAAATGCCTCTCGCTGAGTTAGACGGAATATAATCCTTTCGGCCCGTCGTAATTCTTCCTGGGTAAGTGGGCCAACACTCTTCCGACCCTTTTTAGCCTTTAGCTCGAAAATGAAGCGGACAATGAATCCGACTGTCCTCAGCAATACGTTCCACTGAGAAAATCGTTCGAAGGATATAAACTGCTCTTTCGTGGCGTGGTGTAACAGCGACACCCGAATTTCCTCGGACGTCTCCCCAGTATCGGTTCCTTGCCCAGGCCACGTGTGGTCCGATTCCCAAAGAAAATCAGGGCCACGATACCACTGGCTCGAAGCGCTTAAATCCGGGTCTCGTTGCCACTTCGTACCAAGATCTGCGACATTTATCTTGGTTGAGATCCAGCGCCAGTCTTTCACGGCCGTATGCTCTAGCAGTTCTCCAACGCGACAGGCCACAAACTGACTGTATCGACGGTGGTCCGAACGTAACCAGCTTACCACGTTGCGAGAGTCGGTCCAATAGAATACGCGATCTAATCGAATGCGGTGGGATTGTATTATGGTGTTCGCTAACCTTGATCCAATAACTGCGGCTTGCAGCTCAAGGCGCGGAATCGTCGTATGTCGCAGGTTTGTCACTCGAGTTTTCGAGCCTACGAAGGCACATTCGATTGAGCTACCTTCTTCGAACCTTACGTACGCTACTGCTGCCATAGCGCTTTCGCTCGCATCGCAGAAGATATGCAGCTGGGCGTGTTTATATCGGTCAGACGTGAGGAGGCGGTAGCATCTTGGGATCTTGATATCTGTTACTTTGGGAAGAACTGCCAACCATCGGTTCCAACCTTCGGCAATGTTTCCCCCAATTTGATGATTCTTTGTTAAATCGTAAATAACAAAGTTGGTGGGAACTAACGACGACAGGCAGAGTATTAATCTGAAATGGAAAAAGGACCAAGTTCTTATCAATTACGTCTCCTTAGATTTACTTTATGAATTTTACGATTATTTGAATCGATTACATATGTTAGAAAGTTCTCCTTTATTTTTATTATATGATACCTACTTTCACGTTTATTATTATTATTATTATCTGGATCAAAATCTTGATAAGTTTTAGTTGCTATCTTTGCTTCACGTTGCTGGAACAAGTTAGCTATTTTTTCTCATTTACATCTCTTCGTCTGACCCTTTCTTCAAATGTTAAATTTTCTTAATTTTCCCCAATAAAAATATTTTTGGGTGTGTTATTGATGAAACTGTGAATCGAATTGTTATACTTATAAGCTGCTTCCTGCATGAGTGATTTAACTGTAATATCTGGTTTTAGTGCTTTTATGCAACTAGCAATTTCACGGATCGTTGAATGGCATATCTCTATTTGTCCATTCGTTTCAGATCTGTTGACAGGAGTTTTAAAAAAATTTATTCCTAGATTCAAAATGGCTTGTTCGATAATATTTGAAACAAAACTACTTTCATTGTCCATTACGATTTGTGCTGGTAAATCCCAGTCATATAATAGTTGTAAAAGAACATTTTTAATGTCTGCTATAGATTTTGATTTAATGGGTCTGATTTTTTAAATATTTTGAGAATTTATCTAACGATGAGATAAATAAGTTATTGGCATTATACGCAAATATATCTGTCGTGAATACCACGATCGAACGAAATTTTAAGCAATAATTTTAGGCGTGTCTTGGCGTGACTGTCGCCAAAATTATAATTTTATTTGTGTTCAAATTCGCCGATCCAAAAGGCCTATTTTCCTTCTGTCGTCTTTTTTATACCCGGAGCTCAGGCTCCCATTTGCACACGCAGGTGCTCCTGAGCTCCTCTGGAACGCAAACCCGCGGTCTGGCAAACGCATCCTCCATCTACATCAAACGCAACCGATGACAGCTCGTCACTGTTGTGACATCGTCTCCCCAAATAAGCGTGCGCGTCGTTCGCTTGTTTATGTGTGCTGTCATCTAACCATGCGCCTGATTTGTGCTGCAGCAGGTAAGTATACTCATATGCTTATTTTTTTTAAAGGTTGCTACGTTACCGCCGGATACGTCCAGAACAGCCAACTTCGTCGCCGGTCGTTCCAAAGGTTACCCGCCTCACTTGGCCGTCCTTCGACCGTATCACTCCCACCACTCGTCCTCTGGGCCATGTGTTCCGCGGTAGGTTCGCATCCACTATCACCACAACGTCTCCTTCTGCGATAGGGCGTACCGGCTTAAACCATTTCGTCCGGCGGGTGAGCGTAGGTAGGTAGTCAGCTATCCACTTTTTCCAGAACATATCGGCCAGTAACTGTGACGTCTTCCAGGATGTTTTAAGAGCCGCTGCGCTGTCGTCGTAGTTGGTAAGTGGTTTGTCCCCGCTCGCGCTTCCCAGGAGGAAGTGATTTGGCGTCAATGGTGGCTCTGAAACGTCATCCTATGGCAAATACGTTAACGGACGTGAATTAATTACCATCTCTATCTCCGCCAGCGCCGTGCCCAGAATTTCGTCGGTAGGGTGTCTCGGAAGCCGTAAAGCGATGATGTTCTTCTTTACCGACTGCACCAACCGCTCCCAGCATCCCCCGAAATGCGGCGCTCCTGGTGGATTGAATTTCCATATCAGTGCCTGTGACGTAAATTCCTCCATCAACTGTTCACGATCAACGTTCTTCAAGCCTTCTCTCAGCTCTCTCGATGCGCCAACGAAGTTAGTTCCGCAGTCAGACAGTATTTCAGCCGGCGCTCCACGTTTCGCGATAAAACGTCTAATCGCCAGGATGCACGACGACGTCGTTAGCGAGTGCGCTACTTCGAGATGGATCGCTCTTGTGGTTAAACACGTGAAAAGGACGCCCCATCGTTTCTCCACTCGTCTGCCCACGGCTACTGTCAAGGGGCCGAAGTAATCGACCCCGGTGAACGTGAAGGCGCGTTGGTAAGCTGCCAATCTTTCGACTGGAAGATTTCCCATCTCCGGAGGATCCGGCGCTGCGTCACGATTTTTGCATTCCTGGCATGCTCGGCGGACGCGATCGTACTCGGAACGCAGGCGTGGCACTTCGAATCTCTCCCTAATCGCGTTCAATGCTGTCTGGTGGTTCAAATGATGATACCGTTGGTGGTAGTACTCCATCAGCAGTGTGGTGACTCGGTGTCTCTTAGGCAGGATAATAGGACGCTTGGTGTCCTCGCTGACCCATGGGCAGTTTATCAGTCGTCCCCGAGACCTCATCACGTCATGCTCATCCAGTTCCGGTGAGAGTTTGTATAGAGTGCTATCCTTTTTAACAACCCTTTGCATTCCAGACTTCCCGACACGGTTTTGCAGGCCTCGGACCTCTTCAGGAAATGCCTCTCGCTGAGTTAGACGGAATATAATCCTTTCGGCCCGTCGTAATTCTTCCTGGGTAAGTGGGCCAACACTCTTCCGACCCTTTTTAGCCTTTAGCTCGAAAATGAAGCGGACAATGAATCCGACTGTCCTCAGCAATACGTTCCACTGAGAAAATCGTTCGAAGGATATAAACTGCTCTTTCGTGGCGTGGTGTAACAGCGACACCCGAATTTCCTCGGACGTCTCCCCAGTATCGGTTCCTTGCCCAGGCCACGTGTGGTCCGATTCCCAAAGAAAATCAGGGCCACGATACCACTGGCTCGAAGCGCTTAAATCCGGGTCTCGTTGCCACTTCGTACCAAGATCTGCGACATTTATCTTGGTTGAGATCCAGCGCCAGTCTTTCACGGCCGTATGCTCTAGCAGTTCTCCAACGCGACAGGCCACAAACTGACTGTATCGACGGTGGTCCGAACGTAACCAGCTTACCACGTTGCGAGAGTCGGTCCAATAGAATACGCGATCTAATCGAATGCGGTGGGATTGTATTATGGTGTTCGCTAACCTTGATCCAATAACTGCGGCTTGCAGCTCAAGGCGCGGAATCGTCGTATGTCGCAGGTTTGTCACTCGAGTTTTCGAGCCTACGAAGGCACATTCGATTGAGCTACCTTCTTCGAACCTTACGTACGCTACTGCTGCCATAGCGCTTTCGCTCGCATCGCAGAAGATATGCAGCTGGGCGTGTTTATATCGGTCAGACGTGAGGAGGCGGTAGCATCTTGGGATCTTGATATCTGTTACTTTGGGAAGAACTGCCAACCATCGGTTCCAACCTTCGGCAATGTTTCCCCCAATTTGATGATTCTTTGTTAAATCGTAAATAACAAAGTTGGTGGGAACTAACGACGACAGGCAGAGTATTAATCTGAAATGGAAAAAGGACCAAGTTCTTATCAATTACGTCTCCTTAGATTTACTTTATGAATTTTACGATTATTTGAATCGATTACATATGTTAGAAAGTTCTCCTTTATTTTTATTATATGATACCTACTTTCACGTTTATTATTAGATTTATTTTTTTTTCAAATGAATAAGTATCTGGATCAAAATCTTGATAAGTTTTAGTTGCTATCTTTGCTTCACGTTGCTGGAACAAGTTAGCTATTTTTTCTCATTTACATCTCTTTGTCTGACCCTTTCTTCAAATGTTAAATTTTCTTAATTTTCCCCAATAAAAATATTTTTGGGTGTGTTATTGATGAAACTGTGAATCGAATTGTTATACTTATAAGCTGCTTCCTGCATGAGTGATTTAACTGTAATATCTGGTTTTAGTGCTTTTATGCAACTAGCAATTTCACGGATCGTTGAATGGCATATCTCTATTTGTCCATTCGTTTCAGATCTGTTGACAGGAGTTTTAAAAAAATTTATTCCTAGATTCAAAATGGCTTGTTCGATAATATTTGAAACAAAACTACTTTCATTGTCCATTACGATTTGTGCTGGTAAATCCCAGTCATATAATAGTTGTAAAAGAACATTTTTAATGTCTGCTATAGATTTTGATTCAATGGGTCTGATTTTTTAAATATTTTGAGAATTTATCTAACGATGAGATAAATAAGTTATTGGCATTATACGCAAATATATCTGTCGTGAATACCACGATCGAACGAAATTTTAAGCAATAATTTTAGGCGTGTCTTGGCGTGACTGTCGCCAAAATTATAATTTTATTTGTGTTCAAATTCGCCGATCCAAAAGGCCTATTTTCCTTCTGTCGTCTTTTTTATACCCGGAGCTCAGGCTCCCATTTGCACACGCAGGTGCTCCTGAGCTCCTCTGGAACGCAAACCCGCGGTCTGGCAAACGCATCCTCCATCTACATCAAACGCAACCGATGACAGCTCGTCACTGTTGTGACATCGTCTCCCCAAATAAGCGTGCGCGTCGTTCGCTTGTTTATGTGTGCTGTCATCTAACCATGCGCCTGATTTGTGCTGCAGCAGGTAAGTATACTCATATGCTTATTTTTTTAAAGGTTGCTACGTTACCGCCGGATACGTCCAGAACAGCCAACTTCGTCGCCGGTCGTTCCAATGTGCCACTGGCTGTTCTTAAGGTTACCCGCCTCACTTGGCCGTCCTTCGACCGTATCACTCCCACCACTCGTCCTCTGGGCCATGTGTTCCGCGGTAGGTTCGCATCCACTATCACCACAACGTCTCCTTCTGCGATAGGGCGTACCGGCTTAAACCATTTCGTCCGGCGGGTGAGCGTAGGTAGGTAGTCAGCTATCCACTTTTTCCAGAACATATCGGCCAGTAACTGTGACGTCTTCCAGGATGTTTTAAGAGCCGCTGCGCTGTCGTCGTAGTTGGTAAGTGGTTTGTCCCCGCTCGCGCTTCCCAGGAGGAAGTGATTTGGCGTCAATGGTGGCTCTGAAACGTCATCCAATGGCAAATACGTTAACGGACGTGAATTAATTACCATCTCTATCTCCGCCAGCGCCGTGCCCAGAATTTCGTCGGTAGGGTGTCTCGGAAGCCGTAAAGCGATGATGTTCTTATTTACCGACTGCACCAACCGCTCCCAGCATCCCCCGAAATGCGGCGCTCCTGGTGGATTGAATTTCCATATCAGTGCCTGTGACGTAAATTCCTCCATCAACTGTTCACGATCAACGTTCTTCAAGCCTTCTCTCAGCTCTCTCGATGCGCCAACGAAGTTAGTTCCGCAGTCAGACAGTATTTCAGCCGGCGCTCCACGTTTCGCGATAAAACGTCTAATCGCCAGGATGCACGACGACGTCGTTAGCGAGTGCGCTACTTCGAGATGGATCGCTCTTGTGGTTAAACACGTGAAAAGGACGCCCCATCGTTTCTCCACTCGTCTGCCCACGGCTACTGTCAAGGGGCCGAAGTAATCGACCCCGGTGAACGTGAAGGCGCGTTGGTAAGCTGCCAATCTTTCGACTGGAAGATTTCCCATCTCCGGAGGATCCGGCGCTGCGTCACGATTTTTGCATTCCTGGCATGCTCGGCGGACGCGATCGTACTCGGAACGCAGGCGTGGCACTTCGAATCTCTCCCTAATCGCGTTCAATGCTGTCTGGTGGTTCAAATGATGATACCGTTGGTGGTAGTACTCCATCAGCAGTGTGGTGACTCGGTGTCTCTTAGGCAGGATAATAGGACGCTTGGTGTCCTCGCTGACCCATGGGCAGTTTATCAGTCGTCCCCGAGACCTCATCACGTCATGCTCATCCAGTTCCGGTGAGAGTTTGTATAGAGTGCTATCCTTTTTAACAACCCTTTGCATTCCAGACTTCCCGACACGGTTTTGCAGGCCTCGGACCTCTTCAGGAAATGCCTCTCGCTGAGTTAGACGGAATATAATCCTTTCGGCCCGTCGTAATTCTTCCTGGGTAAGTGGGCCAACACTCTTCCGACCCTTTTTAGCCTTTAGCTCGAAAATGAAGCGGACAATGAATCCGACTGTCCTCAGCAATACGTTCCACTGAGAAAATCGTTCGAAGGATATAAACTGCTCTTTCGTGGCGTGGTGTAACAGCGACACCCGAATTTCCTCGGACGTCTCCCCAGTATCGGTTCCTTGCCCAGGCCACGTGTGGTCCGATTCCCAAAGAAAATCAGGGCCACGATACCACTGGCTCGAAGCGCTTAAATCCGGGTCTCGTTGCCACTTCGTACCAAGATCTGCGACATTTATCTTGGTTGAGATCCAGCGCCAGTCTTTCACGGCCGTATGCTCTAGCAGTTCTCCAATGCGACAGGCCACAAACTGACTGTATCGACGGTGGTCCGAACGTAACCAGCTTACCACGTTGCGAGAGTCGGTCCAATAGAATACGCGATCTAATCGAATGCGGTGGGATTGTATTATGGTGTTCGCTAACCTTGATCCAATAACTGCGGCTTGCAGCTCAAGGCGCGGAATCGTCGTATGTCGCAGGTTTGTCACTCGAGTTTTCGAGCCTACGAAGGCACATTCGATTGAGCTACCTTCTTCGAACCTTACGTACGCTACTGCTGCCATAGCGCTTTCGCTCGCATCGCAGAAGATATGCAGCTGGGCGTGTTTATATCGGTCAGACGTGAGGAGGCGGTAGCATCTTGGGATCTTGATATCTGTTACTTTGGGAAGAACTGCCAACCATCGGTTCCAACCTTCGGCAATGTTTCCCCCAATTTGATGATTCTTTGTTAAATCGTAAATAACAAAGTTGGTGGGAACTAACGACGACAGGCAGAGTATTAATCTGAAATGGAAAAAGGACCAAGTTCTTATCAATTACGTCTCCTTAGATTTACTTTATGAATTTTACGATTATTTGAATCGATTACATATGTTAGAAAGTTCTCCTTTATTTTTATTATATGATACCTACTTTCACGTTTATTATTATTATTATTATCTGGATCAAAATCTTGATAAGTTTTAGTTGCTATCTTTGCTTCACGTTGCTGGAACAAGTTAGCTATTTTTTCTCATTTACATCTCTTTGTCTGACCCTTTCTTCAAATGTTAAATTTTCTTAATTTTCCCCAATAAAAATATTTTTGGGTGTGTTATTGATGAAACTGTGAATCGAATTGTTATACTTATAAGCTGCTTCCTGCATGAGTGATTTAACTGTAATATCTGGTTTTAGTGCTTTTATGCAACTAGCAATTTCACGGATCGTTGAATGGCATATCTCTATTTGTCCATTCGTTTCAGATCTGTTGACAGGAGTTTTATAAAAATTTATTCCTAGATTCAAAATGGCTTGTTCGATAATATTTGAAACAAAACTACTTTCATTGTCCATTACGATTTGTGCTGGTAAATCCCAGTCATATAATAGTTGTAAAAGAACATTTTTAATGTCTGCTATAGATTTTGATTTAATGGGTCTGATTTTTTAAATATTTTGAGAATTTATCTAACGATGAGATAAATAAGTTATTGGCATTATACGCAAATATATCTGTCGTGAATACCACGATCGAACGAAATTTTAAGCAATAATTTTAGGCGTGTCTTGGCGTGACTGTCGCCAAAATTATAATTTTATTTGTGTTCAAATTCGCCGATCCAAAAGGCCTATTTTCCTTCTGTCGTCTTTTTTATACCCGGAGCTCAGGCTCCCATTTGCACACGCAGGTGCTCCTGAGCTCCTCTGGAACGCAAACCCGCGGTCTGGCAAACGCATCCTCCATCTACATCAAACGCAACCGATGACAGCTCGTCACTGTTGTGACATCGTCTCCCCAAATAAGCGTGCGCGTCGTTCGCTTGTTTATGTGTGCTGTCATCTAACCATGCGCCTGATTTGTGCTGCAGCAGGTAAGTATACTCATATGCTTATTTTTTTTAAGGTTGCTACGTTACCGCCGGATACGTCCAGAACAGCCAACTTCGTCGCCGGTCGTTCCAATGTGCCACTGGCTGTTCTTAAGGTTACCCGCCTCACTTGGCCGTCCTTCGACCGTATCACTCCCACCACTCGTCCTCTGGGCCATGTGTTCCGCGGTAGGTTCGCATCCACTATCACCACAACGTCTCCTTCTGCGATAGGGCGTACCGGCTTAAACCATTTCGTCCGGCGGGTGAGCGTAGGTAGGTAGTCAGCTATCCACTTTTTCCAGAACATATCGGCCAGTAACTGTGACGTCTTCCAGGATGTTTTAAGAGCCGCTGCGCTGTCGTCGTAGTTGGTAAGTGGTTTGTCCCCGCTCGCGCTTCCCAGGAGGAAGTGATTTGGCGTCAATGGTGGCTCTGAAACGTCATCCAATGGCAAATACGTTAACGGACGTGAATTAATTACCATCTCTATCTCCGCCAGCGCCGTGCCCAGAATTTCGTCGGTAGGGTGTCTCGGAAGCCGTAAAGCGATGATGTTCTTCTTTACCGACTGCACCAACCGCTCCCAGCATCCCCCGAAATGCGGCGCTCCTGGTGGATTGAATTTCCATATCAGTGCCTGTGACGTAAATTCCTCCATCAACTGTTCACGATCAACGTTCTTCAAGCCTTCTCTCAGCTCTCTCGATGCGCCAACGAAGTTAGTTCCGCAGTCAGACAGTATTTCAGCCGGCGCTCCACGTTTCGCGATAAAACGTCTAATCGCCAGGATGCACGACGACGTCGTTAGCGAGTGCGCTACTTCGAGATGGATCGCTCTTGTGGTTAAACACGTGAAAAGGACGCCCCATCGTTTCTCCACTCGTCTGCCCACGGCTACTGTCAAGGGGCCGAAGTAATCGACCCCGGTGAACGTGAAGGCGCGTTGGTAAGCTGCCAATCTTTCGACTGGAAGATTTCCCATCTCCGGAGGATCCGGCGCTGCGTCACGATTTTTGCATTCCTGGCATGCTCGGCGGACGCGATCGTACTCGGAACGCAGGCGTGGCACTTCGAATCTCTCCCTAATCGCGTTCAATGCTGTCTGGTGGTTCAAATGATGATACCGTTGGTGGTAGTACTCCATCAGCAGTGTGGTGACTCGGTGTCTCTTAGGCAGGATAATAGGACGCTTGGTGTCCTCGCTGACCCATGGGCAGTTTATCAGTCGTCCCCGAGACCTCATCACGTCATGCTCATCCAGTTCCGGTGAGAGTTTGTATAGAGTGCTATCCTTTTTAACAACCCTTTGCATTCCAGACTTCCCGACACGGTTTTGCAGGCCTCGGACCTCTTCAGGAAATGCCTCTCGCTGAGTTAGACGGAATATAATCCTTTCGGCCCGTCGTAATTCTTCCTGGGTAAGTGGGCCAACACTCTTCCGACCCTTTTTAGCCTTTAGCTCGAAAATGAAGCGGACAATGAATCCGACTGTCCTCAGCAATACGTTCCACTGAGAAAATCGTTCGAAGGATATAAACTGCTCTTTCGTGGCGTGGTGTAACAGCGACACCCGAATTTCCTCGGACGTCTCCCCAGTATCGATTCCTTGCCCAGGCCACGTGTGGTCCGATTCCCAAAGAAAATCAGGGCCACGATACCACTGGCTCGAAGCGCTTAAATCCGGGTCTCGTTGCCACTTCGTTTCATTTCTTCAAACTCTTCTGTTTCATCATCCTGTTGTTTGTCATGATTTTTCATGTAACGTTCGTATGAGGACATTTCAGAGTCATCATACTCCTTCAAACTTTCTTCGTTATAATCTGAGTATTCCACTGGGTAACCTTAATTTTTTTGAATGGTTTCGACATTAAAGACTCGTTGTCTTTTTAGTGGTGGTCGATTGTTTCGGGAGGAGCCTGGTCGGTTCCCATAATTAATTTGTCTAGACCTTATGGATTGATCTACATCCATGGGTTCTGGATCTTGTTGTTTAAAAGGATTTTTGGGTGGTAAACCTGTTGGTTTAAAATTTTGAAAATTGTTGTTATAGTTTGGTCGCATTCCAAACGGCTTTTGCATTGGTGCAAAATGTCGATTAACGAATGGGTTTGGTGGTAGAGGGGGTCTGTTAAATGCATTCCGTGGAGGATGCGGTACTTGTGGGATAAGATTTCTGGGCGCTGTTGGCACTGGCATCGTTCTTGGTTTGGTAAGCATTTTTCTACATTCAATATTTTGGAATGAGATACAGTAGCTATAAGCTGCTGCTAGAGATGAAGGTTCATAATTTCTTATGAATTTGTATACATCTCCATCTAGTCCTCGGATAAATGAATCGACCGCTTTTTTATTATATGTTTCTATTAATGCCTTCGATGCTTCTTGAGGAGATTTCTGCTATTGCGTTGTTTATAAGAATGTTTGTTTCATCAATTCTCTTGATGATTCCGTTTGTGTAAACCTTTTCAAATGTGCAGTTTGAATGATTTCCTTGAATGATTCTTTGTACACATTCCGATGTTGGTTGAATATTTATACTTTCACAAGTATACAGATCTTGTTGGTTTTGATTGCATGGTTGTGATAATTCGTATATGTGTAATTCGTATCTGATGAAATAATTTTGCTTCAAGATGATTCGTTTGCTGTTGTTGATTATGGAGTCTACATAATTGTACTCATAAATATCTTTTGAACTTTAACATGTAGATAACATGCGTGGTATTCATTGTTACTTGAGCACTTGATTTTGCTAACATTTCTTCTGGTGATGTCACCGAAATGTTGTGGTCTGCAAGAAATTTCATCATTTCCTTAAGTTCTTCGAGGGATAAAATCTTACTGCTTGGTATGCCATGCTTTGCTAATAGAATAGCTTCTTCAAGATTTTCAAGATGATTTTGCAAAGAATCGAGATTTGATATTATGATAAGATGTTGTATCTCAATAGATCTTTGCTTAAATCTTTCAAACTGGAGTTTGAGGACGTCGTTTGTGATTGTTGTTAGATCTTGTAGTCGTTGGTTTATACCTTCATTGATGAGTACTTGTTGATTATTTTGCAGGATCAACGAATTGAGTGTTGAATTTATAATGCGTATATCTTCGGCATCTGGATTTCCAGCGATCCATTTCCATGCTGTACCAATCGCATCCCATCGCTTTTGTCGTACTACTTGCGGTTTAATTTTACAATATGTTTCATATAATGTTTGTAGCTTAATACGAATTATGCTATATAATGGTCCTGAGTCGATATTTTGGGACAAATCTGCATAATTATTTTCAATTATGTTTTCAATTTGTGTTATATCCAATGGGTGTACAATTCTTAAATATCCTGATTTGATTTGAGCTCTTCCGAGAGAAACTATGGCAAGTGGATTCTTTGTTAAATCGTAAATAACAAAGTTGGTGGGAACTAACGACGACAGGCAGAGTATTAATCTGAAATGGAAAAAGGACCAAGTTCTTATCAATTACGTCTCCTTAGATTTACTTTATGAATTTTACGATTATTTGAATCGATTACATATGTTAGAAAGTTCTCCTTTATTTTTATTATATGATACCTACTTTCACGTTTATTATTATTATTATTATCTGGATCAAAATCTTGATAAGTTTTAGTTGCTATCTTTGCTTCACGTTGCTGGAACAAGTTAGCTATTTTTTCTCATTTACATCTCTTTGTCTGACCCTTTCTTCAAATGTTAAATTTTCTTAATTTTCCCCAATAAAAATATTTTTGGGTGTGTTATTGATGAAACTGTGAATCGAATTGTTATACTTATAAGCTGCTTCCTGCATGAGTGATTTAACTGTAATATCTGGTTTTAGTGCTTTTATGCAACTAGCAATTTCACGGATCGTTGAATGGCATATCTCTATTTGTCCATTCGTTTCAGATCTGTTGACAGGAGTTTTATAAAAATTTATTCCTAGATTCAAAATGGCTTGTTCGATAATATTTGAAACAAAACTACTTTCATTGTCCATTACGATTTGTGCTGGTAAATCCCAGTCATATAATAGTTGTAAAAGAACATTTTTAATGTCTGCTATAGATTTTGATTTAATGGGTCTGATTTTTTAAATATTTTGAGAATTTATCTAACGATGAGATAAATAAGTTATTGGCATTATACGCAAATATATCTGTCGTGAATACCACGATCGAACGAAATTTTAAGCAATAATTTTAGGCGTGTCTTGGCGTGACTGTCGCCAAAATTATAATTTTATTTGTGTTCAAATTCGCCGATCCAAAAGGCCTATTTTCCTTCTGTCGTCTCTTTTATACCCGGAGCTCAGGCTCCCATTTGCACACGCAGGTGCTCCTGAGCTCCTCTGGAACGCAAACCCGCGGTCTGGCAAACGCATCCTCCATCTACATCAAACGCAACCGATGACAGCTCGTCACTGTTGTGACATCAACTCCCCAAATAAGCGTGCGCGTCGTTCGCTTGTTTATGTGTGCTGTCATCTAACCATGCGCCTGATTTGTGCTGCAGCAGGTAAGTATACTCATATGCTTATTTTTTTTAAAGGTTGCTACGTTACCGCCGGATACGTCCAGAACAGCCAACTTCGTCGCCGGTCGTTCCAATGTGCCACTGGCTGTTCTTAAGGTTACCCGCCTCACTTGGCCGTCCTTCGACCGTATCACTCCCACCACTCGTCCTCTGGGCCATGTGTTCCGCGGTAGGTTCGCATCCACTATCACCACAACGTCTCCTTCTGCGATAGGGCGTACCGGCTTAAACCATTTCGTCCGGCGGGTGAGCGTAGGTAGGTAGTCAGCTATCCACTTTTTCCAGAACATATCGGCCAGTAACTGTGACGTCTTCCAGGATGTTTTAAGAGCCGCTGCGCTGTCGTCGTAGTTGGTAAGTGGTTTGTCCCCGCTCGCGCTTCCCAGGAGGAAGTGATTTGGCGTCAATGGTGGCTCTGAAACGTCATCCAATGGCAAATACGTTAACGGACGTGAATTAATTACCATCTCTATCTCCGCCAGCGCCGTGCCCAGAATTTCGTCGGTAGGGTGTCTCGGAAGCCGTAAAGCGATGATGTTCTTCTTTACCGACTGCACCAACCGCTCCCAGCATCCCCCGAAATGCGGCGCTCCTGGTGGATTGAATTTCCATATCAGTGCCTGTGACGTAAATTCCTCCATCAACTGTTCACGATCAACGTTCTTCAAGCCTTCTCTCAGCTCTCTCGATGCGCCAACGAAGTTAGTTCCGCAGTCAGACAGTATTTCAGCCGGCGCTCCACGTTTCGCGATAAAACGTCTAATCGCCAGGATGCACGACGACGTCGTTAGCGAGTGCGCTACTTCGAGATGGATCGCTCTTGTGGTTAAACACGTGAAAAGGACGCCCCATCGTTTCTCCACTCGTCTGCCCACGGCTACTGTCAAGGGGCCGAAGTAATCGACCCCGGTGAACGTGAAGGCGCGTTGGTAAGCTGCCAATCTTTCGACTGGAAGATTTCCCATCTCCGGAGGATCCGGCGCTGCGTCACGATTTTTGCATTCCTGGCATGCTCGGCGGACGCGATCGTACTCGGAACGCAGGCGTGGCACTTCGAATCTCTCCCTAATCGCGTTCAATGCTGTCTGGTGGTTCAAATGATGATACCGTTGGTGGTAGTACTCCATCAGCAGTGTGGTGACTCGGTGTCTCTTAGGCAGGATAATAGGACGCTTGGTGTCCTCGCTGACCCATGGGCAGTTTATCAGTCGTCCCCGAGACCTCATCACGTCATGCTCATCCAGTTCCGGTGAGAGTTTGTATAGAGTGCTATCCTTTTTAACAACCCTTTGCATTCCAGACTTCCCGACACGGTTTTGCAGGCCTCGGACCTCTTCAGGAAATGCCTCTCGCTGAGTTAGACGGAATATAATCCTTTCGGCCCGTCGTAATTCTTCCTGGGTAAGTGGGCCAACACTCTTCCGACCCTTTTTAGCCTTTAGCTCGAAAATGAAGCGGACAATGAATCCGACTGTCCTCAGCAATACGTTCCACTGAGAAAATCGTTCGAAGGATATAAACTGCTCTTTCGTGGCGTGGTGTAACAGCGACACCCGAATTTCCTCGGACGTCTCCCCAGTATCGGTTCCTTGCCCAGGCCACGTGTGGTCCGATTCCCAAAGAAAATCAGGGCCACGATACCACTGGCTCGAAGCGCTTAAATCCGGGTCTCGTTGCCACTTCGTACCAAGATCTGCGACATTTATCTTGGTTGAGATCCAGCGCCAGTCTTTCACGGCCGTATGCTCTAGCAGTTCTCCAACGCGACAGGCCACAAACTGACTGTATCGACGGTGGTCCGAACGTAACCAGCTTACCACGTTGCGAGAGTCGGTCCAATAGAATACGCGATCTAATCGAATGCGGTGGGATTGTATTATGGTGTTCGCTAACCTTGATCCAATAACTGCGGCTTGCAGCTCAAGGCGCGGAATCGTCGTATGTCGCAGGTTTGTCACTCGAGTTTTCGAGCCTACGAAGGCACATTCGATTGAGCTACCTTCTTCGAACCTTACGTACGCTACTGCTGCCATAGCGCTTTCGCTCGCATCGCAGAAGATATGCAGCTGGGCGTGTTTATATCGGTCAGACGTGAGGAGGCGGTAGCATCTTGGGATCTTGATATCTGTTACTTTGGGAAGAACTGCCAACCATCGGTTCCAACCTTCGGCAATGTTTCCCCCAATTTGATGATTCTTTGTTAAATCGTAAATAACAAAGTTGGTGGGAACTAACGACGACAGGCAGAGTATTAATCTGAAATGGAAAAAGGACCAAGTTCTTATCAATTACGTCTCCTTAGATTTACTTTATGAATTTTACGATTATTTGAATCGATTACATATGTTAGAAAGTTCTCCTTTATTTTTATTATATGATACCTACTTTCACGTTTATTATTAGATTTATTTTTTTTTCAAATGAATAAGTATCTGGATCAAAATCTTGATAAGTTTTAGTTGCTATCTTTGCTTCACGTTGCTGGAACAAGTTAGCTATTTTTTCTCATTTACATCTCTTTGTCTGACCCTTTCTTCAAATGTTAAATTTTCTTAATTTTCCCCAATAAAAATATTTTTGGGTGTGTTATTGATGAAACTGTGAATCGAATTGTTATACTTATAAGCTGCTTCCTGCATGAGTGATTTAACTGTAATATCTGGTTTTAGTGCTTTTATGCAACTAGCAATTTCACGGATCGTTGAATGGCATATCTCTATTTGTCCATTCGTTTCAGATCTGTTGACAGGAGTTTTAAAAAAATTTATTCCTAGATTCAAAATGGCTTGTTCGATAATATTTGAAACAAAACTACTTTCATTGTCCATTACGATTTGTGCTGGTAAATCCCAGTCATATAATAGTTGTAAAAGAACATTTTTAATGTCTGCTATAGATTTTGATTCAATGGGTCTGATTTTTTAAATATTTTGAGAATTTATCTAACGATGAGATAAATAAGTTATTGGCATTATACGCAAATATATCTGTCGTGAATACCACGATCGAACGAAATTTTAAGCAATAATTTTAGGCGTGTCTTGGCGTGACTGTCGCCAAAATTATAATTTTATTTGTGTTCAAATTCGCCGATCCAAAAGGCCTATTTTCCTTCTGTCGTCTTTTTTATACCCGGAGCTCAGGCTCCCATTTGCACACGCAGGTGCTCCTGAGCTCCTCTGGAACGCAAACCCGCGGTCTGGCAAACGCATCCTCCATCTACATCAAACGCAACCGATGACAGCTCGTCACTGTTGTGACATCGTCTCCCCAAATAAGCGTGCGCGTCGTTCGCTTGTTTATGTGTGCTGTCATCTAACCATGCGCCTGATTTGTGCTGCAGCAGGTAAGTATACTCATATGCTTATTTTTTTTTAAGGTTGCTACGTTACCGCCGGATACGTCCAGAACAGCCAACTTCGTCGCCGGTCGTTCCAATGTGCCACTGGCTGTTCTTAAGGTTACCCGCCTCACTTGGCCGTCCTTCGACCGTATCACTCCCACCACTCGTCCTCTGGGCCATGTGTTCCGCGGTAGGTTCGCATCCACTATCACCACAACGTCTCCTTCTGCGATAGGGCGTACCGGCTTAAACCATTTCGTCCGGCGGGTGAGCGTAGGTAGGTAGTCAGCTATCCACTTTTTCCAGAACATATCGGCCAGTAACTGTGACGTCTTCCAGGATGTTTTAAGAGCCGCTGCGCTGTCGTCGTAGTTGGTAAGTGGTTTGTCCCCGCTCGCGCTTCCCAGGAGGAAGTGATTTGGCGTCAATGGTGGCTCTGAAACGTCATCCAATGGCAAATACGTTAACGGACGTGAATTAATTACCATCTCTATCTCCGCCAGCGCCGTGCCCAGAATTTCGTCGGTAGGGTGTCTCGGAAGCCGTAAAGCGATGATGTTCTTCTTTACCGACTGCACCAACCGCTCCCAGCATCCCCCGAAATGCGGCGCTCCTGGTGGATTGAATTTCCATATCAGTGCCTGTGACGTAAATTCCTCCATCAACTGTTCACGATCAACGTTCTTCAAGCCTTCTCTCAGCTCTCTCGATGCGCCAACGAAGTTAGTTCCGCAGTCAGACAGTATTTCAGCCGGCGCTCCACGTTTCGCGATAAAACGTCTAATCGCCAGGATGCACGACGACGTCGTTAGCGAGTGCGCTACTTCGAGATGGATCGCTCTTGTGGTTAAACACGTGAAAAGGACGCCCCATCGTTTCTCCACTCGTCTGCCCACGGCTACTGTCAAGGGGCCGAAGTAATCGACCCCGGTGAACGTGAAGGCGCGTTGGTAAGCTGCCAATCTTTCGACTGGAAGATTTCCCATCTCCGGAGGATCCGGCGCTGCGTCACGATTTTTGCATTCCTGGCATGCTCGGCGGACGCGATCGTACTCGGAACGCAGGCGTGGCACTTCGAATCTCTCCCTAATCGCGTTCAATGCTGTCTGGTGGTTCAAATGATGATACCGTTGGTGGTAGTACTCCATCAGCAGTGTGGTGACTCGGTGTCTCTTAGGCAGGATAATAGGACGCTTGGTGTCCTCGCTGACCCATGGGCAGTTTATCAGTCGTCCCCGAGACCTCATCACGTCATGCTCATCCAGTTCCGGTGAGAGTTTGTATAGAGTGCTATCCTTTTTAACAACCCTTTGCATTCCAGACTTCCCGACACGGTTTTGCAGGCCTCGGACCTCTTCAGGAAATGCCTCTCGCTGAGTTAGACGGAATATAATCCTTTCGGCCCGTCGTAATTCTTCCTGGGTAAGTGGGCCAACACTCTTCCGACCCTTTTTAGCCTTTAGCTCGAAAATGAAGCGGACAATGAATCCGACTGTCCTCAGCAATACGTTCCACTGAGAAAATCGTTCGAAGGATATAAACTGCTCTTTCGTGGCGTGGTGTAACAGCGACACCCGAATTTCCTCGGACGTCTCCCCAGTATCGGTTCCTTGCCCAGGCCACGTGTGGTCCGATTCCCAAAGAAAATCAGGGCCACGATACCACTGGCTCGAAGCGCTTAAATCCGGGTCTCGTTGTCACTTCGTACCAAGATCTGCGACATTTATCTTGGTTGAGATCCAGCGCCAGTCTTTCACGGCCGTATGCTCTAGCAGTTCTCCAACGCGACAGGCCACAAACTGACTGTATCGACGGTGGTCCGAACGTAACCAGCTTACCACGTTGCGAGAGTCGGTCCAATAGAATACGCGATCTAATCGAATGCGGTGGGATTGTATTATGGTGTTCGCTAACCTTGATCCAATAACTGCGGCTTGCAGCTCAAGGCGCGGAATCGTCGTATGTCGCAGGTTTGTCACTCGAGTTTTCGAGCCTACGAAGGCACATTCGATTGAGCTACCTTCTTCGAACCTTACGTACGCTACTGCTGCCATAGCGCTTTCGCTCGCATCGCAGAAGATATGCAGCTGGGCGTGTTTATATCGGTCAGACGTGAGGAGGCGGTAGCATCTTGGGATCTTGATATCTGTTACTTTGGGAAGAACTGCCAACCATCGGTTCCAACCTTCGGCAATGTTTCCCCCAATTTGATGATTCTTTGTTAAATCGTAAATAACAAAGTTGGTGGGAACTAACGACGACAGGCAGAGTATTAATCTGAAATGGAAAAAGGACCAAGTTCTTATCAATTACGTCTCCTTAGATTTACTTTATGAATTTTACGATTATTTGAATCGATTACATATGTTAGAAAGTTCTCCTTTATTTTTATTATATGATACCTACTTTCACGTTTATTATTATTATTATTATCTGGATCAAAATCTTGATAAGTTTTAGTTGCTATCTTTGCTTCACGTTGCTGGAACAAGTTAGCTATTTTTTCTCATTTACATCTCTTTGTCTGACCCTTTCTTCAAATGTTAAATTTTCTTAATTTTCCCCAATAAAAATATTTTTGGGTGTGTTATTGATGAAACTGTGAATCGAATTGTTATACTTATAAGCTGCTTCCTGCATGAGTGATTTAACTGTAATATCTGGTTTTAGTGCTTTTATGCAACTAGCAATTTCACGGATCGTTGAATGGCATATCTCTATTTGTCCATTCGTTTCAGATCTGTTGACAGGAGTTTTATAAAAATTTATTCCTAGATTCAAAATGGCTTGTTCGATAATATTTGAAACAAAACTACTTTCATTGTCCATTACGATTTGTGCTGGTAAATCCCAGTCATATAATAGTTGTAAAAGAACATTTTTAATGTCTGCTATAGATTTTGATTTAATGGGTCTGATTTTTTAAATATTTTGAGAATTTATCTAACGATGAGATAAATAAGTTATTGGCATTATACGCAAATATATCTGTCGTGAATACCACGATCGAACGAAATTTTAAGCAATAATTTTAGGCGTGTCTTGGCGTGACTGTCGCCAAAATTATAATTTTATTTGTGTTCAAATTCGCCGATCCAAAAGGCCTATTTTCCTTCTGTCGTCTTTTTTATACCCGGAGCTCAGGCTCCCATTTGCACACGCAGGTGCTCCTGAGCTCCTCTGGAACGCAAACCCGCGGTCTGGCAAACGCATCCTCCATCTACATCAAACGCAACCGATGACAGCTCGTCACTGTTGTGACATCGTCTCCCCAAATAAGCGTGCGCGTCGTTCGCTTGTTTATGTGTGCTGTCATCTAACCATGCGCCTGATTTGTGCTGCAGCAGGTAAGTATACTCATATGCTTATTTTTTTTAAGGTTGCTACGTTACCGCCGGATACGTCCAGAACAGCCAACTTCGTCGCCGGTCGTTCCAATGTGCCACTGGCTGTTCTTAAGGTTACCCGCCTCACTTGGCCGTCCTTCGACCGTATCACTCCCACCACTCGTCCTCTGGGCCATGTGTTCCGCGGTAGGTTCGCATCCACTATCACCACAACGTCTCCTTCTGCGATAGGGCGTACCGGCTTAAACCATTTCGTCCGGCGGGTGAGCGTAGGTAGGTAGTCAGCTATCCACTTTTTCCAGAACATATCGGCCAGTAACTGTGACGTCTTCCAGGATGTTTTAAGAGCCGCTGCGCTGTCGTCGTAGTTGGTAAGTGGTTTGTCCCCGCTCGCGCTTCCCAGGAGGAAGTGATTTGGCGTCAATGGTGGCTCTGAAACGTCATCCAATGGCAAATACGTTAACGGACGTGAATTAATTACCATCTCTATCTCCGCCAGCGCCGTGCCCAGAATTTCGTCGGTAGGGTGTCTCGGAAGCCGTAAAGCGATGATGTTCTTCTTTACCGACTGCACCAACCGCTCCCAGCATCCCCCGAAATGCGGCGCTCCTGGTGGATTGAATTTCCATATCAGTGCCTGTGACGTAAATTCCTCCATCAACTGTTCACGATCAACGTTCTTCAAGCCTTCTCTCAGCTCTCTCGATGCGCCAACGAAGTTAGTTCCGCAGTCAGACAGTATTTCAGCCGGCGCTCCACGTTTCGCGATAAAACGTCTAATCGCCAGGATGCACGACGACGTCGTTAGCGAGTGCGCTACTTCGAGATGGATCGCTCTTGTGGTTAAACACGTGAAAAGGACGCCCCATCGTTTCTCCACTCGTCTGCCCACGGCTACTGTCAAGGGGCCGAAGTAATCGACCCCGGTGAACGTGAAGGCGCGTTGGTAAGCTGCCAATCTTTCGACTGGAAGATTTCCCATCTCCGGAGGATCCGGCGCTGCGTCACGATTTTTGCATTCCTGGCATGCTCGGCGGACGCGATCGTACTCGGAACGCAGGCGTGGCACTTCGAATCTCTCCCTAATCGCGTTCAATGCTGTCTGGTGGTTCAAATGATGATACCGTTGGTGGTAGTACTCCATCAGCAGTGTGGTGACTCGGTGTCTCTTAGGCAGGATAATAGGACGCTTGGTGTCCTCGCTGACCCATGGGCAGTTTATCAGTCGTCCCCGAGACCTCATCACGTCATGCTCATCCAGTTCCGGTGAGAGTTTGTATAGAGTGCTATCCTTTTTAACAACCCTTTGCATTCCAGACTTCCCGACACGGTTTTGCAGGCCTCGGACCTCTTCAGGAAATGCCTCTCGCTGAGTTAGACGGAATATAATCCTTTCGGCCCGTCGTAATTCTTCCTGGGTAAGTGGGCCAACACTCTTCCGACCCTTTTTAGCCTTTAGCTCGAAAATGAAGCGGACAATGAATCCGACTGTCCTCAGCAATACGTTCCACTGAGAAAATCGTTCGAAGGATATAAACTGCTCTTTCGTGGCGTGGTGTAACAGCGACACCCGAATTTCCTCGGACGTCTCCCCAGTATCGATTCCTTGCCCAGGCCACGTGTGGTCCGATTCCCAAAGAAAATCAGGGCCACGATACCACTGGCTCGAAGCGCTTAAATCCGGGTCTCGTTGCCACTTCGTTTCATTTCTTCAAACTCTTCTGTTTCATCATCCTGTTGTTTGTCATGATTTTTCATGTAACGTTCGTATGAGAACATTTCAGAGTCATCATACTCCTTCAAACTTTCTTCGTTATAATCTGAGTATTCCACTGGGTAACCTTAATTTTTTTGAATGGTTTCGACATTAAAGACTCGTTGTCTTTTTAGTGGTGGTCGATTGTTTCGGGAGGAGCCTGGTCGGTTCCCATAATTAATTTGTCTAGACCTTATGGATTGATCTACATCCATGGGTTCTGGATCTTGTTGTTTAAAAGGATTTTTGGGTGGTAAACCTGTTGGTTTAAAATTTTGAAAATTGTTGTTATAGTTTGGTCGCATTCCAAACGGCTTTTGCATTGGTGCAAAATGTCGATTAACGAATGGGTTTGGTGGTAGAGGGGGTCTGTTAAATGCATTCCGTGGAGGATGCGGTACTTGTGGGATAAGATTTCTGGGCGCTGTTGGCACTGGCATCGTTCTTGGTTTGGTAAGCATTTTTCTACATTCAATATTTTGGAATGAGATACAGTAGCTATAAGCTGCTGCTAGAGATGAAGGTTCATAATTTCTTATGAATTTGTATACATCTCCATCTAGTCCTCGGATAAATGAATCGACCGCTTTTTTATTATATGTTTCTATTAATGCCTTCGATGCTTCTTGAGGAGATTTCTGCTATTGCGTTGTTTATAAGAATGTTTGTTTCATCAATTCTCTTGATGATTCCGTTTGTGTAAACCTTTTCAAATGTGCAGTCTGAATGATTTCCTTGAATGATTCTTTGTACACATTCCGATGTTGGTTGAATATTTATACTTTCACAAGTATACAGATCTTGTTGGTTTTGATTGCATGGTTGTGATAATTCGTATATGTGTAATTCGTATCTGATGAAATAATTTTGCTTCAAGATGATTCGTTTGCTGTTGTTGATTATGGAGTCTACATAATTGTACTCATAAATATCTTTTGAACTTTAACATGTAGATAACATGCGTGGTATTCATTGTTACTTGAGCACTTGATTTTGCTAACATTTCTTCTGGTGATGTCACCGAAATGTTGTGGTCTGCAAGAAATTTCATCATTTCCTTAAGTTCTTCGAGGGATAAAATCTTACTGCTTGGTATGCCATGCTTTGCTAATAGAATAGCTTCTTCAAGATTTTCAAGATGATTTTGCAAAGAATCGAGATTTGATATTATGATAAGATGTTGTATCTCAATAGATCTTTGCTTAAATCTTTCAAACTGGAGTTTGAGGACGTCGTTTGTGATTGTTGTTAGATCTTGTAGTCGTTGGTTTATACCTTCATTGATGAGTACTTGTTGATTATTTTGCAGGATCAACGAATTGAGTGTTGAATTTATAATGCGTATATCTTCGGCATCTGGATTTCCAGCGATCCATTTCCATGCTGTACCAATCGCATCCCATCGCTTTTGTCGTACTACTTGCGGTTTAATTTTACAATATGTTTCATATAATGTTTGTAGCTTAATACGAATTATGCTATATAATGGTCCTGAGTCGATATTTTGGGACAAATCTGCATAATTATTTTCAATTATGTTTTCAATTTGTGTTATATCCAATGGGTGTACAATTCTTAAATATCCTGATTTGATTTGAGCTCTTCCGAGAGAAACTATGGCAAGTGGATTCTTTGTTAAATCGTAAATAACAAAGTTGGTGGGAACTAACGACGACAGGCAGAGTATTAATCTGAAATGGAAAAAGGACCAAGTTCTTATCAATTACGTCTCCTTAGATTTACTTTATGAATTTTACGATTATTTGAATCGATTACATATGTTAGAAAGTTCTCCTTTATTTTTATTATATGATACCTACTTTCACGTTTATTATTATTATTATTATCTGGATCAAAATCTTGATAAGTTTTAGTTGCTATCTTTGCTTCACGTTGCTGGAACAAGTTAGCTATTTTTTCTCATTTACATCTCTTTGTCTGACCCTTTCTTCAAATGTTAAATTTTCTTAATTTTCCCCAATAAAAATATTTTTGGGTGTGTTATTGATGAAACTGTGAATCGAATTGTTATACTTATAAGCTGCTTCCTGCATGAGTGATTTAACTGTAATATCTGGTTTTAGTGCTTTTATGCAACTAGCAATTTCACGGATCGTTGAATGGCATATCTCTATTTGTCCATTCGTTTCAGATCTGTTGACAGGAGTTTTATAAAAATTTATTCCTAGATTCAAAATGGCTTGTTCGATAATATTTGAAACAAAACTACTTTCATTGTCCATTACGATTTGTGCTGGTAAATCCCAGTCATATAATAGTTGTAAAAGAACATTTTTAATGTCTGCTATAGATTTTGATTTAATGGGTCTGATTTTTTAAATATTTTGAGAATTTATCTAACGATGAGATAAATAAGTTATTGGCATTATACGCAAATATATCTGTCGTGAATACCACGATCGAACGAAATTTTAAGCAATAATTTTAGGCGTGTCTTGGCGTGACTGTCGCCAAAATTATAATTTTATTTGTGTTCAAATTCGCCGATCCAAAAGGCCTATTTTCCTTCTGTCGTCTCTTTTATACCCGGAGCTCAGGCTCCCATTTGCACACGCAGGTGCTCCTGAGCTCCTCTGGAACGCAAACCCGCGGTCTGGCAAACGCATCCTCCATCTACATCAAACGCAACCGATGACAGCTCGTCACTGTTGTGACATCGTCTCCCCAAATAAGCGTGCGCGTCGTTCGCTTGTTTATGTGTGCTGTCATCTAACCATGCGCCTGATTTGTGCTGCAGCAGGTAAGTATACTCATATGCTTATTTTTTTTAAAGGTTGCTACGTTACCGCCGGATACGTCCAGAACAGCCAACTTCGTCGCCGGTCGTTCCAATGTGCCACTGGCTGTTCTTAAGGTTACCCGCCTCACTTGGCCGTCCTTCGACCGTATCACTCCCACCACTCGTCCTCTGGGCCATGTGTTCCGCGGTAGGTTCGCATCCACTATCACCACAACGTCTCCTTCTGCGATAGGGCGTACCGGCTTAAACCATTTCGTCCGGCGGGTGAGCGTAGGTAGGTAGTCAGCTATCCACTTTTTCCAGAACATATCGGCCAGTAACTGTGACGTCTTCCAGGATGTTTTAAGAGCCGCTGCGCTGTCGTCGTAGTTGGTAAGTGGTTTGTCCCCGCTCGCGCTTCCCAGGAGGAAGTGATTTGGCGTCAATGGTGGCTCTGAAACGTCATCCAATGGCAAATACGTTAACGGACGTGAATTAATTACCATCTCTATCTCCGCCAGCGCCGTGCCCAGAATTTCGTCGGTAGGGTGTCTCGGAAGCCGTAAAGCGATGATGTTCTTCTTTACCGACTGCACCAACCGCTCCCAGCATCCCCCGAAATGCGGCGCTCCTGGTGGATTGAATTTCCATATCAGTGCCTGTGACGTAAATTCCTCCATCAACTGTTCACGATCAACGTTCTTCAAGCCTTCTCTCAGCTCTCTCGATGCGCCAACGAAGTTAGTTCCGCAGTCAGACAGTATTTCAGCCGGCGCTCCACGTTTCGCGATAAAACGTCTAATCGCCAGGATGCACGACGACGTCGTTAGCGAGTGCGCTACTTCGAGATGGATCGCTCTTGTGGTTAAACACGTGAAAAGGACGCCCCATCGTTTCTCCACTCGTCTGCCCACGGCTACTGTCAAGGGGCCGAAGTAATCGACCCCGGTGAACGTGAAGGCGCGTTGGTAAGCTGCCAATCTTTCGACTGGAAGATTTCCCATCTCCGGAGGATCCGGCGCTGCGTCACGATTTTTGCATTCCTGGCATGCTCGGCGGACGCGATCGTACTCGGAACGCAGGCGTGGCACTTCGAATCTCTCCCTAATCGCGTTCAATGCTGTCTGGTGGTTCAAATGATGATACCGTTGGTGGTAGTACTCCATCAGCAGTGTGGTGACTCGGTGTCTCTTAGGCAGGATAATAGGACGCTTGGTGTCCTCGCTGACCCATGGGCAGTTTATCAGTCGTCCCCGAGACCTCATCACGTCATGCTCATCCAGTTCCGGTGAGAGTTTGTATAGAGTGCTATCCTTTTTAACAACCCTTTGCATTCCAGACTTCCCGACACGGTTTTGCAGGCCTCGGACCTCTTCAGGAAATGCCTCTCGCTGAGTTAGACGGAATATAATCCTTTCGGCCCGTCGTAATTCTTCCTGGGTAAGTGGGCCAACACTCTTTCGACCCTTTTTAGCCTTTAGCTCGAAAATGAAGCGGACAATGAATCCGACTGTCCTCAGCAATACGTTCCACTGAGAAAATCGTTCGAAGGATATAAACTGCTCTTTCGTGGCGTGGTGTAACAGCGACACCCGAATTTCCTCGGACGTCTCCCCAGTATCGGTTCCTTGCCCAGGCCACGTGTGGTCCGATTCCCAAAGAAAATCAGGGCCACGATACCACTGGCTCGAAGCGCTTAAATCCGGGTCTCGTTGCCACTTCGTACCAAGATCTGCGACATTTATCTTGGTTGAGATCCAGCGCCAGTCTTTCACGGCCGTATGCTCTAGCAGTTCTCCAACGCGACAGGCCACAAACTGACTGTATCGACGGTGGTCCGAACGTAACCAGCTTACCACGTTGCGAGAGTCGGTCCAATAGAATACGCGATCTAATCGAATGCGGTGGGATTGTATTATGGTGTTCGCTAACCTTGATCCAATAACTGCGGCTTGCAGCTCAAGGCGCGGAATCGTCGTATGTCGCAGGTTTGTCACTCGAGTTTTCGAGCCTACGAAGGCACATTCGATTGAGCTACCTTCTTCGAACCTTACGTACGCTACTGCTGCCATAGCGCTTTCGCTCGCATCGCAGAAGATATGCAGCTGGGCGTGTTTATATCGGTCAGACGTGAGGAGGCGGTAGCATCTTGGGATCTTGATATCTGTTACTTTGGGAAGAACTGCCAACCATCGGTTCCAACCTTCGGCAATGTTTCCCCCAATTTGATGATTCTTTGTTAAATCGTAAATAACAAAGTTGGTGGGAACTAACGACGACAGGCAGAGTATTAATCTGAAATGGAAAAAGGACCAAGTTCTTATCAATTACGTCTCCTTAGATTTACTTTATGAATTTTACGATTATTTGAATCGATTACATATGTTAGAAAGTTCTCCTTTATTTTTATTATATGATACCTACTTTCACGTTTATTATTAGATTTATTTTTTTTTCAAATGAATAAGTATCTGGATCAAAATCTTGATAAGTTTTAGTTGCTATCTTTGCTTCACGTTGCTGGAACAAGTTAGCTATTTTTTCTCATTTACATCTCTTTGTCTGACCCTTTCTTCAAATGTTAAATTTTCTTAATTTTCCCCAATAAAAATATTTTTGGGTGTGTTATTGATGAAACTGTGAATCGAATTGTTATACTTATAAGCTGCTTCCTGCATGAGTGATTTAACTGTAATATCTGGTTTTAGTGCTTTTATGCAACTAGCAATTTCACGGATCGTTGAATGGCATATCTCTATTTGTCCATTCGTTTCAGATCTGTTGACAGGAGTTTTAAAAAAATTTATTCCTAGATTCAAAATGGCTTGTTCGATAATATTTGAAACAAAACTACTTTCATTGTCCATTACGATTTGTGCTGGTAAATCCCAGTCATATAATAGTTGTAAAAGAACATTTTTAATGTCTGCTATAGATTTTGATTCAATGGGTCTGATTTTTTAAATATTTTGAGAATTTATCTAACGATGAGATAAATAAGTTATTGGCATTATACGCAAATATATCTGTCGTGAATACCACGATCGAACGAAATTTTAAGCAATAATTTTAGGCGTGTCTTGGCGTGACTGTCGCCAAAATTATAATTTTATTTGTGTTCAAATTCGCCGATCCAAAAGGCCTATTTTCCTTCTGTCGTCTTTTTTATACCCGGAGCTCAGGCTCCCATTTGCACACGCAGGTGCTCCTGAGCTCCTCTGGAACGCAAACCCGCGGTCTGGCAAACGCATCCTCCATCTACATCAAACGCAACCGATGACAGCTCGTCACTGTTGTGACATCGTCTCCCCAAATAAGCGTGCGCGTCGTTCGCTTGTTTATGTGTGCTGTCATCTAACCATGCGCCTGATTTGTGCTGCAGCAGGTAAGTATACTCATATGCTTATTTTTTTTTAAGGTTGCTACGTTACCGCCGGATACGTCCAGAACAGCCAACTTCGTCGCCGGTCGTTCCAATGTGCCACTGGCTGTTCTTAAGGTTACCCGCCTCACTTGGCCGTCCTTCGACCGTATCACTCCCACCACTCGTCCTCTGGGCCATGTGTTCCGCGGTAGGTTCGCATCCACTATCACCACAACGTCTCCTTCTGCGATAGGGCGTACCGGCTTAAACCATTTCGTCCGGCGGGTGAGCGTAGGTAGGTAGTCAGCTATCCACTTTTTCCAGAACATATCGGCCAGTAACTGTGACGTCTTCCAGGATGTTTTAAGAGCCGCTGCGCTGTCGTCGTAGTTGGTAAGTGGTTTGTCCCCGCTCGCGCTTCCCAGGAGGAAGTGATTTGGCGTCAATGGTGGCTCTGAAACGTCATCCAATGGCAAATACGTTAACGGACGTGAATTAATTACCATCTCTATCTCCGCCAGCGCCGTGCCCAGAATTTCGTCGGTAGGGTGTCTCGGAAGCCGTAAAGCGATGATGTTCTTCTTTACCGACTGCACCAACCGCTCCCAGCATCCCCCGAAATGCGGCGCTCCTGGTGGATTGAATTTCCATATCAGTGCCTGTGACGTAAATTCCTCCATCAACTGTTCACGATCAACGTTCTTCAAGCCTTCTCTCAGCTCTCTCGATGCGCCAACGAAGTTAGTTCCGCAGTCAGACAGTATTTCAGCCGGCGCTCCACGTTTCGCGATAAAACGTCTAATCGCCAGGATGCACGACGACGTCGTTAGCGAGTGCGCTACTTCGAGATGGATCGCTCTTGTGGTTAAACACGTGAAAAGGACGCCCCATCGTTTCTCCACTCGTCTGCCCACGGCTACTGTCAAGGGGCCGAAGTAATCGACCCCGGTGAACGTGAAGGCGCGTTGGTAAGCTGCCAATCTTTCGACTGGAAGATTTCCCATCTCCGGAGGATCCGGCGCTGCGTCACGATTTTTGCATTCCTGGCATGCTCGGCGGACGCGATCGTACTCGGAACGCAGGCGTGGCACTTCGAATCTCTCCCTAATCGCGTTCAATGCTGTCTGGTGGTTCAAATGATGATACCGTTGGTGGTAGTACTCCATCAGCAGTGTGGTGACTCGGTGTCTCTTAGGCAGGATAATAGGACGCTTGGTGTCCTCGCTGACCCATGGGCAGTTTATCAGTCGTCCCCGAGACCTCATCACGTCATGCTCATCCAGTTCCGGTGAGAGTTTGTATAGAGTGCTATCCTTTTTAACAACCCTTTGCATTCCAGACTTCCCGACACGGTTTTGCAGGCCTCGGACCTCTTCAGGAAATGCCTCTCGCTGAGTTAGACGGAATATAATCCTTTCGGCCCGTCGTAATTCTTCCTGGGTAAGTGGGCCAACACTCTTCCGACCCTTTTTAGCCTTTAGCTCGAAAATGAAGCGGACAATGAATCCGACTGTCCTCAGCAATACGTTCCACTGAGAAAATCGTTCGAAGGATATAAACTGCTCTTTCGTGGCGTGGTGTAACAGCGACACCCGAATTTCCTCGGACGTCTCCCCAGTATCGGTTCCTTGCCCAGGCCACGTGTGGTCCGATTCCCAAAGAAAATCAGGGCCACGATACCACTGGCTCGAAGCGCTTAAATCCGGGTCTCGTTGCCACTTCGTACCAAGATCTGCGACATTTATCTTGGTTGAGATCCAGCGCCAGTCTTTCACGGCCGTATGCTCTAGCAGTTCTCCAACGCGACAGGCCACAAACTGACTGTATCGACGGTGGTCCGAACGTAACCAGCTTACCACGTTGCGAGAGTCGGTCCAATAGAATACGCGATCTAATCGAATGCGGTGGGATTGTATTATGGTGTTCGCTAACCTTGATCCAATAACTGCGGCTTGCAGCTCAAGGCGCGGAATCGTCGTATGTCGCAGGTTTGTCACTCGAGTTTTCGAGCCTACGAAGGCACATTCGATTGAGCTACCTTCTTCGAACCTTACGTACGCTACTGCTGCCATAGCGCTTTCGCTCGCATCGCAGAAGATATGCAGCTGGGCGTGTTTATATCGGTCAGACGTGAGGAGGCGGTAGCATCTTGGGATCTTGATATCTGTTACTTTGGGAAGAACTGCCAACCATCGGTTCCAACCTTCGGCAATGTTTCCCCCAATTTGATGATTCTTTGTTAAATCGTAAATAACAAAGTTGGTGGGAACTAACGACGACAGGCAGAGTATTAATCTGAAATGGAAAAAGGACCAAGTTCTTATCAATTACGTCTCCTTAGATTTACTTTATGAATTTTACGATTATTTGAATCGATTACATATGTTAGAAAGTTCTCCTTTATTTTTATTATATGATACCTACTTTCACGTTTATTATTATTATTATTATCTGGATCAAAATCTTGATAAGTTTTAGTTGCTATCTTTGCTTCACGTTGCTGGAACAAGTTAGCTATTTTTTCTCATTTACATCTCTTTGTCTGACCCTTTCTTCAAATGTTAAATTTTCTTAATTTTCCCCAATAAAAATATTTTTGGGTGTGTTATTGATGAAACTGTGAATCGAATTGTTATACTTATAAGCTGCTTCCTGCATGAGTGATTTAACTGTAATATCTGGTTTTAGTGCTTTTATGCAACTAGCAATTTCACGGATCGTTGAATGGCATATCTCTATTTGTCCATTCGTTTCAGATCTGTTGACAGGAGTTTTATAAAAATTTATTCCTAGATTCAAAATGGCTTGTTCGATAATATTTGAAACAAAACTACTTTCATTGTCCATTACGATTTGTGCTGGTAAATCCCAGTCATATAATAGTTGTAAAAGAACATTTTTAATGTCTGCTATAGATTTTGATTTAATGGGTCTGATTTTTTAAATATTTTGAGAATTTATCTAACGATGAGATAAATAAGTTATTGGCATTATACGCAAATATATCTGTCGTGAATACCACGATCGAACGAAATTTTAAGCAATAATTTTAGGCGTGTCTTGGCGTGACTGTCGCCAAAATTATAATTTTATTTGTGTTCAAATTCGCCGATCCAAAAGGCCTATTTTCCTTCTGTCGTCTTTTTTATACCCGGAGCTCAGGCTCCCATTTGCACACGCAGGTGCTCCTGAGCTCCTCTGGAACGCAAACCCGCGGTCTGGCAAACGCATCCTCCATCTACATCAAACGCAACCGATGACAGCTCGTCACTGTTGTGACATCGTCTCCCCAAATAAGCGTGCGCGTCGTTCGCTTGTTTATGTGTGCTGTCATCTAACCATGCGCCTGATTTGTGCTGCAGCAGGTAAGTATACTCATATGCTTATTTTTTTTTAAGGTTGCTACGTTACCGCCGGATACGTCCAGAACAGCCAACTTCGTCGCCGGTCGTTCCAATGTGGCACTGGCTGTTCTTAAGGTTACCCGCCTCACTTGGCCGTCCTTCGACCGTATCACTCCCACCACTCGTCCTCTGGGCCATGTGTTCCGCGGTAGGTTCGCATCCACTATCACCACAACGTCTCCTTCTGCGATAGGGCGTACCGGCTTAAACCATTTCGTCCGGCGGGTGAGCGTAGGTAGGTAGTCAGCTATCCACTTTTTCCAGAACATATCGGCCAGTAACTGTGACGTCTTCCAGGATGTTTTAAGAGCCGCTGCGCTGTCGTCGTAGTTGGTAAGTGGTTTGTCCCCGCTCGCGCTTCCCAGGAGGAAGTGATTTGGCGTCAATGGTGGCTCTGAAACGTCATCCAATGGCAAATACGTTAACGGACGTGAATTAATTACCATCTCTATCTCCGCCAGCGCCGTGCCCAGAATTTCGTCGGTAGGGTGTCTCGGAAGCCGTAAAGCGATGATGTTCTTCTTTACCGACTGCACCAACCGCTCCCAGCATCCCCCGAAATGCGGCGCTCCTGGTGGATTGAATTTCCATATCAGTGCCTGTGACGTAAATTCCTCCATCAACTGTTCACGATCAACGTTCTTCAAGCCTTCTCTCAGCTCTCTCGATGCGCCAACGAAGTTAGTTCCGCAGTCAGACAGTATTTCAGCCGGCGCTCCACGTTTCGCGATAAAACGTCTAATCGCCAGGATGCACGACGACGTCGTTAGCGAGTGCGCTACTTCGAGATGGATCGCTCTTGTGGTTAAACACGTGAAAAGGACGCCCCATCGTTTCTCCACTCGTCTGCCCACGGCTACTGTCAAGGGGCCGAAGTAATCGACCCCGGTGAACGTGAAGGCGCGTTGGTAAGCTGCCAATCTTTCGACTGGAAGATTTCCCATCTCCGGAGGATCCGGCGCTGCGTCACGATTTTTGCATTCCTGGCATGCTCGGCGGACGCGATCGTACTCGGAACGCAGGCGTGGCACTTCGAATCTCTCCCTAATCGCGTTCAATGCTGTCTGGTGGTTCAAATGATGATACCGTTGGTGGTAGTACTCCATCAGCAGTGTGGTGACTCGGTGTCTCTTAGGCAGGATAATAGGACGCTTGGTGTCCTCGCTGACCCATGGGCAGTTTATCAGTCGTCCCCGAGACCTCATCACGTCATGCTCATCCAGTTCCGGTGAGAGTTTGTATAGAGTGCTATCCTTTTTAACAACCCTTTGCATTCCAGACTTCCCGACACGGTTTTGCAGGCCTCGGACCTCTTCAGGAAATGCCTCTCGCTGAGTTAGACGGAATATAATCCTTTCGGCCCGTCGTAATTCTTCCTGGGTAAGTGGGCCAACACTCTTCCGACCCTTTTTAGCCTTTAGCTCGAAAATGAAGCGGACAATGAATCCGACTGTCCTCAGCAATACGTTCCACTGAGAAAATCGTTCGAAGGATATAAACTGCTCTTTCGTGGCGTGGTGTAACAGCGACACCCGAATTTCCTCGGACGTCTCCCCAGTATCGGTTCCTTGCCCAGGCCACGTGTGGTCCGATTCCCAAAGAAAATCAGGGCCACGATACCACTGGCTCGAAGCGCTTAAATCCGGGTCTCGTTGCCACTTCGTACCAAGATCTGCGACATTTATCTTGGTTGAGATCCAGCGCCAGTCTTTCACGGCCGTATGCTCTAGCAGTTCTCCAACGCGACAGGCCACAAACTGACTGTATCGACGGTGGTCCGAACGTAACCAGCTTACCACGTTGCGAGAGTCGGTCCAATAGAATACGCGATCTAATCGAATGCGGTGGGATTGTATTATGGTGTTCGCTAACCTTGATCCAATAACTGCGGCTTGCAGCTCAAGGCGCGGAATCGTCGTATGTCGCAGGTTTGTCACTCGAGTTTTCGAGCCTACGAAGGCACATTCGATTGAGCTACCTTCTTCGAACCTTACGTACGCTACTGCTGCCATAGCGCTTTCGCTCGCATCGCAGAAGATATGCAGCTGGGCGTGTTTATATCGGTCAGACGTGAGGAGGCGGTAGCATCTTGGGATCTTGATATCTGTTACTTTGGGAAGAACTGCCAACCATCGGTTCCAACCTTCGGCAATGTTTCCCCCAATTTGATGATTCTTTGTTAAATCGTAAATAACAAAGTTGGTGGGAACTAACGACGACAGGCAGAGTATTAATCTGAAATGGAAAAAGGACCAAGTTCTTATCAATTACGTCTCCTTAGATTTACTTTATGAATTTTACGATTATTTGAATCGATTACATATGTTAGAAAGTTCTCCTTTATTTTTATTATATGATACCTACTTTCACGTTTATTATTATTATCTGGATCAAAATCTTGATAAGTTTTAGTTGCTATCTTTGCTTCACGTTGCTGGAACAAGTTAGCTATTTTTTCTCATTTACATCTCTTTGTCTGACCCTTTCTTCAAATGTTAAATTTTCTTAATTTTCCCCAATAAAAATATTTTTGGGTGTGTTATTGATGAAACTGTGAATCGAATTGTTATACTTATAAGCTGCTTCCTGCATGAGTGATTTAACTGTAATATCTGGTTTTAGTGCTTTTATGCAACTAGCAATTTCACGGATCGTTGAATGGCATATCTCTATTTGTCCATTCGTTTCAGATCTGTTGACAGGAGTTTTATAAAAATTTATTCCTAGATTCAAAATGGCTTGTTCGATAATATTTGAAACAAAACTACTTTCATTGTCCATTACGATTTGTGCTGGTAAATCCCAGTCATATAATAGTTGTAAAAGAACATTTTTAATGTCTGCTATAGATTTTGATTTAATGGGTCTGATTTTTTAAATATTTTGAGAATTTATCTAACGATGAGATAAATAAGTTATTGGCATTATACGCAAATATATCTGTCGTGAATACCACGATCGAACGAAATTTTAAGCAATAATTTTAGGCGTGTCTTGGCGTGACTGTCGCCAAAATTATAATTTTATTTGTGTTCAAATTCGCCGATCCAAAAGGCCTATTTTCCTTCTGTCGTCTTTTTTATACCCGGAGCTCAGGCTCCCATTTGCACACGCAGGTGCTCCTGAGCTCCTCTGGAACGCAAACCCGCGGTCTGGCAAACGCATCCTCCATCTACATCAAACGCAACCGATGACAGCTCGTCACTGTTGTGACATCGTCTCCCCAAATAAGCGTGCGCGTCGTTCGCTTGTTTATGTGTGCTGTCATCTAACCATGCGCCTGATTTGTGCTGCAGCAGGTAAGTATACTCATATGCTTATTTTTTTTTAAGGTTGCTACGTTACCGCCGGATACGTCCAGAACAGCCAACTTCGTCGCCGGTCGTTCCAATGTGGCACTGGCTGTTCTTAAGGTTACCCGCCTCACTTGGCCGTCCTTCGACCGTATCACTCCCACCACTCGTCCTCTGGGCCATGTGTTCCGCGGTAGGTTCGCATCCACTATCACCACAACGTCTCCTTCTGCGATAGGGCGTACCGGCTTAAACCATTTCGTCCGGCGGGTGAGCGTAGGTAGGTAGTCAGCTATCCACTTTTTCCAGAACATATCGGCCAGTAACTGTGACGTCTTCCAGGATGTTTTAAGAGCCGCTGCGCTGTCGTCGTAGTTGGTAAGTGGTTTGTCCCCGCTCGCGCTTCCCAGGAGGAAGTGATTTGGCGTCAATGGTGGCTCGGAAACGTCATCCAATGGCAAATACGTTAACGGACGTGAATTAATTACCATCTCTATCTCCGCCAGCGCCGTGCCCAGAATTTCGTCGGTAGGGTGTCTCGGAAGCCGTAAAGCGATGATGTTCTTCTTTACCGACTGCACCAACCGCTCCCAGCATCCCCCGAAATGCGGCGCTCCTGGTGGATTGAATTTCCATATCAGTGCCTGTGACGTAAATTCCTCCATCAACTGTTCACGATCAACGTTCTTCAAGCCTTCTCTCAGCTCTCTCGATGCGCCAACGAAGTTAGTTCCGCAGTCAGACAGTATTTCAGCCGGCGCTCCACGTTTCGCGATAAAACGTCTAATCGCCAGGATGCACGACGACGTCGTTAGCGAGTGCGCTACTTCGAGATGGATCGCTCTTGTGGTTAAACACGTGAAAAGGACGCCCCATCGTTTCTCCACTCGTCTGCCCACGGCTACTGTCAAGGGGCCGAAGTAATCGACCCCGGTGAACGTGAAGGCGCGTTGGTAAGCTGCCAATCTTTCGACTGGAAGATTTCCCATCTCCGGAGGATCCGGCGCTGCGTCACGATTTTTGCATTCCTGGCATGCTCGGCGGACGCGATCGTACTCGGAACGCAGGCGTGGCACTTCGAATCTCTCCCTAATCGCGTTCAATGCTGTCTGGTGGTTCAAATGATGATACCGTTGGTGGTAGTACTCCATCAGCAGTGTGGTGACTCGGTGTCTCTTAGGCAGGATAATAGGACGCTTGGTGTCCTCGCTGACCCATGGGCAGTTTATCAGTCGTCCCCGAGACCTCATCACGTCATGCTCATCCAGTTCCGGTGAGAGTTTGTATAGAGTGCTATCCTTTTTAACAACCCTTTGCATTCCAGACTTCCCGACACGGTTTTGCAGGCCTCGGACCTCTTCAGGAAATGCCTCTCGCTGAGTTAGACGGAATATAATCCTTTCGGCCCGTCGTAATTCTTCCTGGGTAAGTGGGCCAACACTCTTCCGACCCTTTTTAGCCTTTAGCTCGAAAATGAAGCGGACAATGAATCCGACTGTCCTCAGCAATACGTTCCACTGAGAAAATCGTTCGAAGGATATAAACTGCTCTTTCGTGGCGTGGTGTAACAGCGACACCCGAATTTCCTCGGACGTCTCCCCAGTATCGGTTCCTTGCCCAGGCCACGTGTGGTCCGATTCCCAAAGAAAATCAGGGCCACGATACCACTGGCTCGAAGCGCTTAAATCCGGGTCTCGTTGCCACTTCGTTTCATTTCTTCAAACTCTTCTGTTTCATCATCCTGTTGTTTGTCATGATTTTTCATGTAACGTTCGTATGAGGACATTTCAGAGTCATCATACTCCTTCAAACTTTCTTCGTTATAATCTGAGTATTCCACTGGGTAACCTTAATTTTTTTGAATGGTTTCGACATTAAAGACTCGTTGTCTTTTTAGTGGTGGTCGATTGTTTCGGGAGGAGCCTGGTCGGTTCCCATAATTAATTTGTCTAGACCTTATGGATTGATCTACATCCATGGGTTCTGGATCTTGTTGTTTAAAAGGATTTTTGGGTGGTAAACCTGTTGGTTTAAAATTTTGAAAATTGTTGTTATAGTTTGGTCGCATTCCAAACGGCTTTTGCATTGGTGCAAAATGTCGATTAACGAATGGGTTTGGTGGTAGAGGGGGTCTGTTAAATGCATTCCGTGGAGGATGCGGTACTTGTGGGATAAGATTTCTGGGCGCTGTTGGCACTGGCATCGTTCTTGGTTTGGTAAGCATTTTTCTACATTCAATATTTTGGAATGAGATACAGTAGCTATAAGCTGCTGCTAGAGATGAAGGTTCATAATTTCTTATGAATTTGTATACATCTCCATCTAGTCCTCGGATAAATGAATCGACCGCTTTTTTATTATATGTTTCTATTAATGCCTTCGATGCTTCTTGAGGAGATTTCTGCTATTGCGTTGTTTATAAGAATGTTTGTTTCATCAATTCTCTTGATGATTCCGTTTGTGTAAACCTTTTCAAATGTGCAGTCTGAATGATTTCCTTGAATGATTCTTTGTACACATTCCGATGTTGGTTGAATATTTATACTTTCACAAGTATACAGATCTTGTTGGTTTTGATTGCATGGTTGTGATAATTCGTATATGTGTAATTCGTATCTGATGAAATAATTTTGCTTCAAGATGATTCGTTTGCTGTTGTTGATTATGGAGTCTACATAATTGTACTCATAAATATCTTTTGAACTTTAACATGTAGATAACATGCGTGGTATTCATTGTTACTTGAGCACTTGATTTTGCTAACATTTCTTCTGGTGATGTCACCGAAATGTTGTGGTCTGCAAGAAATTTCATCATTTCCTTAAGTTCTTCGAGGGATAAAATCTTACTGCTTGGTATGCCATGCTTTGCTAATAGAATAGCTTCTTCAAGATTTTCAAGATGATTTTGCAAAGAATCGAGATTTGATATTATGATAAGATGTTGTATCTCAATAGATCTTTGCTTAAATCTTTCAAACTGGAGTTTGAGGACGTCGTTTGTGATTGTTGTTAGATCTTGTAGTCGTTGGTTTATACCTTCATTGATGAGTACTTGTTGATTATTTTGCAGGATCAACGAATTGAGTGTTGAATTTATAATGCGTATATCTTCGGCATCTGGATTTCCAGCGATCCATTTCCATGCTGTACCAATCGCATCCCATCGCTTTTGTCGTACTACTTGCGGTTTAATTTTACAATATGTTTCATATAATGTTTGTAGCTTAATACGAATTATGCTATATAATGGTCCTGAGTCGATATTTTGGGACAAATCTGCATAATTATTTTCAATTATGTTTTCAATTTGTGTTATATCCAATGGGTGTACAATTCTTAAATATCCTGATTTGATTTGAGCTCTTCCGAGAGAAACTATGGCAAGTGGATTCTTTGTTAAATCGTAAATAACAAAGTTGGTGGGAACTAACGACGACAGGCAGAGTATTAATCTGAAATGGAAAAAGGACCAAGTTCTTATCAATTACGTCTCCTTAGATTTACTTTATGAATTTTACGATTATTTGAATCGATTACATATGTTAGAAAGTTCTCCTTTATTTTTATTATATGATACCTACTTTCACGTTTATTATTATTATTATTATCTGGATCAAAATCTTGATAAGTTTTAGTTGCTATCTTTGCTTCACGTTGCTGGAACAAGTTAGCTATTTTTTCTCATTTACATCTCTTTGTCTGACCCTTTCTTCAAATGTTAAATTTTCTTAATTTTCCCCAATAAAAATATTTTTGGGTGTGTTATTGATGAAACTGTGAATCGAATTGTTATACTTATAAGCTGCTTCCTGCATGAGTGATTTAACTGTAATATCTGGTTTTAGTGCTTTTATGCAACTAGCAATTTCACGGATCGTTGAATGGCATATCTCTATTTGTCCATTCGTTTCAGATCTGTTGACAGGAGTTTTATAAAAATTTATTCCTAGATTCAAAATGGCTTGTTCGATAATATTTGAAACAAAACTACTTTCATTGTCCATTACGATTTGTGCTGGTAAATCCCAGTCATATAATAGTTGTAAAAGAACATTTTTAATGTCTGCTATAGATTTTGATTTAATGGGTCTGATTTTTTAAATATTTTGAGAATTTATCTAACGATGAGATAAATAAGTTATTGGCATTATACGCAAATATATCTGTCGTGAATACCACGATCGAACGAAATTTTAAGCAATAATTTTAGGCGTGTCTTGGCGTGACTGTCGCCAAAATTATAATTTTATTTGTGTTCAAATTCGCCGATCCAAAAGGCCTATTTTCCTTCTGTCGTCTCTTTTATACCCGGAGCTCAGGCTCCCATTTGCACACGCAGGTGCTCCTGAGCTCCTCTGGAACGCAAACCCGCGGTCTGGCAAACGCATCCTCCATCTACATCAAACGCAACCGATGACAGCTCGTCACTGTTGTGACATCGTCTCCCCAAATAAGCGTGCGCGTCGTTCGCTTGTTTATGTGTGCTGTCATCTAACCATGCGCCTGATTTGTGCTGCAGCAGGTAAGTATACTCATATGCTTATTTTTTTTAAAGGTTGCTACGTTACCGCCGGATACGTCCAGAACAGCCAACTTCGTCGCCGGTCGTTCCAATGTGCCACTGGCTGTTCTTAAGGTTACCCGCCTCACTTGGCCGTCCTTCGACCGTATCACTCCCACCACTCGTCCTCTGGGCCATGTGTTCCGCGGTAGGTTCGCATCCACTATCACCACAACGTCTCCTTCTGCGATAGGGCGTACCGGCTTAAACCATTTCGTCCGGCGGGTGAGCGTAGGTAGGTAGTCAGCTATCCACTTTTTCCAGAACATATCGGCCAGTAACTGTGACGTCTTCCAGGATGTTTTAAGAGCCGCTGCGCTGTCGTCGTAGTTGGTAAGTGGTTTGTCCCCGCTCGCGCTTCCCAGGAGGAAGTGATTTGGCGTCAATGGTGGCTCTGAAACGTCATCCAATGGCAAATACGTTAACGGACGTGAAATAATTACCATCTCTATCTCCGCCAGCGCCGTGCCCAGAATTTCGTCGGTAGGGTGTCTCGGAAGCCGTAAAGCGATGATGTTCTTCTTTACCGACTGCACCAACCGCTCCCAGCATCCCCCGAAATGCGGCGCTCCTGGTGGATTGAATTTCCATATCAGTGCCTGTGACGTAAATTCCTCCATCAACTGTTCACGATCAACGTTCTTCAAGCCTTCTCTCAGCTCTCTCGATGCGCCAACGAAGTTAGTTCCGCAGTCAGACAGTATTTCAGCCGGCGCTCCACGTTTCGCGATAAAACGTCTAATCGCCAGGATGCACGACGACGTCGTTAGCGAGTGCGCTACTTCGAGATGGATCGCTCTTGTGGTTAAACACGTGAAAAGGACGCCCCATCGTTTCTCCACTCGTCTGCCCACGGCTACTGTCAAGGGGCCGAAGTAATCGACCCCGGTGAACGTGAAGGCGCGTTGGTAAGCTGCCAATCTTTCGACTGGAAGATTTCCCATCTCCGGAGGATCCGGCGCTGCGTCACGATTTTTGCATTCCTGGCATGCTCGGCGGACGCGATCGTACTCGGAACGCAGGCGTGGCACTTCGAATCTCTCCCTAATCGCGTTCAATGCTGTCTGGTGGTTCAAATGATGATACCGTTGGTGGTAGTACTCCATCAGCAGTGTGGTGACTCGGTGTCTCTTAGGCAGGATAATAGGACGCTTGGTGTCCTCGCTGACCCATGGGCAGTTTATCAGTCGTCCCCGAGACCTCATCACGTCATGCTCATCCAGTTCCGGTGAGAGTTTGTATAGAGTGCTATCCTTTTTAACAACCCTTTGCATTCCAGACTTCCCGACACGGTTTTGCAGGCCTCGGACCTCTTCAGGAAATGCCTCTCGCTGAGTTAGACGGAATATAATCCTTTCGGCCCGTCGTAATTCTTCCTGGGTAAGTGGGCCAACACTCTTCCGACCCTTTTTAGCCTTTAGCTCGAAAATGAAGCGGACAATGAATCCGACTGTCCTCAGCAATACGTTCCACTGAGAAAATCGTTCGAAGGATATAAACTGCTCTTTCGTGGCGTGGTGTAACAGCGACACCCGAATTTCCTCGGACGTCTCCCCAGTATCGGTTCCTTGCCCAGGCCACGTGTGGTCCGATTCCCAAAGAAAATCAGGGCCACGATACCACTGGCTCGAAGCGCTTAAATCCGGGTCTCGTTGCCACTTCGTACCAAGATCTGCGACATTTATCTTGGTTGAGATCCAGCGCCAGTCTTTCACGGCCGTATGCTCTAGCAGTTCTCCAACGCGACAGGCCACAAACTGACTGTATCGACGGTGGTCCGAACGTAACCAGCTTACCACGTTGCGAGAGTCGGTCCAATAGAATACGCGATCTAATCGAATGCGGTGGGATTGTATTATGGTGTTCGCTAACCTTGATCCAATAACTGCGGCTTGCAGCTCAAGGCGCGGAATCGTCGTATGTCGCAGGTTTGTCACTCGAGTTTTCGAGCCTACGAAGGCACATTCGATTGAGCTACCTTCTTCGAACCTTACGTACGCTACTGCTGCCATAGCGCTTTCGCTCGCATCGCAGAAGATATGCAGCTGGGCGTGTGTTAAAACCATTAGGCCCTTCAGGCAAAGGGTAACACGGAGAATGGTCAGTACTCAGCGAGTGCTGAACCTGACCGCTTAAACAGATGCGTGAGGTCAAAAGAGATAGTGCGGCGAGATAATACAAGGAAGAGAGAAAAGATCATTGAGTGAGATAAGCGAGTGAACAACGTACATCAAATCATCATTACAATCCGGGTTGCGGCAAAAAAGATACTATAACTGTAATTATTTCTTTTATTAGACTAAGATTATTATTAAATAAACTCTTTCCTTTTAGTTTGAGCTGTATTCAAACAATCACTGCTACAAAAATAGTAAATTTCCCAACAATTACTCAAAAGTTATACACATAACCTCACTTTGAGATGGGAAGCTGCAGCAAGTGCAACGAGCCGGATGATGACCGCATGGTCGCTTGCGACGTTTGCGAATCTTGGTTTCATTTCGTCTGCGTGAACGAATCCCCCGGTGTGGAACATCGTGAGTTCCAATGCACGAAATGCACCGCAATGAGGGAGAAAAAGGGGAAAACTTCCGATGACAAATCAGTTACCGGAATTCTTCCGAACCCCTTACCTCAACCAGCGGTGTTCGAGCAATCGGCCTCCGGAGAAAACACAACGCTGACGAATAGGAAATCAAACGAAAAGGACACCAAACAAAGGTGTAACAGCATCTCGCTCTTGTCAAAGGCGTCAAAAGGCTCCACTCTTCGCCTGAAGATGGAAATGCTTCACATGGAAGAGGAGTTGGAGCTGAAGAAGAAGCAGCTGGAAGTTGAACACCAACTTGCTCAAAAACGCATCCAGCTAGAAAAGGAGATGCAGGAGAAGCAGATGGCGGAGGAGCAACATTACCAGCGACAACAGTGCCTTCTACAGGAAAAGTTTTCTCGTGACCGAAGCCAGTTAGTGGCCCAACTGGAAAGAGATAATTCGAGCGTCGACGGGGCAGCAAGTGGACGGTATCCGGGCAACGTATCGGAATGCACTAGCCAAAGTAAAGTGCATGATTGGCTGGTACACCGTAGTGCTGATGGTAAAAGGTCGGCGTTTAAAGAAGATGTTGTGGAGGTCCCACATGGAACCCGTTACCAAACGGACAAACTGAGTCTGGAACCGTCGCGCCCGATAATAGGACATTCATCTGTTCGACGACAATCGGGCAACTGCGACCAGCAATCGGTGAATTTTCTAGACGGGCCGGGGCCGACCAGAGCACAATGCGCCGCCCGACAAGTAATCGTAAAAAAGTTGCCAACGTTCACCGGCAGAGTAGAAGAGTGGCCGCTATTTTACAGCAGCTACACCACATCGACAGACGCATGTGGTTTCAGCAACGTCGAAAATCTAGTTCGACTCCAAGAATGCTTGAAGGGACCTGCGCTGGAATCGGTCCGTAGTCGTTTACTTTTGCCGAATTCAGTGCCGCAGGTGATAGCAACGCTTCGCATGCTGTACGGTCGACCCGAACAGCTGATTCACGCTTTGCTCAGTAAAGTTCGCAAGGTGGATGCTCCGAAAGGTGATCGACTTGAGACTTTCGTTCCTTTCGGGATGGCGGTCCAGGAACTGTGTGATCATTTGGAGGCCACTGACCTGCAGGATCACTTGGTAAATCCCACTCTCATCCAGGAACTCGTCGAAAAACTCCCAGCCGCCACGAAGCGCGAGTGGGTCCAGTATCGGAGATTAGCAGGACGTGTAACACTTCGAACTTTCGCGGATTTTATGTCCAACATCGTATCAGAGATCAGTGAGGTGGTTCTCGCATTCGAACCAAAACACACCACACCTGCCCATCAAAGGACAAAGGAAAAAGGCTTTGTTCATGCGCACAGAGAAACTGGTAGTTCGGATGTGAGCACCCAAACCACTTGTCACGTATGCAAACAGGATGGACATCGTGTTCGAAACTGTGAAGTTTTTCGGAGTATGACCGTTACGGAGCGACTGAAATGCCAGGAACACCACAAGTTGTGTGAACGTTGCCTGAACGCACACCAGGGCTGGTGCAAGTTTAAAATATCCTGCAACATCGGAAACTGCCGAAAAAATCACCATCCGTTGGTACATCGGAACGGCATTACAAACCCAGCTCAGAGGAGAATTGATCACCACGCTACTGAACAGCACCACGTCCATACCACCGAGCAGCGTCAAGTGATCTTCCGGATCGTACCGATCACGGTCTTTAGTAATCAACGATCGATAACAACGTTTGCTTACTTGGACGAGGGTTCGTCTATGACCCTTATTCAAGAGGACCTAGCCGAAAAATTGAAGGCTAATGGACGATCACAACCCTTGACACTACAGTGGACAGGAAATATCGTACGTCAAGAACGCGACTCCGTATGTTTGTCCTTGCAGGTGGCCGATGGCCCAAGGGGACAAAGATTGCCGTTAAATGATGCACGCACGGTTAAGAACTTGTACCTGCCGAAGCAACGTATAAACTTTAAGGAAGTGGTTGCTGAATATCCCCACCTAAACGGAGTTTATACAGCCAAACAAGACGGAGAGGAACCAAAAATCCTAATCGGGTTTAACAACGTGCACCTGATAGCTCCTTTAGACTCCAGAATTGGGAATATCAATGAGCCAATCGCGGTGAAGTCTAAACTTGGTTGGACAATCTACGGACCTCGGGGAAACGCGCATGGAGGAGGCTTTCTAGGATATCACCGAGAGCTTACCAACCAGGAGTTACACGACGTTATGCGCGAGTATTTTGTGGCGGAAGACACGGGTGTGACGGTCCGAGAACTGCCGGAGTCAGCGGAAATTCGTCGAGCCAGAGAGATACTTAACAAAACAACAGTGCGTGTTGGTGACCGGTTTGAGACCGGACTCCTCTTCAAAGAAGACGATTTCGAAATGCCGGACAGTTATCCCATGGCTCTGAAGCGGTTGGCTGGTCTCGAGCGACGATTGAAAAAGGATCCCACCCTCGAAAAGGCAGTGCGGTTAAAAATTGAAGAATACCAGGAAAAACAGTACGCTCATAAATTGACACCAGAAGAACTGACCTCGGGAAACCTTAAGAGGACTTGGTATCTTCCTCTCGGCGTGGTTGTCAACCCAAAAAAGCCGGGTAAGATACGACTCGTTCTGGATGCCGCGGCCCGAGTTAATGGAACGTCGCTAAATTCAGTTTTACTCTCTGGTCCGGACCTTCTGACTTCGCTGCCCGCAATAATCCAACAGTTCCGAGAACGACCGGTGGCTTTCAAGGCGGACATACGGGAAATGTTTCACCAGTATAAGATTCGAGAGGCCGACAAGCATGTATTGCGATTTCTGTTCAGAACGGATCCTTCGTCAAAACCGGATGTATATGTTATGGATGTGGGCACCTTTGGGGCTGCTTGCTCACCTACCTCAGCCCAATTTGTAAAAAATTTGAACGCGTCCCAACATGCAGATCGATTCCCGGATGCAGCAAAGGCCATAATGCGTCGGCATTATGTAGACGACTACCTCGACAGCGCAGATACAGCCGACGAAGCCATTAATCGAGCGAAGCAGGTCCGGTACATTCATTCCCAAGCTGGCTTCGAGCTGCATAGTTGGGTTTCAAACAACAGAGCTGTTACTCGAGCGCTGGGCAGTCAAGAAGCCTATGAACCAGTGTCGTTGCAATCAGAAGTTGATGGGACGAAAGAACGCGTTCTTGGGATTCTATGGTGCAACCGAGAGGACATCTTTTCTTTCTCCACCAATATGCGACAGGATTTACTACCGTACTTCATTGGCGATCAACGACCGACGAAGCGGATTGCCCTGCGCTGCGTGATGAGTCTTTTTGATCCACTCGGATTCCTGTCTCCCTTTACCATTCACGGCAAGATCCTTTTGCAAAATCTGTGGCGCACTGGCTGCGATTGGGATCAGCTGATCGACAACGAAAACAACACACTTTGGTCCCTATGGAGCTCGAAGCTGCCGCAGATTGAAGACGTGAAAATTCCACGCTGCTATCTACAGGGTGCTAACCCGAAGGCGTACGATACGTTACAGCTCCATGTGTTCGTCGACGCCGGTGAACAGGCGTATGGCGCCGTTGCCTATTTCCGCATCGAAACCGACGATGGTCCTCGGTGCACTTTGATAATGGCAAAAACAAAGGTGGCTCCTTTGAAGCAGATGTCCATCCCTCGCATGGAACTAATGGGCGCGGTGTTAGGAGCGAGGTTGTTAAATTCGGTTGAGGCTAATCATGAACTGAAGGTTACAAAACGAGTGCTCTGGACCGATTCGCAGAACGTGCTTTCATGGATTCGATCCGATCAACGCAAGTACAAACCCTTTGTAGCCTTCAGAATCGGTGAAATTCTGCAGGAGACGAAAATCGATGAGTGGCGCTGGGTCCCATCGAAATCCAACGTAGCAGATATACTCACTAAGTGGGGCAAAGGTCCAAGCCTGGATTCTGAAGGACCCTGGTTCACAGGACCTCAGTTTCTTCAACAACCAGAGGAAATGTGGCCGGTGCAAGAGAACTTCATAGCAAATACGATAACCGAACTTCGTGCCTGCCACCTGTTCCACTCCTCGGAAGTGGATCCACCATTGATCAATGTAGGGCGTTTCTCTAAGTGGAATATACTCCTGCGAACAATCTGCAGCGTGTACAGATTCATTGCTAACTGCCGACGTCGGATTGCTGGTACGCCTATCGAGGTTATTCCAGACGCGACTGAAAAACTGAAACAATTGGTGTTACGTAACGTCGACTGCACTATTGTTCCGTTGAAGCAAGAGGAACACCAATTAGCTGAGATCTTGCTGTGGAAGATGGCCCAACGAGATTCGTTCCCTTGCGAAGTGGCCATTACCACGAAGAACCGTCAACTCACATCAGAAAATTGGATTTCGATTGACAAAAATAGCGCTATTTATAGCTGCAAGCCGTTCCTTGACGAACATGGAGTTTTGCGGATGGATGGAAGAACGAAGTTCGCGGAGTTCATCCCCTATGACGCTAGATTCCCAATCATCCTACCGAGGGACCATTCAGTCACCGATCTGCTATTGAGCGAATATCATAGACGGTATGCGCACGCAAGCCGAGAGACAACATTCAACGAATTGCGACAACGTTTCTATGTTCCGAGACTGCGCAGTGGCGTAACGCGGGCGATGAAGAACTGCCAGTGGTGTAAAGTTAAAAAGAGTCGACCACACGTTCCTATGATTGCACCTGTACCTATACAACGAGTGACGCCGTTCCTGAGACCTTTTAGCTATGTGGGCCTAGACTACTTTGGCCCTATCGAGGTGACCGTAGGTCGACGTATCGAGAAAAGGTGGGTTGTGCTCTTTACGTGCCTCACAGTTCGTGCAGTGCATTTAGAGGTGGCACACAAATTGGACACGGATTCGTGCATCAAGGCCATTCGAAGATTCGTTCTGCGTAAGGGTCCACCAATTATTTTCTTCTCGGATAATGGCACAAACCTAAAGGCAGCTAACAAGGAACTCCAGGAGCAGATTCGAAGAATCGGGACAGCCTGTGGTAATGTCTTTACCAATGCCAGGACTCGTTGGTGCTTCAACCCACCATCGGCACCCCATATGGGGGGTATATGGGAACGTATGGTACGAACCGTCAAGACGACTATGGCGACGCTAAACTCGGATCACCGTATGAGCGATGAGACCTTTTTGACCGTCATTGCCGAGGCGGAAGAGATCGTCAACTGCAGACCGTTGGTGTACATGCCACAGGAGTCATCGGATGCCGAGGCACTTACGCCCAATCATTTTTTGCGAGGCGCCGTCACCGAATTAAAAGATCATTGCATTGCTCCAACGGGTCAGGCAGAAGCACTGCGGAGCACTTACCAAAGGTCTCAATATATAGCAGACGAATTGTGGAAACGCTGGTTGAAAGAGTACGTGCCCTCCTTAAACGCGAGTAGCAAGTGGCTGGAGGATTCGAAACCACTCCAACCGGGGGACCTCGTGTTCATCACGGACGACCAAAATCGCAACGGATGGGTCCGAGGACGAGTGGACGACGTCATCATCGGGAAGGACGGACGAATTAGGCAAGCTGTGGTTCGTACTTCCTGTGGTCTATTCCGGCGACCTGTGGCTAAACTTGCCGTCATAGAGATTGGATCAACAAGTAAACCTGCCCCAGAAGCCGATTCTGGACAAGGTTTACGGGCCGGGGAAATGTTAAAACCATTAGGCCCTTCAGGCAAAGGGTAACACGGAGAATGGTCAGTACTCAGCGAGTGCTGAACCTGACCGCTTAAACAGATGCGTGAGGTCAAAAGAGATAGTGCGGCGAGATAATACAAGGAAGAGAGAAAAGATCATTGAGTGAGATAAGCGAGTGAACAACGTACATCAAATCATCATTACAATCCGGGTTGCGGCAAAAAAGATACTATAACTGTAATTATTTCTTTTATTAGACTAAGATTATTATTAAATAAACTCTTTCCTTTTAGTTTGAGCTGTATTCAAACAATCACTGCTACAAAAATAGTAAATTTCCCAACAGCGTGTTTATATCGGTCAGACGTGAGGAGGCGGTAGCATCTTGGGATCTTGATATCTGTTACTTTGGGAAGAACTGCCAACCATCGGTTCCAACCTTCGGCAATGTTTCCCCCAATTTGATGATTCTTTGTTAAATCGTAAATAACAAAGTTGGTGGGAACTAACGACGACAGGCAGAGTATTAATCTGAAATGGAAAAAGGACCAAGTTCTTATCAATTACGTCTCCTTAGATTTACTTTATGAATTTTACGATTATTTGAATCGATTACATATGTTAGAAAGTTCTCCTTTATTTTTATTATATGATACCTACTTTCACGTTTATTATTATTATTATTATCTGGATCAAAATCTTGATAAGTTTTAGTTGCTATCTTTGCTTCACGTTGCTGGAACAAGTTAGCTATTTTTTCTCATTTACATCTCTTTGTCTGACCCTTTCTTCAAATGTTAAATTTTCTTAATTTTCCCCAATAAAAATATTTTTGGGTGTGTTATTGATGAAACTGTGAATCGAATTGTTATACTTATAAGCTGCTTCCTGCATGAGTGATTTAACTGTAATATCTGGTTTTAGTGCTTTTATGCAACTAGCAATTTCACGGATCGTTGAATGGCATATCTCTATTTGTCCATTCGTTTCAGATCTGTTGACAGGAGTTTTATAAAAATTTATTCCTAGATTCAAAATGGCTTGTTCGATAATATTTGAAACAAAACTACTTTCATTGTCCATTACGATTTGTGCTGGTAAATCCCAGTCATATAATAGTTGTAAAAGAACATTTTTAATGTCTGCTATAGATTTTGATTTAATGGGTCTGATTTTTTAAATATTTTGAGAATTTATCTAACGATGAGATAAATAAGTTATTGGCATTATACGCAAATATATCTGTCGTGAATACCACGATCGAACGAAATTTTAAGCAATAATTTTAGGCGTGTCTTGGCGTGACTGTCGCCAAAATTATAATTTTATTTGTGTTCAAATTCGCCGATCCAAAAGGCCTATTTTCCTTCTGTCGTCTTTTTTATACCCGGAGCTCAGGCTCCCATTTGCACACGCAGGTGCTCCTGAGCTCCTCTGGAACGCAAACCCGCGGTCTGGCAAACGCATCCTCCATCTACATCAAACGCAACCGATGACAGCTCGTCACTGTTGTGACATCGTCTCCCCAAATAAGCGTGCGCGTCGTTCGCTTGTTTATGTGTGCTGTCATCTAACCATGCGCCTGATTTGTGCTGCAGCAGGTAAGTATACTCATATGCTTATTTTTTTTTAAGGTTGCTACGTTACCGCCGGATACGTCCAGAACAGCCAACTTCGTCGCCGGTCGTTCCAATGTGCCACTGGCTGTTCTTAAGGTTACCCGCCTCACTTGGCCGTCCTTCGACCGTATCACTCCCACCACTCGTCCTCTGGGCCATGTGTTCCGCGGTAGGTTCGCATCCACTATCACCACAACGTCTCCTTCTGCGATAGGGCGTACCGGCTTAAACCATTTCGTCCGGCGGGTGAGCGTAGGTAGGTAGTCAGCTATCCACTTTTTCCAGAACATATCGGCCAGTAACTGTGACGTCTTCCAGGATGTTTTAAGAGCCGCTGCGCTGTCGTCGTAGTTGGTAAGTGGTTTGTCCCCGCTCGCGCTTCCCAGGAGGAAGTGATTTGGCGTCAATGGTGGCTCTGAAACGTCATCCAATGGCAAATACGTTAACGGACGTGAATTAATTACCATCTCTATCTCCGCCAGCGCCGTGCCCAGAATTTCGTCGGTAGGGTGTCTCGGAAGCCGTAAAGCGATGATGTTCTTCTTTACCGACTGCACCAACCGCTCCCAGCATCCCCCGAAATGCGGCGCTCCTGGTGGATTGAATTTCCATATCAGTGCCTGTGACGTAAATTCCTCCATCAACTGTTCACGATCAACGTTCTTCAAGCCTTCTCTCAGCTCTCTCGATGCGCCAACGAAGTTAGTTCCGCAGTCAGACAGTATTTCAGCCGGCGCTCCACGTTTCGCGATAAAACGTCTAATCGCCAGGATGCACGACGACGTCGTTAGCGAGTGCGCTACTTCGAGATGGATCGCTCTTGTGGTTAAACACGTGAAAAGGACGCCCCATCGTTTCTCCACTCGTCTGCCCACGGCTACTGTCAAGGGGCCGAAGTAATCGACCCCGGTGAACGTGAAGGCGCGTTGGTAAGCTGCCAATCTTTCGACTGGAAGATTTCCCATCTCCGGAGGATCCGGCGCTGCGTCACGATTTTTGCATTCCTGGCATGCTCGGCGGACGCGATCGTACTCGGAACGCAGGCGTGGCACTTCGAATCTCTCCCTAATCGCGTTCAATGCTGTCTGGTGGTTCAAATGATGATACCGTTGGTGGTAGTACTCCATCAGCAGTGTGGTGACTCGGTGTCTCTTAGGCAGGATAATAGGACGCTTGGTGTCCTCGCTGACCCATGGGCAGTTTATCAGTCGTCCCCGAGACCTCATCACGTCATGCTCATCCAGTTCCGGTGAGAGTTTGTATAGAGTGCTATCCTTTTTAACAACCCTTTGCATTCCAGACTTCCCGACACGGTTTTGCAGGCCTCGGACCTCTTCAGGAAATGCCTCTCGCTGAGTTAGACGGAATATAATCCTTTCGGCCCGTCGTAATTCTTCCTGGGTAAGTGGGCCAACACTCTTCCGACCCTTTTTAGCCTTTAGCTCGAAAATGAAGCGGACAATGAATCCGACTGTCCTCAGCAATACGTTCCACTGAGAAAATCGTTCGAAGGATATAAACTGCTCTTTCGTGGCGTGGTGTAACAGCGACACCCGAATTTCCTCGGACGTCTCCCCAGTATCGGTTCCTTGCCCAGGCCACGTGTGGTCCGATTCCCAAAGAAAATCAGGGCCACGATACCACTGGCTCGAAGCGCTTAAATCCGGGTCTCGTTGCCACTTCGTACCAAGATCTGCGACATTTATCTTGGTTGAGATCCAGCGCCAGTCTTTCACGGCCGTATGCTCTAGCAGTTCTCCAACGCGACAGGCCACAAACTGACTGTATCGACGGTGGTCCGAACGTAACCAGCTTACCACGTTGCGAGAGTCGGTCCAATAGAATACGCGATCTAATCGAATGCGGTGGGATTGTATTATGGTGTTCGCTAACCTTGATCCAATAACTGCGGCTTGCAGCTCAAGGCGCGGAATCGTCGTATGTCGCAGGTTTGTCACTCGAGTTTTCGAGCCTACGAAGGCACATTCGATTGAGCTACCTTCTTCGAACCTTACGTACGCTACTGCTGCCATAGCGCTTTCGCTCGCATCGCAGAAGATATGCAGCTGGGCGTGTTTATATCGGTCAGACGTGAGGAGGCGGTAGCATCTTGGGATCTTGATATCTGTTACTTTGGGAAGAACTGCCAACCATCGGTTCCAACCTTCGGCAATGTTTCCCCCAATTTGATGATTCTTTGTTAAATCGTAAATAACAAAGTTGGTGGGAACTAACGACGACAGGCAGAGTATTAATCTGAAATGGAAAAAGGACCAAGTTCTTATCAATTACGTCTCCTTAGATTTACTTTATGAATTTTACGATTATTTGAATCGATTACATATGTTAGAAAGTTCTCCTTTATTTTTATTATATGATACCTACTTTCACGTTTATTATTATTATTATTATCTGGATCAAAATCTTGATAAGTTTTAGTTGCTATCTTTGCTTCACGTTGCTGGAACAAGTTAGCTATTTTTTCTCATTTACATCTCTTTGTCTGACCCTTTCTTCAAATGTTAAATTTTCTTAATTTTCCCCAATAAAAATATTTTTGGGTGTGTTATTGATGAAACTGTGAATCGAATTGTTATACTTATAAGCTGCTTCCTGCATGAGTGATTTAACTGTAATATCTGGTTTTAGTGCTTTTATGCAACTAGCAATTTCACGGATCGTTGAATGGCATATCTCTATTTGTCCATTCGTTTCAGATCTGTTGACAGGAGTTTTAAAAAAATTTATTCCTAGATTCAAAATGGCTTGTTCGATAATATTTGAAACAAAACTACTTTCATTGTCCATTACGATTTGTGCTGGTAAATCCCAGTCATATAATAGTTGTAAAAGAACATTTTTAATGTCTGCTATAGATTTTGATTTAATGGGTCTGATTTTTTAAATATTTTGAGAATTTATCTAACGATGAGATAAATAAGTTATTGGCATTATACGCAAATATATCTGTCGTGAATACCACGATCGAACGAAATTTTAAGCAATAATTTTAGGCGTGTCTTGGCGTGACTGTCGCCAAAATTATAATTTTATTTGTGTTCAAATTCGCCGATCCAAAAGGCCTATTTTCCTTCTGTCGTCTTTTTTATACCCGGAGCTCAGGCTCCCATTTGCACACGCAGGTGCTCCTGAGCTCCTCTGGAACGCAAACCCGCGGTCTGGCAAACGCATCCTCCATCTACATCAAACGCAACCGATGACAGCTCGTCACTGTTGTGACATCGTCTCCCCAAATAAGCGTGCGCGTCGTTCGCTTGTTTATGTGTGCTGTCATCTAACCATGCGCCTGATTTGTGCTGCAGCAGGTAAGTATACTCATATGCTTATTTTTTTTAAAGGTTGCTACGTTACCGCCGGATACGTCCAGAACAGCCAACTTCGTCGCCGGTCGTTCCAATGTGCCACTGGCTGTTCTTAAGGTTACCCGCCTCACTTGGCCGTCCTTCGACCGTATCACTCCCACCACTCGTCCTCTGGGCCATGTGTTCCGCGGTAGGTTCGCATCCACTATCACCACAACGTCTCCTTCTGCGATAGGGCGTACCGGCTTAAACCATTTCGTCCGGCGGGTGAGCGTAGGTAGGTAGTCAGCTATCCACTTTTTCCAGAACATATCGGCCAGTAACTGTGACGTCTTCCAGGATGTTTTAAGAGCCGCTGCGCTGTCGTCGTAGTTGGTAAGTGGTTTGTCCCCGCTCGCGCTTCCCAGGAGGAAGTGATTTGGCGTCAATGGTGGCTCTGAAACGTCATCCAATGGCAAATACGTTAACGGACGTGAAATAATTACCATCTCTATCTCCGCCAGCGCCGTGCCCAGAATTTCGTCGGTAGGGTGTCTCGGAAGCCGTAAAGCGATGATGTTCTTCTTTACCGACTGCACCAACCGCTCCCAGCATCCCCCGAAATGCGGCGCTCCTGGTGGATTGAATTTCCATATCAGTGCCTGTGACGTAAATTCCTCCATCAACTGTTCACGATCAACGTTCTTCAAGCCTTCTCTCAGCTCTCTCGATGCGCCAACGAAGTTAGTTCCGCAGTCAGACAGTATTTCAGCCGGCGCTCCACGTTTCGCGATAAAACGTCTAATCGCCAGGATGCACGACGACGTCGTTAGCGAGTGCGCTACTTCGAGATGGATCGCTCTTGTGGTTAAACACGTGAAAAGGACGCCCCATCGTTTCTCCACTCGTCTGCCCACGGCTACTGTCAAGGGGCCGAAGTAATCGACCCCGGTGAACGTGAAGGCGCGTTGGTAAGCTGCCAATCTTTCGACTGGAAGATTTCCCATCTCCGGAGGATCCGGCGCTGCGTCACGATTTTTGCATTCCTGGCATGCTCGGCGGACGCGATCGTACTCGGAACGCAGGCGTGGCACTTCGAATCTCTCCCTAATCGCGTTCAATGCTGTCTGGTGGTTCAAATGATGATACCGTTGGTGGTAGTACTCCATCAGCAGTGTGGTGACTCGGTGTCTCTTAGGCAGGATAATAGGACGCTTGGTGTCCTCGCTGACCCATGGGCAGTTTATCAGTCGTCCCCGAGACCTCATCACGTCATGCTCATCCAGTTCCGGTGAGAGTTTGTATAGAGTGCTATCCTTTTTAACAACCCTTTGCATTCCAGACTTCCCGACACGGTTTTGCAGGCCTCGGACCTCTTCAGGAAATGCCTCTCGCTGAGTTAGACGGAATATAATCCTTTCGGCCCGTCGTAATTCTTCCTGGGTAAGTGGGCCAACACTCTTCCGACCCTTTTTAGCCTTTAGCTCGAAAATGAAGCGGACAATGAATCCGACTGTCCTCAGCAATACGTTCCACTGAGAAAATCGTTCGAAGGATATAAACTGCTCTTTCGTGGCGTGGTGTAACAGCGACACCCGAATTTCCTCGGACGTCTCCCCAGTATCGGTTCCTTGCCCAGGCCACGTGTGGTCCGATTCCCAAAGAAAATCAGGGCCACGATACCACTGGCTCGAAGCGCTTAAATCCGGGTCTCGTTGCCACTTCGTACCAAGATCTGCGACATTTATCTTGGTTGAGATCCAGCGCCAGTCTTTCACGGCCGTATGCTCTAGCAGTTCTCCAACGCGACAGGCCACAAACTGACTGTATCGACGGTGGTCCGAACGTAACCAGCTTACCACGTTGCGAGAGTCGGTCCAATAGAATACGCGATCTAATCGAATGCGGTGGGATTGTATTATGGTGTTCGCTAACCTTGATCCAATAACTGCGGCTTGCAGCTCAAGGCGCGGAATCGTCGTATGTCGCAGGTTTGTCACTCGAGTTTTCGAGCCTACGAAGGCACATTCGATTGAGCTACCTTCTTCGAACCTTACGTACGCTACTGCTGCCATAGCGCTTTCGCTCGCATCGCAGAAGATATGCAGCTGGGCGTGTTTATATCGGTCAGACGTGAGGAGGCGGTAGCATCTTGGGATCTTGATATCTGTTACTTTGGGAAGAACTGCCAACCATCGGTTCCAACCTTCGGCAATGTTTCCCCCAATTTGATGATTCTTTGTTAAATCGTAAATAACAAAGTTGGTGGGAACTAACGACGACAGGCAGAGTATTAATCTGAAATGGAAAAAGGACCAAGTTCTTATCAATTACGTCTCCTTAGATTTACTTTATGAATTTTACGATTATTTGAATCGATTACATATGTTAGAAAGTTCTCCTTTATTTTTATTATATGATACCTACTTTCACGTTTATTATTATTATTATTATCTGGATCAAAATCTTGATAAGTTTTAGTTGCTATCTTTGCTTCACGTTGCTGGAACAAGTAAGCTATTTTTTCTCATTTACATCTCTTTGTCTGACCCTTTCTTCAAATGTTAAATTTTCTTAATTTTCCCCAATAAAAATATTTTTGGGTGTGTTATTGATGAAACTGTGAATCGAATTGTTATACTTATAAGCTGCTTCCTGCATGAGTGATTTAACTGTAATATCTGGTTTTAGTGCTTTTATGCAACTAGCAATTTCACGGATCGTTGAATGGCATATCTCTATTTGTCCATTCGTTTCAGATCTGTTGACAGGAATTTTAAAAAAATTTATTCCTAGATTCAAAATGGCTTGTTCGATAATATTTGAAACAAAACTACTTTCATTGTCCATTACGATTTGTGCTGGTAAATCCCAGTCATATAATAGTTGTAAAAGAACATTTTTAATGTCTGCTATAGATTTTGATTTAATGGGTCTGATTTTTTAAATATTTTGAGAATTTATCTAACGAAGAGATAAATAAGTTATTGGCATTATACGCAAATATATCTGTCGTGAATACCACGATCGAACGAAATTTTAAGCAATAATTTTAGGCGTGTCTTGGCGTGACTGTCGCCAAAATTATAATTTTATTTGTGTTCAAATTCGCCGATCCAAAAGGCCTATTTTCCTTCTGTCGTCTTTTTTATACCCGGAGCTCAGGCTCCCATTTGCACACGCAGGTGCTCCTGAGCTCCTCTGGAACGCAAACCCGCGGTCTGGCAAACGCATCCTCCATCTACATCAAACGCAACCGATGACAGCTCGTCACTGTTGTGACATCGTCTCCCCAAATAAGCGTGCGCGTCGTTCGCTTGTTTATGTGTGCTGTCATCTAACCATGCGCCTGATTTGTGCTGCAGCAGGTAAGTATACTCATATGCTTATTTTTTTTTAAGGTTGCTACGTTACCGCCGGATACGTCCAGAACAGCCAACTTCGTCGCCGGTCGTTCCAATGTGCCACTGGCTGTTCTTAAGGTTACCCGCCTCACTTGGCCGTCCTTCGACCGTATCACTCCCACCACTCGTCCTCTGGGCCATGTGTTCCGCGGTAGGTTCGCATCCACTATCACCACAACGTCTCCTTCTGCGATAGGGCGTACCGGCTTAAACCATTTCGTCCGGCGGGTGAGCGTAGGTAGGTAGTCAGCTATCCACTTTTTCCAGAACATATCGGCCAGTAACTGTGACGTCTTCCAGGATGTTTTAAGAGCCGCTGCGCTGTCGTCGTAGTTGGTAAGTGGTTTGTCCCCGCTCGCGCTTCCCAGGAGGAAGTGATTTGGCGTCAATGGTGGCTCTGAAACGTCATCCAATGGCAAATACGTTAACGGACGTGAATTAATTACCATCTCTATCTCCGCCAGCGCCGTGCCCAGAATTTCGTCGGTAGGGTGTCTCGGAAGCCGTAAAGCGATGATGTTCTTCTTTACCGACTGCACCAACCGCTCCCAGCATCCCCCGAAATGCGGCGCTCCTGGTGGATTGAATTTCCATATCAGTGCCTGTGACGTAAATTCCTCCATCAACTGTTCACGATCAACGTTCTTCAAGCCTTCTCTCAGCTCTCTCGATGCGCCAACGAAGTTAGTTCCGCAGTCAGACAGTATTTCAGCCGGCGCTCCACGTTTCGCGATAAAACGTCTAATCGCCAGGATGCACGACGACGTCGTTAGCGAGTGCGCTACTTCGAGATGGATCGCTCTTGTGGTTAAACACGTGAAAAGGACGCCCCATCGTTTCTCCACTCGTCTGCCCACGGCTACTGTCAAGGGGCCGAAGTAATCGACCCCGGTGAACGTGAAGGCGCGTTGGTAAGCTGCCAATCTTTCGACTGGAAGATTTCCCATCTCCGGAGGATCCGGCGCTGCGTCACGATTTTTGCATTCCTGGCATGCTCGGCGGATGCGATCGTACTCGGAACGCAGGCGTGGCACTTCGAATCTCTCCCTAATCGCGTTCAATGCTGTCTGGTGGTTCAAATGATGATACCGTTGGTGGTAGTACTCCATCAGCAGTGTGGTGACTCGGTGTCTCTTAGGCAGGATAATAGGACGCTTGGTGTCCTCGCTGACCCATGGGCAGTTTATCAGTCGTCCCCGAGACCTCATCACGTCATGCTCATCCAGTTCCGGTGAGAGTTTGTATAGAGTGCTATCCTTTTTAACAACCCTTTGCATTCCAGACTTCCCGACACGGTTTTGCAGGCCTCGGACCTCTTCAGGAAATGCCTCTCGCTGAGTTAGACGGAATATAATCCTTTCGGCCCGTCGTAATTCTTCCTGGGTAAGTGGGCCAACACTCTTCCGACCCTTTTTAGCCTTTAGCTCGAAAATGAAGCGGACAATGAATCCGACTGTCCTCAGCAATACGTTCCACTGAGAAAATCGTTCGAAGGATATAAACTGCTCTTTCGTGGCGTGGTGTAACAGCGACACCCGAATTTCCTCGGACGTCTCCCCAGTATCGGTTCCTTGCCCAGGCCACGTGTGGTCCGATTCCCAAAGAAAATCAGGGCCACGATACCACTGGCTCGAAGCGCTTAAATCCGGGTCTCGTTGCCACTTCGTACCAAGATCTGCGACATTTATCTTGGTTGAGATCCAGCGCCAGTCTTTCACGGCCGTATGCTCTAGCAGTTCTCCAACGCGACAGGCCACAAACTGACTGTATCGACGGTGGTCCGAACGTAACCAGCTTACCACGTTGCGAGAGTCGGTCCAATAGAATACGCGATCTAATCGAATGCGGTGGGATTGTATTATGGTGTTCGCTAACCTTGATCCAATAACTGCGGCTTGCAGCTCAAGGCGCGGAATCGTCGTATGTCGCAGGTTTGTCACTCGAGTTTTCGAGCCTACGAAGGCACATTCGATTGAGCTACCTTCTTCGAACCTTACGTACGCTACTGCTGCCATAGCGCTTTCGCTCGCATCGCAGGAGATATGCAGCTGGGCGTGTTTATATCGGTCAGACGTGAGGAGGCGGTAGCATCTTGGGATCTTGATATCTGTTACTTTGGGAAGAACTGCCAACCATCGGTTCCAACCTTCGGCAATGTTTCCCCCAATTTGATGATTCTTTGTTAAATCGTAAATAACAAAGTTGGTGGGAACTAACGACGACAGGCAGAGTATTAATCTGAAATGGAAAAAGGACCAAGTTCTTATCAATTACGTCTCCTTAGATTTACTTTATGAATTTTACGATTATTTGAATCGATTACATATGTTGGAAAGTTCTCCTTTATTTTTATTATATGTTACCTACTTTCACGTTTATTATTAGATTTATTTTTTTCAAATGAATAAGTATCTGGATCAAAATCTTGATAAGTTTTAGTTGCTATCTTTGCTTCACGTTGCTGGAACAAGTTAGCTATTTTTTCTCATTTACATCTCTTTGTCTGACCCTTTCTTCAAATGTTAAATTTTCTTAATTTTCCCCAATAAAAATATTTTTGGGTGTGTTATTGATGAAACTGTGAATCGAATTGTTATACTTATAAGCTGCTTCCTGCATGAGTGATTTAACTGTAATATCTGGTTTTAGTGCTTTTATGCAACTAGCAATTTCACGGATCGTTGAATGGCATATCTCTATTTGTCCATTCGTTTCAGATCTGTTGACAGGAGTTTTAAAATAATTTATTCCTAGATTCAAAATGGCTTGTTCGATAATATTTGAAACAAAACTACTTTCATTGTCCATTACGATTTGTGCTGGTAAATCCCAGTCATATAATAGTTGTAAAAGAACATTTTTAATGTCTGCTATAGATTTTGATTTAATGGGTCTGATTTTTTAAATATTTTGAGAATTTATCTAACGATGAGATAAATAAGTTATTGGCATTATACGCAAATATATCTGTCGTGAATACCACGATCGAACGAAATTTTAAGCAATAATTTTAGGCGTGTCTTGGCGTGACTGTCGCCAAAATTATAATTTTATTTGTGTTCAAATTCGCCGATCCAAAAGGCCTATTTTCCTTCTGTCGTCTTTTTTATACCCGGAGCTCAGGCTCCCATTTGCACACGCAGGTGCTCCTGAGCTCCTCTGGAACGCAAACCCGCGGTCTGGCAAACGCATCCTCCATCTACATCAAACGCAACCGATGACAGCTCGTCACTGTTGTGACATCGTCTCCCCAAATAAGCGTGCGCGTCGTTCGCTTGTTTATGTGTGCTGTCATCTAACCATGCGCCTGATTTGTGCTGCAGCAGGTAAGTATACTCATATGCTTATTTTTTTTAAGGTTGCTACGTTACCGCCGGATACGTCCAGAACAGCCAACTTCGTCGCCGGTCGTTCCAATGTGCCACTGGCTGTTCTTAAGGTTACCCGCCTCACTTGGCCGTCCTTCGACCGTATCACTCCCACCACTCGTCCTCTGGGCCATGTGTTCCGCGGTAGGTTCGCATCCACTATCACCACAACGTCTCCTTCTGCGATAGGGCGTACCGGCTTAAACCATTTCGTCCGGCGGGTGAGCGTAGGTAGGTAGTCAGCTATCCACTTTTTCCAGAACATATCGGCCAGTAACTGTGACGTCTTCCAGGATGTTTTAAGAGCCGCTGCGCTGTCGTCGTAGTTGGTAAGTGGTTTGTCCCCGCTCGCGCTTCCCAGGAGGAAGTGATTTGGCGTCAATGGTGGCTCTGAAACGTCATCCAATGGCAAATACGTTAACGGACGTGAATTAATTACCATCTCTATCTCCGCCAGCGCCGTGCCCAGAATTTCGTCGGTAGGGTGTCTCGGAAGCCGTAAAGCGTTGATGTTCTTCTTTACCGACTGCACCAACCGCTCCCAGCATCCCCCGAAATGCGGCGCTCCTGGTGGATTGAATTTCCATATCAGTGCCTGTGACGTAAATTCCTCCATCAACTGTTCACGATCAACGTTCTTCAAGCCTTCTCTCAGCTCTCTCGATGCGCCAACGAAGTTAGTTCCGCAGTCAGACAGTATTTCAGCCGGCGCTCCACGTTTCGCGATAAAACGTCTAATCGCCAGGATGCACGACGACGTCGTTAGCGAGTGCGCTACTTCGAGATGGATCGCTCTTGTGGTTAAACACGTGAAAAGGACGCCCCATCGTTTCTCCACTCGTCTGCCCACGGCTACTGTCAAGGGGCCGAAGTAATCGACCCCGGTGAACGTGAAGGCGCGTTGGTAAGCTGCCAATCTTTCGACTGGAAGATTTCCCATCTCCGGAGGATCCGGCGCTGCGTCACGATTTTTGCATTCCTGGCATGCTCGGCGGATGCGATCGTACTCGGAACGCAGGCGTGGCACTTCGAATCTCTCCCTAATCGCGTTCAATGCTGTCTGGTGGTTCAAATGATGATACCGTTGGTGGTAGTACTCCATCAGCAGTGTGGTGACTCGGTGTCTCTTAGGCAGGATAATAGGACGCTTGGTGTCCTCGCTGACCCATGGGCAGTTTATCAGTCGTCCCCGAGACCTCATCACGTCATGCTCATCCAGTTCCGGTGAGAGTTTGTATAGAGTGCTATCCTTTTTAACAACCCTTTGCATTCCAGACTTCCCGACACGGTTTTGCAGGCCTCGGACCTCTTCAGGAAATGCCTCTCGCTGAGTTAGACGGAATATAATCCTTTCGGCCCGTCGTAATTCTTCCTGGGTAAGTGGGCCAACACTCTTCCGACCCTTTTTAGCCTTTAGCTCGAAAATGAAGCGGACAATGAATCCGACTGTCCTCAGCAATACGTTCCACTGAGAAAATCGTTCGAAGGATATAAACTGCTCTTTCGTGGCGTGGTGTAACAGCGACACCCGAATTTCCTCGGACGTCTCCCCAGTATCGGTTCCTTGCCCAGGCCACGTGTGGTCCGATTCCCAAAGAAAATCAGGGCCACGATACCACTGGCTCGAAGCGCTTAAATCCGGGTCTCGTTGCCACTTCGTACCAAGATCTGCGACATTTATCTTGGTTGAGATCCAGCGCCAGTCTTTCACGGCCGTATGCTCTAGCAGTTCTCCAACGCGACAGGCCACAAACTGACTGTATCGACAGTGGTCCGAACGTAACCAGCTTACCACGTTGCGAGAGTCGGTCCAATAGAATACGCGATCTAATCGAATGCGGTGGGATTGTATTATGGTGTTCGCTAACCTTGATCCAATAACTGCGGCTTGCAGCTCAAGGCGCGGAATCGTCGTATGTCGCAGGTTTGTCACTCGAGTTTTCGAGCCTACGAAGGCACATTCGATTGAGCTACCTTCTTCGAACCTTACGTACGCTACTGCTGCCATAGCGCTTTCGCTCGCATCGCAGAAGATATGCAGCTGGGCGTGTTTATATCGGTCAGACGTGAGGAGGCGGTAGCATCTTGGGATCTTGATATCTGTTACTTTGGGAAGAACTGCCAACCATCGGTTCCAACCTTCGGCAATGTTTCCCCCAATTTGATGATTCTTTGTTAAATCGTAAATAACAAAGTTGGTGGGAACTAACGACGACAGGCAGAGTATTGATCTGAAATGGAAAAAGGACCAAGTTCTTATCAATTACGTCTCCTTAGATTTACTTTATGAATTTTACGATTATTTGAATCGATTACATATGTTAGAAAGTTCTCCTTTATTTTTATTATATGATACCTACTTTCACGTTTATTATTATTATTATTATCTGGATCAAAATCTTGATAAGTTTTAGTTGCTATCTTTGCTTCACGTTGCTGGAACAAGTTAGCTATTTTTTCTCATTTACATCTCTTTGTCTGACCCTTTCTTCAAATGTTAAATTTTCTTAATTTTCCCCAATAAAAATATTTTTGGGTGTGTTATTGATGAAACTGTGAATCGAATTGTTATACTTATAAGCTGCTTCCTGCATGAGTGATTTAACTGTAATATCTGGTTTTAGACAGTCTGCGTTGATCACTCAGAGCGATATAACGTGTTTTTGCGATCCTCCTGATCTTCGAAAGTTGATAGCGAGCAATAAAGATTACAAATACTCCCGCGACCGAGTCTAACGAAGACTGGCGTAGTGCCGTGATTTGATAGTGTGCATACAATAACGAGTGCCCCCTTATCACTCCTTCCCTCTTCTCCGTTTCCCCATCCCGTATCCTTTCCTACATATACTGAGGCACGCACGGGTTTGTGTATAGCGTGAACCACCTTCTCCCCATGGCCGATGGCCAGGGAGAAGAGGAATCGGGAGCCTTCACAGGGTTCACCGATACAGAGCAAATAATGGATTGCACGGACTCGGACACATTGTCCATCGATATGCCCGTACGCAACCAAAGCAGCGGCAAGAGAAAAATAAAAGAGCCTGGTGATCCTTCGAATCCAAAAAATAAATCTGAGCTAATGGGAACACCATACCCATACAAACGCACAAGTCAATACCATGAGACAGCCATAGGACCGTACACGGTATTCATGATGCCCAAATCCAAAGCGTTGGACTTGCTCACAATTTCAAAACGTATAAATGCAAGCTTCCCCAAGGTAAACGAGATCCTTAGAATCAAGCATAACAAGATACGGATAACCACTGACGACCGCAAAACGGCCAACGACATTGCCACTAGCGAATTTTTTACCCTGGAGTATCGGGTATATATCCCCGATAGCAAGGTAGAAGTGCAAGGGGTCATAAACGACCTAGACGTGTCCCCAGACGAGATAACGCGGGACGGGCTAGGGGCGATCGAACGCCTCACCACGCCATCTGTACGGGTACTAGAATGTGTCCGCCTCACTAGAAAAAAGATCAACGAGAATGGAGAAACCGTTCTATGTGAGGGTAACTCCATCAAAGTAACATTCGAAGGTACAGTGCTCCCCAAATACTTAACGTGCAACGGATTGTATATCCCAGTAAGCAGACCATACGTACGAAAGGTAAATATCTGCGACAATTGCGCCAAGGTAGGGCACACCGCCGCGTTTTGCTCGGAAAGAACGTACTGCAATAAATGCGGGGGCAAGCACAAGGCTACCGCTTGCAAAACAGAGACAAAAGAATGCCGTATTTGTAAAGCAGAATGGCACGAGATTGCGGAATGTCCCACGCTTAAAATCAAACGGCAGGAACACCGCAAAGAAATGAAGCGAAATACCAACCCAACACAGGGCATTGTTCTACGAAACTCATTTCAACAGTTAGAGAATCTCCCCGAAAGTAGCTCAAATCTCGAAGCCACAAACTTTCCGGCGCTGGTAACGCAACCAAGGAACAAAAACCAACCAAGGCCGGAACGTGCAGTATCCCCTTCTCCCAAAACCAATAAACCAAAGCCTGCAACACCCCCTAGAAACGTCGGAGAGCGTCTCGTGGACCCATTAGGGGCAAATGAGCAGCGGCCCATTCAAGAACCTCAGGCTCCCACCGGATACACCTCTTCTACCATACCATCCCACAACACAGTTACCCATAACGCACAACTCCCGACAATCAGGGAGCTGTTAGAATCTCTCCTCACCTTGCTCAGCTTTCCTGCCCCGTTTGAAACCCTGATGCGGGCTGTGCTCCCATGTATAGCATCGCTCCTCGAAATTTGGATCACCAAATGGCCATCGGCCAGCAGCTTCATTCGACTGACTCCTAGAGGGCAAAATGATTAACATCCTGCAATGGAACTGCAGAAGCGCCTTAAAAAAAATAGATAACTTGAAAATTTTAACAAGCAAAAACGACATTGACGCTTTCGCGCTGTGTGAGACATGGATCCCGAAAGACACGGAGTTTCACCTTCCCGGATTCAACACGATCCGCAGAGATCGAGATGACGGTAGAGGGGGAGGCGTCATGATCGGCATCAAAGCTAACCATAGCTTTAGCAAGCTAAGCACACCTCCTATGCAAATAATTGAAGCGGTGGCAGTACAAACCCTCATTGGTGGGGTTGAAATATCGCTCATCAGTATATACATAAAGCCCTCAGGAACAGTGCACGACAACAAACTGATCAGGGATGAGTTGAGCGCCCTAATCACGCTGCTACCAGCTCCCATACTGCTTCTTGGAGACTGCAATGCACACGGTCTTGAATGGGGTGGCCTTCGTAATGACTCGCGGGCATCCATCATACGCGACATGTGTGATAGCTTTCAACTAACTATTCTCAATTCCAAGGAAGCAACAAGAGTACCGAAACCACCTGCAAGACCAAGTGGTATTGACATGACAATTTGTTCAGCAACCCTTTCCCTGTCTACATATTGGAAGGTGCTGCAAGATCCACACGGTAGTGATCACCTACCAATAGTCATATCCATAGGTAAGGGTAGGCCGGCCAAAGATTCTGTACCCGTCAACCTTACTAAAAACATTGATTGGGACAAATACAAAACTCTACTCAAAAACACGAAGCGAGCAAATGGATTAACACCACTCGAGGAATATGCCAAGCTGACGGAGGAAATCCTGAGCTGTGCGAGCCAAGCACAAACAAGAAGAACAAAGCAGCAAAATCAGCGCACAAGACCCCCCACCCCATGGTGGGACGGGGACTGCTCATTAGCACTGTCTAAAAAATCTGAAGCTTTCAGACTATTCAGAAGGAGTGGAACCCTTACAAGCTACAAAGAGTACACAGACAGGGAAAAAATGTGTAAAAATTTGTTCAAAGCGAAGAAACGGAGTTATTGGCGAACTTTCGTGGATGGCTTGACACCAACAACATCCCTTACAGTACTGTGGAACACGGCAAGGAGAATGCGTAACGGTACTACCAAAAACGAAGGTGAGAGTCATAATGGCAAGTGGCTGGAGCCATTCGCCCGCAAGATCTGCCCAGACTGCGTGCCTTCGGCTAGGTATTACCAGGATTCGACAGCAACCAATCCCTCACTGGACGCACCTTTTAGCATCGAAGAGCTATCACGGGCACTAGCTGCAATCAAGAACAACTCCCCAGGGCGAGATCAAATCAGAGGAATGATGCTTAAGATGCTTCCAAACGAATCTCGAAAAACGCTATTACGGATCTTTAACTTATTCTTCGAAGACAATATCTTTCCTCCAGATTGGAAAGAGATAAAAGTTATTGCCATACGTAAACCTGCTCGACCGTTGGAGCTGGCTTCCTCCTATAGACCTATCGCAATGCTATCGTGCATGCGAAAACTGCTCGAAAAAATGGTCCTTGGCAGGCTTAGCATATGGTTGGAAGAAAAAAAGCTGCTTTCGCCGACACAATTTGGATTCCGGAAAGAAAAGGGCGCTAACGACTGCCTCGCTCTATTGACAACAGATGTACAAATAGCTTTTGCAAGAAAACTGGACGTAGGATCGGTTTTCTTGGATATCGAGGGAGCGTTCGATTCGGTCTCAATCGAAACTCTATGCCTTAAGCTAGAGCAAAGCGGTATTTCCGGCAGGATGAACAACGCCTTGTACGCACTACTGTCCGAGAAAATAATGCATTTCGACAACGGCTTCAACAAAATATCGAGAATAAGTTGTAAAGGACTGCCGCAAGGTTCTTGTTTAAGTCCACTACTGTACAACGTGTATGTTAACGACATCGATTCTTGCCTAGAAGCAAACTGCACGATCAGACAACTCGCTGCCGACTGCGTAATCTCATTCACTAGTAGAAACATGGAAGATATTCGCCGCCCTCTACAAAACACGTTGGACAACCTTTCGGAATGGGCTAGGAGGCTGGGAATTGATTTCTCCACAGAAAAATCCCGGACGATGCTTTTCTCTAAGAAACACCACCCTCCCGCATTGAAGATTAGATTAAACGAACAGGAAATCCCAACCGCAACCTGCTTCAAATACTTAGGAGTGTGGTTCGACAGGAAATGCCTATGGAGAAGGCACATCGAACACCTGCTAGAGAAAGCAAATAGAAGAATAAACTTCCTCCGCTGTATCACCGGTACCTGGTGGGGAGCACACCCGCGAGACCTACTGAGGCTATACAAGACCACTATCGGTGCAGTCCTTGAATACGGCTGTATATGCTTTCTTGGAGCAGCAAAGACGCACACCCATAGGCTCAACAGAGTGCAATATCAAGGATTAAGAATAGCCATGGGAAGTATGTCCTCCACACACACAATGTCTCTCCAGGTCATGGCAGGAGTAATGCCGATCCCCCTCCGTTATCAACAACTTACCCTGAGATTGCTCATAAAAAGCACCACATGCAATCCTCTGCTCACTCAAAATCTACGAGAGTTGAAAGAACTAAACCCTTCCTCTAAGCTGATGTCAATTATCCAAGAATTCAACTCCCTGCAGTTACCCGACACTCACACAATAACGAACGTAGATCGCACTCACTACTCTCAAGACTTTCTTCACATTGACACCACATTCAGCAAAATAACCAGAGACACTCCTGCTGACCTACGTAACACTGTGATACCCGTACTGTTCAAAGAAGCATACAGGCACCTGGAAAAAAACAAATGCTATTACACTGACGGCTCCAAAACAGACGACTCCACAGGGCTGGGAGTATTTTCCTCGGATGCTAGCGTATACTGGAAGCTGGAGGAGCCGTGTTCTTCCTTCGTCGCAGAACTGGCAGCAATACACTGCGCATTAGAAATGATCGCGAATCGACCACCGGACAAGTACTTCATACTTTCGGATAGTTTGAGCGCCATAGACACACTGCGACCGGAAAGTCCCATCAAGAACTCTAGCAATTTTTATCCAAAAATTCATCAAGTTATGAGTCTCTTAGCGGAAAAAAAATACCATGTGACAATGATTTGGATTCCATCACATTGTGCAATAGAAGGCAACGAAAGAGCCGACCAACTAGCAAAACAAGGAGCAAGTTGTGACCAAACCTACCCAAGGTGTATATGTTACCAGGAACTTTTATTCCTCCCACGAAAAATATGCTTAAACACCTGGCAAAAACAATGGGACGAAAACGAACTCGGCAGGCATCTATACTCGATTTATCCTCGAGTATCACTTGAGTGCTGGTTCAAGGAAGTCAAGGCAGGCCGAGCATTCATCAAAAACATGGGAAGGTTGATGTCTAACCATTATTCGTTGAATGCTCACCTTCAACGCATAGGTCTGGCTGAGTCCAAACAGTGCCCTTGTGGTAGTGGATACCACGACTTCGATCACCTGGTATGGGAATGCCCAGCATACGCCCTGCATAGACCAGGATTAATGGAGGACGTCAAACAAAACGGCCACAGCCCGGGCACACCGATCCGAAACCTTTTAGCTACGCGCGACCTTCCATTCCTAAAGATATTAAACAGCTTCATTATATCACACGGTATTTCCATTTAGAACATCAAAAACCAGCTCTCCCTTCCTTTGCTCAATTCATACTCCCAACTTCCTTCTACACCCACCAGTACACAGCTTAAGCCGAGTAGGCCCGGGATAAGGCCGGGAAAATTCCCAGTCGGGGGTTAAATAGCCCCGACAATACAAACACAAAATGCTCCACCCTTCCCCTTACGGGGTTAATACGGCCAGGCCGTAACAAACAAAAACAACAACAACAACAACAACAATCTGGTTTTAGTGCTTTTATGCAACTAGCAATTTCACGGATCGTTGAATGGCATATCTCTATTTGTCCATTCGTTTCAGATCTGTTGACAGGAGTTTTAAAAAAATTTATTCCTAGATTCAAAATGGCTTGTTCGATAATATTTGAAACAAAACTACTTTCATTGTCCATTACGATTTGTGCTGGTAAATCCCAGTCATATAATAGTTGTAAAAGAACATTTTTAATGTCTGCTATAGATTTTGATTTAATGGGTCTGATTTTTTAAATATTTTGAGAATTTATCTAACGATGAGATAAATAAGTTATTGGCATTATACGCAAATATATCTGTCGTGAATACCACGATCGAACGAAATTTTAAGCAATAATTTTAGGCGTGTCTTGGCGTGACTGTCGCCAAAATTATAATTTTATTTGTGTTCAAATTCGCCGATCCAAAAGGCCTATTTTCCTTCTGTCGTCTTTTTTATACCCGGAGCTCAGGCTCCCATTTGCACACGCAGGTGCTCCTGAGCTCCTCTGGAACGCAAACCCGCGGTCTGGCAAACGCATCCTCCATCTACATCAAACGCAACCGATGACAGCTCGTCACTGTTGTGACATCGTCTCCCCAAAATAAGCGTGCGCGTCGTTCGCTTGTTTATGTGTGCTGTCATCTAACCATGCGCCTGATTTGTGCTGCAGCAGGTAAGTATATTCATATGCTTATTTTTTTTTAAGGTTGCTACGTTACCGCCGGATACGTCCAGAACAGCCAACTTCGTCGCCGGTCGTTCCAATGTGCCACTGGCTGTTCTTAAGGTTACCCGCCTCACTTGGCCGTCCTTCGACCGTATCACTCCCACCACTCGTCCTCTGGGCCATGTGTTCCGCGGTAGGTTCGCATCCACTATCACCACAACGTCTCCTTCTGCGATAGGGCGTACCGGCTTAAACCATTTCGTCCGGCGGGTGAGCGTAGGTAGGTAGTCAGCTATCCACTTTTTCCAGAACATATCGGCCAGTAACTGTGACGTCTTCCAGGATGTTTTAAGAGCCGCTGCGCTGTCGTCGTAGTTGGTAAGTGGTTTGTCCCCGCTCGCGCTTCCCAGGAGGAAGTGATTTGGCGTCAATGGTGGCTCTGAAACGTCATCCAATGGCAAATACGTTAACGGACGTGAATTAATTACCATCTCTATCTCCGCCAGCGCCGTGCCCAGAATTTCGTCGGTAGGGTGTCTCGGAAGCCGTAAAACGATGATGTTCTTCTTTACCGACTGCACCAACCGCTCCCAGCATCCCCCGAAATGCGGCGCTCCTGGTGGATTGAATTTCCATATCAGTGCCTGTGACGTAAATTCCTCCATCAACTGTTCACGATCAACGTTCTTCAAGCCTTCTCTCAGCTCTCTCGATGCGCCAACGAAGTTAGTTCCGCAGTCAGACAGTATTTCAGCCGGCGCTCCACGTTTCGCGATAAAACGTCTAATCGCCAGGATGCACGACGACGTCGTTAGCGAGTGCGCTACTTCGAGATGGATCGCTCTTGTGGTTAAACACGTGAAAAGGACGCCCCATCGTTTCTCCACTCGTCTGCCCACGGCTACTGTCAAGGGGCCGAAGTAATCGACCCCGGTGAACGTGAAGGCGCGTTGGTAAGCTGCCAATCTTTCGACTGGAAGATTTCCCATCTCCGGAGGATCCGGCGCTGCGTCACGATTTTTGCATTCCTGGCATGCTCGGCGGACGCGATCGTACTCGGAACGCAGGCGTGGCACTTCGAATCTCTCCCTAATCGCGTTCAATGCTGTCTGGTGGTTCAAATGATGATACCGTTGGTGGTAGTACTCCATCAGCAGTGTGGTGACTCGGTGTCTCTTAGTCAGGATAATAGGACGCTTGGTGTCCTCGCTGACCCATGGGCAGTTTATCAGTCGTCCCCGAGACCTCATCACGTCATGCTCATCCAGTTCCGGTGAGAGTTTGTATAGAGTGCTATCCTTTTTAACAACCCTTTGCATTCCAGACTTCCCGACACGGTTTTGCAGGCCTCGGACCTCTTCAGGAAATGCCTCTCGCTGAGTTAGACGGAATATAATCCTTTCGGCCCGTCGTAATTCTTCCTGGGTAAGTGGGCCAACACTCTTCCGACCCTTTTTAGCCTTTAGCTCGAAAATGAAGCGGACAATGAATCCGACTGTCCTCAGCAATACGTTCCACTGAGAAAATCGTTCGAAGGATATAAACTGCTCTTTCGTGGCGTGGTGTAACAGCGACACCCGAATTTCCTCGGACGTCTCCCCAGTATCGGTTCCTTGCCCAGGCCACGTGTGGTCCGATTCCCAAAGAAAATCAGGGCCACGATACCACTGGCTCGAAGCGCTTAAATCCGGGTCTCGTTGCCACTTCGTACCAAGATCTGCGACATTTATCTTGGTTGAGATCCAGCGCCAGTCTTTCACGGCCGTATGCTCTAGCAGTTCTCCAACGCGACAGGCCACAAACTGACTGTATCGACGGTGGTCCGAACGTAACCAGCTTACCACGTTGCGAGAGTCGGTCCAATAGAATACGCGATCTAATCGAATGCGGTGGGATTGTATTATGGTGTTCGCTAACCTTGATCCAATAACTGCGGCTTGCAGCTCAAGGCGCGGAATCGTCGTATGTCGCAGGTTTGTCACTCGAGTTTTCGAGCCTACGAAGGCACATTCGATTGAGCTACCTTCTTCGAACCTTACGTACGCTACTGCTGCCATAGCGCTTTCGCTCGCATCGCAGAAGATATGCAGCTGGGCGTGTTTATATCGGTCAGACGTGAGGAGGCGGTAGCATCTTGGGATCTTGATATCTGTTACTTTGGGAAGAACTGCCAACCATCGGTTCCAACCTTCGGCAATGTTTCCCCCAATTTGATGATTCTTTGTTAAATCGTAAATAACAAAGTTGGTGGGAACTAACGACGACAGGCAGAGTATTAATCTGAAATGGAAAAAGGACCAAGTTCTTATCAATTACGTCTCCTTAGATTTACTTTATGAATTTTACGATTATTTGAATCGATTACATATGTTAGAAAGTTCTCCTTTATTTTTATTATATGATACCTACTTTCACGTTTATTATTATTATTATTATCTGGATCAAAATCTTGATAAGTTTTAGTTGCTATCTTTGCTTCACGTTGCTGGAACAAGTTAGCTATTTTTTCTCATTTACATCTCTTTGTCTGACCCTTTCTTCAAATGTTAAATTTTCTTAATTTTCCCCAATAAAAATATTTTTGGGTGTGTTATTGATGAAACTGTGAATCGAATTGTTATACTTATAAGCTGCTTCCTGCATGAGTGATTTAACTGTAATATCTGGTTTTAGTGCTTTTATGCAACTAGCAATTTCACGGATCGTTGAATGGCATATCTCTATTTGTCCATTCGTTTCAGATCTGTTGACAGGAGTTTTAAAATAATTTATTCCTAGATTCAAAATGGCTTGTTCGATAATATTTGAAACAAAACTACTTTCATTGTCCATTACGATTTGTGCTGGTAAATCCCAGTCATATAATAGTTGTAAAAGAACATTTTTAATGTCTGCTATAGATTTTGATTTAATGGGTCTGATTTTTTAAATATTTTGAGAATTTATCTAACGATGAGATAAATAAGTTATTGGCATTATACGCAAATATATCTGTCGTGAATACCACGATCGAACGAAATTTTAAGCAATAATTTTAGGCGTGTCTTGGCGTGACTGTCGCCAAAATTATAATTTTATTTGTGTTCAAATTCGCCGATCCAAAAGGCCTATTTTCCTTCTGTCGTCTTTTTTATACCCGGAGCTCAGGCTCCCATTTGCACACGCAGGTGCTCCTGAGCTCCTCTGGAACGCAAACCCGCGGTCTGGCAAACGCATCCTCCATCTACATCAAACGCAACCGATGACAGCTCGTCACTGTTGTGACATCGTCTCCCCAAATAAGCGTGCGCGTCGTTCGCTTGTTTATGTGTGCTGTCATCTAACCATGCGCCTGATTTGTGCTGCAGCAGGTAAGTATACTCATATGCTTATTTTTTTTTAAGGTTGCTACGTTACCGCCGGATACGTCCAGAACAGCCAACTTCGTCGCCGGTCGTTCCAATGTGCCACTGGCTGTTCTTAAGGTTACCCGCCTCACTTGGCCGTCCTTCGACCGTATCACTCCCACCACTCGTCCTCTGGGCCATGTGTTCCGCGGTAGGTTCGCATCCACTATCACCACAACGTCTCCTTCTGCGATAGGGCGTACCGGCTTAAACCATTTCGTCCGGCGGGTGAGCGTAGGTAGGTAGTCAGCTATCCACTTTTTCCAGAACATATCGGCCAGTAACTGTGACGTCTTCCAGGATGTTTTAAGAGCCGCTGCGCTGTCGTCGTAGTTGGTAAGTGGTTTGTCCCCGCTCGCGCTTCCCAGGAGGAAGTGATTTGGCGTCAATGGTGGCTCTGAAACGTCATCCAATGGCAAATACGTTAACGGACGTGAATTAATTACCATCTCTATCTCCGCCAGCGCCGTGCCCAGAATTTCGTCGGTAGGGTGTCTCGGAAGCCGTAAAGCGATGATGTTCTTCTTTACCGACTGCACCAACCGCTCCCAGCATCCCCCGAAATGCGGCGCTCCTGGTGGATTGAATTTCCATATCAGTGCCTGTGACGTAAATTCCTCCATCAACTGTTCACGATCAACGTTCTTCAAGCCTTCTCTCAGCTCTCTCGATGCGCCAACGAAGTTAGTTCCGCAGTCAGACAGTATTTCAGCCGGCGCTCCACGTTTCGCGATAAAACGTCTAATCGCCAGGATGCACGACGACGTCGTTAGCGAGTGCGCTACTTCGAGATGGATCGCTCTTGTGGTTAAACACGTGAAAAGGACGCCCCATCGTTTCTCCACTCGTCTGCCCACGGCTACTGTCAAGGGGCCGAAGTAATCGACCCCGGTGAACGTGAAGGCGCGTTGGTAAGCTGCCAATCTTTCGACTGGAAGATTTCCCATCTCCGGAGGATCCGGCGCTGCGTCACGATTTTTGCATTCCTGGCATGCTCGGCGGATGCGATCGTACTCGGAACGCAGGCGTGGCACTTCGAATCTCTCCCTAATCGCGTTCAATGCTGTCTGGTGGTTCAAATGATGATACCGTTGGTGGTAGTACTCCATCAGCAGTGTGGTGACTCGGTGTCTCTTAGGCAGGATAATAGGACGCTTGGTGTCCTCGCTGACCCATGGGCAGTTTATCAGTCGTCCCCGAGACCTCATCACGTCATGCTCATCCAGTTCCGGTGAGAGTTTGTATAGAGTGCTATCCTTTTTAACAACCCTTTGCATTCCAGACTTCCCGACACGGTTTTGCAGGCCTCGGACCTCTTCAGGAAATGCCTCTCGCTGAGTTAGACGGAATATAATCCTTTCGGCCCGTCGTAATTCTTCCTGGGTAAGTGGGCCAACACTCTTCCGACCCTTTTTAGCCTTTAGCTCGAAAATGAAGCGGACAATGAATCCGACTGTCCTCAGCAATACGTTCCACTGAGAAAATCGTTCGAAGGATATAAACTGCTCTTTCGTGGCGTGGTGTAACAGCGACACCCGAATTTCCTCGGACGTCTCCCCAGTATCGGTTCCTTGCCCAGGCCACGTGTGGTCCGATTCCCAAAGAAAATCAGGGCCACGATACCACTGGCTCGAAGCGCTTAAATCCGGGTCTCGTTGCCACTTCGTACCAAGATCTGCGACATTTATCTTGGTTGAGATCCAGCGCCAGTCTTTCACGGCCGTATGCTCTAGCAGTTCTCCAACGCGACAGGCCACAAACTGACTGTATCGACGGTGGTCCGAACGTAACCAGCTTACCACGTTGCGAGAGTCGGTCCAATAGAATACGCGATCTAATCGAATGCGGTGGGATTGTATTATGGTGTTCGCTAACCTTGATCCAATAACTGCGGCTTGCAGCTCAAGGCGCGGAATCGTCGTATGTCGCAGGTTTGTCACTCGAGTTTTCGAGCCTACGAAGGCACATTCGATTGAGCTACCTTCTTCGAACCTTACGTACGCTACTGCTGCCATAGCGCTTTCGCTCGCATCGCAGAAGATATGCAGCTGGGCGTGTTTATATCGGTCAGACGTGAGGAGGCGGTAGCATCTTGGGATCTTGATATCTGTTACTTTGGGAAGAACTGCCAACCATCGGTTCCAACCTTCGGCAATGTTTCCCCCAATTTGATGATTCTTTGTTAAATCGTAAATAACAAAGTTGGTGGGAACTAACGACGACAGGCAGAGTATTGATCTGAAATGGAAAAAGGACCAAGTTCTTATCAATTACGTCTCCTTAGATTTACTTTATGAATTTTACGATTATTTGAATCGATTACATATGTTAGAAAGTTCTCCTTTATTTTTATTATATGATACCTACTTTCACGTTTATTATTATTATTATTATCTGGATCAAAATCTTGATAAGTTTTAGTTGCTATCTTTGCTTCACGTTGCTGGAACAAGTTAGCTATTTTTCTCATTTACATCTCTTTGTCTGACCCTTTCTTCAAATGTTAAATTTTCTTAATTTTCCCCAATAAAAATATTTTTGGGTGTGTTATTGATGAAACTGTGAATCGAATTGTTATACTTATAAGCTGCTTCCTGCATGAGTGATTTAACTGTAATATCTGGTTTTAGTGCTTTTATGCAACTAGCAATTTCACGGATCGTTGAATGGCATATCTCTATTTGTCCATTCGTTTCAGATCTGTTGACAGGAGTTTTAAAAAAATTTATTCCTAGATTCAAAATGGCTTGTTCGATAATATTTGAAACAAAACTACTTTCATTGTCCATTACGATTTGTGCTGGTAAATCCCAGTCATATAATAGTTGTAAAAGAACATTTTTAATGTCTGCTATAGATTTTGATTTAATGGGTCTGATTTTTTAAATATTTTGAGAATTTATCTAACGATGAGATAAATAAGTTATTGGCATTATACGCAAATATATCTGTCGTGAATACCACGATCGAACGAAATTTTAAGCAATAATTTTAGGCGTGTCTTGGCGTGACTGTCGCCAAAATTATAATTTTATTTGTGTTCAAATTCGCCGATCCAAAAGGCCTATTTTCCTTCTGTCGTCTTTTTTATACCCGGAGCTCAGGCTCCCATTTGCACACGCAGGTGCTCCTGAGCTCCTCTGGAACGCAAACCCGCGGTCTGGCAAACGCATCCTCCATCTACATCAAACGCAACCGATGACAGCTCGTCACTGTTGTGACATCGTCTCCCCAAATAAGCGTGCGCGTCGTTCGCTTGTTTATGTGTGCTGTCATCTAACCATGCGCCTGATTTGTGCTGCAGCAGGTAAGTATATTCATATGCTTATTTTTTTTTAAGGTTGCTACGTTACCGCCGGATACGTCCAGAACAGCCAACTTCGTCGCCGGTCGTTCCAATGTGCCACTGGCTGTTCTTAAGGTTACCCGCCTCACTTGGCCGTCCTTCGACCGTATCACTCCCACCACTCGTCCTCTGGGCCATGTGTTCCGCGGTAGGTTCGCATCCACTATCACCACAACGTCTCCTTCTGCGATAGGGCGTACCGGCTTAAACCATTTCGTCCGGCGGGTGAGCGTAGGTAGGTAGTCAGCTATCCACTTTTTCCAGAACATATCGGCCAGTAACTGTGACGTCTTCCAGGATGTTTTAAGAGCCGCTGCGCTGTCGTCGTAGTTGGTAAGTGGTTTGTCCCCGCTCGCGCTTCCCAGGAGGAAGTGATTTGGCGTCAATGGTGGCTCTGAAACGTCATCTAATGGCAAATACGTTAACGGACGTGAATTAATTACCATCTCTATCTCCGCCAGCGCCGTGCCCAGAATTTCGTCGGTAGGGTGTCTCGGAAGCCGTAAAGCGATGATGTTCTTCTTTACCGACTGCACCAACCGCTCCCAGCATCCCCCGAAATGCGGCGCTCCTGGTGGATTGAATTTCCATATCAGTGCCTGTGACGTAAATTCCTCCATCAACTGTTCACGATCAACGTTCTTCAAGCCTTCTCTCAGCTCTCTCGATGCGCCAACGAAGTTAGTTCCGCAGTCAGACAGTATTTCAGCCGGCGCTCCACGTTTCGCGATAAAACGTCTAATCGCCAGGATGCACGACGACGTCGTTAGCGAGTGCGCTACTTCGAGATGGATCGCTCTTGTGGTTAAACACGTGAAAAGGACGCCCCATCGTTTCTCCACTCGTCTGCCCACGGCTACTGTCAAGGGGCCGAAGTAATCGACCCCGGTGAACGTGAAGGCGCGTTGGTAAGCTGCCAATCTTTCGACTGGAAGATTTCCCATCTCCGGAGGATCCGGCGCTGCGTCACGATTTTTGCATTCCTGGCATGCTCGGCGGATGCGATCGTACTCGGAACGCAGGCGTGGCACTTCGAATCTCTCCCTAATCGCGTTCAATGCTGTCTGGTGGTTCAAATGATGATACCGTTGGTGGTAGTACTCCATCAGCAGTGTGGTGACTCGGTGTCTCTTAGGCAGGATAATAGGACGCTTGGTGTCCTCGCTGACCCATGGGCAGTTTATCAGTCGTCCCCGAGACCTCATCACGTCATGCTCATCCAGTTCCGGTGAGAGTTTGTATAGAGTGCTATCCTTTTTAACAACCCTTTGCATTCCAGACTTCCCGACACGGTTTTGCAGGCCTCGGACCTCTTCAGGAAATGCCTCTCGCTGAGTTAGACGGAATATAATCCTTTCGGCCCGTCGTAATTCTTCCTGGGTAAGTGGGCCAACACTCTTCCGACCCTTTTTAGCCTTTAGCTCGAAAATGAAGCGGACAATGAATCCGACTGTCCTCAGCAATACGTTCCACTGAGAAAATCGTTCGAAGGATATAAACTGCTCTTTCGTGGCGTGGTGTAACAGCGACACCCGAATTTCCTCGGACGTCTCCCCAGTATCGGTTCCTTGCCCAGGCCACGTGTGGTCCGATTCCCAAAGAAAATCAGGGCCACGATACCACTGGCTCGAAGCGCTTAAATCCGGGTCTCGTTGCCACTTCGTACCAAGATCTGCGACATTTATCTTGGTTGAGATCCAGCGCCAGTCTTTCACGGCCGTATGCTCTAGCAGTTCTCCAACGCGACAGGCCACAAACTGACTGTATCGACGGTGGTCCGAACGTAACCAGCTTACCACGTTGCGAGAGTCGGTCCAATAGAATACGCGATCTAATCGAATGCGGTGGGATTGTATTATGGTGTTCGCTAACCTTGATCCAATAACTGCGGCTTGCAGCTCAAGGCGCGGAATCGTCGTATGTCGCAGGTTTGTCACTCGAGTTTTCGAGCCTACGAAGGCACATTCGATTGAGCTACCTTCTTCGAACCTTACGTACGCTACTGCTGCCATAGCGCTTTCGCTCGCATCGCAGAAGATATGCAGCTGGGCGTGTTTATATCGGTCAGACGTGAGGAGGCGGTAGCATCTTGGGATCTTGATATCTGTTACTTTGGGAAGAACTGCCAACCATCGGTTCCAACCTTCGGCAATGTTTCCCCCAATTTGATGATTCTTTGTTAAATCGTAAATAACAAAGTTGGTGGGAACTAACGACGACAGGCAGAGTATTGATCTGAAATGGAAAAAGGACCAAGTTCTTATCAATTACGTCTCCTTAGATTTACTTTATGAATTTTACGATTATTTGAATCGATTACATATGTTAGAAAGTTCTCCTTTATTTTTATTATATGATACCTACTTTCACGTTTATTATTATTATTATTATCTGGATCAAAATCTTGATAAGTTTTAGTTGCTATCTTTGCTTCACGTTGCTGGAACAAGTTAGCTATTTTTCTCATTTACATCTCTTTGTCTGACCCTTTCTTCAAATGTTAAATTTTCTTAATTTTCCCCAATAAAAATATTTTTGGGTGTGTTATTGATGAAACTGTGAATCGAATTGTTATACTTATAAGCTGCTTCCTGCATGAGTGATTTAACTGTAATATCTGGTTTTAGTGCTTTTATGCAACTAGCAATTTCACGGATCGTTGAATGGCATATCTCTATTTGTCCATTCGTTTCAGATCTGTTGACAGGAGTTTTAAAAAAATTTATTCCTAGATTCAAAATGGCTTGTTCGATAATATTTGAAACAAAACTACTTTCATTGTCCATTACGATTTGTGCTGGTAAATCCCAGTCATATAATAGTTGTAAAAGAACATTTTTAATGTCTGCTATAGATTTTGATTTAATGGGTCTGATTTTTTAAATATTTTGAGAATTTATCTAACGATGAGATAAATAAGTTATTGGCATTATACGCAAATATATCTGTCGTGAATACCACGATCGAACGAAATTTTAAGCAATAATTTTAGGCGTGTCTTGGCGTGACTGTCGCCAAAATTATAATTTTATTTGTGTTCAAATTCGCCGATCCAAAAGGCCTATTTTCCTTCTGTCGTCTTTTTTATACCCGGAGCTCAGGCTCCCATTTGCACACGCAGGTGCTCCTGAGCTCCTCTGGAACGCAAACCCGCGGTCTGGCAAACGCATCCTCCATCTACATCAAACGCAACCGATGACAGCTCGTCACTGTTGTGACATCGTCTCCCCAAATAAGCGTGCGCGTCGTTCGCTTGTTTATGTGTGCTGTCATCTAACCATGCGCCTGATTTGTGCTGCAGCAGGTAAGTATACTCATATGCTTATTTTTTTTAAAGGTTGCTACGTTACCGCCGGATACGTCCAGAACAGCCAACTTCGTCGCCGGTCGTTCCAATGTGCCACTGGCTGTTCTTAAGGTTACCCGCCTCACTTGGCCGTCCTTCGACCGTATCACTCCCACCACTCGTCCTCTGGGCCATGTGTTCCGCGGTAGGTTCGCATCCACTATCACCACAACGTCTCCTTCTGCGATAGGGCGTACCGGCTTAAACCATTTCGTCCGGCGGGTGAGCGTAGGTAGGTAGTCAGCTATCCACTTTTTCCAGAACATATCGGCCAGTAACTGTGACGTCTTCCAGGATGTTTTAAGAGCCGCTGCGCTGTCGTCGTAGTTGGTAAGTGGTTTGTCCCCGCTCGCGCTTCCCAGGAGGAAGTGATTTGGCGTCAATGGTGGCTCTGAAACGTCATCCAATGGCAAATACGTTAACGGACGTGAATTAATTACCATCTCTATCTCCGCCAGCGCCGTGCCCAGAATTTCGTCGGTAGGGTGTCTCGGAAGCCGTAAAACGATGATGTTCTTCTTTACCGACTGCACCAACCGCTCCCAGCATCCCCCGAAATGCGGCGCTCCTGGTGGATTGAATTTCCATATCAGTGCCTGTGACGTAAATTCCTCCATCAACTGTTCACGATCAACGTTCTTCAAGCCTTCTCTCAGCTCTCTCGATGCGCCAACGAAGTTAGTTCCGCAGTCAGACAGTATTTCAGCCGGCGCTCCACGTTTCGCGATAAAACGTCTAATCGCCAGGATGCACGACGACGTCGTTAGCGAGTGCGCTACTTCGAGATGGATCGCTCTTGTGGTTAAACACGTGAAAAGGACGCCCCATCGTTTCTCCACTCGTCTGCCCACGGCTACTGTCAAGGGGCCGAAGTAATCGACCCCGGTGAACGTGAAGGCGCGTTGGTAAGCTGCCAATCTTTCGACTGGAAGATTTCCCATCTCCGGAGGATCCGGCGCTGCGTCACGATTTTTGCATTCCTGGCATGCTCGGCGGACGCGATCGTACTCGGAACGCAGGCGTGGCACTTCGAATCTCTCCCTAATCGCGTTCAATGCTGTCTGGTGGTTCAAATGATGATACCGTTGGTGGTAGTACTCCATCAGCAGTGTGGTGACTCGGTGTCTCTTAGGCAGGATAATAGGACGCTTGGTGTCCTCGCTGACCCATGGGCAGTTTATCAGTCGTCCCCGAGACCTCATCACGTCATGCTCATCCAGTTCCGGTGAGAGTTTGTATAGAGTGCTATCCTTTTTAACAACCCTTTGCATTCCAGACTTCCCGACACGGTTTTGCAGGCCTCGGACCTCTTCAGGAAATGCCTCTCGCTGAGTTAGACGGAATATAATCCTTTCGGCCCGTCGTAATTCTTCCTGGGTAAGTGGGCCAACACTCTTCCGACCCTTTTTAGCCTTTAGCTCGAAAATGAAGCGGACAATGAATCCGACTGTCCTCAGCAATACGTTCCACTGAGAAAATCGTTCGAAGGATATAAACTGCTCTTTCGTGGCGTGGTGTAACAGCGACACCCGAATTTCCTCGGACGTCTCCCCAGTATCGGTTCCTTGCCCAGGCCACGTGTGGTCCGATTCCCAAAGAAAATCAGGGCCACGATACCACTGGCTCGAAGCGCTTAAATCCGGGTCTCGTTGCCACTTCGTACCAAGATCTGCGACATTTATCTTGGTTGAGATCCAGCGCCAGTCTTTCACGGCCGTATGCTCTAGCAGTTCTCCAACGCGACAGGCCACAAACTGACTGTATCGACGGTGGTCCGAACGTAACCAGCTTACCACGTTGCGAGAGTCGGTCCAATAGAATACGCGATCTAATCGAATGCGGTGGGATTGTATTATGGTGTTCGCTAACCTTGATCCAATAACTGCGGCTTGCAGCTCAAGGCGCGGAATCGTCGTATGTCGCAGGTTTGTCACTCGAGTTTTCGAGCCTACGAAGGCACATTCGATTGAGCTACCTTCTTCGAACCTTACGTACGCTACTGCTGCCATAGCGCTTTCGCTCGCATCGCAGAAGATATGCAGCTGGGCGTGTTTATATCGGTCAGACGTGAGGAGGCGGTAGCATCTTGGGATCTTGATATCTGTTACTTTGGGAAGAACTGCCAACCATCGGTTCCAACCTTCGGCAATGTTTCCCCCAATTTGATGATTCTTTGTTAAATCGTAAATAACAAAGTTGGTGGGAACTAACGACGACAGGCAGAGTATTAATCTGAAATGGAAAAAGGACCAAGTTCTTATCAATTACGTCTCCTTAGATTTACTTTATGAATTTTACGATTATTTGAATCGATTACATATGTTAGAAAGTTCTCCTTTATTTTTATTATATGATACCTACTTTCACGTTTATTATTATTATTATTATCTGGATCAAAATCTTGATAAGTTTTAGTTGCTATCTTTGCTTCACGTTGCTGGAACAAGTTAGCTATTTTTTCTCATTTACATCTCTTTGTCTGACCCTTTCTTCAAATGTTAAATTTTCTTAATTTTCCCCAATAAAAATATTTTTGGGTGTGTTATTGATGAAACTGTGAATCGAATTGTTATACTTATAAGCTGCTTCCTGCATGAGTGATTTAACTGTAATATCTGGTTTTAGTGCTTTTATGCAACTAGCAATTTCACGGATCGTTGAATGGCATATCTCTATTTGTCCATTCGTTTCAGATCTGTTGACAGGAGTTTTAAAAAAATTTATTCCTAGATTCAAAATGGCTTGTTCGATAATATTTGAAACAAAACTACTTTCATTGTCCATTACGATTTGTGCTGGTAAATCCCAGTCATATAATAGTTGTAAAAGAACATTTTTAATGTCTGCTATAGATTTTGATTTAATGGGTCTGATTTTTTAAATATTTTGAGATTTATCTAACGATGAGATAAATAAGTTATTGGCATTATACGCAAATATATCTGTCGTGAATACCACGATCGAACGAAATTTTAAGCAATAATTTTAGGCGTGTCTTGGCGTGACTGTCGCCAAAATTATAATTTTATTTGTGTTCAAATTCGCCGAATGAAAAGGCCTATTTTCCCTCTGTCGTCTCTTTTATACCCGGAGCTCAGGCTCCCATTTGCACACGCAGGTGCTCCTGAGCTCCTCTGGAACGCAAACCCGCGGTCTGGCAAACGCATCCTCCATCTACATCAAACGCAACCGATGACAGCTCGTCACTGTTGTGACATCGTCTCCCCAAATAAGCGTGCGCGTCGTTCGCTTGTTTATGTGTGCTGTCATCTAACCATGCGCCTGATTTGTGCTGCAGCAGGTAAGTATACTCATATGCTTATTTTACCGCTGGATACGTCCAGAACAGCCAACTTCGTCGCCGGTCGTTCCAATGTGCCACTGGCTGTTCTTAAGGTTACCCGCCTCACTTGGCCGTCCTTCGACCGTATCACTCCCACCACTCGTCCTCTGGGCCATGTGTTCCGCGGTAGGTTCGCATCCACTATCACCACAACGTCTCCTTCTGCGATAGGGCGTACCGGCTTAAACCATTTCGTCCGGCGGGTGAGCGTAGGTAGGTAGTCAGCTATCCACTTTTTCCAGAACATATCGGCCAGTAACTGTGACGTCTTCCAGGATGTTTTAAGAGCCGCTGCGCTGTCGTCGTAGTTGGTAAGTGGTTTGTCCCCGCTCGCGCTTCCCAGGAGGAAGTGATTTGGCGTCAATGGTGGCTCTGAAACGTCATCCAATGGCAAATACGTTAACGGACGTGAATTAATTACCATCTCTATCTCCGCCAGCGCCGTGCCCAGAATTTCGTCGGTAGGGTGTCTCGGAAGCCGTAAAGCGATGATGTTCTTCTTTACCGACTGCACCAACCGCTCCCAGCATCCCCCGAAATGCGGCGCTCCTGGTGGATTGAATTTCCATATCAGTGCCTGTGACGTAAATTCCTCCATCAACTGTTCACGATCAACGTTCTTCAAGCCTTCTCTCAGCTCTCTCGATGCGCCAACGAAGTTAGTTCCGCAGTCAGACAGTATTTCAGCCGGCGCTCCACGTTTCGCGATAAAACGTCTAATCGCCAGGATGCACGACGACGTCGTTAGCGAGTGCGCTACTTCGAGATGGATCGCTCTTGTGGTTAAACACGTGAAAAGGACGCCCCATCGTTTCTCCACTCGTCTGCCCACGGCTACTGTCAAGGGGCCGAAGTAATCGACCCCGGTGAACGTGAAGGCGCGTTGGTAAGCTGCCAATCTTTCGACTGGAAGATTTCCCATCTCCGGAGGATCCGGCGCTGCGTCACGATTTTTGCATTCCTGGCATGCTCGGCGGACGCGATCGTACTCGGAACGCAGGCGTGGCACTTCGAATCTCTCCCTAATCGCGTTCAATGCTGTCTGGTGGTTCAAATGATGATACCGTTGGTGGTAGTACTCCATCAGCAGTGTGGTGACTCGGTGTCTCTTAGGCAGGATAATAGGACGCTTGGTGTCCTCGCTGACCCATGGGCAGTTTATCAGTCGTCCCCGAGACCTCATCACGTCATGCTCATCCAGTTCCGGTGAGAGTTTGTATAGAGTGCTATCCTTTTTAACAACCCTTTGCATTCCAGACTTCCCGACACGGTTTTGCAGGCCTCGGACCTCTTCAGGAAATGCCTCTCGCTGAGTTAGACGGAATATAATCCTTTCGGCCCGTCGTAATTCTTCCTGGGTAAGTGGGCCAACACTCTTCCGACCCTTTTTAGCCTTTAGCTCGAAAATGAAGCGGACAATGAATCCGACTGTCCTCAGCAATACGTTCCACTGAGAAAATCGTTCGAAGGATATAAACTGCTCTTTCGTGGCGTGGTGTAACAGCGACACCCGAATTTCCTCGGACGTCTCCCCAGTATCGGTTCCTTGCCCAGGCCACGTGTGGTCCGATTCCCAAAGAAAATCAGGGCCACGATACCACTGGCTCGAAGCGCTTAAATCCGGGTCTCGTTGCCACTTCGTACCAAGATCTGCGACATTTATCTTGGTTGAGATCCAGCGCCAGTCTTTCACGGCCGTATGCTCTAGCAGTTCTCCAACGCGACAGGCCACAAACTGACTGTATCGACGGTGGTCCGAACGTAACCAGCTTACCACGTTGCGAGAGTCGGTCCAATAGAATACGCGATCTAATCGAATGCGGTGGGATTGTATTATGGTGTTCGCTAACCTTGATCCAATAACTGCGGCTTGCAGCTCAAGGCGCGGAATCGTCGTATGTCGCAGGTTTGTCACTCGAGTTTTCGAGCCTACGAAGGCACATTCGATTGAGCTACCTTCTTCGAACCTTACGTACGCTACTGCTGCCATAGCGCTTTCGCTCGCATCGCAGAAGATATGCAGCTGGGCGTGTTTATATCGGTCAGACGTGAGGAGGCGGTAGCATCTTGGGATCTTGATATCTGTTACTTTGGGAAGAACTGCCAACCATCGGTTCCAACCTTCGGCAATGTTTCCCCCAATTTGATGATTCTTTGTTAAATCGTAAATAACAAAGTTGGTGGGAACTAACGACGACAGGCAGAGTATTAATCTGAAATGGAAAAAGGACCAAGTTCTTATCAATTACGTCTCCTTAGATTTACTTTATGAATTTTACGATTATTTGAATCGATTACATATGTTAGAAAGTTCTCCTTTATTTTTATTATATGATACCTACTTTCACGTTTATTATTAGATTTATTTTTTTTTCAAATGAATAAGTATCTGGATCAAAATCTTGATAAGTTTTAGTTGCTATCTTTGCTTCACGTTGCTGGAACAAGTTAGCTATTTTTTCTCATTTACATCTCTTTGTCTGACCCTTTCTTCAAATGTTAAATTTTCTTAATTTTCCCCAATAAAAATATTTTTGGGTGTGTTATTGATGAAACTGTGAATCGAATTGTTATACTTATAAGCTGCTTCCTGCATGAGTGATTTAACTGTAATATCTGGTTTTAGTGCTTTTATGCAACTAGCAATTTCACGGATCGTTGAATGGCATATCTCTATTTGTCCATTCGTTTCAGATCTGTTGACAGGAGTTTTAAAAAAATTTATTCCTAGATTCAAAATGGCTTGTTCGATAATATTTGAAACAAAACTACTTTCATTGTCCATTACGATTTGTGCTGGTAAATCCCAGTCATATAATAGTTGTAAAAGAACATTTTTAATGTCTGCTATAGATTTTGATTCAATGGGTCTGATTTTTTAAATATTTTGAGAATTTATCTAACGATGAGATAAATAAGTTATTGGCATTATACGCAAATATATCTGTCGTGAATACCACGATCGAACGAAATTTTAAGCAATAATTTTAGGCGTGTCTTGGCGTGACTGTCGCCAAAATTATAATTTTATTTGTGTTCAAATTCGCCGATCCAAAAGGCCTATTTTCCTTCTGTCGTCTTTTTTATACCCGGAGCTCAGGCTCCCATTTGCACACGCAGGTGCTCCTGAGCTCCTCTGGAACGCAAACCCGCGGTCTGGCAAACGCATCCTCCATCTACATCAAACGCAACCGATGACAGCTCGTCACTGTTGTGACATCGTCTCCCCAAATAAGCGTGCGCGTCGTTCGCTTGTTTATGTGTGCTGTCATCTAACCATGCGCCTGATTTGTGCTGCAGCAGGTAAGTATACTCATATGCTTATTTTTTTTAAAGGTTGCTACGTTACCGCCGGATACGTCCAGAACAGCCAACTTCGTCGCCGGTCGTTCCAATGTGCCACTGGCTGTTCTTAAGGTTACCCGCCTCACTTGGCCGTCCTTCGACCGTATCACTCCCACCACTCGTCCTCTGGGCCATGTGTTCCGCGGTAGGTTCGCATCCACTATCACCACAACGTCTCCTTCTGCGATAGGGCGTACCGGCTTAAACCATTTCGTCCGGCGGGTGAGCGTAGGTAGGTAGTCAGCTATCCACTTTTTCCAGAACATATCGGCCAGTAACTGTGACGTCTTCCAGGATGTTTTAAGAGCCGCTGCGCTGTCGTCGTAGTTGGTAAGTGGTTTGTCCCCGCTCGCGCTTCCCAGGAGGAAGTGATTTGGCGTCAATGGTGGCTCTGAAACGTCATCCAATGGCAAATACGTTAACGGACGTGAATTAATTACCATCTCTATCTCCGCCAGCGCCGTGCCCAGAATTTCGTCGGTAGGGTGTCTCGGAAGCCGTAAAGCGATGATGTTCTTATTTACCGACTGCACCAACCGCTCCCAGCATCCCCCGAAATGCGGCGCTCCTGGTGGATTGAATTTCCATATCAGTGCCTGTGACGTAAATTCCTCCATCAACTGTTCACGATCAACGTTCTTCAAGCCTTCTCTCAGCTCTCTCGATGCGCCAACGAAGTTAGTTCCGCAGTCAGACAGTATTTCAGCCGGCGCTCCACGTTTCGCGATAAAACGTCTAATCGCCAGGATGCACGACGACGTCGTTAGCGAGTGCGCTACTTCGAGATGGATCGCTCTTGTGGTTAAACACGTGAAAAGGACGCCCCATCGTTTCTCCACTCGTCTGCCCACGGCTACTGTCAAGGGGCCGAAGTAATCGACCCCGGTGAACGTGAAGGCGCGTTGGTAAGCTGCCAATCTTTCGACTGGAAGATTTCCCATCTCCGGAGGATCCGGCGCTGCGTCACGATTTTTGCATTCCTGGCATGCTCGGCGGACGCGATCGTACTCGGAACGCAGGCGTGGCACTTCGAATCTCTCCCTAATCGCGTTCAATGCTGTCTGGTGGTTCAAATGATGATACCGTTGGTGGTAGTACTCCATCAGCAGTGTGGTGACTCGGTGTCTCTTAGGCAGGATAATAGGACGCTTGGTGTCCTCGCTGACCCATGGGCAGTTTATCAGTCGTCCCCGAGACCTCATCACGTCATGCTCATCCAGTTCCGGTGAGAGTTTGTATAGAGTGCTATCCTTTTTAACAACCCTTTGCATTCCAGACTTCCCGACACGGTTTTGCAGGCCTCGGACCTCTTCAGGAAATGCCTCTCGCTGAGTTAGACGGAATATAATCCTTTCGGCCCGTCGTAATTCTTCCTGGGTAAGTGGGCCAACACTCTTCCGACCCTTTTTAGCCTTTAGCTCGAAAATGAAGCGGACAATGAATCCGACTGTCCTCAGCAATACGTTCCACTGAGAAAATCGTTCGAAGGATATAAACTGCTCTTTCGTGGCGTGGTGTAACAGCGACACCCGAATTTCCTCGGACGTCTCCCCAGTATCGGTTCCTTGCCCAGGCCACGTGTGGTCCGATTCCCAAAGAAAATCAGGGCCACGATACCACTGGCTCGAAGCGCTTAAATCCGGGTCTCGTTGCCACTTCGTACCAAGATCTGCGACATTTATCTTGGTTGAGATCCAGCGCCAGTCTTTCACGGCCGTATGCTCTAGCAGTTCTCCAACGCGACAGGCCACAAACTGACTGTATCGACGGTGGTCCGAACGTAACCAGCTTACCACGTTGCGAGAGTCGGTCCAATAGAATACGCGATCTAATCGAATGCGGTGGGATTGTATTATGGTGTTCGCTAACCTTGATCCAATAACTGCGGCTTGCAGCTCAAGGCGCGGAATCGTCGTATGTCGCAGGTTTGTCACTCGAGTTTTCGAGCCTACGAAGGCACATTCGATTGAGCTACCTTCTTCGAACCTTACGTACGCTACTGCTGCCATAGCGCTTTCGCTCGCATCGCAGAAGATATGCAGCTGGGCGTGTTTATATCGGTCAGACGTGAGGAGGCGGTAGCATCTTGGGATCTTGATATCTGTTACTTTGGGAAGAACTGCCAACCATCGGTTCCAACCTTCGGCAATGTTTCCCCCAATTTGATGATTCTTTGTTAAATCGTAAATAACAAAGTTGGTGGGAACTAACGACGACAGGCAGAGTATTAATCTGAAATGGAAAAAGGACCAAGTTCTTATCAATTACGTCTCCTTAGATTTACTTTATGAATTTTACGATTATTTGAATCGATTACATATGTTAGAAAGTTCTCCTTTATTTTTATTATATGATACCTACTTTCACGTTTATTATTATTATTATTATCTGGATCAAAATCTTGATAAGTTTTAGTTGCTATCTTTGCTTCACGTTGCTGGAACAAGTTAGCTATTTTTTCTCATTTACATCTCTTTGTCTGACCCTTTCTTCAAATGTTAAATTTTCTTAATTTTCCCCAATAAAAATATTTTTGGGTGTGTTATTGATGAAACTGTGAATCGAATTGTTATACTTATAAGCTGCTTCCTGCATGAGTGATTTAACTGTAATATCTGGTTTTAGTGCTTTTATGCAACTAGCAATTTCACGGATCGTTGAATGGCATATCTCTATTTGTCCATTCGTTTCAGATCTGTTGACAGGAGTTTTATAAAAATTTATTCCTAGATTCAAAATGGCTTGTTCGATAATATTTGAAACAAAACTACTTTCATTGTCCATTACGATTTGTGCTGGTAAATCCCAGTCATATAATAGTTGTAAAAGAACATTTTTAATGTCTGCTATAGATTTTGATTTAATGGGTCTGATTTTTTAAATATTTTGAGAATTTATCTAACGATGAGATAAATAAGTTATTGGCATTATACGCAAATATATCTGTCGTGAATACCACGATCGAACGAAATTTTAAGCAATAATTTTAGGCGTGTCTTGGCGTGACTGTCGCCAAAATTATAATTTTATTTGTGTTCAAATTCGCCGATCCAAAAGGCCTATTTTCCTTCTGTCGTCTTTTTTATACCCGGAGCTCAGGCTCCCATTTGCACACGCAGGTGCTCCTGAGCTCCTCTCCCCGCGGAAAAAATCACTCACGATAACCCAATTTCCCCAGGTTTCTCCCTACTTCCACTCCCCCGGGCCCATAAACACCTATACCTCATACCACTTCCCCAGACACTTCGTGCTGTTTGTCCTCCTCTTTGACTTAGCCGATTTCGCCGAGTGATCGAAACAGCCGCTCGAGCTGCGCTGTATGAAACCCACATACAGTGCGTCTCTTTCCAATAGCACTCGCTCTGAAAGCAACTCCAAAATATCAAGGTTTGAAACATGAAGGTGCACTAACGAATCTAGACGGAAGCCATGATGGATTATACTCAACAGGAAATTTTGCTTCATAGCGAAAAAAACCATGCATTCCAAGTGAACGTCGAACCAATAAGAATTATCAAATGTTTTTTTATTAAACTATTAGCATGAATACACTATCCAATGAAGAAATCAAATTAACCATTTAAATCGATGTGTCACGCGATGCCAAACATGCTGACTCCACCTGGTTCTCATCAGCCTTGGTCCAAGCTGTCAATTGCCAGTCGCGATTGTTATGGTGTTCCTATGTGAAAAATGGGTTGTGGAAAAATGTGCAGAAAGTTTGTTATTTTGTGTTGTACTGGTAAGTTATGGCCCTCAAACTGACGTTAGTAAGTGGGATTCATCAAATAGGTAAGTACTCTATAAAATTATTTCACTTTAGCATGGAGATCTGGTTAGCAATGATCGGCATGTTCCGGCGTTCAGGGTAAGTCTAGTGAATGTTAAAATCTTCCAGTCACAGCTACTAATGAAATTTTATCATCTTTATTCCTTTCATTCCAGAATGTTTGTGTTAAGTGAAAAGGAAACAAAATAAAGCTATATAAATTTCAAGCGATACATTGCATCGTGTTATTGGTTAAGAAGAAATGATGACATTTTAGATGTGCAGGGAAGGGCGGGGAAGCAGGGCAGGGTGGGGAAACGAGGAAAGGGAGAGAAGAAATGAGCGGACTGAAAAGGGGAAGCACTCGATTGAGGGGAGGGTCGCTCAAAATCGCTCACGTTTTGACTGAATAGTGCTGCTCGAAGTCAGTCACAATTCAGTCATTTTATTCAGTCATTTCTCGCCGCGGGGCTGGAACGCAAACCCGCGGTCTGGCAAACGCATCCTCCATCTACATCAAACGCAACCGATGACAGCTCGTCACTGTTGTGACATCGTCTCCCCAAATAAGCGTGCGCGTCGTTCGCTTGTTTATGTGTGCTGTCATCTAACCATGCGCCTGATTTGTGCTGCAGCAGGTAAGTATACTCATATGCTTATTTTTTTTAAGGTTGCTACGTTACCGCCGGATACGTCCAGAACAGCCAACTTCGTCGCCGGTCGTTCCAATGTGCCACTGGCTGTTCTTAAGGTTACCCGCCTCACTTGGCCGTCCTTCGACCGTATCACTCCCACCACTCGTCCTCTGGGCCATGTGTTCCGCGGTAGGTTCGCATCCACTATCACCACAACGTCTCCTTCTGCGATAGGGCGTACCGGCTTAAACCATTTCGTCCGGCGGGTGAGCGTAGGTAGGTAGTCAGCTATCCACTTTTTCCAGAACATATCGGCCAGTAACTGTGACGTCTTCCAGGATGTTTTAAGAGCCGCTGCGCTGTCGTCGTAGTTGGTAAGTGGTTTGTCCCCGCTCGCGCTTCCCAGGAGGAAGTGATTTGGCGTCAATGGTGGCTCTGAAACGTCATCCAATGGCAAATACGTTAACGGACGTGAATTAATTACCATCTCTATCTCCGCCAGCGCCGTGCCCAGAATTTCGTCGGTAGGGTGTCTCGGAAGCCGTAAAGCGATGATGTTCTTCTTTACCGACTGCACCAACCGCTCCCAGCATCCCCCGAAATGCGGCGCTCCTGGTGGATTGAATTTCCATATCAGTGCCTGTGACGTAAATTCCTCCATCAACTGTTCACGATCAACGTTCTTCAAGCCTTCTCTCAGCTCTCTCGATGCGCCAACGAAGTTAGTTCCGCAGTCAGACAGTATTTCAGCCGGCGCTCCACGTTTCGCGATAAAACGTCTAATCGCCAGGATGCACGACGACGTCGTTAGCGAGTGCGCTACTTCGAGATGGATCGCTCTTGTGGTTAAACACGTGAAAAGGACGCCCCATCGTTTCTCCACTCGTCTGCCCACGGCTACTGTCAAGGGGCCGAAGTAATCGACCCCGGTGAACGTGAAGGCGCGTTGGTAAGCTGCCAATCTTTCGACTGGAAGATTTCCCATCTCCGGAGGATCCGGCGCTGCGTCACGATTTTTGCATTCCTGGCATGCTCGGCGGACGCGATCGTACTCGGAACGCAGGCGTGGCACTTCGAATCTCTCCCTAATCGCGTTCAATGCTGTCTGGTGGTTCAAATGATGATACCGTTGGTGGTAGTACTCCATCAGCAGTGTGGTGACTCGGTGTCTCTTAGGCAGGATAATAGGACGCTTGGTGTCCTCGCTGACCCATGGGCAGTTTATCAGTCGTCCCCGAGACCTCATCACGTCATGCTCATCCAGTTCCGGTGAGAGTTTGTATAGAGTGCTATCCTTTTTAACAACCCTTTGCATTCCAGACTTCCCGACACGGTTTTGCAGGCCTCGGACCTCTTCAGGAAATGCCTCTCGCTGAGTTAGACGGAATATAATCCTTTCGGCCCGTCGTAATTCTTCCTGGGTAAGTGGGCCAACACTCTTCCGACCCTTTTTAGCCTTTAGCTCGAAAATGAAGCGGACAATGAATCCGACTGTCCTCAGCAATACGTTCCACTGAGAAAATCGTTCGAAGGATATAAACTGCTCTTTCGTGGCGTGGTGTAACAGCGACACCCGAATTTCCTCGGACGTCTCCCCAGTATCGATTCCTTGCCCAGGCCACGTGTGGTCCGATTCCCAAAGAAAATCAGGGCCACGATACCACTGGCTCGAAGCGCTTAAATCCGGGTCTCGTTGCCACTTCGTTTCATTTCTTCAAACTCTTCTGTTTCATCATCCTGTTGTTTGTCATGATTTTTCATGTAACGTTCGTATGAGGACATTTCAGAGTCATCATACTCCTTCAAACTTTCTTCGTTATAATCTGAGTATTCCACTGGGTAACCTTAATTTTTTTGAATGGTTTCGACATTAAAGACTCGTTGTCTTTTTAGTGGTGGTCGATTGTTTCGGGAGGAGCCTGGTCGGTTCCCATAATTAATTTGTCTAGACCTTATGGATTGATCTACATCCATGGGTTCTGGATCTTGTTGTTTAAAAGGATTTTTTGGTGGTAAACCTGTTGGTTTAAAATTTTGAAAATTGTTGTTATAGTTTGGTCGCATTCCAAACGGCTTTTGCATTGGTGCAAAATGTCGATTAACGAATGGGTTTGGTGGTAGAGGGGGTCTGTTAAATGCATTCCGTGGAGGATGCGGTACTTGTGGGATAAGATTTCTGGGCGCTGTTGGCACTGGCATCGTTCTTGGTTTGGTAAGCATTTTTCTACATTCAATATTTTGGAATGAGATACAGTAGCTATAAGCTGCTGCTAGAGATGAAGGTTCATAATTTCTTATGAATTTGTATACATCTCCATCTAGTCCTCGGATAAATGAATCGACCGCTTTTTTATTATATGTTTCTATTAATGCCTTCGATGCTTCTTGAGGAGATTTCTGCTATTGCGTTGTTTATAAGAATGTTTGTTTCATCAATTCTCTTGATGATTCCGTTTGTGTAAACCTTTTCAAATGTGCAGTCTGAATGATTTCCTTGAATGATTCTTTGTACACATTCCGATGTTGGTTGAATATTTATACTTTCACAAGTATACAGATCTTGTTGGTTTTGATTGCATGGTTGTGATAATTCGTATATGTGTAATTCGTATCTGATGAAATAATTTTGCTTCAAGATGATTCGTTTGCTGTTGTTGATTATGGAGTCTACATAATTGTACTCATAAATATCTTTTGAACTTTAACATGTAGATAACATGCGTGGTATTCATTGTTACTTGAGCACTTGATTTTGCTAACATTTCTTCTGGTGATGTCACCGAAATGTTGTGGTCTGCAAGAAATTTCATCATTTCCTTAAGTTCTTCGAGGGATAAAATCTTACTGCTTGGTATGCCATGCTTTGCTAATAGAATAGCTTCTTCAAGATTTTCAAGATGATTTTGCAAAGAATCGAGATTTGATATTATGATAAGATGTTGTATCTCAATAGATCTTTGCTTAAATCTTTCAAACTGGAGTTTGAGGACGTCGTTTGTGATTGTTGTTAGATCTTGTAGTCGTTGGTTTATACCTTCATTGATGAGTACTTGTTGATTATTTTGCATGATCAACGAATTGAGTGTTGAATTTATAATGCGTATATCTTCGGCATCTGGATTTCCAGCGATCCATTTCCATGCTGTACCAATCGCATCCCATCGCTTTTGTCGTACTACTTGCGGTTTAATTTTACAATATGTTTCATATAATGTTTGTAGCTTAATACGAATTATGCTATATAATGGTCCTGAGTCGATATTTTGGGACAAATCTGCATAATTATTTTCAATTATGTTTTCAATTTGTGTTATATCCAATGGGTGTACAATTCTTAAATATCCTGATTTGATTTGAGCTCTTCCGAGAGAAACTATGGCAAGTGGATTCTTTGTTAAATCGTAAATAACAAAGTTGGTGGGAACTAACGACGACAGGCAGAGTATTAATCTGAAATGGAAAAAGGACCAAGTTCTTATCAATTACGTCTCCTTAGATTTACTTTATGAATTTTACGATTATTTGAATCGATTACATATGTTAGAAAGTTCTCCTTTATTTTTATTATATGATACCTACTTTCACGTTTATTATTATTATTATTATCTGGATCAAAATCTTGATAAGTTTTAGTTGCTATCTTTGCTTCACGTTGCTGGAACAAGTTAGCTATTTTTTCTCATTTACATCTCTTTGTCTGACCCTTTCTTCAAATGTTAAATTTTCTTAATTTTCCCCAATAAAAATATTTTTGGGTGTGTTATTGATGAAACTGTGAATCGAATTGTTATACTTATAAGCTGCTTCCTGCATGAGTGATTTAACTGTAATATCTGGTTTTAGTGCTTTTATGCAACTAGCAATTTCACGGATCGTTGAATGGCATATCTCTATTTGTCCATTCGTTTCAGATCTGTTGACAGGAGTTTTATAAAAATTTATTCCTAGATTCAAAATGGCTTGTTCGATAATATTTGAAACAAAACTACTTTCATTGTCCATTACGATTTGTGCTGGTAAATCCCAGTCATATAATAGTTGTAAAAGAACATTTTTAATGTCTGCTATAGATTTTGATTTAATGGGTCTGATTTTTTAAATATTTTGAGAATTTATCTAACGATGAGATAAATAAGTTATTGGCATTATACGCAAATATATCTGTCGTGAATACCACGATCGAACGAAATTTTAAGCAATAATTTTAGGCGTGTCTTGGCGTGACTGTCGCCAAAATTATAATTTTATTTGTGTTCAAATTCGCCGATCCAAAAGGCCTATTTTCCTTCTGTCGTCTCTTTTATACCCGGAGCTCAGGCTCCCATTTGCACACGCAGGTGCTCCTGAGCTCCTCTGGAACGCAAACCCGCGGTCTGGCAAACGCATCCTCCATCTACATCAAACGCAACCGATGACAGCTCGTCACTGTTGTGACATCGTCTCCCCAAATAAGCGTGCGCGTCGTTCGCTTGTTTATGTGTGCTGTCATCTAACCATGCGCCTGATTTGTGCTGCAGCAGGTAAGTATACTCATATGCTTATTTTTTTTTAAGGTTGCTACGTTACCGCCGGATACGTCCAGAACAGCCAACTTCGTCGCCGGTCGTTCCAATGTGCCACTGGCTGTTCTTAAGGTTACCCGCCTCACTTGGCCGTCCTTCGACCGTATCACTCCCACCACTCGTCCTCTGGGCCATGTGTTCCGCGGTAGGTTCGCATCCACTATCACCACAACGTCTCCTTCTGCGATAGGGCGTACCGGCTTAAACCATTTCGTCCGGCGGGTGAGCGTAGGTAGGTAGTCAGCTATCCACTTTTTCCAGAACATATCGGCCAGTAACTGTGACGTCTTCCAGGATGTTTTAAGAGCCGCTGCGCTGTCGTCGTAGTTGGTAAGTGGTTTGTCCCCGCTCGCGCTTCCCAGGAGGAAGTGATTTGGCGTCAATGGTGGCTCTGAAACGTCATCCAATGGCAAATACGTTAACGGACGTGAAATAATTACCATCTCTATCTCCGCCAGCGCCGTGCCCAGAATTTCGTCGGTAGGGTGTCTCGGAAGCCGTAAAGCGATGATGTTCTTCTTTACCGACTGCACCAACCGCTCCCAGCATCCCCCGAAATGCGGCGCTCCTGGTGGATTGAATTTCCATATCAGTGCCTGTGACGTAAATTCCTCCATCAACTGTTCACGATCAACGTTCTTCAAGCCTTCTCTCAGCTCTCTCGATGCGCCAACGAAGTTAGTTCCGCAGTCAGACAGTATTTCAGCCGGCGCTCCACGTTTCGCGATAAAACGTCTAATCGCCAGGATGCACGACGACGTCGTTAGCGAGTGCGCTACTTCGAGATGGATCGCTCTTGTGGTTAAACACGTGAAAAGGACGCCCCATCGTTTCTCCACTCGTCTGCCCACGGCTACTGTCAAGGGGCCGAAGTAATCGACCCCGGTGAACGTGAAGGCGCGTTGGTAAGCTGCCAATCTTTCGACTGGAAGATTTCCCATCTCCGGAGGATCCGGCGCTGCGTCACGATTTTTGCATTCCTGGCATGCTCGGCGGACGCGATCGTACTCGGAACGCAGGCGTGGCACTTCGAATCTCTCCCTAATCGCGTTCAATGCTGTCTGGTGGTTCAAATGATGATACCGTTGGTGGTAGTACTCCATCAGCAGTGTGGTGACTCGGTGTCTCTTAGGCAGGATAATAGGACGCTTGGTGTCCTCGCTGACCCATGGGCAGTTTATCAGTCGTCCCCGAGACCTCATCACGTCATGCTCATCCAGTTCCGGTGAGAGTTTGTATAGAGTGCTATCCTTTTTAACAACCCTTTGCATTCCAGACTTCCCGACACGGTTTTGCAGGCCTCGGACCTCTTCAGGAAATGCCTCTCGCTGAGTTAGACGGAATATAATCCTTTCGGCCCGTCGTAATTCTTCCTGGGTAAGTGGGCCAACACTCTTCCGACCCTTTTTAGCCTTTAGCTCGAAAATGAAGCGGACAATGAATCCGACTGTCCTCAGCAATACGTTCCACTGAGAAAATCGTTCGAAGGATATAAACTGCTCTTTCGTGGCGTGGTGTAACAGCGACACCCGAATTTCCTCGGACGTCTCCCCAGTATCGGTTCCTTGCCCAGGCCACGTGTGGTCCGATTCCCAAAGAAAATCAGGGCCACGATACCACTGGCTCGAAGCGCTTAAATCCGGGTCTCGTTGCCACTTCGTACCAAGATCTGCGACATTTATCTTGGTTGAGATCCAGCGCCAGTCTTTCACGGCCGTATGCTCTAGCAGTTCTCCAACGCGACAGGCCACAAACTGACTGTATCGACGGTGGTCCGAACGTAACCAGCTTACCACGTTGCGAGAGTCGGTCCAATAGAATACGCGATCTAATCGAATGCGGTGGGATTGTATTATGGTGTTCGCTAACCTTGATCCAATAACTGCGGCTTGCAGCTCAAGGCGCGGAATCGTCGTATGTCGCAGGTTTGTCACTCGAGTTTTCGAGCCTACGAAGGCACATTCGATTGAGCTACCTTCTTCGAACCTTACGTACGCTACTGCTGCCATAGCGCTTTCGCTCGCATCGCAGAAGATATGCAGCTGGGCGTGTTTATATCGGTCAGACGTGAGGAGGCGGTAGCATCTTGGGATCTTGATATCTGTTACTTTGGGAAGAACTGCCAACCATCGGTTCCAACCTTCGGCAATGTTTCCCCCAATTTGATGATTCTTTGTTAAATCGTAAATAACAAAGTTGGTGGGAACTAACGACGACAGGCAGAGTATTAATCTGAAATGGAAAAAGGACCAAGTTCTTATCAATTACGTCTCCTTAGATTTACTTTATGAATTTTACGATTATTTGAATCGATTACATATGTTAGAAAGTTCTCCTTTATTTTTATTATATGATACCTACTTTCACGTTTATTATTATTATTATTATCTGGATCAAAATCTTGATAAGTTTTAGTTGCTATCTTTGCTTCACGTTGCTGGAACAAGTTAGCTATTTTTTCTCATTTACATCTCTTTGTCTGACCCTTTCTTCAAATGTTAAATTTTCTTAATTTTCCCCAATAAAAATATTTTTGGGTGTGTTATTGATGAAACTGTGAATCGAATTGTTATACTTATAAGCTGCTTCCTGCATGAGTGATTTAACTGTAATATCTGGTTTTAGTGCTTTTATGCAACTAGCAATTTCACGGATCGTTGAATGGCATATCTCTATTTGTCCATTCGTTTCAGATCTGTTGACAGGAGTTTTAAAAAAATTTATTCCTAGATTCAAAATGGCTTGTTCGATAATATTTGAAACAAAACTACTTTCATTGTCCATTACGATTTGTGCTGGTAAATCCCAGTCATATAATAGTTGTAAAAGAACATTTTTAATGTCTGCTATAGATTTTGATTCAATGGGTCTGATTTTTTAAATATTTTGAGAATTTATCTAACGATGAGATAAATAAGTTATTGGCATTATACGCAAATATATCTGTCGTGAATACCACGATCGAACGAAATTTTAAGCAATAATTTTAGGCGTGTCTTGGCGTGACTGTCGCCAAAATTATAATTTTATTTGTGTTCAAATTCGCCGATCCAAAAGGCCTATTTTCCTTCTGTCGTCTTTTTTATACCCGGAGCTCAGGCTCCCATTTGCACACGCAGGTGCTCCTGAGCTCCTCTGGAACGCAAACCCGCGGTCTGGCAAACGCATCCTCCATCTACATCAAACGCAACCGATGACAGCTCGTCACTGTTGTGACATCGTCTCCCCAAATAAGCGTGCGCGTCGTTCGCTTGTTTATGTGTGCTGTCATCTAACCATGCGCCTGATTTGTGCTGCAGCAGGTAAGTATACTCATATGCTTATTTTTTTTTAAGGTTGCTACGTTACCGCCGGATACGTCCAGAACAGCCAACTTCGTCGCCGGTCGTTCCAATGTGCCACTGGCTGTTCTTAAGGTTACCCGCCTCACTTGGCCGTCCTTCGACCGTATCACTCCCACCACTCGTCCTCTGGGCCATGTGTTCCGCGGTAGGTTCGCATCCACTATCACCACAACGTCTCCTTCTGCGATAGGGCGTACCGGCTTAAACCATTTCGTCCGGCGGGTGAGCGTAGGTAGGTAGTCAGCTATCCACTTTTTCCAGAACATATCGGCCAGTAACTGTGACGTCTTCCAGGATGTTTTAAGAGCCGCTGCGCTGTCGTCGTAGTTGGTAAGTGGTTTGTCCCCGCTCGCGCTTCCCAGGAGGAAGTGATTTGGCGTCAATGGTGGCTCTGAAACGTCATCCAATGGCAAATACGTTAACGGACGTGAATTAATTACCATCTCTATCTCCGCCAGCGCCGTGCCCAGAATTTCGTCGGTAGGGTGTCTCGGAAGCCGTAAAGCGATGATGTTCTTCTTTACCGACTGCACCAACCGCTCCCAGCATCCCCCGAAATGCGGCGCTCCTGGTGGATTGAATTTCCATATCAGTGCCTGTGACGTAAATTCCTCCATCAACTGTTCACGATCAACGTTCTTCAAGCCTTCTCTCAGCTCTCTCGATGCGCCAACGAAGTTAGTTCCGCAGTCAGACAGTATTTCAGCCGGCGCTCCACGTTTCGCGATAAAACGTCTAATCGCCAGGATGCACGACGACGTCGTTAGCGAGTGCGCTACTTCGAGATGGATCGCTCTTGTGGTTAAACACGTGAAAAGGACGCCCCATCGTTTCTCCACTCGTCTGCCCACGGCTACTGTCAAGGGGCCGAAGTAATCGACCCCGGTGAACGTGAAGGCGCGTTGGTAAGCTGCCAATCTTTCGACTGGAAGATTTCCCATCTCCGGAGGATCCGGCGCTGCGTCACGATTTTTGCATTCCTGGCATGCTCGGCGGACGCGATCGTACTCGGAACGCAGGCGTGGCACTTCGAATCTCTCCCTAATCGCGTTCAATGCTGTCTGGTGGTTCAAATGATGATACCGTTGGTGGTAGTACTCCATCAGCAGTGTGGTGACTCGGTGTCTCTTAGGCAGGATAATAGGACGCTTGGTGTCCTCGCTGACCCATGGGCAGTTTATCAGTCGTCCCCGAGACCTCATCACGTCATGCTCATCCAGTTCCGGTGAGAGTTTGTATAGAGTGCTATCCTTTTTAACAACCCTTTGCATTCCAGACTTCCCGACACGGTTTTGCAGGCCTCGGACCTCTTCAGGAAATGCCTCTCGCTGAGTTAGACGGAATATAATCCTTTCGGCCCGTCGTAATTCTTCCTGGGTAAGTGGGCCAACACTCTTCCGACCCTTTTTAGCCTTTAGCTCGAAAATGAAGCGGACAATGAATCCGACTGTCCTCAGCAATACGTTCCACTGAGAAAATCGTTCGAAGGATATAAACTGCTCTTTCGTGGCGTGGTGTAACAGCGACACCCGAATTTCCTCGGACGTCTCCCCAGTATCGGTTCCTTGCCCAGGCCACGTGTGGTCCGATTCCCAAAGAAAATCAGGGCCACGATACCACTGGCTCGAAGCGCTTAAATCCGGGTCTCGTTGCCACTTCGTACCAAGATCTGCGACATTTATCTTGGTTGAGATCCAGCGCCAGTCTTTCACGGCCGTATGCTCTAGCAGTTCTCCAACGCGACAGGCCACAAACTGACTGTATCGACGGTGGTCCGAACGTAACCAGCTTACCACGTTGCGAGAGTCGGTCCAATAGAATACGCGATCTAATCGAATGCGGTGGGATTGTATTATGGTGTTCGCTAACCTTGATCCAATAACTGCGGCTTGCAGCTCAAGGCGCGGAATCGTCGTATGTCGCAGGTTTGTCACTCGAGTTTTCGAGCCTACGAAGGCACATTCGATTGAGCTACCTTCTTCGAACCTTACGTACGCTACTGCTGCCATAGCGCTTTCGCTCGCATCGCAGAAGATATGCAGCTGGGCGTGTTTATATCGGTCAGACGTGAGGAGGCGGTAGCATCTTGGGATCTTGATATCTGTTACTTTGGGAAGAACTGCCAACCATCGGTTCCAACCTTCGGCAATGTTTCCCCCAATTTGATGATTCTTTGTTAAATCGTAAATAACAAAGTTGGTGGGAACTAACGACGACAGGCAGAGTATTAATCTGAAATGGAAAAAGGACCAAGTTCTTATCAATTACGTCTCCTTAGATTTACTTTATGAATTTTACGATTATTTGAATCGATTACATATGTTAGAAAGTTCTCCTTTATTTTTATTATATGATACCTACTTTCACGTTTATTATTATTATTATTATCTGGATCAAAATCTTGATAAGTTTTAGTTGCTATCTTTGCTTCACGTTGCTGGAACAAGTTAGCTATTTTTTCTCATTTACATCTCTTTGTCTGACCCTTTCTTCAAATGTTAAATTTTCTTAATTTTCCCCAATAAAAATATTTTTGGGTGTGTTATTGATGAAACTGTGAATCGAATTGTTATACTTATAAGCTGCTTCCTGCATGAGTGATTTAACTGTAATATCTGGTTTTAGTGCTTTTATGCAACTAGCAATTTCACGGATCGTTGAATGGCATATCTCTATTTGTCCATTCGTTTCAGATCTGTTGACAGGAGTTTTATAAAAATTTATTCCTAGATTCAAAATGGCTTGTTCGATAATATTTGAAACAAAACTACTTTCATTGTCCATTACGATTTGTGCTGGTAAATCCCAGTCATATAATAGTTGTAAAAGAACATTTTTAATGTCTGCTATAGATTTTGATTTAATGGGTCTGATTTTTTAAATATTTTGAGAATTTATCTAACGATGAGATAAATAAGTTATTGGCATTATACGCAAATATATCTGTCGTGAATACCACGATCGAACGAAATTTTAAGCAATAATTTTAGGCGTGTCTTGGCGTGACTGTCGCCAAAATTATAATTTTATTTGTGTTCAAATTCGCCGATCCAAAAGGCCTATTTTCCTTCTGTCGTCTTTTTTATACCCGGAGCTCAGGCTCCCATTTGCACACGCAGGTGCTCCTGAGCTCCTCTGGAACGCAAACCCGCGGTCTGGCAAACGCATCCTCCATCTACATCAAACGCAACCGATGACAGCTCGTCACTGTTGTGACATCGTCTCCCCAAATAAGCGTGCGCGTCGTTCGCTTGTTTATGTGTGCTGTCATCTAACCATGCGCCTGATTTGTGCTGCAGCAGGTAAGTATACTCATATGCTTATTTTTTTTAAAGGTTGCTACGTTACCGCCGGATACGTCCAGAACAGCCAACTTCGTCGCCGGTCGTTCCAATGTGCCACTGGCTGTTCTTAAGGTTACCCGCCTCACTTGGCCGTCCTTCGACCGTATCACTCCCACCACTCGTCCTCTGGGCCATGTGTTCCGCGGTAGGTTCGCATCCACTATCACCACAACGTCTCCTTCTGCGATAGGGCGTACCGGCTTAAACCATTTCGTCCGGCGGGTGAGCGTAGGTAGGTAGTCAGCTATCCACTTTTTCCAGAACATATCGGCCAGTAACTGTGACGTCTTCCAGGATGTTTTAAGAGCCGCTGCGCTGTCGTCGTAGTTGGTAAGTGGTTTGTCCCCGCTCGCGCTTCCCAGGAGGAAGTGATTTGGCGTCAATGGTGGCTCTGAAACGTCATCCAATGGCAAATACGTTAACGGACGTGAAATAATTACCATCTCTATCTCCGCCAGCGCCGTGCCCAGAATTTCGTCGGTAGGGTGTCTCGGAAGCCGTAAAGCGATGATGTTCTTCTTTACCGACTGCACCAACCGCTCCCAGCATCCCCCGAAATGCGGCGCTCCTGGTGGATTGAATTTCCATATCAGTGCCTGTGACGTAAATTCCTCCATCAACTGTTCACGATCAACGTTCTTCAAGCCTTCTCTCAGCTCTCTCGATGCGCCAACGAAGTTAGTTCCGCAGTCAGACAGTATTTCAGCCGGCGCTCCACGTTTCGCGATAAAACGTCTAATCGCCAGGATGCACGACGACGTCGTTAGCGAGTGCGCTACTTCGAGATGGATCGCTCTTGTGGTTAAACACGTGAAAAGGACGCCCCATCGTTTCTCCACTCGTCTGCCCACGGCTACTGTCAAGGGGCCGAAGTAATCGACCCCGGTGAACGTGAAGGCGCGTTGGTAAGCTGCCAATCTTTCGACTGGAAGATTTCCCATCTCCGGAGGATCCGGCGCTGCGTCACGATTTTTGCATTCCTGGCATGCTCGGCGGACGCGATCGTACTCGGAACGCAGGCGTGGCACTTCGAATCTCTCCCTAATCGCGTTCAATGCTGTCTGGTGGTTCAAATGATGATACCGTTGGTGGTAGTACTCCATCAGCAGTGTGGTGACTCGGTGTCTCTTAGGCAGGATAATAGGACGCTTGGTGTCCTCGCTGACCCATGGGCAGTTTATCAGTCGTCCCCGAGACCTCATCACGTCATGCTCATCCAGTTCCGGTGAGAGTTTGTATAGAGTGCTATCCTTTTTAACAACCCTTTGCATTCCAGACTTCCCGACACGGTTTTGCAGGCCTCGGACCTCTTCAGGAAATGCCTCTCGCTGAGTTAGACGGAATATAATCCTTTCGGCCCGTCGTAATTCTTCCTGGGTAAGTGGGCCAACACTCTTCCGACCCTTTTTAGCCTTTAGCTCGAAAATGAAGCGGACAATGAATCCGACTGTCCTCAGCAATACGTTCCACTGAGAAAATCGTTCGAAGGATATAAACTGCTCTTTCGTGGCGTGGTGTAACAGCGACACCCGAATTTCCTCGGACGTCTCCCCAGTATCGGTTCCTTGCCCAGGCCACGTGTGGTCCGATTCCCAAAGAAAATCAGGGCCACGATACCACTGGCTCGAAGCGCTTAAATCCGGGTCTCGTTGCCACTTCGTACCAAGATCTGCGACATTTATCTTGGTTGAGATCCAGCGCCAGTCTTTCACGGCCGTATGCTCTAGCAGTTCTCCAACGCGACAGGCCACAAACTGACTGTATCGACGGTGGTCCGAACGTAACCAGCTTACCACGTTGCGAGAGTCGGTCCAATAGAATACGCGATCTAATCGAATGCGGTGGGATTGTATTATGGTGTTCGCTAACCTTGATCCAATAACTGCGGCTTGCAGCTCAAGGCGCGGAATCGTCGTATGTCGCAGGTTTGTCACTCGAGTTTTCGAGCCTACGAAGGCACATTCGATTGAGCTACCTTCTTCGAACCTTACGTACGCTACTGCTGCCATAGCGCTTTCGCTCGCATCGCAGAAGATATGCAGCTGGGCGTGTGTTAAAACCATTAGGCCCTTCAGGCAAAGGGTAACACGGAGAATGGTCAGTACTCAGCGAGTGCTGAACCTGACCGCTTAAACAGATGCGTGAGGTCAAAAGAGATAGTGCGGCGAGATAATACAAGGAAGAGAGAAAAGATCATTGAGTGAGATAAGCGAGTGAACAACGTACATCAAATCATCATTACAATCCGGGTTGCGGCAAAAAAGATACTATAACTGTAATTATTTCTTTTATTAGACTAAGATTATTATTAAATAAACTCTTTCCTTTTAGTTTGAGCTGTATTCAAACAATCACTGCTACAAAAATAGTAAATTTCCCAACAATTACTCAAAAGTTATACACATAACCTCACTTTGAGATGGGAAGCTGCAGCAAGTGCAACGAGCCGGATGATGACCGCATGGTCGCTTGCGACGTTTGCGAATCTTGGTTTCATTTCGTCTGCGTGAACGAATCCCCCGGTGTGGAACATCGTGAGTTCCAATGCACGAAATGCACCGCAATGAGGGAGAAAAAGGGGAAAACTTCCGATGACAAATCAGTTACCGGAATTCTTCCGAACCCCTTACCTCAACCAGCGGTGTTCGAGCAATCGGCCTCCGGAGAAAACACAACGCTGACGAATAGGAAATCAAACGAAAAGGACACCAAACAAAGGTGTAACAGCATCTCGCTCTTGTCAAAGGCGTCAAAAGGCTCCACTCTTCGCCTGAAGATGGAAATGCTTCACATGGAAGAGGAGTTGGAGCTGAAGAAGAAGCAGCTGGAAGTTGAACACCAACTTGCTCAAAAACGCATCCAGCTAGAAAAGGAGATGCAGGAGAAGCAGATGGCGGAGGAGCAACATTACCAGCGACAACAGTGCCTTCTACAGGAAAAGTTTTCTCGTGACCGAAGCCAGTTAGTGGCCCAACTGGAAAGAGATAATTCGAGCGTCGACGGGGCAGCAAGTGGACGGTATCCGGGCAACGTATCGGAATGCACTAGCCAAAGTAAAGTGCATGATTGGCTGGTACACCGTAGTGCTGATGGTAAAAGGTCGGCGTTTAAAGAAGATGTTGTGGAGGTCCCACATGGAACCCGTTACCAAACGGACAAACTGAGTCTGGAACCGTCGCGCCCGATAATAGGACATTCATCTGTTCGACGACAATCGGGCAACTGCGACCAGCAATCGGTGAATTTTCTAGACGGGCCGGGGCCGACCAGAGCACAATGCGCCGCCCGACAAGTAATCGTAAAAAAGTTGCCAACGTTCACCGGCAGAGTAGAAGAGTGGCCGCTATTTTACAGCAGCTACACCACATCGACAGACGCATGTGGTTTCAGCAACGTCGAAAATCTAGTTCGACTCCAAGAATGCTTGAAGGGACCTGCGCTGGAATCGGTCCGTAGTCGTTTACTTTTGCCGAATTCAGTGCCGCAGGTGATAGCAACGCTTCGCATGCTGTACGGTCGACCCGAACAGCTGATTCACGCTTTGCTCAGTAAAGTTCGCAAGGTGGATGCTCCGAAAGGTGATCGACTTGAGACTTTCGTTCCTTTCGGGATGGCGGTCCAGGAACTGTGTGATCATTTGGAGGCCACTGACCTGCAGGATCACTTGGTAAATCCCACTCTCATCCAGGAACTCGTCGAAAAACTCCCAGCCGCCACGAAGCGCGAGTGGGTCCAGTATCGGAGATTAGCAGGACGTGTAACACTTCGAACTTTCGCGGATTTTATGTCCAACATCGTATCAGAGATCAGTGAGGTGGTTCTCGCATTCGAACCAAAACACACCACACCTGCCCATCAAAGGACAAAGGAAAAAGGCTTTGTTCATGCGCACAGAGAAACTGGTAGTTCGGATGTGAGCACCCAAACCACTTGTCACGTATGCAAACAGGATGGACATCGTGTTCGAAACTGTGAAGTTTTTCGGAGTATGACCGTTACGGAGCGACTGAAATGCCAGGAACACCACAAGTTGTGTGAACGTTGCCTGAACGCACACCAGGGCTGGTGCAAGTTTAAAATATCCTGCAACATCGGAAACTGCCGAAAAAATCACCATCCGTTGGTACATCGGAACGGCATTACAAACCCAGCTCAGAGGAGAATTGATCACCACGCTACTGAACAGCACCACGTCCATACCACCGAGCAGCGTCAAGTGATCTTCCGGATCGTACCGATCACGGTCTTTAGTAATCAACGATCGATAACAACGTTTGCTTACTTGGACGAGGGTTCGTCTATGACCCTTATTCAAGAGGACCTAGCCGAAAAATTGAAGGCTAATGGACGATCACAACCCTTGACACTACAGTGGACAGGAAATATCGTACGTCAAGAACGCGACTCCGTATGTTTGTCCTTGCAGGTGGCCGATGGCCCAAGGGGACAAAGATTGCCGTTAAATGATGCACGCACGGTTAAGAACTTGTACCTGCCGAAGCAACGTATAAACTTTAAGGAAGTGGTTGCTGAATATCCCCACCTAAACGGAGTTTATACAGCCAAACAAGACGGAGAGGAACCAAAAATCCTAATCGGGTTTAACAACGTGCACCTGATAGCTCCTTTAGACTCCAGAATTGGGAATATCAATGAGCCAATCGCGGTGAAGTCTAAACTTGGTTGGACAATCTACGGACCTCGGGGAAACGCGCATGGAGGAGGCTTTCTAGGATATCACCGAGAGCTTACCAACCAGGAGTTACACGACGTTATGCGCGAGTATTTTGTGGCGGAAGACACGGGTGTGACGGTCCGAGAACTGCCGGAGTCAGCGGAAATTCGTCGAGCCAGAGAGATACTTAACAAAACAACAGTGCGTGTTGGTGACCGGTTTGAGACCGGACTCCTCTTCAAAGAAGACGATTTCGAAATGCCGGACAGTTATCCCATGGCTCTGAAGCGGTTGGCTGGTCTCGAGCGACGATTGAAAAAGGATCCCACCCTCGAAAAGGCAGTGCGGTTAAAAATTGAAGAATACCAGGAAAAACAGTACGCTCATAAATTGACACCAGAAGAACTGACCTCGGGAAACCTTAAGAGGACTTGGTATCTTCCTCTCGGCGTGGTTGTCAACCCAAAAAAGCCGGGTAAGATACGACTCGTTCTGGATGCCGCGGCCCGAGTTAATGGAACGTCGCTAAATTCAGTTTTACTCTCTGGTCCGGACCTTCTGACTTCGCTGCCCGCAATAATCCAACAGTTCCGAGAACGACCGGTGGCTTTCAAGGCGGACATACGGGAAATGTTTCACCAGTATAAGATTCGAGAGGCCGACAAGCATGTATTGCGATTTCTGTTCAGAACGGATCCTTCGTCAAAACCGGATGTATATGTTATGGATGTGGGCACCTTTGGGGCTGCTTGCTCACCTACCTCAGCCCAATTTGTAAAAAATTTGAACGCGTCCCAACATGCAGATCGATTCCCGGATGCAGCAAAGGCCATAATGCGTCGGCATTATGTAGACGACTACCTCGACAGCGCAGATACAGCCGACGAAGCCATTAATCGAGCGAAGCAGGTCCGGTACATTCATTCCCAAGCTGGCTTCGAGCTGCATAGTTGGGTTTCAAACAACAGAGCTGTTACTCGAGCGCTGGGCAGTCAAGAAGCCTATGAACCAGTGTCGTTGCAATCAGAAGTTGATGGGACGAAAGAACGCGTTCTTGGGATTCTATGGTGCAACCGAGAGGACATCTTTTCTTTCTCCACCAATATGCGACAGGATTTACTACCGTACTTCATTGGCGATCAACGACCGACGAAGCGGATTGCCCTGCGCTGCGTGATGAGTCTTTTTGATCCACTCGGATTCCTGTCTCCCTTTACCATTCACGGCAAGATCCTTTTGCAAAATCTGTGGCGCACTGGCTGCGATTGGGATCAGCTGATCGACAACGAAAACAACACACTTTGGTCCCTATGGAGCTCGAAGCTGCCGCAGATTGAAGACGTGAAAATTCCACGCTGCTATCTACAGGGTGCTAACCCGAAGGCGTACGATACGTTACAGCTCCATGTGTTCGTCGACGCCGGTGAACAGGCGTATGGCGCCGTTGCCTATTTCCGCATCGAAACCGACGATGGTCCTCGGTGCACTTTGATAATGGCAAAAACAAAGGTGGCTCCTTTGAAGCAGATGTCCATCCCTCGCATGGAACTAATGGGCGCGGTGTTAGGAGCGAGGTTGTTAAATTCGGTTGAGGCTAATCATGAACTGAAGGTTACAAAACGAGTGCTCTGGACCGATTCGCAGAACGTGCTTTCATGGATTCGATCCGATCAACGCAAGTACAAACCCTTTGTAGCCTTCAGAATCGGTGAAATTCTGCAGGAGACGAAAATCGATGAGTGGCGCTGGGTCCCATCGAAATCCAACGTAGCAGATATACTCACTAAGTGGGGCAAAGGTCCAAGCCTGGATTCTGAAGGACCCTGGTTCACAGGACCTCAGTTTCTTCAACAACCAGAGGAAATGTGGCCGGTGCAAGAGAACTTCATAGCAAATACGATAACCGAACTTCGTGCCTGCCACCTGTTCCACTCCTCGGAAGTGGATCCACCATTGATCAATGTAGGGCGTTTCTCTAAGTGGAATATACTCCTGCGAACAATCTGCAGCGTGTACAGATTCATTGCTAACTGCCGACGTCGGATTGCTGGTACGCCTATCGAGGTTATTCCAGACGCGACTGAAAAACTGAAACAATTGGTGTTACGTAACGTCGACTGCACTATTGTTCCGTTGAAGCAAGAGGAACACCAATTAGCTGAGATCTTGCTGTGGAAGATGGCCCAACGAGATTCGTTCCCTTGCGAAGTGGCCATTACCACGAAGAACCGTCAACTCACATCAGAAAATTGGATTTCGATTGACAAAAATAGCGCTATTTATAGCTGCAAGCCGTTCCTTGACGAACATGGAGTTTTGCGGATGGATGGAAGAACGAAGTTCGCGGAGTTCATCCCCTATGACGCTAGATTCCCAATCATCCTACCGAGGGACCATTCAGTCACCGATCTGCTATTGAGCGAATATCATAGACGGTATGCGCACGCAAGCCGAGAGACAACATTCAACGAATTGCGACAACGTTTCTATGTTCCGAGACTGCGCAGTGGCGTAACGCGGGCGATGAAGAACTGCCAGTGGTGTAAAGTTAAAAAGAGTCGACCACACGTTCCTATGATTGCACCTGTACCTATACAACGAGTGACGCCGTTCCTGAGACCTTTTAGCTATGTGGGCCTAGACTACTTTGGCCCTATCGAGGTGACCGTAGGTCGACGTATCGAGAAAAGGTGGGTTGTGCTCTTTACGTGCCTCACAGTTCGTGCAGTGCATTTAGAGGTGGCACACAAATTGGACACGGATTCGTGCATCAAGGCCATTCGAAGATTCGTTCTGCGTAAGGGTCCACCAATTATTTTCTTCTCGGATAATGGCACAAACCTAAAGGCAGCTAACAAGGAACTCCAGGAGCAGATTCGAAGAATCGGGACAGCCTGTGGTAATGTCTTTACCAATGCCAGGACTCGTTGGTGCTTCAACCCACCATCGGCACCCCATATGGGGGGTATATGGGAACGTATGGTACGAACCGTCAAGACGACTATGGCGACGCTAAACTCGGATCACCGTATGAGCGATGAGACCTTTTTGACCGTCATTGCCGAGGCGGAAGAGATCGTCAACTGCAGACCGTTGGTGTACATGCCACAGGAGTCATCGGATGCCGAGGCACTTACGCCCAATCATTTTTTGCGAGGCGCCGTCACCGAATTAAAAGATCATTGCATTGCTCCAACGGGTCAGGCAGAAGCACTGCGGAGCACTTACCAAAGGTCTCAATATATAGCAGACGAATTGTGGAAACGCTGGTTGAAAGAGTACGTGCCCTCCTTAAACGCGAGTAGCAAGTGGCTGGAGGATTCGAAACCACTCCAACCGGGGGACCTCGTGTTCATCACGGACGACCAAAATCGCAACGGATGGGTCCGAGGACGAGTGGACGACGTCATCATCGGGAAGGACGGACGAATTAGGCAAGCTGTGGTTCGTACTTCCTGTGGTCTATTCCGGCGACCTGTGGCTAAACTTGCCGTCATAGAGATTGGATCAACAAGTAAACCTGCCCCAGAAGCCGATTCTGGACAAGGTTTACGGGCCGGGGAAATGTTAAAACCATTAGGCCCTTCAGGCAAAGGGTAACACGGAGAATGGTCAGTACTCAGCGAGTGCTGAACCTGACCGCTTAAACAGATGCGTGAGGTCAAAAGAGATAGTGCGGCGAGATAATACAAGGAAGAGAGAAAAGATCATTGAGTGAGATAAGCGAGTGAACAACGTACATCAAATCATCATTACAATCCGGGTTGCGGCAAAAAAGATACTATAACTGTAATTATTTCTTTTATTAGACTAAGATTATTATTAAATAAACTCTTTCCTTTTAGTTTGAGCTGTATTCAAACAATCACTGCTACAAAAATAGTAAATTTCCCAACAGCGTGTTTATATCGGTCAGACGTGAGGAGGCGGTAGCATCTTGGGATCTTGATATCTGTTACTTTGGGAAGAACTGCCAACCATCGGTTCCAACCTTCGGCAATGTTTCCCCCAATTTGATGATTCTTTGTTAAATCGTAAATAACAAAGTTGGTGGGAACTAACGACGACAGGCAGAGTATTAATCTGAAATGGAAAAAGGACCAAGTTCTTATCAATTACGTCTCCTTAGATTTACTTTATGAATTTTACGATTATTTGAATCGATTACATATGTTAGAAAGTTCTCCTTTATTTTTATTATATGATACCTACTTTCACGTTTATTATTATTATTATTATCTGGATCAAAATCTTGATAAGTTTTAGTTGCTATCTTTGCTTCACGTTGCTGGAACAAGTTAGCTATTTTTTCTCATTTACATCTCTTTGTCTGACCCTTTCTTCAAATGTTAAATTTTCTTAATTTTCCCCAATAAAAATATTTTTGGGTGTGTTATTGATGAAACTGTGAATCGAATTGTTATACTTATAAGCTGCTTCCTGCATGAGTGATTTAACTGTAATATCTGGTTTTAGTGCTTTTATGCAACTAGCAATTTCACGGATCGTTGAATGGCATATCTCTATTTGTCCATTCGTTTCAGATCTGTTGACAGGAGTTTTATAAAAATTTATTCCTAGATTCAAAATGGCTTGTTCGATAATATTTGAAACAAAACTACTTTCATTGTCCATTACGATTTGTGCTGGTAAATCCCAGTCATATAATAGTTGTAAAAGAACATTTTTAATGTCTGCTATAGATTTTGATTTAATGGGTCTGATTTTTTAAATATTTTGAGAATTTATCTAACGATGAGATAAATAAGTTATTGGCATTATACGCAAATATATCTGTCGTGAATACCACGATCGAACGAAATTTTAAGCAATAATTTTAGGCGTGTCTTGGCGTGACTGTCGCCAAAATTATAATTTTATTTGTGTTCAAATTCGCCGATCCAAAAGGCCTATTTTCCTTCTGTCGTCTTTTTTATACCCGGAGCTCAGGCTCCCATTTGCACACGCAGGTGCTCCTGAGCTCCTCTGGAACGCAAACCCGCGGTCTGGCAAACGCATCCTCCATCTACATCAAACGCAACCGATGACAGCTCGTCACTGTTGTGACATCGTCTCCCCAAATAAGCGTGCGCGTCGTTCGCTTGTTTATGTGTGCTGTCATCTAACCATGCGCCTGATTTGTGCTGCAGCAGGTAAGTATACTCATATGCTTATTTTTTTTTAAGGTTGCTACGTTACCGCCGGATACGTCCAGAACAGCCAACTTCGTCGCCGGTCGTTCCAATGTGCCACTGGCTGTTCTTAAGGTTACCCGCCTCACTTGGCCGTCCTTCGACCGTATCACTCCCACCACTCGTCCTCTGGGCCATGTGTTCCGCGGTAGGTTCGCATCCACTATCACCACAACGTCTCCTTCTGCGATAGGGCGTACCGGCTTAAACCATTTCGTCCGGCGGGTGAGCGTAGGTAGGTAGTCAGCTATCCACTTTTTCCAGAACATATCGGCCAGTAACTGTGACGTCTTCCAGGATGTTTTAAGAGCCGCTGCGCTGTCGTCGTAGTTGGTAAGTGGTTTGTCCCCGCTCGCGCTTCCCAGGAGGAAGTGATTTGGCGTCAATGGTGGCTCTGAAACGTCATCCAATGGCAAATACGTTAACGGACGTGAATTAATTACCATCTCTATCTCCGCCAGCGCCGTGCCCAGAATTTCGTCGGTAGGGTGTCTCGGAAGCCGTAAAGCGATGATGTTCTTCTTTACCGACTGCACCAACCGCTCCCAGCATCCCCCGAAATGCGGCGCTCCTGGTGGATTGAATTTCCATATCAGTGCCTGTGACGTAAATTCCTCCATCAACTGTTCACGATCAACGTTCTTCAAGCCTTCTCTCAGCTCTCTCGATGCGCCAACGAAGTTAGTTCCGCAGTCAGACAGTATTTCAGCCGGCGCTCCACGTTTCGCGATAAAACGTCTAATCGCCAGGATGCACGACGACGTCGTTAGCGAGTGCGCTACTTCGAGATGGATCGCTCTTGTGGTTAAACACGTGAAAAGGACGCCCCATCGTTTCTCCACTCGTCTGCCCACGGCTACTGTCAAGGGGCCGAAGTAATCGACCCCGGTGAACGTGAAGGCGCGTTGGTAAGCTGCCAATCTTTCGACTGGAAGATTTCCCATCTCCGGAGGATCCGGCGCTGCGTCACGATTTTTGCATTCCTGGCATGCTCGGCGGACGCGATCGTACTCGGAACGCAGGCGTGGCACTTCGAATCTCTCCCTAATCGCGTTCAATGCTGTCTGGTGGTTCAAATGATGATACCGTTGGTGGTAGTACTCCATCAGCAGTGTGGTGACTCGGTGTCTCTTAGGCAGGATAATAGGACGCTTGGTGTCCTCGCTGACCCATGGGCAGTTTATCAGTCGTCCCCGAGACCTCATCACGTCATGCTCATCCAGTTCCGGTGAGAGTTTGTATAGAGTGCTATCCTTTTTAACAACCCTTTGCATTCCAGACTTCCCGACACGGTTTTGCAGGCCTCGGACCTCTTCAGGAAATGCCTCTCGCTGAGTTAGACGGAATATAATCCTTTCGGCCCGTCGTAATTCTTCCTGGGTAAGTGGGCCAACACTCTTCCGACCCTTTTTAGCCTTTAGCTCGAAAATGAAGCGGACAATGAATCCGACTGTCCTCAGCAATACGTTCCACTGAGAAAATCGTTCGAAGGATATAAACTGCTCTTTCGTGGCGTGGTGTAACAGCGACACCCGAATTTCCTCGGACGTCTCCCCAGTATCGGTTCCTTGCCCAGGCCACGTGTGGTCCGATTCCCAAAGAAAATCAGGGCCACGATACCACTGGCTCGAAGCGCTTAAATCCGGGTCTCGTTGCCACTTCGTACCAAGATCTGCGACATTTATCTTGGTTGAGATCCAGCGCCAGTCTTTCACGGCCGTATGCTCTAGCAGTTCTCCAACGCGACAGGCCACAAACTGACTGTATCGACGGTGGTCCGAACGTAACCAGCTTACCACGTTGCGAGAGTCGGTCCAATAGAATACGCGATCTAATCGAATGCGGTGGGATTGTATTATGGTGTTCGCTAACCTTGATCCAATAACTGCGGCTTGCAGCTCAAGGCGCGGAATCGTCGTATGTCGCAGGTTTGTCACTCGAGTTTTCGAGCCTACGAAGGCACATTCGATTGAGCTACCTTCTTCGAACCTTACGTACGCTACTGCTGCCATAGCGCTTTCGCTCGCATCGCAGAAGATATGCAGCTGGGCGTGTTTATATCGGTCAGACGTGAGGAGGCGGTAGCATCTTGGGATCTTGATATCTGTTACTTTGGGAAGAACTGCCAACCATCGGTTCCAACCTTCGGCAATGTTTCCCCCAATTTGATGATTCTTTGTTAAATCGTAAATAACAAAGTTGGTGGGAACTAACGACGACAGGCAGAGTATTAATCTGAAATGGAAAAAGGACCAAGTTCTTATCAATTACGTCTCCTTAGATTTACTTTATGAATTTTACGATTATTTGAATCGATTACATATGTTAGAAAGTTCTCCTTTATTTTTATTATATGATACCTACTTTCACGTTTATTATTATTATTATTATCTGGATCAAAATCTTGATAAGTTTTAGTTGCTATCTTTGCTTCACGTTGCTGGAACAAGTTAGCTATTTTTTCTCATTTACATCTCTTTGTCTGACCCTTTCTTCAAATGTTAAATTTTCTTAATTTTCCCCAATAAAAATATTTTTGGGTGTGTTATTGATGAAACTGTGAATCGAATTGTTATACTTATAAGCTGCTTCCTGCATGAGTGATTTAACTGTAATATCTGGTTTTAGTGCTTTTATGCAACTAGCAATTTCACGGATCGTTGAATGGCATATCTCTATTTGTCCATTCGTTTCAGATCTGTTGACAGGAGTTTTAAAAAAATTTATTCCTAGATTCAAAATGGCTTGTTCGATAATATTTGAAACAAAACTACTTTCATTGTCCATTACGATTTGTGCTGGTAAATCCCAGTCATATAATAGTTGTAAAAGAACATTTTTAATGTCTGCTATAGATTTTGATTTAATGGGTCTGATTTTTTAAATATTTTGAGAATTTATCTAACGATGAGATAAATAAGTTATTGGCATTATACGCAAATATATCTGTCGTGAATACCACGATCGAACGAAATTTTAAGCAATAATTTTAGGCGTGTCTTGGCGTGACTGTCGCCAAAATTATAATTTTATTTGTGTTCAAATTCGCCGATCCAAAAGGCCTATTTTCCTTCTGTCGTCTCTTTTATACCCGGAGCTCAGGCTCCCATTTGCACACGCAGGTGCTCCTGAGCTCCTCTGGAACGCAAACCCGCGGTCTGGCAAACGCATCCTCCATCTACATCAAACGCAACCGATGACAGCTCGTCACTGTTGTGACATCGTCTCCCCAAATAAGCGTGCGCGTCGTTCGCTTGTTTATGTGTGCTGTCATCTAACCATGCGCCTGATTTGTGCTGCAGCAGGTAAGTATACTCATATGCTTATTTTTTTTAAAGGTTGCTACGTTACCGCCGGATACGTCCAGAACAGCCAACTTCGTCGCCGGTCGTTCCAATGTGCCACTGGCTGTTCTTAAGGTTACCCGCCTCACTTGGCCGTCCTTCGACCGTATCACTCCCACCACTCGTCCTCTGGGCCATGTGTTCCGCGGTAGGTTCGCATCCACTATCACCACAACGTCTCCTTCTGCGATAGGGCGTACCGGCTTAAACCATTTCGTCCGGCGGGTGAGCGTAGGTAGGTAGTCAGCTATCCACTTTTTCCAGAACATATCGGCCAGTAACTGTGACGTCTTCCAGGATGTTTTAAGAGCCGCTGCGCTGTCGTCGTAGTTGGTAAGTGGTTTGTCCCCGCTCGCGCTTCCCAGGAGGAAGTGATTTGGCGTCAATGGTGGCTCTGAAACGTCATCCAATGGCAAATACGTTAACGGACGTGAAATAATTACCATCTCTATCTCCGCCAGCGCCGTGCCCAGAATTTCGTCGGTAGGGTGTCTCGGAAGCCGTAAAGCGATGATGTTCTTCTTTACCGACTGCACCAACCGCTCCCAGCATCCCCCGAAATGCGGCGCTCCTGGTGGATTGAATTTCCATATCAGTGCCTGTGACGTAAATTCCTCCATCAACTGTTCACGATCAACGTTCTTCAAGCCTTCTCTCAGCTCTCTCGATGCGCCAACGAAGTTAGTTCCGCAGTCAGACAGTATTTCAGCCGGCGCTCCACGTTTCGCGATAAAACGTCTAATCGCCAGGATGCACGACGACGTCGTTAGCGAGTGCGCTACTTCGAGATGGATCGCTCTTGTGGTTAAACACGTGAAAAGGACGCCCCATCGTTTCTCCACTCGTCTGCCCACGGCTACTGTCAAGGGGCCGAAGTAATCGACCCCGGTGAACGTGAAGGCGCGTTGGTAAGCTGCCAATCTTTCGACTGGAAGATTTCCCATCTCCGGAGGATCCGGCGCTGCGTCACGATTTTTGCATTCCTGGCATGCTCGGCGGACGCGATCGTACTCGGAACGCAGGCGTGGCACTTCGAATCTCTCCCTAATCGCGTTCAATGCTGTCTGGTGGTTCAAATGATGATACCGTTGGTGGTAGTACTCCATCAGCAGTGTGGTGACTCGGTGTCTCTTAGGCAGGATAATAGGACGCTTGGTGTCCTCGCTGACCCATGGGCAGTTTATCAGTCGTCCCCGAGACCTCATCACGTCATGCTCATCCAGTTCCGGTGAGAGTTTGTATAGAGTGCTATCCTTTTTAACAACCCTTTGCATTCCAGACTTCCCGACACGGTTTTGCAGGCCTCGGACCTCTTCAGGAAATGCCTCTCGCTGAGTTAGACGGAATATAATCCTTTCGGCCCGTCGTAATTCTTCCTGGGTAAGTGGGCCAACACTCTTCCGACCCTTTTTAGCCTTTAGCTCGAAAATGAAGCGGACAATGAATCCGACTGTCCTCAGCAATACGTTCCACTGAGAAAATCGTTCGAAGGATATAAACTGCTCTTTCGTGGCGTGGTGTAACAGCGACACCCGAATTTCCTCGGACGTCTCCCCAGTATCGGTTCCTTGCCCAGGCCACGTGTGGTCCGATTCCCAAAGAAAATCAGGGCCACGATACCACTGGCTCGAAGCGCTTAAATCCGGGTCTCGTTGCCACTTCGTACCAAGATCTGCGACATTTATCTTGGTTGAGATCCAGCGCCAGTCTTTCACGGCCGTATGCTCTAGCAGTTCTCCAACGCGACAGGCCACAAACTGACTGTATCGACGGTGGTCCGAACGTAACCAGCTTACCACGTTGCGAGAGTCGGTCCAATAGAATACGCGATCTAATCGAATGCGGTGGGATTGTATTATGGTGTTCGCTAACCTTGATCCAATAACTGCGGCTTGCAGCTCAAGGCGCGGAATCGTCGTATGTCGCAGGTTTGTCACTCGAGTTTTCGAGCCTACGAAGGCACATTCGATTGAGCTACCTTCTTCGAACCTTACGTACGCTACTGCTGCCATAGCGCTTTCGCTCGCATCGCAGAAGATATGCAGCTGGGCGTGTTTATATCGGTCAGACGTGAGGAGGCGGTAGCATCTTGGGATCTTGATATCTGTTACTTTGGGAAGAACTGCCAACCATCGGTTCCAACCTTCGGCAATGTTTCCCCCAATTTGATGATTCTTTGTTAAATCGTAAATAACAAAGTTGGTGGGAACTAACGACGACAGGCAGAGTATTAATCTGAAATGGAAAAAGGACCAAGTTCTTATCAATTACGTCTCCTTAGATTTACTTTATGAATTTTACGATTATTTGAATCGATTACATATGTTAGAAAGTTCTCCTTTATTTTTATTATATGATACCTACTTTCACGTTTATTATTATTATTATTATCTGGATCAAAATCTTGATAAGTTTTAGTTGCTATCTTTGCTTCACGTTGCTGGAACAAGTAAGCTATTTTTTCTCATTTACATCTCTTTGTCTGACCCTTTCTTCAAATGTTAAATTTTCTTAATTTTCCCCAATAAAAATATTTTTGGGTGTGTTATTGATGAAACTGTGAATCGAATTGTTATACTTATAAGCTGCTTCCTGCATGAGTGATTTAACTGTAATATCTGGTTTTAGTGCTTTTATGCAACTAGCAATTTCACGGATCGTTGAATGGCATATCTCTATTTGTCCATTCGTTTCAGATCTGTTGACAGGAATTTTAAAAAAATTTATTCCTAGATTCAAAATGGCTTGTTCGATAATATTTGAAACAAAACTACTTTCATTGTCCATTACGATTTGTGCTGGTAAATCCCAGTCATATAATAGTTGTAAAAGAACATTTTTAATGTCTGCTATAGATTTTGATTTAATGGGTCTGATTTTTTAAATATTTTGAGAATTTATCTAACGAAGAGATAAATAAGTTATTGGCATTATACGCAAATATATCTGTCGTGAATACCACGATCGAACGAAATTTTAAGCAATAATTTTAGGCGTGTCTTGGCGTGACTGTCGCCAAAATTATAATTTTATTTGTGTTCAAATTCGCCGATCCAAAAGGCCTATTTTCCTTCTGTCGTCTTTTTTATACCCGGAGCTCAGGCTCCCATTTGCACACGCAGGTGCTCCTGAGCTCCTCTGGAACGCAAACCCGCGGTCTGGCAAACGCATCCTCCATCTACATCAAACGCAACCGATGACAGCTCGTCACTGTTGTGACATCGTCTCCCCAAATAAGCGTGCGCGTCGTTCGCTTGTTTATGTGTGCTGTCATCTAACCATGCGCCTGATTTGTGCTGCAGCAGGTAAGTATACTCATATGCTTATTTTTTTTTAAGGTTGCTACGTTACCGCCGGATACGTCCAGAACAGCCAACTTCGTCGCCGGTCGTTCCAATGTGCCACTGGCTGTTCTTAAGGTTACCCGCCTCACTTGGCCGTCCTTCGACCGTATCACTCCCACCACTCGTCCTCTGGGCCATGTGTTCCGCGGTAGGTTCGCATCCACTATCACCACAACGTCTCCTTCTGCGATAGGGCGTACCGGCTTAAACCATTTCGTCCGGCGGGTGAGCGTAGGTAGGTAGTCAGCTATCCACTTTTTCCAGAACATATCGGCCAGTAACTGTGACGTCTTCCAGGATGTTTTAAGAGCCGCTGCGCTGTCGTCGTAGTTGGTAAGTGGTTTGTCCCCGCTCGCGCTTCCCAGGAGGAAGTGATTTGGCGTCAATGGTGGCTCTGAAACGTCATCCAATGGCAAATACGTTAACGGACGTGAATTAATTACCATCTCTATCTCCGCCAGCGCCGTGCCCAGAATTTCGTCGGTAGGGTGTCTCGGAAGCCGTAAAGCGATGATGTTCTTCTTTACCGACTGCACCAACCGCTCCCAGCATCCCCCGAAATGCGGCGCTCCTGGTGGATTGAATTTCCATATCAGTGCCTGTGACGTAAATTCCTCCATCAACTGTTCACGATCAACGTTCTTCAAGCCTTCTCTCAGCTCTCTCGATGCGCCAACGAAGTTAGTTCCGCAGTCAGACAGTATTTCAGCCGGCGCTCCACGTTTCGCGATAAAACGTCTAATCGCCAGGATGCACGACGACGTCGTTAGCGAGTGCGCTACTTCGAGATGGATCGCTCTTGTGGTTAAACACGTGAAAAGGACGCCCCATCGTTTCTCCACTCGTCTGCCCACGGCTACTGTCAAGGGGCCGAAGTAATCGACCCCGGTGAACGTGAAGGCGCGTTGGTAAGCTGCCAATCTTTCGACTGGAAGATTTCCCATCTCCGGAGGATCCGGCGCTGCGTCACGATTTTTGCATTCCTGGCATGCTCGGCGGATGCGATCGTACTCGGAACGCAGGCGTGGCACTTCGAATCTCTCCCTAATCGCGTTCAATGCTGTCTGGTGGTTCAAATGATGATACCGTTGGTGGTAGTACTCCATCAGCAGTGTGGTGACTCGGTGTCTCTTAGGCAGGATAATAGGACGCTTGGTGTCCTCGCTGACCCATGGGCAGTTTATCAGTCGTCCCCGAGACCTCATCACGTCATGCTCATCCAGTTCCGGTGAGAGTTTGTATAGAGTGCTATCCTTTTTAACAACCCTTTGCATTCCAGACTTCCCGACACGGTTTTGCAGGCCTCGGACCTCTTCAGGAAATGCCTCTCGCTGAGACGGAATATAATCCTTTCGGCCCGTCGTAATTCTTCCTGGGTAAGTGGGCCAACACTCTTCCGACCCTTTTTAGCCTTTAGCTCGAAAATGAAGCGGACAATGAATCCGACTGTCCTCAGCAATACGTTCCACTGAGAAAATCGTTCGAAGGATATAAACTGCTCTTTCGTGGCGTGGTGTAACAGCGACACCCGAATTTCCTCGGACGTCTCCCCAGTATCGGTTCCTTGCCCAGGCCACGTGTGGTCCGATTCCCAAAGAAAATCAGGGCCACGATACCACTGGCTCGAAGCGCTTAAATCCGGGTCTCGTTGCCACTTCGTACCAAGATCTGCGACATTTATCTTGGTTGAGATCCAGCGCCAGTCTTTCACGGCCGTATGCTCTAGCAGTTCTCCAACGCGACAGGCCACAAACTGACTGTATCGACGGTGGTCCGAACGTAACCAGCTTACCACGTTGCGAGAGTCGGTCCAATAGAATACGCGATCTAATCGAATGCGGTGGGATTGTATTATGGTGTTCGCTAACCTTGATCCAATAACTGCGGCTTGCAGCTCAAGGCGCGGAATCGTCGTATGTCGCAGGTTTGTCACTCGAGTTTTCGAGCCTACGAAGGCACATTCGATTGAGCTACCTTCTTCGAACCTTACGTACGCTACTGCTGCCATAGCGCTTTCGCTCGCATCGCAGGAGATATGCAGCTGGGCGTGTTTATATCGGTCAGACGTGAGGAGGCGGTAGCATCTTGGGATCTTGATATCTGTTACTTTGGGAAGAACTGCCAACCATCGGTTCCAACCTTCGGCAATGTTTCCCCCAATTTGATGATTCTTTGTTAAATCGTAAATAACAAAGTTGGTGGGAACTAACGACGACAGGCAGAGTATTAATCTGAAATGGAAAAAGGACCAAGTTCTTATCAATTACGTCTCCTTAGATTTACTTTATGAATTTTACGATTATTTGAATCGATTACATATGTTGGAAAGTTCTCCTTTATTTTTATTATATGTTACCTACTTTCACGTTTATTATTAGATTTATTTTTTTCAAATGAATAAGTATCTGGATCAAAATCTTGATAAGTTTTAGTTGCTATCTTTGCTTCACGTTGCTGGAACAAGTTAGCTATTTTTTCTCATTTACATCTCTTTGTCTGACCCTTTCTTCAAATGTTAAATTTTCTTAATTTTCCCCAATAAAAATATTTTTGGGTGTGTTATTGATGAAACTGTGAATCGAATTGTTATACTTATAAGCTGCTTCCTGCATGAGTGATTTAACTGTAATATCTGGTTTTAGTGCTTTTATGCAACTAGCAATTTCACGGATCGTTGAATGGCATATCTCTATTTGTCCATTCGTTTCAGATCTGTTGACAGGAGTTTTAAAATAATTTATTCCTAGATTCAAAATGGCTTGTTCGATAATATTTGAAACAAAACTACTTTCATTGTCCATTACGATTTGTGCTGGTAAATCCCAGTCATATAATAGTTGTAAAAGAACATTTTTAATGTCTGCTATAGATTTTGATTTAATGGGTCTGATTTTTTAAATATTTTGAGAATTTATCTAACGATGAGATAAATAAGTTATTGGCATTATACGCAAATATATCTGTCGTGAATACCACGATCGAACGAAATTTTAAGCAATAATTTTAGGCGTGTCTTGGCGTGACTGTCGCCAAAATTATAATTTTATTTGTGTTCAAATTCGCCGATCCAAAAGGCCTATTTTCCTTCTGTCGTCTTTTTTATACCCGGAGCTCAGGCTCCCATTTGCACACGCAGGTGCTCCTGAGCTCCTCTGGAACGCAAACCCGCGGTCTGGCAAACGCATCCTCCATCTACATCAAACGCAACCGATGACAGCTCGTCACTGTTGTGACATCGTCTCCCCAAATAAGCGTGCGCGTCGTTCGCTTGTTTATGTGTGCTGTCATCTAACCATGCGCCTGATTTGTGCTGCAGCAGGTAAGTATACTCATATGCTTATTTTTTTTAAGGTTGCTACGTTACCGCCGGATACGTCCAGAACAGCCAACTTCGTCGCCGGTCGTTCCAATGTGCCACTGGCTGTTCTTAAGGTTACCCGCCTCACTTGGCCGTCCTTCGACCGTATCACTCCCACCACTCGTCCTCTGGGCCATGTGTTCCGCGGTAGGTTCGCATCCACTATCACCACAACGTCTCCTTCTGCGATAGGGCGTACCGGCTTAAACCATTTCGTCCGGCGGGTGAGCGTAGGTAGGTAGTCAGCTATCCACTTTTTCCAGAACATATCGGCCAGTAACTGTGACGTCTTCCAGGATGTTTTAAGAGCCGCTGCGCTGTCGTCGTAGTTGGTAAGTGGTTTGTCCCCGCTCGCGCTTCCCAGGAGGAAGTGATTTGGCGTCAATGGTGGCTCTGAAACGTCATCCAATGGCAAATACGTTAACGGACGTGAATTAATTACCATCTCTATCTCCGCCAGCGCCGTGCCCAGAATTTCGTCGGTAGGGTGTCTCGGAAGCCGTAAAGCGTTGATGTTCTTCTTTACCGACTGCACCAACCGCTCCCAGCATCCCCCGAAATGCGGCGCTCCTGGTGGATTGAATTTCCATATCAGTGCCTGTGACGTAAATTCCTCCATCAACTGTTCACGATCAACGTTCTTCAAGCCTTCTCTCAGCTCTCTCGATGCGCCAACGAAGTTAGTTCCGCAGTCAGACAGTATTTCAGCCGGCGCTCCACGTTTCGCGATAAAACGTCTAATCGCCAGGATGCACGACGACGTCGTTAGCGAGTGCGCTACTTCGAGATGGATCGCTCTTGTGGTTAAACACGTGAAAAGGACGCCCCATCGTTTCTCCACTCGTCTGCCCACGGCTACTGTCAAGGGGCCGAAGTAATCGACCCCGGTGAACGTGAAGGCGCGTTGGTAAGCTGCCAATCTTTCGACTGGAAGATTTCCCATCTCCGGAGGATCCGGCGCTGCGTCACGATTTTTGCATTCCTGGCATGCTCGGCGGATGCGATCGTACTCGGAACGCAGGCGTGGCACTTCGAATCTCTCCCTAATCGCGTTCAATGCTGTCTGGTGGTTCAAATGATGATACCGTTGGTGGTAGTACTCCATCAGCAGTGTGGTGACTCGGTGTCTCTTAGGCAGGATAATAGGACGCTTGGTGTCCTCGCTGACCCATGGGCAGTTTATCAGTCGTCCCCGAGACCTCATCACGTCATGCTCATCCAGTTCCGGTGAGAGTTTGTATAGAGTGCTATCCTTTTTAACAACCCTTTGCATTCCAGACTTCCCGACACGGTTTTGCAGGCCTCGGACCTCTTCAGGAAATGCCTCTCGCTGAGTTAGACGGAATATAATCCTTTCGGCCCGTCGTAATTCTTCCTGGGTAAGTGGGCCAACACTCTTCCGACCCTTTTTAGCCTTTAGCTCGAAAATGAAGCGGACAATGAATCCGACTGTCCTCAGCAATACGTTCCACTGAGAAAATCGTTCGAAGGATATAAACTGCTCTTTCGTGGCGTGGTGTAACAGCGACACCCGAATTTCCTCGGACGTCTCCCCAGTATCGGTTCCTTGCCCAGGCCACGTGTGGTCCGATTCCCAAAGAAAATCAGGGCCACGATACCACTGGCTCGAAGCGCTTAAATCCGGGTCTCGTTGCCACTTCGTACCAAGATCTGCGACATTTATCTTGGTTGAGATCCAGCGCCAGTCTTTCACGGCCGTATGCTCTAGCAGTTCTCCAACGCGACAGGCCACAAACTGACTGTATCGACGGTGGTCCGAACGTAACCAGCTTACCACGTTGCGAGAGTCGGTCCAATAGAATACGCGATCTAATCGAATGCGGTGGGATTGTATTATGGTGTTCGCTAACCTTGATCCAATAACTGCGGCTTGCAGCTCAAGGCGCGGAATCGTCGTATGTCGCAGGTTTGTCACTCGAGTTTTCGAGCCTACGAAGGCACATTCGATTGAGCTACCTTCTTCGAACCTTACGTACGCTACTGCTGCCATAGCGCTTTCGCTCGCATCGCAGAAGATATGCAGCTGGGCGTGTTTATATCGGTCAGACGTGAGGAGGCGGTAGCATCTTGGGATCTTGATATCTGTTACTTTGGGAAGAACTGCCAACCATCGGTTCCAACCTTCGGCAATGTTTCCCCCAATTTGATGATTCTTTGTTAAATCGTAAATAACAAAGTTGGTGGGAACTAACGACGACAGGCAGAGTATTGATCTGAAATGGAAAAAGGACCAAGTTCTTATCAATTACGTCTCCTTAGATTTACTTTATGAATTTTACGATTATTTGAATCGATTACATATGTTAGAAAGTTCTCCTTTATTTTTATTATATGATACCTACTTTCACGTTTATTATTATTATTATTATCTGGATCAAAATCTTGATAAGTTTTAGTTGCTATCTTTGCTTCACGTTGCTGGAACAAGTTAGCTATTTTTTCTCATTTACATCTCTTTGTCTGACCCTTTCTTCAAATGTTAAATTTTCTTAATTTTCCCCAATAAAAATATTTTTGGGTGTGTTATTGATGAAACTGTGAATCGAATTGTTATACTTATAAGCTGCTTCCTGCATGAGTGATTTAACTGTAATATCTGGTTTTAGTGCTTTTATGCAACTAGCAATTTCACGGATCGTTGAATGGCATATCTCTATTTGTCCATTCGTTTCAGATCTGTTGACAGGAGTTTTAAAAAAATTTATTCCTAGATTCAAAATGGCTTGTTCGATAATATTTGAAACAAAACTACTTTCATTGTCCATTACGATTTGTGCTGGTAAATCCCAGTCATATAATAGTTGTAAAAGAACATTTTTAATGTCTGCTATAGATTTTGATTTAATGGGTCTGATTTTTTAAATATTTTGAGAATTTATCTAACGATGAGATAAATAAGTTATTGGCATTATACGCAAATATATCTGTCGTGAATACCACGATCGAACGAAATTTTAAGCAATAATTTTAGGCGTGTCTTGGCGTGACTGTCGCCAAAATTATAATTTTATTTGTGTTCAAATTCGCCGATCCAAAAGGCCTATTTTCCTTCTGTCGTCTTTTTTATACCCGGAGCTCAGGCTCCCATTTGCACACGCAGGTGCTCCTGAGCTCCTCTGGAACGCAAACCCGCGGTCTGGCAAACGCATCCTCCATCTACATCAAACGCAACCGATGACAGCTCGTCACTGTTGTGACATCGTCTCCCCAAATAAGCGTGCGCGTCGTTCGCTTGTTTATGTGTGCTGTCATCTAACCATGCGCCTGATTTGTGCTGCAGCAGGTAAGTATATTCATATGCTTATTTTTTTTTAAGGTTGCTACGTTACCGCCGGATACGTCCAGAACAGCCAACTTCGTCGCCGGTCGTTCCAATGTGCCACTGGCTGTTCTTAAGGTTACCCGCCTCACTTGGCCGTCCTTCGACCGTATCACTCCCACCACTCGTCCTCTGGGCCATGTGTTCCGCGGTAGGTTCGCATCCACTATCACCACAACGTCTCCTTCTGCGATAGGGCGTACCGGCTTAAACCATTTCGTCCGGCGGGTGAGCGTAGGTAGGTAGTCAGCTATCCACTTTTTCCAGAACATATCGGCCAGTAACTGTGACGTCTTCCAGGATGTTTTAAGAGCCGCTGCGCTGTCGTCGTAGTTGGTAAGTGGTTTGTCCCCGCTCGCGCTTCCCAGGAGGAAGTGATTTGGCGTCAATGGTGGCTCTGAAACGTCATCCAATGGCAAATACGTTAACGGACGTGAATTAATTACCATCTCTATCTCCGCCAGCGCCGTGCCCAGAATTTCGTTGGTAGGGTGTCTCGGAAGCCGTAAAACGATGATGTTCTTCTTTACCGACTGCACCAACCGCTCCCAGCATCCCCCGAAATGCGGCGCTCCTGGTGGATTGAATTTCCATATCAGTGCCTGTGACGTAAATTCCTCCATCAACTGTTCACGATCAACGTTCTTCAAGCCTTCTCTCAGCTCTCTCGATGCGCCAACGAAGTTAGTTCCGCAGTCAGACAGTATTTCAGCCGGCGCTCCACGTTTCGCGATAAAACGTCTAATCGCCAGGATGCACGACGACGTCGTTAGCGAGTGCGCTACTTCGAGATGGATCGCTCTTGTGGTTAAACACGTGAAAAGGACGCCCCATCGTTTCTCCACTCGTCTGCCCACGGCTACTGTCAAGGGGCCGAAGTAATCGACCCCGGTGAACGTGAAGGCGCGTTGGTAAGCTGCCAATCTTTCGACTGGAAGATTTCCCATCTCCGGAGGATCCGGCGCTGCGTCACGATTTTTGCATTCCTGGCATGCTCGGCGGACGCGATCGTACTCGGAACGCAGGCGTGGCACTTCGAATCTCTCCCTAATCGCGTTCAATGCTGTCTGGTGGTTCAAATGATGATACCGTTGGTGGTAGTACTCCATCAGCAGTGTGGTGACTCGGTGTCTCTTAGGCAGGATAATAGGACGCTTGGTGTCCTCGCTGACCCATGGGCAGTTTATCAGTCGTCCCCGAGACCTCATCACGTCATGCTCATCCAGTTCCGGTGAGAGTTTGTATAGAGTGCTATCCTTTTTAACAACCCTTTGCATTCCAGACTTCCCGACACGGTTTTGCAGGCCTCGGACCTCTTCAGGAAATGCCTCTCGCTGAGTTAGACGGAATATAATCCTTTCGGCCCGTCGTAATTCTTCCTGGGTAAGTGGGCCAACACTCTTCCGACCCTTTTTAGCCTTTAGCTCGAAAATGAAGCGGACAATGAATCCGACTGTCCTCAGCAATACGTTCCACTGAGAAAATCGTTCGAAGGATATAAACTGCTCTTTCGTGGCGTGGTGTAACAGCGACACCCGAATTTCCTCGGACGTCTCCCCAGTATCGGTTCCTTGCCCAGGCCACGTGTGGTCCGATTCCCAAAGAAAATCAGGGCCACGATACCACTGGCTCGAAGCGCTTAAATCCGGGTCTCGTTGCCACTTCGTACCAAGATCTGCGACATTTATCTTGGTTGAGATCCAGCGCCAGTCTTTCACGGCCGTATGCTCTAGCAGTTCTCCAACGCGACAGGCCACAAACTGACTGTATCGACGGTGGTCCGAACGTAACCAGCTTACCACGTTGCGAGAGTCGGTCCAATAGAATACGCGATCTAATCGAATGCGGTGGGATTGTATTATGGTGTTCGCTAACCTTGATCCAATAACTGCGGCTTGCAGCTCAAGGCGCGGAATCGTCGTATGTCGCAGGTTTGTCACTCGAGTTTTCGAGCCTACGAAGGCACATTCGATTGAGCTACCTTCTTCGAACCTTACGTACGCTACTGCTGCCATAGCGCTTTCGCTCGCATCGCAGAAGATATGCAGCTGGGCGTGTTTATATCGGTCAGACGTGAGGAGGCGGTAGCATCTTGGGATCTTGATATCTGTTACTTTGGGAAGAACTGCCAACCATCGGTTCCAACCTTCGGCAATGTTTCCCCCAATTTGATGATTCTTTGTTAAATCGTAAATAACAAAGTTGGTGGGAACTAACGACGACAGGCAGAGTATTAATCTGAAATGGAAAAAGGACCAAGTTCTTATCAATCAATCAAACTTTATGAATTTTACGATTATTTGAATCGATTACATATGTTAGAAAGTTCTCCTTTATTTTTATTATATGATACCTACTTTCACGTTTATTATTATTATTATTATCTGGATCAAAATCTTGATAAGTTTTAGTTGCTATCTTTGCTTCACGTTGCTGGAACAAGTTAGCTATTTTTTCTCATTTACATCTCTTTGTCTGACCCTTTCTTCAAATGTTAAATTTTCTTAATTTTCCCCAATAAAAATATTTTTGGGTGTGTTATTGATGAAACTGTGAATCGAATTGTTATACTTATAAGCTGCTTCCTGCATGAGTGATTTAACTGTAATATCTGGTTTTAGTGCTTTTATGCAACTAGCAATTTCACGGATCGTTGAATGGCATATCTCTATTTGTCCATTCGTTTCAGATCTGTTGACAGGAGTTTTAAAATAATTTATTCCTAGATTCAAAATGGCTTGTTCGATAATATTTGAAACAAAACTACTTTCATTGTCCATTACGATTTGTGCTGGTAAATCCCAGTCATATAATAGTTGTAAAAGAACATTTTTAATGTCTGCTATAGATTTTGATTTAATGGGTCTGATTTTTTAAATATTTTGAGAATTTATCTAACGATGAGATAAATAAGTTATTGGCATTATACGCAAATATATCTGTCGTGAATACCACGATCGAACGAAATTTTAAGCAATAATTTTAGGCGTGTCTTGGCGTGACTGTCGCCAAAATTATAATTTTATTTGTGTTCAAATTCGCCGATCCAAAAGGCCTATTTTCCTTCTGTCGTCTTTTTTATACCCGGAGCTCAGGCTCCCATTTGCACACGCAGGTGCTCCTGAGCTCCTCTGGAACGCAAACCCGCGGTCTGGCAAACGCATCCTCCATCTACATCAAACGCAACCGATGACAGCTCGTCACTGTTGTGACATCGTCTCCCCAAATAAGCGTGCGCGTCGTTCGCTTGTTTATGTGTGCTGTCATCTAACCATGCGCCTGATTTGTGCTGCAGCAGGTAAGTATATTCATATGCTTATTTTTTTTTAAGGTTGCTACGTTACCGCCGGATACGTCCAGAACAGCCAACTTCGTCGCCGGTCGTTCCAATGTGCCACTGGCTGTTCTTAAGGTTACCCGCCTCACTTGGCCGTCCTTCGACCGTATCACTCCCACCACTCGTCCTCTGGGCCATGTGTTCCGCGGTAGGTTCGCATCCACTATCACCACAACGTCTCCTTCTGCGATAGGGCGTACCGGCTTAAACCATTTCGTCCGGCGGGTGAGCGTAGGTAGGTAGTCAGCTATCCACTTTTTCCAGAACATATCGGCCAGTAACTGTGACGTCTTCCAGGATGTTTTAAGAGCCGCTGCGCTGTCGTCGTAGTTGGTAAGTGGTTTGTCCCCGCTCGCGCTTCCCAGGAGGAAGTGATTTGGCGTCAATGGTGGCTCTGAAACGTCATCCAATGGCAAATACGTTAACGGACGTGAATTAATTACCATCTCTATCTCCGCCAGCGCCGTGCCCAGAATTTCGTCGGTAGGGTGTCTCGGAAGCCGTAAAGCGATGATGTTCTTCTTTACCGACTGCACCAACCGCTCCCAGCATCCCCCGAAATGCGGCGCTCCTGGTGGATTGAATTTCCATATCAGTGCCTGTGACGTAAATTCCTCCATCAACTGTTCACGATCAACGTTCTTCAAGCCTTCTCTCAGCTCTCTCGATGCGCCAACGAAGTTAGTTCCGCAGTCAGACAGTATTTCAGCCGGCGCTCCACGTTTCGCGATAAAACGTCTAATCGCCAGGATGCACGACGACGTCGTTAGCGAGTGCGCTACTTCGAGATGGATCGCTCTTGTGGTTAAACACGTGAAAAGGACGCCCCATCGTTTCTCCACTCGTCTGCCCACGGCTACTGTCAAGGGGCCGAAGTAATCGACCCCGGTGAACGTGAAGGCGCGTTGGTAAGCTGCCAATCTTTCGACTGGAAGATTTCCCATCTCCGGAGGATCCGGCGCTGCGTCACGATTTTTGCATTCCTGGCATGCTCGGCGGATGCGATCGTACTCGGAACGCAGGCGTGGCACTTCGAATCTCTCCCTAATCGCGTTCAATGCTGTCTGGTGGTTCAAATGATGATACCGTTGGTGGTAGTACTCCATCAGCAGTGTGGTGACTCGGTGTCTCTTAGGCAGGATAATAGGACGCTTGGTGTCCTCGCTGACCCATGGGCAGTTTATCAGTCGTCCCCGAGACCTCATCACGTCATGCTCATCCAGTTCCGGTGAGAGTTTGTATAGAGTGCTATCCTTTTTAACAACCCTTTGCATTCCAGACTTCCCGACACGGTTTTGCAGGCCTCGGACCTCTTCAGGAAATGCCTCTCGCTGAGTTAGACGGAATATAATCCTTTCGGCCCGTCGTAATTCTTCCTGGGTAAGTGGGCCAACACTCTTCCGACCCTTTTTAGCCTTTAGCTCGAAAATGAAGCGGACAATGAATCCGACTGTCCTCAGCAATACGTTCCACTGAGAAAATCGTTCGAAGGATATAAACTGCTCTTTCGTGGCGTGGTGTAACAGCGACACCCGAATTTCCTCGGACGTCTCCCCAGTATCGGTTCCTTGCCCAGGCCACGTGTGGTCCGATTCCCAAAGAAAATCAGGGCCACGATACCACTGGCTCGAAGCGCTTAAATCCGGGTCTCGTTGCCACTTCGTACCAAGATCTGCGACATTTATCTTGGTTGAGATCCAGCGCCAGTCTTTCACGGCCGTATGCTCTAGCAGTTCTCCAACGCGACAGGCCACAAACTGACTGTATCGACGGTGGTCCGAACGTAACCAGCTTACCACGTTGCGAGAGTCGGTCCAATAGAATACGCGATCTAATCGAATGCGGTGGGATTGTATTATGGTGTTCGCTAACCTTGATCCAATAACTGCGGCTTGCAGCTCAAGGCGCGGAATCGTCGTATGTCGCAGGTTTGTCACTCGAGTTTTCGAGCCTACGAAGGCACATTCGATTGAGCTACCTTCTTCGAACCTTACGTACGCTACTGCTGCCATAGCGCTTTCGCTCGCATCGCAGAAGATATGCAGCTGGGCGTGTTTATATCGGTCAGACGTGAGGAGGCGGTAGCATCTTGGGATCTTGATATCTGTTACTTTGGGAAGAACTGCCAACCATCGGTTCCAACCTTCGGCAATGTTTCCCCCAATTTGATGATTCTTTGTTAAATCGTAAATAACAAAGTTGGTGGGAACTAACGACGACAGGCAGAGTATTGATCTGAAATGGAAAAAGGACCAAGTTCTTATCAATTACGTCTCCTTAGATTTACTTTATGAATTTTACGATTATTTGAATCGATTACATATGTTAGAAAGTTCTCCTTTATTTTTATTATATGATACCTACTTTCACGTTTATTATTATTATTATTATCTGGATCAAAATCTTGATAAGTTTTAGTTGCTATCTTTGCTTCACGTTGCTGGAACAAGTTAGCTATTTTTCTCATTTACATCTCTTTGTCTGACCCTTTCTTCAAATGTTAAATTTTCTTAATTTTCCCCAATAAAAATATTTTTGGGTGTGTTATTGATGAAACTGTGAATCGAATTGTTATACTTATAAGCTGCTTCCTGCATGAGTGATTTAACTGTAATATCTGGTTTTAGTGCTTTTATGCAACTAGCAATTTCACGGATCGTTGAATGGCATATCTCTATTTGTCCATTCGTTTCAGATCTGTTGACAGGAGTTTTAAAAAAATTTATTCCTAGATTCAAAATGGCTTGTTCGATAATATTTGAAACAAAACTACTTTCATTGTCCATTACGATTTGTGCTGGTAAATCCCAGTCATATAATAGTTGTAAAAGAACATTTTTAATGTCTGCTATAGATTTTGATTTAATGGGTCTGATTTTTTAAATATTTTGAGAATTTATCTAACGATGAGATAAATAAGTTATTGGCATTATACGCAAATATATCTGTCGTGAATACCACGATCGAACGAAATTTTAAGCAATAATTTTAGGCGTGTCTTGGCGTGACTGTCGCCAAAATTATAATTTTGTTTGTGTTCAAATTCGCCGATCCAAAAGGCCTATTTTCCTTCTGTCGTCTTTTTTATACCCGGAGCTCAGGCTCCCATTTGCACACGCAGGTGCTCCTGAGCTCCTCTGGAACGCAAACCCGCGGTCTGGCAAACGCATCCTCCATCTACATCAAACGCAACCGATGACAGCTCGTCACTGTTGTGACATCGTCTCCCCAAATAAGCGTGCGCGTCGTTCGCTTGTTTATGTGTGCTGTCATCTAACCATGCGCCTGATTTGTGCTGCAGCAGGTAAGTATATTCATATGCTTATTTTTTTTTAAGGTTGCTACGTTACCGCCGGATACGTCCAGAACAGCCAACTTCGTCGCCGGTCGTTCCAATGTGCCACTGGCTGTTCTTAAGGTTACCCGCCTCACTTGGCCGTCCTTCGACCGTATCACTCCCACCACTCGTCCTCTGGGCCATGTGTTCCGCGGTAGGTTCGCATCCACTATCACCAGAACGTCTCCTTCTGCGATAGGGCGTACCGGCTTAAACCATTTCGTCCGGCGGGTGAGCGTAGGTAGGTAGTCAGCTATCCACTTTTTCCAGAACATATCGGCCAGTAACTGTGACGTCTTCCAGGATGTTTTAAGAGCCGCTGCGCTGTCGTCGTAGTTGGTAAGTGGTTTGTCCCCGCTCGCGCTTCCCAGGAGGAAGTGATTTGGCGTCAATGGTGGCTCTGAAACGTCATCCAATGGCAAATACGTTAACGGACGTGAATTAATTACCATCTCTATCTCCGCCAGCGCCGTGCCCAGAATTTCGTCGGTAGGGTGTCTCGGAAGCCGTAAAGCGATGATGTTCTTCTTTACCGACTGCACCAACCGCTCCCAGCATCCCCCGAAATGCGGCGCTCCTGGTGGATTGAATTTCCATATCAGTGCCTGTGACGTAAATTCCTCCATCAACTGTTCACGATCAACGTTCTTCAAGCCTTCTCTCAGCTCTCTCGATGCGCCAACGAAGTTAGTTCCGCAGTCAGACAGTATTTCAGCCGGCGCTCCACGTTTCGCGATAAAACGTCTAATCGCCAGGATGCACGACGACGTCGTTAGCGAGTGCGCTACTTCGAGATGGATCGCTCTTGTGGTTAAACACGTGAAAAGGACGCCCCATCGTTTCTCCACTCGTCTGCCCACGGCTACTGTCAAGGGGCCGAAGTAATCGACCCCGGTGAACGTGAAGGCGCGTTGGTAAGCTGCCAATCTTTCGACTGGAAGATTTCCCATCTCCGGAGGATCCGGCGCTGCGTCACGATTTTTGCATTCCTGGCATGCTCGGCGGATGCGATCGTACTCGGAACGCAGGCGTGGCACTTCGAATCTCTCCCTAATCGCGTTCAATGCTGTCTGGTGGTTCAAATGATGATAACGTTGGTGGTAGTACTCCATCAGCAGTGTGGTGACTCGGTGTCTCTTAGGCAGGATAATAGGACGCTTGGTGTCCTCGCTGACCCATGGGCAGTTTATCAGTCGTCCCCGAGACCTCATCACGTCATGCTCATCCAGTTCCGGTGAGAGTTTGTATAGAGTGCTATCCTTTTTAACAACCCTTTGCATTCCAGACTTCCCGACACGGTTTTGCAGGCCTCGGACCTCTTCAGGAAATGCCTCTCGCTGAGTTAGACGGAATATAATCCTTTCGGCCCGTCGTAATTCTTCCTGGGTAAGTGGGCCAACACTCTTCCGACCCTTTTTAGCCTTTAGCTCGAAAATGAAGCGGACAATGAATCCGACTGTCCTCAGCAATACGTTCCACTGAGAAAATCGTTCGAAGGATATAAACTGCTCTTTCGTGGCGTGGTGTAACAGCGACACCCGAATTTCCTCGGACGTCTCCCCAGTATCGGTTCCTTGCCCAGGCCACGTGTGGTCCGATTCCCAAAGAAAATCAGGGCCACGATACCACTGGCTCGAAGCGCTTAAATCCGGGTCTCGTTGCCACTTCGTACCAAGATCTGCGACATTTATCTTGGTTGAGATCCAGCGCCAGTCTTTCACGGCCGTATGCTCTAGCAGTTCTCCAACGCGACAGGCCACAAACTGACTGTATCGACGGTGGTCCGAACGTAACCAGCTTACCACGTTGCGAGAGTCGGTCCAATAGAATACGCGATCTAATCGAATGCGGTGGGATTGTATTATGGTGTTCGCTAACCTTGATCCAATAACTGCGGCTTGCAGCTCAAGGCGCGGAATCGTCGTATGTCGCAGGTTTGTCACTCGAGTTTTCGAGCCTACGAAGGCACATTCGATTGAGCTACCTTCTTCGAACCTTACGTACGCTACTGCTGCCATAGCGCTTTCGCTCGCATCGCAGAAGATATGCAGCTGGGCGTGTTTATATCGGTCAGACGTGAGGAGGCGGTAGCATCTTGGGATCTTGATATCTGTTACTTTGGGAAGAACTGCCAACCATCGGTTCCAACCTTCGGCAATGTTTCCCCCAATTTGATGATTCTTTGTTAAATCGTAAATAACAAAGTTGGTGGGAACTAACGACGACAGGCAGAGTATTGATCTGAAATGGAAAAAGGACCAAGTTCTTATCAATTACGTCTCCTTAGATTTACTTTATGAATTTTACGATTATTTGAATCGATTACATATGTTAGAAAGTTCTCCTTTATTTTTATTATATGATACCTACTTTCACGTTTATTATTATTATTATTATCTGGATCAAAATCTTGATAAGTTTTAGTTGCTATCTTTGCTTCACGTTGCTGGAACAAGTTAGCTATTTTTCTCATTTACATCTCTTTGTCTGACCCTTTCTTCAAATGTTAAATTTTCTTAATTTTCCCCAATAAAAATATTTTTGGGTGTGTTATTGATGAAACTGTGAATCGAATTGTTATACTTATAAGCTGCTTCCTGCATGAGTGATTTAACTGTAATATCTGGTTTTAGTGCTTTTATGCAACTAGCAATTTCACGGATCGTTGAATGGCATATCTCTATTTGTCCATTCGTTTCAGATCTGTTGACAGGAGTTTTAAAAAAATTTATTCCTAGATTCAAAATGGCTTGTTCGATAATATTTGAAACAAAACTACTTTCATTGTCCATTACGATTTGTGCTGGTAAATCCCAGTCATATAATAGTTGTAAAAGAACATTTTTAATGTCTGCTATAGATTTTGATTTAATGGGTCTGATTTTTTAAATATTTTGAGAATTTATCTAACGATGAGATAAATAAGTTATTGGCATTATACGCAAATATATCTGTCGTGAATACCACGATCGAACGAAATTTTAAGCAATAATTTTAGGCGTGTCTTGGCGTGACTGTCGCCAAAATTATAATTTTATTTGTGTTCAAATTCGCCGATCCAAAAGGCCTATTTTCCTTCTGTCGTCTTTTTTATACCCGGAGCTCAGGCTCCCATTTGCACACGCAGGTGCTCCTGAGCTCCTCTGGAACGCAAACCCGCGGTCTGGCAAACGCATCCTCCATCTACATCAAACGCAACCGATGACAGCTCGTCACTGTTGTGACATCGTCTCCCCAAATAAGCGTGCGCGTCGTTCGCTTGTTTATGTGTGCTGTCATCTAACCATGCGCCTGATTTGTGCTGCAGCAGATAAGTATATTCATATGCTTATTTTTTTTTTAAGGTTGCTACGTTACCGCCGGATACGTCCAGAACAGCCAACTTCGTCGCCGGTCGTTCCAATGTGCCACTGGCTGTTCTTAAGGTTACCCGCCTCACTTGGCCGTCCTTCGACCGTATCACTCCCACCACTCGTCCTCTGGGCCATGTGTTCCGCGGTAGGTTCGCATCAACTATCACCACAACGTCTCCTTCTGCGATAGGGCGTACCGGCTTAAACCATTTCGTCCGGCGGGTGAGCGTAGGTAGGTAGTCAGCTATCCACTTTTTCCAGAACATATCGGCCAGTAACTGTGACGTCTTCCAGGATGTTTTAAGAGCCGCTGCGCTGTCGTCGTAGTTGGTAAGTGGTTTGTCCCCGCTCGCGCTTCCCAGGAGGAAGTGATTTGGCGTCAATGGTGGCTCTGAAACGTCATCCAATGGCAAATACGTTAACGGACGTGAATTAATTACCATCTCTATCTCCGCCAGCGCCGTGCCCAGAATTTCGTCGGTAGGGTGTCTCGGAAGCCGTAAAACGATGATGTTCTTCTTTACCGACTGCACCAACCGCTCCCAGCATCCCCCGAAATGCGGCGCTCCTGGTGGATTGAATTTCCATATCAGTGCCTGTGACGTAAATTCCTCCATCAACTGTTCACGATCAACGTTCTTCAAGCCTTCTCTCAGCTCTCTCGATGCGCCAACGAAGTTAGTTCCGCAGTCAGACAGTATTTCAGCCGGCGCTCCACGTTTCGCGATAAAACGTCTAATCGCCAGGATGCACGACGACGTCGTTAGCGAGTGCGCTACTTCGAGATGGATCGCTCTTGTGGTTAAACACGTGAAAAGGACGCCCCATCGTTTCTCCACTCGTCTGCCCACGGCTACTGTCAAGGGGCCGAAGTAATCGACCCCGGTGAACGTGAAGGCGCGTTGGTAAGCTGCCAATCTTTCGACTGGAAGATTTCCCATCTCCGGAGGATCCGGCGCTGCGTCACGATTTTTGCATTCCTGGCATGCTCGGCGGACGCGATCGTACTCGGAACGCAGGCGTGGCACTTCGAATCTCTCCCTAATCGCGTTCAATGCTGTCTGGTGGTTCAAATGATGATACCGTTGGTGGTAGTACTCCATCAGCAGTGTGGTGACTCGGTGTCTCTTAGGCAGGATAATAGGACGCTTGGTGTCCTCGCTGACCCATGGGCAGTTTATCAGTCGTCCCCGAGACCTCATCACGTCATGCTCATCCAGTTCCGGTGAGAGTTTGTATAGAGTGCTATCCTTTTTAACAACCCTTTGCATTCCAGACTTCCCGACACGGTTTTGCAGGCCTCGGACCTCTTCAGGAAATGCCTCTCGCTGAGTTAGACGGAATATAATCCTTTCGGCCCGTCGTAATTCTTCCTGGGTAAGTGGGCCAACACTCTTCCGACCCTTTTTAGCCTTTAGCTCGAAAATGAAGCGGACAATGAATCCGACTGTCCTCAGCAATACGTTCCACTGAGAAAATCGTTCGAAGGATATAAACTGCTCTTTCGTGGCGTGGTGTAACAGCGACACCCGAATTTCCTCGGACGTCTCCCCAGTATCGGTTCCTTGCCCAGGCCACGTGTGGTCCGATTCCCAAAGAAAATCAGGGCCACGATACCACTGGCTCGAAGCGCTTAAATCCGGGTCTCGTTGCCACTTCGTACCAAGATCTGCGACATTTATCTTGGTTGAGATCCAGCGCCAGTCTTTCACGGCCGTATGCTCTAGCAGTTCTTCAACGCGACAGGCCACAAACTGACTGTATCGACGGTGGTCCGAACGTAACCAGCTTACCACGTTGCGAGAGTCGGTCCAATAGAATACGCGATCTAATCGAATGCGGTGGGATTGTATTATGGTGTTCGCTAACCTTGATCCAATAACTGCGGCTTGCAGCTCAAGGCGCGGAATCGTCGTATGTCGCAGGTTTGTCACTCGAGTTTTCGAGCCTACGAAGGCACATTCGATTGAGCTACCTTCTTCGAACCTTACGTACGCTACTGCTGCCATAGCGCTTTCGCTCGCATCGCAGAAGATATGCAGCTGGGCGTGTTTATATCGGTCAGACGTGAGGAGGCGGTAGCATCTTGGGATCTTGATATCTGTTACTTTGGGAAGAACTGCCAACCATCGGTTCCAACCTTCGGCAATGTTTCCCCCAATTTGATGATTCTTTGTTAAATCGTAAATAACAAAGTTGGTGGGAACTAACGACGACAGGCAGAGTATTAATCTGAAATGGAAAAAGGACCAAGTTCTTATCAATTACGTCTCCTTAGATTTACTTTATGAATTTTACGATTATTTGAATCGATTACATATGTTAGAAAGTTCTCCTTTATTTTTATTATATGATACCTACTTTCACGTTTATTATTATTATTATTATCTGGATCAAAATCTTGATAAGTTTTAGTTGCTATCTTTGCTTCACGTTGCTGGAACAAGTTAGCTATTTTTTCTCATTTACATCTCCTTGTTCGACCCTTTCTTCAAATGTTAAATTTTCTTAATTTTCCCCAATAAAAATATTTTTGGGTGTGTTATTGATGAAACTGTGAATCGAATTGTTATACTTATAAGCTGCTTCCTGCATGAGTGATTTAACTGTAATATCTGGTTTTAGTGCTTTTATGCAACTAGCAATTTCACGGATCGTTGAATGGCATATCTCTATTTGTCCATTCGTTTCAGATCTGTTGACAGGAGTTTTAAAAAAATTTATTCCTAGATTCAAAATGGCTTGTTCGATAATATTTGAAACAAAACTACTTTCATTGTCCATTACGATTTGTGCTGGTAAATCCCAGTCATATAATAGTTGTAAAAGAACATTTTTAATGTCTGCTATAGATTTTGATTTAATGGGTCTGATTTTTTAAATATTTTGAGAATTTATCTAACGATGAGATAAATAAGTTATTGGCATTATACGCAAATATATCTGTCGTGAATACCACGATCGAACGAAATTTTAAGCAATAATTTTAGGCGTGTCTTGGCGTGACTGTCGCCAAAATTATAATTTTATTTGTGTTCAAATTCGCCGATCCAAAAGGCCTATTTTCCTTCTGTCGTCTTTTTTATACCCGGAGCTCTGGCTCCCATTTGCACACGCAGGTGCTCCTGAGCTCCTCTGGAACGCAAACCCGCGGTCTGGCAAACGCATCCTCCATCTACATCAAACGCAACCGATGACAGCTCGTCACTGTTGTGACATCGTCTCCCCAAATAAGCGTGCGCGTCGTTCGCTTGTTTATGTGTGCTGTCATCTAACCATGCGCCTGATTTGTGCTGCAGCAGGTAAGTATATTCATATGCTTATTTTTTTTTAAGGTTGCTACGTTACCGCCGGATACGTCCAGAACAGCCAACTTCGTCGCCGGTCGTTCCAATGTGCCACTGGCTGTTCTTAAGGTTACCCGCCTCACTTGGCCGTCCTTCGACCGTATCACTCCCACCACTCGTCCTCTGGGCCATGTGTTCCGCGGTAGGTTCGCATCCACTATCACCACAACGTCTCCTTCTGCGATAGGGCGTACCGGCTTAAACCATTTCGTCCGGCGGGTGAGCGTAGGTAGGTAGTCAGCTATCCACTTTTTCCAGAACATATCGGCCAGTAACTGTGACGTCTTCCAGGATGTTTTAAGAGCCGCTGCGCTGTCGTCGTAGTTGGTAAGTGGTTTGTCCCCGCTCGCGCTTCCCAGGAGGAAGTGATTTGGCGTCAATGGTGGCTCTGAAACGTCATCCAATGGCAAATACGTTAACGGACGTGAATTAATTACCATCTCTATCTCCGCCAGCGCCGTGCCCAGAATTTCGTTGGTAGGGTGTCTCGGAAGCCGTAAAACGATGATGTTCTTCTTTACCGACTGCACCAACCGCTCCCAGCATCCCCCGAAATGCGGCGCTCCTGGTGGATTGAATTTCCATATCAGTGCCTGTGACGTAAATTCCTCCATCAACTGTTCACGATCAACGTTCTTCAAGCCTTCTCTCAGCTCTCTCGATGCGCCAACGAAGTTAGTTCCGCAGTCAGACAGTATTTCAGCCGGCGCTCCACGTTTCGCGATAAAACGTCTAATCGCCAGGATGCACGACGACGTCGTTAGCGAGTGCGCTACTTCGAGATGGATCGCTCTTGTGGTTAAACACGTGAAAAGGACGCCCCATCGTTTCTCCACTCGTCTGCCCACGGCTACTGTCAAGGGGCCGAAGTAATCGACCCCGGTGAACGTGAAGGCGCGTTGGTAAGCTGCCAATCTTTCGACTGGAAGATTTCCCATCTCCGGAGGATCCGGCGCTGCGTCACGATTTTTGCATTCCTGGCATGCTCGGCGGACGCGATCGTACTCGGAACGCAGGCGTGGCACTTCGAATCTCTCCCTAATCGCGTTCAATGCTGTCTGGTGGTTCAAATGATGATACCGTTGGTGGTAGTACTCCATCAGCAGTGTGGTGACTCGGTGTCTCTTAGGCAGGATAATAGGACGCTTGGTGTCCTCGCTGACCCATGGGCAGTTTATCAGTCGTCCCCGAGACCTCATCACGTCATGCTCATCCAGTTCCGGTGAGAGTTTGTATAGAGTGCTATCCTTTTTAACAACCCTTTGCATTCCAGACTTCCCGACACGGTTTTGCAGGCCTCGGACCTCTTCAGGAAATGCCTCTCGCTGAGTTAGACGGAATATAATCCTTTCGGCCCGTCGTAATTCTTCCTGGGTAAGTGGGCCAACACTCTTCCGACCCTTTTTAGCCTTTAGCTCGAAAATGAAGCGGACAATGAATCCGACTGTCCTCAGCAATACGTTCCACTGAGAAAATCGTTCGAAGGATATAAACTGCTCTTTCGTGGCGTGGTGTAACAGCGACACCCGAATTTCCTCGGACGTCTCCCCAGTATCGGTTCCTTGCCCAGGCCACGTGTGGTCCGATTCCCAAAGAAAATCAGGGCCACGATACCACTGGCTCGAAGCGCTTAAATCCGGGTCTCGTTGCCACTTCGTACCAAGATCTGCGACATTTATCTTGGTTGAGATCCAGCGCCAGTCTTTCACGGCCGTATGCTCTAGCAGTTCTCCAACGCGACAGGCCACAAACTGACTGTATCGACGGTGGTCCGAACGTAACCAGCTTACCACGTTGCGAGAGTCGGTCCAATAGAATACGCGATCTAATCGAATGCGGTGGGATTGTATTATGGTGTTCGCTAACCTTGATCCAATAACTGCGGCTTGCAGCTCAAGGCGCGGAATCGTCGTATGTCGCAGGTTTGTCACTCGAGTTTTCGAGCCTACGAAGGCACATTCGATTGAGCTACCTTCTTCGAACCTTACGTACGCTACTGCTGCCATAGCGCTTTCGCTCGCATCGCAGAAGATATGCAGCTGGGCGTGTTTATATCGGTCAGACGTGAGGAGGCGGTAGCATCTTGGGATCTTGATATCTGTTACTTTGGGAAGAACTGCCAACCATCGGTTCCAACCTTCGGCAATGTTTCCCCCAATTTGATGATTCTTTGTTAAATCGTAAATAACAAAGTTGGTGGGAACTAACGACGACAGGCAGAGTATTAATCTGAAATGGAAAAAGGACCAAGTTCTTATCAATTACGTCTCCTTAGATTTACTTTATGAATTTTACGATTATTTGAATCGATTACATATGTTAGAAAGTTCTCCTTTATTTTTATTATATGATACCTACTTTCACGTTTATTATTATTATTATTATCTGGATCAAAATCTTGATAAGTTTTAGTTGCTATCTTTGCTTCACGTTGCTGGAACAAGTTAGCTATTTTTTCTCATTTACATCTCTTTGTCTGACCCTTTCTTCAAATGTTAAATTTTCTTAATTTTCCCCAATAAAAATATTTTTGGGTGTGTTATTGATGAAACTGTGAATCGAATTGTTATACTTATAAGCTGCTTCCTGCATGAGTGATTTAACTGTAATATCTGGTTTTAGTGCTTTTATGCAACTAGCAATTTCACGGATCGTTGAATGGCATATCTCTATTTGTCCATTCGTTTCAGATCTGTTGACAGGAGTTTTAAAATAATTTATTCCTAGATTCAAAATGGCTTGTTCGATAATATTTGAAACAAAACTACTTTCATTGTCCATTACGATTTGTGCTGGTAAATCCCAGTCATATAATAGTTGTAAAAGAACATTTTTAATGTCTGCTATAGATTTTGATTTAATGGGTCTGATTTTTTAAATATTTTGAGAATTTATCTAACGATGAGATAAATAAGTTATTGGCATTATACGCAAATATATCTGTCGTGAATACCACGATCGAACGAAATTTTAAGCAATAATTTTAGGCGTGTCTTGGCGTGACTGTCGCCAAAATTATAATTTTATTTGTGTTCAAATTCGCCGATCCAAAAGGCCTATTTTCCTTCTGTCGTCTTTTTTATACCCGGAGCTCAGGCTCCCATTTGCACACGCAGGTGCTCCTGAGCTCCTCTGGAACGCAAACCCGCGGTCTGGCAAACGCATCCTCCATCTACATCAAACGCAACCGATGACAGCTCGTCACTGTTGTGACATCGTCTCCCCAAATAAGCGTGCGCGTCGTTCGCTTGTTTATGTGTGCTGTCATCTAACCATGCGCCTGATTTGTGCTGCAGCAGGTAAGTATATTCATATGCTTATTTTTTTTTAAGGTTGCTACGTTACCGCCGGATACGTCCAGAACAGCCAACTTCGTCGCCGGTCGTTCCAATGTGCCACTGGCTGTTCTTAAGGTTACCCGCCTCACTTGGCCGTCCTTCGACCGTATCACTCCCACCACTCGTCCTCTGGGCCATGTGTTCCGCGGTAGGTTCGCATCCACTATCACCACAACGTCTCCTTCTGCGATAGGGCGTACCGGCTTAAACCATTTCGTCCGGCGGGTGAGCGTAGGTAGGTAGTCAGCTATCCACTTTTTCCAGAACATATCGGCCAGTAACTGTGACGTCTTCCAGGATGTTTTAAGAGCCGCTGCGCTGTCGTCGTAGTTGGTAAGTGGTTTGTCCCCGCTCGCGCTTCCCAGGAGGAAGTGATTTGGCGTCAATGGTGGCTCTGAAACGTCATCCAATGGCAAATACGTTAACGGACGTGAATTAATTACCATCTCTATCTCCGCCAGCGCCGTGCCCAGAATTTCGTCGGTAGGGTGTCTCGGAAGCCGTAAAGCGATGATGTTCTTCTTTACCGACTGCACCAACCGCTCCCAGCATCCCCCGAAATGCGGCGCTCCTGGTGGATTGAATTTCCATATCAGTGCCTGTGACGTAAATTCCTCCATCAACTGTTCACGATCAACGTTCTTCAAGCCTTCTCTCAGCTCTCTCGATGCGCCAACGAAGTTAGTTCCGCAGTCAGACAGTATTTCAGCCGGCGCTCCACGTTTCGCGATAAAACGTCTAATCGCCAGGATGCACGACGACGTCGTTAGCGAGTGCGCTACTTCGAGATGGATCGCTCTTGTGGTTAAACACGTGAAAAGGACGCCCCATCGTTTCTCCACTCGTCTGCCCACGGCTACTGTCAAGGGGCCGAAGTAATCGACCCCGGTGAACGTGAAGGCGCGTTGGTAAGCTGCCAATCTTTCGACTGGAAGATTTCCCATCTCCGGAGGATCCGGCGCTGCGTCACGATTTTTGCATTCCTGGCATGCTCGGCGGATGCGATCGTACTCGGAACGCAGGCGTGGCACTTCGAATCTCTCCCTAATCGCGTTCAATGCTGTCTGGTGGTTCAAATGATGATACCGTTGGTGGTAGTACTCCATCAGCAGTGTGGTGACTCGGTGTCTCTTAGGCAGGATAATAGGACGCTTGGTGTCCTCGCTGACCCATGGGCAGTTTATCAGTCGTCCCCGAGACCTCATCACGTCATGCTCATCCAGTTCCGGTGAGAGTTTGTATAGAGTGCTATCCTTTTTAACAACCCTTTGCATTCCAGACTTCCCGACACGGTTTTGCAGGCCTCGGACCTCTTCAGGAAATGCCTCTCGCTGAGTTAGACGGAATATAATCCTTTCGGCCCGTCGTAATTCTTCCTGGGTAAGTGGGCCAACACTCTTCCGACCCTTTTTAGCCTTTAGCTCGAAAATGAAGCGGACAATGAATCCGACTGTCCTCAGCAATACGTTCCACTGAGAAAATCGTTCGAAGGATATAAACTGCTCTTTCGTGGCGTGGTGTAACAGCGACACCCGAATTTCCTCGGACGTCTCCCCAGTATCGGTTCCTTGCCCAGGCCACGTGTGGTCCGATTCCCAAAGAAAATCAGGGCCACGATACCACTGGCTCGAAGCGCTTAAATCCGGGTCTCGTTGCCACTTCGTACCAAGATCTGCGACATTTATCTTGGTTGAGATCCAGCGCCAGTCTTTCACGGCCGTATGCTCTAGCAGTTCTCCAACGCGACAGGCCACAAACTGACTGTATCGACGGTGGTCCGAACGTAACCAGCTTACCACGTTGCGAGAGTCGGTCCAATAGAATACGCGATCTAATCGAATGCGGTGGGATTGTATTATGGTGTTCGCTAACCTTGATCCAATAACTGCGGCTTGCAGCTCAAGGCGCGGAATCGTCGTATGTCGCAGGTTTGTCACTCGAGTTTTCGAGCCTACGAAGGCACATTCGATTGAGCTACCTTCTTCGAACCTTACGTACGCTACTGCTGCCATAGCGCTTTCGCTCGCATCGCAGAAGATATGCAGCTGGGCGTGTTTATATCGGTCAGACGTGAGGAGGCGGTAGCATCTTGGGATCTTGATATCTGTTACTTTGGGAAGAACTGCCAACCATCGGTTCCAACCTTCGGCAATGTTTCCCCCAATTTGATGATTCTTTGTTAAATCGTAAATAACAAAGTTGGTGGGAACTAACGACGACAGGCAGAGTATTGATCTGAAATGGAAAAAGGACCAAGTTCTTATCAATTACGTCTCCTTAGATTTACTTTATGAATTTTACGATTATTTGAATCGATTACATATGTTAGAAAGTTCTCCTTTATTTTTATTATATGATACCTACTTTCACGTTTATTATTATTATTATTATCTGGATCAAAATCTTGATAAGTTTTAGTTGCTATCTTTGCTTCACGTTGCTGGAACAAGTTAGCTATTTTTCTCATTTACATCTCTTTGTCTGACCCTTTCTTCAAATGTTAAATTTTCTTAATTTTCCCCAATAAAAATATTTTTGGGTGTGTTATTGATGAAACTGTGAATCGAATTGTTATACTTATAAGCTGCTTCCTGCATGAGTGATTTAACTGTAATATCTGGTTTTAGTGCTTTTATGCAACTAGCAATTTCACGGATCGTTGAATGGCATATCTCTATTTGTCCATTCGTTTCAGATCTGTTGACAGGAGTTTTAAAAAAATTTATTCCTAGATTCAAAATGGCTTGTTCGATAATATTTGAAACAAAACTACTTTCATTGTCCATTACGATTTGTGCTGGTAAATCCCAGTCATATAATAGTTGTAAAAGAACATTTTTAATGTCTGCTATAGATTTTGATTTAATGGGTCTGATTTTTTAAATATTTTGAGAATTTATCTAACGATGAGATAAATAAGTTATTGGCATTATACGCAAATATATCTGTCGTGAATACCACGATCGAACGAAATTTTAAGCAATAATTTTAGGCGTGTCTTGGCGTGACTGTCGCCAAAATTATAATTTTGTTTGTGTTCAAATTCGCCGATCCAAAAGGCCTATTTTCCTTCTGTCGTCTTTTTTATACCCGGAGCTCAGGCTCCCATTTGCACACGCAGGTGCTCCTGAGCTCCTCTGGAACGCAAACCCGCGGTCTGGCAAACGCATCCTCCATCTACATCAAACGCAACCGATGACAGCTCGTCACTGTTGTGACATCGTCTCCCCAAATAAGCGTGCGCGTCGTTCGCTTATTTATGTGTGCTGTCATCTAACCATGCGCCTGATTTGTGCTGCAGCAGGTAAGTATATTCATATGCTTATTTTTTTTTAAGGTTGCTACGTTACCGCCGGATACGTCCAGAACAGCCAACTTCGTCGCCGGTCGTTCCAATGTGCCACTGGCTGTTCTTAAGGTTACCCGCCTCACTTGGCCGTCCTTCGACCGTATCACTCCCACCACTCGTCCTCTGGGCCATGTGTTCCGCGGTAGGTTCGCATCCACTATCACCACAACGTCTCCTTCTGCGATAGGGCGTACCGGCTTAAACCATTTCGTCCGGCGGGTGAGCGTAGGTAGGTAGTCAGCTATCCACTTTTTCCAGAACATATCGGCCAGTAACTGTGACGTCTTCCAGGATGTTTTAAGAGCCGCTGCGCTGTCGTCGTAGTTGGTAAGTGGTTTGTCCCCGCTCGCGCTTCCCAGGAGGAAGTGATTTGGCGTCAATGGTGGCTCTGAAACGTCATCCAATGGCAAATACGTTAACGGACGTGAATTAATTACCATCTCTATCTCCGCCAGCGCCGTGCCCAGAATTTCGTCGGTAGGGTGTCTCGGAAGCCGTAAAGCGATGATGTTCTTCTTTACCGACTGCACCAACCGCTCCCAGCATCCCCCGAAATGCGGCGCTCCTGGTGGATTGAATTTCCATATCAGTGCCTGTGACGTAAATTCCTCCATCAACTGTTCACGATCAACGTTCTTCAAGCCTTCTCTCAGCTCTCTCGATGCGCCAACGAAGTTAGTTCCGCAGTCAGACAGTATTTCAGCCGGCGCTCCACGTTTCGCGATAAAACGTCTAATCGCCAGGATGCACGACGACGTCGTTAGCGAGTGCGCTACTTCGAGATGGATCGCTCTTGTGGTTAAACACGTGAAAAGGACGCCCCATCGTTTCTCCACTCGTCTGCCCACGGCTACTGTCAAGGGGCCGAAGTAATCGACCCCGGTGAACGTGAAGGCGCGTTGGTAAGCTGCCAATCTTTCGACTGGAAGATTTCCCATCTCCGGAGGATCCGGCGCTGCGTCACGATTTTTGCATTCCTGGCATGCTCGGCGGATGCGATCGTACTCGGAACGCAGGCGTGGCACTTCGAATCTCTCCCTAATCGCGTTCAATGCTGTCTGGTGGTTCAAATGATGATACCGTTGGTGGTAGTACTCCATCAGCAGTGTGGTGACTCGGTGTCTCTTAGGCAGGATAATAGGACGCTTGGTGTCCTCGCTGACCCATGGGCAGTTTATCAGTCGTCCCCGAGACCTCATCACGTCATGCTCATCCAGTTCCGGTGAGAGTTTGTATAGAGTGCTATCCTTTTTAACAACCCTTTGCATTCCAGACTTCCCGACACGGTTTTGCAGGCCTCGGACCTCTTCAGGAAATGCCTCTCGCTGAGTTAGACGGAATATAATCCTTTCGGCCCGTCGTAATTCTTCCTGGGTAAGTGGGCCAACACTCTTCCGACCCTTTTTAGCCTTTAGCTCGAAAATGAAGCGGACAATGAATCCGACTGTCCTCAGCAATACGTTCCACTGAGAAAATCGTTCGAAGGATATAAACTGCTCTTTCGTGGCGTGGTGTAACAGCGACACCCGAATTTCCTCGGACGTCTCCCCAGTATCGGTTCCTTGCCCAGGCCACGTGTGGTCCGATTCCCAAAGAAAATCAGGGCCACGATACCACTGGCTCGAAGCGCTTAAATCCGGGTCTCGTTGCCACTTCGTACCAAGATCTGCGACATTTATCTTGGTTGAGATCCAGCGCCAGTCTTTCACGGCCGTATGCTCTAGCAGTTCTCCAACGCGACAGGCCACAAACTGACTGTATCGACGGTGGTCCGAACGTAACCAGCTTACCACGTTGCGAGAGTCGGTCCAATAGAATACGCGATCTAATCGAATGCGGTGGGATTGTATTATGGTGTTCGCTAACCTTGATCCAATAACTGCGGCTTGCAGCTCAAGGCGCGGAATCGTCGTATGTCGCAGGTTTGTCACTCGAGTTTTCGAGCCTACGAAGGCACATTCGATTGAGCTACCTTCTTCGAACCTTACGTACGCTACTGCTGCCATAGCGCTTTCGCTCGCATCGCAGAAGATATGCAGCTGGGCGTGTTTATATCGGTCAGACGTGAGGAGGCGGTAGCATCTTGGGATCTTGATATCTGTTACTTTGGGAAGAACTGCCAACCATCGGTTCCAACCTTCGGCAATGTTTCCCCCAATTTGATGATTCTTTGTTAAATCGTAAATAACAAAGTTGGTGGGAACTAACGACGACAGGCAGAGTATTGATCTGAAATGGAAAAAGGACCAAGTTCTTATCAATTACGTCTCCTTAGATTTACTTTATGAATTTTACGATTATTTGAATCGATTACATATGTTAGAAAGTTCTCCTTTATTTTTATTATATGATACCTACTTTCACGTTTATTATTATTATTATTATCTGGATCAAAATCTTGATAAGTTTTAGTTGCTATCTTTGCTTCACGTTGCTGGAACAAGTTAGCTATTTTTCTCATTTACATCTCTTTGTCTGACCCTTTCTTCAAATGTTAAATTTTCTTAATTTTCCCCAATAAAAATATTTTTGGGTGTGTTATTGATGAAACTGTGAATCGAATTGTTATACTTATAAGCTGCTTCCTGCATGAGTGATTTAACTGTAATATCTGGTTTTAGTGCTTTTATGCAACTAGCAATTTCACGGATCGTTGAATGGCATATCTCTATTTGTCCATTCGTTTCAGATCTGTTGACAGGAGTTTTAAAAAAATTTATTCCTAGATTCAAAATGGCTTGTTCGATAATATTTGAAACAAAACTACTTTCATTGTCCATTACGATTTGTGCTGGTAAATCCCAGTCATATAATAGTTGTAAAAGAACATTTTTAATGTCTGCTATAGATTTTGATTTAATGGGTCTGATTTTTTAAATATTTTGAGAATTTATCTAACGATGAGATAAATAAGTTATTGGCATTATACGCAAATATATCTGTCGTGAATACCACGATCGAACGAAATTTTAAGCAATAATTTTAGGCGTGTCTTGGCGTGACTGTCGCCAAAATTATAATTTTGTTTGTGTTCAAATTCGCCGATCCAAAAGGCCTATTTTCCTTCTGTCGTCTTTTTTATACCCGGAGCTCAGGCTCCCATTTGCACACGCAGGTGCTCCTGAGCTCCTCTGGAACGCAAACCCGCGGTCTGGCAAACGCATCCTCCATCTACATCAAACGCAACCGATGACAGCTCGTCACTGTTGTGACATCGTCTCCCCAAATAAGCGTGCGCGTCGTTCGCTTGTTTATGTGTGCTGTCATCTAACCATGCGCCTGATTTGTGCTGCAGCAGGTAAGTATATTCATATGCTTATTTTTTTTTAAGGTTGCTACGTTACCGCCGGATACGTCCAGAACAGCCAACTTCGTCGCCGGTCGTTCCAATGTGCCACTGGCTGTTCTTAAGGTTACCCGCCTCACTTGGCCGTCCTTCGACCGTATCACTCCCACCACTCGTCCTCTGGGCCATGTGTTCCGCGGTAGGTTCGCATCCACTATCACCACAACGTCTCCTTCTGCGATAGGGCGTACCGGCTTAAACCATTTCGTCCGGCGGGTGAGCGTAGGTAGGTAGTCAGCTATCCACTTTTTCCAGAACATATCGGCCAGTAACTGTGACGTCTTCCAGGATGTTTTAAGAGCCGCTGCGCTGTCGTCGTAGTTGGTAAGTGGTTTGTCCCCGCTCGCGCTTCCCAGGAGGAAGTGATTTGGCGTCAATGGTGGCTCTGAAACGTCATCCAATGGCAAATACGTTAACGGACGTGAATTAATTACCATCTCTATCTCCGCCAGCGCCGTGCCCAGAATTTCGTCGGTAGGGTGTCTCGGAAGCCGTAAAGCGATGATGTTCTTCTTTACCGACTGCACCAACCGCTCCCAGCATCCCCCGAAATGCGGCGCTCCTGGTGGATTGAATTTCCATATCAGTGCCTGTGACGTAAATTCCTCCATCAACTGTTCACGATCAACGTTCTTCAAGCCTTCTCTCAGCTCTCTCGATGCGCCAACGAAGTTAGTTCCGCAGTCAGACAGTATTTCAGCCGGCGCTCCACGTTTCGCGATAAAACGTCTAATCGCCAGGATGCACGACGACGTCGTTAGCGAGTGCGCTACTTCGAGATGGATCGCTCTTGTGGTTAAACACGTGAAAAGGACGCCCCATCGTTTCTCCACTCGTCTGCCCACGGCTACTGTCAAGGGGCCGAAGTAATCGACCCCGGTGAACGTGAAGGCGCGTTGGTAAGCTGCCAATCTTTCGACTGGAAGATTTCCCATCTCCGGAGGATCCGGCGCTGCGTCACGATTTTTGCATTCCTGGCATGCTCGGCGGATGCGATCGTACTCGGAACGCAGGCGTGGCACTTCGAATCTCTCCCTAATCGCGTTCAATGCTGTCTGGTGGTTCAAATGATGATACCGTTGGTGGTAGTACTCCATCAGCAGTGTGGTGACTCGGTGTCTCTTAGGCAGGATAATAGGACGCTTGGTGTCCTCGCTGACCCATGGGCAGTTTATCAGTCGTCCCCGAGACCTCATCACGTCATGCTCATCCAGTTCCGGTGAGAGTTTGTATAGAGTGCTATCCTTTTTAACAACCCTTTGCATTCCAGACTTCCCGACACGGTTTTGCAGGCCTCGGACCTCTTCAGGAAATGCCTCTCGCTGAGTTAGACGGAATATAATCCTTTCGGCCCGTCGTAATTCTTCCTGGGTAAGTGGGCCAACACTCTTCCGACCCTTTTTAGCCTTTAGCTCGAAAATGAAGCGGACAATGAATCCGACTGTCCTCAGCAATACGTTCCACTGAGAAAATCGTTCGAAGGATATAAACTGCTCTTTCGTGGCGTGGTGTAACAGCGACACCCGAATTTCCTCGGACGTCTCCCCAGTATCGGTTCCTTGCCCAGGCCACGTGTGGTCCGATTCCCAAAGAAAATCAGGGCCACGATACCACTGGCTCGAAGCGCTTAAATCCGGGTCTCGTTGCCACTTCGTACCAAGATCTGCGACATTTATCTTGGTTGAGATCCAGCGCCAGTCTTTCACGGCCGTATGCTCTAGCAGTTCTCCAACGCGACAGGCCACAAACTGACTGTATCGACGGTGGTCCGAACGTAACCAGCTTACCACGTTGCGAGAGTCGGTCCAATAGAATACGCGATCTAATCGAATGCGGTGGGATTGTATTATGGTGTTCGCTAACCTTGATCCAATAACTGCGGCTTGCAGCTCAAGGCGCGGAATCGTCGTATGTCGCAGGTTTGTCACTCGAGTTTTCGAGCCTACGAAGGCACATTCGATTGAGCTACCTTCTTCGAACCTTACGTACGCTACTGCTGCCATAGCGCTTTCGCTCGCATCGCAGAAGATATGCAGCTGGGCGTGTTTATATCGGTCAGACGTGAGGAGGCGGTAGCATCTTGGGATCTTGATATCTGTTACTTTGGGAAGAACTGCCAACCATCGGTTCCAACCTTCGGCAATGTTTCCCCCAATTTGATGATTCTTTGTTAAATCGTAAATAACAAAGTTGGTGGGAACTAACGACGACAGGCAGAGTATTGATCTGAAATGGAAAAAGGACCAAGTTCTTATCAATTACGTCTCCTTAGATTTACTTTATGAATTTTACGATTATTTGAATCGATTACATATGTTAGAAAGTTCTCCTTTATTTTTATTATATGATACCTACTTTCACGTTTATTATTATTATTATTATCTGGATCAAAATCTTGATAAGTTTTAGTTGCTATCTTTGCTTCACGTTGCTGGAACAAGTTAGCTATTTTTCTCATTTACATCTCTTTGTCTGACCCTTTCTTCAAATGTTAAATTTTCTTAATTTTCCCCAATAAAAATATTTTTGGGTGTGTTATTGATGAAACTGTGAATCGAATTGTTATACTTATAAGCTGCTTCCTGCATGAGTGATTTAACTGTAATATCTGGTTTTAGTGCTTTTATGCAACTAGCAATTTCACGGATCGTTGAATGGCATATCTCTATTTGTCCATTCGTTTCAGATCTGTTGACAGGAGTTTTAAAAAAATTTATTCCTAGATTCAAAATGGCTTGTTCGATAATATTTGAAACAAAACTACTTTCATTGTCCATTACGATTTGTGCTGGTAAATCCCAGTCATATAATAGTTGTAAAAGAACATTTTTAATGTCTGCTATAGATTTTGATTTAATGGGTCTGATTTTTTAAATATTTTGAGAATTTATCTAACGATGAGATAAATAAGTTATTGGCATTATACGCAAATATATCTGTCGTGAATACCACGATCGAACGAAATTTTAAGCAATAATTTTAGGCGTGTCTTGGCGTGACTGTCGCCAAAATTATAATTTTATTTGTGTTCAAATTCGCCGATCCAAAAGGCCTATTTTCCTTCTGTCGTCTTTTTTATACCCGGAGCTCAGGCTCCCATTTGCACACGCAGGTGCTCCTGAGCTCCTCTGGAACGCAAACCCGCGGTCTGGCAAACGCATCCTCCATCTACATCAAACGCAACCGATGACAGCTCGTCACTGTTGTGACATCGTCTCCCCAAATAAGCGTGCGCGTCGTTCGCTTGTTTATGTGTGCTGTCATCTAACCATGCGCCTGATTTGTGCTGCAGCAGGTAAGTATATTCATATGCTTATTTTTTTTTTAAGGTTGCTACGTTACCGCCGGATACGTCCAGAACAGCCAACTTCGTCGCCGGTCGTTCCAATGTGCCACTGGCTGTTCTTAAGGTTACCCGCCTCACTTGGCCGTCCTTCGACCGTATCACTCCCACCACTCGTCCTCTGGGCCATGTGTTCCGCGGTAGGTTCGCATCAACTATCACCACAACGTCTCCTTCTGCGATAGGGCGTACCGGCTTAAACCATTTCGTCCGGCGGGTGAGCGTAGGTAGGTAGTCAGCTATCCACTTTTTCCAGAACATATCGGCCAGTAACTGTGACGTCTTCCAGGATGTTTTAAGAGCCGCTGCGCTGTCGTCGTAGTTGGTAAGTGGTTTGTCCCCGCTCGCGCTTCCCAGGAGGAAGTGATTTGGCGTCAATGGTGGCTCTGAAACGTCATCCAATGGCAAATACGTTAACGGACGTGAATTAATTACCATCTCTATCTCCGCCAGCGCCGTGCCCAGAATTTCGTCGGTAGGGTGTCTCGGAAGCCGTAAAACGATGATGTTCTTCTTTACCGACTGCACCAACCGCTCCCAGCATCCCCCGAAATGCGGCGCTCCTGGTGGATTGAATTTCCATATCAGTGCCTGTGACGTAAATTCCTCCATCAACTGTTCACGATCAACGTTCTTCAAGCCTTCTCTCAGCTCTCTCGATGCGCCAACGAAGTTAGTTCCGCAGTCAGACAGTATTTCAGCCGGCGCTCCACGTTTCGCGATAAAACGTCTAATCGCCAGGATGCACGACGACGTCGTTAGCGAGTGCGCTACTTCGAGATGGATCGCTCTTGTGGTTAAACACGTGAAAAGGACGCCCCATCGTTTCTCCACTCGTCTGCCCACGGCTACTGTCAAGGGGCCGAAGTAATCGACCCCGGTGAACGTGAAGGCGCGTTGGTAAGCTGCCAATCTTTCGACTGGAAGATTTCCCATCTCCGGAGGATCCGGCGCTGCGTCACGATTTTTGCATTCCTGGCATGCTCGGCGGACGCGATCGTACTCGGAACGCAGGCGTGGCACTTCGAATCTCTCCCTAATCGCGTTCAATGGTGTCTGGTGGTTCAAATGATGATACCGTTGGTGGTAGTACTCCATCAGCAGTGTGGTGACTCGGTGTCTCTTAGGCAGGATAATAGGACGCTTGGTGTCCTCGCTGACCCATGGGCAGTTTATCAGTCGTCCCCGAGACCTCATCACGTCATGCTCATCCAGTTCCGGTGAGAGTTTGTATAGAGTGCTATCCTTTTTAACAACCCTTTGCATTCCAGACTTCCCGACACGGTTTTGCAGGCCTCGGACCTCTTCAGGAAATGCCTCTCGCTGAGTTAGACGGAATATAATCCTTTCGGCCCGTCGTAATTCTTCCTGGGTAAGTGGGCCAACACTCTTCCGACCCTTTTTAGCCTTTAGCTCGAAAATGAAGCGGACAATGAATCCGACTGTCCTCAGCAATACGTTCCACTGAGAAAATCGTTCGAAGGATATAAACTGCTCTTTCGTGGCGTGGTGTAACAGCGACACCCGAATTTCCTCGGACGTCTCCCCAGTATCGGTTCCTTGCCCAGGCCACGTGTGGTCCGATTCCCAAAGAAAATCAGGGCCACGATACCACTGGCTCGAAGCGCTTAAATCCGGGTCTCGTTGCCACTTCGTACCAAGATCTGCGACATTTATCTTGGTTGAGATCCAGCGCCAGTCTTTCACGGCCGTATGCTCTAGCAGTTCTTCAACGCGACAGGCCACAAACTGACTGTATCGACGGTGGTCCGAACGTAACCAGCTTACCACGTTGCGAGAGTCGGTCCAATAGAATACGCGATCTAATCGAATGCGGTGGGATTGTATTATGGTGTTCGCTAACCTTGATCCAATAACTGCGGCTTGCAGCTCAAGGCGCGGAATCGTCGTATGTCGCAGGTTTGTCACTCGAGTTTTCGAGCCTACGAAGGCACATTCGATTGAGCTACCTTCTTCGAACCTTACGTACGCTACTGCTGCCATAGCGCTTTCGCTCGCATCGCAGAAGATATGCAGCTGGGCGTGTTTATATCGGTCAGACGTGAGGAGGCGGTAGCATCTTGGGATCTTGATATCTGTTACTTTGGGAAGAACTGCCAACCATCGGTTCCAACCTTCGGCAATGTTTCCCCCAATTTGATGATTCTTTGTTAAATCGTAAATAACAAAGTTGGTGGGAACTAACGACGACAGGCAGAGTATTAATCTGAAATGGAAAAAGGACCAAGTTCTTATCAATTACGTCTCCTTAGATTTACTTTATGAATTTTACGATTATTTGAATCGATTACATATGTTAGAAAGTTCTCCTTTATTTTTATTATATGATACCTACTTTCACGTTTATTATTATTATTATTATCTGGATCAAAATCTTGATAAGTTTTAGTTGCTATCTTTGCTTCACGTTGCTGGAACAAGTTAGCTATTTTTTCTCATTTACATCTCCTTGTTCGACCCTTTCTTCAAATGTTAAATTTTCTTAATTTTCCCCAATAAAAATATTTTTGGGTGTGTTATTGATGAAACTGTGAATCGAATTGTTATACTTATAAGCTGCTTCAGAGCAGCACATTAGCCTGGAGGTAGATGACGATGTGCTCCCACCATCCTTGGACGAAGTCACTAGTTCCATCAAGCAGCTGAAGCAGAACAAAGCAGCTGGTAGCGATGGGCTGGTGGCAGAACTGTTTAAGATGGGTTCGGCAGAGCTTGCTGTCAGTATGCACCAGCTAATTGTGAAAATTTGGGACCAGGAAAGGATACCGGAGGACTGGAAGCTGGGTGTCATCCACCCAGTGTACAAAAAGGGTGACAGGATGGACTGTGCCAACTTTCGAGCCATCACAGTCCTCAATGCTGCCTACAAAATCCTTTCCCAAATTCTCTTCTGCAGACTCGCGCCCCTTGCTACAGATTTCGTCGGAAGCTACCAAGCTGGATTTGTTGGAGGCAAATCCACCACCGACCAGATCTTCACTCTACGGCAGATCCTCCAGAAGTGCCGAGAGCACCAGATCCCGACGCACCACCTCTTCATCGACTTCAAGGCAGCCTACGACACCATAGACAGGAAGGAGCTATGGAGGACCATGCGGCAGTACAGCTTTCCTGAGAAGCTGGTACGGCTGTTAGAGGCTACAATGGAGGGGGTGCTGTGTAAGGTGAGGATTTCGAACTTGCTGTCGGATCCGTTCGAATCTCACCGGGGTCTGAGGCAAGGTGATGGACTTTCCTGCCTTCTATTCAACATCGCTCTGGAAGGTGTCATGAGAAGCGCGGGGTTCGACATCCGTGGCACGATTTTCACCCGTTCACTCCAATTCCTCGGCTTTGCGGACGACATCGACATCATCGGGCGGAACACCAGGACGGTGTGCGAGGCGTACACCCGACTGAAACGCGAGGCCGCAAGGATTGGACTAATGATCAATGCGACGAAAACGAAGTACCTGCTCATCGGTGGCTCTGACAGTGACAGAGTCAGGTTGGGGTGCAGTGTATCAGTGGACGGCGACGAACTCGAGGTTGTGGAGGAGTTTTGCTACCTCGGAACTGTCGTAACTTCGGACAACAACGTGAGCTGCGAAATCCGGAGGCGCATTGTTCAGGGGAATCGTGCCTACTATGGGCTTCACAAACTCCTTAGGTCCAGGAGGCTGCTCCCCCACACGAAGTGTGCAATATACCGCTCGCTGATAAGACCGGTCGTTCTCTATGGGCATGAATCTTGGACTCTGCTCACGGAGGACGCCAACGCGCTCGCAGTCTTCGAGCGGCGCGTATTCCGGTCTATTTTTGGCGGCGTGTGCGAGCAAGGCGTGTGGCGGAGAAGGATGAACAACGAGCTGGCTGAGCTATACGGTGAGCCGGACATCCTGACGGTGGCGAAGGCCGGCAGGATTCGTTGGTTGGGGCATGTCATGAGGATGCCGGACTCATGCCCCACCAAGAAGGTGCTCACCAGCGACCCGCCCGGCACGAGACGACGAGGAGCTCAGCGAGTTCGGTGGATGGACCAAGTGGAGCAGAACCTGCGAGATATCGGATGCGACCGGGGATGGAGAGTTGCAGCCATGGACCGAGTATCCTGGAAAGCGATTGGTGACCAGGCCATGTCAGCAAGACGTGCTCAACCGTGAGCGGGCCAGTTAAGAAGAAGAAGATAAGCTGCTTCCTGCATGAGTGATTTAACTGTAATATCTGGTTTTAGTGCTTTTATGCAACTAGCAATTTCACGGATCGTTGAATGGCATATCTCTATTTGTCCATTCGTTTCAGATCTGTTGACAGGAGTTTTAAAAAAATTTATTCCTAGATTCAAAATGGCTTGTTCGATAATATTTGAAACAAAACTACTTTCATTGTCCATTACGATTTGTGCTGGTAAATCCCAGTCATATAATAGTTGTAAAAGAACATTTTTAATGTCTGCTATAGATTTTGATTTAATGGGTCTGATTTTTTAAATATTTTGAGATTTATCTAACGATGAGATAAATAAGTTATTGGCATTATACGCAAATATATCTGTCGTGAATACCACGATCGAACGAAATTTTAAGCAATAATTTTAGGCGTGTCTTGGCGTGACTGTCGCCAAAATTATAATTTTATTTGTGTTCAAATTCGCCGAATGAAAAGGCCTATTTTCCCTCTGTCGTCTCTTTTATACCCGGAGCTCAGGCTCCCATTTGCACACGCAGGTGCTCCTGAGCTCCTCTGGAACGCAAACCCGCGGTCTGGCAAACGCATCCTCCATCTACATCAAACGCAACCGATGACAGCTCGTCACTGTTGTGACATCGTCTCCCCAAATAAGCGTGCGCGTCGTTCGCTTGTTTATGTGTGCTGTCATCTAACCATGCGCCTGATTTGTGCTGCAGCAGGTAAGTATACTCATATGCTTATTTTACCGCTGGATACGTCCAGAACAGCCAACTTCGTCGCCGGTCGTTCCAATGTGCCACTGGCTGTTCTTAAGGTTACCCGCCTCACTTGGCCGTCCTTCGACCGTATCACTCCCACCACTCGTCCTCTGGGCCATGTGTTCCGCGGTAGGTTCGCATCCACTATCACCACAACGTCTCCTTCTGCGATAGGGCGTACCGGCTTAAACCATTTCGTCCGGCGGGTGAGCGTAGGTAGGTAGTCAGCTATCCACTTTTTCCAGAACATATCGGCCAGTAACTGTGACGTCTTCCAGGATGTTTTAAGAGCCGCTGCGCTGTCGTCGTAGTTGGTAAGTGGTTTGTCCCCGCTCGCGCTTCCCAGGAGGAAGTGATTTGGCGTCAATGGTGGCTCTGAAACGTCATCCAATGGCAAATACGTTAACGGACGTGAATTAATTACCATCTCTATCTCCGCCAGCGCCGTGCCCAGAATTTCGTCGGTAGGGTGTCTCGGAAGCCGTAAAGCGATGATGTTCTTCTTTACCGACTGCACCAACCGCTCCCAGCATCCCCCGAAATGCGGCGCTCCTGGTGGATTGAATTTCCATATCAGTGCCTGTGACGTAAATTCCTCCATCAACTGTTCACGATCAACGTTCTTCAAGCCTTCTCTCAGCTCTCTCGATGCGCCAACGAAGTTAGTTCCGCAGTCAGACAGTATTTCAGCCGGCGCTCCACGTTTCGCGATAAAACGTCTAATCGCCAGGATGCACGACGACGTCGTTAGCGAGTGCGCTACTTCGAGATGGATCGCTCTTGTGGTTAAACACGTGAAAAGGACGCCCCATCGTTTCTCCACTCGTCTGCCCACGGCTACTGTCAAGGGGCCGAAGTAATCGACCCCGGTGAACGTGAAGGCGCGTTGGTAAGCTGCCAATCTTTCGACTGGAAGATTTCCCATCTCCGGAGGATCCGGCGCTGCGTCACGATTTTTGCATTCCTGGCATGCTCGGCGGACGCGATCGTACTCGGAACGCAGGCGTGGCACTTCGAATCTCTCCCTAATCGCGTTCAATGGTGTCTGGTGGTTCAAATGATGATACCGTTGGTGGTAGTACTCCATCAGCAGTGTGGTGACTCGGTGTCTCTTAGGCAGGATAATAGGACGCTTGGTGTCCTCGCTGACCCATGGGCAGTTTATCAGTCGTCCCCGAGACCTCATCACGTCATGCTCATCCAGTTCCGGTGAGAGTTTGTATAGAGTGCTATCCTTTTTAACAACCCTTTGCATTCCAGACTTCCCGACACGGTTTTGCAGGCCTCGGACCTCTTCAGGAAATGCCTCTCACTGAGTTAGACGGAATATAATCCTTTCGGCCCGTCGTAATTCTTCCTGGGTAAGTGGGCCAACACTCTTCCTACCCTTTTTAGCCTTTAGCTCGAAAATGAAGCGGACAATGAATCCGACTGTCCTCAGCAATACGTTCCACTGAGAAAATCGTTCGAAGGATATAAACTGCTCTTTCGTGGCGTGGTGTAACAGCGACACCCGAATTTCCTCGGACGTCTCCCCAGTATCGGTTCCTTGCCCAGGCCACGTGTGGTCCGATTCCCAAAGAAAATCAGGGCCACGATACCACTGGCTCGAAGCGCTTAAATCCGGGTCTCGTTGCCACTTCGTACCAAGATCTGCGACATTTATCTTGGTTGAGATCCAGCGCCAGTCTTTCACGACCGTATGCTCTAGCAGTTCTCCAACGCGACAGGCCACAAACTGACTGTATCGACGGTGGTCCGAACGTAACCAGCTTACCACGTTGCGAGAGTCGGTCCAATAGAATACGCGATCTAATCGAATGCGGTGGGATTGTATTATGGTGTTCGCTAACCTTGATCCAATAACTGCGGCTTGCAGCTCAAGGCGCGGAATCGTCGTATGTCGCAGGTTTGTCACTCGAGTTTTCGAGCCTACGAAGGCACATTCGATTGAGCTACCTTCTTCGAACCTTACGTACGCTACTGCTGCCATAGCGCTTTCGCTCGCATCGCAGAAGATATGCAGCTGGGCGTGTTTATATCGGTCAGACGTGAGGAGGCGGTAGCATCTTGGGATCTTGATATCTGTTACTTTGGGAAGAACTGCCAACCATCGGTTCCAACCTTCGGCAATGTTTCCCCCAATTTGATGATTCTTTGTTAAATCGTAAATAACAAAGTTGGTGGGAACTAACGACGACAGGCAGAGTATTAATCTGAAATGGAAAAAGGACCAAGTTCTTATCAATTACGTCTCCTTAGATTTACTTTATGAATTTTACGATTATTTGAATCGATTACATATGTTAGAAAGTTCTCCTTTATTTTTATTATATGATACCTACTTTCACGTTTATTATTATTATTATTATCTGGATCAAAATCTTGATAAGTTTTAGTTGCTATCTTTGCTTCACGTTGCTGGAACAAGTTAGCTATTTTTTCTCATTTACATCTCTTTGTCTGACCCTTTCTTCAAATGTTAAATTTTCTTAATTTTCCCCAATAAAAATATTTTTGGGTGTGTTATTGATGAAACTGTGAATCGAATTGTTATACTTATAAGCTGCTTCCTGCATGAGTGATTTAACTGTAATATCTGGTTTTAGTGCTTTTATGCAACTAGCAATTTCACGGATCGTTGAATGGCATATCTCTATTTGTCCATTCGTTTCAGATCTGTTGACAGGAGTTTTAAAAAAATTTATTCCTAGATTCAAAATGGCTTGTTCGATAATATTTGAAACAAAACTACTTTCATTGTCCATTACGATTTGTGCTGGTAAATCCCAGTCATATAATAGTTGTAAAAGAACATTTTTAATGTCTGCTATAGATTTTGATTTAATGGGTCTGATTTTTTAAATATTTTGAGAATTTATCTAACGATGAGATAAATAAGTTATTGGCATTATACGCAAATATATCTGTCGTGAATACCACGATCGAACGAAATTTTAAGCAATAATTTTAGGCGTGTCTTGGCGTGACTGTCGCCAAAATTATAATTTTATTTGTGTTCAAATTCGCCGATCCAAAAGGCCTATTTTCCTTCTGTCGTCTTTTTTATACCCGGAGCTCAGGCTCCCATTTGCACACGCAGGTGCTCCTGAGCTCTGGAACGCAAACCCGCGGTCTGGCAAACGCATCCTCCATCTACATCAAACGCAACCGATGACAGCTCGTCACTGTTGTGACATCGTCTCCCCAAATAAGCGTGCGCGTCGTTCGCTTGTTTATGTGTGCTGTCATCTAACCATGCGCCTGATTTGTGCTGCAGCAGGTAAGTATACTCATATGCTTATTTTACCGCCGGATACGTCCAGAACAGCCAACTTCGTCGCCGGTCGTTCCAATGTGCCACTGGCTGTTCTTAAGGTTACCCGCCTCACTTGGCCGTCCTTCGACCGTATCACTCCCACCACTCGTCCTCTGGGCCATGTGTTCCGCGGTAGGTTCGCATCCACTATCACCACAACGTCTCCTTCTGCGATAGGGCGTACCGGCTTAAACCATTTCGTCCGGCGGGTGAGCGTAGGTAGGTAGTCAGCTATCCACTTTTTCCAGAACATATCGGCCAGTAACTGTGACGTCTTCCAGGATGTTTTAAGAGCCGCTGCGCTGTCGTCGTAGTTGGTAAGTGGTTTGTCCCCGCTCGCGCTTCCCAGGAGGAAGTGATTTGGCGTCAATGGTGGCTCTGAAACGTCATCCAATGGCAAATACGTTAACGGACGTGAATTAATTACCATCTCTATCTCCGCCAGCGCCGTGCCCAGAATTTCGTCGGTAGGGTGTCTCGGAAGCCGTAAAGCGATGATGTTCTTCTTTACCGACTGCACCAACCGCTCCCAGCATCCCCCGAAATGCGGCGCTCCTGGTGGATTGAATTTCCATATCAGTGCCTGTGACGTAAATTCCTCCATCAACTGTTCACGATCAACGTTCTTCAAGCCTTCTCTCAGCTCTCTCGATGCGCCAACGAAGTTAGTTCCGCAGTCAGACAGTATTTCAGCCGGCGCTCCACGTTTCGCGATAAAACGTCTAATCGCCAGGATGCACGACGACGTCGTTAGCGAGTGCGCTACTTCGAGATGGATCGCTCTTGTGGTTAAACACGTGAAAAGGACGCCCCATCGTTTCTCCACTCGTCTGCCCACGGCTACTGTCAAGGGGCCGAAGTAATCGACCCCGGTGAACGTGAAGGCGCGTTGGTAAGCTGCCAATCTTTCGACTGGAAGATTTCCCATCTCCGGAGGATCCGGCGCTGCGTCACAACCCTTTGCATTCCAGACTTCCCGACACGGTTTTGCAGGCCTCGGACCTCTTCAGGAAATGCCTCTCGCTGAGTTAGACGGAATATAATCCTTTCGGCCCGTCGTAATTCTTCCTGGGTAAGTGGGCCAACACTCTTCCGACCCTTTTTAGCCTTTAGCTCGAAAATGAAGCGGACAATGAATCCGACTGTCCTCAGCAATATGTTCCACTGAGAAAATCGTTCGAAGGATATAAACTGCTCTTTCGTGGCGTGGTGTAACAGCGACACCCGAATTTCCTCGGACGTCTCCCCAGTATCGGTTCCTTGCCCAGGCCACGTGTGGTCCGATTCCCAAAGAAAATCAGGGCCACGATACCACTGGCTCGAAGCGCTTAAATCCGGGTCTCGTTGCCACTTCGTTTCATTTCTTCAAACTCTTCTGTTTCATCATCCTGTTGTTTGTCATGATTTTTCATGTAACGTTCGTATGAGGACATTTCAGAGTCATCATACTCCTTCAAACTTTCTTCGTTATAATCTGAGTATTCCACTGGGTAACCTTGATTTTTTTGAATGGTTTCGACATTAAAGACTCGTTGTCTTTTTAGTGGTGGTCGATTGTTTCGGGAGGAGCCTGGTCGGTTCCCATAATTAATTTGTCTAGACCTTATGGATTGATCTACATCCATGGGTTCTGGATCTTGTTGTTTAAAAGGATTTTTGGGTGGTAAACCTGTTGGTTTAAAATTTTGAAAATTGTTGTTATAGTTTGGTCGCATTCCAAACGGCTTTTGCATTGGTGCAAAATGTCGATTAACGAATGGGTTTGGTGGTAGAGGGGGTCTGTTAAATGCATTCCGTGGAGGATGCGGTACTTGTGGGATAAGATTTCTGGGCGCTGTTGGCATTGGCATCGTTCTTGGTTTGGTAAGCATTTTTCTACATTCAATATTTTGGAATGAGATACAGTAGCTATAAGCTGCTGCTAGAGATGAAGGTTCATAATTTCTTATGAATTTGTATACATCTCCATCTAGTCCTCGGATAAATGAATCGACCGCTTTTTTATTATATGTTTCTATTAATGCCTTCGATGCTTCTTGAGGAGATTTCTGCTATTGCGTTGTTTATAAGAATGTTTGTTTCATCAATTCTCTTGATGATTCCGTTTGTGTAAACCTTTTCAAATGTGCAGTCTGAATGATTTCCTTGAATGATTCTTTGTACACATTCCGATGTTGGTTGAATATTTATACTTTCACAAGTATACAGATCTTGTTGGTTTTGATTGCATGGTTGTGATAATTCGTATATGTGTAATTCGTATCTGATGAAATAATTTTGCTTCAAGATGATTCGTTTGCTGTTGTTGATTATGGAGTCTACATAATTGTACTCATAAATATCTTTTGAACTTTAACATGTAGATAACATGCGTGGCATTCATTGTTACTTGAGCACTTGATTTTGCTAACATTTCTTCTGGTGATGTCACCGAAATGTTGTGGTCTGCAAGAAATTTCATCATTTCCTTAAGTTCTTCGAGGGATAAAATCTTACTGCTTGGTATGCCATGCTTTGCTAATAGAATAGCTTCTTCAAGATTTTCAAGATGATTTTGCAAAGAATCGAGATTTGATATTATGATAAGATGTTGTATCTCAATAGATCTTTGCTTAAATCTTTCAAACTGGAGTTTGAGGACGTCGTTTGTGATTGTTGTTAGATCTTGTAGTCGTTGGTTTATACCTTCATTGATGAGTACTTGTTGATTATTTTGCAGGATCAACGAATTGAGTGTTGAATTTATAATGCGTATATCTTCGGCATCTGGATTTCCAGCGATCCATTTCCATGCTGTACCAATCGCATCCCATCGCTTTTGTCGTACTACTTGCGGTTTAATTTTACAATATTTTTCATATAATGTTTGTAGCTTAATACGAATTATGCTATATAATGGTCCTGAGTCGATATTTTGGGACAAATCTGCATAATTATTTTCAATTATGTTTTCAATTTGTGTTATATCCAATGGGTGTACAATTCTTAAATATCCTGATTTGATTTGAGCTCTTCCGAGAGAAACTATGGCAAGTGGATTCTTTGTTAAATCGTAAATAACAAAGTTGGTGGGAACTAACGACGACAGGCAGAGTATTAATCTGAAATGGAAAAAGGACCAAGTTCTTATCAATTACGTCTCCTTAGATTTACTTTATGAATTTTACGATTATTTGAATCGATTACATATGTTAGAAAGTTCTCCTTTATTTTTATTATATGATACCTACTTTCACGTTTATTATTAGATTTATTTTTTTTCAAATGAATAAGTATCTGGATCAAAATCTTGATAAGTTTTAGTTGCTATCTTTGCTTCACGTTGCTGGAACAAGTTAGCTATTTTTTTCTCATTTGCATCTCTTTGTCTGACCCTTTCTTCAAATGTTAAATTTTCTTAATTTTCCCCAATAAAAATATTTTTGGGTGTGTTATTGATGAAACTGTGAATCGAATTGTTATACTTATAAGCTGCTTCCTGCATGAGTGATTTAACTGTAATATCTGGTTTTAGTGTGTTTTATGCATCTAGCAATTTCACGGATCGTTGAATGGCATATCTCTATTTGTCCATTCGTTTCTGTTCTGTTCATCTGTTGACAGGAGTTTAAAAAAAATTTATTCCTAGATTCAAAATGGCTTGTTCGATAATATTTGAAACAAAACTACTTTCATTGTCCATTACGATTTGTGCTGGTAAATCCCAGTCATATAATAGTTGTAAAAGAACATTTTTAATGTCTGCTATAGATTTTGATTTAATGGGTCTGATTTTTTAAATATTTTGAGATTTATCTAACGATGAGATAAATAAGTTATTGGCATTATACGCAAATATATCTGTCGTGAATACCACGATCGAACGAAATTTTAAGCAATAATTTTAGGCGTGTCTTGGCGTGACTGTCGCCAAAATTATAATTTTATTTGTGTTCAAATTCGCCGAATGAAAAGGCCTATTTTCCCTCTGTCGTCTCTTTTATACCCGGAGCTCAGGCTCCCATTTGCACACGCAGGTGCTCCTGAGCTCCTCTGGAACGCAAACCCGCGGTCTGGCAAACGCATCCTCCATCTACATCAAACGCAACCGATGACAGCTCGTCACTGTTGTGACATCGTCTCCCCAAATAAGCGTGCGCGTCGTTCGCTTGTTTATGTGTGCTGTCATCTAACCATGCGCCTGATTTGTGCTGCAGCAGGTAAGTATACTCATATGCTTATTTTACCGCCGGATACGTCCAGAACAGCCAACTTCGTCGCCGGTCGTTCCAATGTGCCACTGGCTGTTCTTAAGGTTACCCGCCTCACTTGGCCGTCCTTCGACCGTATCACTCCCACCACTCGTCCTCTGGGCCATGTGTTCCGCGGTAGGTTCGCATCCACTATCACCACAACGTCTCCTTCTGCGATAGGGCGTACCGGCTTAAACCATTTCGTCCGGCGGGTGAGCGTAGGTAGGTAGTCAGCTATCCACTTTTTCCAGAACATATCGGCCAGTAACTGTGACGTCTTCCAGGATGTTTTAAGAGCCGCTGCGCTGTCGTCGTAGTTGGTAAGTGGTTTGTCCCCGCTCGCGCTTCCCAGGAGGAAGTGATTTGGCGTCAATGGTGGCTCTGAAACGTCATCCAATGGCAAATACGTTAACGGACGTGAATTAATTACCATCTCTATCTCCGCCAGCGCCGTGCCCAGAATTTCGTCGGTAGGGTGTCTCGGAAGCCGTAAAGCGATGATGTTCTTCTTTACCGACTGCACCAACCGCTCCCAGCATCCCCCGAAATGCGGCGCTCCTGGTGGATTGAATTTCCATATCAGTGCCTGTGACGTAAATTCCTCCATCAACTGTTCACGATCAACGTTCTTCAAGCCTTCTCTCAGCTCTCTCGATGCGCCAACGAAGTTAGTTCCGCAGTCAGACAGTATTTCAGCCGGCGCTCCACGTTTCGCGATAAAACGTCTAATCGCCAGGATGCACGACGACGTCGTTAGCGAGTGCGCTACTTCGAGATGGATCGCTCTTGTGGTTAAACACGTGAAAAGGACGCCCCATCGTTTCTCCACTCGTCTGCCCACGGCTACTGTCAAGGGGCCGAAGTAATCGACCCCGGTGAACGTGAAGGCGCGTTGGTAAGCTGCCAATCTTTCGACTGGAAGATTTCCCATCTCCGGAGGATCCGGCGCTGCGTCACGATTTTTGCATTCCTGGCATGCTCGGCGGACGCGATCGTACTCGGAACGCAGGCGTGGCACTTCGAATCTCTCCCTAATCGCGTTCAATGCTGTCTGGTGGTTCAAATGATGATACCGTTGGTGGTAGTACTCCATCAGCAGTGTGGTGACTCGGTGTCTCTTAGGCAGGATAATAGGACGCTTGGTGTCCTCGCTGACCCATGGGCAGTTTATCAGTCGTCCCCGAGACCTCATCACGTCATGCTCATCCAGTTCCGGTGAGAGTTTGTATAGAGTGCTATCCTTTTTAACAACCCTTTGCATTCCAGACTTCCCGACACGGTTTTGCAGGCCTCGGACCTCTTCAGGAAATGCCTCTCACTGAGTTAGACGGAATATAATCCTTTCGGCCCGTCGTAATTCTTCCTGGGTAAGTGGGCCAACACTCTTCCTACCCTTTTTAGCCTTTAGCTCGAAAATGAAGCGGACAATGAATCCGACTGTCCTCAGCAATACGTTCCACTGAGAAAATCGTTCGAAGGATATAAACTGCTCTTTCGTGGCGTGGTGTAACAGTGACACCCGAATTTCCTCGGACGTCTCCCCAGTATCGGTTCCTTGCCCAAGCCACGTGTGGTCCGATTCCCAAAGAAAATCAGGGCCACGATACCACTGGCTCGAAGCGCTTAAATCCGGGTCTCGTTGCCACTTCGTACCAAGATCTGCGACATTTATCTTGGTTGAGATCCAGCGCCAGTCTTTCACGGCCGTATGCTCTAGCAGTTCTCCAACGCGACAGGCCACAAACTGACTGTATCGACGGTGGTCCGAACGTAACCAGCTTACCACGTTGCGAGAGTCGGTCCAATAGAATACGCGATCTAATCGAATGCGGTGGGATTGTATTATGGTGTTCGCTAACCTTGATCCAATAACTGCGGCGTGCAGCTCAAGGCGCGGAATCGTCGTATGTCGCAGGTTTGTCACTCGAGTTTTCGAGCCTACGAAGGCACATTCGATTGAGCTACCTTCTTCGAACCTTACGTACGCTACTGCTGCCATAGCGCTTTCGCTCGCATCGCAGAAGATATGCAGCTGGGCGTGTTTATATCGGTCAGACGTGAGGAGGCGGTAGCATCTTGGGATCTTGATATCTGTTACTTTGGGAAGAACTGCCAACCATCGGTTCCAACCTTCGGCAATGTTTCCCCCAATTTGATGATTCTTTGTTAAATCGTAAATAACAAAGTTGGTGGGAACTAACGACGACAGGCAGAGTATTAATCTGAAATGGAAAAAGGACCAAGTTCTTATCAATTACGTCTCCTTAGATTTACTTTATGAATTTTACGATTATTTGAATCGATTACATATGTTAGAAAGTTCTCCTTTATTTTTATTATATGATACCTACTTTCACGTTTATTATTATTATTATTATCTGGATCAAAATCTTGATAAGTTTTAGTTGCTATCTTTGCTTCACGTTGCTGGAACAAGTTAGCTATTTTTTCTCATTTACATCTCTTTGTCTGACCCTTTCTTCAAATGTTAAATTTTCTTAATTTTCCCCAATAAAAATATTTTTGGGTGTGTTATTGATGAAACTGTGAATCGAATTGTTATACTTATAAGCTGCTTCCTGCATGAGTGATTTAACTGTAATATCTGGTTTTAGTGCTTTTATGCAACTAGCAATTTCACGGATCGTTGAATGGCATATCTCTATTTGTCCATTCGTTTCAGATCTGTTGACAGGAGTTTTAAAATAATTTATTCCTAGATTCAAAATGGCTTGTTCGATAATATTTGAAACAAAACTACTTTCATTGTCCATTACGATTTGTGCTGGTAAATCCCAGTCATATAATAGTTGTAAAAGAACATTTTTAATGTCTGCTATAGATTTTGATTTAATGGGTCTGATTTTTTAAATATTTTGAGAATTTATCTAACGATGAGATAAATAAGTTATTGGCATTATACGCAAATATATCTGTCGTGAATACCACGATCGAACGAAATTTTAAGCAATAATTTTAGGCGTGTCTTGGCGTGACTGTCGCCAAAATTATAATTTTATTTGTGTTCAAATTCGCCGATCCAAAAGGCCTATTTTCCTTCTGTCGTCTTTTTTATACCCGGAGCTCAGGCTCCCATTTGCACACGCAGGTGCTCCTGAGCTCTGGAACGCAAACCCGCGGTCTGGCAAACGCATCCTCCATCTACATCAAACGCAACCGATGACAGCTCGTCACTGTTGTGACATCGTCTCCCCAAATAAGCGTGCGCGTCGTTCGCTTGTTTATGTGTGCTGTCATCTAACCATGCGCCTGATTTGTGCTGCAGCAGGTAAGTATACTCATATGCTTATTTTACCGCCGGATACGTCCAGAACAGCCAACTTCGTCGCCGGTCGTTCCAATGTGCCACTGGCTGTTCTTAAGGTTACCCGCCTCACTTGGCCGTCCTTCGACCGTATCACTCCCACCACTCGTCCTCTGGGCCATGTGTTCCGCGGTAGGTTCGCATCCACTATCACCACAACGTCTCCTTCTGCGATAGGGCGTACCGGCTTAAACCATTTCGTCCGGCGGGTGAGCGTAGGTAGGTAGTCAGCTATCCACTTTTTCCAGAACATATCGGCCAGTAACTGTGACGTCTTCCAGGATGTTTTAAGAGCCGCTGCGCTGTCGTCGTAGTTGGTAAGTGGTTTGTCCCCGCTCGCGCTTCCCAGGAGGAAGTGATTTGGCGTCAATGGTGGCTCTGAAACGTCATCCAATGGCAAATACGTTAACGGACGTGAATTAATTACCATCTCTATCTCCGCCAGCGCCGTGCCCAGAATTTCGTCGGTAGGGTGTCTCGGAAGCCGTAAAGCGATGATGTTCTTCTTTACCGACTGCACCAACCGCTCCCAGCATCCCCCGAAATGCGGCGCTCCTGGTGGATTGAATTTCCATATCAGTGCCTGTGACGTAAATTCCTCCATCAACTGTTCACGATCAACGTTCTTCAAGCCTTCTCTCAGCTCTCTCGATGCGCCAACGAAGTTAGTTCCGCAGTCAGACAGTATTTCAGCCGGCGCTCCACGTTTCGCGATAAAACGTCTAATCGCCAGGATGCACGACGACGTCGTTAGCGAGTGCGCTACTTCGAGATGGATCGCTCTTGTGGTTAAACACGTGAAAAGGACGCCCCATCGTTTCTCCACTCGTCTGCCCACGGCTACTGTCAAGGGGCCGAAGTAATCGACCCCGGTGAACGTGAAGGCGCGTTGGTAAGCTGCCAATCTTTCGACTGGAAGATTTCCCATCTCCGGAGGATCCGGCGCTGCGTCACGATTTTTGCATTCCTGGCATGCTCGGCGGACGCGATCGTACTCGGAACGCAGGCGTGGCACTTCGAATCTCTCCCTAATCGCGTTCAATGCTGTCTGGTGGTTCAAATGATGATACCGTTGGTGGTAGTACTCCATCAGCAGTGTGGTGACTCGGTGTCTCTTAGGCAGGATAATAGGACGCTTGGTGTCCTCGCTGACCCATGGGCAGTTTATCAGTCGTCCCCGAGACCTCATCACGTCACGCTCATCCAGTTCCGGTGAGAGTTTGTATAGAGTGCTATCCTTTTTAACAACCCTTTGCATTCCAGACTTCCCGACACGGTTTTGCAGGCCTCGGACCTCTTCAGGAAATGCCTCTCGCTGAGTTAGACGGAATATAATCCTTTCGGCCCGTCGTAATTCTTCCTGGGTAAGTGGGCCAACACTCTTCCGACCCTTTTTAGCCTTTAGCTCGAAAATGAAGCGGACAATGAATCCGACTGTCCTCAGCAATACGTTCCACTGAGAAAATCGTTCGAAGGATATAAACTGCTCTTTCGTGGCGTGGTGTAACAGCGACACCCGAATTTCCTCGGACGTCTCCCCAGTATCGGTTCCTTGCCCAGGCCACGTGTGGTCCGATTCCCAAAGAAAATCAGGGCCACGATACCACTGGCTCGAAGCGCTTAAATCCGGGTCTCGTTGCCACTTCGTTTCATTTCTTCAAACTCTTCTGTTTCATCATCCTGTTGTTTGTCATGATTTTTCATGTAACGTTCGTATGAGGACATTTCAGAGTCATCATACTCCTTCAAACTTTCTTCGTTATAATCTGAGTATTCCACTGGGTAACCTTGATTTTTTTGAATGGTTTCGACATTAAAGACTCGTTGTCTTTTTAGTGGTGGTCGATTGTTTCGGGAGGAGCCTGGTCGGTTCCCATAATTAATTTGTCTAGACCTTATGGATTGATCTACATCCATGGGTTCTGGATCTTGTTGTTTAAAAGGATTTTTGGGTGGTAAACCTGTTGGTTTAAAATTTTGAAAATTGTTGTTATAGTTTGGTCGCATTCCAAACGGCTTTTGCATTGGTGCAAAATGTCGATTAACGAATGGGTTTGGTGGTAGAGGGGGTCTGTTAAATGCATTCCGTGGAGGATGCGGTACTTGTGGGATAAGATTTCTGGGCGCTGTTGGCACTGGCATCGTTCTTGGTTTGGTAAGCATTTTTCTACATTCAATATTTTGGAATGAGATACAGTAGCTATAAGCTGCTGCTAGAGATGAAGGTTCATAATTTCTTATGAATTTGTATACATCTCCATCTAGTCCTCGGATAAATGAATCGACCGCTTTTTTATTATATGTTTCTATTAATGCCTTCGATGCTTCTTGAGGAGATTTCTGCTATTGCGTTGTTTATAAGAATGTTTGTTTCATCAATTCTCTTGATGATTCCGTTTGTGTAAACCTTTTCAAATGTGCAGTCTGAATGATTTCCTTGAATGATTCTTTGTACACATTCCGATGTTGGTTGAATATTTATACTTTCACAAGTATACAGATCTTGTTGGTTTTGATTGCATGGTTGTGATAATTCGTTTATGTGTAATTCGTATCTGATGAAATAATTTTGCTTCAAGATGATTCGTTTGCTGTTGTTGATTATGGAGTCTACATAATTGTACTCATAAATATCTTTTGAACTTTAACATGTAGATAACATGCGTGGTATTCATTGTTACTTGAGCACTTGATTTTGCTAACATTTCTTCTGGTGATGTCACCGAAATGTTGTGGTCTGCAAGAAATTTCATCATTTCCTTAAGTTCTTCGAGGGATAAAATCTTACTGCTTGGTATGCCATGCTTTGCTAATAGAATAGCTTCTTCAAGATTTTCAAGATGATTTTGCAAAGAATCGAGATTTGATATTATGATAAGATGTTGTATCTCAATAGATCTTTGCTTAAATCTTTCAAACTGGAGTTTGAGGACGTCGTTTGTGATTGTTGTTAGATCTTGTAGTCGTTGGTTTATACCTTCATTGATGAGTACTTGTTGATTATTTTGCAGGATCAACGAATTGAGTGTTGAATTTATAATGCGTATATCTTCGGCATCTGGATTTCCAGCGATCCATTTCCATGCTGTACCAATCGCATCCCATCGCTTTTGTCGTACTACTTGCGGTTTAATTTTACAATATGTTTCATATAATGTTTGTAGCTTAATACGAATTATGCTATATAATGGTCCTGAGTCGATATTTTGGGACAAATCTGCATAATTATTTTCAATTATGTTTTCAATTTGTGTTATATCCAATGGGTGTACAATTCTTAAATATCCTGATTTGATTTGAGCTCTTCCGAGAGAAACTATGGCAAGTGGATTCTTTGTTAAATCGTAAATAACAAAGTTGGTGGGAACTAACGACGACAGGCAGAGTATTAATCTGAAATGGAAAAAGGACCAAGTTCTTATCAATTACGTCTCCTTAGATTTACTTTATGAATTTTACGATTATTTGAATCGATTACATATGTTAGAAAGTTCTCCTTTATTTTTATTATATGATACCTACTTTCACGTTTATTATTAGATTTATTTTTTTTCAAATGAATAAGTATCTGGATCAAAATCTTGATAAGTTTTAGTTGCTATCTTTGCTTCACGTTGCTGGAACAAGTTAGCTATTTTTTTCTCATTTGCATCTCTTTGTCTGACCCTTTCTTCAAATGTTAAATTTTCTTAATTTTCCCCAATAAAAATATTTTTGGGTGTGTTATTGATGAAACTGTGAATCGAATTGTTATACTTATAAGCTGCTTCCTGCATGAGTGATTTAACTGTAATATCTGGTTTTAGTGTGTTTTATGCATCTAGCAATTTCACGGATCGTTGAATGGCATATCTCTATTTGTCCATTCGTTTCTGTTCTGTTCATCTGTTGACAGGAGTTTAAAAAAAATTTATTCCTAGATTCAAAATGGCTTGTTCGATAATATTTGAAACAAAACTACTTTCATTGTCCATTACGATTTGTGCTGGTAAATCCCAGTCATATAATAGTTGTAAAAGAACATTTTTAATGTCTGCTATAGATTTTGATTTAATGGGTCTGATTTTTTAAATATTTTGAGATTTATCTAACGATGAGATAAATAAGTTATTGGCATTATACGCAAATATATCTGTCGTGAATACCACGATCGAACGAAATTTTAAGCAATAATTTTAGGCGTGTCTTGGCGTGACTGTCGCCAAAATTATAATTTTATTTGTGTTCAAATTCGCCGAATGAAAAGGCCTATTTTCCCTCTGTCGTCTCTTTTATACCCGGAGCTCAGGCTCCCATTTGCACACGCAGGTGCTCCTGAGCTCCTCTGGAACGCAAACCCGCGGTCTGGCAAACGCATCCTCCATCTACATCAAACGCAACCGATGACAGCTCGTCACTGTTGTGACATCGTCTCCCCAAATAAGCGTGCGCGTCGTTCGCTTGTTTATGTGTGCTGTCATCTAACCATGCGCCTGATTTGTGCTGCAGCAGGTAAGTATACTCATATGCTTATTTTTTTTAAAGGTTGCTACGTTACCGCCGGATACGTCCAGAACAGCCAACTTCGTCGCCGGTCGTTCCAATGTGCCACTGGCTGTTCTTAAGGTTACCCGCCTCACTTGGCCGTCCTTCGACCGTATCACTCCCACCACTCGTCCTCTGGGCCATGTGTTCCGCGGTAGGTTCGCATCCACTATCACCACAACGTCTCCTTCTGCGATAGGGCGTACCGGCTTAAACCATTTCGTCCGGCGGGTGAGCGTAGGTAGGTAGTCAGCTATCCACTTTTTCCAGAACATATCGGCCAGTAACTGTGACGTCTTCCAGGATGTTTTAAGAGCCGCTGCGCTGTCGTCGTAGTTGGTAAGTGGTTTGTCCCCGCTCGCGCTTCCCAGGAGGAAGTGATTTGGCGTCAATGGTGGCTCTGAAACGTCATCCAATGGCAAATACGTTAACGGACGTGAATTAATTACCATCTCTATCTCCGCCAGCGCCGTGCCCAGAATTTCGTCGGTAGGGTGTCTCGGAAGCCGTAAAGCGATGATGTTCTTCTTTACCGACTGCACCAACCGCTCCCAGCATCCCCCGAAATGCGGCGCTCCTGGTGGATTGAATTTCCATATCAGTGCCTGTGACGTAAATTCCTCCATCAACTGTTCACGATCAACGTTCTTCAAGCCTTCTCTCAGCTCTCTCGATGCGCCAACGAAGTTAGTTCCGCAGTCAGACAGTATTTCAGCCGGCGCTCCACGTTTCGCGATAAAACGTCTAATCGCCAGGATGCACGACGACGTCGTTAGCGAGTGCGCTACTTCGAGATGGATCGCTCTTGTGGTTAAACACGTGAAAAGGACGCCCCATCGTTTCTCCACTCGTCTGCCCACGGCTACTGTCAAGGGGCCGAAGTAATCGACCCCGGTGAACGTGAAGGCGCGTTGGTAAGCTGCCAATCTTTCGACTGGAAGATTTCCCATCTCCGGAGGATCCGGCGCTGCGTCACGATTTTTGCATTCCTGGCATGCTCGGCGGACGCGATCGTACTCGGAACGCAGGCGTGGCACTTCGAATCTCTCCCTAATCGCGTTCAATGCTGTCTGGTGGTTCAAATGATGATACCGTTGGTGGTAGTACTCCATCAGCAGTGTGGTGACTCGGTGTCTCTTAGGCAGGATAATAGGACGCTTGGTGTCCTCGCTGACCCATGGGCAGTTTATCAGTCGTCCCCGAGACCTCATCACGTCATGCTCATCCAGTTCCGGTGAGAGTTTGTATAGAGTGCTATCCTTTTTAACAACCCTTTGCATTCCAGACTTCCCGACACGGTTTTGCAGGCCTCGGACCTCTTCAGGAAATGCCTCTCGCTGAGTTAGACGGAATATAATCCTTTCGGCCCGTCGTAATTCTTCCTGGGTAAGTGGGCCAACACTCTTCCGACCCTTTTTAGCCTTTAGCTCGAAAATGAAGCGGACAATGAATCCGACTGTCCTCAGCAATACGTTCCACTGAGAAAATCGTTCGAAGGATATAAACTGCTCTTTCGTGGCGTGGTGTAACAGCGACACCCGAATTTCCTCGGACGTCTCCCCAGTATCGGTTCCTTGCCCAGGCCACGTGTGGTCCGATTCCCAAAGAAAATCAGGGCCACGATACCACTGGCTCGAAGCGCTTAAATCCGGGTCTCGTTGCCACTTCGTTTCATTTCTTCAAACTCTTCTGTTTCATCATCCTGTTGTTTGTCATGATTTTTCATGTAACGTTCGTATGAGGACATTTCAGAGTCATCATACTCCTTCAAACTTTCTTCGTTATAATCTGAGTATTCCACTGGGTAACCTTGATTTTTTTGAATGGTTTCGACATTAAAGACTCGTTGTCTTTTTAGTGGTGGTCGATTGTTTCGGGAGGAGCCTGGTCGGTTCCCATAATTAATTTGTCTAGACCTTATGGATTGATCTACATCCATGGGTTCTGGATCTTGTTGTTTAAAAGGATTTTTGGGTGGTAAACCTGTTGGTTTAAAATTTTGAAAATTGTTGTTATAGTTTGGTCGCATTCCAAACGGCTTTTGCATTGGTGCAAAATGTCGATTAACGAATGGGTTTGGTGGTAGAGGGGGTCTGTTAAATGCATTCCGTGGAGGATGCGGTACTTGTGGGATAAGATTTCTGGGCGCTGTTGGCATTGGCATCGTTCTTGGTTTGGTAAGCATTTTTCTACATTCAATATTTTGGAATGAGATACAGTAGCTATAAGCTGCTGCTAGAGATGAAGGTTCATAATTTCTTATGAATTTGTATACATCTCCATCTAGTCCTCGGATAAATGAATCGACCGCTTTTTTATTATATGTTTCTATTAATGCCTTCGATGCTTCTTGAGGAGATTTCTGCTATTGCGTTGTTTATAAGAATGTTTGTTTCATCAATTCTCTTGATGATTCCGTTTGTGTAAACCTTTTCAAATGTGCAGTCTGAATGATTTCCTTGAATGATTCTTTGTACACATTCCGATGTTGGTTGAATATTTATACATTCACAAGTATACAGATCTTGTTGGTTTTGATTGCATGGTTGTGATAATTCGTATATGTGTAATTCGTATCTGATGAAATAATTTTGCTTCAAGATGATTCGTTTGCTGTTGTTGATTATGGAGTCTACATAATTGTACTCATAAATATCTTTTGAACTTTAACATGTAGATAACATGCGTGGTATTCATTGTTACTTGAGCACTTGATTTTGCTAACATTTCTTCTGGTGATGTCACCGAAATGTTGTGGTCTGCAAGAAATTTCATCATTTCCTTAAGTTCTTCGAGGGATAAAATCTTACTGCTTGGTATGCCATGCTTTGCTAATAGAATAGCTTCTTCAAGATTTTCAAGATGATTTTGCAAAGAATCGAGATTTGATATTATGATAAGATGTTGTATCTCAATAGATCTTTGCTTAAATCTTTCAAACTGGAGTTTGAGGACGTCGTTTGTGATTGTTGTTAGATCTTGTAGTCGTTGGTTTATACCTTCATTGATGAGTACTTGTTGATTATTTTGCAGGATCAACGAATTGAGTGTTGAATTTATAATGCGTATATCTTCGGCATCTGGATTTCCAGCGATCCATTTCCATGCTGTACCAATCGCATCCCATCGCTTTTGTCGTACTACTTGCGGTTTAATTTTACAATATGTTTCATATAATGTTTGTAGCTTAATACGAATTATGCTATATAATGGTCCTGAGTCGATATTTTGGGACAAATCTGCATAATTATTTTCAATTATGTTTTCAATTTGTGTTATATCCAATGGGTGTACAATTCTTAAATATCCTGATTTGATTTGAGCTCTTCCGAGAGAAACTATGGCAAGTGGATTCTTTGTTAAATCGTAAATAACAAAGTTGGTGGGAACTAACGACGACAGGCAGAGTATTAATCTGAAATGGAAAAAGGACCAAGTTCTTATCAATTACGTCTCCTTAGATTTACTTTATGAATTTTACGATTATTTGAATCGATTACATATGTTAGAAAGTTCTCCTTTATTTTTATTATATGATACCTACTTTCACGTTTATTATTAGATTTATTTTTTTTCAAATGAATAAGTATCTGGATCAAAATCTTGATAAGTTTTAGTTGCTATCTTTGCTTCACGTTGCTGGAACAAGTTAGCTATTTTTTCTCATTTGCATCTCTTTGTCTGACCCTTTCTTCAAATGTTAAATTTTCTTAATTTTCCCCAATAAAAATATTTTTGGGTGTGTTATTGATGAAACTGTGAATCGAATTGTTATACTTATAAGCTGCTTCCTGCATGAGTGATTTAACTGTAATATCTGGTTTTAGTGCTTTTATGCATCTAGCAATTTCACGGATCGTTGAATGGCATATCTCTATTTGTCCATTCGTTTCTGTTCTGTTCATCTGTTGACAGGAGTTTAAAAAAAAAATATTCCTAGATTCAAAATGGCTTGTTCGATAATATTTGAAACAAAACTACTTTCATTGTCCATTACGATTTGTGCTGGTAAATCCCAGTCATATAATAGTTGTAAAAGAACATTTTTAATGTCTGCTATAGATTTTGATTTAATGGGTCTGATTTTTTAAATATTTTGAGATTTATCTAACGATGAGATAAATAAGTTATTGGCATTATACGCAAATATATCTGTCGTGAATACCACGATCGAACGAAATTTTAAGCAATAATTTTAGGCGTGTCTTGGCGTGACTGTCGCCAAAATTATAATTTTATTTGTGTTCAAATTCGCCGAATGAAAAGGCCTATTTTCCCTCTGTCGTCTCTTTTATACCCGGAGCTCAGGCTCCCATTTGCACACGCAGGTGCTCCTGAGCTCCTCTGGAACGCAAACCCGCGGTCTGGCAAACGCATCCTCCATCTACATCAAACGCAACCGATGACAGCTCGTCACTGTTGTGACATCGTCTCCCCAAATAAGCGTGCGCGTCGTTCGCTTGTTTATGTGTGCTGTCATCTAACCATGCGCCTGATTTGTGCTGCAGCAGGTAAGTATACTCATATGCTTATTTTACCGCCGGATACGTCCAGAACAGCCAACTTCGTCGCCGGTCGTTCCAATGTGCCACTGGCTGTTCTTAAGGTTACCCGCCTCACTTGGCCGTCCTTCGACCGTATCACTCCCACCACTCGTCCTCTGGGCCATGTGTTCCGCGGTAGGTTCGCATCCACTATCACCACAACGTCTCCTTCTGCGATAGGGCGTACCGGCTTAAACCATTTCGTCCGGCGGGTGAGCGTAGGTAGGTAGTCAGCTATCCACTTTTTCCAGAACATATCGGCCAGTAACTGTGACGTCTTCCAGGATGTTTTAAGAGCCGCTGCGCTGTCGTCGTAGTTGGTAAGTGGTTTGTCCCCGCTCGCGCTTCCCAGGAGGAAGTGATTTGGCGTCAATGGTGGCTCTGAAACGTCATCCAATGGCAAATACGTTAACGGACGTGAATTAATTACCATCTCTATCTCCGCCAGCACCGTGCCCAGAATTTCGTCGGTAGGGTGTCTCGGAAGCCGTAAAGCGATGATGTTCTTCTTTACCGACTGCACCAACCGCTCCCAGCATCCCCCGAAATGCGGCGCTCCTGGTGGATTGAATTTCCATATCAGTGCCTGTGACGTAAATTCCTCCATCAACTGTTCACGATCAACGTTCTTCAAGCCTTCTCTCAGCTCTCTCGATGCGCCAACGAAGTTAGTTCCGCAGTCAGACAGTATTTCAGCCGGCGCTCCACGTTTCGCGATAAAACGTCTAATCGCCAGGATGCACGACGACGTCGTTAGCGAGTGCGCTACTTCGAGATGGATCGCTCTTGTGGTTAAACACGTGAAAAGGACGCCCCATCGTTTCTCCACTCGTCTGCCCACGGCTACTGTCAAGGGGCCGAAGTAATCGACCCCGGTGAACGTGAAGGCGCGTTGGTAAGCTGCCAATCTTTCGACTGGAAGATTTCCCATCTCCGGAGGATCCGGCGCTGCGTCACGATTTTTGCATTCCTGGCATGCTCGGCGGACGCGATCGTACTCGGAACGCAGGCGTGGCACTTCGAATCTCTCCCTAATCGCGTTCAATGCTGTCTGGTGGTTCAAATGATGATACCGTTGGTGGTAGTACTCCATCAGCAGTGTGGTGACTCGGTGTCTCTTAGGCAGGATAATAGGACGCTTGGTGTCCTCGCTGACCCATGGGCAGTTTATCAGTCGTCCCCGAGACCTCATCACGTCATGCTCATCCAGTTCCGGTGAGAGTTTGTATAGAGTGCTATCCTTTTTAACAACCCTTTGCATTCCAGACTTCCCGACACGGTTTTGCAGGCCTCGGACCTCTTCAGGAAATGCCTCTCACTGAGTTAGACGGAATATAATCCTTTCGGCCCGTCGTAATTCTTCCTGGGTAAGTGGGCCAACACTCTTCCGACCCTTTTTAGCCTTTAGCTCGAAAATGAAGCGGACAATGAATCCGACTGTCCTCAGCAATACGTTCCACTGAGAAAATCGTTCGAAGGATATAAACTGCTCTTTCGTGGCGTGGTGTAACAGCGACACCCGAATTTCCTCGGACGTCTCCCCAGTATCGGTTCCTTGCCCAGGCCACGTGTGGTCCGATTCCCAAAGAAAATCAGGGCCACGATACCACTGGCTCGAAGCGCTTAAATCCGGGTCTCGTTGCCACTTCGTACCAAGATCTGCGACATTTATCTTGGTTGAGATCCAGCGCCAGTCTTTCACGGCCGTATGCTCTAGCAGTTCTCCAACGCGACAGGCCACAAACTGACTGTATCGACGGTGGTCCGAACGTAACCAGCTTACCACGTTGCGAGAGTCGGTCCAATAGAATACGCGATCTAATCGAATGCGGTGGGATTGTATTATGGTGTTCGCTAACCTTGATCCAATAACTGCGGCTTGCAGCTCAAGGCGCGGAATCGTCGTATGTCGCAGGTTTGTCACTCGAGTTTTCGAGCCTACGAAGGCACATTCGATTGAGCTACCTTCTTCGAACCTTACGTACGCTACTGCTGCCATAGCGCTTTCGCTCGCATCGCAGAAGATATGCAGCTGGGCGTGTTTATATCGGTCAGACGTGAGGAGGCGGTAGCATCTTGGGATCTTGATATCTGTTACTTTGGGAAGAACTGCCAACCATCGGTTCCAACCTTCGGCAATGTTTCCCCCAATTTGATGATTCTTTGTTAAATCGTAAATAACAAAGTTGGTGGGAACTAACGACGACAGGCAGAGTATTAATCTGAAATGGAAAAAGGACCAAGTTCTTATCAATTACGTCTCCTTAGATTTACTTTATGAATTTTACGATTATTTGAATCGATTACATATGTTAGAAAGTTCTCCTTTATTTTTATTATATGATACCTACTTTCACGTTTATTATTATTATTATTATCTGGATCAAAATCTTGATAAGTTTTAGTTGCTATCTTTGCTTCACGTTGCTGGAACAAGTTAGCTATTTTTTCTCATTTACATCTCTTTGTCTGACCCTTTCTTCAAATGTTAAATTTTCTTAATTTTCCCCAATAAAAATATTTTTGGGTGTGTTATTGATGAAACTGTGAATCGAATTGTTATACTTATAAGCTGCTTCCTGCATGAGTGATTTAACTGTAATATCTGGTTTTAGTGCTTTTATGCAACTAGCAATTTCACGGATCGTTGAATGGCATATCTCTATTTGTCCATTCGTTTCAGATCTGTTGACAGGAGTTTTAAAATAATTTATTCCTAGATTCAAAATGGCTTGTTCGATAATATTTGAAACAAAACTACTTTCATTGTCCATTACGATTTGTGCTGGTAAATCCCAGTCATATAATAGTTGTAAAAGAACATTTTTAATGTCTGCTATAGATTTTGATTTAATGGGTCTGATTTTTTAAATATTTTGAGAATTTATCTAACGATGAGATAAATAAGTTATTGGCATTATACGCAAATATATCTGTCGTGAATACCACGATCGAACGAAATTTTAAGCAATAATTTTAGGCGTGTCTTGGCGTGACTGTCGCCAAAATTATAATTTTATTTGTGTTCAAATTCGCCGATCCAAAAGGCCTATTTTCCTTCTGTCGTCTTTTTTATACCCGGAGCTCAGGCTCCCATTTGCACACGCAGGTGCTCCTGAGCTCTGGAACGCAAACCCGCGGTCTGGCAAACGCATCCTCCATCTACATCAAACGCAACCGATGACAGCTCGTCACTGTTGTGACATCGTCTCCCCAAATAAGCGTGCGCGTCGTTCGCTTGTTTATGTGTGCTGTCATCTAACCATGCGCCTGATTTGTGCTGCAGCAGGTAAGTATACTCATATGCTTATTTTTTTTAAAGGTTGCTACGTTACCGCCGGATACGTCCAGAACAGCCAACTTCGTCGCCGGTCGTTCCAATGTGCCACTGGCTGTTCTTAAGGTTACCCGCCTCACTTGGCCGTCCTTCGACCGTATCACTCCCACCACTCGTCCTCTGGGCCATGTGTTCCGCGGTAGGTTCGCATCCACTATCACCACAACGTCTCCTTCTGCGATAGGGCGTACCGGCTTAAACCATTTCGTCCGGCGGGTGAGCGTAGGTAGGTAGTCAGCTATCCACTTTTTCCAGAACATATCGGCCAGTAACTGTGACGTCTTCCAGGATGTTTTAAGAGCCGCTGCGCTGTCGTCGTAGTTGGTAAGTGGTTTGTCCCCGCTCGCGCTTCCCAGGAGGAAGTGATTTGGCGTCAATGGTGGCTCTGAAACGTCATCCAATGGCAAATACGTTAACGGACGTGAATTAATTACCATCTCTATCTCCGCCAGCGCCGTGCCCAGAATTTCGTCGGTAGGGTGTCTCGGAAGCCGTAAAGCGATGATGTTCTTCTTTACCGACTGCACCAACCGCTCCCAGCATCCCCCGAAATGCGGCGCTCCTGGTGGATTGAATTTCCATATCAGTGCCTGTGACGTAAATTCCTCCATCAACTGTTCACGATCAACGTTCTTCAAGCCTTCTCTCAGCTCTCTCGATGCGCCAACGAAGTTAGTTCCGCAGTCAGACAGTATTTCAGCCGGCGCTCCACGTTTCGCGATAAAACGTCTAATCGCCAGGATGCACGACGACGTCGTTAGCGAGTGCGCTACTTCGAGATGGATCGCTCTTGTGGTTAAACACGTGAAAAGGACGCCCCATCGTTTCTCCACTCGTCTGCCCACGGCTACTGTCAAGGGGCCGAAGTAATCGACCCCGGTGAACGTGAAGGCGCGTTGGTAAGCTGCCAATCTTTCGACTGGAAGATTTCCCATCTCCGGAGGATCCGGCGCTGCGTCACGATTTTTGCATTCCTGGCATGCTCGGCGGACGCGATCGTACTCGGAACGCAGGCGTGGCACTTCGAATCTCTCCCTAATCGCGTTCAATGCTGTCTGGTGGTTCAAATGATGATACCGTTGGTGGTAGTACTCCATCAGCAGTGTGGTGACTCGGTGTCTCTTAGGCAGGATAATAGGACGCTTGGTGTCCTCGCTGACCCATGGGCAGTTTATCAGTCGTCCCCGAGACCTCATCACGTCATGCTCATCCAGTTCCGGTGAGAGTTTGTATAGAGTGCTATCCTTTTTAACAACCCTTTGCATTCCAGACTTCCCGACACGGTTTTGCAGGCCTCGGACCTCTTCAGGAAATGCCTCTCGCTGAGTTAGACGGAATATAATCCTTTCGGCCCGTCGTAATTCTTCCTGGGTAAGTGGGCCAACACTCTTCCGACCCTTTTTAGCCTTTAGCTCGAAAATGAAGCGGACAATGAATCCGACTGTCCTCAGCAATACGTTCCACTGAGAAAATCGTTCGAAGGATATAAACTGCTCTTTCGTGGCGTGGTGTAACAGCGACACCCGAATTTCCTCGGACGTCTCCCCAGTATCGGTTCCTTGCCCAGGCCACGTGTGGTCCGATTCCCAAAGAAAATCAGGGCCACGATACCACTGGCTCGAAGCGCTTAAATCCGGGTCTCGTTGCCACTTCGTTTCATTTCTTCAAACTCTTCTGTTTCATCATCCTGTTGTTTGTCATGATTTTTCATGTAACGTTCGTATGAGGACATTTCAGAGTCATCATACTCCTTCAAACTTTCTTCGTTATAATCTGAGTATTCCACTGGGTAACCTTGATTTTTTTGAATGGTTTCGACATTAAAGACTCGTTGTCTTTTTAGTGGTGGTCGATTGTTTCGGGAGGAGCCTGGTCGGTTCCCATAATTAATTTGTCTAGACCTTATGGATTGATCTACATCCATGGGTTCTGGATCTTGTTGTTTAAAAGGATTTTTGGGTGGTAAACCTGTTGGTTTAAAATTTTGAAAATTGTTGTTATAGTTTGGTCGCATTCCAAACGGCTTTTGCATTGGTGCAAAATGTCGATTAACGAATGGGTTTGGTGGTAGAGGGGGTCTGTTAAATGCATTCCGTGGAGGATGCGGTACTTGTGGGATAAGATTTCTGGGCGCTGTTGGCATTGGCATCGTTCTTGGTTTGGTAAGCATTTTTCTACATTCAATATTTTGGAATGAGATACAGTAGCTATAAGCTGCTGCTAGAGATGAAGGTTCATAATTTCTTATGAATTTGTATACATCTCCATCTAGTCCTCGGATAAATGAATCGACCGCTTTTTTATTATATGTTTCTATTAATGCCTTCGATGCTTCTTGAGGAGATTTCTGCTATTGCGTTGTTTATAAGAATGTTTGTTTCATCAATTCTCTTGATGATTCCGTTTGTGTAAACCTTTTCAAATGTGCAGTCTGAATGATTTCCTTGAATGATTCTTTGTACACATTCCGATGTTGGTTGAATATTTATACATTCACAAGTATACAGATCTTGTTGGTTTTGATTGCATGGTTGTGATAATTCGTATATGTGTAATTCGTATCTGATGAAATAATTTTGCTTCAAGATGATTCGTTTGCTGTTGTTGATTATGGAGTCTACATAATTGTACTCATAAATATCTTTTGAACTTTAACATGTAGATAACATGCGTGGTATTCATTGTTACTTGAGCACTTGATTTTGCTAACATTTCTTCTGGTGATGTCACCGAAATGTTGTGGTCTGCAAGAAATTTCATCATTTCCTTAAGTTCTTCGAGGGATAAAATCTTACTGCTTGGTATGCCATGCTTTGCTAATAGAATAGCTTCTTCAAGATTTTCAAGATGATTTTGCAAAGAATCGAGATTTGATATTATGATAAGATGTTGTATCTCAATAGATCTTTGCTTAAATCTTTCAAACTGGAGTTTGAGGACGTCGTTTGTGATTGTTGTTAGATCTTGTAGTCGTTGGTTTATACCTTCATTGATGAGTACTTGTTGATTATTTTGCAGGATCAACGAATTGAGTGTTGAATTTATAATGCGTATATCTTCGGCATCTGGATTTCCAGCGATCCATTTCCATGCTGTACCAATCGCATCCCATCGCTTTTGTCGTACTACTTGCGGTTTAATTTTACAATATGTTTCATATAATGTTTGTAGCTTAATACGAATTATGCTATATAATGGTCCTGAGTCGATATTTTGGGACAAATCTGCATAATTATTTTCAATTATGTTTTCAATTTGTGTTATATCCAATGGGTGTACAATTCTTAAATATCCTGATTTGATTTGAGCTCTTCCGAGAGAAACTATGGCAAGTGGATTCTTTGTTAAATCGTAAATAACAAAGTTGGTGGGAACTAACGACGACAGGCAGAGTATTAATCTGAAATGGAAAAAGGACCAAGTTCTTATCAATTACGTCTCCTTAGATTTACTTTATGAATTTTACGATTATTTGAATCGATTACATATGTTAGAAAGTTCTCCTTTATTTTTATTATATGATACCTACTTTCACGTTTATTATTAGATTTATTTTTTTTTCAAATGAATAAGTATCTGGATCAAAATCTTGATAAGTTTTAGTTGCTATCTTTGCTTCACGTTGCTGGAACAAGTTAGCTATTTTTTCTCATTTGCATCTCTTTGTCTGACCCTTTCTTCAAATGTTAAATTTTCTTAATTTTCCCCAATAAAAATATTTTTGGGTGTGTTATTGATGAAACTGTGAATCGAATTGTTATACTTATAAGCTGCTTCCTGCATGAGTGATTTAACTGTAATATCTGGTTTTAGTGCTTTTATGCATCTAGCAATTTCACGGATCGTTGAATGGCATATCTCTATTTGTCCATTCGTTTCTGTTCTGTTCATCTGTTGACAGGAGTTTAAAAAAAAAATATTCCTAGATTCAAAATGGCTTGTTCGATAATATTTGAAACAAAACTACTTTCATTGTCCATTACGATTTGTGCTGGTAAATCCCAGTCATATAATAGTTGTAAAAGAACATTTTTAATGTCTGCTATAGATTTTGATTTAATGGGTCTGATTTTTTAAATATTTTGAGATTTATCTAACGATGAGATAAATAAGTTATTGGCATTATACGCAAATATATCTGTCGTGAATACCACGATCGAACGAAATTTTAAGCAATAATTTTAGGCGTGTCTTGGCGTGACTGTCGCCAAAATTATAATTTTATTTGTGTTCAAATTCGCCGAATGAAAAGGCCTATTTTCCCTCTGTCGTCTCTTTTATACCCGGAGCTCAGGCTCCCATTTGCACACGCAGGTGCTCCTGAGCTCCTCTGGAACGCAAACCCGCGGTCTGGCAAACGCATCCTCCATCTACATCAAACGCAACCGATGACAGCTCGTCACTGTTGTGACATCGTCTCCCCAAATAAGCGTGCGCGTCGTTCGCTTGTTTATGTGTGCTGTCATCTAACCATGCGCCTGATTTGTGCTGCAGCAGGTAAGTATACTCATATGCTTATTTTACCGCCGGATACGTCCAGAACAGCCAACTTCGTCGCCGGTCGTTCCAATGTGCCACTGGCTGTTCTTAAGGTTACCCGCCTCACTTGGCCGTCCTTCGACCGTATCACTCCCACCACTCGTCCTCTGGGCCATGTGTTCCGCGGTAGGTTCGCATCCACTATCACCACAACGTCTCCTTCTGCGATAGGGCGTACCGGCTTAAACCATTTCGTCCGGCGGGTGAGCGTAGGTAGGTAGTCAGCTATCCACTTTTTCCAGAACATATCGGCCAGTAACTGTGACGTCTTCCAGGATGTTTTAAGAGCCGCTGCGCTGTCGTCGTAGTTGGTAAGTGGTTTGTCCCCGCTCGCGCTTCCCAGGAGGAAGTGATTTGGCGTCAATGGTGGCTCTGAAACGTCATCCAATGGCAAATACGTTAACGGACGTGAATTAATTACCATCTCTATCTCCGCCAGCACCGTGCCCAGAATTTCGTCGGTAGGGTGTCTCGGAAGCCGTAAAGCGATGATGTTCTTCTTTACCGACTGCACCAACCGCTCCCAGCATCCCCCGAAATGCGGCGCTCCTGGTGGATTGAATTTCCATATCAGTGCCTGTGACGTAAATTCCTCCATCAACTGTTCACGATCAACGTTCTTCAAGCCTTCTCTCAGCTCTCTCGATGCGCCAACGAAGTTAGTTCCGCAGTCAGACAGTATTTCAGCCGGCGCTCCACGTTTCGCGATAAAACGTCTAATCGCCAGGATGCACGACGACGTCGTTAGCGAGTGCGCTACTTCGAGATGGATCGCTCTTGTGGTTAAACACGTGAAAAGGACGCCCCATCGTTTCTCCACTCGTCTGCCCACGGCTACTGTCAAGGGGCCGAAGTAATCGACCCCGGTGAACGTGAAGGCGCGTTGGTAAGCTGCCAATCTTTCGACTGGAAGATTTCCCATCTCCGGAGGATCCGGCGCTGCGTCACGATTTTTGCATTCCTGGCATGCTCGGCGGACGCGATCGTACTCGGAACGCAGGCGTGGCACTTCGAATCTCTCCCTAATCGCGTTCAATGCTGTCTGGTGGTTCAAATGATGATACCGTTGGTGGTAGTACTCCATCAGCAGTGTGGTGACTCGGTGTCTCTTAGGCAGGATAATAGGACGCTTGGTGTCCTCGCTGACCCATGGGCAGTTTATCAGTCGTCCCCGAGACCTCATCACGTCATGCTCATCCAGTTCCGGTGAGAGTTTGTATAGAGTGCTATCCTTTTTAACAACCCTTTGCATTCCAGACTTCCCGACACGGTTTTGCAGGCCTCGGACCTCTTCAGGAAATGCCTCTCACTGAGTTAGACGGAATATAATCCTTTCGGCCCGTCGTAATTCTTCCTGGGTAAGTGGGCCAACACTCTTCCGACCCTTTTTAGCCTTTAGCTCGAAAATGAAGCGGACAATGAATCCGACTGTCCTCAGCAATACGTTCCACTGAGAAAATCGTTCGAAGGATATAAACTGCTCTTTCGTGGCGTGGTGTAACAGCGACACCCGAATTTCCTCGGACGTCTCCCCAGTATCGGTTCCTTGCCCAGGCCACGTGTGGTCCGATTCCCAAAGAAAATCAGGGCCACGATACCACTGGCTCGAAGCGCTTAAATCCGGGTCTCGTTGCCACTTCGTACCAAGATCTGCGACATTTATCTTGGTTGAGATCCAGCGCCAGTCTTTCACGGCCGTATGCTCTAGCAGTTCTCCAACGCGACAGGCCACAAACTGACTGTATCGACGGTGGTCCGAACGTAACCAGCTTACCACGTTGCGAGAGTCGGTCCAATAGAATACGCGATCTAATCGAATGCGGTGGGATTGTATTATGGTGTTCGCTAACCTTGATCCAATAACTGCGGCTTGCAGCTCAAGGCGCGGAATCGTCGTATGTCGCAGGTTTGTCACTCGAGTTTTCGAGCCTACGAAGGCACATTCGATTGAGCTACCTTCTTCGAACCTTACGTACGCTACTGCTGCCATAGCGCTTTCGCTCGCATCGCAGAAGATATGCAGCTGGGCGTGTTTATATCGGTCAGACGTGAGGAGGCGGTAGCATCTTGGGATCTTGATATCTGTTACTTTGGGAAGAACTGCCAACCATCGGTTCCAACCTTCGGCAATGTTTCCCCCAATTTGATGATTCTTTGTTAAATCGTAAATAACAAAGTTGGTGGGAACTAACGACGACAGGCAGAGTATTAATCTGAAATGGAAAAAGGACCAAGTTCTTATCAATTACGTCTCCTTAGATTTACTTTATGAATTTTACGATTATTTGAATCGATTACATATGTTAGAAAGTTCTCCTTTATTTTTATTATATGATACCTACTTTCACGTTTATTATTATTATTATTATCTGGATCAAAATCTTGATAAGTTTTAGTTGCTATCTTTGCTTCACGTTGCTGGAACAAGTTAGCTATTTTTTCTCATTTACATCTCTTTGTCTGACCCTTTCTTCAAATGTTAAATTTTCTTAATTTTCCCCAATAAAAATATTTTTGGGTGTGTTATTGATGAAACTGTGAATCGAATTGTTATACTTATAAGCTGCTTCCTGCATGAGTGATTTAACTGTAATATCTGGTTTTAGTGCTTTTATGCAACTAGCAATTTCACGGATCGTTGAATGGCATATCTCTATTTGTCCATTCGTTTCAGATCTGTTGACAGGAGTTTTAAAATAATTTATTCCTAGATTCAAAATGGCTTGTTCGATAATATTTGAAACAAAACTACTTTCATTGTCCATTACGATTTGTGCTGGTAAATCCCAGTCATATAATAGTTGTAAAAGAACATTTTTAATGTCTGCTATAGATTTTGATTTAATGGGTCTGATTTTTTAAATATTTTGAGAATTTATCTAACGATGAGATAAATAAGTTATTGGCATTATACGCAAATATATCTGTCGTGAATACCACGATCGAACGAAATTTTAAGCAATAATTTTAGGCGTGTCTTGGCGTGACTGTCGCCAAAATTATAATTTTATTTGTGTTCAAATTCGCCGATCCAAAAGGCCTATTTTCCTTCTGTCGTCTTTTTTATACCCGGAGCTCAGGCTCCCATTTGCACACGCAGGTGCTCCTGAGCTCTGGAACGCAAACCCGCGGTCTGGCAAACGCATCCTCCATCTACATCAAACGCAACCGATGACAGCTCGTCACTGTTGTGACATCGTCTCCCCAAATAAGCGTGCGCGTCGTTCGCTTGTTTATGTGTGCTGTCATCTAACCATGCGCCTGATTTGTGCTGCAGCAGGTAAGTATACTCATATGCTTATTTTTTTTAAAGGTTGCTACGTTACCGCCGGATACGTCCAGAACAGCCAACTTCGTCGCCGGTCGTTCCAATGTGCCACTGGCTGTTCTTAAGGTTACCCGCCTCACTTGGCCGTCCTTCGACCGTATCACTCCCACCACTCGTCCTCTGGGCCATGTGTTCCGCGGTAGGTTCGCATCCACTATCACCACAACGTCTCCTTCTGCGATAGGGCGTACCGGCTTAAACCATTTCGTCCGGCGGGTGAGCGTAGGTAGGTAGTCAGCTATCCACTTTTTCCAGAACATATCGGCCAGTAACTGTGACGTCTTCCAGGATGTTTTAAGAGCCGCTGCGCTGTCGTCGTAGTTGGTAAGTGGTTTGTCCCCGCTCGCGCTTCCCAGGAGGAAGTGATTTGGCGTCAATGGTGGCTCTGAAACGTCATCCAATGGCAAATACGTTAACGGACGTGAATTAATTACCATCTCTATCTCCGCCAGCGCCGTGCCCAGAATTTCGTCGGTAGGGTGTCTCGGAAGCCGTAAAGCGATGATGTTCTTCTTTACCGACTGCACCAACCGCTCCCAGCATCCCCCGAAATGCGGCGCTCCTGGTGGATTGAATTTCCATATCAGTGCCTGTGACGTAAATTCCTCCATCAACTGTTCACGATCAACGTTCTTCAAGCCTTCTCTCAGCTCTCTCGATGCGCCAACGAAGTTAGTTCCGCAGTCAGACAGTATTTCAGCCGGCGCTCCACGTTTCGCGATAAAACGTCTAATCGCCAGGATGCACGACGACGTCGTTAGCGAGTGCGCTACTTCGAGATGGATCGCTCTTGTGGTTAAACACGTGAAAAGGACGCCCCATCGTTTCTCCACTCGTCTGCCCACGGCTACTGTCAAGGGGCCGAAGTAATCGACCCCGGTGAACGTGAAGGCGCGTTGGTAAGCTGCCAATCTTTCGACTGGAAGATTTCCCATCTCCGGAGGATCCGGCGCTGCGTCACGATTTTTGCATTCCTGGCATGCTCGGCGGACGCGATCGTACTCGGAACGCAGGCGTGGCACTTCGAATCTCTCCCTAATCGCGTTCAATGCTGTCTGGTGGTTCAAATGATGATACCGTTGGTGGTAGTACTCCATCAGCAGTGTGGTGACTCGGTGTCTCTTAGGCAGGATAATAGGACGCTTGGTGTCCTCGCTGACCCATGGGCAGTTTATCAGTCGTCCCCGAGACCTCATCACGTCATGCTCATCCAGTTCCGGTGAGAGTTTGTATAGAGTGCTATCCTTTTTAACAACCCTTTGCATTCCAGACTTCCCGACACGGTTTTGCAGGCCTCGGACCTCTTCAGGAAATGCCTCTCGCTGAGTTAGACGGAATATAATCCTTTCGGCCCGTCGTAATTCTTCCTGGGTAAGTGGGCCAACACTCTTCCGACCCTTTTTAGCCTTTAGCTCGAAAATGAAGCGGACAATGAATCCGACTGTCCTCAGCAATACGTTCCACTGAGAAAATCGTTCGAAGGATATAAACTGCTCTTTCGTGGCGTGGTGTAACAGCGACACCCGAATTTCCTCGGACGTCTCCCCAGTATCGGTTCCTTGCCCAGGCCACGTGTGGTCCGATTCCCAAAGAAAATCAGGGCCACGATACCACTGGCTCGAAGCGCTTAAATCCGGGTCTCGTTGCCACTTCGTTTCATTTCTTCAAACTCTTCTGTTTCATCATCCTGTTGTTTGTCATGATTTTTCATGTAACGTTCGTATGAGGACATTTCAGAGTCATCATACTCCTTCAAACTTTCTTCGTTATAATCTGAGTATTCCACTGGGTAACCTTGATTTTTTTGAATGGTTTCGACATTAAAGACTCGTTGTCTTTCTAGTGGTGGTCGATTGTTTCGGGAGGAGCCTGGTCGGTTCCCATAATTAATTTGTCTAGACCTTATGGATTGATCTACATCCATGGGTTCTGGATCTTGTTGTTTAAAAGGATTTTTGGGTGGTAAACCTGTTGGTTTAAAATTTTGAAAATTGTTGTTATAGTTTGGTCGCATTCCAAACGGCTTTTGCATTGGTGCAAAATGTCGATTAACGAATGGGTTTGGTGGTAGAGGGGGTCTGTTAAATGCATTCCGTGGAGGATGCGGTACTTGTGGGATAAGATTTCTGGGCGCTGTTGGCATTGGCATCGTTCTTGGTTTGGTAAGCATTTTTCTACATTCAATATTTTGGAATGAGATACAGTAGCTATAAGCTGCTGCTAGAGATGAAGGTTCATAATTTCTTATGAATTTGTATACATCTCCATCTAGTCCTCGGATAAATGAATCGACCGCTTTTTTATTATATGTTTCTATTAATGCCTTCGATGCTTCTTGAGGAGATTTCTGCTATTGCGTTGTTTATAAGAATGTTTGTTTCATCAATTCTCTTGATGATTCCGTTTGTGTAAACCTTTTCAAATGTGCAGTCTGAATGATTTCCTTGAATGATTCTTTGTACACATTCCGATGTTGGTTGAATATTTATACTTTCACAAGTATACAGATCTTGTTGGTTTTGATTGCATGGTTGTGATAATTCGTATATGTGTAATTCGTATCTGATGAAATAATTTTGCTTCAAGATGATTCGTTTGCTGTTGTTGATTAGGAGTCTACATAATTGTACTCATAAATATCTTTTGAACTTTAACATGTAGATAACATGCGTGGTATTCATTGTTACTTGAGCACTTGATTTTGCTAACATTTCTTCTGGTGATGTCACCGAAATGTTGTGGTCTGCAAGAAATTTCATCATTTCCTTAAGTTCTTCGAGGGATAAAATCTTACTGCTTGGTATGCCATGCTTTGCTAATAGAATAGCTTCTTCAAGATTTTCAAGATGATTTTGCAAAGAATCGAGATTTGATATTATGATAAGATGTTGTATCTCAATAGATCTTTGCTTAAATCTTTCAAACTGGAGTTTGAGGACGTCGTTTGTGATTGTTGTTAGATCTTGTAGTCGTTGGTTTATACCTTCATTGATGAGTACTTGTTGATTATTTTGCAGGATCAACGAATTGAGTGTTGAATTTATAATGCGTATATCTTCGGCATCTGGATTTCCAGCGATCCATTTCCATGCTGTACCAATCGCATCCCATCGCTTTTGTCGTACTACTTGCGGTTTAATTTTACAATATGTTTCATATAATGTTTGTAGCTTAATACGAATTATGCTATATAATGGTCCTGAGTCGATATTTTGGGACAAATCTGCATAATTATTTTCAATTATGTTTTCAATTTGTGTTATATCCAATGGGTGTACAATTCTTAAATATCCTGATTTGATTTGAGCTCTTCCGAGAGAAACTATGGCAAGTGGATTCTTTGTTAAATCGTAAATAACAAAGTTGGTGGGAACTAACGACGACAGGCAGAGTATTAATCTGAAATGGAAAAAGGACCAAGTTCTTATCAATTACGTCTCCTTAGATTTACTTTATGAATTTTACGATTATTTGAATCGATTACATATGTTAGAAAGTTCTCCTTTATTTTTATTATATGATACCTACTTTCACGTTTATTATTAGATTTATTTTTTTTCAAATGAATAAGTATCTGGATCAAAATCTTGATAAGTTTTAGTTGCTATCTTTGCTTCACGTTGCTGGAACAAGTTAGCTATTTTTTCTCATTTGCATCTCTTTGTCTGACCCTTTCTTCAAATGTTAAATTTTCTTAATTTTCCCCAATAAAAATATTTTTGGGTGTGTTATTGATGAAACTGTGAATCGAATTGTTATACTTATAAGCTGCTTCCTGCATGAGTGATTTAACTGTAATATCTGGTTTTAGTGCTTTTATGCATCTAGCAATTTCACGGATCGTTGAATGGCATATCTCTATTTGTCCATTCGTTTCTGTTCTGTTCATCTGTTGACAGGAGTTTAAAAAAAAAATATTCCTAGATTCAAAATGGCTTGTTCGATAATATTTGAAACAAAACTACTTTCATTGTCCATTACGATTTGTGCTGGTAAATCCCAGTCATATAATAGTTGTAAAAGAACATTTTTAATGTCTGCTATAGATTTTGATTTAATGGGTCTGATTTTTTAAATATTTTGAGATTTATCTAACGATGAGATAAATAAGTTATTGGCATTATACGCAAATATATCTGTCGTGAATACCACGATCGAACGAAATTTTAAGCAATAATTTTAGGCGTGTCTTGGCGTGACTGTCGCCAAAATTATAATTTTATTTGTGTTCAAATTCGCCGAATGAAAAGGCCTATTTTCCCTCTGTCGTCTCTTTTATACCCGGAGCTCAGGCTCCCATTTGCACACGCAGGTGCTCCTGAGCTCCTCTGGAACGCAAACCCGCGGTCTGGCAAACGCATCCTCCATCTACATCAAACGCAACCGATGACAGCTCGTCACTGTTGTGACATCGTCTCCCCAAATAAGCGTGCGCGTCGTTCGCTTGTTTATGTGTGCTGTCATCTAACCATGCGCCTGATTTGTGCTGCAGCAGGTAAGTATACTCATATGCTTATTTTACCGCCGGATACGTCCAGAACAGCCAACTTCGTCGCCGGTCGTTCCAATGTGCCACTGGCTGTTCTTAAGGTTACCCGCCTCACTTGGCCGTCCTTCGACCGTATCACTCCCACCACTCGTCCTCTGGGCCATGTGTTCCGCGGTAGGTTCGCATCCACTATCACCACAACGTCTCCTTCTGCGATAGGGCGTACCGGCTTAAACCATTTCGTCCGGCGGGTGAGCGTAGGTAGGTAGTCAGCTATCCACTTTTTCCAGAACATATCGGCCAGTAACTGTGACGTCTTCCAGGATGTTTTAAGAGCCGCTGCGCTGTCGTCGTAGTTGGTAAGTGGTTTGTCCCCGCTCGCGCTTCCCAGGAGGAAGTGATTTGGCGTCAATGGTGGCTCTGAAACGTCATCCAATGGCAAATACGTTAACGGACGTGAATTAATTACCATCTCTATCTCCGCCAGCACCGTGCCCAGAATTTCGTCGGTAGGGTGTCTCGGAAGCCGTAAAGCGATGATGTTCTTCTTTACCGACTGCACCAACCGCTCCCAGCATCCCCCGAAATGCGGCGCTCCTGGTGGATTGAATTTCCATATCAGTGCCTGTGACGTAAATTCCTCCATCAACTGTTCACGATCAACGTTCTTCAAGCCTTCTCTCAGCTCTCTCGATGCGCCAACGAAGTTAGTTCCGCAGTCAGACAGTATTTCAGCCGGCGCTCCACGTTTCGCGATAAAACGTCTAATCGCCAGGATGCACGACGACGTCGTTAGCGAGTGCGCTACTTCGAGATGGATCGCTCTTGTGGTTAAACACGTGAAAAGGACGCCCCATCGTTTCTCCACTCGTCTGCCCACGGCTACTGTCAAGGGGCCGAAGTAATCGACCCCGGTGAACGTGAAGGCGCGTTGGTAAGCTGCCAATCTTTCGACTGGAAGATTTCCCATCTCCGGAGGATCCGGCGCTGCGTCACGATTTTTGCATTCCTGGCATGCTCGGCGGACGCGATCGTACTCGGAACGCAGGCGTGGCACTTCGAATCTCTCCCTAATCGCGTTCAATGCTGTCTGGTGGTTCAAATGATGATACCGTTGGTGGTAGTACTCCATCAGCAGTGTGGTGACTCGGTGTCTCTTAGGCAGGATAATAGGACGCTTGGTGTCCTCGCTGACCCATGGGCAGTTTATCAGTCGTCCCCGAGACCTCATCACGTCATGCTCATCCAGTTCCGGTGAGAGTTTGTATAGAGTGCTATCCTTTTTAACAACCCTTTGCATTCCAGACTTCCCGACACGGTTTTGCAGGCCTCGGACCTCTTCAGGAAATGCCTCTCACTGAGTTAGACGGAATATAATCCTTTCGGCCCGTCGTAATTCTTCCTGGGTAAGTGGGCCAACACTCTTCCGACCCTTTTTAGCCTTTAGCTCGAAAATGAAGCGGACAATGAATCCGACTGTCCTCAGCAATACGTTCCACTGAGAAAATCGTTCGAAGGATATAAACTGCTCTTTCGTGGCGTGGTGTAACAGCGACACCCGAATTTCCTCGGACGTCTCCCCAGTATCGGTTCCTTGCCCAGGCCACGTGTGGTCCGATTCCCAAAGAAAATCAGGGCCACGATACCACTGGCTCGAAGCGCTTAAATCCGGGTCTCGTTGCCACTTCGTACCAAGATCTGCGACATTTATCTTGGTTGAGATCCAGCGCCAGTCTTTCACGGCCGTATGCTCTAGCAGTTCTCCAACGCGACAGGCCACAAACTGACTGTATCGACGGTGGTCCGAACGTAACCAGCTTACCACGTTGCGAGAGTCGGTCCAATAGAATACGCGATCTAATCGAATGCGGTGGGATTGTATTATGGTGTTCGCTAACCTTGATCCAATAACTGCGGCTTGCAGCTCAAGGCGCGGAATCGTCGTATGTCGCAGGTTTGTCACTCGAGTTTTCGAGCCTACGAAGGCACATTCGATTGAGCTACCTTCTTCGAACCTTACGTACGCTACTGCTGCCATAGCGCTTTCGCTCGCATCGCAGAAGATATGCAGCTGGGCGTGTTTATATCGGTCAGACGTGAGGAGGCGGTAGCATCTTGGGATCTTGATATCTGTTACTTTGGGAAGAACTGCCAACCATCGGTTCCAACCTTCGGCAATGTTTCCCCCAATTTGATGATTCTTTGTTAAATCGTAAATAACAAAGTTGGTGGGAACTAACGACGACAGGCAGAGTATTAATCTGAAATGGAAAAAGGACCAAGTTCTTATCAATTACGTCTCCTTAGATTTACTTTATGAATTTTACGATTATTTGAATCGATTACATATGTTAGAAAGTTCTCCTTTATTTTTATTATATGATACCTACTTTCACGTTTATTATTATTATTATTATCTGGATCAAAATCTTGATAAGTTTTAGTTGCTATCTTTGCTTCACGTTGCTGGAACAAGTTAGCTATTTTTTCTCATTTACATCTCTTTGTCTGACCCTTTCTTCAAATGTTAAATTTTCTTAATTTTCCCCAATAAAAATATTTTTGGGTGTGTTATTGATGAAACTGTGAATCGAATTGTTATACTTATAAGCTGCTTCCTGCATGAGTGATTTAACTGTAATATCTGGTTTTAGTGCTTTTATGCAACTAGCAATTTCACGGATCGTTGAATGGCATATCTCTATTTGTCCATTCGTTTCAGATCTGTTGACAGGAGTTTTAAAATAATTTATTCCTAGATTCAAAATGGCTTGTTCGATAATATTTGAAACAAAACTACTTTCATTGTCCATTACGATTTGTGCTGGTAAATCCCAGTCATATAATAGTTGTAAAAGAACATTTTTAATGTCTGCTATAGATTTTGATTTAATGGGTCTGATTTTTTAAATATTTTGAGAATTTATCTAACGATGAGATAAATAAGTTATTGGCATTATACGCAAATATATCTGTCGTGAATACCACGATCGAACGAAATTTTAAGCAATAATTTTAGGCGTGTCTTGGCGTGACTGTCGCCAAAATTATAATTTTATTTGTGTTCAAATTCGCCGATCCAAAAGGCCTATTTTCCTTCTGTCGTCTTTTTTATACCCGGAGCTCAGGCTCCCATTTGCACACGCAGGTGCTCCTGAGCTCTGGAACGCAAACCCGCGGTCTGGCAAACGCATCCTCCATCTACATCAAACGCAACCGATGACAGCTCGTCACTGTTGTGACATCGTCTCCCCAAATAAGCGTGCGCGTCGTTCGCTTGTTTATGTGTGCTGTCATCTAACCATGCGCCTGATTTGTGCTGCAGCAGGTAAGTATACTCATATGCTTATTTTACCGCCGGATACGTCCAGAACAGCCAACTTCGTCGCCGGTCGTTCCAATGTGCCACTGGCTGTTCTTAAGGTTACCCGCCTCACTTGGCCGTCCTTCGACCGTATCACTCCCACCACTCGTCCTCTGGGCCATGTGTTCCGCGGTAGGTTCGCATCCACTATCACCACAACGTCTCCTTCTGCGATAGGGCGTACCGGCTTAAACCATTTCGTCCGGCGGGTGAGCGTAGGTAGGTAGTCAGCTATCCACTTTTTCCAGAACATATCGGCCAGTAACTGTGACGTCTTCCAGGATGTTTTAAGAGCCGCTGCGCTGTCGTCGTAGTTGGTAAGTGGTTTGTCCCCGCTCGCGCTTCCCAGGAGGAAGTGATTTGGCGTCAATGGTGGCTCTGAAACGTCATCCAATGGCAAATACGTTAACGGACGTGAATTAATTACCATCTCTATCTCCGCCAGCGCCGTGCCCAGAATTTCGTCGGTAGGGTGTCTCGGAAGCCGTAAAGCGATGATGTTCTTCTTTACCGACTGCACCAACCGCTCCCAGCATCCCCCGAAATGCGGCGCTCCTGGTGGATTGAATTTCCATATCAGTGCCTGTGACGTAAATTCCTCCATCAACTGTTCACGATCAACGTTCTTCAAGCCTTCTCTCAGCTCTCTCGATGCGCCAACGAAGTTAGTTCCGCAGTCAGACAGTATTTCAGCCGGCGCTCCACGTTTCGCGATAAAACGTCTAATCGCCAGGATGCACGACGACGTCGTTAGCGAGTGCGCTACTTCGAGATGGATCGCTCTTGTGGTTAAACACGTGAAAAGGACGCCCCATCGTTTCTCCACTCGTCTGCCCACGGCTACTGTCAAGGGGCCGAAGTAATCGACCCCGGTGAACGTGAAGGCGCGTTGGTAAGCTGCCAATCTTTCGACTGGAAGATTTCCCATCTCCGGAGGATCCGGCGCTGCGTCACGATTTTTGCATTCCTGGCATGCTCGGCGGACGCGATCGTACTCGGAACGCAGGCGTGGCACTTCGAATCTCTCCCTAATCGCGTTCAATGCTGTCTGGTGGTTCAAATGATGATACCGTTGGTGGTAGTACTCCATCAGCAGTGTGGTGACTCGGTGTCTCTTAGGCAGGATAATAGGACGCTTGGTGTCCTCGCTGACCCATGGGCAGTTTATCAGTCGTCTCCGAGACCTCATCACGTCACGCTCATCCAGTTCCGGTGAGAGTTTGTATAGAGTGCTATCCTTTTTAACAACCCTTTGCATTCCAGACTTCCCGACACGGTTTTGCAGGCCTCGGACCTCTTCAGGAAATGCCTCTCGCTGAGTTAGACGGAATATAATCCTTTCGGCCCGTCGTAATTCTTCCTGGGTAAGTGGGCCAACACTCTTCCGACCCTTTTTAGCCTTTAGCTCGAAAATGAAGCGGACAATGAATCCGACTGTCCTCAGCAATACGTTCCACTGAGAAAATCGTTCGAAGGATATAAACTGCTCTTTCGTGGCGTGGTGTAACAGCGACACCCGAATTTCCTCGGACGTCTCCCCAGTATCGGTTCCTTGCCCAGGCCACGTGTGGTCCGATTCCCAAAGAAAATCAGGGCCACGATACCACTGGCTCGAAGCGCTTAAATCCGGGTCTCGTTGCCACTTCGTACCAAGATCTGCGACATTTATCTTGGTTGAGATCCAGCGCCAGTCTTTCACGGCCGTATGCTCTAGCAGTTCTCCAACGCGACAGGCCACAAACTGACTGTATCGACGGTGGTCCGAACGTAACCAGCTTACCACGTTGCGAGAGTCGGTCCAATAGAATACGCGATCTAATCGAATGCGGTGGGATTGTATTATGGTGTTCGCTAACCTTGATCCAATAACTGCGGCTTGCAGCTCAAGGCGCGGAATCGTCGTATGTCGCAGGTTTGTCACTCGAGTTTTCGAGCCTACGAAGGCACATTCGATTGAGCTACCTTCTTCGAACCTTACGTACGCTACTGCTGCCATAGCGCTTTCGCTCGCATCGCAGAAGATATGCAGCTGGGCGTGTTTATATCGGTCAGACGTGAGGAGGCGGTAGCATCTTGGGATCTTGATATCTGTTACTTTGGGAAGAACTGCCAACCATCGGTTCCAACCTTCGGCAATGTTTCCCCCAATTTGATGATTCTTTGTTAAATCGTAAATAACAAAGTTGGTGGGAACTAACGACGACAGGCAGAGTATTAATCTGAAATGGAAAAAGGACCAAGTTCTTATCAATTACGTCTCCTTAGATTTACTTTATGAATTTTACGATTATTTGAATCGATTACATATGTTAGAAAGTTCTCCTTTATTTTTATTATATGATACCTACTTTCACGTTTATTATTATTATTATTATCTGGATCAAAATCTTGATAAGTTTTAGTTGCTATCTTTGCTTCACGTTGCTGGAACAAGTTAGCTATTTTTTCTCATTTACATCTCTTTGTCTGACCCTTTCTTCAAATGTTAAATTTTCTTAATTTTCCCCAATAAAAATATTTTTGGGTGTGTTATTGATGAAACTGTGAATCGAATTGTTATACTTATAAGCTGCTTCCTGCATGAGTGATTTAACTGTAATATCTGGTTTTAGTGCTTTTATGCAACTAGCAATTTCACGGATCGTTGAATGGCATATCTCTATTTGTCCATTCGTTTCAGATCTGTTGACAGGAGTTTTAAAAAAATTTATTCCTAGATTCAAAATGGCTTGTTCGATAATATTTGAAACAAAACTACTTTCATTGTCCATTACGATTTGTGCTGGTAAATCCCAGTCATATAATAGTTGTAAAAGAACATTTTTAATGTCTGCTATAGATTTTGATTTAATGGGTCTGATTTTTTAAATATTTTGAGAATTTATCTAACGATGAGATAAATAAGTTATTGGCATTATACGCAAATATATCTGTCGTGAATACCACGATCGAACGAAATTTTAAGCAATAATTTTAGGCGTGTCTTGGCGTGACTGTCGCCAAAATTATAATTTTATTTGTGTTCAAATTCGCCGATCCAAAAGGCCTATTTTCCTTCTGTCGTCTTTTTTATACCCGGAGCTCAGGCTCCCATTTGCACACGCAGGTGCTCCTGAGCTCTGGAACGCAAACCCGCGGTCTGGCAAACGCATCCTCCATCTACATCAAACGCAACCGATGACAGCTCGTCACTGTTGTGACATCGTCTCCCCAAATAAGCGTGCGCGTCGTTCGCTTGTTTATGTGTGCTGTCATCTAACCATGCGCCTGATTTGTGCTGCAGCAGGTAAGTATACTCATATGCTTATTTTACCGCCGGATACGTCCAGAACAGCCAACTTCGTCGCCGGTCGTTCCAATGTGCCACTGGCTGTTCTTAAGGTTACCCGCCTCACTTGGCCGTCCTTCGACCGTATCACTCCCACCACTCGTCCTCTGGGCCATGTGTTCCGCGGTAGGTTCGCATCCACTATCACCACAACGTCTCCTTCTGCGATAGGGCGTACCGGCTTAAACCATTTCGTCCGGCGGGTGAGCGTAGGTAGGTAGTCAGCTATCCACTTTTTCCAGAACATATCGGCCAGTAACTGTGACGTCTTCCAGGATGTTTTAAGAGCCGCTGCGCTGTCGTCGTAGTTGGTAAGTGGTTTGTCCCCGCTCGCGCTTCCCAGGAGGAAGTGATTTGGCGTCAATGGTGGCTCTGAAACGTCATCCAATGGCAAATACGTTAACGGACGTGAATTAATTACCATCTCTATCTCCGCCAGCGCCGTGCCCAGAATTTCGTCGGTAGGGTGTCTCGGAAGCCGTAAAGCGATGATGTTCTTCTTTACCGACTGCACCAACCGCTCCCAGCATCCCCCGAAATGCGGCGCTCCTGGTGGATTGAATTTCCATATCAGTGCCTGTGACGTAAATTCCTCCATCAACTGTTCACGATCAACGTTCTTCAAGCCTTCTCTCAGCTCTCTCGATGCGCCAACGAAGTTAGTTCCGCAGTCAGACAGTATTTCAGCCGGCGCTCCACGTTTCGCGATAAAACGTCTAATCGCCAGGATGCACGACGACGTCGTTAGCGAGTGCGCTACTTCGAGATGGATCGCTCTTGTGGTTAAACACGTGAAAAGGACGCCCCATCGTTTCTCCACTCGTCTGCCCACGGCTACTGTCAAGGGGCCGAAGTAATCGACCCCGGTGAACGTGAAGGCGCGTTGGTAAGCTGCCAATCTTTCGACTGGAAGATTTCCCATCTCCGGAGGATCCGGCGCTGCGTCACGATTTTTGCATTCCTGGCATGCTCGGCGGACGCGATCGTACTCGGAACGCAGGCGTGGCACTTCGAATCTCTCCCTAATCGCGTTCAATGCTGTCTGGTGGTTCAAATGATGATACCGTTGGTGGTAGTACTCCATCAGCAGTGTGGTGACTCGGTGTCTCTTAGGCAGGATAATAGGACGCTTGGTGTCCTCGCTGACCCATGGGCAGTTTATCAGTCGTCTCCGAGACCTCATCACGTCACGCTCATCCAGTTCCGGTGAGAGTTTGTATAGAGTGCTATCCTTTTTAACAACCCTTTGCATTCCAGACTTCCCGACACGGTTTTGCAGGCCTCGGACCTCTTCAGGAAATGCCTCTCGCTGAGTTAGACGGAATATAATCCTTTCGGCCCGTCGTAATTCTTCCTGGGTAAGTGGGCCAACACTCTTCCGACCCTTTTTAGCCTTTAGCTCGAAAATGAAGCGGACAATGAATCCGACTGTCCTCAGCAATACGTTCCACTGAGAAAATCGTTCGAAGGATATAAACTGCTCTTTCGTGGCGTGGTGTAACAGCGACACCCGAATTTCCTCGGACGTCTCCCCAGTATCGGTTCCTTGCCCAGGCCACGTGTGGTCCGATTCCCAAAGAAAATCAGGGCCACGATACCACTGGCTCGAAGCGCTTAAATCCGGGTCTCGTTGCCACTTCGTTTCATTTCTTCAAACTCTTCTGTTTCATCATCCTGTTGTTTGTCATGATTTTTCATGTAACGTTCGTATGAGGACATTTCAGAGTCATCATACTCTGTCCAAAACGGAACGGCTCATTTGAATTGGCAATCAGTAACGCGTTACGTTCATGTATGCGTTTTGTTTGGCTCTGCGTTTCGAGTGTGCGTTTCTCGACCAGTGCGGCGAGCTTGGTTTTTTTCGTTATGCGGCTCTCTTTTTTTTCACAGTGATTGGCGAAGCACGTTTCTTCTGTTCTAAAGAAAATAAAATCACAACGTAGGAATAAACTAATAGCGATACTTTCGAGGCTGTTTAGACAAAAACATTGGTGCAAGTGACCAGAATTTGAACAAGTTCAGAATGGAAGAAGCGTTTCACGGATTTCCGAGCTCGGATGATAGCGCGGAAACCACAGTGGTCGGAGTGCCGTGCAAGAGCTCCCATGCTTCCAAGAAGCAAACCGCACCGATGGATGTTGCGGTGAGTGAGGAAGAGGGAATTGCGAGAGAGGAGGCAATCTACGCTCGAGATCGAGCTGCAAAATCAATTAGAAAAACTGCGGAATGGATCGCCAACGCCAAAGCGATCACAGAAGGTGACATAGAAGTTCGGCGGAAGCTTCTAGAGCAGATGTGGGGAGAGTTCCGGCAGCTACAGCAAATGCTCAAAGAAGAAAGTGAGCTGGACGACGAGATAGAGGAGTTCTACTGCCAGGCCGCTGCGAAGCTGTGTTATAACGGTAAGCCACCCAATGAGAAACCGGCAACGAATGCAACCACGAGCAAGCTTAAGCTTCCGAAGCTCACACTTGCTACGTTCGACGGTGCGTATGAGGCATGGTTGCCATTTCATGACCTCTACAAGCAAGTGGTGCATGAAAATAATTCGCTGGCCAACGTGGAAAAAGCGTACTATTTGAGGAGCTTCCTCGTGGGGGAGCCTCTAAAGATTGTAGAGAGCTATCCGATAGCAGACCAGACATACGAAGCCTCGTGGGAAGCATTGGTAGATAGGTATGCGAATAAATACCTTCTGAAAAAAAAGCACACCAATGAACTCATTTTATATCCGAGGATTAAGAACACCACTGTCGAGGCCATCCACGGGCTAATCAACTGCTGCGAAACTCAGGTGAAGGTGCTGGCTCAGCTAGGAGAAGATCCATCCCAATGGGGAATCTTACTAACACAGATTGTGCTGTTGAAGCTAGACGGAAAGACACAGTTGGAATGGGAGAAGTTAGTGTTGGCGGATCCAACTGCATCATACCCGGAGCTCATGAGGTTTCTTAAGAATGAAACCAGGCTTCTCGATGCGGTCGAGGAAAATAAGCCTGTGGAGCCAGCAGCACTCAGACGGAAGCCGCTAAAAGTAGCAGTGCACCTGGCTGCAGATAATAAGCCTCCATCGCCCTGCGTAGTCTGCGCGCAGCAGCACAATTTGCCAAAATGCGACAATTTCAGGCGTCTTCCAGGCGATCGGAAGAGTGAAATCGTGCGCCAATATAAATTATGTAACAATTGCCTGTCGCCGGGGCATTTCAGCAGAAACTGTTTTTCTAAATTTCGGTGCCAGCAGTGCGGTAAGAAGCACCATACCGTCATGCACGGCGTTGGTCAGCTGGGCAGTACATCGCCAGGTCCACCGTTGCCAAACGTTGTCGTTTCAGCCTCCGCCACACTCGCAAAGGAAAATAAAATGTATCAGCTGATGACGACTGCAGTGATACATATTCGCAGTGTGTCCGGGGAATGGCTACCGGCACGCGCACTTCTGGATGGTGGTGCGCAGTCTAATCTAATAACAGAGGATCTATGTCGGAGACTCGGATTAAAGGGCCAAAGGGCAAATGTAATGCTGAGCGCGGTAGGAGACCAATCTTTGGCTTGTGCAGCAGTGGTCACCACCGATATATCATCTAGGGTGGGTGATTATAAGAAGAGGTTAAGCTTCCTAGCCTTGCCAAAGATTACGGGCGACCAACCAGCCATGTCTATGCCTGATAGCATCGCGATGCCACCCCGGGATATGCGCTTGGCAGATCCAAATTTCAACAAACGAGGTGCCATAGACATTCTCCTTGGCCAAGAGTTGTTCTACGACGTCCATCAGCTTAACAATCCAAGCATACAGTTCCGTGAGGAAGACGGGTTAACATTCGTTAACACCAAGTTTGGATGGGTAGCATCTGGACAAGTAAAGCTGAGCACGTCGGACAATCTATATTGTAACGCGCTTTTTGGAAGTCAGCTGGAGGAAATCATGGAACGCTTTTGGAGAACAGAGGAAATATTTCCTGCGCCGACCCTCACAGCAGAAGAGCAAGAATGTGAAGAAGATTTTAAGCGTCATGTCTATCGTGAAGTAGACGGCAGATACGTCGTAAAGCTCCCGCTGCGCCCCGATCATGCGAAAGTTCTGGGTGATTCACATGAAGCAGCTTACAAAAGATTCATACAGTTGGAAAGGCGACTAAACCGTGAACCGATGCTCAGAACCGGTTACGACGAGGCAATGCGCAACTATCTTGATGCCGGCTACTTGCAAGAAGTAACCACCGAAAGTCAGAATTCAACATCTTGTTATCTTCCTCACCATCCGGTAGTAAAGGAGAGCAGTTCAACTACTAAAATTCGTCCAGTTTTCGACGGTTCCGCAAAGACAAGCAGTGGAAAGTCGTTAAATGATTGTTTGTTGACCGGTCCAGTGATTCAAGATACGCTATTCAACTTGGTGTTGCGATTCCGGTGCAGAGAGGTTGCACTAACAGCTGACATCGAGAAAATGTATTTACAAGTGAAGGTGCATCCTGACCATACATCTTTGCAACGTATTTTATGGCGTTTTGTATCAGAAGAAGTTTTAAAGACATATGAGTTGAAGCGTGTAACTTTCGGTTTAGCGCCGTCATCGTTCCTGGCCACAAGAGTCCTACATCAATTAGCAGCAGACGATGGAGGGCCGTTTCCTCTTGCTCAGAAAGCGCTTCAGAATGATTTCTATGTCGATGACTACATTGGAGGAGCTGACAACGATAAAGAGGCTGCTGAGTGTTGTATGGAATTGCGGGAGTTACTGGCCAAGGGTGGTTTTCGATTGCGGAAGTGGGTGTCCAACCATCCCTGGGTGCTAAATAACGTGCAGCTCGAAGATCGGAATGATCCTGACTGGGTGAGCTTTGGTGACAGTTCAGTAAAGGCGTTGGGCTTAGTATGGAATCCAAGGCGAGATTGTTTGAGCATCGAGATTCATGTGCCAGCAAAGCTGCATCCCATCACTCGAAGGAGTGTGTATTCCATGGTTGCTAGACTCTTTGATCCATTAGGCTTAATTGCACCTGTTATAGCCTGGGCAAAAATGCGTATGCAGCAATGGTGGATATCCGGAAAAGGCTGGGATGATCCTGTAGTTCCGGAGATAGCAGCCAAGTGGTTGGAGTTCTTGCGTCAGATTCCGATCATACAGGAGGTACAGGTTCCTCGATATGCGTTTGTGTCTGAGCCCGTTAACATTCAGCTACACTGTTTTTCGGACGCATCTGAAGCGGGATACGGCGCGTGTCTATACGTGCGCTCAGTTGATCATGGTGGCCGCGTTCGAGTGGAACTCATGGCTGCTAAATCACGACCATCTCCCCTTAAGAGAGTGAGCATCGCAAGGTTGGAGTTATGTGGCGCTTTGATGGCTGCTAAGTTGTGGGAAACCGTGACTGCGGCGTTGACACTGACTGATATGGAAGCTGTGTTTTGGACGGATTCGACTATCGTTCTGCACTGGGTGCGAGCTCCGTCTTATCATTGGACAACGTATGTGGCAAATAGAGTGTCAAAAATCCAGCAGTTGACTCAGGACAGAGGTTGGCGGCATGTGAAAGGTGTGGAAAATCCGGCGGACATTCTTTCACGTGGCGCGCTCCCTGAGGAGTTGATGAGAGCTGAGTCGTGGATAAATGGACCATCGTGGTTGAAAGCCAATACGGAGCTGTGTTGTGACGAAGAAGATTTGGATGATGTTAACCCTGATGAACTTGAGCGTAAAAAGGTAGTTCTCATAGCAACGGTTACGGAGAAATTTGTGCTGTTAGAGCGTTATTCGTGCTATTGGAAGACACTGCGGGTAGCAGCATTATGTTTGCGGTTTGTACGGAAATGCCGAGGAGTGACTAGTGCCACAAAATATAATTTCTTGACTGCAGCAGATTTGAAGAAAGCTCGAATGGCGATGGTGAAAGCAGTACAACTTGCATATTTCTCCGCGGAAGTGAAAGAGCTCTCCCGTCAAAGGGAATTACCGAAAGGGTCTATATTGCGAAAGTTGCAAGCGTTTCTCGATCCTGAAGGATTTTTGCGTGTTGGTGGGAGATTACGGCAAGTGAAATTGGAGTACTCGACAAAGCATCCCTTGGTGTTGCCTGGAAAATGCCATTTTACTAAGCTGGTAGCGGAAGCTCATCATGAAATGACCTTACATAGTGGACCAACTGCAACGCTTGGTAGCATGAGGAAAGAGTTTTGGCCGTTAAAGGGAAGATCGCTAGTGAACCAAGTGTGTCGTCGTTGTTTAACTTGCTATAAGTTGCAACCAATACCTGTTGAACAACCACCGGGCCAATTGCCTGCTAAGCGTGCTACCCCGTCGCGTCCATTCTCAACAGTCGGCGTTGATTACTGTGGACCGGTACTTCTTAAACCTGTACATCGTAGAGCTGCGCCTCAGAAAGCATACATTGCTATCTTCGTGTGCTTTGCTGTCAAAGCGGTGCATATTGAGCTAGTGGAGGATTTATCAACGCCAGCTTTCCTTGCAGCTTTTCGGAGATTCATATCGCGTAAGGGTCTACCTGCGGATGTTTATTCGGACAACGGACTCAACTTTCGGGGCGCGAGCAACAATTTGCGAGAATTGTATGAGATGTTCCATGATGAGCAGGCTGTTGGAAAAATTGTCAATCATGCGGCGTCCCGAGGAGTTGAGTGGCACTTCATTCCACCAAAGGCGCCTAACTTTGGTGGATTATGGGAAGCTGCTGTTAAGGCCGCAAAACGTACGTTGCTAAAGGTCATCGGAACGCGTCGATTATCCTTTGGAGATATGTCGACAGTACTGGCGCAAATAGAGGCACAACTCAATAGCCGGCCTCTAACGCCCCTGTCAGAAGATCCCTCCGAGTTGGATGTTTTGACTCCGGGCCATTTCCTAATGGGTGCGGCGCTTTCATCACTACCTGAGGTCGACGTCACTGGGATCCCGGAAAATCGACTGAAGCATTATGAACAACTACAGCAACTAATCCAACAGCATTGGAAGAGATGGCGAACCGAATACATAAGTGAGTTGCACAATTCATCGCAGCGTGTTCCCGGGAAGACACCCCTAAGTGCTGGCCAGATGGTGCTGCTGAAGGAGGACAACACGATGCCGTTGGAATGGCCGTTGGCGCGGATTGTAGAGGTTCATCCGGGAGCAGATGAAATCGTGCGAGTGGTTACGGTTCGGACCAAACAGGGGAACTTTCGCAGACCCGTTTCCCGCATATGTTTGCTGCCGTTTGAGAAGGATGTATAAATTAGAGAATAGAATTTAGTTGTTATCTTTGGTGTAGGGATTTTCGTTTATAAATTTTCTTTAGTAAATTTAGGTGGCCGCTATGTCCAAAACGGAACGGCTCATTTGAATTGGCAATCAGTAACGCGTTACGTTCATGTATGCGTTTTGTTTGGCTCTGCGTTTCGAGTGTGCGTTTCTCGACCAGTGCGGCGAGCTTGGTTTTTTTCGTTATGCGGCTCTCTTTTTTTTCACAGTGATTGGCGAAGCACGTTTCTTCTGTTCTAAAGAAAATAAAATCACAACGTAGGAATAAACTAATAGCGATACTTTCGAGGCTGTTTAGACAAAAACATACTCCTTCAAACTTTCTTCGTTATAATCTGAGTATTCCACTGGGTAACCTTGATTTTTTTGAATGGTTTCGACATTAAAGACTCGTTGTCTTTTTAGTGGTGGTCGATTGTTTCGGGAGGAGCCTGGTCGGTTCCCATAATTAATTTGTCTAGACCTTATGGATTGATCTACATCCATGGGTTCTGGATCTTGTTGTTTAAAAGGATTTTTGGGTGGTAAACCTGTTGGTTTAAAATTTTGAAAATTGTTGTTATAGTTTGGTCGCATTCCAAACGGCTTTTGCATTGGTGCAAAATGTCGATTAACGAATGGGTTTGGTGGTAGAGGGGGTCTGTTAAATGCATTCCGTGGAGGATGCGGTACTTGTGGGATAAGATTTCTGGGCGCTGTTGGCACTGGCATCGTTCTTGGTTTGGTAAGCATTTTTCTACATTCAATATTTTGGAATGAGATACAGTAGCTATAAGCTGCTGCTAGAGATGAAGGTTCATAATTTCTTATGAATTTGTATACATCTCCATCTAGTCCTCGGATAAATGAATCGACCGCTTTTTTATTATATGTTTCTATTAATGCCTTCGATGCTTCTTGAGGAGATTTCTGCTATTGCGTTGTTTATAAGAATGTTTGTTTCATCAATTCTCTTGATGATTCCGTTTGTGTAAACCTTTTCAAATGTGCAGTCTGAATGATTTCCTTGAATGATTCTTTGTACACATTCCGATGTTGGTTGAATATTTATACTTTCACAAGTATACAGATCTTGTTGGTTTTGATTGCATGGTTGTGATAATTCGTTTATGTGTAATTCGTATCTGATGAAATAATTTTGCTTCAAGATGATTCGTTTGCTGTTGTTGATTATGGAGTCTACATAATTGTACTCATAAATATCTTTTGAACTTTAACATGTAGATAACATGCGTGGTATTCATTGTTACTTGAGCACTTGATTTTGCTAACATTTCTTCTGGTGATGTCACCGAAATGTTGTGGTCTGCAAGAAATTTCATCATTTCCTTAAGTTCTTCGAGGGATAAAATCTTACTGCTTGGTATGCCATGCTTTGCTAATAGAATAGCTTCTTCAAGATTTTCAAGATGATTTTGCAAAGAATCGAGATTTGATATTATGATATGATGTTGTATCTCAATAGATCTTTGCTTAAATCTTTCAAACTGGAGTTTGAGGACGTCGTTTGTGATTGTTGTTAGATCTTGTAGTCGTTGGTTTATACCTTCATTGATGAGTACTTGTTGATTATTTTGCAGGATCAACGAATTGAGTGTTGAATTTATAATGCGTATATCTTCGGCATCTGGATTTCCAGCGATCCATTTCCATGCTGTACCAATCGCATCCCATCGCTTTTGTCGTACTACTTGCGGTTTAATTTTACAATATGTTTCATATAATGTTTGTAGCTTAATACGAATTATGCTATATAATGGTCCTGAGTCGATATTTTGGGACAAATCTGCATAATTATTTTCAATTATGTTTTCAATTTGTGTTATATCCAATGGGTGTACAATTCTTAAATATCCTGATTTGATTTGAGCTCTTCCGAGAGAAACTATGGCAAGTGGATTCTTTGTTAAATCGTAAATAACAAAGTTGGTGGGAACTAACGACGACAGGCAGAGTATTAATCTGAAATGGAAAAAGGACCAAGTTCTTATCAATTACGTCTCCTTAGATTTACTTTATGAATTTTACGATTATTTGAATCGATTACATATGTTAGAAAGTTCTCCTTTATTTTTATTATATGATACCTACTTTCACGTTTATTATTAGATTTATTTTTTTTCAAATGAATAAGTATCTGGATCAAAATCTTGATAAGTTTTAGTTGCTATCTTTACTTCACGTTGCTGGAACAAGTTAGCTATTTTTTTCTCATTTGCATCTCTTTGTCTGACCCTTTCTTCAAATGTTAAATTTTCTTAATTTTCCCCAATAAAAATATTTTTGGGTGTGTTATTGATGAAACTGTGAATCGAATTGTTATACTTATAAGCTGCTTCCTGCATGAGTGATTTAACTGTAATATCTGGTTTTAGTGTGTTTTATGCATCTAGCAATTTCACGGATCGTTGAATGGCATATCTCTATTTGTCCATTCGTTTCTGTTCTGTTCATCTGTTGACAGGAGTTTAAAAAAAATTTATTCCTAGATTCAAAATGGCTTGTTCGATAATATTTGAAACAAAACTACTTTCATTGTCCATTACGATTTGTGCTGGTAAATCCCAGTCATATAATAGTTGTAAAAGAACATTTTTAATGTCTGCTATAGATTTTGATTTAATGGGTCTGATTTTTTAAATATTTTGAGATTTATCTAACGATGAGATAAATAAGTTATTGGCATTATACGCAAATATATCTGTCGTGAATACCACGATCGAACGAAATTTTAAGCAATAATTTTAGGCGTGTCTTGGCGTGACTGTCGCCAAAATTATAATTTTATTTGTGTTCAAATTCGCCGAATGAAAAGGCCTATTTTCCCTCTGTCGTCTCTTTTATACCCGGAGCTCAGGCTCCCATTTGCACACGCAGGTGCTCCTGAGCTCCTCTGGAACGCAAACCCGCGGTCTGGCAAACGCATCCTCCATCTACATCAAACGCAACCGATGACAGCTCGTCACTGTTGTGACATCGTCTCCCCAAATAGGCGTGCGCGTCGTTCGCTTGTTTATGTGTGCTGTCATCTAACCATGCGCCTGATTTGTGCTGCAGCAGGTAAGTATACTCATATGCTTATTTTTTTTTAAGGTTGCTACGTTACCGCCGGATACGTCCAGAACAGCCAACTTCGTCGCCGGTCGTTCCAATGTGCCACTGGCTGTTCTTAAGGTTACCCGCCTCACTTGGCCGTCCTTCGACCGTATCACTCCCACCACTCGTCCTCTGGGCCATGTGTTCCGCGGTAGGTTCGCATCCACTATCACCACAACGTCTCCTTCTGCGATAGGGCGTACCGGCTTAAACCATTTCGTCCGGCGGGTGAGCGTAGGTAGGTAGTCAGCTATCCACTTTTTCCAGAACATATCGGCCAGTAACTGTGACGTCTTCCAGGATGTTTTAAGAGCCGCTGCGCTGTCGTCGTAGTTGGTAAGTGGTTTGTCCCCGCTCGCGCTTCCCAGGAGGAAGTGATTTGGCGTCAATGGTGGCTCTGAAACGTCATCCAATGGCAAATACGTTAACGGACGTGAATTAATTACCATCTCTATCTCCGCCAGCGCCGTGCCCAGAATTTCGTCGGTAGGGTGTCTCGGAAGCCGTAAAGCGATGATGTTCTTCTTTACCGACTGCACCAACCGCTCCCAGCATCCCCCGAAATGCGGCGCTCCTGGTGGATTGAATTTCCATGTCAGTGCCTGTGACGTAAATTCCTCCATCAACTGTTCACGATCAACGTTCTTCAAGCCTTCTCTCAGCTCTCTCGATGCGCCAACGAAGTTAGTTCCGCAGTCAGACAGTATTTCAGCCGGCGCTCCACGTTTCGCGATAAAACGTCTAATCGCCAGGATGCACGACGACGTCGTTAGCGAGTGCGCTACTTCGAGATGGATCGCTCTTGTGGTTAAACACGTGAAAAGGACGCCCCATCGTTTCTCCACTCGTCTGCCCACGGCTACTGTCAAGGGGCCGAAGTAATCGACCCCGGTGAACGTGAAGGCGCGTTGGTAAGCTGCCAATCTTTCGACTGGAAGATTTCCCATCTCCGGAGGATCCGGCGCTGCGTCACGATTTTTGCATTCCTGGCATGCTCGGCGGACGCGATCGTACTCGGAACGCAGGCGTGGCACTTCGAATCTCTCCCTAATCGCGTTCAATGCTGTCTGGTGGTTCAAATGATGATACCGTTGGTGGTAGTACTCCATCAGCAGTGTGGTGACTCGGTGTCTCTTAGGCAGGATAATAGGACGCTTGGTGTCCTCGCTGACCCATGGGCAGTTTATCAGTCGTCCCCGAGACCTCATCACGTCATGCTCATCCAGTTCCGGTGAGAGTTTGTATAGAGTGCTATCCTTTTTAACAACCCTTTGCATTCCAGACTTCCCGACACGGTTTTGCAGGCCTCGGACCTCTTCAGGAAATGCCTCTCGCTGAGTTAGACGGAATATAATCCTTTCGGCCCGTCGTAATTCTTCCTGGGTAAGTGGGCCAACACTCTTCCGACCCTTTTTAGCCTTTAGCTCGAAAATGAAGCGGACAATGAATCCGACTGTCCTCAGCAATACGTTCCACTGAGAAAATCGTTCGAAGGATATAAACTGCTCTTTCGTGGCGTGGTGTAACAGCGACACCCGAATTTCCTCGGACGTCTCCCCAGTATCGGTTCCTTGCCCAGGCCACGTGTGGTCCGATTCCCAAAGAAAATCAGGGCCACGATACCACTGGCTCGAAGCGCTTAAATCCGGGTCTCGTTGCCACTTCGTACCAAGATCTGCGACATTTATCTTGGTTGAGATCCAGCGCCAGTCTTTCACGGCCGTATGCTCTAGCAGTTCTCCAACGCGACAGGCCACAAACTGACTGTATCGACGGTGGTCCGAACGTAACCAGCTTACCACGTTGCGAGAGTCGGTCCAATAGAATACGCGATCTAATCGAATGCGGTGGGATTGTATTATGGTGTTCGCTAACCTTGATCCAATAACTGCGGCTTGCAGCTCAAGGCGCGGAATCGTCGTATGTCGCAGGTTTGTCACTCGAGTTTTCGAGCCTACGAAGGCACATTCGATTGAGCTACCTTCTTCGAACCTTACGTACGCTACTGCTGCCATAGCGCTTTCGCTCGCATCGCAGAAGATATGCAGCTGGGCGTGTTTATATCGGTCAGACGTGAGGAGGCGGTAGCATCTTGGGATCTTGATATCTGTTACTTTGGGAAGAACTGCCAACCATCGGTTCCAACCTTCGGCAATGTTTCCCCCAATTTGATGATCCCAGTCAATTCCTGCTCGCCAGATTTCCTGAAGCAGAATCTTCAGGTAAACCAAAAGATTACCGATCAATCCGATCGGATCGTAGATGGCCATTAGCGTACGAAGCACTTCGCGCTTCGAGGGAAGCCTTTCGCCGGATAAAATTGATTCGTCGTGCTTAGGAGACAAACGAAAGGTAAATGAGTCGGTGGCCATATCCCACCACATGCCCAGCACCTTCTCGACGTGGTTCTCTGAACCCATGGTGATGCTTAGTTCGCTGGTCGATTGGTCTCCCCGTAAACGAGCTACGACTGCCGGTGAATTTGACGTCCAGTTCCGTATCTCGAACCCTCCTTGAGCGTGTATACGCCGCACTTCTTCGGCTAGTGCTATTGCCTCTTCTTCCGTCTCGACGCTGGCCAGCATATCGTCGACATAATGCTCCTGTACGATACATTCGACTGCTCTCGGAGACTCCTTCAAAAAACGGTTGGCGTTGAGGTTTTTTACGTACTGTGCACAACTCGGGGAACAGGCTGCACCGAAGGTCATAACGGTCACGGCATAGACGCTTGGCGTCACGCTTGGGTCGTCTGCACTATCCCAGAAGATGAGTTGCGAACGCTGATCCTTCGGTTTTATCAAGACCTGGTGAAACATTTCGCGAATGTCGCCGGTGACCGCAATACGGAATTCACGGAACTTGTACAGCACAGCCAAAAGGTTCGTCAAAAGTTGAAGGCCTGCAAGAAGGTATGTGTTAAGGCTCACCCCGTTAACTGCAGCCGCCGCGTCGAACACCATCCGAATCTTCCCCGGTTTGTTTACGTTGGTCACTGGGAAGATCGGCAGAAATCAGTCTCGGGTCCTTTTCGAGCCAGCTCCTCGTTCGACAGTCGCCTGATGTACCCCTTTTGCTCATAGTCTGTCATTTTCTGTTTCACTGCCGTTGCTAATGATTCATCCTTCTCCATTCTCCTTCGCAGGCACAAATACCGCCGAAGAGCCATGGCTCGGTTAGACGGAAGCCGCACATCGTCGTATCTCCAAAGGAGGCCCGTTTCGTAGCGTAACCCACACAACCTCGTTTCCGCCGACAGAAGCTGCAAAGCGCGTTCGTCCTCCTTCGAATGCAGTGTGTTCGAGGGGGAAACTCCTATGGACTCGAGGGTAAAAAAACTTCTCACCGCAAGGTCAAGTGCTTTGTCTCCTCCGGAACTGCAGGCGCATATGTGGTAGCTGCGATATGCGCTCTGGGCTTCTGCAACATTAAAGGTCCCCTGACACGGCCCAAACACCGTCCACCCGAGGCGTGTTTTCGTGGCTACCGGTTGGTCCGTTTCTCCTTCAACACTGCGCAATGACTGCCCTAAGTGGCAGTTGTCAATGCCGATCAGGATGCGCGGCTTCGCCTTCTCTTACGACGTCAATGGGAGCCCGTTGAGATGAGGGTAACGATCCTTGAGGTCCCTTATCGCGACGGTTTGTTCCGGGAGCGCTAAGCTACGCAAGGAATGCACCTTGGGGAGTACGTAACACTGGCCCCGGTCACCCTGACACGACACGCGCAGCGAAAGACGAAGAGATTCTCTTTCCTCTCGCTCCGTTTCTCCTGTCCATCGTAGGCAGAGTGAATTAGGCGTGCCGACAAGACCCAATTCGTCCACTAAACCTTGTTCAACGAAGGTCGCTGACGATCCATCATCAAAAAAGGCGTAGGTATCTACACATGTGTCCTTCCCGTACACCGTCACGGGAACGTAGCGAAAAAGGACGACATCTTGGCTCGCCGTATGTGTGTTGCAGCTTTCCTTCGTCCGGATTGGTGCCGGCTCGGTCGTGTCGTCGTGCAAAAGACCATGGTGTGTAGCGCTGCATCCGAACTTTCCGCACGGTCTTCGAGTGCGACAGTGACCGGGATGTCGACCCAAACATTGCCGACAAAGCCGCTTTGTTTTCACCATCAACCAGCGCCCTTCAACGTCGAGCTGAATAAATTTCCCGCAGTCGGTGGGCTTGTGGTTTCCTTCGTGGCAAATAACGCACCCGTTGCTGCCTTTTACAGTCGAAGGAAATGTCGGTGCATCTGTGCGTGAGGAAAGAGAGTGCGCGTTTAAACGGCTTACCTGGCCGCGTCGGTTTGACGTTCCCTTGGAGTCGTGAAAGACGATCGACAAACTCGACGCCTTCATGAGCCGGTCCAACCATCGCTCCAAGTCCGACAGCGTCGCTCGCGTTAGATCCAGTCGGTGATCGTTCCATCGTAGTCGTTCCGCCGGTGGCAACTTCTCTACGATCTCGTGCAGCAGGGTCGCGTCGCATTCATATTCGTACATGCCGCATGCCTTAACAGTGGCACACATGTTTAGCACCGCCACCCCGAATTCTACCAGCGACTCGGGTTGCGCTGTGTCCGGTGAAGGCATGCGACCGTCATCTGCGTCGTCGAATGACCCGCCATTGCAAATGTAGATGTAGGGCCCGTCATTCGTGTTGTGGATGTGCCCGCCATGCTTCTTGGTGTTTGTGCGCCCGCCATCATACCGGCGGTCGTTGCTCCTGTGACCAGCTGACCGGGCGTTGACCTTATCATCAGCTGATTGGGCGGTGCACTCGAAACTGTGTACGGTTGTGGCGCGAAAATTCCCGTTGCTTGGGGGGTCCGTCCAGTTATTGGTGGGTAAAATCTCACCTGATTTGGTAAGGGCCTCTCCGTTGGAATTGGGCTTTGTCTCGCCGAGGCGACGATCGACGCCCTTTCCATTTCAAGGAGCTGCAGCTGGCTCGTTATGGCCCTTAGCCGTTCAGTGCTGCTTGAATGCGCTTCCATAAGCGCTGTTCCCGTCATCCGCTCGTTCGGTTGCCGAGTCGTAGAGTTGGCCGCAGGGATGGGAATATCGTACATCCGTTCCTCCGGCTCGTTCACCGCCGCTTGCCGCTGTTCGATGGACTGATTCTGGTCCGACGCCGCTTCCCGCTGTTCATCGAACAAACTCTCTACACTAGACATTTCACTCGCGGATGGTAAAATTATAATTTTGGAATGTGGTGAATACCACGATCGAACGAAATTTTAAGCAATAATTTTAGGCGTGTCTTAGCGTGACTGTCGCCAAAATTATAATTTTATTTGTGTTTAAATTCGCCGATCGAAAAGGCCTATTTTCCCTCTGTCGTCTCTTTTATACCCGGAGCTCAGGCTCCCATTTGCACACGCAGGTGCTCCTGAGCTCCTCTGGAACGCAAACCCGCGGTCTGGCAAACGCATCCTCCATCTACATCAAACGCAACCGATGACAGCTCGTCACTGTTGTGACAATATCAATATGAATTATTTCTCCTGGGTATTTTGGTGTTGGTGTTTTCGTATCTAAAAAGTTTTGTGGTTTCCTTTCATATTTTTCTATTTTGCAAATTTCACAAGTTTTTACAAAGTTTCTTATGGTCTTTGTCATTCCGGGAAAGTAATATTTTTTTATGAATTGCAAGGAATTTTCTGGAGCATTACGATGTGCAAAATTGTGTATTTCTTTGATTTTTTGTAGCTGTTCTTCCGCTGAAGCGATATCTTCTACTATTTTTTGTGAATATCTTGCTTTTAGAATTTTTGGATTGAACATAATTTTAAATATTTCTTGAATTTTTCCCATGGTATGTTCATCACATAATATACCATTTCTGACGGCAGGATTTAAAACTTTCTTTAATTTTTCTGTTAAGAATTCATTGGAAAAGAATGGTTGGAATTGGTATTGGTGCGGAAAATTAGTTGGTTGCGAAAGACGTTAACAGGTGCTTCGGTAGATAGAATGAAAGAATTGTCATCATCTTCTGCAGAATGTTGTGTTGGTCTTAATAAATTAATTTGTACTCGAGATAATGCATCGGCTACAACATTAGTTTTACCTGGTTTGTAATGAAGTTCATAGTCATGTTCTTCTAGAAAAGCCTTCCATCTTTTTAGTTTTGCATTGTTATTTTTTGGAGATAGTGTGAATGTTAATGGGAGGTGATCAGTAAATTTTTTTAGTTTTGCTCCATATATAAAATTTCTTAAGGTTTGTAGAGCCCATACTACTGCTAGCATTTTCTTTTCGTTGGTAGCGTAGTTTTCTTCAGTCCTTGAAAGAGTCCTGGAAATAAACGTTATTGGGAGTTCTCCATCCTGGTTCTGCTGAGATAAGACTGCTCCCAGTGCTTTATCTGAAGCATCTGTGGTTAAAATAAAAGGTTTTTCAAAGTCTGGAAATGTTAAAACATCATTTGAACATAAAATGTTTTTCAAATATTGAAATGGTTTTTTTGCTGATTCATCTAGTGTAATCGGGAAATTTTTAGATTAATTTTTAGGAATTTGGCGATGGCCATCCTCTCCTCTTAGAAGTTTCGTAAGGGGTTTTGCAAGGCTTGCGTAATTCTTTATGAATCGTCTATAGTATCCAGAGAGTCTTAAAAATGATCTTAAATCTTGGTTTAAGGTTAAATAAGGTTTTTTGGTTCGGGATATTTTTGAATACATTCAACCTTTTTTAAATTTGGCTTGAGACCTTCCGCAGATACGATAAAACCGAGAAATTCAACTTCTGTTTTGATGAATTCAGACTTATCTGGTTGGATTTTAAAATTAGCTTCTTTTAATGTTTGTAGAATTGTTTTTTAAATTTCGCATGTGTTCTTCGAATGTTTTTCCAAAAATGATAATGTCATCAATGTAGACATGACATATCTTTCCGATATGGTCTCTCAGAATATCATCCATCACTCTTTGGAAGATGGATGGTGCATTTTTGAGTCCAAAAGGCATTCTTATAAATTCAAATTTTCCATTATTCACAGAAAAGGCAGTTTTTTCTATGTCTTTTTTATTCATTGGAATTTGGTGAGAACTTGATGCTAGGTCAAGGGTGGTGAAGTATTTATTCGAACCTAAATTCGCTAAGACAGTAGACGTGTCGGGTATTGGATATCTTTGATTGTTTTTGAATTGATTTTTCTATAATCGATCAAAAGTCGATATTTTTTTTCATTAGAAGCATCCATTTTTTTATTAACAATCCATACTGGAGAATTGTATGGAGATCTCGAAGGTCTAATAATTTCGTCGGATAATAATTTTGTAATTTGTTTATTGACTTGATTTTTTAAAGCTTGAGGATAAGGATAGGTTTTACTATAAACCGGAAAATTATCTGTTGTTCTTATTTCTGCTTTTACCTTTGTGGTAAATGGAAGTTTTTATCTGGAGGATGGAAAATATCTTTAAATTCTGTAAGGAGTTTTTTAAACTCATGTTTGTGATAGGCTTGGAGATCATCGTCTCTTACTTTTATTTGATTAACTTGCTGTAGTATATACTGTAAAATAGGTATTGTGAATTTGTTATCAATAATTAATTTTTCATTTGCAGTATCGATTATAGAAAGTAAGGTAATGTAGAATTTATTCTAAAAAATTTAATTCACATTTTTCAAACTCTTCTGTTTCATCATCCTGTTGTTTGTCATGATTTTTCATGTAACGTTCGTATGAGGACATTTCAGAGTCATCATACTCCTTCAAACTTTCTTCGTTATAATCTGAGTATTCCACTGGGTAACCTTGATTTTTTTGAATGGTTTCGACATTAAAGACTCGTTGTCTTTTTAGTGGTGGTCGATTGTTTCGGGAGGAGCCTGGTCGGTTCCCATAATTAATTTGTCTAGACCTTATGGATTGATCTACATCCATGGGTTCTGGATCTTGTTGTTTAAAAGGATTTTTGGGTGGTAAACCTGTTGGTTTAAAATTTTGAAAATTGTTGTTATAGTTTGGTCGCATTCCAAACGGCTTTTGCATTGGTGCAAAATGTCGATTAACGAATGGGTTTGGTGGTAGAGGGGGTCTGTTAAATGCATTCCGTGGAGGATGCGGTACTTGTGGGATAAGATTTCTGGGCGCTGTTGGCATTGGCATCGTTCTTGGTTTGGTAAGCATTTTTCTACATTCAATATTTTGGAATGAGATACAGTAGCTATAAGCTGCTGCTAGAGATGAAGGTTCATAATTTCTTATGAATTTGTATACATCTCCATCTAGTCCTCGGATAAATGAATCGACCGCTTTTTTATTATATGTTTCTATTAATGCCTTCGATGCTTCTTGAGGAGATTTCTGCTATTGCGTTGTTTATAAGAATGTTTGTTTCATCAATTCTCTTGATGATTCCGTTTGTGTAAACCTTTTCAAATGTGCAGTCTGAATGATTTCCTTGAATGATTCTTTGTACACATTCCGATGTTGGTTGAATATTTATACTTTCACAAGTATACAGATCTTGTTGGTTTTGATTGCATGGTTGTGATAATTCGTATATGTGTAATTCGTATCTGATGAAATAATTTTGCTTCAAGATGATTCGTTTGCTGTTGTTGATTAGGAGTCTACATAATTGTACTCATAAATATCTTTTGAACTTTAACATGTAGATAACATGCGTGGTATTCATTGTTACTTGAGCACTTGATTTTGCTAACATTTCTTCTGGTGATGTCACCGAAATGTTGTGGTCTGCAAGAAATTTCATCATTTCCTTAAGTTCTTCGAGGGATAAAATCTTACTGCTTGGTATGCCATGCTTTGCTAATAGAATAGCTTCTTCAAGATTTTCAAGATGATTTTGCAAAGAATCGAGATTTGATATTATGATAAGATGTTGTATCTCAATAGATCTTTGCTTAAATCTTTCAAACTGGAGTTTGAGGACGTCGTTTGTGATTGTTGTTAGATCTTGTAGTCGTTGGTTTATACCTTCATTGATGAGTACTTGTTGATTATTTTGCAGGATCAACGAATTGAGTGTTGAATTTATAATGCGTATATCTTCGGCATCTGGATTTCCAGCGATCCATTTCCATGCTGTACCAATCGCATCCCATCGCTTTTGTCGTACTACTTGCGGTTTAATTTTACAATATGTTTCATATAATGTTTGTAGCTTAATACGAATTATGCTATATAATGGTCCTGAGTCGATATTTTGGGACAAATCTGCATAATTATTTTCAATTATGTTTTCAATTTGTGTTATATCCAATGGGTGTACAATTCTTAAATATCCTGATTTGATTTGAGCTCTTCCGAGAGAAACTATGGCAAGTGGATTCTTTGTTAAATCGTAAATAACAAAGTTGGTGGGAACTAACGACGACAGGCAGAGTATTAATCTGAAATGGAAAAAGGACCAAGTTCTTATCAATTACGTCTCCTTAGATTTACTTTATGAATTTTACGATTATTTGAATCGATTACATATGTTAGAAAGTTCTCCTTTATTTTTATTATATGATACCTACTTTCACGTTTATTATTAGATTTATTTTTTTTCAAATGAATAAGTATCTGGATCAAAATCTTGATAAGTTTTAGTTGCTATCTTTGCTTCACGTTGCTGGAACAAGTTAGCTATTTTTTCTCATTTGCATCTCTTTGTCTGACCCTTTCTTCAAATGTTAAATTTTCTTAATTTTCCCCAATAAAAATATTTTTGGGTGTGTTATTGATGAAACTGTGAATCGAATTGTTATACTTATAAGCTGCTTCCTGCATGAGTGATTTAACTGTAATATCTGGTTTTAGTGCTTTTATGCAACTAGCAATTTCACGGATCGTTGAATGGCATATCTCTATTTGTCCATTCGTTTCAGATCTGTTGACAGGAGTTTTAAAAAAATTTATTCCTAGATTCAAAATGGCTTGTTCGATAATATTTGAAACAAAACTACTTTCATTGTCCATTACGATTTGTGCTGGTAAATCCCAGTCATATAATAGTTGTAAAAGAACATTTTTAATGTCTGCTATAGATTTTGATTTAATGGGTCTGATTTTTTAAATATTTTGAGAATTTATCTAACGATGAGATAAATAAGTTATTGGCATTATACGCAAATATATCTGTCGTGAATACCACGATCGAACGAAATTTTAAGCAATAATTTTAGGCGTGTCTTGGCGTGACTGTCGCCAAAATTATAATTTTATTTGTGTTCAAATTCGCCGAATGAAAAGGCCTATTTTCCCTCTGTCGTCTCTTTTATACCCGGAGCTCAGGCTCCCATTTGCACACGCAGGTGCTCCTGAGCTCCTCTGGAACGCAAACCCGCGGTCTGGCAAACGCATCCTCCATCTACATCAAACGCAACCGATGACAGCTCGTCACTGTTGTGACATCGTCTCCCCAAATAAGCGTGCGCGTCGTTCGCTTGTTTATGTGTGCTGTCATCTAACCATGCGCCTGATTTGTGCTGCAGCAGGTAAGTATACTCATATGCTTATTTTTTTTAAAGGTTGCTACGTTACCGCCGGATACGTCCAGAACAGCCAACTTCGTCGCCGGTCGTTCCAATGTGCCACTGGCTGTTCTTAAGGTTACCCGCCTCACTTGGCCGTCCTTCGACCGTATCACTCCCACCACTCGTCCTCTGGGCCATGTGTTCCGCGGTAGGTTCGCATCCACTATCACCACAACGTCTCCTTCTGCGATAGGGCGTACCGGCTTAAACCATTTCGTCCGGCGGGTGAGCGTAGGTAGGTAGTCAGCTATCCACTTTTTCCAGAACATATCGGCCAGTAACTGTGACGTCTTCCAGGATGTTTTAAGAGCCGCTGCGCTGTCGTCGTAGTTGGTAAGTGGTTTGTCCCCGCTCGCGCTTCCCAGGAGGAAGTGATTTGGCGTCAATGGTGGCTCTGAAACGTCATCCAATGGCAAATACGTTAACGGACGTGAATTAATTACCATCTCTATCTCCGCCAGCGCCGTGCCCAGAATTTCGTCGGTAGGGTGTCTCGGAAGCCGTAAAGCGATGATGTTCTTCTTTACCGACTGCACCAACCGCTCCCAGCATCCCCCGAAATGCGGCGCTCCTGGTGGATTGAATTTCCATATCAGTGCCTGTGACGTAAATTCCTCCATCAACTGTTCACGATCAACGTTCTTCAAGCCTTCTCTCAGCTCTCTCGATGCGCCAACGAAGTTAGTTCCGCAGTCAGACAGTATTTCAGCCGGCGCTCCACGTTTCGCGATAAAACGTCTAATCGCCAGGATGCACGACGACGTCGTTAGCGAGTGCGCTACTTCGAGATGGATCGCTCTTGTGGTTAAACACGTGAAAAGGACGCCCCATCGTTTCTCCACTCGTCTGCCCACGGCTACTGTCAAGGGGCCGAAGTAATCGACCCCGGTGAACGTGAAGGCGCGTTGGTAAGCTGCCAATCTTTCGACTGGAAGATTTCCCATCTCCGGAGGATCCGGCGCTGCGTCACGATTTTTGCATTCCTGGCATGCTCGGCGGACGCGATCGTACTCGGAACGCAGGCGTGGCACTTCGAATCTCTCCCTAATCGCGTTCAATGCTGTCTGGTGGTTCAAATGATGATACCGTTGGTGGTAGTACTCCATCAGCAGTGTGGTGACTCGGTGTCTCTTAGGCAGGATAATAGGACGCTTGGTGTCCTCGCTGACCCATGGGCAGTTTATCAGTCGTCCCCGAGACCTCATCACGTCATGCTCATCCAGTTCCGGTGAGAGTTTGTATAGAGTGCTATCCTTTTTAACAACCCTTTGCATTCCAGACTTCCCGACACGGTTTTGCAGGCCTCGGACCTCTTCAGGAAATGCCTCTCGCTGAGTTAGACGGAATATAATCCTTTCGGCCCGTCGTAATTCTTCCTGGGTAAGTGGGCCAACACTCTTCCGACCCTTTTTAGCCTTTAGCTCGAAAATGAAGCGGACAATGAATCCGACTGTCCTCAGCAATACGTTCCACTGAGAAAATCGTTCGAAGGATATAAACTGCTCTTTCGTGGCGTGGTGTAACAGCGACACCCGAATTTCCTCGGACGTCTCCCCAGTATCGGTTCCTTGCCCAGGCCACGTGTGGTCCGATTCCCAAAGAAAATCAGGGCCACGATACCACTGGCTCGAAGCGCTTAAATCCGGGTCTCGTTGCCACTTCGTACCAAGATCTGCGACATTTATCTTGGTTGAGATCCAGCGCCAGTCTTTCACGGCCGTATGCTCTAGCAGTTCTCCAACGCGACAGGCCACAAACTGACTGTATCGACGGTGGTCCGAACGTAACCAGCTTACCACGTTGCGAGAGTCGGTCCAATAGAATACGCGATCTAATCGAATGCGGTGGGATTGTATTATGGTGTTCGCTAACCTTGATCCAATAACTGCGGCTTGCAGCTCAAGGCGCGGAATCGTCGTATGTCGCAGGTTTGTCACTCGAGTTTTCGAGCCTACGAAGGCACATTCGATTGAGCTACCTTCTTCGAACCTTACGTACGCTACTGCTGCCATAGCGCTTTCGCTCGCATCGCAGAAGATATGCAGCTGGGCGTGTTTATATCGGTCAGACGTGAGGAGGCGGTAGCATCTTGGGATCTTGATATCTGTTACTTTGGGAAGAACTGCCAACCATCGGTTCCAACCTTCGGCAATGTTTCCCCCAATTTGATGATTCTTTGTTAAATCGTAAATAACAAAGTTGGTGGGAACTAACGACGACAGGCAGAGTATTAATCTGAAATGGAAAAAGGACCAAGTTCTTATCAATTACGTCTCCTTAGATTTACTTTATGAATTTTACGATTATTTGAATCGATTACATATGTTAGAAAGTTCTCCTTTATTTTTATTATATGATACCTACTTTCACGTTTATTATTATTATTATTATCTGGATCAAAATCTTGATAAGTTTTAGTTGCTATCTTTGCTTCACGTTGCTGGAACAAGTTAGCTATTTTTTCTCATTTACATCTCTTTGTCTGACCCTTTCTTCAAATGTTAAATTTTCTTAATTTTCCCCAATAAAAATATTTTTGGGTGTGTTATTGATGAAACTGTGAATCGAATTGTTATACTTATAAGCTGCTTCCTGCATGAGTGATTTAACTGTAATATCTGGTTTTAGTGCTTTTATGCAACTAGCAATTTCACGGATCGTTGAATGGCATATCTCTATTTGTCCATTCGTTTCAGATCTGTTGACAGGAGTTTTAAAAAAATTTATTCCTAGATTCAAAATGGCTTGTTCGATAATATTTGAAACAAAACTACTTTCATTGTCCATTACGATTTGTGCTGGTAAATCCCAGTCATATAATAGTTGTAAAAGAACATTTTTAATGTCTGCTATAGATTTTGATTTAATGGGTCTGATTTTTTAAATATTTTGAGAATTTATCTAACGATGAGATAAATAAGTTATTGGCATTATACGCAAATATATCTGTCGTGAATACCACGATCGAACGAAATTTTAAGCAATAATTTTAGGCGTGTCTTGGCGTGACTGTCGCCAAAATTATAATTTTATTTGTGTTCAAATTCGCCGATCCAAAAGGCCTATTTTCCTTCTGTCGTCTTTTTTATACCCGGAGCTCAGGCTCCCATTTGCACACGCAGGTGCTCCTGAGCTCCTCTGGAACGCAAACCCGCGGTCTGGCAAACGCATCCTCCATCTACATCAAACGCAACCGATGACAGCTCGTCACTGTTGTGACATCGTCTCCCCAAATAAGCGTGCGCGTCGTTCGCTTGTTTATGTGTGCTGTCATCTAACCATGCGCCTGATTTGTGCTGCAGCAGGTAAGTATACTCATATGCTTATATTACCGCCGGATACGTCCAGAACAGCCAACTTCGTCGCCGGTCGTTCCAATGTGCCACTGGCTGTTCTTAAGGTTACCCGCCTCACTTGGCCGTCCTTCGACCGTATCACTCCCACCACTCGTCCTCTGGGCCATGTGTTCCGCGGTAGGTTCGCATCCACTATCACCACAACGTCTCCTTCTGCGATAGGGCGTACCGGCTTAAACCATTTCGTCCGGCGGGTGAGCGTAGGTAGGTAGTCAGCTATCCACTTTTTCCAGAACATATCGGCCAGTAACTGTGACGTCTTCCAGGATGTTTTAAGAGCCGCTGCGCTGTCGTCGTAGTTGGTAAGTGGTTTGTCCCCGCTCGCGCTTCCCAGGAGGAAGTGATTTGGCGTCAATGGTGGCTCTGAAACGTCATCCAATGGCAAATACGTTAACGGACGTGAATTAATTACCATCTCTATCTCCGCCAGCACCGTGCCCAGAATTTCGTCGGTAGGGTGTCTCGGAAGCCGTAAAGCGATGATGTTCTTCTTTACCGACTGCACCAACCGCTCCCAGCATCCCCCGAAATGCGGCGCTCCTGGTGGATTGAATTTCCTTATCAGTTCCTGTGACGTAAATTCCTCCATCAACTGTTCACGATCAACGTTCTTCAAGCCTTCTCTCAGCTCTCTCGATGCGCCAACGAAGTTAGTTCCGCAGTCAGACAGTATTTCAGCCGGCGCTCCACGTTTCGCGATAAAACGTCTAATCGCCAGGATGCACGACGACGTCGTTAGCGAGTGCGCTACTTCGAGATGGATCGCTCTTGTGGTTAAACACGTGAAAAGGACGCCCCATCGTTTCTCCACTCGTCTGCCCACGGCTACTGTCAAGGGGCCGAAGTAATCGACCCCGGTGAACGTGAAGGCGCGTTGGTAAGCTGCCAATCTTTCGACTGGAAGATTTCCCATCTCCGGAGGATCCGGCGCTGCGTCACGATTTTTGCATTCCTGGCATGCTCGGCGGACGCGATCGTACTCGGAACGCAGGCGTGGCACTTCGAATCTCTCCCTAATCGCGTTCAATGCTGTCTGGTGGTTCAAATGATGATACCGTTGGTGGTAGTACTCCATCAGCAGTGTGGTGACTCGGTGTCTCTTAGGCAGGATAATAGGACGCTTGGTGTCCTCGCTGACCCATGGGCAGTTTATCAGTCGTCCCCGAGACCTCATCACGTCATGCTCATCCAGTTCCGGTGAGAGTTTGTATAGAGTGCTATCCTTTTTAACAACCCTTTGCATTCCAGACTTCCCGACACGGTTTTGCAGGCCTCGGACCTCTTCAGGAAATGCCTCTCGCTGAGTTAGACGGAATATAATCCTTTCGGCCCGTCGTAATTCTTCCTGGGTAAGTGGGCCAACACTCTTCCGACCCTTTTTAGCCTTTAGCTCGAAAATGAAGCGGACAATGAATCCGACTGTCCTCAGCAATACGTTCCACTGAGAAAATCGTTCGAAGGATATAAACTGCTCTTTCGTGGCGTGGTGTAACAGCGACACCCGAATTTCCTCGGACGTCTCCCCAGTATCGGTTCCTTGCCCAGGCCACGTGTGGTCCGATTCCCAAAGAAAATCAGGGCCACGATACCACTGGCTCGAAGCGCTTAAATCCGGGTCTCGTTGCCACTTCGTACCAAGATCTGCGACATTTATCTTGGTTGAGATCCAGCGCCAGTCTTTCACGGCCGTATGCTCTAGCAGTTCTCCAACGCGACAGGCCACAAACTGACTGTATCGACGGTGGTCCGAACGTAACCAGCTTACCACGTTGCGAGAGTCGGTCCAATAGAATACGCGATCTAATCGAATGCGGTGGGATTGTATTATGGTGTTCGCTAACCTTGATCCAATAACTGCGGCTTGCAGCTCAAGGCGCGGAATCGTCGTATGTCGCAGGTTTGTCACTCGAGTTTTCGAGCCTACGAAGGCACATTCGATTGAGCTACCTTCTTCGAACCTTACGTACGCTACTGCTGCCATAGCGCTTTCGCTCGCATCGCAGAAGATATGCAGCTGGGCGTGTTTATATCGGTCAGACGTGAGGAGGCGGTAGCATCTTGGGATCTTGATATCTGTTACTTTGGGAAGAACTGCCAACCATCGGTTCCAACCTTCGGCAATGTTTCCCCCAATTTGATGATTCTTTGTTAAATCGTAAATAACAAAGTTGGTGGGAACTAACGACGACAGGCAGAGTATTAATCTGAAATGGAAAAAGGACCAAGTTCTTATCAATTACGTCTCCTTAGATTTACTTTATGAATTTTACGATTATTTGAATCGATTACATATGTTAGAAAGTTCTCCTTTATTTTTATTATATGATACCTACTTTCACGTTTATTATTATTATTATTATCTGGATCAAAATCTTGATAAGTTTTAGTTGCTATCTTTGCTTCACGTTGCTGGAACAAGTTAGCTATTTTTTCTCATTTACATCTCTTTGTCTGACCCTTTCTTCAAATGTTAAATTTTCTTAATTTTCCCCAATAAAAATATTTTTGGGTGTGTTATTGATGAAACTGTGAATCGAATTGTTATACTTATAAGCTGCTTCCTGCATGAGTGATTTAACTGTAATATCTGGTTTTAGTGCTTTTATGCAACTAGCAATTTCACGGATCGTTGAATGGCATATCTCTATTTGTCCATTCGTTTCAGATCTGTTGACAGGAGTTTTAAAATAATTTATTCCTAGATTCAAAATGGCTTGTTCGATAATATTTGAAACAAAACTACTTTCATTGTCCATTACGATTTGTGCTGGTAAATCCCAGTCATATAATAGTTGTAAAAGAACATTTTTAATGTCTGCTATAGATTTTGATTTAATGGGTCTGATTTTTTAAATATTTTGAGAATTTATCTAACGATGAGATAAATAAGTTATTGGCATTATACGCAAATATATCTGTCGTGAATACCACGATCGAACGAAATTTTAAGCAATAATTTTAGGCGTGTCTTGGCGTGACTGTCGCCAAAATTATAATTTTATTTGTGTTCAAATTCGCCGATCCAAAAGGCCTATTTTCCTTCTGTCGTCTTTTTTATACCCGGAGCTCAGGCTCCCATTTGCACACGCAGGTGCTCCTGAGCTCTGGAACGCAAACCCGCGGTCTGGCAAACGCATCCTCCATCTACATCAAACGCAACCGATGACAGCTCGTCACTGTTGTGACATCGTCTCCCCAAATAAGCGTGCGCGTCGTTCGCTTGTTTATGTGTGCTGTCATCTAACCATCGACAGTTAGCTTTTGACGGATTCGCACGCGTTTTGATTTGGCTGTTACTGACTTACTTTTTCTTCTGCGACTTTGAATAGAGTGAAGGCTTTTGTCAGACTCGCTTTGTATTCTTCGAATACTTTTTACCTACAAGTGAAAGAAGAAGGAGATTTATAAGAGTGTTTTTTCTAAATAATGGGGGTCCAAGACCCTGGGGGGGGAGTCCCCCTCAGTAACTATTTCGATGTGTTAGGTGATTTTAGTGAGCCGAAAAGAAAAGTAGGAAGAAAAAACACTCCAGTGCTGAACATCACCTCCCAAGCATGTGAACAAAAATTCATGATAATGGAATCGACAGTAACGGGACGTTAGCTTAGCAGATGCAACCCTTTCTTGCTCCAAAAAGTTATCGAAAGCGCCATTGGAAGCAAGCCAGAAGAGGTAACCCGTTTAAGAGGAGGGAAACTCCTTCTGAAGCTTAATAATGATAGACAGGCGAGCAAGGCTGTAAAAATTAAGAAAATTCCGGATAGAATAGGCGACATCGAGGTGAAGGTGGAGGAGCACCCGACGCTGAATACTTCCAAGGGAATCATACGCTGCCCGGACATTGAATTCTTGACGGAACAAGAAATTTTGGAAGGCTTAAAAACGCAAAAGGTGTCAGAGGTAACCATAATGAAGAGAAAAATCAACGGTGAATTGAAGAACACCAGGACAGCAATCCTTTTGTTCAAATCGACTACGGTACCTCGCTCGGTGGACTTCGGATTGTACCCGATCCTGGTCGAGCTATACATCCCAAATCCAATGAGATGCACAACGTGCCTAAAAATCGGACACACAAAGAAATGGTGCCGAGGGGAACGGGTATGTGGAAACTGCAGCCTTCCCGACCACGAGAACGAATGCTCGAACACAAAATGTGTATCGTGCGGTGATAACCACCACACGCTAAACAAGAACTGTCCGGTGTATATAGATGAAGTCGAAATACAAAAAATAAAGACCATCAACAGAGTCACCTATGGTGAAGCTAAAAGAATCCGGCGCAGACAATGCCCGACAGTACCGAGAAAATTCACCACTGAAACATCGTACGCACACACGGCCAGTAATAGTAAACACACGCACAACATTAACGAAAAGGAAAAAAATAATACTGAAATTAATACTAGCCTCGTGAAACAGGCTACAACACAAAACAAAAATGAAACACAGACATTAACAGACCAAACAAAGATTAACAAACAACAACAGATCAAGCAACAGAACAAAAACCCGGAGGAGAAAGCCTCCTTATACAGTAACATTGAACAAGAGCAAGAAAAAAATACAGCGGAATCGCCCACTCCCTCAGAAGGGTATGACATGGAGGATACTCTGAGTATAAGCGACTCAGAAGTAGTGGTAGATAAATCCGTATCTATGAGCGACGTGGAGCTTATGATCCAAGAGATCGAAAGAAAAGAGAAGGAAGACCACTTCCTCTCTACTCCGTAGATGTCTTAATGGCTAATATGAACCACATGAAAACACAAACAAACAAACAAACAAACCTATAAAAACAAGAACAACACAAAATGAACAGGACATGAAAATGTTAAACAAGAATTCATGCAAATATTCAAGAATGCAGGCAGAGCAAGGCTGGAATTTATAACAGGACTCGTTTACGGTAATTTCTGGCTTCACAAGAGGAAGCTGCTTCTAACAGGAATTGCGAACTTTGCGAGGTCCCAAGAACGGTAGCCCTTAAGGTTTTTTTTCCGTCGTAAATATAGTTTAAGTCGCGAACAAAATCGGGTGGATAAAGTTGAAAAAAAACGAACTTCTAGAATGAAATAGCCGCGTAGCCCTTTGAGCTCGTTTTGAGTCCTCAATCGGCTGATATAAACAGCAACTTTAATGACAGAAGGAAACTCCTATCTGAGCAGTCAAAACAAATAACTTGCAGAACACCGAACTAATCGCAAATCTAAAATTGTTACTTTCCTCACGGAGGTTGGAATATACTTAGAAAATTGGGACATATGGCCTGAGTTGCCGGTCCTTAACCCATAGAGGTCTACGTCACCAGATTAGCTTGCGAAGGCCCAGGAAGCTGGATTCAATAGCCGTACTGGTGTAAATCCTCGCAGAAGAAGAAGAAGAAGAAGAAGTCATCTAACCATGCGCCTGATTTGTGCTGCAGCAGGTAAGTATACTCATATGCTTATTTTACCGCCGGATACGTCCAGAACAGCCAACTTCGTCGCCGGTCGTTCCAATGTGCCACTGGCTGTTCTTAAGGTTACCCGCCTCACTTGGCCGTCCTTCGACCGTATCACTCCCACCACTCGTCCTCTGGGCCATGTGTTCCGCGGTAGGTTCGCATCCACTATCACCACAACGTCTCCTTCTGCGATAGGGCGTACCGGCTTAAACCATTTCGTCCGGCGGGTGAGCGTAGGTAGGTAGTCAGCTATCCACTTTTTCCAGAACATATCGGCCAGTAACTGTGACGTCTTCCAGGATGTTTTAAGAGCCGCTGCGCTGTCGTCGTAGTTGGTAAGTGGTTTGTCCCCGCTCGCGCTTCCCAGGAGGAAGTGATTTGGCGTCAATGGTGGCTCTGAAACGTCATCCAATGGCAAATACGTTAACGGACGTGAATTAATTACCATCTCTATCTCCGCCAGCGCCGTGCCCAGAATTTCGTCGGTAGGGTGTCTCGGAAGCCGTAAAGCGATGATGTTCTTCTTTACCGACTGCACCAACCGCTCCCAGCATCCCCCGAAATGCGGCGCTCCTGGTGGATTGAATTTCCATATCAGTGCCTGTGACGTAAATTCCTCCATCAACTGTTCACGATCAACGTTCTTCAAGCCTTCTCTCAGCTCTCTCGATGCGCCAACGAAGTTAGTTCCGCAGTCAGACAGTATTTCAGCCGGCGCTCCACGTTTCGCGATAAAACGTCTAATCGCCAGGATGCACGACGACGTCGTTAGCGAGTGCGCTACTTCGAGATGGATCGCTCTTGTGGTTAAACACGTGAAAAGGACGCCCCATCGTTTCTCCACTCGTCTGCCCACGGCTACTGTCAAGGGGCCGAAGTAATCGACCCCGGTGAACGTGAAGGCGCGTTGGTAAGCTGCCAATCTTTCGACTGGAAGATTTCCCATCTCCGGAGGATCCGGCGCTGCGTCACGATTTTTGCATTCCTGGCATGCTCGGCGGACGCGATCGTACTCGGAACGCAGGCGTGGCACTTCGAATCTCTCCCTAATCGCGTTCAATGCTGTCTGGTGGTTCAAATGATGATACCGTTGGTGGTAGTACTCCATCAGCAGTGTGGTGACTCGGTGTCTCTTAGGCAGGATAATAGGACGCTTGGTGTCCTCGCTGACCCATGGGCAGTTTATCAGTCGTCTCCGAGACCTCATCACGTCACGCTCATCCAGTTCCGGTGAGAGTTTGTATAGAGTGCTATCCTTTTTAACAACCCTTTGCATTCCAGACTTCCCGACACGGTTTTGCAGGCCTCGGACCTCTTCAGGAAATGCCTCTCGCTGAGTTAGACGGAATATAATCCTTTCGGCCCGTCGTAATTCTTCCTGGGTAAGTGGGCCAACACTCTTCCGACCCTTTTTAGCCTTTAGCTCGAAAATGAAGCGGACAATGAATCCGACTGTCCTCAGCAATACGTTCCACTGAGAAAATCGTTCGAAGGATATAAACTGCTCTTTCGTGGCGTGGTGTAACAGCGACACCCGAATTTCCTCGGACGTCTCCCCAGTATCGGTTCCTTGCCCAGGCCACGTGTGGTCCGATTCCCAAAGAAAATCAGGGCCACGATACCACTGGCTCGAAGCGCTTAAATCCGGGTCTCGTTGCCACTTCGTACCAAGATCTGCGACATTTATCTTGGTTGAGATCCAGCGCCAGTCTTTCACGGCCGTATGCTCTAGCAGTTCTCCAACGCGACAGGCCACAAACTGACTGTATCGACGGTGGTCCGAACGTAACCAGCTTACCACGTTGCGAGAGTCGGTCCAATAGAATACGCGATCTAATCGAATGCGGTGGGATTGTATTATGGTGTTCGCTAACCTTGATCCAATAACTGCGGCTTGCAGCTCAAGGCGCGGAATCGTCGTATGTCGCAGGTTTGTCACTCGAGTTTTCGAGCCTACGAAGGCACATTCGATTGAGCTACCTTCTTCGAACCTTACGTACGCTACTGCTGCCATAGCGCTTTCGCTCGCATCGCAGAAGATATGCAGCTGGGCGTGTTTATATCGGTCAGACGTGAGGAGGCGGTAGCATCTTGGGATCTTGATATCTGTTACTTTGGGAAGAACTGCCAACCATCGGTTCCAACCTTCGGCAATGTTTCCCCCAATTTGATGATTCTTTGTTAAATCGTAAATAACAAAGTTGGTGGGAACTAACGACGACAGGCAGAGTATTAATCTGAAATGGAAAAAGGACCAAGTTCTTATCAATTACGTCTCCTTAGATTTACTTTATGAATTTTACGATTATTTGAATCGATTACATATGTTAGAAAGTTCTCCTTTATTTTTATTATATGATACCTACTTTCACGTTTATTATTATTATTATTATCTGGATCAAAATCTTGATAAGTTTTAGTTGCTATCTTTGCTTCACGTTGCTGGAACAAGTTAGCTATTTTTTCTCATTTACATCTCTTTGTCTGACCCTTTCTTCAAATGTTAAATTTTCTTAATTTTCCCCAATAAAAATATTTTTGGGTGTGTTATTGATGAAACTGTGAATCGAATTGTTATACTTATAAGCTGCTTCCTGCATGAGTGATTTAACTGTAATATCTGGTTTTAGTGCTTTTATGCAACTAGCAATTTCACGGATCGTTGAATGGCATATCTCTATTTGTCCATTCGTTTCAGATCTGTTGACAGGAGTTTTAAAAAAATTTATTCCTAGATTCAAAATGGCTTGTTCGATAATATTTGAAACAAAACTACTTTCATTGTCCATTACGATTTGTGCTGGTAAATCCCAGTCATATAATAGTTGTAAAAGAACATTTTTAATGTCTGCTATAGATTTTGATTTAATGGGTCTGATTTTTTAAATATTTTGAGAATTTATCTAACGATGAGATAAATAAGTTATTGGCATTATACGCAAATATATCTGTCGTGAATACCACGATCGAACGAAATTTTAAGCAATAATTTTAGGCGTGTCTTGGCGTGACTGTCGCCAAAATTATAATTTTATTTGTGTTCAAATTCGCCGATCCAAAAGGCCTATTTTCCTTCTGTCGTCTTTTTTATACCCGGAGCTCAGGCTCCCATTTGCACACGCAGGTGCTCCTGAGCTCCTCTGGAACGCAAACCCGCGGTCTGGCAAACGCATCCTCCATCTACATCAAACGCAACCGATGACAGCTCGTCACTGTTGTGACATCGTCTCCCCAAATAAGCGTGCGCGTCGTTCGCTTGTTTATGTGTGCTGTCATCTAACCATGCGCCTGATTTGTGCTGCAGCAGGTAAGTATACTCATATGCTTATATTACCGCCGGATACGTCCAGAACAGCCAACTTCGTCGCCGGTCGTTCCAATGTGCCACTGGCTGTTCTTAAGGTTACCCGCCTCACTTGGCCGTCCTTCGACCGTATCACTCCCACCACTCGTCCTCTGGGCCATGTGTTCCGCGGTAGGTTCGCATCCACTATCACCACAACGTCTCCTTCTGCGATAGGGCGTACCGGCTTAAACCATTTCGTCCGGCGGGTGAGCGTAGGTAGGTAGTCAGCTATCCACTTTTTCCAGAACATATCGGCCAGTAACTGTGACGTCTTCCAGGATGTTTTAAGAGCCGCTGCGCTGTCGTCGTAGTTGGTAAGTGGTTTGTCCCCGCTCGCGCTTCCCAGGAGGAAGTGATTTGGCGTCAATGGTGGCTCTGAAACGTCATCCAATGGCAAATACGTTAACGGACGTGAATTAATTACCATCTCTATCTCCGCCAGCGCCGTGCCCAGAATTTCGTCGGTAGGGTGTCTCGGAAGCCGTAAAGCGATGATGTTCTTCTTTACCGACTGCACCAACCGCTCCCAGCATCCCCCGAAATGCGGCGCTCCTGGTGGATTGAATTTCCATATCAGTGCCTGTGACGTAAATTCCTCCATCAACTGTTCACGATCAACGTTCTTCAAGCCTTCTCTCAGCTCTCTCGATGCGCCAACGAAGTTAGTTCCGCAGTCAGACAGTATTTCAGCCGGCGCTCCACGTTTCGCGATAAAACGTCTAATCGCCAGGATGCACGACGACGTCGTTAGCGAGTGCGCTACTTCGAGATGGATCGCTCTTGTGGTTAAACACGTGAAAAGGACGCCCCATCGTTTCTCCACTCGTCTGCCCACGGCTACTGTCAAGGGGCCGAAGTAATCGACCCCGGTGAACGTGAAGGCGCGTTGGTAAGCTGCCAATCTTTCGACTGGAAGATTTCCCATCTCCGGAGGATCCGGCGCTGCGTCACGATTTTTGCATTCCTGGCATGCTCGGCGGACGCGATCGTACTCGGAACGCAGGCGTGGCACTTCGAATCTCTCCCTAATCGCGTTCAATGCTGTCTGGTGGTTCAAATGATGATACCGTTGGTGGTAGTACTCCATCAGCAGTGTGGTGACTCGGTGTCTCTTAGGCAGGATAATAGGACGCTTGGTGTCCTCGCTGACCCATGGGCAGTTTATCAGTCGTCTCCGAGACCTCATCACGTCACGCTCATCCAGTTCCGGTGAGAGTTTGTATAGAGTGCTATCCTTTTTAACAACCCTTTGCATTCCAGACTTCCCGACACGGTTTTGCAGGCCTCGGACCTCTTCAGGAAATGCCTCTCGCTGAGTTAGACGGAATATAATCCTTTCGGCCCGTCGTAATTCTTCCTGGGTAAGTGGGCCAACACTCTTCCGACCCTTTTTAGCCTTTAGCTCGAAAATGAAGCGGACAATGAATCCGACTGTCCTCAGCAATACGTTCCACTGAGAAAATCGTTCGAAGGATATAAACTGCTCTTTCGTGGCGTGGTGTAACAGCGACACCCGAATTTCCTCGGACGTCTCCCCAGTATCGGTTCCTTGCCCAGGCCACGTGTGGTCCGATTCCCAAAGAAAATCAGGGCCACGATACCACTGGCTCGAAGCGCTTAAATCCGGGTCTCGTTGCCACTTCGTTTCATTTCTTCAAACTCTTCTGTTTCATCATCCTGTTGTTTGTCATGATTTTTCATGTAACGTTCGTATGAGGACATTTCAGAGTCATCATACTCCTTCAAACTTTCTTCGTTATAATCTGAGTATTCCACTGGGTAACCTTGATTTTTTTGAATGGTTTCGACATTAAAGACTCGTTGTCTTTTTAGTGGTGGTCGATTGTTTCGGGAGGAGCCTGGTCGGTTCCCATAATTAATTTGTCTAGACCTTATGGATTGATCTACATCCATGGGTTCTGGATCTTGTTGTTTAAAAGGATTTTTGGGTGGTAAACCTGTTGGTTTAAAATTTTGAAAATTGTTGTTATAGTTTGGTCGCATTCCAAACGGCTTTTGCATTGGTGCAAAATGTCGATTAACGAATGGGTTTGGTGGTAGAGGGGGTCTGTTAAATGCATTCCGTGGAGGATGCGGTACTTGTGGGATAAGATTTCTGGGCGCTGTTGGCACTGGCATCGTTCTTGGTTTGGTAAGCATTTTTCTACATTCAATATTTTGGAATGAGATACAGTAGCTATAAGCTGCTGCTAGAGATGAAGGTTCATAATTTCTTATGAATTTGTATACATCTCCATCTAGTCCTCGGATAAATGAATCGACCGCTTTTTTATTATATGTTTCTATTAATGCCTTCGATGCTTCTTGAGGAGATTTCTGCTATTGCGTTGTTTATAAGAATGTTTGTTTCATCAATTCTCTTGATGATTCCGTTTGTGTAAACCTTTTCAAATGTGCAGTCTGAATGATTTCCTTGAATGATTCTTTGTACACATTCCGATGTTGGTTGAATATTTATACTTTCACAAGTATACAGATCTTGTTGGTTTTGATTGCATGGTTGTGATAATTCGTTTATGTGTAATTCGTATCTGATGAAATAATTTTGCTTCAAGATGATTCGTTTGCTGTTGTTGATTATGGAGTCTACATAATTGTACTCATAAATATCTTTTGAACTTTAACATGTAGATAACATGCGTGGTATTCATTGTTACTTGAGCACTTGATTTTGCTAACATTTCTTCTGGTGATGTCACCGAAATGTTGTGGTCTGCAAGAAATTTCATCATTTCCTTAAGTTCTTCGAGGGATAAAATCTTACTGCTTGGTATGCCATGCTTTGCTAATAGAATAGCTTCTTCAAGATTTTCAAGATGATTTTGCAAAGAATCGAGATTTGATATTATGATATGATGTTGTATCTCAATAGATCTTTGCTTAAATCTTTCAAACTGGAGTTTGAGGACGTCGTTTGTGATTGTTGTTAGATCTTGTAGTCGTTGGTTTATACCTTCATTGATGAGTACTTGTTGATTATTTTGCAGGATCAACGAATTGAGTGTTGAATTTATAATGCGTATATCTTCGGCATCTGGATTTCCAGCGATCCATTTCCATGCTGTACCAATCGCATCCCATCGCTTTTGTCGTACTACTTGCGGTTTAATTTTACAATATGTTTCATATAATGTTTGTAGCTTAATACGAATTATGCTATATAATGGTCCTGAGTCGATATTTTGGGACAAATCTGCATAATTATTTTCAATTATGTTTTCAATTTGTGTTATATCCAATGGGTGTACAATTCTTAAATATCCTGATTTGATTTGAGCTCTTCCGAGAGAAACTATGGCAAGTGGATTCTTTGTTAAATCGTAAATAACAAAGTTGGTGGGAACTAACGACGACAGGCAGAGTATTAATCTGAAATGGAAAAAGGACCAAGTTCTTATCAATTACGTCTCCTTAGATTTACTTTATGAATTTTACGATTATTTGAATCGATTACATATGTTAGAAAGTTCTCCTTTATTTTTATTATATGATACCTACTTTCACGTTTATTATTAGATTTATTTTTTTTCAAATGAATAAGTATCTGGATCAAAATCTTGATAAGTTTTAGTTGCTATCTTTACTTCACGTTGCTGGAACAAGTTAGCTATTTTTTTCTCATTTGCATCTCTTTGTCTGACCCTTTCTTCAAATGTTAAATTTTCTTAATTTTCCCCAATAAAAATATTTTTGGGTGTGTTATTGATGAAACTGTGAATCGAATTGTTATACTTATAAGCTGCTTCCTGCATGAGTGATTTAACTGTAATATCTGGTTTTAGTGTGTTTTATGCATCTAGCAATTTCACGGATCGTTGAATGGCATATCTCTATTTGTCCATTCGTTTCTGTTCTGTTCATCTGTTGACAGGAGTTTAAAAAAAATTTATTCCTAGATTCAAAATGGCTTGTTCGATAATATTTGAAACAAAACTACTTTCATTGTCCATTACGATTTGTGCTGGTAAATCCCAGTCATATAATAGTTGTAAAAGAACATTTTTAATGTCTGCTATAGATTTTGATTTAATGGGTCTGATTTTTTAAATATTTTGAGATTTATCTAACGATGAGATAAATAAGTTATTGGCATTATACGCAAATATATCTGTCGTGAATACCACGATCGAACGAAATTTTAAGCAATAATTTTAGGCGTGTCTTGGCGTGACTGTCGCCAAAATTATAATTTTATTTGTGTTCAAATTCGCCGAATGAAAAGGCCTATTTTCCCTCTGTCGTCTCTTTTATACCCGGAGCTCAGGCTCCCATTTGCACACGCAGGTGCTCCTGAGCTCCTCTGGAACGCAAACCCGCGGTCTGGCAAACGCATCCTCCATCTACATCAAACGCAACCGATGACAGCTCGTCACTGTTGTGACATCGTCTCCCCAAATAAGCGTGCGCGTCGTTCGCTTGTTTATGTGTGCTGTCATCTAACCATGCGCCTGATTTGTGCTGCAGCAGGTAAGTATACTCATATGCTTATTTTTTTTTAAGGTTGCTACGTTACCGCCGGATACGTCCAGAACAGCCAACTTCGTCGCCGGTCGTTCCAATGTGCCACTGGCTGTTCTTAAGGTTACCCGCCTCACTTGGCCGTCCTTCGACCGTATCACTCCCACCACTCGTCCTCTGGGCCATGTGTTCCGCGGTAGGTTCGCATCCACTATCACCACAACGTCTCCTTCTGCGATAGGGCGTACCGGCTTAAACCATTTCGTCCGGCGGGTGAGCGTAGGTAGGTAGTCAGCTATCCACTTTTTCCAGAACATATCGGCCAGTAACTGTGACGTCTTCCAGGATGTTTTAAGAGCCGCTGCGCTGTCGTCGTAGTTGGTAAGTGGTTTGTCCCCGCTCGCGCTTCCCAGGAGGAAGTGATTTGGCGTCAATGGTGGCTCTGAAACGTCATCCAATGGCAAATACGTTAACGGACGTGAATTAATTACCATCTCTATCTCCGCCAGCACCGTGCCCAGAATTTCGTCGGTAGGGTGTCTCGGAAGCCGTAAAGCGATGATGTTCTTCTTTACCGACTGCACCAACCGCTCCCAGCATCCCCCGAAATGCGGCGCTCCTGGTGGATTGAATTTCCATATCAGTGCCTGTGACGTAAATTCCTCCATCAACTGTTCACGATCAACGTTCTTCAAGCCTTCTCTCAGCTCTCTCGATGCGCCAACGAAGTTAGTTCCGCAGTCAGACAGTATTTCAGCCGGCGCTCCACGTTTCGCGATAAAACGTCTAATCGCCAGGATGCACGACGACGTCGTTAGCGAGTGCGCTACTTCGAGATGGATCGCTCTTGTGGTTAAACACGTGAAAAGGACGCCCCATCGTTTCTCCACTCGTCTGCCCACGGCTACTGTCAAGGGGCCGAAGTAATCGACCCCGGTGAACGTGAAGGCGCGTTGGTAAGCTGCCAATCTTTCGACTGGAAGATTTCCCATCTCCGGAGGATCCGGCGCTGCGTCACGATTTTTGCATTCCTGGCATGCTCGGCGGACGCGATCGTACTCGGAACGCAGGCGTGGCACTTCGAATCTCTCCCTAATCGCGTTCAATGCTGTCTGGTGGTTCAAATGATGATACCGTTGGTGGTAGTACTCCATCAGCAGTGTGGTGACTCGGTGTCTCTTAGGCAGGATAATAGGACGCTTGGTGTCCTCGCTGACCCATGGGCAGTTTATCAGTCGTCCCCGAGACCTCATCACGTCATGCTCATCCAGTTCCGGTGAGAGTTTGTATAGAGTGCTATCCTTTTTAACAACCCTTTGCATTCCAGACTTCCCGACACGGTTTTGCAGGCCTCGGACCTCTTCAGGAAATGCCTCTCGCTGAGTTAGACGGAATATAATCCTTTCGGCCCGTCGTAATTCTTCCTGGGTAAGTGGGCCAACACTCTTCCGACCCTTTTTAGCCTTTAGCTCGAAAATGAAGCGGACAATGAATCCGACTGTCCTCAGCAATACGTTCCACTGAGAAAATCGTTCGAAGGATATAAACTGCTCTTTCGTGGCGTGGTGTAACAGCGACACCCGAATTTCCTCGGACGTCTCCCCAGTATCGGTTCCTTGCCCAGGCCACGTGTGGTCCGATTCCCAAAGAAAATCAGGGCCACGATACCACTGGCTCGAAGCGCTTAAATCCGGGTCTCGTTGCCACTTCGTACCAAGATCTGCGACATTTATCTTGGTTGAGATCCAGCGCCAGTCTTTCACGGCCGTATGCTCTAGCAGTTCTCCAACGCGACAGGCCACAAACTGACTGTATCGACGGTGGTCCGAACGTAACCAGCTTACCACGTTGCGAGAGTCGGTCCAATAGAATACGCGATCTAATCGAATGCGGTGGGATTGTATTATGGTGTTCGCTAACCTTGATCCAATAACTGCGGCTTGCAGCTCAAGGCGCGGAATCGTCGTATGTCGCAGGTTTGTCACTCGAGTTTTCGAGCCTACGAAGGCACATTCGATTGAGCTACCTTCTTCGAACCTTACGTACGCTACTGCTGCCATAGCGCTTTCGCTCGCATCGCAGAAGATATGCAGCTGGGCGTGTTTATATCGGTCAGACGTGAGGAGGCGGTAGCATCTTGGGATCTTGATATCTGTTACTTTGGGAAGAACTGCCAACCATCGGTTCCAACCTTCGGCAATGTTTCCCCCAATTTGATGATCCCAGTCAATTCCTGCTCGCCAGATTTCCTGAAGCAGAATCTTCAGGTAAACCAAAAGATTACCGATCAATCCGATCGGATCGTAGATGGCCATTAGCGTACGAAGCACTTCGCGCTTCGAGGGAAGCCTTTCGCCGGATAAAATTGATTCGTCGTGCTTAGGAGACAAACGAAAGGTAAATGAGTCGGTGGCCATATCCCACCACATGCCCAGCACCTTCTCGACGTGGTTCTCTGAACCCATGGTGATGCTTAGTTCGCTGGTCGATTGGTCTCCCCGTAAACGAGCTACGACTGCCGGTGAATTTGACGTCCAGTTCCGTATCTCGAACCCTCCTTGAGCGTGTATACGCCGCACTTCTTCGGCTAGTGCTATTGCCTCTTCTTCCGTCTCGACGCTGGCCAGCATATCGTCGACATAATGCTCCTGTACGATACATTCGACTGCTCTCGGAGACTCCTTCAAAAAACGGTTGGCGTTGAGGTTTTTTACGTACTGTGCACAACTCGGGGAACAGGCTGCACCGAAGGTCATAACGGTCACGGCATAGACGCTTGGCGTCACGCTTGGGTCGTCTGCACTATCCCAGAAGATGAGTTGCGAACGCTGATCCTTCGGTTTTATCAAGACCTGGTGAAACATTTCGCGAATGTCGCCGGTGACCGCAATACGGAATTCACGGAACTTGTACAGCACAGCCAAAAGGTTCGTCAAAAGTTGAAGGCCTGCAAGAAGGTATGTGTTAAGGCTCACCCCGTTAACTGCAGCCGCCGCGTCGAACACCATCCGAATCTTCCCCGGTTTGTTTACGTTGGTCACTGGGAAGATCGGCAGAAATCAGTCTCGGGTCCTTTTCGAGCCAGCTCCTCGTTCGACAGTCGCCTGATGTACCCCTTTTGCTCATAGTCTGTCATTTTCTGTTTCACTGCCGTTGCTAATGATTCATCCTTCTCCATTCTCCTTCGCAGGCACAAATACCGCCGAAGAGCCATGGCTCGGTTAGACGGAAGCCGCACATCGTCGTATCTCCAAAGGAGGCCCGTTTCGTAGCGTAACCCACACAACCTCGTTTCCGCCGACAGAAGCTGCAAAGCGCGTTCGTCCTCCTTCGAATGCAGTGTGTTCGAGGGGGAAACTCCTATGGACTCGAGGGTAAAAAAACTTCTCACCGCAAGGTCAAGTGCTTTGTCTCCTCCGGAACTGCAGGCGCATATGTGGTAGCTGCGATATGCGCTCTGGGCTTCTGCAACATTAAAGGTCCCCTGACACGGCCCAAACACCGTCCACCCGAGGCGTGTTTTCGTGGCTACCGGTTGGTCCGTTTCTCCTTCAACACTGCGCAATGACTGCCCTAAGTGGCAGTTGTCAATGCCGATCAGGATGCGCGGCTTCGCCTTCTCTTACGACGTCAATGGGAGCCCGTTGAGATGAGGGTAACGATCCTTGAGGTCCCTTATCGCGACGGTTTGTTCCGGGAGCGCTAAGCTACGCAAGGAATGCACCTTGGGGAGTACGTAACACTGGCCCCGGTCACCCTGACACGACACGCGCAGCGAAAGACGAAGAGATTCTCTTTCCTCTCGCTCCGTTTCTCCTGTCCATCGTAGGCAGAGTGAATTAGGCGTGCCGACAAGACCCAATTCGTCCACTAAACCTTGTTCAACGAAGGTCGCTGACGATCCATCATCAAAAAAGGCGTAGGTATCTACACATGTGTCCTTCCCGTACACCGTCACGGGAACGTAGCGAAAAAGGACGACATCTTGGCTCGCCGTATGTGTGTTGCAGCTTTCCTTCGTCCGGATTGGTGCCGGCTCGGTCGTGTCGTCGTGCAAAAGACCATGGTGTGTAGCGCTGCATCCGAACTTTCCGCACGGTCTTCGAGTGCGACAGTGACCGGGATGTCGACCCAAACATTGCCGACAAAGCCGCTTTGTTTTCACCATCAACCAGCGCCCTTCAACGTCGAGCTGAATAAATTTCCCGCAGTCGGTGGGCTTGTGGTTTCCTTCGTGGCAAATAACGCACCCGTTGCTGCCTTTTACAGTCGAAGGAAATGTCGGTGCATCTGTGCGTGAGGAAAGAGAGTGCGCGTTTAAACGGCTTACCTGGCCGCGTCGGTTTGACGTTCCCTTGGAGTCGTGAAAGACGATCGACAAACTCGACGCCTTCATGAGCCGGTCCAACCATCGCTCCAAGTCCGACAGCGTCGCTCGCGTTAGATCCAGTCGGTGATCGTTCCATCGTAGTCGTTCCGCCGGTGGCAACTTCTCTACGATCTCGTGCAGCAGGGTCGCGTCGCATTCATATTCGTACATGCCGCATGCCTTAACAGTGGCACACATGTTTAGCACCGCCACCCCGAATTCTACCAGCGACTCGGGTTGCGCTGTGTCCGGTGAAGGCATGCGACCGTCATCTGCGTCGTCGAATGACCCGCCATTGCAAATGTAGATGTAGGGCCCGTCATTCGTGTTGTGGATGTGCCCGCCATGCTTCTTGGTGTTTGTGCGCCCGCCATCATACCGGCGGTCGTTGCTCCTGTGACCAGCTGACCGGGCGTTGACCTTATCATCAGCTGATTGGGCGGTGCACTCGAAACTGTGTACGGTTGTGGCGCGAAAATTCCCGTTGCTTGGGGGGTCCGTCCAGTTATTGGTGGGTAAAATCTCACCTGATTTGGTAAGGGCCTCTCCGTTGGAATTGGGCTTTGTCTCGCCGAGGCGACGATCGACGCCCTTTCCATTTCAAGGAGCTGCAGCTGGCTCGTTATGGCCCTTAGCCGTTCAGTGCTGCTTGAATGCGCTTCCATAAGCGCTGTTCCCGTCATCCGCTCGTTCGGTTGCCGAGTCGTAGAGTTGGCCGCAGGGATGGGAATATCGTACATCCGTTCCTCCGGCTCGTTCACCGCCGCTTGCCGCTGTTCGATGGACTGATTCTGGTCCGACGCCGCTTCCCGCTGTTCATCGAACAAACTCTCTACACTAGACATTTCACTCGCGGATGGTAAAATTATAATTTTGGAATGTGGTGAATACCACGATCGAACGAAATTTTAAGCAATAATTTTAGGCGTGTCTTAGCGTGACTGTCGCCAAAATTATAATTTTATTTGTGTTTAAATTCGCCGATCGAAAAGGCCTATTTTCCCTCTGTCGTCTCTTTTATACCCGGAGCTCAGGCTCCCATTTGCACACGCAGGTGCTCCTGAGCTCCTCTGGAACGCAAACCCGCGGTCTGGCAAACGCATCCTCCATCTACATCAAACGCAACCGATGACAGCTCGTCACTGTTGTGACAATATCAATATGAATTATTTCTCCTGGGTATTTTGGTGTTGGTGTTTTCGTATCTAAAAAGTTTTGTGGTTTCCTTTCATATTTTTCTATTTTGCAAATTTCACAAGTTTTTACAAAGTTTCTTATGGTCTTTGTCATTCCGGGAAAGTAATATTTTTTTATGAATTGCAAGGAATTTTCTGGAGCATTACGATGTGCAAAATTGTGTATTTCTTTGATTTTTTGTAGCTGTTCTTCCGCTGAAGCGATATCTTCTACTATTTTTTGTGAATATCTTGCTTTTAGAATTTTTGGATTGAACATAATTTTAAATATTTCTTGAATTTTTCCCATGGTATGTTCATCACATAATATACCATTTCTGACGGCAGGATTTAAAACTTTCTTTAATTTTTCTGTTAAGAATTCATTGGAAAAGAATGGTTGGAATTGGTATTGGTGCGGAAAATTAGTTGGTTGCGAAAGACGTTAACAGGTGCTTCGGTAGATAGAATGAAAGAATTGTCATCATCTTCTGCAGAATGTTGTGTTGGTCTTAATAAATTAATTTGTACTCGAGATAATGCATCGGCTACAACATTAGTTTTACCTGGTTTGTAATGAAGTTCATAGTCATGTTCTTCTAGAAAAGCCTTCCATCTTTTTAGTTTTGCATTGTTATTTTTTGGAGATAGTGTGAATGTTAATGGGAGGTGATCAGTAAATTTTTTTAGTTTTGCTCCATATATAAAATTTCTTAAGGTTTGTAGAGCCCATACTACTGCTAGCATTTTCTTTTCGTTGGTAGCGTAGTTTTCTTCAGTCCTTGAAAGAGTCCTGGAAATAAACGTTATTGGGAGTTCTCCATCCTGGTTCTGCTGAGATAAGACTGCTCCCAGTGCTTTATCTGAAGCATCTGTGGTTAAAATAAAAGGTTTTTCAAAGTCTGGAAATGTTAAAACATCATTTGAACATAAAATGTTTTTCAAATATTGAAATGGTTTTTTTGCTGATTCATCTAGTGTAATCGGGAAATTTTTAGATTAATTTTTAGGAATTTGGCGATGGCCATCCTCTCCTCTTAGAAGTTTCGTAAGGGGTTTTGCAAGGCTTGCGTAATTCTTTATGAAACGTCTATAGTATCCAGAGAGTCTTAAAAATGATCTTAAATCTTGGTTTAAGGTTAAATAAGGTTTTTTGGTTCGGGATATTTTTGAATACATTCAACCTTTTTTAAATTTGGCTTGAGACCTTCCGCAGATACGATAAAACCGAGAAATTCAACTTCTGTTTTGATGAATTCAGACTTATCTGGTTGGATTTTAAAATTAGCTTCTTTTAATGTTTGTAGAATTGTTTTTTAAATTTCGCATGTGTTCTTCGAATGTTTTTCCAAAAATGATAATGTCATCAATGTAGACATGACATATCTTTCCGATATGGTCTCTCAGAATATCATCCATCACTCTTTGGAAGATGGATGGTGCATTTTTGAGTCCAAAAGGCATTCTTATAAATTCAAATTTTCCATTATTCACAGAAAAGGCAGTTTTTTCTATGTCTTTTTTATTCATTGGAATTTGGTGAGAACTTGATGCTAGGTCAAGGGTGGTGAAGTATTTATTCGAACCTAAATTCGCTAAGACAGTAGACGTGTCGGGTATTGGATATCTTTGATTGTTTTTGAATTGATTTTTCTATAATCGATCAAAAGTCGATATTTTTTTTCATTAGAAGCATCCATTTTTTTATTAACAATCCATACTGGAGAATTGTATGGAGATCTCGAAGGTCTAATAATTTCGTCGGATAATAATTTTGTAATTTGTTTATTGACTTGATTTTTTAAAGCTTGAGGATAAGGATAGGTTTTACTATAAACCGGAAAATTATCTGTTGTTCTTATTTCTGCTTTTACCTTTGTGGTAAATGGAAGTTTTTATCTGGAGGATGGAAAATATCTTTAAATTCTGTAAGGAGTTTTTTAAACTCATGTTTGTGATAGGCTTGGAGATCATCGTCTCTTACTTTTATTTGATTAACTTGCTGTAGTATATACTGTAAAATAGGTATTGTGAATTTGTTATCAATAATTAATTTTTCATTTGCAGTATCGATTATAGAAAGTAAGGTAATGTAGAATTTATTCTAAAAAATTTAATTCACATTTTTCAAACTCTTCTGTTTCATCATCCTGTTGTTTGTCATGATTTTTCATGTAACGTTCGTATGAGGACATTTCAGAGTCATCATACTCCTTCAAACTTTCTTCGTTATAATCTGAGTATTCCACTGGGTAACCTTGATTTTTTTGAATGGTTTCGACATTAAAGACTCGTTGTCTTTTTAGTGGTGGTCGATTGTTTCGGGAGGAGCCTGGTCGGTTCCCATAATTAATTTGTCTAGACCTTATGGATTGATCTACATCCATGGGTTCTGGATCTTGTTGTTTAAAAGGATTTTTGGGTGGTAAACCTGTTGGTTTAAAATTTTGAAAATTGTTGTTATAGTTTGGTCGCATTCCAAACGGCTTTTGCATTGGTGCAAAATGTCGATTAACGAATGGTTTTGGTGGTAGAGGGGGTCTGTTAAATGCATTCCGTGGAGGATGCGGTACTTGTGGGATAAGATTTCTGGGCGCTGTTGGCACTGGCATTGTTCTTGGTTTGGTAAGCATTTTTCTACATTCAATATTTTGGATTTGGAGCTACTGTGTAGCTATAAGCTGCTGCTAGAGATGAAGGTTCATAATTTCTTATGAATTTGTATACATCTCCATCTAGTCCTCGGATAAATGAATCAACCGCTTTTTTATTATATGTTTCTATTAATGCCTTCGATGCTTCTTGAGGAGATTTCTGCTATTGCATTGTTTATAAGAATGTTTGTTTCATCAATTCTCTTGATGATTCCGTTTGTGTAAACCTTTTCAAATGTGCAGTCTGAATGATTTCCTTGAATGATTCTTTGTACACATTCCGATGTTGGTTGAATATTTATACTTTCACAAGTATACAGATCTTGTTGGTTTTGATTGCATGGTTGTGATAATTCGTATATGTGTAATTCGTATCTGATGAAATAATTTTGCTTCAAGATGATTCGTTTGCTGTTGTTGATTATGGAGTCTACATAATTGTACTCATAATTATCTTTTGAACTTTGCGGAAACTTTAACATGTAGATAACATGCGTGGTATTCATTGTTACTTGAGCACTTGATTTTGCTAACATTTCTTCTGGTGATGTCACCGAAATGTTGTGGTCTGCAAGAAATTTCATCATTTCCTTAAGTTCTTCGAGGGATAAAATCTTACCCTACCTTCATACCTTCATTGATGAGTACTTGTTGATTATTTTGCAGGATCAACGAATTGAGTGTTGAATTTATAATGCGTATATCTTCGGCATCTGGATTTCCAGCGATCCATTTCCATGCTGTACCAATCGCATCCCATCGCTTTTGTCGTACTACTTGCGGTTTAATTTTACAATATGTTTCATATAATGTTTGTAGCTTAATACGAATTATGCTATATAATGGTCCTGAGTCGATATTTTGGGACAAATCTGCATAATTATTTTCAATTATGTTTTCAATTTGTGTTATATCCAATGGGTGTACAATTCTTAAATATCCTGATTTGATTTGAGCTCTTCCGAGAGAAACTATGGAAAGTGGATTCTTTGTTAAATCGTAAATAACAAAGTTGGTGGGAACTAACGACGACAGGCAGAGTATTAATCTGAAATGGAAAAAGGACCAAGTTCTTATCAATTACGTCTCCTTAGATTTACTTTATGAATTTTACGATTATTTGAATCGATTACATATGTTAGAAAGTTCTCCTTTATTTTTATTATATGATACCTACTTTCACGTTTATTATTATTATTATTATCTGGATCAAAATCTTGATAAGTTTTAGTTGCTATCTTTGCTTCACGTTGCTGGAACAAGTTAGCTATTTTTTTCTCATTTACATCTCTTTGTCTGACCCTTTCTTCAAATGTTAAATTTTCTTAATTTTCCCCAATAAAAATATTTTTGGGTGTGTTATTGATGAAACTGTGAATCGAATTGTTATACTTATAAGCTGCTTCCTGCATGAGTGATTTAACTGTAATATCTGGTTTTAGTGCTTTTATGCAACTAGCAATTTCACGGATCGTTGAATGGCATATCTCTATTTGTCCATTCGTTTCAGATCTGTTGACAGGAGTTTTAAAAAAATTTATTCCTAGATTCAAAATGGCTTGTTCGATAATATTTGAAACAAAACTACTTTCATTGTCCATTACGATTTGTGCTGGTAAATCCCAGTCATATAATAGTTGTAAAAGAACATTTTTAATGTCTGCTATAGATTTTGATTTAATGGGTCTGATTTTTTAAATATTTTGAGAATTTATCTAACGATGAGATAAATAAGTTATTGGCATTATACGCAAATATATCTGTCGTGAATACCACGATCGAACGAAATTTTAAGCAATAATTTTAGGCGTGTCTTGGCGTGACTGTCGCCAAAATTATAATTTTATTTGTGTTCAAATTCGCCGATCCAAAAGGCCTATTTTCCTTCTGTCGTCTTTTTTATACCCGGAGCTCAGGCTCCCATTTGCACACGCAGGTGCTCCTGAGCTCCTCTGGAACGCAAACCCGCGGTCTGGCAAACGCATCCTTCATCTACATCAAACGCAACCGATGACAGCTCGTCACTGTTGTGACATCGTCTCCCCAAATAAGCGTGCGCGTCGTTCGCTTGTTTATGTGTGCTGTCATCTAACCATGCGCCTGATTTGTGCTGCAGCAGGTAAGTATACTCATATGCTTATTTTTTTTAAAGGTTGCTACGTTACCGCCGGATACGTCCAGAACAGCCAACTTCGTCGCCGGTCGTTCCAATGTGCCACTGGCTGTTCTTAAGGTTACCCGCCTCACTTGGCCGTCCTTCGACCGTATCACTCCCACCACTCGTCCTCTGGGCCATGTGTTCCGCGGTAGGTTCGCATCCACTATCACCACAACGTCTCCTTCTGCGATAGGGCGTACCGGCTTAAACCATTTCGTCCGGCGGGTGAGCGTAGGTAGGTAGTCAGCAATCCACCTTTTCCAGAACATATCGGCCAGTAACTGTGACGTCTTCCAGGATGTTTTAAGAGCCGCTGCGCTGTCGTCGTAGTTGGTAAGTGGTTTGTCCCCGCTCGCGCTTCCCAGGAGGAAGTGATTTGGCGTCAATGGTGGCTCTGAAACGTCATCCAATGGCAAATACGTTAACGGACGTGAATTAATTACCATCTCTATCTCCGCCAGCGCCGTGCCCAGAATTTCGTCGGTAGGGTGTCTCGGAAGCCGTAAAGCGATGATGTTCTTCTTTACCGACTGCACCAACCGCTCCCAGCATCCCCCGAAATGCGGCGCTCCTGGTGGATTGAATTTCCATATCAGTGCCTGTGACGTAAATTCCTCCATCAACTGTTCACGATCAACGTTCTTCAAGCCTTCTCTCAGCTCTCTCGATGCGCCAACGAAGTTAGTTCCGCAGTCAGACAGTATTTCAGCCGGCGCTCCACGTTTCGCGATAAAACGTCTAATCGCCAGGATGCACGACGACGTCGTTAGCGAGTGCGCTACTTCGAGATGGATCGCTCTTGTGGTTAAACACGTGAAAAGGACGCCCCATCGTTTCTCCACTCGTCTGCCCACGGCTACTGTCAAGGGGCCGAAGTAATCGACCCCGGTGAACGTGAAGGCGCGTTGGTAAGCTGCCAATCTTTCGACTGGAAGATTTCCCATCTCCGGAGGATCCGGCGCTGCGTCACGATTTTTGCATTCCTGGCATGCTCGGCGGACGCGATCGTACTCGGAACGCAGGCGTGGCACTTCGAATCTCTCCCTAATCGCGTTCAATGCTGTCTGGTGGTTCAAATGATGATACCGTTGGTGGTAGTACTCCATCAGCAGTGTGGTGACTCGGTGTCTCTTAGGCAGGATAATAGGACGCTTGGTGTCCTCGCTGACCCATGGGCAGTTTATCAGTCGTCCCCGAGACCTCATCACGTCATGCTCATCCAGTTCCGGTGAGAGTTTGTATAGAGTGCTATCCTTTTTAACAACCCTTTGCATTCCAGACTTCCCGACACGGTTTTGCAGGCCTCGGACCTCTTCAGGAAATGCCTCTCGCTGAGTTAGACGGAATATAATCCTTTCGGCCCGTCGTAATTCTTCCTGGGTAAGTGGGCCAACACTCTTCCGACCCTTTTTAGCCTTTAGCTCGAAAATGAAGCGGACAATGAATCCGACTGTCCTCAGCAATACGTTCCACTGAGAAAATCGTTCGAAGGATATAAACTGCTCTTTCGTGGCGTGGTGTAACAGCGACACCCGAATTTCCTCGGACGTCTCCCCAGTATCGGTTCCTTGCCCAGGCCACGTGTGGTCCGATTCCCAAAGAAAATCAGGGCCACGATACCACTGGCTCGAAGCGCTTAAATCCGGGTCTCGTTGCCACTTCGTACCAAGATCTGCGACATTTATCTTGGTTGAGATCCAGCGCCAGTCTTTCACGGCCGTATGCTCTAGCAGTTCTCCAACGCGACAGGCCACAAACTGACTGTATCGACGGTGGTCCGAACGTAACCAGCTTACCACGTTGCGAGAGTCGGTCCAATAGAATACGCGATCTAATCGAATGCGGTGGGATTGTATTATGGTGTTCGCTAACCTTGATCCAATAACTGCGGCTTGCAGCTCAAGGCGCGGAATCGTCGTATGTCGCAGGTTTGTCACTCGAGTTTTCGAGCCTACGAAGGCACATTCGATTGAGCTACCTTCTTCGAACCTTACGTACGCTACTGCTGCCATAGCGCTTTCGCTCGCATCGCAGAAGATATGCAGCTGGGCGTGTTTATATCGGTCAGACGTGAGGAGGCGGTAGCATCTTGGGATCTTGATATCTGTTACTTTGGGAAGAACTGCCAACCATCGGTTCCAACCTTCGGCAATGTTTCCCCCAATTTGATGATTCTTTGTTAAATCGTAAATAACAAAGTTGGTGGGAACTAACGACGACAGGCAGAGTATTAATCTGAAATGGAAAAAGGACCAAGTTCTTATCAATTACGTCTCCTTAGATTTACTTTATGAATTTTACGATTATTTGAATCGATTACATATGTTAGAAAGTTCTCCTTTATTTTTATTATATGATACCTACTTTCACGTTTATTATTATTATTATTATCTGGATCAAAATCTTGATAAGTTTTAGTTGCTATCTTTGCTTCACGTTGCTGGAACAAGTTAGCTATTTTTTCTCATTTACATCTCTTTGTCTGACCCTTTCTTCAAATGTTAAATTTTCTTAATTTTCCCCAATAAAAATATTTTTGGGTGTGTTATTGATGAAACTGTGAATCGAATTGTTATACTTATAAGCTGCTTCCTGCATGAGTGATTTAACTGTAATATCTGGTTTTAGTGCTTTTATGCAACTAGCAATTTCACGGATCGTTGAATGGCATATCTCTATTTGTCCATTCGTTTCAGATCTGTTGACAGGAGTTTTAAAAAAATTTATTCCTAGATTCAAAATGGCTTGTTCGATAATATTTGAAACAAAACTACTTTCATTGTCCATTACGATTTGTGCTGGTAAATCCCAGTCATATAATAGTTGTAAAAGAACATTTTTAATGTCTGCTATAGATTTTGATTTAATGGGTCTGATTTTTTAAATATTTTGAGAATTTATCTAACGATGAGATAAATAAGTTATTGGCATTATACGCAAATATATCTGTCGTGAATACCACGATCGAACGAAATTTTAAGCAATAATTTTAGGCGTGTCTTGGCGTGACTGTCGCCAAAATTATAATTTTATTTGTGATCAAATTCGCCGATCCAAAAGGCCTATTTTCCTTCTGTCGTCTTTTTTATACCCGGAGCTCAGGCTCCCATTTGCACACGCAGGTGCTCCTGAGCTCCTCTGGAACGCAAACCCGCGGTCTGGCAAACGCATCCTCCATCTACATCAAACGCAACCGATGACAGCTCGTCACTGTTGTGACATCGTCTCCCCAAATAAGCGTGCGCGTCGTTCGCTTGTTTATGTGTGCTGTCATCTAACCATGCGCCTGATTTGTGCTGCAGCAGGTAAGTATACTCATATGCTTATTTTTTTTAAGGTTGCTACGTTACCGCCGGATACGTCCAGAACAGCCAACTTCGTCGCCGGTCGTTCCAATGTGCCACTGGCTGTTCTTAAGGTTACCCGCCTCACTTGGCCGTCCTTCGACCGTATCACTCCCACCACTCGTCCTCTGGGCCATGTGTTCCGCGGTAGGTTCGCATCCACTATCACCACAACGTCTCCTTCTGCGATAGGGCGTACCGGCTTAAACCATTTCGTCCGGCGGGTGAGCGTAGGTAGGTAGTCAGCTATCCACTTTTTCCAGAACATATCGGCCAGTAACTGTGACGTCTTCCAGGATGTTTTAAGAGCCGCTGCGCTGTCGTCGTAGTTGGTAAGTGGTTTGTCCCCGCTCGCGCTTCCCAGGAGGAAGTGATTTGGCGTCAATGGTGGCTCTGAAACGTCATCCTATGGCAAATACGTTAACGGACGTGAATTAATTACCATCTCTATCTCCGCCAGCGCCGTGCCCAGAATTTCGTCGGTAGGGTGTCTCGGAAGCCGTAAAGCGATGATGTTCTTCTTTACCGACTGCACCAACCGCTCCCAGCATCCCCCGAAATGCGGCGCTCCTGGTGGATTGAATTTCCATATCAGTGCCTGTGACGTAAATTCCTCCATCAACTGTTCACGATCAACGTTCTTCAAGCCTTCTCTCAGCTCTTTCGATGCGCCAACGAAGTTAGTTCCGCAGTCAGACAGTATTTCAGCCGGCGCTCCACGTTTCGCGATAAAACGTCTAATCGCCAGGATGCACGACGACGTCGTTAGCGAGTGCGCTACTTCGAGATGGATCGCTCTTGTGGTTAAACACGTGAAAAGGACGCCCCATCGTTTCTCCACTCGTCTGCCCACGGCTACTGTCAAGGGGCCGAAGTAATCGACCCCGGTGAACGTGAAGGCGCGTTGGTAAGCTGCCAATCTTTCGACTGGAAGATTTCCCATCTCCGGAGGATCCGGCGCTGCGTCACGATTTTTGCATTCCTGGCATGCTCGGCGGACGCGATCGTACTCGGAACGCAGGCGTGGCACTTCGAATCTCTCCCTAATCGCGTTCAATGCTGTCTGGTGGTTCAAATGATGATACCGTTGGTGGTAGTACTCCATCAGCAGTGTGGTGACTCGGTGTCTCTTAGGCAGGATAATAGGACGCTTGGTGTCCTCGCTGACCCATGGGCAGTTTATCAGTCGTCCCCGAGACCTCATCACGTCATGCTCATCCAGTTCCGGTGAGAGTTTGTATAGAGTGCTATCCTTTTTAACAACCCTTTGCATTCCAGACTTCCCGACACGGTTTTGCAGGCCTCGGACCTCTTCAGGAAATGCCTCTCGCTGAGTTAGACGGAATATAATCCTTTCGGCCCGTCGTAATTCTTCCTGGGTAAGTGGGCCAACACTCTTCCGACCCTTTTTAGCCTTTAGCTCGAAAATGAAGCGGACAATGAATCCGACTGTCCTCAGCAATACGTTCCACTGAGAAAATCGTTCGAAGGATATAAACTGCTCTTTCGTGGCGTGGTGTAACAGCGACACCCGAATTTCCTCGGACGTCTCCCCAGTATCGGTTCCTTGCCCAGGCCACGTGTGGTCCGATTCCCAAAGAAAATCAGGGCCACGATACCACTGGCTCGAAGCGCTTAAATCCGGGTCTCGTTGCCACTTCGTACCAAGATCTGCGACATTTATCTTGGTTGAGATCCAGCGCCAGTCTTTCACGGCCGTATGCTCTAGCAGTTCTCCAACGCGACAGGCCACAAACTGACTGTATCGACGGTGGTCCGAACGTAACCAGCTTACCACGTTGCGAGAGTCGGTCCAATAGAATACGCGATCTAATCGAATGCGGTGGGATTGTATTATGGTGTTCGCTAACCTTGATCCAATAACTGCGGCTTGCAGCTCAAGGCGCGGAATCGTCGTATGTCGCAGGTTTGTCACTCGAGTTTTCGAGCCTACGAAGGCACATTCGATTGAGCTACCTTCTTCGAACCTTACGTACGCTACTGCTGCCATAGCGCTTTCGCTCGCATCGCAGAAGATATGCAGCTGGGCGTGTTTATATCGGTCAGACGTGAGGAGGCGGTAGCATCTTGGGATCTTGATATCTGTTACTTTGGGAAGAACTGCCAACCATCGGTTCCAACCTTCGGCAATGTTTCCCCCAATTTGATGATTCTTTGTTAAATCGTAAATAACAAAGTTGGTGGGAACTAACGACGACAGGCAGAGTATTAATCTGAAATGGAAAAAGGACCAAGTTCTTATCAATTACGTCTCCTTAGATTTACTTTATGAATTTTACGATTATTTGAATCGATTACATATGTTAGAAAGTTCTCCTTTATTTTTATTATATGATACCTACTTTCACGTTTATTATTATTATTATTATCTGGATCAAAATCTTGATAAGTTTTAGTTGCTATCTTTGCTTCACGTTGCTGGAACAAGTTAGCTATTTTTTCTCATTTACATCTCTTTGTCTGACCCTTTCTTCAAATGTTAAATTTTCTTAATTTTCCCCAATAAAAATATTTTTGGGTGTGTTATTGATGAAACTGTGAATCGAATTGTTATACTTATAAGCTGCTTCCTGCATGAGTGATTTAACTGTAATATCTGGTTTTAGTGCTTTTATGCAACTAGCAATTTCACGGATCGTTGATTGGCATATCTCTATTTGTCCATTCGTTTCAGATCTGTTGACAGGAGTTTTAAAAAAATTTATTCCTAGATTCAAAATGGCTTGTTCGATAATATTTGAAACAAAACTACTTTCATTGTCCATTACGATTTGTGCTGGTAAATCCCAGTCATATAATAGTTGTAAAAGAACATTTTTAATGTCTGCTATAGATTTTGATTTAATGGGTCTGATTTTTTAAATATTTTGAGAATTTATCTAACGATGAGATAAATAAGTTATTGGCATTATACGCAAATATATCTGTCGTGAATACCACGATCGAACGAAATTTTAAGCAATAATTTTAGGCGTGTCTTGGCGTGACTGTCGCCAAAATTATAATTTTATTTGTGTTCAAATTCGCCGATCCAAAAGGCCTATTTTCCTTCTGTCGTCTTTTTTATACCCGGAGCTCAGGCTCCCATTTGCACACGCAGGTGCTCCTGAGCTCCTCTGGAACGCAAACCCGCGGTCTGGCAAACGCATCCTCCATCTACATCAAACGCAACCGATGACAGCTCGTCACTGTTGTGACATCGTCTCCCCAAATAAGCGTGCGCGTCGTTCGCTTGTTTATGTGTGCTGTCATCTAACCATGCGCCTGATTTGTGCTGCAGCAGGTAAGTATATTCATATGCTTATTTTTTTTTAAGGTTGCTACGTTACCGCCGGATACGTCCAGAACAGCCAACTTCGTCGCCGGTCGTTCCAATGTGCCACTGGCTGTTCTTAAGGTTACCCGCCTCACTTGGCCGTCCTTCGACCGTATCACTCCCACCACTCGTCCTCTGGGCCATGTGTTCCGCGGTAGGTTCGCATCCACTATCACCACAACGTCTCCTTCTGCGATAGGGCGTACCGGCTTAAACCATTTCGTCCGGCGGGTGAGCGTAGGTAGGTAGTCAGCTATCCACTTTTTCCAGAACATATCGGCCAGTAACTGTGACGTCTTCCAGGATGTTTTAAGAGCCGCTGCGCTGTCGTCGTAGTTGGTAAGTGGTTTGTCCCCGCTCGCGCTTCCCAGGAGGAAGTGATTTGGCGTCAATGGTGGCTCTGAAACGTCATCCAATGACAAATACGTTAACGGACGTGAATTAATTACCATCTCTATCTCCGCCAGCGCCGTGCCCAGAATTTCGTCGGTAGGGTGTCTCGGAAGCCGTAAAGCGATGATGTTCTTCTTTACCGACTGCACCAACCGCTCCCAGCATCCCCCGAAATGCGGCGCTCCTGGTGGATTGAATTTCCATATCAGTGCCTGTGACGTAAATTCCTCCATCAACTGTTCACGATCAACGTTCTTCAAGCCTTCTCTCCGCTCTCTCGATGCGCCAACGAAGTTAGTTCCGCAGTCAGACAGTATTTCAGCCGGCGCTCCACGTTTCGCGATAAAACGTCTAATCGCCAGGATGCACGACGACGTCGTTAGCGAGTGCGCTACTTCGAGATGGATCGCTCTTGTGGTTAAACACGTGAAAAGGACGCCCCATCGTTTCTCCACTCGTCTGCCCACGGCTACTGTCAAGGGGCCGAAGTAATCGACCCCGGTGAACGTGAAGGCGCGTTGGTAAGCTGCCAATCTTTCGACTGGAAGATTTCCCATTTTTCACGATTTTTGCATTCCTGGCATGCTCGGCGGACGCGATCGTACTCGGAACGCAGGCGTGGCACTTCGAATCTCTCCCTAATCGCGTTCAATGCTGTCTGGTGGTTCAAATGATGATACCGTTGGTGGTAGTACTCCATCAGCAGTGTGGTGACTCGGTGTCTCTTAGGCAGGATAATAGGACGCTTGGTGTCCTCGCTGACCCATGGGCAGTTTATCAGTCGTCCCCGAGACCTCATCACGTCATGCTCATCCAGTTCCGGTGAGAGTTTGTATAGAGTGCTATCCTTTTTAACAACCCTTTGCATTCCAGACTTCCCGACACGGTTTTGCAGGCCTCGGACCTCTTCAGGAAATGCCTCTCGCTGAGTTAGACGGAATATAATCCTTTCGGCCCGTCGTAATTCTTCCTGGGTAAGTGGGCCACTTGCCACTTCGTACCAAGATCTGCGACATTTATCTTGGTTGAGATCCAGCGCCAGTCTTTCACGGCCGTATGCTCTAGCAGTTCTCCAACGCGACAGGCCACAAACTGACTGTATCGACGGTGGTCCGAACGTAACCAGCTTACCACGTTGCGAGAGTCGGTCCAATAGAATACGCGATCTAATCGAATGCGGTGGGATTGTATTATGGTGTTCGCTAACCTTGATCCAATAACTGCGGCTTGCAGCTCAAGGCGCGGAATCGTCGTATGTCGCAGGTTTGTCACTCGAGTTTTCGAGCCTACGAAGGCACATTCGATTGAGCTACCTTCTTCGAACCTTACGTACGCTACTGCTGCCATAGCGCTTTCGCTCGCATCGCAGAAGATATGCAGCTGGGCGTGTTTATATCGGTCAGACGTGAGGAGGCGGTAGCATCTTGGGATCTTGATATCTGTTACTTTGGGAAGAACTGCCAACCATCGGTTCCAACTTCGGCAATGTTTCCCCCAATTTGATGATCCCAGTCAATTCCTGCTCGCCAGATTTCCTGAAGCAGAATCTTCAGGTAAACCAAAAGATTACCGATCAATCCGATCGGATCGTAGATGGCCATTAGCGTACGAAGCACTTCGCGCTTCGAGGGAAGCCTTTCGCCGGATAAAATTGATTCGTCGTGCTTAGGAGACAAACGAAAGGTAAATGAGTCGGTGGCCATATCCCACCACATGCCCAGCACCTTCTCGACGTGGTTCTCTGAACCCATGGTGATGCTTAGTTCGCTGGTCGATTGGTCTCCCCGTAAACGAGCTACGACTGCCGGTGAATTTGACGTCCAGTTCCGTATCTCGAACCCTCCTTGAGCGTGTATACGCCGCACTTCTTCGGCTAGTGCTATTGCCTCTTCTTCCGTCTCGACGCTGGCCAGCATATCGTCGACATAATGCTCCTGTACGATACATTCGACTGCTCTCGGAGACTCCTTCAAAAAACGGTTGGCGTTGAGGTTTTTTACGTACTGTGCACAACTCGGGGAACAGGCTGCACCGAAGGTCATAACGGTCACGGCATAGACGCTTGGCGTCACGCTTGGGTCGTCTGCACTATCCCAGAAGATGAGTTGCGAACGCTGATCCTTCGGTTTTATCAAGACCTGGTGAAACATTTCGCGAATGTCGCCGGTGACCGCAATACGGAATTCACGGAACTTGTACAGCACAGCCAAAAGGTTCGTCAAAAGTTGAGGGCCTGCAAGAAGGTATGTGTTAAGGCTCACCCCGTTAACTGCAGCCGCCGCGTCGAACACCATCCGAATCTTCCCCGGTTTGTTTACGTTGGTCACTGGGAAGATCGGCAGAAATCAGTCTCGGGTCCTTTTCGAGCCAGCTCCTCGATCGACAGTCGCCTGATGTACCCCTTTTGCTCATAGTCTGTCATTTTCTGTTTCACTGCCGTTGCTAATGATTCATCCTTCTCCATTCTCCTTCGCAGGCACAAATACCGCCGAAGAGCCATGGCTCGGTTAGACGGAAGCCGCACATCGTCGTATCTCCAAAGGAGGCCCGTTTCGTAGCGTAACCCACACAACCTCGTTTCCGCCGACAGAAGCTGCAAAGCGCGTTCGTCCTCCTTCGAATGCAGTGTGTTCGAGGGGGAAACTCCTATGGACTCGAGGGTAAAAAAACTTCTCACCGCAAGGTCAAGTGCTTTGTCTCCTCCGGAACTGCAGGCGCATATGTGGTAGCTGCGATATGCGCTCTGGGCTTCTGCAACATTAAAGGTCCCCTGACACGGCCCAAACACCGTCCACCCGAGGCGTGTTTTCGTGGCTACCGGTTGGTCCGTTTCTCCTTCAACACTGCGCAATGACTGCCCTAAGTGGCAGTTGTCAATGCCGATCAGGATGCGCGGCTTCGCCTTCTCTTACGACGTCAATGGGAGCCCGTTGAGATGAGGGTAACGATCCTTGAGGTCCCTTATCGCGACGGTTTGTTCCGGGAGCGCTAAGCTACGCAAGGAATGCACCTTGGGGAGTACGTAACACTGGCCCCGGTCACCCTGACACGACACGCGCAGCGAAAGACGAAGAGATTCTCTTTCCTCTCGCTCCGTTTCTCCTGTCCATCGTAGGCAGAGTGAATTAGGCGTGCCGACAAGACCCAATTCGTCCACTAAACCTTGTTCAACGAAGGTCGCTGACGATCCATCATCAAAAAAGGCGTAGGTATCTACACATGTGTCCTTCCCGTACACCGTCACGGGAACGTAGCGAAAAAGGACGACATCTTGGCTCGCCGTATGTGTGTTGCAGCTTTCCTTCGTCCGGATTGGTGCCGGCTCGGTCGTGTCGTCGTGCAAAAGACCATGGTGTGTAGCGCTGCATCCGAACTTTCCGCACGGTCTTCGAGTGCGACAGTGACCGGGATGTCGACCCAAACATTGCCGACAAAGCCGCTTTGTTTTCACCATCAACCAGCGCCCTTCAACGTCGAGCTGAATAAATTTCCCGCAGTCTGTGGGCTTGTGGTTTCCTTCGTGGCAAATAACGCACCCGTTGCTGCCTTTTACAGTCGAAGGAAATGTCGGTGCATCTGTGCGTGAGGAAAGAGAGTGCGCGTTTAAACGGCTTACCTGGCCGCGTCGGTTTGACGTTCCCTTGGAGTCGTGAAAGACGATCGACAAACTCGACGCCTTCACGAGCCGGTCCAACCATCGCTCCAAGTCCGACAGCGTCGCTCGCGTTAGATCCAGTCGGTGATCGTTCCATCGTAGTCGTTCCGCCGGTGGCAACTTCTCTACGATCTCGTGCAGCAGGGTCGCGTCGCATTCATATTCGTACATGCCGCATGCCTTAACAGTGGCACACATGTTTAGCACCGCCACCCCGAATTCTACCAGCGACTCGGGTTGCGCTGTGTCCGGTGAAGGCATGCGACCGTCATCTGCGTCGTCGAATGACCCGCCATTGCAAATGTAGATGTAGGGCCCGTCATTCGTGTTGTGGATGTGCCCGCCATGCTTCTTGGTGTTTGTGCGCCCGCCATCATACCGGCGGTCGTTGCTCCTGTGACCAGCTGACCGGGCGTTGACCTTATCATCAGCTGATTGGGCGGTGCACTCGAAACTGTGTACGGTTGTGGCGCGAAAATTCCCGTTGCTTGGGGGGTCCGTCCAGTTATTGGTGGGTAAAATCTCACCTGATTTGGTAAGGGCCTCTCCGTTGGAATTGGGCTTTGTCTCGCCGAGGCGACGATCGACGCCCTTTCCATTTCAAGGAGCTGCAGCTGGCTCGTTATGGCCCTTAGCCGTTCAGTGCTGCTTGAATGCGCTTCCATAAGCGCTGTTCCCGTCATCCGCTCGTTCGGTTGCCGAGTCGTAGAGTTGGCCGCAGGGATGGGAATATCGTACATCCGTTCCTCCGGCTCGTTCACCGCCGCTTGCCGCTGTTCGATGGACTGATTCTGGTCCGACGCCGCTTCCCGCTGTTCATCGAACAAACTCTCTACACTAGACATTTCACTCGCGGATGGTAAAATTATAATTTTGGAATGTGGTGAATACCACGATCGAACGAAATTTTAAGCAATAATTTTAGGCGTGTCTTAGCGTGACTGTCGCCAAAATTATAATTTTATTTGTGTTCAAATTCGCCGATCGAAAAGGCCTATTTTCCCTCTGTCGTCTCTTTTATACCCGGAGCTCAGGCTCCCATTTGCACACGCAGGTGCTCCTGAGCTCCTCTGGAACGCAAACCCGCGGTCTGGCAAACGCATCCTCCATCTACATCAAACGCAACCGATGACAGCTCGTCACTGTCGTGACAATATCAATATGAATTATTTCTCCTGGGTATTTTGGTGTTGGTGTTTTCGTATCTAAAAAGTTTTGTGGTTTCCTTTCATATTTTTCTATTTTGCAAATTTCACAAGTTTTTACAAAGTTTCTTATGGTCTTTGTCATTCCGGGAAAGTAATATTTTTTTATGAATTGCAAGGATTTTCTTGAGCATTACGATGTGCAAAATTGTGTATTTCTTTGATTTTTTGTAGCTGTTCTTCCGCTGAAGCGATATCTTCTACTATTTTTTGTGAATATCTTGCTTTTAGAATTTTTGGATTGAACATAATTTTAAATATTTCTTGAATTTTTCCCATGGTATGTTCATCACATAACATACCATTTCTGACGGCAGGATTTAAAACTTTCTTTAATTTTTCTGTTAAGAATTCATTGGAAAAGAATGGTTCACAAAATACGTGTCGATGGTATCCAGGGAAAGGATTGGTGTATGCATATGAGGAATTGGTATTGGTGCGGAAAATTAGTTGGTTGCGAAAGACGTTAACAGGTGCTTCGGTAGATAGAATGAAAGAATTGTCATCATCTTCTGCAGAATGTTGTGTTGGTCTTAATAAATTAATTTGTACTCGAGATAATGCATCGGCTACAACATTAGCTTTACCTGGTTTGTAATGAAGTTCATAGTCATGTTCTTCTAGAAAAGCCTTCCATCTTTTTAGTTTTGCATTGTTATTTTTTGGAGATAGTGTGAATGTTAATGGGAGGTGATCAGTAATTTTTTTTAGTTTTGCTCCATATATAAAATTTCTTAAGGTTTGTAGAGCCCATACTACTGCTAGCATTTTCTTTTCGTTGATAGCGTAGTTTTCTTCAGTCCTTGAAAGAGTCCTGGAAATAAAGGTTATTGGGCGTTCTCCATCCTGGTTCTGCTGAGATAAGACTGCTCCCAGTGCTTTATCTGAAGCATCTGTGGTTAAAATAAAAGGTTTTTCAAAGTCTGGAAATGTTAAAACATCATTTGAACATAAAATGTTTTTCAAATATTGAAATGGTTTTTTTGCTGATTCATCTAGTGTAATCGGGAAATGTTTAGATTAATTTTTAGGAATTTGGCGATGGCCATCCTCTCCTCTTAGAAGTTTCGTAAGGGGTTTTGCAAGGCTTGCGTAATTCTTTATGAAACGTCTATAGTATCCAGAGAGTCTTAAAAATGATCTTAAATCTTTAAGGTTTTTTGGTTCGGGATATTTTTGAATACATTCAACCTTTTTTAAATTTGGCTTGAGGCCTTCCGCAGAAACGATAAAACCGAGAAATTCAACTTCTGTTTTGATGAATTCAGACTTATCTGGTTGGATTTTAAAATTAGCTTCTTTTAATGTTTGTAGAATTGTTTTTTAAATTTCGCATGTGTTCTTCGAATGTTTTTCCAAAAATGATAATGTCATCAATGTAGACATGACATATCTTTCCGATATGGTCTCTCAGAATATCATCCATCACTCTTTGGAAGATGGATGGTGCATTTTTGAGTCCAAAAGGCATTCTTATAAATTCAAATTTTCCATTATTCACAGAAAAGGCAGTTTTTTCTATGTCTTTTTTATTCATTGGAATTTGGTGAGAACTTGACGCTAGGTCAAGGGTGGTGAAGTATTTATTCGAACCTAAATTCGCTAAGACAGTAGAGGTGTCGGGTATTGGATATCTGTCACTGATTGTTTTTGAATTGATTTTTCTATAATCGATCAAAAGTCGATATTTTTTTTCATTAGAAGCATCCATTTTTTTTATTAACAATCCATACTGGAGAATTGTATGGAGATCTCGAAGGTCTAATAATTTCGTCGGATAATAATTTTGTAATTTGTTTATTGACTTGATTTTTTAAAGCTTGAGGATAAGGATAGGTTTTACTATAAACCGGAAAATTATCTGTTGTTCTTATTTCTGCTTTTACCTTTGTGGTAAATGGAAGTTTTTATCTGGAGGATGGAAAATATCTTTAAATTCTGTAAGGAGTTTTTTAAACTCATGTTTGTGATAGGCTTGGAGATGATCGTCTCTTACTTTTATTTGATTAACTTGCTGTAGTATATACTGTAAAATAGGTATTGTGAATTTGTTGTCAATAATTAATTTTTCATTTGCAGTATCGATTATAGAAAGTAAGGTAATGTAGAATTTATTCTAAAAAATTTAATTCACATTTTTCAAACTCTTCTGTTTCATCACCCTGTTCTTTGTCATGATTTTTCATGTAACGTTCGTATGAGGACATTTCAGAGTCATCATACTCCTTCAAACTTTCTTCGTTATAATCTGAGTATTCCACTGGGTAACCTTGATTTTTTTGAATGGTTTCGACATTAAAGACTCGTTGTCTTTTTAGTGGTGGTCGATTGTTTCGGGAGGAGCCTGGTCGGTTCCCATAATTAATTTGTCTAGACCTTATGGATTGATCGACATCCATGGGTTCTGGATCTTGTTGTTTAAAAGGATTTTTGGGTGGTAAACCTGTTGGTTTAAAATTTTGAAAATTGTTGTTATAGTTTGGTCGCATTCCTAACGGCTTTTGCATTGGTGCAAAATGTCGATTAACGAATGGTTTTGGTGGTAGAGGGGGTCTGTTAAATGCATTCCGTGGAGGATGCGGTACTTGTGGGATAAGATTTCTGGGCGCTGTTGGCACTGGCATCGTTCTTGGTTTGGTAAGCATTTTTCTACATTCAATATTTTGGAATGAGATACAGTAGCTATAAGCTGCTGCTAGAGATGAAGGTTCATAATTTCTTATGAATTTGTATACATCTCCATCTAGTCCTCGGATAAATGAATCAACCGCTTTTTTATTATATGTTTCTATTAATGCCTTCGATGCTTCTTGAGGAGATTTCTGCTATTGCATTGTTTATAAGAATGTTTGTTTCATCAATTCTCTTGATGATTCCGTTTGTGTAAACCTTTTCAAATGTGCAGTCTGAATGATTTCCTTGAATGATTCTTTGTACACATTCCGATGTTGGTTGAATATTTATACTTTCACAAGTATACAGATCTTGTTGGTTTTGATTGCATGGTTGTGATAATTCGTATATGTGTAATTCGTATCTGATGAAATAATTTTGCTTCAAGATGATTCGTTTGCTGTTGTTGATTATGGAGTCTACATAATTGTACTCATAAATATCTTTTGAACTTTGCGGAAACTTTAACATGTAGATAACATGCGTGGTATTCATTGTTACTTGAGCACTTGATTTTGCTAACATTTCTTCTGGTGATGTCACCGAAATGTTGTGGTCTGCAAGAAATTTCATCATTTCCTTAAGTTCTTCGAGGGATAAAATCTTACTGCTTGGTATGCCATGCTTTGCTAATAGAATAGCTTCTTCAAGATTTTCAAGATGATTTTGCAAAGAATCGAGATTTGATATTATTATAAGATGTTGTATCTCAATAGATCTTTGCTTAAATCTTTCAAACTGGAGTTTGAGGACGTCGTTTGTGATTGTTGTTAGATCTTGTAGTCGTTGGTTTATACCTTCATTGATGAGTACTTGTTGATTATTTTGCAGGATCAACGAAATGAGTGTTGAATTTATAATGCGTATATCTTCCATCTGGATTTCCAGCGATCCATTTCCATGCTGTACCAATCGCATCCCATCGCTTTTGTCGTACTACTTGCGGTTTAATTTTACAATATGTTTCATATAATGTTTGTAGCTTAATACGAATTATGCTATATAATGGTCCTGAGTCGATATTTTGGGACAAATCTGCATAATTATTTTCAATTATGTTTTCAATTTGTGTTATATCCATATGGGTGTACAATTCTTAAATATCCTGATTTGATTTGAGCTCTTCCGAGAGAAACTATGGCAAGTGGATTCTTTGTTAAATCGTAAATAACAAAGTTGGTGGGAACTAACGACGACAGGCAGAGTATTAATCTGAAATGGAAAAAGGACCAAGTTCTTATCAATTACGTCTCCTTAGATTTACTTTATGAATTTTACGATTATTTGAATCGATTACATATGTTAGAAAGTTCTCCTTTATTTTTATTATATGATACCTACTTTCACGTTTATTATTAGATTTATTTTTTTCAAATGAATAAGTATCTGGATCAAAATCTTGATAAGTTTTAGTTGCTATCTTTGCTTCACGTTGCTGGAACAAGTTAGCTATTTTTTTCTCATTTGCATCTCTTTGTCTGACCCTTTCTTCAAATGTTAAATTTTCTTAATTTTCCCCAATAAAAATATTTTTGGGTGTGTTATTGATGAAACTGTGAATCGAATTGTTATACTTATAAGCTGCTTCCTGCATGAGTGATTTAACTGTAATATCTGGTTTTAGTGCTTTTATGCAACTAGCAATTTCACGGATCGTTGAATGGCATATCTCTATTTGTCCATTCGTTTCAGATCTGTTGACAGGAGTTTTAAAAAAAATTATTCCTAGATTCAAAATGGCTTGTTCGATAATATTTGAAACAAAACTACTTTCATTGTCCATTACGATTTGTGCTGGTAAATCCCAGTCATATAATAGTTGTAAAAGAACATTTTTAATGTCTGCTATAGATTTTGATTTAATGGGTCTGATTTTTTAAATTTTTTGAGAATTTATCTAACGATGAGATAAATAAGTTATTGGCATTATACGCAAATATATCAATATGAATTATTTCTCCTGGGTATTTTGGTGTTGGTGTTTTCGTATCTAAAAATTTTTGTGGTTTCCTTTCATATTTTTCTATTTTGCAAATTTCACAAGTTCTTACAAAGTTTCTTATGGTCTTTGTCATTCCGGGAAAGTAATATTTTTTTATGAATTGCAAGGATTTTCTTGAGCATTACGATGTGCAAAATTGTGTATTTCTTTGATTTTTTGTAGCTGTTCTTCCGCTGAAGCGATATCTTCTACTATTTTTTGTGAATATCTTGCTTTTAGAATTTTTGGATTGAACATAATTTTAAATATTTCTTGAATTTTTCCCATGGTATGTTCATCACATAACATACCATTTCTGACGGCAGGATTTAAAACTTTCTTTAATTTTTCTGTTAAGAATTCATTGGAAAAGAATGGTTCACAAAATACGTGTCGATGGTATCCAGGGAAAGGATTGGTGTATGCATATGAGGAATTGGTATTGGTGCGGAAAATTAGTTGGTTGCGAAAGACGTTAACAGGTGCTTCGGTAGATAGAATGAAAGAATTGTCATCATCTTCTGCAGAATGTTGTGTTGGTGTTAATGAATTAATTTGTACTCGAGATAATGCATCGGCTACAACATTAGCTTTACCTGGTTTGTAATGAAGTTCATAGTCATGTTCTTCTAGAAAAGCCTTCCATCTTTTTAGTTTTGCATTGTTATTTTTTGGAGATAGTGTGAATGTTAATGGGAGGTGATCAGTAAAATTTTTTAGTTTTGCTCCATATATAAAATTTCTTAAGGTTTGTAGAGCCCATACTACTGCTAGCATTTTCTTTTCGTTGGTAGCGTAGTTTTCTTCAGTCCTTGAAAGAGTCCTGGAAATAAAGGTTATTGGGCGTTCTCCATCCTGGTTCTGCTGAGATAAGACTGCTCCCAGGGCTTTATCTGAAGCATCTGTGGTTAAAATAAAAGGTTTTTCAAAGTCTGGAAATGTTAAAACATCATTTGAACATAAAATGTTTCAAATATTGAAATGGTTTTTTTGCTGATTCATCTAGTGTAATCGGGAAATGTTTAGATTAATTTTTAGGAATTTGGCGATGGCCATCCTCTCCTCTTAGAAGTTTCGTAAGGGGTTTTGCAAGGCTTGCGTAATTCTTTACGAAACGTCTATAGTATCCGGAGAGTCTTAAAAATGATCTTAAATCCTTAAGGTGTTTTGGTTCGGGATATTTTTGAATACATTCAACCTTTTTTAAATTTGGCTTGAGACCTTCCGCAGATACGATAAAACCGAGAAATTCAACTTCTATTTGATGAATTCAGACTTATCTGGTTGGATTTTAAAATTAGCTTCTTTTAATGTTTGTAGAATTGTTTTTTAAATTTCGCATGTGTTCTTCGAATGTTTTTTCCAAAAATGATAATGTCATCAATGTAGACATGACATATCTTTCCGATATGGTCTCTCAGAATATCATCCATCACTCTTTGGAAGATGGATGGTGCATTTTTGAGTCCAAAAGGCATTCTTATAAATTCAAATTTTCCATTATTCACAGAAAAGGCAGTTTTTTCTATGTCTTTTTTATTCATTGGAATTTGGTGAAAACTTGACGCTAGGTCAAGGGTGGTGAAGTATTTATTCGAACCTAAATTCGCTAAGACAGTAGAGGTGTCGGTTATTGGATATCTGTCACTGATTGTTTTTGAATTGATTTTTCTATAATCGATCAAAAGTCGATATTTTTTTTCATTAGAAGCATCCATTTTTTTATTAACAATCCATACTGGAGAATTGTATGGAGATCTCGAAGGTCTAATAATTCCGTCGAATAATAATTTTGTAATTTGTTTATTGACTTGATTTTTTAAAGCTTGAGGATAAGGATAGGTTTTACTATAAACCGGAAAATTATCGGTTGTTCTTATTTCTGCTTTTACCTTTGTGGTAAATGGAAGTTCTTTATCTGGAGGATGGAAAATATCTTTAAATTCTGTAAGAAGTTTTTTTAACTCATGTTTGTGATAGGCTTGGAGATGATCGTCTCTTACTTTTATTTGATTAACTTGCTGTATTTTATACTGTAAAATAGGTATTGTGAATTTGTTGTCAATAATTAATTTTTCATTTGCAGTATCGATTATAGAAAGTAAGGTAATGTAGAATTTATTCTAAAAAATTTAATTCACATTTTTCAAACTCTTCTGTTTCATCATCCTGTTGTTTGTCATGATTTTTCATGTAACGTTCGTATGAGGACATTTCAGAGTCATCATACTCCTTCAAACTTTCTTCGTTATAATCTGAGTATTCCACTGGGTAACCTTGATTTTTTTGAATGGTTTCGACATTAAAGACTCGTTGTCTTTTTAGTGGTGGTCGATTGTTTCGGGAGGAGCCTGGTCGGTTCCCATAATTAATTTGTCTAGACCTTATGGATTGATCGACATCCATGGGTTCTGGATCTTGTTGTTTAAAAGGATTTTTGGGTGGTAAACCTGTTGGTTTAAAATTTTGAAAATTGTTGTTATAGTTTGGTCGCATTCCAAACGGCTTTTGCATTGGTGCAAAATGTCGATTAACGAATGGTTTTGGTGGTAGAGGGGGTCTGTTAAATGCATTCCGTGGAGGATGCGGTACTTGTGGGATAAGATTTCTGGGCGCTGTTGGCACTGGCATCGTTCTTGGTTTGGTAAGCATTTTTCTACATTCAATATTTTGGAATGAGATACAGTAGCTATAAGCTGCTACTAGAGATGATGGTTCATAATTTCTTATGAATTTGTATACATCTCCATCTAGTCCTCGGATAAATGAATCAACCGCTTTTTTATTATATGTTTCTATTAATGCCTTCGATGCTTCTGGATGACTGAAACGGTCATACGTTTTGATTTGGTTTGCTATTAGACATTAGACGATTTACTTCGTCGTAATATACTTCAAGAGTGCATCCGTGTTGTTGCACGTTCATTAGTTGGAAATCTAATGTTTCCAAATCTCGTTTCTCCCCATAATATGTTATTAACGTTTTCTTGATTAGGTTCCAATTAATGCCCACGTTTGAGGCTACTAGGGAGTCATTTGCTTCCCCTCGAATTTTTCTACGCATGAAACTACATATCATATGAAATTTGTTTTGTGATTCCACTGTATTCCGTGCTGATGTTTGGTATAGTTTAACCAAACTATCAACATCGCTTATCCAGCTGTTCAATTCGCTGGGATCTCCCGAAAAGATCGGCAAATCTTTCACGAGGTCGGGAATCTTTTTTCAAATGTGTCCGGATTGACGGCACCTTCGTCCGGTTTTTGTAAAGTACAAAGGAGGATCATTATAGTCCTCAGACGCTTGTGTTTCCACGAGCTTCTAGTGCAGTTATTCTGCTTAATATTTGGTCAACTTCGGGACTAGACATTTTGAAAGAGAAATTGTTTAATGCCTGCATAAGGTTTTCCAGTTTAATTCACTTGTTTTTTATAAGTGTGTGTTTCACTGTTCACTGTAGTTATTTTTAATATTTTCTCTTCTCTTCACTTACATGTATTTTCCAAACATTTTGTGGGTATGCCACAAAACTGCGGGATACGTGTCGTCCTGCTTTGAATCCTTTAACAGTCGCGGTCAGGAACGTTTCGGAGCGCGTTGTTTGGGAGTTATCGAATCCTATTACCTTCCGTCGGCCGCTGCTCCGTTACCTCTTACGGTCGAAGTCGATTCGGTCGAGGCGATGACCCCAACGTTGCTGTCTTCCTTCTCAGTACGCCGAATTCATCCCTTTTCCAACAGGATGAGTGATTAGCCACCTGAAGATACTTGGGTATCTAACGTACATCTGCCACAGGAAATGTCACTTTTCACGGGGCGATCGGGAAAACTCTTTCGTCACCACCCTACGGGCATTTCTCCATACAAATGGTGAGAAAACAACTCAGATTCACTCAATCCGAGGCCAAATCACTCCATTCGACTTGGCCTTGGGTAGCCGGTAACCCAAAATCTACCGTCGTCGAGTTTGTGCCAGGCAGTTTTGCCTGCAGAATTTGGATACCTGTGGTAGTGACCCGCACACTATTTTATTTCACCCGCCGATGGTACTCGATCGCTTCGTTGTGGGTTTCTTTTCGTGGGTCTCCCCCTCCTCGCAAATTTCATCGCGCCCCTCACGCCTATCAATTCACACGGCAACTCTTTCGCTGATCGACTGATATTCCGTTTCATTATACCCGTCGCGGTCCGACCCACGACGGCCAGCCGTCACCCAATGTTTGCTATCTTGCCCACTTTCGTTCTTCAGATTATTCTGACGCACACACCTTTGCCAATGCAGTAAGCGCATGTGCACCTATACTACGCAGCACGCTTGTGGCTTTCGGTCCAGCGAAGTGAAGGCAGCACGCCGAACCAGCTGATCACCGTTGCTTTCGCTGTCTTCTGCATTTGGCGCTATCAAACCAAATCCGTAACCGCACAAAAGCATTCTGACTCCCCAGCTGGCCTCGATTGAGTGCCATTTGAAAAATTGAGCAGCCCGGAGAAAACTCCATACAAAAAAAACCGGCTCTCGCGGACTTGGCCGATTTTTGCGATGCCACTCTCGAACTTAGCCATCCGCAGATGCCGCGATAGCGGCGGAGACCCAGCGCTCCCGGACTTTGCCAAATTTTTCGATGCCGCTCTCGAACTTAGTCGGCCGCAGATGCCGCGATAGCAACGGAGCGCCCTTTTTGTGCGATCGAGTGCGCGTGACGATGTGCGTGTGGGTGTGTTTGCACTTTCGCACACCGAATCTCGCACGCAGAGTGATTTTGACATATCGATGTAAACAAAGCAGCACGGTAAGTTCGCTTAAGTTTTTTGCCGATAATTAAACAGTATTTTTACATTTCAGATGCTACAAAGTAAAAGCTTCACAATATCAAACTACAATCAATCATTAAACGTACGTTAACGTACGTACGGCTCGCAATTGCGAGCCAGTGCGACAAGTTGTTTACCACCGGATGATAAGTTCCGGACGACCTTATCGAAGCGAGCATCCATATCGCAGCGATGGATCATCTTTGGCAGGGAAATATAAGCAATTAGGTAAGTTATGCAGTGAAGTGGTTTTATTTAAAAAAGTACCTATATAATTTTAATGGCTGCAATAAGAACAGCAGTAAGCACTAGTGTGGCTTTGTTCCAGTGCTAGTGTTGTAATAGTGTTGTGTTTGGGGAGCCAATTCAAAAGCTTGAATACGGCCCGCGATGTTGGATAACAAATTGAAGAATTTTGTAGAAGAATTTTAATGATTCCATAACTATAGTGCTGTGTATCTAATGATTTTCTGTTCTATTTTATACAGCTTATCAGCCGGACTGTATGGTGTATGGACACCGTTGCGACAGTGGCTACCAAACGTTTCTCTACTCGAACGTGGCCGAGGTGAGGCGCGTGTTGATGTTTCTCATCGAACAGCTGCCCAAATAGACGACCGATTCGACCGGCACGGAAACCCCCGTCGGCCGCGTGACCGATCTGGAGAACCGCATTGTGGAAAATATGCACCAACAGCTGCGCAGCTCGTGGCGCAAGGACCACCAGGGGTCACCGTTGGACCTTCGGCAGGGGGGTAGGTTGGGACGCGGAATTGCCAAAATTCCCTTCATGACGCAGAGCGACGTGACGGAAGGTAAGAAACCAAACGCGAGAAACTTGGGAGGGACGGTTCATAATTTTTGGTTTTCCTATTTGTTGCATTAAGAGATCAAAGAGTACTGGCTGCGCCGAAGTGGTCTCTGGGACGAATCCGAAAGGGATTAAGTAGATCGGCAAGTGCCGTACAGCAACGCCGAACCGATGGTGGATCCTATCACGAAGCTACAGGCATACTACGCTCAGAAAAAAGTGTTGGGAGGAGCAATTGTGATCCCTGCTTTAGGTGGGACTAATCGGGTAGTTAGGGATCTAGTCACCTTGATTGAGTGTCATCGGGTCAGGCAGGACAGCTCGCTCTCTTCCCTTGGTGCCGTGGTAGCGGACGGACGTGTATTGCTTATCTTGTATATCGTATTTAAGTTTTAATGTGTTATCAATTTTAGAATAAACTTGATTGTATGCAGAACACAACAAAAAGCGAAATCTCCTCTCACGGAAGAGCTTTCGGCTGGCAGCGTGTCACCACCGACTCGAGAAGATCAGCTCACTGCGCTCGACGAAGGGATGGAAAGCATTCAAAAAGCCCTTCGGGAAATGCGTGCCGAGTGCCAGAAGCACCGTGCGCAGCGGGATACTGTCCGGGCGGGTGTGAAAGAGCTCGACCAGGTCGTGACAAAGCTGAAGGACGAAAAGAATGTCAAGGAAAGGACGCACATACTTCTCGAGAAGCATGTCCAATGATTGGACCATGGTGCACCTACTCGTCGAAGTGTGCTGATAACGATCATCATAACGGATAGACGGGCAAATCAGATGGTAAGCTATTACTTATATTTACTATCATAGTAGTAAGGATCATACCCCTAAGCTTGGCTTAATAACTCCTAAAGCATCAATTTGCCAACACTTTGCTTTCATTGAATGGCTCAACAGTTTTCATTATAAAAATTAAGTCCGTGAAATTTATATTGAATAACATTAAAATAGTGTTATCGTATGAAAAGATTAATGAACAAATCGTGAATATCCGATAAAACATGTAATTTCGTGTATCAACTGTGTTTAGTTGATATCGTAAATAATCAATAACAACTCTGCTATCGTTAACCTCCAATATCAACTCAATGACGATTTTTACAGATAAATATTTATTTTTCCAATTTTTTTCTTATTTTCATTACAGATTTACCACTGGATGCCGGAGTTTTGTATAATTCAACTGTAAGCAACCAAAAAATCGGTAAATAAATAAAATAAAAACAAGTAATTTTTGTTGAGCGTGTTTATTTCAAGCCAGGCGTCGGAGTGAAAGAAAAAATTTAAATGCCCGCGTGAGAAGTAACTCAAGGCCCTGAGGCTCTCGCGCGCTCACCACTGAAATAGCCCGCGATCCCGCTGCTATCGCGGGGAATTATCGCTGCCGGCTATAAGATGCCAACAACCCGCTATAAGCCGCCCAACTCGAGCTTATAGCATTGAAATGGCGGGTTGGGTCGTTCGTTAAACAGTGATAGTTGTATAACTGTTAGGTGATACTGTGGTTTTCTTAGTGAATGGTCTGTAGTTCCTGGTGGCTAATTTTCTAATGGAAAAGATGAGCGAATGGATGAAGGAAATGCGAAAGTCGCATAAATTGTACCGGATACTTGCTTCGAATGAAGCCCGCCTAAAGCGTCGTTGTGAAGAGGACATCGCAGAGGTAGCTGGACCAAGTGGCGCAACCACAGTGAAAATTTCATGCCAACAACTGGAAACCACCGCTCTTGTAGCAAACCCAAATATGGAGCATGCAGTTTGCGACGATTGTGACCCATTACCATGCAGCTGCGACGTCGACGAGGATTTGCCAGTATTCAGCGACGAAGACGACGACGAAGATGACGAGATGGATGAAAGTGAAGGAGGTCCCGATTTAAGTAAATTACCCTTTGACCAGAAGCTGAAGTATTGGGCATTAGCAGGAAACGTGTCCCATAGGTTGCTTAATGGACTTCTTCGAATCCTTCGTGAGGACACCAATCTTAAAATTCCCAAGGATGCCAGGACACTGCTCAAGACGCCTATAAACATCGGTAGTCAGATAATTACTATTCCTGGAGGGAAATACTGGTACAAGGGGATTGAAATTGGCCTGCAACAATATTTTCGGCTACAAGCTCCCGCTACAACGAAGCTAGAAATAACGCTGTCGATGGATGGTCTACCCCTTCATGTTAGCGGGTTAACCGCCCTTTGGCCGATTTTGATGAAAGTGCAGAGAATGCGGCAGGTGCCTGTCATCCCTGTTGCCATTTTTTGTGGCCAAACAAAACCATTGGACGTAGAGCAGTATCTGCGACCATTGGTAAATGAGTTAAATCATTTATTGAAAAATGGAATTGTGATGCATGGCAAACTATTTTCCATGCACCTGCGTTGCATTATTGCCGATGCACCGGCCAGAGCATTTATCAAGGGTAAGTGAAAAGTAAACACTGTTCCGCATTTCATCACTTCTAACGCATTTGTTTCAATCTATTCTTTCAGGAACCGCTTATTTCAATGGTACAGAAGGCTGCCTGAAATGTACTTGCAAGGGAGTAAAAGAGCAAGGAAGGATGGTGTTTCTCGGAGTCGGTGCAGAAAAACGTACGGATTCTTGCTTCAGATCAGGGGCCTACGACGGGGCTCATATTCGAGAAAAAACGCCACTTACCGATATACATAATTTTGACATCGTAGAAGACGTGATTGTTAGTGATCGTCTTCATTTAATTGATTTGGGCGTGACGAGGAAGCTGCTACAAGGATGGGTTAACGGTGTTTATACAAACAGCTCAAAATGGCCAAACCCAAAGCGTGAAGAAGTTTCGAAACAACTCGGAGCTATACAACTTCCATGTGAAATTATAAGAAAAGTTCGATCACTTAAACATCTTGGATTTTGGAAGGGCTCGGAATACCGAACTTTTCTTCACTACGGTGGAATTGTAGGAATCCAAAATCATTTGAGCGAAAGTGCATGCAAGCACTTCCTGAAATATTTCACAGCAATTACGTTGCTTTCTGCATCCTTCTACCGAGCGCATTGGGATGACGTGGGGAAGCTGCTAGATGAATTTGTTAAAGAATTTCCCCTAATCTACGGTCGAGAACACGTAACCAGCAACATACACTGTGTTCAGCATATACACGCAGAAGTTTGTCGATTTGGACCATTAGAAGATTTCTCGACATATCCGTTCGAAGGTTTTCTCCAACACATTACCCAAATGCCTCAACATGGCTACAAATGTCTGCAACAAGTGGCCAGCAGGATAACGGAACTTGTAGGCTTCGATGTTTATACAAATCGTTCAGCTTCGTGTTATCCACAACTTAAGAGAAAAGGACACTGTGTTACTCTGCATTTAACACCAAGTTTTGTTTTGAAACAGGGTGACCACAACGAGTGGTTCTTAACCAAAGATAATAAGGCCTATTATCTGACTCAAATTGTCTTGACAAAATTTCCAAAATGGTCGATTCGTATTATGAAGCGTGTTTGTGTTGTCAATTTGAGAAACAAAATTTAACGAATGTCAAAGTCCAAGCTCACAGTCAAAAACACCTATTACCTGACACAAACGGAAAGACAAAACTGTCAAACTGTTTTCCGTTAAATTATTGTTACGGAAAGCCCGCCAATTTCGTATAGGACGCTCATCACTGGCGAATTACAATGTAGGTATTGTACTTTGGAAAGTAGTAAAATTGAGTAATTGTTGATTTGTTTGGTGATTCGTAGGGAAGACACGCATGCAGAAATACGAACAGCAAAAAGGCAGTATGAAAAAATGGTGTCTCTCTTGGAAACAAGACCCGACATCGCTCGGGCTCGTTGTAAGGAAAACCAGAATAGCTTCTGGGCCGAAATGGCAGAAAACCTAAATGCACTAGGCCCACCGATCAGATCGCCTAATACATGGAGACGGGTGAGTGTTGTTGTATAACTAAAAATTTAATATTCTAATTTCAATTTTCTTTCCATGCTTCACACGTAGGTATGGTTTGACTACAAATGTGGAGTTAAAAAAAAATTGAGGGCTAATAAAAAATCTCTAATGGCCACAGGTGGTGGACCTTGCAAACAAATACCTCTCAATGATGTTGAGGAAAGAGTAGCCGATCTTGCAAATTTACATGCAACTGTAGCTGGTAATTTGGCTCGGTCTTTCGGGATTAATCCGGTGTCGACTATAACCGACCATAACAACAACACAAATCAACAAGCCGAGCATCCCGAACTAAGTGAAGAGCAGCAGAGCCGTGTACCTCCTGAACCTCTTGTACCTCCTGCATCTCCTGCACCTCCTAGAAGAACAAAACGCAAAAACACCGAGGCAGTCTTACGCCAAAACCAGGAGATGATCGACGTAATGAAAAATCATTGCGAAATCCAAACAAAGAAGCTAAAACTGCAGGAAGAAACTATCATAGCCATAAGAGAGGCTACTGAGCAGCTGAAAATTGCCAATTACCGAAGAAATAACGTTTCCATAGAGTAAGTTAGGTCTATTATAAAGTTAAATTTATGTCTTTTTTCAAGATCTCTTAAGAGGTATGTTATGTGAATCATACTGTGAACTCTGTGAATTGTTTTTGGAGTGCAATGAAATAATAAAATGTGATCTTTTTGCAATTATTACAATTAGGCACTGATTGTTTTGTAAACATTGCTTTGACAGATTGATTTGGCTAATTCAACGAAACAAAAACTTGACGAAACTTGTCTTGTCTCAAGAACGGTTTCATAATACCAAATTTATTTCCGTTTGTTTTGACTGACTTGTCTTGAGACTTTTCCGTTTGTGTATCATAATCGGTCCTAATAAGGCCTATTATCTGACTCAAATTGTCTTGACAAAATTTCCAAAATGGTCGATTCGTATTATGAAGCGTGTTTGTGTTGTCAATTTGAGAAACAAAATTTAACGAATGTCAAAGTCCAAGCTCACAGTCAAAAACACCTATTACCTGACACAAACGGAAAGACAAAACTGTCAAACTGTTTTCCGTTAGATTATTGTTACGGAAAGCCCGCCAATTTCGTATAGGACGCTCATCACTGGCGAATTACAATGTAGGTATTGTACTTTGGAAAGTAGTAAAATTGAGTAATTGTTGATTTGTTTGGTGATTCGTAGGGAAGACACGCATGCAGAAATACGAAAAGCAAAAAGGTAGTATGAAAAAATGGTGTCTCTGTTGGAAACAAGACCCGACATCGCTCGGGCTCGTTGTAAGGAAAACCAGAATAGCTTCTGGGCCGAAATGGCAGAAAACCTAAATCCACTAGGCCCACCGATCAGATCGCCTAATACATGGAGACGGGAGAGTGTTGTTGTACAACTAAAAATTTAATATTCTAATTTCAATTTTCTTTCCATGCTTCACACGTAGGTATGGTTTGACTACAAATGTGGAGTTAAAAAAAAATTGAGGGCTAATAAAAAATCTCTAATGGCCACAGGTGGGGTGAGTCCTTTTGCCCTAACTGGTGGAAATTTCGGTTCTATTTCCTTAAGTTTGTCCAGGAAAATTTCCTTGGACACGCGGAAATTTTTTTTGAATCTGAAAAGAATAAACATGTTTGAGAACATTGCTGCACAACATTTTACACAACACAAAAACAGCCGATTGGATTACGATGAGAATTCTCACGCTTGTGTATTCAACTCCATAGGGTCGAACATGCTTCGGAGGAGTCGACGTTGGTTTGCAAGATTTGGTCGACTTTCTTCTTCACTGCTATCGTTGCTCACATAGTATGAAAAAATCATTGTAACACCACAAATCAGGAAACACAAATCAGGAAATCAACCAGCAACTAATCCACGACTAACACTTGTGTTTACAATTAGGCACTGATTGTTTTGTAAACATTGCTTTGACAGATTGATTTGGCTAATTCAACGAAACAAAAACTTGACGAAACTTGTCTTGTCCCAAGAACGGTTTCATAATACCAAATTTATTTCCGTTTGTTTTGACTGACTTGTCTTGAGACTTTTCCGTTTGTGTATCATAATCGGTCCTAATATTATAATGAAATATCAAACGGCTTCGAATTCGTCTTCGTCAAGTTCTTGGATCAATGGATTATTTCGTGTGGGGCGCGGTGGAACGGGACACCAACAGAACCTCCAGCAACACCAAGGCGGAGCAGATGGTGAAAATCAGGTCCGTTTTCGCGGCCTTACCCCGCGAAACTATCGCCAGGGCTTGTTCCCGGTTCCGGAGACGGGCGGAGGCCGTCCTGCTGCTGTCTGCGCCCCTGGGCACAGAAACTGTAACGACCCAAGGAACACAAACTTATCGATTCGACCCGAACCCAGTATGGGTCCATACAAAATTACCCCTCCGGAGACACATTTCACTAAAAATACGCTTCTATTCAAACATACCGTTTTTCACGCGCAACATCCTCCATTTTCATGACAACATTTTGACGATCCCCTTCTTTAGTTTTCGCAGTTGGCATTTTTATACCTCGCATTTTTCCCACGTATGGATTTACTTGTTTGTTTTTTTGTTCGGCACGCAAGTGCGATACATTAATAAAAAACTGTAAGCGATTGTTTCAAATAATTTGTTTTTTTATTTGAAAAGAACAAAATGGCCGAGAAATTATACCGTCAAAATAATTATTTGACTCGCAAAAGAAGTTTACACAATCTGGTATGAGGAAACCTCTTCTTTTCTGGCAATCTCATAGATGCACAAAAGAGCTGACTGCGCACTTCTGCGTCTCGTACAGAGCGGGTGACAGGTAAAACAAAAAGGAATGATCATTTAGAGCCATGCTTAACATAAACCAATATGTAATGCGAAACGTAAGCATTACCCAACGATCGCCAAAGTGGAACATTATACACATTCGGTTACAATGCGTTGACTGATTCTTCCAAGTTAACGAGGCTAGCTGATTGACCGAATGTTTGACAGAGCTGTAAGCCAGAAGAGCACCTAGACATGTATGTGGTTGTGCAGTTAACCGAGGCACCACATGCTTCCACGCCCCACTGCCATCTTTAATGATTGTCATCAGTTGCTGATAAACATTTGTGGAAACGATTTCTCGATCAAAATATATCAAAACCATAATAGAAGAATATGATGCGAGGGGTAACTGCTCTAACACATATATGCCTAGCTGCGGTGTGAAGCTTACAGCGCTGTTAAACTCGGCTGTTACCGAAAATGCTGCATATAAAGCGAAAATGCGTTGCTAGCCTCGAAATGCTTCCCTTGGAAAGATGGCTCATACCACCAAGTACCATTGGTTAGCAGTCTGTAGGAAAAGTTCAACAAAATATCATACACACCCAAACACACACATAATGCGCACCACCTTAAAACTGGCAGACAAAACCAGTTATAATCAATATTATTTATTATAATATTTATTTTATTATGTTCGTCATGTATATTAAGCTCGACGTATTTTTTTAACATAAAATTAAACTTGTATCACATCCTCCGGTTGTTTGCTGCGACCCAGGTACTTGCACCAGCTTGTTCGGCGTTGGATGTATGCGCGCAATTTTTCCATCGTCGTGGCTGTCTGCTCCTGCTGCTGTATGCGCCCAGGGTATAGTACTTGTATCGTATCCTTTGGTTGATCGATCCACGGCCTGGCGAAGATTTTTGTCGACGATGGGCACAGAAACAGTTACGTAAGCTACTAAAAGCCGGTCCACAGCGGATTTTGGATGCCTTCGCGTCGATCCGGGGACGGGTATGCTCCTGCGCTGTCTGCGCCCCTGGTACTGGACTTGTATCACATCCTCTGGTTGTTCGCTGCGACCCAGGAACTTGTATGCGCCCCTGGTACTGAACTTGTATTGTATCTTCTGGTTGATCGATCCACTGCCCGGCGAAGATTTTTGTTCACGATGGGCGCCGAAACTGTAACGTAAGCTACTAAAAGCTGGTCCACAGCGGATTTTGGAAGTCGTCGCGGCTGTATGCTCCTGCTGCTGTATGCGCCTCTGGTACTGAACTTGTATCGTATCCTCTAATTGTTCAATCCGCGGCCCGGCGACGATATTTGTCGACGATGTGCGCAGAAACTGTAACGTAAGCTACTAAAAGCCGGTCCACAGCGGATTTTGGGTGCCTTCGCGTCGATCCGGGAACGGGTATGCTCCTGCGCTGTCTGCGCCTCTGATACTGGACTTGTAGCACATCATCTGACTGTTTGCTGCGACCCACTTACTTGCACTAGTTGATTCGGAGTTGGATGTATACGCGCAATTTTTCCGTCGTCGCGGCTGTATGCTCCTGCTGCTCTACGCGCCCGTGGTACTGAACGTGTATCGTATCCACTGGTTGATCGATCCACGGCCTGGCGAAGATTTTTGTCCACGATGGGTGCCGAAACTGTAACGTAAGCTACTAAGAGCCGGTTCACAACGGGTTTCGGATGGCTTCGCGTCGATCCGGGGATGGGTATGCTCCTGCTGCTGTCTGCGCCTCTGGTGCTGGACTTGTATCACATCCTCTGGTTATTTGCTGCGACCCGGGTACTTGCACCTGGTGGGTCATCGTGGCTGTATGAATCTGCTGCTGTATGCGCCCCTGGTACTGAACTTGTATTGTATCTTCTGGTTGATCGATCCACAGCCCTTCGAAGATTTTTGTCCATGATGGGTGCCGAAACTGTAACGTAAGCTACTATAAGCCGGTCGACAGCGGATTTTGGATGCCTTCGCGCCGCTTCAGGGACGGGTGTGCTCCTGCGCTGTCTGCGCCCCTGTTACTGGACTTATATCTAATTCTCTGGTTGTTCGCTGCGACCCAGAAACTTGCACCAGCTAGCTCGGCGTTGGATGTATACGCTCAATTTTCCGTCGTCGCGGCTGTATGCTCCTGCTGCTGTATGCGCCCGTGGTACTGAACTTGTATCGTATCCACTGGTTGATCGATCCGTGGCCCGGCGAAGATTTTTGTCCACGATGGGCGCAGAAACTGTAACGTAAGCTACTAAAAGCCGGTCCACAACGGGTTTTGGATGGCTTCGCGTCGATCCGGGGATGGGTATGCTCTTGCGCTGTCTGCGCCTCTGGTACTGGACTTGTAGCACATCCTCTGGTTGTTTGCTGCGGCCCACTTACTTGCACTAGCTGATTCGGCCTTGGATGTATACGCGCAATCTTTCCGTCGTCGCGGCTGTATGCTCCTGCTGCTGTATGCGCCCGTGGTACTGAACTTGTATCGTATCCTCTGATTGATCGATCCACGGCCCGGCGACGATATTTGTCGACGATGTGCGCAGAAACTGTAACGTAAGGTACTTAAAGCCGGTCCACAACGAGTTTTGGATGGCTTCGCGTCGATCCGGGGACGGGTATGCTCCTGCGCTGTCTGCGCCTCTGGTACTGGACTTATAGCACATCCTCTGGTTGTTTGCTGCGACCCACTTAGTTGCATCAGCTGGTTTGTCGTTGGATGTATGCGCGCAATCATTCCGTCGACGCGGCTGTATGCTCCTGCTGCTGTCTGCGCCAGTGGTACTGAACTTGTATCGTATCCTCTGATTGATCGATCCACGGCCCGGCGACGATATTTGTCGACGATGGGCGCAGAAACTGTAACGTAAGCTACTTAAAGCCGGTCCACAACGAGTTTTGGATGGCTTCGCGTCGATCCGGGGACGGGAATGCTCCTGCGCTGTCTGCGCCTCTGGTACTGGACTTATAGCACATCCTCTGGTTGTTTGCTGCGACCCACTTAGTTGCATCAGCTGGTGTGTCGTTAGGTGTATGCGTGCAATCTTTCCGTCGACGCGGCTGTATGCTCCTGCTGCTGTCTGCGCCAGTGGTACTGGACTTGTATCGTATCCTCCGATTGATCGATCCACGGCCCGGCGACGATATTTGTCGACGATGGGCGCAGAAACTGTAACGTAAGGTACTAAAAGCCGGTCCACAACGGGTTTTGGATGGCTTCGCGTCGATCCGGGGATGGGTATGCTCCTGCGCTGGCTGCGCCTCTGGTACTGGACTTGTAGCACATCCTCTGGTTGTTTGCTGCGACCCACTTACTTGCACTAGCTGATTCGGCCTTGGATGTATACACGCAATTTTTCATTCGTCACGGCTGTATGCTCCTGCTGCTGTATGCGCCCGTGGTACTGAACTTGTATCGTATCCACTGGTTGATCTATCCACGGCCTGGCGAAGATTTTTGTCCACGGTGGGTGCCGAAACTGTAACGTAAGCTACTAAGGCCGGTTCACAACGGGTTTCGGATGGCTTCGCGTCGATCCGGGGATGGGTATGCTCCTGCTGCTGTCTGCGCCTCTGGTACCGGACTTGTATCACATTCTCTGGTTGTTCGCTGCGACCCAGGAACTTGCACCAGCTAGCTCGGCGTTGGATGTATACGCTAATTTTCTCCCTCGTCGCGGCTGTATGCTCCTGCTGCTGTCTGCGCCAGTGGTACTGAACTTGTATCGTATCCTCTGATTGATCGATCCACGGCCCGGCGACGATATTTGTCGACGATGTGCGCAGAAACTGCAACGTAAGGTACTTAAAGCCGGTCCACAACGAGTTTTGGATGGCTTCGCGTCGATCCGGGGATGGGTATGCTCCTGCGCTGTCTGCGCCTCTGGTACTGGACTTATAGCACATCCTCTGGTTGTTTGCTGCGACCCACTTAGTTGCATCAGCTGGTTTGTCGTTAGATGTATGCGTGCAATCTTTCCGTCGACGCGGCTGTATGCTCCTGCTGCTGTCTGCGCCAGTGGTACTGGACTTGTGTCGTATCCTCCGATTGATCGATCCACGGCCCGGCGACGATATTTGTCGACGATGGGCGCAGAAACTGTAACGTAAGCTACTAAGAGCCGATCCACAACGGGTTTTGGATGGCTTCGCGTCGATCCGGGGATGTTTATGCTCCTGCGCTGTCTGCGCCTCTGGTACTTGATTTGTAGCACATGCTCTGGTTGTTTGCTGCGACCCACTTACTTGCACCAGCTGGTTTGTCGTTGGATGTATGCACGCAATCTTTCCGTCGACGCGGCTGTATGCTCCTGCTGCTGTCTGCGCCAGTGGTACTGAACTTGTATCGTATCCTCTGATTGATCGATCCACGGCCCGGCGACGATATTTGTCGACGATGTGCGCAGAAACTGTAACGTAAGGTACTTAAAACCGGTCCACAACGAGTTTTGGATGGCTTCGCGTCGATCCGGAGACGGGTATGCTCCTGCGCTGTCTGCGCCTCTGGTACTGGACTTGTAGCACATCCTCTGGTTGTTTGCTGCGACCCACTTACTTGCATCAGCTGGTTTGTCGTTGGATGTATGCGCGCAATCTTTCCGTCGACGCGGCTGTATGCTTCTGCTGCTGTCTGCGCCAGTGGTACTGAACTTGTATCGTATCCTCTGATTGATCGATCCACGGCCCGGCGACGATATTTGTCGACGATGGGCGCAGAAACTGTAACGTAAGCTACTTAAAGCCGGTCCACAACGGGTTTTGGATGGCTTCACGTCGATCCGGGGATGGGTATGCCCCTGCGCTGTCTGCGCCTCTGGTACTGGACTTGTAGCACATCCTCTGGTTGTTTGCTGCGACCCACTTACTTGCACCAGCTGGTTTGTCGTTGGATGTATGCGCGCAATCTTTCCGTCGACGCGGCTGTATGCTCCTGCTGCTGTCTGCGCCAGTGGTACTGGACTTGTATCGTATCCTCTGATTGATCGATCCACGGCCCGGCGACGATATTTGTTCACGATGTGCGCAGAAACTGTAACGTAAGGTACTTAAAGCCGGTCCACAACGAGTTTTGGATGGCTTCGCGTCGATCCGGGGACGGGTATGCTCCTGCGCTGTCTGCGCCTTTGGTACTGGACTTGTAGCACATCCTCTAGTTGTTTGCTGCGACCCACTTACTTGCACCAGCTGGTTTGTCGTTGGATGTATGCGCGCAATCTTTCCGTCGACGCGGCTGTATGCTCCTGCTGCTGTATGCGCCAGTGGTACTGAACTTGTATCGTATCCTCTGATTGATCGATCCACGGCCCGGCGACGATATTTGTCGACGATGTGCGCAGAAACTGTAACGTAAGGTACTTAAAGCCGGTCCACAACGGGTTTTGGATGGCTTCGCGTCGATCCGGGGATGAGTATGCTCCTGCGCTGTCTGCGCCTCTGGTACTGGACTTGTAGCACATCCTCTGGTTATTTGCTGCGACCCGGGTACTTGCACCTGCTGGGTCATCGTGGCTGTATGCTCCTGCTGCTGTCTGCGCCAGTGGTACTGAACTTGTATCGTATCCTCTGATTGATCGATCCAAGGCCCGGCGACGATATTTGTCGACGATGGGCGCAGAAACTGTAACGTAAGGTACTAAAATCCGGTCCACAACGGGTTTTGGATGGCTTCGCGTCGATCCGGGGATGGGTATGCTCCTGCGCTGTCTGCGCCTCTGGTACTGGACTTGTAGCACATCCTCTGGTTGTTTGCTGCGACCCACTTACTTGCATCAGCTGGTTTGTCGTTAGATGTATGCGCGCAATCTTTCCGTCGACGCGGCTGTATGCTCCTGCTGCTGTCTGCGCCAGTGGTACTGAACTTGTATCGTATCCTCTGATTGATCGATCCACGGCCCGGCGACGATATTTGTCGACGATGGGTGCAGAAACTGTTACGTAAGCTACTAAAAGCCGGTCCACAACGGGTTTTGGATGGCTTCGCGTCGATCCGGGGATGGGTATGCTCCTGCGCTGTCTGCGCCTCTGGTACTGGACTTGTAGCACATCCTCTGGTTGTTTGCTGCGACCCACTTATTTGCACTAGCTGATTCGGCCTTGTATGTATACGCGCAATTTTTCATTCGTCGCGGCTGTATGCTCCTGCTGCTGTCTGCGCCAGTGGTACTGAACTTGTATCGTATCCACTGATTGATCGATCCACGGCCTGGCGAAGATTTTTGTCCACGATGGGTGCCGAAACTGTAACTTAAGCTACTAAGAGCCGGTTCACAACGGGTTTCGGATGGCTTCGCGTCGATTCGGGGATGGGTATGCTCCTGCTGCTGTCTGCGCCTCTGGTACCGGACTTGTATCACAATCTCTGGTTGTTCGCTGCGACCCAGGAACTTGCACCAGCTAGCTCGGCGTTGGATGTATACGCTCATTTTCTCCCTCGTCGCGGCTGTATGCTCGTGCTGCTGTCTGCGCCCCTGGTACTGAACTTGTATCGTATCCACTGGTTGATCGATCCACGGCCTGGCGAAGAATTTTGCCCACGATGGGCGAAGAAACTGTAACGTAAGCTACTAAGAGCCGGTCCACAACGGGTTTTGGATGGCTTCGCGTCGATCCGGGGATGGGTATGCTCCTGCGCTGTCTGCGCCTCTGGTATTGGACTTGTAGCACATCCTCTGGTTGTTTGCTGCGACCCACTTACTTGCATCAGCTGGTTTGTCGTTGGATGTATGCGCGCAATCTTTCCGTTGACGCGGCTGTATGCTCCTGCTGCTGTCTGCGCCAGTGGTACTGAACTTGTATCGTATCCTCTGATTGATCGATCCACGTCCCGGCGACGATTTTTGTCGACGATGTGCGCAGAAACTGTAACGTAAGGTACTTAAAGCCGGTCCACAACGAGTTTTGGATGGCTTCGCGTCGATCCGGGGATGGGTATGCTCCTGCGCTGTCTGCGCCTCTGGTACTGGACTTATAGCACATCCTCTGGTTGTTTGCTGCGACCCACTTAGTTGCATCAGCTGGTTTGTCGTTAGATGTATGCGTGCAATATTTCCGTCGACGCGGCTGTATGCTCCTGCTGCTGTCTGCGCCAGTGGTACTGGACTTGTGTCGTATCCTCCGATTGATCGATCCACGGCCCGGCGACGATATTTGTCGACGATGGGCGCAGAAACTGTAACGTAAGCTACTAAAAGCCGGTCCACAACGGGTTTTGGATGGCTTCGCGTCGATTTGGGGATGGGTATGCTCCTGCGCTGTCTGCGCCTTTGGTACTGGACTTGTAGCACATCCTCTGCGATCCTCGTTGTTTGCTGCGACCCACTTACTTGCATCAGCTGGTTTGTCGTTGGATTTATGCGCGCAATCTTTCCGTCGACGCGGCTGTATGCTTCTGCTGCTGTCTGCGCCAGTGGTACTGAACTTGTATCGTATCCTCTGATTGATCGATCCACGGCCCGGCGACGATATTTGTCGACGATGGGCGCAGAAACTGTAACGTAAACTACTAAAATCCGGTCCACAACGGGTTTTGGATGGCTTCGCGTCAATCCGGGGATGGGTATGCTCCTGCGCTGTCTGCGCCTCTGGTACTGGACTTGTAGCACATCCTCTGGTTGTTCGCTGCGACCCAGAAACTTGCACCAGCTAGCTCGGCGTTGGATGTATACGCTCAATTTTCCGTCGTCGCGGCTGTATGCTCCTGCTGCTGTATGCGCCCGTGGTACTGAACTTGTATCGTATCCACTGGTTGATCGATCCGTGGCCCGGCGAAGATTTTTGTCCACGATGGGCGCAGAAACTGTAACGTAAGCTACTAAAAGCCGGTCCACAACGGGTTTTGGATGGCTTCGCGTCGATCCGGGGATGGGTATGCTCTTGCGCTGTCTGCGCCTCTGGTACTGGACTTGTAGCACATCCTCTGGTTGTTTGCTGCGGCCCACTTACTTGCACTAGCTGATTCGGCCTTGGATGTATACGCGCAATTTTTCCGTCGTCGCGGCTGTATGCTCCTGCTGCTGTATGCGCCCGTGGTACTGAACTTGTATCGTATCCTCTGATTGATCGATCCACGGCCCGGCGACGATATTTGTCGACGATGTGCGCAGAAACTGTAACGTAAGGTACTTAAAGCCGGTCCACAACGAGTTTTGGATGGCTTCGCGTCGATCCGGGGACGGGTATGCTCCTGCGCTGTCTGCGCCTCTGGTACTGGACTTATAGCACATCCTCTGGTTGTTTGCTGCGACCCACTTAGTTGCATCAGCTGGTTTGTCGTTGGATGTATGCGCGCAATCATTCCGTCGACGCGGCTGTATGCTCCTGCTGCTGTCTGCGCCAGTGGTACTGAACTTGTATCGTATCCTCTGATTGATCGATCCACGGCCCGGCGACGATATTTGTCGACGATGTGCGCAGAAACTGTAACGTAAGCTACTTAAAGCCGGTCCACAACGAGTTTTGGATGGCTTCGCGTCGATCCGGGGACGGGAATGCTCCTGCGCTGTCTGCCCCTCTGGTACTGGACTTATAGCACATCCTCTGGTTGTTTGCTGCGACCCACTTAGTTGCATCAGCTGGTGTGTCGTTAGGTGTATGTGTGCAATCTTTCCGTCGACGCGGCTGTATGCTCCTGCTGCTGTCTGCGCCAGTGGTACTGGACTTGTATCGTATCCTCCGATTGATCGATCCACGGCCCGGCGACGATATTTGTCGACGATGGGCGCAGAAACTGTAACGTAAGGTACTAAAAGCCGGTCCACAACGGGTTTTGGATGGCTTCGCGTCGATCCGGGGATGGGTACGCTCCTGCGCTGGCTGCGCCTCTGGTACTGGACTTGTATCACATCCTCTGGTTATTTGCTGCGACCCGGGTACTTGCACCTGCTGGGTCATCGTGGCTATATGCTTCTGCTGCTGTCTGCGCCAGTGGTACTGAACTTGTATCGTATCCTCTGATTGATCGATCCACTGCCCGGCGACGATATTTGTCGACGATGGGCGCAGAAACTGTAACGTAAGCTACTAAAAGCCGGTCCACAACGGGTTTTGGATGGCTTCGCGTCGATTCGGGGATGGGTATGCTCCTACGCTGTCTGCGCCTCTGGTACTGGACTTGAAGCACATCATCTGGTTGTTTGCTGCGACCCACTTACTTGCATCAGCTGGTTTGTCGTTGGATGTATGCGCGCAATCTTTCCGTCGACGCGGCTGTATGCTCCTGCTGCTGTCTGCGCCAGTGGTACTGAACTTGTATCGTATCCTCTGATTGATCGATCCACGGCCCGGCGACAATATTTGTCGACGATGGGCGCAGAAACTGTAACGTAAGCTACTAAGAGCCGATCCACAACGGGTTTTGGATGGCTTCGCGTCGATCCGGGGATGGGTATGCTCCTGCGCTGTCTGCGCCTCTGGTACTGGACTTGTAGCACATGCTCTGGTTGTTTGCTGCGACCCACTTACTTGCACCAGCTGGTTTGTCGTTGGATGTATGCACGCAATCTTTCCGTCGACGCGGCTGTATGCTCCTGCTGCTGTCTGCGCCAGTGGTACTGAACTTGTATCGTATCCTCTGATTGATCGATCCACGGCCCGGCGACGATATTTGTCGACGATGTGCGCAGAAACTGTAACGTAAGGTACTTAAAGCCGGTCCACAACGAGTTTTGGATGGCTTCGCGTCGATCCGGAGACGGGTATGCTCCTGCGCTGTCTGCGCCTCTGGTACTGGACTTGTAGCACATCCTCTGGTTGTTTGCTGCGACCCACTTACTTGCATCAGCTGGTTTGTCGTTGGATGTATGCGCGCAATCTTTCCGTCGACGCGGCTGTATGCTTCTGCTGCTGTCTGCGCCAGTGGTACTGAACTTGTATCGTATCCTCTGATTGATCGATCCACGGCCCGGCGACGATATTTGTCGACGATGGGCGCAGAAACTGTAACGTAAGCTACTTAAAGCCGGTCCACAACGGGTTTTGGATGGCTTCACGTCGATCCGGGGATGGATATGCTCCTGCGCTGTCTGCGCCTCTGGTACTAGACTTGTAGCACATCCTCTGGTTGTTTGCTGCGACCCACTTACTTGCACCAGCTGGTTTGTCGTTGGATGTATGCGCGCAATCTTTCCGTCGACGCGGCTGTATGCTCCTGCTGCTGTCTGCGCCAGTGGTACTGAACTTGTATCGTATCCTCCGATTGATCGATCCACGGCCTGGCGACGATATTTGTCGACGATGTGCGCAGAAACTGTAACGTAAGGTACTTAAAGCCGGTCCACAACGGGTTTTGGATGGCTTAGCGTCGATCCGGGGATGGGTATGCTCCAGCGCTGTCTGCGCCTCTGGTACTGGACTTGTAGCACATCCTCTGGTTATTTGCTGCGACCCGGGTACTTGCACCTGCTGGGTCATCGTGGCTGTATGCTCCTGCTGCTGTCTGCGCCAGTGGTACTGAACTTGTATCGTATCCTCTGATTGATCGATCCAAGGCCCGGCGACGATATTTGTCGACGATGGGCGCAGAAACTGTAACGTAAGGTACTAAAAGCCGGTCCACAACGGGTTTTGGATGGCTTCGCGTCGATCCGGGGATAGGTATGCTCCTGCGCTGTCTGCGCCTCTGGTACTGGACTTGTAGCACATCCTCTGGTTGTTTGCTGCGACCCACTTACTTGCATCAGCTGGTTTGTCGTTGGATGTATGCGCGCAATCTTTCCGTCGACGCGGCTGTATGCTTCTGCTGCTGTCTGCGCCAGTGGTACTGAACTTGTATCGTATCCTCTGATTGATCGATCCACTGCCCGGCGACGATATTTGTCGACGATGGGCGCAGAAACTGTAACGTAAGCTACTAAAAGCCGGTCCACAACGGGTTTTGGATGGCTTCGCGTCGATTCGGGGATGGGTATGCTCCTGCGCTGTCTGCGCCTCTGGTACTGGACTTGAAGCACATCATCTGGTTGTTTGCTGCGACCCACTTACTTGCATCAGCTGGTTTGTCGTTGGATGTATGCGCGCAATCTTTCCGTCGACGCGGCTGTATGCTCCTGCTGCTGTCTGCGCCAGTGGTACTGAACTTGTATCGTATCCTCTGATTGATCGATCCACGGCCCGGCGACGATATTACAACTGTAACGTAAACTACTAAAAGCCGGTCCACAACGGGTTTTGGATGGCTTCGCGTCGATCCGGGGATGGGTATGCTCCTGCGCTATCTGCGCCTCTGGTACTGGACTGATCCTCTGGTTGTTTGCTGCGACCCACTTAGTTGCATCAGCTGGTTTGTCGTTAGATGTATGCGTGCAATCTTTCCGTCGACGCGGCTGTATGCTCCTGCTGCTGTCTGCGCCAGTGGTACTGGACTTGTGTCGTATCCTCTGATTGATCGATCCACGGCCCGGCGACGATATTTGTCGACGATGGGCGCAGAAACTGTAACGTAAGCTACTAAGAGCCGATCCACAACGGGTTTTGGATGGCTTCGCGTCGATCCGGGGATGGGTATGCTCCTGCGCTGTCTGCGCCTCTGGTACTGGACTTGTAGCACATGCTCTGGTTGTTTGCTGCGACCCACTTACTTGCACCCGCTGGTTTGTCGTTGGATGTATGCACGCAATCTTTCCGTCGACGCGGCTGTATGCTCCTGCTGCTGTCTGCGCCAGTGGTACTGAACTTGTATCGTATCCTCTGATTGATCGATCCACGGCCCGGCGACGATATTTGTCGACGATGTGCGCAGAAACTGTAACGTAAGGTACTTAAAGCCGGTCCACAACGAGTTTTGGATGGCTTCGCGTCGATCCGGAGACGGGTATGCTCCTGCGCTGTCTGCGCCTCTGGTACTGGACTTGTAGCACATCCTCTGGTTGTTTGCTGCGACCCACTTACTTGCATCAGCTGGTTTGTCGTTGGATGTATGCGCGCAATCTTTCCGTCGACGCGGCTGTATGCTTCTGCTGCTGTCTGCGCCAGTGGTACTGAACTTGTATCGTATCCTCTGATTGATCGATCCAAGGCCCGGCGACGATATTTGTCGACGATGGGCGCAGAAACTGTAACGTAAGCTACTTAAAGCCGGTCCACAACGGGTTTTGGATGGCTTCACGTCGATCCGGGGATGGGTATGCTCCTGCGCTGTCTGCGCCTCTGGTACTGGACTTGTAGCACATCCTCTGGTTGTTTGCTGCGAACCACTTACTTGCACCAGCTGGTTTGTCGTTGGATGTATGCGCGCAATCTTTCCGTCGACGTGGCTGTATGCTCCTGCTGCTGTCTGCGCCAGTGGTACTGAACTTGTATCGTATCCTCCGATTGATCGATCCACGGCCTGGCGACGATATTTGTCGACGATGTGCGCAGAAACTGTAACGTAAGGTACTTAAAGCCGGTCCACAACGGGTTTTGGATGGCTTCACGTCGATCCGGGGATGGGTATGCTCCTGCGCTGTCTGCGCCTCTGGTACTGGACTTGTAGCACATCCTCTGGTTGTTTGCTGCGACCCACTTACTGGCACTAGCTGATTCGGCCTTGGATGTATACGCGCAATTTTTCATTCGTCGCGGCTGTATGCTCCTGCTTGTGTCTGCGCCAGTGGTACTGAACTTGTATCGTATCCTCTGATTGATCGATCCACGGCCCGGCGACGATATTTGTTCACGATGTGCGCAGAAACTGTAACGTAAGGTACTTAAAGCCGGTCCACAACGAGTTTTGGATGGCTTCGCGTCGATCCGGGGACGGGTATGCTCCTGCGCTGTCTGCGCCTTTGGTACTGGACTTGTAGCACATCCTCTAGTTGTTTGCTGCGACCCACTTACTTGCACCAGCTGGTTTGTCGTTGGATGTATGCGCGCAATCTTTCCGTCGACGCGGCTGTATGCTCCTGCTGCTGTGTGCGCCAGTGGTATTGAACTTGTATCGTATCCTCTGATTGATCGATCCACGGCCCGGCGAAGATATTTGTCGACGATGTGCGCAGAAACTGTAACGTAAGGTACTTAAAGCCGGTCCACAACGGTTTTTGGATGGCTTCGCGTCGATCCGGGGATGGGTATGCTCCTGCGCTGTCTGCGCCTCTGGTACTGGACTTGTAGCACATCCTCTGGTTATTTGCTGCGACCCGGGTACTTGCACCTGCTGGGTCATCGTGGCTGTATGCTCCTGCTGCTGTCTGCGCCAGTGGTACTGAACTTGTATCGTATCCTCTGATTGATCGATCCACTGCCCGGCGACGATATTTGTCGACGATGTGCGCAGAAACTGTAACGTAAGCTACTAAAAGCCGGTCCACAACGGGTTTTGGATGGCTTCGCGTCGATTCGGGGATGGGTATGCTCCTGCGCTGTCTGCGCCTTTGGTACTGGACTTGTAGCACATCCTCTAGTTGTTTGCTGCGACCCACTTACTTGCACCAGCTGGTTTGTCGTTGGATGTATGCGCGCAATCTTTCCGTCGACGCGGCTGTATGCTCCTGCTGCTGTATGCGCCAGTGGTACTGAACTTGTATCGTATCCTCTGATTGATCGATCCACGGCCCGGCGACGATATTTGTCGACGATGTGCGCAGAAACTGTAACTTAAGCTACTAAAAGCCGGTCCACAACGGGTTTTGGATGGCTTCGCGTCGATTCGGGGATGGGTATGCTCCTGCGCTGTCTGCGCCTCTGGTACTGGACTTGTAGCACATCCTCTGGTTGTTTGCTGCGACCCACTTACTTGCATCAGCTGGTTTGTCGTTGGATGTATGCGCGCCATCTTTCCGTCGACGCGGCTGTATGCTTCTGCTGCTGTCTGCGCCAGTGGTACTGAACTTGTATCGTATCCTCTGATTGATCGATCCACGGCCCGGCGACGATATTTGTCGACGATGGGCGCAAAAACTGTAACGTAAACTACTAAAATCCGGTCCACAACGTGTTTTGGATGGCTTCGCGTCGATCCGGGGATGGGTATGCTCCTGCGCTGTCTGCGCCTCTGGTACTGGACTTGTAGCACATCCTCTGGTTGTTTGCTGCGACCCACTTAGTTGCATCAGCTGGTTTGTCGTTAGATGTATGCGTGCAATCTTTCCGTCGACGCGGCTGTATGCTCCTGCTGCTGTCTGCGCCAGTGGTACTGGACTTGTGTCGTATCCTCTGATTGATCGATCCAAGGCCCGGCGACGATATTTGTCGACGATGGGCGCAGAAACTGTAACGTAAGGTACTAAAAGCCGGTCCACAACGGGTTTTGGATGGCTTCGCGTCGATCCGGGGATAGGTATGCTCCTGCGCTGTCTGCGCCTCTGGTACTGGACTTGTAGCACATCCTCTGGTTGTTTGCTGCGACCCGGATACTTGCACCAGCTGGTTTGTCGTTGGATGTATGCGCGCAATCTTTCCGTCGACGCGGCTGTATGCTCCTGCTGCTGTCTGCGCCAGTGGTACTGAACTTGTATCGTATCCTCTGATTGATCGATCCACTGCCCGGCGACGATATTTGTCGACGATGTGCGCAGAAACTGTAACGTAAGCTACTAAAAGCCGGTCCACAACGGGTTTTGGATGGCTTCGCGTCGATTCGGGGATGGGTATGCTCCTGCGCTGTCTGCGCCTTTGGTACTGGACTTGTAGCACATCCTCTAGTTGTTTGCTGCGACCCACTTACTTGCACCAGCTGGTTTGTCGTTGGATGTATGCGCGCAATCTTTCCGTCGACGCGGCTGTATGCTCCTGCTGCTGTATGCGCCAGTGGTACTGAACTTGTATCGTATCCTCTGATTGATCGATCCACGGCCCGGCGACGATATTTGTCGACGATGTGCGCAGAAACTGTAACTTAAGCTACTAAAAGCCGGTCCACAACGGGTTTTGGATGGCTTCGCGTCGATTCGGGGATGGGTATGCTCCTGCGCTGTCTGCGCCTCTGGTACTGGACTTGTAGCACATCCTCTGGTTGTTTGCTGCGACCCACTTACTTGCATCAGCTGGTTTGTCGTTGGATGTATGCGCGCAATCTTTCCGTCGACGCGGCTGTATGCTCCTGCTGCTGTCTGCGCCAGTGGTACTGAACTTGTATCGTATCCTCTGATTGATCGATCCACTGCCCGGCGACGATATTTGTCGACGATGTGCGCAGAAACTGTAACGTAAGCTACTAAAAGCCGGTCCACAACGGGTTTTGGATGGCTTCGCGTCGATTCGGGGATGGGTATGCTCCTGCGCTGTCTGCGCCTCTGGTACTGGACTTGAAGCACATCATCTGGTTGTTTGCTGCGACCCACTTACTTGCATCAGCTGGTTTGTCGTTGGATGTATGCGCGCAATCTTTCCGTCGACGCGGCTGTATGCTCCTGCTGCTGTCTGCGCCAGTGGTACTGAACTTGTATCGTATCCTCTGATTGATCGATCCACGGCCCGGCGACGATATTACAACAGTAACGTAAACTACTAAAAGCCGGTCCACAACGGGTTTTGGATGGCTTCGCGTCGATCCGGGGATGGGTATGCTCCTGCGCTATCTGCGCCTCTGGTACTGGACTGATCCTCTGGTTGTTTGCTGCGACCCACTTAGTTGCATCAGCTGGTTTGTCGTTAGATGTATGCGTGCAATCTTTCCGTCGACGCGGCTGTATGCTCCTGCTGCTGTCTGCGCCAGTGGTACTGGACTTGTGTCGTATCCTCTGATTGATCGATCCACGGCCCGGCGACGATATTTGTCGACGATGGGCGCAGAAACTGTAACGTAAGCTACTAAGAGCCGATCCACAACGGGTTTTGGATGGCTTCGCGTCGATCCGGGGATGGGTATGCTCCTGCGCTGTCTGCGCCTCTGGTACTGGACTTGTAGCACATGCTCTGGTTGTTTGCTGCGACCCACTTACTTGCACCCGCTGGTTTGTCGTTGGATGTATGCACGCAATCTTTCCGTCGACGCGGCTGTATGCTCCTGCTGCTGTCTGCGCCAGTGGTACTGAACTTGTATCGTATCCTCTGATTGATCGATCCACGGCCCGGCGACGATATTTGTCGACGATGTGCGCAGAAACTGTAACGTAAGGTACTTAAAGCCGGTCCACAACGAGTTTTGGATGGCTTCGCGTCGATCCGGAGACGGGTATGCTCCTGCGCTGTCTGCGCCTCTGGTACTGGACTTGTAGCACATCCTCTGGTTGTTTGCTGCGACCCACTTACTTGCATCAGCTGGTTTGTCGTTGGATGTATGCGCGCAATCTTTCCGTCGACGCGGCTGTATGCTTCTGCTGCTGTCTGCGCCAGTGGTACTGAACTTGTATCGTATCCTCTGATTGATCGATCCAAGGCCCGGCGACGATATTTGTCGACGATGGGCGCAGAAACTGTAACGTAAGCTACTTAAAGCCGGTCCACAACGGGTTTTGGATGGCTTCACGTCGATCCGGGGATGGGTATGCTCCTGCGCTGTCTGCGCCTCTGGTACTGGACTTGTAGCACATCCTCTGGTTGTTTGCTGCGAACCACTTACTTGCACCAGCTGGTTTGTCGTTGGATGTATGCGCGCAATCTTTCCGTCGACGTGGCTGTATGCTCCTGCTGCTGTCTGCGCCAGTGGTACTGAACTTGTATCGTATCCTCCGATTGATCGATCCACGGCCTGGCGACGATATTTGTCGACGATGTGCGCAGAAACTGTAACGTAAGGTACTTAAAGCCGGTCCACAACGGGTTTTGGATGGCTTCACGTCGATCCGGGGATGGGTATGCTCCTGCGCTGTCTGCGCCTCTGGTACTGGACTTGTAGCACATCCTCTGGTTGTTTGCTGCGACCCACTTACTTGCACTAGCTGATTCGGCCTTGGATGTATACGCGCAATTTTTCATTCGTCGCGGCTGTATGCTCCTGCTTGTGTCTGCGCCAGTGGTACTGAACTTGTATCGTATCCTCTGATTGATCGATCCACGGCCCCGCGACGATATTTGTTCACGATGTGCGCAGAAACTGTAACGTAAGGTACTTAAAGCCGGTCCACAACGAGTTTTGGATGGCTTCGCGTCGATCCGGGGACGGGTATGCTCCTGCGCTGTCTGCGCCTTTGGTACTGGACTTGTAGCACATCCTCTAGTTGTTTGCTGCGACCCACTTACTTGCACCAGCTGGTTTGTCGTTGGATGTATGCGCGCAATCTTTCCGTCGACGCGGCTGTATGCTCCTGCTGCTGTGTGCGCCAGTGGTATTGAACTTGTATCGTATCCTCTGATTGATCGATCCACGGCCCGGCGAAGATATTTGTCGACGATGTGCGCAGAAACTGTAACGTAAGGTACTTAAAGCCGGTCCACAACGGTTTTTGGATGGCTTCGCGTCGATCCGGGGATGGGTATGCTCCTGCGCTGTCTGCGCCTCTGGTACTGGACTTGTAGCACATCCTCTGGTTATTTGCTGCGACCCGGGTACTTGCACCTGCTGGGTCATCGTGGCTGTATGCTCCTGCTGCTGTCTGCGCCAGTGGTACTGAACTTGTATCGTATCCTCTGATTGATCGATCCAAGGCCCGGCGACGATATTTGTCGACGATGGGCGCAGAAACTGTAACGTAAGGTACTAAAAGCCGGTCCACAACGGGTTTTGGATGGCTTCGCGTCGATCCGGGGATAGGTATGCTCCTGCGCTGTCTGCGCCTCTGGTACTGGACTTGTAGCACATCCTCTGGTTGTTTGCTGCGACCCACTTACTTGCACCAGCTGGTTTGTCGTTGGATGTATGCGCGCAATCTTTCCGTCGACGCGGCTGTATGCTCCTGCTGCTGTCTGCGCCAGTGGTACTGAACTTGTATCGTATCCTCTGATTGATCGATCCACTGCCCGGCGACGATATTTGTCGACGATGTGCGCAGAAACTGTAACGTAAGCTACTAAAAGCCGGTCCACAACGGGTTTTGGATGGCTTCGCGTCGATTCGGGGATGGGTATGCTCCTGCGCTGTCTGCGCCTTTGGTACTGGACTTGTAGCACATCCTCTAGTTGTTTGCTGCGACCCACTTACTTGCACCAGCTGGTTTGTCGTTGGATGTATGCGCGCAATCTTTCCGTCGACGCGGCTGTATGCTCCTGCTGCTGTATGCGCCAGTGGTACTGAACTTGTATCGTATCCTCTGATTGATCGATCCACGGCCCGGCGACGATATTTGTCGACGATGTGCGCAGAAACTGTAACTTAAGCTACTAAAAGCCGGTCCACAACGGGTTTTGGATGGCTTCGCGTCGATTCGGGGATGGGTATGCTCCTGCGCTGTCTGCGCCTCTGGTACTGGACTTGTAGCACATCCTCTGGTTGTTTGCTGCGACCCACTTACTTGCATCAGCTGGTTTGTCGTTGGATGTATGCGCGCCATCTTTCCGTCGACGCGGCTGTATGCTTCTGCTGCTGTCTGCGCCAGTGGTACTGAACTTGTATCGTATCCTCTGATTGATCGATCCACGGCCCGGCGACGATATTTGTCGACGATGGGCGCAAAAACTGTAACGTAAACTACTAAAATCCGGTCCACAACGTGTTTTGGATGGCTTCGCGTCGATCCGGGGATGGGTATGCTCCTGCGCTGTCTGCGCCTCTGGTACTGGACTTGTAGCACATCCTCTGGTTGTTTGCTGCGACCCACTTAGTTGCATCAGCTGGTTTGTCGTTAGATGTATGCGTGCAATCTTTCCGTCGACGCGGCTGTATGCTCCTGCTGCTGTCTGCGCCAGTGGTACTGGACTTGTGTCGTATCCTCTGATTGATCGATCCAAGGCCCGGCGACGATATTTGTCGACGATGGGCGCAGAAACTGTAACGTAAGGTACTAAAAGCCGGTCCACAACGGGTTTTGGATGGCTTCGCGTCGATCCGGGGATAGGTATGCTCCTGCGCTGTCTGCGCCTCTGGTACTGGACTTGTAGCACATCCTCTGGTTGTTTGCTGCGACCCGGATACTTGCACCAGCTGGTTTGTCGTTGGATGTATGCGCGCAATCTTTCCGTCGACGCGGCTGTATGCTCCTGCTGCTGTCTGCGCCAGTGGTACTGAACTTGTATCGTATCCTCTGATTGATCGATCCACTGCCCGGCGACGATATTTGTCGACGATGTGCGCAGAAACTGTAACGTAAGCTACTAAAAGCCGGTCCACAACGGGTTTTGGATGGCTTCGCGTCGATTCGGGGATGGGTATGCTCCTGCGCTGTCTGCGCCTTTGGTACTGGACTTGTAGCACATCCTCTAGTTGTTTGCTGCGACCCACTTACTTGCACCAGCTGGTTTGTCGTTGGATGTATGCGCGCAATCTTTCCGTCGACGCGGCTGTATGCTCCTGCTGCTGTATGCGCCAGTGGTACTGAACTTGTATCGTATCCTCTGATTGATCGATCCACGGCCCGGCGACGATATTTGTCGACGATGTGCGCAGAAACTGTAACTTAAGCTACTAAAAGCCGGTCCACAACGGGTTTTGGATGGCTTCGCGTCGATTCGGGGATGGGTATGCTCCTGCGCTGTCTGCGCCTCTGGTACTGGACTTGTAGCACATCCTCTGGTTGTTTGCTGCGACCCACTTACTTGCATCAGCTGGTTTGTCGTTGGATGTATGCGCGCAATCTTTCCGTCGACGCGGCTGTATGCTTCTGCTGCTGTCTGCGCCAGTGGTACTGAACTTGTATCGTATCCTCTGATTGATCGATCCACGGCCCGGCGACGATATTTGTCGACGATGGGCGCAGAAACTGTAACGTAAGGTACTAAAAGCCGGTCCACAACGAGTTTTGGATGGCTTCGCGTCGATCCGGGGATGGGTATGCTCCTGCGCTGTCTGCGCCTCTGGTACTGGACTTGTAGCACATCCTCTGGTTGTTCGCTGCAACCCAGAAACTTGCACCAGCTAGCTCGGCGTTGGATGTATACGCTCAATTTTCCGTCGTCGCGGCTGTATGCTCCTGCTGCTGTATGCGCCCGTGGTACTGAACTTGTATCGTATCCACTGGTTGATCGATCCGTGGCCCGGCGAAGATTTTTGTCCACGATGGGCGCAGAAACTGTAACGTAAGCTACTAAAAGCCGGTCCACAACGGGTTTTGGATGGCTTCGCGTCGATCCGGGGATGGGTATGCTCTTGCGCTGTCTGCGCCTCTGGTACTGGACTTGTAGCACATCCTCTGGTTGTTTGCTGCGACCCACTTACTTGCACTAGCTGATTCGGCCTTGGATGTATACGCGCAATTTTTCCGTCGTCGCGGCTGTATGCTCCTGCTGCTGTATGCGCCCGTGGTACTGAACTTGTATCGTATCCTCTGATTGATCGATCCACGGCCCGGCGACGATATTTGTCGACGATGTGCGCAGAAACTGTAACGTAAGGTACTTAAAGCCGGTCCACAACGAGTTTTGGATGGCTTCGCGTCGATCCGGGGACGGGTATGCTCCTGCGCTGTCTGCGCCTCTGGTACTGGACTTATAGCACATCCTCTGGTTGTTTGCTGCGACCCACTTAGTTGCATCAGCTGGTTTGTCGTTGGATGTATGCGCGCAATCATTCCGTCGACGCGGCTGTATGCTCCTGCTGCTGTATGCGCCAGTGGTACTGAACTTGTATCGTATCCTCTGATTGATCGATCCACGGCCCGGCGACGATATTTGTCGACGATGTGCGCAGAAACTGTAACGTAAGCTACTAAGAGCCGATCCACAACGGGTTTTGGATGGCTTCGCGTCGATCCGGGGATGGGTATGCTCCTGCGCTGTCTGCGCCTCTGGTACTGGACTTGTAGCACATGCTCTGGTTGTTTGCTGCGACCCACTTACTTGCACCAGCTGGTTTGTCGTTGGATGTATGCACGCAATCTTTCCGTCGACGCGGCTGTATGCTCCTGCTGCTGTCTGCGCCAGTGGTACTGAACTTGTATCGTATCCTCTGATTGATCGATCCACGGCCCGGCGACGATATTTGTCGACGATGTGCGCAGAAACTGTAACGTAAGGTACTTAAAGCCGGTCCACAACGAGTTTTGGATGGCTTCGCGTCGATCCGGAGACGGGTATGCTCCTGCGCTGTCTGCGCCTCTGGTACTGGACTTGTAGCACATCCTCTGGTTGTTTGCTGCGACCCACTTACTTGCATCAGCTGGTTTGTCGTTGGATGTATGCGCGCAATCTTTCCGTCGACGCGGCTGTATGCTTCTGCTGCTGTCTGCGCCAGTGGTACTGAACTTGTATCGTATCCTCTGATTGATCGATCCACGGCCCGGCGACGATATTTGTCGACGATGGGCGCAGAAACTGTAACGTAAGCTACTTAAAGCCGGTCCACAACGGGTTTTGGATGGCTTCACGTCGATCCGGGGATGGGTATGCTCCTGCGCTGTCTGCGCCTCTGGTACTGGACTTGTAGCACATCCTCTGGTTGTTTGCTGCGACCCACTTACTTGCACTAGCTGATTCGGCCTTGGATGTATACGCGCAATTTTTCATTCGTCGCGGCTGTATGCTCCTGCTTGTGTCTGCGCCAGTGGTACTGAACTTGTATCGTATCCTCTGATTGATCGATCCACGGCCCGGCGACGATATTTGTCGACGATGTGCGCAGAAACTGTAACGTAAGGTACTTAAAGCCGGTCCACAACGAGTTTTGGATGGCTTCGCGTCGATCCGGGGACGGGTATGCTCCTGCGCTGTCTGCGCCTCTGGTACTGGACTTATAGCACATCCTCTGGTTGTTTGCTGCGACCCACTTAGTTGCATCAGCTGGTTTGTCGTTGGATGTATGCGCGCAATCATTCCGTCGACGCGGCTGTATGCTCCTGCTGCTGTCTGCGCCAGTGGTACTGAACTTGTATCGTATCCTCTGATTGATCGATCCACGGCCCGGCGACGATATTTGTCGACGATGTGCGCAGAAACTGTAACGTAAGCTACTTAAAGCCGGTCCACAACGAGTTTTGGATGGCTTCGCGTCGATCCGGGGACGGGAATGCTCCTGCGCTGTCTGCCCCTCTGGTACTGGACTTATAGCACACTGAACTGGTACTGAACTTTTATCGTATCCTCTGATTGATCGGCGCAGAAACTGTAACGTAAGCTACTAAAAGCCGGTCCACAACGGGTTTTGGATGGCTTCGCGTCGATCCGGGGATGGGTATGCTCCTGCGCTGTCTGCGCCTCTGGTAATGGACTTGTAGCACATCCTCTGGTTGTTTGCTGCGACCCACTTACTTGCACCAGCTGGTTTGTCGTTGGATGTATGCACGCAATCTTTCCGTCGACGCGGCTGTATGCTCCTGCTGCTGTCTGCGCCAGTGGTACTGAACTTGTATCGTATCCTCTGATTGATCGATCCACGGCCCGGCGACGATATTTGTCGACGATGTGCGCAGAAACTGTAACGTAAGGTACTTAAAGCCGGTTCACAACGGGTTTCGGATGGCTTCGCGTCGATCCGGGGATGGATATGCTCCTGCGCTGTCTGCGCCTCTGGTACTGGACTTCCTCTGGTTGTTTGCTGCGACCCACTTACTTGCATCAGCTGGTTTGTCGTTAGATGTATGCGTGCAATCTTTCCGTCGACGCGGCTGTATGCTCCTGCTGCTGTCTGCGCCAGTGGTACTGGGCTTGTATCGTATCCTTCGATTGATCGATCCACTGCCCGGCGACGATATTTGTCGACGATGGGCGCAGAAACTGTAACGTAAGGTACTAAAATCCGGTCCACAACGGGTTTTGGATGGCTTCGCGTCGATCCGGGGATGGGTATGCTCCTGCGCTGTCTGCGCCTCTGGTACTGGACTTGTATCACATCCTCTGGTTGTTTGCTGCGACCCAGGAACTTGCACCACCTAGCTCGGTGTTGGATGTATACGCTCATTTTCTCCCTCGTCGCGGCTGTATGCTCCTGCTGCTGTATGCGCCAGTGGTACTGAACTTGTATCGTATCCTCTGATTGATCGATCCACGGCCCGGCGACGATATTTGTCGACGATGGTCGAAGAAACTGTAGCGTAAGCTACTAAAAGCCGGTCCACAACGGGTTTCGGATGGCTTCGCGTCGATCCGGGGATGGGTATGCTCCTGCGCTGGCTGCGCCTCTGGTACTGGACTTGTATCACATCCTCTGGTTGTTTGCTGCGACCCACTTACTTGCACCAGCTGGGTCAACGCGGCTGTATGCTCCTGCTGCTGTCTGCGCCAGTGGTACTGAACTTGTATCGTATCCTCTGATTGATCGATCCACTGCCCGACGACGATATTTGTCGACGATGGGCGCATAAACTGTAACGTAAGCTACTAAAAGCCGGTCCACAACGGGTTTTGGATGGCTTCGCGTCGATCCGGGGATGGGTATGCTCCTGCGCTCTCTGCGCCTCTGGTACTGGACTTGTAGCACATCCTCTGGTTATTTGCTGCGACCCACTTACTTGCGCCAACTGGTTTGTCGTTGGATGTATGCGCGCAATCTTTCCGTCGACGCGGCTGTATGCACCTGCTGCTGTCTGCGCCAGTGGTACTGAACTTGTATCGTATCCTCTGATTGATCGATCCACGGCCCGGCGACGATTTTTGTCGACGATGTGCGCAGAAACTGTAACGTAAGGTACTTAAAGCCGGTCCACAACGGGTGTTGGATGGCTTCGCGTCGATCCGGGGATGGGTATGCTCCTGCGCTGTCTGCGCCTCTGGTACTGAACTTGTAGCACATCCTCTGGTTGTTTGCTGCGACCCACTTACTTGCGCCAACTGGTTTGTCGTTGGATGTATGCGCGCAATCTTTCCGTCGACGCGGCTGTATGCTCCTGCTGCTGTCTGCGCCAGTGGTACTGAACTTGTATCGTATACTCTGATTGATCGATCCACGGCCCGGCGACGATTTTTGTCGACGATGTGCGCAGAAACTGTAACGTAAGGTACTTAAAGCCGGTCCACAACTGGTTTTGGATGGCTTCGCGTCGATCCGGGGATGGGTATGCTCCTGCGCTCTCTGCGCCTCTGGTACTGGACTTGTAGCACATCCTCTGGTTATTTGCTGCGACCCACTTACTTGCGCCAACTGGTTTGTCGTTGGATGTATGCGCGCAATCTTTCCGTCGACGCGGCTGTATGCTCCTGCTGCTGTCTGCGCCAGTGGTACTGAACTTGTATCGTATCCTCTGATTGATCGATCCACGGCCCGGCGACGATTTTTGTCGACGATGGTCGAAGAAACTGTAACGTAAGCTACTAAAAGCCGGTCCACAACGGGTTTTGGATGGCTTCGCGTCGATCCGGGGATGGGTATGCCCCTGTGCTGTCTGCGCCTTTGGTACTGGACTTGTAGCACATCCTCTGGTTATTTGCTGCGACCCGGGTACTTGCACCTGCTGGGTCATCGTGGCTGTATGCTCCTGCTGCTGTATGCGCCCGTGGTACTGAACTTGTATCGTATCCTCTGATTGATCGATCCACGGCCTGGCGAAGAATTTTGTCCACGATGGGCGCAGAAACTGTAACGTAAGCTACTAAGAGCCGGTTCACAACGGGTTTCGGATGGCTTCGCGTCGATCCGGGGATGGGTATGCTCCTGCGCTGTCTGCGCCTCTGGTAATGGACTTGTAGCACATCCTCTGGTTGTTTGCTGCGACCCACTTACTTGCACCAGCTGGTTTGTCGTTGGATGTATGCACGCAATCTTTCCGTCGACGCGGCTGTATGCTCCTGCTGCTGTCTGCGCCAGTGGTACTGAACTTGTATCGTATCCTCTGATTGATCGATCCACGGCCTGGCGACGATATTTGTCGACGATGTGCGCAGAAACTGTAACGTAAGGTACTTAAAGCCGGTTCACAACGGGTTTCGGATGGCTTCGCGTCGATCCGGGGATGGATATGCTCCTGCGCTGTCTGCGCCTCTGGTACTGGACTTCCTCTGGTTGTTTGCTGCGACCCACTTACTTGCATCAGCTGGTTTGTCGTTAGATGTATGCGTGCAATCTTTCCGTCGACGCGGCTGTATGCTCCTGCTGCTGTCTGCGCCAGTGGTACTGGACTTGTATCGTATCCTCCAATTGATCGATCCACTGCCCGGCGACGATATTTGTCGACGATGGGCGCAGAAACTGTAACGTAAGCTACTAAAAGCCGGTCCACAACGGGTTTTGGATGGCTTCGCGTCGATCCGGGGATGGGTATGCTCCTGCGCTGGCTGCGCCTCTGGTACTGGACTTGTATCACATCCTCTGGTTATTTGCTGCGACCCGGATACTTGCACCTGCTGGGTCATCGTGGCTGTATGCTCCTGCTGCTGTCTGCGCCAGTGGTACTGAACTTGTATCGTATCCTCTGATTGATCGATCCACGGCCCGGCGACGATATTTGTCGACGATGGGCGCAGAAACTGTAACGTAAGCTACTAAAAGCCGGTCCACAACGGGTTTTGGATGGCTTCGCGTCGATCCGGGGATGGGTATGCTCCTGCGCTGTCTGCGCCTCTGGTACTGGACTTGTAGCACATCCTCTGGTTGTTTGCTGCGACCCACTTACTTGCGCCAATTGGTTTGTCGTTGGATGTATGCGCGCAATCTTTCCGTCGACGCGGCTGTATGCTCCTGCTGCTGTCTGCGCCAGTGGTACTGAACTTGTATCGTATCCTCTGATTGATCGATCCACGGCCCGGCGACGATTTTTGTCTACGATGTGTGCAGAAACTGTAACGTAAGGTACTTAAAGCCGGTCCACAACTGGTTTTGGATGGCTTCGCGTCGATCCGGGGATGGGTATGCTCCTGCGCTGTCTGCGCCTCTGGTACTGGACTTGTAGCACATCCTCTGGTTGTTTGCTGCGACCCACTTACTTGCGCCAACTGGTTTGTCGTTGGATGTATGCGCGCAATCTTTCCGTCGACGCGGCTGTATGCTCCTGCTGCTGTCTGCGCCAGTGGTACTGAACTTGTATCGTATACTCTGATTGATCGATCCACGGCCCGGCGACGATATTTGTCGACGATGGTCGAAGAAACTGTAGCGTAAGCTACTAAAAGCCGGTCCACAACGGGTTTCGGATGGCTTCGCGTCGATCCGGGGATGGGTATGCTCCTGCGCTGGCTGCGCCTCTGGTACTGGACTTGTATCACATCCTCTGGTTGTTTGCTGCGACCCACTTACTTGCACCAGCTGGGTCAACGCGGCTGTATGCTCCTGCTGCTGTCTGCGCCAGTGGTACTGAACTTGTATCGTATCCTCTGATTGATCGATCCACTGCCCGACGACGATATTTGTCGACGATGGGCGCATAAACTGTAACGTAAGCTACTAAAAGCCGGTCCACAACGGGTTTTGGATGGCTTCGCGTCGATCCGGGGATGGGTATGCTCCTGCGCTGTCTGCGCCTCTGGTAATGGACTTGTAGCACATCCTCTGGTTGTTTGCTGCGACCCACTTACTTGCACCAGCTGGTTTGTCGTTGGATGTATGCACGCAATCTTTCCGTCGACGCGGCTGTATGCTCCTGCTGCTGTCTGCGCCAGTGGTACTGAACTTGTATCGTATCCTCTGATTGATCGATCCACGGCCCGGCGACGATATTTGTCGACGATGTGCGCAGAAACTGTAACGTAAGGTACTTAAAGCCGGTTCACAACGGGTTTCGGATGGCTTCGCGTCGATCCGGGGATGGATATGCTCCTGCGCTGTCTGCGCCTCTGGTACTGGACTTCCTCTGGTTGTTTGCTGCGACCCACTTACTTGCATCAGCTGGTTTGTCGTTAGATGTATGCGTGCAATCTTTCCGTCGACGCGGCTGTATGCTCCTGCTGCTGTCTGCGCCAGTGGTACTGGACTTGTATCGTATCCTCCAATTGATCGATCCACTGCCCGGCGACGATATTTGTCGACGATGGGCGCAGAAACTGTAACGTAAGCTACTAAAAGCCGGTCCACAACGGGTTTTGGATGGCTTCGCGTCGATCCGGGGATGGGTATGCTCCTGCGCTGGCTGCGCCTCTGGTACTGGACTTGTATCACATCCTCTGGTTATTTGCTGCGACCCGGATACTTGCACCTGCTGGGTCATCGTGGCTGTATGCTCCTGCTGCTGTCTGCGCCAGTGGTACTGAACTTGTATCGTATCCTCTGATTGATCGATCCACGGCCCGGCGACGATATTTGTCGACGATGGGCGCAGAAACTGTAACGTAAGCTACTAAAAGCCGGTCCACAACGGGTTTTGGATGGCTTCGCGTCGATCCGGGGATGGGTATGCTCCTGCGCTGTCTGCGCCTCTGGTACTGGACTTGTAGCACATCCTCTGGTTGTTTGCTGCGACCCACTTACTTGCGCCAATTGGTTTGTCGTTGGATGTATGCGCGCAATCTTTCCGTCGACGCGGCTGTATGCTCCTGCTGCTGTCTGCGCCAGTGGTACTGAACTTGTATCGTATCCTCTGATTGATCGATCCACGGCCCGGCGACGATTTTTGTCTACGATGTGTGCAGAAACTGTAACGTAAGGTACTTAAAGCCGGTCCACAACTGGTTTTGGATGGCTTCGCGTCGATCCGGGGATGGGTATGCTCCTGCGCTGTCTGCGCCTCTGGTACTGGACTTGTAGCACATCCTCTGGTTGTTTGCTGCGACCCACTTACTTGCGCCAACTGGTTTGTCGTTGGATGTATGCGCGCAATCTTTCCGTCGACGCGGCTGTATGCTCCTGCTGCTGTCTGCGCCAGTGGTACTGAACTTGTATCGTATACTCTGATTGATCGATCCACGGCCCGGCGACGATTTTTGTCGACGATGTGCGCAGAAACTGTAACGTAAGGTACTTAAAGCCGGTCCACAACTGGTTTTGGATGGCTTCGCGTCGATCCGGGGATGGGTATGCTCCTGCGCTCTCTGCGCCTCTGGTACTGGACTTGTAGCACATCCTCTGGTTATTTGCTGCGACCCACTTACTTGCGCCAACTGGTTTGTCGTTGGATGTATGCGCGCAATCTTTCCGTCGACGCGGCTGTATGCTCCTGCTGCTGTCTGCGCCAGTGGTACTGAACTTGTATCGTATCCTCTGATTGATCGATCCACGGCCCGGCGACGATTTTTGTCGACGATGGTCGAAGAAACTGTAACGTAAGCTACTAAAAGCCGGTCCACAACGGGTTTTGGATGGCTTCGCGTCGATCCGGGGATGGGTATGCCCCTGTGCTGTCTGCGCCTTTGGTACTGGACTTGTAGCACATCCTCTGGTTATTTGCTGCGACCCGGGTACTTGCACCTGCTGGGTCATCGTGGCTGTATGCTCCTGCTGCTGTATGCGCCCGTGGTACTGAACTTGTATCGTATCCTCTGATTGATCGATCCACGGCCTGGCGAAGAATTTTGTCCACGATGGGCGCAGAAACTGTAACGTAAGCTACTAAGAGCCGGTTCACAACGGGTTTCGGATGGCTTCGCGTCGATCCGGGGATGGGTATGCTCCTGCGCTGTCTGCGCCTCTGGTACCGGACTTGTATCACAATCTCTGGTTGTTCGCTGCGACCCAGGAACTTGCACCAGCTAGCTCGGCGTTGGATGTATACGCTCATTTTCTCCCTCGTCGCGGCTGTATGCTCCTGCTGCTGTATGCGCCAGTGGTACTGAACTTGTATCGTATCCTCTGATTGATCGATCCACTGCCCGGCGACGATATTTGTCGACGATGGGCGCATAAACTGTAACGTAAGGTACTTAAAGCCGGTCCACAACGGGTTTTGGATGGCTTTGCGTCGATCCGGGGATGGGTATGCTCCTGCGCTGTCTGCGCCTCTGGTACTGGACTTGTAGCACATCCTCTGGTTGTTTGCTGCGACCCACTTACTTGCATCAGCTGGTTTGTCGTTAGATGTATGCGTGCAATCTTTCCGTCGACGCGGATGTATGCTCCTGCTGCTGTCTGCGCCAGTGGTACTGGACTTGTATCGTATCCTCTGATTGATCGATCCACGGCCCGGCGACGATATTTGTCGACGATGGTCGAAGAAACTGTAACGTAAGCTACTAAAAGCCGGTCCACAACGGGTTTTGGATGGCTTCGCGTCGATCCGGGCATGGGTATGCCCCTGCGCTGTCTGCGCCTCTGGTACTGGACTTGTAGCACATCCTCTGGTTGTTTGCTGCGACCCACGTACTTGCACTAGCTGATTCGGCCTTGGATGTATACGCGCAATTTTTCATTCGTCGCGGCTGTATGCTCCTGCTGCTGTCTGCGCCAGTGGTACTGAACTTGTATCGTATCCTCTGATTGATCGATCCACTGCCCGGCGACGATATTTGTCGACGATGGGCGCATAAACTGTAACGTAAGGTACTTAAAGCCGGTCCACAACGGGTTTTGGATGGCTTTGCGTCGATCCGGGGATGGGTATGCTCCTGCGCTGTCTGCGCCTCTGGTACTGGACTTGTAGCACATCCTCTGGTTGTTTGCTGCGACCCACTTACTTGCGCCAACTGGTTTGTCGTTGGATGTATGCGCGCAATCTTTCCGTCGACGCGGCTGTATGCACCTGCTGCTGTCTGCGCCAGTGGTACTGAACTTGTATCGTATCCTCTGATTGATCGATCCACGGCTCGGCGACGATTTTTGTCGACGATGTGCGCAGAAACTGTAACGTAAGGTACTTAAAGCCGGTCCACAACGGGTGTTGGATGGCTTCGCGTCGATCCGGGGATGGGTATGCTCCTGCGCTGTCTGCGCCTCTGGTACTGAACTTGTAGCACATCCTCTGGTTGTTTGCTGCGACCCACTTACTTGCATCAGCTGGTTTGTCGTTAGATGTATGCGTGCAATCTTTCCGTCGACGCGGCTGTATGCTCCTGCTGCTGTCTGCGCCAGTGGTACTGGACTTGTATCGTATCCTCCAATTGATCGATCCACTGCCCGGCGACGATATTTGTCGACGATGGGCGCAGAAACTGTAACGTAAGCTACTAAAAGCCGGTCCACAACGGGTTTTGGATGGCTTCGCGTCGATCCGGGGATGGGTATGCTCCTGCGCTGTCTGCGCCTCTGGTACTGGACTTGTAGCACATCCTCTGGTTGTTTGCTGCGACCCACTTACTTGCGCCAATTGGTTTGTCGTTGGATGTATGCGCGCAATCTTTCCGTCGACGCGGCTGTATGCTCCTGCTGCTGTCTGCGCCAGTGGTACTGAACTTGTATCGTATCCTCTGATTGATCGATCCACGGCCCGGCGACGATTTTTGTCTACGATGTGTGCAGAAACTGTAACGTAAGGTACTTAAAGCCGGTCCACAACTGGTTTTGGATGGCTTCGCGTCGATCCGGGGATGGGTATGCTCCTGCGCTGTCTGCGCCTCTGGTACTGGACTTGTAGCACATCCTCTGGTTGTTTGCTGCGACCCACTTACTTGCGCCAACTGGTTTGTCGTTGGATGTATGCGCGCAATCTTTCCGTCGACGCGGCTGTATGCTCCTGCTGCTGTCTGCGCCAGTGGTACTGAACTTGTATCGTATACTCTGATTGATCGATCCACGGCCCGGCGACGATTTTTGTCGACGATGTGCGCAGAAACTGTAACGTAAGGTACTTAAAGCCGGTCCACAACTGGTTTTGGATGGCTTCGCGTCGATCCGGGGATGGGTATGCTCCTGCGCTCTCTGCGCCTCTGGTACTGGACTTGTAGCACATCCTCTGGTTATTTGCTGCGACCCACTTACTTGCGCCAACTGGTTTGTCGTTGGATGTATGCGCGCAATCTTTCCGTCGACGCGGCTGTATGCTCCTGCTGCTGTCTGCGCCAGTGGTATTGAACTTGTATCGTATCCTCTGATTGATCGATCCACGGCCCGGCGACGATTTTTGTCAACGATGGTCGAAGAAACTGTAACGTAAGCTACTAAAAGCCGGTCCACAACGGGTTTTGGATGGCTTCGCGTCGATCCGGGGATGGGTATGCTCCTGTGCTGTCTGCGCCTTTGGTACTGGACTTGTAGCACATCCTCTGGTTATTTGCTGCGACCCGGGTACTTGCACCTGCTGGGTCATCGTGGCTGTATGCTCCTGCTGCTGTATGCGCCCGTGGTACTGAACTTGTATCGTATCCTCTGATTGATCGATCCACGGCCTGGCGAAGAATTTTGTCCACGATGGGCGCAGAAACTGTAACGTAAGCTACTAAGAGCCGGTTCACAACGGGTTTCGGATGGCTTCGCGTCGATCCGGGGATGGGTATGCTCCTGCGCTGTCTGCGCCTCTGGTATCGGACTTGTATCACAATCTCTGGTTGTTCGCTGCGACCCAGGAACTTGCACCAGCTAGCTCGGCGTTGGATGTATACGCTCATTTTCTCCCTCGTCGCGGCTGTATGCTCCTGCTGCTGTATGCGCCAGTGGTACTGAACTTGTATCGTATCCTCTGATTGATCGATCCACTGCCCGGCGACGATATTTGTCGACGATGGGCGCATAAACTGTAACGTAAGGTACTTAAAGCCGGTCCACAACGGGTTTTGGATGGCTTTGCGTCGATCCGGGGATGGGTATGCTCCTGCGCTGTCTGCGCCTCTGGTACTGGACTTGTAGCACATCCTCTGGTTGTTTGCTGCGACCCACTTACTTGCATCAGCTGGTTTGTCGTTAGATGTATGCGTGCAATCTTTCCGTCGACGCGGATGTATGCTCCTGCTGCTGTCTGCGCCAGTGGTACTGGACTTGTATCGTATCCTCTGATTGATCGATCCACGGCCCGGCGACGATATTTGTCGACGATGGTCGAAGAAACTGTAACGTAAGCTACTAAAAGCCGGTCCACAACGGGTTTTGGATGGCTTCGCGTCGATCCGGGGATGGGTATGCCCCTGCGCTGTCTGCGCCTCTGGTACTGGACTTGTAGCACATCCTCTGGTTGTTTGCTGCGACCCACGTACTTGCACTAGCTGATTCGGCCTTGGATGTATACGCGCAATTTTTCATTCGTCGCGGCTGTATGCTCCTGCTGCTGTCTGCGCCAGTGGTACTGAACTTGTATCGTATCCTCTGATTGATCGATCCACTGCCCGGCGACGATATTTGTCGACGATGGGCGCATAAACTGTAACGTAAGGTACTTAAAGCCGGTCCACAACGGGTTTTGGATGGCTTTGCGTCGATCCGGGGATGGGTATGCTCCTGCGCTGTCTGCGCCTCTGGTACTGGACTTGTAGCACATCCTCTGGTTGTTTGCTGCGACCCACTTACTTGCGCCAACTGGTTTGTCGTTGGATGTATGCGCGCAATCTTTCCGTCGACGCGGCTGTATGCACCTGCTGCTGTCTGCGCCAGTGGTACTGAACTTGTATCGTATCCTCTGATTGATCGATCCACGGCTCGGCGACGATTTTTGTCGACGATGTGCGCAGAAACTGTAACGTAAGGTACTTAAAGCCGGTCCACAACGGGTGTTGGATGGCTTCGCGTCGATCCGGGGATGGGTATGCTCCTGCGCTGTCTGCGCCTCTGGTACTGAACTTGTAGCACATCCTCTGGTTGTTTGCTGCGACCCACTTACTTGCATCAGCTGGTTTGTCGTTAGATGTATGCGTGCAATCTTTCCGTCGACGCGGCTGTATGCTCCTGCTGCTGTCTGCGCCAGTGGTACTGGACTTGTATCGTATCCTCCAATTGATCGATCCACTGCCCGGCGACGATATTTGTCGACGATGGGCGCAGAAACTGTAACGTAAGCTACTAAAAGCCGGTCCACAACGGGTTTTGGATGGCTTCGCGTCGATCCGGGGATGGGTATGCTATGCCAGGGGTATGCACGGCCTGGCGAAGAATTTTGTCCACGATGGGCGCAGAAACTGTAACGTAAGCAACTAAGAGCCGGTTCACAACGGGTTTCGGATGGCTTCGCGTCGATCCGGGGATGGGTATGCTCCTGCGCTGTCTGCGCCTCTGGTATCGGACTTGTATCACAATCTCTGGTTGTTCGCTGCGACCCAGGAACTTGCACCAGCTAGCTCGGCGTTGGATGTATACGCTCATTTTCTCCCTCGTCGCGGCTGTATGCTCCTGCTGCTGTATGCGCCAGTGGTACTGAACTTGTATCGTATCCTCTGATTGATCGATCCACGGCCCGGCGACGATATTTGTCGACGATGGGCGCAGAAACTGTAACGTAAGCTACTAAAAGCAGGTCCACAACGGGTTTTGGATGGTTTCGCGTCGATCCGGGGATGGGTATGCTCCTGCGCTGGCTGCGCCTCTGGTACTGGACTTGTATCACATCCTCTGGTTATTTGCTGCGACCCACTTACTTGCACCAGCTGGGTCAACGCGGCTGTATGCTCCTGCTGCTGTCTGCGCCAGTGGTACTGAACTTGTATCGTATCCTCTGATTGATCGATCCACTGCCCGGCGACGATATTTGTCGACGATGGGCGCATAAACTGTAACGTAAGGTACTTAAAGCCGGTCCACAACGGGTTTTGGATGGCTTTGCGTCGATCCGGGGATGGGTATGCTCCTGCGCTGTCTGCGCCTCTGGTACTGGACTTGTAGCACATCCTCTGGTTGTTTGCTGCGACCCACTTACTTGCATCAGCTGGTTTATCGTTAGATGTATGCGTGCAATCTTTCCGTCGACGCGGATGTATGCTCCTGCTGCTGTCTGCGCCAGTGGTACTGGACTTGTATCGTATCCTCTGATTGATCGATCCACGGCCCGGCGACGATATTTGTCGACGATGGTCGAAGAAACTGTAACGTAAGCTACTAAAAGCCGGTCCACAACGGGTTTTGGATGGCTTCGCGTCGATCCGGGGATGGGTATGCTCCTGCGCTGTCTGCGCCTCTGGTACTGGACTTGTAGCACATCCTCTGGTTGTTTGCTGCGACCCACGTACTTGCACTAGCTGATTCGGCCTTGGATGTATACGCGCAATTTTTCATTCGTCGCGGCTGTATGCTCCTGCTGCTGTATGCGCCCGTGGTACTGAACTTGTATCGGATCCTCTGATTGATCGATCCACTGCCCGGCGACGATATTTGTCGACGATGGGCGCATAAACTGTAACGTAAGGTACTTAAAGCCGGTCCACAACGGGTTTTGGATGGCTTTGCGTCGATCCGGGGATGGGTATGCTCCTGCGCTGTCTGCGCCTCTGGTACTGGACTTGTAGCACATCCTCTGGTTGTTTGCTGCGACCCACTTACTTGCATCAGCTGGTTTGTCGTTAGATGTATGCGTGCAATCTTTCCGTCGACGCGGATGTATGCTCCTGCTGCTGTCTGCGCCAGTGGTACTGGACTTGTATCGTATCCTCTGATTGATCGATCCACGGCCCGGCGACGATATTTGTCGACGATGGTCGAAGAAACTGTAACGTAAGCTACTAAAAGCCGGTCCACAACGGGTTTTGGATGGCTTCGCGTCGATCCGGGGATGGGTATGCTCCTGCGCTGGCTGCGCCTCTGGTACTGGACTTGTATCACATCCTCTGGTTATTTGCTGCGACCCGGGTACTTGCACCTGCTGGGTCATCGTGGCTGTATGCTCCTGCTGCTGTCTGCGCCAGTGGTACTGAACTTGTATCGTATCCTCTGATTGATCGATCCACTGCCCGGCGACGATATTTGTCGACGATGGGCGCATAAACTGTAACGTAAGGTACTTAAAGCCGGTCCACAACGCGTTTTGGATGGCTTCGCGTCGATCCGGGGATGGGTATGCTCCTGCGCTGTCTGCGCCTCTGGTACTGGACTTGTAGCACATCCTCTGGTTGTTTGCTGCGACCCACTTACTTGCATCAGCTGGTTTGTCGTTAGATGTATGCGTGCAATCTTTCCGTCGACGCGGATGTATGCTCCTGCTGCTGTCTGCGCCAGTGGTACTGGACTTGTATCGTATCCTCTGATTGATCGATCCACGGCCCGGCGACGATATTTGTCGACGATGGTCGAAGAAACTGTAACGTAAGCTACTAAAAGCCGGTCCACAACGGGTTTTGGATGGCTTCGCGTCGATCCGGGGATGGGTATGCTCCTGCGCTGGCTGCGCCTCTGGTACTGGACTTGTATCACATCCTCTGGTTATTTGCTGCGACCCACTTACTTGCACCAGCTGGGTCAACGCGGCTGTATGCTCCTGCTGCTGTCTGCGCCAGTGGTACTGAACTTGTATCGTATCCTCTGATTGATCGATCCACGGCCCGGCGACGATATTATGTTCCTGCTGCTGTCTGCGCCAGTGGTACTGAACTTGTATCGTATCCTCTGATTGATCGATCCATGGCCCGGCGACGATATTTGTTGACGATGGGCGCAAAAACTGTAACGTAAGCTACTAAAAGCCGATCCACAACGGGTTATGGATGGCTTCGCGTCGATCCGGGGATGGGTATGCTCCTGCGCTGTCTGCGCCTCTGGTACTGGACTTGTAGCACATCCTCTGGTTGTTAGCTGCGACCCAGGAACTTGCAGCAGCTGGTTTGTCGTTGGATGTATGCGCGCAATCTTTCCGTCGACGCGGCTGTATGCTCGTGCTGCTGTCTGCGCCAGTGGTACTGAACTTGTATCGTATCCTCTGATTGATCGATCCACGGCCCGGCGACGTTACTTGTCGACGATGGGCGCAGAAACTGTAACGTAAGCTACTTAAAGCCGGTCCACAACGGGTTTTGGATGGCTTCGCGTCGATCCGGGGATGGGTATGCTCCTGCGCTGTCTGCGCCTCTGGTACTGGACTTGTAGCACATCCTCTGATTGTTTGCTGCGACCCATTTACTTGTACCAGCTAGCTCGGCGTTGGATGTATACGCTCAATTTTTCCGTCGTCGCGGCTGTATGCTCGTGCTGCTGTATGCGCCCCTGGTACTGAACTTGTATCGTATCCACTGGTTGATCGATCCACGGCCTGGCGAAGATTTGTGTCTACGATGGGGGCAGAAACTGTAACGTAAGCTACTAAGAGCCGGTCCACAACGGGTTGTGGATGGCTTCGCGTCGTTCCGGGGATGGGTATGCTCCTGCGCTGCCTGCGCCTCTGGTACTGGACTTGTAGCACATCCTCAGGATGTTTGCTGCGACCCACTTACTAGCACCAGCTGTTTTGTCGTTGGATGTATGCGCGCAATCTTTCCGTCGACGCGGCTGTATGCTGCTGCTGCTATCTGCGCCAGTGGTACTGAACTTGTATCGTATCCTCTCAAATGCCCACTTACTAGCACCAGCTGGTTTGTCTTTGGATGTATGCACGCAATCTTTCCGTCGACGCGGCTGTATGCTCCTGCTGCTGTCTGCGCCCCTGGTACTGAACTTGTATCGTATCCACTGGTTGATCGATCCACGGCCTGGCGAAGATTTTTGTCTACGATGGGCGCAGAAACTGTAACGTAAGCTACTAAAAGCCGGTCCACAACTGGTTTTGGATGGCTTCGCGTCGATCCGGGGATGAGTATGCTCCTGCGCTGTCTGTGCCTCTGGTACTGGACTTGTAGCACATCCTCTGATTGTTTGCTGCGACCCACTTACTTGCACCAGCTGGTTTGTCGTTGGATGTATGCGTGCAATCTTTCCGTCGACGCGGCTGTATGCTCCTGCAGCTGGCTGCGCCAGTGGTACTGAACTTGTATCGTATCCTCTCAAATGCCCACTTACTAGCACCAGCTGGTTTGTCTTTGGATGTATGCGCGCAATCTTTGCGTCGACGCGGCAGTATGCTCCTGCTGCTGTCTGCGCCCCTGGTACTGAACTTGTATGTTATCCACTGTTTGATCGATCCACGGCCCGGCGACGATATGTGTCGACGATGGGCGCAGAAACTGTAACGTAAGCTACTTAAAGCCGGTCCACAACGGGTTATGGATGGCTTCGCGGGATGGGTATGCTCCTGCGCTGTCTGCGCCTCTGGTACTGGACTTGTAGCACATCCTCTGGTTGTTAGCTGCGACCCAGGAACTTGTACCAGCTAGCTCGGCGTTGGATGTATGCGCTCAATTTTTCCGTCGTCGCGGCTGTATGCTCGTGCTGCTGTCTGCGCCTCTGGTACTGAACTTGTATCGTATCCACTGGTTGATCGATCCACGGCCTGGCGAAGATTTTTGTCTACGATGGGCGCAGAAACTGTAACGTAAGCTACTAAAAGCCGGTCCACAACTGGTTTTGGATGGCTTCGCGTCGATCCGGGGATGAGTATGCTCCTGCGCTGTCTGTGCCTCTGGTACTGGACTTGTAGCACATCCTCTGGTTGTTTGCTGCGACCCACGTACTTGCACTAGCTGATTCGGCCTTGGATGTATACGCGCAATTTTTCATTCGTCGCGGCTGTATGCTCCTGCTGCTGTCTGCGCCCGTGGTACTGAACTTGTATCGGATCCTCTGATTGATCGATCCACTGCCCGGCGACGATATTTGTCGACGATGGGCGCATAAACTGTAACGTAAGGTACTTAAAGCCGGTCCACAACGGGTTTTGGATGGCTTTGCGTCGATCCGGGGATGGGTATGCTCCTGCGCTGTCTGCGCCTCTGGTACTGGACTTGTAGCACATCCTCTGATTGTTTGCTGCGACCCATTTACTTGTACCAGCTAGCTCGGCGTTGGATGTATACGCTCAATTTTTCCGTCGTCGCGGCTGTATGCTCGTGCTGCTGTATGCGCCCCTGGTACTGAACTTGTATCGTATCCACTGGTTGATCGATCCACGGCCTGGCGAAGATTTGTGTCTACGATGGGGGCAGAAACTGTAACGTAAGCTACTAAGAGCCGGTCCACAACGGGTTGTGGATGGCTTCGCGTCGTTCCGGGGATGGGTATGCTCCTGCGCTGCCTGCGCCTCTGGTACTGGACTTGTAGCACATCCTCAGGATGTTTGCTGCGACCCACTTACTAGCACCAGCTGTTTTGTCGTTGGATGTATGCGCGCAATCTTTCCGTCGACGCGGCTGTATGCTGCTGCTGCTATCTGCGCCAGTGGTACTGAACTTGTATCGTATCCTCTCAAATGCCCACTTACTAGCACCAGCTGGTTTGTCTTTGGATGTATGCACGCAATCTTTCCGTCGACGCGGCTGTATGCTCCTGCTGCTGTCTGCGCCCCTGGTACTGAACTTGTATCGTATCCACTGGTTGATCGATCCACGGCCTGGCGAAGATTTTTGTCTACGATGGGCGCAGAAACTGTAACGTAAGCTACTAAAAGCCGGTCCACAACTGGTTTTGGATGGCTTCGCGTCGATCCGGGGATGAGTATGCTCCTGCGCTGTCTGTGCCTCTGGTACTGGACTTGTAGCACATCCTCTGATTGTTTGCTGCGACCCACTTACTTGCACCAGCTGGTTTGTCGTTGGATGTATGCGTGCAATCTTTCCGTCGACGCGGCTGTATGCTCCTGCAGCTGTCTGCGCCAGTGGTACTGAACTTGTATCGTATCCTCTCAAATGCCCACTTACTAGCACCAGCTGGTTTGTCTTTGGATGTATGCGCGCAATCTTTGCGTCGACGCGGCAGTATGCTCCTGCTGCTGTCTGCGCCCCTGGTACTGAACTTGTATGTTATCCACTGTTTGATCGATCCACGGCCCGGCGACGATATGTGTCGACGATGGGCGCAGAAACTGTAACGTAAGCTACTTAAAGCCGGTCCACAACGGGTTATGGATGGCTTCGCGGGATGGGTATGCTCCTGCGCTGTCTGCGCCTCTGGTACTGGACTTGTAGCACATCCTCTGGTTGTTAGCTGCGACCCAGGAACTTGTACCAGCTAGCTCGGCGTTGGATGTATGCGCTCAATTTTTCCGTCGTCGCGGCTGTATGCTCGTGCTGCTGTCTGCGCCTCTGGTACTGAACTTGTATCGTAGCCACTGGTTGATCGATCCACGGCCTGGCGAAGATTTTTGTCTACGATGGGCGCAGAAACTGTAACGTAAGCTACTAAAAGCCGGTCCACAACTGGTTTTGGATGGCTTCGCGTCGATCCGGGGATGAGTATGCTCCTGCGCTGTCTGTGCCTCTGGTACTGGACTTGTAGCACATCCTCTGATTGTTTGCTGCGACCCACTTACTTGCACCAGCTGGTTTGTCGTTGGATGTATGCGTGCAATCTTTCCGTCGACGCGGCTGTATGCTCCTGCAGCTGTCTGCGCCAGTGGTACTGAACTTGTATCGTATCCTCTGATTGATCGATCCACGGCCCGGCGACGATATTTGTCGACGATGGGCGCATAAACTGTAACGTAAGCTACTTAAAGCCGGTCCACAACGGGTTTTGGATGGCTTCGCGTCGATCCGGGGATGGGTATGCTCCTGCGCTGTCTGCGCCTCTGGTACTGGACTTGTAGCACATCCTCTGATTGTTTGCTGCGACCCACTTACTTGCACCAGCTGGTTTGTCGTTGGATATATGCGCGCAATCTTTCCGTCGACGCGGCTGTATGCTCCTGCTGCTGTCTGCGCCAGTGGTACTGAACTTGTATCGTATCCTCTGATTGATCGATCCACGGCCCGGTGACGATATTATGCTCCTGCTGCTGTATGCTCCTGCTGCTGTCTGCGCCAGTGGTACAGAACTTGTATCGTATCCTCTGATTGATCGATCCACGGCCCGGCGACGATATTTGTCGACGATAGGCGCAGAAACTGTAACGTAAGCTACTAAAAGCCGGTCCACAACGGGTTTTGGATGGCTTCGCGTCGATCCGGGGATGGGTATGCTCCTGCGCTGTCTGCGCCTCTGGTACTGGACTTGTAGCACATCCTCTGATTGTTTGCTGCGACCCACTTACTTGCACCAGCTGGTTTGTCGTTGGATATATGCGTGCAATCTTTCCGTCGACGCGGCTGTATGCTCCTGCTGCTGTCTGCGACTCTGGTACTGAACTTGTATCGTATCCTCTGATTGATCGATCCACGGCCCGGCGACGATATTATGCTCCTGCTGCTGTCTGCGCCAGTGGTACAGAACTTGTATTGTATCCTCTGATTGATCGATCCACGGCCCGGCGACGATATTTGTCGACGATGGGCGCAGAAACTGTAACGTAAGCTACTAAAAGCCGGTCCACAACGGGTTTTGGATGGCTTCGCGTCGATCCGGGGATGGGTATGCTCCTGCTGCTGTCTGCGCCTCTGGTACTGGACTTGTAGCACATCCTCTGGTTGTTCGCTGCGACCCACTTACTTGCACCTGCTGTTGCGCTGTATGCTCCTTCCGCTGTCTGCGCCAGTGGTACTGAACTTGTATCGTATCCTCTGATTGATCGATCCACGGCCCGGCGACGATATTATGCTCCTGCGCAATCTTTCCGTCGACGCGGCTGTATGTTCCTGCTGCTGTCTGCGCCAGTGGTACTGAACTTGTATCGTATCCTCTGATTGATCGATCCATGGCCTGGCGACGATATTTGTTGACGATGGGCGCAAAAACTGTAACGTAAGCTACTAAAAGCCGATCCACAACGGGTTATGGATGGCTTCGCGTCGATCCGGGGATGGGTATGCTCCTGCGCTGTCTGCGCCTCTGGTGCTGGACTTGTAGCACATCCTCTGGTTGTTAGCTGCGACCCAGGAACTTGCACCAGCTGGTTTGTCGTTGGATGTATGCGCGCAATCTTTCCGTCGACGCGGCTGTATGCTCGTGCTGCTGTCTGCGCCAGTGGTACTGAACTTGTATCGTATCCTCTGATTGATCGATCCACGGCCCGGCGACGTTACTTGTCGACGATGGGCGCAGAAACTGTAACGTAAGCTACTAAAAGCCGGTCCACAACGGGTTTTGGATGGCTTCGCGTCGATCCGGGGATGGGTATGCTCCTGCGCTGTCTGCGCCTCTGGTACTGGACTTGTAGCACATCCTCTGATTGTTTGCTGCGACCCACTTACTTGCATAAGCTGGTTTGTCGTTGGATGTATGCGTGCAATCTTTCCGTCGACGCGGCTGTATGCTCCTGCAGCTGTCTGCGCCAGTGGTACTGAACTTGTATCGTATCCTCTGATTGATCGATCCACGGCCCGGCGACGATATTTGTCGACGATGGGCGCATAAACTGTAACGTAAGCTACTTAAAGCCGGTCCACAACGGGTTTTGGATGGCTTCGCGTCGATCCGGGGATGGGTATGCTCCTGCGCTGTCTGCGCCTCTGGTACTGGACTTGTAGCACATCCTCTGATTGTTTGCTGCGACCCACTTACTTGCACCAGCTGGTTTGTCGTTGAATGTATGCGCGCAATCTTTCCGTCGACGCGGCTGTATGCTCCTGCTGCTGTCTGCGCCAGTGGTACTGAACTTGTATCGTATCCTCTGATTGATCGATCCACGGCCCGGCGACGATATTATGCTCCTGCTGCTGTATGCTCCTGCTGCTGTCTGCGCCAGTGGTACAGAACTTGTATCGTATCCTCTGATTGATCGATCCACGGCCCGGCGACGATATTTGTCGACGATAGGCGCAGAAACTGTAACGTAAGCTACTAAAAGCCGGTCCACAACGGGTTTTGGATTGCTTCGCGTCGATCCGGGGATGGGTATGCTCCTGCGCTGTCTGCGCCTCTGGTACTGGACTTGTAGCACATCCTCTGATTGTTTGCTGCGACCCACTTACTTGCACCAGCTGGTTTGTCGTTGGATATATGCGCGCAATCTTTCCGTCGACGCGGCTGTATGCTCCTGCTGCTGTCTGCGCCAGTGGTACTGAACTTGTATCGTATCCTCTGATTGATCGATCCACGGCCCGGCGACGATAGAATGCTCCTGCTGCTGTCTGCGCCAGTGGTACTGAACTTGTATTGTATCCTCTGATTGATCGATCCACGGCCCGGCGACGATATTTGTCGACGATGGGCGCAGAAACTGTAACGTAAGCTACTAAAAGCCGGTCCACAACGGGTTTTGGATGGCTTCGCGTCGATCCGGGGATGGGTATGCTCCTGCGCTGTCTGCGCCTCTGGTACTGGACTTGTAGCACATCCTCTGGTTGTTCGCTGCGACCCACTTACTTGCACCTGCTGTTGCGCTGTATGCTCCTTCCGCTGTCTGCGCCAGTGGTACTGAACTTGTATCGTATCCTCTGATTGATCGATCCACGGCCCGGCGATGATATTATGCTCCTGCGCAATCTTTCCGTCGACGCGGCTGTATGCTCCTGCTGCTGTCTGCGCCAGTGGTACTGAACTTGTATCGTATCCTCTGATTGATCGATCCACGGCCCGGCGACGATATTATGCTCCTGCTGCTGTCTGCGCCAGTGGTACAGAACTTGTATCGTATCCTCTGATTGATCGATCCACGGCCCGGCGACGATATTTGTCGACGATGGGCGCAGAAACTGTAACGTAAGCTACTAAAAGCCGGTCCACAACGGGTTTTGGATGGCTTCGCGTCGATCCGGGGATGGGTATGCTCCTGCGCTGTCTGCGAGGCGCAGTACCAGAGGCTGGTACTGGACTTGTAGCACATCCTCTGATTGTTTGCTGCGACCCACTTACTTGCACCAGCTGGTTTGTCGTTGGATATATGCGCGCAATCTTTCCGTCGACGCGGCTGTATGCTCCTGCTGCTGTCTGCGCCAGTGGTACTGAACTTGTATCGTATCCTCTGATTGATCGATCCACGGCCCGGCGACGATATTATGCTCCTGCTGCTGTCTGCGCCAGTGGTACAGAACTTGTATTGTATCCTCTGATTGATCGATCCACGGCCCGGCGACGATATTTGTCGACGATGGGCGCAGAAACTGTAACGTAAGCTACTAAAAGCCGGTCCACAACGGGTTTTGGATGGCTTCGCGTCGATCCGGGGATGGGTATGCTCCTGCTGCTGTCTGCGCCTCTGGTACTGGACTTGTAGCACATCCTCTGGTTGTTCGCTGCGACCCACTTACTTGCACCTGCTGTTGCGCTGTATGCTCCTTCCGCTGTCTGCGCCAGTGGTACTGAACTTGTATCGTATCCTCTGATTGATCGATCCACGGCCCGGCGACGATATTATGCTCCTGCGCAATCTTTCCGTCGACGCGGCTGTATGTTCCTGCTGCTGTCTGCGCCAGTGGTACTGAACTTGTATCGTATCCTCTGATTGATCGATCCATGGCCCGGCGACGATATTATGCTCCTGCTGCTGTCTGCGCCAGTGGTACAGAACTTGTATTGTATCCTCTGATTGATCGATCCACGGCCCGGCGACGATATTTGTCTACGATGGGCGCAGAAACTGTAACGTAAGCTACTAAAAGCCGGTCCACAACGGGTTTTGGATGGCTTCGCGTCGATCCGGGGATGGGTATGCTCCTGCGCTGTCTGCGCCTCTGGTACTGGACTTGTAGCACATCCTCTGATTGTTTGCTGCGACCCACTTACTTGCACCAGCTGGTTTGTCGTTAGATATATGCGCGCAATCTTTCCGTCGACGCGGCTGTATGCTCCTGCTGCTGTCTGCGCCTCTGGTACTGAACTTGTATCGTATCCTCTGATTGATCGATCCACGGCCCGGCGACGATATTATGCTCCTGCTGCTGTCTGCGCCAGTGGTACAGAACTTGTATTGTATCCTCTGATTGATCGATCCACGGCCCGGCGACGATATTTGTCGACGATGGGCGCAGAAACTGTAACGTAAGCTACTAAAAGCCGGTCCACAACGGGTTTTGGATGGCTTCGCGTCGATCCGGGGATGGGTATGCTCCTGCTGCTGTCTGCGCCTCTGGTACTGGACTTGTAGCACATCCTCTGGTTGTTTGCTGCGACCCACTTACTTGCACCAGCTGGTTTGTCGTTGGATATATGCGCGCAATCTTTCCGTCGACGCGGCTGTATGCTCCTGCTGCTGTCTGCGCCTCTGGTACTGAACTTGTATCGTATCCTCTGATTGATCGATCCACGGCCCGGCGACGATATTATGTTCCTGCTGCTGTCTGCGCCAGTGGTACTGAACTTGTATCGTATCCTCTGATTGATCGATCCATGGCCCGGCGACGATATTTGTTGACGATGGGCGCAAAAACTGTAACGTAAGCTACTAAAAGCCGATCCACAACGGGTTATGGATGGCTTCGCGTCGATCCGGGGATGGGTATGCTCCTGCGCTGTCTGCGCCTCTGGTACTGGACTTGTAGCACATCCTCTGGTTGTTAGCTGCGACCCAGGAACTTGCAGCAGCTGGTTTGTCGTTGGATGTATGCGCGCAATCTTTCCGTCGACGCGGCTGTATGCTCGTGCTGCTGTCTGCGCCAGTGGTACTGAACTTGTATCGTATCCTCTGATTGATCGATCCACGGCCCGGCGACGTTACTTGTCGACGATGGGCGCAGAAACTGTAACGTAAGCTACTTAAAGCCGGTCCACAACGGGTTTTGGATGGCTTCGCGTCGATCCGGGGATGGGTATGCTCCTGCGCTGTCTGCGCCTCTGGTACTGGACTTGTAGCACATCCTCTGATTGTTTGCTGCGACCCATTTACTTGTACCAGCTAGCTCGGCGTTGGATGTATACGCTCAATTTTTCCGTCGTCGCGGCTGTATGCTCGTGCTGCTGTATGCGCCCCTGGTACTGAACTTGTATCGTATCCACTGGTTGATCGATCCACGGCCTGGCGAAGATTTGTGTCTACGATGGGGGCAGAAACTGTAACGTAAGCTACTAAGAGCCGGTCCACAACGGGTTGTGGATGGCTTCGCGTCGTTCCGGGGATGGGTATGCTCCTGCGCTGCCTGCGCCTCTGGTACTGGACTTGTAGCACATCCTCAGGATGTTTGCTGCGACCCACTTACTAGCACCAGCTGTTTTGTCGTTGGATGTATGCGCGCAATCTTTCCGTCGACGCGGCTGTATGCTGCTGCTGCTATCTGCGCCAGTGGTACTGAACTTGTATCGTATCCTCTCAAATGCCCACTTACTAGCACCAGCTGGTTTGTCTTTGGATGTATGCACGCAATCTTTCCGTCGACGCGGCTGTATGCTCCTGCTGCTGTCTGCGCCCCTGGTACTGAACTTGTATCGTATCCACTGGTTGATCGATCCACGGCCTGGCGAAGATTTTTGTCTACGATGGGCGCAGAAACTGTAACGTAAGCTACTAAAAGCCGGTCCACAACTGGTTTTGGATGACTTCGCGTCGATCCGGGGATGAGTATGCTCCTGCGCTGTCTGTGCCTCTGGTACTGGACTTGTAGCACATCCTCTGATTGTTTGCTGCGACCCACTTACTTGCACCAGCTGGTTTGTCGTTGGATGTATGCGTGCAATCTTTCCGTCGACGCGGCTGTATGCTCCTGCAGCTGTCTGCGCCAGTGGTACTGAACTTGTATCGTATCCTCTCAAATGCCCACTTACTAGCACCAGCTGGTTTGTCTTTGGATGTATGCGCGCAATCTTTGCGTCGACGCGGCAGTATGCTCCTGCTGCTGTCTGCGCCCCTGGTACTGAACTTGTATGTTATCCACTGGTTGATCGATCCACGGCCCGGCGACGATATGTGTCGACGATGGGCGCAGAAACTGTAACGTAAGCTACTAAAAGCCGGTCCACAACGGGTTATGGATGGCTTCGCGGGATGGGTATGCTCCTGCGTACTGAACTTGTATCGTATCCTCTGATTGATCGATCCACGGCCCGGCGACGATATTATGCTCCTGCGCAATCTTTCCGTCGACGCGGCTGTATGTTCCTGCTTCTGTCTGCGCCAGTGGTACTGAACTTGTATCGTATCCTCTGATTGATCGATCCATGGCCCGGCGACGATATTATGCTCCTGCTGCTGTCTGCGCCAGTGGTACAGAACTTGTATTGTATCCTCTGATTGATCGATCCACGGCCCGGCGACGATATTTGTCGACGATGGGCGCAGAAACTGTAACGTAAGCTACTAAAAGCCGGTCCACAACGGGTTTTGGATGGCTTCGCGTCGATCCGGGGATGGGTATGCTCCTGCGCTGTCTGCGCCTCTGGTACTGGACTTGTAGCACATCCTCTGATTGTTTGCTGCGACCCACTTACTTGCACCAGCTGGTTTGTCGTTAGATATATGCGCGCAATCTTTCCGTCGACGCGGCTGTATGCTCCTGCTGCTGTCTGCGCCTCTGGTACTGAACTTGTATCGTATCCTCTGATTGATCGATCCACGGCCCGGCGACGATATTATGCTCCTGCTGCTGTCTGCGCCAGTGGTACAGAACTTGTATTGTATCCTCTGATTGATCGATCCACGGCCCGGCGACGATATTTGTCGACGATGGGCGCAGAAACTGTAACGTAAGCTACTAAAAGCCGGTCCACAACGGGTTTTGGATGGCTTCGCGTCGATCCGGGGATGGGTATGCTCCTGCTGCTGTCTGCGCCTCTGGTACTGGACTTGTAGCACATCCTCTGGTTGTTTGCTGCGACCCACTTACTTGCACCAGCTGGTTTGTCGTTGGATATATGCGCGCAATCTTTCCGTCGACGCGGCTGTATGCTCCTGCTGCTGTCTGCGCCTCTGGTACTGAACTTGTATCGTATCCTCTGATTGATCGATCCACGGCCCGGCGACGATATTATGTTCCTGCTGCTGTCTGCGCCAGTGGTACTGAACTTGTATCGTATCCTCTGATTGATCGATCCATGGCCCGGCGACGATATTTGTTGACGATGGGCGCAAAAACTGTAACGTAAGCTACTAAAAGCCGATCCACAACGGGTTATGGATGGCTTCGCGTCGATCCGGGGATGGGTATGCTCCTGCGCTGTCTGCGCCTCTGGTACTGGACTTGTAGCACATCCTCTGGTTGTTAGCTGCGACCCAGGAACTTGCAGCAGCTGGTTTGTCGTTGGATGTATGCGCGCAATCTTTCCGTCGACGCGGCTGTATGCTCGTGCTGCTGTCTGCGCCAGTGGTACTGAACTTGTATCGTATCCTCTGATTGATCGATCCACGGCCCGGCGACGTTACTTGTCGACGATGGGCGCAGAAACTGTAACGTAAGCTACTTAAAGCCGGTCCACAACGGGTTTTGGATGGCTTCGCGTCGATCCGGGGATGGGTATGCTCCTGCGCTGTCTGCGCCTCTGGTACTGGACTTGTAGCACATCCTCTGATTGTTTGCTGCGACCCATTTACTTGTACCAGCTAGCTCGGCGTTGGATGTATACGCTCAATTTTTCCGTCGTCGCGGCTGTATGCTCGTGCTGCTGTATGCGCCCCTGGTACTGAACTTGTATCGTATCCACTGGTTGATCGATCCACGGCCTGGCGAAGATTTGTGTCTACGATGGGGGCAGAAACTGTAACGTAAGCTACTAAGAGCCGGTCCACAACGGGTTGTGGATGGCTTCGCGTCGTTCCGGGGATGGGTATGCTCCTGCGCTGCCTGCGCCTCTGGTACTGGACTTGTAGCACATCCTCAGGATGTTTGCTGCGACCCACTTACTAGCACCAGCTGTTTTGTCGTTGGATGTATGCGCGCAATCTTTCCGTCGACGCGGCTGTATGCTGCTGCTGCTATCTGCGCCAGTGGTACTGAACTTGTATCGTATCCTCTCAAATGCCCACTTACTAGCACCAGCTGGTTTGTCTTTGGATGTATGCACGCAATCTTTCCGTCGACGCGGCTGTATGCTCCTGCTGCTGTCTGCGCCCCTGGTACTGAACTTGTATCGTATCCACTGGTTGATCGATCCACGGCCTGGCGAAGATTTTTGTCTACGATGGGCGCAGAAACTGTAACGTAAGCTACTAAAAGCCGGTCCACAACTGGTTTTGGATGGCTTCGCGTCGATCCGGGGATGAGTATGCTCCTGCGCTGTCTGTGCCTCTGGTACTGGACTTGTAGCACATCCTCTGATTGTTTGCTGCGACCCACTTACTTGCACCAGCTGGTTTGTCGTTGGATGTATGCGTGCAATCTTTCCGTCGACGCGGCTGTATGCTCCTGCAGCTGTCTGCGCCAGTGGTACTGAACTTGTATCGTATCCTCTCAAATGCCCACTTACTAGCACCAGCTGGTTTGTCTTTGGATGTATGCGCGCAATCTTTGCGTCGACGCGGCAGTATGCTCCTGCTGCTGTCTGCGCCCCTGGTACTGAACTTGTATGTTATCCACTGGTTGATCGATCCACGGCCCGGCGACGATATGTGTCGACGATGGGCGCAGAAACTGTAACGTAAGCTACTAAAAGCCGGTCCACAACGGGTTATGGATGGCTTCGCGGGATGGGTATGCTCCTGCGCTGTCTGCGCCTCTGGTACTGGACTTGTAGCACATCCTCTGGTTGTTAGCTGCGACCCAGGAACTTGTACCAGCTAGCTCGGCGTTGGATGTATGCGCTCAATTTTTCCGTCGTCGCGGCTGTATGCTCGTGCTGCTGTATGCGCCCCTGGTACTGAACTTGTATCGTATCCACTGGTTGATCGATCCACGGCCTGGCGAAGATTTTTGTCTACGATGGGCGCAGAAACTGTAACGTAAGCTACTAAAAGCCGGTCCGCAACTGGTTTTGGATGGCTTCGCGTCGATCCGGGGATGAGTATGCTCCTGCGCTGTCTGTGCCTCTGGTACTGGACTTGTAGCACATCCTCTGATTGTTTGCTGCGGCCCACTTACTTGCACTAGCTGATTCGGCCTTGGATGTATACGCGCAATTTTTCCGTCGTCGCGGCTGTATGCTCCTGCTGCTGTATGCGCCCGTGGTACTGAACTTGTATCGTATCCTCTGATTGATCGATCCACGGCCCGGCGACGATATTTGTCGACGATGTGCGCAGAAACTATAACGTAAGGTACTTAAAGCCGGTCCACAACGAGTTTTGGATGGCTTCGCGTCGATCCGGGGACGGGTATGCTCCTGCGCTGTCTGCGCCTCTGGTACTGGACTTATAGCACATCCTCTGGTTGTTTGCTGCGACCCACTTAGTTGCATCAGCTGGTGTGTCGTTAGGTGTATGCGTGCAATCTTTCCGTCGACGCGGCTGTATGCTCCTGCTGCTGTCTGCGCCAGTGGTACTGGACTTGTATCGTATCCTCCGATTGATCGATCCACGGCCCGGCGACGATATTTGTCGACGATGGGCGCAGAAACTGTAACGTAAGGTACTAAAAGCCGGTCCACAACGGGTTTTGGATGGCTTCGCGTCGATCCGGGGATGGGTATGCTCCTGCGCTGTCTGCGCCTCTGGTACTGGACTTGTATCACATCCTCTGGTTATTTGCTGCGACCCGGGTACTTGCACCTGCTGGGTCATCGTGGCTGTATGCTTCTGCTGCTGTCTGCGCCAGTGGTACTGAACTTGTATCGTATCCTCTGATTGATCGATCCACTGCCCGGCGACGATATTTGTCGACGATGGGCGCAGAAACTGTAACGTAAGCTACTAAAAGCCGGTCCACAACGGGTTTTGGATGGCTTCGCGTCGATTCGGGGATGGGTATGCTCCTACGCTGTCTGCGCCTCTGGTACTGGACTTGAAGCACATCATCTGGTTGTTTGCTGCGACCCACTTACTTGCACCAGCTGGTTTGTCGTTGGATGTATGCACGCAATCTTTCCGTCGACGCGGCTGTATGCTCCTGCTGCTGTCTGCGCCAGTGGTACTGAACTTGTATCGTATCCTCTGATTGATCGATCCACGGCCCGGCGACGATATTTGTCGACGATGTGCGCAGAAACTGTAACGTAAGGTACTTAAAGCCGGTCCACAACGAGTTTTGGATGGCTTCGCGTCGATCCGGAGACGGGTATGCTCCTGCGCTGTCTGCGCCTCTGGTACTGGACTTGTAGCACATCCTCTGGTTGTTTGCTGCGACCCACTTACTTGCATCAGCTGGTTTGTCGTTGGATGTATGCGCGCAATCTTTCCGTCGACGCGGCTGTATGCTTCTGCTGCTGTCTGCGCCAGTGGTACTGAACTTGTATCGTATCCTCTGATTGATCGATCCACGGCCCGGCGACGATATTTGTCGACGATGGGCGCAGAAACTGTAACGTAAGCTACTTAAAGCCGGTCCACAACGGGTTTTGGATGGCTTCACGTCGATCCGGGGATGGGTATGCTCCTGCGCTGTCTGCGCCTCTGGTACTGGACTTGTAGCACATCCTCTGGTTGTTTGCTGCGAACCACTTACTTGCACCAGCTGGTTTGTCGTTGGATGTATGCGCGCAATCTTTCCGTCGACGCGGCTGTATGCTCCTGCTGCTGTCTGCGCCAGTGGTACTGAACTTGTATCGTATCCTCCGATTGATCGATCCACGGCCTGGCGACGATATTTGTCGACGATGTGCGCAGAAACTGTAACGTAAGGTACTTAAAGCCGGTCCACAACGGGTTTTGGATGGCTTCACGTCGATCCGGGGATGGGTATGCTCCTGCGCTGTCTGCGCCTCTGGTACTGGACTTGTAGCACATCCTCTGGTTGTTTGCTGCGACCCACTTACTTGCACTAGCTGATTCGGCCTTGGATGTATACGCGCAATTTTTCATTCGTCGCGGCTGTATGCTCCTGCTTGTGTCTGCGCCAGTGGTACTGAACTTGTATCGTATCCTCTGATTGATCGATCCACGGCCCGGCGACGATATTTGTTCACGATGTGCGCAGAAACTGTAACGTAAGGTACTTAAAGCCGGTCCACAACGAGTTTTGGATGGCTTCGCGTCGATCCGGGGACGGGTATGCTCCTGCGCTGTCTGCGCCTTTGGTACTGGACTTGTAGCACATCCTCTAGTTGTTTGCTGCGACCCACTTACTTGCACCAGCTGGTTTGTCGTTGGATGTATGCGCGCAATCTTTCCGTCGACGCGGCTGTATGCTCCTGCTGCTGTGTGCGCCAGTGGTATTGAACTTGTATCGTATCCTCTGATTGATCGATCCACGGCCCGGCGACGATATTTGTCGACGATGTGCGCAGAAACTGTAACGTAAGGTACTTAAAGCCGGTCCACAACGGGTTTTGGATGGCTTCGCGTCGATCCGGGGATGGGTATGCTCCTGCGCTGTCTGCGCCTCTGGTACTGGACTTGTAGCACATCCTCTGGTTATTTGCTGCGACCCGGGTACTTGCACCTGCTGGGTCATCGTGGCTGTATGCTCCTGCTGCTGTCTGCGCCAGTGGTACTGAACTTGTATCGTATGAGCTTGAGCGCTGTCTGCGCCTCTGGTACTGGACTTGTAGCACATCCTCTGGTTGTTTGCTGCGACCCACTTACTTGCACCAGCTGGTTTGTCGTTGGATGTATGCGTGCAATATTTCTGTCGACGCGGCTGTATGCTCCTGCTGCTGTCTGCGCCAGTGGTACTGGACTTGTATCGTATCCTCTGATTGAGCGATCCACGGCACGGCGACGATATTTGTCGACGATGGGAGAAGAAACTGTAACGTAAGCTACTAAAAGCCGGTCCACAACGGGTTTTGGATGGCTTCGCGTCGATCCGGGGATGGGTATGCTCCTGCGCTGTCTGCGCCTCTGGTACTGGACTTGTAGCACATCCTCTGGTTGTTTGCTGCGACCCACTTACTTGCATCAGCTGATTCGGCCTTGGATGTATACGCTTAATCTTTCCGTCGTCGCGGCTGTATGCTCCTGCTGCTGTATGCGCCCGTGGTACTGAACTTGTATCGTATCCTCCGATTGATCGATCCACGGCCTGGCGACGATATTTGTCGACGATGTGCGCAGAAACTGTAACGTAAGGTACTTAAAGCCGGTCCACAACGGGTTTTGGATGGCTTCACGTCGATCCGGGGATGGGTATGCTCCTGCGCTGTCTGCGCCTCTGGTACTGGACTTGTAGCACATCCTCTGGTTGTTTGCTGCGACCCACTTACTTGCACTAGCTGATTCGGCCTTGGATGTATACGCGCAATTTTTCATTCGTCGCGGCTGTATGCTCCTGCTTGTGTCTGCGCCAGTGGTACTGAACTTGTATCGTATCCTCTGATTGATCGATCCACGGCCCGGCGACGATATTTGTTCACGATGTGCGCAGAAACTGTAACGTAAGGTACTTAAAGCCGGTCCACAACGAGTTTTGGATGGCTTCGCGTCGATTCGGGGACGGGTATGCTCCTGCGCTGTCTGCGCCTTTGGTACTGGACTTGTAGCACATCCTCTAGTTGTTTGCTGCGACCCACTTACTTGCACCAGCTGGTTTGTCGTTGGATGTATGCGCGCAATCTTTCCGTCGACGCGGCTGTATGCTCCTGCTGCTGTGTGCGCCAGTGGTATTGAACTTGTATCGTATCCTCTGATTGATCGATCCACGGCCCGGCGACGATATTTGTCGACGATGTGCGCAGAAACTGTAACGTAAGGTACTTAAAGCCGGTCCACAACGGGTTTTGGATGGCTTCGCGTCGATCCGGGGATGGGTATGCTCCTGCGCTGTCTGCGCCTCTGGTACTGGACTTGTAGCACATCCTCTGGTTATTTGCTGCGACCCGGGTACTTGCACCTGCTGGGTCATCGTGGCTGTATGCTCCTGCTGCTGTCTGCGCCAGTGGTACTGAACTTGTATCGTATCCTCTGATTGATCGATCCAAGGCCCGGCGACGATATTTGTCGACGATGGGCGCAGAAACTGTAACGTAAGGTACTAAAAGCCGGTCCACAACGGGTTTTGGATGGCTTCGCGTCGATCCGGGGATAGGTATGCTCCTGCGCTGTCTGCGCCTCTGGTACTGGACTTGTAGCACATCCTCTGGTTGTTTGCTGCGACCCACTTACTTGCACCAGCTGGTTTGTCGTTGGATGTATGCGCGCAATCTTTCCGTCGACGCGGCTGTATGCTCCTGCTGCTGTCTGCGCCAGTGGTACTGAACTTGTATCGTATCCTCTGATTGATCGATCCACTGCCCGGCGACGATATTTGTCGACGATGGGCGCAGAAACTGTAACGTAAGCTACTAAAAGCCGGTCCACAACGGGTTTTGGATGGCTTCGCGTCGATTCGGGGATGGGTATGCTCCTGCGCTGTCTGCGCCTTTGGTACTGGACTTGTAGCACATCCTCTAGTTGTTTGCTGCGACCCACTTACTTGCACCAGCTGGTTTGTCGTTGGATGTATGCGCGCAATCTTTCCGTCGACGCAGCTGTATGCTCCTGCTGCTGTATGCGCCAGTGGTACTGAACTTGTATCGTATCCTCTGATTGATCGATCCACGGCCCGGCGACGATATTTGTCGACGATGTGCGCAGAAACTGTAACGTAAGGTACTTAAAGCCGGTCCACAACGGGTTTTGGATGGCTTCGCGTCGATCCGGGGATGGGTATGCTCCTGCGCTGTCTGCGCCTCTGGTACTGGACTTGTAGCACATCCTCTGGTTATTTGCTGCGACCCACTTACTTGCATCAGCTGGTTTGTCGTTAGATGTATGCGCGCAATCTTTCCGTCGACGCGGCTGTATGCTCCTGCTGCTGTCTGCGCCAGTGGTACTGAACTTGTATCGTATCCTCTGATTGATCAATCCACGTCCCGGCGACGATTTTTGTCGACGATGTGCGCAGAAACTGTAACGTAAGGTACTTAAAGCCGGTCCACAACGGGTGTTGGATGGCTTCGCGTCGATCCGGGGATGGGTATGCTCCTGCGCTGTCTGCGCCTCTGGTACTGGACTTGTAGCACATCCTCTAGTTGTTTGCTGCGACCCACTTACTTGCACTAGCTGATTCGGCCTTGGATGTATGCGCGCAATCTTTCCGTCGACGCGGCTGTATGCTCCTGCTTGTGTCTGCGCCAGTGGTACTGAACTTGTATCGTATCCTCTGATTGATCGATCCACGGCCCGGCGACGATATTTGTCGACGATGTGCGCAGAAACTGTAACGTAAGGTACTTAAAGCCGGTCCACAACTGGTTCTGGATGGCTTCGCGTCGATCCGGGGATGGGTATGCTCCTGCGCTGTCTGCGCCTCTGGTACTGGACTTGTAGCACATCCTCTGGTTGTTTGCTGCGACCCACTTACTTGCACCAGCTGGTTTGTCGTTGGATGTATGCGTGCAATATTTCTGTCGACGCGGCTGTATGCTCCTGCTGCTGTCTGCGCCAGTGGTACTGGACTTGTATCGTATCCTCTGATTGAGCGATCCACGGCACGGCGACGATATTTGTCGACGATGGGAGAAGAAACTGTAACGTAAGCTACTAAAAGCCGGTCCACAGCGGGTTTTGGATGGCTTCGCGTCGATCCGGGGATGGGTATGCTCCTGCGCTGTCTGCGCCTCTGGTACTGGACTTGTAGCACATCCTCTGGTTGTTTGCTGCGACCCACTTACTTGCATCAGCTGATTCGGCCTTGGATGTATACGCTTAATCTTTCCGTCGTCGCGGCTGTATGCTCCTGCTGCTGTATGCGCCCGTGGTACTGAACTTGTATCGTATCCACTGGTTGATCCATCCACGGCCTGGCGAAGATTTTTGTCCACGATGGGTGCCGAAACTGTAACGTAAGCTACTAAGAGCCGGTTCACAACGGGTTTCGGATGGCTTCGCGTCGATCCGGGGATGGGTATGCTCCTGCGCTGTCTGCGCCTCTGGTATTGGACTTATAGCACATCCTCTGGTTGTTTGATGCGACCCACTTAGTTGCATCAGCTGGTTTGTCGTTAGATGTATGCGTGCAATATTTCCGTCGACGCGGCTGTATGCTCCTGCTGCTGTCTGCGCCAGTGGTACTGGGCTTGTATCGTATCCTCCGATTGATCGATCCACTGCCCGGCGACGATATTTGTCGACGATAAGCGGAGAAACTGTAACGTAAGCTACTAAAAGCCGGTCCACAACGGGTTTTGGATGGCTTCGCGTCGATCCGGGGATAGGTATGCTCCTGCGCTGTCTGCGCCTCTGGTACTGGACTTGTAGCACATCCTCTGGTTGTTTGCTGCGACCCACTTACTTGCACCAGCTGGTTTGTCGTTGGATGTATGCGCGCAATCTTTCCGTCGACGCGGCTGTATGCTCCTGCTGCTGTCTGCGCCAGTGGTACTGAACTTGTATCGTATCCTCTGATTGATCGATCCAAGGCCCGGCGACGATATTTGTCGACGATGGGCGCAGAAACTGTAACGTAAGGTACTAAAAGCCGGTCCACAACGGGTTTTGGATGGCTTCGCGTCGATCCGGGGATAGGTATGCTCCTGCGCTGTCTGCGCCTCTGGTACTGGACTTGTAGCACATCCTCTGGTTGTTTGCTGCGACCCACTTACTTGCACCAGCTGGTTTGTCGTTGGATGTATGCGCGCAATCTTTCCGTCGACGCGGCTGTATGCTCCTGCTGCTGTCTGCGCCAGTGGTACTGAACTTGTATCGTATCCTCTGATTGATCGATCCACTGCCCGGCGACGATATTTGTCGACGATGGGCGCAGAAACTGTAACGTAAGCTACTAAAAGCCGGTCCACAACGGGTTTTGGATGGCTTCGCGTCGATTCGGGGATGGGTATGCTCCTGCGCTGTCTGCGCCTTTGGTACTGGACTTGTAGCACATCCTCTAGTTGTTTGCTGCGACCCACTTACTTGCACCAGCTGGTTTGTCGTTGGATGTATGCGCGCAATCTTTCCGTCGACGCGGCTGTATGCTCCTGCTGCTGTATGCGCCAGTGGTACTGAACTTGTATCGTATCCTCTGATTGATCGATCCACGGCCCGGCGACGATATTTGTCGACGATGTGCGCAGAAACTGTAACGTAAGGTACTTAAAGCCGGTCCACAACGGGTTTTGGATGGCTTCGCGTCGATCCGGGGATGGGTATGCTCCTGCGCTGTCTGCGCCTCTGGTACTGGACTTGTAGCACATCCTCTGGTTATTTGCTGCGACCCACTTACTTGCATCAGCTGGTTTGTCGTTAGATGTATGCGCGCAATCTTTCCGTCGACGCGGCTGTATGCTCCTGCTGCTGTCTGCGCCAGTGGTACTGAACTTGTATCGTATCCTCTGATTGATCAATCCACGTCCCGGCGACGATTTTTGTCGACGATGTGCGCAGAAACTGTAACGTAAGGTACTTAAAGCCGGTCCACAACGGGTGTTGGATGGCTTCGCGTCGATCCGGGGATGGGTATGCTCCTGCGCTGTCTGCGCCTCTGGTACTGGACTTGTAGCACATCCTCTAGTTGTTTGCTGCGACCCACTTACTTGCACTAGCTGATTCGGCCTTGGATGTATGCGCGCAATCTTTCCGTCGACGCGGCTGTATGCTCCTGCTTGTGTCTGCGCCAGTGGTACTGAACTTGTATCGTATCCTCTGATTGATCGATCCACGGCCCGGCGACGATATTTGTCGACGATGTGCGCAGAAACTGTAACGTAAGGTACTTAAAGCCGGTCCACAACTGGTTCTGGATGGCTTCGCGTCGATCCGGGGATGGGTATGCTCCTGCGCTGTCTGCGCCTCTGGTACTGGACTTGTAGCACATCCTCTGGTTGTTTGCTGCGACCCACTTACTTGCACCAGCTGGTTTGTCGTTGGATGTATGCGTGCAATATTTCTGTCGACGCGGCTGTATGCTCCTGCTGCTGTCTGCGCCAGTGGTACTGGACTTGTATCGTATCCTCTGATTGAGCGATCCACGGCACGGCGACGATATTTGTCGACGATGGGAGAAGAAACTGTAACGTAAGCTACTAAAAGCCGGTCCACAACGGGTTTTGGATGGCTTCGCGTCGATCCGGGGATGGGTATGCTCCTGCGCTGTCTGCGCCTCTGGTACTGGACTTGTAGCACATCCTCTGGTTGTTTGCTGCGACCCACTTACTTGCATCAGCTGATTCGGCCTTGGATGTATACGCTTAATCTTTCCGTCGTCGCGGCTGTATGCTCCTGCTGCTGTATGCGCCCGTGGTACTGAACTTGTATCGTATCCACTGGTTGATCCATCCACGGCCTGGCGAAGATTTTTGTCCACGATGGGTGCCGAAACTGTAACGTAAGCTACTAAGAGCCGGTTCACAACGGGTTTCGGATGGCTTCGCGTCGATCCGGGGATGGGTATGCTCCTGCGCTGTCTGCGCCTCTGGTATTGGACTTATAGCACATCCTCTGGTTGTTTGATGCGACCCACTTAGTTGCATCAGCTGGTTTGTCGTTAGATGTATGCGTGCAATCTTTCCGTCGACGCGGCTGTATGCTCCTGCTGCTGTCTGCGCCAGTGGTACTGGGCTTGTATCGTATCCTCCGATTGATCGATCCACTGCCCGGCGACGATATTTGTCGACGATAAGCGGAGAAACTGTAACGTAAGCTACTAAAAGCCGGTCCACAACGGGTTTCGGATGGCTTCGCGTCGATCCGGGGATGGGTATGCTCCTGCGCTGTCTGCGCCTCTGGTATTGGACTTATAGCACATCCTCTGGTTGTTTGATGCGACCCACTTAGTTGCATCAGCTGGTTTGTCGTTAGATGTATGCGTGCAATCTTTCCGTCGACGCGGCTGTATGCTCCTGCTGCTGTCTGCGCCAGTGGTACTGGGCTTGTATCGTATCCTCCGATTGATCGATCCACTGCCCGGCGACGATATTTGTCGACGATAAGCGGAGAAACTGTAACGTAAGCTACTAAAAGCCGGTCCACAACGGGTCCACAAAACCCGTTGTGGACCGGCTTTAAGTAGCTTACGTTACAGTTTCTCCGCTTATCGTCGACAAATATCGTCGCCGGGCAGTGGATCGATCAATCGGAGGATACCCGTTGTGGACCCGTTGTGGACCGGCTTTTAGTAGCTTTAGTAGCTGCTGTCTGCACCAGTGGTACTGAACTTGTATCGTATCCTCTGATTGATCGATCCACGGCCCGGCGACGATATTTGTCGACGATGGGCGCAGAAACTGTAACGTAAGCTACTAAAAGCCGGTCCACAACGGGTTTTGGATGGCTTCGCGTCGATCCGGGGATGGGTATGCTCCTGTGCTGTCTGCGCCTTTGGTACTGGACTTGTAGCACATCCTCTAGTTGTTTGCTGCGACCCACTTACTTGCACCAGCTGGTTTGTCGTTGGATGTATCCGCGCAATCTTTCCGTCGACGCGGCTGTATGCTCCTGCTGCTGTCTGCGCCAGTGGTACTGGACTTGTATCGTATCCTCCGATTGATCGATCCACGGCCCGGCGACGATATTTGTCGACGATGGGCGCAGAATCTGTAACGTAAGCTACTAAAAGCCGGTCCACAACGGGTTTTGGATGGCTTCGCGTCGATCCGGGGATGGGTATGCTCCTGCGCTGTCTGCGCCTCTGGTACTGGACTTGTATCACATCCTGTGGTTATTTGCTGCGACCCGGGTACTTGCACCTGCTGGGTCATCGTGGCTGTATGCTCCTGCTGCTGTCTGCGCCAGTGGTACTGAACTTTTATCGTATCCTCTGATTGATCGGCGCAGAAACTGTAACGTAAGCTACTAAAAGCCGGTCCACAACGGGTTTTGGATGGCTTCGCGTCGATCCGGGGATGGGTATGCTCCTGCGCTGTCTGCGCCTCTGGTAATGGACTTGTAGCACATCCTCTAGTTGTTTGCTGCGACCCACTTACTTGCACCAGCTGGTTTGTCGTTGGATGTATGCACGCAATCTTTCCGTCGACGCGGCTGTATGCTCCTGCTGCTGTCTGCGCCAGTGGTACTGAACTTGTATCGTATCCTCTGATTGATCGATCCACGGCCCGGCGACGATATTTGTCGACGATGGGCGCAGAAACTGTAACGTAAGCTACTAAAAGCCGGTCCACAACGGGTTTTGGATGGCTTCGCGTCGATCTGGGGATGGGTATGCTCCTGCGCTGTCTGCGCCTCTGGTACTGGACTTGTAGCACATCCTCTGGTTGTTTGCTGCGACCCACTTACTTGCACTAGCTGATTCGGCCTTGGATGTATACGCTTAATCTTTCCGTCGTCGCGGCTGTATGCTCCTGCTGCTGTATGCGCCCGTGGTACTGAACTTGTATCGTATCCACTGGTTGATCCATCCACGGCCTGGCGAAGATTTTTGTCCACGATGGGTGCCGAAACTGTAACGTAAGCTACTAAGAGCCGGTTCACAACGGGTTTCGGATGGCTTCGCGTCGATCCGGGGATGGGTATGCTCCTGCGCTGTCTGCGCCTCTGGTACTGGACTTGTAGCACATCCTCTAGTTGTTTGCTGCGACCCACTTACTTGCACTAGCTGATTCGGCCTTGGATGTATGCGCGCAATCTTTCCGTCGACGCGGCTGTATGCTCCTGCTTGTGTCTGCGCCAGTGGTACTGAACTTGTATCGTATCCTCTGATTGATCGATCCACGGCCCGGCGACGATATTTGTCGACGATGGGCGCAGAAACTGTAACGTAAGCTACTTAAAGCCGGTCCACAACGGGTTTTGGATGGCTTCGCGTCGATCCGGGGATGGGTATGCTCCTGCGCTGTCTGCGCCTCTGGTACTGGACTTGTAGCACATCCTCTGATTGTTTGCTGCGACCCATTTACTTGTACCAGCTAGCTCGGCGTTGGATGTATACGCTCAATTTTTCCGTCGTCGCGGCTGTATGCTCGTGCTGCTGTATGCGCCCCTGGTACTGAACTTGTATCGTATCCACTGGTTGATCGATCCACGGCCTGGCGAAGATTTGTGTCTACGATGGGGGCAGAAACTGTAACGTAAGCTACTAAGAGCCGGTCCACAACGGGTTGTGGATGGCTTCGCGTCGTTCCGGGGATGGGTATGCTCCTGCGCTGCCTGCGCCTCTGGTACTGGACTTGTAGCACATCCTCAGGATGTTTGCTGCGACCCACTTACTAGCACCAGCTGTTTTGTCGTTGGATGCTCCTGCTGCTGTCTGCGCCCCTGGTACTGAACTTGTATCGTATCCACTGGTTGATCGATCCACGGCCTGGCGAAGATTTTTGTCTACGATGGGCGCAGAAACTGTAACGTAAGCTACTAAAAGCCGGTCCACAACTGGTTTTGGATGGCTTCGCGTCGATCCGGGGATGAGTATGCTCCTGCGCTGTCTGTGCCTCTGGTACTGGACTTGTAGCACATCCTCTGATTGTTTGCTGCGACCCACTTACTTGCACCAGCTGGTTTGTCGTTGGATGTATGCGTGCAATCTTTCCGTCGACGCGGCTGTATGCTCCTGCAGCTGTCTGCGCCAGTGGTACTGAACTTGTATCGTATCCTCTGATTGATCGATCCACGGCCCGGCGACGATATTTGTCGACGATGGGCGCAGAAACTGTAACGTAAGCTACTAAAAGCCGGTCCACAACGGGTTTTGGATGGCTTCGCGTCAATCCGGGCATGGGTATGCTCCTGCGCTGTCTGCGCCTGTGGTACTGGACTTGTAGCACATCCTCTGATTGTTTGCTGCGACCCACTTACTTGCACCAGCTGGTTCGTCGTTGGATGTATGCGTTCCATCTTTCCGTCGACGCGGCTGTATGCTCCTGCTGCTGTCTGCGCCAGTGGTACTGAACTTGTATCGTATCCTCTGATTGATCGATCCACGGCCCGGCGACGATATTTGTCGACGATGTGCGCAGAAACTGTAACGTAAGCTACTTAAAGCCGGTCCACAACGGGTTTTGGATGGCTTCGCGTCGATCCGGGGATGGGTATGCTCCTGCGCTGTCTGCGCCTCTGGCACTGGACTTGTAGCACATCCTCTGATTGTTTGCTGCGACCCACTTACTTGCACCAGCTGGTTTGTCGTTGGATGTATGCGTGCCATCTTTCCGTCGACGCGGCTTTTTGCTCGTGCTGCTGTCTGCGCCAGTGGTACTGAACTTGTATCGTATCCACTGGTTGATCGATCCACGGCCCGGCGACGATATGTGTCGACGATGGGCGCAGAAACTGTAACGTAAGCTACTTAAAGCCGGTCCACAACGGGTTATGGATGGCTTCGCGGGATGGGTATGCTCCTGCGCTGTCTGCGCCTCTGGTACTGGACTTGTAGCACATCCTCTGGTTGTTAGCTGCGACCCAGGAACTTGTACCAGCTAGCTCGGCGTTGGATGTATGCGCTCAATTTTTCCGTCGTCGCGGCTGTATGCTCGTGCTGCTGTATGCGCCCCTGGTACTGAACTTGTATCGTATCCACTGGTTGATCGATCCACGGCCTGGCGAAGATTTTTGTCTACGATGGGCGCAGAAACTGTAACGTAAGCTACTAAAAGCCGGTCCGCAACTGGTTTTGGATGGCTTCGCGTCGATCCGGGGATGAGTATGCTCCTGCGCTGTCTGTGCCTCTGGTACTGGACTTGTAGCACATCCTCTGATTGTTTGCTGCGGCCCACTTACTTGCACTAGCTGATTCGGCCTTGGATGTATACGCGCAATTTTTCCGTCGTCGCGGCTGTATGCTCCTGCTGCTGTATGCGCCCGTGGTACTGAACTTGTATCGTATCCTCTGATTGATCGATCCACGGCCCGGCGACGATATTTGTCGACGATGTGCGCAGAAACTGTAACGTAAGGTACTTAAAGCCGGTCCACAACGAGTTTTGGATGGCTTCGCGTCGATCCGGGGATGGGTATGCTCCTGCGCTGTCTGCGCCTCTGGTACTGGACTTATAGCACATCCTCTGGTTGTTTGCTGCGACCCACTTAGTTGCATCAGCTGGTGTGTCGTTAGGTGTATGCGTGCAATCTTTCCGTCGACGCGGCTGTATGCTCCTGCTGCTGTCTGCGCCAGTGGTACTGGACTTGTATCGTATCCTCCGATTGATCGATCCACGGCCCGGCGACGATATTTGTCGACGATGGGTGCAGAAACTGTAACGTAAGGTACTAAAAGCCGGTCCACAACGGGTTTTGGATGGCTTCGCGTCGATCCGGGGATGGGTATGCTCCTGCGCTGGCTGCGCCACTGGTACTGGACTTGTATCACATCCTCTGGTTATTTGCTGCGACCCAGGTACTTGCACCTGCTGGGTCATCGTGGCTGTATGCTTCTGCTGCTGTCGGCGCCAGTGGTACTGAACTTGTATCGTATCCTCTGATTGATCGATCCACTGCCCGGCGACGATATTTGTCGACGATGGGCGCAGAAACTGTAACGTAAGCTACTAAAAGCCGGTCCACAACGGGTTTTGGATGGCTTCGCGTCGATTCGGGGATGGGTATGCTCCTACGCTGTCTGCGCCTCTGGTACTGGACTTGAAGCACATCATCTGGTTGTTTGCTGCGACCCACTTACTTGCATCAGCTGGTTTGTCGTTGGATGTATGCGCGCAATCTTTCCGTCGACGCGGCTGTATGCTCCTGCTGCTGTCTGCGCCAGTGGTACTGAACTTGTATCGTATCCTCTGATTGATCGATCCACGGCCCGGCGACGATATTTGTCGACGATGGGCGCAGAAACTTAACGTAAGCTACTAAGAGCCGATCCACAACGGGTTTTGGATGGCTTCGCGTCGATCCGGGGATGGGTATGCTCCTGCGCTGTCTGCGCCTCTGGTACTGGACTTGTAGCACATGCTCTGGTTGTTTGCTGCGACCCACTTACTTGCACCAGCTGGTTTGTCGTTGGATGTATGCACGCAATCTTTCCGTCGACGCGGCTGTATGCTCCTGCTGCTGTCTGCGCCAGTGGTACTGAACTTGTATCGTATCCTCTGATTGATCGATCCACGGCCCGGCGACGATATTTGTCGACGATGTGCGCAGAAACTGTAACGTAAGGTACTTAAAGCCGGTCCACAACGAGTTTTGGATGGCTTCGCGTCGATCCGGAGACGGGTATGCTCCTGCGCTGTCTGCGCCTCTGGTACTGGACTTGTAGCACATCCTCTGGTTGTTTGCTGCGACCCACTTACTTGCATCAGCTGGTTTGTCGTTGGATGTATGCGCGCAATCTTTCCGTCGACGCGGCTGTGTGCTTCTGCTGCTGTCTGCGCCAGTGGTACTGAACTTGTATCGTATCCTCTGATTGATCGATCCACGGCCCGGCGACGATATTTGTCGACGATGGGCGCAGAAACTGTAACGTAAGCTACTTAAAGCCGGTCCACAACGGGTTTTGGATGGCTTCACGTCGATCCGGGGATGGATATGCTCCTGCGCTGTCTGCGCCTCTGGTACTAGACTTGTAGCACATCCTCTGGTTGTTTGCTGCGACCCACTTACTTGCACCAGCTGGTTTGTCGTTGGATGTATGCGCGCAATCTTTCCGTCGACGCGGCTGTATGCTCCTGCTTGTGTCTGCGCCAGTGGTACTGAACTTGTATCGTATCCTCTGATTGATCGATCCACGGCCCGGCGACGATATTTGTTCACGATGTGCGCAGAAACTGTAACGTAAGGTACTTAAAGCCGGTCCACAACGAGTTTTGGATGGCTTCGCGTCGATCCGGGGACGGGTATGCTCCTGCGCTGTCTGCGCCTTTGGTACTGGACTTGTAGCACATCCTCTAGTTGTTTGCTGCGACCCACTTACTTGCACCAGCTGGTTTGTCGTTGGATGTATGCGCGCAATCTTTCCGTCGACGTGGCTGTATGCTCCTTCTGCTGTATGCGCCAGTGGTACTGAACTTGTATCGTATCCTCTGATTGATCGATCCACGGCCCGGCGACGATATTTGTCGACGATGTGCGCAGAAACTGTAACGTAAGGTACTTAAAGCCGGTCCACAACGGGTTTTGGATGGCTTCGCGTCGATCCGGGGATGGGTATGCTCCTGCGCTGTCTGCGCCTCTGGTACTGGACTTGTAGCACATCCTCCGGTTATTTGCTGCGACCCGGGTACTTGCACCTGCTGGGTCATCGTGGCTGTATGCTCCTGCTGCTGTCTGCGCCAGTGGTACTGAACTTGTATCGTATCCTCTGATTGATCGATCCAAGGCCCGGCGACGATATTTGTCGACGATGGGCGCAGAAACTGTAACGTAAGGTACTAAAAGCCGGTCCACAACGGGTTTTGGATGGCTTCGCGTCGATCCGGGGATAGGTATGCTCCTGCGCTGTCTGCGCCTCTGGTACTGGACTTGTAGCACATCCTCTGGTTGTTTGCTGCGACCCACTTACTTGCATCAGCTGGTTTGTCGTTGGATGTATGCGCGCAATCTTTCCGTCGACGCGGCTGTATGCTTCTGCTGCTGTCTGCGCCAGTGGTACTGAACTTGTATCGTATCCTCTGATTGATCGATCCACTGCCCGGCGACGATATTTGTCGACGATGGGCGCAGAAACTGTAACGTAAGCTACTAAAAGCCGGTCCACAACGGGTTTCGGATGGCTTCGCGTCGATTCGGGGATGGGTATGCTCCTGCGCTGTCTGCGCCTCTGGTACTGGACTTGAAGCACATCATCTGGTTGTTTGCCGCGACCCACTTACTTGCATCAGCTGGTTTGTCGTTGGATGTATGCGCGCAATCTTTCCGTCGACGCGGCTGTATGCTCCTGCTGCTGTCTGCGCCAGTGGTACTGAACTTGTATCGTATCCTCTGATTGATCGATCCACGATATTTGTCGACGATGGGCGCAGAAACTGTAACGTAAACTACTAAAATCCGATCCACAACGGGTTTTGGATGGCTTCGCGTCGATCCGGGGATGGGTATGCTCCTGCGCTGTCTGCGCCTCTGGTACTGGACTTGTAGCACATGCTCTGGTTGTTTGCTGCGACCCACTTACTTGCACCAGCTGGTTTGTCGTTGGATGTATGCACGCAATCTTTCCGTCGACGCGGCTGTATGCTCCTGCTGCTGTCTGCGCCAGTGGTACTGAACTTGTATCGTATCCTCTGATTGATCGATCCACGGCCCGGCGACGATATTTGTCGACGATGTGCGCAGAAACTGTAACGTAAGGTACTTAAAGCCGGTCCACAACGAGTTTTGGATGGCTTCGCGTCGATCCGGAGACGGGTATGCTCCTGCGCTGTCTGCGCCTCTGGTACTGGACTTGTAGCACATCCTCTGGTTGTTTGCTGCGACCCACTTACTTGCATCAGCTGGTTTGTCGTTGGATGTATGCGCGCAATCTTTCCGTCGACGCGGCTGTATGCTTCTGCTGCTGTCTGCGCCAGTGGTACTGAACTTGTATCGTATCCTCTGATTGATCGATCCACGGCCCGGCGACGATATTTGTCGACGATGGGCGCAGAAACTGTAACGTAAGCTACTTAAAGCCGGTCCACAACGGGTTTTGGATGGCTTCACGTCGATCCGGGGATGGGTATGCTCCTGCGCTGTCTGCGCCTCTGGTACTGGACTTGTAGCACATCCTCTGGTTGTTTGCTGCGAACCACTTACTTGCACCAGCTGGTTTGTCGTTGGATGTATGCGCGCAATCTTTCCGTCGACGCGGCTGTATGCTCCTGCTGCTGTCTGCGCCAGTGGTACTGAACTTGTATCGTATCCTCCGATTGATCGATCCACGGCCTGGCGACGATATTTGTCGACGATGTGCGCAGAAACTGTAACGTAAGGTACTTAAAGCCGGTCCACAACGGGTTTTGGATGGCTTCACGTCGATCCGGGGATGGGTATGCTCCTGCGCTGTCTGCGCCTCTGGTACTGGACTTGTAGCACATCCTCTGGTTGTTTGCTGCGACCCACTTACTTGCACTAGCTGATTCGGCCTTGGATGTATACGCGCAATTTTTCATTCGTCGCGGCTGTATGCTCCTGCTTGTGTCTGCGCCAGTGGTACTGAACTTGTATCGTATCCTCTGATTGATCGATCCACGGCCCGGCGACGATATTTGTTCACGATGTGCGCAGAAACTGTAACGTAAGGTACTTAAAGCCGATCCACAACGAGTTTTGGATGGCTTCGCGTCGATCCGGGGACGGGTATGCTCCTGCGCTGTCTGCGCCTTTGGTACTGGACTTGTAGCACATCCTCTAGTTGTTTGCTGCGACCCACTTACTTGCACCAGCTGGTTTGTCGTTGGATGTATGCGCGCAATCTTTCCGTCGACGCGGCTGTATGCTCCTGCTGCTGTGTGCGCCAGTGGTATTGAACTTGTATCGTATCCTCTGATTGATCGATCCACGGCCCGGCGACGATATTTGTCGACGATGTGCGCAGAAACTGTAACGTAAGGTACTTAAAGCCGGTCCACAACGGGTTTTGGATGGCTTCGCGTCGATCCGGGGATGGGTATGCTCCTGCGCTGTCTGCGCCTCTGGTACTGGACTTGTAGCACATCCTCTGGTTATTTGCTGCGACCCGGGTACTTGCACCTGCTGGGTCATCGTGGCTGTATGCTCCTGCTGCTGTCTGCGCCAGTGGTACTGAACTTGTATCGTATGAGCTTGAGCGCTGTCTGCGCCTCTGGTACTGGACTTGTAGCACATCCTCTGGTTGTTTGCTGCGACCCACTTACTTGCACCAGCTGGTTTGTCGTTGGATGTATGCGTGCAATATTTCTGTCGACGCGGCTGTATGCTCCTGCTGCTGTCTGCGCCAGTGGTACTGGACTTGTATCGTATCCTCTGATTGAGCGATCCACGGCACGGCGACGATATTTGTCGACGATGGGAGAAGAAACTGTAACGTAAGCTACTAAAAGCCGGTCCACAACGGGTTTTGGATGGCTTCGCGTCGATCCGGGGATGGGTATGCTCCTGCGCTGTCTGCGCCTCTGGTACTGGACTTGTAGCACATCCTCTGGTTGTTTGCTGCGACCCACTTACTTGCATCAGCTGATTCGGCCTTGGATGTATACGCTTAATCTTTCCGTCGTCGCGGCTGTATGCTCCTGCTGCTGTATGCGCCCGTGGTACTGAACTTGTATCGTATCCTCCGATTGATCGATCCACGGCCTGGCGACGATATTTGTCGACGATGTGCGCAGAAACTGTAACGTAAGGTACTTAAAGCCGGTCCACAACGGGTTTTGGATGGCTTCACGTCGATCCGGGGATGGGTATGCTCCTGCGCTGTCTGCGCCTCTGGTACTGGACTTGTAGCACATCCTCTGGTTGTTTGCTGCGACCCACTTACTTGCACTAGCTGATTCGGCCTTGGATGTATACGCGCAATTTTTCATTCGTCGCGGCTGTATGCTCCTGCTTGTGTCTGCGCCAGTGGTACTGAACTTGTATCGTATCCTCTGATTGATCGATCCACGGCCCGGCGACGATATTTGTTCACGATGTGCGCAGAAACTGTAACGTAAGGTACTTAAAGCCGGTCCACAACGAGTTTTGGATGGCTTCGCGTCGATCCGGGGACGGGTATGCTCCTGCGCTGTCTGCGCCTTTGGTACTGGACTTGTAGCACATCCTCTAGTTGTTTGCTGCGACCCACTTACTTGCACCAGCTGGTTTGTCGTTGGATGTATGCGCGCAATCTTTCCGTCGACGCGGCTGTATGCTCCTGCTGCTGTGTGCGCCAGTGGTATTGAACTTGTATCGTATCCTCTGATTGATCGATCCACGGCCCGGCGACGATATTTGTCGACGATGTGCGCAGAAACTGTAACGTAAGGTACTAAAATCCGGTCCACAACGGGTTTTGGATGGCTTCGCGTCGATCCGGGGATGGGTATGCTCCTGCGCTGTCTGCGCCTCTGGTACTGGACTTGTAGCACATCCTCTGGTTATTTGCTGCGACCCACTTACTTGCACCTGCTGGGTCATCGTGGCTGTATGCTCCTGCTGCTGTCTGCGCCAGTGGTACTGAACTTGTATCGTATCCTCTGATTGATCGATCCAAGGCCCGGCGACGATATTTGTCGACGATGGGCGCAGAAACTGTAACGTAAGGTACTAAAAGCCGGTCCACAACGGGTTTTGGATGGCTTCGCGTCGATCCGGGGATAGGTATGCTCCTGCGCTGTCTGCGCCTCTGGTACTGGACTTGTAGCACATCCTCTGGTTGTTTGCTGCGACCCACTTACTTGCACCAGCTGGTTTGTCGTTGGATGTATGCGCGCAATCTTTCCGTCGACGCGGCTGTATGCTCCTGCTGCTGTCTGCGCCAGTGGTACTGAACTTGTATCGTATCCTCTGATTGATCGATCCACTGCCCGGCGACGATATTTGTCGACGATGGGCGCAGAAACTGTAACGTAAGCTACTAAAAGCCGGTCCACAACGGGTTTTGGATGGCTTCGCGTCGATTCGGGGATGGGTATGCTCCTGCGCTGTCTGCGCCTTTGGTACTGGACTTGTAGCACATCCTCTAGTTGTTTGCTGCGACCCACTTACTTGCACCAGCTGGTTTGTCGTTGGATGTATGCGCGCAATCTTTCCGTCGACGCGGCTGTATGCTCCTGCTGCTATATGCGCCAGTGGTACTGAACTTGTATCGTATCCTCTGATTGATCGATCCACGGCCCGGCGACGATATTTGTCGACGATGTGCGCAGAAACTGTAACGTAAGGTACTTAAAGCCGGTCCACAACGGGTTGTGGATGGCTTCGCGTCGATCCGGGGATGGGTATGCTCCTGCGCTGTCTGCGCCTCTGGTACTGGACTTGTAGCACATCCTCTGGTTATTTGCTGCGACCCACTTACTTGCATCAGCTGGTTTGTCGTTAGATGTATGCGCGCAATCTTTCCGTCGACGCGGCTGTATGCTCCTGCTGCTGTCTGCGCCAGTGGTACTGAACTTGTATCGTATCCTCTGATTGATCAATCCACGTCCCGGCGACGATTTTTGTCGACGATGTGCGCAGAAACTGTAACGTAAGGTACTTAAAGCCGGTCCACAACGGGTGTTGGATGGCTTCGCGTCGATCCGGGGATGGGTATGCTCCTGCGCTGTCTGCGCCTCTGGTACTGGACTTGTAGCACATCCTCTGGTTGTTTGCTGCGACCCACTTACTTGCACCAGCTGGTTTGTCGTTGGATGTATGCGTGCAATATTTCTGTCGACGCGGCTGTATGCTCCTGCTGCTGTCTGCGCCAGTGGTACTGGACTTGTATCGTATCCTCTGATTGAGCGATCCACGGCACGGCGACGATATTTGTCGACGATGGGAGAAGAAACTGTAACGTAAGCTACTAAAAGCCGGTCCACAACGGGTTTTGGATGGCTTCGCGTCGATCCGGGGATGGGTATGCTCCTGCGCTGTCTGCGCCTCTGGTACTGGACTTGTAGCACATCCTCTGGTTGTTTGCTGCGACCCACTTACTTGCATCAGCTGATTCGGCCTTGGATGTATACGCTTAATCTTTCCGTCGTCGCGGCTGTATGCTCCTGCTGCTGTATGCGCCCGTGGTACTGAACTTGTATCGTATCCACTGGTTGATCCATCCACGGCCTGGCGAAGATTTTTGTCCACGATGGGTGCCGAAACTGTAACGTAAGCTACTAAGAGCCGGTTCACAACGGGTTTCGGATGGCTTCGCGTCGATCCGGGGATGGGTATGCTCCTGCGCTGTCTGCGCCTCTGGTATTGGACTTATAGCACATCCTCTGGTTGTTTGATGCGACCCACTTAGTTGCATCAGCTGGTTTGTCGTTAGATGTATGCGTGCAATCTTTCCGTCGACGCGGCTGTATGCTCCTGCTGCTGTCTGCGCCAGTGGTACTGGGCTTGTATCGTATCCTCCGATTGATCGATCCACTGCCCGGCGACGATATTTGTCGACGATAAGCGGAGAAACTGTAACGTAAGCTACTAAAAGCCGGTCCACAACGGGTTTTGGATGGCTTCGCGTCGATCCGGGGATGGGTATGCTCCTGCGCTGGCTGCGCCTCTGGTACTGGACTTGTATCACATCCTCTGGTTATTTGCTGCGACCCGGGTACTTGCACCTGCTGGGTCATCGTGGCTGTATGCTCCTGCTGCTGTCTGCACCAGTGGTACTGAACTTGTATCGTATCCTCTGATTGATCGATCCACGGCCCGGCGACGATATTTGTCGACGATGGGCGCAGAAACTGTAACGTAAGCTACTAAAAGCCGGTCCACAACGGGTTTTGGATGGCTTCGCGTCGATCCGGGGATGGGTATGCTCCTGTGCTGTCTGCGCCTTTGGTACTGGACTTGTAGCACATCCTCTAGTTGTTTGCTGCGACCCACTTACTTGCACCAGCTGGTTTGTCGTTGGATGTATCCGCGCAATCTTTCCGTCGACGCGGCTGTATGCTCCTGCTGCTGTCTGCGCCAGTGGTACTGGACTTGTATCGTATCCTCCGATTGATCGATCCACGGCCCGGCGACGATATTTGTCGACGATGGGCGCAGAATCTGTAACGTAAGCTACTAAAAGCCGGTCCACAACGGGTTTTGGATGGCTTCGCGTCGATCCGGGGATGGGTATGCTCCTGCGCTGTCTGCGCCTCTGGTAATGGACTTGTAGCACATCCTCTAGTTGTTTGCTGCGACCCACTTACTTGCACCAGCTGGTTTGTCGTTGGATGTATGCACGCAATCTTTCCGTCGACGCGGCTGTATGCTCCTGCTGCTGTCTGCGCCAGTGGTACTGAACTTGTATCGTATCCTCTGATTGATCGATCCACGGCCCGGCGACGATATTTGTCGACGATGGGCGCAGAAACTGTAACGTAAGCTACTAAAAGCCGGTCCACAACGGGTTTTGGATGGCTTCGCGTCGATCTGGGGATGGGTATGCTCCTGCGCTGTCTGTGCCTCTGGTACTGGACTTGTAGCACATCCTCTGGTTGTTTGCTGCGACCCACTTACTTGCACTAGCTGATTCGGCCTTGGATGTATACGCTTAATCTTTCCGTCGTCGCGGCTGTATGCTCCTGCTGCTGTATGCGCCCGTGGTACTGAACTTGTATCGTATCCACTGGTTGATCCATCCACGGCCTGGCGAAGATTTTTGTCCACGATGGGTGCCGAAACTGTAACGTAAGCTACTAAGAGCCGGTTCACAACGGGTTTCGGATGGCTTCGCGTCGATCCGGGGATGGGTATGCTCCTGCGCTGTCTGCGCCTCTGGTATTGGACTTATAGCACATCCTCTGGTTGTTTGCTGCGACCCACTTAGTTGCATCAGCTGGTTTGTCGTTAGATGTATGCGTGCAATCTTTCCGTCGACGCGGCTGTATGCTCCTGCTGCTGTCTGCGCCAGTGGTACTGGGCTTGTATCGTATCCTCCGATTGATCGATCCACTGCCCGGCGACGATATTTGTCGACGATGGGCGCAGAAACTGTAACGTAAGCTACTAAAAGCCGGTCCACAACGGGTTTTGGATGGCTTCGCGTCGATCCGGGGATGGGTATGCTCCTGCGCTGGCTGCGCCTCTGGTACTGGACTTGTATCACATCCTCTGGTTGTTTGCTGCGACCCACTTACTTGCACCAGCTGGGTCAACGCGGCTGTATGCTCCTGCTGCTGTCTGCGCCAGTGGTACTGAACTTGTATCGTATCCTCTGATTGATCGATCCACTGCCCGGCGACGATATTTGTCGACGATGGGCGCATAAACTGTAACGTAAGCTACTAAAAGCCGGTCCACAACGGGTTTTGGATGGCTTCGCGTCGATCCGGGGATGGGTATGCTCCTGCGCTGTCTGCGCCTCTGGTACTGGACTTGTAGCACATCCTCTGGTTGTTTGCTGCGACCCACTTACTTGCGCCAACTGGTTTGTCGTTGGATGTATGCGCGCAATCTTTCCGTCGACGCGGCTGTATGCTCCTGCTGCTGTCTGCGCCAGTGGTACTGAACTTGTATCGTATCCTCTGATTGATCGATCCACGGCTCGGCGACGATTTTTGTCGACGATGTGCGCAGAAACTGTAACGTAAGGTACTTAAAGCCGGTCCACACGGGTGTTGGATGGCTTCGCGTCGATCCGGGGATGGGTATGCTCCTGCGCTGTCTGCGCCTCTGGTACTGAACTTGTAGCACATCCTCTGGTTGTTTGCTGCGACCCACTTACTTGCATCAGCTGATTCGGCCTTGGATGTATACGCTTAATCTTTCCGTCGACGCGGCTGTATGCTCCTGCTGCTGTCTGCGCCAGTGGTACTGGACTTGTATCGTATCCTCCAATTGATCGATCCACTGCCCGGCGACGATATTTGTCGACGATGGGCGCAGAAACTGTAACGTAAGCTACTAAAAGCCGGTCCACAACGGGTTTTGGATGGCTTCGCGTCGATCCGGGGATGGGTATGCTCCTGCGCTGGCTGCGCCTCTGGTACTGGACTTGTATCACATCCTCTGGTTATTTGCTGCGACCCGGATACTTGCACCTGCTGGGTCATCGTGGCTGTATGCTCCTGCTGCTGTCTGCGCCAGTGATACTGAACTTGTATCGTATCCTCTGATTGATCGATCCACGGCCCGGCGACGATATTTGTCGACGATGTGCGCAGAAACTGTAACGTAAGGTACTAAAAGCCGGCCCACAACGGGTTTTGGATGGCTTCGCGTCGATCCGGGGATGGGTATGCTCCTGCGCTGTCTGCGCCTCTGGTACTGGACTTGTAGCACATCCTCTGGTTGTTTGCTGCGACCCACTTACTTGCACTAGCTGATTCGGCCTTGGATGTATACGCGTAATATTTCCGTCGTCGCGGCTGTATGCTCCTGCTGCTGTATGCGCCCGTGGTACTGAACTTGTATCGTATCCTCTGGTTGATCTATCCACGGCCTGGCGAAGATTTTTGTCCACGATGGGCGCAGAAACTGTAACGTAAGCTACTAAGAGCCGGTTCACAACGGGTTTCGGATGGCTTCGCGACGATCCGGGGATGGGTATGCTCCTGCTGCTGTCTGCGCCTCTGGTACCGGACTTGTATCACAATCTCTGGTTGTTCGCTGCGACCCAGGAACTTGCACCACCTAGCTCGGCGTTGGATGTATACGCTCATTTTCTCCCTCGTCGCGGCTGTATGCTCCTGCTGCTGTATGCGCCAGTGGTACTGAACTTGTATCGTATCCTCTGATTGATCGATCCACGGCCCGGCGACGATATTTGTCGACGATGTGCGCAGAAACTGTAACGTAAGGTACTAAAAGCCGGTCCACAACGGGTTTTGGATGGCTTCGCGTCGATCCGGGGATGGGTATGCTCCTGCGCTGTCTGCGCCTCTGGTACTGAACTTGTAGCACATCCTCTGGTTGTTTGCTGCGACCCACTTACTTGCATCAGCTGATTCGGCCTTGGATGTATACGCTTAATCTTTCCGTCGACGCGGCTGTATGCTCCTGCTGCTGTCTGCGCCAGTGGTACTGGACTTGTATCGTATCCTCCAATTGATCGATCCACTGCCCGGCGACGATATTTGTCGACGATGGGCGCAGAAACTGTAACGTAAGCTACTAAAAGCCGGTCCACAACGGGTTTTGGATGGCTTCGCGTCGATCCGGGGATGGGTATGCTCCTGCGCTGTCTGCGCCTCTGGTACCGGACTTGTATCACAATCTCTGGTTATTCGCTGCGACCCAGGAACTTGCACCACCTAGCTCGGCGTTGGATGTATACGCTCATTTTCTCCCTCGTCGCGGCTGTATGCTCCTGCTGCTGTCTGCGCCAGTGGTACTGAACTTGTATCGTATCCTCTGATTGATCGATCCACTGCCCGGCGACGATATTTGTCGACGATGTGCGCAGAAACTGTAACGTAAGGTACTAAAAGCCGGTCCACAACGGGTGTTGGATGGCTTCGCGTCGATCCGGGGATGGGTATGCTCCTGCGCTATCTGCGCCTCTGGTACTGAACTTGTAGCACATCCTCTGGTTGTTTGCTGCGACCCACTTACTTGCATCAGCTGATTCGGCCTTGGATGTATACGCTTAATCTTTCCGTCGACGCGGCTGTATGCTCCTGCTGCTGTCTGCGCCAGTGGTACTGGACTTGTATCGTATCCTCCAATCGATCGATCCACTGCCCGGCGACGATATTTGTCGACAGCGGCTGTATGCTCGTCCTGATCCGGGGATGGGTATGCTCCTGCGCTGGCTGCGCCTCTGGTACTGGACTTGTATCACATCCTCTGGTTGTTTGCTGCGACCCGGGTACTTGCACCTGCTGGGTCATCGTGGCTGTATGCTCCTGCTGCTGTCTGCACCAGTGGTACTGAACTTGTATCGTATCCTCTGATTGATCGATCCACGGCCCGGCGACGATATTTGTCGACGATGGGCGCAGAAACTGTGACGTAAGCTACTAAAAGCCGGTCCACAACGGGTTTTGGATGGCTTCGCGTCGATCCGGGGATGGGTATGCTCCTGCGCTGTCTGCGCCTCTGGTACTGGACTTGTATCAAAATCTCTGGTTGTTCGCTGCGACCCAGGAACTTGCACCACCTAGCTCGGTGTTGGATGTATACGCTCATTTTCTCCCTCGTCGCGGCTGTATGCTCCTGCTGCTGTATGCGCCAGTGGTACTGAACTTGTATCGTATCCTCTGATTGATCGATCCACGGCCCGGCGACGATATTTGTCGACGATGGTCGAAGAAACTGTAGCGTAAGCTACTAAAAGCCGGTCCACAACGGGTTTTGGATGGCTTCGCGTCGATCCGGGGATGGGTATGCTCCTGCGCTGGCTGCGCCTCTGGTACTGGACTTGTATCACATCCTCTGGTTGTTTGCTGCGACCCACTTACTTGCACCAGCTGGGTCAACGCGGCTGTATGCTCCTGCTGCTGTCTGCGCCAGTGGTACTGAACTTGTATCGTATCCTCTGATTGATCGATCCACTGCCCGGCGACGATATTTGTCGACGATGGGCGCATAAACTGTAACGTAAGCTACTAAAAGCCGGTCCACAACGGGTTTTGGATGGCTTCGCGTCGATCCGGGGATGGGTATGCTCCTGCGCTGTCTGCGCCTCTGGTACTGGACTTGTAGCACATCCTCTGGTTGTTTGCTGCGACCCACTTACTTGCGCCAACTGGTTTGTCGTTGGATGTATGCGCGCAATCTTTCCGTCGACGCGGCTGTATGCACCTGCTGCTGTCTGCGCCAGTGGTACTGAACTTGTATCGTATCCTCTGATTGATCGATCCACGGCTCGGCGACGATTTTTGTCGACGATGTGCGCAGAAACTGTAACGTAAGGTACTTAAAGCCGGTCCACAACGGGTTTTGGATGGCTTCGCGTCGATCCGGGGATGGGTATGCTCCTGCGCTGTCTGCGCCTCTGGTACTGGACTTGTAGCACATCCTCTGGTTATTTGCTGCGACCCGGGTACTTGCACCTGCTGGGTCATCGTGGCTGTATGCTCCTGCTGCTGTCTGCGCCAGTGGTACTGAACTTGTATCGTATCCTCTGATTGATCGATCCAAGGCCCGGCGACGATATTTGTCGACGATGGGCGCAGAAACTGTAACGTAAGGTACTAAAAGCCGGTCCACAACGGGTTTTGGATGGCTTCGCGTCGATCCGGGGATAGGTATGCTCCTGCGCTGTCTGCGCCTCTGGTACTGGACTTGTAGCACATCCTCTGGTTGTTTGCTGCGACCCACTTACTTGCATCAGCTGGTTTGTCGTTGGATGTATGCGCGCAATCTTTCCGTCGACGCGGCTGTATGCTCCTGCTGCTGTCTGCGCCAGTGGTACTGAACTTGTATCGTATCCTCTGATTGATCGATCCACGATATTTGTCGACGATGGGCGCAGAAACTGTAACGTAAACTACTAAAATCCGGTCCACAACGGGTTTTGGATGGCTTCGCGTCGATCCGGGGATGGGTATGCTCCTGCGCTATCTGCGCCTCTGGTACTGGACTGATCCTCTGGTTGTTTGCTGCGACCCACTTAGTTGCATCAGCTGGTTTGTCGTTAGATGTATGCGTGCAATCTTTCCGTCGACGCGGCTGTATGCTCCTGCTGCTGTCTGCGCCAGTGGTACTGGACTTGTGTCGTATCCTCTGATTGATCGATCCACGGCCCGGCGACGATATTTGTCGACGATGGGCGCAGAAACTGTAACGTAAGCTACTAAGAGCCGATCCACAACGGGTTTTGGATGGCTTCGCGTCGATCCGGGGATGGGTATGCTCCTGCGCTGTCTGCGCCTCTGGTACTGGACTTGTAGCACATGCTCTGGTTGTTTGCTGCGACCCACTTACTTGCACCAGCTGGTTTGTCGTTGGATGTATGCACGCAATCTTTCCGTCGACGCGGCTGTATGCTCCTGCTGCTGTCTGCGCCAGTGGTACTGAACTTGTATCGTATCCTCTGATTGATCGATCCACGGCCCGGCGACGATATTTGTCGACGATGTGCGCAGAAACTGTAACGTAAGGTACTTAAAGCCGGTCCACAACGAGTTTTGGATGGCTTCGCGTCGATCCGGAGACGGGTATGCTCCTGCGCTGTCTGCGCCTCGGTACTGGACTTGTAGCACATCCTCTGGTTGTTTGCTGCGACCCACTTACTTGCATCAGCTGGTTTGTCGTTGGATGTATGCGCGCAATCTTTCCGTCGACGCGGCTGTATGCTTCTGCTGCTGTCTGCGCCAGTGGTACTGAACTTGTATCGTATCCTCTGATTGATCGATCCACGGCCCGGCGACGATATTTGTCGACGATGGGCGCAGAAACTGTAACGTAAGCTACTTAAAGCCGGTCCACAACGGGTTTTGGATGGCTTCACGTCGATCCGGGGATGGGTATGCTCCTGCGCTGTCTGCGCCTCTGGTACTGGACTTGTAGCACATCCTCTGGTTGTTTGCTGCGAACCACTTACTTGCACCAGCTGGTTTGTCGTTGGATGTATGCGCGCAATCTTTCCGTCGACGCGGCTGTATGCTCCTGCTGCTGTCTGCGCCAGTGGTACTGAACTTGTATCGTATCCTCCGATTGATCGATCCACGGCCTGGCGACGATATTTGTCGACGATGTGCGCAGAAACTGTAACGTAAGGTACTTAAAGCCGGTCCACAACGGGTTTTGGATGGCTTCACGTCGATCCGGGGATGGGTATGCTCCTGCGCTGTCTGCGCCTCTGGTACTGGACTTGTAGCACATCCTCTGGTTGTTTGCTGCGACCCACTTACTTGCACTAGCTGATTCGGCCTTGGATGTATACGCGCAATTTTTCATTCGTCGCGGCTGTATGCTCCTGCTTGTGTCTGCGCCAGTGGTACTGAACTTGTATCGTATCCTCTGATTGATCGATCCACGGCCCGGCGACGATATTTGTTCACGATGTGCGCAGAAACTGTAACGTAAGGTACTTAAAGCCGGTCCACAACGAGTTTTGGATGGCTTCGCGTCGATCCGGGGACGGGTATGCTCCTGCGCTGTCTGCGCCTTTGGTACTGGACTTGTAGCACATCCTCTAGTTGTTTGCTGCGACCCACTTACTTGCACCAGCTGGTTTGTCGTTGGATGTATGCGCGCAATCTTTCCGTCGACGCGGCTGTATGCTCCTGCTGCTGTGTGCGCCAGTGGTATTGAACTTGTATCGTATCCTCTGATTGATCGATCCACGGCCCGGCGACGATATTTGTCGACGATGTGCGCAGAAACTGTAACGTAAGGTACTTAAAGCCGGTCCACAACGGGTTTTGGATGGCTTCGCGTCGATCCGGGGATGGGTATGCTCCTGCTGCTGTCTGCGCCTCTGGTACTGGACTTGTAGCACATCCTCTGGTTATTTGCTGCGACCCGGGTACTTGCACCTGCTGGGTCATCGTGGCTGTATGCTCCTGCTGCTGTCTGCGCCAGTGGTACTGAACTTGTATCGTATCCTCTGATTGATCGATCCAAGGCCCGGCGACGATATTTGTCGACGATGGGCGCAGAAACTGTAACGTAAGGTACTAAAAGCCGGTCCACAACGGGTTTTGGATGGCTTCGCGTCGATCCGGGGATGGGTATGCTCCTGCGCTGTCTGCGCCTCTGGTACTGGACTTGTAGCACATCCTCTGGTTGTTTGCTGCGACCCACTTACTTGCACCAGCTGGTTTGTCGTTGGATGTATGCGCGCAATCTTTCCGTCGACGCGGCTGTATGCTCCTGCTGCTGTCTGCGCCAGTGGTACTGAACTTGTATCGTATCCTCTGATTGATCGATCCACTGCCCGGCGACGATATTTGTCGACGATGGGCGCAGAAACTGTAACGTAAGCTACTAAAAGCCGGTCCACAACGGGTTTTGGATGGCTTCGCGTCGATTCGGGGATGGGTATGCTCCTGCGCTGTCTGCGCCTTTGGTACTGGACTTGTAGCACATCCTCTGGTTGTTTGCTGCGACCCACTTACTTGCACCAGCTGGTTTGTCGTTGGATGTATGCGCGCAATCTTTCCGTCGACGCGGCTGTATGCTCCTGCTGCTGTATGCGCCAGTGGTACTGAACTTGTATCGTATCCTCTGATTGATCGATCCACGGCCCGGCGACGATATTTGTCGACGATGTGCGCAGAAACTGTAACGTAAGGTACTTAAAGCCGGTCCACAACGGGTTTTGGATGGCTTCGCGTCGATCCGGGGATGGGTATGCTCCTGCGCTGTCTGCGCCTCTGGTACTGGACTTGTAGCACATCCTCTGGTTATTTGCTGCGACCCACTTACTTGCATCAGCTGGTTTGTCGTTAGATGTATGCGCGCAATCTTTCCGTCGACGCGGCTGTATGCTCCTGCTGCTGTCTGCGCCAGTGGTACTGAACTTGTATCGTATCCTCTGATTGATCAATCCACGTCCCGGCGACGATTTTTGTCGACGATGTGCGCAGAAACTGTAACGTAAGGTACTTAAAGCCGGTCCACAACGGGTGTTGGATGGCTTCGCGTCGATCCGGGGATGGGTATGCTCCTGCGCTGTCTGCGCCTCTGGTACTGGACTTGTAGCACATCCTCTGGTTGTTTGCTGCGACCCACTTACTTGCACTAGCTGATTCGGCCTTGGATGTATGCGCGCAATCTTTCCGTCAACGCGGCTGTATGCTCCTGCTTGTGTCTGCGCCAGTGGTACTGAACTTGTATCGTATCCTCTGATTGATCGATCCACGGCCCGGCGACGATTTTTGTCGACGATGTGCGCAGAAACTGTAACGTAAGGTACTTAAAGCCGGTCCACAACTGGTTCTGGATGGCTTCGCGTCGATCCGGGGATGGGTATGCTCCTGTGCTGTCTGCGCCTTTGGTACTGGACTTGTAGCACATCCTCTAGTTGTTTGCTGCGACCCACTTACTTGCACCAGCTGGTTTGTCGTTGGATGTATCCGCGCAATCTTTCCGTCGACGCGGCTGTATGCTCCTGCTGCTGTCTGCGCCAGTGGTACTGGACTTGTATCGTATCCTCCGATTGATCGATCCACGGCCCGGCGACGATATTTGTCGACGATGGGCGCAGAATCTGTAACGTAAGCTACTAAAAGCCGGTCCACAACGGGTTTTGGATGGCTTCGCGTCGATCCGGGGATGGGTATGCTCCTGCGCTGTCTGCGCCTCTGGTACTGGACTTGTATCACATCCTCTGGTTATTTGCTGCGACCCGGGTACTTGCACCTGCTGGGTCATCGTGGCTGTATGCTCCTGCTGCTGTCTGCGCCAGTGGTACTGAACTTTTATCGTATCCTCTGATTGATCGGCGCAGAAACTGTAACGTAAGCTACTAAAAGCCGGTCCACAACGGGTTTTGGATGGCTTCGCGTCGATCCGGGGATGGGTATGCTCCTGCGCTGTCTGCGCCTCTGGTAATGGACTTGTAGCACATCCTCTAGTTGTTTGCTGCGACCCACTTACTTGCACCAGCTGGTTTGTCGTTGGATGTATGCACGCAATCTTTCCGTCGACGCGGCTGTATGCTCCTGCTGCTGTCTGCGCCAGTGGTACTGAACTTGTATCGTATCCTCTGATTGATCGATCCACGGCCCGGCGACGATATTTGTCGACGATGGGCGCAGAAACTGTAACGTAAGCTACTTAAAGCCGGTCCACAACGGGTTTTGGATGGCTTCACGTCGATCCGGGGATGGGTATGCTCCTGCGCTGTCTGCGCCTCTGGTACTGGACTTGTAGCACATCCTCTGGTTGTTTGCTGCGAACCACTTACTTGCACCAGCTGGTTTGTCGTTGGATGTATGCGCGCAATCTTTCCGTCGACGCGGCTGTATGCTCCTGCTGCTGTCTGCGCCAGTGGTACTGAACTTGTATCGTATCCTCCGATTGATCGATCCACGGCCTGGCGACGATATTTGTCGACGATGTGCGCAGAAACTGTAACGTAAGGTACTTAAAGCCGGTCCACAACGGGTTTTGGATGGCTTCACGTCGATCCGGGGATGGGTATGCTCCTGCGCTGTCTGCGCCTCTGGTACTGGACTTGTAGCACATCCTCTGGTTGTTTGCTGCGACCCACTTAGTTGCATCAGCTGGTTTGTCGTTAGATGTATGCGTGCAATCTTTCCGTCGACGCGGCTGTATGCTCCTGCTGCTGTCTGCGCCAGTGGTACTGGGCTTGTATCGTATCCTCTGATTGATCGATCCACGGCCCGGCGACGATATTTGTCGACGATGGGCGCAGAAACTGTAACGTAAGCTACTAAAAGCCGGTCCACAACGGGTTTTGGATGGCTTCGCGTCGATCCGGGGATGGGTATGCTCTTGCGCTGGCTGCGCCTCTGGTACTGGACTTGTATCACATCCTCTGGTTGTTTGCTGCGACCCACTTACTTGCACCAGCTGGGTCAACGCGGCTGTATGCTCCTGCTGCTGTCTGCGCCAGTGGTACTGAACTTGTATCGTATCCTCTGATTGATCGATCCTCTGCCCGGCGACGATATTTGTCGACGATGGGCGCATAAACTGTAACGTAAGCTACTAAAAGCCGGTCCACAACGGGTTTTGGATGGCTTCGCGTCGATCCGGGGATGGGTATGCTCCTGCGCTGTCTGCGCCTCTGGTACTGGACTTGTAGCACATCCTCTGGTTGTTTGCTGCGACCCACTTACTTGCGCCAACTGGTTTGTCGTTGGATGTATGCGCGCAATCTTTCCGTCGACGCGGCTGTATGCTCCTGCTGCTGTCTGCGCCAGTGGTACTGAACTTGTATCGTATCCTCTGATTGATCGATCCACGGCTCGGCGACGATTTTTGTCGACGATGTGCGCAGAAACTGTAACGTAAGGTACTTAAAGCCGGTCCACACGGGTGTTGGATGGCTTCGCGTCGATCCGGGGATGGGTATGCTCCTGCGCTGTCTGCGCCTCTGGTACTGAACTTGTAGCACATCCTCTGGTTGTTTGCTGCGACCCACTTACTTGCATCAGCTGATTCGGCCTTGGATGTATACGCTTAATCTTTCCGTCGACGCGGCTGTATGCTCCTGCTGCTGTCTGCGCCAGTGGTACTGGGCTTGTATCGTATCCTCCAATTGATCGATCCACTGCCCGGCGACGATATTTGTCGACGATGGGCGCAGAAACTGTAACGTAAGCTACTAAAAGCCGGTCCACAACGGGTTTTGGATGGCTTCGCGTCGATCCGGGGATGGGTATGCTCCTGCGCTGGCTGCGCCTCTGGTACTGGACTTGTATCACATCCTCTGGTTATTTGCTGCGACCCGGATACTTGCACCTACTGGGTCATCGTGGCTGTATGCTCCTGCTGCTGTCTGCGCCAGTGATACTGAACTTGTATCGTATCCTCTGATTGATCGATCCACGGCCCGGCGACGATATTTGTCGACGATGTGCGCAGAAACTGTAACGTAAGGTACTAAAAGCCGGTCCACAACGGGTTTTGGATGGCTTCGCGTCGATCCGGGGATGGGTATGCTCCTGCGCTGTCTGCGCCTCTGGTACTGGACTTGTAGCACATCCTCTGGTTGTTTGCTGCGACCCACTTACTTGCACTAGCTGATTCGGCCTTGGATGTATACGCGTAATATTTCCGTCGTCGCGGCTGTATGCTCCTGCTGCTGTATGCGCCCGTGGTACTGAACTTGTATCGTATCCTCTGGTTGATCGATCCACGGCCCGGCGACGATATTTGTCGACGATGTGCGCAGAAACTGTAACGTAAGGTACTAAAAGCCGGTCCACAACGGGTGTTGGATGGCTTCGCGTCGATCCGGGGATGGGTATGCTCCTGCGCTATCTGCGCCTCTGGTACTGAACTTGTAGCACATCCTCTGGTTGTTCGCTGCGACCCAGGAACTTGCACCACCTAGCTCGGCGTTGGATGTATACGCTCATTTTCTCCCTCGTCGCGGCTGTATGCTCCTGCTGCTGTATGCGCCAGTGGTACTGAACTTGTATCGTATCCTCTGATTGATCGATCCACGGCCCGGCGACGATATTTGTCGACGATGTGCGCAGAAACTGTAACGTAAGGTACTAAAAGCCGGTCCACAACGGGTTTTGGATGGCTTCGCGTCGATCCGGGGATGGGTATGCTCCTGCGCTGTCTGCGCCTCTGGTACTGAACTTGTAGCACATCCTCTGGTTGTTTGCTGCGACCCACTTACTTGCATCAGCTGATTCGGCCTTGGATGTATACGCTTAATCTTTCCGTCGACGCGGCTGTATGCTCCTGCTGCTGTCTGCGCCAGTGGTACTGGACTTGTATCGTATCCTCCAATTGATCGATCCACTGCCCGGCGACGATATTTGTCGACGATGGGCGCAGAAACTGTAACGTAAGCTACTAAAAGCCGGTCCACAACGGGTTTTGGATGGCTTCGCGTCGATCCGGGGATGGGTATGCTCCTGCGCTGTCTGCGCCTCTGGTACCGGACTTGTATCACAATCTCTGGTTGTTCGCTGCGACCCAGGAACTTGCACCACCTAGCTCGGCGTTGGATGTATACGCTCATTTTCTCCCTCGTCGCGGCTGTATGCTCCTGCTGCTGTATGCGCCAGTGGTACTGAACTTGTATCGTATCCTCTGATTGATCGATCCACGGCCCGGCGACGATATTTGTCGACGATGTGCGCAGAAACTGTAACGTAAGGTACTAAAAGCCGGTCCACAACGGGTGTTGGATGGCTTCGCGTCGATCCGGGGATGGGTATGCTCCTGCGCTATCTGCGCCTCTGGTACTGAACTTGTAGCACATCCTCTGGTTGTTTGCTGCGACCCACTTACTTGCATCAGCTGATTCGGCCTTGGATGTATACGCTTAATCTTTCCGTCGACGCGGCTGTATGCTCCTGCTGCTGTCTGCGCCAGTGGTACTGGACTTGTATCGTATCCTCCAATTGATCGATCCACTGCCCGGCGACGATATTTGTCGACAGCGGCTGTATGCTCGTCCTGATCCGGGGATGGGTATGCTCCTGCGCTGGCTGCGCCTCTGGTACTGGACTTGTATCACATCCTCTGGTTGTTTGCTGCGACCCGGGTACTTGCACCTGCTGGGTCATCGTGGCTGTATGCTCCTGCTGCTGTCTGCACCAGTGGTACTGAACTTGTATCGTATCCTCTGATTGATCGATCCACGGCCCGGCGACGATATTTGTCGACGATGGGCGCAGAAACTGTGACGTAAGCTACTAAAAGCCGGTCCACAACGGGTTTTGGATGGCTTCGCGTCGATCCGGGGATGGGTATGCTCCTGCGCTGTCTGCGCCTCTGGTACTGGACTTGTATCAAAATCTCTGGTTGTTCGCTGCGACCCAGGAACTTGCACCACCTAGCTCGGTGTTGGATGTATACGCTCATTTTCTCCCTCGTCGCGGCTGTATGCTCCTGCTGCTGTCTGCGCCAGTGGTACTGAACTTGTATCGTATCCTCTGATTGATCGATCCACTGCCCGGCGACGATATTTGTCGACGATGGGCGCATAAACTGTAACGTAAGCTACTAAAAGCCGGTCCACAACGGGTTTTGGATGGCTTCGCGTCGATCCGGGGATGGGTATGCTCCTGCGCTGTCTGCGCCTCTGGTACTGGACTTGTAGCACATCCTCTGGTTGTTTGCTGCGACCCACTTACTTGCGCCAACTGGTTTGTCGTTGGATGTATGCGCGCAATCTTTCCGTCGACGCGGCTGTATGCACCTGCTGCTGTCTGCGCCAGTGGTACTGAACTTGTATCGTATCCTCTGATTGATCGATCCACGGCTCGGCGACGATTTTTGTCGACGATGTGCGCAGAAACTGTAACGTAAGGTACTTAAAGCCGGTCCACAACGGGTGTTGGATGGCTTCGCGTCGATCCGGGGATGGGTATGCTCCTGCGCTGTCTGCGCCTCTGGTACTGAACTTGTAGCACATCCTCTGGTTGTTTGCTGCGACCCACTTACTTGCATCAGCTGGTTTGTCGTTAGATGTATGCGTGCAATCTTTCCGTCGACGCGGCTGTATGCTCCTGCTGCTGTCTGCGCCAGTGGTACTGGACTTGTATCGTATCCTCCAATTGATCGATCCACTGCCCGGCGACGATATTTGTCGACGATGGGCGCAGAAACTGTAACGTAAGCTACTAAAAGCCGGTCCACAACGGGTTTTGGATGGCTTCGCGTCGATCCGGGGATGGGTATGCTCCTGCGCTGGCTGCGCCTCTGGTACTGGACTTGTATCACATCCTCTGGTTGTTTGCTGCGACCCGGATACTTGCACCTGCTGGGTCATCGTGGCTGTATGCTCCTGCTGCTGTCTGCGCCAGTGATACTGAACTTGTATCGTATCCTCTGATTGATCGATCCACGGCGACGATATTTGTCGACGATGTGCGCAGAAACTGTAACGTAAGCTACTAAGAGCCAGTTCACAACGGGTTTCGGATGGCTTCGCGACGATCCGGGGATGGGTATGCTCCTGCGCTGTCTGCGCCTCTGGTACTGGACTTGTAGCACATCCTCTGGTTGTTTGCTGCGACCCACTTACTTGCGCCAACTGGTTTGTCGTTGGATGTATGCGCGCAATCTTTCCGTCGACGCGGCTGTATGCACCTGCTGCTGTCTGCGCCAGTGGTACTGAACTTGTATCGTATCCTCTGATTGATCGATCCACGGCTCGGCGGCGATTTTTGTCGACGATGTGCGCAGAAACTGTAACGTAAGGTACTTAAAGCCGGTCCACAACGGGTGTTGGATGGCTTCGCGTCGATCCGGGGATGGGTATGCTCCTGCGCTGTCTGCGCCTCTGGTACTGAACTTGTAGCACATCCTCTGGTTGTTTGCTGCGACCCACTTACTTGCATCAGCTGGTTTGTCGTTAGATGTATGCGTGCAATCTTTCCGTCGACGCGGCTGTATGCTCCTGCTGCTGTCTGCGCCAGTGGTACTGGACTTGTATCGTATCCTCCAATTGATCGATCCACTGCCCGGCGACGATATTTGTCGACGATGGGCGCAGAAACTGTAACGTAAGCTACTAAAAGCCGGTCCACAACGGGTTTTGGATGGCTTCGCGTCGATCCGGGGATGGGTATGCTCCTGCGCTGGCTGCGCCTCTGGTACTGGACTTGTATCACATCCTCTGGTTGTTTGCTGCGACCCGGATACTTGCACCTGCTGGGTCATCGTGGCTGTATGCTCCTGCTGCTGTCTGCGCCAGTGATACTGAACTTGTATCGTATCCTCTGATTGATCGATCCACGGCGACGATATTTGTCGACGATGTGCGCAGAAACTGTAACGTAAGCTACTAAGAGCCAGTTCACAACGGGTTTCGGATGGCTTCGCGACGATCCGGGGATGGGTATGCTCCTGCTGCTGTCTGCGCCTCTGGTACCGGACTTGTATCACAATCTCTGGTTGTTCGCTGCGACCCAGGAACTTGCTCCACCTAGCTCGGCGTTGGATGTATACGCTCATTTTCTCCCTCGTCGCGGCTGTATGCTCGTGCTGCTGTCTGCGCCCCTGGTACTGAACTTGTATCGTATCCACTGGGTGATCGATCCACGGCCTGCGAAGATTTTTGCCCACGATGGGCGCAGAAACTGTAACGTAAGCTACTAAAAGCCGGTCTTCAACGGGTTTTGGATGGGTTCGCGTCGATCCGGGGATGGGTATGCTCCTGCGCTGTCTGCGCCTCTGGTACTGGACTTGTAGCACATCCTCTGGTTGTTTGCTGCGACCCACTTACTTGCATCAGCTGGTTTGTCGTTGGATGTATGCGCGCAATCTTTCCGTCGACGCGGCTGTATGCTCCTGCTGCTGTCTGCGCCAGTGGTACTGGGCTTGTATCGTATCCTCTGATTGATCGATCCACGGCCCGGCGACGATATTTGTCGACGATGGGCGCAGAAACTGTAACGTAAGCTACTAAAAGCCGGTCTACAACGGGTTTTGGATGGCTTCGCGTCGATCCGGGGATGGGTATGCTCCTGCGCTGTCTGCGCCTCTGGTACTGGACTTGTAGCACATCCTCTGGTTGTTTGCTGCGACCCACGTACTTGCACTAGCTGATTCGGCCTTGGATGTATACGCGTAATCTTTCCGTCGTCGCGGCTGTATGCTCCTGCTGCTGTATGCGCCCGTGGTACTGAACTTGTATCGTATCCACTGGTTGATCTATCCACGGCCTGGCGAAGATTTTTGTCCACGATGGGCGCCGAAACTGTAACGTAAGCTACTAAGAGCCGGTTCACAACAGGTTTCGGATGGCTTCGCGTCGATCCGGGGATGGGTATGCTCCTGCTGCTGTCTGCGCCTCTGGTACCGGACTTGTATCACAATCTCTGGTTGTTCGCTGCGACCCAGGAACTTGCATCAGCTAGCTCGGCGTTGGATGTATACGCTCATTTTCTCCCTTGTCGCGGCTGTATGCTCCTGCTGCTGTATGCGCCAGTGGTACTGAACTTGTATCGTATCCTCTGATTGATCGATCCACGGCCCGGCGACGATATTTGTCGACGATGGTCGAAGAAACTGTAACGTAAGCTACTAAAAGCCGGTCCACAACGGGTTTTGGATGGCTTCGCGTCGATCCGGGGATGGGTATGCTCCTGCGCTGGCTGCGCCTCTGGTACTGGACTTGTATCACATCCTCTGGTTATTTGCTGCGACCCACTTACTTGCACCAGCTGGGTCAACGCGGCTGTATGCTCCTGCTGCTGTCTGCGCCAGTGGTACTGAACTTGTATCGTATCCTCTGATTGATCGATCCACGGCCCGGCGACGTTACTTGTCGACGATGTGTGCAGAAACTGTAACGTAAGGTACTTAAAGCCGGTCCACAACTGGTTTTGGATGGCTTCGCGTCGATCCGGGGATGGGTATGCTCCTGCGCTGTCTGCGCCTCTGGTACTGGACTTGTAGCACATCCTCTGGTTGTTTGCTGCGACCCACTTACTTGCGCCAACTGGTTTGTCGTTGGATGTATGCGCGCAATCTTTCCGTGGACGCGGCTGTATGCTCCTGCTGCTGTCTGCGCCAGTGGTACTGAACTTGTATCGTATCCTCTGATTGATCGATCCACGGCCCGGCGACGATTTTTGTCGACGATGTGCGCAGAAACTGTAACGTAAGGTACTTAAAGCCGGTCCACAACTGGTTTTGGATGGCTTCGCGTCGATCCGGGGATGGGTATGCTCCTGCGCTCTCTGCGCCTCTGGTACTGGACTTGTAGCACATCCTCTGGTTATTTGCTGCGACCCACTTACTTGCGCCAACTGGTTTGTCGTTGGATGTATGCGCGCAATCTTTCCGTCGACGCGGCTGTATGCTCCTGCTGCTGTCTGCGCCAGTGGTACTGAACTTGTATCGTATCCTCTGATTGATCGATCCACTGCCCGGCGACGATATTTGTCGACGATGGGCGCAGAAACTGTAACGTAAGCTACTAAAAGCCGGTCCACAACGGGTTTTGGATGGCTTCGCGTCGATCCGGGGATGGGTATGCTCCTGTGCTGTCTGCGCCTTTGGTACTGGACTTGTAGCACATCCTCTGGTTATTTGCTGCGACCCGGGTACTTGCACCTGCTGGGTCATCGTGGCTGTATGCTCCTGCTGCTGTATGCGCCCGTGGTACTGAACTTGTATCGTATCCTCTGATTGATCGATCCACGGCCTGGCGAAGAATTTTGTCCACGATGGGCGCTGAAACTGTAACGTAAGCTACTAAGAGCCGGTTCACAACGGGTTTCGGATGGCTTCGCGTCGATCCGGGGATGGGTATGCTCCTGCTGCTGTCTGCGCCTCTGGTACCGGACTTGTATCACAATCTCTGGTTGTTCGCTGCGACCCAGGAACTTGCACCAGCTAGCTCGGCGTTGGATGTATACGCTCATTTTCTCCCTCGTCGCGGCTGTATGCTCCTGCTGCTGTATGCGCCAGTGGTACTGAACTTGTATCGTATCCTCTGATTGATCGATCCACGGCCCGGCGACGATATTTGTCGACGATGGGCGCATAAACTGTAACGTAAGCTACTAAAAGCAGGTCCACAACGGGTTTTGGATGGCTTCGCGTCGATCCGGGGATGGGTATGCTCCTGCGCTGGCTGCGCCTCTGGTACTGGACTTGTATCACATCCTCTGGTTATTTGCTGCGACCCACTTACTTGCACCAGCTGGGTCAACGCGGCTGTATGCTCCTGCTGCTGTCTGCGCCAGTGGTACTGAACTTGTATCGTATCCTCTGATTGATCGATCCACTGCCCGGCGACGATATTTGTCGACGATGGGCGCATAAACTGTAACGTAAGGTACTTAAAGCCGGTCCACAACGGGTTTTGGATGGCTTTGCGTCGATCCGGGGATGGGTATGCTCCTGCGCTGTCTGCGCCAGTGGTACTGGACTTGTAGCACATCCTCTGGTTGTTTGCTGCGACCCACTTACTTGCATCAGCTGGTTTGTCGTTAGATGTATGCGTGCAATCTTTCCGTCGACGCGGATGTATGCTCCTGCAGCTGTCTGCGCCAGTGGTACTGAACTTGTATCGTATCCTCTGATTGATCGATCCACGGCCCGGCGACGATATTTGTCGATGATGGGCGCAGAAACTGTAACGTAAGCTACTAAAAGCCGGTCCACAATGGGTTTTGGATGGCTTCGCGTCGATCCGGGGATGGGTATGCTCCTGCGCTGTCTGTGCCTCTGGTACTGTACTTGTAGCACATCCTCTGATTGTTTGCTGCGACCCACTTACTTGCGCCAACTGGTTTGTCGTTGGATGTATGCGCGCAATCTTTCCGTCGACGCGGCTGTATGCTCCTGCTGCTGTCTGCGCCAGTGGTACTGAACTTGTATCGTATCCTCTGATTGATCGATCCACGGCTCGGCGACGATTTTTGTCGACGATGTGCGCAGAAACTGTAACGTAAGGTACTTAAAGCCGGTCCACACGGGTGTTGGATGGCTTCGCGTCGATCCGGGGATGGGTATGCTCCTGCGCTGTCTGCGCCTCTGGTACTGAACTTGTAGCACATCCTCTGGTTGTTTGCTGCGACCCACTTACTTGCATCAGCTGATTCGGCCTTGGATGTATACGCTTAATCTTTCCGTCGACGCGGCTGTATGCTCCTGCTGCTGTCTGCGCCAGTGGTACTGGACTTGTATCGTATCCTCCAATTGATCGATCCACTGCCCGGCGACGATATTTGTCGACGATGGGCGCAGAAACTGTAACGTAAGCTACTAAAAGCCGGTCCACAACGGGTTTTGGATGGCTTCGCGTCGATCCGGGGATGGGTATGCTCCTGCGCTGGCTGCGCCTCTGGTACTGGACTTGTATCACATCCTCTGGTTATTTGCTGCGACCCGGATACTTGCACCTGCTGGGTCATCGTGGCTGTATGCTCCTGCTGCTGTCTGCGCCAGTGATACTGAACTTGTATCGTATCCTCTGATTGATCGATCCACGGCCCGGCGACGATATTTGTCGACGATGTGCGCAGAAACTGTAACGTAAGGTACTAAAAGCCGGCCCACAACGGGTTTTGGATGGCTTCGCGTCGATCCGGGGATGGGTATGCTCCTGCGCTGTCTGCGCCTCTGGTACTGGACTTGTAGCACATCCTCTGGTTGTTTGCTGCGACCCACTTACTTGCACTAGCTGATTCGGCCTTGGATGTATACGCGTAATATTTCCGTCGTCGCGGCTGTATGCTCCTGCTGCTGTATGCGCCCGTGGTACTGAACTTGTATCGTATCCTCTGGTTGATCTATCCACGGCCTGGCGAAGATTTTTGTCCACGATGGGCGCAGAAACTGTAACGTAAGCTACTAAGAGCCGGTTCACAACGGGTTTCGGATGGCTTCGCGACGATCCGGGGATGGGTATGCTCCTGCTGCTGTCTGCGCCTCTGGTACCGGACTTGTATCACAATCTCTGGTTGTTCGCTGCGACCCAGGAACTTGCACCACCTAGCTCGGCGTTGGATGTATACGCTCATTTTCTCCCTCGTCGCGGCTGTATGCTCCTGCTGCTGTATGCGCCAGTGGTACTGAACTTGTATCGTATCCTCTGATTGATCGATCCACGGCCCGGCGACGATATTTGTCGACGATGTGCGCAGAAACTGTAACGTAAGGTACTAAAAGCCGGTCCACAACGGGTTTTGGATGGCTTCGCGTCGATCCGGGGATGGGTATGCTCCTGCGCTGTCTGCGCCTCTGGTACTGAACTTGTAGCACATCCTCTGGTTGTTTGCTGCGACCCACTTACTTGCATCAGCTGATTCGGCCTTGGATGTATACGCTTAATCTTTCCGTCGACGCGGCTGTATGCTCCTGCTGCTGTCTGCGCCAGTGGTACTGGACTTGTATCGTATCCTCCAATTGATCGATCCACGGCCCGGCGACGATATTTGTCGACGATGGGCGCAGAAACTGTGACGTAAGCTACTAAAAGCCGGTCCACAACGGGTTTTGGATGGCTTCGCGTCGATCCGGGGATGGGTATGCTCCTGCGCTGTCTGCGCCTCTGGTACTGGACTTGTATCACAATCTCTGGTTGTTCGCTGCGACCCAGGAACTTGCACCACCTAGCTCGGTGTTGGATGTATACGCTCATTTTCTCCCTCGTCGCGGCTGTATGCTCCTGCTGCTGTATGCGCCAGTGGTACTGAACTTGTATCGTATCCTCTGATTGATCGATCCACGGCCCGGCGACGATATTTGTCGACGATGGTCGAAGAAACTGTAGCGTAAGCTACTAAAAGCCGGTCCACAACGGGTTTTGGATGGCTTCGCGTCGATCCGGGGATGGGTATGCTCCTGCGCTGGCTGCGCCTCTGGTACTGGACTTGTATCACATCCTCTGGTTGTTTGCTGCGACCCACTTACTTGCACCAGCTGGGTCAACGCGGCTGTATGCTCCTGCTGCTGTCTGCGCCAGTGGTACTGAACTTGTATCGTATCCTCTGATTGATCGATCCACTGCCCGGCGACGATATTTGTCGACGATGGGCGCATAAACTGTAACGTAAGCTACTAAAAGCCGGTCCACAACGGGTTTTGGATGGCTTCGCGTCGATCCGGGGATGGGTATGCTCCTGCGCTGTCTGCGCCTCTGGTACTGGACTTGTAGCACATCCTCTGGTTGTTTGCTGCGACCCACTTACTTGCGCCAACTGGTTTGTCGTTGGATGTATGCGCGCAATCTTTCCGTCGACGCGGCTGTATGCACCTGCTGCTGTCTGCGCCAGTGGTACTGAACTTGTATCGTATCCTCTGATTGATCGATCCAAGGCCCGGCGACGATATTTGTCGACGATGGGCGCAGAAACTGTAACGTAAGGTACTAAAAGCCGGTCCACAACGGGTTTTGGATGGCTTCGCGTCGATCCGGGGATAGGTATGCTCCTGCGCTGTCTGCGCCTCTGGTACTGGACTTGTAGCACATCCTCTGGTTGTTTGCTGCGACCCACTTACTTGCATCAGCTGGTTTGTCGTTGGATGTATGCGCGCAATCTTTCCGTCGACGCGGCTGTATGCTTCTGCTGCTGTCTGCGCCAGTGGTACTGAACTTGTATCGTATCCTCTGATTGATCGATCCACTGCCCGGCGACGATATTTGTCGACGATGGGCGCAGAAACTGTAACGTAAGCTACTAAAAGCCGGTCCACAACGGGTTTTGGATGGCTTCGCGTCGATTCGGGGATGGGTATGCTCCTGCGCTGTCTGCGCCTCTGGTACTGGACTTGAAGCACATCATCTGGTTGTTTGCTGCGACCCACTTACTTGCATCAGCTGGTTTGTCGTTGGATGTATGCGCGCAATCTTTCCGTCGACGCGGCTGTATGCTCCTGCTGCTGTCTGCGCCAGTGGTACTGAACTTGTATCGTATCCTCTGATTGATCGATCCACGATATTTGTCGACGATGGGCGCAGAAACTGTAACGTAAACTACTAAAATCCGGTCCACAACGGGTTTTGGATGGCTTCGCGTCGATCCGGGGATGGGTATGCTCCTGCGCTATCTGCGCCTCTGGTACTGGACTGATCCTCTGGTTGTTTGCTGCGACCCACTTAGTTGCATCAGCTGGTTTGTCGTTAGATGTATGCGTGCAATCTTTCCGTCGACGCGGCTGTATGCTCCTGCTGCTGTCTGCGCCAGTGGTACTGGACTTGTGTCGTATCCTCTGATTGATCGATCCACGGCCCGGCGACGATATTTGTCGACGATGGGCGCAGAAACTGTAACGTAAGCTACTAAGAGCCGATCCACAACGGGTTTTGGATGGCTTCGCGTCGATCCGGGGATGGGTATGCTCCTGCGCTGTCTGCGCCTCTGGTACTGGACTTGTAGCACATGCTCTGGTTGTTTGCTGCGACCCACTTACTTGCACCAGCTGGTTTGTCGTTGGATGTATGCACGCAATCTTTCCGTCGACGCGGCTGTATGCTCCTGCTGCTGTCTGCGCCAGTGGTACTGAACTTGTATCGTATCCTCTGATTGATCGATCCACGGCCCGGCGACGATATTTGTCGACGATGTGCGCAGAAACTGTAACGTAAGGTACTTAAAGCCGGTCCACAACGAGTTTTGGATGGCTTCGCGTCGATCCGGAGACGGGTATGCTCCTGCGCTGTCTGCGCCTCTGGTACTGGACTTGTAGCACATCCTCTGGTTGTTTGCTGCGACCCACTTACTTGCATCAGCTGGTTTGTCGTTGGATGTATGCGCGCAATCTTTCCGTCGACGCGGCTGTATGCTTCTGCTGCTGTCTGCGCCAGTGGTACTGAACTTGTATCGTATCCTCTGATTGATCGATCCACGGCCCGGCGACGATATTTGTCGACGATGGGCGCAGAAACTGTAACGTAAGCTACTTAAAGCCGGTCCACAACGGGTTTTGGATGGCTTCACGTCGATCCGGGGATGGGTATGCTCCTGCGCTGTCTGCGCCTCTGGTACTGGACTTGTAGCACATCCTCTGGTTGTTTGCTGCGAACCACTTACTTGCACCAGCTGGTTTGTCGTTGGATGTATGCGCGCAATCTTTCCGTCGACGCGGCTGTATGCTCCTGCTGCTGTCTGCGCCAGTGGTACTGAACTTGTATCGTATCCTCCGATTGATCGATCCACGGCCTGGCGACGATATTTGTCGACGATGTGCGCAGAAACTGTAACGTAAGGTACTTAAAGCCGGTCCACAACGGGTTTTGGATGGCTTCACGTCGATCCGGGGATGGGTATGCTCCTGCGCTGTCTGCGCCTCTGGTACTGGACTTGTAGCACATCCTCTGGTTGTTTGCTGCGACCCACTTACTTGCACTAGCTGATTCGGCCTTGGATGTATACGCGCAATTTTTCATTCGTCGCGGCTGTATGCTCCTGCTTGTGTCTGCGCCAGTGGTACTGAACTTGTATCGTATCCTCTGATTGATCGATCCACGGCCCGGCGACGATATTTGTTCACGATGTGCGCAGAAACTGTAACGTAAGGTACTTAAAGCCGGTCCACAACGAGTTTTGGATGGCTTCGCGTCGATCCGGGGACGGGTATGCTCCTGCGCTGTCTGCGCCTTTGGTACTGGACTTGTAGCACATCCTCTAGTTGTTTGCTGCGACCCACTTACTTGCACCAGCTGGTTTGTCGTTGGATGTATGCGCGCAATCTTTCCGTCGACGCGGCTGTATGCTCCTGCTGCTGTGTGCGCCAGTGGTATTGAACTTGTATCGTATCCTCTGATTGATCGATCCACGGCCCGGCGACGATATTTGTCGACGATGTGCGCAGAAACTGTAACGTAAGGTACTTAAAGCCGGTCCACAACGGGTTTTGGATGGCTTCGCGTCGATCCGGGGATGGGTATGCTCCTGCGCTGTCTGCGCCTCTGGTACTGGACTTGTAGCACATCCTCTGGTTATTTGCTGCGACCCGGGTACTTGCACCTGCTGGGTCATCGTGGCTGTATGCTCCTGCTGCTGTCTGCGCCAGTCGTACTGAACTTGTATCGTATCCTCTGATTGATCGATCCAAGGCCCGGCGACGATATTTGTCGACGATGGGCGCAGAAACTGTAACGTAAGGTACTAAAAGCCGGTCCACAACGGGTTTTGGATGGCTTCGCGTCGATCCGGGGATAGGTATGCTCCTGCGCTGTCTGCGCCTCTGGTACTGGACTTGTAGCATATCCTCTGGTTGTTTGCTGCGACCCACTTACTTGCACCAGCTGGTTTGTCGTTGGATGTATGCGCGCAATCTTTCCGTCGACGCGGCTGTATGCTCCTGCTGCTGTCTGCGCCAGTGGTACTGAACTTGTATCGTATCCTCTGATTGATCGATCCACTGCCCGGCGACGATATTTGTCGACGATGGGCGCAGAAACTGTAACGTAAGCTACTAAAAGCCGGTCCACAACGGGTTTTGGATGGCTTCGCGTCGATTCGGGGATGGGTATGCTCCTGCGCTGTCTGCGCCTTTGGTACTGGACTTGTAGCACATCCTCTAGTTGTTTGCTGCGACCCACTTACTTGCACCAGCTGGTTTGTCGTTGGATGTATGCGCGCAATCTTTCCGTCGACGCGGCTGTATGCTCCTGCTGCTGTATGCGCCAGTGGTACTGAACTTGTATCGTATCCTCTGATTGATCGATCCACGGCCCGGCGACGATATTTGTCGACGATGTGCGCAGAAACTGTAACGAAAGGTACTTAAAGCCGGTCCACAACGGGTTTTGGATGGCTTCGCGTCGATCCGGGGATGGGTATGCTCCTGCGCTGTCTGCGCCTCTGGTACTGGATTTGTAGCACATCCTCTGGTTATTTGCTGCGACCCACTTACTTGCATCAGCTGGTTTGTCGTTAGATGTATGCGCGCAATCTTTCCGTCGACGCGGCTGTATGCTCCTGCTGCTGTCTGCGCCAGTGGTACTGAACTTGTATCGTATCCTCTGATTGATCAATCCACGTCCCGGCGACGATTTTTGTCGACGATGTGCGCAGAAACTGTAACGTAAGGTACTTAAAGCCGGTCCACAACGGGTGTTGGATGGCTTCGCGTCGATCCGGGGATGGGTATGCTCCTGCGCTGTCTGCGCCTCTGGTACTGGACTTGTAGCACATCCTCTGGTTGTTTGCTGCGACCCACTTACTTGCACTAGCTGATTCGGCCTTGGATGTATGCGCGCAATCTTTCCGTCAACGCGGCTGTATGCTCCTGCTTGTGTCTGCGCCAGTGGTACTGAACTTGTATCGTATCCTCTGATTGATCGATCCACGGCCCGGCGACGATTTTTGTCGACGATGTGCGCAGAAACTGTAACGTAAGGTACTTAAAGCCGGTCCACAACTGGTTCTGGATGGCTTCGCGTCGATCCGGGGATGGGTATGCTCCTGCGCTGTCTGCGCCTCTGGTACTGGACTTGTAGCACATCCTCTGGTTGTTTGCTGCGACCCACTTACTTGCACCAGCTGGTTTGTCGTTGGATGTATGCGTGCAATATTTCTGTCGACGCGGCTGTATGCTCCTGCTGCTGTCTGCGCCAGTGGTACTGGACTTGTATCGTATCCTCTGATTGAGCGATCCACGGCACGGCGACGATATTTGTCGACGATGGGAGAAGAAACTGTAACGTAAGCTACTAAAAGCCGGTCCACAACGGGTTTTGGATGGCTTCGCGTCGATCCGGGGATGGGTATGCTCCTGCGCTGTCTGCGCCTCTGGTACTGGACTTGTAGCACATCCTCTGGTTGTTTGCTGCGACCCACTTACTTGCATCAGCTGATTCGGCCTTGGATGTATACGCTTAATCTTTCCGTCGTCGCGGCTGTATGCTCCTGCTGCTGTATGCGCCCGTGGTACTGAACTTGTATCGTATCCACTGGTTGATCCATCCACGGCCTGGCGAAGATTTTTGTCCACGATGGGTGCCGAAACTGTAACGTAAGCTACTAAGAGCCGGTTCACAACGGGTTTCGGATGGCTTCGCGTCGATCCGGGGATGGGTATGCTCCTGCGCTGTCTGCGCCTCTGGTATTGGACTTATAGCACATCCTCTGGTTGTTTGATGCGACCCACTTAGTTGCATCAGCTGGTTTGTCGTTAGATGTATGCGTGCAATCTTTCCGTCGACGCGGCTGTATGCTCCTGCTGCTGTCTGCGCCAGTGGTACTGGGCTTGTATCGTATCCTCCGATTGATCGATCCACTGCCCGGCGACGATATTTGTCGACGATGGGCGGAGAAACTGTAACGTAAGCTACTAAAAGCCGGTCCACAACGGGTTTTGGATGGCTTCGCGTCGATCCGGGGATGGGTATGCTCCTGCGCTGGCTGCGCCTCTGGTACTGGACTTGTATCACATCCTCTGGTTATTTGCTGCGACCCGGGTACTTGCACCTGCTGGGTCATCGTGGCTGTATGCTCCTGCTGCTGTCTGCACCAGTGGTACTGAACTTGTATCGTATCCTCTGATTGATCGATCCACGGCCCGGCGACGATATTTGTCGACGATGGGCGCAGAAACTGTAACGTAAGCTACTAAAAGCCGGTCCACAACGGGTTTTGGATGGCTTCGCGTCGATCCGGGGATGGGTATGCTCCTGCGCTGTCTGCGCCTCTGGTACTGGACTTGTATCACATCCTCTGGTTATTTGCTGCGACCCGGGTACTTGCACCTGCTGGGTCATCGTGGCTGTATGCTCCTGCTGCTGTCTGCGCCAGTGGTACTGAACTTTTATCGTATCCTCTGATTGATCGGCGCAGAAACTGTAACGTAAGCTACTAAAAGCCGGTCCACAACGGGTTTTGGATGGCTTCGCGTCGATCCGGGGATGGGTATGCTCCTGCGCTGTCTGCGCCTCTGGTAATGGACTTGTAGCACATCCTCTGGTTGTTTGCTGCGACCCACTTACTTGCACTAGCTGATTCGGCCTTGGATGTATACGCTTAATCTTTCCGTCGTCGCGGCTGTATGCTCCTGCTGCTGTATGCGCCCGTGGTACTGAACTTGTATCGTATCCACTGGTTGATCCATCCACGGCCTGGCGAAGATTTTTGTCCACGATGGGTGCCGAAACTGTAACGTAAGCTACTAAGAGCCGGTTCACAACGGGTTTCGGATGGCTTCGCGTCGATCCGGGGATGGGTATGCTCCTGCGCTGTCTGCGCCTCTGGTATTGGACTTATAGCACATCCTCTGGTTGTTTGCTGCGACCCACTTAGTTGCATCAGCTGGTTTGTCGTTAGATGTATGCGTGCAATCTTTCCGTCGACGCGGCTGTATGCTCCTGCTGCTGTCTGCGCCAGTGGTACTGAACTTGTATCGTATCCTCTGATTGATCGATCCACGGCTCGGCGACGATTTTTGTCGACGATGTGCGCAGAAACTGTAACGTAAGGTACTTAAAGCCGGTCCACACGGGTGTTGGATGGCTTCGCGTCGATCCGGGGATGGGTATGCTCCTGCGCTGTCTGCGCCTCTGGTACTGAACTTGTAGCACATCCTCTGGTTGTTTGCTGCGACCCACTTACTTGCATCAGCTGATTCGGCCTTGGATGTATACGCTTAATCTTTCCGTCGACGCGGCTGTATGCTCCTGCTGCTGTCTGCGCCAGTGGTACTGGGCTTGTATCGTATCCTCCAATTGATCGATCCACTGCCCGGCGACGATATTTGTCGACGATGGGCGCAGAAACTGTAACGTAAGCTACTAAAAGCCGGTCCACAACGGGTTTTGGATGGCTTCGCGTCGATCCGGGGATGGGTATGCTCCTGCGCTGTCTGCGCCTCTGGTACTGAACTTGTAGCACATCCTCTGCTTGTTTGCTGCGACCCACTTACTTGCATCAGCTGATTCGGCCTTGGATGTATACGCTTAATCTTTCCGTCGACGCGGCTGTATGCTCCTGCTGCTGTCTGCGCCAGTGGTACTGGGCTTGTATCGTATCCTCCAATTGATCGATCCACTGCCCGGCGACGATATTTGTCGACGATGGGCGCAGAAACTGTAACGTAAGCTACTAAAAGCCGGTCCACAACGGGTTTTGGATGGCTTCGCGTCGATCCGGGGATGGGTATGCTCCTGCGCTGGCTGCGCCTCTGGTACTGGACTTGTATCACATCCTCTGGTTATTTGCTGCGACCCGGATACTTGCACCTGCTGGGTCATCGTGGCTGTATGCTCCTGCTGCTGTCTGCGCCAGTGATACTGAACTTGTATCGTATCCTCTGATTGATCGATCCACGGCCCGGCGACGATATTTGTCGACGATGTGCGCAGAAACTGTAACGTAAGGTACTAAAAGCCGGTCCACAACGGGTTTTGGATGGCTTCGCGTCGATCCGGGGATGGGTATGCTCCTGCGCTGTCTGCGCCTCTGGTACTGGACTTGTAGCACATCCTCTGGTTGTTTGCTGCGACCCACTTACTTGCATCAGCTGATTCGGCCTTGGATGTATGCGCGCAATCTTTCCGTCGACGCGGCTGTATGCTCCTGCTGCTGTCTGCGCCAGTGGTACTGAACTTGTATCGTATCCTCTGATTGATCGATCCACGGCTCGGCGACGATTTTTGTCGACGATGTGCGCAGAAACTGTAACGTAAGGTACTTAAAGCCGGTCCACACGGGTGTTGGATGGCTTCGCGTCGATCCGGGGATGGGTATGCTCCTGCGCTGTCTGCGCCTCTGGTACTGAACTTGTAGCACATCCTCTGGTTGTTTGCTGCGACCCACTTACTTGCATCAGCTGATTCGGCCTTGGATGTATACGCTTAATCTTTCCGTCGACGCGGCTGTATGCTCCTGCTGCTGTCTGCGCCAGTGGTACTGGGCTTGTATCGTATCCTCCAATTGATCGATCCACTGCCCGGCGACGATATTTGTCGACGATGGGCGCAGAAACTGTAACGTAAGCTACTAAAAGCCGGTCCACAACGGGTTTTGGATGGCTTCGCGTCGATCCGGGGATGGGTATGCTCCTGCGCTGGCTGCGCCTCTGGTACTGGACTTGTATCACATCCTCTGGTTATTTGCTGCGACCCGGATACTTGCACCTGCTGGGTCATCGTGGCTGTATGCTCCTGCTGCTGTCTGCGCCAGTGATACTGAACTTGTATCGTATCCTCTGATTGATCGATCCACGGCCCGGCGACGATATTTGTCGACGATGTGCGCAGAAACTGTAACGTAAGGTACTAAAAGCCGGTCCACAACGGGTTTTGGATGGCTTCGCGTCGATCCGGGGATGGGTATGCTCCTGCGCTGTCTGCGCCTCTGGTACTGGACTTGTAGCACATCCTCTGGTTGTTTGCTGCGACCCACTTACTTGCATCAGCTGATTCGGCCTTGGATGTATACGCGTAATATTTCCGTCGTCGCGGCTGTATGCTCCTGCTGCTGTATGCGCCCGTGGTACTGAACTTGTATCGTATCCTCTGGTTGATCTATCCACGGCCTGGCGAAGATTTTTGTCCACGATGGGCGCAGAAACTGTAACGTAAGCTACTAAGAGCCGGTTCACAACGGGTTTCGGATGGCTTCGCGACGATCCGGGGATGGGTATGCTCCTGCTGCTGTCTGCGCCTCTGGTACCGGACTTGTATCACAATCTCTGGTTGTTCGCTGCGACCCAGGAACTTGCACCACCTAGCTCGGCGTTGGATGTATACGCTCATTTTCTCCCTCGTCGAGGCTGTATGCTCCTGCTGCTGTATGCGCCAGTGGTACTGAACTTGTATCGTATCCTCTGATTGATCGATCCACGGCCCGGCGACGATATTTGTCGACGATGTGCGCAGAAACTGTAACGTAAGGTACTTAAAGCCGGTCCACACGGGTGTTGGATGGCTTCGCGTCGATCCGGGGATGGGTATGCTCCTGCGCTGTCTGCGCCTCTGGTACTGAACTTGTAGCACATCCTCTGGTTGTTTGCTGCGACCCACTTACTTGCATCAGCTGATTCGGCCTTGGATGTATACGCTTAATCTTTCCGTCGACGCGGCTGTATGCTCCTGCTGCTGTCTGCGCCAGTGGTACTGGACTTGTATCGTATCCTCCAATTGATCGATCCACTGCCCGGCGACGATATTTGTCGACGATGGGCGCAGAAACTGTAACGTAAGCTACTAAAAGCCGGTCCACAACGGGTTTTGGATGGCTTCGCGTCGATCCGGGGATGGGTATGCTCCTGCGCTGTCTGCGCCTCTGGTACCGGACTTGTATCACAATCTCTGGTTGTTCGCTGCGACCCAGGAACTTGCACCACCTAGCTCGGCGTTGGATGTATACGCTCATTTTCTCCCTCGTCGCGGCTGTATGCTCCTGCTGCTGTATGCGCCAGTGGTACTGAACTTGTATCGTATCCTCTGATTGATCGATCCACGGCCCGGCGACGATATTTGTCGACGATGTGCGCAGAAACTGTAACGTAAGGTACTAAAAGCCGGTCCACAACGGGTGTTGGATGGCTTCGCGTCGATCCGGGGATGGGTATGCTCCTGCGCTATCTGCGCCTCTGGTACTGAACTTGTAGCACATCCTCTGGTTGTTTGCTGCGACCCACTTACTTGCATCAGCTGATTCGGCCTTGGATGTATACGCTTAATCTTTCCGTCGACGCGGCTGTATGCTCCTGCTGCTGTCTGCGCCAGTGGTACTGGACTTGTATCGTATCCTCCAATTGATCGATCCACTGCCCGGCGACGATATTTGTCGACAGCGGCTGTATGCTCGTCCTGATCCGGGGATGGGTATGCTCCTGCGCTGGCTGCGCCTCTGGTACTGGACTTGTATCACATCCTCTGGTTGTTTGCTGCGACCCGGGTACTTGCACCTGCTGGGTCATCGTGGCTGTATGCTCCTGCTGCTGTCTGCACCAGTGGTACTGAACTTGTATCGTATCCTCTGATTGATCGATCCACGGCCCGGCGACGATATTTGTCGACGATGGGCGCAGAAACTGTGACGTAAGCTACTAAAAGCCGGTCCACAACGGGTTTTGGATGGCTTCGCGTCGATCCGGGGATGGGTATGCTCCTGCGCTGTCTGCGCCTCTGGTACTGGACTTGTATCAAAATCTCTGGTTGTTCGCTGCGACCCAGGAACTTGCACCACCTAGCTCGGTGTTGGATGTATACGCTCATTTTCTCCCTCGTCGCGGCTGTATGCTCCTGCTGCTGTATGCGCCAGTGGTACTGAACTTGTATCGTATCCTCTGATTGATCGATCCACGGCCCGGCGACGATATTTGTCGACGATGGTCGAAGAAACTGTAGCGTAAGCTACTAAAAGCCGGTCCACAACGGGTTTTGGATGGCTTCGCGTCGATCCGGGGATGGGTATGCTCCTGCGCTGGCTGCGCCTCTGGTACTGGACTTGTATCACATCCTCTGGTTGTTTGCTGCGACCCACTTACTTGCACCAGCTGGGTCAACGCGGCTGTATGCTCCTGCTGCTGTCTGCGCCAGTGGTACTGAACTTGTATCGTATCCTCTGATTGATCGATCCACTGCCCGGCGACGATATTTGTCGACGATGGGCGCATAAACTGTAACGTAAGCTACTAAAAGCCGGTCCACAACGGGTTTTGGATGGCTTCGCGTCGATCCGGGGATGGGTATGCTCCTGCGCTGTCTGCGCCTCTGGTACTGGACTTGTAGCACATCCTCTGGTTGTTTGCTGCGACCCACTTACTTGCGCCAACTGGTTTGTCGTTGGATGTATGCGCGCAATCTTTCCGTCGACGCGGCTGTATGCTCCTGCTGCTGTCTGCGCCAGTGGTACTGAACTTGTATCGTATCCTCTGATTGATCGATCCACTGCCCGGCGACGATATTTGTCGACGATGGGCGCATAAACTGTAACGTAAGCTACTAAAAGCCGGTCCACAACGGGTTTTGGATGGCTTCGCGTCGATCCGGGGATGGGTATGCTCCTGCGCTGTCTGCGCCTCTGGTACTGGACTTGTAGCACATCCTCTGGTTGTTTGCTGCGACCCACTTACTTGCATCAGCTGGTTTGTCGTTAGATGTATGCGTGCAATCTTTCCGTCGACGCGGCTGTATGCTCCTGCTGCTGTCTGCGCCAGTGGTACTGGACTTGTATCGTATCCTCCAATTGATCGATCCACTGCCCGGCGACGATATTTGTCGACGATGGGCGCAGAAACTGTAACGTAAGCTACTAAAAGCCGGTCCACAACGGGTTTTGGATGGCTTCGCGTCGATCCGGGGATGGGTATGCTCCTGCGCTGGCTGCGCCTCTGGTACTGGACTTGTATCACATCCTCTGGTTGTTTGCTGCGACCCGGATACTTGCACCTGCTGGGTCATCGTGGCTGTATGCTCCTGCTGCTGTCTGCGCCAGTGATACTGAACTTGTATCGTATCCTCTGATTGATCGATCCACGGCGACGATATTTGTCGACGATGTGCGCAGAAACTGTAACGTAAGCTACTAAGAGCCAGTTCACAACGGGTTTCGGATGGCTTCGCGACGATCCGGGGATGGGTATGCTCCTGCGCTGTCTGCGCCTCTGGTACTGGACTTGTAGCACATCCTCTGGTTGTTTGCTGCGACCCACTTACTTGCGCCAACTGGTTTGTCGTTGGATGTATGCGCGCAATCTTTCCGTCGACGCGGCTGTATGCACCTGCTGCTGTCTGCGCCAGTGGTACTGAACTTGTATCGTATCCTCTGATTGATCGATCCACGGCTCGGCGACGATTTTTGTCGACGATGTGCGCAGAAACTGTAACGTAAGGTACTTAAAGCCGGTCCACAACGGGTGTTGGATGGCTTCGCGTCGATCCGGGGATGGGTATGCTCCTGCGCTGTCTGCGCCTCTGGTACTGAACTTGTAGCACATCCTCTGGTTGTTTGCTGCGACCCACTTACTTGCATCAGCTGGTTTGTCGTTAGATGTATGCGTGCAATCTTTCCGTCGACGCGGCTGTATGCTCCTGCTGCTGTCTGCGCCAGTGGTACTGGACTTGTATCGTATCCTCCAATTGATCGATCCACTGCCCGGCGACGATATTTGTCGACGATGGGCGCAGAAACTGTAACGTAAGCTACTAAAAGCCGGTCCACAACGGGTTTTGGATGGCTTCGCGTCGATCCGGGGATGGGTATGCTCCTGCGCTGGCTGCGCCTCTGGTACTGGACTTGTATCACATCCTCTGGTTATTTGCTGCGACCCGGATACTTGCACCTGCTGGGTCATCGTGGCTGTATGCTCCTGCTGCTGTCTGCGCCCCTGGTACTGAACTTGTATTGTATCTTCTGATTGATCGATCCACGGCGACGATATTTGTCGACGATGTGCGCAGAAACTGTAACGTAAGCTACTAAGAGCCAGTTCACAACGGGTTTCGGATGGCTTCGCGACGATCCGGGGATGGGTATGCTCCTGCTGCTGTCTGCGCCTCTGGTACCGGACTTGTATCACAATCTCTGGTTGTTCGCTGCGACCCAGGAACTTGCACCACCTAGCTCGGCGTTGGATGTATACGCTCATTTTCTCCCTCGTCGCGGCTGTATGCTCGTGCTGCTGTCTGCGCCCCTGGTACTGAACTTGTATCGTATCCACTGGGTGATCGATCCACGGCCTGCGAAGATTTTTGCCCACGATGGGCGCAGAAACTGTAACGTAAGCTACTAAAAGCCGGTCTACAACGGGTTTTGGATGGCTTCGCGTCGATCCGGGGATGGGTATGCTCCTGCGCTGTCTGCGCCTCTGGTACTGGACTTGTAGCACATCCTCTGGTTGTTTGCTGCGACCCACTTACTTGCATCAGCTGGTTTGTCGTTGGATGTATGCGCGCAATCTTTCCGTCGACGCGGCTGTATGCTCCTGCTGCTGTCTGCGCCAGTGGTACTGGGCTTGTATCGTATCCTCTGATTGATCGATCCACGGCCCGGCGACGATATTTGTCGACGATGGGCGCAGAAACTGTAACGTAAGCTACTAAGAGCCGGTCTACAACGGGTTTTGGATGGCTTCGCGTCGATCCGGGGATGGGTATGCTCCTGCGCTGTCTGCGCCTCTGGTACTGGACTTGTAGCACATCCTCTGGTTGTTTGCTGCGACCCACGTACTTGCACTAGCTGATTCGGCCTTGGATGTATACGCGTAATCTTTCCGTCGTCGCGGCTGTATGCTCCTGCTGCTGTATGCGCCCGTGGTACTGAACTTGTATCGTATCCACTGGTTGATCTATCCACGGCCTGGCGAAGATTTTTGTCCACGATGGGCGCCGAAACTGTAACGTAAGCTACTAAGAGCCGGTTCACAACAGGTTTCGGATGGCTTCGCGTCGATCCGGGGATGGGTATGCTCCTGCTGCTGTCTGCGCCTCTGGTACCGGACTTGTATCACAATCTCTGGTTGTTCGCTGCGACCCAGGAACTTGCACCAGCTAGCTCGGCGTTGGATGTATACGCTCATTTTCTCCCTTGTCGCGGCTGTATGCTCCTGCTGCTGTATGCGCCAGTGGTACTGAACTTGTATCGTATCCTCTGATTGATCGATCCACGGCCCGGCGACGATATTTGTCGACGATGGTCGAAGAAACTGTAACGTAAGCTACTAAAAGCCGGTCCACAACGGGTTTTGGATGGCTTCGCGTCGATCCGGGGATGGGTATGCTCCTGCGCTGGCTGCGCCTCTGGTACTGGACTTGTATCACATCCTCTGGTTATTTGCTGCGACCCACTTACTTGCACCAGCTGGGTCAACGCGGCTGTATGCTCCTGCTGCTGTCTGCGCCAGTGGTACTGAACTTGTATCGTATCCTCTGATTGATCGATCCACGGCCCGGCGACGATATTTGTCGACGATGGGCGCAGAAACTGTAACGTAAGCTACTAAAAGCCGGTCCACAACGGGTTTTGGATGGCTTCGCGTCGATCCGGGGATGGGTATGCTCCTGCGCTGTCTGCGCCTCTGGTACTGGACTTGTAGCACATCCTCTGGTTGTTTGCTGCGACCCACTTACTTGCGCCAGCTGGTTTGTCGTTGGATGTATGCGCGCAATCATTCCGTCGACGCGGCTGTATGCTCCTGCTGCTGTCTGCGCCAGTGGTACTGAACTTGTATCGTATCCTCTGATTGATCGATCCACGGCCCGGCGACGTTACTTGTCGACGATGTGTGCAGAAACTGTAACGTAAGGTACTTAAAGCCGGTCCACAACTGGTTTTGGATGGCTTCGCGTCGATCCGGGGATGGGTATGCTCCTGCGCTGTCTGCGCCTCTGGTACTGGACTTGTAGCACATCCTCTGGTTGTTTGCTGCGACCCACTTACTTGCATCAGCTGATTCGGCCTTGGATGTATACGCTTAATCTTTCCGTCGACGCGGCTGTATGCTCCTGCTGCTGTCTGCGCCAGTGGTACTGGACTTGTATCGTATCCTCCAATTGATCGATCCACTGCCCGGCGACGATATTTGTCGACGATGTGCGCAGAAACTGTAACGTAAGGTACTTAAAGCCGGTCCACAACGGGTTTTGGATGGCTTCGCGTCGATCCGGGGATGGGTATGCTCCTGCGCTGTCTGCGCCTCTGGTACTGGACTTGTAGCACATCCTCTGGTTATTTGCTGCGACCCGGGTACTTGCACCTGCTGGGTCATCGTGGCTGTATGCTCCTGCTGCTGTCTGCGCCAGTCGTACTGAACTTGTATCGTATCCTCTGATTGATCGATCCAAGGCCCGGCGACGATATTTGTCGACGATGGGCGCAGAAACTGTAACGTAAGGTACTAAAAGCCGGTCCACAACGGGTTTTGGATGGCTTCGCGTCGATCCGGGGATAGGTATGCTCCTGCGCTGTCTGCGCCTCTGGTACTGGACTTGTAGCATATCCTCTGGTTGTTTGCTGCGACCCACTTACTTGCACCAGCTGGTTTGTCGTTGGATGTATGCGCGCAATCTTTCCGTCGACGCGGCTGTATGCTCCTGCTGCTGTCTGCGCCAGTGGTACTGAACTTGTATCGTATCCTCTGATTGATCGATCCACTGCCCGGCGACGATATTTGTCGACGATGGGCGCAGAAACTGTAACGTAAGCTACTAAAAGCCGGTCCACAACGGGTTTTGGATGGCTTCGCGTCGATTCGGGGATGGGTATGCTCCTGCGCTGTCTGCGCCTTTGGTACTGGACTTGTAGCACATCCTCTAGTTGTTTGCTGCGACCCACTTACTTGCACCAGCTGGTTTGTCGTTGGATGTATGCGCGCAATCTTTCCGTCGACGCGGCTGTATGCTCCTGCTGCTGTATGCGCCAGTGGTACTGAACTTGTATCGTATCCTCTGATTGATCGATCCACGGCCCGGCGACGATATTTGTCGACGATGTGCGCAGAAACTGTAACGTAAGGTACTTAAAGCCGGTCCACAACGGGTTTTGGATGGCTTCGCGTCGATCCGGGGATGGGTATGCTCCTGCGCTGTCTGCGCCTCTGGTACTGGACTTGTAGCACATCCTCTGGTTATTTGCTGCGACCCACTTACTTGCATCAGCTGGTTTGTCGTTAGATGTATGCGCGCAATCTTTCCGTCGACGCGGCTGTATGCTCCTGCTGCTGTCTGCGCCAGTGGTACTGAACTTGTATCGTATCCTCTGATTGATCAATCCACGTCCCGGCGACGATTTTTGTCGACGATGTGCGCAGAAACTGTAACGTAAGGTACTTAAAGCCGGTCCACAACGGGTGTTGGATGGCTTCGCGTCGATCCGGGGATGGGTATGCTCCTGCGCTGTCTGCGCCTCTGGTACTGGACTTGTAGCACATCCTCTGGTTGTTTGCTGCGACCCACTTACTTGCACTAGCTGATTCGGCCTTGGATGTATGCGCGCAATCTTTCCGTCAACGCGGCTGTATGCTCCTGCTTGTGTCTGCGCCAGTGGTACTGAACTTGTATCGTATCCTCTGATTGATCGATCCACGGCCCGGCGACGATTTTTGTCGACGATGTGCGCAGAAACTGTAACGTAAGGTACTTAAAGCCGGTCCACAACTGGTTCTGGATGGCTTCGCGTCGATCCGGGGATGGGTATGCTCCTGCGCTGTCTGCGCCTCTGGTACTGGACTTGTAGCACATCCTCTGGTTATTTGCTGCGACCCACTTACTTGCATCAGCTGGTTTGTCGTTAGATGTATGCGCGCAATCTTTCCGTCGACGCGGCTGTATGCTCCTGCTGCTGTCTGCGCCAGTGGTACTGGGCTTGTATCGTATCCTCTGATTGATCGATCCACGGCCCGGCGACGATATTTGTCGACGATGGGCGCAGAAACTGTAACGTAAGCTACTAAGAGCCGGTCTACAACGGGTTTTGGATGGCTTCGCGTCGATCCGGGGATGGGTATGCTCCTGCGCTGTCTGCGCCTCTGGTACTGGACTTGTAGCACATCCTCTGGTTGTTTGCTGCGACCCACGTACTTGCACTAGCTGATTCGGCCTTGGATGTATACGCGTAATCTTTCCGTCGTCGCGGCTGTATGCTCCTGCTGCTGTATGCGCCCGTGGTACTGAACTTGTATCGTATCCACTGGTTGATCTATCCACGGCCTGGCGAAGATTTTTGTCCACGATGGGCGCCGAAACTGTAACGTAAGCTACTAAGAGCCGGTTCACAACAGGTTTCGGATGGCTTCGCGTCGATCCGGGGATGGGTATGCTCCTGCTGCTGTCTGCGCCTCTGGTACCGGACTTGTATCACAATCTCTGGTTGTTCGCTGCGACCCAGGAACTTGCACCAGCTAGCTCGGCGTTGGATGTATACGCTCATTTTCTCCCTTGTCGCGGCTGTATGCTCCTGCTGCTGTATGCGCCAGTGGTACTGAACTTGTATCGTATCCTCTGATTGATCGATCCACGGCCCGGCGACGATATTTGTCGACGATGGTCGAAGAAACTGTAACGTAAGCTACTAAAAGCCGGTCCACAACGGGTTTTGGATGGCTTCGCGTCGATCCGGGGATGGGTATGCTCCTGCGCTGGCTGCGCCTCTGGTACTGGACTTGTATCACATCCTCTGGTTATTTGCTGCGACCCACTTACTTGCACCAGCTGGGTCAACGCGGCTGTATGCTCCTGCTGCTGTCTGCGCCAGTGGTACTGAACTTGTATCGTATCCTCTGATTGATCGATCCACGGCCCGGCGACGATATTTGTCGACGATGGGCGCAGAAACTGTAACGTAAGCTACTAAAAGCCGGTCCACAACGGGTTTTGGATGGCTTCGCGTCGATCCGGGGATGGGTATGCTCCTGCGCTGTCTGCGCCTCTGGTACTGGACTTGTAGCACATCCTCTGGTTGTTTGCTGCGACCCACTTACTTGCGCCAGCTGGTTTGTCGTTGGATGTATGCGCGCAATCATTCCGTCGACGCGGCTGTATGCTCCTGCTGCTGTCTGCGCCAGTGGTACTGAACTTGTATCGTATCCTCTGATTGATCGATCCACGGCCCGGCGACGTTACTTGTCGACGATGTGTGCAGAAACTGTAACGTAAGGTACTTAAAGCCGGTCCACAACTGGTTTTGGATGGCTTCGCGTCGATCCGGGGATGGGTATGCTCCTGCGCTGTCTGCGCCTCTGGTACTGGACTTGTAGCACATCCTCTGGTTGTTTGCTGCGACCCATTTACTTGCATCAGCTGATTCGGCCTTGGATGTATACGCTTAATCTTTCCGTCGACGCGGCTGTATGCTCCTGCTGCTGTCTGCGCCAGTGGTACTGGACTTGTATCGTATCCTCCAATTGATCGATCCACTGCCCGGCGACGATATTTGTCGACGATGTGCGCAGAAACTGTAACGTAAGGTACTTAAAGCCGGTCCACAACGGGTTTTGGATGGCTTCGCGTCGATCCGGGGATGGGTATGCTCCTGCGCTGTCTGCGCCTCTGGTACTGGACTTGTAGCACATCCTCTGGTTATTTGCTGCGACCCGGGTACTTGCACCTGCTGGGTCATCGTGGCTGTATGCTCCTGCTGCTGTCTGCGCCAGTCGTACTGAACTTGTATCGTATCCTCTGATTGATCGATCCAAGGCCCGGCGACGATATTTGTCGACGATGGGCGCAGAAACTGTAACGTAAGGTACTAAAAGCCGGTCCACAACGGGTTTTGGATGGCTTCGCGTCGATCCGGGGATAGGTATGCTCCTGCGCTGTCTGCGCCTCTGGTACTGGACTTGTAGCATATCCTCTGGTTGTTTGCTGCGACCCACTTACTTGCACCAGCTGGTTTGTCGTTGGATGTATGCGCGCAATCTTTCCGTCGACGCGGCTGTATGCTCCTGCTGCTGTCTGCGCCAGTGGTACTGAACTTGTATCGTATCCTCTGATTGATCGATCCACTGCCCGGCGACGATATTTGTCGACGATGGGCGCAGAAACTGTAACGTAAGCTACTAAAAGCCGGTCCACAACGGGTTTTGGATGGCTTCGCGTCGATTCGGGGATGGGTATGCTCCTGCGCTGTCTGCGCCTTTGGTACTGGACTTGTAGCACATCCTCTAGTTGTTTGCTGCGACCCACTTACTTGCACCAGCTGGTTTGTCGTTGGATGTATGCGCGCAATCTTTCCGTCGACGCGGCTGTATGCTCCTGCTGCTGTATGCGCCAGTGGTACTGAACTTGTATCGTATCCTCTGATTGATCGATCCACGGCCCGGCGACGATATTTGTCGACGATGTGCGCAGAAACTGTAACGTAAGGTACTTAAAGCCGGTCCACAACGGGTTTTGGATGGCTTCGCGTCGATCCGGGGATGGGTATGCTCCTGCGCTGTCTGCGCCTCTGGTACTGGACTTGTAGCACATCCTCTGGTTATTTGCTGCGACCCACTTACTTGCATCAGCTGGTTTGTCGTTAGATGTATGCGCGCAATCTTTCCGTCGACGCGGCTGTATGCTCCTGCTGCTGTCTGCGCCAGTGGTACTGAACTTGTATCGTATCCTCTGATTGATCAATCCACGTCCCGGCGACGATTTTTGTCGACGATGTGCGCAGAAACTGTAACGTAAGGTACTTAAAGCCGGTCCACAACGGGTGTTGGATGGCTTCGCGTCGATCCGGGGATGGGTATGCTCCTGCGCTGTCTGCGCCTCTGGTACTGGACTTGTAGCACATCCTCTGGTTGTTTGCTGCGACCCACTTACTTGCACTAGCTGATTCGGCCTTGGATGTATGCGCGCAATCTTTCCGTCAACGCGGCTGTATGCTCCTGCTTGTGTCTGCGCCAGTGGTACTGAACTTGTATCGTATCCTCTGATTGATCGATCCACGGCCCGGCGACGATTTTTGTCGACGATGTGCGCAGAAACTGTAACGTAAGGTACTTAAAGCCGGTCCACAACTGGTTCTGGATGGCTTCGCGTCGATCCGGGGATGGGTATGCTCCTGCGCTGTCTGCGCCTCTGGTACTGGACTTGTAGCACATCCTCTGGTTGTTTGCTGCGACCCACTTACTTGCACCAGCTGGTTTGTCGTTGGATGTATGCGTGCAATCTTTCCGTCGACGCGGCTGTATGCTCCTGCTGCTGTCTGCGCCAGTGGTACTGAACTTGTATCGTATCCTCTGATTGAGCGATCCACGGCACGGCGACGATATTTGTCGACGATGGGAGAAGAAACTGTAACGTAAGCTACTAAAAGCCGGTCCACAACGGGTTTTGGATGGCTTCGCGTCGATCCGGGGATGGGTATGCTCCTGCGCTGTCTGCGCCTCTGGTACTGGACTTGTAGCACATCCTCTGGTTGTTTGCTGCGACCCACTTACTTGCATCAGCTGATTCGGCCTTGGATGTATACGCTTAATCTTTCCGTCGTCGCGGCTGTATGCTCCTGCTGCTGTATGCGCCCGTGGTACTGAACTTGTATCGTATCCACTGGTTGATCCATCCACGGCCTGGCGAAGATTTTTGTCCACGATGGGTGCCGAAACTGTAACGTAAGCTACTAAGAGCCGGTTCACAACGGGTTTCGGATGGCTTCGCGTCGATCCGGGGATGGGTATGCTCCTGCGCTGTCTGCGCCTCTGGTATTGGACTTATAGCACATCCTCTGGTTGTTTGATGCGACCCACTTAGTTGCATCAGCTGGTTTGTCGTTAGATGTATGCGTGCAATCTTTCCGTCGACGCGGCTGTATGCTCCTGCTGCTGTCTGCGCCAGTGGTACTGGGCTTGTATCGTATCCTCCGATTGATCGATCCACTGCCCGGCGACGATATTTGTCGACGATGGGCGGAGAAACTGTAACGTAAGCTACTAAAAGCCGGTCCACAACGGGTTTTGGATGGCTTCGCGTCGATCCGGGGATGGGTATGCTCCTGCGCTGGCTGCGCCTCTGGTACTGGACTTGTATCACATCCTCTGGTTATTTGCTGCGACCCGGGTACTTGCACCTGCTGGGTCATCGTGGCTGTATGCTCCTGCTGCTGTCTGCACCAGTGGTACTGAACTTGTATCGTATCCTCTGATTGATCGATCCACGGCCCGGCGACGATATTTGTCGACGATGGGCGCAGAAACTGTAACGTAAGCTACTAAAAGCCGGTCCACAACGGGTTTTGGATGGCTTCGCGTCGATCCGGGGATGGGTATGCTCCTGCGCTGTCTGCGCCTCTGGTACTGGACTTGTATCACATCCTCTGGTTATTTGCTGCGACCCGGGTACTTGCACCTGCTGGGTCATCGTGGCTGTATGCTCCTGCTGCTGTCTGCGCCAGTGGTACTGAACTTTTATCGTATCCTCTGATTGATCGGCGCAGAAACTGTAACGTAAGCTACTAAAAGCCGGTCCACAACGGGTTTTGGATGGCTTCGCGTCGATCCGGGGATGGGTATGCTCCTGCGCTGTCTGCGCCTCTGGTAATGGACTTGTAGCACATCCTCTGGTTGTTTGCTGCGACCCACTTACTTGCACTAGCTGATTCGGCCTTGGATGTATACGCTTAATCTTTCCGTCGTCGCGGCTGTATGCTCCTGCTGCTGTATGCGCCCGTGGTACTGAACTTGTATCGTATCCACTGGTTGATCCATCCACGGCCTGGCGAAGATTTTTGTCCACGATGGGTGCCGAAACTGTAACGTAAGCTACTAAGAGCCGGTTCACAACGGGTTTCGGATGGCTTCGCGTCGATCCGGGGATGGGTATGCTCCTGCGCTGTCTGCGCCTCTGGTATTGGACTTATAGCACATCCTCTGGTTGTTTGCTGCGACCCACTTAGTTGCATCAGCTGGTTTGTCGTTAGATGTATGCGTGCAATCTTTCCGTCGACGCGGCTGTATGCTCCTGCTGCTGTCTGCGCCAGTGGTACTGGGCTTGTATCGTATCCTCCGATTGATCGATCCACTGCCCGGCGACGATATTTGTCGACGATGGGCGCAGAAACTGTAACGTAAGCTACTAAAAGCCGGTCCACAACGGGTTTTGGATGGCTTCGCGTCGATCCGGGGATGGGTATGCTCCTGCGCTGGCTGCGCCTCTGGTACTGGACTTGTATCACATCCTCTGGTTGTTTGCTGCGACCCACTTACTTGCACCAGCTGGGTCAACGCGGCTGTATGCTCCTGCTGCTGTCTGCGCCAGTGGTACTGAACTTGTATCGTATCCTCTGATTGATCGATCCACTGCCCGGCGACGATATTTGTCGACGATGGGCGCATAAACTGTAACGTAAGCTACTAAAAGCCGGTCCACAACGGGTTTTGGATGGCTTCGCGTCGATCCGGGGATGGGTATGCTCCTGCGCTGTCTGCGCCTCTGGTACTGGACTTGTAGCACATCCTCTGGTTGTTTGCTGCGACCCACTTACTTGCGCCAACTGGTTTGTCGTTGGATGTATGCGCGCAATCTTTCCGTCGACGCGGCTGTATGCTCCTGCTGCTGTCTGCGCCAGTGGTACTGAACTTGTATCGTATCCTCTGATTGATCGATCCACGGCTCGGCGACGATTTTTGTCGACGATGTGCGCAGAAACTGTAACGTAAGGTACTTAAAGCCGGTCCACACGGGTGTTGGATGGCTTCGCGTCGATCCGGGGATGGGTATGCTCCTGCGCTGTCTGCGCCTCTGGTACTGAACTTGTAGCACATCCTCTGGTTGTTTGCTGCGACCCACTTACTTGCATCAGCTGATTCGGCCTTGGATGTATACGCTTAATCTTTCCGTCGACGCGGCTGTATGCTCCTGCTGCTGTCTGCGCCAGTGGTACTGGGCTTGTATCGTATCCTCCAATTGATCGATCCACTGCCCGGCGACGATATTTGTCGACGATGGGCGCAGAAACTGTAACGTAAGCTACTAAAAGCCGGTCCACAACGGGTTTTGGATGGCTTCGCGTCGATCCGGGGATGGGTATGCTCCTGCGCTGGCTGCGCCTCTGGTACTGGACTTGTATCACATCCTCTGGTTATTTGCTGCGACCCGGATACTTGCACCTGCTGGGTCATCGTGGCTGTATGCTCCTGCTGCTGTCTGCGCCAGTGATACTGAACTTGTATCGTATCCTCTGATTGATCGATCCACGGCCCGGCGACGATATTTGTCGACGATGTGCGCAGAAACTGTAACGTAAGGTACTAAAAGCCGGTCCACAACGGGTTTTGGATGGCTTCGCGTCGATCCGGGGATGGGTATGCTCCTGCGCTGTCTGCGCCTCTGGTACTGGACTTGTAGCACATCCTCTGGTTGTTTGCTGCGACCCACTTACTTGCATCAGCTGATTCGGCCTTGGATGTATACGCGTAATATTTCCGTCGTCGCGGCTGTATGCTCCTGCTGCTGTATGCGCCCGTGGTACTGAACTTGTATCGTATCCTCTGGTTGATCTATCCACGGCCTGGCGAAGATTTTTGTCCACGATGGGCGCAGAAACTGTAACGTAAGCTACTAAGAGCCGGTTCACAACGGGTTTCGGATGGCTTCGCGACGATCCGGGGATGGGTATGCTCCTGCTGCTGTCTGCGCCTCTGGTACCGGACTTGTATCACAATCTCTGGTTGTTCGCTGCGACCCAGGAACTTGCACCACCTAGCTCGGCGTTGGATGTATACGCTCATTTTCTCCCTCGTCGAGGCTGTATGCTCCTGCTGCTGTATGCGCCAGTGGTACTGAACTTGTATCGTATCCTCTGATTGATCGATCCACGGCCCGGCGACGATATTTGTCGACGATGTGCGCAGAAACTGTAACGTAAGGTACTAAAAGCCGGTCCACAACGGGTTTTGGATGGCTTCGCGTCGATCCGGGGATGGGTATGCTCCTGCGCTGTCTGCGCCTCTGGTACTGAACTTGTAGCACATTATCTGGTTGTTTGCTGCGACCCACTTACTTGCATCAGCTGATTCGGCCTTGGATGTATACGCTTAATCTTTCCGTCGACGCGGCTGTATGCTCCTGCTGCTGTCTGCGCCAGTGGTACTGGACTTGTATCGTATCCTCCAATTGATCGATCCACTGCCCGGCGACGATATTTGTCGACGATGGGCGCAGAAACTGTAACGTAAGCTACTAAAAGCCGGTCCACAACGGGTTTTGGATGGCTTCGCGTCGATCCGGGGATGGGTATGCTCCTGCGCTGTCTGCGCCTCTGGTACCGGACTTGTATCACAATCTCTGGTTGTTCGCTGCGACCCAGGAACTTGCACCACCTAGCTCGGCGTTGGATGTATACGCTCATTTTCTCCCTCGTCGCGGCTGTATGCTCCTGCTGCTGTATGCGCCAGTGGTACTGAACTTGTATCGTATCCTCTGATTGATCGATCCACGGCCCGGCGACGATATTTGTCGACGATGTGCGCAGAAACTGTAACGTAAGGTACTAACAGCCGGTCCACAACGGGTGTTGGATGGCTTCGCGTCGATCCGGGGATGGGTATGCTCCTGCGCTATCTGCGCCTCTGGTACTGAACTTGTAGCACATCCTCTGGTTGTTTGCTGCGACCCACTTACTTGCATCAGCTGATTCGGCCTTGGATGTATACGCTTAATCTTTCCGTCGACGCGGCTGTATGCTCCTGCTGCTGTCTGCGCCAGTGGTACTGGACTTGTATCGTATCCTCCAATTGATCGATCCACTGCCCGGCGACGATATTTGTCGACAGCGGCTGTATGCTCGTCCTGATCCGGGGATGGGTATGCTCCTGCGCTGGCTGCGCCTCTGGTACTGGACTTGTATCACATCCTCTGGTTGTTTGCTGCGACCCGGGTACTTGCACCTGCTGGGTCATCGTGGCTGTATGCTCCTGCTGCTGTCTGCACCAGTGGTACTGAACTTGTATCGTATCCTCTGATTGATCGATCCACGGCCCGGCGACGATATTTGTCGACGATGGGCGCATAAACTGTAACGTAAGGTACTTAAAGCCGGTCCACAACGGGTTTTGGATGGCTTTGCGTCGATCCGGGGATGGGTATGCTCCTGCGCTGTCTGCGCCAGTGGTACTGGACTTGTAGCACATCCTCTGGTTGTTTGCTGCGACCCACTTACTTGCATCAGCTGGTTTGTCGTTAGATGTATGCGTGCAATCTTTCCGTCGACGCGGATGTATGCTCCTGCAGCTGTCTGCGCCAGTGGTACTGAACTTGTATCGTATCCTCTGATTGATCGATCCACGGCCCGGCGACGATATTTGTCGATGATGGTCGAAGAAACTGTAACGTAAGCTACTAAAAGCCGGTCCACAACGGGTTTTGGATGGCTTCGCGTCGATCCGGGGATGGGTATGCTCCTGCGCTGTCTGCGCCTCTGGTACTGGACTTGTAGCACATCCTCTGGTTGTTTGCTGCGAACCACTTACTTGCACCAGCTGGTTTGTCGTTGGATGTATGCGCGCAATCTTTCCGTCGACGCGGCTGTATGCTCCTGCTGCTGTCTGCGCCAGTGGTACTGAACTTGTATCGTATCCTCTGATTGATCGATCCACGGCCCGGCGACGATATTTGTTCACGATGTGCGCAGAAACTGTAACGTAAGGTACTTAAAGCCGGTCCACAACGAGTTTTGGATGGCTTCGCGTCGATCCGGGGACGGGTATGCTCCTGCGCTGTCTGCGCCTTTGGTACTGGACTTGTAGCACATCCTCTAGTTGTTTGCTGCGACCCACTTACTTGCACCAGCTGGTTTGTCGTTGGATGTATGCGCGCAATCTTTCCGTCGACGCGGCTGTATGCTCCTGCTGCTGTGTGCGCCAGTGGTATTGAACTTGTATCGTATCCTCTGATTGATCGATCCACGGCCCGGCGACGATATTTGTCGACGATGTGCGCAGAAACTGTAACGTAAGGTACTTAAAGCCGGTCCACAACGGGTTTTGGATGGCTTCGCGTCGATCCGGGGATGGGTATGCTCCTGCTGCTGTCTGCGCCTCTGGTACTGGACTTGTAGCACATCCTCTGGTTATTTGCTGCGACCCGGGTACTTGCACCTGCTGGGTCATCGTGGCTGTATGCTCCTGCTGCTGTCTGCGCCAGTGGTACTGAACTTGTATCGTATCCTCTGATTGATCGATCCAAGGCCCGGCGACGATATTTGTCGACGATGGGCGCAGAAACTGTAACGTAAGGTACTAAAAGCCGGTCCACAACGGGTTTTGGATGGCTTCGCGTCGATCCGGGGATGGGTATGCTCCTGCGCTGTCTGCGCCTCTGGTACTGGACTTGTAGCACATCCTCTGGTTGTTTGCTGCGACCCACTTACTTGCACCAGCTGGTTTGTCGTTGGATGTATGCGCGCAATCTTTCCGTCGACGCGGCTGTATGCTCCTGCTGCTGTCTGCGCCAGTGGTACTGAACTTGTATCGTATCCTCTGATTGATCGATCCACTGCCCGGCGACGATATTTGTCGACGATGGGCGCAGAAACTGTAACGTAAGCTACTAAAAGCCGGTCCACAACGGGTTTTGGATGGCTTCGCGTCGATTCGGGGATGGGTATGCTCCTGCGCTGTCTGCGCCTTTGGTACTGGACTTGTAGCACATCCTCTGGTTGTTTGCTGCGACCCACTTACTTGCACCAGCTGGTTTGTCGTTGGATGTATGCGCGCAATCTTTCCGTCGACGCGGCTGTATGCTCCTGCTGCTGTATGCGCCAGTGGTACTGAACTTGTATCGTATCCTCTGATTGATCGATCCACGGCCCGGCGACGATATTTGTCGACGATGTGCGCAGAAACTGTAACGTAAGGTACTTAAAGCCGGTCCACAACGGGTTTTGGATGGCTTCGCGTCGATCCGGGGATGGGTATGCTCCTGCGCTGTCTGCGCCTCTGGTACTGGACTTGTAGCACATCCTCTGGTTATTTGCTGCGACCCACTTACTTGCATCAGCTGGTTTGTCGTTAGATGTATGCGCGCAATCTTTCCGTCGACGCGGCTGTATGCTCCTGCTGCTGTCTGCGCCAGTGGTACTGAACTTGTATCGTATCCTCTGATTGATCAATCCACGTCCCGGCGACGATTTTTGTCGACGATGTGCGCAGAAACTGTAACGTAAGGTACTTAAAGCCGGTCCACAACGGGTGTTGGATGGCTTCGCGTCGATCCGGGGATGGGTATGCTCCTGCGCTGTCTGCGCCTCTGGTACTGGACTTGTAGCACATCCTCTGGTTGTTTGCTGCGACCCACTTACTTGCACTAGCTGATTCGGCCTTGGATGTATGCGCGCAATCTTTCCGTCAACGCGGCTGTATGCTCCTGCTTGTGTCTGCGCCAGTGGTACTGAACTTGTATCGTATCCTCTGATTGATCGATCCACGGCCCGGCGACGATTTTTGTCGACGATGTGCGCAGAAACTGTAACGTAAGGTACTTAAAGCCGGTCCACAACTGGTTCTGGATGGCTTCGCGTCGATCCGGGGATGGGTATGCTCCTGTGCTGTCTGCGCCTTTGGTACTGGACTTGTAGCACATCCTCTAGTTGTTTGCTGCGACCCACTTACTTGCACCAGCTGGTTTGTCGTTGGATGTATCCGCGCAATCTTTCCGTCGACGCGGCTGTATGCTCCTGCTGCTGTCTGCGCCAGTGGTACTGGACTTGTATCGTATCCTCCGATTGATCGATCCACGGCCCGGCGACGATATTTGTCGACGATGGGCGCAGAATCTGTAACGTAAGCTACTAAAAGCCGGTCCACAACGGGTTTTGGATGGCTTCGCGTCGATCCGGGGATGGGTATGCTCCTGCGCTGTCTGCGCCTCTGGTACTGGACTTGTATCACATCCTCTGGTTATTTGCTGCGACCCGGGTACTTGCACCTGCTGGGTCATCGTGGCTGTATGCTCCTGCTGCTGTCTGCGCCAGTGGTACTGAACTTTTATCGTATCCTCTGATTGATCGGCGCAGAAACTGTAACGTAAGCTACTAAAAGCCGGTCCACAACGGGTTTTGGATGGCTTCGCGTCGATCCGGGGATGGGTATGCTCCTGCGCTGTCTGCGCCTCTGGTAATGGACTTGTAGCACATCCTCTAGTTGTTTGCTGCGACCCACTTACTTGCACCAGCTGGTTTGTCGTTGGATGTATGCACGCAATCTTTCCGTCGACGCGGCTGTATGCTCCTGCTGCTGTCTGCGCCAGTGGTACTGAACTTGTATCGTATCCTCTGATTGATCGATCCACGGCCCGGCGACGATATTTGTCGACGATGGGCGCAGAAACTGTAACGTAAGCTACTAAAAGCCGGTCCACAACGGGTTTTGGATGGCTTCGCGTCGATCTGGGGATGGGTATGCTCCTGCGCTGTCTGCGCCTCTGGTACTGGACTTGTAGCACATCCTCTGGTTGTTTGCTGCGACCCACTTACTTGCACTAGCTGATTCGGCCTTGGATGTATACGCTTAATCTTTCCGTCGTCGCGGCTGTATGCTCCTGCTGCTGTATGCGCCCGTGGTACTGAACTTGTATCGTATCCACTGGTTGATCCATCCACGGCCTGGCGAAGATTTTTGTCCACGATGGGTGCCGAAACTGTAACGTAAGCTACTAAGAGCCGGTTCACAACGGGTTTCGGATGGCTTCGCGTCGATCCGGGGATGGGTATGCTCCTGCGCTGTCTGCGCCTCTGGTATTGGACTTATAGCACATCCTCTGGTTGTTTGCTGCGACCCACTTAGTTGCATCAGCTGGTTTGTCGTTAGATGTATGCGTGCAATCTTTCCGTCGACGCGGCTGTATGCTCCTGCTGCTGTCTGCGCCAGTGGTACTGGGCTTGTATCGTATCCTCTGATTGATCGATCCACGGCCCGGCGACGATATTTGTCGACGATGGGCGCAGAAACTGTAACGTAAGCTACTAAAAGCCGGACCACAACGGGTTTTGGATGGCTTCGCGTCGATCCGGGGATGGGTATGCTCTTGCGCTGGCTGCGCCTCTGGTACTGGACTTGTATCACATCCTCTGGTTGTTTGCTGCGACCCACTTACTTGCACCAGCTGGGTCAACGCGGCTGTATGCTCCTGCTGCTGTCTGCGCCAGTGGTACTGAACTTGTATCGTATCCTCTGATTGATCGATCCTCTGCCCGGCGACGATATTTGTCGACGATGGGCGCATAAACTGTAACGTAAGCTACTAAAAGCCGGTCCACAACGGGTTTTGGATGGCTTCGCGTCGATCCGGGGATGGGTATGCTCCTGCGCTGTCTGCGCCTCTGGTACTGGACTTGTAGCACATCCTCTGGTTGTTTGCTGCGACCCACTTACTTGCGCCAACTGGTTTGTCGTTGGATGTATGCGCGCAATCTTTCCGTCGACGCGGCTGTATGCTCCTGCTGCTGTCTGCGCCAGTGGTACTGAACTTGTATCGTATCCTCTGATTGATCGATCCACGGCTCGGCGACGATTTTTGTCGACGATGTGCGCAGAAACTGTAACGTAAGGTACTTAAAGCCGGTCCACACGGGTGTTGGATGGCTTCGCGTCGATCCGGGGATGGGTATGCTCCTGCGCTGTCTGCGCCTCTGGTACTGAACTTGTAGCACATCCTCTGGTTGTTTGCTGCGACCCACTTACTTGCATCAGCTGATTCGGCCTTGGATGTATACGCTTAATCTTTCCGTCGACGCGGCTGTATGCTCCTGCTGCTGTCTGCGCCAGTGGTACTGGGCTTGTATCGTATCCTCCAATTGATCGATCCACTGCCCGGCGACGATATTTGTCGACGATGGGCGCAGAAACTGTAACGTAAGCTACTAAAAGCCGGTCCACAACGGGTTTTGGATGGCTTCGCGTCGATCCGGGGATGGGTATGCTCCTGCGCTGGCTGCGCCTCTGGTACTGGACTTGTATCACATCCTCTGGTTATTTGCTGCGACCCGGATACTTGCACCTACTGGGTCATCGTGGCTGTATGCTCCTGCTGCTGTCTGCGCCAGTGATACTGAACTTGTATCGTATCCTCTGATTGATCGATCCACGGCCCGGCGACGATATTTGTCGACGATGTGCGCAGAAACTGTAACGTAAGGTACTAAAAGCCGGTCCACAACGGGTTTTGGATGGCTTCGCGTCGATCCGGGGATGGGTATGCTCCTGCGCTGTCTGCGCCTCTGGTACTGGACTTGTAGCACATCCTCTGGTTGTTTGCTGCGACCCACTTACTTGCACTAGCTGATTCGGCCTTGGATGTATACGCGTAATATTTCCGTCGTCGCGGCTGTATGCTCCTGCTGCTGTATGCGCCCGTGGTACTGAACTTGTATCGTATCCTCTGGTTGATCGATCCACGGCCCGGCGACGATATTTGTCGACGATGTGCGCAGAAACTGTAACGTAAGGTACTAAAAGCCGGTCCACAACGGGTGTTGGATGGCTTCGCGTCGATCCGGGGATGGGTATGCTCCTGCGCTATCTGCGCCTCTGGTACTGAACTTGTAGCACATCCTCTGGTTGTTCGCTGCGACCCAGGAACTTGCACCACCTAGCTCGGCGTTGGATGTATACGCTCATTTTCTCCCTCGTCGCGGCTGTATGCTCCTGCTGCTGTATGCGCCAGTGGTACTGAACTTGTATCGTATCCTCTGATTGATCGATCCACGGCCCGGCGACGATATTTGTCGACGATGTGCGCAGAAACTGTAACGTAAGGTACTAAAAGCCGGTCCACAACGGGTTTTGGATGGCTTCGCGTCGATCCGGGGATGGGTATGCTCCTGCGCTGTCTGCGCCTCTGGTACTGAACTTGTAGCACATCCTCTGGTTGTTTGCTGCGACCCACTTACTTGCATCAGCTGATTCGGCCTTGGATGTATACGCTTAATCTTTCCGTCGACGCGGCTGTATGCTCCTGCTGCTGTCTGCGCCAGTGGTACTGGACTTGTATCGTATCCTCCAATTGATCGATCCACTGCCCGGCGACGATATTTGTCGACGATGGGCGCAGAAACTGTAACGTAAGCTACTAAAAGCCGGTCCACAACGGGTTTTGGATGGCTTCGCGTCGATCCGGGGATGGGTATGCTCCTGCGCTGTCTGCGCCTCTGGTACCGGACTTGTATCACAATCTCTGGTTGTTCGCTGCGACCCAGGAACTTGCACCACCTAGCTCGGCGTTGGATGTATACGCTCATTTTCTCCCTCGTCGCGGCTGTATGCTCCTGCTGCTGTATGCGCCAGTGGTACTGAACTTGTATCGTATCCTCTGATTGATCGATCCACGGCCCGGCGACGATATTTGTCGACGATGTGCGCAGAAACTGTAACGTAAGGTACTAAAAGCCGGTCCACAACGGGTGTTGGATGGCTTCGCGTCGATCCGGGGATGGGTATGCTCCTGCGCTATCTGCGCCTCTGGTACTGAACTTGTAGCACATCCTCTGGTTGTTTGCTGCGACCCACTTACTTGCATCAGCTGATTCGGCCTTGGATGTATACGCTTAATCTTTCCGTCGACGCGGCTGTATGCTCCTGCTGCTGTCTGCGCCAGTGGTACTGGACTTGTATCGTATCCTCCAATTGATCGATCCACTGCCCGGCGACGATATTTGTCGACAGCGGCTGTATGCTCGTCCTGATCCGGGGATGGGTATGCTCCTGCGCTGGCTGCGCCTCTGGTACTGGACTTGTATCACATCCTCTGGTTGTTTGCTGCGACCCGGGTACTTGCACCTGCTGGGTCATCGTGGCTGTATGCTCCTGCTGCTGTCTGCACCAGTGGTACTGAACTTGTATCGTATCCTCTGATTGATCGATCCACGGCCCGGCGACGATATTTGTCGACGATGGGCGCAGAAACTGTGACGTAAGCTACTAAAAGCCGGTCCACAACGGGTTTTGGATGGCTTCGCGTCGATCCGGGGATGGGTATGCTCCTGCGCTGTCTGCGCCTCTGGTACTGGACTTGTATCAAAATCTCTGGTTGTTCGCTGCGACCCAGGAACTTGCACCACCTAGCTCGGTGTTGGATGTATACGCTCATTTTCTCCCTCGTCGCGGCTGTATGCTCCTGCTGCTGTCTGCGCCAGTGGTACTGAACTTGTATCGTATCCTCTGATTGATCGATCCACTGCCCGGCGACGATATTTGTCGACGATGGGCGCATAAACTGTAACGTAAGCTACTAAAAGCCGGTCCACAACGGGTTTTGGATGGCTTCGCGTCGATCCGGGGATGGGTATGCTCCTGCGCTGTCTGCGCCTCTGGTACTGGACTTGTAGCACATCCTCTGGTTGTTTGCTGCGACCCACTTACTTGCGCCAACTGGTTTGTCGTTGGATGTATGCGCGCAATCTTTCCGTCGACGCGGCTGTATGCACCTGCTGCTGTCTGCGCCAGTGGTACTGAACTTGTATCGTATCCTCTGATTGATCGATCCACGGCTCGGCGACGATTTTTGTCGACGATGTGCGCAGAAACTGTAACGTAAGGTACTTAAAGCCGGTCCACAACGGGTGTTGGATGGCTTCGCGTCGATCCGGGGATGGGTATGCTCCTGCGCTGTCTGCGCCTCTGGTACTGAACTTGTAGCACATCCTCTGGTTGTTTGCTGCGACCCACTTACTTGCATCAGCTGGTTTGTCGTTAGATGTATGCGTGCAATCTTTCCGTCGACGCGGCTGTATGCTCCTGCTGCTGTCTGCGCCAGTGGTACTGGACTTGTATCGTATCCTCCAATTGATCGATCCACTGCCCGGCGACGATATTTGTCGACGATGGGCGCAGAAACTGTAACGTAAGCTACTAAAAGCCGGTCCACAACGGGTTTTGGATGGCTTCGCGTCGATCCGGGGATGGGTATGCTCCTGCGCTGGCTGCGCCTCTGGTACTGGACTTGTATCACATCCTCTGGTTGTTTGCTGCGACCCGGATACTTGCACCTGCTGGGTCATCGTGGCTGTATGCTCCTGCTGCTGTCTGCGCCAGTGATACTGAACTTGTATCGTATCCTCTGATTGATCGATCCACGGCGACGATATTTGTCGACGATGTGCGCAGAAACTGTAACGTAAGCTACTAAGAGCCAGTTCACAACGGGTTTCGGATGGCTTCGCGACGATCCGGGGATGGGTATGCTCCTGCGCTGTCTGCGCCTCTGGTACTGGACTTGTAGCACATCCTCTGGTTGTTTGCTGCGACCCACTTACTTGCGCCAACTGGTTTGTCGTTGGATGTATGCGCGCAATCTTTCCGTCGACGCGGCTGTATGCACCTGCTGCTGTCTGCGCCAGTGGTACTGAACTTGTATCGTATCCTCTGATTGATCGATCCACGGCTCGGCGGCGATTTTTGTCGACGATGTGCGCAGAAACTGTAACGTAAGGTACTTAAAGCCGGTCCACAACGGGTGTTGGATGGCTTCGCGTCGATCCGGGGATGGGTATGCTCCTGCGCTGTCTGCGCCTCTGGTACTGAACTTGTAGCACATCCTCTGGTTGTTTGCTGCGACCCACTTACTTGCATCAGCTGGTTTGTCGTTAGATGTATGCGTGCAATCTTTCCGTCGACGCGGCTGTATGCTCCTGCTGCTGTCTGCGCCAGTGGTACTGGACTTGTATCGTATCCTCCAATTGATCGATCCACTGCCCGGCGACGATATTTGTCGACGATGGGCGCAGAAACTGTAACGTAAGCTACTAAAAGCCGGTCCACAACGGGTTTTGGATGGCTTCGCGTCGATCCGGGGATGGGTATGCTCCTGCGCTGGCTGCGCCTCTGGTACTGGACTTGTATCACATCCTCTGGTTGTTTGCTGCGACCCGGATACTTGCACCTGCTGGGTCATCGTGGCTGTATGCTCCTGCTGCTGTCTGCGCCAGTGATACTGAACTTGTATCGTATCCTCTGATTGATCGATCCACGGCGACGATATTTGTCGACGATGTGCGCAGAAACTGTAACGTAAGCTACTAAGAGCCAGTTCACAACGGGTTTCGGATGGCTTCGCGACGATCCGGGGATGGGTATGCTCCTGCTGCTGTCTGCGCCTCTGGTACCGGACTTGTATCACAATCTCTGGTTGTTCGCTGCGACCCAGGAACTTGCTCCACCTAGCTCGGCGTTGGATGTATACGCTCATTTTCTCCCTCGTCGCGGCTGTATGCTCGTGCTGCTGTCTGCGCCCCTGGTACTGAACTTGTATCGTATCCACTGGGTGATCGATCCACGGCCTGCGAAGATTTTTGCCCACGATGGGCGCAGAAACTGTAACGTAAGCTACTAAAAGCCGGTCTTCAACGGGTTTTGGATGGGTTCGCGTCGATCCGGGGATGGGTATGCTCCTGCGCTGTCTGCGCCTCTGGTACTGGACTTGTAGCACATCCTCTGGTTGTTTGCTGCGACCCACTTACTTGCATCAGCTGGTTTGTCGTTGGATGTATGCGCGCAATCTTTCCGTCGACGCGGCTGTATGCTCCTGCTGCTGTCTGCGCCAGTGGTACTGGGCTTGTATCGTATCCTCTGATTGATCGATCCACGGCCCGGCGACGATATTTGTCGACGATGGGCGCAGAAACTGTAACGTAAGCTACTAAAAGCCGGTCTACAACGGGTTTTGGATGGCTTCGCGTCGATCCGGGGATGGGTATGCTCCTGCGCTGTCTGCGCCTCTGGTACTGGACTTGTAGCACATCCTCTGGTTGTTTGCTGCGACCCACGTACTTGCACTAGCTGATTCGGCCTTGGATGTATACGCGTAATCTTTCCGTCGTCGCGGCTGTATGCTCCTGCTGCTGTATGCGCCCGTGGTACTGAACTTGTATCGTATCCACTGGTTGATCTATCCACGGCCTGGCGAAGATTTTTGTCCACGATGGGCGCCGAAACTGTAACGTAAGCTACTAAGAGCCGGTTCACAACAGGTTTCGGATGGCTTCGCGTCGATCCGGGGATGGGTATGCTCCTGCTGCTGTCTGCGCCTCTGGTACCGGACTTGTATCACAATCTCTGGTTGTTCGCTGCGACCCAGGAACTTGCATCAGCTAGCTCGGCGTTGGATGTATACGCTCATTTTCTCCCTTGTCGCGGCTGTATGCTCCTGCTGCTGTATGCGCCAGTGGTACTGAACTTGTATCGTATCCTCTGATTGATCGATCCACGGCCCGGCGACGATATTTGTCGACGATGGTCGAAGAAACTGTAACGTAAGCTACTAAAAGCCGGTCCACAACGGGTTTTGGATGGCTTCGCGTCGATCCGGGGATGGGTATGCTCCTGCGCTGGCTGCGCCTCTGGTACTGGACTTGTATCACATCCTCTGGTTATTTGCTGCGACCCACTTACTTGCACCAGCTGGGTCAACGCGGCTGTATGCTCCTGCTGCTGTCTGCGCCAGTGGTACTGAACTTGTATCGTATCCTCTGATTGATCGATCCACGGCCCGGCGACGATATTTGTCGACGATGGGCGCAGAAACTGTAACGTAAGCTACTAAAAGCCGGTCCACAACGGGTTTTGGATGGCTTCGCGTCGATCCGGGGATGGGTATGCTCCTGCGCTGTCTGCGCCTCTGGTACTGGACTTGTAGCACATCCTCTGGTTGTTTGCTGCGACCCACTTACTTGCGCCAATTGGTTTGTCGTTGGATATATGCGCGCAATCTTTCCGTCGACGCGGCTGTATGCTCCTGCTGCTGTCTGCGCCAGTGGTACTGAACTTGTATCGTATCCTCTGATTGATCGATCCACGGCCCGGCGACGTTACTTGTCGACGATGTGTGCAGAAACTGTAACGTAAGGTACTTAAAGCCGGTCCACAACTGGTTTTGGATGGCTTCGCGTCGATCCGGGGATGGGTATGCTCCTGCGCTGTCTGCGCCTCTGGTACTGGACTTGTAGCACATCCTCTGGTTGTTTGCTGCGACCCACTTACTTGCGCCAACTGGTTTGTCGTTGGATGTATGCGCGCAATCTTTCCGTCGACGCGGCTGTATGCTCCTGCTGCTGTCTGCGCCAGTGGTACTGAACTTGTATCGTATCCTCTGATTGATCGATCCACGGCCCGGCGAAAATTTTTGTCGACGATGTGCGCAGAAACTGTAACGTAAGGTACTTAAAGCCGGTCCACAACTGGTTTTGGATGGCTTCGCGTCGATCCGGGGATGGGTATGCTCCTGCGCTCTCTGCGCCTCTGGTACTGGACTTGTAGCACATCCTCTGGTTATTTGCTGCGACCCACTTACTTGCGCCAACTGGTTTGTCGTTGGATGTATGCGCGCAATCTTTCCGTCGACGCGGCTGTATGCTCCTGCTGCTGTCTGCGCCAGTGGTACTGAACTTGTATCGTATCCTCTGATTGATCGATCCACTGCCCGGCGACGATATTTGTCGACGATGGGCGCAGAAACTGTAACGTAAGCTACTAAAAGCCGGTCCACAACGGGTTTTGGATGGCTTCGCGTCGATCCGGGGATGGGTATGCTCCTGTGCTGTCTGCGCCTTTGGTACTGGACTTGTAGCACATCCTCTGGTTATTTGCTGCGACCCGGGTACTTGCACCTGCTGGGTCATCGTGGCTGTATGCTCCTGCTGCTGTATGCGCCCGTGGTACTGAACTTGTATCGTATCCTCTGATTGATCGATCCACGGCCTGGCGAAGAATTTTGTCCACGATGGGCGCTGAAACTGTAACGTAAGCTACTAAGAGCCGGTTCACAACGGGTTTCGGATGGCTTCGCGTCGATCCGGGGATGGGTATGCTCCTGCTGCTGTCTGCGCCTCTGGTACCGGACTTGTATCACAATCTCTGGTTGTTCGCTGCGACCCAGGAACTTGCACCAGCTAGCTCGGCGTTGGATGTATACGCTCATTTTCTCCCTCGTCGCGGCTGTATGCTCCTGCTGCTGTATGCGCCAGTGGTACTGAACTTGTATCGTATCCTCTGATTGATCGATCCACGGCCCGGCGACGATATTTGTCGACGATGGGCGCATAAACTGTAACGTAAGCTACTAAAAGCAGGTCCACAACGGGTTTTGGATGGCTTCGCGTCGATCCGGGGATGGGTATGCTCCTGCGCTGGCTGCGCCTCTGGTACTGGACTTGTATCACATCCTCTGGTTATTTGCTGCGACCCACTTACTTGCACCAGCTGGGTCAACGCGGCTGTATGCTCCTGCTGCTGTCTGCGCCAGTGGTACTGAACTTGTATCGTATCCTCTGATTGATCGATCCACTGCCCGGCGACGATATTTGTCGACGATGGGCGCATAAACTGTAACGTAAGGTACTTAAAGCCGGTCCACAACGGGTTTTGGATGGCTTTGCGTCGATCCGGGGATGGGTATGCTCCTGCGCTGTCTGCGCCAGTGGTACTGGACTTGTAGCACATCCTCTGGTTGTTTGCTGCGACCCACTTACTTGCATCAGCTGGTTTGTCGTTAGATGTATGCGTGCAATCTTTCCGTCGACGCGGATGTATGCTCCTGCAGCTGTCTGCGCCAGTGGTACTGAACTTGTATCGTATCCTCTGATTGATCGATCCACGGCCCGGCGACGATATTTGTCGATGATGGGCGCAGAAACTGTAACGTAAGCTACTAAAAGCCGGTCCACAATGGGTTTTGGATGGCTTCGCGTCGATCCGGGGATGGGTATGCTCCTGCGCTGTCTGTGCCTCTGGTACTGTACTTGTAGCACATCCTCTGATTGTTTGCTGCGACCCACTTACTTGCGCCAACTGGTTTGTCGTTGGATGTATGCGCGCAATCTTTCCGTCGACGCGGCTGTATGCTCCTGCTGCTGTCTGCGCCAGTGGTACTGAACTTGTATCGTATCCTCTGATTGATCGATCCACGGCTCGGCGACGATTTTTGTCGACGATGTGCGCAGAAACTGTAACGTAAGGTACTTAAAGCCGGTCCACACGGGTGTTGGATGGCTTCGCGTCGATCCGGGGATGGGTATGCTCCTGCGCTGTCTGCGCCTCTGGTACTGAACTTGTAGCACATCCTCTGGTTGTTTGCTGCGACCCACTTACTTGCATCAGCTGATTCGGCCTTGGATGTATACGCTTAATCTTTCCGTCGACGCGGCTGTATGCTCCTGCTGCTGTCTGCGCCAGTGGTACTGGACTTGTATCGTATCCTCCAATTGATCGATCCACTGCCCGGCGACGATATTTGTCGACGATGGGCGCAGAAACTGTAACGTAAGCTACTAAAAGCCGGTCCACAACGGGTTTTGGATGGCTTCGCGTCGATCCGGGGATGGGTATGCTCCTGCGCTGGCTGCGCCTCTGGTACTGGACTTGTATCACATCCTCTGGTTATTTGCTGCGACCCGGATACTTGCACCTGCTGGGTCATCGTGGCTGTATGCTCCTGCTGCTGTCTGCGCCAGTGATACTGAACTTGTATCGTATCCTCTGATTGATCGATCCACGGCCCGGCGACGATATTTGTCGACGATGTGCGCAGAAACTGTAACGTAAGGTACTAAAAGCCGGCCCACAACGGGTTTTGGATGGCTTCGCGTCGATCCGGGGATGGGTATGCTCCTGCGCTGTCTGCGCCTCTGGTACTGGACTTGTAGCACATCCTCTGGTTGTTTGCTGCGACCCACTTACTTGCACTAGCTGATTCGGCCTTGGATGTATACGCGTAATATTTCCGTCGTCGCGGCTGTATGCTCCTGCTGCTGTATGCGCCCGTGGTACTGAACTTGTATCGTATCCTCTGGTTGATCTATCCACGGCCTGGCGAAGATTTTTGTCCACGATGGGCGCAGAAACTGTAACGTAAGCTACTAAGAGCCGGTTCACAACGGGTTTCGGATGGCTTCGCGACGATCCGGGGATGGGTATGCTCCTGCTGCTGTCTGCGCCTCTGGTACCGGACTTGTATCACAATCTCTGGTTGTTCGCTGCGACCCAGGAACTTGCACCACCTAGCTCGGCGTTGGATGTATACGCTCATTTTCTCCCTCGTCGCGGCTGTATGCTCCTGCTGCTGTATGCGCCAGTGGTACTGAACTTGTATCGTATCCTCTGATTGATCGATCCACGGCCCGGCGACGATATTTGTCGACGATGTGCGCAGAAACTGTAACGTAAGGTACTAAAAGCCGGTCCACAACGGGTTTTGGATGGCTTCGCGTCGATCCGGGGATGGGTATGCTCCTGCGCTGTCTGCGCCTCTGGTACTGAACTTGTAGCACATCCTCTGGTTGTTTGCTGCGACCCACTTACTTGCATCAGCTGATTCGGCCTTGGATGTATACGCTTAATCTTTCCGTCGACGCGGCTGTATGCTCCTGCTGCTGTCTGCGCCAGTGGTACTGGACTTGTATCGTATCCTCCAATTGATCGATCCACGGCCCGGCGACGATATTTGTCGACGATGGGCGCAGAAACTGTGACGTAAGCTACTAAAAGCCGGTCCACAACGGGTTTTGGATGGCTTCGCGTCGATCCGGGGATGGGTATGCTCCTGCGCTGTCTGCGCCTCTGGTACTGGACTTGTATCACAATCTCTGGTTGTTCGCTGCGACCCAGGAACTTGCACCACCTAGCTCGGTGTTGGATGTATACGCTCATTTTCTCCCTCGTCGCGGCTGTATGCTCCTGCTGCTGTATGCGCCAGTGGTACTGAACTTGTATCGTATCCTCTGATTGATCGATCCACGGCCCGGCGACGATATTTGTCGACGATGGTCGAAGAAACTGTAGCGTAAGCTACTAAAAGCCGGTCCACAACGGGTTTTGGATGGCTTCGCGTCGATCCGGGGATGGGTATGCTCCTGCGCTGGCTGCGCCTCTGGTACTGGACTTGTATCACATCCTCTGGTTGTTTGCTGCGACCCACTTACTTGCACCAGCTGGGTCAACGCGGCTGTATGCTCCTGCTGCTGTCTGCGCCAGTGGTACTGAACTTGTATCGTATCCTCTGATTGATCGATCCACTGCCCGGCGACGATATTTGTCGACGATGGGCGCATAAACTGTAACGTAAGCTACTAAAAGCCGGTCCACAACGGGTTTTGGATGGCTTCGCGTCGATCCGGGGATGGGTATGCTCCTGCGCTGTCTGCGCCTCTGGTACTGGACTTGTAGCACATCCTCTGGTTGTTTGCTGCGACCCACTTACTTGCGCCAACTGGTTTGTCGTTGGATGTATGCGCGCAATCTTTCCGTCGACGCGGCTGTATGCACCTGCTGCTGTCTGCGCCAGTGGTACTGAACTTGTATCGTATCCTCTGATTGATCGATCCAAGGCCCGGCGACGATATTTGTCGACGATGGGCGCAGAAACTGTAACGTAAGGTACTAAAAGCCGGTCCACAACGGGTTTTGGATGGCTTCGCGTCGATCCGGGGATAGGTATGCTCCTGCGCTGTCTGCGCCTCTGGTACTGGACTTGTAGCACATCCTCTGGTTGTTTGCTGCGACCCACTTACTTGCATCAGCTGGTTTGTCGTTGGATGTATGCGCGCAATCTTTCCGTCGACGCGGCTGTATGCTTCTGCTGCTGTCTGCGCCAGTGGTACTGAACTTGTATCGTATCCTCTGATTGATCGATCCACTGCCCGGCGACGATATTTGTCGACGATGGGCGCAGAAACTGTAACGTAAGCTACTAAAAGCCGGTCCACAACGGGTTTTGGATGGCTTCGCGTCGATTCGGGGATGGGTATGCTCCTGCGCTGTCTGCGCCTCTGGTACTGGACTTGAAGCACATCATCTGGTTGTTTGCTGCGACCCACTTACTTGCATCAGCTGGTTTGTCGTTGGATGTATGCGCGCAATCTTTCCGTCGACGCGGCTGTATGCTCCTGCTGCTGTCTGCGCCAGTGGTACTGAACTTGTATCGTATCCTCTGATTGATCGATCCACGATATTTGTCGACGATGGGCGCAGAAACTGTAACGTAAACTACTAAAATCCGGTCCACAACGGGTTTTGGATGGCTTCGCGTCGATCCGGGGATGGGTATGCTCCTGCGCTATCTGCGCCTCTGGTACTGGACTGATCCTCTGGTTGTTTGCTGCGACCCACTTAGTTGCATCAGCTGGTTTGTCGTTAGATGTATGCGTGCAATCTTTCCGTCGACGCGGCTGTATGCTCCTGCTGCTGTCTGCGCCAGTGGTACTGGACTTGTGTCGTATCCTCTGATTGATCGATCCACGGCCCGGCGACGATATTTGTCGACGATGGGCGCAGAAACTGTAACGTAAGCTACTAAGAGCCGATCCACAACGGGTTTTGGATGGCTTCGCGTCGATCCGGGGATGGGTATGCTCCTGCGCTGTCTGCGCCTCTGGTACTGGACTTGTAGCACATGCTCTGGTTGTTTGCTGCGACCCACTTACTTGCACCAGCTGGTTTGTCGTTGGATGTATGCACGCAATCTTTCCGTCGACGCGGCTGTATGCTCCTGCTGCTGTCTGCGCCAGTGGTACTGAACTTGTATCGTATCCTCTGATTGATCGATCCACGGCCCGGCGACGATATTTGTCGACGATGTGCGCAGAAACTGTAACGTAAGGTACTTAAAGCCGGTCCACAACGAGTTTTGGATGGCTTCGCGTCGATCCGGAGACGGGTATGCTCCTGCGCTGTCTGCGCCTCTGGTACTGGACTTGTAGCACATCCTCTGGTTGTTTGCTGCGACCCACTTACTTGCATCAGCTGGTTTGTCGTTGGATGTATGCGCGCAATCTTTCCGTCGACGCGGCTGTATGCTTCTGCTGCTGTCTGCGCCAGTGGTACTGAACTTGTATCGTATCCTCTGATTGATCGATCCACGGCCCGGCGACGATATTTGTCGACGATGGGCGCAGAAACTGTAACGTAAGCTACTTAAAGCCGGTCCACAACGGGTTTTGGATGGCTTCACGTCGATCCGGGGATGGGTATGCTCCTGCGCTGTCTGCGCCTCTGGTACTGGACTTGTAGCACATCCTCTGGTTGTTTGCTGCGAACCACTTACTTGCACCAGCTGGTTTGTCGTTGGATGTATGCGCGCAATCTTTCCGTCGACGCGGCTGTATGCTCCTGCTGCTGTCTGCGCCAGTGGTACTGAACTTGTATCGTATCCTCCGATTGATCGATCCACGGCCTGGCGACGATATTTGTCGACGATGTGCGCAGAAACTGTAACGTAAGGTACTTAAAGCCGGTCCACAACGGGTTTTGGATGGCTTCACGTCGATCCGGGGATGGGTATGCTCCTGCGCTGTCTGCGCCTCTGGTACTGGACTTGTAGCACATCCTCTGGTTGTTTGCTGCGACCCACTTACTTGCACTAGCTGATTCGGCCTTGGATGTATACGCGCAATTTTTCATTCGTCGCGGCTGTATGCTCCTGCTTGTGTCTGCGCCAGTGGTACTGAACTTGTATCGTATCCTCTGATTGATCGATCCACGGCCCGGCGACGATATTTGTTCACGATGTGCGCAGAAACTGTAACGTAAGGTACTTAAAGCCGGTCCACAACGAGTTTTGGATGGCTTCGCGTCGATCCGGGGACGGGTATGCTCCTGCGCTGTCTGCGCCTTTGGTACTGGACTTGTAGCACATCCTCTAGTTGTTTGCTGCGACCCACTTACTTGCACCAGCTGGTTTGTCGTTGGATGTATGCGCGCAATCTTTCCGTCGACGCGGCTGTATGCTCCTGCTGCTGTGTGCGCCAGTGGTATTGAACTTGTATCGTATCCTCTGATTGATCGATCCACGGCCCGGCGACGATATTTGTCGACGATGTGCGCAGAAACTGTAACGTAAGGTACTTAAAGCCGGTCCACAACGGGTTTTGGATGGCTTCGCGTCGATCCGGGGATGGGTATGCTCCTGCGCTGTCTGCGCCTCTGGTACTGGACTTGTAGCACATCCTCTGGTTATTTGCTGCGACCCGGGTACTTGCACCTGCTGGGTCATCGTGGCTGTATGCTCCTGCTGCTGTCTGCGCCAGTCGTACTGAACTTGTATCGTATCCTCTGATTGATCGATCCAAGGCCCGGCGACGATATTTGTCGACGATGGGCGCAGAAACTGTAACGTAAGGTACTAAAAGCCGGTCCACAACGGGTTTTGGATGGCTTCGCGTCGATCCGGGGATAGGTATGCTCCTGCGCTGTCTGCGCCTCTGGTACTGGACTTGTAGCATATCCTCTGGTTGTTTGCTGCGACCCACTTACTTGCACCAGCTGGTTTGTCGTTGGATGTATGCGCGCAATCTTTCCGTCGACGCGGCTGTATGCTCCTGCTGCTGTCTGCGCCAGTGGTACTGAACTTGTATCGTATCCTCTGATTGATCGATCCACTGCCCGGCGACGATATTTGTCGACGATGGGCGCAGAAACTGTAACGTAAGCTACTAAAAGCCGGTCCACAACGGGTTTTGGATGGCTTCGCGTCGATTCGGGGATGGGTATGCTCCTGCGCTGTCTGCGCCTTTGGTACTGGACTTGTAGCACATCCTCTAGTTGTTTGCTGCGACCCACTTACTTGCACCAGCTGGTTTGTCGTTGGATGTATGCGCGCAATCTTTCCGTCGACGCGGCTGTATGCTCCTGCTGCTGTATGCGCCAGTGGTACTGAACTTGTATCGTATCCTCTGATTGATCGATCCACGGCCCGGCGACGATATTTGTCGACGATGTGCGCAGAAACTGTAACGTAAGGTACTTAAAGCCGGTCCACAACGGGTTTTGGATGGCTTCGCGTCGATCCGGGGATGGGTATGCTCCTGCGCTGTCTGCGCCTCTGGTACTGGATTTGTAGCACATCCTCTGGTTATTTGCTGCGACCCACTTACTTGCATCAGCTGGTTTGTCGTTAGATGTATGCGCGCAATCTTTCCGTCGACGCGGCTGTATGCTCCTGCTGCTGTCTGCGCCAGTGGTACTGAACTTGTATCGTATCCTCTGATTGATCGATCCACGTCCCGGCGACGATTTTTGTCGACGATGTGCGCAGAAACTGTAACGTAAGGTACTTAAAGCCGGTCCACAACGGGTGTTGGATGGCTTCGCGTCGATCCGGGGATGGGTATGCTCCTGCGCTGTCTGCGCCTCTGGTACTGGACTTGTAGCACATCCTCTGGTTGTTTGCTGCGACCCACTTACTTGCACTAGCTGATTCGGCCTTGGATGTATGCGCGCAATCTTTCCGTCAACGCGGCTGTATGCTCCTGCTTGTGTCTGCGCCAGTGGTACTGAACTTGTATCGTATCCTCTGATTGATCGATCCACGGCCCGGCGACGATTTTTGTCGACGATGTGCGCAGAAACTGTAACGTAAGGTACTTAAAGCCGGTCCACAACTGGTTCTGGATGGCTTCGCGTCGATCCGGGGATGGGTATGCTCCTGCGCTGTCTGCGCCTCTGGTACTGGACTTGTAGCACATCCTCTGGTTGTTTGCTGCGACCCACTTACTTGCACCAGCTGGTTTGTCGTTGGATGTATGCGTGCAATATTTCTGTCGACGCGGCTGTATGCTCCTGCTGCTGTCTGCGCCAGTGGTACTGGACTTGTATCGTATCCTCTGATTGAGCGATCCACGGCACGGCGACGATATTTGTCGACGATGGGAGAAGAAACTGTAACGTAAGCTACTAAAAGCCGGTCCACAACGGGTTTTGGATGGCTTCGCGTCGATCCGGGGATGGGTATGCTCCTGCGCTGTCTGCGCCTCTGGTACTGGACTTGTAGCACATCCTCTGGTTGTTTGCTGCGACCCACTTACTTGCATCAGCTGATTCGGCCTTGGATGTATACGCTTAATCTTTCCGTCGTCGCGGCTGTATGCTCCTGCTGCTGTATGCGCCCGTGGTACTGAACTTGTATCGTATCCACTGGTTGATCCATCCACGGCCTGGCGAAGATTTTTGTCCACGATGGGTGCCGAAACTGTAACGTAAGCTACTAAGAGCCGGTTCACAACGGGTTTCGGATGGCTTCGCGTCGATCCGGGGATGGGTATGCTCCTGCGCTGTCTGCGCCTCTGGTATTGGACTTATAGCACATCCTCTGGTTGTTTGATGCGACCCACTTAGTTGCATCAGCTGGTTTGTCGTTAGATGTATGCGTGCAATCTTTCCGTCGACGCGGCTGTATGCTCCTGCTGCTGTCTGCGCCAGTGGTACTGGGCTTGTATCGTATCCTCCGATTGATCGATCCACTGCCCGGCGACGATATTTGTCGACGATGGGCGGAGAAACTGTAACGTAAGCTACTAAAAGCCGGTCCACAACGGGTTTTGGATGGCTTCGCGTCGATCCGGGGATGGGTATGCTCCTGCGCTGGCTGCGCCTCTGGTACTGGACTTGTATCACATCCTCTGGTTATTTGCTGCGACCCGGGTACTTGCACCTGCTGGGTCATCGTGGCTGTATGCTCCTGCTGCTGTCTGCACCAGTGGTACTGAACTTGTATCGTATCCTCTGATTGATCGATCCACGGCCCGGCGACGATATTTGTCGACGATGGGCGCAGAAACTGTAACGTAAGCTACTAAAAGCCGGTCCACAACGGGTTTTGGATGGCTTCGCGTCGATCCGGGGATGGGTATGCTCCTGCGCTGTCTGCGCCTCTGGTACTGGACTTGTATCACATCCTCTGGTTATTTGCTGCGACCCGGGTACTTGCACCTGCTGGGTCATCGTGGCTGTATGCTCCTGCTGCTGTCTGCGCCAGTGGTACTGAACTTTTATCGTATCCTCTGATTGATCGGCGCAGAAACTGTAACGTAAGCTACTAAAAGCCGGTCCACAACGGGTTTTGGATGGCTTCGCGTCGATCCGGGGATGGGTATGCTCCTGCGCTGTCTGCGCCTCTGGTAATGGACTTGTAGCACATCCTCTGGTTGTTTGCTGCGACCCACTTACTTGCACTAGCTGATTCGGCCTTGGATGTATACGCTTAATCTTTCCGTCGTCGCGGCTGTATGCTCCTGCTGCTGTATGCGCCCGTGGTACTGAACTTGTATCGTATCCACTGGTTGATCCATCCACGGCCTGGCGAAGATTTTTGTCCACGATGGGTGCCGAAACTGTAACGTAAGCTACTAAGAGCCGGTTCACAACGGGTTTCGGATGGCTTCGCGTCGATCCGGGGATGGGTATGCTCCTGCGCTGTCTGCGCCTCTGGTATTGGACTTATAGCACATCCTCTGGTTGTTTGCTGCGACCCACTTAGTTGCATCAGCTGGTTTGTCGTTAGATGTATGCGTGCAATCTTTCCGTCGACGCGGCTGTATGCTCCTGCTGCTGTCTGCGCCAGTGGTACTGGGCTTGTATCGTATCCTCCGATTGATCGATCCACTGCCCGGCGACGATATTTGTCGACGATGGGCGCAGAAACTGTAACGTAAGCTACTAAAAGCCGGTCCACAACGGGTTTTGGATGGCTTCGCGTCGATCCGGGGATGGGTATGCTCCTGCGCTGGCTGCGCCTCTGGTACTGGACTTGTATCACATCCTCTGGTTGTTTGCTGCGACCCACTTACTTGCACCAGCTGGGTCAACGCGGCTGTATGCTCCTGCTGCTGTCTGCGCCAGTGGTACTGAACTTGTATCGTATCCTCTGATTGATCGATCCACTGCCCGGCGACGATATTTGTCGACGATGGGCGCATAAACTGTAACGTAAGCTACTAAAAGCCGGTCCACAACGGGTTTTGGATGGCTTCGCGTCGATCCGGGGATGGGTATGCTCCTGCGCTGTCTGCGCCTCTGGTACTGGACTTGTAGCACATCCTCTGGTTGTTTGCTGCGACCCACTTACTTGCGCCAACTGGTTTGTCGTTGGATGTATGCGCGCAATCTTTCCGTCGACGCGGCTGTATGCTCCTGCTGCTGTCTGCGCCAGTGGTACTGAACTTGTATCGTATCCTCTGATTGATCGATCCACGGCTCGGCGACGATTTTTGTCGACGATGTGCGCAGAAACTGTAACGTAAGGTACTTAAAGCCGGTCCACACGGGTGTTGGATGGCTTCGCGTCGATCCGGGGATGGGTATGCTCCTGCGCTGTCTGCGCCTCTGGTACTGAACTTGTAGCACATCCTCTGGTTGTTTGCTGCGACCCACTTACTTGCATCAGCTGATTCGGCCTTGGATGTATACGCTTAATCTTTCCGTCGACGCGGCTGTATGCTCCTGCTGCTGTCTGCGCCAGTGGTACTGGGCTTGTATCGTATCCTCCAATTGATCGATCCACTGCCCGGCGACGATATTTGTCGACGATGGGCGCAGAAACTGTAACGTAAGCTACTAAAAGCCGGTCCACAACGGGTTTTGGATGGCTTCGCGTCGATCCGGGGATGGGTATGCTCCTGCGCTGGCTGCGCCTCTGGTACTGGACTTGTATCACATCCTCTGGTTATTTGCTGCGACCCGGATACTTGCACCTGCTGGGTCATCGTGGCTGTATGCTCCTGCTGCTGTCTGCGCCAGTGATACTGAACTTGTATCGTATCCTCTGATTGATCGATCCACGGCCCGGCGACGATATTTGTCGACGATGTGCGCAGAAACTGTAACGTAAGGTACTAAAAGCCGGTCCACAACGGGTTTTGGATGGCTTCGCGTCGATCCGGGGATGGGTATGCTCCTGCGCTGTCTGCGCCTCTGGTACTGGACTTGTAGCACATCCTCTGGTTGTTTGCTGCGACCCACTTACTTGCATCAGCTGATTCGGCCTTGGATGTATACGCGTAATATTTCCGTCGTCGCGGCTGTATGCTCCTGCTGCTGTATGCGCCCGTGGTACTGAACTTGTATCGTATCCTCTGGTTGATCTATCCACGGCCTGGCGAAGATTTTTGTCCACGATGGGCGCAGAAACTGTAACGTAAGCTACTAAGAGCCGGTTCACAACGGGTTTCGGATGGCTTCGCGACGATCCGGGGATGGGTATGCTCCTGCTGCTGTCTGCGCCTCTGGTACCGGACTTGTATCACAATCTCTGGTTGTTCGCTGCGACCCAGGAACTTGCACCACCTAGCTCGGCGTTGGATGTATACGCTCATTTTCTCCCTCGTCGAGGCTGTATGCTCCTGCTGCTGTATGCGCCAGTGGTACTGAACTTGTATCGTATCCTCTGATTGATCGATCCACGGCCCGGCGACGATATTTGTCGACGATGTGCGCAGAAACTGTAACGTAAGGTACTAAAAGCCGGTCCACAACGGGTTTTGGATGGCTTCGCGTCGATCCGGGGATGGGTATGCTCCTGCGCTGTCTGCGCCTCTGGTACTGAACTTGTAGCACATCCTCTGGTTGTTTGCTGCGACCCACTTACTTGCATCAGCTGATTCGGCCTTGGATGTATACGCTTAATCTTTCCGTCGACGCGGCTGTATGCTCCTGCTGCTGTCTGCGCCAGTGGTACTGGACTTGTATCGTATCCTCCAATTGATCGATCCACTGCCCGGCGACGATATTTGTCGACGATGGGCGCAGAAACTGTAACGTAAGCTACTAAAAGCCGGTCCACAACGGGTTTTGGATGGCTTCGCGTCGATCCGGGGATGGGTATGCTCCTGCGCTGTCTGCGCCTCTGGTACCGGACTTGTATCACAATCTCTGGTTGTTCGCTGCGACCCAGGAACTTGCACCACCTAGCTCGGCGTTGGATGTATACGCTCATTTTCTCCCTCGTCGCGGCTGTATGCTCCTGCTGCTGTATGCGCCAGTGGTACTGAACTTGTATCGTATCCTCTGATTGATCGATCCACGGCCCGGCGACGATATTTGTCGACGATGTGCGCAGAAACTGTAACGTAAGGTACTAAAAGCCGGTCCACAACGGGTGTTGGATGGCTTCGCGTCGATCCGGGGATGGGTATGCTCCTGCGCTATCTGCGCCTCTGGTACTGAACTTGTAGCACATCCTCTGGTTGTTTGCTGCGACCCACTTACTTGCATCAGCTGATTCGGCCTTGGATGTATACGCTTAATCTTTCCGTCGACGCGGCTGTATGCTCCTGCTGCTGTCTGCGCCAGTGGTACTGGACTTGTATCGTATCCTCCAATTGATCGATCCACTGCCCGGCGACGATATTTGTCGACAGCGGCTGTATGCTCGTCCTGATCCGGGGATGGGTATGCTCCTGCGCTGGCTGCGCCTCTGGTACTGGACTTGTATCACATCCTCTGGTTGTTTGCTGCGACCCGGGTACTTGCACCTGCTGGGTCATCGTGGCTGTATGCTCCTGCTGCTGTCTGCACCAGTGGTACTGAACTTGTATCGTATCCTCTGATTGATCGATCCACGGCCCGGCGACGATATTTGTCGACGATGGGCGCAGAAACTGTGACGTAAGCTACTAAAAGCCGGTCCACAACGGGTTTTGGATGGCTTCGCGTCGATCCGGGGATGGGTATGCTCCTGCGCTGTCTGCGCCTCTGGTACTGGACTTGTATCAAAATCTCTGGTTGTTCGCTGCGACCCAGGAACTTGCACCACCTAGCTCGGTGTTGGATGTATACGCTCATTTTCTCCCTCGTCGCGGCTGTATGCTCCTGCTGCTGTATGCGCCAGTGGTACTGAACTTGTATCGTATCCTCTGATTGATCGATCCACGGCCCGGCGACGATATTTGTCGACGATGGTCGAAGAAACTGTAGCGTAAGCTACTAAAAGCCGGTCCACAACGGGTTTTGGATGGCTTCGCGTCGATCCGGGGATGGGTATGCTCCTGCGCTGGCTGCGCCTCTGGTACTGGACTTGTATCACATCCTCTGGTTGTTTGCTGCGACCCACTTACTTGCACCAGCTGGGTCAACGCGGCTGTATGCTCCTGCTGCTGTCTGCGCCAGTGGTACTGAACTTGTATCGTATCCTCTGATTGATCGATCCACTGCCCGGCGACGATATTTGTCGACGATGGGCGCATAAACTGTAACGTAAGCTACTAAAAGCCGGTCCACAACGGGTTTTGGATGGCTTCGCGTCGATCCGGGGATGGGTATGCTCCTGCGCTGTCTGCGCCTCTGGTACTGGACTTGTAGCACATCCTCTGGTTGTTTGCTGCGACCCACTTACTTGCGCCAACTGGTTTGTCGTTGGATGTATGCGCGCAATCTTTCCGTCGACGCGGCTGTATGCTCCTGCTGCTGTCTGCGCCAGTGGTACTGAACTTGTATCGTATCCTCTGATTGATCGATCCACTGCCCGGCGACGATATTTGTCGACGATGGGCGCATAAACTGTAACGTAAGCTACTAAAAGCCGGTCCACAACGGGTTTTGGATGGCTTCGCGTCGATCCGGGGATGGGTATGCTCCTGCGCTGTCTGCGCCTCTGGTACTGGACTTGTAGCACATCCTCTGGTTGTTTGCTGCGACCCACTTACTTGCATCAGCTGGTTTGTCGTTAGATGTATGCGTGCAATCTTTCCGTCGACGCGGCTGTATGCTCCTGCTGCTGTCTGCGCCAGTGGTACTGGACTTGTATCGTATCCTCCAATTGATCGATCCACTGCCCGGCGACGATATTTGTCGACGATGGGCGCAGAAACTGTAACGTAAGCTACTAAAAGCCGGTCCACAACGGGTTTTGGATGGCTTCGCGTCGATCCGGGGATGGGTATGCTCCTGCGCTGGCTGCGCCTCTGGTACTGGACTTGTATCACATCCTCTGGTTGTTTGCTGCGACCCGGATACTTGCACCTGCTGGGTCATCGTGGCTGTATGCTCCTGCTGCTGTCTGCGCCAGTGATACTGAACTTGTATCGTATCCTCTGATTGATCGATCCACGGCGACGATATTTGTCGACGATGTGCGCAGAAACTGTAACGTAAGCTACTAAGAGCCAGTTCACAACGGGTTTCGGATGGCTTCGCGACGATCCGGGGATGGGTATGCTCCTGCGCTGTCTGCGCCTCTGGTACTGGACTTGTAGCACATCCTCTGGTTGTTTGCTGCGACCCACTTACTTGCGCCAACTGGTTTGTCGTTGGATGTATGCGCGCAATCTTTCCGTCGACGCGGCTGTATGCACCTGCTGCTGTCTGCGCCAGTGGTACTGAACTTGTATCGTATCCTCTGATTGATCGATCCACGGCTCGGCGACGATTTTTGTCGACGATGTGCGCAGAAACTGTAACGTAAGGTACTTAAAGCCGGTCCACAACGGGTGTTGGATGGCTTCGCGTCGATCCGGGGATGGGTATGCTCCTGCGCTGTCTGCGCCTCTGGTACTGAACTTGTAGCACATCCTCTGGTTGTTTGCTGCGACCCACTTACTTGCATCAGCTGGTTTGTCGTTAGATGTATGCGTGCAATCTTTCCGTCGACGCGGCTGTATGCTCCTGCTGCTGTCTGCGCCAGTGGTACTGGACTTGTATCGTATCCTCCAATTGATCGATCCACTGCCCGGCGACGATATTTGTCGACGATGGGCGCAGAAACTGTAACGTAAGCTACTAAAAGCCGGTCCACAACGGGTTTTGGATGGCTTCGCGTCGATCCGGGGATGGGTATGCTCCTGCGCTGGCTGCGCCTCTGGTACTGGACTTGTATCACATCCTCTGGTTATTTGCTGCGACCCGGATACTTGCACCTGCTGGGTCATCGTGGCTGTATGCTCCTGCTGCTGTCTGCGCCAGTGATACTGAACTTGTATCGTATCCTCTGATTGATCGATCCACGGCGACGATATTTGTCGACGATGTGCGCAGAAACTGTAACGTAAGCTACTAAGAGCCAGTTCACAACGGGTTTCGGATGGCTTCGCGACGATCCGGGGATGGGTATGCTCCTGCTGCTGTCTGCGCCTCTGGTACCGGACTTGTATCACAATCTCTGGTTGTTCGCTGCGACCCAGGAACTTGCACCACCTAGCTCGGCGTTGGATGTATACGCTCATTTTCTCCCTCGTCGCGGCTGTATGCTCGTGCTGCTGTCTGCGCCCCTGGTACTGAACTTGTATCGTATCCACTGGGTGATCGATCCACGGCCTGCGAAGATTTTTGCCCACGATGGGCGCAGAAACTGTAACGTAAGCTACTAAAAGCCGGTCTACAACGGGTTTTGGATGGCTTCGCGTCGATCCGGGGATGGGTATGCTCCTGCGCTGTCTGCGCCTCTGGTACTGGACTTGTAGCACATCCTCTGGTTGTTTGCTGCGACCCACTTACTTGCATCAGCTGGTTTGTCGTTGGATGTATGCGCGCAATCTTTCCGTCGACGCGGCTGTATGCTCCTGCTGCTGTCTGCGCCAGTGGTACTGGGCTTGTATCGTATCCTCTGATTGATCGATCCACGGCCCGGCGACGATATTTGTCGACGATGGGCGCAGAAACTGTAACGTAAGCTACTAAGAGCCGGTCTACAACGGGTTTTGGATGGCTTCGCGTCGATCCGGGGATGGGTATGCTCCTGCGCTGTCTGCGCCTCTGGTACTGGACTTGTAGCACATCCTCTGGTTGTTTGCTGCGACCCACGTACTTGCACTAGCTGATTCGGCCTTGGATGTATACGCGTAATCTTTCCGTCGTCGCGGCTGTATGCTCCTGCTGCTGTATGCGCCCGTGGTACTGAACTTGTATCGTATCCACTGGTTGATCTATCCACGGCCTGGCGAAGATTTTTGTCCACGATGGGCGCCGAAACTGTAACGTAAGCTACTAAGAGCCGGTTCACAACAGGTTTCGGATGGCTTCGCGTCGATCCGGGGATGGGTATGCTCCTGCTGCTGTCTGCGCCTCTGGTACCGGACTTGTATCACAATCTCTGGTTGTTCGCTGCGACCCAGGAACTTGCACCAGCTAGCTCGGCGTTGGATGTATACGCTCATTTTCTCCCTTGTCGCGGCTGTATGCTCCTGCTGCTGTATGCGCCAGTGGTACTGAACTTGTATCGTATCCTCTGATTGATCGATCCACGGCCCGGCGACGATATTTGTCGACGATGGTCGAAGAAACTGTAACGTAAGCTACTAAAAGCCGGTCCACAACGGGTTTTGGATGGCTTCGCGTCGATCCGGGGATGGGTATGCTCCTGCGCTGGCTGCGCCTCTGGTACTGGACTTGTATCACATCCTCTGGTTATTTGCTGCGACCCGGATACTTGCACCTGCTGGGTCATCGTGGCTGTATGCTCCTGCTGCTGTCTGCGCCAGTGGTACTGAACTTGTATCGTATCCTCTGATTGATCGATCCACGGCCCGGCGACGATATTTGTCGACGATGGGCGCAGAAACTGTAACGTAAGCTACTAAAAGCCGGTCCACAACGGGTTTTGGATGGCTTCGCGTCGATCCGGGGATGGGTATGCTCCTGCGCTGTCTGCGCCTCTGGTACTGGACTTGTAGCACATCCTCTGGTTGTTTGCTGCGACCCACTTACTTGCGCCAGCTGGTTTGTCGTTGGATGTATGCGCGCAATCATTCCGTCGACGCGGCTGTATGCTCCTGCTGCTGTCTGCGCCAGTGGTACTGAACTTGTATCGTATCCTCTGATTGATCGATCCACGGCCCGGCGACGTTACTTGTCGACGATGTGTGCAGAAACTGTAACGTAAGGTACTTAAAGCCGGTCCACAACTGGTTTTGGATGGCTTCGCGTCGATCCGGGGATGGGTATGCTCCTGCGCTGTCTGCGCCTCTGGTACTGGACTTGTAGCACATCCTCTGGTTGTTTGCTGCGACCCACTTACTTGCATCAGCTGATTCGGCCTTGGATGTATACGCTTAATCTTTCCGTCGACGCGGCTGTATGCTCCTGCTGCTGTCTGCGCCAGTGGTACTGGACTTGTATCGTATCCTCCAATTGATCGATCCACTGCCCGGCGACGATATTTGTCGACGATGTGCGCAGAAACTGTAACGTAAGGTACTTAAAGCCGGTCCACAACGGGTTTTGGATGGCTTCGCGTCGATCCGGGGATGGGTATGCTCCTGCGCTGTCTGCGCCTCTGGTACTGGACTTGTAGCACATCCTCTGGTTATTTGCTGCGACCCGGGTACTTGCACCTGCTGGGTCATCGTGGCTGTATGCTCCTGCTGCTGTCTGCGCCAGTCGTACTGAACTTGTATCGTATCCTCTGATTGATCGATCCAAGGCCCGGCGACGATATTTGTCGACGATGGGCGCAGAAACTGTAACGTAAGGTACTAAAAGCCGGTCCACAACGGGTTTTGGATGGCTTCGCGTCGATCCGGGGATAGGTATGCTCCTGCGCTGTCTGCGCCTCTGGTACTGGACTTGTAGCATATCCTCTGGTTGTTTGCTGCGACCCACTTACTTGCACCAGCTGGTTTGTCGTTGGATGTATGCGCGCAATCTTTCCGTCGACGCGGCTGTATGCTCCTGCTGCTGTCTGCGCCAGTGGTACTGAACTTGTATCGTATCCTCTGATTGATCGATCCACTGCCCGGCGACGATATTTGTCGACGATGGGCGCAGAAACTGTAACGTAAGCTACTAAAAGCCGGTCCACAACGGGTTTTGGATGGCTTCGCGTCGATTCGGGGATGGGTATGCTCCTGCGCTGTCTGCGCCTTTGGTACTGGACTTGTAGCACATCCTCTAGTTGTTTGCTGCGACCCACTTACTTGCACCAGCTGGTTTGTCGTTGGATGTATGCGCGCAATCTTTCCGTCGACGCGGCTGTATGCTCCTGCTGCTGTATGCGCCAGTGGTACTGAACTTGTATCGTATCCTCTGATTGATCGATCCACGGCCCGGCGACGATATTTGTCGACGATGTGCGCAGAAACTGTAACGTAAGGTACTTAAAGCCGGTCCACAACGGGTTTTGGATGGCTTCGCGTCGATCCGGGGATGGGTATGCTCCTGCGCTGTCTGCGCCTCTGGTACTGGACTTGTAGCACATCCTCTGGTTATTTGCTGCGACCCACTTACTTGCATCAGCTGGTTTGTCGTTAGATGTATGCGCGCAATCTTTCCGTCGACGCGGCTGTATGCTCCTGCTGCTGTCTGCGCCAGTGGTACTGAACTTGTATCGTATCCTCTGATTGATCAATCCACGTCCCGGCGACGATTTTTGTCGACGATGTGCGCAGAAACTGTAACGTAAGGTACTTAAAGCCGGTCCACAACGGGTGTTGGATGGCTTCGCGTCGATCCGGGGATGGGTATGCTCCTGCGCTGTCTGCGCCTCTGGTACTGGACTTGTAGCACATCCTCTGGTTGTTTGCTGCGACCCACTTACTTGCACTAGCTGATTCGGCCTTGGATGTATGCGCGCAATCTTTCCGTCAACGCGGCTGTATGCTCCTGCTTGTGTCTGCGCCAGTGGTACTGAACTTGTATCGTATCCTCTGATTGATCGATCCACGGCCCGGCGACGATTTTTGTCGACGATGTGCGCAGAAACTGTAACGTAAGGTACTTAAAGCCGGTCCACAACTGGTTCTGGATGGCTTCGCGTCGATCCGGGGATGGGTATGCTCCTGCGCTGTCTGCGCCTCTGGTACTGGACTTGTAGCACATCCTCTGGTTGTTTGCTGCGACCCACTTACTTGCACCAGCTGGTTTGTCGTTGGATGTATGCGTGCAATATTTCTGTCGACGCGGCTGTATGCTCCTGCTGCTGTCTGCGCCAGTGGTACTGGACTTGTATCGTATCCTCTGATTGAGCGATCCACGGCACGGCGACGATATTTGTCGACGATGGGAGAAGAAACTGTAACGTAAGCTACTAAAAGCCGGTCCACAACGGGTTTTGGATGGCTTCGCGTCGATCCGGGGATGGGTATGCTCCTGCGCTGTCTGCGCCTCTGGTACTGGACTTGTAGCACATCCTCTGGTTGTTTGCTGCGACCCACTTACTTGCATCAGCTGATTCGGCCTTGGATGTATACGCTTAATCTTTCCGTCGTCGCGGCTGTATGCTCCTGCTGCTGTATGCGCCCGTGGTACTGAACTTGTATCGTATCCACTGGTTGATCCATCCACGGCCTGGCGAAGATTTTTGTCCACGATGGGTGCCGAAACTGTAACGTAAGCTACTAAGAGCCGGTTCACAACGGGTTTCGGATGGCTTCGCGTCGATCCGGGGATGGGTATGCTCCTGCGCTGTCTGCGCCTCTGGTATTGGACTTATAGCACATCCTCTGGTTGTTTGATGCGACCCACTTAGTTGCATCAGCTGGTTTGTCGTTAGATGTATGCGTGCAATCTTTCCGTCGACGCGGCTGTATGCTCCTGCTGCTGTCTGCGCCAGTGGTACTGGGCTTGTATCGTATCCTCCGATTGATCGATCCACTGCCCGGCGACGATATTTGTCGACGATGGGCGGAGAAACTGTAACGTAAGCTACTAAAAGCCGGTCCACAACGGGTTTTGGATGGCTTCGCGTCGATCCGGGGATGGGTATGCTCCTGCGCTGGCTGCGCCTCTGGTACTGGACTTGTATCACATCCTCTGGTTATTTGCTGCGACCCGGGTACTTGCACCTGCTGGGTCATCGTGGCTGTATGCTCCTGCTGCTGTCTGCACCAGTGGTACTGAACTTGTATCGTATCCTCTGATTGATCGATCCACGGCCCGGCGACGATATTTGTCGACGATGGGCGCAGAAACTGTAACGTAAGCTACTAAAAGCCGGTCCACAACGGGTTTTGGATGGCTTCGCGTCGATCCGGGGATGGGTATGCTCCTGCGCTGTCTGCGCCTCTGGTACTGGACTTGTATCACATCCTCTGGTTATTTGCTGCGACCCGGGTACTTGCACCTGCTGGGTCATCGTGGCTGTATGCTCCTGCTGCTGTCTGCGCCAGTGGTACTGAACTTTTATCGTATCCTCTGATTGATCGGCGCAGAAACTGTAACGTAAGCTACTAAAAGCCGGTCCACAACGGGTTTTGGATGGCTTCGCGTCGATCCGGGGATGGGTATGCTCCTGCGCTGTCTGCGCCTCTGGTACTGGACTTGTAGCACATCCTCTGGTTGTTTGCTGCGACCCACTTACTTGCATCAGCTGATTCGGCCTTGGATGTATACGCTTAATCTTTCCGTCGTCGCGGCTGTATGCTCCTGCTGCTGTATGCGCCCGTGGTACTGAACTTGTATCGTATCCACTGGTTGATCCATCCACGGCCTGGCGAAGATTTTTGTCCACGATGGGTGCCGAAACTGTAACGTAAGCTACTAAGAGCCGGTTCACAACGGGTTTCGGATGGCTTCGCGTCGATCCGGGGATGGGTATGCTCCTGCGCTGTCTGCGCCTCTGGTATTGGACTTATAGCACATCCTCTGGTTGTTTGCTGCGACCCACTTAGTTGCATCAGCTGGTTTGTCGTTAGATGTATGCGTGCAATCTTTCCGTCGACGCGGCTGTATGCTCCTGCTGCTGTCTGCGCCAGTGGTACTGGGCTTGTATCGTATCCTCCGATTGATCGATCCACTGCCCGGCGACGATATTTGTCGACGATGGGCGCAGAAACTGTAACGTAAGCTACTAAAAGCCGGTCCACAACGGGTTTTGGATGGCTTCGCGTCGATCCGGGGATGGGTATGCTCCTGCGCTGGCTGCGCCTCTGGTACTGGACTTGTATCACATCCTCTGGTTGTTTGCTGCGACCCACTTACTTGCACCAGCTGGGTCAACGCGGCTGTATGCTCCTGCTGCTGTCTGCGCCAGTGGTACTGAACTTGTATCGTATCCTCTGATTGATCGATCCACTGCCCGGCGACGATATTTGTCGACGATGGGCGCATAAACTGTAACGTAAGCTACTAAAAGCCGGTCCACAACGGGTTTTGGATGGCTTCGCGTCGATCCGGGGATGGGTATGCTCCTGCGCTGTCTGCGCCTCTGGTACTGGACTTGTAGCACATCCTCTGGTTGTTTGCTGCGACCCACTTACTTGCGCCAACTGGTTTGTCGTTGGATGTATGCGCGCAATCTTTCCGTCGACGCGGCTGTATGCTCCTGCTGCTGTCTGCGCCAGTGGTACTGAACTTGTATCGTATCCTCTGATTGATCGATCCACGGCTCGGCGACGATTTTTGTCGACGATGTGCGCAGAAACTGTAACGTAAGGTACTTAAAGCCGGTCCACACGGGTGTTGGATGGCTTCGCGTCGATCCGGGGATGGGTATGCTCCTGCGCTGTCTGCGCCTCTGGTACTGAACTTGTAGCACATCCTCTGGTTGTTTGCTGCGACCCACTTACTTGCATCAGCTGATTCGGCCTTGGATGTATACGCTTAATCTTTCCGTCGACGCGGCTGTATGCTCCTGCTGCTGTCTGCGCCAGTGGTACTGGGCTTGTATCGTATCCTCCAATTGATCGATCCACTGCCCGGCGACGATATTTGTCGACGATGGGCGCAGAAACTGTAACGTAAGCTACTAAAAGCCGGTCCACAACGGGTTTTGGATGGCTTCGCGTCGATCCGGGGATGGGTATGCTCCTGCGCTGGCTGCGCCTCTGGTACTGGACTTGTATCACATCCTCTGGTTATTTGCTGCGACCCGGATACTTGCACCTGCTGGGTCATCGTGGCTGTATGCTCCTGCTGCTGTCTGCGCCAGTGATACTGAACTTGTATCGTATCCTCTGATTGATCGATCCACGGCCCGGCGACGATATTTGTCGACGATGTGCGCAGAAACTGTAACGTAAGGTACTAAAAGCCGGTCCACAACGGGTTTTGGATGGCTTCGCGTCGATCCGGGGATGGGTATGCTCCTGCGCTGTCTGCGCCTCTGGTACTGGACTTGTAGCACATCCTCTGGTTGTTTGCTGCGACCCACTTACTTGCATCAGCTGATTCGGCCTTGGATGTATACGCGTAATATTTCCGTCGTCGCGGCTGTATGCTCCTGCTGCTGTATGCGCCCGTGGTACTGAACTTGTATCGTATCCTCTGGTTGATCTATCCACGGCCTGGCGAAGATTTTTGTCCACGATGGGCGCAGAAACTGTAACGTAAGCTACTAAGAGCCGGTTCACAACGGGTTTCGGATGGCTTCGCGACGATCCGGGGATGGGTATGCTCCTGCTGCTGTCTGCGCCTCTGGTACCGGACTTGTATCACAATCTCTGGTTGTTCGCTGCGACCCAGGAACTTGCACCACCTAGCTCGGCGTTGGATGTATACGCTCATTTTCTCCCTCGTCGAGGCTGTATGCTCCTGCTGCTGTATGCGCCAGTGGTACTGAACTTGTATCGTATCCTCTGATTGATCGATCCACGGCCCGGCGACGATATTTGTCGACGATGTGCGCAGAAACTGTAACGTAAGGTACTAAAAGCCGGTCCACAACGGGTTTTGGATGGCTTCGCGTCGATCCGGGGATGGGTATGCTCCTGCGCTGTCTGCGCCTCTGGTACTGAACTTGTAGCACATCCTCTGGTTGTTTGCTGCGACCCACTTACTTGCATCAGCTGATTCGGCCTTGGATGTATACGCTTAATCTTTCCGTCGACGCGGCTGTATGCTCCTGCTGCTGTCTGCGCCAGTGGTACTGGACTTGTATCGTATCCTCCAATTGATCGATCCACTGCCCGGCGACGATATTTGTCGACGATGGGCGCAGAAACTGTAACGTAAGCTACTAAAAGCCGGTCCACAACGGGTTTTGGATGGCTTCGCGTCGATCCGGGGATGGGTATGCTCCTGCGCTGTCTGCGCCTCTGGTACCGGACTTGTATCACAATCTCTGGTTGTTCGCTGCGACCCAGGAACTTGCACCACCTAGCTCGGCGTTGGATGTATACGCTCATTTTCTCCCTCGTCGCGGCTGTATGCTCCTGCTGCTGTATGCGCCAGTGGTACTGAACTTGTATCGTATCCTCTGATTGATCGATCCACGGCCCGGCGACGATATTTGTCGACGATGTGCGCAGAAACTGTAACGTAAGGTACTAAAAGCCGGTCCACAACGGGTGTTGGATGGCTTCGCGTCGATCCGGGGATGGGTATGCTCCTGCGCTATCTGCGCCTCTGGTACTGAACTTGTAGCACATCCTCTGGTTGTTTGCTGCGACCCACTTACTTGCATCAGCTGATTCGGCCTTGGATGTATACGCTTAATCTTTCCGTCGACGCGGCTGTATGCTCCTGCTGCTGTCTGCGCCAGTGGTACTGGACTTGTATCGTATCCTCCAATTGATCGATCCACTGCCCGGCGACGATATTTGTCGACAGCGGCTGTATGCTCGTCCTGATCCGGGGATGGGTATGCTCCTGCGCTGGCTGCGCCTCTGGTACTGGACTTGTATCACATCCTCTGGTTGTTTGCTGCGACCCGGGTACTTGCACCTGCTGGGTCATCGTGGCTGTATGCTCCTGCTGCTGTCTGCACCAGTGGTACTGAACTTGTATCGTATCCTCTGATTGATCGATCCACGGCCCGGCGACGATATTTGTCGACGATGGGCGCAGAAACTGTGACGTAAGCTACTAAAAGCCGGTCCACAACGGGTTTTGGATGGCTTCGCGTCGATCCGGGGATGGGTATGCTCCTGCGCTGTCTGCGCCTCTGGTACTGGACTTGTATCAAAATCTCTGGTTGTTCGCTGCGACCCAGGAACTTGCACCACCTAGCTCGGTGTTGGATGTATACGCTCATTTTCTCCCTCGTCGCGGCTGTATGCTCCTGCTGCTGTATGCGCCAGTGGTACTGAACTTGTATCGTATCCTCTGATTGATCGATCCACGGCCCGGCGACGATATTTGTCGACGATGGTCGAAGAAACTGTAGCGTAAGCTACTAAAAGCCGGTCCACAACGGGTTTTGGATGGCTTCGCGTCGATCCGGGGATGGGTATGCTCCTGCGCTGGCTGCGCCTCTGGTACTGGACTTGTATCACATCCTCTGGTTGTTTGCTGCGACCCACTTACTTGCACCAGCTGGGTCAACGCGGCTGTATGCTCCTGCTGCTGTCTGCGCCAGTGGTACTGAACTTGTATCGTATCCTCTGATTGATCGATCCACTGCCCGGCGACGATATTTGTCGACGATGGGCGCATAAACTGTAACGTAAGCTACTAAAAGCCGGTCCACAACGGGTTTTGGATGGCTTCGCGTCGATCCGGGGATGGGTATGCTCCTGCGCTGTCTGCGCCTCTGGTACTGGACTTGTAGCACATCCTCTGGTTGTTTGCTGCGACCCACTTACTTGCGCCAACTGGTTTGTCGTTGGATGTATGCGCGCAATCTTTCCGTCGACGCGGCTGTATGCTCCTGCTGCTGTCTGCGCCAGTGGTACTGAACTTGTATCGTATCCTCTGATTGATCGATCCACTGCCCGGCGACGATATTTGTCGACGATGGGCGCATAAACTGTAACGTAAGCTACTAAAAGCCGGTCCACAACGGGTTTTGGATGGCTTCGCGTCGATCCGGGGATGGGTATGCTCCTGCGCTGTCTGCGCCTCTGGTACTGGACTTGTAGCACATCCTCTGGTTGTTTGCTGCGACCCACTTACTTGCATCAGCTGGTTTGTCGTTAGATGTATGCGTGCAATCTTTCCGTCGACGCGGCTGTATGCTCCTGCTGCTGTCTGCGCCAGTGGTACTGGACTTGTATCGTATCCTCCAATTGATCGATCCACTGCCCGGCGACGATATTTGTCGACGATGGGCGCAGAAACTGTAACGTAAGCTACTAAAAGCCGGTCCACAACGGGTTTTGGATGGCTTCGCGTCGATCCGGGGATGGGTATGCTCCTGCGCTGGCTGCGCCTCTGGTACTGGACTTGTATCACATCCTCTGGTTGTTTGCTGCGACCCGGATACTTGCACCTGCTGGGTCATCGTGGCTGTATGCTCCTGCTGCTGTCTGCGCCAGTGATACTGAACTTGTATCGTATCCTCTGATTGATCGATCCACGGCGACGATATTTGTCGACGATGTGCGCAGAAACTGTAACGTAAGCTACTAAGAGCCAGTTCACAACGGGTTTCGGATGGCTTCGCGACGATCCGGGGATGGGTATGCTCCTGCGCTGTCTGCGCCTCTGGTACTGGACTTGTAGCACATCCTCTGGTTGTTTGCTGCGACCCACTTACTTGCGCCAACTGGTTTGTCGTTGGATGTATGCGCGCAATCTTTCCGTCGACGCGGCTGTATGCACCTGCTGCTGTCTGCGCCAGTGGTACTGAACTTGTATCGTATCCTCTGATTGATCGATCCACGGCTCGGCGACGATTTTTGTCGACGATGTGCGCAGAAACTGTAACGTAAGGTACTTAAAGCCGGTCCACAACGGGTGTTGGATGGCTTCGCGTCGATCCGGGGATGGGTATGCTCCTGCGCTGTCTGCGCCTCTGGTACTGAACTTGTAGCACATCCTCTGGTTGTTTGCTGCGACCCACTTACTTGCATCAGCTGGTTTGTCGTTAGATGTATGCGTGCAATCTTTCCGTCGACGCGGCTGTATGCTCCTGCTGCTGTCTGCGCCAGTGGTACTGGACTTGTATCGTATCCTCCAATTGATCGATCCACTGCCCGGCGACGATATTTGTCGACGATGGGCGCAGAAACTGTAACGTAAGCTACTAAAAGCCGGTCCACAACGGGTTTTGGATGGCTTCGCGTCGATCCGGGGATGGGTATGCTCCTGCGCTGGCTGCGCCTCTGGTACTGGACTTGTATCACATCCTCTGGTTATTTGCTGCGACCCGGATACTTGCACCTGCTGGGTCATCGTGGCTGTATGCTCCTGCTGCTGTCTGCGCCAGTGATACTGAACTTGTATCGTATCCTCTGATTGATCGATCCACGGCGACGATATTTGTCGACGATGTGCGCAGAAACTGTAACGTAAGCTACTAAGAGCCAGTTCACAACGGGTTTCGGATGGCTTCGCGACGATCCGGGGATGGGTATGCTCCTGCTGCTGTCTGCGCCTCTGGTACCGGACTTGTATCACAATCTCTGGTTGTTCGCTGCGACCCAGGAACTTGCACCACCTAGCTCGGCGTTGGATGTATACGCTCATTTTCTCCCTCGTCGCGGCTGTATGCTCGTGCTGCTGTCTGCGCCCCTGGTACTGAACTTGTATCGTATCCACTGGGTGATCGATCCACGGCCTGCGAAGATTTTTGCCCACGATGGGCGCAGAAACTGTAACGTAAGCTACTAAAAGCCGGTCTACAACGGGTTTTGGATGGCTTCGCGTCGATCCGGGGATGGGTATGCTCCTGCGCTGTCTGCGCCTCTGGTACTGGACTTGTAGCACATCCTCTGGTTGTTTGCTGCGACCCACTTACTTGCATCAGCTGGTTTGTCGTTGGATGTATGCGCGCAATCTTTCCGTCGACGCGGCTGTATGCTCCTGCTGCTGTCTGCGCCAGTGGTACTGGGCTTGTATCGTATCCTCTGATTGATCGATCCACGGCCCGGCGACGATATTTGTCGACGATGGGCGCAGAAACTGTAACGTAAGCTACTAAGAGCCGGTCTACAACGGGTTTTGGATGGCTTCGCGTCGATCCGGGGATGGGTATGCTCCTGCGCTGTCTGCGCCTCTGGTACTGGACTTGTAGCACATCCTCTGGTTGTTTGCTGCGACCCACGTACTTGCACTAGCTGATTCGGCCTTGGATGTATACGCGTAATCTTTCCGTCGTCGCGGCTGTATGCTCCTGCTGCTGTATGCGCCCGTGGTACTGAACTTGTATCGTATCCACTGGTTGATCTATCCACGGCCTGGCGAAGATTTTTGTCCACGATGGGCGCCGAAACTGTAACGTAAGCTACTAAGAGCCGGTTCACAACAGGTTTCGGATGGCTTCGCGTCGATCCGGGGATGGGTATGCTCCTGCTGCTGTCTGCGCCTCTGGTACCGGACTTGTATCACAATCTCTGGTTGTTCGCTGCGACCCAGGAACTTGCACCAGCTAGCTCGGCGTTGGATGTATACGCTCATTTTCTCCCTTGTCGCGGCTGTATGCTCCTGCTGCTGTATGCGCCAGTGGTACTGAACTTGTATCGTATCCTCTGATTGATCGATCCACGGCCCGGCGACGATATTTGTCGACGATGGTCGAAGAAACTGTAACGTAAGCTACTAAAAGCCGGTCCACAACGGGTTTTGGATGGCTTCGCGTCGATCCGGGGATGGGTATGCTCCTGCGCTGGCTGCGCCTCTGGTACTGGACTTGTATCACATCCTCTGGTTATTTGCTGCGACCCACTTACTTGCACCAGCTGGGTCAACGCGGCTGTATGCTCCTGCTGCTGTCTGCGCCAGTGGTACTGAACTTGTATCGTATCCTCTGATTGATCGATCCACGGCCCGGCGACGATATTTGTCGACGATGGGCGCAGAAACTGTAACGTAAGCTACTAAAAGCCGGTCCACAACGGGTTTTGGATGGCTTCGCGTCGATCCGGGGATGGGTATGCTCCTGCGCTGTCTGCGCCTCTGGTACTGGACTTGTAGCACATCCTCTGGTTGTTTGCTGCGACCCACTTACTTGCATCAGCTGGTTTGTCGTTAGATGTATGCGTGCAATCTTTCCGTCGACGCGGCTGTATGCTCCTGCTGCTGTCTGCGCCAGTGGTACTGAACTTGTATCGTATCCTCTGATTGATCGATCCACGGCCCGGCGACGTTACTTGTCGACGATGTGTGCAGAAACTGTAACGTAAGGTACTTAAAGCCGGTCCACAACTGGTTTTGGATGGCTTCGCGTCGATCCGGGGATGGGTATGCTCCTGCGCTGTCTGCGCCTCTGGTACTGGACTTGTAGCACATCCTCTGGTTGTTTGCTGCGACCCACTTACTTGCGCCAACTGGTTTGTCGTTGGATGTATGCGCGCAATCTTTCCGTCGACGCGGCTGTATGCTCCTGCTGCTGTCTGCGCCAGTGGTACTGAACTTGTATCGTATCCTCTGATTGATCGATCCACGGCCCGGCGACGATTTTTGTCGACGATGTGCGCAGAAACTGTAACGTAAGGTACTTAAAGCCGGTCCACAACTGGTTTTGGATGGCTTCGCGTCGATCCGGGGATGGGTATGCTCCTGCGCTCTCTGCGCCTCTGGTACTGGACTTGTAGCACATCCTCTGGTTATTTGCTGCGACCCACTTACTTGCGCCAACTGGTTTGTCGTTGGATGTATGCGCGCAATCTTTCCGTCGACGCGGCTGTATGCTCCTGCTGCTGTCTGCGCCAGTGGTACTGAACTTGTATCGTATCCTCTGATTGATCGATCCACTGCCCGGCGACGATATTTGTCGACGATGGGCGCAGAAACTGTAACGTAAGCTACTAAAAGCCGGTCCACAACGGGTTTTGGATGGCTTCGCGTCGATCCGGGGATGGGTATGCTCCTGTGCTGTCTGCGCCTTTGGTACTGGACTTGTAGCACATCCTCTGGTTATTTGCTGCGACCCGGGTACTTGCACCTGCTGGGTCATCGTGGCTGTATGCTCCTGCTGCTGTATGCGCCCGTGGTACTGAACTTGTATCGTATCCTCTGATTGATCGATCCACGGCCTGGCGAAGAATTTTGTCCACGATGGGCGCCGAAACTGTAACGTAAGCTACTAAGAGCCGGTTCACAACGGGTTTCGGATGGCTTCGCGTCGATCCGGGGATGGGTATGCTCCTGCTGCTGTCTGCGCCTCTGGTACCGGACTTGTATCACAATCTCTGGTTGTTCGCTGCGACCCAGGAACTTGCACCAGCTAGCTCGGCGTTGGATGTATACGCTCATTTTCTCCCTCGTCGCGGCTGTATGCTCCTGCTGCTGTATGCGCCAGTGGTACTGAACTTGTATCGTATCCTCTGATTGATCGATCCACGGCCCGGCGACGATATTTGTCGACGATGGGCGCATAAACTGTAACGTAAGCTACTAAAAGCAGGTCCACAACGGGTGTTGGATGGCTTCGCGTCGATCCGGGGATGGGTATGCTCCTGCGCTGGCTGCGCCTCTGGTACTGGACTTGTATCACATCCTCTGGTTATTTGCTGCGACCCACTTACTTGCACCTGCTGGGTCAACGCGGCTGTATGCTCCTGCTGCTGTCTGCGCCAGTGGTACTGAACTTGTATCGTATCCTCTGATTGATCGATCCACTGCCCGGCGACGATATTTGTCGACGATGGGCGCATAAACTGTAACGTAAGGTACTTAAAGCCGGTCCACAACGGGTTTTGGATGGCTTTGCGTCGATCCGGGGATGGGTATGCTCCTGCGCTGTCTGCGCCTCTGGTACTGGACTTGTAGCACATCCTCTGGTTGTTTGCTGCGACCCACTTACTTGCATCAGCTGGTTTGTCGTTAGATGTATGCGTGCAATCTTTTCGTCGACGCGGATGTATGCTCCTGCTGCTGTCTGCGCCAGTGGTACTGGACTTGTATCGTATCCTCTGATTGATCGATCCACGGCCCGGCGACGATATTTGTCGACGATGGTCGAAGAAACTGTAACGTAAGCTACTAAAAGCCGGTCCACAACGGGTTTTGGATGGCTTCGCGTCGATCCGGGGATGGGTATGTGCTACAAGTCCAGTACCAGAGGCGCAGCCAGCGCAGGAGCATACCCATCCCCGGATCGACGCGAAGCCATCCAAAACCCGTTGTGGACCGGCTTTTAGTAGCTTACGTTACAGTTTCTGCGCCCATCGTCGACAAATATCGTCGCCGGGCCGTGGATCGATCAATCGGAGGATACGATACAAGCCCAGTACCACTGGCGCAGACAGCAGCAGGAGCATACAGCCGCGTCGACGGAAAGATTGCACGCATACATCTAACGACAAACCAGCTGATGCAAGTAAGTGGGTCGCAGCAAACAACCAGAGGAAGTCCAGTACCAGAGGCGCAGACAGCGCAGGAGCATACCCATCCCCGGATCGACGCGAAGCCATCCAAAACCCGTTGTGGACCGGCTTTTAGTAGCTTACGTTACAGTTTCTGCGCCCATCGTCGACAAATATCGTCGCCGGGCCGTGAATCGATCAATCAGAGGATACGATACAAGTTCAGTACCACTGGTGCAGACAGCAGCAGGAGCATACAGCCACGATGACCCAGCAGGTGGAAGTACCCGGGTCGCAGCAAATAACCAGAGGATGTGATACAAGTCCAGTACCAGAGGCGCAGCCAGCGCAGGAGCATACCCATCCCCGGATCGACGCGAAGCCATCCATCCATCTCTGGTACTGAACTTGTATCGTATCCTCTGATTGATCGATCCACGGCCCGGCGACGATATTATGTTCCTGCTGCTGTCTGCGCCAGTGGTACTGACCTTGTATCGTATCCTCTGATTGATCGATCCATGGCCCGGCGACGATATTTGTTGACGATGGGCGCAAAAACTGTAACGTAAGCTACTAAAAGCCGATCCACAACGGGTTATGGATGGCTTCGCGTCGATCCGGGGATGGGTATGCTCCTGCGCTGTCTGCGCCTCTGGTACTGGACTTGTAGCACATCCTCTGATTGTTTGCTGCGACCCATTTACTTGTACCAGCTAGCTCGGCGTTGGATGTATACGCTCAATTTTTCCGTCGTCGCGGCTGTATGCTCGTGCTGCTGTATGCGCCCCTGGTACTGAACTTGTATCGTATCCACTGGTTGATCGATCCACGGCCTGGCGAAGATTTGTGTCTACGATGGGGGCAGAAACTGTAACGTAAGCTACTAAGAGCCGGTCCACAACGGGTTGTGGATGGCTTCGCGTCGTTCCGGGGATGGGTATGCTCCTGCGCTGCCTGCGCCTCTGGTACTGGACTTGTAGCACATCCTCAGGATGTTTGCTGCGACCCACTTACTAGCACCAGCTGTTTTGTCGTTGGATGTATGCGCGCAATCTTTCCGTCGACGCGGCTGTATGCTGCTGCTGCTATCTGCGCCAGTGGTACTGAACTTGTATCGTATCCTCTCAAATGCCCACTTACTAGCACCAGCTGGTTTGTCTTTGGATGTATGCGCGCAATCTTTGCGTCGACGCGGCAGTATGCTCCTGCTGCTGTCTGCGCCCCTGGTACTGAACTTGTATCGTATCCACTGGTTGATCGATCCACGGCCTGGCGAAGATTTTTGTCTACGATGGGCGCAGAAACTGTAACGTAAGCTACTAAAAGCCGGTCCACAACTGGTTTTGGATGGCTTCGCGTCGATCCGGGGATGAGTATGCTCCTGCGCTGTCTGTGCCTCTGGTACTGGACTTGTAGCACATCCTCTGATTGTTTGCTGCGACCCACTTACTAGCACCAGCTGGTTTGTCTTTGGATGTATGCGCGCAATCTTTGCGTCGACGCGGCAGTATGCTCCTGCTGCTGTCTGCGCCCCTGGTACTGAACTTGTATCGTATCCACTGGTTGATCGATCCACGGCCCGGCGACGATATGTGTCGACGATGGGCGCAGAAACTGTAACGTAAGCTACTTAAAGCCGGTCCACAACGGGTTATGGATGGCTTCGCGGGATGGGTATGCTCCTGCGCTGTCTGCGCCTCTGGTACTGGACTTGTAGCACATCCTCTGGTTGTTAGCTGCGACCCAGGAACTTGTACCAGCTAGCTCGGCGTTGGATGTATGCGCTCAATTTTTCCGTCGTCGCGGCTGTATGCTCGTGCTGCTGTCTGCGCCCCTGGTACTGAACTTGTATCGTATCCACTGGTTGATCGATCCACGGCCTGGCGAAGATTTTTGTCTACGATGGGCGCAGAAACTGTAACGTAAGCTACTAAAAGCCGGTCCACAACTGGTTTTGGATGGCTTCGCGTCGATCCGGGGATGAGTATGCTCCTGCGCTGTCTGTGCCTCTGGTACTGGACTTGTAGCACATCCTCTGATTGTTTGCTGCGACCCACTTACTTGCACCAGCTGGTTTGTCGTTGGATGTATGCGTGCAATCTTTCCGTCGACGCGGCTGTATGCTCCTGCAGCTGTCTGCGCCAGTGGTACTGAACTTGTATCGTATCCTCTGATTGATCGATCCACGGCCCGGCGACGATATTTGTCGACGATGGGCGCATAAACTGTAACGTAAGCTACTTAAAGCCGGTCCACAACGGGTTTTGGATGGCTTCGCGTCGATCCGGGGATGGGTATGCTCCTGCGCTGTCTGCGCCTCTGGTACTGGACTTGTAGCACATCCTCTGATTGTTTGCTGCGACCCACTTACTTGCACCAGCTGGTTTGTCGTTGGATATATGCGCGCAATCTTTCCGTCGACGCGGCTGTATGCTCCTGCTGCTGTCTGCGCCAGTGGTACTGAACTTGTATCGTATCCTCTGATTGATCGATCCACGGCCCGGCGACGATATTATGCTCCTGCTGCTGTATGCTCCTGCTGCTGTCTGCGCCAGTGGTACAGAACTTGTATCGTATCCTCTGATTGATCGATCCACGGCCCGGCGACGATATTTGTCGACGATAGGCGCAGAAACTGTAACGTAAGCTACTAAAAGCCGGTCCACAACGGGTTTTGGATGGCTTCGCGTCGATCCGGGGATGGGTATGCTCCTGCGCTGTCTGCGCCTCTGGTACTGGACTTGTAGCACATCCTCTGATTGTTTGCTGCGACCCACTTACTTGCACCAGCTGGTTTGTCGTTGGATATATGCGTGCAATCTTTCCGTCGACGCGGCTGTATGCTCCTGCTGCTGTCTGCGCCTCTGGTACTGAACTTGTATCGTATCCTCTGATTGATCGATCCACGGCCCGGCGACGATATTATGCTCCTGCTGCTGTCTGCGCCAGTGGTACAGAACTTGTATTGTATCCTCTGATTGATCGATCCACGGCCCGGCGACGATATTTGTCGACGATGGGCGCAGAAACTGTAACGTAAGCTACTAAAAGCCGGTCCACAACGGGTTTTGGATGGCTTCGCGTCGATCCGGGGATGGGTATGCTCCTGCTGCTGTCTGCGCCTCTGGTACTGGACTTGTAGCACATCCTCTGGTTGTTCGCTGCGACCCACTTACTTGCACCTGCTGTTGCGCTGTATGCTCCTTCCGCTGTCTGCGCCAGTGGTACTGAACTTGTATCGTATCCTCTGATTGATCGATCCACGGCCCGGCGATGATATTATGCTCCTGCGCAATCTTTCCGTCGACGCGGCTGTATGCTCCTGCTGCTGTCTGCGCCAGTGGTACTGAACTTGTATCGTATCCTCTGATTGATCGATCCACGGCCCGGCGACGATATTATGCTCCTGCTGCTGTCTGCGCCAGTGGTACAGAACTTGTATCGTATCCTCTGATTGATCGATCCACGGCCCGGCGACGATATTTGTCGACGATGGGCGCAGAAACTGTAACGTAAGCTACTAAAAGCCGGTCCACAACGGGTTTTGGATGGCTTCGCGTCGATCCGGGGATGGGTATGCTCCTGCGCTGTCTGCGCCTCTGGTACTGGACTTGTAGCACATCCTCTGATTGTTTGCTGCGACCCACTTACTTGCACCAGCTGGTTTGTCGTTGGATATATGCGCGCAATCTTTCCGTCGACGCGGCTGTATGCTCCTGCTGCTGTCTGCGCCAGTGGTACTGAACTTGTATCGTATCCTCTGATTGATCGATCCACGGCCCGGCGACGTTACTTGTCGACGATGGGCGCAGAAACTGTAACGTAAGCTACTTAAAGCCGGTCCACAACGGGTTTTGGATGGCTTCGCGTCGATCCGGGGATGGGTATGCTCCTGCGCTGTCTGCGCCTCTGGTACTGGACTTGTAGCACATCCTCTGATTGTTTGCTGCGACCCATTTACTTGTACCAGCTAGCTCGGCGTTGGATGTATACGCTCAATTTTTCCGTCGTCGCGGCTGTATGCTCGTGCTGCTGTATGCGCCCCTGGTACTGAACTTGTATCGTATCCACTGGTTGATCGATCCACGGCCTGGCGAAGATTTGTGTCTACGATGGGGGCAGAAACTGTAACGTAAGCTACTAAAAGCCGGTCCACAACTGGTTTTGGATGGCTTCGCGTCGATCCGGGGATGAGTATGCTCCTGCGCTGTCTGTGCCTCTGGTACTGGACTTGTAGCACATCCTCTGATTGTTTGCTGCGACCCACTTACTTGCACCAGCTGGTTTGTCGTTGGATGTATGCGTGCAATCTTTCCGTCGACGCGGATGTATGCTCCTGCTGCTGTCTGCGCCAGTGATACTGAACTTGTATCGTATCCTCTGATTGATTGATCGATCCACGGCCCGGCGACGATATTTGTCGACGATGGGCGCAAAAACTGTAACGAAAGCTACTAAAAGCCGGTCCACAACGGGTTTTGGATGGCTTCGCGTCAATCCGGGCATGGGTATGCTCCTGCGCTGTCTGCGCCTGTGGTACTGGACTTGTAGCACATCCTCTGATTGTTTGCTGCGACCCACTTACTTGCACCAGCTGGTTCGTCGTTGGATGTATGCGTTCCATCTTTCCGTCGACGCGGCTGTATGCTCCTGCTGCTGTCTGCGCCAGTGGTACTGAACTTGTATCGTATCCTCTGATTGATCGATCCACGGCCCAGGGGACGATATTTGTCGACGATGTGCGCAGAAACTGTAACGTAAGCTACTTAAAGCCGGTCCACAACGGGTTTTGGATGGCTTCGCGTCGATCCGGGGATGGGTATGCTCCTGTGCTGTCTGCGCCTCTGGCACTGGACTTGTAGCACATCCTCTGATTGTTTGCTGCGACCCACTTACTTGCACCAGCTGGTTTGTCGTTGGATGTATGCGTGCCATCTTTCCGTCGACGCGGCTTTTTGCTCGTGCTGCTGTCTGCGCCAGTGGTACTGAACTTGTATCGTATCCACTGGTTGATCGATCCACGGCCCGGCGACGATATGTGTCGACGATGGGCGCAGAAACTGTAACGTAAGCTACTTAAAGCCGGTCCACAACGGGTTATGGATGGCTTCGCGGGATGGGTATGCTCCTGCGCTGTCTGCGCCTCTGGTACTGGACTTGTAGCACATCCTCTGGTTGTTAGCTGCGACCCAGGAACTTGTACCAGCTAGCTCGGCGTTGGATGTATGCGCTCAATTTTTCCGTCGTCGCGGCTGTATGCTCGTGCTGCTGTATGCGCCCCTGGTACTGAACTTGTATCGTATCCACTGGTTGATCGATCCACGGCCTGGCGAAGATTTTTGTCTACGATGGGCGCAGAAACTGTAACGTAAGCTACTAAAAGCCGGTCCGCAACTGGTTTTGGATGGCTTCACGTCGATCCGGGGATGAGTATGCTCCTGCGCTGTCTGTGCCTCTGGTACTGGACTTGTAGCACATCCTCTGGTTGTTTGCTGCGACCCACTTACTTGCACCAGCTGGTTTGTCGTTGGATATATGCGCGCAATCTTTCCGTCGACGCGGCTGTATGCTCCTGCTGCTGTCTGCGCCAGTGGTACTGAACTTGTATCGTATCCTCTGATTGATCGATCCACGGCCCGGCGACGATATTATGCTCCTGCTGCTGTATGCTCCTGCTGCTGTCTGCGCCAGTGGTACAGAACTTGTATCGTATCCTCTGATTGATCGATCCACGGCCCGGCGACGATATTTGTCGACGATAGGCGCAGAAACTGTAACGTAAGCTACTAAAAGCCGGTCCACAACGGGTTTTGGATGGCTTCGCGTCGATCCGGGGATGGGTATGCTCCTGCGCTGTCTGCGCCTCTGGTACTGGACTTGTAGCACATCCTCTGGTTGTTCGCTGCGACCCACTTACTTGCACCTGCTGTTGCGCTGTATGCTCCTTCCGCTGTCTGCGCCAGTGGTACTGAACTTGTATCGTATCCACTGGTTGATCGATCCACGGCCCGGCGACGATATGTGTCGACGATGGGCGCAGAAACTGTAACGTAAGCTACTTAAAGCCGGTCCACAACGGGTTATGGATGGCTTCGCGGGATGGGTATGCTCCTGCGCTGTCTGCGCCTCTGGTACTGGACTTGTAGCACATCCTCTGGTTGTTAGCTGCGACCCAGGAACTTGTACCAGCTAGCTCGGCGTTGGATGTATGCGCTCAATTTTTCCGTCGTCGCGGCTGTATGCTCGTGCTGCTGTATGCGCCCCTGGTACTGAACTTGTATCGTATCCACTGGTTGATCGATCCACGGCCTGGCGAAGATTTTTGTCTACGATGGGCGCAGAAACTGTAACGTAAGCTACTAAAAGCCGGTCCGCAACTGGTTTTGGATGGCTTCACGTCGATCCGGGGATGAGTATGCTCCTGCGCTGTCTGTGCCTCTGGTACTGGACTTGTAGCACATCCTCTGATTGTTTGCTGCGACCCACTTACTTGCATCAGCTGGTTTGTCGTTGGATGTATGCGTGCAATCTTTCCGTCGACGCGGCTGTATGCTCCTGCAGCTGTCTGCGCCAGTGGTACTGAACTTGTATCGTATCCTCTGATTGATCGATCCACGGCCCGGCGACGATATTTGTCGACGATGGGCGCAGAAACTGTAACGTAAGCTACTTAAAGCCGGTCCACAACGGGTTTTGGATGGCTTCGCGTCGATCCGGGGATGGGTATGCTCCTGCGCTGTCTGCGCCTCTGGCACTGGACTTGTAGCACATCCTCTGATTGTTTGCTGCGACCCACTTACTTGCACCAGCTGGTTTGTCGTTGGATGTATGCGTGCCATCTTTCCGTCGACGCGGCTTTTTGCTCGTGCTGCTGTCTGCGCCAGTGGTACTGAACTTGTATCGTATCCTCTGATTGATCGATCCACGGCCCAGGGGACGATATTTGTCGACGATGTGCGCAGAAACTGTAACGTAAGCTACTTAAAGCCGGTCCACAACGGGTTTTGGATGGCTTCGCGTCGATCCGGGGATGGGTATGCTCCTGCGCTGTCTGCGCCTCTGGTACTGGACTTGTAGCACATCCTCTGGTTATTTGCTGCGACCCACTTACTTGCGCCAACTGGTTTGTCGTTGGATGTATGCGCGCAATCTTTCCGTCGACGCGGCTGTATGCTCCTGCTGCTGTCTGCGCCAGTGGTACTGAACTTGTATCGTATCCTCTGATTGATCGATCCACTGCCCGGCGACGATATTTGTCGACGATGGGCGCAGAAACTGTAACGTAAGCTACTAAAAGCCGGTCCACAACGGGTTTTGGATGGCTTCGCGTCGATCCGGGGATGGGTATGCTCCTGTGCTGTCTGCGCCTTTGGTACTGGACTTGTAGCACATCCTCTGGTTATTTGCTGCGACCCGGGTACTTGCACCTGCTGGGTCATCGTGGCTGTATGCTCCTGCTGCTGTATGCGCCCGTGGTACTGAACTTGTATCGTATCCTCTGATTGATCGATCCACGGCCTGGCGAAGAATTTTGTCCACGATGGGCGCCGAAACTGTAACGTAAGCTACTAAGAGCCGGTTCACAACGGGTTTCGGATGGCTTCGCGTCGATCCGGGGATGGGTATGCTCCTGCGCTGTCTGCGCCTCTGGTACTGGACTTGTAGCACATCCTCTGATTGTTTGCTGCGACCCACTTACTTGCACCAGCTGGTTTGTCGTTGGATATATGCGCGCAATCTTTCCGTCGACGCGGCTGTATACTCCTGCTGCTGTCTGCGCCAGTGGTACTGAACTTGTATCGTATCCTCTGATTGATCGATCCACGGCCCGGCGACGATATTATGCTCCTGCTGCTGTATGCTCCTGCTGCTGTCTGCGCCAGTGGTACAGAACTTGTATCGTATCCTCTGATTGATCGATCCACGGCCCGGCGACGATATTTGTCGACGATAGGCGCAGAAACTGTAACGTAAGCTACTAAAAGCCGGTCCACAACGGGTTTTGGATGGCTTCGCGTCGATCCGGGGATGGGTATGCTCCTGCGCTGTCTGCGCCTCTGGTACTGGACTTGTAGCACATCCTCTGATTGTTTGCTGCGACCCACTTACTTGCACCAGCTGGTTTGTCGTTGGATATATGCGCGCAATCTTTCCGTCGACGCGGCTGTATGCTCCTGCTGCTGTCTGCGCCAGTGGTACTGAACTTGTATCGTATCCTCTGATTGATCGATCCACGGCCCGGCGACGATAGAATGCTCCTGCTGCTGTCTGCGCCAGTGGTACTGAACTTGTATTGTATCCTCTGATTGATCGATCCACGGCCCGGCGACGATATTTGTCGACGATGGGCGCAGAAACTGTAACGTAAGCTACTAAAAGCCGGTCCACAACGGGTTTTGGATGGCTTCGCGTCGATCCGGGGATGGGTATGCTCCTGCGCTGTCTGCGCCTCTGGTACTGGACTTGTAGCACATCCTCTGGTTGTTCGCTGCGACCCACTTACTTGCACCTGCTGTTGCGCTGTATGCTCCTTCCGCTGTCTGCGCCAGTGGTACTGAACTTGTATCGTATCCACTGGTTGATCGATCCACGGCCCGGCGACGATATGTGTCGACGATGGGCGCAGAAACTGTAACGTAAGCTACTTAAAGCCGGTCCACAACGGGTTATGGATGGCTTCGCGGGATGGGTATGCTCCTGCGCTGTCTGCGCCTCTGGTACTGGACTTGTAGCACATCCTCTGGTTGTTAGCTGCGACCCAGGAACTTGTACCAGCTAGCTCGGCGTTGGATGTATGCGCTCAATTTTTCCGTCGTCGCGGCTGTATGCTCGTGCTGCTGTATGCGCCCCTGGTACTGAACTTGTATCGTATCCACTGGTTGATCGATCCACGGCCTGGCGAAGATTTTTGTCTACGATGGGCGCAGAAACTGTAACGTAAGCTACTAAAAGCCGGTCCGCAACTGGTTTTGGATGGCTTCACGTCGATCCGGGGATGAGTATGCTCCTGCGCTGTCTGTGCCTCTGGTACTGGACTTGTAGCACATCCTCTGATTGTTTGCTGCGACCCACTTACTTGCATCAGCTGGTTTGTCGTTGGATGTATGCGTGCAATCTTTCCGTCGACGCGGCTGTATGCTCCTGCAGCTGTCTGCGCCAGTGGTACTGAACTTGTATCGTATCCTCTGATTGATCGATCCACGGCCCGGCGACGATATTTGTCGACGATGGGCGCAGAAACTGTAACGTAAGCTACTTAAAGCCGGTCCACAACGGGTTTTGGATGGCTTCGCGTCGATCCGGGGATGGGTATGCTCCTGCGCTGTCTGCGCCTCTGGTACTGGACTTGTAGCACATCCTCTGATTGTTTGCTGCGACCCACTTACTTGCACCAGCTGGTTTGTCGTTGGATATATGCGCGCAATCTTTCCGTCGACGCGGCTGTATGCTCCTGCTGCTGTCTGCGCCAGTGGTACTGAACTTGTATCGTATCCTCTGATTGATCGATCCACGGCCCGGCGACGATATTATGCCCCTGCTGCTGTATGCTCCTGCTGCTGTCTGCGCCAGTGGTACAGAACTTGTATCGTATCCTCTGATTGATCGATCCACGGCCCGGCGACGATATTTGTCGACGATAGGCGCAGAAACTGTAACGTAAGCTACTAAAAGCCGGTCCACAACGGGTTTTGGATGGCTTCGCGTCGATCCGGGGATGGGTATGCTCCTGCGCTGTCTGCGCCTCTGGTACTGGACTTGTAGCACATCCTCTGGATTGTTTGCTGCGACCCACTTACTTGCACCAGCTGGTTTGTCGTTGGATATATGCGCGCAATCTTTCCGTCGACGCGGCTGTATGCTCCTGCTGCTGTCTGCGCCAGTGGTACTGAACTTGTATCGTATCCTCTGATTGATCGATCCACGGCCCGGCGACGATAGAATGCTCCTGCTGCTGTCTGCGCCAGTGGTACTGAACTTGTATTGTATCCTCTGATTGATCGATCCACGGCCCGGCGACGATATTTGTCGACGATGGGCGCAGAAACTGTAACGTAAGCTACTAAAAGCCGGTCCACAACGGGTTTTGGATGGCTTCGCGTCGATCCGGGGATGGGTATGCTCCTGCGCTGTCTGCGCCTCTGGTACTGGACTTGTAGCACATCCTCTGGTTGTTCGCTGCGACCCACTTACTTGCACCTGCTGTTGCGCTGTATGCTCCTTCCGCTGTCTGCGCCAGTGGTACTGAACTTGTATCGTATCCTCTGATTGATCGATCCACGGCCCGGCGATGATATTATGCTCCTGCGCAATCTTTCCGTCGACGCGGCTGTATGCTCCTGCTGCTGTCTGCGCCAGTGGTACTGAACTTGTATCGTATCCTCTGATTGATCGATCCACGGCCCGGCGACGATAGAATGCTCCTGCTGCTGTCTGCGCCAGTGGTACTGAACTTGTATTGTATCCTCTGATTGATCGATCCACGGCCCGGCGACGATATTTGTCGACGATGGGCGCAGAAACTGTAACGTAAGCTACTAAAAGCCGGTCCACAACGGGTTTTGGATGGCTTCGCGTCGATCCGGGGATGGGTATGCTCCTGCTGCTGTCTGCGCCTCTGGTACTGGACTTGTAGCACATCCTCTGGTTGTTCGCTGCGACCCACTTACTTGCACCTGCTGTTGCGCTGTATGCTCCTTCCGCTGTCTGCGCCAGTGGTACTGAACTTGTATCGTATCCTCTGATTGATCGATCCACGGCCCGGCGACGATATTATGCTCCTGCGCAATCTTTCCGTCGACGCGGCTGTATGTTCCTGCTGCTGTCTGCGCCAGTGGTACTGAACTTGTATCGTATCCTCTGATTGATCGATCCATGGCCCGGCGACGATATTTGTTGACGATGGGAGCAAAAACTGTAACGTAAGCTACTAAAAGCCGGTCCACAACGGGTTTTGGATGGCTTTGCGTCGATCCGGGGATGGGTATGCTCCTGCGCTGTCTGCGCCTCTGGCACTGGACTTGTAGCACATCCTCTGATTGTTTGCTGCGACCCACTTACTTGCACCAGCTGGTTCGTCGTTGGATGTATGCGTTCCATCTTTCCGTCGACGCGGCTGTATGCTCCTGCTGCTGTCTGCGCCAGTGGTACTGAACTTGTATCGTATCCTCTGATTGATCGATCCACGGCCCGGCGACGATATTTGTCGACGATGTGCGCAGAAACTGTAACGTAAGCTACTTAAAGCCGGTCCACAACGGGTTTTGGATGGCTTCGCGTCGATCCGGGGATGGGTATGCTCCTGCGCTGTCTGCGCCTCTGGCACTGGACTTGTAGCACATCCTCTGATTGTTTGCTGCGACCCACTTACTTGCACCAGCTGGTTTGTCGTTAGATGTATGCGTGCCATCTTTCCGTCGACGCGGCTGTATGCTCCTGCTGCTGTCTGCGCCAGTGGTACTGAACTTGTATCGTATCCTCTGATTGATCGATCCACGGCCCGGCGACGATAGAATGCTCCTGCTGCTGTCTGCGCCAGTGGTACTGAACTTGTATTGTATCCTCTGATTGATCGATCCACGGCCCGGCGACGATATTTGTCGACGATGGGCGCAGAAACTGTAACGTAAGCTACTAAAAGCCGGTCCACAACGGGTTTTGGATGGCTTCGCGTCGATCCGGGGATGGGTATGCTCCTGCGCTGTCTGCGCCTCTGGTACTGGACTTGTAGCACATCCTCTGGTTGTTCGCTGCGACCCACTTACTTGCACCTGCTGTTGCGCTGTATGCTCCTTCCGCTGTCTGCGCCAGTGGTACTGAACTTGTATCGTATCCTCTGATTGATCGATCCACGGCCCGGCGATGATATTATGCTCCTGCGCAATCTTTCCGTCGACGCGGCTGTATGCTCCTGCTGCTGTCTGCGCCAGTGGTACTGAACTTGTATCGTATCCTCTGATTGATCGATCCACGGCCCGGCGACGATATTATGCTCCTGCTGCTGTCTGCGCCAGTGGTACAGAACTTGTATCGTATCCTCTGATTGATCGATCCACGGCCCGGCGACGATATTTGTCGACGATGGGCGCAGAAACTGTAACGTAAGCTACTAAAAGCCGGTCCACAACGGGTTTTGGATGGCTTCGCGTCGATCCGGGGATGGGTATGCTCCTGCGCTGTCTGCGCCTCTGGTACTGGACTTGTAGCACATCCTCTGATTGTTTGCTGCGACCCACTTACTTGCACCAGCTGGTTTGTCGTTGGATATATGCGCGCAATCTTTCCGTCGACGCGGCTGTATGCTCCTGCTGCTGTCTGCGCCTCTGGTACTGAACTTGTATCGTATCCTCTGATTGATCGATCCACGGCCCGGCGACGATATTATGCTCCTGCTGCTGTCTACGCCAGTGGTACTGAACTTGTATTGTATCCTCTGATTGATCGATCCACGGCCCGGCGACGATATTTGTCGACGATGGGCGCAGAAACTGTAACGTAAGCTACTAAAAGCCGGTCCACAACGGGTTTTGGATGGCTTCGCGTCGATCCGGGGATGGGTATGCTCCTGCTGCTGTCTGCGCCTCTGGTACTGGACTTGTAGCACATCCTCTGGTTGTTCGCTGCGACCCACTTACTTGCACCTGCTGTTGCGCTGTATGCTCCTTCCGCTGTCTGCGCCAGTGGTACTGAACTTGTATCGTATCCTCTGATTGATCGATCCACGGCCCGGCGACGATATTATGCTCCTGCGCAATCTTTCCGTCGACGCGGCTGTATGTTCCTGCTGCTGTCTGCGCCAGTGGTACTGAACTTGTATCGTATCCTCTGATTGATCGATCCATGGCCCGGCGACGATATTTGTTGACGATGGGAGCAAAAACTGTAACGTAAGCTACTAAAAGCCGATCCACAACGGGTTATGGATTCCTTCGCGTCGATCCGGGGATGGGTATGCTCCTGCGCTGTCTGCGCCTCTGGTACTGGACTTGTAGCACATCCTCTGGTTGTTTGCTGCGACCCATTTACTTGTACCAGCTAGCTCGGCGTTGGATGTATACGCTCAATTTTTCCGTCGTCGCGGCTGTATGCTCGTGCTGCTGTATGCGCCCCTGGTACTGAACTTGTATCGTATCCACTGGTTGATCGATCCACGGCCTGGCGAAGATTTGTGTCTACGATGGGGGCAGAAACTGTAACGTAAGCTACTAAGAGCCGGTCCACAACGGGTTGTGGATGGCTTCGCGTCGTTCCGGGGATGGGTATGCTCCTGCGCTGCCTGCGCCTCTGGTACTGGACTTGTAGCACATCCTCAGGATGTTTGCTGCGACCCACTTACTAGCACCAGCTGTTTTGTCGTTGGATGCTCCTGCTGCTGTCTGCGCCCCTGGTACTGAACTTGTATCGTATCCACTGGTTGATCGATCCACGGCCTGGCGAAGATTTTTGTCTACGATGGGCGCAGAAACTGTAACGTAAGCTACTAAAAGCCGGTCCACAACTGGTTTTGGATGGCTTCGCGTCGATCCGGGGATGAGTATGCTCCTGCGCTGTCTGTGCCTCTGGTACTGGACTTGTAGCACATCCTCTGATTGTTTGCTGCGACCCACTTACTTGCACCAGCTGGTTTGTCGTTGGATGTATGCGTGCAATCTTTCCGTCGACGCGGCTGTATGCTCCTGCAGCTGTCTGCGCCAGTGGTACTGAACTTGTATCGTATCCTCTGATTGATCGATCCACGGCCCGGCGACGATATTTGTCGACGATGGGCGCAGAAACTGTAACGTAAGCTACTAAAAGCCGGTCCACAACGGGTTTTGGATGGCTTCGCGTCAATCCGGGCATGGGTATGCTCCTGCGCTGTCTGCGCCTGTGGTACTGGACTTGTAGCACATCCTCTGATTGTTTGCTGCGACCCACTTACTTGCACCAGCTGGTTCGTCGTTGGATGTATGCGTTCCATCTTTCCGTCGACCCGGCTGTATGCTCCTGCTGCTGTCTGCGCCAGTGGTACTGAACTTGTATCGTATCCTCTGATTGATCGATCCACGGCCCGGCGACGATATTTGTCGACGATGTGCGCAGAAACTGTAACGTAAGCTACTTAAAGCCGGTCCACAACGGGTTTTGGATGGCTTCGCGTCGATCCGGGGATGGGTATGCTCCTGCGCTGTCTGCGCCTCTGGCACTGGACTTGTAGCACATCCTCTGATTGTTTGCTGCGACCCACTTACTTGCACCAGCTGGTTTGTCGTTAGATGTATGCGTGCCATCTTTCCGTCGACGCGGCTTTTTGCTCGTGCTGCTGTCTGCGCCAGTGGTACTGAACTTGTATCGTATCCACTGGTTGATCGATCCACGGCCCGGCGACGATATGTGTCGACGATGGGCGCAGAAACTGTAACGTAAGCTACTTAAAGCCGGTCCACAACGGGTTATGGATGGCTTCGCGGGATGGGTATGCTCCTGCGCTGTCTGCGCCTCTGGTACTGGACTTGTAGCACATCCTCTGGTTGTTAGCTGCGACCCAGGAACTTGTACCAGCTAGCTCGGCGTTGGATGTATGCGCTCAATTTTTCCGTCGTCGCGGCTGTATGCTCGTGCTGCTGTATGCGCCCCTGGTACTGAACTTGTATCGTATCCACTGGTTGATCGATCCACGGCCTGGCGAAGATGTTTGTCTACGATGGGCGCAGAAACTGTAACGTAAGCTACTAAAAGCCGGTCCGCAACTGGTTTTGGATGGCTTCGCGTCGATCCGGGGATGAGTATGCTCCTGCGCTGTCTGTGCCTCTGGTACTGGACTTGTAGCACATCCTCTGATTGTTTGCTGCGACCCACTTACTTGCATCAGCTGGTTTGTCGTTGGATGTATGCGTGCAATCTTTCCGTCGACGCGGCTGTATGCTCCTGCAGCTGTCTGCGCCAGTGGTACTGAACTTGTATCGTATCCTCTGATTGATCGATCCACGGCCCGGCGACGATATTTGTCGACGATGGGCGCAGAAACTGTAACGTAAGCTACTAAAAGCCGGTCCACAACGGGTTTTGGATGGCTTCGCGTCGATCCGGGGATGGGTATGCTCCTGCGCTGTCTGTGCCTCTGGTACTGGACTTGTAGCACATCCTCTGATTGTTTGCTGCGACCCACTTACTTGCACCAGCTGGTTTGTCGTTGGATGTATGCGTGCAATCTTTCCGTCGACGCGGCTGTATGCTCCTGCTGCTGTCTGCGCCAGTGGTACTGAACTTGTATCGTATCCTCTGATTGATCGATCCACGGCCCGGCGACGATATTTTTCGACGATGGGCGCAGAAACTGTAACGTAAGCTACTAAAAGCCGGTCCACAACGGGTTTTGGATGGCGGGATGGGTATGCTCCTGCGCTGTCTGCTCGACGATGGGCGCAGAAACTGTAACGTAAGCTACTTAAAGCCGGTCCACAACGGGTTTTGGATGACTTCGCGTCGATCCGGGGACGGGTATGCTCCTGCGCTGTCTGCGCCAGTGGTACTGGACTTGTAGCACATCCTCTGATTGTTTGCTGCGACCCACTTACTTGTACCAGCTAGCTCGGCGTTGGATGTATACGCTAAATTTTTCCGTCGTCGCGGCTGTATGCTCGTGCTGCTGTATGCGCCAGTGGTACTGAACTTGTATCGTATCCACTGGTTGATCGATCCACGGCCTGGCGAAGATTTGTGTCTACGATGGGCGCAGAAACTGTAACGTAAGCTACTAAAAGCCGGTCCACAACTGGTTTTGGATGGCTTCGCGTCGATCCGGGGATGAGTTTTCCGTCGTCGCGGCTGTATGCTCGTGCTGCTGTATGCGCCCCTGGTACTGAACTTGTATCGTATCCACTGGTTGATCGATCCACGGCCTGGCGAAGATTTGTGTCTACGATGGGGGCAGAAACTGTAACGTAATCTACTAAGAGCCGGTCCACAACGGGTTGTGGATGGCTTCGCGTCGTTCCGGGGATGGGTATGCTCCTGCGCTGCCTGCGCCTCTGGTACTGGACTTGTAGCACATCCTCAGGATGTTTGCTGCGATCCACTTACTAGCACCAGCTGTTTTGTCGTTGGATGCTCCTGCTGCTGTCTGCGCCCCTGGTACTGAACTTGTATCGTATCCACTGGTTGATCGATCCACGGCCTGGCGAAGATTTTTGTCTACGATGGGCGCAGAAACTGTAACGTAAGCTACTAAAAGCCGGTCCACAACTGGTTTTGGATGGCTTCGCGTCGATCCGGGGATGAGTATGCTCCTGCGCTGTCTGTGCCTCTGGTACTGGACTTGTAGCACATCCTCTGATTGTTTGCTGCGACCCACTTACTTGCACCAGCTGGTTTGTCGTTGGATGTATGCGTGCAATCTTTCCGTCGACGCGGCTGTATGCTCCTGCAGCTGTCTGCGCCAGTGGTACTGAACTTGTATCGTATCCTCTGATTGATCGATCCACGGCCCGGCGACGATATTTGTCGACGATGGGCGCAGAAACTGTAACGTAAGCTACTAAAAGCCGGTCCACAACGGGTTTTGGATGGCTTCGCGTCAATCCGGGCATGGGTATGCTCCTGCGCTGTCTGCGCCTGTGGTACTGGACTTGTAGCACATCCTCTGATTGTTTGCTGCGACCCACTTACTTGCACCAGCTGGTTCGTCGTTGGATATATGCGTTCCATCTTTCCGTCGACGCGGCTGTATGCTCGTGCTGCTGTATGCGCCAGTGGTACTGAACTTGTATCGTATCCTCTGATTGATCGATCCACGGCCCGGCGACGATATTTGTCGACGATGGGCGCAGAAACTGTAACGTAAGCTACTTAAAGCCGGTCCACAACGGGTTTTGGATGGCTTCGCGTCGATCCGGGGATGGGTATGCTCCTGCGCTGTCTGCGCCTCTGGCACTGGACTTGTAGCACATCCTCTGATTGTTTGCTGCGACCCACTTACTTGCACCAGCTGGTTTGTCGTTGGATGTATGCGTGCCATCTTTCCGTCGACGCGGCTTTTTGCTCGTGCTGCTGTCTGCGCCAGTGGTACTGAACTTGTATCGTATCCACTGGTTGATCGATCCACGGCCCGGCGACGATATGTGTTGACGATGGGCGCAGAAACTGTAACGTAAGCTACTTAAAGCCGGTCCACAACGGGTTATGGATGGCTTCGCGGGATGGGTATGCTCCTGCGCTGTCTGCGCCTCTGGTACTGGACTTGTAGCACATCCTCTGGTTGTTAGCTGCGACCCAGGAACTTGTACCAGCTAGCTCGGCGTTGGATGTATGCGCTCAATTTTTCCGTCGTCGCGGCTGTATGCTCGTGCTGCTGTATGCGCCCCTGGTACTGAACTTGTATCGTATCCACTGGTTGATCGATCCACGGCCAGGCGAAGATTTTTGTCTACGATGGGCGCAGAAACTGTAACGTAAGCTACTAAAAGCCGGTCCGCAACTGGTTTTGGATGGCTTCGCATCGATCCGGGGATGAGTATGCTCCTGCGCTGTCTGTGCCTCTGGTACTGGACTTGTAGCACATCCTCTGATTGTTTGCTGCGACCCACTTACTTGCATCAGCTGGTTTGTCGTTGGATGTATGCGTGCAATCTTTCCGTCGACGCGGCTGTATGCTCCTGCAGCTGTCTGCGCCAGTGGTACTGAACTTGTATCGTATCCTCTGATTGATCGATCCACGGCCCGGCGACGATATTTGTCGACGATGGGCGCAGAAACTGTAACGTAAGCTACTAAAAGCCGGTCCACAACGGGTTTTGGATGGCTTCGCGTCGATCCGGGGATGGGTATGCTCCTGCGCTGTCTGTGCCTCTGGTACTGGACTTGTAGCACATCCTCTGATTGTTTGCTGCGACCCACTTACTTGCACCAGCTGGTTTGTCGTTGGATGTATGCGTGCAATCTTTCCGTCGACGCGGCTGTATGCTCCTGCTGCTGTCTGCGCCAGTGGTACTGAACTTGTATCGTATCCTCTGATTGATCGATCCACGGCCCGGCGACGATATTTTTCGAGGATGGGCGCAGAAACTGTAACGTAAGCTACTAAAAGCCGGTCCACAACTGGTTTTGGATGGCTTCGCGTCGATCCGGGGATGGGTATGCTCCTGCGCTGTCTGCGCCTCTGGTACTGGACTTGTAGCACATCCTCTGATTGTTTGCTGCGACCCACTTACTTGCACCAGCTGGTTTGTCGTTGGATGTATGCGTGCAATCTTTCCGTCGACGCGGCTGTATGCTCCTGCAGCTGTATGCGCCAGTGGTACTGAACTTGTATCGTATCCTCTGATTGATCGATCCACGGCCCGGCGACGATATTTGTCGACGATGGGCGCATAAACTGTAACGTAAGCTACTTAAAGCCGGTCCACAACGGGTTTTGGATGGCTTCGCGTCGATCCGGGGATGGGTATGCTCCTGCGCTGTCTGTGCCTCTGGTACTGGACTTGTAGCACATCCTCTGATTGTTTGCTGCGACCCACTTACTTGCACCAGCTGGTTTGTCGTTGGATGTATGCGTGCAATCTTTCCGTCGACGCGGCTGTATGCTCGTGCTGCTGTATGCGCCAGTGGTACTGAACTTGTATCGTATCCACTGGTTGATCGATCCACGGCCTGGCGAAGATTTTTGTCTACGATGGGCGCAGAAACTGTAACGTAAGCTACTTAAAGCCGGTCCACAACTGGTTTTGGATGGCTTCGCGTCGATCCGGGGATGATTATGCTCCTGCGCTGTCTGTGCCTCTGGTACTGGACTTGTAGCACATCCTCTGATTGTTTGCTGCGACCCACTTACTTGCACCAGCTGGTTTGTCGTTGGATGTATGCGTGCAATCTTTCCGTCGACGCGGCTGTATGCTCTTGCAGCTGTCTGCGCCAGTGGTACTGAACTTGTATCGTATCCTCTGATTGATCGATCCACGGCCCGGCGACGATATTTGTCGATGATGGGCGCAGAAACTGTAACGTAAGCTACTAAAAGCCGGTCCACAATGGGTTTTGGATGGCTTCGCGTCGATCCGGGGATGGGTATGCTCCTGCGCTGTCTGTGCCTCTGGTACTGTACTTGTAGCACATCCTCTGATTGTTTGCTGCGACCCACTTACTTGCACCAGCTGGTTTGTCGTTGGATGTATGCGCGCAATCTTTCCGTCAACGCGGCTGTATGCTCCTGCTGCTGTCTGCGCCAGTGGTACTGAACTTGTATCGTATCCTCTGATTGATCGATCCACGGCCCGGCGACGATATTTGTCTACGATGGGCGCAGAAACTGTAACGTAAGCTACTAAAAGCCGGTCCACAACGGGTTTTGGATGGCTTCGCGTCAATCCGGGGATGGGTATGCTCCTGCGCTGTCTGCGCCTCTGGTACTGGACTTGTAGCACATCCTGCATGCTGCTGTCTGCGCCAGTGGTACTGAACTTGTATTGTATCCTCTGATTGATCGATCCACGGCCCGGCGGCGATATGTTTCGACGATGGGCGCAGAAACTGTAACGTAAGCTACTAAAAGCCGGTCCACAACGGGTTTTGGATGCTTCGCGGGATGGGTATGCTCCTGCGCTGTCTGCGCCTCTGGTACTGGACTTGTAGCACATCCTCTGGTTGTTAGCTGCGACCCAGGAACTTGTACCAGCTAGCTCGGCGTTGGATGTATGTGTGCTTTTCTTGATACTAAAGAACCTTCGTCGATGAATTTCTGGACCAATTTGGAGCCCGACACGCGCATGAAGGTGCACTCTTTGTGATGCGCTACGGCACCGGCAAGCAGTGTATTACCCGTACCCGGCGGACCGTATGGCAGCACCCCCTTCAGCTGAGCTATGCCGAGAGCATCGAACAGTTCCGGATGTTTCACCGGCAGCTCGATCACTTCCTTGATTTCCTTGATCTGCTCGTCCAACCCACCTACCATCTCGAAAATCGAGTCTGGGACTTTCTCCACCATCATCAGCGACACCAGCGGGTCCACCTTGTTCGGCAGGATCTTATGCAGGGTGTAGCTTTCATTACGCAGCGCCACATGGCAGTTGGTAACGTCGTTGATGCCAATGTTTTTATCAATAACCACCATAATCTTGCCCTCTGGATGACCTTGACCAGCACCTTCTTCTTATCCATAGGATGTAGCACTTCGCCGACTTAGCTGCCTTGCTCCTTGAGCAGTTGCAGCTTCTCGCGGAGTATCCTAACCTTTGCGTTCAGTTCGTTGCGCTGTGCCTGAAGACGTCGCTGGTGTTGGTTCTTCTCCGCCACGATAAACTGCATTTTCTGCACACAGTACGACCGGAAACCTCTTCCCCTTGGGGGATGCACCTCCATGGTACTGATTTCACGCATTTTCACGTATCCGAAGGCAATAGGAAATTCATAAAAAACTAGAATATTTTCAGGCAAAATTGCTTCTCACTGCTCAGAACCTACGCTTCAACTCTGGTAAATGCCCACTTGACAAAAACTTGCATGCAAACTCCTAATTTTGTGTCACCTCGAATTTTGCCATACAAAATCTAGGAGAAAATAGGAAAAGTTGGGAGAAGTTGAGCCCAGGCTTATGAGCGTGTGTGAGTGAGGACGTGCAGCCCAGATTGATGCGTGTGTTGGTGCGAACCATGGAATTTATGTATGTAGTAGTGATAAATGGTTTCTTTCGGTTGGTAGCGCACAATAAAATGTCAAAATTGATATTCGAAGAATTTCTGTTTATTCAGAACGCAATCACAATTTGTCTCCCTCATTTTTACACAAGTGCGCATTTTTTTGGCTCCGTTATTAAGGTAAGATTTCCTCGTTTTTCTTAACTAAATTGTGTTGAAATACTACAATGTAATGCTTACAATAATATTTACACAAATTTCAGATGTCCTCACCGAACAATCCGTTGGCAGACGTTGCCAAAGAATTAGCTTTGATTCGCCGGCGCCTGGCACGGCAAGATATCCAACACGACAATACTAATTCAAGGATAGAAGAGCTGCATGCGAAGGTAGACATAATAACAAACCTGCTAGTGAAATTTCTAGAGGCACAAATTCCATCCCAGCAAATCCACGGCGGCACAGCAGAACATGTATCCCAGCAAGCAGAAGAAATAGAAGTAGCAAACCAAACAGTAGAAGTCGAATTAGCCATTCCATTTACCTCAGTCCAAACGATGGAGGAGATGGATTTGCTGGAAGAAAGATTGCAAAAGAATGAAGAACAGATTAGATTCAAAAAGTGGGTAGATAGAAATGTGCGCAAAGGCCCACCGAAACAACGAGCCTGCGATGCACTATGTGCCATAATAAAACCGGAAATACTAACCAAACTATCTTGGACAGGGAGAGGGCAAAAGGTCGCCATCACTAGGTTTAAAAAAATTCTAAACGTTATCCAAGAAGTAGCAGGAAACATTTCAGATGAGGAATTGAAAAAGTGGCTGCAGCTAAAGTTACTGCACAGCGATAACGTTATAAAAAAGAAATATGTAAATAAAGCTAGTTCCCAAGATTAGTATAGTCAGTTTTTTTACACATGTTCCTTTTTTTTTGTTATATTTATAGTTAGTAAGCTATGAATTATCCTGTGTAGTGAATTATTCTGTGATGAACTAAACATAATTTTTAAAAACATGTCATGAATTTTATTTGTCCCCTACATAACATCCTCTGAAAGAAAAATAATAATAACGAAAGAAGAGACTTTGATTCCGTTTAAGGAAAAAGTTAATTTAAACAATAATACTACATGACACATGCTTAATACCAATCAATGGTGATGAAATAATGATGATGCCCCACCCCTTTCCCGTGTACAGATTGAGAAGAAAATCGATGAATTTATAACGAGAAGAATGGAATTTATAACAAGCAACTAACGAAAGTAAATTTCAATCAAGTACACCGTCTTTATGTTTTTTCAAAGCATAAACAACATCATCATCATTATTTTACCAACCAAATTTTAACACAAAAGATAAAGAAGTATAAAATCATATGCTATTTTGTACCCGCCACCAACAGAATATTGAAAACACCCTGGAATGCAAAATTTAACATTTCCACTTCAACATGCAAACTATAAGGACATGCAAACTTAGTTAGTAATGAAAGTGTGTAACAAAGGAATAAAAAGTATAGATTGGTTCGAATCTTCTGAAAATTCATCAACATCAAAATAGGCGAGAGGACGAGGAGGTAAGGTAATGGCAACTAATTTACATTTAATTGATTCAATGTTAAGTTTTACTCTGTTAGAAGGGATGTATGAGTTAACTTTGTAAATATTCAAGTCAGTAGACTTTAATTGGAGAGTAGAAACCCCGTCTTCCATGTTAATACTAAAATAATCTTCCTTATTTGCATATTGAATTCCAATGATCTGTAAAGAATTTAATTCAGAAATGTCTACTCTCAAAAATTTTACTACATCATTAGATTTAAAAAAACCATTGATTTCTAAAGTTAGGCATCAAAACAAAACTGGATGAAACATGCACTCCAACACCATTAGTTGTTAAACATGGATATTTCTTTTTATTTGAATGGATAGATGCATACATTGATTCTAATGCCTTTTACCTGCTTCTTACTTGTTCTAAACATTTTGAACCTTTCTTAACGCACCGTTTGAAAAACTGTGAAAAATTCTCAAAATCATATGCTGAAAAATTCTCCAACTGTCCATGTACTTCAAAGTCTTCATGAACGTGCAAAAGATTGTGAACGTTACTGGTCATGTGAGTACGACCATAATGACTTGAAAAATCTATTACAAATTTTGAAAGCATTATATGTGCAAGGGGGATCAACTCTCGATATGCCGAGGAAGAAACAATTGTGACACTACAAAAGTAAAGAAGGTAATGATGATAACCTTCAATATGCAAATAATCTTTGTAAATTACTGGGCTAATGTAGTGAAGGAAAGACCTAAACTCGGTTGCTTTCCAATACTGAATAGAAGCAAGATATCGAAATGGTCGATGTATTTCAGAAGGAAGCTTGGTTTTTTCCATAAAATGCGAAATGTTGTTCTTTTGGTCACTGGACCACCGATGAAAGCTTTGCATTCTATTGTTCAAAAGGCCTACAAGGATTTTACGACTAACACCCAAATCAATAAGGTGCAATCGATCAGTTACTGGAAAATTAATAATCATATTTAAATTTGAAATATCTTCTAAAGGTGAACGTTTTATTTTATGATGCTCCATGTCATCCCGTGAACGGAAGCTTGCATCTATACGCGGTGGTGCAGGTGGATAGTCGAAAATTACTTTACCCTCCGGCTGTATATGCACTCCAACAGTGGTGCACTTCGTGCATCCATGTTTTGCCGAAAATCCCATAACCGACTTAATAAAAGCCCGGGCTGGGGAATCGGCGATAAAAGCACTCACACGAACCTCCACTCTTTTCTCGCCAAAGTGTATTCCTGTTGACTGCAAAATGTTCAACTCCTCCACGAGTGGGCGCAAAAATGGAACCAAGTTGTCTGGTTTTTTTTTGCCGCAAAATACACTTGCAACCATTACCGGACATTCGGGCAATTCATTCACTTTAAAAAGAATTGGCCACAACTGCGTTGCGCTACTTTTAAAAAGAGGAAAATCCCCACTCCTGGAATGTTTTCTTTGAAACAATTCCTCAGGGCGTTTTCAATCCCTGAGTACCAAAAATCTCCACCAGGTAGTTTATGGATCTCGCTTGCAACTTTGGGAATTCCCAATAGCGTACGACCATCCTTAGGAAGTTCGTCGTGACCGAACTTTCTCAAAATTGCCAGCATCAAATTGAGAAAATTGCGGGAAAGAAGACCTACAAGCCCCAAATATCTCAAAGCCTCTTGCAACGTTGTAAAGGAATCTAAGAAGCTATAAGCTTCTTTCCAAAACTCTTCACCTGGCTCTTCAACACCATGTTCATTGTATTCCGCATCTTCTTCGGCACGATCGAAAGCATCATTGATAGTATTGCTACCTTCTAAACCTCCACTAGTATTAATAAAAACGGGTTCAGAACACTGGATGTTAGTGTTGTTAATATTTACATCTAGACCCCTACTACCGCCACCGCTACCTCCAGAATCATCATCATCATTCAAGTTATCTGAAAAGATAAAAAATACAAAAAGGTACAATTAGTAGAGTTACGAACAAAAGTTCTTGAAGACATATATTTGCGTTTCTCGAAGCCCTGTGTAGTACCGTAGGATGTTCTTTAGCCAGTTTAATTGCTCAACAACTTTTAACGGCTTATACTAACGGGAAGAATGCACTGATCTCTGGTCGCCACCATTTACTTATAGATTAAGGGATAAAGACAAGAAGCGGAATGTACTGTTCAGTGTTGAAATCAAGCAGAAACTTCATAGCAGGACTTAAACCTTCATGGCACGACCCATATGAGGCGGCGCCGGATCCAGCAATAAAACCCGGGGTTTGTGCTGCCCACCTGCCGGCACAGTGTTTGCTTCATTGTATAAGGCTGCTTCTGGGTCAGGCTGATCCATTCAATCAATACTTCAAGTAGAAAAAAACCAAACGCGATAGGCTCCACAAATGTAATTCTTTCTTCCGGACGGTTCTAGATCTTCCATCAATCATGAATCAAACAAATCTTCCAAATGATAAACAGTCCCCTGATGGTGTTGAAAGTTCACCTTCAACATAAAAACCAAGTACAAATAATTGAGACTAAATAGCATCCAATGCGATTGTTTTTCGCAAAATGAAAATTAACAAATCGTTCACATGTTTTGCACCTCCGACTGCTTTAGCATTTCAAAGCAGAACACCAACACAAACTAGTAACTATTCGCGAGTAAACGATTTGCGATTGAAATAGGAATATTCAGTTTAATTTAATGTTTTCACCATTCACATTGCAAGCATAATCACGGTAGCGATTTCACTATATTGATTTAACACAAAAAAAAAAACATTACACTTACCAAACATTGGGCCAGCAGGTGTCGGAGTCAAACCGGAGCCCGATGCCAGCATTTGACGATATTCTGCATCGTAAACTCGCTCTTCTTCCTCTAGACTTCGACGGACCTTCCGATAAATTGATGATCTCGATGTCATGTTGAATGGTTGGTTCTGGATTGCTGTTTTCTACAAACATTCAAAACATAGTTTAGTTCAACTCGCTTGCTGTTTTGTTTCTGAGCCGGCTTCTCGAACTTGTCATTTTTTCACTGACGCGTCGCGACAGGTACGTACGTACCATTTCTTTCACTAACACAGACAACCCAGGTAAATCGCTGTGTACAGACACGGGAAGCTCCGTTTATATCACTCGGGTTCACTAAAGCTTGTTTACAAGGACCGAAACTTGTACGGTAACGGTCAAAATGACTAGTGGGTGTCTGCTCTCGTTTGACAGCTGTTGCAAGGCTGTGTTTGACAGCTGTTACAGGGCTGTGTTTGACATCTGTTGCAGGGCTGTGTTCATGGCCGCGTTACAATAAATGGTAAGTTGAATATATAAATGGTAACCACAAAATACGGCGTTGATCCGATTCCTGTACCCGGAAATGTACTTGTTTGGGAAACGGCTAAAATATATCGTAGTAAACGGCCAAAGATGTTCATAACATAGCGGTTTTTAATAAAAAAATTTGAAAAATGTTTTTTGTGAATCGTTCTGATTGCCCTATCATGTTATCGTTTGGTTTGTAAAATGGTAGCGCACTTTTGAACCATTCATAATTTGCGTGATATGCGCAATGGTTTTTGTGCGTGAACCATTGAACCACTGAACAGTGCGTTTGTTATCTAAACCCAGTATGTTAATTAAAGTTCTCACATGTACCAACTATGTTTGTTGTATGTTTACCCACCAACTGAAAAAATACAACAGCATTAATTTGGTTCATCTAATAGTGTTTATCGTTAACAAGGCAATAACTATATTCAACAGCGCTTCAATGGGACTGTACTCAATTAATATTTGTATGAATTTTAAATATTTGTCAGAGAAAATTTCAACTATCATAGAAAGCATAGCGCTAGCAAAATCAGGCTTGACTAATATACGGTTATTGAGTCAGGATGAGTTAGATTTAACAATTACAGAGATAAGAAATTAAAGCTTAAAGCAAACACAAAGCAATCAGCAAAAATTAACTCGTATTAATTTTAAACGTCCCCCAGTTGAAACAAGAGATTTATCAGAAAATTCAAATTTTCCCTATCAACAATAAATGTAAGAAAAAAAATGTACACAATCCCTATCACCTAACGCACAAATCCTCCACATACATCGTTTCTTCTTAATTAATGGCGGACAAGAATAATCACATAAATATATATAATGTAATATTTGATTCACCGAATTTGTCCTATGTACATGCACCAACTATGTTTGTTGTATGTTTACCCACCAAGTGAAAATATACAACAGCATTAATTTGGTTCATCTAATAGTGTTTATCGTTAACAAGGCAATAACTATTTTCAACAGCACTTCAATGGGACTGTACTCAATTAATATTTTTATGAATTCTAAATATTTGTCAGAGAAAATTTCAACTATCATAGAAAGTATAGCTAGCAATATCAGGCTTCACAAATATACGGTTATTGAGTCAGGATGAGTTAGATTTAACAATTAAAGAGATAAGAAATTAAAGCTTAAACAAACACAAAGCAATCAGCAAAAATGAACTCGTAATTAATTGTAAACTTTCCCTCGATGCAACAAGAGATTTATCAGAAAATTCAAATTTTCCCAATCAACAATAAATGAAAGCAATTACATGTACACAATCCCTATCACCTATCCCACCTATCTTCCACATAAATCGTCTCTTCTTAATTAATGACGGACAAGAATAATTAAATAAATATATATAATGTATTATTTGACGCACCGAATTTGTCCTATTTACATGTACCAACTATGCTTGTTGTATGTTTACCCACCAACTGAAAAAATACAACAGCATTAATTTGGTTCATCTAATAGTGTTTATCGTTAAAAAGGGAATAACTATAATCAACAGCGCTGTGCATACGATCATCGAAGCTCTAACATACACGAACACAAAGCAATCAGCAAAAATTAACTCGTATTAATTGTAAACGTTCCCCAGTTACAACAAGAGATTTATCAGAGCATTCAAATTTTCCCTATCAACAATAAATGTAAGAAACAACATGTACACAATCCCTATCACCTATTCCACAAATCCTCCACATACATCGTTTCTTCTTAATTAATGGCGGACAAGAATAATTACATAAATATATATAATGTATTATTTGACTCACCGAATTTGTCCTATGTACATGTACCAACTATGTTTGTTGTATGTTTACCCACCAACTGAAAAAATACAACAGCATTAATTTGGTTCATCTAATAGTGTTTATCGTTAAAAAGGCAATAACTATATTGAACAGTGCTTCAATGGGACTGTACTCAATTAATGTTTTTTTGAATTCTAAATATTTGTCAGAGAAAATTTTAACTATCATAGAAAGCATAGCGCTAGCAAAATCAGGCTTGACAAATATCAAACAATTAGAGAGATAAGAAATTACAGCTTGCAGTGCATACGGTCATCGAAGCCCTAACATACACAAACGCAAAGCAATCAGCAAAAATTAACTCGTATTAATTGTAAACGTTCCCCAGTTGCAACAAGAGAATTATCAGAGAATTCAAATTTTCCCTATCAACAATAAATGTAAGAAACAACATGTACACAATCCCTATCACCTATTCCACAAATCCTCCATATGCATCGTTTCTTCTTAATTAATGGCGGACAAGAATAATTACATAAATATATATAATGTATTATTTGACTCACCGAATTTGTCCTATGTACATGTACCAACTATGTTTGTTGTATGTTTACCCACCAACTGAAAAAATACAACAGCATTAATTTGGTTCATCTAATAGTGTTTATCGTTAAAAAGGCAATAACTATATTGAACAGTGCTTCAATGGGACTGTACTCAATTAATGTTTTTTTGAATTCTAAATATTTGTCAGAGAAAATTTTAACTATCATAGAAAGCATAGCGCTAGCAAAATCAGGCTTGACTAATATACGGTTATTGAGTCAGGATGAGTTAGATTTAACAATTACAGAGATAAGAAATTAAAGCTTGCAGTGCATACTATCATCGAAGCCCTAACATACACACACACAAAGCAATCAGCAAAAATGAACTCGTATTAATTGTAAACGTTCCCCAGTTGCAACAAGAGATTTATCAGAGAATTCAAATTTTCCCTATCAACAATAAATGTAAGAAACAAAATGTACACAATCCCTATCACCTATTCCACAAATCCTCCACATACATCGTTTCTTCTTAATTAATGGCGGACAAGAATAATTACATAAATATATATAATGTATTATTTGACTCACCGAATTTGTCCTATGTACATGTACCAACTATGTTTGTTGTATGTTTACCCACCAACTGAAAAAATACAACAGCATTAATTTGGTTCATCTAATAGTGTTTATCGTTAACAAGGCAATAACTATATTCAACAGCGCTTCAATGGGACTTTACTCAATTAATATTTTTATGAATTCTAAATATTTGTCAGAGAAAATTTCAACTATCATAGAAAGCATAGTGGTAGCAAAATCAGGCTTGACAAATATCAAACAATTAGAGAGATAAGAAATTAAAGCTTGCAGTGCATACGGTCATCGAAGCCCTAACATACACAAACACAAAGCAATCAGCAAAAATGAACTCGTATTAATTGTAAACGTTCCCCAGTTGCAACAAGAGATTTATCAGAGAATTCAAATTTTCCCTATCAACAATAAATGTAAGAAACAATATGTACACAATCCCTATCACCTATTCCACAAATCCTCCACATACATCGTTTCTTCTTAATTAATGGCGGACAAGAATAATTACATAAATATATATAATGTATTATTTGACTCACCGAATTTGTCCTATGTACATGTACCAACTATGTTTGTTGTATGTTTACCCACCAACTGAAAAAATACAACAGCATTAATTTGGTTCATCTAATAGTGTTTATCGTTAAAAAGGCAATAACTATATTGAACAGTGCTTCAATGGGACTGTACTCAATTAATATTTTTATGAATTTTAAATATTTGTCAGAGAAAATTTCAACTATCATAGAAAGCATAGTGCTAGCAAAATCAGGCTTGACAAATATCAAACAAATAGAGAGATAAGAAATTAAAGCTTGCAGTGCATACGGTCATCGAAGCCCTAACATACACAAACACAAAGCAATCAGCAAAAATGAACTCGTATTAATTGTAAACGTTCCCCAGTTGCAACAAGAGATTTATCAGAGAATTCAAATTTTCCCTATCAACAATAAATGTAAGAAACAATATGTACACAATCCCTATCACCTATTCCACAAATCCTCCACATACATCGTTTCTTCTTAATTAATGGCGGACAAGAATAATTACATAAATATATATAATGTATTATTTGACACACCGAATTTGTCCTATGTACATGTACCAACTATGTTTGTTGTATGTTTACCCACCAGCTGAAAAAATACAACAGCATTAATTTGGTTCATCTAATAGTGTTTATCGTTAAAAAGGCAATAACAATATTGAACAGTGCTTCAATGGGACTGTACTCAATTAATATTTTTATGAATTCTAAATATTTGTCAGAGAAAATTTCAACTATCATAGAAAGCATAGTGCTAGCAAAATCAGGCTTGACAAATATATGGTTATTGAGTCAGGATGAGTTAGATTTAACAATTACAGATATAAGAAATTAAAGCTTGCAGTGCATATGACCATCGAAGCCCTAACATACACGAACACAAAGCAATAAGCAAAAATTAACTCGTATTAATTGAAAACTTTCCCCACATGCAACAAGAGATTTATCAGAACATTCAAATAGTCCCTATCAACAATAAATGTATGAAACAACATGTACATTATCCCTATCACCTATTCCACAAATTCTCCACATTCATCGTTTCTTCTTAATTAATGGCGGACAAGAATAATTACATAAATATATATAATGTATTATTTGACTCACCGAATTTGTCCTATATACATGTACCAACTATGTTTGTTGTATGTTTACCCACCAACTGAAAAAATACAACAGCATTAATTTGGTTCATCTAATAGTGTTTATCGTTTAAAAGGCAATAACTATATTCAACAGCGCTTCAATGGGACTGTACTCAATTAATATTTTTATGAATTTTAAATATTTGTCAGAGAAAATTTCAACTATCATAGAAAGCATAGCGCTAGCAAAATCAGGCTTGACAAATATCAAACAATTAGAGAGATAAGAAATTACAGCTTGCAGTGCATACGGTCATCGAAGCCCTAACATACACAAACGCAAAGCAATCAGCAAAAATGAACTCGTATTAATTGTAAACGTTCCCCAGTTGCAACAAGAGAATTATCAGAGAATTCAAATTTTCCCTATCAACAATAAATGTAAGAAACAACATGTACACAATCCCTATCACCTATTCCACAAATCCTCCACATACATCGTTTCTTCTTAATTAATGGCGGACAAGAATAATTACATAAATATATATAATGTATTATTTGACTCACCGAATTTGTCCTATGTACATGTACCAACTATGTTTGTTGTATGTTTACCCACCAACTGAAAAAATACAACAGCATTAATTTGGTTCATCTAATAGTGTTTATCGTTAAAAAGGCAATAACTATATTGAACAGTGCTTCAATGGGACTGTACTCAATTAATGTTTTTTTGAATTCTAAATATTTGTCAGAGAAAATTTTAACTATCATAGAAAGCATAGCGCTAGCAAAATCAGGCTTGACTAATATACGGTTATTGAGTCAGGATGAGTTAGATTTAACAATTACAGAGATAAGAAATTAAAGCTTGCAGTGCATACTATCATCGAAGCCCTAACATACACACACACAAAGCAATCAGCAAAAATGAACTCGTATTAATTGTAAACGTTCCCCAGTTGCAACAAGAGATTTATCAGAGAATTCAAATTTTCCCTATCAACAATAAATGTAAGAAACAAAATGTACACAATCCCTATCACCTATTCCACAAATCCTCCACATACATCGTTTCTTCTTAATTAATGGCGGACAAGAATAATTACATAAATATATATAATGTATTATTTGACTCACCGAATTTGTCCTATGTACATGTACCAACTATGTTTGTTGTATGTTTACCCACCAACTGAAAAAATACAACAGCATTAATTTGGTTCATCTAATAGTGTTTATCGTTAACAAGGCAATAACTATATTCAACAGCGCTTCAATGGGACTTTACTCAATTAATATTTTTATGAATTCTAAATATTTGTCAGAGAAAATTTCAACTATCATAGAAAGCATAGTGGTAGCAAAATCAGGCTTGACAAATATCAAACAATTAGAGAGATAAGAAATTAAAGCTTGCAGTGCATACGGTCATCGAAGCCCTAACATACACAAACACAAAGCAATCAGCAAAAATGAACTCGTATTAATTGTAAACGTTCCCCAGTTGCAACAAGAGATTTATCAGAGAATTCAAATTTTCCCTATCAACAATAAATGTAAGAAACAATATGTACACAATCCCTATCACCTATTCCACAAATCCTCCACATACATCGTTTCTTCTTAATTAATGGCGGACAAGAATAATTACATAAATATATATAATGTATTATTTGACACACCGAATTTGTCCTATGTACATGTACCAACTATGTTTGTTGTATGTTTACCCACCAACTGAAAAAATACAACAGCATTAATTTGGTTCATCTAATAGTGTTTATCGTTAAAAAGGCAATAACTATATTGAACAGTGCTTCAATGGGACTGTACTCAATTAATATTTTTATGAATTCTAAATATTTGTCAGAGAAAATTTCAACTATCATAGAAAGCATAGTGCTAGCAAAATCAGGCTTGACAAATATTTGGTTATTGAGTCAGGATGAGTTAGATTTAACAATTACAGATATAAGAAATTAAAGCTTGCAGTGCATATGACCATCGAAGCCCTAACATACACGAACACAAAGCAATAAGCAAAAATTAACTCGTATTAATTGAAAACTTTCCCCACATGCAACAAGAGATTTATCAGAACATTCAAATAGTCCCTATCAACAATAAATGTATGAAACAACATGTACATTATCCCTATCACCTATTCCACAAATTCTCCACATTCATCGTTTCTTCTTAATTAATGGCGGACAAGAATAATTACATAAATATATATAATGTATTATTTGACTCACCGAATTTGTCCTATATACATGTACCAACTATGTTTGTTGTATGTTTACCCACCAACTGAAAAAATACAACAGCATTAATTTGGTTCATCTAATAGTGTTGATCGTTTAAAAGGCAATAACTATATTCAACAGCGCTTCAATGGGACTGTACTCAATTAATATTTTTAAGAATTCTGAATATTTGTCAGAGAAAATTTCAACTATCATAGAAAGCATAACGCTAGCAAAATCGGGCCTAACAAATATATGGTTATTGGGTCAGGATGAGTTAGATTTAACAATTACAGATATAAGAAATTAAAGCTTGCAGTGCATACTATCATCGAAGCCCTAACTTACACACACACAAAGCAATCAGCAGAAATTAACTCGTATTAAATTGTAAACTTTCCCCAGATGCTACAAGAGATTAATCAGAATATTCAAATTTTCCCTATCAACAATAAATGTATGAAAAAACATGTACACAATCCCTATCACCTATTCCACAAATCCTCCACATACATCGTTTCTTCTTAATTAATGGCGGACAAGAATAATTACATAAATATATATAATGTATTATTTGACTCACCGAATTTGTCCTATGTACATGTACCAACTATGTTTGTTGTATGTTTACCCACCAACTGAAAAAATACAACAGCATTAATTTGGTTCATCTGATAGTGTTTATCGTTAACAAGGCAATAACTATATTCAACAGCGCTTCAATGGGACTTTACTCAATTAATATTTTTATGAATTCTAAATATTTGTCAGAGAAAATTTCAACTATCATAGAAAGCATAGCGCTAGCAAAATCAGGCTTGACTAATATACGGTTATTGAGTCAGGATGAGTTAGATTTAACAATTACAGATATAAGAAATTAAAGCTTGCAGTGCATATGACCATCGAAGCCCTAACATACACGAATACAAAGCAATCAGCAAAAATTAACTCGTATTAATTGTAAACGTTCCCCAGTTGCAAAAAGAGATTTATCAGAACATTCAAATTGTCCCTATCAACAATAAATGTATGAAAAAACATGTACACAATCCCTATCACCTATCCCACAAATTCTCCACATTCATCGTTTCTTCTTAATTAATGGCGGACAAGAATAATTACATAAATATATATAATGTATTATTTGACTCACCGAATTTATCCTATGTACATGTACCAACTATGTTTGTTGTATGTTTACCCACCAACTGAAAAAATACAACAGCATTAATTTGGTTCATCTAATAGAGTTTATCGTTAACAAGGCAATAGCTATATTCAACAGCGCTTCAATGGGACTTTACTCAATTAATATTTTTATGAATTCTGAATATTTGTCAGAGAAAATTTTAACTATCATAGAAAGCATAGCGCTAGCAAAATCAGGCTTGACAAATATCAAACAATTAGAGAGATAAGAAATTACAGCTTGCAGTGCATACGGTCATCGAAGCCCTAACATACACAAACACAAAGCAATCAGCAAAAATGAACTCGTATTAATTGTAAACGTTCCCCAGTTGCAACAAGAGAATTATCAGAGAATTCAAATTTTCCCTATCAACAATAAATGTAAGAAACAACATGTACACAATCCCTATCACCTATTCCACAAATCCTCCACATACATCGTTTCTTCTTAATTAATGGCGGACAAGAATAATTACATAAATATATATAATGTATTATTTGACTCACCGAATTTGTCCTATGTACATGTACCAACTATGTTTGTTGTATGTTTACCCACCAACTGAAAAAATACAACAGCATTAATTTGGTTCATCTAATAGTGTTTATCGTTAAAAAGGCAATAACTATATTGAACAGTGCTTCAATGGGACTGTACTCAATTAATGTTTTTTTGAATTCTAAATATTTGTCAGAGAAAATTTTAACTATCATAGAAAGCATAGCGCTAGCAAAATCAGGCTTGACTAATATACGGTTATTGAGTCAGGATGAGTTAGATTTAACAATTACAGAGATAAGAAATTAAAGCTTGCAGTGCATACTATCATCGAAGCCCTAACATACACACACACAAAGCAATCAGCAAAAATGAACTCGTATTAATTGTAAACGTTCCCCAGTTGCAACAAGAGATTTATCAGAGAATTCAAATTTTCCCTATCAACAATAAATGTAAGAAACAAAATGTACACAATCCCTATCACCTATCCCACAAATTCTCCACATTCATCGTTTCTTCTTAATTAATGGCGGACAAGAATAATTACATAAATATATATAATGTATTATTTGACTCACCGAATTTATCCTATGTACATGTACCAACTATGTTTGTTGTATGTTTACCCACCAACTGAAAAAATACAACAGCATTAATTTGGTTCATCTAATAGAGTTTATCGTTAACAAGGCAATAGCTATATTCAACAGCGCTTCAATGGGACTTTACTCAATTAATATTTTTATGAATTCTGAATATTTGTCAGAGAAAATTTTAACTATCATAGAAAGCATAGCGCTAGCAAAATCAGGCTTGACAAATATCAAACAATTAGAGAGATAAGAAATTACAGCTTGCAGTGCATACGGTCATCGAAGCCCTAACATACACAAACACAAAGCAATCAGCAAAAATGAACTCGTATTAATTGTAAACGTTCCCCAGTTGCAACAAGAGAATTATCAGAGAATTCAAATTTTCCCTATCAACAATAAATGTAAGAAACAACATGTACACAATCCCTATCACCTATTCCACAAATCCTCCACATACATCGTTTCTTCTTAATTAATGGCGGACAAGAATAATTACATAAATATATATAATGTATTATTTGACTCACCGAATTTGTCCTATGTACATGTACCAACTATGTTTGTTGTATGTTTACCCACCAACTGAAAAAATACAACAGCATTAATTTGGTTCATCTAATAGTGTTTATCGTTAAAAAGGCAATAACTATATTGAACAGTGCTTCAATGGGACTGTACTCAATTAATGTTTTTTTGAATTCTAAATATTTGTCAGAGAAAATTTTAACTATCATAGAAAGCATAGCGCTAGCAAAATCAGGCTTGACTAATATACGGTTATTGAGTCAGGATGAGTTAGATTTAACAATTACAGAGATAAGAAATTAAAGCTTGCAGTGCATACTATCATCGAAGCCCTAACATACACACACACAAAGCAATCAGCAAAAATGAACTCGTATTAATTGTAAACGTTCCCCAGTTGCAACAAGAGATTTATCAGAGAATTCAAATTTTCCCTATCAACAATAAATGTAAGAAACAAAATGTACACAATCCCTATCACCTATTCCACAAATCTTCCACATACATCGTTTCTTCTTAATTAATGGCGGACAAGAATAATTACATAAATATATATAATGTATTATTTGACTCACCGAATTTGTCCTATGTACATGTACCAACTATGTTTGTTGTATGTTTACCCACCAACTGAAAAAATACAACAGCATTAATTTGGTTCATCTAATAGTGTTTATCGTTAAAAAGGCAATAACTATATTGAACAGTGCTTCAATGGGACTGTACTCAATTAATATTTTTATGAATTCTAAATATTTGTCAGAGAAAATTTCAACTATCATAGAAAGCATAGTGCTAGCAAAATCAGGCTTGACAAATATCAAACAATTAGAGAGATAAGAAATTAAAGCTTGCAGTGCATACGGTCATCGAAGCCCTAACATACACAAACACAAAGCAATCAGCAAAAATGAACTCGTATTAATTGTAAACGTTCCCCAGTTGCAACAAGAGATTTATCAGAGAATTCAAATTTTCCCTATCAACAATAAATGTAAGAAACAATATGTACACAATCCCTATCACCTATTCCACAAATCCTCCACATACATCGTTTCTTCTTAATTAATGGCGGACAAGAATAATTACATAAATATATATAATGTATTATTTGACACACCGAATTTGTCCTATGTACATGTACCAACTATGTTTGTTGTATGTTTACCAACCAACTGAAAAAATACAACAGCATTAATTTGGTTCATCTAATAGTGTTTATCGTTAAAAAGGCAATAACTATATTGAACAGTGCTTCAATGGGACTGTACTCAATTAATATTTTTATGAATTCTAAATATTTGTCAGAGAAAATTTCAACTATCATAGAAAGCATAGTGCTAGCAAAATCAGGCTTGACAAATATATGGTTATTGAGTCAGGATGAGTTAGATTTAACAATTACAGATATAAGAAATTAAAGCTTGCAGTGCATATGACCATCGAAGCCCTAACATACACGAACACAAAGCAATAAGCAAAAATTAACTCGTATTAATTGAAAACTTTCCCCACATGCAACAAGAGATTTATCAGAACATTCAAATAGTCCCTATCAACAATAAATGTATGAAACAACATGTACATTATCCCTATCACCTATTCCACAAATTCTCCACATTCATCGTTTCTTCTTAATTAATGGCGGACAAGAATAATTACATAAATATATATAATGTATTATTTGACTCACCGAATTTGTCCTATATACATGTACCAACTATGTTTGTTGTATGTTTACCCACCAACTGAAAAAATACAACAGCATTAATTTGGTTCATCTAATAGTGTTGATCGTTTAAAAGGCAATAACTATATTCAACAGCGCTTCAATGGGACTGTACTCAATTAATATTTTTAAGAATTCTGAATATTTGTCAGAGAAAATTTCAACTATCATAGAAAGCATAACGCTAGCAAAATCGGGCCTAACAAATATATGGTTATTGGGTCAGGATGAGTTAGATTTAACAATTACAGATATAAGAAATTCAAGCTTGCAGTGCATACTATCATCGAAGCCCTAACTTACACACACACAAAGCAATCAGCAGAAATTAACTCGTATTAATTGTAAACTTTCCCCAGATGCTACAAGAGATTAATCAGAATATTCAAATTTTCCCTATCAACAATAAATGTATGAAAAAACATGTACACAATCCCTATCACCTATTCCACAAATCCTCCACATACATCGTTTCTTCTTAATTAATGGCGGACAAGAATAATTACATAAATATATATAATGTATTATTTGACTCACCGAATTTGTCCTATGTACATGTACCAACTATGTTTGTTGTATGTTTACCCACCAACTGAAAAAATACAACAGCATTAATTTGGTTCATCTGATAGTGTTTATCGTTAACAAGGCAATAACTATATTCAACAGCGCTTCAATGGGACTTTACTCAATTAATATTTTTATGAATTCTAAATATTTGTCAGAGAAAATTTCAACTATCATAGAAAGCATAGCGCTAGCAATATCAGGCTTGACTAATATACGGTTATTGAGTCAGGATGAGTTAGATTTAACAATTACAGATATAAGAAATTAAAGCTTGCAGTGCATATGACCATCGAAGCCCTAACATACACGAATACAAAGCAATCAGCAAAAATTAACTCGTATTAATTGTAAACGTTCCCCAGTTGCAAAAAGAGATTTATCAGAACATTCAAATTGTCCCTATCAACAATAAATGTATGAAAAAACATGTACACAATCCCTATCACCTATCCCACAAATTCTCCACATTCATCGTTTCTTCTTAATTAATGGCGGACAAGAATAATTACATAAATATATATAATGTATTATTTGACTCACCGAATTTATCCTATGTACATGTACCAACTATGTTTGTTGTATGTTTACCCACCAACTGAAAAAATACAACAGCATTAATTTGGTTCATCTAATAGTGTTGATCGTTTAAAAGGCAATAACTATATTCAACAGCGCTTCAATGGGACTGTACTCAATTAATATTTTTATGAATTCTGAATATTTGTCTGAGAAAATTTCAACTATCATAGAAAGCATAGCGCTAGCAAAATCAGGCTTGACAAATATCAAACAATTAGAGAGATAAGATATTAAAGCTTGCAGTGCATACGGTCATCGAAGCCCTAACATACACACACACAAAGCAATCAGCAAAAATGAACTCGTATTAATTGTAAACGTTCCCCAGTTGCAACAAGAGATTTATCAGAAAATTCAAATTTTCCCTATCAACAATAAATGTAAGAAACAACATGTACACAATCCCTATCACCTATTCCACAAATCCTCCACATAAATCGTTTCTTCTTAATTAATGGCGGACAAGAATAATTACATAAATATATATAATGTATTATTTGACTCACCGAATTTATCCTATGTACATGTACCAACTATGTTTGTTGTATGTTTACCCACCAACTGAAAAAATACAACAGCATTAATTTGGTTCATCTAATAGAGTTTATCGTTAACAAGGCAATAGCTATATTCAACAGCGCTTCAATGGGACTTTACTCAATTAATATTTTTATGAATTCTGAATATTTGTCAGAGAAAATTTTAACTATCATAGAAAGCATAGCGCTAGCAAAATCGGGCCTAACAAATATATGGTTATTGGGTCAGGATGAGTTAGATTTAACAATTACAGATATAAGAAATTAAAGCTTGCAGTGCATTTGACCATCGAAGCCCTAACATACACGAACACAAAGCAATCAGCAGAAATTAACTCGTATTAATTGTAAACTTGCCCCAGATGCTACAAGAGATTAATCAGAATATTCAAATTGTCCCTATCAACAATAAATGTATGAAAAAACATGTACACAATCCCTATCACCTATCCCACCAATCCTCCACATACATCGTTTCTTCTTAATTAATGGCGGACAAGAATAATTACATAAATATATATAATGTATTATTTGACTCACCGAATTTGTCCTTTGTACATGTACCAACTATGTTTGTTGTATGTTTACCCACCAACTGAAAAAATACAACAGCATTAATTTGGTTCATCTAATAGTGTTGATCGTTTAAAAGGCAATAACTATATTCAACAGCGCTTCAATGGGACTGTACTCAATTAATATTTTTATGAATTCTGAATATTTGTCAGAGAAAATTTCAACTATCATAGAAAGCATAACGCTAGCAAAATCGGGCCTAACAAATATACGGTTATTGGGTCAGGATGAGTTAGATTTAACAATTACAGATATAAGAAATTAAAGCTTGCAGTGCATATGACCATCGAAGCCCTAACATACACGAACACAAAGCAATCAGCAGAAATTAACTCGTATTAATTGTAAACTTTCCCCAGATGCTACAAGAGATTAATCAGAAAATTCAAATTTTCCCTATCAACAATAAATGTATGAAAAAACATGTACACAATCCCTATCACCTATCCCACCAATCCTCCACATACATCGTTTCTTCTTAATTAATGGCGGACAAGAATAATTACATAAATATATATAATGTATTATTTGACTCACCGAATTTGTCCTATGTACATGTACCAACTATGTTTGTTGTATGTTTACCCACCAACTGAAAAAATACAACAGCATTAATTTGGTTCATCTAATAGTGTTGATCGTTTAAAAGGCAATAACTATATTCAACAGCGCTTCAATGGGACTGTACTCAATTAATATTTTTAAGAATTCTGAATATTTGTCAGAGAAAATTTCAACTATCATAGAAAGCATAGCGCTAGCAAAATCAGGCTTGACAAATATCAAACAATTAGAGAGATAAGATATTAAAGCTTGCAGTGCATACGGTCATCGAAGCCCTAACATACACACACACAAAGCAATCAGCAAAAATGAACTCGTATTAATTATAAACGTTCCCAAGTTGCAACAAGAGATTTATCAGAGAATTCAAATTTTCCCTATCAACAATGAATGTAAGAAACAACATGTACACAATCCCTATCACCTATTCCACAAATCCTCCACATACATCGTTTCTTCTTAATTAATGGCGGACAAGAATAATTACATAAATATATATAATGTATTATTTGACTCACCGAATTTGTCCTATGTACATGTACCAACTATGTTTGTTGTATGTTTACCCACCAACTGAAAAAATACAACAGCATTAATTTGGTTCATCTAATAGTGTTGATCGTTTAAAAGGCAATAACTATATTCAACAGCGCTTCAATGGGACTGTACTCAATTAATATTTTTAAGAATTCTGAATATTTGTCAGAGAAAATTTCAACTATCATAGAAAGCATAGCGCTAGCAATATCAGGCATGACAAATATACGGTTTTTGGGTCAGGATGAGTTAGATTTAACAATTACAGATATAAGAAATTAAAGCTTGCAGTGCATATGACCATCGAAGCCCTAACATACACAAACACAAAGCAATCAGCAGAAATTAACTCGTATTAATTGTAAACTTTCCCCAGATGCTACAAGAGATTAATCAGAGAATTCAAATTTTCCCTATCAACAATAAATGTAAGAAACAAAATGTACACAATCCCTATCACCTATCCCACCAATCCTCCACATACATCGTTTCTTCTTAATTAATGGCGGACAAGAATAATTACATAAATATATATAATGTATTATTTGACTCACCGAATTTGTCCTATGTACATGTACCAACTATGTTTGTTGTATGTTAACCCACCAACTGAAAAAATACAACAGCATTAATTTGGTTCATCTAAGAGTGTTGATCGTTTAAAAGGCAATAACTATATTCAACAGCGCTTCAATCGGACTGTACTCAATTAATATTTTTAAGAATTCTGAATATTTGTCAGAGAAAATTTCAACTATCATAGAAAGCATAGCGCTAGCATAATCAGGCTTGACAAATATCAAACAATTAGAGAGATAAGATATTAAAGCTTGCAGTGCATACGGTCATCGAAGCCCTAACATACACACACACAAAGCAATCAGCAAAAATGAACTCGTATTAATTATAAACGTTCCCCAGTTGCAACAAGAGATTTATCAGAGAATTCAAATTTTCCCTATCAACAATGAATGTAAGAAACAACATGTACACAATCCCTATCACCTATCCCACCAATCCTCCACATACATCGTTTCTTCTTAATTAATGGCGGACAAGAATAATTACATAAATATATATAATGTATTATTTGACTCACCGAATTTGTCCTATGTACATGTACCAACTATGTTTGTTGTATGTTTACCCACCAACTGAAAAAATACAACAGCATTAATTTGTGCATCTAATAGTGTTGATCGTTTAAAAGGCAATAACTATATTCAACAGCGCTTCAATGGGACTGTACTCAATTAATATTTTTATGAATTCTAAATATTTGTCAGAGAAAATTTCAACTATCATAGAAAGCATAGCGCTAGCAATATCAGGCATGACAAATATACGGTTTTTGGGTCAGGATGAGTTAGATTTAACAATTACAGATATAAGAAATTAAAGCTTGCAGTGCATATGACCATCGAAGCCCTAACATACACGAACACAAAGCAATCAGCAGAAATTAACTCGTATTAATTGTAAACTTTCCCCAGATGCTACAAGAGATTAATCAGAAAATTCAAATTTTCCCTATCAACAATAAATGTACGAAAAACATGTACACAATCCCTATCACCTATCCCACCAATCCTCCACATACATCGTTTCTTCTTAATTAATGGCGGACAAGAATAATTACATAAATATATATAATGTATTATTTGACTCACCGAATTTGTCCTATGTACATGTACCAACTATGTTTGTTGTATGTTTACCCACCAACTGAAAAAATACAACAGCATTAATTTGGTTCATCTAATAGTGTTGATCGTTTTAAAGGCAATAACTATATTCAACAGCGCTTCAATGGGACTGTACTCAATTAATATTTTTAAGAATTCTAAATATTTGTCAGAGAAAATTTCAACTATCATAGAAAGCATAGCGCTAGCAAAATCAGGCTTGACAAATATCAAACAATTAGAGAGATAAGATATTAAAGCTTGCAGTGCATACGGTCATCGAAGCCCTAACATACACACACACAAAGCAATCAGCAAAAATGAACTCGTATTAATTATAAACGTTCCCCAGTTGCAACAAGAGATTTATCAGAGAATTCAAATTTTCCCTATCAACAATGAATGTAAGAAACAACATGTACACAATCCCTATCACCTATTCCACAAATCCTCCACATACATCGTTTCTTCTTAATTAATGGCGGACAAGAATAATTACATAAATATATATAATGTATTATTTGACTCACCGAATTTGTCCTATGTACATGTACCAACTATGTTTGTTGTATGTTTACCCACCAACTGAAAAAATACAACAGCATTAATTTGGTTCATCTAATAGTGTTGATCGTTTAAAAGGCAATAACTATATTCAACAGCGCTTCAATGGGACTGTACTCAATTAATATTTTTAAGAATTCTGAATATTTGTCGGAGAAAATTTCAACTATCATAGAAAGCATAGCGCTAGCAATATCAGGCTTGACAAATATACGGTTTTTGGGTCAGGATGAGTTAGATTTAACAATTACAGATATAAGAAATTAAAGCTTGCAGTGCATACGGTCATCGAAGCCCTAACATACACACACACAAAGCAATCAGCAAAAATGAACTCGTATTAATTATAAACGTTCCCCAGTTGCAACAAGAGATTTATCAGAGAATTCAAATTTTCCCTATCAACAATGAATGTAAGAAACAACATGTACACAATCCCTATCACCTATTCCACAAATCCTCCACATACATCGTTTCTTCTTAATTAATGGCGGACAAGAATAATTACATAAATATATATAATGTATTATTTGACTCACCGAATTTGTCCTATGTACATGTACCAACTATGTTTGTTGTATGTTTACCCACCAACTGAAAAAATACAACAGCATTAATTTGGTTCATCTAATAGTGTTGATCGTTTAAAAGGCAATAACTATATTCAACAGCGCTTCAATGGGACTGTACTCAATTAATATTTTTAAGAATTCTAAATATTTGTCAGAGAAAATTTCAACTATCATAGAAAGCATAGCGCTAGCAAAATCAGGCTTGACAAATATCAAACAATTAGAGAGATAAGATATTAAAGCTTGCAGTGCATACGGTCATCGAAGCCCTAACATACACACACACAATGCAATCAGCAAAAATGAACTCGTATTAATTATAAACGTTCCCCAGTTGCAACAAGAGATTTTTCAGAGAATTCAAATTTTCCCTATCAACAATGAATGTAAGAAACAACATGTACACAATCCCTATCACCTATTCCACAAATCCTCCACATACATCGTTTCTTCTTAATTAATGGCGGACAAGAATAATTACATAAATATATATAATGTATTATTTGACTCACCGAATTTGTCCTATGTACATGTACCAACTATGTTTGTTGTATGTTTACCCACCAACTGAAAAAATACAACAGCATTAATTTGGTTCATCTAATAGTGTTGATCGTTTAAAAGGCAATAACTATATTCAACAGCGCTTCAATGGGACTGTACTCAATTAATATTTTTATGAATTCTAAATATTTGTCAGCGAAAATTTCAACTATCATAGAAAGCATAGCGCTAGCAATATCAGGCATGACAAATATACGGTTTTTGGGTCAGGATGAGTTAGATTTAACAATTACAGATATAAGAAATTAAAGCTTGCAGTGCATATGACCATCGAAGCCCTAACATACACACACACAAAGCAATCAGCAAAAATGAACTCGTATTAATTGTAAACTTTCCCCAGATGCAACAAGAGATTTATCAGAGAATTCAAATTTTCCCTATCATTCCCCTATAGCAAAATCAGGCTTGACTAATATACGGTTATTGAGTCAGGATGAGTTAGATTTAACAATTACAGAGATAAGAAATTAAAGCTTGCAGTGCATACTATCATCGAAGCCCTAACATACACACACACAAAGCAATCAGCAAAAATGAACTCGAATTAATTGTAAACGTTCCCCAGTTGCAACAAGAGATTTATCAGAACATTCAAATTTTCCCTATCAACAATGAATGTAAGAAACAACATGTACACAATCCCTATCACCTATTCCACAAATCCTCCACATACATCGTTTCTTCTTAATTAATGGCGGACAAGAATAATTACATAAATATATATAATGTATTATTTGACTCACCGAATTTGTCCTATGTACATGTACCAACTATGTTTGTTGTATGTTTACCCACCAACTGAAAAAATACAACAGCATTAATTTGGTTCATCTAATAGTGTTGATCGTTAAAAAGGCAATAACTATATTGAACAGTGCTTCAATGGGACTGTACTCAATTAATATTTTTATGAATTCTGAATATTTGTCAGAGAAAATTTCAACTATCATAGAAAGCATAGCGCTAGCAAAATCAGGCTTGACTAATATACGGTTATTGAGTCAGGATGAGTTAGATTTAACAATTACAGAGATAAGAAATTAAAGCTTGCAGTGCATACTATCATCGAAGCCCTAACATACACACACACAAAGCAATCAGCAAAAATGAACTCGTATTAATTGTAAACGTTCCCCAGTTGCAACAAGGGATTTATCAGAACATTCAAATTTTCCCTATCAACAATAAATGTAAGAAACAAAATGTACACAATCCCTATCACCTATTCCACAAATCCTCCACATAAATCGTTTCTTCTTAATTAATGGCGGACAAGAATAATTACATAAATATATATAATGTATTATTTGACTCACCGAATTTGTCCTATGTACATGTACCAACTATGTTTGTTGTATGTTTACCCACCAACTGAAAAAATACAACAGCATTAATTTGGTTCATCTAATAGTGTTTATCGTTAACAAGGCAATAGCTATATTCAACAGCGCTTCAATGGGACTTTACTCAATTAATATTTTTATGAATTCTGAATATTTGTCAGAGAAAATTTTAACTATCATAGAAAGCATAGCGCTAGCAAAATCGGGCCTAACAAATATATGGTTATTGGGTCAGGATGAGTTAGAAAAAAATAAGAAATTAAAGCTTGCAGTGCATATGACCATCGAAGCCCTAACATACACGAATACAAAGCAATCAGCAGAAATTAACTCGTATTAATTGTAAACTTTCCCCAGATGCTACAAGAGATTAATCAGAATATTCAAATTTTCCCTATCAACAATGAATGTAAGAAACAACATGTACACAATCCCTATCACCTATTCCACAAATCCTCCACATACATCGTTTCTTCTTAATTAATGGTGGACAAGAATAATTACATAAATATATATAATGTATTATTTGACTCACCGAATTTGTCCTATGTACATGTACCAACTATGTTTGTTGTATGTTTACCCACCAACTGAAAAAATACAACAGCATGAATTTGGTTCATCTAATAGTGTTGATCGTTTAAAAGGCAATAACTATATTCAACAGCGCTTCAATGGGACTGTACTCAATTAATATTTTTAAGAATTCTGAATATTTGTCAGAGAAAATTTCAACTATCATAGAAACCATAACGCTAGCAAAATCGGGCCTAACAAATATATGGTTATTGGGTCAGGATGAGTTAGATTTAACAATTACAGATATAAGAAATTAAAGCTTGCAGTGCATATGACCATCGAAGCCCTAACATACACGAACACAAAGCAATCAGCAGAAATTAACTCGTATTAATTGTAAACTTTCCCCAGATGCTACAAGAGATTAATCAGAAAATTCAAATTTTCCCTATCAACAATAAATGTAAGAAACAAAATGTACACAATCCCTATCACCTATCCCACCAATCCTCCACATACATCGTTTCTTCTTAATTAATGGCGGACAAGAATAATTACATAAATATATATAATGTATTATTTGACTCACCGAATTTGTCCTATGTACATGTACCAACTATGTTTGTTGTATGTTAACCCACCAACTGAAAAAATACAACAGCATTAATTTGGTTCATCTAATAGTGTTGATCGTTTAAAAGGCAATAACTATATTCAACAGCGCTTCAATCGGACTGTACTCAATTAATATTTTTAAGAATTCTGAATATTTGTCAGAGAAAATTTCAACTATCATAGAAAGCATAGCGCTAGCAATATCAGGCATGACAAATATACGGTTTTTGGGTCAGGATGAGTTAGATTTAACAATTACAGATATAAGAAATTAAAGCTTGCAGTGCATATGACCATCGAAGCCCTAACATACACACACACAAAGCAATCAGCAAAAATGAACTCGTATTAATTGTAAACTTTCCCCAGATGCAACAAGAGATTTATCAGAGAATTCAAATTTTCCCTATCATTCCCCTATAGCAAAATCAGGCTTGACTAATATACGGTTATTGAGTCAGGATGAGTTAGATTTAACAATTACAGAGATAAGAAATTAAAGCTTGCAGTGCATACTATCATCGAAGCCCTAACATACACACACACAAAGCAATCAGCAAAAATGAACTCGAATTAATTGTAAACGTTCCCCAGTTGCAACAAGAGATTTATCAGAACATTCAAATTTTCCCTATCAACAATGAATGTAAGAAACAACATGTACACAATCCCTATCACCTATTCCACAAATCCTCCACATACATCGTTTCTTCTTAATTAATGGCGGACAAGAATAATTACATAAATATATATAATGTATTATTTGACTCACCGAATTTGTCCTATGTACATGTACCAACTATGTTTGTTGTATGTTTACCCACCAACTGAAAAAATACAACAGCATTAATTTGGTTCATCTAATAGTGTTGATCGTTAAAAAGGCAATAACTATATTGAACAGTGCTTCAATGGGACTGTACTCAATTAATATTTTTATGAATTCTGAATATTTGTCAGAGAAAATTTCAACTATCATAGAAAGCATAGCGCTAGCAAAATCAGGCTTGACTAATATACGGTTATTGAGTCAGGATGAGTTAGATTTAACAATTACAGAGATAAGAAATTAAAGCTTGCAGTGCATACTATCATCGAAGCCCTAACATACACACACACAAAGCAATCAGCAAAAATGAACTCGTATTAATTGTAAACGTTCCCCAGTTGCAACAAGGGATTTATCAGAACATTCAAATTTTCCCTATCAACAATAAATGTAAGAAACAAAATGTACACAATCCCTATCACCTATTCCACAAATCCTCCACATAAATCGTTTCTTCTTAATTAATGGCGGACAAGAATAATTACATAAATATATATAATGTATTATTTGACTCACCGAATTTGTCCTATGTACATGTACCAACTATGTTTGTTGTATGTTTACCCACCAACTGAAAAAATACAACAGCATTAATTTGGTTCATCTAATAGTGTTTATCGTCAACAAGGCAATAGCTATATTCAACAGCGCTTCAATGGGACTTTACTCAATTAATATTTTTATGAATTCTGAATATTTGTCAGAGAAAATTTTAACTATCATAGAAAGCATAGCGCTAGCAAAATCGGGCCTAACAAATATATGGTTATTGGGTCAGGATGAGTTAGAAAAAAATAAGAAATTAAAGCTTGCAGTGCATATGACCATCGAAGCCCTAACATACACGAATACAAAGCAATCAGCAGAAATTAACTCGTATTAATTGTAAACTTTCCCCAGATGCTACAAGAGATTAATCAGAATATTCAAATTTTCCCTATCAACAATGAATGTAAGAAACAACATGTACACAATCCCTATCACCTATTCCACAAATCCTCCACATACATCGTTTCTTCTTAATTAATGGTGGACAAGAATAATTACATAAATATATATAATGTATTATTTGACTCACCGAATTTGTCCTATGTACATGTACCAACTATGTTTGTTGTATGTTTACCCACCAACTGAAAAAATACAACAGCATTAATTTGGTTCATCTAATAGTGTTGATCGTTTAAAAGGCAATAACTATATTCAACAGCGCTTCAATGGGACTGTACTCAATTAATATTTTTAAGAATTCTGAATATTTGTCAGAGAAAATTTCAACTATCATAGAAACCATAACGCTAGCAAAATCGGGCCTAACAAATATATGGTTATTGGGTCAGGATGAGTTAGATTTAACAATTACAGATATAAGAAATTAAAGCTTGCAGTGCATATGACCATCGAAGCCCTAACAAACACGAACACAAAGCAATCAGCAGAAATTAACTCGTATTAATTGTAAACTTTCCCCAGATGCTACAAGAGATTAATCAGAACATTCAAATTTTCCCTATCAACAATAAATGTAAGAAACAACATGTACACAATCCCTATCACCTATCCCACCAATCCTCCACATACATCGTTTCTTCTTAATTAATGGCGGACAAGAATAATTACATAAATATATATAATGTATTATTTGACTCACCGAATTTGTCCTATGTACATGTACCAACTATGTTTGTTGTATGTTAACCCACCAACTGAAAAAATACAACAGCATTAATTTGGTTCATCTAATAGTGTTGATCGTTTAAAAGGCAATAACTATATTCAACAGCGCTTCAATCGGACTGTACTCAATTAATATTTTTAAGAATTCTGAATATTTGTCAGAGAAAATTTCAACTATCATAGAAAGCATAGCGCTAGCAAAATCAGGCTTGACAAATATCAAACTATTAGAGAGATAAGATATTAAAGCTTGCAGTGCATACGGTCATCGAAGCCCTAAAATACACACACACAAAGCAATCAGCAAAAATGAACTCGTATTAATTATAAACGTTCCCCAGTTGCAACAAGAGATTTATCAGAGAATTCAAATTTTCCCTATCAACAATGAATGTAAGAAACAACATGTACACAATCCCTATCACCTATCCCACCAATCCTCCACATACATCGTTTCTTCTTAATTAATGGCGGACAAGAATAATTACATAAATATATATAATGTATTATTTGACTCACCGAATTTGTCCTATGTACATGTACCAACTATGTTTGTTGTATGTTTACCCACCAACTGAAAAAATACAACAGCATTAATTTGGTTCATCTAATAGTGTTGATCGTTAAAAAGGCAATAACTATATTGAACAGTGCTTCAATGGGACTGTACTCAATTAATATTTTTATGAATTCTGAATATTTGTCAGAGAAAATTTCAACTATCATAGAAAGCATAGCGCTAGCAAAATCAGGCTTGACTAATATACGGTTATTGAGTCAGGATGAGTTAGATTTAACAATTACAGAGATAAGAAATTAAAGCTTGCAGTGCATACTATCATCGAAGCCCTAACATACACACACACAAAGCAATCAGCAAAAATGAACTCGTATTAATTGTAAACGTTCCCCAGTTGCAACAAGGGATTTATCAGAACATTCAAATTTTCCCTATCAACAATAAATGTAAGAAACAAAATGTACACAATCCCTATCACCTATTCCACAAATCCTCCACATAAATCGTTTCTTCTTAATTAATGGCGGACAAGAATAATTACATAAATATATATAATGTATTATTTGACTCACCGAATTTGTCCTATGTACATGTACCAACTATGTTTGTTGTATGTTTACCCACCAACTGAAAAAATACAACAGCATTAATTTGGTTCATCTAATAGTGTTTATCGTTGACAAGGCAATAGCTATATTCAACAGCGCTTCAATGGGACTTTACTCAATTAATATTTTTATGAATTCTGAATATTTGTCAGAGAAAATTTTAACTATCATAGAAAGCATAGCGCTAGCAAAATCGGGCCTAACAAATATATGGTTATTGGGTCAGGATGAGTTAGAAAAAAATAAGAAATTAAAGCTTGCAGTGCATATGACCATCGAAGCCCTAACATACACGAATACAAAGCAATCAGCAGAAATTAACTCGTATTAATTGTAAACTTTCCCCAGATGCTACAAGAGATTAATCAGAATATTCAAATTTTCCCTATCAACAATGAATGTAAGAAACAACATGTACACAATCCCTATCACCTATTCCACAAATCCTCCACATACATCGTTTCTTCTTAATTAATGGTGGACAAGAATAATTACATAAATATATATAATGTATTATTTGACTCACCGAATTTGTCCTATGTACATGTACCAACTATGTTTGTTGTATGTTTACCCACCAACTGAAAAAATACAACAGCATTAATTTGGTTCATCTAATAGTGTTGATCGTTTAAAAGGCAATAACTATATTCAACAGCGCTTCAATGGGACTGTACTCAATTAATATTTTTAAGAATTCTGAATATTTGTCAGAGAAAATTTCAACTATCATAGAAACCATAACGCTAGCAAAATCGGGCCTAACAAATATATGGTTATTGGGTCAGGATGAGTTAGATTTAACAATTACAGATATAAGAAATTAAAGCTTGCAGTGCATATGACCATCGAAGCCCTAACATACACGAACACAAAGCAATCAGCAGAAATTAACTCGTATTAATTGTAAACTTTCCCCAGATGCTACAAGAGATTAATCAGAAAATTCAAATTTTCCCTATCAACAATAAATGTAAGAAACAAAATGTACACAATCCCTATCACCTATCCCACCAATCCTCCACATACATCGTTTCTTCTTAATTAATGGCGGACAAGAATAATTACATAAATATATATAATGTATTATTTGACTCACCGAATTTGTCCTATGTACATGTACCAACTATGTTTGTTGTATGTTAACCCACCAACTGAAAAAATACAACAGCATTAATTTGGCTCATCTAATAGTGTTGATCGTTTAAAAGGCAATAACTATATTCAACAGCGCTTCAATCGGACTGTACTCAATTAATATTTTTAAGAATTCTGAATATTTGTCAGAGAAAATTTCAACTATCATAGAAAGCATAGCGCTAGCAAAATCAGGCTTGACAAATATCAAACTATTAGAGAGATAAGATATTAAAGCTTGCAGTGCATACGGTCATCGAAGCCCTAAAATACACACACACAAAGCAATCAGCAAAAATGAACTCGTATTAATTATAAACGTTCCCCAGTTGCAACAAGAGATTTATCAGAGAATTCAAATTTTCCCTATCAACAATGAATGTAAGAAACAACATGTACACAATCCCTATCACCTATCCCACCAATCCTCCACATACATCGTTTCTTCTTAATTAATGGCGGACAAGAATAATTACATAAATATATATAATGTATTATTTGACTCACCGAATTTGTCCTATGTACATGTACCAACTATGTTTGTTGTATGTTTACCCACCAACTGAAAAAATACAACAGCATTAATTTGGTTTATCTAATAGTGTTGATCGTTTAAAAGGCAATAACTATATTCAACAGCGCTTCAATGGGACTGTACTCAATTAATATTTTTATGAATTCTAAATATTTGTCAGAGAAAATTTCAACTATCATAGAAAGCATAGCGGTAGCAATATCAGGCATGACAAATATACGGTTTTTGGGTCAGGATGAGTTAGATTTAACAATTACAGATATAAGAAATTAAAGCTTGCAGTGCATATGACCATCGAAGCCCTAACATACACACACACAAAGCAATCAGCAAAAATGAACTCGTATTAATTGTAAACTTTCCCCAGATGCAACAAGAGATTTATCAGAGAATTCAAATTTTCCCTATCAACAATAAATGTAAGAAACAAAATGTACACAATCCCTATCACCTATTCCACAAATCCTCCACATAAATCGTTTCTTCTTAATTAATGGCGGACAAGAATAATTACATAAATATATATAATGTATTATTTGACTCACCGAATTTGTCCTATATACATGTACCAACTATGTTTGTTGTATGTTTACCCACCAACTGAAAAAATACAACAGCATTAATTTGGTTCATTTAATAGTGTTTATCGTTAACAAGGCAATAGCTATATTCAACAGCGCTTCAATGGGACTTTACTCAATTAATATTTTTATGAATTCTGAATATTTGTCAGAGAAAATTTCAACTATCATAGAAAGCATAGCGCTAGCAAAATCAGGATTGACAAATATACGGTTATTGAGTCAGGATGAGTTAAATTTAACAATTACAGATATAAGAAATTAAAGCTTGCAGTGCATATGACCATCGAAGCCCTAACATACACGAACACAAAGCAATCAGCAAAAATTAACTCGTATTAATTGAAAACTTTCCCCAGATGCAACAAGAGATTTATCAGAACATTCAAATTGTCCCTATCAACAATAAATGTATGAAAAAACATGTACACAATCCCTATCACCTATCCCACAAATTCTCCACATTCATCGTTTCTTCTTAATTAATGGCGGACAAGAATAATTACATAAATATATATGATGTATTATTTGACTCACCGAATTTGTCCTATGTACATGTACCAACTATGTTTGTTGTATGTTTACCCACCAACTGAAAAAATGCAACAGCATTAATTTGGTTCATCATAGTGTTGATCGTTTAAAAGGCAATAACTATATTCAACAGCGCTTCAATGGGACTGTACTCAATTAATATTTTTATGAATTTTAAATATTTGTCAGAGAAAATTTCAACTATCATAGAAAGCATAGCGCTAGCAATATCAGGCATGACAAAAATACGGTTTTTGGGTCAGGATGAGTTAGATTTAACAGTTACAGATATAAGAAATTAAAGCTTGCAGTGCATATGACCATCGAAGCCCTAACATACACACACACACAAAGCAATCAGCAAAAATGAACTCGTATTAATTGTAAACTTTCCCCAGATGCAACAAGAGATTTATCAGAGAATTCAAATTTTCCCTATCAACAATAAATGTAAGAAACAACATGCACACAATCCCTATCACCTATTCCACAAATCCTCCACATAAATCGTTTCTTCTTAATTAATGGCGGACAAGAATAATTACATAAATATATATAATGTATTATTTGACTCACCGAATTTGTCCTATGTACATGAACCAACTATGTTTGTTGTATGTTTACCCACCAACTGAAAAAATACAACAGCATTAATTTGGTTCATCTAATAGTGTTGATCGTTAAAAAGGCAATAACTATATTGAACAGTGCTTCAATGGGACTGTACTCAATTAATATTTTTATGAATTCTGAATATTTGTCAGAGAAAATTTCAACTATCATAGAAAGCATAGCGCTAGCAAAATCAGGCTTGACTAATATACGGTTATTGAGTCAGGATGAGTTAGATTTAACAATTACAGAGATAAGAAATTAAAGCTTGCAGTGCATACTATCATCGAAGCCCTAACATACACACACACAAAGCAATCAGCAAAAATGAACTCGTATTAATTGTAAACGTTCCCCAGTTGCAACAAGGGATTTATCAGAACATTCAAATTTTCCCTATCAACAATAAATGTAAGAAACAACATGTACACAATCCCTATCACCTATTCCACAAATCCTCCACATACATCGTTTCTTCTTAATTAATGGCGGACAAGAATAATTACATAAATATATATAATGTATTATTTGACTCACCGAATTTGTCCTATGTACATGTACCAACTATGTTTGTTGTATGTTTACCCACCAACTGAAAAAATACAACAGCATTAATTTGGTTCATCTAATAGTGTTTATCGTTAACAAGGCAATAGCTATATTCAACAGCGCTTCAATGGGACTTTACTCAATTAATATTTTTATGAATTCTGAATATTTGTCAGAGAAAATTTTAACTATCATAGAAAGCATAGCGCTAGCAAAATCAGGATTGATAAATATACGGTTATTGAGTCAGGATGAGTTAGATTTAACAATTACAGATATAAGAAATTAAAGCTTGCAGTGCATATGACCATCGAAGCCCTAACATACACGAACACAAAGCAATCAGCAAAAATTAACTCGTATTAATTGAAAACTTTCCCCAGATGCAACAAGAGATTTATCAGAACATTCAAATTGTCCCTATCAACAATAAATGTATGAAAAAACATGTACACAATCCCTATCACCTATCCCACAAATTCTCCACATTCATCGTTTCTTCTTAATTAATGGCGGACAAGAATAATTACATAAATATATATAATGTATTATTTGACTCACGTAATTTGTCCTATGTACATGTACCAACTATGTTTGTTGTATGTTTACCCACCAACTGAAAAAATACAACAGCATTAATTTGGTTCATCTAATAGTGTTGATCGTTTAAAAGGCAATAACTATATTCAACAGCGCTTCAATGGGACTGTACTCAATTAATATTTTTAAGAATTCTGAATATTTGTCAGAGAAAATTTCAACTATCATAGAAAGCATAAGGCCTAACAAAAATATGGTTATTGGGTCAGGATGAGTTAGATTTAACAATTACAGATATAAGAAATTAAAGCTTGCAGTGCATACTATCATCGAAGCCCTAACATACACACACACAAAGCAATCAGCAAAAATGAACTCGAATTAATTGTAAACGTTCCCCAGTTGCAACAAGAGATTTATCAGAACATTCAAATTTTCCCTATCAACAATAAATGTAAGAAACAACATGTACACAATCCCTATCACCTATTCCACAAATCCTCCACATACATCGTTTCTTCTTAATTAATGGCGGACAAGAATAATTACATAAATATATATAATGTATTATTTGACTCACCGAATTTGTCCTATGTACATGTACCAACTATGTTTGTTGTATGTTTACCCACCAACTGAAAAAATACAACAGCATTAATTTGGTTCATCTAATAGTGTTGATCGTTTAAAAGGCAATAACTATATTCAACAGCGCTTCAATGGGACTGTACTCAATTAATATTTTTAAGAATTCTGAATATTTGTCAGAGAAAATTTCAACTATCAAAGAAAGCATAGCGCTAGCAAAATCAGGCTTGACTAATATACGGTTATTGAGTCAGGATGAGTTAGATTTAACAATTACAGAGATAAGAAATTAAAGCTTGCAGTGCATACTATCATCGAAGCCCTAACATACACACACACAAAGCAATCAGCAAAAATGAACTCGTATTAATTGTAAACGTTCCCCAGTCGCAACAAGGGATTTATCAGAACATTCAAATTTTCCCTATCAACAATGAATGTAAGAAACAAAATGTACACAATCCCTATCACCTATTCCACAAATCCTCCACATAAATCGTTTCTTCTTAATTAATGGCGGACAAGAATAATTACATAAATATATATAATGTATTATTTGACTCACCGAATTTGTCCTATGTACATGTACCAACTATGTTTGTTGTATGTTTACCCACCAACTGAAAAAAATACAACAGCATTAATTTGGTTCATCTAATAGTGTTTATCGTTAACAAGGCAATAGCTATATTCAACAGCGCTTCAATGGGACTTTACTCAATTAATATTTTTATGAATTCTGAATATTTGTCAGAGAAAATTTTAACTATCATAGAAAGCATAGCGCTAGCAAAATCAGGATTGACAAATATACGGTTATTGAGTCAGGATGAGTTAGATTTAACAATTACAGATATAAGAAATTAAAGCTTGCAGTGCATATGACCATCGAAGCCCTAACATACACGAACACAAAGCAATCAGCAAAAATTAACTCGTATTAATTGAAAACTTTCCCCAGATGCAACAAGAGATTTATCAGAACATTCAAATTGTCCCTATCAACAATAAATGTATGAAAAAACATGTACACAATCCCTATCACCTATCCCACAAATTCTCCACATTCATCGTTTCTTCTTAATTAATGGCGGACAAAAATAATTACATAAATATATATAATGTATTATTTGACTCACCGAATTTGTCCTATGTACATGTACCAACTATGTTTGTTGTATGTTTACCCACCAACTGAAAAAATACAACAGCATTAATTTGGTTCATCTAATAGTGTTGATCGTTTAAAAGGCAATAACTATATTCAACAGCGCTTCAATGGGACTGTACTCAATTAATATTTTTATGAATTCTAAATATTTGTCAGAGAAAATTTCAACTATCATAGAAAGCATAGCGCTAGCAATATCAGGCATGACAAATATACGGTTTTTGGGTCAGGATGAGTTAGATTTAACAATTACAGATATAAGAAATTAAAGCTTGCAGTGCATATGACCATCGAAGCCCTAACATACACACACACAAAGCAATCAGCAAAAATGAACTCGTATTAATTGTAAACTTTCCCCAGATGCAACAAGAGATTTATCAGAGAATTCAAATTTTCCCTATCATTCCCCTATAGCAAAATCAGGCTTGACTAATATACGGTTATTGAGTCAGGATGAGTTAGATTTAACAATTACAGAGATAAGAAATTAAAGCTTGCAGTGCATACTATCATCGAAGCCCTAACATACACACACACAAAGCAATCAGCAAAAATGAACTCGAATTAATTGTAAACGTTCCCCAGTTGCAACAAGAGATTTATCAGAACATTCAAATTTTCCCTATCAACAATAAATGTAAGAAACAACATGTACACAATCCCTATCACCTATTCCACAAATCCTCCACATACATCGTTTCTTCTTAATTAATGGCGGACAAGAATAATTACATAAATATATATAATGTATTATTTGACTCACCGAATTTGTCCTATGTACATGTACCAACTATGTTTGTTGTATGTTTACCCACCAACTGAAAAAATACAACAGCATTAATTTGGTTCATCTAATAGTGTTTATCGTTAAAAAGGCAATAACTATATTGAACAGTGCTTCAATGGGACTGTACTCAATTAATATTTTTATGAATTCTGAATATTTGTCAGAGAAAATTTCAACTATCATAGAAAGCATAGCGCTAGCAAAATCAGGCTTGACTAATATACGGTTATTGAGTCAGGATGAGTTAGATTTAACAAATACAGAGATAATAAATTAAAGCTTGCAGTGCATACTATCATCGAAGCCCTAACATACACACACACAAAGCAATCAGCAAAAATGAACTCGTATTAATTGTAAACGTTCCCCAGTTGCAACAAGAGATTTATCAGAACATTCAAATTTTCCCTATCAACAATAAATGTAAGAAACAAAATGTACACAATCCCTATCACCTATTCCACAAATCCTCCACATAAATCGTTTCTTCTTAATAAATGGCGGACAAGAATAATTACATAAATATATATAATGTATTATTTGACTCACCGAATTTGTCCTATGTACATGTACCAACTATGTTTGTTGTATGTTTACCCACCAACTGAAAAAATACAACAGCATTAATTTGGTTCATTTAATAGTGTTTATCGTTAACAAGGCAATAGCTATATTCAACAGCGCTTCAATGGGACTTTACTCAATTAATATTTTTATGAATTCTGAATATTTGTCAGAGAAAATTTCAACTATCATAGAAAGCATAGCGCTAGCAAAATCAGGATTGACAAATATACGGTTATTGAGTCAGGATGAGTTAAATTTAACAATTACAGATATAAGAAATTAAAGCTTGCAGTGCATATGACCATCGAAGCCCTAACATACACGAACTCAAAGCAATCAGCAGAAATTAACTCGTATTAATTGTAAACTTTCCCCAGATGCTACAAGAGATTAATCAGAAAATTCAAATTTTCCCTATCAACAATAAATGTACGAAAAACATGTACACAATCCCTATCACCTATCCCACCAATCCTCCACATACATCGTTTCTTCTTAATTAATGGCGGACAAGAATAATTACATAAATATATATAATGTATTATTTGACTCACCGAATTTGTCCTATGTACATGTACCAACTATGTTTGTTGTATGTTTACCCACCAACTGAAAAAATACAACAGCATTAATTTGGTTCATCTAATAGTGTTGATCGTTTAAAAGGCAATAACTATACTGAACAGTGCTTCAATGGGACTGTACTCAATTAATATTTTTATGAATTCTGAATATTTGTCAGAGAAAATTTCAACTATCATAGAAAGCATAGCGCTTGCAAAATCGGGCCTAACAAATATATGGTTATTGGGTCAGGATGAGTTAGATTTAACAATTACAGATATAAGAAATTAAAGCTTGCAGTGCATATGACCATCGAAGCCCTAACATACACGAACTCAAAGCAATCAGCAGAAATTAACTCGTATTAATTGTAAACTTTCCCCAGATGCTACAAGAGATTAATCAGAAAATTCAAATTTTCCCTATCAACAATAAATGTACGAAAAACATGTACACAATCCCTATCACCTATCCCACCAATCCTCCACATACATCGTTTCTTCTTAATTAATGGCGGACAAGAATAATTACATAAATATATATAATGTATTATTTGACTCACCGAATTTGTCCTATGTACATGTACCAACTATGTTTGTTGTATGTTTACCCACCAACTGAAAAAATACAACAGCATTAATTTGGTTCATCTAATAGTGTTGATCGTTTAAAAGGCAATAACTATATTCAACAGCGCTTCAATGGGACTGTACTCAATTAATATTTTTAAGAATTCTGAATATTTGTCAGAGAAAATTTCAACTATCATAGAAAGCATAGCGCTAGCAAAATCAGGCTTGACAAATATCAAACAATTAGAGAGATAAGATATTAAAGCTTGCAGTGCATACGGTCATCGAAGCCCTAACATACACACACACAATGCAATCAGCAAAAATGAACTCGTATTAATTATAAACGTTCCCCAGTTGCAACAAGAGATTTTTCAGAGAATTCAAATTTTCCCTATCAACAATGAATGTAAGAAACAACATGTACACAATCCCTATCACCTATTCCACAAATCCTCCACATAAATCGTTTCTTCTTAATTAATGGCGGACAAGAATAATTACATAAATATATATAATGTATTATTTGACTCACCGAATTTGTCCTATGTACATGTACCAACTATGTTTGTTGTATGTTTACCCACCAACTGAAAAAATACAACAGCATTAATTTGGTTCATCTAATAGTGTTGATCGTTTAAAAGGCAATAACTATATTGAGCAGTGCTTCAATGGGACTGTACTCAATTAATATTTTTATGAATTCTAAATATTTGTCAGAGAAAATTTCAACTATCATAGAAAGCATAGCGCTAGCAATATCACGATGTCTCAGTGATTACTTCCTCCCCTTGTAAAATCGAGCGGGTCAAAGAGGCGTTCGAGGCGTTCGGCCTGTGCTCAGGGGCCAGACTGAACGTGGGGAAGACCATCGCGATCGACATCGGACACGTCACTCCAGCAACGAGGATCCACGTCCCATGGCTACGCACCGAGGAGCGTCTCCGGCTTCTCGGGATATTGTTCTCCAACAACATCCGCGAGGCCATGGCGCCCAACTGGGACGTGGTGATCCAGAAGTTCCTGCAGTTGGTCTGGCTTCATCGTGTGAGAGACCTGAACCTGGCCCAGAAGGTGTTGCTTCTCAACACCTTCCTGCTCCCCAGGCTGTGGTTTGTCGCGTCTGTCTGTGGCGCTCGGCAGCGGGACGTTGCAAAGGTCTCTCACATGATTGGATCACTGCTGTGGAACGGCTCTGGTGGCATCCGCGTTCCTCTACTCCAGCTGGCGCTACCACGAGATCGCGGTGGACTTAATCTCCACATCCCCATCATCACCACACAATCGCTACTCACCAACCGGTACCTTGCGGAGCAAGGATGTTTGGTGATCGGGTCTCAGTATATCGCCAACGCTGGGAACCCACCCGACACCAACTCCGTCCCGTCGTCCTACCCCTGCCTCCGCAAGGTTATCCAGCACCTGGCATACGTGCCAGAGACCCTCCGACGATCGCCATCAACACGAGGACTGCGACGCGCAGCAACAAACGCCCTACCGGACCCAAGGGTGGTTGGAGCTTCCCCACACACGCTGTGGAGAAGAGTGTGGGGAAACATAAGCTCCAGGATGCTGACGTCTGCACAACGTTCCGCCCTTTACCTGCTGGCAAACGGGAAGATCTCGCACGCGGAGCATCTTTTCCGAGCCGGCAGAGCCGACGCACCAACCTGCCCGTTTTGTACCGCTGTTGAGACCCTGGAGCACAAGTTTGCAGCATGTCCACGCGTTGCGTTAGCGTGGGACATCCTGCAGACCCGACTGCAACAAGTTGCTCCAGGGTCCCATTTTCGTTTTGTCGACCTGCACTGGCCCGCTCTAAACAGGATAAGAGCGGGCACACGCAGTGCAGTACTCTCCGTTTTTTCAAACTACATCATCCACATCATTGGAAACAATGATGTTGCGATTGATGTAGATGTCCTTTCATGTTCTTTGTAAATTAAGTATGTAAAGTAATGTCTCTGTTTCCCGTCCAACACGTGCGACGGGAACAAAACCCATGTATTGTGATATAATAGTATGTAAGAAACAATTTACACCCATTAATAAATGTTCTTTTAAAAAAAAAAAAGCAATATCAGGCATGACAAATATACGGTTTTTGGGTCAGGATGAGTTAGATTTAACAATTACAGATATAAGAAATTAAAGCTTGCAGTGCATATGACCATCGAAGCCCTAACATACACACACACAAAGCAATCAGCAAAAATGAACTCGTATTAATTGTAAACTTTCCCCAGATGCAACAAGAGATTTATCAGAGAATTCAAATTTTCCCTATCATTCCCCTATAGCAAAATCAGGCTTGACTAATATACGGTTATTGAGTCAGGATGAGTTAGATTTAACAATTACAGAGATAAGAAATTAAAGCTTGCAGTGCATACTATCATCGAAGCCCTAACATACACACACACAAAGCAATCAGCAAAAATGAACTGGTATTAATTGTAAACGTTCCCCAGTCGCAACAAGGGATTTATCAGAACATTCAAATTTTCCCTATCAACAATAAATGTAAGAAACAAAATGTACACAATCCCTATCACCTATTCCACAAATCCTCCACATAAATCGTTTCTTCTTAATTAATGGCGGACAAGAATAATTACATAAATATATATAATGTATTATTTGACTCACCGAATTTGTCCTATGTACATGTACCAACTATGTTTGTTGTATGTTTACCCACCAACTGAAAAAATACAACAGCATTAATTTGGTTCATCTAATAGTGTTTATCGTTAACAAGGCAATAGCTATATTCAACAGCGCTTCAATGGGACTTTACTCAATTAATATTTTTATGAATTCTGAATATTTGTCAGAGAAAATTTTAACTATCATAGAAAGCATAGCGCTAGCAAAATCAGGATTGACAAATATACGGTTATTGAGTCAGGATGAGTTAGATTTAACAATTACAGATATAAGAAATTAAAGCTTGCAGTGCATATGACCATCGAAGCCCTAACATACACGAACACAAAGCAATCAGCAAAAATTAACTCGTATTAATTGAAAACTTTCCCCAGATGCAACAAGAGATTTATCAGAACATTCAAATTGTCCCTATCAACAATAAATGTATGAAAAAACATGTACACAATCCCTATCACCTATCCCACAAATTCTCCACATACATCGTTTCTTCTTAATTAATGGCGGACAAGAATAATTACATAAATATATATAATGTATTATTTGACTCACGTAATTTGTCCTATGTACATGTACCAACTATGTTTGTTGTATGTTTACCCACCAACTGAAAAAATACAACAGCATTAATTTGGTTCATCTAATAGTGTTTATCGTTTAAAAGGCAATAACTATATTCAACAGCGCTTCAATGGGACTGTACTCAATTAATATTTTTATGAATTCTAAATATTTGTCAGAGAAAATTTCAACTATCATAGAAAGCATAGCGCTAGCAATATCAGGTATGACAAATATACGGTTTTTGGATCAGGATGAGTTAGATTTAACAATTACAGATATAAGAAATTAAAGCTTGCAGTGCATATGACCATCGAAGCCCTAACATACACACACACAAAGCAATCAGCAAAAATGAACTCGTATTAATTGTAAACGTTCCCCAGTTGCAACAAGAGATTTATCAGAACATTCAAATTTTCCCTATCAACAATAAATGTAAGAAACAACATGTACACAATCCCTATTACCTATTCCACAAATCCTCCACATACATCGTTTCTTCTTAATTAATGGCGGACAAGAATAATTACATAAATATATATAATGTATTATTTGACTCACCGAATTTGTCCTATGTACATGTACCAACTATGTTTGTTGTATGTTTACCCACCAACTGAAAAAATACAACAGCATTAATTTGGTTCATCTAATAGTGTTTATCGTTAAAAAGGCAATAACTATATTGAACAGTGCTTCAATGGGACTGTACTCAATTAATATTTTTATGAATTCTGAATATTTGTCAGAGAAAATTTCAACTATCATAGAAAGCATAGCGCTAGCAAAATCAGGCTTGACTAATATACGGTTATTGAGTCAGGATGAGTTAGATTTAACAATTACAGAGATAAGAAATTAAAGCTTGCAGTGCATACTATCATCGAAGCCCTAACATACACACACACAAAGCAATCAGCAAAAATGAACTCGTATTAATTGTAAACGTTCCCCAGTTGCAACAAGAGATTTATCAGAACATTCAAATTTTCCCTATCAACAATAAATGTAAGAAACAAAATGTACACAATCCCTATCACCTATTCCACAAATCCTCCACATACATCGTTTCTTCTTAATTAATGGCGGACAAGAATAATTACATAAATATATATAATGTATTATTTGACTCACCGAATTTGTCCTATGTACATGTACCAACTATGTTTGTTGTATGTTTACCCACCAACTGAAAAAATACAACAGCATTAATTTGTTTCATCTAATAGTGTTTATCGTTAACAAGGCAATAACTATATTCAACAGCGCTTCAATGGGACTGTACTCAATTAATATTTTTATGAATTCTAAATATTTGTCAGAGAAAATTTCAACTATCATAGAAAGCATAGCGCTAGCAAAATCAGGATTGACAAATATACGGTTATTGAGTCAGGATGAGTTAGATTTAACAATTACAGATATAAGAAATTAAAGCTTGCAGTGCATATGACCATCGAAGCCCTAACATACACGAACACAAAGCAATCAGCAAAAATGAACTCGTATTAATTGTAAACTTTCCCCAGATGCAACAAGAGATTTATCAGAACATTCAAATTGTCCCTATCAACAATAAATGTATGAAAAAACATGTACACAATCCCTTTCACCTATCCAACAAATTCTCCACATTCATCGTTTCTTCTTAATTAATAGCGGACAAGAATAATTACATAAATATATATAATGTATTATTTGACTCACCGAATTTGTCCTATGTACATGTACCAACTATGTTTGTTGTATGTTTACCCACCAACTGAAAAAATACAACAGCATTAATTTGGTTCATCTAATAGTGTTGATCGTTTAAAAGGCAATAACTATATTCAACAGCGCTTCAATGGGACTGTACTCAATTAATATTTTTAAGAATTCTGAATATTTGTCAGAGAAAATTTCAACTATCATAGAAACCATAACGCTAGCAAAATCGGGCCTAACAAATATATGGTTATTGGGTCAGGATGAGTTAGATTTAACAATTACAGATATAAGAAATTAAAGCTTGCAGTGCATATGACCATCGAAGCCCTAACATACACGAACACAAAGCAATCAGCAGAAATTAACTCGTATTAATTGTAAACTTTCCCCAGATGCTACAAGAGATTAATCAGAAAATTCAAATTTTCCCTATCAACAATAAATGTATGAAAGACATGTACACAATCCCTATCACCTATCCCACCAATCCTCCACATACATCGTTTCTTCTTAATTAATGGCGGACAAGAATAATTACATAAATATATATAATGTATTATTTGACTCACCGAATTTGTCCTATGTACATGTACCAACTATGTTTGTTGTATGTTTACCCACCAACTGAAAAAATACAACAGCATTAATTTGGTTCATCTAATAGTGTTGATCGTTTAAAAGGCAATAACTATATTCAACAGCGCTTCAATCGGACTGTACTCAATTAATATTTTTAAGAATTCTGAATATTTGTCAGAGAAAATTTCAACTATCATAGAAAGCATAGCGCTAGCAAAATCAGGCTTGACAAATATCAAACAATTAGAGAGATAAGAAATTAAAGCTTGCAGTGCATACGGTCATCGAAGCCCTAACATACACACACACAAAGCAATCAGCAAAAATGAACTCGTATTAATTATAAACGTTCCCCAGTTGCAACAAGAGATTTTTCAGAGAATTCAAATTTTCCCTATTAACAATGAATGTAAGAAACAACATGTACACAATCCCTATCACCTATTCCACAAATCCTCCACATACATCGTTTCTTCTTAATTAATGGCGGACAAGAATAATTACATACATATATATAATGTATTATTTGGCTCACCGAATTTGTCCTATGTACATGTACCAACTATGTTTGTTGTATGTTTACCCACCAACTGAAAAAAATACAACAGCATTAATTTGGTTCATCATAGTGTTGATCGTTTAAAAGGTAATAACTATATTGAACAGCGCTTCAATGGGACTGTACTCAATTAATATTTTTATGAATTCTAAATATTTGTCAGAGAAAATTTCAACTATCATAGAAAGCATAGCGCTAGCAATATCAGGCATGACAAATATACGGTTTTTGGGTCAGGATGAGTTAGATTTAACAATTACAGATATAAGAAATTAAAGCTTGCAGTGCATATGACCATCGAAGCCCTAACGTACACACACACAAAGCAATCAGCAAAAATGAACTCGTATTAATTGTAAACTTTCCCCAGATGCAACAAGAGATTTATCAGAGAATTCAAATTTTCCCTATCATTCCCCTATAGCAAAATCAGGCTTGACTAATATACGGTTATTGAGTCAGGATGAGTTAGATTTAACAATTACAGAGATAAGAAATTAAAGCTTGCAGTGCATACTATCATCGAAGCCCTAATATACACACACACAAAGCAATCAGCAAAAATGAACTCGAATTAATTGTAAACGTTCCCCAGTTGCAACAAGAGATTTATCAGAACATTCAAATTTTCCCTATCAACAATAAATGTAAGAAACAACATGTACACAATCCCTATCACCTATTCCACAAATCCTCCACATACATCGTTTCTTCTTAATTAATGGCGGACAAGAATAATTACATAAATATATATAATGTATTATTTGACTCACCGAATTTGTCCTATGTACATGTACCAACTATGTTTGTTGTATGTTTACCCACCAACTGAAAAAATACAACAGCATTAATTTGGTTCATCTAATAGTGTTGATCGTTTAAAAGGCAATAACTATATTGAGCAGTGCTTCAATGGGACTGTACTCAATTAATATTTTTATGAATTCTGAATATTTGTCAGAGAAAATTTCAACTATCATAGAAAGCATAGCGCTAGCAAAATCGGGCCTAACAAATATATGGTTACTGGGTCAGGATGAGTTAGATTTAACAATTACAGATATAAGAAATTAAAGCTTGCAGTGCAAATGACCATCGAAGCCATAACATACACGAACACAAAGCAATCAGCAGAAATTAACTCGCATTAATTGTAAACTTTCCCCAGATGCTACAAGAGATTAATCAGAAAATTCAAATTTTCCCTATCAACAATAAATGTACGAAAAACATGTACACAATCCCTATCACCTATCACACCAATCCTCCACATACATCGTTTCTTCTTAATTAATGGCGGACAAGAATAATTACATAAATATATATAATGTATTATTTGACTCACCGAATTTGTCCTATGTACATGTACCAACTATGTTTGTTGTATGTTTACCCACCAACTGAAAAAATACAACAGCATTAATTTGGTTCATCTAATAGTGTTGATCGTTTAAAAGGCAATAACTATATTCAACAGCGCTTCAATGGGACTGTACTCAATTAATATTTTTAAGAATTCTGAATATTTGTCAGAGAAAATTTCAACTATCATAGAAAGCATAGCGCTAGCAAAATCAGGCTTGACAAATATCAAACAATTACAGATATAAGAAATTAAAGCTTGCAGTGCATACGGTCATCGAAGCCCTAACATACACACACACAATGCAATCAGCAAAAATGAACTCGTATTAATTATAAACGTTCCCCAGTTGCAACAAGAGATTTTTCAGAGAATTCAAATTTTCCCTATCAACAATGAATGTAAGAAACAACATGTACACAATCCCTATCATCTATTCCACAAATCCTCCACATACATCGTTTCTTCTTAATTAATGGCGGACAAGAATAATTACATAAATATATATAATGTATTATTTGACTCACCGAATTTGTCCTATGTACATGTACCAACTATGTTTGTTGTATGTTTACCCACCAACTGAAAAAATACAACAGCATTAATTTTGTTCATCTAATAGTGTTGATCGTTTAAAAGGCAATAACTATATTCAACAGCGCTTCAATGGGACTGTACTCAATTAATATTTTTATGAATTCTAAATATTTGTCAGAGAAAATTTCAACTATCATAGAAAGCATAGCGCTAGCAATATCAGGCATGACAAATATACGGTTTTTGGGTCAGGATGAGATAGATTTAACAATTACAGATATAAGAAATTAAAGCTTGCAGTGCATATGACCATCGAAGCCCTAACATACACACACACAAAGCAATCAGCAAAAATGAACTCGTATTAATTGTAAACTTTCCCCAGATGCAACAAGAGATTTATCAGAGAATTCAAATTTTCCCTATCATTCCCCTATAGCAAAATCAGGCTTGACTAATATACGGTTATTGAGTCAGGATGAGTTAGATTTAACAATTACAGAGATAAGAAATTAAAGCTTGCAGTGCATACTATCATCGAAGCCCTAATATACACACACACAAAGCAATCAGCAAAAATGAACTCGAATTAATTGTAAACGTTCCCCAGTTGCAACAAGAGATTTATCAGAACATTCAAATTTTCCCTATCAACAATAAATGTAAGAAACAACATGTACACAATCCCTATCACCTATTCCACAAATCCTCCACATACATCGTTTCTTCTTAATTAATGGCGGACAAGAATAATTACATAAATATATATAATGTATTATTTGACTCACCGAATTTGTCCTATGTACATGTACCAACTATGTTTGTTGTATGTTTACCCACCAACTGAAAAAATACAACAGCATTAATTTGGTTCATCTAATAGTGTTGATCGTTTAAAAGGCAATAACTATATTCAACAGCGCTTCAATCGGACTGTACTCAATTAATATTTTTAAGAATTCTGAATATTTGTCAGAGAAAATTTCAACTATCATAGAAAGCATAGCGCTAGCAAAATCAGGCTTGACAAATATCAAACAATTAGAGAGATAAGAAATTAAAGCTTGCAGTGCATACGGTCATCGAAGCCCTAACATACACACACACAAAGCAATCAGCAAAAATGAACTCGTATTAATTATAAACGTTCCCCAGTTGCAACAAGAGATTTTTCAGAGAATTCAAATTTTCCCTATTAACAATGAATGTAAGAAACAACATGTACACAATCCCTATCACCTATTCCACAAATCCTCCACATACATCGTTTCTTCTTAATTAATGGCGGACAAGAATAATTACATACATATATATAATGTATTATTTGGCTCACCGAATTTGTCCTATGTACATGTACCAACTATGTTTGTTGTATGTTTACCCACCAACTGAAAAAATACAACAGCATTAATTTAGTTCATCATAGTGTTGATCGTTTAAAAGGTAATAACTATATTGAACAGCGCTTCAATGGGACTGTACTCAATTAATATTTTTATGAATTCTAAATATTTGTCAGAGAAAATTTCAACTATCATAGAAAGCATAGCGCTAGCAATATCAGGCATGACAAATATACGGTTTTTGGGTCAGGATGAGTTAGATTTAACAATTACAGATATAAGAAATTAAAGCTTGCAGTGCATATGACCATCGAAGCCCTAACGTACACACACACAAAGCAATCAGCAAAAATGAACTCGTATTAATTGTAAACTTTCCCCAGATGCAACAAGAGATTTATCAGAGAATTCAAATTTTCCCTATCATTCCCCTATAGCAAAATCAGGCTTGACTAATATACGGTTATTGAGTCAGGATGAGTTAGATTTAACAATTACAGAGATAAGAAATTAAAGCTTGCAGTGCATACTATCATCGAAGCCCTAATATACACACACACAAAGCAATCAGCAAAAATGAACTCGAATTAATTGTAAACGTTCCCCAGTTGCAACAAGAGATTTATCAGAACATTCAAATTTTCCCTATCAACAATAAATGTAAGAAACAACATGTACACAATCCCTATCACCTATTCCACAAATCCTCCACATACATCGTTTCTTCTTAATTAATGGCGGACAAGAATAATTACATAAATATATATAATGTATTATTTGACTCACCGAATTTGTCCTATGTACATGTACCAACTATGTTTGTTGTATGTTTACCCACCAACTGAAAAAATACAACAGCATTAATTTGGTTCATCTAATAGTGTTGATCGTTTAAAAGGCAATAACTATATTGAGCAGTGCTTCAATGGGACTGTACTCAATTAATATTTTTATGAATTCTGAATATTTGTCAGAGAAAATTTCAACTATCATAGAAAGCATAGCGCTAGCAAAATCGGGCCTAACAAATATATGGTTACTGGGTCAGGATGAGTTAGATTTAACAATTACAGATATAAGAAATTAAAGCTTGCAGTGCAAATGACCATCGAAGCCATAACATACACGAACACAAAGCAATCAGCAGAAATTAACTCGCATTAATTGTAAACTTTCCCCAGATGCTACAAGAGATTAATCAGAAAATTCAAATTTTCCCTATCAACAATAAATGTACGAAAAACATGTACACAATCCCTATCACCTATCACACAAATCCTCCACATACATCGTTTCTTCTTAATTAATGGCGGACAAGAATAATTACATAAATATATATAATGTATTATTTGACTCACCGAATTTGTCCTATGTACATGTACCAACTATGTTTGTTGTATGTTTACCCACCAACTGAAAAAATACAACAGCATTAATTTGGTTCATCTAATAGTGTTGATCGTTTAAAAGGCAATAACTATATTCAACAGCGCTTCAATGGGACTGTACTCAATTAATATTTTTAAGAATTCTGAATATTTGTCAGAGAAAATTTCAACTATCATAGAAAGCATAGCGCTAGCAAAATCAGGCTTGACAAATATCAAACAATTACAGATATAAGAAATTAAAGCTTGCAGTGCATACGGTCATCGAAGCCCTAACATACACACACACAATGCAATCAGCAAAAATGAACTCGTATTAATTATAAACGTTCCCCAGTTGCAACAAGAGATTTTTCAGAGAATTCAAATTTTCCCTATCAACAATGAATGTAAGAAACAACATGTACACAATCCCTATCATCTATTCCACAAATCCTCCACATACATCGTTTCTTCTTAATTAATGGCGGACAAGAATAATTACATAAATATATATAATGTATTATTTGACTCACCGAATTTGTCCTATGTACATGTACCAACTATGTTTGTTGTATGTTTACCCACCAACTGAAAAAATACAACAGCATTAATTTTGTTCATCTAATAGTGTTGATCGTTTAAAAGGCAATAACTATATTCAACAGCGCTTCAATGGGACTGTACTCAATTAATATTTTTATGAATTCTAAATATTTGTCAGAGAAAATTTCAACTATCATAGAAAGCATAGCGCTAGCAATATCAGGCATGACAAATATACGGTTTTTGGGTCAGGATGAGATAGATTTAACAATTACAGATATAAGAAATTAAAGCTTGCAGTGCATATGACCATCGAAGCCCTAACATACACACACACAAAGCAATCAGCAAAAATGAACTCGTATTAATTGTAAACTTTCCCCAGATGCAACAAGAGATTTATCAGAGAATTCAAATTTTCCCTATCATTCCCCTATAGCAAAATCAGGCTTGACTAATATACGGTTATTGAGTCAGGATGAGTTAGATTTAACAATTACAGAGATAAGAAATTAAAGCTTGCAGTGCATACTATCATCGAAGCCCTAACTTACACACACACAAAGCAATCAGCAAAAATGAACTCGTATTAATTGTAAACGTTCCCCAGTTGCAACAAGAGATTTATCAGAACATTCAAATTTTCCCTATCAACAATAAATGTAAGAAACAACATGTACACAATCCCTATCACCTATTCCACAAATCCTCCACATACATCGTTTCTTCTTAATTAATGGCGGACAAGAATAATTACATAAATATATATAATGTATTATTTGACTCACCGAATTTGTCCTATGTACATGTACCAACTATGTTTGTTGTATTTTTACCCACCAACTGAAAAAATACAACAGCATTAATTTGGTTCATCATAGTGTTGATCGTTTAAAAGGCAATAACTATATTGAACAGCGCTTCAATGGGACTGTACTCAATTAATATTTTTATGAATTCTGAATATTTGTCAGAGAAAATTTCAACTATCATAGAAAGCATAGCGCTAGCAAAATCAGGCTTGACTAATATACGGTTATTGAGTCAGGATGAGTTAGATTTAACAATTACAGAGATAAGAAATTAAAGCTTGCAGTGCATACTATCATCGAAGCCCTAACATACACACACACAAAGCAATCAGCAAAAATGAACTCGTATTAATTGTACACGTTCCCCAGTTGCAACAAGGGATTTATCAGAACATTCAAATTTTCCCTATCAACAATAAATGTAAGAAACAAAATGTACACAATCCCTATCACCTATTCCACAAATCCTCCACATAAATCGTTTCTTCTTAATTAATGACGGACAAGAATAATTACATAAATATATATAATGTATTATTTGACTCACCGAATTTGTCCTATGTACGTGTACCAACTATTTTTGTTGTATGTTTACCCACCAACTGAAAAAATACAACAGCATTAATTTGGTTCATCTAATAGTGTTTATCGTTAACAAGGCAATAGCTATATTCAACAGCGCTTCAATGGGACTTTACTCAATTAATATTTTTATGAATTCTGAATATTTGTCAGAGAAAATTTCAACTATCATAGAAAGCATAGCGCTAGCAAAATCAGGATTGACAAATATACGGTTATTGAGTCAGGATGAGTTAAATTTAACAATTACAGAGATAAGAAATTAAAGCTTGCAGTGCATATGACCATCGAAGCCCTAACATACACGAACACAAAGCAATCAGCAAAAATTAACTCGTATTAATTGAAAACTTTCCCCAGATGCAACAAGAGATTTATCAGAACATTCAAATTGTCCCTATCAACAATAAATGTATGAAAAAACATGTACACAATCCCTATCACCTATCCCACAAATTCTCCACATTCATCGTTTCTTCTTAATTAATGGCGGACAAGAATAATTACATAAATATATATAATATATTATTTGACTCACCGAATTTGTCCTATGTACATGTACCAACTATGTTTGTTGTATGTTTACCCACCAACTGAAAAAATACAACAGCATTAATTTGGTTCATCTAATAGTGTTGATCGTTTAAAAGGCAATAACTATATTCAACAGCGCTTCAATGGGACTGTACTCAATTAATATTTTTAAGAATTCTGAATATTTGTCGGAGAAAATTTCAACTATCATAGAAAGCATAGCGCTAGCAAAATCAGGCTTGACAAATATCAAACAATTAGAGAGATAAGATATTAAAGCTTGCAGTGCATACGGTCATCGAAGCCCTAACATACACACACACAATGCAATCAGCAAAAATGAACTCGTATTAATTATAAACGTTCCCCAGTTGCAACAAGAGATTTTTCAGAGAATTCAAATTTTCCCTATCAACAATGAATGTAAGAAACAACATGTACACAATCCCTATCACCTATTCCACAAATCCTCCACATACATCGTTTCTTCTTAATTAATGGCGGACAAGAATAATTACATAAATATATATAATGTATTATTTGACTCACCGAATTTGTCCTATGTACATGTACCAACTATGTTTGTTGTATGTTTACCCACCAACTGAAAAAATACAACAGCATTAATTTGGTTCATCTAATAGTGTTGATCGTTTAAAAGGCAATAACTATATTCAACAGCGCTTCAATGGGACTGTACTCAATTAATATTTTTATGAATTCTAAATATTTGTCAGAGAAAATTTCAACTATCATAGAAAGCATAGCGCTAGCAATATCAGGCATGACAAATATACGGTTTTTGGGTCAGGATGAGATAGATTTAACAATTACAGATATAAGAAATTAAAGCTTGCAGTGCATATGACCATCGAAGCCCTAACATACACACACACAAAGCAATCAGCAAAAATGAACTCGTATTAATTGTAAACTTTCCCCAGATGCAACAAGAGATTTATCAGAGAATTCAAATTTTCCCTATCATTCCCCTATAGCAAAATCAGGCTTGACTAATATACGGTTATTGAGTCAGGATGAGTTAGATTTAACAATTTCAGAGATAAGAAATTAAAGCTTGCAGTGCATACTATCATCGAAGCCCTAACTTACACACACACAAAGCAATCAGCAAAAATGAACTCGTATTAATTGTAAACGTTCCCCAGTTGCAACAAGAGATTTATCAGAACATTCAAATTTTCTCTATCAACAATAAATGTAAGAAACAACATGTACACAATCCCTATCACCTATTCCACAAATCCTCCACATACATCGTTTCTTCTTAATTAATGGCGGACAAGAATAATTACATAAATATATATAATGTATTATTTGACTCACCGAATTTGTCCTATGTACATGTACCAACTATGTTTGTTGTATTTTTACCCACCAACTGAAAAAATACAACAGCATTAATTTGGTTCATCTAATAGTGTTTATCGTTAAAAAGGCAATAACTATATTGAACAGCGCTTCAATGGGACTGTACTCAATTAATATTTTTATGAATTCTGAATATTTGTCAGAGAAAATTTCAACTATCATAGAAAGCATAGCGCTAGCAAAATCAGGCTTGACTAATATACGGTTATTGAGTCAGGATGAGTTAGATTTAACAATTACAGAGATAAGAAATTAAAGCTTGCAGTGCATACTATCATCGAAGCCCTAACATACACACACACAAAGCAATCAGCAAAAATGAACTCGTATTAATTGTACACGTTCCCCAGTTGCAACAAGGGATTTATCAGAACATTCAAATTTTCCCTATCAACAATAAATGTAAGAAACAAAATGTACACAATCCCTATCACCTATTCCACAAATCCTCCACATAAATCGTTTCTTCTTAATTAATGACGGACAAGAATAATTTCATAAATATATATAATGTATTATTTGACTCACCGAATTTGTCCTATGTACGTGTACCAACTATGTTTGTTGTATTTTTACCCACCAACTGAAAAAATACAACAGCATTAATTTGGTTCATCTAATAGTGTTTATCGTTAACAAGGCAATAGCTATATTCAACAGCGCTTCAATGGGACTTTACTCAATTAATATTTTTATGAATTCTGAATATTTGTCAGAGAAAATTTCAACTATCATAGAAAGCATAGCGCTAGCAAAATCAGGATTGACAAATATACGGTTATTGAGTCAGGATGAGTTAAATTTAACAATTACAGATATAAGAAATTAAAGCTTGCAGTGCATATGACCATCGAAGCCCTAACATACACGAACACAAAGCAATCAGCAGAAATTAACTCGTATTAATTGTAAACTTTCCCCAGATGCTACAAGAGATTAATCAGAAAATTCAAATTTTCCCTATCAACAATAAATGTACGAAAAACATGTACACAATCCCTATCACCTATCACACAAATCCTCCACATACATCGTTTCTTCTTAATTAATGGCGGACAAGAATAATTACATAAATATATATAATGTATTATTTGACTCACCGAATTTGTCCTATGTACATGTACCAACTATGTTTGTTGTATGTTTACCCACCAACTGAAAAAATACAACAGCATTAATTTGGTTCATCTAATAGTGTTGATCGTTTAAAAGGCAATAACTATATTCAACAGCGCTTCAATGGGACTGTACTCAATTAATATTTTTAAGAATTCTGAATATTTGTCAGAGAAAATTTCAACTATCATAGAAAGCATAGCGCTAGCAAAATCAGGCTTGACAAATATCAAACAATTACAGATATAAGAAATTAAAGCTTGCAGTGCATACGGTCATCGAAGCCCTAACATACACACACACAATGCAATCAGCAAAAATGAACTCGTATTAATTATAAACGTTCCCCAGTTGCAACAAGAGATTTTTCAGAGAATTCAAATTTTCCCTATCAACAATGAATGTAAGAAACAACATGTACACAATCCCTATCATCTATTCCACAAATCCTCCACATACATCGTTTCTTCTTAATTAATGGCGGACAAGAATAATTACATAAATATATATAATGTATTATTTGACTCACCGAATTTGTCCTATGTACATGTACCAACTATGTTTGTTGTATGTTTACCCACCAACTGAAAAAAATACAACAGCATTAATTTGGTTCATCATAGTGTTGATCGTTTAAAAGGTAATAACTATATTGAACAGCGCTTCAATGGGACTGTACTCAATTAATATTTTTATGAATTCTAAATATTTGTCAGAGAAAATTTCAACTATCATAGAAAGCATAGCGCTAGCAATATCAGGCATGACAAATATACGGTTTTTGGGTCAGGATGAGTTAGATTTAACAATTACAGATATAAGAAATTAAAGCTTGCAGTGCATATGACCATCGAAGCCCTAACGTACACACACACAAAGCAATCAGCAAAAATGAACTCGTATTAATTGTAAACTTTCCCCAGATGCAACAAGAGATTTATCAGAGAATTCAAATTTTCCCTATCATTCCCCTATAGCAAAATCAGGCTTGACTAATATACGGTTATTGAGTCAGGATGAGTTAGATTTAACAATTACAGAGATAAGAAATTAAAGCTTGCAGTGCATACTATCATCGAAGCCCTAATATACACACACACAAAGCAATCAGCAAAAATGAACTCGAATTAATTGTAAACGTTCCCCAGTTGCAACAAGAGATTTATCAGAACATTCAAATTTTCCCTATCAACAATAAATGTAAGAAACAACATGTACACAATCCCTATCACCTATTCCACAAATCCTCCACATACATCGTTTCTTCTTAATTAATGGCGGACAAGAATAATTACATAAATATATATAATGTATTATTTGACTCACCGAATTTGTCCTATGTACATGTACCAACTATGTTTGTTGTATTTTTACCCACCAACTGAAAAAATACAACAGCATTAATTTGGTTCATCTAATAGTGTTGATCGTTTAAAAGGCAATAACTATATTGAGCAGTGCTTCAATGGGACTGTACTCAATTAATATTTTTATGAATTCTGAATATTTGTCAGAGAAAATTTCAACTATCATAGAAAGCATAGCGCTAGCAAAATCGGGCCTAACAAATATATGGTTATTGGGTCAGGATGAGTTAGATTTAACAATTACAGATATAAGAAATTAAAGCTTGCAGTGCAAATGACCATCGAAGCCATAACATACACGAACACAAAGCAATCAGCAGAAATTAACTCGTATTAATTGTAAACTTTCCCCAGATGCTACAAGAGATTAATCAGAAAATTCAAATTTTCCCTATCAACAATAAATGTACGAAAAACATGTACACAATCCCTATCACCTATCACACAAATCCTCCACATACATCGTTTCTTCTTAATTAATGGCGGACAAGAATAATTACATAAATATATATAATGTATTATTTGACTCACCGAATTTGTCCTATGTACATGTACCAACTATGTTTGTTGTATGTTTACCCACCAACTGAAAAAATACAACAGCATTAATTTGGTTCATCTAATAGTGTTGATCGTTTAAAAGGCAATAACTATATTCAACAGCGCTTCAATGGGACTGTACTCAATTAATATTTTTAAGAATTCTGAATATTTGTCAGAGAAAATTTCAACTATCATAGAAAGCATAGCGCTAGCAAAATCAGGCTTGACAAATATCAAACAATTACAGATATAAGAAATTAAAGCTTGCAGTGCATACGGTCATCGAAGCCCTAACATACACACACACAATGCAATCAGCAAAAATGAACTCGTATTAATTATAAACGTTCCCCAGTTGCAACAAGAGATTTTTCAGAGAATTCAAATTTTCCCTATCAACAATGAATGTAAGAAACAACATGTACACAATCCCTATCATCTATTCCACAAATCCTCCACATACATCGTTTCTTCTTAATTAATGGCGGACAAGAATAATTACATAAATATATATAATGTATTATTTGACTCACCGAATTTGTCCTATGTACATGTACCAACTATGTTTGTTGTATGTTTACCCACCAACTGAAAAAATACAACAGCATTAATTTTGTTCATCTAATAGTGTTGATCGTTTAAAAGGCAATAACTATATTCAACAGCGCTTCAATGGGACTGTACTCAATTAATATTTTTATGAATTCTAAATATTTGTCAGAGAAAATTTCAACTATCATAGAAAGCATAGCGCTAGCAATATCAGGCATGACAAATATACGGTTTTTGGGTCAGGATGAGATAGATTTAACAATTACAGATATAAGAAATTAAAGCTTGCAGTGCATATGACCATCGAAGCCCTAACATACACACACACAAAGCAATCAGCAAAAATGAACTCGTATTAATTGTAAACTTTCCCCAGATGCAACAAGAGATTTATCAGAGAATTCAAATTTTCCCTATCATTCCCCTATAGCAAAATCAGGCTTGACTAATATACGGTTATTGAGTCAGGATGAGTTAGATTTAACAATTACAGAGATAAGAAATTAAAGCTTGCAGTGCATACTATCATCGAAGCCCTAACTTACACACACACAAAGCAATCAGCAAAAATGAACTCGTATTAATTGTAAACGTTCCCCAGTTGCAACAAGAGATTTATCAGAACATTCAAATTTTCCCTATCAACAATAAATGTAAGAAACAACATGTACACAATCCCTATCACCTATTCCACAAATCCTCCACATACATCGTTTCTTCTTAATTAATGGCGGACAAGAATAATTACATAAATATATATAATGTATTATTTGACTCACCGAATTTGTCCTATGTACGTGTACCAACTATGTTTGTTGTATGTTTACCCACCAACTGAAAAAATACAACAGCATTAATTTGGTTCATCTAATAGTGTTTATCGTTAACAAGGCAATAGCTATATTCAACAGCGCTTCAATGGGACTTTACTCAATTAATATTTTTATGAATTCTGAATATTTGTCAGAGAAAATTTTAACTATCATAGAAAGCATAGCGCTAGCAAAATCAGGATTGACAAATATACGGTTATTGAGTCAGGATGAGTTAGATTTAACAATTACAGATATAAGAAATTAAAGCTTGCAGTGCATATGACCATCGAAGCCCTAACATACACGAACACAAAGCAATCAGCAAAAATTAACTCGTATTAATTGAAAACTTTCCCCAGATGCAACAAGAGATTTATCAGAACATTCAAATTGTCCCTATCAACAATAAATGTATGAAAAAACATGTACACAATCCCTATCACCTATCCCACAAATTCTCCACATTCATCGTTTCTTCTTAATTAATGGCGGACAAGAATAATTACATAAATATATATAATATATTATTTGACTCACCGAATTTGTCCTATGTACATGTACCAACTATGTTTGTTGTATGTTTACCCACCAACTGAAAAAATACAACAGCATTAATTTGGTTCATCTAATAGTGTTGATCGTTTAAAAGGCAATAACTATATTCAACAGCGCTTCAATGGGACTGTACTCAATTAATATTTTTAAGAATTCTGAATATTTGTCGGAGAAAATTTCAACTATCATAGAAAGCATAGCGCTAGCAAAATCAGGCTTGACAAATATCAAACAATTAGAGAGATAAGATATTAAAGCTTGCAGTGCATACGGTCATCGAAGCCCTAACATACACACACACAATGCAATCAGCAAAAATGAACTCGTATTAATTATAAACGTTCCCCAGTTGCAACAAGAGATTTTTCAGAGAATTCAAATTTTCCCTATCAACAATGAATGTAAGAAACAACATGTACACAATCCCTATCACCTATTCCACAAATCCTCCACATACATCGTTTCTTCTTAATTAATGGCGGACAAGAATAATTACATAAATATATATAATGTATTATTTGACTCACCGAATTTGTCCTATGTACATGTACCAACTATGTTTGTTGTATGTTTACCCACCAACTGAAAAAATACAACAGCATTAATTTGGTTCATCTAATAGTGTTGATCGTTTAAAAGGCAATAACTATATTCAACAGCGCTTCAATGGGACTGTACTCAATTAATATTTTTATGAATTCTAAATATTTGTCAGAGAAAATTTCAACTATCATAGAAAGCATAGCGCTAGCAATATCAGGCATGACAAATATACGGTTTTTGGGTCAGGATGAGATAGATTTAACAATTACAGATATAAGAAATTAAAGCTTGCAGTGCATATGACCATCGAAGCCCTAACATACACACACACAAAGCAATCAGCAAAAATGAACTCGTATTAATTGTAAACTTTCCCCAGATGCAACAAGAGATTTATCAGAGAATTCAAATTTTCCCTATCATCCCCCTATAGCAAAATCAGGCTTGACTAATATACGGTTATTGAGTCAGTCATACGGGTATTTGACTCACGTAATTTGTCCTATGTACATGTACCAACTATGTTTGTTGTATGTTTACCCACCAACTGAAAAAATACAACAGCATTAATTTGGTTCATCTAATAGTGTTGATCGTTTAAAAGGCAATAACTATATTCAACAGCGCTTCAATGGGACTGTACTCAATTAATATTTTTATGAATTCTAAATATTTGTCAGAGAAAATTTCAACTATCATAGAAAGCATAGCGCTAGCAATATCAGGTATGACAAATATACGGTTTTTGGGTCAGGATGAGTTAGATTTAACAATTACAGATATAAGAAATTAAAGCTTGCAGTGCATATGACCATCGAAGCCCTAACATACACACACACAATGCAATCAGCAAAAATGAACTCGTATTAATTGTAAACGTTCCCCAGTTGCAACAAGAGATTTATCAGAACATTCAAATTTTCCCTATCAACAATAAATGTAAGAAACAACATGTACACAATCCCTATTACCTATTCCACAAATCCTCCACATACATCGTTTCTTCTTAATTAATGGCGGACAAGAATAATTACATAAATATATATAATGTATTATTTGACTCACCGAATTTGTCCTATGTACATGTACCAACTATGTTTGTTGTATGTTTACCCACCAACTGAAAAAATACAACAGCATTAATTTGGTTCATCTAATAGTGTTTATCGTTAAAAAGGCAATAACTATATTGAACAGTGCTTCAATGGGACTGTACTCAATTAATATTTTTATGAATTCTGAATATTTGTCAGAGAAAATTTCAACTATCATAGAAAGCATAGCGCTAGCAAAATCAGGCTTGACTAATATACGGTTATTGAGTCAGGATGAGTTAGATTTAACAATTACAGAGATAAGAAATTAAAGCTTGCAGTGCATACTATCATCGAAGCCCTAACATACACACACACAAAGCAATCAGCAAAAATGAACTCGTATTAATTGTAAACGTTCCCCAGTTGCAACAAGAGATTTATCAGAACATTCAAATTTTCCCTATCAACAATAAATGTAAGAAACAAAATGTACACAATCCCTATCACCTATTCCACAAATCCTCCACATACATCGTTTCTTCTTAATTAATGGCGGACAAGAATAATTACATAAATATATATAATGTATTATTTGACTCACCGAATTTGTCCTATGTACATGTACCAACTATGTTTGTTGTATGTTTACCCACCAACTGAAAAAATACAACAGCATTAATTTGTTTCATCTAATAGTGTTTATCGTTAACAAGGCAATAACTATATTCAACAGCGCTTCAATGGGACTGTACTCAATTAATATTTTTATGAATTCTAAATATTTGTCAGAGAAAATTTCAACTATCATAGAAAGCATAGCGCTAGCAAAATCAGGATTGACAAATATACGGTTATTGAGTCAGGATGAGTTAGATTTAACAATTACAGATATAAGAAATTAAAGCTTGCAGTGCATATGACCATCGAAGCCCTAACATACACGAACACAAAGCAATCAGCAAAAATGAACTCGTATTAATTGTAAACTTTCCCCAGATGCAACAAGAGATTTATCAGAACATTCAAATTGTCCCTATCAACAATAAATGTATGAAAAAACATGTACACAATCCCTTTCACCTATCCCACAAATTCTCCACATTCATCGTTTCTTCTTAATTAATAGCGGACAAGAATAATTACATAAATATATATAATGTATTATTTGACTCACCGAATTTGTCCTATGTACATGTACCAACTATGTTTGTTGTATGTTTACCCACCAACTGAAAAAATACAACAGCATTAATTTGGTTCATCTAATAGTGTTGATCGTTTAAAAGGCAATAACTATATTCAACAGCGCTTCAATGGGACTGTACTCAATTAATATTTTTAAGAATTCTGAATATTTGTCAGAGAAAATTTCAACTATCATAGAAACCATAACGCTAGCAAAATCGGGCCTAACAAATATATGGTTATTGGGTCAGGATGAGTTAGATTTAACAATTACAGATATAAGAAATTAAAGCTTGCAGTGCATATGACCATCGAAGCCCTAACATACACGAACACAAAGCAATCAGCAGAAATTAACTCGTATTAATTGTAAACTTTCCCCAGATGCTACAAGAGATTAATCAGAAAATTCAAATTTTCCCTATCAACAATAAATGTATGAAAAACATGTACACAATCCCTATCACCTATCCCACCAATCCTCCACATACATCGTTTCTTCTTAATTAATGGCGGACAAGAATAATTACATAAATATATATAATGTATTATTTGACTCACCGAATTTGTCCTATGTACATGTACCAACTATGTTTGTTGTATGTTTACCCACCAACTGAAAAAATACAACAGCATTAATTTGGTTCATCTAATAGTGTTGATCGTTTAAAAGGCAATAACTATATTCAACAGCGCTTCAATCGGACTGTACTCAATTAATATTTTTAAGAATTCTGAATATTTGTCAGAGAAAATTTCAACTATCATAGAAAGCATAGCGCTAGCAAAATCAGGCTTGACAAATATCAAACAATTAGAGAGATAAGAAATTAAAGCTTGCAGTGCATACGGTCATCGAAGCCCTAACATACACACACACAAAGCAATCAGCAAAAATGAACTCGTATTAATTATAAACGTTCCCCAGTTGCAACAAGAGATTTTTCAGAGAATTCAAATTTTCCCTATTAACAATGAATGTAAGAAACAACATGTACACAATCCCTATCACCTATTCCACAAATCCTCCACATACATCGTTTCTTCTTAATTAATGGCGGACAAGAATAATTACATACATATATATAATGTATTATTTGGCTCACCGAATTTGTCCTATGTACATGTACCAACTATGTTTGTTGTATGTTTACCCACCAACTGAAAAAAATACAACAGCATTAATTTGGTTCATCATAGTGTTGATCGTTTAAAAGGTAATAACTATATTGAACAGCGCTTCAATGGGACTGTACTCAATTAATATTTTTATGAATTCTAAATATTTGTCAGAGAAAATTTCAACTATCATAGAAAGCATAGCGCTAGCAATATCAGGCATGACAAATATACGGTTTTTGGGTCAGGATGAGTTAGATTTAACAATTACAGATATAAGAAATTAAAGCTTGCAGTGCATATGACCATCGAGGCCCTAACGTACACACACACAAAGCAATCAGCAAAAATGAACTCGTATTAATTGTAAACTTTCCCCAGATGCAACAAGAGATTTATCAGAGAATTCAAATTTTCCCTATCATTCCCCTATAGCAAAATCAGGCTTGACTAATATACGGTTATTGAGTCAGGATGAGTTAGATTTAACAATTACAGAGATAAGAAATTAAAGCTTGCAGTGCATACTATCATCGAAGCCTTAATATACACACACACAAAGCAATCAGCAAAAATGAACTCGTATTAATTGTAAACTTTCCCCAGATGCAACAAGAGATTTATCAGAGAATTCAAATTTTCCCTATCATTCCCCTATAGCAAAATCAGGCTTGACAAATATACGGTTATTGAGTCAGGATGAGTTAGATTTAACAATTACAGAGATAAGAAATTAAAGCTTGCAGTGCATACTATCCTCGAAGCCCTAACATACACACACACAAAGCAATCAGCAAAAATTAACTCGTATTAATTGAAAACTTTCCCCAGATGCAACAAGAGATTTATCAGAACATTCAAATTGTCCCTATCAACAATAAATGTATGAAAAAACATGTACACAATCCCTAACACCTATCCCACAAATTCTCCACATTCATCGTTTCTTCTTAATTAATGGCGGACAAGAATAATTACATAAATATATATAATGTATTATTTGACTCACCGAATTTGTCCTATGTACATGTACCAACTATGTTTGTTGTATGTTTACCCACCAACTGAAAAAATACAACAGCATTAATTTGGTTCATCTAATAGTGTTGATCGTTTAAAAGGCAATAACTATATTCAACAGCGCTTCAATCGGACTGTACTCAATTAATATTTTTAAGAATTCTGAATATTTGTCAGATAAAATTTCAACTATCATAGAAAGCATAGCGCTAGCAAAATCGGGCCTAACAAATATATGGTTATAATTAATGGCGGACAAGAATAATTACATAAATATATATAATGTATTATTTGACTCACCGAATTTGTCCTATGTACATGTACCAACTATGTTTGTTGTATGTTTACCCACCAACTGAAAAAATACAACAGCATCAATTTGGTTCATCTAATAGTGTTTATCGTTAAAAAGGCAATAACTATATTGAACAGTGCTTCAATGGGACTGTACTCAATTAATATTTTTATGAATTCTGAATATTTGTCAGAGAAAATTTCAACTATCATAGAAAGCATAGCGCTAGCAAAATCAGGCTTGACTAATATACGGTTATTGAGTCAGGATGAGTTAGATTTAACAATTACAGAGATAAGAAATTAAAGCTTGCAGTGCAAATGACCATCGAAGCCATAACATACACGAACACAAAGCAATCAGCAGAAATTAACTCGTATTAATTGTAAACTTTCCCCAGATGCTACAAGAGATTAATCAGAAAATTCAAATTTTCCCTATCAACAATAAATGTACGAAAAACATGTACACAATCCCTATCACCTATCACACAAATCCTCCACATACATCGTTTCTTCTTAATTAATGGCGGACAAGAATAATTACATAAATATATATAATGTATTATTTGACTCACCGAATTTGTCCTATGTACATGTACCAACTATGTTTGTTGTATGTTTACCCACCAACTGAAAAAATACAACAGCATTAATTTGGTTCATCTAATAGTGTTGATCGTTTAAAAGGCAATAACTATATTCAACAGCGCTTCAATGGGACTGTACTCAATTAATATTTTTAAGAATTCTGAATATTTGTCAGAGAAAATTTCAACTATCATAGAAAGCATAGCGCTAGCAAAATCAGGCTTGACAAATATCAAACAATTACAGATATAAGAAATTAAAGCTTGCAGTGCATACGGTCATCGAAGCCCTAACATACACACACACAATGCAATCAGCAAAAATGAACTCGTATTAATTATAAACGTTCCCCAGTTGCAACAAGAGATTTTTCAGAGAATTCAAATTTTCCCTATCAACAATGAATGTAAGAAACAACATGTACACAATCCCTATCATCTATTCCACAAATCCTCCACATACATCGTTTCTTCTTAATTGATGGCGGACAAGAATAATTACATAAATATATATAATGTATTATTTGACTCACCGAATTTGTCCTATGTACATGTACCAACTATGTTTGTTGTATGTTTACCCACCAACTGAAAAAATACAACAGCATTAATTTTGTTCATCTAATAGTGTTGATCGTTTAAAAGGCAATAACTATATTCAACAGCGCTTCAATGGGACTGTACTCAATTAATATTTTTATGAATTCTAAATATTTGTCAGAGAAAATTTCAACTATCATAGAAAGCATAGCGCTAGCAATATCAGGCATGACAAATATACGGTTTTTGGGTCAGGATGAGATAGATTTAACAATTACAGATATAAGAAATTAAAGCTTGCAGTGCATATGACCATCGAAGCCCTAACATACACACACACAAAGCAATCAGCAAAAATGAACTCGTATTAATTGTAAACTTTCCCCAGATGCAACAAGAGATTTATCAGAGAATTCAAATTTTCCCTATCATTCCCCTATAGCAAAATCAGGCTTGACTAATATACGGTTATTGAGTCAGGATGAGTTAGATTTAACAATTACAGAGATAAGAAATTAAAGCTTGCAGTGCATACTATCATCGAAGCCCTAACTTACACACACACAAAGCAATCAGCAAAAATGAACTCGTATTAATTGTAAACGTTCCCCAGTTGCAACAAGAGATTTATCAGAACATTCAAATTTTCCCTATCAACAATAAATGTAAGAAACAACATGTACACAATCCCTATCACCTATTCCACAAATCCTCCACATACATCGTTTCTTCTTAATTAATGGCGGACAAGAATAATTACATAAATATATATAATGTATTATTTGACTCACCGAATTTGTCCTATGTACATGTACCAACTATGTTTGTTGTATTTTTACCCACCAACTGAAAAAATACAACAGCATTAATTTGGTTCATCTAATAGTGTTTATCGTTAAAAAGGCAATAACTATATTGAACAGCGCTTCAATGGGACTGTACTCAATTAATATTTTTATGAATTCTGAATATTTGTCAGAGAAAATTTCAACTATCATAGAAAGCATAGCGCTAGCAAAATCAGGCTTGACTAATATACGGTTATTGAGTCAGGATGAGTTAGATTTAACAATTACAGAGATAAGAAATTAAAGCTTGCAGTGCATACTATCATCGAAGCCCTAACATACACACACACAAAGCAATCAGCAAAAATGAACTCGTATTAATTGTACACGTTCCCCAGTTGCAACAAGGGATTTATCAGAACATTCAAATTTTCCCTATCAACAATAAATGTAAGAAACAAAATGTACACAATCCCTATCACCTATTCCACAAATCCTCCACATAAATCGTTTCTTCTTAATTAATGACGGACAAGAATAATTACATAAATATATATAATGTATTATTTGACTCACCGAATTTGTCCTATGTACGTGTACCAACTATTTTTGTTGTATGTTTACCCACCAACTGAAAAAATACAACAGCATTAATTTGGTTCATCTAATAGTGTTTATCGTTAACAAGGCAATAGCTATATTCAACAGCGCTTCAATGGGACTTTACTCAATTAATATTTTTATGAATTCTGAATATTTGTCAGAGAAAATTTTAACTATCATAGAAAGCATAGCGCTAGCAAAATCAGGATTGACAAATATACGGTTATTGAGTCAGGATGAGTTAAATTTAACAATTACAGAGATAAGAAATTAAAGCTTGCAGTGCATATGACCATCGAAGCCCTAACATACACGAACACAAAGCAATCAGCAAAAATTAACTCGTATTAATTGAAAACTTTCCCCAGATGCAACAAGAGATTTATCAGAACATTCAAATTGTCCCTATCAACAATAAATGTATGAAAAAACATGTACACAATCCCTATCACCTATCCCACAAATTCTCCACATTCATCGTTTCTTCTTAATTAATGGCGGACAAGAATAATTACATAAATATATATAATATATTATTTGACTCACCGAATTTGTCCTATGTACATGTACCAACTATGTTTGTTGTATGTTTACCCACCAACTGAAAAAATACAACAGCATTAATTTGGTTCATCTAATAGTGTTGATCGTTTAAAAGGCAATAACTATATTCAACAGCGCTTCAATGGGACTGTACTCAATTAATATTTTTAAGAATTCTGAATATTTGTCGGAGAAAATTTCAACTATCATAGAAAGCATAGCGCTAGCAAAATCAGGCTTGACAAATATCAAACAATTAGAGAGATAAGATATTAAAGCTTGCAGTGCATACGGTCATCGAAGCCCTAACATACACACACACAATGCAATCAGCAAAAATGAACTCGTATTAATTATAAACGTTCCCCAGTTGCAACAAGAGATTTTTCAGAGAATTCAAATTTTCCCTATCAACAATGAATGTAAGAAACAACATGTACACAATCCCTATCACCTATTCCACAAATCCTCCACATACATCGTTTCTTCTTAATTAATGGCGGACAAGAATAATTACATAAATATATATAATGTATTATTTGACTCACCGAATTTGTCCTATGTACATGTACCAACTATGTTTGTTGTATGTTTACCCACCAACTGAAAAAATACAACAGCATTAATTTGGTTCATCTAATAGTGTTGATCGTTTAAAAGGCAATAACTATATTCAACAGCGCTTCAATGGGACTGTACTCAATTAATATTTTTATGAATTCTAAATATTTGTCAGAGAAAATTTCAACTATCATAGAAAGCATAGCGCTAGCAATATCAGGCATGACAAATATACGGTTTTTGGGTCAGGATGAGATAGATTTAACAATTACAGATATAAGAAATTAAAGCTTGCAGTGCATATGACCATCGAAGCCCTAACATACACACACACAAAGCAATCAGCAAAAATGAACTCGTATTAATTGTAAACTTTCCCCAGATGCAACAAGAGATTTATCAGAGAATTCAAATTTTCCCTATCATTCCCCTATAGCAAAATCAGGCTTGACTAATATACGGTTATTGAGTCAGGATGAGTTAGATTTAACAATTACAGAGATAAGAAATTAAAGCTTGCAGTGCATACTATCATCGAAGCCCTAACTTACACACACACAAAGCAATCAGCAAAAATGAACTCGTATTAATTGTAAACGTTCCCCAGTTGCAACAAGAGATTTATCAGAACATTCAAATTTTCTCTATCAACAATAAATGTAAGAAACAACATGTACACAATCCCTATCACCTATTCCACAAATCCTCCACATACATCGTTTCTTCTTAATTAATGGCGGACAAGAATAATTACATAAATATATATAATGTATTATTTGACTCACCGAATTTGTCCTATGTACATGTACCAACTATGTTTGTTGTATTTTTACCCACCAACTGAAAAAATACAACAGCATTAATTTGGTTCATCTAATAGTGTTTATCGTTAAAAAGGCAATAACTATATTGAACAGCGCTTCAATGGGACTGTACTCAATTAATATTTTTATGAATTCTGAATATTTGTCAGAGAAAATTTCAACTATCATAGAAAGCATAGCGCTAGCAAAATCAGGCTTGACTAATATACGGTTATTGAGTCAGGATGAGTTAGATTTAACAATTACAGAGATAAGAAATTAAAGCTTGCAGTGCATACTATCATCGAAGCCCTAACATACACACACACAAAGCAATCAGCAAAAATGAACTCGTATTAATTGTACACGTTCCCCAGTTGCAACAAGGGATTTATCAGAACATTCAAATTTTCCCTATCAACAATAAATGTAAGAAACAAAATGTACACAATCCCTATCACCTATTCCACAAATCCTCCACATAAATCGTTTCTTCTTAATTAATGACGGACAAGAATAATTTCATAAATATATATAATGTATTATTTGACTCACCGAATTTGTCCTATGTACGTGTACCAACTATGTTTGTTGTATTTTTACCCACCAACTGAAAAAATACAACAGCATTAATTTGGTTCATCTAATAGTGTTTATCGTTAACAAGGCAATAGCTATATTCAACAGCGCTTCAATGGGACTTTACTCAATTAATATTTTTATGAATTCTGAATATTTGTCAGAGAAAATTTTAACTATCATAGAAAGCATAGCGCTAGCAAAATCAGGATTGACAAATATACGGTTATTGAGTCAGGATGAGTTAAATTTAACAATTACAGATATAAGAAATTAAAGCTTGCAGTGCATATGACCATCGAAGCCCTAACATACACGAACACAAAGCAATCAGCAGAAATTAACTCGTATTAATTGTAAACTTTCCCCAGATGCTACAAGAGATTAATCAGAAAATTCAAATTTTCCCTATCAACAATAAATGTACGAAAAACATGTACACAATCCCTATCACCTATCACACAAATCCTCCACATACATCGTTTCTTCTTAATTAATGGCGGACAAGAATAATTACATAAATATATATAATGTATTATTTGACTCACCGAATTTGTCCTATGTACATGTACCAACTATGTTTGTTGTATGTTTACCCACCAACTGAAAAAATACAACAGCATTAATTTGGTTCATCTAATAGTGTTGATCGTTTAAAAGGCAATAACTATATTCAACAGCGCTTCAATGGGACTGTACTCAATTAATATTTTTAAGAATTCTGAATATTTGTCAGAGAAAATTTCAACTATCATAGAAAGCATAGCGCTAGCAAAATCAGGCTTGACAAATATCAAACAATTACAGATATAAGAAATTAAAGCTTGCAGTGCATATGACCATCGAAGCCCTAACATACACGAACACAAAGCAATCAGCAGAAATTAACTCGTATTAATTGTAAACTTTCCCCAGATGCAACAAGAGATTAATCAGAAAATTCAAATTTTCCCTATCAACAATAAATGTACGAAAAACATGTACACAATCCCTATCACCTATCACACAAATCCTCCACATACATCGTTTCTTCTTAATTAATGGCGGACAAGAATAATTACATAAATATATATAATGTATTATTTGACTCACCGAATTTGTCCTATGTACATGTACCAACTATGTTTGTTGTATGTTTACCCACCAACTGAAAAAATACAACAGCATTAATTTGGTTCATCTAATAGTGTTGATCGTTTAAAAGGCAATAACTATATTCAACAGCGCTTCAATGGGACTGTACTCAATTAATATTTTTAAGAATTCTGAATATTTGTCAGAGAAAATTTCAACTATCATAGAAAGCATAGCGCTAGCAAAATCAGGCTTGACAAATATCAAACAATTACAGATATAAGAAATTAAAGCTTGCAGTGCATACGGTCATCGAAGCCCTAACATACACACACACAATGCAATCAGCAAAAATGAACTCGTATTAATTATAAACGTTCCCCAGTTGCAACAAGAGATTTTTCAGAGAATTCAAATTTTCCCTATCAACAATGAATGTAAGAAACAACATGTACACAATCCCTATCATCTATTCCACAAATCCTCCACATACATCGTTTCTTCTTAATTAATGGCGGACAAGAATAATTACATAAATATATATAATGTATTATTTGACTCACCGAATTTGTCCTATGTACATGTACCAACTATGTTTGTTGTATGTTTACCCACCAACTGAAAAAAATACAACAGCATTAATTTGGTTCATCATAGTGTTGATCGTTTAAAAGGTAATAACTATATTGAACAGCGCTTCAATGGGACTGTACTCAATTAATATTTTTATGAATTCTAAATATTTGTCAGAGAAAATTTCAACTATCATAGAAAGCATAGCGCTAGCAATATCAGGCATGACAAATATACGGTTTTTGGGTCAGGATGAGTTAGATTTAACAATTACAGATATAAGAAATTAAAGCTTGCAGTGCATATGACCATCGAAGCCCTAACGTACACACACACAAAGCAATCAGCAAAAATGAACTCGTATTAATTGTAAACTTTCCCCAGATGCAACAAGAGATTTATCAGAGAATTCAAATTTTCCCTATCATTCCCCTATAGCAAAATCAGGCTTGACTAATATACGGTTATTGAGTCAGGATGAGTTAGATTTAACAATTACAGAGATAAGAAAATAAAGCTTGCAGTGCATACTATCATCGAAGCCCTAATATACACACACACAAAGCAATCAGCAAAAATGAACTCGTATTAATTGTAAACGTTCCCCAGTTGCAACAAGAGATTTATCAGAACATTCAAATTTTCCCTATCAACAATAAATGTAAGAAACAACATGTACACAATCCCTATCACCTATTCCACAAATCCTCCACATACATCGTTTCTTCTTAATTAATGGCGGACAAGAATAATTACATAAATATATATAATGTATTATTTGACTCACCGAATTTGTCCTATGTACATGTACCAACTATGTTTGTTGTATTTTTACCCACCAACTGAAAAAATACAACAGCATTAATTTGGTTCATCTAATAGTGTTGATCGTTTAAAAGGCAATAACTATATTCAACAGCGCTTCAATGGGACTGTACTCAATTAATATTTTTAAGAATTCTGAATATTTGTCAGAGAAAATTTCAACTATCATAGAAAGCATAGCGCTAGCAATATCAGGCATGACAAATATCAAACAATTACAGATATAAGAAATTAAAGCTTGCAGTGCATATGACCATCGAAGCCCTAACATACACGAACACAAAGCAATCAGCAGAAATTAACTCGTATTAATTGTAAACTTTCCCCAGATGCTACAAGAGATTAATCAGAAAATTCAAATTTTCCCTATCAACAATAAATGTACGAAAAACATGTACACAATCCCTATCACCTATCACACAAATCCTCCACATACATCGTTTCTTCTTAATTAATGGCGGACAAGAATAATTACATAAATATATATAATGTATTATTTGACTCACCGAATTTGTCCTATGTACATGTACCAACTATGTTTGTTGTATGTTTACCCACCAACTGAAAAAATACAACAGCATTAATTTGGTTCATCTAATAGTGTTGATCGTTTAAAAGGCAATAACTATATTCAACAGCGCTTCAATGGGACTGTACTCAATTAATATTTTTAAGAATTCTGAATATTTGTCAGAGAAAATTTCAACTATCATAGAAAGCATAGCGCTAGCAAAATCAGGCTTGACAAATATCAAACAATTACAGATATAAGAAATTAAAGCTTGCAGTGCATACGGTCATCGAAGCCCTAACATACACACACACAATGCAATCAGCAAAAATGAACTCGTATTAATTATAAACGTTCCCCAGTTGCAACAAGAGATTTTTCAGAGAATTCAAATTTTCCCTATCAACAATGAATGTAAGAAACAACATGTACACAATCCCTATCATCTATTCCACAAATCCTCCACATACATCGTTTCTTCTTAATTAATGGCGGACAAGAATAATTACATAAATATATATAATGTATTATTTGACTCACCGAATTTGTCCTATGTACATGTACCAACTATGTTTGTTGTATGTTTACCCACCAACTGAAAAAAATACAACAGCATTAATTTGGTTCATCATAGTGTTGATCGTTTAAAAGGTAATAACTATATTGAACAGCGCTTCAATGGGACTGTACTCAATTAATATTTTTATGAATTCTAAATATTTGTCAGAGAAAATTTCAACTATCATAGAAAGCATAGCGCTAGCAATATCAGGCATGACAAATATACGGTTTTTGGGTCAGGATGAGTTAGATTTAACAATTACAGATATAAGAAATTAAAGCTTGCAGTGCATATGACCATCGAAGCCCTAACGTACACACACACAAAGCAATCAGCAAAAATGAACTCGTATTAATTGTAAACTTTCCCCAGATGCAACAAGAGATTTATCAGAGAATTCAAATTTTCCCTATCATTCCCCTATAGCAAAATCAGGCTTGACTAATATACGGTTATTGAGTCAGGATGAGTTAGATTTAACAATTACAGAGATAAGAAATTAAAGCTTGCAGTGCATACTATCATCGAAGCCCTAATATACACACACACAAAGCAATCAGCAAAAATGAACTCGAATTAATTGTAAACGTTCCCCAGTTGCAACAAGAGATTTATCAGAACATTCAAATTTTCCCTATCAACAATAAATGTAAGAAACAACATGTACACAATCCCTATCACCTATTCCACAAATCCTCCACATACATCGTTTCTTCTTAATTAATGGCGGACAAGAATAATTACATAAATATATATAATGTATTATTTGACTCACCGAATTTGTCCTATGTACATGTACCAACTATGTTTGTTGTATTTTTACCCACCAACTGAAAAAATACAACAGCATTAATTTGGTTCATCTAATAGTGTTGATCGTTTAAAAGGCAATAACTATATTGAGCAGTGCTTCAATGGGACTGTACTCAATTAATATTTTTATGAATTCTGAATATTTGTCAGAGAAAATTTCAACTATCATAGAAAGCATAGCGCTAGCAAAATCGGGCCTAACAAATATATGGTTATTGGGTCAGGATGAGTTAGATTTAACAATTACAGATATAAGAAATTAAAGCTTGCAGTGCAAATGACCATCGAAGCCATAACATACACGAACACAAAGCAATCAGCAGAAATTAACTCGTATTAATTGTAAACTTTCCCCAGATGCTACAAGAGATTAATCAGAAAATTCAAATTTTCCCTATCAACAATAAATGTACGAAAAACATGTACACAATCCCTATCACCTATCACACAAATCCTCCACATACATCGTTTCTTCTTAATTAATGGCGGACAAGAATAATTACATAAATATATATAATGTATTATTTGACTCACCGAATTTGTCCTATGTACATGTACCAACTATGTTTGTTGTATGTTTACCCACCAACTGAAAAAATACAACAGCATTAATTTGGTTCATCTAATAGTGTTGATCGTTTAAAAGGCAATAACTATATTCAACAGCGCTTCAATGGGACTGTACTCAATTAATATTTTTAAGAATTCTGAATATTTGTCAGAGAAAATTTCAACTATCATAGAAAGCATAGCGCTAGCAAAATCAGGCTTGACAAATATCAAACAATTACAGATATAAGAAATTAAAGCTTGCAGTGCATACGGTCATCGAAGCCCTAACATACACACACACAATGCAATCAGCAAAAATGAACTCGTATTAATTATAAACGTTCCCCAGTTGCAACAAGAGATTTTTCAGAGAATTCAAATTTTCCCTATCAACAATGAATGTAAGAAACAACATGTACACAATCCCTATCATCTATTCCACAAATCCTCCACATACATCGTTTCTTCTTAATTAATGGCGGACAAGAATAATTACATAAATATATATAATGTATTATTTGACTCACCGAATTTGTCCTATGTACATGTACCAACTATGTTTGTTGTATGTTTACCCACCAACTGAAAAAATACAACAGCATTAATTTTGTTCATCTAATAGTGTTGATCGTTTAAAAGGCAATAACTATATTCAACAGCGCTTCAATGGGACTGTACTCAATTAATATTTTTATGAATTCTAAATATTTGTCAGAGAAAATTTCAACTATCATAGAAAGCATAGCGCTAGCAATATCAGGCATGACAAATATACGGTTTTTGGGTCAGGATGAGATAGATTTAACAATTACAGATATAAGAAATTAAAGCTTGCAGTGCATATGACCATCGAAGCCCTAACATACACACACACAAAGCAATCAGCAAAAATGAACTCGTATTAATTGTAAACTTTCCCCAGATGCAACAAGAGATTTATCAGAGAATTCAAATTTTCCCTATCATTCCCCTATAGCAAAATCAGGCTTGACTAATATACGGTTATTGAGTCAGGATGAGTTAGATTTAACAATTACAGAGATAAGAAATTAAAGCTTGCAGTGCATACTATCATCGAAGCCCTAACTTACACACACACAAAGCAATCAGCAAAAATGAACTCGTATTAATTGTAAACGTTCCCCAGTTGCAACAAGAGATTTATCAGAACATTCAAATTTTCCCTATCAACAATAAATGTAAGAAACAACATGTACACAATCCCTATCACCTATTCCACAAATCCTCCACATACATCGTTTCTTCTTAATTAATGGCGGACAAGAATAATTACATAAATATATATAATGTATTATTTGACTCACCGAATTTGTCCTATGTACATGTACCAACTATGTTTGTTGTATTTTTACCCACCAACTGAAAAAATACAACAGCATTAATTTGGTTCATCTAATAGTGTTTATCGTTAAAAAGGCAATAACTATATTGAACAGCGCTTCAATGGGACTGTACTCAATTAATATTTTTATGAATTCTGAATATTTGTCAGAGAAAATTTCAACTATCATAGAAAGCATAGCGCTAGCAAAATCAGGCTTGACTAATATACGGTTATTGAGTCAGGATGAGTTAGATTTAACAATTACAGAGATAAGAAATTAAAGCTTGCAGTGCATACTATCATCGAAGCCCTAACATACACGCACACAAAGCAATCAGCAAAAATGAACTCGTATTAATTGTACACGTTCCCCAGTTGCAACAAGGGATTTATCAGAACATTCAAATTTTCCCTATCAACAATAAATGTAAGAAACAAAATGTACACAATCCCTATCACCTATTCCACAAATCCTCCACATAAATCGTTTCTTCTTAATTAATGACGGACAAGAATAATTACATAAATATATATAATGTATTATTTGACTCACCGAATTTGTCCTATGTACGTGTACCAACTATGTTTGTTGTATGTTTACCCACCAACTGAAAAAATACAACAGCATTAATTTGGTTCATCTAATAGTGTTTATCGTTAACAAGGCAATAGCTATATTCAACAGCGCTTCAATGGGACTTTACTCAATTAATATTTTTATGAATTCTGAATATTTGTCAGAGAAAATTTTAACTATCATAGAAAGCATAGCGCTAGCAAAATCAGGATTGACAAATATACGGTTATTGAGTCAGGATGAGTTAAATTTAACAATTACAGAGATAAGAAATTAAAGCTTGCAGTGCATATGACCATCGAAGCCCTAACATACACGAACACAAAGCAATCAGCAAAAATTAACTCGTATTAATTGAAAACTTTCCCCAGATGCAACAAGAGATTTATCAGAACATTCAAATTGTCCCTATCAACAATAAATGTATGAAAAAACATGTACACAATCCCTATCACCTATCCCACAAATTCTCCACATTCATCGTTTCTTCTTAATTAATGGCGGACAAGAATAATTACATAAATATATATAATATATTATTTGACTCACCGAATTTGTCCTATGTACATGTACCAACTATGTTTGTTGTATGTTTACCCACCAACTGAAAAAATACAACAGCATTAATTTGGTTCATCTAATAGTGTTGATCGTTTAAAAGGCAATAACTATATTCAACAGCGCTTCAATGGGACTGTACTCAATTAATATTTTTAAGAATTCTGAATATTTGTCGGAGAAAATTTCAACTATCATAGAAAGCATAGCGCTAGCAAAATCAGGCTTGACAAATATCAAACAATTAGAGAGATAAGAAATTAAAGCTTGCAGTGCATACGGTCATCGAAGCCCTAACATACACACACACAATGCAATCAGCAAAAATGAACTCGTATTAATTATAAACGTTCCCCAGTTGCAACAAGAGATTTTTCAGAGAATTCAAATTTTCCCTATCAACAATGAATGTAAGAAACAACATGTACACAATCCCTATCACCTATTCCACAAATCCTCCACATACATCGTTTCTTCTTAATTAATGGCGGACAAGAATAATTACATAAATATATATAATGTATTATTTGACTCACCGAATTTGTCCTATGTACATGTACCAACTATGTTTGTTGTATGTTTACCCACCAACTGAAAAAATACAACAGCATTAATTTGGTTCATCTAATAGTGTTGATCGTTTAAAAGGCAATAACTATATTCAACAGCGCTTCAATGGGACTGTACTCAATTAATATTTTTATGAATTCTAAATATTTGTCAGAGAAAATTTCAACTATCATAGAAAGCATAGCGCTAGCAATATCAGGCATGACAAATATACGGTTTTTGGGTCAGGATGAGATAGATTTAACAATTACAGATATAAGAAATTAAAGCTTGCAGTGCATATGACCATCGAAGCCCTAACATACACACACACAAAGCAATCAGCAAAAATGAACTCGTATTAATTGTAAACTTTCCCCAGATGCAACAAGAGATTTATCAGAGAATTCAAATTTTCCCTATCATTCCCCTATAGCAAAATCAGGCTTGACTAATATACGGTTATTGAGTCAGGATGAGTTAGATTTAACAATTACAGAGATAAGAAATTAAAGCTTGCAGTGCATACTATCATCGAAGCCCTAACTTACACACACACAAAGCAATCAGCAAAAATGAACTCGTATTAATTGTACACGTTCCCCAGTTGCAACAAGGGATTTATCAGAACATTCAAATTTTCCCTATCAACAATAAATGTAAGAAACAAAATGTACACAATCCCTATCACCTATTCCACAAATCCTCCACATAAATCGTTTCTTCTTAATTAATGACGGACAAGAATAATTTCATAAATATATATAATGTATTATTTGACTCACCGAATTTGTCCTATGTACGTGTACCAACTATGTTTGTTGTATTTTTACCCACCAACTGAAAAAATACAACAGCATTAATTTGGTTCATCTAATAGTCTGTACTCAAGTTAGAAAAAAATAAGAAATTAAAGCTTGCAGTGCATATGACCATCGAAGCCCTAACATACACGAATACAAAGCAATCAGCAGAAATTAACTCGTATTAATTGTAAACTTTCCCCAGATGCTACAAGAGATTAATCAGAATATTCAAATTTTCCCTATCAACAATGAATGTAAGAAACAACATGTACACAATCCCTATCACCTATTCCACAAATCCTCCACATACATCGTTTCTTCTTAATTAATGGTGGACAAGAATAATTACATAAATATATATAATGTATTATTTGACTCACCGAATTTGTCCTATGTACATGTACCAACTATGTTTGTTGTATTTTTACCCACCAACTGAAAAAATACAACAGCATTAATTTGGTTCATCTAATAGTGTTGATCGTTTAAAAGGCAATAACTATATTCAACAGCGCTTCAATCGGACTGTACTCAATTAATATTTTTAAGAATTCTGAATATTTGTCAGATAAAATTTCAACTATCATAGAAAGCATGGCGCTAGCAAAATCGGGCCTAACAAATATATGGTTATAATTAATGGCGGACAAGAATAATTACATAAATATATATAATGTATTATTTGACTCACCGAATTTGTCCTATGTACATGTACCAACTATGTTTGTTGTATGTTTACCCACCAACTGAAAAAATACAACAGCATTAATTTGGTTCATCTAATAGTGTTGATCGTTTAAAAGGCAATAACTATATTGAGCAGTGCTTCAATGGGACTGTACTCAATTAATATTTTTATGAATTCTGAATATTTGTCAGAGAAAATTTCAACTATCATAGAAAGCATAGCGCTAGCAAAATCGGGCCTAACAAATATATGGTTATTGGGTCAGGATGAGTTAGATTTAACAATTACAGATATAAGAAATTAAAGCTTGCAGTGCAAATGACCATCGAAGCCATAACATACACGAACACAAAGCAATCAGCAGAAATTAACTCGTATTAATTGTAAACTTTCCCCAGATGCTACAAGAGATTAATCAGAAAATTCAAATTTTCCCTATCAACAATAAATGTACGAAAAACATGTACACAATCCCTATCACCTATCACACAAATCCTCCACATACATCGTTTCTTCTTAATTAATGGCGGACAAGAATAATTACATAAATATATATAATGTATTATTTGACTCACCGAATTTGTCCTATGTACATGTACCAACTATGTTTGTTGTATGTTTACCCACCAACTGAAAAAATACAACAGCATTAATTTGGTTCATCTAATAGTGTTGATCGTTTAAAAGGCAATAACTATATTCAACAGCGCTTCAATGGGACTGTACTCAATTAATATTTTTAAGAATTCTGAATATTTGTCAGAGAAAATTTCAACTATCATAGAAAGCATAGCGCTAGCAAAATCAGGCTTGACAAATATCAAACAATTACAGATATAAGAAATTAAAGCTTGCAGTGCATACGGTCATCGAAGCCCTAACATACACACACACAATGCAATCAGCAAAAATGAACTCGTATTAATTATAAACGTTCCCCAGTTGCAACAAGAGATTTTTCAGAGAATTCAAATTTTCCCTATCAACAATGAATGTAAGAAACAACATGTACACAATCCCTATCATCTATTCCACAAATCCTCCACATACATCGTTTCTTCTTAATTAATGGCGGACAAGAATAATTACATAAATATATATAATGTATTATTTGACTCACCGAATTTGTCCTATGTACATGTACCAACTATGTTTGTTGTATGTTTACCCACCAACTGAAAAAATACAACAGCATTAATTTTGTTCATCTAATAGTGTTGATCGTTTAAAAGGCAATAACTATATTCAACAGCGCTTCAATGGGACTGTACTCAATTAATATTTTTATGAATTCTAAATATTTGTCAGAGAAAATTTCAACTATCATAGAAAGCATAGCGCTAGCAATATCAGGCATGACAAATATACGGTTTTTGGGTCAGGATGAGATAGATTTAACAATTACAGATATAAGAAATTAAAGCTTGCAGTGCATATGACCATCGAAGCCCTAACATACACACACACAAAGCAATCAGCAAAAATGAACTCGTATTAATTGTAAACTTTCCCCAGATGCAACAAGAGATTTATCAGAGAATTCAAATTTTCCCTATCATTCCCCTATAGCAAAATCAGGCTTGACTAATATACGGTTATTGAGTCAGGATGAGTTAGATTTAACAATTACAGAGATAAGAAATTAAAGCTTGCAGTGCATACTATCATCGAAGCCCTAACTTACACACACACAAAGCAATCAGCAAAAATGAACTCGTATTAATTGTAAACGTTCCCCAGTTGCAACAAGAGATTTATCAGAACATTCAAATTTTCCCTATCAACAATAAATGTAAGAAACAACATGTACACAATCCCTATCACCTATTCCACAAATCCTCCACATACATCGTTTCTTCTTAATTAATGGCGGACAAGAATAATTACATAAATATATATAATGTATTATTTGACTCACCGAATTTGTCCTATGTACATGTACCAACTATGTTTGTTGTATTTTTACCCACCAACTGAAAAAATACAACAGCATTAATTTGGTTCATCTAATAGTGTTTATCGTTAAAAAGGCAATAACTATATTGAACAGCGCTTCAATGGGACTGTACTCAATTAATATTTTTATGAATTCTGAATATTTGTCAGAGAAAATTTCAACTATCATAGAAAGCATAGCGCTAGCAAAATCAGGCTTGACTAATATACGGTTATTGAGTCAGGATGAGTTAGATTTAACAATTACAGAGATAAGAAATTAAAGCTTGCAGTGCATACTATCATCGAAGCCCTAACATACACGCACACAAAGCAATCAGCAAAAATGAACTCGTATTAATTGTACACGTTCCCCAGTTGCAACAAGGGATTTATCAGAACATTCAAATTTTCCCTATCAACAATAAATGTAAGAAACAAAATGTACACAATCCCTATCACCTATTCCACAAATCCTCCACATAAATCGTTTCTTCTTAATTAATGACGGACAAGAATAATTACATAAATATATATAATGTATTATTTGACTCACCGAATTTGTCCTATGTACGTGTACCAACTATGTTTGTTGTATGTTTACCCACCAACTGAAAAAATACAACAGCATTAATTTGGTTCATCTAATAGTGTTTATCGTTAACAAGGCAATAGCTATATTCAACAGCGCTTCAATGGGACTTTACTCAATTAATATTTTTATGAATTCTGAATATTTGTCAGAGAAAATTTTAACTATCATAGAAAGCATAGCGCTAGCAAAATCAGGATTGACAAATATACGGTTATTGAGTCAGGATGAGTTAAATTTAACAATTACAGAGATAAGAAATTAAAGCTTGCAGTGCATATGACCATCGAAGCCCTAACATACACGAACACAAAGCAATCAGCAAAAATTAACTCGTATTAATTGAAAACTTTCCCCAGATGCAACAAGAGATTTATCAGAACATTCAAATTGTCCCTATCAACAATAAATGTATGAAAAAACATGTACACAATCCCTATCACCTATCCCACAAATTCTCCACATTCATCGTTTCTTCTTAATTAATGGCGGACAAGAATAATTACATAAATATATATAATATATTATTTGACTCACCGAATTTGTCCTATGTACATGTACCAACTATGTTTGTTGTATGTTTACCCACCAACTGAAAAAATACAACAGCATTAATTTGGTTCATCTAATAGTGTTGATCGTTTAAAAGGCAATAACTATATTCAACAGCGCTTCAATGGGACTGTACTCAATTAATATTTTTAAGAATTCTGAATATTTGTCGGAGAAAATTTCAACTATCATAGAAAGCATAGCGCTAGCAAAATCAGGCTTGACAAATATCAAACAATTAGAGAGATAAGAAATTAAAGCTTGCAGTGCATACGGTCATCGAAGCCCTAACATACACACACACAATGCAATCAGCAAAAATGAACTCGTATTAATTATAAACGTTCCCCAGTTGCAACAAGAGATTTTTCAGAGAATTCAAATTTTCCCTATCAACAATGAATGTAAGAAACAACATGTACACAATCCCTATCACCTATTCCACAAATCCTCCACATACATCGTTTCTTCTTAATTAATGGCGGACAAGAATAATTACATAAATATATATAATGTATTATTTGACTCACCGAATTTGTCCTATGTACATGTACCAACTATGTTTGTTGTATGTTTACCCACCAACTGAAAAAATACAACAGCATTAATTTGGTTCATCTAATAGTGTTGATCGTTTAAAAGGCAATAACTATATTCAACAGCGCTTCAATGGGACTGTACTCAATTAATATTTTTATGAATTCTAAATATTTGTCAGAGAAAATTTCAACTATCATAGAAAGCATAGCGCTAGCAATATCAGGCATGACAAATATACGGTTTTTGGGTCAGGATGAGATAGATTTAACAATTACAGATATAAGAAATTAAAGCTTGCAGTGCATATGACCATCGAAGCCCTAACATACACACACACAAAGCAATCAGCAAAAATGAACTCGTATTAATTGTAAACTTTCCCCAGATGCAACAAGAGATTTATCAGAGAATTCAAATTTTCCCTATCATTCCCCTATAGCAAAATCAGGCTTGACTAATATACGGTTATTGAGTCAGGATGAGTTAGATTTAACAATTACAGAGATAAGAAATTAAAGCTTGCAGTGCATACTATCATCGAAGCCCTAACTTACACACACACAAAGCAATCAGCAAAAATGAACTCGTATTAATTGTACACGTTCCCCAGTTGCAACAAGGGATTTATCAGAACATTCAAATTTTCCCTATCAACAATAAATGTAAGAAACAAAATGTACACAATCCCTATCACCTATTCCACAAATCCTCCACATAAATCGTTTCTTCTTAATTAATGACGGACAAGAATAATTTCATAAATATATATAATGTATTATTTGACTCACCGAATTTGTCCTATGTACGTGTACCAACTATGTTTGTTGTATTTTTACCCACCAACTGAAAAAATACAACAGCATTAATTTGGTTCATCTAATAGTGTTTATCGTTAACAAGGCAATAGCTATATTCAACAGCGCTTCAATGGGACTTTACTCAATTAATATTTTTATGAATTCTGAATATTTGTCAGAGAAAATTTTAACTATCATAGAAAGCATAGCGCTAGCAAAATCAGGATTGACAAATATACGGTTATTGAGTCAGGATGAGTTAAATTTAACAATTACAGATATAAGAAATTAAAGCTTGCAGTGCATATGACCATCGAAGCCCTAACATACACGAACACAAAGCAATCAGCAGAAATTAACTCGTATTAATTGTAAACTTTCCCCAGATGCTACAAGAGATTAATCAGAAAATTCAAATTTTCCCTATCAACAATAAATGTACGAAAAACATGTACACAATCCCTATCACCTATCACACAAATCCTCCACATACATCGTTTCTTCTTAATTAATGGCGGACAAGAATAATTACATAAATATATATAATGTATTATTTGACTCACCGAATTTGTCCTATGTACATGTACCAACTATGTTTGTTGTATGTTTACCCACCAACTGAAAAAATACAACAGCATTAATTTGGTTCATCTAATAGTGTTGATCGTTTAAAAGGCAATAACTATATTCAACAGCGCTTCAATGGGACTGTACTCAATTAATATTTTTAAGAATTCTGAATATTTGTCAGAGAAAATTTCAACTATCATAGAAAGCATAGCGCTAGCAAAATCAGGCTTGACAAATATCAAACAATTACAGATATAAGAAATTAAAGCTTGCAGTGCATACGGTCATCGAAGCCCTAACATACACACACACAATGCAATCAGCAAAAATGAACTCGTATTAATTATAAACGTTCCCCAGTTGCAACAAGAGATTTTTCAGAGAATTCAAATTTTCCCTATCAACAATGAATGTAAGAAACAACATGTACACAATCCCTATCATCTATTCCACAAATCCTCCACATACATCGTTTCTTCTTAATTAATGGCGGACAAGAATAATTACATAAATATATATAATGTATTATTTGACTCACCGAATTTGTCCTATGTACATGTACCAACTATGTTTGTTGTATGTTTACCCACCAACTGAAAAAATACAACAGCATTAATTTTGTTCATCTAATAGTGTTGATCGTTTAAAAGGCAATAACTATATTCAACAGCGCTTCAATGGGACTGTACTCAATTAATATTTTTATGAATTCTAAATATTTGTCAGAGAAAATTTCAACTATCATAGAAAGCATAGCGCTAGCAATATCAGGCATGACAAATATACGGTTTTTGGGTCAGGATGAGATAGATTTAACAATTACAGATATAAGAAATTAAAGCTTGCAGTGCATATGACCATCGAAGCCCTAACATACACACACACAAAGCAATCAGCAAAAATGAACTCGTATTAATTGTAAACTTTCCCCAGATGCAACAAGAGATTTATCAGAGAATTCAAATTTTCCCTATCATTCCCCTATAGCAAAATCAGGCTTGACTAATATACGGTTATTGAGTCAGGATGAGTTAGATTTAACAATTACAGATATAAGAAATTAAAGCTTGCAGTGCATACGGTCATCGAAGCCCTAACATACACACACACAATGCAATCAGCAAAAATGAACTCGTATTAATTATAAACGTTCCCCAGTTGCAACAAGAGATTTTTCAGAGAATTCAAATTTTCCCTATCAACAATGAATGTAAGAAACAACATGTACACAATCCCTATCATCTATTCCACAAATCCTCCACATACATCGTTTCTTCTTAATTAATGGCGGACAAGAATAATTACATAAATATATATAATGTATTATTTGACTCACCGAATTTGTCCTATGTACGTGTACCAACTATGTTTGTTGTATTTTTACCCACCAACTGAAAAAATACAACAGCATTAATTTGGTTCATCTAATAGTGTTTATCGTTAAAAAGGCAATAACTATATTGAACAGCGCTTCAATGGGACTGTACTCAATTAATATTTTTATGAATTCTGAATATTTGTCAGAGAAAATTTCAACTATCATAGAAAGCATAGCGCTAGCAAAATCAGGCTTGACTGATATACGGTTATTGAGTCAGGATGAGTTAGATTTAACAATTACAGAGATAAGAAATTAAAGCTTGCAGTGCATATGACCATCGAAGCCCTAACATACACGAACACAAAGCAATCAGCAAAAATTAACTCGTATTAATTGAAAACTTTCCCCAGATGCAACAAGAGATTTATCAGAACATTCAAATTGTCCCTATCAACAATAAATGTATGAAAAAACATGTACACAATCCCTATCACCTATCCCACAAATTCTCCACATTCATCGTTTCTTCTTAATTAATGGCGGACAAGAATAATTACATAAATATATATAATGTATTATTTGACTCACCGAATTTGTCCTATGTACATGTACCAACTATGTTTGTTGTATGTTTACCCACCAACTGAAAAAATACAACAGCATTAATTTGGTTCATCTAATAGTGTTGATCGTTTAAAAGGCAATAACTATATTCAACAGCGCTTCAATGGGACTGTACTCAATTAATATTTTTAAGAATTCTGAATATTTGTCGGAGAAAATTTCAACTATCATAGAAAGCATAGCGCTAGCAAAATCAGGCTTGACAAATATCAAACAATTAGAGAGATAAGATATTAAAGCTTGCAGTGCATACGGTCATCGAAGCCCTAACATACACACACACAATGCAATCAGCAAAAATGAACTCGTATTAATTATAAACGTACCCCAGTTGCAACAAGAGATTTTTCAGAGAATTCAAATTTTCCCTATCAACAATGAATGTAAGAAACAACATGTACACAATCCCTATCACCTATTCCACAAATCCTCCACATACATCGTTTCTTCTTAATTAATGGCGGACAAGAATAATTACATAAATATATATAATGTATTATTTGACTCACCGAATTTGTCCTATGTACATGTACCAACTATGTTTGTTGTATGTTTACCCACCAACTGAAAAAATACAACAGCATTAATTTGGTTCATCTAATAGTGTTGATCGTTTAAAAGGCAATAACTATATTCAACAGCGCTTCAATGGGACTGTACTCAATTAATATTTTTATGAATTCTAAATATTTGTCAGAGAAAATTTCAACTATCATAGAAAGCATAGCGCTAGCAATATCAGGCATGACAAATATACGGTTTTTGGGTCAGGATGAGATAGATTTAACAATTACAGATATAAGAAATTAAAGCTTGCAGTGCATATGACCATCGAAGCCCTAACATACACACACACAAAGCAATCAGCAAAAATGAACTCGTATTAATTGTAAACTTTCCCCAGATGCAACAAGAGATTTATCAGAGAATTCAAATTTTCCCTATCATTCCCCTATAGCAAAATCAGGCTTGACTAATATACGGTTATTGAGTCAGGATGAGTTAGATTTAACAATTACAGAGATAAGAAATTAAAGCTTGCAGTGCATACTATCATCGAAGCCCTAACTTACACACACACAAAGCAATCAGCAAAAATGAACTCGTATTAATTGTAAACGTTCCCCAGTTGCAACAAGAGATTTATCAGAACATTAAAATTTTCCCTATCAACAATAAATGTAAGAAACAACATGTACACAATCGCTATCACCTATTCCACAAATCCTCCACATACATCGTTTCTTCTTAATTAATGGCGGACAAGAATAATTACATAAATATATATAATGTATTATTTGACTCACCGAATTTGTCCTATGTACATGTACCAACTATGTTTGTTGTATTTTTACCCACCAACTGAAAAAATACAACAGCATTAATTTGGTTCATCTAATAGTGTTTATCGTTAAAAAGGCAATAACTATATTGAACAGCGCTTCAATGGGACTGTACTCAATTAATATTTTTATGAATTCTGAATATTTGTCAGAGAAAATTTCAACTATCATAGAAAGCATAGCGCTAGCAAAATCAGGCTTGACTAATATACGGTTATTGAGTCAGGATGAGTTAGATTTAACAATTACAGAGATAAGAAATTAAAGCTTGCAGTGCATACTATCATCGAAGCCCTAACATACACACACACAAAGCAATCAGCAAAAATGAACTCGTATTAATTGTACACGTTCCCCAGTTGCAACAAGGGATTTATCAGAACATTCAAATTTTCCCTATCAACAATAAATGTAAGAAACAAAATGTACACAATCCCTATCACCTATTCCACAAATCCTCCACATAAATCGTTTCTTCTTAATTAATGACGGACAAGAATAATTTCATAAATATATATAATGTATTATTTGACTCACCGAATTTGTCCTATGTACGTGTACCAACTATGTTTGTTGTATGTTTACCCACCAACTGAAAAAATACAACAGCATTAATTTGGTTCATCTAATAGTGTTTATCGTTAACAAGGCAATAGCTATATTCAACAGCGCTTCAATGGGACTTTACTCAATTAATATTTTTATGAATTCTGAATATTTGTCAGAGAAAATTTTAACTATCATAGAAAGCATAGCGCTAGCAAAATCAGGATTGACAAATATACGGTTATTGAGTCAGGATGAGTTAAATTTAACAATTACAGATATAAGAAATTAAAGCTTGCAGTGCATATGACCATCGAAGCCCTAACATACACGAACACAAAGCAATCAGCAAAAATTAACTCGTATTAATTGAAAACTTTCCCCAGATGCAACAAGAGATTTATCAGAACATTCAAATTGTCCCTATCAACAATAAATGTATGAAAAAACATGTACACAATCCCTATCACCTATCCCACAAATTCTCCACATTCATCGTTTCTTCTTAATTAATGGCGGACAAGAATAATTACATAAATATATATAATATATTATTTGACTCACCGAATTTGTCCTATGTACATGTACCAACTATGTTTGTTGTATGTTTACCCACCAACTGAAAAAATACAACAGCATTAATTTGGTTCATCTAATAGTGTTGATCGTTTAAAAGGCAATAACTATATTCAACAGCGCTTCAATGGGACTGTACTCAATTAATATTTTTAAGAATTCTGAATATTTGTCGGAGAAAATTTCAACTATCATAGAAAGCATAGCGCTAGCAAAATCAGGCTTGACAAATATCAAACAATTAGAGAGATAAGATATTAAAGCTTGCAGTGCATACGGTCATCGAAGCCCTAACATACACACACACAATGCAATCAGCAAAAATGAACTCGTATTAATTATAAACGTTCCCCAGTTGCAACAAGAGATTTTTCAGAGAATTCAAATTTTCCCTATCAACAATGAATGTAAGAAACAACATGTACACAATCCCTATCACCTATTCCACAAATCCTCCACATACATCGTTTCTTCTTAATTAATGGCGGACAAGAATAATTACATAAATATATATAATGTATTATTTGACTCACCGAATTTGTCCTATGTACATGTACCAACTATGTTTGTTGTATGTTTACCCACCAACTGAAAAAATACAACAGCATTAATTTGGTTCATCTAATAGTGTTGATCGTTTAAAAGGCAATAACTATATTCAACAGCGCTTCAATGGGACTGTACTCAATTAATATTTTTATGAATTCTAAATATTTGTCAGCGAAAATTTCAACTATCATAGAAAGCATAGCGCTAGCAATATCAGGCATGACAAATATACGGTTTTTGGGTCAGGATGAGTTAGATTTAACAATTACAGATATAAGAAATTAAAGCTTGCAGTGCATATGACCATCGAAGCCCTAACATACACACACACAAAGCAATCAGCAAAAATTAACTCGTATTAATTGTAAACTTTCCCCAGATGCAACAAGAGATTTATCAGAGAATTCAAATTTTCCCTATCATTCCCCTATAGCAAAATCAGGCTTGACTAATATACGGTTATTGAGTCAGGATGAGTTAGATTTAACAATTACAGAGATAAGAAATTAAAGCTTGCAGTGCATACTATCATCGAAGCCCTAACATACACACACACAAAGCAATCAGCAAAAATGAACTCGAATTAATTGTAAACGTTCCCCAGTTGCAACAAGAGATTTTTCAGAGAATTCAAATTTTCCCTATCAACAATGAATGTAAGAAACAACATGTACACAATCCCTATCATCTATTCCACAAATCCTCCACATACATCGTTTCTTCTTAATTAATGGCGGACAAGAATAATTACATAAATATATATAATGTATTATTTGACTCACCGAATTTGTCCTATGTACATGTACCAACTATGTTTGTTGTATATTTACCCACCAACTGAAAAAATACAACAGCATTAATTTTGTTCATCTAATAGTGTTGATCGTTTAAAAGGCAATAACTATATTCAACAGCGCTTCAATGGGACTGTACTCAATTAATATTTTTATGAATTCTAAATATTTGTCAGAGAAAATTTCAACTATCATAGAAAGCATAGCGCTAGCAATATCAGGCATGACAAATATACGGTTTTTGGGTCAGGATGAGATAGATTTAACAATTACAGATATAAGAAATTAAAGCTTGCAGTGCATATGACCATCGAAGCCCTAACATACACACACACAAAGCAATCAGCAAAAATGAACTCGTATTAATTGTAAACTTTCCCCAGATGCAACAAGAGATTTATCAGAGAATTCAAATTTTCCCTATCATTCCCCTATAGCAAAATCAGGCTTGACTAATATACGGTTATTGAGTCAGGATGAGTTAGATTTAACAATTACAGAGATAAGAAATTAAAGCTTGCAGTGCATACTATCATCGAAGCCCTAACTTACACACACACAAAGCAATCAGCAAAAATGAACTCGTATTAATTGTAAACGTTCCCCAGTTGCAACAAGAGATTTATCAGAACATTCAAATTTTCCCTATCAACAATAAATGTAAGAAACAACATGTACACAATCCCTATCACCTATTCCACAAATCCTCCACATACATCGTTTCTTCTTAATTAATGGCGGACAAGAATAATTACATAAATATATATAATGTATTATTTGACTCACCGAATTTGTCCTATGTACATGTACCAACTATGTTTGTTGTATTTTTACCCACCAACTGAAAAAATACAACAGCATTAATTTGGTTCATCTAATAGTGTTTATCGTTAAAAAGGCAATAACTATATTGAACAGCGCTTCAATGGGACTGTACTCAATTAATATTTTTATGAATTCTGAATATTTGTCAGAGAAAATTTCAACTATCATAGAAAGCATAGCGCTAGCAAAATCAGGCTTGACTAATATACGGTTATTGAGTCAGGATGAGTTAGATTTAACAATTACAGAGATAAGAAATTAAAGCTTGCAGTGCATACTATCATCGAAGCCCTAACATACACACACACAAAGCAATCAGCAAAAATGAACTCGTATTAATTGTACACGTTCCCCAGTTGCAACAAGGGATTTATCAGAACATTCAAATTTTCCCTATCAACAATAAATGTAAGAAACAAAATGTACACAATCCCTATCACCTATTCCACAAATCCTCCACATAAATCGTTTCTTCTTAATTAATGACGGACAAGAATAATTACATAAATATATATAATGTATTATTTGACTCACCGAATTTGTCCTATGTACGTGTACCAACTATTTTTGTTGTATGTTTACCCACCAACTGAAAAAATACAACAGCATTAATTTGGTTCATCTAATAGTGTTTATCGTTAACAAGGCAATAGCTATATTCAACAGCGCTTCAATGGGACTTTACTCAATTAATATTTTTATGAATTCTGAATATTTGTCAGAGAAAATTTCAACTATCATAGAAAGCATAGCGCTAGCAAAATCAGGATTGACAAATATACGGTTATTGAGTCAGGATGAGTTAAATTTAACAATTACAGAGATAAGAAATTAAAGCTTGCAGTGCATATGACCATCGAAGCCCTAACATACACGAACACAAAGCAATCAGCAAAAATTAACTCGTATTAATTGAAAACTTTCCCCAGATGCAACAAGAGATTTATCAGAACATTCAAATTGTCCCTATCAACAATAAATGTATGAAAAAACATGTACACAATCCCTATCACCTATCCCACAAATTCTCCACATTCATCGTTTCTTCTTAATTAATGGCGGACAAGAATAATTACATAAATATATATAATATATTATTTGACTCACCGAATTTGTCCTATGTACATGTACCAACTATGTTTGTTGTATGTTTACCCACCAACTGAAAAAATACAACAGCATTAATTTGGTTCATCTAATAGTGTTGATCGTTTAAAAGGCAATAACTATATTCAACAGCGCTTCAATGGGACTGTACTCAATTAATATTTTTAAGAATTCTGAATATTTGTCGGAGAAAATTTCAACTATCATAGAAAGCATAGCGCTAGCAAAATCAGGCTTGACAAATATCAAACAATTAGAGAGATAAGATATTAAAGCTTGCAGTGCATACGGTCATCGAAGCCCTAACATACACACACACAATGCAATCAGCAAAAATGAACTCGTATTAATTATAAACGTTCCCCAGTTGCAACAAGAGATTTTTCAGAGAATTCAAATTTTCCCTATCAACAATGAATGTAAGAAACAACATGTACACAATCCCTATCACCTATTCCACAAATCCTCCACATACATCGTTTCTTCTTAATTAATGGCGGACAAGAATAATTACATAAATATATATAATGTATTATTTGACTCACCGAATTTGTCCTATGTACATGTACCAACTATGTTTGTTGTATGTTTACCCACCAACTGAAAAAATACAACAGCATTAATTTGGTTCATCTAATAGTGTTGATCGTTTAAAAGGCAATAACTATATTCAACAGCGCTTCAATGGGACTGTACTCAATTAATATTTTTATGAATTCTAAATATTTGTCAGAGAAAATTTCAACTATCATAGAAAGCATAGCGCTAGCAATATCAGGCATGACAAATATACGGTTTTTGGGTCAGGATGAGATAGATTTAACAATTACAGATATAAGAAATTAAAGCTTGCAGTGCATATGACCATCGAAGCCCTAACATACACACACACAAAGCAATCAGCAAAAATGAACTCGTATTAATTGTAAACTTTCCCCAGATGCAACAAGAGATTTATCAGAGAATTCAAATTTTCCCTATCATTCCCCTATAGCAAAATCAGGCTTGACTAATATACGGTTATTGAGTCAGGATGAGTTAGATTTAACAATTACAGAGATAAGAAATTAAAGCTTGCAGTGCATACTATCATCGAAGCCCTAACTTACACACACACAAAGCAATCAGCAAAAATGAACTCGTATTAATTGTAAACGTTCCCCAGTTGCAACAAGAGATTTATCAGAACATTCAAATTTTCTCTATCAACAATAAATGTAAGAAACAACATGTACACAATCCCTATCACCTATTCCACAAATCCTCCACATACATCGTTTCTTCTTAATTAATGGCGGACAAGAATAATTACATAAATATATATAATGTATTATTTGACTCACCGAATTTGTCCTATGTACATGTACCAACTATGTTTGTTGTATTTTTACCCACCAACTGAAAAAATACAACAGCATTAATTTGGTTCATCTAATAGTGTTTATCGTTAAAAAGGCAATAACTATATTGAACAGCGCTTCAATGGGACTGTACTCAATTAATATTTTTATGAATTCTGAATATTTGTCAGAGAAAATTTCAACTATCATAGAAAGCATAGCGCTAGCAAAATCAGGCTTGACTAATATACGGTTATTGAGTCAGGATGAGTTAGATTTAACAATTACAGAGATAAGAAATTAAAGCTTGCAGTGCATACTATCATCGAAGCCCTAACATACACACAAACAAAGCAATCAGCAAAAATGAACTCGTATTAATTGTACAAGTTCCCCAGTTGCAACAAGGGATTTATCAGAACATTCAAATTTTCCCTATCAACAATAAATGTAAGAAACAAAATGTACACAATCCCTATCACCTATTCCACAAATCCTCCACATAAATCGTTTCTTCTTAATTAATGACGGACAAGAATAATTTCATAAATATATATAATGTATTATTTGACTCACCGAATTTGTCCTATGTACGTGTACCAACTATGTTTGTTGTATTTTTACCCACCAACTGAAAAAATACAACAGCATTAATTTGGTTCATCTAATAGTGTTTATCGTTAACAAGGCAATAGCTATATTCAACAGCGCTTCAATGGGACTTTACTCAATTAATATTTTTATGAATTCTGAATATTTGTCAGAGAAAATTTTAACTATCATAGAAAGCATAGCGCTAGCAAAATCAGGATTGACAAATATACGGTTATTGAGTCAGGATGAGTTAAATTTAACAATTACAGATATAAGAAATTAAAGCTTGCAGTGCATATGACCATCGAAGCCCTAACATACACGCACACAAAGCAATCAGCAGAAATTAACTCGTATTAATTGTAAACTTTCCCCAGATGCTACAAGAGATTAATCAGAAAATTCAAATTTTCCCTATCAACAATAAATGTACGAAAAACATGTACACAATCCCTATCACCTATCACACAAATCCTCCACATACATCGTTTCTTCTTAATTAATGGCGGACAAGAATAATTACATAAATATATATAATGTATTATTTGACTCACCGAATTTGTCCTATGTACATGTACCAACTATGTTTGTTGTATGTTTACCCACCAACTGAAAAAATACAACAGCATTAATTTGGTTCATCTAATAGTGTTGATCGTTTAAAAGGCAATAACTATATTCAACAGCGCTTCAATGGGACTGTACTCAATTAATATTTTTAAGAATTCTGAATATTTGTCAGAGAAAATTTCAACTATCATAGAAAGCATAGCGCTAGCAAAATCAGGCTTGACAAATATCAAACAATTACAGATATAAGAAATTAAAGCTTGCAGTGCATACGGTCATCGAAGCCCTAACATACACACACACAATGCAATCAGCAAAAATGAACTCGTATTAATTATAAACGTTCCCCAGTTGCAACAAGAGATTTTTCAGAGAATTCAAATTTTCCCTATCAACAATGAATGTAAGAAACAACATGTACACAATCCCTATCATCTATTCCACAAATCCTCCACATACATCGTTTCTTCTTAATTAATGGCGGACAAGAATAATTACATAAATATATATAATGTATTATTTGACTCACCGAATTTGTCCTATGTACATGTACCAACTATGTTTGTTGTATGTTTACCCACCAACTGAAAAAAATACAACAGCATTAATTTGGTTCATCATAGTGTTGATCGTTTAAAAGGTAATAACTATATTGAACAGCGCTTCAATGGGACTGTACTCAATTAATATTTTTATGAATTCTAAATATTTGTCAGAGAAAATTTCAACTATCATAGAAAGCATAGCGCTAGCAATATCAGGCATGACAAATATACGGTTTTTGGGTCAGGATGAGTTAGATTTAACAATTACAGATATAAGAAATTAAAGCTTGCAGTGCATATGACCATCGAAGCCCTAACGTACACACACACAAAGCAATCAGCAAAAATGAACTCGTATTAATTGTAAACTTTCCCCAGATGCAACAAGAGATTTATCAGAGAATTCAAATTTTCCCTATCATTCCCCTATAGCAAAATCAGGCTTGACTAATATACGGTTATTGAGTCAGGATGAGTTAGATTTAACAATTACAGAGATAAGAAATTAAAGCTTGCAGTGCATACTATCATCGAAGCCCTAATATACACACACACAAAGCAATCAGCAAAAATGAACTCGAATTAATTGTAAACGTTCCCCAGTTGCAACAAGAGATTTATCAGAACATTCAAATTTTCCCTATCAACAATAAATGTAAGAAACAACATGTACACAATCCCTATCACCTATTCCACAAATCCTCCACATACATCGTTTCTTCTTAATTAATGGCGGACAAGAATAATTACATAAATATATATAATGTATTATTTGACTCACCGAATTTGTCCTATGTACATGTACCAACTATGTTTGTTGTATTTTTACCCACCAACTGAAAAAATACAACAGCATTAATTTGGTTCATCTAATAGTGTTGATCGTTTAAAAGGCAATAACTATATTGAGCAGTGCTTCAATGGGACTGTACTCAATTAATATTTTTATGAATTCTGAATATTTGTCAGAGAAAATTTCAACTATCATAGAAAGCATAGCGCTAGCAAAATCGGGCCTAACAAATATATGGTTATTGGGTCAGGATGAGTTAGATTTAACAATTACAGATATAAGAAATTAAAGCTTGCAGTGCAAATGACCATCGAAGCCATAACATACACGAACACAAAGCAATCAGCAGAAATTAACTCGTATTAATTGTAAACTTTCCCCAGATGCTACAAGAGATTAATCAGAAAATTCAAATTTTCCCTATCAACAATAAATGTACGAAAAACATGTACACAATCCCTATCACCTATCACACAAATCCTCCACATACATCGTTTCTTCTTAATTAATGGCGGACAAGAATAATTACATAAATATATATAATGTATTATTTGACTCACCGAATTTGTCCTATGTACATGTACCAACTATGTTTGTTGTATGTTTACCCACCAACTGAAAAAATACAACAGCATTAATTTGGTTCATCTATTAGTGTTGATCGTTTAAAAGGCAATAACTATATTCAACAGCGCTTCAATGGGACTGTACTCAATTAATATTTTTAAGAATTCTGAATATTTGTCAGAGAAAATTTCAACTATCATAGAAAGCATAGCGCTAGCAAAATCAGGCTTGACAAATATCAAACAATTACAGATATAAGAAATTAAAGCTTGCAGTGCATACGGTCATCGAAGCCCTAACATACACACACACAATGCAATCAGCAAAAATGAACTCGTATTAATTATAAACGTTCCCCAGTTGCAACAAGAGATTTTTCAGAGAATTCAAATTTTCCCTATCAACAATGAATGTAAGAAACAACATGTACACAATCCCTATCATCTATTCCACAAATCCTCCACATACATCGTTTCTTCTTAATTAATGGCGGACAAGAATAATTACATAAATATATATAATGTATTATTTGACTCACCGAATTTGTCCTATGTACATGTACCAACTATGTTTGTTGTATGTTTACCCACCAACTGAAAAAATACAACAGCATTAATTTTGTTCATCTAATAGTGTTGATCGTTTAAAAGGCAATAACTATATTCAACAGCGCTTCAATGGGACTGTACTCAATTAATATTTTTATGAATTCTAAATATTTGTCAGAGAAAATTTCAACTATCATAGAAAGCATAGCGCTAGCAATATCAGGCATGTCAAATATACGGTTTTTGGGTCAGGATGAGATAGATTTAACAATTACAGATATAAGAAATTAAAGCTTGCAGTGCATATGACCATCGAAGCCCTAACATACACACACACAAAGCAATCAGCAAAAATGAACTCGTATTAATTGTAAACTTTCCCCAGATGCAACAAGAGATTTATCAGAGAATTCAAATTTTCCCTATCATTCCCCTATAGCAAAATCAGGCTTGACTAATATACGGTTATTGAGTCAGGATGAGTTAGATTTAACAATTACAGAGATAAGAAATTAAAGCTTGCAGTGCATACTATCATCGAAGCCCTAACTTACACACACACAAAGCAATCAGCAAAAATGAACTCGTATTAATTGTAAACGTTCCCCAGTTGCAACAAGAGATTTATCAGAACATTCAAATTTTCCCTATCAACAATAAATGTAAGAAACAACATGTACACAATCCCTATCACCTATTCCACAAATCCTCCACATACATCGTTTCTTCTTAATTAATGGCGGACAAGAATAATTACATAAATATATATAATGTATTATTTGACTCACCGAATTTGTCCTATGTACATGTACCAACTATGTTTGTTGTATTTTTACCCACCAACTGAAAAAATACAACAGCATTAATTTGGTTCATCTAATAGTGTTTATCGTTAAAAAGGCAATAACTATATTGAACAGCGCTTCAATGGGACTGTACTCAATTAATATTTTTATGAATTCTGAATATTTGTCAGAGAAAATTTCAACTATCATAGAAAGCATAGCGCTAGCAAAATCAGGCTTGACAAATATACGGTTATTGAGTCAGGATGAGTTAGATTTAACAATTACAGAGATAAGAAATTAAAGCTTGCAGTGCATACTATCATCGAAGCCCTAACATACACGCACACAAAGCAATCAGCAAAAATGAACTCGTATTAATTGTACACGTTCCCCAGTTGCAACAAGGGATTTATCAGAACATTCAAATTTTCCCTATCAACAATAAATGTAAGAAACAAAATGTACACAATCCCTATCACCTATTCCACAAATCCTCCACATAAATCGTTTCTTCTTAATTAATGACGGACAAGAATAATTACATAAATATATATAATGTATTATTTGACTCACCGAATTTGTCCTATGTACGTGTACCAACTATGTTTGTTGTATGTTTACCCACCAACTGAAAAAATACAACAGCATTAATTTGGTTCATCTAATAGTGTTTATCGTTAACAAGGCAATAGCTATATTCAACAGCGCTTCAATGGGACTTTACTCAATTAATATTTTTATGAATTCTGAATATTTGTCAGAGAAAATTTTAACTATCATAGAAAGCATAGCGCTAGCAAAATCAGGATTGACAAATATACGGTTATTGAGTCAGGATGAGTTAGATTTAACAATTACAGATATAAGAAATTAAAGCTTGCAGTGCATATGACCATCGAAGCCCTAACATACACGAACACAAAGCAATCAGCAAAAATTAACTCGTATTAATTGAAAACTTTCCCCAGATGCAACAAGAGATTTATCAGAACATTCAAATTGTCCCTATCAACAATAAATGTATGAAAAAACATGTACACAATCCCTATCACCTATCCCACAAATTCTCCACATTCATCGTTTCTTCTTAATTAATGGCGGACAAGAATAATTACATAAATATATATAATATATTATTTGACTCACCGAATTTGTCCTATGTACATGTACCAACTATGTTTGTTGTATGTTTACCCACCAACTGAAAAAATACAACAGCATTAATTTGGTTCATCTAATAGTGTTGATCGTTTAAAAGGCAATAACTATATTCAACAGCGCTTCAATGGGACTGTACTCAATTAATATTTTTAAGAATTCTGAATATTTGTCGGAGAAAATTTCAACTATCATAGAAAGCATAGCGCTAGCAAAATCAGGCTTGACAAATATCAAACAATTAGAGAGATAAGATATTAAAGCTTGCAGTGCATACGGTCATCGAAGCCCTAACATACACACACACAATGCAATCAGCAAAAATGAACTCGTATTAATTATAAACGTTCCCCAGTTGCAACAAGAGATTTTTCAGAGAATTCAAATTTTCCCTATCAACAATGAATGTAAGAAACAACATGTACACAATCCCTATCACCTATTCCACAAATCCTCCACATACATCGTTTCTTCTTAATTAATGGCGGACAAGAATAATTACATAAATATATATAATGTATTATTTGACTCACCGAATTTGTCCTATGTACATGTACCAACTATGTTTGTTGTATGTTTACCCACCAACTGAAAAAATACAACAGCATTAATTTGGTTCATCTAATAGTGTTGATCGTTTAAAAGGCAATAACTATATTCAACAGCGCTTCAATGGGACTGTACTCAATTAATATTTTTATGAATTCTAAATATTTGTCAGAGAAAATTTCAACTATCATAGAAAGCATAGCGCTAGCAATATCAGGCATGACAAATATACGGTTTTTGGGTCAGGATGAGATAGATTTAACAATTACAGATATAAGAAATTAAAGCTTGCAGTGCATATGACCATCGAAGCCCTAACATACACACACACAAAGCAATCAGCAAAAATGAACTCGTATTAATTGTAAACTTTCCCCAGATGCAACAAGAGATTTATCAGAGAATTCAAATTTTCCCTATCATTCCCCTATAGCAAAATCAGGCTTGACTAATATACGGTTATTGAGTCAGTCATACGGGTATTTGACTCACGTAATTTGTCCTATGTACATGTACCAACTATGTTTGTTGTATGTTTACCCACCAACTGAAAAAATACAACAGCATTAATTTGGTTCATCTAATAGTGTTGATCGTTTAAAAGGCAATAACTATATTCAACAGCGCTTCAATGGGACTGTACTCAATTAATATTTTTATGAATTCTAAATATTTGTCAGAGAAAATTTCAACTATCATAGAAAGCATAGCGCTAGCAATATCAGGTATGACAAATATACGGTTTTTGGGTCAGGATGAGTTAGATTTAACAATTACAGATATAAGAAATTAAAGCTTGCAGTGCATATGACCATCGAAGCCCTAACATACACACACACAATGCAATCAGCAAAAATGAACTCGTATTAATTGTAAACGTTCCCCAGTTGCAACAAGAGATTTATCAGAACATTCAAATTTTCCCTATCAACAATAAATGTAAGAAACAAAATGTACACAATCCCTATCACCTATTCCACAAATCCTCCACATACATCGTTTCTTCTTAATTAATGGCGGACAAGAATAATTACATAAATATATATAATGTATTATTTGACTCACCGAATTTGTCCTATGTACATGTACCAACTATGTTTGTTGTATGTTTACCCACCAACTGAAAAAATACAACAGCATTAATTTGTTTCATCTAATAGTGTTTATCGTTAACAAGGCAATAACTATATTCAACAGCGCTTCAATGGGACTGTACTCAATTAATATTTTTATGAATTCTAAATATTTGTCAGAGAAAATTTCAACTATCATAGAAAGCATAGCGCTAGCAAAATCAGGATTGACAAATATACGGTTATTGAGTCAGGATGAGTTAGATTTAACAATTACAGATATAAGAAATTAAAGCTTGCAGTGCATATGACCATCGAAGCCCTAACATACACACACACAAAGCAATCAGCAAAAATGAACTCGTATTAATTGTAAACTTTCCCCAGATGCAACAAGAGATTTATCAGAGAATTCAAATTTTCCCTATCATTCCCCTATAGCAAAATCAGGCTTGACTAATATACGGTTATTGAGTCAGTCATACGGGTATTTGACTCACGTAATTTGTCCTATGTACATGTACCAACTATGTTTGTTGTATGTTTACCCACCAACTGAAAAAATACAACAGCATTAATTTGGTTCATCTAATAGTGTTGATCGTTTAAAAGGCAATAACTATATTGAACAGTGCTTCAATGGGACTGTACTCAATTAATATTTTTATGAATTCTGAATATTTGTCAGAGAAAATTTCAACTATCATAGAAAGCATAGCGCTAGCAAAATCAGGCTTGACTAATATACGGTTATTGAGTCAGGATGAGTTAGATTTAACAATTACAGAGATAAGAAATTAAAGCTTGCAGTGCATACTATCATCGAAGCCCTAACATACACACACACAAAGCAATCAGCAAAAATGAACTCGTATTAATTGTAAACGTTCCCCAGTTGCAACAAGAGATTTATCAGAACATTCAAATTTTCCCTATCAACAATAAATGTAAGAAACAAAATGTACACAATCCCTATCACCTATTCCACAAATCCTCCACATACATCGTTTCTTCTTAATTAATGGCGGACAAGAATAATTACATAAATATATATAATGTATTATTTGACTCACCGAATTTGTCCTATGTACATGTACCAACTATGTTTGTTGTATGTTTACCCACCAACTGAAAAAATACAACAGCATTAATTTGTTTCATCTAATAGTGTTTATCGTTAACAAGGCAATAACTATATTCAACAGCGCTTCAATGGGACTGTACTCAATTAATATTTTTATGAATTCTAAATATTTGTCAGAGAAAATTTCAACTATCATAGAAAGCATAGCGCTAGCAAAATCAGGATTGACAAATATACGGTTATTGAGTCAGGATGAGTTAGATTTAACAATTACAGATATAAGAAATTAAAGCTTGCAGTGCATATGACCATCGAAGCCCTAACATACACGAACACAAAGCAATCAGCAAAAATGAACTCGTATTAATTGAAAACTTTCCCCAGATGCAACAAGAGATTTATCAGAACATTCAAATTGTCCCTATCAACAATAAATGTATGAAAAAACATGTACACAATCCCTTTCACCTATCCCACAAATTCTCCACATTCATCGTTTCTTCTTAATTAATAGCGGACAAGAATAATTACATAAATATATATAATGTATTATTTGACTCACCGAATTTGTCCTATGTACATGTACCAACTATGTTTGTTGTATGTTTACCCACCAACTGAAAAAATACAACAGCATTAATTTGGTTCATCTAATAGTGTTGATCGTTTAAAAGGCAATAACTATATTCAACAGCGCTTCAATGGGACTGTACTCAATTAATATTTTTAAGAATTCTGAATATTTGTCAGAGAAAATTTCAACTATCATAGAAACCATAACGCTAGCAAAATCGGGCCTAACAAATATATGGTTATTGGGTCAGGATGAGTTAGATTTAACAATTACAGATATAAGAAATTAAAGCTTGCAGTGCATATGACCATCGAAGCCCTAACATACACGAACACAAAGCAATCAGCAGAAATTAACTCGTATTAATTGTAAACTTTCCCCAGATGCTACAAGAGATTAATCAGAAAATTCAAATTTTCCCTATCAACAATAAATGTATGAAAAACATGTACACAATCCCTATCACCTATCCCACCAATCCTCCACATACATCGTTTCTTCTTAATTAATGGCGGACAAGAATAATTACATAAATATATATAATGTATTATTTGACTCACCGAATTTGTCCTATGTACATGTACCAACTATGTTTGTTGTATGTTTACCCACCAACTGAAAAAATACAACAGCATTAATTTGGTTCATCTAATAGTGTTGATCGTTTAAAAGGCAATAACTATATTCAACAGCGCTTCAATCGGACTGTACTCAATTAATATTTTTAAGAATTCTGAATATTTGTCAGAGAAAATTTCAACTATCATAGAAAGCATAGCGCTAGCAAAATCAGGCTTGACTAATATACGGTTATTGAGTCAGGATGAGTTAGATTTAACAATTACAGAGATAAGAAATTAAAGCTTGCAGTGCATACTATCATCGAAGCCCTAACATACACACACACAAAGCAATCAGCAAAAATGAACTCGTATTAATTGTAAACGTTCCCCAGTTGCAACAAGAGATTTATCAGAACATTCAAATTTTCCCTATCAACAATAAATGTAAGAAACAAAATGTACACAATCCCTATCACCTATTCCACAAATCCTCCACATACATCGTTTCTTCTTAATTAATGGCGGACAAGAATAATTACATAAATATATATAATGTATTATTTGACTCACCGAATTTGTCCTATGTACATGTACCAACTATGTTTGTTGTATGTTTACCCACCAACTGAAAAAATACAACAGCATTAATTTGTTTCATCTAATAGTGTTTATCGTTAACAAGGCAATAACTATATTCAACAGCGCTTCAATGGGACTGTACTCAATTAATATTTTTATGAATTCTAAATATTTGTCAGAGAAAATTTCAACTATCATAGAAAGCATAGCGCTAGCAAAATCAGGATTGACAAATATACGGTTATTGAGTCAGGATGAGTTAGATTTAACAATTACAGATATAAGAAATTAAAGCTTGCAGTGCATATGACCATCGAAGCCCTAACATACACGAACACAAAGCAATCAGCAAAAATGAACTCGTATTAATTGTAAACTTTCCCCAGATGCAACAAGAGATTTATCAGAACATTCAAATTGTCCCTATCAACAATAAATGTATGAAAAAACATGTACACAATCCCTTTCACCTATCCCACAAATTCTCCACATTCATCGTTTCTTCTTAATTAATAGCGGACAAGAATAATTACATAAATATATATAATGTATTATTTGACTCACCGAATTTGTCCTATGTACATGTACCAACTATGTTTGTTGTATGTTTACCCACCAACTGAAAAAATACAACAGCATTAATTTGGTTCATCTAATAGTGTTGATCGTTTAAAAGGCAATAACTATATTCAACAGCGCTTCAATGGGACTGTACTCAATTAATATTTTTAAGAATTCTGAATATTTGTCAGAGAAAATTTCAACTATCATAGAAACCATAACGCTAGCAAAATCGGGCCTAACAAATATATGGTTATTGGGTCAGGATGAGTTAGATTTAACAATTACAGATATAAGAAATTAAAGCTTGCAGTGCATATGACCATCGAAGCCCTAACATACACGAACACAAAGCAATCAGCAGAAATTAACTCGTATTAATTGTAAACTTTCCCCAGATGCTACAAGAGATTAATCAGAAAATTCAAATTTTCCCTATCAACAATAAATGTATGAAAAACATGTACACAATCCCTATCACCTATCCCACCAATCCTCCACATTCATCGTTTCTTCTTAATTAATAGCGGACAAGAATAATTACATAAATATATATAATGTATTATTTGACTCACCGAATTTGTCCTATGTACATGTACCAACTATGTTTGTTGTATGTTTACCCACCAACTGAAAAAAATACAACAGCATTAATTTGGTTCATCATAGTGTTGATCGTTTAAAAGGTAATAACTATATTGAACAGCGCTTCAATGGGACTGTACTCAATTAATATTTTTATGAATTCTAAATATTTGTCAGAGAAAATTTCAACTATCATAGAAAGCATAGCGCTAGCAATATCAGGCATGACAAATATACGGTTTTTGGGTCAGGATGAGTTAGATTTAACAATTACAGATATAAGAAATTAAAGCTTGCAGTGCATATGACCATCGAAGCCCTAACGTACACACACACAAAGCAATCAGCAAAAATGAACTCGTATTAATTGTAAACTTTCCCCAGATGCAACAAGAGATTTATCAGAGAATTCAAATTTTCCCTATCATTCCCCTATAGCAAAATCAGGCTTGACTAATATACGGTTATTGAGTCAGGATGAGTTAGATTTAACAATTACAGAGATAAGAAATTAAAGCTTGCAGTGCATACTATCATCGAAGCCCTAATATACACACACACAAAGCAATCAGCAAAAATGAACTCGAATTAATTGTAAACGTTCCCCAGTTGCAACAAGAGATTTATCAGAACATTCAAATTTTCCCTATCAACAATAAATGTAAGAAACAACATGTACACAATCCCTATCACCTATTCCACAAATCCTCCACATACATCGTTTCTTCTTAATTAATGGCGGACAAGAATAATTACATAAATATATATAATGTATTATTTGACTCACCGAATTTGTCCTATGTACATGTACCAACTATGTTTGTTGTATGTTTACCCACCAACTGAAAAAATACAACAGCATTAATTTGGTTCATCTAATAGTGTTGATCGTTTAAAAGGCAATAACTATATTCAACAGCGCTTCAATGGGACTGTACTCAATTAATATTTTTAAGAATTCTGAATATTTGTCAGAGAAAATTTCAACTATCATAGAAAGCATAGCGCTAGCAAAATCAGGCTTGACAAATATCAAACAATTACAGATATAAGAAATTAAAGCTTGCAGTGCATACGGTCATCGAAGCCCTAACATACACACACACAATGCAATCAGCAAAAATGAACTCGTATTAATTATAAACGTTCCCCAGTTGCAACAAGAGATTTTTCAGAGAATTCAAATTTTCCCTATCAACAATGAATGTAAGAAACAACATGTACACAATCCCTATCATCTATTCCACAAATCCTCCACATACATCGTTTCTTCTTAATTGATGGCGGACAAGAATAATTACATAAATATATATAATGTATTATTTGACTCACCGAATTTGTCCTATGTACATGTACCAACTATGTTTGTTGTATGTTTACCCACCAACTGAAAAAATACAACAGCATTAATTTTGTTCATCTAATAGTGTTGATCGTTTAAAAGGCAATAACTATATTCAACAGCGCTTCAATGGGACTGTACTCAATTAATATTTTTATGAATTCTAAATATTTGTCAGAGAAAATTTCAACTATCATAGAAAGCATAGCGCTAGCAATATCAGGCATGACAAATATACGGTTTTTGGGTCAGGATGAGATAGATTTAACAATTACAGATATAAGAAATTAAAGCTTGCAGTGCATATGACCATCGAAGCCCTAACATACACACACACAAAGCAATCAGCAAAAATGAACTCGTATTAATTGTAAACTTTCCCCAGATGCAACAAGAGATTTATCAGAGAATTCAAATTTTCCCTATCATTCCCCTATAGCAAAATCAGGCTTGACTAATATACGGTTATTGAGTCAGGATGAGTTAGATTTAACAATTACAGAGATAAGAAATTAAAGCTTGCAGTGCATACTATCATCGAAGCCCTAACTTACACACACACAAAGCAATCAGCAAAAATGAACTCGTATTAATTGTAAACGTTCCCCAGTTGCAACAAGAGATTTATCAGAACATTCAAATTTTCCCTATCAACAATAAATGTAAGAAACAACATGTACACAATCCCTATCACCTATTCCACAAATCCTCCACATACATCGTTTCTTCTTAATTAATGGCGGACAAGAATAATTACATAAATATATATAATGTATTATTTGACTCACCGAATTTGTCCTATGTACATGTACCAACTATGTTTGTTGTATTTTTACCCACCAACTGAAAAAATACAACAGCATTAATTTGGTTCATCTAATAGTGTTTATCGTTAAAAAGGCAATAACTATATTGAACAGCGCTTCAATGGGACTGTACTCAATTAATATTTTTATGAATTCTGAATATTTGTCAGAGAAAATTTCAACTATCATAGAAAGCATAGCGCTAGCAAAATCAGGCTTGACTAATATACGGTTATTGAGTCAGGATGAGTTAGATTTAACAATTACAGAGATAAGAAATTAAAGCTTGCAGTGCATACTATCATCGAAGCCCTAACATACACACACACAAAGCAATCAGCAAAAATGAACTCGTATTAATTGTACACGTTCCCCAGTTGCAACAAGGGATTTATCAGAACATTCAAATTTTCCCTATCAACAATAAATGTAAGAAACAAAATGTACACAATCCCTATCACCTATTCCACAAATCCTCCACATAAATCGTTTCTTCTTAATTAATGACGGACAAGAATAATTACATAAATATATATAATGTATTATTTGACTCACCGAATTTGTCCTATGTACGTGTACCAACTATTTTTGTTGTATGTTTACCCACCAACTGAAAAAATACAACAGCATTAATTTGGTTCATCTAATAGTGTTTATCGTTAACAAGGCAATAGCTATATTCAACAGCGCTTCAATGGGACTTTACTCAATTAATATTTTTATGAATTCTGAATATTTGTCAGAGAAAATTTTAACTATCATAGAAAGCATAGCGCTAGCAAAATCAGGATTGACAAATATACGGTTATTGAGTCAGGATGAGTTAAATTTAACAATTACAGAGATAAGAAATTAAAGCTTGCAGTGCATACTATCATCGAAGCCCTAACATACACGAACACAAAGCAATCAGCAAAAATTAACTCGTATTAATTGAAAACTTTCCCCAGATGCAACAAGAGATTTATCAGAACATTCAAATTGTCCCTATCAACAATAAATGTATGAAAAAACATGTACACAATCCCTATCACCTATCCCACAAATTCTCCACATTCATCGTTTCTTCTTAATTAATGGCGGACAAGAATAATTACATAAATATATATAATATATTATTTGACTCACCGAATTTGTCCTATGTACATGTACCAACTATGTTTGTTGTATGTTTACCCACCAACTGAAAAAATACAACAGCATTAATTTGGTTCATCTAATAGTGTTGATCGTTTAAAAGGCAATAACTATATTCAACAGCGCTTCAATGGGACTGTACTCAATTAATATTTTTAAGAATTCTGAATATTTGTCGGAGAAAATTTCAACTATCATAGAAAGCATAGCGCTAGCAAAATCAGGCTTGACAAATATCAAACAATTAGAGAGATAAGATATTAAAGCTTGCAGTGCATACGGTCATCGAAGCCCTAACATACACACACACAATGCAATCAGCAAAAATGAACTCGTATTAATTATAAACGTTCCCCAGTTGCAACAAGAGATTTTTCAGAGAATTCAAATTTTCCCTATCAACAATGAATGTAAGAAACAACATGTACACAATCCCTATCACCTATTCCACAAATCCTCCACATACATCGTTTCTTCTTAATTAATGGCGGACAAGAATAATTACATAAATATATATAATGTATTATTTGACTCACCGAATTTGTCCTATGTACATGTACCAACTATGTTTGTTGTATGTTTACCCACCAACTGAAAAAATACAACAGCATTAATTTGGTTCATCTAATAGTGTTGATCGTTTAAAAGGCAATAACTATATTCAACAGCGCTTCAATGGGACTGTACTCAATTAATATTTTTATGAATTCTAAATATTTGTCAGAGAAAATTTCAACTATCATAGAAAGCATAGCGCTAGCAATATCAGGCATGACAAATATACGGTTTTTGGGTCAGGATGAGATAGATTTAACAATTACAGATATAAGAAATTAAAGCTTGCAGTGCATATGACCATCGAAGCCCTAACATACACACACACAAAGCAATCAGCAAAAATGAACTCGTATTAATTGTAAACTTTCCCCAGATGCAACAAGAGATTTATCAGAGAATTCAAATTTTCCCTATCATTCCCCTATAGCAAAATCAGGCTTGACTAATATACGGTTATTGAGTCAGGATGAGTTAGATTTAACAATTACAGAGATAAGAAATTAAAGCTTGCAGTGCATACTATCATCGAAGCCCTAACTTACACACACACAAAGCAATCAGCAAAAATGAACTCGTATTAATTGTAAACGTTCCCCAGTTGCAACAAGAGATTTATCAGAACATTCAAATTTTCTCTATCAACAATAAATGTAAGAAACAACATGTACACAATCCCTATCACCTATTCCACAAATCCTCCACATACATCGTTTCTTCTTAATTAATGGCGGACAAGAATAATTACATAAATATATATAATGTATTATTTGACTCACCGAATTTGTCCTATGTACATGTACCAACTATGTTAGTTGTATGTTTACCCACCAACTGAAAAAATACAACAGCATTAATTTGGTTCATCTAATAGTGTTTATCGTTAAAAAGGCAATAACTATATTGAACAGCGCTTCAATGGGACTGTACTCAATTAATATTTTTATGAATTCTGAATATTTGTCAGAGAAAATTTCAACTATCATAGAAAGCATAGCGCTAGCAAAATCAGGCTTGACTAATATACGGTTATTGAGTCAGGATGAGTTAGATTTAACAATTACAGAGATAAGAAATTAAAGCTTGCAGTGCATACTATCATCGAAGCCCTAACATACACACACACAAAGCAATCAGCAAAAATGAACTCGTATTAATTGTACACGTTCCCCAGTTGCAACAAGGGATTTATCAGAACATTCAAATTTTCCCTATCAACAATAAATGTAAGAAACAAAATGTACACAATCCCTATCACCTATTCCACAAATCCTCCACATAAATCGTTTCTTCTTAATTAATGACGGACAAGAATAATTTCATAAATATATATAATGTATTATTTGACTCACCGAATTTGTCCTATGTACGTGTACCAACTATGTTTGTTGTATTTTTACCCACCAACTGAAAAAATACAACAGCATTAATTTGGTTCATCTAATAGTGTTTATCGTTAACAAGGCAATAGCTATATTCAACAGCGCTTCAATGGGACTTTACTCAATTAATATTTTTATGAATTCTGAATATTTGTCAGAGAAAATTTTAACTATCATAGAAAGCATAGCGCTAGCAAAATCAGGATTGACAAATATACGGTTATTGAGTCAGGATGAGTTAAATTTAACAATTACAGATATAAGAAATTAAAGCTTGCAGTGCATATGACCATCGAAGCCCTAACATACACGAACCCAAAGCAATCAGCAGAAATTAACTCGTATTAATTGTAAACTTTCCCCAGATGCTACAAGAGATTAATCAGAAAATTCAAATTTTCCCTATCAACAATAAATGTACGAAAAACATGTACACAATCCCTATCACCTATCACACAAATCCTCCACATACATCGTTTCTTCTTAATTAATGGCGGACAAGAATAATTACATAAATATATATAATGTATTATTTGACTCACCGAATTTGTCCTATGTACATGTACCAACTATGTTTGTTGTATGTTTACCCACCAACTGAAAAAATACAACAGCATTAATTTGGTTCATCTAATAGTGTTGATCGTTTAAAAGGCAATAACTATATTCAACAGCGCTTCAATGGGACTGTACTCAATTAATATTTTTAAGAATTCTGAATATTTGTCAGAGAAAATTTCAACTATCATAGAAAGCATAGCGCTAGCAAAATCAGGCTTGACAAATATCAAACAATTACAGATATAAGAAATTAAAGCTTGCAGTGCATATGACCATCGAAGCCCTAACATACACGAACACAAAGCAATCAGCAGAAATTAACTCGTATTAATTGTAAACTTTCCCCAGATGCTACAAGAGATTAATCAGAAAATTCAAATTTTCCCTATCAACAATAAATGTACGAAAAACATGTACACAATCCCTATCACCTATCACACAAATCCTCCACATACATCGTTTCTTCTTAATTAATGGCGGACAAGAATAATTACATAAATATATATAATGTATTATTTGACTCACCGAATTTGTCCTATGTACATGTACCAACTATGTTTGTTGTATGTTTACCCACCAACTGAAAAAATACAACAGCATTAATTTGGTTCATCTAATAGTGTTGATCGTTTAAAAGGCAATAACTATATTCAACAGCGCTTCAATGGGACTGTACTCAATTAATATTTTTAAGAATTCTGAATATTTGTCAGAGAAAATTTCAACTATCATAGAAAGCATAGCGCTAGCAAAATCAGGCTTGACAAATATCAAACAATTACAGATATAAGAAATTAAAGCTTGCAGTGCATACGGTCATCGAAGCCCTAACATACACACACACAATGCAATCAGCAAAAATGAACTCGTATTAATTATAAACGTTCCCCAGTTGCAACAAGAGATTTTTCAGAGAATTCAAATTTTCCCTATCAACAATGAATGTAAGAAACAACATGTACACAATCCCTATCATCTATTCCACAAATCCTCCACATACATCGTTTCTTCTTAATTAATGGCGGACAAGAATAATTACATAAATATATATAATGTATTATTTGACTCACCGAATTTGTCCTATGTACATGTACCAACTATGTTTGTTGTATGTTTACCCACCAACTGAAAAAAATACAACAGCATTAATTTGGTTCATCATAGTGTTGATCGTTTAAAAGGTAATAACTATATTGAACAGCGCTTCAATGGGACTGTACTCAATTAATATTTTTATGAATTCTAAATATTTGTCAGAGAAAATTTCAACTATCATAGAAAGCATAGCGCTAGCAATATCAGGCATGACAAATATACGGTTTTTGGGTCAGGATGAGTTAGATTTAACAATTACAGATATAAGAAATTAAAGCTTGCAGTGCATATGACCATCGAAGCCCTAACGTACACACACACAAAGCAATCAGCAAAAATGAACTCGTATTAATTGTAAACTTTCCCCAGATGCAACAAGAGATTTATCAGAGAATTCAAATTTTCCCTATCATTCCCCTATAGCAAAATCAGGCTTGACTAATATACGGTTATTGAGTCAGGATGAGTTAGATTTAACAATTACAGAGATAAGAAATTAAAGCTTGCAGTGCATACTATCATCGAAGCCCTAATATACACACACACAAAGCAATCAGCAAAAATGAACTCGAATTAATTGTAAACGTTCCCCAGTTGCAACAAGAGATTTATCAGAACATTCAAATTTTCCCTATCAACAATAAATGTAAGAAACAACATGTACACAATCCCTATCACCTATTCCACAAATCCTCCACATACATCGTTTCTTCTTAATTAATGGCGGACAAGAATAATTACATAAATATATATAATGTATTATTTGACTCACCGAATTTGTCCTATGTACATGTACCAACTATGTTTGTTGTATTTTTACCCACCAACTGAAAAAATACAACAGCATTAATTTGGTTCATCTAATAGTGTTGATCGTTTAAAAGGCAATAACTATATTGAGCAGTGCTTCAATGGGACTGTACTCAATTAATATTTTTATGAATTCTGAATATTTGTCAGAGAAAATTTCAACTATCATAGAAAGCATAGCGCTAGCAAAATCGGGCCTAACAAATATATGGTTATTGGGTCAGGATGAGTTAGATTTAACAATTACAGATATAAGAAATTAAAGCTTGCAGTGCAAATGACCATCGAAGCCATAACATACACGAACACAAAGCAATCAGCAGAAATTAACTCGTATTAATTGTAAACTTTCCCCAGATGCTACAAGAGATTAATCAGAAAATTCAAATTTTCCCTATCAACAATAAATGTACGAAAAACATGTACACAATCCCTATCACCTATCACACAAATCCTCCACATACATCGTTTCTTCTTAATTAATGGCGGACAAGAATAATTACATAAATATATATAATGTATTATTTGACTCACCGAATTTGTCCTATGTACATGTACCAACTATGTTTGTTGTATGTTTACCCACCAACTGAAAAAATACAACAGCATTAATTTGGTTCATCTAATAGTGTTGATCGTTTAAAAGGCAATAACTATATTCAACAGCGCTTCAATGGGACTGTACTCAATTAATATTTTTAAGAATTCTGAATATTTGTCAGAGAAAATTTCAACTATCATAGAAAGCATAGCGCTAGCAAAATCAGGCTTGACAAATATCAAACAATTACAGATATAAGAAATTAAAGCTTGCAGTGCATACGGTCATCGAAGCCCTAACATACACACACACAATGCAATCAGCAAAAATGAACTCGTATTAATTATAAACGTTCCCCAGTTGCAACAAGAGATTTTTCAGAGAATTCAAATTTTCCCTATCAACAATGAATGTAAGAAACAACATGTACACAATCCCTATCATCTATTCCACAAATCCTCCACATACATCGTTTCTTCTTAATTAATGGCGGACAAGAATAATTACATAAATATATATAATGTATTATTTGACTCACCGAATTTGTCCTATGTACATGTACCAACTATGTTTGTTGTATGTTTACCCACCAACTGAAAAAATACAACAGCATTAATTTTGTTCATCTAATAGTGTTGATCGTTTAAAAGGCAATAACTATATTCAACAGCGCTTCAATGGGACTGTACTCAATTAATATTTTTATGAATTCTAAATATTTGTCAGAGAAAATTTCAACTATCATAGAAAGCATAGCGCTAGCAATATCAGGCATGACAAATATACGGTTTTTGGGTCAGGATGAGATAGATTTAACAATTACAGATATAAGAAATTAAAGCTTGCAGTGCATATGACCATCGAAGCCCTAACATACACACACACAAAGCAATCAGCAAAAATGAACTCGTATTAATTGTAAACTTTCCCCAGATGCAACAAGAGATTTATCAGAGAATTCAAATTTTCCCTATCATTCCCCTATAGCAAAATCAGGCTTGACTAATATACGGTTATTGAGTCAGGATGAGTTAGATTTAACAATTACAGAGATAAGAAATTAAAGCTTGCAGTGCATACTATCATCGAAGCCCTAACTTACACACACACAAAGCAATCAGCAAAAATGAACTCGTATTAATTGTAAACGTTCCCCAGTTGCAACAAGAGATTTATCAGAACATTCAAATTTTCCCTATCAACAATAAATGTAAGAAACAACATGTACACAATCCCTATCACCTATTCCACAAATCCTCCACATACATCGTTTCTTCTTAATTAATGGCGGACAAGAATAATTACATAAATATATAATTATAGTCGTGGTATTCAATCACGTTGAGGTTTATTTTATTACGACCGATCCGGTTGGAGGCTGAACGCAGAAGAACACTCCGCTCGATGCTGCAGCTCCACCAAGCTTTGCTCGAACAAGTTATCTTGCAGTTCGGCGTTTATCTTACTCGGCTCAATTCTGCAGCGTGCAGGATAGCCGAATATAATTCCTCCCGGGGGTGGGAGACGGACGTCCTCGGCCGGTCGATGCGAAAATTCATTTTTTCATAATACGTTATAATATGTACAACTCTTACTCTATTTTTACAATATTTTTTTTTTTAAAACTACCCTACGTTTTCCTAATACGCTTTAGCTTTTGCTTATGCCGTTTGATATTTTTATTAGTTGTTAGTGTTTTATAATTTTCTGCTTTGCAATCATACCTAATAAATCTAGAATCTAATTTTTTTCTTATTCCTCTCTTTATGTATACAGGCTCATTGATATCAACTTTAGGGGGGTTTTCCTTTTTGGAGTTATTTCTGCTCATGAATTCATACGCTTTTTTTAAATTCTTATAAACTTTTTTAAAGAGCGCATTTGCTGTTTGATTTTTATCAACAGGGTTGGTCAAATTTGTTTTGTTAAAAATTATTTCATTTGGTGTATACCCTGTTGCAGAATGTATTGTGTCGTTGTACATCGCAATTATTAAAGGAAAAGTTGTTTGAGAGTTAATCTCTGGAAACTTATGCTTATTTGTATTGTATAATTCAATTAATGTACTGTGCGTCTTTTCAATTTGTCCATTCGATTCCGAAGACGATGCGAATTCTGTGTTGATATCTAAATTGCTTAAAAAATCTGAGAGCTGAATACTTTTGAATGACTTTTCATGATCACATACGATCGTTCTTGGGATTCCAAAATTAGAGAAATATTGACTTAATGCTGCTTGAATGTCTGTGGTATTTCTTGAATCTATTTTAATAGCTTGCAGATGTTTCGAGAAAGAGCATATTATGGTTAAGTAATGATTTTTGTCCATTCCAAAAATATCGATATGGATTCTGTGGAAGGGTGCTGACTCTATTGGCCTAGGCGTGATTTTAATGTTGTATGGCTTACGTTCATACTTATGCTCGTAGCAGATCTTGCAAGAATTATTTAATTTGCGTATTTTGTTTAACAGGTTTGGGAAAAAATACGCTCTCCTGATTTGCTGTTCTACTTCGCGTATGCCCCGATGTGCTCTTTCGTGTTCTTTCCTAACAATTGCATCTTGGCGATGTTCAATTGTTACATCTTCTACTTTTGATGCTGTGAGTACAAAATGCCCTTTTCTGTCGAAATTCTTTCTATAAACTTGTTGAATAAGTGATAACAATTCTATAGGGGCATGTATTGCTGTTTGCTTGCCGTTATGAATTCTGAGCAGAATTTCATGTATGTCATGCTCTTGAAATTCTTGCCTCGTTATTACAGTTCTTTTAAATAGCGGAAACGGAGTCTCTTGAGTTTCAGAATTTGCTTCTCCATATTGAAATACTATTTGGTTTTTAAAGTAATTTATCGGCCTTTCTGTGTGATGTATGTAATAGTCTCCTGAGATTTTTGCCGAATGTATTGTTCTACTAGTTGAACCAGATTTCCTGCTAGTAGAGGGGTTTGGATAAATGGATTGCCTAGTATTTACATTCACAAGAATTTCATCCATCGGTTTCCTACTAAGCGCGTCCGCGACTACGTTTGCTTTTCCCTCCTTATACTTTATCTCGAATTCGTAATTTTCTAATTCTAAACGCCATCTTAATATTTTTGCGTTCTTAGAGCAAGACTTAATAAAAACTAGTGGTTTATGATCCGTGACAAGCGTGAATTTTCGACCATACAGGTAAGGCTTGTACTTTTCAACAGCCCATATAATCGCTAAAGCTTCCTTCTCGGTTGTTGAATATCGCTGTTCTGTTTCGTTCAACGTTCTGCTACCGAATGCAATCGGTTTCTCTTGGCCTGATTGTATCTGAGATAGCACAGCCCCCAATGCGTGGTTACTGGCATCTGTTGTAAGAATGAAGGGCTCCTCGAAGTCAGGGAAGGCCAACACCTGATCTGATGATAATATAGCTTTCAGATTTTCAAACGATTTTAAGTATTCTTCTTTCGCTACATCTAATTTCGCCTCTTTCTTCAAGCAACTGGATAATGGTCTCGTGATTTTGGAGTAGTCTTTAATAAACTTGCGGTAATAACCTGCAAGCCCAAGAAATTGCTTGATTTCTTTTTTGGTTTTGGGAAGGCTCCATTCTAATATTTTTCTTATTTTATCTGGGTTGGGCTTTATTCCCTCAGGGGTTATAGTATGTCCAAGAAATTCAGTTTCCCTACGCAAAAATTCACATTTATCTAGTTGTATTTTTAAATTAAAACAAGCTAGACGCTGAAGAACAACGGAGAGGTTTTTCAAATGGGAATTCAAATCCTTTCCAATAACTATTATATCATCAAGGTAGACGAAACATACTCTCCCTATCAAATCACTAAGCACACTGTTCATCGCGCGTTGAAAGGTTGCAGGCGCATTTTTTAACCCAAACGGCATTCTATTAAATTCGTAGTGCCCGTTCGGAGTGCTAAAAGCCGTTTTTTCACGATATAACGGGTCCATCTCAATTTGATGGAATCCAGACTTCAGGTCGAGTGTAGTGAAATAACTGGATTTGCCTAAGTTGTCCAAAATGTCCTCTATTTGTGGCATGGGGAACTTATCATTCACCGTTTTATCATTAAGCTTCCGGTAATCTATTACCACTCTTATTTTCTTTTTCCCGGATGCGTCCTGTTTTTTGGGAACAACCCATATCGGTGATGAATATGGGCTATTTGACGGAGAGATGATACCATTCTCCAATAACTCCTTGATTTGTTCCTCCACGTCCTTTTTTAAATTGTGTGGGTAACGGTAGCTTTTCGTGTAAGTTGGCTCCTCATCCTTTGTAATGATCTTATGCTTAATTATGTTAGATGCTGTTAACTTTTCATTATTTCTTAATAGCACTCCCTGGTTCGAATGAATAACGGGCAAGAGTTCGCCAATCTCATAGTTTGAAAGATGTTTAGTTCTAATTATTTGTTTGATATCGTTTATGTGCAAACTATTGTGTAAATCTACAGGGATTGGCGTAATTGCTTCGAAATTATTTACCGACAAGCCAAACAATCCAAGTTTCAAAGGTTTTTCCGGTGATGTGCATATTACTTTTATAGTAGATTTACCGTTGCTCGATTTGTAAAGTCCAGGTTCCACAAAAATTCCCGAACAAAGTTTTTGATGGCTGGGTACAAACCATTCCCCATCATTTGTGGTATCAATAGTAACGACATGATTATAAAGCTTCACAGAAGGGTAATACTTCCTAAACGGAAACGTTTTTCGAACGATAGAAATAGTTTCTTTCTCAAAGTCGATTTGAGTTGCGGTTTGGGACATGTATTCTGCTCCTAAAATACCATCAAAGAAATTATGGAAATCTAACTCGTAGTAGGTTTGCATAGGCAGATTATGACCCAACAAATTGGCTTGACCAATTTTATTTACTTTAAATTCTCCGTTAATGTTTCTTATTAGTGATGAAGACGTGCCTCTAGTGGCTTTAATTAAACCTGGCCGTAGAATATTCTTATTTGCACCAGTGTCTATCAGCAGTTTAATTTTTTTACCCGACATTGAGTTAGCGCACTCAATGTATGGAATGTAATTTGTTATGTTTCGTCTGTTGATGGCAGAGCCTGCCAAAAATTTAAAAACTGTTCTTCCTGGTCAGATTCTTGAACCGCTTCATTATTGTTGATCGCTCTTTTGTTGAGAGTTAATCTACTTTTTGTCGAGTCGATGTCCATCGCTTGTTCTGTCGGTTTTCTGAATTCTGCTTTGCGCTCGTTCGTGGGATAGTTGAAACGCTTGGCACTAACAAAATTGCTTTTGCTGTTCTGACCTGAGCTAAGGTTCGCATTTCTGTTGTTTTCGTTGGACGAAAACTTACAAAGAAAGGCGTGTGCCTCATCTATACTTTTCGGGCAAGCCGCTTGGGCGTAGCCGAAGTAAGGTTTTTTCAAACCGCTTATGTACGCTGACAAACTATAGTCGTCTATGAAGTCGTTGATCGCGTCCCAATGCATGTTGTACTTTGGGTTTTGCCTAGCCAGTGATTTAATATTTAAAACTATTTGTTTAGTTTTCTTAAAATGTGCCTCGATACTTCCTTCCATTTGGTTGTGCCATAACTGGCAGTTATACGAGGACAATTCATTTTTGTCTCCCAGGGCGTCGATTAACAGTTCTTTGACCTCTTGAAAACACGTGGGATTGCCGTTGATACATACTACGTCCTTAGCACTTCCTTCTATTTTGTTCATAACTGTGTTGAAGTAAATACGAAAAATGTGTGCGGGTACTATGCCTTCGAATAACTGTAAAGTTTCCTCAACAATATTCAGCCAACTCAACAAGTGTTTCCTATTTCCACTGAATATCGGTATCGATTTAATGGGATCGGGTATTTTGAACAACCCATCGATCACATTAGTGTTACATCCTTCATTTGCAAAGTTGGGAAGTGTTGTATTACGGTTATCGCTAAGCAATCTTTCGTGTTTGTCTAGCATTGATTTCATCGAAAAAAGCGCACCTGTTAATTCTTTTATCTGGCTCGTCAATTGTTCGACCGCGTGTGCTTCAACTGCAACGGTGTGTGTTGGGTCCATTTTTTCTTCCAATGATAGTTTATCAAAATTAATATCAAATAAAATTGGAATGTGACTCAAAGAATCTGTCGAATCTACTTCTGAAATTTCTTCTTCTGATTTGTCACAGTCTGGGTTTCTCCACATTAGGAGTTCAATGCCTCTTTTGGCTGCTTCTTTGTTCACGCACTTGATAAAAAACGTGCTTACCGTATGGATCGGTGATAATCGTCCGGGTTATTTGGAACGGCGGTACCACAAGTCGTCCCAACGTTAAGAATTGTTGGGAGATGGAACGAATTCCGGGCACACTTATTGGAGGTTTATTACACACTTCACTTGCACTGTTCTTTTCCAAAACGGACTGTTACCGGCTGCGCCAATTATAGTCGTGGTATTCAATCACGTTGAGGTTTATTTTATTACGACCGATCCGGTTGGAGGCTGAACGCAGAAGAACACTCCGCTCGATGCTGCAGCTCCACCAAGCTTTGCTCGAACAAGTTATCTTGCAGTTCGGCGTTTATCTTACTCGGCTCAATTCTGCAGCGTGCAGGATAGCCGAATATAATTATATATAATGTATTATTTGACTCACCGAATTTGTCCTATGTACATGTACCAACTATGTTTGTTGTATTTTTACCCACCAACTGAAAAAATACAACAGCATTAATTTGGTTCATCTAATAGTGTTTATCGTTAAAAAGGCAATAACTATATTGAACAGCGCTTCAATGGGACTGTACTCAATTAATATTTTTATGAATTCTGAATATTTGTCAGAGAAAATTTCAACTATCATAGAAAGCATAGCGCTAGCAAAATCAGGCTTGACTAATATACGGTTATTGAGTCAGGATGAGTTAGATTTAACAATTACAGAGATAAGAAATTAAAGCTTGCAGTGCATACTATCATCGAAGCCCTAACATACACGCACACAAAGCAATCAGCAAAAATGAACTCGTATTAATTGTACACGTTCCCCAGTTGCAACAAGGGATTTATCAGAACATTCAAATTTTCCCTATCAACAATAAATGTAAGAAACAAAATGTACACAATCCCTATCACCTATTCCACAAATCCTCCACATAAATCGTTTCTTCTTAATTAATGACGGACAAGAATAATTACATAAATATATATAATGTATTATTTGACTCACCGAATTTGTCCTATGTACGTGTACCAACTATGTTTGTTGTATGTTTACCCACCAATTGAAAAAATACAACAGCATTAATTTGGTTCATCTAATAGTGTTTATCGTTAACAAGGCAATAGCTATATTCAACAGCGCTTCAATGGGACTTTACTCAATTAATATTTTTATGAATTCTGAATATTTGTCAGAGAAAATTTTAACTATCATAGAAAGCATAGCGCTAGCAAAATCAGGATTGACAAATATACGGTTATTGAGTCAGGATGAGTTAAATTTAACAATTACAGAGATAAGAAATTAAAGCTTGCAGTGCATATGACCATCGAAGCCCTAACATACACGAACACAAAGCAATCAGCAAAAATTAACTCGTATTAATTGAAAACTTTCCCCAGATGCAACAAGAGATTTATCAGAACATTCAAATTGTCCCTATCAACAATAAATGTATGAAAAAACATGTACACAATCCCTATCACCTATCCCACAAATTCTCCACATTCATCGTTTCTTCTTAATTAATGGCGGACAAGAATAATTACATAAATATATATAATATATTATTTGACTCACCGAATTTGTCCTATGTACATGTACCAACTATGTTTTGTTGTATGTTTACCCACCAACTGAAAAAATACAACAGCATTAATTTGGTTCATCTAATAGTGTTGATCGTTTAAAAGGCAATAACTATATTCAACAGCGCTTCAATGGGACTGTACTCAATTAATATTTTTAAGAATTCTGAATATTTGTCGGAGAAAATTTCAACTATCATAGAAAGCATAGCGCTAGCAAAATCAGGCTTGACAAATATCAAACAATTAGAGAGATAAGATATTAAAGCTTGCAGTGCATACGGTCATCGAAGCCCTAACATACACACACACAATGCAATCAGCAAAAATGAACTCGTATTAATTATAAACGTTCCCCAGTTGCAACAAGAGATTTTTCAGAGAATTCAAATTTTCCCTATCAACAATGAATGTAAGAAACAACATGTACACAATCCCTATCACCTATTCCACAAATCCTCCACATACATCGTTTCTTCTTAATTAATGGCGGACAAGAATAATTACATAAATATATATAATGTATTATTTGACTCACCGAATTTGTCCTATGTACATGTACCAACTATGTTTGTTGTATGTTTACCCACCAACTGAAAAAATACAACAGCATTAATTTGGTTCATCTAATAGTGTTGATCGTTTAAAAGGCAATAACTATATTCAACAGCGCTTCAATGGGACTGTACTCAATTAATATTTTTATGAATTCTAAATATTTGTCAGAGAAAATTTCAACTATCATAGAAAGCATAGCGCTAGCAATATCAGGCATGACAAATATACGGTTTTTGGGTCAGGATGAGATAGATTTAACAATTACAGATATAAGAAATTAAAGCTTGCAGTGCATATGACCATCGAAGCCCTAACATACACACACACAAAGCAATCAGCAAAAATGAACTCGTATTAATTGTAAACTTTCCCCAGATGCAACAAGAGATTTATCAGAGAATTCAAATTTTCCCTATCATTCCCCTATAGCAAAATCAGGCTTGACTAATATACGGTTATTGAGTCAGGATGAGTTAGATTTAACAATTACAGAGATAAGAAATTAAAGCTTGCAGTGCATACTATCATCGAAGCCCTAACATACACACACACAAAGCAATCAGCAAAAATGAACTCGTATTAATTGTACACGTTCCCCAGTTGCAACAAGGGATTTATCAGAACATTCAAATTTTCCCTATCAACAATAAATGTAAGAAACAAAATGTACACAATCCCTATCACCTATTCCACAAATCCTCCACATAAATCGTTTCTTCTTAATTAATGACGGACAAGAATAATTTCATAAATATATATAATGTATTATTTGACTCACCGAATTTGTCCTATGTACGTGTACCAACTATGTTTGTTGTATTTTTACCCACCAACTGAAAAAATACAACAGCATTAATTTGGTTCATCTAATAGTGTTTATCGTTAACAAGGCAATAGCTATATTCAACAGCGCTTCAATGGGACTTTACTCAATTAATATTTTTATGAATTCTGAATATTTGTCAGAGAAAATTTTAACTATCATAGAAAGCATAGCGCTAGCAAAATCAGGATTGACAAATATACGGTTATTGAGTCAGGATGAGTTAAATTTAACAATTACAGAGATAAGAAATTAAAGCTTGCAGTGCATATGACCATCGAAGCCCTAACATACACGAACACAAAGCAATCAGCAGAAATTAACTCGTATTAATTGTAAACTTTCCCCAGATGCTACAAGAGATTAATCAGAAAATTCAAATTTTCCCTATCAACAATAAATGTACGAAAAACATGTACACAATCCCTATCACCTATCACACAAATCCTCCACATACATCGTTTCTTCTTAATTAATGGCGGACAAGAATAATTACATAAATATATATAATGTATTATTTGACTCACCGAATTTGTCCTATGTACATGTACCAACTATGTTTGTTGTATGTTTACCCACCAACTGAAAAAATACAACAGCATTAATTTGGTTCATCTAATAGTGTTGATCGTTTAAAAGGCAATAACTATATTCAACAGCGCTTCAATGGGACTGTACTCAATTAATATTTTTAAGAATTCTGAATATTTGTCAGAGAAAATTTCAACTATCATAGAAAGCATAGCGCTAGCAAAATCAGGCTTGACAAATATCAAACAATTACAGATATAAGAAATTAAAGCTTGCAGTGCATACGGTCATCGAAGCCCTAACATACACACACACAATGCAATCAGCAAAAATGAACTCGTATTAATTATAAACGTTCCCCAGTTGCAACAAGAGATTTTTCAGAGAATTCAAATTTTCCCTATCAACAATGAATGTAAGAAACAACATGTACACAATCCCTATCATCTATTCCACAAATCCTCCACATACATCGTTTCTTCTTAATTAATGGCGGACAAGAATAATTACATAAATATATATAATGTATTATTTGACTCACCGAATTTGTCCTATGTACATGTACCAACTATGTTTGTTGTATGTTTACCCACCAACTGAAAAAATACAACAGCATTAATTTTGTTCATCTAATAGTGTTGATCGTTTAAAAGGCAATAACTATATTCAACAGCGCTTCAATGGGACTGTACTCAATTAATATTTTTATGAATTCTAAATATTTGTCAGAGAAAATTTCAACTATCATAGAAAGCATAGCGCTAGCAATATCAGGCATGACAAATATACGGTTTTTGGGTCAGGATGAGATAGATTTAACAATTACAGATATAAGAAATTAAAGCTTGCAGTGCATATGACCATCGAAGCCCTAACATACACACACACAAAGCAATCAGCAAAAATGAACTCGTATTAATTGTAAACTTTCCCCAGATGCAACAAGAGATTTATCAGAGAATTCAAATTTTCCCTATCATTCCCCTATAGCAAAATCAGGCTTGACAAATATACGGTTATTGAGTCAGGATGAGTTAGATTTAACAATTACAGAGATAAGAAATTAAAGCTTGCAGTGCATACTATCATCGAAGCCCTAACTTACACACACACAAAGCAATCAGCAAAAATGAACTCGTATTAATTGTAAACGTTCCCCAGTTGCAACAAGAGATTTATCAGAACATTCAAATTTTCCCTATCAACAATAAATGTAAGAAACAACATGTACACAATCCCTATCACCTATTCCACAAATCCTCCACATACATCGTTTCTTCTTAATTAATGGCGGACAAGAATAATTACATAAATATATATAATGTATTATTTGACTCACCGAATTTGTCCTATGTACATGTACCAACTATGTTTGTTGTATTTTTACCCACCAACTGAAAAAATACAACAGCATTAATTTGGTTCATCTAATAGTGTTTATCGTTAAAAAGGCAATAACTATATTGAACAGCGCTTCAATGGGACTGTACTCAATTAATATTTTTATGAATTCTGAATATTTGTCAGAGAAAATTTCAACTATCATAGAAAGCATAGCGCTAGCAAAATCAGGCTTGACTGATATACGGTTATTGAGTCAGGATGAGTTAGATTTAACAATTACAGAGATAAGAAATTAAAGCTTGCAGTGCATACTATCATCGAAGCCCTAACATACACACACACAAAGCAATCAGCAAAAATGAACTCGTATTAATTGTACACGTTCCCCAGTTGCAACAAGGGATTTATCAGAACATTCAAATTTTCCCTATCAACAATAAATGTAAGAAACAAAATGTACACAATCCCTATCACCTATTCCACAAATCCTCCACATAAATCGTTTCTTCTTAATTAATGACGGACAAGAATAATTACATAAATATATATAATGTATTATTTGACTCACCGAATTTGTCCTATGTACGTGTACCAACTATGTTTGTTGTATGTTTACCCACCAACTGAAAAAATACAACAGCATTAATTTGGTTCATCTAATAGTGTTTATCGTTAACAAGGCAATAGCTATATTCAACAGCGCTTCAATGGGACTTTACTCAATTAATATTTTTATGAATTCTGAATATTTGTCAGAGAAAATTTTAACTATCATAGAAAGCATAGCGCTAGCAAAATCAGGATTGACAAATATACGGTTATTGAGTCAGGATGAGTTAAATTTAACAATTACAGATATAAGAAATTAAAGCTTGCAGTGCATATGACCATCGAAGCCCTAACATACACGAACACAAAGCAATCAGCAAAAATTAACTCGTATTAATTGAAAACTTTCCCCAGATGCAACAAGAGATTTATCAGAACATTCAAATTGTCCCTATCAACAATAAATGTATGAAACAACATGTACACAATCCCTATCACCTATCCCACAAATTCTCCACATTCATCGTTTCTTCTTAATTAATGGCGGACAAGAATAATTACATAAATATATATAATGTATTATTTGACTCACCGAATTTGTCCTATGTACATGTACCAACTATGTTTGTTGTATGTTTACCCACCAACTGAAAAAATACAACAGCATTAATTTGGTTCATCTAATAGTGTTGATCGTTTAAAAGGCAATAACTATATTCAACAGCGCTTCAATGGGACTGTACTCAATTAATATTTTTAAGAATTCTGAATATTTGTCGGAGAAAATTTCAACTATCATAGAAAGCATAGCGCTAGCAAAATCAGGCTTGACAAATATCAAACAATTAGAGAGATAAGATATTAAAGCTTGCAGTGCATACGGTCATCGAAGCCCTAACATACACACACACACAATGCAATCAGCAAAAATGAACTCGTATTAATTATAAACGTTCCCCAGTTGCAACAAGAGATTTTTCAGAGAATTCAAATTTTCCCTATCAACAATGAATGTAAGAAACAACATGTACACAATCCCTATCACCTATTCCACAAATCCTCCACATACATCGTTTCTTCTTAATTAATGGCGGACAAGAATAATTACATAAATATATATAATGTATTATTTGACTCACCGAATTTGTCCTATGTACATGTACCAACTATGTTTGTTGTATGTTTACCCACCAACTGAAAAAATACAACAGCATTAATTTGGTTCATCTAATAGTGTTGATCGTTTAAAAGGCAATAACTATATTCAACAGCGCTTCAATGGGACTGTACTCAATTAATATTTTTATGAATTCTAAATATTTGTCAGAGAAAATTTCAACTATCATAGAAAGCATAGCGCTAGCAATATCAGGCATGACAAATATACGGTTTTTGGGTCAGGATGAGATAGATTTAACAATTACAGATATAAGAAATTAAAGCTTGCAGTGCATATGACCATCGAAGCCCTAACATACACACACACAAAGCAATCAGCAAAAATGAACTCGTATTAATTGTAAACTTTCCCCAGATGCAACAAGAGATTTATCAGAGAATTCAAATTTTCCCTATCATTCCCCTATAGCAAAATCAGGCTTGACTAATATACGGTTATTGAGTCAGGATGAGTTAGATTTAACAATTACAGAGATAAGAAATTAAAGCTTGCAGTGCATACTATCATCGAAGCCCTAACTTACACACACACAAAGCAATCAGCAAAAATGAACTCGTATTAATTGTAAACGTTCCCCAGTTGCAACAAGAGATTTATCAGAACATTAAAATTTTCCCTATCAACAATAAATGTAAGAAACAACATGTACACAATCCCTATCACCTATTCCACAAATCCTCCACATACATCGTTTCTTCTTAATTAATGGCGGACAAGAATAATTACATAAATATATATAATGTATTATTTGACTCACCGAATTTGTCCTATGTACATGTACCAACTATGTTTGTTGTATTTTTACCCACCAACTGAAAAAATACAACAGCATTAATTTGGTTCATCTAATAGTGTTTATCGTTAAAAAGGCAATAACTATATTGAACAGCGCTTCAATGGGACTGTACTCAATTAATATTTTTATGAATTCTGAATATTTGTCAGAGAAAATTTCAACTATCATAGAAAGCATAGCGCTAGCAAAATCAGGCTTGACTAATATACGGTTATTGAGTCAGGATGAGTTAGATTTAACAATTACAGAGATAAGAAATTAAAGCTTGCAGTGCATACTATCATCGAAGCCCTAACATACACACACACAAAGCAATCAGCAAAAATGAACTCGTATTAATTGTACACGTTCCCCAGTTGCAACAAGGGATTTATCAGAACATTCAAATTTTCCCTATCAACAATAAATGTAAGAAACAAAATGTACACAATCCCTATCACCTATTCCACAAATCCTCCACATAAATCGTTTCTTCTTAATTAATGACGGACAAGAATAATTTCATAAATATATATAATGTATTATTTGACTCACCGAATTTGTCCTATGTACGTGTACCAACTATGTTTGTTGTATTTTTACCCACCAACTGAAAAAATACAACAGCATTAATTTGGTTCATCTAATAGTGTTTATCGTTAACAAGGCAATAGCTATATTCAACAGCGCTTCAATGGGACTTTACTCAATTAATATTTTTATGAATTCTGAATATTTGTCAGAGAAAATTTTAACTATCATAGAAAGCATAGCGCTAGCAAAATCAGGATTGACAAATATACGGTTATTGAGTCAGGATGAGTTAAATTTAACAATTACAGATATAAGAAATTAAAGCTTGCAGTGCATATGACCATCGAAGCCCTAACATACACGAACACAAAGCAATCAGCAAAAATTAACTCGTATTAATTGAAAACTTTCCCCAGATGCAACAAGAGATTTATCAGAACATTCAAATTGTCCCTATCAACAATAAATGTATGAAAAAACATGTACACAATCCCTATCACCTATCCCACAAATTCTCCACATTCATCGTTTCTTCTTAATTAATGGCGGACAAGAATAATTACATAAATATATATAATATATTATTTGACTCACCGAATTTGTCCTATGTACATGTACCAACTATGTTTGTTGTATGTTTACCCACCAACTGAAAAAATACAACAGCATTAATTTGGTTCATCTAATAGTGTTGATCGTTTAAAAGGCAATAACTATATTCAACAGCGCTTCAATGGGACTGTACTCAATTAATATTTTTAAGAATTCTGAATATTTGTCGGAGAAAATTTCAACTATCATAGAAAGCATAGCGCTAGCAAAATCAGGCTTGACAAATATCAAACAATTAGAGAGATAAGATATTAAAGCTTGCAGTGCATACGGTCATCGAAGCCCTAACATACACACACACAATGCAATCAGCAAAAATGAACTCGTATTAATTATAAACGTTCCCCAGTTGCAACAAGAGATTTTTCAGAGAATTCAAATTTTCCCTATCAACAATGAATGTAAGAAACAACATGTACACAATCCCTATCACCTATTCCACAAATCCTCCACATACATCGTTTCTTCTTAATTAATGGCGGACAAGAATAATTACATAAATATATATAATGTATTATTTGACTCACCGAATTTGTCCTATGTACATGTACCAACTATGTTTGTTGTATGTTTACCCACCAACTGAAAAAATACAACAGCATTAATTTGGTTCATCTAATAGTGTTGATCGTTTAAAAGGCAATAACTATATTCAACAGCGCTTCAATGGGACTGTACTCAATTAATATTTTTATGAATTCTAAATATTTGTCAGCGAAAATTTCAACTATCATAGAAAGCATAGCGCTAGCAAAATCAGGCATGACAAATATACGGTTTTTGGGTCAGGATGAGTTAGATTTAACAATTACAGATATAAGAAATTAAAGCTTGCAGTGCATATGACCATCGAAGCCCTAACATACACACACACAAAGCAATCAGCAAAAATTAACTCGTATTAATTGTAAACTTTCCCCAGATGCAACAAGAGATTTATCAGAGAATTCAAATTTTCCCTATCATTCCCCTATAGCAAAATCAGGCTTGACTAATATACGGTTATTGAGTCAGGATGAGTTAGATTTAACAATTACAGAGATAAGAAATTAAAGCTTGCAGTGCATACTATCATCGAAGCCCTAACATACACACACACAAAGCAATCAGCAAAAATGAACTCGAATTAATTGTAAACGTTCCCCAGTTGCAACAAGAGATTTATCAGAACATTCAAATTTTCCCTATCAACAATAAATGTAAGAAACAACATGTACACAATCCCTATCACCTATTCCACAAATCCTCCACATACATCGTTTCTTCTTAATTAATGGCGGACAAGAATAATTACATAAATATATATAATGTATTATTTGACTCACCGAATTTGTCCTATGTACATGTACCAACTATGTTTGTTGTATGTTTACCCACCAACTGAAAAAATACAACAGCATTAATTTGGTTCATCTAATAGTGTTGATCGTTAAAAAGGCAATAACTATATTGAACAGTGCTTCAATGGGACTGTACTCAATTAATATTTTTATGAATTCTGAATATTTGTCAGAGAAAATTTCAACTATCATAGAAAGCATAGCGCTAGCAAAATCAGGCTTGACTAATATACGGTTATTGAGTCAGGATGAGTTAGATTTAACAATTACAGAGATAAGAAATTAAAGCTTGCAGTGCATACTATCATCGAAGCCCTAACATACACACACACAAAGCAATCAGCAAAAATGAACTCGTATTAATTGTAAACGTTCCCCAGTTGCAACAAGGGATTTATCAGAACATTCAAATTTTCCCTATCAACAATAAATGTAAGAAACAAAATGTACACAATCCCTATCACCTATTCCACAAATCCTCCACATAAATCGTTTCTTCTTAATTAATGGCGGACAAGAATAATTACATAAATATATATAATGTATTATTTGACTCACCGAATTTGTCCTATGTACATGTACCAACTATGTTTGTTGTATGTTTACCCACCAACTGAAAAAATACAACCGCATTAATTTGGTTCATCTAATAGTGTTTATCGTTAACAAGGCAATAGCTATATTCAACAGCGCTTCAATGGGACTTTACTCAATTAATATTTTTATGAATTCTGAATATTTGTCAGAGAAAATTTCAACTATCATAGAAAGCATAGCGCTAGCAAAATCGGGCCTAACAAATATATGGTTATTGGGTCAGGATGAGTTAGATTTAACAATTACAGATATAAGAAATTAAAGCTTGCAGTGCATATGACCATCGAAGCCCTAACATACACGAATACAAAGCAATCAGCAGAAATTAACTCGTATTAATTGTAAACTTTCCCCAGATGCTACAAGAGATTAATCAGAATATTCAAATTTTCCCTATCAACAATGAATGTAAGAAACAACATGTACACAATCCCTATCACCTATTCCACAAATCCTCCACATACATCGTTTCTTCTTAATTAATGGTGGACAAGAATAATTACATAAATATATATAATGTATTATTTGACTCACCGAATTTGTCCTATGTACATGTACCAACTATGTTTGTTGTATGTTTACCCACCAACTGAAAAAATACAACAGCATTAATTTGGTTCATCATAGTGTTGATCGTTTAAAAGGCAATAACTATATTCAACAGCGCTTCAATGGGACTGTACTCAATTAATATTTTTATGAATTCTAAATATTTGTCACAGAAAATTTCAACTATCATAGAAACCATAACGCTAGCAAAATCGGGCCTAACAAATATATGGTTATTGGGTCAGGATGAGTTAGATTTAACAATTACAGATATAAGAAATTAAAGCTTGCAGTGCATATGACCATCGAAGCCCTAACATACACACACACAAAGCAATCAGCAAAAATGAACTCGTATTAATTGTAAACTTTCCCCAGATGCAACAAGAGATTTATCAGAGAATTCAAATTTTCCCTATCATTCCCCTATAGCAAAATCAGGCTTGACTAATATACGGTTATTGAGTCAGGATGAGTTAGATTTAACAATTACAGAGATAAGAAATTAAAGCTTGCAGTGCATACTATCATCGAAGCCCTAACATACACACACACAAAGCAATAAGCAAAAATGAACTCGAATTAATTGTAAACGTTCCCCAGTTGCAACAAGAGATTTATCAGAACATTCAAATTTTCCCTATCAACAATAAATGTAAGAAACAAAATGTACACAATCCCTATCACCTATTCCACAAATCCTCCACATAAATCGTTTCTTCTTAATTAATGGCGGACAAGAATAATTACATAAATATATATAATGTATTATTTGACTCACCGAATTTGTCCTATGTACATGTACCAACTATGTTTGTTGTATGTTTACCCACCAACTGAAAAAATACAACAGCATTAATTTGGTTCATCTAATAGTGTTTATCGTTAAAAAGGCAATAACTATATTGAACAGTGCTTCAATGGGACTGTACTCAATTAATATTTTTATGAATTCTGAATATTTGTCAGAGAAAATTTCAACTATCATAGAAAGCATAGCGCTAGCAAAATCAGGCTTGACTAATATACGGTTATTGAGTCAGGATGAGTTAGATTTAACAATTACAGAGATGATAAATTAAAGCTTGCAGTGCATACTATCATCGAAGCCCTAACATACACACACACAAAGCAATCAGCAAAAATGAACTCGTATTAATTGTAAACGTTCCCCAGTTGCAACAAGAGATTTATCAGAACATTCAAATTTTCCCTATCAACAATAAATGTAAGAAACAAAACTAGTTTTTTGTAGCCAGGTATCCTGGCGCTCCCAGACCCCTGGTCTTACAGGTCTGTGAGTTCTGAAATATGAATAAAAATTAATTGAAAGAATTGAATTCCTAATGTTTTCAACTTATAAAGACGTTTGTTTTGCGTTTTTGTGTTCTTTTGATTCAGTTTGGGATTTTTGATTTCACTTTGTGGAGCGTCGCAGCAACCAACGCTGGGTCATCTCCTACCACATGGCTATGGCATACTGGTTGATCGCAGCATACTTTTCTTATCTGGAAAATATAGGAATAACATATAGGAAATGTTGTAGTAGGCTACACTCCAAGCAACCTATGACTTCAAATATTATGAAAGTTGGCGCTGGAATGGGTTTTAGTCGTTCGTACTTCAGAACTCATCGAGGAAGTTTAGTGGTTTTAATTTAAAAAAAACCCTCAAACAAATCAGTTTCAAGCATTATATAACTTAGCAGTCGTTAATGAGGAAAAATAATTTGACTCAATTCGGAAGCATGATCATCAGTGAAGGGCAGCAAGTGTATCAGCTAATGTGTGGAAGTAAGCTGGGCGCGTTCGATGGCAATAGGACCCTGTTGGTTGAAAGAATAGAATCTGCAAGAACATAAACGCAGCATAATGTGAAGGCACTATGAAGGCAACGTTGATGCGACGGAGGTACATACCGTGTGCGAACATTGTCAGCAGGCGAAAGTGGTCGTCAACAGGGCAGCAAGTGGATCAGCTAATGTATGGACATAGGCGTTCGTTGCCAGCAGGACTCTGTTGGTTGGAAGAATAGAATCTGCAAGAACATAAACGCAGCATAATGTGAAGGCACTCTGTGCGCAACGTTGATTCGACAGAGGTACATACCATGTGCGAACACTATCAGCAGCCAAATGTGGCCGTCAGCAGGGCAGCAAGTAAGTCAGCTAATGTATGGACGTAGGCTTGACGCGTTCGTTGGCAGCAGGACTCTGTAGGTTGGAAGAATAGAATCTGCAAGAACATAAGCGTAGCATAGTGTTAATGCACTCTGAAGGCAACGATGATGCAACCGTGGCACTTACCATGTGCGAACACTATCAGTAGGCAAATGTGGCCATCAGTAGGGCAGCAAGTGGATCAGCTTATGTATGGACATAGGCATTCGTTGGCAGCAGGACTCTGTTGGTTGAAAGAATAGAATCTGCTAGAACATAAAAGAAGCATAGTGTTAAGGCACTCTGAAGGCAACGATGATGCAACCGTGGCACATACCATGTGCGAACACTATCAGTAGGCAAATGTGGCCATCAGTAGGGCAGCAAGTGGATCAGCTTATGTATGGACATAGGCATTCGTTGGCAGCAGGACTCTGTTGGTTGAAAGAATAGAATCTGCTAGAACATAAAAGAAGCATAGTGTTAAGGCACTCTGAAGGCAACGATGATGCAACCGTGGCACATACCGTGTGCCAACACTATCAGCAGGCGAATGGGGCCATCAGCAGAGCAGCAAGTGGATCAGATTATGTATGGACAAAGGTTTGGCGCGTTCGATGGCAGCAGGACTCTGTTGGTTGAAAGAATAGAATCTGCAAGAACTTAAAAGAAGCATAGTGTGAAGGCACTCTAAAGGCAACGATGATGCAACGTTGGCACATACCATGTGCGAACACTTTCAGCAGACGAAAGTGGCCATCAGCAGAGCAGCAAAGGATCGGGTAATGTATGGACATAGTTTTCCGAGCTCGACGCGCTCGCTCTACCGCCAAGCGCATCGTCCGTTGGTCCGCAGTCTCACGTGGCCGTGCTGCAACGGAGGCTGATGCTGGGTGCGGAAGTACGCGAGGTTCCTGCACCCTCGACGGCCCTGCTGCTGCCCTGTGGCCAAACGGCCGATTGCTGGCGTTTCCGAGCTCGCCGCGCCCGCTCTACCGCCAAGCGCACTGACCGTTGGTCCACTGTCTCCGCTGCCATACGATTGGCGTGAGCCTGCGCCTGCGTTGCCGTTTCCGTTCTCCATGTTCAACGTCGGACATCGTTGGCACTTTTTTCGCACAAAAATTACAATTCCCGAAGGTCGCATGCGAATGGATTAGCATATTATAAATAGAAAAAGGATTTATCTTACTGGAAAGAATTTACTTTAAAAAAAAAAAACGTTTGTGGTGTATACTTACAGTGTCGATCTTAATTTGTACTGTTGCTCACAATCACGATGAATAAAAAGAATATATCAGTTAAATAAACACTAAAACACTCAGTATGTAGCTTACCTTCAAAAATTTCTGTAGGCACTGATTCACTGATAATAATTACATGAACTTATCTCACGTGGTTAAGCACTCGAACTAAACCAACGTTGTGTTTAAGAAGGCGTGTGAACTAAAAGTACCTAACCAGATACCAACCATCGTTCGATTCATTGCATAAAGAATACCAATAAGAACGTTGTTAACGGCGGTGTGGCAAGATCATTATCTGTTATCAAAAAGTATATTTTTCGCAAATTTGCTGTACGTGCGACAAAATTAATACGAAGTGGTACGAAGTGAAACGAAGAGGATAGAAAAGAAGCAGAAGCAGTGAATAGGTTCTCGAATACGTAACCGTTATTTTAAATAGTATATCGTGATGATAACGTGATAAAGCGATCTTGGTATAAAGTGATCGATAAGAACGATCGATTGAGCCAGCACTCGCATTTGTGTGTGTTGTGTTAAGTCGCCGGCAAGGCAGTGATTGTTTTGGTCTGCCCGTTGAACCATGCTTCACGCGCAGTATTAAGTAAAACCTTCAGTTAAGTTGATTAAAAGTGCTGAAAGTGCTTTCTTTTATCGTCAAAGTAAAAAGTAAAATGTAATATTATAGTTGTGACGGGATGCATTCTGATTTCATATTTTTAGTTCTGAAAACCGAAAACCGAAGATCGAGTGAGCCAGCAATCATATGTGTGTGTTTTGTTTACTCGTCGGCAAGGCAGTCAATACCATCAAGAAATGCTTTCAGTAAGTGAGTAAAAGTGCGTTTAAGTGCGTCTTTTTATTATTAAAGTGTTTGCCTATATTTTTAGTCCCGAAAAAAACGTCGATGATTTTTAGTCCCGAAAAAAAAATTGATGATAACCGATCGATCGACGATCGAGCCAGCGCGCTTGGCTGTGTGTTTAGTTTACTCGCGCCGCTGTTAAAAACGGTCGACGGTCTACGGTCCACGGTCGACGGTCCACGGTCGACGGTCCACGGTCCACGGTCGACGGTCGACGGTCGACGGTCGACGGTCGACGGTCGACGGTCGACGGTCGACGGTCGACGGTCGACGGTCGAATGTAAACATTGGCATTGTTTTGATCCAAGCGCAATTAATATAGGGAGTAGATAAGAACGATCGATTGAGCCAGCACACGCATTTGTGTGTGTTGTGTTTAGTCGCCGGCAAGGCACTGCCTTGAAGGTAGTGATCATCATAAAGAAAACCTGCAGGTAAGTATGGGAATAGTGAAAGTGTAACTTTTTTTTATTATTAAAGTGTGTTTCAAGCGACGATCGAGTGAGCCAGCGCGGATATGGGTATTTTGTTTTCTCGCCGGCAAGGCAGTTATCTGAAGAGATATATTTAGTAAGTGCGATAAAAGTGCGTCTTTTTTATTGTTAAGGTGTTTTCCTATATTTTTAGTCCTGAAAACTGACGAAAACCGACGACGATCGATTGAGCCAGTGCGCTTGGCTGTGTGTTTTGTTTACTCGCGCCGCCGTCAAAAACGATTGAGGGCCCAATGTAAACATTAATCTAAAGAACTAATGTAAACATTAGTCTACGCATTTGTTTTGATCTAAGCGCAATTAATATAGGGAGTAGATGTACACAATCCCTATCACCTATTCCACAAATCCTCCACATACATCGTTTCTTCTTAATTAATGGCGGACAAGAATAATTACATAAATATATATAATGTATTATTTGACTCACCGAATTTGTCCTATGTACATGTACCAACTATGTTTGTTGTATGTTTACCCACCAACTGAAAAAATACAACAGCATTAATTTGGTTCATTTAATAGTGTTTATCGTTAACAAGGCAATAGCTATATTCAACAGCGCTTCAATGGGACTTTACTCAATTAATATTTTTATGAATTCTGAATATTTGTCAGAGAAAATTTCAACTATCATAGAAAGCATAGCGCTAGCAAAATCAGGATTGACAAATATACGGTTATTGAGTCAGGATGAGTTAAATTTAACAATTACAGATATAAGAAATTAAAGCTTGCAGTGCATATGACCATCGAAGCCCTAACATACACGAACACAAAGCAATCAGCAAAAATTAACTCGTATTAATTGAAAACTTTCCCCAGATGCAACAAGAGATTTATCAGAACATTCAAATTGTCCCTATCAACAATAAATGTATGAAAAAACATGTACACAATCCCTATCACCTATCCCACAAACTCTCCACATTCATCGTTTCTTCTTAATTAATGGCGGACAAGAATAATTACATAAATATATATAATGTATTATTTGACTCACCGAATTTGTCCTATGTACATGTACCAATTATGTTTGTTGTATGTTTAGCCACCAACTGAAAAAATACAACAGCATTAATTTGGTTCATCATAGTGTTGATCGTTTAAAAGGCAATAACTATATTCAACAGCGCTTCAATGGGACTGTACTCAATTAATATTTTTATGAATTCTAAATATTTGTCAGAGAAAATTTCAACTATCATAGAAAGCATAGCGCTAGCAATATCAGGCATGACAAATATACGGTTTTTGGGTCAGGATGAGTTAGATTTAACAATTACAGATATAAGAAATTAAAGCTTGCAGTGCATATGACCATCGAAGCCCTAACATACACACACACAAAGCAATCAGCAAAAATGAACTCGTATTAATTGTAAACTTTCCCCAGATGCAACAAGAGATTTATCAGAGAATTCAAATTTTCCCTATCATTCCCCTATAGCAAAATCAGGCTTGACTAATATATGGTTATTGAGTCAGGATGAGTTAGATTTAACAATTACAGAGATAAGAAATTAAAGCTTGCAGTGCATACTATCATCGAAGCCCTAACATACACACACACAAAGCAATCAGCAAAAATGAACTCGAATTAATTGTAAACGTTCCCCAGTTGCAACAAGAGATTTATCAGAACATTCAAATTTTCCCTATCAACAATAAATGTAAGAAACAACATGTACACAATCCCTATCACCTATTCCACAAATCCTCCACATACATCGTTTCTTCTTAATTAATGGCGGACAAGAATAATTACATAAATATATATAATGTATTATTTGACTCACCGAATTTGTCCTATGTACATGTACCAACTATGTTTGTTGTATGTTTACCCACCAACTGAAAAAATACAACAGCATTAATTTGGTTCATCTAATAGTGTTGATCGTTTAAAAGGCAATAACTATATTCAACAGCGCTTCAATGGGACTGTACTCAATTAATATTTTTAAGAATTCTGAATATTTGTCGGAGAAAATTTCAACTATCATAGAAAGCATAGCGCTAGCAAAATCAGGCTTGACAAATATCAAACAATTAGAGAGATAAGATATTAAAGCTTGCAGTGCATACGGTCATCGAAGCCCTAACATACACACACACAATGCAATCAGCAAAAATGAACTCGTATTAATTATAAACGTTCCCCAGTTGCAACAAGAGATTTTTCAGAGAATTCAAATTTTCCCTATCAACAATGAATGTAAGAAACAACATGTACACAATCCCTATCACCTATTCCACAAATCCTCCACATACATCGTTTCTTCTTAATTAATGGCGGACAAGAATAATTACATAAATATATATAATGTATTATTTGACTCACCGAATTTGTCCTATGTACATGTACCAACTATGTTTGTTGTATGTTTACCCACCAACTGAAAAAATACAACAGCATTAATTTGGTTCATCTAATAGTGTTGATCGTTTAAAAGGCAATAACTATATTCAACAGCGCTTCAATGGGACTGTACTCAATTAATATTTTTATGAATTCTAAATATTTGTCAGCGAAAATTTCAACTATCATAGAAAGCATAGCGCTAGCAAAATCAGGCATGACAAATATACGGTTTTTGGGTCAGGATGAGTTAGATTTAACAATTACAGATATAAGAAATTAAAGCTTGCAGTGCATATGACCATCGAAGCCCTAACATACACACACACAAAGCAATCAGCAAAAATGAACTCGTATTAATTGTAAACTTTCCCCAGATGCAACAAGAGATTTATCAGAGAATTCAAATTTTCCCTATCATTCCCCTATAGCAAAATCAGGCTTGACTAATATACGGTTATTGAGTCAGGATGAGTTAGATTTAACAATTACAGAGATAAGAAATTAAAGCTTGCAGTGCATACTATCATCGAAGCCCTAACATACACACACACAAAGCAATCAGCAAAAATGAACTCGAATTAATTGTAAACGTTCCCCAGTTGCAACAAGAGATTTATCAGAACATTCAAATTTTCCCTATCAACAATAAATGTAAGAAACAACATGTACACAATCCCTATCACCTATTCCACAAATCCTCCACATACATCGTTTCTTCTTAATTAATGGCGGACAAGAATAATTACATAAATATATATAATGTATTATTTGACTCACCGAATTTGTCCTATGTACATGTACCAACTATGTTTGTTGTATGTTTACCCACCAACTGAAAAAATACAACAGCATTAATTTGGTTCATCTAATAGTGTTGATCGTTAAAAAGGCAATAACTATATTGAACAGTGCTTCAATGGGACTGTACTCAATTAATATTTTTATGAATTCTGAATATTTGTCAGAGAAAATTTCAACTATCATAGAAAGCATAGCGCTAGCAAAATCAGGCTTGACTAATATACGGTTATTGAGTCAGGATGAGTTAGATTTAACAATTACAGAGATAAGAAATTAAAGCTTGCAGTGCATACTATCATCGAAGCCCTAACATACACACACACAAAGCAATCAGCAAAAATGAACTCGTATTAATTGTAAACGTTCCCCAGTTGCAACAAGGGATTTATCAGAACATTCAAATTTTCCCTATCAACAATAAATGTAAGAAACAAAATGTACACAATCCCTATCACCTATTCCACAAATCCTCCACATAAATCGTTTCTTCTTAATTAATGGCGGACAAGAATAATTACATAAATATATATAATGTATTATTTGACTCACCGAATTTGTCCTATGTACATGTACCAACTATGTTTGTTGTATGTTTACCCACCAACTGAAAAAATACAACCGCATTAATTTGGTTCATCTAATAGTGTTTATCGTTAACAAGGCAATAGCTATATTCAACAGCGCTTCAATGGGACTTTACTCAATTAATATTTTTATGAATTCTGAATATTTGTCAGAGAAAATTTCAACTATCATAGAAAGCATAGCGCTAGCAAAATCGGGCCTAACAAATATATGGTTATTGGGTCAGGATGAGTTAGATTTAACAATTACAGATATAAGAAATTAAAGCTTGCAGTGCATATGACCATCGAAGCCCTAACATACACGAATACAAAGCAATCAGCAGAAATTAACTCGTATTAATTGTAAACTTTCCCCAGATGCTACAAGAGATTAATCAGAATATTCAAATTTTCCCTATCAACAATGAATGTAAGAAACAACATGTACACAATCCCTATCACCTATTCCACAAATCCTCCACATACATCGTTTCTTCTTAATTAATGGTGGACAAGAATAATTACATAAATATATATAATGTATTATTTGACTCACCGAATTTGTCCTATGTACATGTACCAACTATGTTTGTTGTATGTTTACCCACCAACTGAAAAAATACAACAGCATTAATTTGGTTCATCATAGTGTTGATCGTTTAAAAGGCAATAACTATATTCAACAGCGCTTCAATGGGACTGTACTCAATTAATATTTTTATGAATTCTAAATATTTGTCACAGAAAATTTCAACTATCATAGAAACCATAACGCTAGCAAAATCGGGCCTAACAAATATATGGTTATTGGGTCAGGATGAGTTAGATTTAACAATTACAGATATAAGAAATTAAAGCTTGCAGTGCATATGACCATCGAAGCCCTAACATACACACACACAAAGCAATCAGCAAAAATGAACTCGTATTAATTGTAAACTTTCCCCAGATGCAACAAGAGATTTATCAGAGAATTCAAATTTTCCCTATCATTCCCCTATAGCAAAATCAGGCTTGACTAATATACGGTTATTGAGTCAGGATGAGTTAGATTTAACAATTACAGAGATAAGAAATTAAAGCTTGCAGTGCATACTATCATCGAAGCCCTAACATACACACACACAAAGCAATAAGCAAAAATGAACTCGAATTAATTGTAAACGTTCCCCAGTTGCAACAAGAGATTTATCAGAACATTCAAATTTTCCCTATCAACAATAAATGTAAGAAACAAAATGTACACAATCCCTATCACCTATTCCACAAATCCTCCACATAAATCGTTTCTTCTTAATTAATGGCGGACAAGAATAATTACATAAATATATATAATGTATTATTTGACTCACCGAATTTGTCCTATGTACATGTACCAACTATGTTTGTTGTATGTTTACCCACCAACTGAAAAAATACAACAGCATTAATTTGGTTCATCTAATAGTGTTTATCGTTAAAAAGGCAATAACTATATTGAACAGTGCTTCAATGGGACTGTACTCAATTAATATTTTTATGAATTCTGAATATTTGTCAGAGAAAATTTCAACTATCATAGAAAGCATAGCGCTAGCAAAATCAGGCTTGACTAATATACGGTTATTGAGTCAGGATGAGTTAGATTTAACAATTACAGAGATGATAAATTAAAGCTTGCAGTGCATACTATCATCGAAGCCCTAACATACACACACACAAAGCAATCAGCAAAAATGAACTCGTATTAATTGTAAACGTTCCCCAGTTGCAACAAGAGATTTATCAGAACATTCAAATTTTCCCTATCAACAATAAATGTAAGAAACAAAATGTACACAATCCCTATCACCTATTCCACAAATCCTCCACATACATCGTTTCTTCTTAATTAATGGCGGACAAGAATAATTACATAAATATATATAATGTATTATTTGACTCACCGAATTTGTCCTATGTACATGTACCAACTATGTTTGTTGTATGTTTACCCACCAACTGAAAAAATACAACAGCATTAATTTGGTTCATTTAATAGTGTTTATCGTTAACAAGGCAATAGCTATATTCAACAGCGCTTCAATGGGACTTTACTCAATTAATATTTTTATGAATTCTGAATATTTGTCAGAGAAAATTTCAACTATCATAGAAAGCATAGCGCTAGCAAAATCAGGATTGACAAATATACGGTTATTGAGTCAGGATGAGTTAAATTTAACAATTACAGATATAAGAAATTAAAGCTTGCAGTGCATATGACCATCGAAGCCCTAACATACACGAACACAAAGCAATCAGCAAAAATTAACTCGTATTAATTGAAAACTTTCCCCAGATGCAACAAGAGATTTATCAGAACATTCAAATTGTCCCTATCAACAATAAATGTATGAAAAAACATGTACACAATCCCTATCACCTATCCCACAAACTCTCCACATTCATCGTTTCTTCTTAATTAATGGCGGACAAGAATAATTACATAAATATATATAATGTATTATTTGACTCACCGAATTTGTCCTATGTACATGTACCAATTATGTTTGTTGTATGTTTACCCACCAACTGAAAAAATACAACAGCATTAATTTGGTTCATCATAGTGTTGATCGTTTAAAAGGCAATAACTATATTCAACAGCGCTTCAATGGGACTGTACTCAATTAATATTTTTATGAATTCTAAATATTTGTCAGAGAAAATTTCAACTATCATAGAAAGCATAGCGCTAGCAATATCAGGCATGACAAATATACGGTTTTTGGGTCAGGATGAGTTAGATTTAACAATTACAGATATAAGAAATTAAAGCTTGCAGTGCATATGACCATCGAAGCCCTAACATACACACACACAAAGCAATCAGCAAAAATGAACTCGTATTAATTGTAAACTTTCCCCAGATGCAACAAGAGATTTATCAGAGAATTCAAATTTTCCCTATCATTCCCCTATAGCAAAATCAGGCTTGACTAATATATGGTTATTGAGTCAGGATGAGTTAGATTTAACAATTACAGAGATAAGAAATTAAAGCTTGCAGTGCATACTATCATCGAAGCCCTAACATACACACACACAAAGCAATCAGCAAAAATGAACTCGAATTAATTGTAAACGTTCCCCAGTTGCAACAAGAGATTTATCAGAACATTCAAATTTTCCCTATCAACAATAAATGTAAGAAACAACATGTACACAATCCCTATCACCTATTCCACAAATCCTCCACATACATCGTTTCTTCTTAATTAATGGCGGACAAGAATAATTACATAAATATATATAATGTATTATTTGACTCACCGAATTTGTCCTATGTACATGTACCAACTATGTTTGTTGTATGTTTACCCACCAACTGAAAAAATACAACAGCATTAATTTGGTTCATCTAATAGTGTTTATCGTTAACAAGGCAATAACTATACTGAACAGTGCTTCAATGGGACTGTACTCAATTAATATTTTTATGAATTCTGAATATTTGTCAGAGAAAATTTCAACTATCATAGAAAGCATAGCGCTAGCAAAATCAGGATTGACAAATATACGGTTATTGAGTCAGGATGAGTTAAATTTAACAATTACAGATATAAGAAATTAAAGCTTGCAGTGCATATGACCATCGAAGCCCTAACATACACACACACAAAGCAATTAGCAAAAATGAACTCGAATTAATTGTAAACGTTCCCCAGTTGCAACAAGAGATTAATCAGAATATTCAAATTTTCCCTATCAACAATGAATGTAAGAAACAACATGTACACAATCCCTATCACCTATTCCACAAATCCTCCACATACATCGTTTCTTCTTAATTAATGGTGGACAAGAATAATTACATAAATATATATAATGTATTATTTGACTCACCGAATTTGTCCTATGTACATGTACCAACTATGTTTGTTGTATGTTTACCCACCAACTGAAAAAATACAACAGCATTAATTTGGTTCATCTAATAGTGTTGATCGTTTAAAAGGCAATAACTATATTCAACAGCGCTTCAATGGGACTGTACTCAATTAATATTTTTAAGAATTCTGAATATTTGTCAGAGAAAATTTCAACTATCATAGAAACCATAACGCTAGCAAAATCAGGCCTAACAAATATATGGTTATTGGGTCAGGATGAGTTAGATTTAACAATTACAGATATAAGAAATTAAAGCTTGCAGTGCATATGACCATCGAAGCCCTAACATACACGAACACAAAGCAATCAGCAGAAATTAACTCGTATTAATTGTAAACTTTCCCCAGATGCTACAAGAGATTAATCAGAAAATTCAAATTTTCCCTATCAACAATAAATGTAAGAAACAAAATGTACACAATCCCTATCACCTATCCCGCCAATCCTCCACATACATCGTTTCTTCTTAATTAATGGCGGACAAGAATAATTACATAAATATATATAATGTATTATTTGACTCACCGAATTTGTCCTATGTACATGTACCAACTATGTTTGTTGTATGTTAACCCACCAACTGAAAAAATACAACAGCATTAATTTGGCTCATCTAATAGTGTTGATCGTTTAAAAGGCAATAACTATATTCAACAGCGCTTCAATCGGACTGTACTCAATTAATATTTTTAAGAATTCTGAATATTTGTCAGAGAAAATTTCAACTATCATAGAAAGCATAGCGCTAGCAAAATCAGGCTTGACAAATATCAAACAATTAGAGAGATAAGATATTAAAGCTTGCAGTGCATACGGTCATCGAAGCCCTAACATACACACACATTCCACAAATCCTCCACATACATCGTTTCTTCTTAATTAATGGCGGACAAGAATAATTACATAAATATATATAATGTATTATTTGACTCACCGAATTTGTCCTATGTACATGTACCAACTATGTTAGTTGTATGTTTACCCACCAACTGAAAAAATACAACAGCATTAATTTGGTTCATCATAGTGTTGATCGTTTAAAAGGCAATAACTATATTCAACAGCGCTTCAATGGGACTGTACTCAATTAATATTTTTATGAATTCTAAATATTTGTCACAGAAAATTTCAACTATCATAGAAAGCATAGCGCTAGCAATATCAGGCATGACAAATATACGGTTTTTGGGTCAGGATGAGTTAGATTTAACAATTACAGATATAAGAAATTAAAGCTTGCAGTGCATATGACCATCGAAGCCCTAACATACACACACACAAAGCAATCAGCAAAAATGAACTCGTATTAATTGTAAACTTTCCCCAGATGCAACAAGAGATTTATCAGAGAATTCAAATTTTCCCTATCATTCCCCTATAGCAAAATCAGGCTTGACTAATATACGGTTATTGAGTCAGGATGAGTTAGATTTAACAATTACAGAGATAAGAAATTAAAGCTTGCAGTGCATACTATCATCGAAGCCCTAACATACACACACACAAAGCAATAAGCAAAAATGAACTCGAATTAATTGTAAACGTTCCCCAGTTGCAACAAGAGATTTATCAGAACATTCAAATTTTCCCTATCAACAATAAATGTAAGAAACAAAATGTACACAATCCCTATCACCTATTCCACAAATCCTCCACATAAATCGTTTCTTCTTAATTAATGGCGGACAAGAATAATTACATAAATATATATAATGTATTATTTGACTCACCGAATTTGTCCTATGTACATGTACCAATTATGTTTGTTGTATGTTTACCCACCAACTGAAAAAATACAACAGCATTAATTTGGTTCATCATAGTGTTGATCGTTTAAAAGGCAATAACTATATTCAACAGCGCTTCAATGGGACTGTACTCAATTAATATTTTTATGAATTCTAAATATTTGTCAGAGAAAATTTCAACTATCATAGAAAGCATAGCGCTAGCAATATCAGGCATGACAAATATACGGTTTTTGGGTCAGGATGAGTTAGATTTAACAATTACAGATATAAGAAATTAAAGCTTGCAGTGCATATGACCATCGAAGCCCTAACATACACACACACAAAGCAATCAGCAAAAATGAACTCGTATTAATTGTAAACTTTCCCCAGATGCAACAAGAGATTTATCAGAGAATTCAAATTTTCCCTATCATTCCCCTATAGCAAAATCAGGCTTGACTAATATATGGTTATTGAGTCAGGATGAGTTAGATTTAACAATTACAGAGATAAGAAATTAAAGCTTGCAGTGCATACTATCATCGAAGCCCTAACATACACACACACAAAGCAATCAGCAAAAATGAACTCGAATTAATTGTAAACGTTCCCCAGTTGCAACAAGAGATTTATCAGAACATTCAAATTTTCCCTATCAACAATAAATGTAAGAAACAACATGTACACAATCCCTATCACCTATTCCACAAATCCTCCACATACATCGTTTCTTCTTAATTAATGGCGGACAAGAATAATTACATAAATATATATAATGTATTATTTGACTCACCGAATTTGTCCTATGTACATGTACCAACTATGTTTGTTGTATGTTTACCCACCAACTGAAAAAATACAACAGCATTAATTTGGTTCATCTAATAGTGTTTATCGTTAACAAGGCAATAACTATACTGAACAGTGCTTCAATGGGACTGTACTCAATTAATATTTTTATGAATTCTGAATATTTGTCAGAGAAAATTTCAACTATCATAGAAAGCATAGCGCTAGCAAAATCAGGATTGACAAATATACGGTTATTGAGTCAGGATGAGTTAAATTTAACAATTACAGATATAAGAAATTAAAGCTTGCAGTGCATATGACCATCGAAGCCCTAACATACACACACACAAAGCAATTAGCAAAAATGAACTCGAATTAATTGTAAACGTTCCCCAGTTGCAACAAGAGATTAATCAGAATATTCAAATTTTCCCTATCAACAATGAATGTAAGAAACAACATGTACACAATCCCTATCACCTATTCCACAAATCCTTCACATACATCGTTTCTTCTTAATTAATGGTGGACAAGAATAATTACATAAATATATATAATGTATTATTTGACTCACCGAATTTGTCCTATGTACATGTACCAACTATGTTTGTTGTATGTTTACCCACCAACTGAAAAAATACAACAGCATTAATTTGGTTCATCTAATAGTGTTGATCGTTTAAAAGGCAATAACTATATTCAACAGCGCTTCAATGGGACTGTACTCAATTAATATTTTTAAGAATTCTGAATATTTGTCAGAGAAAATTTCAACTATCATAGAAACCATAACGCTAGCAAAATCGGGCCTAACAAATATATGGTTATTGGGTCAGGATGAGTTAGATTTAACAATTACAGATATAAGAAATTAAAGCTTGCAGTGCATATGACCATCGAAGCCCTAACATACACGAACACAAAGCAATCAGCAGAAATTAACTCGTATTAATTGTAAACTTTCCCCAGATGCTACAAGAGATTAATCAGAAAATTCAAATTTTCCCTATCAACAATAAATGTAAGAAACAAAATGTACACAATCCCTATCACCTATCCCGCCAATCCTCCACATACATCGTTTCTTCTTAATTAATGGCGGACAAGAATAATTACATAAATATATATAATGTATTATTTGACTCACCGAATTTGTCCTATGTACATGTACCAACTATGTTTGTTGTATGTTTACCCACCAACTGAAAAAATACAACAGCATTAATTTGGCTCATCTAATAGTGTTGATCGTTTAAAAGGCAATAACTATATTCAACAGCGCTTCAATCGGACTGTACTCAATTAATATTTTTAAGAATTCTGAATATTTGTCAGAGAAAATTTCAACTATCATAGAAAGCATAGCGCTAGCAAAATCAGGCTTGACAAATATCAAACAATTAGAGAGATAAGATATTAAAGCTTGCAGTGCATACGGTCATCGAAGCCCTAACATACACACACATTCCACAAATCCTCCACATACATCGTTTCTTCTTAATTAATGGCGGACAAGAATAATTACATAAATATATATAATGTATTATTTGACTCACCGAATTTGTCCTATGTACATGTACCAACTATGTTAGTTGTATGTTTACCCACCAACTGAAAAAATACAACAGCATTAATTTGGTTCATCATAGTGTTGATCGTTTAAAAGGCAATAACTATATTCAACAGCGCTTCAATGGGACTGTACTCAATTAATATTTTTATGAATTCTAAATATTTGTCACAGAAAATTTCAACTATCATAGAAAGCATAGCGCTAGCAATATCAGGCATGACAAATATACGGTTTTTGGGTCAGGATGAGTTAGATTTAACAATTACAGATATAAGAAATTAAAGCTTGCAGTGCATATGACCATCGAAGCCCTAACATACACACACACAAAGCAATCAGCAAAAATGAACTCGTATTAATTGTAAACTTTCCCCAGATGCAACAAGAGATTTATCAGAGAATTCAAATTTTCCCTATCATTCCCCTATAGCAAAATCAGGCTTGACTAATATACGGTTATTGAGTCAGGATGAGTTAGATTTAACAATTACAGAGATAAGAAATTAAAGCTTGCAGTGCATACTATCATCGAAGCCCTAACATACACACACACAAAGCAATAAGCAAAAATGAACTCGAATTAATTGTAAACGTTCCCCAGTTGCAACAAGAGATTTATCAGAACATTCAAATTTTCCCTATCAACAATAAATGTAAGAAACAAAATGTACACAATCCCTATCACCTATTCCACAAATCCTCCACATAAATCGTTTCTTCTTAATTAATGGCGGACAAGAATAATTACATAAATATATATAATGTATTATTTGACTCACCGAATTTGTCCTATGTACATGTACCAACTATGTTTGTTGTATGTTTACCCACCAACTGAAAAAATACAACAGCATTAATTTGGTTCATCTAATAGTGTTTATCGTTAAAAAGGCAATAACTATATTGAACAGTGCTTCAATGGGACTGTACTCAATTAATATTTTTATGAATTCTGAATATTTGTCAGAGAAAATTTCAACTATCATAGAAAGCATAGCGCTAGCAAAATCAGGCTTGACTAATATACGGTTATTGAGTCAGGATGAGTTAGATTTAACAATTACAGAGATGATAAATTAAAGCTTGCAGTGCATACTATCATCGAAGCCCTAACATACACACACACAAAGCAATCAGCAAAAATGAACTCGTATTAATTGTAAACGTTCCCCAGTTGCAACAAGAGATTTATCAGAACATTCAAATTTTCCCTATCAACAATAAATGTAAGAAACAAAATGTACACAATCCCTATCACCTATTCCACAAATCCTCCACATAAATCGTTTCTTCTTAATTAATGGCGGACAAGAATAATTACATAAATATATATAATGTATTATTTGACTCACCGAATTTGTCCTATGTACATGTACCAACTATGTTTGTTGTATGTTTACCCACCAACTGAAAAAATACAACAGCATTAATTTGGTTCATTTAATAGTGTTTATCGTTAACAAGGCAATAGCTATATTCAACAGCGCTTCAATGGGACTTTACTCAATTAATATTTTTATGAATTCTGAATATTTGTCAGAGAAAATTTCAACTATCATAGAAAGCATAGCGCTAGCAAAATCAGGATTGACAAATATACGGTTATTGAGTCAGGATGAGTTAAATTTAACAATTACAGATATAAGAAATTAAAGCTTGCAGTGCATATGACCATCGAAGCCCTAACATACACGAACACAAAGCAATCAGCAAAAATTAACTCGTATTAATTGAAAACTTTCCCCAGATGCAACAAGAGATTTATCAGAACATTCAAATTGTCCCTATCAACAATAAATGTATGAAAAAACATGTACACAATCCCTATCACCTATCCCACAAATTCTCCACATTCATCGTTTCTTCTTAATTAATGGCGGACAAGAATAATTACATAAATATATATAATGTATTATTTGACTCACCGAATTTGTCCTATGTACATGTACCAATTATGTTTGTTGTATGTTTACCCACCAACTGAAAAAATACAACAGCATTAATTTGGTTCATCATAGTGTTGATCGTTTAAAAGGCAATAACTATATTCAACAGCGCTTCAATGGGACTGTACTCAATTAATATTTTTATGAATTCTAAATATTTGTCAGAGAAAATTTCAACTATCATAGAAAGCATAGCGCTAGCAATATCAGGCATGACAAATATACGGTTTTTGGGTCAGGATGAGTTAGATTTAACAATTACAGATATAAGAAATTAAAGCTTGCAGTGCATATGACCATCGAAGCCCTAACATACACACACACAAAGCAATCAGCAAAAATGAACTCGTATTAATTGTAAACTTTCCCCAGATGCAACAAGAGATTTATCAGAGAATTCAAATTTTCCCTATCATTCCCCTATAGCAAAATCAGGCTTGACTAATATATGGTTATTGAGTCAGGATGAGTTAGATTTAACAATTACAGAGATAAGAAATTAAAGCTTGCAGTGCATACTATCATCGAAGCCCTAACATACACACACACAAAGCAATCAGCAAAAATGAACTCGAATTAATTGTAAACGTTCCCCAGTTGCAACAAGAGATTTATCAGAACATTCAAATTTTCCCTATCAACAATAAATGTAAGAAACAACATGTACACAATCCCTATCACCTATTCCACAAATCCTCCACATACATCGTTTCTTCTTAATTAATGGCGGACAAGAATAATTACATAAATATATATAATGTATTATTTGACTCACCGAATTTGTCCTATGTACATGTACCAACTATGTTTGTTGTATGTTTACCCACCAACTGAAAAAATACAACAGCATTAATTTGGTTCATCTAATAGTGTTTATCGTTAACAAGGCAATAACTATACTGAACAGTGCTTCAATGGGACTGTACTCAATTAATATTTTTATGAATTCTGAATATTTGTCAGAGAAAATTTCAACTATCATAGAAAGCATAGCGCTAGCAATATCAGGCATGACAAATATATGGTTATTGGGTCAGGATGAGTAAGATTTAACAATTACAGATATAAGAAATTAAAGCTTGCAGTGCATATGACCATCGAAGCCCTAACATACACGAACACAAAGCAATCAGCAGAAATTAACTCGTATTAATTGTAAACATTCCCCAGATGCTACAAGAGATTAATCAGAAAATTCAAATTTTCCCTATCAACAATAAATGTACGAAAAACATGTACACAATCCCTATCACCTATCCCACCAATCCTCCACATACATCGTTTCTTCTTAATTAATGGCGGACAAGAATAATTACATAAATATATATAATGTATTATTTGACTCACCGAATTTGTCCTATGTACATGTACCAACTATGTTTGTTGTATGTTTACCCACCAACTGAAAAAATACAACAGCATTAATTTGGTTCATCTAATAGTGTTGATCGTTTAAAAGGCAATAACTATATTCAACAGCGCTTCAATGGGACTGTACTCAATTAATATTTTTAAGAATTCTGAATATTTGTCAGAGAAAATTTCAACTATCATAGAAAGCATAGCGCTAGCAAAATCAGGCTTGACAAATATCAAACAATTAGAGAGATAAGATATTAAAGCTTGCAGTGCATACGGTCATCGAAGCCCTAACATACACACACACAATGCAATCAGCAAAAATGAACTCGTATTAATTATAAACGTTCCCCAGTTGCAACAAGAGATTTTTCAGAACATTCAAATTTTCCCTATCAACAATGAATGTAAGAAACAACATGTACACAATCCCTATCACCTATTCTACAAATCCTCCACATACATCGTTTCTTCTTAATTAATGGCGGACAAGAATAATTACATAAATATATATAATGTATTATTTGACTCACCGAATTTGTCCTAGGTACATGTACCAACTATGTTTGTTGTATGTTTACCCACCAACTGAAAAAATACAACAGCATTAATTTGGTTCATCTAATAGTGTTGATCGTTTAAAAGGCAATAACTATATTCAACAGCGCTTCAATGGGACTGTACTCAATTAATATTTTTATGAATTCTAAATATTTGTCAGAGAAAATTTCAACTATCATAGAAAGCATAGCGCTAGCAATATCACGATGTCTCAGTGATTACTTCCTCCCCTTCCAAAATCGAGCGGGTCAGAGAGGCGTTCGAGGCGTTCGGCCTGTGCTCAGGGGCCAGACTGAACGTGGGGAAGACCATCGCGATCGACATCGGACACGTCACTCCAGCAACGAGGATCCACGTCCCATGGCTACGCACCGAGGAGCGTCTCCGGCTTCTCGGGATATTGTTCTCCAACAACATCCGCGAGGCCATGGCGCACAACTGGGACGTGGTGATCCAGAAGTTCCGGCAGTTGGTCTGGCTTCATCGTGTGAGAGACCTGAACCTGGCCCAGAAGGTGTTGCTTCTCAACACCTTCCTGCTCCCCAGGCTGTGGTTTGTCGCGTCTGTCTGTGGCGCTCGGCAGCGGGACGTTGCAAAGGTCTCTCACATGATTGGATCACTGCTGTGGAACGGCTCTGGTGGCATCCGCGTTCCTCTACTCCAGCTGGCGCTACCACGAGATCGCGGTGGACTTAATCTCCACATCCCCATCATCACCACACAATCGCTACTCACCAACCGGTACCTTGCGGAGCAAGGATGTTTGGTGATCGGGTCTCAGTATATCGCCAACGCTGGGAACCCACCCGACACCAACTCCGTCCCGTCGTCCTACCCCTGCCTCCGCAAGGTTATCCAGCACCTGGCATACGTGCCAGAGACCCTCCGACGATCGCCATCAACACGAGGACTGCGACGCGCAGCAACAAACGCCCTACCGGACCCAAGGGTGGTTGGAGCTTCCCCACACACGCTGTGGAGAAGAGTGTGGGGAAACATAAGCTCCAGGATGCTGACGTCTGCACAACGTTCCGCCCTTTACCTGCTGGCAAACGGGAAGATCTCGCACGCGGAGCATCTTTTCCGAGCCGGCAGAGCCGACGCACCAACCTGCCCGTTTTGTACCGCTGTTGAGACCCTGGAGCACAAGTTTGCAGCATGTCCACGCGTTGCGTTAGCGTGGGACATCCTGCAGACCCGACTGCAACAAGTTGCTCCAGGGTCCCATTTTCGTTTTGTCGACCTGCACTGGCCCGCTCTAAACAGGATAAGAGCGGGCACACGCAGTGCAGTACTCTCCGTTTTTTCAAACTACATCATCCACATCATTGGAAACAATGATGTTGCGATTGATGTAGATGTCCTTTCATGTTCTTTGTAAATTAAGTATGTAAAGTAATGTCTATGTTTCCCGTCCAACACGTGCGACGGGAACTAAACCCATGTATTGTGATATAATAGTATGTAAGAAACAATTTACACCCATTAATAAATGTTCTTTTAAAAAAAAAAAAAGCAATATCAGGCATGACAAATATACGGTTTTTGGGTCAGGATGAGTTAGATTTAACAATTACAGATATAAGAAATTAAAGCTTGCAGTGCATATGACCATCGAAGCCCTAACATACACACACACAAAGCAATCAGCAAAAATGAACTCGTATTAATTGTAAACTTTCCCCAGATGCAACAAGAGATTTATCAGAGAATTCAAATTTTCCCTATCATTCCCCTATAGCAAAATCAGGCTTGACTAATATACGGTTATTGAGTCAGGATGAGTTAGATTTAACAATTACAGAGATAAGAAATTAAAGCTTGCAGTGCATACTATCATCGAAGCCCTAACATTTATTACATTTATTACATTTATTACATTTATTAAATTGAAACTGTTCGCCTCAAGGGCTTTACAATAGTGGTCTTAAATCTATGGGAATTGGGTGAGGAGCCGGGAACGGAATTGGGAGATGGAAATATTGTAGTCAAACAAACGGCTAACGGCATTGAAGGACGACATAGAACGCAGTAGCGGATCGTTCTGGCCATAACATGTCCGACGTGTCGGCAGCAGAAAGGGGGGTCTATCACGAAGACGACGGGAAGGGATATAGAAAGGTAAATATGACAGGAGGGTAGGGGCGTCTAGGTTGTGGAGGAGGAGGTTGGCTATGAATAGGGATTGGGCATTCGAGTGTCGCCTCTGAACGCTTTGAAGTCCGAGCAAGTGACAACGCGAAGGATAGGAAGGAATAGGAGAGGATGGATCGTTAAGGAAACGCCTCGTGGCAAGACGGGTGAACTTGCGCTGCACGCCCTCCAGCCTGTTCATTGCTGTGACTCCCGCGGGGGTCCACACAACACAGGCATAGTCTAATATTGGGCGGACCCAACAGCAATACAGCGCCCTCAAACAAAAGATATCCCGCATTTCCGACGATATGCGCGTAATAAGGCCAAGTATCCTGTTCGCCCTATCTACAACTGAGTCGAGATGCACGTCGAAGGTGAGTGCTTCATCTAGCCACACTCCGAGGTCTCTCACTGTAGATACCCTCGACAGTGGAGAATCACAGAGAGCGTAACCAAAGCGGGACAGAGTCTGCGGGCGGCCAAACGACACGACACTGCACTTAGGCGGACAGAGTACCAGGCCGTTCGCGCTACACCAAGCTGAAAAGTCATCGAGGGATCGTTGGAGAAGTTGACAATCAGAGGAAGAGGATATGGGGAGGAAGATCTTTACATCGTCGGCGTATAGCAAATGCCCATCACTAGGGAGGACACTTACACAGTCGTTGATGAAGATGGAAAAGAGGAGAGGGCTCAGGACACTACCTTGCGGCACGCCGGAAGGACTGCCAAAGGGGAGAGAGAAGGCATTCTGCACCTTCACCCTGTAAGAGCGACCTGAGAGGAAGGATTGTAACCAGGATAGCAATGGATCGCCGATTCCAAGACGCTCAACTTTAGCCAACATCAAATTGTGTTGCAGACAGTCAAATGCAGATTTGAAGTCTGTATAAATGACGTCAACCTGACGACCAGAAGTGATGGCCGGATATAGACAGGTCATGAGCGACATTAAATTTGATGTGGTGGAACGGCGAGGCATGAATCCGTGTTGGTTAGGGGATATATAGGAATTAACACATGGAAGGAGGAAGGAGTGGACAACAGATTCGAGGACTTTGGAGACAGCGCACAACATACACACACACAAAGCAATCAGCAAAAATGAACTCGAATTAATTGTAAACGTTCCCCAGTTGCAACAAGAGATTTATCAGAACATTCAAATTTTCCCTATCAACAATAAATGTAAGAAACAACATGCACACAATCCCTATCACCTATTCCACAAATCCTCCACATAAATCGTTTCTTCTTAATTAATGGCGGACAAGAATAATTACATAAATATATATAATGTATTATTTGACTCACCGAATTTGTCCTATGTACATGAACCAACTATGTTTGTTGTATGTTTACCCACCAACTGAAAAAATACAACAGCATTAATTTGGTTCATCTAATAGTGTTGATCGTTAAAAAGGCAATAACTATATTGAACAGTGCTTCAATGGGACTGTACTCAATTAATATTTTTATGAATTCTGAATATTTGTCAGAGAAAATTTCAACTATCATAGAAAGCATAGCGCTAGCAAAATCAGGCTTGACTAATATACGGTTATTGAGTCAGGATGAGTTAGATTTAACAATTCCAGAGATAAGAAATTAAAGCTTGCAGTGCATACTATCATCGAAGCCCTAACATACACACACACAAAGCAATCAGCAAAAATGAACTCGTATTAATTGTAAACGTTCCCCAGTTGCAACAAGAGATTTATCAGAACATTCAAATTTTCCCTATCAACAATAAATGTAAGAAACAAAATGTACACAATCCCTATCACCTATTCCACAAATCCTCCACATACATCGTTTCTTCTTAATTAATGGCGGACAAGAATAATTACATAAATATATATAATGTATTATTTGACTCACCGAATTTGTCCTATGTACATGTACCAACTATGTTTGTTGTATGTTTACCCACCAACTGAAAAAATACAACAGCATTAATTTGGTTCATCTAATAGTGTTTATCGTTAACAAGGCAATAGCTATATTCAACAGCGCTTCAATGGGACTTTACTCAATTAATATTTTTATGAATTCTGAATATTTGTCAGAGAAAATTTTAACTATCATAGAAAGCATAGCGCTAGCAAAATCAGGATTGACAAATATACGGTTATTGAGTCAGGATGAGTTAGATTTAACAATTACAGATATAAGAAATTAAAGCTTGCAGTGCATATGACCATCGAAGCCCTAACATACACGAACACAAAGCAATCAGCAAAAATTAACTCGTATTAATTGAAAACTTTCCCCAGATGCAACAAGAGATTTATCAGAACATTCAAATTGTCCCTATCAACAATAAATGTATGAAAAAACATGTACACAATCCCTATCACCTATCCCACAAATTCTCCACATTCATCGTTTCTTCTTAATTAATGGCGGACAAGAATAATTACATAAATATATATAATGTATTATTTGACTCACGTAATTTGTCCTATGTACATGTACCAACTATGTTTGTTGTATGTTTACCCACCAACTGAAAAAATACAACAGCATTAATTTGGTTCATCTAATAGTGTTGATCGTTTAAAAGGCAATAACTATATTCAACAGCGCTTCAATGGGACTGTACTCAATTAATATTTTTAAGAATTCTGAATATTTGTCAGAGAAAATTTCAACCATCATAGAAAGCATAACGCTAGCAAAATCGGGCCTAACAAATATATGGTTATTGGGTCAGGATGAGTTAGATTTAACAATTACAGATATAAGAAATTAAAGCTTGCAGTGCATATGACCATCGAAGCCCTAACATACACACACACAAAGCAATCAGCAAAAATGAACTCGTATTAATTGTAAACTTTCCCCAGATGCAACAAGAGATTTATCAGAAAATTCAAATTTTCCCTATCAACAATAAATGTACGAAAAACATGTACACAATCCCTATCACCTATCCCACCAATCCTCCACATACATCGTTTCTTCTTAATTAATGACGGACAAGAATAATTACATAAATATATATAATGTATTATTTGACTCACCGAATTTGTCCTAGGTACATGTACCAACTATGTTTGTTGTATGTTTACCCACCAACTGAAAAAATACAACAGCATTAATTTGGTTCATCTAATAGTGTTGATCGTTTAAAAGGCAATAACTATATTCAACAGCGCTTCAATGGGACTGTACTCAATTAATATTTTTATGAATTCTAAATATTTGTCAGAGAAAATTTCAACTATCATAGAAAGCATAGCGCTAGCAATATCAGGCATGACAAATATACGGTTTTTGGGTCAGGATGAGATAGATTTAACAATTACAGATATAAGAAATTAAAGCTTGCAGTGCATATGACCATCGAAGCCCTAACATACACACACACAAAGCAATCAGCAAAAATGAACTCGTATTAATTGTAAACTTTCCCCAGATGCAACAAGAGATTTATCAGAGAATTCAAATTTTCCCTATCATTCCCCTATAGCAAAATCAGGCTTGACTAATATACGGTTATTGAGTCAGGATGAGTTAGATTTAACAATTACAGAGATAAGAAATTAAAGCTTGCAGTGCATACTATCATCGAAGCCCTAACTTACACACACACAAAGCAATCAGCAAAAATGAACTCGTATTAATTGTAAACGTTCCCCAGTTGCAACAAGAGATTTATCAGAACATTCAAATTTTCCCTATCAACAATAAATGTAAGAAACAACATGTACACAATCCCTATCACCTATTCCACAAATCCTCCACATACATCGTTTCTTCTTAATTAATGGCGGACAAGAATAATTACATAAATATATATAATGTATTATTTGACTCACCGAATTTGTCCTATGTACATGTACCAACTATGTTTGTTGTATTTTTACCCACCAACTGAAAAAATACAACAGCATTAATTTGGTTCATCTAATAGTGTTTATCGTTAAAAAGGCAATAACTATATTGAACAGCGCTTCAATGGGACTGTACTCAATTAATATTTTTATGAATTCTGAATATTTGTCAGAGAAAATTTCAACTATCATAGAAAGCATAGCGCTAGCAAAATCAGGCTTGACTAATATACGGTTATTGAGTCAGGATGAGTTAGATTTAACAATTACAGAGATAAGAAATTAAAGCTTGCAGTGCATACTATCATCGAAGCCCTAACATACACACACACAAAGCAATCAGCAAAAATGAACTCGTATTAATTGTACACGTTCCCCAGTTGCAACAAGGGATTTATCAGAACATTCAAATTTTCCCTATCAACAATAAATGTAAGAAACAAAATGTACACAATCCCTATCACCTATTCCACAAATCCTCCACATAAATCGTTTCTTCTTAATTAATGACGGACAAGAATAATTACATAAATATATAGTTATATGCCAAGGAAAGGGCACACCAGCACTCCGCACCATAGAAGAGGAATACGTAATGTAAACGCATGTGTGCAAAGGTGTGACTCGCAGGAGAAGCGATGTACGAGATGCAACCGGGAGAATAGCTCTCTTTTTGTGCGGACCGCCACGGAATAAAGACCTCATCGAGCCTCGACTCATCATTGGCGCAGCCGGTAGTTGTGAGTAGGTAGGATAAAACAGTGCAGATAAAGGATTTCTCGTTCGCGAAATAGCGTAAGAAGAAACTTTTAGATAAGTGTACCCGGTGAATCGCTATTTTGAAATAGTGAAAGAATCCATCCCTGGACGATCTTCAAAGTTCGGGCGATTTGCGGTGCCGCCGTCCTACAACCACATGCTCACAACTAGGGAAGTGATTCCACTATTCAGCAGGATTTTTTTGCGCACTACCAGATAGACGCGAAATCGGTGTATTTAGTGATTTCGCAACCCAACAGGAGTTATCGCACTACCAGATAGACGAAAACTCTATACAGTTCCGCACTACCAGATAGACGGTTTCTGTGCTCTCGGTTTTTTTTTTTTCTTTATCTTCCGGATAAAATCGGTCCCACATGAGCACGTTTTGAGCTAACCTCAAATAATCAAAAGGGTAAAGTACAAAGTACTCCGAGTACGATACAGATTGAGCGCACTACTAGATAGACGCAAAACCTACACACAAACCCGCACTACTAGATAGACGGCCTGTGTGATTTTTTTTCTTTTCTCTCTTTCGTTGCGTGTGCGTTTGTATGAGCGACCTGTACAAGATATTGTCAGCAAGGCGTGACCCCGTAAGTGATAGCGAATACAGTGACAGTGTCGACTCTATTGATTCCGGTAGTTTAGCGCATATTCCGATAGCAAATCTTGATATTAAGCTAGGAACGATGTCTCTCGACGAATCGCAATCGCAAACACAAACGATGAATAATGTTTTGTCTCAATTAATGTCACAGATAAACATTTTAAATGAGAACATTCAACAAATATCTGCAAAACAGGAATCGTATGAAAATACACTGCACAGGTTGACGAACCCTGAAAACACGTGTTCTCAAAACACCTTAACAATGCCTGTTCAGTCTACTCCAGTTACTGGTGATGTTTTTCGGATCCCTGATCCAATTAAATCGATCCCTCTGTATGATGGAAACCGTAAACAGTTACAGTCGTGGATAATAGTGGTAGAAAATACGCTTAGTATTTTCGAAAGTTTAGTGAGCAGACAGGTGTACGATATTTACGTTCAGTCAATACTAAATAAAATTACTGGTAACGCCAAAGACGCGTTATGTCTAGCAGGAAATCCTTTAGATTTCAATGAGGTGAAAAAAGTTTTGATAGAAACTTTTGGTGATCGCCAAGAACTAGCCACATATAAAGCCCAGCTTTGGTCAAATAAGCAAAGTGACGATATGAGTATCCACTCGTATTACAAAAGAACAAAAGAAATAATGCTTAACATTAAAACGATCGCAAAGCAGAACAGAATTTATAGTGAGAGTTGGTCAGCTATTTGCAAATTTATTGAAGAAGATGTGTTAGCCGCATTCATTGCCGGACTAAAGCATCCATATTTTGGTTACGCGCAAGCAGCTAAGCCTGAAAATATTGAAAGTGCCTATGCATTCCTTTGCAAATTTACCGCAAATGAAAAAATTTCGTCACAATTAACAGAAATGAAATATCAGAAAACGACTATACCAAACAAAACAATGAACAGTTATGAAGCTAATGCAAATGGTAAAAAGATTTTTACTAATACACCGGGGACAACACAACAAAATTTTCAGACCAACTTTGTTAGGAAAACTGAATACAAAGCTCCAACAGAAAAAATGGAAGTTGATCCATCAATTAAAAGTCGGCTAACAACAAATAAGAACTTTTTGAATAATAACGAAATAGAATTGCTTGAAACTGAAGTTTCAGGTTGTGAAGAAGATATCTTGACAAATTTTTGGGAAGTCACGACAAAACACAATTTAGAGAATGCGGTTAAACGACAACTGAACCAAAATAGCAAAAAAACATCTCCACCCTCTATACCGGAATCCGCAGACGTATTCGTAGTTCCGAACATCAGGACAAAAACTCAACCACGAGCGATCAAAACTAAAGCTAAAAATGTTAAAGAAAAAACGTTTAAGAATGCTAGAGGAGTAAAAAGACATAAGAGTAAGATAAAGCGCATCAAAAGCTTGAAAATTGAATGACCTTTTTGTAATAACTCTAAAGTTAAGCACATGTTGTATCTGTTAGAAATGTAATTCCGTTTGTCATACTTCACCAATTGAAATTAATCATATTTTCAGACTTTATTTTTGTAAAATCTTGAAAGTGTACCAACAAACTTATCTTCCTTCTTCCTATATCGAAGCGGTAATGATTAGGGATTAGATAGGGCTAGTATTAAGATGATCTATTATAACGTTTACGAAAAAATGATATGTAAAAAAACAAAAAGGTAATGATGAGCATCATGAACAGCTGCAACCGTCAGACGAGGGCGTCTCGAATCTTACCCCCGGAGGAGTTATATGCCAAGGAAAGGGCACACCAGCACTCCGCACCATAGAAGAGGAATACGTAATGTAAACGCATGTGTGCAAAGGTGTGACTCGCAGGAGAAGCGATGTACGAGATGCAACCGGGAGAATAGCTCTCTTTTTGTGCGGACCGCCACGGAATAAAGACCTCATCGAGCCTCGACTCATCATTATATATAATGTATTATTTGACTCACCGAATTTGTCCTATGTACGTGTACCAACTATGTTTGTTGTATGTTTACCCACCAACTGAAAAAATACAACAGCATTAATTTGGTTCATCTAATAGTGTTTATCGTTAACAAGGCAATAGCTATATTCAACAGCGCTTCAATGGGACTTTACTCAATTAATATTTTTATGAATTCTGAATATTTGTCAGAGAAAATTTTAACTATCATAGAAAGCATAGCGCTAGCAAAATCAGGATTGACAAATATACGGTTATTGAGTCAGGATGAGTTAGATTTAACAATTACAGATATAAGAAATTAAAGCTTGCAGTGCATATGACCATCGAAGCCCTAACATACACGAACACAAAGCAATCAGCAAAAATTAACTCGTATTAATTGAAAACTTTCCCCAGATGCAACAAGAGATTTATCAGAACATTCAAATTGTCCCTATCAACAATAAATGTATGAAAAAACATGTACACAATCCCTATCACCTATCCCACAAATTCTCCACATTCATCGTTTCTTCTTAATTAATGGCGGACAAGAATAATTACATAAATATATATAATATATTATTTGACTCACCGAATTTGTCCTATGTACATGTACCAACTATGTTTGTTGTATGTTTACCCACCAACTGAAAAAATACAACAGCATTAATTTGGTTCATCTAATAGTGTTGATCGTTTAAAAGGCAATAACTATATTCAACAGCGCTTCAATGGGACTGTACTCAATTAATATTTTTAAGAATTCTGAATATTTGTCGGAGAAAATTTCAACTATCATAGAAAGCATAGCGCTAGCAAAATCAGGCTTGACAAATATCAAACAATTAGAGAGATAAGATATTAAAGCTTGCAGTGCATACGGTCATCGAAGCCCTAACATACACACACACAATGCAATCAGCAAAAATGAACTCGTATTAATTATAAACGTTCCCCAGTTGCAACAAGAGATTTTTCAGAGAATTCAAATTTTCCCTATCAACAATGAATGTAAGAAACAACATGTACACAATCCCTATCACCTATTCCACAAATCCTCCACATACATCGTTTCTTCTTAATTAATGGCGGACAAGAATAATTACATAAATATATATAATGTATTATTTGACTCACCGAATTTGTCCTATGTACATGTACCAACTATGTTTGTTGTATGTTTACCCACCAACTGAAAAAATACAACAGCATTAATTTGGTTCATCTAATAGTGTTGATCGTTTAAAAGGCAATAACTATATTCAACAGCGCTTCAATGGGACTGTACTCAATTAATATTTTTATGAATTCTAAATATTTGTCAGAGAAAATTTCAACTATCATAGAAAGCATAGCGCTAGCAATATCAGGCATGACAAATATACGGTTTTTGGGTCAGGATGAGATAGATTTAACAATTACAGATATAAGAAATTAAAGCTTGCAGTGCATATGACCATCGAAGCCCTAACATACACACACACAAAGCAATCAGCAAAAATGAACTCGTATTAATTGTAAACTTTCCCCAGATGCAACAAGAGATTTATCAGAGAATTCAAATTTTCCCTATCATTCCCCTATAGCAAAATCAGGCTTGACTAATATACGGTTATTGAGTCAGGATGAGTTAGATTTAACAATTACAGAGATAAGAAATTAAAGCTTGCAGTGCATACTATCATCGAAGCCCTAACTTACACACACACAAAGCAATCAGCAAAAATGAACTCGTATTAATTGTAAACGTTCCCCAGTTGCAACAAGAGATTTATCAGAACATTCAAATTTTCCCTATCAACAATAAATGTAAGAAACAACATGTACACAATCCCTATCACCTATTCCACAAATCCTCCACATACATCGTTTCTTCTTAATTAATGGCGGACAAGAATAATTACATAAATATATATAATGTATTATTTGACTCACCGAATTTGTCCTATGTACATGTACCAACTATGTTTGTTGTATTTTTACCCACCAACTGAAAAAATACAACAGCATTAATTTGGTTCATCTAATAGTGTTTATCGTTAAAAAGGCAATAACTATATTGAACAGCGCTTCAATGGGACTGTACTCAATTAATATTTTTATGAATTCTGAATATTTGTCAGAGAAAATTTCAACTATCATAGAAAGCATAGCGCTAGCAAAATCAGGCTTGACTAATATACGGTTATTGAGTCAGGATGAGTTAGATTTAACAATTACAGAGATAAGAAATTAAAGCTTGCAGTGCATACTATCATCGAAGCCCTAACTTACACACACACAAAGCAATCAGCAAAAATGAACTCGTATTAATTGTAAACGTTCCCCAGTTGCAACAAGAGATTTATCAGAACATTCAAATTTTCCCTATCAACAATAAATGTAAGAAACAACATGTACACAATCCCTATCACCTATTCCACAAATCCTCCACATACATCGTTTCTTCTTAATTAATGGCGGACAAGAATAATTACATAAATATATATAATGTATTATTTGACTCACCGAATTTGTCCTATGTACATGTACCAACTATGTTTGTTGTATTTTTACCCACCAACTGAAAAAATACAACAGCATTAATTTGGTTCATCTAATAGTGTTTATCGTTAAAAAGGCAATAACTATATTGAACAGCGCTTCAATGGGACTTTACTCAATTAATATTTTTATGAATTCTGAATATTTGTCAGAGAAAATTTTAACTATCATAGAAAGCATAGCGCTAGCAAAATCAGGATTGACAAATATACGGTTATTGAGTCAGGATGAGTTAAATTTAACAATTACAGATATAAGAAATTAAAGCTTGCAGTGCATATGACCATCGAAGCCCTAACATACACGAACACAAAGCAATCAGCAGAAATTAACTCGTATTAATTGTAAACTTTCCCCAGATGCTACAAGAGATTAATCAGAAAATTCAAATTTTCCCTATCAACAATAAATGTACGAAAAACATGTACACAATCCCTATCACCTATCACACAAATCCTCCACATACATCGTTTCTTCTTAATTAATGGCGGACAAGAATAATTACATAAATATATATAATGTATTATTTGACTCACCGAATTTGTCCTATGTACATGTACCAACTATGTTTGTTGTATGTTTACCCACCAACTGAAAAAATACAACAGCATTAATTTGGTTCATCTAATAGTGTTGATCGTTTAAAAGGCAATAACTATATTCAACAGCGCTTCAATGGGACTGTACTCAATTAATATTTTTAAGAATTCTGAATATTTGTCAGAGAAAATTTCAACTATCATAGAAAGCATAGCGCTAGCAAAATCAGGCTTGACAAATATCAAACAATTACAGATATAAGAAATTAAAGCTTGCAGTGCATACGGTCATCGAAGCCCTAACATACACACACACAATGCAATCAGCAAAAATGAACTCGTATTAATTATAAACGTTCCCCAGTTGCAACAAGAGATTTTTCAGAGAATTCAAATTTTCCCTATCAACAATGAATGTAAGAAACAACATGTACACAATCCCTATCATCTATTCCACAAATCCTCCACATACATCGTTTCTTCTTAATTAATGGCGGACAAGAATAATTACATAAATATATATAATGTATTATTTGACTCACCGAATTTGTCCTATGTACATGTACCAACTATGTTTGTTGTATGTTTACCCACCAACTGAAAAAAATACAACAGCATTAATTTGGTTCATCATAGTGTTGATCGTTTAAAAGGTAATAACTATATTGAACAGCGCTTCAATGGGACTGTACTCAATTAATATTTTTATGAATTCTAAATATTTGTCAGAGAAAATTTCAACTATCATAGAAAGCATAGCGCTAGCAATATCAGGCATGACAAATATACGGTTTTTGGGTCAGGATGAGTTAGATTTAACAATTACAGATATAAGAAATTAAAGCTTGCAGTGCATATGACCATCGAAGCCCTAACGTACACACACACAAAGCAATCAGCAAAAATGAACTCGTATTAATTGTAAACTTTCCCCAGATGCAACAAGAGATTTATCAGAGAATTCAAATTTTCCCTATCATTCCCCTATAGCAAAATCAGGCTTGACTAATATACGGTTATTGAGTCAGGATGAGTTAGATTTAACAATTACAGAGATAAGAAATTAAAGCTTGCAGTGCATACTATCATCGAAGCCCTAATATACACACACACAAAGCAATCAGCAGAAATTAACTCGTATTAATTGTAAACTTTCCCCAGATGCTACAAGAGATTAATCAGAAAATTCAAATTTTCCCTATCAACAATAAATGTACGAAAAACATGTACACAATCCCTATCACCTATCACACAAATCCTCCACATACATCGTTTCTTCTTAATTAATGGCGGACAAGAATAATTACATAAATATATATAATGTATTATTTGACTCACCGAATTTGTCCTATGTACATGTACCAACTATGTTTGTTGTATGTTTACCCACCAACTGAAAAAATACAACAGCATTAATTTGGTTCATCTAATAGTGTTGATCGTTTAAAAGGCAATAACTATATTCAACAGCGCTTCAATGGGACTGTACTCAATTAATATTTTTAAGAATTCTGAATATTTGTCAGAGAAAATTTCAACTATCATAGAAAGCATAGCGCTAGCAAAATCAGGCTTGACAAATATCAAACAATTACAGATATAAGAAATTAAAGCTTGCAGTGCATACGGTCATCGAAGCCCTAACATACACACACACAATGCAATCAGCAAAAATGAACTCGTATTAATTATAAACGTTCCCCAGTTGCAACAAGAGATTTTTCAGAGAATTCAAATTTTCCCTATCAACAATGAATGTAAGAAACAACATGTACACAATCCCTATCATCTATTCCACAAATCCTCCACATACATCGTTTCTTCTTAATTAATGGCGGACAAGAATAATTACATAAATATATATAATGTATTATTTGACTCACCGAATTTGTCCTATGTACATGTACCAACTATGTTTGTTGTATTTTTACCCACCAACTGAAAAAATACAACAGCATTAATTTGGTTCATCTAATAGTGTTTATCGTTAAAAAGGCAATAACTATATTGAACAGCGCTTCAATGGGACTGTACTCAATTAATATTTTTATGAATTCTGAATATTTGTCAGAGAAAATTTCAACTATCATAGAAAGCATAGCGCTAGCAAAATCAGGCTTGACTAATATACGGTTATTGAGTCAGGATGAGTTAGATTTAACAATTACAGAGATAAGAAATTAAAGCTTGCAGTGCATACTATCATCGAAGCCCTAACATACACGCACACAAAGCAATCAGCAAAAATGAACTCGTATTAATTGTACACGTTCCCCAGTTGCAACAAGGGATTTATCAGAACATTCAAATTTTCCCTATCAACAATAAATGTAAGAAACAAAATGTACACAATCCCTATCACCTATTCCACAAATCCTCCACATAAATCGTTTCTTCTTAATTAATGACGGACAAGAATAATTACATAAATATATATAATGTATTATTTGACTCACCGAATTTGTCCTATGTACGTGTACCAACTATGTTTGTTGTATGTTTACCCACCAACTGAAAAAATACAACAGCATTAATTTGGTTCATCTGAAAAAATACAACAGCATTAATTTGGTTCATCTAATAGTGTTTATCGTTAACAAGGCAATAGCTATATTCAACAGCGCTTCAATGGGACTTTACTCAATTAATATTTTTATGAATTCTGAATATTTGTCAGAGAAAATTTCAACTATCATAGAAAGCATAGCGCTAGCAAAATCAGGATTGACAAATATACGGTTATTGAGTCAGGATGAGTTAAATTTAACAAGTACAGAGATAAGAAATTAAAGCTTGCAGTGCATATGACCATCGAAGCCCTAACATACACGAACACAAAGCAATCAGCAAAAATTAACTCGTATTAATTGAAAACTTTCCCCAGATGCAACAAGAGATTTATCAGAACATTCAAATTGTCCCTATCAACAATAAATGTATGAAAAAACATGTACACAATCCCTATCACCTATCCCACAAATTCTCCACATTCATCGTTTCTTCTTAATTAATGGCGGACAAGAATAATTACATAAATATATATAATATATTATTTGACTCACCGAATTTGTCCTATGTACATGTACCAACTATGTTTGTTGTATGTTTACCCACCAACTGAAAAAATACAACAGCATTAATTTGGTTCATCTAATAGTGTTGATCGTTTAAAAGGCAATAACTATATTCAACAGCGCTTCAATGGGACTGTACTCAATTAATATTTTTAAGAATTCTGAATATTTGTCGGAGAAAATTTCAACTATCATAGAAAGCATAGCGCTAGCAAAATCAGGCTTGACAAATATCAAACAATTAGAGAGATAAGATATTAAAGCTTGCAGTGCATACGGTCATCGAAGCCCTAACATACACACACACAATGCAATCAGCAAAAATGAACTCGTATTAATTATAAACGTTCCCCAGTTGCAACAAGAGATTTTTCAGAGAATTCAAATTTTCCCTATCAACAATGAATGTAAGAAACAACATGTACACAATCCCTATCACCTATTCCACAAATCCTCCACATACATCGTTTCTTCTTAATTAATGGCGGACAAGAATAATTACATAAATATATATAATGTATTATTTGACTCACCGAATTTGTCCTATGTACATGTACCAACTATGTTTGTTGTATGTTTACCCACCAACTGAAAAAATACAACAGCATTAATTTGGTTCATCTAATAGTGTTGATCGTTTAAAAGGCAATAACTATATTCAACAGCGCTTCAATGGGACTGTACTCAATTAATATTTTTATGAATTCTAAATATTTGTCAGAGAAAATTTCAACTATCATAGAAAGCATAGCGCTAGCAATATCAGGCATGACAAATATACGGTTTTTGGGTCAGGATGAGATAGATTTAACAATTACAGATATAAGAAATTAAAGCTTGCAGTGCATATGACCATCGAAGCCCTAACATACACACACACAAGGCAATCAGCAAAAATGAACTCGTATTAATTGTAAACTTTCCCCAGATGCAACAAGAGATTTATCAGAGAATTCAAATTTTCCCTATCATTCCCCTATAGCAAAATCAGGCTTGACTAATATACGGTTATTGAGTCAGGATGAGTTAGATTTAACAATTACAGAGATAAGAAATTAAAGCTTGCAGTGCATACTATCATCGAAGCCCTAACTTACACACACACAAAGCAATCAGCAAAAATGAACTCGTATTAATTGTAAACGTTCCCCAGTTGCAACAAGAGATTTATCAGAACATTCAAATTTTCCCTATCAACAATAAATGTAAGAAACAACATGTACACAATCTGTTGAAAATGAAATGCTCAACAGAAATCAAACCCAGCGGTTTTTTCCTAGCAAAACCTCTTTATTTAAATTTTCCAAAAGGCTACAAGGTACAGGTGAAATTGCGTGAGGCGCTGAAAAATTAATCCGCTCTTGCTGGGGTTTGAAATGGGAAAGAACCGTCCAGCACGCGCGCGGATTAATCTCAGCCTCCGGTCGTTATCCTCGGTCAAAGTCCATTCCCGAAGTCCTACGGGAATGCGATGTCCTGTCTGCTGTCTCCTTCTTCGCCGATCCAGCGCCCTCTCTCGTGCAGTAGCTGAATCAGTCGGCTCATAGGCGTCTTTTTATAGTCACCCTGGTAGCCGGGCCGCCCACAACACTGCCGCGCACACAGCTTTAGCGGCGAGCCGTCACAGCAAGTGACAGTCCCCAGGTGTTTTGGTGTCGTGTTTACTGGCGTCAAAGCACTCCCTCCGGCTCGACGTCAAGTACTGCTAGTTTCACAGTTGGTCGCTCTAACTCCTTTCCTTTCACCGTGGTGACGATCGCGCGACGTACCAAACCGTCTCGCGATGGAATAGTCTTCCGTATCCTTCCTAGGGGCCAGCAGCTTCGTGGAAGGTTCTCATCGATGATCAGCACCAGATCCCCTTCTCGCAGTGTTGGTGCCGGCTCGAACCACCTAGTTCTCCTGGTTAGCGTTGGTAGGTAGCCCTTTATCCAACATCGCCACAGCTCGTTAGCGTGGATTTGGGCTGCTTTCCAGTTCTGCTGCAGCGTTTTTGAGTCGTCGTTGAAAGCCACCAGAGGCTTGACGCCGTTTGAGGACCCTAGAAGAAAATGGTTTGGTGTAAGAGGACCCGGCTCCTCGCAATCAACCGGCACGTGCGTCAGGGGTCTCGCGTTGATTATCCCTTCCACCTCGACTAGGGCAGCCTCCAATACCGCGTCAGTGGGATTCCTCCTGGTAAGAATTCGATCCAGATTGCTTTTTACTGACCGGATCATTCTTTCCCAGGCTCCTCCGAAGTGCGGTGCGGCAGGTGGATTAAACCGCCAGCGCATATCTGGTGGGCCGAACTCTTCGGCCATCTCGTGACGGGCCTCGGCCAGCGACTCTGCTAACACCCGTTTGGCACCCACGAAATTAGTCCCTCGATCCGAGACGATCTGGATCGGGGTGCCGCGCCGTACTATAAACTTGCGGATGGCCATGATGCAGTCGCTCGTCGAAAGCGATCGGACGACTTCGACATGAATGGCTCTCACCGTCAAGCACGTGAAGAGAACGCCCCAGCGTTTTTCGGTCCTCCTTCCATTGGCAACTGTGATTGGACCGAAACAGTCGACTCCTGTGTACGAGAACGGACGTGCAAAGGCGGCGAGCCGATCGACGGGTAGCTCGCACATTATCGGCGGGCACGGTTGGGCTTCCCGACGTCTGCATGTCATGCACCGTTTACGCACCTTTCTGCATACCGTTCTCAGGGCGGGGACGTCATACCGCTGGCGTAGCTCGTTCATTACTGTCTCATGGTTGCCGTGCAGATACCGACGGTGCATGTCATCCACGATGAGGTCCGTAACCGGATGCACCTTCGGTAGGATGACGGGTCGTTTGGTGCAATCGTCGACGTGGCTGCACAGATCGATCCGACCGCTCATCCTTATGAGCCCGTTCTCATCTACAAAGGGACTCCGTTTGTATAACACATTGCCTTTTTGAAGCCGGTTCGGGCGTCCTCTAGTACCATCGTCCTGAGCCTGAAGGGCGATGAACTCTGCTTGAAAGGCCTCATGCTGCACTTCTCTGAGGATGACCCGTTCCGCGAGGATCAACTCCTCCTGTTTTAGCGGGCCTACCGTTTTAGACATCGGAGAGCGTGCATTCTGGACGAAACGTGCTACATACGCTACCGCTCGGACGAGTCGGTTCCACTTGGAGAAACGAGCGAAATTCACGAGCACGGGTGAGGTCGTATGATGAACATTAATCGCCGCAGGTTTCGGCCGCATCTCCTCGGATGTCAAGATTTTACTGGGAGTTGCGCTCGGCCACTCCGACGACGGTCTCCTCAGGAACTCGGGCCCGGCAAACCAGCGGTCCGAAAGTAAGCGGCGGTCCAGGTTCGCCCACTTCGTCCCCTCGTCAGCAACGTTGGATTTCGTCGGGATCCACCGCCATTGGTCCACTACTGTTGTCTCCAAGATTTCGCCGACCCGATGCGCCACGTACACCGAATACCTGCGATGATCTGAATTCAACCAGCATAGTACGTCGGTCGAGTCGCTCCAGAAGACACGTTCGCAAATGTTCAGCCGATGCGCATCCGCTATGGTGTTTGCGAGCCTGGTGCCCATGACGGCAGCTTGCAGCTCAAGGCGCGGGATCGACACGTACTGGCGTGGCGTTACCCTAGCCTTTGCGCCTACCAGCGTCACTTCTATCTTAGAATCTCGCTCGAAACGAAGGTAGGCAACGGCGACATATCCTTCCTTGCCTGCGTCCACGAAAACATGCAGTTGTATCGCACAACCCTCGGACGGAAGAAACTGTCGGTAGCATCGAGGGATGATGATCTGCTCCAACTGCGGCAGCTGCTCCGTCCATTTCTTCCATCTTGCCGCAATAGTTGGCTCCACCTCTTCGTCCCAACCAAGATCTGCTCGCCACGCTTCTTGCACCAGGGCCTTGAGATACAACAGAGCGGCAGCAATCAAGCCTAGGGGGTCGTAGACTGACATAAGTGTACTCAACATTTCACGTTTCGTTGGTGCCCTGGCACCGCGAAGCCATTCGTACTCCTTCACTCGGGTCAATCTGAAGCCGAATGAATCCGATCCGGTATTCCACCACATACCGAGCACCTTCTCGGTCTTCATTACCTGTCCTAGGCAGAGGTCTCTGTCTCCAGCCGGGTGCGTCTCGATCGTCTTTAAAACTTCAGGGCTATTCGAAAGCCAGTGATGTAATTCGAACCCCGCTTGACTGTGGATGAAAGATACGTCCCGCGCTAAGTTGACCGCATCCTGTTCGTTTTCCACGCTACAGAGCAGGTCGTCCACGTAGTGCTCTTCCAATATGCACTGCACTGCTCGCGGGAATCGTGCACGGAACCTCTCGGCGTTGGTATTTTTTACGAACTGCGCCGCGGATGGTGAGCATGCTGCGCCGAAGGTCATCCGCGACATCGCGTACTCCTCCACAGGCCGTTGAGCATCGCCCCATCTCCACAGGAACCGTTGACTTTGGATGTCCGCCTCCGCGATGACGATCTGATGGAACATCTCCTTGATGTCTGCAGTCAAGGCAACTTTGTTTTCGCGGAAACGGTACAGTACTGCGGGTAGCGGATTTACCAGATCCGGCCCGGTCAGCAAACATTTATTCAGCGAGACGCCTCCCACTTCCGCTGCGGCGTCCCACACCAGGCGGACTTTCGTGGGTTTGTTCGGGTTGGTGACAGGAAACACAGGTAGGTACCACGCTCGGGGGTGTTTCGTTTGCAGCTCTGCCACCGTCAGCCTCCGTACGTAGCCCTTTGTGATGTAATCTTCAATGATCCCGTTGACCTTTTCAGCTAGCTCAGTGTCCCGTTTCATACGTCGCTCCAAACACTCGAGGCGGGACAGGGCCATGTGGCGATTGCTTCGAAGGCGGATGGCATCGTCGCGCCACAGAAGCCTCGTCTCATATCGATCTCCGAGCAGTTTCGTATTCGCCTTCAGCAGTTCGAGGGCTCGCTCATCGTCCTTCGAAAGGGTCGGAAAGGCTCGCTTTGCTCCGTAGTCGTCCAGCTCAACGCACTTGGCGAGTATTTGGTCTGCTCTAGCCTCTACTGCCGAACACTCACACGTGTGGAAACTGTACGGCGTCGCGTACGTGCTGTTTCCATGGTAAGTCTTTCCAGGTTGGCGTCCACACACAGTCCAGCCCAGGCGAGTCTTCGTGGCCACCGGTTGGTGTACCGCACCTTCCACGGTTCTCGTCGGCCGGGTCAAACGGTAATTATCCACTCCGATGATCAGGCGTGGTGTAACATTCTGGTACGATGGCACAGGCACTGATGCTAGATGCGGGTTGTTCATTATTGCCGTGTCCATGTCCACCGTCTGGGATGGAAGGGAAAGTCGGCTTACCGTGCGTACTCCAGTCATCCTATACGTGGCGCTACCACCATCGCAGCCAGATATCGTGACATCAACCGTTATCGAATCCGCTTCGTCGCGCTTTTCTCCTCCGGCGTACTTCAGACAAAGCGGGTTCGGAGTGCCCACGATTCCCAGCCGATCCGCCAGATCCCGCTCGATCAACGTCAAGGACGAGCCTTCGTCCAGCAGCGCATACGTTCTAATAGTCACGCGACCATGTAGCGTTACAGGAACGTATCGCAGAAGCACGTCACTTGTGGCCGTTTGGTGATATAAGCCCGACGGACGTGGTTGGGCTTCGTAGGCGTTATGCAGCATCGTATGATGGTTAACCGCGCATCCCCGCACGCCGCAGCTCGTAGTCCTGTGACAAGCGCCGTGATGTCTCTGTAGGCACCTTTTGCATAAACGCTGCCCGCGTACCACCTTCCATCTTGCAGCGACCGTCATCCCGCCAAAGGCGTCGCACTCCTCCAGAGTAGCACACTCTCTAGCGCACACACAGCAGCTGTGGCGCGCAACCTGCTCTTTGTTGGTCTCCGCTCTCCACTCCGGTCCCCAGCTGTCGTTGACGCTTTCCGTTGGCGTTTTATTGACCTCGGCTCTCCTATCCGGTCCCCAGGTGTCGTTGACGCTTTCCGTCTGCGTGTAGAGTGGACGCGCTGGCCTCCGTTCTGGGTTCGTGGGGGGACAGACTCTCATCGCCGCGTCCGTAATTCCGCGCATCCACTCCCCGAACTTCTCCAACGTCACCTTCTGCAATTTTCCGCACTCTTGTCCCCATTGCAGACGAATGTGGAAGGGAAGGCGATACACCAGCTCTTGCAGAAGGGTAAAATCGTACATTCTTTCCGCAACGCAGCTCGATTTCACTGTGGCGCATATTTCCTCGACTGCTGCGCCATATTCGATTAGTGAATCGAAGCGGTCGGGTTTCGGCGGTGGTGTATTCCGCACTTGCTGCAACAGCGAGTTCACGAGCACGTCTGGGCGTCCGAAATTCTTTTCAAGGGTCCGCATCACCTCGTCTATATTATTCGCATGGCGAAGACGGCATTGGACGGTTTTAAGGGCTTTCCCTCTCAGCGCTTGCTGTAAACGCAGCGTGTTTTCGTCGTCCGTAAATCCGCACATGCGGGTCGACCTGTCGTAACAGGATTTAAACATGGCCCATTCTTCGGGGTCGCCAGAAAAGGTGGGTAGCTCTGTTCGCACTGCTTGGCGGGCTGCCATTTGGCTGTAACTTAGCTCGAATGGATCAGCCGGTGGGTATGCCGTTGAGCTCAGCCTCGTGGTACGCGTCATGATTTCCGGCGCTGAGTGCGATTTAGCTATCTCGGCGTCCCTCTCTCTCGCTTTCGCAATGGCTCTCCATTGCTCCACCTGCTCCTTCAGTGCGGCGACTTCCTCACTGGCCTGGCGAGAATCGGGATTTCCGCGATCACTCATCGCGCTGCTGCCCGCGGGACGAGCTTCCGCCTTCGCGCGGCACGTACTGCACGACCATTCCCGGCTTTCCACTGTCTGGTCCACTCCGACACACTCGAAGTGGAACCATGCGTTGCAGTCGTCGCACGCCACCATGTCGTCGTTGTCCGGCCGCTCGCACCGTGCACATTGTGCCTCCGCTACCGTCGGTAAGACTGCTTCATGCTTCTCCATCGCCTCTTATGGTTCTTGACCAGGACGATCTAAAAGAAAACGTACCACTTTTCTGCCACTTAGGGTATTCTACCAGGGCACGGTACCGCTTTCTGCAAGGCACTCAAACCGCTTGCGAATCACCGGGGCACTGCGCGTTTCGGATAACGATTTCGGATGGTTTGCCGCTGTTCTTACCGCTGGAGTGTCCGACTGGAACAGTAGAAGAGCGCTGCCCGTTAACGCGAGAAAAAAATATTTTACTAAAAACCAATTTAACTGAATTGGATTAATTTTTCAGAATGTTGAAAATGAAATGCTCAACAGAAATCAAACCCAGCGGTTTTTTCCTAGCAAAACCTCTTTATTTAAATTTTCCAAAAGGCTACAAGGTACAGGTGAAATTGCGTGAGGCGCTGAAAAATTAATCCGCTCTTGCTGGGGTTTGAAATGGGAAAGAACCGTCCAGCACGCGCGCGGATTAATCTCAGCCTCCGGTCGTTATCCTCGGTCAAAGTCCATTCCCGAAGTCCTACGGGAATGCGATGTCCTGTCTGCTGTCTCCTTCTTCGCCGATCCAGCGCCCTCTCTCGTGCAGTAGCTGAATCAGTCGGCTCATAGGCGTCTTTTTATAGTCACCCTGGTAGCCGGGCCGCCCACAACACTGCCGCGCACACAGCTTTAGCGGCGAGCCGTCACAGCAAGTGACACAATCCCTATCACCTATTCCACAAATCCTCCACATACATCGTTTCTTCTTAATTAATGGCGGACAAGAATAATTACATAAATATATATAATGTATTATTTGACTCACCGAATTTGTCCTATGTACATGTACCAACTATGTTTGTTGTATGTTTACCCACCAACTGAAAAAATACAACAGCATTAATTTGGTTCATCTAATAGTGTTTATCGTTAAAAAGGCAATAACTATATTGAACAGCGCTTCAATGGGACTGTACTCAATTAATATTTTTATGAATTCTGAATATTTGTCAGAGAAAATTTCAACTATCATAGAAAGCATAGCGCTAGCAAAATCAGGCTTGACTAATATACGGTTATTGAGTCAGGATGAGTTAGATTTAACAATTACAGAGATAAGAAATTAAAGCTTGCAGTGCATACTATCATCGAAGCCCTAACATACACACACACAAAGCAATCAGCAAAAATGAACTCGTATTAATTGTACACGTTCCCCAGTTGCAACAAGGGATTTATCAGAACATTCAAATTTTCCCTATCAACAATAAATGTAAGAAACAAAATGTACACAATCCCTATCACCTATTCCACAAATCCTCCACATAAATCGTTTCTTCTTAATTAATGACGGACAAGAATAATTTCATAAATATATATAATGTATTATTTGACTCACCGAATTTGTCCTATGTACGTGTACCAACTATGTTTGTTGTATTTTTACCCACCAACTGAAAAAATACAACAGCATTAATTTGGTTCATCTAATAGTGTTGATCGTTTAAAAGGCAATAACTATATTCAACAGCGCTTCAATGGGACTGTACTCAATTAATATTTTTAAGAATTCTGAATATTTGTCAGAGAAAATTTCAACTATCATAGAAAGCATAGCGCTAGCAAAATCAGGCTTGACAAATATCAAACAATTACAGATATAAGAAATTAAAGCTTGCAGTGCATACGGTCATCGAAGCCCTAACATACACACACACAATGCAATCAGCAAAAATGAACTCGTATTAATTATAAACGTTCCCCAGTTGCAACAAGAGATTTTTCAGAGAATTCAAATTTTCCCTATCAACAATGAATGTAAGAAACAACATGTACACAATCCCTATCATCTATTCCACAAATCCTCCACATACATCGTTTCTTCTTAATTAATGGCGGACAAGAATAATTACATAAATATATATAATGTATTATTTGACTCACCGAATTTGTCCTATGTACATGTACCAACTATGTTTGTTGTATGTTTACCCACCAACTGAAAAAATACAACAGCATTAATTTTGTTCATCTAATAGTGTTGATCGTTTAAAAGGCAATAACTATATTCAACAGCGCTTCAATGGGACTGTACTCAATTAATATTTTTATGAATTCTAAATATTTGTCAGAGAAAATTTCAACTATCATAGAAAGCATAGCGCTAGCAATATCAGGCATGACAAATATACGGTTTTTGGGTCAGGATGAGATAGATTTAACAATTACAGATATAAGAAATTAAAGCTTGCAGTGCATATGACCATCGAAGCCCTAACATACACACACACAAAGCAATCAGCAAAAATGAACTCGTATTAATTGTAAACTTTCCCCAGATGCAACAAGAGATTTATCAGAGAATTCAAATTTTCCCTATCATTCCCCTATAGCAAAATCAGGCTTGACTAATATACGGTTATTGAGTCAGGATGAGTTAGATTTAACAATTACAGAGATAAGAAATTAAAGCTTGCAGTGCATACTATCATCGAAGCCCTAACTTACACACACACAAAGCAATCAGCAAAAATGAACTCGTATTAATTGTAAACGTTCCCCAGTTGCAACAAGAGATTTATCAGAACATTCAAATTTTCCCTATCAACAATAAATGTAAGAAACAACATGTACACAATCCCTATCACCTATTCCACAAATCCTCCACATACATCGTTTCTTCTTAATTAATGGCGGACAAGAATAATTACATAAATATATATAATGTATTATTTGACTCACCGAATTTGTCCTATGTACATGTACCAACTATGTTTGTTGTATGTTTACCCACCAACTGAAAAAATACAACAGCATTAATTTGGTTCATCTAATAGTGTTGATCGTTTAAAAGGCAATAACTATATTCAACAGCGCTTCAATGGGACTGTACTCAATTAATATTTTTATGAATTCTGAATATTTGTCAGAGAAAATTTCAACTATCATAGAAAGCATAGCGCTAGCAAAATCAGGCTTGACTAATATACGGTTATTGAGTCAGGATGAGTTAGATTTAACAATTACAGAGATAAGAAATTAAAGCTTGCAGTGCATACTATCATCGAAGCCCTAACATACACACACACAAAGCAATCAGCAAAAATGAACTCGTATTAATTATAAACGTTCCCCAGTTGCAACAAGAGATTTTTCAGAGAATTCAAATTTTCCCTATCAACAATGAATGTAAGAAACAACATGTACACAATCCCTATCACCTATTCCACAAATCCTCCACATACATCGTTTCTTCTTAATTAATGGCGGACAAGAATAATTACATAAATATATATAATGTATTATTTGACTCACCGAATTTGTCCTATGTACATGTACCAACTATGTTTGTTGTATGTTTACCCACCAACTGAAAAAATACAACAGCATTAATTTGGTTCATCTAATAGTGTTGATCGTTTAAAAGGCAATAACTATATTCAACAGCGCTTCAATGGGACTGTACTCAATTAATATTTTTATGAATTCTAAATATTTGTCAGAGAAAATTTCAACTATCATAGAAAGCATAGCGCTAGCAATATCAGGCATGACAAATATACGGTTTTTGGGTCAGGATGAGATAGATTTAACAATTACAGATATAAGAAATTAAAGCTTGCAGTGCATATGACCATCGAAGCCCTAACATACACACACACAAAGCAATCAGCAAAAATGAACTCGTATTAATTGTAAACTTTCCCCAGATGCAACAAGAGATTTATCAGAGAATTCAAATTTTCCCTATCATTCCCCTATAGCAAAATCAGGCTTGACTAATATACGGTTATTGAGTCAGGATGAGTTAGATTTAACAATTACAGAGATAAGAAATTAAAGCTTGCAGTGCATACTATCATCGAAGCCCTAACTTACACACACACAAAGCAATCAGCAAAAATGAACTCGTATTAATTGTAAACGTTCCCCAGTTGCAACAAGAGATTTATCAGAACATTCAAATTTTCCCTATCAACAATAAATGTAAGAAACAACATGTACACAATCCCTATCACCTATTCCACAAATCCTCCACATACATCGTTTCTTCTTAATTAATGGCGGACAAGAATAATTACATAAATATATATAATGTATTATTTGACTCACCGAATTTGTCCTATGTACATGTACCAACTATGTTTGTTGTATTTTTACCCACCAACTGAAAAAATACAACAGCATTAATTTGGTTCATCTAATAGTGTTTATCGTTAAAAAGGCAATAACTATATTGAACAGCGCTTCAATGGGACTGTACTCAATTAATATTTTTATGAATTCTGAATATTTGTCAGAGAAAATTTCAACTATCATAGAAAGCATAGCGCTAGCAAAATCAGGCTTGACTAATATACGGTTATTGAGTCAGGATGAGTTAGATTTAACAATTACAGAGATAAGAAATTAAAGCTTGCAGTGCATACTATCATCGAAGCCCTAACATACACACACACAAAGCAATCAGCAAAAATGAACTCGTATTAATTGTACACGTTCCCCAGTTGCAACAAGGGATTTATCAGAACATTCAAATTTTCCCTATCAACAATAAATGTAAGAAACAAAATGTACACAATCCCTATCACCTATTCCACAAATCCTCCACATAAATCGTTTCTTCTTAATTAATGACGGACAAGAATAATTTCATAAATATATATAATGTATTATTTGACTCACCGAATTTGTCCTATGTACGTGTACCAACTATGTTTGTTGTATTTTTACCCACCAACTGAAAAAATACAACAGCATTAATTTGGTTCATCTAATAGTGTTTATCGTTAACAAGGCAATAGCTATATTCAACAGCGCTTCAATGGGACTTTACTCAATTAATATTTTTATGAATTCTGAATATTTGTCAGAGAAAATTTTAACTATCATAGAAAGCATAGCGCTAGCAAAATCAGGATTGACAAATATACGGTTATTGAGTCAGGATGAGTTAAATTTAACAATTACAGATATAAGAAATTAAAGCTTGCAGTGCATATGACCATCGAAGCCCTAACATACACGAACACAAAGCAATCAGCAAAAATTAACTCGTATTAATTGAAAACTTTCCCCAGATGCAACAAGAGATTTATCAGAACATTCAAATTGTCCCTATCAACAATAAATGTATGAAAAAACATGTACACAATCCCTATCACCTATCCCACAAATTCTCCACATTCATCGTTTCTTCTTAATTAATGGCGGACAAGAATAATTACATAAATATATATAATATATTATTTGACTCACCGAATTTGTCCTATGTACATGTACCAACTATGTTTGTTGTATGTTTACCCACCAACTGAAAAAATACAACAGCATTAATTTGGTTCATCTAATAGTGTTGATCGTTTAAAAGGCAATAACTATATTCAACAGCGCTTCAATGGGACTGTACTCAATTAATATTTTTAAGAATTCTGAATATTTGTCGGAGAAAATTTCAACTATCATAGAAAGCATAGCGCTAGCAAAATCAGGCTTGACAAATATCAAACAATTAGAGAGATAAGATATTAAAGCTTGCAGTGCATACGGTCATCGAAGCCCTAACATACACACACACAATGCAATCAGCAAAAATGAACTCGTATTAATTATAAACGTTCCCCAGTTGCAACAAGAGATTTTTCAGAGAATTCAAATTTTCCCTATCAACAATGAATGTAAGAAACAACATGTACACAATCCCTATCACCTATTCCACAAATCCTCCACATACATCGTTTCTTCTTAATTAATGGCGGACAAGAATAATTACATAAATATATATAATGTATTATTTGACTCACCGAATTTGTCCTATGTACATGTACCAACTATGTTTGTTGTATGTTTACCCACCAACTGAAAAAATACAACAGCATTAATTTGGTTCATCTAATAGTGTTGATCGTTTAAAAGGCAATAACTATATTCAACAGCGCTTCAATGGGACTGTACTCAATTAATATTTTTATGAATTCTAAATATTTGTCAGCGAAAATTTCAACTATCATAGAAAGCATAGCGCTAGCAATATCAGGCATGACAAATATACGGTTTTTGGGTCAGGATGAGTTAGATTTAACAATTACAGATATAAGAAATTAAAGCTTGCAGTGCATATGACCATCGAAGCCCTAACATACACACACACAAAGCAATCAGCAAAAATTAACTCGTATTAATTGTAAACTTTCCCCAGATGCAACAAGAGATTTATCAGAGAATTCAAATTTTCCCTATCATTCCCCTATAGCAAAATCAGGCTTGACTAATATACGGTTATTGAGTCAGGATGAGTTAGATTTAACAATTACAGAGATAAGAAATTAAAGCTTGCAGTGCATACTATCATCGAAGCCCTAACATACACACACACAAAGCAATCAGCAAAAATGAACTCGAATTAATTGTAAACGTTCCCCAGTTGCAACAAGAGATTTATCAGAACATTCAAATTTTCCCTATCAACAATAAATGTAAGAAACAACATGTACACAATCCCTATCACCTATTCCACAAATCCTCCACATACATCGTTTCTTCTTAATTAATGGCGGACAAGAATAATTACATAAATATATATAATGTATTATTTGACTCACCGAATTTGTCCTATGTACATGTACCAACTATGTTTGTTGTATGTTTACCCACCAACTGAAAAAATACAACAGCATTAATTTGGTTCATCTAATAGTGTTGATCGTTAAAAAGGCAATAACTATATTGAACAGTGCTTCAATGGGACTGTACTCAATTAATATTTTTATGAATTCTGAATATTTGTCAGAGAAAATTTCAACTATCATAGAAAGCATAGCGCTAGCAAAATCAGGCTTGACTAATATACGGTTATTGAGTCAGGATGAGTTAGATTTAACAATTACAGAGATAAGAAATTAAAGCTTGCAGTGCATACTATCATCGAAGCCCTAACATACACACACACAAAGCAATCAGCAAAAATGAACTCGTATTAATTGTAAACGTTCCCCAGTTGCAACAAGGGATTTATCAGAACATTCAAATTTTCCCTATCAACAATAAATGTAAGAAACAAAATGTACACAATCCCTATCACCTATTCCACAAATCCTCCACATAAATCGTTTCTTCTTAATTAATGGCGGACAAGAATAATTACATAAATATATATAATGTATTATTTGACTCACCGAATTTGTCCTATGTACATGTACCAACTATGTTTGTTGTATGTTTACCCACCAACTGAAAAAATACAACCGCATTAATTTGGTTCATCTAATAGTGTTTATCGTTAACAAGGCAATAGCTATATTCAACAGCGCTTCAATGGGACTTTACTCAATTAATATTTTTATGAATTCTGAATATTTGTCAGAGAAAATTTCAACTATCATAGAAAGCATAGCGCTAGCAAAATCGGGCCTAACAAATATATGGTTATTGGGTCAGGATGAGTTAGATTTAACAATTACAGATATAAGAAATTAAAGCTTGCAGTGCATATGACCATCGAAGCCCTAACATACACGAATACAAAGCAATCAGCAGAAATTAACTCGTATTAATTGTAAACTTTCCCCAGATGCTACAAGAGATTAATCAGAATATTCAAATTTTCCCTATCAACAATGAATGTAAGAAACAACATGTACACAATCCCTATCACCTATTCCACAAATCCTCCACATACATCGTTTCTTCTTAATTAATGGTGGACAAGAATAATTACATAAATATATATAATGTATTATTTGACTCACCGAATTTGTCCTATGTACATGTACCAACTATGTTTGTTGTATGTTTACCCACCAACTGAAAAAATACAACAGCATTAATTTGGTTCATCTAATAGTGTTGATCGTTTAAAAGGCAATAACTATATTCAACAGCGCTTCAATGGGACTGTACTCAATTAATATTTTTAAGAATTCTGAATATTTGTCAGAGAAAATTTCAACTATCATAGAAACCATAACGCTAGCAAAATCGGGCCTAACAAATATATGGTTATTGGGTCAGGATGAGTTAGATTTAACAATTACAGATATAAGAAATTAAAGCTTGCAGTGCATATGACCATCGAAGCCCTAACATACACGAACACAAAGCAATCAGCAGAAATTAACTCGTATTAATTGTAAACTTTCCCCAGATGCTACAAGAGATTAATCAGAAAATTCAAATTTTCCCTATCAACAATAAATGTAAGAAACAAAATGTACACAATCCCTATCACCTATCCCACCAATCCTCCACATACATCGTTTCTTCTTAATTAATGGCGGACAAGAATAATTACATAAATATATATAATGTATTATTTGACTCACCGAATTTGTCCTATGTACATGTACCAACTATGTTTGTTGTATGTTAACCCACCAACTGAAAAAATACAACAGCATTAATTTGGCTCATCTAATAGTGTTGATCGTTTAAAAGGCAATAACTATATTCAACAGCGCTTCAATCGGACTGTACTCAATTAATATTTTTAAGAATTCTGAATATTTGTCAGAGAAAATTTCAACTATCATAGAAAGCATGGCGCTAGCAAAATCAGGCTTGACAAATATCAAACAATTAGAGAGATAAGATATTAAAGCTTGCAGTGCATACGGTCATCGAAGCCCTAACATACACACACACAAAGCAATCAGCAAAAATGAACTCGTATTAATTATAAACGTTCCCCAGTTGCAACAAGAGATTTATCAGAGAATTCAAATTTTCCCTATCAACAATGAATGTAAGAAACAACATGTACACAATCCCTATCACCTATCCCACCAATCCTCCACATACATCGTTTCTTCTTAATTAATGGCGGACAAGAATAATTACATAAATATATATAATGTATTATTTGACTCACCGAATTTGTCCTATGTACATGTACCAACTATGTTTGTTGTATGTTTACCCACCAACTGAAAAAATACAACAGCATTAATTTGGTTCATCTAATAGTGTTGATCGTTTAAAAGGCAATAACTATATTCAACAGCGCTTCAATGGGACTGTACTCAATTAATATTTTTATGAATTCTAAATATTTGTCAGAGAAAATTTCAACTATCATAGAAAGCATAGCGCTAGCAAAATCGGGCCTAACAAATATATGGTTATTGGGTCAGGATGAGTTAGATTTAACAATTACAGATATAAGAAATTAAAGCTTGCAGTGCATATGACCATCGAAGCCCTAACATACACACACATTCCACAAATCCTCCACATACATCGTTTCTTCTTAATTGATGGCGGACAAGAATAATTACATAAATATATATAATGTATTATTTGACTCACCGAATTTGTCCTATGTACATGTACCAACTATGTTTGTTGTATGTTAACCCACCAACTGAAAAAATACAACAGCATTAATTTGGCTCATCTAATAGTGTTGATCGTTTAAAAGGCAATAACTATATTCAACAGCGCTTCAATCGGACTGTACTCAATTAATATTTTTAAGAATTCTGAATATTTGTCAGAGAAAATTTCAACTATCATAGAAAGCATAGCGCTAGCAAAATCAGGCTTGACAAATATCAAACAATTAGAGAGATAAGATATTAAAGCTTGCAGTGCATACGGTCATCGAAGCCCTAACATACACACACATTCCACAAATCCTCCACATACATCGTTTCTTCTTAATTAATGGCGGACAAGAATAATTACATAAATATATATAATGTATTATTTGACTCACCGAATTTGTCCTATGTACATGTACCAACTATGTTAGTTGTATGTTTACCCACCAACTGAAAAAATACAACAGCATTAATTTGGTTCATCATAGTGTTGATCGTTTAAAAGGCAATAACTATATTCAACAGCGCTTCAATGGGACTGTACTCAATTAATATTTTTATGAATTCTAAATATTTGTCAGAGAAAATTTCAACTATCATAGAAAGCATAGCGCTAGCAATATCAGGCATGACAAATATACGGTTTTTGGGTCAGGATGAGTTAGATTTAACAATTACAGATATAAGAAATTAAAGCTTGCAGTGCATATGACCATCGAAGCCCTAACATACACACACACAAAGCAATCAGCAAAAATGAACTCGTATTAATTGAAAACTTTCCCCAGATGCAACAAGAGATTTATCAGAGAATTCAAATTTTCCCTATCATTCCCCTATAGCAAAATCAGGCTTGACTAATATACGGTTATTGAGTCAGGATGAGTTAGATTTAACAATTACAGAGATAAGAAATTAAAGCTTGCAGTGCATACTATCATCGAAGCCCTAACATACACACACACAAAGCAATAAGCAAAAATGAACTCGAATTAATTGTAAACGTTCCCCAGTTGCAACAAGAGATTTATCAGAACATTCAAATTTTCCCTATCAACAATAAATGTAAGAAACAAAATGTACACAATCCCTATCACCTATTCCACAAATCCTCCACATAAATCGTTTCTTCTTAATTAATGGCGGACAAGAATAATTACATAAATATATATAATGTATTATTTGACTCACCGAATTTGTCCTATGTACATGTACCAACTATGTTTGTTGTATGTTTACCCACCAACTGAAAAAATACAACAGCATTAATTTGGTTCATCTAATAGTGTTTATCGTTAAAAAGGCAATAACTATATTGAACAGTGCTTCAATGGGACTGTACTCAATTAATATTTTTATGAATTCTGAATATTTGTCAGAGAAAATTTCAATTATCATAGAAAGCATAGCGCTAGCAAAATCAGGCTTGACTAATATACGGTTATTGAGTCAGGATGAGTTAGATTTAACAATTACAGAGATGATAAATTAAAGCTTGCAGTGCATACTATCATCGAAGCCCTAACATACACACACACAAAGCAATCAGCAAAAATGAACTCGTATTAATTGTAAACGTTCCCCAGTTGCAACAAGAGATTTATCAGAACATTCAAATTTTCCCTATCAACAATAAATGTAAGAAACAAAATGTACACAATCCCTATCACCTATTCCACAAATCCTCCACATACATCGTTTCTTCTTAATTAATGGCGGACAAGAATAATTACATAAATATACATAATGTATTATTTGACTCACCGAATTTGTCCTATGTACATGTACCAACTATGTTTGTTGTATGTTTACCCACCAACTGAAAAAATACAACAGCATTAATTTGGTTCATTTAATAGTGTTTATCGTTAACAAGGCAATAGCTATATTCAACAGCGCTTCAATGGGACTTTACTCAATTAATATTTTTATGAATTCTGAATATTTGTCAGAGAAAATTTCAACTATCATAGAAAGCATAGCGCTAGCAAAATCAGGATTGACAAATATACGGTTATTGAGTCAGGATGAGTTAAATTTAACAATTACAGATATAAGAAATTAAAGCTTGCAGTGCATATGACCATCGAAGCCCTAACATACACGAACACAAAGCAATCAGCAAAAATTAACTCGTATTAATTGAAAACTTTCCCCAGATGCAACAAGAGATTTATCAGAACATTCAAATTGTCCCTATCAACAATAAATGTATGAAAAAACATGTACACAATCCCTATCACCTATCCCACAAATTCTCCACATTCATCGTTTCTTCTTAATTAATGGCGGACAAGAATAATTACATAAATATATATAATGTATTATTTGACTCACCGAATTTGTCCTATGTACATGTACCAATTATGTTTGTTGTATGTTTACCCACCAACTGAAAAAATACAACAGCATTAATTTGGTTCATCATAGTGTTGATCGTTTAAAAGGCAATAACTATATTCAACAGCGCTTCAATGGGACTGTACTCAATTAATATTTTTATGAATTCTGAATATTTGTCAGAGAAAATTTCAACTATCATAGAAAGCATAGCGCTAGCAAAATCAGGATTGACAAATATACGGTTATTGAGTCAGGATGAGTTAAATTTAACAATTACAGATATAAGAAATTAAAGCTTGCAGTGCATATGACCATCGAAGCCCTAACATACACACACACAAAGCAATTAGCAAAAATGAACTCGAATTAATTGTAAACGTTACCCAGTTGCAACAAGAGATTAATCAGAATATTCAAATTTTCCCTATCAACAATGAATGTAAGAAACAACATGTACACAATCCCTATCACCTATTCCACAAATCCTCCACATACATCGTTTCTTCTTAATTAATGGTGGACAAGAATAATTACATAAATATATATAATGTATTATTTGACTCACCGAATTTGTCCTATGTACATGTACCAACTATGTTTGTTGTATGTTTACCCACCAACTGAAAAAATACAACAGCATTAATTTGGTTCATCTAATAGTGTTGATCGTTTAAAAGGCAATAACTATATTCAACAGCGCTTCAATGGGACTGTACTCAATTAATATTTTTAAGAATTCTGAATATTTGTCAGAGAAAATTTCAACTATCATAGAAACCATAACGCTAGCAAAATCGGGCCTAACAAATATATGGTTATTGGGTCAGGATGAGTTAGATTTAACAATTACAGATATAAGAAATTAAAGCTTGCAGTGCATATGACCATCGAAGCCCTAACATACACGAACACAAAGCAATCAGCAGAAATTAACTCGTATTAATTGTAAACTTTCCCCAGATGCTACAAGAGATTAATCAGAAAATTCAAATTTTCCCTATCAACAATAAATGTAAGAAACAAAATGTACACAATCCCTATCACCTATCCCGCCAATCCTCCACATACATCGTTTCTTCTTAATTAATGGCGGACAAGAATAATTACATAAATATATATAATGTATTATTTGACTCACCGAATTTGTCCTATGTACATGTACCAACTATGTTTGTTGTATGTTAACCCACCAACTGAAAAAATACAACAGCATTAATTTGGCTCATCTAATAGTGTTGATCGTTTAAAAGGCAATAACTATATTCAACAGCGCTTCAATGGGACTGTACTCAATTAATATTTTTAAGAATTCTGAATATTTGTCAGAGAAAATTTCAACTATCATAGAAAGCATAGCGCTAGCAAAATCAGGCTTGACAAATATCAAACAATTAGAGAGATAAGATATTAAAGCTTGCAGTGCATACGGTCATCGAAGCCCTAACATACACACACATTCCACAAATCCTCCACATACATCGTTTCTTCTTAATTAATGGCGGACAAGAATAATTACATAAATATATATAATGTATTATTTGACTCACCGAATTTGTCCTATGTACATGTACCAACTATGTTAGTTGTATGTTTACCCACCAACTGAAAAAATACAACATCATTAATTTGGTTCATCATAGTGTTGATCGTTTAAAAGGCAATAACTATATTCAACAGCGCTTCAATGGGACTGTACTCAATTAATATTTTTATGAATTCTAAATATTTGTCACAGAAAATTTCAACTATCATAGAAAGCATAGCGCTAGCAATATCAGGCATGACAAATATACGGTTTTTGGGTCAGGATGAGTTAGATTTAACAATTACAGATATAAGAAATTAAAGCTTGCAGTGCATATGACCATCGAAGCCCTAACATACACACACACAAAGCAATCAGCAAAAATGAACTCGTATTAATTGTAAACTTTCCCCAGATGCAACAAGAGATTTATCAGAGAATTCAAATTTTCCCTATCATTCCCCTATAGCAAAATCAGGCTTGACTAATATACGGTTATTGAGTCAGGATGAGTTAGATTTAACAATTACAGAGATAAGAAATTAAAGCTTGCAGTGCATACTATCATCGAAGCCCTAACATACACACACACAAAGCAATAAGCAAAAATGAACTCGAATTAATTGTAAACGTTCCCCAGTTGCAACAAGAGATTTATCAGAACATTCAAATTTTCCCTATCAACAATAAATGTAAGAAACAAAATGTACACAATCCCTATCACCTATTCCACAAATCCTCCACATAAATCGTTTCTTCTTAATTAATGGCGGACAAGAATAATTACATAAATATATATAATGTATTATTTGACTCACCGAATTTGTCCTATGTACATGTACCAACTATGTTTGTTGTATGTTTACCCACCAACTGAAAAAATACAACAGCATTAATTTGGTTCATCTAATAGTGTTTATCGTTAAAAAGGCAATAACTATATTGAACAGTGCTTCAATGGGACTGTACTCAATTAATATTTTTATGAATTCTGAATATTTGTCAGAGAAAATTTCAACTATCATAGAAAGCATAGCGCTAGCAAAATCAGGCTTGACTAATATACGGTTATTGAGTCAGGATGAGTTAGATTTAACAATTACAGAGATGATAAATTAAAGCTTGCAGTGCATACTATCATCGAAGCCCTAACATACACACACACAAAGCAATCAGCAAAAATGAACTCGTATTAATTGTAAACGTTCCCCAGTTGCAACAAGAGATTTATCAGAACATTCAAATTTTCCCTATCAACAATAAATGTAAGAAACAAAATGTACACAATCCCTATCACCTATTCCACAAATCCTCCACATAAATCGTTTCTTCTTAATTAATGGCGGACAAGAATAATTACATAAATATATATAATGTATTATTTGACTCACCGAATTTGTCCTATGTACATGTACCAACTATGTTTGTTGTATGTTTACCCACCAACTGAAAAAATACAACAGCATTAATTTGGTTCATTTAATAGTGTTTATCGTTAACAAGGCAATAGCTATATTCAACAGCGCTTCAATGGGACTTTACTCAATTAATATTTTTATGAATTCTGAATATTTGTCAGAGAAAATTTCAACTATCATAGAAAGCATAGCGCTAGCAAAATCAGGATTGACAAATATACGGTTATTGAGTCAGGATGAGTTAAATTTAACAATTACAGATATAAGAAATTAAAGCTTGCAGTGCATATGACCATCGAAGCCCTAACATACACGAACACAAAGCAATCAGCAAAAATTAACTCGTATTAATTGAAAACTTTCCCCAGATGCAACAAGAGATTTATCAGAACATTCAAATTGTCCCTATCAACAATAAATGTATGAAAAAACATGTACACAATCCCTATCACCTATCCCACAAATTCTCCACATTCATCGTTTCTTCTTAATTAATGGCGGACAAGAATAATTACATAAATATATATAATGTATTATTTGACTCACCGAATTTGTCCTATGTACATGTACCAATTATGTTTGTTGTATGTTTACCCACCAACTGAAAAAATACAACAGCATTAATTTGGTTCATCTAATAGTGTTTATCGTTAACAAGGCAATAACTATACTGAACAGTGCTTCAATGGGACTGTACTCAATTAATATTTTTATGAATTCTGAATATTTGTCAGAGAAAATTTCAACTATCATAGAAAGCATAGCGCTAGCAATATCAGGCATGACAAATATACGGTTTTTGGGTCAGGATGAGTTAGATTTAACAATTACAGATATAAGAAATTAAAGCTTGCAGTGCATATGACCATCGAAGCCCTAACATACACACACACAAAGCAATCAGCAGAAACTAACTCGTATTAATTGTAAACTTTCCCCAGATGCTACAAGAGATTAATCAGAATATTCAAATTTTCCCTATCAACAATAAATGTATGAAAAAACATGTACACAATCCCTATCACCCTTCCCACCAATCCTCCACATACATCGTTTCTTCTTAATTAATGGCGGACAAGAATAATTACATAAATATATATAATGTATTATTTGACTCACCGAATTTGTCCTATGTACATGTACCAACTATGTTTGTTGTATGTTTACCCACCAACTGAAAAAATACAACAGCATTAATTTGGTTCATCTAATAGTGTTGATCGTTTAAAAGGCAATAACTATATTCAACAGCGCTTCAATGGGACTGTACTCAATTAATATTTTTAAGAATTCTGAATATTTGTCAGAGAAAATTTCAACTATCATAGAAAGCATAGCGCTAGCAAAATCAGGCTTGACAAATATCAAACAATTAGAGAGATAAGATATTAAAGCTTGCAGTGCATACGGTCATCGAAGCCCTAACATACACACACACAATGCAATCAGCAAAAATGAACTCGTATTAATTATAAACGTTCCCCAGTTGCAACAAGAGATTTTTCAGAACATTCAAATTTTCCCTATCAACAATGAATGTAAGAAACAACATGTACACAATCCCTATCACCTATTCCACAAATCCTCCACATACATCGTTTCTTCTTAATTAATGGCGGACAAGAATATTTACATAAATATATATAATGTATTATTTGACTCACCGAATTTGTCCTATGTACATGTACCAACTATGTTTGTTGTATGTTTACCCACCAACTGAAAAAATACAACAGCATTAATTTGGTTCATCTAATAGTGTTGATCGTTTAAAAGGCAATAACTATATTCAACAGCGCTTCAATGGGACTGTACTCAATTAATATTTTTATGAATTCTAAATATTTGTCAGAGAAAATTTCAACTATCATAGAAAGCATAGCGCTAGCAATATCACGATGTCTCAGTGATTACTTCCTCCCCTTCCAAAATCGAGCGGGTCAGAGAGGCGTTCGAGGCGTTCGGCCTGTGCTCAGGGGCCAGACTGAACGTGGGGAAGACCATCGCGATCGACATCGGACACGTCACTCCAGCAACGAGGATCCACGTCCCATGGCTACGCACCGAGGAGCGTCTCCGGCTTCTCGGGATATTGTTCTCCAACAACATCCGCGAGGCCATGGCGCACAACTGGGACGTGGTGATCCAGAAGTTCCGGCAGTTGGTCTGGCTTCATCGTGTGAGAGACCTGAACCTGGCCCAGAAGGTGTTGCTTCTCAACACCTTCCTGCTCCCCAGGCTGTGGTTTGTCGCGTCTGTCTGTGGCGCTCGGCAGCGGGACGTTGCAAAGGTCTCTCACATGATTGGATCACTGCTGTGGAACGGCTCTGGTGGCATCCGCGTTCCTCTACTCCAGCTGGCGCTACCACGAGATCGCGGTGGACTTAATCTCCACATCCCCATCATCACCACACAATCGCTACTCACCAACCGGTACCTTGCGGAGCAAGGATGTTTGGTGATCGGGTCTCAGTATATCGCCAACGCTGGGAACCCACCCGACACCAACTCCGTCCCGTCGTCCTACCCCTGCCTCCGCAAGGTTATCCAGCACCTGGCATACGTGCCAGAGACCCTCCGACGATCGCCATCAACGCGAGGACTGAGACGCGCAGCAACAAACGCCCTACCGGACCCAAGGGTGGTTGGAGCTTCCCCACACACGCTGTGGAGAAGAGTGTGGGGAAACATAAGCTCCAGGATGCTGACGTCTGCACAACGTTCCGCCCTTTACCTGCTGGCAAACGGGAAGATCTCGCACGCGGAGCATCTTTTCCGAGCCGGCAGAGCCGACGCACCAACCTGCCCGTTTTGTACCGCTGTTGAGACCCTGGAGCACAAGTTTGCAGCATGTCCACGCGTTGCGTTAGCGTGGGACATCCTGCAGACCCGACTGCAACAAGTTGCTCCAGGGTCCCATTTTCGTTTGGTCGACCTGCACTGGCCCGCTCTAAACAGGATAAGAGCGGGCACACGCAGTGCAGTACTCTCCGTTTTTTCAAACTACATCATCCACATCATTGGAAACAATGATGTTGCGATTGATGTAGATGTCCTTTCATGTTCTTTGTAAATTAAGTATGTAAAGTAATGTCTATGTTTCCCGTCCAACACGTGCGACGGGAACTAAACCCATGTATTGTGATATAATAGTATGTAAGAAACAATTTACACCCATTAATAAATGTTCTTTTAAAAAAAAAAAAGCAATATCAGGCATGACAAATATACGGTTTTTGGGTCAGGATGAGTTAGATTTAACAATTACAGATATAAGAAATTAAAGCTTGCAGTGCATATGACCATCGAAGCCCTAACATACACACACACAAAGCAATCAGCAAAAATGAACTCGTATTAATTGTAAACTTTCCCCAGATGCAACAAGAGATTTATCAGAGAATTCAAATTTTCCCTATCATTCCCCTATAGCAAAATCAGGCTTGACTAATATACGGTTATTGAGTCAGGATGAGTTAGATTTAACAATTACAGAGATAAGAAATTAAAGCTTGCAGTGCATACTATCATCGAAGCCCTAACATTTATTACATTTATTACATTTATTACATTTATTAAATTGAAACTGTTCGCCTCAAGGGCTTTACAATAGTGGTCTTAAATCTATGGGAATTGGGTGAGGAGCCGGGAACGGAATTGGGAGATGGAAATATTGTAGTCAAACAAACGGCTAACGGCATTGAAGGACGACATAGAACGCAGTAGCGGATCGTTCTGGCCATAACATGTCCGACGTGTCGGCAGCAGAAAGGGGGGTCTATCACGAAGACGACGGGAAGGGATATAGAAAGGTAAATATGACAGGAGGGTAGGGGCGTCTAGGTTGTGGAGGAGGAGGTTGGCTATGAATAGGGATTGGGCATTCGAGTGTCGCCTCTGAACGCTTTGAAGTCCGAGCAAGTGACAACGCGAAGGATAGGAAGGAATAGGAGAGGATGGATCGTTAAGGAAACGCCTCGTGGCAAGACGGGTGAACTTGCGCTGCACGCCCTCCAGCCTGTTCATTGCTGTGACTCCCGCGGGGGTCCACACAACACAGGCATAGTCTAATATTGGGCGGACCCAACAGCAATACAGCGCCCTCAAACAAAAGATATCCCGCATTTCCGACGATATGCGCGTAATAAGGCCAAGTATCCTGTTCGCCCTATCTACAACTGAGTCGAGATGCACGTCGAAGGTGAGTGCTTCATCTAGCCACACTCCGAGGTCTCTCACTGTAGATACCCTCGACAGTGGAGAACCACAGAGAGCGTAACCAAAGCGGGACAGAGTCTGCGGGCGGCCAAACGACACGACACTGCACTTAGGCGGACAGAGTACCAGGCCGTTCGCGCTACACCAAGCTGAAAAGTCATCGAGGGATCGTTGGAGAAGTTGACAATCAGAGGAAGAGGATATGGGGAGGAAGATCTTTACATCGTCGGCGTATAGCAAATGCCCATCACTAGGGAGGACACTTACACAGTCGTTGATGAAGATGGAAAAGAGGAGAGGGCTCAGGACACTACCTTGCGGCACGCCGGAAGGACTGCCAAAGGGGAGAGAGAAGGCATTCTGCACCTTCACCCTGTAAGAGCGACCTGAGAGGAAGGATTGTAACCAGGATAGCAATGGATCGCCGATTCCAAGACGCTCAACTTTAGCCAACATCAAATTGTGTTGCAGACAGTCAAATGCAGATTTGAAGTCTGTATAAATGACGTCAACCTGACGACCAGAAGTGATGGCCGAATATAGACAGGTCATGAGCGACATTAAATTTGATGTGGTGGAACGGCGAGGCATGAATCCGTGTTGGTTAGGGGATATATAGGAATTAACACATGGAAGGAGGAAGGAGTGGACAACAGATTCGAGGACTTTGGAGACAGCGCACAACATACACACACACAAAGCAATCAGCAAAAATGAACTCGAATTAATTGTAAACGTTCCCCAGTTGCAACAAGAGATTTATCAGAACATTCAAATTTTCCCTATCAACAATAAATGTAAGAAACAACATGCACACAATCCCTATCACCTATTCCACAAATCCTCCACATAAATCGTTTCTTCTTAATTAATGGCGGACAAGAATAATTACATAAATATATATAATGTATTATTTGACTCACCGAATTTGTCCTATGTACATGAACCAACTATGTTTGTTGTATGTTTACCCACCAACTGAAAAAATACAACAGCATTAATTTGGTTCATCTAATAGTGTTGATCGTTAAAAAGGCAATAACTATATTGAACAGTGCTTCAATGGGACTGTACTCAATTAATATTTTTATGAATTCTGAATATTTGTCAGAGAAAATTTCAACTATCATAGAAAGCATAGCGCTAGCAAAATCAGGCTTGACTAATATACGGTTATTGAGTCAGGATGAGTTAGATTTAACAATTCCAGAGATAAGAAATTAAAGCTTGCAGTGCATACTATCATCGAAGCCCTAACATACACACACACAAAGCAATCAGCAAAAATGAACTCGTATTAATTGTAAACGTTCCCCAGTTGCAACAAGGGATTTATCAGAACATTCAAATTTTCCCTATCAACAATAAATGTAAGAAACAAAATGTACACAATCCCTATCACCTATTCCACAAATCCTCCACATACATCGTTTCTTCTTAATTAATGGCGGACAAGAATAATTACATAAATATATATAATGTATTATTTGACTCACCGAATTTGTCCTATGTACATGTACCAACTATGTTTGTTGTATGTTTACCCACCAACTGAAAAAATACAACAGCATTAATTTGGTTCATCTAATAGTGTTTATCGTTAACAAGGCAATAGCTATATTCAACAGCGCTTCAATGGGACTTTACTCAATTAATATTTTTATGAATTCTGAATATTTGTCAGAGAAAATTTTAACTATCATAGAAAGCAAAGCGCTAGCAAAATCAGGATTGACAAATATACGGTTATTGAGTCAGGATGAGTTAGATTTAACAATTACAGATATAAGAAATTAAAGCTTGCAGTGCATATGACCATCGAAGCCCTAACATACACGAACACAAAGCAATCAGCAAAAATTAACTCGTATTAATTGAAAACTTTCCCCAGATGCAACAAGAGATTTATCAGAACATTCAAATTGTCCCTATCAACAATAAATGTATGAAAAAACATGTACACAATCCCTATCACCTATCCCACAAATTCTCCACATTCATCGTTTCTTCTTAATTAATGGCGGACAAGAATAATTACATAAATATATATAATGTATTATTTGACTCACGTAATTTGTCCTATGTACATGTACCAACTATGTTTGTTGTATGTTTACCCACCAACTGAAAAAATACAACAGCATTAATTTGGTTCATCTAATAGTGTTGATCGTTTAAAAGGCAATAACTATATTCAACAGCGCTTCAATGGGACTGTACTCAATTAATATTTTTAAGAATTCTGAATATTTGTCAGAGAAAATTTCAACTATCATAGAAAGCATAACGCTAGCAAAATCGGGCCTAACAAATATATGGTTATTGGGTCAGGATGAGTTAGATTTAACAATTACAGATATAAGAAATTAAAGCTTGCAGTGCATATGACCATCGAAGCCCTAACATACACACACACAAAGCAATCAGCAAAAATGAACTCGTATTAATTGTAAACTTTCCCCAGATGCAACAAGAGATTTATCAGAAAATTCAAATTTTCCCTATCAACAATAAATGTACGAAAAACATGTACACAATCCCTATCACCTATCCCACCAATCCTCCACATACATCGTTTCTTCTTAATTAATGACGGACAAGAATAATTACATAAATATATATAATGTATTATTTGACTCACCGAATTTGTCCTATGTACATGTACCAACTATGTTTGTTGTATGTTTACCCACCAACTGAAAAAATACAACAGCATTAATTTGGTTCATCTAATAGTGTTGATCGTTTAAAAGGCAATAACTATATTCAACAGCGCTTCAATGGGACTGTACTCAATTAATATTTTTAAGAATTCTGAATATTTGTCAGAGAAAATTTCAACTATCAAAGAAAGCATAGCGCTAGCAAAATCAGGCTTGACAAATATCAAACAATTAGAGAGATAAGATATTAAAGCTTGCAGTGCATACGGTCATCGAAGCCCTAACATACACACACACAATGCAATCAGCAAAAATGAACTCGTATTAATTATAAACGTTCCCCAGTTGCAACAAGAGATTTATCAGAACATTCAAATTGTCCCTATCAACAATAAATGTATGAAAAAACATGTACACAATCCCTATCACCTATCCCACAAATTCTCCACATTCATCGTTTCTTCTTAATTAATGGCGGACAAGAATAATTACATAAATATATATAATGTATTATTTGACTCACGTAATTTGTCCTATGTACATGTACCAACTATGTTTGTTGTATGTTTACCCACCAACTGAAAAAATACAACAGCATTAATTTGGTTCATCTAATAGTGTTGATCGTTTAAAAGGCAATAACTATATTCAACAGCGCTTCAATGGGACTGTACTCAATTAATATTTTTATGAATTCTGAATATTTGTCAGAGAAAATTTCAACTATCATAGAAAGCATAGCGCTAGCAAAATCAGGCTTGACTAATATACGGTTATTGAGTCAGGATGAGTTAGATTTAACAATTACAGAGATAAGAAATTAAAGCTTGCAGTGCATACTATCATCGAAGCCCTAACATACACACACACAAAGCAATCAGCAAAAATGAACTCGTATTAATTGTAAACGTTCCCCAGTTGCAACAAGAGATTTATCAGAACATTCAAATTTTCCCTATCAACAATAAATGTAAGAAACAACATGTACACAATCCCTATCACCTATTCCACAAATCCTCCACATACATCGTTTCTTCTTAATTAATGGCGGACAAGAATAATTACATAAATATATATAATGTATTATTTGACTCACCGAATTTGTCCTATGTACATGTACCAACTATGTTTGTTGTATGTTTACCCACCAACTGAAAAAATACAACAGCATTAATTTGGTTCATCTAATAGTGTTTATCGTTAAAAAGGCAATAACTATATTGAACAGTGCTTCAATGGGACTGTACTCAATTAATATTTTTATGAATTCTGAATATTTGTCAGAGAAAATTTCAACTATCATAGAAAGCATAGCGCTAGCAAAATCAGGCTTGACTAATATACGGTTATTGAGTCAGGATGAGTTAGATTTAACAATTACAGAGATAAGAAATTAAAGCTTGCAGTGCATACTATCATCGAAGCCCTAACATACACACACACAAAGCAATCAGCAAAAATGAACTCGTATTAATTGTAAACGTTCCCCAGTTGCAACAAGAGATTTATCAGAACATTCAAATTTTCCCTATCAACAATAAATGTAAGAAACAAAATGTACACAATCCCTATCACCTATTCCACAAATCCTCCACATAAATCGTTTCTTCTTAATTAATGGCGGACAAGAATAATTACATAAATATATATAATGTATTATTTGACTCACCGAATTTGTCCTATGTACATGTACCAACTATGTTTGTTGTATGTTTACCCACCAACTGAAAAAATACAACAGCATTAATTTGGTTCATCTAATAGTGTTGATCGTTTAAAAGGCAATAACTATATTCAACAGCGCTTCAATGGGACTGTACTCAATTAATATTTTTAAGAATTCTGAATATTTGTCAGAGAAAATTTCAACTATCATAGAAGGCATAGCGCTAGCAAAATCAGGCATGACAAATATACGGTTATTGAGTCAGGATGAGTTAGATTTAACAATTACAGATATAAGAAATTAAAGCTTGCAGTGCATATGACCATCGAAGCCCTAACATACACGAACACAAAGCAATCAGCAAAAATTAACTCGTATTAATTGAAAACTTTCCCCAGATGCAACAAGAGATTTATCAGAACATTCAAATTGTCCCTATCAACAATAAATGTATGAAAAAACATGTACACAATCCCTTTCACCTATCCCACAAATTCTCCACATTCATCGTTTCTTCTTAATTAATAGCGGACAAGAATAATTACATAAATATATATAATGTATTATTTGACTCACCGAATTTGTCCTATGTACATGTACCAACTATGTTTGTTGTATGTTTACCCACCAACTGAAAAAATACAACAGCATTAATTTGGTTCATCTAATAGTGTTGATCGTTTAAAAGGCAATAACTATATTCAACAGCGCTTCAATGGGACTGTACTCAATTAATATTTTTAAGAATTCTGAATATTTGTCAGAGAAAATTTCAACTATCATAGAAGGCATAACGCTAGCAAAATCGGGCCTAACAAATATATGGTTATTGGGTCAGGATGAGTTAGATTTAACAATTACAGATATAAGAAATTAAAGCTTGCAGTGCATATGACCATCGAAGCCCTAACATACACGAACACAAAGCAATCAGCAGAAATTAACTCGTATTAATTGTAAACTTTCCCCAGATGCTACAAGAGATTAATCAGAAAATTCAAATTTTCCCTATCAACAATAAATGTATGAAAAACATGTACACAATCCCTATCACCTATCCCACCAATCCTCCACATACATCGTTTCTTCTTAATTAATGGCGGACAAGAATAATTACATAAATATATATAATGTATTATTTGACTCACCGAATTTGTCCTATGTACATGTACCAACTATGTTTGTTGTATGTTTACCCACCAACTGAAAAAATACAACAGCATTAATTTGGTTCATCTAATAGTGTTGATCGTTTAAAAGGCAATAACTATATTCAACAGCGCTTCAATGGGACTGTACTCAATTAATATTTTTAAGAATTCTGAATATTTGTCAGAGAAAATTTCAACTATCATAGAAAGCATAGCGCTAGCAAAATCAGGCTTGACAAATATCAAACAATTAGAGAGATAAGATATTAAAGCTTGCAGTGCATACGGTCATCGAAGCCCTAACATACACACACACAAAGCAATCAGCAAAAATGAACTCGTATTAATTATAAACGTTCCCCAGTTGCAACAAGAGATTTTTCAGAGAATTCAAATTTTCCCTATTAACAATGAATGTAAGAAACAACATGTACACAATCCCTATCACCTATTCCACAAATCCTCCACATACATCGTTTCTTCTTAATTAATGGCGGACAAGAATAATTACATAAATATATATAATGTATTATTTGACTCACCGAATTTGTCCTATGTACATGTACCAACTATGTTTGTTGTATGTTTACCCACCAACTGAAAAAATACAACAGCATTAATTTGGTTCATCTAATAGTGTTTATCGTTAAAAAGGCAATAACTATATTGAACAGTGCTTCAATGGGACTGTACTCAATTAATATTTTTATGAATTCTAAATATTTGTCAGAGAAAATTTCAACTATCATAGAAAGCATAGCGCTAGCAAAATCGGGCCTAACAAATATATGGTTATTGGGTCAGGATGAGTTAGATTTAACAATTACAGATATAAGAAATTAAAGCTTGCAGTGCAAATGACCATCGAAGCCATAACATACACACACACAAAGCAATCAGCAGAAATTAACTCGTATTAATTGTAAACTTTCCCCAGATGCTACAAGAGATTAATCAGAAAATTCAAATTTTCCCTATCAACAATAAATGTACGAAAAACATGTACACAATCCCTATCACCTATCACACAAATATTCCACATACATCGTTTCTTCTTAATTAATGGCGGACAAGAATAATTACATAAATATATATAATGTATTATTTGACTCACCGAATTTGTCCTATGTACATGTACCAACTATGTTTGTTGTATGTTTACCCACCAACTGAAAAAATACAACAGCATTAATTTGGTTCATCTAATAGTGTTGATCGTTAAAAGGCAATAACTATATTCAACAGCGCTTCAATGGGACTGTACTCAATTAATATTTTTAAGAATTCTGAATATTTGTCAGAGAAAATTTCAACTATCATAGAAAGCATAGCGCTAGCAAAATCAGGCTTGACAAATATCAAACAATTACAGATATAAGAAATTAAAGCTTGCAGTGCATACGGTCATCGAAGCCCTAACATACACACACACAATGCAATCAGCAAAAATGAACTCGTATTAATTATAAACGTTCCCCAGTTGCAACAAGAGATTTTTCAGAGAATTCAAATTTTCCCTATCAACAATGAATGTAAGAAACAACATGTACACAATCCCTATCATCTATTCCACAAATCCTCCACATACATCGTTTCTTCTTAATTAATGGCGGACAAGAATAATTACATAAATATATATAATGTATTATTTGACTCACCGAATTTGTCCTATGTACATGTACCAACTATGTTTGTTGTATGTTTACCCACCAACTGAAAAAATACAACAGCATTAATTTGGTTCATCTAATAGTGTTGATCGTTTAAAAGGCAATAACTATATTCAACAGCGCTTCAATGGGACTGTACTCAATTAATATTTTTATGAATTCTAAATATTTGTCAGAGAAAATTTCAACTATCATAGAAAGCATAGCGCTAGCAATATCAGGCATGACAAATATACGGTTTTTGGGTCAGGATGAGATAGATTTAACAATTACAGATATAAGAAATTAAAGCTTGCAGTGCATATGACCATCGAAGCCCTAACATACACACACACAAAGCAATCAGCAAAAATGAACTCGTATTAATTGTAAACTTTCCCCAGATGCAACAAGAGATTTATCAGAGAATTCAAATTTTCCCTATCATTCCCCTATAGCAAAATCAGGCTTGACTAATATACGGTTATTGAGTCAGGATGAGTTAGATTTAACAATTACAGAGATAAGAAATTAAAGCTTGCAGTGCATACTATCATCGAAGCCCTAACATACACACACACAAAGCAATCAGCAAAAATGAACTCGAATTAATTGTAAACGTTCCCCAGTTGCAACAAGAGATTTATCAGAACATTCAAATTTTCCCTATCAACAATAAATGTAAGAAACAACATGTACACAATCCCTATCACCTATTCCACAAATCCTCCACATACATCGTTTCTTCTTAATTAATGGCGGACAAGAATAATTACATAAATATATATAATGTATTATTTGACTCACCGAATTTGTCCTATGTACATGTACCAACTATGTTTGTTGTATTTTTACCCACCAACTGAAAAAATACAACAGCATTAATTTGGTTCATCTAATAGTGTTTATCGTTAAAAAGGCAATAACTATATTGAACAGCGCTTCAATGGGACTGTACTCAATTAATATTTTTATGAATTCTGAATATTTGTCAGAGAAAATTTCAACTATCATAGAAAGCATAGCGCTAGCAAAATCAGGCTTGACTAATATACGGTTATTGAGTCAGGATGAGTTAGATTTAACAATTACAGAGATAAGAAATTAAAGCTTGCAGTGCATACTATCATCGAAGCCCTAACATACACACACACAAAGCAATCAGCAAAAATGAACTCGTATTAATTGTAAACGTTCCCCAGTTGCAACAAGGGATTTATCAGAACATTCAAATTTTCCCTATCAACAATAAATGTAAGAAACAAAATGTACACAATCCCTATCACCTATTCCACAAATCCTCCACATAAATCGTTTCTTCTTAATTAATGGCGGACAAGAATAATTACATAAATATATATAATGTATTATTTGACTCACCGAATTTGTCCTATGTACATGTACCAACTATGTTTGTTGTATGTTTACCCACCAACTGAAAAAATACAACAGCATTAATTTGGTTCATCTAATAGTGTTTATCGTTAACAAGGCAATAGCTATATTCAACAGCGCTTCAATGGGACTTTACTCAATTAATGTTTTTTTGAATTCTAAATATTTGTCAGAGAAAATTTTAACTATCATAGAAAGCATAGCGCTAGCAAAATCAGGCTTGACTAATATACGGTTATTGAGTCAGGATGAGTTAGATTTAACAATTACAGAGATAAGAAATTAAAGCTTGCAGTGCATACTAACATACACACACACAAAGCAATCAGCAAAAATGAACTCGTATTAATTGTAAACGTTCCCCAGTTGCAACAAGAGATTTATCAGAACATTCAAATTTTCCCTATCAACAATAAATGTAAGAAACAAAATGAACACAATCCCTATCACCTATTCCACAAATCCTCCACATAAATCGTTTCTTCTTAATTAATGGCGGACAAGAATAATTACATAAATATATATAATGTATTATTTGACTCACCGAATTTGTCCTATGTACATGTACCAACTATGTTTGTTGTATGTTTACCCACCAACTGAAAAAATACAACAGCATTAATTTGGTTCATCTAATAGTGTTGATCGTTTAAAAGGCAATATCTATATTCAACAGCGCTTCAATGGGACTGTACTCAATTAATATTTTTAAGAATTCTGAATATTTGTCAGAGAAAATTTCAACTATCATAGAAAGCATAGCGCTAGCAAAATCAGGCTTGACAAATATCAAACAATTAGAGAGATAAGATATTAAAGCTTGCAGTGCATACGGTCATCGAAGCCCTAACATACACACACACAATGCAATCAGCAAAAATGAACTCGTATTAATTGTAAACGTTCCCCAGTTGCAACAAGAGATTTATCAGAGAATTCAAATTTTCCCTATCAACAATAAATGTAAGAAACAACATGTACACAATCCCTATCACCTATTCCACAAATCCTCCACATATATCGTTTCTTCTTAATTAATGGCGGACAAGAATAATTACATAAATATATATAATGTATTATTTGACTCACCGAATTTGTCCTATGTACATGTACCAACTATGTTTGTTGTATGTTTACCCACCAACTGAAAAAATACAACAGCATTAATTTGGTTCATCTAATAGTGTTTATCGTTAACAAGGCAATAACTATATTCAACAGCGCTTCAATGGGACTTTACTCAATTAATATTTTTATGAATTCTAAATATTTGTCAGAGAAAATTTCAACTTTCATAGAAAACATAGCGCTAGCAAAATCAGGCTTGACAAATATCAAACAATTAGAGAGATAAGATATTAAAGCTTGCAGTGCATACGGTCATCGAAGCCCTAACATACACAAACACAAAGCAATCAGCAAAAATGAACTCGTATTAATTGTAAACGTTCCCCAGTTGCAACAAGAGATTTATCAGAGAATTCAAATTTTCCCTATCAACAATAAATGTAAGAAACAACATGTACACAATCCCTATCACCTATTCCACAAATCCTCCACATACATCGTTTCTTCTTAATTAATGGCGGACAAGAATAATTACATAAATATATATAATGTATTATTTGACTCACCGAATTTGTCCTATGTACATGTACCAACTATGTTTGTTGTATGTTTACCCACCAACTGAAAAAATACAACAGCATTAATTTGGTTCATCTAATAGTGTTTATCGTTAAAAAGGCAATAACTATATTGAACAGTGCTTCAATGGGACTGTACTCAATTAATATTTTTATGAATTCTAAATATTTGTCAGAGAAAATTTCAACTATCATAGAAAGCATAGCGCTAGCAAAATCGGGCCTAACAAATATATGGTTATTGGGTCAGGATGAGTTAGATTTAACAATTACAGATATAAGAAATTAAAGCTTGCAGTGCAAATGACCATCGAAGCCATAACATACACGAACACAAAGCAATCAGCAGAAATTAACTCGTATTAATTGTAAACTTTCCCCAGATGCTACAAGAGATTAATCAGAAAATTCAAATTTTCCCTATCAACAATAAATGTACGAAAAACATGTACACAATCCCTATCACCTATCACACAAATATTCCACATACATCGTTTCTTCTTAATTAATGGCGGACAAGAATAATTACATAAATATATATAATGTATTATTTGACTCACCGAATTTGTCCTATGTACATGTACCAACTATGTTTGTTGTATGTTTACCCACCAACTGAAAAAATACAACAGCATTAATTTGGTTCATCTAATAGTGTTGATCGTTTAAAAGGCAATAACTATATTCAACAGCGCTTCAATGGGACTGTACTCAATTAATATTTTTAAGAATTCTGAATATTTGTCAGAGAAAATTTCAACTATCATAGAAAGCATAGCGCTAGCAAAATCAGGCTTGACAAATATCAAACAATTAGAGAGATAAGATATTAAAGCTTGCAGTGCATACGGTCATCGAAGCCCTAACATACACACACACAAAGCAATCAGCAAAAATGAACTCGTATTAATTATAAACGTTCCCCAGTTGCAACAAGAGATTTTTCAGAGAATTCAAATTTTCCCTATTAACAATGAATGTAAGAAACAACATGTACACAATCCCTATCACCTATTCCACAAATCCTCCACATACATCGTTTCTTCTTAATTAATGGCGGACAAGAATAATTACATAAATATATATAATGTATTATTTGACTCACCGAATTTGTCCTATGTACATGTACCAACTATGTTTGTTGTATGTTTACCCACCAACTGAAAAAATACAACAGCATTAATTTGGTTCATCTAATAGTGTTTATCGTTAAAAAGGCAATAACTATATTGAACAGTGCTTCAATGGGACTGTACTCAATTAATATTTTTATGAATTCTAAATATTTGTCAGAGAAAATTTCAACTATCATAGAAAGCATAGCGCTAGCAAAATCGGGCCTAACAAATATATGGTTATTGGGTCAGGATGAGTTAGATTTAACAATTACAGATATAAGAAATTAAAGCTTGCAGTGCAAATGACCATCGAAGCCATAACATACACGAACACAAAGCAATCAGCAGAAATTAACTCGTATTAATTGTAAACTTTCCCCAGATGCTACAAGAGATTAATCAGAAAATTCAAATTTTCCCTATCAACAATAAATGTACGAAAAACATGTACACAATCCCTATCACCTATCACACAAATATTCCACATACATCGTTTCTTCTTAATTAATGGCGGACAAGAATAATTACATAAATATATATAATGTATTATTTGACTCACCGAATTTGTCCTATGTACATGTACCAACTATGTTTGTTGTATGTTTACCCACCAACTGAAAAAATACAACAGCATTAATTTGGTTCATCTAATAGTGTTGATCGTTAAAAGGCAATAACTATATTCAACAGCGCTTCAATGGGACTGTACTCAATTAATCTACTCCCTATATTAATTGCGCTTAGATCAAAACAAATGCGTAGACTAATGTTTACATTAGTTCTTTAGATTAATGTTTACATTGGGCCCTCAATCGTTTTTGACGGCGGCGCGAGTAAACAAAACACACAGCCAAGCGCACTGGCTCAATCGATCGTCGTCGGTTTTCGTCAGTTTTCAGGACTAAAAATATAGGAAAACACCTTAACAATAAAAAAGACGCACTTTTATCTACTCCCTATATTAATTGCGCTTAGATCAAAACAAATGCGTAGACTAATGTTTACATTAGTTCTTTAGATTAATGTTTACATTGGGCCCTCAATCGTTTTTGACGGCGGCGCGAGTAAACAAAACACACAGCCAAGCGCACTGGCTCAATCGATCGTCGTCGGTTTTCGTCAGTTTTCAGGACTAAAAATATAGGAAAACACCTTAACAATAAAAAAGACGCACTTTTATCGCACTTACTAAATATATCTCTTCAGATAACTGCCTTGCCGGCGAGAAAACAAAATACCCATATCCGCGCTGGCTCACTCGATCGTCGCTTGAAACACACTTTAATAATAAAAAAAAGTTACACTTTCACTATTCCCATACTTACCTGCAGGTTTTCTTTATGATGATCACTACCTTCAAGGCAGTGCCTTGCCGGCGACTAAACACAACACACACAAATGCGTGTGCTGGCTCAATCGATCGTTCTTATCTACTCCCTATATTAATTGCGCTTGGATCAAAACAATGCCAATGTTTACATTCGACCGTCGACCGTCGACCGTCGACCGTCGACCGTCGACCGTCGACCGTCGACCGTCGACCGTCGACCGTGGACCGTGGACCGTCGACCGTGGACCGTCGACCGTGGACCGTAGACCGTCGACCGTTTTTAACAGCGGCGCGAGTAAACTAAACACACAGCCAAGCGCGCTGGCTCGATCGTCGATCGATCGGTTATCATCAATTTTTTTTTCGGGACTAAAAATCATCGACGTTTTTTTCGGGACTAAAAATATAGGCAAACACTTTAATAATAAAAAGACGCACTTAAACGCACTTTTACTCACTTACTGAAAGCATTTCTTGATGGTATTGACTGCCTTGCCGACGAGTAAACAAAACACACACATATGATTGCTGGCTCACTCGATCTTCGGTTTTCGGTTTTCAGAACTAAAAATATGAAATCAGAATGCATCCCGTCACAACTATAATATTACATTTTACTTTTTACTTTGACGATAAAAGAAAGCACTTTCAGCACTTTTAATCAACTTAACTGAAGGTTTTACTTAATACTGCGCGTGAAGCATGGTTCAACGGGCAGACCAAAACAATCACTGCCTTGCCGGCGACTTAACACAACACACACAAATGCGAGTGCTGGCTCAATCGATCGTTCTTATCGATCACTTTATACCAAGATCGCTTTATCACGTTATCATCACGATATACTATTTAAAATAACGGTTACGTATTCGAGAACCTATTCACTGCTTCTGCTTCTTTTCTATCCTCTTCGTTTCACTTCGTACCACTTCGTATTAATTTTGTCGCACGTACAGCAAATTTGCGAAAAATATACTTTTTGATAACAGATAATGATCTTGCCACACCGCCGTTAACAACGTTCTTATTGGTATTCTTTATGCAATGAATCGAACGATGGTTGGTATCTGGTTAGGTACTTTTAGTTCACACGCCTTCTTAAACACAACGTTGGTTTAGTTCGAGTGCTTAACCACGTGAGATAAGTTCATGTAATTATTATCAGTGAATCAGTGCCTACAGAAATTTTTGAAGGTAAGCTACATACTGAGTGTTTTAGTGTTTATTTAACTGATATATTCTTTTTATTCATCGTGATTGTGAGCAACAGTACAAATTAAGATCGACACTGTAAGTATACACCACAAACGTTTTTTTTTTTTAAAGTAAATTCTTTCCAGTAAGATAAATCCTTTTTCTATTTATAATATGCTAATCCATTCGCATGCGACCTTCGGGAATTGTAATTTTTGTGCGAAAAAAGTGCCAACGATGTCCGACGTTGAACATGGAGAACGGAAACGGCAACGCAGGCGCAGGCTCACGCCAATCGTATGGCAGCGGAGACAGTGGACCAACGGTCAGTGCGCTTGGCGGTAGAGCGGGCGCGGCGAGCTCGGAAACGCCAGCAATCGGCCGTTTGGCCACAGGGCAGCAGCAGGGCCGTCGAGGGTGCAGGAACCTCGCGTACTTCCGCACCCAGCATCAGCCTCCGTTGCAGCACGGCCACGTGAGACTGCGGACCAACGGACGATGCGCTTGGCGGTAGAGCGAGCGCGTCGAGCTCGGAAAACTATGTCCATACATTACCCGATCCTTTGCTGCTCTGCTGATGGCCACTTTCGTCTGCTGAAAGTGTTCGCACATGGTATGTGCCAACGTTGCATCATCGTTGCCTTTAGAGTGCCTTCACACTATGCTTCTTTTAAGTTCTTGCAGATTCTATTCTTTCAACCAACAGAGTCCTGCTGCCATCGAACGCGCCAAACCTTTGTCCATACATAATCTGATCCACTTGCTGCTCTGCTGATGGCCCCATTCGCCTGCTGATAGTGTTGGCACACGGTATGTGCCACGGTTGCATCATCGTTGCCTTCAGAGTGCCTTAACACTATGCTTCTTTTATGTTCTAGCAGATTCTATTCTTTCAACCAACAGAGTCCTGCTGCCAACGAATGCCTATGTCCATACATAAGCTGATCCACTTGCTGCCCTACTGATGGCCACATTTGCCTACTGATAGTGTTCGCACATGGTATGTGCCACGGTTGCATCATCGTTGCCTTCAGAGTGCCTTAACACTATGCTTCTTTTATGTTCTAGCAGATTCTATTCTTTCAACCAACAGAGTCCTGCTGCCAACGAATGCCTATGTCCATACATAAGCTGATCCACTTGCTGCCCTACTGATGGCCACATTTGCCTACTGATAGTGTTCGCACATGGTAAGTGCCACGGTTGCATCATCGTTGCCTTCAGAGTGCATTAACACTATGCTACGCTTATGTTCTTGCAGATTCTATTCTTCCAACCTACAGAGTCCTGCTGCCAACGAACGCGTCAAGCCTACGTCCATACATTAGCTGACTTACTTGCTGCCCTGCTGACGGCCACATTTGGCTGCTGATAGTGTTCGCACATGGTATGTACCTCTGTCGAATCAACGTTGCGCACAGAGTGCCTTCACATTATGCTGCGTTTATGTTCTTGCAGATTCTATTCTTCCAACCAACAGAGTCCTGCTGGCAACGAACGCCTATGTCCATACATTAGCTGATCCACTTGCTGCCCTGTTGACGACCACTTTCGCCTGCTGACAATGTTCGCACACGGTATGTACCTCCGTCGCATCAACGTTGCCTTCATAGTGCCTTCACATTATGCTGCGTTTATGTTCTTGCAGATTCTATTCTTTCAACCAACAGGGTCCTATTGCCATCGAACGCGCCCAGCTTACTTCCACACATTAGCTGATACACTTGCTGCCCTTCACTGATGATCATGCTTCCGAATTGAGTCAAATTATTTTTCCTCATTAACGACTGCTAAGTTATATAATGCTTGAAACTGATTTGTTTGAGGGTTTTTTTTAAATTAAAACCACTAAACTTCCTCGATGAGTTCTGAAGTACGAACGACTAAAACCCATTCCAGCGCCAACTTTCATAATATTTGAAGTCATAGGTTGCTTGGAGTGTAGCCTACTACAACATTTCCTATATGTTATTCCTATATTTTCCAGATAAGAAAAGTATGCTGCGATCAACCAGTATGCCATAGCCATGTGGTAGGAGATGACCCAGCGTTGGTTGCTGCGACGCTCCACAAAGTGAAATCAAAAATCCCAAACTGAATCAAAAGAACACAAAAACGCAAAACAAACGTCTTTATAAGTTGAAAACATTAGGAATTCAATTCTTTCAATTAATTTTTATTCATATTTCAGAACTCACAGACCTGTAAGACCAGGGGTCTGGGAGCGCCAGGATACCTGGCTACAAAAAACTAGTCGCACTTACTAAATATATCTCTTCAGATAACTGCCTTGCCGGCGAGAAAACAAAATACCCATATCCGCGCTGGCTCACTCGATCGTCGCTTGAAACACACTTTAATAATAAAAAAAAGTTACACTTTCACTATTCCCATACTTACCTGCAGGTTTTCTTTATGATGATCACTACCTTCAAGGCAGTGCCTTGCCGGCGACTAAACACAACACACACAAATGCGTGTGCTGGCTCAATCGATCGTTCTTATCTACTCCCTATATTAATTGCGCTTGGATCAAAACAATGCCAATGTTTACATTCGACCGTCGACCGTCGACCGTCGACCGTCGACCGTCGACCGTCGACCGTCGACCGTCGACCGTCGACCGTGGACCGTGGACCGTCGACCGTGGACCGTCGACCGTGGACCGTAGACCGTCGACCGTTTTTAACAGCGGCGCGAGTAAACTAAACACACAGCCAAGCGCGCTGGCTCGATCGTCGATCGATCGGTTATCATCAATTTTTTTTTCGGGACTAAAAATCATCGACGTTTTTTTCGGGACTAAAAATATAGGCAAACACTTTAATAATAAAAAGACGCACTTAAACGCACTTTTACTCACTTACTGAAAGCATTTCTTGATGGTATTGACTGCCTTGCCGACGAGTAAACAAAACACACACATATGATTGCTGGCTCACTCGATCTTCGGTTTTCGGTTTTCAGAACTAAAAATATGAAATCAGAATGCATCCCGTCACAACTATAATATTACATTTTACTTTTTACTTTGACGATAAAAGAAAGCACTTTCAGCACTTTTAATCAACTTAACTGAAGGTTTTACTTAATACTGCGCGTGAAGCATGGTTCAACGGGCAGACCAAAACAATCACTGCCTTGCCGGCGACTTAACACAACACACACAAATGCGAGTGCTGGCTCAATCGATCGTTCTTATCGATCACTTTATACCAAGATCGCTTTATCACGTTATCATCACGATATACTATTTAAAATAACGGTTACGTATTCGAGAACCTATTCACTGCTTCTGCTTCTTTTCTATCCTCTTCGTTTCACTTCGTACCACTTCGTATTAATTTTGTCGCACGTACAGCAAATTTGCGAAAAATATACTTTTTGATAACAGATAATGATCTTGCCACACCGCCGTTAACAACGTTCTTATTGGTATTCTTTATGCAATGAATCGAACGATGGTTGGTATCTGGTTAGGTACTTTTAGTTCACACGCCTTCTTAAACACAACGTTGGTTTAGTTCGAGTGCTTAACCACGTGAGATAAGTTCATGTAATTATTATCAGTGAATCAGTGCCTACAGAAATTTTTGAAGGTAAGCTACATACTGAGTGTTTTAGTGTTTATTTAACTGATATATTCTTTTTATTCATCGTGATTGTGAGCAACAGTACAAATTAAGATCGACACTGTAAGTATACACCACAAACGTTTTTTTTTTTTAAAGTAAATTCTTTCCAGTAAGATAAATCCTTTTTCTATTTATAATATGCTAATCCATTCGCATGCGACCTTCGGGAATTGTAATTTTTGTGCGAAAAAAGTGCCAACGATGTCCGACGTTGAACATGGAGAACGGAAACGGCAACGCAGGCGCAGGCTCACGCCAATCGTATGGCAGCGGAGACAGTGGACCAACGGTCAGTGCGCTTGGCGGTAGAGCGGGCGCGGCGAGCTCGGAAACGCCAGCAATCGGCCGTTTGGCCACAGGGCAGCAGCAGGGCCGTCGAGGGTGCAGGAACCTCGCGTACTTCCGCACCCAGCATCAGCCTCCGTTGCAGCACGGCCACGTGAGACTGCGGACCAACGGACGATGCGCTTGGCGGTAGAGCGAGCGCGTCGAGCTCGGAAAACTATGTCCATACATTACCCGATCCTTTGCTGCTCTGCTGATGGCCACTTTCGTCTGCTGAAAGTGTTCGCACATGGTATGTGCCAACGTTGCATCATCGTTGCCTTTAGAGTGCCTTCACACTATGCTTCTTTTAAGTTCTTGCAGATTCTATTCTTTCAACCAACAGAGTCCTGCTGCCATCGAACGCGCCAAACCTTTGTCCATACATAATCTGATCCACTTGCTGCTCTGCTGATGGCCCCATTCGCCTGCTGATAGTGTTGGCACACGGTATGTGCCACGGTTGCATCATCGTTGCCTTCAGAGTGCCTTAACACTATGCTTCTTTTATGTTCTAGCAGATTCTATTCTTTCAACCAACAGAGTCCTGCTGCCAACGAATGCCTATGTCCATACATAAGCTGATCCACTTGCTGCCCTACTGATGGCCACATTTGCCTACTGATAGTGTTCGCACATGGTATGTGCCACGGTTGCATCATCGTTGCCTTCAGAGTGCCTTAACACTATGCTTCTTTTATGTTCTAGCAGATTCTATTCTTTCAACCAACAGAGTCCTGCTGCCAACGAATGCCTATGTCCATACATAAGCTGATCCACTTGCTGCCCTACTGATGGCCACATTTGCCTACTGATAGTGTTCGCACATGGTAAGTGCCACGGTTGCATCATCGTTGCCTTCAGAGTGCATTAACACTATGCTACGCTTATGTTCTTGCAGATTCTATTCTTCCAACCTACAGAGTCCTGCTGCCAACGAACGCGTCAAGCCTACGTCCATACATTAGCTGACTTACTTGCTGCCCTGCTGACGGCCACATTTGGCTGCTGATAGTGTTCGCACATGGTATGTACCTCTGTCGAATCAACGTTGCGCACAGAGTGCCTTCACATTATGCTGCGTTTATGTTCTTGCAGATTCTATTCTTCCAACCAACAGAGTCCTGCTGGCAACGAACGCCTATGTCCATACATTAGCTGATCCACTTGCTGCCCTGTTGACGACCACTTTCGCCTGCTGACAATGTTCGCACACGGTATGTACCTCCGTCGCATCAACGTTGCCTTCATAGTGCCTTCACATTATGCTGCGTTTATGTTCTTGCAGATTCTATTCTTTCAACCAACAGGGTCCTATTGCCATCGAACGCGCCCAGCTTACTTCCACACATTAGCTGATACACTTGCTGCCCTTCACTGATGATCATGCTTCCGAATTGAGTCAAATTATTTTTCCTCATTAACGACTGCTAAGTTATATAATGCTTGAAACTGATTTGTTTGAGGGTTTTTTTTAAATTAAAACCACTAAACTTCCTCGATGAGTTCTGAAGTACGAACGACTAAAACCCATTCCAGCGCCAACTTTCATAATATTTGAAGTCATAGGTTGCTTGGAGTGTAGCCTACTACAACATTTCCTATATGTTATTCCTATATTTTCCAGATAAGAAAAGTATGCTGCGATCAACCAGTATGCCATAGCCATGTGGTAGGAGATGACCCAGCGTTGGTTGCTGCGACGCTCCACAAAGTGAAATCAAAAATCCCAAACTGAATCAAAAGAACACAAAAACGCAAAACAAACGTCTTTATAAGTTGAAAACATTAGGAATTCAATTCTTTCAATTAATTTTTATTCATATTTCAGAACTCACAGACCTGTAAGACCAGGGGTCTGGGAGCGCCAGGATACCTGGCTACAAAAAACTAGTATTTTTAAGAATTCTGAATATTTGTCAGAGAAAATTTCAACTATCATAGAAAGCATAGCGCTAGCAAAATCAGGCTTGACAAATATCAAACAATTACAGATATAAGAAATTAAAGCTTGCAGTGCATACGGTCATCGAAGCCCTAACATACACACACACAATGCAATCAGCAAAAATGAACTCGTATTAATTATAAACGTTCCCCAGTTGCAACAAGAGATTTTTCAGAGAATTCAAATTTTCCCTATCAACAATGAATGTAAGAAACAACATGTACACAATCCCTATCATCTATTCCACAAATCCTCCACATGCATCGTTTCTTCTTAATTAATGGCGGACAAGAATAATTACATAAATATATATAATGTATTATTTGACTCACCGAATTTGTCCTATGTACATGTACCAACTATGTTTGTTGTATGTTTACCCACCAACTGAAAAAATACAACAGCATTAATTTGGTTCATCTAATAGTGTTGATCGTTTAAAAGGCAATAACTATATTCAACAGCGCTTCAATGGGACTGTACTCAATTAATATTTTTATGAATTCTAAATATTTGTCAGAGAAAATTTCAACTATCATAGAAAGCATAGCGCTAGCAATATCAGGCATGACAAATATACGGTTTTTGGGTCAGGATGAGATAGATTTAACAATTACAGATATAAGAAATTAAAGCTTGCAGTGCATATGACCATCGAAGCCCTAACATACACACACACAAAGCAATCAGCAAAAATGAACTCGTATTAATTGTAAACTTTCCCCAGATGCAACAAGAGATTTATCAGAGAATTCAAATTTTCCCTATCATTCCCCTATAGCAAAATCAGGCTTGACTAATATACGGTTATTGAGTCAGGATGAGTTAGATTTAACAATTACAGAGATAAGAAATTAAAGCTTGCAGTGCATACTATCATCGAAGCCCTAACATACACACACACAAAGCAATCAGCAAAAATGAACTCGAATTAATTGTAAACGTTCCCCAGTTGCAACAAGAGATTTATCAGAACATTCAAATTTTCCCTATCAACAATAAATGTAAGAAACAACATGTACACAATCCCTATCACCTATTCCACAAATCCTCCACATACATCGTTTCTTCTTAATTAATGGCGGACAAGAATAATTACATAAATATATATAATGTATTATTTGACTCACCGAATTTGTCCTATGTACATGTACCAACTATGTTTGTTGTATTTTTACCCACCAACTGAAAAAATACAACAGCATTAATTTGGTTCATCTAATAGTGTTTATCGTTAAAAAGGCAATAACTATATTGAACAGCGCTTCAATGGGACTGTACTCAATTAATATTTTTATGAATTCTGAATATTTGTCAGAGAAAATTTCAACTATCATAGAAAGCATAGCGCTAGCAAAATCAGGCTTGACTAATATACGGTTATTGAGTCAGGATGAGTTAGATTTAACAATTACAGAGATAAGAAATTAAAGCTTGCAGTGCATACTATCATCGAAGCCCTAACATACACACACACAAAGCAATCAGCAAAAATGAACTCGTATTAATTGTAAACGTTCCCCAGTTGCAACAAGGGATTTATCAGAACATTCAAATTTTCCCTATCAACAATAAATGTAAGAAACAAAATGTACACAATCCCTATCACCTATTCCACAAATCCTCCACATAAATCGTTTCTTCTTAATTAATGGCGGACAAGAATAATTACATAAATATATATAATGTATTATTTGACTCACCGAATTTGTCCTATGTACATGTACCAACTATGTTTGTTGTATGTTTACCCACCAACTGAAAAAATACAACAGCATTAATTTGGTTCATCTAATAGTGTTTATCGTTAACAAGGCAATAGCTATATTCAACAGCGCTTCAATGGGACTTTACTCAATTAATATTTTTATGAATTCTGAATATTTGTCAGAGAAAATTTTAACTATCATAGAAAGCATAGCGCTAGCAAAATCAGGCTTGACTAATATACGGTTATTGAGTCAGGATGAGTTAGATTTAACAATTACAGAGATAAGAAATTAAAGCTTGCAGTGCATACTAACATACACACACACAAAGCAATCAGCAAAAATGAACTCGTATTAATTGTAAACGTTCCCCAGTTGCAACAAGAGATTTATCAGAACATTCAAATTTTCCCTATCAACAATAAATGTAAGAAACAAAATGAACACAATCCCTATCACCTATTCCACAAATCCTCCACATAAATCGTTTCTTCTTAATTAATGGCGGACAAGAATAATTACATAAATATATATAATGTATTATTTGACTCACCGAATTTGTCCTATGTACATGTACCAACTATGTTTGTTGTATGTTTACCCACCAACTGAAAAAATACAACAGCATTAATTTGGTTCATCTAATAGTGTTGATCGTTTAAAAGGCAATATCTATATTCAACAGCGCTTCAATGGGACTGTACTCAATTAATATTTTTAAGAATTCTGAATATTTGTCAGAGAAAATTTCAACTATCATAGAAAGCATAGCGCTAGCAAAATCAGGCTTGACAAATATCAAACAATTAGAGAGATAAGATATTAAAGCTTGCAGTGCATACGGTCATCGAAGCCCTAACATACACAAACACAAAGCAATCAGCAAAAATGAGCTCGTATTAATTATAAACGTTCCCCAGTTGCAACAAGAGATTTATCAGAGAATTCAAATTTTCCCTATCAACAATGAATGTAAGAAACAACATGTACACAATCCCTATCACCTATTCCACAAATCCTCCACATATATCGTTTCTTCTTAATTAATGGCGGACAAGAATAATTACATAAATATATATAATGTATTATTTGACTCACCGAATTTGTCCTATGTACATGTACCAACTATGTTTGTTGTATGTTTACCCACCAACTGAAAAAATACAACAGCATTAATTTGGTTCATCTAATAGTGTTTATCGTTAACAAGGCAATAACTATATTCAACAGCGCTTCAATGGGACTTTACTCAATTAATATTTTTATGAATTCTAAATATTTGTCAGAGAAAATTTCAACTTTCATAGAAAACATAGCGCTAGCAAAATCAGGCTTGACAAATATCAAACAATTAGAGAGATAAGATATTAAAGCTTGCAGTGCATACGGTCATCGAAGCCCTAACATACACAAACACAAAGCAATCAGCAAAAATGAACTCGTATTAATTGTAAACGTTCCCCAGTTGCAACAAGAGATTTATCAGAGAATTCAAATTTTCCCTATCAACAATAAATGTAAGAAACAACATGTACACAATCCCTATCACCTATTCCACAAATCCTCCACATACATCGTTTCTTCTTAATTAATGGCGGACAAGAATAATTACATAAATATATATAATGTATTATTTGACTCACCGAATTTGTCCTATGTACATGTACCAACTATGTTTGTTGTATGTTTACCCACCAACTGAAAAAATACAACAGCATTAATTTGGTTCATCTAATAGTGTTTATCGTTAAAAAGGCAATAACTATATTGAACAGTGCTTCAATGGGACTGTACTCAATTAATATTTTTATGAATTCTTAATATTTGTCAGAGAAAATTTCAACTATCATAGAAAGCATAGCGCTAGCAAAATCAGGCTTGACTAGTATACGGTTATTGAGTCAGGATGAGTTAGATTTAATAATTACAGAGATAAGAAATTAAAGCCTGCAGTGCATACTATCATCGAAGCCCTAACATACACACACACAAAGCAATCAGCAAAAATGAACTCGTATTAATTGTAAACGTTCCCCAGTTGCAACAAGAGATTTATCAGAGAATTCAAATTTTCCCTATCAACAATAAATGTAAGAAACAACATGTACACAATCCCTATCACCTATTCCACAAATCTTCCACATACATCGTTTCTTCTTAATTAATGGCGGACAAGAATAATTACATAAATATATATAATGTATTATTTGACTCACCGAATTTGTCCTATGTACATGTACCAACTATGTTTGTTGTATGTTTACCCACCAACTGAAAAAATACAACAGCATTAATTTGGTTCATCTAATAGTGTTTATCGTTAAAAAGGCAATAACTATATTGAACAGTGCTTCAATGGGACTGTACTCAATTAATATTTTTATGAATTCTTAATATTTGTCAGAGAAAATTTCAACTATCATAGAAAGCATAGCGCTAGCAAAATCAGGCTTGACTAGTATACGGTTATTGAGTCAGGATGAGTTAGATTTAACAATTACAGATATAAGAAATTAAAGCTTGCAGTGCATATGACCATCGAAGCCCTAACATACACGAACACAAAGCAATCAGCAAAAATTAACTCGTATTAATTGAAAACTTTCGCCACATGCAACAAGAGATTTATCAGAACATTCAGTCCCTATCAACAATAAATGTATGAAACAACATGTACATTATCCCTATCACCTATTCCACAAATTCTCCACATTCATCGTTTCTTCTTCATTAATGGCGGACAAGAATAATTACATAAATATATATAATGTATTATTTGACTCACGTAATTTGTCCTATGTACATGTACCAACTATGTTTGTTGTATGTTTACCCACCAACTGAAAAAATACAACAGCATTAATTTGGTTCATCTAATAGTGTTGATCGTTTAAAAGGTAATAACTATATTCAACAGCGCTTCAATGGGACTGTACTCAATTAATATTTTTAAGAATTCTGAATATTTGTCAGAGAAAATTTCAACTATCATAGAAAGCATAATGCTAGCAAAATCGGGCATAACAAATATATGGTTATTGGGTCAGGATGAGTTAGATTTAACAATTACAGATATAAGAAATTAAAGCTTGCAGTGCATATGACCATCGAAGCCCTAACATACACGAACACAAAGCAATCAGCAGAAATTAACTCGTATTAATTGTAAACTTTCCCCAGATGCTACAAGAGATTAATCAGAATATTCAAATTTTCCCTATCAACAATAAATGTATGAAAAAACATGTACACAATCCCTATCACCTATCCCACCAATCCTCCACATACATCGTTTCTTCTTAATTAATGGCGGACAAGAATAATTACATAAATATATATAATGTATTATTTGACTCACCGAATTTGTCCTATGTACATGTACCAACTATGTTTGTTGTATGTTTACCCACCAACTGAAAAAATACAACAGCATTAATTTGGTTCATCTAATAGTGTTGATCGTTTAAAAGGCAATAACTATATTCAACAGCGCTTCAATGGGACTGTACTCAATTAATATTTTTATGAATTCTAAATATTTGTCAGAGAAAATTTCAACTATCATAGAAAGCATAGCGCTAGCAATATCAGGCATGACAAATATACGGTTTTTGGGTCAGGATGAGTTAGATTTAACAATTACAGATATAAGAAATTAAAGCTTGCAGTGCATATGACCATCGAAGCCCTAACATACACACACACAAAGCAATCAGCAAAAATGAACTCGTATTAATTGTAAACTTTCCCCAGATGCAACAAGAGATTTATCAGAGAATTCAAATTTTCCCTATCATTCCCCTATAGCAAAATCAGGCTTGACAAATATACGGTTATTGAGTCAGGATGAGTTAGATTTAACAATTACAGAGATAAGAAATTAAAGCTTGCAGTGCATACTATCATCGAAGCCCTAACTTACACACACACAAAGCAATCAGCAAAAATGAACTCGTATTAATTGAAAACTTTCCCCAGTTGCAACAAGAGATTTATCAGAACATTCAAATTTTCCCTATCAACAATAAATGTATGAAAAAACATGTACACAATCCCTATCACCTATCCCACAAATCCTCCACATTCATCGTTTCTTCTTAATTAATGGCGGACAAGAATAATTACATAAATATATATAATGTATTATTTGACTCACCGAATTTGTCCTATGTACATGTACCAACTATGTTTGTTGTATGTTTACCCACCAACTGAAAAAATACAACAGCATTAATTTGGTTCATCTAATAGTGTTGATCGTTTAAAAGGCAATAACTATATTCAACAGCGCTTCAATGGGACTGTACTCAATTAATATTTTTAAGAATTCTGAATATTTGTCAGAGAAAATTTCAACTATCATAGAAAGCATAACGCTAGCAAAATCGGGCCTAACAAATATATGGTTATTGGGTCAGGATGAGTTAGATTTAACAATTACAGATATAAGAAATTAAAGCTTGCAGTGCATATGACCATCGAAGCCCTAACATACACGAACACAAAGCAATCAGCAGAAATTAACTCGTATTAATTGTAAACTTTCCCCAGATGCTACAAGAGATTAATCAGAAAATTCAAATTTTCCCTATCAACAATAAATGTACGAAAAACATGTACACAATCCCTATCACCTATCCCACCAATCCTCCACATACATCGTTTCTTCTTAATTAATGGCGGACAAGAATAATTACATAAATATATATAATGTATTATTTGACTCACCGAATTTGTCCTATGTACATGTACCAACTATGTTTGTTGTATGTTAACCCACCAACTGAAAAAATACAACAGCATTAATTTGGTTCATCTAATAGTGTTGATCGTTTAAAAGGCAATAACTATATTCAACAGCGCTTCAATCGGACTGTACTCAATTAATATTTTTAATAATTCTGAATATTTGTCAGAGAAAATTTCAACTATCATAGAAAGCATAGCGCTAGCAAAATCAGGCTTGACAAATATCAAACAATTAGAGAGATAAGATATTAAAGCTTGCAGTGCATACGGTCATCGAAGCCCTAACATACACACACACAAAGCAATCAGCAAAAATGAACTCGTATTAATTATAAACGTTCCCCAGTTGCAACAAGAGATTTATCAGAGAATTCAAATTTTCCCTATCAACAATGAATGTAAGAAACAACATGTACACAATCCCTATCACCTATTCCACAAATCCTCCACATACATCTTTTCTTCTTAATTAATGGCGGACAAGAATAATTACATAAATATATATAATGTATTATTTGACTCACCGAATTTGTCCTATGTACATGTACCAACTATGTTTGTTGTATGTTTACCCACCAACTGAAAAAATACAACAGCATTAATTTGGTTCATCTAATAGTGTTGATCGTTTAAAAGGCAATAACTATATTCAACAGCGCTTCAATGGGACTGTACTCAATTAATATTTTTATGAATTCTGAATATTTGTCAGAGAAAATTTCAACTATCATAGAAAGCATAGCGCTAGCAATATCAGGCATGACAAATATACGGTTTTTGGGTCAGGATGAGTTAGATTTAACAATTACAGATATAAGAAATTAAAGCTTGCAGTGCATATGACCATCGAAGCCCTAACATACACACACACAAAGCAATCAGCAAAAATGAACTCGTATTAATTGTAAACTTTCCCCAGATGCAACAAGAGATTTATCAGAGAATTCAAATTTTCCCTATCATTCCCCTATAGCAAAATCAGGCTTGACTAATATACGGTTATTGAGTCAGGATGAGTTAGATTTAACAATTACAGAGATAAGAAATTAAAGCTTGCAGTGCATACTATCATCGAAGCCCTAACTTACACACACACAAAGCAATCAGCAAAAATGAACTCGTATTAATTGTAAACGTTCCCCAGTTGCAACAAGAGATTTATCAGAACATTCAAATTTTCCCTATCATCAATAAATGTACACAAAACATGTACACAATCCCTATCACCTATCCCACAAATTCTCCACATTCATCGTTTCTTCTTAATTAATGGCGGACAAGAATAATTACATAAATATATATAATGTATTATTTGACTCACCGAATTTGTCCTATGTACATGTATCAACTATGTTTGTTGTATGTTTACCCACCAACTGAAAAAATACAACAGCATTAATTTGTTTCATCTAATAGTGTTTATCGTTAATAAGGCAATAGCTATATTCAACAGCGCTTCAATGGGACTTTACTCAATTAATATTTTTATGAATTCTGAATATTTGTCAGAGAAAATTTCAACTATCATAGAAAGCATAACGCTAGCAAAATCGGGCCTAACAAATATATGGTTATTGGGTCAGGATGAGTTAGATTTAACAATAACAGATATAAGAAATTAAAGCTTGCAGTGCATATGACCATCGAAGCCCTAACATACACGAACACAAAGCAATCAGCAGAAATTAACTCGTATTAATTGTAAACTTTCCCCAGATGCTACAAGAGATTAATCAGAAAATTCAAATTTTCCCTATCAACAATAAATGTACGAAAAACATGTACACAATCCCTATCACCTATCCCACCAATCCTCCACATACATCGTTTCTTCTTAATTAATGGCGGACAAGAATAATTACATAAATATATATAATGTATTATTTGACTCACCGAATTTGTCCTATGTACATGTACCAACTATGTTTGTTGTATGTTTACCCACCAACTGAAAAAATACAACAGCATTAATTTGGTTCATCTAATAGTGTTGATCGTTTAAAAGGCAATAACTATATTCAACAGCGCTTCAATCGGACTGTACTCAATTAATATTTTTAAGAATTCTGAATATTTGTCAGAGAAAATTTCAACTATCATAGAAAGCATAGCGCTAGCAAAATCAGGATTGACAAATATACGGTTATTGAGTCAGGATGAGTTAGATTTAACAATTACAGATATAAGAAATTAAAGCTTGCAGTGCATATGACCATCGAAGCCCTAACATACACGAACACAAAGCAATCAGCAAAAATTAACTCGTATTAATTGAAAACTTTCCCCAGATGCAACAAGAGATTTATCACAACATTCAAATTGTCCCTATCAACAATAAATGTATGAAAAAACATGTACACAATCCCTATCACCTATTCCACAAATCCTCCACATACATCGTTTCTTCTTAATTAATGGCGGACAAGAATAATTACATAAATATATATAATGTATTATTTGACTCACCGAATTTTTCCTATGTACATGTACCAACTATGTTTGTTGTATGTTTACCCACCAACTGAAAAAATACAACAGCATTAATTTGGTTCATCTAATAGTGTTTATCGTTAACAAGGCAATAACTATATTGAACAGTGCTTCAATGGGACTGTACTCAATTAATATTTTTATGAATTCTGAATATTTGTCAGAGAAAATTTTAACTATCATAGAAAGCATAACGCTAGCAAAACCGGGCCTAACAAATATATGGTTATTGGGTCAGGATGAGTTAGATTTAACAATTACAGATATAAGAAATTAAAGCTTGCAGTGCATATGACCATCGAAGCCCTAACATACACGAACACAAAGCAATCAGCAGAAATTAACTCGTATTAATTGTAAACTTTCCCCAGATGCTACAAGAGATTAATCAGAAAATTCAAATTTTCCCTATCAACAATAAATGTACGAAAAACATGTACACAATCCCTATCACCTATCCCACCAATCCTCCACATACATCTTTTCTTCTTAATTAATGGCGGACAAGAATAATTACATAAATATATATAATGTATTATTTGACTCACCGAATTTGTCCTATGTACATGTACCAACTATGTTTGTTGTATGTTTACCCACCAACTGAAAAAATACAACAGCATTAATTTGGTTCATCTAATAGTGTTGATCGTTTAAAAGGCAATAACTATATTCAACAGCGCTTCAATCGGACTGTACTCAATTAAAATTTTTAAGAATTCTGAATATTTGTCAGAGAAAATTTCAACTATCATAGAAAGCATAGCGCTAGCAAAATCAGGCTTGACAAATATCAAACAATTAGAGAGATAAGATATTAAAGCTTGCAGTGCATACGGTCATCGAAGCCCTAACATACACACTGTCAAAAGCAGAGGATGCGTGAACCACATTCGGATAGGAAGAGTGAGACGACCATAGGTCACCAAAAAGCAGAGGATGCGTGAACCACAAACGTCACAGAAAACATCGCCTCGCAACGATGTTTTCGTCTCTCGCCCTTTAAAAGGAACAGCGCGCGAGCGACTCGACCAGTACGGAAAACAATATAGGCAAATAAAGTAAAATTTTGGTCCTGCGCGGCAGGCCACCTAAGATTCACGAAAAGCCTCATTCTTTCCGTAACATTCCAAAATTTTACTTCGGATAAAAAAAGTTGTGCCAAAGTTGTGAGACAAATTGTGAAGTATCGTGTCCCGAAAGGCTTCGAAATGGAGAGTGACCAGCAGCAGGAGCAAGCGCAGAGCATGGCGCGAGGGGAAACCCTGCCCGCGACGTACCGCACGGCGGGACGCGAAGGCGTCCGTGAAGGATCCGCAACGCCGTCCGGTCCGGATCCATCGCGCGAAGCGTTCCTGGCTGTGGTTGGTGAGGACCGCACAAATTGTCCGCAGGATGACCCAGTGCATGAACCAGCGTACAGCATGACGTGGGAGGAAATCCTGCCCGCGACGCACCGTACGGCGGGACGCGACGGCGTCCGTGAAGGCATAGTAACGCCGTACGGTCCGGATCTATCGCGTAGGACAGTTCATGCTCCGGCGGATCAGCACCATACATCGACGGACATCCGAACGACCGAGGCAGCTTTTGTGCGAAGAATCTCCGAGCACGATCCGTTGGAGCGCGAACGTCTTCGACGCAAACTTGAGCTCCAATTGGCGTTGATCGCGCTCGACGAAAATTATCCGGCAACAACCGCGCTGAATTGCCGCACGGAGGAGGTGCACAGCCATCGCGATTGTACGTGGGGTCAGCAACCGGTCGCACCGAGCGCGGCTCCGACAACCGGTCCTCAGCCCGTACAGGCGCCACCAACACCGAGAGGACGTTCCACACGCGCGGACAACACGACACCTGCATACGATTACTCTACACACGCAGCCGAAAGGACGACACCATTACTAACGAGACACTCAGGAATGCCCGCTGGAGCCGCGGCACCAGCCCTCGGGCACTCAACGCTACTAGCCGGATCCACTACACTACCACCAGGACACACGACACAACCGGGGTATGTACCACACACACGCTATTCCAACGCTCACGTAAACACACATGGAGGGGAATTCACGTATCCGGGGCAGTATGGCAGTACGACGTTAAACGAGAGCCAGAGGATCGCCCGTAAAGGAGTGAACCGCGATCTACCATCCTTCTCTGGTGCGATTGAGGAATGGCCGCTATTCATCGCGACATACAACACGACGAATAATGCGTGCGGGTATAGTGATGCAGAAAACACGATTAGATTGCAGCACGCATTGAAGGGTGCTGCTCGAGAGACCGTGGGGCATTTATTGTCGTTCCCAGCCGGGTTGAATGATGTTATCGCGACGCTGAAAGCGCGATTTGGTAGGCCCGACCTTATAGTCGAACACATGATCGAGAAGGTGAGAAAAATGGCCACCCCGCGTATTGAAAGGCTAGAAACAATCGTTGAATTCGGCTATGCGGTAAAGAGATTGATAGCGGCGGTGCAAGCGTCTGGCATCCAAGGCTTTATGTATGATGTGGCCCTCCTGAAAGAATTAGTGAGAAAGGTACCGTCAGTGCTGGTTATAGATTGGGTGAGACACAAAAAGACACTCCCCGAAGTAACTTTGCTCCAGTTCGGCGAGTGGTGTGGGGAACTGGCGGCCGATTTGTGCAGCGTGGTGGATAGTCCAGTCACTGGCGCGGGAAACGAAAGGATTCAGGAAAGTTTTGATCGAAGTAAACCGCTCGGGCTGCAGCGATTCAAGCCGCACAACGCACCACAGGAAAGACGCCTGAACCAGGGACCATTCGGGACCAGAGCTTATGCTAATGCGCATGTGGAGCGTAGGGAGCCAATCCGTAACATGTCAGGCTTGTCACAGTGTTTCGTGTGCGGGGGACAATGTACGTCTTTTGCCAAGTGTAACGGTTTTTTAGCGTCGTCAGTTGCAGCTAGAAGAGCCGTCATCAACCAAGGAAAGTTCTGCCGTAGGTGCCTTGGTGCCCACAAGACGAGATGCAGCATAACGGAGGCTTGTGGTGTGAACGGGTGCGAGGCGAAGCACCACGCGATGCTGCACCTCGACTACGACGACGCTGGAAGCAAGGCGAGACCACAGGAAACGAGGCTTAACCATCATCTCTCAAACCAGAGTCATGCGCTGCTGAAATACTTACCAGTAACCTTGCATGGCCCGAAAGGCAGTAGGGAAGTTTATGCTCTTCTGGATGACGGCTCTACATCCACATTCATGGAGCACACGCTCCTGAACGAGTTGGGTTTAAAAGGAACTCCGAGCCCTCTCTGCCTGCAATGGACGGGAGACGTGACGCGTGAGGAGAAGGAGTCGGTACGACTGGCTGTTCAGGTAACAGGACGAAACAAATCGTCACCGGTGTACGAGCTTACAGACGTTCATACGGTGCGAGAGCTAGCTTTGCCGTCGCAATCGATATGCATGTCGGAGATGGCAGAAGTATACCGCCATTTAAAAGGAATCCCAGCAGAATCGTACCGCGACGCTGTCCCTCGTATGCTCATAGGGGTGAACAACTGCAGGTTTGGTCAAACCCTTCGGAGCGTGGAAGGGAAAAATGATGAGCCCGTTGCTTCAAAGACCCGACTTGGATGGGTTATAGGTGGTCCATGTTCTGCGCGATCGCGCGCAGGCGGATCCCCTCTCGCTGGCTTTCATTCGTGCGCATGTGACCGATCCGCGGACGACAGACTCATTGACGCAGTTAAGGAGCATTTCGCCATAGAGTCACTCGGAATTATACGCCCAGCGCGATGCGCACAATCCAAGGAAGACGAACGGGCGCGAATGCTGCTAGATCGCGAAACCAAACTCATCGGCGACCGCTATGAAACCGGGCTGCTGTGGCGCAGTGACGACATCAGGCTTCCGTGCAACAAGGCCTCTGCGGTGAAGCGGTATGTATGCCTTAAACGAAAATTAGAAAAAGATCCCGTTTTAGCGAAAGCAGTAGCAGTAAAGATGCAAGAATACGTCACTAAAGGATACATTCGACGCCTAAGCCACACGGAAGTAGCGCAGAAACACACGAATGATTGGTACCTTCCGGTATTCCCGGTAACCAATCCGAACAAACCCGGGAAGATCCGCATGGTTTTCGACGCCGCAGCCAAGGTCAGCGGGGTAAGCCTGAACTCCTACCTCTTGACCGGACCGGATCTGCTGACCAGCCTTCTGTCGGTTCTGTTCAAGTTTCGGGAACATCGTGTCGGATTCGCAGGGGACATTCGCGAAATGTTCCACCAGGTAGCTATGCGGAAACAGGATCAACGCAGTCAGATGATCCTGTGGGATGGCGACGGACCAGACGGTGATCCAGCGGTCTACGCCATGACCGTAATGACGTTCGGCGCAGCATGCTCCCCTACAAGTGCCCAGTACGTTAAGAATCGGAACGCAGATCGCTTCGCCGAGCATCATCCCAGAGCGGTAGCTTGCATAAAAGATGAGCACTACGTAGACGATCTGCTTGCTAGTGTGGAAACCGATCAGGAAGCCATAGAGCTCGCGGAGACCGTCCGTTACATCCACGGCAAAGGTGGGTTCGACATCAGGAACTGGGTTTCCAATTCGAGGGCTGTATCTGCAAGGCTGCACGGTGATCCAGGAGACGGCAGCGTCAACATGAACCACGGGTCCGCCACAGAGAAAGTCTTAGGGATGTGGTGGGACACTTTCACCGATGTGTTCACTTTCCGCCTGTCCCCGAAGCTTGAAGAAGTGCTTCCGTATGGAAGTAAGCCGGTGACCAAACGAGAGCTGTTACGAACTCAGATGAGCGTGTACGACCCGATGGGACTTCTGAGCCACTTCATTATGTACATAAAGGTCTTGCTACAGGAGGTTTGGCGCGGAGGCTATGGGTGGGACCAACAGATAGACGAGCGGATGAGCGAAAAGTGGAAGATCTGGCTACGAGTCCTTCCGGAGGTTGAAAAAGTCACCGTGCCGAGGTGCTATCGGAAACTAACTTCGGCTCTGGCAAGGGTGGAGCTTCACGTGTTTTGTGATGCGAGCGAGAACGGAATGGCGGCGGTGGCGTACTTTCGGTTCAACGAGGGTGGAGCGATTGAATGCAGCCTCGTAGGAGCTAAGACAAGAGTCGCCCCACTGAAGTTTGTATCGATTCCCCGACTCGAACTCCAGGCCGCGGTAATAGGGGCTCGACTAGCTGTGGCGATCCGCAACAGCCATCGCATCCATATAAGCCGCACGATATTCTGGACCGATTCGCGCAACGTATTAAGCTGGTTGTACTCCGACCATCGTCGGTACAATCAATTTGTGGCGTTCCGGGTGGGAGAAATCCTCGAAATCACCGAGGCGGAGCACTGGCGCTGGATTCCCACGAAATTGAACGTGGCAGACGACGGAACAAAGTGGACGAAACCCCTTGACCTTTCTCCGGAGACGCGATGGTTCCGCGGTCCGTCCTTTTTATGGGGAAACGAGTCCGATTGGCCGGCACAAGAACAACCTACCAAGAACACGACAGAGGAACTACGGGCAAGTGTGAGCCATCACCGAGTGGTAGATTCGGTAATCCAGTTCGAGCGATTCTCGCGATGGAGAAGGGCTCTACGCGCCGTGGCCTACGTTCGGCGGTTTGCGACGAACACGCGCAACAGAGCGAGGAACGAGAAAGCACAAACGGGACCGCTAACCCAGGAGGAACTAGCGTGGGCAGAGCGCGAAATGATTAAGGCAATGCAAAGAGAAACTTATCAACACGAAATCCATCAGCTGGGAAACAAGGAGAAAAAGTACCCTTGGCAGAGAGGAGTTGATAAGAGTAGCCCGCTCTACAAGCTTTCACCCGTACTCGACGAAACCGGGATGTTAAGAGTGGGAGGACGCTTGTCCGACTGTGCGGGAATAGCCGAACCGCTGAGAGCGCCGATCATCCTACCACGTAACCACTACGGGACCGATTTGCTGATCCAAGCCTACCATGAGCGCCACAAACACTGCTGCCACAGCACGGTAATAAACGAAATCCGATCGCGCTACCACGTACCCCGATTATTAGCAGAATACCGGCGGGTCAGGAATCGGTGCCAGAGATGCAAGATAATCAACGCAGTTCCGGAGCCTCCCCTGATGGGTGTCATACCGTACCAGCGTGTTGCCGTAGGACAGCCTGCCTTCACGTTCACCGGTATTGATTATTTTGGGCCGATTGTGGTAGCAATAGGTCGTCGCGTGGAGAAGCGTTGGGGCGTAATTTTTACCTGCCTGACGAGCAGGGCAGTACATCTAGAGACGGCCTACTCACTCACCACTGCTTCGTGCATCCTAGCAATCCGTCGCTTCATAGCGAGACGTGGGACGCCTCGAGAAATTTTGAGCGATCGCGGGACGAACTTCGTTGGTGCGTCGCGAGAACTGGCGGACGCCATACGTGAAGTGGATAATCATGCGTTGATGGAGGAGTTCACGGGGCCAAACACCAAGTGGGTTTTTAATCCGCCGGGAGCGCCGCACTTCGGGGGATGCTGGGAGCGTCTGATTCAATCGGTAAAAAAGGTCCTGGCTGGGTTCGAGTTTCCTAGGCGACCGACGGATGAGGTGCTTACATCTACGCTAACCGAAATCGAAAAGATCCTTAATTCCAGGCCGCTTACATACGTACCGATGGATAACGAGTTGGAAGGACCAATTACGCCGAACCATTTGCTCCTGGGAAGTTCGGACGGCAGCAAACCTCCAGTCATCTTCTGCGACGAGGCGGCGGCCCTCAGATCGACCTGGAAAGCAGCACAAAGAAATGCGGATTTATTCTGGCAAAAGTGGACCGCGGAGTACTTACCGACGCTCACCAGGCGCTCGAAATGGTTCGAGCCGGTCCGCCCGATAACAGAAGGGGACCTCGTAGTCATTGTTGATGGAGGTCTACCGCGGAATTGCTGGCCGAGGGGCCGGGTCACTGCTGTAGTGCGAGCGAAAGACGGACAAGTGAGGCAGGCTACGGTGAGGACGGCAGGCGGAATTTATGTACGGCCGGCGCATAAGTTGGCCTTATTAGACGTTGTGAAAAGTTAGGTGCTTGTTAGGATAAACACTGTGCTTTATGAGATGGATCGCACTAGAACAGGGTTTTTCGATAACTGCCGATTTTGACAAGTGTCGGATAGGAAGAGTGAGACGACTATAAGTCACCTCACTGAGGCGGAGGATGTCAAAAGCAGAGGATGCGTGAACCACATTCGGATAGGAAGAGTGAGACGACCATAGGTCACCAAAAAGCAGAGGATGCGTGAACCACAAACGTCACAGAAAACATCGCCTCGCAACGATGTTTTCGTCTCTCGCCCTTTAAAAGGAACAGCGCGCGAGCGACTCGACCAGTATGGAAAACAATATAGGCAAATAAAGTAAAATTTTGGTCCTGCGCGGCAGGCCACCTAAGATTCACGAAAAGCCTCATTCTTTCCGTAACACACACACACAAAGCAATCAGCAAAAATGAACTCGTATTAATTATAAACGTTCCCCAGTTGCAACAAGAGATTTATCAGAGAATTCAAATTTTCCCTATCAACAATGAATGTAAGAAACAACATGTACACAATCCCTATCACCTATTCCACAAATCCTCCACATACATCGTTTCTTCTTAATTAATGGCGGACAAGAATAATTACATAAATATATATAATGTATTATTTGAATCACCGAATTTGTCCTATGTACATGTACCAACTATGTTTGTTGTATGTTTACCCACCAACTGAAAAAATACAACAGCATTAATTTGGTTCATCTAATAGTGTTGATCGTTTAAAAGGCAATAACTATATTCAACAGCGCTTCAATGGGACTGTACTCAATTAATATTTTTATGAATTCTAAATATTTGTCAGAGAAAATTTCAACTATCATAGAAAGCATAGCGCTAGCAATATCAGGCATGACAAATATACGGTTTTTGGGTCAGGATGAGTTAGATTTAACAATTACAGATATAAGAAATTAAAGCTTGCAGTGCATATGACCATCGAAGCCCTAACATACACACACACAAAGCAATCAGCAAAAATGAACTCGTATTAATTGTAAACTTTCCCCAGATGCAACAAGAGATTTATCAGAGAATTCAAATTTTCCCTATCATTCCCCTATAGCAAAATCAGGCTTGACTAATATACGGTTATTGAGTCAGGATGAGTTAGATTTAACAATTACAGAGATAAGAAATTAAAGCTTGCAGTGCATACTATCATCGAAGCCCTAACATACACACACACAAAGCAATCAGCAAAAATGAACTCGAATTAATTGTAAACGTTCCCCAGTTGCAACAAGAGATTTATCAGAACATTCAAATTTTCCCTATCAACAATAAATGTATGAAAAAACATGTACACAATCCCTATCACCTATCCCACAAATTCTCCACATTCATCGTTTCTTCTTAATTAATGGCGGACAAGAATAATTACATAAATATATATAATGTATTATTTGACTCACCGAATTTGTCCTATGTACATGTATCAACTATGTTTGTTGTATGTTTACCCACCAACTGAAAAAATACAACAGCATTAATTTGGTTCATCTAATAGTGTTTATCGTTAACAAGGCAATAGCTATATTCAACAGCGCTTCAATGGGACTTTACTCAATTAATATTTTTATGAATTCTGAATATTTGTCAGAGAAAATTTCAACTATCATAGAAAGCATAACGCTAGCAAAATCGGGCCTAACAAATATATGGTTATTGGGTCAGGATGAGTTAGATTTAACAATTACAGATATAAGAAATTAAAGCTTGCAGTGCATATGACCATCGAAGCCCTAACATACACGAACACAAAGCAATCAGCAGAAATTAACTCGTATTAATTGTAAACTTTCCCCAGATGCTACAAGAGATTAATCAGAAAATTCAAATTTTCCCTATCAACAATAAATGTACGAAAAACATGTACACAATCCCTATCACCTAGTACGCTCACAACTACCAAGCGATAAGGACGTTGTTTTTTGTGAGACTAAAACATCATTTGGAAATGGCAGGAGTGCGAAAGTGGGAGAATGCGCTAAGGATTAGCTTTGCGCAGCTCCAATTTAAGCCGTCGAAGGAAGAGACTTACGATCTCATCGCAAAGATGCTTATTGCAAAGGAGCATTTTGTGCGAGTGCATTTTGCGTCGATACACGCAACTGTGTACATCCAGATGGCCACTTTGGAGCAGGCACAGGAAGTGGTGGAAAGGTGCCGTGGCAAGTACGGCAAAACCATCGACGGAAAGTTCCACCCGTACGATATTGCCATGGAAGATGGCGCCTCGGATATCATTCTTCAGGATCTGCCGTATTTTGTTACGGACGACGAGATTCGGAAAGAGATGCAAAAGTACGGCGAGGTCATCGAAATCTGGGAGAAGCGTCATCCAGAAGGTACCCCGCTGGCTGGTATCCTTATGGGTGTGCGTGTAGTCCGGATGATACGAAAGAATCCGATAAACTCGCACATCATCATCGGCGGCGAAATGACCCAGGCGATGTACCGCGGTCAAATACAGACGTGCCGTGTGTGTGGGCAGCGTGTCCACCACGGTGTAAAGTGTGCACAAAATCGAATTGAAAATTCGTATGCGAGTGCACTGAAGCAAAGCGCGTCGCCTCAATCACGTGGGAAAAAACCGCATCGAGACACACACGGACCGAAAAACACGAGCGTCCCTACCACGGTGAGGACAACAAGTGTAAAGAGCGGACCGATAGCGAACAAAGCGCAAGAGCGGTTAGATCGTCTAACGAATGCGAGCGCTGCCGCTACGATCGATACGGTTTCGCATACACCAGTGGACACACACACGCACGCGGATACTACTGCTCAACAAGCGGAGAAAGCAGTAGTAGTGGAGAAAGCTGTAGCAGCAGTGGAAGCCGCCAGCACGAGCAAAACATCGAGCGGCGAGATCGTTTTCAAAGCCCCGCTCGACATCCCGCTTCCATCCAATATTCCCGAGGATACCCATACCCCGAAGCGCCCGGCTGATGCGGACACCGAGAGCGACGCTTCTAGCTCGTCGGTGACCGTGGCAGCAAAGCGCAAGCCCGGACGGCCACCGAAGCAAACAAAGGTAGGGTAATCCCTTCCTCTTTTTCTCCTCCCTTTCCTTACCACCACTCTTCCCACATCAATTTATTTGTTTTTAAACTGCCTAGAGATGGACAACTTATGTAACGTTAATTTTAACATTGCATCAGTTAACCTGAATGCGATTTCAAATCAAACTAAATTAGATGCACTCCTTTCCTTCATCCGAACCATGGACTTGGACATAATATTTCTCCAAGAAGTATATGCCCCGGACCTGGTCATCCCGGGTTTCATTGTACTTTCTAACGTCAATGAAACCAGGAGAGGAACAGCGATCGCTTTACGGGAGCGCTTAAAATTTTCGCAAGTCGAACGCAGCTTAGATTCGCGTCTAATCTGCGTCCGGCTTGATGATACTGCCACCCTATGCAATGTTTACGCGCCTTCGGGGAGCCACCGAAGGGCAGAGCGGGAGGAATTCTTCGGGCGCACGTTGCCGTTCCACCTGCGAAATGCACGGGAACCCGTCATTTTAGCAGGAGATTTCAACTGCGTGTTGAAATCAAAGGACGCAACGGGTGCCGGATGTGTCGGTCTTGCTCTGCAGAACGCTGTGGATAACATAGGCCTGTGTGATAGTTGGGAAGCTCTCAGAGGAAACGATGTTGAGTTTTCCTACATCACACGTGGTTCGGGCTCACGTATCGATCGTTGTTACGTGTCGACGTGCATACGGGATCGTCTCCGGACAACCGACATGCACGTGGTCTCCTTCTCCGACCACAAGGCACTGACGGTGCGGATCAGTCTCCAGTCTCTTCCGGTCCCTCGGAGGAACGGATACTGGCAACTTCGCCCACACATTTTATCTGATGAGGTCTTGGAGGAACTCGAATGCAAGTGGAGTGGTTGGGTCCGACAGCGGAGGAATTATAGTTCCTGGATGCTTTGGTGGGTCGAATGCGCCAAGCCCAGGATAAAGTCATTCTTTCGTTGGAAGACCAACGATAAGTACAAAGACTTCCGCTTGCATCAGGGTATACTCCATGCTCAGCTGAGAGCCTCATATGATCGATACCTAAGTAACCCAGCTGAGTTGGCGACGATTAACTTGGTGAAGGGAAAAATACTCTCCTTACAGAGGCGTTTTTCCCAGCATTTCACCAGGATAAACGAAACCCTCGTTGACGGTGAAAAAGTTTCCACCTTCCAGCTGGGAGAGCGGAGGAGGAGAAGTACCGTCATTGAGAACTTCCAGACCAACGATGGAAGAACTCTCGCCTTGGAGGAGGAGATCGCCGAGTATCTGTACACTGAGTACAAGGCCCTCTACTCGGTCGAAAACACGGTTACGCATAACAATTTTACTAGTAGACGGGTTATCCCGGAGGACTGCGAAGCCAACAATGACTGCATGGCGGAAATCAACCCTAGTGATGCAGTAAAAAATCTTTGATGCAGTAAAAAAATCGGCACCTCGGAAGTCACCCGGCCCGGACGGGATTCCCAGGGAGTTCTATCTCCGCGCGTTCCACATTGTGGGACGGGAGCTCGGGTACGTCCTCAACGAGGCCCTTCGTGGGGAATTTCCTCGAAGCTTTGTCGACGGCGTCATAGTGCTTGTGAGAAAGAAGGGAACTGGGAGTGCAATGCCCTCTTTCCGTCCGATTTCTCTCCTTAACACAGATTACAAGCTGCTGGCGAGAATTTTGAAGCTACGGGTCGATGGGATCATCGACAAGTGGCAGATAATTTCCCCAGTCCAAAAATGCAGCAACAAGCCGCAAAACATTTTCCAAGCTGTTCTCTCGGTTAAGGAGAGAATTCTGGATTTGAAGAGGAGGAAGAAAAGCGGCAAGCTCGTTTCCTTCGACCTCTCGCAGGCGTTTGACCGCGTCGACCGAGACTTCCTGTGGACGACCATGACCTCCCTGGGATTCAGTCCCCGGCTGGTTGGGCTTCTCAGGTCAATTGGTGAGCGGTCTTCTTCCCGTCTGCTTGTGAATGGACAGCTGTCCTCTTCCTTCCCCATCCAACGTTCCGTCAGACAGGGCGATCCTCTTTCCATGCATCTGTTTGTCCTTTACCTTCATCCCCTCATTACTGAGCTCGAAAGCATTTGCTGCGATCAGGATGACCTGATCAATGCATATGCCGACGATGTCTCAGTGATTACTTCCTCCCCTTCCAAAATCGAGCGGGTCAGAGAGGCGTTCGAGGCGTTCGGCCTGTGCTCAGGGGCCAGACTGAACGTGGGGAAGACCATCGCGATCGACATCGGACACGTCACTCCAGCAACGAGGATCCACGTCCCATGGCTACGCACCGAGGAGCGTCTCCGGCTCCTCGGGATATTGTTCTCCAACAACATCCGCGAGGCCATGGCGCACAACTGGGACGTGGTGATCCAGAAGTTCCGGCAGTTGGTCTGGCTTCATCGTGTGAGAGACCTGAACCTGGCCCAGAAGGTGTTGCTTCTTAACACCTTCCTGCTCCCCAGGCTGTGGTTTGTAGCGTCTGTCTATGGCGCTAGGCAGCGGGACGTTGCAAAGGTCTCTCACACGATCGGATCACTGCTGTGGAACGGCTCTGGTGGCATCCGCGTTCCTCTACTCCAGCTGGCGCTGCCACGAGATCGCGGTGGACTTAATCTCCACATCCCCAGCATCACCACACAATCGCTGCTCACCAACCGGTACCTTGCGGAGCAAGGATGTTTGATGATCGGGTCCCAGCATATCGCCAATGCTGGGAACCCACCCGACACCAACTCCGTCCCGTCGTCTTACCCTTGCCTCCGCAAGGTTATCCAGCACCTGGCATACGTGCCAGAGACCCTCCGACGATCGCCATCAACACGAGGACTGCGACGCGCAGCAACAAACGCCCTACCGGACCCAAGGGTGGTTGGAGCTTCCCCACACACGCTGTGGAGAAGAGTGTGGGGAAACATAAGCTCCAGGATGCTGACGTCTGCACAGCGTTCCGCCCTCTACCTGCTGGCAAACGGGAAGATCTCGCACGCGGAGCATCTTTTCCGAGCCGGCAGAGCCGACGCACCAACCTGCCCGTTTTGTACCGCTGTTGAGACCCTGGAGCACAAGTTTGCAGCATGTCCACGCGTTGCGTTAGCGTGGGACATCCTGCAGACCCGACTGCAACAAGTTGCTGCAGGGTCCCATTTTCGTTTTGTCGACCTGCACTGGCCCGCTCTAAACAGGATAAGAGCGGGCACACGCAAAGCAGTACTCTCCGTTTTTTCAAACTACATCATCCACATCATTGGAAACAATGATGTTGCGATTGATGTAGATGTCCTTTCATGTTCTTTGTAAATTAAGTATGTAAAGTAATGTCTCTGTTTCCCGTCCAACACGTGCGACGGGAACAAAACCCATGTATTGTGATATAATAGTATGTAAGAAACATTGTACACCCATTAATAAATGTTCTTTAAAAAAAAAAAAATCACCTATCCCACCAATCCTCCACATACATCGTTTCTTCTTAATTAATGGCGGACAAGAATAATTACATAAATATATATAATGTATTATTTGACTCACCGAATTTGTCCTATGTACATGTACCAACTATGTTTGTTGTATGTTTACCCACCAACTGAAAAAATACAACAGCATTAATTTGGTTCATCTAATAGTGTTGATCGTTTAAAAGGCAATAACTATATTCAACAGCGCTTCAATGGGACTGTACTCAAGTAATATTTTTAAGAATTCTGAATATTTGTCAGAGAAAATTTCAACTATCATAGAAAGCATAGCGCTAGCAAAATCAGGCTTGACAAATATCAAACAATTAGAGAGATAAGATATTAAAGCTTGCAGTGCATACGGTCATCGAAGCCCTAAAATACACACACACAAAGCAATCAGCAAAAATGAACTCGTATTAATTATAAACGTTCCCCAGTTGCAACAAGAGATTTATCAGAGAATTCAAATTTTCCCTATCAACAATGAATGTAAGAAACAACATGTACACAATCCCTATCACCTATTCCACAAATCCTCCACATACATCGTTTCTTCTTAATTAATGGCGGACAAGAATAATTACATAAATATATATAATGTATCAGCAAAAATGAACTCGTATTAATTATAAACGTTCCCCAGTTGCAACAAGAGATTTATCAGAGAATTCAAATTTTCCCTATCAACAATGAATGTAAGAAACAACATGTACACAATCCCTATCACCTATTCCACAAATCCTCCACATACATCGTTTCTTCTTTATTAATGGCGCACAAGAATAATTACATAAATATATATAATGTATTATTTGACTCACCGAATTTGTCCTATGTACATGTACCAACTATGTTTGTTGTATGTTTACCCACCAACTGAAAAAATACAACAGCATTAATTTTGTTCATCATAGTGTTGATCGTTTAAAAGGCAATAACTATATTTAACAGCGCTTCAATGGGACTGTACTCAAGTAATATTTTTAAGAATTCTGAATATTTGTCATAGAAAATTTCAACTATCATAGAAAGCATAGCGCTAGCAATATCAGGCATGACAAATATACGGTTTTTGGGTCAGGATGAGTTAGATTTAACAATTACAGATATAAGAAATTAAAGCTTGCAGTGCATATGACCATCGAAGCCCTAACATACACACACACAAAGCAATCAGCAAAAATGAACTCGTATTAATTGTAAACTTTCCCCAGATGCAACAAGAGATTTATCAGAGAATTCAAATTTTCCCTATCATTCCCCTATAGCAAAATCAGGCTTGACTAATATATGGTTATTGAGTCAGGATGAGTTAGATTTAACAATTACAGAGATAAGAAATTAAAGCTTGCAGTGCATACTATCATCGAAGCCCTAACATACACACACACAAAGCAATCAGCAAAAATGAACTCGAATTAATTGTAAACGTTCCCCAGTTGCAACAAGGGATTTATCAGAACATTCAAATTTTCCCTATCAACAATAAATGTATGAAACAAAATGTACACAATCCCTATCTCCTATTCCACAAATCCTCCACATAAATCGTTTCTTCTTAATTAATGGCGGACAAGAATAATTACATAAATATATATAATGTATTATTTGACTCACCGAATTTGTCCTATGTACATGTACCAACTATGTTTGTTGTATGTTTACCCACCAACTGAAAAAATACAACAGCATTAATTTGGTTCATCTAATAGTGTTGATCGTTTAAAAGGCAATAACTATATTCAACAGCGCTTCAATGGGACTGTACTCAAGTAATATTTTTAAGAATTTTAAATATTTGTCATAGAAAATTTCAACTATCATAGAAAGCATAGCGCTAGCAATATCAGGCATGACAAATATACGGTTTTTGGGTCAGGATGAGTTAGATTTAACAATTACAGATATAAGAAATTAAAGCTTGCAGTGCATATGACCATCGAAGCCCTAACATACACACACACAAAGCAATGAGCAAAAATGAACTCGTATTAATTGTAAACTTTCCCCAGATGCAACAAGAGATTTATCAGAGAATTCAAATTTTCCCTATCATTCCCCTATAGCAAAATCAGGCTTGACTAATATACGGTTATTGAGTCAGGATGAGTTAGATTTAACAATTACAGAGATAAGAAATTAAAGCTTGCAGTGCATACTATCATCGAAGCCCTAACATACACACACACAAAGCAATCAGCAAAAATGAACTCGAATTAATTGTAAACGTTCCCCAGTTGCAACAAGAGATTTATCAGAACATTCAAATTTTCCCTATCAACAATAAATGTAAGAAACAACATGTACACAATCCCTATCACCTATTCCACAAATCCTCCACATACATCGTTTCTTCTTAATTAATGGCGGACAAGAATAATTACATAAATATATATAATGTATCAGCAAAAATGAACTCGTATTAATTATAAACGTTCCCCAGTTGCAACAAGAGATTTATCAGAGAATTCAAATTTTCCCTATCAACAATGAATGTAAGAAACAACATGTACACAATCCCTATCACCTATTCCACAAATCCTCCACATACATCGTTTCTTCTTTATTAATGGCGGACAAGAATAATTACATAAATATATATAATGTATTATTTGACTCACCGAATTTGTCCTATGTACATGTACCAACTATGTTTGTTGTATGTTTACCCACCAACTGAAAAAATACAACAGCATTAATTTTGTTCATCATAGTGTTGATCGTTTAAAAGGCAATAACTATATTCAACAGCGCTTCAATGGGACTGTACTCAATTAATATTTTTAAGAATTCTGAATATTTGTCAGAGAAAATTTCAACTATCATAGAAAGCATAGCGCTAGCAATATCAGGCATGACAAATATACGGTTTTTGGGTCAGGATGAGTTAGATTTAACAATTACAGAGATAAGAAATTAAAGCTTGCAGTGCATATGACCATCGAAGCCCTAACATACACACACACAAAGCAATCAGCAAAAATGAACTCGTATTAATTGTAAACTTTCCCCAGATGCAACAAGAGATTTATCAGAGAATTCAAATTTTCCCTATCATTCCCCTATAGCAAAATCAGGCTTGACTAATATACGGTTATTGAGTCAGGATGAGTTAGATTTAACAATTACAGAGATAAGAAATTAAAGCTTGCAGTGCATACTATCATCGAAGCCCTAACATACACACACACAAAGCAATCAGCAAAAATGAACTCGTATTAATTGTAAACGTTCCCCAGTTGCAACAAGGGATTTATCAGAACATTCAAATTTTCCCTATCAACAATAAATGTATGAAACAAAATGTACACAATCCCTATCACCTATTCCACAAATCCTCCACATAAATCGTTTCTTCTTAATTAATGGCGGACAAGAATAATTACATAAATATATATAATGTATTATTTGACTCACCGAATTTGTCCTATGTACATGTACCAACTATGTTTGTTGTATGTTTACCCACCAACTGAAAAAATACAACAGCATTAATTTGGTTCATCTAATAGTGTTTATCGTTAACAAGGCAATAGCTATATTCAACAGCGCTTCAATGGGACTTTACTCAATTAATATTTTTATGAATTCTGAATATTTGTCAGAGAAAATTTTAACTATCATAGAAAGCATAGCGCTAGCAATATCAGGCATGACAAATATACGGTTTTTGGGTCAGGATGAGTTAGATTTAACAATTACAGATATAAGAAATTAAAGCTTGCAGTGCATATGACCATCGAAGCCCTAACATACACACACACAAAGCAATCAGCAAAAATGAACTCGTATTAATTGTAAACTTTCCCCAGATGCAACAAGAGATTTATCAGAGAATTCAAATTTTCCCTATCATTCCCCTATAGCAAAATCAGGCTTGACTAATATACGGTTATTGAGTCAGGATGAGTTAGATTTAACAATTACAGAGATAAGAAATTAAAGCTTGCAGTGCATACTATCATCGAAGCCCTAACATACACACACACAAAGCAATCAGCAAAAATGAACTCGTATTAATTGTAAACGTTCCCCAGTTGCAACAAGGGATTTATCAGAACATTCAAATTTTCCCTATCAACAATAAATGTATGAAACAAAATGTACACAATCCCTATCACCTATTCCACAAATCCTCCACATAAATCGTTTCTTCTTAATTAATGGCGGACAAGAATAATTACATAAATATATATAATGTATTATTTGACTCACCGAATTTGTCCTATGTACATGTACCAACTATGTTTGTTGTATGTTTACCCACCAACTGAAAAAATACAACAGCATTAATTTGGTTCATCTAATAGTGTTTATCGTTAACAAGGCAATAGCTATATTCAACAGCGCTTCAATGGGACTTTACTCAATTAATATTTTTATGAATTCTGAATATTTGTCAGAGAAAATTTTAACTATCATAGAAAGCATAGCGCTAGCAATATCAGGCATGACAAATATACGGTTTTTGGGTCAGGATGAGTTAGATTTAACAATTACAGAGATAAGAAATTAAAGCTTGCAGTGCATACTATCATCGAAGCCCTAACATACACACACACAAAGCAATCAGCAAAAATGAACTCGTATTAATTGTAAACGTTCCCCAGTTGCAACAAGGGATTTATCAGAACATTCAAATTTTCCCTATCAACAATAAATGTATGAAACAAAATGTACACAATCCCTATCACCTATTCCACAAATCCTCCACATAAATCGTTTCTTCTTAATTAATTGCGGACAAGAATAATTACATAAATATATATAATGTATTATTTGACTCACCGAATTTGTCCTATGTACATGTACCAACTATGTTTGTTGTATGTTTACCCACCAACTGAAAAAATACAACAGCATTAATTTGGTTCATCTAATAGTGTTTATCGTTAACAAGGCAATAGCTATATTCAACAGCGCTTCAATGGGACTTTACTCAATTAATATTTTTATGAATTCTGAATATTTGTCAGAGAAAATTTTAACTATCATAGAAAGCATAGCGCTAGCAAAATCAGGATTGACAAATATACGGTTATTGAGTCAGGATGAGTTAGATTTAACAATTACAGATATAAGAAATTAAAGCTTGCAGTGCATATGACCATCGAAGCCCTAACATACACGAACACAAAGCAATCAGCAGAAACTAACTCGTATTAATTGTAAACTTTCCCCAGATGCTACAAGAGATTAATCAGAATATTCAAATTTTCCCTATCAACAATAAATGTATGAAAAAACATGTACACAATCCCTATCACCCTTCCCACCAATCCTCCACATACATCGTTTTTTCTTAATTAATGGCGGACAAGAATAATTACATAAATATATATTTGACTCACCGAATTTGTCCTATGTACATGTACCAACTATGTTTGTTGTATGTTTACCCACCAACTGAAAAAATACAACAGCATTAATTTGGTTCATCTAATAGTGTTGATCGTTTAAAAGGCAATAACTATATTCAACAGCGCTTCAATGGGACTGTACTCAATTAATATTTTTATGAATTCTAAATATTTGTCAGAGAAAATTTCAACTATCATAGAAAGCATAGCGCTAGCAATATCAGGCATGACAAATATACGGTTTTTGGGTCAGGATGAGTTAGATTTAACAATTACAGATATAAGAAATTAAAGCTTGCAGTGCATATGACCATCGAAGCCCTAACATACACACACACAAAGCAATCAGCAAAAATGAACTCGTATTAATTGTAAACTTTCCCCAGAATCAACAAGAGATTTATCAGAGAATTCAAATTTTCCCTATCATTCCCCTATAGCAAAATCAGGCTTGACTAATATACGGTTATTGAGTCAGGATGAGTTAGATTTAACAATTACAGAGATAATAAATTAAAGCTTGCAGTGCATACTATCATCGAAGCCCTAACATACACACACACAAAGCAATCAGCAAAAATGAACTCGTATTAATTGTAAACGTTCCCCAGTTGCAACAAGAGATTTATCAGAACATTCAAATTTTCCCTATCAACAATAAATGTATGAAAAAACATGTACACAATCCCTATCACCTATCCCACAAATTCTCCACATTCATCGTTTCTTCTTAATTAATGGCGGACAAGAATAATTACATAAATATATATAATGTATTATTTGACTCACCGAATTTGTCCTATGTACATGTACCAACTATGTTTGTTGTATGTTTACCCACCAACTGAAAAAATACAACAGCATTAATTTGGTTCATCTAATAGTGTTTATCGTTAACAAGGCAATAGCTATATTCAACAGCGCTTCAATGGGACTTTACTCAATTAATATTTTTATGAATTCTGAATATTTGTCAGAGAAAATTTCAACTATCATAGAAAGCATAACGCTAGCAAAATCGGGCCTAACAAATATATGGTTTTTGGGTCAGGATGAGTTAGATTTAACAATTACAGATATAAGAAATTAAAGCTTGCAGTGCATATGACCATCGAAGCCCTAACATACACGAACACAAAGCAATCAGCAGAAATTAACTCGTATTAATTGTAAACTTTCCCCAGATGCTACAAGAGATTAATCAGAAAATTCAAATTTTCCCTATCAACAATAAATGTACGAAAAACATGTACACAATTCCACAAATCCTCCACATACATCGTTTCTTCTTAATTAATGGCGGACAAGAATAATTACATAAATATATATAATGTATTATTTGACTCACCGAATTTGTCCTATGTACATGTACCAACTATGTTTGTTGTATGTTTACCCACCAACTGAAAAAAAATACAACAGCATTAATTTGGTTCATCATAGTGTTGATCGTTTAAAAGGCAATAACTATATTCAACAGCGCTTCAATGGGACTGTACTCAATTAATATTTTTATGAATTCTTAATATTTGTCAGAGAAAATTTCAACTATCATAGAAAGCATAGCGCTAGCAATATCAGGCATGACAAATATACGGTTTTTGGGTCAGGATGAGTTAGATTTAACAATTACAGATATAAGAAATTAAAGCTTGCAGTGCATATGACCATCGAAGCCCTAACGTACACACACACAAAGCAATCAGCAAAAATGAACTCGTATTAATTGTAAACTTTCCCCAGATGCAACAAGAGATTTATCAGAGAATTCAAATTTTCCCTATCATTCCCCTATAGCAAAATCAGGCTTGACTAATATACGGTTATTGAGTCAGGATGAGTTAGATTTAACAATTACAGAGATAAGAAATTAAAGCTTGCAGTGCATACTATCATCGAAGCCCTAACATACACACACACAAAGCAATCAGCAAAAATGAACTCGAATGAATTGTAAACGTTCCCCAGTTGCAACAAGAGATTTATCAGAACATTCAAATTTTCCCTATCAACAATAAATGTAAGAAACAACATGTACACAATCCCTATCACCTATTCCACAAATCCTCCACATACATCGTTTCTTCTTAATTAATGGCGGACAAGAATAATTACATAAATATATATAATGTATTATTTGACTCACGGAATTTGTCCTATGTACATGTACCAACTATGTTTGTTGTATGTTTACCCACCAACTGAAAAAATACAACAGCATTAATTTGGTTCATCTAATAGTGTTTATCGTTAACAAGGCAATAACTATATTCAACAGCGCTTCAATGGGACTTTACTCAATTAATATTTTTATGAATTCTGAATATTTGTCAGAGAAAATTTCAACTATCATAGAAAGCATAGCGCTAGCAAAATCAGGATTGACAAATATACGGTTATTGAGTCAGGATGAGTTAGATTTAACAATTACAGATATAAGAAATTAAAGCTTGCAGTGCATATGACCATCGAAGCCCTAACATACACGAACACAAAGCAATCAGCAGAAATTAACTCGTATTAATTGTAAACTTTCCCCAGATGCTACAAGAGATTTATCAGAAAATTCAAATTTTCCCTATCAACAATAAATGTACGAAAAACATGTACACAATCCCTATCACCTATCCCACCAATCCTCCACATACATCGTTTCTTCTTAATTAATGGCGGACAAGAATAATTACATAAATATATATAATGTATTATTTGACTCACCGAATTTGTCCTATGTACATGTACCAACTATGTTTGTTGTATGTTTACCCACCAACTGAAAAAATACAACAGCATTAATTTGGTTCATCTAATAGTGTTGATCGTTTAAAAGGCAATAACTATATTCAACAGCGCTTCAATCGGACTGTACTCAATTAAAATTTTTAAGAATTCTGAATATTTGTCAGAGAAAATTTCAACTATCATAGAAAGCATAGCGCTAGCAAAATCAGGCTTGACAAATATCAAACAATTAGAGAGATAAGATATTAAAGCTTGCAGTGCATACGGTCATCGAAGCCCTAACATACACACACACACAAAGCAATCAGCAAAAATGAACTCGTATTAATTATAAACGTTCCCCAGATGCAACAGAGATTTATCAGAGAATTCAAATTTTCCCTATCAACAATAAATGTAAGAAACAACATGTACACAATCCCTATCACCTATTCCACAAATCCTCCACATACATCGTTTCTTCTTAATTAATGGCGGACAAGAATAATTACATAAATATATATAATGTATTATTTGACTCACCGAATTTGTCCTATGTACATGTACCAACTATGTTTGTTGTATGTTTACCCACCAACTGAAAAAATACAACAGCATTAATTTGGTTCATCTAATAGTGTTGATCGTTTAAAAGGCAATAACTATATTCAACAGCGCTTCAATGGGACTGTACTCAATTAATATTTTTATGAATTCTAAATATTTGTTAGAGAAAATTTCAACTATCATAGAAAGCATAGCGCTAGCAAAATCGGGCCTAACAAATATATGGTTATTGGGTCAGGATGAGTTAGATTTAACAATTACAGATATAAGAAATTAAAGCTTGCAGTGCATATGACCATCGAAGCCCTAACATACACGAACACAAAGCAATCAGCAGAAATTAACTCGTATTAATTGTAAACTTTCCCCAGATGCTACAAGAGATTAATCAGAAAATTCAAATTTTCCCTATCAACAATAAATGTACGAAAAACATGTACACAATTCCACAAATCCTCCACATACATCGTTTCTTCTTAATTAATGGCGGACAAGAATAATTACATAAATATATATAATGTATTATTTGACTCACCGAATTTGTCCTATGTACATGTACCAACTATGTTTGTTGTATGTTTACCCACCAACTGAAAAAATACAACAGCATTAATTTGGTTCATCTAATAGTGTTGATCGTTTAAAAGGCAATAACTATATTCAACAGCGCTTCAATGGGACTGTACTCAATTAATATTTTTATGAATTCTAAATATTTGTTAGAGAAAATTTCAACTATCATAGAAAGCATAGCGCTAGCAAAATCAGGCTTGACTAATATACGGTTATTGAGTCAGGATGAGTTAGATTTAACAATTACAGAGATAAGAAATTAAAGCTTGCAGTGCATACTATCATCGAAGCCCTAACGTACACACACACAAAGCAATCAGCAAAAATGAACTCGTATTAATTGTAAACGTTCCCCAGTTGCATGCAACAAGAGATTTATCAGAACATTCAAATTTTCCCTATCAACAATAAATGTAAGAAACAAAATGTACACAATCCCTATCACCTATTCCACAAATCCTCCACATACATCGTTTCTTCTTAATTAATGGCGGACAAGAATAATTACATAAATATATATAATGTATTATTTGACTCACCGAATTTGTCCTATGTACATGTACCAACTATGTTGTATGTTTACCCACCAACTGAAAAAATACAACAGCATTAATTTGGTTCATCTAATAGTGTTTATCGTTAACAAGGCAATAGCTATATTCAACAGCGCTTCAATGGGACTTTACTCAATTAATATTTTTATGAATTCTGAATATTTGTCAGAGAAAATTTTAACTATCATAGAAAGCATAGCGCTAGCAAAATCAGGATTGACAAATATACGGTTATTGAGTCAGGATGAGTTAAATTTAACAATTACAGATATAAGAAATTAAAGCTTGCAGTGCATATGACCATCGAAGCCCTAACATACACGAACACAAAGCAATCAGCAAAAATTAACTCGTATTAATTGAAAACTTTCCCCAGATGCAACAAGAGATTTATCAGAACATTCAAATTGTCCCTATCAACAATAAATGTATGAAAAAACATGTACACAATCCCTATCACCTATCCCACAAATTCTCCACATTCATCGTTTCTTCTTAATTAATGGCGGACAAGAATAATTACATAAATATATATAATGTATTATTTGACTCACCGAATTTGTCCTATGTACATGTACCAACTATGTTTGTTGTATGTTTACCCACCAACTGAAAAAATACAACAGCATTAATTTGGTTCATCTAATAGTGTTTATCGTTAACAAGGCAATAGCTATATTCAACAGCGCTTCAATGGGACTTTACTCAATTAATATTTTTATGAATTCTGAATATTTGTCAGAGAAAATTTCAACTATCATAGAAAGCATAACGCTAGCAAAATCGGGCCTAACAAATATATGGTTATTGGGTCAGGATGAGTTAGATTTAACAATTACAGATATAAGAAATTAAAGCTTGCAGTGCATATGACCATCGAAGCCCTAACATACACGAACACAAAGCAATCAGCAGAAATTAACTCGTATTAATTGTAAACTTTCCCCAGATGCTACAAGAGATTAATCAGAAAATTCAAATTTTCCCTATCAACAATAAATGTACGAAAAACATGTACACAATTCCACAAATCCTCCACATACATCGTTTCTTCTTAATTAATGGCGGACAAGAATAATTACATAAATATATATAATGTATTATTTGACTCACCGAATTTGTCCTATGTACATGTACCAACTATGTTTGTTGTATGTTTACCCACCAACTGAAAAAAAATACAACAGCATTAATTTGGTTCATCATAGTGTTGATCGTTTAAAAGGCAATAACTATATTCAACAGCGCTTCAATGGGACTGTACTCAATTAATATTTTTATGAATTCTAAATATTTGTCAGAGAAAATTTCAACTATCATAGAAAGCATAGCGCTAGCAATATCAGGCATGACAAATATACGGTTTTTGGGTCAGGATGAGTTAGATTTAACAATTACAGATATAAGAAATTAAAGCTTGCAGTGCATATGACCATCGAAGCCCTAACGTACACACACACAAAGCAATCAGCAAAAATGAACTCGTATTAATTGTAAACTTTCCCCAGATGCAACAAGAGATTTATCAGAGAATTCAAATTTTCCCTATCATTCCCCTATAGCAAAATCAGGCTTGACTAATATACGGTTATTGAGTCAGGATGAGTTAGATTTAACAATTACAGAGATAAGAAATTAAAGCTTGCAGTGCATACTATCATCGAAGCCCTAACATACACACACACAAAGCAATCAGCAAAAATGAACTCGAATGAATTGTAAACGTTCCCCAGTTGCAACAAGAGATTTATCAGAACATTCAAATTTTCCCTATCAACAATAAATGTAAGAAACAACATGTACACAATCCCTATCACCTATTCCACAAATCCTCCACATACATCGTTTCTTCTTAATTAATGGCGGACAAGAATAATTACATAAATATATATAATGTATTATTTGACTCACGGAATTTGTCCTATGTACATGTACCAACTATGTTTGTTGTATGTTTACCCACCAACTGAAAAAATACAACAGCATTAATTTGGTTCATCTAATAGTGTTTATCGTTAACAAGGCAATAACTATATTCAACAGCGCTTCAATGGGACTTTACTCAATTAATATTTTTATGAATTCTGAATATTTGTCAGAGAAAATTTCAACTATCATAGAAAGCATAGCGCTAGCAAAATCAGGATTGACAAATATACGGTTATTGAGTCAGGATGAGTTAGATTTAACAATTACAGATATAAGAAATTAAAGCTTGCAGTGCATATGACCATCGAAGCCCTAACATACACGAACACAAAGCAATCAGCAGAAATTAACTCGTATTAATTGTAAACTTTCCCCAGATGCTACAAGAGATTTATCAGAAAATTCAAATTTTCCCTATCAACAATAAATGTACGAAAAACATGTACACAATCCCTATCACCTATCCCACCAATCCTCCACATACATCGTTTCTTCTTAATTAATGGCGGACAAGAATAATTACATAAATATATATAATGTATTATTTGACTCACCGAATTTGTCCTATGTACATGTACCAACTATGTTTGTTGTATGTTTACCCACCAACTGAAAAAATACAACAGCATTAATTTGGTTCATCTAATAGTGTTGATCGTTTAAAAGGCAATAACTATATTCAACAGCGCTTCAATCGGACTGTACTCAATTAAAATTTTTAAGAATTCTGAATATTTGTCAGAGAAAATTTCAACTATCATAGAAAGCATAGCGCTAGCAAAATCAGGCTTGACAAATATCAAACAATTAGAGAGATAAGATATTAAAGCTTGCAGTGCATACGGTCATCGAAGCCCTAACATACACACACACACAAAGCAATCAGCAAAAATGAACTCGTATTAATTATAAACGTTCCCCAGATGCAACAGAGATTTATCAGAGAATTCAAATTTTCCCTATCAACAATAAATGTAAGAAACAACATGTACACAATCCCTATCACCTATTCCACAAATCCTCCACATACATCGTTTCTTCTTAATTAATGGCGGACAAGAATAATTACATAAATATATATAATGTATTATTTGACTCACCGAATTTGTCCTATGTACATGTACCAACTATGTTTGTTGTATGTTTACCCACCAACTGAAAAAATACAACAGCATTAATTTGGTTCATCTAATAGTGTTGATCGTTTAAAAGGCAATAACTATATTCAACAGCGCTTCAATCGGACTGTACTCAATTAAAATTTTTAAGAATTCTGAATATTTGTCAGAGAAAATTTCAACTATCATAGAAAGCATAGCGCTAGCAAAATCGGGCCTAACAAATATATGGTTATTGGGTCAGGATGAGTTAGATTTAACAATTACAGATATAAGAAATTAAAGCTTGCAGTGCATATGACCATCGAAGCCCTAACATACACGAACACAAAGCAATCAGCAGAAATTAACTCGTATTAATTGTAAACTTTCCCCAGATGCTACAAGAGATTAATCAGAAAATTCAAATTTTCCCTATCAACAATAAATGTACGAAAAACATGTACACAATTCCACAAATCCTCCACATACATCGTTTCTTCTTAATTAATGGCGGACAAGAATAATTACATAAATATATATAATGTATTATTTGACTCACCGAATTTGTCCTATGTACATGTACCAACTATGTTTGTTGTATGTTTACCCACCAACTGAAAAAATACAACAGCATTAATTTGGTTCATCTAATAGTGTTGATCGTTTAAAAGGCAATAACTATATTCAACAGCGCTTCAATGGGACTGTACTCAATTAATATTTTTATGAATTCTAAATATTTGTTAGAGAAAATTTCAACTATCATAGAAAGCATAGCGCTAGCAAAATCAGGCTTGACTAATATACGGTTATTGAGTCAGGATGAGTTAGATTTAACAATTACAGAGATAAGAAATTAAAGCTTGCAGTGCATACTATCATCGAAGCCCTAACGTACACACACACAAAGCAATCAGCAAAAATGAACTCGTATTAATTGTAAACGTTCCCCAGTTGCATGCAACAAGAGATTTATCAGAACATTCAAATTTTCCCTATCAACAATAAATGTAAGAAACAAAATGTACACAATCCCTATCACCTATTCCACAAATCCTCCACATACATCGTTTCTTCTTAATTAATGGCGGACAAGAATAATTACATAAATATATATAATGTATTATTTGACTCACCGAATTTGTCCTATGTACATGTACCAACTATGTTGTATGTTTACCCACCAACTGAAAAAATACAACAGCATTAATTTGGTTCATCTAATAGTGTTTATCGTTAACAAGGCAATAGCTATATTCAACAGCGCTTCAATGGGACTTTACTCAATTAATATTTTTATGAATTCTGAATATTTGTCAGAGAAAATTTTAACTATCATAGAAAGCATAGCGCTAGCAAAATCAGGATTGACAAATATACGGTTATTGAGTCAGGATGAGTTAAATTTAACAATTACAGATATAAGAAATTAAAGCTTGCAGTGCATATGACCATCGAAGCCCTAACATACACGAACACAAAGCAATCAGCAGAAATTAACTCGTATTAATTGTAAACTTTCCCCAGATGCTACAAGAGATTTATCAGAAAATTCAAATTTTCCCTATCAACAATAAATGTACGAAAAACATGTACACAATCCCTATCACCTATCCCACCAATCCTCCACATACATCGTTTCTTCTTAATTAATGGCGGACAAGAATAATTACATAAATATATATAATGTATTATTTGACTCACCGAATTTGTCCTATGTACATGTACCAACTATGTTTGTTGTATGTTTACCCACCAACTGAAAAAATACAACAGCATTAATTTGGTTCATCTAATAGTGTTGATCGTTTAAAAGGCAATAACTATATTCAACAGCGCTTCAATCGGACTGTACTCAATTAAAATTTTTAAGAATTCTGAATATTTGTCAGAGAAAATTTCAACTATCATAGAAAGCATAGCGCTAGCAAAATCAGGCTTGACAAATATCAAACAATTAGAGAGATAAGATATTAAAGCTTGCAGTGCATACGGTCATCGAAGCCCTAACATACACACACACACAAAGCAATCAGCAAAAATGAACTCGTATTAATTATAAACGTTCCCCAGATGCAACAGAGATTTATCAGAGAATTCAAATTTTCCCTATCAACAATAAATGTAAGAAACAACATGTACACAATCCCTATCACCTATTCCACAAATCCTCCACATACATCGTTTCTTCTTAATTAATGGCGGACAAGAATAATTACATAAATATATATAATGTATTATTTGACTCACCGAATTTGTCCTATGTACATGTACCAACTATGTTGTATGTTTACCCACCAACTGAAAAAATACAACAGCATTAATTTGGTTCATCTAATAGTGTTTATCGTTAACAAGGCAATAGCTATATTCAACAGCGCTTCAATGGGACTTTACTCAATTAATATTTTTATGAATTCTGAATATTTGTCAGAGAAAATTTTAACTATCATAGAAAGCATAGCGCTAGCAAAATCAGGATTGACAAATATACGGTTATTGAGTCAGGATGAGTTAAATTTAACAATTACAGATATAAGAAATTAAAGCTTGCAGTGCATATGACCATCGAAGCCCTAACATACACGAACACAAAGCAATCAGCAAAAATTAACTCGTATTAATTGAAAACTTTCCCCAGATGCAACAAGAGATTTATCAGAACATTCAAATTGTCCCTATCAACAATAAATGTATGAAAAAACATGTACACAATCCCTATCACCTATCCCACAAATTCTCCACATTCATCGTTTCTTCTTAATTAATGGCGGACAAGAATAATTACATAAATATATATAATGTATTATTTGACTCACCGAATTTGTCCTATGTACATGTACCAACTATGTTTGTTGTATGTTTACCCACCAACTGAAAAAATACAACAGCATTAATTTGGTTCATCTAATAGTGTTTATCGTTAACAAGGCAATAGCTATATTCAACAGCGCTTCAATGGGACTTTACTCAATTAATATTTTTATGAATTCTGAATATTTGTCAGAGAAAATTTCAACTATCATAGAAAGCATAACGCTAGCAAAATCGGGCCTAACAAATATATGGTTATTGGGTCAGGATGAGTTAGATTTAACAATTACAGATATAAGAAATTAAAGCTTGCAGTGCATATGACCATCGAAGCCCTAACATACACGAACACAAAGCAATCAGCAGAAATTAACTCGTATTAATTGTAAACTTTCCCCAGATGCTACAAGAGATTAATCAGAAAATTCAAATTTTCCCTATCAACAATAAATGTACGAAAAACATGTACACAATTCCACAAATCCTCCACATACATCGTTTCTTCTTAATTAATGGCGGACAAGAATAATTACATAAATATATATAATGTATTATTTGACTCACCGAATTTGTCCTATGTACATGTACCAACTATGTTTGTTGTATGTTTACCCACCAACTGAAAAAAAATACAACAGCATTAATTTGGTTCATCATAGTGTTGATCGTTTAAAAGGCAATAACTATATTCAACAGCGCTTCAATGGGACTGTACTCAATTAATATTTTTATGAATTCTAAATATTTGTCAGAGAAAATTTCAACTATCATAGAAAGCATAGCGCTAGCAATATCAGGCATGACAAATATACGGTTTTTGGGTCAGGATGAGTTAGATTTAACAATTACAGATATAAGAAATTAAAGCTTGCAGTGCATATGACCATCGAAGCCCTAACGTACACACACACAAAGCAATCAGCAAAAATGAACTCGTATTAATTGTAAACTTTCCCCAGATGCAACAAGAGATTTATCAGAGAATTCAAATTTTCCCTATCATTCCCCTATAGCAAAATCAGGCTTGACTAATATACGGTTATTGAGTCAGGATGAGTTAGATTTAACAATTACAGAGATAAGAAATTAAAGCTTGCAGTGCATACTATCATCGAAGCCCTAACATACACACACACAAAGCAATCAGCAAAAATGAACTCGAATGAATTGTAAACGTTCCCCAGTTGCAACAAGAGATTTATCAGAACATTCAAATTTTCCCTATCAACAATAAATGTGATGATGATGAGTCCCACCTCTTACCCCAACATAGGTTTGAGAATGGCGGAGTTATCTTGAGATATTTGTAACGCATTTCTAAGCAAATCACGAAGTGGTGGTATCAAAGTGACCCTTCAAAGAAGAGACCAGTCAACTCTCTTTTCCTTGCTTACAGTAGTTAGCACAATTATCTATGGAAAGAAATCGTGGAACCACTCTCCGGAGTGCACGGTCAAAAAATGCTATTTCCCGTTTGTGTAGCCGGTACCTCCCTTGTCCAACATATGGAGGGGAGTTACCACTATCAAGGATTGGCAAATTAAGCAAACCTTATTCGTGAAACAGTTGGTCGCGTCGAAAAAATCATCAATGGATGAATCCGAGGCGCCTGCCACGTAATTGCACAAGAGTGACTGATCCTACAGAAAAATCATCTTCGAATTTCCACTTTTACGCGCGCGTGTCTCAAAAGTATGTTGTCTCATTCATTTTTAAATTTACTTTCAATTTTGCAAAACAAAAATCTCATCATCATCATCTGTGAGATCGTGATGACGAGTGCGGTGTTCACAAACATTAAATTTTGACAATATACAATTACAAGACATTTCACATTCTACTGGGTTCTACTTCACAACCTGCTTGACGTACACAGCACACAAGCGTTTGAACTCGCGAACATTTGCAGCCCCGGCAATCTCTCGTGGGATGCTGTTGTACCATTGTATCCCTTTACAAAATAAGGCATTTCTTGCAAATACAGTTGAAAAGCTCGACGTTCTAGGATCATGAGCCCTTCGAGTGTTGTACCGGTGAACGTCAGAGCCCCTAACTACTCTTTCTCCAAGGTACCCCGGCAACAAGCCCCTCAGTAATTTGAATATCAGTATCATAGTCTGATACACTATCCGCTGCTCTACCGACATCCATTGCAGGACATCCAGCATAACAGCAGAAGGTGTGTACCGACTACAACACAACACCAACCTCATTACCCTATTTTGCACTTTCTGCAACCTTTTGAGTTGTGTCCGATTGCCAAGGAATAATATAGATGGACAAAAATCAAAATGCGGTGAGATAATTGACTTGTAGAGGGTAATTTTCCCAAAGAAATTTAGGTTCTTCCCCAGTCTACTCATCACCCCACACTTCTTTGCCACCTTAGCGATGACCCCATCAATGTGTGCACTGAATGTAAGCCCGTCGTCCAGAGTGACTCCCAGATATTTAACCTGGGAGACTCGGTCAACCGGCTCTGTGTTGATAGCAATGGAAAGCTGGCCGATCCACTCCTTCCTCGACATTACCATATAGTGTGTTTTACCAATGTTTAATGCGAGTTTCTTGTATTTCAACCAGCCATCCAGAGCCACCAAGTCTGCATTCAAAAGGGACTCTGCCAGTTTCACGTCCTTTCGCGATATAAATATTACTGTATCATCAGCAAAAAGATTTATCTCGCAGGAACGTAAGACCTGTTTCATGTCATTAATGTACATGATAAACAAAATTGGTCCAAGTACACTACCTTGTGGAACCCCAAGGGTGTTTTCAATAGAATCTGAGACAGATTTTTTGAAAATGGTCCTCTGGGTTCTACCTGTCAGAAAATCATTGAACCAACTGAGTTCCCTCCCCTCAATACCGAATCGTTTAAGTGTTGTAAGCAACAAGGGTCTCGATATTGTTTCAAATGCCCGTTTAAGATCCAAGAAAACGGCAAGCACCGGTTGTCCACCGTCCATCAACCCCTTCCACTTCGCAAGCACCAGGTTCAGCGCGGTTTCACAGGAATGTCCTTCCCGATATCCCGACTGCTCCCGGGCGAGCAGGCCGTTCTGGTCCAGGTATTGCACCAATTGGTCCTTGATTACAACCTCCAGAACCTTCTCGACAGTGTGAAGCATGTTGATGGGGCGAAACTCTTCCGCTCTGATAGCTCCAGCCAACTTTGGAATAGGTACTACCAATGACCCCTTCCATGTTGCCGGAAAAACGCCCCCCTCCATTGATTGGTTGATCAAATTCAGGAGCGTCTCCCCAACCACATGAAAGCAATCCTGCAATGTCTTTGCATTTACATTCCCTAATCCTGCCGTTTTGGTCAGGTCAAAACATATCTGCCTAAGCTTGCTCATGCCTATTGGTTGAAAAGAGAATCTATGCCTGGGAGTATCAACTTGTCTCAGCTCGACTGGTTCGTCTACCGTCGGAATGTTTCTATTGACAAGCATGACGCTATTCACGAAAAAGTTGTTGAACCTTCCTGCAATCACCGATTCATCGGATTCGAAACAGTTATCAAACTTCACGCATGAAGTTGTATTCTCGTCGGGTTTCAACATACTTTTCAGAAGTTTCCAAAGCTCCCTACTATTACCCTGATGCTTGCTAATTTCCCTACTGAAGTATTCCTCACGAGTAGTTTTAAGGGACCTACTGTACTCGTTTCTTAGTTTAGTGTACTCACACCAATGAGAACCAAGATTAGTCCGAACAAACTTGTTATACATTTTGTCTCTTTTCCGCTTTAAACGTTTCAGAGCCAATGTATACCATCTGCCGGAGTATCTGGTCTCCACGGTCCTTTCATAAACTAAACTATTCATAGCATTTTCAAGCGTTTCCTTCAATAGATCCGCAGCTTCATGGAAATTTGCAGTTTCCCTCTGTAGACCCAACGTGACCGCCTGACAAAGACCCTCCTTTGAGTACCTATTCCAGCATTTAACTTGTTTTTGAACCATCCTTAAATGTTCATCATTCAAGTTCAAAACCAAAGTTTCGTGATCAGATATTTTTGTACAAGGATCCGTTACCACGCTAATTGAGTCTGTGTTGCAGTACACATGATCAATCAATGTCCTGCTAGTTTTCGTTATACGGGTAGCTGCACTAACCTTCTGCTTCAGGCACACCGAGTCCATTAGTTTCTTTAATTTGTCGGATCTCACATCATTGAACCAATCAATGTTGAAGTCCCCGATTAAGACATTACGTTTGCCGAAATCTAGAAATCTGTCCAACCAGTCCTCCAGAATTTCGACAAATCGTGAATCACTTGAACTAGGTGAGTGATACAGCACGCCATAGTTTGCAGCCGCCATGCCTCGAGGCACAGTAAACCCCAGAAACCAGTTCCATTCCAGCGACTCATTTAGAATCACCTTCAAGACAACCGAGTTCCCAGCATAAACAGCAACCCCCCCTGTGTGTCGTGAGTGGGACAAACAAGACACGGCCCTGTACCCCGGTATACTAAACTGATCAAAGGCATCGTCCTCCGTTATATGCGTCTCAGATAGTAGGACCAACGCGGGTTGCATCCTTTCTACCGAGTCGCGTAACAGAACATAGCTCGACGACAGGCCAGCGACATTGCAATACATGATTTCATATCGCTGCCCCATCCCCAGCGATCCCTGCTATTGGGAATTCTTTGCAATCCTTGATACCTGCTTTCTGTACACGGGGCATTCACTACTAAAAGCAGCATGTTCCGTGCTCCCCTTTGAACCCGCCAACACGCAGTTCACACATTTTAAAGCCGACGACTTACATTCCAACGTCCTGTGTGCACCACTGCACCTGGAGCAAGCTTCCTCCTTCTTGCACTCGATGCTCTTGTGCCCAAACTGCCCGCATCGGAAACACCGCAATACATGCACAGAAGTGCTTATCGCACAACTGTCAAAACCTATTTTGACCTTTTTGAGGTCCTCTAGACATTGTGCCGACTCCCTATCTACATCTACCACGACATTGTACTTTTGATACTTATAGAACTTACTTTCGTACATTCCTATAAGTTCAACTGCCGTGAACGGGATCCCTGCATTCTGTTCTTTAAGAAGTGCAATAACATCCTCATCCGAATACTTCTCGGTCATCCCCATTATCCTTACTCTGGACAATGGCAAACGAACGGAATAAGCATCTCCGAGTTCCGACTGCACCTCCTTCATAACCTCCTCTAACGCGGATGCAGGACACTGCACAATAACCTGACCTTTCCTACCATTTCGAAAGTCCGACACCTGCTGCTTCCTCGGATCCAACCGGGCACGTAGATCGGCTCTTGTCTTTTCACAAGATTGATCACTCTTCTTCGGTACTATTACAAGAGACTTAGAGAGTGTTTGCTCCACTACCTTAGCCACGTCCGCTTTACCTATTTTGGGCCCAGAGCCAGCCCCCTTCACAACACTCTTGGTCGCTGCGGGCTTGGTGATAGCTCCCCCCACGTCCAAATTGCCACTAATAGTTTGAAATTTATTTTTCGCACTATTAGTCGTCCCACTTTTTTTGCCAACTACTGTAGCGAAGCTCCCACTCCCCTTATCTCCAGCACTGACCGGCGAAGGCTTCTCTACGGTTACCTTCGGAACAGAAGGGGCTCTCAAAGTGGTGGTGGTGGCATCGCGCAAAGCTAGTTTTACTTGGCGCTCTACCTCCACACACACTTCATTTTTCATGTCCTCACGTCCCTTTTGCATGGACGTCTCAATCAGCGCACACATTTTTGACTCTAGTAAATGTAGGGTTTGGGATAGCCCTCCGCTCGACGGTTGGCTTCCTTCCACCACTACATCCTGCACGCCCGGTTTCTCAATAGTAGCGATACAAGTATCGCATACAAACCACAAATTTTTGCTTTTTTTTAAAGCCCGTGCAACCGACTTAGTAATGTCGGTGCAGAGGTAGTGAAAGTGACCGCCGCAACCTCCTTTGCAGACGACCGGGTCATCGCTAGACGAAACGACCACGGAGCATTTTTTACACTCCATGGCCGATCAAAACAAATCCGAGCAAAACGCTCGCAGATCAAACCACTATACGTACCGCCCGCGCTACACGCTGCAGTCTTCACCCACACAAAACACAAATTGATCGTTTGGCTGCTTAGGCCAACGCACGCACACCGCCGCGATAACAAGCGATATGGACACTGCTCCCGCCAACGTCACTGATAAGCGACGCCGCCGAAAACAAAAACCAACCGCAACCACCGAGCGATGCACTACGATCACAACAAATTCTACCAAACACTAAACAGACACTTCGGACATATTGCACAGCGAAAACAAACGTTCAATCTGCCCTCGACTGAGCAAAAATATCCGAAAACGTAGAGCTACACAAAACACGCACTGCACTCGTCAACCTGTCACTCACACATGTAAGAAACAACATGTACACAATCCCTATCACCTATTCCACAAATCCTCCACATACATCGTTTCTTCTTAATTAATGGCGGACAAGAATAATTACATAAATATATATAATGTATTATTTGACTCACCGAATTTGTCCTATGTACATGTACCAACTATGTTTGTTGTATGTTTACCCACCAACTGAAAAAATACAACAGCATTAATTTGGTTCATCTAATAGTGTTGATCGTTTAAAAGGCAATAACTATATTCAACAGCGCTTCAATGGGACTGTACTCAATTAATATTTTTATGAATTCTGAATATTTGTCAGAGAAAATTTCAACTATCATAGAAAGCATAGCGCTAGCAAAATCGGGCCTAACAAATATATGGTTATTGGGTCAGGATGAGTTAGATTTAACAATTACAGATATAAGAAATTAAAGCTTGCAGTGCATATGACCATCGAAGCCCTAACATACACGAACACAAAGCAATCAGCAGAAATTAACTCGTATTAATTGTAAACTTTCCCCAGATGCTACAAGAGATTAATCAGAACATTCAAATTTTCCCTATCAACAATAAATGTACGAAAAACATGTACACAATCCCTATCACCTATCCCACCAATCCTCTACATACATCGTTTCTTCTTAATTAATGGCGGACAAGAATAATTACATAAATATATATAATGTATTATTTGACTCACCGAATTTGTCCAATGTACATGTAACAACTATGTTTGTTGTATGTTTACCCACCAACTGAAAAAATACAACAGCATTAATTTGGTTCATCTAATAGTGTTGATCGTTTAAAAGGCAATAACTATATTCAACAGCGCTTCAATGGGACTGTACTCAATTAATATTTTTATGAATTCTGAATATTTGTCAGAGAAAATTTCAACTATCATAGAAAGCATAGCGCTAGCAAAATCAGGCTTGACAAATATCAAACAATTAGAGAGATAAGATATTAAAGCTTGCAGTGCATACGGTCATCGAAGCCCTAACATACACACACACAATGCAATCAGCAAAAATTAACTCGTATTAATTATAAACGTTCCCCAGTTGCAACAAGAGATTTTTCAGAGAATTCAAATTTTCCCTATCAACAATGAATGTAAGAAACAACATGTACACAATCCCTATCACCTATTCCACAAATCCTCCACATACATCGTTTCTTCTTAATTAATGGCGGACAAGAATAATTACATAAATATATATAATGTATTATTTGACTCACCGAATTTGTCCTATGTACATGTACCAACTATGTTTGTTGTATGTTTACCCACCAACTGAAAAAATACAACAGCATTAATTTGGTTCATCTAATAGTGTTGATCGTTTAAAAGGCAATAACTATATTCAACAGCGCTTCAATGGGACTGTACTCAATTAATATTTTTATGAATTCTAAATATTTGTCAGAGAAAATTTCAACTATCATAGAAAGCATAGCGCTAGCAATATCAGGCATGACAAATATACGGTTTTTGGGTCAGGATGAGATAGATTTAACAATTACAGATATAAGAAATTAAAGCTTGCAGTGCATATGACCATCGAAGCCCTAACATACACACACACAAAGCAATCAGCAAAAATGAACTCGTATTAATTGTAAACTTTCCCCAGATGCAACAAGAGATTTATCAGAGAATTCAAATTTTCCCTATCAACAATAAATGTATGAAAAAACATGTACACAATCCCTATCACCTATCCCACAAATTCTCCACATTCATCGTTTCTTCTTAATTAATGGCGGACAAGAATAATTACATAAATATATATAATGTATTATTTGACTCACCGAATTTGTCCTATGTACATGTACCAACTATGTTTGTTGTATTTTTACCCACCAACTGAAAAAATACAACAGCATTAATTTGGTTCATCTAATAGTGTTTATCGTTAAAAAGGCAATAACTATATTGAACAGCGCTTCAATGGGACTTTACTCAATTAATATTTTTATGAATTCTGAATATTTGTCAGAGAAAATTTTAACTATCATAGAAAGCATAGCGCTAGCAAAATCAGGATTGACTAATATACGGTTATTGAGTCAGGATGAGTTAGATTTAACAATTACAGAGATAAGAAATTAAAGCTTGCAGTGCATACTATCATCGAAGCCCTAACATACACACACACAAAGCAATCAGCAAAAATGAACTCGTATTAATTGTAAACGTTCCCCAGTTGCAACAAGAGATTTATCAGAACATTCAAATTTTCCCTATCAACAATAAGAAAGAACAAGAACAAGAAACAACATGTACACAATCCCTATCACCTATTCCACAAATCCTCCACATACATCGTTTCTTCTTAATTAATGGCGGACAAGAATAATTACATAAATATATATAATGTATTATTTGACTCACCGAATTTGTCCTATGTACATGTACCAACTATGTTTGTTGTATGTTTACCCACCAACTGAAAAAATACAACAGCATTAATTTGGTTCATCTAATAGTGTTTATCGTTAACAAGGCAATAACTATATTCAACAGCGCTTCAATGGGACTTTACTCAATTAATATTTTTATGAATTCTGAATATTTGTCAGAGAAAATTTCAACTATCATATAAAGCATAGCGCTAGCAAAATCAGGCTTGACTAATATACGGTTATTGAGTTAGTACGCTCTCAGCTTTGTGACCAATCAGACGTGCTACGCTGGACAAAGTGCCAAATAAACAAAACCGCCTAGTTTAAACCATGGATGCGCAAGGGAGATGGGAGAACTCCCTCCGCATTGATTTTTCTTCGCTCCCGATCAAGCCCTCGGAAATGGAGGTTCACGCCATCCTGGCCAGGATTGTGGGCCCAGCTGACGTGAAAAGGGCTCATCTGAACGCCGTAGACTGGAGCGTCTACATTCAGATGAAGACGCAGGAGCAAGCCCGCGAATGTGTGGAGCAACATCGTGGCAAGCACGGTACCACTATCAATGGTGTGTACCACACTTACAAAATCGAACTTCTGGACGGGTCAAGTGAGGTCAAAATTCTTGACCTGCCGTACTACGTGTCGGACGAGACCCTAGAACGCGAAATGTCCCAATACGGCAAAGTGTTGAGCATCACCGAACAAGTATACGGGGAGAAATCGCCGCTCGCTGGTGTGCTTAACGGTGTGCGTATCGTAAGGATGGTGCGAGAGAGGCCGATTGTCTCTTACCTCCAAATCGGTGGCGAGCTCACACGTGTGTCATATCAGGGACAAATCAAAACCTGCCGATACTGCGTGCTAAAAACACATCACGGCGTGACCTGCGCCCAAAACAGGCAAGAGGCAAAGCCTTCCTCTTACGCTAGCGCGCTGATGAGTCAGCACACACGCACACCATCGCGGGCGCAGCCGAAGCCGTCGCCGAAGATAACGCCAAAGAGCCGCGCTGAGAGAGACACGACGCTCTCTCACCCGTCAAGCCCGAAAGCGCCACGAGTGGCGCAAAACGGGCCGACGACGCCGGAGGACATCGCAAAAAGTGGAGAGAGCGATAAGCCTGCAACGAAGCCAGCAGGAGAACCGGCAACGGCTGCGGCGAGCAAACCAGCACCCACGCGCACACGCACTAGCGAGAGCGAGAAGTGTGTGCAGCCGGGAGAGAGGATGGCGCAAGCGAGCCACGCGGTGAATACCGTGGGAGCGAAAGCAGCGCATCCAGCTCCCGCTAGCAGCAAGAAGGACGATGATATCGTCTTCAAAGCCCCGCTCGATCTCCCTTCCCTTGTTGTCACTGTTGTTCCTGTGGACTACACGCCTGCAGTGAAGCGTCCTGTTGACGCGGGATCCGAAAGCGACGCTTCCACTGCCAGCGATAACGCACCTGCCGTGAAGCGCCCTGTTGACGTGGGGTCCGAAAGTGACGCTTCCACCACGTCCGCGGGCGGAACGGTCAAGCGAAAGGTTGGCCGTCCTTGCAAGCAGGTAAAGGTACTTTAAACCCTTTCCTTCCCGTTTCCTCCTCCACCAACCCTTCCCCACTCTTTCCAACGTCAACTTTTGTTGATCTTAAATTAGCATCGTGATGGATAATTTAAGTAATGTTAGCTATAACTTTGCTTCAATTAACTTGAATGCAATTTCAAACCAAACAAAATTAGACGCTCTCCTCACCTTCACTAGGACCATGGACTTGGACATCATATTTCTTCAAAAGGTATATGCCCCTGACCTGGTTATCCCGGGTTTCATTGTACTTTCAAACGTCAACGAAACCAGGAGAGGAACGGCGATCGCTTTACGTGAGCGCCTAAAATTTTCTCAAGTCGAACGCAGCTTAGACTCACGTCTGATATGCGTCCGGCTTGAGAATACTGCCACCTTATGCAATGTTTACGCGCCTTCGGGGAGTCACCGAAGGGCAGAGCGGGAGGAGTTCGCGACGGGTGCCGGGAGTATCGGCCTTGCTCTGCAGCACGCTGTGGATAACATAGGCCTGTGTGATAGTTGGGAAGCTCTCAGAGGAAACGATGTTGAGTTTTCCTACATCACACGTGGTTCGGGCTCACGTATCGATCGTTGTTACGTGTCGACGTGCATACGGGATCGTCTCCGGACAACCGACATGCACGTGGTCTCCTTCTCCGACCACAAGGCACTGACGGTGCGGATCAGTCTCCAGTCTCTTCCGGTCCCTCGGAGGAACGGATACTGGCAACTTCGCCCACACATTTTATCTGATGAGGTATTGGAGGAACTCGAATGCAAGTGGAGTAGTTGGGTCCGACAACGGAGGAACTACGGTTCCTGGATGCTTTGGTGGGTCGAATGCGCCAAGCCCAGGATAAAGTCATTCTTTCGTTGGAAGACCAACGAAAAGTACAAAGACTTCCGCTTGCATCAGGGTATACTCCATGCTCAGCTGAGAGCCTCATATGATCGATACCTAAGTAACCCAGATGAGTTGGCGACGATTAACCTGGTGAAGGGAAGAATACTCTCCTTACAGAGGCGTTTTTCCCAGCATTTCACCAGGATAAACGAAACCCTCGTTGACGGTGAAAAAGTTTCCACCTTCCAGCTGGGAGAGCGGAGGAGGAGAAGTACCGTCATTGAGAACTTCCAAACCAACGATGGACGAACTCTCGCCTTGGAGGAGGAGATCGCCGAGTATTTGTACACTGAGTACAAGGCCCTCTACTCGTTCGAAAACACGGTTACGCATAACAATTTTACTAGTAGACGGGTTATCCCGGAGGACTGCGAAGCCAACAATGACTGCATGGCGGAAATCACCCCTAATGAGATCTTTGATGCAGTCAAAAAATCGGCACCTCGGAAGTCACCTGGCCCGGACGGGATTCCCAGGGAGTTCTATCTCCGCGCGTTCCACATTGTGGGACGGGAGCTCGGGTACGTCCTAAACGAGGCCCTTCGTGGGGAATTTCCTCGAAACTTCGTCGACGGTGTCATAGTGCTTGTGAGAAAGAAGGGAACTGGGAGTGCAATGCCCTCTTTCCGTCCGATTTCTCTCCTTAACATAGATTACAAGCTGCTGGCGAGAATTTTGAAGCTACGGGTCGATGGGATCATCGACAAGTGGCAGATAATTTCCCCAGTCCAAAAATGCAGCAACAAGCCACAGAACATTTTTCAAGCTGTTCTCTCGGTTAAGGAGAGAATTCTGGACTTGAAGAGGAGGAAGAAAAGCAGCAAGCTCGTTTCCTTCGACCTCTCACAGGCGTTTGACCGCGTCGACCGAGACTTCCTGTGGACAACCATGACCTATTTGGGTTTTAATCCTGGGCTGGTTGGGCTTCTCAGGTCAATTGGTGAGCGGTCTTCTTCCCGTCTGCTTGTGAATGGACAGCTGTCCTCTCCCTTCCCCATCCAACGTTCCGTCAGACAGGGCGATCCTCTTTCCATGCATCTGTTTGTCCTTTACCTTCATCCCCTTATTACTGAGCTCGAAAGTATTTGCTGCGATCAGGATGACCTGATAAATGCATATGCCGACGATGTCTCGGTGATTACTTCCTCCCCTTCCAAAATCGAGCGGGTCAGAGAGGCGTTCGAGGCGTTCGGCCTTTGCTCATGGGCCAGGCTGAACGTGGGGAAGACCATCGCGATCGACATCGGACACGTCACTCCAGCAACGAGGATCCACGTCCCATGGCTACGCACCGAGGAGCGTCTCCGGCTTCTCGGGATATTGTTCTCCAACAACATCCGCGAGGCCATGGCGCACAACTGGGACGTGGTGATCCAGAAGTTCCGGCAGTTGGTCTGGCTTCATCGTGTGAGAGACCTGAACCTGGCCCAGAAGGTGTTGCTTCTCAACACCTTCCTGCTCCCCAAGCTGTGGTTCGTCGCGTCTGTCTGTGGCGCTCGGCAGCGGGACGTTGCAAAGGTCTCTCACATGATTGGATCACTGCTGTGGAACGGCTCTGGTGGCATCCGCGTTCCTCTACTCCAGCTGGCGCTACCACGAGATCGCGGTGGACTTAATCTCCACATCCCCATCATCACCACACAATCGCTACTCACCAACCGGTACCTTGCGGAGCAAGGATGTTTGGTGATCGGGTCTCAGTATATCGCCAACGCTGGGAACCCACCCGACACCAACTCCGTCCCGTCGTCCTACCCCTGCCTCCGCAAGGTTATCCAGCACCTGGCATACGTGCCAGAGACCCTCCGACGATCGCCATCAACACGAGGACTGCGACGCGCAGCAACAAACGCCCTACCGGACCCAAGGGTGGTTGGAGCTTCCCCACACACGCTGTGGAGAAGAGTGTGGGGAAACATAAGCTCTAGGATGCTGACGTCTGCACCACGTTCCGCCCTTTACCTGCTGGCAAACGGGAAGATCTCGCACGCGGAGCATCTTTTCGAAACCGGCAGAACACACCAACGTGCACGTTTTGTCCCGCTGTCGAGACCCTGGAGCACAAGTTTGCAGCATGTCCCCGCGTGTCGCTGGCGTGGGACACTCTACAACAGCGGCTGCAACAAGTTGCTCCAGGGTCCCATCTTCGTTTTGTCGACCTGCACTGGCCCGCTCTAAACAGGATAAGAGCGGGCACACGCAGTGCAGTACTCTCCGTATTTTCAAACTACATCATCCACATCATTGGAAACAATGATGTTGCGATTGATGTAGATGTCCTTTCCTGTTCTCTGTAAATCAATCTGTTTGTAAAGTCTTGCCTTTGTTTCCCGTCCAACACGTGCGAAGGAAACAAAACCTATGTAAATGTGATTAAATAGTATGTAAGAAATGTTGTACACCCTTAATAAACGTCTTTTATAAAAAAAAAAATTGAGTCAGGATGAGTTAGATTTGACAATTACAGATATAAGAAATTAAAGCTTGCAGTGCATATGACCATCGAAGCCCTAACATACACGAACACAAAGCAATCAGCAAAAATTAACTCGTATTAATTGAAAACTTTCCCCAGATGCAGCAAGAGATTTATCAGAACATTCAAATTGTCCCTATCAACAATAAATGTATGAAAAAACATGTAAACAATCCTTATCACCTATTCCACAAATTCTCCACATTCATCGTTTCTTCTTAATTAATGGCGGACAAGAATAATTACATAAATATATATAATGTATTATTTGACTCACGTAATTTGTCCTATGTACATGTACCAACTATGTTTGTTGTATGTTTACCCACCAACTGAAAAAATACAACAGCATTAATTTGGTTCATCTAATAGTGTTGATCGTTTAAAAGGCAATAACAATATTCAACAGCGCTTCAATGGGACTGTACTCAATTAATATTTTTAAGAATTCTGAATATTTGTCAGAGAAAATTTCAACTATCATAGAAAGCATAACGCTAGCAAAATCGGGCCTAACAAATATATGGTTATTGGGTCAGGATGCGTTAGATTTAACAATTACAGATATAAGAAATTAAAGCTTGCAGTGCATATGACCATCGAAGCCCTAAAGGTACTTTAAACCCTTTCCTTCCCGTTTCCTCCTCCACCAACCCTTCCCCACTCTTTCCAACGTCAACTTTTGTTGATCTTAAATTAGCATCGTGATGGATAATTTAAGTAATGTTAGCTATAACTTTGCTTCAATTAACTTGAATGCAATTTCAAACCAAACAAAATTAGACGCTCTCCTCACCTTCACTAGGACCATGGACTTGGACATCATATTTCTTCAAAAGGTATATGCCCCTGACCTGGTTATCCCGGGTTTCATTGTACTTTCAAACGTCAACGAAACCAGGAGAGGAACGGCGATCGCTTTACGTGAGCGCCTAAAATTTTCTCAAGTCGAACGCAGCTTAGACTCACGTCTGATATGCGTCCGGCTTGAGAATACTGCCACCTTATGCAATGTTTACGCGCCTTCGGGGAGTCACCGAAGGGCAGAGCGGGAGGAGTTCGCGACGGGTGCCGGGAGTATCGGCCTTGCTCTGCAGCACGCTGTGGATAACATAGGCCTGTGTGATAGTTGGGAAGCTCTCAGAGGAAACGATGTTGAGTTTTCCTACATCACACGTGGTTCGGGCTCACGTATCGATCGTTGTTACGTGTCGACGTGCATACGGGATCGTCTCCGGACAACCGACATGCACGTGGTCTCCTTCTCCGACCACAAGGCACTGACGGTGCGGATCAGTCTCCAGTCTCTTCCGGTCCCTCGGAGGAACGGATACTGGCAACTTCGCCCACACATTTTATCTGATGAGGTATTGGAGGAACTCGAATGCAAGTGGAGTAGTTGGGTCCGACAACGGAGGAACTACGGTTCCTGGATGCTTTGGTGGGTCGAATGCGCCAAGCCCAGGATAAAGTCATTCTTTCGTTGGAAGACCAACGAAAAGTACAAAGACTTCCGCTTGCATCAGGGTATACTCCATGCTCAGCTGAGAGCCTCATATGATCGATACCTAAGTAACCCAGATGAGTTGGCGACGATTAACCTGGTGAAGGGAAGAATACTCTCCTTACAGAGGCGTTTTTCCCAGCATTTCACCAGGATAAACGAAACCCTCGTTGACGGTGAAAAAGTTTCCACCTTCCAGCTGGGAGAGCGGAGGAGGAGAAGTACCGTCATTGAGAACTTCCAAACCAACGATGGACGAACTCTCGCCTTGGAGGAGGAGATCGCCGAGTATTTGTACACTGAGTACAAGGCCCTCTACTCGTTCGAAAACACGGTTACGCATAACAATTTTACTAGTAGACGGGTTATCCCGGAGGATTGCGAAGCCAACAATGACTGCATGGCGGAAATCACCCCTAATGAGATCTTTGATGCAGTCAAAAAATCGGCACCTCGGAAGTCACCTGGCCCGGACGGGATTCCCAGGGAGTTCTATCTCCGCGCGTTCCACATTGTGGGACGGGAGCTCGGGTACGTCCTAAACGAGGCCCTTCGTGGGGAATTTCCTCGAAACTTCGTCGACGGTGTCATAGTGCTTGTGAGAAAGAAGGGAACTGGGAGTGCAATGCCCTCTTTCCGTCCGATTTCTCTCCTTAACATAGATTACAAGCTGCTGGCGAGAATTTTGAAGCTACGGGTCGATGGGATCATCGACAAGTGGCAGATAATTTCCCCAGTCCAAAAATGCAGCAACAAGCCACAGAACATTTTTCAAGCTGTTCTCTCGGTTAAGGAGAGAATTCTGGACTTGAAGAGGAGGAAGAAAAGCAGCAAGCTCGTTTCCTTCGACCTCTCACAGGCGTTTGACCGCGTCGACCGAGACTTCCTGTGGACAACCATGACCTATTTGGGTTTTAATCCTGGGCTGGTTGGGCTTCTCAGGTCAATTGGTGAGCGGTCTTCTTCCCGTCTGCTTGTGAATGGACAGCTGTCCTCTCCCTTCCCCATCCAACGTTCCGTCAGACAGGGCGATCCTCTTTCCATGCATCTGTTTGTCCTTTACCTTCATCCCCTTATTACTGAGCTCGAAAGTATTTGCTGCGATCAGGATGACCTGATAAATGCATATGCCGACGATGTCTCGGTGATTACTTCCTCCCCTTCCAAAATCGAGCGGGTCAGAGAGGCGTTCGAGGCGTTCGGCCTTTGCTCATGGGCCAGGCTGAACGTGGGGAAGACCATCGCGATCGACATCGGACACGTCACTCCAGCAACGAGGATCCACGTCCCATGGCTACGCACCGAGGAGCGTCTCCGGCTTCTCGGGATATTGTTCTCCAACAACATCCGCGAGGCCATGGCGCACAACTGGGACGTGGTGATCCAGAAGTTCCGGCAGTTGGTCTGGCTTCATCGTGTGAGAGACCTGAACCTGGCCCAGAAGGTGTTGCTTCTCAACACCTTCCTGCTCCCCAAGCTGTGGTTCGTCGCGTCTGTCTGTGGCGCTCGGCAGCGGGACGTTGCAAAGGTCTCTCACATGATTGGATCACTGCTGTGGAACGGCTCTGGTGGCATCCGCGTTCCTCTACTCCAGCTGGCGCTACCACGAGATCGCGGTGGACTTAATCTCCACATCCCCATCATCACCACACAATCGCTACTCACCAACCGGTACCTTGCGGAGCAAGGATGTTTGGTGATCGGGTCTCAGTATATCGCCAACGCTGGGAACCCACCCGACACCAACTCCGTCCCGTCGTCCTACCCCTGCCTCCGCAAGGTTATCCAGCACCTGGCATACGTGCCAGAGACCCTCCGACGATCGCCATCAACACGAGGACTGCGACGCGCAGCAACAAACGCCCTACCGGACCCAAGGGTGGTTGGAGCTTCCCCACACACGCTGTGGAGAAGAGTGTGGGGAAACATAAGCTCTAGGATGCTGACGTCTGCACCACGTTCCGCCCTTTACCTGCTGGCAAACGGGAAGATCTCGCACGCGGAGCATCTTTTCGAAACCGGCAGAACACACCAACGTGCACGTTTTGTCCCGCTGTCGAGACCCTGGAGCACAAGTTTGCAGCATGTCCCCGCGTGTCGCTGGCGTGGGACACTCTACAACAGCGGCTGCAACAAGTTGCTCCAGGGTCCCATCTTCGTTTTGTCGACCTGCACTGGCCCGCTCTAAACAGGATAAGAGCGGGCACACGCAGTGCAGTACTCTCCGTATTTTCAAACTACATCATCCACATCATTGGAAACAATGATGTTGCGATTGATGTAGATGTCCTTTCCTGTTCTCTGTAAATCAATCTGTTTGTAAAGTCTTGCCTTTGTTTCCCGTCCAACACGTGCGAAGGAAACAAAACCTATGTAAATGTGATTAAATAGTATGTAAGAAATGTTGTACACCCTTAATAAACGTCTTTTATAAAAAAAAAAATTGAGTCAGGATGAGTTAGATTTGACAATTACAGATATAAGAAATTAAAGCTTGCAGTGCATATGACCATCGAAGCCCTAACATACACGAACACAAAGCAATCAGCAAAAATTAACTCGTATTAATTGAAAACTTTCCCCAGATGCAACAAGAGATTTATCAGAACATTCAAATTGTCCCTATCAACAATAAATGTATGAAAAAACATGTAAACAATCCCTATCACCTATTCCACAAATTCTCCACATTCATCGTTTCTTCTTAATTAATGGCGGACAAGAATAATTACATAAATATATATAATGTATTATTTGACTCACGTAATTTGTCCTATGTACATGTACCAACTATGTTTGTTGTATGTTTACCCACCAACTGAAAAAATACAACAGCATTAATTTGGTTCATCTAATAGTGTTGATCGTTTAAAAGGCAATAACAATATTCAACAGCGCTTCAATGGGACTGTACTCAATTAATATTTTTAAAAATTCTGAATATTTGTCAGAGAAAATTTCAACTATCATAGAAAGCATAACGCTAGCAAAATCGGGCCTAACAAATATATGGTTATTGGGTCAGGATGCGTTAGATTTAACAATTACAGATATAAGAAATTAAAGCTTGCAGTGCATATGACCATCGAAGCCCTAACATACACGAACACAAAGCAATCAGCAGAAATTAACTCGTATTAATTGTAAACTTTCCCCAGATGCTACGAGAGATTTATCAGAGAATTCAAATTTTCCCTATCAACAATAAATGTATGAAAAAACATGTACACAATCCCTATCACCTATCCCACCAATCCTCCACATACATCGTTTCTTCTTAATTAATGGCGGACAAGAATAATTACATAAATATATATAATGTATTATTTGACTCACCGAATTTGTCCTATGTACATGTACCAACTATGTTTGTTGTATGTTTACCCACCAACTGAAAAAATACAACAGCATTAATTTGGTTCATCTAATAGTGTTTATCGTTAAAAAGGCAATAACTATATTGAACAGTGCTTCAATGGGACTGTACTCAATTAATATTTTTATGAATTCTGAATATTTGTCAGAGAAAATTTTAACTATCATAGAAAGCATAGCGCTAGCAAAATCGGGCCTAACAAATATATGGTTATTGGGTCAGGATGAGTTAGATTTAACAATTACAGAGATAAGAAATTAAAGCTTGCAGTGCATATGACCATCGAAGCCCTAACATACACGAACACAAAGCAATCAGCAGAAATTAACTCGTATTAATTGTAAACTTTCACCAGATGCTACAAGAGATTAATCAGAAAATTCAAATTTTCCCTATCAACAATAAATGTACGAAAAACATGTACACAATCCCTATCACCTATCCCACCAATCCTCCACATACATCGTTTCTTCTTAATTAATGGCGGACAAGAATAATTACATAAATATATATAATGTATTATTTGACTCACCGAATTTGTCCTATGTACATGTACCAACTATGTTTGTTGTATGTTTACCCACCAACTGAAAAAATACAACAGCATTAATTTGGTTCATCTAATAGTGTTGATCGTTTAAAAGGCAATAACTATATTCAACAGCGCTTCAATGGGACTGTACTCAATTAATATTTTTAAGAATTCTGAATATTTGTCAGAGAAAATTTCAACTATCATAGAAAGCATAGCGCTAGCAAAATCAGGCATGACAAATATACGGTTTTTGGGTCAGGATGAGTTAGATTTAACAATTACAGATATAAGAAATTAAAGCTTGCAGTGCATATGACCATCGAAGCCCTAACATACACACACACAAAGCAATCAGCAAAAATGAACTCGTATTAATTGTAAACTTTCCCCAGATGCAACAAGAGATTTATCAGAGAATTCAAATTTTCCCTATCATTCCCCTATAGCAAAATCAGGCTTGACTAATATACGGTTATTGAGTCAGGATGAGTTAGATTTAACAATTACAGAGATAAGAAATTAAAGCTTGCAGTGCATACTATCATCGAAGCCCTAACATACACACACACAAAGCAATCAGCAAAAATGAACTCGAATTAATTGTAAACGTTCCCCAGTTGCAACAAGAGATTTATCAGAACATTAAAATTTTCCCTATCAACAATAAATGTAAGAAACAACATGTACACAATCCCTATCACCTATTCCACAAATCCTCCACATACATCGTTTCTTCTTAATTAATGGCGGACAAGAATAATTACATAAATATATATAATGTATTATTTGACTCACCGAATTTGTCCTATGTACATGTACCAACTATGTTTGTTGTATGTTTACCCACCAACTGAAAAAATACAACAGCATTAATTTGGTTCATCTAATAGTGTTTATCGTTAAAAAGGCAATAACTATATTGAACAGTGCTTCAATGGGACTGTACTCAATTAATATTTTTATGAATTCTGAATATTTGTCAGAGAAAATTTCAACTATCATAGAAAGCATAGCGCTAGCAAAATCAGGCTTGACAAATATACGGTTATTGAGTCAGGATGAGTTAGATTTAACAATTACAGAGATAAGAAATTAAAGCTTGCAGTGCATACTATCATCGAAGCCCTAACATACACACACACAAAGCAATCAGCAAAAATGAACTCGTATTAATTGTAAACGTTCCCCAGTTGCAACAAGAGATTTATCAGAGAATTCAAATTTTCCCTATCAACAATAAATGTAAGAAACAACATGTACACAATCCCTATCACCTATTCCACAAATCCTCCACATACATCGTTTCTTCTTTATTAATGGCGGACAAGAATAATTACATAAATATATATAATGTATTATTTGACTCACCGAATTTGTCCTATGTACATGTACCAACTATGTTTGTTGTATGTTTACCCACCAACTGAAAAAATACAACAGCATTAATTTGGTTCATCTAATAGTGTTTATCGTTAACAAGGCAATAGCTATATTCAACAGCGCTTCAATGGGACTTTACTCAATTAATATTTTTATGAATTCTGAATATTTGTCAGAGAAAATTTTAACTATCATAGAAAGCATAGCGCTAGCAAAATTAGGATTGACAAATATACGGTTATTGAGTCAGGATGAGTTAGATTTAACAATTACAGAGATAAGAAATTAAAGCTTGCAGGGCATATGACCATCGAAGCCCTAACATACACGAACACAAAGCAATCAGCAAAAATTAACTCGTATTAATTGAAAACTTTCCCCAGATGCAACAAGAGATTTATCAGAACATTCAAATTGTCCCTATCAACAATAAATGTATGAAAAAACATGTACACAATCCCTATCACCTATCCCACAAATTCTCCACATTCATCGTTTCTTCTTAATTAATGGCGGACAAGAATAATTACATAAATATATATAATGTATTATTTGACTCACCGAATTTGTCCTATGTACATGTACCAACTATGTTTGTTGTATGTTTACCCACCAACTGAAAAAATACAACAGCATTAATTTGGTTCATCTAATAGTGTTGATCGTTTAAAAGGCAATAACTATATTCAACAGTGCTTCAATGGGACTGTACTCAATTAATATTTTTAAGAATTCTGAATATTTGTCAGAGAAAATTTCAACTATCATAGAAAGCATAACGCTAGCAAAATCAGGCTTGACAAATATACGGTTATTGAGTCAGGATGAGTTAGATTTAACAATTACAGAGATAAGAAATTAAAGCTTGCAGTGCATATGACCATCGAAGCCCTAACATACACACACACAAAGCAATCAGCAAAAATGAACTCGTATTAATTGTAAACGTTCCCCAGTTGCAACAAGAGATTTATCAGAACATTCAAATTTTCCCTATCAACAATAAATGTAAGAAACAAAATGAACACAATCTCTATCACCTATTCCACAAATCCTCCACATAAATCGTTTCTTCTTAATTAATGGCGGACAAGAATAATTACATAAATATATATAATGTATTATTTGACTCACCGAATTTGTCCTATGTACATGTACCAACTATGTTTGTTGTATGTTTACCCACCAACTGAAAAAATACAACAGCATTAATTTGGTTCATCTAATAGTGTTTATCGTTAACAAGGCAATAACTATATTCAACAGCGCTTCAATGGGACTTTACTCAATTAATATTTTTATGAATTCTGAATATTTGTCAGAGAAAATTTCAACTATCATAGAAAGCATAGCGCTAGCAAAATCAGGATTGACAAATATACGGTTATTGAGTCAGGATGAGTTAGATTTAACAATTACAGATATAAGAAATTAAAGCTTGCAGTGCATATGACCATCGAAGCCCTAACATACACGAACACAAAGCAATCAGCAAAAATTAACTCGTATTAATTGAAAACTTTCCCCAGATGCAACAAGAGATTTATCAGAACATTCAAATTGTCCCTATCAACAATAAATGTATGAAAAAACATGTACACAATCCCTATCATCTATCCCACAAATTCTCCACATTCATCGTTTCTTCTTAATTAATGGCGGACAAGAATAATTACATAAATATATATAATGTATTATTTGACTCACCGAATTTGTCCTATGTACATGTACCAACTATGTTTGTTGTATGTTTACCCACCAACTGAAAAAATACAACAGCATTAATTTGGTTCATCTAATAGTGTTTATCGTTTAAAAGGCAATAACTATATTCAACAGCGCTTCAATGGGACTGTACTCAATTAATATTTTTAAGAATTCTGAATATTTGTCAGAGAAAATTTCAACTATCATAGAAAGCATAACGCTAGCAAAATCAGGCCTAACAAATATATGGTTATTGGGTCAGGATGAGTTAGATTTAACAATTACAGAGATAAGAAATTAAAGCTTGCAGTGCATATGACCATCGAAGCCCTAACATACACGAACACAAAGCAATCAGCAGAAATTAACTCGTATTAATTGTAAACTTTCCCCAGATGCTACAAGAGATTAATCAGAAAATTCAAATTTTCCCTATCAACAATAAATGTACGAAAAAACATGTACACAATCCCTATCACCTATCCCACCAATCCTCCACATACATCGTTTCTTCTTAATTAATGGCGGACAAGAATAATTACATAAATATATATAACTAGTTTTTTGTAGCCAGGTATCCTGGCGCTCCCAGACCCCTGGTCTTACAGGTCTGTGAGTTCTGAAATATGAATAAAAATTAATTGAAAGAATTGAATTCCTAATGTTTTCAACTTATAAAGACGTTTGTTTTGCGTTTTTGTGTTCTTTTGATTCAGTTTGGGATTTTTGATTTCACTTTGTGGAGCGTCGCAGCAACCAACGCTGGGTCATCTCCTACCACATGGCTATGGCATACTGGTTGATCGCAGCATACTTTTCTCATCTGGAAAATATAGGAATAACATATAGGAAATGTTGTAGTAGGCTACACTCCAAGCAACCTATGACTTCAAATATTATGAAAGTTGGCGCTGGAATGGGTTTTAGTCGTTCGTACTTCAGAACTCATCGAGGAAGTTTAGTGGTTTTAATTTAAAAAAAACCCTCAAACAAATCAGTTTCAAGCATTATATAACTTAGCAGTCGTTAATGAGGAAAAATAATTTGACTCAATTCGGAAGCATGATCATCAGTGAAGGGCAGCAAGTGTATCAGCTAATGTGTGGAAGTAAGCTGGGCGCGTTCGATGGCAATAGGACCCTGTTGGTTGAAAGAATAGAATCTGCAAGAACATAAACGCAGCATAATGTGAAGGCACTATGAAGGCAACGTTGATGCGACGGAGGTACATACCGTGTGCGAACATTGTCAGCAGGCGAAAGTGGTCGTCAACAGGGCAGCAAGTGGATCAGCTAATGTATGGACATAGGCGTTCGTTGCCAGCAGGACTCTGTTGGTTGGAAGAATAGAATCTGCAAGAACATAAACGCAGCATAATGTGAAGGCACTCTGTGCGCAACGTTGATTCGACAGAGGTACATACCATGTGCGAACACTATCAGCAGCCAAATGTGGCCGTCAGCAGGGCAGCAAGTAAGTCAGCTAATGTATGGACGTAGGCTTGACGCGTTCGTTGGCAGCAGGACTCTGTAGGTTGGAAGAATAGAATCTGCAAGAACATAAGCGTAGCATAGTGTTAATGCACTCTGAAGGCAACGATGATGCAACCGTGGCACTTACCATGTGCGAACACTATCAGTAGGCAAATGTGGCCATCAGTAGGGCAGCAAGTGGATCAGCTTATGTATGGACATAGGCATTCGTTGGCAGCAGGACTCTGTTGGTTGAAAGAATAGAATCTGCTAGAACATAAAAGAAGCATAGTGTTAAGGCACTCTGAAGGCAACGATGATGCAACCGTGGCACATACCATGTGCGAACACTATCAGTAGGCAAATGTGGCCATCAGTAGGGCAGCAAGTGGATCAGCTTATGTATGGACATAGGCATTCGTTGGCAGCAGGACTCTGTTGGTTGAAAGAATAGAATCTGCTAGAACATAAAAGAAGCATAGTGTTAAGGCACTCTGAAGGCAACGATGATGCAACCGTGGCACATACCGTGTGCCAACACTATCAGCAGGCGAATGGGGCCATCAGCAGAGCAGCAAGTGGATCAGATTATGTATGGACAAAGGTTTGGCGCGTTCGATGGCAGCAGGACTCTGTTGGTTGAAAGAATAGAATCTGCAAGAACTTAAAAGAAGCATAGTGTGAAGGCACTCTAAAGGCAACGATGATGCAACGTTGGCACATACCATGTGCGAACACTTTCAGCAGACGAAAGTGGCCATCAGCAGAGCAGCAAAGGATCGGGTAATGTATGGACATAGTTTTCCGAGCTCGACGCGCTCGCTCTACCGCCAAGCGCATCGTCCGTTGGTCCGCAGTCTCACGTGGCCGTGCTGCAACGGAGGCTGATGCTGGGTGCGGAAGTACGCGAGGTTCCTGCACCCTCGACGGCCCTGCTGCTGCCCTGTGGCCAAACGGCCGATTGCTGGCGTTTCCGAGCTCGCCGCGCCCGCTCTACCGCCAAGCGCACTGACCGTTGGTCCACTGTCTCCGCTGCCATACGATTGGCGTGAGCCTGCGCCTGCGTTGCCGTTTCCGTTCTCCATGTTCAACGTCGGACATCGTTGGCACTTTTTTCGCACAAAAATTACAATTCCCGAAGGTCGCATGCGAATGGATTAGCATATTATAAATAGAAAAAGGATTTATCTTACTGGAAAGAATTTACTTTAAAAAAAAAAAACGTTTGTGGTGTATACTTACAGTGTCGATCTTAATTTGTACTGTTGCTCACAATCACGATGAATAAAAAGAATATATCAGTTAAATAAACACTAAAACACTCAGTATGTAGCTTACCTTCAAAAATTTCTGTAGGCACTGATTCACTGATAATAATTACATGAACTTATCTCACGTGGTTAAGCACTCGAACTAAACCAACGTTGTGTTTAAGAAGGCGTGTGAACTAAAAGTACCTAACCAGATACCAACCATCGTTCGATTCATTGCATAAAGAATACCAATAAGAACGTTGTTAACGGCGGTGTGGCAAGATCATTATCTGTTATCAAAAAGTATATTTTTCGCAAATTTGCTGTACGTGCGACAAAATTAATACGAAGTGGTACGAAGTGAAACGAAGAGGATAGAAAAGAAGCAGAAGCAGTGAATAGGTTCTCGAATACGTAACCGTTATTTTAAATAGTATATCGTGATGATAACGTGATAAAGCGATCTTGGTATAAAGTGATCGATAAGAACGATCGATTGAGCCAGCACTCGCATTTGTGTGTGTTGTGTTAAGTCGCCGGCAAGGCAGTGATTGTTTTGGTCTGCCCGTTGAACCATGCTTCACGCGCAGTATTAAGTAAAACCTTCAGTTAAGTTGATTAAAAGTGCTGAAAGTGCTTTCTTTTATCGTCAAAGTAAAAAGTAAAATGTAATATTATAGTTGTGACGGGATGCATTCTGATTTCATATTTTTAGTTCTGAAAACCGAAAACCGAAGATCGAGTGAGCCAGCAATCATATGTGTGTGTTTTGTTTACTCGTCGGCAAGGCAGTCAATACCATCAAGAAATGCTTTCAGTAAGTGAGTAAAAGTGCGTTTAAGTGCGTCTTTTTATTATTAAAGTGTTTGCCTATATTTTTAGTCCCGAAAAAAACGTCGATGATTTTTAGTCCCGAAAAAAAAAATTGATGATAACCGATCGATCGACGATCGAGCCAGCGCGCTTGGCTGTGTGTTTAGTTTACTCGCGCCGCTGTTAAAAACGGTCGACGGTCTACGGTCCACGGTCGACGGTCCACGGTCCACGGTCGACGGTCGACGGTCGACGGTCGACGGTCGACGGTCGACGGTCGACGGTCGACGGTCGACGGTCGAATGTAAACATTGGCATTGTTTTGATCCAAGCGCAATTAATATAGGGAGTAGATAAGAACGATCGATTGAGCCAGCACACGCATTTGTGTGTGTTGTGTTTAGTCGCCGGCAAGGCACTGCCTTGAAGGTAGTGATCATCATAAAGAAAACCTGCAGGTAAGTATGGGAATAGTGAAAGTGTAACTTTTTTTTATTATTAAAGTGTGTTTCAAGCGACGATCGAGTGAGCCAGCGCGGATATGGGTATTTTGTTTTCTCGCCGGCAAGGCAGTTATCTGAAGAGATATATTTAGTAAGTGCGATAAAAGTGCGTCTTTTTTATTGTTAAGGTGTTTTCCTATATTTTTAGTCCTGAAAACTGACGAAAACCGACGACGATCGATTGAGCCAGTGCGCTTGGCTGTGTGTTTTGTTTACTCGCGCCGCCGTCAAAAACGATTGAGGGCCCAATGTAAACATTAATCTAAAGAACTAATGTAAACATTAGTCTACGCATTTGTTTTGATCTAAGCGCAATTAATATAGGGAGTAGATGTATTATTTGACTCACCGAATTTGTCCTATGTACATGTACCAACTATGTTTGTTGTATGTTTACCCACCAACTGAAAAAATACAACAGCATTAATTTGGTTCATCTAATAGTGTTTATCGTTAAAAAGGCAATAACTATATTGAACAGTGCTTCAATGGGACTGTACTCAATTAATATTTTTAAGAATTCTGAATATTTGTCAGAGAAAATTTCAACTATCATAGAAAGCATAGCGCTAGCAAAATCAGGCTTGACAAATATCAAACAATTAGAGAGATAAGATATTAAAGCTTGCAGTGCATACGGTCATCGAAGCCCTAACATACACAAACACAAAGCAATCAGCAAAAATGAGCTCGTATTAATTATAAACTTTCCCCAGTTGCAACAAGAGATTTATCAGAGAATTCAAATTTTCCCTATCAACAATAAATGTAAGAAACAACATGTACACAATCCCTATCACCTATTCCACAAATCCTCCACATACATCGTTTCTTCTTAATTAATGGCGGACAAGAATAATTACATAAATATATATAATGTATTATTTGACTCACCGAATTTGTCCTATGTACATGTACCAACTATGTTTGTTGTATGTTTACCCACCAACTGAAAAAATACAACAGCATTAATTTGGTTCATCTAATAGTGTTTATCGTTAAAAAGGCAATAACTATATTGAACAGTGCTTCAATGGGACTGTACTCAATTAATATTTTTATGAATTCTTAATATTTGTCAGAGAAAATTTCAACTATCATAGAAAGCATAGCGCTAGCAAAATCAGGCTTGACTAATATACGGTTATTGAGTCAGGATGAGTTAGATTTAACAATTACAGAGATAAGAAATTAAAGCTTGCAGTGCAAACTATCATCGAAGCCCTAACATACACAAACACAAAGCAATCAGCAAAAATGAACTCGTATTAATTGTAAACGTTCCCCAGTTGCAACAAGAGATTTATCAGAACATTCAAATTTTCCCTATCAACAATAAGAAAGAACAAGAACAAGAAACAACATGTACACAATCCCTATCACCTATTCCACAAATCCTCCACATAAATCGTTTCTTCTTAATTAATGGCGGACAAGAATAATTACATAAATATATATAATGTATTATTTGACTCACCGAATTTGTCCTATGTACATGTACCAACTATGTTTGTTGTATGTTTACCCACCAACTGAAAAAATACAACAGCATTAATTTGGTTCATCTAATAGTGTTTATCGTTAACAAGGCAATAACTATATTCAACAGCGCTTCAATGGGACTTTACTCAATTAATATTTTTATGAATTCTGAATATTTGTCAGAGAAAATTTCAACTATCATAGAAAGCATAGCGCTAGCAAAATCAGGCTTGACAAATATACGGTTATTGAGTCAGGATGAGTTAGATTTAACAATTACAGATATAATAAATTAAAGCTTGCAGTGCATATGACCATCGAAGCCCTGACATACACGAACACAAAGCAATCAGCAAAAATGAACTCGTATTAATTGAAAACTTTCCCCAGATGCAACAAGAGATTTATCAGAACATTCAAATTGTCCCTATCAACAATAAGAAAGAACAAGAACAAGAAACAACATGTACACAATCCCTATCACCTATTCCACAAATTCTCCACATTCATCGTTTCTTCTTAATTAATGGCGGACAAGAATAATTACATAAATATATATAATGTATTATTTGCCTCACGTAATTTGTCCTATGTACATGTACCAACTATGTTTGTTGTATGTTTACCCACCAACTGAAAAAATACAACAGCATTAATTTGGTTCATCTAATAGTGTTGATCGTTTAAAAGGCAATAACTATATTCAACAGCGCTTCAATGGGACTGTACTCAATTAATATTTTTAAGAATTCTGAATATTTGTCAGAGAAAATTTCAACTATCATAGAAAGCATAACGCTAGCAAAATCGGGCCTAACAAATATATGGTTATTGAGTCAGGATGAGTTAGATTTAACAATTACAGATATAATAAATTAAAGCTTGCAGTGCATATGACCATCGAAGCCCTGACATACACACACACAAAGCAATCAGCAAAAATGAACTCGTATTAATTGTAAACTTTCCCCAGATGCAACAAGAGATTTATCAGAGAATTCAAATTTTCCCTATCATTCCCCTATAGCAAAATCAGGCTTGACAAATATACGGTTATTGAGTCAGGATGAGTTAGATTTAACAATTACAGAGATAAGAAATTAAAGCTTGCAGTGCATACTATCATCGAAGCCCTAACATACACACACACAAAGCAATCAGCAAAAATTAACTCGTATTAATTGTAAACTTTCCCCAGTTGCAACAAGAGATTTATCAGAGAATTCAAATTTTCCCTATCAACAATAAATGTAAGAAACAAAATTTACACAATCCCTATCACCTATTCCACAAATCCTCCACATACATCGTTTCTTCTTAATTAATGGCGGACAAGAATAATTACATAAATATATATAATGTATTATTTGACTCACCGAATTTGTCCTATGTACATGTACCAACTATGTTTGTTGTATGTTTACCCACCAACTGAAAAAATACAACAGCATTAATTTGATTCATCTAATAGTGTTTATCGTTAAAAAGGCAATAACTATATTGAACAGTGCTTCAATGGGACTGTACTCAATTAATATTTGTACGCTCACAACTACCAAGCGATAAGGACGTTGTTTTTTGTGAGATTAAAACATCATTTGGAAATGGCAGGAGTGCGAAAGTGGGAGAATGCGCTAAGGATTAGCTTTGCGCAGCTCCAATTTAAGCCGTCGAAGGAAGAGACTTACGATCTCATCGCAAAGATGCTTATTGCAAAGGAGCATTTTGTGCGAGTGCATTTTGCGTCGATACACGCAACTGTGTACATCCAGATGGCCACTTTGGAGCAGGCACAGGAAGTGGTGGAAAGGTGCCGTGGCAAGTACGGCAAAACCATCGACGGAAAGTTCCACCCGTACGATATTGCCATGGAAGATGGCGCCTCGGATATCATTCTTCAGGATCTGCCGTATTTTGTTACGGACGACGAGATTCGGAAAGAGATGCAAAAGTACGGCGAGGTCATCGAAATCTGGGAGAAGCGTCATCCAGAAGGTACCCCGCTGGCTGGTATCCTTATGGGTGTGCGTGTAGTCCGGATGATACGAAAGAATCCGATAAACTCGCACATCATCATCGGCGGCGAAATGACCCAGGCGATGTACTGCGGTCGAATACAGACGTGCCGTGTGTGTGGGCAGCGTGTCCACCACGGTGTAAAGTGTGCACAAAATCGAATTGAAAATTCGTATGCGAGTGCACTGAAGCAAAGCGCGTCGCCTCAATCACGTGGGAAAAAACCGCATCGAGACACACACGGACCCAAAAACACGAGCGTCCCTACCACGGTGAGGACAACAAGTGTAAAGAGCGGACCGATAGCGAACAAAGCGCAAGAGCGGTTAGATCGTCTAACGAATGCGAGCGCTGCCGCTACGATACGATACGGTTTCGCATACACCAGTGGACACACACACGCACGCGGATACTACTGCTCAACAAGCGGAGAAAGCAGTAGTAGTGGAGAAAGCTGTAGCAGCAGTGGAAGCTGCCAGCACGAGCAAAACATCGAGCGGCGAGATCGTTTTCAAAGCCCCGCTCGACATCCCGCTTCCATCCAATATTCCCGAGGATACCCATACCCCGAAGCGCCCGGCTGATGCGGACACCGAGAGTGACGCTTCTAGCTCGTCGGTGACCGTGGCAGCAAAGCGCAAGCCCGGACGGCCACCGAAGCAAACAAAGGTAGGGTAATCCCTTCATCTTTTTCTCCTCCCTTTCCTTACCTCCACTCTTCCCACATCAATTTATTTGTTTTTAAACTGCCTAGAGATGGACAACTTATGTAACGTTAATTTTAACATTGCATCAGTTAACCTGAATGCGATTTCAAATCAAACTAAATTAGATGCACTCCTTTCCTTCATCCGAACCATGGACTTGGACATAATATTTCTCCAAGAAGTTTATGCCCCGGACCTGGTCATCCCGGGTTTCATTGTACTTTCTAACGTCAATGAAACCAGGAGAGGAACAGCGATCGCTTTACGGGAGCGCTTAAAATTTTCGCAAGTCGAACGCAGCTTAGATTCGCGTCTAATCTGCGTCCGGCTTGAGGATACTGCCACCCTATGCAATGTTTACGCGCCTTCGGGGAGCCACCGAAGGGCAGAGCGGGAGGAATTCTTCGGGCGCACGTTGCCGTTCCACCTGCGAAATGCACGGGAACCCGTCATTTTAGCAGGAGATTTCAACTGCGTGTTGAAATCAAAGGACGCAACGGGTGCCGGATGTGTCGGTCTTGCTCTGCAGAACGCTGTGGATAACATAGGCCTGTGTGATAGTTGGGAAGCTCTCAGAGGAAACGATGTTGAGTTTTCCTACATCACACGTGGTTCGGGCTCACGTATCGATCGTTGTTACGTGTCGGCGTGCATACAGGATCGTCTTCGGACAACCGACATGCACGTGGCCTCCTTTTCCGACCACAAGGCACTGACGGTGCGGATCAGTCTCCAGTCTCTTCCGGTCCCGCGGAGGAACGGATACTGGCAACTTCGCCCACACATTTTATCTGATGAGGTCTTGGAGGAACTCGAATGCAAGTGGAGTGGTTGGGTCCGACAGCGGAGGAATTATGGTTCCTGGATGCTTTGGTGGGTCGAATGCGCCAAGCCCAGGATAAAGTCATTCTTTCGTTGGAAGACCAACGAAAAGTACAAAGACTTCCGCTTGCATCAGGGTATACTCCATACTCAGCTGAGAGCCTCATATGATCGATGCCTAAGTAACCCAGCTGAGTTGGCGACGATTAACTTGGTGAAGGGAAAAATACTCTCCTTACAGAGGCGTTTTTCCCAGCATTTCACCAGGATAAACGAAACCCTCGTTGACGGTGAAAAAGTTTCCACCTTCCAGCTGGGAGAGCGGAGGAGGAGAAGTACCGTCATTGAGAACTTCCAGACCAACGATGGAAGAACTCTCGCCTTGGAGGAGGAGATCGCCGAGTATCTGTACACTGAGTACAAGGCCCTCTACTCGGTCGAAAACACGGTTACGCATAACAATTTTACTAGTAGACGGGTTATCCCGGAGGACTGCGAAGCCAACAATGACTGCATGGCGGAAATCACCCCTAGTGAGATCTTTGATGCAGTAAAAAAATCGGCACCTCGGAAGTCACCCGGCCCGGACGGGATTCCCAGGGAGTTCTATCTCCGCGCGTTCCACATTGTGGGACGGGAGCTCGGGTACGTCCTCAACGAGGCCCTTCGTGGGGAATTTCCTCGAAGCTTTGTCGACGGCGTCATAGTGCTTGTGAGAAAGAAGGGAACTGGGAGTGCAATGCCCTCTTTCCGTCCGATTTCTCTCCTTAACACAGATTACAAGCTGCTGGCGAGAATTTTGAAGCTACGGGTCGATGGGATCATCGACAAGTGGCAGATAATTTCCCCAGTCCAAAAATGCAGCAACAAGCCGCAAAACATTTTCCAAGCTGTTCTCTCGGTTAAGGAGAGAATTCTGGATTTGAAGAGGAGGAAGAAAAGCGGCAAGCTCGTTTCCTTCGACCTCTCGCAGGCGTTTGACCGCGTCGACCGAGACTTCCTGTGGACGACCATGACCTCCCTGGGATTCAGTCCCCGGCTGGTTGGGCTTCTCAGGTCAATTGGTGAGCGGTCTTCTTCCCGTCTGCTTGTGAATGGACAGCTGTCCTCTTCCTTCCCCATCCAACGTTCCGTCAGACAGGGCGATCCTCTTTCCATGCATCTGTTTGTCCTTTACCTTCATCCCCTTATTACTGAGCTCGAAAGTATTTGCTGCGATCAGGATGACCTGATAAATGCATATGCCGACGATGTCTCGGTGATTACTTCCTCCCCTTCCAAAATCGAGCGGGTCAGAGAGGCGTTCGAGGCGTTCGGCCTTTGCTCAGGGGCCAGACTGAACGTGGGGAAGACCATCGCGATCGACATCGGACACGTCACTCCAGCAACGAGGATCCACGTCCCATGGCTACGCACCGAGGATCGTCTCCGGCTTCTCGGGATATTGTTCTCCAACAACATCCGCGAGGCCATGGCGCACAACTGGGACATGGTGATCCAGAAGTTCCGGCAGTTGGTCTGGCTTCATCGTGTGAGAGACCTGAACCTGGCCCAGAAGGTGTTGCTTCTTAACACCTTCCTGCTCCCCAGGCTGTGGTTTGTAGCGTCTGTCTGTGGCGCTAGGCAGCGGGACGTTGCAAAGGTCTCTCACACGATCGGATCATTGCTGTGGAACGGCTCTGGTGGCATCCGCGTTCCTCTACTCCAGCTGGCGCTGCCACGAGATCGCGGTGGACTTAATCTCCACATCCCCAGCATCACCACACAATCGCTGCTCACCAACCGGTACCTTGCGGAGCAAGGATGTTTGGTGATCGGGTCCCAGCATATCGCCAATGCTGGGAACCCACCCGACACCAACTCCGTCCCGTCGTCTTACCCTTGCCTCCGCAAGGTTATCCAGCACCTGGCATACGTGCCAGAGACCCTCCGACGATCGCCATCAACACGAGGACTGCGACGCGCAGCAACAAACGCCCTACCGGACCCAAGGGTGGTTGGAGCTTCCCCACACACGCTGTGGAGAAGAGTGTGGGGAAACATAAGCTCCAGGATGCTGACGTCTGCACAGCGTTCCGCCCTCTACCTGCTGGCAAACGGGAAGATCTCGCACGCGGAGCATCTTTTCCGAGCCGGCAGAGCCGACGCACCAACCTGCCCGTTTTGTACCGCTGTTGAGACCCTGGAGCACAAGTTTGCAGCATGTCCACGCGTTGCGTTAGCGTGGGACTGCAACAAGTTGCTGCAGGGTCCCATTTTCGTTTTGTCGACCTGCACTGGCCCGCTCTAAACAGGATAAGAGCGGGCACACGCAGTGCAGTACTCTCCGTTTTTTCAAACTACATCATCCACATCATTGGAAACAATGATGTTGCGATTGATGTAGATGTCCTTTCATGTTCTTTGTAAATTAAGTATGTAAAGTAATGTCTCTGTTTCCCGTCCAACACGTGCGACGGGAACAAAACCCATGTATTGTGATATAATAGTATGTAAGAAACATTGTACACCCATTAATAAATGTTCTTTTTAAAAAAAAAAATGGGACTGTACTCAATTAATATTTTTAAGAATTCTGGATATTTGTCAGAGAAAATTTCAACTATCATAGAAAGCATAACGCTAGCAAAATCGGGCCTAACAAATATATGGTTATTGGGTCAGGATGAGTTAGATTTAACAATTACAGATATAAGAAATTAAAGCTTGCAGTGCATACGATCATCGAAGCTCTAACATACACGAACACAAAGCAATCAGCAAAAATGAGCTCGTATTAATTGTAAACGTTCCCCAGTTGCAACAAGAGATTTATCAGAGCATTCCAATTTTCCCTATCAACAATAAATGTAAGAAACAACATGTACACAATCCCTATCACCTATTCCACAAATCCTCCACATACATACATACATACACATCGTTTCTTCTTAATTAATGGCGGACAAGAATAATTACATAAATATATATAATGTATTATTTGACTCACCGAATTTGTCCTATGTACATGTACCTACTATGTTTGTTGTATGTTTACCCACCAACTGAAAAAATACAACAGCATTAATTTGGTTCATCTAATAGTGTTGATCGTTTAAAAGGCAATAACTATATTCAACAGCGCTTCAATGGGACTTTACTCAATTAATATTTTTATGAATTCTGAATATTTGTCAGAGAAAATTTCAACTATCATAGAAAGCATAGCGCTAGCAAAATCAGGCTTGACAAATATACGGTTATTGAGTCAGGATGAGTTAGATTTAACAATTACAGATATAAGAAATTAAAGCTTGCAGTGCATATGACCATCGAAGCCCTAACATACAAGAACACAAAGCAATCAGCAAAAATTAACTCGTATTAATTGAAAACTTTCCCCAGATGCAACAAGAGATTTATCAGAACATTCAAATAGTCCCTATCAACAATAAATGTATGAAAAAACATGTACACAATCCCTATCACCAGGGGCGGATCATACGGTACGCAAAGTAAGCAGCTGCTTGGGGCCCCGAGCTTGCGAGGGGCCCCGAGCATGCATGAGGCCCCGTTATTTTCCTCGATTTTGTTTTAATTGGTGAGGTTGCAACCATGGTTTACCTAATTCTGGCCAAATTTCTACGGAAAATAAGTTACCGACATTCAGTGTTCGTGTATTGTTCGAACTGTTCGTGTATTGTTCAGTGTATTGTTCGAATTTCAACGTCGATTAAAATGTGGATTGAAGTTCTTAATCGACAGGGGGGAAGAGTGACGCTAAATTGAGTTAGGAAGATAGATTAGTTTATCGTTATATGCGACAATGTAATGTTCCAGCTCGAACAACGTGCACAAAAATGCGAATCGGTACTGGAACCTTTCCGTCTATTTTTTGACACGATGTTGGGTCCAGAAAAAAAAGCAAATGCACTCGCATATATCAAAGGAATGTACGCAAATGATATTGATGTATGGTTTGGAAGATGAACTGGATCATTTCTTGGCAAATCATGAAAGAAGAAGAAAGGCCTGGAAATAATTTACAGATATTGAAAACATATCAATTAGCCAAAGAAATATCCTGCACGTTCCCAAAAATCGAAATCATGCTTAAAATCTTTTTGATATTGCCTATTTCAAACGCTTCAGGAGAAAGGTAGTGCTCTGTTTTAAAACGTATTAAAAATTATTTAAGAAGAACAATCTGCGAGGAAAAATTGAATGATTTAGCAGTTTTGTACATTGAAAATGACGCCATTGATTCTATAAAAACTTAACTATACTATACTATAACAGAATTACATAGGATATAGTATAAGTTGGCTCTGAAAATAGGGATAATTGGAATTTATTTGAATTCATAGCTCTGTGTGACTACCTGAAAGCTTAAAAAAAACGACCTTCTTATTCATGCTATATTTACGTATCATTTGATTACTATTGCTTAGTTTATTTCATTTATATATTTTTTAACGTATTAAACCATGATTGCAAAATTTAAAAAAGTTATGTGTTATATTTCAAAAATTATGTTTACGTTTTGTTATTTATTTGAGGGTCTCCAATATGTTACTGCTTGGGGCCCATAGTACACTTAATCCGCCACTGCCTATCACCTATTCCACAAATTCTCCACATTCATCGTTTCTTCTTAATTAATGGCGGACAAGAATAATTACATAAATATATATAATGTATTATTTGACTCACCGAATTTGTCCTATGTACATGTACCAACTATGTTTGTTGTATGTTTACCCACCAACTGAAAAAATACAACAGCATTAATTTGGTTCATCTAATAGTGTTTATCGTTAAAAAGGCAATAACTTTAATCAACAGCTCTTCAATGGGACTGTACTCAATTAATATTTTTAAGAATTCTGAATATTTGTCAGAGAAAATTTCAACTATCATAGAAAGCATAGCCGTTAGCAAAATCAGGCTTGACTAATATACGGTTATTGAGTCAGGATGAGTTTGATTTAACAATTACAGAGATAAGAAATTAAAGCCTGCAGTGCATACTATCATCGAAGCCCTAACATACACACACACAAAGCAATCAGCAAAAATGAACTCGTATTAATTGTAAACGTTCCCCAATTGCAACAAGAGATTTATCAGAGAATTCAAATTTTCCCTATCAACAATAAATATAAGAAACAACATGTACACAATCCCTATCACCTATTCCACAAATCCTCCACATAGATCGTTTCTTCTTAATTAATGGCGGACAAGAATAATTACATAAATATATATAATGTATTATTTGACTCACCGAATTTGTCCTATGTACATGTACCAACTATGTTTGTTGTATGTTTACCCACCAACTGAAAAAATACAACAGCATTAATTTGGTTCATCTAATAGTGTTTATCGTTAAAAAGGCAATAACTATATTGAACAGTGCTTCAATGGGACTGTACTCAATTAATATTTTTATGAATTCTGAATATTTGACAGAGAAAATTTCAACTATCATAGAAAGCATAGTGCTAGCAAAATCAGGCTTGACTAATATACGGTTATTGAGTCAGGATGAGTTAGATTTAACAATTACAGATATAAGAAATTAAAGCTTGCAGTGCAAACTATCATCGAAGCCCTAACATACACACACACAAAGCAATCAGCAAAAATGAACTCGTATTAATTGTAAACGTTCCCCAGTTGCAACAAGAGATTTATCAGAACATTCAAATTTTCCCTATCAACAATAAATGTAAGAAACAACATGTACACAATCCCTATCACCTATTCCACAAATCCTCAACATACATCGTTTCTTCTTAATTAATGGCGGACAAGAATAATTACATAAATATATATAATGTATTATTTGACTCACCGAATTTGTCCTATGTACATGTACCTACTATGTTTGTTGTATGTTTACCCACCAACTGAAAAAATACAACAGCATTAATTTGGTTCATCTAATAGTGTTTATCGTTAACAAGGCAATAACTATATTCAACAGCGCTTCAATGGGACTGTACTCAATTAATATTTTTATGAATTCTGAATATTTGTCAGAGAAAATTTCAACTATCATAGAAAGCATAGCGCTAGCAAAATCAGGCTTGACAAATATACGGTTATTGAGTCAGGATGAGTTAGATTTAACAATTACAGATATAAGAAATTAAAGCTTGCAGTGCATATGACCATCGAAGCCCTAACATACACGAACACAAAGCAATCAGCAAAAATTAACTCGTATTAATTGAAAACTTTCCCCAGATGCAACAAGAGATTTATCAGAACATTCAAATAGTCCCTATCAACAATAAATGTTAGAAACAACATGTACACAATCCCTATCACCTATTCCACAAATCCTCCACATACATCGTTTCTTCTTAATTAATGGCGGACAAGAATAATTACATAAATATATATAATGTATTATTTGACTCACCGAATTTGTCCTATGTACATGTACCAACTATGTTTGTTGTATGTTTACCCACCAACTGAAAAAATACAACAGCATTAATTTGGTTCATCTAATAGTGTTTATCGTTAAAAAGGCAATAACTATATTCAACAGCGCTTCAATGGGACTTTACTCAATTAATATTTTTATGAATTTTAAATATTTGTCAGAGAAAATTTCAACTATCATAGAAAGCATAGCGCTAGCAAAATCAGGCTTGACAAATATCAAACAATTAGAGAGATAAGAAATTAAAGCTTGCAGTGCATACGGTCATCGAAGCCCTAACATACACAAACACAAAGCAATCAGCAAAAATGAACTCGTATTAATTGTAAACGTTCCCCAGTTGCAACAAGAGATTTATCAGAGAATTCAAATTTTCCCTATCAACAATAAATGTAAGAAACAACATGTACACAATCCCTATCACCTATTCCACAAATCCTCCACATAGATCGTTTCTTCTTAATTAATGGCGGACAAAAATAATTACATAAATATATATAATGTATTATTTGACTCACCGAATTTGTCCTATGTACATGTACCAACTATGTTTGTTGTATGTTTACCCACCAACTGAAAAAATACAACAGCATTAATTTGGTTCATCTAATAGTGTTTATCGTTAAAAAGGCAATAACTATAATCAACAGCGCTTCAATGGGACTGTACTCAATTAATATTTTTATGAATTCTAAATATTTGTCAGACAAAATTTCAACTATCATAGAAAGCATAGCGCTAGCAAAATCAGGCTTGACAAATATCAAACAATTAGAGAGATGAGAAATTAAAGCTTGCAGTGCATACGGTCATCGAAGCCCTAACATACACAAACACAAAGCAATCAGCAAAAATGAACTCGTATTAATTGTAAACGTTCCCCAGTTGCAACAAGAGATTTATCAGAGAATTCAAATTTTCCCTATCAACAATAAATGTAAGAAACAACATGTACACAATCCCTATCACCTATTCCACAAATCCTCCACATACATCGTTTCTTCTTAATTAATGGCGGACAAGAATAATTACATAAATATATATAATGTATTATTTGACTCACCGAATTTGTCCTATGTACATGTACCAACCATGTTTGTTGTATGTTTACCCACCAACTGAAAAAATACAACAGCATTAATTTGGTTCATCTAATAGTGTTTATCGTTAAAAAGGCAATAACTATATTGAACAGTGCTTCAATGGGACTGTACTCAATTAATATTTTTATGAATTCTAAATATTTGTCAGAGAAAATTTCAACTATCATAGAAAGCATAGCGCTAGCAAAATCAGGCTTGACTAATATACGGTTATTGAGTCAGGATGAGTTTGATTTAACAATTACAGAGATAAGAAATTAAAGCCTGCAGTGCATACTATCATCGAAGCCCTAACATACACACACACAAAGCAATCAGCAAAAATGAACTCGTATTAATTGTAAACGTTCCCCAGTTGTAACAAGAGATTTATCAGAGAATTCAAATAGTCCCTATCAACAATAAATGTAAGAAACAACATGTACACAATCCCTATCACCTATTCCACAAATCCTCCACATAAATCGTTTCTTCTTAATTAATGGCGGACAAGAATAATTACATAAATATATATAATGTATTATTTGACTCACCGAATTTGTCCTATGTACATGTACCAACTATGTTTGTTGTATGTTTACCCACCAACTGAAAAAATACAACAGCATTAATTTGGTTCATCTAATAGTGTTTATCGTTAAAAAGGCAATAACTATATTGAACAGTGCTTCAATGGGACTGTACTCAATTAATATTTTTATGAATTCTAAATATTTGTCAGAGAAAATTTCAACTATCATAGAAAGCATAGTGCTAGCAAAATCAGGCTTGACAAATATACGGTTATTGAGTCAGGATGAGTTAGATTTAACAATTACAGAGATAAGAAATTAAAGCTTGCAGTGCATATGACCATCGAAGCCCTAACATACACGAACACAAAGCAATCAGCAAAAATTAACTCGTATTAATTGAAAACTTTCCCCACATGCAACAAGAGATTTATCAGAACATTCAAATAGTCCCTATCAACAATAAATGTATGAAACAACATGTACATTATCCCTATCACCTATTCCACAAATTCTCCACATTCATCGTTTCTTCTTAATTAATGGCGGACAAGAATAATTACATAAATATATATAATGTATTATTTGACTCACCGAATTTGTCCTATGTACATGTACCAACTATGTTTGTTGTATGTTTACCCACCAACTGAAAAAATACAACAGCATTAATTTGGTTCATCTAATAGTGTTGATCGTTTAAAAGGCAATAACTATATTCAACAGCGCTTCAATGGGACTGTACTCAATTAATATTTTTATGAATTCTGAATATTTGTCAGAGAAAATTTCAACTATCATAGAAAGCATAACGCTAGCAAAATCGGGCCTAACAAATATATGGTTATTGGGTCAGGATGAGTTTGATTTAACAATTACAGATATAAGAAATTAAAGCTTGCAGTGCATATGACCATCGAAGCCCTAACATACACACACACAAAGCAATCAGCAAAAATGAACTCGTATTAATTATAAACGTTCCCCAGTTGCAACAAGAGATTTATCAGAGAATTCAAATTTTCCCTATCAACAATGAATGTAAGAAACAACATGTACACAATCCCTATCACCTATCCCACCAATCCTCCACATACATCGTTTCTTCTTAATTAATGGCGGACAAGAATAATTACATTAATATATATAATGTATTATTTGACTCACCGAATTTGTCCTATGTACATGTACCAACTATGTTTGTTGTATGTTTACCCACCAACTGAAAAAATACAACAGCATTAATTTGGTTCATCTAATAGTGTTGATCGTTTAAAAGGCAATAACTATATTCAACAGCGCTTCAATGGGACTGTACTCAATTAATATTTTTATGAATTCTAAATTTTTGTCAGAGAAAATTTCAACTATCATAGAAAGCATAGCGCTAGCAATATCAGGCATGACAAATATACGGTTTTTGGGTCAGGATGAGTTAGATTTAACAATTACAGATATAAGAAATTAAAGCTTGCAGTGCATATGACCATCGAAGCCCTAACATACACACACACAAAGCAATCAGCAAAAATGAACTCGTATTAATTGTAAACTTTCCCCAGATGCAACAAGAGATTTATCAGAGAATTCAAATTTTCCCTATCATTCCCCTATAGCAAAATCAGGCTTGACAAATATACGGTTATTGAGTCAGGATGAGTTAGATTTAACAATTACAGAGATAAGAAATTAAAGCTTGCAGTGCATACTATCATCGAAGCCCTAACATACACACACACAAAGCAATCAGCAAAAATGAACTCGTATTAATTGTAAACGTTCCCCAGTTGCAACAAGGGATTTATCAGAACATTCAAATTTTCCCTATCAACAATAAATGTAAGAAACAAAATGTACACAATCCCTATCACCTATCCCACAAATTCTCCACATTCATCGTTTCTTCTTAATTAATGGCGGACAAGAATAATTACATAAATATATATAATGTATTATTTGACTCACCGAATTTGTCCTATGTACATGTACCAACTATGTTTGTTGTATGTTTACCCACCAACTGAAAAAATACAACAGCATTAATTTGGTTCATCTAATAGTGTTGATCGTTTAAAAGGCAATAACTATATTCAACAGTGCTTCAATGGGACTGTACTCAATTAATATTTTTATGAATTCTGAATATTTGTCAGAGAAAATTTCAACTATCATAGAAAGCATAGCGCTAGCAAAATCAGGATTGACAAATATACGGTTATTGAGTCAGGATGAGTTAGATTTAACAAATACAGAGATAAGAAATTAAAGCTTGCAGTGCATACTATCATCGAAGCCCTAACATACACACACACAAAGCAATCAGCAAAAATGAACTCGTATTAATTGTAAACGTTCCCCAATTGCAACAAGAGATTTATCAGAACATTCAAATTGTCCCTATCAACAATAAATGTATGAAAAAACATGTACACAATCCCTATCACCTATCCCACAAATTCTCCACATTCATCGTTTCTTCTTAATTAATGGCGGACAAGAATAATTACATAAATATATATAATGTATTATTTGACTCACCGAATTTGTCCTATGTACATGTACCAACTATGTTTGTTGTATGTTTACCCACCAACTGAAAAAATACAACAGCATTAATTTGGTTCATCTAATAGTGTTGATCGTTTAAAAGGCAATAACTATATTCAACAGTGCTTCAATGGGACTGTACTCAATTAATATTTTTAAGAATTCTGAATATTTGTCAGAGAAAATTTCAACTATCATAGAAAGCATAACGCTAGCAAAATCAGGCTTGACAAATATACGGTTATTGAGTCAGGAGGAGTTAGATTTAACAATTACAGAGATAAGAAATTAAAGCTTGCAGTGCATACTATCATCGAAGCCCTAACATACACACACACAAAGCAATCAGCAAAAATGAACTCGTATTAATTGTAAACGTTCCCCAGTTGCAACAAGAGATTTATCAGAACATTCAAATTTTCCCTATCAACAATAAATGTAAGAAACAAAATGAACACAATCCCTATCACCTATTCCACAAATCCTCCACATAAATCGTTTCTTCTTAATTAATGGCGGACAAGAATAATTACATAAATATATATAATGTATTATTTGACTCACCGAATTTGTCCTATGTACATGTACCAACTATGTTTGTTGTATGTTTACCCACCAACTGAAAAAATACAACAGCATTAATTTGGTTCATCTAATAGTGTTTATCGTTAACAAGGCAATAACTATATTCAACAGCGCTTCAATGGGACTGTACTCAATTAATATTTTTAAGAATTCTGAATATTTGTCAGAGAAAATTTCAACTATCATAGAAAGCATAACGCTAGCAAAATCGGGCCTAACAAATATATGGTTATTGGGTCAGGATGAGTTAGATTTAACAATTACAGATATAAGAAATTAAAGCTTGCAGTGCACATGACCATCGAAGCCCTAACATACACGAACACAAAGCAATCAGCAGAAATTAACTCGTATTAATTGTAAACTTTCCCCAGATGCTACAAGAGATTAATCAGAAAATTCAAATTTTCCCTATCAACAATAAATGTACGAAAAAACATGTACACAATCCCTATCACCTATCCCACCAATCCTCCACATTCATCGTTTCTTCTTAATTAATGGCGGACAAGAATAATTACATAAATATATATAATTTATTATTTGACTCACCGAATTTGTCCTATGTACATGTACCAACTATGTTTGTTGTATGTTTACCCACCAACTGAAAAAATACAACAGCATTAATTTGGTTCATCTAATAGTGTTTATCGTTAACAAGGCAATAACTATATTCAACAGCGCTTCAATGGGACTGTACTCAATTAATATTTTTATGAATTCTGAATATTTGTCAGAGAAAATTTTAACTATTATAGAAAGCATAGCGCTAGCAAAATCAGGATTGACAAATATACGGTTATTGAGTCAGGATGAGTTAGATTTAACAATTACAGATATAAGAAATTAAAGCTTGCAGTGCATATGACCATCGAAGCCCTAACATACACGAACACAAAGCAATCAGCAAAAATTAACTCGTATTAATTGTAAACTTTCCCCAGATGCAACAAGAGATTTATTAGAACATTCAAATTTTCCCTATCAACAATAAATGTAAGAAACAAAATGTACACAATCCCTATCACCTATTCCACAAATCCTCCACATAAATCGTTTCTTCTTAATTAATGGCGGACAAGAATAATTACATAAATATATATAATGTATTATTGACTCACCGAATTTGTCCTATGTACATGTACCAACTATGTTTGTTGTATGTTTACCCACCAACTGAAAAAATACAACAGCATTAATTTGGTTCATCTAATAGTGTTTATCGTTAACAAGGCAATAACTATATTCAACAGCGCTTCAATGGGACTGTACTCAATTAATATTTTTAAGAATTCTGAATATTTGTCAGAGAAAATTTCAACTATCATAGAAAGCATAACGCTAGCAAAATCGGGCCTAACAAATATATGGTTATTGGGTCAGGATGAGTTAGATTTAACAATTACAGATATAAGAAATTAAAGCTTGCAGTGCATATGACCATCGAAGCCCTAACATACACGAACACAAAGCAATCAGCAGAAATTAACTCGTATTAATTGTAAACTTTCCCCAGATGCTACAAGAGATTAATCAGAAAATTCAAATTTTCCCTATCAACAATAAATGTACGAAAAAACATGTACACAATCCCTATCACCTATCCCACCAATCCTCCACATACATCGTTTCTTCTTAATTAATGGCGGACAAGAATAATTACATAAATATATATAATTTATTATTTGACTCACCGAATTTGTCCTATGTACATGTACCAACTATGTTTGTTGTATGTTTACCCACCAACTGAAAAAATACAACAGCATTAATTTGGTTCATCTAATAGTGTTTATCGTTAAAAAAGGCAATAACTATATTCAACAGCGCTTCAATGGGACTGTACTCAATTAATATTTTTAAGAATTCTGAATATTTGTCAGAGAAAATTTCAACTATCATAAAAAGCATAGCGCTAGCAATATCAGGCATGACAAATATACGGTTTTTGGGTCAGGATGAGTTAGATTTAACAATTACAGATATAAGAAATTAAAGCTTGCAGTGCATATGACCATCGAAGCCCTAACATACACACACACAAAGCAATCAGCAAAAATAAACTCGTATTAATAGTAAACGTTCCCCAGTTGCAACAAGAGATTTATCAGAACATTCAAATTTTCCCTATCAACAATAAATGTAAGAAACAAAATGTACACAATCCCTATCACCTATTCCACAAATCCTCCACATAAATCGTTTCTTCTTAATTAATGGCGGACAAGAATAATTACATAAATATATATAATGTATTATTGACTCACCGAATTTGTCCTATGTACATGTACCAACTATGTTTGTTGTATGTTTACCCACCAACTGAAAAAATACAACAGCATTAATTTGGTTCATCTAATAGTGTTTATCGTTAACAAGGCAATAACTATATTCAACAGCGCTTCAATGGGACTGTACTCAATTAATATTTTTATGAATTCTGAATATTTGTCAGAGAAAATTTTAACTATCATAGAAAGCATAGCGCTAGCAAAATCAGGATTGACAAATATACGGTTATTGAGTCAGGATGAGTTAGATTTAACAATTACAGATATAAGAAATTAAAGCTTGCAGTGCATATGACCATCGAAGCCCTAACATACACGAACACAAAGCAATCAGCAAAAATTAACTCGTATTAATTGAAAACTTTCCCCAGATGCAACAAGAGATTTATCAGAACATTCAAATTGTCCCTATCAACAATAAATGTATGAAAAAACATGTACACAATCCCTATCACCTATCCCACAAATTCTCCACATTCATCGTTTCTTCTTAATTAATGGCGGACAAGAATAATTACATAAATATATATAATGTATTATTTGACTCACCGAATTTGTCCTATGTACATGTACCAACTATGTTTGTTGTATGTTTACCCACCAACTGAAAAAATACAACAGCATTAATTTGGTTCATCTAATAGTGTTTATCGTTAAAAAGGCAATAACTATATTGAACAGTGCTTCAATGGGACTGTACTCAATTAATATTTTTAAGAATTCTGAATATTTGTCAGAGAAAATTTCAACTATCATAGAAAGCATAACGCTAGCAAAATCGGGCCTAACAAATATATGGTTATTGGGTCAGGATGAGTTAGATTTAACAATTACAGATAAAAGAAATTAAAGCTTGCAGTGCATATGACCATCGAAGCCCTAACATACACACACACAAAGCAATCAGCAAAAATGAACTCGTATTAATTGTAAACGTTCCCCAGTTGCAACAAGGGATTTATCAGAACATTCAAATTTTCCCTATCAACAATAAATGTAAGAAACAAAATGTACACAATCCCTATCACCTATTCCACAAATCCTCCACATAAATCGTTTCTTCTTAATTAATGGCGGACAAGAATAATTACATAAATATATATAATGTATTATTTGACTCACCGAATTTGTCCTATGTACATGTACCAACTATGTTTGTTGCATGTTTACCCACCAACTGAAAAAATACAACAGCATTAATTTGGTTCATCTAATAGTGTTTATCGTTAACAAGGCAATAGCTATATTCAACAGCGCTTCAATGGGACTTTACTCAATTAATATTTTTACTAGTTTTTTGTAGCCAGGTATCCTGGCGCTCCCAGACCCCTGGTCTTACAGGTCTGTGAGTTCTGAAATATGAATAAAAATTAATTGAAAGAATTGAATTCCTAATGTTTTCAACTTATAAAGACGTTTGTTTTGCGTTTTTGTGTTCTTTTGATTCAGTTTGGGATTTTTGATTTCACTTTGTGGAGCGTCGCAGCAACCAACGCTGGGTCATCTCCTACCACATGGCTATGGCATACTGGTTGATCGCAGCATACTTTTCTCATCTGGAAAATATAGGAATAACATATAGGAAATGTTGTAGTAGGCTACACTCCAAGCAACCTATGACTTCAAATATTATGAAAGTTGGCGCTGGAATGGGTTTTAGTCGTTCGTACTTCAGAACTCATCGAGGAAGTTTAGTGGTTTTAATTTAAAAAAAACCCTCAAACAAATCAGTTTCAAGCATTATATAACTTAGCAGTCGTTAATGAGGAAAAATAATTTGACTCAATTCGGAAGCATGATCATCAGTGAAGGGCAGCAAGTGTATCAGCTAATGTGTGGAAGTAAGCTGGGCGCGTTCGATGGCAATAGGACCCTGTTGGTTGAAAGAATAGAATCTGCAAGAACATAAACGCAGCATAATGTGAAGGCACTATGAAGGCAACGTTGATGCGACGGAGGTACATACCGTGTGCGAACATTGTCAGCAGGCGAAAGTGGTCGTCAACAGGGCAGCAAGTGGATCAGCTAATGTATGGACATAGGCGTTCGTTGCCAGCAGGACTCTGTTGGTTGGAAGAATAGAATCTGCAAGAACATAAACGCAGCATAATGTGAAGGCACTCTGTGCGCAACGTTGATTCGACAGAGGTACATACCATGTGCGAACACTATCAGCAGCCAAATGTGGCCGTCAGCAGGGCAGCAAGTAAGTCAGCTAATGTATGGACGTAGGCTTGACGCGTTCGTTGGCAGCAGGACTCTGTAGGTTGGAAGAATAGAATCTGCAAGAACATAAGCGTAGCATAGTGTTAATGCACTCTGAAGGCAACGATGATGCAACCGTGGCACTTACCATGTGCGAACACTATCAGTAGGCAAATGTGGCCATCAGTAGGGCAGCAAGTGGATCAGCTTATGTATGGACATAGGCATTCGTTGGCAGCAGGACTCTGTTGGTTGAAAGAATAGAATCTGCTAGAACATAAAAGAAGCATAGTGTTAAGGCACTCTGAAGGCAACGATGATGCAACCGTGGCACATACCATGTGCGAACACTATCAGTAGGCAAATGTGGCCATCAGTAGGGCAGCAAGTGGATCAGCTTATGTATGGACATAGGCATTCGTTGGCAGCAGGACTCTGTTGGTTGAAAGAATAGAATCTGCTAGAACATAAAAGAAGCATAGTGTTAAGGCACTCTGAAGGCAACGATGATGCAACCGTGGCACATACCGTGTGCCAACACTATCAGCAGGCGAATGGGGCCATCAGCAGAGCAGCAAGTGGATCAGATTATGTATGGACAAAGGTTTGGCGCGTTCGATGGCAGCAGGACTCTGTTGGTTGAAAGAATAGAATCTGCAAGAACTTAAAAGAAGCATAGTGTGAAGGCACTCTAAAGGCAACGATGATGCAACGTTGGCACATACCATGTGCGAACACTTTCAGCAGACGAAAGTGGCCATCAGCAGAGCAGCAAAGGATCGGGTAATGTATGGACATAGTTTTCCGAGCTCGACGCGCTCGCTCTACCGCCAAGCGCATCGTCCGTTGGTCCGCAGTCTCACGTGGCCGTGCTGCAACGGAGGCTGATGCTGGGTGCGGAAGTACGCGAGGTTCCTGCACCCTCGACGGCCCTGCTGCTGCCCTGTGGCCAAACGGCCGATTGCTGGCGTTTCCGAGCTCGCCGCGCCCGCTCTACCGCCAAGCGCACTGACCGTTGGTCCACTGTCTCCGCTGCCATACGATTGGCGTGAGCCTGCGCCTGCGTTGCCGTTTCCGTTCTCCATGTTCAACGTCGGACATCGTTGGCACTTTTTTCGCACAAAAATTACAATTCCCGAAGGTCGCATGCGAATGGATTAGCATATTATAAATAGAAAAAGGATTTATCTTACTGGAAAGAATTTACTTTAAAAAAAAAAAACGTTTGTGGTGTATACTTACAGTGTCGATCTTAATTTGTACTGTTGCTCACAATCACGATGAATAAAAAGAATATATCAGTTAAATAAACACTAAAACACTCAGTATGTAGCTTACCTTCAAAAATTTCTGTAGGCACTGATTCACTGATAATAATTACATGAACTTATCTCACGTGGTTAAGCACTCGAACTAAACCAACGTTGTGTTTAAGAAGGCGTGTGAACTAAAAGTACCTAACCAGATACCAACCATCGTTCGATTCATTGCATAAAGAATACCAATAAGAACGTTGTTAACGGCGGTGTGGCAAGATCATTATCTGTTATCAAAAAGTATATTTTTCGCAAATTTGCTGTACGTGCGACAAAATTAATACGAAGTGGTACGAAGTGAAACGAAGAGGATAGAAAAGAAGCAGAAGCAGTGAATAGGTTCTCGAATACGTAACCGTTATTTTAAATAGTATATCGTGATGATAACGTGATAAAGCGATCTTGGTATAAAGTGATCGATAAGAACGATCGATTGAGCCAGCACTCGCATTTGTGTGTGTTGTGTTAAGTCGCCGGCAAGGCAGTGATTGTTTTGGTCTGCCCGTTGAACCATGCTTCACGCGCAGTATTAAGTAAAACCTTCAGTTAAGTTGATTAAAAGTGCTGAAAGTGCTTTCTTTTATCGTCAAAGTAAAAAGTAAAATGTAATATTATAGTTGTGACGGGATGCATTCTGATTTCATATTTTTAGTTCTGAAAACCGAAAACCGAAGATCGAGTGAGCCAGCAATCATATGTGTGTGTTTTGTTTACTCGTCGGCAAGGCAGTCAATACCATCAAGAAATGCTTTCAGTAAGTGAGTAAAAGTGCGTTTAAGTGCGTCTTTTTATTATTAAAGTGTTTGCCTATATTTTTAGTCCCGAAAAAAACGTCGATGATTTTTAGTCCCGAAAAAAAAAATTGATGATAACCGATCGATCGACGATCGAGCCAGCGCGCTTGGCTGTGTGTTTAGTTTACTCGCGCCGCTGTTAAAAACGGTCGACGGTCTACGGTCCACGGTCGACGGTCCACGGTCGACGGTCCACGGTCCACGGTCGACGGTCGACGGTCGACGGTCGACGGTCGACGGTCGACGGTCGACGGTCGACGGTCGACGGTCGAATGTAAACATTGGCATTGTTTTGATCCAAGCGCAATTAATATAGGGAGTAGATAAGAACGATCGATTGAGCCAGCACACGCATTTGTGTGTGTTGTGTTTAGTCGCCGGCAAGGCACTGCCTTGAAGGTAGTGATCATCATAAAGAAAACCTGCAGGTAAGTATGGGAATAGTGAAAGTGTAACTTTTTTTTATTATTAAAGTGTGTTTCAAGCGACGATCGAGTGAGCCAGCGCGGATATGGGTATTTTGTTTTCTCGCCGGCAAGGCAGTTATCTGAAGAGATATATTTAGTAAGTGCGATAAAAGTGCGTCTTTTTTATTGTTAAGGTGTTTTCCTATATTTTTAGTCCTGAAAACTGACGAAAACCGACGACGATCGATTGAGCCAGTGCGCTTGGCTGTGTGTTTTGTTTACTCGCGCCGCCGTCAAAAACGATTGAGGGCCCAATGTAAACATTAATCTAAAGAACTAATGTAAACATTAGTCTACGCATTTGTTTTGATCTAAGCGCAATTAATCAGTCGCAACCAGACAGTGGACCAAGTAACAGCTATTGTGAACAGTGACAGACAAGCGAAACTAAACACACAAAACCAATACCAGTCTTCCAAAAAAAAAAAAAAAAGAATCACACATAAACAACAAAAACCGACCATATCAAAATGCTCCCCGCATCCAGGGAAAACACGATTAAACTGGATTTCACAGGTATCCCCAAGCCAGGTTACCATGAGATTCACAAGTTTGTATCGGAGGCTCTACACCTAAAAGTGAAGGATGTGAGCATGCTCCAGGTATGCAAACTAGACCCTTTCGTGTTCATTGAGGTGACGTCACTAGAGATCGCGAAAGAGGCGATCGAGCGCAGTACGGGGGCATGTATGAATATACACGCTAGGGACTACACTATCCCAATCTCGATGGCGGACGGCGCCATCGAAGTGAAAGTATTCGATGCACCGAATAATTTCAACGCTAACAATATAAGGGAAATGCTGAACAAATATGGGGAGATAAAGAAGGTTAGTGATATAAAGTGGGGGGAGAAATTTATGTTCCCGACAAAAACTGGGGCTTTCAGTGTATGGATGACACTGGCAAACCCCATCCCAGCTATTATCCATTTACAAAATGGCGCGAAAGTTATGGTACAATACCCAGGTCAGGTGCCAATCTGCAGGCATTGTAACAGCAAGGTGCACCCGGGTGTTGGCTGTGCCCTCACCAAAACATACGCAGACACCGCAAAACAAATCGCTATTGCCAACACAGCCACCACCAAATCCCCCATAACCACAACCCGCACAAGCGTCGCCCAAAACATTCCGGCCCAACCATCAATTCTGGTCGGCCGACTGGAACAGTTTAGGAAAGTGAATGTGACTGAATCAGAACCAACGACCAGTAAAAAAACAAGGCCATTCCCATCGGAAATCGAAGATAACATTGAAGCAACAAAGAGAGGACGGGGAAGGCCAGCACGATCAAACCCACATAGTCGCGATACAAGCACGGACAACCTTATGAACACAATACAAATCCCATAAACATATAAAGCAATATAAAAAATAATAAAAAAAAAAAAACAACAACAACAACAACAAAAAATGACATACGGTAGGACCACAATTCTCCAATGCAACATAAACGGACTGACCAACAACAAAACCGAGCTACAAAGAGTGCTAAACGCAATGGACATAACCTGCGCCTGCATAATGGAGACATGGCTAAACCCCGACAAAACACAACGAGCTAACATCCACAACTACAACATCATTACCACAAACAGAGAAGATGGCTATGGAGGGACAGCTATATACATAAAAAAAGGCATTAATTACAGCTCCATACCACACCCACTCAGCAATGAAGACATTCAAATTACACAAATTAAAACAAATCAACCCAAACTAACGATAGTATCGGTATACGCAAAACCCACAACAAGAACAGAACAATTCAAACATACAATAACCAGGCTACTGAACATGAACGAATATAGAAACAACACAATAATAACTGCGGACCTAAACTGTCATCACACGTCGTGGGGAAACTTATGGAATGACAACAAGGGCAATTTTTTCGTCAATGAAATTGAAGAAACAAACTTGACCCTTCTTCATCAAGAGGAAATGACATTCATCCCCACAGACAAAAACAAAAACCCGACTGCAATAGACCTTACCATCATATCGCAAGAAATAATGGAAAAGAGCTCAAGGCAAGTTTTAGAACAGCATATAGGCGCTACAAACCACAAAACCATACTAACAACCATAGACACCAACACTCCACCACCCCATAGAACATACCTAAACAAACCAAAACTACTAAAAGAAATCAACCAAATCACCCCACCAGACAATTGCACAACAGGATACATCATATCTTCAATAAACAAACTAATAAAAAACAACAGACACAAGCAAAGAAAAAAACCTAAAATATGGTGGAACATTGAAACTGAAAAAGCATGGCATAATAAAAACAAAGCGAGAAAGACGTTTGACAGACACAGAACCACCCTAAACCAAATAGAATATAACAAAACTCTGGCTATATTCCGAAGAACTAAAACGCTACACAAAAGACAAAAATATGAAGAAAAACTAACGGAAATAGACACACAAACAAACACAAAAGAGTTGTGGAGGCTGATGAACAACCTAGAGGGAAAAAACATTCGCAACTCCAATACAAATATCGTACACATGGACGAACACGCTGCAAGAAAATTCCTCGAAATAAACTTCAAAAAAAATATAAGAGGAAACGAGTACATATACCTGGGTCTACCCCCAATGCAAAAAATTCTGGACAAAGAGAAATGGGACTATATACTCAACAAAAAGAAAAACACGGCACCCGGACATGACAGAATAACTTACGAAATGCTACGACACATGAACAACGACACGACAAACAAAATGTTAAATGAAGCAAATAAGATGTGGAACCGGGGTAGGTTACAAAAAAAATACAAAAGAATCCGAATAATAGCCATCCCAAAACCCAACAAGGATCATAACAATCCTGCAAACTACCGACCAATAGCACTAATTCCAACAATAACGAAAACCATAAACTCAGCAGTACTGATGGAACTAAATAAACAATGTGAAGAAAAAAACCTTATTCCGGAAACATCATTCGGTTTCAGACAAAAAAAGACAATAAACCACAGCATCAACCTCATAACAAACCAAGCCAACGAAAACTATAGAAACAAAAAAATCACCGGACTAATTTTCATAGACATCAAAAGCGCATACAATAACGTCAACACCAAAAACCTCATAAACATACTGGAGAAAAGCAACATCTCTCCTGATATCACCAGATGGATAGCAAACTTCCAAAAAAACCGTACAATGGAAGTAAATGTAAACGGAAAGTTTGTTACCAAGCTCACCACTGAAGGACTCCTACAAGGCGATGTACTATCGCCAACCCTTTTTAACATATACACCAGAGACCTCCACCAAAACACAGGCAAAATCGAAATTTTGCAATATGCAGATGATTTTGTTCTACTGCAATCCAGTAAAAATGCCGAAAGGCTACAAATAAAACTACAGGAAGCCATCAACACTTTCGCAAACAGAGCCGAGGAACTAAAACTACCAATAAATGTAGAAAAAACAAAATTTATGATCATAGGAAAAGAGCCACATGACAACATACAAATAGAGGTGAACGGTAAAAAAATTGACAAAGTACCATCATACCGTTACCTGGGAACCTGGCTAGACCAAAACATGAACTTCAAAAAAGAAATCGAGACTCTTAAAAACAAAGCGAGAGGAAAACTAAATATAATGAAAAGGATATGCCACCCCAAGAACAACCTGAGTCCGAAGAAAACGGCGGTGATTCACAAGAATCTCATAAGAAGCACATTCGAACACGGAATCACATACCTGAGTAATGCTCAAAACAAACTCATTAATTCTATGACAACAATAGTATCGCAATCACTCCGAAAAATATCTGGCTGCACAAAAACCACCCCCATCAATACACTATACGCAATAAATGCAGAAATTCCACCACAAATAAGAGCCAACTTCACATCAACAAAAGAAACAGCAAAAACAATAGCATATTCAAAAATACACAAGATACAACTAGAAAATAGCCGAAATAGGACAAGGAAAAACAAAACACATATGGAAAAAATCTACGAACAATACAGAGATCGACTAAACATCATGGAAGACATGCAACTAAACAACTTACACCACAATACAAAAATCAGGGAACATATTGAGGACAATCTAAAAAAGAAAAATAATACCGAACTGCTGACAATGAAACAGAGCATTACAAAAGAGATAAACACAGAAAAAAAGACAAGAACAATAATATACACAGACGGAAGTAAAACTGGCTGTGAAACGGGAATAGGCATACACATAACACACCCAATCTCAAACAGATACTGGTCATATAGCTTTAAACTAAAAAATACAACAGAGATAACTACAGTAGAAATTATAGCTATAGAAAAAGCAACAGAACTAGCCCTGCAAAACCACATCCAAAAACCTATAATATACACAGATAGTCAAACAGCCTGCAAACTGCTAAAAAATTGCAAATACCAAACATACATTGGAAATAGCATATACAACATTTTAAAAAATTGCGAAACCCTTGATGCCGAAATAAGATGGATTCCAGGCCATCTTGGAATAGCTGGAAACGAGAAAGCGGACCATCTCGCAAAACAAGGAACGAAATCCAACAACGCAATAGATAATAACATAAGAATAGAAGACATTATCACTGAAGCAAAAAACCAAATGATGCACGACACAAAACAATGGTATAAAAACCTATGCGGCACAAAAGGTAAAAAATTCGAGAAATATCAACAACAATTCGAACAAAAACCATGGTACCATGACCTACCACTGAAGGCAACAGAAATAAAGATAGCAAACAGAATACTATCAGGGCACTCCCTGTCCAAATACTGGCTAAAAAAAATGCAGATAGAGGACAACGGCAACTGTAACAACTGCAAAACACCAGAAACCACAACACATCTCATCTTTGAATGCCCCAGATACCGAAGGGACAGTAGAATGACACAGGATAAGCTAGAAAAACACTGGAAAGACAACGACGGCAGATACCTTAAAACAATAATAGAATTCATTACAAACAACAAAATTCCGATTTGAACCGGGAACCCAAACAACTACCTAGCAGGCCAGGGATAAGGCCGAAGGAACAAACCCCTTTCTAACTCCGTAGGAAATGACGTGAGGCAACCATCGTAGTCAACCACGGTAAACAAATCACAAATAACCACACATCGTTATAGAGTGTGGCAAACACAGGCCGATAGAAATGTCAGTTTCTTCATCGGCACAAGACAACCTGCGTCAAAAGTCCAAGCCGATATGACTTTGAAGTCGAAGGCTAGAAAAAAAGAGTTAGTAAGCCTCTGAATACAAGTAAGAGAACTTAGTTTCAAATTAATGTAGGAGGTTTCATTCTAACTCGCATAATCGAAGAAGAAGAAGAAGAAGCGCAATTAATATAGGGAGTAGATGAATTCTGAATATTTGTCAGAGAAAATTTTAACTATCATAGAAAGCATAGCGCTAGCAAAATCAGGATTGACAAATATACGGTTATTGAGTCAGGATGAGTTAGATTTAACAATTACAGATATAAGAAATTAAAGCTTGCAGTGCATATGACCATCGAAGCCCTAACATACACGAACACAAAGCAATCAGCAAAAATGAACTCGTATTAATTGAAAACTTTCCCCAGATGCAACAAGAGATTTATCAGAACATTCAAATTGTCCCTATCAACAATAAATGTATGAAAAAACATGTACACAATCCCTAACACCTATCCCACAAATTCTCCACATTCATCGTTTCTTCTTAATTAATGGCGGACAAGAATAATTACATAAATATATATAATGTATTATTTGACTCACCGAATTTGTCCTATGTACATGTACCAACTATGTTTGTTGTATGTTTACCCACCAACTGAAAAAATACAACAGCATTAATTTGGTTCATCTAATAGTGTTGATCGTTTAAAAGGCAATAACTATATTCAACAGCGCTTCAATGGGACTGTACTCAATAAATATTTTTAAGAATTCTGAATATTTGTCAGAGAAAATTTCAACTATCATAGAAAGCATAACGCTAGCAAAATCGGGCCTAACAAATATATGGTTATTGGGTCAGGATGCGTTAGATTTAACAATTACAGATATAAGAAATTAAAGCTTGCAGTGCATATGACCATCGAAGCCCTAACATACACGAACACAAAGCAATCAGCAGAAATTAACTCGTATTAATTGTAAACTTTCCCCAGATGCTACAAGAGATTTATCAGAGAATTCAAATTTTCCCTATCAACAATAAATGTATGAATAACCATGTACACAATCCCTATCACCTATCCCACCAATCCTCCACATACATCGTTTCTTCTTAATTAATGGCGGACAAGAATAATTACATAAATATATATAATGTATTATTTGACTCACCGAATTTGTCCTATGTACATGTACCAACTATGTTTGTTGTATGTTTACCCACCAACTGAAAAAATACAACAGCATTAATTTGGTTAATCTAATAGTGTTGATCGTTTAAAAGGCAATAACTATATTCAACAGCGCTTCAATGGGACTGTACTCAATTAATATTTTTAAGAATTCTAAATATTTGTCAGAGAAAATTTCAACTATCATAGAAAGCATAGCGCTAGCAAAATCAGGCATGACAAATATACGGTTTTTGGGTCAGGATGAGTTAGATTTAACAATTACAGATATAAGAAATTAAAGCTTGCAGTGCATATGACCATCGAAGCCCTAACATACACACACACAAAGCAATCAGCAAAAATGAACTCGTATTAATTGTAAACTTTCCCCAGATGCAACAAGAGATTTATCAGAGAATTCAAATTTTCCCTATCATTCCCCTATAGCAAAATCAGGCTTGACAAATATACGGTTATTGAGTCAGGATGAGTTAGATTTAACAATTACAGAGATAAGAAATTAAAGCTTGCAGTGCATACTATCCTCGAAGCCCTAACATACACACACACAAAGCAATCAGCAAAAATTAACTCGTATTAATTGAAAACTTTCCCCAGATGCAACAAGAGATTTATCAGAACATTCAAATTGTCCCTATCAACAATAAATGTATGAAAAAACATGTACACAATCCCTAACACCTATCCCACAAATTCTCCACATACATCGTTTCTTCTTAATTAATGGCGGACAAGAATAATTACATAAATATATATAATGTATTATTTGACTCACCGAATTTGTCCTATGTACATGTACCAACTATGTTTGTTGTATGTTTACCCACCAACTGAAAAAATACAACAGCATTAATTTGGTTCATCTAATAGTGTTGATCGTTTAAAAGGCAACTAGTTTTTTGTAGCCAGGTATCCTGGCGCTCCCAGACCCCTGGTCTTACAGGTCTGTGAGTTCTGAAATATGAATAAAAATTAATTGAAAGAATTGAATTCCTAATGTTTTCAACTTATAAAGACGTTTGTTTTGCGTTTTTGTGTTCTTTTGATTCAGTTTGGGATTTTTGATTTCACTTTGTGGAGCGTCGCAGCAACCAACGCTGGGTCATCTCCTACCACATGGCTATGGCATACTGGTTGATCGCAGCATACTTTTCTCATCTGGAAAATATAGGAATAACATATAGGAAATGTTGTAGTAGGCTACACTCCAAGCAACCTATGACTTCAAATATTATGAAAGTTGGCGCTGGAATGGGTTTTAGTCGTTCGTACTTCAGAACTCATCGAGGAAGTTTAGTGGTTTTAATTTAAAAAAAACCCTCAAACAAATCAGTTTCAAGCATTATATAACTTAGCAGTCGTTAATGAGGAAAAATAATTTGACTCAATTCGGAAGCATGATCATCAGTGAAGGGCAGCAAGTGTATCAGCTAATGTGTGGAAGTAAGCTGGGCGCGTTCGATGGCAATAGGACCCTGTTGGTTGAAAGAATAGAATCTGCAAGAACATAAACGCAGCATAATGTGAAGGCACTATGAAGGCAACGTTGATGCGACGGAGGTACATACCGTGTGCGAACATTGTCAGCAGGCGAAAGTGGTCGTCAACAGGGCAGCAAGTGGATCAGCTAATGTATGGACATAGGCGTTCGTTGCCAGCAGGACTCTGTTGGTTGGAAGAATAGAATCTGCAAGAACATAAACGCAGCATAATGTGAAGGCACTCTGTGCGCAACGTTGATTCGACAGAGGTACATACCATGTGCGAACACTATCAGCAGCCAAATGTGGCCGTCAGCAGGGCAGCAAGTAAGTCAGCTAATGTATGGACGTAGGCTTGACGCGTTCGTTGGCAGCAGGACTCTGTAGGTTGGAAGAATAGAATCTGCAAGAACATAAGCGTAGCATAGTGTTAATGCACTCTGAAGGCAACGATGATGCAACCGTGGCACTTACCATGTGCGAACACTATCAGTAGGCAAATGTGGCCATCAGTAGGGCAGCAAGTGGATCAGCTTATGTATGGACATAGGCATTCGTTGGCAGCAGGACTCTGTTGGTTGAAAGAATAGAATCTGCTAGAACATAAAAGAAGCATAGTGTTAAGGCACTCTGAAGGCAACGATGATGCAACCGTGGCACATACCATGTGCGAACACTATCAGTAGGCAAATGTGGCCATCAGTAGGGCAGCAAGTGGATCAGCTTATGTATGGACATAGGCATTCGTTGGCAGCAGGACTCTGTTGGTTGAAAGAATAGAATCTGCTAGAACATAAAAGAAGCATAGTGTTAAGGCACTCTGAAGGCAACGATGATGCAACCGTGGCACATACCGTGTGCCAACACTATCAGCAGGCGAATGGGGCCATCAGCAGAGCAGCAAGTGGATCAGATTATGTATGGACAAAGGTTTGGCGCGTTCGATGGCAGCAGGACTCTGTTGGTTGAAAGAATAGAATCTGCAAGAACTTAAAAGAAGCATAGTGTGAAGGCACTCTAAAGGCAACGATGATGCAACGTTGGCACATACCATGTGCGAACACTTTCAGCAGACGAAAGTGGCCATCAGCAGAGCAGCAAAGGATCGGGTAATGTATGGACATAGTTTTCCGAGCTCGACGCGCTCGCTCTACCGCCAAGCGCATCGTCCGTTGGTCCGCAGTCTCACGTGGCCGTGCTGCAACGGAGGCTGATGCTGGGTGCGGAAGTACGCGAGGTTCCTGCACCCTCGACGGCCCTGCTGCTGCCCTGTGGCCAAACGGCCGATTGCTGGCGTTTCCGAGCTCGCCGCGCCCGCTCTACCGCCAAGCGCACTGACCGTTGGTCCACTGTCTCCGCTGCCATACGATTGGCGTGAGCCTGCGCCTGCGTTGCCGTTTCCGTTCTCCATGTTCAACGTCGGACATCGTTGGCACTTTTTTCGCACAAAAATTACAATTCCCGAAGGTCGCATGCGAATGGATTAGCATATTATAAATAGAAAAAGGATTTATCTTACTGGAAAGAATTTACTTTAAAAAAAAAAAACGTTTGTGGTGTATACTTACAGTGTCGATCTTAATTTGTACTGTTGCTCACAATCACGATGAATAAAAAGAATATATCAGTTAAATAAACACTAAAACACTCAGTATGTAGCTTACCTTCAAAAATTTCTGTAGGCACTGATTCACTGATAATAATTACATGAACTTATCTCACGTGGTTAAGCACTCGAACTAAACCAACGTTGTGTTTAAGAAGGCGTGTGAACTAAAAGTACCTAACCAGATACCAACCATCGTTCGATTCATTGCATAAAGAATACCAATAAGAACGTTGTTAACGGCGGTGTGGCAAGATCATTATCTGTTATCAAAAAGTATATTTTTCGCAAATTTGCTGTACGTGCGACAAAATTAATACGAAGTGGTACGAAGTGAAACGAAGAGGATAGAAAAGAAGCAGAAGCAGTGAATAGGTTCTCGAATACGTAACCGTTATTTTAAATAGTATATCGTGATGATAACGTGATAAAGCGATCTTGGTATAAAGTGATCGATAAGAACGATCGATTGAGCCAGCACTCGCATTTGTGTGTGTTGTGTTAAGTCGCCGGCAAGGCAGTGATTGTTTTGGTCTGCCCGTTGAACCATGCTTCACGCGCAGTATTAAGTAAAACCTTCAGTTAAGTTGATTAAAAGTGCTGAAAGTGCTTTCTTTTATCGTCAAAGTAAAAAGTAAAATGTAATATTATAGTTGTGACGGGATGCATTCTGATTTCATATTTTTAGTTCTGAAAACCGAAAACCGAAGATCGAGTGAGCCAGCAATCATATGTGTGTGTTTTGTTTACTCGTCGGCAAGGCAGTCAATACCATCAAGAAATGCTTTCAGTAAGTGAGTAAAAGTGCGTTTAAGTGCGTCTTTTTATTATTAAAGTGTTTGCCTATATTTTTAGTCCCGAAAAAAACGTCGATGATTTTTAGTCCCGAAAAAAAAATTGATGATAACCGATCGATCGACGATCGAGCCAGCGCGCTTGGCTGTGTGTTTAGTTTACTCGCGCCGCTGTTAAAAACGGTCGACGGTCTACGGTCCACGGTCGACGGTCCACGGTCGACGGTCCACGGTCCACGGTCGACGGTCGACGGTCGACGGTCGACGGTCGACGGTCGACGGTCGACGGTCGACGGTCGAATGTAAACATTGGCATTGTTTTGATCCAAGCGCAATTAATATAGGGAGTAGATAAGAACGATCGATTGAGCCAGCACACGCATTTGTGTGTGTTGTGTTTAGTCGCCGGCAAGGCACTGCCTTGAAGGTAGTGATCATCATAAAGAAAACCTGCAGGTAAGTATGGGAATAGTGAAAGTGTAACTTTTTTTTATTATTAAAGTGTGTTTCAAGCGACGATCGAGTGAGCCAGCGCGGATATGGGTATTTTGTTTTCTCGCCGGCAAGGCAGTTATCTGAAGAGATATATTTAGTAAGTGCGATAAAAGTGCGTCTTTTTTATTGTTAAGGTGTTTTCCTATATTTTTAGTCCTGAAAACTGACGAAAACCGACGACGATCGATTGAGCCAGTGCGCTTGGCTGTGTGTTTTGTTTACTCGCGCCGCCGTCAAAAACGATTGAGGGCCCAATGTAAACATTAATCTAAAGAACTAATGTAAACATTAGTCTACGCATTTGTTTTGATCTAAGCGCAATTAATATAGGGAGTAGATAACTATATTCAACAGCGCTTCAATGGGACTGTACTCAATTAATATTTTTAAGAATTCTGAATATTTGTCAGATAAAATTTCAACTATCATAGAAAGCATAGCGCTAGCAAAATCGGGCCTAACAAATATATGGTTATAATTAATGGCGGACAAGAATAATTACATAAATATATATAATGTATTATTTGACTCACCGAATTTGTCCTATGTACATGTACCAACTATGTTTGTTGTATGTTTACCCACCAACTGAAAAAATACAACAGCATTAATTTGGTTCATCTAATAGTGTTTATCGTTAAAAAGGCAATAACTATATTGAACAGTGCTTCAATGGGACTGTACTCAATTAATATTTTTATGAATTCTGAATATTTGTCAGAGAAAATTTCAACTATCATAGAAAGCATAGCGCTAGCAAAATCAGGCTTGACTAATATACGGTTATTGAGTCAGGATGAGTTAGATTTAACAATTACAGAGATAAGAAATTAAAGCTTGCAGTGCAAACTATCATCGAAGCCCTAACATACACACACACAAAGCAATCAGCAAAAATGAACTCGTATTAATTGTAAACGTTCCCCAGTTGCAACAAGAGATTTATCAGAACATTCAAATTTTCCCTATCAACAATAAGAAAGAACAAGAACAAGAAACAACATGTACACAATCCCTATCACCTATCCCACCAATCCTCCACATACATCGTTTCTTCTTAATTAATGGCGGACAAGAATAATTACATAAATATATATAATGTATTATTTGACTCACCGAATTTGTCCTATGTACATGTACCAACTATGTTTGTTGTATGTTTACCCACCAACTGAAAAAATACAACAGCATTAATTTGGTTCATCTAATAGTGTTTATCGTTAACAAGGCAATAACTATATTCAACAGCACTTCAATGGGACTTTACTCAATTAATATTTTTATGAATTCTGAATATTTGTCAGAGAAAATTTCAACTATCATAGAAAGCATAACGCTAGCAAAATCAGGCTTGACAAATATACGGTTATTCAGTCAGGATGAGTTAGATTTAACAATTACAGATATAATAAATTAAAGCTTGCAGTGCATATGACCATCGAAGCCCTGACATACACGAACACAAAGCAATCAGCAAAAATGAACTCGTATTAATTGAAAACTTTCCCCAGATGCAACAAGAGATTTATCAGAACATTCAAATTGTCCCTATCAACAATAAATGTATGAAAAAACATGTACACAATCCCTATCACCTATCCCACAAATTCTCCACATTCATCGTTTCTTCTTAATTAATGGCGGACAAGAATAATTACATAAATATATATAATGTATTATTTGACTCACCGAATTTGTCCCATGTACATGTACCAACTATGTTTGTTGTATGTTTACCCACCAACTGAAAAAATACAACAGCATTAATTTGGTTCATCTAATAGTGTTGATCGTTTAAAAGGCAATAACTATATTCAACAGCGCTTCAATGGGACTGTACTCAATAAATATTTTTAAGAATTCTGAATATTTGTCAGAGAAAATTTCAACTATCATAGAAAGCATAACGCTAGCAAAATCGGGCCTAACAAATATATGGTTATTGGGTCAGGATGCGTTAGATTTAACAATTACAGATATAAGAAATTAAAGCTTGCAGTGCATATGACCATCGAAGCCCTAACATACACGAACACAAAGCAATCAGCAGAAATTAACTCGTATTAATTGTAAACTTTCCCCAGATGCTACAAGAGATTTATCAGAGAATTCAAATTTTCCCTATCAACAATAAATGTATGAATAAACATGTACACAATCCCTATCACCTATCCCACCAATCCTCCACATACATCGTTTCTTCTTAATTAATGGCGGACAAGAATAATTACATAAATATATATAATGTATTATTTGACTCACCGAATTTGTCCTATGTACATGTACCAACTATGTTTGTTGTATGTTTACCCACCAACTGAAAAAATACAACAGCATTAATTTGGTTAATCTAATAGTGTTGATCGTTTAAAAGGCAATAACTATATTCAACAGCGCTTCAATGGGACTGTACTCAATTAATATTTTTAAGAATTCTAAATATTTGTCAGAGAAAATTTCAACTATCATAGAAAGCATAGCGCTAGCAAAATCAGGCATGACAAATATACGGTTTTTGGGTCAGGATGAGTTAGATTTAACAATTACAGATATAAGAAATTAAAGCTTGCAGTGCATATGACCATCGAAGCCCTAACATACACACACACAAAGCAATCAGCAAAAATGAACTCGTATTAATTGTAAACTTTCCCCAGATGCAACAAGAGATTTATCAGAGAATTCAAATTTTCCCTATCATTCCCCTATAGCAAAATCAGGCTTGACAAATATACGGTTATTGAGTCAGGATGAGTTAGATTTAACAATTACAGAGATAAGAAATTAAAGCTTGCAGTGCATACTATCATCGAAGCCCTAACATACACACACACAAAGCAATCAGCAAAAATGAACTCGTATTAATTGTAAACGTACCCCAGTTGCAACAAGAGATTTATCAGAGAATTCAAATTTTCCCTATCAACAATAAATGTAAGAAACAACATGTACACAATCCCTATCACCTATTCCACAAATCCTCCACATACATCGTTTCTTCTTAATTAATGGCGGACAAGAATAATTACATAAATATATATAATGTATTATTTGACTCACCGAATTTGTCCTATGTACATGTACCAACTATGTTTGTTGTATGTTTACCCACCAACTGAAAAAATACAACAGCATTAATTTGATTCATCTAATAGTGTTTATCGTTAAAAAGGCAATAACTATATTGAACAGTGCTTCAATGGGACTGTACTCAATTAATATTTTTATGAATTCTAAATATTTGTCAGAGAAAATTTCAACTATCATAGAAAGCATAGCGCTAGCAAAATCAGGCTTGACTAATATACGGTTATTGAGTCAGGAGGAGTTAGATTTAACAATTACAGATTTAAAAAATTAAAGCTTGCAGTGCATATGACCATCGAAGCCCTAACATACACGAACACAAAGCAATCAGCAAAAATTAACTCGTATTAATTGAAAACTTTCCCCAGATGCAACAAGAGATTTATCAGAACATTCAAATAGTCCCTATCAACAATAAATGTAAGAAACAACATGTACACAATCCCTATCACCTATTCCACAAATCCTCCACATACATCGTTTCTTCTTAATTAATGGCGGACAAGAATAATTACATAAATATATATAATGTATTATTTGACTCACCGAATTTGTCCTATGTACATGTACCAACTATGTTTGTTGTATGTTTACCCACCAACTGAAAAAATACAACAGCATTAATTTGGTTCATCTAATAGTGTTGATCGTTTAAAAGGCAATAACTATATTCAACAGCGCTTCAATGGGACTGTACTCAATTAATATTTTTAAGAATTCTGAATATTTGTCAGAGAAAATTTCAACTATCATAGAAAGCATAACGCTAGCAAAATCGGGCCTAACAAATATATGGTTATTGGGTCAGGATGAGTTAGATTTAACAATTACAGATATAAGAAATTAAAGCTTGCAGTGCATATGACCATCGAAGCCCTAACATACACGAACACAAAGCAATCAGCAGAAATTAACTCGTATTAATTGTAAACTTTCCCCAGATGCTACAAGAGATTTATCAGAGAATTCAAATTTTCCCTATCAACAATAAATGTATGAATAACCATGTACACAATCCCTATCACCTATCCCACCAATCCTCCACATACATCGTTTCTTCTTAATTAATGGCGGACAAGAATAATTACATAAATATATATAATGTATTATTTGACTCACCGAATTTGTCCTATGTACATGTACCAACTATGTTTGTTGTATGTTTACCCACCAACTGAAAAAATACAACAGCATTAATTTGGTTAATCTAATAGTGTTGATCGTTTAAAAGGCAATAACTATATTCAACAGCGCTTCAATGGGACTGTACTCAATTAATATTTTTAAGAATTCTAAATATTTGTCAGAGAAAATTTCAACTATCATAGAAAGCATAGCGCTAGCAAAATCAGGCATGACAAATATACGGTTTTTGGGTCAGGATGAGTTAGATTTAACAATTACAGATATAAGAAATTAAAGCTTGCAGTGCATATGACCATCAAAGCCCTAACATACACACACACAAAGCAATCAGCAAAAATGAACTCGTATTAATTGTAAACTTTCCCCAGATGCAACAAGAGATTTATCAGAGAATTCAAATTTTCCCTATCATTCCCCTATAGCAAAATCAGGCTTGACAAATATACGGTTATTGAGTCAGGATGAGTTAGATTTAACAATTACAGAGATAAGAAATTAAAGCTTGCAGTGCATACTATCCTCGAAGCCCTAACATACACACACACAAAGCAATCAGCAAAAATTAACTCGTATTAATTGAAAACTTTCCCCAGATGCAACAAGAGATTTATCAGAACATTCAAATTGTCCCTATCAACAATAAATGTATGAAAAAACATGTACACAATCCCTAACACCTATCCCACAAATTCTCCACATTCATCGTTTCTTCTTAATTAATGGCGGACAAGAATAATTACATAAATATATATAATGTATTATTTGACTCACCGAATTTGTCCTATGTACATGTACCAACTATGTTTGTTGTATGTTTACCCACCAACTGAAAAAATACAACAGCATTAATTTGGTTCATCTAATAGTGTTGATCGTTTAAAAGGCAATAACTATATTCAACAGCGCTTCAATGGGACTGTACTCAATTAATATTTTTAAGAATTCTGAATATTTGTCAGATAAAATTTCAACTATCATAGAAAGCATAGCGCTAGCAAAATCGGGCCTAACAAATATATGGTTATAATTAATGGCGGACAAGAATAATTACATAAATATATATAATGTATTATTTGACTCACCGAATTTGTCCTATGTACATGTACCAACTATGTTTGTTGTATGTTTACCCACCAACTGAAAAAATACAACAGCATCAATTTGGTTCATCTAATAGTGTTTATCGTTAAAAAGGCAATAACTATATTGAAAAGTGCTTCAATGGGACTGTACTCAATTAATATTTTTATGAATTCTGAATATTTGTCAGAGAAAATTTCAACTATCATAGAAAGCATAGCGCTAGCAAAATCAGGCTTGACTAATATACGGTTATTGAGTCAGGATGAGTTAGATTTAACAATTACAGAGATAAGAAATTAAAGCTTGCAGTGCAAACTATCATCGAAGCCCTAACATACACACACACAAAGCAATCAGCAAAAATGAACTCGTATTAATTGTAAACGTTCCCCAGTTGCAACAAGAGATTTATCAGAACATTCAAATTTTCCCTATCAACAATAAGAAAGAACAAGAACAAGAAACAACATGTACACAATCCCTATCACCTATCCCACCAATCCTCCACATACATCGTTTCTTCTTAATTAATGGCGGACAAGAATAATTACATAAATATATATAATGTATTATTTGACTCACCGAATTTGTCCTATGTACATGTACCAACTATGTTTGTTGTATGTTTACCCACCAACTGAAAAAATACAACAGCATTAATTTGGTTCATCTAATAGTGTTTATCGTTAACAAGGCAATAACTATATTCAACAGCACTTCAATGGGACTTTACTCAATTAATATTTTTATGAATTCTGAATATTTGTCAGAGAAAATTTCAACTATCATAGAAAGCATAACGCTAGCAAAATCAGGTTTGACAAATATACGGTTATTCAGTCAGGATGAGTTAGATTTAACAATTACAGATATAATAAATTAAAGCTTGCAGTGCATATGACCATCGAAGCCCTGACATACACGAACACAAAGCAATCAGCAAAAATGAACTCGTATTAATTGAAAACTTTCCCCAGATGCAACAAGAGATTTATCAGAACATTCAAATTGTCCCTATCAACAATAAATGTATGAAAAAACATGTACACAATCCCTATCACCTATCCCACAAATTCTCCACATTCATCGTTTCTTCTTAATTAATGGCGGACAAGAATAATTACATAAATATATATAATGTATTATTTGACTCACCGAATTTGTCCCATGTACATGTACCAACTATGTTTGTTGTATGTTTACCCACCAACTGAAAAAATACAACAGCATTAATTTGGTTCATCTAATAGTGTTGATCGTTTAAAAGGCAATAACTTTATTCAACAGCGCTTCAATGGGACTGTACTCAATAAATATTTTTAAGAATTCTGAATATTTGTCAGAGAAAATTTCAACTATCATAGAAAGCATAACGCTAGCAAAATCGGGCCTAACAAATATATGGTTATTGGGTCAGGATGCGTTAGATTTAACAATTACAGATATAAGAAATTAAAGCTTGCAGTGCATATGACCATCGAAGCCCTAACATACACGAACACAAAGCAATCAGCAGAAATTAACTCGTATTAATTGTAAACGTTCCCCAGTTGCAACAAGGGATTTATCAGAACATTCAAATTTTCCCTATCAACAATAAATGTAAGAAACAAAATGTACACAATCCCTATCACCTATTCCACAAATCCTCCACATAAATCGTTTCTTCTTAATTAATGGCGGACAAGAATAATTACATAAATATATATAATGTATTATTTGACTCACCGAATTTGTCCTATGTACATGTACCAACTATGTTTGTTGCATGTTTACCCACCAACTGAAAAAATACAACAGCATTAATTTGGTTCATCTAATAGTGTTTATCGTTAACAAGGCAATAGCTATATTCAACAGCGCTTCAATGGGACTTTACTCAATTAATATTTTTATGAATTCTGAATATTTGTCAGAGAAAATTTTAACTATCATAGAAAGCATAGCGCTAGCAAAATCAGGATTGACAAATATACGGTTATTGAGTCAGGATGAGTTAGATTTAACAATTACAGATATAAGAAATTAAAGCTTGCAGTGCATATGACCATCGAAGCCCTAACATACACGAACACAAAGCAATCAGCAAAAATTAACTCGTATTAATTGAAAACTTTCCCCAGATGCAACAAGAGATTTATCAGAACATTCAAATTGTCCCTATCAACAATAAATGTATGAAAAAACATGTACACAATCCCTAACACCTATCCCACAAATTCTCCACATTCATCGTTTCTTCTTAATTAATGGCGGACAAGAATAATTACATAAATATATATAATGTATTATTTGACTCACCGAATTTGTCCTATGTACATGTACCAACTATGTTTGTTGTATGTTTACCCACCAACTGAAAAAATACAACAGCATTAATTTGGTTCATCTAATAGTGTTGATCGTTTAAAAGGCAATAACTATATTCAACAGCGCTTCAATGGGACTGTACTCAATTAATATTTTTAAGAATTCTGAATATTTGTCAGATAAAATTTCAACTATCATAGAAAGCATAGCGCTAGCAAAATCGGGCCTAACAAATATATGGTTATAATTAATGGCGGACAAGAATAATTACATAAATATATATAATGTATTATTTGACTCACCGAATTTGTCCTATGTACATGTACCAACTATGTTTGTTGTATGTTTACCCACCAACTGAAAAAATACAACAGCATTAATTTGGTTCATCTAATAGTGTTTATCGTTAACAAGGCAATAACTATATTCAACAGCACTTCAATGGGACTTTACTCAATTAATATTTTTATGAATTCTGAATATTTGTCAGAGAAAATTTCAACTATCATAGAAAGCATAACGCTAGCAAAATCAGGCTTGACAAATATACGGTTATTCAGTCAGGATGAGTTAGATTTAACAATTACAGATATAATAAATTAAAGCTTGCAGTGCATATGACCATCGAAGCCCTGACATACACGAACACAAAGCAATCAGCAAAAATGAACTCGTATTAATTGAAAACTTTCCCCAGATGCAACAAGAGATTTATCAGAACATTCAAATTGTCCCTATCAACAATAAATGTATGAAAAAACATGTACACAATCCCTATCACCTATCCCACAAATTCTCCACATTCATCGTTTCTTCTTAATTAATGGCGGACAAGAATAATTACATAAATATATATAATGTATTATTTGACTCACCGAATTTGTCCCATGTACATGTACCAACTATGTTTGTTGTATGTTTACCCACCAACTGAAAAAATACAACAGCATTAATTTGGTTCATCTAATAGTGTTGATCGTTTAAAAGGCAATAACTATATTCAACAGCGCTTCAATGGGACTGTACTCAATAAATATTTTTAAGAATTCTGAATATTTGTCAGAGAAAATTTCAACTATCATAGAAAGCATAACGCTAGCAAAATCGGGCCTAACAAATATATGGTTATTGGGTCAGGATGCGTTAGATTTAACAATTACAGATATAAGAAATTAAAGCTTGCAGTGCATGTGACCATCGAAGCCCTAACATACACGAACACAAAGCAATCAGCAGAAATTAACTCGTATTAATTGTAAACTTTCCCCAGATGCTACAAGAGATTTATCAGAGAATTCAAATTTTCCCTATCAACAATAAATGTATGAATAACCATGTACACAATCCCTATCACCTATCCCACCAATCCTCCACATACATCGTTTCTTCTTAATTAATGGCGGACAAGAATAATTACATAAATATATATAATGTATTATTTGACTCACCGAATTTGTCCTATGTACATGTACCAACTATGTTTGTTGTATGTTTACCCACCAACTGAAAAAATACAACAGCATTAATTTGGTTAATCTAATAGTGTTGATCGTTTAAAAGGCAATAACTATATTCAACAGCGCTTCAATGGGACTGTACTCAATTAATATTTTTAAGAATTCTAAATATTTGTCAGAGAAAATTTCAACTATCATAGAAAGCATAGCGCTAGCAAAATCAGGCATGACAAATATACGGTTTTTGGGTCAGGATGAGTTAGATTTAACAATTACAGATATAAGAAATTAAAGCTTGCAGTGCATATGACCATCGAAGCCCTAACATACACACACACAAAGCAATCAGCAAAAATGAACTCGTATTAATTGTAAACTTTCCCCAGATGCAACAAGAGATTTATCAGAGAATTCAAATTTTCCCTATCATTCCCCTATAGCAAAATCAGGCTTGACAAATATACGGTTATTGAGTCAGGATGAGTTAGATTTAACAATTACAGAGATAAGAAATTAAAGCTTGCAGTGCATACTATCCTCGAAGCCCTAACATACACACACACAAAGCAATCAGCAAAAATTAACTCGTATTAATTGAAAACTTTCCCCAGATGCAACAAGAGATTTATCAGAACATTCAAATTGTCCCTATCAACAATAAATGTATGAAAAAACATGTACACAATCCCTAACACCTATCCCACAAATTCTCCACATACATCGTTTCTTCTTAATTAATGGCGGACAAGAATAATTACATAAATATATATAATGTATTATTTGACTCACCGAATTTGTCCTATGTACATGTACCAACTATGTTTGTTGTATGTTTACCCACCAACTGAAAAAATACAACAGCATTAATTTGGTTCATCTAATAGTGTTGATCGTTTAAAAGGCAATAACTATATTCAACAGCGCTTCAATGGGACTGTACTCAATTAATATTTTTAAGAATTCTGAATATTTGTCAGATAAAATTTCAACTATCATAGAAAGCATAGCGCTAGCAAAATCGGGCCTAACAAATATATGGTTATAATTAATGGCGGACAAGAATAATTACATAAATATATATAATGTATTATTTGACTCACCGAATTTGTCCTATGTACATGTACCAACTATGTTTGTTGTATGTTTACCCACCAACTGAAAAAATACAACAGCATTAATTTGGTTCATCTAATAGTGTTTATCGTTAAAAAGGCAATAACTATATTGAACATTGCTTCAATGGGACTGTACTCAATTAATATTTTTATGAATTCTGAATATTTGTCAGAGAAAATTTCAACTATCATAGAAAGCATAGCGCTAGCAAAATCAGGCTTGACTAATATACGGTTATTGAGTCAGGATGAGTTAGATTTAACAATTACAGAGATAAGAAATTAAAGCTTGCAGTGCAAACTATCATCGAAGCCCTAACATACACACACACAAAGCAATCAGCAAAAATGAACTCGTATTAATTGTAAACGTTCCCCAGTTGCAACAAGAGATTTATCAGAACATTCAAATTTTCCCTATCAACAATAAGAAAGAACAAGAACAAGAAACAACATGTACACAATCCCTATCACCTATCCCACCAATCCTCCACATACATCGTTTCTTCTTAATTAATGGCGGACAAGAATAATTACATAAATATATATAATGTATTATTTGACTCACCGAATTTGTCCTATGTACATGTACCAACTATGTTTGTTGTATGTTTACCCACCAACTGAAAAAATACAACAGCATTAATTTGGTTCATCTAATAGTGTTTATCGTTAACAAGGCAATAACTATATTCAACAGCACTTCAATGGGACTTTACTCAATTAATATTTTTATGAATTCTGAATATTTGTCAGAGAAAATTTCAACTATCATAGAAAGCATAACGCTAGCAAAATCAGGCTTGACAAATATACGGTTATTCAGTCAGGATGAGTTAGATTTAACAATTACAGATATAATAAATTAAAGCTTGCAGTGCATATGACCATCGAAGCCCTGACATACACGAACACAAAGCAATCAGCAAAAACGAACTCGTATTAATTGAAAACTTTCCCCAGATGCAACAAGAGATTTATCAGAACATTCAAATTGTCCCTATCAACAATAAATGTATGAAAAAACATGTACACAATCCCTATCACCTATCCCACAAATTCTCCACATTCATCGTTTCTTCTTAATTAATGGCGGACAAGAATAATTACATAAATATATATAATGTATTATTTGACTCACCGAATTTGTCCCATGTACATGTACCAACTATGTTTGTTGTATGTTTACCCACCAACTGAAAAAATACAACAGCATTAATTTGGTTCATCTAATAGTGTTGATCGTTTAAAAGGCAATAACTATATTCAACAGCGCTTCAATGGGACTGTACTCAATAAATATTTTTAAGAATTCTGAATATTTGTCAGAGAAAATTTCAACTATCATAGAAAGCATAACGCTAGCAAAATCGGGCCTAACAAATATATGGTTATTGGGTCAGGATGCGTTAGATTTAACAATTACAGATATAAGAAATTAAAGCTTGCAGTGCATATGACCATCGAAGCCCTAACATACACGAACACAAAGCAATCAGCAGAAATTAACTCGTATTAATTGTAAACTTTCCCCAGATGCTACAAGAGATTTATCAGAGAATTCAAATTTTCCCTATCAACAATAAATGTATGAATAAACATGTACACAATCCCTATCACCTATCCCACCAATCCTCCACATACATCGTTTCTTCTTAATTAATGGCGGACAAGAATAATTACATAAATATATATAATGTATTATTTGACTCACCGAATTTGTCCTATGTACATGTACCAACTATGTTTGTTGTATGTTTACCCACCAACTGAAAAAATACAACAGCATTAATTTGGTTAATCTAATAGTGTTGATCGTTTAAAAGGCAATAACTATATTCAACAGCGCTTCAATGGGACTGTACTCAATTAATATTTTTAAGAATTCTAAATATTTGTCAGAGAAAATTTCAACTATCATAGAAAGCATAGCGCTAGCAAAATCAGGCATGACAAATATACGGTTTTTGGGTCAGGATGAGTTAGATTTAACAATTACAGATATAAGAAATTAAAGCTTGCAGTGCATATGACCATCGAAGCCCTAACATACACACACACAAAGCAATCAGCAAAAATGAACTCGTATTAATTGTAAACTTTCCCCAGATGCAACAAGAGATTTATCAGAGAATTCAAATTTTCCCTATCATTCCCCTATAGCAAAATCAGGCTTGACAAATATACGGTTATTGAGTCAGGATGAGTTAGATTTAACAATTACAGAGATAAGAAATTAAAGCTTGCAGTGCATACTATCATCGAAGCCCTAACATACACACACACAAAGCAATCAGCAAAAATGAACTCGTATTAATTGTAAACGTACCCCAGTTGCAACAAGAGATTTATCAGAGAATTCAAATTTTCCCTATCAACAATAAATGTAAGAAACAACATGTACACAATTCCTATCACCTATTCCACAAATCCTCCACATACATCGTTTCTTCTTAATTAATGGCGGACAAGAATAATTACATAAATATATATAATGTATTATTTGACTCACCGAATTTGTCCTATGTACATGTACCAACTATGTTTGTTGTATGTTTACCCACCAACTGAAAAAATACAACAGCATTAATTTGATTCATCTAATAGTGTTTATCGTTAAAAAGGCAATAACTATATTGAACAGTGCTTCAATGGGACTGTACTCAATTAATATTTTTATGAATTCTAAATATTTGTCAGAGAAAATTTCAACTATCATAGAAAGCATAGCGCTAGCAAAATCAGGCTTGACTAATATACGGTTATTGAGTCAGGAGGAGTTAGATTTAACAATTACAGATTTAAAAAATTAAAGCTTGCAGTGCATATGACCATCGAAGCCCTAACATACACGAACACAAAGCAATCAGCAAAAATTAACTCGTATTAATTGAAAACTTTCCCCAGATGCAACAAGAGATTTATCAGAACATTCAAATAGTCCCTATCAACAATAAATGTAAGAAACAACATGTACACAATCCCTATCACCTATTCCACAAATCCTCCACATACATCGTTTCTTCTTAATTAATGGCGGACAAGAATAATTACATAAATATATATAATGTATTATTTGACTCACCGAATTTGTCCTATGTACATGTACCAACTATGTTTGTTGTATGTTTACCCACCAACTGAAAAAATACAACAGCATTAATTTGGTTCATCTAATAGTGTTGATCGTTTAAAAGGCAATAACTATATTCAACAGCGCTTCAATGGGACTGTACTCAATTAATATTTTTAAGAATTCTGAATATTTGTCAGAGAAAATTTCAACTATCATAGAAAGCATAACGCTAGCAAAATCGGGCCTAACAAATATATGGTTATTGGGTCAGGATGAGTTAGATTTAACAATTACAGATATAAGAAATTAAAGCTTGCAGTGCATATGACCATCGAAGCCCTAACATACACGAACACAAAGCAATCAGCAGAAATTAACTCGTATTAATTGTAAACTTTCCCCAGATGCTACAAGAGATTTATCAGAGAATTCAAATTTTCCCTATCAACAATAAATGTATGAATAACCATGTACACAATCCCTATCACCTATCCCACCAATCCTCCACATACATCGTTTCTTCTTAATTAATGGCGGACAAGAATAATTACATAAATATATATAATGTATTATTTGACTCACCGAATTTGTCCTATGTACATGTACCAACTATGTTTGTTGTATGTTTACCCACCAACTGAAAAAATACAACAGCATTAATTTGGTTAATCTAATAGTGTTGATCGTTTAAAAGGCAATAACTATATTCAACAGCGCTTCAATGGGACTGTACTCAATTAATATTTTTAAGAATTCTAAATATTTGTCAGAGAAAATTTCAACTATCATAGAAAGCATAGCGCTAGCAAAATCAGGCATGACAAATATACGGTTTTTGGGTCAGGATGAGTTAGATTTAACAATTACAGATATAAGAAATTAAAGCTTGCAGTGCATATGACCATCGAAGCCCTAACATACACACACACAAAGCAATCAGCAAAAATGAACTCGTATTAATTGTAAACTTTCCCCAGATGCAACAAGAGATTTATCAGAGAATTCAAATTTTCCCTATCATTCCCCTATAGCAAAATCAGGCTTGACAAATATACGGTTATTGAGTCAGGATGAGTTAGATTTAACAATTACAGAGATAAGAAATTAAAGCTTGCAGTGCATACTATCCTCGAAGCCCTAACATACACACACACAAAGCAATCAGCAAAAATTAACTCGTATTAATTGAAAACTTTCCCCAGATGCAACAAGAGATTTATCAGAACATTCAAATTGTCCCTATCAACAATAAATGTATGAAAAAACATGTACACAATCCCTAACACCTATCCCACAAATTCTCCACATTCATCGTTTCTTCTTAATTAATGGCGGACAAGAATAATTACATAAATATATATAATGTATTATTTGACTCACCGAATTTGTCCTATGTACATGTACCAACTATGTTTGTTGTATGTTTACCCACCAACTGAAAAAATACAACAGCATTAATTTGGTTCATCTAATAGTGTTGATCGTTTAAAAGGCAATAACTATATTCAACAGCGCTTCAATGGGACTGTACTCAATTAATATTTTTAAGAATTCTGAATATTTGTCAGATAAAATTTCAACTATCATAGAAAGCATAGCGCTAGCAAAATCGGGCCTAACAAATATATGGTTATAATTAATGGCGGACAAGAATAATTACATAAATATATATAATGTATTATTTGACTCACCGAATTTGTCCTATGTACATGTACCAACTATGTTTGTTGTATGTTTACCCACCAACTGAAAAAATACAACAGCATCAATTTGGTTCATCTAATAGTGTTTATCGTTAACAAGGCAATAACTATATTGAACAGTGCTTCAATGGGACTGTACTCAATTAATATTTTTATGAATTCTGAATATTTGTCAGAGAAAATTTCAACTATCATAGAAAGCATAGCGCTAGCAAAATCAGGCTTGACTAATATACGGTTATTGAGTCAGGATGAGTTAGATTTAACAATTACAGAGATAAGAAATTAAAGCTTGCAGTGCAAACTATCATCGAAGCCCTAACATACACACACACAAAGCAATCAGCAAAAATGAACTCGTATTAATTGTAAACGTTCCCCAGTTGCAACAAGAGATTTATCAGAACATTCAAATTTTCCCTATCAACAATAAGAAAGAACAAGAACAAGAAACAACATGTACACAATCCCTATCACCTATCCCACCAATCCTCCACATACATCGTTTCTTCTTAATTAATGGCGGACAAGAATAATTACATAAATATATATAATGTATTATTTGACTCACCGAATTTGTCCTATGTACATGTACCAACTATGTTTGTTGTATGTTTACCCACCAACTGAAAAAATACAACAGCATTAATTTGGTTCATCTAATAGTGTTTATCGTTAACAAGGCAATAACTATATTCAACAGCACTTCAATGGGACTTTACTCAATTAATATTTTTATGAATTCTGAATATTTGTCAGAGAAAATTTCAACTATCATAGAAAGCATAACGCTAGCAAAATCAGGCTTGACAAATATACGGTTATTCAGTCAGGATGAGTTAGATTTAACAATTACAGATATAATAAATTAAAGCTTGCAGTGCATATGACCATCGAAGCCCTGACATACACGAACACAAAGCAATCAGCAAAAATGAACTCGTATTAATTGAAAACTTTCCCCAGATGCAACAAGAGATTTATCAGAACATTCAAATTGTCCCTATCAACAATAAATGTATGAAAAAACATGTACACAATCCCTATCACCTATCCCACAAATTCTCCACATTCATCGTTTCTTCTCAATTAATGGCGGACAAGAATAATTACATAAATATATATAATGTATTATTTGACTCACCGAATTTGTCCTATGTACATGTACCAACTATGTTTGTTGTATGTTTACCCACCAACTGAAAAAATACAACAGCATTAATTTGGTTCATCTAATAGTGTTGATCGTTTAAAAGGCAATAACTATATTCAACAGCGCTTCAATGGGACTGTACTCAATAAATATTTTTAAGAATTCTGAATATTTGTCAGAGAAAATTTCAACTATCATAGAAAGCATAACGCTAGCAAAATCGGGCCTAACAAATATATGGTTATTGGGTCAGGATGCGTTAGATTTAACAATTACAGATATAAGAAATTAAAGCTTGCAGTGCATATGACCATCGAAGCCCTAACATACACGAACACAAAGCAATCAGCAGAAATTAACTCGTATTAATTGTAAACTTTCCCCAGATGCTACAAGAGATTTATCAGAGAATTCAAATTTTCCCTATCATTCCCCTATAGCAAAATCAGGCTTGACAAATATACGGTTATTGAGTCAGGATGAGTTAGATTTAACAATTACAGAGATAAGAAATTAAAGCTTGCAGTGCATACTATCCTCGAAGCCCTAACATACACACACACAAAGCAATCAGCAAAAATTAACTCGTATTAATTGAAAACTTTCCCCAGATGCAACAAGAGATTTATCAGAACATTCAAATTGTCCCTATCAACAATAAATGTATGAAAAAACATGTACACAATCCCTAACACCTATCCCACAAATTCTCCACATTCATCGTTTCTTCTTAATTAATGGCGGACAAGAATAATTACATAAATATATATAATGTATTATTTGACTCACCGAATTTGTCCTATGTACATGTACCAACTATGTTTGTTGTATGTTTACCCACCAACTGAAAAAATACAACAGCATTAATTTGGTTCATCTAATAGTGTTGATCGTTTAAAAGGCAATAACTATATTCAACAGCGCTTCAATGGGACTGTACTCAATTAATATTTTTAAGAATTCTGAATATTTGTCAGATAAAATTTCAACTATCATAGAAAGCATAGCGCTAGCAAAATCGGGCCTAACAAATATATGGTTATAATTAATGGCGGACAAGAATAATTACATAAATATATATAATGTATTATTTGACTCACCGAATTTGTCCTATGTACATGTACCAACTATGTTTGTTGTATGTTTACCCACCAACTGAAAAAATACAACAGCATCAATTTGGTTCATCTAATAGTGTTTATCGTTAACAAGGCAATAACTATATTGAACAGTGCTTCAATGGGACTGTACTCAATTAATATTTTTATGAATTCTGAATATTTGTCAGAGAAAATTTCAACTATCATAGAAAGCATAGCGCTAGCAAAATCAGGCTTGACTAATATACGGTTATTGAGTCAGGATGAGTTAGATTTAACAATTACAGAGATAAGAAATTAAAGCTTGCAGTGCAAACTATCATCGAAGCCCTAACATACACACACACAAAGCAATCAGCAAAAATGAACTCGTATTAATTGTAAACGTTCCCCAGTTGCAACAAGAGATTTATCAGAACATTCAAATTTTCCCTATCAACAATAAGAAAGAACAAGAACAAGAAACAACATGTACACAATCCCTATCACCTATCCCACCAATCCTCCACATACATCGTTTCTTCTTAATTAATGGCGGACAAGAATAATTACATAAATATATATAATGTATTATTTGACTCACCGAATTTGTCCTATGTACATGTACCAACTATGTTTGTTGTATGTTTACCCACCAACTGAAAAAATACAACAGCATTAATTTGGTTCATCTAATAGTGTTTATCGTTAACAAGGCAATAACTATATTCAACAGCACTTCAATGGGACTTTACTCAATTAATATTTTTATGAATTCTGAATATTTGTCAGAGAAAATTTCAACTATCATAGAAAGCATAACGCTAGCAAAATCAGGCTTGACAAATATACGGTTATTCAGTCAGGATGAGTTAGATTTAACAATTACAGATATAATAAATTAAAGCTTGCAGTGCATATGACCATCGAAGCCCTGACATACACGAACACAAAGCAATCAGCAAAAATGAACTCGTATTAATTGAAAACTTTCCCCAGATGCAACAAGAGATTTATCAGAACATTCAAATTGTCCCTATCAACAATAAATGTATGAAAAAACATGTACACAATCCCTATCACCTATCCCACAAATTCTCCACATTCATCGTTTCTTCTCAATTAATGGCGGACAAGAATAATTACATAAATATATATAATGTATTATTTGACTCACCGAATTTGTCCTATGTACATGTACCAACTATGTTTGTTGTATGTTTACCCACCAACTGAAAAAATACAACAGCATTAATTTGGTTCATCTAATAGTGTTGATCGTTTAAAAGGCAATAACTATATTCAACAGCGCTTCAATGGGACTGTACTCAATAAATATTTTTAAGAATTCTGAATATTTGTCAGAGAAAATTTCAACTATCATAGAAAGCATAACGCTAGCAAAATCGGGCCTAACAAATATATGGTTATTGGGTCAGGATGCGTTAGATTTAACAATTACAGATATAAGAAATTAAAGCTTGCAGTGCATATGACCATCGAAGCCCTAACATACACGAACACAAAGCAATCAGCAGAAATTAACTCGTATTAATTGTAAACTTTCCCCAGATGCTACAAGAGATTTATCAGAGAATTCAAATTTTCCCTATCAACAATAAATGTATGAATAAACATGTACACAATCCCTATCACCTATCCCACCAATCCTCCACATACATCGTTTCTTCTTAATTAATGGCGGACAAGAATAATTACATAAATATATATAATGTATTATTTGACTCACCGAATTTGTCCTATGTACATGTACCAACTATGTTTGTTGTATGTTTACCCACCAACTGAAAAAATACAACAGCATTAATTTGGTTCATCTAATAGTGTTGATCGTTTAAAAGGCAATAACTATATTCAACAGCGCTTCAATGGGACTGTACTCAATTAATATTTTTAAGAATTCTAAATATTTGTCAGAGAAAATTTCAACTATCATAGAAAGCATAGCGCTAGCAAAATCAGGCATGACAAATATACGGTTTTTGGGTCAGGATGAGTTAGATTTAACAATTACAGATATAAGAAATTAAAGCTTGCAGTGCATATGACCATCGAAGCCCTAACATACACACACACAAAGCAATCAGCAAAAATGAACTCGTATTAATTGTAAACGTACCCCAGTTGCAACAAGAGATTTATCAGAGAATTCAAATTTTCCCTATCAACAATAAATGTAAGAAACAACATGTACACAATCCCTATCACCTATTCCACAAATCCTCCACATACATCGTTTCTTCTTAATTAATGGCGGACAAGAATAATTACATAAATATATATAATGTATTATTTGACTCACCGAATTTGTCCTATGTACATGTACCAACTATGTTTGTTGTATGTTTACCCACCAACTGAAAAAATACAACAGCATTAATTTGATTCATCTAATAGTGTTTATCGTTAAAAAGGCAATAACTATATTGAACAGTGCTTCAATGGGACTGTACTCAATTAATATTTTTATGAATTCTAAATATTTGTCAGAGAAAATTTCAACTATCATAGAAAGCATAGCGCTAGCAAAATCAGGCTTGACTAATATACGGTTATTGAGTCAGGAGGAGTTAGATTTAACAATTACAGATATAAGAAATTAAAGCTTGCAGTGCATATGACCATCGAAGCCCTAACATACACGAACACAAAGCAATCAGCAAAAATTAACTCGTATTAATTGAAAACTTTCCCCAGATGCAACAAGAGATTTATCAGAACATTCAAATAGTCCCTATCAACAATAAATGTAAGAAACAACATGTACACAATCCCTATCACCTATTCCACAAATCCTCCACATACATCGTTTCTTCTTAATTAATGGCGGACAAGAATAATTACATAAATATATATAATGTATTATTTGACTCACCGAATTTGTCCTATGTACATGTACCAACTATGTTTGTTGTATGTTTACCCACCAACTGAAAAAATACAACAGCATTAATTTGGTTCATCTAATAGTGTTGATCGTTTAAAAGGCAATAACTATATTCAACAGCGCTTCAATGGGACTGTACTCAATTAATATTTTTAAGAATTCTGAATATTTGTCAGAGAAAATTTCAACTATCATAGAAAGCATAACGCTAGCAAAATCGGGCCTAACAAATATATGGTTATTGGGTCAGGATGAGTTAGATTTAACAATTACAGATATAAGAAATTAAAGCTTGCAGTGCATATGACCATCGAAGCCCTAACATACACGAATTCAAAGCAATCAGCAAAAATTAACTCGTATTAATTGAAAACTTTCCCCAGATGCAACAAGATATTTATCAGAACATTCAAATTGTCCCTATCAACAATAAATGTATGAAAAAACATGTACACAATCCCTATCACCTATCCCACAAATTCTCCACATTCATCGTTTCTTCTTAATTAATGGCGGACAAGAATAATTACATAAATATATATAATGTATTATTTGACTCACCGAATTTGTCCTATGTACATGTACCAACTATGTTTGTTGTATGTTTACCCACCAACTGAAAAAATACAACAGCATTAATTTGGTTCATCTAATAGTGTTGATCGTTTAAAAGGCAATAACTATATTCAACAGCGCTTCAATGGGACTGTACTCAATTAATATTTTTAAGAATTCTGAATATTTGTCAGAGAAAATTTCAACTATCATAGAAAGCTTAACGCTAGCAAAATCGGGCCTTAGAAATATATGGTTATTGGGTCAGGATGAGTTAGATTTAACAATTACAGATATAAGAAATTAAAGCTTGCAGTGCATACTATCATCGAAGCCCTAACATACACGAACACAAAGCAATCAGCAGAAATTAACTCGTATTAATTGTAAACTTTCCCCAGATGCTACAAGAGATTAATCTGTAAGACCGCCGAAAACAGACCGAAATGCGACGGTAATGCGCAAACACGGAACGAAACGCAGAAGGCCGAAGATAGAATAAAGAAAACCGAAGAGACGTCCGTTCTAGTCGGAGGTCGCTTGCAGAAGAAACCCGACTCGTGGTTTATTCTGACAGATGCCATAATTCAAGATACTTAGGCCTAAGGTATTATTTACATAAGGTGCTTAAGCTAGGGGTGTATACAAAATCAAGGTATTTAATTATAGGAGTTTACAGCTCGGCTATCCTGACCCTCAAATTGCCCTCAATTTGTTTACAATTTTTAGTCGCGTTAATCCTCATCACTATAATTCTCAGTGTGGTCAGTTACATTCGATTCTGCCCACTTTCTAAGCTTATTTGCCTCAAGAACCCCATCGTAGGGTATCTGCGTAATCGTAGCGCCCTCGATATCTCTAACGACGTACCGGTCGTTCGGTAAAATTTTATGCACGACGTAAGGTCCCTTAAATCTAGCTACAAATTTCTTATTGGGGAGGGAACTATCTACATTCCGTATGGCTACATAATCACCGATCTGATAAGTGGGGGCAGACTTATGATGTTTCCGAAAATACGCCTCGTTTACAAGTTGTGACTTAATGATATTGTCCGAGGCCTCGTCCCGTATACGCGCTAAGTCCCGCTCGTTGGCCCGATGGTAAGAACTCAAATACTCGGTTAACTCATCCGTGTAAGGGATGTCCTCTTGTTCAATGCCAAAGAGGAGGACAGATGGAGGAAACCCCGTACTAGCATGTGCCACGTTGTTAAGTGCATGTTCCGCGGACGAAAGGTGAGCATTCCAATCATCGAACTCAGAGGAATTGGAAAGTTTACTTAAGATGGGTCGAAGAACGCGATTGACCCTCTCGACCTGACCATTCGCCTGGGGCGAGGCAGTGGCATTAAGGACATGAGTGATATCATAAGATTCCAAAAACCTTTTAAATTCTCGGGAAGTAAAACAGGTGCCACGGTCACTAATGATCCGTCGTGGCCGGCTATAATATGAAAAGTATTGCCGAAGGGCCGAACATACTTCCCTAGTACCAGTGGAGCCAGTGGCATAAAGTTTCACAAATTTGGTAAAGGCATCAATAACTACTAGAATGTATTTCTTTTTCGATTTCGTAAGTGGCAAGGGACCGAAGTGATCGATATGCAAAGTATCGAAGGGTAGAGGAGCCTTTGGGATGCTATGCAGGTTTTTGTTGTTGGTTCTAGCAGGAGCAGAGTAGATAATGCACTTTAGACAGTTCCTTATGAAAGTTTCCACCTTCTTCTTCATGGAAGGAAACCAGTAATGGTTACTGATCTTACTACAAGTTTTGTCTACTGCAAGATGCCCTATCTTCTCATGCACAAGCCTGATGACATTAGATTCCATTTCGGAAGGGACATAAAACTGAAGTTCTTGGGAGGGCGACTGACGGAACACAAGTCCGTCCTGCAAAAGGTAGTCAGCCACCTCACGGGATGCTAACTGAGACTTAAGATCCACAATCAAAGGGTCGCGAGATTGGGCTATTTGAAGCTGAAAGTCAATATCCAAATCGCTGATGGCTCCGATGGCAACGGTCCGACTCAATGCGTCCACGTGTCCCATGGAGGCACCAGAGCGATGCTGAATAGTGTAATTATAGTCTTCGAGAAATAGGGACCAACGCGCAATTTTCGCGGAACTGTTACGATTTTTGAGTGTGGAAACAAGGGAGTTACAATCAGTGACGATAGTCAGAGGGAGCCCATGAACATAAGTGTGAAACCTTTTCAAAGCATAAATAACAGAAAGGGTTTCCAGTTCGTAACTGTGTAGTTTCGATTCGTCTTTGGAGGTAGTTTTTGAAAAATAGGCAACAGGGTGAAGTTTGTTGTCTTTTTGCTTCTGCATAAGCACAGCGCCAAAGCCGAAAGAGCTAGCATCACAATGCAGCTCTGTTTCGGCATTCGGGTTGAAAATGGCCAAAACAGGAGATTCAATTAACTTCCGGCGGAGGGTCTGAAAAGCTTCGACACAGTCGGAGTCAAAGATGAAAGGAACATCTTGACACAGAAGATTGGTAAGTGGTTTTGCAATACAAGAAAATGAAGGGACGAATCTACGGAAGTATGAAAAGAGGCCTAAGCATCTCCTAAGTTGTTTTACATTCTTGGGCATAGGGTAGTTTTGAATGGATTCTATGTGTCTATTGCTTGGTCGTATACCGGATGCACTAGCCTCGTATCCGAGGTAATCAAGACGGGTGTGAGCAAATTTGCACTTGCTAATACGGAGCTCCAAACCAAACTGTTTTATCCTCTCCAGCACCGCACGCAAAGTTTCCAAATGAGAAGTAAAATCGGAAGAAGCAATAATTATATCATCGAGGTAGACAACCAATCGTTCAGCCTCGATAAATTCGCGTAAGATAGAGTTAATGAACCTTTGAAATTCCGAAGGGGCGTTCTTAAGACCGAAGGGCATTTTCACATATTCGTACTGGCCATCGGGGGTCACAAACGAAGTATATTTAATAGAATCATCATGCATCCTAACCTGATGAAATCCGCTTTTCAAATCTAAAAGAGTGAAGAGACGCTTGTTGCTAAGGTGTTCTAAGCACGTTTCGATTAACGGAAGAGGAAAGTTATCCCTGACGGTGATCTTATTTAAAGGCCGATAATCGACACACATGCGCACTTCTCCACTCTTCTTTTTAACAAGTACGAGGGGTGAAGCATAAGGTGAATTACTGGGTCGGATAATGTTTTCCTTAAGTAACTGCTTTATAATATCCCGCACCTGACCTCGCTCTCCATAAGAGAGACGCCTTGGTTTCGCATAGATTGGAGTGTCATGAATGAGATTTAGTTTCATGACGTGGGGTGCCTGGCTGATATTTTCCGAGGAATAGTTAGTATAGCATTGATCAAACGCAGTATTAATAGACATAAGTTCTTCATCAGAAAGTTCGACTCCAGTGTCTAGCTTATCTGAATCATTGAATAGTTCTAGCGCACAAATGTGTTCAAAAGGGTCCGCAATGGATACAATAGATAGTTGGTCAGGCCGTAAGAGTTTTTCAGAAGGTAGTGCCGAAGAAGAAAGGTTAGGCTGATAGATAAGATCAATGCTAAACTTACGAAGTAAGTCACGCCCCATAATTATTGGCCACGGCATATCATTACCCGGAAGAATAATAAAGTTATGTAACGCGATGTTACTGCGTAGCTCTACCTGGCATTCAATCTGTCCGCGGGTCGTTAGTTTAGCATCTCCTAATCCCTTGTATCCCGATGGAGCGGGGGCACCGACATGACCAGGGGGCGCCAGGTAGTCAGCGAGAAAACTCACTGGACTTCCTGTGTCGAGTAGAGATCGGGTCTCTGTCAATTCAGACCAATTATCATTAATTTTAAATCTAACACGTACCATCTCTTGCTCACTATACAGAGCGCTGTTATCCGCTGGGTCAGTAACCGAAGAGTGGGCAGCAACGGTGGTGGTAGCTCGGTTGGGACACTCGCGATGAGTATGCCCCGGCTGATAACACTTGAAGCATGCTCCACGGGGCCGAAGGGGTTGCGGGCAGGAGCTCTGGTAGTGGCCATACTGGGAACAATTATAGCATCTGGGTTCCGCCTTCACTTCCTTTGGCCGAGGGGCCGAAGAGGGTTTTAGAGTTGGGACCGAAGGTGTCCTAGCAGCGGGGGCCGTCGTCCGGGGGGTAGTAACCAAGGTCGGGCGAGAGGCAATCATCGCCTCGTATTTCCTCAAGTACACGCGCAGGTCAGCAAGGGTGGTAGTCACATAACGCATCGCGGATGTGTTCACAGGGTCGTTGAGGCCATCGATGATGATGCCGACCAGCTCCTCCTCACCAATATGTGTGCCGGCGATGTTTTGCATTTCAACAACATATTTGATGATGGGTTCGCGGGGTTGCAGGCGGCGGCCACGTAACTTTTTGTAAACAGCTTCCAGCGACGTCACTTTCCGGAAGGTATCCAATAGCAGAAGTTTTAATTCAGCATAAGCAAGCACATCGGCGGATCGAACGACCAATGCGGCGGTTCCAGTTAGTAGACGAACCGCACTGAAGCATTTGGTGTCTTCTCCGGCGCGATACAACACAAAGGCCCTTTCGAGGCGGGCAAACCACTTGTCGATGTCCTCATCGTCGTCGCCGCTGAATTTTCCCACTAAATTTTCTAGGCTGGTTTGAACGGTCTCGGGAAGGGACTGCGGAGGTGTCGGGTCGTCTTTATTGGCTTCCAATTGCGCAATGCGTTGTCTAAACTCCAATAAGGCGAGCTTTCCTTCAAGAACACCCAGCTCCTCGCCATGAGGAGCGGCGGTCGGCATGACCGAATCTTCGAGCGGAGCATCATTCAACACCACGCGGTTGGCACGTGGTTTTCGCGCCGACATAACCTCACCCGCATGCACAGCGTCGTCATACAGTTGCCGGATCTGAGCTAGGGTTGCCGAGGAGGGGACGGGCACTTGGGCTTCGTTGAGAGCACTAAGCATTTCACTTTTTGTTGCCATTGTTTGTTGGGTAATCCCACTTCTGAAGTTGTAAGACCGCCGAAAACAGACCGAAATGCGACGGTAATGCGCAAACACGGAACGAAACGCAGAAGGCCGAAGATAGAATAAAGAAAACCGAAGAGACGTCCGTTCTAGTCGGAGGTCGGTTGCAGAAGAAATCCGACTCGTGGTTTATTCTGACAGATGCCATAATTCAAGATACTTAGGCCTAAGGTATTATTTACATAAGGTGCTTAAGCTAGGGGTGTATACAAAATCAAGGTATTTAATTATAGGAGTTTACAAATCAGAAAATTAAAATTTTCCCTATCAACAATAAATGTATGAAAAAACATGTACACAATCCCTATCACCTATCCCACCAATCCTCCACATACATCGTTTCTTCTTAATTAATGGCGGACAAGAATAATTACATAAATATATATAATGTATTATTTGACTCACCGAATTTGTCCTATGTACATGTACCAACTATGTTTGTTGTATGTTTACCCACCAACTGAAAAAATACAACAGCATTAATTTGGTTCATCTAATAGTGTTGATCGTTTAAAAGGCAATAACTATATTCAACAGCGCTTCAATGGGACTGTACTCAATTAATATTTTTAAGAATTCTGAATATTTGTCAGAGAAAATTTCTACTATCATAGAAAGCATAGCGCTAGCAAAATCAGGTTTGACAAATATCAAACAATTAGAGAGATAAGAAATTAAAGCTTGCAGTGCATACGGTCATCGAAGCCCTAACATACACACGCACAAAGCAATCAGCAAAAATGAACTCGTATTAATTATAAACGTTCCCAAGTTGCAACAAGAGATTTATCAGAGAATTCAAATTTTCCCTATCAACAATGAATGTAAGAAACAACATGAACACAATCCCTATCACCTATTCCACAAATCCTCCACATCCATCGTTTCTTCTTAATTAATGGCGGACAAGAATAATTACATAAATATATATAATGTATTATTTGACTCACCGAATTTGTCCTATGTACATGTACCAACTATGTTTGTTGTATGTTTACCCACCAACTGAAAAAATACAACAGCATTAATTTGGTTCATCTAATAGTGTTTATCGTTAAAAAGGCAATAACTATATTGAACAGTGCTTCAATGGGACTGTACTCAATTAATATTTTTATGAATTCTAAATATTTGTCAGAGAAAATTTCAACTATCATAGAAAGCATAGCCGTTAGCAAAATCAGGCTTGACTAATATACGGTTATTGAGTCAGGATGTGTTAGATTTAACAATTACAGAGATAAGAAATTAAAGCCTGCAGTGCATACTATCATCGAAGCCCTAACATACACACACACAAAGCAATCAGCAAAAATGAACTCGTATTAATTGTAAACGTTCCCCAGTTGCAACAAGAGATTTATCAGAGAATTCAAATTTTCCCTATCTACAATAAATGTAAGTGTTGGAAATAGCCAACGTTCTTTATAATTTCAAACACGTAAAAAATCTACTTCAGGCAACTTATTAGCGAGTGCCGAAATATTCGTTTATTTTTTCCGTCGTTTTACAATTTTCCGATTAAAAACCTTACCGGTTCAGTCCCTCTGTTTTATATGCCTACTCGCGTTCCGCCTATCTCGTCTTACTCTTTTCCTCGGACCCAGATGAACCTCACTGGTCCGACAACTAACGTCAAAACCTAGTGTTCACTCACACACACTACCGGCTCGGGTCGCATTTCCGACATTCTCCCGGCCGATACGACATTTAGTGAAATTTCTTATCCTGAGTTGAGCCGGTGTTTTGTGATCCACTTGCCGGACATCAAGGACGGCAATTTTAGTCGCGGGACGCTCCAAAATCCCGTTCGCGGTACGCACCCGTGCGCGTCGCACCTGTCCGTCTTGGGCCCGGACCACTTCGATGACGCGACCTTTTGGCCATGTGTTCCGAGGAAACCTGCCATCCACGATCACCACCACGTCCCCTTCCTCAATTGGTCGCACTGGGTGGAACCATTTAGAACGTCTGGTTAGTGTTGGCAAGTAATCTGCAATCCATTTCTTCCAGAAAATATCTGCCAATAGTTGCGAAGATTTCCACGATGTCTTCAGGGCTGTCGAACCATCATCAAATGTGGGCAGGGGTTTACTGCCATCCGCGCTGCCGAGCAAAAAGTGGTTTGGTGTTAGTGGCGGTTCTGATGCATCATCCAGGGCTACGTAGGTAAGTGGTCGAGAGTTGATAATCATCTCTACTTCCTTCAGCGCAGAATCCAGGACTTCGTCGGTAGGAAGACGGGGTAAGTGTAGCTCTCCGATTATTTTTTTCACCGATTGTACTAATCTCTCCCACGATCCTCCAAAATGCGGTGCACCCGGAGGGTTGAAGATCCATTTCAGCTCGGGAGATGTCAGCTCTTCAGTTAATCTACGGTGATCGACTTTCTCCCACGCCTCTCGCAGCTCGCGCGACGCCCCCACAAAATTTGTTCCGCAGTCCGATACTATTTGCGCAGGCGTGCCGCGTCGATTCATGAAGCGCCGAATCGCAAGGATGCACGAGCTAGTGCTCAGACTATGAGCCACTTCGAGATGTATCGCTCTAGTCGTTAAGCAAGTAAACAAGACTCCCCATCTCTTTTCAGTTCGTCTGCCAACAGATACAACCATCGGCCCGAAAAAGTCGACTCCAGTGAATGTAAAGGGACGTTGGTATACTGCTAACCGCACTTCAGGCACGTCTCCCATCAAAGGTGCTTCGGGGTTTGCATCCCGGTTTTTACAGTGCTGACAACCGTGCCGTACGCGATTAAACTCAGCACGAAGGCGTGGAACATGGTATTTTGCTCGTATTTGATTCAGAGCAGTTTGATGATTCAAATGATGATACCTGAGATGATAGTGGCCAAGCAGAAGATTCGTCACGTGATGCCCTCTCGGCAATATAATGGGTCGCTTGGTATTTTCATCAACCCAGGGACAGCTGCTTAGGCGACCTCGGACTCTCATAACGCCATGAGCATCGATCTCCGGGAATAGCTGGTAGAGTGGGCCACCCTTCAGACACTCTACACTCCCACGTTTGTCGGTGTTTGCGTTCTGCAGCTTTCTGCTCTCGGTGGGGTAAGCCTGCCTTTGCACCGCTCGGAAAATTATCTGCTCAGCTTTGCGCAGCTCTTCTTGGGTAAGTGATCCATCGTTTCCTGGTTTCTTTTTAGCTTTCAGCTGCAAATTCGAAACAAATCGCTGCACGTGTCCTACCACTCGAAGCAGCCTAGTCCACTCCGAGAAACGGTCAAATAGAATGAACGGTTCCAGAATTGAATGGTGCATCACCGTATGTCGAAGTTCTTCGGTAGTTTCTCCTACATCTGACACTGATGCTGGCCAGTCATCTTCCGGTCTCCAGAGAAAGGTAGGCCCCCGAAACCATGTACTGGAAGGGCTCAAGTCCGGTGAGCTGTGCCATTTGGTACCCTCGTCGGCTACGTTGATTTTCGTCGATATCCATCGCCAGTCTTTCACGTTGGTATTTTCAACAATCTCACCGATGCGGAAAGCTACGTATTGACTAAATCGTCGGTGGTCGGAACGTAGCCAACATATCACGTTACGCGAGTCCGTCCAGAAGCATATTCGTGAGAGGTTAATACGGTGCGCCTTCACAATACTATTCGCCAATCTCGACCCAATTACGGCGGCTTGGAGTTCGAGACGAGGAATCGACTTAAAGTTTAGTGGTGTCACACGCGTTTTCGAACCAACAAAGGCGCATTCTACGTTTTCTCCATCTTCGAAACGAAAGTATGCCACCGCTGCCATAGCGCTTTCGCTAGCGTCGCAGAACACATGAAGTTGCACGTTGCTGCAATTGATGGAGATATTATTCCGATAGCATCGTGGAACACTTACGTTTTGGACATCAGGTAACGCTCGTATCCACCGTTTCCAGTTGTCTGCGATGCTTCCGCTGATCTGCTCATCCCATCCCAGGCCGACACGCCATGTCTCTTGGAGGAGTATCTTTAGGTAGGATAAAAAATTGCCCAGGAGCCCAATCGGATCGTAGATACTCATAAGTGTTCTAAGAACCTCTCTCTTTGTAGGTAGCCTCGCTCCGGTTAGCAGCTCTGTGTCGTGCTTTGGAGACAACCGAAATGTAAAGTTGTCCGTCGACGTGTCCCACCACATGCCAAGGACCTTTTCCGTTCCTAGCTCCGTCTGCATATCCTTCTCTGCAAGTGCACTGTTCTCGGAGGGTACGAGCTGAGCTACGACTGCTTTCGAATTCGACAACCAGTTGCGGATATCAAACCCTCCTTGTGCATGCACATATTTGACCTGTTGCGCCAGATCTACTGCTTCCTCCTCCGTTTCAACACTGGATAACATGTCGTCCACATAATGTTCACTAAAGATGCATTCTACCGCCCTTGGGAACTCCCTGCGGTATCGTTCGGCGTTGGTGTTTTTAACATATTGAGCGCAGCTGGGAGAACAGGCGGCTCCGAATGTCATCACCGTTACTGCATAGACGGTTGGCGGTCCGTTTAGATTCGTACCAGCTTCGTCCCACATGATCAGCTGGGATCGCTGATCTTCTTGTTTCATCATGACTTGATGAAACATTTCGCGAATATCTCCAACGACGGCCACACGAAACTCACGAAATTTGAAAAGTACGGACAGTAAATTCGTCAGTTGATCAGGCCCGGCCAACAAATGGGAGTTAAGGCTGACTCCTTGTACCTCAGCCGCCGCGTCGAACACGATTCTAATCTTCCCGGGCTTGTTGATATTGATAACAGGGAAAATGGGCAAGTACCAATCTCTGGGACCAACTTGCGATAGCTCTGAATCTGACACGCGCCTAAGGTAACCCTTTTCCATGTAATCGTTGATTTTACCGTTCATCGCCTGTGCTAACTGCTTTTCTCTATCCATTCTTTTTCGTAAGCACGAATATCTTTTTAGCGCCATCGATCGGTTATTCGGAAGACGGACATCATCGAACTTCCACAGCAGCCCGGTTTCGTAGCGGGTCCCCTTCAACAGCGTTTCTGTGGCAAGAAGCTTAAGGGCCCTTTCATCGTCCTTCGATTTAAGTACTCTGCTCGAGACGCCCAAAGACTCGATGGTGAAAAACTGGCGAACAGCGGCATCCAGAGCATTGTCCCGATCCTTGCTACAAGCACAAATGTGAACGTTATTGTAAATGGAATTGGAGTGAGTGTTCTGCGCACCTAGGCATGGGCCATACACGGTCCATCCAAGGCGAGTTTTGGAGGCTATGGGCTCATCGTTCTTGCCCTCCGCGCAGCGAAGGGTCTGCCCCAGTTTGCAATTATCAATCCCAATTAGCAATCTCGGCCTTGCGTTTACGTAGGATGTGATGGGTAGACCTTTCAAATATGGATACCGCTGCGTCAAATCTGATGCGGAAACCGACTGCTCCGGAAGAGCCAACTTTCGAAGAGTGTGCACCTTTGGTATCACGTACGTTCTCTGCCGCTCGTTCGCACCAGACACTACCAAAGAAAGCCGCACCGATGATCTTTCTTCTCGCCCAGTATCGCCGGTCCATTTGAGACAGAGTGGATATGGCGTTCCCCTCAAACCAAGTTCGTCCACCAACCCTTGTTCGACGAACGTTGCTGACGATCCGTCGTCAAAGAAGGCGTACGTTTGGATGGACCTTCCGTTTCCGTGCACCATCACCGGCACGTAGCGGAAAAGGACATCTCGGCACTCGGTTGTATGGGCATTACATCTTAATTGTTGCACTGGCGCTGACTCGACCACGTCGTCATGCAACAGGTTGTGGTGCATCGCTTGACAACCATTCTTCCCGCACGGTTTTTTCATGCGACATATTCCGGGATGGTGTCCCAAACAGTGCCGACACAATCTGCGCTCCTTCACCATCAACCATCTTCCTTCAACGTCCATCGCGATGAATTGGCTGCAGTTATTAAGTTTATGGCCATGTTCGTGGCAAACAGTGCAGTTCGTGTGTTGTGCAGTTGCTTTCGGTTTTGGTGCCGGTCTATCTGGAACGAGTGTGTGTGCGTTTAACCGGCTTACCTGCCCGTGACGATTGTGCCTTTCCGTGTTTGCGCCGTGAACGATAACGGATAAACTCGACGCCCTCACTAGTCGATCCAGCCACTGCTCGAACTCCGCAAACGTCGCTTTCGGGAGATCCAAGCGGTGGTCGTTCCAGCGCATCCGCTCCGTCGGTGGTAGCTTCTCCACGATTTCCTGCAGCAAAGTCGCGTTGCACTGGTAATCGTCCAATCCGGTTGCCTTTATCGTCGCACACATATTCAAGACTGCTACGCCGAAATCTACAATCGTTTCCGGCCTCTCAGAAACCGGAGCATGCATCTTCCGTATTTTGCGCACCAATGTGTTAACAACGATCTCCGGGCGGCCGAAGAGCGTTCTCAACATTTCTATGGCTCCGTCCAGGCACGCGGGTAACAAAAGGCGATGGCGAACCGCCTCCAGTGCCTTTCCCTTTAGTGCTTTCTGCAATCGCAACATGTTTTCTTCCCTGGTAAAGCCACAGAGCGCCGTCGAGCTCTCGTAGCTCGCGATGAATATCGGCCATTCTTCAGGATCCCCAGTAAAAACGGGCAACGTCGATCCACGGCCGGTGCCTTGCCTGGCCGCGACCTGGCTCTGGCTTAGTGTTGTGTTAGTGCGTGTTTCATTGAATGGCGCGCCCGCCATTGATGATGCTGCTGGCATCCATGTTACAGCTGCTCCCGCCATCGGCTGAGTCAGCTGATTTGCCGGTGTCATCGACCTTGGTGGCGATGGCGCGCTCGCCATCATCGGCGGCGCTTGCGTGCTCGTCAACATCGGCGGTGCGAGCGAGTACGCGTGATTTTTTTGGCCAACCGATTGTGCCCTGGCGATCGTCTGTGGCGCTGACGCTCCCGCCACGATCGGAGGAGCCCACCTTTCAGCCAACGAAAGAGGCTGCGATCCTCCCGGCACAAATTGGTGGCTCGTTTGCTGTGCTGACGCCGGTATGTAGGATGTCACTCGGCCGCCTATTTGAAAACCAGATGTGCCCGGCACATACTTCTGGATGCTAGCGGCCAGAGCCCCTCTCTCAAGCGCCAAACACTTACGTTCGAGTTCGAGCTCTCGTCGCTCGAGCTCCAATGATCTTCTTTCAATATCGTGAAGCGCTTCCCGCGCATTGCGATCCTCCGCTTGCGATCGTAGTGAAGTGGAATTCGCCGTGGGGTGCCGATCTTCCAGTCCTGCTGCTGCCGCTTGCCGCTGTTCAGCGTATCCAGGCTGGTCCTCCGCCGCTTCGCGCGTTCCGGTGGTCAGGCTTCTCACGGACATTTTCACTTTTCAACTTCGATTTAATCGCGCGAACCCAATTTATTTTACGATACTACCGAAAAATGAATATTTCGGAATGTTGGAAATAGCCAACGTTCTTTATAATTTCAAACACGTAAAAAATCTACTTCAGGCAACTTATTAGCGAGTGCCGAAATATTCGTTTATTTTTTCCGTCGTTTTACAATTTTCCGATTAAAAACCTTACCGGTTCAGTCCCTCTGTTTTATATGCCTACTCGCGTTCCGCCTATCTCGTCTTACTCTTTTCCTCGGACCCAGATGAACCTCACTGGTCCGACAACTAACGTCAAAACCTAGTGTTCACTCACACACACTACCGGCTCGGGTCGCATTTCCGACCGTAAGAAACAACATGTACACAATCCCTATCACCTATTCCACAAATCCTCAACATACATCGTTTCTTCTTAATTAATGGCGGACAAGAATAATTACATAAATATATATAATGTATTATTTGACTCACTGAATTTGTCCTATGTACATGTACCAACTATGTTTGTTGTATGTTTACCCACCAACTGAAAAAATACAACAGCATTAATTTGGTTCATCTAATAGTGTTATTCGTTAAAAAGGCAATAACTATATTGAACAGTGCTTCAATGGGACTGTACTCAATTAATATTTTTATGAATTCTAAATATTTGTCAGAGAAAATTTCAACTATCATAGAAAGCATAGTGCTAGCAAAATCAGGCTTGACTAATATACGGTTATTGAGTCAGGATGAGTTAGATTTAACAATTACAGAGATAAGAAATTAAAGCTTGCAGTGCAAACTATCATCGAAGCCCTAACATACACACACACAAAGCAATTAGCAAAAATGAACTCGTATTAATTGTAAACTTTCCCCAGATGCAACAAGAGATTTATCAGAGAATTCAAATTTTCCCTATCATTCCCCTATAGCAAAATCAGGCTTGACAAATATACGGTTATTGAGTCAGGATGAGTTAGATTTAACAATTACAGAGATAAGAAATTAAAGCTTGCAGTGCATACTATCATCGAAGCCCTAACATACACACACAAAGCAATCAGCAAAAATGAACTCGTATTAATTGAAAACTTTCCCCAGATGCAACAAGAGATTTATCAGAACATTCAAATAGTCCCTATCAACAATAAATGTATGAAAAGACATGTACACAATCCCTATCACCTATTCCACAAATTCTCCACATTCATCGTTTCTTCTTAATTAATGGCGGACAAGAATAATTACATAAATATATATAATGTATTATTTGACTCACCGAATTTGTCCTATGTACATGTACCAACTATGTTTGTTGTATGTTAACCCACCAACTGAAAAAATACAACAGCATTAATTTGGTTCATCTAATAGTGTTGATCGTTTAAAAGGCAATAACTATATTCAACCGCGCTTCAATTTTTTTTTTTTAAAAAGAACATTTATGTAAAGAATAGTGTTTTAAGTTTAGGGTTCTGTCCCTTCGTGGCGTTTATTGGCTAAAGTTCGAAATACGTAATTCACAAAGCACTCCTATGCACGTCTTTCCCTGATGGCCGTTCAAACTCAACTCTCCGACTGCCCAGCTTCGTTCCACTCACTGCGGTCACTCCCATCTCTCCGTCGCAGGTGGGTGGTCGTCGCGTCCTACCCCTCGAGGGGTATACCACTATCCTCACACGGCCTCTCCTGACACACTTCCGGCCCGGAAGTGTCTCTGTAGCAGCTCGGTCATCCTAAGGCACCCTATTGAAGGTACCGTACGGCTTCATGTGCGACGCTGCAGTGGTTGTTCGGTAGGGTCCTTCTCCTTGGACCTTTGTCACATCGTACCGGTCGTTTTCTCTGGCCTTGGTGACACGGTAAGGTCCCAAGAACTCCGTGGCATACTTCCTTCCTGAGCCAAATTGTGTCCGCTTAATCACCACCAGGTCGCCTTCCCGATAGATAGTAGCGGGCCGCGCTCGTAGGTTATACGATCTTCGTTGTTCTTCTTGCGCCCTCTCGATGGAAACTCTGGCGCGAGCTCGAATCTGGTCTCGTTGGTCTTGGTGTTGAGCCACTCGGATTTCCTCCATTAATTCTCCCAATCGAAGGTCACCTTCATGCCTCATCGGTACCCCAAACAAAGCCTCGAATGGCGAAACGCCGATGCTCTGGTGTGGACTGGAGTTAATCCACCGCTGGATGTTGGCAACGTGCTTGTACCATTTTGACGGGTCGTCGACGCACATCTTCCGCAGCATACCGATGATGACTTGATTCACTCTTTCAACCTGTCCGTTCCCGCGTGGAACTCCCGTTGTAACTTCTACATGCTCGATGTTGTTATCCTCACAGTACTGTTTAAAACCGTGCGACGTAAACGCCGTTCCTTTATCGCTCACGACGCGTCTTGGATCGCCAAATAGCTCACTTTGCATGGTTAGTCTGTTGATAACCTCGAGCGAGTTTGTCGTCTTCGTAGGATAAATCCAGGTGTACTTGCTAAAAGCGTCCACTACCACAAACAAGTACCTGTACATCTTCTCTGTGACATCCATAGGACCCAAGTGGTCCACGTGGTATGTGTCTAGTGGGACGTCACCTTTCGTTATCGGGTTTAGTAGTCCGTCAGTTTTTCCCCTTTTGCGCTCAGCTAGGATACACTTGACGCAACACTCGACCGTCTGTTTTATTTTTTCCCCAACGTTTGGAATATAAAACTCTCTCTGTATAACGTCCTCTAGCTTGCGGGCTCCAAAATGACCCTTCTCGTGTGCTCTACGGATCAATTCGCTTTGCATCCCAGACGGTACGACTATCACTTCTCTACCTTTGACCACTTTCATTAGCAAGCCGTCGCTGATGCAATAGTCTTCGAATGATTGAGATTTTAATAATTCCATGATAGCTTTCACTCGTTCATCCCTCCTTGGTAAATTACGGATAGCCTCTATCATCGGATCGCCTGTCACTATCATAACTGGTGCTCGGCTCAGTGCGTCAGCATGTTTCATCGAAGAACCCGATCTATGAACTACTTCGTATTCATACTCCTCCAGCATCAAAGCCCATCTCGCGATTCTGGCTGACAATTCCTTCGATTTAAGAGTCTGTTTAAATGCCGCGCAGTCCGTTATGATCTTGAATTTGATTCCAAAAAGATACACACGAAACTTCTCGACAGCGCGAATCACGGCTAAAACCTCCAGATGATATGCGCTATAGTTCCTTTCAGCACCTGACGTCTGTTGGCTCATGTAAGCTACTGGATGAAACTTCTCGTCATCGCTCTTCTGCATCAACACTGCGCCGTAGCCGTGTTTGGATGCGTCCGTGTGAAGTTCGGTCGCAGCTCTTTCGTCATAAATCCTTAACACAGGTTCCGTCACCAACAAACGTTTTAACTCCTCGAAACTGGACCGTTGGGCTTCACCGAACTCAAACTTCACTTCGTTCCGCAGCAGGTTCGTTAACGGTTTGGAAATGATCGCATAGCCGGCGATAAATTTCCGAAAGTAACCTGTCAGGCCCAAGAACCGTTGCAACTGTTTTACGTTCTTTGGCTCTGGGAATTGCCGTACCGATTGCAATTTGTTCGGTGATATGCGATAACTGCCGCCGCTTATCACGTACCCAAGGTACTCTACTTCTCTCTTCAGAAACTGCGATTTCTTCCAGTGAAACTGCACTCCGTTCTCGCTTGCGACTTTCAGTAATTCTCTAAGCGTTTGCAAGTTCGTTTCCTCGTCCAAAGAAGGTATAATCACGTCGTCCACGTATACTAAGATACGTCCGTTCTTTATTAGTTCGCGGAACACATCCGCCACAAACCGACTGAAGCTCGCTGGACTGTTGGCTAATCCAAACGGGGTTCGTAAGAACTCATACTGGCCACTGTGGGTAACAAACCCAGTGTACCGCTGGCTCGACTTTTCCACCGGAACATGAAAAAAAGAGTTTTTCAAGTCGAGTGTTGTAAACACTCTGGCCGACTTCAACCGGTCTATTTGATCCTCAATACTCCTCATCGGAAAACAATCCTTAATCAGCTTCCTATTAAGTTCACGATAGTCGACGCATACGCGGAGCGAACCATCCTTTTTCCTGGCCAATGCAACAGGGCTTGCAAAGTCGCTGTCGCTCTCTTTTATTATGCCCGCGGCCAACCACTCATCGATTGTCTTTTCCAGGACTTTCTTTTCGCCAGGCGCAAATCGCCTTGGTGAAGTACGCACTGGTGTCTCGTCGTGCAAAATGATCTTTGTCTCGACGCGGCTCTCCGCGTGTTCTGCCGGTTTGTAACTCGAAATGAGGGTCTTTATTCTGTCCACGAATTGTGGGGGGACATCAAGAACATCCGTTTCGCATATGATCGAAAACACCTCTTCGCTTGTGCCACACGGGTCGTCTTGAGCATCCACCGTCGTAATTCTTTTCTTAATTTCGACGCCTCTGGTCGTGATTTCTACCTCCACGAACTCCAGTGCGCTCATACCAAGAATGGCGTCGTAGTTCATGGAACCTCGGGGCGCAACGTAAAAAGTCATCGGTGGTACGATGTCAGTTTCCACGCACACTTCTATCTCAACCGTACCCATCGCCGGTGTGTTAGCCGCGCCGAATCCACTAAAGCTCATGAGCGTGGGTCGTAGTGGAGGCTCTCCCATTTTCCGATACGCGCTCTCGCAAAGCAGGTTGTGACGACTTCCGGTGTCGAACAGGGTTTTTAGCGGGACATCTCGGTACCGTATCTCGCATACTGGCATACCTTCGGAAATTGTGTTCACCTCCGTTTTCACCACTACTTGGCCGCAGTCTCGCGCTCGATGCCCCTGCTTCCCACAGGTGAAGCATTTTGGGCCTTGCGACTTGGTCTCACACTCCTTCGCATAGTGCCCCTTACGGCCGCAATTGTAGCATCGTACACGATCACTGATGGTGGTAGTGGTGGGACCTGGCGCACTTAGACTGGGGTTTTTCTGGGCGTACCGAAGATCGCCTCTCTTGTTCTGATCACCCATTTGAGCCTTCATACGCTCATACTGCTTTGCTCTCTCTTTGAGTTCACTAATCGTTGTCGCTCCGTACAAACACACTTTATTCGTCGGGACATCATTAACTCCGCTAGCCACGTACTCGCATACTGCTTCATCCTCTACATGCGCTCTCTTCGCAAGGTTCTGCATGTGGTAGATATACTGCAGTATTGTCTCATCTGCCTTTTTTCTCCTCTCCCTCAATCGCCGGTGGATTTCCGCACTAGAAACTCTTTCGCCGAACTCCTCTGCTAGCGCGGCTTTGAGTATCGCCCAGCGGTTCAATCCACTTGTACTTTGTACAAAGAGCTTGGCGGTGCCCTCCAGCAACCGTCGACCATACACAAATTTGTGGGCATCGCTCCACCCAAAACTTTCGCTGGTCGTCTCAAACTCTTCGATCCACTCGTGGATGTCACGTCCAGCACGATCACCTGAGAACTTCTCCAGCGAGTCACCAATGTCAGCAAATGTAAACCTCGCTTCCGGAACAGCGCGTTGTTCATCGCCCTCCATGTTGGATCCTTCGTTCCGTCTCGGCGTTGAAAACACTATTCCCTCGCTCGTCGGGTTTATCACCGTAACGTTCAGGTCACTCGGCTCCTCAATACTCGTCGTACTTGAATCTAGTAACCGCTTGATTAGACTTTCCTTCCTTCCACTCGTTGGAAGCTTCTTCTGTTCACAAAATTCTCGGAGTTGCGGGTTGGTGAGGTTTTTCAGCGTTTCTCGTGTGAACATGTCTCAACCAAGGCTCGACGTGAAGTGGAGACTCTTCTCCAATCTCTTGGTGTGTGTGTTGACCGGGTGTGGAGACTTCCTCTATCTCCCGCGCACTCAGCTACACCGATCCCAGCACAATTAGGAAACTCTTTTCCAACCTCTTGGTGTGAGTTGACCGGGTGTGGAGACTTCCTCTATCTCCCGCGCACTCAGCTGCACCGATCCCAGCACACTTCGGAGACTCTTCTCCTCTCGAGGTTTGTGGTGTGTAGGCTTTTCTCCTGCCTATCACACAAACACACACGCACGCTTATTGTCTCTCGCACTACTCTCGATCCATTCAAGCGTTTTCCGGGAACGTCAACGGCTCACCAAGTGACGCCACCGAATCACGCACTACTTTCGCCTCAAAAGCGCACGTAAACGAGGGACATCCCGGACGAGCCCCCATGTAAAGAATAGTGTTTTAAGTTTAGGGTTCTGTCCCTTCGTGGCGTTTATTGGCTAAAGTTCGAAATACGTAATTCACAAAGCACTCCTATGCACGTCTTTCCCTGATGGCCGTTCAAACTCAACTCTCCGACTGCCCAGCTTCGTTCCACTCACTGCGGTCACTCCCATCTCTCCGTCGCAGGTGGGTGGTCGTCGCGTCCTACCCCTCGAGGGGTATACCACTATCCTCACATTTATTAATGGGTGTACAATGTTTCTTACATACTATTATATCAAATACATGGGTTTTGTTCCCGTCGCACGTGTTGGACGGGAAACAGAGACATTACTTTACATACTTAATTTACAAAGAACATGAAAGGACATCTACATCAATCGCAACATCATTGTTTCCAATGATGTGGATGATGTAGTTTGAAAAAACGGAGAGTACTGCACTGCGTGTGCCCGCTCTTATCCTGTTTAGAGCGGGCCAGTGCAGGTCGACAAAACGAAAATGGGACCCTGCAGCAACTTGTTGCAGTCGGGTCTGCAGGATGTCCCACGCTAACGCAACGCGTGGACATGCTGCAAACTTGTGCTCCAGGGTCTCAACAGCGGTACAAAACGGGCAGGTTGGTGCGTCGGCTCTACCGGCTCGGAAAAGATGCTCCGCGTGCGAGATCTTCCCGTTTGCCAGCAGGTAGAGGGCGGAACGTTGTGCAGACGTCAGCATCCTGGAGCTTATGTTTCCCCACACTCTTCTCCACAGCGTGTGTGGGGAAGCTCCAACCACCCTTGGGTCCGGTAGGGCGTTTGTTGCTGCGCGTCGCAGTCCTCGTGTTGATGGCGATCGTCGGAGGGTCTCTGGCACGTATGCCAGGTGCTGGATAACCTTGCGGAGGCAAGGGTAAGACGACGGGACGGAGTTGGTGTCGGGTGGGTTCCCAGCATTGGCGATATGCTGGGACCCGATCATCAAACATCCTTGCTCCGCAAGGTACCGGTTGGTGAGCAGCGATTGTGTGGTGATGCTGGGGATGTGGAGATTAAGTCCACCGCGATCTCGTGGCAGCGCCAGCTGGAGTAGAGGAACGCGGATGCCACCAGAGCCGTTCCACAGCAGTGATCCGATCGTGTGAGAGACCTTTGCAACGTCCCGCTGCCTAGCGCCACAGACAGACGCTACAAACCACAGCCTGGGGAGCAGGAAGGTGTTAAGAAGCAACACCTTCTGGGCCAGGTTCAGGTCTCTCACACGATGAAGCCAGACCAACTGCCGGAACTTCTGGATCACCACGTCCCAGTTGTGCGCCATGGCCTCGCGGATGTTGTTGGAGAACAATATCCCGAGGAGCCGGAGACGCTCCTCGGTGCGTAGCCATGGGACGTGGATCCTCGTTGCTGGAGTGACGTGTCCGATGTCGATCGCGATGGTCTTCCCCACGTTCAGTCTGGCCCCTGAGCACAGGCCGAACGCCTCGAACGCCTCTCTGACCCGCTCGATTTTGGAAGGGGAGGAAGTAATCACCGAGACATCGTCGGCATATGCATTGATCAGGTCATCCTGATCGCAGCAAATGCTTTCGAGCTCAGTAATGAGGGGATGAAGGTAAAGGACAAACAGATGCATGGAAAGAGGATCGCCCTGTCTGACGGAACGTTGGATGGGGAAGGAAGAGGACAGCTGTCCATTCACAAGCAGACGGGAAGAAGACCGCTCACCAATTGACCTGAGAAGCCCAACCAGCCGGGGACTGAATCCCAGGGAGGTCATGGTCGTCCACAGGAAGTCTCGGTCGACGCGGTCAAACGCCTGCGAGAGGTCGAAGGAAACGAGCTTGCCGCTTTTCTTCCTCCTCTTCAAATCCAGAATTCTCTCCTTAACCGAGAGAACAGCTTGGAAAATGTTTTGCGGCTTGTTGCTGCATTTTTGGACTGGGGAAATTATCTGCCACTTGTCGATGATCCCATCGATCCGTAGCTTTAAAATGCTCGCCAGCAGCTTGTAATCTGTGTTAAGGAGAGAAATCGGACGGAAAGAGGGCATTGCACTCCCAGTTCCCTTCTTTCTCACAAGCACTATGACGCCGTCGACAAAGCTTCGAGGAAATTCCCCACGAAGGGCCTCGTTGAGGACGTACCCGAGCTCCCGTCCCACAATGTGGAACGCGCGGAGATAGATCTCCCTGGGAATCCCGTCCGGGCCGGGTGACTTCCGAGGTGCCGATTTTTTTACTGCATCAAAGATCTCACTAGGGTTGATTTCCGCCATGCAGTCATTGTTGGCTTCGCAGTCCTCCGGGATAACCCGTCTACTAGTAAAATTGTTATGCGTAACCGTGTTTTCGACCGAGTAGAGGGCCTTGTACAGATACTCGGCGATCTCCTCCTCCAAGGCGAGAGTTCTTCCATCGTTGGTCTGGAAGTTCTCAATGACGGTACTTCTCCTCCTCCGCTCTCCCAGCTGGAAGGTGGAAACTTTTTCACCGTCAACGAGGGTTTCGTTTATCCTGGTGAAATGCTGGGAAAAACGCCTCTGTAAGGAGAGTATTTTTCCCTTCACCAAGTTAACCGTCGCCAACTCAGCTGGGTTACTTAGGTATCGATCATATGAGGCTCTCAGCTGAGCATGGAGTATACCCTGATGCAAGCGGAAGTCTTTGTACTTTTCGTTGGTCTTCCAACGAAAGAATGACTTTATCCTGGGCTTGGCGCATTCGACCCACCAAAGCATCCAGGAACCATAATTCCTCCGCTGTCGGACCCAACCACTCCACTTGCATTCGAGTTCCTCCAAGACCTCATCAGATAAAATGTGTGGGCGAAGTTGCCAGTATCCGTTCCTCCGCGGGACCGGAAGAGACTGGAGACTGATCCGCACCGTCAGTGCCTTGTGGTCGGAAAAGGAAACCACGTGCATGTCGGTTGTCCGAAGACGATCCTGTATGCACGCCGACACGTAACAACGATCGATACGTGAGCCCGAACCACGTGTGATGTAGGAAAACTCAACATCGTTTCCTCTGAGAGCTTCCCAACTATCACACAGGCCTATGTTATCCACAGCGTTCTGCAGAGCAAGACCGACACATCCGGCACCCGTTGCGTCCTTTGATTTCAACACGCAGTTGAAATCTCCTGCTAAAATGACGGGTTCCCGTGCATTTCGCAGGTGGAACGGCAACGTGCGCCCGAAGAATTCCTCCCGCTCTGCCCTTCGGTGGCTCCCCGAAGGCGCGTAAACATTGCATAGGGTGGCAGTATCCTCAAGCCGGACGCAGATTAGACGCGAATCTAAGCTGCGTTCGACTTGCGAAAATTTTAAGCGCTCCCGTAAAGCAATCGCTGTTCCTCTCCTGGTTTCATTGACGTTAGAAAGTACAATGAAACCCGGGATGACCAGGTCCGGGGCATATACTTCTTGGAGAAATATTATGTCCAAGTCCATGGTTCGGATGAAGGAAAGGAGTGCATCTAATTTAGTTTGATTTGAAATCGCATTCAGGTTAACTGATGCAATGTTAAAATTAACGTTACATAAGTTGTCCATCTCTAGGCAGTTTAAAAACAAATAAATTGATGTGGGAAGAGTGGTGGTAAGGAAAGGGAGGAGAAAAAGAGGAAGGGATTACCCTACCTTTGTTTGCTTCGGTGGCCGTCCGGGCTTGCGCTTTGCTGCCACGGTCACCGACGAGCTAGAAGCGTCGCTCTCGGTGTCCGCATCAGCCGGGCGCTTCGGGGTATGGGTATCCTCGGGAATATTGGATGGAAGCGGGATGTCGAGCGGGGCTTTGAAAACGATCTCGCCGCTCGATGTTTTGCTCGTGCTGGCAGCTTCCACTGCTGCTACAGCTTTCTCCACTACTACTGCTTTCTCCGCTTGTTGAGCAGTAGTATCCGCGTGCGTGTGTGTGTCCACTGGTGTATGCGAAACCGTATCGATCGTAGCGGCAGCGCTCGCATTCGTTAGACGATCTAACCGCTCTTGCGCTTTGTTCGCTATCGGTCCGCTCTTTACACTTGTTGTCCTCACCGTGGTAGGGACGCTCGTGTTTTTGGGTCCGTGTGTGTCTCGATGCGGTTTTTTCCCACGTGATTGAGGCGACGCGCTTTGCTTCAGTGCACTCGCATACGAATTTTCAATTCGATTTTGTGCACACTTTACACCGTGGTGGACACGCTGCCCACACACACGGCACGTCTGTATTTGACCGCGGTACATCGCCTGGGTCATTTCGCCGCCGATGATGATGTGCGAGTTTATCGGATTCTTTCGTATCATCCGGACTACACGCACACCCATAAGGATACCAGCCAGCGGGGTACCTTCTGGATGACGCTTCTCCCAGATTTCGATGACCTCGCCGTACTTTTGCATCTCTTTCCGAATCTCGTCGTCCGTAACAAAATACGGCAGATCCTGAAGAATGATATCCGAGGCGCCATCTTCCATGGCAATATCGTACGGGTGGAACTTTCCGTCGATGGTTTTGCCGTACTTGCCACGGCACCTTTCCACCACTTCCTGTGCCTGCTCCAAAGTGGCCATCTGGATATACACAGTTGCGTGTATCGACGCAAAATGCACTCGCACAAAATGCTCCTTTGCAATAAGCATCTTTGCGATGAGATCGTAAGTCTCTTCCTTCGACGGCTTAAATTGGAGCTGCGCAAAGCTAATCCTTAGCGCATTCTCCCACTTTCGCACTCCTCCCATTTCCAAATGATGTTTTAGTCTCACAAAAAACAACGTCCTTATCGCTTGGTAGTTGTGAGCGTACTGACACTGTACTCAATTAATATTTTTAAGAATTCTGAATATTTGTCAGAGAAAATTTCAACTATCATAGAAAGCATAACGCTAGCAAAATCGGGCCTAACAAATATATGGTTATTGGGTCAGGATGAGTTAGGTTTAACAATTACAGATATAAGAAATTAAAGCTTGCAGTGCATATGACCATCGAAGCCCTAACATACACGAACACAAAGCAATCAGCAGAAATTAACTCGTATTAATTGTAAACTTTCCCCAGATGCAACAAGAGATTAATCAGAATATTCAAATTTTCCCTATCAACAATAAATGTATGAAAAAACATGTACACAATCCCTATCACCTATCCCACCAATCCTCCACATACATCGTTTCTTCTTAATTAATGGCGGACAAGAATAATTACATAAATATATATAATGTATTATTTGACTCACCGAATTTGTCCTATTTACATGTACCAACTATGTTTGTTGTATGTTTACCCACCAACTGAAAAAATATAACAGCATTAATTTGGTTCATCTAATAGTGTTGATCGTTTAAAAGGCAATAATTATATTCAACAGCGCTTCAATGGGGCTGTACTCAATTAATATTTTTATGAATTCTAAATATTTGTCAGAGAAAATTTCAACTATCATAGAAAGCATAGCGCTAGCAAAATCAGGCATGACAAATATACGGTTTTTGGGTCAGGATGAGTTAGATTTAACTATTACAGATATAAGAAATTAAAGCTTGCAGTGCATATGACCATCGAAGCCCTAACATACACACACACAAAGCAATCAGCAAAAATGAACTCGTATTAATTGTAAACTTTCCCCAGATGCAACAAGAGATTTATCAGAGAATTCAAATTTTCCCTATCATTCCCCTATAGCAAAATCAGGCTTGACTAATATACGGTTATTGAGTCAGGATGAGTTAGATTTAACAATTACAGAGATAAGAAATTAAAGCTTGCAGTGCATACTATCATCGAAGCCCTAACATACACACACACAAAGCAATCAGCAAAAATGAACTCGTATTAATTGTAAACGTTCCCCAGTTGCAACAAGAGATTTATCAGAACATTCAAATTTTCCCTATCAACAATAAATGTAAGAAACAACATGTACACAATCCCTATCACCTATTCCACAAATCCTCCACATACATCGTTTCTTCTTAATTAATGGCGGACAAGAATAATTACATAAATATATATAATGTATTATTTGACTCACCGAATTTGTCCTATGTACATGTACCAACTATGTTTGTTGTTTGTTTACCCACCAACTGAAAAAATACAACAGCATTAATTTGGTTCATCTAATAGTGTTTATCGTTTAAAAGGCAATAACTATATTCAACAGCGCTTCAATGGGACTGTACTCGATTAATATTTTTATGAATTCTGAATATTTGTCTGAGAAAATTTCAACTATCATAGAAAGCATAGCGCTAGCAAAATCAGGCTTGACAAATATCAAACAATTAGAGAGATAAGATATTAAAGCTTGCAGTGCATACGGTCATCGAAGCCCTAACATACACAAACACAAAGCAATCAGCAAAAATGAACTCGTATTAATTATAAACGTTCCCCAGTTGCAACAAGAGATTTATCAGAGAATACAAATTTTCCCTATCAACAATGAATGTAAGAAACAACATGTACACAATCCCTATCACCTATTCCACAAATCCTCCACATACATCGTTTCTTCTTAATTAATGGCGGACAAGAATAATTACATAAATATATATAATGTATTATTTGACTCACCGAATTTGTCCTATGTACATGTACCAACTATGTTTGTTGTATGTTTACCCACAAACTGAAAAAATACAACAGCATTAATTTGGTTCATCTAATAGTGTTTATCGTTAAAAAGGCAATAACTATATTGAACAGTGCTTCAATGGGACTGTACTCAATTAATATTTTTATGAATTCTATATATTTGTCAGAGAAAATATCAACTATCATAGAAAGCATAGCGCTAGCAAAATCAGGCTTGACAAATATACGGTTATTGAGTCAGGATGAGTGAGATTAAACAATTACAGAGATAAGAAATTAAAGCTTGCAGTGCAACCTATCATCGAAGCCCTAACATACACACACACAAAGCAATCAGCAAAAATGAACTCGTATTAATTGTAAACGTTCCCCAGTTGCAACAAGAGATTTATCAGAACATTCAAATTTTCCCTATCAACAATAAATGTAAGAAACAACATGTACACAATCCCTATCACCTATTCCATAAATCCTCCACATACATCGTTTCTTCTTAATTAATGGCGGACAAGAATAATTACATAAATATATATAATGTATTATTTGACTCACCGAATTTGTCCTATGTACATGTACCAACTATGTTTGTTGTATGTTTACCCACCAACTGAAAAAATACAACAGCATTAATTTGGTTCATCTAATAGTGTTTATCGTTTAAAAGGCAATAAGTATATTCAACAGCGCTTCAATGGGACTTTACTCAATTAATATTTTTATGAATTCTGAATATTTGTCAGAGAAAATTTCAACTATCATAGAAAGCATAGCGCTAGCAAAATCAGGCTTGACTAATATACGGTTATTGAGTCAGGATGAGTTAGATTTAACAATTACAGAGATAAGAAATTAAAGTTTGCAGTGCATATGACCATCGAAGCCCTGACATACACACACACAAAGCAATCAGCAAAAATTAACTCGTATTAATTGAAAACTTTCCCCAGATGCAACAAGAGATTTATCAGAACATTCAAATTGTCCCTATCAACAATAAATGTATGAAAAAACATGTACACAATCCCTATCACCTATTCCACAAATTCTCCACATTCATCGTTTCTTCTTAATTAATGGCGGACAAGAATAATTACATAAATATATATAATGTATTATTTGACTCACCGAATTTGTCCTATGTACATGTACCAACTATGTTTGTTGTATGTTTACCCACCAACTGAAAAAATACAACAGCATTAATTTGGTTCATCTAATAGTGTTGATCGTTTAAAAGGCAATAACTATATTCAACAGCGCTTCAATGGGACTGTACTCAATTAATATTTTTAAGAATTCTGAATATTTGTCAGAGAAAATTTCAACTATCATAGAACGCATAACGCTTTTTTTTTATAAAAGACGTTTATTAAGGGTGTACAATATTTCTTACATACTATTTAATCACATTTACATAGGTTTTGTTTCCTTCGCACGTGTTGGACGGGAAACAAAGGCAAGACTTTACAAACAGATTGATTTAAAGAGAACAGGAAAGGACATCTACATCAATCGCAACATCATTGTTTCCAATGATGTGGATGATGTAGTTTGAAAATACGGAGAGTACTGCACTGCGTGTGCCCGCTCTTATCCTGTTTAGAGCGGGCCAGTGCAGGTCGACAAAACGAAAATGGGACCCTGGAGCAACTTGTTGCAGTCGGGTCTGCAGGATGTCCCACGCTAACGCAACGCGTGGACATGCTGCAAACTTGTGCTCCAGGGTCTCAACAGCGGTACAAAACGGGCAGGTTGGTGCGTCGGCTCTGCCGGCTCTGAAAAGATGCTCCGCGTGCGAGATCTTCCCGTTTGCCAGCAGGTGGAAGCAAGGGTGGAGCGTTGTGCAGACGTCAGCATCCTGGAGCTTATGTTTCCCCACACTCTTCTCCACAGCGTGTGTGGGGAAGCTCCAACCACCCTTGGGTCCGGTAGGGCGTTTGTTGCTGCGCGTCGCAGTCCTCGTGTTGATGGCGATCGTCGGAGGGTCTCTGGCACGTATGCCAGGTGCTGGATAACCTTGCGGAGGCAGGGGTAGGACGACGGGACGGAGTTGGTGTCGGGTGGGTTCCCAGCGTTGGCGATATACTGAGACCCGATCACCAAACATCCTTGCTCCGCAAGGTACCGGTTGGTGAGTAGCGATTGTGTGGTGATGATGGGGATGTGGAGATTAAGTCCACCGCGATCTCGTGGTAGCGCCAGCTGGAGTAGAGGAACGCGGATGCCACCAGAGCCGTTCCACAGCAGTGATCCAATCATGTGAGAGACCTTTGCAACGTCCCGCTGCCGAGCGCCACAGACAGACGCGACAAACCACAGCCTGGGGAGCAGGAAGGTGTTGAGAAGCAACACCTTCTGGGCCAGGTTCAGGTCTCTCACACGATGAAGCCAGACCAACTGCCGAAACTTCTGGATCACCACGTCCCAGTTGTGCGCCATGGCCTCGCGGATGTTGTTGGAGAACAATATCCCGAGAAGCCGGAGACGCTCCTCGGTGCGTAGCCATGGGACGTGGATCCTCGTTGCTGGAGTGACGTGTCCGATGTCGATCGCGATGGTCTTCCCCACGTTCAGTCTGGCCCCTGAGCAAAGGCCGAACGTCTCGAACGCCTCTCTGACCCGCTCGATTTTGGAAAGGGAGGAAGTAATCACTGAGACATCGTCGGCATATGCATTGATCAGGTCATCCTGATCGCAGCAAATACTTTCGAGCTCAGTAATAAGGGGATGAAGGTAAAGGACAAACAGATGCATGGAAAGAGGATCGCCCTGTCTGACGGAACGTTGGATGGGGAAGGGAGAGGACAGCTGTCCATTCACAAGCAGACGGGAAGAAGACCGCTCACCAATTGACCTGAGAAGCCCAACCAGCCGGGGACTGAATCCCAGGGAGGTCATGGTCGTCCACAGGAAGTCTCGGTCGACGCGGTCAAACGCCTGCGAGAGGTCGAAGGAAACGAGCTTGCCGCTTTTCTTCCTCCTCTTCAAGTCCAGAATTCTCTCCTTAACCGAGAGAACAGCTTGAAAAATGTTGTGCGGCTTGTTGCTGCATTTTTGGGCTGGGGAAATTATCTGCCACTTGTCGATGATCACATCGACCCGAAGCTTCAAAATTCTCGCCAGCAGCTTGTAATCAGTGTTAAGGAGAGAAATCGGACGGAAAGAGGGCATTGCACTCCCAGTTCCCTTCTTTCTCACAAGCACTATGACACCGTCGACGAAGCTTCGAGGAAATTCCTCACGAAGGGCCTCGTTGAGGACGTACCCGAGCTCCCGTCCCACAATGTGGAACGCGCGGAGATAGATCTCCCTGGGAATCCCGTCCGGGCCGGGTGACTTCCGAGGTGCCGATTTTTTTACTGCATCAAAGATCTCACTAGGGTTGATTTCCGCCATGCAGTCATTGTTGGCTTCGCAGTCCTCCGGGATAACCCGTCTACTAGTAAAATTGTTATGCGTAACCGTGTTTTCGACCGAGTAGAGGGCCTTGTACTCAGTGTACAAATACTCGGCGATCTCATCCTCCAAGGCGAGAGTTCTTCCATCGTTGGTTTGGAAGTTCTCAATGACAGTACTTCTCCTCCTCCGCTCTCCCAGCTGGAAGGTGGAAACTTTTTCACCGTCAACGAGGGTTTCGTTTATCCTGGTGAAATGCTGGGAAAAACGCCTCTGTAAAGAGAGCATCTTTCCCTTCACCAAGTTAATCGTTGCCAACTCATCTGGGTTACTTAGGTATCGATCATATGAGGCTCTCAGCTGAGCATGGAGTATACCCTGATGCAAGCGGAAGTCTTTGTACTTTTCGTTGGTCTTCCAACGAAAGAATGACTTTATCCTGGGCTTGGCGCATTCGACCCACCAAAGCATCCAGGAACCGTAATTCCTCCGCTGTCGGACCCAACCACTCCACTTGCATTCGAGTTCCTCCAAGACCTCATCAGATAAAATGTGTGGGCGAAGTTGCCAGTATCCGTTCCTCCGCGGGACCGGAAGAGACTGGAGACTGATCCGCACCGTCAGTGCCTTGTGGTCGGAAAAGGAAACCACGTGCATGTCGGTTGTCCGGAGACGATCCCGTATGCACGTCGACACGTAACAACGATCGATACGTGAGCCCGAACCACGTGTGATGTAGGAAAACTCAACATCGTTTCCTCTGAGAGCTTCCCAACTATCACACAGGCCTATGTTATCCACAGCGTTCTGCAGAGCAAGACCGACACATCGGGCACCCGTTGCGTCCTTTGATTTCAACACGCAGTTGAAATCTCCTGCTAAAATGACGGGTTCCCGTGCATTTCGCAGGTGAAACGGCAACGTGTGCCCGAAGAATTCCTCCCGCTCTGCCCTTCGGTGGCTCCCCGAAGGCGCGTAAACATTGCATAGGGTGGCAGTATTTACAAGCCGGACGCATATCAGACGCGAGTCTAAGCTGCGCTCGACTTGAGAAAATTTTAGGCGCTCACGTAAAGCGATCGCCGTTCCTCTCCTGGTTTCGTTGACGTTTGAAAGTACAATGAAACCTGGGATAACCAGGTCAGGGGCATATACCTCTTGAAGAAATATGATGTCCAAGTCCATGGTCCTAGTGAAGGTGAGGAGAGCGTCTAATTTTGTTTGGTTTGAAATTGCATTCAAGTTAATTGAAGCAAAGTTATAGCTAACATTACTTAAATTATCCATCACGATGCCAATTTAAGATCAACAAAAGTTGACGTTGGAAAGAGTGGGGAAGGGTTGGTGGAGGAGGAAACGGGAAGGAAAGGGTTTAAAGTACCTTTACCTGCTTGCAAGGACGGCCAACCTTTCGCTTGACCGTTCCGCCCGCGGACGTGGTGGAAGCGTCACTTTCGGACCCCACGTCAACAGGGCGCTTCACGGCAGGTGCGTTATCGCTGGCAGTGGAAGCGTCGCTTTCGGATCCCGCGTCAACAGGACGCTTCACTGCAGGCGTGTAGTCCACAGGAACAACAAGGACAACAAGGGAAGGGAGGTCGAGCGGGGCTTTGAAGACGATATCATCGTCCTTCTTGCTGCTAGCGGGAGCTGGATGCGCTGCTTTCGCTCCCACGGTATTCACCGCGTGGCTCGCTTGCGCCATCCTCTCTCCCGGCTGCACACACTTCTCGCTCTCGCTAGTGCGTGTGCGCGTGGGTGCTGGTTTGCTCGCCGCAGCCGTTGCCGGTTCTCCTGCTGGCTTCGTTGCAGGCTTATCGCTCTCTCCACTTTTTGCGATGTCCTCCGGCGTCGTCGGCCCGTTTTGCGCCACTCGTGGCGCTTTCGGGCTTGACGGGTGAGAGAGCGTCGTGTCTCTCTCAGCGCGGCTCTTTGGCGTTATCTTCGGCGACGGCTTCGGCTGCGCCCGCGATGGTGTGCGTGTGTGCTGACTCATCAGCGCGCTAGCGTAAGAGGAAGGCTTTGCCTCTTGCCTGTTTTGGGCGCAGGTCACGCCGTAATGTGTTTTTAGCACGCAGTATCGGCAGGTTTTGATTTGTCACTGATATGACACACGTGTGAGCTCGGCACCGATTTGGAGGTAAGAGACAATCGGCCTCTCTCGCACCATCCTTACGATACGCACACCGTTAAGCACACCAGCGAGCGGCGATTTCTCCCCGTATACTTGCTCGGTGATGCTCAACACTTTGCCGTATTGGGACATTTCGCGTTCTAGGGTCTCGTCCGACACGTAGTACGGCAGGTCAAGAATTTTGACCTCACTTGACCCGTCCAGAAGTTCGATTTTGTAAGTGTGGTACACACCATTGATGGTGGTACCGTGCTTGCCACGATGTTGCTCCACACATTCGCGGGCTTGCTCCTGCGTCTTCATCTGAATGTAGACGCTCCAGTCTACGGCGTTCAGATGAGCCCTTTTCACGTCAGCTGAGCCCACGATCCTGCCCAGGATGGCGTGAACCTCCGTTTCCGAGGGCTTGATCGGGAGCGAAGAAAAATCAATGCGGAGGGAGTTCTCCCATCTCCCTTGCGCAGCCATGGTTTAAACTAAGCGGTTTTGTTTATTTGGCACTTTGTCCAGCGCAGCACGTCTGATTGCTCACAAAGCTGAGAGCGTACTGACTTTACTCAATTAATATTTTTATGAATTCTGAATATTTGTCAGAGAAAATTTCAACTATCATAGAAAGCATAGCGCTAGCAAAATCAGGCTTGACTAATATACGGTTATTGAGTCAGGATGAGTTAGATTTAACAATTACAGATATAAGAAATTAAAGTTTGCAGTGCATATGACCATCGAAGCCCTGACATACACACACACAAAGCAATCAGCAAAAATTAACTCGTATTAATTGAAAACTTTCCCCAGATGCAACAAGAGATTTATCAGAACATTCAAATTTTCCCTATCAACAATAAATGTATGAAAAAACATGTACACAATCCCTATCACCTATTCCACAAATTCTCCACATTCATCGTTTCTTCTTAATTAATGGCGGACAAGAATAATTACATAAATATATATAATGTATTATTTGACTCACGTAATTTGTCCTATGTACATGTACCAACTATGTTTGTTGTATGTTTACCCACCAACTGAAAAAATACAACAGCATTAATTTGGTTCATCTAATAGTGTTCATCGTTTAAAAGGCAATAACTATATTCAACAGCGCTTCAATGGGACTGTACTCAATTAATATTTTTAAGAATTCTGAATATTTGTCAGAGAAAATTTCAACTATCATAGAAAGCATAACGCTAGCAAAATCGGGCCTAACAAATATATGGTTATTGGGTCAGGATGAGTTAGATTTAACAATTACAGATATAAGAAATTAAAGCTTGCAGTGCATATGACCATCGAGCCATGCATATTGACTCACCGAATTTGTCCTATGTACATGTACCAACTATGTTTGTTGTATGTTTACCCACCAACTGAAAAAATACAACAGCATTAATTTGGTTCATCTAATAGTGTTGATCGTGTGTGATAGTGTGTTCTGTAACGGGTTGGATCCGACGCCTCTTGAAGGCTACTATAGGCTCTCCTCCCCAACTCCTACTCAATACGTCCGCGACGTACAGAACGGTAACTTGTCGCCTAGATATCCAAGCTTGGGTACACGGGGAAACCCACCCCCTTGGGCGGATGGGCAGCAAGGCTGAATTGAGAGGGGGAATGGGCTGCTACATGCTAGCAGTTCATCCTCGAGCGTCGGTTCTCCATGTTAGGAGCGGCTCGAACCAGCGTCTGTTCCCCATGTTAGGGGCGGCTGTTTTTCCTGTCCTGGCATCCTACGGGACGTAAAACAACTAGGATGCGTTGATCCACCGACGAGATAGGAGGCGGGGGGAGAGGCCTTGCAAGCCACCCCCTGTAATATTGCAACGAATAGTCACCAGGAAAAATTACCGATTTGGACCAATCATGCCCGACCCACGCAACGGAAAAAGGACTACGATTGGAAACTCGGTACATGGAACTGCAGGTCTCTGACATCACCCGGGAGTACCAGAATACTCACAGACGAAGTGAGAGCCCGCGGCTTCGGACTAGTAGCACTTCAAGAGGTTCGCTGGAAGGGAGTCACGGAGCGTCGCTACCGCAGCGATTGCATGATCTACCAGAGCGGTGGAGATAAGCACGAGCTCGGTACGGCGTTCCTTGTTATGGGTGCTATGAGGAAGCGTGTGATCGGATGGTGGCCGATCAACGACAGGATGTGCAGGTTGAGGATACGTGGCCGTTTCTTCAACCTGAGCATTATAAATGTGCACAGCCCGCACCTTGGGAGCAGCGATGACGATAAGGATGCCTTCTATACGCAGCTGGAGAGGGAGTACGACCGCTGCCCACAACACGATGTGAAGATCGTCATCGGGGACTTTAATGCTCAGGTCGGGCGGGAGGAGGCCTATAAACCAACGATTGGAAGCTTTAGTGTCCACCAGCTAACCAACGACAACGGCCTCCGGCTCATAAACTTCGCATCCTCGAGGCACATGAACATCCGTAGCACCTGCTTCCAGCACAAACCTCGTTTCAGCTACACCTGGAAATCACCCCAACAGACCTACTCCCAAATAGACCACGTTCTAATAGACGGAAGGCACTTCTCGGACATCATCGACGTACGGACGTACAGGGGCGCAAACGTCGACTCGGACCACTTCCTGGTTATGGTGAAGCTACGGCAGAAGCTCTGCGCTGTAAACACTCTGCGTCACCGGCCTACCCCACGCCTAAACACGGATCGGCTGCGGACACCTGCTGTTGCCGAGGGATACGCGTCAGCGCTTGGGGAAGCGCTACCGGACAACTACGCAACCGCCACAATGTCCCTCGATGACCACTGGCGTATGGTGGAGCAAGTCATCAGCAGCACAGCCGAGCCGAGCAGACACTAGGCCACAAGCCACGCAACCAGAACAAGGAGTGGTTCGATGACGAGTGCAGGCGGGCACTATCCGAGAAGAACGCAGCGCGCGCCCGAATGCATCAGCGCGAAACCCGTCAGAACGTGGAACACTACAAACGACTGAGGACCCAGCAAAACCGGCTCTTCGAGAGCAAGAAGCGTCGCTTCGAGGAGTCGGATGAGCAACTGATGCAGCAGCTTTCTCAGTCGGGAGATTCTCGCCAGTTCTACAGGATGTTGAAGAAGACACGAGGCGGCTACACGCCTAACGTCGCTATGTGTCGAGACGAGGAGGGCAACATTCTGACGGACGAGCGAGAGGTGATCAAAAGGTGGAAGTGCTACTTCGACGGGCACCTGAACGGAGCGGAATCAGGGGAGTCCAGCGACGGCGCAGGCAGAATAGAGCAGCACATTAGCCTGGAGGTAGATGACGATGTGCTCCCACCATCCTTGGACGAAGTCACTAGTTCCATCAAGCAGCTGAAGCAGAACAAAGCAGCTGGTAGCGATGGGCTGGTGGCAGAACTGTTTAAGATGGGTTCGGCAGAGCTTGCTGTCAGTATGCACCAGCTAATTGTGAAAATTTGGGACCAGGAAAGGATACCGGAGGACTGGAAGCTGGGTGTCATCCACCCAGTGTACAAAAAGGGTGACAGGATGGACTGTGCCAACTTTCGAGCCATCACAGTCCTCAATGCTGCCTACAAAATCCTTTCCCAAATTCTCTTCTGCAGACTCGCGCCCCTTGCTACAGATTTCGTCGGAAGCTACCAAGCTGGATTTGTTGGAGGCAAATCCACCACCGACCAGATCTTCACTCTACGGCAGATCCTCCAGAAGTGCCGAGAGCACCAGATCCCGACGCACCACCTCTTCATCGACTTCAAGGCAGCCTACGACACCATAGACAGGAAGGAGCTATGGAGGACCATGCGGCAGTACGGCTTTCCTGAGAAGCTGGTACGGCTGTTAGAGGCTACAATGGAGGGGGTGCTGTGTAAGGTGAGGATTTCGAGCTTGCTGTCGGATCCGTTCGAATCTCACCGGGGTCTGAGGCAAGGTGATGGACTTTCCTGCCTTCTATTCAACATCGCTCTGGAAGGTGTCATGAGAAGCGCGGGGTTCGACATCCGTGGCACGATTTTCACCCGTTCACTCCAATTCCTCGGCTTTGCGGACGACATCGACATCATCGGGCGGAACACCAGGACGGTGTGCGAGGCGTACACCCGACTGAAACGCGAGGCCGCAAGGATTGGACTAATGATCAATGCGACGAAAACGAAGTACCTGCTCATCGGTGGCTCTGACAGTGACAGAGTCAGGTTGGGGTGCAGTGTATCAGTGGACGGCGACGAACTCGAGGTTGTGGAGGAGTTTTGCTACCTCGGAACTGTCGTAACTTCGGACAACAACGTGAGCTGCGAAATCCGGAGGCGCATTGTTCAGGGGAATCGTGCCTACTATGGGCTTCACAAACTCCTTAGGTCCAGAAGGCTGCTCCCCCACACGAAGTGTGCAATATACCGCTCGCTGATAAGACCGGTCGTTCTCTATGGGCATGAATCTTGGACTCTGCTCACGGAGGACGCCAACGCGCTCGCAGTCTTCGAGCGGCGCGTATTCCGGTCTATTTTTGGCGGCGTGTGCGAGCAAGGCGTGTGGCGGAGAAGGATGAACAACGAGCTGGCTGAGCTATACGGTGAGCCGGACATCCTGACGGTGGCGAAGGCCGGCAGGATTCGTTGGTTGGGGCATGTCATGAGGATGCCGGACTCATGCCCCACCAAGAAGGTGCTCACCAGCGACCCGCCCGGCACGAGACGACGAGGAGCTCAGCGAGTTCGGTGGATGGACCAAGTGGAGCAGAACCTGCGAGATATCGGATGCGACCGGGGATGGAGAGTTGCAGCCATGGACCGAGTATCCTGGAAAGCGATTGGTGACCAGGCCATGTCAGCAAGACGTGCTCAACCGTGAGCGGGCCAGTTAAGAAGAAGAAGAATAGTGTTGATCGTTTAAAAGGCAATAACTATATTCAACAGCGCTTCAATGGGACTGTACTCAATTAATATTTTTAAGAATTCTGAATATTTGTCAGAGAAAATTTCAACTATCATAGAAAGCATAACGCTAGCAAAATCGGGCCTAGCAAATATATGGTTATTGGGTCAGGATGAGTTAGATTTAACAATTACAGATATAAGAAATTAAAGCTTGCAGTGCATATGACCATCGAAGCCCTAACATACACAAACACAAAGCAATCAGCAGAAATTAACTCTTATTAATTGTAAACTTTCCCCAGATGCAACAAGAGATTTATCAGAAAATTCAAATTTTCCCTATCAACAATAAATGTATGAAAAAACATGTACACAATCCCTATCACCTATCCCATCAATCCTCCACATACATCGTTTCTTCTTAATTAATGGCGGACAAGAATAATTACATAAATATATGTAATGTATTATTTGACTCACCGAATTTGTCCTATGTACATGTACCAACTATGTTTGTTGTATGTTTACCCACCAACTGAAAAAATACAACAGCATTAATTTGGTTCATCTAATAGTGTTGATCGTTTAAAAGGCAATAACTATATTCAACAGCGCTTCAATGGGACTGTACTCAATTAATATTTTTATGAATTCTGAATATTTGTCAGAGAAAATTTCAACTATCATAGAAAGCAAAGCGCTAGCAAAATCAGGCTTGACAAATATCAAACAATTAGAGAGATAAGATATTAAAGCTTGCAGTGCATACGGTCATCGAAGCCCTAACATACACAAACACAAAGCAATCAGCAAAAATGAACTCGTATTAATTATAAACGTTCCCCAGTTGCAACAAGAGATTTATCAGAACATTCAAATTTTCCCTATCAACAATAAATGTAAGAAACAACATGTACACAATCCCTATCACCTATTCCACAAATCCTCCACATACATCGTTTCTTCTTAATTAATGGCGGACAAGAATAATTACATAAATATATATAATGTATTATTTGACTCACCGAATTTGTCCTATGTACATGTACCAACTATGTTTGTTGTATGTTTACCCACCAACTGAAAAAATACAACAGCATTAATTTGGTTCATCTAATAGTGTTTATCGTTAAAAAGGCAATAACTATATTGAACAGTGCTTCAATGGGACTGTACTCAATTAATATTTTTATGAATTCTAAATATTTGTCAGAGAAAATATCAACTATCATAGAAAGCATAGCGCTAGCAAAATCAGGCTTGACCAATATACGGTTATTGAGTCAGGATGAGTTAGATTTAACAATTACAGATATAAGAAATTAAAGCTTGCAGTGCATATGACCATCGAAGCCCTAACATACACGAACACAAAGCAATCAGCAGAAATTAACTCGTATTAATTGTAAACTTTCCCCAGATGCAACAAGAGATTAATCAGAATATTCAAATTTTCCCTATCAACAATAAATGTATGAAAAAACATGTACACAATCCCTATCACCTATTCCACAAATCCTCCACATACATCGTTTCTTCTTAATTAATGGCGGACAAGAATAATTACATAAATATATATAATGTATTATTTGACTCACGTAATTTGTCCTATGTACATGTACCAACTATGTTTGTTGTATGTTTACTCACCAACTGAAAAAATATAACAGCATTAATTTGGTTCATCTAATAGTGTTGATCGTTTAAAAGGCAATAATTATATTCAACAGCGCTTCAATGGGACTGTACTCAATTAATATTTTTATGAATTCTAAATATTTGTCAGAGAAAATTTCAACTATCATAGAAAGCATAGCGCTAGCAATATCAGGCATGACAAATATACGGTTTTTGGGTCAGGATGAGTTTGATTTAACAATTACAGATATAAGAAATTAAAGCTTGCAGTGCATATGACCATCGAAGCCCTAACATACACACACACAAAGCAATCAGCAAAAATGAACTCGTATTAATTGTAAACTTTCCCCAGATGCAACAAGAGATTTATCAGAGAATTCAAATTATCCCTATCATTCCCCTATAGCAAAATCAGGCTTGACAAATATACGGTTATTGAGTCAGGATGAGTTAGATTTAACAATTACAGAGATAAGAAATTAAAGCTTGCAGTGCATACTATCATCGAAGCCCTAACATACACACACACAAAGCAATCAGCAAAACTGAACTCGTATTAATTGTAAACGTTCCCCAGTTGCAACAAGAGATTTATCAGAACATTCAAATTTTCCCTATCAACAATAAATGTAAGAAACAACATGTACACAATCCCTATCACCTATTCCACAAATCCTCCACATACATCGTTTCTTCTTAATTAATGGCGGACAAGAATAATTACAAAAATATATATAATGTATTATTTGACTCACCGAATTTGTCCTATGTACATGTACCAACTATGTTTGTTGTATGTTTACCCACCAACTGAAAAAATACAACAGCATTAATTTGGTTCATCTAATAGTGTTTATCGTTAAAAAGGCAATAAGTATATTGAACAGCGTTTCAATGGGACTTTACTCAATTAATATTTTTATGAATTCTGAATATTTGTCAGAGAAAATTTCAACTATCATAGAAAGCATAGCGCTAGCAAAATCAGGCTTGACTAATATACGGTTATTGAGTCAGGATGAGTTAGATTTAACAATTACAGAGATAAGAAATTAAAGCTTGCAGTGCATACTATCATCGAAGCCCTAACATACACACACACAAAGCAATCAGCAAAAATGAACTCGTATTAATTGTAAACGTTCCCCAGTAGCAACAAGAGATTTATCAGAACATTCAAATTTTCCCTATCAACAATAAATGTAAGAAACAACATGTACACAATCCCTATCACCTATTCCACAAATCCTCCACATACATCGTTTCTTCTTAATTAATGGCGGACAAGAATAATTACAAAAATATATATAATGTATTATTTGACTCACCGAATTTGTCCTATGTACATGTACCAACTATGTTTGTTGTATGTTTACCCACCAACTGAAAAAATACAACAGCATTAATTTGGTTCATCTAATAGTGTTTATCGTTAAAAAGGCAATAAGTATATTGAACAGCGCTTCAATGGGACTTTACTCAATTAATATTTTTATGAATTCTGAATATTTGTCAGAGAAAATTTCAACTATCATAGAAAGCATAGCGCTAGCAAAATCAGGCTTGACTAATATACGGTTATTGAGTCAGGATGAGTTAGATTTAACAATTATAGAGATAAGAAATTAAAGCTTGCAGTGCATACTATCATCGAAGCCCTAACATACACACACACAAAGCAATCAGCAAAAATGAACTCGTATTAATTGTAAACGTTCCCCAGTTGCAACAAGAGATTTATCAGAACATTCAAATTTTCCCTATCAACAATAAATGTAAGAAACAACATGTACACAATCCCTATCACCTATTCCACAAATTCTCCACATACATCGTTTCTTCTTAATTAATGGCGGACAAGAATAATTACATAAATATATATAATGTATTATTTGACTCACCGAATTTGTCCTATGTACATAGTTGGTACATATGTTTGTTGTATGTTTACCCACCAACTGAAAAAATACAACAGCATTAATTTGGTTCATCTAATAGTGTTTATCGTTAACAAGGCAATAACTATATTCAACAGCGCTTCAATGGGACTTTACTCAATTAATATTTTTATGAATTCTGAATATTTGTCAGAGAAAATTTCAACTATCATAGAAAGCATAGCGCTAGCAAAATCAGGATTGACTAATATACGGTTATTGAGTCAGGATGAGTTAGATTTAACAATTACAGATATAAGAAATTAAAGCTTGCAGTGCATATGACCATCGAAGCCCTAACATACACGAACACAAAGCAATCAGCAAAAATTAACTCGTATTAATTGAAAACTTACCCCAGATGCAACAAGAGATTTATCAGAACATTCAAATTTTCCCTATCAACAATAAATGTATGAAAAAACATGTACACAATCCCTATCACCTATCCCATCAATCCTCCACATACATCGTTTCTTCTTAATTAATGGCGGACAAGAATAATTACATATATATATATATATAATGTATTATTTGACTCACCGAATTTGTCCTATGTACATGTACCAACTATGTTTGTTGTATGTTTACCCACCAACTGAAAAAATACAACAGCATTAATTTGGTTCATCTAATAGTGTTGATCGTTTAAAAGGCAATAACTATATTCAACAGCGCTTCAATGGGACTGTACTCAATTAATATTTTTATGAATTCTGAATATTTGTCTGAGAAAATTTCAACTATCATAGAAAGCATAGCGCTAGCAAAATCAGGCTTGACAAATATCAAACAATTAGAGAGATAAGATATTAAAGCTTGCAGTGCATACGGTCATCGAAGCCCTAACATACACACACACAAAGCAATCAGCAAAAATGAACTCGTATTAATTGTAAACGTTCCCCAGTTGCAACAAGAGATTTATCAGAACATTCAAATTTTCCCTATCAACAATAAATGTAAGAAACAACATGTACACAATCCCTATCACCTATTCCACAAATCCTCCACATAAATCGTTTCTTCTTAATTAATGGCGGACAAGAATAATTACATAAATATATATAATGTATTATTTGACTCACCGAATTTGTCCTATGTACATGTACCAACTATGTTTGTTGTATGTTTACCCACCAACTGAAAAAATACATCAGCATTAATTTGGTTCATCTAATAGTGTTGATCGTTTAAAAGGCAATAACTATATTCAACAGCGCTTCAATGGGACTGTACTCAATTAATATTTTTAAGAATTCTGAATATTTGTCAGAGAAAATTTCAACTATCATAGAAAGCATAACGCTAGCAAAATCGGGCCTAACAAATATATGGTTATTGGGTCAGGATGAGTTAGATTTAACAATTACAGATATAAGAAATTAAAGCTTGCAGTGCATATGACCATCGAGCCATGCATATTGACTCACCGAATTTGTCCTATGTACATGTACCAACTATGTTTGTTGTATGTTTACCCACCAACTGAAAAAATACAACAGCATTAATTTGGTTCATCTAATAGTGTTGATCGTTTAAAAGGCAATAACTATATTCAACAGCGCTTCAATGGGACTGTACTCAATTAATATTTTTAAGAATTCTGAATATTTGTCAGAGAAAATTTCAACTATCATAGAAAGCATAACGCTAGCAAAATCGGGCCTAACAAATATATGGTTATTGGGTCAGGATGAGTTAGATTTAACAATTACAGATATAAGAAATTAAAGCTTGCAGTGCATATGACCATCGAGCCATGCATATTGACTCACCGAATTTGTCCTATGTACATGTACCAACTATGTTTGTTGTATGTTTACCCACCAACTGAAAAAATACAACAGCATTAATTTGGTTCATCTAATAGTGTTGATCGTTTAAAAGGCAATAACTATATTCAACAGCGCTTCAATGGGACTGTACTCAATTAATATTTTTAAGAATTCTGAATATTTGTCAGAGAAAATTTCAACTATCATAGAAAGCATAACGCTAGCAAAATCGGGCCTAGCAAATATATGGTTATTGGGTCAGGATGAGTTAGATTTAACAATTACAGATATAAGAAATTAAAGCTTGCAGTGCATATGACCATCGAAGCCCTAACATACACGAACACAAAGCAATCAGCAGAAATTAACTCTTATTAATTGTAAAATTTCCCCAGATGCAACAAGAGATTTATCAGAAAATTCAAATTTTCCCTATCAACAATAAATGTATGAAAAAACATGTACACAATCCCTATCACCTATCCCATCAATCCTCCACATACATCGTTTCTTCTTAATTAATGGCGGACAAGAATAATTACATAAATATATGTAATGTATTATTTGACTCACCGAATTTGTCCTATGTACATGTACCAACTATGTTTGTTGTATGTTTACCCACCAACTGAAAAAATACAACAGCATTAATTTGGTTCATCTAATAGTGTTGATCGTTTAAAAGGCAATAACTATATTCAACAGCGCTTCAATGGGACTGTACTCAATTAATATTTTTAAGAATTCTGAATATTTGTCAGAGAAAATTTCAACTATCATAGAAAGCATAGCGCTAGCAAAATCAGGCTTGACAAATATCAAACAATTAGAGAGATAAGATATTAAAGCTTGCAGTGCATACGGTCATCGAAGCCCTAACATACACAAACACAAAGCAATCAGCAAAAATGAACTCGTATTAATTATAAACGTTCCCCAGTTGCAACAAGAGATTTATCAGAGAATACAAATTTTCCCTATCAACAATGAATGTAAGAAACAACATGTACACAATCCCTATCACCTATTCCACAAATCCTCCACATACATCGTTTCTTCTTAATTAATGGCGGACAAGAATAATTACATAAATATATATAATGTATTATTTGACTCACCGAATTTGTCCTATGTACATGTACCAACTATGTTTGTTGTATGTTTACCCACCAACTGAAAAAATACAACAGCATTAATTTGGTTCATCTAATAGTGTTTATCGTTAAAAAGGCAATAACTATATTGAACAGTGCTTCAATGGGACTGTACTCAATTAATATTTTTATGAATTCTAAATATTTGTCAGAGAAAATTTCAACTATCATAGAAAGCATAGCGCTAGCAAAATCAGGCTTGACTAATATACGGTTATTGAGTCAGGATGTGTTAGATTTAACAATTACAGATATAAGAAATTAAAGCTTGCAGTGCATATGACCATCGAAGCCCTAACATACACGAACACAAAGCAATCAGCAGAAATTAACTCTTATTAATTGTAAAATTTCCCCAGATGCAACAAGAGATTTATCAGAAAATTCAAATTTTCCCTATCAACAATAAATGTATGAAAAAACATGTACACAATCCCTATCACCTATCCCATCAATCCTCCACATACATCGTTTCTTCTTAATTAATGGCGGACAAGAATAATTACATAAATATATATAATGTATTATTTGACTCACCGAATTTGTCCTATGTACATGTACCAACTATGTTTGTTGTATGTTTACCCACAAACTGAAAAAATACAACAGCATTAATTTGGTTCATCTAATAGTGTTGATCGTTTAAAAGGCAATAACTATATTCAACAGCGCTTCAATGGGACTGTACTCAATTAATATTTTTATGAATTCTGAATATTTGTCAGAGAAAATTTCAACTATCATAGAAAGCATAACGCTAGCAAAATCAGGCTTGACAAATATCAAACAATTAGAGAGATAAGAAATTAAAGCTTGCAGTGCATACGGTCATCGAAGCCCTAACATACACAAACACAAAGCAATCAGCAAAAATGAACTCGTATAAATTGTAAACGTTCCCCAGTTGCAACAAGAGATTTATCAGAGAATTCAAATTTTCCCTATCAACAATAAATGTAAGAAACAACATGTACACAATCCCTATCACCTATTCCACAAATCCTCCACATACATCGTTTCTTCTTAATTAATGGCGGACAAGAATAATTACATAAATATATATAATGTATTATTTGACTCACCGAATTTGTCCTATGTACATGTACCAACTATGTTTGTTGTATGTTTACCCAGCAACTGAAAAAATACAACAGCATTAATTTGGTTCACCTAATAGTGTTTATCGTTAAAAAGGCAAAAACTATAATCAACAGCGCTTCAATGGGACTGTACTCAATTAATATTTTTATGAATTCTAAATATTTGTCAGAGAAAATTTCAACTATCATAGAAAGCATAGCGCTAGCAATATCAGGCATGACAAATAAACGGTTTTTGGGTCAGGATGAGTTAGATTTAACAATTACAGATATAAGAAATTAAAGCTTGCAGTGCATATGACCATCGAAGCCCTAACATACACACACACAAAGCAATCAGCAAAAATGAACTCGTATTAATTGTAAACGTTCCCCAGTTGCAACAAGAGATTTATCAGAACATTCAAATTTTCCCTATCTACAATAAATGTAAGAAACAACATGTACACAATCCCTATCACCTATTCCACAAATCCTCAACATACATCGTTTCTTCTTAATTAATGGCGGACAAGAATAATTACATAAATATATATAATGTATTATTTGACTCACCGAATTTGTCCTATGTACATGTACCAACTATGTTTGTTGTATGTTTACCCACCAACTGAAAAAATACAACAGCATTAATTTGGTTCATCTAATAGTGTTGATCGTTTAAAAGGCAATAACTATATTCAACAGCGCTTCAATGGGACTGTACTCAATTAATATTTTTAAGAATTCTGAATATTTGTCAGAGAAAATTTCAACTATCATAGAAAGCATAACGCTAGCAAAATCGGGCCTAACAAATATATGGTTATTGGGTCAGGATGAGTTAGATTTAACAATTACAGATATAAGAAATTAAAGCTTGCAGTGCATATGACCATCGAGCCATGCATATTGACTCACCGAATTTGTCCTATGTACATGTACCAACTATGTTTGTTGTATGTTTACCCACCAACTGAAAAAATACAACAGCATTAATTTGGTTCATCTAATAGTGTTGATCGTTTAAAAGGCAATAACTATATTCAACAGCGCTTCAATGGGACTGTACTCAATTAATATTTTTAAGAATTCTGAATATTTGTCAGAGAAAATTTCAACTATCATAGAAAGCATAACGCTAGCAAAATCGGGCCTAGCAAATATATGGTTATTGGGTCAGGATGAGTTAGATTTAACAATTACAGATATAAGAAATTAAAGCTTGCAGTGCATATGACCATCGAAGCCCTAACATACACACGCACAAAGCAATCAGCAAAAATGAACTCGTATTAATTATAAACGTTCCCAAGTTGCAACAAGAGATTTATCAGAGAATTCAAATTTTCCCTATCAACAATAAATGTATGAAAAAACATGTACACAATCCCTATCACCTATCCCACCAATCCTCCACATTCATCGTTTCTTCTTAATTAATGGCGGACAAGAATAATTACATAAATATATAAAATGTATTATTTGACTCACCGAATTTGTCCTATGTACATGTACCAACTATGTTTGTTGTATGTTTACCCACCAACTGGAAAAAAACAGCATTAATTTGGTTCATCTAATAGTGTTTATCGTTTAAAAGGCAATAACTATATTCAACAGCGCTTCAATGGGACTGTACTCAATTAATATTTTTAAGAATTCTGAATATTTGTCAGAGAAAATTTCAACTATCATAGAAAGCATAGCGCTAGCAAAATCAGGCTTGACAAATATCAAACAATTAGAGAGATAAGAAATTAAAGCTTGCAGTGCATTTGACCATCGAAGCCCTGACATACACGAACACAAAGCAATCAGCAAAAATGAACTCGTATTAATTGTAAACGTTCCCCAGTTGCAACAAGAGATTTATCAGAACATTCAAATTTTCCCTATCAACAATAAATGTAAGAAACAACATGTACACAATCCCTATCACCTATTCCACAAATCCTCCACATACATCGTTTCTTCTTAATTAATGGCGGACAAGAATAATTACATAAATATATATAATGTATTATTTGACTCACCGAATTTGTCCTATGTACGTGTACCAACTATGTTTGTTGTATGTTTACCCAGCAACTGAAAAAATACAACAGCATTAATTTGGTTCATCTAATAGTGTTTATCGTTAAAAAGGCAATAACTATATTCAACAGCGCTTCAATGGGACTGTACTCAATTAATATTTTTATGAATTCTAAATATTTGTCAGACAAAATTTCAACTATCATAGAAAGCATAGCCGTTAGCAAAATCAGGATTGACAAATATACGGTTATTGAGTCAGGATGTGTTAGATTTAACAATTACAGAGATAAGAAATTAAAGCCTGCAGTGCATACTATCATCGAAGCCCTAACATACACACACACAAAGCAATCAGCAAAAATGAACTCGTATTAATTGTAAACGTTCCCCAGTTGCAACAAGAGATTTATCAGAACATTCAAATTTTCCCTATCTACAATAAATGTAAGAAACAACATGTACACAATCCCTATCACCTATTCCACAAATCCTCAACATACATCGTTTCTTCTTAATTAATGGCGGACAAGAATAATTACATAAATATATATAATGTATTATTTGACTCACCGAATTTGTCCTATGTACATGTACCAACTATGTTTGTTGTATGTTTACCCACCAACTGAAAAAATACAACAGCATTAATTTGGTTCATCTAATAGTGTTATTCGTTAAAAAGGCAATAACTATATTGAACAGTGCTTCAATGGGACTGTACTCAATTAATATTTTTATGAATTCTAAATATTTGTCAGAGAAAATTTCAACTATCATAGAAAGCATAGTGCTAGCAAAATCAGGCTTGACTAATATACGGTTATTGAGTCAGGATGAGTTAGATTTAACAATTACAGAGATAAGAAATTAAAGCTTGCAGTGCAAACTATCATCGAAGCCCTAACATACACACACACAAAGCAATTAGCAAAAATGAACTCGTATTAATTGTAAACTTTCCCCAGATGCAACAAGAGATTTATCAGAGAATTCAAATTTTCCCTATCATTCCCCTATAGCAAAATCAGGCTTGACAAATATACGGTTATTGAGTCAGGATGAGTTAGATTTAACAATTACAGAGATAAGAAATTAAAGCTTGCAGTGCATACTATCATCGAAGCCCTAACATACACACACACCAAGCAATCAGCAAAAATGAACTCGTATTAATTGTAAATGTTCCCCAGTTGCAACAAGAGATTTATCAGAACATTCAAATTTTCCCTATCAACAATAAATGTAAGAAACAACATGTACACAATCCCTATCACCTATTCCACAAATCCTCCACATACATCGTTTCTTCTTAATTAATGGCGGACAAGAATAATTACATAAATATATATAATGTATTATTTGACTCACCGAATTTGTCCTATGTACATGTACCAACTATGTTTGTTGTATGTTTACCCAGCAACTGAAAAAATACAACAGCATTAATTTGGTTCATCTAATAGTGTTTATCGTTAAAAAGGCAATAACTATATTCAACAGCGCTTCAATGGGACTGTACTCAATTAATATTTTTATGAATTCTAAATATTTGTCAGACAAAATTTCAACTATCATAGAAAGCATAGCCGTTAGCAAAATCAGGCTTGACTAATATACGGTTATTGAGTCAGGATGTGTTAGATTTAACAATTACAGAGATAAGAAATTAAAGCCTGCAGTGCATACTATCATCGAAGCCCTAACATACACACACACAAAGCAATCAGCAAAAATGAACTCGTATTAATTGTAAACGTTCCCCAGTTGCAACAAGAGATTTATCAGAACATTCAAATTTTCCCTATCTCCAATAAATGTAAGAAACAACATGTACACAATCCCTATCACCTATTCCACAAATCCTCAACATACATCGTTTCTTCTTAATTAATGGCGGACAAGAATAATTACATAAATATATATAATGTATTATTTGACTCACCGAATTTGTCCTATGTACATGTACCAACTATGTTTGTTGTATGTTTACCCACCAACTGAAAAAATACAACAGCATTAATTTGGTTCATCTAATAGTGTTTATCGTTAACAAGGCAATAACTATATTCAACAGCGCTTCAATGGGACCTTACTCAATTAATATTTTTATGAATTCTGAATATTTGTCAGAGAAAATTTCAACTATCATAGAAGTCATAACGCTAGCAAAATCGGGCCTAACAAATATATGGTTATTGGGTCAGGATGAGTTAGATTTAACAATAACAGATATAAGAAATTAAAGCTTGCAGTGCATATGACCATCGAAGCCCTAACATACACGAACACAAAGTAATCAGCAGAAATTAACTCGTATTAATTGTAAACTTTCCCCAGATGCTACAAGAGATTAATCAGAAAATTCAAATTTTCCCTATCAACAATAAATGTATGAAAAAACATGTGCACAATCTCTATCACCTATCCCACCAATCCTCCACATACATCGTTTCTTCTTAATTAATGGCGGACAAGAATAATTACATAAATATATATAATGTATTATTTGACTCACCGAATTTGTCCTATGTACATGTCCCAACTATGTTTGTTGTATGTTTACCCACCAACTGAAAAAATACAACAGCATTAATTTGGTTCATCTAATAGTGTTTATCGTTAAAAGAGGCAATAACTATATTCAACAGCGCTTCAATGGGACTGTACTCAATTAATATTTTTATGAATTCTAAATATTTGTCAGACAAAATTTCAACTATCATAGAAAGCATAGCCGTTAGCAAAATCAGGCTTGACTAATATACGGTTATTGAGTCAGGATGTGTTAGATTTAACAATTACAGAGATAAGAAATTAAAGCCTGCAGTGCATACTATCATCGAAGCCCTAACATACACACACACAAAGCAATCAGCAAAACTGAACTCGTATTAATTGTAAACGTTCCCTAGTTGCAACAAGAGATTTATCAGAACATTCAAATTTTCCCTATCTACAATAAATGTAAGAAACAACATATACACAATCCCTATCACCTATTCCACAAATCCTCAACATACATCGTTTCTTCTTAATTAATGGCGGACAAGAATAATTACATAAATATATATAATGTATTATTTGACTCACCGAATTTGTCCTATGTACATGTACCAACTATGTTTGTTGTATGTTTACCCACCAACTGAAAAAATACAACAGCATTAATTTGGTTCATCTAATAGTGTTATTCGTTAAAAAGGCAATAACTATATTGAACAGTGCTTCAATGGGACTGTACTCAATTAATATTTTTATGAATTCTAAATATTTGTCAGAGAAAATTTCAACTATCATAGAAAGCATAGTGCTAGCAAAATCAGGCTTGACTAATATACGGTTATTGAGTCAGGATGAGTTAGATTTAACAATTACAGAGATAAGAAATTAAAGCTTGCAGTGCAAACTATCATCGAAGCCCTAACATACACACACACAAAGCAATTAGCAAAAATGTACTCGTATTAATTGTAAACTTTCCCCAGATGCAACAAGAGATTTATCAGAGAATTCAAATTTTCCCTATCATTCCCCTATAGCAAAATCAGGCTTGACAAATATACGGTTATTGAGTCAGGATGAGTTAGATTTAACAATTACAGAGATAAGAAATTAAAGCTTGCAGTGCATACTATCATCGAAGCCCTAACATACACACACACAAAGCAATCAGCAAAAATGAACTCGTATTAATTGTAAATGTTCCCCAGTTGCAACAAGAGATTTATCAGAACATTCAAATTTTCCCTATCAACAATAAATGTAAGAAACAACATGTACACAATCCCTATCACCTATTCCACAAATCCTCCACATACATCGTTTCTTCTTAATTAATGGCGGACAAGAATAATTACATAAATATATATAATGTATTATTTGACTCACCGAATTTGTCCTATGTACATGTACCAACTATGTTTGTTGTATGTTTACCCACCAACTGAAAAAATACAACAGCATTAATTTGGTTCATCTAATAGTGTTGATCGTTTAAAAGGCAATAACTATATTCAACAGCGCTTCAATTTTTTTTTTTTTTAAAGAACATTTATTAATGGGTGTACAATGTTTCTTACATACTATTATATCAAATACATGGGTTTTGTTCCCGTCGCACGTGTTGGACGGGAAACAGAGACATTACTTTACATACTTAATTTACAAAGAACATGAAAGGACATCTACATCAATCGCAACATCATTGTTTCCAATGATGTGGATGATGTAGTTTGAAAAAACGGAGAGTACTGCACTGCGTGTGCCCGCTCTTATCCTGTTTAGAGCGGGCCAGTGCAGGTCGACAAAACGAAAATGGGACCCTGCAGCAACTTGTTGCAGTCGGGTCTGCAGGATGTCCCACGCTAACGCAACGCGTGGACATGCTGCAAACTTGTGCTCCAGGGTCTCAACAGCGGTACAAAACGGGCAGGTTGGTGCGTCGGCTCTACCGGCTCGGAAAAGATGCTCCGCGTGCGAGATCTTCCCGTTTGCCAGCAGGTAGAGGGCGGAACGTTGTGCAGACGCCAGCATCCTGGAGCTTATGTTTCCCCACACTCTTCTCCACAGCGTGTGTGGGGAAGCTCCAACCACCCTTGGGTCCGGTAGGGCGTTTGTTGCTGCGCGTCGCAGTCCTCGTGTTGATGGCGATCGTCGGAGGGTCTCTGGCACGTATGCCAGGTGCTGGATAACCTTGCGGAGGCAGGGGTAGGACGACGGGACGGAGTTGGTGTCGGGTGGGTTCCCAGCGTTGGCGATATACTGAGACCCGATCACCAAACATCCTTGCTCCGCAAGGTACCGGTTGGTGAGTAGCGATTGTGTGGTGATGATGGGGATGTGGAGATTAAGTCCACCGCGATCTCGTGGTAGCGCCAGCTGGAGTAGAGGAACGCGGATGCCACCAGAGCCGTTCCACAGCAGTGATCCAATCATGTGAGAGACCTTTGCAACGTCCCGCTGCCGAGCGCCACAGACAGACGCGACAAACCACAGCCTGGGGAGCAGGAAGGTGTTGAGAAGCAACACCTTCTGGGCCAGGTTCAGGTCTCTCACACGATGAAGCCAGACCAACTGCCGGAACTTCTGGATCACCACGTCCCAGTTGTGCGCCATGGCCTCGCGGATGTTGTTGGAGAACAATATCCCGAGGAGCCGGAGACGCTCCTCGGTGCGTAGCCATGGGACGTGGATCCTCGTTGCTGGAGTGACGTGTCCGATGTCGATCGCGATGGTCTTCCCCACGTTCAGTCTGGCCCCTGAGCACAGGCCGAACGCCTCGAACGCCTCTCTGACCCGCTCGATTTTGGAAGGGGAGGAAGTAATCACTGAGACATCGTCGGCATATGCATTGATCAGGTCATCCTGATCGCAGCAAATGCTTTCGAGCTCAGTAATGAGGGGATGAAGGTAAAGGACAAACAGATGCATGGAAAGAGGATCGCCCTGTCTGACGGAACGTTGGATGGGGAAGGAAGAGGACAGCTGTCCATTCACAAGCAGACGGGAAGAAGACCGCTCACCAATTGACCTGAGAAGCCCAACCAGCCGGGGACTGAATCCCAGGGAGGTCATGGTCGTCCACAGGAAGTCTCGGTCGACGCGGTCAAACGCCTGCGAGAGGTCGAAGGAAACGAGCTTGCCGCTTTTCTTCCTCCTCTTCAAATCCAGAATTCTCTCCTTAACCGAGAGAACAGCTTGGAAAATGTTTTGCGGCTTGTTGCTGCATTTTTGGACTGGGGAAATTATCTGCCACTTGTCGATGATCCCATCGACCCGTAGCTTTAAAATTCTCGCCAGCAGCTTGTAATCTGTGTTAAGGAGAGAAATCGGACGGAAAGAGGGCATTGCACTCCCAGTTCCCTTCTTTCTCACAAGCACTATGACGCCGTCGACAAAGCTTCGAGGAAATTCCCCACGAAGGGCCTCGTTGAGGACGTACCCGAGCTCCCGTCCCACAATGTGGAACGCGCGGAGATAGATCTCCCTGGGAATCCCGTCCGGGCCGGGTGACTTCCGAGGTGCCGATTTTTTTACTGCATCAAAGATCTCACTTGGGTTGATTTCCGCCATGCAGTCATTGTTGGCTTCGCAGTCCTCCGGGATAACCCGTCTACTAGTAAAATTGTTATGCGTAACCGTGTTTTCGACCGAGTAGAGGGCCTTGTACTCAGTGTACAGATACTCGGCGATCTCCTCCTCCAAGGCGAGAGTTCTTCCATCGTTGGTCTGGAAGTTCTCAATGACGGTACTTCTCCTCCTCCGCTCTCCCAGCTGGAAGGTGGAAACTTTTTCACCGTCAACGAGGGTTTCGTTTATCCTGGTGAAATGCTGGGAAAAACGCCTCTGTAAGGAGAGTATTTTTCCCTTCACCAAGTTAATCGTCGCCAACTCAGCTGGGTTACTTAGGTATCGATCATATGAGGCTCTCAGCTGAGCATGGAGTATACCCTGATGCAAGCGGAAGTCTTTGTACTTTTCGTTGGTCTTCCAACGAAAGAATGACTTTATCCTGGGCTTGGCGCATTCGACCCACCAAAGCATCCAGGAACCATAATTCCTCCGCTGTCGGACCCAACCACTCCACTTGCATTCGAGTTCCTCCAAGACCTCATCAGATAAAATGTGTGGGCGAAGTTGCCAGTATCCGTTCCTCCGCGGGACCGGAAGAGACTGGAGACTGATCCGCACCGTCAGTGCCTTGTGGTCGGAAAAGGAAACCACGTGCATGTCGGTTGTCCGAAGACGATCCTGTATGCACGCCGACACGTAACAACGATCGATACGTGAGCCCGAACCACGTGTGATGTAGGAAAACTCAACATCGTTTCCTCTGAGAGCTTCCCAACTATCACACAGGCCTATGTTATCCACAGCGTTCTGCAGAGCAAGACCGACACATCCGGCACCCGTTGCGTCCTTTGATTTCAACACGCAGTTGAAATCTCCTGCTAAAATGACGGGTTCCCGTGCATTTCGCAGGTGGAACGGCAACGTGCGCCCGAAGAATTCCTCCCGCTCTGCCCTTCGGTGGCTCCCCGAAGGCGCGTAAACATTGCATAGGGTGGCAGTATCCTCAAGCCGGACGCAGATTAGACGCGAATCTAAGCTGCGTTCGACTTGCGAAAATTTTAAGCGCTCCCGTAAAGCGATCGCTGTTCCTCTCCTGGTTTCATTGACGTTAGAAAGTACAATGAAACCCGGGATGACCAGGTCCGGGGCATATACTTCTTGGAGAAATATTATGTCCAAGTCCATGGTTCGGATGAAGGAAAGGAGTGCATCTAATTTAGTTTGATTTGAAATCGCATTCAGGTTAACTGATGCAATGTTAAAATTAACGTTACATAAGTTGTCCATCTCTAGGCAGTTTAAAAACAAATAAATTGATGTGGGAAGAGTGGTGGTAAGGAAAGGGAGGAGAAAAAGAGGAAGGGATTACCCTACCTTTGTTTGCTTCGGTGGCCGTCCGGGCTTGCGCTTTGCTGCCACGGTCACCGACGAGCTAGAAGCGTCGCTCTCGGTGTCCGCATCAGCCGGGCGCTTCGGGGTATGGGTATCCTCGGGAATATTGGATGGAAGCGGGATGTCGAGCGGGGCTTTGAAAACGATCTCGCCGCTCGATGTTTTGCTCGTGCTGGCAGCTTCCACTGCTGCTACAGCTTTCTCCACTACTACTGCTTTCTCCGCTTGTTGAGCAGTAGTATCCGCGTGCGTGTGTGTGTCCACTGGTGTATGCGAAACCGTATCGATCGTAGCGGCAGCGCTCGCATTCGTTAGACGATCTAACCGCTCTTGCGCTTTGTTCGCTATCGGTCCGCTCTTTACACTTGTTGTCCTCACCGTGGTAGGGACGCTCGTGTTTTTCGGTCCGTGTGTGTCTCGATGCGGTTTTTTCCCACGTGATTGAGGCGACGCGCTTTGCTTCAGTGCACTCGCATACGAATTTTCAATTCGATTTTGTGCACACTTTACACCGTGGTGGACACGCTGCCCACACACACGGCACGTCTGTATTTGACCGCGGTACATCGCCTGGGTCATTTCGCCGCCGATGATGATGTGCGAGTTTATCGGATTCTTTCGTATCATCCGGACTACACGCACACCCATAAGGATACCAGCCAGCGGGGTACCTTCTGGATGACGCTTCTCCCAGATTTCGATGACCTCGCCGTACTTTTGCATCTCTTTCCGAATCTCGTCGTCCGTAACAAAATACGGCAGATCCTGAAGAATGATATCCGAGGCGCCATCTTCCATGGCAATATCGTACGGGTGGAACTTTCCGTCGATGGTTTTGCCGTACTTGCCACGGCACCTGGGACCCGATCACCAAACATCCTTGCTCCGCAAGGTACCGGTTGGTGAGTAGCGATTGTGTGGTGATGATGGGGATGTGGAGATTAAGTCCACCGCGATCTCGTGGTAGCGCCAGCTGGAGTAGAGGAACGCGGATGCCACCAGAGCCGTTCCACAGCAGTGATCCAATCATGTGAGAGACCTTTGCAACGTCCCGCTGCCGAGCGCCACAGACAGACGCGACAAACCACAGCCTGGGGAGCAGGAAGGTGTTGAGAAGCAACACCTTCTGGGCCAGGTTCAGGTCTCTCACACGATGAAGCCAGACCAACTGCCGGAACTTCTGGATCACCACGTCCCAGTTGTGCGCCATGGCCTCGCGGATGTTGTTGGAGAACAATATCCCGAGGAGCCGGAGACGCTCCTCGGTGCGTAGCCATGGGACGTGGATCCTCGTTGCTGGAGTGACGTGTCCGATGTCGATCGCGATGGTCTTCCCCACGTTCAGTCTGGCCCCTGAGCACAGGCCGAACGCCTCGAACGCCTCTCTGACCCGCTCGATTTTGGAAGGGGAGGAAGTAATCACTGAGACATCGTCGGCATATGCATTGATCAGGTCATCCTGATCGCAGCAAATGCTTTCGAGCTCAGTAATGAGGGGATGAAGGTAAAGGACAAACAGATGCATGGAAAGAGGATCGCCCTGTCTGACGGAACGTTGGATGGGGAAGGAAGAGGACAGCTGTCCATTCACAAGCAGACGGGAAGAAGACCGCTCACCAATTGACCTGAGAAGCCCAACCAGCCGGGGACTGAATCCCAGGGAGGTCATGGTCGTCCACAGGAAGTCTCGGTCGACGCGGTCAAACGCCTGCGAGAGGTCGAAGGAAACGAGCTTGCCGCTTTTCTTCCTCCTCTTCAAATCCAGAATTCTCTCCTTAACCGAGAGAACAGCTTGGAAAATGTTTTGCGGCTTGTTGCTGCATTTTTGGACTGGGGAAATTATCTGCCACTTGTCGATGATCCCATCGATCCGTAGCTTTAAAATGCTCGCCAGCAGCTTGTAATCTGTGTTAAGGAGAGAAATCGGACGGAAAGAGGGCATTGCACTCCCAGTTCCCTTCTTTCTCACAAGCACTATGACGCCGTCGACAAAGCTTCGAGGAAATTCCCCACGAAGGGCCTCGTTGAGGACGTACCCGAGCTCCCGTCCCACAATGTGGAACGCGCGGAGATAGATCTCCCTGGGAATCCCGTCCGGGCCGGGTGACTTCCGAGGTGCCGATTTTTTTACTGCATCAAAGATCTCACTTGGGTTGATTTCCGCCATGCAGTCATTGTTGGCTTCGCAGTCCTCCGGGATAACCCGTCTACTAGTAAAATTGTTATGCGTAACCGTGTTTTCGACCGAGTAGAGGGCCTTGTACTCAGTGTACAGATACTCGGCGATCTCCTCCTCCAAGGCGAGAGTTCTTCCATCGTTGGTCTGGAAGTTCTCAATGACGGTACTTCTCCTCCTCCGCTCTCCCAGCTGGAAGGTGGAAACTTTTTCACCGTCAACGAGGGTTTCGTTTATCCTGGTGAAATGCTGGGAAAAACGCCTCTGTAAGGAGAGTATTTTTCCCTTCACCAAGTTAATCGTCGCCAACTCAGCTGGGTTACTTAGGTATCGATCATATGAGGCTCTCAGCTGAGCATGGAGTATACCCTGATGCAAGCGGAAGTCTTTGTACTTTTCGTTGGTCTTCCAACGAAAGAATGACTTTATCCTGGGCTTGGCGCATTCGACCCACCAAAGCATCCAGGAACCATAATTCCTCCGCTGTCGGACCCAACCACTCCACTTGCATTCGAGTTCCTCCAAGACCTCATCAGATAAAATGTGTGGGCGAAGTTGCCAGTATCCGTTCCTCCGCGGGACCGGAAGAGACTGGAGACTGATCCGCACCGTCAGTGCCTTGTGGTCGGAAAAGGAAACCACGTGCATGTCGGTTGTCCGAAGACGATCCTGTATGCACGCCGACACGTAACAACGATCGATACGTGAGCCCGAACCACGTGTGATGTAGGAAAACTCAACATCGTTTCCTCTGAGAGCTTCCCAACTATCACACAGGCCTATGTTATCCACAGCGTTCTGCAGAGCAAGACCGACACATCCGGCACCCGTTGCGTCCTTTGATTTCAACACGCAGTTGAAATCTCCTGCTAAAATGACGGGTTCCCGTGCATTTCGCAGGTGGAACGGCAACGTGCGCCCGAAGAATTCCTCCCGCTCTGCCCTTCGGTGGCTCCCCGAAGGCGCGTAAACATTGCATAGGGTGGCAGTATCCTCAAGCCGGACGCAGATTAGACGCGAATCTAAGCTGCGTTCGACTTGCGAAAATTTTAAGCGCTCCCGTAAAGCGATCGCTGTTCCTCTCCTGGTTTCATTGACGTTAGAAAGTACAATGAAACCCGGGATGACCAGGTCCGGGGCATATACTTCTTGGAGAAATATTATGTCCAAGTCCATGGTTCGGATGAAGGAAAGGAGTGCATCTAATTTAGTTTGATTTGAAATCGCATTCAGGTTAACTGATGCAATGTTAAAATTAACGTTACATAAGTTGTCCATCTCTAGGCAGTTTAAAAACAAATAAATTGATGTGGGAAGAGTGGTGGTAAGGAAAGGGAGGAGAAAAAGAGGAAGGGATTACCCTACCTTTGTTTGCTTCGGTGGCCGTCCGGGCTTGCGCTTTGCTGCCACGGTCACCGACGAGCTAGAAGCGTCGCTCTCGGTGTCCGCATCAGCCGGGCGCTTCGGGGTATGGGTATCCTCGGGAATATTGGATGGAAGCGGGATGTCGAGCGGGGCTTTGAAAACGATCTCGCCGCTCGATGTTTTGCTCGTGCTGGCAGCTTCCACTGCTGCTACAGCTTTCTCCACTACTACTGCTTTCTCCGCTTGTTGAGCAGTAGTATCCGCGTGCGTGTGTGTGTCCACTGGTGTATGCGAAACCGTATCGATCGTAGCGGCAGCGCTCGCATTCGTTAGACGATCTAACCGCTCTTGCGCTTTGTTCGCTATCGGTCCGCTCTTTACACTTGTTGTCCTCACCGTGGTAGGGACGCTCGTGTTTTTGGGTCCGTGTGTGTCTCGATGCGGTTTTTTCCCACGTGATTGAGGCGACGCGCTTTGCTTCAGTGCACTCGCATACGAATTTTCAATTCGATTTTGTGCACACTTTACACCGTGGTGGACACGCTGCCCACACACACGGCACGTCTGTATTTGACCGCGGTACATCGCCTGGGTCATTTCGCCGCCGATGATGATGTGCGAGTTTATCGGATTCTTTCGTATCATCCGGACTACACGCACACCCATAAGGATACCAGCCAGCGGGGTACCTTCTGGATGACGCTTCTCCCAGATTTCGATGACCTCGCCGTACTTTTGCATCTCTTTCCGAATCTCGTCGTCCGTAACAAAATACGGCAGATCCTGAAGAATGATATCCGAGGCGCCATCTTCCATGGCAATATCGTACGGGTGGAACTTTCCGTCGATGGTTTTGCCGTACTTGCCACGGCACCTTTCCACCACTTCCTGTGCCTGCTCCAAAGTGGCCATCTGGATGTACACAGTTGCGTGTATCGACGCAAAATGCACTCGCACAAAATGCTCCTTTGCAATAAGCATCTTTGCGATGAGATCGTAAGTCTCTTCCTTCGACGGCTTAAATTGGAGCTGCGCAAAGCTAATCCTTAGCGCATTCTCCCACTTTCGCACTCCTGCCATTTCCAAATGATGTTTTAGTCTCACAAAAAACAACGTCCTTATCGCTTGGTAGTTGTGAGCGTACTGACACTGTACTCAATTAATATTTTTAAGAATTCTGAATATTTGTCAGAGAAAATTTCAACTATCATAGAAAGCATAACGCTAGCAAACTCGGGCCTAACAAATATATGGTTATTGGGTCAGGATGAGTTAGATTTAACAATTACAGATATAAGAAATTAAAGCTTGCAGTGCATATGACCATCGAAGCCCTAACATACACGAACACAAAGCAATCAGCAGAAATTAACTCGTATTAATTGTAAACTTTCCCCAGATGCAACAAGAGATTAATCAGAATATTCAAATTTTCCCTATCAACAATAAATTTATGAAAAAACATGTACACAATCCCTATCACCTATCCCACCAATCCTCCACATACATCGTTTCTTCTTAATTAATGGCGGACAAGAATAATTACATAAATATATATTGTATTATTTGACTCACCGAATTTGTCCTATTTACATGTACCAACTATGTTTGTTGTATGTTTACCCACCAACTGAAAAAATATAACAGCATTAATTTGGTTCATCTAATAGTGTTGATCGTTTAAAAGGCAATAATTATATTCAACAGCGCTTCAATGGGACTGTACTCAATTAATATTTTTATGAATTCTAAATATTTGTCAGAGAAAATTTCAACTATCATAGAAAGCATAGCGCTAGCAATATCAGGCATGACAAATATACGGTTTTTGGGTCAGGATGAGTTAGATTTAACAATTCAGAGTTGACAGTGAACCACCAGCAACAGCACATCGTTTTTTTTTTCCAGCGCCTTTTTCAATTGGAGCATCAGTTTTCTTTTTCCCGTCCCTTTGCGTTTCCCTTAAGCCGGCTTCTGAATTGAGGGAGCTCGCGATGGAGAAAACGCACGTTATAAAGTGCGATTTCAAGGGGATGCCACGTCCACCCCAGGAGGATGTACATAAATTCGTAAAAGACACCCTAAAGTTGGCGGTGGACGAGGTAGTCCAGCTGCATCTTCTAAGAGCGGAGCCATGGGCAATGGTCACAGTGACCAACCAAAGCACGGCATTGAAGGCGCTAGAGAGGGGCGCCGAAGCAAAAATGTCTATAGGAGGGCAGACATACACAATACCGGTAACCCTGGCCGAAGGGGCGACCACGGTCAGGGTGGAAGATGTGTCGTCGGAGGTTACAACTGAGCAGGTGAGGGACGTACTGGCCAAGTACGGCAAAGTCCTCACAATAAAAAGACCGAAATGGCAGGACAACAGATTCGTGTACGCCAACGCAGCAACGGGACTGGTCATCGCCGTAATGGCAATCAAGGAGGAGATCCCACAAACCCTTCATGGGCTGGGCTACAACGGGGGAAGAGCGTACGTAGCACACCCAGGACAAAAGACCTGCCGTTTCTGCGGTACCACGACCCACCCGGGAAAGTCATGCTCCCAAGCCAGGGAGGGGGGCACCCAGGCAAGGCTGACCAATCCAGGCAGCTACGCCGGGATGCTGATGGGAGCACACTTACGCACAACACAGACCACGGCTACCACAACGGTAGCACGACAGAGCAACCCATCAGCCTATATAGACACTAACCAAAGACCAACAACATCAAATCCTACTACACTGACACCAACACAAAAGACAACAACACAGCAGCCACCAGCACAACAACCACCAACACAACAGCCACTAACACAACAGCCACCAACACGACAAACATCCACACAACAAACAGTAACACAACAAACAGCAACACAACAAACATCAACACAACAAACATCAACACAACAAACATCAACACAACAAACACCAATAACGCAATCAACACAATCGGAGGAAATGGATACGGCCTCTCTGGACCTCACAGAACTGCGCGCAAAATTGGCGAGACGATGCCCTTTCCCAGTCGAAGGTACCACCGAAACTGCAGAGGCGGCCAAGCGCGGCAGAGGTAGACCGCGCACCAAAAACTCCAGTACCCCCAGCAGCAGAAATCAAAGCGTCGAGTTGATAGAAGACCCATAACCCAGACGTATTAAAAAAAAACAAAAAAAACAAAAACAAACAAAAAAAAATAAAAAAAAGAACAAACAAACAAACAAACAGAAACAGAAAATAAGAGAAAAGCCAACAAAATGACGGACGCAGGGAAGATAACCATCCTGCAAACTAACATAAACAGCGTGCCAAAAAACAAAGAAGAGCTTGGAAGACAACTGAGTGCCGGGGACATCACCGTTGCGTGCGTGTTGGAGACTTGGCTCTCAGACGGAGACCCCCGGAGGACATACGCCATCCACGGATATGACATAGTCAGGACAGACAGAGAAGACGGTTACGGCGGCACGTGCATCTATATAAAAAACAACATAAAATACAAGACAAACACAACCTACAGCTCTGAACACACACAGATCACAAACGTCTGCCTCATCCAACCCAAAATGAATATCATAGCCATTTACGCAGCCCCAAGAACCCCCACAGACACACTAGGACAGATAATAAACTCAATTTTCAATGAAAAAAGACATTCGACCAGAACTGTCATAGCCGCCGACCTCAACGCTCACCACACCATGTGGGGAAATGACTGGGACGACGCAAAAGGGAAGATGCTCGCTGAGGCAATCAACGAGTCACACTTCCTGCTGCTTCATAACAATGAACATACTTTTATACCAACGGACAGACAGAAACGTAGCTCGGCTATAGACCTTACCGCTATTTCGGAAGACATAGCAGGATCAAGCTCGAGGACAGTTCTGGACACTCACACAGGCGCGACTAACCACAAAACCATAATCACAACAATAGAAGGACCAAAAAGACAACACAAAGAAACACGGCTAGACCACAAAAAAATCGCAATAGAACTGCAAAAGATCAACACAAACACGTGCACGACATTAAATCAGGTCACAACACGAATCACTCAAATTATAAAATCAAATAGACAACCGATACGCCGACCATTGAAAATCTGGTGGGACCACACGGTGGAAAAAGCGTGGCACCAAAAGAACAAGGCAAGAAGCACGTTCAATAATAATCGAACAGAAGAAAACCAGATCGCGTACAAAAAGAGCCTGGCGAAGTTTAGACTAAAAAAGCGGGAAAACTAAAAAACATAGATGCCGACTCCAATACAAAGGAACTATGGAGACTAATAAACAACCTAGAGGGCAAGACAACCACAAACAAAAAAGAGACTAACCTCGTACACGCAGACAAAGACATCGCCCGGAAATTCCTACAAAACAACTTCCCAAGAAACGGCAAAAGCAGAAAACACATATACCAGGGACTGAGACCCCAGGAAGACATACTAAACATAAGGACGTGGAGGAGGATCTTGCTAAAAAAGAAAAACAGCGCCCCGGGACACGACCATATTTCGTACCACATTCTCAAAGGACTCAACACAGACACCACAGTAAGGCTCATACAGCTTGCAAACGAAATGTGGCAGAAAGGCAAGGTACATAAATATCTTAAAAAAGCAAAGATCATTGCGATACTTAAGCCAAACAAGGACCCGACCACCCCCGACAACTACAGACCGATCGCTCTAATCCCCACCCTAACTAAAGTCATCAACACAGCGGTACTGAGGAAACTTGAAAAACACTGTACAGTCAATAACATCATACCGGACTTTTCATTCGGTTTCAGAGCCAATAGATCTATTCACCAGAGCCTCAACTACATCACCACGGAGATCATCAACAACACCAACCACAACATCATAACAGGCGCAGCTTTCATAGACCTCACTAACGCATACAACAACGTCCGAACCGACGACCTTATCAATATATTAGAAACCGGAAACACGCCACTGGCAATCACCCGCTGGATAGCGGCGGTCCTATATAACCGGACAGTAGAGATCGAAACGGAGGGGACCACGATCAGGAAACTAGTGTCGGATGGGCTGCCCCAAGGCGACGTACTTTCCCCGACACTGTTTAACATATATACTGCAGGAATTCACGCTAAAATGAGACATACACATGCCAAAACCATACAGTACGCGGACGACTTCGTCATCACAGTAACCGGCACCACCAAGCACGAGGTTCAACACAAACTACAAGAAGCAATAGACACGTTTAAAGACGAGGCCAAGAGACTACACCTACCCTTAAACACAGAAAAAACGAAAATCATGTGCTTTGGCCCCGGCATCATCACAGCTACCATAAAAATCGACAACAAACAGATAGAACAAGTTCAAGCATACAAATACCTCGGAACGTGGCTAGACCACAAGCTCACCTTCCGCAAACAGATAGAAAACCTGAAAAGCAAGGCCATGAACAAGCTAAACATCATCAAACGAATTTGCAACAGAAAAAACCAGCTACACCCAAACAAGACGATCGCGGTACACAGAGCCACAATAAGGAGCACGCTGGAGCACGGCGCCTCCTACTACCGTAACAATAAACAAAAAGCCTTCAGCTCGATGAATTCAATTATAAACCAATCCCTACGGAAGGTATCCGGATGCACCAAAACCACCCCAATCAACACACTCATGGCCATCAACGCAGAAATCCCCCTGCACATCAGAGCAGAATTTGTGGCAACAAAGGAACTTGCTAAGAACTTAACCTTCTCCACCGCCAACAGGACCCAGTTAGAACAACTCGCTTTACAAAACAAAAACAAACGAAGAATGTCGTACATCGAACAGATATATGATAAGCACAGAGACATGTTTGATAATATGACGGGAGCCACAGCTAACGACATAGACGAACGGTTACCAGTAATTTACAAAAGCTGCAGAGAAAGTCCAATGAACCCCCTAGAGCGGAAAGCAATGGTCATCAAATACATGCAAGAAATAGCAAAAACAAGGACAAAAAGACCAACAATCTACACGGACGGCAGTAGGACAGAAGAAGGCAGTGGAATCGGCATATACATCCGGCTACACAACGACAAAACCAAATACTGGGCAATAAAACTTAAACTAGCCAACAACACGGGAATAACCTCAATAGAACTTAAAGCAATAGAAACGGCACTAGAAACAGCACAGCAAAACAACATACAACAACCAGTCATCTACACAGACAGCCTGGCAGCATGCCATACCATAGAAGAGAACCAATATAAACCCCACATAGAAACCAACATCTACAACATCCTAAAACTAGGGACCAACTTGAAGGCCGAGATAAGATGGATACCGGCCCACTGCGGAATCGCTGGGAACGAAAGAGCCGACGAGCTGGCCAAAAGAGATACTACGTGCAACAAAACTATCAACAACAAACTCAGAATCACGGACATAGCAAACAGAGCAAGAGAAACCATGGTACTAAACACGAAACAATGGTACCAGAAAATAGGACAAGAAAAGGGCAAGAAGTTCATGGAGTTCCAACCAAACTTCGAAACAACCACATGGCACCAGGACATACCACTCACAGCGGACGAAATAAAAACCACAAACAAACTTTTGGCTGGACACGACCTATCCAAGTACTGGCTAACAGTCATGAAGATCGAACAAGACGGCAACTGCTCAACCTGCCAGGAACCGGACACAGGCAGACACCGAACATTCGAATGTAGGAACTACAACAGACCACCAACAGTAAAATTCTCTGCACTGAAAGCTAAATGGAAAGAAAAATCGGGCAGCACAATCAAAGCAATAACCAGGTTTATTAGACAACAAAAAATAGAGCTATAGTTTACCCCTCCAGCCGACCTACACACGCATCACCAACCGACCACAGCTACCTACCTTAACCAAGTGTATAAAAACCGTGACACCGGCCACCCAAACGAACCAGCCAAAGCGTATAAAAACCTTAACACCGACCAACCAAACCAAAACAATAATCTGTCAGCCAGATGACGTAAAGTCGAAAGGCTTCAATCAGAGCTGGTACGCCTCTGAGTAGGTAAAAGAGGACATAAAGCCCGACAATACCTAGGAGGATATATTCCAACTCGCTGAATAGAAGAAGGAGAAGATTTAACAATTACAGATATAAGAAATTAAAGCTTGCAGTGCATATGACCATCGAAGCCCTAACATACACACACACAAAGCAATCAGCAAAAATGAACTCGTATTAATTGTAAACTTTCCCCAGATGCAACAAGAGATTTATCAGAGAATTCAAATTTTCCCTATCATTCCCCTATAGCAAAATCAGGCTTGACAAATATACGGTTATTGAGTCAGGATGAGTTAGATTTTACAATTACAGAGATAAGAAATTAAAGCTTGCAGTGCATACTATCATCGAAGCCCTAACATACACACACACAAAGCAATCAGCAAAAATGAACTCGTATTAATTGTAAACGTTCCCCAGTTGCAACAAGAGATTTATCAGAACATTCAAATTTTCCCTATCAACAATAAATGTAAGAAACAACATGTACACAATCCCTATCACCTATTCCACAAATCCTCCACATACATCGTTTCTTCTTAATTAATGGCGGACAAGAATAATTACATAAATATATATAATGTATTATTTGACTCACCGAATTTGTCCTATGTACATGTACCAACTATGTTTGTTGTATGTTTACCCACCAACTGAAAAAATACAACAGCATTAATTTGGTTCATCTAATAGTGTTTATCGTTAAAAAGGCAATAAGTATATTGAACAGCGCTTCAATGGGACTGTACTCAATTAATATTTTTACTAGTTTTTTGTAGCCAGGTATCCTGGTGCTCCCAGACCCCTGGTCTCACAGGTTCAAGTTTTATGAACTATCAATAAGGAATACATTGAAAGAAATGAATTCTCAATGTTTTAAACTTATAATTTTGATTTTGATTTTGTTTGATTTTTTTGGTGTTTTGTTGATTGCGTTTGGGATTTTTCACTTCGTGGGGATTCCCATCACGCCATCACGTGCCACACGGTTATGGCATACGCGTGGATCGCAGCATATTTTCACCATCTAAAAAATATATATATAGCTAGCATGATATAATTCATAGTACTCATAGATGAGGAAATATAGAATGATGAGTCGAGGCTCGATGAGGTCTTTACTCCGTGGCGGTCCGCACAAAAAGAGAGCTATTCTCCCGGTTGCATCTCGTACATCGCTTCTCCTGCGAGTCACACCTTTGCACACATGCGTTTACATTACGTATTCCTCTTCTATGGTGCGGAGTGCTGGTGTGCCCTTTCCTTGGCATATAACTATAGTTTGACTAAAATGATCGCACATCGGAAGCGTGATCGTCAGTAAAAGGCTGCAAAGGGCTGGGTAATCCATGATCGTATACTTGGTGCGTTCGATGGCAGCATGACTGTGTTGCTTGACTGAATCTGCTAGAACATAAACGGAACATAGTATTAATGCCCTTGCATCGGAGTTGGCCTGCTGCTATTCTACTAACTGCAACTAACATCTCATACGGTGCAATCTATATTTCGATATACGACTTTGTGTTGTGTGGAACACCCAGCAGCCCCTTTTTCTCCGTACAGCCAGGTCTCCTTCCGTTCCTGATCACCTGCTTTCACCGAGGCTCCCATTGATGTAAACGCAATCGTACTGTAGTAACGGCAAATGTTGTTCATAAACGCGGCCCTATCGAACAGTGCGGTCAATTCGGACGGCGGTTCCTCGAAGGCTGGGCGCACGACTTGCCCCGAGTTGCAGTAGATCATGCCAGTTTCGGTAGGCCAAAGCTAAGCTCCGAATTGATCGCATGGCCGGCCAGGCGGCAGTAGGAGGCACCCTGCCGTTGGATGGACGCAATTGGTAGCTGAGAGCAATTCGCAAGCGTCGCAGATGTCCGGCCCGTGTGGTCGCCACTAAAACAGGACGTCCCATGTTCTACCTCTTAGCCGCAGTAGGTTGAAACGATCGGCCCCTAAACCTGCCTTCTTATCAACCAACACTGGCGACCTTGCTGTAACGGATTTTGATGCTGAGCGCGGCAGTACGGGAGGTTCCGGCTCCATCGACGGCTCTGCTGTTGGCCCTTGCTCGGGCTCCTGTTCCGGCTCCAGCTGCCCTGTGGACTTGGTCGTGTAATGCCGTTGCCAAAGTCGCCGTGTCCGGTCTTTCACCACGCGCACCGCCCGTTCGGCTGCCCTGAGATCGACGTAGGACTGACGCCTGCGTTGCCGTTTCCGTTCTACTTGCTCGTCGTCGAACATCGTGGGCGCCTTTTTATGCACAAAGAACACAATAGCCGAAGCTCGGATGCAGCGAGTTTAGAATTAGCCGAATGCTAGCCTTACTGTTAACGAACTTACTGAACTTCTAAAACTTGAACTGTCGAACTCAATATGTACGGTTGGTCGTGATGACGAAGAGTACAGAGGAAAAAAAATTATTTCACCGGATACTAAAAACACCACAATATTTCAAAACCACAATCGGCGGTACGATAAGTTCTGTTGTCAAAAAAAAAAATCTTTCGCAATTCGACAAACGTGCGATAATATATTAAAGAACAGTGAAAAAAAGTTAAGAGATAAGAAGCAACAAACAAATACGTATCGTCATCATCCGTAACAGTTATTTTAAAATAGTGTAACGTAATAACGTGATCTTGGCATAAAGTGATCGATAAGAACGATCGATAACGTGATAACGCGATCTTGGTATAAAGTGATCGATTAGAACGATCAAATGAGCCAGCACGTGCATTTGTGTGTGTGCTGTGTTTACTCGCCGGCAAGGCAGTGATAGTTATGGTCTGCCCGTAGAACTGTGTTTCACGCGTAGCATAAATGTAACCTTCAGTTTAGTAGGGTAACAGTGCGTGAAAGTGATTTCTTTTATTATCAAAGAAAATCGAAAACCGACGGTCGAGTGAGCCAGTGAACATGTGTGTGTTTTGTTTACTCGCCGGCGAGGCATTGATCATCATAAAGAAAACCTTGAGGTAAGTATGGTTATAGTCGTGAAAGAACGTCTTTTTTATGTTTTAAAGTGTTTTCATGTATGTTTTTTGTTTATGTGTGTGTTTTGTTTACTCGCCGGCAACGCAGTACTCACCTTGAAGAAATGCTTTTAGTAAGTGAGGTAAAGGTGCGTTTAAGTGCGTCTTTTTTATTATTAAGGTGGTTCCTATATATTCAGTCCCGAAAACTGATTATAATCACCGATTCAATCGATCCGACTAAATCACCGATTGGCTGTGTGTTTAGTCAAAAACGGTCGACGGTCGACGGTCGACGATCGACGGTCGAATGTAAACATTGGCATTGTTTTGATTTAAGCGCAGTTAATATAGGGAGTAGATAACGTGATAAAGCGATCTTGGCATAAAGTGATCGATAAGAACGATCGATTGAGCCAGCACACGCATTTGTGTGTGTTGTGTTTAGTCGCCGGCAAGGCACTGCCTTGAAGGTAGTGATCATCATAAAGAAAACCTGCAGGTAAGTATGGGAATAGTGAAAGTGTAACTTTTTTTTTTTTTTTAAAGTCTGTTTCAAGCGACGATCGAGTGAGCCACCGCGGATATGGGTATTTTGTTTTCTCGCCGGCAAGGCAGTAATCTCCATGAAGAGATATATTTAGTAAGTGCGATAAAAGTGCGTCTTTTTTATTGTTAAGGTGTTTTCCTATATTTTTAGTCCTGAAAACTGACGAAAACCGACGACGATCGATTGAGCCAGTGCGCTTGGCTGTGTGTTTTGTTTGTTCGCGCCGGTGTCAAAAACGATTGAGGGCCCAATGTAAACATTAGTCTACGCATTTGTTTTCATCTAAGCGCAATTAATATAGGGAGTAGACTAGTTTTTTGTAGCCAGGTATCCTGGCGCTCCCAGACCCCTGGTCTCACAGATTTAAGTTTTATGAAATATAAATAAAAATACATCGAATGAATTGAATTCTTAGTTTTTTTCAACTTATACAGGCGTTTGCTTGAGATTTTTTGGGTTCTGATGATTGAGTTTGGGATTTTTGTTTTCCCTTCGTGGAGATTCGCTACAACCATCGTGTCATCACGCAGCATTTTTTACCACCTTAAAAAAAGATATAGGAAGCATAATATAATTCATAGAAGCATAAATGAGGAAATATAATTTGACTCAAATGATCGCCCATTTGAAGCATGGTCGTCAGTAAAACTAATCTGTGACAACTAATCCGTGGCCGTATGCTGGGCGCGTTCGATGGCAGCCTGACTTGTTGCTTGACTGAATCTGAAAGAACATAGACGAAGCATAGTTTTAATGCGTAGGATAGATCCTGCAGGATGGCTTGCAGCCTCAGGCAAAAGATGCGCGCCGCTAGGTCAGGTCGGTCGGTGGCTTGCCCGTCCAAAGATGTTGCGTGATCTCGGGACATCGACGATTGCATCCTCCTGGTCCTGGTAATGGGTGCGCATGTATTGGTCGCTACCGACGATCAATGGCGGCAGGAACCATCGATCGACCCTGTGCCAACCGATAGGTGGCGTCCGTTCCCTTCCTCGGCTCCACCATGGCTGTGGCGACCTGATCACTCATCGTGATGATTCGCTGATTTGCCCCACGACGTCGCTTGGCAATACCTTTGGTCCAAGCGACCTCGCCGTATGGGTGCAACAACGGACACTCCTGACGACCATATGGTTCTACTTGACCGCCTGTTTCAGGAGGACGGTTCTTGCACCATCAGATCGGGACGTATCGTTATCTTTATCCTGGCGGATCGATTAGGGTGCCCGCCACTTCATCCGCTGTTGGCCCATTGTAGCGACGTCGGTCGAGCTCGGGTATGCGGCTTCGGATGAAGAAATGGCATGATGCCGTCTGCTCATTTCCCTCGGCTCCTCCAGGCGGCCCACGGTTATGCACCCCTCATACGGATGGTGTTCGGCCAGGGTGCGTGTGATTTTGGCAACGATGTCGCTGCCAAGCTCTACTTGCGGGAACATGTTGGTCCGTGCATTTACTCTGGCGTCGAAGATGGCCTGCTGCTCTTCCTGCGCATCGTAATAGTAGAGCTGGGCGTAAGCAGGTGTCCGATCGAGTGGGCACTCCATTGAACCAATCCGGTGGCAGAGAGTTCCCTGAATACGGAAGGGAACCGGCCCTCTCTCTCCTTTCAGCAAGGTCTCATCCTGCCGTACCCGATCACCTGCTTTCACAGAGGCCCAATTGGATGTAAATGCAAACGCACTGTTGTACCGCCGAATGTTGTCCATAAAACGCGGGCTTATCGAACAGTGCGGTCAACTCGGGCGGCGGTTCCTCGAAGGCGGGGAGCACGACTTGCAGTAGATCATGCCAGTTTCGGTAGGCCAAAACTAAGTCAATCGCATGGTCGGCCAGGCGGCAGTAGAAGGCGCCCTTCCGTTGGATGGCCACAATCGTCGTGTTACTGAGAGCAATTCGCAAGCGTCGCAGACTTCTGGCCCGTGTAGTCGCCACTAAAACACGACGTCCCATAATCTCCCTCTTAGCCGCAGAAGATTCAAACGATCGGCCCCTAACCCTGCCTTCTTATCAACCAACACTGGCAGCCTTGCTACAACGGATGTTGATGCTGGGCGCGGCAGTACGGGAGGTTCCCGCTCCATCGACGGCCCTGCTGCTGGCCCTTGCTCGGTCTCCTGCTCCGGCTCCGGCTGCCCTGTGGACTCGGTCGTGTAATGGCGTTGCCAAATTTGCCGTGTCCGGCCTCACACCACGCGCACCGCCCGTTGGCCCACTGTCTCCGCTGCCCTGAGATCGGCGTAGGACTTGCGTTGCGTTGCCGTTTCCGTTCCACTTGCTCGTCGTCGAACATTGTGGGCACTTTTTTTTAACTAAAAAAAACACAATAGCCCAAGGTCGGATGCAGAGAGTAATTAGCAAAAATGCTAACCTTAACAGTAACGAACTTACTTTAATGAACTTCTAAAACTTGCACTGTCGATCTCAATTTGTACTATTGATCGCGATGACGATGAGTACAAAGGAAAAGAATTATTTAAACGGCATGCTTCGCTTACCTTAAATAACTTCTATAAGCACTGGTTCACTGATAATAATTTTTGGATTGAATCTCGATGAGAGAGCGCTTCAATACACTTTTCGTTTCTGGGTAGGCACGTGAACCAAAGCCTGTTTAGATATAACGTGACAACACCAATGTGCAGCACACAGAATACAAACCATACGCACTGCATAAAGAATATCATCTACAGTTCAATATTGCCGAACCATCAACGGCGGTGCGGTAAGATCTGTTTCCCTAACAAATATCGTTCGCCAATCTGCTTTACATGCATACATTTTAAAGCGAAGTGAAAAGAAGAGCAGAGAGAAAGCAGCATACGATTTGGTCATCAAATACGTATCAACGTCAACCGTAACAGTTATTTTAAAATGGTTTAACGTGATAACGTGAACTTGGTATAAAGTGATCGATAAAAACGATCGATTGAGCCAGCGCGCATTTGTTTAACCTTCAGTTAAATAGGGTAAAGGGTGCGTGAAATTGCTTTCATTTCACGTGATTCATTTTGCTATCCTTTGTTTAAGTTCTAAATTCGAAAACTGCCGGTAAAGTGAGCCAGCGCGGTTGTTGGTATGTTCTTTTCTCGCCGGCAAGCCAGTAATCTCCATGCAGAGATGCTTTTAGTAAGTGAGGTAAAAGTTCGTCTTTTTTATTGTTAAGGTGTTTTCCTATATTTTTAGTCCTGAAAACTGACGAAAACCGACGACGATCGATTGAGCCAGTGCGCTTGGCTTGTTTTGTTTATTCGCGCCGCTGTCAAAAACGATTGAGGGCCCAATGTAAACATTAGTCTAAAGAACTAATGTAAACATTAGTCTACGCATTTGTTTTGATCTAAGCGCAATTAATATAGGGAGTAGATGAATTCTGAATATTTGTCAGAGAAAATTTCAACTATCATAGAAAGCATAGCGCTAGCAAAATCAGGCTTGACTAATATACGGTTATTGAGTCAGGATGAGTTAGATTTAACAATTACAGAGATAAGAAATTAAAGCTTGCAGTGCATACTATCATCGAAGCCCTAACATACACACACACAAAGCAATCAGCAAAAATGAACTCGTATTAATTGTAAACGTTCCCCAGTTGCAACAAGAGATTTATCAGAACATTCAAATTTTCCCTATCAACAATAAATGTAAGAAACAACATGTACACAATCCCTATCACCTATTCCACAAATCCTCCACATACATCGTTTCTTCTTAATTAATGGCGGACAAGAATAATTACATAAATATATATAATGTATTATTTGACTCACCGAATTTGTCCTATGTACATGTACCAACTATGTTTGTTGTATGTTTACCCACCAACTGAAAAAATACAACAGCATTAATTTGGTTCATCTAATAGTGTTTATCGTTAACAAGGCAATAACTATATTCAACAGCGCTTCAATGGGACTGTACTCAATTAATATTTTTATGAATTCTGAATATTTGTCAGAGAAAATTTCAACTATCATAGAAAGCATAGCGCTAGCAAAATCAGGCTTGACAAATATACGGTTATTGAGTCAGGATGAGTTAGATTTAACAATTACAGATATAAGAAATTAAAGCTTGCAGTGCATACGGTCATCGAAGCCCTAACATACACAAACACAAAGCAATCAGCAAAAATGAACTCGTATTAATTGTAAACGTTCCCCAGTTGCAACAAGAGATTTATCAGAGAATTCAAATTTTCCCTATCAACAATAAATGTAAGAAACAACATGTACACAATCCCTATCACCTATTCCACAAATCCTCCACATACATCGTTTCTTCTTAATTAATGGCGGACAAGAATAATTACATAAATATATATAATGTATTATTTGACTCACCGAATTTGTCCTATGTACATGTACCAACTATGTTTGTTGTATGTTTACCCAGCAACTGAAAAAATACAACAGCATTAATTTGGTTCACCTAATAGTGTTTATCGTTAAAAGGCAATAACTATAATCAACAGCGCTTCAATGGGACTGTACTCAATTAATATTTTTATGAATTCTAAATATTTGTCAGAGAAAATTTCAACTATCATAGAAAGCATAGCGCTAGCAATATCAGGCATGACAAATAAACGGTTTTTGGGTCAGGATGAGTTAGATTTAACAATTACAGATATAAGAAATTAAAGCTTACAGTGCATATGACCATCGAAGCCCTAACATACACACACACAAAGCAATCAGCAAAAATGAACTCGTATTAATTGTAAACGTTCCCCAGTTGCAACAAGAGATTTATCAGAACATTCAAATTTTCCCTATCAACAATAAATGTAAGAAACAACATGTACACAATCCCTATCACCTATTCCACAAATCCTCCACATACATCGTTTCTTCTTAATTAATGGCGGACAAGAATAATTACATAAATATATATAATGTATTATTTGACTCACCGAATTTGTCCTATGTACATGTACCAACTATGTTTGTTGTATGTTTACCCACCAACTGAAAAAATACAACAGCATTAATTTGGTTCATCTAATAGTGTTTATCGTTAAAAAGGCAATAACTATAATCAACAGCGCTTCAATGGGACTGTACTCAATTAATACTTTTATGAATTCTAAATATTTGTCAGACAAAATTTCAACTATCATAGAAAGCATAGCCGTTAGCAAAATCAGGCTTGACAAATATACGGTTATTGAGTCAGGATGAGTTAGATTTAACAATTACAGAGATAAGAAATTAAAGCCTGCAGTGCATACTATCATCGAAGCCCTAACATACACACACACAAAGCAATCAGCAAAAATGAACTCGTATTAATTGTAAACGTTCCCCAGTTGCAACAAGAGATTTATCAGAACATTCAAATTTTCCCTATCAACAATAAATGTAAGAAACAACATGTACACAATCCCTATCACCTATTCCACAAATCCTCCACATACATCGTTTCTTCTTAATTAATGGCGGACAAGAATAATTACATAAATATATATAATGTATTATTTGACTCACCGAATTTGTCCTATGTACATGTACCAACTATGTTTGTTGTATGTTTACCCACCAACTGAAAAAATACAACAGCATTAATTTGGTTCATCTAATAGTGTTTATCGTTAAAAAGGCAATAACTATATTGAACAGTGCTTCAATGGGACTGTACTCAATTAATATTTTTATGAATTCTAAATATTTGTCAGAGAAAATTTCAACTATCATAGAAAGCATAGCGCTAGCAAAATCAGGTTTGACTAATATACGGTTATTGAGTCAGGATGAGTTAGATTTAACAATTACAGATATAAGAAATTAAAGCTTGCAGTGCATATGACCATCGAAGCCCTAACATACACGAACACAAAGCAATCAGCAAAAATTAACTCGTATTAATTGAAAACTTTCCCCAGATGCAGCAAGAGATTTATCAGAACATTCAAATTGTCCCTATCAACAATAAATGTATGAAAAAACATGTACACAATCCCTATCACCTATCCCACAAATTCTCCACATTCATCGTTTCTTCTTAATTAATGGCGGACAAGAATAATTACATAAATATATATAATGTATTATTTGACTCACCGAATTTGTCCTATGTACATGTACCAACTATGTTTGTTGTATGTTTACCCACCAACTGAAAAAATACAACAGCATTAATTTGGTTCATCTAATAGTGTTGATCGTTTAAAAGGCAATAGCTATATTCAACAGCGCTTCAATGGGACTGTACTCAATTAATATTTTTAAGAATTCTGAATATTTGTCAGAGAAAATTTCAACTATCATAGAAAGCATAACGCTAGCAAAATCGGGCCTTAGAAATATATGGTTATTGGGTCAGGATGAGTTAGATTTAACAATTACAGATATAAGAAATTAAAGCTTGCAGTGCATATGACCATCGAAGCCCTAACATACACGAACACAAAGCAATCAGCAGAAATTAACTCGTATTAATTGTAAACTTTCCCCAGATGCTACAAGAGATTAATCAGAAAATTAAAATTTTCCCTATCAACAATAAATGTATGAAAAAACATGTACACAATCCCTATCACCTATCCCACCAATCCTCCACATACATCGTTTCTTCTTAATTAATGGCGGACAAGAATAATTACATAAATATATATAATGTATTATTTGACTCACCGAATTTGTCCTATGTACATGTACCAACTATGTTTGTTGTATGTTTACCCACCAACTGAAAAAATACAACAGCATTAATTTGGTTCATCTAATAGTGTTGATCGTTTAAAAGGCAATAACTATATTCAACAGCGCTTCAATGGGACTGTACTCAATTAATATTTTTAAGAATTCTGAATATTTGTCAGAGAAAATTTCTACTATCATAGAAAGCATAGCGCTAGCAAAATCAGGTTTGACAAATATCAAACAATTAGAGAGATAAGAAATTAAAGCTTGCAGTGCATACGGTCATCGAAGCCCTAACATACACACGCACAAAGCAATCAGCAAAAATGAACTCGTATTAATTATAAACGTTCCCAAGTTGCAACAAGAGATTTATCAGAGAATTCAAATTTTTCCTATCAACAATGAATGTAAGAAACAACATGAACACAATCCCTATCACCTATTCCACAAATCCTCCACATACATCGTTTCTTCTTAATTAATGGCGGACAAGAATAATTACATAAATATATATAATGTATTATTTGACTCACCGAATTTGTCCTATGTACATGTACCAACTATGTTTGTTGTATGTTTACCCACCAACTGAAAAAATACAACAGCATTAATTTGGTTCATCTAATAGTGTTTATCGTTAAAAAGGCAATAACTATATTGAACAGTGCTTCAATGGGACTGTACTCAATTAATATTTTTATGAATTCTAAATATTTGTCAGAGAAAATTTCAACTATCATAGAAAGCATAGCCGTTAGCAAAATCAGGCTTGACTAATATACGGTTATTGAGTCAGGATGAGTTAGATTTAACAATTACAGAGATAAGAAATTAAAGCCTGCAGTGCATACTATCATCGAAGCCCTAACATACACACACACAAAGCAATCAGCAAAAATGAACTCGTATTAATTGTAAACGTTCCCCAGTTGCAACAAGAGATTTATCAGAGAATTCAAATTTTCCCTATCTACAATAAATGTAAGAAACAACATGTACACAATCCCTATCACCTATTCCACAAATCCTCAACATACATCGTTTCTTCTTAATTAATGGCGGACAAGAATAATTACATAAATATATATAATGTATTATTTGACTCACCGAATTTGTCCTATGTACATGTACCAACTATGTTTGTTGTATGTTTACCCACCAACTGAAAAAATACAACAGCATTAATTTGGTTCATCTAATAGTGTTATTCGTTAAAAAGGCAATAACTATATTGAACAGTGCTTCAATGGGACTGTACTCAATTAATATTTTTATGAATTCTAAATATTTGTCAGAGAAAATTTCAACTATCATAGAAAGCATAGTGCTAGCAAAATCAGGCTTGACTAATATACGGTTATTGAGTCAGGATGAGTTAGATTTAACAATTACAGAGATAAGAAATTAAAGCTTGCAGTGCAAACTATCATCGAAGCCCTAACATACACACACACAAAGCAATTAGCAAAAATGAACTCGTATTAATTGTAAACTTTCCCCAGATGCAACAAGAGATTTATCAGAGAATTCAAATTTTCCCTATCATTCCCCTATAGCAAAATCAGGCTTGACAAATATACGGTTATTGAGTCAGGATGAGTTAGATTTAACAATTACAGAGATAAGAAATTAAAGCTTGCAGTGCATACTATCATCGAAGCCCTAACATACACACACACAAAGCAATCAGCAAAAATGAACTCGTATTAATTGAAAACTTTCCCCAGATGCAACAAGAGATTTATCAGAACATTCAAATAGTCCCTATCAACAATAAATGTATGAAAAGACATGTACACAATCCCTATCACCTATTCCACAAATTCTCCACATTCGTCGTTTCTTCTTAATTAATGGCGGACAAGAATAATTACATAAATATATATAATGTATTATTTGACTCACCGAATTTGTCCTATGTACATGTACCAACTATGTTTGTTGTATGTTAACCCACCAACTGAAAAAATACAACAGCATTAATTTGGTTCATCTAATAGTGTTGATCGTTTAAAAGGCAATAACTATATTCAACCGCGCTTCAATTTTTTTTTTTTAAAAGAACATTTATTAATGGGTGTACAATGTTTCTTACATACTATTATATCAAATACATGGGTTTTGTTCCCGTCGCACGTGTTGGACGGGAAACAGAGACATTACTTTACATACTTAATTTACAAAGAACATGAAAGGACATCTACATCAATCGCAACATCATTGTTTCCAATGATGTGGATGATGTAGTTTGAAAAAACGGAGAGTACTGCACTGCGTGTGCCCGCTCTTATCCTGTTTAGAGCGGGCCAGTGCAGGTCGACAAAACGAAAATGGGACCCTGCAGCAACTTGTTGCAGTCGGGTCTGCAGGATGTCCCACGCTAACGCAACGCGTGGACATGCTGCAAACTTGTGCTCCAGGGTCTCAACAGCGGTACAAAACGGGCAGGTTGGTGCGTCGGCTCTACCGGCTCGGAAAAGATGCTCCGCGTGCGAGATCTTCCCGTTTGCCAGCAGGTAGAGGGCGGAACGTTGTGCAGACGTCAGCATCCTGGAGCTTATGTTTCCCCACACTCTTCTCCACAGCGTGTGTGGGGAAGCTCCAACCACCCTTGGGTCCGGTAGGGCGTTTGTTGCTGCGCGTCGCAGTCCTCGTGTTGATGGCGATCGTCGGAGGGTCTCTGGCACGTATGCCAGGTGCTGGATAACCTTGCGGAGGCAAGGGTAAGACGACGGGACGGAGTTGGTGTCGGGTGGGTTCCCAGCATTGGCGATATGCTGGGACCCGATCATCAAACATCCTTGCTCCGCAAGGTACCGGTTGGTGAGCAGCGATTGTGTGGTGATGCTGGGGATGTGGAGATTAAGTCCACCGCGATCTCGTGGCAGCGCCAGCTGGAGTAGAGGAACGCGGATGCCACCAGAGCCGTTCCACAGCAGTGATCCGATCGTGTGAGAGACCTTTGCAACGTCCCGCTGCCTAGCGCCACAGACAGACGCTACAAACCACAGCCTGGGGAGCAGGAAGGTGTTAAGAAGCAACACCTTCTGGGCCAGGTTCAGGTCTCTCACACGATGAAGCCAGACCAACTGCCGGAACTTCTGAATCACCACGTCCCAGTTGTGCGCCATGGCCTCGCGGATGTTGTTGGAGAACAATATCCCGAGGAGCCGGAGACGCTCCTCGGTGCGTAGCCATGGGACGTGGATCCTCGTTGCTGGAGTGACGTGTCCGATGTCGATCGCGATGGTCTTCCCCACGTTCAGTCTGGCCCCTGAGCACAGGCCGAACGCCTCGAACGCCTCTCTGACCCGCTCGATTTTGGAAGGGGAGGAAGTAATCACTGAGACATCGTCGGCATATGCATTGATCAGGTCATCCTGATCGCAGCAAATGCTTTCGAGCTCAGTAATGAGGGGATGAAGGTAAAGGACAAACAGATGCATGGAAAGAGGATCGCCCTGTCTGACGGAACGTTGGATGGGGAAGGAAGAGGACAGCTGTCCATTCACAAGCAGACGGGAAGAAGACCGCTCACCAATTGACCTGAGAAGCCCAACCAGCCGGGGACTGAATCCCAGGGAGGTCATGGTCGTCCACAGGAAGTCTCGGTCGACGCGGTCAAACGCCTGCGAGAGGTCGAAGGAAACGAGCTTGCCGCTTTTCTTCCTCCTCTTCAAATCCAGAATTCTCTCCTTAACCGAGAGAACAGCTTGGAAAATGTTTTGCGGCTTGTTGCTGCATTTTTGGACTGGGGAAATTATCTGCCACTTGTCGATGATCCCATCGACCCGTAGCTTTAAAATTCTCGCCAGCAGCTTGTAATCTGTGTTAAGGAGAGAAATCGGACGGAAAGAGGGCATTGCACTCCCAGTTCCCTTCTTTCTCACAAGCACTATGACGCCGTCGACAAAGCTTCGAGGAAATTCCCCACGAAGGGCCTCGTTGAGGACGTACCCGAGCTCCCGTCCCACAATGTGGAACGCGCGGAGATAGATCTCCCTGGGAATCCCGTCCGGGCCGGGTGACTTCCGAGGTGCCGATTTTTTTACTGCATCAAAGATCTCACTTGGGTTGATTTCCGCCATGCAGTCATTGTTGGCTTCGCAGTCCTCCGGGATAACCCGTCTACTAGTAAAATTGTTATGCGTAACCGTGTTTTCGACCGAGTAGAGGGCCTTGTACTCAGTGTACAGATACTCGGCGATCTCCTCCTCCAAGGCGAGAGTTCTTCCATCGTTGGTCTGGAAGTTCTCAATGACGGTACTTCTCCTCCTCCGCTCTCCCAGCTGGAAGGTGGAAACTTTTTCACCGTCAACGAGGGTTTCGTTTATCCTGGTGAAATGCTGGGAAAAACGCCTCTGTAAGGAGAGTATTTTTCCCTTCACCAAGTTAATCGTCGCCAACTCAGCTGGGTTACTAAGGTATCGATCATATGAGGCTCTCAGCTGAGCATGGAGTATACCCTGATGCAAGCGGAAGTCTTTGTACTTTTCGTTGGTCTTCCAACGAAAGAATGACTTTATCCTGGGCTTGGCGCATTCGACCCACCAAAGCATCCAGGAACCATAATTCCTCCGCTGTCGGACCCAACCACTCCACTTGCATTCGAGTTCCTCCAAGACCTCATCAGATAAAATGTGTGGGCGAAGTTGCCAGTATCCGTTCCTCCGCGGGACCGGAAGAGACTGGAGACTGATCCGCACCGTCAGTACCTTGTGGTCGGAAAAGGAAACCACGTGCATGTCGGTTGTCCGAAGACGATCCTGTATGCACGCCGACACGTAACAACGATCGATACGTGAGCCCGAACCACGTGTGATGTAGGAAAACTCAACATCGTTTCCTCTGAGAGCTTCCCAACTATCACACAGGCCTATGTTATCCACAGCGTTCTGCAGAGCAAGACCGACACTTCCGGCACCCGTTGCGTCCTTTGATTTCAACACGCAGTTGAAATCTCCTGCTAAAATGACGGGTTCCCGTGCATTTCGCAGGTGGAACGGCAACGTGCGCCCGAAGAATTCCTCCCGCTCTGCCCTTCGGTGGCTCCCCGAAGGCGCGTAAACATTGCATAGGGTGGCAGTATCCTCAAGCCGGACGCAGATTAGACGCGAATCTAAGCTGCGTTCGACTTGCGAAAATTTTAAGCGCTCCCGTAAAGCAATCGCTGTTCCTCTCCTGGTTTCATTGACGTTAGAAAGTACAATGAAACCCGGGATGACCAGGTCCGGGGCATATACTTCTTGGAGAAATATTATGTCCAAGTCCATGGTTCGGATGAAGGAAAGGAGTGCATCTAATTTAGTTTGATTTGAAATCGCATTCAGGTTAACTGATGCAATGTTAAAATTAACGTTACATAAGTTGTCCATCTCTAGGCAGTTTAAAAACAAATAAATTGATGTGGGAAGAGTGGTGGTAAGGAAAGGGAGGAGAAAAAGAGGAAGGGATTACCCTACCTTTGTTTGCTTCGGTGGCCGTCCGGGCTTGCGCTTTGCTGCCACGGTCACCGACGAGCTAGAAGCGTCGCTCTCGGTGTCCGCATCAGCCGGGCGCTTCGGGGTATGGGTATCCTCGGGAATATTGGATGGAAGCGGGATGTCGAGCGGGGCTTTGAAAACGATCTCGCCGCTCGATGTTTTGCTCGTGCTGGCAGCTTCCACTGCTGCTACAGCTTTCTCCACTACTACTGCTTTCTCCGCTTGTTGAGCAGTAGTATCCGCGTGCGTGTGTGTGTCCACTGGTGTATGCGAAACCGTATCGATCGTAGCGGCAGCGCTCGCATTCGTTAGACGATCTAACCGCTCTTGCGCTTTGTTCGCTATCGGTCCGCTCTTTACACTTGTTGTCCTCACCGTGGTAGGGACGCTCGTGTTTTTCGGTCCGTGTGTGTCTCGATGCGGTTTTTTCCCACGTGATTGAGGCGACGCGCTTTGCTTCAGTGCACTCGCATACGAATTTTCAATTCGATTTTGTGCACACTTTACACCGTGGTGGACACGCTGCCCACACACACGGCACGTCTGTATTTGACCGCGGTACATCGCCTGGGTCATTTCGCCGCCGATGATGATGTGCGAGTTTATCGGATTCTTTCGTATCATCCGGACTACACGCACACCCATAAGGATACCAGCCAGCGGGGTACCTTCTGGATGACGCTTCTCCCAGATTTCGATGACCTCGCCGTACTTTTGCATCTCTTTCCGAATCTCGTCGTCCGTAACAAAATACGGCAGATCCTGAAGAATGATATCCGAGGCGCCATCTTCCATGGCAATATCGTACGGGTGGAACTTTCCGTCGATGGTTTTGCCGTACTTGCCACGGCACCTTTCCACCACTTCCTGTGCCTGCTCCAAAGTGGCCATCTGGATATACACAGTTGCGTGTATCGACGCAAAATGCACTCGCACAAAATGCTCCTTTGCAATAAGCATCTTTGCGATGAGATCGTAAGTCTCTTCCTTCGACGGCTTAAATTGGAGCTGCGCAAAGCTAATCCTTAGCGCATTCTCCCACTTTCGCACTCCTGCCATTTCCAAATGATGTTTTAGTCTCACAAAAAACAACGTCCTTATCGCTTGGTAGTTGTGAGCGTACTGACACTGTACTCAATTAATATTTTTAAGAATTCTGAATATTTGTCAGAGAAAATTTCAACTATCATAGAAAGCATAACGCTAGCAAAATCGGGCCTAACAAATATATGGTTATTGGGTCAGGATGAGTTAGATTTAACAATTACAGATATAAGAAATTAAAGCTTGCAGTGCATATGACCATCGAAGCCCTAACATACACGAACACAAAGCAATCAGCAGAAATTAACTCGTATTAATTGTAAACTTTCCCCAGATGCAACAAGAGATTAATCAGAATATTCAAATTTTCCCTATCAACAATAAATGTATGAAAAAACATGTACACAATCCCTATCACCTATCCCACCAATCCTCCACATACATCGTTTCTTCTTAATTAATGGCGGACAAGAATAATTACATAAATATATATAATGTATTATTTGACTCACCGAATTTGTCCTATTTACATGTACCAACTATGTTTGTTGTATGTTTACCCACCAACTGAAAAAATATAACAGCATTAATTTGGTTCATCTAATAGTGTTGATCGTTTAAAAGGCAATAATTATATTCAACAGCGCTTCAATGGGGCTGTACTCAATTAATATTTTTATGAATTCTAAATATTTGTCAGAGAAAATTTCAACTATCATAGAAAGCATAGCGCTAGCAAAATCAGGCATGACAAATATACGGTTTTTGGGTCAGGATGAGTTAGATTTAACTATTACAGATATAAGAAATTAAAGCTTGCAGTGCATATGACCATCGAAGCCCTAACATACACACACACAAAGCAATCAGCAAAAATGAACTCGTATTAATTGTAAACTTTCCCCAGATGCAACAAGAGATTTATCAGAGAATTCAAATTTTCCCTATCATTCCCCTATAGCAAAATCAGGCTTGACTAATATACGGTTATTGAGTCAGGATGAGTTAGATTTAACAATTACAGAGATAAGAAATTAAAGCTTGCAGTGCATACTATCATCGAAGCCCTAACATACACACACACAAAGCAATCAGCAAAAATGAACTCGTATTAATTGTAAACGTTCCCCAGTTGCAACAAGAGATTTATCAGAACATTCAAATTTTCCCTATCAACAATAAATGTAAGAAACAACATGTACACAATCCCTATCACCTATTCCACAAATCCTCCACATACATCGTTTCTTCTTAATTAATGGCGGACAAGAATAATTACATAAATATATATAATGTATTATTTGACTCACCGAATTTGTCCTATTTACATGTACCAACTATGTTTGTTGTATGTTTACCCACCAACTGAAAAAATATAACAGCATTAATTTGGTTCATCTAATAGTGTTGATCGTTTAAAAGGCAATAATTATATTCAACAGCGCTTCAATGGGGCTGTACTCAATTAATATTTTTATGAATTCTAAATATTTGTCAGAGAAAATTTCAACTATCATAGAAAGCATAGCGCTAGCAAAATCAGGCATGACAAATATACGGTTTTTGGGTCAGGATGAGTTAGATTTAACTATTACAGATATAAGAAATTAAAGCTTGCAGTGCATATGACCATCGAAGCCCTAACATACACACACACAAAGCAATCAGCAAAAATGAACTCGTATTAATTGTAAACTTTCCCCAGATGCAACAAGAGATTTATCAGAGAATTCAAATTTTCCCTATCATTCCCCTATAGCAAAATCAGGCTTGACTAATATACGGTTATTGAGTCAGGATGAGTTAGATTTAACAATTACAGAGATAAGAAATTAAAGCTTGCAGTGCATACTATCATCGAAGCCCTAACATACACACACACAAAGCAATCAGCAAAAATGAACTCGTATTAATTGTAAACGTTCCCCAGATGCAACAAGAGATTTATCAGAGAATTCAAATTTTCCCTATCAACAATAAATGTAAGAAACAACATGTACACAATCCCTATCACCTATCCCACCAATCCTCCACATACATCGTTTCTTCTTAATTAATGGCGGACAAGAATAATTACATAAATATATATTGTATTATTTGACTCACCGAATTTGTCCTATTTACATGTACCAACTATGTTTGTTGTATGTTTACCCACCAACTGAAAAAATATAACAGCATTAATTTGGTTCATCTAATAGTGTTGATCGTTTAAAAGGCAATAATTATATTCAACAGCGCTTCAATGGGACTGTACTCAATTAATATTTTTATGAATTCTAAATATTTGTCAGAGAAAATTTCAACTATCATAGAAAGCATAGCGCTAGCAATATCAGGCATGACAAATATACGGTTTTTGGGTCAGGATGAGTTAGATTTAACAATTCAGAGTTGACAGTGAACCACCAGCAACAGCACATCGTTTTTTTTTTCCAGCGCCTTTTTCAATTGGAGCATCAGTTTTCTTTTTCCCGTCCCTTTGCGTTTCCCTTAAGCCGGCTTCTGAATTGAGGGAGCTCGCGATGGAGAAAACGCACGTTATAAAGTGCGATTTCAAGGGGATGCCACGTCCACCCCAGGAGGATGTACATAAATTCGTAAAAGACACCCTAAAGTTGGCGGTGGACGAGGTAGTCCAGCTGCATCTTCTAAGAGCGGAGCCATGGGCAATGGTCACAGTGACCAACCAAAGCACGGCATTGAAGGCGCTAGAGAGGGGCGCCGAAGCAAAAATGTCTATAGGAGGGCAGACATACACAATACCGGTAACCCTGGCCGAAGGGGCGACCACGGTCAGGGTGGAAGATGTGTCGTCGGAGGTTACAACTGAGTAGGTGAGGGACGTACTGGCCAAGTACGGCAAAGTCCTCACAATAAAAAGACCGAAATGGCAGGACAACAGATTCGTGTACGCCAACGCAGCAACGGGACTGGTCATCGCCGTAATGGCAATCAAGGAGGAGATCCCACAAACCCTTCATGGGCTGGGCTACAACGGGGGAAGAGCGTACGTAGCACACCCAGGACAAAAGACCTGCCGTTTCTGCGGTACCACGACCCACCCGGGAAAGTCATGCTCCCAAGCCAGGGAGGGGGGCACCCAGGCAAGGCTGACCAATCCAGGCAGCTACGCCGGGATGCTGATGGGAGCACACTTACGCACAACACAGACCACGGCTACCACAACGGTAGCACGACAGAGCAACCCATCAGCCTATATAGACACTAACCAAAGACCAACAACATCAAATCCTACTACACTGACACCAACACAAAAGACAACAACACAGCAGCCACCAGCACAACAACCACCAACACAACAGCCACTAACACAACAGCCACCAACACGACAAACATCCACACAACAAACAGTAACACAACAAACAGCAACACAACAAACATCAACACAACAAACATCAACACAACAAACATCAACACAACAAACACCAATAACGCAATCAACACAATCGGAGGAAATGGATACGGCCTCTCTGGACCTCACAGAACTGCGCGCAAAATTGGCGAGACGATGCCCTTTCCCAGTCGAAGGTACCACCGAAACTGCAGAGGCGGCCAAGCGCGGCAGAGGTAGACCGCGCACCAAAAACTCCAGTACCCCCAGCAGCAGAAATCAAAGCGTCGAGTTGATAGAAGACCCATAACCCAGACGTATTAAAAAAAAACAAAAAAAACAAAAACAAACAAAAAAAAATAAAAAAAAGAACAAACAAACAAACAAACAGAAACAGAAAATAAGAGAAAAGCCAACAAAATGACGGACGCAGGGAAGATAACCATCCTGCAAACTAACATAAACAGCGTGCCAAAAAACAAAGAAGAGCTTGGAAGACAACTGAGTGCCGGGGACATCACCGTTGCGTGCGTGTTGGAGACTTGGCTCTCAGACGGAGACCCCCGGAGGACATACGCCATCCCCGGATATGACATAGTCAGGACAGACAGAGAAGACGGTTACGGCGGCACGTGCATCTATATAAAAAACAACATAAAATACAAGACAAACACAACCTACAGCTCTGAACACACACAGATCACAAACGTCTGCCTCATCCAACCCAAAATGAATATCATAGCCATTTACGCAGCCCCAAGAACCCCCACAGACACACTAGGACAGATAATAAACTCAATTTTCAATGAAAAAAGACATTCGACCAGAACTGTCATAGCCGCCGACCTCAACGCTCACCACACCATGTGGGGAAATGACTGGGACGACGCAAAAGGGAAGATGCTCGCTGAGGCAATCAACGAGTCACACTTCCTGCTGCTTCATAACAATGAACATACTTTTATACCAACGGACAGACAGAAACGTAGCTCGGCTATAGACCTTACCGCTATTTCGGAAGACATAGCAGGATCAAGCTCGAGGACAGTTCTGGACACTCACACAGGCGCGACTAACCACAAAACCATAATCACAACAATAGAAGGACCAAAAAGACAACACAAAGAAACACGGCTAGACCACAAAAAAATCGCAATAGAACTGCAAAAGATCAACACAAACACGTGCACGACATTAAATCAGGTCACAACACGAATCACTCAAATTATAAAATCAAATAGACAACCGATACGCCGACCATTGAAAATCTGGTGGGACCACACGGTGGAAAAAGCGTGGCACCAAAAGAACAAGGCAAGAAGCACGTTCAATAATAATCGAACAGAAGAAAACCAGATCGCGTACAAAAAGAGCCTGGCGAAGTTTAGACTAAAAAAGCGGGAAAACTAAAAAACATAGATGCCGACTCCAATACAAAGGAACTATGGAGACTAATAAACAACCTAGAGGGCAAGACAACCACAAACAAAAAAGAGACTAACCTCGTACACGCAGACAAAGACATCGCCCGGAAATTCCTACAAAACAACTTCCCAAGAAACGGCAAAAGCAGAAAACACATATACCAGGGACTGAGACCCCAGGAAGACATACTAAACATAAGGACGTGGAGGAGGATCTTGCTAATAAAGAAAAACAGCGCCCCGGGACACGACCATATTTCGTACCACATTCTCAAAGGACTCAACACAGACACCACAGTAAGGCTCATACAGCTTGCAAACGAAATGTGGCAGAAAGGCAAGGTACATAAATATCTTAAAAAAGCAAAGATCATTGCGATACTTAAGCCAAACAAGGACCCGACCACCCCCGACAACTACAGACCGATCGCTCTAATCCCCACCCTAACTAAAGTCATCAACACAGCGGTACTGAGGAAACTTGAAAAACACTGTACAGTCAATAACATCATACCGGACTTTTCATTCGGTTTCAGAGCCAATAGATCTATTCACCAGAGCCTCAACTACATCACCACGGAGATCATCAACAACACCAACCACAACATCATAACAGGCGCAGCTTTCATAGACCTCACTAACGCATACAACAACGTCCGAACCGACGACCTTATCAATATATTAGAAACCGGAAACACGCCACTGGCAATCACCCGCTGGATAGCGGCGGTCCTATATAACCGGACAGTAGAGATCGAAACGGAGGGGACCACGATCAGGAAACTAGTGTCGGATGGGCTGCCCCAAGGCGACGTACTATCCCCGACACTGTTTAACATATATACAGCAGGAATTCACGCTAAAATGAGACATACACATGCCAAAACCATACAGTACGCGGACGACTTCGTCATCACAGTAACCGGCACCACCAAGCACGAGGTTCAACACAAACTACAAGAAGCAATAGACACGTTTAAAGACGAGGCCAAGAGACTACACCTACCCTTAAACACAGAAAAAACGAAAATCATGTGCTTTGGCCCCGGCATCATCACAGCTACCATAAAAATCGACAACAAACAGATAGAACAAGTTCAAGCATACAAATACCTCGGAACGTGGCTAGACCACAAGCTCACCTTCCGCAAACAGATAGAAAACCTGAAAAGCAAGGCCATGAACAAGCTAAACATCATCAAACGAATTTGCAACAGAAAAAACCAGCTACACCCAAACAAGACGATCGCGGTACACAGAGCCACAATAAGGAGCACGCTGGAGCACGGCGCCTCCTACTACCGTAACAATAAACAAAAAGCCTTCAGCTCGATGAATTCAATTATAAACCAATCCCTACGGAAGGTATCCGGATGCACCAAAACCACCCCAATCAACACACTCATGGCCATCAACGCAGAAATCCCCCTGCACATCAGAGCAGAATTTGTGGCAACAAAGGAACTTGCTAAGAACTTAACCTTCTCCACCGCCAACAGGACCCAGTTAGAACAACTCGCTTTACAAAACAAAAACAAACGAAGAATGTCGTACATCGAACAGATATATGATAAGCACAGAGACATGTTTGATAATATGACGGGAGCCACAGCTAACGACATAGACGAACGGTTACCAGTAATTTACAAAAGCTGCAGAGAAAGTCCAATGAACCCCCTAGAGCGGAAAGCAATGGTCATCAAATACATGCAAGAAATAGCAAAAACAAGGACAAAAAGACCAACAATCTACACGGACGGCAGTAGGACAGAAGAAGGCAGTGGAATCGGCATATACATCCGGCTACACAACGACAAAACCAAATACTGGGCAATAAAACTTAAACTAGCCAACAACACGGGAATAACCTCAATAGAACTTAAAGCAATAGAAACGGCACTAGAAACAGCACAGCAAAACAACATACAACAACCAGTCATCTACACAGACAGCCTGGCAGCATGCCATACCATAGAAGAGAACCAATATAAACCCCACATAGAAACCAACATCTACAACATCCTAAAACTAGGGACCAACTTGAAGGCCGAGATAAGATGGATACCGGCCCACTGCGGAATCGCTGGGAACGAAAGAGCCGACGAGCTGGCCAAAAGAGATACTACGTGCAACAAAACTATCAACAACAAACTCAGAATCACGGACATAGCAAACAGAGCAAGAGAAACCATGGTACTAAACACGAAACAATGGTACCAGAAAATAGGACAAGAAAAGGGCAAGAAGTTCATGGAGTTCCAACCAAACTTCGAAACAACCACATGGCACCAGGACATACCACTCACAGCGGACGAAATAAAAACCACAAACAAACTTTTGGCTGGACACGACCTATCCAAGTACTGGCTAACAGTCATGAAGATCGAACAAGACGGCAACTGCTCAACCTGCCAGGAACCGGACACAGGCAGACACCGAACATTCGAATGTAGGAACTACAACAGACCACCAACAGTAAAATTCTCTGCACTGAAAGCTAAATGGAAAGAAAAATCGGGCAGCACAATCAAAGCAATAACCAGGTTTATTAGACAACAAAAAATAGAGCTATAGTTTACCCCTCCAGCCGACCTACACACGCATCACCAACCGACCACAGCTACCTACCTTAACCAAGTGTATAAAAACCGTGACACCGGCCACCCAAACGAACCAGCCAAAGCGTATAAAAACCTTAACACCGACCAACCAAACCAAAACAATAATCTGTCAGCCAGATGACGTAAAGTCGAAAGGCTTCAATCAGAGCTGGTACGCCTCTGAGTAGGTAAAAGAGGACATAAAGCCCGACAATACCTAGGAGGATATATTCCAACTCGCTGAATAGAAGAAGGAGAAGATTTAACAATTACAGATATAAGAAATTAAAGCTTGCAGTGCATATGACCATCGAAGCCCTAACATACACACACACAAAGCAATCAGCAAAAATGAACTCGTATTAATTGTAAACTTTCCCCAGATGCAACAAGAGATTTATCAGAGAATTCAAATTTTCCCTATCATTCCCCTATAGCAAAATCAGGCTTGACAAATATACGGTTATTGAGTCAGGATGAGTTAGATTTTACAATTACAGAGATAAGAAATTAAAGCTTGCAGTGCATACTATCATCGAAGCCCTAACATACACACACACAAAGCAATCAGCAAAAATGAACTCGTATTAATTGTAAACGTTCCCCAGTTGCAACAAGAGATTTATCAGAACATTCAAATTTTCCCTATCAACAATAAATGTAAGAAACAACATGTACACAATCCCTATCACCTATTCCACAAATCCTCCACATACATCGTTTCTTCTTAATTAATGGCGGACAAGAATAATTACATAAATATATATAATGTATTATTTGACTCACCGAATTTGTCCTATGTACATGTACCAACTATGTTTGTTGTATGTTTACCCACCAACTGAAAAAATACAACAGCATTAATTTGGTTCATCTAATAGTGTTTATCGTTAAAAAGGCAATAAGTATATTGAACAGCGCTTCAATGGGACTGTACTCAATTAATATTTTTACTAGTTTTTTGTAGCCAGGTATCCTGGTGCTCCCAGACCCCTGGTCTCACAGGTTCAAGTTTTATGAACTATCAATAAGGAATACATTGAAAGAAATGAATTCTCAATGTTTTAAACTTATAATTTTGATTTTGATTTTGTTTGATTTTTTTGGTGTTTTGTTGATTGCGTTTGGGATTTTTCACTTCGTGAGGATTCCCATCACGCCATCACGTGCCACACGGTTATGGCATACGCGTGGATCGCAGCATATTTTCACCATCTAAAAAATATATATATAGCTAGCATGATATAATTCATAGTACTCATAGATGAGGAAATATAGAATGATGAGTCGAGGCTCGATGAGGTCTTTACTCCGTGGCGGTCCGCACAAAAAGAGAGCTATTCTCCCGGTTGCATCTCGTACATCGCTTCTCCTGCGAGTCACACCTTTGCACACATGCGTTTACATTACGTATTCCTCTTCTATGGTGCGGAGTGCTGGTGTGCCCTTTCCTTGGCATATAACTATAGTTTGACTAAAATGATCGCACATCGGAAGCGTGATCGTCAGTAAAAGGCTGCAAAGGGCTGGGTAATCCATGATCGTATACTTGGTGCGTTCGATGGCAGCATGACTGTGTTGCTTGACTGAATCTGCTAGAACATAAACGGAACATAGTATTAATGCCCTTGCATCGGAGTTGGCCTGCTGCTATTCTACTAACTGCAACTAACATCTCATACGGTGCAATCTATATTTCGATATACGACTTTGTGTTGTGTGGAACACCCAGCAGCCCCTTTTTCTCCGTACAGCCAGGTCTCCTTCCGTTCCTGATCACCTGCTTTCACCGAGGCTCCCATTGATGTAAACGCAATCGTACTGTAGTAACGGCAAATGTTGTTCATAAACGCGGCCCTATCGAACAGTGCGGTCAATTCGGACGGCGGTTCCTCGAAGGCTGGGCGCACGACTTGCCCCGAGTTGCAGTAGATCATGCCAGTTTCGGTAGGCCAAAGCTAAGCTCCGAATTGATCGCATGGCCGGCCAGGCGGCAGTAGGAGGCACCCTGCCGTTGGATGGACGCAATTGGTAGCTGAGAGCAATTCGCAAGCGTCGCAGATGTCCGGCCCGTGTGGTCGCCACTAAAACAGGACGTCCCATGTTCTACCTCTTAGCCGCAGTAGGTTGAAACGATCGGCCCCTAAACCTGCCTTCTTATCAACCAACACTGGCGACCTTGCTGTAACGGATTTTGATGCTGAGCGCGGCAGTACGGGAGGTTCCGGCTCCATCGACGGCTCTGCTGTTGGCCCTTGCTCGGGCTCCTGTTCCGGCTCCAGCTGCCCTGTGGACTTGGTCGTGTAATGCCGTTGCCAAAGTCGCCGTGTCCGGTCTTTCACCACGCGCACCGCCCGTTCGGCTGCCCTGAGATCGACGTAGGACTGACGCCTGCGTTGCCGTTTCCGTTCTACTTGCTCGTCGTCGAACATCGTGGGCGCCTTTTTATGCACAAAGAACACAATAGCCGAAGCTCGGATGCAGCGAGTTTAGAATTAGCCGAATGCTAGCCTTACTGTTAACGAACTTACTGAACTTCTAAAACTTGAACTGTCGAACTCAATATGTACGGTTGGTCGTGATGACGAAGAGTACAGAGGAAAAAAAATTATTTCACCGGATACTAAAAACACCACAATATTTCAAAACCACAATCGGCGGTACGATAAGTTCTGTTGTCAAAAAAAAAAATCTTTCGCAATTCGACAAACGTGCGATAATATATTAAAGAACAGTGAAAAAAAGTTAAGAGATAAGAAGCAACAAACAAATACGTATCGTCATCATCCGTAACAGTTATTTTAAAATAGTGTAACGTAATAACGTGATCTTGGCATAAAGTGATCGATAAGAACGATCGATAACGTGATAACGCGATCTTGGTATAAAGTGATCGATTAGAACGATCAAATGAGCCAGCACGTGCATTTGTGTGTGTGCTGTGTTTACTCGCCGGCAAGGCAGTGATAGTTATGGTCTGCCCGTAGAACTGTGTTTCACGCGTAGCATAAATGTAACCTTCAGTTTAGTAGGGTAACAGTGCGTGAAAGTGATTTCTTTTATTATCAAAGAAAATCGAAAACCGACGGTCGAGTGAGCCAGTGAACATGTGTGTGTTTTGTTTACTCGCCGGCGAGGCATTGATCATCATAAAGAAAACCTTGAGGTAAGTATGGTTATAGTCGTGAAAGAACGTCTTTTTTATGTTTTAAAGTGTTTTCATGTATGTTTTTTGTTTATGTGTGTGTTTTGTTTACTCGCCGGCAACGCAGTACTCACCTTGAAGAAATGCTTTTAGTAAGTGAGGTAAAGGTGCGTTTAAGTGCGTCTTTTTTATTATTAAGGTGGTTCCTATATATTCAGTCCCGAAAACTGATTATAATTACCGATTCAATCGATCCGACTAAATCACCGATTGGCTGTGTGTTTAGTCAAAAACGGTCGACGGTCGACGGTCGACGATCGACGGTCGAATGTAAACATTGGCATTGTTTTGATTTAAGCGCAGTTAATATAGGGAGAAGATAACGTGATAGCGTGATAAAGCGATCTTGGCATAAAGTGATCGATAAGAACGATCGATTGAGCCAGCACACGCATTTGTGTGTGTTGTGTTTAGTCGCCGGCAAGGCACTGCCTTGAAGGTAGTGATCATCATAAAGAAAACCTGCAGGTAAGTATGGGAATAGTGAAAGTGTAACTTTTTTTTTATTTTTAAAGTCTGTTTCAAGCGACGATCGAGTGAGCCAGCGCGGATATGGGTATTTTGTTTTCTCGCCGGCAAGGCAGTAATCTCCATGAAGAGATATATTTAGTAAGTGCGATAAAAGTGCGTCTTTTTTATTGTTAAGGTGTTTTCCTATATTTTTAGTCCTGAAAACTGACGAAAACCGACGACGATCGATTGAGCCAGTGCGCTTGGCTGTGTGTTTTGTTTGTTCGCGCCGGTGTCAAAAACGATTGAGGGCCCAATGTAAACATTAGTCTACGCATTTGTTTTCATCTAAGCGCAATTAATATAGGGAGTAGATGAATTCTGAATATTTGTCAGAGAAAATTTCAACTATCATAGAAAGCATAGCGCTAGCAAAATCAGGCTTGACTAATATACGGTTATTGAGTCAGGATGAGTTAGATTTAACAATTACAGAGATAAGAAATTAAAGCTTGCAGTGCATACTATCATCGAAGCCCTAACATACACACACACAAAGCAATCAGCAAAAATGAACTCGTATTAATTGTAAACGTTCCCCAGTTGCAACAAGAGATTTATCAGAACATTCAAATTTTCCCTATCAACAATAAATGTAAGAAACAACATGTACACAATCCCTATCACCTATTCCACAAATCCTCCACATACATCGTTTCTTCTTAATTAATGGCGGACAAGAATAATTACATAAATATATATAATGTATTATTTGACTCACGTAATTTGTCCTATGTACATGTACCAACTATGTTTGTTGTATGTTTACCCACCAACTGAAAAAATACAACAGCATTAATTTGGTTCACCTAATAGTGTTTATCGTTAAAAAGGCAATAACTATATTCAACAGCGCTTCAATGGGACTTTACTCAATTAATATTTTTATGAATTCTGAATATTTGTCAGAGAAAATTTCAACTATCATAGAAAGCATAGCGCTAGCAAAATCAGGATTGACTAATATACGGTTATTGAGTCAGGATGAGTTAGATTTAACAATTACAGATATAAGAAATTAAAGCTTGCAGTGCATATGACCATCGAAGCCCTAACATACACGAACACAAAGCAATCAGCAAAAATGAACTCGTATTAATTGTAAACGTTCCCCAGTTGCAACAAGAGATTTATCAGAACATTCAAATTTTCCCTATCAACAATAAATGTAAGAAACAACATGTACACAATCCCTATCACCTATTCCACAAATCCTCCACATACATCGTTTCTTCTTAATTAATGGCGGACAAGAATAATTACATAAATATATATAATGTATTATTTGACTCACCGAATTTGTCCTATGTACATGTACCAACTATGTTTGTTGTATGTTTACCCAGCAACTGAAAAAATACAACAGCATTAATTTGGTTCATCTAATAGTGTTTATCGTTTAAAAGGCAATAACTATATTCAACAGCGCTTCAATGGGACTTTACTCAATTAATATTTTTATGAATTCTGAATATTTGTCAGAGAAAATTTCAACTATCATAGAAAGCATAGCGCTAGCAAAATCAGGCTTGTCTAATATACGGTTATTGAGTCAGGATGAGTTAGATTTAACAATTACAGATATAAGAAATTAAAGCTTGCAGTGCATATGACCATCGAAGCCCTGACATACACAAACACAAAGCAATCAGCAAAAATTAACTCGTATTAATTGAAAACTTTTAACTCTGCCTCCAACATCCGAACGGAACAGTCGCATCAGCAGATCGCTCCGCCGACAATTTGTCTCAGTGATAAGAGAAGGGTCAGTGTCCCAGCTTGCAGTGTCCCGTACAGTGTACGTTGATGTATTGTTGGTTCGGTCGAAGCGAATGCCGGTACTGTCGTGTTGTGTTACTTCAGCGTTTGTCCTGTCTGTTTTGTGCGGACATTCGTTGGTTCGTCTGTCCTGTCCTTTTGTTTCCCCGAGTGATCTTTGGGTGAGTATAAAAGTTCCCTTTCCTTCCCTAATAAATAAGTAAAATAAAGATAATCCTGCAGTGCGAGGCCGTAGGCCCTTGGCGGTCAAGGCAGTGGCAATGAGTGATGAAGGCGAAATGGACGAAGATCCCCCTGGTTTTAAGGGGTTCTCGGTTGTAAAAGGTAGAGGGGATGGGGGGAAGCGCAAGGCTTCAGAAGGCCCGCCTGATACAGCAGTAAAGAGGCCAGCGAGCCAGGCCCCGTTACGTCCCCGTGCGTACCCAAGCTCATGGCGGGGCGAGTACTGCGTTTTTTTCATGCCCGGAACCAAGGCCCTTGACCTTCGTGGCATAGCGGGCTCTCTGCAAACCAAATACCCGGCGGTTACCGACGTGTTACGAGTTCGCCCTAATCGTATTCGCGTGACGGTGCTGGACAGGGCGCAGGCCAACGCCATTGCGGCTGACGCGGCTTACACGATGAACTACCGAGTGTACATCCCTAGCTGTGTGGTCGAGTGCGACGGCGTGATCAACGACCTGGATTATCCTATGGATGTTATTCAAAGGTCCGGTCTGGGGGAGTTCCGTTCCACGGCGGACCCCAAGGTGAGGGTCCTGGCGGTGCGGCCCATGTACACCGCCGTTACGGAGAACGGTGAGAAGCTGTACAGGGAGTCTCGCTCCATTCGGGTCACCTTCGAGGGGGATCGCCTGCCGAACTACCTGGTCGTTGAGAACTTGCGCATTCCGATCGCCAGAGCCTTCGTGTCGAGAGTGCCCACCTGTGACAGGTGCTGTAGGGTCGGGCACCCAACCGATTTTTTCAGCAACAAACCACGATGCTCAAGATGTCGTGGAGAGCATGTGACCGCGGGCTGCACGACCCCCGGGTACAAGTGTGTGCACTGTAAAAAACAGTGGCATGAGCAGGAGTCATGTCCGGTGTACACGCGGGTGCGCGCTGAGCTGAAGAAAGTTCAGTTCCAGCGGGCAACCGGATCGTACTCTGGGGCCTTTTTGGGTGCCAGCCCGAATGGTAACCGGTTCGGCCTCCTGGATGAGGAGCAACATGCCCCTCCCCAGCAGGAAGTATCGGGTCCTCCGGCCCCTGGGCGGGCGGTGTTGGTTCCTCCGGCCCCTGGGCAGGAAGTGTTGGTTCCTCCGGCCCCTGGGCGGTTGGAGGTGAGATCGAAGCAGGCCAGGATGAAGCCTCCCAAAAGAAGGAAAAACAAAAAAACGAAAAAACCCAAAAGCCCACAGCTCTCGCCAAAGGAGCCACGCGGCAAACGCAGCTCCCCACCGAATGGCGAGGTTGCTGCAAAAGCTGCCTCCTCTCGTTCCCATTTATTTTTTAAAAGGTCGATTTTTTAAAAGGTCTTACCAGCAACCATCATTGCGACATATTTGCATTGTCCGAAACTTGGCTAGTCCCCGATATCGTTCTAACTCTCCAAGGATATAACATGATCCGACAAGACCGAAACGAATTAGGCAGTGATAGGCGGGGAGGTGGAGTGCTAATCGGGATCAGAAGCAGTCACAGCTTCCAGCGGATAGCACTCCCTCCTCTACAGACCATCGAAGCAGTCGCAACCCAGGCAAAGATAGGTGGTCTTGTTATTTCTGTTGCCTGCTTATATATCCCGCCGGATTCAAACATGGACCCCAATCTAATACAAAATGACCTCGAAGCAATAGCTACGGCGTTGATCGCGCCAAGTTTCATCTTGGGCGATTTTAACGCACACGGTTACGATTGGGGCTGCATTAGAGACGATAATCGGGCGCCTATTATTAGAGACTTTTGCGACAACAACAGTATGGCAATTCTAAACTCTGGTGAGGCAACGAGGATACCAAAACCTCCAGCAAGGCCGAGCGCAATAGACCTCTCTCTTTGTACTAGGTCGCTTGCATTGGATATCAAGTGGAAGGTCATCCAGGATCCCAATGGCAGCGACCACTTGCCAATTGAGATCTCTATCCCTAGGGGGAATCCCACAGTCGATCGCTCTCCAGTCAATAGTGGCTTGACGAAGGGCATCGACTGGGGGAGGTACAGCGAATTAATGTTGAGTGCGTTGCCTCTTATTGAGGTTAACTAGTTTTTTGTAGGCCAGCTACCTGGCCCGATATAATTCATGTGACACTTTAATTTACTTAACACAGAAAATTACTTTTTAAATCAAACCGATTAGGATTTATTCAATTAAGCCCGGCAAAGCTTTAGTTCATAAGCCTTCATGCGTTAGGAACAGTGTTTTCGTCGTCAGATTGCGGAGCTGATGTTTTTGACATTCCTGTGAATTTTTATGAATGTCCATAATGCAACCCGCCAAGAGACGGAAGCATACACGCCCGGCCAAGAAGCAGCCCACTCGCCTATTGCCAAGCGAGTAACTGGGTACCAATATGTTGGGGAAACCTGGACACCGTGGTGTCCTAGCACAATGCTTGGACGCGGGCCATGTCTCTTGGTAATTGGAAGAGGGGCCCACGGGAACATTTGGCGCAGAAGTCTCCTGGCTTCGTTGCAGTTTGCCGCCTGGCCAAATCGCCAGCATGCTCCTAGGGGATTTAGTCCGTTTCCGGTGTTAGTGGTACTGTTGACGGCAAGCGCCGCGCTCGCGTCTTTCATCTACTGTGTCCTGCCTTTGCTCTAGATTTCGTTATTTATTTTTTTTTTAATTTTACTGTTTTACACATAGTTTAAAACGCGTCAAGTTTTGTTTAAAGGAGCTGAAGACAGAATAAAAAAAGCATGCACCTTACACCCCTCTCCTAAACTCAGATTAATTGTAACGGAGTTCCTACAACAGGAGCTGAAGACAGAATAAAAAAAGCATGCACCTTACACCCCTCTCCTAAACTCAGATTAATTGTAACGGAGTTCCTACAACAGGAGCGGAACACGGGATAACGGAACAATTTTCGTTCCATGAATCAAATTGGTGATCAAATGTAAAATTGCATTTGCAACCGAAACGATGAAAAATTCTAAAATCCTCACATATTGCATACGCTCTCCGGCTGGGAATATAATTCACAGTTTTCTCGAATACTTTCAAGCGACCGCACAAAAGAATTATTGACAGTATCAACCTAGCTTCGATCAGCTTCTTTTTTTACTAAGGTTTCAAAAACCATTGAGCAATCGCTTGCATCGCTGTTTCAACTCGAACTCTCTCTCCAATATATTTATTAATTAATATATTATTCTAATTAATAAATTGATATATTAATCTAAGAAAAGCAATTAAGATTAAATTGTACGGCACCTCACAGCACTGCACGCAAGTACAAAGAATAAAGCATTTAAATACCCGCCCGGTCTCCTACGATAGATCGGACACCAAGAGCATGCAGAAAAAAATGAAAGACAGCCCGCACCGTGGAGTACAGCACGCACGCAAAAATAAAATGTTATGGTTCTTTAGAAAAGATAACGCATTAAAATGCCCGTCCGGGAACCAAGACCCCTCATAATGTGGGAAGCACGGACGACAATACAAAAGAAAGACCGTCCGGCGGTAGCACAGCAGAGTGTGGTGTTCGGAAGACCCGAGGATTTTTCGAGCGTCAATCATTTGCGGGTGTGCGAGTGAAGCAATATAAATGTGCGAGCGAGCAACAGCGATTGTGGGTTGGAAATGCAGCAAAAGCAAAACCAGCTCACAGTGGGTTATAACGATCGTAAGCGAGACGGCATTCGTAACAGAGCGAGAGGTAAGTATGAAACGCTCGAGAGTTCTCCCCCGGGTTGATACAGATCAAGTTATTTCTCGCTTACTCCAATGTGTTGGTAAAGGTACGATGACGAACCTCGCACTCGCTTGCATCGCTGTCTGACTTCAAACGCGCTCATGTGTTGTCTCGCTCTATCTATAATGTATTGGTACAGACTCAGCGATTTCTCGCTTACTTCAACGTTTTGAACGTGATACCAACGACGACAAACGACGACAAACGACGACAGTTTGTATTATAATGTATAGGAGATTGTACTCCTTTAGAGGAATACAATAACTTGGTTACTGTGATGACTGCATTTATTGACGGCTCGATCACGACTGACCACTATCCGTAATGCTATCACTAATACAAAACTAGAACTAATACTTATGTCTAATGCTTATCACTAATATTACAATAATAATTATACACTACAATTCTCCCCCCCTTTCAATTGTTGTTCCGAAATTCATCTGGGATACTTAAATGGTGGCTGACCTTTAAGCCGTTCTGAACGTCTTATGGGTGGTGGTGTTGTCTCGCTTCTGGGTCGCTTGCGAGAGCGTACGACCTTTGTAGTTTTTTCTAAACTTTCATTTTCATACGCCATTGGCTCAATCTTTCCTTCCCTTAATTGGTTTCTATGCACCATGCGAACATTTCCTCCTATGTCAATCAAATACCTTAACGGACTTAGTTTTTTAATCACTGTAACGGGCATCCAGCGCATTAATTCTTTAAAATGATTTCGATACCACACCTTTTCTCCCCTTTTAAATTCCCTACTTTGGGATTTTTTTACCACTGGCTTATCTTTACTCCGGATTGGTACTCTATGCATAACCTTTTCTTTTGTTTTTAATGGATTAACCGCTCGTAAAGCAGTATGAGGTGTATAACTAAAAATGAGCGAGGCCGGAGTGACTTTGGTTACTGTGCATGGTTCATTCCTGTACTGCAACAGAAACCGATTGATTTTTCTTGTTAAACTTAACGACCGAACCTTTTCATCCAACATAAATTTCTTTAAAACGTCCTTGACAGTTCTCACTGCGCGTTCGGCCAGACCATTAGATTGCGGATGATACGGCGGTGTCTTAGAAACTTTTATCCCTTGGACCTTTAAAAAACTTACAAAGGACTCTGAAGCAAATGGTGGTCCATTATCCGTAACGACTTCTTTGGGTAACCCAAAACATGCAAAAAATGCTTCTATGCTTTCTATTATGTCGATGGCTCGTGACATGTTGACTACTTTTACATCGATATATTTTGTGTAAGCATCAACAATTACAAGTAACGTGCGGTTTTCAAAATAACATAAATCCAAATGTATCCTCTCGAAAGGTTCATCCGCTTCCTTCCACGAGGTGGTTACTATTTCTCGTTGCACGGTCTGCCGAGCTTGGCATACCATGCATGTATTCACTAAATCTGCGATGTCCCGATCCATGTTTCTCCACCACACAAACATCCTAGCATTTAATTTCATCTTAACCACTCCTGGGTGATTTGCATGTAGCAATTCCAAGATTTTGATCTGTACAGTATGAGGAATTACGATTCTATCGTCAAAATACAGAATCCCGTCATCCAATCCGAAATGCGTCTTTAGTTTTTCGTAATATTTGAGACTGTTTTCGACATCCGCGGGCCAACCATCACGCACATTCTGATATATCCTTTTCAATACTTCATCATTCTGTTGTTCTTTACGTATGTTATTCATTTCCAATAGTTCATGTATATTGCTATCCTGAACACAGTTGATTCCCAATTTCTCACAATCTATGTTCGCTTCTTCTGATGCAACGGGTAATCTGGACAGACCATCGACATGTCCCATCATTTTTCCTGGTCTATGCTCTATTTCATAGTCATAGCTTGCGAGCTTTAGTGCCCACCTTTGCAATCTAGCCATTGCTATCGACGAAGTTCCGCGGTGCGGGTTAAAAATCTCTTTAATCCCGCTGTTATCCGTTATCAATTTAAAGTGATGACCATAGATGTATTTATGGAATTTATCTACGCCAAACATAACAGCTAATGCTTCCTTGTGGACTTGAGCATAGTTTTTTTGTGCTGGCGTAAGCGTAGCCGACGCGAAAGCCACCGGTTTTTCTATTCCATTCACTCTGTGTGCCAGTACGGCTCCTATTCCATACGGGCTAGCATCCACTGCCAAAATTAATGGTTTAGCCGGATCGTATGGTTCTAAAACTATATTGCTTAATAACAAACTTTTTGATGCTTCAAAAGACATCTGACATCGTGCATTCCATTCATATTTCACATCCTTTCGTAGTAACATGTATAGAGGATGTAGTTCGTTTGACAGGTTAGGCAAAAAACGATGATAGAAATTAAGTAACCCTAGATAAGCTTGCAGTTCCGCAACGTTTCGTGGTGGTTGGATTTTGTCGACTGCTGTCAGTGCATCGGGTTTAGGTTTTATACCCTTCGAAGTCAGTGTATACCCCAAGTACTCGACACTCGGTTTAATGAACTCTGACTTATTTACGTTTAATTTTACATTATGCTGGTGTAAACGCTCGAGTACAGTGAACAAGTTAGCTTTACAGGACTCTTCGGATTCTCCTCCCACCAAAATATCGTCAATATAAGCTATTCCAGGAGTATTGATTAAAATTTGGTCTATGATGCTCTGGAATATCGCCGGCGCTGAACAGATTCCGAAAGGCATTCGCGTATATCGATATAGTCCCTTATGTGTGTTAATCGTGCAAATTTCTTGGGAGGCTTCCGACAATGAAACTTGCAAATAAGCACCTGTCAAATCCAACTTGCAGAAAAACTTCCAATTCGCTATTTTGGCAAATATGTCATCTATACGTGGTAAAGGATAGTGCTCAACTGACAATCTCCTGTTAAGGGCAGCTTTGCCATCTAAACATATTCTCACATTGCCATCCTTTTTTTCCACTACTACTATCGGACTAGCCCATTGCGATGTTCTACATGGAGTTAATATTCCTTCTTTAACTAATTTTTCAATATTCTCCTCCACTGGCTTGAGTAAGGCGTAAGGAACGGTGTAAGCCTTATGAAACACTGGGCAAACATCCGGCTTTAGAATTAAATTCGCTTGGTAACCTTCAATTATGTTTTCCTTTTCCATATTTGGTAAAACGTTCCTAAATTTTCCACCGATTTCCTGCATTATCTCTGATTTTACTGTGCATAGACTGAATGCTTTTCTCCATTTAGGGAATATCCAATCAAGAGCATCTCTTCCCAACAAACAACTTACTGGCTGATTAGTTGGAATTACTACCACGTTAATTTTTCCTTTTGCTCCCGATGGCGTGCATACTTCCATAGCGAATCTCCCTAACGGCACAATTCTTTCCCCTGAAGCCGATATGAAGTTCGTGTTTGTTGCCTTTAAACCAATTTCACCCAATCTCTCCTTATAGATATACTCCGGAATGACACTTGTGACCGCTCCGCAATCGATCTCGAATTCTAGTTCGACTCCTCTACAAATTAAACAAATTTTTTGAGGTAAATTTGACGATCGTGCTTCGATTACGGAACGTAAAAATTCGACCTCACCCTGACCGATATTGCTTTGTTCAGTATCAATCTCCACTGCTTCCATACTTCGTACTCCTTTCAATCGATTGCATTGTGTAGAAATATGGCCTCTTTTGCCGCATACGAAACATAGCCAATTTTTTGCTGGACAGTTTGCTGGATTGTGCGATCGTCCACACCGAAAGCATCGATCGTTGCTTCTCCCTCTTCCATAAGCGCCTTCATTGTTCGTCGTTGCCCCGTTCGACACCTGGTTGCGCCGTACAGCCTCCGATGATCTTCTCACGGCTGCCAATTCTCTCTCCGGCTGTATCGTTGCGCTCATTTCTTCGGTTTGTCGTCTAGCAGCATCCCATGATAGTGCGATATTACAAGCTTGAGCAAAGGTCAGACTAGGCTCGGACAAAAGCTGCTTTCTAAGGTGAACATCCTGTACCCCTGCCACCAGTTGGTCCCGTAGTGCAGCTTGTAGAAATTCTCCAAACTGGCACGACTGAGCAGCCGCCTTTAACTCGATGATGTACTCCGCCATCGATAGATCTTTTTGGTGCACTAATCTAAACTTATACCGTTCTGCCACTTCGTTCACTCGCGGTTTTAAATGTTCCTTTAACGTTCGCACCAATTTTTCAAACGTTAACACAGTTGGAGCCTCCGGCGCACACACTTTCACTGCCAATTCGAATATGGCTGATCCTCCAATTGTAAGGAGATACTTTGATTTTTTGTCCTCGGGCACTTCATTTATCTCCATGAATATTTGCACTCTTTGCAAATAAATCTCTATGTTTTCACCCATAATATAGGGTTCCACATTCCCTATGACTTTAGACATTTCGACTACAGACTTTTTTTCCTCGTCGCCAAATTGTGATGACTGCATTTATTGACGGCTCGATCACGACTGACCACTATCCGTAATGCTATCACTAATACAAAACTAGAACTAATACTTATGTCTAATGCTTATCACTAATATTACAATAATAATTATACACTACAGTTACGAACATGATCGAATGTGCACTTGCCTCTCAAGTAAGGAATCCCATCGGGAGGAGAAACAAAATGAAGCAGCCAGCTCCTTGGTGGGACAAAGATTGTCAGGTTGCATTCTATGCGAAGAGGGATGCATACATTCGGTTCAGAAGCACAGGTTGCATGGTCCTATTTGACAATTATAGGTGTTTGGAGAAAAAGTGCAAAAACCTTTTAAAAGCTAAAAAGAGGAGCTACTGGCGAAACTACGTCAATACTCTAGAACCAACGACCTCACTTAATTCGCTATGGTCCACGGCGAGAAGGATGCGTAACAGAAACACTCCGATAGTGATAGATTCTTTTAATAACGACTGGCTCGAGCCTTTTGCACAAAAGGTTTGCCCAGACTTCGTACCGGCTCCCGATTTCTATCAACAGACGTTAGGGGGAAGCTGCAGCTTAGACGAAAGGTTCACTATGGTCGAGCTCTCACTTGCGCTCCTCTCAAGCCGGAATTCCGCCGCAGGGTTGGACAGAGTTCGGATTAAGTTAATCCAAAATCTTCCGGACCTGTGGAGGAAACGATTGCTGAGGTTGTACAACAAAATGTTCGAACTCAACAAGGTTCCGGAGGATTGGCGTGGGGTTAGAGTAGCGACAGTTTTGAAACCTGGTAAACCCCCATCAAATCCAGAGTCATACCGACCTATAGCCATGCTTTCATGCTTCCGAAAGCTGTTCGAGAAAATGATCCTGTTCCGGTTAGAGAGGTGGGTGGAATCCAACGGGCTCCTTTCCGAAACACAATTTGGCTTCCGCAAGGGTAAGGGTACAAATGACTGTCTTGCGTTACTGGTAACGGAAATCGAACTAGCTCGCTCGAGGAAGGAAATGTTAGCATCAGTATTCCTGGACATTAAAGGGGCTTTTGATTCCGTCAGCGTCCATATTCTTTGTAAAAAATTACAGTCTGCGGGCTTTGGTCCGAGACTTAATAACTTCTTGTTTAATCTGCTGTCGGTGAAGACCATGAACTTCGAGAATTCGGACACAAGAGTGAGACGACTCAGTTACCATGGTCTCCCACAAGGCTCATGTCTTAGTCCTCTCCTGTATAATTTTTATGTTCGTGACATAGACTCATGTCTGGTGCAAAATTGTTCACTTCGCCAATTTGCTGATGATGCTGTCGTGTGTGTATCCAGCAATAAAATAGTTGGATTTCAAAACCCCCTGCAATCCACTCTGGACAAGTTAACTGAGTGGGCTAACGCACTTGGTATCGAATTTTCGCCGGCCAAATCAGAAATGTTAATATTTTCCTTTTTTTACGATACCACGAGTAATAGGCAGAAAAATCTTGTTAATCCAGAGTTCGATTTGCACTTAAACGGCACAAAAATCAACATAGTCAGATCGTTTCGTTACCTCGGGGTTTGGTTTGACAACAAACTCATGTGGAACGCCCATATTGCTCATCTGCTACGGACATGCAGTAAAAGGATAAATTTTCTACGTACAGTCACGGGTTTCTGGTGGGGTGCACACCCCACCGACCTCCTGAGATTGTACCAGACCACGGTCCGATCTGTCCTTGAGTATGGTAGTTTTAGTTTCCACTGGCTTGCCAAGACTAAACTTATCAGGCTCGAACGGATCCAGTACCGTTGTCTGCGGATAGCCTTAGGAAGCATGAAATCAACTCACACTATGTCCTTGGAGGTGATGGCCGGTGTGATGCCACTAAAATTACGCTACAGTCTACTTGCGCTTCGCTTTCTTGTCCGGGCCAGCGTTACCAACCCGTTAGTGATAGAGAACCTCATGACGCTACAAGAGACAGGATCCAAATGCAAAATCATGCGCACATACCAAGATTTTCTATCACTACATGTTAATCCTTGTATACAAGCTAACGAAAGCCGTACTAACCTCCCAGAGTCCTACAATTCGTTGCTTATAACAGACACCTCGATGAGAGAGGAAACAAAGAGAATCCCAGAAACTCTTCGCTGGACGACGATTCCCAGCATCTTTGTGGAAAAGTTTGGCCATATCCCGGAGGACAGTGCATTTTACACGGACGGATCTTCTTCGGGGCGGGTACGGGCTTCGGGGTGTACAACCTCACAGCGGAGGCCTGCTTTAAACTGAGAGAGCCGTGCAGTGTATATATTGCGGAAATTGTCGCGATCTGGCAGGCTCTGGTGCTCATCAGCTCAAGACCTCCGGCCAGCTATCACATATTCACTGATAGCCTCAGTGCTGTAGAGGCACTCGGATCGGTGAGGGCGATCTCCAGCGCAGACACAGTTGTGCAGGAGATCGTTAGTGTCCTGACTACCTTGTTCGACAAAGCATTCAGGATCTCGCTGGTCTGGGTTCCCGCTCACTGTGGTATAACGGGGCGCCGACGAGGGGGGCTTTTTTTAGAGGTCGATTCCACCGCACGAGTTCCTTCGTCTCCCACTTCAGCTCTGCGTGGCTCGCTGGCAGGACATGTGGGAGGCGGACGAGCTCGGGCGGTACCTGTTCAGTATTTCACCGCGGGTTTCCTTACGGCCCTGGTTCAAGGGATTCTCGGTGGGTAGGGCGTTCATTCGCATGATGTCTCGCATCATGTCGAATCATTTTGCACTGAACGCCCACCTTCATCGTGTGGGCATCGTCAGTTCTAAGATGTGCGGCTGCGGTGCTGGGTTCCACGACATGGATCATATATTGTGGTCCTGCGTGGAATTCAATACCTTGCGCCCAGATCTTGTGGCTAAACTGCGAGCGCTGGGGCGAGAGCCGGGAGTTCCATTACGGGACATATTGGGTCAAAGGGATTACGAATATGCATGGGTAATATTCAAGTTCGCCATGAACAGCGGCATCGCACATCCATACTTGTATCCGACCCTCTCCCTCCCTATCCCCACCCTTTCCTGTCACCATGTTTCATGTTTCCCCGATATGTTTAGTCTTCGTATTTAAATGTTGCAAGCCTGGGTATACTGCCCTATAAACAATAGCCAAATAAGGCCCAACAAAATCGGTCAGCATGGGCCTCGCAGCGCACAACAAAAGCCTGGCCCAATTCCACGACGATCAGCAATGTCACCAAGGCCCAACAGGCCAGCAAAGCAGTCCACATAGCGTACTACAAAACGAGGCAGAGGCCCGACTCCCCAGAATGAGCTGGAGCGTACGGGTTGGAGAGAACAGCTTGAGCCAAATAAGGCCCAACAACATCGGTCAGAAAGGGCCACACAGCGCACAACAAAAGCTTGTCCCAACTCCACGATGATCAGCAATGGCACCAAGGCCAAACAGACCAGCAAAGCAGCCCACATAACGTACTACAACACGAGGCAGAGGCCCGACTCCCCAGAATGAGCTGGAGTGTACGGACTGGAGAGAACAGCTTGAGATCAGAGCTGGCGGCCCCAGAAGTCCATGATGCCCAAGTTACCCCATGTCCAATACTAACATTAGTAATAAGTATACTACTAACACTAGACTTAAGCTAAAATTTGTAAAAACAAAAAAACGGAAAAGAAAAGTATAATTCTTATACAGTACGGCCTGGCCGTGTAAATAAATAAATAAATAAATAATTGAAAACTTTCCCCAGATGCAACAAGAGATTTATCAGAACATTCAAATTGTCCCTATCAACAATAAATGTATGAAAAAACATGTACACAATCCCTATCACCTATTCCACAAATTCTCCACATTCATCGTTTCTTCTTAATTAATGGCGGACAAGAATAATTACATAAATATATGTAATGTATTATTTGACTCACGTAATTTGTCCTATGTACATGTACCAACTATGTTTGTTGTATGTTTACCCACCAACTGAAAAAATACAACAGCATTAATTTGGTTCATCTAATAGTGTTGATCGTTTAAAAGGCAACAACTATATTCAACAGCGCTTCAATGGGACTGTATTCAATTAATATTTTTAAGAATTCTGAATATTTGTCAGAGAAAATTTCAACTATCATAGAAAGCATAACGCTAGCAAAATCGGGCCTAACAAATATATGGTTATTGGGTCAGGATGAGTTAGATTTAACAATTACAGATATAAGAAATTAAAGCTTGCAGTGCATATGACCATCGAGCCATGCATATTGACTCACCGAATTTGTCCTATGTACATGTACCAACTATGTTTGTTGTATGTTTACCCACCAACTGAAAAAATACAACAGCATTAATTTGGTTCATCTTATAGTGTTTATCGTTAAAAAGGCAATAACTATAATCAACAGCGCTTCAATGGGACTGTACTCAATTAATATTTTTATGAATTCTGAATATTTGTCAGAGAACATTTCAACTATCATAGAAAGCATAACGTTAGCAAAATCGGGCCTAACAAATATATGGTTATTGGGTCAGGATGAGTTAGATTTAACAATTACAGATATGAGAAATTAAAGCTTGCAGTGCATATGACCATCGAAGCCCTAACATACACGAACACAAAGCAATCAGCAAAAATTAACTCGTAATTTATTGCAAACTTTCCCCAGATGCAACAAGAGATTTATAAGAGGATTCAAATTTTCCCTATCAACAATAAATGTATGAAAAAACATGTACACAATCCCTATCACCTATCCCATCAATCCTCCACATACATCGTTTCTTCTTAATTAATGGCGGACAAGAATAATTACATAAATATATGTAATGTATTATTTGACTCACCGCATTTGTCCTATGTACATGTACCAACTATGTTTGTTGTATGTTTACCCACCAACTGAAAAAATACAACAGCATTAATTTGGTTCATCTAATAGTGTTGATCGTTTAAAAGGCAATAACTATATTCAACAGCGCTTCAATGGGACTGTACTCAATTAATATTTTTATGAATTCTGAATATTTGTCAGAGAAAATTTCAACTATCATAGAAAGCATAGCGCTAGCAAAATCAGGCTTGACAAATATCAAACAATTAGAGAGATAAGATATTAAAGCTTGCAGTGCATACGGTCATCGAAGCCCTAACATACACAAACACAAAGCAATCAGCAAAAATGAACTCGTATTAATTGTAAACGTTCCCCAGTTGCAACAAGAGATTTATCAGAGAATACAAATTTTCCCTATCAACAATGAATGTAAGAAACAACATGTACACAATCCCTATCACCTATTCCACAAATCCTCCACATACATCGTTTCTTCTTAATTAATGGCGGACAAGAATAATTACATAAATATATATAATGTATTATTTGACTCACCGAATTTGTCCTATGTACATGTACCAACTATGTTTGTTGTATGTTTACCCACCAACTGAAAAAATACAACAGCATTAATTTGGTTCATCTAATAGTGTTTATCGTTAAAAAGGCAATAACTATATTGAACAGTGCTTCAATGGGACTTTACTCAATTAATATTTTTATGAATTCTAAATATTTGTCAGAGAAAATTTCAACTATCATAGAAAGCATAGCCGTTAGCAAAATCAGGCTTGACTAATATACGGTTATTGAGTCAGGATGAGTTAGATTTAACAATTACAGAGATAAGAAATTAAAGCTTGCAGTGCAAACTATCATCGAAGCCATAACATACACACACACAAAGCAATCAGCAAAAATGAACTCGTATTAATTGTAAACGTTCCCCAGTTGCAACAAGAGATTTATCAGAGAATTCAAATTTTCCCTATCAACAATAAATGTAAGAAACAACATGTACACAATCCCTATCACCTATTCCACAAATCCTCCACATACATCGTTTCTTCTTAATTAATGGCGGACAAGAATAATTACATAAATATATATAATGTATTATTTGACTCACCGAATTTGTCCTATGTACATGTACCAACTATGTTTGTTGTATGTTTACCCACCAACCGAAAAAATACAACAGCATTAATTTGGTTCATCTAATAGTGTTTATCGTTAACAAGGCAATAACTATATTCAACAGCGCTTCAATGGGACTGTACTCAATTAATATGTTTATGAATTCTGAATATTTGTCAGAGAAAATTTCAACTATCATAGAAAGCATAGCGCTAGCAAAATCAGGCTTGACAAATATACGGTTATTGAGTCAGGATGAGTTAGATTTAACAATTACAGATATAAGAAATTAAAGCTTGCAGTGCATACGGTCATCGAAGCCCTAACATACACAAACACAAAGCAATCAGCAAAAATGAACTCGTATTAATTGTAAACGTTCCCCAGTTGCAACAAGAGATTTATCAGAGAATTCAAATTTTCCCTATCAACAATAAATGTAAGAAACAACATGTACACAATCCCTATCACCTATTCCACAAATCCTCCACATACATCGTTTCTTCTTAATTAATGGCGGACAAGAATAATTACATAAATATATATAATGTATTATTTGACTCACCGAATTTGTCCTATGTACATGTACCAACTATGTTTGTTGTATGTTTACCCAGCAACTGAAAAAATACAACAGCATTAATTTGGTTCACCTAATAGTGTTTATCGTTAAAAAGGCAATAACTATAATCAACAGCGCTTCAATGGGACTGTACTCAATTAATATTTTTATGAATTCTAAATATTTGTCAGACAAAATTTCAACTATCATAGAAAGCATAGCGCTAGCAATATCAGGCATGACAAATAAACGGTTTTTGGGTCAGGATGAGTTAGATTTAACAATTACAGATATAAGAAATTAAAGCTTACAGTGCATATGACCATCGAAGCCCTAACATACACACACACAAAGCAATCAGCAAAAATGAACTCGTATTAATTGTAAACGTTCCCCAGTTGCAACAAGAGATTTATCAGAACATTCAAATTTTCCCTATCAACAATAAATGTAAGAAACAACATGTACACAATCCCTATCACCTATTCCACAAATCCTCCACATACATCGTTTCTTCTTAATTAATGGCGGACAAGAATAATTACATAAATATATATAATGTATTATTTGACTCACCGAATTTGTCCTATGTACATGTACCAACTATGTTTGTTGTATGTTTACCCACCAACTGAAAAAATACAACAGCATTAATTTGGTTCATCTAATAGTGTTTATCGTTAAAAAGGCAATAACTATAATCAACAGCGCTTCAATGGGACTGTACTCAATTAATATTTTTATGAATTCTAAATATTTGTCAGACAAAATTTCAACTATCATAGAAAGCATAGCCGTTAGCAAAATCAGGCTTGACAAATATACGGTTATTGAGTCAGGATGAGTTAGATTTAACAATTACAGAGATAAGAAATTAAAGCCTGCAGTGCATACTATCATCGAAGCCCTAACATACACACACACAAAGCAATCAGCAAAAATGAACTCGTATTAATTGTAAACGTTCCCCAGTTGCAACAAGAGATTTATCAGAACATTCAAATTTTCCCTATCAACAATAAATGTAAGAAACAACATGTACGCAATCCCTATCACCTATTCCACAAATCCTCCACATACATCGTTTCTTCTTAATTAATGGCGGACAAGAATAATTACATAAATATATATAATGTATTATTTGACTCACCGAATTTGTCCTATGTACATGTACCAACTATGTTTGTTGTATGTTTACCCACCAACTGAAAAAATACAACAGCATTAATTTGGTTCATCTAATAGTGTTTATCGTTAAAAAGGCAATAACTATATTGAACAGTGCTTCAATGGGACTGTACTCAATTAATATTTTTATGAATTCTAAATATTTGTCAGAGAAAATTTCAACTATCATAGAAAGCATAGCGCTAGCAAAATCAGGTTTGACTAATATACGGTTATTGAGTCAGGATGAGTTAGATTTAACAATTACAGATATAAGAAATTAAAGCTTGCAGTGCATATGACCATCGAAGCCCTAACATACACGAACACAAAGCAATCAGCAAAAATTAACTCGTATTAATTGTAAACTTTCCCCAGATGCTACAAGAGATTAATCAGAAAATTAAAATTTTCCCTATCAACAATAAATGTATGAAAAAACATGTACACAATCCCTATCACCTATCCCACCAATCCTCCACATACATCGTTTCTTCTTAATTAATGGCGGACAAGAATAATTACATAAATATATATAATGTATTATTTGACTCACCGAATTTGTCCTATGTACATGTACCAACTATGTTTGTTGTATGTTTACCCACCAACTGAAAAAATACAACAGCATTAATTTGGTTCATCTAATAGTGTTGATCGTTTAAAAGGCAATAACTATATTCAACAGCGCTTCAATGGGACTGTACTCAATTAATATTTTAAAGAATTCTGAATATTTGTCAGAGAAAATTTCTACTATCATAGAAAGCATAGCGCTAGCAAAATCAGGCTTGACAAATATCAAACAATTAGAGAGATAAGAAATTAAAGCTTGCAGTGCATATGACCATCGAAGCCCTAACATACACACACACAAAGCAATCAGCAAAAATGAACTCGTATTAATTGTAAACGTTCCCCAGTTGCAACAAGAGATTTATCAGAGAATTCAAATTTTCCCTATCAACAATAAATGTAAGAAACAACATGTACACAATCCCTATCACCTATCCCACAAATCCTCCACATACATCGTTTCTTCTTAATTAATGGCGGACAAGAATAATTACATAAATATATATAATGTATTATTTGACTCACCGAATTTGTCCTATGTACATGTACCAACTATGTTTGTTGTATGTTTACCCAGCAACTGAAAAAAATACAACAGCATTAATTTGGTTCATCTAATAGTGTTTATCGTTAAAAAGGCAATAACTATATTGAACAGTGCTTCAATGGGACTGTACTCAATTAATATTTGTATGAATTCTAAATATTTGTCAGAGAAAATTTCAACTATCATAGAAAGCATAGCGCTAGCAAAATCAGGCCTAACAAATATACAGTTATTGAGTCAGGATGAGTTAGATTTAACAATTACAGATATAAGAAATTAAAGCTTGCAGTGCATTTGACCATCGAAGCCCTAACATACACACACACAAAGCAATCAGCAAAAATGAACTCGTATTAATTGTAAACGTTCCCCAGTTGCAACAAGAGATTTATCAGAGAATTCAAATTTTCCCTATCAACAATAAATGTAAGAAACAACATGTACACAATCCCTATCACCTATTCCACATATCCTCCACAAACATCGTTTCTTCTTAATGAATGGCGGACAAGAATAATTACATAAATATATATAATGTATTATTTGACTCACTGAATTATTCCTATGTACATGTACCAACTATGTTTGTCGTATGTTTACCCACCAACTGAAAAAATACAACAGCATTAATTTGGTTCATCTAATAGTGTTTATCGTTAAAAAGGCAATAGCTATATTCAACGGCGCTACAGTGGGACTGTACTCAATTAATATTTTTATGAATTCTAAATATTTGTCAGAGAACATTTCAACTATCATAGAAAGCATAGCCGTTAGCAAAATCAGGTTTGACTAATATACGGTTATTGAGTCAGGATGAGTTAGATTTAAACATTACAGATATAAGAAATTAAAGCCTGCAGTGCATATGACCATCGAAGCCCTAACATACACACACACAAAGCAATCAGCAAAAATGAACTCGTATTAATTGTAAACGTTCCCCAGTTGCAACAAGAGATTTATAAGAGGATTCAAATTTTCCCTATCAACAATAAATGTAAGAAACAACATGTACACAATCCCTATCACCTATTCCACAAATCCTCCACATACATCGTTTCTTCTTAATTAATGGCGGACAAGAATAATTACATACATATATAAAATGTATTATTTGACTCACCGAATTTGTCCTATGTACATGTACCAACTATGTTTGTTGTATGTTTACCCACCAACTGAAAAAATACAACAGCATTAATTTGGTTCATCTAATAGTGTTTATCGTTAAAAAGGCAATAACTATATTGAACAGTGCTTCAATGGGACTGTACTCAATTAATATTTTTATGAATTCTAAATATTTGTCAGAGAAAATTTCAACTATCATAGACAGCATAGCGCTAGCAAAATCAGGCTTGACAAATATACGGTTATTGAGTCAGGATGAGTTAGATTTAACAATTACAGATATAAGAAATTAAAGCTTGCAGTGCATATTACTATCGAAGCCCTAACATACACGAACACAAAGCAATCAGCAAAAATGAACTCGTATTAATTGTAAACTTTCCCCAGATGCAACAAGAGATTTATCAGAACATTCAAATTTTCCCTATCAACAATAAATGTATGAAAAAACATGTACACAATCCCTATCACCTATCCCACCAATTCTCCACATACATCGTTTCTTCTTAATCAATGGCGGACAAGAATAATTACATAAATATATAAAATGTATTATTTGACTCACCGAATTTGTCCTATGTACATGTACCAACTATGTTTGTTGTATGTTTACACACCAACTGGAAAAAACAGCATTAATTTGGTTCATCTAATAGTGTTTATCGTTTAAAAGGCAATAACTATATTCAACAGCGCTTCAATGGGACTGTACTCAATTAATATTTTTATGAATTCTGAATATTTGTCAGAGAACATTTCAACTATCATAGAAAGCATAACGTTAGCAAAATCGGGCCTAACAAATATATGGTTATTGGGTCAGGATGAGTTAGATTTAACAATTACAGATATAAGAAATTAAAGCTTGCAGTGCATATGACCATCGAAGCCCTAACATACACGAACACAAAGCAATCAGCAAAAATTAACTCGTAATTTATTGCAAACTTTCCCCAGATGCAACAAGAGATTTATAAGAGGATTCAAATTTTCCCTATCAACAATAAATGTATGAAAAAACATGTACACAATCCCTATCACCTATCCCACAAATCCTCAACATACATCGTTTCTTCTTAATTAATGGCGGAAAAGAATAATTACATAAATATATATAATGTATTATTTGACTCACCGAATTCGTCCTATGTACATGTACCAACTATGTTTGTTGTATGTTTACCCACCAACTGGAAAAAAACAGCATTAATTTGGTTCATCTAATAGTGTTTATCGTTAAAAAGGCAACAACTATATTCAACAGCGCTACAATGGGACTGTACTCGATTAATATTTTTATGAATTCTAAATATTTGTCAGAGAAAATTTCAACTATCATAGAAAGCATAACGTTAGCAAAATCAGGCTTGACAAATATCAAACAATTAGAGAGATAAGAAATTAAAGCTTGCAGTGCATACGGTCATCGAAGCCCTAACATACACAAACACAAAGCAATCAGCAAAAATGAACTCGTATTAATTGTAAACGTTCCCCAGTTGCAACAAGAGATTTATCAGAGAATTCAAATTTTCCCTATCAACAATAAATGTAAGAAACAACATGTACACAATCCCTATCACCTATTCCACAAATCCTCCTCATACATCGTTTCTTCTTAATTAATGGCGGACAAGAATAATTACATAAATATATATAATGTATTATTTGACTCATCGAATTTGTCCTATGTACATGTACCAACTATGTTTGTTGTATGTTTACCCAGCAACTGAAAAAATACAACAGCATTAATTTGGTTCACCTAATAGTGTTTATCGTTAAAAAGGCAATAACTATAATCAACAGCGCTTCAATGGGACTGTACTCAATTAATATTTTTATGAATTCTAAATATTTGTCAGAGAAAATTTCAACTATCATAGAAAGCATAGCGCTAGCAATATCAGGCATGACAAATAAACGGTTTTTGGGTCAGGATGAGTTAGATTTAACAATTACAGATATAAGAAATTAAAGCTTGCAGTGCATATGACCATCGAAGCCCTAACATACACACACACAAAGCAATCAGCAAAAATGAACTCGTATTAATTGTAAACGTTCCCCAGTTGCAACAAGAGATTTATCAGAACATTCAAATTTTCCCTATCAACAATAAATGTAAGAAACAACATGTACACAATCCCTATCACCTATTCCACAAATCCTCCACATACATCGTTTCTTCTTAATTAATGGCGGACAAGAATAATTACATAAATATATATAATGTATTATTTGACTCACCGAATTTGTCCTATGTACATGTACCAACTATGTTTGTTGTATGTTTACCCACCAACTGAAAAAATACAACAGCATTAATTTGGTTCATCTTATAGTGTTTATCGTTAAAAAGGCAATAACTATAATCAACAGCGCTTCAATGGGACTGTACTCAATTAATATTTTTATGAATTCTGAATATTTGTCAGAGAACATTTCAACTATCATAGAAAGCATAACGTTAGCAAAATCGGGCCTAACAAATATATGGTTATTGGGTCAGGATGAGTTAGATTTAACAATTACAGATATGAGAAATTAAAGCTTGCAGTGCATATGACCATCGAAGCCCTAACATACACGAACACAAAGCAATCAGCAAAAATTAACTCGTAATTTATTGCAAACTTTCCCCAGATGCAACAAGAGATTTATAAGAGGATTCAAATTTTCCCTATCAACAATAAATGTATGAAACAACATGTACACAATCCCTATCACCTATCCCACAAATCCTCAACATACATCGTTTCTTCTTAATTAATGGCGGACAAGAATAATTACATAAACATATAAAATGTATTATTTGACTCACCGAATTTGTCCTATGTACATGTACCAACTATGTTTGTTGTATGTTTACCCACCAACTGAAAAAATACAACAGCATTAATTTGGTTCATCTAATAGTGTTTATCGTTAAAAAGGCAATAACTATATTGAACAGTGCTTCAATGGGACTGTACTCAATTAATATTTTTATGAATTCTAAATATTTGTCAGAGAAAATTTCAACTATCATAGAAAGCATAGCGCTAGCAAAATCAGGCTTGACAAATATACGGTTATTGAGTCAGGATGAGTTAGATTTAACAATTACAGATATAAGAAATTAAAGCTTGCAGTGCATATGACCATCGAAGCCCTAACATACACGAACACAAAGCAATCAGCAAAAATTAACTCGTAATTTATTGCAAACTTTCCCCAGATGCAACAAGAGATTTATAAGAGGATTCAAATTTTCCCTATCAACAATAAATGTATGAAAAAACATGTACACAATCCCTATCACCTATCCCACAAATCCTCAACATACATCGTTTCTTCTTAATTAATGGCGGAAAAGAATAATTACATAAATATATATAATGTATTATTTGACTCACCGAATTCGTCCTATGTACATGTACCAACTATGTTTGTTGTATGTTTACCCACCAACTGGAAAAAAACAGCATTAATTTGGTTCATCTAATAGTGTTTATCGTTAAAAAGGCAACAACTATATTCAACAGCGCTACAATGGGACTGTACTCGATTAATATTTTTATGAATTCTAAATATTTGTCAGAGAAAATTTCAACTATCATAGAAAGCATAACGTTAGCAAAATCAGGCTTGACAAATATCAAACAATTAGAGAGATAAGAAATTAAAGCTTGCAGTGCATACGGTCATCGAAGCCCTAACATACACAAACACAAAGCAATCAGCAAAAATGAACTCGTATTAATTGTAAACGTTCCCCAGTTGCAACAAGAGATTTATCAGAGAATTCAAATTTTCCCTATCAACAATAAATGTAAGAAACAACATGTACACAATCCCTATCACCTATTCCACAAATCCTCCTCATACATCGTTTCTTCTTAATTAATGGCGGACAAGAATAATTACATAAATATATATAATGTATTATTTGACTCATCGAATTTGTCCTATGTACATGTACCAACTATGTTTGTTGTATGTTTACCCAGCAACTGAAAAAATACAACAGCATTAATTTGGTTCACCTAATAGTGTTTATCGTTAAAAAGGCAATAACTATAATCAACAGCGCTTCAATGGGACTGTACTCAATTAATATTTTTATGAATTCTAAATATTTGTCAGAGAAAATTTCAACTATCATAGAAAGCATAGCGCTAGCAATATCAGGCATGACAAATAAACGGTTTTTGGGTCAGGATGAGTTAGATTTAACAATTACAGATATAAGAAATTAAAGCTTGCAGTGCATATGACCATCGAAGCCCTAACATACACACACACAAAGCAATCAGCAAAAATGAACTCGTATTAATTGTAAACGTTCCCCAGTTGCAACAAGAGATTTATCAGAACATTCAAATTTTCCCTATCAACAATAAATGTAAGAAACAACATGTACACAATCCCTATCACCTATTCCACAAATCCTCCACATACATCGTTTCTTCTTAATTAATGGCGGACAAGAATAATTACATAAATATATATAATGTATTATTTGACTCACCGAATTTGTCCTATGTACATGTACCAACTATGTTTGTTGTATGTTTACCCACCAACTGAAAAAATACAACAGCATTAATTTGGTTCATCTTATAGTGTTTATCGTTAAAAAGGCAATAACTATAATCAACAGCGCTTCAATGGGACTGTACTCAATTAATATTTTTATGAATTCTGAATATTTGTCAGAGAACATTTCAACTATCATAGAAAGCATAACGTTAGCAAAATCGGGCCTAACAAATATATGGTTATTGGGTCAGGATGAGTTAGATTTAACAATTACAGATATGAGAAATTAAAGCTTGCAGTGCATATGACCATCGAAGCCCTAACATACACGAACACAAAGCAATCAGCAAAAATTAACTCGTAATTTATTGCAAACTTTCCCCAGATGCAACAAGAGATTTATAAGAGGATTCAAATTTTCCCTATCAACAATAAATGTATGAAACAACATGTACACAATCCCTATCACCTATCCCACAAATCCTCAACATACATCGTTTCTTCTTAATTAATGGCGGACAAGAATAATTACATAAACATATAAAATGTATTATTTGACTCACCGAATTTGTCCTATGTACATGTACCAACTATGTTTGTTGTATGTTTACCCACCAACTGAAAAAATACAACAGCATTAATTTGGTTCATCTAATAGTGTTTATCGTTAAAAAGGCAATAACTATATTGAACAGTGCTTCAATGGGACTGTACTCAATTAATATTTTTATGAATTCTAAATATTTGTCAGAGAAAATTTCAACTATCATAGAAAGCATAGCGCTAGCAAAATCAGGCTTGACAAATATACGGTTATTGAGTCAGGATGAGTTAGATTTAAACATTACAGATATAAGAAATTAAAGCCTGCAGTGCATATGACCATCGAAGCCCTAACATACACACACACAAAGCAATCAGCAAAAATGAACTCGTATTAATTGTAAACGTTCCCCAGTTGCAACAAGAGATTTATCAGAGAATTCAAATTTTCCCTATCAACAATAAATGTAAGAAACAACATGTACACAATCCCTATCACCTATTCCACATATCCTCCACATACATCGTTTCTTCTTAATGAATGGCGGACAAGAATAATTACATAAATATATATAATGTATTATTTGACTCACTGAATTATTCCTATGTACATGTACCAACTATGTTTGTTGTATGTTTACCCACCAACTGAAAAAATACAACAGCATTAATTTGGTTCATCTAATAGTGTTTATCGTTAAAAATGCAATAGCTATATTCAACGGCGCTACAGTGGGACTGTACTCAATTAATATTTTTATGAATTCTAAATATTTGTCAGAGAAAATTTCAACTATCATAGAAAGCATAGCCGTTAGCAAAATCAGGTTTGACTAATATACGGTTATTGAGTCAGGATGAGTTAGATTTAAACATTACAGATATAAGAAATTAAAGCCTGCAGTGCATATGACCATCGAAGCCCTAACATACACACACACAAAGCAATCAGCAAAAATGAACTCGTATTAATTGTAAACGTTCCCCAGTTGCAACAAGAGATTTATCAGAACATTCAAATTTTCCCTATCAACAATAAATGTAAGAAACAACATGTACACAATCCCTATCACCTATTCCACAAATCCTCCACATACATCGTTTCTTCTTAATTAATGGCGGACAAGAATAATTACATAAATATATATAATGTATTATTTGACTCACCGAATTTGTCCTATGTACATGTACCAACTATGTTTGTTGTATGTTTACCCAGCAACTGAAAAAATACAACAGCATTAATTTGGTTCATCTAATAGTGTTTATCGTTAAAAAGGCAATAACTATATTGAACAGCGCTTCAATGGGACTGTACTCAATTAATATTTTTATGAATTCTGAATATTTGTGATCGAAAATTTCAAATATCATAGAAAGCATAGCGCTAGCAAAATCAAGCTTGACAAATATCAAACAATTAGAGAGATAAGAAATTAAAGCTTGCAGTGCATACGGTCATCGAAGCCCTAACATACACAAACACAAAGCAATCAGCAAAAATGAACTCGTATTAATTGTAAACGTTCCCCAGTTGCAACAAGAGATTTATCAGAGAATTCAAATTTTCCCTATCAACAATAAATGTAAGAAACAACATGTACACAATCCCTATCACCTATTCCACAAATCCTCCACATACATCGTTTCTTCTTAATTAATGGCGGACAAGAATAATTACATACATATATAAAATGTATTATTTGACTCACCGAATTTGTCCTATGTACATGTACCAACTATGTTTGTTGTATGTTTACCCACCAACTGAAAAAATACAACAGCATTAATTTGGTTCATCTAATAGTGTTTATCGTTAAAAAGGCAATAACTATATTGAACAGCGCTTCAATGGGACTGTACTCAATTAATATTTTTATGAATTCTGAATATTTGTCAGGTAACATTTCAACTATCATAGAAAGCATAGCGCTAGCAAAATCAGGCTTGACAAATGTCAAACAATTACAGAGATAAAAAATTAAAGCTTGCAGTGCATACGATCATCGAAGCCCTAACATACACACACACAAAGCAATCATCAAAACTGAACTCGTATTAATTGTAAACGTTCCCCAGTTGCAACAAGAGATTTATCAGAGAATTCAAATTTTCCCTATCAACAATGAATGTAAGAAACAACATGTACACAATCCCTATCACCTATTCCACAAATCCTCCACATACATCGTTTCTTCTTAATTAATGGCGGACATGAATAATTACATAAACACATAAAATGTATTATTTGACTCACCGAATTTGTCCTATGTACATGTACCAACTATGTTTGTTGTATGTTTACCCACCAACTGAAAAAATACAACAGCATTAATTTGGTTCATCTAATAGTGTTTATCGTTAAAAAGGCAATAACTATATTGAACAGTGCTTCAATGGGACTGTACTCAATTAATATTTTTATGAATTCTAAATATTTGTCAGAGAAAATTTCAACTATCATAGAAAGCATAGCGCTAGCAAAATCAGGCTTGAAAAATATACGGTTATTGAGTCAGGATGAGTTAGATTTAACAATTACAGATATAAGAAATTAAAGCTTGCAGTGCATATGACTATCGAAGCCCTAACATACACGAACACAAAGCAATCAGCAAAAATGAACTCGTATTAATTGTAAACTTTCCCCAGATGCAACAAGAGATTTATCAGAACATTCAAATTTTCCCTATCAACAATAAATGTATGAAAAAACATGTACACAATCCCTATCACCTATCCCACCAATTCTCCACATACATCCTTTCTTCTTAATCAATGGCGGACAAGAATAATTACATAAATATATAAAATGTATTATTTGACTCACCGAATTTGTCCTATGTACATGTACCAACTATGTTTGTTGTATGTTTACACACCAACTGGAAAAAACAGCATTAATTTGGTTCATCTAATAGTGTTTATCGTTAACAAGGCAATAACTATATTCAACAGCGCTTCAATGGGACTGTACTCAATTAATATTTTTAAGAATTCTGAATATTTGTCAGAGAAAATTTCAACTATCATAGAAAGCATAACGTTAGCAAAATCAGGCTTGACAAATATACGGTTATTGAGTCAGGATGAGTTAGATTTAACAATTACAGAGATAAGAAATTAAAGCCTGCAGTGCATACTATCATCGAAGCCCTAACATACACACACACAAAGCAATCAGCAAAAATGAACTCGTATTAATTGTAAACGTTCCCCAGTTGCAACAAGAGATTTATCAGAACATTCAAATTTTCCCTATCAACAATAAATGTAAGAAACAACATGTACACAATCCCTATCACCTATTCCACAAATCCTCCACATACATCGTTTCTTCTTAATTAATGGCGGACAAGAATAATTACATAAATATATATAATGTATTATTTGACTCACCGAATTTGTCCTATGTACATGTACCAACTATGTTTGTTGTATGTTTACCCACCAACTGAAAAAATACAACAGCATTAATTTGGTTCATCTAATAGTGTTTATCGTTAAAAAGGCAATAACTATATTGAACAGTGCTTCAATGGGACTGTACTCAATTAATATTTTTAAGAATTCTGAATATTTGTCAGAGAAAATTTCAACTATCATAGAAAGCATAACGTTAGCAAAATCAGGCTTGACAAATATCAAACAATTAGAGAGATAAGAAATTAAAGCTTGCAGTGCATACGGTCATCGAAGCCCTAACATACACAAACACAAAGCAATCAGCAAAAATGAACTCGTATTAATTGTAAACGTTCCCCAGTTGCAACAAGAGATTTATCAGAGAATTCAAATTTTCCCTATCAACAATAAATGTAAGAAACAACATGTACACAATCCCTATCACCTATTCCACAAATCCTCCTCATACATCGTTTCTTCTTAATTAATGGCGGACAAGAATAATTACATAAATATATATAATGTATTATTTGACTCATCGAATTTGTCCTATGTACATGTACCAACTATGTTTGTTGTATGTTTACCCAGCAACTGAAAAAATACAACAGCATTAATTTGGTTCACCTAATAGTGTTTATCGTTAAAAAGGCAATAACTATAATCAACAGCGCTTCAATGGGACTGTACTCAATTAATATTTTTATGAATTCTAAATATTTGTCAGAGAAAATTTCAACTATCATAGAAAGCATAGCGCTAGCAATATCAGGCATGACAAATAAACGGTTTTTGGGTCAGGATGAGTTAGATTTAACAATTACAGATATAAGAAATTAAAGCTTGCAGTGCATATGACCATCGAAGCCCTAACATACACACACACAAAGCAATCAGCAAAAATGAACTCGTATTAATTGTAAACGTTCCCCAGTTGCAACAAGAGATTTATCAGAACATTCAAATTTTCCCTATCAACAATAAATGTAAGAAACAACATGTACACAATCCCTATCACCTATTCCACAAATCCTCCACATACATCGTTTCTTCTTAATTAATGGCGGACAAGAATAATTACATAAATATATATAATGTATTATTTGACTCACCGAATTTGTCCTATGTAAATGTACCAACTATGTTTGTTGTATGTTTACCCACCAACTGAAAAAATACAACAGCATTAATTTGGTTCATCTAATAGTGTTTATCGTTAAAAAGGCAATAACTATAATCAACAGCGCTTCAATGGGACTGTACTCAATTAATATTTTTATGAATTCTAAATATTTGTCAGACAAAATTTCAACTATCATAGAAAGCATAGCCGTTAGCAAAATCAGGCTTGACAAATATACGGTTATTGAGTCAGGATGAGTTAGATTTAACAATTACAGAGATAAGAAATTAAAGCCTGCAGTGCATACTATCATCGAAGCCCTAACATACACACACACAAAGCAATCAGCAAAAATGAACTCGTATTAATTGTAAACGTTCCCCAGTTGCAACAAGAGATTTATCAGAACATTCAAATTTTCCCTATCAACAATAAATGTAAGAAACAACATGTACACAATCCCTATCACCTATTCCACAAATCCTCCACATACATCGTTTCTTCTTAATTAATGGCGGACAAGAATAATTACATAAATATATATAATGTATTATTTGACTCACCGAATTTGTCCTATGTACATGTACCAACTATGTTTGTTGTATGTTTACCCACCAACTGAAAAAATACAACAGCATTAATTTGGTTCATCTAATAGTGTTTATCGTTAAAAAGGCAATAACTATATTGAACAGTGCTTCAATGGGACTGTACTCAATTAATATTTTTATGAATTCTAAATATTTGTCAGAGAAAATTTCAACTATCATAGAAAGCATAGCGCTAGCAAAATCAGGTTTGACTAATATACGGTTATTGAGTCAGGATGAGTTAGATTTAACAATTACAGATATAAGAAATTAAAGCTTGCAGTGCATTTGACCATCGAAGCCCTGACATACACGAACACAAAGCAATCAGCAAAAATTAACTCGTATTAATTGAAAACTTTCCCCAGATGCAACAAGAGATTTATAAGAGAATTCAAATTTTCCCTATCAACAATAAATGTATGAAAAAACATGTACACAATCCCTATCACCTATCCCACAAATTCTCCACATTCATCGTTTCTTCTTAATTAATGGCGGACAAGAATAATTACATAAATATATATAATGTATTATTTGACTCACGTAATTTGTCCTATGTACATGTACCAACTATGTTTGTTGTATGTTTACCCACCAACTGAAAAAATACAACAGCATTAATTTGGTTCATCTAATAGTGTTGATCGTTTAAAAGGCAATAACTATATTCAACAGCGCTTCAATGGGACTGTACTCAATTAATATTTTTAAGAATTCTGAATATTTGTCAGACAAAATTTCAACTATCATAGAAAGCATAGCCGTTAGCAAAATCAGGCTTGACAAATATACGGTTATTGAGTCAGGATGAGTTAGATTTAACAATTACAGAGATAAGAAATTAAAGCCTGCAGTGCATACTATCATCGAAGCCCTAACATACACACACACAAAGCAATCAGCAAAAATGAACTCGTATTAATTGTAAACGTTCCCCAGTTGCAACAAGAGATTTATCAGAACATTCAAATTTTCCCTATCAACAATAAATGTAAGAAACAACATGTACACAATCCCTATCACCTATTCCACAAATCCTCCACATACATCGTTTCTTCTTAATTAATGGCGGACAAGAATAATTACATAAATATATATAATGTATTATTTGACTCACCGAATTTGTCCTATGTACATGTACCAACTATGTTTGTTGTATGTTTACCCACCAACTGAAAAAATACAACAGCATTAATTTGGTTCATCTAATAGTGTTTATCGTTAAAAAGGCAATAACTATATTGAACAGTGCTTCAATGGGACTGTACTCAATTAATATTTTTATGAATTCTAAATATTTGTCAGAGAAAATTTCAACTATCATAGAAAGCATAGCGCTAGCAAAATCAGGTTTGACTAATATACGGTTATTGAGTCAGGATGAGTTAGATTTAACAATTACAGATATAAGAAATTAAAGCTTGCAGTGCATTTGACCATCGAAGCCCTGACATACATGAACACAAAGCAATCAGCAAAAATTAACTCGTATTAATTGAAAACTTTCCCCAGATGCAACAAGAGATTTATAAGAGAATTCAAATTTTCCCTATCAACAATAAATGTATGAAAAAACATGTACACAATCCCTATCACCTATCCCACAAATTCTCCACATTCATCGTTTCTTCTTAATTAATGGCGGACAAGAATAATTACATAAATATATATAATGTATTATTTGACTCACGTAATTTGTCCTATGTACATGTACCAACTATGTTTGTTGTATGTTTACCCACCAACTGAAAAAATACAACAGCATTAATTTGGTTCATCTAATAGTGTTGATCGTTTAAAAGGCAATAACTATATTCAACAGCGCTTCAATGGGACTGTACTCAATTAATATTTTTAAGAATTCTGAATATTTGTCAGACAAAATTTCAACTATCATAGAAAGCATAGCCGTTAGCAAAATCAGGCTTGACAAATATACGGTTATTGAGTCAGGATGAGTTAGATTTAACAATTACAGAGATAAGAAATTAAAGCCTGCAGTGCATACTATCATCGAAGCCCTAACATACACACACACAAAGCAATCAGCAAAAATGAACTCGTATTAATTGTAAACGTTCCCCAGTTGCAACAAGAGATTTATCAGAACATTCAAATTTTCCCTATCAACAATAAATGTAAGAAACAACATGTACACAATCCCTATCACCTATTCCACAAATCCTCCACATACATCGTTTCTTCTTAATTAATGGCGGACAAGAATAATTACATAAATATATATAATGTATTATTTGACTCACCGAATTTGTCCTATGTACATGTACCAACTATGTTTGTTGTATGTTTACCCACCAACTGAAAAAATACAACAGCATTAATTTGGTTCATCTAATAGTGTTTATCGTTAAAAAGGCAATAACTATATTGAACAGTGCTTCAATGGGACTGTACTCAATTAATATTTTTATGAATTCTAAATATTTGTCAGAGAAAATTTCAACTATCATAGAAAGCATAGCGCTAGCAAAATCAGGTTTGACTAATATACGGTTATTGAGTCAGGATGAGTTAGATTTAACAATTACAGATATAAGAAATTAAAGCTTGCAGTGCATTTGACCATCGAAGCCCTGACATACACGAACACAAAGCAATCAGCAAAAATTAACTCGTATTAATTGAAAACTTTCCCCAGATGCAACAAGAGATTTATAAGAGAATTCAAATTTTCCCTATCAACAATAAATGTATGAAAAAACATGTACACAATCCCTATCACCTATCCCACAAATTCTCCACATTCATCGTTTCTTCTTAATTAATGGCGGACAAGAATAATTACATAAATATATATAATGTATTATTTGACTCACGTAATTTGTCCTATGTACATGTACCAACTATGTTTGTTGTATGTTTACCCACCAACTGAAAAAATACAACAGCATTAATTTGGTTCATCTAATAGTGTTGATCGTTTAAAAGGCAATAACAATATTCAACAGCGCTTCAATGGGACTGTACTCAATTAATATTTTAAAGAATTCTGAATATTTGTCAGACAAAATTTCAACTATCATAGAAAGCATAGCCGTTAGCAAAATCAGGCTTGACAAATATACGGTTATTGAGTCAGGATGAGTTAGATTTAACAATTACAGATATAAGAAATTAAAGCCTGCAGTGCATACTATCATCGAAGCCCTAACATACACACACACAAAGCAATCAGCAAAAATGAGCTCGTATTAATTGTAAACGTTCCCCAGTTGCAACAAGAGATTTATCAGAACATTCAAATTTTCCCTATCAACAATAAATGTAAGAAACAACATGTACACAATCCCTATCACCTATTCCACAAATCCTCCACATACATCGTTTCTTCTTAATTAATGGCGGACAAGAATAATTACATAAATATATATAATGTATTATTTGACTCACCGAATTTGTCCTATGTACATGTACCAACTATGTTTGTTGTATGTTTACCCACCAACTGAAAAAATACAACAGCATTAATTTGGTTCATCTAATAGTGTTTATCGTTAAAAAGGCAATAACTATATTGAACAGTGCTTCAATGGGACTGTACTCAATTAATATTTTTATGAATTCTAAATATTTGTCAGAGAAAATTTCAACTATCATAGAAAGCATAGCGCTAGCAAAATCAGGTTTGACTAATATACGGTTATTGAGTCAGGATGAGTTAGATTTAACAATTACAGATATAAGAAATTAAAGCTTGCAGTGCATTTGACCATCGAAGCCCTGACATACACGAACACAAAGCAATCAGCAAAAATGAACTCGTATTAATTGTAAACGTTCCCCAGTTGCAACAAGAGATTTATCAGAACATTCAAATTTTCCCTATCAACAATAAATGTAAGAAACAACATGTACACAATCCCTATCACCTATTCCACAAATCCTCCACATACATCGTTTCTTCTTAATTAATGGCGGACAAGAATAATTACATAAATATATATAATGTATTATTTGACTCACCGAATTTGTCCTATGTACATGTACCAACTATGTTTGTTGTATGTTTACCCACCAACTGAAAAAATACAACAGCATTAATTTGGTTCATCTAATAGTGTTTATCGTTAAAAAGGCAATAACTATATTGAACAGTGCTTCAATGGGACTGTACTCAATTAATATTTTTATGAATTCTAAATATTTGTCAGAGAAAATTTCAACTATCATAGAAAGCATAGCGCTAGCAATATCAGGCATGACAAATAAACGGTTTTTTGGGTCAGAATGAGTTAGATATAACAATTACAGATATAAGAAATTAAAGCTTGCAGTGCATTTGACCATCGAAGCCCTAACATACACACACACAAAGCAATCAGCAAAAATGAACTCGTATTAATTGTAAACTTTCCCCAGATGCAACAAGAGATTTATCAGAGAATTCAAATTTTCCCTATCATCCCCCTATAGCAAAATCAGGCTTGACAAATATAAGGTTATTGAGTCAGGATGAGTTAGATTTAACAATTACAGAGATAAGAAATTAAAGCTTGCAGTGCATACTATCATCGAAGCCCTAACATACACAGACACAAAGCAATCAGCAAAAATGAACTCGTATTAATTGTAAACGTTCCCCAGTTGCAACAAGAGATTTATCAGAGAATTCAAATTTTCCCTATCAACAATAAATGTAAGAAACAACATGTACACAATCCCTATCACCTATTCCACAAATCCTCCACATACATCGTTTCTTCTTAATTAATGGCGGACAAGAATAATTACATAAATATACATAATGTATTATTTGACTCACCGAATTTGTCCTATGTACATGTACCAACTATGTTTGTTGTATGTTCACCCACCAACTGAAAAAATACAACAGCATTAATTTGGTTCACCTAATAGTGTTAATCGTTTAAAAGGCAATAACTATATTCAACAGCGCTACAATGGGACTGTACTCAATTAATGTTTTTATGAATTCAAAATTATTGTCAGAGAAAATTTCAACTATCATAGAAAGCATAGCGCTAGCAATATCAGGCATGACAAATAAACGGTTTTTGGGTCAGGATGAGTTAGATTTAACAATTACAGATATAAGAAATTAAAGCTTGCAGTGCATATGACCATCGAAGCCCTAACATACACACACACAAAGCAATCAGCAAAAATGAACTCGTATTAATTGTAAACGTTCCCCAGTTGCAACAAGAGATTTATCAGAACATTCAAATTTTCCCTATCAACAATAAATGTAAGAAACAACATGTACACAATCCCTATCACCTATTCCACAAATCCTCCACATACATCGTTTCTTCTTAATTAATGGCGGACAAGAAAAATTACATAAATATATATAATGTATTATTTGACTCACCGAATTTGTCCTATGTACATGTACCAACTATGTTTGTTGTATGTTTACCCACCAACTGAAAAAATACAACAGCATTAATTTGGTTCATCTAATAGTGTCTATCGTTAAAAAGGCAATAACTATATTGAACAGCGCTTCAATGGGACTGTACTCAATTAATATTTTTATGAATTCTAAATATTTGTCAGACAAAATTTCAACTATCATAGAAAGCATAGCCGTTAGCAAAATCAGGCTTGACAAATATACGGTTATTGAGTCAGGATGAGTTAGATTTAACAATTACAGAGATAAGAAATTAAAGCTTGCAGTGCATACTATCATCGAAGCCCTAACATACACACACACAAAGCAATCAGCAAAAATGAACTCGTATTAATTGTAAACGTTCCCCAGTTGCAACAAGAGATTTATCAGAACATTCAAATTTTCCCTATCAACAATAAATGTAAGAAACAACATGTACACAATCCCTATCACCTATTCCACAAATCCTCCACATACATCGTTTCTTCTTAATTAATGGCGGACAAGAATAATTACATAAATATATATAATGTATTATTTGACTCACCGAATTTGTCCTATGTACATGTACCAACTATGTTTGTTGTATGTTTACCCAGCAACTGAAAAAATACAACAGCATTAATCTGGTTCACCTAATAGTGTTGATCGTTTAAAAGGCAATAACTATATTCAACAGCGCTTCAATGGGACTGTACTCAATTAATATTTTTAAGAATTCGGAATATTTGTCAGAGAAAATTTCAACTATCATAGAAAGCATAACGCTAGCAAAATCGGGCCTAAGAAATATATGGTTATTGGGTCAGGATGAGTTAGATTTAACAATTACAGATATAAGAAATTAAAGCTTGCAGTGCATATGACCATCGAAGCCCTAACATACACGAACACAAAGCAATCAGCAGAAATTAACTCGTATTAATTGTAAACTTTCCCCAGATGCTACAAGAGATTTATCAGAACATTCAAATTTTCCCTATCAACAATAAATGTATGAAAAAACATGTACACAATCCCTATCACCTATCCCACCAATTCTCCTTATACATCGTTTCTTCTTAATTAATGGCGGACAAGAATAATTACATAAATATATATAATGTATTATTTGACTCACCGAATTTGTCCTATGTACATGTACCAACTATGTTTGTTGTATGTTTACCCTTAACTGGAAAAAAGAACAGCATTAATTTGGTTCATCTAATAGTGTTAATCGTTTAAAAGGCAATAACTATATTCAACAGCGCTTCAATGGGACTGTACTCAATTAATATTTTTATGAATTCTAAATATTTGTCAAAGAAAATTTCAACTATCATAGAATGCATAACGCTAGCAAAATCAGGCCTAACAAATATACGGTTATTGAGTCATGATGAGTTAGATTTAACAATTACAGATATAAGAAATTAAAGCTTGCAGTGCATACGACTATCGCAGCTTTAACATACACGAACACAAAGCAATCAGCAAAAATTAACTCGTATTAATTGTAAACGTTCCCCAGATGCAACAAGAGATTTATCAGAACATTCAAATTTTCCCTATCAACAATAAATGTATGAAAAAACATGTACACAATCCCTATCACCTATCTCACAAATCCTCCACATACATCGTTTCTTCTTAGTTAATGGCGGACAAAATTAATTAAATAAATATATATAATGTATTATTTGACTCACTGAATTATTCCTATGTACATGTACCAACTATGTTTGTCGTATGTTTACCCACCAACTGAAAAAAAACAACAGCATTAATTTGGTTCATCTAATAGTGTTTATCGTTAAAAAGGCAATAGCTATATTCAACGGCGCTACTGTGGGACTGTACTCAATTAATATTTTTATGAATTCTAAATATTTGTCAGAGAAAATTTCAACTATCATAGAAAGCATAGCCGTTAGCAAAATCAGGTTTGACTAATATACGGTTATTGAGTCAGGATGAGTTAGATTTAAACATTACAGATATAAGAAATTAAAGCCTGCAGTGCATATGACCATCGAAGCCCTAACATACACACACACAAAGCAATCAGCAAAAATGAACTCGTATTAATTGTAAACGTTCCCCAGTTGCAACAAGAGATTTATCAGAGAATTCAAATTTTCCCTATCAACAATAAATGTAAGAAACAACATGTTCACAATCCCTATCACCTATCCCACAAATCCTCCACATACATCGTTTCTTCTTAATTAATGGCGGACAAGAATAATTACATAAATATATATAATGTATTATTTGACTCACCGAATTTGTCCTATGTACATGTGCCAACTATGTTTGTTGTATGTTTACCCACCAACTGAAAAAATACAACAGCATTAATTTGGTTCATCTAATAGTGTTTATCGTTAAAAAGGCAATAACTATATTCAACAGCGCTTCAATGGGACTGTACTCAATTATTATTTTTATGAATTCTGAATATTTGTCAGCGAAAATTTCAACTATCATAGAAAGCATAGCGCTAGCAAAATCAGGCTTGACAAATATCAAACAATTAGAGAGATAAGAAATTAAAGCTTGCAGTGCATACGGTCATCGAAGCCCTAACATACACAAACACAAAGCAATCATCAAAACTGAACTCGTATTAATTGTAAACGTTCCCCAGTTGCAACAAGAGATTTATCAGAGAATTCAAATTTTCCCTATCAACAATAAATGTAAGAAACAACATGTACACAATCCCTATCACCTATTCCACAAATCCTCCACATACATCGTTTCTTCTTAATTAATGGCGGACAAGAATAATTACATAAACATATAAAATGTATTATTTGACTCACCGAATTTGTCCTATGTACATGTACCAACTATGTTTGTTGTATGTTTACCCACCAACTGAAAAAATACAACAGCATTAATTTGGTTCATCTAATAGTGTTTATCGTTAAAAAGGCAATAACTATATTCAACAGCGCTTCAATGGGACTGTACTCAATTAATATTTTTATGAATTCTGAATATTTGTCAGGTAACATTTCAACTATCATAGAAAGCATAACGTTAGCAAAATCGGGCATAACAAATATATGGTTATTGGGTCAGGATGAGTTAGATTTAACAATTACAGATATAAGAAATTAAAGCTTGCAGTGCATATGACCATCGAAGCTCTAACATACACGAACACAAAGCAATCAGCAAAAATGAACTCGTATTAATTGTAAACTTTCCCCAGATGCAACAAGAGATTTATCAGAGAATTCAAATTTTCCCTATCAACAATAAATGTAAGAAACAACATGTACACAATCCCTATCACCTATTCCACAAATCCTCCACATACATCGTTTCTTCTTAATTAATGGCGGACAAGAATAATTACATAAATATATATAATGTATTATTTGACTCACCGAATTTGTCCTATTTACATGTACCAACTATGTTTGTTGTATGTTTACCCACCAACTGAAAAAATATAACAGCATTAATTTGGTTCATCTAATAGTGTTGATCGTTTAAAAGGCAATAATTATATTCAACAGCGCTTCAATGGGGCTGTACTCAATTAATATTTTTATGAATTCTAAATATTTGTCAGAGAAAATTTCAACTATCATAGAAAGCATAGCGCTAGCAAAATCAGGCATGACAAATATACGGTTTTTTGGTCAGGATGAGTTAGATTTAACTATTACAGATATAAGAAATTAAAGCTTGCAGTGCATATGACCATCGAAGCCCTAACATACACACACACAAAGCAATCAGCAAAAATGAACTCGTATTAATTGTAAACTTTCCCCAGATGCAACAAGAGATTTATCAGAGAATTCAAATTTTCCCTATCATTCCCCTATAGCAAAATCAGGCTTGACTAATATACGGTTATTGAGTCAGGATGAGTTAGATTTAACAATTACAGAGATAAGAAATTAAAGCTTGCAGTGCATACTATCATCGAAGCCCTAACATACACACACACAAAGCAATCAGCAAAAATGAACTCGTATTAATTGTAAACGTTCCCCAGATGCAACAAGAGATTTATCAGAGAATTCAAATTTTCCCTATCAACAATAAATGTAAGAAACAACATGTACACAATCCCTATCACCTATCCCACCAATCCTCCACATACATCGTTTCTTCTTAATTAATGGCGGACAAGAATAATTACATAAATATATATTGTATTATTTGACTCACCGAATTTGTCCTATTTACATGTACCAACTATGTTTGTTGTATGTTTACCCACCAACTGAAAAAATATAACAGCATTAATTTGGTTCATCTAATAGTGTTGATCGTTTAAAAGGCAATAATTATATTCAACAGCGCTTCAATGGGACTGTACTCAATTAATATTTTTATGAATTCTAAATATTTGTCAGAGAAAATTTCAACTATCATAGAAAGCATAGCGCTAGCAATATCAGGCATGACAAATATACGGTTTTTGGGTCAGGATGAGTTAGATTTAACAATTCAGAGTTGACAGTGAACCACCAGCAACAGCACATCGTTTTTTTTTTCCAGCGCCTTTTTCAATTGGAGCATCAGTTTTCTTTTTCCCGTCCCTTTGCGTTTCCCTTAAGCCGGCTTCTGAATTGAGGGAGCTCGCGATGGAGAAAACGCACGTTATAAAGTGCGATTTCAAGGGGATGCCACGTCCACCCCAGGAGGATGTACATAAATTCGTAAAAGACACCCTAAAGTTGGCGGTGGACGAGGTAGTCCAGCTGCATCTTCTAAGAGCGGAGCCATGGGCAATGGTCACAGTGACCAACCAAAGCACGGCATTGAAGGCGCTAGAGAGGGGCGCCGAAGCAAAAATGTCTATAGGAGGGCAGACATACACAATACCGGTAACCCTGGCCGAAGGGGCGACCACGGTCAGGGTGGAAGATGTGTCGTCGGAGGTTACAACTGAGCAGGTGAGGGACGTACTGGCCAAGTACGGCAAAGTCCTCACAATAAAAAGACCGAAATGGCAGGACAACAGATTCGTGTACGCCAACGCAGCAACGGGACTGGTCATCGCCGTAATGGCAATCAAGGAGGAGATCCCACAAACCCTTCATGGGCTGGGCTACAACGGGGGAAGAGCGTACGTAGCACACCCAGGACAAAAGACCTGCCGTTTCTGCGGTACCACGACCCACCCGGGAAAGTCATGCTCCCAAGCCAGGGAGGGGGGCACCCAGGCAAGGCTGACCAATCCAGGCAGCTACGCCGGGATGCTGATGGGAGCACACTTACGCACAACACAGACCACGGCTACCACAACGGTAGCACGACAGAGCAACCCATCAACCTATATAGACACTAACCAAAGACCAACAACATCAAATCCTACTACACTGACACCAACACAAAAGACAACAACACAGCAGCCACCAGCACAACAACCACCAACACAACAGCCACTAACACAACAGCCACCAACACGACAAACATCCACACAACAAACAGTAACACAACAAACAGCAACACAACAAACATCAACACAACAAACATCAACACAACAAACACCAATAACGCAATCAACACAATCGGAGGAAATGGATACGGCCTCCCTGGACCTCACAGAACTGCGCGCAAAATTGGCGAGACGATGCCCTTTCCCAGTCGAAGGTACCACCGAAACTGCAGAGGCGGCCAAGCGCGGCAGAGGTAGACCGCGCACCAAAAACTCCAGTACCCCCAGCAGCAGAAATCAAAGCGTCGAGTTGATAGAAGACCCATAACCCAGACGCATTAAAAAAAAAAAAAAAAAAAAACAAAAAAAAAAACAAAAACAAACAAAAACAATAGTAATTAAAAAAAAACAAAAAAAAGAACAAACAAACAAACAAACCAGAAAATAAGAGAAAAGCCAACAAAATGACGGACGCAGGGAAGATAACCATCCTGCAAACTAACATAAACAGCGTGCCAAAAAACAAAGAAGAGCTTGGAAGACAACTGAGTGCCGGGGACATCACCGTTGCGTGCGTGTTGGAGACTTGGCTCTCAGACGGAGACCCCCGGAGGACATACGCCATCCCCGGATATGACATAGTCAGGACAGACAGAGAAGACGGTTACGGCGGCACGTGCATCTATATAAAAAACAACATAAAATACAAGACAAACACAACCTACAGCTCTGAACACACACAGATCACAAACGTCCGCCTCATCCAACCCAAAATGAATATCATAGCCATTTACGCAGCCCCAAGAACCCCCACAGACACACTAGGACAGATAATAAACTCAATTTTCAATGAAAAAAGACATTCGACCAGAACTGTCATAGCCGCCGACCTCAACGCTCACCACACCATGTGGGGAAATGACTGGGACGACGCAAAAGGGAAGATGCTCGCTGAGGCAATCAACGAGTCACACTTCCTGCTGCTTCATAACAATGAACATACCTTTATACCAACGGACAGACAGAAACGTAGCTCGGCTATAGACCTTACCGCTATTTCGGAAGACATAGCAGGATCAAGCTCGAGGACAGTTCTGGACACTCACACAGGCGCGACTAACCACAAAACCATAATCACAACAATAGAAGGACCAAAAAGACAACACAAAGAAACACGGCTAGACCACAAAAAAATCGCAATAGAACTGCAAAAGATCAACACAAACACGTGCACGACATTAAATCAGGTCACAACACGAATCACTCAAATTATAAAATCAAATAGACAACCGATACGCCGACCATTGAAAATCTGGTGGGACCACACGGTGGAAAAAGCGTGGCACCAAAAGAACAAGGCAAGAAGCACGTTCAATAATAATCGAACAGAAGAAAACCAGATCGCGTACAAAAAGAGCCTGGCGAAGTTTAGACTAAAAAAGCGGGAAAACAGAATACATAGATACGAGGAAGCTCTAAAAAACATAGATGCCGACTCCAACACAAAGGAACTATGGAGACTAATAAACAACCTAGAGGGCAAGACAACCACAAACAAAAAGGAGACTAACCTCGTACACGCAGACAAAGACATCGCCCGGAAATTCCTACAAAACAACTTCCCAAGAAACCGCAAAAGCAGAAAACACATATACCAGGGACTGAGACCCCAGGAAGACATACTAAACATAAGGACGTGGAGGAGGATCTTGCTAAAAAAGAAAAACAGCGCCCCGGGACACGACCATATTTCGTACCACATTCTCAAAGGACTCAACACAGACACCACAGTAAGGCTCATACAGCTTGCAAACGAAATGTGGCAGAAAGGCAAGGTTCATAAAAATCTTAAAAAAGCAAAAATCATTGCGATACTTAAGCCAAACAAGGACCCGACCACCCCCGACAACTACAGACCGATCGCTCTAATCCCCACCCTAACTAAAGTCATCAACACAGCGGTACTGAGGAAACTTGAAAAACACTGTACAGTCAATAACATCATACCGGACTTTTCATTCGGTTTCAGAGCCAATAGATCTATTCACCAGAGCCTCAACTACATCACCACGGAGATCATCAACAACACCAACCACAACATCATAACAGGCGCAGCTTTCATAGACCTCACTAACGCATACAACAACGTCCGAACCGACGACCTTATCAATATATTAGAAACCGGAAACACGCCACTGGCAATCACCCGCTGGATAGCGGCGGTCCTATATAACCGGACAGTAGAGATCGAAACGGAGGGGACCACGATCAGGAAACTAGTGTCGGATGGGCTGCCCCAAGGCGACGTACTATCCCCGACACTGTTTAACATATATACAGCAGGAATTCACGCTAAAATGAGACATACACATACCAAAACCATACAGTACGCGGACGACTTTGTCATCACAGTAACCGGCACCACCAAGCACGAGATTCAACACAAACTACAAGAAGCAATAGACACGTTTAAAGACGAGGCCAAAAGACTACACCTACCCTTAAACACAGAAAAAACGAAAATCATGTGCTTTGGCCCCGACATCATCACAGTTACCATAAAAATCGACAACAAACAGATAGAACAAGTTCAAGCATACAAATACCTCGGAACGTGGCTAGACCACAAGCTCACCTTCCGCAAACAGATAGAAAACCTGAAAAGCAAGGCCATGAACAAGCTAAACATCATCAAACGAATTTGCAACAGAAAAAACCAGTTACACCCAAACAAGACGATCGCGGTACACAGAGCCACAATAAGGAGCACGCTGGAGCACGGCGCCTCCTACTACCGTAACAATAAACAAAAAGCCTTCAGCTCGATGAATTCAATTATAAACCAATCCCTACGGAAGGTTTCCGGATGCACCAAAACCACCCCAATCAACACACTCATGGCCATCAACGCAGAAATCCCCCTGCACATCAGAGCAGAATTTGTGGCAACAAAGGAACTTGCTAAGAACTTAACCTTCTCCACCGCCAACAGGACCCAGTTAGAACAACTCGCTTTACAAAACAAAAACAAACGAAGAATGTCGTACATAGAACAGATATATGATAAACAAAGAGACATGTTTGATAATATGACGGGAGCCACAGCTAACGACATAGACGAACGGTTACCAGTAATTTACAAAAGCTGCAGAGAAAGTCCAATGAACCCCCTAGAGCGGAAAGCAATGGTCATCAAATACATGCAAGAAATAGCAAAAACAAGGACAAAAAGACCAACAATCTACACGGACGGCAGTAGGACAGAAGAAGGCAGTGGAATCGGCATATACATCCGGCTACACAACGACAAAACCAAATACTGGGCAATAAAACTTAAACTAGCCAACAACACGGGAATAACCTCAATAGAACTTAAAGCAATAGAAACGGCACTAGAAACAGCACAGCAAAACAACATACAACAACCAGTCATCTACACAGACAGCCTGGCAGCATGCCATACCATAGAAGAGAACCAATATAAACCCCACATAGAAACCAACATCTACAACATCCTAAAACTAGGGACCAACTTGAAGGCCGAGATAAGATGGATACCGGCCCACTGCGGTATCGCTGGGAACGAAAGAGCCGACGAGCTGGCCAAAAGAGGTACTACGTGCAACAAAACTATCAACAACAAACTCAGAATCACGGACATAGCAAACAGAGCAAGAGAAACCATGGTACTAAACACGAAACAATGGTACCAGCAAATAGGACAAGAAAAGGGCAAGAAGTTCATGGAGTTCCAACCAAACTTCGAAACAACCACATGGCACCAGGACATACCACTCACAGCGGACGAAATAAAAACCACAAACAAACTTTTGGCTGGACACGACCTATCCAAGTACTGGCTAACAGTCATGAAGATCGAACAAGACGGCAACTGCTCAACCTGCCAGGAACCGGACACAGGCAGACACCGAACATTCGAATGTAGGAACTACAACAGACCACCAACAGTAAAATTCTCTGCACTGAAAGCTAAATGGAAAGAAAAATCGGGCAGCACAATCAAAGCAATAACCAGGTTTATTAGACAACAAAAAATAGAGCTATAGTTTACCCCTCCAGTCGACCTACACACGCATCACCAACCGACCACAGCTACCTACCTTAACCAAGTGTATAAAAACCGTGACACCGGCCACCCAAACGAACCAACCAAAGTGTATAAAAACCTTAACACCGACCAACCAAACCAAAACAATAATCTGTCAGCCAGATGACGTAAAGTCGAAAGGCTTCAATCAGAGCTGGTACGCCTCTGAGTAGGTAAAAGAGGACATAAAGCCCGACAATACCTAGGAGGATGTATTCCAACTCGCTGAATAGAAGAAGAAGAAGAACGCATTTGTTTTGATCTAAGCGCAATTAATATAGGGAGTAGATGAATTCTGAATATTTGTCAGCGAAAATTTCAACTATCATAGAAAGCATAGCGCTAGCAAAATCAGGCTTGACAAATGTCAAACAATTACAGAGATAAGAAATTAAAGCTTGCTGTGCATACGATCATCGAAGCCCTAACATACACACACACAAAGCAATCATCAAAACTGAACTCGTATTGATTGTAAACGTTCCCCAGTTGCAACAAGAGATTTATCAGAGAATTCAAATTTTCCCTATCAACAATAAATGTAAGAAACAACATGTACACAATCCCTATCACCTATTCCACAAATCCTCCACATACATCGTTTCTTCTTAATTAATGGCGGACAAGAATAATTACATAAACATATAAAATGTATTATTTGACTCACCGAATTTGTCCTATGTACATGTACCAACTATGTTTGTTGTATGTTTACCCACCAACTGAAAAAATACAACAGCATTAATTTGGTTCATCTAATAGTGTTTATCGTTAAAAAGGCAATAACTATATTGAACAGTGCTTCAATGGGACTGTACTCAATTAATATTTTTATGAATTCTAAATATTTGTCAGAGAAAATTTCAACTATCATAGAAAGCATAGCGCTAGCAAAATCAGGCTTGACAAATATACGGTTATTGAGTCAGGATGAGTTAGATTTAACAATTACAGATATAAGATATAATTCCACAAATCCTCCACATACATCGTTTCTTCTTTATTAATGGCGGACAAGGATAATTACATAAATAAATATAATGTGTTATTTGACTCACCGAATTTTGTCCTATGTACATGTACCAACTATGTTTGTTGTATGTTTACCCACCAACTGGAAAAAACAGCATTAATTTGGTTCATCTAATAGTGTTAATCGTTTCAAAGGCAATAACTATATTCAACAGCGCTACAATGGGACTGTACTCAATTAATGTTTTTATGAATTCAAAATATTTGTCAGAGAAAATATCAACTATCATAGAAAGCATAACGCTAGCAAAATCAGGCCTGACAAATATACGGTTATTGAGTCAGGATGAGTTAGATTTAACAATTACAGATATAAGAAATTAAAGCTTGCAGTGCATACGACTATCGAAGCCCTAACATACACGATCACAAAGCAATCAGCAAAAATGAACTCGTATTTATTGCAAACTTTCCCCAGATGCAACAAGAGATTTATCTGAGAATTCAAATTTTCCCTATCAACAATAAATGTATGAAAAAACATGTACACAATCCCTATCACCTATCCCACAAATCCTCAACATACATCGTTTCTTCTTAATTAATGGCGGACAAGAATAATTACATAAATATATATAATGTATTATTGACTCACCGAATTCGTCCTATGTACATGTACCAACTATGTTTGTTGTATGTTTACCCACCAACTGGAAAAAACAGCATTAATTTGGTTCATCTAATAGTGTTTATCGTTTAAAAGGCAATAACTATATTCAACAGCGCTTCAATGGGACTGTACTCAATTAATATTTTTATGAATTCTGAATATTTGTCAGGTAACATTTCAACTATCATAGAAAGCATAACGTTAGCAAAATCGGGCCTAACAAATATATGGTTATTGGGTCAGGATGAGTTAGATTTAACAATTACAGATATAAGATATAATTCCACAAATCCTCCACATACATCGTTTCTTCTTTATTAATGGCGGACAAGGATAATTACATAAATAAATATAATGTGTTATTTGACTCACCGAATTTGTCCTATGTACATGTACCAACTATGTTTGTTGTATGTTTACCCACCAACTGGAAAAAACAGCATTAATTTGGTTCATCTAATAGTGTTAATCGTTTCAAAGGCAATAACTATATTCAACAGCGCTACAATGGAACTGTACTCAATTAATGTTTTTATGAATTCAAAATATTTGTCAGAGAAAATATCAACTATCATAGAAAGCATAACGCTAGCAAAATCAGGCCTGACAAATATACGGTTATTGAGTCAGGATGAGTTAGATTTAACAATTACAGATATAAGAAATTAAAGCTTGCAGTGCATACGACTATCGAAGCCCTAACATACACGATCACAAAGCAATCAGCAAAAATGAACTCGTATTAATTGTAAACGTTCCCCAGTTGCAACAAGAGATTCATCAGAGAATTCAAATTTTCCCTATCAACAATAAATGTAAGAAACAACATGTACACAATCCCTATCACCTATTCCACAAATCCTCCACATACATCGTTTCTTCTTAATTAATGGCGGACAAGAATAATTACATAAATATATAAAATGTATTATTTGACTCACCGAATTTGTCCTATGTACATGTACCAACTATGTTTGTTGTATGTTTACCCACCAACTGGAAAAAAACAGCATTAATTTGGTTCATCTAATAGTGTTAATCGTTTAAAAGGCAACAACTATATTCAACAGCGCTACAATGGGACTGTACTCAATTAATATTTTTATGAATTCTAAATATTTGTCAGAGGAAATTTCAACTATCATAGAAAGCATAACGCTAGCAAAATCGGGCCTAACAAATATATGGTTATTGGGTCAGGATGAGTTAGATTTAACAATTACAGTTATGAGAAATTAAAGCTTGCAGTGCATATGACCATCGAAGCTCTAACATACACGAACACAAAGCAATCAGCAAAAATTAACTCGTATTAATTGTAAACTTTCCCCAGATGCAAAAAGAGATTTATCAGAGAATTCAAATTTTCCCTATCAACAATAAATGTAAGAAACAACATGTACACAATCCCTATCACCTATTCCACAAATCCTCCACATACATCGTTTCTTCTTAATTAATGGCGGACAAGAATAATTACATAAATATATATAATGTATTATTTGACTCACCGAATTTGTCCTACGTACATGTACGATGTCGTATGTTTACCCACCAACTGAAAAAATACAACAGCATTAATTTGGTTCATCTAATAGTGTTTATCGTTAAAAGGGCAATAACTATATTCAACAGCGCTTCAATGCGACTGTACTCAATGAAAATATTTTTGAATTTTATGTATTTGTCAGAGAAAATTTCAACTTGCGTTAAACCTTTATAACGCTAGCAACATCAGGCCTGACAAATATACGGTTATTGAGTCAGGATGAGTTAGATTTAATAATTACAGAGATAAGAAATTAAAGCTTGCAGTGCATACAACTAACATACACGAGCACAAAGCAATCAGCAAAAATGAACTCGTATTAATTGTAAACGTTCCCCAGTTGCAACAAGAGATTTATCAGAACATTCAAATTTTCCCTATCAACAATAAATGTAAGAAACAACATGTACACAATCCCTATCACCTATTCCACAAATCCTCCACATACATCGTTTCTTCTTAATTAATGGCGGACAAGAATAATTACATAAATATATATAATGTATTATTTGACTCACCGAATTTGTCCTATGTACATGTACCAACTATGTTTGCTGTATGTTTACCCACCAACTGAAAAAATACAACAGCATAAATTTGGTTCATCTAATAGTGTTAATCGTTTAAAAGGCAATAACTATATTCAACAGCGCTTCAATGGGACTGTACTCAATTAATATTTTTATGAATTCTAAATATTTGTCAGAGAAAATATCAACTATCATAGAAAGCATAACGCTAGCAAAATCGGGCCTAACAAACATATGGTTATTGGGTAAGGATGAGTTAGATTTAACAATTACAGATATAAGAAATTGAAGCTTGCAGTGCATATGACTATCGAAGCCCTAACATACACGAACACAAAGCAATCAGCAAAAAATAACTCGTATTAATTGAAAACTTTCCCCAGATGCAACAAGAGATTTATCAGAACATTCAAATTGTCCCTATCAACAATAAATGTATGAAAAAACATGTACACAGTCCCTATTACCTATCCCACCAATCCTCCACATTCATCGTTTCTTCTTAATTAATGGCGGACAAGAATAATTACATAAATATATAAAATGTATTATTTGACTTACCGAATTTGTCCTATGTACATGTACCAACTATGTTTGTTGTATGTTTACCCACCAACTGGAAAAAAACAGAATTAATTTGGTTCATCTAATAGTGTTTATCGTTTAAAAGGCAATAACTATATTCAACAGCGCTTCAATGGGACTGTACTCAATTAATATTTTTAAGAATTCTGAATATTTGTCAGAGAAAATTTCAACTATCATAGAAAGCATAACGCTAGCAAAATCGGGCCTAACAAATATATGGTTATTGGGTCAGGATGAGTTAGATTTAACAATTACAGATATATGAAATTAAAGCTTGCAGTGCATATGACCATCGAAGCCCTAACATACACGAACACAAAGCAATCAGCAGAAATGAACTCGTATTAATTGTAAACTTTCCCCAGATGCTACAAGAGATTTATCAGAAAATTCAAATTTTCCCTATCAACAATAAATGTATGAAAAAACATGTACACAATCCCTATCACCTATCCCACAAATCCTCCACATACATCGTTTCTTCTTAATTAATGGCGGACAAGAATAATTACATAAATATATATAATGTATTATTTGACTCACCGAATGTGTCCTATGTACATGTACCAACTATGTTTGTTGTATGTTTACCCACCAACTGAAAAAATACAACAGCATTAATTTGGTTCATCTAATAGTGTTGATCGTTTAAAAGGCAATAACTATATTCAACAGCGCTTCAATGGGACTGTACTCAATTAATATTTTTAAGAATTCTGAATATTTGTCAGAGAAAATTTCAACTATCATAGAAAGCATAGCGCTAGCAAAATCAGGCTTGACAAATATCAAACAATTAGAGAGATAAGAAATTAAAGCTTGCAGTGCATACGGTCATCGAAGCCCTAACATACACAAACACAAAGCAATCAGCAAAAATGAACTCGTATTAATTATAAACGTTCCCCAGTTGCAACAAGAGATTTATCAGAGAATTCAAATTTTCCCTATCAACAATGAATGTAAGAAACAACATGTACACAATCCCTATCACCTATTCCACAAATCCTCCACATACATCGTTTCTTCTTAATTAATGGCGGACAAGAATAATTACATAAATATATATAATGTATTATTTGACTCACCGAATTTGTCCTATGTACATGTACCAACTATGTTTGTTGTATGTTTACCCACCAACTGAAAAAATACAACAGCATTAATTTGGTTCACCTAATAGTGTTTATCGTTAAAAAGGCAATAACTATAATCAACAGCGCTTCAATGGGACTGTACTCAATTAATATTTTTATGAATTCTAAATATTTAGTTATATGCCAAGGAAAGGGCACACCAGCACTCCGCACCATAGAAGAGGAATACGTAATGTAAACGCATGTGTGCAAAGGTGTGACTCGCAGGCGAAGCGATGTACGAGATGCAACCGGGAGAATAGCTCTCTTTTTGTGCGGACCGCCACGGAAAAAAGACCTCATCGAGCCTCGACTCATCATTGGCGCAGCCGGTAGTTGTGAGTAGGTAGGATAAAACAGTGCAGATAAAGGATTTCTCGTTCGCGAAATAGCGTAAGAAGAAACTTTTAGATAAGTGTACCCGGTGAATCGCTATTTTGAAATAGTGAAAGAATCCATCCCTGGACGATCTTCAAAGTTCGGGCGATTTGCGGTGCCGCCGTCCTACAACCACATGCTCACAACTAGGGAAGTGATTCCACTATTCAGCAGGATTTTTTTTGCGCACTACCAGATAGACGCGAAATCGGTGTATTTTGTGATTTCGCAACCCAACAGGAGTTATCGCACTACCAGATAGACGAAAACTCTATACAGTTCCGCACTACCAGATAGACGGTTTCTGTGCTCTCGGTTTTTTTTTCTTTATCTTCCGGATAAAATCGGTCCCACATGAGCACGTTTTGAGCTAACCTCAAATAATCAAAAGGGTAAAGTACAAAGTACTCCGAGTACGATACAGATTGAGCGCACTACTAGATAGACGCAAAACCTACACACAAACCCGCACTACTAGATAGACGGCCTGTGTGATTTTTTTTCTTTTCTCTCTTTCGTTGCGTGTGCGTTTGTATGAGCGACCTGTACAAGATATTGTCAGCAAAACAGGAATCGTATGAAAATACACTGCACAGGTTGACGAACCCTGAAAACACGTGTTCTCAAAACATCTTAACAATGCCTGTTCAGTCTACTCCAGTTACTGGTGATGTTTTTCGGATCCCTGATCCAATTAAATCGATCCCTCCGTATGATGGAAACCGTAAACAGTTACAGTCGTGGATAATAGTGGTAGAAAATACGCTTAGTATGTTCGAAAGTTTAGTGAGCAGACAGGTGTACGATATTTACGTTCAGTCAATACTAAATAAAATTACTGGTAACGCCAAAGACGCGTTATGTCTAGCAGGAAATCCTTTAGATTTCAATGAGGTGAAAAAAGTTTTGATAGAAACTTTTGGTGATCGCCAAGAACTAGCCACATATAAAGCCCAGCTTTGGTCAAATAAGCAAAGTGACGATATGAGTATCCACTCGTATTACAAAAGAACAAAAGAAATAATGCTTAACATTAAAACGATCGCAAAGCAGAACAGAATTTATAGTGAGAGTTGGTCAGCTATTTGCAAATTTATTGAAGAAGATGTGTTAGCCGCATTCATTGCCGGACTAAAGCATCCATATTTTGGTTACGCGCAAGCAGCTAAGCCTGAAAATATTGAAAGTGCCTATGCATTCCTTTGCAAATTTACCGCAAATGAAAAAAATTCGTCACAATTAACAGAAATGAAATATCAGAAAACGACTATACCAAACAAAACAATGAACAGTTATGCAGCTAATGCAAATGGTAAAAAGATTTTTACTAATACACCGGGGACAACACAACAAAATTTTCAGACCAACTTTGTTAGGAAAACTCCAACAGAAAAAATGGAAGTTGATCCATCAATTAAAAGTCGGCTAACAACAAATAAGAACTTTTTGAATAATAACGAAATAGAATTGCTTGAAACTGAAGTTTCAGGTTGTGAAGAAGATATCTTGAAAAATTTTTGGGAAGTCACGACAAAACCCAAACCTTTGTAGATTTTCTTCCGTATTTAAATTGTGTGAATACGAAGTCTAAAAGAAATTTGAAATTGTTAATAGACACTGGATCCAACAAAAATATTTTGAAAAATGGTGTCATTCCAGAAAATTTAACAGTGTCGATAAATAATACACGTGTGAAAAACATAACAGGCGAACATCAAATCGATAAGAAGGGAACGATTACTCTCCTTGGCTTTGGATTACCAAAACAAACGTTCTATTTAGTGGACTTCCACAACTTCTTTGATGGAATTCTGGGTTCTAAATATTTAGCAGAAAACAAATCTATAATAGATTATGCAAAAGAAATTATTACCATTAACGAAGTTACTATTCCTTTTTCTAAGTATTTCCCATCAAAAAAACTTTTCAACCATTTCATCACAATTAATACTTTAAAAAACGGATGTTGGTTAGTACCATCCTTTCAAACTCTGAACAAAGGTTGTGTAATTAAGCCTGGTTTATACAAAGCTGAAAAAGGCAAATCAACTGTTAATGTTCTAAGTTTCCATCAAAATCACCCAACAGATTTAAGAACTTATGATTTAAATGTGAACAACTTCGAAACCATTACTCCCATTCCCATAAGGAATTGTAAAGAGGTTGATAAAAAAATCATAGAATCTTTAATAAGAACACAACATCTTTCACCGTTAGAAAAAGAATGTTTATATAAAACAATTCTTCAAAACTCTTCAGTACTGTTAAAAGAAGGAGAGAAACTCTCATCTACAAGTGTCATAAAGCACAAAATAATCACTCAAGATAACGAACCAACATATACGAAATCCTACCGTTTTCCTCATCATTTCAAATCAGAAGTAGACAAACAAATTCAAGAAATGCTTGATAATGAAATAATTGTTCACTCTAGCAGTCCCTATTCATCACCCATTTGGGTGGTGCCAAAAAAGAACGACGCCTCGGGGAAGAAAAAGATAAGGGTCGTTATAGACTACCGTAAACTAAACGAAAAAACAATAAGCGATCGGTACCCAATACCGCAAATTGACGAGATCCTCGATAACTTGGGAAAGTCATCTTATTTTACAACATTAGACTTGAAGTCCGGGTTCCACCAAATCCAAATGGATCCTGCTTATCAGGAAAAAACTGCATTTTCAACCGGACATGGGCACTTTGAGTTTACTAGGATGCCATTTGGCTTAAAAAATTCGCCCGCCACTTTTCAAAGAATGATGAATCACATACTAACTGGACTTATTGGCTCAATTTGCTTTGTCTATTTAGACGACATTATTGTTATTGGCAGTAGTTTAACTTCCCATTTAAAAAATTTAGATACTGTTCTCAAGAGACTAGCAAACTTCAATTTGAAGATACAATTAGATAAGTGTGAATTTCTGAAGAAAGAATCATATTTTCTTGGCCACATAATAACCTCAGAGGGAGTTAAACCCAACCCTGAAATCATAGAAAAAATTTCTAACTGGAAGTTGCCCACAACCCAGACAGAGCTTAAACAGTTTTTAGGGTTAACAGGTTATTATCGAAAATTTATTCGTGACTACGCAAAAATTACTAAACCTTTATCCAACTGCCTTAAAAAAGACGCATTCGTAAACTATGAAAACGAAAACTTTCTTAAAGCCTTTTTTTTTTTTTTTATTTCGTGAAGAACGGACCGTGCCGTATTGCTTAAAACTAATTGACTTATTCTAGGTTTACAATAATCATAGTGATGGGCATTTCCTCCCGATAAGAAACCATATCCCGGGTTTTGCTCGGTTATTACAGTAAGTATTTCCAGTTTTGTGTGGGTTGTTGGTGTTTTTTTTTTCTTGGAATATTGTTCATGTGATGAGCTGTATGGGTTTATGGAGTGTGTTTGTGTGTAGTTGTGTGATTTTTTATATGGTTCTTGCGGGTTCTAGTGTCGGATGGTCAAGAAATTTAAAGAAGAACCGTTTCATCCACCGCTCGAATGCACTCCTAAGCGGTGGTCTTCTGCCTTCAGATTTTAGTGTTATGCGTGTATTCGTGTTCTGCCGAGGGACAAACATAACATTGCACTGAGGTTGGGAGGGGGATTGGAAGTAAGGGAAAGGAGAGGAAGGAATTAGTAGCTATATGGAGATGTCGTTCTCGCAAACGAATCTGTAGATGATCTTCAAGTAGACTACGTCGCGACCAGCCAGGATGTCCCGGATGGGGACCTCACTCTGTTTACCAACGGCTCTGATTGCGTTGGTCAGGGTGGGACGAACCGAATCAAACTCCGAGCATGACCACAAAATATGATCGATGTCGTGGTAACCGATGCCGCACGTGCACTGTTTTGAGTCAGCCAGACCTATCCGCTGCAGATGGGCGTTCATCGCGAAGTGATTTGACCGGAGTCTGGACATCATACGGCTGAAGCCCCGACCCACTGTTAGACCGCTATACCAGGGACGTAGAGATACCCGGGGAGAAATGGAAAAATGGAATCTCCCAAGCTCACCCCCAACCCAGTCCCTCTGCCATTTTTCGAGACAGAGTCGCTGTGGTATGTGAAGGAACTCGTGAGATAGAATTGGTCTATCGATGAGTGCTCCTGAGTCGAAACCCTGTTTGGCAAGATGGTCAGCCCGCTCATTACCTAAAATGCCACAGTGGGATGGAATCCATACAAGTGATATGCGGAAGGCTTGGTCGAATAACGAGCTTAGGGTACTAATTATTCTACGCATAAAGTATTCTTGGCTCTTTAGTGAGCTAACGGAGCTAAGTGCTTCGACCGCGCTATAACTATCTGTGAAGATGTAAAAGTGGCCGGGGGGTCTTGCACAAATATTCATCAGGGCGTAATAGATTGCTGCTAGCTCAGCTGTGTATATATTACACGGCTGCTCTAGCTTAAAGCAGGCATGTTATAAATTCCAAACCCTGCCCGGTCTTCTACTAAGGATCCATCGGTATAGAAGGCATTGATTGGTTGTATGTGACCAAACTTATTTCGGAATATGTTAGGAATTTCCCTCGGGCGATTATTTTCCGGGATATTCCTAACTTCCTCGAGCAAAGACGAGTCAATGCTAGCAAGGGAGCTGAATGAGTCTGGGAGTGATATTGCTTGATCTACCAGTGTACTCGCGTTGACTTGAAGGGCTTCGAAGTCCTGAAAAGTTTTCATGATTTTTGATCTGGACCCAGCCTCAGCTAGTGCCTTGAAATTGAGAATTATTGTAGGATTTGTTGCGAGGGATCGGATCAGTACGCGCAGGGCAAGTTGTTGGTAGCGTAGTTTGAGGGGCATCACCCCCGTCAGTACCTCCAGAGACATGGTGTGTGTGGATTTCATAGCGCCCAACGCAATTCTTAGGCTGGCGTACTGTATCCTCTCCAATTTTATTAAATGGGCCTTAGCTGCCCAGTGGAAACAGAAGCTCCCGTACTCTAGAACGGAGCGGATTGTTGTTTTATATAATCTGATTAGATCTGATGGGTGTGCACCCCACCAGAATCCTTTTATCGTCCTGAGGAAGTTTATACGTCTTGAGCATTTTTAAATAATATGCTTCACATGGGTATTCCATTTGAGCCTATTGTCGAACCACACGCCGAGATACCTGAATTCTTTAGATACTTTTATTTTCGAACCATACAGAATAAGATCGAAATTAGGCTCGTATAATCCTTTCGACACATTTGACGTTGTGTTGGAGAAAAAAGAGAAGATGACCATTTCTGTTTTTACCGGGGAAAACTCGATACCTAGTTTTCGAGCCCATTCTGATAAGTTATCCAGAGTGACTTGTAATGGACGTTGCATGTCCGGAATGTTGTTGCTGGCTACCGATACAACCCCATCGTCCGCCAATTGCCTTAGTGTGCACTTAGGGGCCAGACAGGCGTCAATGTAACTGACGTAAAAATTATATAAGAGGGGACTCAAGCAGGATCCTTGTGGAAGTCCGCTAAAACTGGTCCGCACCTCATGACGAGTACCATGTGTGAAAAACATCACTTTTTCTGAGAGGAGGTTAAAAAGAAAGTTATTCATTTTAGGGCTTATTCCCGCCGATTGTAGCTTATGACATAGAATGTCAATGAGTACTGAATCGAAAGCACCCCTTATATCTAAGAAGACCGAGGTCATCATTTCCCGACGAGCGTGAGCCAATTCGATCTCAGATACAAGAAGGGCTAAACAATCGTTAGTACCCTTGCCCTTGCGGAAACCATACTGGGTGCTAGATAGAAGCCCCTTGGATTCAACCCATCTATCCAGGCGCAGAAGAATCATTCTTTCCAGTATTTTTCTCAGACATGACAACATTGAGATGGGTCGGTAGGAGTCGTGGGATGAGGGGGGTTTGCCGGGCTTCTGGATGGCAATAACATTGACCTCTCTCCACTCCGGTGGGACCATATTTTGCTGTATCAAGTTGTTGAAGAGTATGAGCAGACGTTTCTTTGCCAACGCGGGCAAGTTTTGTAGCAGTTTGTACCGAACTTGGTCTCTACCGGGTGACGAGTTATTAGTCGAGAGGAGGGCTAGTGATAACTCTACCATAGTATAGGGGGCGTCGAGTTCCATTGGGTCTACTTCCCGCGTCTCTTGGGTGAAGCTGTTGGTGGCCACAAAGGGAGGACATACTTTCAGTGCAAATTGCTCTAGCCAGTCGTCGGAGTAAGATTCACTCTCGTTGGTCTCTTTGCCATTTCGCATTTTTTTTTGCCATTTTCCAAAGAGAAGCAAGCGAGGTAGACGGCGACAGGTTCTGAACATAATTACGCCAGAAGCCTTTCTTTTTTGCCTTCAACAGGTTTTTACATTTCTTCTCCAGCACTTTATACTCGTTATATAGAGTGTCGGAGCCGTAAATTCGGAAGACCCGAAAAGCTCTTTTCTTTGCCTGAAACATGTTTTGGCAGTCTTTGTCCCACCAGGGATTGGGGGGCTTGCCGGGTGTACGCGATCTGCCTGGTGAAGTTGTTTGGGCAATTTGGGCCGAGTCTTGAATGCAAGAGACCAGTAAGGTGTACTCCTCCATAGGGTGTAAATTTGTGGCGAGGCGGGAGAAGGATGTCAATATTTCGTCTCCGTATTTTGCCCAGTCGATATACTTGGTAATGTCCCTTTTGAGGGGAGTATTACTCTCTAAGAGATGTCCTGTGGCGATCATGGTTTTTATTGGAAGGTGGTCGCTGCCTAGGGGATCTTGGATCACTTTCCATCGAATGTCCGAGGCGAGAGAATAAGAGCACAGAGACAGATCAAGCACGCTGGTACTTGTGCGACTAACCCGTGTGGCTTCACCTGTATTCAATATTGCTATACTATGGCTGGTACAAAAATTTACTATCACTGGGGCCAGAGCGTCTTCCGTCTGCCCACCCCATTCATAACCATGGGAGTTGAAATCTCCCAAGATTAGGACTGGAGAGGTTAGGACGGTAGAGAGGATATTCAGATCCTGAGAAACTATTGAGACCATTTCTGGGGTCTTCGGTTTGGGCGGTATGTATATGGAAACGATTGTGACGTCAAGTGAGCCTAGTTTGGCTCTTGCTGCCACTGCTTCCACTAGGTTTAGGTGAGGGATAGTAACTCGGTAGAAAGAGTGGTTTCTTTTTATGCCTAATAATACTCCTCCACCTAAGCTGGCTCTATCTTGACGAATAACGTTATATCCATGAAGGGAAAGAGATATATCTGGAGAAAGCCAGGTGGGGAACTGACGGAGGAGACTGGGTTCTCTGACGTTTAACAGACGGAGAGGAAGGGGACGGGAGAATCATGTCGCCTTGAGGCGCGGCATTAGGGGGAGACGCAGATTTCGGCTCGCTAGCACGATCAGGAGCAGGTTTCTCATTTGTGTGTTTTATTACGGGCTTTCCATTGTTACCATTTCCTCTCCCTCGCGAGGTAACAATCGGTTCGTAAACCGTTTCGTTTTCTAGAGCGGGGAAGCACAACGGGGCGAACGGGTTGGTCTGCGGTGCTCTCAGCACCTCTGCAAAAGACCCACGTGCACGTGCAACGACCGCCTTTCGGTTTTCTGCTCGAATTTTGCGGTATACAGGGCACTCGGTAATTTCGTGCCACGGTTGACGGCAATGACCACATTTAGAGGCTGTCGCCGGGCATTCCGCCGTGCTGTGAGAGCCCCGACATTTGCCACAAGCCTGCTTGTTCGAGCAGTAGCCCTCCGAGTGCCCGATCTGATTGCATCGCGCACACGTTGACGTGCGAGGGACATACGGCCTGCGAATAGGGATCCGCAGCCCCTCGTAGACGATAAACTTCGGGAGCTCGGTTCCCTCAAAAACAACACGAAGCGAGGACGTTTCGTGGAAGACCTTCTGCCCCTCTGCGGTTACTGATGCGGCGTATAACGGGCGCACCTCTAGTACCCTCGTCGCAGGCGAGGACTTGCTAGATCCACCCACAGCGAACTGCAGAAGTTCGTGGCAGGGGATTCCGCAATCCTCCACGACCCCGGATACCTCCACTCTGCTATCGGGTATGTATACCCGATAGTGCTCCGTAAACAATGGGTCGGCGGCGATCTGGTTCGCTTGGACCCGATCTGCAACGGTTACGACAAGCTTATTTGGTCGCACACGTAGGACGTCGTCGACTTTATTGTACTTTGCTCTTAGGGAGCGGTTAATGGATACTTGATCAAGCGGCTTTTCCCTGGGCATGAAAAAGACCGAGAACGGTCCCTCCCATCCCTGCGGGTATGCGCGGGGCCTGGCTGGCAGCGGGGGTCTCTTGACTGCGGTAGATTCTCCGGCTACTGAAGTTCTTTTTTTTTTTTTTTACTTCAATGAAGTCGTCCGCCAGGCCACTTTCGGCTCCGGCGTCGACCTCCATTGCAACGGTAGGGCAGGGAGGGTAGGAGGAGAGGACAAGGGTCACCCTGCACTACTACGATCGATGAGCAGGTGCTCAACGTACGTAGAGTCAGGGCGCCACAGAAACTATAGGAACCAGTGGTGTTAGTAGTTTGTAGTCCTGATGGGTCCGAATCACAAACACTGCAGTGTATCACAGTCGCGTGGTATGCGTCCCCTCCACACACGTGGGCTCAACTATGCGTCAGTAGGCTGGTGGACAAGGCTGGTACAACTCTCGTGTCTTTCCTTTTGCTCTCGTTACGCGCTGGTCGATAGGCGTCCGATCAAGGCGAGATGCCAGACACTCGGGGTACACTCACACTTGGGATGCTGGGTTACAATAGCGGCTTTGTGTGATCCACTGTGAGGCTGTATGCAGGTTCGGGAACTGAAATTACACTTTGCAGCCACGTTGCGCTCTGACCGATAAACGTCCGTTCAGGGCGAGAGCTGAAGGCAGAATGGTCTTAAAGCCTTTAATGAACTTAAAAATATCATTACCTCAGATCAGGTATTAGCATATCCCAATTTTGATTTACCTTTTATATTGACAACGGATGCTAGTAATTTCGCACTCGGCGCAGTTTTGTCGCAAGTGCAAGATAAAAAAGAAAGGCCAATAGCATTCGCAAGCAGAACGTTAAACAAAACAGAATGTAATTACTCAACCACTGAAAAGGAGGCCCTTGCTATAATTTGGGCGATTAGAAAATACAAACCATATCTGTATGGAAGCAAGTTTACTCTAGTAACTGATCACAAGCCGTTAGTTTTTATAAAAAGTTCGTTCAAAAACTCAAAAATACTCAACTGGCGTTTGGAGCTAGAAGATTATAATTACGAAGTAAAGTACAAACAAGGCAAGACCAATGTTGTGGCCGATGCCCTTAGTAGAATACCACAAGAAACCAATATGAATGAAACATCAGAGAAAAACCATTGTAACGTTAAAAAGCACTCCCTGGAAATTACCAATACTGAAACAACTAATTCATCTGAGACCATTCATTCAGCTGAAGATTCAAGTGATCATTTCATGCATATGACGAAGAGGCCTATTAATTATTACCGGAATCAGTTAATTTTCAAAATATCAGATACCGACCCAACGATCGTAAAAGAAACCCCATTTCCGAATTTCCATAGGACAATTGTAACGAAACCCAGATTCGAAATGGAAGATATTGGACGCAATTTGGAAAGTATCCATAATGGGAAACAAACCGCAATCCATGCGCCAGAAAGCATGATTCAGCTAGTACAAGATACGTGCAAAAATAATTTCTCAATTAAAGGTCATTTCATAATAACACAAACAATAGTCGAAGATGTGTCTGATACACAAAAGCAGGACTTTCTAATTACTACGGAACATAACAGAGCGCATCGTGGAATTTCAGAAGTTGAATGTAAACTAAAACGAGCTTATTTCTTTCCAAATATGCAAAGGCAGATAAAACTATTCACCAACAACTGCGAAAAATGCAACATTCATAAGTTCGACCGCAAACCGTATAACATAAAGATATCTCCACGACCAATAACCAGCAAGCCTTTAGAGAGGATACACATGGATATTTATATAATTAATAATACTAGTTTCTTGTCGTTAATAGACTCCTTTTCTAAACATCTTCAAATGTTACACATCAAGAATAAAAATATCATTCAAGTACAAAGAAAACTTACTCAATATTTTGCACAATACGGCATACCAAAAGAGATTATAACGGATCACGAAACAACCTTTAGATCGACTCAACTGAAAAACTATTTAGGTTCGTTAGGAGTGGCATTGAAATACGCGTCTTGCTCGGAATCAAATGGACAGATCGAAAGAACACATAGCACAATCACTGAGATTTACAATACAAACAAAAGCAAATATGAAAGCTATGATGTAAAATCCATGATAAGAATAGCAGTAGCGTTATACAATGATACAATTCATTCTGCGACTAAGTTCACTCCAAATGAACTAACATTCAACCAAACAAATCAAGATAATCCATCACGGATTTTAGAAACATCAAACCAACTCTTTTCTGATGCAAAACACAATTTAGAGAATGCGGTTAAACGACAACTGAACCAAAATAGCAAAAAAACATCTCCACCCTCTATACCGGAATCCGCAGACGTATTCGTAGTTCCGAACATCAGGACAAAAACTCAACCACGAGCGATCAAAACTAAAGCTAAAAATGTTAAAGAAAAAACGTTTAAGAATGCTAGAGGAGTAAAAAGACATAAGAGTAAGATAAAGCGCATCAAAAGCTTGAGAATTGAATGACCTTTTTGTAATAACTCTAAAGTTAAGCACATGTTGAAACTGTTGAGAGCACTGTTAGAAATGTAATTCCGTTTGTCATACTTCACCAATTGAAATTAATCATATTTTCAGACTTTATTTTTGTAAAATCTTGAAAGTGTACCAACAAACTTATCTTCCTTCTTCCTATATCGAAGCGGTAATGATTAGGGATTAGATAGGGCTAGTATTAAGATGATCTATTATAACGTTTACGAAAAAATGATATGTAAAAAAACAAAAAGGTAATGATGAGCATCATGAACAGCTGCAACCGTCAGACGAGGGCGTCTCGAATCTTACCCCCGGAGGAGTTACATGCCAAGGAAAGGGCACACCAGCACTCCGCACCATAGAAGAGGAAAACGTAATGTAAACGCATGTGTGCAAAGGTGTGACTCGCAGGAGAAGCGATGTACGAGATGCAACCGGGAGAATAGCTCTCTTTTTGTGCGGACCGCCACGGAAAAAAGACCTCATCGAGCCTCGACTCATCATTATTTGTCATAGAAAATTTCAACTATCATAGAAGGCATAACGCTAGCAAAATCAGGCCTAACAAATATACGGTTATTGAGTCATGATGAGTTAGATTTAACAATTACAGATATAAGAAATTAAAGCTTGCAGTGCATACGACTATCGCAGCTTTAACATACACGAACACAAAGCAATCAGCAAAAATTAACTCGTATTAATTGTGAACGTTCCCCAGATGCAACAAGAGATTTATCAGAACATTCAAATTTTCCCTATCAACAATAAATGTATGCAAAAACATGTACACAATCCCTATCACCTATCCCACAAATCCTCCACATACATCGTTTCTTCTTAGTTAATGGCGGACAAAATTAATTAAATAAATATATATAATGTATTATTTGACTCACTGAATTATTCCTATGTACATGTACCAACTATGTTTGTTGTATGTTTACCCACCAACTGAAAAAATACAACAGCATTAATTTGGTTCACCTAATAGTGTTTATCGTTAAAAAGGCAATAACTATAATCAACAGCGCTTCAATGGGACTGTACTCAATTAATATTTTTATGAATTCTAAATATTTGTCAGAGAAAATTTCAACTATCATAGAATGCATAACGCTAGCAAAATCAGGCCTAACAAATATACGGTTATTGAGTCATGATGAGTTAGATTTAACAAATACAGATATAAGAAATTAAAGCTTGCAGTGCATACGACTATCGCAGCTTTAACATACACGAACACAAAGCAATCAGCAAAAATTAACTCGTATTAATTGTAAACGTTCCCCAGATGCAACAAGAGATTTATCAGAACATTCAAATTTTCCCTATCAACAATAAATGTAAGAAACAACATGTACACAATCCCTATCACCTATTCCACAAATCCTCCACATACATCGTTTCTTCTTAATTAATGGCGGACAAGAATAATTACATGAATATATATAATGTATTATTTGACTCACCGAATTTGTCCTATGTACATGTACCAACTATGTTTGTTGTATGTTTACCCACCAACTGGAAAAAAAAACAGCATTAATTTGGTTCATCTAATAGTGTTAATCGTTTAAAAGGCAATAACTATATTCAACAGCGCTTCAATGGGACTGTACTCAATTAATATTTTTATGAATTCTAAATATTTGTCAGAGAAAATTTCAACTATCATTGTTCTCTCGTTTGAAATTAGTTTGCACCGCTTCTGTACTTTTTTAAACTTTATTGTGTAGCGAAAGTTAAAAAACTTGGTACTGCTCGCGGTGGCGGTTCAAACGAAAAGAAATGAACTCTCGCGCCGACCCAGCAACTGGGTCGAGGCCGTTGCCGGTCGTTCACCGCTCGATCGTGACCCGAGACAGCATGCTGGGTCGGAGCGAGAGCATACCTTTACCGCTCAGTTACGGACGCGCGCGCCCTCTAGTCGTCAGGTATCGGACCGTGGCTGAAGATGCCCCTGGATGGTGGCAACTGATGCCACACCGGCCCGCGTGTGGCAGCGCTGTCGACGATGGGAAGATGGCCGCCGCTTTATAAGTAGTAGTGCCAACGCCTGTACCACACTGGCCCGCATGTGACGGCGCTGTCACGACTGTTGTGGTCCGATGTCTAGCACGGCTATTTTGACGGCTGGTCGTTGCAATATTTTTCCGCCTGCTGTTTGCACGTGTACCTGTCTGATCAGTCCGTCTTTCGAGGGAATCACCTTTACGATTCGGCCCTTCGGCCAGCATCCACGAGGCAGCGTCTCATCGACGATCACCACCAGGTCGCCTTGCTTCAAGCTCGTCGTCGGGTGATGCCATTTCGTGCGCTTGGTCAGTGTCGGGAGGTAAGTGGTTACCCATCTCTTCCAGAACTGATTTGCGTATTGTTGTGACGATTTCCAGGAATTTCTCAATGCGACCGCTGAGCAGTCTAGAGGCACCAGAGGTTTTGCTCCGGCGGACGAGCCTAGTAGAAAGTGATTGGGGGTCAAAGGGGCATCTTCTTCACGATCAACTGGTACATCTGTCAAGGGTCGTGAATTAAGGATGCCCTCCACTTCGATCAACCAGTTTTGCAGTACGGAGTCCGATGGGTGGTTCGTTAGCTGGATGCCTGCCAACGTACGTTTGACCGCCTGAACCAATCTTTCCCAGGCCCCGCCGAAGTGAGGGGCGGACGGTGGGTTGAAGTGCCAGGTAGTGTGAGGGATTCCCGACCCTTCCATCAGCTTGTTCGCATTAATTAGCTGTCGTGCTTCTTCCAGCTCCCGATTGGCTCCCACGAAGTTCGTGCCTCTGTCCGAGAAGATCTCGTTGGGTGTTCCGCGACGACACACGAAGTTTCGGACCGCCAGGATGCACGCACTGGTTGTTAGAGCATGGGCTATTTCTATGTGCACCGCTCTCGTCGTCATACATGTAAACAGTACTCCCCACCTCTTCTCGCTTCTGCGTCCAACTGATACCACGAAGGGCCCGAAGTAGTCGATCCCGGTGAAGGTGAATGGCCGTACGTGGGGAGAGAGTCTGGCGACTGGCAACTCTGCCATCGGTGGTGGGCGAGGCATTGCGCTGCGTACCTTGCAGTATGAACAGGAGCTTCTCACGCGATGGCATGCTGTCCTTAGTGCGGGAATGTCAAACCGTTGTCTGACCTCATTCATCACGGTCTGGTGGTTGACGTGCTTGTAGTAGCGATGGTAATGATCGACCACGAGATGGGTTACTCGGCCTTCCTTCGGCAGGATAATTGGACGTTTGACGTCGAACTCAACGTGCGGGCAGGCGTCGATTCTCCCTTGGACTCGAATTACACCATAAGCGTCCAGGTACGGACTTCTTCGGTAAAGAGAACTGCTCTTTCGCACGCCCGATCCTGCTCCCGGGTTGTTGGATTGCGTTTCGAGCTGTTTGTATTCCTCCGGGAAGGATTGCCGCTGCGTTTCTATAATAACGGTCTTTTCGCCTGCTTTCAGCTCGTGTGGAGTAAGTGGCCCGGTTCGGCGCGCCGTTGGATTACGAGTGTTATACAGAAACCGCCAAACGAATGCAGCCGCTCGGACTATGCGCCACCATCGCGAGAAGCGCTCAGGGTTAAACAGCGGTTAAACAGCACGACAGGTGAAGCGCTACCGACTCTCGTTTCTCTTCGTCCGTGGTTCCTGGTGCGAGTTGTTGATGTGGCCATTCGGCTTTGCATTGCGTCAGGAAGGCCGGGCCGCTGAACCAGCTACTGGTTGTGAGATGTTTCTTAAGCTTGGACCACTTGGTTCCTTCGTCGGCCACGTTGGTGCTGCCGGGGACCCAATTCCACTCTTCTACGCGCGATGTTTCTAGTATCTCGCCAACCCTGTGCGCCACGAAGGTGCTGTATCGTCGGTGGTCCGAATTCAGCCAATACATCACATCCTTGGAATCCGTCCAAAAGTAGCTTTGGTGAATTTCCATTCGGTGAGCGTCACTGATGATTTTTGCTAGCCGACTGCCCAGCACCGCCGCTTGAAGCTCTAATCTCGGGATGGAAGTATACTTAAGGGGAGCGACTCTCGATTTTCCTCCTGCTAGAGCGACCTCTACATCGTCCTCTAGCTCGTGCCGGAAGTAGGCGACCGCGGTGAATCCGTCCCGGCCCGCGTCGACGAAAATATGCAGCTGCAGCCGGCAACCAGGGAGAGGTAATCGCTGTCGGTAGCATCTAGGTATACTAACCTTTTCTAATTGAGGGAGACATTCTAGCCATTGCCTCCACTTCTCGTTCAAGGGATCTGGGATACTTTCGTCCCAGTCCGTTCCGGCTCTCCAGATCTCTTGAAGCAGCACTTTCAGGTGCAACAGGAAGCCGGCAATCAGACCAAGCGGATCGTATATGGACATGAGTAGGCTCAGCACTTGTCGTTTGGTGGGTGTTGTCTCGCCATGCAACAGTGTCTCGTTTTTCTTTGGCAACCTGAAGTTAAAGGTGTCGTTCGACGTGTCCCACCACATGCCGAGAACCTTGTGGGAAGTCGCCTCCGGCTCGGTACTGAGGAGTTTTTGCTGTCCAGGTGTTCCCCCTGTAGACTGACGCACTTCTTCGGAATTCGAGAGCCAATTATGCAACTGAAACCCTCCCTCAGCATGAACATACTTGACGTCACGACATAGAGTAACTGCCTCCTTGATTCCCTCTACGCTGGTCAGCATGTCGTCGACATAATGGTCATTCTTAATGCATTGTACGGCCGACGGGAATTGTTCCACGAAGCGTTCTGCATTTATATTTTTTACGTATTGCGCGCTGCTCGGTGAGCACGCCGCCCCAAACGTCATTCTGGTCATTGCGTATTCGTCTGGTTCTGTCTGCGCGTCGCTCCAGCGCCACAGGAACCTTTGGCTGTCTTGGTCTTGTTCCCGGATACACACTTGGTGGAACATCTCCTTGATGTCGGCAGCCACCGCTATCTTGCCTTCGCGGAACCGCATAAGGATGCTGGGTAGAGGCACTAAAAGGTCGGGTCCCGTCAGTAATACCGTGTTGAGTGCCGTCCCGTTGACGGACGCCGCTGCGTCCCAGACGATCCGTACTTTAAGCGGCTTATTTGGGTTCGTCACTGGGAAGATCGGTAGGTACCATTTCCTCGGGTTTGTCGATTTCGCTTCAGCATCGGACAGCTTGCGAATGTACCCCTTCGCTAAGTAGTCATTCATGGTGCGGTTCAGGATCTCACGAAGCTTACCTTCCCGGGACATTCTCTTCTCTAAGCAGTCCAGACGCCTTAGTGCCATTGATCGGTTACCGGGTAGCTTCACGTCGTCCCATCGCCAAAGTAAAGCGGTCTCGTATCTGCCGTCTACTAATTTTGTCCTCTCTTTCAGCTGCGCGAGTGCTCTCTCGTCGTCCTTCGAGCGCATGATGTTTCTTGTCCTCGCATCCTCCAGCGAGAAGCAACCTTTCATGGCCTCGTCGATACGCTGCTCGATGCTACTGCAAGGACAAAGTAAAGCGTGATGAAGTGTCGAATCCGTTGTCGGCCTGTTCCCTACTTGCGCTCTGCAAACTCCTGACACGACCCAACCAATACGAGTCTTCGTGGCGACAGGCTCGTGAGGTGCTCCTTCTACTGTTTTTAGGGGTCGGGACAGACGATAGTTGTCTATTCCGATAAGCAGCCGTGGTGATGTCCATTTGTACGACCGAGCCGGGATCTGCTGCAGGTGTTCGTACCGGGCTGAAAGCTCCGTCATCTGCACGGACTGCGGTGGAAGAGCTAGACTGGTAACCGTCCGAACAGATGTCAACTTGTGTGGCTGGTTGCTTTCTGTGCCAGAGATCGAGATGGACAGCTCAACTGAATTTTTCTCTTCCCTGGTTTGGCCTCCAGTCCAGGAGAGGCACAGCGGTTTCGGCGAGCCACTCAGCCCCAGCTCGTCCATCAGCGCGTGTTCCATTAATGTCACCGATGATCCTTCGTCGAGACACGCTAGGGTATGGATATCTTCGGTGCGGCCATGTATGACGACCGGCACATAACGCAAAAGCACTCCCGGTGACCCTGCAAAGTGGTGATTAGCGTACTTACTGCTGGACGGGCTGAGTCTACGGATCGGTGCGGCGCGGTCATCATGCAGCGACTTGTGGTGCCTCGCCTCGCACCCGTTCCGGCTACACGGCTTCGTCTCGCGACAGCTTCCGCGGTGCGGTTTCAGGCATGCCTTGCAGACACCGAGCCTCCTAACGTGGTTCCAGCGCTCAGAAACGTTTAGCTGCCAGTAGTCCCAACATGCGGACAGCGTATCGCATCCTTCGCCGCATACGCACCGCTCCGCTGTGGGGGCCGGGGGTTGCAAAGGTTCCGGAGTTGTGTGCACGCTGACGTGCCGCCGTTCGTTCATGCGAGGTATTGGGTTGATCACATGCAGCAGGGCGTTCTTGGTGGTTCGCATGAACTTCCCAAACTCGTCCAGCGACTTCAGCGGGGTCGTAAGGCAGTGCTTTCCCCAGTCCATTTTGATCGCCCACGGTAGTTGTTCGACCAGCTCTCGAAGCACGGGTCCGTCGAATCGACCTCCAGTGTCGCTGTTCCTCACCGTCGCGCAGACTTCTTCAACGGAGATAGCGAAGTCCACCAGCGTCTCGAGGCGTTCCATTTTGGGCGGCGGTGAGCCGCGTATTTGGGTCAGCAGAGTGTCAATCAGATGCTCCGGTCTACCGTACATATCTCTCAGCGCCTCAATAGCCTCCGGCAAATCCTCCGCGCGTCTTAGCCGGCACTGTACGACCTTCAACGCCCTCCCATTGAGCGCCTGCCTCAGTCGCAGGACATTTTCGCTGGCCGAAAATCCACACAGCCGCGTGGTCTCCTCGAAGCACGCAAGAAACGCGGGCCACTCCTCGACGTTCCCGGAAAATGACGGCAGGTCACGGGAAACTGCCTGACGAGCGGACAGTTGACTCCTGCTGAGTTCGTGGCTGTCATTCGGCAGGTCGTAAGACGTTGAGCTCGCGTGTGGTGGATATCGACGTGGCGGGGGCTCGAGCGGCGACGACGCGGGCGGTGACGGCGCGGACGGTGCGGACGGTGCGGGCGGTGACGGCGCGGACGGTGCGGGCACGATACGTGGGGGCGCCATTGAAAAGCCTGCGGTCGATGGACGCGCGTGTGGGGTGGCCGCGTTCGCTGAAGGCACAAACGACGCGCTCGATTGCAGCATCCTCTCGAGCAGGGCGTCGAAACGTTGCTCCATCCGCGACATCACTTCTTGTACGGCATCCGGATACGCTGCTTCCCTAGACGGTGTTCCTTGGGCGGACAGGATGCGGCGGGCCCAGTTGTCCAATTCCCGTTGCACTGGCGTGCGTTCGTGCGCCGCGGGTTGAGCGGGGTTTGCGGGGCTTCTTTGCAATGGTGGCGCCCATCCAGAGCCACGCGGTTCAGTTGGGGGGCCATTTTCCTCGCGCCCCGTGGCAGCTTGGCGCAGAAGGCATGCGGCACAGTCCCAATCACTCATCCACACGGATTCGTCTTCGTTCACGCAAGACAGATGGAACTTGCTGTTGCACTTAGCGCACGCGACAGCCTCGTCACTCGCGGCCTTTCCGCACACGCCGCACACTTCCTCTCCTTGGTGCACATCCATTGCACTATTTACCTTTCTCTGGTCGGGACCGGCCACAATCACTCCTTCCCTTGTTCCCTCGTCCTGCACGGTGGCGGCTTCGTCTTTCTAGACCGGCGGCAATCACTGTCTTCACAGGCTCGCAAGAAACGCGGAGTGGCAGCTTCGTCCTTTCCTGGGTTGCACTTTTTCTTTACTGCAGAATTACCAAGTTTTTTAATGTTCTCTCGTTTGAAATTAGTTTGCACCGCTTCTGTACTTTTTTAAACTTTATTGTGTAGCGAAAGTTAAAAAACTTGGTACTGCTCGCGGTGGCGGTTCAAACGAAAAGAAATGAACTCTCGCGCCGACCCAGCAACTGGGTCGAGGCCGTTGCCGGTCGTTCACCGCTCGATCGTGACCCGAGACAGCATGCTGGGTCGGAGCGAGAGCATACCTTTACCGCTCAGTTACGGACGCGCGCGCCCTCTAGTCGTCAGGTATCGGACCGTGGCTGAAGATGCCCCTGGATGGTGGCAACTGATGCCACACCGGCCCGCGTGTGGCAGCGCTGTCGACGATGGGAAGATGGCCGCCGCTTTATAAGTAGTAGTGCCAACGCCTGTACCACACTGGCCCGCATGTGACGGCGCTGTCACGACTGTTGTGGTCCGATGTCTAGCACGGCTATTTTGACGGCTGGTCGTTGCAATATTTTTCCGCCTGCTGTTTGCACGTGTACCTGTCTGATCAGTCCGTCTTTCGAGGGAATCACCTTTACGATTCGGCCCTTCGGCCAGCATCCACGAGGCAGCGTCTCATCGACGATCACCACCAGGTCGCCTTGCTTCAAGCTCGTCGTCGGGTGATGCCATTTCGTGCGCTTGGTCAGTGTCGGGAGGTAAGTGGTTACCCATCTCTTCCAGAACTGATTTGCGTATTGTTGTGACGATTTCCAGGAATTTCTCAATGCGACCGCTGAGCAGTCTAGAGGCACCAGAGGTTTTGCTCCGGCGGACGAGCCTAGTAGAAAGTGATTGGGGGTCAAAGGGGCATCTTCTTCACGATCAACTGGTACATCTGTCAAGGGTCGTGAATTAAGGATGCCCTCCACTTCGATCAACCAGTTTTGCAGTACGGAGTCCGATGGGTGGTTCGTTAGCTGGATGCCTGCCAACGTACGTTTGACCGCCTGAACCAATCTTTCCCAGGCCCCGCCGAAGTGAGGGGCGGACGGTGGGTTGAAGTGCCAGGTAGTGTGAGGGATTCCCGACCCTTCCATCAGCTTGTTCGCATTAATTAGCTGTCGTGCTTCTTCCAGCTCCCGATTGGCTCCCACGAAGTTCGTGCCTCTGTCCGAGAAGATCTCGTTGGGTGTTCCGCGACGACACACGAAGTTTCGGACCGCCAGGATGCACGCACTGGTTGTTAGAGCATGGGCTATTTCTATGTGCACCGCTCTCGTCGTCATACATGTAAACAGTACTCCCCACCTCTTCTCGCTTCTGCGTCCAACTGATACCACGAAGGGCCCGAAGTAGTCGATCCCGGTGAAGGTGAATGGCCGTACGTGGGGAGAGAGTCTGGCGACTGGCAACTCTGCCATCGGTGGTGGGCGAGGCATTGCGCTGCGTACCTTGCAGTATGAACAGGAGCTTCTCACGCGATGGCATGCTGTCCTTAGTGCGGGAATGTCAAACCGTTGTCTGACCTCATTCATCACGGTCTGGTGGTTGACGTGCTTGTAGTAGCGATGGTAATGATCGACCACGAGATGGGTTACTCGGCCTTCCTTCGGCAGGATAATTGGACGTTTGACGTCGAACTCAACGTGCGGGCAGGCGTCGATTCTCCCTTGGACTCGAATTACACCATAAGCGTCCAGGTACGGACTTCTTCGGTAAAGAGAACTGCTCTTTCGCACGCCCGATCCTGCTCCCGGGTTGTTGGATTGCGTTTCGAGCTGTTTGTATTCCTCCGGGAAGGATTGCCGCTGCGTTTCTATAATAACGGTCTTTTCGCCTGCTTTCAGCTCGTGTGGAGTAAGTGGCCCGGTTCGGCGCGCCGTTGGATTACGAGTGTTATACAGAAACCGCCAAACGAATGCAGCCGCTCGGACTATGCGCCACCATCGCGAGAAGCGCTCAGGGTTAAACAGCGGTTAAACAGCACGACAGGTGAAGCGCTACCGACTCTCGTTTCTCTTCGTCCGTGGTTCCTGGTGCGAGTTGTTGATGTGGCCATTCGGCTTTGCATTGCGTCAGGAAGGCCGGGCCGCTGAACCAGCTACTGGTTGTGAGATGTTTCTTAAGCTTGGACCACTTGGTTCCTTCGTCGGCCACGTTGGTGCTGCCGGGGACCCAATTCCACTCTTCTACGCGCGATGTTTCTAGTATCTCGCCAACCCTGTGCGCCACGAAGGTGCTGTATCGTCGGTGGTCCGAATTCAGCCAATACATCACATCCTTGGAATCCGTCCAAAAGTAGCTTTGGTGAATTTCCATTCGGTGAGCGTCACTGATGATTTTTGCTAGCCGACTGCCCAGCACCGCCGCTTGAAGCTCTAATCTCGGGATGGAAGTATACTTAAGGGGAGCGACTCTCGATTTTCCTCCTGCTAGAGCGACCTCTACATCGTCCTCTAGCTCGTGCCGGAAGTAGGCGACCGCGGTGAATCCGTCCCGGCCCGCGTCGACGAAAATATGCAGCTGCAGCCGGCAACCAGGGAGAGGTAATCGCTGTCGGTAGCATCTAGGTATACTAACCTTTTCTAATTGAGGGAGACATTCTAGCCATTGCCTCCACTTCTCGTTCAAGGGGTCTGGGATACTTTCGTCCCAGTCCGTTCCGGCTCTCCAGATCTCTTGAAGCAGCACTTTCAGGTGCAACAGGAAGCCGGCAATCAGACCAAGCGGATCGTATATGGACATGAGTAGGCTCAGCACTTGTCGTTTGGTGGGTGTTGTCTCGCCATGCAACAGTGTCTCGTTTTTCTTTGGCAACCTGAAGTTAAAGGTGTCGTTCGACGTGTCCCACCACATGCCGAGAACCTTGTGGGAAGTCGCCTCCGGCTCGGTACTGAGGAGTTTTTGCTGTCCAGGTGTTCCCCCTGTAGACTGACGCACTTCTTCGGAATTCGAGAGCCAATTATGCAACTGAAACCCTCCCTCAGCATGAACATACTTGACGTCACGACATAGAGTAACTGCCTCCTTGATTCCCTCTACGCTGGTCAGCATGTCGTCGACATAATGGTCATTCTTAATGCATTGTACGGCCGACGGGAATTGTTCCACGAAGCGTTCTGCATTTATATTTTTTACGTATTGCGCGCTGCTCGGTGAGCACGCCGCCCCAAACGTCATTCTGGTCATTGCGTATTCGTCTGGTTCTGTCTGCGCGTCGCTCCAGCGCCACAGGAACCTTTGGCTGTCTTGGTCTTGTTCCCGGATACACACTTGGTGGAACATCTCCTTGATGTCGGCAGCCACCGCTATCTTGCCTTCGCGGAACCGCATAAGGATGCTGGGTAGAGGCACTAAAAGGTCGGGTCCCGTCAGTAATACCGTGTTGAGTGCCGTCCCGTTGACGGACGCCGCTGCGTCCCAGACGATCCGTACTTTAAGCGGCTTATTTGGGTTCGTCACTGGGAAGATCGGTAGGTACCATTTCCTCGGGTTTGTCGATTTCGCTTCAGCATCGGACAGCTTGCGAATGTACCCCTTCGCTAAGTAGTCATTCATGGTGCGGTTCAGGATCTCACGAAGCTTACCTTCCCGGGACATTCTCTTCTCTAAGCAGTCCAGACGCCTTAGTGCCATTGATCGGTTACCGGGTAGCTTCACGTCGTCCCATCGCCAAAGTAAAGCGGTCTCGTATCTGCCGTCTACTAATTTTGTCCTCTCTTTCAGCTGCGCGAGTGCTCTCTCGTCGTCCTTCGAGCGCATGATGTTTCTTGTCCTCGCATCCTCCAGCGAGAAGCAACCTTTCATGGCCTCGTCGATACGCTGCTCGATGCTACTGCAAGGACAAAGTAAAGCGTGATGAAGTGTCGAATCCGTTGTCGGCCTGTTCCCTACTTGCGCTCTGCAAACTCCTGACACGACCCAACCAATACGAGTCTTCGTGGCGACAGGCTCGTGAGGTGCTCCTTCTACTGTTTTTAGGGGTCGGGACAGACGATAGTTGTCTATTCCGATAAGCAGCCGTGGTGATGTCCATTTGTACGACCGAGCCGGGATCTGCTGCAGGTGTTCGTACCGGGCTGAAAGCTCCGTCATCTGCACGGACTGCGGTGGAAGAGCTAGACTGGTAACCGTCCGAACAGATGTCAACTTGTGTGGCTGGTTGCTTTCTGTGCCAGAGATCGAGATGGACAGCTCAACTGAATTTTTCTCTTCCCTGGTTTGGCCTCCAGTCCAGGAGAGGCACAGCGGTTTCGGCGAGCCACTCAGCCCCAGCTCGTCCATCAGCGCGTGTTCCATTAATGTCACCGATGATCCTTCGTCGAGACACGCTAGGGTATGGATATCTTCGGTGCGGCCATGTATGACGACCGGCACATAACGCAAAAGCACTCCCGGTGACCCTGCAAAGTGGTGATTAGCGTACTTACTGCTGGACGGGCTGAGTCTACGGATCGGTGCGGCGCGGTCATCATGCAGCGACTTGTGGTGCCTCGCCTCGCACCCGTTCCGGCTACACGGCTTCGTCTCGCGACAGCTTCCGCGGTGCGGTTTCAGGCATGCCTTGCAGACACCGAGCCTCCTAACGTGGTTCCAGCGCTCAGAAACGTTTAGCTGCCAGTAGTCCCAACATGCGGACAGCGTATCGCATCCTTCGCCGCATACGCACCGCTCCGCTGTGGGGGCCGGGGGTTGCAAAGGTTCCGGAGTTGTGTGCACGCTGACGTGCCGCCGTTCGTTCATGCGAGGTATTGGGTTGATCACATGCAGCAGGGCGTTCTTGGTGGTTCGCATGAACTTCCCAAACTCGTCCAGCGACTTCAGCGGGGTCGTAAGGCAGTGCTTTCCCCAGTCCATTTTGATCGCCCACGGTAGTTGTTCGACCAGCTCTCGAAGCACGGGTCCGTCGAATCGACCTCCAGTGTCGCTGTTCCTCACCGTCGCGCAGACTTCTTCAACGGAGATAGCGAAGTCCACCAGCGTCTCGAGGCGTTCCATTTTGGGCGGCGGTGAGCCGCGTATTTGGGTCAGCAGAGTGTCAATCAGATGCTCCGGTCTACCGTACATATCTCTCAGCGCCTCAATAGCCTCCGGCAAATCCTCCGCGCGTCTTAGCCGGCACTGTACGACCTTCAACGCCCTCCCATTGAGCGCCTGCCTCAGTCGCAGGACATTTTCGCTGGCCGAAAATCCACACAGCCGCGTGGTCTCCTCGAAGCACGCAAGAAACGCGGGCCACTCCTCGACGTTCCCGGAAAATGACGGCAGGTCACGGGAAACTGCCTGACGAGCGGACAGTTGACTCCTGCTGAGTTCGTGGCTGTCATTCGGCAGGTCGTAAGACGTTGAGCTCGCGTGTGGTGGATATCGACGTGGCGGGGGCTCGAGCGGCGACGACGCGGGCGGTGACGGCGCGGACGGTGCGGACGGTGCGGGCGGTGACGGCGCGGACGGTGCGGGCACGATACGTGGGGGCGCCATTGAAAAGCCTGCGGTCGATGGACGCGCGTGTGGGGTGGCCGCGTTCGCTGAAGGCACAAACGACGCGCTCGATTGCAGCATCCTCTCGAGCAGGGCGTCGAAACGTTGCTCCATCCGCGACATCACTTCTTGTACGGCATCCGGATACGCTGCTTCCCTAGACGGTGTTCCTTGGGCGGACAGGATGCGGCGGGCCCAGTTGTCCAATTCCCGTTGCACTGGCGTGCGTTCGTGCGCCGCGGGTTGAGCGGGGTTTGCGGGGCTTCTTTGCAATGGTGGCGCCCATCCAGAGCCACGCGGTTCAGTTGGGGGGCCATTTTCCTCGCGCCCCGTGGCAGCTTGGCGCAGAAGGCATGCGGCACAGTCCCAATCACTCATCCACACGGATTCGTCTTCGTTCACGCAAGACAGATGGAACTTGCTGTTGCACTTAGCGCACGCGACAGCCTCGTCACTCGCGGCCTTTCCGCACACGCCGCACACTTCCTCTCCTTGGTGCACATCCATTGCACTATTTACCTTTCTCTGGTCGGGACCGGCCACAATCACTCCTTCCCTTGTTCCCTCGTCCTGCACGGTGGCGGCTTCGTCTTTCTAGACCGGCGGCAATCACTGTCTTCACAGGCTCGCAAGAAACGCGGAGTGGCAGCTTCGTCCTTTCCTGGGTTGCACTTTTTCTTTACTGCAGAATTACCAAGTTTTTTAATGTTCTCTCGTTTGAAATTAGTTTGCACCGCTTCTGTACTTTTTTAAACTTTATTGTGTAGCGAAAGTTAAAAAACTTGGTACTGCTCGCGGTGGCGGTTCAAACGAAAAGAAATGAACTCTCGCGCCGACCCAGCAACTGGGTCGAGGCCGTTGCCGGTCGTTCACCGCTCGATCGTGACCCGAGACAGCATGCTGGGTCGGAGCGAGAGCATACCTTTACCGCTCAGTTACGGACGCGCGCGCCCTCTAGTCGTCAGGTATCGGACCGTGGCTGAAGATGCCCCTGGATGGTGGCAACTGATGCCACAATCATAGAATGCATAACGCTAGCAAAATCAGGCCTAACAAATATACGGTTATTGAGTCAGGATGAGTTAGATTTAACAATTACAGAGATAAGAAATTAAAGCTTGCAGAGCATACTATCATCGAAGCCCTAACATACACACACACAAAGCAATCAGCAAAAATGAACTCGTATTAATTGAAAACTTTCCCCAGATGCAACAAGAGATTTATCAGAACATTCAAATTTTCCCTATCAACAATAAATGTATGAAAAAACATATACACAATCCCTATCACCTATCCCACCAATTCTCCACATACATCGTTTCTTCTTAATTCATGGCGGACAAGAATAATTACATAAATATATATAATGTATTATTTGACTCACCGAATTTGTCCTATGTACATGTACCAACTATGTTTGTTGTATGTTTACCCACCAACTGAAAAAATACAACAGCATTAATTTGGTTCATCTAATAGTGTTGCTACTCACACACAAGCAACACCGTCACTGTCAGCTGCACTATCAGTCAAGTGACAGCCGCGGCGGCTAATTCAGAGGCGGCCCATGCAGCAGCGTTGGAGATTAGTGTAAAGTGGGGATAAAAGGGCTGGGCGAGCAGCCGGGCGCTCTCTTTAAGTCGAAGTTGCTGTGATAGCAAGAAGCCGAAATAAAAGCACTAATTTGTGGTAACTTTGTAAAAATCAAGATACCGACATTTTCGCTTTTTTTCTTATATCACTAGCAACATTTTCCGACTGCAGAAAGCCCTCAAAGGACCCGCATACGAGGCAGTCGAGCAGCTGCTTTATTACCCCGAGGGGCTGAACGAGGCGATAAGTGTGCTGCGCGAGGAGTTTGGTCGGACGGACCTTCTGATCGAGGCACTAATCGACAAGGTGCGAAGGATGCCGGGACCACGGGTGGAGCGCTTGGAAACCGTAGCGGCGTACGGGAAAGCGGTCCGCAATATGTGTGCCACCATTCGTATTTCCGGGCTCAAGCATTACGAGTGCAATGTGTCACTTTTGAAGGAGCTTACGGAGAAACTTCCCCCAACACTACGTCTCCAATGGGCACAAACAAAGGAGTTCTTGCCAGAGGTGTCGCTGACGGAGTTTGGTAAGTGGATCGCGGGGGTTGCGAGGGCCGTGAGCGGCGAAATCTCCACTTTTCCTAGCGCCAGGATGCCAGATCGACCGAGGACGGAGACAGCACCACAGCGTAACACTAACCGGGAACAGCAGCCGACGCGACGCGCATCCTTCCTCAACTACCACACCGCGGAAACCCGGAAGATTGACAGCTGCACGCTGTGCAGTAGGGAGTGTCGGTCATTGGTACACTGTGATCGCTTCCTTGCCCTCACCCCGCGGCAGCGTGCATCACTGGTGAGGGAAAGGAAACTTTGCCAGAGGTGTTTACGCGCGCATAAGAAGCCATGTCGTGTGCGGGACATTTGTGGCGATAACGGTTGTCGCGGGAAACACCATTGGCTTCTCCACTACCTCGACAACGACAGTGACGCTGGGATTGGTCGGGGAGCCGCACCCGCTGTGCTTGAAGATGACGGGAGATAGTGAGAGACAGGAGGAGGACTCCGTTGAAGTGAGGCTGGGAATTTCGGGGGTGCATCCCTCGGCGAAGGTGTTTCAGCTAGCGAAGGTCCACACAGTGCAAAGCCTGTCTCTCTCTGAGCAATCGGCTTGCATGGAAGACCTCGGGAAGCAATTTTGTCACTTGAAGGGCCTTCCCATAGCGTCCTACAAAAAGGCGATACCGAGGATACTGATTGGTATCGATAACTGCCATTTAGGAATATCCCTCAAGAGCAAAGAGGGACGAGTCGGGGAGCCTGTGGCGGAGAAGACACGTTTGGGCTGGACTGTGTTTGGGCCAACATTGTCGAGCACGAAGGCAAAGCACAGTATATTCCACATTTGCTCCTGTGAAGTTTCCAATAGCTCATTGGATGACGCATTGAGGGAATACTTCACGCTAGATTCGCATGGGATAACTACTCCGGGTCGATTATTATCCAATGACGAAGAAAGGGCGTTGCAGCTTCTACAGAGCAACACACGTCTTCTGGACAGCCGATACGAAACTGGTTTGTTATGGAAATACGATGATGTTAGACTTCCGCCCAGCAGAGCAATGGCCCTGAGACGCCACACGTGCCTCGTAAGGAAGCTGAAAAAAGATAAAAATTTAGCAGAGGCGATGAAATTGAAGATGAAGGAATATGAGGAGAAGGGCTACATAAGGCGTGTACAAACTTGTGAGCTGCTTGAGAGGGGGCTGAAAGATTGGTTCCTACCCATCTTTCCAGTGAGCAACCCAAATAAGCCCGGGAAGGTCAGGGTAGTTTTCGATGCGGCTGCACAAGCGCATGGTGTGAGTTTAAATGACTACTTGCTTCCTGGCCCAGACCAAATCGTAAGTCTCGTCGGTGTGCTGTACAAATTTCGCGAACACCTAGTAGCAGTTGCTGGCGACATACGGGAAATGTTCTTCCAGGTGCGGATGAGGCAAGAAGATCAGCGAAGCCAGATGTTTCTCTGGCTCGAAGGTGATGACATCGATGCTGAGCCAGTCGTGTTTGCGGTCGCCGTTATGACATTCGGGGCAACGTGCTCCCCAGCGAGCGCACACTTTGTCAAGAACCAGAACGCCGAACGGTTTGCTGAAGAATTTCCACGGGCAGCTGAATGCATCATAGGCGAACACTACGTCGACGATATGCTGGCAAGTGCTGAAACGGAAGAAGAAACGATAAGCTTGGCATCAAACGTTCGCTCCATTCACGCTCGAGGCGGTTTCGAGATCCGCAACTGGGTTTCGAACTCATTGCGGGTGGCGGACGAGTTACGGCTGGGAGCAGATCACGTCAGCGTCGTAAGCATGTGTCCTCCATCGGCGGTAGAGAAGGTGCTTGGTCTCTGGTGGGACACATTTTCAGACACCTTTACATTCAGGCTCAATCCACGGCATGACGAGGAACTGCTGACCGGAAGGAGATCGCCGACTAAGCGCGAGGTGTTGCGGACGCTTATGATGATCTACGATCCCCTCGGTCTCATCGGTCATTTCTTAATGTTCCTGAAGGTCCTCCTGCAGGACGTTTGGCGGTCCAGTATACAATGGGACGACACCTTGGAAGGAGCCCTTGCCGAGCAGTGGATGGCGTGGATTACGGTGCTACCAACAATATCATAGGTGAGCGTTCCTAGATGCTACCGCAATCTTGCACCGATCGACACCATCAATATCCAGCTTCACGTGTTCTGCGACGCTAGTGAAAGGGGAATGGCCGCGGTCGGTTATTTGCGTTTCGAACACGACGGAACGATAGAATGTGCTCTTGTTGGCTCAAAAACCAAGGTAGCCCCGCTGAAGCCCCTATCAATTCCACGGCTCGAGTTAAATTCTGCAGTCATTGGCTCACGCTTGGCCCGTAACATTTGTGCGAATCATCGTCTGTCAATCGCACGTAAAGTGTTCTGGACGGACTCCCGCAACGTTGTGTGTTGGCTTCAATCGGACCACAGGCAATACAACCAGTATGTTTCCTGTAGAGTTGGTGAGATTCTGGAAGCATCAGGCACAAATGAATGGCGATGGGTGTCGACGAAACTAAACGTTGCCGACGATGGGACCAAGTGGCAAAGAGCCCCGGATATGACTCCTTCAAGCCGATGGTTCCGTGGTCCGAGCTTCCTGTGGGAATCGGAAAGAGAGTGGCCGACAGCGGCCGATCCTGGGAACACATCGGCCGACCTAAAAAGAAGACTAATGCATCACGAGGTGTCGGAACGAATCATCGATTATACAAGATTTTCCAGATGGAAGAGAATGGTTCGAGCTGTAGCTTACGTTAGAAGGTACATTGACAACCTTCGGTGCCGAGTACGACGCGAGGCAGAACGGCAGGAAGAGCTGGGCCATGATGAAGTAATCGAAGCCGAAAACACAATAATAAGGCTGGTGCAGGCAGAAGCTTTTCCTATCGAAGTGAAGCGCCTGAGGGACGCAACGCAAGCAACACATCCGTGGAAGACGCCAATTCCCAAGGATAGTACCTTATTCAAACTTACCCCGGACCTCGATGATAAGGGAATAATACGGCTGCGTGGGCGGTTGAGCAGCTGTAAAATGATCAACGAAGACCTGAAACAACCAACAATATTACCAAGGAGGCACTACGTAACCGACCTGATCATAGCCGACATTCATGAAAAGTACTTCCATACAAATCATCAGACTGTCGTAAACCAAATCAGAAGGAGATATTACGTACCAAGGCTTCGGGTAGAGTTCAATACGGTTCGACGAGCATGCCAGATGTGTAAGGTCCGCCAGGCTAAGCCGAGTCCGCCAATGATGGGTGATATTCCAGCGCAACGAGTAGCGGTGCACCAATGTCCGTTTACGTACTGCGGGGTCGACTATTTCGGTCCAATAACGGTTGCAGTGGGTAGACGTCATGAAAAACGCTGGGGTGTGTTGTTCACATGCATGACGGTACGGGCAGTACACATTGAGCTGGCACACTCTCTCTCAACCGAATCATGTTTGATGGCCATCCGGCGATTCGTGGCCGAACGCGGAACCCCCGTCGAATTTATGAGCGACTGTGGCACTAACTTTGTCGGAGCGGCACGGGCTCTATCATCGGAGGTAAAATGGACATTCAATCCACCTGGTGGGCCACACTTCGGGGGGTGTTGGGAGCGGCTAGTGCGATCTGTGAAGAACACGCTTCAAAGGATGAATCTCCCACGCACGCCGACGGACGAGGTACTAATAACCACCCTAAAGGAGATAGAAAATATTATTAATTCCAGGCCGCTTACACACGTACCGCTGGACGACCTGGACGACTCACCTATCACACCAAACCATCTTCTGCTCGGAAACTCAGACGGGAGCAAGCCGGCCGCAGTTTTTGATGATACTTCGAAGGCTGTCAGGTCATCGTGGGTGGCTTCTCTGGCTTCTGTGGTTGGAAAACTATCTTCCAACACTCACCCGCAGGACAAAGTGGTTCGCGCCGGCAAGACCTGCAAGGGAGGGAGATGTAGTTGTGGTAGCGGATAACAACTTACCTCGTAACAGCTGGCCAAAGGGACGAGTCGTCAAAACTCTCGTGGCAAAGGATGGACAGGTTCGCCGAGTCACAGTCGAGACGAACAACGGTATATACGAGCGGCCCGCCACAAAAATTGCAGTTCTCGACGTCGATCCACGAGGCACCGATTGCTAGCTGACTGCAGGACGGAACGGTAAGTGGCGATACTTTGTTTGCCACTGGCTGGGAGAATGTTGCTACTCACACACAAGCAACACCGTCACTGTCAGCTGCACTATCAGTCAAGTGACAGCCGCGGCGGCTAATTCAGAGGCGGCCCATGCAGCAGCGTTGGAGATTAGTGTAAAGTGGGGATAAAAGGGCTGGGCGAGCAGCCGGGCGCTCTCTTTAAGTCGAAGTTGCTGTGATAGCAAGAAGCCGAAATAAAAGCACTAATTTGTGGTAACTTTGTAAAAATCAAGATACCGACATTTTCGCTTTTTTTCTTATATCACTAGCAACATTTTCCGACTGCAGAAAGCCCTCAAAGGACCCGCATACGAGGCAGTCGAGCAGCTGCTTTATTACCCCGAGGGGCTGAACGAGGCGATAAGTGTGCTGCGCGAGGAGTTTGGTCGGACGGACCTTCTGATCGAGGCACTAATCGACAAGGTGCGAAGGATGCCGGGACCACGGGTGGAGCGCTTGGAAACCGTAGCGGCGTACGGGAAAGCGGTCCGCAATATGTGTGCCACCATTCGTATCTCCGGGCTCAAGGATTACGAGTGCAATGTGTCACTTTTGAAGGAGCTTACGGAGAAACTTCCCCCAACACTACGTCTCCAATGGGCACAAACAAAGGAGTTCTTGCCAGAGGTGTCGCTGACGGAGTTTGGTAAGTGGATCGCGGGGGTTGCGAGGGCCGTGAGCGGCGAAATCTCCACTTTTCCTAGCGCCAGGGTGCCAGATCGACCGAGGACGGAGACAGCACCACAGCGTAACACTAACCGGGAACAGCAGCCGACGCGACGCGCATCCTTCCTCTACTACCACACCGCGGAACCCCGGAAGATTGACAGCTGCACGTTGTGCAGTAGGGAGTGTCGGTCATTGGTACACTGTGATCGCTTCCTCGCCCTCACCCCGCGGCAGCGTGCATCACTGGTGAGGGAAAGGAAACTTTGCCAGAGGTGTTTACGCGCGCATAAGAAGCCATGTCGTGTGCGGGACACTTGTGGCGATAACGGTTGTCGCGGGAAACACCATTGGCTTCTCCACTACCAAGACAGCGACAGTGACGCGCACCAGGAGAAACAAGTAAACACTGAACCGGACAGCGAGGACATCACGCACACCACTACCACAGTCACCGGGCGAGGACGCGCACTCGAACACTGCAACACCCACATGAACGGCAATGGCACTCTGTTTCGGTATGTGCCTGTAGTAGTGTATGGTGCTGGTGGCAGAAAGATCAACACTTTCGCGTTTTTCGACGATGGAGCGTCATCTACCTTTGCTGATCGCTCGTTGATCGATGAGCTGGGATTGGTCGGGGAGCCGCACCCGCTGTGTTTGAAGATGACGGGAGATAGCGTGAGGCAGGAGGAGGACTCCGTTGAAGTTAAGCTGAATATTTCGGGAGTGCATCCCTCGGCGAAGGTGTTTCAGCTAGCGAAGGTACACACAGTGAAAAGCCTATGACTCTCCACACAATCGGTACGCATGGGAGAGCTCGTGAAGCAATTTGGTCATTTGAAGGGCCTTCCCATAGCGTCCTACGAAAAGGCGATACCGAGGATACTGATTGGTATCGATAATTGCCATTTAGGCACATCCCTAACGAGCAAGGAGGGACAACTTGGGGAACCTGTGGCGGAGCAGACACGCCTGGGCTGGACTATGTTTGGACCCGTTCTGCCGAACACGAACGAAAAGATACGAAACACTTTTCCTGACATTTGGAAAGCCTTGGTGGCCATACGTCGCTGCGTGGCCGAACGCGGAAAGCCCTCAGCGTTATCGTCGGAGGTAAAGTGGACATTAAATCCAACTGGTAGGCCACACTTCGGAGGGTACTGGGAGCGGTTAGTTCGATCCGTGAAGAACACGTTTCAACGCATGAGTCTTCCCCACACGCCGACGCACGCAGTGCTACTAACAACTCTGAAAGAGGAAGAGAACGTTATTTATTCCAGACCGCTCATACATGTACCGCCGGACGACCTGGACGACTTACTCATCACATCGAATCATCCTCTATTAGGCAGCTCGGACGGGAGCAAGCCGGCCGCAGTTTTGATGATTCGAAGGAAGTCCGATCATCGTGGGTGGCTTCTCAGCGTAACGCCGACCAATTTTCGAAGCTGTGGTTGGAAAAATATCTTCCAACACTCACCCGCAGGACAAAGTGGTTCGCGCCGGCAAGACCTGCAAGGGAGGGAGATGTAGTTGTGGTAGCGGATAGCAGCTTACCTCGTAACGGCTGGCCAAAGGGACGAGTCGTCAAAACCTTTGTGGCAAAGGATGGACAGGTTCGCCGAGTCACAGTCGAGACGAACAACGGTATATACGGGCGGCCCGCCACAAAAATTGCAGTTCTCGACGTCGATCCACAAGGCACCGATTGCTAGCTGACAGCAGGACGGAACGGTAAGTGGCGACACTTTGTTTGCCACTGGCTGGGAGAATGTTGCTACTCACACACAAGCAACACCGTCACTGTCAGCTGCACTATCAGTCAAGTGACAGCCGCGGCGGCTAATTCAGAGGCGGCCCATGTAGCAGCGTTAGAGATTAGTGTAAAGCGGGGATAAAAGGGCTGGGCGAGCAGCCGGGCGCTCTCTTTAAGTCGAAGTTGCTGTGATAGCAAGAAGCCGAAATAAAAGCACTAATTTGTGGTAACTTTGTAAAAATCAAGATACCGACATTTTCGCTTTTTTTCTTATATCACTAGCAACAAATAGTGTTGATCGTTTAAAAGGCAATAACTATAATCAACAGCGCTTCAATGGGACTGTACTCAATTAATATTTTTAAGAATTCTGAATATTTGTCAGAGAAAATTTCAACTATCATAGAAGGCATAGCGCTAGCAAAATCAGGCTTGACAAATATCAAACAATTAGAGAGATAAGAAATTAAAGCTTGCAGTGCATACGGTCATCGAAGCCCTAACATACACACACACAAAGCAATCAGCAAAAATGAACTCGTATTAATAATAAACGTTCCCCAGTTGCAACAAGAGATTTATCAGAACATTCAAATTTTCCCTATCAACAATGAATGTAAGAAACAACATGTACACAATCCCTATCACCTATTCCACAAATCCTCCACATACATCGTTTCTTCTTAATTAATGGCGGACAAGAATAATTACATAAATATATATAATGTATTATTTGACTCACCGAATTTGTCCTATGTACATGTACCAACTATGTTTGTTGTATGTTTACCCACCAACTGGAAAAAAGAACAGCATTAATTTGGTTCAGCTAATAGTGTTAATCGTTTAAAAGGCAATAATTATATTCAACAGCGCTTCAATGGGACTGTACTCAATTAATATTTTTATAAATTCTGAATATTTGTCAGAGAAAATTTCAACTATCATAGAATGCATAACGCTAGCAAAATCAGGCCTAACAAATATACGGTTATCGAGTCATGATGAGTTAGATTTAACAATTACAGATATAAGAAATTAAAGCTTGCAGTGCATACGACTATCGCAGCTTTAACATACACGAACACAAAGCAATCAGCAAAAATGAACTCGTATTAATTGTAAACGTTCCCCAGATGCAACAAGAGATTTATCAGAACATTCAAATTTTCCCTATCAACAATAAATGTATGAAAAAACATGTACATAATCCCTATCACCTATCCCACAAATCCTCCACATACATCGTTTCTTCTTAGTTAATGGCGGACAAAATTAATTAAATAAATATATATAATGTATTATTTGACTCACTGAATTATTCCTATGTACATGTACCAACTATGTTTGTCGTATGTTTACCCACCAACTGAAAAAATACAACAGCATTAATTTGGTTCATCTAATAGTGTTTATCGTTAAAAAGGCAATAGCTATATTCAACGGCGCTACAGTGGGACTGTACTCAATTAATATTTTTATGAATTCTAAATATTTGTCAGAGAAAATTTCAACTATCATAGAATGCATAACGCTAGCAAAATCAGGCCTAACAAATATACGGTTATCGAGTCATGATGAGTTAGATTTAACAATTACAGATATAAGAAATTAAAGCCTGCAGTGCATATGACCATCGAAGCCCTAACATACACACACACAAAGCAATCAGCAAAAATGAACTCGTATTAATTGTAAACGTTCCCCAGTTGCAACAAGAGATTTATCAGAGAATTCAAATTTTCCCTATCAACAATAAATGTAAGAAACAACATGTACACAATCCCTATCACCTATCCCACAAATCCTCCACATACATCGTTTCTTCTTAATTAATGGCGGACAAGAATAATTACATAAATATATATAATGTATTATTTGACTCACCGAATTTGTCCTATGTACATGTACCAACTATGTTTGTTGTATGTTTACCCAGCAACTGAAAAAATACAACAGCATTAATTTGGTTCATCTAATAGTGTTTATCGTTAAAAAGGCAATAACTATATTGAACAGCGCTTCAATGGAGCTGTACTCAATTAATATTTTTATGAATTCTGAATATTTGTCAGAGAAAATTTCAACTATCATAGAAAGCATAGCGCTAGCAAAATCAGGCTTGACAAATATCAAACAATTAGAGAGATAAGAAATTAAAGCTTGCAGTGCATACGGTCATCGAAGCCCTAACATACACAAACACAAAGCAATCAGCAAAAATGAACTCGTATTAATTGTAAACGTTCCCCAGTTGCAGCAAGAGATTTATCCGAGAATTCAAATTTTCCCTATCAACAATATATGTAAGAAACAACATGTACACAATCCCTATCACCTATTCCACAAATCCTCCACATACATCGTTTCTTCTTAATTAATGGAGGACAAGAATAATGTTGTTGTTGTTGTTGTTGTTTTTGTTTGTTACGGCCTGGCCGTATTAACCCCGTAAGGGGAAGGGTGGAGCATTTTTTGTTTGTATTGTCGGGGCTATTTAACCCCCGACTGGGAATTTTCCCGGCCTTATCCCGGGCCTACTCGGCTAAATCTGTGTACTTGTGGGTGTAGAAGGAAGTTGGGAGTATGAATTGAGCAAAGGAAGGGAGAGTTGGTTTTTGGTGTTCTAAATGGAAATATCGTGTGATATAATGGAGCTGTTTAATATCTTTAGGAATGGAAGGTCGCGCGTAGCTAAAAGGTTTCGGATCGGTGTGCCTGGGCTGTGGCCGTTTTTTTTTGACGTCCTCCATTAATCCTGGTCTATGCTGGGCGTATGTTGGGCATTCCCATACCAGGTGATCGAAGTCGTGGTATCCACTACCACAAGGGCACTGTTTGGCCTCAGCCAGACCTATGCGTTGAAGGTGAGCATTCAACGAGTAATGGTTAGACATCAACCTTCCCATGTTTTTGATGAATGCTCGGCCTGCCTTGACTTCCTTGAACCAGCACTCAAGTGATACTCGAGGATAAATCGAGTATAGATGCCTGCCGAGTTCGTTTTCGTCCCATTGTTTTTGCCAGGTGTTTAAGCACATTTTTCGTGGGAGGAATAAAAGTTCCTGGTAGCATATACACCTTGGATAGGTTTGGTCACAACTTGCTCCTTGTTTTGCTAGTTGGTCGGCTCTTTCGTTGCCTTCTATTGCACAATGTGATGGAATCCAAATCATTGTCACATGGTATTTTTTTTCCGCTAAGAGACTCATAACTTGATGAATTTTTGGATAAAAATTGCTAGAGTTCTTGTTGGGACTTTCCGGTCGCAGTGTGTCTATGGCGCTCAAACTATCCGTAAGTATGAAGTACTTGTCCGGTGGTCGATTCGCGATCATTTCTAATGCGCAGTGTATTGCTGCCAGTTCTGCGACGAAGGAAGAACACGGCTCCTCCAGCTTCCAGTATACGCTAGCATCCGAGGAAAATACTCCCAGCCCTGTGGAGTCGTCTGTTTTGGAGCCGTCAGTGTAATAGCATTTGTTTTTTTCCAGGTGCCTGTATGCTTCTTTGAACAGTACGGGTATCACGGTGTTACGTAGGTCAGCAGGAGTGTCTCTGGTTATTTTGCTGAATGTGGTGTCAATGTGAAGAAAGTCTTGAGAGTAGTGAGTGCGATCTACGTTCATTATTGTGTGAGTGTCGGGTAACTGCAGGGAGTTGAATTCTTGGATAATTGACATCAGCTTAGAGGAAGGGTTCAGTTCTTTCAACTCTCGAAGATTTTGAGTGAGCAGTGGATTGCATGTGGTGCTTTTTATGAGCAATCTCAGGGTAAGTTGTTGATAACGGAGGGGGATCGGCATTACTCCTGCCATGACCTGGAGAGACATTGTGTGTGTGGAGGACATACTTCCCATGGCTATTCTTAATCCTTGATATTGCACTCTGTTGAGCCTATGGGTGTGCGTCTTTGCTGCTCCAAGAAAGCATATACAGCCGTATTCAAGGACTGCACCGATAGTGGTCTTGTATAGCCTCAGTAGGTCTCGCGGGTGTGCTCCCCACCAGGTACCGGTGATACAGCGGAGGAAGTTTATTCTTCTATTTGCTTTCTCTAGCAGGTATTCGATGTGCCTTCTCCATAGGCATTTCTTGTCGAACCACACTCCTAAGTATTTGAAGCAGGTTGCGGTTGGGATTTCCTGTTCGTTTAACCTAATTTACAATGCGGGAGGGTGGTGTTTCTTAGAGAAAAGCATCGTCCGGGATTTTTCTGCGGAGAAATCAATTCCCAGCCTCCTAGCCCATTCCGAGAGGTTGTTTAACGTGTTTTGTAGAGGGCGATGAATATCTTCCATGTTTCTACTAGTGATTGAGATTACGCAGTCGTCAGCGAGTTGTCTGATCGTGTAGTTTGCTTCTAGGCAAGAATCGATGTCGTTAACATACACGTTGTACAGTAGTGGACTTAAACAAGAACCTTGCGGCAGTCCTTTACAACTTATTCTCGATATTTTGTTGAAGCCGTTTTCGAAATGCATTATTTTCTCGGACAGTAGTGCGTACAGGGCGTTGTTCATCTTGCCGGAAATACCGCTTTGCTCTAGCTTAAGGCATAGAGTTTCGATTGTGACGGAATCGAACGCTCCCTCGATATCCAAGAAAACCGATCCTACATCCAGTTTTCTTGCAAAAGCTATTTGTACATCTGTTGTCAATAGAGCGAGGCAGTCGTTAGCGCCCTTTTCTTTCCGGAATCCAAATTGTGTCGGCGAAAGCAGCTTGTTTTCCTCCAACCATATACTAAGCCTGCCAAGGACCATTTTTTCGAACAGTTTTCGCATGCACGATAGCATTGCGATAGGTCTATAGGAGGAAGCCAGCTCCAACGGTCGAGCAGGTTTACGTATGGCAATAACTTTTATCTCTTTCCAATCTGAAGGAAAGATATTGTCTTCGAAGAATAAGTTAAAGATCCGTAATAGCGTTTTTCGAGATTCGTTTGGAAGCATCTTAAGCATCATTCCTCTGATTTGATCTCGCCCTGGGGAGTTGTTCTTGATTGCAGCTAGTGCCCGTGATAGCTCTTCGATGCTAAAAGGTGCGTCCAGAGAGAGATTGGTTCCTGTCGAATCCTGGTAATACCTAGCCGAAGGCACGCAGTCTGGGCAGATCTTGCGGGCGAATGGCTCCAGCCACTTGCCATTATGACTCTCACCTTCGTTTTTGGTTGTACCATTACGCATTCTCCTTGCCGTGTTCCACAGTACTGTAAGGGATGTTGTTGGTGTCAAGCCATCCACAAAAGTTCGCCAATAACTCCGTTTTTTCGCTTTGAACAAATTTTTACACATTTTTTCCCTGTCTGTGTACTCTTTGTAGCTTGTAAGGGTTCCACTGCTTCTGAATAGTCTGAAAGCCTCAGATTTTTTAGACAGTGCTAATGAGCAGTCCCCGTCCCACCATGGGGTGGGGGGTCTTGTGCGCTGATTTTGCTGTTTTGCTCGTCTTGTTTGTGATTGGCTCGCACAGCTCAGGATTTCCTCCGTCAGCTTGGCATATTCTTCGAGTGGTGTTAATCCATTTGCTCGCTTCGTGTTTTTGAGTAGAGTTTTGTATTTGTCCCAATCAATGTTTTTAGTAAGGTTGACGGGTACAGAATCTTTGACCGCCCTACCCTTACCTATGGAGATGACTATTGGTAGGTGATCACTACCGTGTGGATCTTGCAGCACCTTCCAATATGTAGACAGGGAAAGGGTTGCTGAACAAATTGTCATGTCAATACCACTTGGTCTTGCAGGTGGTTTCGGTACTCTTGTTGCTTCCTTGGAATTGAGAATAGTTAGTTGAAAGCTATCACACATGTCGCGTATGATGGATGCCCGCGAGTCATTACGAAGGCCACCCCATTCGAGACCGTGTGCATTGCAGTCTCCAAGAAGAAGTATGGGGGCTGGTAGCAGCGTGATTAGGGCGCTCAACTCATCCCTGATCAGTTTGTTGTCGTGCACTGTTCCTGAGGGTTTTATGTATATACTGATGAGCGATATTTCAACCCCACCAATGAGGGTTTGTACTGCCACCGCTTCAATTATTTGCATAGGAGGTGTGCTTAGCTTGCTAAAGCTATGGTTAGCTTTGATGCCGATCATGACGCCTCCCCCTCTACCGTCATCTCGGTCCCTGCGGATCGTGTTGAATCCGGGAAGGTGAAACTCCGTGTCTTTCGGGATCCATGTCTCACACAGCGCGAAAGCGTCAATGTCGTTTTTGCTTGTTAAAATTTTCAAGTTATCTATTTTTTTTAAGGCGCTTCTGCAGTTCCATTGCAGGATGTTAATCATTTTGCCCTCTGGGAGTCAGTCGAATGAAGCAGCTGGCCGATGGCCATTTGGTGATCCAAATTTCGAGGAGCGATGCTATACATGGGAGCACAGCCCGCATCAGGGTTTCAAACGGGGCAGGAAAGCTGAGCAAGGTGAGGAGAGAGTCTAACAGCTCCCTGATTGTCGGGAGTTGTGCGTTATGGGTAACTGTGTTGGGGGATGGAATGGTAGAAGAGGTGTATCCGGTGGGAGCCTGAGGTTCTTGCATGGGCCGCTGCTCATTTGCCCCTAATGGGTCCACGAGACGCTCTCCGACGTTTCTAGGGGGTGTTGCAGGCTTTGCTTTATTGGTTTTGGGAGAAGGGGATACTGCACGTTCCGGCCTTGGTTGGTTTTTGTTCCTTGGTTGCGTTACCAGCGCCGGAAAGTTTGTGGCTTCGAGATTTGAGCTACTTTCGGGGAGATTCTCTAACTGTTGAAATGAGTTTCGTAGCACAATGCCCTGTGTTGGGTTGGTATTTCGCTTCATTTCTTTGCGGTGCTCCTGCCGTTTGATTTTAAGCGTGGGGCATTCCGCAATCTCCTGCCATTCCGCTTTACAAATACGGCATTCTTTTGTCTCTGTTTGGCAAGCGGTAGCCTTGTGCTTGCCCCCGCATTTATTGCAGTACGTTCTTTCCGAGCAAAACGCAGCGGTGTGCCCTACCTTGGCGCAGTTGTCGCAGATATTTATCTTTCGTATGTATGGTCTGCTTACTGGGATATACAATCCGTTGCACGTTAAGTATTTGGGGAGCACCGTACCTTCGAATGTTACTTTGATGGAGTTACCCTCACATAGAACGGTTTCTCCATTCTCGTTGATCTTTTTTCTAGTGAGGCGGACACATTCTAGTACCCGTACAGATGGCGTGGTGAGGCGTTCGATCGCCCCTAGCCCGTCCCGCGTTATCTCGTCTGGGGACACGTCTAGGTCGTTTATGACCCCTTGCACTTCTACCTTGCTATCGGGGATATATACCCGATACTCCAGGGTAAAAAATTCGCTAGTGGCAATGTCGTTGGCCGTTTTGCGGTCGTCAGTGGTTATCCGTATCTTGTTATGCTTGATTCTAAGGATCTCGTTTACCTTGGGGAAGCTTGCATTTATCCGTTTTGAAATTGTGAGCAAGTCCAACGCTTTGGATTTGGGCATCATGAATACCGTGTACGGTCCTATGGCTGTCTCATGGTATTGACTTGAGCGTTTGTATGGGTATGGTGTTCCCATTAGCTCAGATTTATTTTTTGGTTTCGAAGGATCACCAGGCTCTTTTATTTTTCTCTTGCCGCTGCTTTGGTTGCGTACGGGCATATCGATGGACAATGTGTCCGAGTCCGTGCAATCCATTATTTGCTCTGTATCGGTGAACCCTGTGAAGGCTCCCGATTCCTCTTCCCCCTGGCCATCGGCCATGGGGAGAAGGTGGTTCACGCTATACACAAACCCGAGCGTACCTCAGTATATGTAGGAAAGGATACGGGATGGGGAAACGGAGAAGAGGGAAGGAGTGATAAGGGGGCACTCGTTATTGTATGCACACTATCAGAGCACGGCACTACGCCAGTCTTCGTTAGACTCGGTCGCGGGAGTATTTGTAATCTTTATTGCTCGCTATCAACTTTTGAAGATCAGGAGGATCGCAAAAACACGTTATATCGCTCTGAGTGATCAACGCCGACTGAAGAATAATTACATAAATATATAAAATGTATTATTTGACTCACCGAATTTGTCCTATGTACATGTACCAACTATGTTTGTTGTATGTTTACCCACCAACTGAAAAAATACAACAGCATTAATTTGGTTCATCTAATAGTGTTTATCGTTTAAAAGGCAATAACTATATTCAACAGCGCTTCAATGGGACTGTACTCAATTAATATTTTTATGAATTCTAAATATTTGTCAGAGAAAATTTCAACTATCATAGAAAGCATAACGCTAGCAAAATCAGGCCTAACAAATATACGGTTATTGAGTCAGGATGAGTTAGATTTAACAATTACAGATATAAGAAATTAAAGCTTGCAGTGCATACGACTATCGCAGCTTTAACATACACGAACACAAAGCAATCAGCAAAAATGAACTCGTATTAATTGTAAACATTCCCCAGTTGCAACAAGAGATTTATCAGAGAATTCAAATTTTCCCTATCAACAATAAATGTTAGAAACAACATGTACACAATCCCTATCACCTATTCCACAAATCCTCCACATACATCGTTTCTTCTTAATTAATGGCGGACAAGAATAATTACATAAATATATAAAATGTATTATTTGACTCACCGAATTTGTCCTATGTACATGTACCAACTATGTTTGTTGTATGTTTACCCACCAACTGAAAAAATACAACAGCATTAATTTGGTTCATCTAATAGTGTTAAGCGTTTAAAAGGCAATAACTATATTCAACAGCGCTTCAATGGGACTGTACTCAATTAATATTTTTATGAATTCTAAATATTTGTCAGAGAAAATATCAACTATCATAGAAAGCATAACGCTAGCAAAATCGGGCCTAACAAACATATGGTTATTGGGTCAGGATGAGTGAGATTTAACAATTACAGATATAAGAAATTAAAGCTTGCAGTGCATATGACTATCGAAGCCCTAACATACACGAACACAAAGCAATCAGCAAAAATTAACTCGTATTAATTGAAAACTTTCCCCAGATGCAACAAGAGATTTATCAGAACATTCAAATTGTCCCTATCAACAATAAATGTATGAAAAAACATGTACACAATCCCTATCACCTATCCCACCAATCCTCCACATTCATCGTTTCTTCTTAATTAATGGCGGACAAGAATAATTACATAAATATATAAAATGTATTATTTGACTCACCGAATTTGTCCTATGTACATGTACCAACTATGTTTGTTGTATGTTTACCCACCAACTGGAAAAAACAGCATTAATTTGGTTCATCTAATAGTGTTAATCGTTTAAAAGGCAATAACTATATTCAACAGCGCTTCAATGGGACTGTACTCAATTAATATTTTTAAGAATTCTGAATATTTGTCAGAGAAAATTTCAACTATCATAGAAAGCATAACGTTAGCAAAATCGGGCCTGACAAATATACGGTTATTGAGTCAGGATGAGTTAGATTTAACAATTACAGAGATAAGAAATTAAAGCTTGCAGTGCATACGACTATCGAAGCCCTAACATACACGAACACAAAGCAATCAGCAAAAATTAACTCGTATTAATTGTAAACTTTCCCCAGATGCAACAAGAGATTTATCAGAGAATTCAAATTTTCCCTATCAACAATAAATGTATGAAACAACATGTACACAATCCCTATCACCTATTCCACAAATCCTCCACATACATCGTTTCTTCTTAATTAATGGCGGACAAGAATAATTACATAAATATATATAATGTATTATTGACTCACCGAGTTTGTCCTATGTACATGTACCAACTATGTTTGTTGTATGTTTACCCACCAACTGGAAAAAACAGCATTAATTTGGTTCACCTAATAGTGTTTATCGTTTAAAAGGCAATTACTATATTCAACTAGTTTTTTGTTGCCAGGTATCCTGGCGCTCCCAGACCCCCGGTCTCACAGGTTTAAGTTTTATGAACTATCAATAAGAAATATATTGAAAGAATTGAATTCTCAATGTTTTAAACTTATAATTTTGATTGTGTTTAATTTTTTTGGTGTTTTGTTGATTGCGTTTGGGATTTTTTCACTTCGTGGGGATTTCCATCACGCCATCACGTACCACACGGTTATGGCATACGCGTGGAGCGCAGCATATTTTCACCATCTAAAAAAATATATAGGTAGCATAATATAATTCATAGTAGTCATATATTGGGAAATATAGTTTGACTAAAATGATCGCACATCGGAAGCGTGATCGTCAGTAAAGGGCTGTAAAGGGCTGGGTAATCCATGATCGTATACTGGGCGCGTTCGATGGCAGATTGACTGTGTTGCTTGACTGAATCTGCTAGAACATAGACGGAACATAGTATTAATGCGTAGGATAAATAGACAACCGACCTCGCCTTAGGGGGGCAACAACAGATACTGAACCGTGACTCCCATCTGGTTCTGCTCGAACGCCTGTGTCTGTTGGAAGGTAGACCATTCCTGCGCCATCAGTTCGGGACGTACGTTATCGACTCTCCTGGCGGAATGATGAGGGTGCCCGCCATTTGATTCGCTGTTGGCCCATTGTAGCGACGTCGGTCGAGCGCGGGCATGCGGCTTCGGCTGAAGAAATGGCAAGATGCCGTCTGTTCATTTCCCTCGGTTGCGCCAGGTGGACCACGGTTATGCAATCGCTCATAGGTGAACTTGAGGGGATGGTGTTCGGCCAGGACGCGTGCGATTTTGGTAACGGGGCCGTTGTCGAGCTCCACTGGCGGGAGTATGTTGGTCCGTGTTACCCTTGCATCAGAGGTGGCCTGCTGCTCTTCCTGCGCATTGTATTAGCAGAGCTGGGCGTTAGCTGGTGTCCGCCCGGCTGGGTTTTCAAGCGAACCAATCCGGTGGCAGTGAGTTCCCTAATTACGGGAAGGGAACTGCCCACACAACACAGATTGGAGCTATATCGCAATCGTAGCTTCGGAAGCATTGTAAAACTTCTTAGTTATTAACTTTTCCAATGTTCACTAAGACGTTTTTCAATTATAAAACTATTCGACGGCTCTTTTACAACTTAAAATAGCATATTTTTTTTATTTCGTCTACACGTAGGTATATTCGTAGGTATATGGTTCGATTTCAGACTTGGTTCACACGGATATACGGTTTCACTCATACAAAAAGTGACTTCATCTATACCGATTTCATCGTAAAAGCATTGTAATAGACGTCTGATACGATTTGGTTCATACTTTACCCACTTATATACGATTTCGATGGAAACTTACATCTTATACGATGAAATCTATATTTCGATATACGACTTTGTGTTGTGTGGAACACCCAGCAGCCCCTTTTTCTCCGTTCAGCCAGGTATCCTTCCGTTCCTGATCATATGCTTTCACCGAGGCTCGCATTGATGTAAACGCAATCGAACTGTAGTAACGGGCAAATGTTGTTCATAAAAGCGGCCCTATCGAACAGTCCGGTCAATTCGGACGGTGGTTCCTCGAAGGCTGGGAGCATGACTTGCCCCGAGTTGCAGTAGATCATGCCAGTTTCGGTAGGCCAAAGCTAAGCTCCGAATTGATCGAATGGTCGGCCAGGCGGCAGTAGGAGGCACCCTGCCGTTGGATGGACGCAATTGTCGTGGTAGCTGAGAGTAATTCGCAAGCGTCGCAGATGTCCGGCACGTGTGGTCGCCACTAAAACACGACGTCCCATGTTCTACCTCTTAGCCGCAGTAGGTTGAAATGATCGCCCCCTAAACCTGCCTTCTTATCAACCACCACTGGCGACCTTGCTTTAACGGATGTTGATGCTGGGCGCGGCAGTACGGGAGGTTCCGGCTCCTTCGACGGCTCTGCTGGTTGCCCTTGCTCGGGCTCCTGCTCCGGCTCCAGCTGCCCTGTGGACTCGGTCGTGTAATGTTGTTGTTGTTGTTGTTGTTGTTGTTGTATATTTTAAAATTGTTCGCCACTTGGGCTTTACAAAGTCCAGTACTTAAGCTTGGATGCTGTTGGCAAATTTGCCGTGTCCGGTCATTCACCACGCGCACCGCCCGCTCGGGCGCCGTCTCCGCTTCCCTGAGATTGACGTCGGACTGACGCCTGCGTTGCCGTTTCCGTTCTACTTGCTCGTCGTCGAACATCGTGGGCAAGTGCTTTTTGCACAAAGAACACAATAGCCGAAGCTCGGATGCGGAGAGTTTAGAATTAGCCGAATGCTAGCCTTACTGTTAACGAACTTACTTTAATGAACTTCTTAAACTTGAACTGTCGAACTCAATATGTACGGTTGGTCGTGATGACGATGAGTAGAAAGGAAATGAATTATTTCATCGGAGACTAAAAACACCACAATATTCCAAAACCAAAATCGGCGGGACGATAAATTCTGTTGTCGAAACAAAAAAAATCTTTCGCAAATCGACTTACGTGCGATAATATATTAAAGCACAGTTAAAAAAAGATAAGAGATAAGAAGCAACGCACAAATACGTATCATCATCATCCGTAACAGTTATTTTAAAATAGTGTAACGTAATAACGTGATCTTGGTATACAGTGATCGATAAGAACGATCGATAACGTGATAACGCGATCTTGGTATAAAATAATCGATAAGAACGATCGATTGAGCCAGCACATGCCTTTGTGTGTGCTGTGTTTACTCGTCGGCATGGCAGTGATTGTTTTGATCTGCCCGTAGAACTGTGTTTCACGCGTAGCATAAATGTAACTTTCAGTTTAGTAGGGTAAAAGTGCGTGAAAGTGATTTCTTTTATTATCAAAGAAAACCGAAAACCAACGGTCGAGTGAGCCAGTGAACATGTGTGTGTTTTGTTTACTCGCCGGCGAGGCATTGATCAGCATAAAGAAAACCTTGAGGTAAGTATGGCTAAGTACGGTGCGTGAAAGAACGTCTTTTTTATGTTTTAAAGTGTTTTCAGGTATGTTTTTTAGTTGCACAAGGCTAAATCAGCCGAAAAGCGACGATCAGCGCGGATGTGGGTGTTTTGTTTACTCGCCGGCAAGGCAGTAGTATCTATGAAGAGATGCTTTTAGAAAGTGAGGTTAAAGTGCGTTAAAGTGCGTCTTTTTTATTATTAAGGTTTTATATATAGGAATATTAAGTCCCGATAATAACTGACCAAAATCACCCATCGATTGAGCCAGTGCGCTTGGCTGTGTGTTTTGTTTACTTGCGCCGTTGTCAAAAACGATTGAGGGCCCAATGTAAACATTAGTCTAAAGAACTAATGTAAACATTAGTCTACGCATTTGTTTTGATCTAAGCGCAATTAATATAGGGAGTAGACAGCGCTTCAATGGGACTGTACTCAATTAATATTTTTAAGAATTCTGAATATTTGTCAGAGAAAATTTCAACTATCATAGAAAGCATAACGCTAGCAAAATCGGGCCTAACAAATATATGGTTATTGGGTCAGGATGAGTTAGATTTAACAATTACAGATATAAGAAATTAAAGCTTGCAGTGCATATGACCATCGAAGCCCTAACATACACGAACACAAAGCAATCAGCAGAAATTAACTCGTATTAATTGTAAACTTTCCCCAGATGCTACAAGAGATTAATCAGAAAATTCAAATTTTCCCTATCAACAATAAATGTATGAAACAACATGTACACAATCCCTATCACCTATCCCACAAATCCTCCACATACATCGTTTCTTCTTAATTAATGGCGGACAAGAATAATTACATAAATATATATAATGTATTATTTGACTCACCGAATTTGTCCTATGTACATGTACCAACTATGTTTGTTGTATGTTTACCCACCAACTGAAAAAATACAACAGCATTAATTTGGTTCATCTAATAGTGTTTATCGTTTAAAAGGCAATAACTATATTCAACAGCGCTTCAATGGGACTGTACTCAATTAATATTTTTAAGAATTCTGAATATTTGTCAGAGAAAATTTCAACTATCATAGAAAGCATAGCGCTAGCAAAATCAGGATTGACAAATATACGGTTATTGAGTCAGGATGAGTTAGATTTAACAATTACAGATATAAGAAATTAAAGCTTGCAGTGCATATGACCATCGAAGCCCTAACATACACGAACACAAAGCAATCAGCAGAAATTAACTCGTATTAATTGTAAACTTTCCCCAGATGCTACAAGAGATTAATCAGAAAATTCAAATTTTCCCTATCAACAATAAATGTATGAAAAAACATGTACACAATCCCTATCACCTATCCCACAAATCCTCCACATTCATCGTTTCTTCTTAATTAATGGCGGACAAGAATAATTACATAAATATATAAAACTAGTTTTTTGTAGCCAGGTATCCTGGCGCTCCCAGACCCCTGGTCTCACAGATTTAAGTTTTATGAAATATAAATAAAAATACATCGAATGAATTGAATTCTTAGTTTTTTTCAACTTATACAGGCGTTTGCTTGAGATTTTTTGGGTTCTGATGATTGAGTTTGGGATTTTTGTTTTCCCTTCGTGGAGATTCGCTACAACCATCGTGTCATCACGCAGCATTTTTTACCACCTTAAAAAAAGATATAGGAAGCATAATATAATTCATAGAAGCATAAATGAGGAAATATAATTTGACTCAAATGATCGCCCATTTGAAGCATGGTCGTCAGTAAAACTAATCTGTGACAACTAATCCGTGGCCGTATGCTGGGCGCGTTCGATGGCAGCCTGACTTGTTGCTTGACTGAATCTGAAAGAACATAGACGAAGCATAGTTTTAATGCGTAGGATAGATCCTGCAGGATGGCTTGCAGCCTCAGGCAAAAGATGCGCGCCGCTAGGTCAGGTCGGTCGGTGGCTTGCCCGTCCAAAGATGTTGCGTGATCTCGGGACATCGACGATTGCATCCTCCTGGTCCTGGTAATGGGTGCGCATGTATTGGTCGCTACCGACGATCAATGGCGGCAGGAACCATCGATCGACCCTGTGCCAACCGATAGGTGGCGTCCGTTCCCTTCCTCGGCTCCACCATGGCTGTGGCGACCTGATCACTCATCGTGATGATTCGCTGATTTGCCCCACGACGTCGCTTGGCAATACCTTTGGTCCAAGCGACCTCGCCGTATGGGTGCAACAACGGACACTCCTGACGACCATATGGTTCTACTTGACCGCCTGTTTCAGGAGGACGGTTCTTGCACCATCAGATCGGGACGTATCGTTATCTTTATCCTGGCGGATCGATTAGGGTGCCCGCCACTTCATCCGCTGTTGGCCCATTGTAGCGACGTCGGTCGAGCTCGGGTATGCGGCTTCGGATGAAGAAATGGCATGATGCCGTCTGCTCATTTCCCTCGGCTCCTCCAGGCGGCCCACGGTTATGCACCCCTCATACGGATGGTGTTCGGCCAGGGTGCGTGTGATTTTGGCAACGATGTCGCTGCCAAGCTCTACTTGCGGGAACATGTTGGTCCGTGCATTTACTCTGGCGTCGAAGATGGCCTGCTGCTCTTCCTGCGCATCGTAATAGTAGAGCTGGGCGTAAGCAGGTGTCCGATCGAGTGGGCACTCCATTGAACCAATCCGGTGGCAGAGAGTTCCCTGAATACGGAAGGGAACCGGCCCTCTCTCTCCTTTCAGCAAGGTCTCATCCTGCCGTACCCGATCACCTGCTTTCACAGAGGCCCAATTGGATGTAAATGCAAACGCACTGTTGTACCGCCGAATGTTGTCCATAAAACGCGGGCTTATCGAACAGTGCGGTCAACTCGGGCGGCGGTTCCTCGAAGGCGGGGAGCACGACTTGCAGTAGATCATGCCAGTTTCGGTAGGCCAAAACTAAGTCAATCGCATGGTCGGCCAGGCGGCAGTAGAAGGCGCCCTTCCGTTGGATGGCCACAATCGTCGTGTTACTGAGAGCAATTCGCAAGCGTCGCAGACTTCTGGCCCGTGTAGTCGCCACTAAAACACGACGTCCCATAATCTCCCTCTTAGCCGCAGAAGATTCAAACGATCGGCCCCTAACCCTGCCTTCTTATCAACCAACACTGGCAGCCTTGCTACAACGGATGTTGATGCTGGGCGCGGCAGTACGGGAGGTTCCCGCTCCATCGACGGCCCTGCTGCTGGCCCTTGCTCGGTCTCCTGCTCCGGCTCCGGCTGCCCTGTGGACTCGGTCGTGTAATGGCGTTGCCAAATTTGCCGTGTCCGGCCTCACACCACGCGCACCGCCCGTTGGCCCACTGTCTCCGCTGCCCTGAGATCGGCGTAGGACTGGCGTTGCGTTGCCGTTTCCGTTCCACTTGCTCGTCGTCGAACATTGTGGGCACTTTTTTTTAACTAAAAAAAACACAATAGCCCAAGGTCGGATGCAGAGAGTAATTAGCAAAAATGCTAACCTTAACAGTAACGAACTTACTTTAATGAACTTCTAAAACTTGCACTGTCGATCTCAATTTGTACTATTGATCGCGATGACGATGAGTACAAAGGAAAAGAATTATTTAAACGGCATGCTTCGCTTACCTTAAATAACTTCTATAAGCACTGGTTCACTGATAATAATTTTTGGATTGAATCTCGATGAGAGAGCGCTTCAATACACTTTTCGTTTCTGGGTAGGCACGTGAACCAAAGCCTGTTTAGATATAACGTGACAACACCAATGTGCAGCACACAGAATACAAACCATACGCACTGCATAAAGAATATCATCTACAGTTCAATATTGCCGAACCATCAACGGCGGTGCGGTAAGATCTGTTTCCCTAACAAATATCGTTCGCCAATCTGCTTTACATGCATACATTTTAAAGCGAAGTGAAAAGAAGAGCAGAGAGAAAGCAGCATACGATTTGGTCATCAAATACGTATCAACGTCAACCGTAACAGTTATTTTAAAATGGTTTAACGTGATAACGTGAACTTGGTATAAAGTGATCGATAAAAACGATCGATTGAGCCAGCGCGCATTTGTTTAACCTTCAGTTAAATAGGGTAAAGGGTGCGTGAAATTGCTTTCATTTCACGTGATTCATTTTGCTATCCTTTGTTTAAGTTCTAAATTCGAAAACTGCCGGTAAAGTGAGCCAGCGCGGTTGTTGGTATGTTCTTTTCTCGCCGGCAAGCCAGTAATCTCCATGCAGAGATGCTTTTAGTAAGTGAGGTAAAAGTGCGTCTTTTTTATTGTTAAGGTGTTTTCCTATATTTTTAGTCCTGAAAACTGACGAAAACCGACGACGATCGATTGAGCCAGTGCGCTTGGCTTGTTTTGTTTATTCGCGCCGCTGTCAAAAACGATTGAGGGCCCAATGTAAACATTAGTCTAAAGAACTAATGTAAACATTAGTCTACGCATTTGTTTTGATCTAAGCGCAATTAATATAGGGAGTAGATAGTGCTTCAATGGGACTGTACTCAATTAATATTTTTATGAATTCTGAATATTTGTCAGAGAAAATTTCAACTATCATAGAAAACATAACGCTTGCAAAATCGGGCCTAACAAATATATGGTTATTGGGTCAGGATGAGTTAGATTTAACAATTACAGATATAAGAAATTAAAGCTTGCAGTGCATATGACCATCGAAGCCCTAACATACACGAACACAAAGCAATCAGCAGAAATTAACTCGTATTAATTGTAAACTTTCCCCAGATGCTACAAGAGAATAATCAGAAAATTCAAATTTTCCCTATCAACAATAAATGTAAGAAACAACATGTACACAATCCCTATCACCCATTCCACAAATCCTCCACATACATCGTTTCTTCTTAATTAATGGCGGACAAGAATAATTACATAAAAATATATAATGTATTATTTGACTCACCGAATTTGTCCTATGTACATGTACCAACTATGTTTGTTGTATGTTTACCCACCAACTGGAAAAAAACAGCATTAATTTGGTTCATCTAATAGTGTTGATCGTTTAAAAGGCAACAACTATATTCAACAGCGCTACAATGGGACTGTACTCAATTAATATTTTTATGAATTCTGAATATTTGTCAGAGAAAATTTCAACTATCATAGAAAGCATAACGCTAGCAAAATCAGGCTTGACAAATATCAAACAATTAGAGAGATAAGAAATTAAAGCTTGCAGTGCATACGGTCATCGAAGCCCTAACATACACAAACACAAAGCAATCAGCAAAAATGAACTCGTATTAATTGTAAACGTTCCCCAGTTGCAACAAGAGATTTATCAGAGAATTCAAATTTTCCCTATCAACAATATATGTAAGAAACAACATGTACACAATCCCTATCACCTATTCCGAAAATCCTCCACATACATCGTTTCTTCTTAATTAATGGAGGACAAGAATAATTACATAAATATATATAATGTATTATTTGACTCACCGAATTTGTCCTATGTACATGTACCAACTATGTTTGTTGTATGTTTACCCAGCAACTGAAAAAATACAACAGCATTAATTTGTTTCATCTAATAGTGTTTATCGTTAAAAAGGCAATAACTATATTCAACAGCGCTTCAATGGGACTGTACTCAATTAATATTTTTATGAATTCTAAATATTTGTCAGGTAACATTTCAACTATCATAGAAAGCATAACGTTAGCAAAATCGGGCCTAACAAATATATGGTAATTGGGTCAGGATGAGTTAGATTTAACAATTACAGATATAAGAAATTAAAGCTTGCAGTGCATATGACCATCGAAGCCCTTACATACACACACACAAAGCAATCAGCAAAAATTAACTCGTAATTTATTGTAAACTTTCCCCAGATGCAACAAGAGATTTATAAGAGAATTCAAATTTTCCCTATCAACAATAAATGTATGAAAAAACATGTACACAATCCCTATCACCTATCCCACAAATCCTCCACATACATCGTTTCTTCTTAATTAATGGCGGACAAGAATAATTACATAAATATATATAATGTATTATTGACTCACCGAATTTGTCCTATGTACATGTACCAACTATGTTTGTTGTATGTTTACCCACCAACTGGAAAAAAACAGCATTAATTTGGTTCATCTAATAGTGTTTATCGTTTAAAAGGCAACAACTATATTCAACAGCGCTACAATGGGACTGTACTCGATTAATATTTTTATGAATTCTGAATATTTGTCAAAGAAAATTTCAACTATCATAGAAAGCATAGCGCTAGCAAAATCGGGCCTAACAAATATATGGTTATTGGGTCAGGATGAGTTAGATTTAACAATTACAGATATAAGAAATTAAAGCTTGCAGTGCATATGACCATCGAAGCTCTAAAATACACGAACACAAAGAGATCAGCAAAAATGAACTCGTATTAATTGTAAACTTTCCCCAGATGCAACAAGAGATTTATCAGAACATTCAAATTTTCCCTATCAACAATAAATGTTAGAAACAACATGTACACAATCCCTATCACCTATTCCACAAATCCTCCACATACATCGTTTCTTCTTTATTAATGGCGGACAAGAATAATTACATAAATAAATATAATGTATTATTTGACTCACCGAATTTGTCCTATGTACATGTACCAACTATGTTTGTTGTATGTTTACCCACCAACTGGAAAAAACAGCATTAATTTGGTTCATCTAATAGTGTTAATCGTTTAAAAGGCAATAACTATATTCAACAGCGCTACAATGGGACTGTACTCAATTAATGTTTTTATGAATTCAAAATATTTGTCAGAGAAAATATCAACTATCATAGAAAGCATAACGCTAGCAAAATCGGGCCTAACAAACATATGGTTATTGGGTAAGGATGAGTTAGATTTAACAATTACAGATATAAGAAATTAAAGTTTGCAGTGCATATGACCATCGAAGCCCTAACATACACGAACACAAAGCAATCAGCAAAAATGAACTCGTATTAATTGTAAACGTTCCCCAGTTGCAACAAGAGATTTATCCGAGAATTCAAATTTTCCCTATCAACAATAAATGTATGAAAATACATGTACACAATCCCTATCACCTATCCCACAAATCCTGCACATACATCGTGTTGAATTATCAAGTCTTATTGACTCTGCTTAACAAACAACTTTAAATTTATTGGAACGCAAACTTTGAATTTATGGATACAGATAAATTAAAATTTAAGTCGTTCTTCTCCGGCGGTGGTGCAGTTCAAAAAGAAAGGCCTTCTGCACGGCACAGCCGAAGAAGTCTCACTCTAATTCTCGCTTCGGCCGGGTCAACGTGCCCCGACAGATCATCTCCTATATTTATCTCTCTCTCACTAGAGCGCTATATTTATCTCTCTAGTTATCTAGTAATCGTATCGTAATTCTAGTAAGTCGGGTCAACGTGCGGGGCACGTGCCCTTCACATCAGTTCGCTCGGTGAGCCAGTTGTGAGTTATTAGCTGTTCGCCCGGTGAGTAGCTAGTGAGTTGAGTGGTGAATTATGTACGGGTAGATAGCTGTTTGGCGACACTCCCCCCCAGTACGCAACTCGAACACATAAACTTGTGGGTCGTGTTGTTTACTCCCTGTCCTTCGATCTGTCAAACAGCGACTATCTACTCGTGCACATGCTGGTAATGCTCTTCGTAAGTTGTCGATGATTCTAATTTTCTCTGATTCATTGTAGTTATTGCTGCTCTGACATTCGACGGTCTCTTCTATCAATATGCTAGCGATAAACCATTACCTCGGTGGTTAGTAAGATTAGACGCAATACAATATTACTGCTCCGTAGTTTCTGTCGCCGTTCTGTGCCTCCCTTGCACGTCCAGAACCGCAAGCTTAACCGCTGGTCTCTCGTAGCATCCGTGAATGGTTTGCACTGTGGCAGAGCGTACCTGCCCGTCCGCCGCTTGCCTGACACCAATCACCCGTCCCTTTGGCCAACTGTTGCGTGGTTGTTGTTCGTCGGCAATTACAACGATGTCGCCAACCCGGATGGGTTTTGCCTGGTTTTGCCATTTGGATCGTCCGGTAATAGTTGGAAGGTAGTCACGGAGCCATTGTTTCCAGAAGGTGTCTGCCATTTCCTGTGAGAGGAGCCAGCTTCGTTTGAGTGTGTGCGGACGATCGTCCAAAGGGGTCCATGATCTCATTCCGTTGGATGATCCCAAAAGGAAGTGGTTTGGGGTGAGCACAGGTGAGTCGTCGTCATCTAATGGAATAGAAGTTAGTGGCCGAGAGTTTAAAATATTTTCTATTTCCGTCAGAGCGTTCACTAAGACTTCATGTGTTGGTCTTTTCCCAGGTAACACTACGACCAGATTCCTTTTGACGCTTTGGACCAGACGTTCCCAGGTCCCGCCCATATGGGGTGCTGCAGGTGTATTGAAACGCCATTGGATACTGTTGTATATGTTATGGTGCAATTAGTAAAGCCAATATTGTACGCCGTAGTTGCTTTTTCTGTGTTTTTCCTTCGTCGTTTATTCACCATGTGTTTTATATACGGAAACGTTCTGTCTGACAGTTCTCTCTGACAGCTTCAGTGTTGGCAACCCTACAGCACAATTATAACAGTGCTGCGGTATATACATCAAAGATATGACAGATACCAGGAGCCGAAAGCCGTCGATACATCGCCGTGTGATCCAATAGAGTCAGCGCTTCCTTTATTTCCTTGCTGGCTCCCTGGAAATTTGTTCCTCTGTCGCTGTAGATTACTGCGGTAGTGCCTTTCCTTGCCCATACGTTTCGTATGGCCATGACGCATGAGTCGGTAGTCAGAGATGAAGCCACCTCCAAATGGACAGCTCGGGTTGACAGGCATGTTGCGAGAACTCCCCAGCGCTTTTCGGTCTTTCTACCAACAGCAATCACATATGGCCCGAAGTAATCGATACCCATATGTGTGAATGGTGCTGAGAAAGCTGCTACTCGTCCATGTGGTAACTCCGCCATCATCGGCTCCAGCGGTTTCGCACTAAAATTTTTGCAAAACTGGCATCTTGATCGGATGGTTCGGTAAACGGTCTTTAGCTGGGGTATTCTAAATCTTTGCCTTATCTCGTTCAAAATCGTTTCGTGGTTCCGATGCATATATCTTTGGTGATACCGTGCTATGACAAGTTCGGTGATATAGTGATGTCTTGGCAGAATGATCGGGTTGTGTACATCAAAGTTGGTGAACTTGCATGCTATGCCTCGCCCACGAGATCGGAGTAATCCCTCCTTTTCGACGTACGGGTTCCACATGTTTATACAACTAAACTTCATAGTTTTTCCCTTCCCTAGGTTTGGTGTGGATGACTGCTGCAATACCAGGATTTCTTTAGCGTATGCTTCATATTGGGCTGTTTTGTATAAGTATTTTTCTCCTGCGTGCAGTTCGTCTCCTGTTAAACTATCCAGCTCAAGCCTTTCTCCTTTCACTTCTCGTTTTAGGTTTTCAGCGAAGCGAATAACCAGTGCAGTGTGACGTAGTAGCTTGACCCATTCTGAAAATAATGATGGATCGATCAGTGGCGTTGGTGTCGATTTGTGGTAGTTTACTCGAACCCTCAGCTCGCTCGTAGTAGTCGCCGTTTCCGTGCAATTCAGCTGTTGAGGCCATTTATCTGCCTTGCACCACAAGAAATCCGGGCCACGCCACCAGCGAGACGTAGCGTCAAAGACCGGCTCTTTAGCCCATTTCGTGCCTTCGTCCGCAACGTTCTCTTTTGTCGGTACCCATTTCCACTCGTTTTCCTCGGTGGATTCGAGTATCTCGCTGACTCGACAGGCCACGAACTGATTATATTTTCTATGGTCCGATCCTATCCAGCATAGTACATCCTTGGAGTCGGACCAAAAGAAACGCCTTAGTACTGGTATGGATAGCGACTTCGTAACCGTGTTTGCTATCCTGACGCCAAGAACAGTCGCTTGCAATTCTCAGCGTGGTATTGAGAGAAATTTTAGAGGAGCTACCTTGGTTTTAGCGGCCGCGAAGCTACACTCGATAACCCCTCCTTTAATGATACGTATATAGCTCACTGCGGCAAACCCGGTTTCGCTAGCGTCGACGAACGTATGCATTTCAATTTCACCGTTTCCAAAAACCTTGCTATAGCACCGTGGAATTCTTATTTCTGCTAACTTCGGTAGTAATCTTGCCCACTTATGCCACTTTTCACCAAGTTGTTGAGGGATCTGCTCGTCCCATCCGATTCCTGACCGCCAAACTTCTTGTATCAGAGCTTTTAATTGCATCAGAAAGTGCGCTACAAAACCCAGTGGGTCAAATATGGACATAAGTATGCATAGTATTTGTCTTTTCGTGGGTCTTTCTTCTGACGATGCCAACTTTTGTTCGAGCTTTGGTGATTGTTGGAAGGTAAAACAGTCGTCCTTCGTATCCCACCAAAGCCCGAGTACCTTTTCTGCTTTCTCGTTGCCTAGATCTAAGCATTTTCCCGCTTTTCCTCCTTCGTTTAGTGCTGTTAGTACTGCTGACGAATTCGAAACCCAGTTCCGCATTTCGAAGCCTGCGGTAAAATGGATTTTTGAAACTTGTGTTGCCAGTTCAATCGCCTTGTTCTCAGAGTCGGTGCTGATCAACATATCGTCCACATAATGTTGTTCAATGATTGCCTGTACCGCTTCGGGGTATTGGCTCTTAAACTTTTGGGCATTGGTATTTTTTACAAACTGTGCTATACACGGAGAGCAGCTAGCGCCAAACGTCATTACCTGCATGACGTATGTGTTGGGGGGGCCCTCTGAGTTTGGTGATTTCCAGAAGAATCGTTGGCAGTGTTGATCCTGCTCATTGACCAATACTTGGTGGAACATCTCGCGTATGTCACCACAGACACCAACCTGCCGTTCACTAAAGCGGATAAGCACTGCCAAGAGGTTGGTTATCTGGTCTGGACCTTTCAACAGCCTTGAGTTAAGCGACACTCCTTTGACGCTAGCGGCTGCGTCCCATACTATTCGCAATTTTCCGGGTTTGTTAAGGCGTTGAAGTAAGTTCCTACCTATTATAATAGGCCACGCAATATTAGGTAAAACATCAAAGGTATGTAAAATGGTGTGATCTCGAAACCGCAGGGTACAAGTAATCTTTCCGCGAGAGTAGAGCGATCCTTTCACTAACGTGCGATAGTCAGAAATAACATAAGGTCCAAGCAGGGTGGGTGGTACAATCGAGTCTTGGATGAAACTCACAGGACTTCCTGTATCAAGAAGGGAACGTACATGGGTATACTCCGACTGAAGGGACGGATGGACACGTCAAACTCACCCCCTGATCCGGGTCAATCCGATTGTCTGGTGCCGAATTGTGAACATCAGTTATCGCCAAGGGATGATCGACAGCATTGGAGACAACTTCCGGGCAATCACGGTACTGATGTCCGGTTTTGAAGCATCGGAAACAGCCACCGAGAGGGCGCTTTGGTCGGTCGCATTTGTCCTGATAATGTCCATACTTCGAACAGTTGTGGCACCGGACTGACTCCGTCGGTTCACAAGGTTCACTGGGCGACGATGGTCGGTCATCCGCGGAGCAGGAACAGCTTTGGTGATCTTCTGAAGTCTGGCAGCTTCAAAGTGCTTAAGTTGTCGACGAAGGTCATCCAGGGTGGTCGTCACGTATCGTAGTCCGGCAGCCAAAGAGGGATCTCCCAGCCCGTCGATGATGATGTTGATAAGCTCTGGCTCAGGTACAGTGGCCCGTCCCGCAATTTGTTGCATGTCCAGCATATAATGGATAGCAGACTCCTGTGGCAGTAGTCGACGAGCTCGAAGTTGGCGGTAAACAGCTTCCGCAGTCGGAGTAATGTGGAGGTGCTCGATAAGTGTTTCCTAAAGCGCCTTATATGACGAGGCTCCCGTAAGTTTGAATATATCGGCGGCTACACCAGTGAGCAATTGATAGGCGTACAGAAAGTGGTCGCCATGACACACATTAAGTAGCCCGAAAATCCGCTCTAATTCGGAGAACCACTGGATAACGTCTCGATCTTTAATTCCGTCGAACGGTTTAATAAACCTCTCGCAGTCCTGGATCCGGGCGGAAGTCGTGCGGGGTTGTTCCAAAAAGTCCACCTTCTGCTGGAGCTCCATCAGCTTTAGTTGTTGTTGCAGAAACCGAAGTTGATTTTCGTTAGCAGCCAGCGTCAGCAGTGGTTTGGGCATCCGGAACGAAGCACGGGGTGACCGGGGTAGCAGGGCGGGAACACATAGATTCAGCATCAGCCACCGGTTCCATGTGAGCTGTGCTACTATCTTTTACTTCCAGGGTGGCACATGCCACGCGGTTGCCAATACATAAGATGGCGGCGGCATCATCGTTCACGGTGGCGTTCAAAATGGCGGCCTCACCGGGAGCCCCTTGAGACGATGACGATGCCACGAGTGCTTGGAAGAGATGCGCGTCCCTCGCCGGCTAACGAATGGTACAGCTGCCGAAGTTGCGAGATGGTAGCCGTCTCCGGGATGTCGACGCCACAATTGGCAAATTCACGCAACAAATCCTCCTTGCTGAGCATGCCGGACACAAGGCACGTCACGCACTCACACACGGCACAATTAACACTAGAAGGCGATTTTGTGAGCAATCCCACTTCTGAGATGTAATAATGAAGGGTGTAGCGAGCGGACGATATGTTACGTTCACGATAACGTTTTTTTTTTAATTGATCGAACGAAAGAAGAAAGAAAATAGAAAAGGACGCAGGTCGAATTCTCTTCGAAGGTTAGGACGAAACGGAACGTTCGGAACGGAAACATATTTTTTATGTTTTATGATAGAAAAAATCTCAAGACGAGCATGATCGTACTTATCATATGTTTGTTAGTTTAGGACAACGCGAAGGGTGCGGGAATAGAAGGAAACAGCGATTAGCGCTGATTGCGCACCACTCGGGACGCGCATGAAGATCGCGGCAAGAGAGTTAATTTACATGTAAACTCTCGGTAACGAGCGCGATCGTGTGCCTAAATAAACATGAAAAGGAAAAGGACACGACGCGTCGGGACCAAGAGTCTTAGGCGATGCGTGGGATCAACAAACATTGCGAAACGGCCAACGCATGTGCGCAGGCGTTGCGCGATTGTAATGCGAGGAAATAGAACGCTAAAGATAGGACCCACGCAACGATGCGAGCAAACAAAGCGAGATTAGGATAAGATCGTAAACTTTGGGACTCGTAAGGAATGATCGAGACGAATGCCCATGTATGGTCACGTTTTCCGCGATAATGGAATTCTTGTATCCGAAAACGAGATCATCGATCTCGCTTCCGCTCATTAGAAGATAAGGAGCGTTTTTATATATATACGCTCGAATTCTTTAATAAAGTCAGTTATTTTCACCACGACACTTGAGGACGAACGAATTTTATTTCGCCGCTCCAACCAAGATCCGAAAAGTAGATTCCCAATTCCCAACCATCCTTACGCTTGAATACTTCTCCGTTAGCGGCATGTCGCGCTGCGGACCGGTTTCATCGTAAGTCCCTTAAATTAGAGCTTGGAGAAAATTCGAAGGCTTCTCTCCGGCGTCGGCACAGTCACGGCCCGGACGGAATTTCGACAAGTTCTAAACCCTTCCCAAACCTCGTCCAAAGAGTTAAGGAAAATTCGTAGGAATTCCTCTCCGTTAGCGGCGTGTCGCGCTGCGGACCGGGTTCCCGATTTGCCTTAATTCGAGGTTAAGGTATCAAACGTAGTTTTCTCCGGCGTCGACCAGTCACGGCCCGGACGGAACACGTTGATACCGAAACCATCGGACTACCAAGTGTCCAGTAGAAAATGCTCACGTGACAGACGACGACGCACTCGGCCGGCTTACCTTCGCGCCCGGTCGGATAACCGCCTCGTTACATGGTGGCTCCAGAGAGGAATACAACATCGCGCGCGGTTGTACTCGTGAACGGATTCACGAAGGTGTGCTATCACCTAAAGAATAGCAAAGTGTAAGGTGTTCTGTCGCCTAATAAGAACAGACGAGCCCGTTTCCAGGAGGAAACACGTAATTAACTAAAACGGCGAAGCCAAGGTGATAACCACCAGTAAGGCCGCCGTGGGTTAGAAGGGCCGTACAGTGAAGTGAAAGTTGTTCAGTGAACAATCGCGATCATATCGCCAAGAAGAATAACAAAACAGTTATCTTCAAATTGAAGTGAATCCGTGTAGGTGTTGTGTAAGTGAATTGTGCGTAGGAGTAAATTCTCAAAAGAGAGCTCTTACAGGCGTTTGCGTAACGTAACGACGCAAAGAGACATACTATCCGGTCGTTTGACCGCGCCACAGCCAAATCGGCAACCATAAGGCGGCTGAAGTGTCTGCAATTAAAGGCAGACAGTTGAGTGAAGGTTCAACTCCTCTGAATTAGGAAATAATTCCTAATTCATATATAGAAGAGTGTGAATTACTAACTCCTTCAGAGTGATAATTATCACCGAGGCCAATTATTAGTTATAATAATTTGGAAGACGCCAGTTGACGCTCGACAGCCTCAACAAAACAGGGTATCGCGAGTGATGCGCCCTAGGAACGATCAAATGACTTCGATCATAGAAATCTTTCAAACGAAAGATTAGTGTTGCACGTACAGGAAAATTTCTGCAAAAGTGAACAGCCAAGGTAACCCCAAAGGTTAGTGTAATCAAGAGCGTTACAAGGCCAAATTACGAACAGTACGAGCAAACTTTAGGTGCGAGTGGAATCCAGGAGACAGGCAACAGACGCCTGCAATAATTGAGTAATCTACAAAGGCCGATTCTACGAAGGAGGACGGCGAGAACGCACCGAAGAAGTAAAGTAATTTCAAATTCATCGGAATTTGAATGGCAGGTCAGTGACAATATTTCTGCCAACACTGTCAAGCGTAAAAATGAATCGTAAAACCCGTAAACAAACAAATTATTTGAAAGGGTAGGCGGGCATTACAAAGGGCACAAAAGAAGACTCTAAACGCGTGTTCGTTACGATCGGCGTAAAAGAGAGAATAAGAAGTAATCATGCCTTTCACGGCTTTCGGAATCAACCCGAACGGCCATTGCCGCCTCTGCCAACATGCAGATAGCGAGGCCAATTTAATGGTAGCTTGTTGCGAGTGCGACAGATTGTTCCATTTAACTTGCGCCAAAAGGACTCGGCAACTAGCGGAGGGTGAAATTTGGGAATGCCCAAAATGCAGTACGATTAGATACGAAAACAAAAGGCTTTCGGATCAGGTCGAGGAACTGCTAGTCGCCGTTAAACTTTCAAAACAAAAAGAAAAGGACAGAGGATCATCCAAAAGGGAATTAACCCAGGGAGAGTCATCCAAGGGAGAATCGTCCAAGGGAGACGCATCCAAAGGAGAATCGTCCAAGGGAGGTGTGAAGGTTGAAGAATCTGCCCTGCTTAGGGATATGCTTGAAGCCCAAATAAGAGGACCGATGGGGGTCATGCTGAGAAGACAATCATTGGCGCAATTACCAAAATTCGGCGGTAACCCGAAGGAATGGCCAGTCTTCAAACGCACTTACGATGACACAACGAGGGAAGGAGCGTTTTCCGATTTAGAGAACTTGAATAGATTAAACCAAGCTCTATTCGGATCAGGAAAGATGTGTCTATCAATTGATGATGGATTTCCGTAATGTAACGGAAATTATTAACGTACTGGAAAGACAGTTCGGAAATCCGGAAACAATTTATCTGGAATTCCTTGCTGATCTTCAAAGACTGAAAAAGGATTCCTGTAATATAATACTAGAGATGAACGTTGCGCTAGAAAACCTAGTGAGAAACATTCACCTGATGGGTAAACAAGAATACCTGAATGATCATCGTCTAGTAATGGAATTAATTGCTAAGCTACCATACGCGCTTCAGCTAAAAAGAGCAGAATATGTGAGAGATGCCTTAGCAGCTGACGCTGGGGCAAATATCTTAACGCTCGGAAATTTTATGAACTGGCTGAAGCCGATAGCCGAAGCTCAACGCATATTCAGTACGTTTAACCCTCCGCAAAGACACAACGTAAACGTTCATGAGAATCCGACTAAACGTTCGGAGGAACGTATGCGAGCAAAACCGCAGGTAAATAAGAACCCGCAACGTAAGCCCGGTGATCAATCCTGCCTGCTTTGTAAGCAGTCGCATCATATCACTAAATGCGCTGTATTCCAAAATCAATCACCTGCAGAAAGGAACACGGCCGTTACGGGAAAGGGACTTTGCTACAAATGCCTGTCAAAGGGGCATATAAATAAATTTTGCAAGGAGAAAATAAAATGCAACATCAATGGATGTAACGGATGGCATCATCCAATGCTGCACATACCGAACAATGCACGACAGGAAGTGCAGACAGCACCCGTTAATAATCACTCGGTTATGATGTCTAAAAAGACATATTATCAAGTCTTACCGGTGACGCTAATTAACGGAGTCCATAAAGTTCAAACGTATGCATTCTTGGATACAGGGTCATGTTTGACCTTAATGGAAGAAACAACCGCTAAGCAACCTGAAGGGAACGAAGGCCCCACTTAGTTTAAAGTGGACGCAAGAGTTAATAGCGGAAAACGAAGACAGTCGTCGGGTATCTTTGAAGATACGAGGTTCTTCTAAAAAATCATACAAACTGAAAAATGTAAGAACCGTAAAAAACTTAAGTTTGCCTCGCCCGGCCCTAGACTATAAAGTCCTGTCGGATGAATTCAAGCATCTTCGAGGACTGCCGATTAAAGATTTCGGCGAAATTCGTCCCACGTTATTGATTGGTGTGGATCATAATCAACTATTGATGGGACATGAGCATAAGATTGGACAAATTGGCGAGCCAATAGCAATGAAAACCAAGTTGGGATGGTTAATATACGGCAAACTTAACGTTGATAATAAAAATGAATATTCAATGGTAGTGCAGGAGGACGAGCACCTCAACAAGTTGATGACAAATTACTTCTCGGTAGAAGATTTCGGGGTGAAACACTTAGCCAAACTTCCGGAATCAGAGAATGATAAACGGTCAAACGAAATTTTAAGGGAAACCTTAAAATTCGTTGACGGGCACTATGAAGTCGGCTTATTATGGAAGCGCGATAATCATCAATTCCCGGAAAGCCTTTTTTACAACATAAAAAGGCTTGAAAATTTGGAGGATAAGCTCCGCAGGGATCCGGAATTAATGAAATGGGCTAACGATACCGTGAAGAGTTATGTTGAGAAGGGATACGCGAGAAAACTGTCTCCCGTGGAGGTTATTAAGTATTGTAAACAACTGATTTACCTTCCCACCTTCATCGTAATCAATAAAAACAAGGATCCGCCGAAACCACGATTGGTTTTCGACGCTGCGGCAAAAATTAAGGGACAATCCCTTAATGATGCATTGCTGTCCGGTCCGGATAGCACTACATCACTGGTTTTGATTCTTCTCAAATTTAGAGAAGGACAATATGCCGTTTGCGGGGATATTAAGGAAATGTTTCATCAAGTAAGTGTCAGAAAGGAAGATCAAAACGCCCAACGATTTATATGGAAAAATTGCGAAAAGCGCTTTCCTGATATGTACGTCATTTGGTTCTACCTGCTCTCCGTCGTGTGCCCAGGCTGAAAAAAATGCGAATGCTGAACGCCTAAAAAATAAATACCCTCTGGCGCTTTCGCCTATAATCGATCAACACTATGTTGACGATTATAATGATAGCTTCCATGATTTGAACCAAGCGAAACAAGTCGTCGATCAGGTAATCAAGGCACACGATGAAGGAGGATTCTTTATTACCAAATTTTGCTCAAATAATAAAGAATTGCTTGCGTCAATTCCATCGGACAGAGTAGATTCCGACAAAGTTAAGATAATAGAAGATAGAGTCGAACAATCGTCAAAAATACTGGGCGTATACTGAAATACCAAAAGGGATACAATCGGGTTCCAGGTTAAACTCGACAGATTACCAGTCGAGGTGTACAACAAAATAAGACCTCCAACTAAACGTGAAGGGGCGTCCTTCGTCATGAGCGTTTTTGATCCGTTGGGATTAATATCCCATAAGACAATTTACGGGAAAATTATTTTGCAGGAAATGCACAAAGAAACGAATGAATGGGACATTCCCGTGTCGAAAAAGCTATTCAAATCATGGAATAGTTGGCTAGAAATGCTAAAACTAGTCAAATATATTAAAATTCCCCGTTGGGTATTGAAAACGAACGACCCTAGGGTCGAATTACATGTTTTCGTCGACGCTTCGGATAGAGCCTTCGCAGCGGTCATTTACTTTAGAAGTAATTTTGATGACCCGCACGTTCAAGTGCTCATTGCGAAAGCAGGGGTAGCGCCGACGAAAATGTTGTCCATCCCACGGCTGGAGTTACAAGCAGCCCTATTAGGGTTTCGATTGTTGAACACGGTTCTAGAAGGGACCAGATTGAAAGTCGTTCGTTCCATAATTTGGAGCGACTCGAAAACCGCATTAGCATGGATAAATTCCGCGGAAAGAAAGTACAAACAGTTCGTCGCTCACCGCATCGGTGAAATTTTAGAAACGACGTCAATGAGTCAATGGAAATGGGTACCCTCCCAACATAATCCAGCGGACGAAGCGACAAAGGTCACTACGAAACCTTCAATATGGGTTTCAGGACCGGGATTCCTAAAAAATCCAGGAATTGAATGGCCATCATTAGAACCAAAAGAGGTATCGGAAACAACCGAAGATGAATTGCTTGTTTCTGAAGAAAACCAAGAAAACTTCATTATGGAAGATCAATTTTCCAACTGGTGGAAATTGATAAAAAGAATGTGCCTCATGATGAAGATTATCGAATTCGGTTTAAAGAAGAAATTCGATAAAGGTTACACCGTATATGACCGGGTAAGAGCCGAAAGTATATTGTTTAGAAAGGCTCAAAAGGATGTCTACCCGGACGAAATAATAGACCTACGTGAAAACAATAAACTGACGACGATCGGTCCGTTGTCAAGACTTACCCCGTTTCTTGACAAACACGGGGTCATGCGTTTTAGAAGCAGGTTGGAATTTGTAACAAATTTACCGATGGCCGCCAGAACCCCGATAATATTACCACAGAATCATCAAATCACGCGCTTGATGATTCAGTGGTATATAAAGGCAAGATGCCAATATTGCAAAAACATGAAAGCGAAACCGATTCCGCCGATAATGGCTCCGTTGCCAGAATGTAGAACCGACACTTTCGTTTTTCCGTTTACGCACACCGGCGTAGATTACTTCGGCCCGTTCGATGTAGCCGTTAAACGCTCAACGGAAAAACGATGGGGGGTAATATTTACATGCATGTCTTCTCGCGCAGTTCACCTCGAGCTCGCCGAAAAATTAGACACCGACTCGTTTTTGCTGTGCTTCATGAACTTCCAAGCAAAACGAGGGGCGGTATCGCATGTCTACAGTGACAACGGAACCAACTTCGTTGGAGCGAACAACGAGTTGAAGGAATTAGTCAAAAAGATAAATTCAAAAATGGAATCGGGAGTAGCTATGAAAATGAACATTGCATGGCATTTCAATCCACCAAGGGCACCACACTTCGGGAGTGCCTGGGAAAGATTGATTCGAATTATCAAATCAAACTTAAAGGCTATGATCGATTCATGGAAACACAATCCAACGGTAGAAGTCCTGAGAGGTGCGTTAGCACAGGCGGAATTTATATTAAATTCAAGACCGCTTACGGATATTCCATTAGACCAAGAGGACGACGAACCGTTGACGCCGTTCCACCTACTGATTGGAAGAGCAGGTAGCTATTCACTGCCGTTGGAATTTGAGGCACACAAATTAGAGCGCAAACATTGGCGACTAGCGGTATGCTATGGCCAATACTTTTGGCGGCGATGGGAAAAAGAGTACCTACCCCTGATCGCTCAACGCCAAAAATGGAACAAAGAGACCCGACCGATAAAGATTGACGATATTGTCGTCATTAGCGATTCAAATAATAATCGCAACGAATGGTTGAAGGGTCGTGTTGTCGAAACAATAAAGGGGAAGGACAACCAGATAAGAGCGGTAAAAATCAAAACCATTCAAGGGATATAATTATGTGGATTCAAACATCCAACTTTATTAACTCTTAACTTACTGTCTAGTTCTTTACTGGTTGAGTTCTGGGACAAGACTGCCCTGCTGACCGACCCACTCGGTTAACTGTCCTAACCTCCTCTTATTCCGTTCACGCTCGCTAGCTCCTATTACACGTGGCGTTCTTTCCCACGCTCACGTTGGAATCTGCTGATGTCGCATCTTCGCCATGCGATGTCGTGTTTGGAGTCTGGCTGGGTTACGGTCATAACTCCTCCGGGGGGTGAAAAAAAGTACGTCCTCGTACTTTATACGATGATCTGGTCCACCTCTACAGCAGGCTGCCTCTGGTTCCGATTCTTGGACGATGATGTACCTCCTCGCTTTCTGTCGCATCTTGTTCCTCTTTGTTGTTGCGATCGTTTGTATGATAGCAAGAGAAATGCTATCAGGGCTATCAAACATGTTGTGCTTAGTGACACACCACCGAATAAACACCATTTCCAGATATTGTGGTTGTCGCTACTCATTGCGTGCATTTCGACATGGTTGATTTGTTTGTTGTTAAATGTTTGCCCGCTTCTAAGTGAAGGGTCAACTTCCATAGGCGTATCCCGAGCCATATTTTTTACATATTTTGGATTGCCAAAATGGTTCTTTTTGGAGCCTTCCGTGTGTGGAGTTGAACGAATACTGTTTTCGTTTTTAGCATTAGAGTTAAATGTGTTGCTGTGTGTTGGCTTAAATCGGTTTTGCTGCTGGGAATAGTCAGCTGATTTTGCCATGCTTGCAGTTTTCCTCTGAACCGTTGAAGTTGTAGATTCCCTAGACTGAAATTTGCAAATAAATGCATACGCATCTTCTATGTCTTTCGGGCGCGCTGCCTGGACGTGGCCAAAATATGGTTCTTTAAGTCCGGCAATAAATGCGGCAAGTCCATCCTCATCAATAAATTTATTGATGCCTACCCAATGTTGGTTGTAGATTTCGGACTGTTTGGCAAGAGTTTTGATTTTTTGAACAATTTCTTTTGTTCGTTGGTAATATTTATGGACGCCGTGATGTTCGGTCATCCTGTTTTCCCACAATTGGCACTTATAGGTAGACAATTCTTGTCTGTCACCCAAAGCATTGATTAACACATTTTTTATTTCTCCAAAACTTTGTGGGTTTCCAGCGAGGCATAAAATGTCTTTCGCTTTTCCTTCAATTTTGTTGGCGATTTCCTGCACATAAAAGGAAAAAGCCTGCTCATTCACTAACGGTTCGAAAATTGATAAGGTATTTTCAACCATCGTTAGCCATGAGTTTAGTTACTTACGGTTCCCATCGTATTTCGGTATACCCTTGATCGGGTCCGGAATGCGGAACGCATCAAGTTGCAACTTAGATGTTTCTGCTTGCGACGACAAAACTTGTGCGGCGGACTGTTCATGAGGCGTTCTCGGGTTTCCAATCTGAGCAGCAATACTCGCGAGCGTTGCGTCATACTGCGCCTGCTTGGTGTTCATCGCATTTAGCGCAAGAGTCAGCGTATTAAGCTGCTCTGACACTTGTTGCATAAAATTCGTGTTTTCGTGAGCCATTTGTTCAGAAAAATCTACGCTGTACTCACTTGAGTCGTCTTCACTGGAAATAAGACGATTTGAGAATAGGGCTTCAGCAAGTTTCCTACTCATTAAAAAAACACAGAACTCTAGGCTAAATACCCGTTGTTTAAAGCGTCTATCTGGTAGTGCGCTATAGCTTCACGGTTAATTATGTTGAGTGCCACGGGCCCTATCTGGTAGTACTCCCGATGACAAGATAAAAAATACTCCTATCTAGAAGTAAGTATTTTTTCTGCTTAAGAAACGCAAGAAGTGTTTCTAAAGGACGTAAGCACTTTAATCCTACTGAACTTAGAAAAAAATAAAAATTACTTACGGTTTTGCTGTTGCTGTCGTGTCGCGGGTTCGTGAATTGACAGTGCTGGTACTCCAGGTGGGTGAATACGTGGGGGATCCTCAATTCCTCGGCGGAGTTTGTATAACAATATAATCTCCTTCGTTGCTCTGGATGCCGTAGCGGGATCTCTTCACTGAGAGTTTATTATTCTTTCAGTTTTCCACTTTTTACGCAAACACCTCACTCAATTCACTCCGGACGGCTGCGCCAATTATGTGGATTCAAACATCCAACTTTATTAACTCTTAACTTACTGTCTAGTTCTTTACTGGTTGAGTTCTGGGACAAGACTGCCCTGCTGACCGACCCACTCGGTTAACTGTCCTAACCTCCTCCTATTCCGTTCACGCTCGCTAGCTCCTATTACACGTGGCGTTCTTTCCCACGCTCACGTTGGAATCTGCTGATGTCGCATCTTCGCCATGCGATGTCGTGTTTGGAGTCTGGCTGGGTTACGGTCATAACTATATATCACAGACCAGTAACATCAGTAGCGGTACTCGATGTTTATACTGATGATGTTTCGGTGGAAGACCATACTGAGGAAAACAAAGGAGATATTAATGACAAGGAAAATATGAATGAGGAAAGGGACGCGGGCGCCGAGAATGACGCCCCGAAAACAACCGTAAAGAGAAAGGAAGTAGACCTGAACGTTGAAGGTGAAAATCTTGTCGCCTTTCACAAGGAGTCGGGTAAAAAATCCAACCTTAGGTCCCAAGACAATAAACGACCTAAGAAAAAACCCGCCATTAAGCCTTGCACATGGGGTACCAATGAAATGCAGGTTAAAACAAAACATGCTACGGCGACGAAACGTAACGCGGAAACTTTGAATATCCGTTACGAGTCCCGTAGCAATGTTAACAAACCAAAGGTAATGTTGTTGAATTCAAAATCACTCGTGATTATGACATTGCTCTTCCTCATTGCACAGGTATTCGGAAATATCTCGCAAGGATTGATTGCTTATGATTGTGCTAGCAATGATATCAACATTACCAGCTACTCGTTGATGGGAGTAGCATCTTGCGTTCCGTTGACAAAAAATATAACTACTCAAAAGATGAAGATTCAGGTTTTACAAAGAAGTCCGAAAATGCTCGTCCACGTACATCAATGTAAAGTAGTAATCAAACGATCGATTAGGCATTGCGGATCATTTTCGCACACGTCAGATTATGAAAATGGGTACGCGTATATCGTAAAGGAATTCACGCCGGATGAATGTAGAATCGCACAGGCCCAAGGAGAATTATCACTAACCATAGATCAGAAGATTAGGGAAATTCCAAGAAACCACACTACTCGAGGTCAAACGTTAGTTGTAGGAAGCCTCAGGGGCTCGACTTGTAACGGTGGCATCTATAAAACAGCGGGGTATACTTGGGAAGACGCCTTGGTATACTACGAGTACGAGATTAGCATGTACGACTACATGGCTACGGCGGACATCGAGAACGACCAGATTACGCTTCGCAATGGGATAACATGTGTCCATTCGGCCGGCTGGTGCTTGGATGCGGAATATGGTTACAGTACGTGGAACGTGGATCTTTGGCGACAATGCGAAGAATTGGACTTCGATGTGATCTACGAAGGAACGGTCAACAAGACATTCGACGACGATCCAAAATCTCGATCAAAGGCTGTCTACACGCTGGTCACGAAGGCGCATATGTTCTCAATCAGAGCACGCGATAATACGCAAATTTGTGAATACGACAGTTACATAACTGACCACCCACGAATCTTCATACTAGAGCTAAAAGGATATCGATCTCCGTTCAGAAAAAGACGTAGTCATGGAAAGAATTTTGATCTGTTCACGTACTTCAACTCAAAAATCACTTTGGTTGAAAGTTACCTGGGACAAACATTGAATGAGGTGTATGCTACGGTCATGACGGAGATGTGCAAGATTGATAAGACCTTAATGGAGACCAAGCTAACGCTAGCACGTTTAAATCCAAGTGATTTCGTCGCAAACTTGGTAAAAAGATCCGGATACACCGCAGTCGTCGCTGCAGAAGTATTATACGTGCTTGAGTGCAAACCGGTTTTTGTTACGTACGATAGTAAAGACGAATGCTTTCAAGAGATACCGGTAAAGTGCAATAATAAATCGATGTTTATGGCCCCAGCAACCCGAATGCTCCAATTAAGGGGGAACCAAATCGATTGCACCCCGTTACTTCCGGCGAAATTCACATTTGGTGGAAGATGGTACACGACAGATCAACGTCTACGAGAAACAACACCTCCGGAACAACTTACTACTGACGTAATCACAAGCTGGTCATACACTCCCTTACCAAGCCTAATGGAAAGTGGTGTGTACTGTTGTGATATGATGGAAATTGATGTGTACTCGACAAGAACTTCAGTGCGACTGACTTTATTTCGGTATCGACACTCTTATATATACAGACCCCACACAATCGTATGGATTCGAAGTAAATTAGTTCAGTTACTTGAATTGGGAACTCAACACCCCCGCACAATTCGAGAATCCTAACTAATTTGTTCCCTCTCCAATCCTATCATTTTACAGAAACCTTTGAAGAGGTTTGGCGTTAAACCCTTTGTCATAATATCGGCTTGTTGCATGGACGACGGCTTGTACAATATTTCTATTCGCTTTTGTTGTACTAACTCTCTAACAAAATGATATTTCGTGTCAACATGCTTAAGCCGCTTTACATCTTTAGAATTCTCTGCTACACAAATAGTTGACTGGTTATCCTCATACATAGGTATTGGTTCAGTTATGGGAAACCACAGATCTTCCAACAAACGTAACACCCAAACAGTGTGACATGCTGCTGTGCATAAGGCATTCAATTCCGCTTCTGTTGATGACAATGCTACGCTTTGCTGCTTTCTTGTTGACCAACCAACAGTGTTTCCGAAAAACTTAACGATAAATCCTGATATTGAACGGCGATCGGAAACATCGTTTGCCCAGTCTGCATCACAATACATTTGCAATATTGGCTCTTTCTTATCAGCTTTGTATACCATCCTAACATTCAAACTACCCTTTATATACCTTAAAATTCGTTTTAAGTGAATCCAATGTTCTTCGTTGGGACATGATTGAAACTGACTAAAGAAATTTACTGCTGCTGAGATATCTGGCCTAGTCGTTACTGACGCATAAGTAAGACATCCGATGAGCTCACGATATGGTTTGGATGTTATCTCTGTTTCTTTACCTTTACTTAACTTCAATCGGTTTTCCATGGGGGTTGAAATCGGTTTGCATTCAGTCATATTGAATCGCTTTAACAGTTTTTCGAAATATTCTTTCTGACTTATCGTCATTATACCCGCATCTTTTTCTCTTTCTATCTTCATGCCTAAAAACATACTAACTTCTCCATCATCCGTCATCTCAAATTCTTCCGCACATTTCCGTTTGATATCCATTAGAAATTCCAATGAAGAACTTACAAGCAAAATATCGTCAACATAGAGAACAAGTATAATCTTTTCTGTACCTTTTTGTTGCGTATAGAGACACATGTCATTAGCACTACGCATGAACCCTATATTTGAGATGAAATTATGAAATTTTTCATTCCATGCACGTGAAGCTTGTTTTAGACCATAAATTGATCGATTCAATCGACCAACTAATCCTTCGCCTTTTCTGTATCCTTCTGGTTGCATCATATATATCTCTTCTGACAATCCATTCGATGGATATGCAATCTTTCTTCGTTAGCTAAAGCGAGAACCATACGTAACGTGTCTAATTTTGCTACAGGAGAATACGTTTCAGTGTAATCTATTCCTGGTTTCTGAGAGAAACCCCTTGCTACCAATCTCGCTTTATAAATATTTTTATCATTCACTCGCTTTATTTTAAACACCCACTTGCAAGATATGGTTTTACTACTTTCGGGAGTTTTTACCAACGTCCAGCTGTTGTTTTTCTGCATCGATAGCATCTCAGCGTCCATGGCGGATTGCCATTGTTTCCAATCATTTCTTTTCTGCAACTCGCTGATTGAACTTGGGATGTCACTGATGAAATCCAATGCATTAAATGCATAACCAGCATAGCTCGTGTCGTAATCTTCATGCCATTTCGGTGTTTTTGTTGCTCGTCGAGGAACATTTTCTTCAACAAGAGATTCCTTACTGTTGTTCTCTATTGTCTCATTAGCACTGTTGAAGCTGGTTTCTGGAGAATCGTTTTCTCGTTGTTCTTCTTCTGATTCACTTTCTTGCACAACAACATTATTTTCCTCAAGTTCATTTGGAAGTATAACGACCTTTTCTGGATAAATCACACTTGTTTCCTCAACACAAATTACATCACGTGACGAACTGATGCAGTTTTTCTTCGGATTCCATATCCGGTAACCGTTTGTAGAATATCCAACAAATACTCCTTTCCACGATTTCGCTTCGAACTTGCCACGGAACTGTTTTGGGATGTGCACAAAAGCATCTGCTCCAAAAACCCTCAAGTTTCGCACAGTCGGTTTCCGATTATTCCATAACTCATACGGAGTCTTTTCGATAGAAGCACTTGGACTTCGGTTCACCAAGTAAGCTGCGGTTTGAACTGCCGCACCCCACAATCTTTTATCGACGCCTTTGTCTTCCAACATGGCCCGTGCCTTTTCAACGATGGTCCTATTCATTCGCTCGCTAGTACCGTTTTGTTCAGGCGTATAGGGGTTTGTCCATTCCATCTGTATACCTCTTTCTTTGCAATAAGTTTGAAACTCTCGGCTTTTGTACTCACCACCGTTGTCACAGCGAAGCTTAGAGATACGTTTACCAAACTTTGCACAGACGGTTGCTTCATATTCCCGGAACTTATCATATGCCTCAGCCTTCGTTTTTAATAGGAATATTACTGTGAATTTGCTCCAATCATCGATGAAAGACATAAAATATCTTTCTCCGTCCACTCCTTTTGTCTGCATTGGGCCACACACGTCCGAGTGCACGAGTTCAAGTATTCTTGACGATGTTTTTCCACTTCTTACCGAAAACGATTCCCTTGTTTGCTGGGCAGCAATACATGTTTCACATACTTTGTCCATTTTTTCTGGAACAGCACTGATCGGTAGCCCCAACACCATATTGTTCTTCATGAGCGTTTGCAAATTTTTCATGCCAAGGTGTCCGAATCGGCGATGCCACAAATCATGTTCCTTTGAAATTTTACCACTAAACAAGGCACTATCTTTTCGTTTTTCTCGATATAGTTCTACCTTGTAAAGTTTTCCGCACCTCTTGCCACACAGAATCGTTTCTGAATTTTTATACACTTTTACTTTGCCGCTCATGAAGACCACTTTTAAGCCTGATTTTTCCATTTTTCTTACTGATAGTAAGTTCACTCTTGCTTCCGGTATGTATAAAACATCTTGTAAAGTAATTATCCCAGAACTTTCGCAGCTCAACTGTTTTATGTCTCCTCGGTGGGTAGCTATAATGTCCTTCTTTAGCCACTGCAATCTTCATTGGGACTTCCATATTTTTTTAAATTTGTGAACATTTTCTTATCATTCGTGATGTGCTCCGAAGCACCCGAATCCACTATCCATGTGGTTGTTTCTCTTTTACCCATAGTTTCCGTCATGAAGCATACATAGCCCTTTCTTTTACTGTTGCGTTCTGTTCTAACATTTGACACTCGGCAGTCCTTTTTCATATGACCTAGTTTTCCACACTTATGACATTTTCCTGGAAAACGTTTCCGTTCCTTTTGTCCAACGAACGCTGCCGATGAACCACTTTCACTTTCCACAAGTCGTTCACTCCTTTTACTTTCTTCTGCTAACAAGCGTTGTTTAACAAAGTCAATTGTTAAATCTTCTTCGGGAAGATTTTCCAAGGCTGTGATTAACGGATCATAAGAATTTGGTAGACTTAAGAACAATTGCGAAACGATGTCCGCCTCTACCAAGTTCGCACCAGCCGTCCGTAGCTGCCGTACCAAATCTTCAAACTGTTGAAGATGCGCGCGCATGGAGGTGGCTGCATGCATGTTGAGTCGCACGAGTTGTTTTCGCAAAATCGTTTTATTCACTACCGATTTTTTCGCATACACATTGTTCAAACACGTCCACATTTCCTTTGCCGTTTTGGCATCACGCACTGTTTCCAAGCATTCATCTGCTAGGAAACCTACCAACAAGCATTTTGCCTTTCTGTCCGCCAGGTTGAACTTGTCCACCAACTTTGTGTCGTCAGGCACATTATCGGTTAGCGTATGCAACACGCTTTCTGCGTCCAGCACCATTTTTACGCGGAAACACCAATTATCAAAGTTTGCTTCACCGCTGTAGCGCGGAACTCCGAGAATTAATTTGTCCATGCTTGCTGGGCCCATAACCTGTTGTGATATGATGGAAATTGATGTGTACTCGACAAGAACTTCAGTGCGACTGACTTTATTTCGGTATCGACACTCTTATATATACAGACCCCACACAATCGTGAAGTTACCGCCCTTTGGCTGACGGCCTCAGTTCCTAGAATTAGAGTTAATACCTACTGTCACCTTGTCAGAAATGGCTTCCTTATCGTGGCCAAACACGATTCTATCCTGTCGATGGCGGATAATTGTCAGCGGACGGCTCTTCCCAGGACGGACGACTCGAAGAAAACACGGACACGATGTTGTTCCTTTGAGTGTAGCAAACAGATCACACTTGGTTTATTACAACCAAGTAATATTTATAACTAAATTAATCTAGGTTAGTTTGTGCCGCCCTCTCCCTACAGCCTGACCATTCCCTCGCCTCTGCTGTCGCTGTGCCGTTCTCGCATTGATCGCTGCTTCGTTGCCGGGCGCCTTTTCCCCGGGCCGATTCACGATTGATCTCGTTCACTCCTGTTGGTTTGCGACACTTGTTTTCGCAACTCGCTTTCGATCGTGATCGCTTTTCGGTCATTAGCTTTGTCGGGTGCGCGTTCGATTGTTTTTCCTCCTGAGCGGATGTTTACGATTTAAGTCCAAACTGTTCTCATTTTCAATCATCGATGATATTGAACGATCGTCCGGTGGTTTTCCATGCTGCGTTGTTTTTATTATCGATGTCGCCCCATGGCGTGATCGAATTCTTCGTTCTGTCCCCGCGCTCCATGGCGTGTCGTCATCCGGTCGACTAGTATCGGACCCTCGGCAATGAAGCAGGTCAGTTCTCGCGACGGCTGATTCCCCGGTCGCTAGTGAGGTGTCGTGTTGCACGGTGAGTTGGTCAGCTTGGCGTAGAAGTAGGTCAGTTTCGGTGGCTCATTCACGGGGTGGCACATTCTGCTGACAGTCACTAGTGGCACCGCAACTGGGTTCTGCGACTCTGGCAGTGGAACTCCAGGCCAAGGCTATGTCAAAATGAAAATCGACTGATGAATGGCCGTGGTTACCCATGCATGCCGCTAGGGGACGCTACTGAATGGTTGTGCTTTGTAATACTGTCCTTTTCCCACCGGCGCAGTCTAGTCGAAGCAAGTGCTTTCTCTTTCTTTCTCACTACATAGGAGTGCGGGGACAGTTGTCAAAACAGAACACCGAAGTGATTTGTGTATGTTTTGGTTCAGTATGGTAACAAATTTAAAACGGGTTAAAAGTTATTCCGATACAGATTCTAGATAATTATTCGGTCAAAACAATCGTTGTCACCCCAAAGTTGCAAAACCGCTATTTGCAAGTCTGAAATTCTATACCGGCGAGCTGCGCGATTGATGGCGGTAGATGAACAGCCGTAGAGCGTAGTGGATGAGGTACCAGCATTTGAGCTGCAAAGTATGTATTTTATAATAATCATTATGTATTCTGGCATGATTAATCATGGTCTGGTATGAGCGTGAAGTAAATTAAGTATGAATTTCATTTCAGCTCCACGTACACAATACAATAGAGCAAAAAAAAAGTCAAGTGAGCAAAATGCGCAGAAATGGCTTCTGCAATTCGCTTGCCACGAAATCTCCTCCCGGATAGCGCAGCGTGTTCCTCTTCTCTTGCTTCTGGCCGCGACGGCGGTTTTTTATGATGTGTGTTGTGAAATGAAGATTTTTCAATTGATGAAACGTGGCGGGAGCTACAATGAATTTGACTGCCTCGCCTGTGGGCTGAAGCACCTGCATACAGAAAAAAACGAAACTCTTTTGCCGGTCGTTTGATGGAACTACGCCCTGCGATATATGCAATAAATAAATGTATAAATTGAATAAAAAAACCTGATTTCTAACGAATTAAAGTTAATCCTCTCTTGAACTGGTTAACTTATTACTGGTTAACCCTGAAAAAATAAAACAAAGAAAAGCTGGTACAATAGAAAATAGCAAAAAGATAACTACCGTTATTGACACCGTCACCCCACAAAATTAAAAGTAAAGGAAGATTAAGGTTATTTTAATCCATAACAACCTTTTGCATTTCGCCATGTTCGGTTGATGATTGGTTTTCCTGCCGAGGAAAATTCATGACTATAAATGGAAGCAAAATATTATCATTAAAACCCATTTCCTATCACCATCTACACGAGAACGATTATGGCTTAGCGCGTTCGTCGATGGAGTGCCGGTTCAGAAGTCCCCAATTCAAAAGGTAAGACACTTTCTATGTAAAAATACACTAACACATACGTACAGTTCCCCAACAGCGCGCAGCTACAGCGAAGCGAACCGGAATAAAAGAGCACCAACACAAACACAAAGCAAAGCGAATAGGGTGTAATATCTACTTTTTCGAATCCAGTTTCGAAACTCCGCCATTTTTTATTTTTCAGTTCGAACTTGAGTGCGATCGCAAATGACTGCTCTGTCACGTATAAATGCACCAGCGCATGCAAATCGCAGGCGAAGCGCAAGCGATTACAATGCGACATCGCTCGCGACTCGCGGTGCTACTGGTGGTGTTCAAATACGTTGGTGTGCGCCCCAGTGGTCATAAGCGATCGTCGGATTGTGGCTGCAATCGTATCGGTGCTCGTCCGGTTGCCGCTATTTAGGGGTTGACGTTATGCGTTGGCGATTCGGTGAGTCGGCGGCGACTTAGGCGTTTCGGTTGGGTTTCGGTCAGCTAGTAGGAAGACTGGGAACGGCAGGTCACTGCATGCCCCCCCACTACTTGAGCTCTAGATCCGTCTTGAAGAGGCGAATCTGGAGCTGGTTAGTCTGCTGGTAATATTGGAGCGTATTACCGTTCTCGCGATGAACCTGGGGTACCTTTCTCTGCTTTGATTCGATGCTAGTTGTCATCTGCTGCATCGGGGTCATCCTTCAAGCTGCCTGTAGTTTGGTCTTCCTGTCTATCGTTGTTGCGGTCGACTTCATCATCGCACATCGTGTGTCGTCTCCGCACTCGTGTTTACCTCAGGCGTGGCCACACCTTAGGTTAACGTTAGCGTTGTCGTGTCGTCTCGTAGTATCCCTCATTGAAGCGTCATGGGATGGTTGTCGTCGGGCTTTCGGCTGATCCTGCCCTTGTGGTTGCTGCTGAAGATCGTCGGTGGATGCTGCGGCGTTGTCGCTGAGGTACCCCTGGCTCTGTTCGTCGCTGTTCTAATTCTAATGAGCGCTCTTAATATTATTCATGGAGCTTTCTCCGTTGGTTAGTGTCCCCATGGTTAGTATTATTTTCCCTAACGCGTTTTTCTAATCCTGTATGAGCAACCGTTGCTCTTTCGCATCTTTGTGCGCGGTACATACTTTCTTTCGGAGAAGTGGGTGTCTATTGGTTTGCCCACACCATTTATACAATTCCTATGCCCGTCGGCATCTTCGCCTTCCTTTCAGCGGCAGTTTCTCATCTGAGGGTGTCTTCTGGTTTTCCCTATCAGTGGTCCTAATGATCTAAGCCCTGTGGCTCTTTGCTTCATGGTGTACTTCGTTAGAGCGGGGCTTGAACCCGGTTAGCTGGCTTGAGTTTCTCTTACTGCCGTATACCATGTCCCTAACAGTGCATACATATGCATTGAGCACCCTGGCTCCTTCGCTTTCTTTGCGGAAATTTACTTATATGAGGGTCACCTGGTTTTCCCTGTCCGTGTTACAATATTCTGAGCATCTTTGGCTCCTTCGCTTCTTTTTTTTTTTAGCGGAATTTTCTATATAAGGGCTTTCCCTGTTGATATTTTGCGTTATATATCTCGAGTATCCTTGGCTCCTTCGTTCCATGACGTATTTGGTTAGAGCGGGGCTTGAACCCGGATAGCTGGCTTGAGTTTTCTCTTCTACCGTTTTCCATGTCCCTAACAATGCCTACATGCGCATTGAGCATCTTTGCTCCTTCGCTATTCGTAGCGGAATTTTCCTATAGGTGGGTGTCTCGGTTTTCCCCCTAGTTAAATACCTTATGATCACCTTTTCGATCCTATGGGGGTACTTCCTATTGCACGAAATGGGACCGGTTATGACGCTGTCGCGTTCAAATTCTACATCCGACAAGACGTGTTTCTCAATACGACCATCTTCCCTAGTTCTACTAATGGCTTTGAAGAGTATTGGGTCCCTAACTGTGCAACGCGTTTGCATCTTACTTTGTTTAATACGTGTTTCCTTTCAATTCTCATTAGTACTACTTTTCTTCGCGGCATTTTTCCTCGCGGTATCCTATCTTTCATCATACCTACACTTTTGACCGTCATCGTTACGAACGGGCGAATGGCTACTGGGAATTGAACCCAGCCCTAGGTCAATCTATGGTCCTAGGAATCCGAGGAATACAAGTATTCACACGGCCACAACACATCCCTCGTCGTCTACTACGGAATCCGTGTTCTACTTTTTTTTTCGTGTTCTTTTCTTCAAATTTATTTTCATAATCTTGCCTTTTTGCTTAGCCTTGTTACATTTACAATATCTTTTCAAGGAATATTTGGATACATTTTTTTAACCGCGGCGTACATTCATTTTAATTTCTTTCATTATGTTCATATTTACGCTTGTTTTTACAGTTCCCCCTTCCCTTTTTTTTGTGTGTGTTTTTTTTTTTTTTTTTTTTTTACTGTTGTTTGAGTGCTGTGAGGTGAGAGCAGAGTTTATGCAGCCCCCTTCTACCACACCTTCCGTGGTGAAAACTCCGTTTTCCCCTTTTCGATTGTATCAGGGATTTTATTAGCCTCCTTCTTGTGTATCCCTTCTCCTGAAGTCAAGTCTCTTGTCCTTGTGGTGGACTCCCTATAGTGCTGAGGCTTCTTTGTAATCGAGCAGATTCACTACTGCTCCTGTATCGAGTAAAAATTCGGTAATGTTCGATGGACTACCTATCGTGGTAAGGGTAACATAAATGAGACTGTTCTCTAACGTCCTTAGTGCGTGGGAAACCCGTGTTTCCTTTTTTTCCTGTTCCCTCATATTTTTATCCTCTGTTTTTGCGATAGCTATCTTTTTATGCTGCGTCAGTTCTGTGCTGTGGCGATTTTTCCGTACTTGACCTAAATATTTTGATTTCCCTAAATTTTCCAAACTATCGCGCAGGTTGGGGAATCGGGGCGGGTCATTCGATCCCCCGGTTAATAGTTTTTTGAACCGAAACTGCGGTTCCCTTGGTTTCCCGAGTGTCCTTGCCTTTTCGGCCCATTGTTCGACCCCTGATTTTGGGAGTGTCCGAACCCTGAATTTCCTCTCGGCTGGCTTTGCTGCGGTCGGTATCGGTTATCGGGTTGCGAGGGACTATTTCCCGGTCCTCTCTGCCCGTTCCTAGGCGCTCTTGAGAACTGCCTGGCGGCTGACCCTTGGTTGCTTGAATAGTTTCGTTGATATCCTTCGTCCCATCCAACGTTTCGGTAATAATTCTGATCGTACTGCGGCCAATCGGTTCTGAAAGGCGGTGGCGGGTTTGATCGACGATGATCCGGCCAGTATGGCAAATCCCTGTCATCGTACGGCCCTTCTCCGTGCCAACCGTTGTTTCCTCCGCTCCCTTGGCCGAACCAGTGTTCCCCGTCATAATTTCCGTAGCGTGGCGGCAGAGCTTGACCAGCGCGCAAGCGTCTTGTGGCCTCGGTTACCCGATCAGCGTTATCGTGCACCTGCTCCAGGTGCTCCAAGAGTGGCTCAAGTTCCATGGTGTTTTGCATTAGTGCTAACACCCTCAGGTTTGGATCATTCAATCCTGTTACAAAATGATGTTTGATATGCCTGCTGGCATAATCTATCAACCCCTCATTGTCGCTAGCGTGCGTTTTCACGAGCTCTACTATATGTCTTGCTCTATCCGCATATCTCCTAAACGTCTCATTCGGCCTTTGCGCCAGTGTTTCGGTTCGGTGAAAAATGCTTTCCACACTACAATTTTCCCCAAACTCCTTTCGCAACAGCTCTTTCATTTCCTCCCAGCTCTTTGCTCTAATGCGCTGGTAGTGGCTTACTGCATCACCTTTCAATTTAGCAAGAACTATGTCCAATAGTTCTTCCTCGTTTACCATTTCTCGCCTGGCGACGCGATCGACCTGGCGTACAAACAATCCTAACTCTTCGACCCCTCCACGGTACTCGGGAATGAGAGCCATGGCATTCTCTATCGAATACTCCTTCGTTTCCGTCATTTTCTTTTCAACAAAGGTTTGGTCGAGCGAGCAGATGTCTCGGACAAAATCTTTCTTCACTCTTAGTAGATTTTTCGGGACAGTGCTACGACTAGGGGCCGCTGGGGTTTGTTCCAGGTGCGAGGCGTTGCTGTCAACACTAGCTGGGGTAAATCTAAGCTCGGGTGCAATAGTGCCGTCGGAAAGGCAAACCTCCCTAGAAATTGTCGGCCCTTCACTTCCGTTTTCTTGGCTCTTTCCGACGTTGCTGCGTAGTTGTCTATCCGTCATTTGAGTTTTCACTACGCTTTTGCACACGGCTTCTTTCCGAATTTCTGTGCACGATAAAAATGAAACTAAATTTCTCTCGTGCCTTCAAACAAAAACTTGAGGTCTCAAAAAAAAAAATTACCTGACGCACACAAAAATTTATTTAAAATTAAACTGTGCTCTTACCACAGGGTGAGTTCTGCCACTTTCATCTCGAAGGATTCCGTTTTCCCGCGTAACCGTCCTTCTCGTTCTCTTAAAGGGGTGCTCTGCTGGTCCGTTGATGCTCCGCTGATGTTCCGCTGCTGTTCCGCTGCTGCTCCGCTGATGTAACGATGAATGTCTCTTTGATGCACAATTCGCCACGCTTCACAACACTGCACTACTTTCACTATACTGAAGTACTTCACTTCACTATTGCACTGCTTCACAACCCACCGGGTTGCTATCGTTGTACAAGGGATGTCCGATCCCACCGCTGTCACCAGATGAAGTTACCGCCCTTTGGCTGACGGCCTCAGTTCCTAGCATTAGAGTTAATACCTACTGTCACCTTGTCAGAAATGGCTTCCTTATCGTGGCCAAACACGATTCTATCCTGTCGATGGCGGATAATTGTCAGCGGACGGCTCTTCCCAGGACGGACGACTCGAAGAAAACACGGACACGATGTTGTTCCTTCGAGTGTAGCAAACAGATCACACTTGGTTTATTACAACCAAGTAATATTTATAACTAAATTAATCTAGGTTAGTTTGTGCCGCCCTCTCCCTACAGCCTGACCATTCCCTCGCCTCTGCTGTCGCTGTGCCGTTCTCGCATTGATCGCTGCTTCGTTGCCGGGCGCCTTTTCCCCGGGCCGATTCACGATTGATCTCGTTCACTCCTGTTGGTTTGCGACACTTGTTTTCGCAACTCGCTTTCGATCGTGATCGCTTTTCGGTCATTAGCTTTGTCGGGTGCGCGTTCGATTGTTTTTCCTCCTGAGCGGATGTTTACGATTTAAGTCCAAACTGTTCTCATTTTCAATCATCGATGATATTGAACGATCGTCCGGTGGTTTTCCATGCTGCGTTGTTTTTATTATCGATGTCGCCCCATGGCGTGATCGAATTCTTCGTTCTGTCCCCGCGCTCCATGGCGTGTCGTCATCCGGTCGACTAGTATCGGACCCTCGGCAATGAAGCAGGTCAGTTCTCGCGACGGCTGATTCCCCGGTCGCTAGTGAGGTGTCGTGTTGCACGGTGAGTTGGTCAGCTTGGCGTAGAAGTAGGTCAGTTTCGGTGGCTCATTCACGGGGTGGCACATTCTGCTGACAGTGTTCAAATACGTTGGTGTGCGCCCCAGTGGTCATAAGCGATCGTCGGATTGTGGCTGCAATCGTATCGGTGCTCGTCCGGTTGCCGCTATTTAGGGGTTGACGTTATGCGTTGGCGATTCGGTGAGTCGGCGGCGACTTAGGCGTTTCGGTTGGGTTTCGGTCAGCTAGTAGGAAGACTGGGAACGGCAGGTCACTGCAATCGTATGGATTCGAAGTAAATTAGTTCAGTTACTTGAATTGGGAACTCAACATGTACGACGCAGAAAGCCTTGAAAGAATGAAAAGCATGGTCAGCAAAGCAGCAAGGTGACAAGAAGATTGCTTCATCGGTAATGCATAAATTAATAGCCGGGAAACACCCTTACTTACAAGGGTTTTCTCTCGATGCTTTAGTTACCGAAAGGGTTATTGACAACGCCCTAAGCAAATATTGGTCAAAATTTGTATCTTGGTCGACGTGGCTGGGCAACGTGACATCAACAGCGATCGGGATTTATGTATGCGGTAGAACGATCAAATTCATCATGGATACGATAATTCATTGAAGAATTTTGTACGACATTTATGGTATCGGGTGGCAACTAATGGCAGCGTTCTGGGATTCCCTAACTTCCCTGTTAACCCATAAAGAACACATGAAGGGAAAAACAGAAAATAAACAGGATGCAATGAAGGGTTCCGACGCATCGGAAGAACCATTAAAACAATTTCGGTGTTTTTACCCCCTAAAAACAACCGTCAAGGACAACAAGTCGTACCCTTCACTCGAGAATAAAGACGACGTGTCCGATAGTATTTAAATGGCAACGTCTTTCTTCAATTCGTTTGGAATCATCGACCGACAACGTAGCGCATCCGTCTCAACCGATCCGTGCTCCAACATCAGTCGATCGATTTGGACAATCAACGAGCAGCCAGCCTCCGCCAGCTGACGCCAGCTTCCGTCAGCCTCCGCCAGCCGAAATCACCCTCCGCCGGCAGAAGCCAACCGCCACTCGAAAAAAGAAAAAAAAATGATTTAAAAGTAATAATATACTATTGACAATAACATTTCATAAATGCCTTTTACATTCATTCATATTTTATTTAAAAAATGCATTCAGCATTATTACATTTAATATTACATTTAAAAATTGATACTTAAATATCCGCATTTCACGAAACATCGTCCTGTGAATGCGTAAAACGCTACATACGCGTTTTACGAGGGGCGGTGTAGCGAGCGGACGATATGTTACGTTCACGATAACGTTTTTTTTTAAATGATCGAACGAAAGAAGAAAGAAAATAGAAAAGGACGCAGGTCGAATTCTCTTCGAAGGTTAGGACGAAACGGAACGTTCGGAACGGAAACATATTTTTTATGTTTTATGATAGGAAAAATCTCAAGACGAGCATGATCGTACTTATCATATGTTTGTTAGTTTAGGACAACGCGAAGGGTGCGGGAATAGAAGGAAACAGCGATTAGCGCTGATTGCGCACCACTCGGGACGCGCATGAAGATCGCGGCAAGAGAGTTAATTTACATGTAAACTCTCGGTAACGAGCGCGATCGTGTGCCTAAATAAACATGAAAAGGAAAAGGACACGACGCGTCGGGACCAAGAGTCTTAGGCGATGCGTGGGATCAACAAACATTGCGAAACGGCCAACGCATGTGCGCAGGCGTTGCGCGATTGTAATGCGAGGAAATAGAACGCTAAAGATAGGACCCACGCAACGATGCGAGCAAACAAAGCGAGATTAGGATAAGATCGTAAACTTTGGGACTCGTAAGGAATGATCGAGACGAATGCCCATGTATGGTCACGTTTTCCGCGATAATGGAATTCTTGTATCCGAAAACGAGATCATCCGGAGATCCTCCGTCGCAGCGACCAGCGCCGGTGCAGTACACCGAGCTGGCTTGTTTCTCCTGAGGCTTCTCCAAGCCGGAAGAGTCTTCCGGTGGTTACGCCGTTTTTCCTTTTCTTTCTGTCAAGTAGACCGGAGGAGCCCTCCGACTAATGATCGCTATGAGCCGTCTGATGTTGTTGAATGCTGTTTATTTGGGGTAAATCTGTTTCTTAAATACTAACTTATTGCTGACTACATGTCTTATTCTTTTTGCGCGTGGCTCCACGCGCCGGTCGATCTCTACGGCATAATTCGGTTTTGACCGTGGCCATCCGCTGCGCGTGGAGGTGTCGCGTTCGCAAGTGGCGTTCGCAATGTTCGGCCCATCGGGGCTACGGTTCGCGCGTGGAGGGTCATGTTCGCAAGTGGCGTTCGCGGCTCCACGCGCCGGTCGATCTCTACGGCATAATTCGGTTTTGACCGTGGCCATCCGCTGCGCGTGGAGGTGTCGCGTTCGCAAGTGGCGTTCGCAATGTTCGGCCCATCGGGGCTACGGTTCGCGCGTGGAGATTCATGTTCGCAAGTGGCGTTCGCGATGTTCGGCGCACCCTTTCCGTTGGCCCATCGGAGCCACGGTTTGCGCGTGGAGGGTCATGTTCGTATTTATTTTATTTATCTTTGCCCATCGGGGCCTCTAGCTAATCGTGTGCGTCAGCAACATCCCCGCCCCCGTAACTTCTCGTAGAGGGGTTACGATTCTGGTTCAGGCGGCCGAGGCATGAACGGGGGAGGCCGTACTGGTGGGTCTCTTTGCGAACTGATTCTAACAATTATTATTATTGGTAAAATGTATAGTAAGATCAAAATCCCCGCGATTATTAGATAGTCCTTGGTTTTATCCGTAGTTTGTTCGCTAGAGCTATGAAACGGCAGAGCTTTAAGGGGCTTGAAAAATGTTTTATACATTTCATTGCTTTTCACTAATACCGAACGTATCTCTATAGTTTTTGTTTCTACCTTACATGTAGGTGACAGTGTTATTACTGCTGCATTATATGGCGGGGTTGTAATCGTTCCATTGCAATTCAATAGTATTTCTTGGGGTCTGTCTGAATAATATAGGATTTTATTGGGCTGGTGCAATGAAACGAACCTTGTGAAGTTAGCCTTAATCTGTATCGTAGTACATAGTTTTGTGAGACGTAAGTGTAGTAGTGCCGCTGAAGCGCAATCTGCTTGTTTGTTAATGATTGTTTTTTCCGATATGTAGTGAGTTGCGTTGAGACGCTGTATATGATTCGGGTAAATGTGAAAGTTATTGGTGTTCACGGCTATTCTATTTTCGGGAATATTAATTATGGTATGGTTTTTAACGTTAGGCACGGGAATCATGTCAAACATTTCGAATTTGTCAGTTTCAAGGGCTAGGTGCTTAACATGAAGTATTATTTCTCCCTCAATAATCTCTCTCCCCGTCAACGACGGATGCTCTAGACTCTAGAGTTATCTCCCTATCCATGTTTATTTTAATGTCTCTTATTGCATCTATTTCAATGAACTGACTTAAAGGGTCAATTTTTAGCGATCGATATCTATTTATTATGTTTTGTACCAGAGTGATACCTAGTAGGAGAGTTTCTTCTACGAATTTGTTGAGTGTCTTCTTTTTGCTTTCGTTAAAGCTTTTTCTCAATTTTAGGATGCCTTCGCTTATTTGATTGATTTTTTCCCCGACATCTCTTATTATTTGTTTGTGCTCTTTGTTCTTTTCGTCAAATTTATCTGACAGCCTAGCTATTTTTCGATCTTCGGTCGATCTAAGTAGAGCGAGTTGTTCATCGACCTCGCTACCCCCAAAGAGGAACTCTTTTAGGATTCCGAACACCCCGCCGCTCCGTTTTACTCTTGATCTGACGTTTTCGCTGATTATTGTAAATGCGTAATCGCATTCTTCATTCAGGGAGGTCCTTAGGCGATGAATGTTCGAATCTGTTTCGTTAATGGAATTAAGAACAGCGTTAAGATCGTTCTGTAGTTGAAGAACGATCCGTGAATCGTTGGTGGGGTACATTCGAGTATGAAATTTTGTTTCCCATATCCCTCTGAGGTTGTGCAGAGTCCCTATGTGGTCAAAGAAAATGCCGGGCTCCGTAATAGGCGTGATTTTTAGTGCAGCTATTGCGGTTGAGGCAAGTAGTATTAGCACCCAGGCACCCATGTTGTTGGCCGTATCTTCCTCCTCTTGGCCTGGGTGGTTTTTTCCCTTGGTTCTTGCGCCTTCGCCTTGATTTTTTCCGCGTCAATACTTCTTTTGATTCCCCACGCCTGGTTTTGTTTGCCACGTATAGTGTTGACTGGTTTACTTACTGGTTTTTCTTCTTCTGGTGTTCCTAATTTCAAAACAGCTAGCTTTATAGTGGGCTTATGGTACTCTGTCGCCCCGACTCTTATTGCCACTGATCTCACCTGACCGTCTTTCCCGGGGAACGTCTTCGTGACCCTTCCCTTCAGCCACTTCCCCGTTCTACTCTCGTCGGGAAAAACCACTATTTCTCCGATTTGAAGAGGTCTTGTAGGGTCGGTCCACTTTTCACGTTTTGCTATTTTTGGCAAATATTCGGTGATCCAGCGTTCCCAATAACGGCGCGATATGGATTGAGCTATCTTCCAGTTGTGTCTGTCAACTAGCTCATCCGAGGAAGTCGGCTCCGCTTCTCCGGAACACCCTATCAAAAAGTGGAATGGTGTCAATGCCTCGTCGTCGTCTTTACTGATCGGTATGTGAGTCAGTGGCCTGTTGTTTATAATGTATTCTATTTCTGTTAGTATTGCTCTCAACGTGGCTTCTTTGTAACTCTGACTATTAGGAAGGAGACTTTTCACTTCTCTCACAATTCTTTCCCAGGCTCCCCCAAAGTGCGGGGCCCCCGGTGGGTTGAAGTTCCATTTGATGCCTTCTATCGCGCTTTGTTCGATCAATCTTTTTATCTGGTTGTTCGCGCCCACAAAATTGGTACCATTGTCGCTGTAAATTTCAGAGATCTTTCCTCTTCTGTGTTGCATCGCGCGCAGACACATCAGGAAGGTGTCTGCGCTTATGTCATGTACCAAGTCTAAGTGCGTGGCACGCGTTGTTAGGCAGGTGAATATTACTCCCCACCTCTTTTCGGTTCTTCTACCTATCGTGACGTTGAATGGCCCAAAATAATCGACTCCTGTATGTGAAAAGGGCTTTTTGAACGCCGCCGTTCGACATTCTGGCAGGGAGGCCATTAGCGGCGGCGTTGGTCGTGCCGATTCGTTTTTACATTTCTGACATTTCCTGGTTACATCCTTGAGCACCGCTCTAAGGTCTGTAACCCAGAACCGTTGTCGGATTACTGCTATGACTGTCTCATGTTTCTTGTGGAGGAACTTATTGTGGTAGTAGTCTACTATTAGCTCGGTGATTTTATGTCGCTTCGGAAGGATAATGGGTTTGATTGTATCCTCCGGCAAGTAATGTACCTCGCCCAGGCGACTTCTCACGCGTAGTACGCCATTTTCGAGGTATGGGTTTAGTGCCTTGATGGTACTGTGTTTTGGTACGGGTTTGTTTAACGTCAAATTGGTTACTTCCTCTTCAAATGATTCCCACTGTGCCTTTTTTATTAGTAATGTTTCGGCTCTTCCCCATGTTTTGCAGTCTAATAGCGGCGTGAACGTGTCACGTTTAGCTTTATGCTGTAGTTTTTTGAAATAGTTCAGCCAAATTGCTAACGCCTTATTTAAACGTATCCAAGAGGAACACCACTCAATGGAAATAGCGTCCCAGTCGGTCTTTTTGAATGTGTTTATAACATGTACCGGTTTTATATCTTCGTACGTTATAAACGATTGCGGCTTCCGAAGGATTATTTCTTGCCTTAGGAAGGCCGGGCCGTCGAACCATAATGATGGTCCGCTTTTTTCTTTCGTTGCTTCATCAGCTGGGTTGTTTCCTGACGCAACCCATTGCCACTGCTCCTTGTTGCTAGTTTCTAGGATTTCACCTATTCTGACGGCTGTAAATTGTTTGTATTTTCGTGCTTCGCTGTTGATCCACCCGAGCACGGTGGTGGAGTCGGTCCAAAAGTATGAGTCATCGATTGAAATTCTTAATTCCCTCTTTGTAGCTTCCGTCAGCCTGATTCCTAGCACGGCGGCCTGAAGTTCGAGCCGGGGAATGGATAGCGGCTTTTTTGGGGCCACTCTTGATTTTGCGCATATAACATTGATGTCGATACCGTGCTGGTGAATGGTACGCAGGTATATTATTGTTTGCCTTTTCTGAGGCATCGACAAAGGTGTGCAGCTCTCTACGGCAATCTCCGCTTGCCTTCGAATACGGTCTGGCGATTTTTAATTGTTCTACACCTTTGATCCTTGCCAACCATTTTTTCCATTGGCTTTGCAGGTCGACTGGAAGTTTGTCATCCCAGTCTATCTCGGATCTCCACAGGTCCTGCATGAGAATTTTAGCCTGGGTGGTGTAATGGGCAACTAACCCCAAAGGATCGTAGATTTTCATGATGGTTGATAGGACCATTCTTTTGGTAATATCTTTTGCGTTGATCTCTGGTAGCTTTAGTGCGTACCTAAACTCATCGGATTTTCTATCCCATATCAAGCCGAGTACTTTCTCAGAGGTTTGGCACCTTGTTCCAATATTCAGTAATGTGTTTTCCGAAAGCCTTTCTTCGTGAATAGTATTTTTGAGTTCTTTACTGTTGGTGATGAAATTTCTGAGGAAGAATTTGGCTTTATCGTGAATTTCACACACTTCCCGGACGGTCCGTTCGGCCGTTTCAAGGTCCGGGAAACTGTCCAGGTAATCGTCCACGTAGTGATTTCGCACTATCGCTTCCACGGCCTCTGGGTATTTAGACTTAAACAGTGCCGCATTTTGATTTTTAACATATTGGGCACATGCTGGAGAGCACGTGGCCCCAAACGTCATGACTTGCATGACGTATACTTGGGGTACCATATCAGGTGAACCCCTAAACAAAAATCTCTGTGCATATTGATCCTCCTGGCGTATTTTAATTTGGTGAAACATTTCTTTAATGTCACCTGTGCAACCAATTGGGTGTTACATTACAAAACTATCTGACTCGCGGAACCTGATCAGTACTCCTATAAGTGAGGTCGTCGCGTCGGGCCCGGTTAGCAAGTAGGAGTTGAGGGATTTCCCATCATTTTTTGCCGCTGCGTCAAACACTAGTCTTGGCTTTGATGGAATTTTATTTTCGTTTACGGTAGCAAAGTGCGGGAGGTAATATATTTTTGGGTTATCTTCCAAAAGTTCCTTCACCGTAGCCTTACGTGCATAACCTTTCGCGACGTAATCGGCTATTGTTTGGTGATACCACCTTTTCAAATATTCGTCCTTTTCCATCTTACGTTCTTGTGACTTAAGTCTTGATAAAGCTTGCCTGTAGCTGTTAGGCATCTTTTGGCCTTCTTTCCGCCACAACAGCCCAATTTCATATCTTTCGTTACGGTATGCCAGCGTTTTCTCCATTGCCTCTGAGGCCTTTTTATTTTCTATTGCAATCGGTGATTCACACGGTTTGACCCCAAATCCTTCGGTCGTAAAAAATTCATGCATTATTTTATCCATTTTTTCTTGTTCTTCCTTTCTTACATCGGTTATCGTAAAGACTGGGTAACGATTTCTTTCCCCTGTTTGGCTGCCACCTATAATCGTCCAACCAAGGCGTGTTCTTTGTGCGATCGGTTGGTCAGGTCGTCCGGACCGGTAGCTCACGCTTTGGGTGTAAAATGCGTGAGGGATACCTAACAAAAGTGTTGGTGTAGCATTTTTGTAGGTCGCTAGATCAATGTGCGAGAAATGCTTGTAAGCTCTTTTCAATGCTCTGGCGTTAACGGTCTGCGTTGGAAGCTCGAGTTTTTGGACCGAGCGCACGTTTGATATATCAAAGAGTCGGTTGTTTGGTCCCTTTATCTTAAATGAGACTATCTGACTCGCGGGCTCACTCTGTGTGCCGCCGTTCGTCCAGCTGAGCTTAAGCGGAGCCTTCGGTCCGAATACCTTCAGCTCTTCTCTGATATTGTTAAGGATGAGACTGGTCGACGACGCAGGATCTAGTAAGGCAAATGTTTTGACCTGACCTTGTTTTGAGTATAAGGTCACTGGAATTATTTGATAGAAAAGTTCTTGGTTTTCGCGGTGGTGATTAATACGAGCGGAATTGTTTTGTATTCTTTCCACGTATTTGTGGAGGATGCTATGGTGCCTACACCCGCACCCATTTTCCCTGCATTGTGGCGGAGCTCTGCAATTTTCCGCCGTATGATTCTTAAATCTGATGCAGTTTGTGCAGATGTTATTTTGCCTGACCAGACGCCAACGTTGTTCTATTGATTCATTCAACAATTTGCGACAACGGGTGGTTTCGTGTGGGTTTCGGCAGATTAAGCAAAGTTTACCCCTGTCATTTGCTTCGTAGCGAACATGCGTGTTCAAGCGGTGTTTTCCTTGTTTGAATCCACCTTAATTTGCGGCTAGCACTGTTGCCAGCTCCTCTGAGGGTTTTAACCATTCCGCTAGATCCCTTAGGGTAAAATTTTTGTTATCCTGTTCCCTGTCGAGTGTGCTCTTAATCCATTGGTGTCGGAGTACGACAGGTAATCTTGCGATCAGATCGTTTAGAAGTCTTTGATCGTTTAGAAACCCTTCCTGCCCTAATAGCATCATATTGTCGATAAGGTTGTGCAGGGCATTGGAAAATTCCAAGAAGGTCGAAGGATTTTCCATTGTTATATTCCTAACTGATAATAAGTCGTGCAGCAAAGCCTTGTACACGCTTTCAGGATTCCCGTACATTCTATCTAGTCTGTCCATTATTAATTGAACATTTTCCGGATTGAGCATTAATCCGTTCACTGCTCGCAACGCTTCGCCTTTGAGGTGCCTTTGTAGCCTATTCAAGTTTTCTAGATTCGTAAATTGTCCTGCTCGCGATGTTTGATTATAAATTTGTTTGAATCGCGGCCAACCCTTATAATCTCCCGTAAATTCGGGGAGATCTATTAAGTTCCCTTTTGATGAGGATGGCCATGCCTGTACCATCTTCCCAATACTTTCAACGAGGCGATCAATTTCGGAGGGGCGTTCGGAATCTTTCATTTCTTGTTTTTCTAGTTCCTCTTGCAGAAGTTCTAACTCTGCTTCATGTACGTCTCGTTCGTCGTCTCGCGAAGTGGATGACGATTTTCTTGCTCTTTCGATTTCCATATCCCTTATTTGTTCCTCTGCCCTCGTTAGTGCCTGTCGCAGCTTTTCTGCTTCTTTTTCCACTTTTTCTTTTGCCTTTTCGGCCTTTTCCTTTAATATTTCCGCCTTTTCCTTTGCTTTTTCGGCTTTTTCCTTCCCTGTCTTTATATCCTTCAGTAAGCGCTCTCCCTGCATCACCGCTTGCCTAGACGCTTCTACCTTTTGTCTGTCCTCTTCGCACTTGGGACAAACGTAGTCTTTGACAGCGCTCTTTAGACCTAAACACTCGAGGTGTAACCATCGGTCGCAGTTTGTAAAAATTGTGAATTTTCCCCATTCATCGTTGTTGTTACACAACCTACAGTGACCGTTGGGGTTGTTTTTGTACTCCATTTTAATCTTTCGTTTGTTACTTACTTTTGTTATCTGATCGTTCTGGAGATGGTTGTGACCGCACCGACGTTTTCGCTCGTCGCGCTGGTAGTCTTTGGTAGCGCCAGTCGGTCACCTTACACGCCTTGGATGACTGTAGCGCCGCCGCCTTCGTCTGCCGCTGCGTTGTCTAGTGCTGCGTTGTCTACCGCTGCGTTGTCTGCCGCTGCGACCGTGTGCTGTTGCGTAGTCTTCCACTACGTCCGTCTGCCGGTGTGTTTCGCTCGCCGACTTCCGCCTCCGTTAGTCCGTGCCTTCGTCGATCGACACGTCGTCTGCCGGTTGTGGAGCTCTGCGGCTGCTGATACGTTCGTCACTCGTTGTTCGCTGCTGCGTCCCTATCCGGTGTTCCGCACACGTTGGGGGTCGGGTACCACACACGCCTTCCCTTCGCGCCGCACTTCTTGTTGTAATGCGCTTCTATCGAGCTATCACTGCACTTCTGTCTCGTATACACTTCCTCCTTGTACGTTTTAACTCCAAGCACTTCTCTCGTACTGTTCTCTTCTTTCACTTCTTAGCTTCAATAACAGCTCTTCTAGATTTCGTTAATCACACAATCACTTTTGAGGTCCATTCTTTGCACGTACGCACGTAGGTTCGATTATTGTAGTTCAATTGGGGATGTATTTCTCTGTCTGTTCGCTTAACTTTTCACGCGTAATAAGCACTCTGGAGTGTTGAGAACGTCAATTCCTCTCTGGAGCCACCATTGTTGGCTGTCGCCGGAGATCCTCCGTCGCAGCGACCAGCGCCGGTGCAGTACACCGAGCTGGCTTGTTTCTCCTGAGGCTTCTCCAAGCCGGAAGAGTCTTCCGGTGGTTACGCCGTTTTTCCTTTTCTTTCCGTCAAGTAGACCGGAGGAGCCCTCCGACTAATGATCGCTATTAGCCGTCTGATGTTGTTGAATGCTGTTTATTTGGGGTAAATCGGTTTCTTAAATACTAACTTATTGCTGACTACATGTCTTATTCTATTTGCGCGTGGCTCCACGCGCCGGTCGATCTCTACGGCATAATTCGGTTTTGACCGTGGCCATCCGCTGCGCGTGGAGGTGTCGCGTTCGCAAGTGGCGTTCGCAATGTTCGGCCCATCGGGGCTACGGTTCGCGCGTGGAGGGTCATGTTCGCAAGTGGCGTTCGCGATGTTCGGCGCACCCTTTCCGTTGGCCCATCGGAGCCACGGTTTGCGCGTGGAGGGTCATGTTCGTATTTATTTTATTTATCTTTGCCCATCGGGGCCTCTAGCTAATCGTGTGTGTCAGCAACAGTATTTGACATTCAGGTACCGCAACGGCATAATTAACATGGCGGACAGCAAATCCCCTATAACACAACCAGATATACTAGACCAACCATGGTGTGCGCCTTCCGCCATCTTCTTACGTATCGCACTCTGAGATCAACACGAAGCGAATTGGTCAAAAATAATACTTGGTAAAATTTGCTGTCTTATGGTTTAAGAAGTGCAAAAGTACGACTTGTTTATTAAGTTCGTACTTCTGGGAAACTTATTGTTTATCGCAGCAAATGGTTGTTGCAATAATTATTCAGTCTCATTATATTACCGTCTCATTGCTCGTAAATAGTTTTTGACCAAACTTCTGCGCAGCTAGCACATAGTGCATAAGTCGATACAATTGTCAAAATGCGTGTCAAAACATGTCAATCTGCGCACTAGCATAATAAGTCTCGAAGTGTTGTTGTGCGGAGAAGTGCGTTCTGATTTGTTTTAGATATAATCGATGGTGGAAGTAATAATCTAAGTAAATGTAATAAAAATAATAAGAAAGAAGGTACCGATAGGCCACAACAATCGCCACTACCGCCACCGCTACCATCGAATGTATCATCACAGAGTCCGGGAGGATCGGCTACGCCGTAAGTCCGGCGATACCTCTAGCATCGTAGCGTGCACAGCATCACTTTTGCCGGCTTCAACGTCGTCCACGCCCTCCGCTACGTCGTCCGGGGTAACTTCAGTAATTTCTTCGGTGGCGACGGTAGGAAAAAGCACATGGATTGCAACAGCCTCCTCTTCCATACATTCGTTCGTGGTGCCCATGGTGGGAATGGCAACGGCCTCCTCAACGCCGTCGTCGTCGTCGTCGTCGTCGTCGTGCTTAGGAGTCGGCTCACTCGGTGTTGCCGGTCTGACGAGTTCCTCCGGATCGTAGGTTTTAGCATCCTCCTCGCGTTCGCCGCTGGCGAGGTGCCCAGTGCTGCGGCCATGCTATCGGTATTATCCCGTCGGAGCCGTCGCCTTCATCCTACTCATCAATATCATCCCTGTCCGCACTGACGGCTACCGTTAGAGGGAACATCGGTTGCCCGATGGCTGCCGTGGTGGGACCCGCCTTTACACAACTCCGCTACAGTCGTCGTCCTCGTCATATTGTTGTTTGAGCTCGGGCTCCAGCGGTAGCGGCACTGCAAGCACATCGAACAAAAGGCTCTGTATCTAGCAGTACACACTTTTATAAGCTTCATGTGGCAAATCTGTGGACACATAAGAAAGCTTCTCCTGGTGCTGCCGGGCATCACGTGAATCGCAGTGCACTGTCGTTCTTTATCGAACCGTTTATTCACGCCAAGAAGGGTTATTTTATCGGGTTTATCCGTTTCCCTTGGTGGACAAGATTTCATCTCAGATCTCTGGACGGGGTTGCTAACGAAAATGTTCAACGCCAGTCAGCCACATGTCGGCCAAACCGTGGAGGCCCGTCCAGGTGCTGATCTAATGCCCGAACGAGATGGTCCGCCAAATATTCCAGCGGCTTGTCATTCACGTGATTCAGCGCTTTGCGTAAATCTGTGAAGGGAGCTGTGGAAGACAACAATCGTTTACATTCATTCCTCCTTACCCCCTTTTGTTCATCTAGAAAACGTCACTGCGCTCTGTATCTGAAGGCGGAAACGGACGTCGATGGAAAAGAGATCATCGGGAACGCATCGTGCGTGACACGCTTCATCAAGTCGCTAATCTAATGGAGCACCTTGCCACAACACACATTTGCGACATTTGTTAGAGTTTTTTCGGCTGCTGTACGAGTTTTCGCGTGCACACGGGCAATGCCGACGGTGGGCACTACTACAGCTTCATCAAGGAGCGCAACGAGGACGGCGGATTGATTCTTAAGTGAGATGAAAATGACAGGTATAGTCCACGCGTGTCTAGATTTCGTTGGATAATTTTCATGTTAACCCCAGCATTACCTAGTTGCTGCCAGAGTAAACATGGAAAACGAACACGTTTGTTGGTGGCATAAGATAGATCTTGTTTCCCGGATAGGGGTTACAATGGTAGCAACTGATCCCGCTAGATTACCTATCGTACCTACATAACGTACAGATCGAAATGGACATTTCGAGACGAACTACGTAAGTGGGTCGGCGTTGGGAAAACGATCTTCTACCGTACTCCGTCTGATATCCCATCGCGTCATTCAGGCTAAAGCTGTTTGCTGCTGAGCACAATTGGGGCCATATGTTTAGTCGCTCTGGTCTCTATTGCCGCTAGGCTACGTTTACGAATCTCGATGCGTTGTGTTATGTAACGCCTATTTCAAGGTAGACACTTACAAACAGGCAGATCTGGATGAGCGCCATCATCAGCAACGTCGGCAAATAATTTTCGTAGAGGAACAAAGTGAGTATCACATTCCAGTCAAACGTCTTATTTAGTCGTTGTAGTTTGCGAAAATAATTAATGTTTTAATTGTAGCAGAGAATATGGCAACATGTAGAACGAATCAACCATCGGCAACACAAACTCAATCGCGTCCGGTGGATCGAACTGGTAAGCTTTGCACGAATCGAAAGAGCCATGCCTTCGTCGATATTACAGAAGTATAGAACTGATTTTATCTATTCAATTTTATAGCAGATGAAGACAACATACCACAGCGTTCGAGGTAATCATCGGCAACACAAATACAATCATTTCCAATCCCCAGTATTCCTCCCGTATGTCCGCGACGAAGATCAAAAAATGTGATCGAACGAAATGTTAAACTTTGCTTAAACCGAAAATGCGCATGTCCCCGGCGAAATAGCAGTAACATTTTACCTGTTTCTTTTTGGTCGTCTCGACTACTGTGTTGGGTCTACTGTGTTGGGTCGGTGATGTGTTATACGGAATAGGTAGAATCAGCATAGAGCCCTACAATACAGTACCTATAGTAAATACATCGGTAGCGGCTGATCCGGTAGTTACCCACATGAGTGATCGCATGACGAATAGATTTTCCTCAGCGGAAGCGTGCATTTGTATTATGAAACATAGTAGTTAAGGAAGATACAATCAAGGGCGGAAACATTGTAAGCATGTTATCAACACGCTTACCACCTGCGTCACAATCGTAACTTACAATGACCAAGCCAAGCGTTTGTCAAAATAAGTGCACCTCTAGGGCCCGAGGCCAGGGTGAAACAAAAGTAGGACGTTTTGCATGCAACTTCGCCTAGCGGGTTACTGATAGATTCTGACGCATCCATCCATTGACCAAAGTGAACGATCCGACTATGTGTGATTTGTATATGATGTTCGTTGAGAATATGAAATTGCACCTAGAGTACGATAAGGTATTGGAAGCCTCGACCATACCCCGAACCATTGCGACGGTGGTTGAAAAGGTTTTTTCAGCGACGAAAGATGATCAAACAAATGCAGCTACTCCGCTGATGATAGGCACAGCAACAGCACGTAGCCGAAGACGTTTCCAACACCAACGATACCCATGCGGCCGAAGATGGTGCCTGTACTGAATTCGGTAATTTGTCCGAGGTGAAACAAACAAGCAACAAGGATGAGGTCAACGTGATAACTAAAAGTCTCAACCAGCTCCTCCTATTGGTAAATATAGGGGGAAAAAAGTTGAAAGAAGGAGTAAAATGGTTTAACTGCAGTTGTACGTAAGCCAAAGGTAACCCAAAAGAGGAAATTTTAGCAAAAGAAAATAGAATATTCCATCGCATACAGATTTCCTGTCGTGCTAATCCGTGTAAATTGATTTAATTTAATTCCGTTAAACTTCACATCCTTTTTTTAGGCAGTCTAAGCTTCCGGGTCGCATTCGTGCCTATTATCTGCCGCCAAAACCTACGGTATGAAGTTCGTAATCATTCGGTGGAGTCATACCTTTTTAACTGATGTGCTGTTTTTAACAGCACCTTTAACATAAACCTACGATACGATAATACGATACAAACATTCTCGCTCGTGGCGAATGCAAAATAAACGCAACGTCGATCTTCTATAGTCCAACACAGACAGGGATGAGAAAATCAACAGAAGCAGTTCATCTCTGCCAAACATCATTCCCTATCCCAGCGACTCGTTCTTTGGCATAAAATCTTATCAACAGGCAGAGGAACTTGTCCGCCGTCATCAGCAGGCTGGTGGCGGAAAGTCCCAGAAACGGAGGGCTTCGCTGGAACAAGGTTCGAACCCGCTGGTGGGCACGATGCTGACGATAGCCTCGAGCTAGCTTGCCACAACAGTGCCGACCACGACCAGCCGGCGCAGGGTAGAGGGGCGGACAGGCTCTTCAATCTGGTTCCGCTGGCCGTGAAAGCGTTACAGTCGTTCTCCCGACCCGAGATGGAGCGCGCCCAGGAAAAGCACAAGGACCACTCATGGGTACTACCGCCGTTCGTGGACAACATCATGTGGAACCAGTTCATGCAGTCCAAGCTGGCCGGAGCGCTCTGGGTAAAGCTGGGCTTGCTCACCGTCTACAAAGATTTTCACGGCAAGCTGTACTACAACTATTCCAGTTGCTGCATAACCAATCGTTCGACGGCGCTGGATCAAAACGGACACGATCTACCTAGCCGAGTGGGTCATCTACATCGCCAACCCGGTTGTGTACCAGAGGTGAGTAATCGTTATTGTGGTGTACGCTGCTTTGTGTGCAAAAGTAGGTCAACCAGTGTCTCACAAACTCCGTTTCCGTCGCCACCGTGCAGATGATGGCCAACGGATTCCTGTAATCGCAGGGCTACCCAAAGCTGACTTTCCTCGATATCAACCGGCCGAGTGAAACGATCTCCAATCTGATCGATCACGTGTCGAATCGCCTCCGGACTGTGAAGATCTCGTCGGTACATTACGTGAAGACCGTCATTAACTATGTGAAAGACTTGCTGAAGCTCGGCAAGGTCAAACAGTTCTTGCAGCAGTACAACGTCACGGAGATGATCCGAACCTCTGCGACATCGAGAATACGGTCGACTGTGCGATTATCATGAGATCGAGGACCACGTCACGACCGAGTATCCGCACTGTGAGTTGTAGATGTTGCTGTGGCGGCCTGGTCGGGAAGCGGTTGTGCTCGTTCAGCACGACTTCTTCAGCTGCGCAAGTAGCTCAGAACGACGACAGTTAGCCTAGCCGATTTTTTGCTCCGCTTGACTACAAGTGGTATCTATTCCAAGCTACTACCTAGGCCTCCCTTCGAACTAACTCCAGCTGTCGAAGCAGCCTTACTAATCGAAGCACCCAATTCTCCTGCCGAAAAAACACATCTTCGCACGCCGTATCGCAGAACATCTTCACCGGGAGCTCATACATGGTGGCGGAAGATTGTTGCTTTCCCAGATTCGCGAGCAATATTGGCCACTCGACGGACGTCACCTAGTGAAAGGCGTTGTGAGACACTGCTTCCGATGCATTCGTCAGCAGCCAACACTAGCGCAGCAGCAAATTGGCCAGTTACCATCATCGCGAATCACACCAAGTCGATCGTTTTCGATCATCGGAGTGGATTATGCCGGACCAATCTACTTGCGACCGATTCATAACTTGCATACCGATTCCGTTCGTTTGCTTTGCCACGAAAGCTGTTCACTTCGAACTTGTGGGTGATTTGACCACCGCTGGTTTCTTGGCTGCACTACGACGATTTGCATCGCGAAGAGGACGTCCGTCGCATATCTACTCGGACAACGGAAAAATTTCGAGAGCGCAGCACGTGAGTTAAGCGAACTATTCGAAATGTTCCGCGATGAGGAGCAACGCAACACCATCATCTCGAATTGCGCGGAGATGGGTATCACTTGGTACTTCAGCCCGCCGAGGGCCCCGCACTTTGGTGGACTATGGGAAGCAGCAGTGAAGACGGCCAAATGACACCCCTTTCGTCAGCTAGGCAGCACAAAGTTGCCTTACGAGGGCTACATCACCGTCCTGCACCAGATCGAAGCGGCGATGAATTCTCGTCCGCTGTTACCCATGTCGGACGACCCAAACGAACTGGCCGCACTAACACCTGCACATTTTTTGATAGGCACCTCGATGAACGCGATTCCAGAGCCGGACTACACTGTCAGGAAAGCATACACGCTGAGCGATTGGCAGAAGTGGCAACTGGTCGTGCAGCACTTTTGGAAGCATTGGGCCACCGAGTACCTGCAGGAGATGCAAAGAGAAACGATGAGGACCTGCAGCACTAATGATTTCTCACCTGGTCGGCTAGTAATACTGATGGACGATGCTCTCCCGACAACCCAATGGCCACTCGCGCGGATCATCGAAACGCAAAATTGAAGTAATGCACAAAAGTGACTCTAGATGGCGCGTGAGTAATCAACATTGCCTGCTTCGCCGTCATGTCAGCTACCATAATCTCTGTTTCATTGTGTGCGCCCATGGACTGTCTAGAACCTGGTCAAGTCATTCCATGCATTTTGACAAATCGAGAAAAGAAAAATACATGAAAATTTTGACGGCTATGTTTTCTCTGTTAACTTTTGGATCGACGATGTGGATTGTCTGTTCGTAGCCCTTGTGCATTTTTTGCAAGAAGCAAATTGGTAAATTTTAGAGTACTTTTACACTCAAAAACGTTTTTAAAAGTATACACACCCCAAGTACCAGCGTTGAATCATAACTAACTCCGAATTGATTTATCAAGGACTATGGGAAGTAATTAATGAGTTGTTTTGGGGTACCAAATTTTGACGAAACGAAGAAATGGGCTTTTGATTTGTAAACAGTATTTGTTGGCTGTCGCCGGAGATCCTCCGTCGCAGCGACCAGCGCCGGTGCAGTACACCGAGCTGGCTTGTTTCTCCTGAGGCTTCTCCAAGCCGGAAGAGTCTTCCGGTGGTTACGCCGTTTTTCCTTTTCTTTCCCCTGTTTGGCTGCCACCTATAATCGTCCAACCAAGCCGTGTTCTTTGTGCGATCGGTTGGTCAGGTCGTCCGGACCGGTAACTCACGCTTTGGGTGTAAAATGCGTGAGGGATACCTAACAAGAGTGTTGGTGTAGCATTTTTGTAGCTCGCTAGATCAATGTGCGAGAAATGCTTGTAAGCTCTTTTCAATGCCCTGGCGTTAACGGTCTGCGTTGGAAGCTCGAGTTTTTGGACCGAGCGCACGTTTGATATATCAAAGAGTCGGTTGTTTGGTCCCTTTATCTTAAATGAGACTATCTGACTCGCGGGCTCACTCTGTGTGCCGCCGTTCGTCCAGTTGAGCTTAAGCGGAGCCTTCGGTCCGAATACCTTCAGCTCTTCTCTGATATTGTTAAGGATGAGACTGGTCGACGACGCAGGATCTAGTAAGGCAAATGTTTTTGTTAAGAGTATTGAGTGTGATATGTATTAGTAGCACAGCTTACGTCCGTTCGGTTTGCTGATTGATACGGAAGAGACCGAGCGTTTATTTTAGGTTCATGTCCCAACTGGCAAAATCTATTGACAGTTAGCATGCTGCTTATTTATACCGTTGAATTCACTTCTAGCGTTGCCTATATTTAACACTCCTCCTCAACGCGTAGTTGTTAATCGATAAGCTCCTCCTAAATCGTTGCAGTTAAACCTATCATGTTCACTAGTTTTTGTATCTTCATCCTAGCCAAAGGTTTCGTAAGGAGGTCAGCAATCATTTCCTCAGACGGACAATATACGCAAGTAACTTCACCTCTGTTGATTTGATCTTTAGTAAAGTGGTATCTTGTGCAAATATGCTTCGTCCTGTTGCTTAACTGTTCTCGGGCTAACAATTTGAGACAACTCTGATTATCTTCATATACCAACACTTCCTGTTCGTCGTTTAGTTCTTTAAGAAGTAATCTTAGCCAAATTGCCTCCTGAGTTGCTTCTGACAAAGCTATCAGCTCTGCTTCCGTGGTTGAGAGTGACACACAATTCTGTTTCCTACATGCCCAGCTAACTGTTCCACCATTCACTGTGAACACGTAACCACTATTCGATTTCCTATCTTGCTTGTTTTCCGCCCAATCAGAGTCGCAATATCCGATTATCCCGTCGCGTGTCCCTATCTGACTGATTCGCAAACGAAATTCTATTGTTCCCTTTAGATACCGCACAACTCTCTTCACTTCGTTCCAATCTGTTTGTGTGGGCCTATTCGTTTTTCGACTTAAGATCGAAACTGCTGCTGCTATATCTGGTCTTGTGTTAATAGCTATATACAATAGCTTACCTATCGTTTTTTTGATAATCATAGTTAGTAAGGAGCGCTTCTCCTTCTTCTTCGCGTTTAACGTAACCAGGGTCAAGAGGAATGGGGGATATCTTCGCATCGACTAAGCCGCTAGTCTTGATCACATCGCTGATGTATTTCCTTTGGCTCAGGAAGTAGTCTCCTTGTTTGTTCTTCTCTATTTCGATTCCTACAAAGAAACGAACATCCCCGATATCATTAACCTCAAATGTGCTTTTTAGACCCGCGAGTAAAGAAGAGATCATTCCTGCGTCTTCTCCTGCCACTATAAGATCGTCAACATAAAAAAGCACGTAACACCATTTATCTCGATGCCGCCTTCGATACAAACAGGTGTCCGCCAAGCAGCTGTTAAAACCTTCGCGTTTCAACTCGGCATCCAGTTTCTAATTCCAAGCTCTTGCCGCTTGTTTTAGTCCATAAAGTCCCTTATTTAATTTACATACTTTTCCACCAGCATTTACACCACACGGAGGTCGCATGTAAATCTCCTCTTCTAGCTCAGCATACAAAAATGCAGTTTTGATGTCATACTGCTTAACTGTCATGTTTCTCTTGGCTGCTACTGACATCAAAGTACGAAAAGTTGTTTGCTTGACTACTGGCGCAAACACTTCGTCGTAGTCCTTTCCGTATTGCTGGCTAAACCCTTGTGCAACTAATCGGGCTTTGTACCGACACACGTTCCCGTCTGCATCCGTTTTACATTTGTACACCCACTTGCACCCAATCGCTTTACACCCTGGTGGCAAATCTACTAATGCCCACGTCTCATTAGCATCGATCGACCCAAGCTCTTCGGCCATAGCTTGCTTCCACTGTTCAGCTTCTAAGGAAGCCATCGCCTCTGTATAACTCTTCGGTTCCTCGTTAGACAATTCCTTTTGACAAGCAGCAACCCCATCCGGTTCGTCTTCCGGACTAGCATACTCGACATCACTGCTATCATCCGACGATGTTGTGCTTGGTGCCTTTCTATTGTCAACTACGTAATCCTTATATCGCTCCGGAACTTTATGCTGACGTGTACTGCGTCTCACTGACTGGGATTCTGGTTCTCTTACAGAATTTGGTGAAGTATTTAAGCCGGCCATCGATGATGTTCTACTTACTCCAACTGTGCTATCGAATACACGCACCGATTCGCCTTCTTCCACTTGGTTGCTTTGCTCGGCATCATTGAGATCAAGCAATACTGTTGTATCACGTTTGGGAATCTGCTCACTAATTTCAGCCCCCTCGTTGATGAAAATCACATCTCGACTTTTTAACAAGCACCTTGCAGTTGGATCATACAGCCGATATCCCTTAGTGTCCTCTTCAAATCCAGTGAGCACGCACTCTCGCGATTTAGGATCCCACTTCTGTCGTTTCACCTTGGGTACCTGCACCATCGCCTTGGTGCCGAACACGCGCACATGACCAACATCAGGTTTCTTGCCACTCCACATTTCCTCCGGAGTCAAACCATGACCACTTGTTGTCGATCTGTTTATCAGATACACAGCTGTCAGCACAGCTTCCGCCAAGAATGATTTCGGCAATTTCGCTTCATATAGCATACAACGTGCTCGTTCTACTATCGTTCGATTAGCACGTTCTGCCATGCCATTCTGCTCCGGCGTGTATTCATTGGTTGTCTGATGTCGTATGCCATGCTTCTGTAAGTATACTTGGAATATTCTATTAATATACTCCTTTCCGTTGTCGGTTCGAAGAACCTTCAGTCTTCGTTCACATTGTCGTTCTACCTTTGCGTGGAAATCCATGAAACAATTTAACACTTCATCCGCTGATTTACTTTTCAGGAAATATACACACACTCGCCGCGACATATCATCGATAAACGTTATATAGTAACGATTACCTCCCAACGATGGCACTTCCATCGGACCAGAAATATCCGAGTGTATTATCTCCAGTAATCCATCAGCTCTCGTTCCACTACTACTAAAAGGCAGCCGCGTTTGCTTTCCCATAGGACAAATGCGACAATCACCGACTGAATCTTTACCGCTGATTCTCATGCCACTAACGAGACCGTTAGCCAGCTTCTGCAAGCTGTAAGCATTCAAGTGGCCTAAACGCTTGTGCCACAACTCCATCGATAGGCTTGATGAGCATGCCATAACCTTATTTCGTTCACACGTGTTCCGTTCTACTATTTTAAACAAATCGTTCTCCATCACTCCAGTCACAATAACGTCGCCATCACTGTTGATTATTCGGCATCCTTCGCTATTAAATACGACTGTGTTCCCCTTTTTCACTATTTGAGCTACTGATAGCAAATTCATCGAAAGATCAGGGACATAGCAAACGTCGCGAACCGGTAGAATACCTTCTAATTTACTCTTCGCCGGATAGATTTTCGCAGTGCCACATGCCTTGATCTGCATTGTCCTTTTGTTTGCAGCCAAGATCGTTCCATTTCTATCCTTTAAGGCTTCCAGAAGAGTAAGGTTATGCGTCATGTGCAGCGTGGCGCCAGAATCCACATACCACTCGCTCTCCGCTCCCTCACCAACACTTAGCAAAACCGCTCCCAACGCACTCGCTTTTGAACCGGTTTGGTTATCATCGCATTGTCTGGCGATGTGGCAAAATTTGTCACATTTCCAGCACTTTGGCCCTTTACGAACAACCCTTTTGTTCTGGTTCATCTGACGTGACTTATGCGTATCACCTTTCGCTACACATATTCGCTCGCTTCGGGACGATTCTTCTTCTTCTTGGAGCAAAATGGTTTTTACTGAGTCCCCCGTGATCGCTGCACCCGAATTCTTCAATGCCATCACCATCGGCTGGTAACGTTCAGGTAATCCAGCAAGGAGAAGCGCACCAACAAATCGATCTGAAATCTGAAACCCGATCGCGTTCAATTGATGGCAGGTAGAGATCATCCTGTTCGCATACGCTTCCATTGACCCGCAGCTCTCTAAGTCCGTTCTGATGAGTTTATATAGTAAACCGACTTCTCGCGTTAAACCCGTCTCTTCGAACGCATCGCATAGCTTGTTCCATGCTTCCAGAGCTGTTCTCGTATCCTTAACGTGATAGTAATTTTGCGGCTCCAACAGCAAAATTATTTTACCTCGCGCTTTCCTGTCTTTTACGGGCTCCACAGGCTCCACTGTACCGTCTGGTTTCACAATTGGCTCAACGGCGATCCAAAGGTCTTCGACCTCCAACAGAGTTTGCACCGCAAATCTCCACGTTGACCAGTTTTCACGTCCCACAAGTCGTTCGATTGTAATACTCTTATTGACTTCGGTCATCCTTCCGCTCTGGGCCCATAACCTGTTAAGAGTATTGAGTGTGATATGTATTAGTAGCACAGCTTACGTCCGTTCGGTTTGCTGGTTGATACGGAAGAGACCGAGCGTTTATTTTAGGTTCATGTCCCAACTGGCAAAATCTATTGACAGTTAGCATGCTGCTTATTTATACCGTTGAATTCACTTCTAGCGTTGCCTATATTTAACAGTTTTGACCTGACCTTGTTTTGAGTATAAGGTCACTGGAATTATTTGATAGAAAAGTTCTTGGTTTTCACGGTGGTGATTAATACGAGCGGGATTGTTTTGTATTCTTTCCACGTATTTGTGGAGGATGCTGTGGTGCCTACGCCCGCTAATCTGATGCAGTTTGTGCAGATGTTATTTTGCCTGACCAGACGCCAACGTTGTTCTATTGATTCATTCAACAATTTTGCGACAACGGGTGGTTTCGTGTGGGTTTCGGCAGATTAAGCAAAGTTTACCCCTGTCATTTGCTTCGTAGCGAACATGCGTGTTCAAGCGGTGTTTTCCTTGTTTGAATCCACCTTCATTTGCGGCTAGCACTGTTGCCAGCTCCTCTGAGGGTTTTAACCATTCCACTAGATCCCTTAGGGTAAAATTTTTGTTATCCTGTTCCCTGTCGAGTGTGCTCTTAATCCATTGGTGTCGGAGTACGACAGGTAATCTTGCGATCAGATCGTTGAGAAGTCTTTGATCGTTTAGAAACCCTTCCTGCCCTAATAGCATCATATTGTCGATAAGGTTGTGCAGGGCATTGGAAAATTCCAAGAAGGTCGAAGGATTTTCCATTGTTATATTCCTAACTGATAATAAGTCGTGCAGCAAAGCCTTGTACACGCTTTCAGGATTCCCGTACATTCTATCTAGTCTGTCCATTATTAATTGAACATTTTCCGGATTGAGCATTAATCCGTTCACTGCTCGCAATGCTTCGCATTTGAGGTGCCTTTGCAGCCTATTCAAGTTTTCTAGATTCGTAAATTGTCCGGCTCGCGATGTTTGATTATAAATTTGTTTGAATCGCGGCCAACCCTTATAATCTCCCGTAAATTCGGGGAGATCTATTAAGTCCCCTTTTGATGAGGATGGCCATGCCTGTACCATCTTCCCAATACTTTCAACGAGGCGATCAATTTCGGAGGGGCGTTCGGAATCTTTCATTTTTTGTTTTTCTAGTTCCTCTTGGAGAAGTTCTAACTCTGCTTCATGTACGTCTCGTTCGTCGTCTCGCGAAGTGGATGACGATTTTCTTGCTCTTTCGATTTCCATATCCCTTATTTGTTCCTCTGCCCTCATTAGTGCCTGTCGCAGCTTTTCTGCTTCTTTTTCCGCCTTTTCCTTTGCTTTTTCGGCTTTTTCCTTCCCTGTCTTTATATCCTTCAGTAAGCGCTCTCCCTGCATCACCGCTTGCCTAGACGCTTCTACCTTTTGTCTGTCCTCTTCGCACTTGGGACAAACGTAGTCTTTGACAGCGCTCTTTAGACCTAAACACTCGAGGTGTAACCATCGGTCGCAGTTTGTACAAATTGTGAATTTTCCCCATTCATCGTTGTTGTTACACAACCTACAGTGACCGTTGGGGTTGTTTTTGTACTCCATTTTAATCTTTCGTTTGTTACTTACTTTTGTTATCTGATCGTTCTGGAGATGGTTGTGACCGCACCGACGTTTTCGCTCGTCGCGCTGGTAGTCTTTGGTAGCGCCAGTCGGTCACCTTACACGCCTTGGATGACTGTAGCGCCGCCGCCTTCGTCTGCCGCTGCGTTGTCTAGCGCTGCGTTGTCTACCGCTGCGTTGTCTGCCGCTGCGACCGTGTGCTGCTGCGTAGTCTTCCACTACGTCCGTCTGCCGGTGTGTTTCGCCCGCCGACTTCCGCCTCCGTTAGTCCGTGCCTTCGTCGATCGACACGTCGTTTGCCGGTTGTGGAGCTCTGCGGCTGCTGATACGTTCGTCACTCGTTGTTCGCTGCTGCGTCCCTTTCCGGTGTTCCGCACACGTTGGGGGTCGGGTACCACACACGCCTTCCCTTCGCGCCGCACTTCTTGTTGTAATGCGCTTCTATCGAGCTATCACTGCACTTCTGTCTCGTATACACTTCCTCCTTGTACGTTTTAACTCCAAGCACTTCTCTCGTACTGTTCTCTTCTTTCACTTCTTAGCTTCAATAACAGCTCTTCTAGATTTCGTTAATCACACAATCACTTTTGAGGTCCATTCTTTGCACGTACGCACGTAGGTTCGATTATTGTAGTTCAATTGGGGATGTATTTCTCTGTCTGTTCGCTTAACTTTTCACGCGTAATAAGCACTCTGGAGTGTTGAGAACGTCAATTCCTCTCTGGAGCCACCATTGTTGGCTGTCGCCGGAGATCCTCCGTCGCAGCGACCAGCGCCGGTGCAGTACACCGAGCTGGCTTCCCTAGTACCAAAATCATGCAACGCGGATTAAACGTGCTACATTTCCCATACAAACTGGCTCTGCTTCACCCCGTTCCTCCCATTCTTTCCATATTGCACCCCCCGCTAGCCTACAAAGCGAGCGGACTTGCAACTTCACCCGCTTGTATCGTAGAGCCATCACTATCCCACACACACACATCATTCGGTAGTTTGACAACTCAGTTTTGTTTTGATCTTGAAAGAGGTGAAAGTGGTGCTGATCAGTGCAGACTAAAACAGTGAAATATGTGTAAATTAAGTGTTTAACGGTGATAAAAATGTGTTTTAAAGTGTCCAAGGCTCAAGGAAAGGTAAGTATGAACGAAATAATAATGTTCTAGATGTTTTTTTCTTCTACAGCAGCGAAGCGGAATAGGCATCATCCAGTGACATCATCATCATCCGGCTGTGCTGCAGCTCAGGCCTCGAAAAAGTGAAATCCAAATGTGAAATTCGTGTTATTGTGTTATCTTTAAGTCGATTACAGCAAAATATACGTGTTTAAAACTGAAAAGTGTGTACGTGTGTTTATTTTTGTGTAGGAAATATTTCATCGACGCGTCCGCTTGATGGGAATGATGACAGAATTCATCGCATGATTAAAAACATCGCATTGACGCATGACATACGTGCAACGGCGGGTAGCAGGGGAACGCGACGTTGCTGGTTTACTCCGTTCGCGTCTTCCATCGGAGCTCTCTTCATAGTATGAACGGAGCTCCGTTGATCGCGCAACATGGCCAAAAATGTTCCTCGGGTTGTTTCTCCTGAGGCTTCTCCAAGCCTGAAGAGTCTTCCGGTGGTTACGCCGTTTTTCCTTTTCTTTCCGTCAAGTAGACCGGAGCAGCCCTCCGACTAATGATCGCTATTAGCCGTCTGATGTTGTTGAATGCTGTTTATTTGGGGTAAATCGGTTTCTTAAATACTAACTTATTGCTGACTACATGTCTTATTCTATTTGCGCGTGGCTCCACGCGCCGGTCGATCTCTACGGCATTATTCGGTTTTGACCGTGGCCATCCGCTGCGCGTGGAGGTGTCGCGTTCGCAAGTGGCGTTCGCAATGTTCGGCCCATCGGGGCTACGGTTCGCGCGTGGAGGGTCATGTTCGCAAGTGGCGTTCGCGATGTTCGGCGCACCCTTTCCGTTGGCCCATCGGAGCCACGGTTTGCGCGTGGAGGGTCATGTTCGTATTTATTTTATTTATCTTTGCCCATCGGGGCCTCTAGCTAATCGTGTGCGTCAGCAACAGTATTTGACATTCAGGTACCGCAACGGCATAATTAACATGGCGGACAGCAAATCCCCTATAACACAACCAGATATACTAGACCAACCATGGTGTGCGCCTTCCGCCATCTTCTTACGTATCGCACTCTGAGATCAACACGAAGCGAATTGGTCAAAAATAATACTTGGTAAAATTTGCTGTCTTATGGTTTAAGAAGTGCAAAAGTACTTGTTTATTAAGTTCGTACTTCTGGGAAACTTATTGTTTATCGCAGCAAATGGTTGTTGCAATAATTATTCAGTCTCATTATATTACCGTCTCATTGCTCGTAAATAGTTTTTGACCAAACTTCTGCGCAGCTAGCACATAGTGCATAAGTCGATACAATTGTCAAAATGCGTGTCAAAACATGTCAATCTGCGCACTAGCATAATAAGTCTCGAAGTGTTGTTGTGCGGAGAAGTGCGTTCTGATTTGTTTTAGATATAATCGATGGTGGAAGTAATAATCTAAGTAAATGTAATAAAAATAATAAGAAAGAAGGTACCGCTAGGCCACAACAATCGCCACTACCGCCACCGCTACCATCGAATGTGTTATGGGCGATAACGGCAACCTGGTTGTCCTATCCTTGGGCTCGCAATGATGAGCGATCATCATTGAGTGATGCCGCACAGCGAGGATTGAAGAGTGCCCGAGCACGATCGATCCGACGATCATCAAGTATGACCCGACGCCTGAGGTCACGGGAGTTCGCGTCTTCTGTATCCGACCGCCGATCCGGGTAGACGTGCCGTTTTTCGTCTCTGCGTTTTAGTGTGTTATAATGTGTAATTCGTTCTTTACAATAAAAGTGTGTTAACGTTTAAACCACAACAGTTGGCGACGAAGATTTTAAAACGTTTTTTTTAATGTGAAGTGAACTCCGCGTTCAACAAAAATTCCGCCGGCACGGAAGCGTCGCAGGATGAGCCAGGAGCAAGAAGAACGAAGAGCGTCACAAGTATGGCCGAACGCAATGGCCCAGGCGACCGCACACGCACCAACGCAAGAAGCGAGTCAACTTCCGGAGGCTCCGCCGATACAGTTCGCACAAAATAATGGTGCCGCTCCACCATTTTTGATGCCATCGGTGCAGAACAACCTGCAAATGCCACACGACAATTCGGCAACGGCACAAATTTTGCAGCTTATGCAGCAACAGCTGGCGCAGCAACAACAAATTTTGTTGCAATTCATGCAGCAAACGAACGCGCCCAATGAGAAAATGCCACAAGAGCAAATTTTGGATTCCTTGTGCGGCCACATAAAGGAGTTCAGATGCGATGCTGAGACCGGCATGACGTTCGCTGCCTGGTATGCAAGGTACGAAGACCTGTTCCAGAAGGACGCTGCACGGTTGAAAGACGAGGCAAAAGTACGCTTAATGATGAGAAAATTGGGAACACCAGAACACGACCGGTACACGAGCTTTATTCTCCCAAACCATCCGCGTGATTTCTCACTGCAAGAAACGGTTGCCAAGTTGACCACCTTATTCGGCACGAAGGAATCCTTGCTCCACAGACGGTTTAAGTGCTTGAAGTTAACCAAACTACGTAGTGAGGATTTCGTCACTTTCGCGTGTCGGGTGAACCGTGGCATCGTAGATTTCGAGTTGGGAAAGCTGACCGAAGAACAACTAAAATGTTTAGTGTTCGTTTGCGGTATGAAGGACGAGGAAGACATTGAGTTTCGCACGCGGCTGTTACATCGTATCGAGGAGAATCATGCAGTAACCCTTGACCAACTTTCCGCAGAATGTCAACGCATGACAAATTTGCGTCAGGATAGTGCAATGATTGAACGCGACCGCAGTGAACAAGTTCTTTCCGTTCAACGTAGTTTCCATCGACCACACCGCCCGTCTCATCACACCAACGAGAAGCGTGCAGACAAACCCAGCCGACCATGCTGGTTATGTGGATCCCTGCATTGGACTCGCGAATGCACGTTCAAGACGCACACGTGCACACAATGCGGATCGGTCGGCCATCGCAAAGGGTTTTGTAAGCAGCAAAGGAGCAGGAAGCAGCACCATCGGAAAAAGTATCTCCCGAGACGAGCCAACATGCGCAGTATCACTGTCAACGTGAACAGTCTACGTCACCGAAGGAAGTTTTTATCGTGTACGATTAACGGCATCCAAATTCGGCTCCAACCGGATACTGCATCAGACATCACTGTGATTAGTCGTCAGCTTTGGAAGCGCATCGGAAGACCACGACTAACACCACCATCCGTAACTGCAAGATCAGCGTCCGGTAACAAACTCGAAATTGCTGGCGAATTTCGAGCAACGGTTGAAATTAACGAGCAGAAGAAGCAAGCTGTAATTTTCGTAGCAGAAGCAGAGTTAGCCTTGCTGGGAATCGACCTAGCAGAATCGTTTTCCTTATGGTCCGTCCCTATCGACCAGCTGTGTAACAAAATTGCCAGTGCAACGAGCGTTCCAGAGGGAATAGTGCGAAAATTTTCAAACCTGTTTAAACCAACCATGGGTTTTTGCGTGAAAACTGAGATTACGCTAAACCTAAAGCCGGACTACCGTCCTATTTTCTGCCCGAAACGACCAGTGGCTTACGCCATGCGCGATGCAGTGGACACCGAACTGGAAAGACTCCAGCGTCTCAACATCATCACTCCAGTCCAGCACTCCGAGTGGGCAGCCCCGATTGTAGTCGTGCGGAAGTCGAATGGTCAAATAAGGATCTGCGGCGACTATTCGACAGGCCTCACATCCGACATCCTCATGATTACCCGCTACCGCTGCCACAGGACATCTTGGCAAGGCTGGGTAACTCAACGATTTTTAGTCAAATTGACTTATCCGATGCTTTTTTGCAGGTCCCCATCGCTGAGCAAAGTCGTCGCATGCTCACTATTAACACACACAAGGGGTTGTACCTGTATAATCGCCTGCCACCAGGGATTAAAATAGCACCAGGTGCATTCCAGCAACTCATGGACCAAATGCTTGCTGGAATGGAACGTGTCTCAAGCTACATGGACGATGTTATCATTGGAGGACGAACACAGAAGGAACATGACGATACACTAAATGAGACCCTGAGGCGCATTCAAGAATACGGTTTCACTATTCGCCCGGACAAGTGTTCGTTCAACAAACACCAGGTACGCTATCTTGGGCATATAGTCGACAATCACGGTATCCGTCCAGACCCTGCCAAAATAGCCGCCATAAGAGATCTTCCCGCGCCAACCGACGTTAGTGGCGTACGTTCGTTCCTAGGCGCCATTAATTTCTACGGAAGATTCATTCCTAACATGCGCAGGCTTCGTTATCCTTTGGATAACCTATTAAAGGAAGGAAACGTTTTCAAGTGGTCCCCAGAGTGTCAAAAGGCCTTCGAGCAGTTCAAAACGTTACTAGCCTCCGAACTGCTCTTGACGCACTACGATCCAAAGCTTGAGATCGTCATATCTGCCGATGCATCATCCATCGGATTAGGCGCAACCATAAGTGTGAAATATTTCAAGTGTTTCACGCAAACGCCATCTATCGGATAAAATAAGTAAACACGAAATAATGCGCAGATTAAATACTTGTGACATCTAGGTAGTAATAGCGGATAAACTTAAAGAAATATGGAGGAACCACGCGGTCGTTAGGCATCGCTAATGTAACATGTACACGTAGAGGGTGGTTGAAGTAAAATAAAATAGTCTGGCACTTGCCAACAAGGAAAGCCAACTCTACGAGTTATATTTCCCGGTACGTCTGCTTGTTAATCGCACAGAAGTCCTTCTAGGTAGCAACTGTGCGACACTAACAGGCTATAAGGCAAGACCGAATAAAATAGTGGCAAGTCAATATTTTTGAAGGAAACTTTGTCCGAAGGTTTCCGGTCTTTTTAAAGACCCAAGCAAAAATATAACCTCCCGGATTCTCAGGCACACAGCACATCATATCACATGGCGACCGTGACGGTGTGATTCTTCATCACGGAAGACGGAACCGAAAACCAGCGGAACAGGATGATTCCCTAATCAAGGAAGGCTTATCCAAGCGATCCACCACGAATTGGAAAAGTTGGAAGCAGCTCCTCATCGCTCGCCGTGCCTGTAAGTGTGAGAAGAAGGGCGAAAACAGTGTAGAGTGAAAAGTGTAAGACAGGAGTGGCTAACGAAGCAAAAAAGACATTAGCAGTAAAAAAAAAAAAATATAATAATGATAAAAAAAGAAACAACAGTGTAGTGAAGAACCAAAAAGTGAAAAAAAATACAAACAAACATAAAAAAAAAACAGTGCAGTAAAAGTTGAAAAAAAACCAATCAATAAATTATCATCGAATAGTGAAACAAAAAAAAAAAAAAAAAAAAAAGCAACAGTGAAAAACAATACAAAGAACAATGTATCATCGTATTAACGACAGTGAAAAAGGAAACCTAAATTAAATCAGCATCGAGAACAATAAAGTGGACTTCAGTGCAACATTTCTACTCTTCAACGCAACGGGAATGTCGAATACATCAGCAGCGAAACAGCCAGAGACAACACGGTGGCAGAACAACGACTAAGACGCGCGAGAAGGTTTGGTCCAACTGTGCAAAAACAAAAAAAAAATCAACAAAAAGGTACATATATAGCTATAAGGATACACACCAAGAAATAAGAAAAAATGACCTAAATTAAATGTTCGATCCAGAAAAAGAATTAGAAAAATTGAAAAATATCCTCCTAAGGCTAAGAAATTCAAAAAAAATATATAGAACAGCTACATTTTCCACGCTCACAAAATCGGTAGAAGAAAGTTTGAAGAAATTTGAGATCAATTTGAAAAAGAATACGAGCAAATACAATGAAGAAGAAATTATCATACTGACATTAAAAGCAAAAAATCTAAGAGATAACATATTCGAGGTGATCAGACTGCAACAACTCAAACCGCACCACATTTCATTTAAATACCTGGTACATTGTATAATTTCACTTCTTGGATCACATAAAAAACACAGAAAAATGGCAAATATCACAGAAACACTCAACGTTGTGACCAATTTAGTACCCAGCTATGATGGAAACAACGATAAACTTACCAACATTGTAAGGGCTTTGAAGGCTTGCAGTGCTCTAGTCACTGAAGTTAACCAAGGGATAGTTATACAAGTTATACTATCTAAACTTGAGGGAAAGGCCAGTGAACTTTTCACAACAACTCCTGGCACTATAGACGAAATCATCCAACGGCTTACCGAAAAATTTTCTATCAAAACGGAGCCGCAAACGGTATTCATCAAGCTGAATAATACCAAACAGAAGGGAAATTTCAGTACCTTTGCCGATGAAGTCGAAAAACTATCGACAATGCTTGAAAAAGCATACATCAACAACAGAGTACCAGAGGAAGCTGCAAAGGCACTTGCCACTAAAGCAGGTATAAATGCTCTCATAATGGGTGCGAAGAATGAAGATACTAGAAATACTATAAAATTCAACAAATGTGACACTTTAACAAAAGCAGTCCAAGTAGCTACCGAAAATGAAGACACGGTGGAAAGTATTGCTGCTACAAATGTATATTATGCTCAACAACGAGCTGATGGTGACGAACGGAGAAATCGGATTCCGAACAATCAGTTTCACCAAAGGAATCCTAATAATGGAAGGTATAGGTATGGAGGTCCATCTGATAACGAGTACAGGGGTGCAGCGTACTACAGAGGTAATGTCAGACCCTATTGGTCTGATAGAAATCTTCCAAGAAGACAAATGGAACCGGTGTACAATAGAGGAAGAGGTAACTACAGGCAAAATTTTCCTCCAAGACAAAACAATAATTATCCACGATACAATACGTATGCTGTGGAAACCACTGAAGCCACACAACAAATCGAGGGCCAGAACCACCCTTTAGGGGTGACGACAAGACAGCTTACACAATAAATGTAACTGTCTCTAATTTTGTGCGTATCAAAGTAGGTTTAGCAAAGGAAAAATGTAATCTACTAATTGATAGTGGATCAGATATATCTGTTTTTAAAGTGACTAAAGTAAATCCAGACCAAATCTGCTACCCATCAGAAAAATGCCGAATAAAAGGCATAGGAGAAGGAAATGTGCTATCACTAGCAAGTACACATTCCTCAATAGTTATTGAAGGGAACTCAATTCCACACACTTTTCAAATAGTCGGAGAAGATTTTCCCATACCAACTGATGGAATACTAGGCAGAGATTTTTTGACGAAGTATAAATGTAGGATAGATTATGAACTTTGGATGTCATTCTTAGTATATCAGGATAACATTTTAAGCATTCCTATAGAAGACAACATCGAGGGAGCAATTTTAATACCTCCAAGATGTGAAGTAATTAGAAAAATATTAAGTTTAACAAATATCACGGAGGACCAAGTAGTAAGTCCTGGAATAATAAGCGAAGGAATTCTACTAGGCAGTAGCATAGTAAACAAAAATAATCCCTACGTAAAAATAATTAACACACTTAATGATGCAGTGCTCATAAAAAAATTCAAAATTAAAACTTTACCACTAAAGGAATTTGAGATTTTAACAGCAAGTAATCAGGAAAGAGGAACTATTAATAGAAGTAAAACAATAGTCAGTCAACTTCAAGTAGGGAACATATCCATAAACGCAAAAAATCAATTTGAAAAATTAATATCAAAATATAGTGAGATATTTCACTTATCAAATGATAAATTATCGCACAACAATTTTTACAGACAGCAAATCAATCTGGCAGACCCTACACCGGTGTACACCCCAAATTATAAGCAAATCCATGCTCAAGCCCCTGAAATAAAAAAGCAAATTGATAAGATGTTAGCTGATGGCATAATTGAGCACTCAGTATCACATTATAATTCTCCCATTTTACTAGTACCAAAAAAATCATCATCAGAAAACAAATGGCGATTAGTAGTTGATTTTCGGCAACTTAACAAAAAGTTGCTTCCAGATAAATTCCCACTGCCAAGAATCGATTCAATATTGGATCAACTTGGAAGAGCAAAATATTTTAGCACATTAGACCTTATGTCCGGATTTCATCAAATACCATTATCTCAAGAATCAAAAAAATATACCGCCTTTTCCAGTACAGATGGCCATTTTCAGTTTAACAGATTGCCATTCGGGCTAAACATATCACCCAACAGCTTTCAGCGAATGATGACCATAGCAATGGCAGGTCTATCACCAGAATGTGCGTTCGTTTATGTGGACGACATTGTAGTAGTTGGTTGTTCAGAAAACCATCACTTGAAAAATTTAGAAAATACATTTGAAAGATTAAAATACTACAACCTTAAACTTAACCCAGAAAAGTGTTATTTTTTTAAAACAGAGGTAACCTACCTTGGACACAAAATAACTGATAAAGGAATATTACCGGATGAATCAAAGTTCGATAGCATAAAGAAATATCCCATACCAACAGATGCAGATGCGGTTAGAAGATATGTAGCTTTTTGCAACTACTATCGGAAGTTCATACCTAATTTTTCACAAAAAGCACAACCATTAAACAGATTGCTCAAGAAAAACATGCCATTTGTATGGAACAAAGAGTGCCAATCAGCTTTTGATTATCTAAAGGAAGCGCTTATAGACCCCAAAATCTTACAATACCCAGATTTCAACAAAGAATTTATTCTTACAACAGATGCTTCGACAACAGCATGTGGCGCAGTGTTGTCGCAAGACCACGACGGAAAGGATCTACCAATTGCCTTTGCAAGCAGAACATTCACAAAAGGGGAACTCAATAAGGCTATTATTGAAAAAGAATTAGCCGCTATTCATTGGGCAATTCTCTATTTTAAGCCATACCTGTATGGTAAAAGGTTTAAAATTAAAACAGACCATAGACCTTTGGTCTATCTGTTTAGTATGAAAAATCCGTCATCCAAGCTCACACGGATGCGACTAGATTTGGAGGAATATGATTTCGACGTTGAATACGTCAAAGGGAAGCAGAATGTGGTAGCGGACGCTTTGTCACGCATCAAGATCTCATCAGAAGAAATAAAAACCATCAATGTGATCACAAGAAGCATGACAAAACCCGTGTCTACGGATAAAGCGGCAGAAAAAACATTGCAGACTGATCATCTCAAAATGTGGAATGCTCTAACCTTTGAAGAAGTCAAAAATTTACCAAAACTGGAAGTAAAGTTGAAAAGAAACGAAAATACAATAGAATTAATAGCAACAGTTTCGGACAAAAAGAGGATTAAGGAAATATTTAAACTAAAAGATTACTTTCTACAAAAACCACAAGAAAAGGACCTCCTATTAGTAGGAGATATCCAAAACAAGGCGGAAATATGTGCATTAGACCAATTATTTCAGAAAATTGAAGTAGAAGCAAAACATAAGAACATAGAAAAACTAGCCATGTCCATCAATGATGAGATATTTGATGACATCCCATTAGAGGGACTGAAACAAAGGATGAACAAGAAATTGAAGAAATTACAAATAATACTATACGAGAGGCAAAAAACAATAACGGATCGAACAGAAATCTCTGAGATTCTCGAGAGAGCTCATAACTCTCCAACTGGTGGTCATTTAGGTCAGTGCAAAATGTACAAAAAGTTAAAAAAAGAAGTCACTTGGAATAATATGAAGAAAACCACAAAAGAATTCGTAGAAAAATGTACATTGTGTAAGCTCAACAAACACCATAGAAAGCCAATAGAAAGATTTATAAAAACAGATACACCACAATCATCATTTCAAATAATTTCAATAGACACAGTTGGACCATTTCAAAAAACGCAAAGCAACAATAGATATGCCGTGACAATCCAATGTAACCTCACGAAACACATAACAGTGATACCTACACAAAACAAGGAAGCAAAAACAATTGCAAAAGCTGTGGTAGAAAAATTTATCCTTATATATGGAACAAACATTGAGGAAATCAGGACCGATATGGGTACCGAGTATAAGAACGAATTATTTGAGGAAATCTCAAAATTACTGCATTATAAACACAAATTTTCAACGCCATATCATCCACAAACCATAGGCGCTTTAGAAAGGAACCATAAATGCCTTAATGAGTTCTTACGAATTTTCACAAATGAACATAAAGATGATTGGGACGAGTGGGTATCTTTTTACGCATTTTCATATAATACAACACCAAATTTAGAACACGGATATTCACCCTTTGAGTTGATTTTTGGAAAAAACGAAAAATTACGTCATGAAATAGTAAATGATAAAAATCCTATATACAACTATGACAATTACGCAATAGAACTTAAAACAAAACTACGCATAGCACACGAAAGAACCAGAAACTATTTAGAAAGAGAAAAGATTAAGAGAGTTGAAAACCAAAATCATCTAAACCCAAATAAATTACAAGTAGGAGATGAAATAGCCATAACTAACGAAAATAGAAAAAAATTAGACCCTACACAGTTACAGAAATTCAGGAACCAAACCTCGTAATAAAAAACGAACTAGGCGTCCAACAAATTATACACAAGAACAGAGCTATTAAACTTTAGAATGTCTTCACTACAAAATGTTCCGTTACGACATTCTTTTTAGGAAGGGAGGTGTGAAATATTTCAAGTGTTTCACGCAAACGCCATCTATCGGATAAAATAAGTAAACACGAAATCATGCGCAGATTAAATACTTGTGACATCTAGGTAGTAATAGCGGATAAACTTAAAGAAATATGGAGGAACCACGCGGTCGTTAGGCATCGCTAATGTAACATGTACACGTAGAGGGTGGTTGAAGTAAAATAAAATAGTCTGGCACTTGCCAACAAGGAAAGCCAACTCTACGAGTTATATTTCCCGGTACGTCTGCTTGTTAATCGCACAGAAGTCCTTCTAGGTAGCAACTGTGCGACACTAACAGGCTATAAGGCAAGACCGAATAAAATAGTGGCAAGTCAATATTTTTGAAGGAAACTTTGTCCGAAGGTTTCCGGTCTTTTTAAAGACCCAAGCAAAAATATAACCTCCCGGATTCTCAGGCACACAGCACATCATATCACATGGCGACCGTGACGGTGTGATTCTTCATCACGGAAGACGGAACCGAAAACCAGCGGAACAGGATGATTCCCTAATCAAGGAAGGCTTATCCAAGCGATCCACCACGAATTGGAAAAGTTGGAAGCAGCTCCTCATCGCTCGCCGTGCCTGTAAGTGTGAGAAGAAGGGCGAAAACAGTGTAGAGTGAAAAGTGTAAGACAGGAGTGGCTAACGAAGCAAAAAAGACATTAGCAGTAAAAAAAAAAAAAATATAATAATGATAAAAAAAGAAACAACAGTGTAGTGAAGAACCAAAAAGTGAAAAAAAAATACAAACAAACATAAAAAAAAACAGTGCAGTAAAAGTTGAAAAAAAACCAATCAATAAATTATCATCGAATAGTGAAACAAAAAAAAAAAAAAAAAAAAAAAAGCAACAGTGAAAAACAATACAAAGAACAATGTATCATCGTATTAACGACAGTGAAAAAGGAAACCTAAATTAAATCAGCATCGAGAACAATAAAGTGGACTTCAGTGCAACATTTCTACTCTTCAACGCAACGGGAATGTCGAATACATCAGCAGCGAAACAGCCAGAGACAACACGGTGGCAGAACAACGACTAAGACGCGCGAGAAGGTTTGGTCCAACTGTGCAAAAACAAAAAAAAAATCAACAAAAAGGTACATATATAGCTATAAGGATACACACCAAGAAATAAGAAAAAATGACCTAAATTAAATGTTCGATCCAGAAAAAGAATTAGAAAAATTGAAAAATATCCTCCTAAGGCTAAGAAATTCAAAAAAAATATATAGAACAGCTACATTTTCCACGCTCACAAAGTCGGTAGAAGAAAGTTTGAAGAAATTTGAGATCAATTTGAAAAAGAATACGAGCAAATACAATGAAGAAGAAATTATCATACTGACATTAAAAGCAAAAAATCTAAGAGATAACATATTCGAGGTGATCAGACTGCAACAACTCAAACCGCACCACATTTCATTTAAATACCTGGTACATTGTATAATTTCACTTCTTGGATCACATAAAAAACACAGAAAAATGGCAAATATCACAGAAACACTCAACGTTGTGACCAATTTAGTACCCAGCTATGATGGAAACAACGATAAACTTACCAACATTGTAAGGGCTTTGAAGGCTTGCAGTGCTCTAGTCACTGAAGTTAACCAAGGGATAGTTATACAAGTTATACTATCTAAACTTGAGGGAAAGGCCAGTGAACTTTTCACAACAACTCCTGGCACTATAGACGAAATCATCCAACGGCTTACCGAAAAATTTTCTATCAAAACGGAGCCGCAAACGGTATTCATCAAGCTGAATAATACCAAACAGAAGGGAAATTTCAGTACCTTTGCCGATGAAGTCGAAAAACTATCGACAATGCTTGAAAAAGCATACATCAACAACAGAGTACCAGAGGAAGCTGCAAAGGCACTTGCCACTAAAGCAGGTATAAATGCTCTCATAATGGGTGCGAAGAATGAAGATACTAGAAATACTATAAAATTCAACAAATGTGACACTTTAACAAAAGCAGTCCAAGTAGCTACCGAAAATGAAGACACGGTGGAAAGTATTGCTGCTACAAATGTATATTATGCTCAACAACGAGCTGATGGTGACGAACGGAGAAATCGGATTCCGAACAATCAGTTTCACCAAAGGAATCCTAATAATGGAAGGTATAGGTATGGAGGTCCATCTGATAACGAGTACAGGGGTGCAGCGTACTACAGAGGTAATGTCAGACCCTATTGGTCTGATAGAAATCTTCCAAGAAGACAAATGGAACCGGTGTACAATAGAGGAAGAGGTAACTACAGGCAAAATTTTCCTCCAAGACAAAACAATAATTATCCACGATACAATACGTATGCTGTGGAAACCACTGAAGCCACACAACAAATCGAGGGCCAGAACCACCCTTTAGGGGTGACGACAAGACAGCTTACACAATAAATGTAACTGTCTCTAATTTTGTGCGTATCAAAGTAGGTTTAGCAAAGGAAAAATGTAATCTACTAATTGATAGTGGATCAGATATATCTGTTTTTAAAGTGACTAAAGTAAATCCAGACCAAATCTGCTACCCATCAGAAAAATGCCGAATAAAAGGCATAGGAGAAGGAAATGTGCTATCACTAGCAAGTACACATTCCTCAATAGTTATTGAAGGGAACTCAATTCCACACACTTTTCAAATAGTCGGAGAAGATTTTCCCATACCAACTGATGGAATACTAGGCAGAGATTTTTTGACGAAGTATAAATGTAGGATAGATTATGAACTTTGGATGTCATTCTTAGTATATCAGGATAACATTTTAAGCATTCCTATAGAAGACAACATCGAGGGAGCAATTTTAATACCTCCAAGATGTGAAGTAATTAGAAAAATATTAAGTTTAACAAATATCACGGAGGACCAAGTAGTAAGTCCTGGAATAATAAGCGAAGGAATTCTACTAGGCAGTAGCATAGTAAACAAAAATAATCCCTACGTAAAAATAATTAACACACTTAATGATGCAGTGCTCATAAAAAAATTCAAAATTAAAACTTTACCACTAAAGGAATTTGAGATTTTAACAGCAAGTAATCAGGAAAGAGGAACTATTAATAGAAGTAAAACAATAGTCAGTCAACTTCAAGTAGGGAACATATCCATAAACGCAAAAAATCAATTTGAAAAATTAATATCAAAATATAGTGAGATATTTCACTTATCAAATGATAAATTATCGCACAACAATTTTTACAGACAGCAAATCAATCTGGCAGACCCTACACCGGTGTACACCCCAAATTATAAGCAAATCCATGCTCAAGCCCCTGAAATAAAAAAGCAAATTGATAAGATGTTAGCTGATGGCATAATTGAGCACTCAGTATCACATTATAATTCTCCCATTTTACTAGTACCAAAAAAATCATCATCAGAAAACAAATGGCGATTAGTAGTTGATTTTCGGCAACTTAACAAAAAGTTGCTTCCAGATAAATTCCCACTGCCAAGAATCGATTCAATATTGGATCAACTTGGAAGAGCAAAATATTTTAGCACATTAGACCTTATGTCCGGATTTCATCAAATACCATTATCTCAAGAATCAAAAAAATATACCGCCTTTTCCAGTACAGATGGCCATTTTCAGTTTAACAGATTGCCATTCGGGCTAAACATATCACCCAACAGCTTTCAGCGAATGATGACCATAGCAATGGCAGGTCTATCACCAGAATGTGCGTTCGTTTATGTGGACGACATTGTAGTAGTTGGTTGTTCAGAAAACCATCACTTGAAAAATTTAGAAAATACATTTGAAAGATTAAAATACTACAACCTTAAACTTAACCCAGAAAAGTGTTATTTTTTTAAAACAGAGGTAACCTACCTTGGACACAAAATAACTGATAAAGGAATATTACCGGATGAATCAAAGTTCGATAGCATAAAGAAATATCCCATACCAACAGATGCAGATGCGGTTAGAAGATATGTAGCTTTTTGCAACTACTATCGGAAGTTCATACCTAATTTTTCACAAAAAGCACAACCATTAAACAGATTGCTCAAGAAAAACATGCCATTTGTATGGAACAAAGAGTGCCAATCAGCTTTTGATTATCTAAAGGAAGCGCTTATAGACCCCAAAATCTTACAATACCCAGATTTCAACAAAGAATTTATTCTTACAACAGATGCTTCGACAACAGCATGTGGCGCAGTGTTGTCGCAAGACCACGACGGAAAGGATCTACCAATTGCCTTTGCAAGCAGAACATTCACAAAAGGGGAACTCAATAAGGCTATTATTGAAAAAGAATTAGCCGCTATTCATTGGGCAATTCTCTATTTTAAGCCATACCTGTATGGTAAAAGGTTTAAAATTAAAACAGACCATAGACCTTTGGTCTATCTGTTTAGTATGAAAAATCCGTCATCCAAGCTCACACGGATGCGACTAGATTTGGAGGAATATGATTTCGACGTTGAATACGTCAAAGGGAAGCAGAATGTGGTAGCGGACGCTTTGTCACGCATCAAGATCTCATCAGAAGAAATAAAAACCATCAATGTGATCACAAGAAGCATGACAAAACCCGTGTCTACGGATAAAGCGGCAGAAAAAACATTGCAGACTGATCATCTCAAAATGTGGAATGCTCTAACCTTTGAAGAAGTCAAAAATTTACCAAAACTGGAAGTAAAGTTGAAAAGAAACGAAAATACAATAGAATTAATAGCAACAGTTTCGGACAAAAAGAGGATTAAGGAAATATTTAAACTAAAAGATTACTTTCTACAAAAACCACAAGAAAAGGACCTCCTATTAGTAGGAGATATCCAAAACAAGGCGGAAATATGTGCATTAGACCAATTATTTCAGAAAATTGAAGTAGAAGCAAAACATAAGAACATAGAAAAACTAGCCATGTCCATCAATGATGAGATATTTGATGACATCCCATTAGAGGGACTGAAACAAAGGATGAACAAGAAATTGAAGAAATTACAAATAATACTATACGAGAGGCAAAAAACAATAACGGATCGAACAGAAATCTCTGAGATTCTCGAGAGAGCTCATAACTCTCCAACTGGTGGTCATTTAGGTCAGTGCAAAATGTACAAAAAGTTAAAAAAAGAAGTCACTTGGAATAATATGAAGAAAACCACAAAAGAATTCGTAGAAAAATGTACATTGTGTAAGCTCAACAAACACCATAGAAAGCCAATAGAAAGATTTATAAAAACAGATACACCACAATCATCATTTCAAATAATTTCAATAGACACAGTTGGACCATTTCAAAAAACGCAAAGCAACAATAGATATGCCGTGACAATCCAATGTAACCTCACGAAACACATAACAGTGATACCTACACAAAACAAGGAAGCAAAAACAATTGCAAAAGCTGTGGTAGAAAAATTTATCCTTATATATGGAACAAACATTGAGGAAATCAGGACCGATATGGGTACCGAGTATAAGAACGAATTATTTGAGGAAATCTCAAAATTACTGCATTATAAACACAAATTTTCAACGCCATATCATCCACAAACCATAGGCGCTTTAGAAAGGAACCATAAATGCCTTAATGAGTTCTTACGAATTTTCACAAATGAACATAAAGATGATTGGGACGAGTGGGTATCTTTTTACGCATTTTCATATAATACAACACCAAATTTAGAACACGGATATTCACCCTTTGAGTTGATTTTTGGAAAAAACGAAAAATTACGTCATGAAATAGTAAATGATAAAAATCCTATATACAACTATGACAATTACGCAATAGAACTTAAAACAAAACTACGCATAGCACACGAAAGAACCAGAAACTATTTAGAAAGAGAAAAGATTAAGAGAGTTGAAAACCAAAATCATCTAAACCCAAATAAATTACAAGTAGGAGATGAAATAGCCATAACTAACGAAAATAGAAAAAAATTAGACCCTATATTCAAAGGACCCTACACAGTTACAGAAATTCAGGAACCAAACCTCGTAATAAAAAACGAACTAGGCGTCCAACAAATTATACACAAGAACAGAGCTATTAAACTTTAGAATGTCTTCACTACAAAATGTTCCGTTACGACATTCTTTTTAGGAAGGGAGGTGTGAAATATTTCAAGTGTTTCACGCAAACGCCATCTATCGGATAAAATAAGTAAACACGAAATAATGCGCAGATTAAATACTTGTGACATCTAGGTAGTAATAGCGGATAAACTTAAAGAAATATGGAGGAACCACGCGGTCGTTAGGCATCGCTAATGTAACATGTACACGTAGAGGGTGGTTGAAGTAAAATAAAATAGTCTGGCACTTGCCAACAAGGAAAGCCAACTCTACGAGTTATATTTCCCGGTACGTCTGCTTGTTAATCGCACAGAAGTCCTTCTAGGTAGCAACTGTGCGACACTAACAGGCTATAAGGCAAGACCGAATAAAATTGTGGCAAGTCAATATTTTTGAAGGAAACTTTGTCCGAAGGTTTCCGGTCTTTTTAAAGACCCAAGCAAAAATATAACCTCCCGGATTCTCAGGCACACATCACATCATATCACATAAGCCATAAGTTCCCCGATGGATCTTATAAGGTTGTGCAACATGCATCCCGTGCTCTCACGAAGGCCGAAAAAAACTATAGTCAAATAGATCGAGAGGGCCTGGCTATAGTTTTCGCTGTGACCAAGTTTCACAAGTATGTGTATGGGCGTCATTTCATCCTTCAAACGGATCACAAACCACTGCTAAGAATTTTCGGAAGCAAGAAGGGCATCCCGGTATATACTGCTAACCGACTGCAAAGATTTGCGCTAACTTTGCAGTTGTATAATTTTGAAATACAGTATATACCTACCACACATTTTGGGAACGCTGATGTGCTTTCACGGCTGATTAAAAACCACGACAAGCCAGAACAAGAGTACATAATAGCCAGTATTAATCTGGAAAAGGACATGCAATCAGTCGTCGTAAGCTCCCTGGAAGCATTTGCCCTAAACTCAAGAGATGTGGAAACTGCAACGAAATCCGACAAAACCATGCGTAAAGTATTGCAGCATGTACGCGAAGGATGGTCACGCGACAATGCGTTTAACGGCGAACTGGCATGTTTCTACGCCAGGAAGGATGCATTATGTGAAGTGGGAGGCTGTCTTTTGTTCGGGGAGAGAGTTGTTATACCAAGTGCTCTCCGGCAACGATGCTTACACCAATTACACCATGGCCATCCAGGCGTACAACGCATGAAATCATTACCGAGAAGCTACGTTTACTGGCCAATGCTTGATAAAGAAATCGCGGAGCTTGTAGCAACCTGCAACGCCTGTTCATTGGCAGCTAAGTCACCACCACGTTCTAGTCCAGTACCATGGCCCGAAGTAACCACACCATGGCAACGCGTCCATGTTGATTATGCTGGCCCCATAGACGGTTACTCCTTCTTGATTGCAGTCGACGCCTTCTCAAAATGGCCTGAGATTATAAGGACTGTCAGCACAACGTCGACAGCGACCATACGTATCCTGAGAAGAATGTTTGCACGTTATGGTATGCCAGTTACCCTAGTCAGCGATAATGGTCGTCAATTTACAAGTGCAGAATTTGAGGAGTTTTGTACATGCAACGGGATTGAGCATCTCACATCCGCCCCGTTCCACCCGCAATCTAACGGGCAAGCTGAACGTTTCGTAGATACGTTCAAACGCGCGATAGGCAAAATCTCTAGCGATGGAACTACCATTGAGGATGCACTTGAAATATTCCTCCAAACATATCGGGCCACGCCAAACCCACAAGCACCAAATAGTAAAGCGCCAGCAACAATAATGTTCGGAAGACAAATTCGTACATGTTTAGAGCTGATTCGACCAACTCCTAAACACGATAGAGAGATCGATAGTGAACAACGACGTATTTTTGTCCCAAACGATTCTGTTTTTGCCAAGGTTTACTCGCGAAACGGATGGAAATGGAAGCCAGGAAAGATCCTTGGTAAATGTGGAAGCGTAATGTATCGCGTTATGACTGATGATCGGAGAATAATACGGAGCCATGTAAACCAGCTTCGACGACGGAATTATAATGAGCAGCATACACCTAATCAGCGTATTTTGCCGCTGCACATCCTTTTAGAGGAGTGGAATCTAACATCATCACCGCCATCATCTACATCTGGTCCATCGTCATCGTCAAAACAGCAGTAATCGTCATCGTCCAAACAGCAGTCATCGTCATCGTCCAAGCAGCAGTCATCGTCATCATCTACGTGCCAATCGTCAGCGTATGAGATCGTGCCAGCGTCATCGTCTTCAGTATCTCCTATAAGCAACCGCATCCCTCGAAAGACGCACGAGATGGAAGCACAGCCGGTACCACCACCACGCCGCTCCTTTAGAGATAAAAAAGCACCGCGTCGGTTCGACCAGTACCTGCTGTATTAAAAGCGGGGAGATGTTATGGGCGATAACGGCAACCTGGTTGTCCTATCCTTGGGCTCGCAATGATGAGCGATCATCATTGAGTGATGCCGCACAGCGAGGATTGAAGAGTGCCCGAGCACGATCGATCCGACGATCATCAAGTATGACCCGACGCCTGAGGTCACGGGAGTTCGCGTCTTCTGTATCCGACCGCCGATCCGGGTAGACGTGCCGTTTTTCGTCTCTGCGTTTTAGTGTGTTATAATGTGTAATTCGTTCTTTACAATAAAAGTGTGTTAACGTTTAAACCACAACAGAATGTATCATCACAGAGTCCGGGAGGATCGGCTACGCCGTAAGTCCGGCGATACCTCTAGCATCGTAGCGTGCACAGCATCACTTTTGCCGGCTTCAACGTCGTCCACGGCCTCCACTACGTCGTCCGGGGTAACTACAGTAATTTCTTCGGTGGCGACGGTAGGAAAAACCACATGGATTGCAACAGTGGTGCCCATGGTGGGAATGGCCACGGCCTCCTCAACGTCGTCGTCGTCGTCGTCGTCGTGCTTAGGAGTCGGCTCACTCGGTATTGCCGGTCTGACGGGTTTCTCCGGAGTGCTAGGTTTTAGCATCCTCCTCGCGTTCGCCGCTGGCGAGGTGCCCAGTGCTGCCGCCATGCTATCGGCATTATCCCGTCGGAGCCGTCGCCTTCATCCTACTCATCAATATCATGTCCGCACTGACGGCTACCGTTAGAGGGAACATCGGTTGCCCGATGGCTGCCGTGGTGGGACCCGCCTTTACACAACTCCGCTACAGTCGTCGTCCTCGTCATATTGTTGTTTGAGCTCGGGCTCCAGCGGTAGCGGCACTGCAAGCACATCGAACAAAAGGCTCTGTATCTAGCAGTACACACTTTTATAAGCTTCATGTGGCAAATCTGTGGACATCAGACGAACAAAAAGAAACAGGTAAAATGTTACTGCTATTTCGACGGGGACATGCGCAGTTTCGATTAAAAAATGATTGTATTTGTGTTGCCGATGATTACCTCGAACGCTGTGGTATGTTGTCTTCATCTGCTATAAAATTGAATAGATAAAATCAGTTCTATACTTCAGTAGTATCGACGAAGGCATGGCTCTTTTGATTCGTGCAAAGCTTACCAGTTCGATCCACCGGACGCGATTGAGTTTGTGTTGCCGATGGTTGATTCGATCTACGTAGTTCGTCTCGAAATGTCCATTTCGATCTGTACGATATGTAGGTACGATAGGTAATCTAGCGGGATCAGTTGCTACCATTGTAACCCCTATCCGGGAAACCGATAGTACAAGATCTATCTTATGCCACCAACAAACGTGTTCGTTTTCCATGTTTACTCTGGCAGCAACTAGGTAATGCTGGGGTTAACATGAAAATTATCCAACGAAATCTAGACACGCGTGGACTATACCTGTCATTTTCATCTCACTTAAGAATCAATCCGCCGTCCTCGTTGCGCTCCTTGATGAAGCTGTAGTAGTGCCCACCGTCGGCATTGCCCGTGTGCACGCGAAAACTCGTACAGCAGCCGGAAAAACTCTAACAAATGTCGCAAATGTGTGTTGTGGCAAGGTGCTCCATCATGATTAGCGACTTGATGAAGCGTGTCACGCACGATGCGTTCCCGATGATCTCATTTCCATCGACGTCCGTTTCCGCCTTCAGATACAGAGCGCAGTGACGTTTTCGACGACGACGACGACGACGGCGTTGAGGAGGCCGTGGCCATTCCCACCATGGGCACCACGATCGAATGTATGGAAGAGGAGGCTGTTGCAATCCATGTGCTTTTTCCTACCGTCGCCACCGAAGAAATTACTGAAGTTACCCCGGACGACGTAGCGGAGGGCGTGGACGACGTTGAAGCCGGCAAAAGTGATGCTGTGCACGCTACGATGCTAGAGGTATCGCCGGACTAACGGCGTAGCCGATCCTCCCGGACTCTGTGATGATACATTCGATGGTAGCGGTGGCGGTAGTGGCGATTGTTGTGGCCTAGCGGTACCTTCTTTCTTATTATCTTTATTACATTTACTTAGATTATTACTTCCACCATCGATTATATCTAAAACAAATCAGAACGCACTTCTCCGCACAACAACACTTCGAGACTTATTATGCTAGTGCGCAGATTGACATGTTTTGACACGCATATTGACAATTGTATCGACTTATGCACTATGTGCTAGCTGCGCAGAAGTTTGGTTAAAAACTATTTACGAGCAATGAGACGGTAATATAATGAGACTGAATAATTATTGCAACAACCATTTGCTGCGATAAACAATAAGTTTCCCAGAAGTACGAACTTAATAAACAAGTCGTACTTTTGCACTTCTTAAACCATAAGACAGCAAATTTTACCAAGTATTATTTTTGACCAATTCGCTTCGTGTTGATCTCAGAGTGCGATACGTAAGAAGATGGCGGAAGGCGCACACAATGAAACAGAGATTATGGTAGCTGACATGACGGCGAAGCTGGCAATGTTGATTACTCACGCGCCATCTAGATTCACTTTTGTGCTTTACTTCAATTTTGCTCAGCATACTGCTTCCAACAATGGCCACTGATCCAGATTGGCGCTAAAATCCTTAGAAGTTATGAGTATGACTTCTGGAGAGAAAAAAGTCCTGAAAGAAGTCATAATCATTCCTAGTGTGGCTGGCTGGGTACTCTATACCATACACAGTACTAAATTCAACGACAAATTTATCGAGAAGCTGTGCTGCTTCTGGCCAATGTGCCTTATATACAACAGAAGAAAATAATGTAATGGCACAGAAGTAAAGCATAAAATGGTTGTATTCAGAATCAGATATCCTTCCTTTCAAAACAACCACACTGCTGTAGTGGAGAAAGTTGGAAAGTTCGGTACCTTTCCAGCGAGGCAATAATTCTATTGTGGGAAATATTTCCCACTACGAATTAAACGAAACGCGATACAATTTTAGGCTGCGTCGTAGCGCCAAAATTACAATTTATTTTCCCGTTCTCTTTTGCACAATTCGTTCCAAAAAGGCCATCTTTCCCTTTGCCGGCCCTTTTATATCCATCCCTGTAGGGATGGTGGTGCCTATTTCGGAACGTTCCCCACTCCCGGACTTAGGAATTAGAATTGGGGAACGCGATCGGGCTGTCAGCTCGTCAATGTTTTGACATCGTCTCCCCAAACACTCGTGCGCCTCGCTCGTTTGTTTTCGTTCTGGCTGTCATCCCGATCCCGTGTCTGACTGTGTTGGGCAGGTAGGTGTCGACTTTAGTGGAAAATACTAACTTCGTTCCCCCTTTTAGTCTTCGGATGTCCTGCCGGATACGTCTAAAACGGCCAATTTCGTCGCCGGGCGCTCCAGAATTCCGTTGGCCGTCCTCACGCTTGCTCGCCTTACTTGCCCGTCCTTCGACCGGATCACGCCTACCACACGTCCCCTGGGCCAGGTGTTCCGGGGTAGGCTCGCGTCCACGACAACCACCACGTCTCCTTCCTCGATTGGGCGAACCGGCTTGAACCACTTCGTGCGTCGGGTAAGCGTGGATAAATAATCAGCTGTCCATTTCCGCCAGAACATGCCAGCAGCTGTGATGTTTTCCAGGATGCCTTCAGGGCTGCTTCGCTGTCGTCACGGATGGTGGGCGGGCTGTCCCCGCTCGGGCTTCCCAGGAGGAAATGGTTCGGCGTTAATGGTGGTTCTGAAATGTCATCCAATGACAAATAGGTTAATGGCCGTGAATTTATCACCATTTCAATCTCCGCTAGCGCTGTGGTCAGAATCTCGTCGGAAGGATGCCTCGGGAGACGTAGCGCGACGATATTCTTCTTCACCGACTGAATCAGCCGCTCCCAGCATCCTCCAAAGTGCGGCGCTCCGGGTGGATTGAACTTCCAGGTCATCTCCGGCGACGTAAACTCCTCCAACAACTGCGCACGATCAACGTTTCTCCAGCCTTCCTTCAACTCTCTCGACGCTCCAACAAAGTTCGTGCCGCAATCGGATAACATTTCCACCGGCGCCCCACGTTTGGCAATGAACCGTCGGATGGCCAGGATACACGATGACGTCGTCAGCGAGTGTGCCACTTCGAGGTGGATTGCACGTGTAGTCAAGCAGGTAAACAGGACCCCCCACCTCTTCTCTACTCGTTTGCCAACAGCCACCGTCAGGGGTCCAAAGTAGTCGACGCCAGTGAACGTGAAGGCGCGTCGGTGCACTGCCAACCTTTCCATCGGAAGATTTCCCATCTCTGGCGGAACTGGCGCTGCGTGGTGAACTCTGCAGTGCTGGCATCTTTGACGCACGCGATTGAACTCCGAACGTAGACGCGGGACATGGAACCTCTCGCGGATCGCGTTCATCGCTGCTTGGTGGTTTAGATGATGGTAACGTTGGTGGTAGTGTTCCACCAACAGAGTGGCGACTTGGTGGCTCCGCGGTAAGATAATTGGGCGCTTGGTGTCCTCGCTGATCCACGGGCATCCTACTAATCGTCCCCGGGATCTCAGCAGGAGGTTCTCGTCTAGTTCCGGCGACAATTGATACAAAAGGCTATCCTTATTTACCACTGGTTTCAGCTCCGTATTCGTTCCCATACTCCGCAGTCGTTTGATTTCCTCGGGAAATGCCTCATGTTGGATCGAACGTAGGATGATTCTCTCCGCTCGCTGCAATTCTTCCCTGGTAAGTGGGCTACCGTTCTTCCGATCTTTTTTAGCTCGTAGGTCGAACACGAAGCGGACGATGAAGCCCACGGTCCTGAGAAGCATTCTCCACTGCGAGAAACGATCGAACGAGATTAGCGGCTCCTTCGTGACGTGGTGTAGCAGCGTTACTCGAACTTCTTCGGACGTCTCCCCAGAATCAACCTCTTGTCCGGGCCACGTTTCGGATGGCTGCCACAGAAATTCGGAACCGCGGAACCACTGGCTGGACTCGTCCAAATTCGGGTCCCGCTGCCACTTCGTTCCGAGATCAGCAACATTAATCTTCGTTGAAATCCAGCGCCAGTCTTTTACGATAGTGTGCTCCAGAAGTTCACCAACGCGGCACGCCACAAATTGACTGTAACGTCGGGGATCGGAGCTTACCCAGCATACGACATTGCGGGAATCTGTCCAATAGAAGACGCGCTCAATCCGGATTCGATGAAACTCCCGGATGCTCCTAGCCAGCCTCGACCCAAGGACTGCCGCTTGTAGTTCGAGACGCGGAATCGGCGTATGTCTTAGATTTGCCACGCGAGTTTTGGACCCTACAAATGCGCATTCGATGGAATTGGCTTCTTCGAATCTGAAATACGCTACCGTGGCCATGGCATTTTCGCTGGCATCGCAGAAGACGTGTAGTTGTGCGTGTTCGTAACGATCGGATGTGAGAAGACGGTAACATCGAGGAATTTTGACCTTTGTGACGTCGGGCAGTACTGCTAACCATCTTTGCCATGCTTCGGCAACATTCCCGCTGATTTGATGGTCCCAATCAATTCCAGAGCGCCAAATTTCCTGAAGGAGAATCTTAAGAAAAACTAGGAAGTTTCCGATCAACCCGATAGGATCGTAGATCGACATCAACGTACGGAGCACTTCACGTTTCGAAGGGAGCCTCTTCCCGGATAAGATAGATGCATCATGCTTGGGGGACAGTCGGAATGTAAACAAGTCGGTAGTCGTATCCCACCACATGCCTAGTACTTTTTCGACGTGGTTGTCCGAGCCCATGTCGATAATTAATCCGCTAGCCGATTGGTCTCCCCGTAAACGAGCCACTACCGCGGATGAATTAGAGGTCCAATTTCGATTTTCGAATCCTCCTCGCGCGTGTATGCGACGCACCTCTTCGGCCAATGCTACCGCTTCCTCCTCCGTCTCCACGCTAGCCAGCATATCGTCGACATAGTGCTCCTCTACGATGCATTCGGCGGCTCTAGGGGACTCCAGCGCAAACCGGTTGGCGTTAAGGTTCTTAACGTATTGCACACAACTCGGGGAACATGCTGCGCCAAACGTCAAAACGGTAACGGCGTATACGCTGGGTGTCGTGCCTTTAACATCTTCGTGGTCCCAGAAGATGAGTTGTGAACGCTGGTCCTCCGGTCGTATCAACACCTGATGAAACATTTCACGAATGTCGCCAGTGACTGCAATGCGGAACTCGCGAAACTTGTATAGCACGGCCAGGAGGTTCGTTAGCAGCTGGGGGCCTGTAAGGAGATATGTATTGAGGCTTACCCCGTTCACTGCAGCCGCCGCGTCGAACACCATCCGGATCTTCCCCGGCTTGCTTATATTGATGACTGGAAAGATTGGTAGAAACCAGTCTCTAGACCCCCTTCGTTCCAGCTCCTCCGTAGACATTCGCCTGATGTATCTCTTTTGCTCGTAGTCTATCATTTTCTGCTTTACTGCTGTCGCTAATTCCACGTCCTTCTCCATTCTCTTTCGTAAGCACGAGTACCGCCGGAGTGCCATGGCGCGATTCGACGGAAGGCGTACATCGTCAAATTTCCACAAGAGGCACGTTTCGAACTTTTCTCCCTGTTGTTTCGTTTCTGCGGATAGAAGCTGCAACGCGCGCTCGTCATCTTTCGAACGCAGCGTAATCGAAGGTCCCACCCCTATGGATTCCAGGGTGAAGAAATTCCTCACCGCTTGATCGAGCCCGTCTTCTCCTGCGGACCCGCAAGCACATATGTGGAAACTGCTAAATTTGTTGCCCGTGTCCCTGTACTGGCGCGATCCGTGACAAGGCCCGAACACCGTCCATCCGAGACGAGTTTTTGTGACGATAGGCTGGTTCTTGTCCCCATTAGCAGTGCGCAGTGGCTGGCCTAAGTCCCAGTTGTCGATGCCGATTAGGATGCGCGGCTTCACCTTATGGTTCGTACGTCAAGGGTAGCCCCCGAAGGTACGGGTAGCTTTCCTCGAGGTCCGACATCGCTATCGTTTGTTCCGGGAGCGCCAAGCTGCGTAAGGTGTGGACCTTCGGCATAATGTAAGACTGGTTCCGTTTTCCTCGGCCAGACACTCGTAGCGAGAGACGATGGGATTCGTCTTCCTGGCGTTCCGTCTCCCCTGTCCATCGTAGGCAGAGTGGGTTGGGCGTGCCGACGAGACCCAATTCGTCCACTAGGCCTTGTTCAACGAAGGTTGATGACGATCCTTCGTCAAAGAACGCGTAGGTATCGACATGCACGTCTTTCCCGTACACCGTTACGGGTATGTACCGGAAAAGTACGACGGATTGACCTCCCGTGTGCGTGTTGCAGCTTTCTCCCGTTGTTACGGGCCAAGCGTGAGCCAATGACTGCAGAATTTAACTCGAGCCGTGGAATTGATAGGGGCTTCAGCGGGGCTACCTTGGTATTTGAGCCAACAAGAGCACATTGTATCGTTCCGTCGTGTTCGAAACGCAAATAACCGACCGCGGCCATTCCCCTTTCACTAGCGTCGCAGAACACGTGAAGCTGGATATTGATGGTGTCGATCGGTGCAAGATTGCGGTAGCATCTAGGAACGCTCACCTGTGATATTGTTGGTAGCACCGTAATCCACGCCATCCACTGCTCGGCAAGGGCTCCTTCCAAGGTGTCGTCCCATTGTATACTGGACCGCCAAACGTCCTGCAGGAGGACCTTCAGGAACATTAAGAAATGACCGATGAGACCGAGGGGATCGTAGATCATCATAAGCGTCCGCAACACCTCGCGCTTAGTCGGCGATCTCCTTCCGGTCAGCAGTTCCTCGTCATGCCGTGGATTGAGCCTGAATGTAAAGGTGTCTGAAAATGTGTCCCACCAGAGACCAAGCACCTTCTCTACCGCCGATGGAGGACACATGCTTACGACGCTGACGTGATCTGCTCCCAGCCGTAACTCGTCCGCCACCCGCAATGAGTTCGAAACCCAGTTGCGGATCTCGAAACCGCCTCGAGCGTGAATGGAGCGAACGTTTGATGCCAAGCTTATCGTTTCTTCTTCCGTTTCAGCACTTGCCAGCATATCGTCGACGTAGTGTTCGCCTATGATGCATTCAGCTGCCCGTGGAAATTCTTCAGCAAACCGTTCGGCGTTCTGGTTCTTGACAAAGTGTGCGCTCGCTGGGGAGCACGTTGCCCCGAATGTCATAACGGCGACCGCAAACACGACTGGCTCAGCATCGATGTCATCACCTTCGAGCCAGAGAAACATCTGGCTTCGCTGATCTTCTTGCCTCATCCGCACCTGGAAGAACATTTCCCGTATGTCGCCAGCAACTGCTACTAGATGTTCGCGAAATTTGTACAGCACACCGACGAGACTTACGATTTGGTCTGGGCCAGGAAGCAAGCAGTCATTTAAACTCACACCATGCGCTTGTGCAGCCGCATCGAAAACTACCCTGACCTTCCCGGGCTTATTTGGGTTGCTCACTGGAAAGATGGGTAGGAACCAATCTTTCAGCCCCCTCTCAAGCAGCTCACAAGTTTGTACACGCCTTATGTAGCCCTTCTCCTCATATTCCTTCATCTTCAATTTCATCGCCTCTGCTAAATTTTTATCTTTTTTCAGCTTCCTTACGAGGCACGTGTGGCGTCTCAGGGCCATTGCTCTGCTGGGCGGAAGTCTAACATCATCGTATTTCCATAACAAACCAGTTTCGTATCGGCTGTCCAGAAGACGTGTGTTGCTCTGTAGAAGCTGCAACGCCCTTTCTTCGTCATTGGATAATAATCGACCCGGAGTAGTTATCCCATGCGAATCTAGCGTGAAGTATTCCCTCAATGCGTCATCCAATGAGCTATTGGAAACTTCACAGGAGCAAATGTGGAATATACTGTGCTTTGCCTTCGTGCTCGACAATGTTGGCCCAAACACAGTCCAGCCCAAGCGTGTCTTCTCCGCCACAGGCTCCCCGACTCGTCCCTCTTTGCTCTTGAGGGATATTCCTAAATGGCAGTTATCGATACCAATCAGTATCCTCGGTATCGCCTTTTTGTAGGACGCTATGGGAAGGCCCTTCAAGTGACAAAATTGCTTCCCGAGGTCTTCCATGCAAGCCGATTGCTCAGAGAGAGACAGGCTTTGCACTGTGTGGACCTTCGCTAGCTGAAACACCTTCGCCGAGGGATGCACCCCCGAAATTCCCAGCCTCACTTCAACGGAGTCCTCCTCCTGTCTCTCACTATCTCCCGTCATCTTCAAGCACAGCGGGTGCGGCTCCCCGACCAATCCCAGCTCATCGATCAACGAGCGATCAGCAAAGGTAGATGACGCTCCATCGTCGAAAAACGCGAAAGTGTTTATCCTTCTATCACCAGCACCATACACTACTACAGGCACATACCGAAACAGAGTGCCATTGCCGTTCATGTGAGTGTTGCAGTGTTCGAGTGCGCGTCCTCGCCCGGTGACTGTGGTAGTGGTGTGCGTGGTGCCTCCAGTGTTTACTTGTTCAGTGTTTACTTGTCTCTCGTGGTGCGCGTCACTGTCGTTGTCGAGGTAGTGGAGAAGCCAATGGTGTTTCCCGCGACAACCGTTATCGCCACAAATGTCCCGCACACGACATGGCTTCTTATGCGCGCGTAAACACCTCTGGCAAAGTTTCCTTTCCCTCACCAGTGATGCACGCTGCCGCGGGGTGAGGGCAAGGAAGCGATCACAGTGTACCAATGACCGACACTCCCTACTGCACAGCGTGCAGCTGTCAATCTTCCGGGTTTCCGCGGTGTGGTAGTTGAGGAAGGATGCGCGTCGCGTCGGCTGCTGTTCCCGGTTAGTGTTACGCTGTGGTGCTGTCTCCGTCCTCGGTCGATCTGGCATCCTGGCGCTAGGAAAAGTGGAGATTTCGCCGCTCACGGCCCTCGCAACCCCCGCGATCCACTTACCAAACTCCGTCAGCGACACCTCTGGCAAGAACTCCTTTGTTTGTGCCCATTGGAGACGTAGTGTTGGGGGAAGTTTCTCCGTAAGCTCCTTCAAAAGTGACACATTGCACTCGTAATCCTTGAGCCCGGAAATACGAATGGTGGCACACATATTGCGGACCGCTTTCCCGTACGCCGCTACGGTTTCCAAGCGCTCCACCCGTGGTCCCGGCATCCTTCGCACCTTGTCGATTAGTGCCTCGATCAGAAGGTCCGTCCGACCAAACTCCTCGCGCAGCACACTTATCGCCTCGTTCAGCCCCTCGGGGTAATAAAGCAGCTGCTCGACTGCCTCGTATGCGGGTCCTTTGAGGGCTTTCTGCAGTCGGAAAATGTTTTCAACGTTCGAAAACCCGCAAATCTCGGTGGACGTCTCGTAATTCGATATAAACATTGGCCAGTGCGTTATATCACCCGAAAACGTTGGCAGGTCATCCGTAATTCTCCTGGCCGCCTTCTGCGTCGAGTTCAACTCGCGTGTATTGTTAAGGTGCGAAGCTGACTCTCTGGCGGTGCTCGACGGCCCACCATTTTCCATCACCGGTTTTGTCGCCATCGTGTTGTGCCGCTCGCTGGTGCTTGGATGACTTTGTCTGGCACGGGAATGGCGAAAATCATCCAAATATTGGCTCCATCGCGCATACTCCTGCGATTGACGCTCCTGGATGGTTTCGTGCCGAATCGACTGCTCCTGTGTGACCGGCATTTGCGATACTGTGTAGCGCCAACTTGGGCCTGCGGTCATTGACCCTGCCGTGCCTTGAACCGCGACCGGGTGAACGCTCGACGAGTGATTCGGCGCCATCGCGGCTTCGGCTGGTCGCGCACCCGGAGCAGTGTACTGGCTCGACGAGTGGCCTTGCGCCATCGCGGTTCTGGTAGTTCGCACACCCGGAGCAGTGTAAAAGCTCGACGAGTGGCCTTGCGCCATCGCGTTTTCGGCAGGTTGGTCTCCCGGGGCACTGGGCAGTTTGGACGATTCCCGTTGGGCCATTCCCTTCTCGATCGCGATGGCGAGCTCCTCAAGTTCTAATTCCCTTTGCGAGATTTCTATCTCGAATGCCCGTCGTTCCAGCGCGAAACGTTTTCGCGCCAGTTCCAGCTCGCGATCCATGAACGTGGGTTTAGCGGGCGGTGATGATGCCGTGCTCCCACTTCCTTCGGTATCCGCGTAGCGGGGTGTCGGTTCGTCACGATTGTCCTCCATCTTCACGCACTAGAACACACGATTCGCGGTGTAAACCCACCGGTTTTACTACACCGTACGATCGATTCGCGACGCGACACTTTAACGACCGGGCAGTTTTACTTTGTACTATTCGCGATGCAAACCCTTTGGCTTTACAGCACCGTTCGAATTACGCGTAAAAGTTAATTTGTGGAATGTTGCTAGTGATATAAGAAAAAAGCGAAAATGTCGGTATCTTGATTTTTACAAAGTTACCACAAATTAGTGCTTTTATTTCGGCTTCTTGTTATCACAGCAACTTCGACTAAAAGAGCGCGCCCGGCTGCTCGCCCAGCCCTTTTATCCCCACTTTACACTAATCTCCAGCGCTGCTACATGGGCCGCCTCTGATTTAGCCGCCGCGGCTGTCACTTGGCTGATAGTGCAGCTGACAGTGACGGTGTTGCTCGTGTGTGAGTAGCAACAAATGTCTTTCAACAATGTTTATAAATACTAACCCATAGTATTCTTGTAGACACTTTCCTATGCCATGATACCATAGTTGTCTTCCAGTTATGGGTACAATTTGTTTGCTTGCTGGTCCATTCTTATATGTACCCAGTAACGTACGAGCATCTTTGGGAAACCGATACGGTGTGAACGCATTCAATATTGGAAATAATGTGTTCTTGCGCTTATTTTTGGATCAGTTTCGGAATTTTCTGGTTTCTTTAATAGTTACCGAAACAGCAGAAGTGTAGAGTAGCGAAGAGAGAAGGAATTCGCTTATCGCGGCTTTATTTATAAATTTCTTCTGTGGGTCCGAACCCAGTTCCTAGCCCGGGCGAAATTGTAGCGGGCGAAATTCCACTAACCATAATGGCTGACGCAATGTTTACTTTTTACTTAGCTTGTGTTCGATCATCCTCCAACCCCTTGACGTACGTCAATACCTAATCGGCATGTGTTGACTCGATCTCGCTACGTCCGACATGGGTAACATCGGACGAGTATTCATCGCCGCTTCGATCTGGTGCAGGACGGTGATGTAGCCCTCGTAAGGCAACTTTGTGCTGCCTAGCTGACAAAAGAGGTGTCTTTTGGCCGTCTTCACTGCTGCTTCCCATAGTCCGCCAAAGTGCGGGGCCCTCGGCGGGCTGAAGTGCCAAGTGATACCCATCTCCGCGCAATTCGAGATGATGGTGTTGCGTTGCTCCTCATCGCGGAACATTTCGAATAGTTCGCTTAACTCACGTGCTGCGCTCTCGAAATTTTTCCGTTGTCCGAGTAGATATGCGACAGACGTCCTCTTCGCGATGCAAATCGTCGTATTGCAGCCAAGAAACCAGCGGTGGTCAAATCACCCACAAGTTCGAAGTGAACAGCTTTCGTGGCAAAGCAAACGAACGGAATCGGTATGCAAGTTATGAATCGGTCGCAAGTAGATTGGTCCGGCATAATCCACTCCGATGATCGAAAACGGTCGACTTGGTGTGATTCGCGATTATGGTAACTGCCAAATTTGCTGCTGCGCTAGTGTTGGCTGCTGACGAATGCATCGGAAGCAGTGTCTCACAACGCCTTTCACTAGGTGACGTCCGTCGAGTGGCCAATATTGCTCACGAATCTGGGAAAGCAACAATCTTCCGCCACCATGTATGAGCTCCCGGTGAAGATGTTCTGCGATACGGCGTGCGAAGATGTGTTTTTTCGGCAGGAGAATTGGGTGCTTCGATTCGTAAGGCAGCTTCGACAGCTGGAGACGTCCTCCTACTCTCATTACTCCTTCGGGATCGATGAATGGTGTTAGACGTCTTAGCGGTGAGCGCTTCGAAATTACCTCACGTTTCTTCAACTGCTCGAGCTCCGCGGGAAATGCGTCTCGCTGTGCCAGCCTGCAAAGCACAGTTTTCGCAGCTTCAAGGAAGTTCGGAGTGATGGTTGGCGAAGCTGGGGCTTCCGATGGCTCACGATGAGTTCGACACTTCTCCTTAGCATTGCGTATGAATCGAATGCAATACCCAATTACACGTAAGAGCCGAGTGAATGAAGAGTAGCGCTCAAACCACGGATGCACAGCCTGGATGACGGCGTTGAGTTTGGCCATTCAGACGCTGGAAGAATTAACCATTCTGGACCGCAGCTCCACAATGCATTCTTGACAAAATCTGCTGCTGTCACGCCACGTGAAACTAAATCAGCAGGATTGGAACAACCCGCGATGTGCTTCCAGGGATGTTGGTGCGTGTAGTTTTGAACTTCTGCGACACGATTTCCTACACCGCTTAAGAAAGCTTCTCCTGGTGCTGCCGGGCATCACGTGAATCGCAGTGCACTGTCGTTCTTTATCGAACCGTTTATTCACGCCAAGAAGGGTTATTTTATCGGGTTTATCTGTTTCCCTTGGTGGACAAGATTTCATCTCAGATATCTGGACGGGGTTGCTAACGAAAATGTTCAACGCCAGTCAGCCACACGCGGCCAAACCGTGGAGGCCCGTCCAGGTGCTGATCTAATGCCCGAACGAGATGGTCCGCCAAATATTCCAGCGGCTTGTCATTCACGTGATTGAGCGCTTTGCGTAAATCTGTGAAGGGAGCTGTGGAAGACAACAATCGTTTACATTCATTCCTCCTTACCCTTTTTTGTTCATCTAGAAAACGTCACTGCGCTCTGTATCTGAAGGCGGAAACGGACGTCGATGGCAATGAGATCATCGGGAACGCATCGTGCGTGACACGCTTCATCAAGTCGCTAATCATGATGGAGCACCTTGCCACAACACACATTTGCGACATTTGTTAGAGTTTTTCCGGCTGCTGTACGAGTTTTCGCGTGCACACGGGCAATGCCGACGGTGGGCACTACTACAGCTTCATCAAGGAGCGCAACGAGGACGGCGGATTGATTCTTAAGTGAGATGAAAATGACAGGTATAGTCCACGCGTGTCTAGATTTCGTTGGATAATTTTCATGTTAACCCCAGCATTACCTAGTTGCTGCCAGAGTAAACATGGAAAACGAACACGTTTGTTGGTGGCATAAAATAGATCTTGTACTATCGGTTTCCCGGATAGGGGTTACAATGGTAGCAACTGATCCTGCTAGATTACCTATCGTACCTACATATCGTACAGATCGAAATGGACATTTCGAGACGAACTACGTAAGTGGGTCGGCGTTGGGAAAACGATCTTCTACCGTACTCCGTCTGATATCCCATCGCGTCATTCAGGCTAAAGCTGTTTGCTGCTGAGCACAATTGGGGCCATATGTTTAGTCGCTCTGGTCTCTATTGCCGCTAGGCTACGTTTACGAATCTCGATGCGTTGTGTTATGTGACGCCTATTTCAAGGTAGACACTTACAAACAGGCAGATCTGGATGAGCGCCATCATCAGCAACGTTGGCAAATAATTTTCGTAGAGGAACAAAGTGAGTATCACATTCCAGTCAAACGTCTTATTTAGTCGTTGTAGTTTGCGAAAATAATTAATGTTTTAATTGTAGCAGAGAATATGACAACATGTAGATCGAATCAACCATCGGCAACACAAACTCAATCGCGTCCGGTGGATCGAACTGGTAAGCTTTGCACGAATCGAAAGAGCATTGCCTTCGTCGATATTACAGAAGTATAGAACTGATTTTATCTATTCAATTTTATAGCAGATGAAGACAACATACCACAGCGTTCGAGGTAATCATCGGCAACACAAATACAGTCATTTTTAAATCGAAAATGCGCATGTCCCCGTCGAAATAGCAGTAACATTTTACCTGTTTCTTTTTGGTCGTCTCGACTACTGTGTTGGGTCGGTGATGTGTTATACGGAATAGGTAGAATCGGAATAGAGCCCTACAATACAGTACCTATAGTAAATACATCGGTAGCGGCGGAGGCATCTGATCCGGTAGTTACCCACATGAGTGATCGCATGACGAATACATTTTCCTCAGCGGAAGCCTGCATTTGTATTATGAAACATAGTAGTTAAGGAAGATACAATCAAGGGCGGAAACATTGTAAGCATGTTATCAACACGCTTACCACCTGCGTCACAATCGTAACTTACAATGACCAAGCCAAGCGTTTGTCAAAATAAGTGCACCTCTAGGGCCCGAGGCCAGGGTGAAACAAAAGTAGGACGTTTTGCATGCAACTTCGCCTAGCGGGCTACTGATAGATTCTGACGCATGCATCCATTGACCAAAGTGAACGATCCGACTATGTGTGATTTGTATATGATGTTCGTTGAGAATATGAAATTGCACCTAGAGTACGATTAGGTATTGGAAGCCTCGACCATACCCCGAACCATTGTGACGGTGGTTGAAAAGGTTTTTTCAGCGACGAAAGATGATCAAACAAATGCAGCTACTCCGCTGATGATAGGCACAGCAACAGCACGTAGCCGAAGACGTTTCCAACACCAACGATACCCATGCGGCCAAAGATGGTGCCTGTACTGGAGTCGGTAATTTGTCCGAGGTGAAACATTTACGTTTTACGTTCTAGATAAGCAACAAGGATGAGGTCAACGTGATAACTAAAAGTCTCAACCAGCTCATCCTATTGGTAAATATAGGGGGAAAAAAGTTGAAAGAAGGAGTAAAATGGTTTAACTGCAGTTGTACGTAAGCCAAAGGTAACCCAAAAGAGGAAATTTTAGCAAAAGAAAATAGAATATTCCATCGCATACAGATTTCCTGTCGTGCTAATCCGTGTAAATTGATTTAATTTAATTCCGTTAAACTTCACATCCTTTTTTCAGGCAGTCTAAGCTTCCGGGTCGCATTCGTGCCTATTATCTGCCGCCAAAACCTACGGTATGAAGTTCGTAATCATTCGGTGGAGTCATACCTTTTTAACTGATGTGCTGTTTTTAACAGCACCTTTAACATAAACCTACGATACGATAATACGATACAAACATTCTCGCTCGTGGCGAATGCAAAATAAACGCAACGTCGATCTTCTATAGTCCAACACAGACAGGGATTCATCTCTGCCAAACATCATTCCCTATCCCAGCGACTCGTTCTTTGGCATAAATTCTTATCAACAGGCAGAGGAACTTGTCCGCCGTCATCAGCAGGCTGGTGGCGGAAAGTCCCAGAAACGGAGGGCTTCGCTGGAACAAGGTTCGAACCCGCTGGTGGGCACGATGCTGACGATAGCCTCGAGCTAGCTTGCCACAACAGTGCCGACCACGACCAGCCGGCGCAGGGTAGAGGGGCGGACAGGCTCTTCAATCTGGTTCCGCTGGCCGTGAAAGCGTTCAAATCATTATAAATACGCGCTACGGAAGGAGTAAAATTTAATCGTAATAAAGCTATCGATGAAGCTGGAACAAGCTTCACATTTTATTTAAAATAAAAAGTCCTTAGTGTTTCTCCTATCCGACTTAACTACTACAGTGTTGTTGGAACAGGAATTGCTCCAGACTCTTGTATCCATGTCTCAATGATTTTTTAATCCGTCCTAATTTACTTTCAAAGGGATAGGATGATATTGTATGTAACGGACCAAATCTATTTACATCTTCATAAATATGATGAAGATTATGTATGTTACTGGAGGTATACCCACCTAGCCAAAATCCACTAGAAGTCATAAATCCGGCATCTTATCCGGATGCCAGAATCATGCCTTAACTCATGACTTCCAGGTTCTTTTTAGCAGTAATTTTAGTTCATATATCTGACAACAAAGGGCGCTTTCGCGTACGTTTGGTGGCCTGGACATGGTTTGAGTCACGGATATATATTATGAATTGTGCCATAACTACGAGGTACTATAATTTATACAATTTTATAGCATTTTGAGTTTAAAAAAGCCGTTTGAATAAATTTTAATCCATTTTTTAATTTTCTTTTTTTTTATTAATGAAGACCGTTCCGGATATCCCAAATATCAATTTGCTTTTTTTCTGTTACCGTTTCGTTTTCGTTAGTTTGAAGAGGGGAGTTAGTTCGAAGGGAGGCCTAGGTAGTAGCTTGGAATAGAAGTTACGGCCCGTAACTTAAACATCGATACAGCCCGTAACATAAACATCGATACAGCCCGTAACATAAACATCGATACGGCCCGCAACATAAACATCGAACATAGGGCACATTTTATGCTGACGACACGATGCCAGCGAGAAACGACCGATCTCCCGCGCGCCAACAAAGGGCGAACATTCTTCTACGCGCCAACGAAGAGCGACCGATCTACCGCACGCCAGCGAGCGACGATCGTGGGATTAGCACACTCAGCATTAATATCACCAGCATAGTTAGGGACAGCAGCACAAGAATCGAGAAAATAAAGTTAGTCTTGTTCTAAACTCCAACTGGAAAGGTCCAATAAAATCTTTTTTAAAAATCGCCCCGGACAACGACGGCGATAACTGGCGCCCGAATAGAAGGGACCTGAATATTTAAAAAATCGGCAACGGGAACAGCATACAACTACAAGGTTGAAAAAAAACCCTCATCGTAGGAAGCGAAATCAGGACATCGTGGCCAGCCCCAAATTGGAACGTGGAATCCCGAGTAGTGCAGCAGAACTGCAGCAACAAAAAGGACAACTTCTTAGTTCCAGCCCTGCTTTCCCCCGTATCACGCCAACCCACCAGAAGAGAGAAGAACAAGATTCAACCCCAGACAGACAGATGTTTTACATCGTAATTGTCGTCTCTGTATTGTGAGTATAACTAACTCCAATCCGAAATCGAAATGCTAACATTTTTAACAACATTCACAATTAATTAATCAACGAGAAAGAAAAAGTGAAACAAGTTTAAAACATTAATATTTACTAACAAGTGAGTGAACTTAAAGAAATTGAGTGTGAGTTAAAGTTGATTTGAGTTTGAATTGAAGTAATTAAACGAAGTTTGAATTAAAGTTGATTTGAAATTGAAGTAATTGAAGTAATCAAAGGAAGTTTTGAATTAAAGTAAATCGAATCAAAAAGGTATTCAGATTGCAGTAGTTAATTGAAAAAAGAAACGTCGAATAAAAAAAAAGGCAATTAAAATGTTTCAATCAGAAGAACACGAAAGAACAATGGGATACACCGTTGACCCATTACTTAGCTTCAAGGAAAGAGGATCAATCCCGCAGATAGTGTTAGGACTACCAGACTTTAGTGGAGATCAGAGAGATCTAGCACAATGGATTCAGGACGTGGAAGAAATCCTAATGCTATACGCAGACATGAAGGATACCTTTCAGTATCAACTAATTTTGAAAACCATACGCAGAAAAGTTAGGAACGAGGCACATGATGTGTTGATAACAAACAATACACCAACCGAATGGGAACCGATTAAGCACGTTTTGCGTCTCTATTATTCGGATAAAAGAGACCTGATGACATTAGATCATCAATTGAAAAGTATGACTCGTGGAGTGCATGAGTCAATAGAATCTTTTTATAGCAAAATAACAGAAATGACAACTCTGATAAGTTCAGCAGTAAACTTGAGCCAAGAATGGATAGGACATGAGTCAGCAATTCTGAAATTGTACAGGCAAACGGCATTGGACACGTTTATAAGAGGATTAGGGGAACCTCTATCACTATTCTGCAAAAACTATAAGCCTCAAACATTAGCTGAAGCTTACCATTATTGCACTGAGTACATGAACTTGCATGCCAGAAATGCACCACATAGAAACCAAATCCCACCAGTTCCGGCACCAAGAGCAATGCACTTGCCAACGCCTCAAATGAACAGATTTCTGCCAACGATGAATAGAAATCAAAACCCGATTCCACCCCCCAGAAATTTTCAAAGACCACCAGAAATCCCTCCGAGACATTTTGGACAAGCACAAAGAAATGTTTTTGCCCCAAATCCAAACATGAGATTCCCAAAACCAGAACCGATGGAAGTAGATCGATCCATCCAGTCAAGAAATATAAATTATGGAAACAGACCCCAAGTTAGGAGACCAGCTACTGATTCAATGCGAGCACAGGGACCAAGTGTGAAAAGATTCGCACACCACGCACAAAATAATAGAAGGAACAATTTTTTAGGAGGAAGCCAATGGAGCAACAATTGGACAACCTAATTAACCAAGCGACAGGGTTGCCTTATATAAAAATCCCAACGACGAAGGGAGATATCAAATTGCTAGTAGATACAGAAGCAAACGTGAACACAATTTCGAAAAAATGGGCATATACGTCAGGAAGAGAAATCTTAACAAGTTTAGACAGCTTAAATGGTGTAACAGGTAGTAAGGAAGTATCGGAAAAAGTGAATCTAAAAATTTTTAATCCCATGTTAAAAGATGAATACGAATTTTTGATATTAGATTTTCATCCATTTTTCGATGGAATAATAGGAACAAGTATTTTGTTTGATAGGAAATTAGATTTTTCAATCAGAGACCAATTCCTAAGGATAATAACTCCTACAAATCGATTCAGTATACCAGTACACTTTTATATACCAAATCCAACCCCTCGTAAAGTGACTAATGTGACGCTTAAAAACGAAATACGCGCAACACATCTAAATGAAAATGAAAAGAAGGAACTTATGAACATTTTGAGTGAGAATGAAGAAGTATTTCACGACCCAAATAATAAACTAACGTGTACAACAAAGGTAGAATGTAATATCAGAACAGTAGATGATATTCCAGTATATCAGAAAACGTATCCGTACCCAGCAGCGTACAAAGAAGAAGTAGAGAAACAGATAGCCAAACTATTAGAAGATGGAATAATACAACCTTCTAGATCCCCATGGAACTCACCAGTTTGGATAGTACCAAAAAAGATGGATGCATCAGGAGAAAAGAAATTCAGGCTAGTAATCGATTACAGGAAGATCAATCAAAAAACGATTTCTGACACATACCCAATGCCAGAAATTCAAATAATATTAGATCAACTAGGAGGAAACAAATATTTCACAACACTTGATCTAGCATCTGGGTTTCACCAAATAAAAATGAATCAGAGAGATATAGAGAAAACAGCATTTTCTATAAATTACGGAAAATACGAATTTTTGAGAATGCCTTTCGGTTTGAAAAACGCACCAGCGATATTCCAGAGAGCAATAGACGACGTATTAAGAGAACACATAGGGAAAAGATGTTACGTATACATGGATGACGTAATAATCTTCGGTCGAACATTAAACGAACACTTAACGAATTTAAATCTAGTTTTGAAAACATTACTGAATGCTAAATTAAAGGTACAACTTGATAAATCTGAATTTTTACACAATTCAATCGAATTTCTTGGATATGTTATAACCAGTGAAGGTATTAAACCAAATTATAAAAAAATCGAAGTAATTGAAAAATATCCAGAGCCGAGGACAGTTAAGGAACTTAGAGGATTCTTAGGACTAATGAGTTATTACAGAAGATTCATAAAAGATTTTGCGAAAACCTCAAAACCGTTATCTACTATTCTTAGAGGAGAAAACGTAGCATCAAGCAGAAAAATCACACTAAACGAAGATCAGAAGAAGTGCTTCAACGAATTGAAAGCAATCCTAACAAGCGATAATATTTTAACGTACCCGAACTATAAAAAACAATTTATTTTGACCACCGACGCATCAGATGTTGCGTTAGGAGCAGTCTTAAGTCAGGAAGAAGCAGGATTAGATAAACCGATACATTTTGCGTCAAGAACATTAAACAAAACAGAAGAGTCTTACTCAGCTTCAGAAAAGGAATTGTTAGCCATAATTTGGGCATTAAAAGTCTTTAGAAACTATCTGTACGGTCAGAAATTTAAAATATGTACAGATCATCAGCCTTTAACTTTCAGTTTATCAGAAAGAAATTGTAATGCAAAATTGAAACGTTGGAAATCGTATATGGAAGAACACGATTATGAGATTGTATACAAACCAGGAAAAAGTAATGTTGTAGCAGATGCGTTAAGCAGAATTCAGATAAATTCTCTTACTCAAACATGCCACTCAGCAGACGAAGATGGAAGTGGATATATTATTTCCACAGAAGTACCACTAAATGCTTTTAAGGTACAAATTGTAATAGAAAAAACAAACACAGCGGCGGAAACAATTGTAACCAATCCCTTCGTAGGATATCGTAGAATAATAATAAAAAGAACATCATTAACAGACGAAATACTAACTTCTCTGTTAAAAGAATTCTGTGACCCCTCGAAAATTAATGGATTGTACACCACGGAAGAAATTCTAGGAAGATTGCAAGAAGTATATAAAAAATTATTCAGTAGAGCAGGGTTAATTAAAATGAGATACACGCAAACTATCTTAAAAGACGTACCAGATGCCAATGAGCAAGATAAAATCATAAAAGATACGCATGAAAGAGCACATCGCGGAATTGAAGAAAATAAAAATCAAATCTTAAGAGAATATTATTTCCCAAGGCTAAAACAAAAGATTAAAGAATTTATTCATGTTTGTGACATTTGTAACTTATCGAAATACGATAGGAGACCATTAATTGTACCAATACAGAGTACACCCTCTCCAAAATTCCCATTTCAAATAGTGCATATAGACATTTATCAAATTGAATCCCAATACTTTTTATCAAGTATTGACAAATTTAGCAAGTACGGAAGAATGATACCGATTCGATCAAGAAACACGGTACACGTAGAATCAGCACTATGGAATACATTAACATCTCATGTTATACCTGAGAGTATCGTGACAGATAATGAAAAAGCTTTCCAGACAGCTTCTATTCGAGGAAAATTAATAGATCTTAATGTTCAAATCTATTTAACACCAAGTAACAAGTCGGAAGTGAATGGACCAGTAGAACGTTTCCATTCTACAATAACGGAGCTTTATAGAATACAAAAGAATGCTTTTATAACGAGATCACCTAGAGATACAGTGAGAATTTGCGTCGAAAAATATAATAATACTGTACATTCAGCAACCAAAATGACTCCAAAAGAGGTAGCATTTGGAAAAAATAACATACAACATGAAGATATAACTCTAGAAAAGCTTGAAAGCATAAGACAGAAAAGATATGATGAAGTAATTGTTCGATTAAAAGAAGCAGAGAAAAAACAAATCGAGGCATGTAACAAAAAAGCAAAACCTCCACCCACATTGGTTTCAGGTCAGAAAATATTTGTAAAGGACAAAATAATACGAGCGAAGCATAAAAACAAATTTAAATCGCATATTGTAAAGGAAAATAGAAATGTTACATTCAGAAACGAACATAATTCAAAGTTGCATAAATCTAATGTTAAAAACGTTAATCTTTAACAGGTGTATCGCGGTGAATGGAAATCAAATTGAACTTCACAATGTGAATACAGAACCAGTTGCGATTGTCAAAATGGGAGAAGCAAGAATAATTGAAGGACACAGGAAAATAATACATCTAGTAAACGTTACAGAATTCGAAGAAAGCTTGACAAAAATTGAAGAAATCATCTTAAACCAGAACAGAACTTATTTAGAGCTAGATGTAGCCATTTTACGAAAGATTGGAAAATTAATGAGTAACATACAACGAATGAAACCCAGAAGACAAAAACGATGGGATGCGCTAGGAAGTGCATGGAAATGGATGTCAGGATCACCAGACGCGGATGATTTACGAATGATTGTTCAGAATCTAAATGATAATGCAAATAACAGTAACACACAAATTATAATCAACAAAGAAATGTACGATAAAATAAGTGAAGTAACTAGAAGTATTAATGATTTGATCAAGCTTAATGAAGGCATTAATCATGAGGAAAAGGAGAAAAACTTTATATTGAACGTAATGTTAAGTATTGAGGAACTAGAATACGAGATAAACACGTTACACGAATCAATTGTACTATCAAAAGTTGGAGTTGTGAACTACAAAATATTAAACACTGATGAAATGGCAACGATAGAAGCAACGATGATACAACAAGGAATTTATCCGGAAATGGTCGAGGACGCATTGAAGTTCGCCACAGCGATGGTTTCCACAGATAATGAACTGCTGATCTATTGCATAAACATACCAATGTTTGCGACAACAATCTACGAAGAAATCAAGATCGAACCAGTAATTCGAGAATCAAGAAGAATTAAACTAGAAGAGAAATCGTATTTGAAGAATGCAATGAAAATATTCAAGATACACACCAACTGTGCAAAAGTCGAAAATTGGACAATATGCCGTAAAGAAAACCTACACGATATATCAGACGACGAATGTGTATCGAAAATCCTTAAAGGAAACGAAAGCGAATGTGTCTACGAAAGAATAACCAAACACGACAAGATCGTTGAAATAACAGAAACTGTTGCATTAATCAATGAAGTCAACGATACGCTAAGCGCAACATGCGGAATAGCCGACAGAAATCTAACAGGCTCGTACATCGTAATATTTAAAAACTGTTCTATTACCATTGGAGAACAAACGCTCGCAAATAACGTCATAAAAACCACCCAGCAGAGGTTATTTGTACCAACAACGAATTTGAGAATAACTGCAACAGAAATACAACACAAAATCGACATAGAATACCTACACGAGATGCAACGTAGACACCTAAAAAAGCTAGAAAATCTGAAATCAGAAAGCGAGTCAAACGGATGGAAACTTTTTGGAGGATTGTCAATCTCTACAATCGGCATTGTCATCATCTTCATTTTCATTGTATTCACATATAGAAAAAATACGGTCGTCAAAGTAAACACTGAAACCCCAGTGCACTATTATAATCCAGAAAAATTCACGTCAACAAATCGATTACTGTACTGGAAACCATCCAACACAAATCAATGATTCAGGAGAATCATTCTTCGAGGAGGAGGGTAGTTACGGCCCGTAACTTAAACATCGATACAGCCCGTAACATAAACATCGATACAGCCCGTAACATAAACATCGATACGGCCCGCAACATAAACATCGAACATAGGGCACATTTTATGCTGACGACACGATGCCAGCGAGAAACGACCGATCTCCCGCGCGCCAACAAAGGGCGAACATTCTTCTACGCGCCAACGAAGAGCGACCGATCTACCGCACGCCAGCGAGCGACGATCGTGGGATTAGCACACTCAGCATTAATATCACCAGCATAGTTAGGGACAGCAGCACAAGAATCGAGAAAATAAAGTTAGTCTTGTTCTAAACTCCAACTGGAAAGGTCCAATAAAATCTTTTTTTAAAATCGCCCCGGACAACGACGGCGATAACTTAGATACCACTTGTAGTCAAGCGGAGCAAAATCGGCTAGGCTAACTGTCGTCGTTCTGAGCTACTTGCGCAGCTGAAGAAATCGTGCTGAACGAGCACAACCGCTTCCCGACCAGGCCGCCACAGCAACATCAACAACTCACAGTGCGGATACTCGGTCGTGACGTGGTCCTCGATCTCATGATAATCGCACAGTCGACCGTATTCTCGATGTCGTAGAGGTTCGGATCATTTATGTTAGCGAACAGCGTCCAGAAGGGGGTGTGGGTTTTCTGCGCGATGAACACGGTCATGCTGCCGAAGCGGGTCACACCGTGCTCGAAACCGCCTCCTGAGCTCCTTGTTCGCGATGCATCTTTCGATCACCTGTGGCGGAGAAGCAAAGAAGCGCGTTAAGTGGTAAAGAGCAGCGGCAAACAAATGCGTACCTTCAAGTTAACCTCCAAGTTGAGCGTATCCGTTAGCTTGTCGGTCATCTCCGTGACGTTGTACTGCTGCAAGAACTGTTTGACCTTGCCGAGCTTCAGCAAGTCTTTCACATAGTTAATGACGGTCTTCACGTAATGTACCGACGAGATCTTCACAGATCGATCGAGCGTGTTGATAACATGCTTACAATGTTTCCGCCCTTGATTGTATCTTCCTTAACTACTATGTTTCATAATACAAATGCACGCTTCCGCTGAGGAAAATGTATTCGTCATGCGATCACTCATGTGGGTAACTACCGGATCAGATGCCTCCGCCGCTACCGATGTATTTACTAAAGGTACTGTATTGTAGGGCTCTATTCCGATTCTACCTATTCCGTATAACACATCACCGACCCAACACAGTAGTCGAGACGACCAAAAAGAAACAAGTAAAATGTTACTGCTATTTCGCCGGGGACATGCGCATTTTCGATTTAAGGAAAGTTTAACATTTCGTTCGATCACATTTTTTGATCTTCGTCGCGGACATACGGGAGGAATACTGGGGATTGGAAATGATTGTATTTGTGTTGCCGATGATTACCTCGAACGCTGTGGTATGTTGTCTTCATCTGCTATAAAATTGAATAGATAAAATCAGTTCTATACTTCTGTAATATCGACGAAGGCATGGCTCTTTCGATTCGTGCAAAGCTTACCAGTTCGATCCACCGGACGCGATTGAGTTTGTGTTGCCGATGGTTGATTCGTTCTACATGTTGTCATATTCTCTGCTACAATTAAAACATTAATTATTTTCGCAAACTACAACGACTAAATAAGACGTTTGACTGGAATGTGATACTCACTTTGTTCCTCTACGAAAATTATTTGCCGACGTTGCTGATGATGGCGCTCATCCAGATCTGCCTGTTTGTAAGTGTCTACCTTGAAATAGGCGTTACATAACACAACGCATCGAGATTCGTAAACGTAGCCTAGCGGCAATAGAGACCAAAGCGACTAAACGTATGGCCCCAATTGTGCTCAGCAGCACACAGCTTTAGCCTGAATGACACGATGGGATATCAGACGGAGTACGGTAGAAGATCGTTTTCCCAACGCCGACCCACTTACGTAGTTCGTCTCGAAATGTCCATTTCGATCTGTACGTTATGTAGGTACGATAGGTAATCTAGCGGGATCAGTTGCTACCATTGTAACCCCTATCCGGGAAACAAGATCTATCTTATGCCACCAACAAACGTGTTCGTTTTCCATGTTTACTCTGGCAGCAACTAGGTAATGCTGGGGTTAACATGAAAATTATCCAACGAAATCTAGACACGCGTGGACTATACCTGTCATTTTCATCTCACTTAAGAATCAATCCGCCGTCCTCGTTGCGCTCCTTGATGAAGCTGTAGTAGTGCCCACCGTCGGCATTGCCCGTGTGCACGCGAAAACTCGTACAGCAGCCGAAAAAACTCTAACAAATGTCGCAAATGTGTGTTGTGGCAAGGTGCTCCATTAGATTAGCGACTTGATGAAGCGTGTCACGCACGATGCGTTCCCGATGATCTCTTTTCCATCGACGTCCGTTTCCGCCTTCAGATACAGAGCGCAGTGACGTTTTCTAGATGAACAAAAGGGGGTAAGGAGGAATGAATGTAAACGATTGTTGTCTTCCACAGCTCCCTTCACAGATTTACGCAAAGCGCTGAATCACGTGAATGACAAGCCGCTGGAATATTTGGCGGACCATCTCGTTCGGGCATTAGATCAGCACCTGGACGGGCCTCCACGGTTTGGCCGACATGTGGCTGACTGGCGTTGAACATTTTCGTTAGCAACCCCGTCCAGAGATCTGAGATGAAATCTTGTCCACCAAGGGAAACGGATAAACCCGATAAAATAACCCTTCTTGGCGTGAATAAACGGTTCGATAAAGAACGACAGTGCACTGCGATTCACGTGATGCCCGGCAGCACCAGGAGAAGCTTTCTTATGTGTCCACAGATTTGCCACATGAAGTTATAAAAGTGTGTACTGCTAGATACAGAGCCTTTTGTTCGATGTGCTTGCAGTGCCGCTACCGCTGGAGCCCGAGCTCAAACAACAATATGACGAGGACGACGACTGTAGCGGAGTTGTGTAAAGGCGGGTCCCACCACGGCAGCCATCGGGCAACCGATGTTCCCTCTAACGGTAGCCGTCAGTGCGGACAGGGATGATATTGATGAGTAGGATGAAGGCGACGGCTCCGACGGGATAATACCGATAGCATGGCGGCAGCACTGGGCACCACGCCAGCGGCGAACGCGTGGAGGATGCTAAAACCTAGCACTCCGGAGGAACCCGTCAGACCGGCAACACCGAGTGAGCCGACTCCTAAGCACGACGACGACGACGACGACGGCGTTGAGGAGGCCGTGGCCATTCCCACCATGGGCACCACGATCGAATGTATGGAAGAAGAGGCTGTTGCAATCCATGTGGTTTTTCCTAGCGTCGCCACCGAAGAAATTACTGAAGTTACCCCGGACGACGTAGCGGAGGGCGTGGACGACGTTGAAGCCGGCAAAAGTGATGCTGTGCTCGCTACGATGCTAGAGGTATCGCCGGACTTACGGCGTAGCCGATCCTCCCGGACTCTGTGATGATACATTCGATGGTAGCGGTGGCGGTAGTGGCGATTGTTGTGACCTAGCGGTACCTTCTTTCTTATTATCTTTATTACATTTACTTAGATTATTACTTCCACCATCGATTATATCTAAAACAAATCAGAACGCACTTCTCCGCACAACAACACTTCGAGACTTATTATGCTAGTGCGCAGATTGACATGTTTTGACACGCATATTGACAATTGTATCGACTTATGCACTATGTGCTAGCTGCGCAGAAGTTTGGTCAAAAACTATTTACGAGCAATGAGACGGTAATATAATGAGACTGAATAATTATTGCAACAACCATTTGCTGCGATAAACAATAAGTTTCCCAGAAGTACGAACTTAATAAACAAGTCGTACTTTTGCACTTCTTAAACCATAAGACAGCAAATTTTCGCAAGTATTATTTTTGACCAATTCGCTTCGTGTTGATCTCAGAGTGCGATACGTAAGAAGATGGCGGAACTCGCACACAATGAAACAGAGATTATGGTAGCTGACATGACGGCGAAGCTGGCAATGTTGATTACTCACGCGCCATCTAGATTCACTTTTGTGCTTTACTTCAATTTTGCTCAGCATACTGCTTCCAACAATGGCCACTGATCCAGATTGGCGCTAAAATCCTTAGAAGTTATGAGTATGACTTCTGGAGAGAAAAAAGTCCTGAAAGAAGTCATAATCATTCCTAGTGTGGCTGGCTGGGTACTCTATACCATACACAGTACTAAATTCAACGACAAATTTATCGAGAAGCTGTGCTGCTTCTGGCCAATGTGCCTTATATACAAAAGAAGAAAATAATGTAATGGCACAGAAGTAAAGCATAAAATGGTTGTATTCAGAATCAGATATCCTTCCTTTCAAAACAACCACACTGCTGTAGTGGAGAAAGTTGGAAAGCTCGGTACCTTTCCAGTGAGGCAATAATTCTATTGTGGGAAATATTTCCCACTACGAATTAAACGAAACGCGATACAATTTTAGGCTGCGTCGTAGCGCCAAAATTACAATTTATTTTCCCGTTCTCTTTTGCACAATTCGTTCCAAAAAGGCCATCTTTCCCTTTGCCGGCCCTTTTATATCCATCCCTGTAGGGATGGTGGTGCCTATTTCGGAACGTTCCCCACTCCCGGACTTAGGACTTAGAATTGGGGAACGCGATCGGGCTGTCAGCTCGTCAATGTTTTGACATCGTCTCCCCAAACACTCGTGCGCCTCGCTCGTTTGTTTTCGTTCTGGCTGTCATCCCGATCCCGTGTCTGACTGTGTTGGTGTTAGCAGCACGTAGTTGTGTGAAAAGAGGGACACAGGAAAAACGTGCTTATCGAGCAGAGGTGACGTCTTTATTGTTTCTGACAGTTACAGTTCTGACAAGGTTGATGTGTGTAGAAAAAGGTCGTCGAGGAAAGAAGGTCGGGACGAATGACATTGGCTGTCATTGGGCTTCGTTGCATACAAGATTGTATCCAACACTCCTCCTCAACGAAGGCAACTTTACTCCTTGACGCCGATTGCCTCTCGATGTCTCTCCAGCTTGACCCGCTCCAGAGGCTTGGTCATGATGTCGGCTTCCATCCGATCAGTCGATAGGTACTGGAGAGTGATGATACCCCTTTGGCGTAGATCTTTCGTAAATGCGTGCTTGGTATCGATGTGTTTCGACCGATTGTCGATACGGTCGGACTCCACCATCTTAATGCACGACTGGTTGTCTTCCCATACGACGACGGATCCCGGGTCTTCTTCTCTTAGGTCGATCAATAGCTTCTTCACCCATATCAGCTCCTGGCAGCAGACCGATAAGGCTACGAACTCTGCTTCTGTGGATGATAACGCAACACAGGTTTGCTTTCGTGATCCCCAACTAATAAGACCTCCACCGTATTTAATGAGGAATCCCGAGCGAGATTTACGGTCTCCTTCATTTCCAGCCCAGTCAGCGTCTGCGAAGCACTCCAAACCAGCTTCGCCACCCAAGTGCAGCCGAAGGTTCTTGGTTCCCTTTAGATATCGCAGTACCCGTTTGGCTTCTGACCAGTCGCGATTGGTTGGGTTTTCGACCTTCCTGCACAATAGCGTTGTGCTGACGCAGATATCCGGCCGAGTGTTCACCGCGACATACGACAAACTTCCGACCAATGAACGGTATGATGCGTTCGTGTCGAGAACATTCTCCTCCTTTTGTTTGATGTAGCCGGGGTCAATCGGGATTTTTTGAGGGTTTTGCGTCCTCATGCCCGAACTTGCGAATTATTTTCTCGATGTATGTTTCCTGGTCCATGGTGTAATGGCCAATGGCCTTTTCTATGTGGATACCAAGGAATTTACGCAAGTTTCCCAGGTCGGACAACTTGAATTGATTCTTCAGCGCGTCTCTGATGCTGTCGAACTCTCCTTCCGAGTTGTAGAAGACTACCATGTCGTCGACATATATGAGGATGAAGCACTGCTTGCCTCCCTCATCTCTAATGTATAGGCACGAATCAGCTTTGCCGGGCTGGAACCGCATGTTTTTGAAGACGCCGTCGATCTTTTTGTTCCAGGCCCGCGCGGACTGCTTCAATCCGTAAATGCTTCGTTTGAGTCGGCATACCAGATTATCGCCCGACTGAAACCCTGGAGGCCCTTTCTGGATGCTATAGTCAGTAAGGTGCGCAGAGTGGTCTGTTTGGCGACTGGGGCAAACACTTCGTCGTAGTCTGTGCCGTACCGTTGGTTAAACCCTTGTGCGACTAGTCTCGCCTTGTAGCGCACGACTTCGCCTTTTTCGTTTTCCTTCTTTTTGTACGTCCATTTGCACCCTACGACTTTTCTTCCAGGAGGAAGCGGTACCAGCTCCCAGGTGTTGTTCTCGTTTAGAGAACTGATCTCCTCCTCCATAGCTGCCTGCCAGTCTCTCTTTTCTGCGCACTGTGTTGCCTCTGAGTAGCATCGAGGCTCGCTTACGTCCTGCTTAACCATTCCGGTCACTTCGAAATAGCGTTTCGGAGCGATTCCTTTCGTGGGACGTTCTGATCTTCTTTGGTTCTTTGGCTGGGAACTACATCTTCGTCTTTCGATTCATTTGATTCATCGTCCTCGCTGTTAGCCGAATCAAAGCATTCGTCTTCGCTTTCACAGGGTGTTGTTTCCAAATGCGTAACGGGCTTCTTCAGTATGGATTCGACTTCAATCTCTTGTCCGAAAACTTCTTTCGTGGTATTAATTCGTTTTCTGCCTGCTGAACAGCCTGGTTCTTCTATGAAACGAACGTCTCGACTGATGGTTATCTGTTGTGTTTCTTGATCTAGGAACCTGTAGGCTTTGTGTTCCAACGAGTAACCAACAAACGTGAGTTGTTTCGCCGTGTCGGATAGTTTCTTGCGTTTTTCCTTCGGCACGTGAACCCACGCATTGCATCCGAAGACCCTCAGATGCTTCACGTCTGGCTTTACTTTATGCCACGGCTCGAATGGCGAGAGTTTCACTGCTTTTGTTGGTAAAATGTTTTGCAGGTAGACAGCGGTGTTTAATGCTTCCGCCCAATAGCGTTGATGCATATTGGCGTCAGAGAGCAGACATCTAGTCATTTCTACGAGGGAACGGTTCTTCCGCTCCGCGACTCGCGACGTATCCCGCCGTAAATTGCGCCTGGATACCTTCACGTTTGTAAAAGTCCCTCAACTTTTGTCCTCGGTATTCTCCTCCTTGATCCGAGCGGATTACTTTTGGCTTGTGTCCGAACATATTCTGCGTCATACGCACGTACTCTTCAATCTTATTGGCAACTTCCGACTTTTGCTTAAGAAGGTACATTACGCAATAACGGGAGTAATCGTCAATCATAGTCATGAAGGATCGGTATCCTGAGACAGAAGGTGTCTCAACCGGTCCGCATACGTCTGTATGTACGAGATCCATCACGGCACTCGTCGATGACAATGATTCCTTCGGGAATGAAGTACGCACGCTTTTGCTCTTCAAGCAAGGCTCGCAATTAACGTTCACGCCGTATTTATTTACCTTGCATCCAGTGGCAAGATTCTCTTTCATCAAACGATCTGTTGCTCTATCGTCCCGGTGCCCGAAGCGTCTATGCCACACGTGCTCGCATGCGTTATTATGGTGGCTGCTAGTCGCAAGAACGGCGTTCTTGGGTTGCTCCAGAACGTATAGTCCATGGACTGAGCAAGCAAGTGCCACAATCGCCTTTCCGCACGTTATTTCACAGCTGTTTTCCTTGAAAGTTACTCGTGCACCTTTCTTTGTTATTTGTGATACCGACAGCAAATTCAAAGTTAAGCTCGGAGTGTACAGCGCATCGCTCAGCTGAACCTGTCTCGGCTGTCCTCCTTCGTCGCACAGCGTTACCTTCGCGGTACCCTTGCCTTCAACAGGCGCGCGCTTTCCATCTGCCAACTTGACCCATTTCACATCGCAGCTTAGCAATTCATTGAAGCAGTCTCGATCTGAAACGGTATGGCTGGATGCGCCAGAGTCGACTACCCATGGTTTTGCCTCGTCGAATGTTTCACTTACCCCCGCGAACGCGAATGATACGGTGTCGCCCTTCTTTCTTTGCGACTTTTCACGTCTGCTGCTGCTTTCCGATGCTCGTGCCAGCTCCGGACAATCCAGCTTCTTGTGACCCGCCTTGTTGCACTGGTAACACAGGAGCGGCTTTCTCTGCTTCTCACGTCTGTACCCAGCGCCAACCTTGAGCACTGAATCCTTGCTCGTTTCCTGATGCTTGTCGACCTCATCCAGCAGCTTCCGTTTCACCAACTCCATCGTGAGTTCCGCATCGGCGCGAGTCTCCAGTGCGGTGGTGAGCGTGTCGAACGAGCTCGGTAGGCTTCGCAGAATCATCGCGACTCTGAGATTTTCGGCCAACTCTTGTCCGGCGTTCAGCAGCTGGTCGAACAGTTCTTCCATTGCGAAAAGGTGCTCGGCCATGTCGTCGCCTTCCGTGTATCGTTTGTCGCATATTCTTTTCAGCAGAGACACCTTTGAGGTTAGGGTCGTCTTCCGGTGATGGCTTTGTAGTGACAACCACGCCTCTCGTGCTGTCTCCGAAGATCGGATTAATGCGTGTTGGTTGTCTTCGATCAGCAAGCCGATTGTCGCTCGAGCCTTGGCCACACCGGCGTCCCAAACAGCGTCCGGTTCTGCTGCCGGCTTAACGCCCGGATCTACGTAGCGCCAAAGCTCATCCCGGACGAGTAGAAGTTCCACCTTGAATCGCCAACTGTTGTAGTTGCTGTTGTTCAGTTTCACCATGCTGAATCGGCCTTCCATTGTGGATATGGGATGATACAGTCAACACGAGCACAAATCAGGACCTAAAAAATACTATTTCACACTCCGTCCTGGGCCCATAACCTGTTAGCAGCACGTAGTTGTGTGAAAAGAGGGACACAGGAAAAACGTGCTCATCGAGCAGAGGTGACGTCTTTATTGTTTCTGACAGTTACAGTTCTGACAAGGTTGATGTGTGTAGAAAAAGGTCGTCGAGGAAAGAAGGTCGGGACGAATGACATTGGCTGTCATTGGGCTTCGTTGCATACAAGATTGTATCCAACAGTTGGGCAGGTAGGTGTCGACTTTAGTGGAAAATACTAACTTCGTTCCCCCTTTTAGTCTTCGGATGTCCTGCCGGATACGTCTAAAACGGCCAATTTCGTCGCCGGGCGCTCCAGAATTCCGTTGGCCGTCCTCACGCTTGCTCGCCTTACTTGCCCGTCCTTCGACCGGATCACGCCTACCACACGTCCCCTGGGCCAGGTGTTCCGGGGTAGGCTCGCGTCGACGACAACCACCACGTCTCCTTCCTCGATTGGGCGAACCGGCTTGAACCACTTCGTGCGTCGGGTAAGCGTGGGTAAATAATCAGCTGTCCATTTCCGCCAGAACATGTCGGCTAGCAGCTGTGATGTTTTCCAGGATGCCTTCAGGGCTGCTTCGCTGTCGTCACGGATGGTGGGCGGGCTGTCCCCGCTCGGGCTTCCCAGGAGAAAATGGTTCGGCATTAATGGTGGTTCTGAAATGTCATCCAATGACAAATAGGTTAATGGCCGTGAATTTATCACCATTTCAATCTCCGCTAGCGCTGTGGTCAGAATCTCGTCGGAAGGATGCCTCGGGAGACGTAGCGCGACGATATTCTTCTTCACCGACTGAATCAGCCGCTCCCAGCATCCTCCAAAGTGCGGCGCTCCGGGTGGATTGAACTTCCAGGTCATCTCCGGCGACGTAAACTCCTCCAACAACTGCGCACGATCAACGTTTCTCCAGCCTTCCTTCAACTCTCTCGACGCTCCAACAAAGTTCGTGCCGCAATCGGATAACATTTCCACCGGCGCCCCACGTTTGGCAATGAACCGTCGGATGGCTAGGATACACGATGACGTCGTCAGCGAGTGTGCCACTTCGAGGTGGATTGCACGTGTAGTCAAGCAGGTAAACAGGACCACCCACCTCTTCTCTACTCGTCTGCCAACAGCCACCGTCAGGGGTCCAAAGTAGTCGACGCCAGTGAACGTGAAGGCGCGTCGGTGCACTGCCAACCTTTCCATCGGAAGATTTCCCATCTCTGGCGGAACTGGCGCTGCGTGGTGAACTCTGCAGTGCTGGCATCTTTGACGCACGCGATTGAACTCCGAACGTAGACGCGGGACATGGAACCTCTCGCGGATCGCGTTGATCGCTGCTTGGTGGTTTAGATGATGGTAACGTTGGTGGTAGTGTTCCACCAACAGAGTGGCGACTCGGTGGCTCCGCGGTAAGATAATTGGGCGCTTGGTGTCCTCGCTGATCCACGGGCATCCTACTAATCGTCCCCGGGATCTCAGCAGGAGGTTCTCGTCTAGTTCCGGCGAAAATTGATACAAAAGGCTATCCTTATTTACCACTGGTTTCAGCTCCGTATTCGTTCCCGTACTCCGCAGTCGTTTGATTTCCTCGGGAAATGCCTCATGTTGGATCGAACGTAGGATGATTCTCTCCGCTCGCTGCAATTCTTCCCTGGTAAGTGGGCTACCGTTCTTCCGATCTTTTTTAGCTCGTAAGTCGAACACGAAGCGGACGATGAAGCCCACGGTCCTGAGAAGCATTCTCCACTGCGAGAAACGATCGAACGAGATTAGCGGCTCCTTCGTGACGTGGTGTAGCAGCGTTACTCGAACTTCTTCGGACGTCTCCCCAGCATCAACCTCTTGTCCGGGCCACGTTTCGGATGGCTGCCACAGAAATTCGGAACCGCGGAACCACTGGCTGGACTCGTCCAAATTCGGGTCCCGCTGCCACTTCGTTCCGAGATCAGCAACGTTAATCTTCGTTGAAATCCAGCGTCAGTCTTTTACGATAGTGTGCTCCCGAAGTTCACGAACGCGGCAAGCCACAAATTGACTGAAACGTCGGTGATCGGAGCGTACCCAGCATACGACATTGCGGGAATCTGTCCAATAGAAGACGCGCTCAATCCGGATTCGATGAAACTCCCGGATGCTCCTAGCCAGCCTCGACCCAAGGACTGCCGCTTGTAGTTCGAGACGCGGAATCGGCGTATGTCTTAGATTTGCCACGCGAGTTTTGGACCCTACAAATGCGCATTCGATGGAATTGCCTTCTTCGAATCTGAAATACGCTACCGTGGCCATGGCATTTTCGCTGGCATCGCAGAAGACGTGTAGTTGTGCGTGTTCGTAACGATCGGATGTGAGAAGACGGTAACATCGAGGAATTTTGACCTTTGTGACGTCGGGCAGTACTGCTAACCATCTTTGCCATGCTTCGGCAACATTCCCGCTGATTTGATGGTCCCAATCAATTCCAGAGCGCCAAATTTCCTGAAGGAGAATCTTAAGAAAAACTAGGAAGTTTCCGATCAACCCGATAGGATCGTAGATCGACATCAACGTACGGAGCACTTCACGTTTCGAAGGGAGCCTCTTCCCGGATAAGATAGATGCATCATGCTTGGGGGACAGTCGGAATGTAAACGAGTCGGTAGTCGTATCCCACCACATGCCTAGTACTTTTTCGACGTGGTTGTCCGAGCCCATGTCGATAATTAATCCGCTAGCCGATTGGTCTCACCGTAAACGAGCCACTACCGCGGATGAATTAGAGGTCCAATTTCGAATTTCGAATCCTCCTCGCGCGTGTATGCGACGCACCTCTTCGGCCAATGCTACCGCTTCCTCCTCCGTCTCCACGCTAGCCAGCATATCGTCGACATAGTGCTCCTCTACGATGCATTCGGCGGCTCTAGGGGACTCCAGCGCAAACCGGTTGGCGTTAAGGTTCTTAACGTATTGCGCACAACTCGGGGAACATGTTGCGCCAAACGTCATAACGGTCACGGCGTATACGCTGGGTGTCGTGCCTTTAACATCTTCGTGGTCCCAGAAGATGAGTTGTGAACGCTGGTCCTCCGGTCGTATCAACACCTGATGAAACATTTCACGAATGTCGCCAGTGACTGCAATGCGGAACTCGCGAAACTTGTATAGCACGGCCAGGAGGTTCGTTAGCAGCTGGGGGCCTGTAAGGAGATATGTATTGAGGCTTACCCCGTTCACTGCAGCCGCCGCGTCGAACACCATCCGGATCTTCCCCGGCTTGCTTATATTGATGACTGGAAAGATTGGTAGAAATCAGTCTCTAGACCCCCTTCGTTCCAGCTCCTCCGTAGACATTCGCCTGATGTATCTCTTTTGCTCGTAGTCTATCATTTTCTGCTTTACTGCTGTCGCTAATTCCACGTCCTTCTCCATTCTCTTTCGTAAGCACGAGTACCGCCGGAGTGCCATGGCGCGATTCGACGGAAGGCGTACATCGTCAAATTTCCACAAGAGGCACGTTTCGAACTTTTCTCCCTGTTGTTTCGTTTCTGCGGATAGAAGCTGCAACGCGCGCTCGTCATCTTTCGAACGCAGCGTAATCGAAGGTCCCACCCCTATGGATTCCAGGGTCAAGAAATTCCTCACCGCTTGATCGAGCCCGTCTTCTCCTGCGGACCCGCAAGCACATATGTGGAAACTGCAAAATTTGTTGCCCGTGTCCCTGTACTGGCGCGATCCGTGACAAGGCCCGAACACCGTCCATCCGAGACGAGTTTTTGTGACGATAGGCTGGTCCTTGTCCCCATTAGCAGTGCGCAGTGGCTGGCCTAAGTCCCAGTTGTCGATGCCGATTAGGATGCGCGGCTTCACCTTATGGTTCGTACGTCAAGGGTAGCCCCCGAAGGTACGGGTAGCGTTCCTCGAGGTCCGACATTGCTATCGTTTGTTCCGGGAGCGCCAAGCTGCGTAAGGTGTGGACCTTCGGCATAATGTAAGACTGGTTCCGTTTTCCTCGGCCAGACACTCGTAGCGAGAGACGATGGGACTCGTCTTCCTGGCGTTCCGTCTCCCCTGTCCATCGTAGGCAGAGTGGGTTGGGCGTGCCGACGAGACCCAATTCGTCCACTAGGCCTTGTTCAATGAAGGTTGATGACGATCCTTCGTCAAAGAACGCGTAGGTATCGACATGCACGTCTTTCCCGTACACCGTTACGGGTATGTACCGGAAAAGTACGACGGATTGACCTCCCGTGTGCGTGTTGCAGCTTTCTCCCGTCCGGATTGGCGCTGGCTCAGATATGTCGTCGTGCAAGAGCTAGTGGTGTGGTGAGCTACATCCGTGTTTCCCGCACGGCGTTCGAATTCGACAGCGATTGTGGTGTCGATTTAGGCATCGCCGACAAATCCCACGTTCCCTCACAATCGACCACCGGCCTTCGACGTCGAGTTGAATAAACTTCCGGCAGTTCGGGAGCTTGTGTCCGGCATCGTGGCATATCGTGCATACGTGACCCTTCGTCGTCGAAGGGAGTGGTGGCGTGTCGGTGCTGGAAGAGATATCGTGTGTGTTTAAACGGCTTACCTGGCCGCGACGATTTTGTGCCGTTCCCCTAGGGTCGTCCAGGGTGACCGACAGACTCGATGCCCTCACTAGCCGTTTCAGCCATCTCTCCAGGTCGGCCAGTGTAACGCACGCCAAGTCTAACCGGTAGTCGTTCCACCGTAACCGCCCTGTCGGGGGCAGCTTCTCCACGATCTCGTGTAACATGGTCGCGTTACACTCAAACTCCTGCATCCCGCACGCTCTTACGGTGGCACATATATTCAGAATCGCCACACTGAATTTCACCAGCGTCTGAGGGTACTCCGCGTTCGGTGAAGGCATTCGTCGTACGCGGCGGACCAGTGAATGGACGATCAACTCCGGCCGTCCGAAAAGTGTCCTCAATAATTCAATCGCGTCATCCAAACACGAAGGAGCGATAAGGAGATAACGCACCGCCTCGAGTGGTTCCCCTGTCAGCGCCCGTTGTAAGCGCAGAAGATTTTCGTCCGGGGAATAGCCGCACAGTGCAGTCGAACGTCGGTAGTTCGAAATAAACATTGCCCATTCCTCCGGTGCCCCGGAGAAGGTGGGTAAGTCCCGGCTGGTGGCCTGTCGGGAAGATACCTGACTCGCATTAAGTGTAGTGTGTTGTGCCGCGTGGTCGTAAACTGTGGTTCCAGAGTGATACGGCATTTCGGGCGCTGGTGATCCCGTGGGCCGGTAATGGTTCAAACCCGCCGGTGGAACTGTAGGAAAGCCCCATCTTGTTGCCTCCGGTGAAGCGTTGGTCATCTGCGGCGTCGGGGCGCCCGCCATCGCGAACGAGACCGAACGTCCCGTCGTTCGCGTCGATACGTTCGCCATTCTACCTTGCGTAGATTGGTCATTGCCCCGGTGACCGTATGATCGAACGTCGCTCTTACGATCAGCTGGTCGCGCGACGCACCCACACCAAAACATCTCCCGTACGGTGCCGACGCGGAGACGTTCGTTGACCCAAGCAAGGGGTCGCTAACCATCGTTTGGCGGGCTGGTTCCGTCGACGGTGGGTATCGTATCGTTGAAGCGCCCGAGGGCATCTCCGTCGGAAAGGTGCAATTTCTTCCACCGGTGATGATCGCCGCCCGCTCTAATTCCAGGAGCTGAAGCTGGCTCGTTATTTCCCTGAGCCGCTCCGCGCTGCTCCCCTCTCTCATTCGTTCGCTAGGTGATACTGTCGTCGAGTTCGCCGAGGGAACGAGGATATCGGACACCCGTCCCTCCGGCTCGTTCACCGCCACTTGCCGCTGTTCGGTGCACACTGTGTCGTCCAACGCCACTTGCCGCTGTTCGCTAGACTTCTCGACCGGCATTATCACTCGCGGATGATAAACTTGTAATTTTGGAATGTGGGAAATATTTCCCACTACGAATTAAACGAAACGCGATACAATTTTAGGCTGCGTCGTAGCGCCAAAATTACAATTTATTTTCCCGTTCTCTTTTGCACAATTCGTTCCAAAAAGGCCATCTTTCCCTTTGCCGGCCCTTTTATATCCATCCCTGTAGGGATGGTGGTGCCTATTTCGGAACGTTCCCCACTCCCGGACTTAGAATTGGGGAACGCGATCGGGCTGTCAGCTCGTCAATGTTTGACATCTATTGAACGGGGTTTTCGGTGAATTTCCGAGGGAAAGCGAAGATTGTCTAGCAATGCATTAATTTCTAAACAAGTATCATGGGACCATTTGGTGCAATTGCCCATCTTTCCGAACTTCCATCCTTTCAACATTTTTGTTTGTGACCCCAAGATAAATTAAATGCAATCGATCAGCGATCACAACGTCCTTGATTACGTCAAATCTCGGTATTTCTAGAAGAGGGGTCCTTTCTTTGTGATGACCTATGTACACATCCATTGATCTGAATTCCTCGTCAGTGCGTTGTTGAGCACTACACCTCTGAAAAATAATCGATGACTGGCTCTACTGTATTCGCCCTTAACAAAACATTTCTGACATCCATGTTTCCCGTTAAAGTTGATCACTCCTGAAATAGAACGTTAAGCTTGATATGTTATTGGTTTCATAATGAATTTTCAGTGCATACCTTTAATGAACGAACGAGCTGGCGAATCAGCGATGAATGCACGAACATGTACCCTAATTTCCGTTCCTGCAATGATGATGCCATTATCACTTAGAGTGATCAGTTTGTCTACCAGCGGCCTCAGATATTCTTCTAAAATTGATGGTTTAGATGGCCCGCAAAAAATTCCAATTACAAGACACGGCACCTCCGGCGTCTCCCAGATGTTCATCAATATTGGCCAGAATTGAGTCGGCCCACTGTTATGGAGAGGAAGTCCATCAATCGACACATTTATTGAAATGTTTGGAACTGTTGGTTGAACATCACTAAAAATGTGAAAGTTATTAAATACTTTTGCTTGCTTTTGGCAGCGAGAGAGTTTTGCTAATGTCTTTCAACAATGTTTATAAATACTAACCCATAGTATTCTTGTAGACACTTTCCTATGCCATGATACCATAGTTGTCTTCCAGTTATGGGTACAATTTGTTTGCTTGCTGGTCCATTCTTATATGTACCCAGTAACGTACGAGCATCTTTGGGAAACCGATACGGTGTGAACGCATTCAATATTGGAAATAATGTGTTCTTGCGCTTATTTTTGGATCAGTTTCGGATTTTTCTGGTTTCTTTAATAGTTACCGAACAGCAGAAGTGTAGAGTAGCGAAGAGAGAAGGAATTCGCTTATCGCGGCTTTATTTATAAATTTCTTCTGTGGGTCCGAACCCAGTTCCTAGCCCGGGCGAAATTGTAGCGGGCGAAATTCCACTAACCATAATGGCTGACGCAATGTTTACTTTTTACTTAGCTTGTGTTCGATCATCCTCCAACCCCTTGACGTACGTCAATACCTAATCGGCATGTGTTGACTCGATCTCGCTACGTCCGACATGGGTAACAGCGGACGAGTATTCATCCGCCACCAAGTATGAGGTCCCGGTGAAGATGATCTGCGATACGGCGTGCGAAGATGTGTTTTTTCGGCAGGAGAATTGGGTGCTTCGATTCGTAAGGCAGCTTCGACAGCTGGAGACGTCCTCCTACTCTCATTACTCCTTCGGGATCGATGAATGGAGTTAGACGTCTTAGCGGTGAGCGCTTCGAAATTACCTCACGTTTCTTCAACTGCTCGAACTCCGCGGGAAATGCGTCTTGCTGTGCCAGCCTGCAAAGCACAGTTTTCGCAGCTTCAAGGAAGTTCGGAGTGATGGTTGGCGAAGCTGGGGCTTCCGATGGCTCACGATGAGTGCGACACTTCTCCTTAGCATTGCGTATGAATCGAATGCAATACCCAATTACACGTAAGAGCCGAGTGAATGAAGAGTAGCGCTCAAACCACGGATGCACAGCCTGGATGACGGCGTTGAGTTTGGCCATTCAGACGCTGGAAGAATTAACCATTCTGGACCGCAGCTCCACAATGCATTCTTGACAAAATCTGCTGCTGTCACGCCACGTGAAACTAAATCAGCAGGATTGGAACAACCCGCGATGTGCTTCCAGGGATGTTGGTGCGTGTAGTTTTGAACTTCTGCGACACGATTTCCTACACCGCTTAAGAAAGCTTCTCCTGGTGCTGCCGGGCATCACGTGAATCGCAGTGCACTATCGTTCTTTATCGAACCGTTTATTCACGCCAAGAAGGGTTATTTTATCGGGTTTATCCGTTTCCCTTGGTGGACAAGATTTCATCTCAGATCTCTGGACGGGGTTGCTAACGAAAATGTTCAACGCCAGTCGGCCACATGTCGGCCAAACCGTCGAGGCCCGTCCAGGTGCTGATCTAATGCCCGAACGAGATGGTCCGCCAAATATTCCAGCGGCTTGTCATTCACGTGATTCAGCGCTTTGCGTAAATCTGTGAAGGGAGCTGTGGAAGACAACAATCGTTTACATTCATTCCTCCTTACCCCCTTTTGTTCATCTAGAAAACGTCACTGCGCTCTGTATCTGAAGGCGGAAACGGACGTCGATGGAAATGAGATCATCGGGAACGCATCGTGCGTGACACGCTTCATCAAGTCGCTAATCATGATGGAGCACCTTGCCACAACACACATTTGCGACATTTGTTAGAGTTTTTCCGGCTGCTGTACGAGTTTTCGCGTGCACACGGGCAATGCCGACGGTGGGCACTACTACAGCTTCATCAAGGAGCGCAACGAGGACGGCGGATTGATTCTTAAGTGAGATGAAAATGACAGGTATGGTCCACGCGTGTCTAGATTTCGATGGATAATTTTCATGTTAACCCCAGCATTACCTAGTTGCTGCCAGAGTAAACATGGAAAACGAACACGTTTGTTGGTGGCATAAGATAGATCTTGTTTCCCGGATAGGGGTTACAATTGTAGCAACTGATCCCGCTAGATTACTTATCGTACCTACATTACGTACAGATCGAAATGGACATTTCGAGACGAACTACGTAAGTGGGTCGGCGTTGGGAAAACGATCTTCTACCGTACTCCGTCTGATATCCCATCGCGTCATTCAGGCTAAAGCTGTGTGCTGCTGAGCACAATTGGGGCCATACGTTTAGTCGCTTTGGTCTCTATTGCCGCTAGGCTACGTTTACGAATCTCGATGCGTTGTGTTATGTAACGCCTATTTCAAGGTAGACACTTACAAACAGGCAGATCTGGATGAGCGCCATCATCAGCAACGTCGGCAAATAATTTTCGTAGAGGAACAAAGTGAGTATCACATTCCAGTCAAACGTCTTATTTAGTCGTTGTAGTTTGCGAAAATAATTAATGTTTTAATTGTAGCAGAGAATATGACAACATGTAGAACGAATCAACCATCGGCAACACAAACTCAATCGCGTCCGGTGGATCGAACTGGTAAGCTTTGCACGAATCGAAAGTGCCATGCCTTCGTCGATATTACAGAAGTATAGAACTGATTTTATCTATTCAATTTTATAGCAGATGAAGACAACATACCACAGCGTTCGAGGTAATCATCGGCAACACAAATACAATCATTTCCAATCCCCAGTATTCCTCCCGTATGTCCGCGACGAAGATCAAAAAATGTGATCGAACGAAATGTTAAACTTTGCTTAAACCGAAAATGCGCATGTCCCCAGCGAAATAGCAGTAACATTTTACCTGTTTCTTTTTGGTCGTCTCGACTACTGTGTTGGGTCTACTGTGTTGGGTCGGTGATGTGTTATACGGAATAGGTAGAATCGGAATAGAGCCCTACAATACAGTACCTATAGTAAATACATCGGTAGCGGCGGAGGCATCTGATCCGGTAGTTACCCACATGAGTGATCGCATGACGAAAGCGTGCATTTGTATTATGAAACATAGTAGTTAAGGAAGATACAATCAAGGGCGGAAACATTGTAAGCATGTTATCAACACGCTTACCACCTGCGTCACAATCGTAACTTACAATGACCAAGCCAAGCGTTTGTCAAAATAAGTGCACCTCAAGGGCCCGAGGCCAGGGTGAAACAAAAGTAGGACGTTTTGCATGCAACTTCGCCTAGCGGGCTACTGATAGATTCTGACGCATCCATCCATTGACCAAAGTGAACGATCCGACTATGTGTGATTTGTATATGATGTTCGTTGAGAATATGAAATTGCACCTAGAGTACAATTAGGTATTGGAAGCCTCGACCATACCCCGAACCATTGCGACGGTGGTTGAAAAGGTTTTTTCAGCGACGAAAGATGATCAAACAAATGCAGCTACTCCGCTGATGATAGGCACAGCGACAGCACGTAGCCGAAGACGTTTCCAACACCAACGATACCCATGCGGCCGAAGATGGTGCCTGTACTGAATTCGGTAATTTGTCCGAGGTGAAACATTTACGTTTTACGTTCTAGATAAGCAACAAGGATGAGGTCAACGTGATAACTAAAAGTCTCAACCAGCTCCTCCTATTGGTAAATATAGGGGGAAAAAAGTTGAAAGAAGGAGTAAAATGGTTTAACTGCAGTTGTACGTAAGCCAAAGGTAACCCAAAAGAGGAAATTTTATTTGTATTTTGTATTTTTGTATTTGAGTAAAAAAGAAAAGTTCGCCTACACGGCTATACAATTCATCTTATATACTAAACTAATCCTAGCCTGAGACAAGCACGAGAACACTGGACGAGGAGGCGTACAAAAGGTTAGGTAAAATCTCGCAGCTCAACCAAACAACGAAGGGGAATTAGGAAAAGGAAGGAGTAGAATCAAATGATAACGAAATGCGTTGGCGGAAGGCAGGTAGCGAGAGGTGGAAATCAAACATTTCGTGGAAGAGGTTAAAGGATCGAATACAGGAAAGAAAAGGATCCCTGGAACCAGTGCGGGCTTGATGTGGAGGGATGAAAAGGAGGGGTCTGGGACGAAGAACTCGGGAAGGGATATAAAAAGGAACGAGGGAAAGGAGGTCTGGCACATCAATTTCACGAAGAATCAGACCAGCAACAAATGCGGCTTGCGCCATACTCCGCCGATCCTCCAGCGAGGTCAAGTTAAGTAGACGACAGCGTAACGAGTAGTGCGGAAGGGAACTCACTCGGCCAAGGAGGCGTCTCGTAGCCATTCTCGTAAAGTGCCTCTGTACCTGCTCGATACTTGCGATCGACCCAATGCTAGAAGGGCGCCACACCACACTAGCATATTCAAGGGTCGAACGCACAAGGGAACAATACAGGGCCCTGAGGCAAAGCGGAACGGTGATGTCTTGTGTGAGGCCACGAATCAGCCCCAGAGTCCTATTGGCTCTAGCCACAACTGCATTGATCTGTTCGGCAAATCCAAGCTGAACGTCAAGGATCACCCCAAGGTCTTTAACAGAGGAAACTCGGGACAAGGACGAGGAATTAAGGGAATAATTGAAGGCAATAGCATTGGAAGAACGAGAAAAGGAAATAATAGAGCATTTATCAACACAGAGATACAGGAAGTTTGCGGAACACCAAACAGAGAGGGAATAGCTGCTGTTTTGGAGAAAACTGCAATCAGTTAGACTACGGACTGGAACAAAAATTTTAAGGTCATCCGCATAGAGAAGAAGGCCTGCGGGAGGGAGGATGCTACAGATATCGTTGATAAACAGAATGAAAAGAAGAGGAGAAAGGACATTACCTTGAGGGACACCCGAAGAACAACAAAACTCAATCGAAACATAACCACCAACCTTGACACAGCAAGAGCGGTCAGAGAGGTAAGACTCAAACCAATCCAACAAGTGGCGGGAGACTCCAAGTTTACCGAGCTTAGCCAGAAGAAGTGAATGAGGTACTGAATCAAATGCAGCCTTGAAGTCGGTGTAGATAGCGTCCACCTGGATTCGATTGTCCAGGTGAGCAATGGTTGAGGACACAAACTGCAACAGATTGGTCACCGTCGACCTCCCTGGGAAGAATCCGTGTTGGTGGGGACTAATCCAGGACCTCACACAAGCTAATAATGATGGGTGAATTACGGCCTCAAAAACCTTGCTGCAAGCAGAAAGGATTGAAATGCCCCGGTAATTGGCAACGTTCGCTCGGTCACCCTTTTTAAATATTGGAAAAAGAAAAGCCCTCCGCCAGGAAGACGGAAAAACCCTGGTGGACAGAGAGAGTTCGAACAACCTGGCGAGAGGAGCAGCAAGGGCTGCCCTGCAGTTGATGAGAACCGAAGCCGGCACGCCGTCAGGGCCTGGAGAGAATGACGTTCTTAGACCTGCGAGCGCCCGTTCGACCACGTCAGCACAAATCGGAAACTCGCCCACGCTGAAAACATCCTCAGGGGTAAAGGCCAGGCCCGGTTCCAAGAGAGCAGGATCTGAAATAGGCGAAGCAAACACCCCAGAGAAGTGATCAGCGAAGAGGGAGCAGACATCACCTGGAGAATCAGCTTGCATGGACCCCAGAAACATAACACCGGGAAGTGTTCTGCAGTTTCTTCGCGAGTTGACAAAGCGCCAGAAGGATTGAGGGTTGGAACGGAAACGAGTCTGCAGCTTACGAACGTAACCATGATATCTTGCCCTGTTGTATATACGGTACGCCGATGCTGCATATTTGAATACACGCCGTCTATGTGGCGAGCGGCAGCGACGGAAGGCTCGCAGGGCACGAACCTTGTCGCCTCGCAACACACGCAACGTTCTGTCACTCCAGGGGGGACGGGGGGGAGGTTTACGAAGAGGGGAGCAGGAATTAAGGCAGGAAATGATAAGGTTGTTGAATTGAGCTACAGCCTCACCGATCGATTTACAAGCAAACAAAAATGACCAATCGACAAGGGAAAGGATCTCCCCCAACCTAATGTAGTCTGTTCTACAGTAATCAAAGTTCATTGAGTCACTCGGCGACGCGTTGCGAGTTTGACCGGCGTTTACGGAACACTGTAACGTGATTTCTAACGGAGGATGGTATGCATCTACGCAAACTAGCGGAAACACTGAAGGCTCTACAGAACATGAAGAATGACACGTTGAATTTACCAAAACAAGATCCAATAAACGATTACTAACATTCGGAACATGGTTTAGTTGGAACAAGTTAAACAGTTGAACAACATCAAGAAATAATGATGGTCCGCCAGAACAACGGAGAGGCTCGAGAAACGAGTTGAGAGCCACTGGATTCCAATTAATCATCGGCTGGTTGAAATCACCTGCGAGAATGAGACAGTCGTCGCTTCTGGACATTTTATCTGCGATGTCGCCCAGGCAATCAGTGAGTGTTTCAAAGGTGCCACGATCCGACGAGAGGTATGGGGGAATGTACACTGCACCAATGAAGGTGCGGCGGCCGGCAACTCGCAGACACACCCACACCATCTCAAGCGAATGATGCGACACCTTGATCTCTGACGAATCCAACCTAGCCGAGCAAGCAACGAGTACCCCACCTCCCCTAGTCCTGGTGCTATTCGCCGACGACCGATCGCACCGGTACACGCAAAACTCATCCGGATCGAACACAAGGCTTGAGGGCAGAGATGAGTCCAGCCACGTTTCTGTGAGAATTATCACATCCCATTCGGCTTCTGACGATGCCAGCCGTAAGTCTGAACACTTTGTACGGAGACCACGCGTGTTTTGATGAAAAATAGTTAAATTCTCGGTGCGCGAAGTTACAGGTGCTGGTGCGATGGTAAGAACGGCGTGTGACCCAATTGGACGTCAGACCCTTGGCGAAGCAGAAGCACAAGGGGAGGCCGGCTGGATCTCCATGTTCCCGCTTGAGGAATGTGTGCGGTGAGTGAAGACCTGAGTGAGTCGCCGTGGAGCAGGGGTCAGATGTGCCGGTGTTCTTGGGGAAAGTGGCGGTGGGGACACAGCAAATGCTGGTGAAAGCGACTCTAAAAGCGTTGGCGATACTCGGGTGAGTGTGGTCATAGAGGCCAAGAGTGACGATATTCAGTGCGATTAAACACCTTTGTTGTACTCGTATCGGTGAATTCCCGGAAAGAAATTTCCGGGGGCCAGGTATCGGTTGAAAGCGCTTGTTCCTTCAAGGCCAGCGGCACGCCAACCTTGAAGGAGATGAACGAAAGGCTGTTGATATCAGCGCCGCGCTTCACCAGTCTCCTCGCCGTCACATCAACGCCCCCCAAAAGACCTCCCGCCCATCTCGCCATTTCATCCTCGGAAACCAAAGGACTGATCCGGGTAAAATAAACCCATACCAGCCCAGCTGGTCTGGACGGCACAGTTTTAATTATATGTTCGCCTGGCCGGCTGGCCCCAGTGCCGCGTAGTAGTGACGGTTGCCGTACATCAGTGTTCGTAGTCGGAGCAGCATCCGTAGTTTCTCTAGTCCGAAGTACATCAGCAAACGCCGGCTGAGGTTCATGCGCAGGTTCATTTCAGAGAACCGAGGAAACACCGACAGCATTAGCCGGGCGCAAAACCGATGACACAGCTTTGGCGATCTCACCAACCAGTTCACGTCTCAGGTCGGTGACAGCGCCAGCGAGATCAGCTGACAATGAGCTTTTCAACTCACCGATCAGCTCCGACTGATCGATCACACTACTACGAATGGGAGCCGCTCTCTCCTTAACACATGAAGGACACATCCACAGCAATTGGGCATTGCGCCTCAGCTCCTTCATACAATCGCGAGGCACATTTACACAGGACGAATGGAACGCCTGGGCACAAGTACCATCACACGCGATAGCGTCGTTTGAAATGGGTAGCGAGCAGCCGCCACAACTCATTATAATATTTCGTAGTGTTTGTGTTTTCTAAGTGTCCTGAATCACATCAACGAAGCGTCGTCTCTGATTGTAAGCGGACAATCTTGAGAAACCGAAATTCAGCGAAAACTGTTTTTCACTTTGCACAAAGTTTCAAAGGTTCACGGCTAAACCAACGGTCACTGGAGAACGCGGCGAGGATACTCTTTGTTTAATCACACCGTGAGTACAAAGTCTTAGCGTTTGAACGGGTAATTTTCGGAAACTAACGGAGCGCGAACAAATGTGCCGTCAGCTTCTTGTGACTGTTGTGATATGATTGTTAGCAAAAGAAAATAGAATATTCCATCGCATACAGATTTCCTGTCGTGCTAATCCGTGTAAATTGATTTAATTTAATTCCGTTAAACTTCACATCCTTTTTTCAGGCAGTCTAAGCTTCCGGGTCGCATTCGTGCCTATTATCTGCCGCCAAAACCTACGGTATGAAGTTCGTAATCATTCGGTGGAGTCATACCTTTTTAACTAATGTGCTGTTTTTAACAGCACCTTTAACATAAACCTACGATACGATAATACGATACAAACATTCTCGCTCGTGGCGAATGCAAAATAAACGCAACGTCGATCTTCTATAGTCCAACACAGACAGGGATGAGAAAATCAACAGAAGCAGTTCATCTTTGCCAAACATCATTCCCTATCCCAGCGACTCGTTCTTTGTCATAAATTCTTATCAACAGGCAGAGGAACTTGTCCGCCGTCATCAGCAGGCTGGTGGCGGAAAGTCCCAGAAACGGAGGGCTTCGCTGGAACAAGGTTCGAACCCGCTGGTGGGCACGATGCTGACGATAGTCTCGAGCTAGCTTGCCACAACAGTGGCGACCACGACCAGCCGGCGCAGGGTAGAGGGGCGGACAGGCTCTTCAATCTGGTTCCGCTGGCCGTGAAAGCGTTACAGTCGTTCTCCCGACCCGAGATGGAGCGCGCCCAGGAAAAGCACAAGGACCACTCATGGGTACTACCGCCGTTCGTGGACAACATCATGTGGAACCAGTTCATGCAGTCCAAGCTGGCCGGAGCGCTCTGGGTAAAGCTGGGCTTGCTCACCGTCTACAAAGATTTTCACGGCAAGCTGTACTACAACTATTCCAGTTGCTGCATAACCAATCGTTCGACGGCGCTGGATCAAAACGGACACGATCTACCTAGCCGAGTGGGTCATCTACATCGCCAACCCGGTTGTGTACCAGAGGTGAGTAATCGTTATTGTGGTGTACGCTGCTTTGTGTGCAAAAGTAGGTCAACCAGTGTCTCACAAACTCCTTTCCGTACTTTGTCCCCGACGACCAAATATGTGCGTCGCCAGATATATCGCCACCGTGCAGATGATGGCCAACGGATTCCTGTAATCGCAGGGCTACCCAAAGCTGACTTTCCTCGATATCAACCGGCCGAGTGAAACGATCTCCAATCTAATCGATCACGTGTCGAAGCGCCTCCGGACTGTGAAGATCTCGTCGGTACATTACGTGAAGACCGTCATTACCTATGTGAAAGACTTGCGCACTGTGAGTTGTAGATGTTGCTGTGGCGGCCTGGTCGGGAAGCGGTTGTGCTCGTTCAGCACGACTTCTTCAGCTGCGCAAGTAGCTCAGAACGACGACAGTTAGCCTAGCCGATTTTTTGCTCCGCTTGACTACAAGTGGAAGTGGATGAGAAAATCAACAGAAGCAGTTCATCTTTGCCAAACATCATTCCCTATCCCAGCGACTCGTTCTTTGTCATAAATTCTTATCAACAGGCAGAGGAACTTGTCCGCCGTCATCAGCAGGCTGGTGGCGGAAAGTCCCAGAAACGGAGGGCTTCGCTGGAACAAGGTTCGAACCCGCTGGTGGGCACGATGCTGACGATAGCCTCGAGCTAGCTTGCCACAACAGTGCCGACCACGACCAGCCGGCGCAGGGTAGAGGGGCGGACAGGCTCTTCAATCTGGTTCCGCTGGCCGTGAAAGCGTTACAGTCGTTCTCCCGACCCGAGATGGAGCGCGCCCAGGAAAAGCACAAGGACCACTCATGGGTACTACCGCCGTTCGTGGACAACATCATGTGGAACCAGTTCATGCAGTCCAAGCTGGCCGGAGCGCTCTGGGTAAAGCTGGGCTTGCTCACCGTCTACAAAGATTTTCACGGCAAGCTGTACTACAACTATCCCAGTTGCTACATAACCAATCGTTCGACGGCGCTGGATCAAAACGGACACGATCTACTTAGCCGAGTGGGTTATCTACATCGCCAACCCGGTTGTGTACCAGAGGTGAGTAATCGTTATTGTGGTGTACGCTGCTTTGTGTGCAAAAGTAGGTCAACCAGTGTCTCACAAACTCCTTTCCGTACTTTGTCCCCGACGACCAAATATGTGCGTCGCCAGATATATCGCCACCGTGCAGATGATGGCCAACGGATTCCTGTAATCGCAGGGCTACCCAAAGCTGACTTTCCTCGATATCAACCGGCCGAGTGAAACGATCTCCAATCTGATCGATCACGTGTCGAAGCGCCTCCGGACTGTGAAGATCTCGTCGGTACATTACGTGAAGACCGTCTTTACCTATGTGAAAGACTTGCTGAAGCTCGGCAAGGTCAAACATTTCTTGCAGCAGTACAACGTCACGGAGATGACCGACAAGCTAACGGATACGCTCAACTTGGAGGTTAACTTGAAGGTACGCATTTGTTTGCCGCTGCTCTTTACCACTCAACGCGCTTCTTTGCTTCTCCGCCACAGGTGATCGAAAGATGCATCGCGTCTACCGGCAGGCAATCGCGAACCCGCACTGCGACAAATACATCCTGTGCAAGATCAACTCGCACGACCCGCACAAGGAGCTCAGGAGGCGGCTTCTAGCACGGTGTGACCCGCTTCGGCAGCATGACCGTGTTCATCGCGCAGAAAACCCACACCCCCTTCTGGACGCTGTTCGCTAACATAAATGATCCGAACCTCTGCGACATCGAGAAAACGGTCGACTGTGCGATTATCATGAGATCGAGGACCACGTCACGACCGAGTATCCGCACTGTGAGTTGTAGATGTTGCTGTGGCGGCCTGGTCGGGAAGCGGTTGTGCTCGTTCAGCACGACTTCTTCAGCTGCGCAAGTAGCTCAGAACGACGACAGTTAGCCTAGCCGATTTTTTGCTCCGCTTGACTACAAGTGGTATCTATTCCAAGCTACTACCTAGGCCTCCCTTCGAACTAACTCCAGCTGTCGAAGCTGCCTTACTAATCGAAGCACCCAATTCTCCTGCCGAAAAAACACATCTTCGCACGCCGTATCGCAGAACATCTTCACCGGGAGCTCATACATGGTGGCGGAAGATTGTTGCTTTCCCAGATTCGCGAGCAATATTGGCCACTCGACGGACGTCACCTAGTGAAAGGCGTTGTGAGACACTGCTTCCGATGCATTCGTCAGCAGCCAACACTAGCGCAGCAGCAAATTGGCCAGTTACCATCATCGCGAATCACACCAAGTCGATCGTTTTCGATCATCGGAGTGGATTATGCCGGACCAATCTACTTGCGACCGATTCCGTTCGTTTGCTTTGCCACGAAAGCTGTTCACTTCGAACTTGTGGGTGATTTGACCACCGCTGGTTTCTTGGCTGCACTACGACGATTTGCATCGCGAAGAGGACGTCCGTCGCATATCTACTCGGACAACGGAAAAATTTTGAGAGCGCAGCACGTGAGTTAAGCGAACTATTCGAAATGTTCCGCGATGAGGAGCAACGCAACACCATCATCTCGAATTGCGCGGAGATGGGTATCACTTGGCACTTCAGCCCGCCGAGGGCCCCGCACTTTGGTGGACTATGGGAAGCAGCAGTGAAGACGGCCAAAAGACACCTCTTCGTCAGCTAGGCAGCACAAAGTTGCCTTACGAGGGCTACATCACCGTCCTGCACCAGATCGAAGCGGCGATGAATTCTCGTCCGCTGTTACCCATGTCGGATGACCCAAACGAACTGGCCGCACTAACACCTGCACATTTTTTGATAGGCACCTCGATGAACGCGATTCCAGAGCCGGACTACACTGTCAGGAAAGCATACACGCTGAGCGATTGGCAGAAGTGGCAACTGGTCGTGCAGCACTTTTGGAAGCATTGGGCCACCGAGTACCTGCAGGAGATGCAAAGAGAAACGATGAGGACCTGCAGCACTAATGATTTCTCACCTGGTCGGCTAGTAATACTGATGGACGATGCTCTCCCGACAACCCAATGGCCACTCGCGCGGATCATCGAAACGCAAAATTGAAGTAATGCACAACAGTGAATCTAGATGGCGCGTGAGTAATCAACATTGCCTGCTTCGCCGTCATGTCAGCTACCATAATCTCTGTTTCATTGTGTGCGCCCATGGACTGTCTAGAACCTGGTCAAGTCATTCCATGCATTTTGACAAATCGAGAAAAGAAAAATACATGAAAATTTTGACGGCTATGTTTTCTCTGTTAACTTTTGGATCGACGATGTGGATTGTCTGTTCGTAGCGCTTGTGCATTTTTTGCAAGAAGCAAATTGGTAAATTTTAGAGTACTTTTACACTCAAAAACGTTTTGAAAAGTATACACACCCCAAGTACCAGCGTTGAATCATAACTAACTCCGAATTGATTTATCAAGGACTATGGAAAGTAATTAATGAGTTGTTTTGGGGTACCAAATTTTGACGAAACGAAGAAATGGGCTTTTGGTTTGTAAACAGTATTTGTTGGCTGTCGCCGGAGATCCTCCGTCGCAGCGACCAGCGCCGGTGCAGTACACCGAGCTGGCTTGTTTCTCCTGAGGCTTCTCCAAGCCGGAAGAGTCTTCCGGTGGTTACGCCGTTTTTCCTTTTCTTTCCCCTGTTTGGCTGCCACCTATAATCGTCCAACCAAGCCGTGTTCTTTGTGCGATCGGTTGGTCAGGTCGTCCGGACCGGTAACTCACGCTTTGGGTGTAAAATGCGTGAGGGATACCTAACAAGAGTGTTGGTGTAGCATTTTTGTAGCTCGCTAGATCAATGTGCGAAAAATGCTTGTAAGCTCTTGTTATGAACCGGACGAATATGTCTCGTCGGTATTTACTTTAAGAAATTGGACGCCGCGGAACGATCAGAATCACGAGCAAGTTAACAGCGAGAGGAACGCCGAATGTAATCAAAAGAATCGCAAGGGAATCAAAAAACGCGACGAACGTCAATTGTAATCAAAACAATCGCCCGCAAACTAACAGCTCGAGAAACGTCGAGAAAGAAAGATTGTAACCAAAAAAGGGGCGACCGCGGCAATGTGAACAACGCGTTAGGCAAATATCGCGGAAGTAATGTAAACACCACGCTTCGAAGAAATTATACAAAATATCATGATCACCCACTTAGCATGAACTAAGGTAAACAATAATCCGAAGCCTTGATACGCGAAACTGAAGAAAGGTTCTAGTTCTCGCAAATAACATAAATACTTGCAATGTATTAATCATCCGTTAAGCAATAACGCGATCCCTAAGATGAATTTCTTTGTTCAAACAAAATTACACATATACTTACAATGTATTACAATGCATGGTCTTTGAGGAAAGTTCCTTGTTCTCACAAGCTGAACGAGAACGAGATCTTCTATCTCGTTCTCCCTCGCTAGAAGACAGGATAGAATTTAATATATAAGATCAAGAAAATCGGGAATAAACGGCACTCTTAATTTCGAAACCAGGAAGAACTGAGTTACGTTAATTCAACACGATCCGAAAGAAATTTCAGCTTCATCACAGATTGGGATTCTGATTGTTTCCAAGACGCTACGGAGAATTGCGATTGCGCCCAGCGTATGACCTGCTCCGTCCGATCAAGGAGATAAGTTGGTCTTCCAAGCTGCCGGTAACGGAGCTTCAGCTTCGCCTGCCAGGCTGGAAATCTAATTGTTTCCCACGACGCTACGGAGATCTGCAATTGCGCCCCGCGCATGACCTGCTCCGTCCGATCAAGGAGACAATTAGTTATCCAAGCTTGTCGGTAACGGAGATCCCTGTCCGATAATTTCCAGTCCACCGGAGACGTGTAATTGCGCTCAGCGCATGACCTACTCCGTCCGACTGGAAGGTGTCCTTCAGGAGTATCCGTTACACGACGGTGTCTAGCTTATTCGGCGATTCCCTTTGGATGACGGTTAATGCACTCGGTGCAAGACCCGCTCTGAACTGGAAGCGCTGGTAGTAAGAGATCGTCGGTGAAACCGATTTGGAATAAGAGTGTCCGCGTTAGCGCGATAACGCCGCGGTACCCGTGTACCTTCGCACGCGGGAACGCGCTTCGATAAATACTATATTCAGTATTTTACAGCTCTTTTCAATGCCCTGGCGTTAACGGTCTGCGTTGGAAGCTCGAGTTTTTGGACCGAGCGCACGTTTGATATATCAAAGAGTCGGTTGTTTGGTCCCTTTATCTTAAATGAGACTATCTGACTCGCGGGCTCACTCTGTGTGCCGCCGTTCGTCCAGCTGAGCTTAAGCGGAGCCTTCGGTCCGAATACCTTCAGCTCTTCTCTGATATTGTTAAGGATGAGACTGGTCGACGACGCAGGATCTAGTAAGGCATATGTTTTGACCTGACCTTGTTTTGAGTATAAGGTCACTGGAATTATTTGATAGAAAAGTTCTTGGTTTTCACGGTGGTGATTAATACGAGCGGGATTGTTTTGTATTCTTTCCACGTATTTGTGGAGGATGCTGTGGTGCCTACGCCCGCACCCATTTTCCCTGCATTGTGGCGGAGCTCTGCAATTTTCCGCCGTATGATTCTTAAATCTGATGCAGTTTGTGCAGATGTTATTTTGCCTGACCAGACGCCAACGTTGTTCTATTGATTCATTCAACAATTTGCGACAACGGGTGGTTTCGTGTGGGTTTCGGCAGATTAAGCAAAGTTTACCCCTGTCATTTGCTTCGTAGCGAACATGCGTGTTCAAGCGGTGTTTTCCTTGTTTGAATCCACCTTCATTTGCGGCTAGCACTGTTGCCAGCTCCTCTGAGGGTTTTAACCATTCCGCTAGATCCCTTAGGGTAAAATTTTTGTTATCCTGTTCCCTGTCGAGTGTGCTCTTAATCCATTGGTGTCGGAGTTCGACAGGTAATCTTGCGATCAGATCGTTTAGAAGTCTTTGATCGTTTAGAAACCCTTCCTGCCCTAATAGCTGTGAAATATGTATGTTGACATGAATCATATGTCAATCGTCGATGGGGACAAGGGTACACCTTGCATATGGAATAACCTTGATTGTGCGAATAAAACCACGGCGAACGCTCGGCTCAGTGTCAGTCGTTTACGTATAAGCCATTTAACAACAACACGCTGGTGCATTTCGTTCGTTTCGTTTCAAAGTTCAACAGGTTATGGGCCCAGGTGAAATGGCGGATACGCAACGTTTTATGGTGCCAAAACTGACGAATCAAAACTACCAAACATGGAAGTTTAAGATGGAAATGCTCCTCGAGCGTGACGAGCTTTGGTGTACAATTGGTGAAGCAAAGCCGGAACCAGAGACGCCGGTATGGAGGCAGAAAGATTCACGAGCACGTGCAACGATTGGGCTGTGTGTCGACGATAGCCAAGTTGGGCTAGTGCGTGATGCAACGTCTGCAAAAGACGCGTGGGATGCTCTGAAAAGGTACCATGAAGCGGGATCAGAGGTATACCTGCTAAAGCGGCTTACGCGCTTAGAACTAGCAGAAGGAGGGGACATAGAGAATCATCTACAAACGTTCTCTAACTTGGTCCAGCAAATCGCAGATTTAGGAGAGCCAATACCCAGAAAATGGCAAATAGCGATGTTGCTATGTTCGTTACCGGAATCATTCGACCCGTTAACTACGGCATTGGAACAGATTTCCACCAATAATTTGACACTGGAGTTGGTGAAGAGCAAGCTTCTAGCTGAAGGAGAAAAACGACGTGAACGTTCGGGAACAAGTTCGGCGGAAGGCAAAGTGTTTCAAGTGACGACGAAGAACAAAGCGAACAGGAACAAACCAAGTGTTGTGTTCTTTCATTGTGGCAAAGCCGGCCACATGAAAAGAAACTGTCGTTTGCTTAACAGAACAATGATGGAAGCAAAACACGATTCCGCGAATGTGACGGTAAGTGACGACGGACCGTTGGCTTGGACTGCAAGCAGGGGCTTACCAGGAAACTGGTATGTAGACAGTGGTGCGTCGCGGCACGTGACAAATGATCCAACATTTTTTGAAATAAAAGTGAAATGTGCGGAAAGTAGTGTCACACTGGCCGATGGAAGCAAGGCGAAAATTGAAGGTGTTGGGTCAGGAACCCTAGTATGTGTGACAAATGATGGCGAACAATCGGTCATAAAAGTAAGCGATGTACTTTATGTGCCCACACTGGAAAGTGGCTTAATATCGGTGAGCTGCCTAGTGAAAAGGGGCATGCGAGTAATTTTCGTAGAAAATCATTGTCTTATCAAACAAGGAAAGCGAGTTATAACTGTGGCAAATAAACTCGGAAGTCTTTATCACCTGTGCATCGGCGAAAATGCGTTGGTGAGTAGAACATCACCAAATAATTGTCTACATTTATGGCATAGACGGCTTGGTCATCGAGACCCACAAGTAATAAAGACATTATTCGGCGATAAGGCGAAGTTGGAAGAACTGAACATGAAAAATGTCTGCACGAGTTGTATAGAAGGGAAGATGGCCCGATCACCATTCAGAAGAACAAACAAAAGAAGTGAAAACAAGTTGGACATTATTCACACGGACGTGTCTGGTCCGTTTCCTCACACACCGAGTGGTCACCGCTACTTCATCACATTTATAGATGACCATTCGAGGATGGCGTTTGTATAGGCCAGCGCACACTTAGTGTGCCGAAACTTTCTGGAAAAATAATTCAGGCAACGTTAACTTTGAAATCAGAGTCACACGGTTGGAAGCCTAAAGCGAAGTGATGATTTTTTATCAGTTTTCGGACAATTAACATACAATGCTTTCTGGAAAAAGACTTCAGGCAACGTTCACTTTGACATCAGAGAAATATGGAGTGAACTCGAATGCGAAACGAAAATTTTCTATCAGGCTCCGGAATATTGAAGCAAAGCAAATAGATCGCCTCTGGGAAGATACGGCATTTGTAAAGTAGTGTGCGTCAAAGTCCAAAGCCCCTAAAGTTAGATCGTGCTTTACTATGGTAGAAAGGAGAATGCAAAAGATAGGAACATATTGCTGCTTGTTCTGGCTGCAGCACTTTGTGTTCGGCTATCTTCGACTTTTGTCGAGGACATGGGCACACCAAGTGTGCCCATACTTCGGTTTTTCGTCATGGGCACACTAAGTGTGCCCTCCCCATATACCTTATGCGGCAGATGCTAGCGAAATTATTCGTAATTTCGTGGCCTTCTGCAAGACACAATTTGGAAAAACACCCAAAGCCATACGATCGGACAATGGTGGTGAGTACACCGGAAAGGCGCTGCAAAAGTTCTTCAAAGAGCAAGGTATTATGAGTCAGCTAACAGTGCCATACTCGCCTCAGCAAAATGGCGTCGCCGAGAGGAAAAACAGATCACTTCAAGAAATGGCATTGTGTATGCTACAAGATGCACATATAGAAAGCAAATATTGGGGAGAAGCAGTAATTACTGCAGCATATACCCAGAATCGATTACCATCGAAAATAATTGGTATGTCACCTTTTGAAAAATGGTTCGGTAGAAAGCCATCATACAACCATTTCAAAGTGTTTGGATGCGAAGCATGGGTTCAAATACCTAAAGAAAAGCGTGGAAAAATGGAACCCAAAGCAAAGCGACTAAGATTCGTCGGATATTCCATCCTAGAAAAGGCATACAGGCTTGTAGATACTAGCACGGACCGCATTGTGATTAGTCGTGACGTCGTATTCAACGAAACCTCGTGCGAGCAAAGTGATAGTGTTTATGGTGATGAAATTATACTCGACGTTGATCCTGATCGATACAACCATGATGATGTCGATGAAGAAAGCAACCCGACCAACGTGCAGGAGGAGAGTTTTGATACAGCGGAAGAAAACGAGCATTATTCATCGGGCTCAGAAGACCTAGACCAGCCGGTTGCCGATCCATTGACACAGCGATCGACAAGAGGTAAACTACCAGCTAAATTTACTGACTATTTTTTAGGTTTGGTAAGAACAAGTATGGATGAGCCAGCGTCATATAACGAAGCCATAACATCCGTGGAAAAGGACAGGTGGATGGAGGCTATCGACGAGGAGTTCCAATCCCTGGAAGCTAACAACACGTGGGAGCTAACGTATCCACCGGAGAACAGCAACATTATCGGATGTAAATGGGTTTTTAAGAAAAAGTTGGACGCGAATGGAAAGGTTGATCGATATAAGGCAAGACTTGTAGCGCAAGGTTTCGGGCAAAGGAAAGGATTTGATTACGAAGAAGTTACTGCACCTGTAGCAAATCAGTGCACATTAAGGCTTTTGTTGACAATAGCAGGGCACAATATGTTTTACGTTAAACATCTAGACGTCAAAACTGCGTATTTGTACGGTTTGTTAGACGAAACCATTTATATGCGACATCCACAGGGATATTCAAAGAAAGGCAAGGAAGGTTTAGTGTGTCGCCTGAACAAGAGCATGTATGGACTAAAACAAGCCGCAAGGGTCTGGTATCAAACAATATCGGGAATACTGGAACAGATTGGATTTAAACAATGCAAAGCGGATACATGTCTCTTCAAGATGGAACGTAAGCATGAGATACTATATTTGTTAATATATGTAGACGACATGATTATATCAGGAAGTAGTGAAGAATTAATCGAGAGCGTGGTTAAAGTTATCAGTAAAACACTACAAGTCTCATCCTTAGGAGACATAAATTGGTTTCTAGGGATGCGAGTGATCAAGAATAAGGACGGATTTTATAGCCTGATACAAGATAGTTTCATACGAACAGTTGCAAGACGTTTCGGTTTGGATCAAGCAAAGGTTTCCAAGTACCCTATGGATCCAGATCATTTCAATAATAGACTGAAGAGTGAGGGTATGAAAAACAATGATGATTACCAAAGGCTTATAGGAAGTCTGCTTTATTTAGCAACTCATACACGCCCGGATATAGCAGTAGCTACAAGCATATTAAGCAGATATGTAAGCAACCCTACAGAATCTGATTGGTTGGAAGCGAAAAGAGTAGTACGTTATCTACTATTTACAATCGACAACGCATTGAAATTAGGAAGCCAGAATGAAAAACTTGTGCTTGAAGGGTATTGCGATGCTGACTGGGCTGGAGATACTAGTGACAGAAAATCTTGTAGCGGATACCTATACCGCTTAGGAGGAGGCACAGTCAGTTGGTCTAGTAGAAAACAGACTTGCGTTTCGATGTCTACAATGGAAGCCGAATACGTAGCTCTATCTGAGGCAGGACAGCAAGCGGTTTGGTTGCTTAGGCTATTGGAGGAAATGGAAGTAAAACAAAGAGAAGCAACTGTTATTAACGAAGATAATCGTGGGTGCATTGAATTTACTTTGTCAGGTCATGAAAAGAGAAAGTCAAAGCACATAGATACGAAATATCATTATACTAGAGATCTTTGTAACACGAAAGTTATCGAATTAAGGTATTGTGCTTCTGAAGCAATGTTAGCCGACATATTAACCAAACCACTAGGGGCACAAAAGATTAAAGAACTCTCGTTAGGACTAGGTATTAGCAAGTTAGTAACGGAATGTATGTGGATTTCGCCATAATGTAGGAAACACCCGTCATGCTGGTTACGTACGGCTTACCTTCACGACGATCGATGACGCTGTGACGACTTCACTCACGGGATCGTAGGTTGGCCCCTGGTACACCACTACGACATGCGTACCAGACCAAGCTATTACGCATACCACACATCTCCCCTCTTCTCCCAAGAAAGCAAAAACAAATTCGATAAATCTAAAAAAAAAAAAAAAAAAGACGTCGCGTCCTTCTTAATGATAGCCAAAGTCCAAAATCCCTGCCTTTATTCAGGCTCTTGCCTATCAATTTCGTGAGGGCCTTAATTTCAATCTATGTATATTTCTACTCCCCCTGCCTAATGAATATAATCGGAAAGGTGCTGAGGAGCTTTGGAAACCCTTTCCGGACGTTTAGCTACCTCATCCAGGTCAACTTTTCTATCAATTCCTGTCTTGAAGCTATTCCTCCAAGGACGAACTTTCTTTGTTTGTGATATATGTCGCTTCACGGTGCGACCCGCATCATCTGAGAGGAGCAGGTTACCATTATTCACTTTGATAACAGTGAAACGCTTTACGTCGAACCTTGTATCCCCTTTTCCTTTACATTGCCGCTCAACGATCACTGTATCGCCTGGCTTTACAGTCCCATCCTAAGCGCCCCTACGTTTGTCCTCTTGCGTCTTTCCTTTCAATTTCCCCTCTCGATCTCTCCTATCCAATAACTTGTCATCATAGTTCGATTTCCCGCGTTCCAGGAGTGGAAGAAAACGTTTGATCTTCCGTCCCATCATGACTTCTTCCGGGGCGACCTTAATCACTGAATGGACTCCGGCGTTGTATGCTTGAACGGCATCCTGTAGCTCCTCTACATAACTATTCCCACTACAAATTGCTGCAGACATAGCCTTGTTAATTACTTTCATAAAACTCTCCGCAAGTCCATTTTGTTGTGGAAAGAATGGTGTTGAATAAATAGTCTGAATGCCTCGATCTGAACAGTATTTTCCGTACTCCTCACCATTAAATGGAGGCCCGTTGTCGGTTTTGATGGCTTTCGGAAACCCCTCCCTTTCGAAAACATCATCCAAGATTCTCCTTGTGTACTCGAAAACCGTGGACTTTACCGGTCGAGCTATCGCGTACCGAGATCTCAAATCAATAATAACTAAGATAGATATACCTCCGAATCTCAAGTAGGGTCCGTTAAAGTCCATTGCTATGGTCTCCCAAACAGTTTTTGGAGCAAACGCACGTTCCATCGGTGTATGTTTTTCTGGCTTCCCGTTTGCGGCGCAAATGATACAGGATTCCACCCAACGTTCAGCATCAGCCGTTATTCCAGGCCACCAAACACATCTACGCAAAATGCTTTTTAATTTCGCGGACAACGGGTGCCCAGTATGTGCTATCGCAAGGGTTTTATCTCTCAAATCAGTAGGGATGACAGTGCATCCACTTTTCACGAGTATACCCTCTCTCGCATATAAGTCTTCAGAGACTGACTTATACTTTTGCAAATCCTTTGGCCAATTTCCAGATTCCAGAGAATCCAGCACCCGCTGAAGGTTAGTATCTCGAGTAGTATGTTCTTTAATCTCCTCCTCGTTCAAAAATCGTACGGCATTTACTTCGAGATGCGCAATCTCCCATGGGCTGATTTCCTCGTTGAAGGCTTCGTCCTCACCCTCATACAAGCGAGAAGAAGGATCCGCGATGTTCTCGCAACCACGTATGAACTCGACGTCATAACTGTAGGGACTAAGCCTTAAGGCCCAGCCATCAGCTCTTGTCAACGCTCGCTTAGCCGTTTCCCGAGCTCGATTTAATATAAATGTTATACCTTTAGCATCGGTGCGCAGGGTGAAATGCCTTCCTAACAAGAAGTAGGAAAAATGCTCGACCGCCCATACCGCGGCCAAAGCCTCTCGCTGGTTTTGTGCATATTTCTTTTCGGTGTCTGTTAAAGCCTTAGAAGCGAAGCTGACTATGCGAGGGTTCTTCCCTCTATGTTCCTGAACCAGGACCGCTCCCAAGGCGTTTGGGGAAGCATCCGTATATAGCACAGTTTTGTCACTCTCCGAAAAATATCCAAGCGACACTGTACAACCCACAATACGATCTTTAACTAGCTCAAATGCTTCTTCTTGCTCCCGACCCCACGTCCAAGATTTTGAGGAGAGAACCGCCCACAATGGAGCGGAAATATCCGCAAAATTTTTGATGTACTGGCTGACGAATGATGCTAAACCCAAGAAACTCCTTAGTTCTGATGCCGTGTGTGGGTAACGAAATTTCCTTATGTCCCTGATTTTTGAGTCATCGATGTTGAACCCAGACTCGTCAAGCACATGACCTAAGAACTTAATGCGAGTTTGGTCAAACTCGCATTTTGCCGTATTGAGGGTTAAATTGTTCGCGTTCAAAATTCGCGGTACATGGGCTACCGTCTTGTGTAACTCTTCTAGCGTTTCTGCGAAAAGCAGGATATCGTCAATGTAAACGATTTTGTTGCTCACCTCCTCCAAGATTCGAGACATTTCCCGTTGGAAAATTTCTGGAGCACAGTTCACTCCAAACATAAGTCGAGTAAAACGGTACATGCCATCCTCTGCCAGGAAGGTCGTTAGGTCGCGCGAATCGCTACTCAGCTCGAGATAATAGTAGGCGTTGGATAAATCTAGTTTCGAGAAATACTTGACTCCATGCAGGCGAACCTTCATTTCCTCCAACAAAGGCAACCGATAGTATTGGCGCTTGATTGCCCTGTTCGGTGCGCGCATGTTAACGACTAGGCGAAAATCGTCTCTACCTTTGGGCACTGCCGACATGCCACAAATCCACTCCGGTGCTGCAACCACTTTCTCGATGATCCCTTGTGCTTCCATATCTTTTAGCCGATTCCTTGCGGCCTCGCGATATGCTGCCGGTACATTATAATATGCATTTTTCTCTGGAGGAATTGATCTGTCCACGCAAAACTTTACCCTAACCCCTGGCATTTTTGGGAATGTTCCGCTTTTTCCTGTTTGTTTACAGTTGTAAATTTCGGCCCCTACTTTCAAGATGTGCATATCACTGGCGGTGTTCCTTCCAAGCAGCGAACAGCGACCTTGTTCCACTACCAAGAAGTTGGCCGTTACAGCTGGTTTGTTGAGCCCAATCACCCGAAAATTGGCTTTGAAGCCACATTTCAGCAGCATCGGTTTATCGGCAGCGTAGCCTCGCACTCCTCTGTCCCTCGGGATTTCGATGGGTTCGAGTTTCACCGTTCCTCCCCGAACTTGCTCATCGAGCTTCCGCCAGTCATCACCGCCAATTATGTTGGTGTCCGCACCGGAATCAATGAGAAACCTTATTGGTTCCGATGTCTCGATAGCACAATCAACTAACACGTCCTCACATCTCGAGCATCGCTCGGATCGTTTCCTAGTGAACTTCGCGTCTTGTCTTGATGTGCCTATGTCGTTCCGTCCGACTGGATCGTTAAAATTTCGCCTTGGGTAGCGGGCCGAGCCACGCGATACCGCCATGATGTAGTTAGGCTCATCCGTCGATGGAGGGTCGGATCGCTGCGCTTCGTCCCGTGTCGCCGATTGAACTATAAAGTTCGTATCGTGGCCGTACGTTCTAGCGGCTCGCGCAAGCTCACGATTCTTCAGGCCCTTCAGGAGCTGCGTCCGTACGAAACGGTCTTGGTCAGACGGACTATACCCGCAGAGCCAAACCTTTTCCCTAAGCCTCGCGTGGAAACTGAGGGCCGATTCCCCCCTCTCCTGTTGCATCGACGAGAATGAGTCGTGCTCGGCCGAGGTGTCCGTGAGGGTCTTGAGGTACTCCTCGATATTGCGCACGAATCCGTTGTAGCATTCGGCGTCGTTAGCGGTAGGCCGTAACTTAGCAGCACGGACTATCCCCTGCAGCTCGTCCTCTATGGAGAAGTACAGAAGCTGGGACCGTCTCACCGGGTCATTCGCGTTCGACAGCGACGCCGCGATCTCAAAATTTTCAAAGAATTTTGTCCATGCCTCCCACATTTTGTTTGCGGGTATTCCTTTGGGAAATGGCTTGATGCTGTCCCATCGGATGCTTTGCGGGTTGTTCTCGCAAGGCAAAGTTGTTGGAGTAGGCGCCCGAGAAGCTACGAGGTCGGCGATAGTCTTCTCCAACTCCAGCACCTTGCGCCGCAACTCCTTGGTCTTCTGGTCCGATTCCGGATCGATTGGTCGAACCAGCCTTCCGACGTCCACATTGCTGTCTCCCTCGCTTCCCTCTTCACTATCATACTCCGGGGCACGGACGTATTTGCTTATCTTTTTCGGCATACCGGCTTCTTTAATCCAAAATCCAAAGATGTCTGTAATAGCTTGCTACGGAAGACGAAAAGGAGAAAAAAAAATCAAAAACTTTGTTTAGTACTCCACAGGGAGAACCGCTCTGCTGCGTTCATCCCGTCTTGCCATTTTTACCCCTCGCCAGTTAGTACTTAACGCCTCTTTTCAGAATACCCAGCTTGTGATATAAAAAAAACGACACGAGTCTAAAATATCTTGGGGTTACGATCTTTCTCTCTGCTCGTCCCGAGCTTTGCTTTATTCTCGTTTCTCCGCTTGTACCGGTCTACAATTCACTGTTTTTTCCCTGCTCCTTCCGAGCGGCGCCCATTTGCTCGTCCCGAGCTGCGCTTGACCGTGCTCGTCCCGAGCTGTACTTGACCGTGCTCGTCCCGAGTTGTGCTTGTCCGTGCTCGTCCCGAGCTGTGATTCACTTCTCTCTACGCTCCTTCCGAGCTGCGTACATTTGCTCGTCCCGAGCTGCGCTTGTCCGTGCTCGTCCCGAGCTGCGCTTGTCTGTGCTCGTCCCGAGCTGTGATTCACTTTTCCTTACGCTCCTTCCGAGCTGCGTACATTTGCTCGTCCCGAGCTGCGCTTGTCCGTGCTCGTCCCGAGCTGCGCTTTTCTGTGCTCGTCCCGAGCTGCGATTCACTTTTTTCCCGCTCCTTCCGAGCTACGTCCATTTGCTCGTCCCGAGCTGCGCTTAACTGTGCTCGTCCCGAGCTGCGCTTGACCATGCTCGTCCCGAGCAGCGATTGACCGTGCTCGTCCCGAGCTGTGATTCACTTCTCTATTTTATTTTATTTTTTTCAACCTGCGCCCCTTTTTCCCATTTCAAGCTGACACGTGCTAACCCTAATTTTTGCTAAAAGGTTATTATCCTATGAGGGAGTACCTATGCGTCAAGAAGCTAGTTACATTTTTTTTTTTTTTTAACAATTCACGGGTAGGTACTTTCGTTCCCGACAAATGCCACAAGGCTACCACCACTACTCTCCTGTGGAAGCTAGCAAGTATCGCGCTTCTTCCATTTAATCACTTCTCCCATCACTACATGCAAGCGTGTCACAAACACTTCCTCCTCATACTCGTTCACACCACCCAGTCACACACCACACCACAACCAACTCCGAAAGAACAACCGAGCGGAGCGCTAGCGTTCCACGAACTCCCAAACGCACGTGTCGTCTGTCACTTACTTCACTTTCCACTTGGGCAAACCAATCTTTCCCTTAACATCAACAAGACGGAACCAACATCGGGTGTTTCCCACAGGCCGAAATGAGTTAACAGGGTTCCGAACATTATTTTTGCTTAGAAAAGCAAAAATCCTGGCAGGATCGCCAATATGTGGATTTCGCCATAATGTAGGAAACACCCGTCATGCTGGTTACGTACGGCTTACCTTCACGACGATCGATGACGCTGTGACGACTTCACTCACGGGATCGTAGGTTGGCCCCTGGTACACCACTACGACATGCGTACCAGACCAAGCTATTACGCATACCACACAGAATGAACATTAGATTCATGAGGAGGAGTGTGAAATATGTATGTTGACATGAATCATATGTCAATCGCCGATGGGGACAAGGGTACACCTTGCATATGGAATAACCTTGATTGTGCGAATAAAACAACGGCGAACGCTCGGCTCAGTGTCAGTCGTTTGCGTATAAGCCATTTAACAACAACACGCTGGTGCATTTCGTTCGTTTCGTTTCAAAGTTCAACAATAGCATCATATTGTCGATAAGGTTGTGCAGGGCATTGGAAAATTCCAAGAAGGTCGAAGGATTTTCCATTGTTATATTCCTAACTGATAATAAGTCGTGCAGCAAAGCCTTGTACACGCTTTCAGGATTCCCGTACATTCTATCTAGTCTTTCCATTATTAATTGAACATTTTCCGGATTGAGCATTAATCCGTTCACTGCTCGCAATGCTTCGTCTTTGAGGTGCCTTTGCAGCCTATTCAAGTTTTCTAGATTCGTAAATTGTCCGGCTCGCGATGTTTGATTATAAATTTGTTTGAATCGCGGCCAACCCTTATAATCTCCCGTAAATTCGGGGAGATCTATTAAGTTCCCTTTTGATGAGGATGGCCATGCCTGTACCATCTTCCCAATACTTTCAACGAGGCGATCAATTTCGGAGGGGCGTTCGGAATCTTTCATTTTTTGTTTTTCTAGTTCCTCTTGGAGAAGTTCTAACTCTGCTTCATGTACGTCTCGTTCGGCGTCTCGCGAAGTGGATGACGATTTTCTTGCTCTTTCGATTTCCATATCCCTTATTTGTTCCTCTGCCCTCATTAGTGCCTGTCGCAGCTTTTCTGCTTCTTTTTCCGCCTTTTCTTTTGCCTTTTCGGCCTTTTCCTTTGCTTTTTCGGCTTTTTCCTTCCCTGTCTTTATATCCTTCAGTAAGCGCTCTCCCTGCATCACCGCTTGCCTAGACGCTTCTACCTTTTGTCTGTCCTCTTCGCACTTGGGACAAACGTAGTCTTTGACAGCGCTCTTTAGACCTAAACACTCGAGGTGTAACCATCGGTCGCAGTTTGTACAAATTGTGAATTTTCCCCATTCATCGTTGTTGTTACACAACCTACAGTGACCGTGGGGTTGTTTTTGTACTCCATTTTAATCTTTCGTTTGTTACTTACTTTTGTTATCTGATCGTTCTGGAGATGGTTGTGACCGCACCGACGTTTTCGCTCGTCGCGCTGGTAGTCTTTGGTAGCGCCAGTCGGTCACCTTACACGCCTTGGATGACTGTAGCGCCGCCGCCTTCGGCTGCCGCTGCGTTGTCTAGCGCTGCGTTGTCTACCGCTGCGTTGTCTGCCGCTGCGACCGTGTGCTGTTGCGTAGTCTTCCACTACGTCCGTCTGCCGGTGTGTTTCGCCCGCCGACTTCCGCCTCCGTTAGTCCGTGCCTTCGTCGATCGACACGTCGTTTGCCGGTTGTGGAGCTCTGCGGCTGCTGATACGTTCGTCACTCGTTGTTCGCTGCTGCGTCCCTATCCGGTGTTCCGCACACGTTGGGGGTCGGGTACCACACACGCCTTCCCTTCGCGCCGCACTTCTTGTTGTAATGCGCTTCTATCGAGCTATCACTGCACTTCTGTCTCGTATACACTTCCTCCTTGTACGTTTTAACTCCAAGCACTTCTCTCGTACTGTTCTCTTCTTTCACTTCTTAGCTTCAATAACAGCTCTTCTAGATTTCGTTAATCACACAATCACTTTTGAGGTCCATTCTTTGCACGTACGCACGTAGGTTCGATTATTGTAGTTCAATTGGGGATGTATTTCTCTGTCTGTTCGCTTAACTTTTCACGCGTAATAAGCACTCTGGAGTGTTGAGAACGTCAATTCCTCTCTGGAGCCACCATTGTTGGCTGTCGCCGGAGATCCTCCGTCGCAGCGACCAGCGCCGGTGCAGTACACCGAGCTGGCTTGTTTCTCCTGAGGCTTCTCCAAGCCGGAAGAGTCTTCCGGTGGTTACGCCGTTTTTCCTTTTCTTTCCGTCAAGTAGACCGGAGGAGCCCTCCGACTAACGATCGCTAATAGCCGTCTGATGTTGTTGAATGCTGTTTATTTGGGGTAAATCGGTTTCTTAAATACTAACTTATTGCTGACTACATGTCTTATTCTATTTGCGCGTGGCTCCACGCGCCGGTTGATCTCTACGGCATTATTCGGTTTTGACCGTGGCCATCCGCTGCGCGTGGAGGTGTCGCGTTCGCAAGTGGCGTTCGCAATGTTCGGCCCATCGGGGCTACGGTTCGCGCGTGGAGGGTCATGTTCGCAAGTGGCGTTCGCGATGTTCGGCGCACCCTTTCCGTTGGCCCATCGGAGCCACGGTTTGCGCGTGGAGGGTCATGTTCGTATTTATTTTATTTATCTTTGCCCATCGGGGCCTCTAGCTAATCGTGTGCGTCAGCAACAGTATTTGACATTCAGGTACCGCAACGGCATAATTAACATGGCGGACAGCAAATCCCCTATAACACAACCAGATATACTAGACCAACCATGGTGTGCGCCTTCCGCCATCTTCTTACGTATCGCACTCTGAGATCAACACGAAGCGAATTGGTCAAAAATAATACTTGGTAAAATTTGCTGTCTTATGGTTTATGAAGTGCAAAACTACAACTTGTTTATTAAGTTCGTACTTCTGGGAAACTTATTGTTTATCGCAGCAAATGGTTGTTGCAATAATTATTCAGTCTCATTATATTACCGTCTCATTGCTCGTAAATAGTTTTTGACCAAACTTCTGCGCAGCTAGCACATAGTGCATAAGTCGATACAATTGTCAATATGCGTGTCAAAACATGTCAATCTGCGCACTAGCATAATAAGTCTCGAAGTGTTGTTGTGCGGAGAAATGCGTTCTGATTTGTTTTAGATATAATCGATGGTGGAAGTAATAATCTAAGTAAATGTTATAAAAATAATAAGAAAGAAGGTACCGCTAGGCCACAACAATCGCCACTACCGCTACCATCGAATGTATCATCACAGAGTCCGGGAGGATCGGCTACGCCGTAAGTCCGGCGATACCTCTAGCATCGTAGCGTGCACAGCATCACTTTTGCCGGCTTCAACGTCGTCCGGGGTAACTTCAGTAATTTCTTCGGTGGCGACGGTAGGAAAAACCACATGGATTGCAACAGTGGTGCCCATGGTGGGAATGGCCACGGCCTCCTCAACGTCGTCGTCGTGCTTAGGAGTCGGCTAACTCGGTATTGCCGGTCTGACGGGTTTCTCCGGAGTGCTAGGTTTTAGCATCCTCCTCGCGTGGCTGCCGTGGTGGGACCCGCCTTTACACAACTCCGCTACAGTCGTCGTCCTCGTCATATTGTTGTTTGAGCTCGGGCTCCAGCGGTAGCGGCACCGCAAGCACATCGAACAAAAGGCTCTGTATCTAGCAGTACACTCTTTTATGAGCTTCATGTGGCAAATCTGTGGACACATAAGAAAGCTTCTCCTGGTGCTGCCGGGAATCACGTGAATCGCAGTGCACTGTCGTTCTTTATCGAACCGTTTATTCACGCCAAGAAGGGTTATTTTATCGGGTTTATCCGTTTCCCTTGGTGGACAAGATTTCATCTCAGATCTCTGGACGGGGTTGCTAACGAAAATGTTCAACGCCAGTCAGCCACATGTCGGCCAAACCGTGGAGGCCCGTCCAGGTGCTGATCTAATGCCCGAACGAGATGGTCCGCCAAATATTCCAGCGGCTTGTCATTCACGTGATTCAGCGCTTTGCGTAAATCTGTGAAGGGAGCTGTGGAAGACAACAATCGTTTACATTCATTCCTCCCTCCTTACCCCCCTTTGTTCATCTAGAAAACGTCACTGCGCTCTGTATCTGAAGGCGGAAACGGACGTCGATGGAAATGAGATCATCGAGAACGCATCGTGCGTGACACGCTTCATCAAGTCGCTAATCATGATGGAGCACCTTGCCACAACACACATTTGCGACATTTGTTAGAGTTTTTCCGGCTGCTGTACGAGTTTTCGCGTGCACACGGGCAATGCCGACGGTGGGCACTACTACAGCTTCATCAAGGAGCACAACGAGGACGGCGGATTGATTCTTAAGTGAGATGAAAATGACAGGTATAGTCCACGCGTGTCTAGATTTCGTTGGATAATTTTCATGTTAACCCCAGCATTACCTAGTTGCTGCCAGAGTAAACATGGAAAACGAACACGTTTGTTGGTGGCATAAGATAGATCTTGTACTATCGGTTTCCCGGATAGTGGTTACAATGGTAGCAACTGATCCCGCTAGATTACCTATCGTACCTACATATCGTACAGATCGAAATGGACATTTCGAGACGAACTACGTAAGTGGGTCGGCGTTGGGAAAACGATCTTCTACCGTACTCCGTCTGATATCCCATCGCGTCATTCAGGCTAAAGCTGTTTGCTGCTGAGCACAATTGGGGCCATACGTTTAGTCGCTCTGGTCTCTATTGCCGCTAGGCTACGTTTACGAATCTCGATGCGTTGTGTTATGTAACGCCTATTTCAAGGTAGACACTTACAAACAGGCAGATCTGGATGAGCGCCATCATCAGCAACGTCGGCAAATAATTTTCGTAGAGGAACAAAGTGAGTATCACATTCCAGTCAAACGTCTTATTTAGTCGTTGTAGTTTGCGAAAATAATTAATGTTTTAATTGTAGCAGAGAATATGACAACATGTAGAACGAATCAACCATCGGCAACACAAACTCAATCGCGTCCGGTGGATCGAACTGGTAAGCTTTGCACGAATCGAAAGAGCCATGCCTTCGTCGATATTACAGAAGTATAGAACTGATTTTATCTATTCAATTTTATAGCAGATGAAGACAACATACCACAGCGTTCGAGGTAATCATCGGCAACACAAATACAATCATTTCCAATCCCCAGTATTCCTCCCGTATGTCCGCGACGAAGATCAAAAAATGTGATCGAACGAAATGTTAAGCTTTGCTTAAATCGAAAATGCGCATGTCCCCGGCGAAATAGCAGTAACATTTTACCTGTTTCTTTTTGGTCGTCTCGACTACTGTGTTGGGTCTACTGTGTTGGGTCGGTGATGTGTTATACGGAATAGGTAGAATCGGAATAGAGCCCTACAATACAGTACCTATAGTAAATACATCGGTAGCGGCGGAGGCATCTGATCCGGTAGTTACCCACATGAGTGATCGCATGACGAATACATTTTCCTCAGCGGAAGCGTGCATTTGTATTATGAAACATAGTAGTTAAGGAAGATACAATCAAGGGCGGAAACATTGTAAGCATGTTATCAACACGCTTACCACCTGCGTCACAATCGTAACTTACAATGACCAAGCCAAGCGTTTGTCAAAATAAGTGCACCTCTAGGGCCCGAGGCCAGGGTGAAACAAAAGTAGGACGTTTTGCATGCAACTTCGCCTAGCGGGCTACTGATAGATTCTGACGCATCCATCCATTGACCAAAGTGAACGATCCGACTATGTGTGATTTGTATATGATGTTCGTTGAGAATATGAAATTGCACCTAGAGTACGATTAGGTATTGGAAGCCTCGACCATACCCCGAACCATTGCGACGGTGGTTGAAAAGGTTTTTTCAGCGACGAAAGATGATCAAACAAATGCAGCTACTCCGCTGATGATAGGCATAGCAACAGCACGTAGCCGAAGACGTTTCCAACACCAACGATACCCATGCGGCCAAAGATGGTGCCTGTACTGGAGTCGGTAATTTGTCCGAGGTGAAACATTTACGTTTTACGTTTTAGATAAGCAACAAGGATGAGGTCAACGTGATAACTAAAAGTCTCAACCAGCTCCTCCTATTGGTAAATATAGGGGGAAAAAAGTTGAAAGAAGGAGTAAAATGGTTTAACTGCAGTTGTACGTAAGCCAAAGGTAACCCAAAAGAGGAAATTTTAGCAAAAGAAAATAGAATATTCCATCGCATACAGATTGATTTAATTTAATTCCGTTAAACTTCACATCCTTTTTTCAGGCAGTCTAAGCTTCCGGGTCGCATTTGTGCCTATTATCTGCCGCCAAAACCTACGGTATGAAGTTCGTAATCATTCGGTGGAGTCATACCTTTTTAACTGATGTGCTGTTTTTAACAGCACCTTTAACATAAACCTACGATACGATAATACGATACAAACATTCTCGCTCGTGGCGAATGCAAAATAAACGCAACGTCGATCTTCTATAGTCCAACACAGACAGGGATGAGAAAATCAACAGAAGCAGTTCATCTCTGCCAAACATCATTCCCTATCCCAGCGACTCGTTCTTTGGCATAAATTCTTATCAACAGGCAGAGGAACTTGTCCGCCGTCATCAGCAGGCTGGTGGCGGAAAGTCCCAGAAACGGAGGGCTTCGCTGGAAGAAGGTTCGAACCCGCTGGTGGGCACGATGCTGACGATAGCCTCGAGCTAGCTTGCCACAACAGTGCCGACCACGACCAGCCGGCGCAAGGTAGAGGGGCGGACAGGCTCTTCAATCTGGTTCCGCTGGCCGTGAAAGCGTTACAGTCGTTCTCTCGACCCGAGATGGAGCGCGCCCAGGAAAAGCACAAGGACCACTCATGGGTACTACCGCCGTTCGTGGACAACATCATGTGGAACCAGTTCATGCAGTCCAAGCTGGCCGGAGCGCTCTGGGTAAAGCTGGGCTTGCTCACCGTCTACAAAGATTTTCACGGCAAGCTGTACTACAACTATTCCAGTTGCTGCATAACCAATCGTTCGACGGCGCTGGATCAAAACGGACACGATCTACCTAGCCGAGTGGGTCATCTACATCGCCAACCCGGTTGTGTACCAGAGGTGAGTAATCGTTATTGTGGTGTACGCTGCTTTGTGTGCAAAAGTAGGTCAACCAGTGTCTCACAAACTCCTTTCCGTACTTTGTCCCCGACGTCCAAATATGTGCGTCGCCAGATATGTCGCCACCGGGCAGATGATGGCCAACGGATTCCTGTAATCGCAGGGCTACCCAAAGCTGACTTTCCTCGATATCAACCGGCCGAGTGAAACGATCTCCAATCTGATCGATCACGTGTCGAAGCGCCTCCGGACTGTGAAGATCTCGTCGGTACATTACGTGAAGATCGTCATTAACTATGTGAAAGACTTGCTGAGGCTCGGTAAGGTCAAACAGTTCTTGCAGCAGTACAACGTCACGGAGATGACCGACAAGCTAACGGATACGCTCAACTTGGAGGTTAACTTGAAGGTACGCATTTGTTTGCCGCTGCTCTTTACCACTCAACGCGCTTCTTTGCTTCTCCGCCACAGGTGATTGAAAGATGCATCGCGTCTACCGGCAGGCAATCGCGAACCCGCACTGCGACAAATACATCCTGTGCAAGATCAACTCGCACGACCCGCACAAGGAGCTCAGGAGGCGGCTTCGAGCACGGTGTGACCCGCTTCGGCAGCATGACCGTGTTCATCGCGCAGAAAACCCACACCCCCTTCTGGACGCTGTTCGCTAACATAAATGATCCGAACCTCTGCGACATCGAGAAAACGGTCGACTGTGCGATTATCATGAGATCGAGGACCACGTCACGACCGAGTATCCGCACTGTGAGTTGTAGATGTTGCTGTGGCGGCCTGGTCGGGAAGCGGTTGTGCTCGTTCAGCACGACTTCTTCAGCTGCGCAAGTAGCTCAGAACGACGACAGTTAGCCTAGCCGATTTTTTGCTCCGCTTGACTACAAGTGGTATCTATTCCAAGCTACTACCTAGGCCTCCCTTCGAACTAACTCCAGCTGTCGAAGCAGCCTTACTAATCGAAGCACCCAATTCTCCTGCCGAAAAAACACATCTTCGCACGCCGTATCGCAGAACATCTTCACCGGGAGCTCATACATGGTGGCGGAAGATTGTTGCTTTCCCAGATTCGCGAGCAATATTGGCCACTCGACGGACGTCACCTAGTGAAAGGCGTTGTGAGACACTGCTTCCGATGCATTCGTCAGCAGCCAACACTAGCGCAGCAGCAAATTGGGCAGTTACCATCATCGCGAATCACACCAAGTCGATCGTTTTCGATCATCGGAGTGGATTATGCCGGACCAATCTACTTGCGACCGATTCATAACTTGCATACCGATTCCGTTCGTTTGCTTTGCCACGAAAGCTGTTCACTTCGAACTTGTGGGTGATTTGACCACCGCTGGTTTCTTGGCTGCACTACGACGATTTGCATCGCGAAGAGGACGTCTGTCGCATATCTACTCGGACAACGGAAAAATTTCGAGAGCGCAGCACGTGAGTTAAGCGAACTATTCGAAATGTTCCGCGATGAGGAGCAACGCAACACCATCATCTCGAATTGCGCTGAGATGGGTATCACTTGGCACTTCAGCCCGCCGAGGGCCCCGCACTTTGGTGGACTATGGGAAGCAGCAGTGAAGACGGCCAAAAGACACCTCTTCGTCAGCTAGGCATCACAAAGTTGCCTTACGAGAGCTACATCACCGTCCTGCACCAGATCGAAGCGGCGATGAATTCTCGTCCGCTGTCTCCCATGTCGGATGACCCAAACGAACTGGCCGCACTAACACCTGCACATTTTTGATAGGCACCTCGATGAACGCGATTCCAGAGCCGGACTACACTGTCAGGAAAGCATACACGCTGAGCGATTGGCAGAAGTTGCAACTGGTCGTGCAGCACTTTTGGAAGCATTGGGCCACCGAGTACCTGCAGGAGATGCAAAGAGAAACGATGAGGATGTAGCACTAATGATTTCTCACCTGGTCGGCTAGTAATACTGATGGACGATGCTCTCCCGACAACCCAATGGCCACTCGCGCGGATCATCGAAACGCAAAATTGAAGTAATGCACAAAAGTGAATCTAGATGGTGCGTGAGTAATCAACATTGCCTGCTTCGCCGTCATGTCAGCTACCATAATCTCTGTTTCATTGTGTGCGCCCATGGACTGTCTAGAACCTGGTCAAGTCATTCCATGCATTTTGACAAATCGAGAAAAGAAAAATACATGAAAATTTTGACGGCTATGTTTTCTCTGTTAACTTTTGGATCGACGATGTGGATTGTCTGTTCGTAGCGCTTGTGCATTTTTTGCAAGAAGCAAATTGGTAAATTTTAGAGTACTTTTACACTCAAAAACGTTTTTAAAAGTATACACACCCCAAGTACCAGCGTTGAATCATAACTAACTCCGAATTGATTTATCAAGGACTATGGGAAGTAATTAATGAGTTGTTTTGGGGTACCAAATTTTGACGAAACGAAGAAATGGGCTTTTGGTTTGTAAACAGTATTTGTTGGCTGTCGCCGGAGATCCTCCGTCGCAGCGACCAGCGCCGGTGCAGTACACCGAGCTGGCTTGTTTCTCCTGAGGCTTCTCCAAGCCGGAAGAGTCTTCCGGTGGTTACGCCGTTTTTCCTTTTCTTTCCCCTGTTTGGCTGCCACCTATAATCGTCCAACCAAACCGTGTTCTTTGTGCGATCGGTTGGTCAGGTCGTCCGGACCGGTAACTCACGCTTTGGGTGTAAAATGCGTGAGGGATACCTAACAAGAGTGTTGGTGTAGCATTTTTGTAGCTCGCTAGATCAATGTGCGAAAAATGCTTGTAAGCTCTTTTCAATGCCCTGGCGTTAACGGTCTGCGTTGGAAGCTCGAGTTTTTGGACCGAGCGCACGTTTGATATATCAAAGAGTCGGTTGTTTGGTCCCTTTATCTTAAATGAGACTATCTGACTCGCGGGCTCACTCTGTGTGCCGCCGTTCGTCCAGCTGAGTTTAAGCGGAGCCTTCGGTCCGAATACCTTCAGCTCTTCTCTGATATTGTTAAGGATGAGACTGGTCGACGACGCAGGATCTAGTAAGGCAAATGTTTTTGTTAAGAGTATTGAGTGTGATATGTATTAGTAGCACAGCTTACGTCCGTTCGGTTTGCTGATTGATACGGAAGAGACCGAGCGTTTATTTTAGGTTCATGTCCCAACTGGCAAAATCTATTGACAGTTAGCATGCTGCTTATTTATACCGTTGAATTCACTTCTAGCGTTGCCTATATTTAACACTCCTCCTCAACGCGTAGTTGTTAATCGATAAGCTCCTCCTAAATCGTTGCAGTTAAACCTATCATGTTCACTAGTTTTTGTATCTTCATCCTAGCCAAAGGTTTCGTAAGGAGGTCAGCAATCATTTCCTCAGACGGACAATATACGCAAGTAACTTCACCTCTGTTGATTTGATCTTTAGTAAAGTGGTATCTTGTGCAAATATGCTTCTGTTGCTTAACTGTTCTCGGGCTAACAATTTGAGACAACTCTGATTATCTTCATATACGAACACTTCCTGTTCGTCGTTTAGTTCTTTAAGAAGTAATCTTAGCCAAATTGCCTCCTGAGTTGCTTCTGACAAAGCTATCAGCTCTGCTTCCGTGGTTGAGAGTGACACACAATTCTGTTTCCTACATGCCCAGCTAACTGTTCCACCATTCACTGTGAACACGTAACCACTATTCGATTTCCTATCTTGCTTGTTTTCCGCCCAATCAGAGTCGCAATATCCGATTATCCCGTCGCGTGTCCCTATCTGACTGATTCGCAAACGAAATTCTATTGTTCCCTTTAGATACCGCACAACTCTCTTCACTTCGTTCCAATCTGTTTGTGTGGGCCTATTCGTTTTTCGACTTGAAGTTACCGCCCTTTGGCTGACGGCCTCAGTTCCTAGAATTAGAGTTAATACCTACTGTCACCTTGTCAGAAATGGCTTCCTTATCGTGGCCAAACACGATTCTATCCTGTCGATGGCGGATAATTGTCAGCGGACGGCTCTTCCCAGGACGGACGACTCGAAGAAAACACGGACACGATGTTGTTCCTTTGAGTGTAGCAAACAGATCACCCCTGGTTTATTACAACCAAGTAATATTTATAGCTAACTTAGTCTAGGTTAGTTCGGAGCAACCCTTCCCCCCACAGCCTGACCATTCCCTTGCCTCTGCTGTCGCTGTGCCGTTCTTGCATTGATCGATGCTTCGTTGTCAGGCGCCTTTTTCGCGGGGCGATTCATGATCGATCTCGTTCACTCCTGTTGGTTTGCGACACTTGTTTGTCGCAACTCGCTTTCGATCGTGATCGCTTTTCGGTCATTAGCTTAAGCACAAATTTGTCGGTTGTGCATTCTCCTGGGCGGATGTTTACGACTTAAGTCCGAATCGTTCTCCTTTTCGGTCATTGCTGCTATCGTACGATGTTTTTCCTCTGGAGCGGGTGTTTACGACTTAAGTTATGCTTTCCTGATTGGTTCGATCGATATCGATCGATCGTACGATAATTTCCACATGCCGAAGTGTTCGCCGGGTATGCGCGGTTGTTGTCCCTCCCCTTTTGTCCTCGCGTTCTCCGTCTCGCCTGTACCAAGGGTGTTGGCCCTTGCGTGTTGTTGACACCAAAGTGACGTCAGTTGGTCGACGGCGCCTCATTCCCTGATCGCGAGTGAGGTGTCGTGTTGCACGGTGAGTTGGTGAGCTTGGCGTGGAAGTAGGTCAGTTTCGGTGGCTCGTTCACGGGGTTGACACTTTCTGCTGACAGTGTTCAAATGGAGTACGTCGGTGTGCGCCCAAGTGGACATAAGCGGTCATCGTATTGCGGCTGCTTTCGTATCGGTGCTCGTCCGGTTGCCGCTATTTAGGGGTTGACGTTATGCGTTGGCGATTCGGTAGTTCGGCGGCGACTTAGGCGTTTCGGTTGGGTTTCGGTCAGCTGGTAGGAAGACTGGGAACGGCAGGTCACTGCATGCCCCCCCACTACTTGAGCTCTAGATCCGTCTTGCAGAGGCGAATCTGGAGCTGGTTAGTATGCTGGTAATAATGGAGCGTATTACCGTTCTCGCGATGAACCTGGGGTACCTTTCTCTTCTTCGATTCGATGCTAGTTGTCATCTGCTGCATCGTGGTCATCCTTCAAGCTGCCTGTAGTTTGGTCTTCCTGTCTATCGTTGTTGCGGTCGTCTTCATCATCGCACATCGTGTGTCGTCTCTGCTCCCGTCTTTGCCCAGGCCTTAGGCTAACGTTAGCGTTGTCGTGTCGTCTCGTGGTATCCCTCCTTCAAGCGTCATGGGATAGTCGTCGTTGGGCTTTCGGCTGATCCTGCCCTTGTGGTTGCTGCTGAAGATCGTCGGTGGATGCTGCGGCGTTGTCGCTGAGGTACCCCTTGCTCTGTTCGTCGCTGTTCTAATTCTAATGAGCGCTCTTAATATTATTCATGGAGCTTTCTCCGTTGGTTAGTGTCCCCATGGTTAGTATCATTTTCCCTAACGTGTTCTTCTAACCCTGTATGAGCAATCGTTGCTCTTTCGCATCTTTGTGCGCGGTACATACTTTCTTTCGGAGAAGTGGGTGTCTATTGGTTTGCCCACACCATTAATACAATTCCTATGCCCGTCGGCATCTTCGCTATCCTTTCAGCGGTAGTTTCTCATCTGAGGGTGTCTTCTGGTTTTCCCTATCAGTGTTTTGGTTTTCCCTATCAGTGTCTAAGCCCTGTGGCTCTTTGATTCATGGTATACTTGGTTAGAGCGGGGCTTGAACCCGGTTAGCTGGCTTGAGTTTCTCTTACTGCCGTATACCACGTCCCTAACCGTGCATACATATGCATTGAGCATCCTGGCTCCTTCGCTTTCTTTGCGGAAATTTACTTATATGAGGGTGTCCTGGTTTTCCCTGTACGTGTTACAATATTCTGAGCATCTTTGGCTCCTTCGCTTTTCTTAGCGGAATTTTCAATATAAGGGCTTTCCCTGTTGATATTTTGCGCTATATATCCTGAGCATATTTGGCTCCTTCGTTCCATGACGTATTTGGTTAGAGCGGGGCTTGAACCCGGTTAGCTGGCTTGAGTTTCTCTTCTACCGTTTACCATGTCCCTAACAATGCCTACATGCGCATTGAGTATCTTTGCTCCTTCGCTATTCGTAGCGGAATTTTTCTATAGGTGGGTGTCTCGGTTTTCCCCCTAGTTTAATACCTTATGATCACCTTTTCGATCCTATGGGGGTACTTCCTATTGCACGAAATGGGACCGGTTATGACGCTGTCGCGTTCAAATTCTACATCCGACAAGACATGTTTCTCAATACGACCATCTTCCCTAGTTCTACTAATGGCTTTGAAGAGTATTGGGTCCCTAACTGTGCAACGCGTTTGCATCTTATTGTATTCATTACATGTTTTCGTTCAATTTCAGTTTACTTTTTGTTTTCTTCGCGGCATTTTCCTCGCGGTGTTCTATCTTTCATCATACCTACTCTTTTGACCGTAATCGTTACGAACGGGCGAATGGCTACTGGGAATTGAACCCAGCCCTAGGTCAATCTATGGTCCTAGGAACCCGAGGAATACAAGTATTCACACGGCCACAACACATCCCTCGTCGTCTACTTCGTAATACGTTTTCAACGTTTTCTTCATTTTCTTTTCTTCAACTGTGTTTCCATAAGCCCTTTTTTTTCTTAGCCTTGTAACATTATCAATTTATTTTCTTAAGGCATATTGGGTTCCATATTTTAACCACGGCGTTCATTCATTTTAATTTCTTTCATAACATTCATATTTACGCTTGTTTACAGTTCCCCCTTCTTTCTCATTGCAACGTTTCGTGGTATTTGTCTGACTCTTTTTAAATCGTTTCCATACTTTATCAGCAACTCATTTTCCGTGATTCTCTATTCGTAGTACCTTTTCAATCGATTGTTGTGTATCCTTTCTAACCTGTTTCCGTTTTTGATAACCGACGTCTGATTGCTCGGCACATCTATCACTACGTACGGACCTCTCCATGTACTCTGCAATTTCTGTCCCACTCCCATAGGGTTTGCTTGGACAAGCACTTTATCTCCCCACATTGGCTGCCAAGGTGCCGTACCTTTATCATATATCTCCTTACGTTTTTCTTTGGACATAACCAAATTTTCCCTAGCTACTTCGTGTATGTGTTTGAGCAGTTTCCTCATTTCCAATGCGTAATCGTGGTAATTTTCTTCGGCCAACGTACCTTTGTATATGGATGCCGGAATCCGTGGCTCTCTTGCATACATTAACTCGAACGGTGTGTATCCCGTTGACGAGTTTACTGTCGTATTGTATTCGAAACAGAAATACGGCAGATGCTGATCCCAAATTCGCGGATCACCTCCCACAAATTGTCTCAGGTAAATTTTCAATTCCCTGTTCGCTCTTTCCACCAGATTTGCCTGTGGATGGTACGCGCTCGTGTTGATTTTCTTAATCTTTAAAATCTTGCACACGCTCTTCATTACCTGCCCCATAAAATTCGTGCCCTGGTCCGTGACTAATTCTTCTGGCACTCCGAATTTACAAATAACATTTTCTACAAATGTTTTCGCTACCGTGACGGCTTCTTGATTCTCCATACAGGCCACTATTAGATAACGCGTCAAATCGTCTTGTATTACCAGGCCATATTTGTTTCCCTGGTTTGTTTCCGGCAAGACTACGATATCCATGAACAATTTTTCGAATGGTTCAGATGCGGTTGTTGTGAGTTTCATAGGGATCCGGTTGTACTTGCAGATTTTATTCTTCTGGCAAGAGTCGCAATTGCGCACATAATCCTCTATGTCTCGTTTCATATTCTGCCAATGGTAAATCGCAGCGATCCTCTTCCGCATGCGCTTGGCTCCTACATGCCCCCCTAATGGTGCGTCATGGAATTCCCTCAATAATCCAGGCACCTCCTCTTTCGTGACCTCAATGCGCTCGGAGCTGGCATTGTACATGGTGATTTTTCTCCCATGTCGCTCCCCCAAAAACTGGATCATTTCCATTATCTCGAACTGTCTAATCTTGCGAAACGAGATTACCTGAACGTCCAAAATGGGCTCATTCTGTTCGAGTTTATTGCATTCCTTCATGCACTTGTGCAATCTCGCGAAAAACATTCTTGCGTTTACAACTGAGTTGCTTTTTCCTTCCATTATTATTCCTACGATTTTTTCGTTAGGAAGGCATACCACATTGTCTTGGGTGTAATCTTTCAACCCGTGTGGTAACTCACACAATTTGCTGAGATCGCTATGCGCAGATCGACTATTTACAATCGCGATCTTTATCGCCTCCGCCTTGACCTCTAGCGTTTTCTGAAACGCGATCTTTCGGACATCAATGCTCCGTTTTTCCTGATTCTGTTTGAATTCTTCATACATGTTTTGGTTGTCTTCGTCATCTTCTTCTTCCTCCCTTAAGCCTGTAGGGTCCAGATTCATTAGATCTGAAACAAAATCTTTCGTTCCCAAATCATCTTTTTCTCCTCGTTGTGTCGGGTTATTTTTTTCGCCGTTGCATAATTGCCATGTGTTTTCCGGTTTGACCGCTTCCTGAGGCTCATTGCCCCGGGTTTGTCGAACCGCGTCCTCTTGGTCAGCGTTATTTGTCCCCGTGCCGGTTGTCTGTTTCTTTCGTGATTTGCCGGTCGCCACAGGTGCATTGGCCTGGGCCTTGTCGTCCGCGCTTCCTATGTCAGCATTTGGTGTGTTCCTCGGAGCACCATTAATGTCGTCCAGCAATTTCTGCTGACGCCGCGTTGTTACCGCGATTAGCCCGGGGTTCTCGGTCGCCAACGGCTTGGTGACTGCTTGCCCTGTGTTGGCGGAGGGCTCTAATCGAGACAGAAAATCCGCCACAACGTTCTCTTTTCCCTGTTTATAGCGAATCTCGCATTCAATACCTTGCATGCGCAACCTAAGTCGCGTCAAAGTTGGTGAAGTTTCCTTCAACCGCCAAAGCGAAACCAATGGTCGGTGATCGGTATACACCATAAATTTCTGGCCATATACATAATGCCTGAAGTAACTATATGCCCAAACAATGGCAAGTAATTCCTTCTCTATGGTATGATACCGTTCCTCCGCCCCTACTAACGCCCTGCTGGCGTAGGCTATCGGCTGATCGATGGTTTTCTCGTTGGAAAGTACCACACCGATTGCATACTTGCTGGCGTCCGTTGTGAGCACGAAAGTGTCGTTATAATTTGGCCTTACCAGTAGTGGTGCACTCACAAGAGCCGTCCTCAATTGTTGGAAGGCCGCGTCACATGCCGGTGACCAGTCGAACTTGACACCCTTCTTCAGTAGGTCATTCATGGGTTTGCGCGTTGTCGCGATGTTAGGAATGAATTTCCCGTAAAAATTTACCATACCCAAGAACGATCGTACCCCCTTAACTGTATTGGGTGGTTTCATGTTCTCTATGGCGCTTACGGCACTTTTCAAGGGCCGTACGCCTTGCTTGTCGATGAGGTGTCCCAAGTATTGGATTTCCTCCTTCAAAATCTGGCATTTCTTTGGTTCGAGTTTCAACGAATGTTTTCGAAGTCCAACCAGTACTTTGCGGAAATGTTCGTTGTGTTCCGCTATGGTACGACCGTATATCACGATGTCGTCCAAATACACAACTGCTCTCACTCCTTCAATCTCGTACAAGACGCTGTTCATCAGTCGCTGAAATGTAGACGGACTGTTCTTCAATCCCATTGGCATGCGGGTGTACTCATAATGCCCGTTCGGCGTAGAAAAGGCCGTTTTCGGTGCATCCCTCGGATGTATGGGAACTTGATAGAATCCCGATTTTAAATCCAAGGTGGAAAAATATTTGCTATCCCCTAATGTGTCCAAAATTTCATTAATTAGGGGTATCGGAAACACAAAGGGTTTTGTGACAAGATTGAGCTCGCGATAATCCACCACGATGCGATACCGTCGAGTACCATCGGCGTCTGGTTTCTTCGGTATGCACAACACTGGTGCATTCCAAGCGCTCTTACTCGGTCTTACAATTCCCTGCTTCAGCATCTCGTCGATCTGTTCCTTCAAATGAGGCTTCGTGGCCTCTGGATATCTATATTGGCGCTTATTAATGGGCACATTGGTTGTGGTTTCTATTTCATGCACGGCTGCATTGGTACACGGAAAGTTATCTCCTTCTAAGAAGAATACGTCGCTAAATTGACGCAACAGTTTCTCGATTTCTTCTCCTGCGGGTTGGATTTTTATTATCTCCAACAGCGTTTTGTCACGCTCCGTCCCACGAATCGGCTGCAGATTCCTATATTCTACTAGATCGTAATCTATTTCCTCATCCAGATCCAATCCCTCGTGGAGGGACATTTCCCGTTCCTGACTTTCCTTTTCCTCTCGGAAATGTACCTGTCTCATTTCCATCTCTACTTTATCCTTCATATGACCCTTCTCCTGGGAAATATTTATCTTCTTTACCTTCTTTGTTGAGGTATGTTGTGCATGGCTACTGTCTGCCAATTCCACCCGTCCTCCCTTGAGGCTCAGTTCCGCAATATGTTTGCGGATAAAATTTACTCCTAAAAGACCCGGAGGACCCGTTAGCTCCGTGATCACGTAAAATCTCGTCGGGATTACTTTTCCTCCGACGATCAACTCGATCGTGCATGCGCCTACGACCGTTAATTTTGCCCCTGTTATTCCTACTAGAGCCGTTTGCTCGGATATATTTAACTGTTTTATCCCTATTCTCTGGGCTTCTTTGTAATCGAGCAGATTCACTACTGCTCCTGTATCGAGTAAAAATTCGGTAGTGTTCGATGGGCTACCTGTCGTGGTTAGGGTAACATAAATGAGACCGTTCTCTAACGACCTCAGTTCGTGGAAAACCCGTGTTTCCTTTTCTTCCCGTTCCCTCATATTTTTATTCGCTGTGTTTACGACTGCTATCTTTTTACGCTGCTTATATTCTGTGCTGTGGTGTTTTTTTCGTACCTGGCCTAAATATTTTGATTTTCCTAAATTTTCCAAACTATCGCGCAGGTTGGGGAATCGGGGCGGGTCATTCGATCCCCCGGTTAATAGTTTTTTGAACCGAAACTGCGGTTCCCTTGATTTCCCGAGTTTCCTTGCCTTTTCGGCCCATTGTTCGACCCCTGATTTTGGGAGTGTCCGAACCCTGAATTTCCCCTCGGCTGACTTTGCTGCGGTCGGTATCGGTTATCGGGTTGCGAGGGACTATTTCCCAGTCCTCTCTGCCCGTTCCTAGGCGCTCTTGTAAACTGCCTGGCACCTGACCCTTGGTTGCTCGAATAGTTGCGTTGATATCCGTCGTCCCATCCGACGTTATGGTAATAATTCTGATTGTACTGAGGCCAATCGGTTCTGAAAGGCGGTGGCGGATTCGGACGCCGATGATCCGGCCAGTATGGCAAATCCATGTCATCGTACGGCCCTTCTCCGTGCCAACCGTTGTTTCCTCCACTCCCTTGGCCGAACCAGTGTTCACCGTCATAATTTCCGTAGCGTGGCGGCTGAGCTTGACCAGCGCGCAAGCGTCTTGTGGCCTCGGTCACCCGATCGGCGTTATCGTGCACCTGCTCCAAGTAGTCCATGAGTGGCTCTAGTCCCATGGTGTTTTGCATAAGTGCTAAAATCTTCAGGTTGGCATCATTCAACCCTGTTACGAAATGATTTTTGATATGCCTGCTGGCATAATCTATCAACCCCTCATTGTCGCTAGCGTGAGCTTTCGCGAGCTCTACTATATGTCTAGCCCTTTCCGCATATCTTCGGAACGTCTCATTCGGCCTTTGCGCCAGTGTTTCGGTTCGGTGGAAAATACTTTCTACATTACAATTTTCCCCAAACTCCTTGCGCAACAGCTCTTTCATTTCTTCCCAGCTCTTTGCCTTAATGCGCTGGTAATGGCTCACTGCATCACCTTTCAATTTAGCAAGAACTATGTCCAATAGTTCTTCTTCATTTACCATTTGTCGCCTGGAGACGCGATCGATCTGGCGTACAAATAATCCTAACTCTTCGACCCCTCCACGGTACTCGGGAATGAGAGCCATGGCATTCTCTATCGAATAATCCTTCGTTTCCGTCATTTTCTCTTCAACAAAGGTTTCGTCGAGCGAGCAGATGTCTCGGACAAAATCTTTCTTCACTCTTAGTAAATTTTTCGGGATAGTACTTTGTCGACTAGTGGCAGCAGGGGTTTGTTCCAGGGGCGAAGCGTTGCTATCAACACTAGCTGGGGTAAATCTAAGCTCGGGTGCGATGGTGCCGTCGGAAAGGCAAACCTCCCTCGAAATTGTCGGCCCTTCACTTTCGTTCTCTTGGCTCTTTCCGGCGTTGCTGCGTAGTTGTCTATCCGTCATTTGAGATTTCACTACGCTTTTGCACACGGCTTCTTTCCGAATTTCCGTACACGATAAAAATGAAACTAAATCTCTTTCGTGCCCTCAAAGAAAAACTTGGGGTCAAAAAAAAAATTTACCTAACACACACCAAAATGTATTTAAATGAAACTGTGCTCTTACCACAGGGTGAATCCTGCTACTTTCATCTCAAGGGATCCGTTTTCCAGCGTAATCGTCCGTCCTGTCCTTCTTAAAGGGGTTCTCTGCTGGTCCGCTGATTTTCCGCTGCTGTTCCGCTGCTGTTCCTCCGCTGTTTCGATGAATGTCTCTCCGTTGCCACTTTTTCACGATACTGCACTACTTTTAACTACTTTTCACTACACCGAAATACTTCTCACTTCACTACGTTTTCCACGTAACACTGTACTGCTTCACAACCCACCGGGTTGTTATCGTCGTACAGGGGATGTCGTATCCCACCGCTGTCACCAGATGAAGTTACCGCCCTTTGGCTGACGGCCTCAGTTCCTAGAATTAGAGTTAATACCTACTGTCACCTTGTCAGAAATGGCTTCCTTATCGTGGCCAAACACGATTCTATCCTGTCGATGGCGGATAATTGTCAGCGGACGGCTCTTCCCAGGACGGACGACTCGAAGAAAACACGGACACGATGTTGTTCCTTTGAGTGTAGCAAACAGATCACCCCTGGTTTATTACAACCAAGTAATATTTATAGCTAACTTAGTCTAGGTTAGTTCGGAGCAACCCTTCCCCCCACAGCCTGACCATTCCCTTGCCTCTGCTGTCGCTGTGCCGTTCTTGCATTGATCGATGCTTCGTTGTCAGGCGCCTTTTTCGCGGGGCGATTCATGATCGATCTCGTTCACTCCTGTTGGTTTGCGACACTTGTTTGTCGCAACTCGCTTTCGATCGTGATCGCTTTTCGGTCATTAGCTTAAGCACAAATTTGTCGGTTGTGCATTCTCCTGGGCGGATGTTTACGACTTAAGTCCGAATCGTTCTCCTTTTCGGTCATTGCTGCTATCGTACGATGTTTTTCCTCTGGAGCGGGTGTTTACGACTTAAGTTATGCTTTCCTGATTGGTTCGATCGATATCGATCGATCGTACGATAATTTCCACATGCCGAAGTGTTCGCCGGGTATGCGCGGTTGTTGTCCCTCCCCTTTTGTCCTCGCGTTCTCCGTCTCGCCTGTACCAAGGGTGTTGGCCCTTGCGTGTTGTTGACACCAAAGTGACGTCAGTTGGTCGACGGCGCCTCATTCCCTGATCGCGAGTGAGGTGTCGTGTTGCACGGTGAGTTGGTGAGCTTGGCGTGGAAGTAGGTCAGTTTCGGTGGCTCGTTCACGGGGTTGACACTTTCTGCTGACAGTGTTCAAATGGAGTACGTCGGTGTGCGCCCAAGTGGACATAAGCGGTCATCGTATTGCGGCTGCTTTCGTATCGGTGCTCGTCCGGTTGCCGCTATTTAGGGGTTGACGTTATGCGTTGGCGATTCGGTAGTTCGGCGGCGACTTAGGCGTTTCGGTTGGGTTTCGGTCAGCTGGTAGGAAGACTGGGAACGGCAGGTCACTGCAGACTTAAGATCGAAACTGCTGCTGCTATATCTGGTCTTGTGTTAATAGCTATATACAATAGCTTACCTATCGTTTTTTTGATAATCATAGTTAGTAAGGAGCGCTTCTCCTTCTTCTTCGCGTTTAACGTAACCAGGGTCAAGAGGAATGGGGGATATCTTCGCATCGACTAAGCCGCTAGTCTTGATCACATCGCTGATGTATTTCCTTTGGCTCAGGAAGTAGTCTCCTTGTTTGTTCTTCTCTATTTCGATTCCTACAAAGAAACGAACATCCCCGATATCATTAACCTCAAATGTGCTTTTTAGACCCGCGAGTAAAGAAGAGATCATTCCTGCGTCTTCTCCTGCCACTATAAGATCGTCAACATAAACAAGCACGTAACACCATTTATCTCGATGCCGCCTTCGATACAAACAGCCCTGCTGCCAAAGTTGCATGCCTTCACCCCGTTTCCACCAGTTTTTCTCTGATGCTCCCCCCCTCGAGCCTATACTTGCGAGTGGTCTTGCAACCCAACCCGCTTGCATCATAGTGCTATCACATTTGCACTAGCGCGAATGGTTCTGTCAATTCATGTTCGTTCTCCCTCTCCTGGGACTTAGCCGATTTCGCTGGTCCATCGAAGTAACCGGTTGGGCCGGACTCTCGCACGATACGGTAGTTTGACAGCTCAGTTTTGTTTTGATGTTGGAAGTGGGTGGCGTGGTTTCATTCCGAAACAGTGTAATTTACATATATTCAGTGTTAAATTACGCCAAATGGTGTCTAATAGTGTCCTAGGAACAAAAAAGGGTAAGTAGCAACGAAATATTAACGTTTTTGAAGCTTTTCTTTCACGACAGCGAAGCATGACGTCATCTCCATCTGGCTGATCTACTGCAGTTCCTGGCATTAAAAAGTGCAGCTCCCGACGAGCAAAGTGAATGGTTCAGAGTGATTGTTGTTTTGATGTTCGTTTTCACCATAAATAAACTAGTGAAACCAAATTTAGTGATTGTTTTGTGTTTTTATTTGTATGGATGACACAGGTCATCCAAGCGACCGAAATATCGCCCGGGTTGTGGGAACCCCGGAGCGAGGGAACCGGTGAAAAATTTTGAACCGCTTAAAACCCCTGCGTGCAACGCGTCGAGGCGCGCTACACTTCTCGGCTTCTTCTCGGCTTGTTCTCAACGAGAACAAACCGAGGAGAAGCCGAAAAGTGTAGCGTCACGCCACGATTTTGTACAGCGGGGAGGTGTCCGCCAAGCAGCTGTTAAAACCTTCGCGTTTCAACTCGGCATCCAGTTTCTGATTCCAAGCTCTTGCCGCTTGTTTTAGTCCATAAAGTCCCTTATTTAATTTACATACTTTTCCACCAGCATTTACACCACACGGAGGTCGCATGTAAATCTCCTCTTCTAGCTCAGCATACAAAAATGCAGTTTTGATGTCATACTGCTTAACTGTCATGTTTCTCTTGGCTGCTACTGACATCAAAGTACGAAAAGTTGTTTGCTTGACTACTGGCGCAAACACTTCGTCGTAGTCCTTTCCGTATTGCTGGCTAAACCCTTGTGCAACTAATCGGGCTTTGTACCGACACACGTTCCCGTCTGCATCCGTTTTACATTTGTACACCCACTTGCACCCAATCGCTTTACACCCTGGTGGCAAATCTACTAATGCCCACGTCTCATTAGCATCGATCGACCCAAGCTCTTCGGCCATAGCTTGCTTCCACTGTTCAGCTTCTAAGGAAGCCATCGCCTCTGTATAACTCTTCGGTTCCTCGTTAGACAATTCCTTTTGACAAGCAGCAACCCCATCCGGTTCGTCTTCCGGACTAGCATACTCGACATCACTGCTATCATCCGACGATGTTGTGCTTGGTGCCTTTCTATTGTCAACTACGTAATCCTTATATCGCTCCGGAACTTTATGCTGACGTGTACTGCGTCTCACTGACTGGGATTCTGGTTCTCTTACAGAATTTGGTGAAGTATTTAAGCCGGCCATCGATGATGTTCTACTTACTCCAACTGTGCTATCGAATACACGCACCGATTCGCCTTCTTCCACTTGGTTGCTTTGCTCGGCATCATTGAGATCAAGCAATACTGTTGTATCACGTTTGGGAATCTGCTCACTAATTTCAGCCCCCTTGTTGATGAAAATCACATCTCGACTTTTTAACAAGCACCTTGCAGTTGGATCATACAGCCGATATCCCTTAGTGTCCTCTTCAAATCCAGTGAGCACGCACTCTCGCGATTTAGGATCCCACTTCTGTCGTTTCACCTTGGGTACCTGCACCATCGCCTTGGTGCCGAACACGCGCACATGACCAACATCAGGTTTCTTGCCACTCCACATTTCCTCCGGAGTCAAACCATGACCACTTGTTGTCGATCTGTTTATCAGATACACAGCTGTCAGCACAGCTTCCGCCCAGAATGATTTCGGCAATTTCGCTTCATATAGCATACAACGTGCTCGTTCTACTATCGTTCGATTAGCACGTTCTGCCATGCCATTCTGCTCCGGCGTGTATTCATTGGTTGTCTGATGTCGTATGCCATGCTTCTGTAAGTATACTTGGAATATTATATTAATATACTCCTTTCCGTTGTCGGTTCGAAGAACCTTCAGTATTCGTTCACATTGTCGTTCTACCTTTGCGTGGAAATCCATGAAACAATTTAACACTTCATCCGCTGATTTACTTTTCAGGAAATATACACACACTCGCCGTGACATATCATCGATAAACGTTATATAGTAACGATTACCTCCCAACGATGGCACTTCCATCGGACCAGAAATATCCGAGTGTATTATCTCCAGTAATCCATCAGCTCTCGTTCCACTACTACTCAAAGGCAGCCGCGTTTGCTTTCCCATAGGACAAATGCGACAATCACCGACTGAATCTTTACCGCTGATTCTCATGCCACTAACGAGACCGTTAGCCAGCTTCTGCAAGCTGTAAGCATTCAAGTGGCCTAAACGCTTGTGCCACAACTCCATCGATAGGCTTGATGAGCATGCCATAACCTTATTTCGTTCACACGTGTTCCGTTCTACTATTTTAAACAAATCGTTCTCCATCACTCCAGTCACAATAACGTCGCCATCACTGTTGATTATTCGGCATCCTTCGCTATTAAATACGACTGTGTTCCCCTTTTTCACTATTTGAGCTACTGATAGCAAATTCATCAAAAGATCAGGGACATAGCAAACGTCGCGAACCGGTAGAATACCTTCTAATTTACTCTTCGCCGGATAGATTTTCGCAGTGCCACATGCCTTGATCTGCATTGTCCTTTTGTTTGCAGCCAAGATCGTTCCATTTCTATCCTTTAAGGCTTCCAGAAGAGTAAGGTTATGCGTCATGTGCAGCGTGGCGCCAGAATCCACATACCACTCGCTCTCCGCTCCCTCACCAACACTTAGCAAAACCGCTCCCAACGCACTCGCTTTTGAACCGGTTTGGTTATCATCGCATTGTCTGGCGATGTGGCAAAATTTGTCACATTTCCAGCACTTTGGCCCTTTACGAACAACCCTTTTGTTCTGGTTCATCTGACGTGACTTATGCGTATCACCTTTCGCTACACATATTCGCTCGCTTCGGGACGATTCTTCTTCTTCTTGGAGCAAAATGGTTTTTACTGAGTCCCCCGTGATCGCTGCACCCGAATTCTTCAATGCCATCACCATCGGCTGGTAACGTTCAGGTAATCCAGCAAGGAGAAGCGCACCAACAAATCGATCTGAAATCTGAAACCCGATCGCGTTCAATTGATGGCAGGTAGAGATCATCCTGTTCGCATACGCTTCCATTGACCCGCAGCTCTCTAAGTCCGTTCTGATGAGTTTATATAGTAAACCGACTTCTCGCGTTAAACCCGTCTCTTCGAACGCATCGCATAGCTTGTTCCATGCTTCCAGAGCTGTTCTCGTATCCTTAACGTGATAGTAATTTTGCGGCTCCAACAGCAAAATTATTTTACCTCGCGCTTTCCTGTCTTTTACGGGCTCCACAGGCTCCACTGTACCGTCTGGTTTCACAATTGGCTCAACGGCGATCCAAAGGTCTTCGACCTCCAACAGAGTTTGCACCGCAAATCTCCACGTTGACCAGTTTTCACGTCCCACAAGTCGTTCGATTGTAATACTCTTATTGACTTCGGTCATCCTTCCGCTCTGGGCCCATAACCTGTTAAGAGTATTGAGTGTGATATGTATTAGTAGCACAGCTTACGTCCGTTCGGTTTGCTGGTTGATACGGAAGAGACCGAGCGTTTATTTTAGGTTCATGTCCCAACTGGCAAAATCTATTGAAAGTTAGCATGCTGCTTATTTATACCGTTGAATTCACTTCTAGCGTTGCCTATATTTAACAGTTTTGACCTGACCTTGTTTTGAGTATAAGGTCACTGGAATTATTTGATAGAAAAGTTCTTGGTTTTCACGGTGGTGATTAATACGAGCGGGATTGTTTTGTATTCTTTCCACGTATTTGTGGAGGATGCTGTGGTGCCTACGCCCGCACCCATTTCCCCTGCATTGTGGCGGAGCTCTGCAATTTTCCGCCGTATGATTCTTAAATCTGATGCAGTTTGTGCAGATGTTATTTTGCCTGACCAGACGCCAACGTTGTTCTATTGATTCATTCAACAATTTGCGACAACGGGTGGTTTCGTGTGGGTTTCGGCAGATTAAGCAAAGTTTACCCCTGTCATTTGCTTCGTAGCGAACATGCGTGTTCAAGCGGTGTTTTCCTTGTTTGAATCCACCTTCATTTGCGGCTAGCACTGTTGCCAGCTCCTCCGAGGGTTTTAACCATTCCACTAGATCCCTTAGGGTAAAATTTTTGTTATCCTGTTCCCTGTCGAGTGTGCTCTTAATCCATTGGTGTCGGAGTACGACAGGTAATCTTGCGATCAGATCGTTGAGAAGTCTTTGATCGTTTAGAAACCCTTCCTGCCCTAATAGCATCATATTGTCGATAAGGTTGTGCAGGGCATTGGAAAATTCCAAGAAGGTCGAAGGATTTTCCATTGTTATATTCCTAACTGATAATAAGTCGTGCAGCAAAGCCTTGTACACGCTTTCAGGATTCCCGTACATTCTATCTAGTCTTTCCATTATTAATTGAACATTTTCCGGATTGAGCATTAATCCGTTCACTGCTCGCAATGCTTCGTCTTTGAGGTGCCTTTGCAGCCTATTCAAGTTTTCTAGATTCGTAAATTGTCCGGCTCGCGATGTTTGATTATAAATTTGTTTGAATCGCGGCCAACCCTTATAATCTCCCGTAAATTCGGGGAGATCTATTAAGTTCCCTTTTGATGAGGATGGCCATGCCTGTACCATCTTCCCAATACTTTCAACGAGGCGATCAATTTCGGAGGGGCGTTCGGAATCTTTCATTTTTTGTTTTTCTAGTTCCTCTTGGAGAAGTTCTAACTCTGCTTCATGTACGTCTCGTTCGTCGTCTCGCAAAGTGGATGACGATTTTCTTGCTCTTTCGATTTCCATATCCCTTATGTGTTCCTCTGCCCTCATTAGTGCCTGTCGCAGGTTTTCTGCTTCTTTTTCCGCCTTTTCTTTTGCCTTTTCGGCCTTTTCCTTTAATATTTCCGCCTTTTCCTTTGCTTTTTCGGCTTTTTCCTTCCCTGTCTTTATATCCTTCAGTAAGCGCTCTCCCTGCATCACCGCTTGCCTAGACGCTTCTACCTTTTGTCTGTCCTCTTCGCACTTGGGACAAACGTAGTCTTTGACAGCGCTCTTTAGACCTAAACACTCGAGGTGTAACCATCGGTCGCAGTTTGTACAAATTGTGAATTTTCCCCATTCATCGTTGTTGTTACACAACCTACAGTGACCGTTGGGGTTGTTTTTGTACTCCATTTTAATCTTTCGTTTGTTACTTACTTTTGTTATCTGATCGTTCTGGAGATGGTTGTGACCGCACCGACGTTTTCGCTCGTCGCGCTGGTAGTCTTTGGTAGCGCCAGTCGGTCACCTTACACGCCTTGGATGACTGTAGCGCCGCCGCCTTCGTCTGCCGCTGCGTTGTCTAGCGCTGCGTTGTCTACCGCTGCGTTGTCTGCCGCTGCGACCGTGTGCTGCTGCGTAGTCTTCCACTACGTCCGTCTGCCGGTGTGTTTCGCCCGCCGACTTCCGCCTCCGTTAGTCCGTGCCTTCGTCGATCGACACGTCGTTTGCCGGTTGTGGAGCTCTGCGGCTGCTGATACGTTCGTCACTCGTTGTTCGCTGCTGCGTCCCTATCCGGTGTTCCGCACACGTTGGGGGTCGGGTACCACACACGCCTTCCCTTCGCGCCGCACTTCTTGTTGTAATGCGCTTCTATCGAGCTATCACTGCACTTCTGTCTCGTATACACTTCCTCCTTGTACGTTTTAACTCCAAGCACTTCTCTCGTACTGTTCTCTTCTTTCACTTCTTAGCTTCAATAACAGCTCTTCTAGATTTCGTTAATCACACAATCACTTTTGAGGTCCATTCTTTGCACGTACGCACGTAGGTTCGATTATTGTAGTTCAATTGGGGATGTATTTCTCTGTCTGTTCGCTTAACTTTTCACGCGTAATAAGCACTCTGGAGTGTTGAGAACGTCAATTCCTCTCTGGAGCCACCATTGTTGGCTGTCGCCGGAGATCCTCCGTCGCAGCGACCAGCGCCGGTGCAGTACACCGAGCTGGCTTGTTTCTCCTGAGGCTTCTCCAAGCCGGAAGAGTCTTCCGGTGGTTACGCCGTTTTTCCTTTTCTTTCCGTCAAGTAGACCGGAGGAGCCCTCCGACTAATGATCGCTATTAGCCGTCTGATGTTGTTGAATGCTGTTTATTTGGGGTAAATCGGTTTCTTAAATACTAACTTATTGCTGACTACATGTCTTATTCTATTTGCGCGTGGCTCCACGCGCCGGTCGATCTCTACGGCATTATTCGGTTTTGACCGTGGCCATCCGCTGCGCGTGGAGGTGTCGCGTTCGCAATTGGCGTTCGCAATGTTCAGCCCATCGGGGCTACGGTTCGCGCGTGGAGGGTCATGTTCGCAAGTGGCGTTCGCAATGTTCGGCGCACCCTTTCCGTTGGCCCATCGGAGCCACGGTTCGCGCGTGGAGGGTCATGTTCGTATTTATTTTATTTATCTTTGCCCATCGGGGCCTCTAGCTAATCGTGTGCGTCAGCAACAGTATTTGACATTCAGGTACCGCAACGGCATAATTAACATGGCGGACAGCAAATCCCCTATAATACAACCAGATATACTAGACCAACCATGGTGTGCGCCTTCCGCCATCTTCTTACGTATCGCACTCTGAGATCAACACGAAGCGAATTGGTCAAAAATAATACTTGGTAAAATTTGCTGTCTTATGGTTTAAGAAGTGCAAAAGTACGACTTGTTTATTAAGTTCGTACTTCTGGGAAACTTATTGTTTATCGCAGCAAATGGTTGTTGCAATAATTATTCAGTCTCATTATATTACCGTCTCATTGCTCGTAAATAGTTTTTGACCAAACTTCTGCGCAGCTAGCACATAGTGCATAAGTCGATACAATTGTCAATATGCGTGTCAAAACATGTCAATCTGCGCACTAGCATAATAAGTCTCGAAGTGTTGTTGTGCGGAGAAGTGCGTTCTGATTTGTTTTAGATATAATCGATGGTGGAAGTAATAATCTAAGTAAATGTAATAAAAATAATAAGAAAGAAGGTACCGCTAGGCCACAACAATCGCCACTACCGCCACCGCTACCATCGAATGTATCATCACAGAGTCCGGGAGGATCGGCTACGCCGTAAGTCCGGCGATACCTCTAGCATCGTAGCGAGCACAGCATCACTTTTGCCGGCTTCAACGTCGTCCACGGCCTCCACTACGTCGTCCGGGGTAACTACAATAATTTCTTCGGTGGCGACGGTAGGAAAAACCACATGGAATGCAACAGTGGTGCCCATGGTGGGAATGGCCACGGCCTCCTCAACGCCTTCGTCGTCGTCGTCGTCGTGCTTAGGAGTCGGCTCACTCGGTGTTGCCGGTCTGACGGGTTCCTCCGGAGTGCTAGGTTTTAGCATCCTCCTCGCGTTCGCCGCTGGCGAGGAGCCCAGTGCTGCCGCCATGCTATCGGTATTATCTCGTCGGAGCCGTCGCCTTCATCCTACTCATCAATATCATCCCTGTCCGCACTGACGGCTACCGTTAGAGGGAACATCGGTTGCCCGATGGCTGCCGTGGTGGGACCCGCCTTTACACAACTCCGCTACAGTCGTCGTCCTCGTCATATTGTTGTTTGAGCTCGGGCTCCAGCGGTAGCGGCACTGCAAGCACATCGAACAAAAGGCTCTGTATCTAGCAGTACACACTTTTATAAGCTTCATGTGGCAAATCTGTGGACACATAAGAAAGCTTCTCCTGGTGCTGCCGGGCATCACGTGAATCGCAGTGCACTGTCGTTCTTTATCGAACCGTTTATTCACGCCAAGAAGGGTTATTTTATCGGGTTTATCCGTTTCCCTTGGTGGACAAGATTTCATCTCAGATCTCTGGACGGGGTTGCTAACGAAAATGTTCAACGCCAGTCAGCCACATGTCGGCCAAACCGTGGAGGCCCGTCCAGGTGCTGATCTAATGCCCGAACGAGATGGTCCGCCAAATATTCCAGCGGCTTGTCATTCACGTGATTCAGCGCTTTGCGTAAATCTGTGAAGGGAGCTGTGGAAGACAACAATCGTTTACATTCATTCCTCCTTACCCCCTTTTGTTCATCTAGAAAACGTCACTGCGCTCTGTATCTGAAGGCGGAAACGGACGTCGATGGAAATGAGATCATCGGGAACGCATCGTGCGTGACACGCTTCATCAAGTCGCTAATCATGATGGAGCACCTTGCCACAACACACATTTGCGACATTTGTTAGAGTTTTTCCGGCTGCTGTACGAGTTTTCGCGTGCACACGGGCAATGCCGACGGTGGGCACTACTACAGCTTCATCAAGGAGCGCAACGAGGACGGCGGATTGATTCTTAAGTGAGATGAAAATGACAGGTATAGTCAACGCGTGTCTAGATTTCGTTGGATAATTTTCATGTTAATCCCAGCATCACCTAGTTGCTGCCAGAGTAAACATGGAAAACGAACACGTTTGTTGGTGGCATAAGATAGATCTTGTTCTATCGGTTTCCCGGATAGGGGTTACAATGGTAGCAACTGATCCCGCTAGATTACCTATCGTACCTACATACCTATCGACGAACTACGTAAGTGGGTCGGCGTTGGGAAAACGATCTTCTACCGTACTCCGTCTGATATCCCATCGCGTCATTCAGGCTAAAGCTGTTTGCTGCTGAGCACAATTGGGGCCATACGTTTAGTCGCTCTGGTCTCTATTGCCGCTAGGCTACGTTTACGAATCTCGATGCGTTGTGTTATGTAACGCCTATTTCAAGGTAGACACTTACAAACAGGCAGATCTGGATGAGCGCCATCATCAGCAACGTCGGCAAATAATTTTCGTAGAGGAACAAAGTGAGTATCACATTCCAGTCAAACGTCTTATTTAGTCGTTGTAGTTTGCGAAAATAATTAATGTTTTAATTGTAGCAGAGAATATGACAACATGTAGAACGAATCAACCATCGGCAACACAAACTCAATCGCGTCCGGTGGATCGAACTGGTAAGCTTTACACGAATCGAAAGAGCCATGCCTTCGTCGATATTACAGAAGTATAGAACTGATTTTATCTATTCAATTTTATAGCAGATGAAGACAACATACCACAGCGTTCGAGGTAATCATCGGCAACACAAATACAATCATTTCCAATTCCCAGTATTCCTCCCGTATGTCCGCGACGAAGATCAAAAAATGTGATCGAACGAAATGTTAAACTTTGCTTAAACCGAAAATGCGCATGTCCCCGGCGAAATAGCAGTAACATTTTACCTGTTTCTTTTTGGTCGTCTCGACTACTGTGTTGGGTCTACTGTGTTGGGTCGGTGATGTGTTATACGGAATAGGTAGAATCGGAATAGAGCCCTACAATACAGTACCTATAGTAAATACATCGGTAGCGGCTGATCCGGTAGTTACCCACATGAGTGATCGCATGACGAATAGATTTTCCTCAGCGGAAGCGTGCATTTGTATTATGAAACATAGTAGTTAAGGAAGATACAATCAAGGGCGGAAACATTGTAAGCATGTTATCAACACGCTTACCACCTGCGTCACAATCGTAACTTACAATGACCAAGCCAAGCGTTTGTCAAAATAAGTGCACCTCTAGGGCCCGAGGCCAGGGTGAAACAAAAGTAGGACGTTTTGCATGCAACTTCGCCTAGCGGGCTACTGATAGATTCTGACGCATCCATCCATTGACCAAAGTGAACGATCCGACTATGTGTGATTTGTATATGATGTTCGTTGAGAATATGAAATTGCACCTAGAGTACGATTAGGTATTGGAAGCCTCGACCATACCCCGAACCATTGCGACGGTGGTTGAAAAGGTTTTTTCAGCGACGAAAGATGATCAAACAAATGCAGCTACTCCGCTGATGATAGGCATAGCAACAGCACGTAGCCGAAGACGTTTCCAACACCAACGATACCCATGCGGCCGAAGATGGTGCCTGTACTGGAGTCGGTAATTTGTCCGAGGTGAAACATTTACGTTTTACGTTTTAGATAAGCAACAAGGATGAGGTCAACGTGATAACTAAAAGTCTCAACCAGCTCCTCCTATTGGTAAATATAGGGGGAAAAAAGTTGAAAGAAGGAGTAAAATGGTTTAACTGCAGTTGTACGTAAGCCAAAGGTAACCCAAAAGAGGAAATTTTAGCAAAAAAAAAATAGAATATTCCATCGCATACAGATTTCCTGTCGTGCTAATCCGTGTAAATTGATTTAATTTAATTCCGTTAAACTTCACATCCTTTTTTCAGGCAGTCTAAGCTTCCGGGTCGCATTCGTGCCTATTATCTGCCGCCAAAACCTACAGTATGAAGTTCGTAATCATTCGGTGGAGTCATACCTTTTTAACTGATGAGCTGTTTTTAACAGCACCTTTAACATAAACCTACGATACGATAATACGATACAAACATTCTCGCTCGTGGCGAAGCTTATAAATAAAAATGAATATAATTATGTTTGTATGCATATATAAATTATAATTTTTATTGTGACATTAGGGTTTTTAAAAAACTTAGCTACTACGAACCTAAAGTAAGGCCGTCCTAACTAGTCCCTGTCTGATTTCTAACTGACTTAAACTGTCGCGTTCGCGCTGGCCGTTGGTTGCATTCTCAAGACTGCTGATGTTGCGGGAACCGTGGAGATATTCGGTTTCTTTACTGACGTCGTGAGAGCCGTGGACACTGCTGACGCTGGAAGAATTGTAGAATCGTCTGATGTTGGGAAAACTGATCTCTTGCCGTGGCTTGTCGTTGATGCATCGTTAACTACTCCATCCCCAAAGGAAGCGCGTCCCGAGCTTCGTTGTCGGAATGCCTTGATTATCAGAATGACGGCGATACAAATGATTATGGAGATTGCCGCTATGGAGGTGTGTTGATGGATTCTGATCGATTTTAGTTTTTCGCGAGTTTCTACGTGCATTTCGTGCACTTGCGATATGGTGTAGGCCTTTCGTATTTTGGTCTCTTCTATTTTTCGTTTTTCTAGTGGCACTATTATCGGATGTTTAAAGTTCAACTCTAGATTCTCGAAGAGTTGATCTTCTATTATGATGGTACAATTGTAGAACACGATTAGATAATTGCCTTGTAGCTCTTTCTGGGGAATTCCGCATGTGCTGCTCATTACAGTGCTTTCTTGTGTTGTTTTGACGATAAGTGTTTCATGTGTTAATATTTTGTATTCTGTAACTTGGGAGGTTTCTATATACGGGCATTTTCCATGTTTTCCTCGCACTATGGGTGCAATACATAATCCATCGGTTATGTTTACTAGATAGTTCTTTTTGTAAATATGCGGCCTTGTGTTGCTGTTTTCTCTTTCTTCTGTTCGAATGACTAATGTCTCATTCAGGTGCGTTAAAATGACGTGGTATTGGATGTCAATCGATTTGTTCCCTATTGGCAATTCCTCGATAATCATTCTTTTGTATACTGTGGGTGTTAAGTTTGGAATATCGATGCTGATCACTAGATGGGCTCCATGGTAGAATGCTGTTGTCGATAGATATGCGAACACGTCTTCTAGATGATCTATTCTAACATTTGATTGTTTTAATTGTTGTGAGATTAATTCTAGCTCTCTAATACTTAGTAGATCTCTGCTAACTATATTTAGTTCCGCGAAACTTATAGCGGTTTCTACCATATTTAATGTTCTTAACATAATATCTAATTGGAAAAGAATAGAAATTTTGGTGTTCTCTGAGATTGCGTAGCCTTTTTGTGCTGTTAGCTTTTGAATTGTATTTTCTTGTTTTTGTATGTGTTCTTTAAGGGTTTTAAATTGGTCTAGGAATTCATTATTAATCCTGACTTGCTTATTGTTTTGCTCTATGAGCTTGTTATCTGACTCTTTAATGTTCTTTATACGGGAATTTATCTCTCGCATATCCTCTGCATCTAAGTTTCCTGTGATAACTTTTATGATGCTTCCTAATGTGTCTATGGATCTTTTTGATTTGGGATTTGTCGGAAGAAGGGTCTTGTATCTTTTTATGACATCGTTGAATTTCAAATTTATGAGTTTTGAAAAATCTCCTGCTGAGTTGTTGCTTTTTAAAACTAAGTTTTCTAATATTGTTATTGTATCTCCTAATTCTTTTAAATCTATCGTGTTTATTAATCTATTAAATCCTTCCTGAATTCGTCCTTCACCGGCACTTAGAGTGAGTGCTCCTGGGTTACTGGTTATGTCGTGTATTTGGATAAATTTGGATGTTGAAAACGGGATGATGAGTATGATCATGAATAAGTATTCCATCCTAAAAAGATAAGGAAATGTTAGTTATCGTTGGCTTCAAAGTCTTTTAATATTTTCTTTGTGAACATCTCGTCCAGACCTATCGATAACGACTCTTCCTTTGTCTTCGATAGCTCTAGTCGGATGGTATTTTTCTTTTGTTTTCTTTTTGATGCCTTGGATCTTTTTATAAATTGTTTTTCCAGGTTCTATGATTGGTTGAGCTTCTCTATTTTTGTTGTGATAATTTAAGTTTTTCATCTGGGTTTTTTCGTTTGCCAAAATTATTTCATCATAGAACTTGTTTTTCTCTTCTATTATTTGATCAATATTTAGGGGACGTTCGTCTCCTTCTTTAAGGCCAAAAAATATTTCTCGTGGCTTAAATCCTGTTGAGGAATGAATTGTATTATTGTACAGTGTACAAGCTATTCGAAATATTTCTTTTTTACTTAGGTCTTGGTACTTTGGTTTAATGCATCGGAAAATTTCAGCTATAGTAGAGTGAAATCTTTCGACTAAACCGTTGCTTTCACTGTGGTTTGCTGGTACGAAATGTAGCTGTATATTTAGGTTGTTCGCCAAACCTCTTATTTCTGCTGATCGTAACGCTGGTTCGTTGTCACTCACGATCAATCCGGGTGTACCGTATGTTGAGAACAATTTCAGTAATGCTCTGCGGATATCTGTAATTGTTCTAGATTTAATTGAGATTAGTGTACCGTATCGTGAAAATTTGTCTATTGCTGAAAGGAAGATACATGGTTGTGATAACAGAATATCAATGTGAATTATTTCGAATGGTTTCGTTGTATTGGGGGTGCGTCCAATACGTATTTTGTATGGGTGCCTGTCGTATTTGTTTATATTGCATGTTTCACAAATTTTAATAAATTGTTGAATTTTGTGTTTCATCTTTGGGAAGTAATATTGTTTTTCTATTTGTTTTTTTGTTTTCTTCGATTCCTCTATGAGCTGACTCATGTGTCCTTTCGATTATATGACTTTGTTCTTCAGGCGTTTTCAAGTCAGTGAGAAGTTTTTGCGTGATGACGATTTTGAATGTTCTGCATCTGCTGAAGTAATTTTTGTACACTATTTGAAGGGTGTTTATTATATTTTCTGGGCACATTATACAGTTGGTTCTTCTGGGATCCATGTATTCTTTGAATATTCTTATTATGGCAGGAATACCAAAAACAAGTTTTGTGATTGTTCTTCGAAAAAATCTTGGGAATATTTGCTCGTAATGGTCTGATTCTTGTGGTCCGACTTTGAGTATGATCTGATTACTGAAGCAATTTAATGGTTGTTCCGTGCATTTTATGAATTCGGAATCGTCTGTATCTGCTGAGTGTGCACTTATGTTGGATGAAGCACTCTCGTTTGTGTTAAGTTCGTTTTGGATTCGCGAAAGACTATCAGCGACTATGTTTTGTTTTCCAGGGCGGTATTTGATTTCATAATCGAATTCGCTCAATGAAAGACGCCAATGGACCAATCTATTGTTTGTGTTTTTAAGATTCAGTCCGTACGTTAGCGGTTTATGGTCGGTATAAAGTGTAAATTTTCGTCCATAAAGATACGGTCGAAAATATTTACAAGCCCACACTACTGCTAGTAGCTCTTTTTCTATTGTGGAATATTTTTCTTCTGATTTATTTAGCGTTCTTGATGCAAATGCTATTGGTTTGTCACTTCCTATTGTACCTTGAGATAAGACTGCTCCTATTGCAAAGTTGGAGGCGTCCGTTGTTAAAACAAATGGCTTGGTGAAGTCTGGGTATTGCAAAATGTCACTTCCAGAGAGAATGGTCTTACATTTTTATTATTTTTTATTACAAGGCTGTAATGAATTCTGTTGAATGTTTGATTGACTCTCCTTTTCTCAAAGCATTTGTCAAAGGTTTTGCTATTTTTGCGAAATCTCTAATAAATTTACGATAGTAACCTAGAACTCCTAGGAATCCTCGTAGTTCCTTTTCGTTTTGTGGGATAGGCCAGTTTTTTATAATCTCAAGTTTATCGGGATTTGGTTTGACTCCATCGGGTGTTACAATGTGACCTAGAAATGCTACTTCCTTTTGTAGAAATTCACTTTTATCCAATTGAATTTTCAAATTATGTTGTCTGAGTGTTGCAAATATTTTTGTTAAGCTGTCCAGATGTTCTGTGAGGCTAGTGGAAAAAATAATAATGTCATCCATATAAACAAGACAAGTGCGACCAATATACTCTCTCAGCACATTATCCATTACTCGCTGAAAGGTAGAGGGCGCATTCTTCAGACCAAAAGGCATTCTGAGGAATTCATAGTGTCCATTTTCAACACTGAATGCAGTTTTCGGAATGTCCGCTTCATCAACCTCAACTTGGTGGAATCCAGAGGCGAGATCGAGTGTCGTGAAATACATGCAACGACCTAACTTGTCCAGGATGTCTGTTATGTTTGGGATCGGATAACGATCGTCAACGGTCTTTTCATTTAGCTTGCGGTAGTCAATAACAAGTCTCCATTTTTGTTTACCAGAAGCGTCTAGCTTCTTGGGGACAATCCAAACTGGGGACGTCCATGGGCTACTGGAGTGTCGAATGATGCCTTGCTCAAGCATTTTTGTAATCTGACGCTGTACTTCTTCTCTATGGCAGAATGGGTAACGGTATGATTTTGCATGAATCGGCAAATCATCTTTTGTTTTTATAGTGTGTTTTATGGCGTTGGTGAATGTTAGCTTTTCTCCTTCAATGAATAAAATATCTCCGAATTTGCGTATTAACTTAAGCAGTTTTTCCTGTTCATCACTGTTTAGGTGCGATAAGCGTAATTGATCAAAGCCTGGTGTGTCTGGGCCATTTGTTTTTTTTTTTTTTTTTTTTGTTGAGGAAGTGGAAATCCTCATGGACACCGGTTCCCCTCTTGACATGGGTCCTCGGTAGTGCCGGACTTGTACCGGCTAAAAAACACTCCGACGTCAGACGGCTCCCTGATCCCGTTCGGAACTGTGTTTGTTAATAATCCAACAAACGGGGGGATTAATTGCCTTTGTCCTTTGGGACGCTGCACTATGGTGAACGATTCTGATGTCCACCCTGCAATTTAACGTCAAGATATTGGGTACACGGTGTTGTGCCATGCCCCGTAATTGGCGCTTCATAGCGACTTTGTTCGTCACTGCTTGGTCCGACGGTCACTGCAACGCTGGCACCGCTGCTGCTGCTTCTGCTGCCCGTTGACGCGCCAGGTTTTGCTGTTCGCGGAGCCACGACCGTCGCAGCGTCTCCACTATCTCCACGGCTGCTGCTCTCACCCCATTCCATGCCTCCGTGCCCGAGAGCATGGTCGTAACCAGGCTATCCGGCGTAAGAGCATTCCCCTGGGCGTCTTTTAGGTGCAGCGCCCTCGGGGTGGCGAACAACGGGCACTCGAACAATGCGTGATTCACCGTGCCTACTCGCCTAGGGCAGGAGTGACACTTTGCGTCCGGTCGTAAAGTTTTCACGTGCAAATATTCCTTAAAGAATCCGTGCCCAGTAAGGATCTGCGAGAGGTAGAAATCTACCTCCCCGTGGTGACGGTTATACCACGGCTCAAGCTCTGGTATGAGCTGGTATGTCCATCTCACGTACCTGCTCGCCGCGTGGTGATTGGCAAGGTAATGCCACTGCTCCTGCAGCTTGCGCATGGTGATCACGCGTTCCTCCTTCCGAATCACGGCCGGCGTGGTCGCGTCGCGCCGCTTCCGTTGGTCGCATCGAAGGTCCTCGTCGAGCAAAAGTTCAACGGGAACGACGCCCGCAACGACACAGGCAACCTCGAACTTCACTGTTCGAAACGAGCTTGCTATTCTGATCGCCGATAGCCGCTGCAGTCTCCTGAAGCTCCGCTGCAAGTATTGGCGGGACGCTGCCTCGCCAGCAAACACCGGTGCTGCGTAGCGTAACACGGAGTTTGTGACGCTGGCGATCACTCTACGCTTGCTGCTCCGTGGTCCTCTGTGGTTGTGCATAAGGCTCAGCAAGGCGCCGTTCATTCTCCTTGCCTTAGCCGATACGCACTCGACGTGTGGTCGCCAAGATAGATAATCGTGGAGCACTACCCCAAGGTACCGTAGGGTCCGCCCCGAGCTCCGCTGATCCCCCTCGAGGATGACTTGCACTGGTTGATGTCCATCACGCAGACTGCTCGTGGCCATCATCTCGGTCTTATGGTGGGCCAACTCCAGCATCCTAGACGCCATCCACTGCTGGACTGTCAAAACTGCCTGGGTCGCTCGAGCGCCAGCGATCGACTTCGTTGGAGCCTCGACGGTTAGCACGATGTCGTCCGCGAAGCCTACAATCCCTGTACCGGGTGGGAGAGGCACAGACAACAGCCCGTTGTACATGACATTCCACAACGTTGGTCCCAGGATTGAACCCTGGGGAACCCCCGCCGTGACCTGTCGTACCTGTTTGCCAGCTTCCGTGTAGTACTCCAGCCGTCGACCGCTGAAGTAGCTGCGCAGGATTTCATAGAGGTAACGTGGTACCTCCATGCTGCGCAAGCCCTCAGCTATGCGACTCCAGCTGGCGGAATTAAAGGCGTTCTTAACGTCTAGCGCCACCAACAGGCATATCCGATCGTTGTTGGGGTGAGTCTTCCCAAGCCTGAACGCTCGCACGCATCGCTCCCGGACGGCTTGAATGGCCTGTACTGTGGTGCACCCTTTCCGGAATCCAAACTGGAGTGGAGATAAGTGGTTGCCCATCTCCAGGTGCTTGTTCAGACGATCCAGGATGAGTCGCTCAAACACTTTCCCGAGGGTGTTGAGCATACACAGGTGGCGGTATGCTGACGGATCGTTCGGTTGCTTGCCCGGCTTCGGAAGAAGCACTAGGCGTTGCATTTTCCAGGCGTCCGGAAACACTCCCTCGTCCAGGTAACGCTGATACATCCGTTGGAACATCTCGGGCTTCTCGCGAATTGCTGCTGCCACGGCGACGTTGGGGATACCGTCAGGTCCCGGAGCCTTCCTCGTGGGCATGTTGGTTGCGATAGTTAGTAGCTCCTCCTTGGTCACCGCTCGCACGATACCGGCCTCAGCGTGGGTCTCAGACAATCAGCTATAGCGTGTTGGGGAAAAAGGTTGTCCACGATGGTTCTGAGCTTCTCCGGACATCGCTCCTGTGGTTGCTTGTTTCCGCGTAGGCGAGACATAACTACCCTGAAGCTTTGGCCCCAGATGTCATCCTCGGCTTTGTCCGCGAGCTCCTGGAAAGATCGCCGCTTACTGGTCTTTATGGCCTTCGATAGTGCTCTCCGTGCCCGGCGCAGCTCAAGCAGACGAACTTGACGAATATCACCGTCTCGTTCACGCTTGAGCCGCCTGCGAGCTCTGGAACACAGTCGACGCAGTTCCGCGATTTCTTCTGTCCACCAGTAGACCTGGCGCCTGTAACCGCTGGCGTACTTGCGTGGCATGCTAGTGTCGCAAGCTTGTGACAGCATTGCTCGCATGCTGTCTGCGTCATGCTCGCGGTTGTTCAGCTCCGACCAATGCAGACCCTCGATGAACGCTGCCTTGTCAAATTTCGCCTCTTTCCAACGCTTGCCGTTGAACTTGTATTCGTTCTTCCGCCATCTCTTCTCCTGCTGCGGTGTCCCGATGAAGTAACGCAGGGCATTGTGGTCGCTACCATTGTACTCTTCGCTGACCCGCCAGTTAGCGTTGCCGCTGATTGCCGGGCTGGCGAACGTCACGTCTATAATTGAAGTAGGGCCGTCGAAGCCGATCCCAACGAACGTGGGCGTTGTTCCGACATTGAGCAGTGCCAAACCAAGTTCTTCCGCGGTCTCGAGGAGGTCCTCGCCTCGCCGCGTAGTCTTCCGGCTACCCCAGTCGGTCGCCCACGCATTGAAATCTCCCGCCAGCACCACTTTAGGACGGCCATGGACTGCTGATTGAATCGCATCCAGTTGCGTTCGGAAATCGTCAATATCTTGGCTGCGTCGCGGCCGAGAGTAGCAGCTAACGAAGGTCACACCGTTGACGACGGCGATGGCAACTCCCGGTACTTGCACTGGGATAATCTCCTGAATAGGATATCGCCCAGTTGCAACGATGGCAGCATCCCCTCTACTATCTGCCACCCAGGTCCCGTTACCGAGAGGGACTCGGTAGACATCAGACAGGAGGGCCACATCGCACTGGTCTTCACGAGCGGTCAGCAGCAGCAAGTCCTGGGCTGTCCGGCTTCCGCGTAGGTTCAGCTGGATTACTTGCATACTGCGTCGTTGTTGCACTCACTGATTACTGCGGTAGCTGCGGTATTGCTAACCGTCTTGTCGTTCTTGGAGCAGAACGCACCCCTCGGGTGGCGGTCCCCGCCACACCTGAAGCAGAGCTTTGATCGGTCCTCGCCTCTGCAGCGAGACGCCGTATGGCCAACCCCGCCACAGCGCGCACACCGTATCATTCGCTTCGATACTTCCAGCTGGCATTTGGTCCAGCCGACCATGATGGCGCGTTCTTGACAATCCTTGCTGCGGGAAAGCGGTACGCGGAAGTACGCTGAGCTCGAGCCATCCCGTGCCTGGGTGAGCAGAATGTCCTTGCCCTCCAACTCCATGTCCAGCGCCTTGCTTGCCGCACTCGCGAATTCCTCTCGCGATGCCGAAGCATCAACACCGTGGCAGGCAAGCTCCTCCATCGGCACCAACGCTTTGACGTTAGTTTCCTCGCCCATTGCCGTCAGGAGTGCCTGCCTGACTACTTCCAGCTCTGAGCCCTTTGTCTCCGGTTTCAGTTCCACTATCATTGCATTCGACATTCGTGCACGTCGCACGAACTGGACGTGCGGCCGGACCGTCTCGTCGAATTCAGCATTCTGCCGCGCCTCTGTGAGAGCCTGCATCACTTTGGCACGTTCCGGTGCCTTCAGGGAGATTGCAGGGTTTGTCGGACGCGTCTTCGTTGCTGGTTTCTTGGCAGGGTTTGCCTTCTTGGCCGGAGCCTCCTTCAATGGAAGCTGAGACTTGTTACCCTTTCCCCTGCCCCTCTTGACGACCTCTTTCCATGTGTACTCCTGCGATTGAGGCGATGTCTGCTGCTGCTGCTGCTGCTGCTGCTGCTGCTGCTGCTGCTGCTGCTGCTGCTGCTGCTGCTGCTGCTGCTGCTGCTGCTGCTGCTGCTGTTGTTGCTGCTGCGGCTGCGATTGCTGCTGCTGCTTTTGCTGTTGCTGCTGCTGCTGCTGCTGCTGCTGCGATTGCTGCTGCTTCTGCAGCTGATGCTGCTGCTGCTGCTGTTGCTGATGCTGCTGCTGCTGCTGTTGCTGCTGCTGTCTCTGCTGTTTTTTCGAGACGTTCTCCTTGATTGGAGCGACCTTCTCCTGCTCCACAGTCATGCTACCATCCGGCGCGGCTGCTTGCGAGGTCTCGCGGGCCTGCCGTTCCAGGTTCTCTACGCGGTCCAACAGCTTGCGGCTGGTCTCCACATAGCGATAAATCTCCTTCTCCTGGCGGGCACTCATTGCTTTGAGCTGCTGCTGCCAGCGGTCCTGATCTGCCTTCCGATCTGCCGACGAGGTACGCTCGAAGTTGCGGAGCTCAAGCAGCAGCTGGTCAATGATTTCACGGAGTTTTTTACTCCCATTGGCTTTGCGAGCCGCTTGCGTCAGCTTATGGATCTTGCACCCTGGCGATTTAGTCGTTGCCGGCTTCACCGTCTCGTTGAGGACGTCGAACTCATCATCAGACTCGGGGTCCGAATCCGTCGCCTCCGGCGTCGACGTTGCCTTAAAAAGCTGCGTCGCCGATGATCTTGATGCCGAACGGGTAGAGCGAGTGCACTCCCGTTCCTCCACACTCTGATCGCTCCCGGATGCGATGACTGTGTCACGCTTCGCCTTTCTGCCTGGCGTTTTGCCTGGCGTTTTGGGCGGCATGGTTACGCAGTCCCAGGCCACCCAACCCACTGGTCGAGGTAGGCACCAATTCACCAATCGGCCTTTTAACTTAGTACTGGTAGACAGTTCCAACTCCTGAAGCACTGAAGCTTAGACTCTAAACGAGCACCGTTTTGGGTTGACGTTCGTCAACACGTGTTTTTTGCGCTTGCGTACGCTTGCTGTCTACCGAGCATCGATCTCCGATTGCGCCCACGTTACGGCCATTGATTCCAAAGGCAGTATCCGAAATTAACTTATTCCAACGGTACTGCGGATCGCCGGCGGGAACTTAACAATCGCTGTTTGGAAGAAAGAAACACGAGACACGATTGTTTTTCCCTCGAAATTTTTCCTATCCCCACGGAGCGACGTGGAGGTGCGACCGTTCTCTTTGACTGCCCGATCGTCACTTTCTGGGCCATTTGTGTGTATTTCGCTCGTGCCTGTTTCAAAGTTGTTTATTTCAACATTCATACTGTAAACTCCTATAATTAAATACCTTGATTTTGTATACACCCCTAGCTTAAGCACCTTATGTAAATAATACCTTAGGCCTAAGTATCTTGAATTATGGCATCTGTCAGAATAAACCACGAGTCGGACTTCTTCTGCAACCGACCTCCGACTAGAACGGACGTCTCTTCGGTTTTCTTTATTCTATCTTCGGCCTTCTGCGTTTCGTTCCGTGTTTGCGCATTACCGTCGCATTTCGGTCTGTTTTCGGCGGTCTTACAACTTCAGAAGTGGGATTACCCAACAAACAATGGCAACAAAAAGTGAAATGCTTAGTGCTCTCAACGAAGCCCAAGTGCCCGTCCCCTCCTCGGCAACCCTAGCTCAGATCCGGCAACTGTATGACGACGCTGTGCATGCGGGTGAGGTTATGTCGGCGCGAAAACCACGTGCCAACCGCGTGGTGTTGAATGATGCTCCGCTCGAAGATTCGGTCATGCCGACCGCCGCTCCTCATGGCGAGGAGCTGGGTGTTCTTGAAGGAAAGCTCGCCTTATTGGAGGTTAGACAACGCATTGCGCAATTGGAAGCCAATAAAGACGACCCGACACCTCCGCAGTCCCTTCCCGAGACCGTTCAAACCAGCCTAGAAAATTTAGTGGGAAAATTCAGCGGCGACGACGATGAGGACATCGACAAGTGGTTTGCCCGCCTCGAAAGGGCCTTTGTGTTGTATCGCGCCGGAGAAGACACCAAATGCTTCAGTGCGGTTCGTCTACTAACTAGAACCGCCGCATTGGTCGTTCGATCCGCCGATGTGCTTGCTTATGCTGAATTAAAACTTCTGCTATTGGATACCTTCCGGAAAGTGACGTCGCTGGAAGCTGTTTACAAAAAGTTACGTGGCCGCCGCCTGCAACCCCGCGAACCCATCATCAAATATGTTGTTGAAATGCAAAACATCGCCGGCACACATATTGGTGAGGAGGAGCTGGTCGGCATCATCATCGATGGCCTCAACGACCCTGTGAACACATCCGCGATGCGTTATGTGACTACCACCCTTGCTGACCTGCGCGTGTACTTGAGGAAATACGAGGCGATGATTGCCTCTCGCCCGACCTTGGTTACTACCCCCCGGACGACGGCCCCCGCTGCTAGGACACCTTCGGTCCCAACTCTAAAACCCTCTTCGGCCCCTCGGCCAAAGGAAGTGAGGGCGGAACCCAGATGCTATAATTGTTCCCAGTATGGCCACTACCAGAGCTCCTGCCCGCAACCCCTTCGGCCCCGTGGAGCATGCTTCAAGTGTTATCAGCCGGGGCATACTCATCGCGAGTGTCCCAACCGAGCTACCACCACCGTTGCTGCCCACTCTTCGGTTACTGACCCAGCGGATAACAGCGCTCTGTATAGTGAGCAAGAGATGGTACGTGTTAGATTTAAAATTAATGATAATTGGTCTGAATTGACAGAGACCCGATCTCTACTCGACACAGGAAGTCCAGTGAGTTTTCTCGCTGACTACCTGGCGCCCCCTGGTCATGTCGGTGCCTCCGCTCCATCGGGATACAAGGGATTAGGAGATGCTAAACTAACGACCCGCGGACAGATTGAATGCCAGGTAGAGCTACGCAGTAACATCGCGTTACATAACTTTATTATTCTTCCGGGTAATGATATGCCGTGGCCAATAATTATGGGGCGTGACTTACTTCGTAAGTTTAGCATTCATCTTATCTATCAGCCTAACCTTTCTTCTTCGGCACTACCTTCTGAAAAACTCTTACGGCCTGACCAACTATCTATTGTATCCATTGCGGACCCTTTTGAACACATTTGTGCGCTAGAACTATTCAATGATTCAGATAAGCTAGACACTGGAGTCGAACTTTCTGATGAAGAACTTATGTCTATTAATACTGCGTTTGATCAATGCTATACCAACTATTCCTCGGAAAATATCAGCCAGGCACCCCACGTCATGAAACTAAATCTCATTCATGACACTCCAATCTATGCGAAACCAAGGCGTCTCTCTTATGGAGAGCGAGGTCAGGTGCGGGATATTATAAAGCAGTTACTTAAGGAAAACATTATCCGACCCAGTAATTCACCTTATGCTTCACCCCTCGTACTTGTTAAAAAGAAGAGTGGAGAAGTGCGCATGTGTGTCGATTATCGGCCTTTAAATAAGATCACCGTCAGGGATAACTTTCCTCTTCCGTTAATCGAAACGTGCTTAGAACACCTTAGCAACAAGCGTCTCTTCACTCTTTTAGATTTGAAAAGCGGATTTCATCAGGTTAGGATGCATGATGATTCTATTAAATATACTTCGTTTGTGACCCCCGATGGCCAGTACGAATATGTGAAAATGCCCTTCGGTCTTAAGAACGCCCCTTCGGAATTTCAAAGGTTCATTAACTCTATCTTACGCGAATTTATCGAGGCTGAACGATTGGTTGTCTACCTCGATGATATAATTATTGCTTCTTCCGATTTTACTTCTCATTTGGAAACTTTGCGTGCGGTGCTGGAGAGGATAAAACAGTTTGGTTTGGAGCTCCGTATTAGCAAGTGCAAATTTGCTCACACCCGTCTTGATTACCTCGGATACGAGGCTAGTGCATCCGGTATACGACCAAGCAATAGACACATAGAATCCATTCAAAACTACCCTATGCCCAAGAATGTAAAACAACTTAGGAGATGCTTAGGCCTCTTTTCATACTTCCGTAGATTCGTCCCTTCATTTTCTTGTATTGCAAAACCACTTACCAATCTTCTGTGTCAAGATGTTCCTTTCATCTTTGACTCCGACTGTGTCGAAGCTTTTCAGACCCTCCGCCGGAAGTTAATTGAATCTCCTGTTTTGGCCATTTTCAACCCGAATGCCGAAACAGAGCTGCATTGTGATGCTAGCTCTTTCGGCTTTGGCGCTGTGCTTATGCAGAAGCAAAAAGACAACAAACTCCACCCTGTTGCCTATTTTTCAAAAACTACCTCCAAAGACGAATCGAAACTACACAGTTACGAACTGGAAACCCTTTCTGTTATTTATGCTTTGAAAAGGTTTCACACTTATGTTCATGGGCTCCCTCTGACTATCGTCACTGATTGTAACTCCCTTGTTTCCACACTCAAAAATCGTAACAGTTCCGCGAAAATTGCGCGTTGGTCCCTATTTCTCGAAGACTATAATTACACTATTCAGCATCGCTCTGGTGCCTCCATGGGACACGTGGACGCATTGAGTCGGACCGTTGCCATCGGAGCCATCAGCGATTTGGATATTGACTTTCAGCTTCAAATAGCCCAATCTCGCGACCCTTTGATTGTGGATCTTAAGTCTCAGTTAGCATCCGGTGAGGTGGCTGACTACCTTTTGCAGGACGGACTTGTGTTCCGTCAGTCGCCCTCCCAAGAACTTCAGTTTTATGTCCCTTCCGAAATGGAATCTAATGTCATCAGGCTTGTGCATGAGAAGATAGGGCATCTTGCAGTAGACAAAACTTGTAGTAAGATCAGTAACCATTACTGGTTTCCTTCCATGAAGAAGAAGGTGGAAACTTTCATAAGGAACTGTCTAAAGTGCATTATCTACTCTGCTCCTGCTAGAACCAACAACAAAAACCTGCATAGCATCCCAAAGGCTCCTCTACCCTTCGATACTTTGCATATCGATCACTTCGGTCCCTTGCCACTTACGAAATCGAAAAAGAAATACATTCTAGTAGTTATTGATGCCTTTACCAAATTTGTGAAACTTTATGCCACTGGCTCCACTGGTACTAGGGAAGTATGTTCGGCCCTTCGGCAATACTTTTCATATTATAGCCGGCCACGACGGATCATTAGTGACCGTGGCACCTGTTTTACTTCCCGAGAATTTAAAAGGTTTTTGGAATCTTATGATATCACTCATGTCCTTAATGCCACTGCCTCGCCCCAGGCGAATGGTCAGGTCGAGAGGGTCAATCGCGTTCTTCGACCCATCTTAAGTAAACTTTCCAATTCCTCTGAGTTCGATGATTGGAATGCTCACCTTTCGTCCGCGGAACATGCACTTAACAACGTGGCACATGCTAGTACGGGGTTTCCTCCATCTGTCCTCCTCTTTGGCATTGAACAAGAGGACATCCCTTACACGGATGAGTTAACCGAGTATTTGAGTTCTTACCATCGGGCCAACGAGCGGGACTTAGCGCGTATACGGGACGAGGCCTCGGACAATATCATTAAGTCACAACTTGTAAACGAGGCGTATTTTCGGAAACATCATAAGTCTGCCCCCACTTATCAGATCGGTGATTATGTAGCCATACGGAATGTAGATAGTTCCCTCCCCAATAAGAAATTTGTAGCTAGATTTAAGGGACCTTACGTCGTGCATAAAATTTTACCGAACGACCGGTACGTCGTTAGAGATATCGAGGGCGCTACGATTACGCAGATACCCTACGATGGGGTTCTTGAGGCAAATAAGCTTAGAAAGTGGGCAGAATCGAATGTAACTGACCACACTGAGAATTCTAGTGATGAGGATTAACGCGACTAAAAATTGTAAACAAATTGAGGGCAATTTGAGGGTCAGGATAGCCGAGCTGTAAACTCCTATAATTAAATACCTTGATTTTGTATACACCCCTAGCTTAAGCACCTTATGTAAATAATACCTTAGGCCTAAGTATCTTGAATTATGGCATCTGTCAGAATAAACCACGAGTCGGACTTCTTCTGCAACCGACCTCCGACTAGAACGGACGTCTCTTCGGTTTTCTTTATTCTATCTTCGGCCTTCTGCGTTTCGTTCCGTGTTTGCGCATTACCGTCGCATTTCGGTCTGTTTTCGGCGGTCTTACAATACAATTGTTATTTAAATCAAATTCACATGGCTGATCCGAAAAATTTGAAATCAAAACATAGCATTGCTTACTGCGTGCGGTGTATAAGCCAGAATGAATAAGTACCTGATCTTGAATGAACAAGTCATTTTCAATGAGGAAATCTCCGTCTTCTGAGTTAATGGGTAGATTGATTACTTTTGTTTCATTGGAGTTAAGATTGATTTTGCTATTTCCTGATATTTGTTAAAGAGTTTAATCTTTCCGTTGGGAAATTCTAGTTCATTCGTATCTGTGCGGATATTTATTTTCAAGCTCTTCAAGGTTTCATAGCCAATTAGACCATCAAAGAAATCATGAAAGTTGAAAACAAAAATGGTTGATTTTCCTATGTTCGCAATTTGTGGGAAAGGGTTAAATTCGACGTAACGGTCTATTTGATGTAAACCTTTTACATTCCGAACTTGTAGGGGGGTTGTTTGACGACATCTTTCAAGATTTACATGCTTGGGGTCGATATAATTTTTGTTAGCTCCTGTGTCTACAAGGAATCGTAATGGGCCTTTGTTGGTTGGGATTTCGATGTATGGGATACAATTGTTTACGTTTTTTCTGTTGAGAAATCTGCTGTCTGAAAATTTAGATCATCTGTTTCGTTGTGACTCGTAACAACGTTTGTTGTTTCATGCGCGGGTTTTTCTGTGGTATTTGCGGGTTCATCGCAGTGAGTTGTGTTGTTCACAAATTCTGCGTACTGTGCATCTTGAGGTTGGTAATAGAAATCATTCCATTCGTATGGAGGTTCAAGAAAATACATCTCTCCTGAAGGATCTTCTTCGATTTGATAATGTGGTCTATTTAGGTAATTTATTTTCCTTGACCTTATTGATGGGTCTACTTCCATTGGAGTTGGTTTTGAGTTTTGATGTGGATTGAATTTTTGTGCGAAAGGGGTGTTCGGTTGTCTTGGGAATGGACTGGGGTTCGTGTATGGGAATGGTTTGTGTAGATGGGTTTGTTGTGGTCTTACAGGGTTTATTTGAAACGGGTTAAATTGTTGTCTTACTGGGTAAGGGAGGTATGGATTTCTTTGCATTGGTGGGTACGGAAGGTACGGGTTTCTTGGTTGGATTGGTGGGTATGATAAGAATGGTCTTGGGTTTTGTGGGTGCGGAGTTGGTAAAAATCTGTGTGGTTTGGATGGAATTGGTGGTGGCGGTATTTTTGCTGAGTTTTTTCCGTAGTGGTAGTTGTTTTCTTCTAAACATAATCTTAATGCTTCTTTGAGGGTGTTTGGTGTTTGTGCGCGGATTATTGGACCTAAAGGTTCTTTTAGTCCGGAGAGAAAAACTTTTAGTCCCATTTGTTGGTAAAACATGTTCTTTGCTGTTTTCACCTGGGTATTTCTCTCGTTTATATTTAGAAGGTTTACTAGCAACGAAACGATATGGGAGATTCTACCATAGAAATCTTCCACTGTTCCTGACTGCGCGATGCTGAATAGATCACGGGTAAGCGAAACTTCGTCTCTCCTGTCGCTATAATGCGTAATTAGATTGGCTTTTGTTTCAGACCAATCTAAATTGGTTCCATACAACTCTAACACGTTGTCTGCTTCTCCTACAATTTTTGACCGAATCGCTTGGATCCAGATTACGTGCATGGGTGTTCCACGTACCGAATCAATGAGCGGTATCAAATTGTCAATCGACCGGATGAATGAGTGTAGTTTCACTGAATCACCACTGAACGATGGCAGATCGCGAATGATCTGAGGCGTTTGCAATGTTTTCAAAACACTCTCGGCGTTTGCCGTTCTTACGTTTGCCTGTGCTGCGGCCTGTTGTGCTTGCGCAGCATGTTCAACTTGCGCTGCTCGTGCTGCGTGCGCGGCTTCAGCGGCACCTGCGGCTTCTACTTGTAGTTGATGAATAATTTCATTCCTATTTTCCAATTCTTGTTGCAGCATTGCAATTTGTTGCTCCATTTTTTAAATTGTTTCACTTCACTTTTGATTTTGACACTTAATGTTATTAGAATAAATTTGTCTTACCTTAACTAATTTCCGATGTTCGTTCGGGTACCGATGTTCGTTCGGCTGGGGTCCGTTCGGGTTCCGATATTCGTTCGAGATGTCCGTTCGGTGGGTTGTGGTTCTGCAGGATCTCCGGATGGTTCCAAGCACTAATTTACAATATTCACTTGTAAATGCATTCAATGCGGCTATGTTACACTTCCAAGAATCCTACACCGACTGCGCCAATTATAATTTTTATTGTGACATTAGGGTTTTTAAAAAACTTAGCTACTACGAACCTAAAGTAAGGCCGTCCTAACTAGTCCCTGTCTGATTTCTAACTGACTTAAACTGTCGCGTTCGCGCTGGCCGTTGGTTGCATTCTCAAGACTGCTGATGTTGCGGGAACCGTGGAGATTGCTGATGTTGCGGGAACCGTGGAGATATTCGGTTTCTTTACTGACGTCGTGAGAGCCGTGGACACTGCTGACGCTGGAAGAATTGTAGAATCGTCTGATGTTGGGAAAACTGATCTCTTGCCGTGGCTTGTCGTTGATGCATCGTATTGCCAAACCACTAACGAACCTTCTTAAAAACAATGTTCCCTTTATTTTTGATGATGAGTGTAAGAAAGCGTTTGAAATGCTCAGAGATAAATTGGTTGTAGCTCCAGTCCTTTCCATATATGATCCAAAACGTGAAACGGAGCTTCATTGCGATGCAAGCTCTCTGGGTTTTGGATCCGTACTTTTGCAGAAACAGGATGATGGTAGATTGCACCCTGTGGCATACTTCTCCAAAACCACTTCGGCCGATGAAGCTAAGCTTCATAGCTACGAGCTTGAAACGTTGGCTGTTGTATACGCTCTTAAGCGCATTCACGCTTATGTACATGGCATCCCTGTAAAGATCGTAACAGATTGCAATTCACTTGTGGAAACATTAAAAAATAGAAATGCATCTGCTAAAATAGCACGTTGGTCACTCTTTTTGGAGGATCATGACTACACGATTCAACATCGCCCGGGGATGGTTATGAGCCATGTAGATGCTCTAAGCCGATTGGAGCACATGGCAGCGATTGATGATGTCGATATAGATTTCCAATTGCGTGTGGCTCAGGCAAGGGATCCATGTATACAAGCCATGAAAAAAGAATTGGAGACGACAGATGTTGAAGGTTATGAACTAAAAGATGGGATTGTTTATTAACGAACAACTTCAAATAGATTGAAGCTATATGTACCATCGGAAATGGTTGACAACCTAATAAGATCAATCCATGAACAGGTTGGACACTTAGGAATAGATAAATGTTGCAATCAAATTGATCAGAATTATTGGTTCCCAAATAGGAAAACTCGTGTAACTAATATTATAAATAACTGCTTAAAGTGTGTATTCCACTCATCTCCATCCAGGACCAATAATCGAAATCTGCATAGTATCCATAAAGAACCTTATCCCTTTGATACACTTCATTTCGACCATTTTGGGCCACTTCCAACATCATCTTTGAAGAAAAAATATATACTGGTGTTAATAGACGCATTTACGAAATTTTTCAAACTGTATCCAACATCATCCACTAGTACTAGAGAAGTGTGTAATGCATTAAAGCAATATTTTGCATATTATAGTCGTCCTATAAGAATTATAAGTGACCGCGGCACATGCTTCACATCAGCTGCATTTTCAAATTTTCTTTCATCTCGTGGAATTAGTCATGTTTTAAATGCTACTGCATCGCCTCAAGCCAATGGCCAAGTGGAGAGGGTTAATCGCATTATTCGCCCCATTTTGAGCAAGTTATCCAACCCTAATGATCACGCTGACTGGGTCTCTCAATTGTTATCAACAGAATATGCACTCAATAACACGATTCACAACTCAACCCGTGTTTCCCCTTCTATGCTTTTATTTGGCATAACTCAACGTGGCCCTAACGTAGACGGTTTAACCGAATATTTAGACAATAAAAACAGAACGTTGCCGGACCTAGACATAATACGAGCAACAGCATCAGCTAATATATTAAAGTCTCAGCATACGAATGAAATACAACATGCGAAACATCATCGTCCTGCTCCGGTTTTTGAGGAAGGAGATTTCGTTGTTATTAAGAATGTAGATAATACTGTTAGCTCAAACAAAAAATTAATTGCCAGGTTTAAAGGTCCATATGTTATTCACAAACGGTTGTCTAACGATCGATACGTAGTTCGGGATATTGACGGAATTCAAATGACACAAAACCGTATGATGGAGTTTTGGAGGCGGACAAGTTGCGGAGATGGATTGTGCCTCTTGCCGGAGATTGATCGAACTGTGTTCAAAAAGCCACACTGAGTTTCGTTATCAAAGAAATTGAGGTCAATTTATTGTCAGTATGGCCGAGCTGTAGAATATGAAATTTCGAAAATGTACCTCACATGCCTACACCTTGGCTAGAAATGTATATCTCGCGTGCGTATACCTTGGTTAGAAATGTCAAATCAAAAAGGTGAAAACGAATAAACAGCCATTGTGGATTGAAACGCTAAACCGACCACATCTTTCCGTCTTTCTTCTTCCGTTAAAATAAGTACGTTTACACGTTTCTCCTTTAGTTTCTACATAAGGATAATTTTGGTCTTTACGTTTCGTGGCTATTTCTATTTCTCTTAGTTCTACTAATCTGCAAACTACCTGTTCTAAATGGCGACTTCCTCCTCTCACTAATGTTTTAATAAAGTGCAACTTATTTTCAAAGGGATATGTGGACAATGTGGGAAGAGGGCCAAACCTGTATACCTCTGATGCAATATGCAAAAGGTTGTGCACATTGCTAGTCAAATGAGATCTATCATAAATAGAACCGAACTGTTCAACGAAAAGTTTAAGCAATTCTCCTGCGTGCTTCCAATGTTCCTCAAAATATTTAGATGATAATAATGTAACTGCTGTGTAATAAAGTTTAAAGTGGCGGAATGCATCATCACTTATTTTATCTTCTAAAACGGCTATGCTAACATTGTGTAAAAAGTTGCTTAATTCAGTGCCTTTCCAAAAGGGCAAATACTTTAGAGATCTTAGCCGACGTGTTATTTCCGAGGGTAGTTGTGTACTTACTATTAAATGTGAAATTTCCTCCTGCGTAAAAGGAAGCCATTTTGGGAATGGCTTTAAAGTTCCATTCACATATCCTTTCAAGATTTTTCGCGTGATACCTAAGTCTAAAAGGTGGAGCGGATCCCCAACTGGTACATCTTGAATTATGTCTATATTGTTAATATCTAACAACGGCGAATGTCGTTTTTTATGTGTGTTGCGTCCTGCAACTTTCTTTCTCCCTGGTTTTTCCACCACACGAGTCTTTTGAGCTGCTTTAACTTATGCTTTATTTTCACTAGCTTGAGCGCTAAAAAATTAATCGTGCGCGTATCGTATCGGGAAGAAAAGAGCCCGTTTTGCCCCCGTGCGCCTTTTAAACTCTCCCGTTTTGTCGCGCAACGTTCCCGGTCAATCGCCCCGGCTCAGCTGATGCTTGACCGGGCATGACCTTATCTAAGCTTACGCACACTATAAATTACATTTTTTCTTACGCCACTCCTACTAATCCTACCTACAGCGCCACCTGCCCTCACTTTGTCGAACTAGGCCCTGCGTTTCATGACAGTCCCCAGGGTGTTTTGTCGTCATTTGACTGTCAAAACAGTAAACACGCTGGCCTGTTCACTATCTGGTTGCTAGTGGTTAAGAATTTGTAGTTTTACAACCTTTACGGAAGGGCGCTCCAGTGTTTTACCATTCGCCAATTGTATGGAAACCCGACGCACTTCACCGTCGGTTGCAGGCGTTGCCTTTGTAATTCGCCCTTTTGGCCAGCATCCTCGGGGCACGCCTTCCTCCAACAACAAAACGATGTCTCCGACCATCAGGGGGCTAGTTTGGTGAAACCACTTGCTGCGCTTCGTAAGGGTCGGTAGGTAAGAAGCTATCCACCTCTGCCAGAACTCGTTAGCGTAGACTTGTGAAGTTTTCCATGTGTTCCTCAGCACTTCGGTGGAACTGTCGAATTCGACGATCGGTTTTGCTCCTGATGACGAGCCCAGCAAAAAGTGGTTCGGCGTCAGAGGAGCGTCTTCCTCCCTATCAACCGGCACATCGATCAGTGGTCGCGAGTTGACGATCATCTCCACTTCATTTAACCATCCTTGGAAAACGGCGTCTGACGGGTTTCGAGTCAAGGGGACCCCGTACAGTGTCCTTTTGACGGTTTGCACCAGCCTTTCCCACGCCCCCCCGAAGTGCGGTGCCGCTGGAGGGTTGAAGGTCCACTGCGTATCCGGCAAGTCCATCGTTTCGATCCATTCATTAACGTTTATCTTTTTTAGGGCGTCCCGCAGTTCTCTCTCGGCTCCGACGAAATTTGTGCCCCTGTCGGAAAGGATTTGATTTGGCGTGCCTCGCCGGGCGATAAAGCTTCTCAGCGCGATGATACATGCGCTCGTGGACATCGAATGTGCCACCTCAATGTGTATCGCTCGGACTGTGAGACACGTAAATAGCACCCCCCAACGTTTTTCGCTTTTCCGTCCATTTGTTACGATGAATGGTCCGAAGTAGTCGATCCCGGTGAAGGTAAAGGGCCTGACGAACGGCGAGAGTCGTGCTTCGGGAAGACTGCCCAGCATCGGCTCCGTTGGCATTGCGTTTCGGATGTGACAGAATGGGCAAGCGCTTCTTACTTTGTGGCAGACTCGCCTGAGAGCTGGGATATCAAAGCGCTGCCTTACCTCATTCATAACTGTTCGATGGTTCGTGTGTCGATAGCGTCGATGGAAACTATCCACTATCAGTTCCGTGATTTTGCCCTGCGCGGGTAGTATAATGGGTCGTTTTGTGTCGTTCCCAACATATCGGCATAAATCGATCCGTCCTTTAACTCTTATTATTCCGTCTGTGTCCATGTAAGCGCTGCGTTTTACGAGAGAACTTCCGCGGGGCAGCGTTACCTTGCCCGGCGGATCCTGTAGTTGTTTTTTTAGTAACTTATATTCCAACGGGAATGCCAATTGCTGCGCCTGCTGGAGGATCGTGTGTTCTGCTCGTTGAAGTTCTTTGTTGATCAGCGGTCCTGCTTCGCGTTGGCTTGGATACCGCGCGTTGTTCACGAATCGCCAGACGTATCCTACCATCCTTAGCAGCCTTCTCCAGCGCGAGAACCGGTCAAACGAGATAAAGCTTTCTGCTTGCACGTGACAGTTGATGGTTTTCTTACGCTCTTCTTCCGTGGCCATAAGCGTCGGCAGCTTGTTGTCCCATGAATACTCTGGGCAAGTGAGAAATGCTGGTCCCGTAAACCACTGACTTGTCGTAATGTGCTGTTCAAGCTTCGCCCACTTAGTGCCTTCGTCTGCTACGTTGTGCTTAGTGGGCACCCAGCGCCATTCTTCAACATCTGTGTTCTCGAGTATTTCGCCAACTCGGTGCGCGACGAACGTGCTGTATCGCCTGTGATCGGATCGGAGCCAGCAAATCACGTCCTTCGAATCTGTCCAGAAGTAGCGCTTGTTAATACGCTCGCGATGTGCCTTTGCTATTGACGTTGCCAGTCGCGTTCCACAGACCGCTGCTTGTAGTTCTAACCGCGGGATCGATGTGTACTTTAGGGGTGCAACACGCGTTTTGCCTCCTATGAGCGCTATGTCGGTGTTTTTTCCTTGTACGATTCTAAAGTATGCCACGGCGGTGAATCCATCTTGTCCGGCGTCCACAAAAATATGGAGCTCAATCGTTGCGCCGGAGAGTTCGGTAGATTTTCGGTAACATCGTGGGATCGACACCTGTTCTAGTTCCGGTAGCCTTCCTACCCATTTCCTCCATTTTTCGTTCAGCTTCGGAGGTATAGCCTCGTCCCATTCAACACCTTCTCGCCAGACTTCTTGAAGGAGCACCTTTAGATAGAAAAGCAGTCCCGCTATCAGTCCCAGTGGGTCATAAATCGACATCAGGGTACTCAACAATTGACGTTTCGTCGGCACGACCTCAGGTTGTAAAAGATGTAGTTTAGCCGCTGGTACTTTGAAACGAAAGATGTCACGTTCTGGATCCCACCACATGCCCAGTATTTTCTGCGTTATGAACGGTGCGCTTATGTCCATGTTTTTCTGCCCTTGAACGCTTTCTCCCACGCCTTGCAGCACGTCCGTGGAATTGGACAACCAGTTATGCAGCGGAAATCCCCCCTGCATGTGGATGTAGGCGACATCTTTAGCTAGATTCGCTGCCTCTGCGACCTCCTCGGCACTTGTCAACATATCGTCCACGTAGTGGTCTTCTTTTACGCATCTAACTGCCTGCGGGCGAGTTTTGATAAATCTATCTGCGTTGATGTTCTTTATGTATTGTGCCGCGCTAGGTGAACATGATGCACCAAACGTCATTCGGAGCATGACGTATTCGTCCGGAATTTCTTGTCCCGGTTTCCATCTCCATAGAAAACGCTGACTTTGCTGATCTTCGGCGTTTACGAGTACTTGGTGGTACATCTCACTTATGTCTGCGGCTACTGCTATTTTATACTCGCGAAATCTCTGCAGAACGTTCGTGAGGGGCGTCAGGAGATCTGGTCCAGCTAGTAGCTCGGAGTTTAATGAAATGCCCTTGATAGAAGCCGCAGCATCCCACACGATTCGTACCTTGTTTGGTTTATTCGGATTGTAGACTGGAAACACCGGCAAGTACCATCTTCGCGGGTAACCAGTATTCTTTTCCTCGCTGGTAAGCTTCCGAATGTAACCCTTTGTTAAGTAGTCGGCTATCTTGGCGTTCATGACGTCTCTTAGACCGGTCTCACGGTTCATTCGCCTTTCGAGACCTTCTAACCGCTTCATTGCCATAGGCCAGCTATCTGGAAGTTTAATGTTGTTGTGGCGCCACAGCAGACCAGTAGAATACCTCCCTTCTTCGAGCTTGGTCGTCGTTTGTAGAAGATGCCAGGCTCGTTCGTCGTTGCCGGACAAGACGACGCCATTTTTGTTGCGCGGTTCTTCCAGAGCAAAGCTACCCTTCATGGCTGCGTCTATCCTGGCTTCCAAATTCGAGCAGTCGCAAAGATCGATTTGATATACCGGTGCTGCAGCGGGTTCGTCCATATTGTACATTTGGCAGCGTCCTGAAACAACCCAGCCCAGTTTTGTTTTAGTCGCAACAGGCTCACCTGGTCGTCCTTCAACTGTTGCTCGCGGTCTGGTGAGATGATAATTGTCCATGCCAATTATCAACCGGGGCGAGGTTGCAGCGAACGATGAAATGGGCAGTTGTCGCAGGTAGGCGTATCGGTCTGCTAGCTGGTTTTTGTTGATACTTAGCGGCGGAAGGTCCAACTTTCTCACGGTGCGTACTGCAGACATCTCGTACATGTTTCGCTGTGACGTCCCGGAGATGGTGACTGCTGCCTCCAACGAGTCCTTCTCCTCCCTATGCTGACCGCCGGTCCAGCTGAGGCACAGTGGTTTGCGCGTTCCTTTAACACCCAGCTCCTGCAGCAAGCCGCGTTCGACCAGGGTGACGGACGAGCCTTCGTCCAGCAATGCTACCGTGTGCACCTTTCTCCCAGCGGCATGCAGCGTTACAGGCACATGTCGTAGAAGAATGCTCTCCTGTTCCGGTAGAGATTGGTGTATATTAGTTTGCACCGGTTTACTTACCGCCGCAGCATTGTCCTGTTTCCAGTTGCTCCAATGAAGCGACGGGTGATGTTTCGCCGTGCAACCGTCCCTTCCACAAGATCGCTGCGTCCGGCACTGATCATGATGAGACTTTAGGCAGCACTTGCACAGGCGACGGCTTCTGATGTGGTGCCAGCGTTCCGCAGCGGACGATCGCCAGTACCCTTCGCAGTCTGCTAAACCACTGCAGCTCTCGTTGCACATGCAGAGTTTCTCGGTTGACGTCTTTTGCGGCTTAGCTTCTGCGTGGATGTTGATATGGCGAACGTGTGTAGAGCCCTTTTCGCGTCTGCCGGAGGGAGCCAAGTTCAGCAGCAACACCGCATCCTTCGCGTTCTCCATCCACCTGCCGAAATTAACGAGCGTTGCTCCAGGTGCGGGGAGCGTTAGACACTGGAAGCCCCACATCAGCTGCAACGTGGGTGGGAGCCTTCCAACTAGCTCTTGGAGGAGCGGCCCGTCAAAACGATTTTCCACGCCGTTCGACTTAACGGTTGCGCACACTTCCTCCACAAGCAGTCCAAAGTCAACCAGCGTTTCGAGGTTATCCAAATGCGGTGCCTTCTGTCTTCTTATTTCCTCCAGCAGTGTGCTCACAACTATCTCCGGCCGACCGAACATCTTCCTCAACGTCTTCATGACGTCCGCTAGGTTTTCTGCGTGCCTCAACCGGCACTGCACCGCTTTCAGAGCGCGCCCCTTCAAAGCTTGCTGTAGTCTGAGGATATTCTCACCGTCCGAAAACCCGCACAGGCGAGTGGTCTCATCGTAGCAAGCCTCGAACATCGACCATTCCTCGGGATGGCCGCTAAAGGTGGGCAGTTTTCCGCTAACCGCCTGTCGAGCCGAAAGTTGACTTCGGCTCAGCTCGTGGTTCTCCATGGTGGAGCCGTACGCCGTCGAGCTAGGGAGATGTCCGCGATTCGGTTGGGGCATTTCTCCGTCCAACCGACGCATGACGGCGTCCACGATATCCTCCATGCGAGGCCCATTGTTGACACCAGCACGCGGTCGTGGTTGCTCCTCCATAATTTGCCGAAAGCATCTACTTATCTCGTCCATCATGGAAGGGTAACCCGGCGCTTGCGCAGCGGCTGGTGTGACCCTACACGGTGTCGCCGTGTGTAGGGACGTCGAAGGCGGTGGGGACGACGACGCGGTGGGGACAGTTCCCTCGGTCTTGGAAATGCAGTCCTTGCACAGCCAGTCCCTGCTGTACACGCTCTCGTCCTCGTTCACGCACAACAGGTGAAAGATTTCGGCACACTGGTCGCAACCGACAATCTCAGCCCTCGCCTCGCGCTTGCACACGCCGCACAACTCACCGACCATTTTCTTAACCGTGGAAGTCCTTCCCACTTTTCACTAGAGAGTCCTTCTCAAAGCAGATTCGCCACTTGCGCCGGTCCGGGGTCCTTCCCGCACCCTTCGTAGACGAGAGTCCTTCTCACCACAAAAAATTACCCTGTTCCACTGGTCCGGGGTCCTTCCCGAACTTATCGCGAGCAAGAGTCCTTCTTCTCACGCCGTAAAACAGGTAACGGCGACTTGCTAGACGAAACTTTTAATGCGAGATTAATTTTTTAGAATGTTGCGTCCTGCAACTTTCTTTCTCCCTGGTTTTTCCACCACACGAGTCTTTTGAGCTGCTTTAACTTATGCTTTATTTTCACTAGCTTGAGCGCTAAAAAATTAATCGTGCGCGTATCGTATCGGGAAGAAAAGAGCCCGTTTTGCCCCCGTGCGCCTTTTAAACTCTCCCGTTTTGTCGCGCAACGTTCCCGGTCAATCGCCCCGGCTCAGCTGATGCTTGACCGGGCATGACCTTATCTAAGCTTACGCACACTATAAATTACATTTTTTCTTACGCCACTCCTACTAATCCTACCTACAGCGCCACCTGCCCTCACTTTGTCGAACTAGGCCCTGCGTTTCATGACAATGTGTGTTGGCGTACAATCCACTTCTAAATTCAGCATCAGTTCGATCCTTTCCAATTCCATCGTATACCACTTTCCGTGCACTCCGTACATGTGTAGTCATTATATCGCAGTTCATACAACCATGTATAGCATTGTGGTAGGCAACCCCTGAAAACATTTAACCGTCATTGTGGGTCGTAAATGGTTAATCGTGATTAAGGCCGGTGTCATTGCTCCGTCGGACACTTTTTAAATCGGACGATATGTCAAATTTTTGTATGGGATTTGACAGATGGCAAAATCGGCCGATAAAAATCGGCCGATTTAATCAAAAAAAATTGATTCAAATCCCATATAAAATTTGACATATCGTCCGATTTAAAAAGTGTCCGACGGAGCAATGACACCGGCCTAAGTCTTACATTTGATAAAGGCGCGTGCTGGAGAATCTGCAAGAAACGCTCTAACTTTGATGTCTATCTGCTTTCCATTGATAAGCACTCCTTGTTCTAGAACGAAATTAAGCTCCGCCTGAAAACTTCTCAGGTAACCTTCAGTGTTGTCCGGCTTTGAAGGGCCACAGTAAACTGCAACTATCAATACTGGGCTCTCGCTTACATTGAAAAGCTGCATTGAAATTGGCCACAACTGCGTTGGCCCACTGTTGTGCAGAGGAATACCATCCATTGAAAAGTTTAAGAGAAAAATGTTCACAGTAGGTGTCACTTCCCTAAAGAAAAGGTTACATTGTTTTAGAGTTACAAATTTTTAACTTTTTTACGTAATTTTACGATTGAAACTATAACAAATAGATAAATTAACATCTTACCGATAATAGTATTGTGCGATGTTTGTATGCCTTGATACCACAGTTTTCCACCAGCTACACATTCCAACTCTTTTCCAACGTCAACAGGAGTCTTGAGAAAAGTTTTCGAGTCCTTCGGAAGAACAAAGTCGGTTGTTTCACGAATTAACACTAACAACTCATTTAATGCATGATGGCTTATTTTGTTCCTTAAAGCCCAGTTTCGAAGTCCGTCTTTAAACGCCTCTTTTTTCTCTTCTCTAGAGTCATCTTCATCGTCGCTATCTTAGCAACCCTCATCATCCTCCAGAACATATAGGAAAGGGAGTTCTTCTATGATCACGTTGGCAGCATCATCATGTTCTGAATTAACGAGTTCTGGAAACAAAAATTGTGTTATAGTGAGAGAAATCACTTCAGATCAACTGTTGATACAATATGATCATCTAACATTTCTTTATTTTAAACAGAATCAAACTGTTACCTTCTCGAAGACGCTTGCTCGTGCCAGGCTGATTTTCCTCCTCCCATTCCTTTTCGTATTTATCCCACAGACGTTTACCGAGTTTACCAACAACCGAACTCTTCTTCATTTCCTTTGCCTTTTGCATGATGATCGCTCAAACAATATCAAAACTGAAATACTTAGCAAAACTTCTCCACACTTCTGATGTTTTCCTTCATCTGAAAGCATGCTTGCTCAAACTGCGAACATTACAGGTTTTTTCAATGGATAGGATAAGCGTAAACGCGTTTAGCCAATGTGCAAAAATGGGCTATCAAATTTGAAACCTGAACAAGCCATGTGTGAACCCATCAAGCCAAATGTCGTATTCATCAGCATAAACACACAATCGAACACCAGATATTTAAACCTCATTAACATAAAAGTCAGATTCGAGGCCTGTTTTGTTTTGGTTTTCATAGATGCAAATTGTGTACACATACATATATATTCAACCATTTGAGCTTCAGTAGTAATCAAACATTATTCAATTTCCATAACAGTTATTAAATAATAATTGATAAATCTATTGATGCACAGCGTGGACGTTAAATATGTGTAAACAGTAACTTTTTTCAATTTTTTTTTTTTAACGCGGGAAAACGGAATCCTTCGAGATGAAAGTGGCAGAACTCACCCTGTGGTAAGAGCACAGTTTCATTTTAAATACATTTTTGTGTGCGTCAGGTACATTTTTTTTTGGGACCTCAAGTTTTTGTTTGAAGGCACGAGAGAAATTTAGTTTCATTTTTATCGTGCACGGAAATTCGGAAAGAAGCCGTGTGCAAAAGCGTAGTGAAAACTCAAATGACGGATAGACAACTACGCAGCAACGTCGGAAAGAGCCAAGAAAACGGAAGTGAAGGGCCGACAATTACTAGGGAGGTTTGCCTTTCCGACGGCACTATTGCACCCGAGCTTAGATTTACCCCAGCTAGTGTTGACAGCAACGCCTCGCCCCTGGAACAAACCCCAGCGGCCCCTAGTCGTAGCACTGTCCCGAAAAATCTACTAAGAGTGAAGAAAGATTTTGTTCGAGACATCTGCTCGCTCGACCAAACCTTTGTTGAAAAGAAAATGACGGAAACGAAGGAGTATTCAATCGAAAGCGCCATGGCCCTCATTCCCGAGTACCGCGGAGGGGTCGAGGAGTTAGGATTGTTTGTACGCCAGGTCGATCGCGTCGCCAGGCGAGAAATGGTAAACGAAGAAGAACTATTGGACATAGTTCTTGCTAAATTGAAAGGTGATACAGTAAGCCACTACCAGCGCATTAGAGCAAAGAGCTGGGAGGAAATGAAAGAGCTGTTGCGAAAGGAGTTTGGGGAAAATTGTAGTGTGGAAAGCATTTTCCACCGAACCGAAACACTGGCGCAAAGGCCGAATGAGACGTTTAGGAGATATGCGGATAGAGCAAGACATATAGTAGAGCTCGTGAAAACGCACGCTAGCGACAATGAGGGGTTGATAGATTATGCCAGCAGGCATATCAAACATCATTTTGTAACAGGATTGAATGATCCAAACCTGAGGGTGTTAGCACTAATGCAAAACACCATGGAACTTGAGCCACTCTTGGAGCACCTGGAGCAGGTACACGATAACGCTGATCGGGTAACCGAGGCCACAAGACGCTTGCGTGCTGGTCAAGCTCTGCCGCCACGCTACGGAAATTATGACGGGGAACACTGGTTCGGCCAAGGGAGCGGAGGAAACAACGGTTGGCACGGAGAAGGGCCGTACGATGATATGGATTTGCCATACTGGCCGGATCATCGTCGACCAAACCCGCCACCGCCTTTCAGAACCGATTGGCCGCAGCACGATCAGAATTATTACCGTAACGTCGGATGGGACGACGGAAATCAACGGAACTATTCAAGCAACCAAGGGTCAGCCGCCAGGCAGTTTTCAAGAGCGCCTAGGAATGGGCAGAGAGGACCGGGAAATAGTCCCTCGCAACCCGATAACCGATACCGACCGCAGCAAAGCCAGCCGAGAGGAAATTCAGGGTTCGGACACTCCCAAAATCAGGGGTCGAACAATTGGCCGAAAAGGCAAGGAAACCAGGGAAATCAAGGGAACCGCAGTTTCGGTTCAAAAAACTATTAACCGGGGGATCGAATGACCCGCCCCGATTCCCCAACCTGCGCGATAGTTTGGAAAATTTAGGGAAATCAAAATATTTAGGTCAAGTACGGAAAAATCGCCACAGCACAGAACTGACGCAGCATAAAAAGATAGCTATCGCAAAAACAGAGGATAAAAATATGAGGGAACAGGAAAAAAAGGAAACAAGGGTTTCCCACGCACTAAGGACGTTAGAGAACGGTCTCATTTATGTTACCCTGACCACGATAGGTAGTCCATCGAACACTACCGAGTTTTTACTCGATACAGGAGCAGTAGTGAATCTGCTCGATTACAAAGAAGCCCAGAGAATAGGGATAAAACAGTTAGATATTTCCGAGCAAACGGCCCTAGTAGGAATAACAGGGGCAAAATTAACGGTCGTAGGCGCATGCACGATCGAGTTGATCGTCGGAGGAAAAGTAATCCCGACGAGGTTTTACGTGATCACGGAGTTAACGGGTCCTCCGGGTCTTTTAGGTGTAAATTTTATCCGCGAACATATTGCGGAACTGAGCCTCAAGGGAGGACGGGTGGAATTTTCAGACAGTAGTCATGCACAACAGACCTTAACAAAGAAGGTAAAGAAGAACGCAATTATCACCCCGGTTAAAGGTCAGAAGAAGAATAAGATAGAGATGGAAATGAGACAAGTGCATTTCCAAGAGGAACAAAAGAGTCAGGAACAGCAAATATTCCTCCACGATGGATTGGACCTGGACGAGGAAATAGATTATGATCTAGTAGAATATAGGAATCTGCAACCGATACGTGGGACGGAGCGTGACAAAACGCTGTTGGAGATAATAAAAATCCAACCCGCAGGAGAAGAAATCGGGAAACTGTTGCGTCAATTTAGCGACGTATTCTTTTTGGAAGGAGATAACTTTCCGTGTACCAATGCAGCCGTGCATGAAATAGAGACCACAACGAATGTGCCCATTAATAAGCGCCAGTATAGATATCCAGAGGCAACGAAGCCGCATTTGAAGGAACAGATTGACGAAATGCTGAAGCAGGGAATCGTAAGACCGAGTAAGAGCGCCTGGAATGCACCAGTGCTGTGCATACCAAAGAAACCAGACGCCGATGGTACTCGACGGTATCGCATCGTGGTGGACTATCGCGAGCTCAATCTAGTTACAAAACCTTTTGTGTTTCCGATACCCCTAATTAATGAAATATTGGAAACATTAGGGGATAGCAAATATTTTTTTATATATTTTAAATTGGATTTAAAATCGGGATTCTATCAAGTTCCCATACATCCGAGGGATGCACCGAAAACGGCCTTTTCTACGCCGAACGGGCATTATGAGTACACTCGCATGCCAATGGGATTGAAGAACAGTCCGTCTACATTTCAGAGACTGATGAACAGCGTTTTGTACGAGATTGAAGGAGTGCGAGCAGTTGTGTATTTGGACGACATCGTGATATACGGTCGTACCATAGCGGAACACAACGAACATTTCCGCAAGGTACTGGTTGGTCTTCGAAAACATTCATTGAAACTCGAACCAAAGAAATGTCAGATTTTGAAGGAGGAAATCCAATACCTGGGACACCTCATTGACAAACAAGGCGTACGGCCCTTGAAAAGTGCCGTAAGCGCCATAGAGAACTTGAAACCACCCAATACCGTTAAAGGGGTGCGATCGTTCTTGGGTATGGTAAATTTTTACGGGAAATTCATTCCTAACATCGCGACGACGCGCAAACCCATGAATGACCTACTGAAGAAAGGTGTCAAGTTCGACTGGTCACCAGCATGTGACGCGGCCTTCCAACAATTGAGGACGGCTCTTGTGAGTGCACCACTGCTGGTAAGGCCAAATTATAACGACACTTTCGTGCTCACAACGGACGCCAGCAAGTATGCAATCGGTGTGGTACTTTCCAACGAGAAAACCATCGATCAGCCGATAGCCTACGCCAGCAGGGCATTGGTAGGGGCTGAAGAACGATATCACACAATCGAGAAGGAATTACTTGCCATTGTTTGGGCATATAGTTACTTCAGGCATTATGTCTATGGGCAGAAATTCATCGTGTATACCGATCATCGACCATTGGTTTCGATTTGGCGGTTGAAAGAGACGTCCCCAACTTTGACGCGACTTAGGTTGCGCATGCAAGGTATTGAATGCGAAATCCGATACAAGCAGGGGAAAGAGAACGTGGTGGCAGATTTGTTGTCCCGGTTGGAACCCTCCAACGACGTGGAGCGGGAAGTCACCGAGCAGCCGACAACCAAGCACCCTCAGCGTATCGCTGTAACAACACGGCGTCAGCAAAAATTGCTGGACAACATTGGCGTTGCGCCGATGAAAACAACACATGCGGACGTAGGAGGCACGGACAAACTGGGTCAGGCCGATGCGCCAAAGAAAACGGATGGACCGAAAAAAATGGGGCGGTTAGAAAATGATTTGGGAACGATAGATTTTGCTTCAGATCTAATGAATCTGGACCCTGCATGCTTAAGGGAAGAAGAAGAAGATGACGATGACATCCAGAACATGTATGAAGAATTCAAACAGAATCAGGAAAAACGGAGCATTGATGTCCGAAAGATCGCGTTTCAGAAAACGTTAGAGGTCAAGGCAGGGGCGATAAAGATCGCGATTGTAAATAGTCGATCTGCGTATAGCGATCTCAGCAAATTGTGTGAGTTACCACACGGGTTGAAAGATTACACCCAAGACAATGTGGTATGCCTTCCTAGCGAGAAAATCGTAGGAATAATAATGGAAGGAAAAAGCAACTCAGTGGTAAACGCAAGAATGTTTTTCGCAAGATTGTACAAGTGCATGAAGGAATGCAGTAAACTCGAACAGAATGAGCCCATTCTGGACGTTCAAGTAATCTCGATTCGCAAGATTAGACAGTTCGAGATAATGGAAATGATCCAGTTTTTGGGGGAGCGACATGGGAGAAAAATCACCATGTAAAATGCCAACTCCGAGCGCATTGAGGTCGCGAAAGAAGAGGTGCCTGGATTATTGAGGGAATTCCATGACGCACCATTAGGGGGGCATGTAGGAGCCAAGCGCATGCGGAAGAGGATCGCTGCGATTTACCATTGGCAGAATATGAAACGAGACATAGAGGATTATGTGCGCAATTGCGACTCTTGCCAGAAGAATAAAATCTGCAAGTACAACCGGATCCCTATGAAACTCACAACAACCGCATCTGAACCATTCGAAAAATTGTTCATGGATATCGTAGTCTTGCCGGAAACAAACCAGGGAAACAAATATGGCCTGGTAATACAAGACGATTTGACGCGATATTTAATAGTGGCCTCTATGGAGAATCAAGAAGCCGTCACGGTAGCGAAAACATTTGTAGAAAATGTTATTTGTAAATTCGGAGTGCCAGAAGAATTAGTCACGGATCAGGGCACGAATTTTATGGGGCAGGTAATGAAGAGCGTGTGCAAGATTTTAAAAATTAAGAAAATCAACACGAGCGCGTACCATCCACAGGCAAACCTGGTGGAAAGAGCTAACAGGGAATTGAAAATTTACCTGAGACAAGTAAGTGGGAGGAGATCCGCGAATTTGGGATCAGCATCTGCCGTATTTCTGTTTAGAATACAATACGACAGTAAACTCGTCAACGGGATACACACCGTTCGAGTTAATGTATGGAAGAGAGCCACGGATTCCGGCATCCATATACAAGGGCACGTTGGCCGAAGAAAATTACCACGATTACGCACTGGAAATGAGGAAACTGCTCAAACACATACATGAAGTAGCTAGGGAAAATTTGGTAATGTCCAAAGAAAAACGTAAGGAGATATATGATAAAGGTACGGCACCTTGGCAGCCAATGTGGGGAGATAAAGTGCTTGTCCAAGCAAACCCCATGGGAGTAGGACAGAAATTGCAGAGTACATGGAGAGGTCCGTACGTAGTGATAGATGTGCCGAGCAATCAGACGTCGGTTATCAAAAACGGAAACAGGTTAGAAAGGATACACAACAATCGATTGAAAAAGTACTACGAATAGAGAATCAATGCAATGGAAAGAAACATGTACGTAATAAAGAAATAATGAGTAAAAAAGAAACTGTACGCAAGCGTAAAAATGAATATACTGAAAGAAATTAAAATGAATGTACGCCGCGGTTAAAAATATGTATCCAAATATTCCTTGAGAAGATATTGTGAATGTAACAAGGCTAAGCAAAAAGGCAAGATTATGAAAATAAATTTGAAGAAAAGAACACGAAAAAAACGTAGAACACGGATTACGTAGTAGACGACGAGGGATGTGTTGTGGCCGTGTGAATACTTGTATTCCTCGGATTCCTAGGACCGTAGATTGACCTAGGGCTGGGTTCAATTCCCAGTAGCCATTCGCCCGTTCGTAACAATTACGGTCAAAAGTGTAGGTATGATGAAAGATAGGATACCGCGAGGAAAAATGCCGCAAAGAAAAGTATAATAAATGAAATTGAAAGGAAACACGTATTAAACAAAGTAAGATGCAAACGCGTTGCACAGTTAGGGACCCAATACTCTTCAAAGCCATTAGTAGAACTAGGGAAGATGGTCGTATTGAGAAACACGTCTTGTCGGATGTAGAATTTGAACGCGACAGCGTCATAACCGGTCCCATTTCGTGCAATAGGAAGTACCCCCATAGGATCGAAAAGGTGATCATAAGGTATTTAACTAGGGGGAAAACGAATAGCGAAGGAGCAAATATGCTCAATGCGCATGTAGGCACTGTTAGGGACATGGTAAACGGTAGAAGAGAACGGTAGAACTCAAGCCAGCTATCCGGGTTCAAGCCCCGCTCTAACCAAATTCGTCATGGAACGAAGGAGCCAAGGATGCTCGAGATATATAGCGCAAAATATCAACAGGGAAAGCCCTTATATAGAAAATTCCGCTAAGAAAAAGCGAAGGAGTCAAAGATGCTCAGAATATTGTAACACGTACAGGGAAACCCAGGACACCCTCATATAGAAAATTTCCGCAAAGAAAGCGAAGGAGCCAGGATGCTCAATGCATATGTATGCACGGTTAGGGACATGGTATACGGCAGTAAGAGAAACTCAAGCCAGCTAACCGGGTTCAAGCCCCGCTCTAACGAAGTACACCATGAAGCAAAGAGCCACAGGGCTTAGATCATTAGGAACACTGATAGGGAAAACCAGAAGACACCCTCAGATGAGAAACTGCCGCTGAAAGGAAAGCGAAGATGCCGACGGGCATAGGAATTGTATTAATGGTGTGGGCAAACCAATAGACACCCACTTCTCCGAAAGAAAGTATGTACCGCGCACAAAGATGCGAAAGAGCAACGGTTGCTCATACAGGATTAGAAAAACGCGTTAGGGAAAATAATACTAACCATGGGGACACTAACCAACGGAGAAAGCTCCACTTATCAAATATGCGCATTAGGTTTAGAACAGCGACGAACAGAGCCAGGGGTACCTCAGCGACAACGCCGCAGCATCCACCGACGATCTTCAGCAGCAACCACAAGGGCAGGATCAGCCGAAAGCCCAACGACGACCATCCCATAACGCTTCAATGAGGGATACTACAAGACGACACGACAACGCTAACGTCAGCCTAAGGCCTGGGCAAGGACGAGAGCAGCGACGACAGACGATGTGCAATGATGAAGACGACCGCAAAAGATAGACAGGAAGACCAAAACTACAGGCAGCTTGAAGGATGATCCCGATGCAGCAGATGACAACTAGCATCGAATCAAAGCAGAGAAAGGTACCCCAGGTTCATCGTGAGAACGTACAACGCTCTATTATTACCAGCGTACTAACCAGCTCCAGATTCGCCTCTTCAAGACGGATCTAGAGCTCAAGTAGTGGGGGGGCATGCAGTGACCTGCCGTTCCCAGTCTTCCTACCAGCTGACCGAAACCCAACCGAAACGCCTAAGTCGCCGCCGACTCACCGAATCGCCAACGCATAACGTCAACTCCTAAATAGCGGCAACCGGACGAGCACCGATACGATTGCAGCCACAATCCGACGATCGCTAGTCGACCACTGGGGCGCACACCAACGTATTTGAACACTGTCAGCAGAATGTGCCACCCCGTGAATGAGCCACCGAAACTGACCTACTTCTACGCCAAGCTAACCAACTCACCGTGCAACACGACACCTCACTAGCGATCGGGGAATCAGCCGTCGCGAGAACTGACCTGCTTCACTGCCGAGCTGACCCACTCATCGCGAGGGTCCGATACTAGTCGACCGGATGACGACACGCCATGGAGCGCGGGGACAGAACGAAGAATTCGACCACGCCATGGGGCGACATCGATAATGAGAACAACGCAGCATGGAAAACCACCGGACGATCGTTCGATATCATCGATGATTGAAAATGAGAACAGTTTGGACTTAAATCGTAAACATTCGCTCAGGAGGAAAAACAATAGTAGTACGCGCACCCGACAAAGCTTATGACCAAAAAGCGATCACGATCGAAAACGAGTTGCGAAAACAAGTGTCGCATACCAACAGGAGTGAACAAGATCGATCATGAATAGCCCCGGGAAAAAGGCGCCTGACAACGAAGCATCGATCAATGCGAGAACGGCACAGCGACAGCAGAGGCGAGGGAATGGTCAGGCTGTGGGGAGAAGGCGGCACAAACTAACCTAGATTAATTTAGTTATAAATATTACTTGGTTGTAATAAACCAAGTGTGATCTGTTCGCTACACTCAAAGGAACAACATCGTGTCCGTGTTTTCTTCGAGTCGTCCGTCCTGGGAAGAGCCGTCCGCTGACAATTATCCGCCATCGACAGGATAGAATCGTGTTTGGCCACGATAAGGAAGCCATTTCTGACAAGGTGACAGTAGGTATTAACTATAATTCTAGGAACGGAGGCCGTCAGCCAAAGGACGGTAACTTCACCTTGAACCAGGGCCGTAAGGAAACCCGCGGTGAAATACTGAACAGGTACCGCCCGAGCTCGTCCGCCTCCCACATGTCCTGCCAGCGAGCCACGCAGAGCTGAAGTGGGAGACGAAGGAACTCGTGCGGTGGAATCGACCTCTCAAAAAAGCCCCCCTCGTCGGCGCCCCGTTATACCACAGTGAGCGGGAACCCAGACCAGCGAGATCCTGAATGCTTTGTCGAACAAGGTAGTCAGGACACTAACGATCTCCTGCACAACTGTGTCTGCGCTGGAGATCGCCCTCACCGATCCGAGTGCCTCTACAGCACTGAGGCTATCAGTGAATATGTGATAGCTGGCCGGAGGTCTTGAGCTGATGAGCACCAGAGCCTGCCAGATCGCGACAATTTCCGCAATATATACACTGCACGGCTCTCTCAGTTTAAAGCAGGCCTCCGCTGTGAGGTTGTACACCCCGAAGCCCGTACCCGTCCCCGAAGAAGATCCGTCCGTGTAAAATGCACTGTCCTCCGGGATATGGCCAAACTTTTCCACAAAGATGCTGGGAATCGTCGTCCAGCGAAGAGTTTCTGGGATTCTCTTTGTTTCCTCTCTCATCGAGGTGTCTGTTATAAGCAACGAATTGTAGGACTCTGGGAGGTTAGCACGGCTTTCGTTAGCTTGTATACAAGGATTAACCTGTAGTGATAGAAAATCTTGGTATGTGCGCATGATTTTGCATTTGGATCCTGTCTGTTGTAGCGTCTTGAGGTTCTCTATCACTAACGGGTTGGTAACGCTGGCCCGGACAAGAAAGCGAAGCGCAAGTAGACTGTAGCGTAATTTTAGTGGCATCACACCGGCCATCACCTCCAAGGACATAGTGTGAGTTGATTTCATGCTTCCTAAGGATATCCGCAGACAACGGTACTGGATCCGTTCGAGCCTGATAAGTTTAGTCTTGGCAAGCCAGTGGAAACTAAAACTACCATACTCAAGGACAGATCGGACCGTGGTCTGGTACAATCTCAGGAGGTCGGTGGGGTGTGCACCCCACCAGAAACCCGTGACTGTACGTAGAAAATTTATCCTTTTACTGCATGTCCGTAGCAGATGAGCAATATGGGCGTTCCACATGAGTTTGTTGTCAAACCAAACCCCGAGGTAACGAAACGATCTGACTATGTTGATTTTTGTGCCGTTTAAGTGCAAATCGAACTCTGGATTAACAAGATTTTTCTGCCTATTACTCGTGGTATCGTAAAAAAAGGAAAATATTAACATTTCTGATTTGGCCGGCGAAAATTCGATACCAAGTGCTTGTTGCAGTTAACTTGTCCAGAGTGGATTGCAGGGGGTTTTGCAATCCAACTATTTTATTGCTGGATACACACACGACAGCATCATCAGCAAATTGGCAAAGTGAACAATTTTGCACCAGACATGAGTCTATGTCACGAACATAAAAATTATACAGGAGAGGACTAAGACATGAGCCTTGTGGGAGACCATGGTAACTGAGTCGTCTCACTCTTGTGTTCGAATTCTCGAAGTTCATGGTCTTCACCGACAGCAGATTAAACAAGAAGTTATTAAGTCTCGGACCAAGGCCCGCAGACTGTAATTTTTTACAAAGAATATGGACGCTGACGGAATCAAAAGCCCCTTTAATGTCCAGGAATACTGATGCTAACATTTCCTTCCTCGAGCGAGCTAGTTCGATTTCCGTTACCAGTAACGCAAGACAGTCATTTGTACCCTTACCCTTGCGGAAGCCAAATTGTGTTTCGGAAAGGAGCCCGTTGGATTCCACCCACCTCTCTAACCGGAACAGGATCATTTTCTCGAACAGCTTTCGGAAGCATGAAGGCATGGCTATAGGTCGGTATGACTCTGGATTTGATGGGGGTTTACCAGGTTTCAAAACTGTCGCTACTCTAACCCCACGCCAATCCTCCGGAACCTTGTTGAGTTCGAACATTTTGTTGTACAACCTCAGCAATCGTTTCCTCCACAGGTCCGGAAGATTCTGGATTAACTTAATCCGAACTCTGTCCAACCCTGCGGCGGAATTCCGGCTTGAGAGGAGCGCAAGTGAGAGCTCGACCATAGTGAACCTTTCGTCTAAGCTGCAGCTTCCCCCTAACGTCTGTTGATAGAAATCGGGAGCCGGTACGAAGTCTGGGCAAACCTTTTGTGCAAAAGGCTCGAGCCAGTCGTTATTAAAAGAATCTATCACTATCGGAGTGTTTCTGTTACGCATCCTTCTCGCCGTGGACCATAGCGAATTAAGTGAGGTCGTTGGTTCTAGAGTATTGACGTAGTTTCGCCAGTAGCTCCTCTTTTTAGCTTTTAAAAGGTTTTTGCACTTTTTCTCCAAACACCTATAATTGTCAAATAGGACCATGGAACCTGTGCTTCTGAACCGAATGTATGCATCCCTCTTCGCATAGAATGCAACCTGACAATCTTTGTCCCACCAAGGAGCTGGCTGCTTCATTTTGTTTCTCCTCCCGATGGGATTCCTTACTTGAGAGGCAAGTGCACATTCGATCATGTTCGTAACCAAGTTATTGTATTCCTCTAAAGGAGTACAATTAACCTCAATAAGAGGCAACGCACTCAACATTAATTCGCTGTACCTCCCCCAGTCGATGCCCTTCGTCAAGTCACTATTGACTGGAGGGCGATCGACTGTGGGATTCCCCCTAGGGATAGAGATCTCAATTGGCAAGTGGTCGCTGCCATTGGCATCCTGGATGACCTTCCACTTCATATCCAATGCAAGCGACCTAGTACAAAGAGAGAGGTCTATTGCGCTCGGCCTTGCTGGAGGTTTTGGTATCCTCGTTGCCTCACCAGAGTTTAGAATTGCCATACTGTTGTTGTCGCAAAAGTCTCTAATAATAGGCGCCCGATTATCGTCTCTATTGCAGCCCCAATCGTAACCGTGTGCGTTAAAATCGCCCAAGATGAAACTTGGCGCGATCAACGCCGTAGCTATTGCTTCGAGGTCATTTTGTATTAGATTGGGGTCCATGTTTGAATCCGGCGGGATATATAAGCAGGCAACAGAAATAACAAGACCACCTATCTTTGCCTGGGTTGCGACTGCTTCGATGGTCTGTAGAGGAGGGAGTGCTATCCGCTGGAAGCTGTGACTGCTTCTGATCCCGATTAGCACTCCACCTCCCCGCCTATCACTGCCTAATTCGTTTCGGTCTTGTCGGATCATGTTATATCCTTGGAGAGTTAGAACGATATCGGGGACTAGCCAAGTTTCGGACAGTGCAAATATGTCGCAATGATGGTTGCTGGTAAGACCTTTTAAAAAATCGACCTTTTAAAAAATAAATGGGAACGAGAGGAGGCAGCTTTTGCAGCAACCTCGCCATTCGGTGGGGAGCTGCGTTTGCCGCGTGGCTCCTTTGGCGAGAGCTGTGGGCTTTTGGGTTTTTTCGTTTTTTTGTTTTTCCTTCTTTTGGGAGGCTTCATCCTGGCCTGCTTCGATCTCACCTCCAACCGCCCAGGGGCCGGAGGAACCAACACTTCCTGCCCAGGGGCCGGAGGAACCAACACCGCCCGCCCAGGGGCCGGAGGACCCGATACTTCCTGCTGGGGAGGGGCATGTTGCTCCTCATCCAGGAGGCCGAACCGGTTACCATTCGGGCTGGCACCCAAAAAGGCCCCAGAGTACGATCCGGTTGCCCGCTGGAACTGAACTTTCTTCAGCTCAGCGCGCACCCGCGTGTACACCGGACATGACTCCTGCTCATGCCACTGTTTTTTACAGTGCACACACTTGTACCCGGGGGTCGTGCAGCCCGCGGTCACATGCTCTCCACGACATCTTGAGCATCGTGGTTTGTTGCTGCAAAAATCGGTTGGGTGCCCGACCCTACAGCACCTGTCACAGGTGGGCACTCTCGACACGAAGGCTCTGGCGATCGGAATGCGCAAGTTCTCAACGACCAGGTAGTTCGGCAGGCGATCCCCCTCGAATGTGACCCGAATGGAGCGAGACTCCCTGTACAGCTTCTCACCGTTCTCCGTAACGGCGGTGTACATGGGCCGCACCGCCAGGACCCTCACCTTGGGGTCCGCCGTGGAACGGAACTCCCCCAGACCGGACCTTTGAATAACATCCATAGGATAATCCAGGTCGTTGATCACGCCGTCGCACTCGACCACACAGCTAGGGATGTACACTCGGTAGTTCATCGTGTAAGCCGCGTCAGCCGCAATGGCGTTGGCCTGCGCCCTGTCCAGCACCGTCACGCGAATACGATTAGGGCGAACTCGTAACACGTCGGTAACCGCCGGGTATTTGGTTTGCAGAGAGCCCGCTATGCCACGAAGGTCAAGGGCCTTGGTTCCGGGCATGAAAAAAACGCAGTACTCGCCCCGCCATGAGCTTGGGTACGCACGGGGACGTAACGGGGCCTGGCTCGCTGGCCTCTTTACTGCTGTATCAGCCGGGCCTTCTGAAGCCTTGCGCTTCCCTCCATCCCCTCTACCTTTTACAACCGAGAACCCCTTAAAACCAGGGGGATCTTCGTCCATTTCGCCTTCATCACTCATTACCACTGCCTTGACCGCCAATTGCCTACGGCCTCGCACTGCAGGATTATCTTTATTTTACTTATTTATTAGGGAAGGAAAGGGAACTTTTATACTCACCCAAAGATCACTCGGGGAAACAAAAGGACAGGACAGACGAACCAACGAATGTCCGCACAAAACAGACAGGACAAACGCTGAAGTAACACAACACGACAGTACCGGCATTCGCTTCGACCGAACCAACAATACATCAACGTACACTGTACGGGACACTGCAAGCTGGGACACTGACCCTTCTCTTATCGCCGAGACAAATTGTCGGCGGAGCGATCTGCTGATGCGACTGTTCCGTTCGGATGTTGGAGGCAGAGTTAAAAGTTTTCAATTAATACGAGTTAATTTTTGCTGATTGCTTTGTGTTTGTGTATGTCAGGGCTTCGATGGTCATATGCACTGCAAGCTTTAATTTCTTATATCTGTAATTGTTAAATCTAACTCATCCTGACTCAATAACCGTATATTAGTCAAGCCTGATTTTGCTAGCGCTATGCTTTCTATGATAGTTGAAATTTTCTCTGACAAATATTCAGAATTCATAAAAATATTAATTGAGTAAAGTCCCATTGAAGCGCTGTTGAATATAGTTATTGCCTTTTAAACGATAAACACTATTAGATGAACCAAATTAATGCTGTTGTATTTTTTCAGTTGGTGGGTAAACATACAACAAACATAGTTGGTACATGTACATAGGACAAATTCGGTGAGTCAAATAATACATTATATATATTTATGTAATTATTCTTGTCCGCCATTAATTAAGAAGAAACGATGTATGTGGAGGATTTGTGGAATAGGTGATAGGGATTGTGTACATGTTGTTTCTTACATTTATTGTTGATAGGGAAAATTTGAATTCTCTGATAAATCTCTTGTTGCAACTGGGGAACGTTTACAATTAATACGAGTTCATTTTTGCTGATTGCTTTGTGTGTGTGTATGTTAAGGCTTCGATGATAGTTTGCACTGCAAGCTTTAATTTCTTATCTCTGTAATTGTTAAATCTAACTCATCCTGACTCAATAACCGTATATTAGTTAAGCCTGATTTTGCTAGCGCTATGCTTTCTATGATAGTTGATATTTTCTCTGACAAATATTTAGAATTCATAAAAATATTAATTGAGTACAGTCCCATTGAAGCACTGTTCAATATAGTTATTGCCTTTTTAACGATAAACACTATTAGATGAACCAAATTAATGCTGTTGTATTTTTTCAGTTGGTGGGTAAAAATACAACAAACATAGTTGGTACATGTACATAGGACAAATTCGGTGAGTCAAATAATACATTATATATTTATGTAATTATTCTTGTCCGCCATTAATTAAGAAGAAACGATGTATGTGGAGGATTTGTGGAATAGGTGATAGGGATTGTGTACATGTTGTTTCTTACATTCATTGTTGATAGGGAAAATTTGTATTCTCTGATAAATCTCTTGTTGCAACTGGGGAACGTTTATAATTAATACGAGTTCATTTTTGCTGATTGCTTTGTGTTTGTGTATGTTAGGGCTTCGATGACCGTATGCACTGCAAGCTTTAATATCTTATCTCTCTAATTGTTTGATATTTGTCAAGCCTGATTTTGCTAGCGCTATGCTTTCTATGATAGTTGAAATTTTCTCTGACAAATATTCAGAATTCATAAAAATATTAATTGAGTACAGTCCCATTGAAGCGCTGTTGAATATAGTTATTGCCTTTTAAACGATCAACACTATTAGATGAACCAAATTAATGCTGTTGTATTTTTTCAGTTGGTGGGTAAACATACAACAAACATAGTTGGTACATGTACATAGGACAAATTCGGTGAGTCAAATAATACATTATATATATTTATGTAATTATTCTTGTCCGCCATTAATTAAGAAGAAACGATGTATGTGGAGGATTGATGGGATAGGTGATAGGGATTGTGTACATGTTTTTTCATACATTTATTGTTGATAGGGACAATTTGAATGTTCTGATAAATCTCTTGTTGCATCTGGGGTAAGTTTTATATTAATACGAGTTAATTTTTGCTGATTGCTTTGTGTTCGTGTATGTTAGGGCTTCGATGGTCATATGCACTGCAAGCTTTAATTTCTTATATCTGTAATTGTTAAATCTAACTCATCCTGACTCAATAACCGTATATTTGTCAATCCTGATTTTGCTAGCGCTATGCTTTCTATGATAGTTGAAATTTTCTCTGACAAATATTCAGAATTCATAAAAATATTAATTGAGTAAAGTCCCATTGAAGCGCTGTTGAATATAGTTATTGCCTTGTTAACGATAAACACTATTAGATGAACCAAATTAATGCTGTTGTATTTTTTCAGTTGGTGGGTAAACATACAACAAACATAGTTGGTACATGTACATAGGACAAATTCGGTGAGTCAAATAATACATTATATATATTTATGTAATTATTCTTGTCCGCCATTAATTAAGAAGAAACGATGTATGTGGAGGATTGATGGGATAGGTGATAGGGATTGTGTACATGTTTTTTCATACATTTATTGTTGATAGGGACAATTTGAATGTTCTGATAAATCTCTTGTTGCATCTGGGGTAAGTTTTATATTAATACGAGTTAATTTTTGCTGATTGCTTTGTGTTCGTGTATGTTAGGGCTTCGATGGTCATATGCACTGCAAGCTTTAATTTCTTATCTCTGTAATTGTTAAATCTAACTCATCCTGACTCAATAACCGTATATTAGTCAAGCCTGATTTTGCTAGCGCTATGCTTTCTATGATAGTTGAAATTTTCTCTGACAAATATTCAGAATTCATCTACTCCCTATATTAATTGCGCTTAGATGAAAACAAATGCGTAGACTAATGTTTACATTGGGCCCTCAATCGTTTTTGACACCGGCGCGAGCAAACAAAACACACAGCCAAGCGCACTGGCTCAATCGATCGTCGTCGGTTTTCGTCAGTTTTCAGGACTAAAAATATAGGAAAACACCTTAACAATAAAAAAGACGCACTTTTATCGCACTTACTAAATATATCTCTTCATGGAGATTACTGCCTTGCCGGCGAGAAAACAAAATACCCATATCCGCGCTGGCTCACTCGATCGTCGCTTGAAACAGACTTTAAAAATAAAAAAAAAGTTACACTTTCACTATTCCCATACTTACCTGCAGGTTTTCTTTATGATGATCACTACCTTCAAGGCAGTGCCTTGCCGGCGACTAAACACAACACACACAAATGCGTGTGCTGGCTCAATCGATCGTTCTTATCGATCACTTTATGCCAAGATCGCTTTATCACGCTATCACGTTATCTACTCCCTATATTAACTGCGCTTAAATCAAAACAATGCCAATGTTTACATTCGACCGTCGATCGTCGACCGTCGACCGTCGACCGTTTTTGACTAAACACACAGCCAATCGGTGATTTGGTCGGATCGATTGAATCGGTGATTATAATCAGTTTTCGGGACTGAATATATAGGAACCACCTTAATAATAAAAAAGACGCACTTAAACGCACCTTTACCTCACTTACTAAAAGCATTTCTTCAAGGTGAGTACTGCGTTGCCGGCGAGTAAACAAAACACACACATAAACAAAAAACATACATGAAAACACTTTAAAACATAAAAAAGACGTTCTTTCACGCACTATAACCATACTTACCTCAAGGTTTTCTTTATGATGATCAATGCCTCAAGGTTTTCTTTATGATGATCAATGCCTCGCCGGCGAGTAAACAAAACACACACATGTTCACTGGCTCACTCGACCGTCGGTTTTCGATTTTCTTTGATAATAAAAGAAATCACTTTCACGCACTGTTACCCTACTAAACTGAAGGTTACATTTATGCTACGCGTGAAACACAGTTCTACGGGCAGACCATAACTATCACTGCCTTGCCGGCGAGTAAACACAGCACACACACAAATGCACGTGCTGGCTCATTCGATCGTTCTAATCGATCACTTTATACCAAGATCGCGTTATCACGTTATCGATCGTTCTTATCGATCACTTTATGCCAAGATCACGTTATTACGTTACACTATTTAAAAATAACTGTTACGGATGATGACGATACGTATTTGTTCGTTGCTTCTTATCTCTTAACTTTTTTTCACTGTTCTTTAATATATTATCGCACGTTTGTCGAATTGCGAAAGATTTTTTTTTTTGACAACAGAACTTATCGTACCGCCGATTGTGGTTTTGAAATATTGTGGTGTTTTTAGTATCCGTTGAAATAAATTTTTTTCCTCTGTACTCTTCGTCATCACGACCAACCGTACATATTGAGTTCGACAGTTCAAGTTTTAGAAGTTCAGTAAGTTCGTTAACAGTAAGGCTAGCATTCGGCTAATTCTAAACTCGCTGCATCCGAGCTTCGGCTATTGTGTTCTTTGTGCATAAAAAGGCGCCCACGATGTTCGACGACGAGCAAGTAGAACGGAAACGGCAACGCAGGCGTCAGTCCTACGTCGATCTCAGGGCAGCCGAACGGGCGGTGCGCGTGGTGAAAGACCGGACACGGCGACTTTGGCAACGGCATTACACGACCGAGTCCACAGGGCAGCTGGAGCCGGAACAGGAGCCCGAGCAAGGGCCAACAGCAGAGCCGTCGATGGAGCCGGAACCTCCCGTACTGCCGCGCTCAGCATCAAAATCCGTTACAGCAAGGTCGCCAGTGTTGGTTGATAAGAAGGCAGGTTTAGGGGCCGATCGTTTCAACCTACTGCGGCTGAGAGGTAGAACATGGGACGTCCTGTTTTAGTGGCGACCACACGGGCCGGACATCTGCGACGCTTGCGAATTGCTCTCAGCTACCAATTGCGTCCATCCAACGGCAGGGTGCCTCCTACTGCCGCCTGGCCGGCCATGCGATCAATTCGGAGCTTAGCTTTGGCCTACCGAAACTGGCATGATCTACTGCAACTCGGGGCAAGTCGTGCGCCCAGCCTTCGAGGAACCGCCGTCCGAATTGACCGCACTGTTCGATAGGGCCGCGTTTATGAACAACATTTGCCGTTACTACAGTACGATTGCGTTTACATCAATGGGAGCCTCGGTGAAAGCAGGTGATCAGGAACGGAAGGAGACCTGGCTGTACGGAGAAAAAGGGGCTGCTGGGTGTTCCACACAACACAAAGTCGTACATCGAAATATAGATTGCACCGTATGAGATGTTAGTTGCAGTTAGTAGAATAGCAGCAGGCCAACTCCGATGCAAGGGCATTAATACTATGTTCCGTTTATGTTCTAGCAGATTCAGTCAAGCAACACAGTCATGCTGCCATCGAACGCACCAAGTATACGATCATGGATTACCCAGCCCTTTGCAGCCTTTTACTGACGATCACGCTTCCGATGTGCGATCATTTTAGTCAAACTATAGTTATATGCCAAGGAAAGGGCACACCAGCACTCCGCACCATAGAAGAGGAATACGTAATGTAAACGCATGTGTGCAAAGGTGTGACTCGCAAGAGAAGTGATGTACGAGATGCAACCGGGAGAATAGCTCTCTTTTTGTGCGGACCGCCACGGAGTAAAGACCTCATCGAGCCTCGACTCATCATTCTATATTTCCTCATCTATGAGTACTATGAATTATATCATGCTATATATATATATTTTTTTTAGATGGTGAAAATATGCTGCGATCCACGCGTATGCCATAACCGTGTGGCACGTGATGGCGTGATGGGAATCCCCACGAAGTGAAAAATCCCAAACGCAATCAACAAAACACCAAAAAAATCAAACAAAATCAAAATCAAAATTATAAGTTTAAAACATTGAGAATTCATTTCTTTCAATGTATTTCTTATTGATAGTTCATAAAACTTGAACCTGTGAGACCAGGGGTCTGGGAGCGCCAGGATACCTGGCTACAAAAAACTAGTAAAAATATTAATTGAGTACAGTCCCATTGAAGCGCTATTCAATATACTTATTGCCTTTTTAACGATAAACACTATTAGATGAACCAAATTAATGCTGTTGTATTTTTTCAGTTGGTGGGTAAACATACTACAAACATAGTTGGTACATGTACATAGGACAAATTCGGTGAGTCATATAATACATTATATATATTTATGTAATTATTCTTGTCCGCCATTAATTAAGAAGAAACGATGTATGTGGAGGATTTGTGGAATAGGTGATAGGGATTGTGTACATGTTGTTTCTTACATTTATTGTTGATAGGGAAAATTTGAATGTTCTGATAAATCTCTTGTTGCAACTGGGGAACGTTTACAATTAATACGAGTTCATTTTTGCTGATTGCTTTGTGTGTGTGTATGTTAGGGCTTCGATGATAGTATGCACTGCAAGCTTTAATTTCTTATCTCTGTAATTGTTAAATCTAACTCATCCTGACTCAATAACCGTATATTTGTCAAGCCTGATTTTGCTATAGGGGAATGATAGGGAAAATTTGAATTCTCTGATAAATCTCTTGTTGCATCTGGGGAAAGTTTACAATTAATACGAGTTCATTTTTGCTGATTGCTTTGTGTGTGTGTATGTTAGGGCTTCGATGGTCATATGCACTGCAAGCTTTAATTTCTTATATCTGTAATTGTTAAATCTTCTTCTTCTTCTATTCAGCGAGTTGGAATATATCCTCCTAGGTATTGTCGGGCTTTATGTCCTCTTTTACCTACTCAGAGGCGTACCAGCTCTGATTGAAGCCTTTCGACTTTACGTCATCTGGCTGACAGATTATTGTTTTGGTTTGGTTGGTCGGTGTTAAGGTTTTTATACGCTTTGGCTGGTTCGTTTGGGTGGCCGGTGTCACGGTTTTTATACACTTGGTTAAGGTAGGTAGCTGTGGTCGGTTGGTGATGCGTGTGTAGGTCGGCTGGAGGGGTAAACTATAGCTCTATTTTTTGTTGTCTAATAAACCTGGTTATTGCTTTGATTGTGCTGCCCGATTTTTCTTTCCATTTAGCTTTCAGTGCAGAGAATTTTACTGTTGGTGGTCTGTTGTAGTTCCTACATTCGAATGTTCGGTGTCTGCCTGTGTCCGGTTCCTGGCAGGTTGAGCAGTTGCCGTCTTGTTCGATCTTCATGACTGTTAGCCAGTACTTGGATAGGTCGTGTCCAGCCAAAAGTTTGTTTGTGGTTTTTATTTCGTCCGCTGTGAGTGGTATGTCCTGGTGCCATGTGGTTGTTTCGAAGTTTGGTTGGAACTCCATGAACTTCTTGCCCTTTTCTTGTCCTATTTTCTGCTACCATTGTTTCGTGTTTAGTACCATGGTTTCTCTTGCTCTGTTTGCTATGTCCGTGATTCTGGGTTTGTTGTTGATAGTTTTGTTGCACGTAGTACCTCTTTTGGCCAGCTCGTCGGCTCTTTCGTTCCCAGCGATTCCGCAGTGGGCCGGTATCCATCTTATCTCGGCCTTCAAGTTGGTCCCTAGTTTTAGGATGTTGTAGATGTTGGTTTCTATGTGGGGTTTATATTGGTTCTCTTCTATGGTATGGCATGCTGCCAGGCTGTCTGTGTAGATGACTGGTTGTTGTATGTTGTTTTGCTGTGCTGTTTCTAGTGCCGTTTCTATTGCTTTAAGTTCTATTGAGGTTATTCCCGTGTTGTTGGCTAGTTAAAGTTTTATTGCCCAGTATTTGGTTTTGTCGTTGTGTAGCCGGATGTATATGCCGATTCCACTGCCTTCTTCTGTCCTACTGCCGTCCGTGTAGATTGTTGGTCTTTTTGTCCTTGTTTTTGCTATTTCTTGCATGTATTTGATGACCATTGCTTTCCGCTCTAGGGGGTTCATTGGACTTTCTCTGCAGCTTTTGTAAATTACTGGTAACCGTTCGTCTATGTCGTTAGCTGTGGCTCCCGTCATATTATCAAACATGTCTCTGTGCTTATCATATATCTGTTCGATGTACGACATTCTTCGTTTGTTTTTGTTTTGTAAAGCGAGTTGTTCTAACTGGGTCCTGTTGGCGGTGGAGAAGGTTAAGTTCTTAGCAAGTTCCTTTGTTGCCACAAATTCTGCTCTGATGTGCAGGGGGATTTCTGCGTTGATGGCCATGAGTGTGTTGATTGGGGTGGTTTTGGTGCATCCGGATACCTTCCGTAGGGATTGGTTTATAATTGAATTCATCGAGCTGAAGGCTTTTTGTTTATTGTTACGGTAGTAGGAGGCGCCGTGCTCCAGCGTGCTCCTTATTGTGGCTCTGTGTACCGCGATCGTCTTGTTTGGGTGTAGCTGGTTTTTTCTGTTGCAAATTCGTTTGATGATGTTTAGCTTGTTCATGGCCTTGCTTTTCAGGTTTTCTATCTGTTTGCGGAAGGTGAGCTTGTGGTCTAGCCACGTTCCGAGGTATTTGTATGCTTGAACTTGTTCTATCTGTTTGTTGTCGATTTTTATGGTAGCTGTGATGATGCCGGGGCCAAAGCACATGATTTTCGTTTTTTCTGTGTTTAAGGGTAGGTGTAGTCTCTTGGCCTCGTCTTTAAACGTGTCTATTGCTTCTTGTAGTTTGTGTTGAACCTCGTGCTTGGTGGTGCCGGTTACTGTGATGACGAAGTCGTCCGCGTACTGTATGGTTTTGGCATGTGTATGTCTCATTTTAGCGTGAATTCCTGCTGTATATATGTTAAACAGTGTCGGGGATAGTACGTCGCCTTGGGGCAGCCCATCCGACACTAGTTTCCTGATCGTGGTCCCCTCCGTTTCGATCTCTACTGTCCGGTTATATAGGACCGCCGCTATCCAGCGGGTGATTGCCAGTGGCGTGTTTCCGGTTTCTAATATATTGATAAGGTCGTCGGTTCGGACGTTGTTGTATGCGTTAGTGAGGTCTATGAAAGCTGCGCCTGTTATGATGTTGTGGTTGGTGTTGTTGATGATCTCCGTGGTGATGTAGTTGAGGCTCTGGTGAATAGATCTATTGGCTCTGAAACCGAATGAAAAGTCCGGTATGATGTTATTGACTGTACAGTGTTTTTCAAGTTTCCTCAGTACCGCTGTGTTGATGACTTTAGTTAGGGTGGGGATTAGAGCGATCGGTCTGTAGTTGTCGGGGGTGGTCGGGTCCTTGTTTGGCTTAAGTATCGCAATGATCTTTGCTTTTTTAAGATTTTTATGTACCTTGCCTTTCTGCCACATTTCGTTTGCAAGCTGTATGAGCCTTACTGTGGTGTCTGTGTTGAGTCCTTTGAGAATGTGGTACGAAATATGGTCGTGTCCCGGGGCGCTGTTTTTCTTTTTTAGCAAGATCCTCCTCCACGTCCTTATGTTTAGTATGTCTTCCTGGGGTCTCAGTCCCTGGTATATGTGTTTTCTGCTTTTGCGGTTTCTTGGGAAGTTGTTTTGTAGGAATTTCCGGGCGATGTCTTTGTCTGCGTGTACGAGGTTAGTCTCTTTTTTGTTTGTGGTTGTCTTGCCCTCTAGGTTGTTTATTAGTCTCCATAGTTCCTTTGTATTGGAGTCGGCATCTATGTTTTTTAGAGCTTCCTCGTATCTATGTATTCTGTTTTCCCGCTTTTTTAGTCTAAACTTCGCCAGGCTCTTTTTGTACGCGATCTGGTTTTCTTCTGTTCGATTATTATTGAACGTGCTTCTTGCCTTGTTCTTTTGGTGCCACGCTTTTTCCACCGTGTGGTCCCACCAGATTTTCAATGGTCGGCGTATCGGTTGTCTATTTGATTTTATAATTTGAGTGATTCGTGTTGTGACCTGATTTAATGTCGTGCACGTGTTTGTGTTGATCTTTTGCAGTTCTATTGCGATTTTTTTGTGGTCTAGCCGTGTTTCTTTGTGTTGTCTTTTTGGTCCTTCTATTGTTGTGATTATGGTTTTGTGGTTAGTCGCGCCTGTGTGAGTGTCCAGAACTGTCCTCGAGCTTGATCCTGCTATGTCTTCCGAAATAGCGGAAAGGTCTATAGCCGAGCTACGTTTCTGTCTGTCCGTTGGTATAAAGGTATGTTCATTGTTATGAAGCAGCAGGAAGTGTGACTCGTTGATTGCCTCAGCGAGCATCTTCCCTTTTGCGTCGTCCCAGTCATTTCCCCACATGGTGTGGTGAGCGTTGAGGTCGGCGGCTATGACAGTTCTGGTCGAATGTCTTTTTTCATTGAAAATTGAGTTTATTATCTGTCCTAGTGTGTCTGTGGGGGTTCTTGGGGCTGCGTAAATGGCTATGATATTCATTTTGGGTTGGATGAGGCGGACGTTTGTGATCTGTGTGTGTTCAGAGCTGTAGTTGTGTTTGTCTTGTATTTTATGTTGTTTTTTATATAGATGCACGTGCCGCCGTAACCGTCTTCTCTGTCTGTCCTGACTATGTCATATCCGGGGATGGCGTATGTCCTCCGGGGGTCTCCGTCTGAGAGCCAAGTCTCCAACACGCACGCAACGGTGATGTCCCCGGCACTCAGTTGTCTTCCAAGCTCTTCTTTGTTTTTTGGCACGCTGCTTATGTTAGTTTGCAGGATGGTTATCTTCCCTGCGTCCGTCATTTTGTTGGCTTTTCTCTTATTTTCTGTTTCTGTTTGTTTGTTTGTTTGTTCTTTTTTTTATTTTTTTTTGTTTTTGTTTTTTTTGTTTTTTTTTTAATACGTCTGGGTTATGGGTCTTCTATCAACTCGACGCTTTGATTTCTGCTGCTGGGGGTACTGGAGTTTTTGGTGCGCGCAATTTTGCGCGCAGTTCTGTGAGGTCCAGAGAGGCCGTATCCATTTCCTCCGATTGTGTTGATTGCGTTATTGGTGTTTGTTGTGTTGATGTTTGTTGTATTGATGTTTGTTGTGTTGATGTTTGTTGTGTTGCTGTTTGTTGTGTTACTGTTTGTTGTGTGGATGTTTGTCGTGTTGGTGGCTGTTGTGTTAGTGGCTGTTGTGTTGGTGGTTGTTGTGCTGGTGGCTGCTGTGTTGTTGTCTTTTGTGTTGGTGTCAGTGTAGTAGGATTTGATGTTGTTGGTCTTTGGTTAGTGTCTATATAGGCTGATGGGTTGCTCTGTCGTGCTACCGTTGTGGTAGCCGTGGTCTGTGTTGTGCGTAAGTGTGCTCCCATCAGCATCCCGGCGTAGCTGCCTGGATTGGTCAGCCTTGCCTGGGTGCCCCCCTCCCTGGCTTGGGAGCATGACTTTCCCGGGTGGGTCGTGGTACCGCAGAAACGGCAGGTCTTTTGTCCTGGGTGTGCTACGTACGCTCTTCCCCCGTTGTAGCCCAGCCCATGAAGGGTTTGTGGGATCTCCTCCTTGATTGCCATTACGGCGATGACCAGTCCCGTTGCTGCGTTATATCATGCTAGCTATATATATATTTTTTAGATGGTGAAAATATGCTGCGATCCACGCGTATGCCATAACCGTGTGGCACGTGATGGCGTGATGGGAATCCCCACGAAATGAAAAATCCCAAACGCAATCAACAAAACACCAAAAAAATCAAACAAAATCAAAATCAAAATTATAAGTTTAAAACATTGAGAATTCATTTCTTTCAATGTATTTCTTATTGATAGTTCATAAAACTTGAACCTGTGAGACCAGGGGTCTGGGAGCGCCAGGATACCTGGCTACAAAAAACTAGTAAAAATATTAATTGAGTACAGTCCCATTGAAGCGCTGTTCAATATACTTATTGCCTTTTTAACGATAAACACTATTAGATGAACCAAATTAATGCTGTTGTATTTTTTCAGTTGGTGGGTAAACATACAACAAACATAGTTGGTACATGTACATAGGACAAATTCGGTGAGTCATATAATACATTATATATATTTATGTAATTATTCTTGTCCGCCATTAATTAAGAAGAAACGATGTATGTGGAGGATTTGTGGAATAGGTGATAGGGATTGTGTACATGTTGTTTCTTACATTTATTGTTGATAGGGAAAATTTGAATGTTCTGATAAATCTCTTGTTGCAACTGGGGAACGTTTACAATTAATACGAGTTCATTTTTGCTGATTGCTTTGTGTGTGTGTATGTTAGGGCTTCGATGATAGTATGCACTGCAAGCTTTAATTTCTTATCTCTGTAATTGTTAAATCTAACTCATCCTGACTCAATAACCGTATATTTGTCAAGCCTGATTTTGCTATAGGGGAATGATAGGGAAAATTTGAATTCTCTGATAAATCTCTTGTTGCATCTGGGGAAAGTTTACAATTAATACGAGTTCATTTTTGCTGATTGCTTTGTGTGTGTGTATGTTAGGGCTTCGATGGTCATATGCACTGCAAGCTTTAATTTCTTATATCTGTAATTGTTAAATCTTCTTCTTCTTCTATTCAGCGAGTTGGAATATATCCTCCTAGGTATTGTCGGGCTTTATGTCCTCTTTTACCTACTCAGAGGCGTACCAGCTCTGATTGAAGCCTTTCGACTTTACGTCATCTGGCTGACAGATTATTGTTTTGGTTTGGTTGGTCGGTGTTAAGGTTTTTATACGCTTTGGCTGGTTCGTTTGGGTGGCCGGTGTCACGGTTTTTATACACTTGGTTAAGGTAGGTAGCTGTGGTCGGTTGGTGATGCGTGTGTAGGTCGGCTGGAGGGGTAAACTATAGCTCTATTTTTTGTTGTCTAATAAACCTGGTTATTGCTTTGATTGTGCTGCCCGATTTTTCTTTCCATTTAGCTTTCAGTGCAGAGAATTTTACTGTTGGTGGTCTGTTGTAGTTCCTACATTCGAATGTTCGGTGTCTGCCTGTGTCCGGTTCCTGGCAGGTTGAGCAGTTGCCGTCTTGTTCGATCTTCATGACTGTTAGCCAGTACTTGGATAGGTCGTGTCCAGCCAAAAGTTTGTTTGTGGTTTTTATTTCGTCCGCTGTGAGTGGTATGTCCTGGTGCCATGTGGTTGTTTCGAAGTTTGGTTGGAACTCCATGAACTTCTTGCCCTTTTCTTGTCCTATTTTCTGGTACCATTGTTTCGTGTTTAGTACCATGGTTTCTCTTGCTCTGTTTGCTATGTCCGTGATTCTGAGTTTGTTGTTGATAGTTTTGTTGCACGTAGTACCTCTTTTGGCCAGCTCGTCGGCTCTTTCGTTCCCAGCGATTCCGCAGTGGGCCGGTATCCATCTTATCTCGGCCTTCAAGTTGGTCCCTAGTTTTAGGATGTTGTAGATGTTGGTTTCTATGTGGGGTTTATATTGGTTCTCTTCTATGGTATGGCATGCTGCCAGGCTGTCTGTGTAGATGACTGGTTGTTGTATGTTGTTTTGCTGTGCTGTTTCTAGTGCCGTTTCTATTGCTTTAAGTTCTATTGAGGTTATTCCCGTGTTGTTGGCTAGTTAAAGTTTTATTGCCCAGTATTTGGTTTTGTCGTTGTGTAGCCGGATGTATATGCCGATTCCACTGCCTTCTTCTGTCCTACTGCCGTCCGTGTAGATTGTTGGTCTTTTTGTCCTTGTTTTTGCTATTTCTTGCATGTATTTGATGACCATTGCTTTCCGCTCTAGGGGGTTCATTGGACTTTCTCTGCAGCTTTTGTAAATTACTGGTAACCGTTCGTCTATGTCGTTAGCTGTGGCTCCCGTCATATTATCAAACATGTCTCTGTGCTTATCATATATCTGTTCGATGTACGACATTCTTCGTTTGTTTTTGTTTTGTAAAGCGAGTTGTTCTAACTGGGTCCTGTTGGCGGTGGAGAAGGTTAAGTTCTTAGCAAGTTCCTTTGTTGCCACAAATTCTGCTCTGATGTGCAGGGGGATTTCTGCGTTGATGGCCATGAGTGTGTTGATTGGGGTGGTTTTGGTGCATCCGGATACCTTCCGTAGGGATTGGTTTATAATTGAATTCATCGAGCTGAAGGCTTTTTGTTTATTGTTACGGTAGTAGGAGGCGCCGTGCTCCAGCGTGCTCCTTATTGTGGCTCTGTGTACCGCGATCGTCTTGTTTGGGTGTAGCTGGTTTTTTCTGTTGCAAATTCGTTTGATGATGTTTAGCTTGTTCATGGCCTTGCTTTTCAGGTTTTCTATCTGTTTGCGGAAGGTGAGCTTGTGGTCTAGCCACGTTCCGAGGTATTTGTATGCTTGAACTTGTTCTATCTGTTTGTTGTCGATTTTTATGGTAGCTGTGATGATGCCGGGGCCAAAGCACATGATTTTCGTTTTTTCTGTGTTTAAGGGTAGGTGTAGTCTCTTGGCCTCGTCTTTAAACGTGTCTATTGCTTCTTGTAGTTTGTGTTGAACCTCGTGCTTGGTGGTGCCGGTTACTGTGATGACGAAGTCGTCCGCGTACTGTATGGTTTTGGCATGTGTATGTCTCATTTTAGCGTGAATTCCTGCTGTATATATGTTAAACAGTGTCGGGGATAGTACGTCGCCTTGGGGCAGCCCATCCGACACTAGTTTCCTGATCGTGGTCCCCTCCGTTTCGATCTCTACTGTCCGGTTATATAGGACCGCCGCTATCCAGCGGGTGATTGCCAGTGGCGTGTTTCCGGTTTCTAATATATTGATAAGGTCGTCGGTTCGGACGTTGTTGTATGCGTTAGTGAGGTCTATGAAAGCTGCGCCTGTTATGATGTTGTGGTTGGTGTTGTTGATGATCTCCGTGGTGATGTAGTTGAGGCTCTGGTGAATAGATCTATTGGCTCTGAAACCGAATGAAAAGTCCGGTATGATGTTATTGACTGTACAGTGTTTTTCAAGTTTCCTCAGTACCGCTGTGTTGATGACTTTAGTTAGGGTGGGGATTGGAGCGATCGGTCTGTAGTTGTCGGGGGTGGTCGGGTCCTTGTTTGGCTTAAGTATCGCAATGATCTTTGCTTTTTTAAGATTTTTATGTACCTTGCCTTTCTGCCACATTTCGTTTGCAAGCTGTATGAGCCTTACTGTGGTGTCTGTGTTGAGTCCTTTGAGAATGTGGTACGAAATATGGTCGTGTCCCGGGGCGCTGTTTTTCTTTTTTAGCAAGATCCTCCTCCACGTCCTTATGTTTAGTATGTCTTCCTGGGGTCTCAGTCCCTGGTATATGTGTTTTCTGCTTTTGCGGTTTCTTGGGAAGTTGTTTTGTAGGAATTTCCGGGCGATGTCTTTGTCTGCGTGTACGAGGTTAGTCTCTTTTTTGTTTGTGGTTGTCTTGCCCTCTAGGTTGTTTATTAGTCTCCATAGTTCCTTTGTATTGGAGTCGGCATCTATGTTTTTTAGAGCTTCCTCGTATCTATGTATTCTGTTTTCCCGCTTTTTTAGTCTAAACTTCGCCAGGCTCTTTTTGTACGCGATCTGGTTTTCTTCTGTTCGATTATTATTGAACGTGCTTCTTGCCTTGTTCTTTTGGTGCCACGCTTTTTCCACCGTGTGGTCCCACCAGATTTTCAATGGTCGGCGTATCGGTTGTCTATTTGATTTTATAATTTGAGTGATTCGTGTTGTGACCTGATTTAATGTCGTGCACGTGTTTGTGTTGATCTTTTGCAGTTCTATTGCGATTTTTTTGTGGTCTAGCCGTGTTTCTTTGTGTTGTCTTTTTGGTCCTTCTATTGTTGTGATTATGGTTTTGTGGTTAGTCGCGCCTGTGTGAGTGTCCAGAACTGTCCTCGAGCTTGATCCTGCTATGTCTTCCGAAATAGCGGAAAGGTCTATAGCCGAGCTACGTTTCTGTCTGTCCGTTGGTATAAAGGTATGTTCATTGTTATGAAGCAGCAGGAAGTGTGACTCGTTGATTGCCTCAGCGAGCATCTTCCCTTTTGCGTCGTCCCAGTCATTTCCCCACATGGTGTGGTGAGCGTTGAGGTCGGCGGCTATGACAGTTCTGGTCGAATGTCTTTTTTCATTGAAAATTGAGTTTATTATCTGTCCTAGTGTGTCTGTGGGGGTTCTTGGGGCTGCGTAAATGGCTATGATATTCATTTTGGGTTGGATGAGGCGGACGTTTGTGATCTGTGTGTGTTCAGAGCTGTAGTTGTGTTTGTCTTGTATTTTATGTTGTTTTTTATATAGATGCACGTGCCGCCGTAACCGTCTTCTCTGTCTGTCCTGACTATGTCATATCCGGGGATGGCGTATGTCCTCCGGGGGTCTCCGTCTGAGAGCCAAGTCTCCAACACGCACGCAACGGTGATGTCCCCGGCACTCAGTTGTCTTCCAAGCTCTTCTTTGTTTTTTGGCACGCTGCTTATGTTAGTTTGCAGGATGGTTATCTTCCCTGCGTCCGTCATTTTGTTGGCTTTTCTCTTATTTTCTGTTTCTGTTTGTTTGTTTGTTTGTTCTTTTTTTTTATTTTTTTTTGTTTTTGTTTTTTTTGTTTTTTTTTTAATACGTCTGGGTTATGGGTCTTCTATCAACTCGACGCTTTGATTTCTGCTGCTGGGGGTACTGGAGTTTTTGGTGCGCGGTCTACCTCTGCCGCGCTTGGCCGCCTCTGCAGTTTCGGTGGTACCTTCGACTGGGAAAGGGCATCGTCTCGCCAATTTTGCGCGCAGTTCTGTGAGGTCCAGAGAGGCCGTATCCATTTCCTCCGATTGTGTTGATTGCGTTATTGGTGTTTGTTGTGTTGATGTTTGTTGTATTGATGTTTGTTGTGTTGATGTTTGTTGTGTTGCTGTTTGTTGTGTTACTGTTTGTTGTGTGGATGTTTGTCGTGTTGGTGGCTGTTGTGTTAGTGGCTGTTGTGTTGGTGGTTGTTGTGCTGGTGGCTGCTGTGTTGTTGTCTTTTGTGTTGGTGTCAGTGTAGTAGGATTTGATGTTGTTGGTCTTTGGTTAGTGTCTATATAGGCTGATGGGTTGCTCTGTCGTGCTACCGTTGTGGTAGCCGTGGTCTGTGTTGTGCGTAAGTGTGCTCCCATCAGCATCCCGGCGTAGCTGCCTGGATTGGTCAGCCTTGCCTGGGTGCCCCCCTCCCTGGCTTGGGAGCATGACTTTCCCGGGTGGGTCGTGGTACCGCAGAAACGGCAGGTCTTTTGTCCTGGGTGTGCTACGTACGCTCTTCCCCCGTTGTAGCCCAGCCCATGAAGGGTTTGTGGGATCTCCTCCTTGATTGCCATTACGGCGATGACCAGTCCCGTTGCTGCGTTATATCATGCTAGCTATATATATATTTTTTAGATGGTGAAAATATGCTGCGATCCACGCGTATGCCATAACCGTGTGGCACGTGATGGCGTGATGGGAATCCCCACGAAGTGAAAAATCCCAAACGCAATCAACAAAACACCAAAAAAATCAAACAAAATCAAAATCAAAATTATAAGTTTAAAACATTGAGAATTCATTTCTTTCAATGTATTTCTTATTGATAGTTCATAAAACTTGAACCTGTGAGACCAGGGGTCTGGGAGCGCCAGGATACCTGGCTACAAAAAACTAGTAAAAATATTAATTGAGTACAGTCCCATTGAAGCGCTGTTCAATATACTTATTGCCTTTTTAACGATAAACACTATTAGATGAACCAAATTAATGCTGTTGTATTTTTTCAGTTGGTGGGTAAACATACAACAAACATAGTTGGTACATGTACATAGGACAAATTCGGTGAGTCATATAATACATTATATATATTTATGTAATTATTCTTGTCCGCCATTAATTAAGAAGAAACGATGTATGTGGAGGATTTGTGGAATAGGTGATAGGGATTGTGTACATGTTGTTTCTTACATTTATTGTTGATAGGGAAAATTTGAATGTTCTGATAAATCTCTTGTTGCAACTGGGGAACGTTTACAATTAATACGAGTTCATTTTTGCTGATTGCTTTGTGTGTGTGTATGTTAGGGCTTCGATGATAGTATGCACTGCAAGCTTTAATTTCTTATCTCTGTAATTGTTAAATCTAACTCATCCTGACTCAATAACCGTATATTTGTCAAGCCTGATTTTGCTATAGGGGAATGATAGGGAAAATTTGAATTCTCTGATAAATCTCTTGTTGCATCTGGGGAAAGTTTACAATTAATACGAGTTAATTTTTGCTGATTGCTTTGTGTGTGTGTATGTTAGGGCTTCGATGGTCATATGCACTGCAAGCTTTAATTTCTTATATCTGTAATTGTTAAATCTTCTTCTTCTTCTATTCAGCGAGTTGGAATATATCCTCCTAGGTATTGTCGGGCTTTATGTCCTCTTTTACCTACTCAGAGGCGTACCAGCTCTGATTGAAGCCTTTCGACTTTACGTCATCTGGCTGACAGATTATTGTTTTGGTTTGGTTGGTCGGTGTTAAGGTTTTTATACGCTTTGGCTGGTTCGTTTGGGTGGCCGGTGTCACGGTTTTTATACACTTGGTTAAGGTAGGTAGCTGTGGTCGGTTGGTGATGCGTGTGTAGGTCGGCTGGAGGGGTAAACTATAGCTCTATTTTTTGTTGTCTAATAAACCTGGTTATTGCTTTGATTGTGCTGCCCGATTTTTCTTTCCATTTAGCTTTCAGTGCAGAGAATTTTACTGTTGGTGGTCTGTTGTAGTTCCTACATTCGAATGTTCGGTGTCTGCCTGTGTCCGGTTCCTGGCAGGTTGAGCAGTTGCCGTCTTGTTCGATCTTCATGACTGTTAGCCAGTACTTGGATAGGTCGTGTCCAGCCAAAAGTTTGTTTGTGGTTTTTATTTCGTCCGCTGTGAGTGGTATGTCCTGGTGCCATGTGGTTGTTTCGAAGTTTGGTTGGAACTCCATGAACTTCTTGCCCTTTTCTTGTCCTATTTTCTGGTACCATTGTTTCGTGTTTAGTACCATGGTTTCTCTTGCTCTGTTTGCTATGTCCGTGATTCTGAGTTTGTTGTTGATAGTTTTGTTGCACGTAGTACCTCTTTTGGCCAGCTCGTCGGCTCTTTCGTTCCCAGCGATTCCGCAGTGGGCCGGTATCCATCTTATCTCGGCCTTCAAGTTGGTCCCTAGTTTTAGGATGTTGTAGATGTTGGTTTCTATGTGGGGTTTATATTGGTTCTCTTCTATGGTATGGCATGCTGCCAGGCTGTCTGTGTAGATGACTGGTTGTTGTATGTTGTTTTGCTGTGCTGTTTCTAGTGCCGTTTCTATTGCTTTAAGTTCTATTGAGGTTATTCCCGTGTTGTTGGCTAGTTAAAGTTTTATTGCCCAGTATTTGGTTTTGTCGTTGTGTAGCCGGATGTATATGCCGATTCCACTGCCTTCTTCTGTCCTACTGCCGTCCGTGTAGATTGTTGGTCTTTTTGTCCTTGTTTTTGCTATTTCTTGCATGTATTTGATGACCATTGCTTTCCGCTCTAGGGGGTTCATTGGACTTTCTCTGCAGCTTTTGTAAATTACTGGTAACCGTTCGTCTATGTCGTTAGCTGTGGCTCCCGTCATATTATCAAACATGTCTCTGTGCTTATCATATATCTGTTCGATGTACGACATTCTTCGTTTGTTTTTGTTTTGTAAAGCGAGTTGTTCTAACTGGGTCCTGTTGGCGGTGGAGAAGGTTAAGTTCTTAGCAAGTTCCTTTGTTGCCACAAATTCTGCTCTGATGTGCAGGGGGATTTCTGCGTTGATGGCCATGAGTGTGTTGATTGGGGTGGTTTTGGTGCATCCGGATACCTTCCGTAGGGATTGGTTTATAATTGAATTCATCGAGCTGAAGGCTTTTTGTTTATTGTTACGGTAGTAGGAGGCGCCGTGCTCCAGCGTGCTCCTTATTGTGGCTCTGTGTACCGCGATCGTCTTGTTTGGGTGTAGCTGGTTTTTTCTGTTGCAAATTCGTTTGATGATGTTTAGCTTGTTCATGGCCTTGCTTTTCAGGTTTTCTATCTGTTTGCGGAAGGTGAGCTTGTGGTCTAGCCACGTTCCGAGGTATTTGTATGCTTGAACTTGTTCTATCTGTTTGTTGTCGATTTTTATGGTAGCTGTGATGATGCCGGGGCCAAAGCACATGATTTTCGTTTTTTCTGTGTTTAAGGGTAGGTGTAGTCTCTTGGCCTCGTCTTTAAACGTGTCTATTGCTTCTTGTAGTTTGTGTTGAACCTCGTGCTTGGTGGTGCCGGTTACTGTGATGACGAAGTCGTCCGCGTACTGTATGGTTTTGGCATGTGTATGTCTCATTTTAGCGTGAATTCCTGCTGTATATATGTTAAACAGTGTCGGGGATAGTACGTCGCCTTGGGGCAGCCCATCCGACACTAGTTTCCTGATCGTGGTCCCCTCCGTTTCGATCTCTACTGTCCGGTTATATAGGACCGCCGCTATCCAGCGGGTGATTGCCAGTGGCGTGTTTCCGGTTTCTAATATATTGATAAGGTCGTCGGTTCGGACGTTGTTGTATGCGTTAGTGAGGTCTATGAAAGCTGCGCCTGTTATGATGTTGTGGTTGGTGTTGTTGATGATCTCCGTGGTGATGTAGTTGAGGCTCTGGTGAATAGATCTATTGGCTCTGAAACCGAATGAAAAGTCCGGTATGATGTTATTGACTGTACAGTGTTTTTCAAGTTTCCTCAGTACCGCTGTGTTGATGACTTTAGTTAGGGTGGGGATTAGAGCGATCGGTCTGTAGTTGTCGGGGGTGGTCGGGTCCTTGTTTGGCTTAAGTATCGCAATGATCTTTGCTTTTTTAAGATTTTTATGTACCTTGCCTTTCTGCCACATTTCGTTTGCAAGCTGTATGAGCCTTACTGTGGTGTCTGTGTTGAGTCCTTTGAGAATGTGGTACGAAATATGGTCGTGTCCCGGGGCGCTGTTTTTCTTTTTTAGCAAGATCCTCCTCCACGTCCTTATGTTTAGTATGTCTTCCTGGGGTCTCAGTCCCTGGTATATGTGTTTTCTGCTTTTGCGGTTTCTTGGGAAGTTGTTTTGTAGGAATTTCCGGGCGATGTCTTTGTCTGCGTGTACGAGGTTAGTCTCTTTTTTGTTTGTGGTTGTCTTGCCCTCTAGGTTGTTTATTAGTCTCCATAGTTCCTTTGTATTGGAGTCGGCATCTATGTTTTTTAGAGCTTCCTCGTATCTATGTATTCTGTTTTCCCGCTTTTTTAGTCTAAACTTCGCCAGGCTCTTTTTGTACGCGATCTGGTTTTCTTCTGTTCGATTATTATTGAACGTGCTTCTTGCCTTGTTCTTTTGGTGCCACGCTTTTTCCACCGTGTGGTCCCACCAGATTTTCAATGGTCGGCGTATCGGTTGTCTATTTGATTTTATAATTTGAGTGATTCGTGTTGTGACCTGATTTAATGTCGTGCACGTGTTTGTGTTGATCTTTTGCAGTTCTATTGCGATTTTTTTGTGGTCTAGCCGTGTTTCTTTGTGTTGTCTTTTTGGTCCTTCTATTGTTGTGATTATGGTTTTGTGGTTAGTCGCGCCTGTGTGAGTGTCCAGAACTGTCCTCGAGCTTGATCCTGCTATGTCTTCCGAAATAGCGGAAAGGTCTATAGCCGAGCTACGTTTCTGTCTGTCCGTTGGTATAAAGGTATGTTCATTGTTATGAAGCAGCAGGAAGTGTGACTCGTTGATTGCCTCAGCGAGCATCTTCCCTTTTGCGTCGTCCCAGTCATTTCCCCACATGGTGTGGTGAGCGTTGAGGTCGGCGGCTATGACAGTTCTGGTCGAATGTCTTTTTTCATTGAAAATTGAGTTTATTATCTGTCCTAGTGTGTCTGTGGGGGTTCTTGGGGCTGCGTAAATGGCTATGATATTCATTTTGGGTTGGATGAGGCGGACGTTTGTGATCTGTGTGTGTTCAGAGCTGTAGTTGTGTTTGTCTTGTATTTTATGTTGTTTTTTATATAGATGCACGTGCCGCCGTAACCGTCTTCTCTGTCTGTCCTGACTATGTCATATCCGGGGATGGCGTATGTCCTCCGGGGGTCTCCGTCTGAGAGCCAAGTCTCCAACACGCACGCAACGGTGATGTCCCCGGCACTCAGTTGTCTTCCAAGCTCTTCTTTGTTTTTTGGCACGCTGCTTATGTTAGTTTGCAGGATGGTTATCTTCCCTGCGTCCGTCATTTTGTTGGCTTTTCTCTTATTTTCTGTTTCTGTTTGTTTGTTTGTTTGTTCTTTTTTTTTATTTTTGTTTTGTTTTTGTTTTTTTTGTTTTTTTTTAATACGTCTGGGTTATGGGTCTTCTATCAACTCGACGCTTTGATTTCTGCTGCTGGGGGTACTGGAGTTTTTGGTGCGCGGTCTACCTCTGCCGCGCTTGGCCGCCTCTGCAGTTTCGGTGGTACCTTCGACTGGGAAAGGGCATCGTCTCGCCAATTTTGCGCGCAGTTCTGTGAGGTCCAGAGAGGCCGTATCCATTTCCTCCGATTGTGTTGATTGCGTTATTGGTGTTTGTTGTGTTGATGTTTGTTGTATTGATGTTTGTTGTGTTGATGTTTGTTGTGTTGCTGTTTGTTGTGTTACTGTTTGTTGTGTGGATGTTTGTCGTGTTGGTGGCTGTTGTGTTAGTGGCTGTTGTGTTGGTGGTTGTTGTGCTGGTGGCTGCTGTGTTGTTGTCTTTTGTGTTGGTGTCAGTGTAGTAGGATTTGATGTTGTTGGTCTTTGGTTAGTGTCTATATAGGCTGATGGGTTGCTCTGTCGTGCTACCGTTGTGGTAGCCGTGGTCTGTGTTGTGCGTAAGTGTGCTCCCATCAGCATCCCGGCGTAGCTGCCTGGATTGGTCAGCCTTGCCTGGGTGCCCCCCTCCCTGGCTTGGGAGCATGACTTTCCCGGGTGGGTCGTGGTACCGCAGAAACGGCAGGTCTTTTGTCCTGGGTGTGCTACGTACGCTCTTCCCCCGTTGTAGCCCAGCCCATGAAGGGTTTGTGGGATCTCCTCCTTGATTGCCATTACGGCGATGACCAGTCCCGTTGCTGCGTTATATCATGCTAGCTATATATATATTTTTTAGATGGTGAAAATATGCTGCGATCCACGCGTATGCCATAACCGTGTGGCACGTGATGGCGTGCTGGGAATCCCCACGAAGTGAAAAATCCCAAACGCAATCAACAAAACACCAAAAAAATCAAACAAAATCAAAATCAAAATTATAAGTTTAAAACATTGAGAATTCATTTCTTTCAATGTATTTCTTATTGATAGTTCATAAAACTTGAACCTGTGAGACCAGGGGTCTGGGAGCGCCAGGATACCTGGCTACAAAAAACTAGTAAAAATATTAATTGAGTACAGTCCCATTGAAGCGCTATTCAATATACTTATTGCCTTTTTAACGATAAACACTATTAGATGAACCAAATTAATGCTGTTGTATTTTTTCAGTTGGTGGGGCTACTGATAGATTCTGACGCATCCATCCATTGACCAAAGTGAACGATCCGACTATGTGTGATTTGTATATGATGTTCGTTGAGAATATGAAATTGCACCTAGAGTACGATTAGGTATTGGAAGCCTCGACCATACCCCGAACCATTGCGACGGTGGTTGAAAAGGTTTTTTCAGCGACGAAAGATGATCAAACAAATGCAGCTACTCCGCTGATGATAGGCACAGCAACAGCACGTAGCCGAAGACGTTTCCAACACCAACGATACCCATGCGGCCGAAGATGGTGCCTGTACTGAATTCGGTAATTTGTCCGAGGTGAAACATTTACGTTTTACGTTCTAGATAAGCAACAAGGATGAGGTCAACGTGATAACTAAAAGTCTCAACCAGCTCCTCCTATTGGTAAATATAGGGGGAAAAAAGTTGAAAGAAGGAGTAAAATGGGTAACTGCAGTTGTACGTAAGCCAAAGGTAACCCAAAAGAGGAAATTTTATTTGTATTTTGTATTTTTGTATTTGAGTTAAAAAAGAAAAGTTCGCCTACACGGCTATACAATTCATCTTATATACTAAACTAATCCTAGCCTGAGACAAGCACGAGAACACTGGACGAGGAGGCGTACAAAAGGTTAGGTAAAATCCCGCAGCTCAACCAAACAACGAAGGGGAATTAGGAAAAGGAAGGAGTAGAATCAAATGATAACGAAATGCGTTGGCGGAAGGCAGGTAGCGAGAGGTGGAAATCAAACATTTCGTGGAAGAGGTTAAAGGATCGAATACAGGAAAGAAAAGGATCCCTGGAACCAGTGCGGGCTTGATGTGGAGGGATGAAAAGGAGGGGTCTGGGACGAAGAACTCGGGAAGGGATATAAAAAGGAACGAGGGAAAGGAGGTCTGGCACATCAATTTCACGAAGAATCAGACCAGCAACAAATGACGCTTGCGCCATACTCCGCCGATCCTCCAGCGAGGTCAAGTTAAGTAGACGACAGCATAACGAGTAGTGCGGAAGGGAACTCACTCGGCCAAGGAGGCGTCTCGTAGCCATTCTCGTAAAGTGCCTCTGTACCTGCTCGATACTTGCGATCGACCCAATGCTAGAAAGGCGCCACACCACACTAGCATATTCAAGGGTCGAACGCACAAGGGAACAATACAGGGCCCTGAGGCAAAGCGGATCGGTGATGTCTTGTGTGAGGCCACGAATCAGCCCCAGAGTCCTATTTGCTCTAGCCACAACTGCATTGATCTGTTCGGCAAATCCAAGCTGAACGTCAAGGATCACCCCAAGGTCTTTAACAGAGGAAACTCGGGACAAGGACGAGGAATTAAGGGAATAATTGAAGGCAATAGCATTGGAAGAACGAGAAAAGGAAATAATAGAGCATTTATCAACACAGAGATACAGGAAGTTTGCGGAACACCAAACAGAGAGGGAATTGATGCTGTTTTGGAGAAAACTGCAATCAGTTAGACTACGGACTGGAACAAAAATTTTAAGGTCATCCGCATAGAGAAGAAGGCCTGCGGGAGGGAGGATACTACAGATATCGTTGATAAACAGAATGAAAAGAAGAGGAGAAAGGACACTACCTTGAGGGACACCCGAAGAACAACAAAACTCAATCGAAACATAACCACCAACCTTGACACAGCAAGAGCGGTCAGAGAGGTAAGACTCAAACCAATCCAACAAGTGGCGGGAGACTCCAAGTTTACCGAGCTTAGCCAGAAGAAGTGAATGAGGTACTGAATCAAATGCAGCCTTGAAGTCGGTGTAGATAGCGTCCACCTGGATTCGATTGTCCAGGTGAGCAATGGTTGAGGACACAAACTGCAACAGATTGGTCACCGTCGACCTCCCTGGGAAGAATCCGTGTTGGTGGGGACTAATCCAGGACCTCACACAAGCTAATAATGATGGGTGAATTACGGCCTCAAAAACCTTGCTGCAAGCAGAAAGGATTGAAATGCCCCGGTAATTGGCAACGTTCGCTCGGTCACCCTTTTTAAATATTGGAAAAAGAAAAGCCCTCCGCCAGGAAGACGGAAAAACCCTGGTGGACAGAGAGAGTTCGAACAACCTGGCGAGAGGAGCAGCAAGGGCTGCCCTGCAGTTGATGAGAACCGAAGCCGGCACGCCGTCAGGGCCTGGAGAGAATGACGTTCTTAGACCTGCGAGCGCCCGTTCGACCACGTCAGCACAAATCGGAAACTCGCCCACGCTGAAAACATCCTCAGGGGTAAAGGCCAGGCCCGGTTCCAAGAGAGCAGGATCTGAAATAGGCGAAGCAAACACCCCAGAGAAGTGATCAGCGAAGAGGGAGCAGACATCACCTGGAGAATCAGCTTGCATGGACCCCAGAAACATAACACCGGGAAGTGTTCTGCAGTTTCTTCGCGAGTTGACAAAGCGCCAGAAGGATTGAGGGTTGGAACGGAAACGAGTCTGCAGCTTACGAACGTAACCATGATATCTTGCCCTGTTGTATATACGGTACGCCGATGCTGCATATTTGAATACACGCCGTCTATGTGGCGAGCGGCAGCGACGGAAGGCTCGCAGGGCACGAACCTTGTCGCCTCGCAACACACGCAACGTTCTGTCACTCCAGGGGGGACGGGGGGGAGGTTTACGAAGAGGGGAGCAGGAATTAAGGCAGGAAATGATAAGGTTGTTGAATTGAGCTACAGCCTCACCGATCGATTTACAAGCAAACAAAAATGACCAATCGACAAGGGAAAGGATCTCCCCCAACCTAATGTAGTCTGTTCTACAGTAATCAAAGTTCATTGAGTCACTCGGCGACGCGTTGCGAGTTTGACCGGCGTTTACGGAACACTGTAACGTGATTTCTAACGGAGGATGGTATGCATCTACGCAAACTAGCGGAAAAACTGAAGGCTCTACAGAACATGAAGAATGACACGTTGAATTTACCAAAACAAGATCCAATAAACGATTACTAACATTCGGAACATGGTTTAGTTGGAACAAGTTAAACAGTTGAACAACATCAAGAAATAATGATGGTCCGCCAGAAAAACGGAGAGGCTCGAGAAACGAGTTGAGAGCCACTGGATTCCAATTAATCATAGGCTGGTTGAAATCACCTGCGAGAATGAGACAGTCGTCGCTTCTGGACATTTTATCTGCGATGTCGCCCAAGCAATCAGTGAGTGTTTCAAAGGTGCCACGATCCGACGAGAGGTATGGGGGAATGTACACTGCACCAATGAAGGTGCGGCGGCCGGCAACTCGCAGACACACCCACACCATCTCAAGTGAATGATGCGACACCTTGATCTCTGACGAATCCAACCTAGCCGAGCAAGCAACGAGTACCCCACCTCCCCTAGTCCTGGTGCTATTCGCCGACGACCGATCGCACCGGTACACGCAAAACTCATCCGGATCGAACACAAGGCTTGAGGGCAGAGATGAGTCCAGCCACGTTTCTGTGAGAATTATCACATCCCATTCGGCTTCTGACGATGCCAGCCGTAAGTCTGAACACTTTGTACGGAGACCACGCGTGTTTTGATAAAAAATAGTTAAATTCTCGGTGCGCGAAGTTACAGGTGCTGGTGCGATGGTAAGAACGGCGTGTGACCCAATTGGACGTCAGACCCTTGGCGCGGCAGAAGCACAAGGGGAGGCCGGCTGGATCTCCATGTTCCCGCTTGAGGAATGTGTGCGGTGAGTGAAGACCTGAGTGAGTCGCCGTGGAGCAGGGGTCAGGTGTGCCGGTGTTCTTGGGGAAAGTGGCGGTGGGGACACAGCAAATGCTGGTGAAAGCGACTCTAAAAGCGTTGGCGATACTCGGGTGAGTGTGGTCATAGAGGCTGGCCAAGAGTGACGATATTCAGTGCGATTAAACACCTTTGTTGTACTCGTATCGGTGAATTCCCGGAAAGAAATTTCCGGGGGCCAGGTATCGGTTGAAAGCGCTTGTTCCTTCAAGGCCAGCGGCACGCCAACCTTGAAGGAGATGAACGAAAGGCTGTTGATATCAGCGCCGCGCTTCACCAGTCTCCTCGCCGTCACATCAACGCCCCCCAAAAGACCTCCCGCCCATCTCGCCATTTCATCCTCGGAAACCAAAGGACTGATCCGGGTAAAATAAACCCATACCAGCTCAGCTGGTCTGGACGGCACAGTTTTAATTATATGTTCGCCTGGCCGGCTGGCCCCAGTGCCGCGTAGTAGTGACGGTTGCCTTACATCAGTGTTCGTAGTCGGAGCAGCATCCGTAGTTTCTCTAGTCCGAAGTACATCAGCAAACGCCGGCTGAGGTTCATGCGCAGGTTCATTTCAGAGAACCGAGGAAACACCGACAGCATTAGCCGGGCGCAAAACCGATGACACAGCTTTGGCGATCTCACCAACCAGTTCACGTCTCAGGTCGGTGACAGCGCCAGCGAGATCAGCTGACAATGAGCTTTTCAACTCACCGATCAGCTCCGACTGATCGATCACACTACTACGAATGGGAGCCGCTCTCTCCTTAACACATGAAGGACACATCCACAGCAATTGGGCATTGCGCCTCAGCTCCTTCATACAATCGCGAGGCACATTTACACAGGACGAATGGAACGCCTGGGCACAAGTACCATCACACGCGATAGCGTCGTTTGAAATGGGTAGCGAGCAGCCGCCACAACTCATTATAATATTTCGTAGTGTTTGTGTTTTCTAAGTGTCCTGAATCACATCAACGAAGCGTCGTCTCTGATTGTAAGCGGACAATCTTGAGAAACCGAAATTCAGCGAAAACTGTTTTTCACTTTGCACAAAGTTTCAAAGGTTCACGGCTAAACCAACGGTCACTGGAGAACGCGGCGAGGATACTCTTTGTTTAATCACACCGTGAGTACAAAGTCTTAGCGTTTGAACGGGTAATTTTCAGAAACTAACGGAGCGCGAACAAATGTGCCGTCAGCTTCTTGTGACTGTTGTGATATGATTGTTAGCAAAAGAAAATAGAATATTCCATCGCATACAGATTTCCTGTCGTGCTAATCCGTGTAAATTGATTTAATTTAATTCCGTTAAACTTCACATCCTTTTTTCAGGCAGTCTAAGCTTCCGGGTCGCATTCGTGCCTATTATCTGCCGCCAAAACCTACGGTATGAAGTTCGTAATCATTCGGTGGAGTCATACCTTTTTAACTGATGTGCTGTTTTTAACAGCACCTTTAACATAAACCTACGATACGATAATACGATACAAACATTCTCGCTCGTGGCGAATGCAAAATAAACGCAACGTCGATCTTCTATAGTCCAACACAGACAGGGATGAGAAAATCAACAGAAGCAGTTCATCTCTGCCAAACATAATTCCCTATCCCAGCGACTCGTTCTTTGTCATAAATTCTTATCAACAGGCAGAGGAACTTGTCCGCCGTCATCAGCAGGCTGGTGGCGGAAAGTCCCAGAAACGGAGGGCTTCGCTGGAACAAGGTTCGAACCCGCTGGTGGGCACGATGCTGACGATAGCCTCGAGCTAGCTTGCCACAACAGTGCCGACCACGACCAGCCGGCGCAGGGTAGAGGGGCGGACAGGCTCTTCAATCTGGTTCCGCTGGCCGTGAAAGCGTTACAGTCGTTCTCCCGACCCGAGATGGAGCGCGCCCAGGAAAAGCACAAGGACCACTCATGGGTACTACCGCCGTTCGTGGACAACATCATGTGGAACCAGTTCATGCAGTCCAAGCTGGCCGGAGCGCTCTGGGTAAAGCTGGGCTTGCTCACCGTCTACAAAGATTTTCACGGCAAGCTGTACTACAACTATTCCAGTTGCTGCATAACCAATCGTTTGACGGCGCTGGATCAAAACGGACACGATCTACCTAGCCGAGTGGATCATCTACATCGCCACCCGGTTGTGTACCAGAGGTGAGTAATCGTTATTGTGGTGTACGCTGCTTTGTGTGCAAAAGTAGGTCAACCAGTGTCTCACAAACTCCTTTCCGTACTTTGTCCCCGACGACCAAATATGTGCGTCGCCAGATATGTCGCCACCGTGCAGATGATGGCCAACGGATTCCTGTAATCGCAGGGCTACCCAAAGCTGACTTTCCTCGATATCAACCGGCCGAGTGAAACGATCTCCAATCTGATCGATCACGTGTCGAAGCGCCTCCGGACTGTGAAGATCTCGTCGGTACATTACGTGAAGACCGTCATTAACTATGTGAAAGACTTGCTGAAGCTCGGCAAGGTCAAACAGTTCTTGCAGCAGTACAACGTCACGGAGATGACCGACAAGCTAACGGATACGCTCAACTTGGAGGTTAACTTGAAGGTACGCATTTGTTTGCCGCTGCTCTTTACCACTCAACGCGCTTCTTTGCTTCTCCGCCACAGGTGATCGAAAGATGCATCGCGTCTACCGGCAGGCAATCGCGAACCCGCACTGCGACAAATACATCCTGTGCAAGATCAACTCGCACGACCCGCACAAGGAGCTCAGGAGGCGGCTTCGAGCACGGTGTGACCCGCTTCGGCAGCATGACCGTGTTCATCGCGCAGAAAACCCACACCCCCTTCTGGACGCTGTTCGCTAACATAAATGATCCGAACCTCTGCGACATCGAGAAAACGGTCGACTGTGCGATTATCATGAGATCGAGGACCACGTCACGACCGAGTATCCGCACTGTGAGTTGTAGATGTTGCTGTGGCGGCCTGGTCGGGAAGCGGTTGTGCTCGTTCAGCACGACTTCTTCAGCTGCGCAAGTAGCTCAGAACGACGACAGTTAGCCTAGCCGATTTTTTGCTCCGCTTGACTACAAGTGGTATCTATTCCAAGCTACTACCTAGGCATCCCTTCGAACTAACTCCAGCTGTCGAAGCTGCCTTACTAATCGAAGCACCCAATTCTCCTGCCGAAAAAACACATCTTCGCACGCCGTATCGCAGAACATCTTCACCGGGAGCTCATACATGGTGGCGGAAGATTGTTGCTTTCCCAGATTCGCGAGCAATATTGGCCACTCGACGGACGTCACCTAGTGAAAGGCGTTGTGAGACACTGCTTCCGATGCATTCGTCAGCAGCCAACACTAGCGCAGCAGCAAATTTGGCAGTTACCATCATCGCGAATCACACCAAGTCGACCGTTTTCGATCATCGGAGTGGATTATGCCGGACCAATCTACTTGCGACCGATTCATAACTTGCATACCGATTCCGTTCGTTTGCTTTGCCACGAAAGCTGTTCACTTCGAACTTGTGGGTATTTGACCACCGCTGGTTTCTTGGCTGCACTACGACGATTTGCATCGCGAAGAGGACGTCCGTCGCATATCTACTCGGACAACGGAAAAATTTCGAGAGCGCAGCACGTGAGTTAAGCGAACTATTCGAAATGTTCCGCGATGAGGAGCAACGCAACACCATCATCTCGAATTGCGCGGAGATGGGTATCACTTGGCACTTCAGCCCGCCGAGGGCCCCGCACTTTGGTGGACTATGGGAAGCAGCAGTGAAGACGGCCAAAAGACACCTCTTCGTCAGCTAGGCAGCACAAAGTTGCCTTACGAGGGCTACATCACCGTCCTGCACCAGATCGAAGCGGCGATGAATTCTCGTCCGCTGTTACCCATGTCGGATGACCCAAACGAACTGGCCGCACTAACACCTGCACATTTTTTGATAGGCACCTCGATGAACGCGATTCCAGAGCCGGACTACACTGTCAGGAAAGCATACACGCTGAGCGATTGGCAGAAGTGGCAACTGGTCGTGCAGCACTTTTGAAAGCATTAATGCTTTCAGGCAAACAGGCAAAATGAAAGGGGCGAGCAAAGGCACAGGCGAGAGAGGGAAGGAAATATTTTTTTGCGCTCTTGAGGGGCATTCGCCGTGGGCGATCGGATGAACCCGTCGAATGAACTGAGCGATTTTATGCTTATAGAAAATGTTGTGGACCACGTTAAAGCCACAGATAAATCCACAACTTGTGAGAGTGTATGCGTGAGAAATCCACTCAATTTCCCCTTATTTGGCCGCCGGGGTTGGGCCACCGAGTACCTGCAGGAGATGCAAAGAGAAACGATGAGGACCTGCAGCACTAATGATTTCTCACCTGGTCGGCTAGTAATACTGATGGACGATGCTCTCCCGACAACCCAATGGCCACTCGCGCGGATCATCGAAACGCAAAATTGAAGTAATGCACAAAAGTGAATCTAGATGGCGCGTGAGTCAACATTGCCTGCTTCGCCGTCATGTCAGCTACCATAATCTCTGTTTCATAGTGTGCGCCCATGGACTGTCTAGAACCTGGTCAAGTCATTCCATGCATTTTGACAAATCGAGAAAAGAAAAATACATGAAAATTTTGACGGCTATGTTTTCTCTGTTAACTTTTCGATCGACGATGTGGATTGTCTGTTCGTAGCGCTTGTGCATTTTTTGCAAGAAGCAAATTGGTAAATTTTAGAGTACTTTTACACTCAAAAACGTTTTTAAAAGTATACACACCCCAAGTACCAGCGTTGAATCATAACTAACTCCGAATTGATTTATCAAGGACTATGGAAAGTAATTAATGAGTTGTTTTGGGGTACCAAATTTTGACGAAACGAAGAAATGGGCTTTTGGTTTGTAAACAGTATTTGTTGGCTGTCGCCGGAGATCCTCCGTCGCAGCGACCAGCGCCGGTGCAGTACACCGAGCTGGCTTGTTTCTCCTGAGGCTTCTCCAAGCCGGAAGAGTCTTCCGGTGGTTACGCCGTTTTTCCTTTTCTTTCCCCTGTTTGGCTGCCACCTATAATCGTCCAACCAAGCCGTGTTCTTTGTGCGATCGGTTGGTCAGGTCGTCCGGACCGGTAACTCACGCTTTGGGTGTAAAATGCGTGAGGGATACCTAACAAGAGTGTTGGTGTAGCATTTTTGTAGCTCGCTAGATCAATGTGCGAAAAAATTTTGGACCGAGCGCACGTTTGATATATCAAAGAGTCGGTTGTTTGGTCCCTTTATCTTAAATGAGACTATCTGACTCGCGGGCTCACTCTGTGTGCCGCCGTTCGTCCAGCTGAGCTTAAGCGGAGCCTTCGGTCCGAATACCTTCAGCTCTTCTCTGATATTGTTAAGGATGAGACTGGTCGACGACGCAGGATCTAGTAAGGCAAATGTTTTGACCTGACCTTGTTTTGAGTATAAGGTCACTGGAATTATTTGATAGAAAAGTTCTTGGTTTTCACGGTGGTGATTAATACGAGCGGGATTGTTTTGTATTCTTTCCACGTATTTGTGGAGGATGCTGTGGTGCCTACGCCCGCACCCATTTTCCCTGCATTGTGGCGGAGCTCTGCAATTTTCCGCCGTATGATTCTTAAATCTGATGCAGTTTGTGCAGATGTTATTTTGCCTGACCAGACGCCAACGTTGTTCTATTGATTCATTCAACAATTTGCGACAACGGGTGGTTTCGTGTGGGTTTCGGCAGATTAAGCAAAGTTTACCCCTGTCATTTGCTTCGTAGCGAACATGCGTGTTCAAGCGGTGTTTTCCTTGTTTGAATCCACCTTCATTTGCGGCTAGCACTGTTGCCAGCTCCTCTGAGGGTTTTAACCATTCCGCTAGATCCCTTAGGGTAAAATTTTTGTTTTCCTGTTCCCTGTCGAGTGTGCTCTTAATCCATTGGTGTCGGAGTTCGACAGGTAATCTTGCGATCAGATCGTTTAGAAGTCTTTGATCGTTTAGAAACCCTTCCTGTCCTAATAGCATCATATTGTCGATAAGGTTGTGCAGGGCATTGGAAAATTCCAAGAAGGTCGAAGGATTTTCCATTGTTATATTCCTAACTGATAATAAGTCGTGCAGCAAAGCCTTGTACACGCTTTCAGGATTCCCGTACATTCTATCTAGTCTGTACATTATTAATTGAACATTTTCCGGATTGAGCATTAATCCGTTCACTGCTCGCAATGCTTCGCCTTTGAGGTGCCTTTGCAGCCTATTCAAGTTTTCTAGATTCGTAAATTGTCCGGCTCGCGATGTTTGATAATAAATTTGTTTGAATCGCGGCCAACCCTTATAATCTCCCGTAAATTCGGGGAGATCTATTAAGTTCCCTTTTGATGAGGATGGCCATGCCTGTACCATCTTCCCAATACTTTCAACGAGGCGATCAATTTCGGAGGGGCGTTCGGAATCTTTCATTTTTTGTTTTTCTAGTTCCTCTTGGAGAAGTTCTAACTCTGCTTCATGTACGTCTCGTTCGTCGTCTCGCGAAGTGGATGACGATTTTCTTGCTCTTTCGATTTCCATATCCCTTATGTGTTCCTCTGCCCTCTTTGGGCCTGTCGCAGCTTTTCTGCTTCTTTTTCCGCCTTTTCTTTTGCCTTTTCGGCCTTTTCCTTTAATATTTCCGCCTTTTCCTTTGCTTTTTCGGCTTTTTCCTTCCCTGTCTTTATATCCTTTAGTAAGCGCTCTCCCTGCATCACCGCTTGCCTAGACGCTTCTACCTTTTGTCTGTCCTCTTCGCACTTGGGACAAACGTAGTCTTTGACAGCGCTCTTTAGACCTAAACACTCGAGGTGTAACCATCGGTCGCAGTTTGTACAAATTGTGAATTTTCCCCATTCATCGTTGTTGTTACACAACCTACAGTGACCGTTGGGGTTGTTTTTGTACTCCATTTTAATCTTTCGTTTGTTACTTACTTTTGTTATCTGATCGTTCTGGAGATGGTTGTGACCGCACCGACGTTTTCGCTCGTCGCGCTGGTAGTCTTTGGTAGCGCCAGTCGGTCACCTTACACGCCTTGGATGACTGTAGCGCCGCCGCCTTTGTCTGCCGCTGCGTTGTCTAGCGCTGCGTTGTCTACCGCTGCGTTGTCTGCCGCTGCGACCGTGTGCTGTTGCGTAGTCTTCCACTACGTCCGTCTGCCGGTGTGTTTCGCCCGCCGACTTCCGCCTCCGTTAGTCCGTGCCTTCGTCGATGGACACGTCGTTTGCCGGTTGTGGAGCTCTGCGGCTGCTGATACGTTCGTCACTCGTTGTTCGCTGCTGCGTCCGTATCCGGTGTTCCGCACACGTTGGGGGTCGGGTACCACACATGCCTTCCCTTCGCGCCGCACTTCTTGTTGTAATGCGCTTCTATCGAGCTATCACTGCACTTCTGTCTCGTATACACTTCCTCCTTGTACGTTTTAACTCCAAGCACTTCTCTCGTACTGTTCTCTTCTTTCACTTCTTAGCTTCAATAACAGCTCTTCTAGATTTCGTTAATCACACAATCACTTTTGAGGTCCATTCTTTGCACGTACGTTCTTTCCGTCAAGTAGACCGGAGGAGCCCTCCGACTAATGATCGCTATTAGCCGTCTGATGTTGTTGAATGCTGTTTATTTGGGGTAAATCGGTTTCTTAAATACTAACTTATTGCTGACTACATGTCTTATTCTATTTGCGCGTGGCTCCACGCGCCGGTCGATCTCTACGGCATTATTCGGTTTTGACCGTGGCCATCCGCTGCGCGTGGAGGTGTCGCGTTCGCAAGTGGCGTTCGCAATGTTCGGCCCATCGGGGCTACGGTTCGCGCGTGGAGGGTCATGTTCGCAAGTGGCGTTCGCGATGTTCGGCGCACCCTTTCCGTTGGCCCATCGGAGCCACGGTTTGCGCGTGGAGGGTCATGTTCGTATTTATTTTATTTATCTTTGCCCATCGGGGCCTCTAGCTAATCGTGTTCGTCAGCAACAGTATTTGACATTCAGGTACCGCAACGGCATAATTAACATGGCGGACAGCAAATCCCCTATAATACAACCAGATATACTAGACCAACCATGGTGTGCGCCTTCCGCCATCTTCTTACGTATCGCACTCTGAGATCAACACGAAGCGAATTGGTCAAAAATAATACTTGGTAAAATTTGCTGTCTTATGGTTTAAGAAGTGCAAAAGTACGACTTGTTTATTAAGTTCGTACTTCTGGGAAACTTATTGTTTATAGCAGCAAATGGTTGTTGCAATAATTATTCAGTCTCATTATATTACCGTCTCATTGCTCGTAAATAGTTTTTGACCAAACTTCTGCGCAGCTAGCACATAGTGCATAAGTCGATACAATTGTCAATATGCGTGTCAAAACATGTCAATCTGCGCACTAGCATAATAAGTCTCGAAGTGTTGTTGTGCGGAGAAATGCGTTCTGATTTGTTTTAGATATAATCGATGGTGGAAGTAATAATCTAAGTAAATGTAATAAAAATAATAAGAAAGAAGGTACCGCTAGGCCACAACAATCGCCACTACCGCTACCATCGAATGTATCATCACAGAGTCCGGGAGGATCGGCTACGCCGTAAGTCCGGCGATACCTCTAGCATCGTAGCGTGCACAGCATCACTTTTGCCGGCTTCAACGTCGTCCGGGGTAACTTCAGTAATTTCTTCGGTGGCGACGGTAGGAAAAACCACATGGATTGCAACAGTGGTGCCCATGGTGGGAATGGCCACGGCCTCCTCAACGTCGTCGTCGTGCTTAGGAGTCTGCTCACTCGGTATTGCCGGTCTGACGGGTTTCTCCGGAGTGCTAGGTTTTAGCATCCTCCTCGCGTGGCTGCCGTGGTGGGACCCGCCTTTACACAACTCCGCTACAGTCGTCGTCCTCGTCATATTGTTGTTTGAGCTCGGGCTCCAGCGGTAGCGGCACTGCAAGCACATCGAACAAAAGGCTCTGTATCTAGCAGTACACACTTTTATGAGCTTCATGTGGCAAATCTGTGGACACATAAGAAAGCTTCTCCTGGTGCTGCCGGGCATCACGTGAATCGCAGTGCACTGTCGTTCTTTATCGAACCGTTTATTCACGCCAAGAAGGGTTATTTTATCGGGTTTATCCGTTTCCCTTGGTGGACAAGATTTCATCTCAGATCTCTGGACGGGGTTGCTAACGAAAATGTTCAACGCCAGTCAGCCACATGTCGGCCAAACCGTGGAAGCCCGTCCAGGTGCTGATCTAATGCCCGAACGAGATGGTCCGCCAAATATTCCAGCGGCTTGTCATTCACGTGTGAAGAAACCTCAAGGGCTTCAAGGTTGAAAACAAGACCGGCGGTAATTCCTTCCGACTTGAGTTCTGATCAAAAACGAGACACCTGTTCTGGTCGTGAGCTCGAATGACAACTTTATTGGTCTATCCACGGCGTATATATAGTGCTTAATTGCTATTTCCTGGATAGCAACAATAGTAACAAAACTATTGCTGCCTCCCTCTTACATTAAACATAACTCTACGGCCATCGCTGGCTTACAATTTACTTGGTCAGCATATCGCTGCCGTACCTTAACCTAGTTCTTTCGATAAACTTAACCTAGTAAAATTGTTTCCCAAATCGTCCACCGTCGTCGGACGATGCTACCTTAAACTTGCACAAGCGGCTGACGCGCGCTGTTTTTGACCATACCCTAAATATTTTGATCGGGCGATGCGTCCGTCGCCGACATCCCGACCCCCGTAATTCCCCTTCGGGGTGTTACAAATGTAATTCTATTGGAGGCGGTCGCACGAATGGCGGAGGTTTTGGCCTGTTTTTCTTGTGTTGCCATTGCCACCGCATTGCCAAAAGTACTGTTATGCTCATAGCTGTGCCGATGATGAAAACAATAAGGTAGACCATCATATTACTACCGGTCCCTATTTCTTCATGTTTAAATGGTAACTTATGCGTAGCCTTAAAGAACGTTCTACTAATTTCGTTCTTGTAATCTATTGTTGGTTTAATTGCGATATCTTTGTGTCTCATATGACAGTTCGGGGAAAGTACTACTACCGCTGCCATGTACGGTGGCGTTGTAATTGATTTGTTACAATTCAGAAAAATATCTGATGGGTTTGAAGAATAGTAGATGTACGCGTTGGGTTGCGTCAACTTAAAAAACCGTGTGTATGGCGTTTCTATCGGCTTCCACGTGCAGGTGAGATTATAAGCTGTATGCGTTATTGCTGCTGATATGCAGTCCGGTTTCGTATGAAGTATTGCTACTGAAGAGATAAAATGCGTTGCATTGATCACCTGTAGATCGGTAGGATAAAAATATTCTTGTTCCTCGCTTATTGCTATCCTGCCCTTCTCTTCGTTTAGTATGGTTCCATTGTTGACCCTTTCTAATTTGTCTGATACTTTAGCTATTTTTTTATCGTTTGCTATACGCAAGGAAGTTATTTGGTCGTCTATGTCGTTTCCTCCAAACAGAAAATCCCCTAGATAGCCAAATATTCCATGACTTCTTTTTGTCCTTTTATGAGTCGTCGCATCGATTTGGCGCAATACAGTGTCCTTTTCTACTATGGGAGAAAATATTTCTCCTTTGCTCTTCTTGTACAGCCATTCTATATATTTAAGACACATGGCCATGGATCGACGTAAACGTATCCAATCAGAGCACCAGGCGATTGAGATCGTTTCCCAATCTCTTTTATCTATTGTTCTTATAACGTTCGCTGGTCGAATCTCTTCGAAAGTTACTGTTAGCTGGGGATTTTGAAGGTTAAGTTCTTTATTTTTCAAAAATTCTGGTCCGTCAAACCATATAGATTTTCCAGATTTTGCCTTAGTTGCTTCATCTGCTGGGTTGTCCTTTGAAGCAACCCACTTCCACTGATTCATTGTTGATCGGTTTAAGATTTCTCCGATCCTTAATGCCACGAACTGTTTATAGTTGCGTGGTTCCGAATTGATCCACGACAGTACCGTTTTTGAATCACTCCAGAAAAATGATTCATTTATCTTGATCCTAAGTTCTCTGCTAACGGTTTCAGCTAACCTTGCGCCAAGCACCGCTGCTTGTAATTCCAAGCGCGGGATTGACAAGGGTTTTGTAGGTGCAACCTTCGATTTCGCTGCTAATATGCTAACGTCGATCCCGTTAGCATGCAGTGTCCGAAGATATATGACCGCTGCAAATGCCTTTTCAGATGCATCTACGAAAATGTGCATTTCTCTAGCCTTCACATCGGCAATTTTTGAGTAGCAACGCGGGATTTCCAGCTTCTCGACTGTTCTTATCTTATTGACCCATTCTCCCCATCTGATTCGCATGTTATCGGGCAGAGTTGTATCCCAATCTATGCCCATCTTCCACAGATCTTGCATTAAAATTTTTGATTCTATGGTCAGGTGCGCTACCAAGCCTAAAGGATCATATATCCGCATGGTATTAGATAACACCTTCCTCTTAGTTAATTCATCTTTCCCTACTTCAAGCTTGTTAAGCTGGTAACCGAACGCGTCTTCCCGCTTGTTCCAATACATTCCAAGCACCTTGTCATAGTCATGGTCTTTAGCTGTAATGCGAATCAGTTCATTATTAGATACTCTATCGCTCGGGAGTGTATTTAGCAACTCCTTTGAGTTCGATAAAAAGTTTCTGATGTAAAGGCTTGCGTTGTCGTGAATTTTTACAACGTCACTAATCATTTGCGCAGCCTTTTCTTCAGTGGGAAAGCTATCTAGATAGTCATCCACGTAATGGTTTTCCTTTATCGCCTTAACGGCCTCTGGGTAGTCTTCTTCAAATTGTTCTGCGTTGCGGTTTTTCACAAATTGAGCGCATGCGGGAGAGCATGTTGCTCCAAATGTCATGACTTGCATGACATAAACTTGCGGGACTTGCGCTTGATTGGCCCTAAAAATGAATCTCTGAGCTGCTTGATCTTCTTTCCTGATCTGCACCTGGTGAAACATTTCTTTGATATCACCAGCGCAACCAACCTTGTGTTCTCTGAATCTAAGAAGGATACCAAACAGTGAAGTCGTGGCATCTGGGCCAGATAATAATTTTGAATTAAGAGATATTCCTTGGTTCTTTGCTGCTGCATCGAACACTAGCCTTGGCTTTGGTGTTGATTTGTTCGGATTTATCACCGCAAAGTGAGGAATGTAGTAGATCTTTGGGTTAAATGATAAAAGTTCTTCGGGTGTGGCTTTACGAGCGTAACCCTTTCTGACGTATTCAGAGATTTCATTGTGGTACCAATTTTTTAAATTTTCATCATTTTCCATTTTCTTCTCTTGCGTCTTAAGTCGGCGCAAGGCTTGCTGGTAACTGTTGGGAAGCGTAATATTGTCTTCCTTCCATAGTAGCCCAATCTCATATCTTTTGTTTTTGAATTTTAGTGTTTCTTGCATGATTTTCTCCGCTCTCTCATTCTCCTTTGAGCTTAATTTTTGGGTTTCTTGAACACCAAATGCTTCGGTGGAGAAAAAATCTTTCATCATCCTTGACATCTCTTTTTGCTCTTCCTCCTTGTGGTCTATTAAGGTAAACAAATTTGCTTCACCAACTCTTTCACTTCCGCCAAAAAGTACCCATCCTAAGCGGGTTTTTTGTGCCACCGGCTCGTTTTCTCTACCTTCACGATGGTTAGTACCATAAGTGAAGAAGGAGTGTGGCAGCCCGAGCAGAATAGTCGGGGTTGCATTCTTGTAGCTTTTAAGTTCAATTCCTTTCAAATGAGCATGATTTCTAGATAGGAACGGAGCATCTATCGTTTGCGTCGGAAGATTGAGTTCTCTGACACTTCTCAAATCCTTTATCTTGTATGGCCTACCATCAGACCCCTGTATTTCGATGCTAACTATCTGACTATCCCTTTCCTCTTGAATGTCTCCATTTGTCCATGATAACGTCAAAGGTTTCTTCGGACCTTTAACTTCCAATTTCTCTCTAATGCCTTCTAATATTAGGCTGGTAGATGAACCTGGGTCAAAAAATGCAAATGTTTTCACCGTATTGCCTTGATTGCGCAAGGTAACGGGAAGAATTTGATAATAAAGTTTGTCTTGGTTCTTGTGACAATTGATTCTTCTTGGGGTTTCATGTTCCCGTCTTTGGGTGAACTCGCTTCTATGAAGAAGAGTATTGTGCCTTCTACCACAATTGTATGCCTTACATTGCGGAGGATAACGGCAATTTGCTGCGTTGTGATTATTCCTTACACAACAGTTTGTACAAATATTTCTGCGTGACAGAAGCTGCCATCGCTCGTCGACACTTGCGTTTTTCAATTTGCTACAAGTGATTGTGTCGTGCTCCATTGTGCAGAGGAGGCATTTTTTAATGTTTCTTTGCGTTTCTGCGTCAGCACGTAGGTTTCCCCTTGAGGAGGCTTGCCTCGTAAACAGTGTTGTGGCTAGGTCTTCAGACGGTTTAAGCCACTCCGCTAAATCCTGTAACCCTTGCAATGTTGTCTCTTCATTTTTATCCATGAGCCATTTGTATTTGAGATCCGTAGGAAGTTTGTTAACGAGATCTCTAATTAATCTCTGGTCCCTCAAATATTCTTCTCTGCCCAATATCTTCATGTTATGAATCATATCATTTAGGCAATTCATAAAGTCCAAAAAAGTTTTTGGCGTTTCTAAAGAAGGACGTTTGCAGTCCAGCAAGTCCTTTAACAGACAATCATAAATGTTGTCAGGATCCCCAAATAGTTTATCAAGACGTTTCATTATGACATCAGCATCTCCCTGCTGCAGAAATCCGCTGACTGCCCGAAGAGCAGTTCCCTTCAAATATTTTTGCAGCCTGCTTATATTTTCTACATCAGAGAAATTAGCTCGCTCTGATGTTTCGTAATAGATGGTTTTAAATCGAGGCCATACGCGAAAATCACCATCAAAATGAGGTAATTCGGCCAGTACTGATTTGTTGATTGACATTGCCTTTACCATTTGTGCGATTCCTCTAGTGAGTTCTTTTAAGGGTTCTTCAGACATAGATTCTTCCTGCTTGTTTTTCGTTAAGTCGTTTTTAAGTTTTTCTAGTTCTCCCTCAAATCTTTCTTTCTCTATAGAAGCCTGAATTTCTCTCTCTTCTTTCTCTCTTAATAATCTTTCTGACTGCATAAGTGCCGTCCGGAATTCCTTTCTTTCTTCTTCTATTGCCTTGCACTTAAAGCAAATAAAGTTTTTTGGCGTTGTTCTAATCCCCAAACAAACTAAATGTAGCCACCTATCGCATTCGCTACACGAAATTAACTTTCCATATGCATCTTCGTTCGTGCATAAACGACAATTGCCGTTCGGGTTAGGCTTAAACTCCATTTTTACTTACGTTTTCTGACGTAGCCCTGGTCGACTGCGGGGTGCTCGGCTTACGCTGCGCTGCGCTGACTTCTGGCTGCCCTGCTGCTGTTACTGCTACCGCTTCAGCCCTGCTGCCGTCGATGGGTCTGCGTTGATGTAGGTCGCGGTGGGCTGCACTCTGATTAACTCACTGCTGCTAAATTCGCCGCTGGTGCCGTGTTTCGCTGAGCTGGCGGTTCCGAGGCGCTGTTGTTTTTCGCCCTCACCTCGTCTGGTCCGCTGGTTGCAACAAGGTCGTGGTACCTCGCTGCCGTCAACGACGGAAGATTGCTGACTGTCCGTCAGCCGTCCGCCGTGAGAGTTGTTGTCTGGGTTCTTCCTCCTTCAACCACCGCCGGGAGCTGACTTGCGTCGGCTCTTGAGCGGGTGGATCTCGACCGTCCGTCGATGGTTCCGAGAGCTTGCGTGCTCCGGATCTGCTGTCGTCCTCTGCTTCCACCGCCGGGAGCTGGCGTTCTTGCGTCGGCTCTTGAGCGGGTGGATCTCGACCGTCCCTCGATGTTTCCGAGAGCTTGCGTGCTCCAGATCTGCTATCTTCCTCTGCTTCCACCGCCGGGAGCTGGCGTTCTTGCGTCGGCTCTTGAGCGGGTGGATCTCGACTCGTCCGTCGATGTTTCCGAGAGCTTGCGTGCTCTGGATCTGCTGTCGTCCTCTGCTTCCACCGCCGGGAGCTGGCGTTCTTGCGTCGGCTCTTGAGCGGGTGGATCTCGACTCGTCCGTCGATGTTTCCGAGAGCTTGCGTGCTCTGGATCTGCTGTCGTCCTCTGCTTCCACCGCCGGGAGCTGGCGTTCTTGCGTCGGCTCTTGAGCGGGTGGATCTCGACTCGTCCGTCGATGTTTTCGAGAGCTTGCGTGCTCTGGATCTGCTGTCCCTTTCGCTGGTGCGGTTCGACCGTCCGTCGATACCGTTTCCGGGACTTACGATTCCTCCTCTGGATCTGCCATGAAGAAACCTCAAGGGCTTCAAGGTTGAAAACAAGACCGGCGGTAATTCCTTCCGACTTGAGTTCTGATCAAAAACGAGACACCTGTTCTGGTCGTGAGCTCGAATGACAACTTTATTGGTCTATCCACGGCGTATATATAGTGCTTAATTGCTATTTCCTGGATAGCAACAATAGTAACAAAACTATTGCTGCCTCCCTCTTACATTAAACATAACTCTACGGCCATCGCTGGCTTACAATTTACTTGGTCAGCATATCGCTGCCGTACCTTAACCTAGTTCTTTCGATAAACTTAACCTAGTAAAATTGTTTCCCAAATCGTCCACCGTCGTCGGACGATGCTACCTTAAACTTGCACAAGCGGCTGACGCGCGCTGTTTTTGACCATACCCTAAATATTTTGATCGGGCGATGCGTCCGTCGCCGACACACGTGATTCAGCGCTTTGCGTAAATCTGTGAAGGGAGCTGTGGAAGACAACAATCGTTTACATTCATTCCTCCTTTCCCCCTTTTGTTCATCTAGAAAACGTCACTGCGCTCTGTTTCTGAAGGCGGAAACGGACGTCGATGGAAATGAGATCATCGAGAACGCATCGTGCGTGACACGCTTCATCAAGTCGCTAATCATGATGGAGCACCTTGCCACAACACACATTTGCGACATTTGTTAGAGTTTTTCCGGCTGCTGTACGAGTTTTCGCGTGCACACGGGCAATGCCGACGGTGGGCACTACTACAGCTTCATCAAGGAGCGCAACGAGGACGGCGGATTGATTCTTAAGTGAGATGAAAATGACAGGTATAGTCCACGCGTGTCTAGATTTCGTTGGATAATTTTCATGTTAACCCCAGCATTACCTAGTTGCTGCCAGAGTAAACATGGAAAACGAACACGTTTGTTGGTGGCATAAGATAGATCTTGTACTATCGGTTTCCCGGATAGGGGTTACAATGGTAGCAACTGATCCCGCTAGATTACCTATCGTACCTACATATCGTACAGATCGAAATGCACATTTCGAGACGAACTACGTAAGTGGGTCGGCGTTGGGAAAACGATCTCATACCGTACTCCGTCTGATATCCCATCGCGTCATTCAGGCTAAAGCTGTTTGCTGCTGAGCACAATTGGGGCCATACGTTTAGTCGCTCTGGTCTCTATTGCCGCTAGGCTACGTTTACGAATCTCGATGCGTTGTGTTATGTGACGCCTATTTCAAGGTAGACACTTACAAACAGGCAGATCAGGATGAGCGCCATCATCAGCAACGTCGGCAAATAATTTTCGTAGAGGAACAAAGTGAGTATTACATTCCAGTCAAACGTCTTATTTAGTCATTGTAGTTTGCGAAAATAATTAATGTTTTAATTGTAGCAGAGAATATGACAACATGTAGATCGAATCAACCATCGGCAACACAAACTCAATCGCGTCCGGTGGATCGAACTGGTAAGCTTTGCACGAATCGAAAGAGCCATGCCTTCGTCGAAATTACAGAAGTATAGAACTGATTTTATCTATTCAATTTTATAGCAGATGAAGACAACATACCACAGCGTTCGAGGTAATCATCGGCAACACAAATACAATCATTTCCAATCCCCAGTATTCCTCCCGTATGTCCGCGACGAAGATCAAAAAATGTGATCGAACGAAATGTTAAACTTTGCTTAAATCGAAAATGCGCATGTCCCCGGCGAAATAGCAGTAACATTTTACCTGTTTCTTTTTGGTCGTCTCGACTACTGTGTTGGGTCGGTGATGTGTTATACGGAATAGGTAGAATCGGAATAGAGCCCTACAGTACAGTACCTATAGTAAATACATCGGTAGCGGCGGAGGCATCTGATCCGGTAGTTACCCACATGAGTGATCGCATGACGAATACATTTTCCTCAGCGGAAGCGTGCATTTGTATTATGAAACATAGTAGTTAAGGAAGATACAATCAAGGGCGGAAACATTGTAAGCATGTTATCAACACGCTTACCACCTGCGTCACAATCGTAACTTACAATGACCAAGCCAAGCGTTTGTCAAAATAAGTGCACCTCTAGGGCCCGAGGCCAGGGTGAAACAAAAGTAGGACGTTTTGCATGCAACTTCGCCTAGCGGGTTACTGATAGATTCTGACGCATCCATCCATTGACCAAAGTGAACGATCCGACTATGTGTGATTTGTATATGATGTTCGTTGAGAATATGAAATTGCACCTAGAGTACGATTAGGTATTGGAAGCCTCGACCATACCCCGAACCATTGCGACGGTGGTTGAAAAGGTTTTTTCAGCGACGAAAGATGATCAAACAAATGCAGCTACTCCGCTGATGATAGGCACAGCAACAGCACGTAGCCGAAGACGTTTCCAACACCAACGATACCCATGCGGCCGAAGATGGTGCCTGTACTGGAGTCGGTAATTTGTCCGAGGTGAAACATTTACGTTTTACGTTCTAGATAAGCAACAAGGATGAGGTCAACGTGATAACTAAAAGTCTCAACCAGCTCCTCCTATTGGTAAATATAGGGGGAAAAAGTTGAAAGAAGGAGTAAAATGGGTAACTGCAGTTGTACGTAAGCCAAAGGTAACCCAAAAGAGGAAATTTTAGCAAAAGAAAATAGAATATTCCATCGCATACAGATTTCCTGTCGTGCTAATCCGTGTAAATTGATTTAATTTAATTCCGTTAAACTTCACATCCTTTTTTCAGGCAGTCTAAGCTTCCGGGTCGCATTTGTGCCTATTATCTGCCGCCAAAACCTACGGTATGAAGTTCGTAATCATTCGGTGGAGTCATACCTTTTTAACTGATGTGCTGTTTTAAACAGCACCTTTAACATAAACCTACGATACGATAATACGATACAAACATTCTCGCTCGTGGCGAATGCAAAATAAACGCAACGTCGATCTTCTATAGTCCAACACAGACAGGGATGAGAAAATCAACAGAAGCAGTTCATCTCTGCCAAACATCATTCCCTATCCCAGCGACTCGTTCTTTGGCATAAATTCTTATCAACAGGCAGAGGAACTTGTCCGCCGTCATCAGCAGGCTGGTGGCGGAAAGTCCCAGAAACGGAGGGCTTCGCTGGAACAAGGTTCGAACCCGCTGGTGGGCACGATGCTGACGATAGTCTCGAGCTAGCTTGCCACAACAGTGCCGACCACGACCAGCCGGCGCAGGGTAGAGGGGCGGACAGGCTCTTCAATCTGGTTCCGCTGGCCGTGAAAGCGTTACAGTCGTTCTCCCGACCCGAGATGGAGCGCGCCCAGGAAAAGCACAAGGACCACTCATGGGTACTACCACCGTTCGTGGACAACATCATGTGGAACCAGTTCATGCAGTCCAAGCTGGCCGGAGCGCTCTGGGTAAAGCTGGGCTTGCTCACCGTCTACAAAGATTTTCACGGCAAGCTGTACTACAACTATTCCAGTTGCTGCATAACCAATCGTTCGACGGCGCTGGATCAAAACGGACACGATCTACCTAGCCGAGTGGGTCATCTACATCGCCAACCCGGTTGTGTACCAGAGGTGAGTAATCGTTATTGTGGTGTACGCTGCTTTGTGTGCAAAAGTAGGTCAACCAGTGTCTCACAAACTCCTTTCCGTACTTTGTCCCCGACGACCAAATATGTGCGTCGCCAGATATATCGCCACCGTGCAGATGATGGCCAACGGATTCCTGTAATCGCAGGGCTACCCAAAGCTGACTTTCCTCGATATCAACCGGCCGAGTGAAACGATCTCCAATCTGATCGATCACGTGTCGAAGCGCCTCCGGACTGTGAAGATCTCGTCGGTACATTACGTGAAGACCGTCATTAACTATGTGAAAGACTTGCTGAAGCTCGGCAAGGTCAAACAGTTCTTGCAGCAGTACAACGTCACGGAGATGACCGACAAGCTAACGGATACGCTCAACTTGGAGGTTAACTTGAAGGTACGCATTTGTTTGCCGCTGCTCTTTACCACTCAACGCGCTTCTTTGCTTCTCCGCCACAGGTGATCGAAAGATGCATCGCGTCTACCGGCAGGCAATCGCGAACCCGCACTGCGACAAATACATCCTGTGCAAGATCAACTCGCACGACCCGCACAAGGAGCTCAGGAAGCGGCTTCGAGCACGGTGTGACCCGCTTCGGCAGCATGACCGTGTTCATCGCGCAGAAAACCCACACCCCCTTCTGGACGCTGTTCGCTAACATAAATGATCCGAACCTCTGCGACATCGAGAAAACGGTCGACTGTGCGATTATCATGAGATCGAGGACCACGTCACGACCGAGTATCCGCACTGTGAGTTGTAGATGTTGCTGTGGCGGCCTGGTCGGGAAGCGGTTGTGCTCGTTCAGCACGACTTCTTCAGCTGCGCAAGTAACTCAGAACGACGACAGTTAGCCTAGCCGATTTTTTGCTCCGCTTGACTACAAGTGGTATCTATTCCAAGCTACTACCTAGGCCTCCCTTCGAACTAACTCCAGCTGTCGAAGCTGCCTTACGAATCAAAGCACCCAATTCTCCTGCCGAAAAAACACATCTTCGCACGCCGTATCGCAGAACATCTTCACCGGGAGCTCATACATGGTGGCGGAAGATTGTTGCTTTCCCAGATTCGCGAGCAATATTGGCCACTCGACGGACGTCACCTTGTGAAAGGCGTTGTGAGACACTGCTTCCGATGCATTCGTCAGCAGCCAACACTAGCGCAGCAGCAAATTGGGCAGTTACCATCATCGCGAATCACACCAAGTCGACCGTTTTCGATCATCGGAGTGGATTATGCCGGACCAATCTACTTGCGACCGATTCATAACTTGCATACCGATTCCGTTCGTTTGCTTTGCCACGAAAGCTGTTCACTTCGAACTTGTGGGTGATTTGACCACCGCTGGTTTCTTGGCACTACGACGATTTGCATCGCGAAGAGGACGTCCGTCGCATATCTACTCGGACAACGGAAAAATTTCGAGAGCGCAGCACGTGAGTTAAGCGAACTATTCGAAATGTTCCGCGATGAGGAGCAACGCAACACCATCATCTCGAATTGCGCGGAGATGGGTATCACTTGGCACTTCAGCCCGCCGAGGGCCCCGCACTTTGGTGGACTATGGGAAGCAGCAGTGAAGACGGCCAAAAGACACCTCTTCGTCAGCTAGGCAGCACAAAGTTGCCTTACGAGGGCTACATCACCGTCCTGCACCAGATCGAAGCGGCGATGAATTCTCGTCCGCTGTTACCCATGTCGGATGACCCAAACGAACTGGCCGCACTAACACCTGCACATTTTTTGATAGGCACCTCGATGAACGCGATTCCAGAGCCGGACTACACTGTCAGGAAAGCATACACGCTGAGCGATTGGCAGAAGTGGCAACTGGTCGTGCAGCACTTTTGGAAGCATTGGGCCACCGAGTACCTGCAGGAGATGCAAAGAGAAACGATGAGGACCTGCAGCACTAATGATTTCTCACCTGGTCGGCTAGTAATACTGATGGACGATGCTCTCCCGACAACCCAATGGCCACTCGCGCGGATCATCGAAACGCAAAATTGAAGTAATGCACAAAAGTGAATCTAGATGGCGCGTGAGTCAACATTGCCTGCTTCGCCGTCATGTCAGCTACCATAATCTCTGTTTCATAGTGTGCGCCCATGGACTGTCTAGAACCTGGTCAAGTCATTCCATGCATTTTGACAAATCGAGAAAAGAAAAATACATGAAAATTTTGACGGCTATGTTTTCTCTGTTAACTTTTGGATCGACGATGTGGATTGTCTGTTCGTAGCGCTTGTGCATTTTTTGCAAGAAGCAAATTGGTAAATTTTAGAGTACTTTTACACTCAAAAACATTTTTAAAAGTATACACACCCCAAGTACCAGCGTTGAATCATAACTAACTCCGAATTGATTTATCAAGGACTATGGAAAGTAATTAATGAGTTGTTTTGGGGTACCAAATTTTGACGAAACGAAGAAATGGGCTTTTGGTTTGTAAACAGTATTTGTTGGCTGTCGCCGGAGATCCTCCGTCGCAGCGACCAGCGCCGGTGCAGTACACCGAGCTGGCTTGTTTCTCCTGAGGCTTCTCCAAGCCGGAAGAGTCTTCCGGTGGTTACGCCGTTTTTCCTTTTCTTTCCCCTGTTTGGCTGCCACCTATAATCGTCCAACCAAGCCGTGTTCTTTGTGCGATCGGTTGGTCAGGTCGTCCGGACCGGTAACTCACGCTTTGGGTGTAAAATGCGTGAGGGATACCTAACAAGAGTGTTGGTGTAGCATTTTTGTAGCTCGCTAGATCAATGTGCGAGAAATGCTTGTAAGCTCTTTTCAATGCCCTGGCGTTAACGGTCTGCGTTGGAAGCTCGAGTTTTTGGACCGAGCGCACGTTTGATATATCAAAGATTCGGTTGTTTGGTCCCTTTATCTTAAATGAGACTATCTGACTCGCGGGCTCACTCTGTGTGCCGCCGTTCGTCCAGCTGAGCTTTAGCGGAGCCTTCGGTCCGAATACCTTCAGCTCTTCTCTGATATTGTTAAGGATGAGACTGGTCGACGACGCAGGATCTAGTAAGGCAAATGTTTTGACCTGACCTTGTTTTGAGTATAAGGTCACTGGAATTATTTGATAGAAAAGTTCTTGGTTTTCACGGTGGTGATTAATACGAGCGGGATTGTTTTGTATTCTTTCCACGTATTTGTGGAGGATGCTGTGGTGCCTACGCCCGCACCCATTTTCCCTGCATTGTGGCGGAGCTCTGCAATTTTCCGCCGTATGATTCTTAAATCTGATGCAGTTTGTGCAGATGTTATTTTGCCTGACCAGACGCCAACGTTGTTCTATTGATTCATTCAACAATTTGCGACAACGGATGGTTTCGTGTGGGTTTCGGCAGATTAAGCAAAGTTTACCCCTGTCATTTGCTTCGTAGCGAACATGCGTGTTCAAGCGGTGTTTTCCTTGTTTGAATCCACCTTCATTTGCGGCTAGCACTGTTGCCAGCTCCTCTGAGGGTTTTAACCATTCCGCTAGATCTCTTAGGGTAAAATTTTTGTTATCCTGTTCCCTGTCGAGTGTGCTCTTAATCCATTGGTGTCGGAGTTCGACAGGTAATCTTGCGATCCTGGAATCCTTCCACCCGAACCCTTCGACGTCTACTGGTGGACCGTCTCCCCGCACCCAAAGTGGAGACGTCATACCGGGGGATCAACTGGAGAAGAGTTTGGGGGAACATCAATAGCGGCAAACTCTCATCTGAGCAGCGTTCGACGCTTTATTTACTGGCGAACGGCAAGATAGCACACGGTGAGCTTCTTTCTCGGATGAGCCGGTTACCCGATGCATCCTGTTCACACTGCACCAACGCTGACACCTTGGAGCACAAATTCACCTCTTGCACTCGCGTGATTGCGGCCTGGAACGTGCTGCAGCAATACATCAGGAAGGAAGCTCCAGGGTGTCAACCTTCGTTTCAATGTCTCCGAAGGCGCTCTCCCTGCATCACCGCTTGCCTAGACGCTTCTACCTTTTGTCTGTCCTCTTCGCACTTGAGACAAACGTAGTCTTTGACAGCGCTCTTTAGACCTAAACACTCGAGGTGTAACCATCGGTCGCAGTTTGTACAAATTGTGAATTTTCCCCATTCATCGTTGTTGTTACACAACCTACAGTGACCGTTGGGGTTGTTTTTGTACTCCATTTTAATCTTTCGTTTGTTACTTACTTTTGTTATCTGATCGTTCTGGAGATGGTTGTGACCGCACCGACGTTTTCGCTCGTCGCGCTGGTAGTCTTTGGTAGCGCCAGTCGGTCACCTTACACGCCTTGGATGACTGTAGCGCCGCCGCCTTCGGCTGCCGCTGCGTTGTCTAGCGCTGCGTTGTCTACCGCTGCGTTGTCTGCCGCTGCGACCGTGTGCTGTTGCGTAGTCTTCCACTACGTCCGTCTGCCGGTGTGTTTCGCCCGCCGACTTCCGCCTCCGTTAGTCCGTGCCTTCGTCGATCGACACGTCGTTTGCCGGTTGTGGAGCTCTGCGGCTGCTGATACGTTCGTCACTCGTTGTTCGCTGCTGCGTCCCTATCCGGTGTTCCGCACACGTTGGGGGTCGGGTACCACACACGCCTTCCCTTCGCGCCGCACTTCTTGTTGTAATGCGCTTCTATCGAGCTATCACTGCACTTCTGTCTCGTATACACTTCCTTGTACGTTTTAACTCCAAGCACTTCTCTCGTACTGTTCTCTTCTTTCACTTCTTAGCTTCAATAACAGCTCTTCTAGATTTCGTTAATCACACAATCACTTTTGAGGTCCATTCTTTGCACGTACGCACGTAGGTTCGATTATTGTAGTTCAATTGGGGATGTATTTCTCTGTCTGTTCGCTTAACTTTTCACGCGTAATAAGCACTCTGGAGTGTTGAGAACGTCAATTCCTCTCTGGAGCCAACATTGTTGGCTGTCGCCGGAGATCCTCCGTCGCAGCGACCAGCGCCAGTGCAGTACACCGAGCTGGCTTGTTTCTCCTGAGGCTTCTCCAAGCCTGAAGAGTCTTCCGGTAGTTACGCCGTTTTTCCTTTTCTTTCCGTCAAGTAGACCGGAGCAGCCCTCCGACTAATGATCGCTATTAGCCGTCTGATGTTGTTGAATGCTGTTTATTTGGGGTAAATCGGTTTCTTAAATACTAACTTATTGCTAACTACATGTCTTATTCTATTTGCGCGTGGCTCCACGCGCCGGTCGATCTCTACGGCATTATTCGGTTTTGACCGTGGCCATCCGCTGCGCGTGGAGGTGTCGCGTTCGCAAGTGGCGTTCGCAATGTTCGGCCCATCGGGGCTACGGTTCGCGCGTGGAGGGTCATGTTCGCAAGTGGCGTTCGCGATGTTCGGCGCACCCTTTCCGTTGGCCCATCGGAGCCACGGTTTGCGCGTGGAGGGTCATGTTCGTATTTATTTTATTTATCTTTGCCCATCGGGGCCTCTAGCTAATCGTGTGCGTCAGCAACAGTATTTGACATTCAGGTACCGCAACGGCATAATTAACATGGCGGACAGCAAATCCCCTATAACACAACCAGATATACTAGACCAACCATGGTGTTCGCCTTCCGCCATCTTCTTACGTATCGCACTCTGAGATCAACACGAAGCGAATTGGTCAAAAATAATACTTGGTAAAATTTGCTGTCTTATGGTTTAAGAAGTGCAAAAGTACGACTTGTTTATTAAGTTTGTACTTCTGGGAAACTTATTGTTTATCGCAGCAAATGGTTGTTGCAATAATTATTCAGTCTCATTATATTACCGTCTCATTGCTCGTAAATAGTTTTTGACCAAACTTCTGCGCAGCTAGCACATAGTGCATAAGTCGATACAATTGTCAATATGCGTGTCAAAACATGTCAATCTGCGCACTAGCATAATAAGTCTCGAAGTGTTGTTGTGCGGAGAAATGCGTTCTGATTTGTTTTAGATATAATCGATGGTGGAAGTAATAATCTAAGTAAATGTAATAAAAATAATAAGAAAGAAGGTACCGCTAGGCCACAACAATCGCCACTACCGCTACCATCGAATGTATCATCACAGAGTCCGGGAGGATCGGCTACGCCGTAAGTCCGGCGATACCTCTAGCATCGTAGCGTGCACAGCATCACTTTTGCCGGCTTCAACGTCGTCCGGGGTAACTTCAGTAATTTCTTCGGTGGCGACGGTAGGAAAAACCACATGGATTGCAACAGTGGTACCCATGGTGGGAATGGCCACGGCCTCCTCAACGTCGTCGTCGTGCTTAGGAGTCTGCTCACTCGGTATTGCCGGTCTGACGGGTTTCTCCGGAGTGCTAGGTTTTAGCATCCTCCTCGCGTGGCTGCCGTGGTGGGACCCGCCTTTACACAACTCCGCTACAGTCGTCGTCCTCGTCATATTGTTGTTTGAGCTCGGGCTCCAGCGGTAGCGGCACTGCAAGCACATCGAACAAAAGGCTCTGTATCTAGCAGTACACACTTTTATGAGCTTCATGTGGCAAATCTGTGGACACATAAGAAAGCTTCTCCTGGTGCTGCCGGGCATCACGTGAATCGCAGTGCACTGTCGTTCTTTATCGAACCGTTTATTCACGCCAAGAAGGGTTATTTTATCGGGTTTATCCGTTTCCCTTGGTGGACAAGATTTCATCTCAGATCTCTGGACGGGGTTGCTAACGAAAATGTTCAACGCCAGTCGGCCACATGTCGGCCAAACCGTGGAGGCCCGTCCAGGTGCTGATCTAATGCCCGAACGAGATGGTCCGCCAAATATTCCAGCGGCTTGTCATTCACGTGATTCAGCGCTTTGCGTAAATCTGTGAAGGGAGCTGTGGAAGACAACAATCGTTTACATTCATTCCTCCCTCCTTACCCTCCTTTTCCTTCCCTTCCTTTTGTTCATCTAGAAAACGTCACTGCGCTTTGTATCTGAAGGCGGAAACGGACGTCGATGGAAATGAGATCATCGGGAACGCATCGTGCGTGACACGCTTCATCAAGTCGCTAATCATGATGGAGCACCTTGCCACAACACACATTTGCGACATTTGTTAGAGTTTTTCCGGCTGCTGTACGAGTTTCCACGTGCACACGGGCAATGCCGACGGTGGGCACTACTACAGCTTCATCAAGGAGCGCAACGAGGACGGCGGATTGATTCTTAAGTGAGATGAAAATGACAGGTATAGTCCACGCGTGTCTAGATTTCGTTGGATAATTTTCATGTTAACCCCAGCATCACCTAGTTGCTGCCAGAGTAAACATGGAAAACGAACACGTTTGTTGGTGGCATAAGATAGATCTTGTTTCCCGGATAGGGGTTACAATGGTAGCAACTGATCCCGCTAGATTACCTATCGTACCTACATATCGTACAGATCGAAATGGACATTTCGAGACGAACTACGTAAGTGGGTCGGCGTTGGGAAAACGATCTTCTACCGTACTCCGTCTGATATCCCATCGCGTCATTCAGGCTAAAGCTGTGTGCTGCTGAGCACAATTGGGGCCATACGTTTAGTCGCTCTGGTCTCTATTGCCGCTAGGCTACGTTTACGAATCTCGATGCGTTGTGTTATGTAACGCCTATTTCAAGGTAGACACTTACAAACAGGCAGATCTGGATGAGCGCCATCATCAGCAACGTCGGCAAATAATTTTCGTAGAGGAACAAAGTGAGTATCACATTCCAGTCAAACGTCTTATTTAGTCGTTGTAGTTTGCGAAAATAATTAATGTTTTAATTGTAGCAGAGAATATGGCAACATGTAGAACGAATCAACCATCGGCAACACAAACTCAATCGCGTCCGGTGGATCGAACTGGTAAGCTTTGCACGAATCGAAAGAGCCATGCCTTCGTCGATATTACAGAAGTATAGAACTGATTTTATCTATTCAATTTTATAGCAGATGAAGACAACATACCACAGCGTTCGAGGTAATCATCGGCAACACAAATACAATCATTTCCAATCCCCAGTATTCCTCCCGTATGTCCGCGACAAAGATCAAAAAATGTGATCGAACGAAATGTTAAGCTTTGCTTAAATCGAAAATGCGCATGTCCCCGTCGAAATAGCAGTAACATTTTACCTGTTTCTTTTTGGTCGTCTCGACTACTGTGTTGGGTCTACTGTGTTGGGTCGGTGATGTGTTATACGGAATAGGTAGAATCGGAATAGAGCCCTACAATACAGTACCTATAGTAAATACATCGGTAGCGGCGGAGGCATCTGATCCGGTAGTTACCCACATGAGTGATCCCATGACGAATACATTTTCCTCAGCGGAAGCGTGCATTTGTATTATGAAACATAGTAGTTAAGGAAGATACAATCAAGGGCGGAAACATTGTAAGCATGTTATCAACACGCTTACCACCTGCGTCACAATCGTAACTTACAATGACCAATCCAAGCGTTTGTCAAAATAAGTGCACCTCAAGGGCCCGAGGCCAGGGTGAAACAAAAGTAGGACGTTTTGCATGCAACTTCGCCTAGCGGGCTACTGATAGATTCTGACGCATCCATCCATTGACCAAAGTGAACGATCCGACTATGTGTGATTTGTATATGATGTTCGTTGAGAATATGAAATTGCACCTAGAGTACAATTAGGTATTGGAAGCCTCGACCATACCCCGAACCATTGCGACGGTGGTTGAAAAGGTTTTTTCAGCGACGAAAGATGATCAAACAAATGCAGCTACTCCGCTGATGATAGGCATAGCAACAGCACGTAGCCGATGACGTTTCCAACACCAACGATACCCATGCGGCCGAAGATGGTGCCTGTACTGGAGTCGGTAATTTGTCCGAGGTGAAACATTTAAGTTTTACGTTTTAGATAAGCAACAAGGATGAGGTCAACGTGATAACTAAAAGTCTCAACCAGCTCCTCCTATTGGTAAATATAGGGGGAAAAAGTTGAAAGAAGGAGTAAAATGGTTTAACTGCAGTTTAGCAAAAGAAAATAGAATATTCCATCGCATACAGATTTCCTGTCGTGCTAATCCGTGTAAATTGATTTAATTTAATTCCGTTAAACTTCACATCCTTTTTTCAGGCAGTCTAAGCTTCCGGGTCGCATTCGTGCCTATTATCTGCCGCCAAAACCTACGGTATGAAGTTCGTAATCATTCGGTGGAGTCATACCTTTTTAACTGATGTGCTGTTTTTAACAGCACCTTTAACATAAACCTACGATACGACAATACGATACAAACATTCTCGCTCGTGGTGAATGCAAAATAAACACAACGTCGATCTTCTATAGTCCAACACAAACAGGGATGAGAAAATCAACAGAAGCAGTTCATCTCTGCCAAACATCATTCCCTATCCCAGCGACTCGTTCTTTGTCATAAATTCTTATCAACAGGCAGACGAACTTGTCCGCCGTCATCAGCAGGCTGGTGGCGGAAAGTCCCAGAAACGGAGGGCTTCGCTGGAACAAGGTTTGAACCCGCTGGTGGGCACGATGCTGACGATAGCCTCGAGCTAGCTTGCCACAACAGTGCCGACCACGACCAGCCGGCGCAGAGTAGAGGGGCGGACAGGCTCTTCAATCTGGTTCCGCTGGCCGTGAAAGCGTTACAGTCGTTCTCCCGACCCGAGATGGAGCGCACCCAGGAAAAGCACAAGGACCACTCATGGGTACTACCGCCGTTCGTGTCCAAGCTGGCCGGAGCGCTCTGGGTAAAGCTGGGCTTGCTCACCGTCTACAAAGATTTTCACGGCAAGCTGTACTACAACTATTCCAGTTGCTGCATAACCAATCGTTCGACGGCGCTGGATCAAAACGGACACGATCTACCTAGCCGAGTGGGTCATCTACATCGCCAACCCGGTTGTGTACCAGAGGTGAGTAATCGTTATTGTGGTGTACGCTGCTTTGTGTGCAAAAGTAGGTCAACCAGTGTCTCACAAACTCCGTTTCCGTCGCCACCGTGCAGATGATGGCCAACGGATTCCTGTAATCGCAGGGCTACCCAAAGCTGACTTTCCTCGATATCAACCGGCCGAGTGAAACGATCTCCAATCTGATCGATCACGTGTCGAATCGCCTCCGGACTGTGAAGATCTCGTCGGTACATTACGTGAAGACCGTCATTAACTATGTGAAAGACTTGCTGAAGCTCGGCAAGGTCAAACAGTTCTTGCAGCAGTACAACGTCACGGAGATGACCGACAAGCTAACGGATACGCTCAACTTGGAGGTTAACTTGAAGGTATGCATTTGTTTGCCGCTGCTCTTTACCACTCAACGCGCTTCTTTGCTTCTCCGCCACAGGTGATCGAAAGATGCATCGCGTCTACCGGCAGGCAATCGCGAACCCGCACTGCGACAAATACATCCTGTGCAAGATCAACTCGCACGACCCGCACAAGGAGCTCAGGAGGCGGCTTCGAGCACGGTGTGACCCGCTTCGGCAGCATGACCGTGTTCATCGCGCAGAAAACCCACACCCCCTTCTGGACGCTGTTCGCTAACATAAATGATCCGAACCTCTGCGACATCGAGAATACGGTCGACTGTGCGATTATCATGAGATCGAGGACCACGTCACGACCGAGTATCCGCACTGTGAGTTGTAGATGTTGCTGTGGCGGCCTGGTCGGGAAGCGGTTGTGCTCGTTCAGCACGACTTCTTCAGCTGCGCAAGTAGCTCAGAACGACGACAGTTAGCCTAGCCGATTTTTTGCTCCGCTTGACTACAAGTGGTATCTATTCCAAGCTACTACCTAGGCCTCCCTTCGAACTAACTCCAGCTGTCGAAGCTGCCTTACTAATCGAAGCACCCAATTCTTCTGCCGAAAAAACACATCTTCGCACGCCGTATCGCAGAACATCTTCACCGGGAGCTCATACATGGTGGCGGAAGATTGTTGCTTTCCCAGATTCGCGAGCAATATTGGCCACTCGACGGACGTCACCTAGTGAAAGGCGTTGTGAGACACTGCTTCCGATGCATTCGTCAGCAGCCAACACTAGCGCAGCAGCAAATTGGGCAGTTACCATCATCGCGAATCACACCAAGTCGATCGTTTTCGATCATCGGAGTGGATTATGCCGGACCAATCTACTTGCGACCGATTCATAACTTGCATACCGATTCCGTTCGTTTGCTTTGCCACGAAAGCTGTTCACTTCGAACTTGTGGGTGATTTGACCACCGCTGGTTTCTTGGCTGCACTACGACGATTTGCATCGCGAAGAGGACGTCCGTCGCATATCTACTCGGACAACGGAAAAATTTCGAGAGCGCAGCACGTGAGTTAAGCGAACTATTCGAAATGTTCCGCGATGAGGAGCAACGCAACACCATCATCTCGAATTGCGCGGAGATGGGTATCACTTGGCACTTCAGCCCGCCGAGGGCCCCGCACTTTGGTGGACTATGGGAAGCAGCAGTGAAGACGGCCAAAAGACACCTCTTCGTCAGCTAGGCAGCACAAAGTTGCCTTACGAGGGCTACATCACCGTCCTGCACCAGATCGAAGCGGCGATGAATTCTCGTCCGCTGTTACCCATGTCGGATGACCCAAACGAACTGGCCGCACTAACACCTGCACATTTTTTGATAGGCACCTCGATGAACGCGATTCCAGAGCCGGACTACACTGTCAGGAAAGCATACACGCTGAGCGATTGGCAGAAGTGGCAACTGGTCGTGCAGCACTTTTGGAAGCATTGGGCCACCGAGTACCTGCAGGAGATGCAAAGAGAAACGATGAGGACCTGCAGCACTAATGATTTCTCACCTGGTCGGCTAGTAATACTGATGGACGATGCTCTCCCGACAACCCAATGGCCACTCGCGCGGATCATCGAAACGCAAAATTGAAGTAATGCACAAAAGTGAATCTAGATGGTGCGTGAGTAATCAACATTGCCTGCTTCGCCGTCATGTCAGCTACCATAATCTCTGTTTCATTATGTGCGCCCATGGACTATCTAGAACCTGGTCAAGTCATTCCATGCATTTTGACAAATCGAGAAAAGAAAAATACATGAAAATTTTGACGGCTATGTTTTCTCTGTTAACTTTTGGATCGACGATGTGGATTGTCTGTTCGTAGCGCTTGTGCATTTGTGCACTCAAAAACGTTTTTAAAAGTATACACACCCCAAGTACCAGCGTTGAATCATAACTAACTCCGAATTGATTTATCAAGGACTATGGAAAGTAATTAATGAGTTGTTTTGGGGTACCAAATTTTGACGAAACGAAGAAATGGGCTTTTGGTTTGTAAACAGTATTTGTTGGCTGTCGCCGGAGATCCTCCGTCGCAGCGACCAGCGCCGGTGCAGTACACCGAGCTGGCTTGTTTCTCCTGAGGCTTCTCCAAGCCGGAAGAGTCTTCCGGTGGTTACGCCGTTTTTCCTTTTCTTTCCCCTGTTTGGCTGCCTGCTGGTCTCTATTGCCGCTAGGCTACGTTTACGAATCTCGATGCGTTGTGTTATGTAACGCCTATTTCAAGGTAGACACTTACAAACAGGCAGATCTGGATGAGCGCCATCATCAGCAACGTCGGCAAATAATTTTCGTAGAGGAACAAAGTGAGTATCACATTCCAGTCAAACGTCTTATTTAGTCGTTGTAGTTTGCGAAAATAATTAATGTTTTAATTGTAGCAGAGAATATGGCAACATGTAGAACGAATCAACCATCGGCAACACAAACTCAATCGCGTCCGGTGGATCGAACTGGTAAGCTTTGCACGAATCGAAAGAGCCATGCCTTCGTCGATATTACAGAAGTATAGAACTGATTTTATCTATTCAATTTTATAGCAGATGAAGACAACATACCACAGCGTTCGAGGTAATCATCGGCAACACAAATACAATCATTTCCAATCCCCAGTATTCCTCCCGTATGTCCGCGACAAAGATCAAAAAATGTGATCGAACGAAATGTTAAGCTTTGCTTAAATCGAAAATGCGCATGTCCCCGTCGAAATAGCAGTAACATTTTACCTGTTTCTTTTTGGTCGTCTCGACTACTGTGTTGGGTCTACTGTGTTGGGTCGGTGATGTGTTATACGGAATAGGTAGAATCGGAATAGAGCCCTACAATACAGTACCTATAGTAAATACATCGGTAGCGGCGGAGGCATCTGATCCGGTAGTTACCCACATGAGTGATCGCATGACGAATACATTTTCCTCAGCGGAAGCGTGCATTTGTATTATGAAACATAGTAGTTAAGGAAGATACAATCAAGGGCGGAAACATTGTAAGCATGTTATCAACACGCTTACCACCTGCGTCACAATCGTAACTTACAATGACCAATCCAAGCGTTTGTCAAAATAAGTGCACCTCAAGGGCCCGAGGCCAGGGTGAAACAAAAGTAGGACGTTTTGCATGCAACTTCGCCTAGCGGGCTACTGATAGATTCTGACGCATCCATCCATTGACCAAAGTGAACGATCCGACTATGTGTGATTTGTATATGATGTTCGTTGAGAATATGAAATTGCACCTAGAGTACAATTAGGTATTGGAAGCCTCGACCATACCCCGAACCATTGCGACGGTGGTTGAAAAGGTTTTTTCAGCAACGAAAGATGATCAAACAAATGCAGCTACTCCGCTGATGATAGGCATAGCAACAGCACGTAGCCGATGACGTTTCCAACACCAACGATACCCATGCGGCCGAAGATGGTGCCTGTACTGGAGTCGGTAATTTGTCCGAGGTGAAACATTTAAGTTTTACGTTTTAGATAAGCAACAAGGATGAGGTCAACGTGATAACTAAAAGTCTCAACCAGCTCCTCCTATTGGTAAATATAGGGGGAAAAAGTTGAAAGAAGGAGTAAAATGGTTTAACTGCAGTTGTACGTAAGCCAAAGGTAACCCAAAAGAGGAAATTTTAGCAAAAGAAAATAGAATATTCCATCGCATACAGATTTCCTGTCGTGCTAATCCGTGTAAATTGATTTAATTTAATTCCGTTAAACTTCACATCCTTTTTTCAGGCAGTCTAAGCTTCCGGGTCGCATTTGTGCCTATTATCTGCCGCCAAAACCTACGGTATGAAGTTCGTAATCATTCGGTGGAGTCATACCTTTTTAACTGATGTGCTGTTTTAAACAGCACCTTTAACATAAACCTACGATACGATAATACGATACAAACATTCTCGCTCGTGGCGAATGCAAAATAAACGCAACGTCGATCTTCTATAGTCCAACACAGACAGGGATGAGAAAATCAACAGAAGCAGTTCATCTCTGCCAAACATCATTCCCTATCCCAGCGACTCGTTCTTTGTCATAAATTCTTATCAACAGGCAGACGAACTTGTCCGCCGTCATCAGCAGGCTGGTGGCGGAAAATCCCAGAAACGGAGGGCTTCGCTGGAACAAGGTTTGAACCCGCTGGTGGGCACGATGCTGACGATAGCCTCGAGCTAGCTTGCCACAACAGTGCCGACCACGACCAGCCGGCGCAGAGTAGAGGGGCGGACAGGCTCTTCAATCTGGTTCCGCTGGCCGTGAAAGCGTTACGGTCGTTCTCCCGACCCGAGATGGAGCGCACCCAGGAAAAGCACAAGGACCACTCATGGGTACTACCGCCGTTCGTGGACAACATCATGTGGAACCAGTTCATGCAGTCCAAGCTGGCCGGAGCGCTCTGGGTAAAGCTGGGCTTGCTCACCGTCTACAAAGATTTTCACGGCAAGCTGTACTACAACTATTCCAGTTGCTGCATAACCAATCGTTCGACGGCGCTGGATCAAAACGGACACGATCTACCTAGCCGAGTGGGTCATCTACATCGCCAACCCGGTTGTGTACCAGAGGTGAGTAATCGTTATTGTGGTGTACGCTGCTTTGTGTGCAAAAGTAGGTCAACCAGTGTCTCACAAACTCCTTTCCGTACTTTGTCCCCGACGACCAAATATGTGCGTCGCCAGATATATCGCCACCGTGCAGATGATGGCCAACGGATTCCTGTAATCGCAGGGCTACCCAAAGCTGACTTTCCTCGATATCAACCGGCCGAGTGAAACGATCTCCAATCTGATCGATCACGTGTCGAAGCGCCTCCGGACTGTGAAGATCTCGTCGGTACATTACGTGAAGACCGTCATTAACTATGTGAAAGACTTGCTGAAGCTCGGCAAGGTCAAACAGTTCTTGCAGCAGTACAACGTCACGGAGATGACCGACAAGCTAACGGATACGCTCAACTTGGAGGTTAACTTGAAGGTACGCATTTGTTTGCCGCTGCTCTTTACCACTCAACGCGCTTCTTTGCTTCTCCGCCACAGGTGATCGAAAGATGCATCGCGTCTACCGGCAGGCAATCGCGAACCCGCACTGCGACAAATACATCCTGTGCAAGATCAACTCGCACGACCCGCACAAGGAGCTCAGGAGGCGGCTTCGAGCACGGTGTGACCCGCTTCGGCAGCATGACCGTGTTCATCGCGCAGAAAACCCACACCCCCTTCTGGACGCTGTTCGCTAACATAAATGATCCGAACCTCTGCGACATCGAGAAAACGGTCGACTGTGCGATTATCATGAGATCGAGGACCACGTCACGACCGAGTATCCGCACTGTGAGTTGTAGATGTTGCTGTGGCGGCCTGGTCGGGAAGCGGTTGTGCTCGTTCAGCACGACTTCTTCAGCTGCGCAAGTAACTCAGAACGACGACAGTTAGCCTAGCCGATTTTTTGCTCCGCTTGACTACAAGTGGTATCTATTCCAAGCTACTACCTAGGCCTCCCTTCGAACTAACTCCAGCTGTCGAAGCTGCCGAACGAATCAAAGCACCCAATTCTCCTGCCGAAAAAACACATCTTCGCACGCCGTATCGCAGAACATCTTCACCGGGAGCTCATACATGGTGGCGGAAGATTGTTGCTTTCCCAGATTCGCGAGCAATATTGGCCACTCGACGGACGTCACCTTGTGAAAGGCGTTGTGAGACACTGCTTCCGATGCATTCGTCAGCAGCCAACACTAGCGCAGCAGCAAATTGGGCAGTTACCATCATCGCGAATCACACCAAGTCGACCGTTTTCGATCATCGGAGTGGATTATGCCGGACCAATCTACTTGCGACCGATTCATAACTTGCATACCGATTCCGTTCGTTTGCTTTGCCACGAAAGCTGTTCACTTCGAACTTGTGGGTGATTTGACCACCGCTGGTTTCTTGGCACTACGACGATTTGCATCGCGAAGAGGACGTCCGTCGCATATCTACTCGGACAACGGAAAAATTTCGAGAGCGCAGCACGTGAGTTAAGCGAACTATTCGAAATGTTCCGCGATGAGGAGCAACGCAACACCATCATCTCGAATTGCGCGGAGATGGGTATCACTTGGCACTTCAGCCCGCCGAGGGCCCCGCACTTTGGTGGACTATGGGAAGCAGCAGTGAAGACGGCCAAAAGACACCTCTTCGTCAGCTAGGCAGCACAAAGTTGCCTTACGAGGGCTACATCACCGTCCTGCACCAGATCGAAGCGGCGATGAATTCTCGTCCGCTGTTACCCATGTCGGATGACCCAAACGAACTGGCCGCACTAACACCTGCACATTTTTTGATAGGCACCTCGATGAACGCGATTCCAGAGCCGGACTACACTGTCAGGAAAGCATACACGCTGAGCGATTGGCAGAAGTGGCAACTGGTCGTGCAGCACTTTTGGAAGCATTGGGCCACCGAGTACCTGCAGGAGATGCAAAGAGAAACGATGAGGACCTGCAGCACTAATGATTTCTCACCTGGTCGGCTAGTAATACTGATGGACGATGCTCTCCCGACAACCCAATGGCCACTCGCGCGGATCATCGAAACGCAAAATTGAAGTAATGCACAAAAGTGAATCTAGATGGCGCGTGAGTCAACATTGCCTGCTTCGCCGTCATGTCAGCTACCATAATCTCTGTTTCATAGTGTGCGCCCATGGACTGTCTAGAACCTGGTCAAGTCATTCCATGCATTTTGACAAATCGAGAAAAGAAAAATACATGAAAATTTTGACGGCTATGTTTTCTCTGTTAACTTTTGGATCGACGATGTGGATTGTCTGTTCGTAGCGCTTGTGCATTTTTTGCAAGAAGCAAATTGGTAAATTTTAGAGTACTTTTACACTCAAAAACGTTTTTAAAAGTATACACACCCCAAGTACCAGCGTTGAATCATAACTAACTACGAATTGATTTATCAAGGACTATGGAAAGTAATTAATGAGTTGTTTTGGGGTACCAAATTTTGACGAAACGAAGAAATGGGCTTTTGGTTTGTAAACAGTATTTGTTGGCTGTCGCCGGAGATCCTCCGTCGCAGCGACCAGCGCCGGTGCAGTACACCGAGCTGGCTTGTTTCTCCTGAGGCTTCTCCAAGCCGGAAGAGTCTTCCGGTGGTTACGCCGTTTTTCCTTTTCTTTCCCCTGTTTGGCTGCCTGCTGGTCTCTATTGCCGCTAGGCTACGTTTACGAATCTCGATGCGTTGTGTTATGTAACGCCTATTTCAAGGTAGACACTTACAAACAGGCAGATCTGGATGAGCGCCATCATCAGCAACGTCGGCAAATAATTTTCGTAGAGGAACAAAGTGAGTATCACATTCCAGTCAAACGTCTTATTTAGTCGTTGTAGTTTGCGAAAATAATTAATGTTTTAATTGTAGCAGAGAATATGGCAACATGTAGAACGAATCAACCATCGGCAACACAAACTCAATCGCGTCCGGTGGATCGAACTGGTAAGCTTTGCACGAATCGAAAGAGCCATGCCTTCGTCGATATTACAGAAGTATAGAACTGATTTTATCTATTCAATTTTATAGCAGATGAAGACAACATACCACAGCGTTCGAGGTAATCATCGGCAACACAAATACAATCATTTCCAATCCCCAGTATTCCTCCCGTATGTCCGCGACAAAGATCAAAAAATGTGATCGAACGAAATGTTAAGCTTTGCTTAAATCGAAAATGCGCATGTCCCCGTCGAAATAGCAGTAACATTTTACCTGTTTCTTTTTGGTCGTCTCGACTACTGTGTTGGGTCTACTGTGTTGGGTCGGTGATGTGTTATACGGAATAGGTAGAATCGGAATAGAGCCCTACAATACAGTACCTATAGTAAATACATCGGTAGCGGCGGAGGCATCTGATCCGGTAGTTACCCACATGAGTGATCGCATGACGAATACATTTTCCTCAGCGGAAGCGTGCATTTGTATTATGAAACATAGTAGTTAAGGAAGATACAATCAAGGGCGGAAACATTGTAAGCATGTTATCAACACGCTTACCACCTGCGTCACAATCGTAACTTACAATGACCAATCCAAGCGTTTGTCAAAATAAGTGCACCTCAAGGGCCCGAGGCCAGGGTGAAACAAAAGTAGGACGTTTTGCATGCAACTTCGCCTAGCGGGCTACTGATAGATTCTGACGCATCCATCCATTGACCAAAGTGAACGATCCGACTATGTGTGATTTGTATATGATGTTCGTTGAGAATATGAAATTGCACCTAGAGTACAATTAGGTATTGGAAGCCTCGACCATACCCCGAACCATTGCGACGGTGGTTGAAAAGGTTTTTTCAGCGACGAAAGATGATCAAACAAATGCAGCTACTCCGCTGATGATAGGCATAGCAACAGCACGTAGCCGATGACGTTTCCAACACCAACGATACCCATGCGGCCGAAGATGGTGCCTGTACTGGAGTCGGTAATTTGTCCGAGGTGAAACATTTAAGTTTTACGTTTTAGATAAGCAACAAGGATGAGGTCAACGTGATAACTAAAAGTCTCAACCAGCTCCTCCTATTGGTAAATATAGGGGGAAAAAGTTGAAAGAAGGAGTAAAATGGTTTAACTGCAGTTTAGCAAAAGAAAATAGAATATTCCATCGCATACAGATTTCCTGTCGTGCTAATCCGTGTAAATTGATTTAATTTAATTCCGTTAAACTTCACATCCTTTTTTCAGGCAGTCTAAGCTTCCGGGTCGCATTCGTGCCTATTATCTGCCGCCAAAACCTACGGTATGAAGTTCGTAATCATTCGGTGGAGTCATACCTTTTTAACTGATGTGTTGTTTTTAACAGCACCTTTAACATAAACCTACGATACGATAATACGATACAAACATTCTCGCTCGTGGCGAATGCAAAATAAACGCAACGTCGATCTTCTATAGTCCAACACAAACAGGGATGAGAAAATCAACAGAAGCAGTTCATCTCTGCCAAACATCATTCCCTATCCCAGCGACTCGTTCTTTGGCATAAATTCTTATCAACAGGCAGAGGAACTTGTCCGCCGTCATCAGCAGGCTGGTGGCGGAAAGTCCCAGAAACGGAGGGCTTCGCTGGAACAAGGTTCGAACCCGCTGGTGGGCACGATGCTGACGATAGCCTCGAGCTAGCTTGCCACAACAGTGCCGACCACGACCAGCCGGCGCAGGGTAGAGGGGCGGACAGGCTCTTCAATCTGGTTCCGCTGGCCGTGAAAGCGTTACAGTCGTTCTCCCGACCCGAGATGGAGCGCGCCCAGGAAAAGCACAAGGACCACTCATGGGTACTACCGCCGTTCGTGGACAACATCATGTGGAACCAGTTCATGCAGTCCAAGCTGGCCGGAGCGCTCTGGGTAAAGCTGGGCTTGCTCACCGTCTACAAAGATTTTCACGGCAAGCTGTACTACAACTATTCCAGTTGCTGCATAACCAATCGTTTGACGGCGCTGGATCAAAACGGACACGATCTACCTAGCCGAGTGGGTCATCTACATCGCCAACCCGGTTGTGTACCAGAGGTGAGTAATCGTTATTGTGGTGTACGCTGCTTTGTGTGCAAAAGTAGGTCAACAAGTGTCTCACAAACTCCTTTCCGTACTTTGTCCCCGACGACCAAATATGTGCGTCGCCAGATATGTCGCCACCGTGCAGATGATGGCCAACGGATTCCTGTAATCGCAGGGCTACCCAAAGCTGACTTTCCTCGATATCAACCGGCCGAGTGAAACGATCTCCAATCTGATCGATCACGTGTCGAAGCGCCTCCGGACTGTGAAGATCTCGTCGGTACATTACGTGAAGACCGTCATTACAGTTCTTGCAGCAGTACAACGTCACGGAGATGACCGACAAGCTAACGGATACGCTCAACTTGGAGGTTAACTTGAAGGTACGCATTTGTTTGCCGCTGCTCTTTACCGCTCAACGCGCTTCTTTGCTTCTCCGCCACAGGTGATCGAAAGATGCATCGCGTCTACCGGCAGGCAATCGCGAACCCGCACTGCGACAAATACATCCTGTGCAAGATCAACTCGCACGACCCGCACAAGGAGCTCAGGAGGCGGCTTCGAGCACGGTGTGACCCGCTTCGGCAGCATGACCGTGTTCATCGCGCAGAAAACCCACACCCCCTTCTGGACGCTGTTCGCTAACATAAATGATCCGAACCTCTGCGACATCGAGAAAACGGTCGACTGTGCGATTATCATGAGATCGAGGACCACGTCACGACCGAGTATCCGCACTGTGAGTTGTAGATGTTGCTGTGGCGGCCTGGTCGGGAAGCGGTTGTGCTCGTTCAGCACGACTTCTTCAGCTGCGCAAGTAGCTCAGAACGACGACAGTTAGCCTAGCCGATTTTTTGCTCCGCTTGACTACAAGTGGTATCTATTCCAAGCTACTACCTAGGCCTCCCTTCGAACTAACTCCAGCTGTCGAAGCTGCCTTACTAATCGAAGCACCCAATTCTCCTGCCGAAAAAACACATCTTCGCACGCCGTATCGCAGAACATCTTCACCGGGAGCTCATACATGGTGGCGGAAGATTGTTGCTTTCCCAGATTCGCGAGCAATATTGGCCACTCGACGGACGTCACCTAGTGAAAGGCGTTGTGAGACACTGCTTCCGATGCATTCGTCAGCAGCCAACACTAGCGCAGCAGCAAATTGGGCAGTTACCATCATCGCGAATCACACCAAGTCGATCGTTTTCGATCATCGGAGTGGATTATGCCGGACCAATCTACTTGCGACCGATTCATAACTTGCATACCGATTCCGTTCGTTTGCTTTGCCACGAAAGCTGTTCACTTCGAACTTGTGGGTGATTTGACCACCGCTGGTTTCTTGGCTGCACTACGACGATTTGCATCGCGAAGAGGACGTCCGTCGCATATCTACTCGGACAACGGAAAAATTTCGAGAGCGCAGCACGTGAGTTAAGCGAACTATTCGAAATGTTCCGCGATGAGGAGCAACGCAACACCATCATCTCGAATTGCGCGGAGATGGGTATCACTTGGCACTTCAGCCCGCCGAGGGCCCCGCACTTTGGTGGACTATGGGAAGCAGCAGTGAAGACGGCCAAAAGACACCTCTTCGTCAGCTAGGCAGCACAAAGTTGCCTTACGAGGGCTACATCACCGTCCTGCACCAGATCGAAGCGGCGATGAATTCTCGTCCGCTGTTACCCATGTCGGATGACCCAAACGAACTGGCCGCACTAACACCTGCACATTTTTTGATAGGCACCTCGATGAACGCGATTCCAGAGCCGGACTACACTGTTAGGAAAGCATACACGCTGAGCGATTGGCAGAAGTGGCAACTGGTCGTGCAGGGCCACCGAGTACCTGCAGGAGATGCAAAGAGAAACGATGAGGACCTGCAGCACTAATGATTTCTCACCTGGTCGGCTAGTAATACTGATGGACGATGCTCTCCCGACAACCCAATGGCCACTCGCGCGGATCATCGAAACGCAAAATTGAAGTAATGCACAAAAGTGAATCTAGATGGCGCGTGAGTAATCAACATTGCCTGCTTCGCCGTCATGTCAGCTACCATAATCTCTGTTTCATTGTGTGCGCCCATGGACTGTCTAGAACCTGGTCAAGTCATTCCATGCATTTTGACAAATCGAGAAAAGAAAAATACATGAAAATTTTGACGGCTATGTTTTCTCTGTTAACTTTTGGATCGACGATGTGGATTGTCTGTTCGTAGCGCTTGTGCATTTTTTGCAAGAAGCAAATTGGTAAATTTTAGAGTACTTTTACACTCAAAAACGTTTTTAAAAGTATACACACCCCAAGTACCAGCGTTGAATCATAACTTACTCCGAATTGATTTATCAAGGACTATGGAAAGTAATTAATGAGTTGTTTTGGGGTACCAAATTTTGACGAAACGAAGAAATGGGCTTTTGGTTTGTAAACAGTATTTGTTGGCTGTCGCCGGAGATCCTCCGTCGCAGCGACCAGCGCCGGTGCAGTACACCGAGCTGGCTTGTTTCTCCTGAGGCTTCTCCAAGCCGGAAGAGTCTTCCGGTGGTTACGCCGTTTTTCCTTTTCTTTCCCCTGTTTGGCTGCCACCTATAATCGTCCAACCAAGCCGTGTTCTTTGTGCGATCGGTTGGTCAGGTCGTCCGGACCGGTAACTCACGCTTTGGGTGTAAAATGCGTGAGGGATACCTAACAAGAGTGTTGGTGTAGCATTTTTGTAGCTCGCTAGATCAATGTGCGAGAAATGCTTGTAAGCTCTTTTCAATGCCCTGGCGTTAACGGTCTGCGTTGGAAGCTCGAGTTTTTGGACCGAGCGCACGTTTGATATATCAAAGAGTCGGTTGTTTGGTCCCTTTATCTTAAATGAGACTATCTGACTCGCGGGCTCACTCTGTGTGCCGCCGTTCGTCCAGCTGAGCTTAAGCGGAGCCTTCGGTCCGAATACCTTCAGCTCTTCTCTGATATTGTTAAGGATGAGACTGGTCGACGACGCAGGATCTAGTAAGGCAAATGTTTTGACCTGACCTTGTTTTGAGTATAAGGTCACTGGAATTATTTGATAGAAAAGTTCTTGGTTTTCACGGTGGTGATTAATACGAGCGGGATTGTTTTGTATTCTTTCCACGTATTTGTGGAGGATGCTGTGGTGCCTACGCCCGCACCCATTTTCCCTGCATTGTGGCGGAGCTCTGCAATTTTCCGCCGTATGATTCTTAAATCTGATGCAGTTTGTGCAGATGTTATTTTGCCTGACCAGACGCCAACGTTGTTCTATTGATTCATTCAACAATTTGCGACAACGGGTGGTTTCGTGTGGGTTTCGGCAGATTAAGCAAAGTTTACCCCTGTCATTTGCTTCGTAGCGAACATGCGTGTTCAAGCGGTGTTTTCCTTGTTAGAATCCACCTTCATTTGCGGCTAGCACTGTTGCCAGCTCCTCTGAGGGTTTTAACCATTCCCTTAGGGTAAAATTTTTGTTATCCTGTTCCCTGTCGAGTGTGCTCTTAATCCATTGGTGTCGGAGTTCGACAGGTAATCTTGCGATCAGATCGTTGAGAAGTCTTTGATCGTTTAGAAACCCTTCCTGCCCTAATAGCATCATATTGTCGATAAGGTTGTGCAGGGCATTGGAAAATTCCAAGAAGGTCGAAGGATTTTCCATTGTTATATTCCTAACTGATAATAAGTCGTGCAGCAAAGCCTTGTACACGCTTTCAGGATTCCCGTACATTCTATCTAGTCTCTCTTCTTATCTGGCCCGCTCATAGTTGAGCACGTCGTGCTGACATGGCCTGGTCACCAATCGTTTTCCAGGTCGCTCGGTTCGTGGTTGCCGCTCTCCATCCCCGGTGACATCCGATGTTCCGCAGGTCCTGCTCCACCTGGTCCAGCCAACGGGCTCGCTGAGCTCCTCTGCGTCTCGTGCCGAGCGGGTCGCTGACGAGTGTCTTCTTGGTGGGGCATGAGTCCGGCATCCTCATGACATGCCCCAACCAGCGGATCCTTCCGGCTTTCGCCACCGTTAGGATATCCGGCTCGCCAAACAGCTCAGCCAGCTCGTGGTTCATCCTTCTCCTCCACCCGTCCTGCACGTATACGCCACCAAAGATAGTCCGGAGCACACGACGTTCGAAAATGCCGAGTGCGTTGGCATCCTCCGTGAGCAGCGTCCAGGACTCATGCCCATAGAGGACTACCGGCCGTATCAATGTGCGGTATATGGTGCACTTCGTGCGTTGGCGAAGTCGTCTGGACCTTAGGAGCTTATGGAGCCCATGGTAGGCACGACTTCCTTGAACAATGCGTCTTCGGATCTCCGAACTGATGTTGTTGTCCGATGTTATAAGAGACCCAAGATAGGCAAACTCCTCAACTACCTCGAGCTCATCGTTGTTGATTCGTACGCTAGCTCCCAGTCTTGCTCTGTCACGGTCAGAGCCACCGGCGAGTAGGTACTTAGTCTTTGACGCATTGATCTCCAGTCCAATTCCCGCAGCTGCGCGTTTTAATCGGGTATATGCATCGGACACCGTCGCAGTCGACCGTCCAATGATGTCGATGTCATCCGCGTAGCCAAGAAGCTGAACTGACCGTGTGAAAATCGTGCCCCGATGGTCGAAGCCCGCGCTCCGAATGACACCCTCCAGAGCGATGTTGAATAGCAGGCAGGAGAGCCCGTCGCCTTGCCGTAACCCCCGATGAGACTCGAACGGATCCGACAACATGCTCGATATTCTCACCCTGCACTGCACCCTATCCATTGTGGCCCTTAACAGTCGGATCAGTTTTCCGGGGAATCCGTACTGCTGCATAGTTTTCCATAGTTCGGTCCGATCTATGGTATCGTAGGCCGCTTTGAAGTCGATGAATAGGTGGTGCGTGGGGATTCGGTGCTCTCGGCATTTCTGGAGGATCTGCCTGAGAGTGAAGATTTGGTCGATGAATAGGTGGTGCGGAGATTCGGGATAGGATCTTGTAGGCGGCATTCAGAACTGTGATCGCCCGGAAGTTCGCACAGTCCAACCTGTCGCCCTTTTTGTAGACGGGGTGGATCACTCCCATCTTCCACTCGTCTGGTAGTTCTTCCTGTTCCCAGATCTTCACAATCAGCTGGTGCATGCAGATGGCAAGCCTCTCCTGGCCCATCTTGAAGAGCTCGGCGCCAAGGCCGTCGCTGCCAGCTGACTTGTTGAGTTTCAGCTGTTTGACGGCCCCGGTGACTTCCTCTACCGCACATTCTACATTCTATCTAGTCTGTCCATTATTAATTGAACATTTTCCGGATTGAGCATTAATCCGTTCACTGCTCGCAATGCTTCGCCTTTGAGGTGCCTTTGCAGCCTATTCAAGTTTTCTAGATTCGTAAATTGTCCGGCTCGCGATGTTTGATTATAAATTTGTTTGAATCGCGGCCAACCCTTATAATCTCCCGTAAATTCGGGGAGATCTATTAAGTTCCCTTTTGATGAGGATGGCCATGCCTGTACCATCTTCCCAATACTTTCAACGAGGCGATCAATTTCGGAGGGGCGTTCGGAATCTTTCATTTTTTGTTTTTCTAGTTCCTCTTGGAGAAGTTCTAACTCTGCTTCATGTACGTCTCGTTCGTCGTCTCGCGAAGTGGATGACGATTTTCTTGCTCTTTCGATTTCCATATCCCTTATGTGTTCCTCTGCCCTCTTTGGGCCTGTCGCAGCTTTTCTGCTTCTTTTTCCGCCTTTTCTTTTGCCTTTTCGGCCTTTTCCTTTAATATTTCCGCCTTTTCCTTTGCTTTTTCGGCTTTTTCCTTCCCTGTCTTTATATCCTTCAGTAAGCGCTCTCCCTGCATCACCGCTTGCCTAGACGCTTCTACCTTTTGTCTGTCCTCTTCGCACTTGGGACAAACGTAGTCTTTGACAGCGCTCTTTAGACCTAAACACTCGAGGTGTAACCATCGGTCGCAGTTTGTACAAATTGTGAATTTTCCCCATTCATCGTTGTTGTTACACAACCTACAGTGACCGTTGGGGTTGTTTTTGTACTCCATTTTAATCTTTCGTTTGTTACTTACTTTTGTTATCTGATCGTTCTGGAGATGGTTGTGACCGCACCGACGTTTTCGCTCGTCGCGCTGGTAGTCTTTGGTAGCGCCAGTCGGTCACCTTACACGCCTTGGATGACTGTAGCGCCGCCGCCTTCGGCTGCCGCTGCGTTGTCTAGCGCTGCGTTGTCTACCGCTGCGTTGTCTGCCGCTGCGACCGTGTGCTGTTGCGTAGTCTTCCACTACGTCCGTCTGCCGGTGTGTTTCGCCCGCCGACTTCCGCCTCCGTTAGTCCGTGCCTTCGTCGATCGACACGTCGTTTGCCGGTTGTGGAGCTCTGCGGCTGCTGATACGTTCGTCACTCGTTGTTCGCTGCTGCGTCCCTATCCGGTGTTCCGCACACGTTGGGGGTCGGGTACCACACACGCCTTCCCTTCGCGCCGCACTTCTTGTTGTAATGCGCTTCTATCGAGCTATCACTGCACTTCTGTCTCGTATACACTTCCTCCTTGTACGTTTTAACTCCAAGCACTTCTCTCGTACTGTTCTCTTCTTTCACTTCTTAGCTTCAATAACAGCTCTTCTAGATTTCGTTAATCACACAATCACTTTTGAGGTCCATTCTTTGCACGTACGCACGTAGGTTCGATTATTGTAGTTCAATTGGGGATGTATTTCTCTGTCTGTTCGCTTAACTTTTCACGCGTAATAAGCACTCTGGAGTGTTGAGAACGTCAATTCCTCTCTGGAGCCACCATTGTTGGCTGTCGCCGGAGATCCTCCGTCGCAGCGACCAGCGCCGGTGCAGTACACCGAGCTGGCTTGTTTCTCCTGAGGCTTCTCCAAGCCGGAAGAGTCTTCCGGTGGTTACGCCGTTTTTCCTTTTCTTTCCGTCAAGTAGACCGGAGGAGCCCTCCGACTAATGATCGCTATTAGCCGTCTGATGTTGTTGAATGCTGTTTATTTGGCGTAAATCGGTTTCTTAAATACTAACTTATTGCTGACTACATGTCTTATTCTATTTGCGCGTGGCTCCACGCGCCGGTCGATCTCTACGGCATTATTCGGTTTTGACCGTGGCCATCCGCTGCGCGTGGAGGTGTCGCATTCGCAATTGGCGTTCGCAATGTTCGGCCCATCGGGGCTACGGTTCGCGCGTGGAGGGTCATGTTCGCAAGTGGCGTTCGCGATGTTCGGCGCACCCTTTCCGTTGGCCCATCGGAGCCACGGTTTGCGCGTGGAGGGTCATGTTCGTATTTATTTTATTTATCTTTGCCCATCGGGGCCTCTAGCTAATCGTGTGCGTCAGCAACAGTATTTGACATTCAGGTACCGCAACGGCATAATTAACATGGCGGACAGCAAATCCCCTATAACACAACCAGATATACTAGACCAACCATGGTGTGCGCCTTCCGCCATCTTCTTACGTATCGCACTCTGAGATCAACACGAAGCGAATTGGTCAAAAATAATACTTGGTAAAATTTGCTGTCTTATGGTTTAAGAAGTGCAAAAGTACGACTTGTTTATTAAGTTCGTACTTCTGGGAAACTTATTGTTTATCGCAGCAAATGGTTGTTGCAATAATTATTCAGTCTCATTATATTACCGTCTCATTGCTCGTAAATAGTTTTTGACCAAACTTCTGCGCAGCTAGCACATAGTGCATAAGTCGATACAATTGTCAATATGCGTGTCAAAACATGTCAATCTGCGCACTAGCATAATAAGTCTCGAAGTGTTGTTGTGCGGAGAAATGCGTTCTGATTTGTTTTAGATATAATCGATGGTGGAAGTAATAATCTAAGTAAATGTAATAAAAATAATAAGAAAGAAGGTACCGCTAGGCCACAACAATCGCCACTACCGCTACCATCGAATGTATCATCACAGAGTCCGGGAGGATCGGCTACGCCGTAAGTCCGGCGATACCTCTAGCATCGTAGCGTGCACAGCATCACTTTTGCCGGCTTCAAAGTCGTCCGGGGTAACTTCAGTAATTTCTTCGGTGGCGACGGTAGGAAAAACCACATGGATTGCAACAGCCTCTTCTTCCATACCTTCGATCGTGGTGCCCATGGTGGGAATGGCAACGGCCTCCTCAACGCCGTCGTCGTCGTCGTCGTCGTGCTTAGGAGTCGCCTCACTCGGTGTTGCCGGTCTGACGGGTTCCTCCGGAGTGCTAGGTTTTAGCATCCTCCACGCGTTCGCCGCTGGCGTGGTGCCCAGTGCTGCCGCCATGCTATCGGTATTATCCCGTCGGAGCCGTCGCCTTCATCCTACTCATCAATATCATCCCTGTCCGCACTGACGGCTACCGTTAGAGGGAACATCGGTTGCCCGATGGCTGCCGTGGTGGGACCCGCCTTTACACAACTCCGCTACAGTCGTCGTCCTCGTCATATTGTTGTTTGAGCTCGGGCTCCAGCGGTAGCGGCACTGCAAGCACATCGAACAAAAGGCTCTGTATCTAGCAGTACACACTTTTATAAGCTTCATGTGGCAAATCTGTGGACACATAAGAAAGCTTCTCCTGGTGCTGCCGGGCATCACGTGAATCGCAGTGCACTGTCGTTCTTTATCGAACCGTTTATTCACGCCAAGAAGGGTTATTTTATCGGGTTTATCCGTTTCCCTTGGTGGACAAGATTTCATCTCAAATCTCTGGACGGGGTTGCTAACGAAAATGTTCAACGCCAGTCGGCCACATGTCGGCCAAACCGTGGAGGCCCGTCCAGGTGCTGATCTAATGCCCGAACGAGATGGTCCGCCAAATATTCCAGCGGCTTGTCATTCACGTGATTCAGCGCTTTGCGTAAATCTGTGAAGGGAGCTGTGGAAGACAACAATCGTTTACATTCATTCCTCCTTACCCCCTTTTGTTCATCTAGAAAACGTCACTGCGCTCTGTTTCTGAAGGCGGAAACGGACGTCGATGGAAATGAGATCATCGGGAACGCATCGTGCGTGACACGCTTCATCAAGTCGCTAATCATGATGGAGCACCTTGCCACAACACACATTTGCGACATTTGTTAGAGTTTTTCCGGCTGCTGTACGAGTTTTCGCGTGCACACGGGCAATGCCGACGGTGGGCACTACTACAGCTTCATCAAGGAGCGCAACGAGGACGGCGGATTGATTCTTAAGTGAGATGAAAATGACAGGAATAGTCCACGCGTGTCTAGATTTCGTTGGATAATTTTCATGTTAATCCCAGCATCACCTAGTTGCTGCCAGAGTAAACATGGAAAACGAACACGTTTGTTGGTGGCATAAGATAGATCTTGTTCTATCGGTTTCCCGGATAGGGGTTACAATGGTAGCAACTGATCCCGCTAGATTACCTATCGTACCTACATACCTATCGACGAACTACGTAAGTAACTACCGTACTCCGTCTGATATCCCATCGCGTCATTCAGGCTAAAGCTGTTTGCTGCTGAGCACAATTGGGGCCATACGTTTAGTCGCTCTGGTCTCTATTGCCGCTAGGCTACGTTTACGAATCTCGATGCGTTGTGTTATGTAACGCCTATTTCAAGGTAGACACTTACAAACAGGCAGATCTGGATGAGCGCCATCATCAGCAACGTTGGCAAATAATTTTCGTAGAGGAACAAAGTGAGTATCACATTCCAGTCAAACGTCTTATTTAGTCGTTGTAATTTGCGAAAATAATTAATGTTTTAATTGTAGCAGAGAATATGACAACATGTAGATCGAATCAACCATCGGCAACACAAACTCAATCGCGTCCGGTGGATCGAACTGGTAAGCTTTGCACGAATCGAAAGAGCCATGCCTTCGTCGATATTACAGAAGTATAGAACTGATTTTATCTATTCAATTTTATAGCAGATGAAGACAACATACCACAGCGTTCGAGGTAATCATCGGCAACACAAATACAATCATTTCCAATCCCCAGTATTCCTCCCGTATGTCCGCGACGAAGATCAAAAAATGTGATCGAACGAAATGTTAAGCTTTGCTTAAATCGAAAATGCGCATGTCCCCGGCGAAATAGCAGTAACATTTTACCTGTTTCTTTTTGGTCGTCTCGACTACTGTGTTGGGTCGGTGATGTGTTATACGGAATAGGTAGAATCGGAATAGAGCCCTACAATACAGTACCTATAGTAAATACATCGGTAGCGGCGGAGGCATCTGATCCGGTAGTTACCCACATGAGTGATCGCATGACGAAAGCGTGCATTTGTATTATGAAACATAGTAGTTAAGGAAGATACAATCAAGGGCGGAAACATTGTAAGCATGTTATCAACACGCTTACCACCTGCGTCACAATCGTAACTTACAATGACCAATCCAAGCGTTTGTCAAAATAAGTGCACCTCTAGGGCCCGAGGCCAGGGTGAAACAAAAGTAGGACGTTTTGCATGCAACTTCGCCTAGCGGGCTACTGATAGATTCTGACGCATCCATCCATTGACCAAAGTGAACGATCCGACTATGTGTGATTTGTATATGATGTTCGTTGAGAATATGAAATTGCACCTAGAGTACGATTAGGTATTGGAAGCCTCGACCATACCCCGAACCATTGCGACGGTGGTTGAAAAGGTTTTTTCAGCAACGAAAGATGATCAAACAAATGCAGCTACTCCGCTGATGATAGGCACAGCAACAGCACGTAGCCGAAGACGTTTCCAACACCAACGATACCCATGCGGCCGAAGATGGTGCCTGTACTGGAGTCGGTAATTTGTCCGAGGTGAAACATTTACGTTTTACGTTCTAGATAAGCAACAAGGATGAGGTCAACGTGATAACTAAAAGTCTCAACCAGCTCCTCCTATTGGTAAATATAGGGGGAAAAAGTTGAAAGAAGGAGTAAAATGGTTTAACTGCAGTTGTACGTAAGCCAAAGGTAACCCAAAAGAGGAAATTTTAGCAAAAGAAAATAGAATATTCCATCGCATACAGATTTCCTGTCGTGCTAATCCGTGTAAATTGATTTAATTTAATTCCGTTAAACTTCACATCCTTTTTTCAGGCAGTCTAAGCTTCCGGGTCGCATTCGTGCCTATTATCTGCCGCCAAAACCTACGGTATGAAGTTCGTAATCATTCGGTGGAGTCATACCTTTTTAACTGATGTGCTGTTTTTAACAGCACCTTTAACATAAACCTACGATACGATAATACGATACAAACATTCTCGCTCGTGGCGAATGCAAAATAAACGCAACGTCGATCTTCTATAGTCCAACACAGACAGGGATGAGAAAATCAACAGAAGCAGTTCATCTCTGCCAAACATCATTCCCTATCCCAGCGACTCGTTCTTTGGCATAAATTCTTATCAACAGGCAGAGGAACTTGTCCGCCGTCATCAGCAGGCTGGTGGCGGAAAGTCCCAGAAACGGAGGGCTTCGCTGGAACAAGGTTCGAACCCGCTGGTGGGCACGATGCTGACGATAGCCTCGAGCTAGCTTGCCACAACAGTGCCGACCACGACCAGCCGGCGCAAGGTAGAGGGGCGGACAGGCTCTTCAATCTGGTTCCGCTGGCCGTGAAAGCGTTACAGTCGTTCTCTCGACCCGAGATGGAGCGCGCCCAGGAAAAGCACAAGGACCACTCATGGGTACTACCGCCGTTCGTGGACAACATCATGTGGAACCAGTTCATGCAGTCCAAGCTGGCCGGAGCGCTCTGGGTAAAGCTGGGCTTGCTCACCGTCTACAAAGATTTTCACGGCAAGCTGTACTACAACTATTCCAGTTGCTGCATAACCAATCGTTCGACGGCGCTGGATCAAAACGGACAAGATCTACCTAGCCGAGTGGGTCATCTACATCGCCAGCCCGGTTGTGTACCAGAGGTGAGTAATCGTTATTGTGGTGTACGCTGCTTTGTGTGCAAAAGTAGGTCAACCAGTGTCTCACAAACTCCTTTCCGTACTTTGTCCCCGACGACCAAATATGTGCGTCGCCAGATATATCGCCACCGTGCAGATGATGGCCAACGGATTCCTGTAATCGCAGGGCTACCCAAAGCTGACTTTCCTCGATATCAACCGGCCGAGTGAAACGATCTCCAATCTGATCGATCACGTGTCGAAGCGCCTCCGGACTGTGAAGATCTCGTCGGTACATTACGTGAAGACCGTCATTAACTATGTGAAAGACTTGCTGAGGCTCGGTAAGGTCAAACAGTTCTTGCAGCAGTACAACGTCACGGAGATGACCGACAAGCTAACGGATACGCTCAACTTGGAGGTTAACTTGAAGGTACACATTTGTTTGCCGCTGCTCTTTACCACTCAACGCGCTTCTTTGCTTCTCCGCCACAGGTGATCGAAAGATGCATCGCGTCTACCGGCAGGCAATCGCGAACCCGCACTGCGACAAATACATCCTGTGAAAAGATCAACTCGCACGACCCGCACAAGGAGCTCAGGAGGCGGCATCGAGCACGGTGTGACCCGCTTCGGCAGCATGACCGTGTTCATCGCGCAGAAAACCCACACCCCCTTCTGGACGCTGTTCGCTAACATAAATGATCCGGTCGACTGTGCGATTATCATGAGATCGAGGACCACGTCACGACCGAGTATCCGCACTGTGAGTTGTAGATGTTGCTGTGGCGGCCTGGTCGGGAAGCGGTTGTGCTCGTTCAGCACGACTTCTTCAGCTGCGCAAGTAGCTCAGAACGACGACAGTTAGCCTAGCCGATTTTTTGCTCCGCTTGACTACAAGTGGTATCTATTCCAAGCTACTACCTAGGCCTCCCTTCGAACTAACTCCAGCTGTCGAAGCTGCCTTACTAATCGAAGCACCCAATTCTCCTGCCGAAAAAACACATCTTCGCACGCCGTATCGCAGAACATCTTCACCGGGAGCTCATATATGGTGGCGGAAGATTGTTGCTTTCCCAGATTCGCGAGCAATATTGGCCACTCGACGGACGTCACCTAGTGAAAGGCGTTGTGAGACACTGCTTCCGATGCATTCGTCAGCAGCCAACATTAGCGCAGCAGCAAATTGGGCAGTTACCATCATCGCGAATCACACCAAGTCGATCGTTTTCGATCATCGGAGTGGATTATGCCGGACCAATCTACTTGCGACCGATTCATAACTTGCATACCGATTCCGTTCGTTTGCTTTGCCACGAAAGCTGTTCACTTCGAACTTGTGGGTGATTTGACCACCGCTGGTTTCTTGGCTGCACTACGACGATTTGCATCGCGAAGAGGACGTCCGTCGCATATCTACTCGGACAACGGAAAAATTTCGAGAGCGCAGCACGTGAGTTAAGCGAACTATTCGAAATGTTCCGCGATGAGGAGCAACGCAACACCATCATCTCGAATTGCGCGGAGATGGGTATCACTTGGCACTTCAGCCCGCCGAGGGCCCCGCACTTTGGTGGACTATGGGAAGCAGCAGTGAAGACGGCCAAAAGACACCTCTTCGTCAGCTAGGCAGCACAAAGTTGCCTTACGAGGGCTACATCACCGTCCTGCACCAGATCGAAGCGGCGATGAATTCTCGTCCGCTGTTACCCATGTCGGATGACCCAAACGAACTGGCCGCACTAACACCTGCACATTTTTTGATAGGCACCTCGATGAACGCGATTCCAGAGCCGGACTACACTGTTAGGAAAGCATACACGCTGAGCGATTGGCAGAAGTGGCAACTGGTCGTGCAGGGCCACCGAGTACCTGCAGGAGATGCAAAGAGAAACGATGAGGACCTGCAGCACTAATGATTTCTCACCTGGTCGGCTAGTAATACTGATGGACGATGCTCTCCCGACAACCCAATGGCCACTCGCGCGGATCATCGAAACGCAAAATTGAAGTAATGCACAAAAGTGAATCTAGATGGCGCGTGAGTAATCAACATTGCCTGCTTCGCCGTCATGTCAGCTACCATAATCTCTGTTTCATTGTGTGCGCCCATGGACTGTCTAGAACCTGGTCAAGTCATTCCATGCATTTTGACAAATCGAGAAAAGAAAAATACATGAAAATTTTGACGGCTATGTTTTCTCTGTTAACTTTTGGTTCGACGATGTGGATTGTCTGTTCGTAGCCCTTGTGCATTTTTTGCAAGAAGCAAATTGGTAAATTTTAGAGTACTTTTAAGCTCAAAAACGTTTTTAAAAGTATAAACACCCCAAGTACCAGCGTTGAATCATAACTAACTCCGAATTGATTTATCAAGGACTATGGAAAGTAATTAATGAGTTGTTTTGGGGTACCAAATTTTGACGAAACGAAGAAATGGGCTTTTGGTTTGTAAACAGTATTTGTTGGCTGTCGCCGGAGATCCTCCGTCGCAGCGACCAGCGCCGGTGCAGTACACCGAGCTGGCTTGTTTCTCCTGAGGCTTCTCCAAGCCGGAAGAGTCTTCCGGTGGTTACGCCGTTTTTCCTTTTCTTTCCCCTGTTTGGCTGCCACCTATAATCGTCCAACCAAGCCGTGTTCTTTGTGCGATCGGTTGGTCAGGTCGTCCGGACCGGTAACTCACGCTTTGGGTGTAAAATGCGTGAGGGATACCTAACAAGAGTGTTGGTGTAGCATTTTTGTAGCTCGCTAGATCAATGTGCGAGAAATGCTTGTAAGCTCTTTTCAATGCCCTGGCGTTAACGGTCTGCGTTGGAAGCTCGAGTTTTTGGACCGAGCGCACGTTTGATATATCAAAGAGTCGGTTGTTTGGTCCCTTTATCTTAAATGAGACTATCTGACTCGCGGGCTCACTCTGTGTGCCGCCGTTCGTCCAGCTGAGCTTAAGCGGAGCCTTCGGTCCGAATACCTTCAGCTCTTCTCTGATATTGTTAAGGATGAGACTGGTCGACGACGCAGGATCTAGTAAGGCAAATGTTTTGACCTGACCTTGTTTTGAGTATAAGGTCACTGGAATTATTTGATAGAAAAGTTCTTGGTTTTCACGGTGGTGATTAATACGAGCGGGATTGTTTTGTATTCTTTCCACGTATTTGTGGAGGATGCTGTGGTGCCTACGCCCGCACCCATTTTCCCTGCATTGTGGCGGAGCTCTGCAATTTTCCGCCGTATGATTCTTAAATCTGATGCAGTTTGTGCAGATGTTATTTTGCCTGACCAGACGCCAACGTTGTTCTATTGATTCATTCAACAATTTGCGACAACGGGTGGTTTCGTGTGGGTTTCGGCAGATTAAGCAAAGTTTACCCCTGTCATTTGCTTCGTAGCGAACATGCGTGTTCAAGCGGTGTTTTCCTTGTTAGAATCCACCTTCATTTGCGGCTAGCACTGTTGCCAGCTCCTCTGAGGGTTTTAACCATTCCACTAGATCCCTTAGGGTAAAATTTTTGTTATCCTGTTCCCTGTCGAGTGTGCTCTTAATCCATTGGTGTCGGAGTACGACAGGTAATCTTGCGATCAGATCGTTGAGAAGTCTTTGATCGTTTAGAAACCCTTCCTGCCCTAATAGCATCATATTGTCGATAAGGTTGTGCAGGGCATTGGAAAATTCCAAGAAGGTCGAAGGATTTTCCATTGTTATATTCCTAACTGATAATAAGTCGTGCAGCAAAGCCTTGTACACGCTTTCAGGATTCCCGTACATTCTATCTAGTCTGTCCATTATTAATTGAACATTTTCCGGATTGAGCATTAATCCGTTCACTGCTCGCAACGCTTCGCCTTTGAGGTGCCTTTGTAGCCTATTCAAGTTTTCTAGATTCGTAAATTGTCCTGCTCGCGATGTTTGATTATAAATTTGTTTGAATCGCGGCCAACCCTTATAATCTCCCGTAAATTCGGGGAGATCTATTAAGTTCCCTTTTGATGAGGATGGCCATGCCTGTACCATCTTCCCAATACTTTCAACGAGGCAATCAATTTCGGAGGGGCGTTCGGAATCTTTCATTTTTTGTTTTTCTAGTTCCTCTTGGAGAAGTTCTAACTCTGCTTCATGTACGTCTCGTTCGTCGTCTCGCGAAGTGGATGACGATTTTCTTGCTCTTTCGATTTCCATATCCCTTATTTGTTCCTCTGCCCTCATTAGTGCCTGTCGCAGCTTTTCTGCTTCTTTTTCCGCCTTTTCTTTTGCCTTTTCGGCCTTTTCCTTTAATATTTCCGCCTTTTCCTTTGCTTTTTCGGCTTTTTCCTTCCCTGTCTTTATATCCTTCAGTAAGCGCTCTCCCTGCATCACCGCTTGCCTAGACGCTTCTACCTTTTGTCTGTCCTCTTCGCACTTGGGACAAACGTAGTCTTTGACAGCGCTCTTTAGACCTAAACACTCGAGGTGTAACCATCGGTCGCAGTTTGTACAAATTGTGAATTTTCCCCATTCATCGTTGTTGTTACACAACCTACAGTGACCGTTGGGGTTGTTTTTGTACTCCATTTTAATCTTTCGTTTGTTACTTACTTTTGTTATCTGATCGTTCTGGAGATGGTTGTGACCGCACCGACGTTTTCGCTCGTCGCGCTGGTAGTCTTTGGTAGCGCCAGTCGGTCACCTTACACGCCTTGGATGACTGTAGCGCCGCCGCCTTCGGCTGCCGCTGCGTTGTCTAGCGCTGCGTTGTCTACCGCTGCGTTGTCTGCCGCTGCGACCGTGTGCTGTTGCGTAGTCTTCCACTACGTCCGTCTGCCGGTGTGTTTCGCCCGCCGACTTCCGCCTCCGTTAGTCCGTGCCTTCGTCAATCGACACGTCGTTTGCCGGTTGTGGAGCTCTGCGGCTGCTGATACGTTCGTCACTCGTTGTTCGCTGCTGCGTCCCTATCCGGTGTTCCGCACACGTTGGGGGTCGGGTACCACACACGCCTTCCCTTCGCGCCGCACTTCTTGTTGTAATGCGCTTCTATCGAGCTATCACTGCACTTCTGTCTCGTATACACTTCCTCCTTGTACGTTTTAACTCCAAGCACTTCTCTCGTACTGTTCTCTTCTTTCACTTCTTAGCTTCAATAACAGCTCTTCTAGATTTCGTTAATCACACAATCACTTTTGAGGTCCATTCTTTGCACGTACGCACGTAGGTTCGATTATTGTAGTTCAATTGGGGATGTATTTCTCTGTCTGTTCGCTTAACTTTTCACGCGTAATAAGCACTCTGGAGTGTTGAGAACGTCAATTCCTCTCTGGAGCCACCATTGTTGGCTGTCGCCGGAGATCCTCCGTCGCAGCGACCAGCGCCGGTGCAGTACACCGAGCTGGCTTGTTTCTCCTGAGGCTTCTCCAAGCCTGAAGAGTCTTCCGGTGGTTACGCCGTTTTTCCTTTTCTTTCCGTCAAGTAGACCGGAGCAGCCCTCCGACTAATGATCGCTATTAGCCGTCTGATGTTGTTGAATGCTGTTCATTTGGGGTAAATCGGTTTCTTAAATACTAACTTATTGCTGACTACATGTCTTATTCTATTTGCGCGTGGCTCCACGCGCCGGTCGATCTCTACGGCATTATTCGGTTTTGACCGTGGCCATCCGCTGCGCGTGGAGGTGTCGCGTTCGCAAGTGGCGTTCGCAATGTTCGGCCCATCGGGGCTACGGTTCGCGCGTGGAGGGTCATGTTCGCAAGTGGCGTTCGCGATGTTCGGCGCACCCTTTCCGTTGGCCCATCGGAGCCACGGTTTGCGCGTGGAGGGTCATGTTCGTATTTATTTTATTTATCTTTGCCCATCGGGGCCTCTAGCTAATCGTGTGCGTCAGCAACAGTATTTGACATTCAGGTACCGCAACGGCATAATTAACATGGCGGACAGCAAATCCCCCATAAAACACCACCAGATATACTAGACCAACCATGGTGTGCGCCTTCCGCCATCTTCTTACGTATCGCACTCTGAGATCAACACGAAGCGAATTGGTCAAAAATAATACTTGGTTAAATTTGCTGTCTTATGGTTTAAGAAGTGCAAAAGTACGACTTATTTATTAAGTTCGTACTTCTGGGAAACTTATTGTTTATCGCAGCAAATGGTTGTTGCAATAATTATTCAGTCTCATTATATTACCGTCTCATTGCTCGTAAATAGTTTTTGACCAAACTTCTACGCAGCTAGCACATAGTGCATAAGTCGATACAATCCCCGCAGGCAAAAGGAACTCAATTTTTGATGTCACATCTACGTCTCTCCCATTTCCACCCCTGTTCGGCCCACACTTTTGCATCGGCACGCTACACTGTCGATTCTTTCATGATGCCATCTCGTTCTCCCCTGGAGCGATATTTTTTCCGCTCTCCCTCTTCTGGGACTTAAGAAAATTTCTTCGCGGCTTTGAGTGGTGTGAGAACCCTGCTAACATTCTCTCCATACTGGATACCCACCAAATGAGTTATTGAGTTCCGGGTCGATGAATGGATCGATGACTGGGTCGAGAATGCCCGCTTCATCGACTTTGTGAGTTACGTAACTCATATTCAAAAAAGAGATACGCTGCCATCCGAAAAAAAAATCGGCGGGAGATACAAAATTTAAAAAGCTAAGTGGTAGTGGTGTGCGGCTTCGGCTTCGCACACTGTTACTACTACTTCTTCAGTGTGCGCCTTCGGCTTCGCGCACTGTGACTACTACTACTTCTACTACCATCGACCCCGCCCACCGTTCGTGGTAGACGACTTCTACCCACTATTACTCCCCGGTGTCCACATGCCAGTCTGTCGTCAGTCGATCGTCGCTGCTCAAGGAGGAAGGTTACAGTCTACCATCCACCAGCGTCAGTCGATCGCCAACATTGCTTGGCGGAAGGCAGAAACTCTATTGAACAGAGGATTCTAGCTTTCCAACCAAGAATTGATCCCGGACTTTTTAGATTGTGCTGAGACACGATATATTAAACACTATCGGACTTGGCACAAAATATGGGCTTAAATACGCATGGCGTTCTGTATGCTTCAGAACAACTACTCCCCCTCCTCACCCTCCCATTGTCTTCGATTCTGCCTCTTCCTTCCATACGATTCCGCTTCGCCGCTGCACCAGCGGGTTGTTCTAAATATACATTTTGCAGCCGACTGGAGGGGGAAAGCCATACGGCGTGCGGTCGGCAAAGCGTAGCAAAAACATGCTCGGTCGTACCGTGCCGTCTGTGTGCGCGAAAGTGTACGGCACGCATATTGGATTCTGATGTGGCATCTGCACTGCCGGTAGAAGTCTGGTAAATTCTTGCGTATGCGTGTGGTGAAGCGTATGTAAAACACGGAAGTGTGGTTTAGTATTGTTGCATTATGCGACGCACAGCTGTTGCTGGACGATGCGGAATCTTTTTTCTTAGCTGATTTATTTTTCAAACAAATGACAAAGCGCGCGCTTATAATGTTTTTCCGTGATTTATTTAATTGGTTTATTAACATGATCAGCATGAAAAATGATTACTCATGTAAAAATATGTATGAATAAGTACTATTCAAAACGGAACAGAAGCTGGCGCAGCAACAATACTTGAATCCAATCTAATGATGATTATTTTACCGTCGAATTGATTTCAATTTTCAAGCATGTCGAAACGTCGCGAACCAATGCTTGCTTACTTAGCATCCATTGAGATCGTTTTCTATACAAACATATTTAATGTAAGTGCGCGCAGATTGCAACGCATTTTTCAATGCAAATAAAACCGGTTAGAAAAGTTCGTTGACTAACATAGAACAATTTTTTTGTTTGATAAAATTTGATTTGATTCTACAATATGGCAACTATACATCTACGTAGTTTGGTGGTTTACCTCACCTAATTTACCTAATCAAATTAATCCGTAAAGCCCACATCATCTTGCCGGGGTTATCCGTTGGATCACAATGTGTTATATAGACACTGGCCGCGGTAAAAGAAGTACAAACTTCAATTTTAATGAATTCTTAATCGTATTTGGCTTGCTTTGAACAAAACCCAACAGTTCTAACTCACTGCTATCACCCATAACCGAGATTAGACGAAGTTCATTTCTTCGGGTAAGTAGGTGCATGTACTGGCTGACGATTCGACCTGTGACAGTATTTTACACGCATAATAGCATCAAAGCGCTTATTCATTTGAGAATGATCTTCTCATCGTTTGAGGTTTTTTTTCCAGTCAAGTGCAAAATGAGTTAACAACAATTAACTTAACAATTATCAAAAATGCCATTTAAATGAAAAACCAAGCATTTTCAATATTAAAGTTCAAAAAAGAAATAATCGCTTTGTTTCGCACAAAGCTATCATGCTTAAATAAAATAGTGTCACTGGACCTTCCTACCCAAAAATAAAAACCGGTTCCAATCTTGGTTTTGATAAAGTAAAATGAGCAAGTACTATCCCGTTCCGGTTTTACACAGTTATAAGTGTTACTCGTAACGGTTGATATTACCTACCGGGAAAGTACATTCCCAACGTAAAATTAGCTTTAAATAACATTTGCTCGCTCACCTTTGGCCCATGTACTGTAATAAGTAAACAAATGACAATCTTGCACCACCATGCGGAGGACACCTTTCGAAATATTTTTGGAAAAATTAATTACAGAGATTTTGCGCACGAGGGCGGCATTCGCATCTTAAGGCCTTTCGGAAGATAAAAGTTTCTTTGCGCACAACATATATTATAAACAAAATTTAACCCTTACGGATTCCAGTGCGCATGCCAAACATTGCGCGCCTCAACAATCGTACGGGTCGGAGAATTTTCACAATTCTTCAATTACTTCAACAATCGTACGGGTTGGAAATGTTCGCTATTCACCAACCACTTACAATCTGTTCAATGCAACTTTTAATGGGATGAAGTTTATCATAATGGTTTTGTAGCCAAGCATGTCAGACTTTTACTGCTAACATTGGCGTTTTCCGATCCTGAAAATTTTTGGTATGCGGGAATCTGCAGAAAATTCAAGACAATATCATGTGCAATAGAGGTTTCCATTTGCTTAAAAACTTTCATTAATAAATTGCATCTGCAAAATGTGGCACCGCGTGGTTTGATAACGCCAAATGCAGAAGACAGCGAAAGGAACGGTGATCAGCTGGTTCGGCGCGTTGCCTTCACTTCGCTGGACCGAACGCCACAAGCGTTTTGCGTAGTATAGGTGCACAGGCGCTTACTGCTTTGGCAAAGGTGTGTGCGTCAGATTATTCTGACTGAAGAACGAAAGTGGGCAAGATAGCGAAAATTGGGTGACGGCTGGCCGTCGTGGGTCAGACTGCGACGGGTATAATGAAATGGAAAATCAGTCGATCAGCGAAAGAGTTGCCGTGTGAATTGATAGGCGTGAGGGGCGCGATGAAATTTGCGAGGAGGGGGAGACCCACGAAAAGATACCCACAGCGAAGCGATCGAGTACCATCGGCGGGTGAAATAAAATAGTGTGCGGGTCACTACCACAGGTATCCAAATTCTGCAGGCAAAACTGCCTGGCACAAACTCGACGACGGTAGATTTTGGGTTACCGGCTACCCAACGCCAAGTCGAATGGAGTGATTTGGCCTCGGATTGAGTGAATCTGAGTTGTTTTCTCACCATTTGTATGGAGAAATGCCCGTAGGGAAATCACTATGCGCGTAACCCGATCTCACTTCACTCACTTCAGTGAGAAGATGTGAGAAGTACGAGGCGCGATCGGGCCGAGGACACGAGTCGGTCAGCTATAAAAGGGCGATGCGCGCCAAGGGACATACAAACGGAATAAAGTACTAATTTGTGGTATTTCACGTAAATACAAGAATACCGACAAACGACTTTTTTCCATCGCCGAAACTTGCAGCCACACGTTGCAACGATTTGCAACATTCCACAAATTAGTGGCTAACCTTAAAATTTTGTGGTTAAAAAAGACAAGTTTTTGTAAACGTATCGTCGCCGCGTCGCGAATCGGTCGAGTTAACTGTTAACGAGTGTCAAGTGTCGCGAGACTACCCGGCAAGGAACACAGCCGCCGCCAGCGCACGACGTGAGAAAAGCTACACGCGAAGTAAGCGTCAACGTGGCCGCGAGACTAGCGTCCAACGGAGTGCAGCCGCGCACAAAACAATCGACCCAGAGATGAACGGCGACGAGGGGACGATTTTACCGTCGGCGAATTCGACGATTAACGCGACGAGTGATCGCCGGGATTCGCCGCTTCAGCCAACGCCTCTCGACAGCAACAGCGATCGTCGGAACGCGTGCACTTTACCTGCGGCCAACGCGGGCAGCAATCGCGGGGAATCGCCGACGCCACCAGCGAACCGTGACGCGAGTTACGGCAGTATTTCTGATCGCGAGTTCCAGCTGCAGAGGAAAATATCGGAGCTCGAGCGCCGTAAAATCGAGCTCGAGATCGAAATTGCCCAGCGTGAACTAGCGCTGGAACGGGGAAACCCACAGCCCGTCAGAGGGCAACAACCTGGGAGCGTTGAACCTTGCGTGGAAGCTGCGATGGCGGACGCCGCGAGGGTCACGGGTGCCGTTGACCCAAGGATGCAGCATGGTGAGTTCGTGACCGGCCAAGGTCGGCCCTGGCGCTCATCAATAGTGAGGTTCGAGCTCCCGGGAGCGGCAGCACTGCAGCGGCCAATGATGGCGGCCGCTGAGCAGCCGGGCCCTTCGCGCAAGGAATCACACGCGGAAGGGCCCTATGACCCGGATCATCTTCGCTTCCGGCGCACCGTAGATGCCAGATACGGTGGTTTTGGCACCAGTGGATGGGAGCACAGCAGAACAATGGCGGGCGATAACGAGGATACCAGCCCTTGGGATGGTGGCAGGCACTCACCAGCTTTCACGTCCGCACTGTACCGGGACAACTTTAGCGTGACGAACTTGAGCCAAAGTCAAATTTCGGCTCGGCAAGCTACCAGCAGGGATTTACCGGTGTTTTCCGGAGACGTGCGGCACTGGCCGTTCTTCATCGCCAGCTTTGAAAAATCCACGGCGATATGTGGGTACAGCGATGAGGAAAACCTCCTTCGGCTGCAGCGGGCACTACGCGGGCAAGCACTCGATGCAGTTGAGCACCTTTTGTTACTCCCCGAAGGGCTGAAGGAGGCCATCGATACGCTGCGAACGCGCTTTGGGAGGCCGGACTTAATCGTGGATGCCATGGTGGAGAAGGTGAGAGAGTTGCCGGCGCCCAAGATGGAAAAATTGGACACATTGGTGACATACGGGACAGCTGTGAAGAATCTGTGCGCCACCATCCGCATCTCGGGACTGAAGGAATATCAGTGTAATGTTACACTGATGAAAGAGCTCACCTCGAGGCTCCCACCCACGATCCGGCTAGATTGGGCAAGACACAAACAAACGACGCAGCACGCAACGCTTGTCGAATTCGGCAAATGGCTAGGTGAGTTGGCTGATGCCGCTAGCGGCGAACTTTCTCCATTTACCAGAACTCAGCCCTTGAGTGGAGGAGATGCTCATCGTCAGCCGACAAGAAGGACAACATGGCTGAACACTCATGCAATTCGACCGGTAGCCGAATTTTCAAGATGCGCAGCATGTGATGGATTGTGTCCAACTCTGGCAGATTGTCGGCGTTTTCACACCTTGGATGTGGCGGGTAGGCTATCGATCGTGAAAACCGCAAGACTGTGCCGCAACTGCCTTCACCAGCACAAGGGACCGTGCCGCGCTCGAGCCTGCGGCGTGCCAGGCTGCACGAGTAAACACCACCGTTTGTTGCACGTGGACAACGACGGAGATTCACGCACAAACGCCGCGACGCGACCACCCGGATTTTTCGGACGCGACACTGCACGACACGACGACCACCCGGCTACGGACACTACACTGCACAGACGCACTGACGCGAGGCCAAGTGACGAAGATGGCGCGTACACCCGGACACGCAAGCACCTCGATTCGATCGGCCACTGCTACACACACTCTGGTATGGATGGCGTTCTCCTAAGGTATGTGCCGGTAGTGTTGCATGGACGTGGCACGAATGTGCAAACCTTCGCCCTTCTTGATGACGGTTCAGCGTCCACGTTCATGGACCATCCCCGCGGTACAAATTCACTCGCGGCGCTCAGTTTCCACCCGTTTCCCCCTGTTTCCGCGGTGTATTTTACCCCGTGGCCCCAGAAACGCTACCCATCGCATGACAATACTGAGCGTTTCATGTCCCCTTCTTCATATCTTCCACCCGCTGTCCCTTCTGCATCCTCAAACAGGGTGCACTGTCGAAGCCATCTCGTTCTCCCTTGGAGTGATTTTTTTTCCGCTCTCCCTCTTCTGGGACTTGTGAAATTTTCTGTTCGCATTTATATCGCCATCTCTTTTTTTCATTCGAGCTATGCTTTCTTTCTCGCTCTTCTTGGACTTGAACAAAATTTATGTGCGGCGACGGTCCGTTTACTTGCGGTGCGTGTGTGTGTGTGTGTGTAGGTTTGAAATTGATTTGACAATTGACAATTGTCAATCAAAAATCAATCGGTCATCAGCAGTGAAACAATTAAAATTTAGCAAGTGAAGGGTTTCAATTTTAACTGGAGATAGGTATGTTTAGCACTTTCGTAGTACGTATTTGTTTCAAATCTTGAGTAAATTTTTGCAACATTTTAGAAAAATCATCTGAAAATGCAACGCGATCAAAATTTTTCCCGGAAACGAAGACGATTGATGGAAGAATTGGAGCAGGAATGTGCAGCGGAGATTGGAAATATCAATCAACCGAATTTTCAGTGGCCAAATCTGGGTATAGGTAATGAATTTATACTGTTTTCTAGACACTCTTTCCTGATATTTATGTGTCCATATCTTGTAAAAATATGGTTATTTTTATTTCAGAACTTACTCCGCAAGAAGAATCGGATTTGTGTCATGCAAACGAGCAAAATGTTGATACAAATGAGGCGGTTTGCAGCGATGTCAATGATGGAGATGATACTGAAGAGCCTGTAGCAATGATGCACAGGACTATGCATACAAATTTGTGGAATATTTATCGCTAACCGATGCCCTCAGATATGTTGCAATAACATGCCGGCTGTCCCGGTTTGCCATCCAATCAATCCTAGCAATAATTACGAAGCACTTTAGAGCACAAGTCCCAAAGACATCGCGGACGCTTCTTAGAACTCCCACCCAGATCGGAGCCCAGGTAAAAGCTATCCAGGGAGGGCATTTTTGGTACTGTGCTATAGAGACGGTGCTTCGTAGTTATTTTGAGTAAGTATATTAATTACTTTAACTAGTATATATATACAAATAGTACAAACATATTTTATCTTTTGGCAGAAACGTCGTTCCGGAAGTCAGTAAGTTTACTGTTGACGTATCAATTGACGGCCTTCCGCTTTTTAAAAGTTCCCGTCAACAACTGTGGCCCATACAGATCAGAGTGCTGGAATTGGGCAAACACCCAATGATGGTTGTGGGCACTTTTGGTGGACGTTCGAAACCTGGATGTTTGGACGAATTTCTCCGTCCGCTAGTGTCCGAAGTAAACGACCTCCAACAGAGAGGATTGAAATTCGGAGATAAAACGGTAGCCTTTTCTCTTCGTGCTTTCATTGCCGACTCGCCAATGCGGGCAACCCTAAAAGGTATACTCCGGGGAATGTGTAGTTAGTTTTTTTTAATTACATTTTTAACAAAATTTTCCCACAATTCATAATTTTCAGCTACAATAAACTTTAACGGCAAGCATGGGTGCTTAAAATGCACAACAATCGGCACGGTCATCCCACCGGGAAAAAAAGTTATTTTCGAGGGCGTTAGTGCCGAACGACGCACGGATCATAGTTTTCGGAACCGACAGGACAAGGCGCATCACAAACAGTGGCACTCTCCATTGGAAGGACTAGACGACTTCAACATGATCGAAGACGTCCCTGTAGGAGACCGTCTTCATTTAATCGATGAAGGTGCTACAAAAAAAATATTGATAGGATTGCTAGATTTTTCGTTCAAAAAATTCAATCGGTGGCTTCCTAAACAAAAGGATATTGTCTCGGCATTTATGACAAAAACGAGACTTCCATCTGAATTCCATCGAAATATGCGGCATCTGAATGAGGTAGCATTATGGAAGGCCACTGAATTCAGGACATTTCTGCACTATTTTAGTGCAGTCGTTTTTAAAGATTTTTTTAGTAGTGAAGAATTTAATCACTTTCTTAAATATTTTTGTGCAGTAACGATCTTGTCGTCTAGGGGACACCAGCAGCATTGGCCATTGGCAAAACGACTGCTTGAAGAATTTGTTAAGCGGTTTGGGGATTTGTATGGCCAATATCATTTAACAAGCAATATCCACAACTTACAGCATGTGGCTGAAGAGGTTGAAAAATTCGGGGCTTTGGACGAATTTTCGACTTATTATTTTGAGAACAATCTACGGTTCGTAAAATCTTGCGTTCGATCAGGCACAAAAATTGTCGAGCAGGTGGCTGGTAGGTTGACCGAATTAAGTCGGATTCAAAAAGTCAGCTTCCACAATGTTCCCAATTTTCCACAGCTAAGGAAAAATCTTTCATTCCACGTGACAGCTGAATTTGTTTTGGGTCCACAATTTCAAAATCGCTGGTTTCTTACCAAAGATTACCAAATTGTTAAATATCTAGGAGCAAAGAAAACTTCTGTTTCATTTACAGTAGTTGGAGCCCAAATAGATTCTTGCGAGGAACTTTTTAAAATTGCGACCGCGGATGATGATTCGGGAGCGAGGATTGAGTTATCATCTATTAGTTTGAATATTTTTAAAGTAAAACTAAATTCTCCGACTAAACGAGTGGAAGTACCATTCTCATCCATATTTTGTAAACTTGTTCCCATATTTCGGCCTGCGCAGTCCCTTTCATTGGTGAATAATGGTCGTTCTCCTAAACCTAACTCGATAGCACTTTTTCCTCTTTTGCACACTTTTGTCACATAGCTTAGAACTTATATATTGTAACGATATAGATAAAAATAATATAATGATAGATGTAGATAATAATTATTATTTTTAACGATATAGATAATATATTAATATTATCGTTTACCAACAATTCAAGCGTCTTTATTAACTTCTTAAATACTTATTACTATCTATACTACCAATTTATTATGGCTCCGGCACACACTTTTAATTTTGCTAGTAACCTGCGTCCCTTTCTTTGCATTGTACAGCTTTGTTTTTATACACTTTTCCACCTCGCGCATGCCGATTGGCCCAATGCTGTATTCCGACACATGTTTTATTAGTTTTAATATGTTAAAATAAATCATAAATGGAATTTTTTTCTCAGCGCGCCCTGATCCCGTCCATGAGAGTTTGGGTAAAAAGCTTCGATCAAAAATTAAAAAAATTGTCTCATGAATTCGTTGTTTCACATTTCTACTTTCAATGCTGCCTATCAACCACTGTTCCATACTTTTAAATCTTTCTTCGGTTAAGAGGTTTGCCTCTAGTGCGTCGAATTCTTCTTTGCCAGTAATTTTTTGAAAGTGTATTTGTTTACAACGCTGCGCTAGAGGAACATATCCTGGGGCCGGAAGATTTATCTGGTTAGCAATATTCTGCAATTGAACACGCAATCCCGCAACTGCTTTTGTTAATCTGAAGGTATGCAGCGTATTCTGGACGAGTTGTTTTTTCATTTCGGTTATTTCCTCTAGCAAGGGAGCTGGCTTACTGTTCATTTTGATTTTCTGTAAAAAAGTAACAATATTTAGCAAATACACACTACATTAACAATATAAAACATACCTTTTCTTGCACAAATGCCTCAACAAGATCGATGCTTTGCAAACGAATTAACTGGAATCCAAAAATGACACTTCACAACTGACAGTCACAGAAAAGTGACAATCCCCACATCTAGTATGACAGTTATCAGTCAGCAAACAACTGGTTCGCTTCTGTACTCCGTAAAAAAACCACAAAAAATTGAAAAAAACTAGTGGTAATGTGATTAAAAGGTAAGAATATGTGTATAGAATGTTTTATCAATATCTTTTCTGCAGGAAAAACAATAAAACATCATTTAATTCTTCACGACAGAATCAGCAAACGACGATAGAAATGCCGCGGCCTTCAATGGTGTGTATGGAATAACCTAATTTACATTTCTTTTCAATAATCATGGAATTTTCGTTTCGTTTCAGAGAGAACAAGAACATTTTGCAGGTTAATGAATAGTGGAAAAGTGAAAAAATGAAAAGTGGAAATAAAAAGGAATAACTGAGAAAAATATGTGATGATTGTGTGGTTATTTCGATCTGACATTTCTACCTCGGGCATTGGAAGCCCCGGGGGTACAGGGGAACGAATGGGAGGAAGTAGGGGGTACAGGGAAATGCGGAGGGGTGCGATGCAGAGGGGAAAGGTTCATTCTGAGGGGGGCGTTCATTCACGCAGTCGCTCATGGTAACCCAAAAATCCTGCATCTCTTGAAAATCTCAGAGCAAAATTCAGTCTTGCAGGATGGTGGCAGGGGCACTTGCAGGTGCGACGTTACAAAAAGCATGCAACTTCGTACCGCGGGGATGATTTGATGGGTGAATTGGGGCTGCGCGGGACGCCTCGGCCTCTTTGTTTGAATTGGACGGGCGACACAGTTAGGGAGGAGGTTGACTCTGTGGAGGTTGACCTGGAGATTTCGGGGGTACACGACGCGGCGACAACGTACAAATTGCCCAAGGTGCATACGGTTCGGTCTCTCTCGTTGCCAGCACAGACCGTTTCCATGGAGTTGATGGCTCAACAACACGATCATCTGAGACATGTCCCAGCGACCTCGTATGTATGCGCCAAACCCCGCATTCTCATTGGCCTGGATCATTGTCATCTCTTCAAGCCGCTAAAATATAAAGAGGGAAGATGGGGTGATCCGGTTGCGACAAAAACCAGGCTGGGCTGGACCGTGTTTGGACCTGTTTCTCGTCCAGCAGTACCAGTTGGCAGCCACGTGTGTTTTACCACGAATGCAGTTGAGATGGGTAGTAGCGATCTTGACGCTGCTCTGCGAGCGCATTTTTCCCTGGAGTCGATTGGCATCATTCGCCCTAGCCGACCGCTCCGATCAAATAATGAAGAGCGTGCGGAGGAGCTGCTTCGTAAGCGAACACAACTGCTGGTTCGGCGCTACGAAACCGGGTTGCTCTGGAAGCATGATGATGTAAAGTTGCCCCCGAGCCGGGAAATGGCTTTGCGTCGTCACGAGTGCCTAAAAAAGAAATTGAGAAGGAATACAGAATTAGCCACGGCTATGATTGAAAAAATGGAAGAATACGAGGCAAAGGGCTACATCCGAAGGCTTACAGCGTCCGAGTTAGGAAAGAGAGGCCCACGGGATTGGTATTTGCCAATATTTCCAGTGACTAACCCGAACAAGCCTGGCAAGATAAGAGTAGTGTTTGATGCAGCTGCAAAAGCACACGGTACGAGTCTAAACGATCGTCTCCTTACAGGCCCAGATCAGTTAGCAAGCTTGGTTGGCGTCCTCCGCAAGTTCCGCGAAGGTCGAGTGGCTGTAGTGGGTGATATAAAGGAAATGTTCTTCCAGGTGCAGATGCGGCCGGAGGACCAACAAAGCCAACGATTCGTCTGGCTAAGTGGGAGTAACCTGGACGATGAGACCTGCACGTTCGTCGTTACAGTGATGACATTTGGAGCAGCGTGCTCCCCGAGCAGTGCTCAATATGTGAAGAACATTAATGCTGACAGATTTGCAGCAAAGTTCCCTCGCGCGGTCGATTGCATCAAACAAGAACACTATGTGGATGACATGCTGGCCAGCGTCGAGACGGAGGATGAAGCGCTGACACTAGCTCGGGAGGTGCGGCACATTCATGCGCAGGGTGGGTTTGAGATCCGGAACTGGGTGTCAAACTCAAAGCGTGTAGTACGGCAACTTCACCATGAAACAGGAGACGCGCAATTGATAGAGATGCGGTCGGACTCCCCAGCCGAGAAGGTACTCGGGCTTTGGTGGGATACGGATAAGGATATCTTCACGTTTAGAGTTAGCCCGCGACAGGACAAAGAGCTGCTGTCCGGAGCAAGAGCACCGACGAAGCGAGAATTGCTGCGTTTCCTGATGACGGTGTACGACCCATTGGGGCTCGTTGGCCACTACCTCATGGGGCTTAAAATAATACTGCAGGACGCATGGAAAAATGGTCGACAGTGGGACGACGTGTTGGATGGAGAACTTCTCAGTAGGTGGCAAGCGTGGGCCGCGAGGCTTTCATCACTGCAAGACGTCAGTGTTCCTCGGTGCTACAGGAGCGCCACTCCGACTGGGACCAAGGTGCAATTGCACGTATTTTGTGACGCCGGTGAAGGAGGTATGGCCGCTGTTGCATACCTCCGTTTTGAAAATAGTCAGGTCATAGAGTGTGCGCTCGTTGGTTCAAAAACCAAAGTCGCCCCGGTAAAACCCACCTCAGTGCCACGGCTGGAGCTACAAGCGGCGGTGATTGGCTCTCGATTCGCGCAGCACATCTCGGAGACACATCGTATCCAGATAAGCAGAAGGGTGTTCTGGACAGACTCCCGCAACGTCATGTGTTGGCTGCGGTCGGACCATCGTCGGTATACACCGTTTGTGGCCTTCAGGATTGGCGAGCTCCTGGAACCGACGAATATGAATGAGTGGCGTTGGCTTTCTACCAATGATAACGTCGCCGACGAAGGTACAAAATGGTACAAGGCTTCTTGCATGAAACCGATCTGTAGATGGTTTCAGGGGCCGAGCTTCCTATGGGAGGCAGAAGAGAGGTGGCCAGGGTCTGCTACCGATCCGGGAGAGACATCAGAGGAACTTCGCCGAAATGTGTTACATCATGCGGTGGTGAAGGGTGAGTCGCCAATAACATTTTCCCGTTTCTCCACCTGGAAGATGCTTCTCCGGACGGTAGGATTCATCATCCGATTCATCAATAAGGCGCGAGAACGGAACCGGACGACGCAAAAGGATATCGACCCACTTACGCACGATGAATTGGCAGCGGCGGAGCGAATGATATTCGCTCAAATACAAAGAGAGGCGTTTCCCGCGGAGGTCAAGCTGCTACAGGACAACGCTCCAACACAACGTCCCTGGAAGAAAACAGTGAGTAAGAACAGTCCTTTGTATAAACTTACCCCAGAAATCGACGAACATGGAGTGGTGCGACTTCGCGGACGTCTTGGGAATTGTTTGATGGTTGAGGATGCCCTAAGAAGACCAGTGATCCTGCCAAGAAGGCACCACGCGACGGACCTGTTGATAAGCGACATTCATGAGCGGTACTGTCACATCAACCACCGGACTGTCGTGAACCAAATACGTTCCAAGTTTCACATACCCAAGCTGCTGGTAGAGCTAAACCGAGTCCGACGTGCATGTCAACTTTGCAGAATATGGAACGCAACGCCGGTCCCTCCGCTGATGGGAAACATTCCGCGCCAACGAATGGGAATTGCGCAGCGTCCATTCACGTACTGTGGGGTGGACTATTTCGGGCCCATGAGCGTAGTGGTGGGGCGACGTACTGAGAAGCGGTGGGGGGTCATCTTTACCTGCCTCACGGTGAGGGCAGTCCATTTGGAGGTTGCACACGCTCTCACGACTGCGTCCTGCATTATGGCCGTACGCCGCTTCATCGCTAGCAGAGGAAGCCCGATTGAGATAATCAGCGATCGTGGGACGAATTTTGTAGGAGCATCAAGAGAGCTTAGTGCCGAGTTCAACAGCCCTACCCTGAAATGGAACTTTAATCCGCCTGGCGCGCCACACTTCGGGGGATGCTGGGAGCGGCTGATACAATCAGTAAAAAGGGCGCTGTCGAAGATGAACATTCCCCGGGTGCCGAACGATGAAACGTTGATAACAACACTGAAAGAAATAGAACTAATTATAAATTCTAGACCTCTTACGTACATACCGTTAGATAATGAAGATGCCTCCCCCATTACACCAAACCACATCCTGCTCGGAACTTCTAACGGGGACAAACCACCAGCGAAACTCGACGGTTCAGCATCAGCAGTGCGGATGTCCTGGAGGGTTACACAACAGAACGCCGAACAGTTCTGGACGCTGTGGGTGAAGGACTACTTACCCACACTCACACGGCGGACCAAGTGGTTCCAACCGACGCGACCGATTGAGATTGGGGATGTCGTGATTGTTGTCGACAATAACTTACCTCGAAACTGCTGGCCGAAAGGACGCGTACTGGCGGTAACGTTGGCAAAGGACGGACAAGTGCGCAAAGCTAGCGTCAAGACGGTAAACGGTGTATACGAACGTCCAGCCACGAAGATCGCGGTGATCGATGTAGGGGCGCGTGACTCAAATCCGCGAACGTAGACGGCGGAGATCTAAAAGAGAAAAAAAGATTTAATTTCGGCAGAACGAGCGTACTTACCGGGACCACGCGATCTAAGATATAATCGGAGGTTATGAACGAGAAGAAGATTGTTTACCACAGCGTCGATCGCGGGTAGTGTGCGGTGACAAAGACAATGTATGGCGAGACGTTACTGCACGATTAATAGTGGTAGTGTAGTACTAGAGTAGATGACAAGCAGTAGAATGCCAAGGAACGGTAATACAGGTTACGAAAGGTAGGAGTGACACATGCATGTCACTGTGGGGTGGAATGTGAGAAATCACTATGCGCGTAACCCGATCTCACTTCACTCACTTCAGTGAGAAGATGTGAGAAGTACGAGGCGCGATCGGGCCGAGGACACGAGTCGGTCAGCTATAAAAGGGCGATGCGCGCCAAGGGACATACAAACGGAATAAAGTACTAATTTGTGGTATTTCACGTAAATACAAGAATACCGACAAACGACTTTTTTCCATCGCCGAAACTTGCAGCCACACGTTGCAACGATTTGCAACAAGTGGCGTGTATCGATACATTATACGGCCATCTCTTTTTTTCCTTCGAGCTTGGTTTTCTTTCTCGCTCTTCTGGGACTTGGAAAAAATTTGTGCGCAGCTCGGAGTGTGTTTTATAGGAGATTCAAAGTTGTGTTGGTGTCGTGATAATCTTTGGAAACCTGTTGGCATTTGACAATTTGACAGATAATCATTATTACTGGTAAGTTCAGTTTGTTTTGATGGATAGAAATTTGATCCGATATTATAATACCTTTTTTATGAGTTACAGCAAGATTACGAATATGGATCGACAGCAAAAACAACTTTATAAGCGAGGGGATAAATTGATGCAAGCTTTGGAGCAAGAAGTAGACCAGGAATGGGAGAATCTTGCCCAAATGCTCTGTGGACCCGGTCCCGTCGGAAGCTTTCCATGGGCTCTTGGTAAGTGATAATGTTTTCTTGTTCAACTAACCCTTCTCAAACATTCGGTGCGATGTGTTATAAGATTCATTGAATAAGCTAACATAGCATATAAATAAAAGTGTTCAAATAGTTTATATAGACATGCACGAGGTTAAGTGATTGAAAGGGTTTGTTTGTGATATTGTGAATCTCCTTTAATCCGAAGTGCGAAGCGAAATCTTTTGCCCACATCCTGTACTTTTATTAATGCTGTAATACTTTACGTATTCACATATTAATTTTCGGTTATTTACAGAAATGTTTTAGTTTAGCTAGAAACAGGACTAAATAATTTCTGTGGTGTTGTGAAGCATTATAATAAAAAGTATAGGAATTAATTTGTGCTTTATAATTGCCAAAAGTGTGGGAAAAGATTTTATCACTTACATTCATTAAATGTCCACAAACAAAAAGCAGTGTGAAGCCTCCAAGAGTCTGAGGCTGGTGTCATTGCTCCGTCGGACACTTTTTAAATCGGACGATATGTCAAATTTTTGTATGGGATTTGACAGATGGCAAAATCGGCCGATAAAAGTCGGCCGATTTAATCAAAAAAAATTGATTCAAATCCCATATAAAATTTGACATATCGTCCGATTTAAAAAGTGTCCGACGGAGCAATGACACCGGCCTGAATGCCAATTGTAGCCTGGTTGCCAAAATTAATCATTTTATACACATTAGCTTCGTTCGATAAAAAGTAATTAAAATGTGCAACAAAACCACAATGGTCTGCACATGAAAGTATTATATCCCGCTTAGATTTTTAATTAGTCCTTCATCAACTTTTCAATCCATTTTTCTGAATTTCTGCTTAGTAGTAATTATTTCTGAAAGTCATTTCAAATATCAAAATACGTTTTGGCAACCCTGCATCCCATCGCCTTTCTGCCGTTTGACAGTTCAAAAGTTGTTTTGGTTTCGGCTGCGTGGTGTGCGGTTTATTTTCTGTGTTCTTATTTTATAATTTTTCAGTGTTTAGAATTATATTCAGAGTTTTGTTTAGCGGGTATGTGCTTTAAAAATCTCTCCCGAGTTGTTTCTTTTCAGCATAATATGGAATATAGGCGTGAAATGTTCCCCATACCGATCCCCATCTGCATCGATCCCCATCTGCATTCGATGTTAGAAAGGTAAGTGCATTAAATTATTCCAATCCAGAGGAATGTAGATTAAATAAATTTTCAATTTTCTCTCTTTTTGCAGTTTTATTCGTCTTGCAGCACCTCCGGTAAGATTTACAAGCAATTTTCATTGTACATTAGAGTAATTTTTTCAATCGATTTTTCGCTACATTCCCATACAGTAACACCGGCTTCGCCTCAGGCTTCCCAATCATAAAGCAGCTTTGTGGCGCATTGGAGAATGCAGATTATGCATTTTTGTGAAGTTATGTGCAAAGTTGATAAAAAATATAGTGAAAAAAACCGGCACCAGTTTTGTACGTGTTTTATTTAATGTTGAAATTTTGTGGATCGAGTGGTGGGAATCTCAATCCACGGGGTAAAGGGGGAAGGGTTACGAGGGATAGGGATTTTATGACACTAACACAAATAAACCAAAACGGTTACCGCGTTCTCACTACCACATGCGCACGGAGGCACTCAAAAGGTCGCTGCTTAAGCTTAAGGGACCTACGGAAATATTTTCCCAGAACAGCAACTCAACAGCCACTAAACAGCCAGTCGCGCAACATGTTTCGCCGGCCGGGATTGTCAATATGCGTGTCAAAACATGTCAATCTGCGCACTAGCATAATAAGTCTCGAAGTGTTGTTGTGCGGAGAAGTGCGTTCTGATTTGTTTTAGATATAATCGATGGTGGAAGTAATAATCTAAGTAAATGTAATAAAAATAATAAGAAAGAAGGTACCGCTAGGCCACAACAATCGCCACTACCGCCACCGCTACCATCGAATGTGTTATGGGCGATAACGGCAACCTGGTTGTCCTATCCTTGGGCTCGCAATGATGAGCGATCATCATTGAGTGATGCCGCACAGCGAGGATTGAAGAGTGCCCGAGCACGATCGATCCGACGATCATCAAGTATGACCCGACGCCTGAGGTCACGGGAGTTCGCGTCTTCTGTATCCGACCGCCGATCCGGGTAGACGTGCCGTTTTTCGTCTCTGCGTTTTAGTGTGTTATAAAGTGTAATTCGTTCTTTACAATAAAAGTGTGTTAACGTTTAAACCACAACAGTTGGCGACGAAGATTTTAAAACGTTTTTTGTTACAAATGTAACGTACGAAAAAGAAATCAATTTCGTCGATACTCGGGCTTGCCGAGAATCACAAAATTAGTGTTTTATTTCTTTACTTCTGGCGGGGGAAAGGCCATTTTGGACGCGGTCGCGTCCTTTTATAAGCTATTGTGGTCACTCACGATTGACACTCGGCCAGTGATGCCGGCAGTGCGTGTGGAAAAGGAGAACTCGTGGGGTAACTTTTTCACTTGGTTTTATTTCAGCGAAAAATACTCAGCTGCTCTATACGAGTGTGGGAAAATACAGGAAGTGAATAATCAAAAATGGAACCGGGACGCTATCTCGAGTTCAGTGGCGTACGCTGTAGAAATGTCACGCATGACATTTACCAAGGTTGCCATAACATGGTGGCAAGGAGTGAACAGTGGTACATTTCCACACTCCCCCTCAATGTGAACTCTCTTGCCATTATTGCCCTGTTTGAAGTCCCAAGGACTTGCAGAAATGATGGTGCTTCACAGGTCCCAGTGGCTTAGTCAGGATATCCGCCTGCATACGATCTGTTGGGCAATACTCCAGTTGAATTTCTCCTCTTGTGCACAGATCGTGGATGAATCGCTCTTTTGTCTCGATATGCTTCGATCTTCTACTGAGCCGATCTGATCGAACAAATGCCAGGCATCCCTGGTTATCCTCCATAATGGTCGTTGGATGACATTGCGTTTCATCCATGTCACGTAGAAGCTTCCGGAGCCACATAGCTTCTTGACATGCTTCGCTAAGAGCTACGTATTCAGCCTCCATTGACGAAAGACTGATGCATGGTTGCCGACGACTGGCCCACATAATGCAACCACCTCCTAACTTGAACAGTATACCGGATGTTGAACGACGACTATCAGCATCGCCCGCCCAATCAGCATCCGAGAATCCAATCAACGCCTGTTGCTGTTCACCTCCAAGTTGTAGTTGGTACATCTTCGTTGCTTTCAAATAGCGAAGAACTCGCTTTGCTGCTGTCCAGTCGTGGTCTCGTGGAGCACTGAATCGTCTTCCAAGTATTGATGCACTAGCTGCAATATCTGGGCGAGCAACAATAGCCAAATAAAGTAACCCGCCCACAAGGCTTCGGAACATGCTTGGGTCTTCAAATGGCTCACCGCCATCTATCGTTTTAACGTAGCCTGGATCCATCGGTGACTTGGCAGTCTTACACTGCTCCATGCCGAAAATCTTCAGCAGTTTGTCGATGTAATTACGTAGGCTTATATTAACGACGTTTCCTTCGCGTTTCACCTCAACGCCGAGAAAATGACGTATTTCTCCCAGTGATGTTATTTCGAACTCGTTTTTCAGGTAACCGCAGACCTCCTCTAGCTCCAACTTGTTAGAAGACGCAATCAATAAATCGTCCACGTATACCACAAGCAACACTTTGGTATTGTGCTTGCCTTTAACATACAAGCATGGGTCTGCTGTTGATGCTCTGAAACCAATCTTCACCAAAACCGCATCTAAACGTCGATTCCAACATCGGGCAGACTGTCGTAGTCCATAGATGCTGCGTTGGAGACGGCACACGAGTTGTTCTTTACCTGGAACGGTAAAACCCGGCGGCTGGCGCATGTATACTTCTTCATCTAGGGAACCATAGAGATATGCCGTTTTAACATCTAGATGGCGTACATGCATATCATTCTTAGCCGCAACGGTGAGAAAAGAACGAAATGTTACGTGACTCGTTACTGGTGCAAACACATCACCTACGTCGACTCCAGATCTCTGCGCATAGCCTTGCGCGACTAGTCTGGCTTTGTACTTGACGATTTCGTTCTTCTCATTTCGTTTTTCCTTGTAGACCCACTTTGAACCAATGGCCTTGCGACCGTTTGGTAACGGCACCAGAGTCCAGGTCTTGTTCCTCTTATGCGATTCTAACTCTTCTTCCATTGCTCCGCGCCACACGTGATCCTGAAGAGCTTCACGATGATCAATCGGTCCTTCAACTGCACATCCAGCAAATTCCACGGCATAACCCAAATCATACTCGTTGAGATTTGATGGCGGCTTTCCTTTAGTTTTCCTCTCGGACCGACGAAGTGCAGGAACAGTCGAACTCGAATTATCTTCGCCTTCAGTGTCAATATATTCCTCTCCGGAGTCATCGTACAATTGATCTTTCTTTTGCGAAACAATCGCATTGTTTTCTTGGATCGAAGTTCCGTTTGTCTCTTGCTGTACGGGATACAATACTTCCACTGATGTTGCGGTATCTACCGATTCGATGAATTTAGCATCACGGCTAATTGTTATCAGTTCGGTTTCAGGGTCTAAAAACCGATATGCTTTCTGTTCCATAGCATATCCGATGAAAGTCAGCTTCTTAGCTTTGCTATCTAGCTTCTTCCTTTTTGTCTCTGGTACATGGACGTAAGCTTTACTGCCGAAAACGCGAAAATGGGATACATCCGGTTTCCTTCCCCACCAGAGCTCATGGGGGGTTTTCGGGATTGATCTGGAAGGCAGTCTGTTTTGGAGGTAGGTGGCGGTCAAAATTGCTTCTCCCCAAAATCGTTTCTTCATTCCAGCATCTACTAGCATACACGTGGCCATCTCTGACAGTGACCTGTTTTTCCGTTCAGCCACGCCGTTCTGCTGAGGGGAGTAAGGGGTAGTGAACTGTGGTTGAATTCCATTTTCCTTATAAAACTTTCTCAGTTCCTTGTTGTCGAATTCTCCCCCTCCATCGGATCTCACTACACGTGGTTTTCTGTTGAAAAGATTTTCTACCCATCGGATGTACTCTTTCAGACATTCTGCAGCTTCTGATTTATGCTTAAGGAGGTACGTCGTTGTGAACCGGCTAAAATCGTCGATGATGACCATATAATACCTGTTACCACTTGGTGTGATATTATTCATCGGACCACAAACATCGGTATGGATAATGTCCAAAATTTGCGAAGCCTTCCGTTGGACAACCGGAGGAAACGGCAATCTAGCTGATTTTGCCTCCATACAACACTCGCAAATCGTTCGTACACCACAGTCGTTCACCTTCATACCGATGGCCAACCCTTCTTTCAGCATTCGTTCAGCTGCAGACCAATCTCTATGGCCTAGACGTCTGTGCCACTGATGTTGACAATCAGTCTTATGATGTCCGTGCGATGCAGTCATAGTGGTTTCTATCACGTCCAGATAAAAGAGTCCGCCATTCTGATATCCGGTAGCAACCACTGTACCATCGCTGTTCCGTATGCTACATCCTTTCCCGTCGAATATAACTTCAAGATTCCGTTGTGCCAACTTCCCGACTGAAAGGAGATTGGTTGAAAGTCCGGGCACAAATTTAACGTTGTTGATCTCGATTCTGGTGGTGTCACCTGACCCGTCTATGCCGTACACTATGCCTTTACCTTCACCGCATATCTGTGTCGTTTTACCGTCAGCCATGGTTATAAAACCGCCATTAAATTCTTCGAACGAGCTGAAAAATTGCTTATTATTTGTCATATGCGTACTAGCGCCGCTGTCGATGACCCAGCTGTTCGGCTTTTCTTTCGCCATCGTGGTAAAAGCGACACCTCGCGATTCACCTTGTGCAGCTTTAGCCTTGCCTGAACCACTTGCGGCTGCACTGCCAGACTGGTCTTCCTTTTTCTTTGCAGCCAGAAACTTTCGACAGTTCTGTTTAAAGTGGCCAGGTTTCTTGCAATAATTGCATGTGCGTGATCCTCCCGCTGAGCTATTAAACGGCTTACTTTCAGCGGAACGCATTGCCTTTTCTGCATTCGATGATGCGCCATCCCTTTCTAGTTGACGATTATACTCGTCGACAAGTTTTGATTTGACACTTTCCATGGAAACATCATCATCCGAACGACTGTCCAATGCTGTTACTAAACCGTCGTACGTAGCTGGTAAACTGCGTAACAGCATGCACACTTTAGTGTCCTTATCCAAAGTCGTCCCTGCGGCTTCGAGTCGATCGAACAAATCGTCAAAAACGCGTAAATGATCCTCAAGGTTACCGTTTGCTGCAAGGTTTGTTGCGCACAGCTTCTTCAACAACGAAACCCGCACCGATCGCGTCGTTTTCTGGTGGTACTTCTTCAACGCATCGTAAACATCGTGGGCAAAAACGGCATTTTTCACTAACGGCAGTTGACTATCCTCGATCAGCAGTATTATTGTTGCTTTCGCCTTCCGATCATTCACCTTCCACGCCTCGGTACGCGCAGCTTCAGCGGGAACAGCCTGTTCCACAACATCCCACAAATCATCGCGTGTTAGGAGCATTTCCATCCGAACACTCCATGTTTGCCAATTGCATCCATGCAACTTTTCAAACGTAAATTTCAGGTCACCCATTTTACTATTTCGCAGTTAGCAGTCTGGGCCCATAACCTGTGGAAAAGGAGAACTCGTGGGGTAACTTTTTCACTTGGTTTTATTTCAGCGAAAAATACTCAGCTGCTCTATACGAGTGTGGGAAAATACAGGAAGTGAATAATCAAAAATGGAACCGGGACGCTATCTCGAGTTCAGTGGCGTACGCTGTAGAAATGTCACGCATGACATTTACCAAGGTTGCCATTGTCAAACTTATGTCAAACTCGAATTGTGACAATTATACACCTTCTGTATATATTAACCTTGTGTAACGAATTCCATAATAAAAGCACGGAGAACGCTCGGCAACGATGCAGTCGTTCAGTATCAGCCATAAAAGATAGACACGCTGGTGACTTTCATTCAAAACTTTAACAGGTTATGGGCCCAGTACCCAGCAAGTGAAAATCAAAGTGTTGGAATAATCTTTTAAAATGGCGGAGTCGAGGAGTAATCCTTTGGTGCCGGTATTCGACGGCACAAATTACGCTGCCTGGAAGGTTCGTGTGTTGGCGATCTTGGACGAACAAGATCTGCTTGAGTGTATTACCGAAGAACCCGAAAAGGAACAAAGCGAAAGCCTAGAAGATTCAGTGAGCAAGGTCCTGGACAAAATAAAAGTGGCGAAAATAAAGAAGAATAAAAAATGTAAGACATTGCTACTGAATAGCATGTCCGACGAGCAAATTGTTAACACGCAATTTTGCAAATCGGCATACGAAATCTGGTCTACACTTGCGTCGGTGTACGACAGGAAAAGTGTAGCAAAAAGGCTACACGTGGCTAGGCAATTAAAATCACTAAGGCAAGAAAACGAGAACCTGCAGGATTTCTTTTCGAAGTATGACAAATTAGTTTTTGAATATAAACAATTGGGAGCGCAGCTAGCCGAAGTAGATATAGTTAACGGGCTACTATTGAGTGTCGGTACCCAATATTCCACAATAGTAATGACTCTTGAATCGCTTCCGGAAGAACATCTTACGATGTCGTTTGTAAAAGGTCGTCTTCTTGACGAGGAGCTTAAGCAAAATTCATCAAGCGAAGAAGTGAAAGAAAGTGTAGCGTTTACTGGAAAAACGTACAAAAGGTTCACTCCGCAAAAGCGTGTGAAGTGCTATCACTGTGGGAAGTTGGGACACAAAAAGTCCGAGTGTCGTTTTCTCAGAAACCAGAAACCCAACAGCGGAACATTACTCGCGTACGCAGCGGTGACGCACAGTGGTTGCGAAATATTCTTGGATAGTGGTGCGACGGAGCACATGGTGAATGAACAGAATCTATTCGCGACGCGCAGACCTCTTAAAGAACAAAAGTTAATACATACAGCGAAGCAAGGAGTGTCACTAAGCGCAACGGCAATCGGTACAATTAAAACATTGTGGAAGGGAAACAGTGTTGAAATCAAAGATGTTTTACTTGTACAACATCTGACAATCAATCTGCTATCCGTCTCGAAAATAGTAAGCTCCGGAAAGGAAGTTGTATTCAAAAGCAACACGGTTATAATCCGTGATAATGATGGAAAAGTCATGGCAACAGGTAGAAAAAGCGGTGCGCTGTACAAGCTAGATCTAAAAGTGGTAACCAATACGGTGTGTGCAAGTACGATGGATGAAACAAACCTTTGGCACCAACGATACGGACATATTGGTAATGAATACCTAGGAAAATTAACGAAGAACAACATGGTGGAGGGCATGAGTTCGGTAAACGTGACAAATAAGACAGAGATTTGGTGCGAAATTTGCGTCAGTGCTAAACAAACGCGTAACTCCTTCAACAAGCTGAAAAAGGAAAGATCGTCGCGACCCCTTGAACTTATACATTCGGATGTGTGCGGGCCTATGGAAACGGAAACTTGGAACGGTATGCGATATTTTGCTTCATTTACTGATGATTTTACGCATGTTACCAAAATCTATTTAATGCGTCAAAAATCAGAATTGTTCAGTTGTTTCCAACAATATGAAGCAATGGCAACAGCACATTTCGAAAGGCCAATATCGCGCATCAGATGCGATAATGGTGGGGAGTATAAGAATAAAAAATTCAGCGAGTTTTGTGCAAGGAAGGGGATTCAAATCGAATTCACAGTAGCGTACACGCCCGAGCAGAATGGTGTGAGCGAACGCCTAAATAGAACACTGGTGAACAAAACACGTGCGATGCTTATTGGAAAATCGGTTCCAAAGAAACTTTGGGGCGAAGCTGTCGAAACAGCGGCATACTTGTTAAACAGAAGTCCGACCATAGCAACTCAGGAAAACAAAACACCGATTGAATTGTGGACGGGCAAAAAGCCAAATGTGAAAAACTTACGCATTTTCGGTTCAAAGTGTTTCGTGAGAATACCCAAACAGCAGCTTCAAAAGCTGGACAAAGTTTCTATGAAAAACGTTTTCGTCGGGTATGCGGCAAACGGCTACCGAGTGTGGAACGGAAAACAAGTGATAATAGCTCGAGACGTTGTGTTCAACGAAAACGAAAACAATTGCGAATGTACGCGGCAAAGGGGAACGCCTGAAGTGAATCACGAACATTATTTTGAGCTACTTAGATCGTGTAGTGACGAACGTGCATCGGAAAAGGAAAATGAGCGAGAAGAAACAGTGGAACGGGTCTCAACAAAAAAGGCAGTCGTCGAAGCAGAAGAAACAGAAGCCCAAGCAGACGACGAAGCCGAATTTGAAGCCGCCGGCGATTCAGAACAAGAATGTCAAAACGAAGAACAAGGGACACCTATTCTGGCGACGAGCACGAAACCGGTGAGATCGAATCGAATGAAACCAAAACGTTTGTTGGATTACATTTTAGGTATGGCAACATTAGTGGCAAATGAACCTACGACCATACAGGAAGCATTGGATTCACCGGAATCACAATTTTGGAAAGACGCAATGGAAGAGGAAATTGGAGCACACAATGAGATCGGGACTTGGGAGCTTGTAGATTTACCCGCCGGTAAAAGAGCGATCGGCAGTAAGTGGGTGTATAAAATCAAGCATGATGAAACTGGAAAAGTGCAGCGGTATAAAGCACGTATAGTTGCTCAGGGTTACGCACAAATACCAGGTATAGAATATGATGAGGTATATGCTCCTGTTTCCAGATACGCAACAATTAGAACCCTCATGACGATAGCTGGTAGAGATGGATTATTATTAAAACATCTTGACGTTAAGACCGCATATTTGAATAGTGAAATAGATGAAGAAATCTATATGCACCAACCAAAAGGGTATGAAGTTCCCGGAAAAGAAAAGAAAGTTTGTAGGTTAATAAGAAGTATTTACGGATTAAAACAATCAGCTAGATGCTGGAATTTAAAACTAACAGAAATACTAACGAAACTTGGCTTCACAAAAGGAACAACTGATGAATGCATATTCATAAAGAATATGAAGGGCAACAAAATATATTTAGTCATCTACGTCGATGATATACTGATAGCTGGCACTAAAGAGAACGAAATTAAGAAAGTATACGAAGAACTCAGAAAATATTTTACCATCAATTGGCTAGGAGATGTAAAGTATTTCTTGGGGTTAGAAATTCAAAAGGACCAATTTGGAGTTTACAAAATGAGTGTGAAAGGGCATATCCAGAAATTGATAACAAAGTTAGGACTAGAACAAGCTAACTCGACCAAAAGCCCTATGGATCAAGGTTTTTATAAGGATATAACTGAAAGTGAGATTTTTGAGTGTGTTAAAACATATAGAAGTGCGATAGGAACGTTAATGTATATTGCTAACACCGTAAGGCTGGATATTGCAGCAAGTGTGGCTATCCTGGCGAGGAAATTTAATGCACCTACTCAGAAAGATTGGACAGCAACGAAAAGAATCGTACGATATCTAAAAGGTACCATTGATTGGCAGTTAAAGTTAGGTGGTGAACCTAAGAAAGGAATTGACGCATATTCAGATGCAGACTGGGCAGAAGATAGGAGTTCCAGAAAGTCGACAACTGGATTGATAATCTTTTATGCAGGAGGAGCTATAAACTGGATAAGTCATCAACAACACTGCATTACACTTTCATCAATGGAAGCGGAATACGTTGCGTTGAGCGAAACATGCCAAGAGATTAGTTGGCTAAAAAGTCTCTTAAAGGATTTAGGAGAAAAAGCTTCGACAGCCAATGTTTATGAAGATAATCAAAGTTGCATTAGTTTTGCTGAAACTGGCAGAAGAACAAAACGTTCCAAACACATAGACACACGAGAATTCTACATCCGTGACTTATGTAACAACGGTGAAATCAATCTGAAGTATTGTCCGACGGACGAAATGAAAGCAGATCTGTTAACGAAGCCGTTAGGTGCAATCAAGCATAGAAAACTGGCGATCGATTTGAATTTAACAATCGATTAGAATTTTTAAATTAAGAAATATTCACGGTGTAAATTGAGGAGGAGTGTCAAACTTATGTCAAACTCGAATTGTGACAATTATACACCTTCTGTATATATTAACCTTGTGTAACGAATTCCATAATAAAAGCACGGAGAACGCTCGGCAACGATGCAGTCGTTCAGTATCAGCCATAAAAGATAGACACGCTGGTGACTTTCATTCAAAACTTTAACAGCCATAACATGGTGGCAAGGAGTGAACAGTGGTACATTTCCACAGTGCGGACCGTTGACATATTACCGCAACGAAATATTTCAACATTCTCTCCCGCAGTGTGATGTCTACTTGGGTCATCTCACTCTACCACTAATCCGCACGGCTGGTACGAGTACCTATCACCCACACTACAAACACTAATCTGACAATCAATACTTAGAACCGCGGGGTATTTTGATATTCTGTTTACCTAACGCATTCCGGTAAGTTACTACTCCTTCGAACTGCATTAAAACCTTCCTTTTTTTCAGATTTCAATCGTAACCGCTTGTCTGCTCAACTGCGTTCAATCTGAAGTTTTACCAGCGCAATTAATACCTGCTTTTCTAACTGGTGTGGTAAGCTACTTCCCTACTTAATTTCGACCGCGGATCCCTACTTATACTTTCTGCCTTTTCAGGACGTTGCCTTCACGTATCGCGTTGTTTCCATGTCCAGAATCGCAGCACAGAATGGTGGGAGCACTTCTTCGATTAGCGAAATTCTTCCCATAGTGCATGGCTGAAAGTGCGCAGCTCGCGCAGCTGCTCCGGTCTCACTTCGCAGACGCCACAAATGCATTCGGGACCTGGAAAGAAAATTACCACCTCCGAAGACACCTCCGCAATCAACGGCTTCCACCTTACCCTCACCCGGGACAACCATCGATCAAGGAGATTGTTGCAGTCCTCCTGCTGGTTTTGCGTCTTCTCCTGGTGCTGGTGGTCTGGCGTAGGCAGCAAACGCTGGTGGCACTGTTGCTTATGTGGTTGTTGCTGCGATTGCCGCTGCTGTGGCGGATGCTCGTGCTGCTGCTGCTGCCGCCGTGGTGGCTCCCGCTGCTGCTGCTGTCGCGGTTGCTCTAACTGCTGCTGCTGTTGTCGCAGTTGTTGCAGCTGCGGCTGGTGGTGATGCTGCAGTGGTCGCGCAAGCTGCGTTTGTTGCAGATGCGCCGACTGCATCTCCTTTGGCGGCTGTGACGGCTCCGACCGTGGCTGCTGATGGTGCGAATGCAGCGGAAGCTGCGGCTGCTGCTGCACCAATTGCTGTTGCTGCACCGGCGCGTCCGCCTGCGCCTGCTCCGGCGGCTGATCCGTCGGCTGCTCGCCGATCGATCGATGTGCTGGCGGAGCTGCTTGCCGTTTCGATGGTTGCTGCATGTTCTGGTGCTGAAGTTGTTACTGCTGCATTTGTTGTTGCGACCGCAGATGAACATAATCGCTGTGATCGTTGAAGCTTTCGTCGTCGTCATCGTTGGCGCAACCATCTTGGACACTGCAATCGTCCGAACTGCCCTCGCTGCCGTCATCATCTCCTCGGCCTTTGTTCAGAGGCAGCTTTTGTTTTGGCTGTGGCTGTTGCTGCCGCTCTCCCGCGTGCCTCTGACCATCCTGCTCGATTGACTCAGTGCGATCGCAATAGGTTTTTTTCGCGGCACCCGGTTTCAAGATCGCCGTCCGGCGAACTTCACCTATCGGCTTCTCCGAAGCGCCGTTCCCGATCTCACTCGGCTTGCCCGCTTGCTGCAGCCCAAAATTATCGATAAGCAAATTCAAGTAAATTGACAATTGCTCATTTTGCTGCTTCAGCTGGGCGATAGCTCCTCTGCTTTCCCGCTCCGCACCAGTTCGTGCCTTTTCGAAACGCAACGTCTGCTTATCGTTTTCTATCTTAAGCAGCTCGTTTTCTTTGCGCACCTGATGTAACTGCTGGTTTGCAGTATTGAGCTTACCGATCGCATCGTTTCTCTGTTCCCTTAGTGACTTAACGTCCTCGAATGCAGCCCGCATCATTGACTCGCTGTACTCGAAACACTTCCGATGCAAGGAATCTTCATCCGTCAACCTCCTGCTAGTGTCCGTGTACGTGTGAAACGCGAGTGAAGTGTGCGTCGGTGCAGTGAAGTGTCCCTCCGGTCCTGTAGAAAGGGTTCCAGAAACTGGACGAGGCGAAATTTCACCGAAATTGTGTTGTTGTCGATAGCTGTTATCGATGATGTCGCGGTACGCGTCGCGTGCGGTGTGGTCGGCCATAGTGAGTGACCCCTCTTACTTGTGTCACCGACCCATTTGCAATGGCTGCGCTGTGTCATTGGCGCTTCTTGCCATTCATCGATCACCGCTTCGCATCTTTTGTCCGCGGTGAAGAAGAAATGCTCCGGCAAAGTACGTTCTCGCGATGTGGCTGTTTCGCGAGATTGGGTGCGGGTTGAGCGCACTTGCTCGTAAGCGAGCCTTGCTTCAAGCATTTCCTTTTCTTTCTTTTCCACTTCGATCCTTTTTTGCCACAGTTGCTGATGTAATTGCTCCAGCTCAGGCTCCCTGTATCTAGGGGCAGACTGCCGACTCGATTGGTACGAGTTCGCCAACGGGCTCTGGTCTCTTGGACGGCCCTCGTCTTGACTCGGCTCCAGTCTTAGCCACGGCTGGCCCAGCGCATGCTCGGAGCGTATATTTGCGGACGGGAACGTGCGTCTCGGGCCCGGTACAGCGTCAATCGCGCATACGCCATCGCGTCTCACCGGTTTACCCGCCAATTGTAATTGGGGCACTGCTTTGCTCCAACCTCCGAATACCTCCATCACTATGTTGCACTTTCGCTGGTTTTCCGATCACAATATCACAACCGTGTACATATCGAGTTCCCCGCCAGTAATCACAAATAATAATTTTGGCCATTTTGGACGCGGTCGCGTCCTTTTATAAGCTATTGTGGTCACTCACGAGTGACACTCGGCCAGTGATGCCGGCAGTGCGGACCGTTGACATATTACCGCAACGAAGTATTTCAACATTTTTTTTAATGTGAAGTGAACTCCGCGTTCAACAAAAATTCCGCCGGCACGGAAGCGTCGCAGGATGAGCCAGGAGCAAGAAGAACGAAGAGCGTCACAAGTATGGCCGAACGCAATGGCCCAGGCGACCGCACACGCACCAACGCAAGAAGCGAGTCAACTTCCGGAGGCTCCGCCGATACAGTTCGCACAAAATAATGGTGCCGCTCCACCATTTTTGATGCCATCGGTGCAGAACAACCTGCAAATGCCACACGACAATTCGGCAACGGCACAAATTTTGCAGCTTATGCAGCAACAGCTGGCGCAGCAACAACAAATTTTGTTGCAATTCATGCAGCAAACGAACCACCCAATGAGAAAATGCCCCAAGAGCAAATTTTGGATTCCTTGTGCGGCCACATAAAGGAGTTCAGATACGATGCTGAGACCGGCATGACGTTCGCTGTCTGGTATGCAAGGTACGAAGACCTGTTCCAGAAGGACGCTGCACGGTTGAAAGACGAGGCAAAAGTACGCTTAATGATGAGAAAATTGGGAACACCAGAACACGACCGGTACACGAGCTTTATTCTCCCAAACCATCCGCGTGATTTCTCACTGCAAGAAACGGTTGCCAAGTTGACCACCTTATTCGGCACGAAGGAATCCTTGCTCCACAGACGGTTTAAGTGCTTGAAGATAACCAAACTACGTAGTGAGGATTTCGTCACTTTCGCGTGTCGGGTGAACCGTGGCATCGTAGATTTCGAGTTGGGAAAGCTGACCGAAGAACAACTAAAATGTTTAGTGTTCGTTTGCGGTATGAAGGACGAGGAAGACATTGAGTTTCGCACGCGGCTGTTACATCGTATCGAGGAGAATCATGCAGTAACCCTTGACCAACTTTCCGCAGAATGTCAACGCATGACAAATTTGCGTCAGGATAGTGCAATGATTGAACGCGACCGCAGTGAACAAGTTCTTTCCGTTCAACGTAGTTTCCATCGACCACACCGCCCGTCTCATCACACCAACGAGAAGCGTGCAGACAAACCCAGCCGACCATGCTGGTTATGTGGATCCCTGCATTGGACTCGCGAATGCACGTTCAAGACGCACACGTGCACACAATGCGGATCGGTCGGCCATCGCGAAGGGTTTTGTAAGCAGCAAAGGAGCAGGAAGCAGCACCATCGGAAAAAGTATCTCCCGAGACGAGCCAACATGCGCAGTGTCACTGCCAACGTGAACAGTCTACGTCACCGAAGGAAGTTTTTATCGTGTACGATTAACGGCATCCTAATTCGGCTCCAACTGGATACTGCATCAGACATCACTGTGATTAGTCGTCAGCTTTGGAAGCGCATCGGAAGACCACGACTAACACCACCATCCGTAACTGCAAGATCAGCGTCCGGTAACAAACTCGAAATTGCTGGCGAATTTCGAGCAACGGTTGAAATTAACGAGCAGAGGAAGCAAGCTGTAATTTTCGTTGCAGAAGCAGAGTTAGCCTTGCTGGGAATCGACCTAGCAGAATCGTTTTCCTTATGGTCCGTCCCTATCGACCAGCTGTGTAACAAAATTGCCAGTGCAACGAGCGTTCCAGAGGGAATAGTGCGAAAATTTTCAAACCTGTTTAAACCAACCATGGGTTTTTGCGTGAAAACTGAGATTACGCTAAAGCTAAAGCCGGACTACCGTCCTAATTCCTGCCCGAAACGACCAGTGGCTTACGCCATGCGCGATGCAGTGGACACCGAACTGGAAAGACTCCAGCGTCTCAACATCATCACTCCAGTCCAGCACTCCGAGTGGGCAGCCCCGATTGTAGTCGTGCGGAAGTCGAATGGTCAAATAAGGATCTGCGGCGACTATTCGACAGGCCTCACATCCGACATCCTCATGATTACCCGCTACCGCTGCCACAGGACATCTTGGCAAGGCTGGGTAACTCAACGATTTTTAGTCAAATTGACTTATCCGATGCTTTTTTGCAGGTCCCCATCGCTGAGCAAAGTCGTCGCATGCTCACTATTAACACACACAAGGGGTTGTACCTGTATAATCGCCTGCCACCAGGGATTAAAATAGCACCAGGTGCATTCCAGCAACTCATGGACCAAATGCTTGCTGGAATGGAACGTGTCTCAAGCTACATGGACGATGTTATCATTGGAGGACGAACACAGAAGGAACATGACGATACACTAAATGAGACCCTGAGGCGCATTCAAGAATACGGTTTCACTATTCGCCCGGACAAGTGTTCGTTCAACAAACACCAGGTACGCTATCTTGGGCATATAGTCGACAATCACGGTATCCGTCCAGACCCTGCCAAAATAGCCGCCATAAGAGATCTTCCCGCGCCAACCGACGTTAGTGGCGTACGTTCGTTCCTAGGCGCCATTAATTTCTACGGAAGATTCATTCCTAACATGCGCAGGCTTCGTTATCCTTTGGATAACCTATTAAAGGAAGGAAACGTTTTCAAGTGGTCCCCAGAGTGTCAAAAGGCCTTCGAGCAGTTCAAAACGTTACTAGCCTCCGAACTGCTCTTGACGCACTACGATCCAAAGCTTGAGATCGTCATATCTGCCGATGCATCATCCATCGGATTAGGCGCAACCATAAGCCATAAGTTCCCCGATGGATCTTATAAGGTTGTGCAACATGCATCCCGTGCTCTCACGAAGGCCGAAAAAAACTATAGTCAAATAGATCGAGAGGGCCTGGCTATAGTTTTCGCTGTGACCAAGTTTCACAAGTATGTGTATGGGCGTCATTTCATCCTTCAAACGGATCACAAACCACTGCTAAGAATTTTCGGAAGTAAGAAGGGCATCCCGGTATATACTGCTAACCGACTGCAAAGATTTGCGCTAACTTTGCAGTTGTATAATTTTGAAATACAGTATATACCTACCACACATTTTGGGAACGCTGATGTGCTTTCACGGCTGATTAAAAACCACGACAAACCAGAACAAGAGTACATAATAGCCAGTATTAATCTGGAAAAGGACATGCAATCAGTCGTCGTAAGCTCCCTGGAAGCATTTGCCCTAAACTCAAGAGATGTGGAAACTGCAACGAAATCCGACAAAACCATGCGTAAAGTATTGCAGCATGTACGCGAAGGATGGTCACGTGACAATGCGTTTAACGGCGAACTGGCATGTTTCTACGCCAGGAAGGATGCATTATGTGAAGTGGGAGGCTGCCTTTTGTTCGGGGAGAGAGTTGTTATACCAAGTGCTCTCCGGCAACGATGCTTACGCCAATTACACCATGGCCATCCAGGCGTACAACGCATGAAATCATTAGCGAGAAGCTACGTTTACTGGCCAATGCTTGATAAAGAAATCGCGGAGCTTGTAGCAACCTGCAACGCCTGTTCATTGGCAGCTAAGTCACCACCACGTTCTAGTCCAGTACCATGGCCCGAAGTAACCACACCATGGCAACGCGTCCATGTTGATTATGCTGGCCCCATAGACGGTAACTCCTTCTTGATTGCAGTCGACGCCTTCTCAAAATGGCCTGAGATTATAAGGACTGTCAGCACAACGTCGACAGCGACCATACGTATCCTGAGAAGAATGTTTGCACGTTATGGTATGCCAGTTACCCTAGTCAGCGATAATGGTCGTCAATTTACAAGTGCAGAATTTGAGGAGTTTTGTACATGCAACGGGATTGAGCATCTCACATCCGCCCCGTTCCAACCGCAATCTAACGGGCAAGCTGAACGTTTCGTAGATACGTTCAAACGCGCGATAGGCAAAATCTCTAGCGATGGAACTACCATTGAGGATGCACTTGAAATATTCCTCCAAACATATCGGGCCACGCCAAACCCACAAGCACCAAATAGTAAAGCGCCAGCAACGATAATGTTCGGAAGACAGATTCGTACATGTTTAGAGCTGATTCGACCAACTCCTAAACACGATAAAGAGATCGATAGTGAACAACGACGTATTTTTGTCCCAAACGATTCTGTTTTTGCCAAGGTTTACTCGCGAAACGGATGGAAATGGAAGCCAGGAAAGATCCTTGGTAAATGTGGAAGCGTAATGTATCGCGTTATGACTGATGATCGGAGAATAATACGGAGCCATGTAAACCAGCTTCGACGACGGAATTATAATGAGCAGCATACACCTAATCAGCGTATTTTGCCGCTGCACATCCTTTTAGAGGAGTGGAATCTAACATCATCACCGCCATCATCTACATCTGGTCCATCGTCATCGTCAAAACAGCAGTCATCGTCATCGTCCAAACAGCAGTCATCGTCATCGTCCAAGCAGCAGTCATCGTCATTGTCCGAACAGCAGCCATCGTCATCATCTACGTCCCAATCGTCAGCGTATGAGATCGTGCCAGCGTCATCGTCTTCAGTATCTCCTATAAGCAACCGCATCCCTCGAGAGACGCACGAGATGGAAGCACAGCCGGTACCACCACCACGCCGCTCCTTTAGAGATAAAAAAGCACCGCGTCGGTTCGACCAGTACCTGCTGTATTAAAAGGGGGGAGATGTTATGGGCGATAACGGCAACCTGGTTGTCCTATCATTGGGCTCGCAATGATGAGCGATCATCATTGAGTGATGCCGCACAGCGAGGATTGAAGAGTGCCCGAGCACGATCGATCCGACGATCATCAAGTATGACCCGCCGCCTGAGGTCACGGGAGTTCGCGTCTTCTGTATCCGACCGCCGATCCGGGTAGACGTGCCGTTTTTCGTCTCTGCGTTTTAGTGTGTTATAATGTGTAATTCGTTCTTTACAATAAAAGTGTGTTAACGTTTAAACCACAACAGAATGTATCATCACAGAGTCCGGGAGGATCGGCTACGCCGTAAGTCCGGCGATACCTCTAGCATCGTAGCGTGCACAGCATCACTTTTGCCGGCTTCAACGTCGTCCACGGCCTCCACTACGTCGTCCGGGGTAACTACAGTAATTTCTTCGGTGGCGACGGTAGGAAAAACCACATGGAATGCAACAGTGGTGCCCATGGTGGGAATGGCCACGGCCTCCTCAACGTCGTCGTCGTCGTCGTCGTCGTGCTTAGGAGTCGGCTCACTCGGTATTGCCGGTCTGACGGGTTTCTCCGGAGTGCTAGGTTTTAGCATCCTCCTCGCGTTCGCCGCTGGCGAGGTGCCCAGTGCTGCCGCCATGCTATCGGCATTATCCCGTCGGAGCCGTCGCCTTCATCCTACTCATCAATATCATGTCCGCACTGACGGCTACCGTTAGAGGGAACATCGGTTGCCCGATGGCTGCCGTGGTGGGACCCGCCTTTACACAACTCCGCTACAGTCGTCGTCCTCGTCATATTGTTGTTTGAGCTCGGGCTCCAGCGGTAGCGGCACTGCAAGCACATCGAACAAAAGGCTCTGTATCTAGCAGTACACACTTTTATAAGCTTCATGTGGCAAATCTGTGGACATCAGACGAACAAAAAGAAACAGGTAAAATGTTACTGCTATTTCGACGGGGACATGCGCAGTTTCGATTAAAAAATGATTGTATTTGTGTTGCCGATGATTACCTCGAACGCTGTGGTATGTTGTCTTCATCTGCTATAAAATTGAATAGATAAAATCAGTTCTATACTTCAGTAGTATCGACGAAGGCATGGCTCTTTCGATTCGTGCAAAGCTTACCCGTTCGATCCACCGGACGCGATTGAGTTTGTGTTGCCGATGGTTGATTCGATCTACATGTTGTCATATTCTCTGCTATAATTAAAACATTAATTATTTTCGCAAACTACAACGACTAAATAAGACGTTTGACTGGAATGTGATACTCACTTTGTTCCTCTACGAAAATTATTTGCCGATGTTGCTGATGATGGTGCTCATCCAGATCTGCCTGTTTGTAAGTGTCTACCTTGAAATAGGCGTCACATAACAAAACGCATCGAGATTCGTAAACGTAGCCTAGCGGCAATAGAGACCAGAGCGACTAAACGTATGGCCCCAATTGGGCTCAGCAGCAAACAGCTTTAGCCTGAATGACGCGATGGGATATCAGACGGAGTACGGTAGAAGATCGTTTTCCCAACGCCGACCCAGTTACGTAGTTCGTCTCGAAATGTCCATTTCGATCTGTACGATATGTAGGTACGATAGGTAATCTAGCGGGATCAGTTGCTACCATTGTAACCCCTATCCGGGAAACCGATAGTACAAGATCTATCTTATGCCACCAACAAACGTGTTCGTTTTCCATGTTTACTCTGTCAGCAACTAGGTAATGCTGGGGTTAACATGAAAATTATCCAACGAAATCTAGACACGCGTGGACTATACCTGTCATTTTCATCTCACATAAGAATCAATCCGCCGTCCTCGTTGCGCTCCTTGATGAAGCTGTAGTAGTGCCCACCGTCGGCATTGCCCGTGTGCACGCGAAAACTCGTACAGCAGCCGGAAAAACTCTAATAAATGTCGCAAATGTGTGTTGTGGCAAGGTGCTCCATTAGATTAGCGACTTGATGAAGCGTGTCACGCACGATGCGTTCCCGATGATCTCTTTTCCATCGACGTCCGTTTCCGCCTTCAGATACAGAGCGCAGTGACGTTTTCTAGATGAACAAAAGGGGGTAAGGAGGAATGAATGTAAACGATTGTTGTCTTCCACAGCTCCCTTCACAGATTTACGCAAAGCGCTGAATCACGTGAATGACAAGCCGCTGGAATATTTGGCGGACCATCTCGTTCGGGCATTAGATCAGCACCTGGACGGGCCTCCACGGTTTGGCCGACATGTGGCTGACTGGCGTTGAACATTTTCGTTAGCAACCCCGTCCAGAGATCTGAGATGAAATCTTGTCCACCAAGGGAAACGGATAAACCCGATAAAATAACCCTTCTTGGCGTGAATAAACGGTTCGATAAACAACGACAGTGCACTGCGATTCACGTGATGCCCGGCAGCACCAGGAGAAGCTTTCTTATGTGTCCACAGATTTGCCACATGAAGCTTATAAAAGTGTGTACTGCTAGCCTTTTGTTCGATGTGCTTGCAGTGCCGATACCGCTGGAGCCCGAGCTCAAACAACAATATGACGAGGACGACGACTGTAGCGGAGTTGTGTAAAGGCGGGTCCCACCACGGCAGCCATCGGGCAACCGATGTTCCCTCTAACGGTAGCCGTCAGTGCGGACAGGGATGATATTGATGAGTAGGATGAAGGCGACGGCTCCGACGGGATAATACCGATAGCATGGCGGCAGCACTGGGCACCACGCCAGCGGCGAACGCGTGGAGGATGCTAAAACCTAGCACTCCGGAGGAACCCGTCAGACCGGCAACACCGAGTGAGCCGACTCCTAAGCACGACGACGACGACGACGGCGTTGAGGAGGCCGTGGCCATTCCCACCATGGGCACCACGATCGAATGTATGGAAGAAGAGGCTGTTGCAATCCATGTGGTTTTTCCTACCGTCGCCACCGAAGAAATTACTGAAGTTACCCCGGACGACGTAGCGGAGGGCGTGGACGACGTTGAAGCCGGCAAAAGTGATGCTGTGCTCGCTACGATGCTAGAGGTATCGCCGGACTAACGGCGTAGCCGATCCTCCCGGACTCTGTGATGATACATTCGATGGTAGCGGTGGCGGTAGTGGCGATTGTTGTGGCCTAGCGGTACCTTCTTTCTTATTATCTTTATTACATTTACTTAGATTATTACTTCCACCATCGATTATATCTAAAACAAATCAGAACGCACTTCTCCGCACAACAACACTTCGAGACTTATTATGCTAGTGCGCAGATTGACATGTTTTGATACGCATATTGACAATTGTATCGACTTATGCACTATGTGCTAGCTGCGCAGAAGTTTGGTCAAAAACTATTTACGAGCAATGAGACGGTAATATAATGAGACTGAATAATTATTGCAACAACCATTTGCTGCGATAAACAATAAGTTTCCCAGAAGTACGAACTTAATAAACAAGTCGTACTTTTGCACTTCTTAAACCATAAGACAGCAAATTTTACCAAGTATTATTTTTGACCAATTCGCTTCGTGTTGATCTCAGAGTGCGATACGTAAGAAGATGGCGGAAGGCGCACACAATGAAACAGAGATTATGGTAGCTGACATGACGGCGAAGCAGGCAATGTTGATTACTCGCGCGCCATCTAGATTCACTTTTGTGCATTACTTCAATTTTGCTCAGCATACTGCTTCCAACATTGGCCACTGATCCAGATTGGCGCTAAAATCCTTAGAAGTTATGAGTATGACTTCTGGAGAGAAAAAAGTCCTGAAAGAAGTCATAATCATTCCTAGTGTGGCTGGCTGGGTACTCTATACCATACACAGTACTAAATTCAACGACAAATTTATCGAGAAGCTGTGCTGTTTCTGGCCAATGTGCCTTATATACAACAGAAGAAAATAATGTAATGGCACAGAAGTAAAGCATAAAATGGTTGTATTCAGAATCAGATATCCTTCCTTTCAAAACAACCACACTGCTGTAGTGGAGAAAGTTGGAAAGCTCGGTACCTTTCCAGCGAGGCAATAATTCTATTGTGGGAAATATTTCCCACTACGAATTAAACGAAACGCGATACAATTTTAGGCTGCGTCGTAGCGCCAAAATTACAATTTATTTTCCCGTTCTCTTTTGCACAATTCGTTCCAAAAAGGCCATCTTTCCCTTTGCCGGCCCTTTTATATCCATCCCTGTAGGGATGGTGGTGCCTATTTCGGAACGTTCCCCACTCCCGGACTTAGGACTTAGAATTGGGGAACGCGATCGGGCTGTCAGCTCGTCAATGTTTTGACATCGTCTCCCCAAACACTCGTGCGCCTCGCTCGTTTGTTTTCGTTCTGGCTGTCATCCCGATCCCGTGTCTGACTGTGTTGGGCAGGTAGGTGTCGACTTTAGTGGAAAATACTAACTTCGTTCCCCCTTTTAGTCTTCGGATGTCCTGCCGGATACGTCTAAAACGGCAAATTTCGTCGCCGGGCGCTCCAGAATTCCGTTGGCCGTCCTCACGCTTGCTCGCCTTACTTGCCCGTCCTTCGACCGGATCACGCCTACCACACGTCCCCTGGGCCAGGTGTTCCGGGGTAGGCTCGCGTCGACGACAACCACCACGTCTCCTTCCTCGATTGGGCGAACCGGCTTGAACCACTTCGTGCGTCGGGTAAGCGTGGGTAAATAATCAGCTGTCCATTTCCGCCAGAACATGTCGGCTAGCAGCTGTGATGTTTTCCAGGATGCCTTCAGGGCTGCTTCGCTGTCGTCACGGATGGTGGGCGGGCTGTCCCCGCTCGGGCTTCCCAGGAGGAAATGGTTCGGCGTTAATGGTGGTTCTGAAATGTCATCCAATGACAAATAGGTTAATGGCCGTGAATTTATCACCATTTCAATCTCCGCTAGCGCTGTGGTCAGAATCTCGTCGGAAGGATGCCTCGGGAGACGTAGCGCGACGATATTCTTCTTCACCGACTGAATCAGCCGCTCCCAGCATCCTCCAAAGTGCGGCGCTCCGGGTGGATTGAACTTCCAGGTCATCTCCGGCGACGTAAACTCCTCCAACAACTGCGCACGATCAACGTTTCTCCAGCCTTCCTTCAACTCTCTCGACGCTCCAACAAAGTTCGTGCCGCAATCGGATAACATTTCCACCGGCGCCCCACGTTTGGCAATGAACCGTCGGATGGCCAGGATACACGATGACGTCGTCAGCGAGTGTGCCACTTCGAGGTGGATTGCACGTGTAGTCAAGCAGGTAAACAGGACCCCCCACCTCTTCTCTACTCGTTTGCCAACAGCCACCGTCAGGGGTCCAAAGTAGTCGACGCCAGTGAACGTGAAGGCGCGTCGGTGCACTGCCAACCTTTCCATCGGAAGATTTCCCATCTCTGGCGGAACTGGCGCTGCGTGGTGAACTCTGCAGTGCTGGCATCTTTGACGCACGCGATTGAACTCCGAACGTAGACGCGGGACATGGAACCTCTCGCGGATCGCGTTCATCGCTGCTTGGTGGTTTAGATGATGGTAACGTTGGTGGTAGTGTTCCACCAACAGAGTGGCGACTCGGTGGCTCCGCGGTAAGATAATTGGGCGCTTGGTGTCCTCGCTGATCCACGGGCATCCTACTAATCGTCCCCGGGATCTCAGCAGGAGGTTCTCGTCTAGTTCCGGCGACAATTGATACAAAAGGCTATCCTTATTTACCACTGGTTTCAGCTCCGTATTCGTTCCCATACTCCGCAGTCGTTTGATTTCCTCGGGAAATGCCTCATGTTGGATCGAACGTAGGATGATTCTCTCCGCTCGCTGCAATTCTTCCCTGGTAAGTGGGCTACCGTTCTTCCGATCTTTTTTAGCTCGTAGGTCGAACACGAAGCGGACGATGAAGCCCACGGTCCTGAGAAGCATTCTCCACTGCGAGAAACGATCGAACTAGATTAGCGGCTCCTTCGTGACGTGGTGTAGCAGCGTTACTCGAACTTCTTCGGACGTCTCCCCAGCATCAACCTCTTGTCCGGGCCACGTTTCGGATGGCTGCCACAAAAATTCGGGACCGCGGAACCACTGGCTGGACTCGTCCAAATTCGGGTCCCGCTGCCACTTCGTTCCGAGATCAGCAACGTTAATCTTCGTTGAAATCCAGCGCCAGTCTTTTACGATAGTGTGCTCCAGAAGTTCACCAACGCGGCACGCCACAAATTGACTGTAACGTCGGTGATCGGAGCGTACCCAGCATACGACATTGCGGGAATCTGTCCAATAGAAGACGCGCTCAATCCGGATTCGATGAAACTCCCGGATGCTCCTAGCCAGCCTCGACCCAAGGACTGCCGCTTGTAGTTCGAGACGCGGAATCGGCGTATGTCTTAGATTTGCCACGCGAGTTTTGGACCCTACAAATGCGCATTCGATGGAATTGCCTTCTTCGAATCTGAAATACGCTACCGTGGCCATGGCATTTTCGCTGGCATCGCAGAAGACGTGTAGTTGTGCGTGTTCGTAACGATCGGATGTGAGAAGACGGTAACATCGAGGAATTTTGACCTTTGTGACGTCGGGCAGTACTGCAAACCATCTTTGCCATGCTTCGGCAACATTCCCGCTGATTTGATGGTCCCAATCAATTCCAGAGCGCCAAATTTCCTGAAGGAGAATCTTAAGAAAAACTAGGAAGTTTCCGATCAACCCGATAGGATCGTAGATCGACATCCACGTACGGAGCACTTCACGTTTCGAAGGGAGCCTCTTCCCGGATAAGATAGATGCATCATGCTTGGGGGACAGTCGGAATGTAAACGAGTCGGTAGTCGTATCCCACCACATGCCTAGTACTTTTTCGACGTGGTTGTCCGAGCCCATGTCGATAATTAATCCGCTAGCCGATTGGTCTCCCCGTAAACGAGCCACTACCGCGGATGAATTAGAGGTCCAATTTCGAATTTCGAATCCTCCTCGCGCGTGTATGCGACGCACCTCTTCGGCCAATGCTACCGCTTCCTCCTCCGTCTCCACGCTAGCCAGCATATCGTCGACATAGTGCTCCTCTACGATGCATTCGGCGGCTCTAGGGGACTCCAGCGCAAACCGGTTGGCGTTAAGGTTCTTAACGTATTGCGCACAACTCGGGGAACATGTTGCGCCAAACGTCATAACGGTCACGGCGTATACGCTGGGTGTCGTGCCTTTAACATCTTCGTGGTCCCAGAAGATGAGTTGTGAACGCTGGTCCTCCGGTCGTATCAACACCTGATGAAACATTTCACGAATGTCGCCAGTGACTGCAATGCGGAACTCGCGAAACTTGTATAGCACGGCCAGGAGGTTCGTTAGCAGCTGGGGGCCTGTAAGGAGATATGTATTGAGGCTTACCCCGTTCACTGCAGCCGCCGCGTCGAACACCATCCGGATCTTCCCCGGCTTGCTTATATTGGTGACTGGAAAGATTGGTAGAAACCAGTCTCTAGACCCCCTTCGTTCCAGCTCCTCCGAAGACATTCGCCTGATGTATCTCTTTTGCTCGTAGTCTATCATTTTCTGCTTTACTGCTGTCGCTAATTCCACGTCCTTCTCCATTCTCTTTCGTAAGCACGAGTACCGCCGGAGTGCCATGGCGCGATTCGACGGAAGGCGTACATCGTCAAATTTCCACAAGAGGCACGTTTCGAACTTTTCTCCCTGTTGTTTCGTTTCTGCGGATAGAAGCTGCAACGCGCGCTCGTCATCTTTCGAACGCAGCGTAATCGAAGGTCCCACCCCTATGGATTCCAGGGTGAAGAAATTCCTCACCGCTTGATCGAGCCCGTCTTCTCCTGCGGACCAGCAAGCACATATGTGGAAACTGCTAAATTTGTTGCCCGTGTCCCTGTACTGGCGCGATCCGTGACAAGGCCCGAACACCGTCCATCCGAGACGAGTTTTTGTGACGATAGGCTGGTTCTTGTCCCCATTAGCAGTGCGCAGTGGCTGGCCTAAGTCCCAGTTGTCGATGCCGATTAGGATGCGCGGCTTCACCTTATGGTTCGTACGTCAAGGGTAGCCCCCGAAGGTACGGGTAGCGTTCCTCGAGGTCCGACATCGCTATCGTTTGTTCCGGGAGCGCCAAGCTGCGTAAGGTGTGGACCTTCGGCATAATGTAAGACTGGTTCCGTTTTCCTCGGCCAGACACTCGTAGCGAGAGACGATGGGACTCGTCTTCCTGGCGTTCCGTCTCCCCTGTCCATCGTAGGCAGAGTGGGTTGGGCGTACCGACGAGACCCAATTCGTCCACTAGGCCTTGTTCAACGAAGGTTGATGACGATCCTTCGTCAAAGAACGCGTAGGTATCGACATGCACGTCTTTCCCGTACACCGTTACGGGTATGTACCGGAAAAGTACGACGGATTGACCTCCCGTGTGCGTGTTGCAGCTTTCTCCCGTCCGGATTGGCGCTGGCTCAGATATGTCGTCGTGCAAGAACTAGTGGTGTGGTGAGCTACATCCGTGTTTCCCGCACGGCGTTCGAATTCGACAGCGATTGTGGTGTCGATTTAGGCATCGCCGACAAATCCCACGTTCCCTCACAATCGACCACCGGCCTTCGACGTCGAGTTGAATAAACTTCCGGCAGTTCGGGAGCTTGTGTCCGGCATCGTGGCATATCGTGCATACGTGACCCTTCGTCGTCGAAGGGAGTGGTGGCGTGTCGGTGCTGGAAGAGATATCGTGTGTGTTTAAACGGCTTACCTGGCCGCGACGATTTTGTGCCGTTCCCCTAGGGTCGTCCAGGGTGACCGACAGACTCGATGCCCTCACTAGCCGTTTCAGCCATCTCTCCAGGTCGGCCAGTGTAACGCACGCCAAGTCTAACCGGTAGTCGTTCCACCGTAACCGCTCCGTCGGGGGCAGCTTCTCCACGATCTCGTGTAACATGGTCGCGTTACACTCAAACTCCTGCATCCCGCACGCTCTTACGGTGGCACATATATTCAGAATCGCCACACTGAATTTCACCAGCGTCTGAGGGTACTCCGCGTTCGGTGAAGGCATTCGTCGTACGCGGCGGACCAGTGAATGGACGATCAACTCCGGCCGTCCGAAAAGTGTCCTCAATAATTCAATCGCGTCATCCAAACACGAAGGAGCGATAAGGAGATAACGCACCGCCTCGAGTGGTTCCCCTGTCAGCGCCCGTTGTAAGCGCAGAAGATTTTCGTCCGGGGAATAGCCGCACAGTGCAGTCGAACGTCGGTAGTTCGAAATAAACATTGCCCATTCCTCCGGTGCCCCGGAGAAGGTGGGTAAGTCCCGGCTGGTGGCCTGTCGGGAAGATACCTGACTCGCGTTAAGTGTAGTGTGTTGTGCCGCGTGGTCGTAAACTGTGGTTCCAGAGTGATACGGCATTTCGGGCGCTGGTGATCCCGTGGGCCGGTAATGGTTCAAACCCGCCGGTGGAACTGTAGGAAAGCCCCATCTTGTTGCCTCCGGTGAAGCGTTGGTCATCTGCGGCGTCGGGGCGCCCGCCATTGCGAACGAGACCGAACGTCCCGTCGTTCGCGTCGAAACGTTCGCCATTCTACCTTGCGTAGATGTATTGGTCATTGCCCCGGTGACCGTATGATCGAACGTCGCTCTTACGATCAGCTGGTCGCGCGACGCACCCACACCAAAACATCTCCCGTACGGTGCCGACGCGGAGACGTTCGTTGACCCAAGCAAGGGGTCGCTAACCATCGTTTGGCGGGCTGGTTCCGTCGACGGTGGGTATCGTATCGTTGAAGCGCCCGAGGGCATCTCCGTCGGAAAGGTGCAATTTCTTCCACCGGTGATGATCGCCGCCCGCTCTAATTCCAGGAGCTGAAGCTGGCTCGTTATTTCCCTGAGCCGCTCCGCGCTGCTCCCCTCTCTCATTCGTTCGCTAGGTGATACTGTCGTCGAGTTCGCCGAGGGAACGAGGATATCGGTCACCCGTCCCTCCGGCTCGTTCACCGCCACTTGCCGCTGTTCGGTGCACACTGTGTCGTCCAACGCCACTTGCCGCTGTTCGCTAGACTTCTCGACCGGCATTATCACTCGCGGATGATAAACTTGTAATTTTGGAATGTGGGAAATATTTCCCACTACGAATTAAACGAAACGCGATACAATTTTAGGCTGCGTCGTAGCGCCAAAATTACAATTTATTTTCCCGTTCTCTTTTGCACAATTCGTTCCAAAAAGGCCATCTTTCCCTTTGCCGGCCCTTTTATATCCATCCCTGTAGGGATGCTGGTGCCTATTTCGGAACGTTCCCCACTCCCGGACTTAGGACTTAGAATTGGGGAACGCGATCGGGCTGTCAGCTCGTCAATGTTTTGACATCTATTGAACGGGGTTTTCGGTGAATTTCCGAGGGAAAGCGAAGATTGTCTAGCAATGCATTAATTTCTAAACAAGTATCATGGGACCATTTGGTGCAATTGCCCATCTTTCCGAACATCCATCCTTTCAACATTTTTGTTTGTGACCCCAAGATCAATTAAATGCAATCGATCAGCGATCACAACGTCCTTGATTACGTCAAATCTCGGTATTTCTAGAAGAGGGGTCCTTTCTTTGTGATGACCTATGTACACATCCATTGATCTGAATTCCTCGTCAGTGCGTTGTTGAGCATCTACACCTCTGAAAAATAATCGATGACTGGCTCTACTGTATTCGCCCTTAACAACACATTTCTGACATCCATGTTTCCCGTTAAAGTTGATCACTCCTGAAATAGAACGTTAAGCTTGATATGTTATTGGTTTCATAATGAATTTTCAGTGCATACCTTTAATGAACGAACGAGCTGGCGAATCAGCGATGAATGCACGAACATGTACCCTAATTTCCGTTCCTGCAATGATGATGCCATTATCACTTAGAGTGATCAGTTTGTCTACCAGCGGCCTCAGATATTCTTCTAAAATTGATGGTTTAGATGGCCCGCAAAAAATTCCAATTACAAGACACGGCACCTCCGGCGTCTCCCAGATGTTCATCAATATTGGCCAGAATTGAGTCGGCCCACTGTTATGGAGAGGAAGTCCATCAATCGACACATTTATTGAAATGTTTGGATCTGTTGGTTGAACATGACTAAAAATGTGAAGGTTATTAAATACTTTTGCTTGCTTTTGGCAGCGAGAGAGTTTTGCTAATGTCTTTCAACAATGTTTATAAATACTAACCCATAGTATTCTTGTAGACACTTTCCTATGCCATGATACCATAGTTGTCTTCCAGTTATGGGTACAATTTGTTTGCTTGCTGGTCCATTCTTATATGTACCCAGTAACGTACGAGCATCTTTGGGAAACCGATACGGTGTGAACGCATTCAATATTGGAAATAATGTGTTCTTGCGCTTATTTTGGGATCAGTTTCGGATTTTTCTGGTTTCTTTAATAGTTACCGAACAGCAGAAGTGTAGAGTAGCGAAGAGAGAAGGAATTCGCTTATCGCGGCTTTATTTATAAATTTCTTCTGTGGGTCCGAACCCAGTTCCTAGCCCGGGCGAAATTGTAGCGGGCGAAATTCCACTAACCATAATGGCTGACGCAATGTTTACTTTTTACTTAGCTTGTGTTCGATCATCCTCCAACCCCTTGACGTACGTCAATACCTAATCGGCATGTGTTGACTCGATCTCGCTACGTCCGACATGGGTAACAGCGGACGAGAATTCATCGCCGCTTCGATCTGGTGCAGGACGGTGATGTAGCCCTCGTAAGGCAACTTTGTGCTGCCTAGCTGACGAAGAGGTGTCTTTTGGCCGTCTTCACTGCTGCTTCCCATAGTCCACCAAAGTGCGGGGCCCTCGGCGGGCTGAAGTGCCAAGTGATACCCATCTCCGCGCAATTCGAGATGATGGTGTTGCGTTGCTCCTCATCGCGGAACATTTCGAATAGTTCGCTTAACTCACGTGCTGCGCTCTCGAAATTTTTCCGTTGTCCGAGTAGATATGCGACGGACGTCCTCTTCGCGATGCAAATCGTCGTAGTGCAGCCAAGAAACCAGCGGTGGTCAAATCACCCACAAGTTCGAAGTGAACAGCTTTCGTGGCAAAGCAAACGAACGGAATCGGTATGCAAGTTATGAATCGGTCGCAAGTAGATTGGTCCGGCATAATCCACTCCGATGATCGAAAACGATCGACTTGGTGTGATTCGCGATGATGGTAACTGCCCAATTTGCTGCTGCGCTAGTGTTGGCTGCTGACGAATGCATCGGAAGCAGTGTCTCACAACGCCTTTCACTAGGTGACGTCCGTCGAGTGGCCAATATTGCTCGCGAATCTGGGAAAGCAACAATCTTCCGCCACCATGTATGAGCTCCAGGTGAAGATGTTCTGCGATACGGCGTGCGAAGATGTGTTTTTTCGGCAGGAGAATTGGGTGCTTCGATTAGTAAGGCAGCTTCGACAGCTGGAGTTAGTTCGAAGGGAGGCCTAGGTAGTAGCTTGGAATAGATACCACTTGTAGTCAAGCGGAGCAAAAAATCGGCTAGGCTAACTGTCGTCGTTCTGAGCTACTTGCGCAGCTGAAGAAGTCGTGCTGAACGAGCACAACCGCTTCCCGACCAGGCCGCCACAGCAACATCTACAACTCACAGTGCGGATACTCAGTCGTGACGTGGTCCTCGATCTCATGATAATCGCACAGTCGACCGTATTCTCGATGTCGCAGAGGTTCGGATCATTTATGTTAGCGAACAGCATCCAGAAGGGGGTGTGAGTTTTCTGCGCGATGAACACGGTCATGCTGCCGAAGCGGGTCACACCGTGCTCGAAGCCGCCTCCTGAGCTCCTTGTGCGGGTCGTGCGAGTTGATCTTGCACAGGATGTATTTGTCGCAGTGCGGGTTCGCGATTGCCTGCCGGAAGCGCGATGCATCTTTCGATCACCTGTGGCGGAGAAGCAAAGAAGCGCGTTGAGTGGTAAAGAGCAGCGGCAAACAAATGCGTACCTTCAAGTTAACCTCCAAGTTGAGCGTATCCGTTAGCTTGTCGGTCATCTCCGTGACGTTGTACTGCTGCAAGAACTGTTTGACCTTGCCGAGCTTCAGCAAGTCCTTCACATAGTTAATGACGGTCTTCACGTAATGTACCGACGAGATCTTCACAGTCCGGAGGTGCTTCGACACGTGATCGATCAGATTGGAGATCGTTTCACTCGGCCGGTTGATATCGAGGAAAGTCTTTGCACACAAAGCAGCGTACACCACAATAACGATTACTCACCTCTGGTACACAACCGGGTGGCGATGTAGATGACCCACTCGGCTAGGTAGATCGTGTCCGTTTTGATCCAGCGCCGTCGAACGATTGGTTATGCAGCAACTGGAATAGTTGTAGTACAGCTTGCCGTGAAAATCTTTGTAGACGGTGAGCAAGCCCAGCTTTACCCAGAGCGCTCCGGCCAGCTTGGACTGCATGAACTGGTTCCACATGATGTTGTCCACGAACGGCGGTAGTACCCATGAGTGGTCCTTGTGCTTTTCCTGGGCGCGCTCCATCTCGGGTCGGGAGAACGACTGTAACGCTTTCACGGCCAGCGGAACCAGATTGAAGAGCCTGTCCGCCCCTCTACCCTGCGCCGGCTGGTCGTGGTCGGCACTGTTGTGGCAAGCTAGCTCGAGGTTATCGTCAGCATCGTGCCCACCAGCGGGTTCGAACCTTGTTCTAGCGAAGCCCTCCGTTTCTGGGACTTTCCGCCACCAGCCTGCTGATGACAGCGGACAAGTTCCTCTGCCTGTTGATAAGAATTTATGCCAAAGAACGAGTCGCTGGGATAGGGAATGATGTTTGGCAGAGATGAACTGCTTCTGTTGATTGTCTCATCCATGTCTGTGTTGGACTATAGAAGATCGACGTTGCGTTTATTTTGCACTAGCTGATTTACCCGATTTCTTACGGGTTGACATAAGGCTCTTTCGAAATGTTTATAGTTTAACGCATATTTTCAAACATAATGAATGTTGATGTTGAATTTTAACTCGTTTCCACCATCAAGGTCTAATTTATAATTTGGAGATTTGGCTGTTCTAAAGAGCTTCTTCAAATTGTACATCCATGTTGTGTTGCATCTGAATGTGTAAAGATTTGGTCAATCGTATATTCTAAACGTGCGTCATGGGGTGGCGTCTTGGCGGTATCTAACGTATACTCATGCATCCCGGGTTCGTGAAAATGTTTCCATCATCAAGGTACTCAATTTTAGCGTACATTACTACGATGAACTGATGAAACAGCTGTCTGCAATTGTTTGATCCAGTAAAACCTTGATGGACTTAACCAACGCATAACATTCATGCAGCATTTTGAAGTTCAAGGAACATTGTTGCTTGTGTTTAAAAATAAAAAGACCATGTTTCGGTTTTTGTTTCCTGGTTTCCAATTGAATATGATTGAACACGTTTCGATGCTTCCTAAGACGATGATAATAAAGATCCTATCGATGTATATAAAAATGACTTTGTGTTATTGGGCCGGTAATATGGTGAGTGGAAGAAATTCATTCTCCCTCGCAAAAGATATAAGAATAATAATTAGTATAATAGCATTGCACCCTTCTTCAATTTAAAGCAACGCGCATTGCTCCAACATTTCGGCAAAAAAACCGAATGTTAATGGAGAAGAAGAGTCTTTCAACGCAAGTCCTATGTCCACTCAAAAACCGAGAAAGTCTATGTTACTGTAAGTCTCTCACTTAGAAGCCGCTTTTTCCGCAAAACATCACTTTCCCCGAGCAATGCCTGGCAAAGAAAAAGTTAGTTTTATGATAAATCCATGAAAACCCATGACATCTCACGATGCCATACTGCCCCAGCAGATCGCGTCCTTTACGCTCCAATCGCGTGATACCGTACCTTAATCTTATGATTTACTCACACCTGCAACAAAACTATTTACAGTTCCCTGTTCCAAGCCATTCGCAAATCATTGAAAGGGGATGGGACTGAAACAGTCCAATGTCTCGGCTTTAGGGTCAAGTATGTCGAGTAGTTTCTGAGAAATATTTTTTTCTAATTTTTTTAACAAAAACGTACATTGGAGGGGTGGGAGGAAATATGTTTTGGGGAAAAAGACTACAAATAATGATATTTGGTAATATTGTCCTCCTTCGTGCCAAGTTTGGTGCAAATCCTTCGAGTAGTTTCTGAGTATTAATTTTTTCCGCTATTTTGAAGAGATAGGTGTATGGGAGGGATGGGGAGGAAGTTTGGTTTTGGGGAAAATGACTTTAAATTATAATATTTGGTAATTTGGTAATATTGTCCACCTTTGTGCCAAGTTTGGTGCAAATCCATCGAGTAGTTTCTGAGAATTAATTATTTTCCGCTATTTTGAAGAGATAGGTGTATGGGAGGGGTGGGGAGGAAGTTTGTTTTGGGGAAAATGACTTCAAATTATAATATTTGGTAATATTGTCCTCCTTCGTGCCAAGTTTCGTGCAAATCGATCGAGTAGTTTCTGAGAATTCAATTTTTTCCGCTATTTTTAAGAGATAGGTGTATGGGAGGGGTGGGGAGGAAGTATGTTTTGGGGAAAACGACTCCAAATAACATAATCCGGTAATATCGTCCATCTTTGTGCCAAGTTTGGTACAAATCGATCCGGTAGATTTTGCGTGATGCGAGCACATACATATATATATGCATACAAACATAATTACATTCATTTTTATTTATAAGAAGAAGAAGAAGAAGAAGAAGAAGAAGAAGAAGAAGAAAGAAGAAAGAAGAAAGATAAGAAGATTCGCCACGAGCGAGAATGTTTGTATCGTATTATCGTATCGTAGGTTTATGTTAAAGGTGCTGTTAAAAACTGTAATAAGATAGGTTCCTGGCAACACTGGCAGGTGACAGCGGTGGTTGCGGTAGCAATCTGACAGACAGACTTAAGCAGAAGCTGGAACTGGGCGGATCGGCTGAATTAAGAAATAGCAATAAACTCAGTATATAGATAATTAATACATGGTGTCAGAAGTTAAAAACGAGCCGACTTCGATTAAAAGCTCTTATTATCGGAAAAAGAGTGTCGTTTGCAAAACAAACGTGTAAAGGTCGCGTACTGCGTGCAGCAAAGTGCAAAACACAAAATGGCTGTAAACCCATCGGATCGTTTGCCAAGAGCTTTAGACTCGACAAATTTGGCTAAAGAATGGCCAAAATGGAAGCAGCAGTTCAATATTTTCATGATGGCCACAGGCAAAATTAATGAGGGCGAAGAAAGCAAGATCGCAACCTTCTTGTGGCTTATTGGCGATCATGGGTTGGAGATATATAATACATTATTTCCCAACAACGGAGACATGAATACTATGTTTGGCGGGCAAACGTCAAAAAAAGCGCCAACTTCAGCCACCAGTGAACAAAAGGCTGATGAAGCTGCTGCAGCAGCAACAACTAGCATCGCTAAAAGAAGCATCACTTTGAATGACGTCATCAGTGCTTTTAATACATACTGCATTCCAAGGAAAAATCTGGCTGTCGAGGCTTTTAAGTTCAATATGATCGAGCAGAAAGAAAATCAACCATTTGCAGAATTTGAAACCATGCTAAGAACGCAAATGGCATTTTGTGAATTCGAGTGTGAAAAGTGTCATGCGTCCTACGCGAATAGAATGCTTCGTGATCGCTTAATAATTGGCATTCATGATAAAACTCTGCAGCTGAAATTGTTGGATGCCAAGGATGAACCGCTTAAGAACGTTGTAGAAATGTGCAAAACACATGAAGCTGCCTCAAAACATAAACAACTGTTCCAGAAACACGACGCACACAATGTAAACAGTGTAGAACTGCATACTGGGAATAAGGATGTGGCTTCCATCGAGCGTAGCGAGACTCGTAAAGTAAGCTGCTATAATTGCGGTCAACCATTCAACGGGAGTCATCGTCGCTATTGTCCAGCAAAGGATGTAACTTGTAGTAGCTGTGGACGACGAGGTCACTTCAAGAAGTTCTGCAAGGCACCGAAAAACAACAACCATACTGGTACGTCGGGAGAATCAACACGAGCATACGATGGTTCGAAGCAGAAAAATGACAAAAACGTTCATATGATTGCATGGTCTGAATCAGGTAACGTAAATAATGATAAAAGTGTTGTCATGGAAAATGTTAGGGCTTTACATAGGTTTTGTGATTCTAATTATAGAGTAAACTCCAATTCGACTAGAGAAGGATCAAATTACACATGGACTAAAAAATATCGTGTTCAGGACTGTTCCGTGGAATTCAAGCTTGATACTGGCGCTGACGTTAACTGCATTCCGATGAGGGTGGTGGCCGCATTGAATTTACCTTTGTTGAACGAGCAGTCGTTTAATGTCGTGGACTATAATAATAATAATATTAAAATACATGGCCAGGTTTGTCTAACGTGTGTTGATGAAGAAACAAATACATCACACTCAGCAAATTTCCTTGTTGTAGATAATTCTCTTCAACCTATACTGGGATTGGAAACATGTATTGAATTTGGATTATTGAAACGTGTGGCATCTTTGCAATCATTTCCATTAGACAGAGAAACTTTCATCCAATCAAATGTGGATTTATTTCAAGGTTTGGGAAATCTTCCAGGAACATGCACTATAGTACTTAAAGAAGATGCTACCCCTTCTTTACATTATAAAAAGCGCATACCTATCAGTTTGCATAATCGGTTAAAAGAGGAGCTCAAAGCAATGGAAACGCAAGGAATAATTAGCACTGTTGATTATCCAACCGATTGGGTAAACAATATGCAGATTGTTGAGAAACCGAATGGCTCTTTGCGCATTTGTTTGGATCCGAAGCCCCTGAACGCGTGCATTAAAAGGGAACATTTCTTAATTCCAAAATCAGAGGATCTTGTAAGTCGCATGGCAGGGAAACGTGTATTTACGGTACTGGATCTCAAAAATGGGTTTTGGCAGATGAAATTGGATAGAAAAAGTTCAGACTTAACAACATTTATGACACCGTTTGGTCGTTTTCGATGGAATCGTGTTCCTTTTGGGATCAGTAGCGCGCCTGAAATGTTTCAGCAGCGCATGGTGAAAGTTTTTGGAGATATTCCAGGAGTCGAAGTATATTTCGATGATGTAGCCGTGACAGGAAAAAATGTTGAAGAACACGATAAAACATTATCCATTGTCTTGGAAAGAGCCAGACAAAACAACATCAAATTTAATCCTGCAAAAACCCAGTATAGAACAAATGAGATCAAGTTTATGGGACACATATTGTCTGCTGGTCAAATAAGACCCGACCAGTCTTATATAAATGCAATTGTTGATATGCCCCGACCGAAGAATAAATCGGATGTTCTGCGTCTCCTCGGACTGCTCAAGTATATTGGCAAATTCATACCAAATCTATCCAAAAGAACCGCCTTATTGCGACAGCTCTCACGAAATGATGTCGAATGGTCTTGGACTGAGCAACATGACAATGAAGTTAATGATCTCATTGGGTCCATTACCAGTGCACCTGTGCTGGCAATGTTTGATGTTAAAAAATCTGTGGTAGTCCAAACGGATAGTTCAAAAGATGGCTTAGGGAGTGTGCTAATGCAAGAAGGAAAGGCCGTAGCATATGCGTCCCGTACACTGTCAAAAAGTGAACAGAAGTGGGCCCAAATAGAAAAGGAGCTGCTGGCCATTGTATTTGCTTGTGAACGTTTTCATCATTTCTTATACGGTCGTGAATTTACGGTTCAGTCGGATCATAAGCCACTTGAAGCACTAGTGAAGCGTGATATTGATGATGTGACACCGCGTCTGCAAAGAATGTTTTTATATTTGTTAAAATATCCTGGAATGTGTATTAAATACACACCTGGAAAAGAAATACTAATAGCAGATTGTTTATCGCGCGCACCACTTTTAGACAACAAAGAGTTCAGCCAGGAACTGTCAGGCATAATTCATACTGTATCTAGCAAAGTATGCTTATCACAAGATAATTATAACTACTATGTAGAGAAGTTGAAAAATGATGAGAGATACTGTCGAATAATTAAATATGTAAAAAATGGATGGCCATCATATCACAAACTGGATTCATTTGGACAATCTTTTTATAAACATCGTGACTTGCTACATTTTGAAAATGGATTGTTGTTCAAGGAACATAGACTGATCGTTCCCACAGTAATGCAGCCAACCATATCCAAATGGATCCATGCTCCTCACTTAGGAATAGAAAAAACTCTTGCCAGAGCAAGGTCTCAATTCTTTTGGCCTGGAATGTCTAAAGATATTACTGAAATTGTCAAAGCATGTAGTGTTTGTGAAAAATTCACAAGGAATCAACAAAAAGAACCTCTTTTACAGGACGTACCTCCTGACTATCCTTTTGAACGAGTAGGTATAGATTTATATGAATACGCTGGAAAAGATCATATCGTGTTAATGGATTCGTATTCTGGATATGTTATATCTAGACAACTGCATGAAAAGTCAATCAGATGCGTGATAGATGTATTAGAGGGCATCTTTTGTAATTATGGGTACCCGACTCAAATCAGGTGTGATAATGTGCCATTCAACTCAACAGCATTTATGTCGTATTGCAATGAAACCAACATTGTTGTGAACTTTTCTAGTCCAAGATACCCACAAAGTAATGGACTCGCCGAAAAAGGCGTAGCAATAGCTAAAAATATTTTAAAACGGTGCTATGAAACTGGAGACATAAAAATGTTTCAATACCATATGCTGGAATACAACACCACACCAGTTGCTAGTATGGGCCTTTCACCAGCGCAATTATTTTTCGGTCGCAGACTTAAATCTAGGCTACCAATATCTAGCGCATTGTTAGTACGGAATTATATTGATGAAAATTATGTCGCGACAAAGATAAAATCTAAACGCCAGTATCAGAAGGAATTTTACGATCGGTCCTCTAAAAATTTGCCAGCCCTTAACGTAGGAGATACAGTTATTTTTAAAAAGGGAGGAAAAGAATGGAGTGGTGGAAAAATTATACGTCAAGTTAACAGCAGATCGTACGTAGTCCAAGATAAATACGGAAATCATTTTCGAAGAAATAGAAGATTGTTAGTAAAAAGTACAAAATTAAGCCAAGAAAACAACGAAACAGTGCATTCAAAACCCGTTCATAACCTACCAAGTGCAGAAATCGATATTGCAGCATCATGCGGAAGAAATAGTTCTGACTTTACTGATAGACTGGAATCTCAGGCTGCGGGTTCTATAACAGACGTAGAAAGTGAATTTGAAATGTACTACACTGCTAGTGATTCAGACACATCAGAACACCAAGAGCAAGAAGGTAATAATTCGGAAGCGGATGAGCCATGTGTAAATACGCAATACGTAACAAGGAGCGGACGAGTTGTACGCCCTCCAGTAAAATTAAATATCTAGTTAGGATAGATTAGGAATAAAAAGAGTTAGGGTGTAAGAACACAGTTATTCACTTAGCTAGTATAAATAGGTTTGTAAATAATGTACATTAAAAAAAAAAAAAAAAAAAAAAAAAAAGAAAGCGTGTAATAAGATAGGTTCCTGGCAACACTGGCAGGTGACAGCGGTGGTTGCGGTAGCAATCTGACAGACAGACTTAAGCAGAAGCTGGAACTGGGCGGATCGGCTGAATTAAGAAATAGCAATAAACTCAGTATATAGATAATTAATACAAACAGCACATCAGTTAAAAAGGTATGACTCCACCGAATGATTACGAACTTCATACCGTAGGTTTTGGCGGCAGATAATAGGCACGAATGCGACCCGGAAGCTTAGACTGCCTGAAAAAAGGATGTGAAGTTTAACGGAATTAAATTAAATCAATTTACACGGATTAGCACGACAGGAAATCTGTATGCGATGGAATATTCTATTTTTTTTTTGCTAAAATTTCCTCTTTTGGGTTACCTTTGGCTTACGTACAACTGCAGTTAAACCATTTTACTCCTTCTTTCAACTTTTTTCCCCCTATATTTACCAATAGGAGGAGCTGGTTGAGACTTTTAGTTATCACGTTGACAGGATGAGGTGTTGCTTATCTAAAACGTAAAACGTAAATGTTTCACCTCGGACAAATTACCGACTCCAGTACAGGCACCATCTTCGGCCGCATGGGTATCGTTGGTGTTGGAAACGTCTTCGGCTACGTGCTGTTGCTATGCCTATCATCAGCGGAGTAGCTGCATTTGTTTGATCATCTTTCGTCGCTGAAAAAACCTTTTCAACCACCGTCGCAATGGTTCGGGGTATGGTCGAGGCTTCCAATACCTAATCGTACTCTAGGTGCAATTTCATATTCTCAACGAACATCATATACAAATCACACATAGTCGGATCGTTCACTTTGGTCAATGGATGGATGCGTCAGAATCTATCAGTAGCCCGCTAGGCGAAGTTGCATGCAAAACGTCCTACTTTTGTTTCACCCTGGCCTCGGGCCCTAGAGGTGCACTTATTTTGACAAACGCTTGGTGTTACGGAAAGAATGAGGCTTTTCGTGAATCTTAGGTGGCCTGCCGCGCAGGACCAAAATTTTACTTTATTTGCCTATATTGTTTTCCGTACTGGTCGAGTCGCTCGCGCGCTGTTCCTTTAAAAGGGCGAGAGACGAAAACATCGTTGCGAGGCGATGTTTTCTGTGACGTTTGTGGTTCACGCATCCTCTGCTTTTTGGTGACCTATGGTCGTCTCACTCTTCCTATCCGAAAGTGGTTCACGCATCCTCTGCTTTTGACATCCTCCGCCTCAGTGAGGTGACTTATAGTCGTCTCACTCTTCCTATACGACACTTGTCAAAATCGGCAGTTATCGAAAAACCCTGTTCGAGTGCGATCCATCTCATAAAGCACAGTGTTTATCCTAACAAGCACCTAACTTTTCACAACGTCTAATAAGGCCAACTTATGCGCCGGCCGTACATAAATTCCGCCTGCCGTCCTCACCGTAGCCTGCCTCACTTGTCCGTCTTTCGCTCGCACTACAGCAGTGACCCGGCCCCTCGGCCAGCAATTCCGCGGTAGACCTCCATCAACAATGACTACGAGGTCCCCTTCTGTTATCGGGCGGACCGGCTCGAACCATTTCGAGCGCCTGGTGAGCGTCGGTAAGTACTCCGCGGTCCACTTTTGCCAGAATAAATCCGCATTTCTTTGTGCTGCTTTCCAGGTCGATCTGAGGGCCGCCGCCTCGTCGCAGAAGATGACTGGAGGTTTGCTGCCGTCCGAACTTCCCAGGAGCAAATGGTTCGGCGTAATTGGTCCTTCCAACTCGTTATCCATCGGTACGTATGTAAGCGGCCTGGAATTAAGGATCTTTTCGATTTCGGTTAGCGTAGATGTAAGCACCTCATCCGTCGGTCGCCTAGGAAACTCGAACCCAGCCAGGACCTTTTTTACCGATTGAATCAGACGCTCCCAGCATCCCCCGAAGTGCGGCGCTCCCGGCGGATTAAAAACCCACTTGGTGTTTGGCCCCGTGAACTCCTCCATCAACGCATGGTTATCCACTTCACGTATGGCGTCCGCCAGTTCTCGCGACGCACCAACGAAGTTCGTCCCGCGATCGCTCAAAATTTCTCGAGGCGTCCCACGTCTCGCTATGAAGCGACGGATTGCTAGGATGCACGAAGCAGTGGTGAGTGAGTAGGCCGTCTCTAGATGTACTGCCCGGCTCGTCAGGCAGGTAAAAATTACGCCCCAACGCTTCTCCACGCGACGACCTATTGCTACCACAATCGGCCCAAAATAATCAATACCGGTGAACGTGAAGGCAGGCTGTCCTACGGCTACACGCTGGTACGGTATGACACCCATCAGGGGAGGCTCCGGAACTGCGTTGATTATCTTGCATCTCTGGCACCGATTCCTGACCCGCCGGTATTCTGCTAATAATCGGGGTACGTGGTAGCGCGATCGGATTTCGTTTATTACCGTGCTGTGGCAGCAGTGTTTGTGGCGCTCATGGTAGGCTTGGATCAGCAAATCGGTCCCGTAGTGGTTACGTGGTAGGATGATCGGCGCTCTCAGCGGTTCGGCTATTCCCGCACAGTCGGACAAGCGTCCTCCCACTCTTAACATCCCGGTTTCGTCGAGTACGGGTGAAAGCTTGTAGAGCGGGCTACTCTTATCAACTCCTCTCTGCCAAGGGTACTTTTTCTCCTTGTTTCCCAGCTGATGGATTTCGTGTTGATAAGTTTCTCTTTGCATTGCCTTAATCATTTCGCGCTCTGCCCACGCTAGTTCCTCCTGGGTTAGCGGTCCCGTTTGTGCTTTCTCGTTCCTCGCTCTGTTGCGCGTGTTCGTCGCAAACCGCCGAACGTAAGCCACGGCGCGTAGAGCCCTTCTCCATCGCGAGAATCGCTCGAACTGGATTACCGAATCTACCACTCGGTGATGGCTCACACTTGCCCGTAGTTCCTCTGTCGTGTTCTTGGTAGGTTGTTCTTGTGCCGGCCAATCGGACTCGTTTCCCCATAAAAAGGACGGACCGCGGAACCATCGCGTCTCCGGAGAAAGGTCAAGGGGTTTCGTCCACTTCGTTCCGTCGTCTGCCACGTTCAATTTCGTGGGAATCCAGCGCCAGTGCTCCGCCTCGGTGATTTCGAGGATTTCTCCCACCCGGAACGCCACAAATTGATTGTACCGACGATGGTCGGAGTACAACCAGCTTAATACGTTGCGCGAATCGGTCCAGAATATCGTGCGGCTTATATGGATGCGATGGCTGTTGCGGATCGCCACAGCTAGTCGAGCCCCTATTACCGCGGCCTGGAGTTCGAGTCAGGGAATCGATACAAACTTCAGTGGGGCGACTCTTGTCTTAGCTCCTACGAGGCTGCATTCAATCGCTCCACCCTCGTTGAACCGAAAGTACGCCACCGCCGCCATTCCGTTCTCGCTCGCATCACAAAACACGTGAAGCTCCACCCTTGCCAGAGCCGAAGTTAGTTTCCGATAGCACCTCGGCACGGTGACTTTTTCCACCTCCGGAAGGACTCGTAGCCAGATCTTCCACTTTTCGCTCATCCGCTCGTCTATCTGTTGGTCCCACCCATAGCCTCCGCGCCAAACCTCCTGTAGCAAGACCTTTATGTACATAATGAAGTGGCTCAGAAGTCCCATCGGGTCGTACACGCTCATCTGAGTTCGTAACAGCTCTCGTTTGGTCACCGGCTTACTTCCATACGGAAGCACTTCTTCAAGCTTCGGGGACAGGCGGAAAGTGAACACATCGGTGAAAGTGTCCCACCACATCCCTAAGACTTTCTCTGTGGCGGACCCGTGGTTCATGTTGACGCTGCCGTCTCCTGGATCACCGTGCAGCCTTGCAGATACAGCCCTCGAATTGGAAACCCAGTTCCTGATGTCGAACCCACCTTTGCCGTGGATGTAACGGACGGTCTCCGCGAGCTCTATCGCTTCCTGATCGGTTTCCACACTAGCAAGCAGATCGTCTACGTAGTGCTCATCTTTTATGCAAGCTACCGCTCTGGGATGATGCTCGGCGAAGCGATCTGCGTTCCGATTCTTAACGTACTGGGCGCTTGTAGGGGAGCATGCTGCGCCGAACGTCATTACGGTCATGGCGTAGACCGCTGGATCACCGTCTGGTCCGTCGCCATCCCACAGGATCATCTGACTGCGTTGATCCTGTTTCCGCATAGCTACCTGGTGGAACATTTCGCGAATGTCCCCTGCGAATCCGACACGATGTTCCCGAAACTTGAACAGAACCGACAGAAGGCTGGTCAGCAGATCCGGTCCGGTCAAGAGGTAGGAGTTCAGGCTTACCCCGCTGACCTTGGCTGCGGCGTCGAAAACCATGCGGATCTTCCCGGGTTTGTTCGGATTGGTTACCGGGAATACCGGAAGGTACCAATCATTCGTGTGTTTCTGCGCTACTTCCGTGTGGCTTAGGCGTCGAATGTATCCTTTAGTGACGTATTCTTGCATCTTTACTGCTACTGCTTTCGCTAAAACGGGATCTTTTTCTAATTTTCGTTTAAGGCATACATACCGCTTCACCGCAGAGGCCTTGTTGCACGGAAGCCTGATGTCGTCACTGCGCCACAGCAGCCCGGTTTCATAGCGGTCGCCGATGAGTTTGGTTTCGCGATCTAGCAGCATTCGCGCCCGTTCGTCTTCCTTGGATTGTGCGCATCGCGCTGGGCGTATAATTCCGAGTGACTCTATGGCGAAATGCTCCTTAACTGCGTCAATGAGTCTGTCGTCCGCGGATCGGTCACATGCGCACGAATGAAAGCCAGCGAGAGGGGATCCGACTGCGCGCGATCGCGCAGAACATGGACCACCTATAACCCATCCAAGTCGGGTCTTTGAAGCAACGGGCTCATCATTTTTCCCTTCCACGCTCCGAAGGGTTTGACCAAACCTGCAGTTGTTCACCCCTATGAGCATACGAGGGACAGCGTCGCGGTACGATTCTGCTGGGATTCCTTTTAAATGGCGGTATACTTCTGCCATCTCCGACATGCATATCGATTGCGACGGCAAAGCTAGCTCTCGCACCGTATGAACGTCTGTAAGCTCGTACACCGGTGACGATTTGTTTCGTCCTGTTACCTGAACAGCCAGTCGTACCGACTCCTTCTCCTCACGCGTCACGTCTCCCGTCCATTGCAGGCAGAGAGGGCTCGGAGTTCCTTTTAGACCCAACTCGTTCAGGAGCGTGTGCTCCATGAAGGTGGATGTAGAGCCGTCATCCAGAAGAGCATAAACTTCCCTACTGCCTTTCGGGCCATGCAGGGTTACTGGTAAGTATTTCAGCAGCGCATGACTCTGGTTTGAGAGATGATGGTTAAGCCTCGTTTCCTGTGGTCTCGCCTTGCTTCCAGCGTCGTCGTAGTCGAGGTGCAGCATCGCGTGGTGCTTCGCCTCGCACCCGTTCACACCACAAGCCTCCGTTATGCTGCATCTCGTCTTGTGGGCACCAAGGCACCTACGGCAGAACTTTCCTTGGTTGATGACGGCTCTTCTAGCTGCAACTGACGACGCTAAAAAACCGTTACACTTGGCAAGAGACGTACATTGTCCCCCGCACACGAAACACTGTGACAAGCCTGACATGTTACGGATTGGCTCCCTACGCTCCACATGCGCATTAGCATAAGCTCTGGTCCCGAATGGTCCCTGGTGCAGGCGTCTTTCCTGTGGTGCGTTGTGCGGCTTGAATCGCTGCAGCCCGAGCGGTTTACTAAGATCAAAACTTTCCTGAATCCTTTCGTTTCCCGCGCCAGCGACTGGACTATCCACCACGCTGCACAAATCGGCCGCCAGTTCCCCACACCACTCGCCGAACTGGAGCAAAGTTACTTCGGGGAGTGTCTTTTTGTGTCTCACCCAATCTATAACCAGCACTGACGGTACCTTTCTCACTAATTCTTTCAGGAGGGCCACATCATACATAAGGCCTTGGATGCCAGACGCTTGCACCGCCGCTATCAATCTCTTTACCGCATAGCCGAATTCAACGATTGTTTCTAGCCTTTCAATACGCGGGGTGGCCATTTTTCTCACCTTCTCGATCATGTGTTCGACTATAAGGTCGGGCCTACCAAATCGCGCTTTCAGCGTCGCGATAACATCATTCAACCCGGCTGGGAACGACAAAAAATGCCCCACGGTCTCTCGAGCAGCACCCTTCAATGCGTGCTGCAATCTAATCGTGTTTTCTGCATCACTATACCCGCACGCATTATTCGTCGTGTTGTATGTCGCGATGAATAGCGGCCATTCCTCAACCGCACCAGAGAAGGACGGTAGATCGCGGTTCACTCCTTTACGGGCGATCCTCTGGCTCTCGTTTAACGTCGTACTGCCATACTGCCCCGGATACGTGAATTCCCCTCCATGTGTGTTTACGTGAGCGTTAGAATAGCGGGTGTGTGGTACATACCCCGGTTGTGTCGTGTGTCCTGGTGGTAGTGTAGTGGATCCGGCTAGTAGCGTTGAGTGCCCGAGGGCTGGTGCCGCGGCTCCAGCGGGCATTCCTGAGTGTCTCGTTAGTAATGGTGTCGTCCTTTCGGCTGCGTGTGTAGAGTAATCGTATGCAGGTGTCGTGTTGTCCGCGCGTGTGGAACGTCCTCTCGGTGTTGGTGGCGCCTGTACGGGCTGAGGACCGGTTGTCGGAGCCGCGCTCGGTGCGACCGGTTGCTGACCCCACGTACAATCGCGATGGCTGTGCACCTCCTCCGTGCGGCAATTCAGCGCGGTTGTTGCCGGATAATTTTCGTCGAGCGCGATCAACGCCAATTGGAGTTCAAGTTTGCGTCGAAGACGTTCGCGCTCCAACGGATCGTGCTCGGAGATTCTTCGCACAAAAGCTGCCTCGGTCGTTCGGATGTCCGTCGATGTATGGTGCTGATCCGCCGGAGCATGAACTGTCCTAAGCGATAGATCCGGACCGTACGGCGTTACTATGCCTTCACGGACGCCGTCGCGTCCCGCCGTACGGTGCGTCGCGGGCAGGATTTCCTCCCACGTCATGCTGTACGCTGGTTCATGCACTGGGTCATCCTGCGGACAATTTGTGCGGTCCTCACCAACCACAGCCAGGAACGCTTCGCGCGATGGATCCGGACCGGACGGCGTTGCGGATCCTTCACGGACGCCTTCGCGTCCCGCCGTGCGGTACGTCGCGGGCAGGGTTTCCCCTCGCGCCATGCTCTGCGCTTGCTCCTGCTGCTGGTCACTCTCCATTTCGAAGCCTTTCGGGACACGATACTTCACAATTTGTCTCACAACTTTGGCACAACTTTTTTATCCGAAGTAAAATTTTGGAATGTTACGGAAAGAATGAGGCTTTTCGTGAATCTTAGGTGGCCTGCCGCGCAGGACCAAAATTTTACTTTATTTGCCTATATTGTTTTCCGTACTGGTCGAGTCGCTCGCGCCCTGTTCCTTTAAAAGGGCGAGAGACGAAAACATCGTTGCGAGGCGATGTTTTCTGTGACGTTTGTGGTTCACGCATCCTCTGCTTTTTGGTGACCTATGGTCGTCTCACTCTTCCTATCCGAAAGTGGTTCACGCATCCTCTGCTTTTGACACTTGGCTTGGTCATTGTTAGTTACGATTGTGACGCAGGTGGTAAGCGTGTTGATAACATGCTTACAATGTTTCCGCCCTTGATTGTATCTTCCTTTACTATGTTTCATAATACAAATGCACGCTTTCGCTGAGGAAAATGTATTCGTCATGCGATCACTCATGTGGGTAACCACCGGATCAGATGCCTCCGCCGCTACCGATGTATTTACTATAGGTAGTGTATTGTAGGGCTCTATTCCGATTCTACCTATTCCGTATAGCACATCACCGACCCAACACAGTAGTCGAGACGACCAAAAAGAAACAGGTAAAATGTTACTGCTATTTCGACGGGGACATGCGCATTTTCGATTTAAGCAAAGTTTAACATTTCGTTCGATCACATTTTTTGATCTTCGTCGCGGACATACGGGAGGAATACTGGGGATTGGAAATGATTGTATTTGTGTTGCCGATGATTACCTCGAACGCTGTGGTATGTTGTCTTCATCTGCTATAAAATTGAATAGATAAAATCAGTTCTATACTTCTGTAATATCGACGAAGGCATGGCTCTTTCGATTCGTGCAAAGCTTACCAGTTCGATCCACCGGACGCGATTGAGTTTGTGTTGCCGATGGTTGATTCGTTCTACATGTTGTCATATTCTCTGCTACAATTAAAACATTAATTATTTTCGCAAACTACAACGACTAAATAAGACGTTTGACTGGAATGTGATACTCACTTTGTTCCTCTACGAAAATTATTTGCCGACGTTGCTGAGGATGGCGCTCATCCAGATCTGCCTGTTTGTAAGTGTCTACCTTGAAATAGGCGTCACATAACACAACGCATCGAGATTCGTAAACGTAGCCTAGCGGCAATAGAGACCAGAGCGACTAAACGTATGGCCCCAATTGTGCTCAGCAGCAAACAGCTTTAGCCTGAATGACGCGATGGGATATCAGACGGAGTACGGTAGAAGATCGTTTTCCCAACGCCGACCCACTTACGTAGTTCGTCTCGAAATGTCCATTTCGATCTGTACGATATGTAGGTACGATAGGTAATCTAGCAGGATCAGTTGCTACCATTGTAACCCCTATCCGGGAAACCGATAGTACAAGATCTATTTTATGCCACCAACAAACGTGTTCGTTTTCCATGTTTACTCTGGCAGCAACTAGGTAATGCTGGGGTTAACATGAAAATTATCCAACGAAATCTAGACACGCGTGGACTATACCTGTCATTTTCATCTCACTTAAGAATCAATCCGCCGTCCTCGTTGCGCTCCTTGATGAAGCTGTAGTAGTGCCCACCGTCGGCATTGCCCGTGTGCACGCGAAAACTCGTACAGCAGCCGGAAAAACTCTAACAAATGTCGCAAATGTGTGTTGTCGCAAGGTGCTCCATCATGATTAGCGACTTGATGAAGCGTGTCACGCACGATGCGTTCCCGATGATCTCATTTCCATTGACGTCCGTTTCCGCCTTCAGATACAGAGCGCAGTGACGTTTTCTAGATGAACAAAAGGGGGTAAGGAGGAATGAATGTAAACGATTGTTGTCTTCCACAGCTCCCTTCACAGATTTACGCAAAGCGCTGAATCACGTGAATGACAAGCCGCTGGAATATTTGGCGGACCATCTCGTTCGGGCATTAGATCAGCACCTGGACGGGCCTCCACGGTTTGGCCGACATGTGGCTGACTGGCGTTGAACATTTTCGTTAGCAACCCCGTCCAGAGATCTGAGATGAAATCTTGTCCACCAAGGGAAACGGATAAACCCGATAAAATAACCCTTCTTGGCGTGAATAAACGGTTCGATGAAGAACGACAGAGCACTGCGATTAACGTTATGCCCGGCAGCACCAGGAGAAGCTTTCTTATGTGTCCACAGATTTGCCACATGAAGCTTATAAAAGTGTGTACTGCTAGATACAGAGCCTTTGTTCGATGTGCTTGCAGTGCCGCTACCGCTTGAGCCCGAGCTCAAACAACAATATGACGAGGACGACGACTGTAGCGGAGTTGTGTAAAGGCGGGTCCCACCACGGCAGCCATCGGGCAACCGATGCTCCCTCTAACGGTAGCCGTCAGTGCGGACAGGGATGATATTGATGAGTAGGATGAAGGCGACGGCTCCGACGGGATAATACCGATAGCATGGCGGCAGCACTGGGCACCTCGCCAGCGGCGAACGCGAGGAGGATGCTAAAACCTACGATCCGGAGGAACCCGTCAGACCGGCAACACCGAGTGAGCCGACTCCTAAGCACGACGACGACGACGACGATGACGACGGCGTTGAGGAGGCCGTTGCCATTCCCACCATGGGCACCACGATCGAATGTATGGAAGAGGAGGCTGTTGCAATCCATGTGCTTTTTCCTACCGTCGCCACCGAAGAAATTACTGAAGTTACCCCGGACGACGTAGCGGAGGGCGTGGACGACGTTGAAGCCGGCAAAAGTGATGCTGTGCACGCTACGATGCTAGAGGTATCGCCGGACTTACGGCGTAGCCGATCCTCCCGGACTCTGTGATGATACATTCGATGGTAGCGGTGGCGGTAGTGGCGATTGTTGTGGCCTAGCGGTACCTTCTTTCTTATTATTTTTATTACATTTACTTAGATTATTACTTCCACCATCGATTATATCTAAAACAAATCAGAACGCACTTCTCCGCACAACAACACTTCGAGACTTATTATGCTAGTGCGCAGATTGACATGTTTTGACACGCATATTGACAATTGTATCGACTTATGCACTATGTGCTAGCTGCGCAGAAGTTTGGTCAAAAACTATTTACGAGCAATGAGACGGTAATATAATGAGACTGAATAATTATTGCAACAACCATTTGCTGCGATAAACAATAAGTTTCCCAGAAGTACGAACTTAATAAACAAGTCGTACTTTTGCACTTCTTAAACCATAAGACAGCAAATTTTACCAAGTATTATTTTTGACCAATTCGCTTCGTGTTGATCTCAGAGTGCGATACGTAAGAAGATGGCGGAAGGCGCACACCATGGTTGGTCTAGTATATCTGGTTGTGTTATAGGGGATTTGCTGTCCGCCATGTTAATTATGCCGTTGCGGTACCTGAATGTCAAATAACTGTTGCTGACGCACACGATTAGCTAGAGGCCCCGATGGGCAAAGATAAATAAAATAAATACGAACATGACCCTCCACGCGCAAACCGTGGCTCCGATGGGCCAACGGAAAGGGTGCGCCGAACATCGCGAACGCCACTTGCGAACATGACCCTCCACGCGCGAACCGTAGCCCCGATGGGCCGAACATTGCGAACGCCACTTGCGAACGCGACACCTCCACGCTCAGCGGATGGCCACGGTCAAAACCGAATAATGCCGTAGAGATCGACCGGCGCGTGGAGCCAAGCGCAAATAGAATAAGACATGTAGTCAGCAATAAGTTAGTATTTATGAAACCGATTTACCCCAAATAAACAGCATTCAACAACATCAGACGGCTAATAGCGATCATTAGTCGGAGGGCTCCTCCGGTCTACTTGACGGAAAGAAAAGGAAAAACGGCGTAACCACCGGAAGACTCTTCCGGCTTGGAGAAGCCTCAGGAGAAACAAGCCAGCTCGGTGTACTGCACCGGCGCTGGTCGCTGCGACGGAGGATCTCCGGCGACAGCCAACAATGGTGGCTCCAGAGAGGAATTGACGTTCTCAACACTCCAGAGTGCTTATTACGCGTGAAAAGTTAAGCGAACAGACAGAGAAATACATCCCCAATTGAACTACAATAATCGAACCTACGTGCGTACGTGCAAAGAATGGACCTCAAAAGTGATTGTGTGATTAACGAAATCTAGAAGAGCTGTTATTGAAGCTAAGAAGTGAAAGAAGAGAACAGTACGAGAGAAGTGCTTGGAGTTAAAACGTAAAAGGAGGAAGTGTATACGAGACAGAAGTGCAGTGATAGCTCGATAGAAGCGCATTACAACAAGAAGTGCGGCGCGAAGGGAAGGCGTGTGTGGTACCCGACCCCCAACGTGTGCGGAACACCGGATAGGGACGCAGCAGCGAACAACGAGTGACGAACGTATCAGCAGCCGCAGAGCTCCACAACCGGCAAACGACGTGTCGATCGACGAAGGCACGGACTAACGGAGGCGGAAGTCGGCGGGCGAAACACACCGGCAGACGGACGTAGTGGAAGACTACGCAGCAGCACACGGTCGCAGCGGCAGACAACGCAGCGGTAGACAACGCAGCGCTAGACAACGCAGCGGCAGACGAAGGCGGCGGCGCTACAGTCATCCAAGGCGTGTAAGGTGACCGACTGGCGCTACCAAAGACTACCAGCGCGACGAGCGAAAACGTCGGTGCGGTCACAACCATCTCCAGAACGATCAGATAACAAAAGTAAGTAACAAACGAAAGATTAAAATGGAGTACAAAAACAACCCCAACGGTCACTGTAGGTTGTGTAACAACAACGATGAATGGGGAAAATTCACAATTTGTACAAACTGCGACCGATGGTTACACCTCGAGTGTTTAGGTCTAAAGAGCGCTGTCAAAGACTACGTTTGTCCCAAGTGCGAAGAGGACAGACAAAAGGTAGAAGCGTCTAGGCAAGCGGTGATGCAGGGAGAGCGCTTACTGAAGGATATAAAGACAGGGAAGGAAAAAGCCGAAAAAGCAAAGGAAAAGGCGGAAATATTAAAGGAAAAGGCCGAAAAGGCAAAAGAAAAGGCGGAAAAAGAAGCAGAAAAGCTGCGACAGGCACTAATGAGGGCAGAGGAACAAATAAGGGATATGGAAATCGAAAGAGCAAGAAAATCGTCATCCACTTCGCGAGACGACGAACGAGACGTACATGAAGCAGAGTTAGAACTTCTCCAAGAGGAACTAGAAAAACAAAAAATGAAAGATTCCGAACGCCCCTCCGAAATTGATCGCCTCGTTGAAAGTATTGGGAAGATGGTACAGGCATGGCCATCCTCATCAAAAGGGAACTTAATAGATCTCCCCGAATTTACGGGAGATTATAAGGGTTGGCCGCGATTCAAACAAATTTATAATCAAACATCGCGAGCCGGACAATTTACGAATCTAGAAAACTTGAATAGGCTGCAAAGGCACCTCAAAGGCGAAGCATTGCGAGCAGTGAACGGATTAATGCTCAATCCGGAAAATGTTCAATTAATAATGGACAGACTAGATAGAATGTACGGGAATCCTGAAAGCGTGTACAAGGCTTTGCTGCACGACTTATTATCAGTTAGGAATATAACAATGGAAAATCCTTCGACCTTCTTGGAATTTTCCAATGCCCTGCACAACCTTATCGACAATATGATGCTATTAGGGCATGAAGGGTTTCTAAACGATCAAAGACTTCTAAACGATCTGATCGCAAGATTACCTGTCGAACTCCGACACCAATGGATTAAGAGCACACTCGACAGGGAACAGGATAACAAAAATTTTACCCTAAGGGATCTAGCGGAATGGTTAAAACCCTCAGAGGAGCTGGCAACAGTGCTAGCCGCAAATGAAGGTGGATTCTAACAAGGAAAACACCGCTTGAACACGCATGTTCGCTACGAAGCAAATGACAGGGGTAAACTTTGCTTAATCTGCCGAAACCCACACGAAACCACCCGTTGTCGCAAATTGTTGAATGAATCAATAGAACAACGTTGGCGTCTGGTCAGGCACAATAACATCTGCACAAACTGCATCAGATTTAAGAATCATACGGCGGAAAATTGCAGAGCTCCGCCACAATGCAGGGAAAATGGGTGCGGGCGTAGGCACCACAGCATCCTCCACAAATACGTGGAAAGAATACAAAACAATCCCGCTCGTATTAATCACCACCGTGAGAACCAAGAACTTTTCTATCAAATAATTCCAGTGACCTTATACTCAAAACAAGGTCAGGTCAAAACATTTGCCTTACTAGATCCTGCGTCGTCGACCAGTCTCATCCTTAACAATATCAGAGAAGAGCTGAAGGTATTCGGACCGAAGGCTCCGCTTAAGCTCAGCTGGACGAACGGCGGCACACAGAGTGAGCCCGCGAGTCAGATAGTCTCATTTAAGATAAAGGGACCAAACAACCGACTCTTTGATATATCAAACGTGCGCTCGGTCCAAAAACTCGAGCTTCCAACGCAGACCGTTAACGCCAGGGCATTGAAAAGAGCTTACAAGCATTTCTCGCACATTGATCTAGCAAGCTACAAAAATGCTACACCAACACTCTTGTTAGGTATCCCTCACGCATTTTACACCCAAAGCGTGAGTTACCGGTCCGGACGACCTGACCAACCGATCGCACAAAGAACACGGCTTGGTTGGACGATTATAGGTGTCAGCCAAACAGGGGAAAGAAAAGGAAAAACGGCGTAACCACCGGAAGACTCTTCCGGCTTGGAGAAGCCTCAGGAGAAACAAGCCAGCTCGGTGTACTGCACCGGCGCTGGTCGCTGCGACGGAGGATCTCCGGCGACAGCCAACAAATACTGTTTACAAACCAAAAGCCCATTTCTTCGTTTCGTCAAAATTTGGTACCCCAAAACAACTCATTAATTACTTTCCATAGTCCTTGATAAATCAATTCGGAGTTTGTTATGATTCAACGCTGGTACTTGGGGTGTGTATACTTTTAAAAACGTTTTTGAGTGTAAAAGTACTCTAAAATTTACCAATTTGCTTCTTGCAAAAAATGCACAAGCGCTACGAACAGACAATCCACATCGTCGATCCAAAAGTTAACAGAGAAAACATAGCCGTCAACATTTTCATGTATTTTTCTTTTCTCGATTTGTCAAAATGCATGGAATGACTTGACCAGGTTCTAGACAGTCCATGGGCGCACACAATGAAACAGAGATTATGGTAGCTGACATGACGGCGAAGCAGGCAATGTTGATTACTCACGCGCCATCTAGATTCACTTTTGTGCATTACTTCAATTTTGCGTTTCGATGATCCGCGCGAGTGGCCATTGGGTTGTCGGGAGAGCATCGTCCATCAGTATTACTAGCCGACCAGGTGAGAAATCATTAGTGCTGCAGGTCCTCATCGTTTCTCTTTGCATCTCCTGCAGGTACTCGGTGGCCCAATGCTTCCAAAAGTGCTGCACGACCAGTTGCCACTTCTGCCAATCGCTCAGCGTGTATGCTTTCCTGACAGTGTAGTCCGGCTCTGGAATCGCGTTCATCGAGGTGCCTATCAAAAAATGTGCAGGTGTTAGTGCGGCCAGTTCGTTTGGGTCATCCGACATGGGTAACAGCGGACGAGAATTCATCGCCGCTTCGATCTGGTGCAGGACGGTGATGTAGCCCTCGTAAGGCAACTTTGTGCTGCCTAGCTGACGAAGAGGTGTCTTTTGGCCGTCTTCACTGCTGCTTCCCATAGTCCACCAAAGTGCGGGGCCCTCGGCGGGCTGAAGTGCCAAGTGATACCCATCTCCGCGCAATTCGAGATGATGGTGTTGCGTTGCTCCTCATCGCGGAACATTTCGAATAGTTCGCTTAACTCACGTGCTGCGCTCTCGAAATTTTTCCGTTGTCCGAGTAGATATGCGACGGACGTCCTCTTCGCGATGCAAATCGTCGTAGTGCAGCCAAGAAACCAGCGGTGGTCAAATCACCCACAAGTTCGAAGTGAACAGCTTTCGTGGCAAAGCAAACGAACGGAATCGGTATGCAAGTTATGAATCGGTCGCAAATAGATTGGTCCGGCATAATCCACTCCGATGATCGAAAACGATCGACTTGGTGTGATTCGCGATGATGGTAACTGCCCAATTTGCTGCTGCGCTAGTGTTGGCTGCTGACGAATGCATCGGAAGCAGTGTCTCACAACGCCTTTCACTAGGTGACGTCCGTCGAGTGGCCAATATTGCTCGCGAATCTGGGAAAGCAACAATCTTCCGCCACCATGTATGAGCTCCCGGTGAAGATGTTCTGCGATACGGCGTGCGAAGATGTGTTTTTTCGGCAGGAGAATTGGGTGCTTCGATTAGTAAGGCAGCTTCGACAGCTGGAGTTAGTTCGAAGGGAGGCCTAGGTAGTAGCTTGGAATAGATACCACTTGTAGTCAAGCGGAGCAAAAAATCGGCTAGGCTAACTGTCGTCGTTCTGAGCTACTTGCGCAGCTGAAGAAGTCGTGCTGAACGAGCACAACCGCTTCCCGACCAGGCCGCCACAGCAACATCTACAACTCACAGTGCGGATACTCGGTCGTGACGTGGTCCTCGATCTCATGATAATCGCACAGTCGACCGTTTTCTCGATGTCGCAGAGGTTCGGATCATTTATGTTAGCGAACAGCGTCCAGAAGGGGGTGTGGGTTTTCTGCGCGATGAACACGGTCATGCTGCCGAAGCGGGTCACACCGTGCTCGAAGCCGCCTCCTGAGCTCCTTGTGCGGGTCGTGCGAGTTGATCTTGCACAGGATGTATTTGTCGCAGTGCGGGTTCGCGATTGCCTGCCGGTAGACGCGATGCATCTTTCGATCACCTGTGGCGGAGAAGCAAAGAAGCGCGTTGAGTGGTAAAGAGCAGCGGCAAACAAATGCGTACCTTCAAGTTAACCTCCAAGTTGAGCGTATCCGTTAGCTTGTCGGTCATCTCCGTGACGTTGTACTGCTGCAAGAACTGTTTGACCTTGCCGAGCTTCAGCAATTCTTTCACATAGTTAATGACGGTCTTCACGTAATGTACCGACGAGATCTTCACAGTCCGGAGGCGCTTCGACACGTGATCGATCAGATTGGAGATCGTTTCACTCGGCCCTGCGGGGGTTTGTGTAGCCCTGCGATTACAGGAATCCGTTGGCCATCATCTGCACGGTGGCGACATATCTGGCGACGCACATATTTGGTCGTCGGGGACAAAGTACGGAAAGGAGTTTGTGAGACACTGGTTGACCTACTTTTGCACACAGAGCAGCGTACACCACAATAACGATTACTCACCTCTGGTACACAACCGGGTTGGCGATGTAGATAACCCACTCGGCTAAGTAGATCGTGTCCGTTTTGATCCAGCGCCGTCGAACGATTGGTTATGTAGCAACTGGAATAGTTGTAGTACAGCTTGCCGTGAAAATCTTTGTAGACGGTGAGCAAGCCCAGCTTTACCCAGAGCGCTCCGGCCAGCTTGGACTGCATGAATTGGTTCCACATGATGTTGTCCACGAACGGCGGTAGTACCCATGAGTGGTCCTTGTGCTTTTCCTGGGCGCGCTCCATCTCGGGTCGGGAGAACGACTGTAACGCTTTCACGGCCAGCGGAACCAGATTGAAGAGCCTGTCCGCCCCTCTACCCTGCGCCGGCTGGGCGTGGTCGGCACTGTTGTGGCAAGCTAGCTCGAGACTATCGTCAGCATCGTGCCCACCAGCGGGTTCGAACCTTGTTCTAGCGAAGCCCTCCGTTTCTGGGACTTTCCGCCACCAGCCTGCTGATGACGGCGGACAAGTTCCTCTGCCTGTTGATAAGAATTTATGCCAAAGAACGAGTCGCTGGGATAGGGAATGATGTTTGGCAGAGATGAACTGCTTCTGTTGATTTTCTCATCCATGTCTGTGTTGGACTATAGAAGATTGACGTTGCGTTTATTTTGCACTAGCTGATTTACCCGATTTCTTACGGGTTGACATAAGGCTCTTGTGAAATGTTTATAATTTTACGCATATTTTCAAACATAATGAATGTTGATGTTGAATTTTAACTCGTTACCACCATCAAGGTCTAATTTATAATTTGGAGATTTGGCTGTTCTAAAGAGCTTCTTCAAATTGTACATCCATGTTGTGTTGCATCTGAATGTGTAAAGATTTGGTCAATCGTATATTCTAAACGTGCGTCGTGGGGTGGCGTCTTGGCGGTATCTAACGTATACTCATGCATCCCGGGTTCGTGAAAATGTTTCCATCATCAAGGTATTCAATTTTAGCGTACATTACTACGATGAACTGATGAAACAGCTGTCTGCAATTGTTGATCCAGTAAAACCTTGATGGACTTAACCAACGCATAACATTCATGCAGCATTTTGAAGTTCAAGGAAAATGTTTGCTTGTGTTTACAAATAAAAAGACCATGTTTCGGTTTTTGTTTCCTGGGGCCGGTAATATGGTGGGTGGAAGATATTCATTCTCCCTCGCAAAAGATCTAAGAATAATAATTAGTATAATAGCATTGCACCCTTCTTTAATTTAAAGCAACGCGCATTGCTCCAACATCTCGGCAAAAAAAGTGAATGTTAATAGAGAAGAAGAGTGATTCAACGCAAGCCCTATGGCCACTCAAAAACCGAGAAAGTCTATGTTACTGTAAGTCTCTCACTTAGAAGCCGCTTTTTCCGCAAAACATCACTGTCCCCGAGCAATGCCTGGCAAAGAAAAAGTTAGTTTTATGATAAATCCATGAAAACCCATGACATCTCACGATGCCATACTGCCCCAGCAGATCGCGTCCTTTACGCTCCAATCGCGTGATACCGTACCTTAATCTTATGATTTACTCACACCTGCAACAAAACTATTTACAGTTCCCTGTTCCAAGCCATTCGCAAATCATTGAAAGGGGATGGGACTGAAACAGTCCAATGTCTCGGCTTTAGGGTCAAGTATGTCGAGTAGTTTCTGAGAAATATTTTTTCTAATTTTTTTAACAAAAACTTACATTGGAGGGGTGGGAGGAAATATTTTTTGGGGAAAAAGACTACAAATAATGATATTTGGTAATATTGTCCTCCTTCGTGCCAAGTTTGGTGCAAATCCTTCGAGTAGTTTCTGAGAATTAATTTTTTTCCGCTATTTTGAAGAGATAGGTGCATGGGAGGGGTGGGGAGGAAGTTTGGTTTTGGGGAAAATGACTACAAATTATAATATTTGGTAATATTGTCCACCTTCGTGCCAAGTTTGGTGCAAATCCATCGAGTAGTTTCCGAGAATTCAATTTTTTCCGCTATTTTGAAGAGATAGGTGTATGGGAGGGGTGGGGAGGACGTATGTTTTGGGGGAAAACGACTCCAAATAACATAATCCAGTAATATCTTCCATCTTTGTGCCAAGTTTGGTACAAATCGATCCGGTAGATTTTGCGTGATGCGAGCACATACATATATAAGTTAACGATGCATCAACGACAAGCCACGGCAAGAGATCAGTTTTCCCAACATCAGACGATTCTACAATTCTTCCAGCGTCAGCAGTGTCCACGGCTCTCACGACGTCAGTAAAGAAACCGAATATCTCCACGGTTCCCGCAACATCAGCAATCTCCACGGTTCCCGCAACATCAGCAGTCTTGAGAATGCAACCAACGGCCAGCGCGAACGCGACAGTTTAAGTCAGTTAGAAATCAGACAGGGACTATTTAGGACGGCCTTACTTTAGGTTCGTAGTAGCTAAGTTTTTTTAAAACCCTAATGTCACAATAAAAATTATAATTGGCGCAGTCGGTGTAGGATTCTTGGAAGTGTAACATAGCCGCATTGAATGCATTTACAAGTGAATATTGTAAATTAGTGCTTGGAACCATCCGGAGATCCTGCAGAACCACAACCCACCGATCGGACATCTCGAACGAATATCGGAACCCGAACGGACCCCAGCCGAACGAACATCGGTACCCGAACGAACATCGGAAATTAGTTAAGGTAAGACAAATTTATTCTAATAACATTAAGTGTCAAAACCAAAAGTGAAGTGAAACAATTTAAAAAATGGAGCAACAAATTGCAATGCTGCAACAAGAATTGGAAAATAGGAATGAAATTATTCATCAACTACAAGTAGAAGCCGCAGGTGCCGCTGAAGCCGCGCACGCAGCACGAGCAGCGCAAGTTGAACATGCTGCGCAAGCACAACAGGCCGCAGCACAGGCAAACGTAAGAACGGCAAATGCCGAGAGTGTTTTGAAAACATTGCAAACGCCTCAGATCATTCGCGATCTGCCATCGTTCAGTGGTGATTCAGTGAAACTACACTCATTCATCCGGTCGATTGACAATTTGATACCGCTCATTGATTCGGTACGTGGAACACCCATGCACGTAATCTGGATCCAAGCGATTCGGTCAAAAATTGTAGGAGAAGCAGACAACGTGTTAGAGTTGTATGGAACCAATTTAGATTGGTCGGAAATAAAAGCCAATCTAATTACGCATTATAGCGACAGGAGAGACGAAGTTTCGCTTACCCGTGATCTATTCAGCATCGCGCAGTCAGGAACAGTGGAAGATTTCTATGGTAGAATCTCCCATATCGTTTCGTTGCTAGTAAACCTTCTAAATATAAACGAGAGAAATACCCAGGTGAAAACAGCAAAGAACATGTTTTACCAACAAATGGGACTAAAAGTTTTTCTCTCCGGACTAAAAGAACCTTTAGGTCCAATAATCCGCGCACAAACACCAAACACCCTCAAAGAAGCATTAAGATTATGTTTAGAAGAAAACAACTACCACTACGGAAAAAACTCAGCAAAAATACCGCCACCACCAATTCCATCCAAACCACACAGATTTTTACCAACTCCGCACCAACAGAACCCAAGACCATTCTTATCATACCCACCAATCCAACCAAGAAACTCGTACCTTCCGTACCCACCAATGCAAAGAAATCCATACCTCCCTTACCCAGTAAGACAACAATTTAACCCGTTTCAAATAAACCCTGTAAGACCACAACAAACCCATCTACACAAACCATTCCCATACACGAACCCCAGTCCATTCCCAAGACAACCGAACACCCCTTTCGCACAAAAATTCAATCCACATCAAAACTCAAAACCAACTCCAATGGAAGTAGACCCATCAATAAGGTCAAGGAAAATAAATTACCTAAATAGACCACATTATCAAATCGAAGAAGATACTTCAGGAGAGATGTATTTTCTTGAACCTCCATACGAATGGAATGATTTCTATTACCAACCTCAAGATGCACAGTACGCAGAATTTGTGAACAACACAACTCACTGCGATGAACCCGCAAATACCACAGAAAAACCCGCGCATGAAACAACAAACGTTGTTACGAGTCACAACCAAACAGATGATCAAAATTTTCAGACAGCAGATTTCTCAACAGAAAAAACGTAAACAATTGTATCCCATACATCGAAATCCCAACCAACAAAGGCCCATTACGATTCCTTGTAGACACAGGAGCTAACAAAAATTATATCGACCCCAAGCATGTAAATCTTGAAAGATGTCGTCAAACAACCCCCCTAAAAGTTCGAAATGTAAAAGGTTTACATCAAATAGACCGTTACGTCGAATTTAACCCTTTCCCACAAATTGCGAACATAGGAAAATCAACCTTTTTCGTTTTCAACTTTCATGATTTCTTTGATGGTCTAATTGGCTATGAAACCTTGAAGAGCTTGAAAATAAATATCCGCACAGATACGAATGAACTAGAATTTCCCAACGGAAAGATTAAACTTTTTAACAAATATCCAGGAAATAGCAAAATCAATCTTAACTCCAATGAAACAAAAGTAATCAATCTACCCATTAACTCAGAAGACGGAGATTTCCTCATTGAAAATGACTTATTCATTCAAGAGCAGGTACTTATTCATTCTGGCTTATACACCGCACGCAGTAAGCAATGCTATGTTTTGATTTCAAATTTTTCGGATCAGCCATGTGAATTTGATTTAAATAACAATTGTATGAATGTTGAAATAAACAACTTTGAAACAGGCACGAGCGAAATACACACAAATGGCACAGACACACCAGGCTTTGATCAATTACGCCTAACGCACCTAAACAGTGATGAACAGGAAAAACTGCTTAAGTTAATACGCAAATTCGGAGATATTTTATTCATTGAAGGAGAAAAGCTAACATTCACCAACGCCATAAAACACACTATAAAAACAAAAGATGATTTGCCGATTCATGCAAAATCATACCGTTACCCATTCTGCCATAGAGAAGAAGTACAGCGTCAGATTACAAAAATGCTTGAACAAGGCATCATTCGACACTCCAGTAGCCCATGGACGTCCCCAGTTTGGATTGTCCCCAAGAAGCTAGACGCTTCTGGTAAACAAAAATGGAGACTTGTTATTGACTACCGCAAGCTAAATGAAAAGACCGTTGACGATCGTTATCCGATCCCAAACATAACAGACATCCTGGACAAGTTAGGTCGTTGCATGTATTTCACGACACTCGATCTCGCCTCTGGATTCCACCACGTTGAGGTTGATGAAGCGGACATTCCGAAAACTGCATTCAGTGTTGAAAATGGACACTATGAATTCCTCAGAATGCCTTTTGGTCTGAAGAATGCACCCTCTACCTTTCAACGAGTAATGGATAATGTGCTGAGAGAGTATATTGGTCGCACTTGTCTTGTTTATATGGATGACATTATTATTTTTTCCACTAGCCTCACAGAACATCTGGACAGCTTAACAAAAATATTTGCAGCACTCAGACAACATAATTTGAAAATTCAATTGGATAAAAGTGAATTTCTACAAAAGGAAGTAGCATTTCTAGGTCACATTGTAACACCCGATGGAGTCAAACCAAATCCCGATAAACTTGAGATTATAAAAAACTGGCCTATCCCACAAAATGAAAAGGAACTACGAGGATTCCTAGGAGTTCTAGGTTACTATCGTAAATTTATTAGAGATTTCGCAAAAATAGCAAAACCTTTGACAAATGCTTTGAGAAAAGGAGAGTCAATCAAACATTCAACAGAATTCATTACAGCCTTTGAAAAATGTAAGACCATTCTCTCTGGAAGTGACATTTTGCAATACCCAGACTTCACCAAGCCATTTGTTTTAACAACAGACGCCTCCAACTTTGCAATAGGAGCAGTCTTATCTCAAGGTACAATAGGAAGTGACAAACCAATAGCATTTGCATCAAGAACACTAAATAAATCAGAAGAAAAATATTCCACAATAGAAAAAGAGCTACTAGCAGTAGTGTGGGCTTGTAAATATTTTCGACCGTATCTTTATGGACGAAAATTTACACTTTATACCGACCATAAACCGCTAACGTACGGACTGAATCTAAAAAACACAAACAATAGATTGGTCCATTGGCGTCTTTCATTGAGCGAATTCGATTATGAAATCAAATACCGCCCTGGAAAACAAAATATAGTCGCTGATAGTCTTTCGCGAATCCAAAACGAACTTAACACAAACGAGAGTGCTTCATCTAACATAAGTGCACACTCAGCAGATACAGACGATTCCGAATTCATAAAAAGCACGGAACAAATGCACCATTAAATTGCTTCAGTAATCAGATCATACTCAAAGTCGGACCACAAGAATCAGACCATTACGAGCAAATATTTCCAAGATTTTTTCGAAGAACAATCACAAAACTTGTTTTTGGTATTCCTGCCATAATAAGAATATTCAAAGAATACATGGATCCCAGAAGAACCAACTGCATAATGTGCCCAGAAAATATAATAAACACCCTTCAAATAGTGTACAAAAATTACTTCAGCAGATGCAGAACATTCAAAATCGTCATCACGCAAAAACTTCTCACTGACTTGAAAACGCCTGAAGAACAAAGTCATATAATCGAAAGGACACATGAGTCAGCTCATAGAGGAATCGAAGAAAACAAAAAACAAATAGAAAAACAATATTACCTCCCAAAGATGAAACACAAAATTCAACAATTTATTAAAATTTGTGAAACATGCAATATAAACAAATACGACAGGCACCCATACAAAATACGTATTGGACGCACCCCCAATACAACGAAACCATTCGAAATAATTCACATTGATATTCTGTTATCACAACCATGTATCTTCCTTTCAGCAATAGACAAATTTTCACGATACGGTACACTAATCTCAATTAAATCTAGAACAATTACAGATATCCGCAGAGCATTACTGAAATTGTTCTCAACATACGGTACACCCGGATTGATCGTGAGTGACAACGAACCAGCGTTACGATCAGCAGAAATAAGAGGTTTGGCGAACAACCTAAATATACAGCTACATTTCGTACCAGCAAACCACAGTGAAAGCAACGGTTTAGTCGAAAGATTTCACTCTACTATAGCTGAAATTTTCCGATGCATTAAACCAAAGTACCAAGACCAAAGTAAAAAAGAAATATTTCGAATAGCTTGTACACTGTACAATAATACAATTCATTCCTCAACAGGATTTAAGCCACGAGAAATATTTTTTGGCCTTAAAGAAGGAGACGAACGTCCCCTAAATATTGATCAAATAATAGAAGAGAAAAACAAGTTCTATGATGAAATAATTTTGGCAAACGAAAAAACCCAGATGAAAAACTTAAATTATCACAACAAAAATAGAGAAGCTCAACCAATCATAGAACCTGGAAAAACAATTTATAAAAAGATCCAAGGCATCAAAAAGAAAACAACAGAAAAATACCATCCGACTAGAGCTATCGAAGACAAAGGAAGAGTCGTTATCGATAGGTCTGGACGAGATGTTCACAAAGAAAATATTAAAAGACTTTGAAGCCAACGATAACTAACATTTCCTTATCTTTTTAGGATGGAATACTTATTCATGATCATACTCATCATCCCGTTTTCAACATCCAAATTTATCCAAATACACGACATAACCAGTAACCCAGGAGCACTCACTCTAAGTGCCGGTGAAGGACGAATTCAGGAAGGATTTAATAGATTAATACACACGATAGATTTAAAAGAATTAGGAGATACAATAACAATATTAGAAAACTTAGTTTTAAAAAGCAACAACTCAGCAGGAGATTTTTCAAAACTCATAAATTTGAAATTCAACGATGTCATAAAAAGATACAAGACCCTTCTTCCGACAAATCCCAAATCAAAAAGATCCATAGACACATTAGGAAGCATCATAAAAGTTATCACAGGAAACTTAGATGCAGAGGATATGCGAGAGATAAATTCCCGTATAAAGAACATTAAAGAGTCAGATAACAAGCTCATAGAGCAAAACAATAAGCAAGTCAGGATTAATAATGAATTCCTAGACCAATTTAAAACCCTTAAAGAACACATACAAAAACAAGAAAATACAATTCAAAAGCTAACAGCACAAAAAGGCTACGCAATCTCAGAGAACACCAAAATTTCTATTCTTTTCCAATTAGATATTATGTTAAGAACATTAAATATGGTAGAAACCGCTATAAGTTTCGCGGAACTAAATATAGTTAGCAGAGATCTACTAAGTATTAGAGAGCTAGAATTAATCTCACAACAATTAAAACAATCAAATGTTAGAATAGATCATCTAGAAGACGTGTTCGCATATCTATCGACAACAGCATTCTACCATGGAGCCCATCTAGTGATCAGCATCGATATTCCAAACTTAACACCCACAGTATACAAAAGAATGATTATCGAGGAATTGCCAATAGGGAACAAATCGATTGACATCCAATACCACGTCATTTTAACGCACCTGAATGAGACATTAGTCATTCGAACAGAAGAAAGAGAAAACAGCAACACAAGGCCGCATATTTACAAAAAGAACTATCTAGTAAACATAACCGATGGATTATGTATTGCACCCATAGTGCGAGGAAAACATGGAAAATGCCCGTATATAGAAACCTCCCAAGTTACAGAATACAAAATATTAACACATGAAACACTTATCGTCAAAACAACACAAGAAAGCACTGTAATGAGCAGCACATGCGGAATTCCCCAGAAAGAGCTACAAGGCAATTATCTAATCGTGTTCTACAATTGTACCATCATAATAGAAGATCAACTCTTCGAGAATCTAGAGTTGAACTTTAAACATCCGATAATAGTGCCACTAGAAAAACGAAAAATAGAAGAGACCAAAATACGAAAGGCCTACACCATATCGCAAGTGCACGAAATGCACGTAGAAACTCGCGAAAAACTAAAATCGATCAGAATCCATCAACACACCTCCATAGCGGCAATCTCCATAATCATTTGTATCGCCGTCATTCTGATAATCAAGGCATTCCGACAACGAAGCTCGGGACGCGCTTCCTTTGGGGATGGAGTAGTTAACGATGCATCAACGACAAGCCACGGCAAGAGATCAGTTTTCCCAACATCAGACGATTCTACAATTCTTCCAGCGTCAGCAGTGTCCACGGCTCTCACGACGTCAGTAAAGAAACCGAATATCTCCACGGTTCCCGCAACATCAGCAGTCTTGAGAATGCAACCAACGGCCAGCGCGAACGCGACAGTTTAAGTCAGTTAGAAATCAGACAGGGACTAGTTAGGACGGCCTTACTTTAGGTTCGTAGTAGCTAAGTTTTTTAAAAACCCTAATGTCACAATAAAAATTATAATTTATATATGCATACAAACATAATTATATTCATTTTTATTTATAAGCTTCGCCACGAGCGAGAATGTTTGTATCGTATTATCGTATCGTAGGTTTATGTTAAAGGTGCTGTTAAAAACAGCTCATCAGTTAAAAAGGTATGACTCCACCGAATGATTACGAACTTCATACTGTAGGTTTTGGCGGCAGATAATAGGCACGAATGCGACCCGGAAGCTTAGACTGCCTGAAAAAAGGATGTGAAGTTTAACGGAATTAAATTAAATCAATTTACACGGATTAGCACGACAGGAAATCTGTATGCGATGGAATATTCTATTTTTTTTTGCTAAAATTTCCTCTTTTGGGTTACCTTTGGCTTACGTACAACTGCAGTTAAACCATTTTACTCCTTCTTTCAACTTTTTTCCCCCTATATTTACCAATAGGAGGAGCTGGTTGAGACTTTTAGTTATCACGTTGACCTCATCCTTGTTGCTTATCTAAAACGTAAAACGTAAATGTTTCACCTCGGACAAATTACCGACTCCAGTACAGGCACCATCTTCGGCCGCATGGGTATCGTTGGTGTTGGAAACGTCTTCGGCTACGTGCTGTTGCTATGCCTATCATCAGCGGAGTAGCTGCATTTGTTTGATCATCTTTCGTCGCTGAAAAAACCTTTTCAACCACCGTCGCAATGGTTCGGGGTATGGTCGAGGCTTCCAATACCTAATCGTACTCTAGGTGCAATTTCATATTCTCAACGAACATCATATACAAATCACACATAGTCGGATCGTTCACTTTGGTCAATGGATGGATGCGTCAGAATCTATCAGTAGCCCGCTAGGCGAAGTTGCATGCAAAACGTCCTACTTTTGTTTCACCCTGGCCTCGGGCCCTAGAGCACTGCACTTATTTTGACAAACGCTTGGCTTGGTCATTGTAAGTTACGATTGTGACGCAGGTGGTAAGCGTGTTGATAACATGCTTACAATGTTTCCGCCCTTGATTGTATCTTCCTTAACTAATATGTTTCATAATACAAATGCACGCTTCCGCTGAGGAAAATGTATTCGTCATGCGATCACTCATGTGGGTAACTACCGGATCAGATGCCTCCGCCGCTACCGATGTATTTACTATAGGTACTGTATTGTAGGGCTCTATTCCGATTCTACCTATTCCGTATAACACATCACCGACCCAACACAGTAGACCCAACACAGTAGTCGAGACGACCAAAAAGAAACAGGTAAAATGTTACTGCTATTTCGCCGGGGACATGCGCATTTTCGATTTAAGCAAAGCTTAACATTTCGTTCGATCACATTTTTTGATCTTCGTCGCGGACATACGGGAGGAATACTGGGGATTGGAAATGATTGTATTTGTGTTGCCGATGATTACCTCGAACGCTGTGGTATGTTGTCTTCATCTGCTATAAAATTGAATAGATAAAATCAGTTCTATACTTCTGTAATATCGACGAAGGCATGGCTCTTTCGATTCGTGCAAAGCTTACCAGTTCGATCCACCGGACGCGATTGAGTTTGTGTTGCCGATGGTTGATTCGTTCTACATGTTGTCATATTCTCTGCTACAATTAAAACATTAATTATTTTCGCATACTACAACGACTAAATAAGACGTTTGACTGGAATGTGATACTCACTTTGTTCCTCTACGAAAATTATTTGCCGACGTTGCTGATGATGGCGCTCATCCAGATCTGCCTGTTTGTAAGTGTCTACCTTGAAATAGGCGTTACATAACGCAACGCATCGAGATTCGTAAACGTAGCCTAGCGGCAATAGAGACCAGAGCGACTAAACGTATGGCCCCAATTGTGCTCAGCAGCACACAGCTTTAGCCTGAATGACGCGATGGGATATCAGACGGAGTACGGTAGAAGATCGTTTTCCCAACGCCGACCCACTTACGTAGTTCGTCTCGAAATGTCCATTTCGATCTGTACGTTATGTAGGTACGATAGGTAATCTAGCGGGATCAGTTGCTACCATTGTAACCCCTATCCGGGAAACAAGATCTATCTTATGCCACCACAAACGTGTTCGTTTTCCATGTTTACTCTGGCAGCAACTAGGTAATGCTGGGGTTAACATGAAAATTATCCAACGAAATCTAGACACGCGTGGACTATACCTGTCATTTTCATCTCACTTAAGAATCAATCCGCCGTCCTCGTTGCGCTCCTTGATGAAGCTGTAGTAGTGCCCACCGTCGGCATTGCCCGTGTGCACGCGAAAACTCGTACAGCAGCCGGAAAAACTCTAACAAATGTCGCAAATGTGTGTTGTGGCAAGGTGCTCCATCATGATTAGCGACTTGATGAAGCGTGTCACGCACGATGCGTTCCCGATGATCTCATTTCCATCGACGTCCGTTTCCGCCTTCAGATACAGAGCGCAGTGACGTTTTCTAGATGAACAAAAGGGGGTAAGGAGGAATGAATGTAAACGATTGTTGTCTTCCACAGCTCCCTTCACAGATTTACGCAAAGCGCTGAATCACGTGAATGACAAGCCGCTGGAATATTTGGCGGACCATCTCGTTCGGGCATTAGATCAGCACCTGGACGGGCCTCCACGGTTTGGCCGACATGTGGCTGACTGGCGTTGAACATTTTCGTTAGCAACCCCGTCCAGAGATCTGAGATGAAATCTTGTCCACCAAGGGAAACGGATAAACCCGATAAAATAACCCTTCTTGGCGTGAATAAACGGTTCGATAAAGAACGACAGTGCACTGCGATTCACGTGATGCCCGGCAGCACCAGGAGAAGCTTTCTTATGTGTCCACAGATTTGCCACATAAAAGCTTATAAAAGTGTGTACTGCTAGATACAGGGCCTTTTTTCGATGTGCTTGCAGTGCCGCTACCGCTGGAGCCCGAGCTCAAACAACAATATGACGAGGACGACGACTGTAGCGGAGTTGTGTAAAGGCGGGTCCCACCACGGCAGCCATCGGGCAACCGATGTTCCCTCTAACGGTAGCCGTCAGTGCGGACAGGGATGATATTGATGAGTAGGATGAAGGCGACGGCTCCGACGAGATAATACCGATAGCATGGCGGCAGCACTGGGCTCCTCGCCAGCGGCGAACGCGAGGAGGATGCTAAAACCTAGCACTCCGGAGGAACCCGTCAGACCGGCAACACCGAGTGAGCCGACTCCTAAGCACGACGACGACGACGACGAAGGCGTTGAGGAGGCCGTGGCCATTCCCACCATGGGCACCACTGTTGCATTCCATGTGGTTTTTCCTACCGTCGCCACCGAAGAAATTATTGTAGTTACCCCGGACGACGTAGTGGAGGCCGTGGACGACGTTGAAGCCGGCAAAAGTGATGCTGTGCTCGCTACGATGCTAGAGGTATCGCTGGACTTACGGCGTAGCCGATCCTCCCGGACTCTGTGATGATACATTCGATGGTAGCGGTGGCGGTAGTGGCGATTGTTGTGGCCTAGCGGTACCTTCTTTCTTATTATCTTTATTTCATTTACTTAGATTATTACTTCCACCATCGATTATCTACTCCCTATATTAATTGCGCTTAGATGAAAACAAATGCGTAGACTAATGTTTACATTGGGCCCTCAATCGTTTTTGACACCGGCGCGAGCAAACAAAACACACAGCCAAGCGCACTGGCTCAATCGATCGTCGTCGGTTTTCGTCAGTTTTCAGGACTAAAAATATAGGAAAACACCTTAACAATAAAAAAGACGCACTTTTATCGCACTTACTAAATATATCTCTTCATGGAGATTACTGCCTTGCCGGCGAGAAAACAAAATACCCATATCCGCGCTGGCTCACTCGATCGTCGCTTGAAACAGACTTTAAAAATAAAAAAAAAGTTACACTTTCACTATTCCCATACTTACCTGCAGGTTTTCTTTATGATGATCACTACCTTCAAGGCAGTGCCTTGCCGGCGACTAAACACAACACACACAAATGCGTGTGCTGGCTCAATCGATCGTTCTTATCGATCACTTTATGCCAAGATCGCTTTATCACGCTATCACGTTATCTACTCCCTATATTAACTGCGCTTAAATCAAAACAATGCCAATGTTTACATTCGACCGTCGATCGTCGACCGTCGACCGTCGACCGTTTTTGACTAAACACACAGCCAATCGGTGATTTGGTCGGATCGATTGAATCGGTGATTATAATCAGTTTTCGGGACTGAATATATAGGAACCACCTTAATAATAAAAAAGACGCACTTAAACGCACCTTTACCTCACTTACTAAAAGCATTTCTTCAAGGTGAGTACTGCGTTGCCGGCGAGTAAACAAAACACACACATAAACAAAAAACATACATGAAAACACTTTAAAACATAAAAAAGACGTTCTTTCACGCACTATAACCATACTTACCTCAAGGTTTTCTTTATGATGATCAATGCCTCAAGGTTTTCTTTATGATGATCAATGCCTCGCCGGCGAGTAAACAAAACACACACATGTTCACTGGCTCACTCGACCGTCGGTTTTCGATTTTCTTTGATAATAAAAGAAATCACTTTCACGCACTGTTACCCTACTAAACTGAAGGTTACATTTATGCTACGCGTGAAACACAGTTCTACGGGCAGACCATAACTATCACTGCCTTGCCGGCGAGTAAACACAGCACACACACAAATGCACGTGCTGGCTCATTCGATCGTTCTAATCGATCACTTTATACCAAGATCGCGTTATCACGTTATCGATCGTTCTTATCGATCACTTTATGCCAAGATCACGTTATTACGTTACACTATTTTAAAATAACTGTTACGGATGATGACGATACGTATTTGTTCGTTGCTTCTTATCTCTTAACTTTTTTTCACTGTTCTTTAATATATTATCGCACGTTTGTCGAATTGCGAAAGATTTTTTTTTTTTTAACAACAGAACTTATCGTACCGCCGATTGTGGTTTTGAAATATTGTGGTGTTTTTAGTATCCGTTGAAATAATTTTTTTTCCTCTGTACTCTTCGTCATCACGACCAACCGTACATATTGAGTTCGACAGTTCAAGTTTTAGAAGTTCAGTAAGTTCGTTAACAGTAAGGCTAGCATTCGGCTAATTCTAAACTCGCTGCATCCGAGCTTCGGCTATTGTGTTCTTTGTGCATAAAAAGGCGCCCACGATGTTCGACGACGAGCAAGTAGAACGGAAACGGCAACGCAGGCGTCAGTCCTACGTCGATCTCAGGGCAGCCGAACGGGCGGTGCGCGTGGTGAAAGACCGGACACGGCGACTTTGGCAACGGCATTACACGACCGAGTCCACAGGGCAGCTGGAGCCGGAACAGGAGCCCGAGCAAGGGCCAACAGCAGAGCCGTCGATGGAGCCGGAACCTCCCGTACTGCCGCGCTCAGCATCAAAATCCGTTACAGCAAGGTCGCCAGTGTTGGTTGATAAGAAGGCAGGTTTAGGGGCCGATCGTTTCAACCTACTGCGGCTGAGAGGTAGAACATGGGACGTCCTGTTTTAGTGGCGACCACACGGGCCGGACATCTGCGACGCTTGCGAATTGCTCTCAGCTACCAATTGCGTCCATCCAACGGCAGGGTGCCTCCTACTGCCGCCTGGCCGGCCATGCGATCAATTCGGAGCTTAGCTTTGGCCTACCGAAACTGGCATGATCTACTGCAACTCGGGGCAAGTCGTGCGCCCAGCCTTCGAGGAACCGCCGTCCGAATTGACCGCACTGTTCGATAGGGCCGCGTTTATGAACAACATTTGCCGTTACTACAGTACGATTGCGTTTACATCAATGGGAGCCTCGGTGAAAGCAGGTGATCAGGAACGGAAGGAGACCTGGCTGTACGGAGAAAAAGGGGCTGCTGGGTGTTCCACACAACACAAAGTCGTATATCGAAATATAGATTGCACCGTATGAGATGTTAGTTGCAGTTAGTAGAATAGCAGCAGGCCAACTCCGATGCAAGGGCATTAATACTATGTTCCGTTTATGTTCTAGCAGATTCAGTCAAGCAACACAGTCATGCTGCCATCGAACGCACCAAGTATACGATCATGGATTACCCAGCCCTTTGCAGCCTTTTACTGACGATCACGCTTCCGATGTGCGATCATTTTAGTCAAACTATAGTTATATGCCAAGGAAAGGGCACACCAGCACTCCGCACCATAGAAGAGGAATACGTAATGTAAACGCATGTGTGCAAAGGTGTGACTCGCAGGAGAAGTGATGTACGAGATGCAACCGGGAGAATAGCTCTCTTTGTGTGCGGACCGCCACGGAGTAAAGACCTCATCGAGCCTCGACTCATCATTCTATATTTCCTCATCTATGAGTACTATGAATTATATCATGCTATATATATATATATTTTTTAGATGGTGAAAATATGCTGCGATCCACGCGTATGCCATAACCGTGTGGCACGTGATGGCGTGATGGGAATCCCCACGAAGTGAAAAATCCCAAACGCAATCAACAAAACACCAAAAAAATCAAACAAAATCAAAATCAAAATTATAAGTTTAAAACATTGAGAATTCATTTCTTTCAATGTATTTCTTATTGATAGTTCATAAAACTTGAACCTGTGAGACCAGGGGTCTGGGAGCGCCAGGATACCTGGCTACAAAAAACTAGTATCTAAAACAAATCAGAACGCACTTCTCCGCACAACAACACTTCGAGACTTATTATGCTAGTGCGCAGATTGACATGTTTTGACACGCATATTGACAATTGTATCGACTTATGCACTATGTGCTAGCTGCGCAGAAGTTTGGTCAAAAACTATTTACGAGCAATGAGACGGTAATATAATGAGACTGAATAATTATTGCAACAACCATTTGCTGCGATAAACAATAAGTTTCCCAGAAGTACGAACTTAATAAACAAGTCGTACTTTTGCACTTCTTAAACCATAAGACAGCAAATTTTACCAAGTATTATTTTTGACCAATTCGCTTCGTGTTGATCTCAGAGTGCGATACGTAAGAAGATGGCGGAAGGCGCACACCATGGTTGGTCTAGTATATCTGGTTGTGTTATAGGGGATTTGCTGTCCGCCATGTTAATTATGCCGTTGCGGTACCTGAATGTCAAATAACTGTTGCTGACGCACACGATTAGCTAGAGGCCCCGATGGGCAAAGATAAATAAAATAAATACGAACATGACCCTCCACGCGCAAACCGTGGCTCCGATGGGCCAACGGAAAGGATGCGCCGAACATCGCGAACGCCACTTGCGAACATGACCCTCCACGCGCGAACCGTAGCCCCGATGGGCTGAACATTGCGAACGCCACTTGCGAACGCGACACCTCCACGCGCAGCGGATGGCCACGGTCAAAACCGAATTATGCCGTAGAGATCGACCGGCGCGTGGAGCCACGCGCAAATAGAATAAGACATGTAGTCAGCAATAAGTTAGTATTTAAGAAACCGATTTACCCCAAATAAACAGCATTCAACAACATCAGACGGCTAATAGCGATCATTAGTCGGAGGGCTCCTCCGGTCTACTTGACGGAAAGAAAAGGAAAAACGGCGTAACCACCGGAAGACTCTTCCGGCTTGGAGAAGCCTCAGGAGAAACAAGCCAGCTCGGTGTACTGCACCGGCGCTGGTCGCTGCGACGGAGGATCTCCGGCGACAGCCAACAATGGTGGCTCCAGAGAGGAATTGACGTTCTCAACACTCCAGAGTGCTTATTACGCGTGAAAAGTTAAGCGAACAGACAGAGTAATGTTGTGATATGATGGAAATTGATGTGTACTCGACAAGAACTTCAGTGCGACTGGCTTTATTTCGGTATCGACACTCTTATATATACAGACCCCACACAATCGTGTGGATTCGAAGTAAATTAGTTCAGTTACTTGAATTGGGAACTCAACACCCCCGCACAATTCGAGAATCCTAACTAATTTGTTCCCTCTCCAATCCTATCATTTTACAGAAACCTTTGAAGAGGTTTGGCGTTAAACCCTTTGTCATAATATCGGCTTGTTGCATGGACGACGGCTTGTACAATATTTCTATTCGCTTTTGTTGTACTAACTCTCTAACAAAATGATATTTCGTGTCAACATGCTTAAGCCGCTTTACATCTTTAGAATTCTCTGCTACACAAATAGTTGACTGGTTATCCTCATACATAGGTATTGGTTCAGTTATGGGTAACCACAGATCTTCCAACAAACGTAACACCCAAACAGTGTGACATGCTGCTGTGCATAAGGCATTCAATTCCGCTTCTGTTGATGACAATGCTACGCTTTGCTGCTTTCTTGTTGACCAACCAACAGTGTTTCCGAAAAACTTAACGATAAATCCTGATATTGAACGGCGATCGGAAACATCGTTTGCCCAGTCTGCATCACAATACATTTGCAATATTGGCTCTTTCTTATCAGCTTTGTATACCATCCTAACATTCAAACTACCCTTTATATACCTTAAAATTCGTTTTAAGTGAATCCAATGTTCTTCGTTGGGACATGATTGAAACTGACTAAAGAAATTTACTGCTGCTGAGATATCTGGCCTAGTCGTTACTGACGCATAAGTAAGACATCCGATGAGCTCACGATATGGTTTGGATGTTATCTCTGTTTCTTTACCTTTACTTAACTTCAATCGGTTTTCCATGGGGGTTGAAATCGGTTTGCATTCAGTCATATTGAATCACTTTAACAGTTTTTCGAAATATTCTTTCTGACTTATCGTCATTATACCCGCATCTTTTTCTCTTTCTATCTTCATGCCTAAAAACATACTAACTTCTCCATCATCCGTCATCTCAAATCCTTCCGCACATTTCCGTTTGATATCCATTACAAATTCCAATGAAGAACTTACAAGCAAAATATCGTCAACATAGAGAACAAGTATAATCTTTTCTGTACCTTTTTGTTGCGTATAGAGACACATGTCATTAGCACTACGCATGAACCCTATATTTGAGATGAAATTATGAAATTTTTCATTCCATGCACGTGAAGCTTGTTTTAGACCATAAATTGATCGATTCAATCGACAAACTAATCCTTCGCCTTTTCTGTATCCTTCTGGTTGCATCATATATATCTCTTCTGACAATTCTCCATTTAAAAAAGCAGTCTTGACATCCATTTGATGGATATGCAATCTTTCTTCGTTAGCTAAAGCGAGAACCATACGTAACGTGTCTAATTTTGCTACAGGAGAATACGTTTCAGTGTAATCTATTCCTGGTTTCTGAGAGAAACCCCTTGCAACCAATCTCGCTTTATAAATATCTTTATCATTCACTCGCTTTATTTTAAACACCCACTTGCAAGATATGGTTTTACTACTTTCGGGAGTTTTTACCAACGTCCAGTTGTTGTTTTTCTGCATCGATAGCATCTCAGCGTCCATGGCGGATTGCCATTGTTTCCAATCATTTCTTTTCTGCAACTCGCTGATTGAACTTGGGATGTCACTGATGAAATCCAATGCATTAAATGCATAACCAGCATAGCTCGTGTCGTAATCTTCATGCCATTTCGATGTTTTTGTTGCTCGTCGAGGAACATTTTCTTCAACAAGAGATTCCTTACTGTTGTTCTCTATTGTCTCATTAGCACTGTTGAAGCTGGTTTCTGGAGAATCGTTTTCTAGTTGTTCTTCTTCTGATTCACTTTCTTGCACAACAACATTATTTTCCTCAAGTTCATTTGGAAGTATAACGACCTTTTCTGGATAAATCACACTTGTTTCCTCAACACAAATTACATCACGTGACGAACTGATGCAGTTTTTCTTCGGCTTCCATATCCGGTAACCGTTTGTAGAATATCCAACAAATACTCCTTTCCACGATTTCGCTTCGAACTTGCCACGGAACTGTTTTGGGATGTGCACAAAAGCATCTGCTCCAAAAACCCTCAAGTTTCGCACAGTCGGTTTCCGATTATTCCATAACTCATACGGAGTCTTTTCGATAGAAGCACTTGGACTTCGGTTCACCAAGTAAGCTGCGGTTTGAACTGCCGCACCCCACAATCTTTTATCGACACCTTTGTCTTCCAACATGGCCCGTGCCTTTTCAACGATGGTCCTATTCATTCGCTCGCTAGTACCGTTTTGTTCAGGCGTATAGGGGTTTGTCCATTCCATCTGTATACCTCTTTCTTTGCAATAAGTTTGAAACTCTCGGCTTTTGTACTCACCACCGTTGTCACAGCGAAGCTTAGAGATACGTTTACCAAACTTTGCACAGACGGTTGCTTCATATTCCCGGAACTTATCATATGCCTCAGCCTTCGTTTTTAATAGGAATATTACTGTGAATTTGCTCCTCCTTTTGTCTGCATTGGGCCACACACGTCCGAGTGCACGAGTTCAAGTATTCTTGACGATGTTTTTCCACTTCTTACCGAAAACGATTCCCTTGTTTGCTTGGCAGCAATACATGTTTCACATACTTTGTCCATTTTTTCTGGAACAGCACTGATCGGTAGCCCCAACACCATATTGTTCTTCATGAGCGTTTGCAAATTTTTCATGCCAAGGTGTCCGAATCGGCGATGCCACAAATCATGTTCCTTTGAAATTTTACCACTAAACAAGGCACTATCTTTTCGTTTTTCTCGATATAGTTCTACCTTGTAAAGTTTTCCGCACCTCTTGCCACACAGAATCGTTTCTGAATTTTTATACTCTTTTACTTTGCCGCTCATGAAGACCACTTTTAAGCCTGATTTTTCCATTTTTCTTACTGATAGTAAGTTCACTCTTGCTTCCGGTATGTATAAAACATCTTGTAAAGTAATTATCCCAGAACTTTCGCAGCTCAACTGTTTTATGTCTCCTCGGTGGGTAGCAATAATGTCCTCACCTTCTTTAGCCACTGCAATCTTCATTGGGACTTCCATATTTTTTAAATTTGTGAACATTTTCTTATCATTCGTGATGTGCTCCGAAGCACCCGAATCCACTATCCATGTGGTTGTTTCTCTTTTACCCATAGTTCCCGTCATGAAGCATACATAGCCCTTTCTTTCACTGTTGCGTTCTTTTTGAACATTTGACACTCGGCAGTCCTTTTTCATATGACCTAGTTTTCCACACTTATGACATTTTCCTGGAAAACGTTTCCGTTCCTTCTGTCCAAAGAACGCTGCCGATGAACCACTTTCACTTTCCACAAGTCGTTCACTCCTTTTACTTTCTTCTGCTAACAAGCGTTGTTTAACAAAGTCAATTATTAAATCTTCTTCGGGAAGATTTTCCAAGGCTGTGATTAACGGATCATAAGAATTTGGTAGACTTAAGAACAATTGCGAAACGATGTCCGCCTCTACCAAGTTCGCACCAGCCGTCCGTAGCTGCCGTACCAAATCTTCAAACTGTTGAAGATGCGCGCGCATGGAGGTGGCTTCATGCATGTTGAGTCGCACGAGTTGTTTTCGCAAAATCGTTTTATTCACTACCGATTTTTTCGCATACACATTGTTCAAACACGTCCACATTTCCTTTGCCGTTTTGGCATCACGCACTGTTTCCAAGCATTCATCTGCTAGGAAACCTACCAACAAGCATTTTGCCTTTCTGTCCGCCAGGTTGAACTTGTCCACCAACTTTGTGTCGTCAGGCACATTATCGGTTAGCGTATGCAACACGCTTTCTGCGTCCAGCACCATTTTTACGCGGAAACACCAATTATCAAAGTTTGCTTCACCGCTGTAGCGCGGAACTCCGAGAATTAATTTGTCCATGCTTGCTGGGCCCATAACCTGTTGTGATATGATGGAAATTGATGTGTACTCGACAAGAACTTCAGTGCGACTGGCTTTATTTCGGTATCGACACTCTTATATATACAGACCCCACACAATCGTGTGGATTCGAAGTAAATTAGTTCAGTTACTTGAATTGGGAACTCAACAAGAAATACATCCCCAATTGAACTACAATAATCGAACCTACGTGCGTACGTGCAAAGAATGGACCTCAAAAGTGATTGTGTGATTAACGAAATCTAGAAGAGCTGTTATTGAAGCTAAGAAGTGAAAGAAGAGAACAGTACGAGAGAAGTGCTTGGAGTTAAAACGTACAAGGAGGAAGTGTATACGAGACAGAAGTGCAGTGATAGCTCGATAGAAGCGCATTACAACAAGAAGTGCGGCGCGAAGGGAAGGCGTGTGTGGTACCCGACCCCCAACGTGTGCGGAACACCGGATAGGGACGCAGCAGCGAACAACGAGTGACGAACGTATCAGCAGCCGCAGAGCTCCACAACCGGCAAACGACGTGTCGATCGACGAAGGCACGGACTAACGGAGGCGGAAGTCGGCGGGCGAAACACACCGGCAGACGGACGTAGTGGAAGACTACGCAACAGCACACGGTCGCAGCGGCAGACAACGCAGCGGTAGACAACGCAGCGGCAGCCGAAGGCGGCGGCGCTACAGTCATCCAAGGCGTGTAAGGTGACCGACTGGCGCTACCAAAGACTACCAGCGCGACGAGCGAAAACGTCGGTGCGGTCACAACCATCTCCAGAACAATCAGATAACAAAAGTAAGTAACAAACGAAAGATTAAAATGGAGTACAAAAACAACCCCAACGGTCACTGTAGGTTGTGTAACAACAACGATGAATGGGGAAAATTCACAATTTGTACAAACTGCGACCGATGGTTACACCTCGAGTGTTTAGGTCTAAAGAGCGCTGTCAAAGACTACGTTTGTCCCAAGTGCGAAGAGGACAGACAAAAGGTAGAAGCGTCTAGGCAAGCGGTGATGCAGGGAGAGCGCTTACTGAAGGATATAAAGACAGGGAAGGAAAAAGCCGAAAAAGCAAAGGAAAAGGCGGAAATATTAAAGGAAAAGGCCGAAAAGGCAAAAGAAAAGGCGGAAAAAGAAGCAGAAAAGCTGCGACAGGCACTAATGAGGGCAGAGGAACAAATAAGGGATATGGAAATCGAAAGAGCAAGAAAATCGTCATCCACTTCGCGAGACGACGAACGAGACGTACATGAAGCAGAGTTAGAACTTCTCCAAGAGGAACTAGAAAAACAAAAAATGAAAGATTCCGAACGCCCCTCCGAAATTGATCGCCTCGTTGAAAGTATTGGGAAGATGGTACAGGCATGGCCATCCTCATCAAAAGGGAACTTAATAGATCTCCCCGAATTTACGGGAGATTATAAGGGTTGGCCGCGATTCAAACAAATTTATAATCAAACATCGCGAGCCGGACAATTTACGAATCTAGAAAACTTGAATAGGCTGCAAAGGCACCTCAAAGGCGAAGCATTGCGAGCAGTGAACGGATTAATGCTCAATCCGGAAAATGTTCAATTAATAATGGACAGACTAGATAGAATGTACGGGAATCCTGAAAGCGTGTACAAGGCTTTGCTGCACGACTTATTATCAGTTAGGAATATAACAATGGAAAATCCTTCGACCTTCTTGGAATTTTCCAATGCCCTGCACAACCTTATCGACAATATGATGCTATTAGGGCATGAAGGGTTTCTAAACGATCAAAGACTTCTAAACGATCTGATCGCAAGATTACCTGTCGAACTCCGACACCAATGGATTAAGAGCACACTCGACAGGGAACAGGATAACAAAAATTTTACCCTAAGGGATCTAGCGGAATGGTTAAAACCCTCAGAGGAGCTGGCAACAGTGCTAGCCGCAAATGAAGGTGGATTCAAACAAGGAAAACACCGCTTGAACACGCATGTTCGCTACGAAGCAAATGACAGGGGTAAACTTTGCTTAATCTGCCGAAACCCACACGAAACCACCCGTTGTCGCAAATTGTTGAATGAATCAATAGAACAACGTTGGCGTCTGGTCAGGCACAATAACATCTGCACAAACTGCATCAGATTTAAGAATCATACGGCGGAAAATTGCATAGCTCCGCCACAATGCAGGGAAAATGGGTGCTGGCGTAGGCACCACAGCATCCTCCACAAATACGTGGAAAGAATACAAAACAATCCCGCTCGTATTAATCACCACCGTGAAAACCAAGAACTTTTCTATCAAATAATTCCAGTGACCTTATACTCAAAACAAGGTCAGGTCAAAACATTTGCCTTACTAGATCCTGCGTCGTCGACCAGTCTCATCCTTAACAATATCAGAGAAGAGCTGAAGGTATTCGGACCGAAGGCTCCGCTTAAGCTCAGCTGGACGAACGGCGGCACACAGAGTGAGCCCGCGAGTCAGATAGTCTCATTTAAGATAAAGGGACCAAACAACCGACTCTTTGATATATCAAACGTGCGCTCGGTCCAAAAACTCGAGCTTCCAACGCAGACCGTTAACGCCAGGGCATTGAAAAGAGCTTACAAGCATTTCTCGCACATTGATCTAGCGAGCTACAAAAATGCTACACCAACACTCTTTTTAGGTATCCCTCACGCATTTTACACCCAAAGCGTGAGTTACCGGTCCGGACGACCTGACCAACCGATCGCACAAAGAACACGGCTTGGTTGGACGATTATAGGTGGCAGCCAAACAGGGGAAAGAAAAGGAAAAACGGCGTAACCACCGGAAGACTCTTCCGGCTTGGAGAAGCCTCAGGAGAAACAAGCCAGCTCGGTGTACTGCACCGGCGCTGGTCGCTGCGACGGAGGATCTCCGGCGACAGCCAACAAATACTGTTTACAAACCAAAAGCCCATTTCTTCGTTTCGTCAAAATTTGGTACCCCAAAACAACTCATTAATTACTTTCCATAGTCCTTGATAAATCAATTCGGAGTTTGTTATGATTCAACGCTGGTACTTGGGGTGTGTATACTTTTAAAAACGTTTTTGAGTGTAAAAGTACTCTAAAATTTACCAATTTGCTTCTTGCAAAAAATGCACAAGCGCTACGAACAGACAATCCACATCGTCGATCCAAAAGTTAACAGAGAAAACATAGCCGTCAAAATTTTCATGTATTTTTCTTTTCTCGATTTGTCAAAATGCATGGAATGACTTGACCAGGTTCTAGACAGTCCATGGGCGCACACAATGAAACAGACCGTACCATCTAGATTCACTTTTGTGCATTACTTCAATTTTGCGTTTCGATGATCCGCGCGAGTGGCCATTGGGTTGTCGGGAGAGCATCGTCCATCAGTATTACTAGCCGACCAGGTGAGAAATCATTAGTGCTGCAGGTCCTCATCGTTTCTCTTTGCATCTCCTGCAGGTACTCGGTGGCCCAATGCTTCCAAAAGTGCTGCACGACCAGTTGCCACTTCTGCCAATCGCTCAGCGTGTATGCTTTCCTGACAGTGTAGTCCGGCTCTGGAATCGCGTTCATCGAGGTGCCTATCAAAAAATGTGCAGGTGTTAGTGCGGCCAGTTCGTTTGGGTCATCCGACATGGGTAACAGCGGACGAGAATTCATCGCCGCTTCGATCTGGTGCAGGACGGTGATGTAGCCCTCGTAAGGCAACTTTGTGCTGCCTAGCTGACGAAGAGGTGTCTTTTGGCCGTCTTCACTGCTGCTTCCCATAGTCCACCAAAGTGCGGGGCCCTCGGCGGGCTGAAGTGCCAAGTGATACCCATCTCCGCGCAATTCGAGATGATGGTGTTGCGTTGCTCCTCATCGCGGAACATTTCGAATAGTTCGCTTAACTCACGTGCTGCGCTCTCGAAATTTTTCCGTTGTCCGAGTAGATATGCGACGGACGTCCTCTTCGCGATGCAAATCGTCGTAGTGCAGCCAAGAAACCAGCGGTGGTCAAATCACCCACAAGTTCGAAGTGAACAGCTTTCGTGGCAAAGCAAACGAACGGAATCGGTATGCAAGTTATGAATCGGTCGCAAATAGATTGGTCCGGCATAATCCACTCCGATGATCGAAAACGATCGACTTGGTGTGATTCGCGATGATGGTAACTGCCCAATTTGCTGCTGCGCTAGTGTTGGCTGCTGACGAATGCATCGGAAGCAGTGTCTCACAACGCCTTTCACTAGGTGACGTCCGTCGAGTGGCCAATATTGCTCGCGAATCTGGGAAAGCAACAATCTTCCGCCACCATGTATGAGCTCCCGGTGAAGATGTTCTGCGATACGGCGTGCGAAGATGTGTTTTTTCGGCAGGAGAATTGGGTGCTTCGATTAGTAAGGCAGCTTCGACAGCTGGAGTTAGTTCGAAGGGAGGCCTAGGTAGTAGCTTGGAATAGATACCACTTGTAGTCAAGCGGAGCAAAAAATCGGCTAGGCTAACTGTCGTCGTTCTGAGCTACTTGCGCAGCTGAAGAAGTCGTGCTGAACGAGCACAACCGCTTCCCGACCAGGCCGCCACAGCAACATCTACAACTCACAGTGCGGATACTCGGTCGTGACGTGGTCCTCGATCTCATGATAATCGCACAGTCGACCGTTTTCTCGATGTCGCAGAGGTTCGGATCATTTATGTTAGCGAACAGCGTCCAGAAGGGGGTGTGGGTTTTCTGCGCGATGAACACGGTCATGCTGCCGAAGCGGGTCACACCGTGCTCGAAGCCGCCTCCTGAGCTCCTTGTGCGGGTCGTGCGAGTTGATCTTGCACAGGATGTATTTGTCGCAGTGCGGGTTCGCGATTGCCTGCCGGTAGACGCGATGCATCTTTCGATCACCTGTGGCGGAGAAGCAAAGAAGCGCGTTGAGTGGTAAAGAGCAGCGGCAAACAAATGCGTACCTTCAAGTTAACCTCCAAGTTGAGCGTATCCGTTAGCTTGTCGGTCATCTCCGTGACGTTGTACTGCTGCAAGAACTGTTTGACCTTGCCGAGCTTCAGCAATTCTTTCACATAGTTAATGACGGTCTTCACGTAATGTACCGACGAGATCTTCACAGTCCGGAGGCGCTTCGACACGTGATCGATCAGATTGGAGATCGTTTCATTCGGCCCTGCGGGGGTTTGTGTAGCCCTGCGATTACAGGAATCCGTTGGCCATCATCTGCACGGTGGCGACATATCTGGCGACGCACATATTTGGTCGTCGGGGACAAAGTACGGAAAGGAGTTTGTGAGACACTGGTTGACCTTCTTTTGCACACAAAGCAGCGTACACCACAATAACGATTACTCACCTCTGGTACACAACCGGGTTGGCGATGTAGATGACCCACTCGGCTAGGTAGATCGTGTCCGTTTTGATCCAGCGCCGTCGAACGATTGGTTATGCAGCAACTGGAATAGTTGTAGTACAGCTTGCCGTGAAAATCTTTGTAGACGGTGAGCAAGCCCAGCTTTACCCAGAGCGCTCCGGCCAGCTTGGACTGCATGAACTGGTTCCACATGATGTTGTCCACGAACGGCGGTAGTACCCATGAGTGGTCCTTGTGCTTTTCCTGGGCGCGCTCCATCTCGGGTCGGGAGAACGACTGTAACGCTTTCACGGCCAGCGGAACCAGATTGAAGAGCCTGTCCGCCCCTCTACCCTGCGCCGGCTGGTCGTGGTCGGCACTGTTGTGGCAAGCTAGCTCGAGGCTATCGTCAGCATCGTGCCCACCAGCGGGTTCGAACCTTGTTCCAGCGAAGCCCTCCGTTTCTGGGACTTTCCGCCACCAGCCTGCTGATGACGGCGGACAAGTTCCTCTGCCTGTTGATAAGAATTTATGACAAAGAACGAGTCGCTGGGATAGGGAATGATGTTTGGCAGAGATGAACTGCTTCTGTTGATTTTCTCATCCCTGTCTGTGTTGGACTATAGAAGATCGACGTTGCGTTTATTTTGCAGTCGCCACGAGCGAGAATGTTTGTATCGTATTATCGTATCGTAGGTTTATGTTAAAGGTGCTGTTAAAAACAGCACATCAGTTAAAAAGGTATGACTCCACCGAATGATTACGAACTTCATACCGTAGTTTTTGGCGGCAGATAATAGGCACGAATGCGACCCGGAAGCTTAGACTGCCTGAAAAAAGGATGTGAAGTTTAACGGAATTAAATTAAATCAATTTACACGGATTAGCACGACAGGAAATCTGTATGCGATGGAATATTCTATTTTCTTTTGCTAAAATTTCCTCTTTTGGGTTACCTTTGGCTTACGTACAACTGCAGTTAAACCATTTTACTCCTTCTTTCAACTTTTTTCCCCCTATATTTACCAATAGGAGGAGCTGGTTGAGACTTTTAGTTATCACGTTGACCTCATCCTTGTTGCTTATCTAAAACGTAAAACGTAAATGTTTCACCTCGGACAAATTACCGACTCCAGTACAGGCACCATCTTCGGCCGCATGGGTATCGTTGGTGTTGGAAACGTCTTCGGCTACGTGCTGTTGCTATGCCTATCATCAGCGGAGTAGCTGCATTTGTTTGATCATCTTTCGTCGCTGAAAAAACCTTTTCAACCACCGTCGCAATGGTTCGGGGTATGGTCGAGGCTTCCAATACCTAATCGTACTCTAGGTGCAATTTCATATTCTCAACGAACATCATATACAAATCACACATAGTCGGATCGTTCACTTTGGTCAATGGATGGATGCGTCAGAATCTATCAGTAGCCCGCTAGGCGAAGTTGCATGCAAAACGTCCTACTTTTGTTTCACCCTGGCCTCGGGCCCTAGAGCACTGCACTTATTTTGACAAACGCTTGGCTTGGTCATTGTAAGTTACGATTGTGACGCAGGTGGTAAGCGTGTTGATAACATGCTTACAATGTTTCCGCCCTTGATTGTATCTTCCTTAACTACTATGTTTCATAATACAAATGCACGCTTCCGCTGAGGAAAATGTATTCGTCATGCGATCACTCATGTGGGTAACTACCGGATCAGATGCCTCCGCCGCTACCGATGTATTTACTATAGGTACTGTATTGTAGGGCTCTATTCCGATTCTACCTATTCCGTATAACACATCACCGACCCAACACAGTAGACCCAACACAGTAGTCGAGACGACCAAAAAGAAACAGGTAAAATGTTACTGCTATTTCGCCGGGGACATGCGCATTTTCGATTTAAGCAAAGCTTAACATTTCGTTCGATCACATTTTTTGATCTTCGTCGCGGACATACGGGAGGAATACTGGGGATTGGAAATGATTGTATTTGTGTTGCCGATGATTACCTCGAACGCTGTGGTATGTTGTCTTCATCTGCTATAAAATTGAATAGATAAAATCAGTTCTATACTTCTGTAATATCGACGAAGGCATGGCTCTTTCGATTCGTGCAAAGCTTACCAGTTCGATCCACCGGACGCGATTGAGTTTGTGTTGCCGATGGTTGATTCGTTCTACATGTTGTCATATTCTCTGCTACAATTAAAACATTAATTATTTTCGCATACTACAACGACTAAATAAGACGTTTGACTGGAATGTGATACTCACTTTGTTCCTCTACGAAAATTATTTGCCGACGTTGCTGATGATGGCGCTCATCCAGATCTGCCTGTTTGTAAGTGTCTACCTTGAAATAGGCGTTACATAACGCAACGCATCGAGATTCGTAAACGTAGCCTAGCGGCAATAGAGACCAGAGCGACTAAACGTATGGCCCCAATTGTGCTCAGCAGCACACAGCTTTAGCCTGAATGACGCGATGGGATATCAGACGGAGTACGGTAGAAGATCGTTTTCCCAACGCCGACCCACTTACGTAGTTCGTCTCGAAATGTCCATTTCGATCTGTACGTTATGTAGGTACGATAGGTAATCTAGCGGGATCAGTTGCTACCATTGTAACCCCTATCCGGGAAACAAGATCTATCTTATGCCACCACAAACGTGTTCGTTTTCCATGTTTACTCTGGCAGCAACTAGGTAATGCTGGGGTTAACATGAAAATTATCCAACGAAATCTAGACACGCGTGGACTATACCTGTCATTTTCATCTCACTTAAGAATCAATCCGCCGTCCTCGTTGCGCTCCTTGATGAAGCTGTAGTAGTGCCCACCGTCGGCATTGCCCGTGTGCACGCGAAAACTCGTACAGCAGCCGGAAAAACTCTAACAAATGTCGCAAATGTGTGTTGTGGCAAGGTGCTCCATCATGATTAGCGACTTGATGAAGCGTGTCACGCACGATGCGTTCCCGATGATCTCATTGCCATCGACGTCCGTTTCCGCCTTCAGATACAGAGCGCAGTGACGTTTTCTAGATGAACAAAAGGGGGTAAGGAGGAATGAATGTAAACGATTGTTGTCTTCCACAGCTCCCTTCACAGATTTACGCAAAGCGCTGAATCACGTGAATGACAAGCCGCTGGAATATTTGGCGGACCATCTCGTTCGGGCATTAGATCAGCACCTGGACGGGCCTCCACGGTTTGGCCGACATGTGGCCGACTGGCGTTGAACATTTTCGTTAGCAACCCCGTCCAGAGATCTGAGATGAAATCTTGTCCACCAAGGGAAACGGATAAACCCGATAAAATAACCCTTCTTGGCGTGAATAAACGGTTCGATAAAGAACGATAGTGCACTGCGATTCACGTGATGCCCGGCAGCACCAGGAGAAGCTTTCTTAAGCGGTGTAGGAAATCGTGTCGCAGAAGTTCAAAACTACACGCACCAACATCCCTGGAAGCACATCGCGGGTTGTTCCAATCCTGCTGATTTAGTTTCACGTGGCGTGACAGCAGCAGATTTTGTCAAGAATGCATTGTGGAGCTGCGGTCCAGAATGGTTAATTCTTCCAGCGTCTGAATGGCCAAACTCAACGCCGTCATCCAGGCTGTGCATCCGTGGTTTGAGCGCTACTCTTCATTCACTCGGCTCTTACGTGTAATTGGGTATTGCATTCGATTCATACGCAATGCTAAGGAGAAGTGTCGCACTCATCGTGAGCCATCGGAAGCCCCAGCTTCGCCAACCATCACTCCGAACTTCCTTGAAGCTGCGAAAACTGTGCTTTGCAGGCTGGCACAGCAAGACGCATTTCCCGCGGAGCTCGAGCAGTTGAAGAAACGTGAGGTAATTTCGAAGCGCTCACCGCTAAGACGTCTAACTCCATTCATCGATCCCGAAGGAGTAATGAGAGTAGGAGGACGTCTCCAGCTGTCGAAGCTGCCTTACGAATCGAAGCACCCAATTCTCCTGCCGAAAAAACACATCTTCGCACGCCGTATCGCAGAACATCTTCACCGGGAGCTCATACATGGTGGCGGAAGATTGTTGCTTTCCCAGATTCGCGAGCAATATTGGCCACTCGACGGACGTCACCTAGTGAAAGGCGTTGTGAGACACTGCTTCCGATGCATTCGTCAGCAGCCAACACTAGCGCAGCAGCAAATTTGGCAGTTACCATCATCGCGAATCACACCAAGTCGACCGTTTTCGATCATCGGAGTGGATTATGCCGGACCAATCTACTTGCGACCGATTCATAACTTGCATACCGATTCCGTTCGTTTGCTTTGCCACGAAAGCTGTTCACTTCGAACTTGTGGGTGATTTGACCACCGCTGGTTTCTTGGCTGCACTACGACGATTTGCATCGCGAAGAGGACGTCCGTCGCATATCTACTCGGACAACGGAAAAATTTCGAGAGCGCAGCACGTGAGTTAAGCGAACTATTCGAAATGTTCCGCGATGAGGAGCAACGCAACACCATCATCTCGATTGCGCGGAGATGGGTATCACTTGGCACTTCAGCCCGCCGAGGGCCCCGCACTTTGGCGGACTATGGGAAGCAGCAGTGAAGACGGCCAAAAGACACCTCTTTTGTCAGCTAGGCAGCACAAAGTTGCCTTACGAGGGCTACATCACCGTCCTGCACCAGATCGAAGCTGCGATGAATACTCGTCCGCTGTTACCCATGTCGGACGTAGCGAGATCGAGTCAACACATGCCGATTAGGTATATTAGTGGAATTTCGCCCGCTACAATTTCGCCCGGGCTAGGAACTGGGTTCGGACCCACAGAAGAAATTTATAAATAAAGCCGCGATAAGCGAATTCCTTCTCTCTTCGCTACTCTACACTTCTGCTGTTCGGTAACTATTAAAGAAACCAGAAAAATCCGAAACTGATCCATTTTTGGATTGGAGAATATCAAAGAAAGGACCCCTCTTCTAGAAATACCGAGATTTGACGTAATCAAGGACGTTGTGATCGCTGATCGATTGCATTTAATTGATCTTGGGGTCACAAACAAAAATGTTCAAAGGATGGAAGTTCGGAAAGATGGGCAATTGCACCAAATGGTCCCATGATACTTGTTTAGAAATTAATGCATTGCTAGACAATCTTCGCTTTCCCTCGGAAATTCACCGAAAACCCCGTTCAATAGATGTCAGACATTGACGAGCTGACAGCCCGATCGCGTTCCCCAATTCTAAATCCTAAGTCCGGGAGTGGGGAACGTTCCGAAATAGGCACCACCATCCCTACAGGGATGGATATAAAAGGGCCGACAAAGGGAAAGATGGCCTTTTTGGAACGAATTGTGCAAAAGAGAACGGGAAAATAAATTGTAATTTTGGCGCTACGACGCAGCCTAAAATTGTATCGCGTTTCGTTTAATTCGTAGTGGGAAATATTTCCCACATTCCAAAATTACAAGTTTATCATCCGCGAGTGATAATGCCGGTCGAGAAGTCTAGCGAACAGCGGCAAGTGGCGTTGGACGACACAGTGTGCACCGAACAGCGGCAAGTGGCGGTGAACGAGCCGGAGGGACGGGTGTCCGATATCCTCGTTCCCTCGGCGAACTCGACGACAGTATCACCTAGCGAACTAATGAGAGAGGGGAGCAGCGCGGAGCGGCTCAGGGAAATAACGAGCCAGCTTCAGCTCCTGGAATTAGAGCGGGCGGCGATCATCACCGGTGGAAGAAATTGCACCTTTCCGACGGAGATGCCCTCGGGCGCTTCAACGATACGATACCCACCGTCGACGGAACCAGCCCGCCAAACGATGGTTAGCGACCCCTTGCTTGGGTCAACGAACGTCTCCGCGTCGGCACCGTACGGGAGATGTTTTGGTGTGGGTGCGTCGCGCGACCAGCTGATCGTAAGAGCGACGTTCGATCATACGGTCACCGGGGCAATGACCAATACATCTACGCAAGGTAGAATGGCGAACGTTTCGACGCGAACGACGGGACGTTCGGTCTCGTTCGCGATGGCGGGCGCCCCGACGCCGCAGATGACCAACGCTTAACCGGAGGCAACAAGATGGGGCTTTCCTACAGTTCCACCGGCGGGTTTGAACCATTACCGGCCCACGGGATCACCAGCGCCCGAAATACCGTATCACTCTGGAACCACAGTTTACGACCACGAGGCACAACACACTACACTTAATGCGAGTCAGGTATCTTCCCGACAGGCCACCAGCCGGGACTTACCCACCTTCTCCGGGGCACCGGAGGAATGGCCAATGTTTATTTCGAACTACCAACGTTCGACTGCACTGTGCGGCTGTGGAATAGTTGTAGTACAGCTTGCCGTGAAAATCTTTGTAGACGGTGAGCAAGCCCAGCTTTACCCAGAGCGCTCCGGCCAGCTTGGACTGCATGAACTGGTTCCACATGATATTGTCCACGAACGGCGGTAGTACCCATGAGTGGTCCTTGTGCTTTTCCTGGGCGCGCTCCATCTCGGGTCGGGAGAACGACTGTAACGCTTTCACGGCCAGCGGAACCAGATTGAAGAGCCTGTCCGCCCCTCTACCCTGCGCCGGCTGGTCGTGGTCGGCACTGTTGTGGCAAGCTAGCTCGAGGCTATCGTCAGCATCGTGCCCACCAGCGGGTTCGAACCTTGTTCCAGCGAAGCCCTCCGTTTCTGGGACTTTCCGCCACCAGCCTGCTGATGACGGCGGACAAGTTCCTCTGCCTGTTGATAAGAATTTATGACAAAGAACGAGTCGCTGGGATAGGGAATGATGTTTGGCAGAGATGAACTGCTTCTGTTGATTTTCTCATCCCTGTCTGTGTTGGACTATAGACGATCGACGTTGCGTTTATTTTGCAGTCGCCACGAGCGAGAATGTTTGTATCGTATTATCGTATCGTAGGTTTATGTTAAAGGTGCTGTTAAAAACAGCACATCAGTTAAAAAGGTATGACTCCACCGAATGATTACGAACTTCATACCGTAGGTTTTGACGGCAGATAATAGGCACGAATGCGACCCGGAAGCTTAGACTGCCTGAAAAAAGGATGTGAAGTTTAACGGAATTAAATTAAATCAATTTACACGGATTAGCACGACAGGAAATCTGTATGCGATGGAATATTCTATTTTCTTTTGCTAACAATCATATCACAACAGTCACAAGAAGCTGACGGCACATTTGTTCGCGCTCCGTTAGTTTCTGAAAATTACCCGTTCAAACGCTAAGACTTTGTACTCACGGTGTGATTAAACAAAGAGTATCCTCGCCGCGTTCTCCAGTGACCGTTGGTTTAGCCGTGAACCTTTGAAACTTTGTGCAAAGTGAAAAACAGTTTTCGCTGAATTTCGGTTTCTCAAGATTGTCCGCTTACAATCAGAGACGACGCTTCGTTGATGTGATTCAGGACACTTAGAAAACACAAACACTACGAAATATTATAATGAGTTGTGGCGGCTGCTCGCTACCCATTTCAAACGACGCTATCGCGTGTGATGGTACTTGTGCCCAGGCGTTCCATTCGTCCTGTGTAAATGTGCCTCGCGATTGTATGAAGGAGCTGAGGCGCAATGCCCAATTGCTGTGGATGTGTCCTTCATGTGTTAAGGAGAGAGCGGCTCCCATTCGTAGTAGTGTGATCGATCAGTCGGAGCTGATCGGTGAGTTGAAAAGCTCATTGTCAGCTGATCTCGCTGGCGCTGTCACCGACCTGAGACGTGAACTGGTTGGTGAGATCGCCAAAGCTGTGTCATCGGTTTTGCGCCCGGCTAATGCTGTCGGTGTTTCCTCGGTTCTCTGAAATGAACCTGCGCATGAACCTCAGCCGGCGTTTGCTGATGTACTTCGGACTAGAGAAACTACGGATGCTGCTCCGACTACGAACACTGATGTACGGCAACCGTCACTACTACGCGGCACTGGGGCCAGCCGGCCAGGCGAACATATAATTAAAACTGTGCCGTCCAGACCAGCTGGGCTGGTATGGGTTTATTTTACCCGGATCAGTCCTTTGGTTTCCGAGGATGAAATGGCGAGATGGGCGGGAGGTCTTTTGGGGGGCGTTGATGTGACGGCGAGGAGACTGGTGAAGCGCGGCGCTGATATCAACAGCCTTTCGTTCATCTCCTTCAAGGTTGGCGTGCCGCTGGCCTTGAAGGAACAAGCGCTTTCAACCGATACCTGGCCCCCGGAAATTTCTTTCCGGGAATTCACCGATACGAGTACAACAAAGGTGTTTAATCGCACTGAATATCGTCACTCTTGGCCAGCCTCTATGACCACACTCACCCGAGTATCGCCAACGCTTTTAGAGTCGCTTTCACCAGCATTTGCTGTGTCCCCATCGCCACTTTCCCCAAGAACACCGGCACACCTGACCCCTGCTCCACGGCGACTCACTCAGGTCTTCACTCACCGCACACATTCCTCAAGCGGGAACATGGAGATCCAGCCGGCCTCCCCTTGTGCTTCTGCCGCGCCAAGGGTCTGACGTCCAATTGGGTCACACGCCGTTCTTACCATCGCACCAGCACCTGTAACTTCGCGCACCGAGAATTTAACTATTTTTTATCAAAATGTTATGTATTGACCTTGGGGTAAGACGGTTCCGCGACTGTCATTTTTGACAAGTGAATCTTACGCATATCAATTGGGGGCATTCGAACGTTCTGGGTTTTTTTCCAATCACGTACCGTCACTCCATTCATTTTCCATTGTGTGTATCAAACAGCAAATAAAGCTTGATTTAGTTTTAAACATAACAGTTTTTGGTGTCAGAAGTGGGATCGCCCCAAGCAAAGTGTAGGATACATCGATTTCAGCGGTACACGCGACGAACCGCCTGGTACAACAATCGATACATCGACACACTCACACACACATCTCGGATCAGAAGTGAGGTTAGCGTCACCACACGCGGACAGTCTTTCTGGTAACCCCGAAACAACGGAAAACGATGGCCAACGACAACCAGAACATGGAGCTGATGGACGCTCTTGCGCAAATGATCGCACAATCATTAAAAGCATCAATCGGTCCTGCTGTCGAACAAATAAGTGCTTCTCTACGCAGTTCCGGAGACAGCGCGGAAGCTCCACTACCGAAACCACCGTCGTTCACCATGCCGGAGTACCGGACCAACGAGGGAACAACGGTTGCTGATTATTTTGATCGTTTCGAGTGGGCGCTGAAGCTGAGCAAGGTTCCCGACACATTATATGCGGATTATGCCCGTGTACACATGGGAGCGGAGCTCAACACGTCGCTTAAGTTTTTGATCGCACCGAAACAGCCCCAAGACGTGACGTATGCAGATCTCCGAAAAACCCTGGTTGCTCATTGGGATGAAAAGAAAACAAATACGCCGAGAGTATAAAATATCGCAATATTGTTCAGCAGCGAGGGGAAACCATCACCCAATACGTGCTGCGACTGAAACAAGGTTCCGCCTTTTGCGAGTACGACAACTTTCTTGATCGTATGCTTGTTGAACAAATGTTACACGGATTAACGGAACGCGACATCTGCGACGAGATTGTCACTAAAAATCCAACAACATTCAAGGAAGCACTCGACATAGCGCTTGCGTTGGAAGCATCCAGAAACATCGCCCGGGACATTAAAACGGCAACGCAAGTATCAGAAGCGACCAACAAGCTAGGTTTCGAAAAACCTGGTAAAAAGCGACCCCAGAAACAGCGAAGTACCACAAACAAACCACATACTAACGCGCCACGGACCATCGCACCCAACAAAACACACGGCAGTCACCAAACTACTTGCATCGGTTGTGGAGGACCGCACATCAGAAGCGAGTGTCCGTACCGCAACACAAAGTGTAATAATTGCCGTAAGAAGGGCCACCTCGCGAAGGTTTGCAGAGCGGGTAAGTCGAATCACCAATATTCGCTATCCGATTGTTCATTACCACCTAGCACTAGCGACCGGGTACAACGACTCAACCATATCCATAACACGCCATCGAGTGCAAAGAAGATGGTAAAAGTAAAAATTGATGGTAAATCGTTAAATATGGAGCTGGACACTGGTGCCCCCTGCTCAATCATAGCCGAAGAAACATTGAGACTAATAAAACCCCTCTATACATTACAGCCAAGCGATAGACAATTTTCCAGTTACACCGGACATCGCGTTACCTGTATCGGTCGTTTAAAGGTGAATGTAACCATCGGAATGAAAACGCGTTCAGAACAATTGTATGTGGTATCTGGAGTATCTGATTCACTGCTGGGACGAGAATGGATATCGCACTTTGCCGATCAGATCAATCTGAATGAGCTGTTCTCCGCGCAAACACCCATCCACTCGATAGAAAGTACGTTGACTCCAGATCGGGAAAAGCAGCTAGCAAGAATATTAGACAGCTTTAGCACTGTCTTCAGCGATTCTCCAGGCAAGCTTGTGGGTCCCCCAGCTAAAGTGCACTTGAAACAAAACGCATCGCCAGTATTCGCCAAAGCACGCGACGTTCCTCACGCGTTACGAGACCGGTACGCAGAAGAGATCGAAAACAAACTCAGATCGGGTTTCTACGAAAAGGTCGACTATTCGGAGTGGGCATCACCAACACATGTGGTAGTCAAGAAAAATGGCAAGCTAAGAATAACGGGTAATTACAAACCTACGGTTAACCCCTTGATGATTGTAGACGAGCATCCAATTCCACGCATCGAGGACATCTTTAACCGAATGAAAGGTGCTACACTCTTTTGCCATTTAGACGTAACCGATGCATACACCCACCTTCCTATAGATGAACAGTTTCGCCAAGTGTTAACCCTCAACACAACAACACATGGGCTCATTCGACCAACCAGAGCCGTCTACGGTGCAGCCAACATACCGGCAATCTGGCAACGTCGAATGGAGGAAGTCCTTCGAGGGCTGACAAATGTCGTGAGTTTCTTTGACGACATTATCGTCTTTGCTAAGGACTTCGACGAGCTGCTGCAAGTTCTAACAAGCACATTAAGTCAGATCAAAGAAAGCGGTTTGAGACTGAATCGCTCCAAGTGTGTTTTCGCAACACCCTCACTCGAGTGTTTGGGTCACCGAATCAATCGTGACGGACTTCATAAATCGACGAAGCACATCGAGGCGATTCGCGACGCACCCGTACCCTCCACTTTCGAAGAACTACAGTTGTTTCTAGGTAAAGCTACGTACTATTCAGCGTTCATACCTGATCTATCGACAAGAGCCAAGGCCTTACGCAAGCTACTAGCAGCAGAAAAATTCGAGTGGACATCTGAGGCGGATGAAGCATACCGCGACATCAAGAGCATCCTAATATCGCCTCAGGTCCTCATGCAGTACGATCCTACACTACCCTTAGTGCTAGCCACCGACGCAAGCAAGACTGGGTTAGGCGCAGTACTTTCGCACCGATTAAGCAACGGTACAGAGCGACCCATAGCATACGCAAGCTCGACATTATCGGCAACGGAGCAACGCTACCCAATCATTGATAAAGAAGCTCTAGCGATCGTTTGGGCCGTAAAGAAGTTCTTCAAATATCTGTATGCACGAAAGTTTACGCTCATAACGGACCACAAACCATTGACACAGATTCTGCATCCTGAGAAGTCGCTGCCAACGCTGTGCATCAGTCGCATGGCCAACTATGCTGACTACCTAGCTCATTTCAACTTCGATGTGATTTACAGACCAACTAATGAGAACAAAAATGCGGACTACTGCTCCCGCATACCACGTCTGGCCACACATCCTCATGTCAACAGTCTTTCTCTTCGCAGGGGAGGAAATGAAGATCAAGACGAATTCGAAATGTTCATGCTCAATCAGATCCAGCAGCTGCCCATCAAAGCCGAACAAATCGCACGCGAAACGCGAAAAGACCAGCATTTGGGTAAGATCTTGAAGGATCTCGAAATGGGACGTGATCTTCAACAATCAGGGTATAAAGCACCCGAAGCGAAGTATACGACGGTCGCCGATTGTTTGCTGTTTGAACATCGAGTCGTCATCCCAGACATCTTTCGATCGGCTATACTTCAAGACCTGCATGTAGCACACATTGGCGTGGTAAAGATGAAGTCGTTGGCAAGATCTTATGTCTACTGGCCAGGCATAGACAAAGATATCGAGCAACTAGCGAAATCATGCCACGAATGTGCACAAACCGCGTCAGCACCTCCTAAGTTCAATAAACATCATTGGGAGTATCCATCCAACGCTTGGGAGCGTGTGCATATTGACTATGCTGGACCCGTCGCGGATGCCATGTTACTGATCATCGTGGATGCGTACAGTAAGTGGGTAGAGGTTAAAGTTACTCACTCAACGACAACAGAAGCAACCATTAAAATCCTCGATGATATATTCGCATCCTATGGAGCTCCAGTTACAGTAGTGACAGACAACGGACCCCAATTCACTGCCGAAGACTTCAGCAATTTCCTTCAACGGAGTGGTGTCAAGTTTCACAAACGGTCAGCTCCGTACCACCCGGCTACCAATGGCCAAGCAGAGCGATACGTTCAGACGGTAAAGAGAGCATTGAAGGCGATGCATTCTTCGAGCACCACACTCCAAGCCAACCTGAACAAATTTCTGCTACAGTACCGGAAAGTCCCGCACAGTGAAACAGGCGAACCACCAGCTAAGCTCTTCTTGGGACGGAACATCCGTTCACGTATCGATCTGGTATGTCCACAGTCTGTCCAGTCAAGAACAGCAGAGAAGCAAAGATGTGCTTTCCGACCATCTTACCGTACATTCGTACCCGGACAACTCGTTTACTGCCTGTCGGGTAATCCAAGAATGGGTAAGTGGACCCGCGGCTCAGTGGTAACCCGCCTAGGCGATCTACACTATACTATTGAATGCGACGGTATCCAGATAAAGCGCCACGTGGACCAGATACGATCAGCCCTCGACGACAACGAAACAGTTAACCAGCGCATCGTATCTGGACCATCTCAACCGCCTAAAGTACATCATCGCAGACGCTACCACGAGTCGACCCAACCGCAACAAGTACCAGAAGTTGCCCCTCGGACAGTGCCGGAGCCATCAGAGTCATCAGGTTCAGCATGTTCATCATCGTCATCGACAACCTCCGAGTCACCAAACGGCACACCGACAGGAAGCCCGACTCCGATTAGAGACGCCCCGTTCTCCGTACGCCGTTCAACAAGACAACGCAAACCGCCTTCACGTTACTCACCGTAACCCATTCTAAGAAGGGAGGAGTGTTATGTATTGACCTTGGGGTAAGACGGTTCCGCGACTGTCATTTTTGACAAGTGAATCTTACGCATATCAATTGGGGGCATTCGAACGTTCTGGGTTTTTTTCCAATCACGTACCGTCACTCCATTCATTTTCCATTGTGTGTATCAAACAGCAAATAAAGCTTGATTTAGTTTTAAACATAACACAAAACACGCGTGGTCTCCGTACAAAGTGTTCAGACTTACGGCTGGCATCGTCAGAAGCCGAATGGGATGTGATAATTCTCACAGAAACGTGGCTGGACTCATCTCTGCCCTCAAGCCTTGTGTTCGATCCGGATGAGTTTTGCGTGTACCGGTGCGATCGGTCGTCGGCGAATAGCACCAGGACTAGGGGAGGTGGGGTACTCGTTGCTTGCTCGGCTAGGTTGGATTCGTCAGAGATCAAGGTGTCGCATCATTCGCTTGAGATGGTGTGGGTGTGTCTGCGAGTTGCCGGCCGCCGCACCTTCATTGGTGCAGTGTACATTCCCCCATACCTCTCGTCGGATCGTGGCACCTTTGAAACACTCACTGATTGCCTGGGCGACATCGCAGATAAAATGTCCAGAAGCGACGACTGTCTCATTCTCGCAGGTGATTTCAACCAGCCTATGATTAATTGGAATCCAGTGGCTCTCAACTCGTTTCTCGAGCCTCTCCGTTGTTCTGGCGGACCATCATTATTTCTTGATGTTGTTCAACTGTTTAACTTGTTCCAACTAAACCATGTTCCGAATGTTAGTAATCGTTTATCGTATCGTTATCGTTATCTTGTTTTGGTAAATTCAACGTGTCATTCTTCATGTTCTGTAGAGCCTTCAGTTTTTCCGCTAGTTTGCGTAGATGCATACCATCCTCCGTTAGAAATCACGTTACAGTGTTCCGTAAACGCCGGTCAAACTCGCAACGCGTCGCCGAGTGACTCAATGAACTTTGATTACTGTAGAACAGACTACATTAGGTCGGGGGAGATCCTTTCCCTTGTCGATTGGTCATTTTTGTTTGCTTGTAAATCGATCGATGAGGCTGTAGCTCAATTCAACAACCTTATCATTTCCTGCCTTAATTCCTGCTCCCTTCTTCGTGAACCTCCCCCCCGTCCCCCCTGGAGTGACAGAACGTTGCGTGTGTTGCGAGGCGACAAGGTTCGTGCCCTGCGAGCCTTCCGTCGCTGCCGCTCGCCACATAGACGGCGTGTATTCAAATATGCAGCATCGGCGTACCGTATATACAACAGGGCAAGATATCATGGTTACGTTCGTAAGCTGCAGACTCGTTTCCGTTCCAACCCTCAATCCTTCTGGCGCTTTGTCAACTCGCGAAGAAACTGCAGAACACTTCCCGGTGTTATGTTTCTGGGGTCCATGCAAGCTGATTCTCCAGGTGATGTCTGCTCCCTCTTCGCTGATCACTTCTCTGGGGTGTTTGCTTCGCCTATTTCAGATCCTGCTCTCTTGGAACCGGGCCTGGCCTTTACCCCTGAGGATGTTTTCAGCGTGGGCGAGTTTCCGATTTGTGCTGACGTGGTCGAACGGGCGCTCGCAGGTCTAAGAACGTCATTCTCTCCAGGCCCTGACGGCGTGCCGGCTTCGGTTCTCATCAACTGCAGGGCAGCCCTTGCTGCTCCTCTCGCCAGGTTGTTCGAACTCTCTCTGTCCACCAGGGTTTTTCCGTCTTCCTGGCGGAGGGCTTATCTTTTGCCAATATTTAAAAAGGGTGACCGAGCGAACGTTGCCAATTACCGGGGCATTTCAATCCTTTCTGCTTGCAGCAAGGTTTTTGAGGCCGTAATTCACCCATCATTATTAGCTTGTGTGAGGTCCTGGATTAGTCCCCACCAACACGGATTCTTCCCAGGGAGGTCGACGGTGACCAATCTGTTGCAGTTTGTGTCCTCAACCATTGCTCACCTGGACAATCGAATCCAGGTGGACGCTATCTACACCGACTTCAAGGCTGCATTTGATTCAGTACCTCATTCACTTCTTCTGGCTAAGCTCGGTAAACTTGGAGTCTCCCGCCACTTGTTGGATTGGTTTGAGTCTTACCTCTCTGACCGCTCTTGCTGTGTCAAGGTTGGTGGTTATGTTTCGAGTGAGTTTTGTTGTTCTTCGGGTGTCCCTCAAGGTAGTGTCCTTTCTCCTCTTCTTTTCATTCTGTTTATCAACGATATCTGTAGCATCCTCCCTCCCGCAGGCCTTCTTCTCTATGCGGATGACCTTAAAATTTTTGTTCCAGTCCGTAGTCTAACTGATTGCAGTTTTCTCCAAAACAGCATCAATTCCCTCTCTGTTTGGTGTTCCGCAAACTTCCTGTATCTCTGTGTTGATAAATGCTCTATTATTTCCTTTTCTCGTTCTTCCAATGCTATTGCCTTCAATTATTCCCTTAATTCCTCGTCCTTGTCCCGAGTTTCCTCTGTTAAAGACCTTGGGGTGATCCTTGACGTTCAGCTTGGATTTGCCGAACAGATCAATGCAGTTGTGGCTAGAGCCAATAGGACTCTGGGGCTGATTCGTGGCCTCACACAAGACATCACCGATCCGCTTTGCCTCAGGGCCCTGTATTGTTCCCTTGTGCGTTCGACCCTTGAATATGCTAGTGTGGTGTGGCGCCCTTCTAGCATTGGGTCGATCGCAAGTATCGAGCAGGTACAGAGGCACTTTACGAGAATGGCTACGAGACGCCTCCTTGGCCGAGTGAGTTCCCTTCCGCACTACTCGTTACGCTGTCGTCTACTTAACTTGACCTCGCTGGAGGATCGGCGGAGTATGGCGCAAGCCGCATTTGTTGCTGGTCTGATTCTTCGTGAAATTGATGTGCCAGACCTCCTTTCCCTCGTTCCTTTTTATATCCCTTCCCGAGTTCTTCGTCCCAGACCCCTCCTTTTCATCCCTCCACATCAAGCCCGCACTGGTTCCAGGGACCTTTTTCTTTCCTGTATTCGATCCTTTAACCTCTTCCACGAAATGTTTAATCCCACCTCTCGCTACCTGCCTTCCGCCAACGCATTTCGTTATCATTTGATTCTACTCCTTCCTTTTCCTAATTCCCCTTCGTTGTTTGGTTGAGCTGCGAGATTTTACCTAACCTTTTGTACGCCTCCTCGTCCAGTGTTCTCGTGCTTGTCTCAGGCTAGGATTAGTTTAGTGTATAAGATGAATTGTATAGCCGTGTAGGCGAACTTTTCTTTTTTACTCAAATACAAAAATACAAAATACAAATAAAATTTCCTCTTTTGGGTTACCTTTGGCTTACGTACAACTGCAGTTAAACAATTTTACTCCTTCTTTCAACTTTTTTCCCCCTATATTTACCAATAGGAGGAGCTGGTTGAGACTTTTAGTTATCACGTTGACCTCATCCTTGTTGCTTATCTAGAACGTAAAACGTAAATGTTTCACCTCGGACAAATTACCGAATTCAGTACAGGCACCATCTTCGGCCGCATGGGTATCGTTGGTGTTGGAAACGTCTTCGGCTACGTGCTGTCGCTGTGCCTATCATCAGCGGAGTAGCTGCATTTGTTTGATCATCTTTCGTCGCTGAAAAAACCTTTTCAACCACCGTCGCAATGGTTCGGGGTATGGTCGAGGCTTCCAATACCTAATCGTACTCTAGGTGCAATTTCATATTCTCAACGAACATCATATACAAATCACACATAGTCGGATCGTTCACTTTGGTCAATGGATGGATGCGTCAGAATCTATCAGTAGCCCGCTAGGCGAAGTTGCATGCAAAACGTCCTACTTTTGTTTTACCCTGGCCTCGGGCCCTTGAGGTGCACTTATTTTGACAAACGCTTGGCTTGGTCATTGTAAGTTACGATTGTGACGCAGGTGGTAAGCGTGTTGATAACATGCTTACAATGTTTCCGCCCTTGATTGTATCTTCCTTAACTACTATGTTTCATAATACAAATGCACGCTTTCGTCATGCGATCACTCATGTGGGTAACTACCGGATCAGATGCCTCCGCCGCTACCGATGTATTTACTATAGGTACTGTATTGTAGGGCTCTATTCCGATTCTACCTATTCCGTATAACACATCACCGACCCAACACAGTAGACCCAACACAGTAGTCGAGACGACCAAAAAGAAACAGGTAAAATGTTACTGCTATTTCGCCGGGGACATGCGCATTTTCGGTTTAAGCAAAGTTTAACATTTCGTTCGAAATAGGCGTTACATAACACAACGCATCGAGATTCGTAAACGTAGCCTAGCGGCAATAGAGACCAGAGCGACTAAACGTATGGCCCCAATTGTGCTCAGCAGCAAACAGCTTTAGCCTGAATGACGCGATGGGATATCAGACGGAGTACGGTAGAAGATCGTTTTCCCAACGCCGACCCACTTACGTAGTTCGTCGATAGGTATGTAGGTACGATAGGTAATCTAGCGGGATCAGTTGCTACCATTGTAACCCCTATCCGGGAAACCGATAGAACAAGATCTATCTTATGCCACCAACAAACGTGTTCGTTTTCCATGTTTACTCTGGCAGCAACTAGGTGATGCTGGGATTAACATGAAAATTATCCAACGAAATCTAGACACGCGTGGACTACACCTGTCATTTTCATCTCACTTAAGAATCAATCCGCCGTCCTCGTTGCGCTCCTTGATGAAGCTGTAGTAGTGCCCACCGTCGGCATTGCCCGTGTGCACGCGAAAACTCGTACAGCAGCCGGAAAAACTCTAACAAATGTCGCAAATGTGTGTTGTCGCAAGGTGCTCCATCATGATTAGCGACTTGATGAAGCGTGTCACGCACGATGCGTTCCCGATGATCTCATTTCCATTGACGTCCGTTTCCGCCTTCAGATACAGAGCGCAGTGACGTTTTCTAGATGAACAAAAGGGGGTAAGGAGGAATGAATGTAAACGATTGTTGTCTTCCACAGCTCCCTTCACAGATTTACGCAAAGCGCTGAATCACGTGAATGACAAGCCGCTGGAATATTTGGCGGACCATCTCGTTCGGGCATTAGATCAGCACCTGGACGGGCCTCCACGGTTTGGCCGACATGTGGCTGACTGGCGTTGAACATTTTCGTTAGCAACCCCGTCCAGAGATCTGAGATGAAATCTTGTCCACCAAGGGAAACGGATAAACCCGATAAAATAACCCTTCTTGGCGTGAATAAACGGTTCGATGAAGAACGACAGAGCACTGCGATTAACGTTATGCCCGGCAGCACCAGGAGAAGCTTTCTTATGTGTCCACAGATTTGCCACATGAAGCTTATAAAAGTGTGTACTGCTAGATACAGAGCCTTTGTTCGATGTGCTTGCAGTGCCGCTACCGCTTGAGCCCGAGCTCAAACAACAATATGACGAGGACGACGACTGTAGCGGAGTTGTGTAAAGGCGGGTCCCACCACGGCAGCCATCGGGCAACCGATGCTCCCTCTAACGGTAGCCGTCAGTGCGGACAGGGATGATATTGATGAGTAGGATGAAGGCGACGGCTCCGACGGGATAATACCGATAGCATGGCGGCAGCACTGGGCACCTCGCCAGCGGCGAACGCGAGGAGGATGCTAAAACCTACGATCCGGAGGAACCCGTCAGACCGGCAACACCGAGTGAGCCGACTCCTAAGCACGACGACGACGACGACGATGACGACGGCGTTGAGGAGGCCGTTGCCATTCCCACCATGGGCACCACGATCGAATGTATGGAAGAGGAGGCTGTTGCAATCCATGTGCTTTTTCCTACCGTCGCCACCGAAGAAATTACTGAAGTTACCCCGGACGACGTAGCGGAGGGCGTGGACGACGTTGAAGCCGGCAAAAGTGATGCTGTGCACGCTACGATGCTAGAGGTATCGCCGGACTTACGGCGTAGCCGATCCTCCCGGACTCTGTGATGATACATTCGATGGTAGCGGTGGCGGTAGTGGCGATTGTTGTGGCCTAGCGGTACCTTCTTTCTTATTATTTTTATTACATTTACTTAGATTATTACTTCCACCATCGATTATATCTAAAACAAATCAGAACGCACTTCTCCGCACAACAACACTTCGAGACTTATTATGCTAGTGCGCAGATTGACATGTTTTGACACGCATATTGACAATTGTATCGACTTATGCACTATGTGCTAGCTGCGCAGAAGTTTGGTCAAAAACTATTTACGAGCAATGAGACGGTAATATAATGAGACTGAATAATTATTGCAACAACCATTTGCTGCGATAAACAATAAGTTTCCCAGAAGTACGAACTTAATAAACAAGTCGTACTTTTGCACTTCTTAAACCATAAGACAGCAAATTTTACCAAGTATTATTTTTGACCAATTCGCTTCGTGTTGATCTCAGAGTGCGATACGTAAGAAGATGGCGGAAGGCGCACACCATGGTTGGTCTAGTATATCTGGTTGTGTTATAGGGGATTTGCTGTCCGCCATGTTAATTATGCCGTTGCGGTACCTGAATGTCAAATAACTGTTGCTGACGCACACGATTAGCTAGAGGCCCCGATGGGCAAAGATAAATAAAATAAATACGAACATGACCCTCCACGCGCAAACCGTGGCTCCGATGGGCCAACGGAAAGGGTGCGCCGAACATCGCGAACGCCACTTGCGAACATGACCCTCCACGCGCGAACCGTAGCCCCGATGGGCCGAACATTGCGAACGCCACTTGCGAACGCGACACCTCCACGCTCAGCGGATGGCCACGGTCAAAACCGAATAATGCCGTAGAGATCGACCGGCGCGTGGAGCCAAGCGCAAATAGAATAAGACATGTAGTCAGCAATAAGTTAGTATTTAAGAAACCGATTTACCCCAAATAAACAGCATTCAACAACATCAGACGGCTAATAGCGATCATTAGTCGGAGGGCTCCTCCGGTCTACTTGACGGAAAGAAAAGGAAAAACGGCGTAACCACCGGAAGACTCTTCCGGCTTGGAGAAGCCTCAGGAGAAACAAGCCAGCTCGGTGTACTGCACCGGCGCTGGTCGCTGCGACGGAGGATCTCCGGCGACAGCCAACAATGGTGGCTCCAGAGAGGAATTGACGTTCTCAACACTCCAGAGTGCTTATTACGCGTGAAAAGTTAAGCGAACAGACAGAGAAATACATCCCCAATTGAACTACAATAATCGAACCTACGTGCGTACGTGCAAAGAATGGACCTCAAAAGTGATTGTGTGATTAACGAAATCTAGAAGAGCTGTTATTGAAGCTAAGAAGTGAAAGAAGAGAACAGTACGAGAGAAGTGCTTGGAGTTAAAACGTACAAGGAGGAAGTGTATACGAGACAGAAGTGCAGTGATAGCTCGATAGAAGCGCATTACAACAAGAAGTGCGGCGCGAAGGGAAGGCGTGTGTGGTACCCGACCCCCAACGTGTGCGGAACACCGGATAGGGACGCAGCAGCGAACAACGAGTGACGAACGTATCAGCAGCCGCAGAGCTCCACAACCGGCAAACGACGTGTCGATCGACGAAGGCACGGACTAACGGAGGTGGAAGTCGGCGGGCGAAACACACCGGCAGACGGACGTAGTGGAAGACTACGCAACAGCACACGGTCGCAGTGGCAGACAACGCAGCGGTAGACAACGCAGCGCTAGACAACGCAGCGGCAGCCGAAGGCGGCGGCGCTACAGTCATCCAAGGCGTGTAAGGTGACCGACTGGCGCTACCAAAGACTACCAGCGCGACGAGCGAAAACGTCGGTGCGGTCACAACCATCTCCAGAACAATCAGATAACAAAAGTAAGTAACAAACGAAAGATTAAAATGGAGTACAAAAACAACCCCAACGGTCACTGTAGGTTGTGTAACAACAACGATGAATGGGGAAAATTCACAATTTGTACAAACTGCGACCGATGGTTACACCTCGAGTGTTTAGGTCTAAAGAGCGCTGTCAAAGACTACGTTTGTCCCAAGTGCGAAGAGGACAGACAAGAGGTAGAAGCGTCTAGGCAAGCGGTGATGCAGGGAGAGCGCTTACTGAAGGATATAAAGACAGGGAAGGAAAAAGCCGAAAAAGCAAAGGAAAAGGCGGAAATATTAAAGGAAAAGGCCGAAAAGGCAAAAGAAAAGGCGGAAAAAGAAGCAGAAAAGCTGCGACAGGCACTAATGAGGGCAGAGGAACAAATAAGGGATATGGAAATCGAAAGAGCAAGAAAATCGTCATCCACTTCGCGAGACGACGAACGAGACGTACATGAAGCAGAGTTAGAACTTCTCCAAGAGGAACTAGAAAAACAAAAAATGAAAGATTCTGAACGCCCCTCCGAAATTGATCGCCTCGTTGAAAGTATTGGGAAGATGGTACAGGCATGGCCATCCTCATCAAAAGGGAACTTAATAGATCTCCCCGAATTTACGGGAGATTATAAGGGTTGGCCGCGATTCAAACAAATTTATAATCAAACATCGCGAGCCGGACAATTTACGAATCTAGAAAACTTGAATAGGCTGCAAAGGCACCTCAAAGGCGAAGCATTGCGAGCAGTGAACGGATTAATGCTCAATCCGGAAAATGTTCAATTAATAATGGACAGACTAGATAGAATGTACGGGAATCCTGAAAGCGTGTACAAGGCTTTGCTGCACGACTTATTATCAGTTAGGAATATAACAATGGAAAATCCTTCGACCTTCTTGGAATTTTCCAATGCCCTGCACAACCTTATCGACAATATGATGCTATTAGGGCATGAAGGGTTTCTAAACGATCAAAGACTTCTAAACGATCTGATCGCAAGATTACCTGTCGAACTCCGACACCAATGGATTAAGAGCACACTCGACAGGGAACAGGATAACAAAAATTTTACCCTAAGGGATCTAGCGGAATGGTTAAAACCCTCAGAGGAGCTGGCAACAGTGCTAGCCGCAAATGAAGGTGGATTCAAACAAGGAAAACACCGCTTGAACACGCATGTTCGCTACGAAGCAAATGACAGGGGTAAACTTTGCTTAATCTGCCGAAACCCACACGAAACCACCCGTTGTCGCAAATTGTTGAATGAATCAATAGAACAACGTTGGCGTCTGGTCAGGCACAATAACATCTGCACAAACTGCATCAGATTTAAGAATCATACGGCGGAAAATTGCAGAGCTCCGCCACAATGCAGGGAAAATGGGTGCGGGCGTAGGCACCACAGCATCCTCCACAAATACGTGGAAAGAATACAAAACAATCCCGCTCGTATTAATCACCACCGTGAGAACCAAGAACTTTTCTATCAAATAATTCCAGTGACCTTATACTCAAAACAAGGTCAGGTCAAAACATTTGCCTTACTAGATCCTGCGTCGTCGACCAGTCTCATCCTTAACAATATCAGAGAAGAGCTGAAGGTATTCGGACCGAAGGCTCCGCTTAAGCTCAGCTGGACGAACGGCGGCACACAGAGTGAGCCCGCGAGTCAGATAGTCTCATTTAAGATAAAGGGACCAAACAACCGACTCTTTGATATATCAAACGTGCGCTCGGTCCAAAAACTCGAGCTTCCAACGCAGACCGTTAACGCCAGGGCATTGAAAAGAGCTTACAAGCATTTCTCGCACATTGATCTAGCGAGCTACAAAAATGCTACACCAACACTCTTGTATCCCTCACGCATTTTACACCCAAAGCGTGAGTTACCGGTCCGGACGACCTGACCAACCGATCGCACAAAGAACACGGCTTGGTTGGACGATTATAGGTGGCAGCCAAACAGGGGAAAGAAAAGGAAAAACGGCGTAACCACCGGAAGACTCTTCCGGCTTGGAGAAGCCTCAGGAGAAACAAGCCAGCTCGGTGTACTGCACCGGCGCTGGTCTCCGCGACGGAGGATCTCCGGCGACAGCCAACAAATACTGTTTACAAACCAAAAGCCCATTTCTTCGTTTCGTCAAAATTTGGTACCCCAAAACAACTCATTAATTACTTTCCATAGTCCTTGATAAATCAATTCGGAGTTAGTTATGATTCAACGCTGGTACTTGGGGTGTGTATACTTTTAAAAACGTTTTTGAGTGTAAAAGTACTCTAAAATTTACCAATTTGCTTCTTGCAAAAAATGCACAAGCGCTACGAACAGACAATCCACATCGTCGATCCAAAAGTTAACAGAGAAAACATAGCCGTCAAAATTTTCATGTATTTTTCTTTTCTCGATTTGTCAAAATGCATGGAATGACTTGACCAGGTTCTAGACAGTCCATGGGCGCACACAATGAAACAGACCGTACCATCTAGATTCACTTTTGTGCATTACTTCAATTTTGCGTTTCGATGATCCGCGCGAGTGGCCATTGGGTTGTCGGGAGAGCATCGTCCATCAGTATTACTAGCCGACCAGGTGAGAAATCATTAGTGCTGCAGGTCCTCATCGTTTCTCTTTGCATCTCCTGCAGGTACTCGGTGGCCCAATGCTTCCAAAAGTGCTGCACGACCAGTTGCCACTTCTGCCAATCGCTCAGCGTGTATGCTTTCCTGACAGTGTAGTCCGGCTCTGGAATCGCGTTCATCGAGGTGCCTATCAAAAAATGTGCAGGTGTTAGTGCGGCCAGTTCGTTTGGGTCATCCGACATGGGTAACAGCGGACGAGAATTCATCGCCGCTTCGATCTGGTGCAGGACGGTGATGTAGCCCTCGTAAGGCAACTTTGTGCTGCCTAGCTGACGAAAGGGGTGTCATTTGGCCGTCTTCACTGCTGCTTCCCATAGTCCACCAAAGTGCGGGGCCCTCGGCGGGCTGAAGTGCCAAGTGATACCCATCTCCGCGCAATTCGAGATGATGGTGTTGCGTTGCTCCTCATCGCGGAACATTTCGAATAGTTCGCTTAACTCACGTGCTGCGCTCTCGAAATTTTTCCGTTGTCCGAGTAGATATGCGACGGACGTCCTCTTCGCGATGCAAATCGTCGTAGTGCAGCCAAGAAACCAGCGGTGGTCAAATCACCCACAAGTTCGAAGTGAACAGCTTTCGTGGCAAAGCAAACGAACGGAATCGGTATGCAAGTTATGAATCGGTCGCAAATAGATTGGTCCGGCATAATCCACTCCGATGATCGAAAACGATCGACTTGGTGTGATTCGCGATGATGGTAACTGCCCAATTTGCTGCTGCGCTAGTGTTGGCTGCTGACGAATGCATCGGAAGCAGTGTCTCACAACGCCTTTCACTAGGTGACGTCCGTCGAGTGGCCAATATTGCTCGCGAATCTGGGAAAGCAACAATCTTCCGCCACCATGTATGAGCTCCCGGTGAAGATGTTCTGCGATACGGCGTGCGAAGATGTGTTTTTTCGGCAGGAGAATTGGGTGCTTCGATTAGTAAGGCAGCTTCGACAGCTGGAGTTAGTTCGAAGGGAGGCCTAGGTAGTAGCTTGGAATAGATACCACTTGTAGTCAAGCGGAGCAAAAAATCGGCTAGGCTAACTGTCGTCGTTCTGAGCTACTTGCGCAGCTGAAGAAGTCGTGCTGAACGAGCACAACCGCTTCCCGACCAGGCCGCCACAGCAACATCTACAACTCACAGTGCGGATACTCGGTCGTGACGTGGTCCTCGATCTCATGATAATCGCACAGTCGACCGTTTTCTCGATGTCGCAGAGGTTCGGATCATTTATGTTAGCGAACAGCGTCCAGAAGGGGGTGTGGGTTTTCTGCGCGATGAACACGGTCATGCTGCCGAAGCGGGTCACACCGTGCTCGAAGCCGCCTCCTGAGCTCCTTGTGCGGGTCGTGCGAGTTGATCTTGCACAGGATGTATTTGTCGCAGTGCGGGTTCGCGATTGCCTGCCGGTAGACGCGATGCATCTTTCGATCACCTGTGGCGGAGAAGCAAAGAAGCGCGTTGAGTGGTAAAGAGCAGCGGCAAACAAATGCGTACCTTCAAGTTAACCTCCAAGTTGAGCGTATCCGTTAGCTTGTCGGTCATCTCCGTGACGTTGTACTGCTGCAAGAACTGTTTGACCTTGCCGAGCTTCAGCAAGTCTTTCACATAGTTAATGACGGTCTTCACGTAATGTACCGACGAGATCTTCACAGTCCGGAGGCGCTTCGACACGTGATCGATCAGATTGGAGATCGTTTCACTCGGCCGGTTGATATCGAGGATAGTCAGCTTTGGGTAGCCCTGCGATTACAGGAATCCGTTGGCCATCATCTGCACGGTGGCGCCATATCTGGCGACGCACATATTTGGTCGTCGGGGACAAAGTACGGAAAGGAGTTTGTGAGACACTGGTTGACCTACTTTTGCACACAAAGCAGCGTACACCACAATAACGATTACTCACCTCTGGTACACAACCGGGTTGGCGATGTAGATGACCCACTCGGCTAGGTAGATCGTGTCCGTTTTGATCCAGCGCCGTCGAACGATTGGTTATGCAGCAACTGGAATAGTTGTAGTACAGCTTGCCGTGAAAATCTTTGTAGACGGTGAGCAAGCCCAGCTTTACCCAGAGCGCTCCGGCCAGCTTGGACTGCATGAACTGGTTCCACATGATGTTGTCCACGAACGGCGGTAGTACCCATGAGTGGTCCTTGTGCTTTTCCTGGGCGCGCTCCATCTCGGGTCGGGAGAACGACTGTAACGCTTTCACGGCCAGCGGAACCAGATTGAAGAGCCTGTCCGCCCCTCTACCCTGCGCCGGCTGGTCGTGGTCGGCACTGTTGTGGCAAGCTAGCTCGAGGCTATCGTCAGCATCGTGCCCACCAGCGGGTTCGAACCTTGTTCTAGCGAAGCCCTCCGTTTCTGGGACTTTCCGCCACCAGCCTGCTGATGACGGCGGACAAGTTCCTCTGCCTGTTGATAAGAATTTATGCCAAAGAACGAGTCGCTGGGATAGGGAATGATGTTTGGCAGAGATGAACTGCTTCTGTTGATTTTCTCATCCATGTCTGTGTTGGACTATAGAAGATTGACGTTGCGTTTATTTTGCACTAGCTGATTTACCCGATTTCTTACGGGTTGACATAAGGCTCTTGTGAAATGTTTATAATTTTACGCATATTTTCAAACATAATGAATGTTGATGTTGAATTTTAACTCGTTACCACCATCAAGGTCTAATTTATAATTTGGAGATTTGGCTGTTCTAAAGAGCTTCTTCAAATTGTACATCCATGTTGTGTTGCATCTGAATGTGTAAAGATTTGGTCAATCGTATATTCTAAACGTGCGTCGTGGGGTGGCGTCTTGGCGGTATCTAACGTATACTCATGCATCCCGGGTTCGTGAAAATGTTTCCATTATCAAGGTATTCAATTTTAGCGTACATTACTACGATGAACTGATGAAACAGCTGTCTGCAATTGTTGATCCAGTAAAACCTTGATGGACTTAACCAACGCATAACATTCATGCAGCATTTTGAAGTTCAAGGAAAATGTTTGCTTGTGTTTACAAATAAAAAGACCATGTTTCGGTTTTTGTTTCCTGGGGCCGGTAATATGGTGGGTGGAAGATATTCATTCTCCCTCGCAAAAGATCTAAGAATAATAATTAGTATAATAGCATTGCACCCTTCTTTATTTAAAGCATCGCGCATTGCTCCAACATCTCGGCAAAAAAAGTGAATGTTAATAGAGAAGAAGAGTGATTCAACGCAAGCCCTATGGCCACTCAAAAACCGAGAAAGTCTATGTTACTGTAAGTCTCTCACTTAGAAGCCGCTTTTTCCGCAAAACATCACTGTCCCCGAGCAATGCCTGGCAAAGAAAAAGTTAGTTTTATGATAAATCCATGAAAACCCATGACATCTCACGATGCCATACTGCCCCAGCAGATCGCGTCCTTTACGCTCCAATCGCGTGATACCGTACCTTAATCTTATGATTTACTCACACCTGCAACAAAACTATTTACAGTTCCCTGTTCCAAGCCATTCGCAAATCATTGAAAGGGGATGGGACTGAAACAGTCCAATGTCTCGGCTTTAGGGTCAAGTATGTCGAGTAGTTTCTGAGAAATATTTTTTCTAATTTTTTTAACAAAAACTTACATTGGAGGGGTGGGAGGAAATATTTTTTGGGGAAAAAGACTACAAATAATGATATTTGGTAATATTGTCCTCCTTCGTGCCAAGTTTGGTGCAAATCCTTCGAGTAGTTTCTGAGAATTAATTTTTTTCCGCTATTTTGAAGAGATAGGTGCATGGGAGGGGTGGGGAGGAAGTTTGGTTTTGGGGAAAATGACTACAAATTATAATATTTGGTAATATTGTCCACCTTCGTGCCAAGTTTGGTGCAAATCCATCGAGTAGTTTCCGAGAATTCAATTTTTTCCGCTTTTTTGAAGAGATAGGTGTATGGGAGGGGTGGGGAGGACGTATGTTTTGGGGAAAACGACTCCAAATAACATAATCCAGTAATATCTTCCATCTTTGTGCCAAGTTTGGTACAAATCGATCCGGTAGATTTTGCGTGATGCGAGCACATACATATATAAGTTAACGATGCATCAACGACAAGCCACGGCAAGAGATCAGTTTTCCCAACATCAGACGATTCTACAATTCTTCCAGCGTCAGCAGTGTCCACGGCTCTCACGACGTCAGTAAAGAAACCGAATATCTCCACGGTTCCCGCAACATCAGCAATCTCCACGGTTCCCGCAACATCAGCAGTCTTGAGAATGCAACCAACGGCCAGCGCGAACGCGACAGTTTAAGTCAGTTAGAAATCAGACAGGGACTATTTAGGACGGCCTTACTTTAGGTTCGTAGTAGCTAAGTTTTTTTAAAACCCTAATGTCACAATAAAAATTATAATTGGCGCAGTCGGTGTAGGATTCTTGGAAGTGTAACATAGCCGCATTGAATGCATTTACAAGTGAATATTGTAAATTAGTGCTTGGAACCATCCGGAGATCCTGCAGAACCACAACCCACCGATCGGACATCTCGAACGAATATCGGAACCCGAACGGACCCCAGCCGAACGAACATCGGTACCCGAACGAACATCGGAAATTAGTTAAGGTAAGACAAATTTATTCTAATAACATTAAGTGTCAAAACCAAAAGTGAAGTGAAACAATTTAAAAAATGGAGCAACAAATTGCAATGCTGCAACAAGAATTGGAAAATAGGAATGAAATTATTCATCAACTACAAGTAGAAGCCGCAGGTGCCGCTGAAGCCGCGCACGCAGCACGAGCAGCGCAAGTTGAACATGCTGCGCAAGCACAACAGGCCGCAGCACAGGCAAACGTAAGAACGGCAAATGCCGAGAGTGTTTTGAAAACATTGCAAACGCCTCAGATCATTCGCGATCTGCCATCGTTCAGTGGTGATTCAGTGAAACTACACTCATTCATCCGGTCGATTGACAATTTGATACCGCTCATTGATTCGGTACGTGGAACACCCATGCACGTAATCTGGATCCAAGCGATTCGGTCAAAAATTGTAGGAGAAGCAGACAACGTGTTAGAGTTGTATGGAACCAATTTAGATTGGTCGGAAATAAAAGCCAATCTAATTACGCATTATAGCGACAGGAGAGACGAAGTTTCGCTTACCCGTGATCTATTCAGCATCGCGCAGTCAGGAACAGTGGAAGATTTCTATGGTAGAATCTCCCATATCGTTTCGTTGCTAGTAAACCTTCTAAATATAAACGAGAGAAATACCCAGGTGAAAACAGCAAAGAACATGTTTTACCAACAAATGGGACTAAAAGTTTTTCTCTCCGGACTAAAAGAACCTTTAGGTCCAATAATCCGCGCACAAACACCAAACACCCTCAAAGAAGCATTAAGATTATGTTTAGAAGAAAACAACTACCACTACGGAAAAAACTCAGCAAAAATACCGCCACCACCAATTCCATCCAAACCACACAGATTTTTACCAACTCCGCACCAACAGAACCCAAGACCATTCTTATCATACCCACCAATCCAACCAAGAAACTCGTACCTTCCGTACCCACCAATGCAAAGAAATCCATACCTCCCTTACCCAGTAAGACAACAATTTAACCCGTTTCAAATAAACCCTGTAAGACCACAACAAACCCATCTACACAAACCATTCCCATACACGAACCCCAGTCCATTCCCAAGACAACCGAACACCCCTTTCGCACAAAAATTCAATCCACATCAAAACTCAAAACCAACTCCAATGGAAGTAGACCCATCAATAAGGTCAAGGAAAATAAATTACCTAAATAGACCACATTATCAAATCGAAGAAGATACTTCAGGAGAGATGTATTTTCTTGAACCTCCATACGAATGGAATGATTTCTATTACCAACCTCAAGATGCACAGTACGCAGAATTTGTGAACAACACAACTCACTGCGATGAACCCGCAAATACCACAGAAAAACCCGCGCATGAAACAACAAACGTTGTTACGAGTCACAACCAAACAGATGATCAAAATTTTCAGACAGCAGATTTCTCAACAGAAAAAACGTAAACAATTGTATCCCATACATCGAAATCCCAACCAACAAAGGCCCATTACGATTCCTTGTAGACACAGGAGCTAACAAAAATTATATCGACCCCAAGCATGTAAATCTTGAAAGATGTCGTCAAACAACCCCCCTAAAAGTTCGAAATGTAAAAGGTTTACATCAAATAGACCGTTACGTCGAATTTAACCCTTTCCCACAAATTGCGAACATAGGAAAATCAACCTTTTTCGTTTTCAACTTTCATGATTTCTTTGATGGTCTAATTGGCTATGAAACCTTGAAGAGCTTGAAAATAAATATCCGCACAGATACGAATGAACTAGAATTTCCCAACGGAAAGATTAAACTTTTTAACAAATATCCAGGAAATAGCAAAATCAATCTTAACTCCAATGAAACAAAAGTAATCAATCTACCCATTAACTCAGAAGACGGAGATTTCCTCATTGAAAATGACTTATTCATTCAAGAGCAGGTACTTATTCATTCTGGCTTATACACCGCACGCAGTAAGCAATGCTATGTTTTGATTTCAAATTTTTCGGATCAGCCATGTGAATTTGATTTAAATAACAATTGCATGAATGTTGAAATAAACAACTTTGAAACAGGCACGAGCGAAATACACACAAATGGCACAGACACACCAGGCTTTGATCAATTACGCCTAACGCACCTAAACAGTGATGAACAGGAAAAACTGCTTAAGTTAATACGCAAATTCGGAGATATTTTATTCATTGAAGGAGAAAAGCTAACATTCACCAACGCCATAAAACACACTATAAAAACAAAAGATGATTTGCCGATTCATGCAAAATCATACCGTTACCCATTCTGCCATAGAGAAGAAGTACAGCGTCAGATTACAAAAATGCTTGAACAAGGCATCATTCGACACTCCAGTAGCCCATGGACGTCCCCAGTTTGGATTGTCCCCAAGAAGCTAGACGCTTCTGGTAAACAAAAATGGAGACTTGTTATTGACTACCGCAAGCTAAATGAAAAGACCGTTGACGATCGTTATCCGATCCCAAACATAACAGACATCCTGGACAAGTTAGGTCGTTGCATGTATTTCACGACACTCGATCTCGCCTCTGGATTCCACCACGTTGAGGTTGATGAAGCGGACATTCCGAAAACTGCATTCAGTGTTGAAAATGGACACTATGAATTCCTCAGAATGCCTTTTGGTCTGAAGAATGCACCCTCTACCTTTCAGCGAGTAATGGATAATGTGCTGAGAGAGTATATTGGTCGCACTTGTCTTGTTTATATGGATGACATTATTATTTTTTCCACTAGCCTCACAGAACATCTGGACAGCTTAACAAAAATATTTGCAGCACTCAGACAACATAATTTGAAAATTCAATTGGATAAAAGTGAATTTCTACAAAAGGAAGTAGCATTTCTAGGTCACATTGTAACACCCGATGGAGTCAAACCAAATCCCGATAAACTTGAGATTATAAAAAACTGGCCTATCCCACAAAATGAAAAGGAACTACGAGGATTCCTAGGAGTTCTAGGTTACTATCGTAAATTTATTAGAGATTTCGCAAAAATAGCAAAACCTTTGACAAATGCTTTGAGAAAAGGAGAGTCAATCAAACATTCAACAGAATTCATTACAGCCTTTGAAAAATGTAAGACCATTCTCTCTGGAAGTGACATTTTGCAATACCCAGACTTCACCAAGCCATTTGTTTTAACAACAGACGCCTCCAACTTTGCAATAGGAGCAGTCTTATCTCAAGGTACAATAGGAAGTGACAAACCAATAGCATTTGCATCAAGAACACTAAATAAATCAGAAGAAAAATATTCCACAATAGAAAAAGAGCTACTAGCAGTAGTGTGGGCTTGTAAATATTTTCGACCGTATCTTTATGGACGAAAATTTACACTTTATACCGACCATAAACCGCTAACGTACGGACTGAATCTAAAAAACACAAACAATAGATTGGTCCATTGGCGTCTTTCATTGAGCGAATTCGATTATGAAATCAAATACCGCCCTGGAAAACAAAATATAGTCGCTGATAGTCTTTCGCGAATCCAAAACGAACTTAACACAAACGAGAGTGCTTCATCTAACATAAGTGCACACTCAGCAGATACAGACGATTCCGAATTCATAAAATGCACGGAACAAATGCACCATTAAATTGCTTCAGTAATCAGATCATACTCAAAGTCGGACCACAAGAATCAGACCATTACGAGCAAATATTTCCAAGATTTTTTCGAAGAACAATCACAAAACTTGTTTTTGGTATTCCTGCCATAATAAGAATATTCAAAGAATACATGGATCCCAGAAGAACCAACTGTATAATGTGCCCAGAAAATATAATAAACACCCTTCAAATAGTGTACAAAAATTACTTCAGCAGATGCAGAACATTCAAAATCGTCATCACGCAAAAACTTCTCACTGACTTGAAAACGCCTGAAGAACAAAGTCATATAATCGAAAGGACACATGAGTCAGCTCATAGAGGAATCGAAGAAAACAAAAAACAAATAGAAAAACAATATTACCTCCCAAAGATGAAACACAAAATTCAACAATTTATTAAAATTTGTGAAACATGCAATATAAACAAATACGACAGGCACCCATACAAAATACGTATTGGACGCACCCCCAATACAACGAAACCATTTGAAATAATTCACATTGATATTCTGTTATCACAACCATGTATCTTCCTTTCAGCAATAGACAAATTTTCACGATACGGTACACTAATCTCAATTAAATCTAGAACAATTACAGCTATCCGCAGAGCATTACTGAAATTGTTCTCAACATACGGTACACCCGGATTGATCGTGAGTGACAACGAACCAGCGTTACGATCAGCAGAAATAAGAGGTTTGGCGAACAACCTAAATATACAGCTACATTTCGTACCAGCAAACCACAGTGAAAGCAACGGTTTAGTCGAAAGATTTCACTCTACTATAGCTGAAATTTTCCGATGCATTAAACCAAAGTACCAAGACCTAAGTAAAAAAGAAATATTTCGAATAGCTTGTACACTGTACAATAATACAATTCATTCCTCAACAGGATTTAAGCCACGAGAAATATTTTTTGGCCTTAAAGAAGGAGACGAACGTCCCCTAAATATTGATCAAATAATAGAAGAGAAAAACAAGTTCTATGATGAAATAATTTTGGCAAACGAAAAAACCCAGATGAAAAACTTAAATTATCACAACAAAAATAGAGAAGCTCAACCAATCATAGAACCTGGAAAAACAATTTATAAAAAGATCCAAGGCATCAAAAAGAAAACAACAGAAAAATACCATCCGACTAGAGCTATCGAAGACAAAGGAAGAGTCGTTATCGATAGGTCTGGACGAGATGTTCACAAAGAAAATATTAAAAGACTTTGAAGCCAACGATAACTAACATTTCCTTATCTTTTTAGGATGGAATACTTATTCATGATCATACTCATCATCCCGTTTTCAACATCCAAATTTATCCAAATACACGACATAACCAGTAACCCAGGAGCACTCACTCTAAGTGCCGGTGAAGGACGAATTCAGGAAGGATTTAATAGATTAATACACACGATAGATTTAAAAGAATTAGGAGATACAATAACAATATTAGAAAAATTAGTTTTAAAAAGCAACAACTCAGCAGGAGATTTTTCAAAACTCATAAATTTGAAATTCAACGATGTCATAAAAAGATACAAGACCCTTCTTCCGACAAATCCCAAATCAAAAAGATCCATAGACACATTAGGAAGCATCATAAAAGTTATCACAGGAAACTTAGATGCAGAGGATATGCGAGAGATAAATTCCCGTATAAAGAACATTAAAGAGTCAGATAACAAGCTCATAGAGCAAAACAATAAGCAAGTCAGGATTAATAATGAATTCCTAGACCAATTTAAAACCCTTAAAGAACACATACAAAAACAAGAAAATACAATTCAAAAGCTAACAGCACAAAAAGGCTACGCAATCTCAGAGAACACCAAAATTTCTATTCTTTTCCAATTAGATATTATGTTAAGAACATTAAATATGGTAGAAACCGCTATAAGTTTCGCGGAACTAAATATAGTTAGCAGAGATCTACTAAGTATTAGAGAGCTAGAATTAATCTCACAACAATTAAAACAATCAAATGTTAGAATAGATCATCTAGAAGACGTGTTCGCATATCTATCGACAACAGCATTCTACCATGGAGCCCATCTAGTGATCAGCATCGATATTCCAAACTTAACACCCACAGTATACAAAAGAATGATTATCGAGGAATTGCCAATAGGGAACAAATCGATTGACATCCAATACCACGTCATTTTAACGCACCTGAATGAGACATTAGTCATTCGAACAGAAGAAAGAGAAAACAGCAACACAAGGCCGCATATTTACAAAAAGAACTATCTAGTAAACATAACCGATGGATTATGTATTGCACCCATAGTGCGAGGAAAACATGGAAAATGCCCGTATATAGAAACCTCCCAAGTTACAGAATACAAAATATTAACACATGAAACACTTATCGTCAAAACAACACAAGAAAGCACTGTAATGAGCAGCACATGCGGAATTCCCCAGAAAGAGCTACAAGGCAATTATCTAATCGTGTTCTACAATTGTACCATCATAATAGAAGATCAACTCTTCGAGAATCTAGAGTTGAACTTTAAACATCCGATAATAGTGCCACTAGAAAAACGAAAAATAGAAGAGACCAAAATACGAAAGGCCTACACCATATCGCAAGTGCACGAAATGCACGTAGAAACTCGCGAAAAACTAAAATCGATCAGAATCCATCAACACACCTCCATAGCGGCAATCTCCATAATCATTTGTATCGCCGTCATTCTGATAATCAAGGCATTCCGACAACGAAGCTCGGGACGCGCTTCCTTTGGGGATGGAGTAGTTAACGATGCATCAACGACAAGCCACGGCAAGAGATCAGTTTTCCCAACATCAGACGATTCTACAATTCTTCCAGCGTCAGCAGTGTCCACGGCTCTCACGACGTCAGTAAAGAAACCGAATATCTCCACGGTTCCCGCAACATCAGCAGTCTTGAGAATGCAACCAACGGCCAGCGCGAACGCGACAGTTTAAGTCAGTTAGAAATCAGACAGGGACTAGTTAGGACGGCCTTACTTTAGGTTCGTAGTAGCTAAGTTTTTTAAAAACCCTAATGTCACAATAAAAATTATAATTTATATATGCATACAAACATAATTATATTCATTTTTATTTATAAGCTTCGCCACGAGCGAGAATGTTTGTATCGTATTATCGTATCGTAGGTTTATGTTAAAGGTGCTGTTAAAAACAGCTCATCAGTTAAAAAGGTATGACTCCACCGAATGATTACGAACTTCATACTGTAGGTTTTGGCGGCAGATAATAGGCACGAATGCGACCCGGAAGCTTAGACTGCCTGAAAAAAGGATGTGAAGTTTAACGGAATTAAATTAAATCAATTTACACGGATTAGCACGACAGGAAATCTGTATGCGATGGAATATTCTATTTTTTTTTGCTAAAATTTCCTCTTTTGGGTTACCTTTGGCTTACGTACAACTGCAGTTAAACCATTTTACTCCTTCTTTCAACTTTTTTCCCCCAATTTACCAATAGGAGGAGCTGGTTGAGACTTTTAGTTATCACGTTGACCTCATCCTTGTTGCTTATCTAAAACGTAAAACGTAAATGTTTCACCTCGGACAAATTACCGACTCCAGTACAGGCACCATCTTCGGCCGCATGGGTATCGTTGGTGTTGGAAACGTCTTCGGCTACGTGCTGTTGCTATGCCTATCATCAGCGGAGTAGCTGCATTTGTTTGATCATCTTTCGTCGCTGAAAAAACCTTTTCAACCACCGTCGCAATGGTTCGGGGTATGGTCGAGGCTTCCAATACCTAATCGTACTCTAGGTGCAATTTCATATTCTCAACGAACATCATATACAAATCACACATAGTCGGATCGTTCACTTTGGTCAATGGATGGATGCGTCAGAATCTATCAGTAGCCCGCTAGGCGAAGTTGCATGCAAAACGTCCTACTTTTGTTTCACCCTGGCCTCGGGCCCTAGAGGTGCACTTATTTTGACAAACGCTTGGCTTGGTCATTGTAAGTTACGATTGTGACGCAGGTGGTAAGCGTGTTGATAACATGCTTACAATGTTTCCGCCCTTGATTGTATCTTCCTTAACTACTATGTTTCATAATACAAATGCACGCTTCCGCTGAGGAAAATCTATTCGTCATGCGATCACTCATGTGGGTAACTACCGGATCAGCCGCTACCGATGTATTTACTATAGGTACTGTATTGTAGGGCTCTATGCTGATTCTACCTATTCCGTATAACACATCACCGACCCAACACAGTAGACCCAACACAGTAGTCGAGACGACCAAAAAGAAACAGGTAAAATGTTACTGCTATTTCGCCGGGGACATGCGCATTTTCGGTTTAAGCAAAGTTTAACATTTCGTTCGATCACATTTTTTGATCTTCGTCGCGGACATACGGGAGGAATACTGGGGATTGGAAATGATTGTATTTGTGTTGCCGATGATTACCTCGAACGCTGTGGTATGTTGTCTTCATCTGCTATAAAATTGAATAGATAAAATCAGTTCTATACTTCTGTAATATCGACGAAGGCATGGCTCTTTCGATTCGTGCAAAGCTTACCAGTTCGATCCACCGGACGCGATTGAGTTTGTGTTGCCGATGGTTGATTCGTTCTACATGTTGTCATATTCTCTGCTACAATTAAAACATTAATTATTTTCGCAAACTACAACGACTAAATAAGACGTTTGACTGGAATGTGATACTCACTTTGTTCCTCTACGAAAATTATTTGCCGACGTTGCTGATGATGGCGCTCATCCAGATCTGCCTGTTTGTAAGTGTCTACCTTGAAATAGGCGTTACATAACACAACGCATCGAGATTCGTAAACGTAGCCTAGCGGCAATAGAGACCAGAGCGGCTAAACGTATGGCCCCAATTGTGCTCAGCAGCAAACAGCTTTAGCCTGAATGACGCGATGGGATATCAGACGGAGTACGGTAGAAGATCGTATTCCCAACGCCGACCCAGTTACGTAGTTCGTCTCGAAATGTCCATTTCGATCTGTACGTTATGTAGGTACGATAGGTAATCTAGCGGGATCAGTTGCTACCATTGTAACCCCTATCCGGGAAACCGATAGAACAAGATCTATCTTATGCCACCAACAAACGTGTTCGTTTTCCATGTTTACTCTGGCAGCAACTAGGTGATGCTGGGATAAACATGAAAATTATCCAACGAAATCTAGACACGCGTGGACTATACCTGTCATTTTCATCTCACTTAAGAATCAATCCGCCGTCCTCGTTGCGCTCCTTGATGAAGCTGTAGTAGTGCCCACCGTCGGCATTGCCCGTGTGCACGCGAAAACTCGTACAGCAGCCGGAAAAACTCTAACAAATGTCGCAAATGTGTGTTGTGGCAAGGTGCTCCATCATGATTAGCGACTTGATGAAGCGTGTCACGCACGATGCGTTCCCGATGATCTCATTTCCATCGACGTCCGTTTCCGCCTTCAGATACAGAGCGCAGTGACGTTTTCTAGATGAACAAAAGGGGGTAAGGATAAATGAATGTAAACGATTGTTGTCTTCCACAGCTCCCTTCACAGATTTACGCAAAGCGCTGAATCACGTGAATGACAAGCCGCTGGAATATTTGGCGGACCATCTCGTTCGGGCATTAGATCAGCACCTGGACGGGCCTCCACGGTTTGGCCGACATGTGGCTGACTGGCGTTGAACATTTTCGTTAGCAACCCCGTCCAGAGATCTGAGATGAAATCTTGTCCACCAAGGGAAACGGATAAACCCGATAAAATAACCCTTCTTGGCGTGAATAAACGGTTCGATAAAGAACGATAGTGCACTGCGATTCACGTGATGCCCGGCAGCACCAGGAGAAGCTTTCTTATGTGTCCACAGATTTGCCACATAAAAGCTTATAAAAGTGTGTACTGCTAGATACAGAGCCTTTTGTTCGATGTGCTTGCAGTGCCGCTACCGCTGGAGCCCGAGCTCAAACAACAATATGACGAGGACGACGACTGTAGCGGAGTTGTGTAAAGGCGGGTCCCACCACGGCAGCCATCGGGCAACCGATGTTCCCTCTAACGGTAGCCGTCAGTGCGGACAGGGATGATATTGATGAGTAGGATGAAGGCGACGGCTCCGACGAGATAATACCGATAGCATGGCGGCAGCACTGGGCTCCTCGCCAGCGGCGAACGCGAGGAGGATGCTAAAACCTAGCACTCCGGAGGAACCCGTCAGACCGGCAACACCGAGTGAGCCGACTCCTAAGCACGACGACGACGACGACGAAGGCGTTGAGGAGGCCGTTGCCATTCCCACCATGGGCACCACTGTTGCATTCCATGTGGTTTTTCCTACCGTCGCCACCGAAGAAATTACTGTAGTTACCCCGGACGACGTAGTGGAGGCCGTGGACGACGTTGAAGCCGGCAAAAGTGATGCTGTGCACGCTACGATGCTAGAGGTATCGCCGGACTTACGGCGTAGCCGATCCTCCCGGACTCTGTGATGATACATTCGATGGTAGCGGTGGCGGTAGTGGCGATTGTTGTGGCCTAGCGGTACCTTCTTTCTTATTATCTTTATTTCATTTACTTAGATTATTACTTCCACCATCGATTATCTACTCCCTATATTAATTGCGCTTAGATGAAAACAAATGCGTAGACTAATGTTTACATTGGGCCCTCAATCGTTTTTGACACCGGCGCGAGCAAACAAAACACACAGCCAAGCGCACTGGCTCAATCGATCGTCGTCGGTTTTCGTCAGTTTTCAGGACTAAAAATATAGGAAAACACCTTAACAATAAAAAAGACGCACTTTTATCGCACTTACTAAATATATCTCTTCATGGAGATTACTGCCTTGCCGGCGAGAAAACAAAATACCCATATCCGCGCTGGCTCACTCGATCGTCGCTTGAAACAGACTTTAAAAATAAAAAAAAAGTTACACTTTCACTATTCCCATACTTACCTGCAGGTTTTCTTTATGATGATCACTACCTTCAAGGCAGTGCCTTGCCGGCGACTAAACACAACACACACAAATGCGTGTGCTGGCTCAATCGATCGTTCTTATCGATCACTTTATGCCAAGATCGCTTTATCACGCTATCACGTTATCTACTCCCTATATTAACTGCGCTTAAATCAAAACAATGCCAATGTTTACATTCGACCGTCGATCGTCGACCGTCGACCGTCGACCGTTTTTGACTAAACACACAGCCAATCGGTGATTTGGTCGGATCGATTGAATCGGTGATTATAATCAGTTTTCGGGACTGAATATATAGGAACCACCTTAATAATAAAAAAGACGCACTTAAACGCACCTTTACCTCACTTACTAAAAGCATTTCTTCAAGGTGAGTACTGCGTTGCCGGCGAGTAAACAAAACACACACATAAACAAAAAACATACATGAAAACACTTTAAAACATAAAAAAGACGTTCTTTCACGCACTATAACCATACTTACCTCAAGGTTTTCTTTATGATGATCAATGCCTCAAGGTTTTCTTTATGATGATCAATGCCTCGCCGGCGAGTAAACAAAACACACACATGTTCACTGGCTCACTCGACCGTCGGTTTTCGATTTTCTTTGAAAATAAAAGAAATCACTTTCACGCACTGTTACCCTACTAAGCTGAAGGTTACATTTATGCTACGCGTGAAACACAGTTCTACGGGCAGACCATAACTATCACTGCCTTGCCGGCGAGTAAACACAGCACACACACAAATGCACGTGCTGGCTCATTCGATCGTTCTAATCGATCACTTTATACCAAGATCGCGTTATCACGTTATCGATCGTTCTTATCGATCACTTTATGCCAAGATCACGTTATTACGTTACACTATTTTAAAATAACTGTTACGGATGATGACGATACGTATTTGTTCGTTGCTTCTTATCTCTTAACTTTTTTTCACTGTTCTTTAATATATTATCGCACGTTTGTCGAATTGCGAAAGATTTTTTTTTTTTAACAACAGAACTTATCGTACCGCCGATTGTGGTTTTGAAATATTGTGGTGTTTTTAGTATCCGTTGAAATAATTTTTTTTCCTCTGTACTCTTCGTCATCACGACCAACCGTACATATTGAGTTCGACAGTTCAAGTTTTAGAAGTTCAGTAAGTTCGTTAACAGTAAGGCTAGCATTCGGCTAATTCTAAACTCGCTGCATCCGAGCTTCGGCTATTGTGTTCTTTGTGCATAAAAAGGCGCCCACGATGTTCGACGACGAGCAAGTAGAACGGAAACGGCAACGCAGGCGTCAGTCCTACGTCGATCTCAGGGCAGCCGAACGGGCGGTGCGCGTGGTGAAAGACCGGACACGGCGACTTTGGCAACGGCATTACACGACCGAGTCCACAGGGCAGCTGGAGCCGGAACAGGAGCCCGAGCAAGGGCCAACAGCAGAGCCGTCGATGGAGCCGGAACCTCCCGTACTGCCGCGCTCAGCATCAAAATCCGTTACAGCAAGGTCGCCAGTGTTGGTTGATAAGAAGGCAGGTTTAGGGGCCGATCGTTTCAACCTACTGCGGCTGAGAGGTAGAACATGGGACGTCCTGTTTTAGTGGCGACCACACGGGCCGGACATCTGCGACGCTTGCGAATTGCTCTCAGCTACCAATTGCGTCCATCCAACGGCAGGGTGCCTCCTACTGCCGCCTGGCCGGCCATGCGATCAATTCGGAGCTTAGCTTTGGCCTACCGAAACTGGCATGATCTACTGCAACTCGGGGCAAGTCGTGCGCCCAGCCTTCGAGGAACCGCCGTCCGAATTGACCGCACTGTTCGATAGGGCCGCGTTTATGAACAACATTTGCCGTTACTACAGTACGATTGCGTTTACATCAATGGGAGCCTCGGTGAAAGCAGGTGATCAGGAACGGAAGGAGACCTGGCTGTACGGAGAAAAAGGGGCTGCTGGGTGTTCCACACAACACAAAGTCGTATATCGAAATATAGATTGCACCGTATGAGATGTTAGTTGCAGTTAGTAGAATAGCAGCAGGCCAACTCCGATGCAAGGGCATTAATACTATGTTCCGTTTATGTTCTAGCAGATTCAGTCAAGCAACACAGTCATGCTGCCATCGAACGCACCAAGTATACGATCATGGATTACCCAGCCCTTTGCAGCCTTTTACTGACGATCACGCTTCCGATGTGCGATCATTTTAGTCAAACTATAGTTATATGCCAAGGAAAGGGCACACCAGCACTCCGCACCATAGAAGAGGAATACGTAATGTAAACGCATGTGTGCAAAGGTGTGACTCGCAAGAGAAGTGATGTACGAGATGCAACCGGGAGAATAGCTCTCTTTTTGTGCGGACCGCCACGGAGTAAAGACCTCATCGAGCCTCGACTCATCATTCTATATTTCCTCATCTATGAGTACTATGAATTATATCATGCTAGCTATATATATATTTTTTAGATGGTGAAAATATGCTGCGATCCACGCGTATGCCATAACCGTGTGGCACGTGATGGCGTGATGGGAATCCCCACGAAGTGAAAAATCCCAAACGCAATCAACAAAACACCAAAAAAATCAAACAAAATCAAAATCAAAATTATAAGTTTAAAACATTGAGAATTCATTTCTTTCAATGTATTTCTTATTGATAGTTCATAAAACTTGAACCTGTGAGACCAGGGGTCTGGGAGCGCCAGGATACCTGGCTACAAAAAACTAGTATCTAAAACAAATCAGAACGCACTTCTCCGCACAACAACACTTCGAGACTTATTATGCTAGTGCGCAGATTGACATGTTTTGACACGCATATTGACAATTGTATCGACTTATGCACTATGTGCTAGCTGCGCAGAAGTTTGGTCAAAAACTATTTACGAGCAATGAGACGGTAATATAATGAGACTGAATAATTATTGCAACAACCATTTGCTGCGATAAACAATAAGTTTCCCAGAAGTACGAACTTAATAAACAAGTCGTACTTTTGCACTTCTTAAACCATAAGACAGCAAATTTTACCAAGTATTATTTTTGACCAATTCGCTTCGTGTTGATCTCAGAGTGCGATACGTAAGAAGATGGCGGAAGGCGCACACCATGGTTGGTCTAGTATATCTGGTTGTGTTATAGGGGATTTGCTGTCCGCCATGTTAATTATGCCGTTGCGGTACCTGAATGTCAAATAACTGTTGCTGACGCACACGATTAGCTAGAGGCCCCGATGGGCAAAGATAAATAAAATAAATACGAACATGACCCTCCACGCGCAAACCGTGGCTCCGATGGGCCAACGGAAAGGGTGCGCCGAACATCGCGAACGCCACTTGCGAACATGACCCTCCACGCGCGAACCGTAGCCCCGATGGGCCGAACATTGCGAACGCCACTTGCGAACGCGACACCTCCACGCTCAGCGGATGGCCACGGTCAAAACCGAATAATGCCGTAGAGATCGACCGGCGCGTGGAGCCAAGCGCAAATAGAATAAGACATGTAGTCAGCAATAAGTTAGTATTTAAGAAACCGATTTACCCCAAATAAACAGCATTCAACAACATCAGACGGCTAATAGCGATCATTAGTCGGAGGGCTCCTCCGGTCTACTTGACGGAAAGAAAAGGAAAAACGGCGTAACCACCGGAAGACTCTTCCGGCTTGGAGAAGCCTCAGGAGAAACAAGCCAGCTCGGTGTACTGCACCGGCGCTGGTCGCTGCGACGGAGGATCTCCGGCGACAGCCAACAATGGTGGCTCCAGAGAGGAATTGACGTTCTCAACACTCCAGAGTGCTTATTACGCGTGAAAAGTTAAGCGAACAGACAGAGAAATGTTGTGATATGATGGAAATTGATGTGTACTCGACAAGAACTTCAGTGCGACTGGCTTTATTTCGGTATCGACACTCTTATATATACAGACCCCACACAATCGTATAGATTCGAAGTAAATTAGTTCAGTTACTTGAATTGGGAACTCAACACCCCCGCACAATTCGAGAATCCTAACTAATTTGTTCCCTCTCCAATCCTATCATTTTACAGAAACCTTTGAAGAGGTTTGGCGTTAAACCCTTTGTCATAATATCGGCTTGTTGCATGGACGACGGCTTGTACAATATTTCTATTCGCTTTTGTTGTACTAACTCTCTAACAAAATGATATTTCGTGTCAACATGCTTAAGCCGCTTTACATCTTTAGAATTCTCTGCTACACAAATAGTTGACTGGTTATCCTCATACATAGGTATTGGTTCAGTTATGGGTAACCACAGATCTTCCAACAAACGTAACACCCAAACAGTGTGACATGCTGCTGTGCATAAGGCATTCAATTCCGCTTCTGTTGATGACAATGCTACGCTTTGCTGCTTTCTTGTTGACCAACCAACAGTGTTTCCGAAAAACTTAACGATAAATCCTGATATTGAACGGCGATCGGAAACATCGTTTGCCCAGTCTGCATCACAATACATTTGCAATATTGGCTCTTTCTTATCAGCTTTGTATACCATCCTAACATTCAAACTACCCTTTATATACCTTAAAATTCGTTTTAAGTGAATCCAATGTTCTTCGTTGGGACATGATTGAAACTGACTAAAGAAATTTACTGCTGCTGAGATATCTGGCCTAGTCGTTACTGACGCATAAGTAAGACATCCGATGAGCTCACGATATGGTTTGGATGTTATCTCTGTTTCTTTACCTTTACTTAACTTCAATCGGTTTTCCATGGGGGTTGAAATCGGTTTGCATTCAGTCATATTGAATCACTTTAACAGTTTTTCGAAATATTCTTTCTGACTTATCGTCATTATACCCGCATCTTTTTCTCTTTCTATCTTCATGCCTAAAAACATACTAACTTCTCCATCATCCGTCATCTCAAATCCTTCCGCACATTTCCGTTTGATATCCATTACAAATTCCAATGAAGAACTTACAAGCAAAATATCGTCAACATAGAGAACAAGTATAATCTTTTCTGTACCTTTTTGTTGCGTATAGAGACACATGTCATTAGCACTACGCATGAACCCTATATTTGAGATGAAATTATGAAATTTTTCATTCCATGCACGTGAAGCTTGTTTTAGACCATAAATTGATCGATTCAATCGACAAACTAATCCTTCGCCTTTTCTGTATCCTTCTGGTTGCATCATATATATCTCTTCTGACAATTCTCCATTTAAAAAAGCAGTCTTGACATCCATTTGATGGATATGCAATCTTTCTTCGTTAGCTAAAGCGAGAACCATACGTAACGTGTCTAATTTTGCTACAGGAGAATACGTTTCAGTGTAATCTATTCCTGGTTTCTGAGAGAAACCCCTTGCAACCAATCTCGCTTTATAAATATCTTTATCATTCACTCGCTTTATTTTAAACACCCACTTGCAAGATATGGTTTTACTACTTTCGGGAGTTTTTACCAACGTCCAGCTGTTGTTTTTCTGCATCGATAGCATCTCAGCGTCCATGGCGGATTGCCATTGTTTCCAATCATTTCTTTTCTGCAACTCGCTGATTGAACTTGGGATGTCACTGATGAAATCCAATGCATTAAATGCATAACCAGCATAGCTCGTGTCGTAATCTTCATGCCATTTCGATGTTTTTGTTGCTCGTCGAGGAACATTTTCTTCAACAAGAGATTCCTTACTGTTGTTCTCTATTGTCTCATTAGCACTGTTGAAGCTGGTTTCTGGAGAATCGTTTTCTAGTTGTTCTTCTTCTGATTCACTTTCTTGCACAACAACATTATTTTCCTCAAGTTCATTTGGAAGTATAACGACCTTTTCTGGATAAATCACACTTGTTTCCTCAACACAAATTACATCACGTGACGAACTGATGCAGTTTTTCTTCGGCTTCCATATCCGGTAACCGTTTGTAGAATATCCAACAAATACTCCTTTCCACGATTTCGCTTCGAACTTGCCACGGAACTGTTTTGGGATGTGCACAAAAGCATCTGCTCCAAAAACCCTCAAGTTTCGCACAGTCGGTTTCCGATTATTCCATAACTCATACGGAGTCTTTTCGATAGAAGCACTTGGACTTCGGTTCACCAAGTAAGCTGCGGTTTGAACTGCCGCACCCCACAATCTTTTATCGACACCTTTGTCTTCCAACATGGCCCGTGCCTTTTCAACGATGGTCCTATTCATTCGCTCGCTAGTACCGTTTTGTTCAGGCGTATAGGGGTTTGTCCATTCCATCTGTATACCTCTTTCTTTGCAATAAGTTTGAAACTCTCGGCTTTTGTACTCACCACCGTTGTCACAGCGAAGCTTAGAGATACGTTTACCAAACTTTGCACAGACGGTTGCTTCATATTCCCGGAACTTATCATATGCCTCAGCCTTCGTTTTTAATAGGAATATTACTGTGAATTTGCTCCTCCTTTTGTCTGCATTGGGCCACACACGTCCGAGTGCACGAGTTCAAGTATTCTTGACGATGTTTTTCCACTTCTTACCGAAAACGATTCCCTTGTTTGCTTGGCAGCAATACATGTTTCACATACTTTGTCCATTTTTTCTGGAACAGCACTGATCGGTAGCCCCAACACCATATTGTTCTTCATGAGCGTTTGCAAATTTTTCATGCCAAGGTGTCCGAATCGGCGATGCCACAAATCATGTTCCTTTGAAATTTTACCACTAAACAAGGCACTATCTTTTCGTTTTTCTCGATATAGTTCTACCTTGTAAAGTTTTCCGCACCTCTTGCCACACAGAAGCGTTTCTGAATTTTTATACTCTTTTACTTTGCCGCTCATGAAGACCACTTTTAAGCCTGATTTTTCCATTTTTCTTACTGATAGTAAGTTCACTCTTGCTTCCGGTATGTATAAAACATCTTGTAAAGTAATTATCCCAGAACTTTCGCAGCTCAACTGTTTTATGTCTCCTCGGTGGGTAGCAATAATGTCCTCACCTTCTTTAGCCACTGCAATCTTCATTGGGACTTCCATATTTTTTAAATTTGTGAACATTTTCTTATCATTCGTGATGTGCTCCGAAGCACCCGAATCCACTATCCATGTGGTTGTTTCTCTTTTACCCATAGTTCCCGTCATGAAGCATACATAGCCCTTTCTTTCACTGTTGCGTTCTGTTCTAACATTTGACACTCGGCAGTCCTTTTTCATATGACCTAGTTTTCCACACTTATGACATTTTCCTGGAAAACGTTTCCGTTCCTTCTGTCCAAAGAACGCTGCCGATGAACCACTTTCACTTTCCACAAGTCGTTCACTCCTTTTACTTTCTTCTGCTAACAAGCGTTGTTTAACAAAGTCAATTATTAAATCTTCTTCGGGAAGATTTTCCAAGGCTGTGATTAACGGATCATAAGAATTTGGTAGACTTAAGAACAATTGCGAAACGATGTCCGCCTCTACCAAGTTCGCACCAGCCGTCCGTAGCTGCCGTACCAAATCTTCAAACTGTTGAAGATGCGCGCGCATGGAGGTGGCTTCATGCATGTTGAGTCGCACGAGTTGTTTTCGCAAAATCGTTTTATTCACTACCGATTTTTTCGCATACACATTGTTCAAACACGTCCACATTTCCTTTGCCGTTTTGGCATCACGCACTGTTTCCAAGCATTCATCTGCTAGGAAACCTACCAACAAGCATTTTGCCTTTCTGTCCGCCAGGTTGAACTTGTCCACCAACTTTGTGTCGTCAGGCACATTATCGGTTAGCGTATGCAACACGCTTTCTGCGTCCAGCACCATTTTTACGCGGAAACACCAATTATCAAAGTTTGCTTCACCGCTGTAGCGCGGAACTCCGAGAATTAATTTGTCCATGCTTGCTGGGCCCATAACCTGTTGTGATATGATGGAAATTGATGTGTACTCGACAAGAACTTCAGTGCGACTGGCTTTATTTCGGTATCGACACTCTTATATATACAGACCCCACACAATCGTGTGGATTCGAAGTAAATTAGTTCAGTTACTTGAATTGGGAACTCAACAAGAAATACATCCCCAATTGAACTACAATAATCGAACCTACGTGCGTACGTGCAAAGAATGGACCTCAAAAGTGATTGTGTGATTAACGAAATCTAGAAGAGCTGTTATTGAAGCTAAGAAGTGAAAGAAGAGAACAGTACGAGAGAAGTGCTTGGAGTTAAAACGTACAAGGAGGAAGTGTATACGAGACAGAAGTGCAGTGATAGCTCGATAGAAGCGCATTACAACAAGAAGTGCGGCGCGAAGGGAAGGCGTGTGTGGTACCCGACCCCCAACGTGTGCGGAACACCGGATAGGGACGCAGCAGCGAACAACGAGTGACGAACGTATCAGCAGCCGCAGAGCTCCACAACCGGCAAACGACGTGTCGATCGACGAAGGCACGGACTAACGGAGGCGGAAGTCGGCGGGCGAAACACACCGGCAGACGGACGTAGTGGAAGACTACGCAACAGCACACGGTCGCAGCGGCAGACAACGCAGCGGTAGACAACGCAGCGGCAGCCGAAGGCGGCGGCGCTACAGTCATCCAAGGCGTGTAAGGTGACCGACTGGCGCTACCAAAGACTACCAGCGCGACGAGCGAAAACGTCGGTGCGGTCACAACCATCTCCAGAACAATCAGATAACAAAAGTAAGTAACAAACGAAAGATTAAAATGGAGTACAAAAACAACCCCAACGGTCACTGTAGGTTGTGTAACAACAACGATGAATGGGGAAAATTCACAATTTGTACAAACTGCGACCGATGGTTACACCTCGAGTGTTTAGGTCTAAAGAGCGCTGTCAAAGACTACGTTTGTCCCAAGTGCGAAGAGGACAGACAAAAGGTAGAAGCGTCTAGGCAAGCGGTGATGCAGGGAGAGCGCTTACTGAAGGATATAAAGACAGGGAAGGAAAAAGCCGAAAAAGCAAAGGAAAAGGCGGAAATATTAAAGGAAAAGGCCGAAAAGGCAAAAGAAAAGGCGGAAAAAGAAGCAGAAAAGCTGCGACAGGCACTAATGAGGGCAGAGGAACAAATAAGGGATATGGAAATCGAAAGAGCAAGAAAATCGTCATCCACTTCGCGAGACGACGAACGAGACGTACATGAAGCAGAGTTAGAACTTCTCCAAGAGGAACTAGAAAAACAAAAAATGAAAGATTCCGAACGCCCCTCCGAAATTGATCGCCTCGTTGAAAGTATTGGGAAGATGGTACAGGCATGGCCATCCTCATCAAAAGGGAACTTAATAGATCTCCCCGAATTTACGGGAGATTATAAGGGTTGGCCGCGATTCAAACAAATTTATAATCAAACATCGCGAGCCGGACAATTTACGAATCTAGAAAACTTGAATAGGCTGCAAAGGCACCTCAAAGGCGAAGCATTGCGAGCAGTGAACGGATTAATGCTCAATCCGGAAAATGTTCAATTAATAATGGACAGACTAGATAGAATGTACGGGAATCCTGAAAGCGTGTACAAGGCTTTGCTGCACGACTTATTATCAGTTAGGAATATAACAATGGAAAATCCTTCGACCTTCTTGGAATTTTCCAATGCCCTGCACAACCTTATCGACAATATGATGCTATTAGGGCAGGAAGGGTTTCTAAACGATCAAAGACTTCTAAACGATCTGATCGCAAGATTACCTGTCGAACTCCGACACCAATGGATTAAGAGCACACTCGACAGGGAACAGGATAACAAAAATTTTACCCTAAGGGATCTAGCGGAATGGTTAAAACCCTCAGAGGAGCTGGCAACAGTGCTAGCCGCAAATGAAGGTGGATTCAAACAAGGAAAACACCGCTTGAACACGCATGTTCGCTACGAAGCAAATGACAGGGGTAAACTTTGCTTAATCTGCCGAAACCCACACGAAACCACCCGTTGTCGCAAATTGTTGAATGAATCAATAGAACAACGTTGGCGTCTGGTCAGGCACAATAACATCTGCACAAACTGCATCAGATTTAAGAATCATACGGCGGAAAATTGCAGAGCTCCGCCACAATGCAGGGAAAATGGGTGCGGGCGTAGGCACCACAGCATCCTCCACAAATACGTGGAAAGAATACAAAACAATTCCGCTCGTATTAATCACCACCGCGAAAACCAAGAACTTTTCTATCAAATAATTCCAGTGACCTTATACTCAAAACAAGGTCAGGTCAAAACATTTGCCTTACTAGATCCTGCGTCGTCGACCAGTCTCATCCTTAACAATATCAGAGAAGAGCTGAAGGTATTCGGACCGAAGGCTCCGCTTAAGCTCAGCTGGACGAACGGCGGCACACAGAGTGAGCCCGCGAGTCAGATAGTCTCATTTAAGATAAAGGGACCAAACAACCGACTCTTTGATATATCAAACGTGCGCTCGGTCCAAAAACTCGAGCTTCCAACGCAGACCGTTAACGCCAGAGCATTGAAAAGAGCTTACAAGCATTTCTCGCACATTGATCTAGCGAGCTACAAAAATGCTACACCAACACTCTTGTTAGGTATCCCTCACGCATTTTACACCCAAAGCGTGAGTTACCGGTCCGGACGACCTGACCAACCGATCGCACAAAGAACACGGCTTGGTTGGACGATTATTGGTGGCAGCCAAACAGGGGAAAGAAAAGGAAAAACGGCGTAACCACCGGAAGACTCTTCCGGCTTGGAGAAGCCTCAGGAGAAACAAGCCAGCTCGGTGTACTGCACCGGCGCTGGTCGCTGCGACGGAGGATCTCCGGCGACAGCCAACAAATACTGTTTACAAACCAAAAGCCCATTTCTTCGTTTCGTCAAAATTTGGTACCCCAAAACAACTCATTAATTACTTTCCATAGTCCTTGATAAATCAATTCGGAGTAAGTTATGATTCAACGCTGGTACTTGGGGTGTGTATACTTTTAAAAACGTTTTTGAGTGTAAAAGTACTCTAAAATTTACCAATTTGCTTCTTGCAAAAAATGCACAAGCACTACGAACAGACAATCCACATCGTCGATCCAAAAGTTAACAGAGAAAACATAGCCGTCAAAATTTTCATGTATTTTTCTTTTCTCGATTTGTCAAAATGCATGGAATGACTTGACCAGGTTCTAGACAGTCCATGGGCGCACACAATGAAACAGAGATTATGGTAGCTGACATGACGGCGAAGCAGGCAATGTTGATTACTCACGCGCCATCTAGATTCACTTTTGTGCATTACTTCAATTTTGCGTTTCGATGATCCGCGCGAGTGGCCATTGGGTTGTCGGGAGAGCATCGTCCATCAGTATTCCCAATGAAGCGACCACGCCGGTTTTCGCTAGAATTGTTGCCGAGTGAATGTCGACATTCATTTCACAAAATTATTCTTCCTTTTCAAACGAATGGGGATTGAGCTCGGCTCGCGCGACCCGATCCGAAAAAAATGGGAGAGCCGACCCCGGCTCGGTTCTGGCTCTTCTCTTCCATTCCTTCACTACTCTCCCACCTTCCTCTCCCCTCTCTCTGTTTCTTTGTGTCATGAGTGTGTCGGTCAACTCGCTCGGCCATAGAGCTCTTATAGATATGTGTGTTCTTTAAAGGTTTAAGAGTCGGCCTGCCGGGCTGCATCGGTAGGCGCTGCGTGTTGAAGAAATCGTAAGTCCGCTGCACAGAGCGTGCTGCGTTCTCTCCAATGTCCAGTCGTGCGGGGATAGAAAAAAGATCCCCTACCCTAGCGTGTCAGTTCTCGCCCGCACGCCGGCGGTGACGGTCGTGGGTCGGCTGTTTTATGCATGGCATGCGTGTGAGAATTTGCGCACCGCTTTGTGAGTGTGTGCGCGCGAGTATTGGGCGTAGCGCGGGTCGTGTCGGGGAAGCAAGCACGACACGATGCGTGTCGGGAAGCCGAAGCTGGATCATTCGCAATTTTCGGAGATGGCTTCGTAATTTTTGGGGAATGGCTCGCATCGTCTTTTGCCGATGCCCATATATGGGGTTACGAGCGCGCCGCTCGATTCGAATTGCACTGCTCGGCTCGAGACGGGACGGCCGACCGCGGTCGACTCCGGATCGGCGCAGTCGGTGAGACAGCGCATGTACCCCGGGGCAAGCGTCAGAGCGAGATGCATACAAATCAAACTCCGATTTTCTTGGTTGGGTTACTAGCCGACCAGGTGAGAAATCATTAGTGCTGCAGGTCCTCATCGTTTCTCTTTGCATCTCCTGCAGGTACTCGGTGGCCCAATGCTTCCAAAAGTGCTGCACGACCAGTTGCCACTTCTGCCAATCGCTCAGCGTGTATGCTTTCCTGACAGTGTAGTCCGGCTCTGGAATCGCGTTCATCGAGGTGCCTATCAAAAAATGTGCAGGTGTTAGTGCGGCCAGTTCGTTTGGGTCATCCGACATGGGTAACAGCGGACGAGAATTCATCGCCGCTTCGATCTGGTGCAGGACGGTGATGTAGCCCTCGTAAGGCAACTTTGTGCTGCCTAGCTGACGAAGAGGTGTCTTTTGGCCGTCTTCACTGCTGCTTCCCATAGTCCACCAAAGTGCGGGGCCCTCGGCGGGCTGAAGTGCCAAGTGATACCCATCTCCGCGCAATTCGAGATGATGGTGTTGCGTTGCTCCTCATCGCGGAACATTTCGAATAGTTCGCTTAACTCACGTGCTGCGCTCTCGAAATTTTTCCGTTGTCCGAGTAGATATGCGACGGATGTCCTCTTCGCGATGCAAATCGTCGTAGTGCAGCCAAGAAACCAGCGGTGGTCAAATCACCCACAAGTTCGAAGTGCACAGCTTTCGTGGCAAAGCAAACGAACGGAATCGGTATGCAAGTTATGAATCGGTCGCAAGTAGATTGGTCCGGCATAATCCACTCCGATGATCGAAAACGGTCGACTTGGTGTGATTCGCGATGATGGTAACTGCCAAATTTGCTGCTGCGCTAGTGTTGGCTGCTGACGAATGCATCGGAAGCAGTGTCTCACAACGCCTTTCACTAGGTGACGTCCGTCGAGTGGCCAATATTGCTCGCGAATCTGGGAAAGCAACAATCTTCCGCCACCATGTATGAGCTCCCGGTGAAGATGTTCTGCGATACGGCGTGCGAAGATGTGTTTTTTCGGCAGGAGAATTGGGTGCTTCGATTAGTAAGGCAGCTTCGACAGCTGGAGTTAGTTCGAAGGGAGGCCTAGGTAGTAGCTTGGAATAGATACCACTTGTAGTCAAGCGGAGCAAAAAATCGGCTAGGCTAACTGTCGTCGTTCTGAGCTACTTGCGCAGCTGAAGAAGTCGTGCTGAACGAGCACAACCGCTTCCCGACCAGGCCGCCACAGCAACATCTACAACTCACAGTGCGGATACTCGGTCGTGACGTGGTCCTCGTTCTCATGATAATCGCACAGTCGACCGTTTTCTCGATGTCGCAGAGGTTCGGATCATTTATGTTAGCGAACAGCGTCCAGAAGGGGGTGTGGGTTTTCTGCGCGATGGACACGGTCATGCTGCCGAAGCGGGTCACACCGTGCTCGAAGCCGCCTCCTGAGCTCCTTGTGCGGGTCGTGCGAGTTGATCTTGCACAGGATGTATTTGTCGCAGTGCGGGTTCGCGATTGCCTGCCGGTAGACGCGATGCATCTTTCGATCACCTGTGGCGGAGAAGCAAAGAAGCGCGTTGAGTGGTAAAGAGCAGCGGCAAACAAATGCGTACCTTCAAGTTAACCTCCAAGTTGAGCGTATCCGTTAGCTTGTCGGTCATCTCCGTGACGTTGTACTGCTGCAAGAACTGTTTGACCTTGCCGAGCTTCAGCAAGTCTTTCACATAGTTAATGACGGTCTTCACGTAATGTACCGACGAGATCTTCACAGTCCGGAGGCGCTTCGACACGTGATCGATCAGATTGGAGATCGTTTCACTCGGCCGGTTGATATCGAGGAAAGTCAGCTTTGGGTAGCCCTGCGATTACAGGAATCCGTTGGCCATCATCTGCCCGGTGGCGACATATCTGGCGACGCACATATTTGGACGTCGAGGACAAAGTACGGAAAGGAGTTTGTGAGACACTGGTTGACCTACTTTTGCACACAAAGCAGCGTACACCACAATAACGATTACTCACCTCTGGTACACAACCGGGTTGGCGATGTAGATGACCCACTCGGCTAGGTAGATCGTGTCCGTTTTGATCCAGCGCCGTCGAACGATTGGTTATGCAGCAACTGGAATAGTTGTAGTACAGCTTGCCGTGAAAATCTTTGTAGACGGTGAGCAAGCCCAGCTTTACCCAGAGCGCTCCGGCCAGCTTGGACTGCATGAACTGGTTCCACATGATGTTGTCCACGAACGGCGGTAGTACCCATGAGTGGTCCTTGTGCTTTTCCTGGGCGCGCTCCATCTCGGGTCGGGAGAACGACTGTAACGCTTTCACGGCCAGCGGAACCAGATTGAAGAGCCTGTCCGCCCCTCTACCCTGCGCCGGCTGGTCGTGGTCGGCACTGTTGTGGCAAGCTAGCTCGAGGCTATCGTCAGCATCGTGCCCACCAGCGGGTTCGAACCTTGTTCCAGCGAAGCCCTCCGTTTCTGGGACTTTCCGCCACCAGCCTGCTGATGACGGCGGACAAGTTCCTCTGCCTGTTGATAAGAATTTATGACAAAGAACGAGTCGCTGGGATAGGGAATGATGTTTGGCAGAGATGAACTGCTTCTGTTGATTTTCTCATCCCTGTCTGTGTTGGACTATAGAAGATCGACGTTGCGTTTATTTTGCATTCGCCACGAGCGAGAATGTTTGTATCGTATTATCGTATCGTAGGTTTGTGTTAAAGGTGCTGTTAAAAACAGCACATCAGTTAAAAAGGTATGACTCCACCGAATGATTACGAACTTCATACCGTAGGTTTTGGCGGCAGATAATAGGCACGAATGCGACCCGGAAGCTTAGACTGCCTGAAAAAAGGATGTGAAGTTTAACGGAATTAAATTAAATCAATTTACACGGATTAGCACGACAGGAAATCTGTATGCGATGGAATATTCTATTTTCTTTTGCTAACAATCATATCACAACAGTCACAAGAAGCTGACGGCACATTTGTTCGCGCTCCGTTAGTTTCTGAAAATTACCCGTTCAAACGCTAAGACTTTGTACTCACGGTGTGATTAAACAAAGAGTATCCTCGCCGCGTTCTCCAGTGACCGTTGGTTTAGCCGTGAACCTTTGAAACTTTGTGCAAAGTGAAAAACAGTTTTCGCTGAATTTCGGTTTCTCAAGATTGTCCGCTTACAATCAGAGACGACGCTTCGTTGATGTGATTCAGGACACTTAGAAAACACAAACACTACGAAATATTATAATGAGTTGTGGCGGCTGCTCGCTACCCATTTCAAACGACGCTATCGCGTGTGATGGTACTTGTGCCCAGGCGTTCCATTCGTCCTGTGTAAATGTGCCTCGCGATTGTATGAAGGAGCTGAGGCGCAATGCCCAATTGCTGTGGATGTGTCCTTCATGTGTTAAGGAGAGAGCGGCTCCCATTCGTAGTAGTGTGATCGATCAGTCGGAGCTGATCGGTGAGTTAAAAAGCTCATTGTCAGCTGATCTCGCTGGCGCTGTCACCGACCTGAGACGTGAACTGGTTGGTGAGATCGTCAAAGCTGTGTCATCGGTTTTGCGCCCGGCTAATGCTGTCGGTGTTTCCTCGGTTCTCTGAAATGAATCTGCGCATGAACCTCAGCCGGCGTTTGCTGATGTACTTCGGACTAGAGAAACTACGGATGCTGCTCCGACTACGAACACTGATGTACGGCAACCGTCACTACTACGCGGCACTGGGGCCAGCCGGCCAGGCGAACATATAATTAAAACTGTGCCGTCCAGACCTGCTGGGCTGGTATGGGTTTATTTTACCCGGATCAGTCCTTTGGTTTCCGAGGATGAAATGGCGAGATGGGCGGGAGGTCTTTTGGGGGGCGTTGATGTGACGGCGAGGAGACTGGTGAAGCGCGGCGCTGATATCAACAGCCTTTCGTTCATCTCCTTCAAGGTTGGCGTGCCGCTGGCCTTGAAGGAACAAGCGCTTTCAACCGATACCTGGCCCCCGGAAATTTCTTTCCGGGAATTCACCGATACGAGTACAACAAAGGTGTTTAATCGCACTGAATATCGTCACTCTTGGCCTCTATGACCACACTCACCGGAGTATCGCCAACGCTTTTAGAGTCGCTTTCACCAGCATTTGCTGTGTCCCCACCGCCACTTTCCCCAAGAACACCGGCACATCTGACCCCTGCTCCACGGCGACTCACTCAGGTCTTGACTCACCGCACACATTCCTCAAGCGGGAACATGGAGATCCAGCCGGCCTCCCCTTGTGCTTCTGCCGCGCCAAGGGTCTGACGTCCAATTGGGTCACACGCCGTTCTTACCATCGCACCAGCACCTGTAACTTCGCGCACCGAGAATTTAACTATTTTTTATCAAAACACGCGTGGTCTCCGTACAAAGTGTTCAGACTTACGGCTGGCATCGTCAGAAGCCGAATGGGATGTGATAATTCTCACAGAAACGTGGCTGGACTCATCTCTGCCCTCAAGCCTTGTGTTCGATCCAGATGAGTTTTGCGTGTACCGGTGCGATCGGTCGTCGGCGAATAGCACCAGGACTAGGGGAGGTGCCTTCCGTCGCTGCCGCTCGCCACATAGACGGCGTGTATTCAAAGATGCAGCATCGGCGTACCGTATATACAACAGGGCAAGATATCATGGTTACGTTCGTAAGCTGCAGACTCGTTTCCGTTCCAACCCTCAATCCTTCTGGCGCTTTGTCAACTCGCGAAGAAACTGCAGAACACTTCCCGGAGTTATGTTTCTGGGGTCCATGCAAGCTGATTCTCCAGGTGATGTCTGCTCCCTCTTCGCTGATCACTTCTCTGGGGTGTTTGCTTCGCCTATTTCAGATCCTGCTCTCTTGGAACCGGGCCTGGCCTTTACCCCTGAGGATGTTTTCAGCGTGGGCGAGTTTCCGATTTGTGCTGACGTGGTCGAACGGGCGCTCGCAGGTCTAAGAACGTCATTCTCTCCAGGCCCTGACGGCGTGCCGGCTTCGGTTCTCATCAACTGCAGGGCAGCCCTTGCTGCTCCTCTCGCCAGGTTGTTCGAACTCTCTCTGTCCACCAGGGTTTTTCCGTCTTCCTGGCGGAGGGCTTATCTTTTGCCAATATTTAAAAAGGGTGACCGAGCGAACGTTGCCAATTACCGGGGCATTTCAATCCTTTCTGCTTGCAGCAAGGTTTTTGAGGCCGTAATTCACCCATCATTATTAGCTTGTGTGAGGTCCTGGATTAGTCCCCACCAACACGGATTCTTCCCAGGGAGGTCGACGGTGACCAATCTGTTGCAGTTTGTGTCCTCAACCATTGCTCACCTGGACAATCGAATCCAGGTGGACGCTATCTACACCGACTTCAAGGCTGCATTTGATTCAGTACCTCATTCACTTCTTCTGGCTAAGCTCGGTAAACTTGGAGTCTCCCGCCACTTGTTGGATTGGTTTGAGTCTTACCTCTCTGACCGCTCTTGCTGTGTCAAGGTTGGTGGTTATGTTTCGAGTGAGTTTTGTTGTTCTTCGGGTGTCCCTCAAGGTAGTGTCCTTTCTCCTCTTCTTTTCATTCTGTTTATCAACGATATCTGTAGCATCCTCCCTCCCGCAGGCCTTCTTCTCTATGCGGATGACCTTAAAATTTTTGTTCCAGTCCGTAGTCTAACTGATTGCAGTTTTCTCCAAAACAGCATCAATTCCCTCTCTGTTTGGTGTTCCGCAAACTTCCTGTATCTCTGTGTTGATAAATGCTCTATTATTTCCTTTTCTCGTTCTTCCAATGCTATTGCCTTCAATTATTCCCTTAATTCCTCGTCCTTGTCCCGAGTTTCCTCTGTTAAAGACCTTGGGGTGATCCTTGACGTTCAGCTTGGATTTGCCGAACAGATCAATGCAGTTGTGGCTAGAGCCAATAGGACTCTGGGGCTGATTCGTGGCCTCACACAAGACATCACCGATCCGCTTTGCCTCAGGGCCCTGTATTGTTCCCTTGTGCGTTCGACCCTTGAATATGCTAGTGTGGTGTGGCGCCCTTCTAGCATTGGGTCGATCGCAAGTATCGAGCAGGTACAGAGGCACTTTACGAGAATGGCTACGAGACGCCTCCTTGGCCGAGTGAGTTCCCTTCCGCACTACTCGTTACGCTGTCGTCTACTTAACTTGACCGCGCTGGAGGATCGGCGGAGTATGGCGCAAGCCGCATTTGTTGCTGGTCTGATTCTTCGTGAAATTGATGTGCCAGACCTCCTTTCCCTCGTTCCTTTTTATATCCCTTCCCGAGTTCTTCGTCCCAGACCCCTCCTTTTCATCCCTCCACATCAAGCCCGCACTGGTTCCAGGGATCCTTTTCTTTCCTGTATTCGATCCTTTAACCTCTTCCACGAAATGTTTGATTTCCACCTCTCGCTACCTGCCTTCCGCCAACGCATTTCGTTATCATTTGATTCTACTCCTTCCTTTTCCTAATTCCCCTTCGTTGTTTGGTTGAGCTGCGGGATTTTACCTAACCTTTTGTACGCCTCCTCGTCCAGTGTTCTCGTGCTTGTCTCAGGCTAGGATTAGTTTAGTATATAAGATGAATTGTATAGCCGTGTAGGCGAACTTTTCTTTTTTAACTCAAATACAAAAATACAAAATACAAATAAAATTTCCTCTTTTGGGTTACCTTTGGCTTACGTACAACTGCAGTTAAACCATTTTACTCCTTCTTTCAACTTTTTTCCCCCTATATTTACCAATAGGAGGAGCTGGTTGAGACTTTTAGTTATCACGTTGACCTCATCCTTGTTGCTTATCTGGAACGTAAAACGTAAATGTTTCACCTCGGACAAATTACCGAATTCAGTACAGGCACCATCTTCGGCCGCATGGGTATCGTTGGTGTTGGAAACGTCTTCGGCTACGTGCTGTTGCTATGCCTATCATCAGCGGAGTAGCTGCATTTGTTTGATCATCTTTCGTCGCTGAAAAAACCTTTTCAACCACCGTCGCAATGGTTCGGGGTATGGTCTGGAATTCTATACCGGCGAGCTGCGCGATTGATGGCGGTAGATGAACAGCTGTAGAGCGTAGTGGATGAGGTACCAGCATTTGAGCTGCAAAGTATGTATTCAATAATGATCATTATGTATTCTGGCATGAATAATCATGGTCTGGTATGAGCGTGAAGTAAATTAAGTATGAATTTCATTTCAGCTCCGTGTGCACAATACAATAGAGTAAAAAAGTCAAGTGAGCATAATGCGCAGAAATGGCTACTGCAAATCTCTTGCCACGAAATCTCCTCCCGGATAGCGCAGCGTGTTCCTCTTCTCTTGCTTCTGGCAGCGACGGCGGTTGTTTATGGTGTGTGTTGTGAAATGCAGATTTTTCAATGGATGAAACGTGGCGGGAGCTACAATGAATTTGACTGCCTCGCCCGTGGGCTGAAGCACCTGCATGCAGAATAAAAACGAAACTCTTTTGCCGGTCGTTTGATGGAACTACGCCCTGCGATATATGCAATAAATAAATGTATAAATTGAAAAAAACCTGATTTCTAACGAATTAAAGATAATCCTCTCTTGAACTGGTTAACTTATTCCCTGAAAAAATAAAACAAAGAAAAGCTGGTACAGTAAAAAATAGCAAAAAGATAACTACCGTAATTGACACCGTCACCCTACAAAATTAAAAAAAAAGATAACTACCGTAATTGACACCGTCACCCTACAAAATTAAAAGCAAAGGAAGATTACGGTTATTTTAATCCATAACAACCTTTTGCATTTCGCCATGTTCGGTTGATGATTAGTTTTCCTGCTCAGGAAGATTCATGACTATAAATGGAAGCAAAATATTATCATTAAAACCCATTTTCTATCACCAGCTACACGAGAACGATTATGGCTTAGCGTGTTCGTCGATGGAGTGCCGGTTCAGAAGTCCCCAATTCAAAAGGTAAGACACTTTCTATGTAAAAATACACTAACATATACGTACAGTTCCCCAACAGCGCGCAGCTACAGCGAAGCGAACCGGAATAAAAGAGCACCCACACAAACACAAAGCAAAGCGAATAGGGTGTAATATCTACTTTTTCGAATCCAGTTTCGAAACTCCGCCATTTTTTATTTTTCAGTTCGAACTTGAGTGCGATCGCAAATGACTGCTCTGTCACGTATAAATGCACCAGCGCATGCAAATCGCAGGCGAAGCGCAAGCGATTACAATGCGACATCGCTCGCGACTCGCGGTGCTACTGGTGTAACTTGCATACCGATTCCGTTCGTTTGCTTTGCCACGAAAGCTGTTCACTTCGAACTTGTGGGTGATTTGACCACCGCTGGTTTCTTGGCTGCACTACGACGATTTGCATCGCGAAGAGGACGTCCGTCGCATATCTACTCGGACAACGGAAAAATTTCGAGAGCGCAGCACGTGAGTTAAGCGAACTATTCGAAATGTTCCGCGATGAGGAGCAACGCAACACCATCATCTCGAATCTTCGGCCGCATGGGTATCGTTGGTGTTGGAAACGTCTTCGGCTACGTGCTGTTGCTGTGCCTATCATCAGCGGAGTAGCTGCATTTGTTTGATCATCTTTCGTCGCTGAAAAAACCTTTTCAACCACCGTCGCAATGGTTCGGGGTATGGTCGAGGCTTCCAATACCTAATCGTACTCTAGGTGCAATTTCATATTCTCAACGAACATCATATACAAATCACACATAGTCGGATCGTTCACTTTGGTCAATGGATGGATGCGTCAGAATCTATTAGTAGCCCGCTAGGCGAAGTTGCATGCAAAACGTCCTACTTTTGTTTCACCCTGGCCTCGGGCCCTAGAGGTGCACTTATTTTGACAAACGCTTGGCTTGGTCATTGTAAGTTACGATTGTGACGCAGGTGGTAAGCGTGTTGATAACATGCTTACAATGTTTCCGCCCTTGATTGTATCTTCCTTAACTACTATGTTTCATAATACAAATGCACGCTTCCGCTGAGGAAAATCTATTCGTCATGCGATCACTCATGTGGGTAACTACCGGATCAGATGCCTCCCCCGCTACCGATGTATTTACTATAGGTACTGTATTGTAGGGCTCTATTCCGATTCTACCTATTCCGTATAACACATCACCGACCCAACACAGTAGACCCAACACAGTAGTCGAGACGACCAAAAAGAAACAGGTAAAATGTTACTGCTATTTCGCCGGGGACATGCGCATTTTCGGTTTAAGCAAAGTTTAACATTTCGTTCGATCACATTTTTTGATCTTCGTCGCGGACATACGGGAGGAATACTGGGGATTGGAAATGATTGTATTTGTGTTGCTGATGATTACCTCGAACGCTGTGGTATGTTGTCTTCATCTCACTAGTGGCACCGCAACTGGGTTCTGCGACTCTGGCAGTGGAACTCCAGGCCAGGGCTATGTCAAAATGAAAATCGACTGATGAATGGCCGTGGTTACCCATGCATGCCGCTAGAGGACGCTACAGAATGGTTGTGCTTTGTAATACTGTCCTTTGTCCACCGGCGCAGTCTAGTCGAAGCAAGTGCTTTCTCTTTCTTTCTCACTACATAGGAGTGCGGGGAAAGTCGTCAAAACAAAACGCCGAAGTGACGAAGTGTATGTTTTGGTTCAGTATGGTAACAGATTTAAAACGGGTTAAAATGTTATTCCCATACAGATTCTAGATAATTATTCAGTCAAAACAACCGTTGTCACCCCGAAATTGCAAAAACCGATATTTGCAAGTCTGGAATTCTATACCGGCGAGCTGCGCTATTGATGGCGGTAGATGAACAGCTGTAGAGCGTAATGGATGAGGTACCAGCATTTGAGCTGCAAAGTATGTATTCAATAATGATCATTATGTATTCTGGCATGAATAATCATGGTCTGGTATGAGCGTGAAGTAAATTAAGTATGAATTTCATTTCAGCTCCGTGTGCACAATACAATAGAGTAAAAAAAGTCAAGTGAGCATAATGCGCAGAAATGGCTACTGCAATTCTCTTGCCACGAAATCTCCTCCCGGATAGCGCAGCGTGTTCCTCTTCTCTTGCTTCTGGCAGCGACGGCGGTTGTTTATGGTGTGTGTTGTGAAATGCAGATTTTTCAATGGATGAAACGTGGCGGGAGCTACAATGAATTTGACTGCCTTGCCCGTGGGCTGAAGCACCTGCATGCAGAATAAAAACGAAACTCTTTTGCCGGTCGTTTGATGGAACTACGCCCTGCGATATATGCAATAAATAAATGTATAAATTGAAAAAAACCTGATTTCTAACGAATTAAAGATAATCCTCTCTTGAACTGGTTAGCTTATTCCCTGAAAAAATAAAACAAAGAAAAGCTGGTACAATAAAAAATAGCAAAAAGATAACTACCGTAATTGACACCGTCACCCTACAAAATTAAAAGCAAAGGAAGATTACGGTTATTTTAATCCATAACAACCTTTTGCATTTCGCCATGTTCGGTTGATGATTAGTTTTCCTGCTCAGGAAGATTCATGACTATAAATGGTAGCAAAATATTATCATTAAACCCCATTTTCTATCACCATCTACACGAGAACGATTATGGCTTAGCGTGTTCGTCGATGGAGTGCCGGTTCAGAAGTCCCCAATTCAAAAGGTAAGACACTTTCTATGTAAAAATACACTAACATATACGTACAGTTCACCAACAGCGCGCAGCTACAGCGAAGCGAACCGGAATAAAAGAGCACCAACACAAACACAAAGCAAAGCGAATAGGGTGTAATATCTACTTTTTCGAATCCAGTTTCGAAACTCCGCCATTTTTTATTTTTCAGTTCGAACTTGAGTGCGATCGCAAATGACTGCTCTGTCACGTATAAATGCACCAGCGCATGCAAATCGCAGGCGAAGCACAAGCGATTACAATGCGACATCGCTCGCGACTCGCGGTGCTACTGGTGCTGCTATAAAATTGAATAGATAAAATCAGTTCTATACTTCTGTAATATCGACGAAGGCATGGCTCTTTCGATTCGTGCAAAGCTTACCAGTTCGATCCACCGGACGCGATTGAGTTTGTGTTGCCGATGGTTGATTCGATCTACATGTTGTCATATTCTCTGCTACAATTAAAACATTAATTATTTTCGCAAACTACAACGACTAAATAAGACGTGTCATGAAACGCAGGGCCTAGTTCGACAAAGTGAGGGCAGGTGGCGCTGTAGGTAGGATTAGTAGGAGTGGCGTAAGAAAAAATGTAATTTATAGTGTGCGTAAGCTTAGATAAGGTCATGCCCGGTCAAGCATCAGCTGAGCCGGGGCGATTGACCGGGAACGTTGCGCGACAAAACGGGAGAGTTTAAAAGGCGCACGGGGGCAAAACGGGCTCTTTTCTTCCCGATACGATACGCGCACGATTAATTTTTTAGCGCTCAAGCTAGTGAATAAAGCATAAGTTAAAGCAGCTCAAAAGACTCGTGTGGTGGAAAAACCAGGAAGAAAGAAAGTTGCAGGACGCAACATTCTAAAAAATTAATCTCGCATTAAAAGTTTCGTCTAGCAAGTCGCCGTTACCTGTTTTACGGCGTGAGAAGAAGGACTCTTGCTCGCGATAAGTTCAGGAAGGACCCCGGACCAGTGGAACAGGGTAATTTTTTGTGGTGAGAAGGACTCTCGTCTACGAAGGGTGCGGGAAGGACCCCGGACCGGCGCAAATGGCGAATCTGCTTTGAGAAGGACTCTCTAGTGAAAAGTGGGAAGGACTTCCACGGTTAAGAAAATGGTCGGTGAGTTGTGCGGCGTGTGCAAGCGCGAGGCGAGGGCTGAGATTGTCGGTTGCGACCAGTGTGCCGAAATCTTTCACCTGTTTTGCGTGAACGAGGACGAGAGCGTGTACAGCAGGGACTGGCTGTGCAAGGACTGCATTTCCAAGACCGAGGGAACTGTCCCCACCGCGTCGTCGTCCCCACCGCCTTCGACGTCCCTACACACGGCGACACCGTGTAGGGTCACACCAGCCGCTGCGCAAGCGCCGGGTTACCCTTCCATGATGGACGAGATAAGTAGATGCTTTCGGCAAATTATGGAGGAGCAACCACGACCGCGTGCTGGTGTCAACAATGGGCCTCGCATGGAGGATATCGTGGACGCCGTCATGCGTCGGTTGGACGGAGAAATGCCCCAACCGAATCGCGGACATCTCCCTAGCTCGACGGCGTACGGCTCCACCATGGAGAACCACGAGCTGAGCCGAAGTCAACTTTCGGCTCGACAGGCGGTTAGCGGAAAACTGCCCACCTTTAGCGGCCATCCCGAGGAATGGTCGATGTGCGTAGCTTGCTACGAGGAGACCACTCGCCTGTGCGGGTTTTCGGACGGTGAGAATATCCTCAGACTACAGCAAGCTTTGAAGGGGCGCGCTCTGAAAGCGGTGCAGTGCCGGTTGAGGCACGCAGAAAACCTAGCGGACGTCATGAAGACATTGAGGAAGATGTTCGGTCGGCCGGAGATAGTTGTGAGCACACTGCTGGAGGAAATAAGAAGACAGAAGGCACCGCATTTGGATAACCTCGAAACGCTGGTTGACTTTGGACTGCTTGTGGAGGAAGTGTGTGCAACCGTTAAGTCGAACGGCGTGGAAAATCGTTTTGACGGGCCGCTCCTCCAAGAGCTAGTTGGAAGGCTCCCACCCACGTTGCAGCTGATGTGGGGCTTCCAGTGTCTAACGCTCCCCGCACCTGGAGCAACGCTCGTTAATTTCGGCAGGTGGATGGAGAACGCGAAGGATGCGGTGTTGCTGCTGAACTTGGCTCCCTCCGGCAGACGCGAAAAAGGCTCTACACACGTTCGCCATATCAACATCCACGCAGAAGCTAAGCCGCAAAAGACGTCAACCGAGAAACTCTGCATGTGCAACGAGAGCTGCAGTGGTTTAGCAGACTGCGAAGGGTACTGGCGATCGTCCGCTGCGGAACGCTGGCACCACATCAGAAGCCGTCGCCTGTGCAAGTGCTGCCTAAAGTCTCATCATGATCAGTGCCGGACGCAGCGATCTTGTGGAAGGGACGGTTGCACGGCGAAACATCACCCGTCGCTTCATTGGAGCAACTGGAAACAGGACAATGCTGCGGCGGTAAGTAAACCGGTGCAAACTAATATACACCAATCTCTACCGGAACAGGAGAGCATTCTTCTACGACATGTGCCTGTAACGCTGCATGCCGCTGGGAGAAAGGTGCACACGGTAGCATTGCTGGACGAAGGCTCGTCCGTCACCCTGGTCGAACGCGGCTTGCTGCAGGAGCTGGGTGTTAAAGGAACGCGCAAACCACTGTGCCTCAGCTGGACCGGCGGTCAGCATAGGGAGGAGAAGGACTCGTTGGAGGCAGCAGTCACCATCTCCGGGACGTCACAGCGAAACATGTACGAGATGTCTGCAGTACGCACCGTGAGAAAGTTGGACCTTCCGCCGCTAAGTATCAACAAAAACCAGCTAGCAGACCGATACGCCTACCTGCGAGAACTGCCCATTTCATCGTTCGCTGCAACCTCGCCCCGGTTGATAATTGGCATGGACAATTATCATCTCACCAGACCGCGAGCAACAGTTGAAGGACGACCAGGTGAGCCTGTTGCGACTAAAACAAAACTGGGCTGGGTTGTTTCAGGACGCTGCCAAATGTACAATATGGACGAACCCGCTGCAGCACCGGTATATCAAATCGATCTTTGCGACTGCTCGAATTTGGAAGCCAGGATAGACGCAGCCATGAAGGGTAGCTTTGCTCTGGAAGAACCGCGCAACAAAAATGGCGTCGTCTTGTCCGGCAACGACGAACGAGCCTGGCATCTTCTACAAACGACGACCAAGCTCGAAGAAGGGAGGTATTCTACTGGTCTGCTGTGGCGCCACAACAACATTAAACTTCCAGATAGCTGGCCTATGGCAATGAAGCGGTTAGAAGGTCTCGAAAGGCGAATGAACCGTGAGACCGGTCTAAGAGACGTTATGAACGCCAAGATAGCCGACTACTTAACAAAGGGTTACATTCGGAAGCTTACCAGCAAGGAAAAGAATACTGGTTACCCGCGAAGATGGTACTTGCCGGTGTTTCCAGTCTACAATCCGAATAAACCAAACAAGGTACGAATCGTGTGGGATGCTGCGGCTTCTATCAAGGGCATTTCATTAAACTCCGAGCTACTAGCTGGACCAGATCTCCTGACGCCCCTCACGAACGTTCTGCAGAGATTTCGCGAGTATAAAATAGCAGTAGCCGCAGACATAAGTGAGATGTACCACCAAGTACTCGTAAACGCCGAAGATCAGCAAAGTCAGCGTTTTCTATGGAGATGGAAACCGGGACAAGAAATTCCGGACGAATACGTCATGCTCCGAATGACGTTTGGTGCATCATGTTCACCTAGCGCGGCACAATACATAAAGAACATCAACGCAGATAGATTTATCAAAACTCGCCCGCAGGCAGTTAGATGCGTAAAAGAAGACCACTACGTGGACGATATGTTGACAAGTGCCGAGGAGGTCGCAGAGGCAGCGAATCTAGCTAAAGATGTCGCCTACATCCACATGCAGGGGGGATTTCCGCTGCATAACTGGTTGTCCAATTCCACGGACGTGCTGCAAGGCGTGGGAGAAAGCGTTCAAGGGCAGAAAAACATGGACATAAGCGCACCGTTCATAACGCAGAAAATACTGGGCATGTGGTGGGATCCAGAACGTGACATCTTTCGTTTCAAAGTACCAGCGGCTAAACTACATCTTTTACAACCTGAGGTCGTGCCGACGAAACGTCAATTGTTGAGTACCCTGATGTCGATTTATGACCCACTGGGACTGATAGCGGGACTGCTTTTCTATCTAAAGGTGCTCCTTCAAGAAGTCTGGCGAGAAGGTGTTGAATGGGACGAGGCTATACCTCCGAAGCTGAACGAAAAATGGAGGAAATGGGTAGGAAGGCTACCGGAACTAGAACAGGTGTCGATCCCACGATGTTACCGAAAATCTACCGAACTCTCCGGCGCAACGATTGAGCTCCATATTTTTGTGGACGCCGGACAAGATGGATTCACCGCCGTGGCATACTTTAGAATCGTACAAGGAAAAAACACCGACATAGCGCTCATAGGAGGCAAAACGCGTGTTGCACCCCTAAAGTACACATCGATCCCGCGGTTAGAACTACAAGCAGCGGTCGTTGGAACGCGACTGGCAACGTCAATAGCAAAGGCACATCGCGAGCGTATTAACAAGCGCTACTTCTGGACAGATTCGAAGGACGTGATTTGCTGGCTCCGATCCGATCACAGGCGATACAGCACGTTCGTCGCGCACCGAGTTGGCGAAATACTCGAGAACACAGATGTTGAAGAATGGCGCTGGGTGCCCACTAAGCACAACGTAGCAGACGAAGGCACTAAGTGGGCGAAGCTTGAACAGCACATTACGACAAGTCAGTGGTTTACGGGATCAGCATTTCTCACTTGCCCAGAGTATTCATGGGACAACAAGCTGCCGACGCTTATGGCCACGGAAGAAGAGCGTAAGAAAACCATCAACTGTCACGTGCAAGCAGAAAGCTTTATCTCGTTTGACCGGTTCTCGCGCTGGAGAAGGCTGCTAAGGATGGTAGGATACGTCTGGCGATTCGTGAACAACGCGCGCTATCCAAGCCAACGCGAAGCAGGACCGCTGATCAACAAAGAACTTCAACGAGCAGAACACACGATCCTCCAGCAGGCGCAGCAATTGGCATTCCCGTTGGAATATAAGTTACTAAAAAAACAACTACAGGATCCGTCGGGCAAGGTAACGCTGCCCCGCGGAAGTTCTCTCGTAAAACGCAGCGCTTACATGGACACAGACGGAATAATAAGAGTTAAAGGACGGATCGATTTATGCCGATATGTTGGGAACGACACAAAACGACCCATTATACTACCCGCGCAGGGCAAAATCACGGAACTGATAGTGGATAGTTTCCATCGACGCTATCGACACACGAACCATCGAACAGTTATGAATGAGGTAAGGCAGCGCTTTGATATCCCAGCTCTCAGGCGAGTCTGCCACAAAGTAAGAAGCGCTTGCCCATTCTGTCACATCCGAAACGCAATGCCAACGGAGCCGATGCTGGGCAGTCTTCCCGAAGCACGACTCTCGCCGTTCGTCAGGCCCTTTACCTTCACCGGGATCGACTACTTCGGACCATTCATCGTAACAAATGGACGGAAAAGCGAAAAACGTTGGGGGGTGCTATTTACGTGTCTCACAGTCCGAGCGATACACATTGAGGTGGCACATTCGATGTCCACGAGCGCATGTATCATCGCGCTGAGAAGCTTTATCGCCCGGCGAGGCACGCCAAATCAAATCCTTTCCGACAGGGGCACAAATTTCGTCGGAGCCGAGAGAGAACTGCGGGACGCCCTAAAAAAGATAAACGTTAATGAATGGATCGAAACGATGGACTTGCCGGATACGCAGTGGACCTTCAACCCTCCAGCGGCACCGCACTTCGGGGGGGCGTGGGAAAGGCTGGTGCAAACCGTCAAAAGGACACTGTACGGGGTCCCCTTGACTCGAAACCCGTCAGACGCCGTTTTCCAAGGATGGTTGAATGAAGTGGAGATGATCGTCAACTCGCGACCACTGATCGATGTGCCGGTTGATAGGGAGGAAGACGCTCCTCTGACGCCGAACCACTTTTTGCTGGGCTCGTCATCAGGAGCAAAACCGATCGTCGAATTCGACAGTTCCACCGAAGTGCTGAGGAACACATGGAAAACTTCACAAGTCTACGCTAACGAGTTCTGGCAGAGGTGGATAGCTTCTTACCTACCGACCCTTACGAAGCGCAGCAAGTGGTTTCACCAAACTAGCCCCCTGATGGTCGGAGACATCGTTTTGTTGTTGGAGGAAGGCGTGCCCCGAGGATGCTGGCCAAAAGGGCGAATTACAAAGGCAACGCCTGCAACCGACGGTGAAGTGCGTCGGGTTTCCATACAATTGGCGAATGGTAAAACACTGGAGCGCCCTTCCGTAAAGGTTGTAAAACTACAAATTCTTAACCACTAGCAACCAGATAGTGAACAGGCCAGCGTGTTTACTGTTTTGACAGTCAAATGACGACAAAACACCCTGGGGACTGTCATGAAACGCAGGGCCTAGTTCGACAAAGTGAGGGCAGGTGGCGCTGTAGGTAGGATTAGTAGGAGTGGCGTAAGAAAAAATGTAATTTATAGTGTGCGTAAGCTTAGATAAGGTCATGCCCGGTCAAGCATCAGCTGAGCCGGGGCGATTGACCGGGAACGTTGCGCGACAAAACGGGAGAGTTTAAAAGGCGCACGGGGGCAAAACGGGCTCTTTTCTTCCCGATACGATACGCGCACGATTAATTTTTTAGCGCTCAAGCTAGTGAAAATAAAGCATAAGTTAAAGCAGCTCAAAAGACTCGTGTGGTGGAAAAACCAGGGAGAAAGAAAGTTGCAGGACGCAACACACATAAAAAACGACATTCGCCGTTGTTAGATATTAACAATATAGACATAATTCAAGATGTACCAGTTGGGGATCCGCTCCACCTTTTAGACTTAGGTATCACGCGAAAAATCTTGAAAGGATATGTGAATGGAACTTTAAAGCCATTCCCAAAATGGCTTCCTTTTACGCAGGAGGAAATTTCACATTTAATAGTAAGTACACAACTACCCTCGGAAATAACACGTCGGCTAAGATCTCTAAAGTATTTGCCCTTTTGGAAAGGCACTGAATTAAGCAACTTTTTACACAATGTTAGCATAGCCGTTTTAGAAGATAAAATAAGTGATGATGCATTCCGCCACTTTAAACTTTATTACACAGCAGTTACATTATTATCATCTAAATATTTTGAGGAACATTGGAAGCACGCAGGAGAATTGCTTAAACTTTTCGTTGAACAGTTCGGTTCTATTTATGATAGATCTCATTTGACTAGCAATGTGCACAACCTTTTGCATATTGCATCAGAGGTATACAGGTTTGGCCCTCTTCCCACATTGTCCACATATCCCTTTGAAAATAAGTTGCACTTTATTAAAACATTAGTGAGAGGAGGAAGTCGCCATTTAGAACAGGTAGTTTGCAGATTAGTAGAACTAAGAGAAATAGAAATAGCCACGAAACGTAAAGACCAAAATTATCCTTATGTAGAAACTAAAGGAGAAACGTGTAAACGTACTTATTTTAACGGAAGAAGAAAGACGGAAAGATGTGGTCGGTTTAGCGTTTCAATCCACAATGGCTGTTTATTCGTTTTCACCTTTTTGATTTGACATTTCTAACCAAGGTATACGCACGCGAGATATACATTTCTAGCCAAGGTGTAGGCATGTGAGGTACATTTTCGAAATTTCATATTCTACAGCTCGGCCATACTGACAATAAATTGACCTCAATTTCTTTGATAACGAAACTCAGTGTGGCTTTTTGAACACAGTTCGATCAATCTCCGGCAAGAGGCACAATCCATCTCCGCAACTTGTCCGCCTCCAAAACTCCATCATACGGTTTTTGTGTCATTTGAATTCCGTCAATATCCCGAACTACGTATCGATCGTTAGACAACCGTTTGTGAATAACATATGGACCTTTATACCTGGCAATTAATTTTTTGTTTGAGCTAACAGTATTATCTTCATTCTTAATAACAACGAAATCTCCTTCCTCAAAAACCGGAGCAGGACGATGATGTTTCGCATGTTGTATTTCATTCGTATGCTGAGACTTTAATATATTAGCTGATGCTGTTGCTCGTATTATGTCTAGGTCCGGCAACGTTCTGTTTTTATTGTCTAAATATTCGGTTAAACCGTCTACGTTAGGGCCACGTTGAGTTATGCCAAATAAAAGCATAGAAGGGGAAACACGGGTTGAGTTGTGAATCGTGTTATTGAGTGCATATTCTGTTGATAACAATTGAGAGACCCAGTCAGCGTGATCATTAGGGTTGGATAACTTGCTCAAAATGGGGCGAATAATGCGATTAACCCTCTCCACTTGGCCATTGGCTTGAGGCGATGCAGTAGCATTTAAAACATGACTAATTCCACGAGATGAAAGAAAATTTGAAAATGCAGCTGATGTGAAGCATGTGCCGCGGTCACTTATAATTCTTATAGGACGACTATAATATGCAAAATATTGCTTTAATGCATTACACACTTCTCTAGTACTAGTGGATGATGTTGGATACAGTTTGACAAATTTCGTAAATGCGTCTATTAACACCAGTATATATTTTTTCTTCAAAGATGATGTTGGAAGTGGCCCAAAATGGTCGATATGAAGTGTATCAAAGGGATAAGGTTCTTTATGGATACTATGCAGATTTCGATTATTGGTCCTGGATGGAGATGAGTGGAATACACACTTTAAGCAGTTATTTATAATATTAGTTACACGAGTTTTCCTATTTGGGAACCAATAATTCTGATCAATTTGATTGCAACATTAATCTATTCCTAGGTGTCCAACCTGTTCATGGATTGATCTTATTAGGTTGTCAACCATTTCCGATGGTACATATAGCTTCAATCTATTTGAAGTTGTTCGTTAATAAACAATCCCATCTTTTAGTTCATAACCTTCAACATCTGTCGTCTCCAATTCTTTTTTCATGGCTTGTATACATGGATCCCTTGCCTGAGCCACACGCAATTGGAAATCTATATCGACATCATCAATCGCTGCCATGTGCTCCAATCGGCTTAGAGCATCTACATGGCTCATAACCATCCCCGGGCGATGTTGAATCGTGTAGTCATGATCCTCCAAAAAGAGTGACCAACGTGCTATTTTAGCAGATGCATTTCTATTTTTTAATGTTTCCACAAGTGAATTGCAATCTGTTACGATCTTTACAGGGATGCCATGTACATAAGCGTGAAAGCGCTTAAGAGCGTATACAACAGCCAACGTTTCAAGCTCGTAGCTATGAAGCTTAGCTTCATCGGCCGAAGTGGTTTTGGAGAAGTATGCCACAGGGTGCAATCTACCATCATCCTGTTTCTGCAAAAGTACGGATCCAAAACCCAGAGAGCTTGCATCGCAATGAAGCTCCGTTTCACGTTTTGGATCATATATGGAAAGGACTGGAGCTACAACCAATTTATCTCTGAGCATTTCAAACGCTTTCTTACACTCATCATCAAAAATAAAGGGAACATTGTTTTTAAGAAGGTTCGTTAGTGCTTTGGCAATACTAGAAAATTGGGTACAAATCTACGAAAAAACGAAAACAGACCGAGGCATTGTTGAACCTGTTTTACATTTTGAGGAACAGGATAATTTTTGATAATTTTAACATGATGATCACTAGGACATATACCTGAGGGATTGACTTTATATCCTAAATAATCCAGTTCACAGTGAGCAAATTTACATTTATCAAGTCGTAATTCTAATCCGTGTTCACGTAAGGTATACAAGACTTCTCCAACTAGTTGAAGATGTTCATCAAAATCTATGGAAGCAATAAGAATGTCATCGATATAGACCACTAACTTTCCATTCTCAATAAATTTTCTTAAAATGGAACTAATAAAACGCTGAAATTCAGCTGGAGCATTTTTAAGACCAAAAGGCATATGCGTATACTCGTATTGACCATCCGGAGTAACAAAAGCCGTGTATTTGATAGAATCTTCATGCATGTGCACTTGATGGAAGCCGCTCTTTAGGTCCAACAATGTAAAGTAGTTTTTACTACCTAAATGCTCCAGACACGTCTCTATTAATGGGAGCGGATAATTATCGCGAATAGTTACTTTATTTAGAGGTCGATAATCGACACATTTACGAATATCACCATTTTTCTTCCTAACTTGTACAAGTGCAGAGGCGTAAGGGGTGTTACTAGGTCTTATTATTTTTTTTTCCAATAAATCCTTCACAATTTCTTTTACTTTAACTCTCTCTGCAAATGAAAGCCGCCTAGGTTTAGTGAATATAGGAGTATTATGTGTTAAACTGATTCGCATTTTATGAGAGGATGGTAAAATCTGTCTCTCAGGAAAATTCAAGTAATTAGCAGTCACGATTGAGATAAGAGCAGCACTTTGATCTTTAGATAATTGGTCCCCAACATTTATCACGCTAGTCTCATCACTCATATCTATGGAACACATTTCAGAAAAGGGTTCAGCAATTTGTTTGACACCATCATAGCGACTTGAGATTACGACAGAATTCGTAGAATTCTTTGACCCGGACAAGACGGAACTTGGATAAGCCTCGAACAACGGATTTTTGATCGAACTAGTTAAAAGACCCAATGCCTGAAGTCTGGTTGCAACAACTGATGTGATTGAATTAATAGTTTTATTTTTATTGAAATTCATAAGTTCAGAAATGCTATATTTTTTACGTGATTGTGCAAGAACAATTTCAAATTCAAGTAATAGATCTCTTCCAACTAACAAAGGAAATGAAATTTAATCTTTAGGCAGTATAACAAAATTGTGATTAACTATTTTATCACGAAAGCGTACTCGTAATTCCACCGTTCCGAGTGTTTGCAGTTTGTTGTTTCCTATTCCTCGAAATGCACTTGGTTGGGGAGTGCGTAATTTTGTTGCTGGAACGATATTTTCATTAACAAAACTTTTACCACTGCCGGTATCAAAAAGACATGTTGTTGCAAGCCACGAGCTCCAAACATTGTTATTTTTAAAAGCCACACTTACCTCTTGATAAGCATCTTGTATAATAACGCCGTTGGCTCCTTCGTCTCCGATGTAATGGACCACAGCTACCGTGGGTTGACGTCGCACTGCTTCAGGACAGTTACGGATCACATGAGATGCACTGCCACATTTGAAGCAAGAACCCGGAACACGGCGGGGCTTCTGACACTGCGATGAATGGTGCCCAAAATCAGAGCAGTTGTAGAACCGCGGTGAATCCGTTGTCGTTTGTCTCGGGACGCGGATGCTCTGAGTAGGCGCACTACGACGTTCAGCATTTTTACGCATCAGGGAATGTGCTTCACACCGTTTGATGTTTTCTATCAGCTCGTAGATATTCTGGTAGTCCTTTATCACGAGACTATTGTAGAGCGGATCGCTGTATAGTCCTTTTATGGCGTACGTTATAATAGCCTCCTCACTTACGTTTCCGGACTTTCCCAATGCGTGCACTCTATACTGGGTTTTACGATTGAACTCAAAACGTTTGCCATTGATCTCAACATTTTCGATTTCGATGTAAACTCTAGAGCGGGCTTACTTACACACACAGCCATGTTCTCAACACCTTGTGTGTGGATGTCAACTCATACCGCTTCTTTCTGATAAACGTCAAATTTAAGTGCGATTGTTTTGGTTTGAAAACAGCCGCGGTAAAACAGTTCACTGAGGAGCAGCAACAGTATCGATTATCGAAAGAAGTAATTTAAGAAGTTTATGTTTTATAAACATGTACACAAATGTAATGTTTTAGCGTTTCAAATTTTCATGTTTTAGCAATGTCAAGCAGTAGCGCAGAAGAAACACCACCCGTCGTTCGCCGAAAACTCGTCACTACTAGTAACGAAGATAGAAAGAGGGTGATTTCGGCATACAACAATGGAATGAGAGTGGCAGATATTGCGGTTACGTTGAATATCAAACGTCCTACGGTGTATTCTATCTTACGCAAAGTAAGAGCCACAGGAGAAGAAGAAGCTGCTAAAAGAGGTGGCAACAAACCGAAAAAGCTTTCTAGTGATGCAGTAGAGTTTATTAAACTCTTGATAGATGAGGATTGCACACTCTCCCTGAAAGCAATTGCCGAAAAAGTGGAGGAAGTCCATGGTGTTAAGGTTTCTTTATCAACCATATCGCGTGAAATTGTGGGATTCAACTATTCTTTTAAACGGCTGCAAAGAATTCCTGAACGACGAAATGCAGTATGTAACATTGCTGCACGAAAAGAGTATGCTCAATACTTCATGGGCCTTCCATCTCGCTTGAGTGAAACTGCAATTGTTTTCATCGACGAAGTGGGATTCAACGTATCGATGAGAACTTCAGCGGGCCGATCACGGGTTGGTAAACCAGCCGTAGCAGTTGTTCCTCAGCTCAGAACCAGGAACATATCAGTAGTTTGTGCCATGTCCAGAGCAGGCGTTATTCACTATCTTCGAAACGACAGTGCCATTCAACGGGTTAAATTTTTTGAATTCATTAGGGAACTAAAACAGAAGATGGAATCACGCGGCATGGCCCAATTTTTGATGGTCATGGATAATGTCGCCTTTCATAAATGCCAGGAAGTGAAGGAATTGATCACGGAAAACGGTTGTGAATTGTTGTATCTCCCGCCTTATTCTCCTTTTCTCAACCCCATTGAGATTCTTTTTAGTAAATGGAAAAATTTTACTAAACGGACTAATCCAAAGAATGAGGCCGAGCTATTTCAAGCGATTGACAATGGGGCTAATCTAATCACACCGGAGGATTGCGAAGGGTACATTAGGAACATGTGGGGATATTTGAACCGTTGTTTAGCAGAAGAGGCTATAATTGACTAAAAAGTGTACCAAATATCAATTATTTATAGGCATGGACTGTTACACAATCTGTGAGTTTGTTGAGCTGTGGGTTTGCGTACTGTACTAGCTGTGAGTACTTTATGAACTGTGAACTATGAGAACTGTGAATTTACAAATGTACAAATGAATGTAAACGAATGAATTATGAATTCTAACACAAACACATCGTACTACTGTTCTTTTGGGCAATACTTACATAATGATATCTTCCAAAATTTGTAGCATCTGCCTCAAACCGTTTTATTTTTTCAAACCAAAACAATCGCACTTAAATTTGACGTTTATCAGAAAGAAGCGGTATGAGTTGACATCCACACACAAGGTGTTGAGAACATGGCTGTGTGTGTAAGTAAGCCCGCTCTAGAGTTTACATCGAAATCGAAAATGTTGAGATCAATGGCAAACGTTTTGAGTTCAATCGTAAAACCCAGTAAACATAGCTCGTATACGATTCAGCAGGTTTTTTGTAGACTGCAGCTTATTGGCTATGTACAACGGCCTCGTTGCAACGATCAGGAAAAGCATTTTTTATCTCTTGGGTGAAATCATCAAACGTTTTCAGAGTGTTGCGAAAGCCATTATACCATTCGCTAGCTGCTCCAGTCAAGCGGCTACTTGCATACAGAAGCATAGTTCGATCTTGCCATTCATATACTTCGCTGTTGTGACGAATTGTATCAATCCACTTGTTGATACCAAGCCCATCCGAAAACTCTGGTATAAGATGTTTCAGCACCTCGGGATGAAAATGTCTGTCATTTGTAGGTGCCTGCCGCAGCTCCATTTCCTTGATTTTCTCTTGTAACGCAAAGAGTTGCCACTGGTAAAAATTGGCGTCACTACGACCGCCATCTTTAGACTCGCCTTTCTTCTCCTTCAGAATGGCAGGTGCTTCTGCATCGCTCCCCATGTTTATGGCGTCGTCCCGAGGCGGGTTTAGGGAGAGGTGCTCTTCACATGGCGCAAGTGTTTCATATCGATAATCAATGACGTCAAGTTTCTTGCAATTTGCGGAGTTAACACTTGTCTTGTGTTCAAAAGAAGCAGCAGCCGCTTCTCCATCGTCACCGTTGCTTGGACCCATGGTACCGTCGCTAGGCGTACTCTTCTCACACACACACTCGTCATACAACTGGCGTAACTGCGCGATGGTTGCTGTAGGCGGAAAAACGATGTTTGCAGCTTCCAACGCACATAACAATTGTTCTTTTGTTAGCATTTTTGGTCACTTATCGGATCCCACTTCTGAATTGTAAACGTACTTATTTTAACGGAAGACGGAAGACGGAAAGATGTGGTCGGTTTAGCGTTTCAATCCACAATGGCTGTTTATTCGTTTTCACCTTTTTGATTTGACATTTCTAACCAAGGTATACGCATGCGAGATATACATTTCTAGCCAAGGTGTAGGCATGTGAGGTACATTTTCGAAATTACATATTCTACAAACGGTAATATTACACGTCACAGCTATTTTAAATTGAAGGAGGGCGATAGAGATGGATGGTATTTAACAAATGATCATGTAATTTTTAAGTATAACCGAGTTACTAAGCTGTCTGGCTCTTTATTCATTGTTGGTAACCCAATTTTACACAAGCAACCTACATTTACCGACTCATGTGATTCCGGAGAGATCATTCTAAATTTTAAAGCAGATAAAGCCAATTTATCACGTTGTACCATAACAGTATCAATAGCAGATATCAAATGTAAACTAGCTGCTGTAACATTGGAACAGGGCTCAACGTTTTATTTTACGCCGTTACTTCATACATTGACCTAGTTCATACAAAATTTATTTTACTCTTTAAGAGTACACAGGATGGTCACTAAACACTAAAAAAAATAAACGAATATATGTGTAACTACTATAACTACTACTCTGTCCTTTTTCATTTATCTACCGTGCGTAATCCCTGGAGTTCGCAGCGACCCTTACAGTTATATAATTTAAAAAATGTAAACTCCTATAATTAAATACCTTGATTTTGTATACACCCCTAGCTTAAGCACCTTATGTAAATAATACCTTAGGCCTAAGTATCTTGAATTATGGCATCTGTCAGAATAAACCACGAGTCGGACTTCTTCTGCAACCGACCTCCGACTAGAACGGATGTCTCTTCGGTTTTCTTTATTCTATCTTCGGCCTTCTGCGTTTCGTTCCGTGTTTGCGCATTACCGTCGCATTTCGGTCTGTTTTCGGCGGTCTTACAACTTCAGAAGTGGGATTACCCAACAAACAATGGCAACAAAAAGTGAAATGCTTAGTGCTCTCAACGAAGCCCAAGTGCCCGTCCCCTCCTCGGCAACCCTAGCTCAGATCCGGCAACTGTATGACGACGCTGTGCATGCGGGTGAGGTTATGTCGGCGCGAAAACCACGTGCCAACCGCGTGGTGTTGAATGATGCTCCGCTCGAAGATTCGGTCATGCCGACCGCCGCTCCTCATGGCGAGGAGCTGGGTGTTCTTGAAGGAAAGCTCGCCTTATTGGAGGTTAGACAACGCATTGCGCAATTGGAAGCCAATAAAGACGACCCGACACCTCCGCAGTCCCTTCCCGAGACCGTTCAAACCAGCCTAGAAAATTTAGTGGGAAAATTCAGCGGCGACGACGATGAGGACATCGACAAGTGGTTTGCCCGCCTCGAAAGGGCCTTTGTGTTGTATCGCGCCGGAGAAGACACCAAATGCTTCAGTGCGGTTCGTCTACTAACTGGAACCGCCGCATTGGTCGTTCGATCCGCCGATGTGCTTGCTTATGCTGAATTAAAACTTCTGCTATTGGATACCTTCCGGAAAGTGACGTCGCTGGAAGCTGTTTACAAAAAGTTACGTGGCCGCCGCCTGCAACCCCGCGAACCCATCATCAAATATGTTGTTGAAATGCAAAACATCGCCGGCACACATATTGGTGAGGAGGAGCTGGTCGGCATCATCATCGATGGCCTCAACGACCCTGTGAACACATCCGCGATGCGTTATGTGACTACCACCCTTGCTGACCTGCGCGTGTACTTGAGGAAATACGAGGCGATGATTGCCTCTCGCCCGACCTTGGTTACTACCCCCCGGACGACGGCCCCCGCTGCTAGGACACCTTCGGTCCCAACTCTAAAACCCTCTTCGGCCCCTCGGCCAAAGGAAGTGAGGGCGGAACCCAGATGCTATAATTGTTCCCAGTATGGCCACTACCAGAGCTCCTGCCCGCAACCCCTTCGGCCCCGTGGAGCATGCTTCAAGTGTTATCAGCCGGGGCATACTCATCGCGAGTGTCCCAACCGAGCTACCACCACCGTTGCTGCCCACTCTTCGGTTACTGACCCAGCGGATAACAGCGCTCTGTATAGTGAGCAAGAGATGGTACGTGTTAGATTTAAAATTAATGATAATTGGTCTGAATTGACAGAGACCCGATCTCTACTCGACACAGGAAGTCCAGTGAGTTTTCTCGCTGACTACCTGGCGCCCCCTGGTCATGTCGGTGCCCCCGCTCCATCGGGATACAAGGGATTAGGAGATGCTAAACTAACGACCCGCGGACAGATTGAATGCCAGGTAGAGCTACGCAGTAACATCGCGTTACATAACTTTATTATTCTTCCGGGTAATGATATGCCGTGGCCAATAATTATGGGGCGTGACTTACTTCGTAAGTTTAGCATTCATCTTATCTATCAGCCTAACCTTTCTTCTTCGGCACTACCTTCTGAAAAACTCTTACGGCCTGACCAACTATCTATTGTATCCATTGCGGACCCTTTTGAACACATTTGTGCGCTAGAACTATTCAATGATTCAGATAAGCTAGACACTGGAGTCGAACTTTCTGATGAAGAACTTATGTCTATTAATACTGCGTTTGATCAATGCTATACCAACTATTCCTCGGAAAATATCAGCCAGGCACCCCACGTCATGAAACTAAATCTCATTCATGACACTCCAATCTATGCGAAACCAAGGCGTCTCTCTTATGGAGAGCGAGGTCAGGTGCGGGATATTATAAAGCAGTTACTTAAGGAAAACATTATCCGACCCAGTAATTCACCTTATGCTTCACCCCTCGTACTTGTTAAAAAGAAGAGTGGAGAAGTGCGCATGTGTGTCGATTATCGGCCTTTAAATAAGATCACCGTCAGGGATAACTTTCCTCTTCCGTTAATCGAAACGTGCTTAGAACACCTTAGCAACAAGCGTCTCTTCACTCTTTTAGATTTGAAAAGCGGATTTCATCAGGTTAGGATGCATGATGATTCTATTAAATATACTTCGTTTGTGACCCCCGATGGCCAGTACGAATATGTGAAAATGCCCTTCGGTCTTAAGAACGCCCCTTCGGAATTTCAAAGGTTCATTAACTCTATCTTACGCGAATTTATCGAGGCTGAACGATTGGTTGTCTACCTCGATGATATAATTATTGCTTCTTCCGATTTTACTTCTCATTTGGAAACTTTGCGTGCGGTGCTGGAGAGGATAAAACAGTTTGGTTTGGAGCTCCGTATTAGCAAGTGCAAATTTGCTCACACCCGTCTTGATTACCTCGGATACGAGGCTAGTGCATCCGGTATACGACCAAGCAATAGACACATAGAATCCATTCAAAACTACCCTATGCCCAAGAATGTAAAACAACTTAGGAGATGCTTAGGCCTCTTTTCATACTTCCGTAGATTCGTCCCTTCATTTTCTTGTATTGCAAAACCACTTACCAATCTTCTGTGTCAAGATGTTCCTTTCATCTTTGACTCCGACTGTGTCGAAGCTTTTCAGACCCTCCGCCGGAAGTTAATTGAATCTCCTGTTTTGGCCATTTTCAACCCGAATGCCGAAACAGAGCTGCATTGTGATGCTAGCTCTTTCGGCTTTGGCGCTGTGCTTATGCAGAAGCAAAAAGACAACAAACTCCACCCTGTTGCCTATTTTTCAAAAACTACCTCCAAAGACGAATCGAAACTACACAGTTACGAACTGGAAACCCTTTCTGTTATTTATGCTTTGAAAAGGTTTCACACTTATGTTCATGGGCTCCCTCTGACTATCGTCACTGATTGTAACTCCCTTGTTTCCACACTCAAAAATCGTAACAGTTCCGCGAAAATTGCGCGTTGGTCCCTATTTCTCGAAGACTATAATTACACTATTCAGCATCGCTCTGGTGCCTCCATGGGACACGTGGACGCATTGAGTCGGACCGTTGCCATCGGAGCCATCAGCGATTTGGATATTGACTTTCAGCTTCAAATAGCCCAATCTCGCGACCCTTTGATTGTGGATCTTAAGTCTCAGTTAGCATCCGGTGAGGTGGCTGACTACCTTTTGCAGGACGGACTTGTGTTCCGTCAGTCGCCCTCCCAAGAACTTCAGTTTTATGTCCCTTCCGAAATGGAATCTAATGTCATCAGGCTTGTGCATGAGAAGATAGGGCATCTTGCAGTAGACAAAACTTGTAGTAAGATCAGTAACCATTACTGGTTTCCTTCCATGAAGAAGAAGGTGGAAACTTTCATAAGGAACTGTCTAAAGTGCATTATCTACTCTGCTCCTGCTAGAACCAACAACAAAAACCTGCATAGCATCCCAAAGGCTCCTCTACCCTTCGATACTTTGCATATCGATCACTTCGGTCCCTTGCCACTTACGAAATCGAAAAAGAAATACATTCTAGTAGTTATTGATGCCTTTACCAAATTTGTGAAACTTTATGCCACTGGCTCCACTGGTACTAGGGAAGTATGTTCGGCCCTTCGGCAATACTTTTCATATTATAGCCGGCCACGACGGATCATTAGTGACCGTGGCACCTGTTTTACTTCCCGAGAATTTAAAAGGTTTTTGGAATCTTATGATATCACTCATGTCCTTAATGCCACTGCCTCGCCCCAGGCGAATGGTCAGGTCGAGAGGGTCAATCGCGTTCTTCGACCCATCTTAAGTAAACTTTCCAATTCCTCTGAGTTCGATGATTGGAATGCTCACCTTTCGTCCGCGGAACATGCACTTAACAACGTGGCACATGCTAGTACGGGGTTTCCTCCATCTGTCCTCCTCTTTGGCATTGAACAAGAGGACATCCCTTACACGGATGAGTTAACCGAGTATTTGAGTTCTTACCATCGGGCCAACGAGCGGGACTTAGCGCGTATACGGGACGAGGCCTCGGACAATATCATTAAGTCACAACTTGTAAACGAGGCGTATTTTCGGAAACATCATAAGTCTGCCCCCACTTATCAGATCGGTGATTATGTAGCCATACGGAATGTAGATAGTTCCCTCCCCAATAAGAAATTTGTAGCTAGATTTAAGGGACCTTACGTCGTGCATAAAATTTTACCGAACGACCGGTACGTCGTTAGAGATATCGAGGGCGCTACGATTACGCAGATACCCTACGATGGGGTTCTTGAGGCAAATAAGCTTAGAAAGTGGGCAGAATCGAATGTAACTGACCACACTGAGAATTCTAGTGATGAGGATTAACGCGACTAAAAATTGTAAACAAATTGAGGGCAATTTGAGGGTCAGGATAGCCGAGCTGTAAACTCCTATAATTAAATACCTTGATTTTGTATACACCCCTAGCTTAAGCACCTTATGTAAATAATACCTTAGGCCTAAGTATCTTGAATTATGGCATCTGTCAGAATAAACCACGAGTCGGACTTCTTCTGCAACCGACCTCCGACTAGAACGGACGTCTCTTCGGTTTTCTTTATTCTATCTTCGGCCTTCTGCGTTTCGTTCCGTGTTTGCGCATTACCGTCGCATTTCGGTCTGTTTTCGGCGGTCTTACAATACAATTGTTATTTAAATCAAATTCACATGGCTGATCCGAAAAATTTGAAATCAAAACATAGCATTGCTTACTGCGTGCGGTGTATAAGCCAGAATGAATAAGTACCTGATCTTGAATGAACAAGTCATTTTCAATGAGGAAATCTCCGTCTTCTGAGTTAATGGGTAGATTGATTACTTTTGTTTCATTGGAGTTAAGATTGATTTTGCTATTTCCTGATATTTGTTAAAGAGTTTAATCTTTCCGTTGGGAAATTCTAGTTCATTCGTATCTGTGCGGATATTTATTTTCAAGCTCTTCAAGGTTTCATAGCCAATTAGACCATCAAAGAAATCATGAAAGTTGAAAACAAAAATGGTTGATTTTCCTATGTTCGCAATTTGTGGGAAAGGGTTAAATTCGACGTAACGGTCTATTTGATGTAAACCTTTTACATTCCGAACTTGTAGGGGGGTTGTTTGACGACATCTTTCAAGATTTACATGCTTGGGGTCGATATAATTTTTGTTAGCTCCTGTGTCTACAAGGAATCGTAATGGGCCTTTGTTGGTTGGGATTTCGATGTATGGGATACAATTGTTTACGTTTTTTCTGTTGAGAAATCTGCTGTCTGAAAATTTAGATCATCTGTTTCGTTGTGACTCGTAACAACGTTTGTTGTTTCATGCGCGGGTTTTTCTGTGGTATTTGCGGGTTCATCGCAGTGAGTTGTGTTGTTCACAAATTCTGCGTACTGTGCATCTTGAGGTTGGTAATAGAAATCATTCCATTCGTATGGAGGTTCAAGAAAATACATCTCTCCTGAAGGATCTTCTTCGATTTGATAATGTGGTCTATTTAGGTAATTTATTTTCCTTGACCTTATTGATGGGTCTACTTCCATTGGAGTTGGTTTTGAGTTTTGATGTGGATTGAATTTTTGTGCGAAAGGGGTGTTCGGTTGTCTTGGGAATGGACTGGGGTTCGTGTATGGGAATGGTTTGTGTAGATGGGTTTGTTGTGGTCTTACAGGGTTTATTTGAAACGGGTTAAATTGTTGTCTTACTGGGTAAGGGAGGTATGGATTTCTTTGCATTGGTGGGTACGGAAGGTACGGGTTTCTTGGTTGGATTGGTGGGTATGATAAGAATGGTCTTGGGTTTTGTGGGTGCGGAGTTGGTAAAAATCTGTGTGGTTTGGATGGAATTGGTGGTGGCGGTATTTTTGCTGAGTTTTTTCCGTAGTGGTAGTTGTTTTCTTCTAAACATAATCTTAATGCTTCTTTGAGGGTGTTTGGTGTTTGTGCGCGGATTATTGGACCTAAAGGTTCTTTTAGTCCGGAGAGAAAAACTTTTAGTCCCATTTGTTGGTAAAACATGTTCTTTGCTGTTTTCACCTGGGTATTTCTCTCGTTTATATTTAGAAGGTTTACTAGCAACGAAACGATATGGGAGATTCTACCATAGAAATCTTCCACTGTTCCTGACTGCGCGATGCTGAATAGATCACGGGTAAGCGAAACTTCGTCTCTCCTGTCGCTATAATGCGTAATTAGATTGGCTTTTATTTCAGACCAATCTAAATTGGTTCCATACAACTCTAACACGTTGTCTGCTTCTCCTACAATTTTTGACCGAATCGCTTGGATCCAGATTACGTGCATGGGTGTTCCACGTACCGAATCAATGAGCGGTATCAAATTGTCAATTGACATCGATTAATCGACCGGATGAATGAGTGTAGTTTCACTGAATCACCACTGAACGATGGCAGATCGCGAATGATCTGAGGCGTTTGCAATGTTTTCAAAACACTCTCGGCGTTTGCCGTTCTTACGTTTGCCTGTGCTGCGGCCTGTTGTGCTTGCGCAGCATGTTCAACTTGCGCTGCTCGTGCTGCGTGCGCGGCTTCAGCGGCACCTGCGGCTTCTACTTGTAGTTGATGAATAATTTCATTCCTATTTTCCAATTCTTGTTGCAGCATTGCAATTTGTTGCTCCATTTTTTAAATTGTTTCACTTCACTTTTGATTTTGACACTAAATGTTATTAGAATAAATTTGTCTTACCTTAACTAATTTCCGATGTTCGTTCGGGTACCGATGTTCGTTCGGCTGGGGTCCGTTCGGGTTCCGATATTCGTTCGAGATGTCCGTTCGGTGGGTTGTGGTTCTGCAGGATCTCCGGATGGTTCCAAGCACTAATTTACAATATTCACTTGTAAATGCATTCAATGCGGCTATGTTACACTTCCAAGAATCCTACACCGACTGCGCCAATTATAATTTTTATTGTGACATTAGGGTTTTTAAAAAACTTAGCTACTACGAACCTAAAGTAAGGCCGTCCTAACTAGTCCCTGTCTGATTTCTAACTGACTTAAACTGTCGCGTTCGCGCTGGCCGTTGGTTGCATTCTCAAGACTGCTGATGTTGCGGGAACCGTGGAGATTGCTGATGTTGCGGGAACCGTGGAGATATTCGGTTTCTTTACTGACGTCGTGAGAGCCGTGGACACTGCTGACGCTGGAAGAATTGTAGAATCGTCTGATGTTGGGAAAACTGATCTCTTGCCGTGGCTTGTCGTTGATGCATCGTATTGCCAAACCACTAACGAACCTTCTTAAAAACAATGTTCCCTTTATTTTTGATGATGAGTGTAAGAAAGCGTTTGAAATGCTCAGAGATAAATTGGTTGTAGCTCCAGTCCTTTCCATATATGATCCAAAACGTGAAACGGAGCTTCATTGCGATGCAAGCTCTCTGGGTTTTGGATCCGTACTTTTGCAGAAACAGGATGATGGTAGATTGCACCCTGTGGCATACTTCTCCAAAACCACTTCGGCCGATGAAGCTAAGCTTCATAGCTACGAGCTTGAAACGTTGGCTGTTGTATACGCTCTTAAGCGCATTCACGCTTATGTACATGGCATCCCTGTAAAGATCGTAACAGATTGCAATTCACTTGTGGAAACATTAAAAAATAGAAATGCATCTGCTAAAATAGCACGTTGGTCACTCTTTTTGGAGGATCATGACTACACGATTCAACATCGCCCGGGGATGGTTATGAGCCATGTAGATGCTCTAAGCCGATTGGAGCACATGGCAGCGATTGATGATGTCGATATAGATTTCCAATTGCGTGTGGCTCAGGCAAGGGATCCATGTATACAAGCCATGAAAAAAGAATTGGAGACGACAGATGTTGAAGGTTATGAACTAAAAGATGGGATTGTTTATTAACGAACAACTTCAAATAGATTGAAGCTATATGTACCATCGGAAATGGTTGACAACCTAATAAGATCAATCCATGAACAGGTTGGACACTTAGGAATAGATAAATGTTGCAATCAAATTGATCAGAATTATTGGTTCCCAAATAGGAAAACTCGTGTAACTAATATTATAAATAACTGCTTAAAGTGTGTATTCCACTCATCTCCATCCAGGACCAATAATCGAAATCTGCATAGTATCCATAAAGAACCTTATCCCTTTGATACACTTCATTTCGACCATTTTGGGCCACTTCCAACATCATCTTTGAAGAAAAAATATATACTGGTGTTAATAGACGCATTTACGAAATTTTTCAAACTGTATCCAACATCATCCACTAGTACTAGAGAAGTGTGTAATGCATTAAAGCAATATTTTGCATATTATAGTCGTCCTATAAGAATTATAAGTGACCGCGGCACATGCTTCACATCAGCTGCATTTTCAAATTTTCTTTCATCTCGTGGAATTAGTCATGTTTTAAATGCTACTGCATCGCCTCAAGCCAATGGCCAAGTGGAGAGGGTTAATCGCATTATTCGCCCCATTTTGAGCAAGTTATCCAACCCTAATGATCACGCTGACTGGGTCTCTCAATTGTTATCAACAGAATATGCACTCAATAACACGATTCACAACTCAACCCGTGTTTCCCCTTCTATGCTTTTATTTGGCATAACTCAACGTGGCCCTAACGTAGACGGTTTAACCGAATATTTAGACAATAAAAACAGAACGTTGCCGGACCTAGACATAATACGAGCAACAGCATCAGCTAATATATTAAAGTCTCAGCATACGAATGAAATACAACATGCGAAACATCATCGTCCTGCTCCGGTTTTTGAGGAAGGAGATTTCGTTGTTATTAAGAATGTAGATAATACTGTTAGCTCAAACAAAAAATTAATTGCCAGGTTTAAAGGTCCATATGTTATTCACAAACGGTTGTCTAACGATCGATACGTAGTTCGGGATATTGACGGAATTCAAATGACACAAAACCGTATGATGGAGTTTTGGAGGCGGACAAGTTGCGGAGATGGATTGTGCCTCTTGCCGGAGATTGATCGAACTGTGTTCAAAAAGCCACACTGAGTTTCGTTATCAAAGAAATTGAGGTCAATTTATTGTCAGTATGGCCGAGCTGTAGAATATGAAATTTCGAAAATGTACCTCACATGCCTACACCTTGGCTAGAAATGTATATCTCGCGTGCGTATACCTTGGTTAGAAATGTCAAATCAAAAAGGTGAAAACGAATAAACAGCCATTGTGGATTGAAACGCTAAACCGACCACATCTTTCCGTCTTCCTTCTTCCGTTAAAATAAGTACGTTTACACGTTTCTCCTTTAGTTTCTACGTAAGGATAATTTTGGTCTTTACGTTTCGTGGCTATTTCTATTTCTCTTAGTTCTACTAATCTGCAAACTACCTGTTCTAAATGGCGACTTCCTCCTCTCACTAATGTTTTAATAAAGTGCAACTTATTTTCAAAGGGATATGTGGACAATGTGGGAAGAGGGCCAAACCTGTATACCTCTGATGCAATATGCAAAAGGTTGTGCACATTGCTAGTCAAATGAGATCTATCATAAATAGAACCGAACGGTTCAACGAAAAGTTTAAGCAATTCTCCTGCGTGCTTCCAATGTTCCTCAAAATATTTAGATGATAATAATGTAACTGCTGTGTAATAAAGTTTAAAGTGGCGGAATGCATCATCACTTATTTTATCTTCTAAAACGGCTATGCTAACATTGTGTAAAAAGTTGCTTAATTCAGTGCCTTTCCAAAAGGGCAAACACTTTAGAGATCTTAGCCGACGTGTTATTTCCGAGGGTAGTTGTGTACTTACTATTAAATGTGAAATTTCCTCCTGCGTAAAAGGAAGCCATTTTGGGAATGGCTTTAAAGTTCCATTCACATATCCTTTCAAGATTTTTCGCGTGATACCTAAGTCTAAAAGGTGGAGCGGATCCCCAACTGGTACATCTTGAATTATGTCTATATTGTTAATATCTAACAACGGCGAATGTCGTTTTTTATGTGTGTTGCGTCCTGCAACTTTCTTTCTCCCTGGTTTTTCCACCACACGAGTCTTTTGAGCTGCTTTAACTTATGCTTTATTTTCACTAGCTTGAGCGCTAAAAAATTAATCGTGCGCGTATCGTATCGGGAAGAAAAGAGCCCGTTTTGCCCCCGTGCGCCTTTTAAACTCTCCCGTTTTGTCGCGCAACGTTCCCGGTCAATCGCCCCGGCTCAGCTGATGCTTGACCGGGCATGACCTTATCTAAGCTTACGCACACTATAAATTACATTTTTTCTTACGCCACTCCTACTAATCCTACCTACAGCGCCACCTGCCCTCACTTTGTCGAACTAGGCCCTGCGTTTCATGACAGTCCCCAGGGTGTTTTGTCGTCATTTGACTGTCAAAACAGTAAACACGCTGGCCTGTTCACTATCTGGTTGCTAGTGGTTAAGAATTTGTAGTTTTACAACCTTTACGGAAGGGCGCTCCAGTGTTTTACCATTCGCCAATTGTATGGAAACCCGACGCACTTCACCGTCGGTTGCAGGCGTTGCCTTTGTAATTCGCCCTTTTGGCCAGCATCCTCGGGGCACGCCTTCCTCCAACAACAAAACGATGTCTCCGACCATCAGGGGGCTAGTTTGGTGAAACCACTTGCTGCGCTTCGTAAGGGTCGGTAGGTAAGAAGCTATCCACCTCTGCCAGAACTCGTTAGCGTAGACTTGTGAAGTTTTCCATGTGTTCCTCAGCACTTCGGTGGAACTGTCGAATTCGACGATCGGTTTTGCTCCTGATGACGAGCCCAGCAAAAAGTGGTTCGGCGTCAGAGGAGCGTCTTCCTCCCTATCAACCGGCACATCGATCAGTGGTCGCGAGTTGACGATCATCTCCACTTCATTTAACCATCCTTGGAAAACGGCGTCTGACGGGTTTCGAGTCAAGGGGACCCCGTACAGTGTCCTTTTGACGGTTTGCACCAGCCTTTCCCACGCCCCCCCGAAGTGCGGTGCCGCTGGAGGGTTGAAGGTCCACTGCGTATCCGGCAAGTCCATCGTTTCGATCCATTCATTAACGTTTATCTTTTTTAGGGCGTCCCGCAGTTCTCTCTCGGCTCCGACGAAATTTGTGCCCCTGTCGGAAAGGATTTGATTTGGCGTGCCTCGCCGGGCGATAAAGCTTCTCAGCGCGATGATACATGCGCTCGTGGACATCGAATGTGCCACCTCAATGTGTATCGCTCGGACTGTGAGACACGTAAATAGCACCCCCCAACGTTTTTCGCTTTTCCGTCCATTTGTTACGATGAATGGTCCGAAGTAGTCGATCCCGGTGAAGGTAAAGGGCCTGACGAACGGCGAGAGTCGTGCTTCGGGAAGACTGCCCAGCATCGGCTCCGTTGGCATTGCGTTTCGGATGTGACAGAATGGGCAAGCGCTTCTTACTTTGTGGCAGACTCGCCTGAGAGCTGGGATATCAAAGCGCTGCCTTACCTCATTCATAACTGTTCGATGGTTCGTGTGTCGATAGCGTCGATGGAAACTATCCACTATCAGTTCCGTGATTTTGCCCTGCGCGGGTAGTATAATGGGTCGTTTTGTGTCGTTCCCAACATATCGGCATAAATCGATCCGTCCTTTAACTCTTATTATTCCGTCTGTGTCCATGTAAGCGCTGCGTTTTACGAGAGAACTTCCGCGGGGCAGCGTTACCTTGCCCGACGGATCCTGTAGTTGTTTTTTTAGTAACTTATATTCCAACGGGAATGCCAATTGCTGCGCCTGCTGGAGGATCGTGTGTTCTGCTCGTTGAAGTTCTTTGTTGATCAGCGGTCCTGCTTCGCGTTGGCTTGGATAGCGCGCGTTGTTCACGAATCGCCAGACGTATCCTACCATCCTTAGCAGCCTTCTCCAGCGCGAGAACCGGTCAAACAAGATAAAGCTTTCTGCTTGCACGTGACAGTTGATGGTTTTCTTACGCTCTTCTTCCGTGGCCATAAGCGTCGGCAGCTTGTTGTCCCATGAATACTCTGGGCAAGTGAGAAATGCTGATCCCGTAAACCACTGACTTGTCGTAATGTGCTGTTCAAGCTTCGCCCACTTAGTGCCTTCGTCTGCTACGTTGTGCTTAGTGGGCACCCAGCGCCATTCTTCAACATCTGTGTTCTCGAGTATTTCGCCAACTCGGTGCGCGACGAACGTGCTGTATCGCCTGTGATCGGATCGGAGCCAGCAAATCACGTCCTTCGAATCTGTCCAGAAGTAGCGCTTGTTAATACGCTCGCGATGTGCCTTTGCTATTGACGTTGCCAGTCGCGTTCCACAGACCGCTGCTTGTAGTTCTAACCGCGGGATCGATGTGTACTTTAGGGGTGCAACACGCGTTTTGCCTCCTATGAGCGCTATGTCGGTGTTTTTTCCTTGTACGATTCTAAAGTATGCCACGGCGGTGAATCCATCTTGTCCGGCGTCCACAAAAATATGGAGCTCAATCGTTGCGCCGGAGAGTTCGGTAGATTTTCGGTAACATCGTGGGATCGACACCTGTTCTAGTTCCGGTAGCCTTCCTACCCATTTCCTCCATTTTTCGTTCAGCTTCGGAGGTATAGCCTCGTCCCATTCAACACCTTCTCGCCAGACTTCTTGAAGGAGCACCTTTAGATAGAAAAGCAGTCCCGCTATCAGTCCCAGTGGGTCATAAATCGACATCAGGGTACTCAACAATTGACGTTTCGTCGGCACGACCTCAGGTTGTAAAAGATGTAGTTTAGCCGCTGGTACTTTGAAACGAAAGATGTCACGTTCTGGATCCCACCACATGCCCAGTATTTTCTGCGTTATGAACGGTGCGCTTATGTCCATGTTTTTCTGCCCTTGAACGCTTTCTCCCACGCCTTGCAGCACGTCCGTGGAATTGGACAACCAGTTATGCAGCGGAAATCCCCCCTGCATGTGGATGTAGGCGACATCTTTAGCCAGATTCGCTGCCTCTGCGACCTCCTCGGCACTTGTCAACATATCGTCCACGTAGTGGTCTTCTTTTACGCATCTAACTGCCTGCGGGCGAGTTTTGATAAATCTATCTGCGTTGATGTTCTTTATGTATTGTGCCGCGCTAGGTGAACATGATGCACCAAACGTCATTCGGAGCATGACGTATTCGTCCGGAATTTCTTGTCCCGGTTTCCATCTCCATAAAAAACGCTGACTTTGCTGATCTTCGGCGTTTACGAGTACTTGGTGGTACATCTCACTTATGTCTGCGGCTACTGCTATTTTATACTCGCGAAATCTCTGCAGAACGTTCGTGAGGGGCGTCAGGAGATCTGGTCCAGCTAGTAGCTCGGAGTTTAATGAAATGCCCTTGATAGAAGCCGCAGCATCCCACACGATTCGTACCTTGTTTGGTTTATTCGGATTGTAGACTGGAAACACCGGCAAGTACCATCTTCGCGGGTAACCAGTATTCTTTTCCTCGCTGGTAAGCTTCCGAATGTAACCCTTTGTTAAGTAGTCGGCTATCTTGGCGTTCATGACGTCTCTTAGACCGGTCTCACGGTTCATTCGCCTTTCGAGACCTTCTAACCGCTTCATTGCCATAGGCCAGCTATCTGGAAGTTTAATGTTGTTGTGGCGCCACAGCAGACCAGTAGAATACCTCCCTTCTTCGAGCTTGGTCGTCGTTTGTAGAAGATGCCAGGCTCGTTCGTCGTTGCCGGACAAGACGACGCCATTTTTGTTGCGCGGTTCTTCCAGAGCAAAGCTACCCTTCATGGCTGCGTCTATCCTGGCTTCCAAATTCGAGCAGTCGCAAAGATCGATTTGATATACCGGTGCTGCAGCGGGTTCGTCCATATTGTACATTTGGCAGCGTCCTGAAACAACCCAGCCCAGTTTTGTTTTAGTCGCAACAGGCTCACCTGGTCGTCCTTCAACTGTTGCTCGCGGTCTGGTGAGATGATAATTGTCCATGCCAATTATCAACCGGGGCGAGGTTGCAGCGAACGATGAAATGGGCAGTTGTCGCAGGTAGGCGTATCGGTCTGCTAGCTGGTTTTTGTTGATACTTAGCGGCGGAAGGTCCAACTTTCTCACGGTGCGTACTGCAGACATCTCGTACATGTTTCGCTGTGACGTCCCGGAGATGGTGACTGCTGCCTCCAACGAGTCCTTCTCCTCCCTATGCTGACCGCCGGTCCAGCTGAGGCACAGTGGTTTGCGCGTTCCTTTAACACCCAGCTCCTGCAGCAAGCCGCGTTCGACCAGGGTGACGGACGAGCCTTCGTCCAGCAATGCTACCGTGTGCACCTTTCTCCCAGCGGCATGCAGCGTTACAGGCACATGTCGTAGAAGAATGCTCTCCTGTTCCGGTAGAGATTGGTGTATATTAGTTTGCACCGGTTTACTTACCGCCGCAGCATTGTCCTGTTTCCAGTTGCTCCAATGAAGCGACGGGTGATGTTTCGCCGTGCAACCGTCCCTTCCACAAGATCGCTGCGTCCGGCACTGATCATGATGAGACTTTAGGCAGCACTTGCACAGGCGACGGCTTCTGATGTGGTGCCAGCGTTCCGCAGCGGACGATCGCCAGTACCCTTCGCAGTCTGCTAAACCACTGCAGCTCTCGTTGCACATGCAGAGTTTCTCGGTTGACGTCTTTTGCGGCTTAGCTTCTGCGTGGATGTTGATATGGCGAACGTGTGTAGAGCCCTTTTCGCGTCTGCCGGAGGGAGCCAAGTTCAGCAGCAACACCGCATCCTTCGCGTTCTCCATCCACCTGCCGAAATTAACGAGCGTTGCTCCAGGTGCGGGGAGCGTTAGACACTGGAAGCCCCACATCAGCTGCAACGTGGGTGGGAGCCTTCCAACTAGCTCTTGGAGGAGCGGCCCGTCAAAACGATTTTCCACGCCGTTCGACTTAACGGTTGCGCACACTTCCTCCACAAGCAGTCCAAAGTCAACCAGCGTTTCGAGGTTATCCAAATGCGGTGCCTTCTGTCTTCTTATTTCCTCCAGCAGTGTGCTCACAACTATCTCCGGCCGACCGAACATCTTCCTCAACGTCTTCATGACGTCCGCTAGGTTTTCTGCGTGCCTCAACCGGCACTGCACCGCTTTCAGAGCGCGCCCCTTCAAAGCTTGCTGTAGTCTGAGGATATTCTCACCGTCCGAAAACCCGCACAGGCGAGTGGTCTCATCGTAGCAAGCCTCGAACATCGACCATTCCTCGGGATGGCCGCTAAAGGTGGGCAGTTTTCCGCTAACCGCCTGTCGAGCCGAAAGTTGACTTCGGCTCAGCTCGTGGTTCTCCATGGTGGAGCCGTACGCCGTCGAGCTAGGGAGATGTCCGCGATTCGGTTGGGGCATTTCTCCGTCCAACCGACGCATGACGGCGTCCACGATATCCTCCATGCGAGGCCCATTGTTGACACCAGCACGCGGTCGTGGTTGCTCCTCCATAATTTGCCGAAAGCATCTACTTATCTCGTCCATCATGGAAGGGTAACCCGGCGCTTGCGCAGCGGCTGGTGTGACCCTACACGGTGTCGCCGTGTGTAGGGACGTCGAAGGCGGTGGGGACGACGACGCGGTGGGGACAGTTCCCTCGGTCTTGGAAATGCAGTCCTTGCACAGCCAGTCCCTGCTGTACACGCTCTCGTCCTCGTTCACGCACAACAGGTGAAAGATTTCGGCACACTGGTCGCAACCGACAATCTCAGCCCTCGCCTCGCGCTTGCACACGCCGCACAATTCACCGACCATTTTCTTAACCGTGGAAGTCCTTCCCACTTTTCACTAGAGAGTCCTTCTCAAAGCAGATTCGCCACTTGCGCCGGTCCGGGGTCCTTCCCGCACCCTTCGTAGACGAGAGTCCTTCTCACCACAAAAAATTACGCTGTTCCACTGGTCCGGGGTCCTTCCCGAACTTATCGCGAGCAAGAGTCCTTCTTCTCACGCCGTAAAACAGGTAACGGCGACTTGCTAGACGAAACTTTTAATGCGAGATTAATTTTTTAGAATGTTGCGTCCTGCAACTTTCTTTCTCCCTGGTTTTTCCACCACACGAGTCTTTTGAGCTGCTTTAACTTATGCTTTATTTTCACTAGCTTGAGCGCTAAAAAATTAATCGTGCGCGTATCGTATCGGGAAGAAAAGAGCCCGTTTTGCCCCCGTGCGCCTTTTAAACTCTCCCGTTTTGTCGCGCAACGTTCCCGGTCAATCGCCCCGGCTCAGCTGATGCTTGACCGGGCATGACCTTATCTAAGCTTACGCACACTATAAATTACATTTTTTCTTACGCCACTCCTACTAATCCTACCTACAGCGCCACCTGCCCTCACTTTGTCGAACTAGGCCCTGCGTTTCATGACAATGTGTGTTGGCGTACAATCCACTTCTAAATTCAGCATCACCCGAGGAACATTTTTGGCCATGTTGCGCGATCAACGGAGCTCCGTTCATACTATGAAGAGAGCTCCGATGGAAGACGCGAACGGAGTAAACCAGCAACGTCGCGTTCCCCTGCTACCCGCCGTTGCACGTATGTCATGCGTCAATGCGATGTTTTTAATCATGCGATGAATTCTGTCATCATTCCCATCAAGCGGACGCGTCGATGAAATATTTCCTACACATAAATAAACACACGTACACACTTTTCAGTTTTAAACATGTATATTTCACTGTAATAGACTTATAGATAACACAATAACACGAATTTCACATTTCGATTGCACTTTTCCGGGGCCAGACCTGCAGCACATCAGCCGGATGATGATGACGTCACTAGATGATGCCTCTTCCGCTTCGCTGCTGTAGAAGAAAAAAAAAACATCTAGAACATTATTATTTCGTTCATACTTACCTTTCCTTGAGCCTTGGACACTTTTAAACACATTTTTATCACTGTTTAACACTTAATTTACACATATTTCACTGTTTTAGTCTGCACTGATCAGCACCACTTTCACCTCTTTCAAGATCAAAACAAAACTGAGTTGTCAAACTACCGAACGATGTGTGTGTGTGGGATAGTGATGGCTCTACGATACAAGCGGGTAAAGTTGCAAGTCCGCTCGCATTGTAGGCTAGCGGGGGGTGCAATATGGAAAGAATGGGAGGAACGGGGTGAAGCAGAGCCAGTTTGTATGGGAAATGTAGCGCGTTTAATCCGCGTTGCATGATTTTGGTACTAGGGCAATTCGATCCTTTCCAATTCCATCCTATACCACTTTCCGTGCACTCTGTACATGTGTAGTCATTATATCGCAGTTCATACAACCATGTATAGCATTGTGGTAGGCAACCCCTGAAAACATTTAACCGTCATTGTGGGTCGTAAATGGTTAATCGTGATTAAGTCTTACATTTGATAAAGGCGCGTGCTGGAGAATCTGCAAGAAACGCTCTAACTTTGATGTCTATCTGCTTTCCATTGATAAGCACTCCTTGTTCTAGAACGAAATTAAGCTCCGCCTGAAAACTTCTCAGGTAACCTTCAGTGTTGTCCGGCTTTGAAGGGCCACAGTAAACTGCAACTATCAATACTGGGCTCTCGCTTACATTGAAAAGCTGCATTGAAATTGGCCACAACTGCGTTGGCCCACTGTTGTGCAGAGGAATACCATCCATTGAAAAGTTTAAGAGAAAAATGTTCACAGTAGGTGTCACTTCCCTAAAGAAAAGGTTACATTGTTTTAGAGTTACAAATTTTTAACTTTTTTACGTAATTTTACGATTGAAACTATAACAAATAGATAAATTAACATCTTACCGATAATAGTATTGTGCGATGTTTGTATGCCTTGATACCACAGTTTTCCACCAGCTACACATTCCAACTCTTTTCCAACGTCAACAGGAGTCTTGAGAAAAGTTTTCGAGTCCTTCGGAAGAACAAAGTCGGTTGTTTCACGAATTAACACTAACAACTCATTTAATGCATGATGGCTTATTTTGTTCCTTAAAGCCCAGTTTCGAAGTCCGTCTTTAAACGCCTCTTTTTTCTCTTCTCTAGAGTCATCTTCATCGTCGCTATCTTAGCAACCCTCATCATCCTCCAGAACATATAGGAAAGGGAGTTCTTCTATGATCACGTTGGCAGCATCATCATGTTCTGAATTAACGAGTTCTGGAAACAAAAATTGTGTTATAGTGAGAGAAATCACTTCAGATCAACTGTTGATACAATATGATCATCTAACATTTCTTTATTTTAAACAGAATCAAACTGTTACCTTCTCGAAGACGCTTGCTCGTGCCAGGCTGATTTTCCTCCTCCCATTCCTTTTCGTATTTATCCCACAGACGTTTACCGAGTTTACCAACAACCGAACTCTTCTTCATTTCCTTTGCCTTTTGCATGATGATCGCTCAAACAATATCAAAACTGAAATACTTAGCAAAACTTCTCCACACTTCTGATGTTTTCCTTCATCTGAAAGCATGCTTGCTCAAACTGCGAACATTACAGGTTTTTTCAATGGATAGGATAAGCGTAAACGCGTTTAGCCAATGTGCAAAAATGGGCTATCAAATTTGAAACCTGAACAAGCCATGTGTGAACCCATCAAGCCAAATGTCGTATTCATCAGCATAAACACACAATCGAACACCAGATATTTAAACCTCATTAACATAAAAGTCAGATTCGAGGCCTGTTTTGTTTTGGTTTTCATAGATGCAAATTGTGTACACATACATATATATTCAACCATTTGAGCTTCAGTAGTAATCAAACATTATTCAATTTCCATAACAGTTATTAAATAATAATTGATAAATCTATTGATGCACAGCGTGGACGTTAAATATGTGTAAACAGTAACTTTTTTCAATTTTTTTTTTTTAACGCGGGAAAACGGAATCCTTCGAGATGAAAGTGGCAGAACTCACCCTGTGGTAAGAGCACAGTTTCATTTTAAATACATTTTTGTGTGCGTCAGGTACATTTTTTTTTGGGACCTCAAGTTTTTGTTTGAAGGCACGAGAGAAATTTAGTTTCATTTTTATCGTGCACGGAAATTCGGAAAGAAGCCGTGTGCAAAAGCGTAGTGAAAACTCAAATGACGGATAGACAACTACGCAGCAACGTCGGAAAGAGCCAAGAAAACGGAAGTGAAGGGCCGACAATTACTAGGGAGGTTTGCCTTTCCGACGGCACTATTGCACCCGAGCTTAGATTTACCCCAGCTAGTGTTGACAGCAACGCCTCGCCCCTGGAACAAACCCCAGCGGCCCCTAGTCGTAGCACTGCCCCGAAAAATCTACTAAGAGTGAAGAAAGATTTTGTCCGAGACATCTGCTCGCTCGACCAAACCTTTGTTGAAAAGAAAATGACGGAAACGAAGGAGTATTCAATCGAAAGCGCCATGGCCCTCATTCCCGAGTACCGCGGAGGGGTCGAGGAGTTAGGATTGTTTGTACGCCAGGTCGATCGCGTCGCCAGGCGAGAAATGGTAAACGAAGAAGAACTATTGGACATAGTTCTTGCTAAATTGAAAGGTGATAGAGTAAGCCACTACCAGCGCATTAGAGCAAAGAGCTGGGAGGAAATGAAAGAGCTGTTGCGAAAGGAGTTTGGGGAAAATTGTAGTGTGGAAAGCATTTTCCACCGAACCGAAACACTGGCGCAAAGGCCGAATGAGACGTTTAGGAGATATGCGGATAGAGCAAGACATATAGTAGAGCTCGTGAAAACGCACGTTAGCGACAATGAGGGGTTGATAGATTATGCCAGCAGGCATATCAAACATCATTTTGTAACAGGATTGAATGATCCAAACCTGAGGGTGTTAGCACTAATGCAAAACACCATGGAACTTGAGCCACTCTTGGAGCACCTGGAGCAGGTACACGATAACGCTGATCGGGTAACCGAGGCCACAAGACGCTTGCGTGCTGGTCAAGCTCTGCCGCCACGCTACGGAAATTATGACGGGGAACACTGGTTCGGCCAAAGGAGCGGAGGAAACAACGGTTGGCACGGAGAAGGGCCGTACGATGATATGGATTTGCCATACTGGCCGGATCATCGTCGACCAAACCCGCCACCGCCTTTTAGAACCGATTGGCCGCAGCACGATCAGAATTATTACCGTAACGTCGGATGGGACGACGGAAATCAACGGAACTATTCAAGCAACCAAGGGTCAGCCGCCAGGCAGTTTTCAAGAGCGCCTAGGAATGGGCAGAGAGGACCGGGAAATAGTCCCTCGCAACCCGATAACCGATACCGACCGCAGCAAAGCCAGCCGAGAGGAAATTCAGGGTTCGGACACTCCCAAAATCAGGGGTCGAACAATTGGCCGAAAAGGCAAGGAAACCAGGGAAATCAAGGGAACCGCAGTTTCGGTTCAAAAAACTATTAACCGGGGGATCGAATGACCCGCCCCGATTCCCCAACCTGCGCGATAGTTTGGAAAATTTAGGGAAATCAAAATATTTAGGTCAAGTACGGAAAAATCGCCACAGCACAGAACTGACGCAGCATAAAAAGATAGCTATCGCAAAAACAGAGGATAAAAATATGAGGGAACAGGAAAAAAAGGAAACAAGGGTTTCCCACGCACTAAGGACGTTAGAGAACGGTCTCATTTATGTTACCCTGACCACGATAGGTAGTCCATCGAACACTACCGAGTTTTTACTCGATACAGGAGCAGTAGTGAATCTGCTCGATTACAAAGAAGCCCAGAGAATAGGGATAAAACAGTTAGATATTTCCGAGCAAACGGCCCTAGTAGGAATAACAGGGGCAAAATTAACGGTCGTAGGCGCATGCACGATCGAGTTGATCGTCGGAGGAAAAGTAATCCCGACGAGGTTTTACGTGATCACGGAGTTAACGGGTCCTCCGGGTCTTTTAGGTGTAAATTTTATCCGCGAACATATTGCGGAACTGAGCCTCAAGGGAGGACGGGTGGAATTTTCAGACAGTAGTCATGCACAACAGACCTTAACAAAGAAGGTAAAGAAGAACGCAATTATCACCCCGGTTAAAGGTCAGAAGAAGAATAAGATAGAGATGGAAATGAGACAAGTGCATTTCCAAGAGGAACAAAAGAGTCAGGAACAGCAAATATTCCTCCACGATGGATTGGACCTGGACGAGGAAATAGATTATGATCTAGTAGAATATAGGAATCTGCAACCGATACGTGGGACGGAGCGTGACAAAACGCTGTTGGAGATAATAAAAATCCAACCCGCAGGAGAAGAAATCGGGAAACTGTTGCGTCAATTTAGCGACGTATTCTTTTTGGAAAGAGATAACTTTCCGTGTACCAATGCAGCCGTGCATGAAATAGAGACCACAACGAATTGCGCATAAATAAGCGCCAGTATAGATATCCAGAGGCAACGCAGCCGCATTTGAAGGAACAGATTGACGAAATGCTGAAGCAGGGAATCGTAAGACCGAGTAAGAGCGCCTGGAATGCACCAGTGCTGTGCATACCAAAGAAACCAGACGCCGATGGTACTCGACGGTATCGCATCGTGGTGGACTATCGCGAGCTCAATCTAGTTACAAAACCCTTTGTGTTTCCGATACCCCTAATTAATGAAATTTTGGACACATTAGGGGATAGCAAATATTTTTCCACCTTGGATTTAAAATCGGGATTCTATCAAGTTCCCATACATCCAAGGGATGCACCGAAAACGGCCTTTTCTACGCCGAACGGGCATTATGAGTACACCCGCATGCCAATGGGATTGAAGAACAGTCCGTCTACATTTCAGAGACTGATGAACAGCGTTTTATACGAGATTGAAGGAGTGAGAGCAGTTGTGTATTTGGACGACATCGTGATATACGGTCGTACCATAGCGGAACACAACGAACATTTCCGCAAGGTACTGGTTGGTCTTCGAAAACATTCATTGAAACTCGAACCAAAGAAATGCCAGATTTTGAAGGAGGAAATCCAATACCTGGGACACCTCATTGACAAACAAGGCGTACGGCCCTTGAAAAGTGCCGTAAGCGCCATAGAGAACTTGAAACCACCCAATACCGTTAAAGGGGTGCGATCGTTCTTGGGTATGGTAAATTTTTACGGGAAATTCATTCCTTACATCGCGACGACGCGCAAACCCATGAATGACCTACTGAAGAAAGGTGTCAAGTTCGACTGGTCACCAGCATGTGACGCGGCCTTCCAACAATTGAGGACGGCTCTTGTGAGTGCACCACTGCTGGTAAGGCCAAATTATAACGACACTTTCGTGCTCACAACGGACGCCAGCAAGTATGCAATCGGTGTGGTACTTTCCAACGAGAAAACCATCGATCAGCCGATAGCCTACGCCAGCAGGGCATTGGTAGGGGCTGAAGAACGATATCACACAATCGAGAAGGAATTACTTGCCATTGTTTGGGCATATAGTTACTTCAGGCATTATGTCTATGGGCAGAAATTCATCGTGTATACCGATCATCGACCATTGGTTTCGATTTGGCGGTTGAAAGAGACGTCCCCAACTTTGACGCGACTTAGGTTGCGCATGCAAGGTATTGAATGCGAAATCCGATACAAGCAGGGGAAAGAGAACGTGGTGGCAGATTTTTTGTCCCGGTTGGAACCCTCCAACGACGTGGAGCGGGAAGTCACCGAGCAGCCGACAACCAAGCACCCTCAGCGTATCGCTGTAACAACACGGCGTCAGCAAAAATTGCTGGACAACATTGGCGTTGCGCCGATGAAAACAACACATGCGGACGTAGGAGGCACGGACAAACTGGGTCAGGCCGATGCGCCAAAGAAAACGGATGGACCGAAAAAAATGGGGCGGTTAGAAAATGATTTGGGAACGATAGATTTTGCTTCAGATCTAATGAATCTGGACCCTGCATGCTTAAGGGAAGAAGAAGAAGATGACGATGACATCCAGAACATGTATGAAGAATTCAAACAGAATCAGGAAAAACGGAGCATTGATGTCCGAAAGATCGCGTTTCAGAAAACGTTAGAGGTCAAGGCAGGGGCGATAAAGATCGCGATTGTAAATAGTCGATCTGCGTATAGCGATCTCAGCAAATTGTGTGAGTTACCACACGGGTTGAAAGATTACACCCAAGACAATGTGGTATGCCTTCCTAGCGAGAAAATCGTAGGAATAATAATGGAAGGAAAAAGCAACTCAGTGGTAAACGCAAGAATGTTTTTCGCAAGATTGTACAAGTGCATGAAGGAATGCAGTAAACTCGAACAGAATGAGCCCATTCTGGACGTTCAAGTAATCTCGATTCGCAAGATTAGACAGTTCGAGATAATGGAAATGATCAAGTTTTTGGGGGAGCGACATGGGAGAAAAATCACCATGTAAAATGCCAACTCCGAGCGCATTGAGGTCGCGAAAGAAGAGGTGCCTGGATTATTGAGGGAATTCCATGACGCACCATTAGGGGGGCATGTAGGAGCCAAGCGCATGCGGAAGAGGATCGCTGCGATTTACCATTGGCAGAATATGAAACGAGACATAGAGGATTATGTGCGCAATTGCGACTCTTGCCAGAAGAATAAAATCTGCAAGTACAACCGGATCCCTATGAAACTCACAACAACCGCATCTGAACCATTCGAAAAATTGTTCATGGATATCGTAGTCTTGCCGGAAACAAACCAGGGAAACAAATATGGCCTGGTAATACAAGACGATTTGACGCGATATTTAATAGTGGCCTCTATGGAGAATCAAGAAGCCGTCACGGTAGCGAAAACATTTGTAGAAAATGTTATTTGTAAATTCGGAGTGCCAGAAGAATTAGTCACGGATCAGGGCACGAATTTTATGGGGCAGGTAATGAAGAGCGTGTGCAAGATTTTAAAAATTAAGAAAATCAACACGAGCGCGTACCATCCACAGGCAAACCTGGTGGAAAGAGCTAACAGGGAATTGAAAATTTACCTGAGACAAGTAAGTGGGAGGAGATCCGCGAATTTGGGATCAGCATCTGCCGTATTTCTGTTTAGAATACAATACGACAGTAAACTCGTCAACGGGATACACACCGTTCGAGTTAATGTATGGAAGAGAGCCACGGATTCCGGCATCCATATACAAGGGCACGTTGGCCGAAGAAAATTATCACGATTACGCACTGGAAATGAGGAAACTGCTCAAACACATACATGAAGTAGCTAGGGAAAATTTGGTAATGTCCAAAGAAAAACGTAAGGAGATATATGATAAAGGTACGGCACCTTGGCAGCCAATGTGGGGAGATAAAGTGCTTGTCCAAGCAAACCCCATGGGAGTAGGACAGAAATTGCAGAGTACATGGAGAGGTCCGTACGTAGTGATAGATGTGCCGAGCAATCAGACGTCGGTTATCAAAAACGGAAACAGGTTAGAAAGGATACACAACAATCGATTGAAAAGGTACTACGAATAGAGAATCACGGAAAATGAGATGTTGATAAAGTATGGAAAGGATTTAAAAGAATCAGATGATTACCACGAAACGTTACAATGGAAAGAAACATGTACGTAATAAAGAAATAATGAGTAAAAAAGAAACTGTACGCAAGCGTAAAAATGAATATACTGAAAGAAATTAAAATGAATGTACGCCGCGGTTAAAAATATGTATCCAAATATTCCTTGAGAAGATATTGTGAATGTAACAAGGCTAAGCAAAAAGGCAAGATTATGAAAATAAATTTGAAGAAAAGAACACGAAAAAAACGTAGAACACGGATTACGTAGTAGACGACGAGGGATGTGTTGTGGCCGTGTGAATACTTGTATTCCTCGGATTCCTAGGACCGTAGATTGACCTAGGGCTGGGTTCAATTCCCAGTAGCCATTCGCCCGTTCGTAACAATTACGGTCAAAAGTGTAGGTATGATGAAAGATAGGATACCGCGAGGAAAAATGCCGCAAAGAAAAGTATAATAAATGAAATTGAAAGGAAACACGTATTAAACAAAGTAAGATGCAAACGCGTTGCACAGTTAGGGACCCAATACTCTTCAAAGCCATTAGTAGAACTAGGGAAGATGGTCGTATTGAGAAACACGTCTTGTCGGATGTAGAATTTGAACGCGACAGCGTCATAACCGGTCCCATTTCGTGCAATAGGAAGTACCCCCATAGGATCGAAAAGGTGATCATAAGGTATTTAACTAGGGGGAAAACGAATAGCGAAGGAGCAAATATGCTCAATGCGCATGTAGGCACTGTTAGGGACATGGTAAACGGTAGAAGAGAACGGTAGAACTCAAGCCAGCTATCCGGGTTCAAGCCCCGCTCTAACCAAATTCGTCATGGAACGAAGGAGCCAAGGATGCTCGAGATATATAGCGCAAAATATCAACAGGGAAAGCCCTTATATAGAAAATTCCGCTAAGAAAAAGCGAAGGAGTCAAAGATGCTCAGAATATTGTAACACGTACAGGGAAACCCAGGACACCCTCATATAGAAAATTTCCGCAAAGAAAGCGAAGGAGCCAGGATGCTCAATGCATATGTATGCACGGTTAGGGACATGGTATACGGCAGTAAGAGAAACTCAAGCCAGCTAACCGGGTTCAAGCCCCGCTCTAACGAAGTACACCATGAAGCAAAGAGCCACAGGGCTTAGATCATTAGGAACACTGATAGGGAAAACCAGAAGACACCCTCAGATGAGAAACTGCCGCTGAAAGGAAAGCGAAGATGCCGACGGGCATAGGAATTGTATTAATGGTGTGGGCAAACCAATAGACACCCACTTCTCCGAAAGAAAGTATGTACCGCGCACAAAGATGCGAAAGAGCAACGGTTGCTCATACAGGATTAGAAAAACGCGTTAGGGAAAATAATACTAACCATGGGGACACTAACCAACGGAGAAAGCTCCACTTATCAAATATGCGCATTAGGTTTAGAACAGCGACGAACAGAGCCAGGGGTACCTCAGCGACAACGCCGCAGCATCCACCGACGATCTTCAGCAGCAACCACAAGGGCAGGATCAGCCGAAAGCCCAACGACGACCATCCCATAACGCTTCAATGAGGGATACTACAAGACGACACGACAACGCTAACGTCAGCCTAAGGCCTGGGCAAGGACGAGAGCAGCGACGACAGACGATGTGCAATGATGAAGACGACCGCAAAAGATAGACAGGAAGACCAAAACTACAGGCAGCTTGAAGGATGATCCCGATGCAGCAGATGACAACTAGCATCGAATCAAAGCAGAGAAAGGTACCCCAGGTTCATCGTGAGAACGTACAACGCTCTATTATTACCAGCGTACTAACCAGCTCCAGATTCGCCTCTTCAAGACGGATCTAGAGCTCAAGTAGTGGGGGGGCATGCAGTGACCTGCCGTTCCCAGTCTTCCTACCAGCTGACCGAAACCCAACCGAAACGCCTAAGTCGCCGCCGACTCACCGAATCGCCAACGCATAACGTCAACTCCTAAATAGCGGCAACCGGACGAGCACCGATACGATTGCAGCCACAATCCGACGATCGCTAGTCGACCACTGGGGCGCACACCAACGTATTTGAACACTGTCAGCAGAATGTGCCACCCCGTGAATGAGCCACCGAAACTGACCTACTTCTACGCCAAGCTAACCAACTCACCGTGCAACACGACACCTCACTAGCGATCGGGGAATCAGCCGTCGCGAGAACTGACCTGCTTCACTGCCGAGCTGACCCACTCATCGCGAGGGTCCGATACTAGTCGACCGGATGACGACACGCCATGGAGCGCGGGGACAGAACGAAGAATTCGACCACGCCATGGGGCGACATCGATAATGAGAACAACGCAGCATGGAAAACCACCGGACGATCGTTCGATATCATCGATGATTGAAAATGAGAACAGTTTGGACTTAAATCGTAAACATTCGCTCAGGAGGAAAAACAATAGTAGTACGCGCACCCGACAAAGCTTATGACCAAAAAGCGATCACGGTCGAAAACGAGTTGCGAAAACAAGTGTCGCATACCAACAGGAGTGAACAAGATCGATCATGAATAGCCCCGGGAAAAAGGCGCCTGACAACGAAGCATCGATCAATGCGAGAACGGCACAGCGACAGCAGAGGCGAGGGAATGGTCAGGCTGTGGGGAGAAGGCGGCACAAACTAACCTAGATTAATTTAGTTATAAATATTACTTGGTTGTAATAAACCAAGTGTGATCTGTTTGCTACACTCAAAGGAACAACATCGTGTCCGTGTTTTCTTCGAGTCGTCCGTCCTGGGAAGAGCCGTCCGCTGACAATTATCCGCCATCGACAGGATAGAATCGTGTTTGGCCACGATAAGGAAGCCATTTCTGACAAGGTGACAGTAGGTATTAACTATAATTCTAGGAACGGAGGCCGTCAGCCAAAGGACGGTAACTTCACCTTGAACCAGGGCCGTAAGGAAACCCGCGGTGAAATACTGAACAGGTACCGCCCGAGCTCGTCCGCCTCCCACATGTCCTGCCAGCGAGCCACGCAGAGCTGAAGTGGGAGACGAAGGAACTCGTGCGGTGGAATCGACCTCTCAAAAAAGCCCCCCTCGTCGGCGCCCCGTTATACCACAGTGAGCGGGAACCCAGACCAGCGAGATCCTGAATGCTTTGTCGAACAAGGTAGTCAGGACACTAACGATCTCCTGCACAACTGTGTCTGCGCTGGAGATCGCCCTCACCGATCCGAGTGCCTCTACAGCACTGAGGCTATCAGTGAATATGTGATAGCTGGCCGGAGGTCTTGAGCTGATGAGCACCAGAGCCTGCCAGATCGCGACAATTTCCGCAATATATACACTGCACGGCTCTCTCAGTTTAAAGCAGGCCTCCGCTGTGAGGTTGTACACCCCGAAGCCCGTACCCGTCCCCGAAGAAGATCCGTCCGTGTAAAATGCACTGTCCTCCGGGATATGGCCAAACTTTTCCACAAAGATGCTGGGAATCGTCGTCCAGCGAAGAGTTTCTGGGATTCTCTTTGTTTCCTCTCTCATCGAGGTGTCTGTTATAAGCAACGAATTGTAGGACTCTGGGAGGTTAGCACGGCTTTCGTTAGCTTGTATACAAGGATTAACCTGTAGTGATAGAAAATCTTGGTATGTGCGCATGATTTTGCATTTGGATCCTGTCTGTTGTAGCGTCTTGAGGTTCTCTATCACTAACGGGTTGGTAACGCTGGCCCGGACAAGAAAGCGAAGCGCAAGTAGACTGTAGCGTAATTTTAGTGGCATCACACCGGCCATCACCTCCAAGGACATAGTGTGAGTTGATTTCATGCTTCCTAAGGATATCCGCAGACAACGGTACTGGATCCGTTCGAGCCTGATAAGTTTAGTCTTGGCAAGCCAGTGGAAACTAAAACTACCATACTCAAGGACAGATCGGACCGTGGTCTGGTACAATCTCAGGAGGTCGGTGGGGTGTGCACCCCACCAGAAACCCGTGACTGTACGTAGAAAATTTATCCTTTTACTGCATGTCCGTAGCAGATGAGCAATATGGGCGTTCCACATGAGTTTGTTGTCAAACCAAACCCCGAGGTAACGAAACGATCTGACTATGTTGATTTTTGTGCCGTTTAAGTGCAAATCGAACTCTGGATTAACAAGATTTTTCTGCCTATTACTCGTGGTATCGTAAAAAAAGGAAAATATTAACATTTCTGATTTGGCCGGCGAAAATTCGATACCAAGTGCTTGTTGCAGTTAACTTGTCCAGAGTGGATTGCAGGGGGTTTTGCAATCCAACTATTTTATTGCTGGATACACACACGACAGCATCATCAGCAAATTGGCAAAGTGAACAATTTTGCACCAGACATGAGTCTATGTCACGAACATAAAAATTATACAGGAGAGGACTAAGACATGAGCCTTGTGGGAGACCATGGTAACTGAGTCGTCTCACTCTTGTGTTCGAATTCTCGAAGTTCATGGTCTTCACCGACAGCAGATTAAACAAGAAGTTATTAAGTCTCGGACCAAGGCCCGCAGACTGTAATTTTTTACAAAGAATATGGACGCTGACGGAATCAAAAGCCCCTTTAATGTCCAGGAATACTGATGCTAACATTTCCTTCCTCGAGCGAGCTAGTTCGATTTCCGTTACCAGTAACGCAAGACAGTCATTTGTACCCTTACCCTTGCGGAAGCCAAATTGTGTTTCGGAAAGGAGCCCGTTGGATTCCACCCACCTCTCTAACCGGAACAGGATCATTTTCTCGAACAGCTTTCGGAAGCATGAAGGCATGGCTATAGGTCGGTATGACTCTGGATTTGATGGGGGTTTACCAGGTTTCAAAACTGTCGCTACTCTAACCCCACGCCAATCCTCCGGAACCTTGTTGAGTTCGAACATTTTGTTGTACAACCTCAGCAATCGTTTCCTCCACAGGTCCGGAAGATTCTGGATTAACTTAATCCGAACTCTGTCCAACCCTGCGGCGGAATTCCGGCTTGAGAGGAGCGCAAGTGAGAGCTCGACCATAGTGAACCTTTCGTCTAAGCTGCAGCTTCCCCCTAACGTCTGTTGATAGAAATCGGGAGCCGGTACGAAGTCTGGGCAAACCTTTTGTGCAAAAGGCTCGAGCCAGTCGTTATTAAAATAATCTATCACTATCGGAGTGTTTCTGTTACGCATCCTTCTCGCCGTGGACCATAGCGAATTAAGTGAGGTCGTTGGTTCTAGAGTATTGACGTAGTTTCGCCAGTAGCTCCTCTTTTTAGCTTTTAAAAGGTTTTTGCACTTTTTCTCCAAACACCTATAATTGTCAAATAGGACCATGGAACCTGTGCTTCTGAACCGAATGTATGCATCCCTCTTCGCATAGAATGCAACCTGACAATCTTTGTCCCACCAAGGAGCTGGCTGCTTCATTTTGTTTCTCCTCCCGATGGGATTCCTTACTTGAGAGGCAAGTGCACATTCGATCATGTTCGTAACCAAGTTATTGTATTCCTCTAAAGGAGTACAATTAACCTCAATAAGAGGCAACGCACTCAACATTAATTCGCTGTACCTCCCCCAGTCGATGCCCTTCGTCAAGTCACTATTGACTGGAGGGCGATCGACTGTGGGATTCCCCCTAGGGATAGAGATCTCAATTGGCAAGTGGTCGCTGCCATTGGGATCCTGGATGACCTTCCACTTGATATCCAATGCAAGCGACCTAGTACAAAGAGAGAGGTCTATTGCGCTCGGCCTTGCTGGAGGTTTTGGTATCCTCGTTGCCTCACCAGAGTTTAGAATTGCCATACTGTTGTTGTCGCAAAAGTCTCTAATAATAGGCGCCCGATTATCGTCTCTATTGCAGCCCCAATCGTAACCGTGTGCGTTAAAATCGCCCAAGATGAAACTTGGCGCGATCAACGCCGTAGCTATTGCTTCGAGGTCATTTTGTATTAGATTGGGGTCCATGTTTGAATCCGGCGGGATATATAAGCAGGCAACAGAAATAACAAGACCACCTATCTTTGCCTGGGTTGCGACTGCTTCGATGGTCTGTAGAGGAGGGAGTGCTATCCGCTGGAAGCTGTGACTGCTTCTGATCCCGATTAGCACTCCACCTCCCCGCCTATCACTGCCTAATTCGTTTCGGTCTTGTCGGATCATGTTATATCCTTGGAGAGTTAGAACGATATCGGGGACTAGCCAAGTTTCGGACAGTGCAAATATGTCGCAATGATGGTTGCTGGTAAGACCTTTTAAAAAATCGACCTTTTAAAAAATAAATGGGAACGAGAGGAGGCAGCTTTTGCAGCAACCTCGCCATTCGGTGGGGAGCTGCGTTTGCCGCGTGGCTCCTTTGGCGAGAGCTGTGGGCTTTTGGGTTTTTTCGTTTTTTTGTTTTTCCTTCTTTTGGGAGGCTTCATCCTGGCCTGCTTCGATCTCACCTCCAACCGCCCAGGGGCCGGAGGAACCAACACTTCCTGCCCAGGGGCCGGAGGAACCAACACCGCCCGCCCAGGGGCCGGAGGACCCGATACTTCCTGCTGGGGAGGGGCATGTTGCTCCTCATCCAGGAGGCCGAACCGGTTACCATTCGGGCTGGCACCCAAAAAGGCCCCAGAGTACGATCCGGTTGCCCGCTGGAACTGAACTTTCTTCAGCTCAGCGCGCACCCGCGTGTACACCGGACATGACTCCTGCTCATGCCACTGTTTTTTACAGTGCACACACTTGTACCCGGGGGTCGTGCAGCCCGCGGTCACATGCTCTCCACGACATCTTGAGCATCGTGGTTTGTTGCTGCAAAAATCGGTTGGGTGCCCGACCCTACAGCACCTGTCACAGGTGGGCACTCTCGACACGAAGGCTCTGGCGATCGGAATGCGCAAGTTCTCAACGACCAGGTAGTTCGGCAGGCGATCCCCCTCGAATGTGACCCGAATGGAGCGAGACTCCCTGTACAGCTTCTCACCGTTCTCCGTAACGGCGGTGTACATGGGCCGCACCGCCAGGACCCTCACCTTGGGGTCCGCCGTGGAACGGAACTCCCCCAGACCGGACCTTTGAATAACATCCATAGGATAATCCAGGTCGTTGATCACGCCGTCGCACTCGACCACACAGCTAGGGATGTACACTCGGTAGTTCATCGTGTAAGCCGCGTCAGCCGCAATGGCGTTGGCCTGCGCCCTGTCCAGCACCGTCACGCGAATACGATTAGGGCGAACTCGTAACACGTCGGTAACCGCCGGGTATTTGGTTTGCAGAGAGCCCGCTATGCCACGAAGGTCAAGGGCCTTGGTTCCGGGCATGAAAAAAACGCAGTACTCGCCCCGCCATGAGCTTGGGTACGCACGGGGACGTAACGGGGCCTGGCTCGCTGGCCTCTTTACTGCTGTATCAGCCGGGCCTTCTGAAGCCTTGCGCTTCCCTCCATCCCCTCTACCTTTTACAACCGAGAACCCCTTAAAACCAGGGGGATCTTCGTCCATTTCGCCTTCATCACTCATTACCACTGCCTTGACCGCCAATTGCCTACGGCCTCGCACTGCAGGATTATCTTTATTTTACTTATTTATTAGGGAAGGAAAGGGAACTTTTATACTCACCCAAAGATCACTCGGGGAAACAAAAGGACAGGACAGACGAACCAACGAATGTCCGCACAAAACAGACAGGACAAACGCTGAAGTAACACAACACGACAGTACCGGCATTCGCTTCGACCGAACCAACAATACATCAACGTACACTGTACGGGACACTGCAAGCTGGGACACTGACCCTTCTCTTATCGCCGAGACAAATTGTCGGCGGAGCGATCTGCTGATGCGACTGTTCCGTTCGGATGTTGGAGGCAGAGTTAAAAGTATTCAATTAATACGAGTTAAATTTTGCTGATTGCTTTGTGTTTGTGTATGTCAGGGCTTCGATGGTCATATGCACTGCATGCTTTAATTTCTTATATCTGTAATTGTTAAATCTAACTCATCCTGACTCAATAACCGTATATTAGTCAAGCCTGATTTTGCTAGCGCTATGCTTTCTATGATAGTTGAAATTTTCTCTGACAAATATTCAGAATTCATAAAAATATTAATTGAGTAAAGTCCCATTGAAGCGCTGTTGAATATAGTTATTGCCTTTTAAACGATAAACACTATTAGATGAACCAAATTAATGCTGTTGTATTTTTTCAGTTGGTGGGTAAACATACAACAAACATAGTTGGTACATGTACATAGGACAAATTCGGTGAGTCAAATAATACATTATATATATTTATGTAATTATTCTTGTCCGCCATTAATTAAGAAGAAACGATGTATGTGGAGGATTTGTGGAATAGGTGATAGGGATTGTGTACATGTTGTTTCTTACATTTATTGTTGATAGGGAAAATTTGAATTCTCTGATAAATCTCTTGTTGCAACTGGGGAACGTTTACAATTAATACGAGTTCATTTTTGCTGATTGCTTTGTGTGTGTGTATGTTAAGGCTTCGATGATAGTTTGCACTGCAAGCTTTAATTTCTTATCTCTGTAATTGTTAAATCTAACTCATCCTGACTCAATAACCGTATATTAGTTAAGCCTGATTTTGCTAGCGCTATGCTTTCTATGATAGTTGATATTTTCTCTGACAAATATTTAGAATTCATAAAAATATTAATTGAGTACAGTCCCATTGAAGCACTGTTCAATATAGTTATTGCCTTTTTAACGATAAACACTATTAGATGAACCAAATTAATGCTGTTGTATTTTTTCAGTTTGTGGGTAAACATACAACAAACATAGTTGGTACATGTACATAGGACAAATTCGGTGAGTCAAATAATACATTATATATTTATGTAATTATTCTTGTCCGCCATTAATTAAGAAGAAACGATGTATGTGGAGGATTTGTGGAATAGGTGATAGGGATTGTGTACATGTTGTTTCTTACATTCATTGTTGATAGGGAAAATTTGTATTCTCTGATAAATCTCTTGTTGCAACTGGGGAACGTTTATAATTAATACGAGTTCATTTTTGCTGATTGCTTTGTGTTTGTGTATGTTAGGGCTTCGATGACCGTATGCACTGCAAGCTTTAATATCTTATCTCTCTAATTGTTTGATATTTGTCAAGCCTGATTTTGCTAGCGCTATGCTTTCTATGATAGTTGATATTTTCTCTGACAAATATTTAGAATTCATAAAAATATTAATTGAGTACAGTCCCATTGAAGCACTGTTCAATATAGTTATTGCCTTTTTAACGATAAACACTATTAGATGAACCAAATTAATGCTGTTGTATTTTTTCAGTTTGTGGGTAAACATACAACAAACATAGTTGGTACATGTACATAGGACAAATTCGGTGAGTCAAATAATACATTATATATTTATGTAATTATTCTTGTCCGCCATTAATTAAGAAGAAACGATGTATGTGGAGGATTTGTGGAATAGGTGATAGGGATTGTGTACATGTTGTTTCTTACATTCATTGTTGATAGGGAAAATTTGAATTCTCTGATAAATCTCTTGTTGCAACTTGGGAACGTTTATAATTAATACGAGTTCATTTTTGCTGATTGCTTTGTGCGTGTGTATGTTAGGGCTTCGATGACCGTATGCACTGCAAGTTTTTATTTCTTATCTCTCTAATTGTTTGATATTTGTCAATCCTGATTTTGCTAGCGCTATGCTTTCTATGATAGTTGAAATTTTCTCTGACAAATATTCAGAATTCATAAAAATATTAATTGAGTAAAGTCCCATTGAAGCGCTGTTGAATATAGTTATTGCCTTGTTAACGATAAACACTATTAGATGAACCAAATTAATGCTGTTGTATTTTTTCAGTTGGTGGGTAAACATACAACAAACATAGTTGGTACATGTACATAGGACAAATTCGGTGAGTCATATAATACATTATATATATTTATGTAATTATTCTTGTCCGCCATTAATTAAGAAGAAACGATGTATGTGGAGGATTGATGGGATAGGTGATAGGGATTGTGTACATGTTTTTTCATACATTTATTGTTGATAGGGACAATTTGAATGTTCTGATAAATCTCTTGTTGCATCTGGGGTAAGTTTTATATTAATACGAGTTAATTTTTGCTGATTGCTTTGTGTTCGTGTATGTTAGGGCTTCGATGGTCATATGCACTGCAAGCTTTAATTTCTTATCTCTGTAATTGTTAAATCTAACTCATCCTGACTCAATAACCGTATATTAGTCAAGCCTGATTTTGCTAGCGCTATGCTTTCTATGATAGTTGAAATTTTCTCTGACAAATATTCAGAATTCATCTACTCCCTATATTAATTGCGCTTAGATGAAAACAAATGCGTAGACTAATGTTTACATTGGGCCCTCAATCGTTTTTGACACCGGCGCGAGCAAACAAAACACACAGCCAAGCGCACTGGCTCAATCGATCGTCGTCGGTTTTCGTCAGTTTTCAGGACTAAAAATATAGGAAAACACCTTAACAATAAAAAAGACGCACTTTTATCGCACTTACTAAATATATCTCTTCATGGAGATTACTGCCTTGCCGGCGAGAAAACAAAATACCCATATCCGCGCTGGCTCACTCGATCGTCGCTTGAAACAGACTTTAAAAATAAAAAAAAAGTTACACTTTCACTATTCCCATACTTACCTGCAGGTTTTCTTTATGATGATCACTACCTTCAAGGCAGTGCCTTGCCGGCGACTAAACACAACACACACAAATGCGTGTGCTGGCTCAATCGATCGTTCTTATCGATCACTTTATGCCAAGATCGCTTTATCACGCTATCACGTTATCTACTCCCTATATTAACTGCGCTTAAATCAAAACAATGCCAATGTTTACATTCGACCGTCGATCGTCGACCGTCGACCGTCGACCGTTTTTGACTAAACACACAGCCAATCGGTGATTTGGTCGGATCGATTGAATCGGTGATTATAATCAGTTTTCGGGACTGAATATATAGGAACCACCTTAATAATAAAAAAGACGCACTTAAACGCACCTTTACCTCACTTACTAAAAGCATTTCTTCAAGGTGAGTACTGCGTTGCCGGCGAGTAAACAAAACACACACATAAACAAAAAACATACATGAAAACACTTTAAAACATAAAAAAGACGTTCTTTCACGCACTATAACCATACTTACCTCAAGGTTTTCTTTATGATGATCAATGCCTCAAGGTTTTCTTTATGATGATCAATGCCTCGCCGGCGAGTAAACAAAACACACACATGTTCACTGGCTCACTCGACCGTCGGTTTTCGATTTTCTTTGATAATAAAAGAAATCACTTTCACGCACTGTTACCCTACTAAACTGAAGGTTACATTTATGCTACGCGTGAAACACAGTTCTACGGGCAGACCATAACTATCACTGCCTTGCCGGCGAGTAAACACAGCACACACACAAATGCACGTGCTGGCTCATTCGATCGTTCTAATCGATCACTTTATACCAAGATCGCGTTATCACGTTATCGATCGTTCTTATCGATCACTTTATGCCAAGATCACGTTATTACGTTACACTATTTAAAAATAACTGTTACGGATGATGACGATACGTATTTGTTCGTTGCTTCTTATCTCTTAACTTTTTTTCACTGTTCTTTAATATATTATCGCACGTTTGTCGAATTGCGAAAGATTTTTTTTTTTGACAACAGAACTTATCGTACCGCCGATTGTGGTTTTGAAATATTGTGGTGTTTTTAGTATCCGTTGAAATTAATTTTTTTCCTCTGTACTCTTCGTCATCACGACCAACCGTACATATTGAGTTCGACAGTTCAAGTTTTAGAAGTTCAGTAAGTTCGTTAACAGTAAGGCTAGCATTCGGCTAATTCTAAACTCGCTGCATCCGAGCTTCGGCTATTGTGTTCTTTGTGCATAAAAAGGCGCCCACGATGTTCGACGACGAGCAAGTAGAACGGAAACGGCAACGCAGGCGTCAGTCCTACGTCGATCTCAGGGCAGCCGAACGGGCGGTGCGCGTGGTGAAAGACCGGACACGGCGACTTTGGCAACGGCATTACACGACCGAGTCCACAGGGCAGCTGGAGCCGGAACAGGAGCCCGAGCAAGGGCCAACAGCAGAGCCGTCGATGGAGCCGGAACCTCCCGTACTGCCGCGCTCAGCATCAAAATCCGTTACAGCAAGGTCGCCAGTGTTGGTTGATAAGAAGGCAGGTTTAGGGGCCGATCGTTTCAACCTACTGCGGCTGAGAGGTAGAACATGGGACGTCCTGTTTTAGTGGCGACCACACGGGCCGGACATCTGCGACGCTTGCGAATTGCTCTCAGCTACCAATTGCGTCCATCCAACGGCAGGGTGCCTCCTACTGCCGCCTGGCCGGCCATGCGATCAATTCGGAGCTTAGCTTTGGCCTACCGAAACTGGCATGATCTACTGCAACTCGGGGCAAGTCGTGCGCCCAGCCTTCGAGGAACCGCCGTCCGAATTGACCGCACTGTTCGATAGGGCCGCGTTTATGAACAACATTTGCCGTTACTACAGTACGATTGCGTTTACATCAATGGGAGCCTCGGTGAAAGCAGGTGATCAGGAACGGAAGGAGACCTGGCTGTACGGAGAAAAAGGGGCTGCTGGGTGTTCCACACAACACAAAGTCGTATATCGAAATATAGATTGCACCGTATGAGATGTTAGTTGCAGTTAGTAGAATAGCAGCAGGCCAACTCCGATGCAAGGGCATTAATACTATGTTCCGTTTATGTTCTAGCAGATTCAGTCAAGCAACACAGTCATGCTGCCATCGAACGCACCAAGTATACGATCATGGATTACCCAGCCCTTTGCAGCCTTTTACTGACGATCACGCTTCCGATGTGCGATCATTTTAGTCAAACTATAGTTATATGCCAAGGAAAGGGCACACCAGCACTCCGCACCATAGAAGAGGAATACGTAATGTAAACGCATGTGTGCAAAGGTGTGACTCGCAAGAGAAGTGATGTACGAGATGCAACCGGGAGAATAGCTCTCTTTTTGTGCGGACCGCCACGGAGTAAAGACCTCATCGAGCCTCGACTCATCATTCTATATTTCCTCATCTATGAGTACTATGAATTATATCATGCTAGCTATATATATATTTTTTAGATGGTGAAAATATGCTGCGATCCACGCGTATGCCATAACCGTGTGGCACGTGATGGCGTGATGGGAATCCCCACGAAGTGAAAAATCCCAAACGCAATCAACAAAACACCAAAAAAATCAAACAAAATCAAAATCAAAATTATAAGTTTAAAACATTGAGAATTCATTTCTTTCAATGTATTTCTTATTGATAGTTCATAAAACTTGAACCTGTGAGACCAGGGGTCTGGGAGCGCCAGGATACCTGGCTACAAAAAACTAGTAAAAATATTAATTGAGTACAGTCCCATTGAAGCGCTATTCAATATACTTATTGCCTATTTAACGATAAACACTATTAGATGAACCAAATTAATGCTGTTGTATTTTTTCAGTTGGTGGGTAAACATACAACAAACATAGTTGGTACATGTACATAGGACAAATTCGGTGAGTCATATAATACATTATATATATTTATGTAATTATTCTTGTCCGCCATTAATTAAGAAGAAACGATGTATGTGGAGGATTTGTGGAATAGGTGATAGGGATTGTGTACATGTTGTTTCTTACATTTATTGTTGATAGGGAAAATTTGAATGTTCTGATAAATCTCTTGTTGCAACTGGGGAACGTTTAAAATTAATACGAGTTCATTTTTGCTGATTGCTTTGTGTGTGTGTATGTTAGAGCTTCGGTGATAGTATGCACTGCAAGCTTTAATTTCTTATCTCTGTAATTGTTAAATCTAACTCATCCTGACTCAATAACCGTATATTTGTCAAGCCTGATTTTGCTATAGGGGAATGATAGGGAAAATTTGAATTCTCTGATAAATCTCTTGTTGCATCTGGGGAAAGTTTACAATTAATACGAGTTCATTTTTGCTGATTGCTTTGTGTGTGTGTATGTTAGGGCTTCGATGATAGTATGCACTGCAAGCTTTAATTTCTTATCTCTGTAATTGTTAAATCTAACTCATCCTGACTCAATAACCGTATATTTGTCAAGCCTGATTTTGCTATAGGGGAATGATAGGGAAAATTTGAATTCTCTGATAAATCTCTTGTTGCATCTGGGGAAAGTTTACAATTAATACGAGTTAATTTTTGCTGATTGCTTTGTGTGTGTGTATGTTAGGGCTTCGATGGTCATATGCACTGCAAGCTTTAATTTCTTATATCTGTAATTGTTAAATCTTCTTCTTCTTCTATTCAGCGAGTTGGAATATATCCTCCTAGGTATTGTCGGGCTTTATGTCCTCTTTTACCTACTCAGAGGCGTACCAGCTCTGATTGAAGCCTTTCGACTTTACGTCATCTGGCTGACAGATTATTGTTTTGGTTTGGTTGGTCGGTGTTAAGGTTTTTATACGCTTTGGCTGGTTCGTTTGGGTGGCCGGTGTCACGGTTTTTATACACTTGGTTAAGGTAGGTAGCTGTGGTCGGTTGGTGATGCGTGTGTAGGTCGGCTGGAGGGGTAAACTATAGCTCTATTTTTTGTTGTCTAATAAACCTGGTTATTGCTTTGATTGTGCTGCCCGATTTTTCTTTCCATTTAGCTTTCAGTGCAGAGAATTTTACTGTTGGTGGTCTGTTGTAGTTCCTACATTCGAATGTTCGGTGTCTGCCTGTGTCCGGTTCCTGGCAGGTTGAGCAGTTGCCGTCTTGTTCGATCTTCATGACTGTTAGCCAGTACTTGGATAGGTCGTGTCCAGCCAAAAGTTTGTTTGTGGTTTTTATTTCGTCCGCTGTGAGTGGTATGTCCTGGTGCCATGTGGTTGTTTCGAAGTTTGGTTGGAACTCCATGAACTTCTTGCCCTTTTCTTGTCCTATTTTCTGGTACCATTGTTTCGTGTTTAGTACCATGGTTTCTCTTGCTCTGTTTGCTATGTCCGTGATTCTGAGTTTGTTGTTGATAGTTTTGTTGCACGTAGTACCTCTTTTGGCCAGCTCGTCGGCTCTTTCGTTCCCAGCGATTCCGCAGTGGGCCGGTATCCATCTTATCTCGGCCTTCAAGTTGGTCCCTAGTTTTAGGATGTTGTAGATGTTGGTTTCTATGTGGGGTTTATATTGGTTCTCTTCTATGGTATGGCATGCTGCCAGGCTGTCTGTGTAGATGACTGGTTGTTGTATGTTGTTTTGCTGTGCTGTTTCTAGTGCCGTTTCTATTGCTTTAAGTTCTATTGAGGTTATTCCCGTGTTGTTGGCTAGTTAAAGTTTTATTGCCCAGTATTTGGTTTTGTCGTTGTGTAGCCGGATGTATATGCCGATTCCACTGCCTTCTTCTGTCCTACTGCCGTCCGTGTAGATTGTTGGTCTTTTTGTCCTTGTTTTTGCTATTTCTTGCATGTATTTGATGACCATTGCTTTCCGCTCTAGGGGGTTCATTGGACTTTCTCTGCAGCTTTTGTAAATTACTGGTAACCGTTCGTCTATGTCGTTAGCTGTGGCTCCCGTCATATTATCAAACATGTCTCTGTGCTTATCATATATCTGTTCGATGTACGACATTCTTCGTTTGTTTTTGTTTTGTAAAGCGAGTTGTTCTAACTGGGTCCTGTTGGCGGTGGAGAAGGTTAAGTTCTTAGCAAGTTCCTTTGTTGCCACAAATTCTGCTCTGATGTGCAGGGGGATTTCTGCGTTGATGGCCATGAGTGTGTTGATTGGGGTGGTTTTGGTGCATCCGGATACCTTCCGTAGGGATTGGTTTATAATTGAATTCATCGAGCTGAAGGCTTTTTGTTTATTGTTACGGTAGTAGGAGGCGCCGTGCTCCAGCGTGCTCCTTATTGTGGCTCTGTGTACCGCGATCGTCTTGTTTGGGTGTAGCTGGTTTTTTCTGTTGCAAATTCGTTTGATGATGTTTAGCTTGTTCATGGCCTTGCTTTTCAGGTTTTCTATCTGTTTGCGGAAGGTGAGCTTGTGGTCTAGCCACGTTCCGAGGTATTTGTATGCTTGAACTTGTTCTATCTGTTTGTTGTCGATTTTTATGGTAGCTGTGATGATGCCGGGGCCAAAGCACATGATTTTCGTTTTTTCTGTGTTTAAGGGTAGGTGTAGTCTCTTGGCCTCGTCTTTAAACGTGTCTATTGCTTCTTGTAGTTTGTGTTGAACCTCGTGCTTGGTGGTGCCGGTTACTGTGATGACGAAGTCGTCCGCGTACTGTATGGTTTTGGCATGTGTATGTCTCATTTTAGCGTGAATTCCTGCTGTATATATGTTAAACAGTGTCGGGGATAGTACGTCGCCTTGGGGCAGCCCATCCGACACTAGTTTCCTGATCGTGGTCCCCTCCGTTTCGATCTCTACTGTCCGGTTATATAGGACCGCCGCTATCCAGCGGGTGATTGCCAGTGGCGTGTTTCCGGTTTCTAATATATTGATAAGGTCGTCGGTTCGGACGTTGTTGTATGCGTTAGTGAGGTCTATGAAAGCTGCGCCTGTTATGATGTTGTGGTTGGTGTTGTTGATGATCTCCGTGGTGATGTAGTTGAGGCTCTGGTGAATAGATCTATTGGCTCTGAAACCGAATGAAAAGTCCGGTATGATGTTATTGACTGTACAGTGTTTTTCAAGTTTCCTCAGTACCGCTGTGTTGATGACTTTAGTTAGGGTGGGGATTAGAGCGATCGGTCTGTAGTTGTCGGGGGTGGTCGGGTCCTTGTTTGGCTTAAGTATCGCAATGATCTTTGCTTTTTTAAGATTTTTATGTACCTTGCCTTTCTGCCACATTTCGTTTGCAAGCTGTATGAGCCTTACTGTGGTGTCTGTGTTGAGTCCTTTGAGAATGTGGTACGAAATATGGTCGTGTCCCGGGGCGCTGTTTTTCTTTTTTAGCAAGATCCTCCTCCACGTCCTTATGTTTAGTATGTCTTCCTGGGGTCTCAGTCCCTGGTATATGTGTTTTCTGCTTTTGCGGTTTCTTGGGAAGTTGTTTTGTAGGAATTTCCGGGCGATGTCTTTGTCTGCGTGTACGAGGTTAGTCTCTTTTTTGTTTGTGGTTGTCTTGCCCTCTAGGTTGTTTATTAGTCTCCATAGTTCCTTTGTATTGGAGTCGGCATCTATGTTTTTTAGAGCTTCCTCGTATCTATGTATTCTGTTTTCCCGCTTTTTTAGTCTAAACTTCGCCAGGCTCTTTTTGTACGCGATCTGGTTTTCTTCTGTTCGATTATTATTGAACGTGCTTCTTGCCTTGTTCTTTTGGTGCCACGCTTTTTCCACCGTGTGGTCCCACCAGATTTTCAATGGTCGGCGTATCGGTTGTCTATTTGATTTTATAATTTGAGTGATTCGTGTTGTGACCTGATTTAATGTCGTGCACGTGTTTGTGTTGATCTTTTGCAGTTCTATTGCGATTTTTTTGTGGTCTAGCCGTGTTTCTTTGTGTTGTCTTTTTGGTCCTTCTATTGTTGTGATTATGGTTTTGTGGTTAGTCGCGCCTGTGTGAGTGTCCAGAACTGTCCTCGAGCTTGATCCTGCTATGTCTTCCGAAATAGCGGAAAGGTCTATAGCCGAGCTACGTTTCTGTCTGTCCGTTGGTATAAAGGTATGTTCATTGTTATGAAGCAGCAGGAAGTGTGACTCGTTGATTGCCTCAGCGAGCATCTTCCCTTTTGCGTCGTCCCAGTCATTTCCCCACATGGTGTGGTGAGCGTTGAGGTCGGCGGCTATGACAGTTCTGGTCGAATGTCTTTTTTCATTGAAAATTGAGTTTATTATCTGTCCTAGTGTGTCTGTGGGGGTTCTTGGGGCTGCGTAAATGGCTATGATATTCATTTTGGGTTGGATGAGGCGGACGTTTGTGATCTGTGTGTGTTCAGAGCTGTAGTTGTGTTTGTCTTGTATTTTATGTTGTTTTTTATATAGATGCACGTGCCGCCGTAACCGTCTTCTCTGTCTGTCCTGACTATGTCATATCCGGGGATGGCGTATGTCCTCCGGGGGTCTCCGTCTGAGAGCCAAGTCTCCAACACGCACGCAACGGTGATGTCCCCGGCACTCAGTTGTCTTCCAAGCTCTTCTTTGTTTTTTGGCACGCTGCTTATGTTAGTTTGCAGGATGGTTATCTTCCCTGCGTCCGTCATTTTGTTGGCTTTTCTCTTATTTTCTGTTTCTGTTTGTTTGTTTGTTTGTTCTTTTTTTTATTTTTTTTTGTTTTTGTTTTTTTTGTTTTTTTTTTAATACGTCTGGGTTATGGGTCTTCTATCAACTCGACGCTTTGATTTCTGCTGCTGGGGGTACTGGAGTTTTTGGTGCGCGGTCTACCTCTGCCGCGCTTGGCCGCCTCTGCAGTTTCGGTGGTACCTTCGACTGGGAAAGGGCATCGTCTCGCCAATTTTGCGCGCAGTTCTGTGAGGTCCAGAGAGGCCGTATCCATTTCCTCCGATTGTGTTGATTGCGTTATTGGTGTTTGTTGTGTTGATGTTTGTTGTATTGATGTTTGTTGTGTTGATGTTTGTTGTGTTGCTGTTTGTTGTGTTACTGTTTGTTGTGTGGATGTTTGTCGTGTTGGTGGCTGTTGTGTTAGTGGCTGTTGTGTTGGTGGTTGTTGTGCTGGTGGCTGCTGTGTTGTTGTCTTTTGTGTTGGTGTCAGTGTAGTAGGATTTGATGTTGTTGGTCTTTGGTTAGTGTCTATATAGGCTGATGGGTTGCTCTGTCGTGCTACCGTTGTGGTAGCCGTGGTCTGTGTTGTGCGTAAGTGTGCTCCCATCAGCATCCCGGCGTAGCTGCCTGGATTGGTCAGCCTTGCCTGGGTGCCCCCCTCCCTGGCTTGGGAGCATGACTTTCCCGGGTGGGTCGTGGTACCGCAGAAACGGCAGGTCTTTTGTCCTGGGTGTGCTACGTACGCTCTTCCCCCGTTGTAGCCCAGCCCATGAAGGGTTTGTGGGATCTCCTCCTTGATTGCCATTACGGCGATGACCAGTCCCGTTGCTGCGTTATATCATGCTAGCTATATATATATTTTTTAGATGGTGAAAATATGCTGCGATCCACGCGTATGCCATAACCGTGTGGCACGTGATGGCGTGATGGGAATCCCCACGAAGTGAAAAATCCCAAACGCAATCAACAAAACACCAAAAAAATCAAACAAAATCAAAATCAAAATTATAAGTTTAAAACATTGAGAATTCATTTCTTTCAATGTATTTCTTATTGATAGTTCATAAAACTTGAACCTGTGAGACCAGGGGTCTGGGAGCGCCAGGATACCTGGCTACAAAAAACTAGTAAAAATATTAATTGAGTACAGTCCCATTGAAGCGCTGTTCAATATACTTATTGCCTTTTTAACGATAAACACTATTAGATGAACCAAATTAATGCTGTTGTATTTTTTCAGTTGGTGGGTAAACATACAACAAACATAGTTGGTACATGTACATAGGACAAATTCGGTGAGTCATATAATACATTATATATATTTATGTAATTATTCTTGTCCGCCATTAATTAAGAAGAAACGATGTATGTGGAGGATTTGTGGAATAGGTGATAGGGATTGTGTACATGTTGTTTCTTACATTTATTGTTGATAGGGAAAATTTGAATGTTCTGATAAATCTCTTGTTGCAACTGGGGAACGTTTACAATTAATACGAGTTCATTTTTGCTGATTGCTTTGTGTGTGTGTATGTTAGGGCTTCGATGATAGTATGCACTGCAAGCTTTAATTTCTTATCTCTGTAATTGTTAAATCTAACTCATCCTGACTCAATAACCGTATATTTGTCAAGCCTGATTTTGCTATAGGGGAATGATAGGGAAAATTTGAATTCTCTGATAAATCTCTTGTTGCATCTGGGGAAAGTTTACAATTAATACGAGTTAATTTTTGCTGATTGCTTTGTGTGTGTGTATGTTAGGGCTTCGATGGTCATATGCACTGCAAGCTTTAATTTCTTATATCTGTAATTGTTAAATCTTCTTCTTCTTCTATTCAGCGAGTTGGAATATATCCTCCTAGGTATTGTCGGGCTTTATGTCCTCTTTTACCTACTCAGAGGCGTACCAGCTCTGATTGAAGCCTTTCGACTTTACGTCATCTGGCTGACAGATTATTGTTTTGGTTTGGTTGGTCGGTGTTAAGGTTTTTATACGCTTTGGCTGGTTCGTTTGGGTGGCCGGTGTCACGGTTTTTATACACTTGGTTAAGGTAGGTAGCTGTGGTCGGTTGGTGATGCGTGTGTAGGTCGGCTGGAGGGGTAAACTATAGCTCTATTTTTTGTTGTCTAATAAACCTGGTTATTGCTTTGATTGTGCTGCCCGATTTTTCTTTCCATTTAGCTTTCAGTGCAGAGAATTTTACTGTTGGTGGTCTGTTGTAGTTCCTACATTCGAATGTTCGGTGTCTGCCTGTGTCCGGTTCCTGGCAGGTTGAGCAGTTGCCGTCTTGTTCGATCTTCATGACTGTTAGCCAGTACTTGGATAGGTCGTGTCCAGCCAAAAGTTTGTTTGTGGTTTTTATTTCGTCCGCTGTGAGTGGTATGTCCTGGTGCCATGTGGTTGTTTCGAAGTTTGGTTGGAACTCCATGAACTTCTTGCCCTTTTCTTGTCCTATTTTCTGGTACCATTGTTTCGTGTTTAGTACCATGGTTTCTCTTGCTCTGTTTGCTATGTCCGTGATTCTGAGTTTGTTGTTGATAGTTTTGTTGCACGTAGTACCTCTTTTGGCCAGCTCGTCGGCTCTTTCGTTCCCAGCGATTCCGCAGTGGGCCGGTATCCATCTTATCTCGGCCTTCAAGTTGGTCCCTAGTTTTAGGATGTTGTAGATGTTGGTTTCTATGTGGGGTTTATATTGGTTCTCTTCTATGGTATGGCATGCTGCCAGGCTGTCTGTGTAGATGACTGGTTGTTGTATGTTGTTTTGCTGTGCTGTTTCTAGTGCCGTTTCTATTGCTTTAAGTTCTATTGAGGTTATTCCCGTGTTGTTGGCTAGTTAAAGTTTTATTGCCCAGTATTTGGTTTTGTCGTTGTGTAGCCGGATGTATATGCCGATTCCACTGCCTTCTTCTGTCCTACTGCCGTCCGTGTAGATTGTTGGTCTTTTTGTCCTTGTTTTTGCTATTTCTTGCATGTATTTGATGACCATTGCTTTCCGCTCTAGGGGGTTCATTGGACTTTCTCTGCAGCTTTTGTAAATTACTGGTAACCGTTCGTCTATGTCGTTAGCTGTGGCTCCCGTCATATTATCAAACATGTCTCTGTGCTTATCATATATCTGTTCGATGTACGACATTCTTCGTTTGTTTTTGTTTTGTAAAGCGAGTTGTTCTAACTGGGTCCTGTTGGCGGTGGAGAAGGTTAAGTTCTTAGCAAGTTCCTTTGTTGCCACAAATTCTGCTCTGATGTGCAGGGGGATTTCTGCGTTGATGGCCATGAGTGTGTTGATTGGGGTGGTTTTGGTGCATCCGGATACCTTCCGTAGGGATTGGTTTATAATTGAATTCATCGAGCTGAAGGCTTTTTGTTTATTGTTACGGTAGTAGGAGGCGCCGTGCTCCAGCGTGCTCCTTATTGTGGCTCTGTGTACCGCGATCGTCTTGTTTGGGTGTAGCTGGTTTTTTCTGTTGCAAATTCGTTTGATGATGTTTAGCTTGTTCATGGCCTTGCTTTTCAGGTTTTCTATCTGTTTGCGGAAGGTGAGCTTGTGGTCTAGCCACGTTCCGAGGTATTTGTATGCTTGAACTTGTTCTATCTGTTTGTTGTCGATTTTTATGGTAGCTGTGATGATGCCGGGGCCAAAGCACATGATTTTCGTTTTTTCTGTGTTTAAGGGTAGGTGTAGTCTCTTGGCCTCGTCTTTAAACGTGTCTATTGCTTCTTGTAGTTTGTGTTGAACCTCGTGCTTGGTGGTGCCGGTTACTGTGATGACGAAGTCGTCCGCGTACTGTATGGTTTTGGCATGTGTATGTCTCATTTTAGCGTGAATTCCTGCTGTATATATGTTAAACAGTGTCGGGGATAGTACGTCGCCTTGGGGCAGCCCATCCGACACTAGTTTCCTGATCGTGGTCCCCTCCGTTTCGATCTCTACTGTCCGGTTATATAGGACCGCCGCTATCCAGCGGGTGATTGCCAGTGGCGTGTTTCCGGTTTCTAATATATTGATAAGGTCGTCGGTTCGGACGTTGTTGTATGCGTTAGTGAGGTCTATGAAAGCTGCGCCTGTTATGATGTTGTGGTTGGTGTTGTTGATGATCTCCGTGGTGATGTAGTTGAGGCTCTGGTGAATAGATCTATTGGCTCTGAAACCGAATGAAAAGTCCGGTATGATGTTATTGACTGTACAGTGTTTTTCAAGTTTCCTCAGTACCGCTGTGTTGATGACTTTAGTTAGGGTGGGGATTAGAGCGATCGGTCTGTAGTTGTCGGGGGTGGTCGGGTCCTTGTTTGGCTTAAGTATCGCAATGATCTTTGCTTTTTTAAGATTTTTATGTACCTTGCCTTTCTGCCACATTTCGTTTGCAAGCTGTATGAGCCTTACTGTGGTGTCTGTGTTGAGTCCTTTGAGAATGTGGTACGAAATATGGTCGTGTCCCGGGGCGCTGTTTTTCTTTTTTAGCAAGATCCTCCTCCACGTCCTTATGTTTAGTATGTCTTCCTGGGGTCTCAGTCCCTGGTATATGTGTTTTCTGCTTTTGCGGTTTCTTGGGAAGTTGTTTTGTAGGAAATTCCGGGCGATGTCTTTGTCTGCGTGTACGAGGTTAGTCTCTTTTTTGTTTGTGGTTGTCTTGCCCTCTAGGTTGTTTATTAGTCTCCATAGTTCCTTTGTATTGGAGTCGGCATCTATGTTTTTTAGAGCTTCCTCGTATCTATGTATTCTGTTTTCCCGCTTTTTTAGTCTAAACTTCGCCAGGCTCTTTTTGTACGCGATCTGGTTTTCTTCTGTTCGATTATTATTGAACGTGCTTCTTGCCTTGTTCTTTTGGTGCCACGCTTTTTCCACCGTGTGGTCCCACCAGATTTTCAATGGTCGGCGTATCGGTTGTCTATTTGATTTTATAATTTGAGTGATTCGTGTTGTGACCTGATTTAATGTCGTGCACGTGTTTGTGTTGATCTTTTGCAGTTCTATTGCGATTTTTTTGTGGTCTAGCCGTGTTTCTTTGTGTTGTCTTTTTGGTCCTTCTATTGTTGTGATTATGGTTTTGTGGTTAGTCGCGCCTGTGTGAGTGTCCAGAACTGTCCTCGAGCTTGATCCTGCTATGTCTTCCGAAATAGCGGAAAGGTCTATAGCCGAGCTACGTTTCTGTCTGTCCGTTGGTATAAAGGTATGTTCATTGTTATGAAGCAGCAGGAAGTGTGACTCGTTGATTGCCTCAGCGAGCATCTTCCCTTTTGCGTCGTCCCAGTCATTTCCCCACATGGTGTGGTGAGGTCGGCGGCTATGACAGTTCTGGTCGAATGTCTTTTTTCATTGAAAATTGAGTTTATTATCTGTCCTAGTGTGTCTGTGGGGGTTCTTGGGGCTGCGTAAATGGCTATGATATTCATTTTGGGTTGGATGAGGCGGACGTTTGTGATCTGTGTGTGTTCAGAGCTGTAGTTGTGTTTGTCTTGTATTTTATGTTGTTTTTTATATAGATGCACGTGCCGCCGTAACCGTCTTCTCTGTCTGTCCTGACTATGTCATATCCGGGGATGGCGTATGTCCTCCGGGGGTCTCCGTCTGAGAGCCAAGTCTCCAACACGCACGCAACGGTGATGTCCCCGGCACTCAGTTGTCTTCCAAGCTCTTCTTTGTTTTTTGGCACGCTGCTTATGTTAGTTTGCAGGATGGTTATCTTCCCTGCGTCCGTCATTTTGTTGGCTTTTCTCTTATTTTCTGTTTCTGTTTGTTTGTTTGTTTGTTCTTTTTTTTTATTTTTTTTTGTTTTTGTTTTTTTTGTTTTTTTTTTAATACGTCTGGGTTATGGGTCTTCTATCAACTCGACGCTTTGATTTCTGCTGCTGGGGGTACTGGAGTTTTTGGTGCGCGGTCTACCTCTGCCGCGCTTGGCCGCCTCTGCAGTTTCGGTGGTACCTTCGACTGGGAAAGGGCATCGTCTCGCCAATTTTGCGCGCAGTTCTGTGAGGTCCAGAGAGGCCGTATCCATTTCCTCCGATTGTGTTGATTGCGTTATTGGTGTTTGTTGTGTTGATGTTTGTTGTATTGATGTTTGTTGTGTTGATGTTTGTTGTGTTGCTGTTTGTTGTGTTACTGTTTGTTGTGTGGATGTTTGTCGTGTTGGTGGCTGTTGTGTTAGTGGCTGTTGTGTTGGTGGTTGTTGTGCTGGTGGCTGCTGTGTTGTTGTCTTTTGTGTTGGTGTCAGTGTAGTAGGATTTGATGTTGTTGGTCTTTGGTTAGTGTCTATATAGGCTGATGGGTTGCTCTGTCGTGCTACCGTTGTGGTAGCCGTGGTCTGTGTTGTGCGTAAGTGTGCTCCCATCAGCATCCCGGCGTAGCTGCCTGGATTGGTCAGCCTTGCCTGGGTGCCCCCCTCCCTGGCTTGGGAGCATGACTTTCCCGGGTGGGTCGTGGTACCGCAGAAACGGCAGGTCTTTTGTCCTGGGTGTGCTACGTACGCTCTTCCCCCGTTGTAGCCCAGCCCATGAAGGGTTTGTGGGATCTCCTCCTTGATTGCCATTACGGCGATGACCAGTCCCGTTGCTGCGTTATATCATGCTAGCTATATATATATTTTTTAGATGGTGAAAATATGCTGCGATCCACGCGTATGCCATAACCGTGTGGCACGTGATGGCGTGATGGGAATCCCCACGAAGTGAAAAATCCCAAACGCAATCAACAAAACACCAAAAAAATCAAACAAAATCAAAATCAAAATTATAAGTTTAAAACATTGAGAATTCATTTCTTTCAATGTATTTCTTATTGATAGTTCATAAAACTTGAACCTGTGAGACCAGGGGTCTGGGAGCGCCAGGATACCTGGCTACAAAAAACTAGTAAAAATATTAATTGAGTACAGTCCCATTGAAGCGCTGTTCAATATACTTATTGCCTTTTTAACGATAAACACTATTAGATGAACCAAATTAATGCTGTTGTATTTTTTCAGTTGGTGGGTAAACATACAACAAACATAGTTGGTACATGTACATAGGACAAATTCGGTGAGTCATATAATACATTATATATATTTATGTAATTATTCTTGTCCGCCATTAATTAAGAAGAAACGATGTATGTGGAGGATTTGTGGAATAGGTGATAGGGATTGTGTACATGTTGTTTCTTACATTTATTGTTGATAGGGAAAATTTGAATGTTCTGATAAATCTCTTGTTGCAACTGGGGAACGTTTACAATTAATACGAGTTCATTTTTGCTGATTGCTTTGTGTGTGTGTATGTTAGGGCTTCGATGATAGTATGCACTGCAAGCTTTAATTTCTTATCTCTGTAATTGTTAAATCTAACTCATCCTGACTCAATAACCGTATATTTGTCAAGCCTGATTTTGCTATAGGGGAATGATAGGGAAAATTTGAATTCTCTGATAAATCTCTTGTTGCATCTGGGGAAAGTTTACAATTAATACGAGTTAATTTTTGCTGATTGCTTTGTGTGTGTGTATGTTAGGGCTTCGATGGTCATATGCACTGCAAGCTTTAATTTCTTATATCTGTAATTGTTAAATCTTCTTCTATTCAGCGAGTTGGAATATATCCTCCTAGGTATTGTCGGGCTTTATGTCCTCTTTTACCTACTCAGAGGCGTACCAGCTCTGATTGAAGCCTTTCGACTTTACGTCATCTGGCTGACAGATTATTGTTTTGGTTTGGTTGGTCGGTGTTAAGGTTTTTATACGCTTTGGCTGGTTCGTTTGGGTGGCCGGTGTCACGGTTTTTATACACTTGGTTAAGGTAGGTAGCTGTGGTCGGTTGGTGATGCGTGTGTAGGTCGGCTGGAGGGGTAAACTATAGCTCTATTTTTTGTTGTCTAATAAACCTGGTTATTGCTTTGATTGTGCTGCCCGATTTTTCTTTCCATTTAGCTTTCAGTGCAGAGAATTTTACTGTTGGTGGTCTGTTGTAGTTCCTACATTCGAATGTTCGGTGTCTGCCTGTGTCCGGTTCCTGGCAGGTTGAGCAGTTGCCGTCTTGTTCGATCTTCATGACTGTTAGCCAGTACTTGGATAGGTCGTGTCCAGCCAAAAGTTTGTTTGTGGTTTTTATTTCGTCCGCTGTGAGTGGTATGTCCTGGTGCCATGTGGTTGTTTCGAAGTTTGGTTGGAACTCCATGAACTTCTTGCCCTTTTCTTGTCCTATTTTCTGGTACCATTGTTTCGTGTTTAGTACCATGGTTTCTCTTGCTCTGTTTGCTATGTCCGTGATTCTGAGTTTGTTGTTGATAGTTTTGTTGCACGTAGTACCTCTTTTGGCCAGCTCGTCGGCTCTTTCGTTCCCAGCGATTCCGCAGTGGGCCGGTATCCATCTTATCTCGGCCTTCAAGTTGGTCCCTAGTTTTAGGATGTTGTAGATGTTGGTTTCTATGTGGGGTTTATATTGGTTCTCTTCTATGGTATGGCATGCTGCCAGGCTGTCTGTGTAGATGACTGGTTGTTGTATGTTGTTTTGCTGTGCTGTTTCTAGTGCCGTTTCTATTGCTTTAAGTTCTATTGAGGTTATTCCCGTGTTGTTGGCTAGTTAAAGTTTTATTGCCCAGTATTTGGTTTTGTCGTTGTGTAGCCGGATGTATATGCCGATTCCACTGCCTTCTTCTGTCCTACTGCCGTCCGTGTAGATTGTTGGTCTTTTTGTCCTTGTTTTTGCTATTTCTTGCATGTATTTGATGACCATTGCTTTCCGCTCTAGGGGGTTCATTGGACTTTCTCTGCAGCTTTTGTAAATTACTGGTAACCGTTCGTCTATGTCGTTAGCTGTGGCTCCCGTCATATTATCAAACATGTCTCTGTGCTTATCATATATCTGTTCGATGTACGACATTCTTCGTTTGTTTTTGTTTTGTAAAGCGAGTTGTTCTAACTGGGTCCTGTTGGCGGTGGAGAAGGTTAAGTTCTTAGCAAGTTCCTTTGTTGCCACAAATTCTGCTCTGATGTGCAGGGGGATTTCTGCGTTGATGGCCATGAGTGTGTTGATTGGGGTGGTTTTGGTGCATCCGGATACCTTCCGTAGGGATTGGTTTATAATTGAATTCATCGAGCTGAAGGCTTTTTGTTTATTGTTACGGTAGTAGGAGGCGCCGTGCTCCAGCGTGCTCCTTATTGTGGCTCTGTGTACCGCGATCGTCTTGTTTGGGTGTAGCTGGTTTTTTCTGTTGCAAATTCGTTTGATGATGTTTAGCTTGTTCATGGCCTTGCTTTTCAGGTTTTCTATCTGTTTGCGGAAGGTGAGCTTGTGGTCTAGCCACGTTCCGAGGTATTTGTATGCTTGAACTTGTTCTATCTGTTTGTTGTCGATTTTTATGGTAGCTGTGATGATGCCGGGGCCAAAGCACATGATTTTCGTTTTTTCTGTGTTTAAGGGTAGGTGTAGTCTCTTGGCCTCGTCTTTAAACGTGTCTATTGCTTCTTGTAGTTTGTGTTGAACCTCGTGCTTGGTGGTGCCGGTTACTGTGATGACGAAGTCGTCCGCATACTGTATGGTTTTGGCATGTGTATGTCTCATTTTAGCGTGAATTCCTGCTGTATATATGTTAAACAGTGTCGGGGATAGTACGTCGCCTTGGGGCAGCCCATCCGACACTAGTTTCCTGATCGTGGTCCCCTCCGTTTCGATCTCTACTGTCCGGTTATATAGGACCGCCGCTATCCAGCGGGTGATTGCCAGTGGCGTGTTTCCGGTTTCTAATATATTGATAAGGTCGTCGGTTCGGACGTTGTTGTATGCGTTAGTGAGGTCTATGAAAGCTGCGCCTGTTATGATGTTGTGGTTGGTGTTGTTGATGATCTCCGTGGTGATGTAGTTGAGGCTCTGGTGAATAGATCTATTGGCTCTGAAACCGAATGAAAAGTCCGGTATGATGTTATTGACTGTACAGTGTTTTTCAAGTTTCCTCAGTACCGCTGTGTTGATGACTTTAGTTAGGGTGGGGATTAGAGCGATCGGTCTGTAGTTGTCGGGGGTGGTCGGGTCCTTGTTTGGCTTAAGTATCGCAATGATCTTTGCTTTTTTAAGATTTTTATGTACCTTGCCTTTCTGCCACATTTCGTTTGCAAGCTGTATGAGCCTTACTGTGGTGTCTGTGTTGAGTCCTTTGAGAATGTGGTACGAAATATGGTCGTGTCCCGGGGCGCTGTTTTTCTTTTTTAGCAAGATCCTCCTCCACGTCCTTATGTTTAGTATGTCTTCCTGGGGTCTCAGTCCCTGGTATATGTGTTTTCTGCTTTTGCGGTTTCTTGGGAAGTTGTTTTGTAGGAAATTCCGGGCGATGTCTTTGTCTGCGTGTACGAGGTTAGTCTCTTTTTTGTTTGTGGTTGTCTTGCCCTCTAGGTTGTTTATTAGTCTCCATAGTTCCTTTGTATTGGAGTCGGCATCTATGTTTTTTAGAGCTTCCTCGTATCTATGTATTCTGTTTTCCCGCTTTTTTAGTCTAAACTTCGCCAGGCTCTTTTTGTACGCGATCTGGTTTTCTTCTGTTCGATTATTATTGAACGTGCTTCTTGCCTTGTTCTTTTGGTGCCACGCTTTTTCCACCGTGTGGTCCCACCAGATTTTCAATGGTCGGCGTATCGGTTGTCTATTTGATTTTATAATTTGAGTGATTCGTGTTGTGACCTGATTTAATGTCGTGCACGTGTTTGTGTTGATCTTTTGCAGTTCTATTGCGATTTTTTTGTGGTCTAGCCGTGTTTCTTTGTGTTGTCTTTTTGGTCCTTCTATTGTTGTGATTATGGTTTTGTGGTTAGTCGCGCCTGTGTGAGTGTCCAGAACTGTCCTCGAGCTTGATCCTGCTATGTCTTCCGAAATAGCGGAAAGGTCTATAGCCGAGCTACGTTTCTGTCTGTCCGTTGGTATAAAGGTATGTTCATTGTTATGAAGCAGCAGGAAGTGTGACTCGTTGATTGCCTCAGCGAGCATCTTCCCTTTTGCGTCGTCCCAGTCATTTCCCCACATGGTGTGGTGAGGTCGGCGGCTATGACAGTTCTGGTCGAATGTCTTTTTTCATTGAAAATTGAGTTTATTATCTGTCCTAGTGTGTCTGTGGGGGTTCTTGGGGCTGCGTAAATGGCTATGATATTCATTTTGGGTTGGATGAGGCGGACGTTTGTGATCTGTGTGTGTTCAGAGCTGTAGTTGTGTTTGTCTTGTATTTTATGTTGTTTTTTATATAGATGCACGTGCCGCCGTAACCGTCTTCTCTGTCTGTCCTGACTATGTCATATCCGGGGATGGCGTATGTCCTCCGGGGGTCTCCGTCTGAGAGCCAAGTCTCCAACACGCACGCAACGGTGATGTCCCCGGCACTCAGTTGTCTTCCAAGCTCTTCTTTGTTTTTTGGCACGCTGCTTATGTTAGTTTGCAGGATGGTTATCTTCCCTGCGTCCGTCATTTTGTTGGCTTTTCTCTTATTTTCTGTTTCTGTTTGTTTGTTTGTTTGTTCTTTTTTTTTATTTTTTTTTGTTTTTGTTTTTTTTGTTTTTTTTTTAATACGTCTGGGTTATGGGTCTTCTATCAACTCGACGCTTTGATTTCTGCTGCTGGGGGTACTGGAGTTTTTGGTGCGCGGTCTACCTCTGCCGCGCTTGGCCGCCTCTGCAGTTTCGGTGGTACCTTCGACTGGGAAAGGGCATCGTCTCGCCAATTTTGCGCGCAGTTCTGTGAGGTCCAGAGAGGCCGTATCCATTTCCTCCGATTGTGTTGATTGCGTTATTGGTGTTTGTTGTGTTGATGTTTGTTGTATTGATGTTTGTTGTGTTGATGTTTGTTGTGTTGCTGTTTGTTGTGTTACTGTTTGTTGTGTGGATGTTTGTCGTGTTGGTGGCTGTTGTGTTAGTGGCTGTTGTGTTGGTGGTTGTTGTGCTGGTGGCTGCTGTGTTGTTGTCTTTTGTGTTGGTGTCAGTGTAGTAGGATTTGATGTTGTTGGTCTTTGGTTAGTGTCTATATAGGCTGATGGGTTGCTCTGTCGTGCTACCGTTGTGGTAGCCGTGGTCTGTGTTGTGCGTAAGTGTGCTCCCATCAGCATCCCGGCGTAGCTGCCTGGATTGGTCAGCCTTGCCTGGGTGCCCCCCTCCCTGGCTTGGGAGCATGACTTTCCCGGGTGGGTCGTGGTACCGCAGAAACGGCAGGTCTTTTGTCCTGGGTGTGCTACGTACGCTCTTCCCCCGTTGTAGCCCAGCCCATGAAGGGTTTGTGGGATCTCCTCCTTGATTGCCATTACGGCGATGACCAGTCCCGTTGCTGCGTTATATCATGCTAGCTATATATATATTTTTTAGATGGTGAAAATATGCTGCGATCCACGCGTATGCCATAACCGTGTGGCACGTGATGGCGTGATGGGAATCCCCACGAAGTGAAAAATCCCAAACGCAATCAACAAAACACCAAAAAAATCAAACAAAATCAAAATCAAAATTATAAGTTTAAAACATTGAGAATTCATTTCTTTCAATGTATTTCTTATTGATAGTTCATAAAACTTGAACCTGTGAGACCAGGGGTCTGGGAGCGCCAGGATACCTGGCTACAAAAAACTAGTAAAAATATTAATTGAGTACAGTCCCATTGAAGCGCTGTTCAATATACTTATTGCCTTTTTAACGATAAACACTATTAGATGAACCAAATTAATGCTGTTGTATTTTTTCAGTTGGTGGGTAAACATACAACAAACATAGTTGGTACATGTACATAGGACAAATTCGGTGAGTCATATAATACATTATATATATTTATGTAATTATTCTTGTCCGCCATTAATTAAGAAGAAACGATGTATGTGGAGGATTTGTGGAATAGGTGATAGGGATTGTGTACATGTTGTTTCTTACATTTATTGTTGATAGGGAAAATTTGAATGTTCTGATAAATCTCTTGTTGCAACTGGGGAACGTTTACAATTAATACGAGTTCATTTTTGCTGATTGCTTTGTGTGTGTGTATGTTAGGGCTTCGATGATAGTATGCACTGCAAGCTTTAATTTCTTATCTCTGTAATTGTTAAATCTAACTCATCCTGACTCAATAACCGTATATTTGTCAAGCCTGATTTTGCTATAGGGGAATGATAGGGAAAATTTGAATTCTCTGATAAATCTCTTGTTGCATCTGGGGAAAGTTTACAATTAATACGAGTTAATTTTTGCTGATTGCTTTGTGTGTGTGTATGTTAGGGCTTCGATGGTCATATGCACTGCAAGCTTTAATTTCTTATATCTGTAATTGTTAAATCTTCTTCTATTCAGCGAGTTGGAATATATCCTCCTAGGTATTGTCGGGCTTTATGTCCTCTTTTACCTACTCAGAGGCGTACCAGCTCTGATTGAAGCCTTTCGACTTTACGTCATCTGGCTGACAGATTATTGTTTTGGTTTGGTTGGTCGGTGTTAAGGTTTTTATACGCTTTGGCTGGTTCGTTTGGGTGGCCGGTGTCACGGTTTTTATACACTTGGTTAAGGTAGGTAGCTGTGGTCGGTTGGTGATGCGTGTGTAGGTCGGCTGGAGGGGTAAACTATAGCTCTATTTTTTGTTGTCTAATAAACCTGGTTATTGCTTTGATTGTGCTGCCCGATTTTTCTTTCCATTTAGCTTTCAGTGCAGAGAATTTTACTGTTGGTGGTCTGTTGTAGTTCCTACATTCGAATGTTCGGTGTCTGCCTGTGTCCGGTTCCTGGCAGGTTGAGCAGTTGCCGTCTTGTTCGATCTTCATGACTGTTAGCCAGTACTTGGATAGGTCGTGTCCAGCCAAAAGTTTGTTTGTGGTTTTTATTTCGTCCGCTGTGAGTGGTATGTCCTGGTGCCATGTGGTTGTTTCGAAGTTTGGTTGGAACTCCATGAACTTCTTGCCCTTTTCTTGTCCTATTTTCTGGTACCATTGTTTCGTGTTTAGTACCATGGTTTCTCTTGCTCTGTTTGCTATGTCCGTGATTCTGAGTTTGTTGTTGATAGTTTTGTTGCACGTAGTACCTCTTTTGGCCAGCTCGTCGGCTCTTTCGTTCCCAGCGATTCCGCAGTGGGCCGGTATCCATCTTATCTCGGCCTTCAAGTTGGTCCCTAGTTTTAGGATGTTGTAGATGTTGGTTTCTATGTGGGGTTTATATTGGTTCTCTTCTATGGTATGGCATGCTGCCAGGCTGTCTGTGTAGATGACTGGTTGTTGTATGTTGTTTTGCTGTGCTGTTTCTAGTGCCGTTTCTATTGCTTTAAGTTCTATTGAGGTTATTCCCGTGTTGTTGGCTAGTTAAAGTTTTATTGCCCAGTATTTGGTTTTGTCGTTGTGTAGCCGGATGTATATGCCGATTCCACTGCCTTCTTCTGTCCTACTGCCGTCCGTGTAGATTGTTGGTCTTTTTGTCCTTGTTTTTGCTATTTCTTGCATGTATTTGATGACCATTGCTTTCCGCTCTAGGGGGTTCATTGGACTTTCTCTGCAGCTTTTGTAAATTACTGGTAACCGTTCGTCTATGTCGTTAGCTGTGGCTCCCGTCATATTATCAAACATGTCTCTGTGCTTATCATATATCTGTTCGATGTACGACATTCTTCGTTTGTTTTTGTTTTGTAAAGCGAGTTGTTCTAACTGGGTCCTGTTGGCGGTGGAGAAGGTTAAGTTCTTAGCAAGTTCCTTTGTTGCCACAAATTCTGCTCTGATGTGCAGGGGGATTTCTGCGTTGATGGCCATGAGTGTGTTGATTGGGGTGGTTTTGGTGCATCCGGATACCTTCCGTAGGGATTGGTTTATAATTGAATTCATCGAGCTGAAGGCTTTTTGTTTATTGTTACGGTAGTAGGAGGCGCCGTGCTCCAGCGTGCTCCTTATTGTGGCTCTGTGTACCGCGATCGTCTTGTTTGGGTGTAGCTGGTTTTTTCTGTTGCAAATTCGTTTGATGATGTTTAGCTTGTTCATGGCCTTGCTTTTCAGGTTTTCTATCTGTTTGCGGAAGGTGAGCTTGTGGTCTAGCCACGTTCCGAGGTATTTGTATGCTTGAACTTGTTCTATCTGTTTGTTGTCGATTTTTATGGTAGCTGTGATGATGCCGGGGCCAAAGCACATGATTTTCGTTTTTTCTGTGTTTAAGGGTAGGTGTAGTCTCTTGGCCTCGTCTTTAAACGTGTCTATTGCTTCTTGTAGTTTGTGTTGAACCTCGTGCTTGGTGGTGCCGGTTACTGTGATGACGAAGTCGTCCGCGTACTGTATGGTTTTGGCATGTGTATGTCTCATTTTAGCGTGAATTCCTGCTGTATATATGTTAAACAGTGTCGGGGATAGTACGTCGCCTTGGGGCAGCCCATCCGACACTAGTTTCCTGATCGTGGTCCCCTCCGTTTCGATCTCTACTGTCCGGTTATATAGGACCGCCGCTATCCAGCGGGTGATTGCCAGTGGCGTGTTTCCGGTTTCTAATATATTGATAAGGTCGTCGGTTCGGACGTTGTTGTATGCGTTAGTGAGGTCTATGAAAGCTGCGCCTGTTATGATGTTGTGGTTGGTGTTGTTGATGATCTCCGTGGTGATGTAGTTGAGGCTCTGGTGAATAGATCTATTGGCTCTGAAACCGAATGAAAAGTCCGGTATGATGTTATTGACTGTACAGTGTTTTTCAAGTTTCCTCAGTACCGCTGTGTTGATGACTTTAGTTAGGGTGGGGATTAGAGCGATCGGTCTGTAGTTGTCGGGGGTGGTCGGGTCCTTGTTTGGCTTAAGTATCGCAATGATCTTTGCTTTTTTAAGATTTTTATGTACCTTGCCTTTCTGCCACATTTCGTTTGCAAGCTGTATGAGCCTTACTGTGGTGTCTGTGTTGAGTCCTTTGAGAATGTGGTACGAAATATGGTCGTGTCCCGGGGCGCTGTTTTTCTTTTTTAGCAAGATCCTCCTCCACGTCCTTATGTTTAGTATGTCTTCCTGGGGTCTCAGTCCCTGGTATATGTGTTTTCTGCTTTTGCGGTTTCTTGGGAAGTTGTTTTGTAGGAATTTCCGGGCGATGTCTTTGTCTGCGTGTACGAGGTTAGTCTCTTTTTTGTTTGTGGTTGTCTTGCCCTCTAGGTTGTTTATTAGTCTCCATAGTTCCTTTGTATTGGAGTCGGCATCTATGTTTTTTAGAGCTTCCTCGTATCTATGTATTCTGTTTTCCCGCTTTTTTAGTCTAAACTTCGCCAGGCTCTTTTTGTACGCGATCTGGTTTTCTTCTGTTCGATTATTATTGAACGTGCTTCTTGCCTTGTTCTTTTGGTGCCACGCTTTTTCCACCGTGTGGTCCCACCAGATTTTCAATGGTCGGCGTATCGGTTGTCTATTTGATTTTATAATTTGAGTGATTCGTGTTGTGACCTGATTTAATGTCGTGCACGTGTTTGTGTTGATCTTTTGCAGTTCTATTGCGATTTTTTTGTGGTCTAGCCGTGTTTCTTTGTGTTGTCTTTTTGGTCCTTCTATTGTTGTGATTATGGTTTTGTGGTTAGTCGCGCCTGTGTGAGTGTCCAGAACTGTCCTCGAGCTTGATCCTGCTATGTCTTCCGAAATAGCGGAAAGGTCTATAGCCGAGCTACGTTTCTGTCTGTCCGTTGGTATAAAGGTATGTTCATTGTTATGAAGCAGCAGGAAGTGTGACTCGTTGATTGCCTCAGCGAGCATCTTCCCTTTTGCGTCGTCCCAGTCATTTCCCCACATGGTGTGGTGAGCGTTGAGGTCGGCGGCTATGACAGTTCTGGTCGAATGTCTTTTTTCATTGAAAATTGAGTTTATTATCTGTCCTAGTGTGTCTGTGGGGGTTCTTGGGGCTGCGTAAATGGCTATGATATTCATTTTGGGTTGGATGAGGCGGACGTTTGTGATCTGTGTGTGTTCAGAGCTGTAGTTGTGTTTGTCTTGTATTTTATGTTGTTTTTTATATAGATGCACGTGCCGCCGTAACCGTCTTCTCTGTCTGTCCTGACTATGTCATATCCGGGGATGGCGTATGTCCTCCGGGGGTCTCCGTCTGAGAGCCAAGTCTCCAACACGCACGCAACGGTGATGTCCCCGGCACTCAGTTGTCTTCCAAGCTCTTCTTTGTTTTTTGGCACGCTGCTTATGTTAGTTTGCAGGATGGTTATCTTCCCTGCGTCCGTCATTTTGTTGGCTTTTCTCTTATTTTCTGTTTCTGTTTGTTTGTTTGTTTGTTCTTTTTTTTATTTTTTTTTTGTTTTTGTTTTTTTTGTTTTTTTTAATACGTCTGGGTTATGGGTCTTCTATCAACTCGACGCTTTGATTTCTGCTGCTGGGGGTACTGGAGTTTTTGGTGCGCGGTCTACCTCTGCCGCGCTTGGCCGCCTCTGCAGTTTCGGTGGTACCTTCGACTGGGAAAGGGCATCGTCTCGCCAATTTTGCGCGCAGTTCTGTGAGGTCCAGAGAGGCCGTATCCATTTCCTCCGATTGTGTTGATTGCGTTATTGGTGTTTGTTGTGTTGATGTTTGTTGTATTGATGTTTGTTGTGTTGATGTTTGTTGTGTTGCTGTTTGTTGTGTTACTGTTTGTTGTGTGGATGTTTGTCGTGTTGGTGGCTGTTGTGTTAGTGGCTGTTGTGTTGGTGGTTGTTGTGCTGGTGGCTGCTGTGTTGTTGTCTTTTGTGTTGGTGTCAGTGTAGTAGGATTTGATGTTGTTGGTCTTTGGTTAGTGTCTATATAGGCTGATGGGTTGCTCTGTCGTGCTACCGTTGTGGTAGCCGTGGTCTGTGTTGTGCGTAAGTGTGCTCCCATCAGCATCCCGGCGTAGCTGCCTGGATTGGTCAGCCTTGCCTGGGTGCCCCCCTCCCTGGCTTGGGAGCATGACTTTCCCGGGTGGGTCGTGGTACCGCAGAAACGGCAGGTCTTTTGTCCTGGGTGTGCTACGTACGCTCTTCCCCCGTTGTAGCCCAGCCCATGAAGGGTTTGTGGGATCTCCTCCTTGATTGCCATTACGGCGATGACCAGTCCCGTTGCTGCGTTATATCATGCTAGCTATATATATATTTTTTAGATGGTGAAAATATGCTGCGATCCACGCGTATGCCATAACCGTGTGGCACGTGATGGCGTGATGGGAATCCCCACGAAGTGAAAAATCCCAAACGCAATCAACAAAACACCAAAAAAATCAAACAAAATCAAAATCAAAATTATAAGTTTAAAACATTGAGAATTCATTTCTTTCAATGTATTTCTTATTGATAGTTCATAAAACTTGAACCTGTGAGACCAGGGGTCTGGGAGCGCCAGGATACCTGGCTACAAAAAACTAGTAAAAATATTAATTGAGTACAGTCCCATTGAAGCGCTATTCAATATACTTATTGCCTTTTTAACGATAAACACTATTAGATGAACCAAATTAATGCTGTTGTATTTTTTCAGTTGGTGGGGCTACTGATAGATTCTGACGCATCCATCCATTGACCAAAGTGAACGATCCGACTATGTGTGATTTGTATATGATGTTCGTTGAGAATATGAAATTGCACCTAGAGTACGATTAGGTATTGGAAGCCTCGACCATACCCCGAACCATTGCGACGGTGGTTGAAAAGGTTTTTTTCAGCGACGAAAGATGATCAAACAAATGCAGCTACTCCGCTGATGATAGGCACAGCAACAGCACGTAGCCGAAGACGTTTCCAACACCAACGATACCCATGCGGCCGAAGATGGTGCCTGTACTGAATTCGGTAATTTGTCCGAGGTGAAACATTTACGTTTTACGTTCTAGATAAGCAACAAGGATGAGGTCAACGTGATAACTAAAAGTCTCAACCAGCTCCTCCTATTGGTAAATATAGGGGGAAAAAAGTTGAAAGAAGGAGTAAAATGGGTAACTGCAGTTGTACGTAAGCCAAAGGTAACCCAAAAGAGGAAATTTTATTTGTATTTTGTATTTTTGTATTTGAGTTAAAAAAGAAAAGTTCGCCTACACGGCTATACAATTCATCTTATATACTAAACTAATCCTAGCCTGAGACAAGCACGAGAACACTGGACGAGGAGGCGTACAAAAGGTTAGGTAAAATCCCGCAGCTCAACCAAACAACGAAGGGGAATTAGGAAAAGGAAGGAGTAGAATCAAATGATAACGAAATGCGTTGGCGGAAGGCAGGTAGCGAGAGGTGGAAATCAAACATTTCGTGGAAGAGGTTAAAGGATCGAATACAGGAAAGAAAAGGATCCCTGGAACCAGTGCGGGCTTGATGTGGAGGGATGAAAAGGAGGGGTCTGGGACGAAGAACTCGGGAAGGGATATAAAAAGGAACGAGGGAAAGGAGGTCTGGCACATCAATTTCACGAAGAATCAGACCAGCAACAAATGACGCTTGCGCCATACTCCGCCGATCCTCCAGCGAGGTCAAGTTAAGTAGACGACAGCATAACGAGTAGTGCGGAAGGGAACTCACTCGGCCAAGGAGGCGTCTCGTAGCCATTCTCGTAAAGTGCCTCTGTACCTGCTCGATACTTGCGATCGACCCAATGCTAGAAAGGCGCCACACCACACTAGCATATTCAAGGGTCGAACGCACAAGGGAACAATACAGGGCCCTGAGGCAAAGCGGATCGGTGATGTCTTGTGTGAGGCCACGAATCAGCCCCAGAGTCCTATTTGCTCTAGCCACAACTGCATTGATCTGTTCGGCAAATCCAAGCTGAACGTCAAGGATCACCCCAAGGTCTTTAACAGAGGAAACTCGGGACAAGGACGAGGAATTAAGGGAATAATTGAAGGCAATAGCATTGGAAGAACGAGAAAAGGAAATAATAGAGCATTTATCAACACAGAGATACAGGAAGTTTGCGGAACACCAAACAGAGAGGGAATTGATGCTGTTTTGGAGAAAACTGCAATCAGTTAGACTACGGACTGGAACAAAAATTTTAAGGTCATCCGCATAGAGAAGAAGGCCTGCGGGAGGGAGGATACTACAGATATCGTTGATAAACAGAATGAAAAGAAGAGGAGAAAGGACACTACCTTGAGGGACACCCGAAGAACAACAAAACTCAATCGAAACATAACCACCAACCTTGACACAGCAAGAGCGGTCAGAGAGGTAAGACTCAAACCAATCCAACAAGTGGCGGGAGACTCCAAGTTTACCGAGCTTAGCCAGAAGAAGTGAATGAGGTACTGAATCAAATGCAGCCTTGAAGTCGGTGTAGATAGCGTCCACCTGGATTCGATTGTCCAGGTGAGCAATGGTTGAGGACACAAACTGCAACAGATTGGTCACCGTCGACCTCCCTGGGAAGAATCCGTGTTGGTGGGGACTAATCCAGGACCTCACACAAGCTAATAATGATGGGTGAATTACGGCCTCAAAAACCTTGCTGCAAGCAGAAAGGATTGAAATGCCCCGGTAATTGGCAACGTTCGCTCGGTCACCCTTTTTAAATATTGGAAAAAGATAAGCCCTCCGCCAGGAAGACGGAAAAACCCTGGTGGACAGAGAGAGGTCGAACAACCTGGCGAGAGGAGCAGCAAGGGCTGCCCTGCAGTTGATGAGAACCGAAGCCGGCACGCCGTCAGGGCCTGGAGAGAATGACGTTCTTAGACCTGCGAGCGCCCGTTCGACCACGTCAGCACAAATCGGAAACTCGCCCACGCTGAAAACATCCTCAGGGGTAAAGGCTAGGCCCGGTTCCAAGAGAGCAGGATCTGAAATAGGCGAAGCAAACACCCCAGAGAAGTGATCAGCGAAGAGGGAGCAGACATCACCTGGAGAATCAGCTTGCATGGACCCCAGAAACATAACACCGGGAAGTGTTCTGCAGTTTCTTCGCGAGTTGACAAAGCGCCAGAAGGATTGAGGGTTGGAACGGAAACGAGTCTGCAGCTTACGAACGTAACCATGATATCTTGCCCTGTTGTATATACGGTACGCCGATGCTGCATATTTGAATACACGCCGTCTATGTGGCGAGCGGCAGCGACGGAAGGCTCGCAGGGCACGAACCTTGTCGCCTCGCAACACACGCAACGTTCTGTCACTCCAGGAGGGACGGGGGGGGGGGGAGGTTTACGAAGAGGGGAGCAGGAATTAAGGCAGGAAATGATAAGGTTGTTGAATTGAGCTACAGCCTCACCGATCGATTTACAAGCAAACAAAAATGACAATCGAATCGACAAGGGAAAGGATCTCCCCCAACCTAATGTAGTCTGTTCTACAGTAATCAAAGTTCATTGAGTCACTCGGCGACGCGTTGCGAGTTTGACCGGCGTTTACGGAACACTGTAACGTGATTTCTAACGGAGGATGGTATGCATCTACGCAAACTAGCGGAAAAACTGAAGGCTCTACAGAACATGAAGAATGACACGTTGAATTTACCAAAACAAGATAACGATAACGATACGATAAACGATTACTAACATTCGGAACATGGTTTAGTTGGAACAAGTTAAACAGTTGAACAACATCAAGAAATAATGATGGTCCGCCAGAAAAACGGAGAGGCTCGAGAAACGAGTTGAGAGCCACTGGATTCCAATTAATCATAGGCTGGTTGAAATCACCTGCGAGAATGAGACAGTCGTCGCTTCTGGACATTTTATCTGCGATGTCGCCCAGGCAATCAGTGAGTGTTTCAAAGGTGCCACGATCCGACGAGAGGTATGGGGGAATGTACACTGCACCAATGAAGGTGCGGCGGCCGGCAACTCGCAGACACACCCACACCATCTCAAGCGAATGATGCGACACCTTGATCTCTGACGAATCCAACCTAGCCGAGCAAGCAACGAGTACCCCACCTCCCCTAGTCCTGGTGCTATTCGCCGACGACCGATCGCACCGGTACACGCAAAACTCATCCGGATCGAACACAAGGCTTGAGGGCAGAGATGAGTCCAGCCACGTTTCTGTGAGAATTATCACATCCCATTCGGCTTCTGACGATGCCAGCCGTAAGTCTGAACACTTTGTACGGAGACCACGCGTGTTTTGATAAAAAATAGTTAAATTCTCGGTGCGCGAAGTTACAGGTGCTGGTGCGATGGTAAGAACGGCGTGTGACCCAATTGGACGTCAGACCCTTGGCGCGGCAGAAGCACAAGGGGAGGCCGGCTGGATCTCCATGTTCCCGCTTGAGGAATGTGTGCGGTGAGTGAAGACCTGAGTGAGTCGCCGTGGAGCAGGGGTCAGGTGTGCCGGTGTTCTTGGGGAAAGTGGCGGTGGGGACACAGCAAATGCTGGTGAAAGCGACTCTAAAAGCGTTGGCGATACTCGGGTGAGTGTGGTCATAGAGGCTGGCCAAGAGTGACGATATTCAGTGCGATTAAACACCTTTGTTGTACTCGTATCGGTGAATTCCCGGAAAGAAATTTCCGGGGGCCAGGTATCGGTTGAAAGCGCTTGTTCCTTCAAGGCCAGCGGCACGCCAACCTTGAAGGAGATGAACAAAAGGCTGTTGATATCAGCGCCGCGCTTCACCAGTCTCCTCGCCGTCACATCAACGCCCCCCAAAAGACCTCCCGCCCATCTCGCCATTTCATCCTCGGAAACCAAAGGACTGATCCGGGTAAAATAAACCCATACCAGCTCAGCTGGTCTGGACGGCACAGTTTTAATTATATGTTCGCCTGGCCGGCTGGCCCCAGTGCCGCGTAGTAGTGACGGTTGCCTTACATCAGTGTTCGTAGTCGGAGCAGCATCCGTAGTTTCTCTAGTCCGAAGTACATCAGCAAACGCCGGCTGAGGTTCATGCGCAGGTTCATTTCAGAGAACCGAGGAAACACCGACAGCATTAGCCGGGCGCAAAACCGATGACACAGCTTTGGCGATCTCACCAACCAGTTCACGTCTCAGGTCGGTGACAGCGCCAGCGAGATCAGCTGACAATGAGCTTTTCAACTCACCGATCAGCTCCGACTGATCGATCACACTACTACGAATGGGAGCCGCTCTCTCCTTAACACATGAAGGACACATCCACAGCAATTGGGCATTGCGCCTCAGCTCCTTCATACAATCGCGAGGCACATTTACACAGGACGAATGGAACGCCTGGGCACAAGTACCATCACACGCGATAGCGTCGTTTGAAATGGGTAGCGAGCAGCCGCCACAACTCATTATAATATTTCGTAGTGTTTGTGTTTTCTAAGTGTCCTGAATCACATCAACGAAGCGTCGTCTCTGATTGTAAGCGGACAATCTTGAGAAACCGAAATTCAGCGAAAACTGTTTTTCACTTTGCACAAAGTTTCAAAGGTTCACGGCTAAACCAACGGTCACTGGAGAACGCGGCGAGGATACTCTTTGTTTAATCACACCGTGAGTACAAAGTCTTAGCGTTTGAACGGGTAATTTTCGGAAACTAACGGAGCGCGAACAAATGTGCCGTCAGCTTCTTGTGACTGTTGTGATATGATTGTTAGCAAAAGAAAATAGAATATTCCATCGCATACAGATTTCCTGTCGTGCTAATCCGTGTAAATTGATTTAATTTAATTCCGTTAAACTTCACATCCTTTTTTCAGGCAGTCTAAGCTTCCGGGTCGCATTCGTGCCTATTATCTGCCGCCAAAACCTACGGTATGAAGTTCGTAATCATTCGGTGGAGTCATACCTTTTTAACTGATGTGCTGTTTTTAACAGCACCTTTAACATAAACCTACGATACGATAATACGATACAAACATTCTCGCTCATGGCGAATGCAAAATAAACGCAACGTCGATCTTCTATAGTCCAACACAGACAGGGATGAGAAAATCAACAGAAGCAGTTCATCTCTGCCAAACATCATTCCCTATCCCAGCGACTCGTTCTTTGTCATAAATTCTTATCAACAGGCAGAGGAACTTGTCCGCCGTCATCAGCAGGCTGGTGGCGGAAAGTCCCAGAAACGGAGGGCTTCGCTGGAACAAGGTTCGAACCCGCTGGTGGGCACGATGCTGACGATAGTCTCGAGCTAGCTTGCCACAACAGTGCCGACCACGACCAGCCGGCGCAGGGTAGAGGGGCGGACAGGCTCTTCAATCTGGTTCCGCTGGCCGTGAAAGCGTTACAGTCGTTCTCCCGACCCGAGATGGAGCGCGCCCAGGAAAAGCACAAGGACCACTCATGGGTACTACCGCCGTTCGTGGACAACATCATGTGGAACCAGTTCATGCAGTCCAAGCTGGCCGGAGCGCTCTGGGTAAAGCTGGGCTTGCTCACCGTCTACAAAGATTTTCACGGCAAGCTGTACTACAACTATTCCAGTTGCTGCATAACCAATCGTTTGACGGCGCTGGATCAAAACGGACACGATCTACCTAGCCGAGTGGATCATCTACATCGCCACCCGGTTGTGTACCAGAGGTGAGTAATCGTTATTGTGGTGTACGCTGCTTTGTGTGCAAAAGTAGGTCAACCAGTGTCTCACAAACTCCTTTCCGTACTTTGTCCCCGACGACCAAATATGTGCGTCGCCAGATATGTCGCCACCGTGCAGATGATGGCCAACGGATTCCTGTAATCGCAGGGCTACCCAAAGCTGACTTTCCTCGATATCAACCGGCCGAGTGAAACGATCTCCAATCTGATCGATCACGTGTCGAAGCGCCTCCGGACTGTGAAGATCTCGTCGGTACATTACGTGAAGACCGTCATTAACTATGTGAAAGACTTGCTGAAGCTCGGCAAGGTCAAACAGTTCTTGCAGCAGTACAACGTCACGGAGATGACCGACAAGCTAACGGATACGCTCAACTTGGAGGTTAACTTGAAGGTACGCATTTGTTTGCCGCTGCTCTTTACCACTCAACGCGCTTCTTTGCTTCTCCGCCACAGGTGATCGAAAGATGCATCGCGTCTACCGGCAGGCAATCGCGAACCCGCACTGCGACAAATACATCCTGTGCAAGATCAACTCGCACGACCCGCACAAGGAGCTCAGGAGGCGGCTTCGAGCACGGTGTGACCCGCTTCGGCAGCATGACCGTGTTCATCGCGCAGAAAACCCACACCCCCTTCTGGACGCTGTTCGCTAACATAAATGATCCGGTCGACTGTGCGATTATCATGAGATCGAGGACCACGTCACGACCGAGTATCCGCACTGTGAGTTGTAGATGTTGCTGTGGCGGCCTGGTCGGGAAGCGGTTGTGCTCGTTCAGCACGACTTCTTCAGCTGCGCAAGTAGCTCAGAACGACGACAGTTAGCCTAGCCGATTTTTTGCTCCGCTTGACTACAAGTGGTATCTATTCCAAGCTACTACCTAGGCCTCCCTTCGAACTAACTCCAGCTGTCGAAGCTGCCTTACTAATCGAAGCACCCAATTCTCCTGCCGAAAAAACACATCTTCGCACGCCGTATCGCAGAACATCTTCACCGGGAGCTCATATATGGTGGCGGAAGATTGTTGCTTTCCCAGATTCGCGAGCAATATTGGCCACTCGACGGACGTCACCTAGTGAAAGGCGTTGTGAGACACTGCTTCCGATGCATTCGTCAGCAGCCAACACTAGCGCAGCAGCAAATTGGGCAGTTACCATCATCGCGAATCACACCAAGTCGATCGTTTTCGATCATCGGAGTGGATTATGCCGGACCAATCTACTTGCGACCGATTCATAACTTGCATACCGATTCCGTTCGTTTGCTTTGCCACGAAAGCTGTTCACTTCGAACTTGTGGGTATTTGACCACCGCTGGTTTCTTGGCTGCACTACGACGATTTGCATCGCGAAGAGGACGTCCGTCGCATATCTACTCGGACAACGGAAAAATTTCGAGAGCGCAGCACGTGAGTTAAGCGAACTATTCGAAATGTTCCGCGATGAGGAGCAACGCAACACCATCATCTCGAATTGCGCGGAGATGGGTATCACTTGGCACTTCAGCCCGCCGAGGGCCCCGCACTTTGGTGGACTATGGGAAGCAGCAGTGAAGACGGCCAAAAGACACCTCTTCGTCAGCTAGGCAGCACAAAGTTGCCTTACGAGGGCTACATCACCGTCCTGCACCAGATCGAAGCGGCGATGAATTCTCGTCCGCTGTTACCCATGTCGGATGACCCAAACGAACTGGCCGCACTAACACCTGCACATTTTTTGATAGGCACCTCGATGAACGCGATTCCAGAGCCGGACTACACTGTCAGGAAAGCATACACGCTGAGCGATTGGCAGAAGTGGCAACTGGTCGTGCAGCACTTTTGGAAGCATTGGGCCACCGAGTACCTGCAGGAGATGCAAAGAGAAACGATGAGGACCTGCAGCACTAATGATTTCTCACCTGGTCGGCTAGTAATACTGATGGACGATGCTCTCCCGACAACCCAATGGCCACTCGCGCGGATCATCGAAACGCAAAATTGAAGTAATGCACAAAAGTGAATCTAGATGGCGCGTGAGTAATCAACATTGCCTGCTTCGCCGTCATGTCAGCTACCATAATCTCTGTTTCATTGCAGTACACCGAGCTGGCTTGTTTCTCCTGAGGCTTCTCCAAGCCGGAAGAGTCTTCCGGTGGTTACGCCGTTTTTCCTTTTCTTTCCCCTGTTTGGCTGCCACCTATAATCGTCCAACCAAGCCGTGTTCTTTGTGCGATCGGTTGGTCAGGTCGTCCGGACCGGTAACTCACGCTTTGGGTGTAAAATGCGTGAGGGATACCTAACAAGAGTGTTGGTGTAGCATTTTTGTAGCTCGCTAGATCAATGTGCGAGAAATGCTTGTAAGCTCTTTTCAATGCCCTGGCGTTAACGGTCTGCGTTGGAAGCTCGAGTTTTTGGACCGAGCGCACGTTTGATATATCAAAGAGTCGGTTGTTTGGTCCCTTTATCTTAAATGAGACTATCTGACTCGCGGGCTCACTCTGTGTGCCGCCGTTCGTCCAGCTGAGCTTAAGCGGAGCCTTCGGTCCGAATACCTTCAGCTCTTCTCTGATATTGTTAAGGATGAGACTGGTCGACGACGCAGGATCTAGTAAGGCAAATGTTTTGACCTGACCTTGTTTTGAGTATAAGGTCACTGGAATTATTTGATAGAAAAGTTCTTGGTTTTCACGGTGGTGATTAATACGAGCGGGATTGTTTTGTATTCTTTCCACGTATTTGTGGAGGATGCTGTGGTGCCTACGCCCGCACCCATTTTCCCTGCATTGTGGCGGAGCTCTGCAATTTTCCGCCGTATGATTCTTAAATCTGATGCAGTTTGTGCAGATGTTATTTTGCCTGACCAGACGCCAACGTTGTTCTATTGATTCATTCAACAATTTGCGACAACGGGTGGTTTCGTGTGGGTTTCGGCAGATTAAGCAAAGTTTACCCCTGTCATTTGCTTCGTAGCGAACATGCGTGTTCAAGCGGTGTTTTCCTTGTTTGAATCCACCTTCATTTGCGGCTAGCACTGTTGCCAGCTCCTCTGAGGGTTTTAACCATTCCGCTAGATCCCTTAGGGTAAAATTTTTGTTTTCCTGTTCCCTGTCGAGTGTGCTCTTAATCCATTGGTGTCGGAGTTCGACAGGTAATCTTGCGATCAGATCGTTTAGAAGTCTTTGATCGTTTAGAAACCCTTCCTGTCCTAATAGCATCATATTGTCGATAAGGTTGTGCAGGGCATTGGAAAATTCCAAGAAGGTCGAAGGATTTTCCATTGTTATATTCCTAACTGATAATAAGTCGTGCAGCAAAGCCTTGTACACGCTTTCAGGATTCCCGTACATTCTATCTAGTCTGTCCATTATTAATTGAACATTTTCCGGATTGAGCATTAATCCGTTCACTGCTCGCAATGCTTCGCCTTTGAGGTGCCTTTGCAGCCTATTCAAGTTTTCTAGATTCGTAAATTGTCCGGCTCGCGATGTTTGATTATAAATTTGTTTGAATCGCGGCCAACCCTTATAATCTCCCGTAAATTCGGGGAGATCTATTAAGTTCCCTTTTGATGAGGATGGCCATGCCTGTACCATCTTCCCAATACTTTCAACGAGGCGATCAATTTCGGAGGGGCGTTCGGAATCTTTCATTTTTTGTTTTTCTAGTTCCTCTTGGAGAAGTTCTAACTCTGCTTCATGTACGTCTCGTTCGTCGTCTCGCGAAGTGGATGACGATTTTCTTGCTCTTTCGATTTCCATATCCCTTATGTGTTCCTCTGCCCTCTTTGGGCCTGTCGCAGCTTTTCTGCTTCTTTTTCCGCCTTTTCTTTTGCCTTTTCGGCCTTTTCCTTTAATATTTCCGCCTTTTCCTTTGCTTTTTCGGCTTTTTCCTTCCCTGTCTTTATATCCTTTAGTAAGCGCTCTCCCTGCATCACCGCTTGCCTAGACGCTTCTACCTTTTGTCTGTCCTCTTCGCACTTGGGACAAACGTAGTCTTTGACAGCGCTCTTTAGACCTAAACACTCGAGGTGTAACCATCGGTCGCAGTTTGTACAAATTGTGAATTTTCCCCATTCATCGTTGTTGTTACACAACCTACAGTGACCGTTGGGGTTGTTTTTGTACTCCATTTTAATCTTTCGTTTGTTACTTACTTTTGTTATCTGATCGTTCTGGAGATGGTTGTGACCGCACCGACGTTTTCGCTCGTCGCGCTGGTAGTCTTTGGTAGCGCCAGTCGGTCACCTTACACGCCTTGGATGACTGTAGCGCCGCCGCCTTTGTCTGCCGCTGCGTTGTCTAGCGCTGCGTTGTCTACCGCTGCGTTGTCTGCCGCTGCGACCGTGTGCTGTTGCGTAGTCTTCCACTACGTCCGTCTGCCGGTGTGTTTCGCCCGCCGACTTCCGCCTCCGTTAGTCCGTGCCTTCGTCGATGGACACGTCGTTTGCCGGTTGTGGAGCTCTGCGGCTGCTGATACGTTCGTCACTCGTTGTTCGCTGCTGCGTCCGTATCCGGTGTTCCGCACACGTTGGGGGTCGGGTACCACACATGCCTTCCCTTCGCGCCGCACTTCTTGTTGTAATGCGCTTCTATCGAGCTATCACTGCACTTCTGTCTCGTATACACTTCCTCCTTGTACGTTTTAACTCCAAGCACTTCTCTCGTACTGTTCTCTTCTTTCACTTCTTAGCTTCAATAACAGCTCTTCTAGATTTCGTTAATCACACAATCACTTTTGAGGTCCATTCTTTGCACGTACGTTCTTTCCGTCAAGTAGACCGGAGGAGCCCTCCGACTAATGATCGCTATTAGCCGTCTGATGTTGTTGAATGCTGTTTATTTGGGGTAAATCGGTTTCTTAAATACTAACTTATTGCTGACTACATGTCTTATTCTATTTGCGCGTGGCTCCACGCGCCGGTCGATCTCTACGGCATTATTCGGTTTTGACCGTGGCCATCCGCTGCGCGTGGAGGTGTCGCGTTCGCAAGTGGCGTTCGCAATGTTCGGCCCATCGGGGCTACGGTTCGCGCGTGGAGGGTCATGTTCGCAAGTGGCGTTCGCGATGTTCGGCGCACCCTTTCCGTTGGCCCATCGGAGCCACGGTTTGCGCGTGGAGGGTCATGTTCGTATTTATTTTATTTATCTTTGCCCATCGGGGCCTCTAGCTAATCGTGTGCGTCAGCAACAGTATTTGACATTCAAGTACCGCAACGGCATAATTAACATGGCGGACAGCAAATCCCCTATAACACAACCAGATATACTAGACCAACCATGGTGTTCGCCTTCCGCCATCTTCTTACGTATCGCACTCTGAGATCAACACGAAGCGAATTGGTCAAAAATAATACTTGGTAAAATTTGCTGTCTTATGGTTTAAGAAGTGCAAAAGTACGACTTGTTTATTAAGTTTGTACTTCTGGGAAACTTATTGTTTATCGCAGCAAATGGTTGTTGCAATAATTATTCAGTCTCATTATATTACCGTCTCATTGCTCGTAAATAGTTTTTGACCAAACTTCTGCGCAGCTAGCACATAGTGCATAAGTCGATACAATTGTCAATATGCGTGTCAAACATGTCAATCTGCGCACTAGCATAATAAGTCTCGAAGTGTTGTTGTGCGGAGAAATGCGTTCTGATTTGTTTTAGATATAATCGATGGTGGAAGTAATAATCTAAGTAAATGTAATAAAAATAATAAGAAAGAAGGTACCGCTAGGCCACAACAATCGCCACTACCGCTACCATCGAATGTATCATCACAGAGTCCGGGAGGATCGGCTACGCCGTAAGTCCGGCGATACCTCTAGCATCGTAGCGTGCACAGCATCACTTTTGCCGGCTTCAACGTCGTCCGGGGTAACTTCAGTAATTTCTTCGGTGGCGACGGTAGGAAAAACCACATGGATTGCAACAGTGGTGCCCATGGTGGGAATGGCCACGGCCTCCTCAACGTCGTCGTCGTGCTTAGGAGTCTGCTCACTCGGTATTGCCGGTCTGACGGGTTTCTCCGGAGTGCTAGGTTTTAGCATCCTCCTCGCGTGGCTGCCGTGGTGGGACCCGCCTTTACACAACTCCGCTACAGTCGTCGTCCTCGTCATATTGTTGTTTGAGCTCGGGCTCCAGCGGTAGCGGCACTGCAAGCACATCGAACAAAAGGCTCTGTATCTAGCAGTACACACTTTTATGAGCTTCATGTGGCAAATCTGTGGACACATAAGAAAGCTTCTCCTGGTGCTGCCGGGCATCACGTGAATCGCAGTGCACTGTCGTTCTTTATCGAACCGTTTATTCACGCCAAGAAGGGTTATTTTATCGGGTTTATCCGTTTCCCTTGGTGGACAAGATTTCATCTCAGATCTCTGGACGGGGTTGCTAACGAAAATGTTCAACGCCAGTCAGCCACATGTCGGCCAAACCGTGGAGGCCCGTCCAGGTGCTGATCTAATGCCCGAACGAGATGGTCCGCCAAATATTCCAGCGGCTTGTCATTCACGTGATTCAGCGCTTTGCGTAAATCTGTGAAGGGAGCTGTGGAAGACAACAATCGTTTACATTCATTCCTCCTTTCCCCCTTTTGTTCATCTAGAAAACGTCACTGCGCTCTGTTTCTGAAGGCGGAAACGGACGTCGATGGAAATGAGATCATCGAGAACGCATCGTGCGTGACACGCTTCATCAAGTCGCTAATCATGATGGAGCACCTTGCCACAAAACACATTTGCGACATTTGTTAGAGTTTTTCCGGCTGCTGTACGAGTTTTCGCGTGCACACGGGCAATGCCGACGGTGGGCACTACTACAGCTTCATCAAGGAGCGCAACGAGGACGGCGGATTGATTCTTAAGTGAGATGAAAATGACAGGTATAGTCCACGCGTGTCTAGATTTCGTTGGATAATTTTCATGTTAACCCCAGCATTACCTAGTTGCTGCCAGAGTAAACATGGAAAACGAACACGTTTGTTGGTGGCATAAGATAGATCTTGTACTATCGGTTTCCCGGATAGGGGTTACAATGGTAGCAACTGATCCCGCTAGATTACCTATCGTACCTACATATCGTACAGATCGAAATGCACATTTCGAGACGAACTACGTAAGTGGGTCGGCGTTGGGAAAACGATCTCATACCGTACTCCGTCTGATATCCCATCGCGTCATTCAGGCTAAAGCTGTTTGCTGCTGAGCACAATTGGGGCCATACGTTTAGTCGCTCTGGTCTCTATTGCCGCTAGGCTACGTTTACGAATCTCGATGCGTTGTGTTATGTGACGCCTATTTCAAGGTAGACACTTACAAACAGGCAGATCAGGATGAGCGCCATCATCAGCAACGTCGGCAAATAATTTTCGTAGAGGAACAAAGTGAGTATTACATTCCAGTCAAACGTCTTATTTAGTCATTGTAGTTTGCGAAAATAATTAATGTTTTAATTGTAGCAGAGAATATGACAACATGTAGATCGAATCAACCATCGGCAACACAAACTCAATCGCGTCCGGTGGATCGAACTGGTAAGCTTTGCACGAATCGAAAGAGCCATGCCTTCGTCGAAATTACAGAAGTATAGAACTGATTTTATCTATTCAATTTTATAGCAGATGAAGACAACATACCACAGCGTTCGAGGTAATCATCGGCAACACAAATACAATCATTTCCAATCCCCAGTATTCCTCCCGTATGTCCGCGACGAAGATCAAAAAATGTGATCGAACGAAATGTTAAACTTTGCTTAAATCGAAAATGCGCATGTCCCCGGCGAAATAGCAGTAACATTTTACCTGTTTCTTTTTGGTCGTCTCGACTACTGTGTTGGGTCGGTGATGTGTTATACGGAATAGGTAGAATCGGAATAGAGCCCTACAGTACAGTACCTATAGTAAATACATCGGTAGCGGCGGAGGCATCTGATCCGGTAGTTACCCACATGAGTGATCGCATGACGAATACATTTTCCTCAGCGGAAGCGTGCATTTGTATTATGAAACATAGTAGTTAAGGAAGATACAATCAAGGGCGGAAACATTGTAAGCATGTTATCAACACGCTTACCACCTGCGTCACAATCGTAACTTACAATGACCAAGCCAAGCGTTTGTCAAAATAAGTGCACCTCTAGGGCCCGAGGCCAGGGTGAAACAAAAGTAGGACGTTTTGCATGCAACTTCGCCTAGCGGGTTACTGATAGATTCTGACGCATCCATCCATTGACCAAAGTGAACGATCCGACTATGTGTGATTTGTATATGATGTTCGTTGAGAATATGAAATTGCACCTAGAGTACGATTAGGTATTGGAAGCCTCGACCATACCCCGAACCATTGCGACGGTGGTTGAAAAGGTTTTTTCAGCGACGAAAGATGATCAAACAAATGCAGCTACTCCGCTGATGATAGGCACAGCAACAGCACGTAGCCGAAGACGTTTCCAACACCAACGATACCCATGCGGCCGAAGATGGTGCCTGTACTGGAGTCGGTAATTTGTCCGAGGTGAAACATTTACGTTTTACGTTCTAGATAAGCAACAAGGATGAGGTCAACGTGATAACTAAAAGTCTCAACCAGCTCCTCCTATTGGTAAATATAGGGGGAAAAAGTTGAAAGAAGGAGTAAAATGGGTAACTGCAGTTGTACGTAAGCCAAAGGTAACCCAAAAGAGGAAATTTTAGCAAAAGAAAATAGAATATTCCATCGCATACAGATTTCCTGTCGTGCTAATCCGTGTAAATTGATTTAATTTAATTCCGTTAAACTTCACATCCTTTTTTCAGGCAGTCTAAGCTTCCGGGTCGCATTTGTGCCTATTATCTGCCGCCAAAACCTACGGTATGAAGTTCGTAATCATTCGGTGGAGTCATACCTTTTTAACTGATGTGCTGTTTTAAACAGCACCTTTAACATAAACCTACGATACGATAATACGATACAAACATTCTCGCTCGTGGCGAATGCAAAATAAACGCAACGTCGATCTTCTATAGTCCAACACAGACAGGGATGAGAAAATCAACAGAAGCAGTTCATCTCTGCCAAACATCATTCCCTATCCCAGCGACTCGTTCTTTGGCATAAATTCTTATCAACAGGCAGAGGAACTTGTCCGCCGTCATCAGCAGGCTGGTGGCGGAAAGTCCCAGAAACGGAGGGCTTCGCTGGAACAAGGTTCGAACCCGCTGGTGGGCACGATGCTTACGATAGTCTCGAGCTAGCTTGCCACAACAGTGCCGACCACGACCAGCCGGCGCAGGCTAGAGGGGCGGACAGGCTCTTCAATCTGGTTCCGCTGGCCGTGAAAGCGTTACAGTCGTTCTCCCGACCCGAGATGGAGCGCGCCCAGGAAAAGCACAAGGACCACTCATGGGTACTACCACCGTTCGTGGACAACATCATGTGGAACCAGTTCATGCAGTCCAAGCTGGCCGGAGCGCTCTGGGTAAAGCTGGGCTTGCTCACCGTCTACAAAGATTTTCACGGCAAGCTGTACTACAACTATTCCAGTTGCTGCATAACCAATCGTTCGACGGCGCTGGATCAAAACGGACACGATCTACCTAGCCGAGTGGGTCATCTACATCGCCAACCTGGTTGTGTACCAGAGGTGAGTAATCGTTATTGTGGTGTACGCTGCTTTGTGTGCAAAAGTAGGTCAACCAGTGTCTCACAAACTCCTTTCCGTACTTTGTCCCCGACGACCAAATATGTGCGTCGCCAGATATGTCGCCACCGTGCAGATGATGGCCAACGGATTCCTGTAATCGCAGGGCTACCCAAAGCTGACTTTCCTCGATATCAACCGGCCGAGTGAAACGATCTCCAATCTGATCGATCACGTGTCGAAGCGCCTCCGGACTGTGAAGATCTCGTCGGTACATTACGTGAAGACCGTCATTAACTATGTGAAAGACTTGCTTAAGCTCGGCAAGGTCAAACAGTTCTTGCAGCAGTACAACGTCACGGAGATGACCGACAAGCTAACGGATACGCTCAACTTGGAGGTTAACTTGAAGGTACGCATTTGTTTGCCGCTGCTCTTTACCACTCAACGCGCTTCTTTGCTTCTCCGCCACAGGTGATCGAAAGATGCATCGCGTCTACCGGCAGGCAATCGCGAACCCGCACTGCGACAAATACATCCTGTGCAAGATCAACTCGCACGACCCGCACAAGGAGCTCAGGAAGCGGCTTCGAGCACGGTGTGACCCGCTTCGGCAGCATGACCGTGTTCATCGCGCAGAAAACCCACACCCCCTTCTGGACGCTGTTCGCTAACATAAATGATCCGAACCTCTGCGACATCGAGAAAACGGTCGACTGTGCGATTATCATGAGATCGAGGACCACGTCACGACCGAGTATCCGCACTGTGAGTTGTAGATGTTGCTGTGGCGGCCTGGTCGGGAAGCGGTTGTGCTCGTTCAGCACGACTTCTTCAGCTGCGCAAGTAACTCAGAACGACGACAGTTAGCCTAGCCGATTTTTTGCTCCGCTTGACTACAAGTGGTATCTATTCCAAGCTACTACCTAGGCCTCCCTTCGAACTAACTCCAGCTGTCGAAGCTGCCTTACGAATCAAAGCACCCAATTCTCCTGCCGAAAAAACACATCTTCGCACGCCGTATCGCAGAACATCTTCACCGGGAGCTCATACATGGTGGCGGAAGATTGTTGCTTTCCCAGATTCGCGAGCAATATTGGCCACTCGACGGACGTCACCTTGTGAAAGGCGTTGTGAGACACTGCTTCCGATGCATTCGTCAGCAGCCAACACTAGCGCAGCAGCAAATTGGGCAGTTACCATCATCGCGAATCACACCAAGTCGACCGTTTTCGATCATCGGAGTGGATTATGCCGGACCAATCTACTTGCGACCGATTCATAACTTGCATACCGATTCCGTTCGTTTGCTTTGCCACGAAAGCTGTTCACTTCGAACTTGTGGGTGATTTGACCACCGCTGGTTTCTTGGCACTACGACGATTTGCATCGCGAAGAGGACGTCCGTCGCATATCTACTCGGACAACGGAAAAATTTCGAGAGCGCAGCACGTGAGTTAAGCGAACTATTCGAAATGTTCCGCGATGAGGAGCAACGCAACACCATCATCTCGAATTGCGCGGAGATGGGTATCACTTGGCACTTCAGCCCGCCGAGGGCCCCGCACTTTGGTGGACTATGGGAAGCAGCAGTGAAGACGGCCAAAAGACACCTCTTCGTCAGCTAGGCAGCACAAAGTTGCCTTACGAGGGCTACATCACCGTCCTGCACCAGATCGAAGCGGCGATGAATTCTCGTCCGCTGTTACCCATGTCGGATGACCCAAACGAACTGGCCGCACTAACACCTGCACATTTTTTGATAGGCACCTCGATGAACGCGATTCCAGAGCCGGACTACACTGTCAGGAAAGCATACACGCTGAGCGATTGGCAGAAGTGGCAACTGGTCGTGCAGCACTTTTGGAAGCATTGGGCCACCGAGTACCTGCAGGAGATGCAAAGAGAAACGATGAGGACCTGCAGCACTAATGATTTCTCACCTGGTCGGCTAGTAATACTGATGGACGATGCTCTCCCGACAACCCAATGGCCACTCGCGCGGATCATCGAAACGCAAAATTGAAGTAATGCACAAAAGTGAATCTAGATGGCGCGTGAGTCAACATTGCCTGCTTCGCCGTCATGTCAGCTACCATAATCTCTGTTTCATAGTGTGCGCCCATGGACTGTCTAGAACCTGGTCAAGTCATTCCATGCATTTTGACAAATCGAGAAAAGAAAAATACATGAAAATTTTGACGGCTATGTTTTCTCTGTTAACTTTTGGATCGACGATGTGGATTGTCTGTTCGTAGCGCTTGTGCATTTTTTGCAAGAAGCAAATTGGTAAATTTTAGAGTACTTTTACACTCAAAAACATTTTTAAAAGTATACACACCCCAAGTACCAGCGTTGAATCATAACTAACTCCGAATTGATTTATCAAGGACTATGGAAAGTAATTAATGAGTTGTTTTGGGGTACCAAATTTTGACGAAACGAAGAAATGGGCTTTTGGTTTGTAAACAGTATTTGTAGGCTGTCGCCGGAGATCCTCCGTCGCAGCGACCAGCGCCGGTGCAGTACACCGAGCTGGCTTGTTTCTCCTGAGGCTTCTCCAAGCCGGAAGAGTCTTCCGGTGGTTACGCCGTTTTTCCTTTTCTTTCCCCTGTTTGGCTGCCACCTATAATCGTCCAACCAAGCCGTGTTCTTTGTGCGATCGGTTGGTCAGGTCGTCCGGACCGGTAACTCACGCTTTGGGTGTAAAATGCGTGAGGGATACCTAACAAGAGTGTTGGTGTAGCATTTTTGTAGCTCGCTAGATCAATGTGCGAAAAATGCTTGTAAGCTCTTTTCAATGCCCTGGCGTTAACGGTCTGCGTTGGAAGCTCGAGTTTTTGGACCGAGCGCACGTTTGATATATCAAAGAGTCGGTTGTTTGGTCCCTTTATCTTAAATGAGACTATCTGACTCGCGGGCTCACTCTGTGTGCCGCCGTTCGTCCAGCTGAGCTTAAGCGGAGCCTTCGGTCCGAATACCTTCAGCTCTTCTCTGATATTGTTAAGGATGAGACTGGTCGACGACGCAGGATCTAGTAAGGCAAATGTTTTGACCTGACCTTGTTTTGAGTATAAGGTCACTGGAATTATTTGATAGAAAAGTTCTTGGTTTTCACGGTGGTGATTAATACGAGCGGGATTGTTTTGTATTCTTTCCACGTATTTGTGGAGGATGCTGTGGTGCCTACGCCCGCACCCATTTTCCCTGCATTGTGGCGGAGCTCTGCAATTTTCCGCCGTATGATTCTTAAATCTGATGCAGTTTGTGCAGATGTTATTTTGCCTGACCAGACGCCAACGTTGTTCTATTGATTCATTCAACAATTTGCGACAACGGGTGGTTTCGTGTGGGTTTCGGCAGATTAAGCAAAGTTTACCCCTGTCATTTGCTTCGTAGCGAACATGCGTGTTCAAGCGGTGTTTTCCTTGTTTGAATCCACCTTCATTTGCGGCTAGCACTGTTGCCAGCTCCTCTGAGGGTTTTAACCATTCCGCTAGATCTCTTAGGGTAAAATTTTTGTTATCCTGTTCCCTGTCGAGTGTGCTCTTAATCCATTGGTGTCGGAGTTCGACAGGTAATCTTGCGATCCTGGAATCCTTCCACCCGAACCCTTCGACGTCTACTGGTGGACCGTCTCCCCGCACCCAAAGTGGAGACGTCATACCGGGGGATCAACTGGAGAAGAGTTTGAAGGAACATCAATAGCGGCAAACTCTCATCTGAGCAGCGTTCGACGCTTTATTTACTGGCGAACGGCAAGATAGCACACGGTGAGCTTCTTTCTCGGATGAGCCGGTTACCCGATGCATCCTGTTCACACTGCACCAACGCTGACACCTTGGAGCACAAATTCACCTCTTGCACTCGCGTGATTGCGGCCTGGAACGTGCTGCAGCAATACATCAGGAAGGAAGCTCCAGGGTGTCAACCTTCGTTTCAATGTCTCCGAAGGCGCTCTCCCTGCATCACCGCTTGCCTAGACGCTTCTACCTTTTGTCTGTCCTCTTCGCACTTGAGACAAACGTAGTCTTTGACAGCGCTCTTTAGACCTAAACACTCGAGGTGTAACCATCGGTCGCAGTTTGTACAAATTGTGAATTTTCCCCATTCATCGTTGTTGTTACACAACCTACAGTGACCGTTGGGGTTGTTTTTGTACTCCATTTTAATCTTTCGTTTGTTACTTACTTTTGTTATCTGATCGTTCTGGAGATGGTTGTGACCGCACCGACGTTTTCGCTCGTCGCGCTGGTAGTCTTTGGTAGCGCCAGTCGGTCACCTTACACGCCTTGGATGACTGTAGCGCCGCCGCCTTCGGCTGCCGCTGCGTTGTCTAGCGCTGCGTTGTCTACCGCTGCGTTGTCTGCCGCTGCGACCGTGTGCTGTTGCGTAGTCTTCCACTACGTCCGTCTGCCGGTGTGTTTCGCCCGCCGACTTCCGCCTCCGTTAGTCCGTGCCTTCGTCGATCGACACGTCGTTTGCCGGTTGTGGAGCTCTGCGGCTGCTACGTTACGTTCGTCACTCGTTGTTCGCTGCTGCGTCCCTATCCGGTGTTCCGCACACGTTGGGGGTCGGGTACCACACACGCCTTCCCTTCGCGCCGCACTTCTTGTTGTAATGCGCTTCTATCGAGCTATCACTGCACTTCTGTCTCGTATACACTTCCTTGTACGTTTTAACTCCAAGCACTTCTCTCGTACTGTTCTCTTCTTTCACTTCTTAGCTTCAATAACAGCTCTTCTAGATTTCGTTAATCACACAATCACTTTTGAGGTCCATTCTTTGCACGTACGCACGTAGGTTCGATTATTGTAGTTCAATTGGGGATGTATTTCTCTGTCTGTTCGCTTAACTTTTCACGCGTAATAAGCACTCTGGAGTGTTGAGAACGTCAATTCCTCTCTGGAGCCACCATTGTTGGCTGTCGCCGGAGATCCTCCGTCGCAGCGACCAGCGCCAGTGCAGTACACCGAGCTGGCTTGTTTCTCCTGAGGCTTCTCCAAGCCTGAAGAGTCTTCCGGTGGTTACGCCGTTTTTCCTTTTCTTTCCGTCAAGTAGACCGGAGCAGCCCTCCGACTAATGATCGCTATTAGCCGTCTGATGTTGTTGAATGCTGTTTATTTGGGGTAAATCGGTTTCTTAAATACTAACTTATTGCTGACTACATGTCTTATTCTATTTGCGCGTGGCTCCACGCGCCGGTCGATCTCTACGGCATTATTCGGTTTTGACCGTGGCCATCCGCTGCGCGTGGAGGTGTCGCGTTCGCAAGTGGCGTTCGCAATGTTCGGCCCATCGGGGCTACGGTTCGCGCGTGGAGGGTCATGTTCGCAAGTGGCGTTCGCGATGTTCGGCGCACCCTTTCCGTTGGCCCATCGGAGCCACGGTTTGCGCGTGGAGGGTCATGTTCGTATTTATTTTATTTATCTTTGCCCATCGGGGCCTCTAGCTAATCGTGTGCGTCAGCAACAGTATTTGACATTCAGGTACCGCAACGGCATAATTAACATGGCGGACAGCAAATCCCCTATAACACAACCAGATATACTAGACCAACCATGGTGTTCGCCTTCCGCCATCTTCTTACGTATCGCACTCTGAGATCAACACGAAGCGAATTGGTCAAAAATAATACTTGGTAAAATTTGCTGTCTTATGGTTTAAGAAGTGCAAAAGTACGACTTGTTTATTAAGTTTGTACTTCTGGGAAACTTATTGTTTATCGCAGCAAATGGTTGTTGCAATAATTATTCAGTCTCATTATATTACCGTCTCATTGCTCGTAAATAGTTTTTGACCAAACTTCTGCGCAGCTAGCACATAGTGCATAAGTCGATACAATTGTCAATATGCGTGTCAAAACATGTCAATCTGCGCACTAGCATAATAAGTCTCGAAGTGTTGTTGTGCGGAGAAATGCGTTCTGATTTGTTTTAGATATAATCGATGGTGGAAGTAATAATCTAAGTAAATGTAATAAAAATAATAAGAAAGAAGGTACCGCTAGGCCACAACAATCGCCACTACCGCTACCATCGAATGTATCATCACAGAGTCCGGGAGGATCGGCTACGCCGTAAGTCCGGCGATACCTCTAGCATCGTAGCGTGCACAGCATCACTTTTGCCGGCTTCAACGTCGTCCGGGGTAACTTCAGTAATTTCTTCGGTGGCGACGGTAGGAAAAACCACATGGATTGCAACAGTGGTACCCATGGTGGGAATGGCCACGGCCTCCTCAACGTCGTCGTCGTGCTTAGGAGTCGGCTCACTCGGTATTGCCGGTCTGACGGGTTTCTCCGGAGTGCTAGGTTTTAGCATCCTCCTCGCGTGGCTGCCGTGGTGGGACCCGCCTTTACACAACTCCGCTACAGTCGTCGTCCTCGTCATATTGTTGTTTGAGCTCGGGCTCCAGCGGTAGCGGCACTGCAAGCACATCGAACAAAAGGCTCTGTATCTAGCAGTACACACTTTTATGAGCTTCATGTGGCAAATCTGTGGACACATAAGAAAGCTTCTCCTGGTGCTGCCGGGCATCACGTGAATCGCAGTGCACTGTCGTTCTTTATCGAACCGTTTATTCACGCCAAGAAGGGTTATTTTATCGGGTTTATCCGTTTCCCTTGGTGGACAAGATTTCATCTCAGATCTCTGGACGGGGTTGCTAACGAAAATGTTCAACGCCAGTCGGCCACATGTCGGCCAAACCGTGGAGGCCCGTCCAGGTGCTGATCTAATGCCCGAACGAGATGGTCCGCCAAATATTCCAGCGGCTTGTCATTCACGTGATTCAGCGCTTTGCGTAAATCTGTGAAGGGAGCTGTGGAAGACAACAATCGTTTACATTCATTCCTCCCTCCTTACCCTCCTTTTCCTTCCCTTCCTTTTGTTCATCTAGAAAACGTCACTGCGCTTTGTATCTGAAGGCGGAAACGGACGTCGATGGAAATGAGATCATCGGGAACGCATCGTGCGTGACACGCTTCATCAAGTCGCTAATCATGATGGAGCACCTTGCCACAACACACATTTGCGACATTTGTTAGAGTTTTTCCGGCTGCTGTACGAGTTTCCACGTGCACACGGGCAATGCCGACGGTGGGCACTACTACAGCTTCATCAAGGAGCGCAACGAGGACGGCGGATTGATTCTTAAGTGAGATGAAAATGACAGGTATAGTCCACGCGTGTCTAGATTTCGTTGGATAATTTTCATGTTAACCCCAGCATCACCTAGTTGCTGCCAGAGTAAACATGGAAAACGAACACGTTTGTTGGTGGCATAAGATAGATCTTGTTTCCCGGATAGGGGTTACAATGGTAGCAACTGATCCCGCTAGATTACCTATCGTACCTACATATCGTACAGATCGAAATGGACATTTCGAGACGAACTACGTAAGTGGGTCGGCGTTGGGAAAACGATCTTCTACCGTACTCCGTCTGATATCCCATCGCGTCATTCAGGCTAAAGCTGTGTGCTGCTGAGCACAATTGGGGCCATACGTTTAGTCGCTCTGGTCTCTATTGCCGCTAGGCTACGTTTACGAATCTCGATGCGTTGTGTTATGTAACGCCTATTTCAAGGTAGACACTTACAAACAGGCAGATCTGGATGAGCGCCATCATCAGCAACGTCGGCAAATAATTTTCGTAGAGGAACAAAGTGAGTATCACATTCCAGTCAAACGTCTTATTTAGTCGTTGTAGTTTGCGAAAATAATTAATGTTTTAATTGTAGCAGAGAATATGGCAACATGTAGAACGAATCAACCATCGGCAACACAAACTCAATCGCGTCCGGTGGATCGAACTGGTAAGCTTTGCACGAATCGAAAGAGCCATGCCTTCGTCGATATTACAGAAGTATAGAACTGATTTTATCTATTCAATTTTATAGCAGATGAAGACAACATACCACAGCGTTCGAGGTAATCATCGGCAACACAAATACAATCATTTCCAATCCCCAGTATTCCTCCCGTATGTCCGCGACAAAGATCAAAAAATGTGATCGAACGAAATGTTAAGCTTTGCTTAAATCGAAAATGCGCATGTCCCCGTCGAAATAGCAGTAACATTTTACCTGTTTCTTTTTGGTCGTCTCGACTACTGTGTTGGGTCTACTGTGTTGGGTCGGTGATGTGTTATACGGAATAGGTAGAATCGGAATAGAGCCCTACAATACAGTACCTATAGTAAATACATCGGTAGCGGCGGAGGCATCTGATCCGGTAGTTACCCACATGAGTGATCGCATGACGAATACATTTTCCTCAGCGGAAGCGTGCATTTGTATTATGAAACATAGTAGTTAAGGAAGATACAATCAAGGGCGGAAACATTGTAAGCATGTTATCAACACGCTTACCACCTGCGTCACAATCGTAACTTACAATGACCAATCCAAGCGTTTGTCAAAATAAGTGCACCTCAAGGGCCCGAGGCCAGGGTGAAACAAAAGTAGGACGTTTTGCATGCAACTTCGCCTAGCGGGCTACTGATAGATTCTGACGCATCCATCCATTGACCAAAGTGAACGATCCGACTATGTGTGATTTGTATATGATGTTCGTTGAGAATATGAAATTGCACCTAGAGTACAATTAGGTATTGGAAGCCTCGACCATACCCCGAACCATTGCGACGGTGGTTGAAAAGGTTTTTTCAGCAACGAAAGATGATCAAACAAATGCAGCTACTCCGCTGATGATAGGCATAGCAACAGCACGTAGCCGATGACGTTTCCAACACCAACGATACCCATGCGGCCGAAGATGGTGCCTGTACTGGAGTCGGTAATTTGTCCGAGGTGAAACATTTAAGTTTTACGTTTTAGATAAGCAACAAGGATGAGGTCAACGTGATAACTAAAAGTCTCAACCAGCTCCTCCTATTGGTAAATATAGGGGGAAAAAGTTGAAAGAAGGAGTAAAATGGTTTAACTGCAGTTGTACGTAAGCCAAAGGTAACCCAAAAGAGGAAATTTTAGCAAAAGAAAATAGAATATTCCATCGCATACAGATTTCCTGTCGTGCTAATCCGTGTAAATTGATTTAATTTAATTCCGTTAAACTTCACATCCTTTTTTCAGGCAGTCTAAGCTTCCGGGTCGCATTCGTGCCTATTATCTGCCGCCAAAACCTACGGTATGAAGTTCGTAATCATTCGGTGGAGTCATACCTTTTTAACTGATGTGCTGTTTTAAACAGCACCTTTAACATAAACCTACGATACGATAATACGATACAAACATTCTCGCTCGTGGCGAATGCAAAATAAACGCAACGTCGATCTTCTATAGTCCAACACAGACAGGGATGAGAAAATCAACAGAAGCAGTTCATCTCTGCCAAACATCATTCCCTATCCCAGCGACTCGTTCTTTGGCATAAATTCTTATCAACAGGCAGAGGAACTTGTCCGCCGTCATCAGCAGGCTGGTGGCGGAAAGTCCCAGAAACGGAGGGCTTCGCTGGAACAAGGTTCGAACCCGCTGGTGGGCACGATGCTGACGATAGCCTCGAGCTAGCTTGCCACAACAGTGCCGACCACGACCAGCCGGCGCAGGCTAGAGGGGCGGACAGGCTCTTCAATCTGGTTCCGCTGGCCGTGAAAGCGTTACAGTCGTTCTCCCGACCCGAGATGGAGCGCGCCCAGGAAAAGCACAAGGACCACTCATGGGTACTACCGCCGTTCGTGGACAACATCATGTGGAACCAGTTCATGCAGTCCAAGCTGGCCGGAGCGCTCTGGGTAAAGCTGGGCTTGCTCACCGTCTACAAAGATTTTCACGGCAAGCTGTACTACAACTATTCCAGTTGCTGCATAACCAATCGTTCGACGGCGCTGGATCAAAACGGACAAGATCTACCTAGCCGAGTGGGTCATCTACATCGCCAGCCCGGTTGTGTACCAGAGGTGAGTAATCGTTATTGTGGTGTACGCTGCTTTGTGTGCAAAAGTAGGTCAACCAGTGTCTCACAAACTCCTTTCCGTACTTTGTCCCCGACGACCAAATATGTGCGTCGCCAGATATATCGCCACCGTGCAGATGATGGCCAACGGATTCCTGTAATCGCAGGGCTACCCAAAGCTGACTTTCCTCGATATCAACCGGCCGAGTGAAACGATCTCCAATCTGATCGATCACGTGTCGAAGCGCCTCCGGACTGTGAAGATCTCGTCGGTACATTACGTGAAGACCGTCATTAACTATGTGAAAGACTTGCTGAGGCTCGGTAAGGTCAAACAGTTCTTGCAGCAGTACAACGTCACGGAGATGACCGACAAGCTAACGGATACGCTCAACTTGGAGGTTAACTTGAAGGTACACATTTGTTTGCCGCTGCTCTTTACCACTCAACGCGCTTCTTTGCTTCTCCGCCACAGGTGATCGAAAGATGCATCGCGTCTACCGGCAGGCAATCGCGAACCCGCACTGCGACAAATACATCCTGTGAAAAGATCAACTCGCACGACCCGCACAAGGAGCTCAGGAGGCGGCATCGAGCACGGTGTGACCCGCTTCGGCAGCATGACCGTGTTCATCGCGCAGAAAACCCACACCCCCTTCTGGACGCTGTTCGCTAACATAAATGATCCGGTCGACTGTGCGATTATCATGAGATCGAGGACCACGTCACGACCGAGTATCCGCACTGTGAGTTGTAGATGTTGCTGTGGCGGCCTGGTCGGGAAGCGGTTGTGCTCGTTCAGCACGACTTCTTCAGCTGCGCAAGTAGCTCAGAACGACGACAGTTAGCCTAGCCGATTTTTTGCTCCGCTTGACTACAAGTGGTATCTATTCCAAGCTACTACCTAGGCCTCCCTTCGAACTAACTCCAGCTGTCGAAGCTGCCTTACTAATCGAAGCACCCAATTCTCCTGCCGAAAAAACACATCTTCGCACGCCGTATCGCAGAACATCTTCACCGGGAGCTCATATATGGTGGCGGAAGATTGTTGCTTTCCCAGATTCGCGAGCAATATTGGCCACTCGACGGACGTCACCTAGTGAAAGGCGTTGTGAGACACTGCTTCCGATGCATTCGTCAGCAGCCAACACTAGCGCAGCAGCAAATTGGGCAGTTACCATCATCGCGAATCACACCAAGTCGATCGTTTTCGATCATCGGAGTGGATTATGCCGGACCAATCTACTTGCGACCGATTCATAACTTGCATACCGATTCCGTTCGTTTGCTTTGCCACGAAAGCTGTTCACTTCGAACTTGTGGGTGATTTGACCACCGCTGGTTTCTTGGCTGCACTACGACGATTTGCATCGCGAAGAGGACGTCCGTCGCATATCTACTCGGACAACGGAAAAATTTCGAGAGCGCAGCACGTGAGTTAAGCGAACTATTCGAAATGTTCCGCGATGAGGAGCAACGCAACACCATCATCTCGAATTGCGCGGAGATGGGTATCACTTGGCACTTCAGCCCGCCGAGGGCCCCGCACTTTGGTGGACTATGGGAAGCAGCAGTGAAGACGGCCAAAAGACACCTCTTCGTCAGCTAGGCAGCACAAAGTTGCCTTACGAGGGCTACATCACCGTCCTGCACCAGATCGAAGCGGCGATGAATTCTCGTCCGCTGTTACCCATGTCGGATGACCCAAACGAACTGGCCGCACTAACACCTGCACATTTTTTGATAGGCACCTCGATGAACGCGATTCCAGAGCCGGACTACACTGTCAGGAAAGCATACACGCTGAGCGATTGGCAGAAGTGGCAACTGGTCGTGCAGCACTTTTGGAAGCATTGGGCCACCGAGTACCTGCAGGAGATGCAAAGAGAAACGATGAGGACCTGCAGCACTAATGATTTCTCACCTGGTCGGCTAGTAATACTGATGGACGATGCTCTCCCGACAACCCAATGGCCACTCGCGCGGATCATCGAAACGCAAAATTGAAGTAATGCACAAAAGTGAATCTAGATGGTGCGTGAGTAATCAACATTGCCTGCTTCGCCGTCATGTCAGCTACCATAATCTCTGTTTCATTGTGTGCGCCCATGGACTGTCTAGAACCTGGTCAAGTCATTCCATGCATTTTGACAAATCGAGAAAAGAAAAATACATGAAAATTTTGACGGCTATGTTTTCTCTGTTAACTTTTGGATCGACGATGTGGATTGTCTGTTCGTAGCGCTTGTGCATTTTTTGCAAGAAGCAAATTGGTAAATTTTAGAGTACTTTTACACTCAAAAACGTTTTTAAAAGTATACACACCCCAAGTACCAGCGTTGAATCATAACTAACTCCGAATTGATTTATCAAGGACTATGGAAAGTAATTAATGAGTTGTTTTGGGGTACCAAATTTTGACGAAACGAAGAAATGGGCTTTTGGTTTGTAAACAGTATTTGTTGGCTGTCGCCGGAGATCCTCCGTCGCAGCGACCAGCGCCGGTGCAGTACACCGAGCTGGCTTGTTTCTCCTGAGGCTTCTCCAAGCCGGAAGAGTCTTCCGGTGGTTACGCCGTTTTTCCTTTTCTTTCCCCTGTTTGGCTGCCACCTATAATCGTCCAACCAAGCCGTGTTCTTTGTGCGATCGGTTGGTCAGGTCGTCCGGACCGGTAACTCACGCTTTGGGTGTAAAATGCGTGAGGGATACCTAACAAGAGTGTTGGTGTAGCATTTTTGTAGCTCGCTAGATCAATGTGCGAGAAATGCTTGTAAGCTCTTTTCAATGCCCTGGCGTTAACGGTCTGCGTTGGAAGCTCGAGTTTTTGGACCGAGCGCACGTTTGATATATCAAAGAGTCGGTTGTTTGGTCCCTTTATCTTAAATGAGACTATCTGACTCGCGGGCTCACTCTGTGTGCCGCCGTTCGTCCAGCTGAGCTTAAGCGGAGCCTTCGGTCCGAATACCTTCAGCTCTTCTCTGATATTGTTAAGGATGAGACTGGTCGACGACGCAGGATCTAGTAAGGCAAATGTTTTGACCTGACCTTGTTTTGAGTATAAGGTCACTGGAATTATTTGATAGAAAAGTTCTTGGTTTTCACGGTGGTGATTAATACGAGCGGGATTGTTTTGTATTCTTTCCACGTATTTGTGGAGGATGCTGTGGTGCCTACGCCCGCACCCATTTTCCCTGCATTGTGGCGGAGCTCTGCAATTTTCCGCCGTATGATTCTTAAATCTGATGCAGTTTGTGCAGATGTTATTTTGCCTGACCAGACGCCAACGTTGTTCTATTGATTCATTCAACAATTTGCGACAACGGGTGGTTTCGTGTGGGTTTCGGCAGATTAAGCAAAGTTTACCCCTGTCATTTGCTTCGTAGCGAACATGCGTGTTCAAGCGGTGTTTTCCTTGTTAGAATCCACCTTCATTTGCGGCTAGCACTGTTGCCAGCTCCTCTGAGGGTTTTAACCATTCCCTTAGGGTAAAATTTTTGTTATCCTGTTCCCTGTCGAGTGTGCTCTTAATCCATTGGTGTCGGAGTTCGACAGGTAATCTTGCGATCAGATCGTTTAGAAGTCTTTGATCGTTTAGAAACCCTTCCTGCCCTAATAGCATCATATTGTCGATAAGGTTGTGCAGGGCATTGGAAAATTCCAAGAAGGTCGAAGGATTTTCCATTGTTATATTCCTAACTGATAATAAGTCGTGCAGCAAAGCCTTGTACACGCTTTCAGGATTCCCGTACATTCTATCTAGTCTCTCTTCTTATCTGGCCCGCTCATAGTTGAGCACGTCGTGCTGACATGGCCTGGTCACCAATCGTTTTCCAGGTCGCTCGGTTCGTGGTTGCCGCTCTCCATCCCCGGTGACATCCGATGTTCCGCAGGTCCTGCTCCACCTGGTCCAGCCAACGGGCTCGCTGAGCTCCTCTGCGTCTCGTGCCGAGCGGGTCGCTGACGAGTGTCTTCTTGGTGGGGCATGAGTCCGGCATCCTCATGACATGCCCCAACCAGCGGATCCTTCCGGCTTTCGCCACCGTTAGGATATCCGGCTCGCCAAACAGCTCAGCCAGCTCGTGGTTCATCCTTCTCCTCCACCCGTCCTGCACGTATACGCCACCAAAGATAGTCCGGAGCACACGACGTTCGAAAATGCCGAGTGCGTTGGCATCCTCCGTGAGCAGCGTCCAGGACTCATGCCCATAGAGGACTACCGGCCGTATCAATGTGCGGTATATGGTGCACTTCGTGCGTTGGCGAAGTCGTCTGGACCTTAGGAGCTTATGGAGCCCATGGTAGGCACGACTTCCTTGAACAATGCGTCTTCGGATCTCCGAACTGATGTTGTTGTCCGATGTTATAAGAGACCCAAGATAGGCAAACTCCTCAACTACCTCGAGCTCATCGTTGTTGATTCGTACGCTAGCTCCCAGTCTTGCTCTGTCACGGTCAGAGCCACCGGCGAGTAGGTACTTAGTCTTTGACGCATTGATCTCCAGTCCAATTCCCGCAGCTGCGCGTTTTAATCGGGTATATGCATCGGACACCGTCGCAGTCGACCGTCCAATGATGTCGATGTCATCCGCGTAGCCAAGAAGCTGAACTGACCGTGTGAAAATCGTGCCCCGATGGTCGAAGCCCGCGCTCCGAATGACACCCTCCAGAGCGATGTTGAATAGCAGGCAGGAGAGCCCGTCGCCTTGCCGTAACCCCCGATGAGACTCGAACGGATCCGACAACATGCTCGATATTCTCACCCTGCAATGCACCCTATCCATTGTGGCCCTTAACAGTCGGATCAGTTTTCCGGGGAATCCGTACTGCTGCATGGTTTTCCATAGTTCGGTCCGATCTATGGTATCGTAGGCCGCTTTGAAGTCGATGAATAGGTGGTGCGTGGGGATTCGGTGCTCTCGGCATTTCTGGAGGATCTGCCTGAGAGTGAAGATTTGGTCGATGAATAGGTGGTGCGGAGATTCGGGATAGGATCTTGTAGGCGGCATTCAGAACTGTGATCGCCCGGAAGTTCGCACAGTCCAACCTGTCGCCCTTTTTGTAGACGGGGTGGATCACTCCCATCTTCCACTCGTCTGGTAGTTCTTCCTGTTCCCAGATCTTCACAATCAGCTGGTGCATGCAGATGGCAAGCCTCTCCTGGCCCATCTTGAAGAGCTCGGCGCCAAGGCCGTCGCTGCCAGCTGACTTGTTGAGTTTCAGCTGTTTGACGGCCCCGGTGACTTCCTCTACCGCACATTCTACATTCTATCTAGACTGTCCATTATTAATTGAACATTTTCCGGATTGAGCATTAATCAGTTCACTGCTCGCAATGCTTCGCCTTTGAGGTGCCTTTGCAGCCTATTCAAGTTTTCTAGATTCGTAAATTGTCCGGCTCGCGATGTTTGATTATAAATTTGTTTGAATCGCGGCCAACCCTTATAATCTCCCGTAAATTCGGGGAGATCTATTAAGTTCCCTTTTGATGAGGATGGCCATGCCTGTACCATCTTCCCAATACTTTCAACGAGGCGATCAATTTCGGAGGGGCGTTCGGAATCTTTCATTTTTTGTTTTTCTAGTTCCTCTTGGAGAAGTTCTAACTCTGCTTCATGTACGTCTCGTTCGTCGTCTCGCGAAGTGGATGACGATTTTCTTGCTCTTTCGATTTCCATATCCCTTATGTGTTCCTCTGCCCTCTTTGGGCCTGTCGCAGCTTTTCTGCTTCTTTTTCCGCCTTTTCTTTTGCCTTTTCGGCCTTTTCCTTTGATATTTCCGCCTTTTCCTTTGCTTTTTCGGCTTTTTCCTTCCCTGTCTTTATATCCTTCAGTAAGCGCTCTCCCTGCATCACCGCTTGCCTAGACGCTTCTACCTTTTGTCTGTCCTCTTCGCACTTGGGACAAACGTAGTCTTTGACAGCGCTCTTTAGACCTAAACACTCGAGGTGTAACCATCGGTCGCAGTTTGTACAAATTGTGAATTTTCCCCATTCATCGTTGTTGTTACACAACCTACAGTGACCGTTGGGGTTGTTTTTGTACTCCATTTTAATCTTTCGTTTGTTACTTACTTTTGTTATCTGATTGTTCTGGAGATGGTTGTGACCGCACCGACGTTTTCGCTCGTCGCGCTGGTAGTCTTTGGTAGCGCCAGTCGGTCACCTTACACGCCTTGGATGACTGTAGCGCCGCCGCCTTCGGCTGCCGCTGCGTTGTCTACCGCTGCGTTGTCTGCCGCTGCGACCGTGTGCTGTTGCGTAGTCTTCCACTACGTCCGTCTGCCGGTGTGTTTCGCCCGCCGACTTCCGCCTCCGTTAGTCCGTGCCTTCGTCGATCGACACGTCGTTTGCCGGTTGTGGAGCTCTGCGGCTGCTGATACGTTCGTCACTCGTTGTTCGCTGCTGCGTCCCTATCCGGTGTTCCGCACACGTTGGGGGTCGGGTACCACACACGCCTTCCCTTCGCGCCGCACTTCTTGTTGTAATGCGCTTCTATCGAGCTATCACTGCACTTCTGTCTCGTATACACTTCCTCCTTGTACGTTTTAACTCCAAGCACTTCTCTCGTACTGTTCTCTTCTTTCACTTCTTAGCTTCAATAACAGCTCTTCTAGATTTCGTTAATCACACAATCACTTTTGAGGTCCATTCTTTGCACGTACGCACGTAGGTTCGATTATTGTAGTTCAATTGGGGATGTATTTCTCTATCTGTTCGCTTAACTTTTCACGCGTAATAAGCACTCTGGAGTGTTGAGAACGTCAATTCCTCTCTGGAGCCACCATTGTTGGCTGTCGCCGGAGATCCTCCGTCGCAGCGACCAGCGCCGGTGCAGTACACCGAGCTGGCTTGTTTCTCCTGAGGCTTCTCCAAGCCGGAAGAGTCTTCCGGTGGTTACGCCGTTTTTCCTTTTCTTTCCGTCAAGTAGACCGGAGGAGCCCTCCGACTAATGATCGCTATTAGCCGTCTGATGTTGTTGAATGCTGTTTATTTGGCGTAAATCGGTTTCTTAAATACTAACTTATTGCTGACTACATGTCTTATTCTATTTGCGCGTGGCTCCACGCGCCGGTCGATCTCTACGGCATTATTCGGTTTTGACCGTGGCCATCCGCTGCGCGTGGAGGTGTCGCATTCGCAATTGGCGTTCGCAATGTTCGGCCCATCGGGGCTACGGTTCGCGCGTGGAGGGTCATGTTCGCAAGTGGCGTTCGCGATGTTCGGCGCACCCTTTCCGTTGGCCCATCGGAGCCACGGTTTGCGCGTGGAGGGTCATGTTCGTATTTATTTTATTTATCTTTGCCCATCGGGGCCTCTAGCTAATCGTGTGCGTCAGCAACAGTATTTGACATTCAGGTACCGCAACGGCATAATTAACATGGCGGACAGCAAATCCCCTATAACACAACCAGATATACTAGACCAACCATGGTGTGCGCCTTCCGCCATCTTCTTACGTATCGCACTCTGAGATCAACACGAAGCGAATTGGTCAAAAATAATACTTGGTAAAATTTGCTGTCTTATGGTTTAAGAAGTGCAAAAGTACGACTTGTTTATTAAGTTCGTACTTCTGGGAAACTTATTGTTTATCGCAGCAAATGGTTGTTGCAATAATTATTCAGTCTCATTATATTACCGTCTCATTGCTCGTAAATAGTTTTTGACCAAACTTCTGCGCAGCTAGCACATAGTGCATAAGTCGATACAATTGTCAATATGCGTGTCAAAACATGTCAATCTGCGCACTAGCATAATAAGTCTCGAAGTGTTGTTGTGCGGAGAAATGCGTTCTGATTTGTTTTAAATATAATCGATGGTGGAAGTAATAATCTAAGTAAATGTAATAAAAATAATAAGAAAGAAGGTACCGCTAGGCCACAACAATCGCCACTACCGCTACCATCGAATGTATCATCACAGAGTCCGGGAGGATCGGCTACGCCGTAAGTCCGGCGATACCTCTAGCATCGTAGCGTGCACAGCATCACTTTTGCCGGCTTCAACGTCGTCCGGGGTAACTTCAGTAATTTCTTCGGTGGCGACGGTAGGAAAAACCACATGGATTGCAACAGCCTCTTCTTCCATACATTCGATCGTGGTGCCCATGGTGGGAATGGCAACGGCCTCCTCAACGCCGTCGTCGTCGTCGTCGTCGTGCTTAGGAGTCGCCTCACTCGGTGTTGCCGGTCTGACGGGTTCCTCCGGAGTGCTAGGTTTTAGCATCCTCCACGCGTTCGCCGCTGGCGTGGTGCCCAGTGCTGCCGCCATGCTATCGGTATTATCCCGTCGGAGCCGTCGCCTTCATCCTACTCATCAATATCATCCCTGTCCGCACTGACGGCTACCGTTAGAGGGAACATCGGTTGCCCGATGGCTGCCGTGGTGGGACCCGCCTTTACACAACTCCGCTACAGTCGTCGTCCTCGTCATATTGTTGTTTGAGCTCGGGCTCCAGCGGTAGCGGCACTGCAAGCACATCGAACAAAAGGCTCTGTATCTAGCAGTACACACTTTTATAAGCTTCATGTGGCAAATCTGTGGACACATAAGAAAGCTTCTCCTGGTGCTGCCGGGCATCACGTGAATCGCAGTGCACTGTCGTTCTTTATCGAACCGTTTATTCACGCCAAGAAGGGTTATTTTATCGGGTTTATCCGTTTCCCTTGGTGGACAAGATTTCATCTCAGATCTCTGGACGGGGTTGCTAACGAAAATGTTCAACGCCAGTCAGCCACATGTCGGCCAAACCGTGGAGGCCCGTCCAGGTGCTGATCTAATGCCCGAACGAGATGGTCCGCCAAATATTCCAGCGGCTTGTCATTCACGTGATTCAGCGCTTTGCGTAAATCTGTGAAGGGAGCTGTGGAAGACAACAATCGTTTACATTCATTCCTCCTTTCCCCCTTTTGTTCATCTAGAAAACGTCACTGCGCTCTGTTTCTGAAGGCGGAAACGGACGTCGATGGAAATGAGATCATCGAGAACGCATCGTGCGTGACACGCTTCATCAAGTCGCTAATCATGATGGAGCACCTTGCCACAACACACATTTGCGACATTTGTTAGAGTTTTTCCGGCTGCTGTACGAGTTTTCGCGTGCACACGGGCAATGCCGACGGTGGGCACTACTACAGCTTCATCAAGGAGCGCAACGAGGACGGCGGATTGATTCTTAAGTGAGATGAAAATGACAGGAATAGTCCACGCGTGTCTAGATTTCGTTGGATAATTTTCATGTTAATCCCAGCATCACCTAGTTGCTGCCAGAGTAAACATGGAAAACGAACACGTTTGTTGGTGGCATAAGATAGATCTTGTTCTATCGGTTTCCCGGATAGGGGTTACAATGGTAGCAACTGATCCCGCTAGATTACCTATCGTACCTACATACCTATCGACGAACTACGTAAGTAACTACCGTACTCCGTCTGATATCCCATCGCGTCATTCAGGCTAAAGCTGTTTGCTGCTGAGCACAATTGGGGCCATACGTTTAGTCGCTCTGGTCTCTATTGCCGCTAGGCTACGTTTACGAATCTCGATGCGTTGTGTTATGTAACGCCTATTTCAAGGTAGACACTTACAAACAGGCAGATCTGGATGAGCGCCATCATCAGCAACGTTGGCAAATAATTTTCGTAGAGGAACAAAGTGAGTATCACATTCCAGTCAAACGTCTTATTTAGTCGTTGTAGTTTGCGAAAATAATTAATGTTTTAATTGTAGCAGAGAATATGACAACATGTAGATCGAATCAACCATCGGCAACACAAACTCAATCGCGTCCGGTGGATCGAACTGGTAAGCTTTGCACGAATCGAAAGAGCCATGCCTTCGTCGATATTACAGAAGTATAGAACTGATTTTATCTATTCAATTTTATAGCAGATGAAGACAACATACCACAGCGTTCGAGGTAATCATCGGCAACACAAATACAATCATTTCCAATCCCCAGTATTCCTCCCGTATGTCCGCGACGAAGATCAAAAAATGTGATCGAACGAAATGTTAAGCTTTGCTTAAATCGAAAATGCGCATGTCCCCGGCGAAATAGCAGTAACATTTTACCTGTTTCTTTTTGGTCGTCTCGACTACTGTGTTGGGTCGGTGATGTGTTATACGGAATAGGTAGAATCGGAATAGAGCCCTACAATACAGTACCTATAGTAAATACATCGGTAGCGGCGGAGGCATCTGATCCGGTAGTTACCCACATGAGTGATCGCATGACGAAAGCGTGCATTTGTATTATGAAACATAGTAGTTAAGGAAGATACAATCAAGGGCGGAAACATTGTAAGCATGTTATCAACACGCTTACCACCTGCGTCACAATCGTAACTTACAATGACCAAGCCAAGCGTTTGTCAAAATAAGTGCACCTCTAGGGCCCGAGGCCAGGGTGAAACAAAAGTAGGACGTTTTGCATGCAACTTCGCCTAGCGGGCTACTGATAGATTCTGACGCATCCATCCATTGACCAAAGTGAACGATCCGACTATGTGTGATTTGTATATGATGTTCGTTGAGAATATGAAATTGCACCTAGAGTACGATTAGGTATTGGAAGCCTCGACCATACCCCGAACCATTGCGACGGTGGTTGAAAAGGTTTTTTCAGCAACGAAAGATGATCAAACAAATGCAGCTACTCCGCTGATGATAGGCACAGCAACAGCACGTAGCCGAAGACGTTTCCAACACCAACGATACCCATGCGGCCGAAGATGGTGCCTGTACTGGAGTCGGTAATTTGTCCGAGGTGAAACATTTACGTTTTACGTTCTAGATAAGCAACAAGGATGAGGTCAACGTGATAACTAAAAGTCTCAACCAGCTCCTCCTATTGGTAAATATAGGGGGAAAAAGTTGAAAGAAGGAGTAAAATGGTTTAACTGCAGTTGTACGTAAGCCAAAGGTAACCCAAAAGAGGAAATTTTAGCAAAAGAAAATAGAATATTCCATCGCATACAGATTTCCTGTCGTGCTAATCCGTGTAAATTGATTTAATTTAATTCCGTTAAACTTCACATCCTTTTTTCAGGCAGTCTAAGCTTCCGGGTCGCATTCGTGCCTATTATCTGCCGCCAAAACCTACGGTATGAAGTTCGTAATCATTCGGTGGAGTCATACCTTTTTAACTGATGTGCTGTTTTTAACAGCACCTTTAACATAAACCTACGATACGATAATACGATACAAACATTCTCGCTCGTGGCGAATGCAAAATAAACGCAACGTCGATCTTCTATAGTCCAACACAGACAGGGATGAGAAAATCAACAGAAGCAGTTCATCTCTGCCAAACATCATTCCCTATCCCAGCGACTCGTTCTTTGGCATAAATTCTTATCAACAGGCAGAGGAACTTGTCCGCCGTCATCAGCAGGCTGGTGGCGGAAAGTCCCAGAAACGGAGGGCTTCGCTGGAACAAGGTTCGAACCCGCTGGTGGGCACGATGCTGACGATAGCCTCGAGCTAGCTTGCCACAACAGTGCCGACCACGACCAGCCGGCGCAAGGTAGAGGGGCGGACAGGCTCTTCAATCTGGTTCCGCTGGCCGTGAAAGCGTTACAGTCGTTCTCTCGACCCGAGATGGAGCGCGCCCAGGAAAAGCACAAGGACCACTCATGGGTACTACCGCCGTTCGTGGACAACATCATGTGGAACCAGTTCATGCAGTCCAAGCTGGCCGGAGCGCTCTGGGTAAAGCTGGGCTTGCTCACCGTCTACAAAGATTTTCACGGCAAGCTGTACTACAACTATTCCAGTTGCTGCATAACCAATCGTTCGACGGCGCTGGATCAAAACGGACAAGATCTACCTAGCCGAGTGGGTCATCTACATCGCCAGCCCGGTTGTGTACCAGAGGTGAGTAATCGTTATTGTGGTGTACGCTGCTTTGTGTGCAAAAGTAGGTCAACCAGTGTCTCACAAACTCCTTTCCGTACTTTGTCCCCGACGACCAAATATGTGCGTCGCCAGATATATCGCCACCGTGCAGATGATGGCCAACGGATTCCTGTAATCGCAGGGCTACCCAAAGCTGACTTTCCTCGATATCAACCGGCCGAGTGAAACGATCTCCAATCTGATCGATCACGTGTCGAAGCGCCTCCGGACTGTGAAGATCTCGTCGGTACATTACGTGAAGACCGTCATTAACTATGTGAAAGACTTGCTGAGGCTCGGTAAGGTCAAACAGTTCTTGCAGCAGTACAACGTCACGGAGATGACCGACAAGCTAACGGATACGCTCAACTTGGAGGTTAACTTGAAGGTACACATTTGTTTGCCGCTGCTCTTTACCACTCAACGCGCTTCTTTGCTTCTCCGCCACAGGTGATCGAAAGATGCATCGCGTCTACCGGCAGGCAATCGCGAACCCGCACTGCGACAAATACATCCTGTGAAAAGATCAACTCGCACGACCCGCACAAGGAGCTCAGGAGGCGGCATCGAGCACGGTGTGACCCGCTTCGGCAGCATGACCGTGTTCATCGCGCAGAAAACCCACACCCCCTTCTGGACGCTGTTCGCTAACATAAATGATCCGGTCGACTGTGCGATTATCATGAGATCGAGGACCACGTCACGACCGAGTATCCGCACTGTGAGTTGTAGATGTTGCTGTGGCGGCCTGGTCGGGAAGCGGTTGTGCTCGTTCAGCACGACTTCTTCAGCTGCGCAAGTAGCTCAGAACGACGACAGTTAGCCTAGCCGATTTTTTGCTCCGCTTGACTACAAGTGGTATCTATTCCAAGCTACTACCTAGGCCTCCCTTCGAACTAACTCCAGCTGTCGAAGCTGCCTTACTAATCGAAGCACCCAATTCTCCTGCCGAAAAAACACATCTTCGCACGCCGTATCGCAGAACATCTTCACCGGGAGCTCATATATGGTGGCGGAAGATTGTTGCTTTCCCAGATTCGCGAGCAATATTGGCCACTCGACGGACGTCACCTAGTGAAAGGCGTTGTGAGACACTGCTTCCGATGCATTCGTCAGCAGCCAACACTAGCGCAGCAGCAAATTGGGCAGTTACCATCATCGCGAATCACACCAAGTCGATCGTTTTCGATCATCGGAGTGGATTATGCCGGACCAATCTACTTGCGACCGATTCATAACTTGCATACCGATTCCGTTCGTTTGCTTTGCCACGAAAGCTGTTCACTTCGAACTTGTGGGTGATTTGACCACCGCTGGTTTCTTGGCTGCACTACGACGATTTGCATCGCGAAGAGGACGTCTGTCGCATATCTACTCGGACAACGGAAAAATTTCGAGAGCGCAGCACGTGAGTTAAGCGAACTATTCGAAATGTTCCGCGATGAGGAGCAACGCAACACCATCATCTCGAATTGCGCGGAGATGGGTATCACTTGGCACTTCAGCCCGCCGAGGGCCCCGCACTTTGGTGGACTATGGGAAGCAGCAGTGAAGACGGCCAAAAGACACCTCTTCGTCAGCTAGGCAGCACAAAGTTGCCTTACGAGGGCTACATCACCGTCCTGCACCAGATCGAAGCGGCGATGAATTCTCGTCCGCTGTCACCCATGTCGGATGACCCAAACGAACTGGCCGCACTAACACCTGCACATTTTTTGATAGGCACCTCGATGAACGCGATTCCAGAGCCGGACTACACTGTCAGGAAAGCATACACGCTGAGCGATTGGCAGAAGTGGCAACTGGTCGTGCAGCACTTTTGGAAGCATTGGGCCACCGAGTACCTGCAGGAGATGCAAAGAGAAACGATGAGGACCTGCAGCACTAATGATTTCTCACCTGGTCGGCTAGTAATACTGATGGACGATGCTCTCCCGACAACCCAATGGCCACTCGCGCGGATCATCGAAACGCAAAATTGAAGTAATGCACAAAAGTGAATCTAGATGGTGCGTGAGTAATCAACATTGCCTGCTTCGCCGTCATGTCAGCTACCATAATCTCTGTTTCATTGTGTGCGCCCATGGACTGTCTAGAACCTGGTCAAGTCATTCCATGCATTTTGACAAATCGAGAAAAGAAAAATACATGAAAATTTTGACGGCTATGTTTTCTCTGTTAACTTTTGGATCGACGATGTGGATTGTCTGTTCGTAGCGCTTGTGCATTTTTTGCAAGAAGCAAATTGGTAAATTTTAGAGTACTTTTACACTCAAAAACGTTTTTAAAAGTATACACACCCCAAGTACCAGCGTTGAATCATAACTAACTCCGAATTGATTTATCAAGGACTATGGAAAGTAATTAATGAGTTGTTTTGGGGTACCAAATTTTGACGAAACGAAGAAATGGGCTTTTGGTTTGTAAACAGTATTTGTTGGCTGTCGCCGGAGATCCTCCGTCGCAGCGACCAGCGCCGGTGCAGTACACCGAGCTGGCTTGTTTCTCCTGAGGCTTCTCCAAGCCGGAAGAGTCTTCCGGTGGTTACGCCGTTTTTCCTTTTCTTTCCCCTGTTTGGCTGCCACCTATAATCGTCCAACCAAGCCGTGTTCTTTGTGCGATCGGTTGGTCAGGTCGTCCGGACCGGTAACTCACGCTTTGGGTGTAAAATGCGTGAGGGATACCTAACAAGAGTGTTGGTGTAGCATTTTTGTAGCTCGCTAGATCAATGTGCGAGAAATGCTTGTAAGCTCTTTTCAATGCCCTGGCGTTAACGGTCTGCGTTGGAAGCTCGAGTTTTTGGACCGAGCGCACGTTTGATATATCAAAGAGTCGGTTGTTTGGTCCCTTTATCTTAAATGAGACTATCTGACTCGCGGGCTCACTCTGTGTGCCGCCGTTCGTCCAGCTGAGCTTAAGCGGAGCCTTCGGTCCGAATACCTTCAGCTCTTCTCTGATATTGTTAAGGATGAGACTGGTCGACGACGCAGGATCTAGTAAGGCAAATGTTTTGACCTGACCTTGTTTTGAGTATAAGGTCACTGGAATTATTTGATAGAAAAGTTCTTGGTTTTCACGGTGGTGATTAATACGAGCGGGATTGTTTTGTATTCTTTCCACGTATTTGTGGAGGATGCTGTGGTGCCTACGGCCGCACCCATTTTCCCTGCATTGTGGCGGAGCTCTGCAATTTTCCGCCGTATGATTCTTAAATCTGATGCAGTTTGTGCAGATGTTATTTTGCCTGACCAGACGCCAACGTTGTTCTATTGATTCATTCAACAATTTGCGACAACGGGTGGTTTCGTGTGGGTTTCGGCAGATTAAGCAAAGTTTACCCCTGTCATTTGCTTCGTAGCGAACATGCGTGTTCAAGCGGTGTTTTCCTTGTTAGAATCCACCTTCATTTGCGGCTAGCACTGTTGCCAGCTCCTCTGAGGGTTTTAACCATTCCACTAGATCCCTTAGGGTAAAATTTTTGTTATCCTGTTCCCTGTCGAGTGTGCTCTTAATCCATTGGTGTCGGAGTACGACAGGTAATCTTGCGATCAGATCGTTGAGAAGTCTTTGATCGTTTAGAAACCCTTCCTGCCCTAATAGCATCATATTGTCGATAAGGTTGTGCAGGGCATTGGAAAATTCCAAGAAGGTCGAAGGATTTTCCATTGTTATATTCCTAACTGATAATAAGTCGTGCAGCAAAGCCTTGTACACGCTTTCAGGATTCCCGTACATTCTATCTAGTCTGTCCATTATTAATTGAACATTTTCCGGATTGAGCATTAATCCGTTCACTGCTCGCAACGCTTCGCCTTTGAGGTGCCTTTGTAGCCTATTCAAGTTTTCTAGATTCGTAAATTGTCCTGCTCGCGATGTTTGACTATAAATTTGTTTGAATCGCGGCCAACCCTTATAATCTCCCGTAAATTCGGGGAGATCTATTAAGTTCCCTTTTGATGAGGATGGCCATGCCTGTACCATCTTCCCAATACTTTCAACGAGGCGATCAATTTCGGAGGGGCGTTCGGAATCTTTCATTTTTTGTTTTTCTAGTTCCTCTTGGAGAAGTTCTAACTCTGCTTCATGTACGTCTCGTTCGTCGTCTCGCGAAGTGGATGACGATTTTCTTGCTCTTTCGATTTCCATATCCCTTATTTGTTCCTCTGCCCTCATTAGTGCCTGTCGCAGCTTTTCTGCTTCTTTTTCCGCCTTTTCTTTTGCCTTTTCGGCCTTTTCCTTTAATATTTCCGCCTTTTCCTTTGCTTTTTCGGCTTTTTCCTTCCCTGTCTTTATATCCTTCAGTAAGCGCTCTCCCTGCATCACCGCTTGCCTAGACGCTTCTACCTTTTGTCTGTCCTCTTCGCACTTGGGACAAACGTAGTCTTTGACAGCGCTCTTTAGACCTAAACACTCGAGGTGTAACCATCGGTCGCAGTTTGTACAAATTGTGAATTTTCCCCATTCATCGTTGTTGTTACACAACCTACAGTGACCGTTGGGGTTGTTTTTGTACTCCATTTTAATCTTTCGTTTGTTACTTACTTTTGTTATCTGATCGTTCTGGAGATAGTTGTGACCGCACCGACGTTTTCGCTCGTCGCGCTGGTAGTCTTTGGTAGCGCCAGTCGGTCACCTTACACGCCTTGGATGACTGTAGCGCCGCCGCCTTCGTCTGCCGCTGCGTTGTCTAGCGCTGCGTTGTCTACCGCTGCGTTGTCTGCCGCTGCGACCGTGTGCTGTTGCGTAGTCTTCCACTACGTCCGTCTGCCGGTGTGTTTCGCCCGCCGACTTCCGCCTCCGTTAGTCCGTGCCTTCGTCAATCGACACGTCGTTTGCCGGTTGTGGAGCTCTGCGGCTGCTGATACGTTCGTCACTCGTTGTTCGCTGCTGCGTCCCTATCCGGCGTTCCGCACACGTTGGAGGTCGGGTACCACACACGCCTTCCCTTCGCGCCGCACTTCTTGTTGTAATGCGCTTCTATCGAGCTATCACTGCACTTCTGTCTCGTATACACTTCCTCCTTGTACGTTTTAACTCCAAGCACTTCTCTCGTACTGTTCTCTTCTTTCACTTCTTAGCTTCAATAACAGCTCTTCTAGATTTCGTTAATCACTCAATCACTTTTGAGGTCCATTCTTTGCACGTACGCACGTAGGTTCGATTATTGTAGTTCAATTGGGGATGTATTTCTCTGTCTGTTCGCTTAACTTTTCACGCGTAATAAGCACTCTGGAGTGTTGAGAACGTCAATTCCTCTCTGGAGCCACCATTGTTGGCTGTCGCCGGAGATCCTCCGTCGCAGCGACCAGCGCCGGTGCAGTACACCGAGCTGGCTTGTTTCTCCTGAGGCTTCTCCAAGCCTGAAGAGTCTTCCGGTGGTTACGCCGTTTTTCCTTTTCTTTCCGTCAAGTAGACCGGAGCAGCCCTCCGACTAATGATCGCTATTAGCCGTCTGATGTTGTTGAATGCTGTTTATTTGGGGTAAATCGGTTTCTTAAATACTAACTTATTGCTGACTACATGTCTTATTCTATTTGCGCGTGGCTCCACGCGCCGGTCGATCTCTACGGCATTATTCGGTTTTGACCGTGGCCATCCGCTGCGCGTGGAGGTGTCGCGTTCGCAAGTGGCGTTCGCAATGTTCGGCCCATCGGGGCTACGGTTCGCGCGTGGAGGGTCATGTTCGCAAGTGGCGTTCGCGATGTTCGGCGCACCCTTTCCGTTGGCCCATCGGAGCCACGGTTTGCGCGTGGAGGGTCATGTTCGTATTTATTTTATTTATCTTTGCCCATCGGGGCCTCTAGCTAATCGTGTGCGTCAGCAACAGTATTTGACATTCAGGTACCGCAACGGCATAATTAACATGGCGGACAGCAAATCCCCCATAAAACACCACCAGATATACTAGACCAACCATGGTGTGCGCCTTCCGCCATCTTCTTACGTATCGCACTCTGAGATCAACACGAAGCGAATTGGTCAAAAATAATACTTGGTAAAATTTGCTGTCTTATGGTTTAAGAAGTGCAAAAGTACGACTTATTTATTAAGTTCGTACTTCTGGGAAACTTATTGTTTATCGCAGCAAATGGTTGTTGCAATAATTATTCAGTCTCATTATATTACCGTCTCATTGCTCGTAAATAGTTTTTGACCAAACTTCTGCGCAGCTAGCACATAGTGCATAAGTCGATACAATCCCCGCAGGCAAAAGGAACTCAATTTTTGATGTCACATCTACGTCTCTCCCATTTCCACCCCTGTTCGGCCCACACTTTTGCATCGGCACGCTACACTGTCGATTCTTTCATGATGCCATCTCGTTCTCCCCTGGAGCGATATTTTTTCCGCTCTCCCTCTTCTGGGACTTAAGAAAATTTCTTCGCGGCTTTGAGTGGTGTGAGAAATCACTATGCGCGCCCTACGGGCATTTCTCCATACAAATGGTGAGAAAACAACTCAGATTCACTCAATCCGAGGCCAAATCACTCCATTCGACTTGGCGTTGGGTAGCCGGTAACCCAAAATCTACCGTCGTCGAGTTTGTGCCAGGCAGTTTTGCCTGCAGAATTTGGATACCTGTGGTAGTGACCCGCACACTATTTTATTTCACCCGCCGATGGTACTCGATCGCTTCGCTGTGGGTATCTTTTCGTGGGTCTCCCCCTCCTCGCAAATTTCATCGCGCCCCTCACGCCTATCAATTCACACGGCAACTCTTTCGCTGATCGACTGATTTTCCATTTCATTATACCCGTCGCAGTCTGACCCACGACGGCCAGCCGTCACCCAATTTTCGCTATCTTGCCCACTTTCGTTCTTCAGTCAGAATAATCTGACGCACACACCTTTGCCAAAGCAGTAAGCGCCTGTGCACCTATACTACGCAAAACGCTTGTGGCGTTCGGTCCAGCGAAGTGAAGGCAACGCGCCGAACCAGCTGATCACCGTTCCTTTCGCTGTCTTCTGCATTTGGCGTTATCAAACCACGCGGTGCCACATTTTGCAGCTGCAATTTATTAATGAAAGTTTTTAAGCAAATGGAAACCTCTATTGCACATGATATTGTCTTGAATTTTCTGCAGATTCCCGCATACCAAAAATTTTCAGGATCGGAAAACGCCAATGTTAGCAGTAAAAGTCTGACATGCTTGGCTACAAAACCATTATGATAAACTTCATCCCATTAAAAGTTGCATTGAACAGATTGTAAGTGGTTGGTGAATAGCGAACATTTCCAACCCGTACGATTGTTGAAGTAATTGAAGAATTGTGAAAATTCTCCGACCCGTACGATTGTTGAGGCGCGCAATGTTTGGCATGCGCACTGGAATCCGTAAGTGTTAAATTTTGTTTATAATATATGTTGTGCGCAAAGAAACTTTTATCTTCCGAAAGGCCTTAAGATGCGAATGCCGCCCTCGTGCGCAAAATCTCTGTAATTAATTTTTCCAAAAATATTTCGAAAGGTGTCCTCCGCATGGTGGTGCAAGATTGTCATTTGTTTACTTATTACAGTACATGGGCCAAAGGTGAGCGAGCAAATGTTATTTAAAGCTAATTTTACGTTGGGAATGTACTTTCCCGGTAGGTAATATCAACCGTTACGAGTAACACTTATAACTGTGTAAAACCGGAACGGGATAGTACTTGCTCATTTTACTTTATCAAAACCACACTTCGGGGGATGCTGGGAGCGGCTGATACAATCAGTAAAAAGGGCGCTGTCGAAGATGAACATTCCCCGGGTGCCGAACGATGAAACGTTGATAACAACACTGAAAGAAATAGAACTAATTATAAATTCTAGACCTCTTACGTACATACCGTTAGATAATGAAGATGCCTCCCCCATTACACCAAACCACATCCTGCTCGGAACTTCTAACGGGGACAAACCACCAGCGAAACTCGACGGTTCAGCATCAGCAGTGCGGATGTCCTGGAGGGTTACACAACAGAACGCCGAACAGTTCTGGACGCTGTGGGTGAAGGACTACTTACCCACACTCACACGGCGGACCAAGTGGTTCCAACCGACGCGACCGATTGAGATTGGGGATGTCGTGATTGTTGTCGACAATAACTTACCTCGAAACTGCTGGCCGAAAGGACGCGTACTGGCGGTAACGTTGGCAAAGGACGGACAAGTGCGCAAAGCTAGCGTCAAGACGGTAAACGGTGTATACGAACGTCCAGCCACGAAGATCGCGGTGATCGATGTAGGGGCGCGTGACTCAAATCCGCGAACGTAGACGGCGGAGATCTAAAAGAGAAAAAAAGATTTAATTTCGGCAGAACGAGCGTACTTACCGGGACCACGCGATCTAAGATATAATCGGAGGTTATGAACGAGAAGAAGATTGTTTACCACAGCGTCGATCGCGGGTAGTGTGCGGTGACAAAGACAATGTATGGCGAGACGTTACTGCACGATTAATAGTGGTAGTGTAGTACTAGAGTAGATGACAAGCAGTAGAATGCCAAGGAACGGTAATACAGGTTACGAAAGGTAGGAGTGACACATGCATGTCACTGTGGGGTGGAATGTGAGAAATCACTATGCGCGTAACCCGATCTCACTTCACTCACTTCAGTGAGAAGATGTGAGAAGTACGAGGCGCGATCGGGCCGAGGACACGAGTCGGTCAGCTATAAAAGGGCGATGCGCGCCAAGGGACATACAAACGGAATAAAGTACTAATTTGTGGTATTTCACGTAAATACAAGAATACCGACAAACGACTTTTTTCCATCGCCGAAACTTGCAGCCACACGTTGCAACGATTTGCAACATTCCACAAATTAGTGGCTAACCTTAAAATTTTGTGGTTAAAAAAGACAAGTTTTTGTAAACGTATCGTCGCCGCGTCGCGAATCGGTCGAGTTAACTGTTAACGAGTGTCAAGTGTCGCGAGACTACCCGGCAAGGAACACAGCCGCCGCCAGCGCACGACGTGAGAAAAGCTACACGCGAAGTAAGCGTCAACGTGGCCGCGAGACTAGCGTCCAACGGAGTGCAGCCGCGCACAAAACAATCGACCCAGAGATGAACGGCGACGAGGGGACGATTTTACCGTCGGCGAATTCGACGATTAACGCGACGAGTGATCGCCGGGATTCGCCGCTTCAGCCAACGCCTCTCGACAGCAACAGCGATCGTCGGAACGCGTGCACTTTACCTGCGGCCAACGCGGGCAGCAATCGCGGGGAATCGCCGACGCCACCAGCGAACCGCCCGGTTGTACAAAGTTGCATGGGTTTTCGTCTCGTCGCATCGCTAACTTTTCGCAATGTCATCTCGTACACAGCAAAAGAACGAGAAACCGTGGGTTACCTTGCGTGAATGCTTGAATGAACTTCCCCTCAAAATGAACCCCTCTCCTGTGGTTCCCCTGTACCCCGTACCCCCTGTACCCAGGGTCCGCTGTACCCCGTGCCCCCTGTACCCTGTGTCCCCTGTGCCCCTAGTCCCCTGTACCCCGGGTGAAGAAAAAAACAAAACATACTGATGCTTTACATTGTATTTTAACACAAATTTATTCACTTTATCCTCGAATCATTAGAAACACTTCTCAATTACTGTAATATGGCCTGCAAATATAAAAATACATAATATACATTAGTTTTTTTTTAAGTTTTTACCCTTCATATTACTCACCCGAACTACGCGCTGCACTACTGCTAGAACATGGATGATATCCTTGGAGAACTTTACCTTTGTTGATTTAAAGGTACTATATCTTCTGTTTCACAATCCTTCTCACCAAAAACATGTTTTATTGCTTTTCACGCGAAATAATTTTACACAAATTCTGCCGGCACTACCGTTTATGCGAGATGAAAAGAAAGAACTGAAAGTACAGCCAACTCAAGTGTCAAAATGACGAAACGTCAAAATCGTTGATTGTCAATATTTGGCATTCGATTCAGCACATCAATTCAAACAAACTAGCAAAGAAGTGCAGTCTTTCAGTTTGGGAAATAATTCAAATAAAAGTAAGGATTTTGTTAACATATATCGTACGGTGACACACCAACAGGATTGATAAGACTGTTTTTATTTTTAGGAAATAACATGGAAAACATTAACAAACAAATTCGGGAATTGAAGAACGAGGTTGCCGCGAACCGTGAGCAGGTATCCGTAGCCACGGTCCAATTGTTCAAATTGGTTAAAGCAAATGTGGCGTTGCAAACTCAGCTTGCTGAATTAAATGATCGGCTCAGTGTGCCTGCTGCAAGATATCATCCACTGAGCGGTCCGCCACCCCAGCGTCCTGATTTTCAGGCGTCAAATATTTCATGCCTTAATGAAATAAATGAGCTGGAGGCCAATCTTTCCCAGCCGGATAGATTTGATCTGGTAGAGGAGTGGTTGGCAGGTGATATTGAAACAAACGATAAGAGGCAGCGAATGCATGAAGCATTATACAAGATTTTTTCAAGAAGCTTCCTTCCGGAGTGCAGCTGGACAGGAGAGGGCCGCCCAGCTAAGAAAATTCCCTTCCTAACGTACCGAAATATCATCCGGCTTATAAAGACAGTAGCCGACAATCGTCAGTCGGTGGTTAAGAATGAAGATGTGGAGAAATTTTTAAAATGTAAATTAGGGAACGCCAAAAACGCAGCAAAAGCCAAAGGCATTATTAAAAGTGTATGTCGCAGGAACAACAAAACTAAAAAATGCAATAAGTGATGTTCCTTTATATAAATTTTGAACTTTAGTAATGAATCAACTAGCGAATAAAAGAGAATTCATTTTTTTGTAAGCTAGTTTATTATTTTTATTTTTATTGATCACACCTCAATGGAATGGCACTATGATTATTATTATCACTTCACATTTGGGTTTTTATTGTACTATTAAAGGAAAGTGTGCAACAAAGGAAAGAGGGCTAGGGAATCAGGCGAAGCAAATGGTCGAACTGGGAGTCTTGAAAATTGTTGTGCAGGAATGAATATAGGAACAAGCTTACACCGAATGTTGGAATATGGCATTTCCACTAACTTGCTCTTAACGTTTAATTTTATCTTGTAAATATGAATATCAGTTGAAGATAATTCTTCGCCATTTGGGAAGTCAACATGTTCCGACTTTACTTTAAACAGTTCATCCCATGCTTCAACCTGGAGTCCATGCACGATATAAGAAAGTGAGGAAGTTTTTTTCGCCTTCAAAAATTTTACGATGCAATTATCTTTTGTAAGAAACCATCTGTTTTGAAAAAGTGACCCCAAAAGAAAATCTTCGGTTACTCGCAAACTACCATTTCTTTTCAATTTTGGAAAAACAGGTTGATTGCGGTGGCTGGCTTTTTGGATCCTACCTAATTCGCTAAGCCTTCCAGCCACCTGTTCCACAATTTTGGTCCCAGATCTCACACAAGATTTCACAAACCGTAAATTATTCTCAAACACATACGCCGAAAATTCGTCCAGAGTACCTAACGTCTGGACCTCTGCAGCGACGTGTTGTAGATTGTGGATATTGCTTGTTAAATTACATTGACCGTAATGTTCACCAAAATGTTTGACAAAATTGTCCAACAATGTTTTTGCAATTGGCCAGTAACCTTCATGAGCTCGTGACGAAAATATGGTCACTCCACAAAAGAAATGTAAAAAGTGATTAAATGCTTCACAGCTCATAAAATCTTTAAGCACCACAACGCTCACATAGTGCAAGAAGGTCCTATATTCAGTTGCCTTCCACAAAGATACTTCTTTCAATGATCGCAATCGGCGAGGTATCTCCACAGGAAGCCGTGTTTTCATTAGATAAGTCGAAACCGCATCCTTCTGCGTGGAAGACAACCGATCGAATTTCGCAAATTTATGATCCAGCAAACCATGCAATATTTTTTTAGTGGCTCCTTCATCGATCAGATGGAGTCGATCAGCCACAGGGACACCATCGATCATGTTGAAGTTGGCCAGATCTTCCAATGGTGTCCGCCATTCTTTATGATGGGCTTTATCTTCCCGACACCTAAACCCAGCATCCGTTCGTAGTTCGGCAGTCACGGAATCAAATATTACCTTTGATCCCGGTCTGACTGTTTGGCCGACAGTTTTGCATTTCAAGCAGCCATGCTTTCCATTAAAATTCATGGTAGCTGAAAAAATTACAATAGCATAATTAAAATTTGCTTCGATTATGTGAAATGCGCATAAAAATACCTTTTAATGCTGCCCGCATTGGTGAATCGGCAATGAAGGCACGCAGATGGAACGGTATTACCTTTTCCCCGAATCGCAAACCTCTCTGCTGTAGATCATTAACCTCCGAAATAAGTGGTCGTAGGAATTCCTCCAAGCTACCAGGTTTTGCTCGACCCCCAAAAGTGCCAACAACCATAATTGGGTGTTTTGCTAACTCGACCACTCTTATTTGAATTGGCCACAACTGCTGCCTAGAACTTTTAAACAGTGGTAGTCCGTCAATGGAAACATCCACCGTTAATTGTGTTACCTCCGGAACGACGTTTCTGGAAGCATACACGAAATCGTATGTTAAACCAATTGTGATGTCAATAATTAAGGAAATACTTACTCGAAATAGCTTTGCAGGACCTTTTCTATGCCACAGTACCACAATCGACCACCCTCGATCGTTTTTATCTGACTACCAACATGAGTGGGCGTTTTCATCAGGGTTCGCGAAGTCTTCGGAACTGGAGCGTTTGAATGTTTGCGCATAATTGCCAGAATGGCTTGAATAGCGTTACGAGACAAACGAAACGTTATCGCAACAAACCTTAGAGCATCCGTTATCGATAGATATTGTACAAAGCTGTAAGGGTCATCTGTGTTGTCTGGTGCTTCATCATATTCCTCAGGAACATCATCAATCCACTCTTCTGCACTGTTGTTATTCAAATCAACCCCCTCAGAAGAGATTTTTAAATTTGATTCTTCTTCCGGCGTAATCTCTGTTCAGAACCAAAAAGGGAAACCAATCAATTCGTGGACTACGGTCAATTATACCACACATTTCAATGCACAATGATTTACACTATATTTTTATCACATTTACCTATCCCCAGATCGGGCCACAGTAAAGATGCCCCGGCTTCGTGGTTGATCAGATTCATCGCTGCTTCACACTCGCGGTCTAAATTTTCCATCATCCGTTTGCGCTTACGGCAAAGATTGCCATCGTGTTTAATTTGCTTTGAATTCATTACGTTTGTCTAAAATATATTATTTATAATGATTGGTTGGATCTAACGAACACAGCAAATTAATTCACCTGTTGCCGCCAAAAAGTCAACAAATTGTGAAGGCAGCAGAGCTGTCATATATGACACTTATAAGTTCACATAAATCACAACACCCTGTTTGGTGACGAGATGAAAAGCGGGTGGGAGATATGAAGAAGGGGTCATACGTTTGGTAAACCATTTTTTCCAAGTCCCAGAAGAGCGAGAAAGAAAACCTAGCTCGAAGGAAAAAAAGAGATGCCCGCATAAATGTATGCAGAAAATTTCATAAGTCCCAGAAGAGGGAGAGCGGAAAAAATATCGCTCCAAGGGAGAACGAGATGGCATCATGAACGAATCGACAGTGAACTCTGTTTGAGGACGCAGTAATTGACAGCGGGTGGAAGGTCTGAAGAAGGGGACTGATACGTTCGGTATTGTCGCGCAATGGGTTGCGTTTCTGGAGCCACGGGGTAAAATACACAGTGGAAACATGGAGAAACGGGTGGAAACTGAGAGCCGTGAGTGATTTTGTACAGCCGGGCGTGACGCGAGTTACGGCAGTATTTCTGATCGCGAGTTCCAGCTGCAGAGGAAAATATCGGAGCTCGAGCGCCGTAAAATCGAGCTCGAGATCGAAATTGCCCAGCGTGAACTAGCGCTGGAACGGGGAAACCCACAGCCCGTCAGAGGGCAACAACCTGGGAGCGTTGAACCTTGCGTGGAAGCTGCGATGGCGGACGCCGCGAGGGTCACGGGTGCCGTTGACCCAAGGATGCAGCATGGTGAGTTCGTGACCGGCCAAGGTCGGCCCTGGCGCTCATCAATAGTGAGGTTCGAGCTCCCGGGAGCGGCAGCACTGCAGCGGCCAATGATGGCGGCCGCTGAGCAGCCGGGCCCTTCGCGCAAGGAATCACACGCGGAAGGGCCCTATGACCCGGATCATCTTCGCTTCCGGCGCACCGTAGATGCCAGATACGGTGGTTTTGGCACCAGTGGATGGGAGCACAGCAGAACAATGGCGGGCGATAACGAGGATACCAGCCCTTGGGATGGTGGCAGGCACTCACCAGCTTTCACGTCCGCACTGTACCGGGACAACTTTAGCGTGACGAACTTGAGCCAAAGTCAAATTTCGGCTCGGCAAGCTACCAGCAGGGATTTACCGGTGTTTTCCGGAGACGTGCGGCACTGGCCGTTCTTCATCGCCAGCTTTGAAAAATCCACGGCGATATGTGGGTACAGCGATGAGGAAAACCTCCTTCGGCTGCAGCGGGCACTACGCGGGCAAGCACTCGATGCAGTTGAGCACCTTTTGTTACTCCCCGAAGGGCTGAAGGAGGCCATCGATACGCTGCGAACGCGCTTTGGGAGGCCGGACTTAATCGTGGATGCCATGGTGGAGAAGGTGAGAGAGTTGCCGGCGCCCAAGATGGAAAAATTGGACACATCCCTGCTAACATTCTCTCCATACTGGATACCCACCAAATGAGTTATTGAGTTCCGGGTCGATGAATGGATCGATGACTGGGTCGAGAATGCCCGCTTCATCGACTTTGTGAGTTACGTAACTCATATTCAAAAAAGAGATACGCTGCCATCCGAAAAAAAAATCGGGGGGAGAAGCAAAATTTAAAAAGCTAAGTGGTGTGCGGCTTCGGCTTCGCACACTGTGTTACTACTACTTCTTCAGTGTGCGCCTTCGGCTTCGCGCACTGTGACTACTACTACTTCTACTACCATCGACCCCGCCCACCGTTCGTGGTAGACGACTTCTACCCACTATTACTCCCCGGTGTCCACATGCCAGTCTGTCGTCAGTCGATCGTCGCTGCTCAAGGAGGAAGGTTACAGTCTACCATCCACCAGCGTCAGTCGATCGCCAACATTGCTTGGCGGAAGGCAGAAACTCTATTGAACAGAGGATTCTAGCTTTCCAACCAAGAATTGATCCCGGACTTTTTAGATTGTGCTGAGACACGATATATTAAACACTATCGGACTTGGCACAAAATATGGGCTTAAATACGCACGGCGTTCTGTATGCTTCAGAACAACTACTCCCCCTCCTCACCCTCCCATCGTCTTCGATTCTGCCTCTTCCTTCCATACGATTCCGCTTCGCCGCTGCACCAGCGGGTTGTTCTAAATATACATTTTGCCGCCGACTGGAGGGGGAAAGCCATACGGCGTGCGGTCGGCAAAGCGTAGCAAAAACATGCTCGGTCGTACCGTGCCGTCTGTGTGCGCGAAAGTGTACGGCACGCATATTGGATTCCGATGTGGCATCTGCACTGCCGGTAGAAGTCTGGTAAATTCTTGCGTATGCGTGTGGTGAAGCGTATGTAAAACACGGAAGTGTGGTTTAGTATTGTTGCATTATGCGACGCACAGCTGTTGCTGGACGATGCGGAATCTTTTTTCTTAGCTGATTTATTTTTCAAACAAATGACAAAGCGCGCGCTTATAATGTTTTTCCGTGATTTATTTAATTGGTTTATTAACATGATCAGCATGAAAAATGATTACTCATGTAAAAATATGTATGAATAAGTACTATTCAAGACGCAACAGAAGCTGGCGCAGCAACAATACTTGAATCCAATCTAATGATGATTATTTTACCGTCGAATTGATTTCAATTTTCAAGCATGTCGAAACGTCGCGAACCAATGCTTGCTTACTTAGCATCCATTGAGATCGTTTTCTATACAAACATATTTAATGTAAGTGCGCGCAGATTGCAACGCCTTTTTCAATGCAAATAAAACCGGTTAGAAAAGTTCGTTGACTAACATAGAACAATTTTTTTGTTTGATAAAATTTGATTTGATTCTACAATATGGCAACTATACATCTACGTAGTTTGGTGGTTTACCTCACCTAATTTACCTAATCAAATTAATCCGTAAAGCCCACATCATCTTGCCGGGGTTATCCGTTGGATCACAATGTGTTATATAGACACTGGCCGCGGTAAAAGAAGTACAACCTTCAATTTTAATGAATTCTTAATCGTATTTGGCTTGCTTTGAACAAAACCCAACAGTTCTAACTCACTGCTATCACCCATAACCGAGATTAGACGAAGTTCATTTCTTCGGGTAAGTAGGTGCATGTACTGGCTGACGATTCGACCTGTGACAGTATTTTACACGCATAATAGCATCAAGGCGCTTATTCATTTTAGAATGATCTTCTTATCGTGTGAGGTTTTTTTTCCAGTCAAGTGCAAAATGAGTTAACAACAATTAACTTAACAATTATCAAAAATGCCATTTAAATGAAAAACCAAGCATTTTCAATATTAAAGTTCAAAAAAGAAATAATCGCTTTGTTTCGCACAAAGCTATCATGCTTAAATAAAATAGTGTCACTGGTTGAAACGTCACTAAAAAATACACCTTCCTACCCAAAAATAAGAACCGGTTCCAATCTTGGTTTTGATAAAGTAAAATGAGCAAGTACTATCCCGTTCCGGTTTTACACAGTTATAAGTGTTACTCGTAACGGTTGATATTACCTACCGGGAAAGTACATTCCCAACGTAAAATTAGCTTTAAATAACATTTGCTCGCTCACCTTTGGCCCATGTACTGTAATAAGTAAACAAATGACAATCTTGCACCACCATGCGGAGGACACCTTTCGAAATATTTTTGGAAAAATTAATTACAGAGATTTTGCGCACGAGGGCGGCATTCGCATCTTAAGGCCTTTCGGAAGATAAAAGTTTCTTTGCGCACAACATATATTATAAACAAAATTTAACCCTTACGGATTCCAGTGCGCATGCCAAACATTGCGCGCCTCAACAATCGTACGGGTCGGAGAATTTTCACAATTCTTCAATTACTTCAACAATCGTACGGGTTGGAAATGTTCGCTATTCACCAACCACTTACAATCTGTTCAATGCAACTTTTAATGGGATGAAGTTTATCATAATGGTTTTGTAGCCAAGCATGTCAGACTTTTACTGCTAACATTGGCGTTTTCCGATCCTGAAAATTTTTGGTATGCGGGAATCTGCAGAAAATTCAAGACAATATCATGTGCAATAGAGGTTTCCATTTGCTTAAAAACTTTCATTAATAAATTGCATCTGCAAAATGTGGCACCGCGTGGTTTGATAACGCCAAATGCAGAAGACAGCGAAAGGAACGGTGATCAGCTGGTTCGGCGTGTTGCCTTCACTTCGCTGGACCGAACGCCACAAGCGTTTTGCGTAGTATAGGTACACAGGCGCTTACTGCTTTGGCAAAGGTGTGTGCGTCAGATTATTCTGACTGAAGAACGAAAGTGGGCAAGATAGCGAAAATTGGGTGACGGCTGGCCGTCGTGGGTCAGACTGCGACGGGTATAATGAAATGGAAAATCAGTCGATCAGCGAAAGAGTTGCCGTGTGAATTGATAGGCGTGAGGGGCGCGATGAAATTTGCGAGGAGGGGGAGACCCACGAAAAGATACCCACAGCGAAGCGATCGAGTACCATCGGCGGGTGAAATAAAATAGTGTGCGGGTCACTACCACAGGTATCCAAATTCTGCAGGCAAAACTGCCTGGCACAAACTCGACGACGGTAGATTTTGGGTTACCGGCTACCCAACGCCAAGTCGAATGGAGTGATTTGGCCTCGGATTGAGTGAATCTGAGTTGTTTTCTCACCATTTGTATGGAGAAATGCCCGTAGGGATTGGTGACATACGGGACAGCTGTGAAGAATCTGTGCGCCACCATCCGCATCTCGGGACTGAAGGAATATCAGTGTAATGGTACACTGATGAAAGAGCTCACCTCGAGGCTCCCACCCACGATCCGGCTAGATTGGGCAAGACACAAACAAACGACGCAGCACGCAACGCTTGTCGAATTCGGCAAATGGCTAGGTGAGTTGGCTGATGCCGCTAGCGGCGAACTTTCTCCATTTACCAGAACTCAGCCCTTGAGTGGAGGAGATGCTCATCGTCAGCCGACAAGAAGGACAACATGGCTGAACACTCATGCAATTCGACCGGTAGCCGAATTTTCAAGATGCGCAGCATGTGATGGATTGTGTCCAACTCTGGCAGATTGTCGGCGTTTTCACACCTTGGATGTGGCGGGTAGGCTATCGATCGTGAAAACCGCAAGACTGTGCCGCAACTGCCTTCACCAGCACAAGGGACCGTGCCGCGCTCGAGCCTGCGGCGTGCCAGGCTGCACGAGTAAACACCACCGTTTGTTGCACGTGGACAACGACGGAGATTCACGCACAAACGCCGCGACGCGACCACCCGGATTTTTCGGACGCGACACTGCACGACACGACGACCACCCGGCTACGGACACTACACTGCACAGACGCACTGACGCGAGGCCAAGTGACGAAGATGGCGCGTACACCCGGACACGCAAGCACCTCGATTCGATCGGCCACTGCTACACACACTCTGGTATGGATGGCGTTCTCCTAAGGTATGTGCCGGTAGTGTTGCATGGACGTGGCACGAATGTGCAAACCTTCGCCCTTCTTGATGACGGTTCAGCGTCCACGTTCATGGACCATGATTTGATGGGTGAATTGGGGCTGCGCGGGACGCCTCGGCCTCTTTGTTTGAATTGGACGGGCGACACAGTTAGGGAGGAGGTTGACTCTGTGGAGGTTGACCTGGAGATTTCGGGGGTACACGACGCGGCGACAACGTACAAATTGCCCAAGGTGCATACGGTTCGGTCTCTCTCGTTGCCAGCACAGACCGTTTCCATGGAGTTGATGGCTCAACAACACGATCATCTGAGACATGTCCCAGCGACCTCGTATGTATGCGCCAAACCCCGCATTCTCATTGGCCTGGATCATTGTCATCTCTTCAAGCCGCTAAAATATAAAGAGGGAAGATGGGGTGATCCGGTTGCGACAAAAACCAGGCTGGGCTGGACCGTGTTTGGACCTGTTTCTCGTCCAGCAGTACCAGTTGGCAGCCACGTGTGTTTTACCACGAATGCAGTTGAGATGGGTAGTAGCGATCTTGACGCTGCTCTGCGAGCGCATTTTTCCCTGGAGTCGATTGGCATCATTCGCCCTAGCCGACCGCTCCGATCAAATAATGAAGAGCGTGCGGAGGAGCTGCTTCGTAAGCGAACACAACTGCTGGTTCGGCGCTACGAAACCGGGTTGCTCTGGAAGCATGATGATGTAAAATTGCCCCCGAGCCGGGAAATGGCTTTGCGTCGTCACGAGTGCCTAAAAAAGAAATTGAGAAGGAATACAGAATTAGCCACGGCTATGATTGAAAAAATGGAAGAATACGAGGCAAAGGGCTACATCCGAAGGCTTACAGCGTCCGAGTTAGGAAAGAGAGGCCCACGGGATTGGTATTTGCCAATATTTCCAGTGACTAACCCGAACAAGCCTGGCAAGATAAGAGTAGTGTTTGATGCAGCTGCAAAAGCACACGGTACGAGTCTAAACGATCGTCTCCTTACAGGCCCAGATCAGTTAGCAAGCTTGGTTGGCGTCCTCCGCAAGTTCCGCGAAGGTCGAGTGGCTGTAGTGGGTGATATAAAGGAAATGTTCTTCCAGGTGCAGATGCGGCCGGAGGACCAACAAAGCCAACGATTCGTCTGGCTAAGTGGGAGTAACCTGGACGATGAGACCTGCACGTTCGTCGTTACAGTGATGACATTTGGAGCAGCGTGCTCCCCGAGCAGTGCTCAATATGTGAAGAACATTAATGCTGACAGATTTGCAGCAAAGTTCCCTCGCGCGGTCGATTGCATCAAACAAGAACACTATGTGGATGACATGCTGGCCAGCGTCGAGACGGAGGATGAAGCGCTGACACTAGCTCGGGAGGTGCGGCACATTCATGCGCAGGGTGGGTTTGAGATCCGGAACTGGGTGTCAAACTCAAAGCGTGTAGTACGGCAACTTCACCATGAAACAGGAGACGCGCAATTGATAGAGATGCGGTCGGACTCCCCAGCCGAGAAGGTACTCGGGCTTTGGTGGGATACGGATAAGGATATCTTCACGTTTAGAGTTAGCCCGCGACAGGACAAAGAGCTGCTGTCCGGAGCAAGAGCACCGACGAAGCGAGAATTGCTGCGTTTCCTGATGACGGTGTACGACCCATTGGGGCTCGTTGGCCACTACCTCATGGGGCTTAAAATAATACTGCAGGACGCATGGAAAAATGGTCGACAGTGGGACGACGTGTTGGATGGAGAACTTCTCAGTAGGTGGCAAGCGTGGGCCGCGAGGCTTTCATCACTGCAAGACGTCAGTGTTCCTCGGTGCTACAGGAGCGCCACTCCGACTGGGACCAAGGTGCAATTGCACGTATTTTGTGACGCCGGTGAAGGAGGTATGGCCGCTGTTGCATACCTCCGTTTTGAAAATAGTCAGGTCATAGAGTGTGCGCTCGTTGGTTCAAAAACCAAAGTCGCCCCGGTAAAACCCACCTCAGTGCCACGGCTGGAGCTACAAGCGGCGGTGATTGGCTCTCGATTCGCGCAGCACATCTCGGAGACACATCGTATCCAGATAAGCAGAAGGGTGTTCTGGACAGACTCCCGCAACGTCATGTGTTGGCTGCGGTCGGACCATCGTCGGTATACACCGTTTGTGGCCTTCAGGATTGGCGAGCTCCTGGAACCGACGAATATGAATGAGTGGCGTTGGCTTTCTACCAATGATAACGTCGCCGACGAAGGTACAAAATGGTACAAGGCTTCTTGCATGAAACCGATCTGTAGATGGTTTCAGGGGCCGAGCTTCCTATGGGAGGCAGAAGAGAGGTGGCCAGGGTCTGCTACCGATCCGGGAGAGACATCAGAGGAACTTCGCCGAAATGTGTTACATCATGCGGTGGTGAAGGGTGAGTCGCCAATAACATTTTCCCGTTTCTCCACCTGGAAGATGCTTCTCCGGACGGTAGGATTCATCATCCGATTCATCAATAAGGCGCGAGAACGGAACCGGACGACGCAAAAGGATATCGAGCCACTTACGCACGATGAATTGGCAGCGGCGGAGCGAATGATATTCGCTCAAATACAAAGAGAGGCGTTTCCCGCGGAGGTCAAGCTGCTACAGGACAACGCTCCAACACAACGTCCCTGGAAGAAAACAGTGAGTAAGAACAGTCCTTTGTATAAACTTACCCCAGAAATCGACGAACATGGAGTGGTGCGACTTCGCGGACGTCTTGGGAATTGTTTGATGGTTGAGGATGCCCTAAGAAGACCAGTGATCCTGCCAAGAAGGCACCACGCGACGGACCTGTTGATAAGCGACATTCATGAGCGGTACTGTCACATCAACCACCGGACTGTCGTGAACCAAATACGTTCCAAGTTTCACATACCCAAGCTGCTGGTAGAGCTAAACCGAGTCCGACGTGCATGTCAACTTTGCAGAATATGGAACGCAACGCCGGTCCCTCCGCTGATGGGAAACATTCCGCGCCAACGAATGGGAATTGCGCAGCGTCCATTCACGTACTGTGGGGTGGACTATTTCGGGCCCATGAGCGTAGTGGTGGGGCGACGTACTGAGAAGCGGTGGGGGGTCATCTTTACCTGCCTCACGGTGAGGGCAGTCCATTTGGAGGTTGCACACGCTCTCACGACTGCGTCCTGCATTATGGCCGTACGCCGCTTCATCGCTAGCAGAGGAAGCCCGATTGAGATAATCAGCGATCGTGGGACGAATTTTGTAGGAGCATCAAGAGAGCTTAGTGCCGAGTTCAACAGCCCTACCCTGAAATGGAACTTTAATCCGCCTGGCGCGCCACACTTCGGGGGATGCTGGGAGCGGCTGATACAATCAGTAAAAAGGGCGCTGTCGAAGATGAACATTCCCCGGGTGCCGAACGATGAAACGTTGATAACAACACTGAAAGAAATAGAACTAATTATAAATTCTAGACCTCTTACGTACATACCGTTAGATAATGAAGATGCCTCCCCCATTACACCAAACCACATCCTGCTCGGAACTTCTAACGGGGACAAACCACCAGCGAAACTCGACGGTTCAGCATCAGCAGTGCGGATGTCCTGGAGGGTTACACAACAGAACGCCGAACAGTTCTGGACGCTGTGGGTGAAGGACTACTTACCCACACTCACACGGCGGACCAAGTGGTTCCAACCGACGCGACCGATTGAGATTGGGGATGTCGTGATTGTTGTCGACAATAACTTACCTCGAAACTGCTGGCCGAAAGGACGCGTACTGGCGGTAACGTTGGCAAAGGACGGACAAGTGCGCAAAGCTAGCGTCAAGACGGTAAACGGTGTATACGAACGTCCAGCCACGAAGATCGCGGTGATCGATGTAGGGGCGCGTGACTCAAATCCGCGAACGTAGACGGCGGAGATCTAAAAGAGAAAAAAAGATTTAATTTCGGCAGAACGAGCGTACTTACCGGGACCACGCGATCTAAGATATAATCGGAGGTTATGAACGAGAAGAAGATTGTTTACCACAGCGTCGATCGCGGGTAGTGTGCGGTGACAAAGACAATGTATGGCGAGACGTTACTGCACGATTAATAGTGGTAGTGTAGTACTAGAGTAGATGACAAGCAGTAGAATGCCAAGGAACGGTAATACAGGTTACGAAAGGTAGGAGTGACACATGCATGTCACTGTGGGGTGGAATGTGAGAAATCACTATGCGCGTAACCCGATCTCACTTCACTCACTTCAGTGAGAAGATGTGAGAAGTACGAGGCGCGATCGGGCCGAGGACACGAGTCGGTCAGCTATAAAAGGGCGATGCGCGCCAAGGGACATACAAACGGAATAAAGTACTAATTTGTGGTATTTCACGTAAATACAAGAATACCGACAAACGACTTTTTTCCATCGCCGAAACTTGCAGCCACACGTTGCAACGATTTGCAACAAGTGGCGTGTATCGATACATTATACGGCCATCTCTTTTTTTCCTTCGAGCTTGGTTTTCTTTCTCGCTCTTCTGGGACTTGGAAAAAATTTGTGCGCAGCTTGGAGTGTGTTTTATAGGAGATTCAAAGTTGTGTTGGTGTCGTGATAATCTTTGGAAACCTGTTGGCATTTGACAATTTGACAGATAATCATTATTACTGGTAAGTTCAGTTTGTTTTGATGGATAGAAATTTGATCCGATATTATAATACCTTTTTTATGAGTTACAGCAAGATTACGAATATGGATCGACAGCAAAAACAACTTTATAAGCGAGGGGATAAATTGATGCAAGCTTTGGAGCAAGAAGTAGACCAGGAATGGGAGAATCTTGCCCAAATGCTCTGTGGACCCGGTCCCGTCGGAAGCTTTCCATGGGCTCTTGGTAAGTGATAATGTTTTCTTGTTCAACTAACCCTTCTCAAACATTCGGTGCGATGTGTTATAAGATTCATTGAATAAGCTAACATAGCATATAAATAAAAGTGTTCAAATAGTTTATATAGACATGCACGAGGTTAAGTGATTGAAAGGGTTTGTTTGTGATATTGTGAATCTCCTTTAATCCGAAGTGCGAAGCGAAATCTTTTGCCCACATCCTGTACTTTTATTAATGCTGTAATACTTTACGTATTCACATATTAATTTTCGGTTATTTACAGAAATTTTTTAGTTTAGCTAGAAACAGGACTAAATAATTTCTGTGGTGTTGTGAAGCATTATAATAAAAAGTATAGGAATTAATTTGTGCTTTATAATTGCCAAAAGTGTGGGAAAAGATTTTATCACTTACATTCATTAAATGTCCACAAACAAAAAGCAGTGTGAAGCCTCCAAGAGTCTGAATGCCAATTGTAGCCTGGTTGCCAAAATTAATCATTTTATACACATTAGCTTCGTTCGATAAAAAGTAATTAAAATGTGCAACAAAACCACAATGGTCTGCACATGAAAGTATTATATCCCGCTTAGATTTTTAATTAGTCCTTCATCAACTTTTCAATCCATTTTTCTGAATTTCTGCTTAGTAGTAATTATTTCTGAAAGTCATTTCAAATATCAAAATACGTTTTGGCAACCCTGCATCCCATCGCCTTTCTGCCGTTTGACAGTTCAAAAGTTGTTTTGGTTTCGGCTGCGTGGTGTGCGGTTTATTTTCTGTGTTCTTATTTTATAATTTTTCAGTGTTTAGAATTATATTCAGAGTTTTGTTTAGCGGGTATGTGCTTTAAAAATCTCTCCCGAGTTGTTTCTTTTCAGCATAATATGGAATATAGGCGTGAAATGTTCCCCATACCGATCCCCATCTGCATCGATCCCCATCTGCATTCGATGTTAGAAAGGTAAGTGCATTAAATTATTCCAATCCAGAGGAATGTAGATTAAATAAATTTTCAATTTTCTCTCTTTTTGCAGTTTTATTCGTCTTGCAGCACCTCCGGTAAGATTTACAAGCAATTTTCATTGTACATTAGAGTAATTTTTTCAATCGATTTTTCGCTACATTCCCATACAGTAACACCGGCTTCGCCTCAGGCTTCCCAATCATAAAGCAGCTTTGTGGCGCATTGGAGAATGCAGATTATGCATTTTTGTGAAGTTATGTGCAAAGTTGATAAAAAATATAGTGAAAAAAACCGGCACCAGTTTTGTACGTGTTTTATTTAATGTTGAAATTTTGTGGATCGAGTGGTGGGAATCTCAATCCACGGGGTAAAGGGGGAAGGGTTACGAGGGATAGGGATTTTATGACACTAACACAAATAAACCAAAACGGTTACCGCGTTCTCACTACCACATGCGCACGGAGGCACTCAAAAGGTCGCTGCTTAAGCTTAAGGGACCTACCCCGCGGTACAAATTCACTCGCGGCGCTCAGTTTCCACCCGTTTCCCCCTGTTTCCGCGGTGTATTTTACCCCGTGGCCCCAGAAACGCTACCCATCGCATGACAATACTGAGCGTTTCATGTCCCCTTCTTCATATCTTCCACCCGCTGTCCCTTCTGCATCCTCAAACAGGGTGCACTGTCGAAGCCATCTCGTTCTCCCTTGGAGTGATTTTTTTTTCCGCTCTCCCTCTTCTGGGACTTGTGAAATTTTCTGTTCGCATTTATATCGCCATCTCTTTTTTTCATTCGAGCTATGCTTTCTTTCTCGCTCTTCTTGGACTTGAACAAAATTTATGTGCGGCGACGGTCCGTTTACTTGCGGTGCGTGTGTGTGTGTGTGTGTAGGTTTGAAATTGATTTGACAATTGACAATTGTCAATCAAAAATCAATCGGTCATCAGCAGTGAAACAATTAAAATTTAGCAAGTGAAGGGTTTCAATTTAAACTGGAGATAGGTATGTTTAGCACTTTCGTAGTACGTATTTGTTTCAAATCTTGAGTAAATTTTTGCAACATTTTAGAAAAATCATCTGAAAATGCAACGCGATCAAAATTTTTCCCGGAAACGAAGACGATTGATGGAAGAATTGGAGCAGGAATGTGCAGCGGAGATTGGAAATATCAATCAACCGAATTTTCAGTGGCCAAATCTGGGTATAGGTAATGAATTTATACTGTTTTCTAGACACTCTTTCCTGATATTTATGTGTCCATATCTTGTAAAAATATGGTTATTTTTATTTCAGAACTTACTCCGCAAGAAGAATCGGATTTGTGTCATGCAAACGAGCAAAATGTTGATACAAATGAGGCGGTTTGCAGCGATGTCAATGATGGAGATGATACTGAAGAGCCTGTTAGCAATGATGCACAGGACTATGCATACAAATTTGTGGAATATTTATCGCTAACCGATGCCCTCAGATATGTTGCAATAACATGCCGGCTGTCCCGGTTTGCCATCCAATCAATCCTAGCAATAATTACGAAGCACTTTAGAGCACAAGTCCCAAAGACATCGCGGACGCTTCTTAGAACTCCCACCCAGATCGGAGCCCAGGTAAAAGCTATCCAGGGAGGGCATTTTTGGTACTGTGCTATAGAGACGGTGCTTCGTAGTTATTTTGAGTAAGTATATTAATTACTTTAACTAGTATATATATACAAATAGTACAAACATATTTTATCTTTTGGCAGAAACGTCGTTCCGGAAGTCAGTAAGTTTACTGTTGACGTATCAATTGACGGCCTTCCGCTTTTTAAAAGTTCCCGTCAACAACTGTGGCCCATACAGATCAGAGTGCTGGAATTGGGCAAACACCCAATGATGGTTGTGGGCACTTTTGGTGGACGTTCGAAACCTGGATGTTTGGACGAATTTCTCCGTCCGCTAGTGTCCGAAGTAAACGACCTCCAACAGAGAGGATTGAAATTCGGAGATAAAACGGTAGCCTTTTCTCTTCGTGCTTTCATTGCCGACTCGCCAATGCGGGCAACCCTAAAAGGTATACTCCGGGGAATGTGTAGTTAGTTTTTTTTAATTACATTTTTAACAAAATTTTCCCACAATTCATAATTTTCAGCTACAATAAACTTTAACGGCAAGCATGGGTGCTTAAAATGCACAACAATCGGCACGGTCATCCCACCGGGAAAAAAAGTTATTTTCGAGGGCGTTAGTGCCGAACGACGCACGGATCATAGTTTTCGGAACCGACAGGACAAGGCGCATCACAAACAGTGGCACTCTCCATTGGAAGGACTAGACGACTTCAACATGATCGAAGACGTCCCTGTAGGAGACCGTCTTCATTTAATCGATGAAGGTGCTACAAAAAAAATATTGATAGGATTGCTACATTTTTCGTTCAAAAAATTCAATCGGTGGCTTCCTAAACAAAAGGATATTGTCTCGGCATTTATGACAAAAACGAGACTTCCATCTGAATTCCATCGAAATATGCGGCATCTGAATGAGGTAGCATTATGGAAGGCCACTGAATTCAGGACATTTCTGCACTATTTTAGTGCAGTCGTTTTTAAAGATTTTTTTAGTAGTGAAGAATTAGTGAAGAATCACTTTCTTAAATATTTTTGTGCAGTAACGATCTTGTCGTCTAGGGGACACCAGCAGCATTGGCCATTGGCAAAACGACTGCTTGAAGAATTTGTTAAGCGGTTTGGGGATTTGTATGGCCAATATCATTTAACAAGCAATATCCACAACTTACAGCATGTGGCTGAAGAGGTTGAAAAATTCGGGGCTTTGGACGAATTTTCGACTTATTATTTTGAGAACAATCTACGGTTCGTAAAATCTTGCGTTCGATCAGGCACAAAAATTGTCGAGCAGGTGGCTGGTAGGTTGACCGAATTAAGTCGGATTCAAAAAGTCAGCTTCCACAATGTTCCCAATTTTCCACAGCTAAGGAAAAATCTTTCATTCCACGTGACAGCTGAATTTGTTTTGGGTCCACAATTTCAAAATCGCTGGTTTCTTACCAAAGATTACCAAATTGTTAAATATCTAGGAGCAAAGAAAACTTCTGTTTCATTTACAGTAGTTGGAGCCCACATAGATTCTTGCGAGGAACTTTTTAAAATTGCGACCGCGGATGATGATTCGGGAGCGAGGATTGAGTTATCATCTATTGGTTTGAATATTTTTAAAGTAAAACTAAATTCTCCGACTAAACGAGTGGAAGTACCATTCTCATCCATATTTTGTAAACTTGTTCCCATATTTCGGCCTGCGCAGTCCCTTTCATTGGTGAATAATGGTCGTTCTCCTAAACCTAACTCGATAGCACTTTTTCCTCTTTTGCACACTTTTGTCACATAGCTTAGAACTTATATATTGTAACGATATAGATAAAAATAATATAATGATAGATGTAGATAATAATTATTATTTTTAACGATATAGATAATATATTAATATTATCGTTTACCAACAATTCAAGCGTCTTTATTAACTTCTTAAATACTTATTACTATCTATACTACCAATTTATTATGGCTCCGGCACACACTTTTAATTTTGCTAGTAACCTGCGTCCCTTTCTTTGCATTGTACAGCTTTGTTTTTATACACTTTTCCACCTCGCGCATGCCGATTGGCCCAATGCTGTATTCCGACACATGTTTTATTAGTTTTAATATGTTAAAATAAATCATAAATGGAATTTTTTTCTCAGCGCGCCCTGATCCCGTCCATGAGAGTTTGGGTAAAAAGCTTCGATCAAAAATTAAAAAAATTGTCTCATGAATTCGTTGTTTCACATTTCTACTTTCAATGCTGCCTATCAACCACTGTTCCATACTTTTAAATCTTTCTTCGGTTAAGAGGTTTGCCTCTAGTGCGTCGAATTCTTCTTTGCCAGTAATTTTTTGAAAGTGTATTTGTTTACAACGCTGCGCTAGAGGAACATATCCTGGGGCCGGAAGATTTATCTGGTTAGCAATATTCTGCAATTGAACACGCAATCCCGCAACTGCTTTTGTTAATCTGAAGGTATGCAGCGTATTCTGGACGAGTTGTTTTTTCATTTCGGTTATTTCCTCTAGCAAGGGAGCTGGCTTACTGTTCATTTTGATTTTCTGTAAAAAAGTAACAATATTTAGCAAATACACACTACATTAACAATATAAAACATACCTTTTCTTGCACAAATGCCTCAACAAGATCGATGCTTTGCAAACGAATTAACTGGAATCCAAAAATGACACTTCACAACTGACAGTCACAGAAAAGTGACAATCCCCACATCTAGTATGACAGTTATCAGTCAGCAAACAACTGGTTCGCTTCTGTACTCCGTAAAAAAACCACAAAAAATTGAAAAAAACTAGTGGTAATGTGATTAAAAGGTAAGAATATGTGTATAGAATGTTTTATCAATATCTTTTCTGCAGGAAAAACAATAAAACATCATTTAATTCTTCACGACAGAATCAGCAAACGACGATAGAAATGCCGCGGCCTTCAATGGTGTGTATGGAATAACCTAATTTACATTTCTTTTCAATAATCATGGAATTTTCGTTTCGTTTCAGAGAGAACAAGAACATTTTGCAGGTTAATGAATAGTGGAAAAGTGAAAAAATGAAAAGTGGAAATAAAAAGGAATAACTGAGAAAAATATGTGATGATTGTGTGGTTATTTCGATCTGACATTTCTACCTCGGGCATTGGAAGCCCCGGGGGTACAGGGGAACGAATGGGAGGAAGTAGTGGGTACAGGGAAATGCGGAGGGGTGCGATGCAGAGGGGAAAGGTTCATTCTGAGGGGGGCGTTCATTCACGCAGTCGCTCATGGTAACCCAAAAATCCTGCATCTCTTGAAAATCTCAGAGCAAAATTCAGTCTTGCAGGATGGTGGCAGGGGCACTTGCAGGTGCGACGTTACAAAAAGCATGCAACTTCGTACCGCGGGGTACGGAAATATTTTCCCAGAACAGCAACTCAACAGCCACTAAACAGCCAGTCGCGCAACATGTTTCGCCGGCCGGGATTGTCAATATGCGTGTCAAAACATGTCAATCTGCGCACTAGCATAATAAGTCTCGAAGTGTTGTTGTGCGGACAAGTGCGTTCTGATTTGTTTTAGATATAATCGATGGTGGAAGTAATAATCTAAGTAAATGTAATAAAAATAATAAGAAAGAAGGTACCGCTAGGCCACAACAATCGCCACTACCGCCACCGCTACCATCGAATGTGTTATGGGCGATAACGGCAACCTGGTTGTCCTATCCTTGGGCTCGCAATGATGAGCGATCATCATTGAGTGATGCCGCACAGCGAGGATTGAAGAGTGCCCGAGCACGATCGATCCGACGATCATCAAGTATGACCCGACGCCTGAGGTCACGGGAGTTCGCGTCTTCTGTATCCGACCGCCGATCCGGGTAGACGTGCCGTTTTTCGTCTCTGCGTTTTAGTGTGTTATAAAGTGTAATTCGTTCTTTACAATAAAAGTGTGTTAACGTTTAAACCACAACAGTTGGCGACGAAGATTTTAAAACGTTTTTTGTTACAAATGTAACGTACGAAAAAGAAATCAATTTCGTCGATACTCGGGCTTGCCGAGAATCACAAAATTAGTGTTTTATTTCTTTACTTCTGGCGGGGGAAAGGCCATTTTGGACGCGGTCGCGTCCTTTTATAAGCTATTGTGGTCACTCACGATTGACACTCGGCCAGTGATGCCGGCAGTGCGTGTGGAAAAGGAGAACTCGTGGGGTAACTTTTTCACTTGGTTTTATTTCAGCGAAAAATACTCAGCTGCTCTATACGAGTGTGGGAAAATACAGGAAGTGAATAATCAAAAATGGAACCGGGACGCTATCTCGAGTTCAGTGGCGTACGCTGTAGAAATGTCACGCATGACATTTACCAAGGTTGCCATAACATGGTGGCAAGGAGTGAACAGTGGTACATTTCCACACTCCCCCTCAATGTGAACTCTCTTGCCATTATTGCCCTGTTTGAAGTCCCAAGGACTTGCAGAAATGATGGTGCTTCACAGGTCCCAGTGGCTTAGTCAGGATATCCGCCTGCATACGATCTGTTGGGCAATACTCCAGTTGAATTTCTCCTCTTGTGCACAGATCGTGGATGAATCGCTCTTTTGTCTCGATATGCTTCGATCTTCTACTGAGCCGATCTGATCGAACAAATGCCAGGCATCCCTGGTTATCCTCCATAATGGTCGTTGGATGACATTGCGTTTCATCCATGTCACGTAGAAGCTTCCGGAGCCACATAGCTTCTTGACATGCTTCGCTAAGAGCTACGTATTCAGCCTCCATTGACGAAAGACTGATGCATGGTTGCCGACGACTGGCCCACATAATGCAACCACCTCCTAACTTGAACAGTATACCGGATGTTGAACGACGACTATCAGCATCGCCCGCCCAATCAGCATCCGAGAATCCAATCAACGCCTGTTGCTGTTCACCTCCAAGTTGTAGTTGGTACATCTTCGTTGCTTTCAAATAGCGAAGAACTCGCTTTGCTGCTGTCCAGTCGTGGTCTCGTGGAGCACTGAATCGTCTTCCAAGTATTGATGCACTAGCTGCAATATCTGGGCGAGCAACAATAGCCAAATAAAGTAACCCGCCCACAAGGCTTCGGAACATGCTTGGGTCTTCAAATGGCTCACCGCCATCTATCGTTTTAACGTAGCCTGGATCCATCGGTGACTTGGCAGTCTTACACTGCTCCATGCCGAAAATCTTCAGCAGTTTGTCGATGTAATTACGAAGGCTTATATTAACGACGTTTCCTTCGCGTTTCACCTCAACGCCGAGAAAATGACGTATTTCTCCCAGTGATGTTATTTCGAACTCGTTTTTCAGGTAACCGCAGACCTCCTCTAGCTCCAACTTGTTAGAAGACGCAATCAATAAATCGTCCACGTATACCACAAGCAACACTTTGGTATTGTGCTTGCCTTTAACATACAAGCATGGGTCTGCTGTTGATGCTCTGAAACCAATCTTCACCAAAACCGCATCTAAACGTCGATTCCAACATCGGGCAGACTGTCGTAGTCCATAGATGCTGCGTTGGAGACGGCACACGAGTTGTTCTTTACCTGGAACGGTAAAACCCGGCGGCTGGCGCATGTATACTTCTTCATCTAGGGAACCATAGAGATATGCCGTTTTAACATCTAGATGGCGTACATGCATATCATTCTTAGCCGCAACGGTGAGAAAAGAACGAAATGTTACGTGACTCGTTACTGGTGCAAACACATCACCTACGTCGACTCCAGATCTCTGCGCATAGCCTTGCGCGACTAGTCTGGCTTTGTACTTGACGATTTCGTTCTTCTCATTTCGTTTTTCCTTGTAGACCCACTTTGAACCAATGGCCTTGCGACCGTTTGGTAACGGCACCAGAGTCCAGGTCTTGTTCCTCTTATGCGATTCTAACTCTTCTTCCATTGCTCCGCGCCACACGTGATCCTGAAGAGCTTCACGATGATCAATCGGTCCTTCAACTGCACATCCAGCAAATTCCACGGCATAACCCAAATCATACTCGTTGAGATTTGATGGCGGCTTTCCTTTAGTTTTCCTCTCGGACCGACGAAGTGCAGGAACAGTCGAACTCGAATTATCTTCGCCTTCAGTGTCAATATATTCCTCTCCGGAGTCATCGTACAATTGATCTTTCTTTTGCGAAACAATCGCATTGTTTTCTTGGATCGAAGTTCCGTTTGTCTCTTGCTGTACGGGATACAATACTTCCACTGATGTTGCGGTATCTACCGATTCGATGAATTTAGCATCACGGCTAATTGTTATCAGTTCGGTTTCAGGGTCTAAAAACCGATATGCTTTCTGTTCCATAGCATATCCGATGAAAGTCAGCTTCTTAGCTTTGCTATCTAGCTTCTTCCTTTTTGTCTCTGGTACATGGACGTAAGCTTTACTGCCGAAAACGCGAAAATGGGATACATCCGGTTTCCTTCCCCACCAGAGCTCATGGGGGGTTTTCGGGATTGATCTGGAAGGCAGTCTGTTTTGGAGGTAGGTGGCGGTCAAAATTGCTTCTCCCCAAAATCGTTTCTTCATTCCAGCATCTACTAGCATACACGTGGCCATCTCTGACAGTGACCTGTTTTTCCGTTCAGCCACGCCGTTCTGCTGAGGGGAGTAAGGGGTAGTGAACTGTGGTTGAATTCCATTTTCCTTATAAAACTTTCTCAGTTCCTTGTTGTCGAATTCTCCCCCTCCATCGGATCTCACTACACGTGGTTTTCTGTTGAAAAGATTTTCTACCCATCGGATGTACTCTTTCAGACATTCTGCAGCTTCTGATTTATGCTTAAGGAGGTACGTCGTTGTGAACCGGCTAAAATCGTCGATGATGACCATATAATACCTGTTACCACTTGGTGTGATATTATTCATCGGACCACAAACATCGGTATGGATAATGTCCAAAATTTGCGAAGCCTTCCGTTGGACAACCGGAGGAAACGGCAATCTAGCTGATTTTGCCTCCATACAACACTCGCAAATCGTTCGTACACCACAGTCGTTCACCTTCATACCGATGGCCAACCCTTCTTTCAGCATTCGTTCAGCTGCAGACCAATCTCTATGGCCTAGACGTCTGTGCCACTGATGTTGACAATCAGTCTTATGATGTCCGTGCGATGCAGTCATAGTGGTTTCTATCACGTCCAGATAAAAGAGTCCGCCATTCTGATATCCGGTAGCAACCACTGTACCATCGCTGTTCCGTATGCTACATCCTTTCCCGTCGAATATAACTTCAAGATTCCGTTGTGCCAACTTCCCGACTGAAAGGAGATTGGTTGAAAGTCCGGGCACAAATTTAACGTTGTTGATCTCGATTCTGGTGGTGTCACCTGACCCGTCTATGCCGTACACTATGCCTTTACCTTCACCGCATATCTGTGTCGTTTTACCGTCAGCCATGGTTATAAAACCGCCATTAAATTCTTCGAACGAGCTGAAAAATTGCTTATTATTTGTCATATGCGTACTAGCGCCGCTGTCGATGACCCAGCTGTTCGGCTTTTCTTTCGCCATCGTGGTAAAAGCGACACCTCGCGATTCACCTTGTGCAGCTTTAGCCTTGCCTGAACCACTTGCGGCTGCACTGCCAGACTGGTCTTCCTTTTTCTTTGCAGCCAGAAACTTTCGACAGTTCTGTTTAAAGTGGCCAGGTTTCTTGCAATAATTGCATGTGCGTGATCCTCCCGCTGAGCTATTAAACGGCTTACTTTCAGCGGAACGCATTGCCTTTTCTGCATTCGATGATGCGCCATCCCTTTCTAGTTGACGATTATACTCGTCGACAAGTTTTGATTTGACACTTTCCATGGAAACATCATCATCCGAACGACTGTCCAATGCTGTTACTAAACCGTCGTACGTAGCTGGTAAACTGCGTAACAGCATGCACACTTTAGTGTCCTTATCCAAAGTCGTCCCTGCGGCTTCGAGTCGATCGAACAAATCGTCAAAAACGCGTAAATGATCCTCAAGGTTACCGTTTGCTGCAAGGTTTGTTGCGCACAGCTTCTTCAACAACGAAACCCGCACCGATCGCGTCGTTTTCTGGTGGTACTTCTTCAACGCATCGTAAACATCGTGGGCAAAAACGGCATTTTTCACTAACGGCAGTTGACTATCCTCGATCAGCAGTATTATTGTTGCTTTCGCCTTCCGATCATTCACCTTCCACGCCTCGGTACGCGCAGCTTCAGCGGGAACAGCCTGTTCCACAACATCCCACAAATCATCGCGTGTTAGGAGCATTTCCATCCGAACACTCCATGTTTGCCAATTGCATCCATGCAACTTTTCAAACGTAAATTTCAGGTCACCCATTTTACTATTTCGCAGTTAGCAGTCTGGGCCCATAACCTGTGGAAAAGGAGAACTCGTGGGGTAACTTTTTCACTTGGTTTTATTTCAGCGAAAAATACTCAGCTGCTCTATACGAGTGTGGGAAAATACAGGAAGTGAATAATCAAAAATGGAACCGGGACGCTATCTCGAGTTCAGTGGCGTACGCTGTAGAAATGTCACGCATGACATTTACCAAGGTTGCCATAACATGGTGGCAAGGAGTGAACAGTGGTACATTTCCACAGTGCGGACCGTTGACATATTACCGCAACGAAATATTTCAACATTCTCTCCCGCAGTGTGATGTCTACTTGGGTCATCTCACTCTACCACTAATCCGCACGGCTGGTACGAGTACCTATCACCCACACTACAAACACTAATCTGACAATCAATACTTAGAACCGCGGGGTATTTTGATATTCTGTTTACCTAACGCATTCCGGTAAGTTACTACTCCTTCGAACTGCATTAAAACCTTCCTTTTTTTCAGATTTCAATCGTAACCGCTTGTCTGCTCAACTGCGTTCAATCTGAAGTTTTACCAGCGCAATTAATACCTGCTTTTCTAACTGGTGTGGTAAGCTACTTCCCTACTTAATTTCGACCGCGGATCCCTACTTATACTTTCTGCCTTTTCAGGACGTTGCCTTCACGTATCGCGTTGTTTCCATGTCCAGAATCGCAGCACAGAATGGTGGGAGCACTTCTTCGATTAGCGAAATTCTTCCCATAGTGCATGGCTGAAAGTGCGCAGCTCGCGCAGCTGCTCCGGTCTCACTTCGCAGACGCCACAAATGCATTCGGGACCTGGAAGGAAAATTACCACCTCCGAAGACACCTCCGCAATCAACGGCTTCCACCTTACCCTCACCCGGGACAACCATCGATCAAGGAGATTGTTGCAGTCCTCCTGCTGGTTTTGCGTCTTCTCCTGGTGCTGGTGGTCTGGCGTAGGCAGCAAACGCTGGTGGCACTGTTGCTTATGTGGTTGTTGCTGCGATTGCCGCTGCTGTGGCGGATGCTCGTGCTGCTGCTGCTGCCGCCGTGGTGGCTCCCGCTGCTGCTGCTGTCGCGGTTGCTCTAACTGCTGCTGCTGTTGTCGCAGTTGTTGCAGCTGCGGCTGGTGGTGATGCTGCAGTGGTCGCGCAAGCTGCGTTTGTTGCAGATGCGCCGACTGCATCTCCTTTGGCGGCTGTGACGGCTCCGACCGTGGCTGCTGATGGTGCGAATGCAGCGGAAGCTGCGGCTGCTGCTGCACCAATTGCTGTTGCTGCACCGGCGCGTCCGCCTGCGCCTGCTCCGGCGGCTGATCCGTCGGCTGCTCGCCGATCGATCGATGTGCTGGCGGAGCTGCTTGCCGTTTCGATGGTTGCTGCATGTTCTGGTGCTGAAGTTGTGACTGCTGCATTTGTTGTTGCGACCGCAGATGAACATAATCGCTGTGATCGTTGAAGCTTTCGTCGTCGTCATCGTTGGCGCAACCATCTTGGACACTGCAATCGTCCGAACTGCCCTCGCTGCCGTCATCATCTCCTCGGCCTTTGTTCAGAGGCAGCTTTTGTTTTGGCTGTGGCTGTTGCTGCCGCTCTCCCGCGTGCCTCTGACCATCCTGCTCGATTGACTCAGTGCGATCGCAATAGGTTTTTTTCGCGGCACCCGGTTTCAAGATCGCCGTCCGGCGAACTTCACCTATCGGCTTCTCCGAAGCGCCGTTCCCGATCTCACTCGGCTTGCCCGCTTGCTGCAGCCCAAAATTATCGATAAGCAAATTCAAGTAAATTGACAATTGCTCATTTTGCTGCTTCAGCTGGGCGATAGCTCCTCTGCTTTCCCGCTCCGCACCAGTTCGTGCCTTTTCGAAACGCAACGTCTGCTTATCGTTTTCTATCTTAAGCAGCTCGTTTTCTTTGCGCACCTGATGTAACTGCTGGTTTGCAGTATTGAGCTTACCGATCGCATCGTTTCTCTGTTCCCTTAGTGACTTAACGTCCTCGAATGCAGCCCGCATCATTGACTCGCTGTACTCAAAACACTTCCGATGCAAGGAATCTTCATCCGTCAACCTCCTGCTAGTGTCCGTGTACGTGTGAAACGCGAGTGAAGTGTGCGTCGGTGCAGTGAAGTGTCCCTCCGGTCCTGTAGAAAGGGTTCCAGAAACTGGACGAGGCGAAATTTCACCGAAATTGTGTTGTTGTCGATAGCTGTTATCGATGATGTCGCGGTACGCGTCGCGTGCGGTGTGGTCGGCCATAGTGGAGTGACCCCTCTTACTTGTGTCACCGACCCATTTGCAATGGCTGCGCTGTGTCATTGGCGCTTCTTGCCATTCATCGACCACCGCTTCGCATCTTTTGTCCGCGGTGAAGAAGAAATGCTCCGGCAAAGTACGTTCTCGCGATGTGGCTGTTTCGCGAGATTGGGTGCGGGTTGAGCGCACTTGCTCGTAAGCGAGCCTTGCTTCAAGCATTTCCTTTTCTTTCTTTTCCACTTCGATCCTTTTTTGCCACAGTTGCTGATGTAATTGCTCCAGCTCAGGCTCCCTGTATCTAGGGGCAGACTGCCGACTCGATTGGTACGAGTTCGCCAACGGGCTCTGGTCTCTTGGACGGCCCTCGTCTTGACTCGGCTCCAGTCTTAGCCACGGCTGGCCCAGCGCATGCTCGGAGCGTATATTTGCGGACGGGAACGTGCGTCTCGGGCCCGGTACAGCGTCAATCGCGCATACGCCATCGCGTCTCACCGGTTTACCCGCCAATTGTAATTGGGGCACTGCTTTGCTCCAACCTCCGAATACCTCCATCACTATGTTGCACTTTCGCTGGTTTTCCGATCACAATATCACAACCGTGTACATATCGAGTTCCCCGCCAGTAATCACAAATAATAATTTTGGCCATTTTGGACGCGGTCGCGTCCTTTTATAAGCTATTGTGGTCACTCACGAGTGACACTCGGCCAGTGATGCCGGCAGTGCGGACCGTTGACATATTACCGCAACGAAGTATTTCAACATTTTTTTTAATGTGAAGTGAACTCCGCGTTCAACAAAAATTCCGCCGGCACGGAAGCGTCGCAGGATGAGCCAGGAGCAAGAAGAACGAAGAGCATCACAAGTATGGCCGAACGCAATGGCCCAGGCGACCGCACACGCACCAACGCAAGAAGCGAGTCAACTTCCGGAGGCTCCGCCGATACAGTTCGCACAAAATAATGGTGCCGCTCCACCATTTTTGATGCCATCGGTGCAGAACAACCTGCAAATGCCACACGACAATTCGGCAACGGCACAAATTTTGCAGCTTATGCAGCAACAGCTGGCGCAGCAACAACAAATTTTGTTGCAATTCATGCAGCAAACGAACCACCCAATGAGAAAATGCCCCAAGAGCAAATTTTGGATTCCTTGTGCGGCCACATAAAGGAGTTCAGATACGATGCTGAGACCGGCATGACGTTCGCTGTCTGGTATGCAAGGTACGAAGACCTGTTCCAGAAGGACGCTGCACGGTTGAAAGACGAGGCAAAAGTACGCTTAATGATGAGAAAATTGGGAACACCAGAACACGACCGGTACACGAGCTTTATTCTCCCAAACCATCCGCGTGATTTCTCACTGCAAGAAACGGTTGCCAAGTTGACCACCTTATTCGGCACGAAGGAATCCTTGCTCCACAGACGGTTTAAGTGCTTGAAGATAACCAAACTACGTAGTGAGGATTTCGTCACTTTCGCGTGTCGGGTGAACCGTGGCATCGTAGATTTCGAGTTGGGAAAGCTGACCGAAGAACAACTAAAATGTTTAGTGTTCGTTTGCGGTATGAAGGACGAGGAAGACATTGAGTTTCGCACGCGGCTGTTACATCGTATCGAGGAGAATCATGCAGTAACCCTTGACCAACTTTCCGCAGAATGTCAACGCATGACAAATTTGCGTCAGGATAGTGCAATGATTGAACGCGACCGCAGTGAACAAGTTCTTTCCGTTCAACGTAGTTTCCATCGACCACACCGCCCGTCTCATCACACCAACGAGAAGCGTGCAGACAAACCCAGCCGACCATGCTGGTTATGTGGATCCCTGCATTGGACTCGCGAATGCACGTTCAAGACGCACACGTGCACACAATGCGGATCGGTCGGCCATCGCGAAGGGTTTTGTAAGCAGCAAAGGAGCAGGAAGCAGCACCATCGGAAAAAGTATCTCCCGAGACGAGCCAACATGCGCAGTGTCACTGCCAACGTGAACAGTCTACGTCACCGAAGGAAGTTTTTATCGTGTACGATTAACGGCATCCTAATTCGGCTCCAACTGGATACTGCATCAGACATCACTGTGATTAGTCGTCAGCTTTGGAAGCGCATCGGAAGACCACGACTAACACCACCATCCGTAACTGCAAGATCAGCGTCCGGTAACAAACTCGAAATTGCTGGCGAATTTCGAGCAACGGTTGAAATTAACGAGCAGAGGAAGCAAGCTGTAATTTTCGTTGCAGAAGCAGAGTTAGCCTTGCTGGGAATCGACCTAGCAGAATCGTTTTCCTTATGGTCCGTCCCTATCGACCAGCTGTGTAACAAAATTGCCAGTGCAACGAGCGTTCCAGAGGGAATAGTGCGAAAATTTTCAAACCTGTTTAAACCAACCATGGGTTTTTGCGTGAAAACTGAGATTACGCTAAAGCTAAAGCCGGACTACCGTCCTAATTCCTGCCCGAAACGACCAGTGGCTTACGCCATGCGCGATGCAGTGGACACCGAACTGGAAAGACTCCAGCGTCTCAACATCATCACTCCAGTCCAGCACTCCGAGTGGGCAGCCCCGATTGTAGTCGTGCGGAAGTCGAATGGTCAAATAAGGATCTGCGGCGACTATTCGACAGGCCTCACATCCGACATCCTCATGATTACCCGCTACCGCTGCCACAGGACATCTTGGCAAGGCTGGGTAACTCAACGATTTTTAGTCAAATTGACTTATCCGATGCTTTTTTGCAGGTCCCCATCGCTGAGCAAAGTCGTCGCATGCTCACTATTAACACACACAAGGGGTTGTACCTGTATAATCGCCTGCCACCAGGGATTAAAATAGCACCAGGTGCATTCCAGCAACTCATGGACCAAATGCTTGCTGGAATGGAACGTGTCTCAAGCTACATGGACGATGTTATCATTGGAGGACGAACACAGAAGGAACATGACGATACACTAAATGAGACCCTGAGGCGCATTCAAGAATACGGTTTCACTATTCGCCCGGACAAGTGTTCGTTCAACAAACACCAGGTACGCTATCTTGGGCATATAGTCGACAATCACGGTATCCGTCCAGACCCTGCCAAAATAGCCGCCATAAGAGATCTTCCCGCGCCAACCGACGTTAGTGGCGTACGTTCGTTCCTAGGCGCCATTAATTTCTACGGAAGATTCATTCCTAACATGCGCAGGCTTCGTTATCCTTTGGATAACCTATTAAAGGAAGGAAACGTTTTCAAGTGGTCCCCAGAGTGTCAAAAGGCCTTCGAGCAGTTCAAAACGTTACTAGCCTCCGAACTGCTCTTGACGCACTACGATCCAAAGCTTGAGATCGTCATATCTGCCGATGCATCATCCATCGGATTAGGCGCAACCATAAGCCATAAGTTCCCCGATGGATCTTATAAGGTTGTGCAACATGCATCCCGTGCTCTCACGAAGGCCGAAAAAAACTATAGTCAAATAGATCGAGAGGGCCTGGCTATAGTTTTCGCTGTGACCAAGTTTCACAAGTATGTGTATGGGCGTCATTTCATCCTTCAAACGGATCACAAACCACTGCTAAGAATTTTCGGAAGTAAGAAGGGCATCCCGGTATATACTGCTAACCGACTGCAAAGATTTGCGCTAACTTTGCAGTTGTATAATTTTGAAATACAGTATATACCTACCACACATTTTGGGAACGCTGATGTGCTTTCACGGCTGATTAAAAACCACGACAAACCAGAACAAGAGTACATAATAGCCAGTATTAATCTGGAAAAGGACATGCAATCAGTCGTCGTAAGCTCCCTGGAAGCATTTGCCCTAAACTCAAGAGATGTGGAAACTGCAACGAAATCCGACAAAACCATGCGTAAAGTATTGCAGCATGTACGCGAAGGATGGTCACGTGACAATGCGTTTAACGGCGAACTGGCATGTTTCTACGCCAGGAAGGATGCATTATGTGAAGTGGGAGGCTGCCTTTTGTTCGGGGAGAGAGTTGTTATACCAAGTGCTCTCCGGCAACGATGCTTACGCCAATTACACCATGGCCATCCAGGCGTACAACGCATGAAATCATTAGCGAGAAGCTACGTTTACTGGCCAATGCTTGATAAAGAAATCGCGGAGCTTGTAGCAACCTGCAACGCCTGTTCATTGGCAGCTAAGTCACCACCACGTTCTAGTCCAGTACCATGGCCCGAAGTAACCACACCATGGCAACGCGTCCATGTTGATTATGCTGGCCCCATAGACGGTTACTCCTTCTTGATTGCAGTCGACGCCTTCTCAAAATGGCCTGAGATTATAAGGACTGTCAGCACAACGTCGACAGCGACCATACGTATCCTGAGAAGAATGTTTGCACGTTATGGTATGCCAGTTACCCTAGTCAGCGATAATGGTCGTCAATTTACAAGTGCAGAATTTGAGGAGTTTTGTACATGCAACGGGATTGAGCATCTCACATCCGCCCCGTTCCACCCGCAATCTAACGGGCAAGCTGAACGTTTCGTAGATACGTTCAAACGCGCGATAGGCAAAATCTCTAGCGATGGAACTACCATTGAGGATGCACTTGAAATATTCCTCCAAACATATCGGGCCACGCCAAACCCACAAGCACCAAATAGTAAAGCGCCAGCAACGATAATGTTCGGAAGACAGATTCGTACATGTTTAGAGCTGATTCGACCAACTCCTAAACACGATAGAGAGATCGATAGTGAACAACGACGTATTTTTGTCCCAAACGATTCTGTTTTTGCCAAGGTTTACTCGCGAAACGGATGGAAATGGAAGCCAGGAAAGATCCTTGGTAAATGTGGAAGCGTAATGTATCGCGTTATGACTGATGATCGGAGAATAATACGGAGCCATGTAAACCAGCTTCGACGACGGAATTATAATGAGCAGCATACACCTAATCAGCGTATTTTGCCGCTGCACATCCTTTTAGAGGAGTGGAATCTAACATCATCACCGCCATCATCTACATCTGGTCCATCGTCATCGTCAAAACAGCAGTCATCGTCATCGTCCAAACAGCAGTCATCGTCATCGTCCAAGCAGCAGTCATCGTCATTGTCCGAACAGCAGCCATCGTCATCATCTACGTCCCAATCGTCAGCGTATGAGATCGTGCCAGCGTCATCGTCTTCAGTATCTCCTATAAGCAACCGCATCCCTCGAGAGACGCACGAGATGGAAGCACAGCCGGTACCACCACCACGCCGCTCCTTTAGAGATAAAAAAGCACCGCGTCGGTTCGACCAGTACCTGCTGTATTAAAAGGGGGGAGATGTTATGGGCGATAACGGCAACCTGGTTGTCCTATCATTGGGCTCGCAATGATGAGCGATCATCATTGAGTGATGCCGCACAGCGAGGATTGAAGAGTGCCCGAGCACGATCGATCCGACGATCATCAAGTATGACCCGCCGCCTGAGGTCACGGGAGTTCGCGTCTTCTGTATCCGACCGCCGATCCGGGTAGACGTGCCGTTTTTCGTCTCTGCGTTTTAGTGTGTTATAATGTGTAATTCGTTCTTTACAATAAAAGTGTGTTAACGTTTAAACCACAACAGAATGTATCATCACAGAGTCCGGGAGGATCGGCTACGCCGTAAGTCCGGCGATACCTCTAGCATCGTAGCGTGCACAGCATCACTTTTGCCGGCTTCAACGTCGTCCACGGCCTCCACTACGTCGTCCGGGGTAACTACAGTAATTTCTTCGGTGGCGACGGTAGGAAAAACCACATGGAATGCAACAGTGGTGCCCATGGTGGGAATGGCCACGGCCTCCTCAACGTCGTCGTCGTCGTCGTCGTCGTGCTTAGGAGTCGGCTCACTCGGTATTGCCGGTCTGACGGGTTTCTCCGGAGTGCTAGGTTTTAGCATCCTCCTCGCGTTCGCCGCTGGCGAGGTGCCCAGTGCTGCCGCCATGCTATCGGCATTATCCCGTCGGAGCCGTCGCCTTCATCCTACTCATCAATATCATGTCCGCACTGACGGCTACCGTTAGAGGGAACATCGGTTGCCCGATGGCTGCCGTGGTGGGACCCGCCTTTACACAACTCCGCTACAGTCGTCGTCCTCGTCATATTGTTGTTTGAGCTCGGGCTCCAGCGGTAGCGGCACTGCAAGCACATCGAACAAAAGGCTCTGTATCTAGCAGTACACACTTTTATAAGCTTCATGTGGCAAATCTGTGGACATCAGACGAACAAAAAGAAACAGGTAAAATGTTACTGCTATTTCGACGGGGACATGCGCAGTTTCGATTAAAAAATGATTGTATTTGTGTTGCCGATGATTACCTCGAACGCTGTGGTATGTTGTCTTCATCTGCTATAAAATTGAATAGATAAAATCAGTTCTATACTTCAGTAGTATCGACGAAGGCATGGCTCTTTCGATTCGTGCAAAGCTTACCCGTTCGATCCACCGGACGCGATTGAGTTTGTGTTGCCGATGGTTGATTCGATCTACATGTTGTCATATTCTCTGCTATAATTAAAACATTAATTATTTTCGCAAACTACAACGACTAAATAAGACGTTTGACTGGAATGTGATACTCACTTTATTCCTCTACGAAAATTATTTGCCGATGTTGCTGATGATGGTGCTCATCCAGATCTGCCTGTTTGTAAGTGTCTACCTTGAAATAGGCGTCACATAACACAACGCATCGAGATTCGTAAACGTAGCCTAGCGGCAATAGAGACCAGAGCGACTAAACGTATGGCCCCAATTGTGCTCAGCAGCAAACAGCTTTAGCCTGAATGACGCGATGGGATATCAGACGGAGTACGGTAGAAGATCGTTTTCCCAACGCCGACCCAGTTACGTAGTTCGTCTCGAAATGTCCATTTCGATCTGTACGATATGTAGGTACGATAGGTAATCTAGCGGGATCAGTTGCTACCATTGTAACCCCTATCCGGGAAACCGATAGTACAAGATCTATCTTATGCCACCAACAAACGTGTTCGTTTTCCATGTTTACTCTGGCAGCAACTAGGTAATGCTGGGGTTAACATGAAAATTATCCAACGAAATCTAGACACGCGTGGACTATACCTGTCATTTTCATCTCACTTAAGAATCAATCCGCCGTCCTCGTTGCGCTCCTTGATGAAGCTGTAGTAGTGCCCACCGTCGGCATTGCCCGTGTGCACGCGAAAACTCGTACAGCAGCCGGAAAAACTCTAACAAATGTCGCAAATGTGTGTTGTGGCAAGGTGCTCCATCATGATTAGCGACTTGATGAAGCGTGTCACGCACGATGCGTTCCCGATGATCTCATTGCCATCGACGTCCGTTTCCGCCTTCAGATACAGAGCGCAGTGACGTTTTCTAGATGAACAAAAGGGGGTAAGGAGGAATGAATGTAAACGATTGTTGTCTTCCACAGCTCCCTTCACAGATTTACGCAAAGCGCTGAATCACGTGAATGACAAGCCGCTGGAATATTTGGCGGACCATCTCGTTCGGGCATTAGATCAGCACCTGGACGGGCCTCCACGGTTTGGCCGACATGTGGCTGACTGGCGTTGAACATTTTCGTTCAACCCCGTCCAGAGATCTGAGATGAAATCTTGTCCACCAAGGGAAACGGATAAACCCGATAAAATAACCCTTCTTGGCGTGAATAAACGGTTCGATAAAGAACGACAGTGCACTGCGATTCACGTGATGCCCGGCAGCACCAGGAGAAGCTTTCTTATGTGTCCACAGATTTGCCACATGAAGCTTATAAAAGTGTGTACTGCTAGATACAGAGCCTTTTGTTCGATGTGCTTGCAGTGCCGCTACCGCTGGAGCCCGAGCTCAAACAACAATATGACGAGGACGACGACTGTAGCGGAGTTGTGTAAAGGCGGGTCCCACCACGGCAGCCATCGGGCAACCGATGTTCCCTCTAACGGTAGCCGTCAGTGCGGACAGGGATGATATTGATGAGTAGGATGAAGGCGACGGCTCCGACGGGATAATACCGATAGCATGGCGGCAGCACTGGGCACCACGCCAGCGGCGAACGCGTGGAGGATGCTAAAACCTAGCACTCCGGAGGAACCCGTCAGACCGGCAACACCGAGTGAGCCGACTCCTAAGCACGACGACGACGACGACGACGGCGTTGAGGAGGCCGTGGCCATTCCCACCATGGGCACCACGATCGAATGTATGGAAGAAGAGGCTGTTGCAATCCATGTGGTTTTTCCTACCGTCGCCACCGAAGAAATTACTGAAGTTACCCCGGACGACGTAGCGGAGGGCGTGGACGACGTTGAAGCCGGCAAAAGTGATGCTGTGCTCGCTACGATGCTAGAGGTATCGCCGGACTTACGGCGTAGCCGATCCTCCCGGACTCTGTGATGATACATTCGATGGTAGCGGTGGCGGTAGTGGCGATTGTTGTGGCCTAGCGGTACCTTCTTTCTTATTATCTTTATTACATTTACTTAGATTATTACTTCCACCATCGATTATATCTAAAACAAATCAGAACGCACTTCTCCGCACAACAACACTTCGAGACTTATTATCAAGGTCCAATTAAGAGGAGGTCGGTGCATGCAGTGTATTTTGACAAATCGCCGTGGGAAAAATTCTTTTGGACCAACCTGTCAAATGTTGTTGTTAACGTCGCGTTGATTTCTTAACGAGCTATAAAAAAGCGGAACAACTCACCAAACAAAATCGAAATGCTATTTGACTGTCCTAAACTTATTATTTTTATAAATTAGAAATAACGCACAGCTACTCAGATGGTAAAAACATACCAGCCATACTTTTTTTGTAAACACCTTTGGACCAACCTGTCAAAATTACAAAACCAACAAAAACCACCTTTGCGGCAACCTGGTTATTTCAAGTATCCTTGCTTATTATGCTAGTGCGCAGATTGACATGTTTTGACACGCATATTGGCAATTGTATCGACTTATGCACTATGTGCTAGCTGCGCAGAAGTTTGGTCAAAAACTATTTACGAGCAATGAGACGGTAATATAATGAGACTGAATAATTATTGCAACAACCATTTGCTGCGATAAACAATAAGTTTCCCAGAAGTACGAACTAAATAAACAAGTCGTACTTTTGCACTTCTTAAACCATAAGCCAGCAAATTATGCCAAGTATTATTTTTGACCAATTCGCTTCGTGTTGATCGCAGAGTGCGATACCTAAGAAGATGGCGGAAGGCGCACACAATGAAACAGAGATTATGGTAGCTGACATGACGGCGAAGCTGGCAATGTTGATTACTCACGCGCCATCTAGATTCACTTTTGTGCTTTACTTCAATTTTGCTCAGCATACTGCTTCCAACAATGGCCACTGATCCAGATTGGCGCTAAAATCCTTAGAAGTTATGAGTATGACTTCTGGAGAGAAAAAAGTCCTGAAAGAAGTCATAATCATTCCTAGTGTGGCTGGCTGGGTACTCTATACCATACACAGTACTAAATTCAACGACAAATTTATCGAGAAGCTGTGCTGCTTCTGGCCAATGTGCCTTATATACAACAGAAGAAAATAATGTAATGGCACAGAAGTAAAGCATAAAATGGTTGTATTCAGAATCAGATATCCTTCCTTTCAAAACAACCACACTGCTGTAGTGGAGAAAGTTGGAAAGCTCGGTACCTTTCCAGCGAGGCAATAATTCTATTGTGGGAAATATTTCCCACTACGAATTAAACGAAACGCGATACAATTTTAGGCTGCGTCGTAGCGCCAAAATTACAATTTATTTTCCCGTTCTCTTTTGCACAATTCGTTCCAAAAAACCCATCTTTCCCTTTGCCGGCCTTTTTATATCCATCCCTGTAGGGATGGTGGTGCCTATTTCGGAACGTTCCCCACTCCCGGACTTAGGACTTAGAATTGGGGAACGCGATCGGGCTGTCAGCTCGTCAATGTTTTGACATCGTCTCCCCAAACACTCGTGCGCCTCGCTCGTTTGTTTTCGTTCTGGCTGTCATCCCGATCCCGTGTCTGACTGTGTTGGGCAGGTAGGTGTCGACTTTAGTGGAAAATACTAACTTCGTTCCCCCTTTTAGTCTTCGGATGTCCTGCCGGATACGTCTAAAACAGCCAATTTCGTCGCCGGGCGCTCCAGAATTCCGTTGGCCGTCCTCACGCTTGCTCGCCTTACTTGCCCGTCCTTCGACCGGATCACGCCTACCACACGTCCCCTGGGCCAGGTGTTCCGGGGTAGGCTCGCGTCCACGACAACCACCACGTCTCCTTTCTCGATTGGGCGAACCGGCTTGAACCACTTCGTGCGTCGGGTAAGCGTGGATAAATAATCAGCTGTCCATTTCCGCCAGAACATGTCGGCTAGCAGCTGTGATGTTTTCCAGGATGCCTTCAGGGCTGCTTCGCTGTCGTCACGGATGGTGGGCGGGCTGTCCCCGCTCGGGCTTCCCAGGAGGAAATGGTTCGGCGTTAATGGTGGTTCTGAAATGTCATCCAATGACAAATAGGTTAATGGCCGTGAATTTATCACCATTTCAATCTCCGCTAGCGCTGTGGTCAGAATCTCGTCGGAAGGATGCCTCGGGAGACGTAGCGCGACGATATTCTTCTTCACCGACTGAATCAGCCGCTCCCAGCATCCTCCAAAGTGCGGCGCTCCGGGTGGATTGAACTTCCAGGTCATCTCCGGCGACGTAAACTCCTCCAACAACTGCGCACGATCAACGTTTCTCCAGCCTTCCTTCAACTCTCTCGACGCTCCAACAAAGTTCGTGCCGCAATCGGATAACATTTCCACCGGCGCCCCACGTTTGGCAATGAACCGTCGGATGGCCAGGATACACGATGACGTCGTCAGCGAGTGTGCCACTTCGAGGTGGATTGCACGTGTAGTCAAGCAGGTAAACAGGACCCCCCACCTCTTCTCTACTCGTCTGCCAACAGCCACCGTCAGGGGTCCAAAGTAGTCGACGCCAGTGAACGTGAAGGCGCGTCGGTGCACTGCCAACCTTTCCATCGGAAGATTTCCCATCTCTGGCGGAACTGGCGCTGCGTGGTGAACTCTGCAGTGCTGGCATCTTTGACGCACGCGATTGAACTCCGAACGTAGACGCGGGACATGGAACCTCTCGCGGATCGCGTTCATCGCTGCTTGGTGGTTTAGATGATGGTAACGTTGGTGGTAGTGTTCCACCAACAGAGTGGCGACTCGGTGGCTCCGCGGTAAGATAATTGGGCGCTTGGTGTCCTCGCTGATCCACGGGCATCCTACTAATCGTCCCCGGGATCTCAGCAGGAGGTTCTCGTCTAGTTCCGGCGACAATTGATACAAAAGGCTATCCTTATTTACCACTGGTTTCAGCTCCGTATTCGTTCCCATACTCCGCAGTCGTTTGATTTCCTCGGGAAATGCCTCATGTTGGATCGAACGTAGGATGATTCTCTCCGCTCGCTGCAATTCTTCCCTGGTAAGTGGGCTACCGTTCTTCCGATCTTTTTTAGCTCGTAGGTCGAACACGAAGCGGACGATGAAGCCCACGGTCCTGAGAAGCATTCTCCACTGCGAGAAACGATCGAACTAGATTAGCGGCTCCTTCGTGACGTGGTGTAGCAGCGTTACTCGAACTTCTTCGGACGTCTCCCCAGCATCAACCTCTTGTCCGGGCCACGTTTCGGATGGCTGCCACAGAAATTCGGAACCGCGGAACCACTGGCTGGACTCGTCCAAATTCGGGTCCCGCTGCCACTTCGTTCCGAGATCAGCAACATTAATCTTCGTTGAAATCCAGCGCCAGTCTTTTACGATAGTGTGCTCCAGAAGTTCACCAACGCGGCACGCCACAAATTGACTGTAACGTCGGTGATCGGAGCTTACCCAGCATACGACATTGCGGGAATCTGTCCAATAGAAGACGCGCTCAATTCGGATTCGATGAAACTCCCGGATGCTCCTAGCCAGCCTCGACCCAAGGACTGCCGCTTGTAGTTCGAGACGCGGAATCGGCGTATGTCTTAGATTTGCCACGCGAGTTTTGGACCCTACAAATGCGCATTCGATGGAATTGCCTTCTTCGAATCTGAAATATGCTACCGTGGCCATGGCATTTTCGCTGGCATCGCAGAAGACGTGTAGTTGTGCGTGTTCGTAACGATCGGATGTGAGAAGACGGTAACATCGAGGAATTTTGACCTTTGTGACGTCGGGCAGTACTGCTAACCATCTTTGCCATGCTTCGGCAACATTCCCGCTGATTTGATGGTCCCAATCAATTCCAGAGCGCCAAATTTCCTGAAGGAGAATCTTAAGAAAAACTAGGAAGTTTCCGATCAACCCGATAGGATCGTAGATCGACATCAACGTACGGAGCACTTCACGTTTCGAAGGGAGCCTCTTCCCGGATAAGATAGATGCATCATGCTTGGGGGACAGTCGGAATGTAAACGAGTCGGTAGTCGTATCCCACCACATGCCTAGTACTTTTTCGACGTGGTTGTCCGAGCCCATGTCGATAATTAATCCGCTAGCCGATTGGTCTCCCCGTAAACGAGCCACTACCGCGGATGAATTAGAGGTCCAATTTCGAATTTCGAATCCTCCTCGCGCGTGTATGCGACGCACCTCTTCGGCCAATGCTACCGCTTCCTCCTCCGTCTCCACGCTAGCCAGCATATCGTCGACATAGTGCTCCTCTACGATGCATTCGGCGGCTCCAGGGGACTCCAGCGCAAACCGGTTGGCGTTAAGGTTCTTAACGTATTGCGCACAACTCGGGGAACATGTTGCGCCAAACATCATAACGGTCACGGCGTATACGCTGGGTGTCGTGCCTTTAACATCTTCGTGGTCCCAGAAGATGAGTTGTGAACGCTGGTCCTCCGGTCGTATCAACACCTGATGAAACATTTCACGAATGTCGCCAGTGACTGCAATGCGGAACTCGCGAAACTTGTATAGCACGGCCAGGAGGTTCGTTAGCAGCTGGGGGCCTGTAAGGAGATATGTATTGAGGCTTACCCCGTTCACTGCAGCCGCCGCGTCGAACACCATCCGGATCTTCCCCGGCTTGCTTATATTGATGACTGGAAAGATTGGTAGAAACCAGTCTCTAGACCCCCTTCGTTCCAGCTCCTCCGTAGACATTCGCCTGATGTATCTCTTTTGCTCGTAGTCTATCATTTTCTGCTTTACTGCTGTCGCTAATTCCACGTCCTTCTCCATTCTCTTTCGTAAGCACGAGTACCGCCGGAGTGCCATGGCGCGATTCGACGGAAGGCGTACATCGTCAAATTTCCACAAGAGGCACGTTTCGAACTTTTCTCCCTGTTGTTTCGTTTCTGCGGATAGAAGCTGCAACGCGCGCTCGTCATCTTTCGAACGCAGCGTAATCGAAGGTCCCACCCCTATGGATTCCAGGGTGAAGAAATTCCTCACCGCTTAATCGAGCCCGTCTTCTCCTGCGGACCCGCAAGCACATATGTGGAAACTGCTAAATTTGTTGCCCGTGTCCCTGTACTGGCGCGATCCGTGACAAGGCCCGAACACCGTCCATCCGAGACGAGTTTTTGTGACGATAGGCTGGTTCTTGTCCCCATTAGCAGTGCGCAGTGGCTGGCCTAAGTCCCAGTTGTCGATGCCGATTAGGATGCGCGGCTTCACCTTATGGTTCGTACGTCAAGGGTAGCCCCCGAAGGTACGGGTAGCGTTCCTCGAGGTCCGACATCGCTATCGTTTGTTCCGGGAGCGCCAAGCTGCGTAAGGTGTGGACCTTCGGCATAATGTAAGACTGGTTCCGTTTTCCTCGGCCAGACACTCGTAGCGAGAGACGATGGGACTCGTCTTCCTGGCGTTCCGTCTCCCCTGTCCATCGTAGGCAGAGTGGGTTGGGCGTGCCGACGAGACCCAATTCGTCCACTAGGCCTTGTTCAACGAAGGTTGATGACGATCCTTCGTCAAAGAACGCGTAGGTATCGACATGCACGTCTTTCCCGTACACCGTTACGGGTATGTACCGGAAAAGTACGACGGATTGACCTCCCGTGTGCGTGTTGCAGCTTTCTCCCGTCCGGATTGGCGCTGGCTCAGATTTGTCGTCGTGCAAGAGCTAGTGGTGTGGTGAGCTACATCCGTGTTTCCCGCACGGCGTTCTAATTCGACAGCGATTGTGGTGTCGATTTAGGCATCGCCGACAAATCCCACGTTCCCTCACAATCGACCACCGGCCTTCGACGTCGAGTTGAATAAACTTCCGGCAGTTCGGGAGCTTGTGTCCGGCATCGTGGCATATCGTGCATACGTGACCCTTCGTCGTCGAAGGGAGTGGTGGCGTGTCGGTGCTGGAAGAGATATCGTGTGTGTTTAAACGGCTTACCTGGCCGCGACGATTTTGTGCCGTTCCCCTAGGGTCGTCCAGGGTGACCGACAGACTCGATGCCCTCACTAGCCGTTTCAGCCATCTCTCCAGGTCGGCCAGTGTAACGCACGCCAAGTCTAACCGGTAGTCGTTCCACCGTAACCGCCCTGTCGGGGGCAGCTTCTCCACGATCTCGTGTAACATGGTCGCGTTACACTCAAACTCCTGCATCCCGCACGCTCTTACGGTGGCACATATATTCAGAATCACCACACTGAATTTCACCAGCGTCTGAGGGTACTCCGCGTTCGGTGAAGGCATTCGTCGTACGCGGCGGACCAGTGAATGGACGATCAACTCCGGCCGTCCGAAAAGTGTCCTCAATAATTCAATCGCGTCATCCAAACACGAAGGAGCGATAAGGAGATAACGCACCGCCTCGAGTGCTTCCCCTGTCAGCGCCCGTTGTAAGCGCAGAAGATTTTCGTCCGGGGAATAGCCGCACAGTGCAGTCGAACGTCGGTAGTTCGAAATAAACATTGGCCATTCCTCCGGTGCCCCGTAGAAGGTGGGTAAGTCCCGGCTGGTGGCCTGTCGGGAAGATACCTGACTCGCATTAAGTGTAGTGTGTTGTGCCGCGTGGTCGTAAACTGTGGTTCCAGAGTGATACGGCATTTCGGGCGCTGGTGATCCCGTGGGCCGGTAATGGTTCAAACCCGCCGGTGGAACTGTAGGAAAGCCCCATCTTGTTGCCTCCGGTGGAGCGTTCCCAACCAAGAAAATCGGAGTATGATTTTCATGCATCTCGCTCTGGCGCGTGCCCCGGGGTACATGCGTTGTCTCACTGACTGCGCCGATCCGTAGTCGAATGCGGTCGGCCGTCCCGTCTCGAGCCGAGCATTGCAATTCGAATCGACCGGCGCACTCGTAATTCCATATATGGGCATCGGCAATAGACGAAGCGAGCCATTCCCCAAAAATTACGAAGCCATCTCCAAAAATTGCGAATGATCCAGCTTCGGCTTCCCGACACGCATCGTGTCGTGCTTGCTTCCCCGACACGACCCTCGCTACGCCCAATACTCGCGCGCACACACTCACAAAGCGGTGCGCAAATTCTCACACGCATGCCATGCATAGAACAGCCGACCCACGACCGTCACCGCCGGCGTGCGGGCGAGAACTGACACGCTAGGGTAGGGGATCTTTTTTCTATCCCCGCACGACTGGCCATCGGAGAGAACGCAGCACGCTCTGTGCAGCGGACTTACGATTTCTTCAACACGCAGCGCCTACCGATGCAGCCCGGCAGGCCGACTCTTAAACCGTTAAAGAACACACATATCTATAAGAGCTCTATGGCCGAGCGAGTTGACCGACACACTCATGACACAAAGAAACAGAGAGAGGGGAGAGGAAGGTGGGAGAGTAGTGAAGGAATGGAAGAGAAGAGCCAGAACCGAGCCGGGGTCGGCTCTCCCATTTTTTTCGGATCGGGTCGCGCGAGCCGAGCTCAATCCCCATTCGTTTGAAAAGGAAGAATAATTTTGTGAAATGAATGTCGACATTCACTCGGCAACAATTCTAGCGAAAACCGGCGTGGTCGCTTCATTGGGTAGGCACCACCATCCCTACAGGGATGGATATAAAAGGGCCGGCAAAGGGAAAGATGGCCTTTTTGGAACGAATTGTGCAAAAGAGAACGGGAAAATAAAATTTTAATTTTGGCGCTACGACGCAGCCTAAAATTGTATCGCGTTTCGTTTAATTCGTAGTGGGAAATATTTCCCACATTCCAAAATTACAAGTTTTTCATCCGCGAGTGATAATGCCGGTCGAGAAGTCTAGCGAACAGCGGCAAGTGGCGTTGGACGACACAGTGTGCACCGAACAGCGGCAAGTGGCGGTGAACGAGCCGGAGGGACGGGTGTCCGATATCCTCGTTCCCTCGGCGAACTCGACGACAGTATCACCTAGCGAACGAATGAGAGAGGGGAGCAGCGCGGAGCGGCTCAGGGAAATAACGAGCCAGCTTCAGCTCCTGGAATTAGAGCGGGCGGCGATCATCACCGGTGGAAGAAATTGCACCTTTCCGACGGAGATGCCCTCGGGCGCTTCAACGATACGATACCCACCGTGGACGGAACCAGCCCGCCAAACGATGGTTAGCGACCCCTTGCTTGGGTCAACGAACGTCTCCGCGTCGGCACCGTACGGGAGATGTTTTGGTGTGGGTGCGTCGCGCGACCAGCTGATCGTAAGAGCGACGTTCGATCATACGGTCACCGGGGCAATGACCAATACATCTACGCAAGGTAGAATGGCGAACGTTTCGACGCGAACGACGGGACGTTCGGTCTCGTTCGCGATGGCGGGCGCCCCGACGCCGCAGATGACCAACCCAATGAAGCGACCACGCCGGTTTTCGCTAGAATTGTTGCCGAGTGAATGTCGACATTCATTTCACAAAATTATTCTTCCTTTTCAAACGAATGGGGATTGAGCTCGGCTCGCGCGACCCGATCCGAAAAAAATGGGAGAGCCGACCCCGGCTCGGTTCTGGCTCTTCTCTTCCATTCCTTCACTACTCTCCCACCTTCCTCTCCCCTCTCTCTGTTTCTTTGTGTCATGAGTGTGTCGGTCAACTCGCTCGGCCATAGAGCTCTTATAGATATGTGTGTTCTTTAACGGTTTAAGAGTCGGCCTGCCGGGCTGCATCGGTAGGCGCTGCGTGTTGAAGAAATCGTAAGTCCGCTGCACAGAGCGTGCTGCGTTCTCTCCGATGGCCAGTCGTGCGGGGATAGAAAAAAGATCCCCTACCCTAGCGTGTCAGTTCTCGCCCGCACGCCGGCGGTGACGGTCGTGGGTCGGCTGTTCTATGCATGGCATGCGTGTGAGAATTTGCGCACCGCTTTGTGAGTGTGTGCGCGCGAGTATTGGGCGTAGCGAGGGTCGTGTCGGGGAAGCAAGCACGACACGATGCGTGTCGGGAAGCCGAAGCTGGATCATTCGCAATTTTTGGAGATGGCTTCGTAATTTTTGGGGAATGGCTCGCTTCGTCTATTGCCGATGCCCATATATGGAATTACGAGTGCGCCGGTCGATTCGAATTGCAATGCTCGGCTCGAGACGGGACGGCCGACCGCATTCGACTACGGATCGGCGCAGTCAGTGAGACAACGCATGTACCCCGGGGCACGCGCCAGAGCGAGATGCATGAAAATCATACTCCGATTTTCTTGGTTGGGTATTTCGGAACGTTCCCCACTCCCGGACTTAGGACTTAGAATTGGGGAACGCGATCGGGCTGTCAGCTCGTCAATGTTTGACATCTATTGAACGGGGTTTTCGGTGAATTTCCGAGGGAAAGCGAAGATTGTCTAGCAATGCATTAATTTCTAAACAAGTATCATGGGACCATTTGGTGCAATTGCCCATCTTTCCGAACTTCCATCCTTTCAACATTTTTGTTTGTGACCCCAAGATAAATTAAATGCAATCGATCAGCGATCACAACGTCCTTGATTACGTCAAATCTCGGTATTTCTAGAAGAGGGGTCCTTTCTTTGTGATGACCTATGTACACATCCATTGATCTGAATTCCTCGTCAGTGCGTTGTTGAGCACTACACCTCTGAAAAATAATCGATGACTGGCTCTACTGTATTCGCCCTTAACAACACATTTCTGACATCCATGTTTCCCGTTAAAGTTGATAACTCCTGATATAGAACGTTAAGCTTAATATGTTATTGGTTTCATAATGAATTTTCAGTGCATACCTTTAATGAACGAACGAGCTGGCGAATCAGCGATGAATGCACGAACATGTACCCTAATTTCCGTTCCTGCAATGATGATGCCATTATCACTTAGAGTGATCAGTTTGTCTACCAGCGGCCTCAGATATTCTTCTAAAATTGATGGTTTAGATGGCCCGCAAAAAATTCCAATTACAAGACACGGCACCTCCGGCGTCTCCCAGATGTTCATCAATATTGGCCAGAATTGAGTCGGCCCACTGTTATGGAGAGGAAGTCCATCAATCGACACATTTATTGAAATGTTTGGAACTGTTGGTTGAACATCACTAAAAATGTGAAAGTTATTAAATACTTTTGCTTGCTTTTGGCAGCGAGAGAGTTTTGCTAATGTCTTTCAACAATGTTTATAAATACTAACCCATAGTATTCTTGTAGACACTTTCCTATGCCATGATACCATAGTTGTCTTCCAGTTATGGGTACAATTTGTTTGCTTGCTGGTCCATTCTTATATGTACCCAGTAACGTACGAGCATCTTTGGGAAACCGATACGGTGTGAACGCATTCAATATTGGAAATAATGTGTTCTTGCGCTTATTTTTGGATCAGTTTCGGATTTTTCTGGTTTCTTTAATAGTTACCGAACAGCAGAAGTGTAGAGTAGCGAAGAGAGAAGGAATTCGCTTATCGCGGCTTTATTTATAAATTTCTTCTGTGGGTCCGAACCCAGTTCCTAGCCCGGGCGAAATTGTAGCGGGCGAAATTCCACTAACCATAATGGCTGACGCAATGTTTACTTTTTACTTAGCTTGTGTTCGATCATCCTCCAACCCCTTGACGTACGTCAATACCTAATCGGCATGTGTTGACTCGATCTTGCTACGTCCGACATGGGTAACAGCGGACGAGTATTCATCCGCCACCATGTATGAGGTCCCGGTGAAGATGATCTGCGATACGGCGTGCGAAGATGTGTTTTTTCGGCAGGAGAATTGGGTGCTTCGATTCGTAAGGCAGCTTCGACAGCTGGAGACGTCCTCCTACTCTCATTACTCCTTCGGGATCGATGAATGGAGTTAGACGTCTTAGCGGTGAGCGCTTCGAAATTACCTCACGTTTCTTCAACTGCTCGAGCTCCGCGGGAAATGCGTCTTGCTGTGCCAGCCTGCAAAGCACAGTTTTCGCAGCTTCAAGGAAGTTCGGAGTGATGGTTGGCGAAGCTGGGGCTTCCGATGGCTCACGATGAGTGCGACACTTCTCCTTAGCATTGCGTATGAATCGAATGCAATACCCAATTACACGTAAGAGCCGAGTGAATGAAGAGTAGCGCTCAAACCACGGATGCACAGCCTGGATGACGGCGTTGAGTTTGGCCATTCAGACGCTGGAAGAATTAACCATTCTGGACCGCAGCTCCACAATGCATTCTTGACAAAATCTGCTGCTGTCACGCCACGTGAAACTAAATCAGCAGGATTGGAACAACCCGCGATGTGCTTCCAGGGATGTTGGTGCGTGTAGTTTTGAACTTCTGCGACACGATTTCCTACACCGCTTAAGAAAGCTTCTCCTGGTGCTGCCTGGCATCACGTGAATCGCAGTGCACTATCGTTCTTTATCGAACCGTTTATTCACGCCAAGAAGGGTTATTTTATCGGGTTTATCAGTTTCCCTTGGTGGACAAGATTTCATCTCAGATCTCTGGACGGGGTTGCTAACGAAAATGTTCAACGCCAGTCGGCCACATGTCGGCTAAACCGTGGAGGCCCGTCCAGGTGCTGATCTAATGCCCGAACGAGATGGTCCGCCAAATATTCCAGCGGCTTGTCATTCACGTGATTCAGCGCTTTGCGTAAATCTGTGAAGGGAGCTGTGGAAGACAACAATCGTTTACATTCATTCCTCCTTACCCCCTTTTGTTCATCTAGAAAACGTCACTGCGCTCTGTATCTGAAGGCGGAAACGGACGTCGATGGAAATGAGATCATCGGGAACGCATCGTGCGTGACACGCTTCATCAAGTCGCTAATCATGATGGAGCACCTTGCCACAACACACATTTGCGACATTTGTTAGAGTTTTTCCGGCTGCTGTACGAGTTTTCGCGTGCACACGGGCAATGCCGACGGTGGGCACTACTACAGCTTCATCAAGGAGCGCAACGAGGACGGCGGATTGATTCTTAAGTGAGATGAAAATGACAGGTATAGTCCACGCGTGTCTAGATTTCGTTGGATAATTCTCATGTTAACCCTAGCATCACCTAGTTGCTGCCAGAGTAAACATGGAAAACGAACACGTTTGTTGGTGGCATAAGATAGATCTTGTACTATCGGTTTCCCGGATAGGGGTTACAATGGTAGCAACTGATCCCGCTAGATTACCTATCGTACCTACATATCGTACAGATCGAAATGGACATTTCGAGACGAACTACGTAAGTGGGTCGGCGTTGGGAAAACGATCTTCTACCGTACTCCGTCTGATATCCCATCGCGTCATTCAGGCTAAAGCTGTTTGCAGCAATTGGGGCCATACGTTTAGTCGCTCTGGTCTCTATTGCCGCTAGGCTACGTTTACGAATCTCGATGCGTTGTGTTATGTGACGCCTATTTCAAGGTAGACACTTACAAACAGGCAGATCTGGATGAGCGCCATCATCAGCAACGTCGGCAAATAATTTTCGTAGAGGAACAAAGTGAGTATCACATTCCAGTCAAACGTCTTATTTAGTCGTTGTAGTTTGCGAAAATAATTAATGTTTTAATTGTAGCAGAGAATATGACAACATGTAGATCGAATCAACCATCGGCAACACAAACTCAATCGCGTCCGATGGATCGAACTGGTAAGCTTTGCACGAATCGAAAGAGCCATGCCTTCGTCGATATTACAGAAGTATAGAACTGATTTTATCTATTCAATTTTATAGCAGATGAAGACAACATACCACAGCGTTCGAGGTAATCATCGGCAACACAAATACAATCATTTCCAATCCCCAGTATTCCTCCCGTATGTCCGCGACGAAGATCAAAAAATGTGATCGAACGAAATGTTAAACTTTGTTTAAATCGAAAATGCGCATGTCCCCGGCGAAATAGCAGTAACATTTTACCTGTTTCTTTTTGGTCGTCTCGACTACTGTGTTGGGTCGGTGATGTGTTATACGGAATAGGTAGAATCGGAATAGAGCCCTACAATACAGTACCTATAGTAAATACATCGGTAGCGGCGGAGGCATCTGATCCGGTAGTTACCCACATGAGTGATCGCATGACGAAAGCGTGCATTTGTATTATGAAACATAGTAGTTAAGGAAGATACAATCAAGGGCGGAAACATTGTAAGCATGTTATCAACACGCTTACCACCTGCGTCACAATCGTAACTTACAATGACCAAGCCAAGCGTTTGTCAAAATAAGTGCACCTCTAGGGCCCGAGGCCAGGGTGAAACAAAAGTAGGACGTTTTGCATGCAACTTCGCCTAGCGGGCTACTGATAGATTCTGACGCATCCATCCATTGACCAAAGTGAACGATCCGACTATGTGTGATTTGTATATGATGTTCGTTGAGAATATGAAATTGCACCTAGAGTACGATTAGGTATTGGAAGCCTCGACCATACCCCGAACCATTGCGACGGTGGTTGAAAAGGTTTTTTCAGCGACGAAAGATGATCAAACAAATGCAGCTACTCCGCTGATGATAGGCACAGCAACAGCACGTAGCCGAAGACGTTTCCAACACCAACGATACCCATGCGGCCAAAGATGGTGCCTGTACTGGAGTCGGTAATTTGTCCGAGGTGAAACATTTACGTTTTACGTTCTAGATAAGCAACAAGGATGAGGTCAACGTGATAACTAAAAGTCTCAACCAGCTCCTCCTATTGGTAAATATAGGGGGAAAAAGTTGAAAGAAGGAGTAAAATGGTTTAACTGCAGTTGTACGTAAGCCAAAGGTAACCCAAAAGAGGAAATTTTAGCAAAAGAAAATAGAATATTCCATCGCATACAGATTTCCTGTCGTGCTAATCCGTGTAAATTGATTTAATTTAATTCCGTTAAACTTCACATCCTTTTTTCAGGCAGTCTAAGCTTCCGGGTCGCATTCGTGCCTATTATCTGCCGCCAAAACCTACGGTATGAAGTTCGTAATCATTCGGTGGAGTCATACCTTTTTAACTGATGTGCTGTTTTTAACAGCACCTTTAACATAAACCTACGATACGATAATACGATACAAACATTCTCGCTCGTGGCGAATGCAAAATAAACGCAACGTCGATCTTCTATAGTCCAACACAGACAGGGATGAGAAAATCAACAGAAGCAGTTCATCTCTGCCAAACATCATTCCCTATCCCAGCGACTCGTTCTTTGGCATAAATTCTTATCAACAGGCAGAGGAACTTGTCCGCCGTCATCAGCAGGCTGGTGGCGGAAAGTCCCAGAAACGGAGGGCTTCGCTGGAACAAGGTTCGAACCCGCTGGTGGGCACGATGCTGACGATAGCCTCGAGCTAGCTTGCCACAACAGTGCCGACCACGACCAGCCGGCGCAGGGTAGAGGGGCGGACAGGCTCTTCAATCTGGTTCCGCTGGCCGTGAAAGCGTTCAAATCATTATAAATATTCGCTAAGGGAGGAGTAAAATTTAATCGTAATAAAGCTATCGATGAAGCTGGAACAAGCTTCACATTTTATTTAAAATAAAAAGTCCTTAGTGTTTCTCCTATCCGACTTAACTACTACAGTGTTGTTGGAACAGGAATTGCTCCAGACTCTTGTATCCATGTCTCAATGATTTTTTAATCCGTCCTAATTTACTTTCACAGGGATAGGATGATATTGTATGTAACGGACCAAATCTATTTACATCTTCATAAATATGATGAAGATTATGTATGTTACTGGAGGTATACCCACCTAGCCAAAATCCACTAGAAGTCATAAATCCGGCATCTTATCCGGATGCCAGAATCATGCCTTAACTCATGACTTCCAGGTTCTTTTTCGCAGTAATTTTAGTTCATATATCTGACAACTAATGGCGCTTTCGCGTACGTTTGGTGGCCTGGACATGGTTTGAGTCACGGATATATATTATGAATTGTGCCATAACTACGAGGTACTATAATTTATACAATTTTATAGCATTTTGAATTTAAAAAAGCCGTTTGAATAAATTTTAATCCATTTTTTAAATTTCTTTTTTTTTTATTAATGAAGACCGTTCCGGATATCCCAAATATCAATTTGCTTTTTTTCTGTTACCGTTTCGTTTTCGTTAGTTTGAAGAGGGGAGTTAGTTCGAAGGGAGGCCTAGGTAGTAGCTTGGAATAGATACCACTTGTACTCAAGCGGAGCAAAAAATCGGCTAGGCTAACTGTCGTCGTTCTGAGCTACTTGCGCAGCTGAAGAAATCGTGCTGAACGAGCACAACCGCTTCCCGACCAGGCCGCCACAGCAACATCTACAACTCACAGTGCGGATACTCGGTCATGACGTGGTCCTCGATCTCATGATAATCGCACAGTCGACCGTATTCTCGATGTCGCAGAGGTTCGGATCATTTATGTTAGCGAACAGCGTCCAGAAGGGGGTGTGGGTTTTCTGCGCGATGAACACGGTCATGCTGCCGAAGCGGGTCACACCGTGCTCGAAGCCGCCTCCTGAGCTCCTTGTGCGGGTCGTGCGAGTTGATCTTGCACAGGATGTATTTGTCGCAGTGCGGGTTCGCGATTGCCTGCCGGTAGACGCGATGCATCTTTCGATCACCTGTGGCGGAGAAGCAAAGAAGCGCGTTGAGTGGTAAAGAGCAGCGGCAAACAAATGCATACCTTCAAGTTAACCTCCATTTGAGCGTATCCGTTAGCTTGTCGGTCATCTCCGTGACGTTGTACTGCTGCAAGAACTGTTTGACCTTGCCGAGCTTCAGCAAGTCTTTCACATAGTTAATGACGGTCTTCACGTAATGTACCGACGAGATCTTCACAGATCGATCGAGCGTGTTGATAACATGCTTACAATGTTTCCGCCCTTGATTGTATCTTCCTTAACTACTATGTTTCATAATACAAATGCACGCTTCCGCTGAGGAAAATGTATTCGTCATGCGATCACTCATGTGGGTAACTACCGGATCAGATGCCTCCGCCGCTACCGATGTATTTACTATCGGTACTGTATTGTAGGGCTCTATTCCGATTCTACCTATTCCGTATAACACATCACCGACCCAACACAGTAGTCGAGACGACCAAAAAGAAACAGGTAAAATGTTACTGCTATATCGACGGGGACATGCGCATTTTCGATTTAAAAATGATTGTATTTGTGTTGCCGATGATTACCTCGAACGCTGTGGTATGTTGTCTTCATCTGCTATAAAATTGAATAGATAAAATCAGTTCTATACTTCAGTAGTATCGACGAAGGCATGGCTCTTTCGATTCGTGCAAAGCTTACCAGTTCGATCCACCGGACGCGATTGAGTTTGTGTTGCCGATGGTTGATTCGTTCTACATGTTGTCATATTCTCTGCTACAATTAAAACATTAATTATTTTCGCAAACTACAACGACTAAATAAGACGTTTGACTGGAATGTGATACTCACTTTGGTCCTCTACGAAAATTATTTGCCGATGTTGCTGATGATGGTGCTCATCCAGATCTGCCTGTTTGTAAGTGTCTACCTTGAAATAGGCGTCACATAACACAACGCATCGAGATTCGTAAACGTAGCCTAGCGGCAATAGAGACCAGAGCGACTAAACGTATGGCCCCAATTGTGCTCAGCAGCACACAGCTTTAGCCTGAATGACGCGATGGGATATCAGACGGAGTACGGTAGAAGATCGTTTTCCCAATGCCGACCCACTTACGTAGTTCGTCTCGAAATGTCCCTTTCGATCTGTACGATATGTAGGTACGATAGGTAATCTAGCGGGATCAGTTTCTACCATTGTAACCCCTATCCGGGAAACCGATAGTACAAGATCTATCTTATGCCACCAACAAACGTGTTCGTTTTCCATGTTTACTCTGGCAGCAACTAGGTGATGCTGGGGTTAACATGAGAATTATCCAACGAAATCTAGACACGCGTGGACTATACCTGTCATTTTCATCTCACTTAAGAATCAATCCGCCGTCCTCGTTGCGCTCCTTGATGAAGCTGTAGTAGTGCCCACCGTCGGCATTGCCCGTGTGCACGCGAAAACTCGTACAGCAGCCAGAAAAACTCTAACAAATGTCGCAAATGTGTGTTGTGGCAAGGTGCTCCATCATGATTAGCGACTTGATGAAGCGTGTCACGCACGATGCGTTCTCGATGATCTTATTTCCATCGACGTCCGTTTCCGCCTTCAGATACAGAGCGCAGTGACGTTTTCTAGATGAACAAAAGGGGGTAAGGAGGAATGAATGTAAACGATTGTTGTCTTCCACAGCTCCCTTCACAGATTTACGCAAAGCGCTGAATCACGTGAATGACAAGCCGCTGGAATATTTGGCGGACCATCTCGTTCGGGCATTAGATCAGCACCTGGACGGGCCTCCACGGTTTGGCCGACATGTGGCCGACTGGCGTTGAACATTTTCCTTAGCAACCCCGTCCAGAGATCTGAGATGAAATCTTGTCCACCAAGGGAAACGGATAAACCCGATAAAATAACCCTTCTTGGCGTGAATAAACGGTTCGATAAAGAACGACAGTGCACTGCGATTCACGTGATGCCCGGCAGCACCAGGAGAAGCTTTCTTATGTGTACACAGATTTGCCACATGAAGCTTATAAAAGTGTGTACTGCTAGCCTTTTGTTCGATGTGCTTGCAGTGCCGATACCGCTGGAGCCCGAGCTCAAACAACAATATGACGAGGACGACGACTGTAGCGGAGTTGTGTAAAGGCGGGTCCCACCACGGCAGCCATCGGGCAACCGATGTTCCCTCTAACGGTAGCCGTCAGTGCGGACAGAGATGATATTGATGAGTAGGATGAAGGCGACGGCTCCGACGGGATAATACCGATAGCATGGCGGCAGCACTGGGCACCACGCCAGCGGCGAACGCGTGGAGGATGCTAAAACCTAGCACTCCGGAGGAACCCGTCAGACCGGCAACACCGAGTGAGCCGACTCCTAAGCACGACGACGACGACGACGACGGCGTTGAGGAGGCCGTGGCCATTCCCACCATGGGCACCACTGTTGCATTCCATGTGGTTTTTCCTACCGTCGCCACCGAAGAAATTACTGAAGTTACCCCGGACGACGTAGCGGAGGGCGTGGACGACGTTGAAGCCGGCAAAAGTGATGCTGTGCTCGCTACGATGCTAGAGGTATCGCCGGACTAACGGCGTAGCCGATCCTCCCGGACTCTGTGATGATACATTCGATGGTAGCGGTGGCGGTAGTGGCGATTGTTGTGGCCTAGCGGTACCTTCTTTCTTATTATCTTTATTACATTTACTTAGATTATTACTTCCACCATCGATTATATCTAAAACTAATCAGAACGCACTTCTCCGCACAACAACACTTCGAGACTTATTATGCTAGTGCGCAGATTGACATGTTTTGACACGCATATTGACAATTGTATCGACTTATGCACTATGTGCTAGCTGCGCAGAAGTTTGGTCAAAAACTATTTACGAGCAATGAGACGGTAATATAATGAGACTGAATAATTATTGCAACAACCATTTGCTGCGATAAACAATAAGTTTCCCAGAAGTACGAACTTAATAAACAAGTCGTACTTTTGCACTTCTTAAACCATAAGACAGCAAATTTTACCAAGTATTATTTTTGACCAATTCGCTTCGTGTTGATCTCAGAGTGCGATACGTAAGAAGATGGCGGAAGGCGCACACAATGAAACAGAGATTATGGTAGCTGACATGACGGCGAAGCTGGCAATGTTGATTACTCACGCGCCATCTAGATTCACTTTTGTGCTTTACTTCAATTTTGCTCAGCATACTGCTTCCAACAATGGCCACTGATCCAGATTGGCGCTAAAATCCTTAGAAGTTATGAGTATGACTTCTGGAGAGAAAAAAGTCCTGAAAGAAGTCATAATCATTCCTAGTGTGGCTGGCTGGGTACTCTATACCATACACAGTACTAAATTCAACGACAAATTTATCGAGAAGCTGTGCTGCTTCTGGCCAATGTGCCTTATATACAACAGAAGAAAATAATGTAATGGCACAGAAGTAAAGCATAAAATGGTTGTATTCAGAATCAGATATCCTTCCTTTCAAAACAACCACACTGCTGTAGTGGAGAAAGTTGGAAAGCTCGGTACCTTTCCAGCGAGGCAATAATTCTATTGTGGGAAATATTTCCCACTACGAATTAAACGAAACGCGATACAATTTTAGGCTGCGTCGTAGCGCCAAAATTACAATTTATTTTCCCGTTCTCTTTTGCACAATTCGTTCCAAAAAGGCCATCTTTCCCTTTGCCGGCCCTTTTATATCCATCCCTGTAGGGATGGTGGTGCCTATTTCGGAACGTTCCCCACTCCCGGACTTAGGACTTAGAATTGGGGAACGCGATCGGGCTGTCAGCTCGTCAATGTTTTGACATCGTCTCCCCAAACACTCGTGCGCCTCGCTCGTTTGTTTTCGTTCTGGCTGTCATCCCGATCCCGTGTCTGACTGTGTTGGGCAGGTAGGTGTCGACTTTAGTGGAAAATACTAACTTCGTTCCCCCTTTTAGTCTTCGGATGTCCTGCCGGATACGTCTAAAACGGCCAATTTCATCGCCGGGCGCAACAGAATTCCGTTGGCCGTCCTCACGCTTGCTCGCCTTACTTGCCCGTCCTTCGACCGGATCACGCCTACCACACGTCCCCTGGGCCAGGTGTTCCGGGGGAGGCTCGTGTCCACGACAACCACCACGTCTCCTTCCTCGATTGGGCGAACCGGCTTGAACCACTTCGTGCGTCGGGTAAGCGTGGGTAAATAATCAGCTGTCCATTTCCGCCAGAACATGTCGGCTAGCAGCTGTGATGTTTTCCAGGATGCCTTCAGGGCTGCTTCGCTGTCGTCACGGATGGTGGGCGGGCTGTCCCCGCTCGGGCTTCCCAGGAGGAAATGGTTCGGCGTTACTGGTGGTTCTGAAATGTCATCCAATGACAAATAGGTTAATGGCCGTGAATTTATCACCATTTCAATCTCCGCTAGCGCTGTGGTCAGAATCTCGTCGGAAGGATGCCTCGGGAGACGTAGCGCGACGATATTCTTCTTCACCGACTGAATCAGCCGCTCCCAGCATCCTCCAAAGTGCGGCGCTCCGGGTGGATTGAACTTCCAGGTCATCTCCGGCGACGTAAACTCCTCCAACAACTGCGCACGATCAACGTTTCTCCAGCCTTCCTTCAACTCTCTCGACGCTCCAACAAAGTTCGTGCCGCAATCGGATAACATTTCCACCGGCGCCCCACGTTTGGCAATGAACCGTCGGATGGCCAGGATACACGATGACGTCGTCAGCGAGTGTGCCACTTCGAGGTGGATTGCACGTGTAGTCAAGCAGGTAAACAGGACCCCCCACCTCTTCTCTACTCGTCTGCCAACAGCCACCGTCAGGGGTCCAAAGTAGTCGACGCCAGTGAACGTGAAGGCGCGTCGGTGCACTGCCAACCTTTCCATCGGAAGATTTCCCATCTCTGGCGGAACTGGCGCTGCGTAGTGAACTCTGCAGTGCTGGCATCTTTGACGCACGCGATTGAACTCCGAACGTAGACGCGGGACATGGAACCTCTCGCGGATCGCGTTCATCGCTGCTTGGTGGTTTAGATGATGGTAACGTTGGTGGTAGTGTTCCACCAACAGAGTGGCGACTCGGTGGCTCCGCGGTAAGATAATTGGGCGCTTGGTGTCCTCGCTGATCCACGGGCATCCTACTAATCGTCCCCGGGATCTCAGCAGGAGGTTCTCGTCTAGTTCCGGCGACAATTGATACAAAAGGCTATCCTTATTTACCACTGGTTTCAGCTCCGTATTCGTTCCCATACTCCGCAGTCGTTTGATTTCCTCGGGAAATGCCTCATGTTGGATCGAACGTAGGATGATTCTCTCCGCTCGCTGCAATTCTTCCCTGGTAAGTGGGCTACCGTTCTTCCGATCTTTTTTAGCTCGTAGGTCGAACACGAAGCGGACGATGAAGCCCACGGTCCTGAGAAGCATTCTCCACCGCGAGAAACGATCGAACGAGATTAGCGGCTCCTTCGTGACGTGGTGTAGCAGCGTTACTCGAACTTCTTCGGACGTCTCCCCAGCATCAACCTCTTGTCCGGGCCACGTTTCGGATGGCTGCCACAGAAATTCGGGACCGCGGAACCACTGGCTGGACTCTTCCAAATTCGGGTCCCGCTGCCACTTCGTTCCGAGATCAGCAACGTTAATCTTCGTTGAAATCCAGCGCCAGTCTTTTACGATAGTGTGCTCCAGAAGTTCACCAACGCGGCACGCCACAAATTGACTGTAACGTCGGTGATCGGAGCGTACCCAGCATACGGCATTGCGGGAATCTGTCCAATAGAAGACGCGCTCAATCCGGATTCGATGAAACTCCCGGATGCTCCTAGCCAGCCTCGACCCAAGGACTGCCGCTTGTAGTTCGAGACGCGGAATCGGCGTATGTCTTAGATTTGCCACGCGAGTTTTGGACCCTACAAATGCGCATTCGATGGAATTGCCTTCTTCGAATCTGAAATATGCTACCGTGGCCATGGCATTTTCGCTGGCATCGCAGAAGACGTGTAGTTGTGCGTGTTCGTAACGATCGGATGTGAGAAGACGGTAACATCGAGGAATTTTGACCTTTGTGACGTCGGGCAGTACTGCTAACCATCTTTGCCATGCTTCGGCAACATTCCCGCTGATCTGATGGTCCCAATCAATTCCAGAGCGCCAAATTTCCTGAAGGAGAATCTTAAGAAAAACTAGGAAGTTTCCGATCAACCCGATAGGATCGTAGATCGACATCAACGTACGGAGCACTTCACGTTTCGAAGGGAGCCTCTTCCCGGATAAGATAGATGCATCATGCTTGGGGGACAGTCGGAATGTAAACGAGTCGGTAGTCGTATCCCACCACATGCCTAGTACTTTTTCGACGTGGTTGTCCGAGCCCATGTCGATAATTAATCCGCTAGCCGATTGGTCTCCCCGTAAACGAGCCACTACCGCGGATGAATTAGAGGTCCAATTTCGAATTTCGAATCCTCCTCGCGCGTGTATGCGACGCACCTCTTCGGCCAATGCTACCGCTTCCTCCTCCGTCTCCACGCTAGCCAGCATATCGTCGACATAGTGCTCCTCTACGATGCATTCGGCGGCTCTAGGGGACTCCAGCGCAAACCGGTTGGCGTTAAGGTTCTTAACGTATTGCGCACAACTCGGGGAACATGCTGCGCCAAACGTCATAACGGTCACGGCGTATACGCTGGGTGTCGTGCCTTTAACATCTTCGTGGTCCCAGAAGATGAGTTGTGAACGCTGGTCCTCCGGTCGTATCAACACCTGATGAAACATTTCACGAATGTCGCCAGTGACTGCAATGCGGAACTCGCGAAACTTGTATAGCACGGCCAGGAGGTTCGTTAGCAGCTGGGGGCCTGTAAGGAGATATGTATTGAGGCTTACCCCGTTCACTGCAGCCGTCGCGTCGAACACCATCCGGATCTTCCCCGGCTTGCTTATATTGGTGACTGGAAAGATTGGTAGAAACCAGTCTCTAGACCCCCTTCGTTCCAGCTCCTCCGTAGACATTCGCCTGATGTATCTCTTTTGCTCGTAGTCTATCATTTTCTGCTTTACTGCTGTCGCTAATTCCACGTCCTTCTCCATTCTCTTTCGTAAGCACGAGTACCGCCGGAGTGCCATGGCGCGATTCGACGGAAGGCATACATCGTCAAATTTCCACAAGAGGCACGTTTCGAACTTTTCTCCCTGTTGTTTCGTTTCTGCGGATAGAAGCTGCAACGCGCGCTCGTCATCTTTCGAACGCAGCGTAATCGAAGGTCCCACCCCTATGGATTACAGGGTGAAGAAATTCCTCACCGCTTGATCGAGCCCGTCTTCTCCTGCGGACCCGCAAGCACATATGTGGAAACTGCTAAATTTGTTGCCCGTGTCCCTGTACTGGCGCGATCCGTGAGAAGGCCCGAACACCGTCCATCCGAGACGAGTTTTTGTGACGATAGGCTGGTTCTTGTCCCCATTAGCAGTGCGCAGTGGCTGGCCTAAGTCCCAGTTGTCGATGCCGATTAGGATGCGCGGCTTCACCTTATGGTTCGTACGTCAAGGGTAGCCCCCGAAGGTACGGGTAGCTTTCCTCGAGGTCCGACATCGCTATCGTTTGTTCCGGGAGCGCCAAGCTGCGTAAGGTGTGGACCTTCGGCATAATGTAAGACTGGTTTCGTTTTCCTCGGCCAGACACTCGTAGCGAGAGACGATGGGACTCGTCTTCCTGGCGTTCCGTCTCCCCTGTCCATCGTAGGCAGGGTGGGTTGGGCGTGCCGACGAGACCGAATTCGTCCACTAGGCCTTGTTCAACGAAGGTTGATGACGATCCTTCGTCAAAGAACGCGTAGGTATCGACATGCACGTCTTTCCCGTACACCGTTACGGGTATGTACCGGAAAAGTACGACGGATTGACCTCCCGTGTGCGTGTTGTAGCTTTCTCCCGTCCGGATTGGCGCTGGCTCAGATATGTCGTCGTGCAAGAGCTAGTGGTGTGGTGAGCTACATCCGTGTTTCCCGCACGGCGTTCGAATTCGACAGCGATTGTGGTGTCGATTTAGGCATCGCCGACAAATCCCACGTTCCCTCACAATCGACCACCGGCCTTCGACGTCGAGTTGAATAAACTTCCGGCAGTTCGGGAGCTTGTGTCCGGCATCGTGGCATATCGTGCATACGTGACCCTTCGTCGTCGAAGGGAGTGGTGGCGTGTCGGTGCTGGAAGAGATATCGTGTGTGTTTAAACGGCTTACCTGGCCGCGACGATTTTGTGCCGTTCCCCTAGGGTCGTCCAGGGTGACCGACAGACTCGATGCCCTCACTAGCCGTTTCAGCCATCTCTCCAGGTCGGCCAGTGTAACGCACGCCAAGTCTAACCGGTAGTCGTTCCACCGTAACCGCTCCGTCGGGGGCAGCTTCTCCACGATCTCGTGTAACATGGTCGCGTTACACTCAAACTCCTGCATCCCGCACGCTCTTACGGTGGCACATATATTCAGAATCGCCACACTGAATTTCACCAGCGTCTGAGGGTACTCCGCGTTCGGTGAAGGCATTCGTCGTACGCGGCGGACCAGTGAATGGACGATCAACTCCGGCCGTCCGAAAAGTGTCCTCAATAATTCAATCGCGTCATCCAAACACGAAGGAGCGATAAGGAGATAACGCACCGCCTCGAGTGCTTCCCCTGTCAGCGCCCGTTGTAAGCGCAGAAGATTTTCGTCCGGGGAATAGCCGCACAGTGCAGTCGAACGTTGGTAGTTCGAAATAAACATTGGCCATTCCTCCGGTGCCCCGGAGAAGGTGGGTAAGTCCCGGCTGGTGGCCTGTCGGGAAGATACCTGACTCGCGTTAAGTGTAGTGTGTTGTGCCGCGTGGTCGTAAACTGTGGTTCCAGAGTGATACGGCATTTCGGGCGCTGGTGATCCCGTGGGCCGGTAATGGTTCAAACCCGCCGGTGGAACTGTAGGAAAGCCCCATCTTGTTGCCTCCGGTGAAGCGTTGGTCATCTGCGGCGTCGGGGCGCCCGCCATCGCGAACGAGACCGAACGTCCCGTCGTTCGCGTCGAAACGTTCGCCATTCTACCTTGCGTAGATGTATTGGTCATTTCCCCGGTGACCGTATGATCGAACGTCGCTCTTACGATCAGCTGGTCGCGCGACGCACCCACACCAAAACATCTCCCGTACGGTGCCGACGCGGAGACGTTCGTTGACCCAAGCAAGGGGTCGCTAACCATCGTTTGGCGGGCTGGTTCCGTCGACGGTGGGTATCGTATCGTTGAAGCGCCCGAGGGCATCTCCGTCGGAAAGGTGCAATTTCTTCCACCGGTGATGATCGCCGCCCGCTCTAATTCCAGGAGCTGAAGCTGGCTCGTTATTTCCCTGAGCCGCTCCGCGCTGCTCCCCTCTCTCATTAGTTCGCTAGGTGATACTGTCGTCGAGTTCGCCGAGGGAACGAGGATATCGGACACTGAATCGGACACTGATCGTCCCTCCGGCTCGTTCACCGCCACTTGCCGCTGTTCGGTGCACACTGTGTCGTCCAACGCCACTTGCCGCTGTTCGCTAGACTTCTCGACCGGCATTATCACTCGCGGATGATAAACTTGTAATTTTGGAATGTGGGAAATATTGCCCACTACGAATTAAACGAAACGCGATACAATTTTAGGCTGCGTCGTAGCGCCAAAATTACAATTTATTTTCCCGTTCTCTTTTGCACAATTCGTTCCAAATGTAGAAATGAACTATAATGAACCGTAGAAATGAACCGTAGCATGAATACGATGCCCGGGCAACACGGAGTGAATTTCTCACTATGGAGTTCATTTGGTCCGATCTTGGCGCGTTGATAGTCATTTTGTCCGGGAGATCGGACCCAATGAACGCCCTGAACGGACCGCATGAATTCAATTTATCCAGTAGAGGAAACACAAAAAAAAGTAGTAGTGGTGCGGCCAAAAATCAAATCTCCTTCTACGCACACACTACCACCGAGGCCGTCTAGCCGATCGGCTGTTCGGCTTTCTCCTTCTGCTCGGATTTTCTTCCCCGACTCCTGTTCTATAGTCAGTCCGTCGCCTCGTCAGTCGATTGTCGCTGCTCAAGGAGGAAGGTTGTGTCCACCGTTCCACCAGCGTCAGTCGATTGCCAACAATGCTGGACGGATGCAGAAACTTTACATGTACAAAGTTCTAACTATCCTAACCCAGACTTGATCCCGGACTTTTCTAGTTTGTGCGCAGACACGATAGATTGAAGCTATCGGTCTTGACATAAAAAAGGGCTTCAATACGAACCGGGTTCTGTACACCTCAGAACTGGGCCGTCCTTCCATTGGTTCGATTCTTCCACTCCCTTTCGTACATTTTGGCTATGTCGTGATCGACTGCTTCGCCAGCAGCTTGTGCTAAAAATAGATTTTGGCATTGCGCTGACTGGAAGGGGAAACTGTTCCGCGTCGCAGAGGCCAACACGTACGTACCAATACGTAAGTTCGAGCAGGCAGAGCGTAGCGTAAATTGTCGTGGTATGCAAAGCATGGTAAATTATTCCAGTGCGCGCTGCACGGAGCATCTGCTGGACAGTGTAGAATCTTTTTTCGTCGGTGAAATTTGTTTTCAAACGCGCGCGCAGATATTTTAAATCCGCGGCTCGTTGATTTGATAAGATGATGAAATGCATTTTGATTAAAGGAAATTTGTATAGCGATGATGATTTATGTGAAGATAGGTTTTTTTTTTAGTCATAACTTTAAAAGATGAGCTGAAGGAGTAATGAAATTTGTCCGTCGGTCTATCGCACCATAACCAATCTTAAGATGGAAACCGTACCAACAAAAATTATTAAAAATTGTGCTTTATAGAGCTTAGACGTTTTTGACATAAAAACAGGAAAATTACGGGGAAAACGAGAAGTAAATTATAAATTAATATACTCCTGTTTGTTTACGAATTGGATAAAAACTTGCCCGTGATAAGTTGACATTAAAAAATCGTTCAAGCGTAAGGAAGGGGCATGGGTTATAGTATTAAGTTTATCTTTGCCTACCAAACTCTGGCAATTCACCATAAAAATTAAATAAAATATTGTATGCTTCTAGCATTGGGATTTTCAATCAATCAATTATTTGACGATTAAGGACATCTAATTTGTCTAAAAGAATCAGAATCGTGCCTTCATTCCGTATTTTATATTTTTATAGTAAGAATGAAGAACACATGGCAAATGTTTACCGGTGTTTTTAAGGTGAAAGAAGGTGGCGCCCTTTACTTTGCAAACCGACGGTGACACACGAAAAACATATGTTAAATTAAGTGTCAACTACATAACAAAAATGGTTGAATGATGCATTGTTGGGTAATTCAAGAAGGCTTACACATTTTAAGCTAGCGTTAAAAAAAAAGTTAAGTTATTTTACTAAATGCCCAATTATGACCAATAATGATTTTCTACCAGCTTTGATCGTTTTTCCTCTTCCGTTCCTTTTCTTTTAAATTGGCTTTTTCAAATAAAAATGTTTTGAGTCGAATACTTGTTTGGACTTACTGCACATTTTTGAATTTTGAATCAGACTTATAGCAAACAGTTAATTTGACGATTAATTCCAAGCTTTGTCTATAACAAACACCACATTTGGTTCTTTTAACTAAAAACGTTGCCATGCGTGCAGAATACTTCGTCGCATCGATCTTGGAACGGCCAACCATTTAAACAAAGCCTGCACATGGTATGGCGAAAGAAAACGATATACGCAGACGATGGACGATGACGTGCGATAGCGGCAAACCAACGCTGACGAAATGCACAAATAAAAAAAACACTGCCGGCAGGCAGGACGCGTTCACGCTGAATCGCGTGGATTAAGGGTGCGAAAGAAAGAAGCGATGAAACAGCACGAGAACGAAACGCTCCGACCGAGCGCGCGTTCATCATCGGACCGTCCCTCGCTCGCCCGCCACTGATCTTTTTACTTCAGTTTCCCCGCTGATCCACATTTCGCATCCTTCTCACGCAGTGAGACGGCTCGCCGTTTTTTTTATATGGAGTTCAGCCGAGAGAAATGAACTCGGTGTTGCCCGGGTGGTGCGGATTGATATAAAAGGAACGGACAAATAAATGTCAAGCTCTCTCCTCGTTCAACTTTCAAAGTGGCGTCTCCTCGTTTTACTCGATCCGACAATAAGTTTGTTCTCTGCTAACAGGTTATGGGCCCAGTAGAGATGGAGCGATTCACAGTGCCCTAACTAACCAACCAAAATTTCCAGACATGGAAATTTAAAATGGAGATGCTTCTCCAGCGCGAAGAGCTGTGGATTGTGATCAGTGATACAAAGCCGGAACCAGTGACGCCGCAATGGGCACAGAAAGATGCGCGAGCACGCGCAACGATAGGGCTGTGCGTCGACGATAGCCAGGTTGGCTTAGTGCGTGATACGGCGTCGGCGAAAGAAGCGTGGGAAGCATTGAAACGCTATCACGAGGCCGGATCCGAGGTGTACCTGCTAAAAAGGCTAACGCGCCTAGAATTAGCAGAAGGGGGAGACATGGAGAGCCATTTGCAAATGTTCTCCAACATTTTGCAACAAATTGCGGATCTGGGTGAGCCGATTCCCAGAAAATGGCAGGTTGCCATGCTGCTTTGCTCATTGCCTGAATCGTACGATCCGTTAACGACAGCTTTAGAGCAGATTTCCACCAATAATCTCAGTCTAGATTTGGTGAAGAGCCGACTTATGGCTGAGGCCGAAAAACGAAGGGAGCGTGCAGGTGCACAAGACAATAAAGTTTTTGCTGTTGCTGCCAGAAAGTACACCGAACAGAAGAAGAAATTCAGTGGAACAAGTGTGAAGTGCTTCCATTGTGGTAAGGCTGGCCACATTAAGCGGAATTGCCGTCTATTGAACCGTAGCGGAATTCCAAAGAACGATTCGGCAAACGTCGCAAACGGTGAAACAGACAGCGGAGAAACAGCAGGAGCGTGCGCTTGGATTGTGAACAGTTCCGGAGAATCAGGGAACTGGTACATCGATAGTGGTGCGTCAAGTCACATGACGAGCGATCGGGATTTCTTTGAAACGATCAAGAATCACAAGAACATGTTCGTGACATTGGCTGACGGTGGGAAAGTGGAAATTCAAGGAATTGGAAACGGTAAAATTGTTTGCTTGAACCACCAAGGTGACCAAACCGTAATAGACATGAATGATGTGTTGTATGTTCCAAAATTGGCAAGCAGTCTGATTTCCGTTAGCAGCCTAGTGAAGAAAGGCATTAACGTGAACTTTGATGAAAACGACTGCCGAATAACAAATCTAAAAGGTGTTATTGCTGTTGCCAACAAACACGGGAACCTGTACAAACTTTGTTGCGGTGAGAAGGCAATGGTGAGTAAAATTGAAAATAATAACTGTCAACGTCTGTGGCATAGAAGGTTGGGACACAGAGATCCTCAGATCATAAAACAGTTATTCAAAGACAATTCGAAGCTGGTAGAATGTGGAGTTAACAACATTTGCACAAGTTGCGTGGAAGGAAAAATGATTCGGTCACCGTTTAAAACGTCGGGTAGTGTGAGTGAACAGATACTGGACATCGTTCACACCGATGTCTGTGGTCCATTTCCACATACACCCAGTGGATTCCGTTATTTCATTACTTTCATCGATGACCACTCGAGGATGGCATTCGTATTTCTCATCAAGAAAAAATCGGACGTAGAACAAGTTATTTGCAACTTCGTGGCATTGTGTAAAACTCAATTCAATAAAGCTCCCAAACCAATCAGGTCAGACAATGGTGGAGAGTATACCGGGAAAACGCTGCAAGAGTTCTTCAGGAAAGAAGGAATAATAAGCCAATTAACTGTTCCATACTCGCCACAACAAAATGGTGTGGCAGAAAGAAAGAATAGGCACTTGCAAGAAATGGCGTTGTGTATGATGCAAGATGCAAAAATGGATAAAAAATACTGGGGCGAAGCGGTACTTACAGCTACGTACACGCAAAATAGACTACCGTCGAGAACAATAGGGATGTCACCATTCGAAAAATGGTATGGGCGAAAACCATCGTACGACCACTTCAGGGTATTTGGATGCGAGGCATGGGCCCAAATACCGAAAGAAAAGCGAGGCAAGCTGGATCCTAAGGCAAAGCGGTTAAGGTTCATCGGTTACTGCAAACAACAAAAGGCATATAGGCTTGTGGACACAGACACGGACCGGGTGGTGATTAGCCGAGATGTAGTTTTCAACGAAAATGCGATGGAACAAACAGAATGCGTTATACCGGCTAATGAAGTAGTGATCGAAATTGGTTCCAACCGAAATGAGATTGACATCGATAGAGGAGAAGAAGAATACACGGTCGATGTACAGGAGGAGTCCTACGATACAGCCGAAGAGGATGAACGTTACAGCACGGACGACCATTTTTCACCAGAAGTTTCATCAAAAAGAGCTACGAGAGGCAAACCGCCATCTAAACTGAATGATTATTTTTTAGGTTTAGTGACGACAAGCCTAGACGAACCAGCGTCATACAACGAGGCGATCGCATCCGAGGAAAGCGATAAATGGGAAGAAGCGATCAACGACGAGCTGCGTTCTTTGGAGATGAACAGCACTTGGGAGCTAACGCATCCTCCTCCCAACAGCAACATCATCGGCTGCAAGTGGGTGTTTAAGAAGAAATTGGACGCAAACGGAAAGGTGGAAAGGTACAAGGCAAGACTGGTGGCACAAGGGTTCGGCCAACGAAAGGGGTACGACTATGACGAAGTGTCTGCACCGGTAGCGAATCAAAGCACACTAAGAGTTTTGTTAACAGTAGCAGGCCATAAGAAGCTTCACGTGAAGCACTTAGATATCAAAACTGCTTATTTATATGGTGTGCTAGATGAAACGATTTACATGTATCAGCCACAGGGATTCATCAAACCAGGCAAAGAAAAGCTAGTGTGTCGCCTGAAGAAAAGTATGTACGGACTTAAACAAGCAGCTAGGGTATGGTACCAAACCATATCAGGAATTTTAAAAGAAATTGGTTTCGAGCAATGTCAAGCGGACACATGCCTGTTTAAGATGAAAAAGAAGAATGAAATATTGTATTTACTTATATACGTAGATGACATGATCATCACAGGGACTAGCGAGCAATTGATCAAAGATGTTGTTATGGCCATCAGAAAAACGTTAAACGTTTCATCATTAGGAGATATCAATTGGTTTTTGGGAATGCGTGTATTAAGATGTGAGGACGGGTTTTATAGTTTGAAACAGGACAGCTTCATAAGAACAGTAGCGTCACGATTCGGATTAGATGATGGGAAAAGGTCTAAGTTTCCCATGGACACAAATTACTTTAACAATCGATCAAAGAGCAAAGTAATGGACAGTAATGACGAATATCATAAGTTGATAGGTAGCCTGTTGTATTTAGCAACGTATACGCGTCCAGATATAGCCGCGGTAACAGGGATCTTAAGTAGATGCGTAAGCAATCCAACACAAGCGGATTGGGTAGAAGCAAAAAGGGTGGTGCGATATCTGCTATGTACCATCGATTATGCATTAAAGTTAGGAAGCCCTGGAATCCAACTTGCACTAGTGGGATATTGCGATGCTGATTGGGCAGGAGACACTAGTGATAGGAAATCCTGTAGCGGATATTTATACCGTTTAGGAGGAGGCACCATAAGCTGGACAAGTAGGAAACAAACATGTGTAGCTATGTCTACCATGGAAGCGGAATACATTGCTTTATCCGAGGCAGGGCAACAGGTAGTATGGTTGCGTAGACTACTGAAGGAAATGGATCTAGAACCACTGGAAGCTACTACCATTTTTGAAGACAATAGAAGTTGCATTAGTTTCACCTCTTTGGATCACGAAAAAAGAAAGTCGAAACTAAATACCATTACACTAGAGATTTATGTAATAAGAACATTATTAAACTGCGTTATTGTGCTTCGGATGAAATGTTAGCGGACATACTCACAAAACCGTTAGGAGCGCAAAAGATGCAGACATTATCAGAAGGACTAGGATTAGTGAAATAATGAAAACTTCTATACCGTATTCATGAGGAGGAGTGTAGAAATGAACTATAATGAACCGTAGAAATGAACCGTAGCATGAATACGATGGTGCGGATTGATATAAAAGGAACGGACAAATAAATGTCAAGCTGTCTCCTCGTTCAACTTTCAAAGTGGCGTCTCCTCGTTTTACTCGATCCGACAATAAGTTTGTTCTCTGCTAACACCAAAAAGGCCATCTTTCCCTTTGCCGGCCCTTTTATATCCATCCCTGTAGGGATGGTGGTGCCTATTTCGGAACGTTCCCCACTCCCGGACTTAGGACTTAGAATTGGGGAACGCGATCGGGCTGTCAGCTCGTCAATGTTTGACATCTATTTAACGGGGTTTTCGGTGAATTTCCGAGGGAACGCGAAGATTGTCTAGCAATGCATTAATTTCTAAACAAGTATCATGGGACCATTTGGTACAATTGCCCATCTTTCCGAACTTCCATCCTTTCAACATTTTTGTTTGTGACCCCAAGATCAATTAAATGCAATCGATCAGCGATCACAACGTCCTTGATTACGTCAAATCTCGGTATTTCTAGAAGAGGGGTCCTTTCTTTGTGATGACCTATGTACACATCCATTGATCTGAATTCCTCGTCAGTGCGTTGTTGAGCACTACACCTCTGAAAAATAATCGATGACTGGCTCTACTGTATTCGCCCTTAACAACACATTTCTGACATCCATGTTTCCCGTTAAAGTTGATCACTCCTGAAAAAGAACGTTAAGCTTAATATGTTATTGGTTTCATAATGAATTTTCAGTGCATACCTTTAATGAACGAACGAGCTGGCGAATCAGCGATGAATGCACGAACATGTACCCTAATTTCCGTTCCTGCAATGATGATGCCATTATCACTTAGAGTGATCAGTTTGTCTACCAGCGGCCTCAGATATTCTTCTAAAATTGATGGTTTAGATGGCCCGCAAAAAATTCCAATTACAAGACACGGCACCTCCGGCGTCTCCCAGATGTTCAGCAATATTGGCCAGAATTGAGTCGGCCCACTGTTATGGAGAGGAAGTCCAGCAATCGACACATTTATTGAAATGTTTGGAACTGTTGGTTGAACATCACTAAAAATGTGAAAGTTATTAAATACTTTTGCTTGCTTTTGGCAGCGAGAGAGTTTTGCTAATGTCTTTCAACAATGTTTATAAATACTAACCCATAGTATTCTTGTAGACACTTTCCTATGCCATGATACCATAGTTGTCTTCCAGTTATGGGTACAATTTGTTTGCTTGCTGGTCCATTCTTATATGTACCCAGTAACGTACGAGCATCTTTGGGAAACCGATACGGTGTGAACGCATTCAATATTGGAAATAATGTGTTCTTGCGCTTATTTTTGGATCAGTTTCGGATTTTTCTGATTTCTTTAATAGTTACCGAACAGCAGAAGTGTAGAGTAGCGAAGAGAGAAGGAATTCGCTTATCGCGGCTTTATTTATAAATTTCTTCTGTGGGTCCGAACCCAGTTCGTAGCCCGGGCGAAATTGTAGCGGGCGAAATTTCACTAACCATAATGGCTGACGCAATGTTTACTTTTTACTTAGCTTGTGTTCGATCATCCTCCAACCCAAGGTCCAATTAAGAGGAGGTCGGTGCATGCAGTGTATTTTGACAAATCGCCGTGGGAAAAATTCTTTTGGACCAACCTGTCAAATGTTGTTGTTAACGTCGCGTTGATTTCTTAACGAGCTATAAAAAAGCGGAACAACTCACCAAACAACATCGAAATGCTATTTGACTGTCCTAAACTTATTATTTTTATAAATTAGAAATAACGCACAGCTACTCAGGTGGTAAAAACATACCAGCCATACTTTTTTTGTAAACACCTTTGGACCAACCTGTCAAAATTACAAAACCAACAAAAACCACCTTTGCGGCAACCTGGTTATTTCAAGTATCCTTGCTCCAACCCCTTGACGTACGTCAATACCTAATCGGCATGTGTTGACTCGATCTCGCTACGTCCGACATGGGTAACAGCGGACGAGTATTCATCGCCGCTTCGATCTGGTGCAGGACGGTGATGTAGCCCTCGTAAAAAATTGCGAAACCCTTGATGCCGAAATAAGATGGATTCCAGGCCATCTTGGAATAGCTGGAAACAAGAAAGCGGACCATCTCGCAAAACAAGGAACGAAATCCAACAACGCAATAGATAACAACATAAGAATAGAAGACATTATCACTGAAGCAAAAAACCAAATGATGCTCGACACAAAACAATGGTATAAAAACCTATGCGGCACAAAAGGTAAAAAATTCGAGAAATATCAACAACAATTCGAACAAAAACCATGGTACCATGACCTACCACTGAAGGCAACAGAAATAAAGATAGCAAACAGAATACTATCAGGGCACTCCCTGTCCAAATACTGGCTAAACAAAATGCAGATAGAGGACAACGGCAACTGTAACAACTGCAAAACACCAGAAACCACAACACATCTCATCTTTGAATGCCCCAGATACCGAAGGGACAGTAGAATGACACAGGATAATCTAGAAAAACACTGGAAAGACAACGGCGGCAGATACCTAAAAACAATAATAGAATTCATTACAAACAACAAAATTCCGATTTGAACCGGGAACCCAAACAACTACCTAGCAGGCCAGGGATAAGGCCGAAGGAACAAACCCCTTTCTAACTCCGTAGGAAATGACGTGAGGCAACAACAACCAACCAGGGTAACCATCCTAGTCAACCACGGTAAACAAATCACAAATAACCACACATCGTTATAGAGTGTGGCAAACACAGGCCGATAGAAATGTCAGTTTTTTCATCGGCACAAGACATCCTGCGTCAAAAGTCCAAGCCGATATGACTTTGAAGTCGAAGGCTAGAAAAAAAGAGTTAGTAAGCCTCTGAATACAAGTAAGAGAACTTAGTTTCAAATTAATGTAGGAGGTTTCATCCTAACTCGCATAATCGAAGAAGAAGAAGAAGAAGCCCTCGTAAGGCAACTTTGTGCTGCCTAGCTGACAAAAGAGGTGTCTTTTGGCCGTCTTCACTGCTGCTTCCCATAGTCCGCCAAAGTGCGGGGCCCTCGGCGGGCTGAAGTGCCAAGTGATACCCATCTCCGCGCAATTCGAGATGATGGTGTTGCGTTGCTCCTCATCGCGGAACATTTCGAATAGTTCGCTTAACTCACGTGCTGCGCTCTCGAAATTTTTCCGTTTTCCGAGTAGATATGCGACGGACGTCCTCTTCGCGATGCAAATCGTCGTAGTGCAGCCAAGAAACCAGCGGTGGTCAAATCACCCACAAGTGCGAAGTGAACAGCTTTCGTGGCAAAGCAAACGAACGGAATCGGTATGCAAGTTATGAATCGGTCGCAGGTAGATTGGTCCGGCATAATCCACTCCGATTATCGAAAACGGTCGACTTGGTGTGATTCGCGATGATGGTAACTGCCAAATTTGCTGCTGCGCTAGTGTTGGCTGCTGACGAATGCATCGGAAGCAGTGTCTCACAACGCCTTTCACTAGGTGACGTCCGTCGAGTGGCCAATATTGCTCGCGAATCTGGGAAAGCAACAATCTTCCGCCACCATGTATGAGCTCCCGGTGAAGATGATCTGCGATACGGCGTGCGAAGATGTGTTTTTTCGGTAGGAGAATTGGGTGCTTCGATTCGTAAGGCAGCTTCGACAGCTGGAGACGTCCTCCTACTCTCATTACTCCTTCGGGATCGATGAATGGAGTTAGACGTCTTAGCGGTGAGCGCTTCGAAATTACCTCACGTTTCTTCAACTGCTCGAGCTCCGCGGGAAATGCGTCTTGCTGTGCCAGCCTGCAAAGCACAGTTTTCGCAGCTTCAAGGAAGTTCGGAGTGATGGTTGGCGAAGCTGGGGCTTCCGATGGCTCACGATGAGTGCGACACTTCTCCTTAGCATTGCGTATGAATCGAATGCAATACCCAATTACACGTAAGAGCCGAGTGAATGAAGAGTAGCGCTCAAACCACGGATGCACAGCCTGGATGACGGCGTTGAGTTTGGCCATTCAGACGCTGGAAGAATTAACCATTCTGGACCGCAGCTCCACAATGCATTCTTGACAAAATCTGCTGCTGTCACGCCACGTGAAACTAAATCAGCAGGACTGGAACAACCCGCGATGTGCTTCCAGGGATGTTGGTGCGTGTAGTTTTGAACTTCTGCGACACGATTTCCTACACCGCTTAAGAAAGCTTCTCCTGGTGCTGCCTGGCATCACGTGAATCGCAGTGCACTATCGTTCTTTATCGAACCGTTTATTCACGCCAAGAAGGGTTATTTTATCGGGTTTATCAGTTTCCCTTGGTGGACAAGATTTCATCTCAGATCTCTGGACGGGGTTGCTAACGAAAATGTTCAACGCCAGTCAGCCACATGTCGGCCAAACCGTGGAGGCCCGTCCAGGTGCTGATCTAATGCCCGAACGAGATGGTCCGCCAAATATTCCAGCGGCTTGTCATTCACGTGATTCAGCGCTTTGCGTAAATCTGTGAAGGGAGCTGTGGAAGACAACAATCGTTTACATTCATTCCTCCTTACCCCCTTTTGTTCATCTAGAAAACGTCACTGCGCTCTGTATCTGAAGGCGGAAACGGACGTCGATGGCAATGAGATCATCGGGAACGCATCGTGCGTGACACGCTTCATCAAGTCGCTAATCATTATGGAGCACCTTGCCACAACACACATTTGCGACATTTGTTAGAGTTTTTCCGGCTGCTGTACGAGTTTTCGCGTGCACACGGGCAATGCCGACGGTGGGCACTACTACAGCTTCATCAAGGAGCGCAACGAGGACGGCGGATTGATTCTTAAGTGAGATGAAAATGACAGGTATAGTCCACGCGTGTCTAGATTTCGTTGGATAATTTTCATGTTAACCCCAGCATTACCTAGTTGCTGCCAGAGTAAACATGGAAAACGAACACGTTTGTTGGTGGCATAAGATAGATCTTGTTTCCCGGATAGGGGTTACAATGGTAGCAACTGATCCCGCTAGATTACCTATCGTACCTACATAACGTACAGATCGAAATGGACATTTCGAGACGAACTACGTAAGTGGGTCGGCGTTGGGAAAACGATCTTCTACCGTACTCCGTCTGATATCCCATCGCGTCATTCAGGCTAAAGCTGTGTGCTGCTGAGCACAATTGGGGCCATACGTTTAGTCGCTCTGGTCTCTATTGCCGCTTGGCTACGTTTACGAATCTCGATGCGTTGTGTTATGTGACGCCTATTTCAAGGTAGACACTTACAAACAGGCAGATCTGGATGAGCACCATCATCAGCAACATCGGCAAATAATTTTCGTAGAGGAACAAAGTGAGTATCACATTCCAGTCAAACGTCTTATTTAGTCGTTGTAGTTTGCGAAAATAATTAATGTTTTGATTGTAGCAGAGAATATGACAACATGTAGAAAGAATCAACCATCGGCAACACAAACTCAATCGCGTCCGGTGGATCGAACTGGTAAGCTTTGCACGAATCGAAAGAGCCATGCCTTCGTCGATATTACAGAAGTATAGAACTGATTTTATCTATTCAATTTTATAGCAGATGAAGACAACATACCACAGCGTTCGAGGTAATCATCGGCAACACAAATACAATCATTTCCAATCCCCAGTATTCCTCCCGTATGTCCGCGACGAAGATCAAAAAATGTGATCGAACGAAATGTTAAGCTTTGCTTAAATCGAAAATGCGCATGTCCCCGGCGAAATAGCAGTAACATTTTACCTGTTTCTTTTTGGTCGTCTCGACTACTGTGTTGGGTCTACTGTGTTGGGTCGGTGATGTGTTATACGGAATAGGTAGAATCGGAATAGAGCCCTACAATACAGTACCTATAGTAAATACATCGGTAGCGGCGGAGGCATCTGATCCGGTAGTTACCCACATGAGTGATCGCATGACGAATACATTTTCCTCAGCGGAAGCGTGCATTTGTATTATGAAACATAGTAGTTAAGGAAGATACAATCAAGGGCGGAAACATTGTAAGCATGTTATCAACACGCTTACCACCTGCGTCACAATCGTAACTTACAATGACCAAGCCAAGCGTTTGTCAAAATAAGTGCACCTCTAGGGCCCGAGGCCAGGGTGAAACAAAAGTAGGACGTTTTGCATGCAACTTCGCCTAGCGGGCTACTGATAGATTCTGACGCATCCATCCATTGACCAAAGTGAACGATCCGACTATGTGTGATTTGTATATGATGTTCGTTGAGAATATGAAATTGCACCTAGAGTACGATTAGGTATTGGAAGCCTCGACCATACCCCGAACCATTGCGACGGTGGTTGAAAAGGTTTTTTCAGCGACGAAAGATGATCAAACAAATGCAGCTACTCCGCTGATGATAGGCACAGCAACAGCACGTAGCCGAAGACGTTTCCAACACCAACGATACCCATGCGGCCGAAGATGGTGCCTGTACTGAATTCGGTAATTTGTCCGAGGTGAAACATTTACGTTTTACGTTCTAGATAAGCAACAAGGATGAGGTCAACGTGATAACTAAAAGTCTCAACCAGCTCCTCCTATTGGTAAATATAGGGGGAAAAAAGTTGAAAGAAGGAGTAAAATGGTTTAACTGCAGTTGTACGTAAGCCAAAGGTAACCCAAAAGAGGAAATTTTATTTGTATTTTGTATTTTTGTATTTGAGTAAAAAAGAAAAGTTCGCCTACACGGCTATACAATTCATCTTATATACTAAACTAATCCTAGCCTGAGACAAGCACGAGAACACTGGACGAGGAGGCGTACAAAAGGTTAGGTAAAATCCCGCAGCTCAACCAAACAACGAAGGGGAATTAGGAAAAGGAAGGAGTAGAATCAAATGATAACGAAATGCGTTGGCGGAAGGCAGGTAGCGAGAGGTGGAAATCAAACATTTCGTGGAAGAGGTTAAAGGATCGAATATAGGAAAGAAAAGGATCCCTGGAACCAGTGCGGGCTTGATGTGGAGGGATGAAAAGGAGGGGTCTGGGACGAAGAACTCGGGAAGGGATATAAAAAGGAACGAGGGAAAGGAGGTCTGGCACATCAATTTCACGAAGAATCAGACCAGCAACAAATGCGGCTTGCGCCATACTCCGCCGATCCTCCAGCGAGGTCAAGTTAAGTAGACGACAGCGTAACGAGTAGTGCGAAAGGGAACTCACTCGGCCAAGGAGGCGTCTCGTAGCCATTCTCGTAAAGTGCCTCTGTACCTGCTCGATACTTGCGATCGACCCAATGCTAGAAGGGCGCCACACCACACTAGCATATTCAAGGGTCGAACGCACAAGGGAACAATACAGGGCCCTGAGGCAAAGCGGATCGGTGATGTCTTGTGTGAGGCCACGAATCAGCCCCAGAGTCCTATTGGCTCTAGCCACAACTGCATTGATCTGTTCGGCAAATCCAAGCTGAACGTCAAGGATCACCCCAAGGTCTTTAACAGAGGAAACTCGGGACAAGGACGAGGAATTAAGGGAATAATTGAAGGCAATAGCATTGGAAGAACGAGAAAAGGAAATAATAGAGCATTTATCAACACAGAGATACAGGAAGTTTGCGGAACACCAAACAGAGAGGGAATTGATGCTGTTTTGGAGAAAACTGCAATCAGTTAGACTACGGACTGGAACAAAAATTTTAAGGTCATCCGCATAGAGAAGATGGCCTGCGGGAGGGAGGATGCTACAGATATCGTTGATAAACAGAATGAAAAGAAGAGGAGAAAGGACACTACCTTGAGGGACACCCGAAGAACAACAAAACTCACTCGAAACATAACCACCAACCTTGACACAGCAAGAGCGGTCAGAGAGGTACGACTCAAACCAATCCAACAAGTGGCGGGAGACTCCAAGTTTACCGAGCTTAGCCAGAAGAAGTGAATGAGGTACTGAATCAAATGCAGCCTTGAAGTCGGTGTAGATAGCGTCCACCTGGATTCGATTGTCCAGGTGAGCAATGGTTGAGGACACAAACTGCAACAGATTGGTCACCGTCGACCTCCCTGGGAAGAATCCGTGTTGGTGGGGACTAATCCAGGACCTCACACAAGCTAATAATGATGGGTGAATTACGGCCTCAAAAACCTTGCTGCAAGCAGAAAGGATTGAAATGCCCCGGTAATTGGCAACGTTCGCTCGGTCACCCTTTTTAAATATTGGCAAAAGATAAGCCCTCCGCCAGGAAGACGGAAAAACCCTGGTGGACAGAGAGAGTTCGAACAACCTGGCGAGAGGAGCAGCAAGGGCTGCCCTGCAGTTGATGAGAACCGAAGCCGGCACGCCGTCAGGGCCTGGAGAGAATGACGTTCTTAGACCTGCGAGCGCCCGTTCGACCACGTCAGCACAAATCGGAAACTCGCCCACGCTGAAAACATCCTCAGGGGTAAAGGCCAGGCCCGGTTCCAAGAGAGCAGGATCTGAAATAGGCGAAGCAAACACCCCAGAGAAGTGATCAGCGAAGAGGGAGCAGACATCACCTGGAGAATCAGCTTGCATGGACCCCAGAAACATAACACCGGGAAGTGTTCTGCAGTTTCTTCGCGAGTTGACAAAGCGCCAGAAGGATTGAGGGTTGGAACGGAAACGAGTCTGCAGCTTACGAACGTAACCATGATATCTTGCCCTGTTGTATATACGGTACGCCGATGCTGCATATTTGAATACACGCCGTCTATGTGGCGAGCGGCAGCGACGGAAGGCTCGCAGGGCACGAACCTTGTCGCCTCGCAACACACGCAACGTTCTGTCACTCCAGGGGGGACGGGGGGGAGGTTTACGAAGAGGGGAGCAGGAATTAAGGCAGGAAATGATAAGGTTGTTGAATTGAGCTACAGCCTCATCGATCGATTTACAAGCAAACAAAAATGACCAATCGACAAGGGAAAGGATCTCCCCCAACCTAATGTAGTCTGTTCTACAGTAATCAAAGTTCATTGAGTCACTCGGCGACGCGTTGCGAGTTTGACCGGCGTTTACGGAACACTGTTACGTGATTTCTAACGGAGGATGGTATGCACCTACGCAAACTAGCGGAAAAACTGAAGGCTCTACAGAACATGAAGAATGACACGTTGAATTTACCAAAACAAGATAACGATAACGATACGATAAACGATTACTAACATTCGGAACATGGTTTAGTTGGAACAAGTTAAACAGTTGAACAACATCAAGAAATAATGATGGTCCGCCAGAACAACGGAGAGGCTCGAGAAACGAGTTGAGAGCCACTGGATTCCAATTAATCATAGGCTGGTTGAAATCACCTGCGAGAATGAGGCAGTCGTCGCTTCTGGACATTTTATCTGCGATGTCGCCCAGGCAATCAGTGAGTGTTTCAAAGGTGCCACGATCCGACGAGAGGTATGGGGGAATGTACACTGCACCAATGAAGGTGCGGCGGCCGGCAACTCGCAGACACACCCACACCATCTCAAGCGAATGATGCGACACCTTGATCTCTGACGAATCCAACCTAGCCGAGCAAGCAACGAGTACCCCACCTCCCCTAGTCCTGGTGCTATTCGCCGACGACCGATCGCACCGGTACACGCAAAACTCATCCGGATCGAACACAAGGCTTGAGGGCAGAGATGAGTCCAGCCACGTTTCTGTGAGAATTATCACATCCCATTCGGCTTCTGACGATGCCAGCCGTAAGTCTGAACACTTTGTACGGAGACCACGCGTGTTTTGATAAAAAATAGTTAAATTCTCGGTGCGCGAAGTTACAGGTGCTGGTGCGATGGTAAGAACGGCGTGTCGGACGTCAGACCCTTGGCGCGGCAGAAGCACAAGGGGAGGCCGGCTGGATCTCCATGTTCCCGCTTGAGGAATGTGTGCGGTGAGTGAAGACCTGAGTGAGTCGCCGTGGAGCAGGGGTCAGGTGTGCCGGTGTTCTTGGGGAAAGTGGCGGTGGGGACACAGCAAATGCTGGTGAAAGCGACTCTAAAAGCGTTGGCGATACTCGGGTGAGTGTGGTCATAGAGGCTGGCCAAGAGTGACGATATTCAGTGCGATTAAACACCTTTGTTGTACTCGTATCGGTGAATTCCCGGAAAGAAATTTCCGGGGGCCAGGTATCGGTTGAAAGCGCTTGTTCCTTCAAGGCCAGCGGCACGCCAACCTTGAAGGAGATGAACGAAAGGCTGTTGATATCAGCGCCGCGCTTCACCAGTCTCCTCGCCGTCACATCAACGCCCCCCAAAAGACCTCCCGCCCATCTCGCCATTTCATCCTCGGAAACCAAAGGACTGATCCGGGTAAAATAAACCCATACCAGCCCAGCTGGTCTGGACGGCACAGTTTTAATTATATGTTCGCCTGGCCGGCTGGCCCCAGTGCCGCGTAGTAGTGACGGTTGCCGTACATCAGTGTTCGTAGTCGGAGCAGCATCCGTAGTTTCTCTAGTCCGAAGTACATCAGCAAACGCCGGCTGAGGTTCATGCGCAGGTTCATTTCAGAGAACCGAGGAAACACCGACAGCATTAGCCGGGCGCAAAACCGATGACACAGCTTTGGCGATCTCACCAACCAGTTCACGTCTCAGGTCGGTGACAGCGCCAGCGAGATCAGCTGACAATGAGCTTTTCAACTCACCGATCAGCTCCGACTGATCGATCACACTACTACGAATGGGAGCCACTCTCTCCTTAACACATGAAGGACACATCCACAGCAATTGGGCATTGCGCCTCAGCTCCTTCATACAATCGCGAGGCACATTTACACAGGACGAATGGAACGCCTTGGCACAAGTACCATCACACGCGATAGCGTCGTTTGAAATGGGTAGCGAGCAGCCGCCACAACTCATTATAATATTTCGTAGTGTTTGTGTTTTCTAAGTGTCCTGAATCACATCAACGAAGCGTCGTCTCTGATTGTAAGCGGACAATCTTGAGAAACCGAAATTCAGCGAAAACTGTTTTTCACTTTGCACAAAGTTTCAAAGGTTCACGGCTAAACCAACGGTCACTGGAGAACGCGGCGAGGATACTCTTTGTTTAATCACACCGTGAGTACAAAGTCTTAGCGTTTGAACGGGTAATTTTCAGAAACTAACGGAGCGCGAACAAATGTGCCGTCAGCTTCTTGTGACTGTTGTGATATGATTGTTAGCAAAAGAAAATAGAATATTCCATCGCATACAGATTTCCTGTCGTGCTAATCCGTGTAAATTGATTTAATTTAATTCCGTTAAACTTCACATCCTTTTTTCAGGCAGTCTAAGCTTCCGGGTCGCATTCGTGCCTATTATCTGCCGCCAAAACCTACGGTATGAAGTTCGTAATCATTCGGTGGAGTCATACCTTTTTAACTGATGTGCTGTTTTTAACAGCACCTTTGACATAAACCTACGATACGATAATACGATACAAACATTCTCGCTCGTGGCGAATGCAAAATAAACGCAACGTCGATCTTCTATAGTCCAACACAGACAGGGATGAGAAAATCAACAGAAGCAGTTCATCTCTGCCAAACATCATTCCCTATCCCAGCGACTCGTTCTTTGTCATAAATTCTTATCAACAGGCAGAGGAACTTGTCCGCCGTCATCAGCAGGCTGGTGGCGGAAAGTCCCAGAAACGGAGGGCTTCGCTGGAACAAGGTTCGAACCCGCTGGTGGGCACGATGCTGACGATAGCCTCGAGCTAGCTTGCCACAACAGTGCCGACCACGACCAGCCGGCGCAGGGTAGAGGGGCGGACAGGCTCTTCAATCTGGTTCCGCTGGCCGTGAAAGCGTTACAGTCGTTCTCCCGACCCGAGATGGAGCGCGCCCAGGAAAAGCACAAGGACCACTCATGGGTACTACCGCCGTTCGTGGACAACATCATGTGGAACCAGTTCATGCAGTCCAAGCTGGCCGGAGCGCTCTGGGTAAAGCTGGGCTTGCTCACCGTCTACAAAGATTTTCACGGCAAGCTGTACTACAACTATTCCAGTTGCTGCATAACCAATCGTTCGACGGCGCTGGATCAAAACGGACACGATCTACCTAGCCGAGTGGGTCATCTACATCGCCAACCCGGTTGTGTACCAGAGGTGAGTAATCGTTATTGTGGTGTACGCTGCTTTGTGTGCAAAAGTAGGTCAACCAGTGTCTCACAAACTCCTTTCCGTACTTTGTCCTCGACGTCCAAATATGTGCGTCGCCAGATATGTCGCCACCGGGCAGATGATGGCCAACGGATTTCTGTAATCGCAGGGCTACCCAAAGCTGACTTTCCTCGATATCAACCGGCCGAGTGAAACGATCTCCAATCTGATCGATCACGTGTCGAAGCGCCTCCGGACTGTGAAGATCTCGTCGGTACATTACGTGAAGACCGTCATTAACTATGTGAAAGACTTGCTGAAGCTCGGCAAGGTCAAACAGTTCTTGCAGCAGTACAACGTCACGGAGATGACCGACAAGCTAACGGATACGCTCAACTTGGAGGTTAACTTGAAGGTACGCATTTGTTTGCCGCTGCTCTTTACCACTCAACGCGCTTCTTTGCTTCTCCGCCACAGGTGATCGAAAGATGCATCGCGTCTACCGGCAGGCAATCGCGAACCCGCACTGCGACAAATACATCCTGTGCAAGATCAACTCGCACGACCCGCACAAGGAGCTCAGGAGGCGGCTTCGAGCACGGTGTGACCCGCTTCGGCAGCATGACCGTGTTCATCGCGCAGAAAACCCACACCCCCTTCTGGACGCTGTTCGCTAACATAAATGATCCGAACCTCTGCGACATCGAGAAAACGGTCGACTGTGCGATTATCATGAGAACGAGGACCACGTCACGACCGAGTATCCGCACTGTGAGTTGTAGATGTTGCTGTGGCGGCCTGGTCGGGAAGCGGTTGTGCTCGTTCAGCACGACTTCTTCAGCTGCGCAAGTAGCTCAGAACGACGACAGTTAGCCTAGCCGATTTTTTGCTCCGCTTGACTACAAGTGGTATCTATTCCAAGCTACTACCTAGGCCTCCCTTCGAACTAACTCCAGCTGTCGAAGCTGCCTTACTAATCGAAGCACCCAATTCTCCTGCCGAAAAAACACATCTTCGCACGCCGTATCGCAGAACATCTTCACCGGGAGCTCATACATGGTGGCGGAAGATTGTTGCTTTCCCAGATTCGCGAGCAATATTGGCCACTCGACGGACGTCACCTAGTGAAAGGCGTTGTGAGACACTGCTTCCGATGCATTCGTCAGCAGCCAACACTAGCGCAGCAGCAAATTTGGCAGTTACCATCATCGCGAATCACACCAAGTCGACCGTTTTCGATCATCGGAGTGGATTATGCCGGACCAATCTACTTGCGACCGATTCATAACTTGCATACCGATTCCGTTCGTTTGCTTTGCCACGAAAGCTGTTCACTTCGAACTTGTGGGTGATTTGACCACCGCTGGTTTCTTGGCTGCACTACGACGATTTGCATCGCGAAGAGGACGTCCGTCGCATATCTACTCGGACAACGGAAAAATTTCGAGAGCGCAGCACGTGAGTTAAGCGAACTATTCGAAATGTTCCGCGATGAGGAGCAACGCAACACCATCATCTCGAATTGCGCGGAGATGGGTATCACTTGGCACTTCAGCCCGCCGAGGGCCCCGCACTTTGGTGGACTATGGGAAGCAGCAGTGAAGACGGCCAAAAGACACCTCTTCGTCAGCTAGGCAGCACAAAGTTGCCTTACGAGGGCTACATCACCGTCCTGCACCAGATCGAAGCGGCGATGAATTCTCGTCCGCTGTTACCCATGTCGGATGACCCAAACGAACTGGCCGCACTAACACCTGCACATTTTTTGATAGGCACCTCGATGAACGCGATTCCAGAGCCGGACTACACTGTCAGGAAAGCATACACGCTGAGCGATTGGCAGAAGTGGCAACTGGTCGTGCAGCACTTTTGGAAGCATTGGGCCACCGAGTACCTGCAGGAGATGCAAAGAGAAACGATGAGGACCTGCAGCACTAATGATTTCTCACCTGGTCGGCTAGTAATACTGATGGACGATGCTCTCCCGACAACCCAATGGCCACTCGCGCGGATCATCGAAACGCAAAATTGAAGTAATGCACAAAAGTGAATCTAGATGGCGCGTGAGTAATCAACATTGCCTGCTTCGCCGTCATGTCAGCTACCATAATCTCTGTTTCATTGTGTGCGCCCATGGACTGTCTAGAACCTGGTCAAGTCATTCCATGCATTTTGACAAATCGAGAAAAGAAAAATACATGAAAATTTTGACGGCTATGTTTTCTCTGTTAACTTTTGGATCGACGATGTGGATTGTCTGTTCGTAGCGCTTGTGCATTTTTTGCAAGAAGCAAATTGGTAAATTTTAGAGTACTTTTACACTCAAAAACGTTTTTAAAAGTATACACACCCCAAGTACCAGCGTTGAATCATAACTTACTCCGAATTGATTTATCAAGGACTATGGAAAGTAATTAATGAGTTGTTTTGGGGTACCAAATTTTGACGAAACGAAGAAATGGGCTTTTGGTTTGTAAACAGTATTTGTTGGCTGTCGCCGGAGATCCTCCGTCGCAGCGACCAGCGCCGGTGCAGTACACCGAGCTGGCTTGTTTCTCCTGAGGCTTCTCCAAGCCGGAAGAGTCTTCCGGTGGTTACGCCGTTTTTCCTTTTCTTTCCCCTGTTTGGCTGCCACCAATAATCGTCCAACCAAGCCGTGTTCTTTGTGCGATCGGTTGGTCAGGTCGTCCGGACCGGTAACTCACGCTTTGGGTGTAAAATGCGTGAGGGATACCTAACAAGAGTGTTGGTGTAGCATTTTTGTAGCTCGCTAGATCAATGTGCGAGAAATGCTTGTAAGCTCTTTTCAATGCCCTGGCGTTAACGGTCTGCGTTGGAAGCTCGAGTTTTTGGACCGAGCGCACGTTTGATATATCAAAGAGTCGGTTGTTTGGTCCCTTTATCTTAAATGAGACTATCTGACTCGCGGGCTCACTCTGTGTGCCGCCGTTCGTCCAGCTGAGCTTAAGCGGAGCCTTCGGTCCGAATACCTTCAGCTCTTCTCTGATATTGTTAAGGATGAGACTGGTCGACGACGCAGGATCTAGTAAGGCAAATGTTTTGACCTGACCTTGTTTTGAGTATAAGGTCACTGGAATTATTTGATAGAAAAGTTCTTGGTTTTCACGGTGGTGATTAATACGAGCGGGATTGTTTTGTATTCTTTCCACGTATTTGTGGAGGATGCTGTGGTGCCTACGCCCGCACCCATTTTCCCTGCATTGTGGCGGAGCTCTGCAATTTTCCGCCGTATGATTCTTAAATCTGATGCAGTTTGTGCAGATGTTATTGTGCCTGACCAGACGCCAACGTTGTTCTATTGATTCATTCAACAATTTGCGACAACGGGTGGTTTCGTGTGGGTTTCGGCAGATTAAGCAAAGTTTACCCCTGTCATTTGCTTCGTAGCGAACATGCGTGTTCAAGCGGTGTTTTCCTTGTTTGAATCCACCTTCATTTGCGGCTAGCACTGTTGCCAGCTCCTCTGAGGGTTTTAACCATTCCGCTAGATCCCTTAGGGTAAAATTTTTGTTATCCTGTTCCCTGTCGAGTGTGCTCTTAATCCATTGGTGTCGGAGTTCGACAGGTAATCTTGCGATCAGATCGTTTAGAAGTCTTTGATCGTTTAGAAACCCTTCCTGCCCTAATAGCATCATATTGTCGATAAGGTTGTGCAGGGCATTGGAAAATTCCAAGAAGGTCGAAGGATTTTCCATTGTTATATTCCTAACTGATAATAAGTCGTGCAGCAAAGCCTTGTACACGCTTTCAGGATTCCCGTACATTCTATCTAGTCTCTCTTCTTATCTGGCCCGCTCATAGTTGAGCACGTCGTGCTGACATGGCCTGGTCACCAATCGTTTTCCAGGTCGCTCGGTTCGTGGTTGCCGCTCTCCATCCCCGGTGACATCCGATGTTCCGCAGGTCCTGCTCCACCTGGTCCAGCCAACGGGCTCGCTGAGCTCCTCTGCGTCTCGTGCCGAGCGGGTCGCTGACGAGTGTCTTCTTGGTGGGGCATGAGTCCGGCATCCTCATGACATGCCCCAACCAGCGGATCCTTCCGGCTTTCGCCACCGTTAGGATATCCGGCTCGCCAAACAGCTCAGCCAGCTCGTGGTTCATCCTTCTCCTCCACCCGTCCTGCCGTATACGCCACCAAAGATAGTCCGGAGCACACGACGTTCGAAAATGCCGAGTGCGTTGGCATCCTCCGTGAGCAGCGTCCAGGACTCATGCCCATAGAGGACTACCGGCCGTATCAATGTGCGGTATATGGTGCACTTCGTGCGTTGGCGAAGTCGTCTGGACCTTAGGAGCTTATGGAGCCCATGGTAGGCACGACTTCCTTGAACAATGCGTCTTCGGATCTCCGAACTGATGTTGTTGTCCGATGTTATAAGAGACCCAAGATAGGCAAACTCCTCAACTACCTCGAGCTCATCGTTGTTGATTCGTACGCTAGCTCCCAGTCTTGCTCTGTCACGGTCAGAGCCACCGGCGAGTAGGTACTTAGTCTTTGACGCATTGATCTCCAGTCCAATTCCCGCAGCTGCGCGTTTTAATCGGGTATATGCATCGGACACCGTCGCAGTCGACCGTCCAATGATGTCGATGTCATCCGCGTAGCCAAGAAGCTGAACTGACCGTGTGAAAATCGTGCCCCGATGGTCGAAGCCCGCGCTCCGAATGACACCCTCCAGAGCGATGTTGAATAGCAGGCAGGAGAGCCCGTCGCCTTGCCGTAACCCCCGATGAGACTCGAACGGATCCGACAACATGCTCGATATTCTCACCCTGCACTGCACCCTATCCATTGTGGCCCTTAACAGTCGGATCAGTTTTCCGGGGAATCCGTACTGCTGCATAGTTTTCCATAGTTCGGTCCGATCTATGGTATCGTAGGCCGCTTTGAAGTCGATGAATAGGTGGTGCGTGGGGATTCGGTGCTCTCGGCATTTCTGGAGGATCTGCCTGAGAGTGAAGATTTGGTCGATGAATAGGTGGTGCGGAGATTCGGGATAGGATCTTGTAGGCGGCATTCAGAACTGTGATCGCCCGGAAGTTCGCACAGTCCAACCTGTCGCCCTTTTTGTAGACGGGGTGGATCACTCCCATCTTCCACTCGTCTGGTAGTTCTTCCTGTTCCCAGATCTTCACAATCAGCTGGTGCATGCAGATGGCAAGCCTCTCCTGGCCCATCTTGAAGAGCTCGGCGCCAAGGCCGTCGCTGCCAGCTGACTTGTTGAGTTTCAGCTGTTTGACGGCCCCGGTGACTTCCTCTACCGCACATTCTACATTCTATCTAGTCTGTCCATTATTAATTGAACATTTTCCGGATTGAGCATTAATCCGTTCACTGCTCGCAATGCTTCGCCTTTGAGGTGCCTTTGCAGCCTATTCAAGTTTTCTAGATTCGTAAATTGTCCGGCTCGCGATGTTTGATTATAAATTTGTTTGAATCGCGGCCAACCCTTATTATCTCCCGTAAATTCGGGGAGATCTATTAAGTTCCCTTTTGATGAGGATGGCCATGCCTGTACCATCTTCCCAATACTTTCAACGAGGCGATCAATTTCGGAGGGGCGTTCGGAATCTTTCATTTTTTGTTTTTCTAGTTCCTCTTGGAGAAGTTCTAACTCTGCTTCATGTACGTCTCGTTCGTCGTCTCGCGAAGTGGATGACGATTTTCTTGCTCTTTCGATTTCCATATCCCTTATGTGTTCCTCTGCCCTCATTAGTGCCTGTCGCAGCTTTTCTGCTTCTTTTTCCGCCTTTTCTTTTGCCTTTTCGGCCTTTTCCTTTAATATTTCCGCCTTTTCCTTTGCTTTTTCGGCTTTTTCCTTCCCTGTCTTTATATCCTTCAGTAAGCGCTCTCCCTGCATCACCGCTTGCCTAGACGCTTCTACCTTTTGTCTGTCCTCTTCGCACTTGGGACAAACGTAGTCTTTGACAGCGCTCTTTAGACCTAAACACTCGAGGTGTAACCATCGGTCGCAGTTTGTACAAATTGTGAATTTTCCCCATTCATCGTTGTTGTTACACAACCTACAGTGACCGTTGGGGTTGTTTTTGTACTCCATTTTAATCTTTCGTTTGTTACTTACTTTTGTTATCTGATTGTTCTGGAGATGGTTGTGACCGCACCGACGTTTTCGCTCGTCGCGCTGGTAGTCTTTGGTAGCGCCAGTCGGTCACCTTACACGCCTTGGATGACTGTAGCGCCGCCGCCTTCGGCTGCCGCTGCGTTGTCTAGCGCTGCGTTGTCTACCGCTGCGTTGTCTGCCGCTGCGACCGTGTGCTGTTGCGTAGTCTTCCACTACGTCCGTCTGCCGGTGTGTTTCGCCCGCCGACTTCCGCCTCCGTTAGTCCGTGCCTTCGTCGATCGACACGTCGTTTGCCGGTTGTGGAGCTCTGCGGCTGCTGATACGTTCGTCACTCGTTGTTCGCTGCTGCGTCCCTATCCGGTGTTCCGCACACGTTGGGGGTCGGGTACCACACACGCCTTCCCTTCGCGCCGCACTTCTTGTTGTAATGCGCTTCTATCGAGCTATCACTGCACTTCTGTCTCGTATACACTTCCTCCTTGTACGTTTTAACTCCAAGCACTTCTCTCGTACTGTTCTCTTCTTTCACTTCTTAGCTTCAATAACAGCTCTTCTAGATTTCGTTAATCACACAATCACTTTTGAGGTCCATTCTTTGCACGTACGCACGTAGGTTCGATTATTGTAGTTCAATTGGGGATGTATTTCTCTGTCTGTTCGCTTAACTTTTCACGCGTAATAAGCACTCTGGAGTGTTGAGAACGTCAATTCCTCTCTGGAGCCACCATTGTTGGCTGTCGCCGGAGATCCTCCGTCGCAGCGACCAGCGCCGGTGCAGTACACCGAGCTGGCTTGTTTCTCCTGAGGCTTCTCCAAGCCGGAAGAGTCTTCCGGTGGTTACGCCGTTTTTCCTTTTCTTTCCGTCAAGTAGACCGGAGGAGCCCTCCGACTAATGATCGCTATTAGCCGTCTGATGTTGTTGAATGCTGTTTATTTGGGGTAAATCGGTTTCTTAAATACTAACTTATTGCTGACTACATGTCTTATTCTATTTGCGCGTGGCTCCACGCGCCGGTCGATCTCTACGGCATTATTCGGTTTTGACCGTGGCCATCCGCTGCGCGTGGAGGTGTCGCGTTCGCAATTGGCGTTCGCAATGTTCAGCCCATCGGGGCTACGGTTCGCGCGTGGAGGGTCATGTTCGCAAGTGGCGTTCGCAATGTTCGGCGCACCCTTTCCGTTGGCCCATCGGAGCCACGGTTTGCGCGTGGAGGGTCATGTTCGTATTTATTTTATTTATCTTTGCCCATCGGGGCCTCTAGCTAACCGTGTGCGTCAGCAACAGTATTTGACATTCAGGTACCGCAACGGCATAATTAACATGGCGGACAGCAAATCCCCTATAACACAACCAGATATACTAGACCAACCATGGTGTTCGCCTTCCGCCATCTTCTTACGTATCGCACTCTGAGATCAACACGAAGCGAATTGGTCAAAAATAATACTTGGTAAAATTTGCTGTCTTATGGTTTAAGAAGTGCAAAAGTACGACTTGTTTATTAAGTTTGTACTTCTGGGAAACTTATTGTTTATCGCAGCAAATGGTTGTTGCAATAATTATTCAGTCTCATTATATTACCGTCTCATTGCTCGTAAATAGTTTTTGACCAAACTTCTGCGCAGCTAGCACATAGTGCATAAGTCGATACAATTGTCAATATGCGTGTCAAAACATGTCAATCTGCGCACTAGCATAATAAGTCTCGAAGTGTTGTTGTGCGGAGAAATGCGTTCTGATTTGTTTTAGATATAATCGATGGTGGAAGTAATAATCTAAGTAAATGTAATAAAAATAATAAGAAAGAAGGTACCGCTAGGCCACAACAATCGCCACTACCGCTACCATCGAATGTATCATCACAGAGTCCGGGAGGATCGGCTACGCCGTAAGTCCGGCGATACCTCTAGCATCGTAGCGTGCACAGCATCACTTTTGCCGGCTTCAACGTCGTCCGGGGTAACTTCAGTAATTTCTTCGGTGGCGACGGTAGGAAAAACCACATGGATTGCAACAGTGGTGCCCATGGTGGGAATGGCCACGGCCTCCTCAACGTCGTCGTCGTGCTTAGGAGTCGGCTCACTCGGTATTGCCGGTCTGACGGGTTTCTCCGGAGTGCTAGGTTTTAGCATCCTCCTCGCGTGGCTGCCGTGGTGGGACCCGCCTTTACACAACTCCGCTACAGTCGTCGTCCTCGTCATATTGTTGTTTGAGCTCGGGCTCCAGCGGTAGCGGCACTGCAAGCACATCGAACAAAAGGCTCTGTATCTAGCAGTACACACTTTTATGAGCTTCATGTGGCAAATCTGTGGACACATAAGAAAGCTTCTCCTGGTGCTGCCGGGCATCACGTGAATCGCAGTGCACTGTCGTTCTTTATCGAACCGTTTATTCACGCCAAGAAGGGTTATTTTATCGGGTTTATCCGTTTCCCTTGGTGGACAAGATTTCATCTCAGATCTCTGGACGGGGTTGCTAACGAAAATGTTCAACGCCAGTCGGCCACATGTCGGCCAAACCGTGGAGGCCCGTCCAGGTGCTGATCTAATGCCCGAACGAGATGGTCCGCCAAATATTCCAGCGGCTTGTCATTCACGTGATTCAGCGCTTTGCGTAAATCTGTGAAGGGAGCTGTGGAAGACAACAATCGTTTACATTCATTCCTCCCTCCTTACCCTAATTTTCCTTCCCTTCCTTTTGTTCATCTAGAAAACGTCACTGCGCTTTGTATCTGAAGGCGGAAACGGACGTCGATGGAAATGAGATCATCGGGAACGCATCGTGCGTGACACGCTTCATCAAGTCGCTAATCATGATGGAGCACCTTGCCACAACACACATTTGCGACATTTGTTAGAGTTTTTCCGGCTGCTGTACGAGTTTTCGCGTGCACACGGGCAATGCCGACGGTGGGCACTACTACAGCTTCATCAAGGAGCGCAACGAGGACGGCGGATTGATTCTTAAGTGAGATGAAAATGACAGGTATAGTCCACGCGTGTCTAGATTTCGTTGGATAATTTTCATGTTAACCCCAGCATCACCTAGTTGCTGCCAGAGTAAACATGGAAAACGAACACGTTTGTTGGTGGCATAAGATAGATCTTGTTTCCCGGATAGGGGTTACAATGGTAGCAACTGATCCCGCTAGATTACCTATCGTACCTACATATCGTACAGATCGAAATGGACATTTCGAGACGAACTACGTAAGTGGGTCGGCGTTGGGAAAACGATCTTCTACCGTACTCCGTCTGATATCCCATCGCGTCATTCAGGCTAAAGCTGTTTGCTGCTGAGCACAATTGGGGCCATACGTTTAGTCGCTCTGGTCTCTATTGCCGCTAGGCTACGTTTACGAATCTCGATGCGTTGTGTTATGTAACGCCTATTTCAAGGTAGACACTTACAAACAGGCAGATCTGGATGAGCGCCATCATCAGCAACGTCGGCAAATAATTTTCGTAGAGGAACAAAGTGAGTATCACATTCCAGTCAAACGTCTTATTTAGTCGTTGTAGTTTGCGAAAATAATTAATGTTTTAATTGTAGCAGAGAATATGACAACATGTAGAACGAATCAACCATCGGCAACACAAACTCAATCGCGTCCGGTGGATCGAACTGGTAAGCTTTGCACGAATCGAAAGAGCCATGCCTTCGTCGATATTACAGAAGTATAGAACTGATTTTATCTATTCAATTTTATAGCAGATGAAGACAACATACCACAGCGTTCGAGGTAATCATCGGCAACACAAATACAATCATTTCCAATCCCCAGTATTCCTCCCGTATGTCCGCGACGAAGATCAAAAAATGTGATCGAACGAAATGTTAAACTTTGCTTAAACCGAAAATGCGCATGTCCCCGGCGAAATAGCAGTAACATTTTACCTGTTTCTTTTTGGTCGTCTCGACTACTGTGTTGGGTCTACTGTGTTGGGTCGGTGATGTGTTATACGGAATAGGTAGAATCAGCATAGAGCCCTACAATACAGTACCTATAGTAAATACATCGGTAGCGGCTGATCCGGTAGTTACCCACATGAGTGATCGCATGACGAATAGATTTTCCTCAGCGGAAGCGTGCATTTGTATTATGAAACATAGTAGTTAAGGAAGATACAATCAAGGGCGGAAACATTGTAAGCATGTTATCAACACGCTTACCACCTGCGTCACAATCGTAACTTACAATGACCAAGCCAAGCGTTTGTCAAAATAAGTGCACCTCTAGGGCCCGAGGCCAGGGTGAAACAAAAGTAGGACGTTTTGCATGCAACTTCGCCTAGCGGGCTACTGATAGATTCTGACGCATCCATCCATTGACCAAAGTGAACGATCCGACTATGTGTGATTTGTATATGATGTTCGTTGAGAATATGAAATTGCACCTAGAGTACGATTAGGTATTGGAAGCCTCGACCATACCCCGAACCATTGCGACGGTGGTTGAAAAGGTTTTTTCAGCGACGAAAGATGATCAAACAAATGCAGCTACTCCGCTGATGATAGGCACAGCAACAGCACGTAGCCGAAGACGTTTCCAACACCAACGATACCCATGCGGCCGAAGATGGTGCCTGTACTGGAGTCGGTAATTTGTCCGAGGTGAAACATTTACGTTTTACGTTCTAGATAAGCAACAAGGATGAGGTCAACGTGATAACTAAAAGTCTCAACCAGCTCCTCCTATTGGTAAATATAGGGGGAAAAAGTTGAAAGAAGGAGTAAAATGGTTTAACTGCAGTTGTACGTAAGCCAAAGGTAACCCAAAAGAGGAAATTTTAGCAAAAGAAAATAGAATATTCCATCGCATACAGATTTCCTGTCGTGCTAATCCGTGTAAATTGATTTAATTTAATTCCGTTAAACTTCACATCCTTTTTTCAGGCAGTCTAAGCTTCCGGGTCGCATTTGTGCCTATTATCTGCCGCCAAAACCTACGGTATGAAGTTCGTAATCATTCGGTGGAGTCATACCTTTTTAACTGATGTGCTGTTTTAAACAGCACCTTTAACATAAACCTACGATACGATAATACGATACAAACATTCTCGCTCGTGGCGAATGCAAAATAAACGCAACGTCGATCTTCTATAGTCCAACACAGACAGGGATGAGAAAATCAACAGAAGCAGTTCATCTCTGCCAAACATCATTCCCTATCCCAGCGACTCGTTCTTTGGCATAAATTCTTATCAACAGGCAGAGGAACTTGTCCGCCGTCATCAGCAGGCTGGTGGCGGAAAGTCCCAGAAACGGAGGGCTTCGCTGGAACAAGGTTCGAACCCGCTGGTGGGCACGATGCTGACGATAGCCTCGAGCTAGCTTGCCACAACAGTGCCGACCACGACCAGCCGGCGCAGGGTAGAGGGGCGGACAGGCTCTTCAATCTGGTTCCGCTGGCCGTGAAAGCGTTACAGTCGTTCTCCCGACCCGAGATGGAGCGCGCCCAGGAAAAGCACAAGGACCACTCATGGGTACTACCGCCGTTCGTGGACAACATCATGTGGAACCAGTTCATGCAGTCCAAGCTGGCCGGAGCGCTCTGGGTAAAGCTGGGCTTGCTCACCGTCTACAAAGATTTTCACGGCAAGCTGTACTACAACTATTCCAGTTGCTGCATAACCAATCGTTCGACGGCGCTGGATCAAAACGGACACGATCTACCTAGCCGAGTGGGTCATCTACATCGCCAACCCGGTTGTGTACCAGAGGTGAGTAATCGTTATTGTGGTGTACGCTGCTTTGTGTGCAAAAGTAGGTTAACCAGTGTCTCACAAACTCCTTTCCGTACTTTGTCCCCGACGACCAAATATGTGCGTCGCCAGATATGTCGCCACCGTGCAGATGATGGCCAACGGATTCCTGTAATCGCAGGGCTACCCAAAGCTGACTTTCCTCGATATCAACCGGCCGAGTGAAACGATCTCCAATCTGATCGATCACGTGTCGAAGCGCCTCCGGACTGTGAAGATCTCGTCGGTACATTACGTGAAGACCGTCATTAACTATGTGAAAGACTTGCTGAAGCTCGGCAAGGTCAAACAGTTCTTGCAGCAGTACAACGTCACGGAGATGACCGACAAGCTAACGGATACGCTCAACTTGGAGGTTAACTTGAAGGTACGCATTTGTTTGCCGCTGCTCTTTACCACTCAACGCGCTTCTTGCTTCTCCGCCACAGGTGATCGAAAGATGCATCGCGTCTACCGGCAGGCAATCGCGAACCCGCACTGCGACAAATACATCCTGTGCAAGATCAACTCGCACGACCCGCACAAGGAGCTCAGGAGGCGGCTTCGAGCACGGTGTGACCCGCTTCGGCAGCATGACCGTGTTCATCGCGCAGAAAACCCACACCCCTTCTGGACGCTGTTCGCTAACATAAATGATCCGAACCTCTGCGACATCGAGAATACGGTCAACTGTGCGATTATCATGAGATCGAGGACCACGTCACGACCGAGTATCCGCACTGTGAGTTGTAGATGTTGCTGTGGCGGCCTGGTCGGGAAGCGGTTGTGCTCGTTCAGCACGACTTCTTCAGCTGCGCAAGTAGCTCAGAACGACGACAGTTAGCCTAGCCGATTTTTTGCTCCGCTTGACTACAAGTGGTATCTATTCCAAGCTACTACCTAGGCCTCCCTTCGAACTAACTCCAGCTGTCGAAGCTGCCTTACTAATCGAAGCACCCAATTCTCCTGCCGAAAAAACACATCTTCGCACGCCGTATCGCAGAACATCTTCACCGGGAGCTCATACATGGTGGCGGAAGATTGTTGCTTTCCCAGATTCGCGAGCAATATTGGCCACTCGACGGACGTCACCTAGTGAAAGGCGTTGTGAGACACTGCTTCCGATGCATTCGTCAGCAGCCAACACTAGCGCAGCAGCAAATTGGGCAGTTACCATCATCGCGAATCACACCAAGTCGATCGTTTTCGATCATCGGAGTGGATTATGCCGGACCAATCTACTTGCGACCGATTCATAACTTGCATACCGATTCCGTTCGTTTGCTTTGCCACGAAAGCTGTTCACTTCGAACTTGTGGGTGATTTGACCACCGCTGGTTTCTTGGCTGCACTACGACGATTTGCATCGCGAAGAGGACGTCCGTCGCATATCTACTCGGACAACGGAAAAATTTCGAGAGCGCAGCACGTGAGTTAAGCGAACTATTCGAAATGTTCCGCGATGAGGAGCAACGCAACACCATCATCTCGAATTGCGCGGAGATGGGTATCACTTGGCACTTCAGCCCGCCGAGGGCCCCGCACTTTGGTGGACTATGGGAAGCAGCAGTGAAGACGGCCAAAAGACACCTCTTCGTCAGCTAGGCAGCACAAAGTTGCCTTACGAGGGCTACATCACCGTCCTGCACCAGATCGAAGCGGCGATGAATTCTCGTCCGCTGTTACCCATGTCGGATGACCCAAACGAACTGGCCGCACTAACACCTGCACATTTTTTGATAGGCACCTCGATGAACGCGATTCCAGAGCCGGACTACACTGTCAGGAAAGCATACACGCTGAGCGATTGGCAGAAGTTGCAACTGGTCGTGCAGCACTTTTGGAAGCATTGGGCCACCGAGTACCTGCAGGAGATGCAAAGAGAAACGATGAGGACCTGCAGCACTAATGATTTCTCACCTGGTCGGCTAGTAATACTGATGGTCTCCCGACAACCCAATGGCCACTCGCGCGGATCATCGAAACGCAAAATTGAAGTAATGCACAAAAGTGAATCTAGATGGCGCGTGAGTAATCAACATTGCCTGCTTCGCCGTCATGTCAGCTACCATAATCTCTGTTTCATTGTGTGCGCCCATGGACTGTCTAGAACCTGGTCAAGTCATTCCATGCATTTTGACAAATCGAGAAAAGAAAAATACATGAAAATTTTGACGGCTATGTTTTCTCTGTTAACTTTTGGATCGACGATGTGGATTGTCTGTTCGTAGCGCTTGTGCATTTTTTGCAAGAAGCAAATTGGTAAATTTTAGAGTACTTTTACACTCAAAAACGTTTTTAAAAGTATACACACCCCAAGTACCAGCGTTGAATCATAACTAACTCCGAATTGATTTATCAAGGACTATGGAAAGTAATTAATGAGTTGTTTTGGGGTACCAAATTTTGACGAAACGAAGAAATGGGCTTTTGGTTTGTAAACAGTATTTGTTGGCTGTCGCCGGAGATCCTCCGTCGCAGCGACCAGCGCCGGTGCAGTACACCGAGCTGGCTTGTTTCTCCTGAGGCTTCTCCAAGCCGGAAGAGTCTTCCGGTGGTTACGCCGTTTTTCCTTTTCTTTCCCCTGTTTGGCTGCCACCTATAATCGTCCAACCAAGCCGTGTTCTTTGTGCGATCGGTTGGTCAGGTCGTCCGGACCGGTAACTCACGCTTTGGGTGTAAAATGCGTGAGGGATACCTAACAAGAGTGTTGGTGTAGCATTTTTGTAGCTCGCTAGATCAATGTGCGAGAAATGCTTGTAAGCTCTTTTCAATGCCCTGGCGTTAACGGTCTGCGTTGGAAGCTCGAGTTTTTGGACCGAGCGCACGTTTGATATATCAAAGAGTCGGTTGTTTGGTCCCTTTATCTTAAATGAGACTATCTGACTCGCGGGCTCACTCTGTGTGCCGCCGTTCGTCCAGCTGAGCTTAAGCGGAGCCTTCGGTACGAATACCTTCAGCTCTTCTCTGATATTGTTAAGGATGAGACTGGTCGACGACGCAGGATCTAGTAAGGCAAATGTTTTTGTTAAGAGTATTGAGTGTGATATGTATTAGTAGCACAGCTTACGTCCGTTCGGTTTGCTGATTGATACGGAAGAGACCGAGCGTTTATTTTAGGTTCATGTCCCAACTGGCAAAATCTATTGACAGTTAGCATGCTGCTTATTTATACCGATGAATTCACTTCTAGCGTTGCCTATATTTAACACTCCTCCTCAACGCGTAGTTGTTAATCGATAAGCTCCTCCTAAATCGTTGCAGTTAAACCTATCATGTTCACTAGTTTTTGTATCTTCATCCTAGCCAAAGGTTTCGTAAGGAGGTCAGCAATCATTTCCTCAGACGGACAATATACGCAAGTAACTTCACCTCTGTTGATTTGATCTTTAGTAAAGTGGTATCTTGTGCAAATATGCTTCGTCCTGTTGCTTAACTGTTCTCGGGCTAACAATTTGAGACAACTCTGATTATCTTCATATACCAACACTTCCTGTTCGTCGTTTAGTTCTTTAAGAAGTAATCTTAGCCAAATTGCCTCCTGAGTTGCTTCTGACAAAGCTATCAGCTCTGCTTCCGTGGTTGAGAGTGACACACAATTCTGTTTCCTACATGCCCAGCTAACTGTTCCACCATTCACTGTGAACACGTAACCACTATTCGATTTCCTATCTTGCTTGTTTTCCGCCCAATCAGAGTCGCAATATCCGATTATCCCGTCGCGTGTCCCTATCTGACTGATTCGCAAACGAAATTCTATTGTTCCCTTTAGATACCGCACAACTCTCTTCACTTCGTTCCAATCTGTTTGTGTGGGCCTATTCGTTTTTCGACTTAAGATCGAAACTGCTGCTGCTATATCTGGTCTTGTGTTAATAGCTATATACAATAGCTTACCTATCGTTTTTTTGATAATCATAGTTAGTAAGGAGCGCTTCTCCTTCTTCTTCGCGTTTAACGTAACCAGGGTCAAGAGGAATGGGGGATATCTTCGCATCGACTAAGCCGCTAGTCTTGATCACATCGCTGATGTATTTCCTTTGGCTCAGGAAGTAGTCTCCTTGTTTGTTCTTCTCTATTTCGATTCCTACAAAGAAACGAACATCCCCGATATCATTAACCTCAAATGTGCTTTTTAGACCCGCGAGTAAAGAAGAGATCATTCCTGCGTCTTCTCCTGCCACTATAAGATCGTCAACATAAACAAGCACGTAACACCATTTATCTCGATGCCGCCTTCGATACAAACAGCCCTGCTGCCAAAGTTGCATGCCTTCACCCCGTTTCCACCAGTTTTTCTCTGATGCTCCCCCCCTCGAGCCTATACTTGCGACAGCGAAGCATGACGTCATCTCCATCTGGCTGATCTACTGCAGTTCCTGGCATTAAAAAGTGCAGCTCCCGACGAGCAAAGTGAATGGTTCAGAGTGATTGTTGTTTTGATGTTCGTTTTCACCATAAATAAACTAGTGAAACCAAATTTAGTGATTGTTTTGTGTTTTTATTTGTATGGATGACACAGGTCATCCAAGCGACCGAAATATCGCCCGGGTTGTGGGAACCCCGGAGCGAGGGAACCGGTGAAAAATTTTGAACCGCTTAAAACCCCTGCGTGCAACGCGTCGAGGCGCGCTACACTTCTCGGCTTCTTCTCGGCTTGTTCTCAACGAGAACAAACCGAGGAGAAGCCGAAAAGTGTAGCGTCACGCCACGATTTTGTACAGCGGGGAGGTGTCCGCCAAGCAGCTGTTAAAACCTTCGCGTTTCAACTCGGCATCCAGTTTCTGATTCCAAGCTCTTGCCGCTTGTTTTAGTCCATAAAGTCCCTTATTTAATTTACATACTTTTCCACCAGCATTTACACCACACGGAGGTCGCATGTAAATCTCCTCTTCTAGCTCAGCATACAAAAATGCAGTTTTGATGTCATACTGCTTAACTGTCATGTTTCTCTTGGCTGCTACTGACATCAAAGTACGAAAAGTTGTTTGCTTGACTACTGGCGCAAACACTTCGTCGTAGTCCTTTCCGTATTGCTGGCTAAACCCTTGTGCAACTAATCGGGCTTTGTACCGACACACGTTCCCGTCTGCATCCGTTTTACATTTGTACACCCACTTGCACCCAATCGCTTTACACCCTGGTGGCAAATCTACTAATGCCCACGTCTCATTAGCATCGATCGACCCAAGCTCTTCGGCCATAGCTTGCTTCCACTGTTCAGCTTCTAAGGAAGCCATCGCCTCTGTATAACTCTTCGGTTCCTCGTTAGACAATTCCTTTTGACAAGCAGCAACCCCATCCGGTTCGTCTTCCGGACTAGCATACTCGACATCACTGCTATCATCCGACGATGTTGTGCTTGGTGCCTTTCTATTGTCAACTACGTAATCCTTATATCGCTCCGGAACTTTATGCTGACGTGTACTGCGTCTCACTGACTGGGATTCTGGTTCTCTTACAGAATTTGGTGAAGTATTTAAGCCGGCCATCGATGATGTTCTACTTACTCCAACTGTGCTATCGAATACACGCACCGATTCGCCTTCTTCCACTTGGTTGCTTTGCTCGGCATCATTGAGATCAAGCAATACTGTTGTATCACGTTTGGGAATCTGCTCACTAATTTCAGCCCCCTCGTTGATGAAAATCACATCTCGACTTTTTAACAAGCACCTTGCAGTTGGATCATACAGCCGATATCCCTTAGTGTCCTCTTCAAATCCAGTGAGCACGCACTCTCGCGATTTAGGATCCCACTTCTGTCGTTTCACCTTGGGTACCTGCACCATCGCCTTGGTGCCGAACACGCGCACATGACCAACATCAGGTTTCTTGCCACTCCACATTTCCTCCGGAGTCAAACCATGACCACTTGTTGTCGATCTGTTTATCAGATACACAGCTGTCAGCACAGCTTCCGCCCAGAATGATTTCGGCAATTTCGCTTCATATAGCATACAACGTGCTCGTTCTACTATCGTTCGATTAGCACGTTCTGCCATGCCATTCTGCTCCGGCGTGTATTCATTGGTTGTCTGATGTCGTATGCCATGCTTCTGTAAGTATACTTGGAATATTATATTAATATACTCCTTTCCGTTGTCGGTTCGAAGAACCTTCAGTATTCGTTCACATTGTCGTTCTACCTTTGCGTGGAAATCCATGAAACAATTTAACACTTCATCCGCTGATTTACTTTTCAGGAAATATACACACACTCGCCGTGACATATCATCGATAAACGTTATATAGTAACGATTACCTCCCAACGATGGCACTTCCATCGGACCAGAAATATCCGAGTGTATTATCTCCAGTAATCCATCAGCTCTCGTTCCACTACTACTAAAAGGCAGCCGCGTTTGCTTTCCCATAGGACAAATGCGACAATCACCGACTGAATCTTTACCGCTGATTCTCATGCCACTAACGAGACCGTTAGCCAGCTTCTGCAAGCTGTAAGCATTCAAGTGGCCTAAACGCTTGTGCCACAACTCCATCGATAGGCTTGATGAGCATGCCATAACCTTATTTCGTTCACACGTGTTCCGTTCTACTATTTTAAACAAATCGTTCTCCATCACTCCAGTCACAATAACGTCGCCATCACTGTTGATTATTCGGCATCCTTCGCTATTAAATACGACTGTGTTCCCCTTTTTCACTATTTGAGCTACTGATAGCAAATTCATCGAAAGCTCAGGGACATAGCAAACGTCGCGAACCGGTAGAATACCTTCTAATTTACTCTTCGCCGGATAGATTTTCGCAGTGCCACATGCCTTGATCTGCATTGTCCTTTTGTTTGCAGCCAAGATCGTTCCATTTCTATCCTTTAAGGCTTCCAGAAGAGTAAGGTTATGCGTCATGTGCAGCGTGGCGCCAGAATCCACATACCACTCGCTCTCCGCTCCCTCACCAACACTTAGCAAAACCGCTCCCAACGCACTCGCTTTTGAACCGGTTTGGTTATCATCGCATTGTCTGGCGATGTGGCAAAATTTGTCACATTTCCAGCACTTTGGCCCTTTACGAACAACCCTTTTGTTCTGGTTCATCTGACGTGACTTATGCGTATCACCTTTCGCTACACATATTCGCTCGCTTCGGGACGATTCTTCTTCTTCTTGGAGCAAAATGGTTTTTACTGAGTCCCCCGTGATCGTTGCACCCGAATTCTTCAATGCCATCACCATCGGCTGGTAACGTTCAGGTAATCCAGCAAGGAGAAGCGCACCAACAAATCGATCTGAAATCTGAAACCGGATCGCGTTCAATTGATGGCAGGTAGAGATCATCCTGTTCGCATACGCTTCCATTGACCCGCAGCTCTCTAAGTCCGTTCTGATGAGTTTATATAGTAAACCGACTTCTCGCGTTAAACCCGTCTCTTCGAACGCATCGCATAGCTTGTTCCATGCTTCCAGAGCTGTTCTCGTATCCTTAACGTGATAGTAATTTTGCGGCTCCAACAGCAAAATTATTTTACCTCGCGCTTTCCTGTCTTTTACGGGCTCCACAGGCTCCACTGTACCGTCTGGTTTCACAATTGGCTCAACGGCGATCCAAAGGTCTTCGACCTCCAACAGAGTTTGCACCGCAAATCTCCACGTTGACCAGTTTCACGTCCCACAAGTCGTTCGATTGTAATACTCTTATTGACTTCGGTCATCCTTCCGCTCTGGGCCCATAACCTGTTAAGAGTATTGAGTGTGATATGTATTAGTAGCACAGCTTACGTCCGTTCGGTTTGCTGATTGATACGGAAGAGACCGAGCGTTTATTTTAGGTTCATGTCCCAACTGGCAAAATCTATTGACAGTTAGCATGCTGCTTATTTATACCGTTGAATTCACTTCTAGCGTTGCCTATATTTAACAGTTTTGACCTGACCTTGTTTTGAGTATAAGGTCACTGGAATTATTTGATAGAAAAGTTCTTGGTTTTCACGGTGGTGATTAATACGAGCGGGATTGTTTTGTATTCTTTCCACGTATTTGTGGAGGATGCTGTGGTGCCTACGCCCGCACCCATTTTCCCTGCATTGTGGCGGAGCTCTGCAATTTTCCGCCGTATGATTCTTAAATCTGATGCAGTTTGTGCAGATGTTATTTTGCCTGACCAGACGCCAACGTTGTTCTATTGATTCATTCAACAATTTGCGACAACGGGTGGTTTCGTGTGGGTTTCGGCAGATTAAGCAAAGTTTACCCCTGTCATTTGCTTCGTAGCGAACATGCGTGTTCAAGCGGTGTTTTCCTTGTTTGAATCCACCTTCATTTGCGGCTAGCACTGTTGCCAGCTCCTCTGAGGGTTTTAACCATTCCACTAGATCCCTTAGGGTAAAATTTTTGTTATCCTGTTCCCTGTCGAGTGTGCTCTTAATCCATTGGTGTCGGAGTACGACAGGTAATCTTGCGATCAGATCGTTGAGAAGTCTTTGATCGTTTAGAAACCCTTCCTGCCCTAATAGCATCATATTGTCGATAAGGTTGTGCAGGGCATTGGAAAATTCCAAGAAGGTCGAAGGATTTTCCATTGTTATATTCCTAACTGATAATAAGTCGTGCAGCAAAGCCTTGTACACGCTTTCAGGATTCCCGTACATTCTATCTAGTCTGTCCATTATTAATTGAACATTTTCCGGATTGAGCATTAATCCGTTCACTGCTCGCAATGCTTCGCCTTTGAGGTGCCTTTGCAGCCTATTCAAGTTTTCTAGATTCGTAAATTGTCCGGCTCGCGATGTTTGATTATAAATTTGTTTGAATCGCGGCCAACCCTTATAATCTCCCGTAAATTCGGGGAGATCTAGTAAGTTCCCTTTTGATGAGGATGGCCATGCCTGTACCATCTTCCCAATACTTTCAACGAGGCGATCAATTTCGGAGGGGCGTTCGGAATCTTTCATTTTTTGTTTTTCTAGTTCCTCTTGGAGAAGTTCTAACTCTGCTTCATGTACGTCTCGTTCGTCGTCTCGCGAAGTGGATGACGATTTTCTTGCTCTTTCGATTTCCATATCCCTTATGTGTTCCTCTGCCCTCATTAGTGCCTGTCGCAGCTTTTCTGCTTCTTTTTCCGCCTTTTCTTTTGCCTTTTCGGCCTTTTCCTTTAATATTTCCGCCTTTTCCTTTGCTTTTTCGGCTTTTTCCTTCCCTGTCTTTATATCCTTCAGTAAGCGCTCTCCCTGCATCACCGCTTGCCTAGACGCTTCTACTTTTTGTCTGTCCTCTTCGCACTTGGGACAAACGTAGTCTTTGACAGCGCTCTTTAGACCTAAACACTCGAGGTGTAACCATCGGTCGCAGTTTGTACAAATTGTGAATTTTCCCCATTCATCGTTGTTGTTACACAACCTACAGTGACCGTTGGGGTTGTTTTTGTACTCCATTTTAATCTTTCGTTTGTTACTTACTTTTGTTATCTGATCGTTCTGGAGATGGTTGTGACCGCACCGACGTTTTCGCTCGTCGCGCTGGTAGTCTTTGGTAGCGCCAGTCGGTCACCTTACACGCCTTGGATGACTGTAGCGCCGCCGCCTTCGTCTGCCGCTGCGTTGTCTAGCGCTGCGTTGTCTACCGCTGCGTTGTCTGCCGCTGCGACCGTGTGCTGCTGCGTAGTCTTCCACTACGTCCGTCTGCCGGTGTGTTTCGCCCGCCGACTTCCGCCTCCGTTAGTCCGTGCCTTCGTCGATCGACACGTCGTTTGCCGGTTGTGGAGCTCTGCGGCTGCTGATACGTTCGTCACTCGTTGTTCGCTGCTGCGTCCCTATCCGGTGTTCCGCACACGTTGGGGGTCGGGTACCACACACGCCTTCCCTTCGCGCCGCACTTCTTGTTGTAATGCGCTTCTATCGAGCTATCACTGCACTTCTGTCTCGTATACACTTCCTCCTTGTACGTTTTAACTCCAAGCACTTCTCTCGTACTGTTCTCTTCTTTCACTTCTTAGCTTCAATAACAGCTCTTCTAGATTTCGTTAATCACACAATCACTTTTGAGGTCCATTCTTTGCACGTACGCACGTAGGTTCGATTATTGTAGTTCAATTGGGGATGTATTTCTCTGTCTGTTCGCTTAACTTTGCACTCTGGAGTGTTGAGAACGTCAATTCCTCTCTGGAGCCACCATTGTTGGCTGTCGCCGGAGATCCTCCGTCGCAGCGACCAGCGCCGGTGCAGTACACCGAGCTGGCTTGTTTCTCCTGAGGCTTCTCCAAGCCTGAAGAGTCTTCCGGTGGTTACGCCGTTTTTCCTTTTCTTTCCGTCAAGTAGACCGGAGCAGCCCTCCGACTAATGATCGCTATTAGCCGTCTGATGTTGTTGAATGCTGTTTATTTGGGGTAAATCGGTTTCTTAAATACTAACTTATTGCTGACTACATGTCTTATTCTATTTGCGCGTGGCTCCACGCGCCGGTCGATCTCTACGGCATTATTCGGTTTTGACCGTGGCCATCCGCTGCGCGTGGAGGTGTCGCGTTCGCAAGTGGCGTTCGCAATGTTCGGCCCATCGGGGCTACGGTTCGCGCGTGGAGGGTCATGTTCGCAAGTGGCGTTCGCGATGTTCGGCGCACCCTTTCCGTTGGCCCATCGGAGCCACGGTTTGCGCGTGGAGGGTCATGTTCGTATTTATTTTATTTATCTTTGCCCATCGGGGCCTCTAGCTAATCGTGTGCGTCAGCAACAGTATTTGACATTCAGGTACCGCAACGGCATAATTAACATGGCGGACAGCAAATCCCCTATAACACAACAAGATATACTAGACCAACCATGGTGTGCGCCTTCCGCCATCTTCTTACGTATCGCACTCTGAGATCAACACGAAGCGAATTGGTCAAAAATAATACTTGGTAAAATTTGCTGTCTTATGGTTTAAGAAGTGCAAAAGTACGACTTGTTTATTAAGTTCGTACTTCTGGGAAACTTATTGTTTATCGCAGCAAATGGTTGTTGCAATAATTATTCAGTCTCATTATATTACCGTCTCATTGCTCGTAAATAGTTTTTGACCAAACTTCTGCGCAGCTAGCACATAGTGCATAAGTCGATACAATTGTCAATATGCGTGTCAAAACATGTCAATCTGCGCACTAGCATAATAAGTCTCGAAGTGTTGTTGTGCGGAGAAATGCGTTCTGATTTGTTTTAGATATAATCGATGGTGGAAGTAATAATCTAAGTAAATGTAATAAAAATAATAAGAAAGAAGGTACCGCTAGGCCACAACAATCGCCACTACCGCCACCGCTACCATCGAATGTGTTATGGGCGATAACGGCAACCTGGTTGTCCTATCCTTGGGCTCGCAATGATGAGCGATCATCATTGAGTGATGCCGCACAGCGAGGATTGAAGAGTGCCCGAGCACGATCGATCCGACGATCATCAAGTATGACCCGACGCCTGAGGTCACGGGAGTTCGCGTCTTCTGTATCCGACCGCCGATCCGGGTAGACGTGCCGTTTTTCGTCTCTGCGTTTTAGTGTGTTATAATGTGTAATTCGTTCTTTACAATAAAAGTGTGTTAACGTTTAAACCACAACAGTTGGCGACGAAGATTTTAAAACGTTTTTTTTAATGTGAAGTGAACTCCGCGTTCAACAAAAATTCCGCCGGCACGGAAGCGTCGCAGGATGAGCCTGGAGCAAGAAGAACGAAGAGCGTCACAAGTATGGCCGAACGCAATGGCCCAGGCGACCGCACACGCACCAACGCAAGAAGCGAGTCAACTTCCGGAGGCTCCGCCGATACAGTTCGCACAAAATAATGGTGCCGCTCCACCATTTTTGATGCCATCGGTGCAGAACAACCTGCAAATGCCACACGACAATTCGGCAACGGCACAAATTTTGCAGCTTATGCAGCAACAGCTGGCGCAGCAACAACAAATTTTGTTGCAATTCATGCAGCAAACGAACGCGCCCAATGAGAAAATGCCCCAAGAGCAAATTTTGGATTCCTTTTGCGGCCACATAAAGGAGTTCAGATACGATGCTGAGACCGGCATGACGTTCGCTGCCTGGTATGCAAGGTACGAAGACCTGTTCCAGAAGGACGCTGCACGGTTGAAAGACGAGGCAAAAGTACGCTTAATGATGAGAAAATTGGGAACACCAGAACACGACCGGTACACGAGCTTTATTCTCCCAAACCATCCGCGTGATTTCTCACTGCAAGAAACGGTTGCCAAGTTGACCACCTTATTCGGCACGAAGGAATCCTTGCTCCACAGACGGTTTAAGTGCTTGAAGATAACCAAACTACGTAGTGAGGATTTCGTCACTTTCGCGTGTCGGGTGAACCGTGGCATCGTAGATTTCGAGTTGGGAAAGCTGACCGAAGAACAACTAAAATGTTTAGTGTTCGTTTGCGGTATGAAGGACGAGGAAGACATTGAGTTTCGCACGCGGCTGTTACATCGTATCGAGGAGAATCATGCAGTAACCCTTGACCAACTTTCCGCAGAATGTCAACGCATGACAAATTTGCGTCAGGATAGTGCAATGATTGAACGCGACCGCAGTGAACAAGTTCTTTCCGTTCAACGTAGTTTCCATCGACCACACCGCCCGTCTCATCACACCAACGAGAAGCGTGCAGACAAACCCAGCCGACCATGCTGGTTATGTGGATCCCTGCATTGGACTCGCGAATGCACGTTCAAGACGCACACGTGCACACAATGCGGATCGGTCGGCCATCGCGAAGGGTTTTGTAAGCAGCAAAGGAGCAGGAAGCAGCACCATCGGAAAAAGTATCTCCCGAGACGAGCCAACATGCGCAGTGTCACTGTCAACGTGAACAGTCTACGTCACCGAAGGAAGTTTTTATCGTGTACGATTAACGGCATCCTAATTCGGCTCCAACTGGATACTGCATCAGACATCACTGTGATTAGTCGTCAGCTTTGGAAGCGCATCGGAAGACCACGACTAACACCACCATCCGTAACTGCAAGATCAGCGTCCGGTAACAAACTCGAAATTGCTGGCGAATTTCGAGCAACGGTTGAAATTAACGAGCAGAAGAAGCAAGCTGTAATTTTCGTAGCAGAAGCAGAGTTAGCCTTGCTGGGAATCGACCTAGCAGAATCGTTTTCCTTATGGTCCGTCCCTATCGACCAGCTGTGTAACAAAATTACCAGTGCAACGAGCGTTCCAGAGGGAATAGTGCGAAAATTTTCAAACCTGTTTAAACCAACCATGGGTTTTTGCGTGAAAACTGAGATTACGCTAAAGCTAAAGCCGGACTACCGTCCTAATTCCTGCCCGAAACGACCAGTGGCTTACGCCATGCGCGATGCAGTGGACACCGAACTGGAAAGACTCCAGCGTCTCAACATCATCACTCCAGTCCAGCACTCCGAGTGGGCAGCCCCGATTGTAGTCGTGCGGAAGTCGAATGGTCAAATAAGGATCTGCGGCGACTATTCGACAGGCCTCACATCCGACATCCTCATGATTACCCGCTACCGCTGCCACAGGACATCTTGGCAAGGCTGGGTAACTCAACGATTTTTAGTCAAATTGACTTATCCGATGCTTTTTTGCAGGTCCCCATCGCTGAGCAAAGTCGTCGCATGCTCACTATTAACACACACAAGGGGTTGTACCTGTATAATCGCCTGCCACCAGGGATTAAAATAGCTTGCTGGAATGGAACGTGTCTCAAGCTACATGGACGATGTTATCATTGGAGGACGAACACAGAAGGAACATGACGATACACTAAATGAGACCCTGAGGCGCATTCAAGAATACGGTTTCACTATTCGCCCGGACAAGTGTTCGTTCAACAAACACCAGGTACGCTATCTTGGGCATATAGTCGACAATCACGGTATCCGTCCAGACCCTGCCAAAATAGCCGCCATAAGAGATCTTCCCGCGCCAACCGACGTTAGTGGCGTACGTTCGTTCCTAGGCGCCATTAATTTCTACGGAAGATTCATTCCTAACATGCGCAGGCTTCGTTATCCTTTGGATAACCTATTAAAGGAAGGAAACGTTTTCAAGTGGTCCCCAGAGTGTCAAAAGGCCTTCGAGCAGTTCAAAACGTTACTAGCCTCCGAACTGCTCTTGACGCACTACGATCCAAAGCTTGAGATCGTCATATCTGCCGATGCATCATCCATCGGATTAGGCGCAACCATAAGCCATAAGTTCCCCGATGGATCTTATAAGGTTGTGCAACATGCATCCCGTGCTCTCCCGAAGGCCGAAAAAAACTATAGTCAAATAGATCGAGAGGGCCTGGCTATAGTTTTCGCTGTGACCAAGTTTCACAAGTATGTGTATGGGCGTCATTTCATCCTTCAAACGGATCACAAACCACTGCTAAGAATTTTCGGAAGTAAGAAGGGCATCCCGGTATATACTGCTAACCGACTGCAAAGATTTGCGCTAACTTTGCAGTTGTATAATTTTGAAATACAGTATATACCTACCACACATTTTGGGAACGCTGATGTGCTTTCACGGCTGATTAAAAACCACGACAAACCAGAACAAGAGTACATAATAGCCAGTATTAATCTGGAAAAGGACATGCAATCAGTCGTCGTAAGCTCCCTGGAAGCATTTGCCCTAAACTCAAGAGATGTGGAAACTGCAACGAAATCCGACAAAACCATGCGTAAAGTATTGCAGCATGTACGCGAAGGATGGTCACGCGACAATGCGTTTAACGGCGAACTGGCATGTTTCTACGCCAGGAAGGATGCATTATGTGAAGTGGGAGGCTGCCTTTTGTTCGGGGAGAGAGTTGTTATACCAAGTGCTCTCCGGCAACGATGCTTACGCCAATTACACCATGGCCATCCAGGCGTACAACGCATGAAATCATTAGCGAGAAGCTACGTTTACTGGCCAATGCTTGATAAAGAAATCGCGGAGCTTGTAGCAACCTGCAACGCCTGTTCATTGGCAGCTAAGTCACCACCACGTTCTAGTCCAGTACCATGGCCCGAAGTAACCACACCATGGCAACGCGTCCATGTTGATTATGCTGGCCCCATAGACGGTTACTCCTTCTTGATTGCAGTCGACGCCTTCTCAAAATGGCCTGAGATTATAAGGACTGTCAGCACAACGTCGACAGCGACCATACGTATCCTGAGAAGAATGTTTGCACGTTATGGTATGCCAGTTACCCTAGTCAGCGATAATGGTCGTCAATTTACAAGTGCAGAATTATAGGAGTTTTGTACATGCAACGGGATTGAGCATCTCACATCCGCCCCGTTCCACCCGCAATCTAACGGGCAAGCTGAACGTTTCTTAGATACGTTCAAACGCGCGATAGGCAAAATCTCTAGCGATGGAACTACCATTGAGGATGCACTTGAAATATTCCTCCAAACATATCGGGCCACGCCAAACCCACAAGCACCAAATAGTAAAGCGCCAGCAACGATAATGTTCGGAAGACAGATTCGTACATGTTTAGAGCTGATTCGACCAACTCCTAAACACGATAGAGAGATCGATAGTGAACAACGACGTATTTTTGTCTCAAACGATTCTGTTTTTGCCAAGGTTTACTCGCGAAACGGATGGAAATGGAAGCCAGGAAAGATCCTTGGTAAATGTGGAAGCGTAATGTATCGCGTTATGACTGATGATTGGAGAATAATACGGAGCCATGTAAACCAGCTTCGACGACGGAATTATAATGAGCAGCATACACCTAATCAGCGTATTTTGCCGCTCAATCTAACATCATCACCGCCATCATCTACATCTGGTCCATCGTCATCGTCAAAACAGCAGTCATCGTCATCGTCCAAACAGCAGTCATCGTCATCGTCCAAGCAGCAGTCATCGTCATTGTCCGAACAGCAGCCATCGTCATCATCTACGTCCCAATCGTCAGCGTATGAGATCGTGCCAGCGTCATCGTCTTCAGTATCTCCTATAAGCAACCGCATCCCTCGAGAGACGCACGAGATGGAAGCACAGCCGGTACCACCACCACGCCGCTCCTTTAGAGATAAAAAAGCACCGCGTCGGTTCGACCAGTACCTGCTGTATTAAAAGGGGGGAGATGTTATGGGCGATAACGGCAACCTGGTTGTCCTATCCTTGGGCTCGCAATGATGAGCGATCATCATTGAGTGATGCCGCACAGCGAGGATTGAAGAGTGCCCGAGCACGATCGATCCGACGATCATCAAGTATGACCCGACGCCTGAGGTCACGGGAGTTCGCGTCTTCTGTATCCGACCGCCGATCCGGGTAGACGTGCCGTTTTTCGTCTCTGCGTTTTAGTGTGTTATAATGTGTAATTCGTTCTTTACAATAAAAGTGTGTTAACGTTTAAACCACAACAGAATGTATCATCACAGAGTCCGGGAGGATCGGCTACGCCGTAAGTCCGGCGATACCTCTAGCATCGTAGCGTGCACAGCATCACTTTTGCCGGCTTCAACGTCGTCCACGGCCTCCACTACGTCGTCCGGGGTAACTACAGTAATTTCTTCGGTGGCGACGGTAGGAAAAACCACATGGAATGCAACAGTGGTGCCCATGGTGGGAATGGCCACGGCCTCCTCAACGTCGTCGTCGTCGTCGTCGTCGTGCTTAGGAGTCGGCTCACTCGGTATTGCCGGTCTGACGGGTTTCTCCGGACTGCTAGGTTTTAGCATCCTCCTCGCGTTCGCCGCTGGCGAGGTGCCCAGTGCTGCCGCCATGCTATCGGCATTATCCCGTCGGAGCCGTCGCCTTCATCCTACTCATCAATATCATGTCCGCACTGACGGCTACCGTTAGAGGGAACATCGGTTGCCCGATGGCTGCCGTGGTGGGACCCGCCTTTACACAACTCCGCTACAGTCGTCGTCCTCGTCATATTGTTGTTTGAGCTCGGGCTCCAGCGGTAGCGGCACTGCAAGCACATCGAACAAAAGGCTCTGTATCTAGCAGTACACACTTTTATAAGCTTCATGTGGCAAATCTGTGGACATCAGACGAACAAAAAGAAACAGGTAAAATGTTACTGCTATTTCGACGGGGACATGCGCAGTTTCGATTAAAAAATGATTGTATTTGTGTTGCCGATGATTACCTCGAACGCTGTGGTATGTTGTCTTCATCTGCTATAAAATTGAATAGATAAAATCAGTTCTATACTTCAGTAGTATCGACGAAGGCATGGCTCTTTCGATTCGTGCAAAGCTTACCAGTTCGATCCACCGGACGCGATTGAGTTTGTGTTGCCGATGGTTGATTCTTTCTACATGTTGTCATATTCTCTGCTACAATTAAAACATTAATTATTTTCGCAAACTACAACGACTAAATAAGACGTTTGACTGGAATGTGATACTCACTTTATTCCTCTACGAAAATTATTTGCCGATGTTGCTGATGATGGTGCTCATCCAGATCTGCCTGTTTGTAAGTGTCTACCTTGAAATAGGCGTCACATAACACAACTCATCGAGATTCGTAAACGTAGCCTAGCGGCAATAGAGACCAGAGCGACTAAACGTATGGCCCCAATTGTGCTCAGCAGCAAACAGCTTTAGCCTGAATGACGCGATGGGATATCAGACGGAGTACGGTAGAAGATCGTTTTCCCAACGCCGACCCAGTTACGTAGTTCGTCTCGAAATGTCCATTTCGATCTGTACGATATGTAGGTACGATAGGTAATCTAGCGGGATCAGTTGCTACCATTGTAACCCCTATCCGGGAAACCGATAGTACAAGATCTATCTTATGCCACCAACAAACGTGTTCGTTTTCCATGTTTACTCTGGCAGCAACTAGGTAATGCTGGGGTTAACATGAAAATTATCCAACGAAATCTAGACACGCGTGGACTATACCTGTCATTTTCATCTCACTTAAGAATCAATCCGCCGTCCTCGTTGCGCTCCTTGATGAAGCTGTAGTAGTGCCCACCGTCGGCATTGCCCGTGTGCACGCGAAAACTCGTACAGCAGCCGGAAAAACTCTAACAAATGTCGCAAATGTGTGTTGTGGCAAGGTGCTCCATCATGATTAGCGACTTGATGAAGCGTGTCACGCACGATGCGTTCCCGATGATCTCATTTCCATCGACGTCCGTTTCCGCCTTCAGATACAGAGCGCAGTGACGTTTTCTAGATGAACAAAAGGGGGTAAGGAGGAATGAATGTAAACGATTGTTGTCTTCCACAGCTCCCTTCACAGATTTACGCAAAGCGCTGAATCACGTGAATGACAAGCCGCTGGAATATTTGGCGGACCATCTCGTTCGGGCATTAGATCAGCACCTGGACGGGCCTCCACGGTTTGGCCGACATGTGGCTGACTGGCGTTGAACATTTTCGTTAGCAACCCCGTCCAGAGATCTGAGATGAAATCTTGTCCACCAAGGGAAACGGATAAACCCGATAAAATAACCCTTCTTGGCGTGAATAAACGGTTCGATAAAGAACGACAGTGCACTGCGATTCACGTGATGCCCGGCAGCACCAGGAGAAGCTTTCTTATGTGTCCACAGATTTGCCACATGAAGCTTATAAAAGTGTGTACTGCTAGCCTTTTGTTCGATGTGCTTGCAGTGCCGATACCGCTGGAGCCCGAGCTCAAACAACAATATGACGAGGACGACGACTGTAGCGGAGTTGTGTAAAGGCGGGTCCCACCACGGCAGCCATCGGGCAACCGATGTTCCCTCTAACGGTAGCCGTCAGTGCGGACAGGGATGATATTGATGAGTAGGATGAAGGCGACGGCTCCGACGGGATAATACCGATAGCATGGCGGCAGCACTGGGCACCACGCCAGCGGCGAACGCGTGGAGGATGCTAAAACCTAGCACTCCGGAGGAACCCGTCAGACCGGCAACACCGAGTGAGCCGACTCCTAAGCACGACGACGACGACGACGGCGTTGAGGAGGCCGTGGCCATTCCTACCATGGGCACCACGATCGAATGTATGGAAGAAGAGGCTGTTGCAATCCATGTGGTTTTTCCTACCGTCGCCACCGAAGAAATTACTGAAGTTACCCCGGACGACGTAGCGGAGGGCGTGGACGACGTTGAAGCCGGCAAAAGTGATGCTGTGCTCGCTACGATGCTAGAGGTATCGCCGGACTAACGGCGTAGCCGATCCTCCCGGACTCTGTGATGATACATTCGATGGTAGCGGTGGCGGTAGTGGCGATTGTTGTGGCCTAGCGGTACCTTCTTTCTTATTATCTTTATTACATTTACTTAGATTATTACTTCCACCATCGATTATATCTAAAACAAATCAGAACGCACTTCTCCGCACAACAACACTTCGAGACTTATTATGCTAGTGCGCAGATTGACATGTTTTGACACGCATATTGGCAATTGTATCGACTTATGCACTATGTGCTAGCTTCGCAGAAGTTTGGTCAAAAACTATTTACGAGCAATGAGACGGTAATATAATGAGACTGAATAATTATTGCAACAACCATTTGCTGCGATAAACAATAAGTTTCCCAGAAGTACGAACTTAATAAACAAGTCGTACTTTTGCACTTCTTAAACCATAAGACAGCAAATTTTACCAAGTATTATTTTTGACCAATTCGCTTCGTGTTGATCTCAGAGTGCGATACGTAAGAAGATGGCGGAAGGCGCACACAATGAAACAGAGATTATGGTAGCTGACATGACGGCGAAGCTGGCAATGTTGATTACTCACGCGCCATCTAGATTCACTTTTGTGCTTTACTTCAATTTTGCTCAGCATACTGCTTCCAACAATGGCCACTGATCCAGATTGGCGCTAAAATCCTTAGAAGTTATGAGTATGACTTCTGGAGAGAAAAAAGTCCTGAAAGAAGTCATAATCATTCCTAGTGTGGCTGGCTGGGTACTCTATACCATACACAGTACTAAATTCAACGACAAATTTATCGAGAAGCTGTGCTGCTTCTGGCCAATGTGCCTTATATACAACAGAAGAAAATAATGTAATGGCACAGAAGTAAAGCATAAAATGGTTGTATTCAGAATCAGATATCCTTCCTTTCAAAACAACCACACTGCTGTAGTGGAGAAAGTTGGAAAGCTCGGTACCTTTCCAGCGAGGCAATAATTCTATTGTGGGAAATATTTCCCACTACGAATTAAACGAAACGCGATACAATTTTAGGCTGCGTCGTAGCGCCAAAATTACAATTTATTTTCCCGTTCTCTTTTGCACAATTCGTTCCAAAAAGGCCATCTTTCCCTTTGCCGGCCCTTTTATATCCATCCCTGTAGGGATGGTGGTGCCTATTTCGGAACGTTCCCCACTCCCGGACTTAGGACTTAGAATTGGGGAACGCGATCGGGCTGTCAGCTCGTCAATGTTTTGACATCGTCTCCCCAAACACTCGTGCGCCTCGCTCGTTTGTTTTCGTTCTGGCTGTCATCCCGATCCCGTGTCTGACTGTGTTGGGCAGGTAGGTGTCGACTTTAGTGGAAAATACTAACTTCGTTCCCCCTTTTAGTCTTCGGATGTCCTGCCGGATACGTCTAAAACGGCCAATTTCGTCGCCGGGCGCTCCAGAATTCCGTTGGCCGTCCTCACGCTTGCTCGCCTTACTTGCCCGTCCTTCGACCGGATCACGCCTACCACACGTCCCCTGGGCCAGGTGTTCCGGGGTAGGCTCGTGTCCACGACAACCACCACGTCTCCTTCCTCGATTGGGCGAACCGGCTTGAACCACTTCGTGCGTCGGGTAAGCGTGGGTAAATAATCAGCTGTCCATTTCCGCCAGAACATGTCGGCTAGCAGCTGTGATGTTTTCCAGGATGCCTTCAGGGCTGCTTCGCTGTCGTCACGGATGGTGGGCGGGCTGTCCCCGCTCGGGCTTCCCAGGAGGAAATGGTTCGGCGTTAATGGTGGTTCTGAAATGTCATCCAATGACAAATAGGTTAATGGCCGTGAATTTATCACCATTTCAATCTCCGCTAGCGCTGTGGTCAGAATCTCGTCGGAAGGATGCCTCGGGAGACGTAGCGCGACGATATTCTTCTTCACCGACTGAATCAGCCGCTCCCAGCATCCTCCAAAGTGCGGCGCTCCGGGTGGATTGAACTTCCAGGTCATCTCCGGCGACGTAAACTCCTCCAACAACTGCGCACGATCAACGTTTCTCCAGCCTTCCTTCAACTCTCTCGACGCTCCAACAAAGTTCGTGCCGCAATCGGATAACATTTCCACCGGCGCCCCACGTTTGGCAATGAACCGTCGGATGGCCAGGATACACGATGACGTCGTCAGCGAGTGTGCCACTTCGAGGTGGATTGCACGTGTAGTCAAGCAGGTAAACAGGACCCCCCACCTCTTCTCTACTCGTCTGCCAACAGCCACCGTCAGGGGTCCAAAGTAGTCGACGCCAGTGAACGTGAAGGCGCGTCGGTGCACTGCCAACCTTTCCATCGGAAGATTTCCCATCTCTGGCGGAACTGGCGCTGCGTGGTGAACTCTGCAGTGCTGGCATCTTTGACGCACGCGATTGAACTCCGAACGTAGACGCGGGACATGGAACCTCTCGCGGATCGCGTTCATCGCTGCTTAGTGGTTTAGATGATGGTAACGTTGGTGGTAGTGTTCCACCAACAGAGTGGCGACTCGGTGGCTCCGCGGTAAGATAATTGGGCGCTTGGTGTCCTCGCTGATCCACGGGCATCCTACTAATCGTCCCCGGGATCTCAGCAGGAGGTTCTCGTCTAGTTCCGGCGACAATTGATACAAAAGGCTATCCTTATTTACCACTGGTTTCAGCTCCGTATTCGTTCCCATACTCCGCAGTCGTTTGATTTCCTCGGGAAATGCCTCATGTTGGATCGAACGTAGGATGATTCTCTCCGCTCGCTGCAATTCTTCCCTGGTAAGTGGGCTACCGTTCTTCCGATCTTTTTTAGCTCGTAGGTCGAACACGAAGCGGACGATGAAGCCCACGGTCCTGAGAAGCATTCTCCACTGCGAGAAACGATCGAACGAGATTAGCGGCTCCTTCGTGACGTGGTGTAGCAGCGTTACTCGAACTTCTTCGGACGTCCCCCCAGCATCAACCTCTTGTCCGGGCCACGTTTCGGATGGCTGCCACAGAAATTCGGAACCGCGGAACCACTGGCTGGACTCGTCCAAATTCGGGTCCCGCTGCCACTTCGTTCCGAGATCAGCAACATTAATCTTCATTGAAATCCAGCGCCAGTCTTTTACGATAGTGTGCTCCAGAAGTTCACCAACGCGGCACGCCACAAATTGACTGTAACGTCGGTGATCGGAGCTTACCCAGCATACGACATTGCGGGAATCTGTCCAATAGAAGACGCGCTCAATTCGGATTCGATGAAACTCCCGGATGCTCCTAGCCAGCCTCGACCCAAGGACTGCCGCTTGTAGTTCGAGACGCGGAATCGGCGTATGTCTTAGATTTGCCACGCGAGTTTTGGACCCTACAAATGCGCATTCGATGGAATTGCCTTCTTCGAATCTGAAATATGCTACCGTGGCCATGGCATTTTCGCTGGCATCGCAGAAGACGTGTAGTTGTGCGTGTTCGTAACGATCGGATGTGAGAAGACGGTAACATCGAGGAATTTTGACCTTTGTGACGTCGGGCAGTACTGCTAACCATCTTTGCCATGCTTCGGCAACATTCCCGCTGATTTGATGGTCCCAATCAATTCCAGAGCGCCAAATTTCCTGAAGGAGAATCTTAAGAAAAACTAGGAAGTTTCCGATCAACCCGATAGGATCGTAGATCGACATCAACGTACGGAGCACTTCACGTTTCGAAGGGAGCCTCTTCCCGGATAAGATAGATGCATCATGCTTGGGGGACAGTCGGAATGTAAACGAGTCGGTAGTCGTATCCCACCACATGCCTAGTACTTTTTCGACGTGGTTGTCCGAGCCCATGTCGATAATTAATCCGCTAGCCGATTGGTCTCCCCGTAAACGAGCCACTACCGCGGATGAATTAGAGGTCCAATTTCGAATTTCGAATCCTCCTCGCGCGTGTATGCGACGCACCTCTTCGGCCAATGCTACCGCTTCCTCCTCCGTCTCCACGCTAGCCAGCATATCGTCGACATAGTGCTCCTCTACGATGCATTCGGCGGCTCTAGGGGACTCCAGCGCAAACCGGTTGGCGTTAAGGTTCTTAACGTATTGCGCACAACTCGGGGAACATGCTGCGCCAAACGTCATTACGGTCACGGCGTATACGCTGGGTGTCGTGCCTTTAACATCTTCGTGGTCCCAGAAGATGAGTTGTGAACGCTGGTCCTCCGGTCGTATCAACACCTGATGAAACATTTCACGAATGTCGCCAGTGACTGCAATGCGGAACTCGCGAAACTTGTATAGCACGGCCAGGAGGTTCGTTAGCAGCTGGGGGCCTGTAAGGAGATATGTATTGAGGCTTACCCCGTTCACTGCAGCCGTCGCGTCGAACACCATCCGGATCTTCCCCGGCTTGCTTATATTGGTGACTGGAAAGATTGGTAGAAACCAGTCTCTAGACCCCCTTCGTTCCAGCTCCTCCGTAGACATTCGCCTGATGTATCTCTTTTGCTCGTAGTCTATCATTTTCTGCTTTACTGCTGTCGCTAATTCCACGTCCTTCTCCATTCTCTTTCGTAAGCACGAGTACCGCCGGAGTGCCATGGCGCGATTCGACGGAAGGCATACATCGTCAAATTTCCACAAGAGGCACGTTTCGAACTTTTCTCCCTGTTGTTTCGTTTCTGCGGATAGAAGCTGCAACGCGCGCTCGTCATCTTTCGAACGCAGCGTAATCGAAGGTCCCACCCCTATGGATTCCAGGGTGAAGAAATTCCTCACCGCTTGATCGAGCCCGTCTTCTCCTGCGGACCCGCAAGCACATATGTGGAAACTGCTAAATTTGTTGCCCGTGTCCCTGTACTGGCGCGATCCGTGAGAAGGCCCGAACACCGTCCATCCGAGACGAGTTTTTGTGACGATAGGCTGGTTCTTGTCCCCATTAGCAGTGCGCAGTGGCTGGCCTAAGTCCCAGTTGTCGATGCCGATTAGGATGCGCGGCTTCACCTTATGGTTCGTACGTCAAGGGTAGCCCCCGAAGGTAAGGGTAGCGTTCCTCGAGGTCCGACATCGCTATCGTTTGTTCCGGGAGCGCCAAGCTGCGTAAGGTGTGGACCTTCGGCATAATGTAAGACTGGTTCCGTTTTCCTCGGCCAGACACTCGTAGCGAGAGACGATGGGACTCGTCTTCCTGGCGTTCCGTCTCCCCTGTCCATCGTAGGCAGAGTGGGTTGGGCGTGCCGACGAGACCCAATTCGTCCAATAGGCCTTGTTCAACGAAGGTTGATGACGATCCTTCGTCAAAGAACGCGTAGGTATCGACATGCACGTCTTTCCCGTACACCGTTACGGGTATGTACCGGAAAAGTACGACGGATTGACCTCCCGTGTGCGTGTTGCAGCTTTCTCCCGTCCGGATTGGCGCTGGCTCAGATATGTCGTCGTGCAAGAGCTAGTGGTGTGGTGAGCTACATCCGTGTTTCCCGCACGGCGTTCGAATTCGACAGCGATTGTGGTGTCGATTTAGGCATCGCCGACAAATCCCACGTTCCCTCACAATCGACCACCGGCCTTCGACGTCGAGTTGAATAAACTTCCGGCAGTTCGGGAGCTTGTGTCCGGCATCGTGGCATATCGTGCATACGTGACCCTTCGTCGTCGAAGGGAGTGGTGGCGTGCCGGTGCTGGAAGAGATATCGTGTGTGTTTAAACGGCTTACCTGCCCGCGACGATTTTGCGCCGTTCCCCTAGGGTCGTCCAGGGTGACCGACAGACTCGATGCTCATTAGCCGTTTCAGCCATCTCTCCAGGTCGGCCAGTGTAACGCACGCCAAGTCTAACCGGTAGTCGTTCCACCGTAACCGCTCCGTCGGGGGCAGCTTCTCCACGATCTCGTGTAACATGGTCGCGTTACACTCAAACTCCTGCATCCCGCACGCTCTTACGGTGGCACATATATTCAGAATCGCCACACTGAATTTCACCAGCGTCTGAGGGTACTCCGCGTTCGGTGAAGGCATTCGTCGTACGCGGCGGACCAGTGAATGGACGATCAACTCCGGCCGTCCGAAAAGTGTCCTCAATAATTCAATCGCGTCATCCAAACACGAAGGAGCGATAAGGAGATAACGCACCGCCTCGAGTGCTTCCCCTGTCAGCGCCCGTTGTAAGCGCAGAAGATTTTCGTCCGGGGAATAGCCGCACAGTGCAGTCGAACGTTGGTAGTTCGAAATAAACATTGGCCATTCCTCCGGTGCCCCGGAGAAGGTGGGTAAGTCCCGGCTGGTGGCCTGTCGGGAAGATACCTGACTCGCATTAAGTGTAGTGTGTTGTGCCGCGTGGTCGTAAACTGTGGTTCCAGAGTGATACGGCATTTCGGGCGCTGGTGATCCCGTGGGCCGGTAATGGTTCAAACCCGCCGGTGGAACTGTAGGAAAGCCCCATCTTGTTGCCTCCGGTGAAGCGTTGGTCATCTGCGGCGTCGGGGCGCCCGCCATCGCGAACGAGACCGAACGTCCCGTCGTTCGCGTCGAAACGTTCGCCATTCTACCTTGCGTAGATGTATTGGTCATTGCCCCGGTGACCGTATGATCGAACGTCGCTCTTACGATCAGCTGGTCGCGCGACGCACCCACACCAAAACATCTCCCGTACGGTGCCGACGCGGAGACGTTCGTTGACCCAAGCAAGGGGTCGCTAACCATCGTTTGGCGGGCTGGTTCCGTCCACGGTGGGTATCGTATCGTTGAAGCGCCCGAGGGCATCTCCGTCGGAAAGGTGCAATTTCTTCCACCGGTGATGATCGCCGCCCGCTCTAATTCCAGGAGCTGAAGCTGGCTCGTTATTTCCCTGAGCCGCTCCGCGCTGCTCCCCTCTCTCATTCGTTCGCTAGGTGATACTGTCGTCGAGTTCGCCGAGGGAACGAGGATATCGGACACCCGTCCCTCCGGCTCGTTCACCGCCACTTGCCGCTGTTCGGTGCACACTGTGTCGTCCAACGCCACTTGCCGCTGTTCGCTAGACTTCTCGACCGGCATCATCACTCGCGGATGGTAAACTTGTAATTTTGGAATGTGGGAAATATTTCCCACTACGAATTAAACGAAACGCGATACAATTTTAGGCTGCGTCGTAGCGCCAAAATTACAATTTATTTTCCCGTTCTCTTTTGCACAATTCGTTCCAAAAAGGCCATCTTTCCCTTTGCCGGCCCTTTTATATCCATCCCTGTAGGGATGGTGGTGCCTATTTCGGAACGTTCCCCACTCCCGGACTTAGGACTTAGAATTGGGGAACGCGATCGGGCTGTCAGCTCGTCAATGTTTTGACATCGTCTCCCCAAACACTCGTGCGCCTCGCTCGTTTGTTTTCGTTCTGGCTGTCATCCCGATCCCGTGTCTGACTGTGTTGGGCAGGTAGGTGTCGACTTTAGTGGAAAATACTAACTTTGTTCCCCCTTTTAGTCTTCGGATGTCCTGCCGGATACGTCTAAAACAGCCAATTTCGTCGCCGGGCGCTCCAGAATTCCGTTGGCCGTCCTCACGCTTGCTCGCCTTACTTGCCCGTCCTTCGACCGGATCACGCCTACCACACGTCCCCTGGGCCAGGTGTTCCGGGGTAGGCTCGCGTCCACGACAACCACCACGTCTCCTTCCTCGATTGGGCGAACCGGCTTGAACCACTTCGTGCGTCGGGTAAGCGTGGGTAAATAATCAGCTGTCCATTTCCGCCAGAACATGTCGGCTAGCAGCTGTGATGTTTTCCAGGATGCCTTCAGGGCTGCTTCGCTGTCGTCACGGATGGTGGGCGGGCTGTCCCCGCTCGGGCTTCCCAGGAGAAAATGGTTCGGCATTAATGGTGGTTCTGAAATGTCATCCAATGACAAATAGGTTAATGGCCGTGAATTTATCACCATTTCAATCTCCGCTAGCGCTGTGGTCAGAATCTCGTCGGAAGGATGCCTCGGGAGACGTAGCGCGACGATATTCTTCTTCACCGACTGAATCAGCCGCTCCCAGCATCCTCCAAAGTGCGGCGCTCCGGGTGGATTGAACTTCCAGGTCATCTCCGGCGACGTAAACTCCTCCAACAACTGCGCACGATCAACGTTTCTCCAGCCTTCCTTCAACTCTCTCGACGCTCCAACAAAGTTCGTGCCGCAATCGGATAACATTTCCACCGGCGCCCCACGTTTGGCAATGAACCGTCGGATGGCCAGGATACACGATGACGTCGTCAGCGAGTGTGCCACTTCGAGGTGGATTGCACGTGTAGTCAAGCAGGTAAACAGGACCCCCCACCTCTTCTCTACTCGTCTGCCAACAGCCACCGTCAGGGGTCCAAAGTAGTCGACGCCAGTGAACGTGAAGGCGCGTCGGTGCACTGCCAACCTTTCCATCGGAAGATTTCCCATCTCTGGCGGAACTGGCGCTGCGTGGTGAACTCTGCAGTGCTGGCATCTTTGACGCACGCGATTGAACTCCGAACGTAGACGCGGGACATGGAACCTCTCGCGGATCGCGTTGATCGCTGCTTGGTGGTTTAGATGATGGTAACGTTGGTGGTAGTGTTCCACCAACAGAGTGGCGACTCGGTGGCTCCGCGGTAAGATAATTGGGCGCTTGGTGTCCTCGCTGATCCACGGGCATCCTACTAATCGTCCCCGGGATCTCAGCAGGAGGTTCTCGTCTAGTTCCGGCGACAATTGATACAAAAGGCTATCCTTATTTACCACTGGTTTCAGCTCCGTATTCGTTCCCGTACTCCGCAGTCGTTTGATTTCCTCGGGAAATGCCTCATGTTGGATCGAACGTAGGATGATTCTCTCCGCTCGCTGCAATTCTTCCCTGGTAAGTGGGCTACCGTTCTTCCGATCTTTTTTAGCTCGTAGGTCGAACACGAAGCGGACGATGAAGCCCACGGTCCTGAGAAGCATTCTCCACTGCGAGAAACGATCGAACGAGATTAGCGGCTCCTTCGTGACGTGGTGTAGCAGCGTTACTCGAACTTCTTCGGACGTCTCCCCAGCATCAACCTCTTGTCCGGGCCACGTTTCGGATGGCTGCCACAGAAATTCGGAACCGCGGAACCACTGGCTGGACTCGTCCAAATTCGGGTCCCGCTGCCACTTCGTTCCGAGATCAGCAACGTTAATCTTCGTTGAAATCCAGCGCCAGTCTTTTACGATAGTGTGCTCCAGAAGTTCACGAACGCGGCAAGCCACAAATTGACTGTAACGTCGGTGATCGGAGCGTACCCAGCATACGACATTGCGGGAATCTGTCCAATAGAAGACGCGCTCAATCCGGATTCGATGAAACTGTAAGGGTTATTTTTAGAGAACACTTATTACTCTGGAGGGGGCACGATCGAAAACGTCCGATCAGGCTCACTGTTAGGTCAAGACTGTCGATCGCTTCCCGTTCACTTTATTTTGTCCACTTCGATTTGTCGGTTCCAGATTTTACAATTTTTGCAGTATCGTAAAAATTACATTTGCTTATCGAAACGCATTTGTTTACGGTGCGTTTCGTCATCCGCTGGTTTCGTGCATTGGCCCTTTTCGGCTGGCCGTCGCGGCTTCTGATTATGCCCTACTTGCATTTCCGGTGTCGCGTCGTTGGCGGGTATGTTTTTCTGACCTACTTTCGGATGCGCCTTGGTTCTGTCTTTGTTCTTTAGTTCTGATTTGTCATGATAATCGGGTATTGGTAAATTCGTATTTGATTACCTTCCGGTCGATTCTGTCTGGCTCTTTTCCTGTCGGTTGCAACATTGCATATTCATACAATGTATGTTTTGCTAAAAACGTATGGATGCGTAGCGTATGCTACACCTCCCCTCCTAATGAGAATAATATTAGGAATGTAATGAATAATATTATTCTTCAAACCTGTAGCTTTAATCTGTTTTTGTGGATTGTTGTAATTTTGTTTGTCACATCGTGCTTGATAACGCAATTGGTATCTTTCACTTCTATTATTGTGAATGGTCCTATGTATACAGGGTCTAATTTCTTTCTGTTTTCATTGGTAATAAAGACTTGATCTCCTACCTCAATTTTTGCTGGGTTTGTTTTTTCGTTCGATTTTTCTTGAGTTCTGAGTTTGGATGCGATTAAATTTTTTCTTGCCGTTTCATTTGATTTTTGTAACTTGTATTTCATTTCGTTGTAATATTGTTCCACATTGTATACCGGGTCTACCTTTGTTTTGTATAACTCCTGCGGTAAGCTCGCCTGTCTTCCAAATACTAGTTCGTAAGGTGTGAATCTTGTTGATGTGTGCATTGTTGTATTGTACACAAATTCGTAAAATTTTGTCCATTGGTCCCAATCGTTATGGTGTTCATTTGTATAACTTCTTAGATATTCGTTCAAACTTCTGTGATTTCTTTCTAATGCTCCTATGGTTTGTGGATGATATGCTGTTGCAAATGTTTGTTTTATTTGCAAAATTTCTGACAATTTTTGCAATATTTCATTATTGTATTCCAAACCTTGATCTGATCTTAATTCCAGAAATGTTCCAAACGTGAGTATGAAATTTTCTACTAACGCTCTTGCGATGGTGTTCGCTTCTTTGTTGTGGATTGGTATTATTACTACATACTTTGTCAGATCGCATTGAATTGTTACTGCGTATCTGTTATCGTTGTTTGTTTTTGGTAGCGGTCCTACCGTATCTATTGAAACTACGCTAAATGGTTTTGAAGGTGTCGTCGTCACGACTGCCTTCTCTTTAGTATGAACTAATGTCTTATTAATAATGCATGCTTTGCAATTTCTTATGAAATTGCGGATATCCGTCTTCATATGTCTCCATTTGTATTTTTCGAGTAATTTTGCGTACAATCTGTATTGACCTATGTGTCCTCCCGAAGGGGTCATATGGTAATCTCTTATTATCCTTTGCCTTTCATTCTGACTTTTAATCCATCTAGTTGGAGTAAAAACGACAATTTCGAAATCGGAAATAGTTTTGTTAGCTACCTCTTTGATTGTCTGCAGGGAATAATATTCAAATATTTCGTCTTCACTTGATAATGCAATTCTCTTTCTGTTATATTGCTCTGCGATTAGGCATGTATTATGCAGCGCAAACTCTAGTGCTTGGCTTGTCTTCGCATTTTTCATGGGAATTTCTACTATCCCTAGCGCTTTGTTATAATTGTTGTTATACACCGTGAGCTCAATTTTGTCCTTCATGACTGCTGTTTTTAATTTCAATAGCTTTCTAACCTCGGATGGCCTATCCGTTTCCCAAACCGTGGGGTGATCAATCCCTGTTTGTTTATTTGGTTTCGTCTGCTCTGAAACTTGATTCTTCTTTGCCATGGCTCTCGTGTTAACCATTAATATCGGCTTTGCTACGTCTGCTTTTGTTTTCGGTATGGATGCCTTCAATTTGTCGGAATCTATTACGATTCTGGACAGTGCATCGGCTGTTACATTCGCTTTTCCGGCAAGGAATTCGATGTCGAAGTCGAATTCTTCCAGATCTAGTCTCATTCTTGTCAATTTTGATGTCGGATTCTTCATACCGAACAAATATACTAACGGTCTATGGTCCGTTCGCACCAAGAATTTTCTTCCATACACATACGGTTTAAAGTAGTTAATGGCCCAATGTATTGCTGTTAATTCTTTTTCTATTATTGGCTTATTCTTTTCTCCTGGGGTGAAACTTTTGCTGGCAAAAGCCACCGGTGCATCTCTTCCTTCTGTTACCTGCGATAGTACTGCACCGCATGCTATATCTGAAGCATCGGTTGTTATTATGAACTGTTTAGTAAAGTCTGGGTACTTTAGTACAGTTGGTGATAATAACCTCTTTTTGAGAGTATCAAATGCTGTTTGACACTCTTTTGTCCAAACGAATTTGACGTCTTTCTTGATCAAATTGTTTAGCGGCTTTGCTATCTTAGCAAAGTTCATAACAAACTTACGATAATAATTACAAAATGCTACGAATCGTCTCACTTCATCAGCGTTGTTTGGTACTGGGAATTTCTTAACAGTATCAAACTTTGATTCGTCTGGCAAAATTCCCTTATCTGTTATTCTATGACCTAAATAAACTACTTCTGACTCGAAAAATTTGCATTTTTCGGGATTAAGTTTGAGGTTGTATTGCCTAAGTCTATCAAATACCTTAATTAAGTTCTTAAGATGATGATCTATGCTACATCCTGTGACGATTATGTCATCTATATACACAAATGCAACTTCAGGTGTTAATCCTGCCATCGCTATTGCCATCATTCTTTGAAAACTGTTTGGGCTGATGTTTAACCCAAACGGCATTCTCGTGAATTGGTAATGACCTGTGGGTGTTGAAAAAGCTGTGTATTTTCTCGCTTCTTTTTCAAGTGGTATCTGGTGAAAACCAGACATTAAATCCAAAGTACTGAAATACTTTGCTCTGCCCAACTGGTCTAAAATTGCGTCAATCCGTGGTAGTGGAAATTTGTCCGGTAGGATTTTTTTATTCAGTTGTCTGAAATCGACTACCAATCTCCATTTCTTTTTATCGCCTGTCGACTTTTTGGGCACCAATAAGATTGGTGAATTGTATGATGAGACTGAATGCTCAATAATGTCATTCTGCATCATCTTGTCGACTTGCATGTTTATTTCCTCCATCTGTGACTGAATCTGCTTGTAATTTGGAATATAGCTTGGACTCTGATCCTTCAGCAAAATTTGCTGTTCATAAAAATTATTGGTTGTGATTGGGTCATCTTGAATACAAAAGATATCTGAGTATTTTGTAACCAAATCCTTCATTTTCTCTTGCAAATGTTTCGCTGAGTTTTCCATGGTTACTTTACTGAGAATTGTGTTTCCTCTCTCTTCGCTGCTGTCTTCCTGCTTTGTGTGTAGCACGAAGTAGTTCTGCAAGGGTTCGGAATTTTGCTTGAATTGACTAAGGTCAATATGCACATTCCTATCTGTTGTGTTAACGATTTTGATGAACTGGTTTTCCTTGGTAATTATTGTGTTGCCACAGAAAATTCCAGGTTGTAGTTCTCTTGCAAATACAACTGTGTCTTCTTGCAAATTTGGGATGCTTATTTTCCTTACTACTTCGCTTCTCATAGGTATAACAATTCCGTTGTTAACCTTATCCTCAATTGGGTGAGATATTTCAAATCCTTGCATATCGAATTTTAACAACCATAATTCATAGTCGATGATGCATCGATGTTTTACGAAAAAATCTCTGCCTAAAATGCCATCTACCTCAATGTCTGTGTTGTGTGGTAACAATTGAAACTCATGTTCGATTATCTGTCCACCTATTATCATGTTTGCAACTACTGATCCAAGGGTCCTGACTGTATTGTTTGAGATTCCTGTTAGGTTTATTGATTTCAGTTTGTTCATTGAATGTCCGTGTTTAATTTTATTCGCTTTAAATAATGAGATATCAGCGCCCGTGTCTAGAATAAGCGTTGATGTCGCACTATTAGCCATATCAATTTTTACGACAATGAAATTGTTGGCCGATAGGTTTACTGCGAATACTGGCAATCGTCGGACTGCCTGCCGCCCTCTAAAAAATTTCCGTTCGGCCGCTCGTCTGCCTGAGTTGTATATACCCTTCTGTTGGGTGGCCCATTGTTATTTCGCCAGTTCTCGTTGCGTCTCTCAGAGTTATTTTCCCGATTGCCGTTGCTGGCCTGGTGTCTGTTTGGTTGTCTCCCGTATCTGTTTTCTCTTGGATTTGAAGTTCGAAAATTTCCTCCACCGTTTCCGAACGAACTGCCATAACGGTTACTGAATCCGTTGCCGTTACGCTCGTTTTCCCTGAGATTGTAAAAATGTTGGCCCTGGTTGTTGTACCTTGGTGGCAGATTTCGGTTCCACTGCTGTCCGTACCGGTAACTGATACCATTGTATCCAGTGCCGTACCCCCGCTGCTGATAATGTCCTGGTTGGTATCTTTCATTGTGTGGATGACAACGTTCTGCATTTCCCCTACCAGCCTGACTATTCTGTTCTGACCCTTGCCTTTTATTGTTGCCATATTTGTGTTGAGCTGCCAAAACGTGTGCGTTTGGCTTCTCGTTGTCCAGCTCGATGGCTGATTCGATTGCTTCTGCTAATTTCTCGAATCGCCCTGAGCGAATGATGACACGAGCTTCGCTGTCAATCATTCCATTGGCTAACGCCTTAATTCCTGCCTTGGTTGCTTTCTTGTGAGCCATTTCTTTCGCTGTTTGCTCAGCAATGTATGCTGCCTCTAGCATGTTAGTGAGCTTCTCTATCTCATTTCCAAACTCCTCAATCGACCCTCTTTGTCGTGCTGCGTTCAGCTGTGCTACTGCCATCTCAGGTGTTCTCTTTTTTCTACATTTCTCTGTTAATTTGTCTATTATCTCTTGCAAGGTTTTGGGTGCGTTTCCTACGGCATCCCTTGCAAGCCCCTCCAATTTCGACAATATGATGTTAATGACAGCCTGCTTATTGGTGTCATTAACGATCGGTTCCAATGCTTTGATGGATGTTACAATTCCATCAAGCTTCTTCTCTTCACCGTCGTATCGTGGGACGACCGATGAAGCGGTCTTGATCGCTTCTAGTACGCTAGTCATGATTGTCCTTCTTAGTTTAATGAATGCTAAAATAACTGTAGCTATCGCCTTCAGCGAAAACAGCTTTTTATCTAAAAGCCTTGCGTCTAGTAAAATTTTAACTTCAGAATATTTAGCTCTTAGCGTTTCCAACTTTTCTGCTACTTTCTTTCCAACTTTGTCTAGGTATGGAAGTGTTTCGTTATAAATTTCTTTCGCTTCTATGAGTTTGTTAATTATCGTTTGTGGCCTATACCTTCTTATCGGTGTCTTCTTTAGGTTTGATGCTATTCTATTCAGTCTTTGTATCTGATATTCAAAAAATTTATCCTGTTCCATAACTCATAATTCAATTTCTTTCTTTTTCTTTTAGGGCCTTTTTTTTAAGTATATATAAAAAAAATATTTTTTTTTTTTTTTTTTTTACATAAATCTTATTATATTTTCATACTGTTACTTTTTTCACTCACTTTTCCATGCGCCTCCAAGGGTTGTCTTCGTATCTTCGTGCCTCACCAAGGGTTGCTTCGATGCGTCGCTCCGCTTTGCATGCCTCAGCTCATTTATTCTTTCGATTCGCCGTACTGCTCCGTTGTGCTATCTGGATGATGTTTTGCACTGCTTACTCGTTGCTCGACCATGTCTTCTCGGCTTTTTGCTGCCTGCTGTCGCGAAGGTGTAGGTCAGGGTTCCCTCTGGTCTCTCGTTGCACTTGCGCTGCTGGCTTGCGTCGTTGCAATTTGCGTTTACGTTACAATAGTACTCTAGAATTTTCACTAGCGCTAAAATGACCACTAGCACCAACACTGTATCTAACTTCCATTCTACTTCCATTGTCGAGCTACGGTATTTATACGATCGTATCCACTTTTGTTTTTGATTCACACACTTTTCGTGTAGTTCCACTCAGTACTGCTGTAATACGTTGGTAACTGTAAAAAGTTTATTCTGGATGCTTGCTGTTTCGTTCCTTTTTATCGCTCACTTAAGTTTTTCTTTCGTTTACACCAAATGTTCGGATAGTTTCACTGCTTATGGTTTTTCGGATTAGTTTGCTGAAATTCCTGTGGGGTTTCTCAATGTTTTTCTTTCACGATTTTTCTTTCGGATTTTTTTTTTGATAAATTTTCACTCATTGTTTTTTTTTTTTTTTTTTTTCACTACAGCAACATGTTTATTAATTCATATTGTACGTCCGCCAATATCGCGTACGTTTGCTTGGCTTTATTGTACCCTGCCTCGTACATAGCCCATGCCTGTTGTGCTTCTTGTAGGAGGTCTTCTGCCGCCACCCCTACCTGTCGGGCCAGCCTGTCGCACTCCTGTGCAATTTCTTCTACTTCCCTTTGTACGGGGATGTACCCGTAATTATGGATGTATACCCCGTGATCTTCTTCCTCGTTATCTTCGGGGTCCTGCTCCTGTGGCTCGTGCTCGTCTTGCTCCTGTGGCTCGTCTTGCTCCTGTGGCACGTGCTCGGGCTCGAACTTCACGGTCGCCATGTAAGGGTTATTTTTAGAGAACACTTATTACTCTGGAGGGGGCACGATCGAAAACGTCCGATCAGGCTCACTGTTAGGTCAAGACTGTCGATCGCTTCCCGTTCACTTTATTTTGTCCACTTCGATTTGTCGGTTCCAGATTTTACAATTTTTGCAGTATCGTAAAAATTACATTTGCTTATCGAAACGCATTTGTTTACGGTGCGTTTCGTCATCCGCTGGTTTCGTGCATTGGCCCTTTTCGGCTGGCCGTCGCGGCTTCTGATTATGCCCTACTTGCATTTCCGGTGTCGCGTCGTTGGCGGGTATGTTTTTCTGACCTACTTTCGGATGCGCCTTGGTTCTGTCTTTGTTCTTTAGTTCTGATTTGTCATGATAATCGGGTATTGGTAAATTCGTATTTGATTACCTTCCGGTCGATTCTGTCTGGCTCTTTTCCTGTCGGTTGCAACATTGCATATTCATACAATGTATGTTTTGCTAAAAACGTATGGATGCGTAGCGTATGCTACAAAACTCCCGGATGCTCCTAGCCAGCCTCGACCCAAGGACTGCCGCTTGTAGTTCGAGACGCGGAATCGGCGTATGTCTTAGATTTGCCACGCGAGTTTTGGACCCTACAAATGCGCATTCGATGGAATTGCCTTCTTCGAATCTGAAATACGCTACCGTGGCCATGGCATTTTCGCTGGCATCGCAGAAGACGTGTAGTTGTGCGTGTTCGTAACGATCGGATGTGAGAAGACGGTAACATCGAGGAATTTTGACCTTTGTGACGTCGGGCAGTACTGCTAACCATCTTTGCCATGCTTCGGCAACATTCCCGCTGATCTGATGGTCCCAATCAATTCCAGAGCGCCAAATTTCCTGAAGGAGAATCTTAAGAAAAACTAGGAAGTTTCCGATCAACCCGATAGGATCGTAGATCGACATCAACGTACGGAGCACTTCACGTTTCGAAGGGAGCCTCTTCCCGGATAAGATAGATGCATCATGCTTGGGGGACAGTCGGAATGTAAACGAGTCGGTAGTCGTATCCCACCACATGCCTAGTACTTTTTCGACGTGGTTGTCCGAGCCCATGTCGATAATTAATCCGCTAGCCGATTGGTCTCCCCGTAAACGAGCCACTACCGCGGATGAATTAGAGGTCCAATTTCGAATTTCGAATCCTCCTCGCGCGTGTATGCGACGCACCTCTTCGGCCAATGCTACCGCTTCCTCCTCCGTCTCCACGCTAGCCAGCATATCGTCGACATAGTGCTCCTCTACGATGCATTCGGCGGCTCTAGGGGACTCCAGCGCAAACCGGTTGGCGTTAAGGTTCTTAACGTATTGCGCACAACTCGGGGAACATGCTGCGCCAAACGTCATAACGGTCACGGCGTATACGCTGGGTGTCGTGCCTTTAACATCTTCGTGGTCCCAGAAGATGAGTTGTGAACGCTGGTCCTCCGGTCGTATCAACACCTGATGAAACATTTCACGAATGTCGCCAGTGACTGCAATGCGGAACTCGCGAAACTTGTATAGCACGGCCAGGAGGTTCGTTAGCAGCTGGGGGCCTGTAAGGAGATATGTATTGAGGCTTACCCCGTTCACTGCAGCCGTCGCGTCGAACACCATCCGGATCTTCCCCGGCTTGCTTATATTGGTGACTGGAAAGATTGGTAGAAACCAGTCTCTAGACCCCCTTCGTTCCAGCTCCTCCGTAGACATTCGCCTGATGTATCTCTTTTGCTCGTAGTCTATCATTTTCTGCTTTACTGCTGTCGCTAATTCCACGTCCTTCTCCATTCTCTTTCGTAAGCACGAGTACCGCCGGAGTGCCATGGCGCGATTCGACGGAAGGCATACATCGTCAAATTTCCACAAGAGGCACGTTTCGAACTTTTCTCCCTGTTGTTTCGTTTCTGCGGATAGAAGCTGCAACGCGCGCTCGTCATCTTTCGAACGCAGCGTAATCGAAGGTCCCACCCCTATGGATTCCAGGGTGAAGAAATTCCTCACCGCTTGATCGAGCCCGTCTTCTCCTGCGGACCCGCAAGCACATATGTGGAAACTGCTAAATTTGTTGCCCGTGTCCCTGTACTGGCGCGATCCGTGAGAAGGCCCGAACACCGTCCATCCGAGACGAGTTTTTGTGACGATAGGCTGGTTCTTGTCCCCATTAGCAGTGCGCAGTGGCTGGCCTAAGTCCCAGTTGTCGATGCCGATTAGGATGCGCGGCTTCACCTTATGGTTCGTACGTCAAGGGTAGCCCCCGAAGGTAAGGGTAGCGTTCCTCGAGGTCCGACATCGCTATCGTTTGTTCCGGGAGCGCCAAGCTGCGTAAGGTGTGGACCTTCGGCATAATGTAAGACTGGTTCCGTTTTCCTCGGCCAGACACTCGTAGCGAGAGACGATGGGACTCCCCAACGGGACATTTAGGTCCAGCTTTCGTAATATTAGGTTAGATTCATGCGCCCCCACAACCTAAAACAGGTTGTGGGGGCGCGCCTATACAACCGCCTAAAACAGTAAATCGGGCGCAAAAAGTTTAAATGTGCAAGCTTCCCGTCCCGTGAGCTTTTCGCCCACGATGCGATGCGCATGCGCGATGGCAGGCGAAATCAAATGTAAACAAACTGCGCTGGCCCAAGCAGCCTTTTCGCACAAACCAAACTGATTTTAATTAGTTTTCCGCTAATAACTCGCCCAGTTCTCAACGGATTTCCACGATTCGTGCTCCATTGGATTTGTCTCAGACAATCCCACCCGATTCACACCATTTTGGACGAATTTGGCTTAAAAAAAAAGCCTCGACCCAAGGACTGCCGCTTGTAGTTCGAGACGCGGAATCGGCGTATGTCTTAGATTTGCCACGCGAGTTTTGGACCCTACAAATGCGCATTCGATGGAATTGCCTTCTTCGAATCTGAAATACGCTACCGTGGCCATGGCATTTTCGCTGGCATCGCAGAAGACGTGTAGTTGTGCGTGTTCGTAACGATCGGATGTGAGAAGACGGTAACATCGAGGAATTTTGACCTTTGTGACGTCGGGCAGTACTGCTAACCATCTTTGCCATGCTTCGGCAACATTCCCGCTGATCTGATGGTCCCAATCAATTCCAGAGCGCCAAATTTCCTGAAGGAGAATCTTAAGAAAAACTAGGAAGTTTCCGATCAACCCGATAGGATCGTAGATCGACATCAACGTACGGAGCACTTCACGTTTCGAAGGGAGCCTCTTCCCGGATAAGATAGATGCATCATGCTTGGGGGACAGTCGGAATGTAAACGAGTCGGTAGTCGTATCCCACCACATGCCTAGTACTTTTTCGACGTGGTTGTCCGAGCCCATGTCGATAATTAATCCGCTAGCCGATTGGTCTCCCCGTAAACGAGCCACTACCGCGGATGAATTAGAGGTCCAATTTCGAATTTCGAATCCTCCTCGCGCGTGTATGCGACGCACCTCTTCGGCCAATGCTACCGCTTCCTCCTCCGTCTCCACGCTAGCCAGCATATCGTCGACATAGTGCTCCTCTACGATGCATTCGGCGGCTCTAGGGGACTCCAGCGCAAACCGGTTGGCGTTAAGGTTCTTAACGTATTGCGCACAACTCGGGGAACATGCTGCGCCAAACGTCATAACGGTCACGGCGTATACGCTGGGTGTCGTGCCTTTAACATCTTCGTGGTCCCAGAAGATGAGTTGTGAACGCTGGTCCTCCGGTCGTATCAACACCTGATGAAACATTTCACGAATGTCGCCAGTGACTGCAATGCGGAACTCGCGAAACTTGTATAGCACGGCCAGGAGGTTCGTTAGAAGCTGGGGGCCTGTAAGGAGATATGTATTGAGGCTTACCCCGTTCACTGCAGCCGCCGCGTCGAACACCATCCGGATCTTCCCCGGCTTGCTTATATTGGTGACTGGAAAGATTGGTAGAAACCAGTCTCTAGACCCCCTTCGTTCCAGCTCCTCCGAAGACATTCGCCTGATGTATCTCTTTTGCTCGTAGTCTATCATTTTCTGCTTTACTGCTGTCGCTAATTCCACGTCCTTCTCCATTCTCTTTCGTAAGCACGAGTACCGCCGGAGTGCCATGGCGCGATTCGACGGAAGGCGTACATCGTCAAATTTCCACAAGAGGCACGTTTCGAACTTTTCTCCCTGTTGTTTCGTTTCTGCGGATAGAAGCTGCAACGCGCGCTCGTCATCTTTCGAACGCAGCGTAATCGAAGGTCCCACCCCTATGGATTCCAGGGTGAAGAAATTCCTCACCGCTTGATCGAGCCCGTCTTCTCCTGCGGACCCGCAAGCACATATGTGGAAACTGCTAAATTTGTTGCCCGTGTCCCTGTACTGGCGCGATCCGTGACAAGGCCCGAACACCGTCCATCCGAGACGAGTTTTTGTGACGATAGGCTGGTTCTTGTCCCCATTAGCAGTGCGCAGTGGCTGGCCTAAGTCCCAGTTGTCGATGCCGATTAGGATGCGCGGCTTCACCTTATGGTTCGTACGTCAAGGGTAGCCCCCGAAGGTACGGGTAGCGTTCCTCGAGGTCCGACATCGCTATCGTTTGTTCCGGGAGCACCAAGCTGCGTAAGGTGTGGACCTTCGGCATAATGTAAGACTGGTTCCGTTTTCCTCGGCCAGACACTCGTAGCGAGAGACGATGCGACTCGTCTTCCTGGCGTTCCGTCTCCCCTGTCCATCGTAGGCAGAGTGGGTTGGGCGTACCGACGAGACCCAATTCGTCCACTAGGCCTTGTTCAACGAAGGTTGATGACGATCCTTCGTCAAAGAACGCGTAGGTATCGACATGCACGTCTTTCCCGTACACCGTTACGGGTATGTACCGGAAAAGTACGACGGATTGACCTCCCGTGTGCGTGTTGCAGCTTTCTCCCGTCCGGATTGGCGCTGGCTCAGATATGTCGTCGTGCAAGAGCTAGTGGTGTGGTGAGCTACATCCGTGTTTCCCGCACGGCGTTCGAATTCGACAGCGATTGTGGTGTCGATTTAGGCATCGCCGACAAATCCCACGTTCCCTCACAATCGACCACCGGCCTTCGACGTCGAGTTGAATAAACTTCCGGCAGTTCGGGAGCTTGTGTCCGGCATCGTGGCATATCGTGCATACGTGACCCTTCGTCGTCGAAGGGAGTGGTGGCGTGTCGGTGCTGGAAGAGATATCGTGTGTGTTTAAACGGCTTACCTGGCCGCGACGATTTTGTGCCGTTCCCCTAGGGTCGTCCAGGGTGACCGACAGACTCGATGCCCTCACTAGCCGTTTCAGCCATCTCTCCAGGTCGGCCAGTGTAACGCACGCCAAGTCTAACCGGTAGTCGTTCCACCGTAACCGCTCCGTCGGGGGCAGCTTCTCCACGATCTCGTGTAACATGGTCGCGTTACACTCAAACTCCTGCATCCCGCACGCTCAGAATAATAAAATATTCAGAATCGCCACACTGAATTTCACCAGCGTCTGAGGGTACTCCGCGTTCGGTGAATGCATTCGTCGTACGCGGCGGACCAGTGAATGGACGATCAACTCCGGCCGTCCGAAAAGTGTCCTCAATAATTCAATCGCGTCATCCAAACACGAAGGAGCGATAAGGAGATAACGCACCGCCTCGAGTGCTTCCCCTGTCAGCGCCCGTTGTAAGCGCAGAAGATTTTCGTCCGGGGAATAGCCGCACAGTGCAGTCGAACGTCGGTAGTTCGAAATAAACATTGGCCATTCCTCCGGTGCCCCGGAGAAGGTGGGTAAGTCCCGGCTGGTGGCCTGTCGGGAAGATACCTGACTCGCATTAAGTGTAGTGTGTTGTGCCGCGTGGTCGTAAACTGTGGTTCCAGAGTGATACGGCATTTCGGGCGCTGGTGATCCCGTGGGCCGGTAATGGTTCAAACCCGCCGGTGGAACTGTAGGAAAGCCCCATCTTGTTGCCTCCGGTGAAGCGTTGGTCATCTGCGGCGTCGGGGCGCCCGCCATCGCGAACGAGACCGAACGTCCCGTCGTTCGCGTCGAAACGTTCGCCATTCTACCTTGCGTAGATGTATTGGTCATTGCCCCGGTGACCGTATGATCGAACGTCGCTCTTACGATCAGCTGGTCGCGCGACGCACCCACACCAAAACATCTCCCGTACGGTGCCGACGCGGAGACGTTCGTTGACCCAAGCAAGGGGTCGCTAACCATCGTTTGGCGGGCTGGTTCCGTCGACGGTGGGTATCGTATCGTTGAAGCGCCCGAGGGCATCTCCGTCGGAAAGGTGCAATTTCTTCCACCGGTGATGATCGCCGCCCGCTCTAATTCCAGGAGCTGAAGCTGGCTCGTTATTTCCCTGAGCCGCTCCGCGCTGCTCCCCTCTCTCATTCGTTCGCTAGGTGATACTGTCGTCGAGTTCGCCGAGGGAACGAGGATATCGGTCACCCGTCCCTCCGGCTCGTTCACCGCCACTTGCCGCTGTTCGGTGCACACTGTGTCGTCCAACGCCACTTGCCGCTGTTCGCTAGACTTCTCGACCGGCATTATCACTCGCGGATGATAAACTTGTAATTTTGGAATGTGGGAAATATTTCCCACTACGAATTAAACGAAACGCGATACAATTTTAGGCTGCGTCGTAGCGCCAAAATTACAATTTATTTTCCCGTTCTCTTTTGCACAATTCGTTCCAAAAAGGCCATCTTTCCCTTTGCCGGCCCTTTTATGTCCATCCCTGTAGGGATGGTGGTGCCTATTTTGGAACGTTCCCCACTCCCGGACTTAGGACTTAGAATTGGGGAACGCGATCGGGCTGTCAGCTCGTCAATGTTTGACATCTATTGAACGGGGTTTTCGGTGAATTTCCGAGGGAAAGCGAAGATTGTCTAGCAATGCATTAATTTCTAAACAAGTATCATGGGACCATTTGGTGCAATTGCCCATCTTTCCGAACTTCCATCCTTTCAACATTTTTGTTTGTGACCCCAAGATAAATTAAATGCAATCGATCAGCGATCACAACGTCCTTGATTACGTCAAATCTCGGTATTTCTAGAAGAGGGGTCCTTTCTTTGTGATGACCTATGTACACATCCATTGATCTGAATTCCTCGTCAGTGCGTTGTTGAGCACTACACCTCTGAAAAATAATCGATGACTGGCTCTACTGTATTCGCCCTTAACAACACATTTCTGACATCCATGTTTCCCGTTAAAGTTGATCACTCCTGAAATAGAACGTTAAGCTTGATATGTTATTGCCCAACGAACCAAGAAGTGCGGAAATATGTGATGAAGGACGTGCCTTCGACTAGAAAAACGGACGTCCGTTCGGACGTCCTGCCTCAGCAAAGTTCCATACATTGGCAGGCCGAATTATATGCCGTTACCGCGGTAACGGACTGCCTCAATCGGACGCCCTCCATTTTGTGGCTCGCTATAAGTTGCTATAATGGTTTCAAAATTTCCGTTATTATAGCAATAAAATTATTTGAATGATCCGTTTTTATAGCAAAACACCAGTTATTTTATTAAAATTATTTTTTATTATACATGGAATAAATACTTAAATAAATTATAAATAAAAGCACATGAAATTTATACATACATAAGCATCCGTTGACGTAGCGAGTGATTGTACTGGTCCGGTCGCTGATGCTGGTCGCGAGCCGGTCGAGTCGGTGCGCTCGTCGTACCTCGTTCAACGGTACCAGGAACTTGCCGTTTCCGACTTATTGCGGCTTGTAGTTCTCGAGTGCCAGAATACAAAGCGAAACTAGCGAGTGTAAAAGAGAGTTAGTGAGCCATTTGTAGAGTAGGGGAAAGCTAGTTTGCCTTAGTCTTACCCTGGTCAGCGACGTTGATCACGCCATCCTGTGCAACCACTTTCTCAGAAATCGGCTGGAAGCGGATGCTGGACAACTGGATGGTCTCCTTGTTAGCAGCATTGCCGGCACCGAGCACGTACGCGGAACCGTCCGGAACCGCGCCTGATCCACCAGATGTACCCTGGCCCGAGCCACCGGTCGTACCGTTGTCCGGCTTACGTCGCGAGTGATTCACCGTCTTACCACTCTGTCAGTCGCACTCTTGACTGTGAATGAAAGAAGAGATTCGTTAAGAAGGTTTAAAAGATCCAGCATCCACGTGGTGGTACAAACGCGTATGTGAAGGTTAATATTTCCTGACGTGATTCACTTTGCCGGCATACTTCGTCATTTAGAATGTATGAAGAGGTTTTGTTCTTTACGTACCATTTTCCAACCAGCTCAACGTAGAAATCGAGATCGCTATGATAGCGTTTACTTTTTGGGTCGACGACAGCGCGTCAGAATCGTCGATGTCATCCAAAGGGTCGCCAAGTATTGTGCTCGATGGCCACAGTGGACGCGGTGGCATATAGTTCAAGGCACATCTCATTTACGCCTGCAGCAGAGGAAGTGAAGTGTGGCGCTGGTTCGTTTGAACAGTGGCAATTAATAAGGTCCTACAGATCGATAAGAGAAACGATGCAATTTTGAATGCTTGTTCGAAATTTCCACATTAAACTTACCTTCTTTCCCGGGACCAATCCAACTCGAGTCGTGAGCTGGTCACCCAGTTGATCACAGGATAACACCAGCATTTCGATGCGCGGCTGGAGTCTGATCATCTTCTTGTTCGCAGCTACTGCAGGAGAAGCAGATGGAAATGGATCCCATTGTTATTATTGTTATTATTAATTTGTGCATCCAGCCTATCCAACCTGAAACTCTTCCTCGTCGCAACAAGGACTCGCTCCGGTCCCGTTTGTGAAAGAGCTTTTATCCGAGTCCAGCATACTTCTCTTCCTACTGCACAACGGCGTGCCGGCCGTCAGCTGATGAGTCTGGTGATCTCCCGAGACGCCATTATTGCTGCTTTCGCTGGACCAACAACCGGACGACATGTGTCGGTTCTGCTAGATGAACAGTTTCACCAAATTAAACGATGATTGCTGTTGCTGCTTCTGCTATTACTGTTGATGGTGTTGCTGTTGTTGCTGATGTTTGGTGCCAAGATGTTGGTTCCGGTCACATTGGTCCACGTCGGCGCGATCAGCGATCGCTCCATCATTGCCGTTGGTGCTCCTTTGGTCTCCGAATCCGTCGCAAGCGCATACATTGGCAATAACTTACGCATCGTGGTCGGGCGATCGAACAATTCGGCCGAGTTGTGGCTGGCCGCAGGGGCTTTGGACACATTGAGTGGATGCTGCCCGACCGGAAGATGGTGCTGCGATTGGTTCGACTGCACGTTCGGCATGCTGAGACTCTTGCGCACGAAGCGGGACCGGGCGTGGCGCGAGATGTGACTTATCAGCCGGTTCCCTACGTTCGGTAGCCTGCAAGAAGTTGGGGGAAGAATAGCTTAGCGCAAGTTCTGATCTCTTGGCAGCCAGGCGTTACCATCAATTTACCTCTGTGCCGGGCCGTTACGCTCCGGTTGGGACAAGGATTCCTGTTGTTTGAGGCATGCGGTGCGATTTTGCAAAGTGTTTAGCAAATGCATGCGCTTGTACTTCGAGTGCGCCTTGTCAGTTAATCACCGTAATAGCTTCCATCTGAGTACAACATACTTTGCTCGAACGCGATCGTGTAGTTGTCCTTGTTCGCCTGATGTGCGACTTCTCATCGTCGAAAGTAGAGGCTCCGATTTGCAGATGGAACTGTCCATCACGTCGGCCACTATCAGCCCGGCTGCCGTAGCCCCGGTGACACGTTGCAAATGCCGGGCGAGAAGATGATTAGCAAGTCGGACTGGTCGTACGACACCATCAGGATCATCTCGCCTGCGAGGTCGCGCAAAATCTTGCACTGGGTGAATGGATCGTACATGACACGCAACTTCTTACCGTCGTTCACGAACAGCCTCTTCTCGCTGTCTGCGCCACACAACGCCTACGATGGGCAGCGGCCAGAGTAAAGGTCAACCGCGGTGACCGCCGCCGCCGAAGAGAGCGCGCAGTTTGAGGAAGCGATCGTTTGCAGCATTGCGAGAGCGCCAGGATACGATAAAAGGTAGTTAGTAAGCTATTTGCAGAACAGTAGAAAGCTAATCCTTTTTGCTGTTACCCTGGTCGGCGACGTTGATCATGCTGGACGGCTGGATGATTCGGACCCGTTCACATCCTCGCCGGCAGTGAGCAAGGACGTGAAATCGGAATACTCTTTCCAGTTGCAGTCACCACGCGTTTCGCTTGCCTTCTAACGGGCGCAAATTGTCCCGAGCCGTCCGGTGCCGCGCCTAATCCACCGGATGCAACCTGGTCTGAGCCACTGCTCCCCATGCCGTTTTGCGTCCCGATTTACCACTCTACTTATCACTCTCACAGTCGCTCGTTTGCCTGTGAAAAGATTCGTTAAAACAGGTGGTATTTGTGACGGTACAAAAGTGAGGTTAATCTTTCCTGCCTTGATCCACATTACTTACATTCTGTTTCATGTATCTGGTCACCTTGATCGTGTTGATTTGCTTCGGGTTAAAGCCGGGTTGTACAGCCTCCAATTCGGCCTGAACGTCATCGCCAGCATTGTTCCGAGCGGCCGCTCGACCGGTTGACGTTGGGGCTATGGTCCTCGTTTCACCGGAATACTCTCGATCCGTTTCACCTCAATGGCATAGGTCGGCTTAAGCACAAACCGGTCGTTGACGAAGTACAACGAGCTGTCGAGCGGGTTTAGCGCCAGCGCCGCTGACCACAAGAGCTGCGCACTTCGTCACGACACCGGAAACAAGTGGTTCTTGTTCCCGTGTTGCCCGATCAGCGTGTGGATCGTGCCCTTCGGGTCGACCGGACAGATGTTGGTGCCGTCGGCGATGAACAATGTCCGAGCGGCGGATTGCGAGTTTCATTGGGTGCGAGAAACGCGCATCGATAGCCGGACCGCAGTCGCCGTCGTTCTGCTCCCGTGCAGTTCCTTTCAGCATCCGGCTGATGTTAGTTATCAAACGTTCGTGTATTTGATATAAATTATTGATCATACGTACATTTTGTTTAGACTTTGCTGGATAAAACGCAATTTACATGCAGCTCAAGCCAGAACACGATGAGTAGTTGCTCAGATTAGTTATTGTTGTGAATGTAAACATTGATCGATCTGACAGCTATTGATTGCCATAAAAATTTCGCAGTCTCGCCGTTCGGACGGGCACTGGAGATTCCCAGCCCCAGTGGTTATTGAATCGGACGGGCACTGGAGATTCCATGCACCAGTGGATATTGAATCGGACGGGCACTGGAGATTCTCTGTCCAGTCGACAGTAAATGGCCGGGACGTAGTCCGATCTGTCAAATCTTGCCCGTTGGGTGGTTTCATAATGAATTTTCAGTGCATACCTTTAATGAACGAACGAGCTGGCGAATCAGCGATGAATGCACGAACATGTACCCTAATTTCCGTTCCTGCAATGATGATGCCATTATCACTTAGAGTGATCAGTTTGTCTACCAGCGGCCTCAGATATTCTTCTAAAATTGATGGTTTAGATGGCCCGCAAAAAATTCCAATTACAAGACACGGCACCTCCGGCGTCTCCCAGATGTTCATCAATATTGGCCAGAATTGAGTCGGCCCACTGTTATGGAGAGGAAGTCCATCAATCGACACATTTATTGAAATGTTTGGATCTGTTGGTTGAACATCACTAAAAATGTGAAGGTTATTAAATACTTTTGCTTGCTTTTGGCAGCGAGAGAGTTTTGCTAATGTCTTTCAACAATGTTTATAAATACTAACCCATAGTATTCTTGTAGACACTTTCCTATGCCATGATACCATAGTTGTCTTCCAGTTATGGGTACAATTTGTTTGCTTGCTGGTCCATTCTTATATGTACCCAGTAACGTACGAGCATCTTTGGGAAACCGATACGGTGTGAACGCATTCAATATTGGAAATAATGTGTTCTTGCGCTTATTTTTGGATCAGTTTCGGATTTTTCTGGTTTCTTTAATAGTTACCGAACAGCAGAAGTGTAGAGTAGCGAAGAGAGAAGGAATTCGCTTATCGCGGCTTTATTTATAAATTTCTTCTGTGGGTCCGAACCCAGTTCCTAGCCCGGGCGAAATTGTAGCGGGCGAAATTCCACTAACCATAATGGCTGACGCAATGTTTACTTTTTACTTAGCTTGTGTTCGATCATCCTCCAACCCCTTGACGTACGTCAATACCTAATCGGCATGTGTTGACTCGATCTCGCTACGTCCGACATGGGTAACAGCGGACGAGAATTCATCGCCGCTTCGATCTGGTGCAGGACGGTGATGTAGCCCTCGTAAGGCAACTTTGTGCTGCCTAGCTGACGAAGAGGTGTCTTTTGGCCGTCTTCACTGCTGCTTCCCATAGTCCACCAAAGTGCGGGGTCCTCGGCGGGCTGAAGTGCCAAGTGATACCCATCTCCGCGCAATTCGAGATGATGGTGTTGCGTTGCTCCTCATCGCGGAACATTTCGAATAGTTCGCTTAACTCACGTGCTGCGCTCTCGAAATTTTTCCGTTGTCCGAGTAGATATGCGACAGACGTCCTCTTCGCGATGCAAATCGTCGTATTGCAGCCAAGAAACCAGCGGTGGTCAAATCACCCACAAGTTCGAAGTGAACAGCTTTCGTGGCAAAGCAAACGAACGGAATCGGTATGCAAGTTATGAATCGGTCGCAAGTAGATTGGTCCGGCATAATCCACTCCGATGATCGAAAACGATCGACTTGGTGTGATTCGCGATGATGGTAACTGCCCAATTTGCTGCTGCGCTAGTGTTGGCTGCTGACGAATGCATCGGAAGCAGTGTCTCACAACGCCTTTCACTAGGTGACGTCCGTCGAGTGGCCAATATTGCTCGCGAATCTGGGAAAGCAACAATCTTCCGCCACCATGTATGAGCTCCAGGTGAAGATGTTCTGCGATACGGCGTGCGAAGATGTGTTTTTTCGGCAGGAGAATTGGGTGCTTCGATTAGTAAGGCAGCTTCGACAGCTGGAGTTAGTTCGAAGGGAGGCCTAGGTAGTAGCTTGGAATAGATACCACTTGTAGTCAAGCGGAGCAAAAAATCGGCTAGGCTAACTGTCGTCGTTCTGAGCTACTTGCGCAGCTGAAGAAGTCGTGCTGAACGAGCACAACCGCTTCCCGACCAGGCCGCCACAGCAACATCTACAACTCACAGTGCGGATACTCAGTCGTGACGTGGTCCTCGATCTCATGATAATCGCACAGTCGACCGTATTCTCGATGTCGCAGAGGTTCGGATCATTTATGTTAGCGAACAGCATCCAGAAGGGGGTGTGAGTTTTCTGCGCGATGAACACGGTCATGCTGCCGAAGCGGGTCACACCGTGCTCGAAGCCGCCTCCTGAGCTCCTTGTGCGGGTCGTGCGAGTTGATCTTGCACAGGATGTATTTGTCGCAGTGCGGGTTCGCGATTGCCTGCCGGTAGACGCGATGCATCTTTCGATCACCTGTGGCGGAGAAGCAAAGAAGCGCGTTGAGTGGTAAAGAGCAGCGGCAAACAAATGCGTACCTTCAAGTTAACCTCCAAGTTGAGCGTATCCGTTAGCTTGTCGGTCATCTCCGTGACGTTGTACTGCTGCAAGAACTGTTTGACCTTGCCGAGCTTCAGCAAGTCCTTCACATAGTTAATGACGGTAATGTACCGACGAGATCTTCACAGTCCGGAGGCGCTTCGAAACGTGATCGATCACATTGGAGATCGTTTCACTCGGCCGGTTGATATCGAGGAAAGTCAGCTTTGGGTAGCCCTGCGATTACAGGAATCCGTTGGCCATCATCTGCCCGGTGGCGACATATCTGGCGACGCACATATTTGGTCGTCGGAGACAAAGTACGGAAAGGAGTTTGTGAGACACTGGTTGACCTACTTTTGCACACAAAGCAGCGTACACCACAATAACGATTACTCACCTCTGGTACACAACCGGGTTGGCGATGTAGATAACCCACTCAGCTAAGTAGATCGTGTCCGTTTTGATCCAGCGCCGTCGAACGATTGGTTATGTAGCAACTGGAATAGTTGTAGTACAGCTTGCCGTGAAAATCTTTGTAGACGGTGAGCAAGCCCAGCTTTACCCAGAGCGCTCCGGCCAGCTTGGACTGCATGAATTGGTTCCACATGATGTTGTCCACGAACGGCGGTAGTACCCATGAGTGGTCCTTGTGCTTTTCCTGGGCGCGCTCCATCTCGGGTCGGGAGAACGACTGTAACGCTTTCACGGCCAGCGGAACCAGATTGAAGAGCCTGTCCGCCCCTCTACCCTGCGCCGGCTGGTCGTGGTCGGCACTGTTGTGGCAAGCTAGCTCGAGGTTATCGTCAGCATCGTGCCCACCAGCGGGTTCGAACCTTGTTCTAGCGAAGCCCTCCGTTTCTGGGACTTTCCGCCACCAGCCTGCTGATGACAGCGGACAAGTTCCTCTGCCTGTTGATAAGAATTTATGCCAAAGAACGAGTCGCTGGGATAGGGAATGATGTTTGGCAGAGATGAACTGCTTCTGTTGATTGTCTCATCCATGTCTGTGTTGGACTATAGAAGATCGACGTTGCGTTTATTTTGCACTAGCTGATTTACCCGATTTCTTACGGGTTGACATAAGGCTCTTTCGAAATGTTTATAGTTTAACGCATATTTTCAAACATAATGAATGTTGATGTTGAATTTTAACTCGTTTCCACCATCAAGGTCTAATTTATAATTTGGAGATTTGGCTGTTCTAAAGAGCTTCTTCAAATTGTACATCCATGTTGTGTTGCATCTGAATGTGTAAAGATTTGGTCAATCGTATATTCTAAACGTGCGTCATGGGGTGGCGTCTTGGCGGTATCTAACGTATACTCATGCATCCCGGGTTCGTGAAAATGTTTCCATCATCAAGGTACTCAATTTTAGCGTACATTACTACGATGAACTGATGAAACAGCTGTCTGCAATTGTTTGATCCAGTAAAACCTTGATGGACTTAACCAACGCATAACATTCATGCAGCATTTTGAAGTTCAAGGAACATTGTTGCTTGTGTTTAAAAATAAAAAGACCATGTTTCGGTTTTTGTTTCCTGGTTTCCAATTGAATATGATTGAACACGTTTCGATGCTTCCTAAGACGATGATAATAAAGATCCTATCGATGTATGTAAAAATGACTTTGTGTTATTGGGCCGGTAATATGGTGAGTGGAAGAAATTCATTCTCCCTCGCAAAAGATATAAGAATAATAATTAGTATAATAGCATTGCACCCTTCTTCAATTTAAAGCAACGCGCATTGCTCCAACATTTCGGCAAAAAAAGCGAATGTTAATGGAGAAGAAGAGTCTTTCAACGCAAGTCCTATGTCCACTCAAAAACCGAAAAAGTCTATGTTACTGTAAGTCTCTCACTTAGAAGTCGCTTTTTCCGCAAAACATTACTTTTCCCGAGCAATGCCTGGCAAAGAAAAAGCTAGTTTTATGATAAACCCATGAAAACCCATGAAATCTCACGATGCTCTACTGCCCCAGCAGATCGCGTCCTTTACGCTCCAATCGCGTGATACCGTACCTTAATCTTATGATTTACTCACACCTGCAACAAAACTATTTACAGTTCCCTGTTCCAAGCCATTCGCAAATCATTGGAAGGGGATGGGACTGAAACAGTCCAATGTATCGGCTTTAGGGTCAAGTATGTCGAGTAGTTTCTGAGAAATATTTTTTTCTAATTTTTTTAACAAAAACGTACATTGGAGGGGTGGGAGGAAATATGTTTTGGGGAAAAAGACTACAAATAATGATATTTGGTAATATTGTCCTCCTTCGTGCCAAGTTTGGTGCAAATCCTTCGAGTAGTTTCTGAGTATTAATTTTTTCCGCTATTTTTAAGAGATAGGTGTATGGGAGGGATGGGGAGGAAGTTTGGTTTTGGGGAAAATGACTTTAAATTATAATATTTGGTAATTTGGTAATATTGTCCACCTTTGTGCCAAGTTTGGTGCAAATCCATCGAGTAGTTTCTGAGAATTAATTATTTTCCGCTATTTTGAAGAGATAGGTGTATGGGAGGGGTGGGGAGGAAGTTTGTTTTGGGGAAAATGACTTCAAATTATAATATTTGGTAATATTGTCCTCCTTCGTGCCAAGTTTGGTGCAAATCGATCGAGTAGTTTCTGAGAATTCAATTTTTTTCGCTATTTTTAAGAGATAGGTGTATGGGAGGGGTGGGGAGGAAGTATGTTTTGGGGAAAACGACTCCAAATAACATAATCCGGTAATATCGTCCATCTTTGTGCCAAGTTTGGTACAAATCGATCCGGTAGATTTTGCGTGATGCGAGCACATACATATATATATGCATACAAACATAATTACATTCATTTTTATTTATAAGAAGAAGAAGAAGAAGAAGATAAGAAGAAGAAGAAGAAGAAGAAGAAGAAAGATAAGAAGATTCGCCACGAGCGAGAATGTTTGTATCGTATTATCGTATCGTAGGTTTATGTTAAAGGTGCTGTTAAAAACAGCTCATCAGTTAAAAAGGTATGACTCCACCGAATGATTACGAACTTCATACTGTAGGTTTTGGCGGCAGATAATAGGCACGAATGCGACCCGGAAGCTTAGACTGCCTGAAAAAAGGATGTGAAGTTTAACGGAATTAAATTAAATCAATTTACACGGATTAGCACGACAGGAAATCTGTATGCGATGGAATATTCTATTTTTTTTTGCTAAAATTTCCTCTTTTGGGTTAACTTTGGCTTACGTACAACTGCAGTTAAACCATTTTACTCCTTCTTTCAACTTTTTTCCCCCTATATTTACCAATAGGAGGAGCTGGTTGAGACTTTTAGTTATCACGTTGACCTCATCCTTGTTGCTTATCTAGAACGTAAAACGTAAATGTTTCACCTCGGACAAATTACCGACTCCAGTACAGGCACCATCTTCGGCCGCATGGGTATCGTTGGTGTTGGAAACGTCTTCGGCTACGTGCTGTTGCTGTGCCTATCATCAGCGGAGTAGCTGCATTTGTTTGATCATCTTTCGTCGCTGAGAAAACCTTTTCAACCACCGTCGCAATGGTTCGGTGTATGGTCGAGGCTTCCAATACCTAATCGTACTCTAGGTGCAATTTCATATTCTCAACGAACATCATATAAAAATCACACATAGTCGGATCGTTCACTTTGGTCAATGGATGGATGCGTCAGAATCTATCAGTAGCCCGCTAGGCGAAGTTGCATGCAAAACGTCCTACTTTTGTTTCACCCTGGCCTCGGGCCCTAGAGCACTGCACTTATTTTAACAAACGCTTGGCTTGGTCATTGTAAGTTACGATTGTGACGCAGGTGGTAAGCGTGTTGATAACATGCTTACAATGTTTCCGCCCTTGATTGTATCTTCCTTAACTACTATGTTTCATAATACAAATGCACGCTTTCGTCATGCGATCACTCATGTGGGTAACTACCGGATCAGATGCCTCCGCCGCTACCGATGTATTTACTATAGGTACTGTATTGTAGGGCTCTATTCCGATTCTACCTATTCCGTATAGCACATCACCGACCCAACACAGTAGTCGAGACGACCAAAAAGAAACAGGTAAAATGTTACTGCTATTTCGACGGGGACATGCGCATTTTCGATTTAAGCAAAGTTTAACATTTCGTTCGATCACATTTTTTGATCTTCGTCGCGGACATACGGGAGGAATACTGGGGATTGGAAATGATTGTATTTGTGTTGCCGATGATTACCTCGAACGCTGTGGTATGTTGTCTTCATCTGCTATAAAATTGAATAGATAAAATCAGTTCTATACTTCTGTAATATCGACGAAGGCATGGCTCTTTCGATTCGTGCAAAGCTTACCAGTTCGATCCACCGGACGCGATTGAGTTTGTGTTGCCGATGGTTGATTCGTTCTACATGTTGCCATATTCTCTGCTACAATTAAAACATTAATTATTTTCGCAAACTACAACGACTAAATAAGACGTTTGACTGGAATGTGATACTCACTTTGTTCCTCTACGAAAATTATTTGCCGACGTTGCTGATGATGGCGCTCATCCAGATCTGCCTGTTTGTAAGTGTCTACCTTGAAATAGGCGTCACATAACACAACGCATCGAGATTCGTAAACGTAGCCTAGCGGCAATAGAGACCAGAGCGACTAAACGTATGGCCCCAATTGCTGCAAACAGCTTTAGCCTGAATGACGCGATGGGATATCAGACGGAGTACGGTAGAAGATCGTTTTCCCAACGCCGACCCACTTACGTAGTTCGTCGATAGGTATGTAGGTACGATAGGTAATCTAGCGGGATCAGTTGCTACCATTGTAACCCCTATCCGGGAAACCGATAGAACAAGATCTATCTTATGCCACCAACAAACGTGTTCGTTTTCCATGTTTACTCTGGCAGCAACTAGGTGATGCTGGGATTAACATGAAAATTATCCAACGAAATCTAGACACGCGTGGACTACACCTGTCATTTTCATCTCACTTAAGAATCAATCCGCCGTCCTCGTTGCGCTCCTTGATGAAGCTGTAGTAGTGCCCACCGTCGGCATTGCCCGTGTGCACGCGAAAACTCGTACAGCAGCCGGAAAAACTCTAACAAATGTCGCAAATGTGTGTTGCCGCAAGGTGCTCCATCATGATTAGCGACTTGATGAAGCGTGTCACGCACGATGCGTTCCCGATGATCTCATTTCCATTGACGTCCGTTTCCGCCTTCAGATACAGAGCGCAGTGACGTTTTCTAGATGAACAAAAGGGGGTAAGGAGGAATGAATGTAAACGATTGTTGTCTTCCACAGCTCCCTTCACAGATTTACGCAAAGCGCTGAATCACGTGAATGACAAGCCGCTGGAATATTTGGCGGACCATCTCGTTCGGGCATTAGATCAGCACCTGGACGGGCCTCCACGGTTTGGCCGACATGTGGCTGACTGGCGTTGAACATTTTCGTTAGCAACCCCGTCCAGAGATCTGAGATGAAATCTTGTTCACCAAGGGAAACGGATAAACCCGATAAAATAACCCTTCTTGGCGTGAATAAACGGTTCGATGAAGAACGACAGAGCACTGCGATTAACGTTATGCCCGGCAGCACCAGGAGAAGCTTTCTTATGTGTCCACAGATTTGCCACATGAAGCTTATAAAAGTGTGTACTGCTAGATACAGAGCCTTTGTTCGATGTGCTTGCAGTGCCGCTACCGCTTGAGCCCGAGCTCAAACAACAATATGACGAGGACGACGACTGTAGCGGAGTTGTATAAAGGCGGGTCCCACCACGGCAGCCATCGGGCAACCGATGTTCCCTCTAACGGTAGCCGTCAGTGCGGACAGGGATGATATTGATGAGTAGGATGAAGGCGACGGCTCCGACGGAATAATACCGATAGCATGGCGGCAGCACTGGGCACCTCGCCAGCGGCGAACGCGAGGAGGATGCTAAAACCTACGATCCGGAGGAACCCGTCAGACCGGCAACACCGAGTGAGCCGACTCCTAAGCACGACGACGACGACGACGATGACGACGGCGTTGAGGAGGCCGTTGCCATTCCCACCATGGGCACCACGATCGAATGTATGGAAGAGGAGGCTGTTGCAATCCATGTGCTTTTTCCTACCGTCGCCACCGAAGAAATTACTGAAGTTACCCCGGACGACGTAGCGGAGGGCGTGGACGACGTTGAAGCCGGCAAAAGTGATGCTGTGCACGCTACGATGCTAGAGGTATCGCCGGACTTACGGCGTAGCCGATCCTCCCGGACTCTGTGATGATACATTCGATGGTAGCGATGGCGGTAGTGGCGATTGTTGTGGCCTAGCGGTACCTTCTTTCTTATTATTTTTATTACATTTACTTAGATTATTACTTCCACCATCGATTATATCTAAAACAAATCAGAACGCACTTCTGCGCACAACAACACTTCGAGACTTATTATGCTAGTGCGCAGATTGACATGTTTTGACACGCATATTGACAATTGTATCGACTTATGCACTATGTGCTAGCTGCGCAGAAGTTTGGTCAAAAACTATTTACGAGCAATGAGACGGTAATATAATGAGACTGAATAATTATTGCAACAACCGTTTGCTGCGATAAACAATAAGTTTCCCAGAAGTACGAACTTAATAAACAAGTCGTACTTTTGCACTTCTTAAACCATAAGACAGCAAATTTTACCAAGTATTATTTTTGACCAATTCGCTTCGTGTTGATCTCAGAGTGCGATACGTAAGAAGATGGCGGAAGGCGCACACCATGGTTGGTCTAGTATATCTTGTTGTGTTATAGGGGATTTGCTGTCCGCCATGTTAATTATGCCGTTGCGGTACCTGAATGTCAAATACTGTTGCTGACGCACACGATTAGCTAGAGGCCCCGATGGGCAAATATAAATAAAATAAATACGAACATGACCCTCCACGCGCAAACCGTGGCTCCGATGGACCAACGGAAAGGGTGCGCCGAACACCGCGAACGCCACTTGCGAACATGACCCTCCACGCGTGAACCGTAGCCCCGATGGGCCGAACATTGCGAACGCCACTTGCGAACGCGACACCTCCACGCGCAGCGGATGGCCACGGTCAAAACCGAATAATGCCGTAGAGATCGACCGGCGCGTGGAGCCACGCGCAAATAGAATAAGACATGTAGTCAGCAATAAGTTAGTATTTAAGAAACCGATTTACCCCAAATAAACAGCATTCAACAACATCAGACGGCTAATAGCGATCATTAGTCGGAGGGCTCCTCCGGTCTACTTGACGGAAAGAAAAGGAAAAACGGCGTAACCACCGGAAGACTCTTCCGGCTTGGAGAAGCCTCAGGAGAAACAAGCCAGCTCGGTGTACTGCACCGGCGCTGGTCGCTGCGACGGAGGATCTCCGGCGACAGCCAACAATGGTGGCTCCAGAGAGGAATTGACGTTCTCAACACTCCAGAGTGCTTATTACGCGTGAAAAGTTAAGCGAACAGACAGAGAAATACATCCCCAATTGAACTACAATAATCGAACCTACGTGCGTACGTGCAAAGAATGGACCTCAAAAGTGATTGTGTGATTAACGAAATCTAGAAGAGCTGTTATTGAAGCTAAGAAGTGAAAGAAGAGAACAGTACGAGAGAAGTGCTTGGAGTTAAAACGTACAAGGAGGAAGTGTATACGAGACAGAAGTGCAGTGATAGCTCGATAGAAGCGCATTACAACAAGAAGTGCGGCGCGAAGGGAAGGCGTGTGTGGTACCCGACCCCCAACGTGTGCGGAACACCGGATAGGGACGCAGCAGCGAACAACGAGTGACGAACGTATCAGCAGCCGCAGAGCTCCACAACCGGCAAACGACGTGTCGATCGACGAAGGCACGGACTAACGGAGGCGGAAGTCGGCGGGCGAAACACACCGGCAGACGGACGTAGTGGAAGACTACGCAACAGCACACGGTCGCAGCGGCAGACAACGCAGCGGTAGACAACGCAGCGCTAGACAACGCAGCGGCAGACGAAGGCGGCGGCGCTACAGTCATCCAAGGCGTGTAAGGTGACCGACTGGCGCTACCAAAGACTACCAGCGCGACGAGCGAAAACGTCGGTGCGGTCACAACTATCTCCAGAACGATCAGATAACAAAAGTAAGTAACAAACGAAAGATTAAAATGGAGTACAAAAACAACCCCAACGGTCACTGTAGGTTGTGTAACAACAACGATGAATGGGGAAAATTCACAATTTTTACAAACTGCGACCGATGGTTACACCTCGAGTGTTTAGGTCTAAAGAGCGCTGTCAAAGACTACGTTTGTCCCAAGTGCGAAGAGGACAGACAAAAGGTAGAAGCGTCTAGGCAAGCGGTGATGCAGGGAGAGCGCTTACTGAAGGATATAAAGACAGGGAAGGAAAAAGCCGAAAAAGCAAAGGAAAAGGCGGAAATATTAAAGGAAAAGGCCGAAAAGGCAAAAGAAAAGGCGGAAAAAGAAGCAGAAAAGCTGCGACAGGCACTAATGAGGGCAGAGGAACAAATAAGGGATATGGAAATCGAAAGAGCAAGAAAATCGTCATCTTCTTCGCGAGACGACGAACGAGACGTACATGAAGCAGAGTTAGAACTTCTCCAAGAGGAACTAGAAAAACAAAAAATGAAAGATTCCGAACGCCCCTCCGAAATTGATCGCCCCGTTGAAAGTATTGGGAAGATGGTACAGGCATGGCCATCCTCATCAAAAGGGAACTTAATAGATCTCCCCGAATTTACGGGAGATTATAAGGGTTGGCCGCGATTCAAACAAATTTATAATCAAACATCGCGAGCCGGACAATTTACGAATCTAGAAAACTTGAATAGGCTGCAAAGGCACCTCAAAGGCGAAGCATTGCGAGCAGTGAACGGATTAATGCTCAATCCGGAAAATGTTCAATTAATAATGGACAGACTAGATAGAATGTACGGGAATCCTGAAAGCGTGTACAAGGCTTTGCTGCACGACTTATTATCAGTTAGGAATATAACAATGGAAAATCCTTCGACCTTCTTGGAATTTTCCAATGCCCTGCACAACCTTATCGACAATATGATGCTATTAGGGCAGGAAGGGTTTCTAAACGATCAAAGACTTCTAAACGATCTGATCGCAAGATTACCTGTCGAACTCCGACACCAATGGATTAAGAGCAAACTCGACAGGGAACAGGATAACAAAAATTTTACCCTAAGGGATTTAGCGGAATGGTTAAAACCCTCAGAGGAGCTGGCAACAGTGCTAGCCGCAAATGAAGGTGGATTCAAACAAGGAAAACACCGCTTGAACACACATGTTCGCTACGAAGCAAATGACAGGGGTAAACTTTGCTTAATCTGCCGAAACCCACACGAAACCACCCGTTGTCGCAAATTGTTGAATGAATCAATAGAACAACGTTGGCGTCTGGTCAGGCAAAATAACATCTGCACAAACTGCATCAGATTTAAGAATCATACGGCGGAAAATTGCAGAGCTCCGCCACAATGCAGGGAAAATGGGTGCGGGCGTAGGCACCACAGCATCCTCCACAAATACGTGGAAAGAATACAAAACAATCCCGCTCGTATTAATCACCACCGTGAAAACCAAGAACTTTTCTATCAAATAATTCCAGTGACCTTATACTCAAAACAAGGTCAGGTCAAAACATTTGCCTTACTAGATCCTGCGTCGTCGACCAGTCTCATCCTTAACAATATCAGAGAAGAGCTGAAGGTATTCGGACCGAAGGCTCCGCTTAAGCTCAGCTGGACGAACGGCGGCACACAGAGTGAGCCCGCGAGTCAGATAGTCTCATTTAAGATAAAGGGACCAAACAACCGACTCTTTGATATATCAAACGTGCGCTCGGTCCAAAAACTCGAGCTTCCAACGCAGACCGTTAACGCCAGGGCATTGAAAAGAGCTTACAAGCATTTCTCGCACATTGATCTAGCGAGCTACAAAAATGCTACACCAACACTCTTGTTAGGTATCCCTCACGCATTTTACACCCAAAGCGTGAGTTACCGGTCCGGACGACCTGACCAACCGATCGCACAAAGAACACGGCTTGGTTGGACGATTATAGGTGGCAGCCAAACAGGGGAAAGAAAAGGAAAAACGGCGTAACCACCGGAAGACTCTTCCGGCTTGGAGAAGCCTCAGGAGAAACAAGCCAGCTCGGTGTACTGCACCGGCGCTGGTCGCTGCGACGGATGATCTCCGGCGACTGCCAACAAATACTGTTTACAAACCAAAAGCCCATTTCTTCGTTTCGTCAAAATTTGGTACCCCAAAACAACTCATTAATTACTTTCCATAGTCCTTGATAAATCAATTCGGAGTTAGTTATGATTCAACGCTGGTACTTGGGGTGTGTATACTTTTAAAAACGTTTTTGAGTGTAAAAGTACTCTAAAATTTACCAATTTGCTTCTTGCAAAAAATGCACAAGCGCTACGAACAGACAATCCACATCGTCGATCCAAAAGTTAACAGAGAAAACATAGCCGTCAAAATTTTCATGTATTTTTCTTTTCTCGATTTGTCAAAATGCATGGAATGACTTGACCAGGTTCTAGACAGTCCATGGGCGCACACAATGAAACAGAGATTATGGTAGCTGACATGACGGCGAAGCAGGCAATGTTGATTACTCACGCGCCATCTAGATTCACTTTTGTGCATTACTTCAATTTTGCGTTTCGATGATCCGCGCGAGTGGCCATTGGGTTGTCGGGAGAGCATCGTCCATCAGTATTACTAGCCGACCAGGTGAGAAATCATTAGTGCTGCAGGTCCTCATCGTTTCTCTTTGCATCTCCTGCAGGTACTCGGTGGCCCAATGCTTCCAAAAGTGCTGCACGACCAGTTGCCACTTCTGCCAATCGCTCAGCGTGTATGCTTTCCTGACAGTGTAGTCCGGCTCTGGAATCGCGTTCATCGAGGTGCCTATCAAAAAATGTGCAGGTGTTAGTGCGGCCAGTTCGTTTGGGTCATCCGACATGGGTAACAGCGGACGAGAATTCATCGCCGCTTCGATCTGGTGCAGGACGGTGATGTAGCCCTCGTAAGGCAACTTTGTGCTGCCTAGCTGACGAAGAGGTGTCTTTTGGCCGTCTTCACTGCTGCTTCCCATAGTCCACCAAAGTGCGGGGCCCTCGGCGGGCTGAAGTGCCAAGTGATACCCATCTCCGCGCAATTCGAGATGATGGTGTTGCGTTGCTCCTCATCGCGGAACATTTCGAATAGTTCGCTTAACTCACGTGCTGCGCTCTCGAAATTTTTCCGTTGTCCGAGTAGATATGCGACGGACGTCCTCTTCGCGATGCAAATCGTCGTAGTGCAGCCAAGAAACCAGCGGTGGTCAAATCACCCACAAGTTCGAAGTGAACATCTTTCGTGGCAAAGCAAACGAACGGAATCGGTATGCAAGTTATGAATCGGTCGCAAGTAGATTGGTCCGGCATAATCCACTCCGATGATCGAAAACGGTCGACTTGGTGTGATTCGCGATGATGGTAACTGCCAAATTTGCTGCTGCGCTAGTGTTGGCTGCTGACGAATGCATCGGAAGCAGTGTCTCACAACGCCTTTCACTAGGTGACGTCCGTCGAGTGGCCAATATTGCTCGCGAATCTGGGAAAGCAACAATCTTCCGCCACCATGTATGAGCTCCAGGTGAAGATGTTCTGCGATACGGCGTGCGAAGATGTGTTTTTTCGGCAGGAGAATTGGGTGCTTCGATTAGTAAGGCAGCTTCGACAGCTGGAGTTAGTTCGAAGGGAGGCCTAGGTAGTAGCTTGGAATAGATACCACTTGTAGTCAAGCGGAGCAAAAAATCGGCTAGGCTAACTGTCGTCGTTCTGAGCTACTTGCGCAGCTGAAGAAGTCGTGCTGAACGAGCACAACCGCTTCCCGACCAGGCCGCCACAGCAACATCTACAACTCACAGTGCGGATACTCGGTCGTGACGTGGTCCTCGATCTCATGATAATCGCACAGTTGACCGTATTCTCGATGTCGCAGAGGTTCGGATCATTTATGTTAGCGAACAGCGTCCAGAAGGGGTGTGGGTTTTCTGCGCGATGAACACGGTCATGCTGCCGAAGCGGGTCACACCGTGCTCGAAGCCGCCTCCTGAGCTCCTTGTGCGGGTCGTGCGAGTTGATCTTGCACAGGATGTATTTGTCGCAGTGCGGGTTCGCGATTGCCTGCCGGTAGACGCGATGCATCTTTCGATCACCTGTGGCGGAGAAGCAAGAAGCGCGTTGAGTGGTAAAGAGCAGCGGCAAACAAATGCGTACCTTCAAGTTAACCTCCAAGTTGAGCGTATCCGTTAGCTTGTCGGTCATCTCCGTGACGTTGTACTGCTGCAAGAACTGTTTGACCTTGCCGAGCTTCAGCAAGTCTTTCACATAGTTAATGACGGTCTTCACGTAATGTACCGACGAGATCTTCACAGTCCGGAGGCGCTTCGAAACGTGATCGATCAGATTGGAGATCGTTTCACTCGGCCGGTTGATATCGAGGATAGTCAGCTTTGGGTAGCCCTGCGATTACAGGAATCCGTTGGCCATCATCTGCACGGTGGCGACATATCTGGCGACGCACATATTTGGTCGTCGGGGACAAAGTACGGAAAGGAGTTTGTGAGACACTGGTTGACCTACTTTTGCACACAAAGCAGCGTACACCACAATAACGATTACTCACCTCTGGTACACAACCGGGTTGGCGATGTAGATGACCCACTCGGCTAGGTAGATCGTGTCCGTTTTGATCCAGCGCCGTCGAACGATTGGTTATGCAGCAACTGGAATAGTTGTAGTACAGCTTGCCGTGAAAATCTTTGTAGACGGTGAGCAAGCCCAGCTTTACCCAGAGCGCTCCGGCCAGCTTGGACTGCATGAACTGGTTCCACATGATGTTGTCCACGAACGGCGGTAGTACCCATGAGTGGTCCTTGTGCTTTTCCTGGGCGCGCTCCATCTCGGGTCGGGAGAACGACTGTAACGCTTTCACGGCCAGCGGAACCAGATTGAAGAGCCTGTCCGCCCCTCTACCCTGCGCCGGCTGGTCGTGGTCGGCACTGTTGTGGCAAGCTAGCTCGAGGCTATCGTCAGCATCGTGCCCACCAGCGGGTTCGAACCTTGTTCCAGCGAAGCCCTCCGTTTCTGGGACTTTCCGCCACCAGCCTGCTGATGACGGCGGACAAGTTCCTCTGCCTGTTGATAAGAATTTATGCCAAAGAACGAGTCGCTGGGATAGGGAATGATGTTTGGCAGAGATGAACTGCTTCTGTTGATTTTCTTATCCCTGTCTGTGTTGGACTATAGAAGATCGACGTTGCGTTTATTTTGCATTCGCCACGAGCGAGAATGTTTGTATCGTATTATCGTATCGTAGGTTTATGTTAAAGGTGCTGTTAAAAACAGCACATCAGTTAAAAAGGTATGACTCCACCGAATGATTACGAACTTCATACCGTAGGTTTTGGCGGCAGATAATAGGCACGAATGCGACCCGGAAGCTTAGACTGCCTGAAAAAAGGATGTGAAGTTTAACGGAATTAAATTAAATCAATTTACACGGATTAGCACGACAGGAAATCTGTATGCGATGGAATATTCTATTTTCTTTTGCTAACAATCATATCACAACAGTCACAAGAAGCTGAAGGCACATTTGTTCGCGCTCCGTTAGTTTCTGAAAATTACCCGTTCAAACGCTAAGACTTTGTACTCACGGTGTGATTAAACAAAGAGTATCCTCGCCGCGTTCTCCAGTGACCGTTGGTTTAGCCGTGAACCTTTGAAACTTTGTGCAAAGTGAAAAACAGTTTTCGCTGAATTTCGGTTTCTCAAGATTGTCCGCTTACAATCAGAGACGACGCTTCGTTGATGTGATTCAGGACACTTAGAAAACACAAACACTACGAAATATTATAATGAGTTGTGGCGGCTGCTCGCTACCCATTTCAAACGACGCTATCGCGTGTGATGGTACTTGTGCCCAGGCGTTCCATTCGTCCTGTGTAAATGTGCCTCGCGATTGTATGAAGGAGCTGAGGCGCAATGCCCAATTGCTGTGGATGTGTCCTTCATGTGTTAAGGAGAGAGCGGCTCCCATTCGTAGTAGTGTGATCGATCAGTCGGAGCTGATCGGTGAGTTGAAAAGCTCATTGTCAGCTGATCTCGCTGGCGCTGTCACCGACCTGAGACGTGAACTGGTTGGTGAGATCGCCAAAGCTGTGTCATCGGTTTTGCGCCCGGCTAATGCTGCCGGTGTTTCCTCGGTTCTCCGAAATGAACCTGCGCATGAACCTCAGCCGGCGTTTGCTGATGTACTTCGGACTAGAGAAACTACGGATGCTGCTCCGACTACGAACACTGATGTACGGCAACCGTCACTACTACGCGGCACTGGGGCCAGCCGGCCAGGCGAACATATAATTAAAACTGTGCCGTCCAGACCAGCTGGGCTGGTATGGGTTTATTTTACCCGGATCAGTCCTTTGGTTTCCGAGAATGAAATGGCGAGATGGGCGGGAGGTCTTTTGGGGGGCGTTGATGTGACGGCGAGGAGACTGGTGAAGCGCGGCGCTGATATCAACAGCCTTTCGTTCATCTCCTTCAAGGTTGGCGTGCCGCTGGCCTTGAAGGAACAAGCGCTTTCAACCGATACCTGGCCCCCGGAAATTTCTTTCCGGGAATTCACCGATACGAGTACAACAAAGGTGTTTAATCGCACTGAATATCGTCACTCTTGGCCAGCCTCTATGACCACACTCACCCGAGTATCGCCAACGCTTTTAGAGTCGCTTTCACCAGCATTTGCTGTGTCCCCACCGCCACTTTCCCCAAGAACACCGGCACACCTGACCCCTGCTCCACGGCGACTCACTCAGGTCTTCACTCACCGCACACATTCCTCAAGCGGGAACATGGAGATCCAGCCGGCCTCCCCTTGTGCTTCTGCCGCGCCAAGGGTCTGACGTCCGACACGCCGTTCTTACCATCGCACCAGCACCTGTAACTTCGCGCACCGAGAATTTAACTATTTTTTATCAAAACACGCGTGGTCTCCGTACAAAGTGTTCAGACTTACGGCTGGCATCGTCAGAAGCCGAATGGGATGTGATAATTCTCACAGAAACGTGGCTGGACTCATCTCTGCCCTCAAGCCTTGTGTTCGATCCGGATGAGTTTTGCGTGTACCGGTGCGATCGGTCGTCGGCGAATAGCACCAGGACTAGGGGAGGTGGGGTACTCGTTGCTTGCTCGGCTAGGTTGGATTCGTCAGAGATCAAGGTGTCGCATCATTCGCTTGAGATGGTGTGGGTGTGTCTGCGAGTTGCCGGCCGCCGCACCTTCATTGGTGCAGTGTACATTCCCCCATACCTCTCGTCGGATCGTGGCACCTTTGAAACACTCACTGATTGCCTGGGCGACATCGCAGATAAAATGTCCAGAAGCGACGACTGTCTCATTCTCGCAGGTGATTTCAACCAGCCTATGATTAATTGGAATCCAGTGGCTCTCAACTCGTTTCTCGAGCCTCTCCGTTGTTCTGGCGGACCATCATTATTTCTTGATGTTGTTCAACTGTTTAACTTGTTCCAACTAAACCATGTTCCGAATGTTAGTAATCGTTTATCGTATCGTTATCGTTATCTTGTTTTGGTAAATTCAACGTGTCATTCTTCATGTTCTGTAGAGCCTTCAGTTTTTCCGCTAGTTTGCGTAGATGCATACCATCCTCCGTTAGAAATCACGTTACAGTGTTCCGTAAACGCCGGTCAAACTCGCAACGCGTCGCCGAGTGACTCAATGAACTTTGATTACTGTAGAACAGACTACATTAGGTTGGGGGAGATCCTTTCCCTTGTCGATTCGATTGTCATTTTTGTTTGCTTGTAAATCGATCGGTGAGGCTGTAGCTCAATTCAACAACCTTATCATTTCCTGCCTTAATTCCTGCTCCCCTCTTCGTAAACCTCCCCCCCCCCCCGTCCCTCCTGGAGTGACAGAACGTTGCGTGTGTTGCGAGGCGACAAGGTTCGTGCCCTGCGAGCCTTCCGTCGCTGCCGCTCGCCACATAGACGGCGTGTATTCAAATATGCAGCATCGGCGTACCGTATATACAACAGGGCAAGATATCATGGTTACGTTCGTAAGCTGCAGACTCGTTTCCGTTCCAACCCTCAATCCTTCTGGCGCTTTGTCAACTCGCGAAGAAACTGCAGAACACTTCCCGGTGTTATGTTTCTGGGGTCCATGCAAGCTGATTCTCCAGGTGATGTCTGCTCCCTCTTCGCTGATCACTTCTCTGGGGTGTTTGCTTCGCCTATTTCAGATCCTGCTCTCTTGGAACCGGGCCTAGCCTTTACCCCTGAGGATGTTTTCAGCGTGGGCGAGTTTCCGATTTGTGCTGACGTGGTCGAACGGGCGCTCGCAGGTCTAAGAACGTCATTCTCTCCAGGCCCTGACGGCGTGCCGGCTTCGGTTCTCATCAACTGCAGGGCAGCCCTTGCTGCTCCTCTCGCCAGGTTGTTCGACCTCTCTCTGTCCACCAGGGTTTTTCCGTCTTCCTGGCGGAGGGCTTATCTTTTTCCAATATTTAAAAAGGGTGACCGAGCGAACGTTGCCAATTACCGGGGCATTTCAATCCTTTCTGCTTGCAGCAAGGTTTTTGAGGCCGTAATTCACCCATCATTATTAGCTTGTGTGAGGTCCTGGATTAGTCCCCACCAACACGGATTCTTCCCAGGGAGGTCGACGGTGACCAATCTGTTGCAGTTTGTGTCCTCAACCATTGCTCACCTGGACAATCGAATCCAGGTGGACGCTATCTACACCGACTTCAAGGCTGCATTTGATTCAGTACCTCATTCACTTCTTCTGGCTAAGCTCGGTAAACTTGGAGTCTCCCGCCACTTGTTGGATTGGTTTGAGTCTTACCTCTCTGACCGCTCTTGCTGTGTCAAGGTTGGTGGTTATGTTTCGATTGAGTTTTGTTGTTCTTCGGGTGTCCCTCAAGGTAATGTCCTTTCTCCTCTTCTTTTCATTCTGTTTATCAACGATATCTGTAGCATCCTCCCTCCCGCAGGCCTTCTTCTCTATGCGGATGACCTTAAAATTTTTGTTCCAGTCCGTAGTCTAACTGATTGCAGTTTTCTCCAAAACAGCAGCTATTCCCTCTCTGTTTGGTGTTCCGCAAACTTCCTGTATCTCTGTGTTGATAAATGCTCTATTATTTCCTTTTCTCGTTCTTCCAATGCTATTGCCTTCAATTATTCCCTTAATTCCTCGTCCTTGTCCCGAGTTTCCTCTGTTAAAGACCTTGGGGTGATCCTTGACGTTCAGCTTGGATTTGCCGAACAGATCAATGCAGTTGTGGCTAGAGCCAATAGGACTCTGGGGCTGATTCGTGGCCTCACACAAGACATCACCGATCCGCTTTGCCTCAGGGCCCTGTATTGTTCCCTTGTGCGTTCGACCCTTGAATATGCTAGTGTGGTGTGGCGCCTTTCTAGCATTGGGTCGATCGCAAGTATCGAGCAGGTACAGAGGCACTTTACGAGAATGGCTACGAGACGCCTCCTTGGCCGAGTGAGTTCCCTTCCGCACTACTCGTTATGCTGTCGTCTACTTAACTTGACCTCGCTGGAGGATCGGCGGAGTATGGCGCAAGCCGCATTTGTTGCTGGTCTGATTCTTCGTGAAATTGATGTGCCAGACCTCCTTTCCCTCGTTCCTTTTTATATCCCTTCCCGAGTTCTTCGTCCCAGACCCCTCCTTTTCATCCCTCCACATCAAGCCCGCACTGGTTCCAGGGACCTTTTTCTTTCCTGTATTCGATCCTTTAACCTCTTCCACGAAATGTTTAATCCCACCTCTCGCTACCTGCCTTTCGCCAATGCATTTCGTTATCATTTGATTCTACTCCTTCCTTTTCCTAATTCCCCTTCGTTGTTTGGTTGAGCTGCGAGATTTTACCTAACCTTTTGTACGCCTCCTCGTCCAGTGTTCTCGTGCTTGTCTCAGGCTAGGATTAGTTTAGTATATAAGATGAATTGTATAGCCGTGTAGGCGAACTTTTCTTTTTTACTCAAATACAAAAATACAAAATACAAATAAAATTTCCTCTTTTGGGTTACCTTTGGCTTACGTACAACTGCAGTTAAACCATTTTACTCCTTCTTTCAACTTTTTTCCCCCTATATTTACCAATAGGAGGAGCTGGTTGAGACTTTTAGTTATCACGTTGACCTCATCCTTGTTGCTTATCTAGAACGTAAAACGTAAATGTTTCACCTCGGACAAATTACCGACTCCAGTACAGGCACCATCTTCGGCCGCATGGGTATCGTTGGTGTTGGAAACGTCTTCGGCTACGTGCTGTTGCTGTGCCTATCATCAGCGGAGTAGCTGCATTTGTTTGATCATCTTTCGTCGCTGAGAAAACCTTTTCAACCACCGTCGCAATGGTTCGGTGTATGGTCGAGGCTTCCAATACCTAATCGTACTCTAGGTGCAATTTCATATTCTCAACGAACATCATATAAAAATCACACATAGTCGGATCGTTCACTTTGGTCAATGGATGGATGCGTCAGAATCTATCAGTAGCCCGCTAGGCGAAGTTGCATGCAAAACGTCCTACTTTTGTTTCACCCTGGCCTCGGGCCCTAGAGCACTGCACTTATTTTAACAAACGCTTGGCTTGGTCATTGTAAGTTACGATTGTGACGCAGGTGGTAAGCGTGTTGATAACATGCTTACAATGTTTCCGCCCTTGATTGTATCTTCCTTAACTACTATGTTTCATAATACAAATGCACGCTTTCGTCATGCGATCACTCATGTGGGTAACTACCGGATCAGATGCCTCCGCCGCTACCGATGTATTTACTATAGGTACTGTATTGTAGGGCTCTATTCCGATTCTACCTATTCCGTATAACACATCACCGACCCAACACAGTAGTCGAGACGACCAAAAAGAAACAGGTAAAATGTTACTGCTATTTCGCCGGGGACATGCGCATTTTCGATTTAAACAAAGTTTAAAGTTTCGTTCGATCACATTTTTTGATCTTCGTCGCGGACATACGGGAGGAATACTGGGGATTGGAAATGATTGTATTTGTGTTGCCGATGATTACCTCGAACGCTGTGGTATGTTGTCTTCATCTGCTATAAAATTGAATAGATAAAATCAGTTCTATACTTCTGTAATATCGACGAAGGCATGGCTCTTTCGATTCGTGCAAAGCTTACCAGTTCGATCCATCGGACGCGATTGAGTTTGTGTTGCCGATGGTTGATTCGATCTACATGTTGTCATATTCTCTGCTACAATTAAAACATTAATTATTTTCGCAAACTACAACGACTAAATAAGACGTTTGACTGGAATGTGATACTCACTTTGTTCCTCTACGAAAATTATTTGCCGACGTTGCTGATGATGGCGCTCATCCAGATCTGCCTGTTTGTAAGTGTCTACCTTGAAATAGGCGTCACATAACACAACGCATCGAGATTCGTAAACGTAGCCTAGCGGCAATAGAGACCAGAGCGACTAAACGTATGGCCCCAATTGTGCTCAGCAGCAAACAGCTTTAGCCTGAATGACGCGATGGGATATCAGACGGAGTACGGTAGAAGATCGTTTTCCCAACGCCGACCCACTTACGTAGTTCGTCTCGAAATGTCCATTTCGATCTGTACGTTATGTAGGTACGATAGGTAATCTAGCGGGATCAGTTGCTACCATTGTAACCCCTATCCGGGAAACCGATAGTACAAGATCTATCTTATGCCACCAACAAACGTGTTCGTTTTCCATGTTTACTCTGGCAGCAACTAGGTGATGCTGGGATTAACATGAAAATTATCCAACGAAATCTAGACACGCGTGGACTATACCTGTCATTTTCATCTCACTTAAGAATCAATCCGCCGTCCTCGTTGCGCTCCTTGATGAAGCTGTAGTAGTGCCCACCGTCGGCATTGCCCGTGTGCACGCGAAAACTCGTACAGCAGCCGGAAAAACTCTAACAAATGTCGCAAATGTGTGTTGTGGCAAGGTGCTCCATCATGATTAGCGACTTGATGAAGCGTGTCACGCACGATGCGTTCCCGATGATCTCATTTCCATCGACGTCCGTTTCCGCCTTCAGATACAGAGCGCAGTGACGTTTTCTAGATGAACAAAAGGGGGTAAGGAGGAATGAATGTAAACGATTGTTGTCTTCCACAGCTCCCTTCACAGATTTACGCAAAGCGCTGAATCACGTGAATGACAAGCCGCTGGAATATTTGGCGGACCATCTCGTTCGGGCATTAGATCAGCACCTGGACGGGCCTCCACGGTTTGGCCGACATGTGGCTGACTGGCGTTGAACATTTTCGATAGCAACCCCGTCCAGAGATCTGAGATGAAATCTTGTCCACCAAGGGAAACGGATAAACCCGATAAAATAACCCTTCTTGGCGTGAATAAACGGTTCGATGAAGAACGACAGAGCACTGCGATTCACGTGATGCCCGGCAGCACCAGGAGAAGCTTTCTTATGTGTCCACAGATTTGCCACATGAAGCTTATAAAAGTGTGTACTGCTAGATACAGAGCCTTTTGTTCGATGTGCTTGCAGTGCCGCTACCGCTGGAGCCCGAGCACAAACAACAATATGACGAGGACGACGACTGTAGCGGAGTTGTGTAAAGGCGAGTCCCACCACGGCAGCCATCGGGCAACCGATGTTCCCTCTGACGGTAGCCGTCAGTGCGGACAGGGATGATATTGATGAGTAGGATGAAGGCGACGGCTCCGACGAGATAATACCGATAGCATGGCGGCAGCACTGGGCACCTCGCCAGCGGCGAACGCGAGGAGGATGCTAAAACCTAGCACTCCGGAGGAACCCGTCAGACTGGCAACACCGAGTGAGCCGACTCCTAAGCACGACGACGACGACGACGAAGGCGTTGAGGAGGCCGTGGCCATTCCCACCATGGGCACCACGATCGAATGTATGGAAGAGGAGGCTGTGGCAATCCATGTGCTTTTTCCTACCGTCGCCACCGAAGAAATTACTGAAGTTACCCCGGACAACGTAGCGGAGGCCGTGGACGACGTTGAAGCCGGCAAAAGTGATGCTGTGCTCGCTACGATGCTCGAGGTATCGCCGGACTTACGGCGTAGCCGATCCTCCCGGACTCTGTGATGATACATTCGATGGTAGCGGTGGCGGTAGTGGCGATTGTTGTGGCCTAGCGGTACCTTCTTTCTTATTATCTTTACTAGCTGATTTACCCGATTTCTTACAAGTTGACATAAGGCTCTTTTGAAATGTTTATAGTTTAACGCATATTTTCAAACATAATGAATGTTGATGTTGAATTTTAACTCGTTTCCACCATCAAGGTCTAATTTATAATTTGGAGATTTGGCTGCTCTAAAGAGCTTCTTCAATTGTACATCCATGTTGTGTTGCATCTGAATGTGTAAAGATTTGGTCAATCGTATATTCTAAACGTACGTCGTGGGGTGGCGTCATGGCGGTATCTAACGTATACTCATGCATCCCGGGTTCGTGAAAATGTTTCCATCATCAAGGTATTCAATTTCAGCGTACATTACTACGATGAACTGATGAAACAGTTGTCTGCAATTGTTTGATCCAGTAAAACCTTGATGGACTTAACCAACGCATATCATTCATGCAGCATTTTGAAGTTCAAGGAAAATTGTTGCTTGTGTTTAAAAATAAAAAGACCATGTTTCGGTTTTTGTTTCCTGGTTTCCAATTGAATATGATTGAAGACGTTTCGATGCTTCCTCAGACGATAATAATAAAGATCCTATCGATGTATGTAAAAATGACTTTGAGTTATTGGGCCGGTAATATGGTGAATGGAAGAAATTCATTCTCCGAATAGCATAATATAATAGCATTGCACCCTTCTTCAATTTAATGCAACGCGCATTGCTCCAACATTTCGGCAAAAAAAGCGAATGCAAATGTAGAAGAAGAGTCTTTCAACGCAAGTCCTATGGCCACTCAAAAACCGAAAAAGTCTATGTTACTGTAAGTCTCTCACTTAGAAGTCGCTTTTTCCGCAAAACATTACTTTTCCCGAGCAATGCCTGGCAAAGAAAAAGCTAGTTTTATGATAAACCCATGAAAACCCATGAAATCTCACGATGCTCTACTGCCCCAGCAGATCGCGTCCTTTACGCTCCAATCGCATGATACCGTACCTTAATCTTATGATTTACTCACACCTGCAACAAAACTATTTACAGTTCCCTGTTCCAAGCCATTCGCAAATCATTGAAAGGGGATGGGACTGAAACAGTCCAATGTATCGGCTTTAGGGTCAAGTATGTCGAGTAGTTTCTAAGAATTTTTTTTCTCATATTTTTAACAAAAACTTACATGGGAGGGGTGGGAGGAAATATTTTGTGGGGAAAAAGACAACAAATAATGATATTTGGTAATATTTTCCTCCTTCGTGCCAAGTTTGGTGCAAATCCTTCGAGTAGTTTCTGAGAATTAATTTTTTTCCGCTATTTTGAAGAGATAGGTGCATGGGAGGGGTGGGGAGGAAGTTTGTTTTGGGGAAAATGACTTCAAATTATAATATTTGGTAGTATTGTCCACCTTCGTGCCAAGTTTGGTCCAAATCCATCGAGTAGTTTCTGAGAATTAATTTTGTTCCGCTATTTTTAAGAGGTAGGTGTATGGGAGGGGTGGGGAGGACGTATGTTTTGGGGAAAATGACTTCAAATTATAATATTTGGTAATATTGTCCACCTTCGTGCCAAGTTTGGTGCAAATCGATTGAGTAGTTTCTGAGAATTAATTTTTTTCCGCTATTTTTAAGAGATAGGTGTATGGGAGGAGTGGGGAGGACGTATGTTTTGGGGAAAACGACTCCAAATAACATAATCCGGTAATATCTTCCATCTTTGTGCCAAGTTTGGTACAAATCGGTCCGGTAGATTTTGCGTGATGCGAGCACATAATATATAGTTACACCAGCGACCACCTATCCGACATCCGGTTGAACACCCCACATCGACGGTTGCTTCGTGCTATTTCCGGTAGGCCACCGTACGAGATCGTCACCAGCCCTCATCGTGTTTGCGCGGGAATAAACATGATCGCGCTCCCCCAGCCCAAGACGCGGAAGAAGACACTTGACATCGGAATGTGTGAAGCAACATCGCGATAGCGCTCCCCAAGTTAGGAACTAGTCGGTCCAGGTTTAGGCTAAGAAAAATCAGTTTGTATTCTGAACTCAAGCGTGCAACACGCAGTAGAGAGAAATAAAATTTATTTTTTATGAATCTACCCGTGTCACCCGCATAATTGGCGCAGCCGTACGGAGCCGACTGATTGAAAGCCTGTGAAAATAGTGGAAAATTGAACGGACTAATAAACCGTTTCAGAAAGTGATCCCGCGAAAGCATCCGTACGCAGAAGAAACGGAGAAGTGCAATTGCAAATCTACGTGCTGAGGATTTGAGGATCCCCCCGCAGACTACACCTGGAGCACCAGCATCGTCAGTCCGGCTTACGCTACACACGACAGCAAAAATCGTAAGTAAAGTGAACAGCTAGTTTGTTAGGAAAAAAACACTACAAAATAGATTTTTTTCTGTAACTATCACGGGAGTACTACAAGATAGGGCCCGAGAGACAAGAACTAGGGAAGCATTTAACTTACGCACTTGTAAAGTACTACAAGATAGGCTTTGTAAGTGTAAAAGGATTTAAATACTACAAGATAGGTTTTTTTCCTTACCGCCGGGAGTACTACAAGATAGGGCCCGCGGAAACAAAACAATTTTATGCCCAAGAATAACAAGAAAACGACCCTGCAAAAAGCCAGGAGTCTGTTCCTAAGCCAAAGGCAAAACTCGGATAGTGAGAGTGAAACGTCTTCTGAACACTCAGAAGAATATTCTCACGTACCAATTCCATACGTTCCGACTATCTCAACCTTAAACTTGATAGAACCAAAAGGAAAATGGAGACGGAAATGCTTAAACAACAAATCGCTGAAATGAGCGCAATGCTCGAAGCGATGAAGACTCAGCAGTTAGGTCAACAACAACTAATCAATAACCTAACAAGTCAAGGAATACAAGGCAGTCCATTCAATGTGGATACCCTTTTTAGAATTCTGACCCGATTAAGTCATTACCAAAATTTGACGGAAATCGGAAACAACTAACAGCTTGGCTCAACACAGCAGAAAGCACGTTACAAATTTTTCAAAATGTTGTAACAGACCAGCAACTCTCGATCTATACCACGGCAGTAGTAAACAAGATAGAAGGAAAAGCAAAAGACATCATTTGCCTCGCTGGAAATCCTTCTAGTTTCGAAGAAGTGAAACAAATTCTTATCAACTCCCTCGGTGATCGTCAGGAACTAACATTTTACAAAAGTCAACTTTGGCAAACAAAAATGGGTGACATGAACATCCACAAATATTACAATAAATGCAAGGAAATAGTACAAAACATAAAAACACTTGCAAAACAAAAACGCATTTACAGCGACAATTGGAATGCAATAAATGCATTTATTGAGGAAGACGCCCTCGCCGCTTTCCTCGCTGGTTTGAAAGAACCATATTTCGGATATGCTCAGGCAGCCTGTCCAGAAGATATGGAGGCAGCTTACGCCTTCGTATGCAAATTCCAATCAAGGGAACATACAGGATCCCACGTTGAGAAAAATGGTAATCCGAAACATTACCCAAAACCAAGTCACAATGACAACAATAAAAGAATTGATTATCATAGGAAGCGAGAGGAAAATAACCGAGATGACAAGAAAGAGCCACATCATCGTTCTAATTCAAACCGGATCAGAACAAGTAACCAATTACCACAACCAATGGAGATCGGTTCAGTTAGAAGCCAGCTCACATTAAATAAAAGACAAATAAATAACAACGAAGTCTCAGACAATGAAGTCTCAGATGAGGAAATCCATGCAAATTTTTTGCATAACCAGCAACAAATTGGAACTCACTTAAACTACCTACCTTACATAACAACCAATACTAACAATTACATTGTGAGATTACTCATTGACACAAGAGCGAACAAAAATATTATACGCCCTGGTATAATAAAAAATTTAACCACAATAAAAGATACAACAATACATAACATCGCAGGAACTCATATCATCAACAAAAAAGGTACCGCAAACCTTACAAATTTTAACATACCACCGCAAACGTATTACGTACATAATTTTCACCAATTCTTTGATGGAATTATTGGATCTGAATTTTTTGCTCAGAATAAAGCAAAAATTAACTACGAAAAGGAATGCATTGAAATTGGACAAACAATCTTAAAATTTGATAAGTTTTTCCCGAAAACAAAATTGTTTTCACACTTTATCGAATTAAACACCACTTGCGATGGTGATTGGTATGTACCCACTGTACAAAAGCTTCAAAAGGATGTGTACATTGAACCAGGACTTTACAAATCACAAAATAATAAAACTATTTTTAAAGTTTTAACAACCACCAGAGAAAAGCCTGTAATTCCAGGAAAACTAAAACTAACCGTTAACAATTTTGAAACATTAACACCTATTCCACTAAAGCAAAGTGCCATAAATAAGGAAACTGTAAAACAACTTATTAGAACAGATCATCTATCACCTTATGAACGTGAACATTTGATCAACCTAATTGTGGACCACCAACAAGTCCTACTAAAACAAAATGAAAAACTAACAGCTACTACAGCAGTTAAACATAGAATTTTAACAAAAACAGATAACCCCACTTATACAAAATCGTATAAATATCCACACCACTACAGAAAGGATGTAGAGGATCAAATCAACGAAATGCTAGACACAGGAATAATAAAGCATTCTTCTAGTCCATATTCATCACCAATCTGGGTAGTCCCGAAGAAAATTGACGCTTCAGGAAAAAGAAAAGTTCGTGTAGTTATTGACTACAGGAAACTCAACGAACAAACCATTGATGATAAATTCCCAATTCCACAAATAGAGGATATTTTAGACAGACTAGGCAAGTCAAACTATTTCACAACATTAGATCTTAAATCAGGTTTTCATCAAATTCAAATGGACCCAATAGATCAACAAAAAACAGCTTTCTCTACCGACAAAGGACACTTCGAATTCACTAGAATGCCATTCGGATTGAAAAACGCTCCAGCAACATTTCAAAGAGCGATGAATAACATCCTACAGGATTTCATCGGTCACATTTGTTTCGTTTACCTTGATGACATAATTATCACAGGCTACAATCTTAAAAATCACTTGCAAAATATAACGAAAGTATTAAAAAGACTTTGTGATTTTAACCTAAAAATACAACTGGACAAATGTGAATTTCTGAAAAAAGAAACAGAATTCCTTGGACATATTATTACTCCAGATGGAATCAAACCAGATTCTTCAAAAATTGAACAAATACTTAACTGGAACTTACCTAAAACCCAAAAAGAAATCAAACAATTTCTTGGATTAACAGGATATTACAGAAGATTCATTAAAGATTATGCTAAACTTGCGAAACCATTGACAAAGTACTTGAAAAAAGAAGAAACTGTGAACACTAAAGACCCACAGTATTGTCAATCATTCGAGAAGCTAAAATCAATTCTTACTTCAGATCAAATACTTGCTTACCCTGATTTTAACGAATCATTTATTTTAACAACCGATGCTAGTAACTACGCATTAGGCGCTGTTCTATCACAAAAACAGAACAATGTGGAAAAACCTATAGCTTTTGCAAGCAGGACCCTAAACAAAACAGAAATCAACTACTCAACCACAGAAAAAGAAGCATTAGCCATAATATGGGCAGTTGATAAATACAGATCTTACCTATTTGGAAATAAATTCACTCTAATCACTGACCATAAACCACTAACATTCATTAAAAACTCCACTATAAATTCGAAAATACTTCGATGGAGATTAGAATTGGAAAACTTTGATTATGACGTCATTTATAAAGAAGGAAGAATGAACGTTGTAGCAGATGCTCTTAGCAGGAAATCATGTCAAAACACAGATACTAATAAGTCTTCCATTCCAGAAGAAAAACAGAAAACAACATCCAAGCCCCAGGACGAGAAACGGATGGAAACAAACCAAGGAACACCAAACGGACAAGTCATCCAGCTGCAAAATAATGAAACCTCTTCTATTTTAGCAAATTCCAGTGACTCATGCTCAAACAATCAAGAAGACGATATAAGCACCATACACTCTGGAAATACTTCGGATGATTACTACATTCATTTCACGGAGAGACCGATTAACTACTACCGAAATCAAATAATTTTTAGAACTAGTTTTTTTGTAGGCCAGCTACCTGGCCCGATATAATTCATGTGACACTTTAATTTACTTAACACAGAAAATTATTTTTTAATTTTCAAACCGATTAGGATTTATTCAATTTAAGCTTTTAATTTAAGCCCGGCAAAGCTTAAGTTCATTAGGCTTCATGCGTTAGGAACAGTGTTTTCGTCGTCAGATTGCGGAGCTGATGTTTTTGACATTCCTGTGAATTTTTATGAATGTCCATAATGCAACCCGTCAAGAGACGGAAGCATACACGCCCGGCCAAGAAGCAGCCCACTCGCGTATTGCCAAGCGAGTAACTGGATACCAATATGTTGGGGAAACCTGAACACCGTGGTGTTCTAGCACAATGCGTGGACGCGGGCCATGTCTCTTGGTAATTGAAAGAGGGGCCCTCGGGAACATTTGGCGCAGAGGTCTCCTGGCTTCGTTGCAGTGTGCCGCCAAATGGCCAAATCGCCAGCATGCTCCAAGGGGATTTAGCCCGTTTCCGGTGTTAGTGGTAATGTTGACGCCAAGCGCCGCGCTCGCGTCTTTCATCTGCTGTGTCCTGCCTTTGCTCTACATTTCGTTATTTGTTTTTTTTTTAAATTTTACTATTTACACATGGTGAAGCGTCCCTCCGGCGTCCCTCAGCCCACCATTCACCCATTTCGCCTACACCCCATAATCATACGCCTGAATCGCCGCAATTCGCCTACAACCCCAGAAGACAACGCCGAAATCGCCGCAACGGGAACAGCGCATCGCAGCATAGGACGGCGCTTCAAATGTCGACTCAACGACGAAAAGCGCAGAGTCAGCTATAAGCCAGAACTGACCTACATTCACCAGGCTGACCCACTTACGGTGCAAGACGACACTTCATGCGCGACCGCCCCGTACGGGCGAGCAACAACACCAACACGCAGGGCGCAAAACCCTTAGCACAGGTTGGACAAATAATGTGATGACGACATGGGGGCATCGACATCGGGGAAAATATCATACGTGACTTAAGTCACAAACATCCGCCATGAAGGAAGAACAACGCAGCATGGAAAAACACCGGACGATCGTTCGATATCAGCAATGACCGATAATGAGGACGATTGGGACTTAAGTCGTAAACATCCGCTCAGGAGAAGGCGCAAACCGACAAAGCTAATGACCGAAAAGCGATCACGATCGAAAGCGAGTTGCGAAAACAAGTGTCGCAAACCAACAGGAGTGAACGAGATCGATCGTGAATCGGCCCGGGGAAAAGGCGCCCGGCAGCGAAGCAGCGACCAACGCGAGAACGGCACAGCGACAGCAGAGGCGAGGGAATGGTCAGGCTGTAGGGAGAGGGAGCACAAACTAACCTAGATTAATTTAGTTATAAATATTACTTGGTTGTTGTTGGAAAACTTTGCGTTATGGTGCAATTACTTGCAACTTTCTTTATTGTAGAATTTAACGAAGGTTCCAAATTAAATGCGTCGAACGCTTCTTTTTCCAACTGAATGCTGAAGCTGTCCGCGGCGCCTTCCTTTATCTCTTCTCGCCGCTCATTCCCTCGGAACCATCGTTCTCACTATCTGACTAACGTTATCTAACTCCGCAATCTAATCTTTCACCTCTACCACGATCGCACCTGTCACCGTCCGTCGATCGCGAATGTAAACAAAGATTACATTTTCCCCCCCGGTCCAGTGATTCAGTACAATCACTTGACCATTTTTGTCGCGATCGTTTGCATGTGCTTCTGCGGTTCCCTAGCCTTAACGTCCAAAACTGCTAACTTTGTCGCTGGCCTTTCCAATAAACCCGTCGCGGTTTTTACCGTGGCTCGCCTCACCTGCCCGTCGTTAGCCCTCCCTACTTGTACCACTCTTCCCATCGGCCACGTATTTCGAGGCAAATCCCCGTCCGCGATTAGTACGATGTCCCCAACTTCAATCGGCCGTACCGGTGTGAACCATTTGATTCTACGTGTCAGGGTCGGCAGGTACTCTTTAATCCACTTCTTCCAGAATATATCGGCCAACACCTGCGAAGCCTTCCAGGACATCTTCAGTGCTGCTGCATCATCGTTGTATTCAGCTCTAAGTGGTTCTCCGTTGGCTGTACCTAACAGAAAATGATTTGGTGTTAGTGGTGGCTCAAATTCGTAGTCCAGAGGAATGTGTGTAAGCGGACGGGAATTTATGATCGATTGAACTTCACCAAACGCTGAGAGAAGCACTTCGTCTGTTGGTAAACGGGGAAGCTTCATCTCCCCTAGCACCTTCTTCACTGATTTGATTAGCCGCTCCCAGCATCCGCCGAAATGCGGCGCGCCCGGCGGGTTGAACTTCCAGGTGAGGTTCGATGTCGTGAACTCTTCGGCTAATTGTTTCTCATTTACTCCTTTCCAGGCTTCGCACAGTTCTCGAGAGGCACCGACGAAGTTTTTTCCACAATCGCTGATGAATTCGACCGGTTTCCCTCGTACAGCGACAAATCGTTGAATCGCAAGGATGCATGACGATGTAGTTAACGAATGCGCAACCTCTAAGTGAATCGCTCTTACGGTCATGCATGTAAAGAGGACTCCCCACCGTTTTTCTACCCGACGACCAACTGCTACCGATATCGGCCCGAAGTAGTCTACACCGGTGTAGGTGAAGGGCCTCTGGAAGGCTGCTAGACGTTCCATAGGCACGTTGCCCATTATTGGGGGTGCTGGTCGTGCGTCTCGGTTTTTACAGTGTTGACAGTTCTTTCGCGCAAGGTTGTATTCTGCTCGCAATTTTGGAATGTAATACTTCGTCCGGACGGCGTTGAGAGTAGTATCGTGCCCCAAATGTCTGTACCGGCGGTGAAAATCGGCCAATATGAGCTGTGTGACGTGATGGCCCCTCGGGAGAATGATAGGATGTCTCGTGTCTTCACCAACCCACGAACAGTCGCTGAGACGGCTTCGCGATCGTAGCACGCCGTTTTCGTCAAGTTCCGGGGCTAGTTTATACAGGGGGCTACTCTTGCTCACTGTCGGCTTCCAGTGATGTTTCTGCTGATTCGGCGCCTCCAGATTGCTGATTTCTTCTCCGAACGCTTCTCGCTGCACTACCTTAAATATGACGAGTTCTGCACGCGCCAACTCCTGCTGGGTTAAACTGTCGGGTTCATCCTTTTCTGCGGTGGGCTTACGTTTCGATGAGATGATGTTCGTGAAACGTATGACAAACGCCACTGTTCTTACAGCAACCCTCCACTTGCCAATGCCTTCAAACTCCAACCACGGTTTCGTACAGAAAGAATGGTGCAAAAGATTATGACGAGTCTCCTCCGATGTTTCTCCTGTGTCTCGTTCCGCTGCAGGCCATGCACTTTGCAATTGCCAGATAAAGTCTGGGCCCCGGAACCATCGACTCGATGGATGCAACGTAGGCGTCGTCTGCCACTTGGTACCTTCATCTGCAACATTCTGCTTTGTCGACAACCATCGCCATTGCTTCGCGTAAGTAAATTCAAGAATCTCGCCTATTCTAGCTGCCACGAACTGGCTGTATTTTCGGTGATCAGAGTTCAGCCAGCATATGACGTCACGAGAGTCCGTCCAGAAAAACGATTCGATCACAGCAAGCCGATGAGAACTGCAAATGGTATTGGCTAATCGGGCTCCAATGAGCGCTGCCTGCAGCTCCATCCGGGGAATTGATACGTACTTCAACGATCCCACTCGCGTCTTTGAACCTACAAGTGTGCACTCAATCACGTCGTCCTCTTCAAACCGTAAGTACGCTACTGCCGCCATCCCGTTTTCGCTGGCATCGCAGAAAACATGTAATTGTACCTTCTTAGTTGCGACGGAAGTAAGCCTGCGATAACACCTTGAAACTCTCACTTGCAGCACAACCGGAAGTTTCACCACCCACTTCAGCCATTTTTCTGCCAGTTGACCTTGGAGCTGTTCATCCCAATCGATCTTCGCTCTCCAAACGTCTTGCAACAGGATCTTGACGTACATTAAGAAGTTGCCAATTAATCCGAGGGGATCGTAAATGGTCATCTGCGTGCGGAGCACTTCTCGTTTCGTAGGTAGCCTTTCTCCGTTCAGCAACTGGACGTCATGTTTTGGCGAGAGTCTAAATGTGAACTCGTCGGTGATGGTGTTCCACCACATGCCGAGGACCTTTTCAACTGCAGACTCCGAACATAAATTTACATCTCCGCCCACTGACGTCCCTTGTAGATGTTCCGTGACGGCTTTCGAGTTGGAGACCCAGTTACGGATCTCGAATCCTCCTTCCGAGTGAATATAGCGTACTTCCTCGGCAAGTTTTATGGCTTCCTCCACCGTCTCGACGCTTGCGAGCAGATCATCCACATAATGCTCCTCTTTGATACAAGCGACGGCTCGGGAATGGCTTGTAGCAAACCGTTCGGCGTTGTGGTTTTTGACGTATTGAGCACTGCTTGGGGAACAGGCTGCTCCAAACGTCATCACTGCTACAGCATACACACTCGGTTCTCGATCCGTCGTTTCCTCCTCATCCCAGAAGAACATTTGCGATCGTTGGTCCCCCGCTTTCATGCCGACCTGGAAAAACATTTCTTTGATGTCTCCCACGATCGCCACTCGATGTTCTCGAAATTTAAAAAGTACAGAGAGGAGTCCCGCCAGCAGGTCCGGGCCAGGTAACAAATACGAGTTTAAACTAACACCATGAGCTTTTGCAGCTGCATCGAAGACGATCCGCACTTTTCCCGGCTTATTTACGTTGAACACTGGAAAAATGGGTAAGTACCAATCTCTAGGTCCTTTCCACGCTAGCTCATCGGGCGTCATCCGTCTTATGTAGCCGCGTTGCTCGTATCCCCTCATGGTGTCCTTAATTGCCGAAGCTAACGCTGCGTCTTTCTCCATTCTCTTTCGCAGGCAGGCGTATCGCTTGAGAGCCATCGATTTTGAGCAAGGCAGCTGAACATCTCCGAAGCGCCATAGTAGGCCAGTTTCGAAGCGTCCCTCTTTCAGTTTCGTTTCCGTGGAGAGTATGGCTAATGCTCGTTCATTGTCCTTAGAAAGAAGAGCCGGTGGATTCTTGCTGATGCCTAATGATTCTATCGAAAAGTGTTCTTTAACCAGCGTGTCTAGTGCCTTATCACGCTCAATGCTGCAATCGCAAATATGAAAACTGTGCGCTACGGCATTGCCTTTTACATTTGTACCAGACTCGCCGGTGCATGGTCCGTACAGCATCCACCCAAGTGGGGTTTTTACGGCGATCGGCTCGTGTTCTCCGCCCTCTGCATATCGTTGTGGCCGCGCAAGGTGAAAATTGTCCACTCCGATGATTATGCGCGGCTTTATCCCAGTGTAAGAAGGAAGTGGGATATCTTTCAGATGTCCGTAACGCGATGCAAGATCTGAAGCGCATACTGACTGCGCTGGTAATGATAGCCGCTGCATCGTATGAGCCTTGGGAATCTTATGGATTTTCATGCCGCCAAGTGCCGAAATGTTTAGCGAGAACATTATTGAATCGCTCTCTTCTCGGATGGTGTCGCCCGTCCACTTTAGGCATAACGGAAACGGTTTGCCTTCCAGGTTCAACTCTTCTGCTAGACCTCGTTCAACAAACGTCCCGGTTGATCCACTATCTAAAAAGGCAAATGTATCGACCGTCCTATTCTTGCCGTAGACGGTGATCGGTACATAAGTGAGCAATACATTTCCTGAACTCACCGAGTGGGTATGTATAGATTCCACAGCAGGCCTTCTCGGATCCCGGTATCTAACGTCGTCGTGAAGAAGTGGGTGATGGAAATATCCACAACCGTTCTTGCCACATGGTCGGGACACTTGACATCTAGATCCGTGCGACGTCAAACATTTCCGGCAGAGGCCGAGTCGTCGGATCGTGTTCCACCTTTCCTGCGGGGCCAGGTCGGAAAACTGCTCACAGATCGTCAATCCACTACAGCTGCCACTGCACACTGGACACACGGCGTTCCTTGAGGATGACGCTGTCTTCTGCTCTTCTATCTGGTGCACGTTGAGGTGGTATCGCGGTTTTTCTTTCCTCGGCTCAAACTCGTTTCTCTCCGTTCTAGGGCCACTGATGGATGGTAGCGAAATGAGGCTTGCTGCATGGACCAGCTCGTTCAACCACGAGCCGAATTCTGCCAACGTGACCCATTTTAACACAAGTCGGTGCCGCGCCCAGTCGAGTCGCAGCGTATCCGGCAGTTTTTCCACCAGCTCGTACAGCAGCGTGGCGTCGCACAGATATTCGTGTACGCCAGCAGCTTCAATCGTCGCGCACATATCCTGCACTGCCACCCCAAAATTAACTATACTTTCCATTCGTTCCAGGCGTGGCGCTGGCATTTTTCGAATTTGCTGCATTATCTGGTGGATGATAATTTCTGGGCGTCCAAAAAGCATCCGCAGGGTCTCGATGACGCTTTTCAAATTGGCAGGATGCAGCAGCCGCGATCGCACCGCGTCGAGGGCTTTGCCACTTAGCGCCTTTTGCAGCCTCAACATATTTTCCTCATCGGAAAATCCGCACAGGTCGGTCGAGCTTTCGAAGCTCGCGATAAAGATGGCCCATTCCTCAGGCCGTCCAGAAAATCGGGGAAGATCCTTGTTCCCTCCTTGTCGCGCCAGGATTTGGCTTTGGTTCAGAAACGCGGTGGCCATCGTCTCTCGCGGCCTCGAACCCCCCGAACCACCCATGAACGTGAGGCGAGACGGACGCGGGCCCGCGTTGAGGAATTGCGGAGTAGCAGCGGTCGCACCGAACGATTGCCCAGTTGCCAATCCGGGAGGCACACTCCTCACGCTGGTCGAAGCACTCGTTGACAGCCCAGGAAGCCTGCTCGGAGTCACCATTTCAACCTCGGCCATTTTCAAAGCCTCCTGGTGGAGGTGAATACTGTGACGGCCTGCGATCAAACTCTTTTCAACCGCAATCTGTTCCAGCTCAAGTTTTAGGAGCCTTCTCTCAATTTCGATCTCGCGCCGTCGCAGGTCATTCAGGATGGTTAAATCCTCCGCGGAAGTGTCGTCGCCGGTCAAACTGTGCGAAAGTGACGTGTTTGTGTGTCGTATACGGGGTGGACGCGCGGTTGAATTCGCGAGCGGGTCGGGATGGGCCTCTTCTGCCGGTGCAAGCGGCGCTCCGGGCCCCGTTTCAACCGTGGCTAACGGCGAACTTCCCAACATCCCAGTCGGTGCCAGCGACTGTTCTTCCGCCATACTTCCCGCCGTGGCCAACGGCTGGCTAGTTTCTCCGCGCTCCATTTTGTCCGTTCACACTCCGGTTCAAAGTGCACTGACCTAACGTGTAACACGCACACGAGCTTGCACTCGTTCTAATAACTTTTTAATGTTGTAACGAAATATTAATTTGGAAAATGTTGGAAAACTTTGCGTTATGGTGCAATTACTTGCAACTTTCTTTATTGTAGAATTTAACGAAGGTTCCAAATTAAATGCGTCGAACGCTTCTTTTTCCAACTGAATGCTGAAGCTGTCCGCGGCGCCTTCCTTTATCTCTTCTCGCCGCTCATTCCCTCGGAACCATCGTTCTCACTATCTGACTAACGTTATCTAACTCCGCAATCTAATCTTTCACCTCTACCACGATCGCACCTGTCACCGTCCGTCGATCGCGAATGTAAACAAAGATTACAGTTGTAATAAACCAGGTGTGATCTGTTTGCTACACTCAAAGGAACAACATCGTGTCCGTGTTTTCTTCGAGTCGTCCGTCCTGGGAAGAGCCGTCCGCTGACAATTATCCGCCATCGACAGGATAGAATCGTGTTTGGCCACGATAAGGAAGCCATTTCTGACAAGGTGACAGTAGGTATTAACTCTAATTCTAGGAACTGAGGCCGTCAGCCAAAGGGCGGTAACTTCATCTGGTGACAGCGGTGGGATAAGACATCCCTTGTACAACGATAGCAACCCGGTGGGTTGTGAAGCAGTGCAATAGTGAAGTGAAGTACTTCAGTATAGTGAAAGTAGTGCAGTGTTGTGAAGCGTGGCGAATTGTGCATCAAAGAGACATTCATCGTTACATCAGCGGAGCAGCAGCGGAACAACAGCGGAGCATCAGAGCACCCCTTTAAGAGAACGAGAAGGACGGTTACGCGGGAAAACGGAATCCTTCGAGATGAAAGTGGCAGAACTCACCCTGTGGTAAGAGCACAGTTTCAATTTTAATACATTTTTTGTGCGCGTCAGGTACATTTTTTTGAGACCTCAAGTATTTGTTTGAAGGCACGAGAGAAATTTAGTTTCATTTTTATCGTGCACGGAAATTCGGAAGGAAGCCGTGTGCAAAAGCGTAGTGAAAACTCAAATGACGGATAGACAACTACGCAGCAACGTCGGAAAGAGCCAAGAAAACGGAAGTGAAGGGCCGACAATTTCTAGGGGCCTTTCCGACGGCACTATTGCACCCGAGCTTAGATTTACCCCAGCTAGTGTTGACAGCAACGCCTCGCCCCTGGAACAAACCCCAGCGGCCCCTAGTCGTAGCACTGTCCCGAAAAATCTACTAAGAGTGAAGAAAGATTTTGTCCGAGACATCTGCTCGCTCGACCAAACCTTTGTTGAAAAGAAAATGACGGAAACGAAGGAGTATTCAATCGAAAGCGCCATGGCCCTCATTCCCGAGTACCGTGGAGGGGTCGAGGAGTTAGGATTGTTTGTACGCCAGGTCGATCGCGTCGCCAGGCGAGAAATGGTAAACGAAGAAGAACTATTGGACATAGTTCTTGCTAAATTGAAAGGTGAGGCAGTAAGCCACTACCAGCGCATTAGAGCAAAGAGCTGGGAGGAAATGAAAGAGCTGTTGCGAAAGAAGTTTGGGGAAAATTGTAGTGTGGAAAGCATTTTCCACCGAACCGAAACACTGGCGCAAAAGCCGAATGAGACGTTTAGGAGATATGCGGATAGAGCAAGACATATAGTAGAGCTCGTGAAAACGCACGCTAGCGACAATGAGGGGTTGATAGATTATGCCAGCAGGCATATCAAACATCATTTTGTAACAGGATTGAATGATCCAAACCTGAGGGTGTTAGCACTAATGCAAAACACCATGGAACTTGAGCCACTCTTGGAGCACCTGGAGCAGGTGCACGATAACGCTGATCGGGTAACCGAGGCCACAAGACGCTTGTGCGCTGGTCAAGCTCTGCCGCCACGCTACGGAAATTATGACGGGGAACACTGGTTCGGCCAAGGGAGCGGAGGAAACAACGGTTGGCACGGAGAAGGGCCGTACGATGATATGGATTTGCCATACTGGCCGGATCATCGTCGACCAAACCCGCCACCGCCTTTCAGAACCGATTGGCCGCAGTACGATCAGAATTATTACCGTAACGTCGGATGGGACGACGGATATCAACGAAACTATTCAAGCAACCAAGGGTCAGCCGCCAGGCAGTTTTCAAGAGCGCCTAGGAACGGGCAGAGAGGACCGGGAAATAGTCCCTCGCAACCCGATAACCGATACCGACCGCAGCAAAGCCAGCCGAGAGGAAATTCAGGGTTCGGACACTCCCAAAATCAGGGGTCGAACAATTGGCCGAAAAGGCAAGGAAACCAGGGAAATCAAGGGAACCGCAGTTTCGGTTCAAAAAACTATTAACCGGGGGATCGAATGACCCGCCCCGATTCCCCAACCTGCGCGATAGTTTGGAAAATTTAGGGAAATCAAAATATTTAGGTCAAGTACGGAAAAATCGCCACAGCACAGAACTGACGCAGCATAAAAAGATAGCTATCGCAAAAACAGAGGATAAAAATATAAGGGAACAGGAAAAAAAGGAAACACGGGTTTCCCACGCACTAAGGACGTTAGAGAACGGTCTCATTTATGTTACCCTGACCACGATAGGTAGTCCATCGAACACTACCGAATTTTTACTCGATACAGGAGCAGTAGTGAATCTGCTCGATTACAAAGAAGCCCAGAGAATAGGGATAAAACAGTTAGATATTTCCGAGCAAACGGCCCTAGTAGGAATAACAGGGGCAAAATTAACGGTCGTAGGCGCATGCACGATCGAGTTGATCGTCGGAGGAAAAGTAATCCCGACGAGGTCTTACGTGATCACGGAGTTAACGGGTCCTCCGGGTCTTTTAGGTGTAAATTTTATCCGCGAACATATTGCGGAACTGAGCCTCAAGGGAGGACGGGTGGAATTTTCAGACAGTAGTCATGCACAACAGACCTTAACAAAGCAGGGGAAAGAGAACGTGGTGGCAGATTTTTTGTCTCGGTTGGAACCTTCCAACCACGTAGAGCGGGAAGCCACCGAGCAGCCGACAACCAAGCCCCCTCAGCGTATCGCTGTAACAACACGGCGTCAGCAAAAATTGCTGGACAACATTGGCGTTGCGCCGATGAAAACAACAAATGCTGACATAGGAAGCCCGGACGACCAGGCGCAGGCCAATGCACCTGTTGCGACCGGCAAAACACGAAAGAAACAAGCAACCGGCACGGGGACGAATAATGCTGACCAAGAGGGTGCGGGTACACAAGCCCAGGGCAATGAGCTAAAGGGAACGGACGGACCGGAAAACACATATCCATTATGCAACGGCGAAAACAATAATAACCCGACACAACGGGGAGAAAAAAATGATTTGGGAACGAAAGATTTTGTTTCAGATCTAATGAATCTGGACCCTGCATGCTTAAGGGAAGAAGAAGAAGATGACGATGACATCCAGAACATGTATGAAGAATTCAAACAGAATCAGGAAAAACGGAGCATTGATGTCCGAAAGATCGCGTTTCAGAAAACGCTAGAGGTCAAGGCAGGGGCGATAAAGATCGCGATTGTAAATAGTCGATCTGCGTATAGCGATCTCAGCAAATTGTGTGAGCTACCACACGGGTTGAAAGATTACACCCAAGACAATGTGATTTTCCTTCCTAGCGAGAAAATCGTAGGAATAATAATGGGAGGAAAAAGCAACTCAGTGGTAAACGCAAGAATGTTTTTCGCGAGATTGTACAAGTGCATGAAGGAATGCAATAAACTCGAACAGAATGAGCCCATTTTGGACGTTCAAGTAATCTCGTTTCGCAAGATTAGACAGTTCGAGATAATGGAAATGATCCAGTTTTTGGGGGAGCGACATGGGAGAAAAATCACCATGTACAATGCCAACTCCGAGCGCATTGAGGTCACGAAAGAAGAAGTGCCGGGATTATTGAGGGAATTCCATGACGCACCACTAGGGGGGCATGTAGGAACAAAACGCATGCGGAAAAGGATCGCTGCAATTTACCATTGGCAGAACATGAGACGAGACATAGAGGATTATGTGCGCAATTGCGACTCTTGCCAGAAGAACAAAATCTGCAAGTACAACCGGATCCCTATGAAACTCACAACAACCGCATCTGAACCATTCGAAAAATTGTTCATGGATATCGTAGTCTTGCCGGAAACAAACCAGGGAAACAAATATGGCCTGGTAATACAAGACGATTTGACGCGATATTTAATAGTGGCCTCTATGGAGAATCAAGAAGCCGTCACGGTAGCGAAAACATTTGTAGAAAATGTTATTTGTAAGTTCGGAGTGCCAGAAGAATTAGTCACAGACCAGGGCACGAATTTTATGGGCCAGGTAATGAAGAGCGTGTGCAAGATTTTAAAGATTAAAAAAATCAACACGAGTGCGTACCACCCACAGGCAAACCTGGTGGAAAGAGCGAACAGGGAATTGAAAATTTATCTGAGACAATTTGTGGGAGGAGATCCGCGAATTTGGGATCAGCATCTGCCGTATTTCTGTTTCGAATACAATACGACAGTAAACTCGTCAACGGGATACACACCGTTCGAGTTAATGTATGGAAGAGAGCCGCGGATTCCGGCATCCATATACAAGGGCACGTTGGCCGAAGAAAATTACCACGATTACGCACTGGAAATGAGGAAACTGCTCAAACACATACATGAAGTAGCAAGGGAAAATTTGGTAATGTCAAAGGAAAAACGTAAGGAGATATACGATAAAGGTACGGCACCTTGGCAGCCAATGTGGGGAGATAAAGTGCTTGTCCAAGCAAACCCTATGGGAGTGGGACAGAAATTGCAGAGTACATGGAGAGGTCCGTACGTAGTGATAGATGTGCCGAGCAATCAGACGTCGGTTATCAAAAACGGAAACAGGTTAGAAAGGATACATAATAATCGATTGAAAAAATACTACGAATAAAAGAAAAAAAAAAAAATATGTTTATATTAGCTGGCCCGACGAACTTCGCCCCGTCTAATATTTTCGACTGCCTGCGATAAGGGGTTTTTTTTTTCCTGGAAAAAGTTTCTATTTTTAAATAAGAAGAAGTTTGAATTTATGATATTCGAAATCATTGATGCTTTTAAATGTACATAGAAGCCGATTTCCCAAAGCGGTAACACGTCACATAGTCATAGCATGGCTATGTGAAAGAAGCAGGGGGCATTTCAAGATTTATGCTACACACTCCCGGCGGCTATTGAAAATTGAAGATGCATAAATTGAAATGGCATATCGGTATATATTTATATAAAATAAGAAAGAAAAAAAAAAACAACAAGAGGGGAGTTGGTTTTTTTTTTAACAAAGAAAAAGGGGGTATTCCTTCTTGGTTTATTACGGGTTCAGACCCTTCCTCTCATACAAGTTGGAACACAATATCGCACATGCGATCCACCAGGATCGCATGTGCGGCCGTTAGCGAGAGATAGCCCCGCTGGTACTGGGCAACGACGGACACCACGTCCGCCGGAATGGGCTTTGGCGTGGGAGCAAGGGCCGTACACGCCCACGCTATCTCGCCCAGAACTGCCTGAAGGTTTTCCTCCGTAGGCCGGGGAGGGCCCCAGAACTCTTCATCGGGGGAGTCATCCAGGTTGGCGTGGGCCTCTTCCTGGGCGTCCACCGGAACCTCCGGCGAGGTATCAGTGTGCGGGTTGTCCAGACAGGAACAGGCCTCCTCCTCGGAGTCCCAGAGCATCGAGCAGTCGTAGTGATGGGACTAGAAAAAAAAAAAAATTATTTATATAAATATATATAAGTAATAAAATTTTCGTCGATCAACCTATAAAACCCATTCACGGGCGTAAATGAAACTTACCATTTTCTTTCCTCTTTGCGGATAAACTATTGAACCGATGAAATTGAATATGGACACTGAATAAACACTCCCGACCGGTTAAGCATATTTATAGCCAAACCCAGCTAGTGACGATTGATGGTATCTCTTTCCTTTTGGGAAAGGACAGAATCATCATGCAGCGAGTTCTGCAACGGTGCACTTGTGCAACAGACGCGGTAACCCCATCGCTGCGTCGGTAACTTCATCGCTTTAACGCTACAGAAGACAACGAAAATAGGGCCAACAGGAAAACGCGACGAAGGAGGGTAAGAGGACACGGTTTTGGCTAGAACAGCATTAACGGAAATAAGAACGAAACCACGCAAATTGTTGATGTTGTCAGAACGACGCCAAACGATCCCCAGGTACCGTAGGAAGGGGGCGAACAAGTAGTGGGGAGGTGTGAAGTTTTTTTTTGTATTTTTTTTGCCTTACATAGGAACGAAAATAATTCGGTGGCATAACAAGTTGATGAACACATAGGAACGAAAATAATTCGGTGGCATAACAGTTGGCACAGGCCTATGGTCGCTATGGCGTCCGCGAAAAGAGATGGAAAACTATACACAACGTACCAAGGTGAGGCGATGATAGCCCAGGGCTGGGCGAATTACAGGGTTGACCTCGATTTCGGAAAACTGGGTAAGGAAATCGATACATTAGGGGTGGTCACCGGACTGTATCAGCAAACTTGCGAGATTCTTTACTCTAAAGTATGTGAAGGGCTAACAGAGAATATACACAATCAGTTAACTAAAATACGTGAACAGCATAGATTCCAGGCTGGATTCTTTACTCGCAGATTTACAAGGAGTGTATGGTCATATTTGGGAGCGATGGATACAGGCGACAGATCGCGGATTGACAAAGATATGGATAAGCTGCGAGGTAATGAGGAGCGGTTGAAACACAATCTCGATAGCGAGATTGGAGTCATAAACGCGTTATACGATCTTATAGCGAATGCATCTAAGAACGTTGATGGGAAGCTAGATCAAAATCGAGCCGCTTTCGAGGCAGCAAAGACTGAGTTGCAAAGGGGAATAGTGGATATAAACTTGCACAGGCAGAAGATGGGGATGGAGCAGGAGTTAGTGAGGCTCAATATGTGGATAATACAGCTACTAAATGATATACACCGGAGACAAGGGATTGCCCTGACGGCACTCATGGGACGAGAGTTAGCTCTGCAGGATCTGATGTTTTTAGTGGATCCGGAAGAGCTCTTAGCAAAGTTAGAGAACAGGGAGAGCACGCCCACTATGGAGGGAAAGATACCACGTCGGAGTGACGGGCGGATCGATCCAAAATTGTTCGGGATAATAACCCAACAGGCAACGGCTTCCAACACCGGAATGATTGAAATTCACTTGAAATTCCCTTTGGTAGAGGATCGGCGGTATGACATAATACATGGGCTAATCTCACAAAGGATTTTTCCACCAGCCTAGAGTGTTTCCCGGCCCTGCTGGAAAAACGCAACACGACCAACTGTCAAAGGAGGGTGCTGCGGGTAACTAGTGACGTATGGATGGAGACCCTCATTGCCAATGATTGGATGTACATGGCGCCACACGAGACGGAACTAAGTATGGAAGGCAAAGGCCGCCTGACGAAAACTAAAATAAAGGGTACAGGAATAGTACGGCTGCAACCGGGGATGGTCATACACACCAATAGTATCACCATTAAGTATAGGGAAGATCAGGGAGAGGGAGAAGAGAAGCTTTTACCCGACGGGGAGTTCGTTATCCCAAATTTTCCGAAGGGGATAACTTTGCCAAAAAATTTAGCAGCATTAAATATTTCGGCTGAGAGACACACGTTCCTTGATCAGAAGAAACTTTTTAATTTAGGCACCTTGGCGCGGGATCTCGAACATCAAAGAGCCAAATTAGATAACATAATATACGCGCCATTAGAAAACCCTTGGTTTACTGTGCCCGGTATCATGATCTTTTTGGCCGGAACGGTTTTTATAGGGTGTTGGTGCAAAAGTCGAGCCCAGTCACGGTCAGTGGAAATGACACTGCCAATCGTGCAAATTACAACCGGAACCGCGGAGCAGACGGATCCGGCGTTGACCATACAGGCCCAGCCCGCGGAGGAATCAAACGCTCCATTAAGAGAAGAAAACATCCGTATAGAGCCTCAGCACTATAGGGAGTCCACCACAAGGACAAGAGACTTGACTTCAGGAGAAGGGATACACAAGAAGGAGGCTAATAAAATCCCTGATACAATCGAAAAGGGGAAAACGGAGTTTTCACCACGGAAGGTGTGGTAGAAGGGGGCTGCATAAACTCTACTCTCACCTCACAGCACTCAAACAACAGTAAAGAAAAAAAAAGGGGGAAGGGGGAACTGTAAAAACAAGCGTAATTATGAACATAATGAAAGAAATTAAAATGAATGAATGCCGCGGTTAGAAAAAAAAAAAAAAAAAATATGGAGCCCAACAAGCCTAAAGAGAATAAATTGAGAACGTAACAAGGTTAGGAAAAAGAAAACGGCTTATGGAAACACAGTTAAAGAAAAGAAAAACGTAGAAAACGTATTAGGTAAAAGACGACGAGGGATGTGTTGTGGCCGTGTGAATACTTGTATTCCTCGGATTCCTAGGACCATAGATTGACCTAGGGCTGGGTTCAATTCCCAGTAGCCATTCGCCCGTTCGTAACGATGACGGTCAAACGAGAAGGTATGATGAAAGATAGGATACCGCGAGGAAAAATGCCGCGAAGAAAAGTAGTACTAATGAGAATTGAAAGGAAACACGTATTAAACAAAGTAAGATGCAAACGCGTTGCACAGTTAGGGACCCAATACTCTTCAAAGCCATTAGTAGAACTAGGGAAGATGGTCGTATTGAGAAACACGTCTTGTCGGATGTAGAATTTGAACGCGACAGCGTCATAACCAGTCCCATTTCGTGCAATAGGAAGCACCCCCATAGGATCGAAAAGGTGATCAGAAGTTATTAAACTAGGGGGAAAACCGAGACACCCACCTATAGGAAAATTCCGCTACGAATAGCGAAGGAGCAAAGATGCTCAATGCGCATGTAGGCACTGTTAGGGACATGGTAAACGGTAGAAGAGAAAACTCAAGCCAGCTATCCGGGTTCAAGCCCCGCTCTAACCAAATACGTCATGGAACGAAGGAGCCAAGGATACTCGAGATATATAGCGCAAAATATCAACAGGGAAAGCCCTTATATAGAAAATTCCGCTAAAAAAAAGCGAAGGAGCCAAAGATGCTCAGAATATTGTAACACGGACAGGGAAAACCAGGAGACCCTCATATAAGTAAATTTCCGCAAAGAAAGCGAAGGAGCCAGGGTGCTCAATGCATATGTATGCACTGTTAGGGACATGGTATACGGCAGTAAGAGAAACTCAAGCCAGCTAACCGGGTTCAAGCCCCGCTCTAACGAAGTACACCATGAAGCAAAGAGCCACAGGGCTTAGTTCATTAGGAACACTGATAGGGAAAACCAGAAGACACCCTCAGATGAGAAACTGCCGCTGAAAGGAAAGCGAAGATGCCGACGGGCATAGGAATTGTATTAATGGTGTGGGCAAACCAATAGACACCCACTTTTATGAAGGAAAGTTGTCACTGCTAACTAAGAAACGAAAGAGCAACGGTTGCTCCTACAGTCAGAAAATTGCGTTAGGGAAAATAATACTAACCATGGGGACACTAACCAACGGAGAAAGCTCCACTTATCAAATATGCGCATTAGGTTTAGAACAGCGACGAACAGAGCCAGGGGTACCTCAGCGACAACGCCGCAGCATCCACCGACGATTTTCAGCAGCAACCACAAGGGCAGGATCAACCGAAAGCTCAACGACGACTATCCCATGACGCTTCAATGAGGGATACTACAAGACGACACGACAACGCTAACGTCAGCCTAGGCCTGGGCAAGGACGCGAGCAGCGACGACAGACGATGTGCAATGATGAAGACGACCGCAATAACGACAGACAGGATGAACAATCTACAGGCAGCTTGAAGGATGACCCCGATGCAGCAGATGACAACTAGCATCGAATCAAAGCAGAGAAAGGTACCCCAGGTGCATCGCGAGAACGGTAATACGCTCCAATATTACCAGCAGACTAACCAGCTCCAGATTCGCCTCTTCAAGACGGATCTAGAGCTCAAGTAAGTGGGGGGGAATGAAGCGTCCCTCCGGCGTCCCTCAGCCCACCATTCACCCATTTCGCCTACACCTCATAATCATACGCCTGAATCGCCGCAATTCGCCTACAACCCCAGAAGACAACGCCTGAATCGCCGCAACGGGAACAGCGCATCGCAGCATAGGACGGCGCTTCAAATGTCGACCCAACGACGAAAAGCGCAGAGTCAGCTATAAGCCAGAACTGACCTACATTCACCAGGCTGACCCACTTACGGTGCAAGCCGACACTTCATGCGCGACCGCCCCGTACGGGCGAGCAACAACACCAACACCAACTGACGTCACTTTGGTTGCATCAACACGCAAGGGCCAACACCCTTGGTACAGGCGAGACGGCGAACACTTCGGCAGGGGGGAAAATATCGTACGTGACTTAAGTCACAAACATCCGCCATGAAGGAAGAACAACGCAGCATGGAAAAACACCGGACGATCGTTCGATATCAGCAATGACCGATAATGAGGACGATTTGGACTTAAGTCGTAAACATCCGCTCAGGATGAAAAACAATCGAACGCGCACCCGACAAAGCTAATGACCGAAAAGCGATCACGATCGAAAGCGAGTTGCGAAAACAAGTGTCGCAAACCAACAGGAGTGAACGAGATCAATCGTGAATCGGCCCGGGGAAAAGGCGCCCGGCAACGAAGCAGCGATCAATGCGAGAACGGCACAGCGACAGCAGAGGCGAGGGAATGGTCAGGCTGTAGGGAGAGGGCGTCACAAACTAACCTAGATTAATTTAGTTATAAATATTACTTGGTTGTAATAAACCAAGGGTGATCTGTTTGCTACACTCAAAGGAACAACATCGTGTCCGTGTTTTCTTCGAGTCGTCCGTCCTGGGAAGAGCCGTCCGCTGACAATTATCCGCCATCGACAGGATAGAATCGTGTTTGGCCACGATAAGGAAGCCATTTCTGACAAGGTGACAGTAGGTATTAACTCTAATTCTAGGAACTGAGGCCGTCAGCCAAAGGGCGGTAACTTCACATGAAGATCGCAATTCAAGACGTGCTATTCGTTCCAGATCTATCTATAAATCTGATGTCACTGCAGAAATTGGAATCAAAGGGGCTGAAAGTAGTATTTGAAAAAGGTAAAGTTGAAGTGCAAAACAAAAATGGTGAAACAATAATGACAGGCGAAAAGAAGAATAAATTATACAAAGTGAATATAAACGTACCGTCGATTTGTGCTAAAGCTGCAACAATTACAAACCATTTCGAACTGTGGCATCATAGATATGGACATATTGGTAATCAGAATTTAAAGATGTTGATCGTAAAACGTATGGTACATGGACTAGACACCATAAATGATACATCAAACAATCACAGTGAAAAATTTTGTCATGCTTGTGTTCGTGGCAAAGCACCACGAAAGCCATTCAAAAGCAGGAAGGAAAAACGTGCTACCAGACCGATCGAAATAATACACAGTGATGTTTGTGGACCTATTTCCCCACAGACATGGGATGGTCATAATTATTTTGTAACTTTCACTGATGATTATACTCATTTGTCTGCTGCATTTCTTATAAAATCTAAAAGTGAAGTGTTGGACCGTTTCAAAGAATACGAAGCTATGTGTACGGCACATTTTGGAACCAAGATCGAAAAACTTATTTGTGACAACGGTACAGAATATATGAACACAGCTTTCAAATCGTTTTGTCGACAAAAAGGTATAATCCTACATCCCTCTTTCATCAGCCCTTTTCCCTTTTCATCCCTTTCCCTCATCAGTTAGACGATAAGAATGAGCGAGCAATTTTTGTTGGATATGCCCCGAATGGGTATCGCGTTTTTAAAGACAATAAAATATGCATCTCACGTGTAGTGCAATTCAATGAAGAAAACCTTCCGTTTAGTGATATCAATGAACAATCGCATATTGATACGGACACTGATTTTATGATATGTCCAACCGAAAACAGGATGAATCCAGAAAATGTAGAAGAAAGTGAAAATGAACTCGATGAAGAAGTGCTACGCAGTGATGATGTTACCAGTGAAACAGATTATTCTTCAGCGAATGATTCAACAGCTTCAGCAGGGGATGAAGATGTTGTAATTGAAAGTAAAGAGACAAAAAGTGTTCGAGAAAGACAACCACCAATTTGGATGAAAGACTATGAAGGAAGTTACAATGCATGGGCATTATCAGCGATGAATTACGTGGAAAATTTCCCAGCCTCATTAGAATTAATGAAGAACCGCGAGGACTGGGATAAATTGGATCAGGCCGTAAGGAATGAGCTAAAATCACATGAAGACAATCGTACATGGAATTTGTGTCCAAAGCCATTAAACAAACGGGTGATTACTTGCAAATGGGTTTTTTAAAATAAAGAAAGGGATTGATGATGAATCAGACAAATACAAAGCAAGGTTAGTCGCAAGAGGTTTTTCCCAAAAATACGGATACGATTATGAGGAAACTTACGCACCCGTAGCGAAGCTGGACACTATTCGGACTTTATTAGCTATAGCAAATCAAAAACGGTTATTAGTTCATCAATTAGACGTTAAGACAGCATTTCTGAATGGAAAGTTAAATGAGGAAATTTATATGTATCCACCCGACGGGCTTAACGTAACAGATCCAAACCTTGTTTGTCGGCTAAACAAATCGTTATATGGTTTAAGACAAGCGTCCAGAGCATGGAATAAAAGATTTGACGAGTTCGTTACAAACATAAATTTTAAAAGTAGTGAAAATGATCATTGTTTGTACATTAAAATCGACAAAGGAGATTTGATTCATATTTTATTATACGTTGACGACATTTTGATTGTTGGAAAAAGGCTAGAGGAGATTAATATCATAAAAGCTTGTCTTAAACAAGAGTTCTGTGTTTCTGATATGGGAGAAATAAAAGTTTTTTTAGGAATGCATGTTGAAAGGAATATAAAGCAACGAACTATGTTAATTACACAAAAATATTATGTAGAAAAACTATTATCTAGATTTGGTATGGAAGATTGCAAGCCAGTCCTAACACCGATTGAATGCCACTTAAAACTATTAAAAGGTACAGAGAAGGATAGAACAGAGAAACCATATAGAGAACTGGTGGGATGTATCGCATACTTGGCTCACACATCGCGACCAGATTTGTGTGCTGCGATTAATTTCTTTAGTCAATTACAAAACTGTCCTACAGATGAACATTGGAAATATCTTAAAAGAATTCTGAGATATTTGAAAGGAACAATGAATATAGGTTTGGAATATGTAGGAAACGACTCTAACAGCGAATTAGAAATATTTTGCGATGCTGATTGGGGCAACAATATTAATGATCGAAAATCAATAAGTGGGTATATTGTGCGTGTTTATGGTGCAACTGTTTCCTGGATGACAAGAAAACAATCAACAGTAGCGTTATTATCTACGGAAGCAGAGTTGATAGCATTTTGTACAGCAACTACAGAGGCAGCATGGCTGAGAAGATTGTTGAAAGATCTTGACGTAAACGTATCTGGATCAGTAACAATATTTGAAGATAATCAATCCTGTCTGCAACTAGCGGAAGGAAAAGTAGAGAGCAAACGCATGAAACACATAGATATTAAATACAATTATATTCAAGAGAAAATTCAGGCTGGTCACATTAAGGCTGTATATGTGCCATCCAAATTGCAATTAGCAGACATTATGACAAAAGGATTACCAGTATCAGAATTTAAACAATTATCAGAAAAGATAGGACTTAGAGGTTAATACTTTGAGCAGGGGTGTTGAGATATATATATAGAACAAAGTATACACCTTAATTATAGAAACCTTGACAATGACATGTGTCATATGTATTTCAATAAAACTTCACTTCTCTCTTGGCTCTCGAGCAGAACGGTTGACTATTCATTGCGTTTACAACAGAATCGAAGGAGCTTACGGACGGCGACTCTAACTTTGCCCATACAACAGCGGTCGTTTGCATGACAACGTTAGAAGAATCGATCGAGCGGTTCTGGAAATCAGAGGAACTATGGGTTAACGATGGCTACTCACCCGACGAACGCCATTGTGAGGCAATCTACAAAAGTACTACGCAGCGGGATCCATCGGGTCGGTACATACCCAGCGAGACCAACGCCTAAAGCTTGTACCAACAGGTCAAAATTATGCGCCCTGTGAGCCTTATTTCTCACCTATTCGTCGAGTAAGCGCAGCTCTTGACACTTTCACGCAGTTGACAAGTTGGTCTGTTCGCGTGCGGTCACGTTAGTGAGCATCGGAATCAAATCAGTAAATTTGGCTGAAATATCGAGCAAGTGGTGTGAGAAAAGTACACACGAGTGATTGTTTATCGTATTTTAGCCTGTAGGAAACTGCGGAACATGTTTTGTTTGTCCTACTACTGCACACGGTGTGTGTTTGTTGTCTCAAGATAGGCGTTTTCTTGTGGCTCAGAACATCACCAAAACCACTTCGGACAGCCAAAAACCGCATGAAATCAGTGTAGGTCGTGTCAGGGGCCAACCTAATTGTGAAAATCGTGCGTGAATCGGTAAAAAACAGCCAGAGAAAACCGAAAAACTGTTCGTGAAAAACGCGTGTATCGGTGCCGTCAAACAACCGAGCCCAGGTACCAAAAAAATTTGAAAAATTTACATTTGATTTCGCCTGACATCGCGCTCACGGGACGGGAAGCTTGCACATTTAAACTTTTTGCGCCCGATTTACTGTTTTAGGCCGTTGTGCGGTTTAGGCTCTGTGATGATACATTCTGTTGTGGTTTAAACGTTAACACACTTTTATTGTAAAGAACGAACTAGTTTTTTTTGTAGGCCAGCTACCTGGCCCGATATAATTCTTTGGACACTTTAATTTACTTAACACAGAAAATTATTTTTTAATTCAAACCGATTGGGATTTATTCAATTTAAGCTTTTAATTTAAGCCCGGCAAAGCTTTAGTTCATTAGGCTTCATGCGTTAGGAACAGTGTTTTCGTCGTCAGATTGCGGAGCTGATGTTTTTGACATTCCTGTGAATTTTTATGAATGTCCATAGTGCAACCCGCCAAGAGACGGAAGCATACACGCCCGGCCAAGAAGCAGCCCACTCGCTTATTGCCAAGCGAGTAACTGGATACCAATATGTTGGGGAACAGGAACAACAGGAAAGGAACACGGGATAACGGAACAATTTTCGTTCCATGATTCAAATTGGTGATCAAATGTAAAATTGCATTTGCAACCGAAACGATGAAAAATTCTAAAATCCTCTCATATTGCATACGCTCTCCGGCTGGGAATATAATACACAGTTTTCTCGAATACTTTCAAGCGACCGCACAAAACAATTATTGACAGTATCAACCTAGCTTCGATCAGCTTCTTTTTTTACTAAGGTTTCAAAAACCATTGAGCACTCGCTTGCATCGCTGTTTCAACTCGAACGCTCTCTCCAATATATTTATTTATTAATATATTATTCGAATTAATAAATTAATATATTAATCTAAGAAAAGAAATTAAAATCAAATTGTACGGCACCTCACAGAACGGCACGACAGTACACAGAATAAAGCATTTAAATACCCACCCGGTCTCCTACGATAGATCGGACACCAAGAACATGCAGACAAACAGCAACAACAACAGCAGAGTGTGCGAGCAGAGTGTTTCGAGCGTCAATCATTTGCGGGAGTGCGAGTGAAGCAATAAACATGTGCGAGCGAGCAACAGCGATTGTGGGTTGGAACTGCAGCAAAAACAAAAACAGCTCACAGTGGGTTATAACGATCGTAAGCGAGACGGCAGTCGTAACAGAGCGAGAGGCAGGTATGAACGATCGAGAGTTCTTCCCTGAGTTGGTACAGATCAAGTTATTTCTCGCTTACTCCAATGTGTTGGTAAAGGCACGATGACGAACCTCGCACTCGCTTGCATCGCTGTCTGACTTCAAACGCGCTCATGTGTTGTCCCGCTCTATCTAATGTAATGGTACAGACTCAGCGATTTCTCGCTTACGACAACGTTTTGAACGTGATACCAACGACGACAAACGACGACAAACGACGACAGTTTGTATTATAATGTATAGGAGATTACACATTATAACACACTAAAACGCAGAGACGAAAAACGGCACGTCTACCCGGATCGGCGGTCGGATACAGAAGACGCGAACTCCCGTGACCTCAGGCGTCGGGTCATACTTGATGATCGTCGGATCGATCGTGCTCGGGCACTCTTCAATCCTCGCTGTGCGGCATCACTCAATGATGATCGCTCATCATTGCGAGCCCAAGGATAGGGCAACCAGGTTGCCGTTATCGCCCATAACATCTCCCCCCTTTTAATACAGCAGGTACTGGTCGAACCGACGCGGTGCTTTTTTATCTCTAAAGGAGCGGCGTGGTGGTGGTACCGGCTGTGCTTCCATCTCGTGCGTCTCTCGAGGGATGCGGTTGCTTATAGGAGATACTGAAGACGATGACGCTGGCACGATCTCATACGCTGACGATTGGGACGTAGATGATGACGATGGCTGCTGTTCGGACAATGACGATGACTGCTGCTTGGACGATGACGATGACTGCTGTTTGGACGATGACGATGACTGCTGTTTTGACGATGACGATGGACCAGATGTAGATGATGGCGGTGATGATGTTAGATTGAGCGGCAAAATACGCTGATTAGGTGTATGCTGCTCATTATAATTCCGTCGTCGAAGCTGGTTTACATGGCTCCGTATTATTCTCCGATCATCAGTCATAACGCGATACATTACGCTTCCACATTTACCAAGGATCTTTCCTGGCTTCCATTTCCATCCGTTTCGCGAGTAAACCTTGGCAAAAACAGAATCGTTTGGGACAAAAATACGTCGTTGTTCACTATCGATCTCTCTATCGTGTTTAGGAGTTGGTCGAATCAGCTCTAAACATGTACGAATCTGTCTTCCGAACATTATCGTTGCTGGCGCTTTACTATTTGGTGCTTGTGGGTTTGGCGTGGCCCGATATGTTTGGAGGAATATTTCAAGTGCATCCTCAATGGTAGTTCCATCGCTAGAGATTTTGCCTATCGCGCGTTTGAACGTATCTACGAAACGTTCAGCTTGCCCGTTAGATTGCGGGTGGAACGGGGCGGATGTGAGATGCTCAATCCCGTTGCATGTACAAAACTCCTCAAATTCTGCACTTGTAAATTGACGACCATTATCGCTGACTAGGGTAACTGGCATACCATAACGTGCAAACATTCTTCTCAGGATACGTATGGTCGCTGTCGACGTTGTGCTGACAGTCCTTATAATCTCAGGCCATTTTGAGAAGGCGTCGACTGCAATCAAGAAGGAGTAACCGTCTATGGGGCCAGCATAATCAACATGGACGCGTTGCCATGGTGTGGTTACTTCGGGCCATGGTACTGGACTAGAACGTGGTGTTGACTTAGCTGCCAATGAACAGGTGTTGCAGGTTGCTACAAGCTCCGCGATTTCTTTATCAAGCATTGGCCAGTAAACGTAGCTTCTCGCTAATGATTTCATGCGTTGTACGCCTGGATGGCCATGGTGTAATTGGCGTAAGCATCGTTGCCGGAGAGCACTTGGTATAACAACTCTCTCCCCGAACAAAAGACAGCCTCCCACTTCACATAATGCATCCTTCCTGGCGTAGAAACATGCCAGTTCGCCGTTAAACGCATTGTCGCGTGACCATCCTTCGCGTACATTCTGCAATACTCTACGCATGGTTTTGTCGGATTTCGTTGCAGTTTCCACATCTCTTGAGTTTAGGGCAAATGCTTCGAGGGAGCTTACGACGACTGATTGCATGTCCTTTTCCAGATTAATACTGGCTATTATGTACTCTTGTTCTGGTTTGTCGTGGTTTTTAATCAGTCGTGAAAGCACATCAGCGTTCCCAAAATGTGTGGTAGGTATATACTGTATTTCAAAATTATACAACTGCAAAGTTAGCGCAAATCTTTGCAGTCGGTTAGCAGTATATACCGGGATGCCCTTCTTGCTTCCGAAAATTCTTAGCAGTGGTTTGTGATCCGTTTGAAGGATGAAATGACGCCCATACACATACTTATGAAACTTGGTCACAGCGAAAACTATAGCCAGGCCCTCTCGATCTATTTGACTATAGTTTTTTTCGGCCTTCGTGAGAGCACGGGATGCATGTTGCACAACCTTATAAGATCCATCGGGGAACTTATGGCTTATGGTTGCGCCTAATCCGATGGATGATGCATCGGCAGATATGACGATTTCAAGCTTTGGATCGTAGTGCGTCAAGAGCAGTTCGGAGGCTAGTAACGTTTTGAACTGCTCGAAGGCCTTTTGACACTCTGGGGACCACTTGAAAACGTTTCCTTCCTTTAATAGGTTATCCAAAGGATAACGAAGCCTGCGCATGTTAGGAATGAATCTTCCGTAGAAATTAATGGCGCCTAGGAACGAACGTACGCCACTAACGTCGGTTGGCGCGGGAAGATCTCTTATGGCGGCTATTTTGGCAGGGTCTGGACGGATACCGTGATTGTCGACTATATGCCCAAGATAGCGTACCTGGTGTTTGTTGAACGAACACTTGTCCGGGCGAATAGTGAAACCGAATTCTTGAATGCGCCTCAGGGTCTCATTTAGTGTATCGTCGTGTTCCTTCTGTGTTCGTCCTCCAATGATAACATCGTCCATGTAGCTTGAGACACGTTCCATTCCAGCAAGCATTTGGTCCATGAGTTGCTGGAATGCACCTGGTGCTATTTTAATCCCTGGTGGCAGGCGATTATACAGGTACAACCCCTTGTGTGTGTTAATAGTGAGCAAGCGACGACTTTGCTCAGCGATGGGGACCTGCAAAAAAGCATCGGATAAGTCAATTTGACTAAAAATCGTTGAGTTACCCAGCCTTGCGAAGATGTCCTGTGGCAGCGGTAGCGGGTAATCATGAGGATGTCGGATGTGAGGCCTGTCGAATAGTCGCCGCAGATCCTTATTTGACCATTCGACTTCCGCACGACTACAATCGGGGCTGCCCACTCGGAGTGCTGGACTGGAGTGATGATGTTGAGACGCTGGAGTCTTTCCAGTTCGGTGTCCACTGCATCGCGCATGGCGTAAGCCACTGGTCGTTTCGGGCAGGAATTAGGACGGTAGTCCGGCTTTAGCTTTAGCGTAATCTCAGTTTTCACGCAAAAACCCATGGTTGGTTTAAACAGGTTTGAAAATTTTCGCACTATTCCCTCTGGAACGCTCGTTGCACTGGCAATTTTGTTACACAGCTGGTCGATAGGGACGGACCATAAGGAAAACGATTCTGCTAGGTCGATTCCCAGCAAGGCTAACTCTGCTTCTGCTACGAAAATTACAGCTTGCTTCTTCTGCTCGTTAATTTCAACCGTTGCTCGAAATTCGCCAGCAATTTCGAGTTTGTTACCGGACGCTGATCTTGCAGTTACGGATGGTGGTGTTAGTCGAGGTCTTCCGATGCGCTTCCAAAGCTGACGACTAATCACAGTGATGTCTGATGCAGTATCCGGTTGGAGCCGAATTTGGATGCCGTTAATCGTACACGATAAAAACTTCCTTCGGTGACGTAGACTGTTCACGTTGACAGTGATACTGCGCATGTTGGCTCGTCTCGGGAGATACTTTTTCCGATGGTGCTGCTTCCTGCTCCTTTGCTGCTTACAAAACCCTTCGCGATGGCCGACCGATCCGCATTGTGTGCACGTGTGCGTCTTGAACGTGCATTCGCGAGTCCAATGCAGGGATCCACATAACCAGCATGGTCGGCTGGGTTTGTCTGCACGCTTCTCGTTGGTGTGATGAGACGGGCGGTGTGGTCGATTTTTTTTTTTTTTTTTTTTTGTTGAAGAAGTGGAAATCCTCATGGACACCGGTTCCCCTCTTGACATGGGTCCTCGGTAGTGCCGGACTTGTACCGGCTAAAAAACACTCCGACGTCAGACGGCTCCCTGATCCCGTTCGGAACTGTGTTTGTTAATAATCCAACAAACGGGGGGATTAATTGCCTTTGTCCTTTGGGACGCTGCACTATGGTGAACGATTCTGATGTCCACCCTGCAATTTAACGTCAAGATATTGGGTACACGGTGTTGTGCCATGCCCCGTAATTGGCGCTTCATAGCGACTTTGTTCGTCACTGCTTGGTCCGACGGTCACTGCAACGCTGGCACCGCTGCTGCTGCTTCTGCTGCCCGTTGACGCGCCAGGTTTTGCTGTTCGCGGAGCCACGACCGTCGCAGCGTCTCCACTATCTCCACGGCTGCTGCTCTCACCCCATTCCATGCCTCCGTGCCCGAGAGCATGGTCGTAACCAGGCTATCCGGCGTAAGAGCATTCCCCTGGGCGTCCTTTAGGTGCAGCGCCCTCGGGGTGGCGAACAGCGGGCACTCGAACAATGCGTGATTCACCGTGCCTACTCGCCTAGGGCAGGAGTGACACTTTGCGTCCGGTCGTAAAGTTTTCACGTGCAAATATTCCTTAAAGAATCCGTGCCCAGTAAGGATCTGCGAGAGGTAGAAATCTACCTCCCCGTGGTGACGGTTATACCACGGCTCAAGCTCTGGTATGAGCTGGTATGTCCATCTCACGTACCTGCTCGCCGCGTGGTGATTGGCAAGGTAATGCCACTGCTCCTGCAGCTTGCGCATGGTGATCACGCGTTCCTCCTTCCGAATCACGGCCGGCGTGGTCGCGTCGCGCCGCTTCCGTTGGTCGCATCGAAGGTCCTCGTCGAGCAAAAGTTCAACGGGAACGACGCCCGCAACGACACAGGCAACCTCGAACTTCACTGTTCGAAACGAGCTTGCTATTCTGATCGCCGATAGCCGCTGCAGTCTCCTGAAGCTCCGCTGCAAGTATTGGCGGGACGCTGCCTCGCCAGCAAACACCGGTGCTGCGTAGCGTAACACGGAGTTTGTGACGCTGGCGATCACTCTACGCTTGCTGCTCCGTGGTCCTCTGTGGTCACTACGAACTACGGAAACTACGTTGAACGGAAAGAACTTGTTCACTGCGGTCGCGTTCAATCATTGCACTATCCTGACGCAAATTTGTCATGCGTTGACATTCTGCGGAAAGTTGGTCAAGGGTTACTGCATGATTCTCCTCGATACGATGTAACAGCCGCGTGCGAAACTCAATGTCTTCCTCGTCCTTCATACCGCAAACGAACACTAAACATTTTAGTTGTTCTTCGGTCAGCTTTCCCAACTCGAAATCTACGATGCCACGGTTCACCCGACACGCGAAAGTGACGAAATCCTCACTACGTAGTTTGGTTAACTTCAAGCACTTAAACCGTCTGTGGAGCAAGGATTCCTTCGTGCCGAATAAGGTGGTCAACTTGGCAACCGTTTCTTGCAGTGAGAAATCACGCGGATGGTTTGGGAGAATAAAGCTCGTGTACCGGTCGTGTTCTGGTGTTCCCAATTTTCTCATCATTAAGCGTACTTTTGCCTCGTCTTTCAACCGTGCAGCGTCCTTCTGGAACAGGTCTTCGTACCTTGCATACCAGGCAGCGAACGTCATGCCGGTCTCAGCATCGTATCTGAACATCGTAATCTATCTTTCTTATTATTTTTATTACATTTACTTAGATTATTACTTCCACCATCGATTATATCTAAAACAAATCAGAACGCACTTCTCCGCACAACAACACTTCGAGACTTATTATGCTAGTGCGCAGATTGACATGTTTTGACACGCATATTGACAATTGTATCGACTTATGCACTATGTGCTAGCTGCGCAGAAGTTTGGTCAAAAACTATTTACGAGCAATGAGACGGTAATATAACGAGACTGAATAATTATTGCAACAACCATTTGCTGCGATAAACAATAAGTTTCCCAGAAGTACAAACTTAATAAACAAGTCGTACTTTTGCACTTCTTAAACCATAAGACAGCAAATTTTGTTGTGATATGATGGAAATTGATGTGTACTCGACAAGAACTTCAGTGCGACTGACTTTATTTCGGTATCGACACTCTTATATATACAGACCCCACACAATCGTATAGATTCGAAGTAAATTAGTTCAGTTACTTGAATTGGGAACTCAACACCCCCGCACAATTCGAGAATCCTAACTAATTTGTTCCCTCTCCAATCCTATCATTTTACAGAAACCTTTGAAGAGGTTTGGCGTTAAACCCTTTGTCATAATATCGGCTTGTTGCATGGACGACGGCTTGTACAATATTTCTATTCGCTTTTGTTGTACTAACTCTCTAACAAAATGATATTTCGTGTCAACATGCTTAAGCCGCTTTACATCTTTAGAATTCTCTGCTACACAAATAGTTGACTGGTTATCCTCATACATAGGTATTGGTTCAGTTATGGGTAACCACAGATCTTCCAACAAACGTAACACCCAAACAGTGTGACATGCTGCTGTGCATAAGGCATTCAATTCCGCTTCTGTTGATGACAATGCTACGCTTTGCTGCTTTCTTGTTGACCAACCAACAGTGTTTCCGAAAAACTTAACGATAAATCCTGATATTGAACGGCGATCGGAAACATCGTTTGCCCAGTCTGCATCACAATACATTTGCAATATTGGCTCTTTCTTATCAGCTTTGTATACCATCCTAACATTCAAACTACCCTTTATATACCTTAAAATTCGTTTTAAGTGAATCCAATGTTCTTCGTTGGGACATGATTGAAACTGACTAAAGAAATTTACTGCTGCTGAGATATCTGGCCTAGTCGTTACTGACGCATAAGTAAGACATCCGATGAGCTCACGATATGGTTTGGATGTTATCTCTGTTTCTTTACCTTTACTTAACTTCAATCGGTTTTCCATGGGGGTTGAAATCGGTTTGCATTCAGTCATATTGAATCACTTTAACAGTTGTTGGGTTTGCTTTTACAATTATTTGCAACTTTATTCACTCTTGTTCCAAATTAAAAAATGTCCTTTCAGCAACCCAACTTAGTACGAAAAAGAGCTGCTGGCGCCGAAAGTTCTCTATTTATAATCTCAAGCAAAATTCTTCTCTCAACCTCGTTCTCTAATTATTTAACCTATCTATCGTTCCTGCGACCGGAATCGCGACTGCTCGACTCGACGATCGCTCGTAAACCCGTTTGTTTACATTCTCCCCTCCCAGTCCAGTGACCCATCACTTGACTTACATTCTCGCGATCGTTGCCACATGTTTTCCTAATTTCTCCTAATCTTCACGTCTAGTACTGCTAATTTTGTAGCTGGCCTTTCTAACAATCCCGTCGTTGTTCTAACTGTCGCTCGCCTTACTTGTCCATCGTTTGCCTTTACTACTTTCACTACTCGTCCCATCGGCCACGCATTTCTCGGTAAGTCCCCGTCGACGATAACTACGACGTCGCCCTCTTCGATCGGCTTCACCGGCGTGCACCACTTCGCCCTACGGGTTAGGGTCGGTAGGTACTCTATAATCCATTTCTTCCAAAAAATATCTGCTAATGCTTGCGAGGCTTTCCAGGACATCTTTAATGTTGCTGCGCTGTCATCGAACCCGACTCTGAGCGGTTCTCCGTTTGCCGTACCTAGTAAGAAATGATTTGGCGTTAAAGGTGGCTCAAACTCATCGTCTAACGGGACCTGTGTAAGCGGACGAGAATTTAGTATCAGCTGAATTTCTCGAAATGTTGTCAGAAGCACCTCGTCGGTCGGCAGGCGGGGAAGTTTCATCTCACCCATCACCTTCTTAACCGACTTTATCAGGCGCTCCCAACACCCTCCGAAATGAGGCGCGCCCGGCGGATTGAATTTCCAGGTGAGGGTCGATGAAGTGAATTCTTCTGCTAAACGTTTCTCGTTGACTTCCTTCCAGGCATCACACAGTTCTCGAGAGGCACCCACGAAGTTGGTGCCGCAATCGCTGAGAAATTCAACCGGTGTGCCCTGTACGGCGATGAATCGTTGTATCGCAAGAATGCAGGACGATGTGTTGAGCGAGTGCGCGACCTCGAGGTGGATGGCTCGTATGGTCAAACAGGTAAATAGAACTCCCCACCGTTTCTCTACCCGTCGACCGACAGCAACCGATATCGGCCCAAAATAATCCACGCCGGTGTAAGTAAATGGTCGCTGGTAAGCTGCTAGGCGTTCCATCGGTAAATTAGCCATCATTGGGGGTGCTGGGCGTGCGTCGCGATTTTTGCAGTGTTGGCAAGTTCTTCGGGCACGGTTATATTCCGATCGTAGCTTCGGTATGTAGAACCGCAACCGGACCGCGTTAAGTGTCGTATTGTGTCCCAAGTGTCGATAGCGGCGATGAAAGTTGGCCAGTAGAAGCTGCGTCACGTGATGGCCTCTCGGAAGAATGATAGGACGTCTTGTTCCTTCATCGACCCACGGGCATTTGCTTAAACGTCCTCGCGACCTTAGTACACCGTTTTCATCGAGTTCCGGTGCCAGCTTGTGTAGGGCGCTTCTTTTATCGACAGCCGGCTTCCAAGGATGCTCTTGTTGACTTACCGCCTCCAGTTCGGTTATCTCTTTGCAGAATACTTCTCGTTGCACTAACCGGAATATGACGATCTCCGCGCGTGCTAACTCTCGCTGTGTTAACGCACCTGTTAAGGAGGCACTGCGTTTCGAAATTATGAATGAAGTAAACCGCATCACATAAGCCACCACGAGTACTGTACTTCTCCACGTGCTTAGGCGTTCAAACTCGAGCCATGGCTTCGCCGAAACGGAGTGGTGCAGCAGATTATGGCGAATCTCTTCTGACGTCTCCTCAGAAGTGCATTCAGATGCAGGCCATTCGTCTTCCGACTGCCAGATAAAGTCTGGCCCCCGGAACCATCGGCTCGACGGATCCATTGTTGGCGCCTTTTGCCACTTGGTGCCTTCATCCGCCACGTTCATCTTCGTAGACAGCCACCGCCATTGCTTCGAGTTCGTCAATTCGAGCAACTCGCCTACTCTAACTGCTACGAACTGACTGTATCTTCGGTGATCGGAGTTCAGCCAGCATATGACGTCCCGTGAGTCAGTCCAGAAAAAGGAGTCCGTTACTGTAAGCCGATGCGAACTACATATGGTGGTGGCGAATCTGGCTCCAATCACAGCCGCCTGTAGCTCCATTCGAGGAATGGACACGTACTTTAATGACGCTACTCGCGTCTTGGACCCGACCAGCGCGCACTCAATCGTGTCGTCCTCTTCGAAGCGCAGGTATATCACTGCCGCCATCCCACTCTCGCTGGCATCGCAGAATACATGTAACTGTACTTTCTTCGCCGTGACAGAAGTGATTTGTCGATAGCACCGCGGAACTCTCACCTGTAAAACCGTGGGGAGCCTCATCACCCAGTTCAACCATTTATCCGCTAATCGTCCATCGAGTTGCTCATCCCAATCGATGCCAGCTCTCCAAACTTCTTGTAGCAGGATCTTCACGTACATCAAAAAATTACCGATGAGACCTAGCGGATCGTACATAGTCATCTGCGTACGCAGGACTTCACGTTTTGTCGGCATCTTCTCTCCACTCAATAAGCCGACATCATGTTTTGGCGAGAGTCTAAACGTAAACTCGTCGGCGGCCGTATTCCACCACATGCCGAGGATTTTTTCCACTCCGGACTCTGAACCTAAGTTCACGTCTCCCTCTACCGGCGACGCTCTTAGATGTTCCATTACGACTCGTGAGTTGGAGATCCAGTTACGGATCTCGAAGCCTCCTTCTGCGTGAATATAACGTACTTCCTCTGCTAGTTTTATCGCGTCCTGTACCGTCTGAGTGCTAGCAAGGAGATCATCCACGTAGTGTTCATTGCGGATGCACTCGACGGCTCGGGGATAGCTCTTAGCGAATCTTTCGGCGTTTCGGTTCTTTACAAATTGCGCACTGCTTGGAGAGCACGTTGCTCCAAACGTCATCACAGCCACGGCGTACACGCTCGGGCCTTGATCATTCCTCTCCTGTTCATTCCAGAAAAACATTTGCGATCGCTGATCCTCCGCCTTCATGCCGACTTGGTAAAACATTTCCTTTATGTCTCCGACAATCGCCACCCGATGCTCCCGAAACTTGAATAATACGGATAGGAGGCCCGCCAGCAGGTCCGGGCCAGAAAGCAGGAAAGAGTTCAAACTCACGCCGTTCGCCTTCGCAGCCGCATCAAAGACAATCCTCACTTTCCCTGGCTTGTTTACGTTAAAAACCGGGAAGATCGGTAAGTACCAATCTCTCGGCCCTTTCTTTGCCGTCTCCTCAGGTGACATTCGTCTGATGTACCCTCGATGCTCATATCCCTTCATCGTCTCTTTTACTGCTGACGCTAATGCTGCATCTTTACTCATTCTTTTCCGTAGGCAGGCGTAACGCTTGAGTGCCATGGACTTTGAACATGGTAACTGCACATCATCGAATCGCCATAAGAGACCAGTCTCGAAACGCCCATCTTTCAGCTTCGTTTCGACGGACAGGATAGCTAGTGCTCGCTCGTCGTCCTTCGAAAGGATAGGAACCTGTGCTTTGCTGATTCCCAGTGACTCGAAGGCAAAATGTTCCTGCACAAGGGCGTTCAGCGCTTTCTCACCATTCTGGGTACACTCGCAAATGTGGAAGCTGTGCGAAAGATCGTGACTGGTTGCTCTGGTGTTTGTTCCGTCGGTGCACGGCCCATACAGTATCCACCCTAGTGGGGTTTTGACGGCAATCGGTTCGTGTTCTCCGCCCTCCTCGTATTGTTGCGGGTGAACGAGGCGATAATTGTCAACCCCAATGATGATGCGCGGCCTCACAGCCTTGTACGATCGGATCGGAATATCTCGCAGATGTGTATAACGCGCGGCTAGTACCGATGCGTTTACGGATTGGGCCGGTAATGACAGGCTACGCAGCGTATGAGCCTTGGCGATTCTATGCATTTTTGTACCACCAACTGCTGATATCTTCAATGACAGCATCAGCGAATCACTCTCGTCTTTGGTTGTATTCCCCGTCCATTTCAGGCATAACGGGTGCGGTTTTCCTTCCAGCTCCAAGTCATCGGCTAAGCTTCTTTCGACGAAGGTGCTCGTCGACCCACTGTCTAAAAATGCAAACGTTTGCACCACCTTGTTCTTTCCGTAGACGGTGACCGGCACATATTTCAACAATACATTGGGTGTACTCACCGAGTGGGTGTGGACGGATGCAATATTCGGCCTTCTGGAGTCCCGATATCTCATATCGTCGTGAAGGAGCGGATGGTGGAAGAAGCCGCATCCATTCTTACCACAAGGCTGAGATATTCGGCACCTTGACCCGTGCGCTGTCAGGCATTTCCGGCAAAACCCGAGTCGCCGAATCGAGTTCCACCTCTCTTGCGATGTCTGATCCAGAAACTGCTTACACGTTTCCAGTGTACTGCAACTACCCTCACACATACGACAGCCCGAAACCCGTGTGGACGAGGCCGTCGCGTGATCTTCAGTTTGATGCATGTTGAGGTAATGCCGCGGCTTCTCTCTTCTCATCTCATAATCTTTCCTCTCCGTTCTAGCGGCGCTGATCGACGGTAAAGATACTAGAGTGGCCGCGCGCAACAACTCGTCCATCCAGGTACCGAATTCCGCCAGCGTGACCCATTCCATGGGTAGTCGGTGTCGCGCCCAATCCAACCGCAACGTGTCCGGAAGTTTTTCTGTCAGCTCATACAGCAGCGTCGCATCACACATATACGCGTGCACCCCTGTCGCGGTGATCGTCGCACACATGTCCTGGACCGCTACACCGAAGTTGACCAACGTCTCCATTCTTTCGAGTCGTGGCGCTGGCATCCGCCTTATTTGTTGCATCAACTGGTGTATGATGATTTCTGGCCTACCGAAGAGCATGCGTAGTGTCTCGATAACGCCTCTTAGATTGGCCGGATGTAGGAGCCGCGACCGCACCGCATCGAGAGCTTTGCCGCTTAACGCCTTCTGCATTTGTAGCATATTCTCCTCGTTCGTATAGCCGCAAAGCTCCGTTGAGCTTTCATAACTGGCGATGAATATCGCCCATTCCTCGGGTCGTCCCGAAAACTTAGGGAGCTCCTTGTTCCCCCCCTGCCGAGCTAGAAGTTGGCTTTGGTTAAGCAGCACCGTACTACCCATCGTTTCCCGAACCTGACCCGATCGCGCAGAACCATCCATAAACGCCAGGCGTGACGGTCGCGGGGCTGTATTAGAAAACAATAGGGTTGCAGCGCTCGCGGTTCCCGATGCTCCCAGCGCCAACCTGGGGAGCCCGTTTGGTGTTTCCATGGCGCGTTGCGCCATTTTCAACGCCTCCTGATGGAGGTGAACATTGTTGCGGCCTTCAATCAAGCTCCTCTCAACCGCAATCTGCTCCAATTCCAACTGCAGGAGCCGTTTCTCTATTTCGATCTCGCGCCGTTTTAGCTCTTGAACGCTTGTGCCAGTATTTCGATCGGTTTCGTCGTGCGACCGCGGTGATAAAATTGTGCCGTCGTTCGGAGTGATCAGTGTGCCGTCGATCGGTGTCAGCAGTGGTGGTGGTAGATGCGCGGTAGAGCTCGCAAGCGGGTCGGAATGGGCCTCTCTTGCCGGTGCTAGCGGCCTGTGCCCCGTTTCAACCGTGGCTAACGGTGAACTTTCCGACGCGCCTCCAACGGCCGTGGCCAACGGCCTATTCGTGTCTCCGCGCTCCATTTTGAACTGCTTGACCCCTGGTTCAAAGATCACTGACCGCCTAACTTGGCACTTCTTGCACACAACACTCTCTCGCTCGCAATCTAGCACTAGCTTAAACAGCGCTTATCTTTTCGTATTCCAACTAATCGGTTTTTTAATTTGGAAAATGTTGGGTTTGCTTTTACAATTATTTGCAACTTTATTCACTCTTGTTCCAAATTAAAAAATGTCCTTTCAGCAACCCAACTTAGTACGAAAAAGAGCTGCTGGCGCCGAAAGTTCTCTATTTATAATCTCAAGCAAAATTCTTCTCTCAACCTCGTTCTCTAATTATTTAACCTATCTATCGTTCCTGCGACCGGAATCGCGACTGCTCGACTCGACGATCGCTCGTAAACCCGTTTGTTTACAACAGTTTTTCGAAATATTCTTTCTGACTTATCGTCATTATACCCGCATCTTTTTCTCTTTCTATCTTCATGCCTAAAAACATACTAACTTCTCCATCATCCGTCATCTCAAATCCTTCCGCACATTTCCGTTTGATATCCATTACAAATTCCAATGAAGAACTTACAAGCAAAATATCGTCAACATAGAGAACAAGTATAATCTTTTCTGTACCTTTTTGTTGCGTATAGAGACACATGTCATTAGCACTACGCATGAACCCTATATTTGAGATGAAATTATGAAATTTTTCATTCCATGCACGTGAAGCTTGTTTTAGACCATAAATTGATCGATTCAATCGACAAACTAATCCTTCGCCTTTTCTGTATCCTTCTGGTTGCATCATATATATCTCTTCTGACAATTCTCCATTTAAAAAAGCAGTCATGACATCCATTTGATGGATATGCAATCTTTCTTCGTTAGCTAAAGCGAGAACCATACGTAACGTGTCTAATTTTGCTACAGGAGAATACGTTTCAGTGTAATCTATTCCTGGTTTCTGAGAGAAACCCCTTGCAACCAATCTCGCTTTATAAATATCTTTATCATTCACTCGCTTTATTTTAAACACCCACTTGCAAGATATGGTTTTACTACTTTCGGGAGTTTTTACCAACGTCCAGCTGTTGTTTTTCTGCATCGATAGCATCTCAGCGTCCATGGCGGATTGCCATTGTTTCCAATCATTTCTTTTCTGCAACTCGCTGATTGAACTTGGGATGTCACTGATGAAATCCAATGCATTTAATGCATAACCAGCATAGCTCGTGTCGTAATCTTCATGCCATTTCGGTGTTTTTGTTGCTCGTCGAGGAACATTTTCTTCAACAAGAGATTCCTTACTGTTGTTCTCTATTGTCTCATTAGCACTGTTGAAGCTGGTTTCTGGAGAATCGTTTTCTAGTTGTTCTTCTTCTGATTCACTTTCTTGCACAACAACATTATTTTCCTCAAGTTCATTTGGAAGTATAACGACCTTTTCTGGATAAATCACACTTGTTTCCTCAACACAAATTACATCACGTGACGAACTGATGCAGTTTTTCTTCGGCTTCCATATCCGGTAACCGTTTGTAGAATATCCAACAAATACTCCTTTCCACGATTTCGCTTCGAACTTGCCACGGAACTGTTTTGGGATGTGCACAAAAGCATCTGCTCCAAAAACCCTCAAGTTTCGCACAGTCGGTTTCCGATTATTCCATAACTCATACGGAGTCTTTTCGATAGAAGCACTTGGACTTCGGTTCACCAAGTAAGCTGCGGTTTGAACTGCCGCACCCCACAATCTTTTATCGACACCTTTGTCTTCCAACATGGCCCGTGCCTTTTCAACGATGGTCCTATTCATTCGCTCGCTAGTACCGTTTTGTTCAGGCGTATAGGGGTTTGTCCATTCCATCTGTATACCTCTTTCTTTGCAATAAGTTTGAAACTCTCGGCTTTTGTACTCACCACCGTTGTCACAGCGAAGCTTAGAGATACGTTTACCAAACTTTGCACAGACGGTTGCTTCATATTCCCGGAACTTATCATATGCCTCAGCCTTCGTTTTTAATAGGAATATTACTGTGAATTTGCTCCTCCTTTTGTCTGCATTGGGCCACACACGTCCGAGTGCACGAGTTCAAGTATTCTTGACGATGTTTTTCCACTTCTTACCGAAAACGATTCCCTTGTTTGCTTGGCAGCAATACATGTTTCACATACTTTGTCCATTTTTTCTGGAACAGCACTGATCGGTAGCCCCAACACCATATTGTTCTTCATGAGCGTTTGCAAATTTTTCATGCCAAGGTGTCCGAATCGGCGATGCCACAAATCATGTTCCTTTGAAATTTTACCACTAAACAAGGCACTATCTTTTCGTTTTTCTCGATATAGTTCTACCTTGTAAAGTTTTCCGCACCTCTTGCCACACAGAAGCGTTTCTGAATTTTTATACTCTTTTACTTTGCCGCTCATGAAGACCACTTTTAAGCCTGATTTTTCCATTTTTCTTACTGATAGTAAGTTCACTCTTGCTTCCGGTATGTATAAAACATCTTGTAAAGTAATTATCCCAGAACTTTCGCAGCTCAACTGTTTTATGTCTCCTCGGTGGGTAGCAATAATGTCCTCACCTTCTTTAGCCACTGCAATCTTCATTGGGACTTCCATATTTTTTAAATTTGTGAACATTTTCTTATCATTCGTGATGTGCTCCGAAGCACCCGAATCCACTATCCATGTGGTTGTTTCTCTTTTACCCATAGTTCCCGTCATGAAGCATACATAGCCCTTTCTTTCACTGTTGCGTTCTGTTCTAACATTTGACACTCGGCAGTCCTTTTTCATATGACCTAGTTTTCCACACTTATGACATTTTCCTGGAAAACGTTTCCGTTCCTTCTGTCCAAAGAACGCTGCCGATGAACCACTTTCACTTTCCACAAGTCGTTCACTCCTTTTACTTTCTTCTGCTAACAAGCGTTGTTTAACAAAGTCAATTATTAAATCTTCTTCGGGAAGATTTTCCAAGGCTGTGATTAACGGATCATAAGAATTTGGTAGACTTAAGAACAATTGCGAAACGATGTCCGCCTCTACCAAGTTCGCACCAGCCGTCCGTAGCTGCCGTACCAAATCTTCAAACTGTTGAAGATGCGCGCGCATGGAGGTGGCTTCATGCATGTTGAGTCGCACGAGTTGTTTTCGCAAAATCGTTTTATTCACTACCGATTTTTTCGCATACACATTGTTCAAACACGTCCACATTTCCTTTGCCGTTTTGGCATCACGCACTGTTTCCAAGCATTCATCTGCTAGGAAACCTACCAACAAGCATTTTGCCTTTCTGTCCGCCAGGTTGAACTTGTCCACCAACTTTGTGTCGTCAGGCACATTATCGGTTAGCGTATGCAACACGCTTTCTGCGTCCAGCACCATTTTTACGCGGAAACACCAATTATCAAAGTTTGCTTCACCGCTGTAGCGCGGAACTCCGAGAATTAATTTGTCCATGCTTGCTGGGCCCATAACCTGTTGTGATATGATGGAAATTGATGTGTACTCGACAAGAACTTCAGTGCGACTGGCTTTATTTCGGTATCGACACTCTTATATATACAGACCCCACACAATCGTGTGGATTCGAAGTAAATTAGTTCAGTTACTTGAATTGGGAACTCAACAAGAAATACATCCCCAATTGAACTACAATAATCGAACCTACGTGCGTACGTGCAAAGAATGGACCTCAAAAGTGATTGTGTGATTAACGAAATCTAGAAGAGCTGTTATTGAAGCTAAGAAGTGAAAAAAGAGAACAGTACGAGAGAAGTGCTTGGAGTTAAAACGTACAAGGAGGAAGTGTATACGAGACAGAAGTGCAGTGATAGCTCGATAGAAGCGCATTACAACAAGAAGTGCGGCGCGAAGGGAAGGCGTGTGTGGTACCCGACCCCCAACGTGTGCGGAACACCGGATAGGGACGCAGCAGCGAACAACGAGTGACGAACGTATCAGCAGCCGCAGAGCTCCACAACCGGCAAACGACGTGTCGATCGACGAAGGCACGGACTAACGGAGGCGGAAGTCGGCGGGCGAAACACACCGGCAGACGGACGTAGTGGAAGACTACGCAACAGCACACGGTCGCAGCGGCAGACAACGCAGCGGTAGACAACGCAGCGCTAGACAACGCAGCGGCAGCCGAAGGCGGCGGCGCTACAGTCATCCAAGGCGTGTAAGGTGACCGACTGGCGCTACCAAAGACTACCAGCGCGACGAGCGAAAACGTCGGTGCGGTCACAACCATCTCCAGAACAATCAGATAACAAAAGTAAGTAACAAACGAAAGATTAAAATGGAGTACAAAAACAACCCCAACGGTCACTGTAGGTTGTGTAACAACAACGATGAATGGGGAAAATTCACAATTTGTACAAACTGCGACCGATGGTTACACCTCGAGTGTTTAGGTCTAAAGAGCGCTGTCAAAGACTACGTTTGTCCCAAGTGCGAAGAGGACAGACAAAAGGTAGAAGCGTCTAGGCAAGCGGTGATGCAGGGAGAGCGCTTACTGAAGGATATAAAGACAGGGAAGGAAAAAGCCGAAAAAGCAAAGGAAAAGGCGGAAATATTAAAGGAAAAGGCCGAAAAGGCAAAAGAAAAGGCGGAAAAAGAAGCAGAAAAGCTGCGACAGGCACTAATGAGGGCAGAGGAACACATAAGGGATATGGAAATCGAAAGAGCAAGAAAATCGTCATCCACTTCGCGAGACGACGAACGAGACGTACATGAAGCAGAGTTAGAACTTCTCCAAGAGGAACTAGAAAAACAAAAAATGAAAGATTCCGAACGCCCCTCCGAAATTGATCGCCTCGTTGAAAGTATTGGGAAGATGGTACAGGCATGGCCATCCTCATCAAAAGGGAACTTAATAGATCTCCCCGAATTTACGGGAGATTATAAGGATTGGCCGCGATTCAAACAAATTTATAATCAAACATCGCGAGCCGGACAATTTACGAATCTAGAAAACTTGAATAGGCTGCAAAGGCACCTCAAAGGCGAAGCATTGCGAGCAGTGAACGGATTAAAGCTCAATCCGGAAAATGTTCAATTAATAATGGACAGACTAGATAGAATGTACGGGAATCCTGAAAGCGTGTACAAGGCTTTGCTGCACGACTTATTATCAGTTAGGAATATAACAATGGAAAATCCTTCGACCTTCTTGGAATTTTCCAATGCCCTGCACAACCTTTTCGACAATATGATGCTATTAGGGCAGGAAGGGTTTCTAAACGATCAAAGACTTCTAAACGATCTGATCGCAAGATTACCTGTCGAACTCCGACACCAATGGATTAAGAGCACACTCGACAGGGAACAGGATAACAAAAATTTTACCCTAAGGGATCTAGCGGAATGGTTAAAACCCTCAGAGGAGCTGGCAACAGTGCTAGCCGCAAATGAAGGTGGATTCAAACAAGGAAAACACCGCTTGAACACGCATGTTCGCTACGAAGCAAATGACAGGGGTAAACTTTGCTTAATCTGCCGAAACCCACACGAAACCACCCGTTGTCGCAAATTGTTGAATGAATCAATAGAACAACGTTGGCGTCTGGTCAGGCAAAATAACATCTGCACAAACTGCATCAGATTTAAGAATCATACGGCGGAAAATTGCAGAGCTCCGCCACAATGCAGGGAAAATGGGTGCGGGCGTAGGCACCACAGCATCCTCCACAAATACGTGGAAAGAATACAAAACAATCCCGCTCGTATTAATCACCACCGTGAAAACCAAGAACTTTTCTATCAAATAATTCCAGTGACCTTATACTCAAAACAAGGTCAGGTCAAAACATTTGCCTTACTAGATCCTGCGTCGTCGACCAGTCTCATCCTTAACAATATCAGAGAAGAGCTGAAGGTATTCGGACCGAAGGCTCCGCTTAAGCTCAGCTGGACGAACGGCGGCACACAGAGTGAGCCCTCGAGTCAGATAGTCTCATTTAAGATAAAGGGACCAAACAACCGACTCTTTGATATATCAAACGTGCGCTCGGTCCAAAAACTCGAGCTTCCAACGCAGACCGTTAACGCCAGGGCATTGAAAAGAGCTTACAAGCATTTCTCGCACATTGATCTAGCGAGCTACAAAAATGCTACACCAACACTCTTGTTAGGTATCCCTCACGCATTTTACACCCAAAGCGTGAGTTACCGGTCCGGACGACCTGACCAACCGATCGCACCAAGAACACGGCTTGGTTGGACGATTATAGGTGGCAGCCAAACAGGGGAAAGAAAAGGAAAAACGGCGTAACCACCGGAAGACTCTTCCGGCTTGGAGAAGCCTCAGGAGAAACAAGCCAGCTCGATGTACCGCACCGGCGCTGGTCGCTGCGACGGAGGATCTCCGGCGACAGCCAACAAATACTGTTTACAAACCAAAAGCCCATTTCTTCGTTTCGTCAAAATTTGGTATCCCAAAACAACTCATTAATTACTTTCCATAGTCCTTGATAAATCAATTCGGAGTTAGTTATGATTCAACGCTGGTACTTGGGGTGTTTATACTTTTAAAAACGTTTTTGAGTGTAAAAGTACTCTAAAATTTACCAATTTACTTCTTGCAAAAAATGCACAAGCGCTACGAACAGACAATCCACATCGTCGATCCAAAAGTTAACAGAGAAAACATAGCCGTCAAAATTTTCATGTATTTTTCTTTTCTCGATTTGTCAAAATGCATGGAATGACTTGACCAGGTTCTAGACAGTCCATGGGCGCACACAATGAAACAGAGATTATGGTAGCTGACATGACGGCGTAGCAGGCAATGTTGATTACTCACGCGCCATCCAGATTCACTTTTGTGCATTACTTCAATTTTGCGTTTCGATGATCCGCACGAGTGGCCATTGGGTTGTCGGGAGAGCATCGTCCATCAGTATTACTAGCCGACCAGGTGAGAAATCATTAGTGCTGCAGGTCCTCATCGTTTCTCTTTGCATCTCCTGCAGGTACTCGGTGGCCCAATGCTTCCAAAAGTGCTGCACGACCAGTTACCACTTCTGCCAATCGCTCAGCGTGTATGCTTTCCTGACAGTGTAGTCCGGCTCTGGAATCGCGTTCATCGAGGTGCCTATCAAAAAATGTGCAGGTGTTAGTGCGGCCAGTTCGTTTGGGTCATCCGACATGGGTAACAGCGGACGAGAATTCATCGCCGCTTCGATCTGGTGCAGGACGGTGATGTAGCCCTCGTAAGGCAACTTTGTGCTGCCTAGCTGACAAAAGAGGTGTCTTTTGGCCGTCTTCACTGCTGCTTCCCATAGTCCACCAAAGTGCGGGGCCCTCGGCGGGCTGAAGTGCCAAGTGATACCCATCTCCGCGCAATTCGAGATGATGGTGTTGCGTTGCTCCTCATCGCGGAACATTTCGAATAGTTCGCTTAACTCACGTGCTGCGCTCTCGAAAATTTTCCGTTGTCCGAGTAGATATGCGACGGACGTCCTCTTCGCGATGCAAATCGTCGTAGTACAGCCAAGAAACCAGCGGTGGTCAAATCACCCACAAGTTCGAAGTGAACAGCTTTCGTGGCAAAGCAAACGAACGGAATCGGTATGCAAGTTATGAATCGGTCGCAAGTAGATTGGTCCGGCATAATCCACTCCGATGATCGAAAACGATCGACTTGGTGTGATTCGCGATGATGGTAACTGCCCAATTTGCTGCTGCGCTAGTGTTGGCTGCTGACGAATGCATCGGAAGCAGTGTCTCACAACGCCTTTCACTAGGTGACGTCCGTCGAGTGGCCAATATTGCTCGCGAATCTGGGAAAGCAACAATCTTCCGCCACCATGTATGAGCTCCCGGTGAAGATGTTCTGCGATACGGCGTGCGAAGATGTGTTTTTTCGGCAGGAGAATTGGGTGCTTCGATTAGTAAGGCAGCTTCGACAGCTGGAGACGTCCTCCTACTCTCATTACTCCTTCGGGATCGATGAATGGAGTTAGACGTCTTAGCGGTGAGCGCTTCGAAATTACCTCACGTTTCTTCAACTGCTCGAGCTCCGCGGGAAATGCGTCTTGCTGTGCCAGCCTGCAAAGCACAGTTTTCGCAGCTTCAAGGAAGTTCGGAGTGATGGTTGGCGAAGCTGGGGCTTCCGATGGCTCACGATGAGTGCGACACTTCTCCTTAGCATTGCGTATGAATCGAATGCAATACCCAATTACACGTAAGAGCCGAGTGAATGAAGAGTAGCGCTCAAACCACGGATGCACAGCCTGGATGACGGCGTTGAGTTTGGCCATTCAGACGCTGGAAGAATTAACCATTCTGGACCGCAGCTCCACAATGCATTCTTGACAAAATCTGCTGCTGTCACGCCACGTGAAACTAAATCAGCAGGATTGGAACAACCCGCGATGTGCTTCCAGGGATGTTGGTGCGTGTAGTTTTGAACTTCTGCGACACGATTTCCTACACCGCTTAAGAAAGCTTCTCCTGGTGCTGCCGGGCATCACGTGAATCGCAGTGCACTGTCGTTCTTTATCGAACCGTTTATTCACGCCAAGAAGGGTTATTTTATCGGGTTTATCCGTTTCCCTTGGTGGACAAGATTTCATCTCAGATCTCTGGACGGGGTTGCTAACGAAAATGTTCAACGCCAGTCAGCCACATGTCGGCCAAACCGTGGAGGCCCGTCCAGGTGCTGATCTAATGCCCGAACGAGATGGTCCGCCAAATATTCCAGCGGCTTGTCATTCACGTGATTCAGCGCTTTGCGTAAATCTGTGAAGGGAGCTGTGGAAGACAACAATCGTTTACATTCATTCCTCCTTACCCCCTTTTGTTCATCTAGAAAACGTCACTGCGCTCTGTATCTGAAGGCGGAAACGGACGTCGATGGAAATGAGATCATCGGGAACGCATCGTGCGTGACACGCTTCATCAAGTCGCTAATCATGATGGAGCACCTTGCCACAACACACATTTGCGACATTTGTTAGAGTTTTTCCGGCTGCTGTACGAGTTTTCGCGTGCACACGGGCAATGCCGACGGTGGGCACTACTACAGCTTCATCAAGGAGCGCAACGAGGACGGCGGATTGATTCTTAAGTGAGATGAAAATGACAGGTATAGTCCACGCGTGTCTAGATTTCGTTGGATAATTCTCATGTTAACCCTAGCATCACCTAGTTGCTGCCAGAGTAAACATGGAAAACGAACACGTTTGTTGGTGGCATAAGATAGATCTTGTACTATCGGTTTCCCGGATAGGGGTTACAATGGTAGCAACTGATCCCGCTAGATTACCTATCGTACCTACATATCGTACAGATCGAAATGGACATTTCGAGACGAACTACGTAAGTGGGTCGGCGTTGGGAAAACGATCTTCTACCGTACTCCGTCTGATATCCCATCGCGTCATTCAGGCTAAAGCTGTTTGCTGCTGAGCACAATTGGGGCCATACGTTTAGTCGCTCTGGTCTCTATTGCCGCTAGGCTACGTTTACGAATCTCGATGCGTTGTGTTATGTGACGCCTATTTCAAGGTAGACACTTACAAACAAGCAGATCTGGATGAGCGCCATCATCAGCAACGTCGGCAAATAATTTTCGTAGAGGAACAAAGTGAGTATCACATTCCAGTCAAACGTCTTATTTAGTCGTTGTAGTATGCGAAAATAATTAATGTTTTAATTGTAGCAGAGAATATGACAACATGTAGATCGAATCAACCATCGGCAACACAAACTCAATCGCGTCCGATGGATCGAACTGGTAAGCTTTGCACGAATCGAAAGAGCCATGCCTTCGTCGATATTACAGAAGTATAGAACTGATTTTATCTATTCAATTTTATAGCAGATGAAGACAACATACCACAGCGTTCGAGGTAATCATCGGCAACACAAATACAATCATTTCCAATCCCCAGTATTCCTCCCGTTATCCGCGACGAAGATCAAAAAATGTGATCGAACGAAATGTTAAACTTTGTTTAAATCGAAAATGCGCATGTCCCCGGCGAAATAGCAGTAACATTTTACCTGTTTCTTTTTGGTCGTCTCGACTACTGTGTTGGGTCGGTGATGTGTTATACGGAATAGGTAGAATCGGAATAGAGCCCTACAATACAGTACCTATAGTAAATACATCGGTAGCGGCGGAGGCATCTGATCCGGTAGTTACCCACATGAGTGATCGCATGACGAAAGCGTGCATTTGTATTATGAAACATAGTAGTTAAGGAAGATACAATCAAGGGCGGAAACATTGTAAGCATGTTATCAACACGCTTACCACCTGCGTCACAATCGTAACTTACAATGACCAAGCCAAGCGTTTGTCAAAATAAGTGCACCTCTAGGGCCCGAGGCCAGGGTGAAACAAAAGTAGGACGTTTTGCATGCACCTTCGCCTAGCGGGCTACTGATAGATTCTGACGCATCCATCCATTGACCAAAGTGAACGATCCGACTATGTGTGATTTGTATATGATGTTCGTTGAGAATATGAAATTGCACCTAGAGTACGATTAGGTATTGGAAGCCTCGACCATACCCCGAACCATTGCGACGGTGGTTGAAAAGGTTTTTTCAGCGACGAAAGATGATCAAACAAATGCAGCTACTCCGCTGATGATAGGCACAGCGACAGCACGTAGCCGAAGACGTTTCCAACACCAACGATACCCATGCGGCCGAAGATGGTGCCTGTACTGAATTCGGTAATTTGTCCGAGGTGAAACATTTACGTTTTACGTTCTAGATAAGCAACAAGGATGAGGTCAACGTGATAACTAAAAGTCTCAACCAGCTCCTCCTATTGGTAAATATAGGGGGAAAAAAGTTGAAAGAAGGAGTAAAATGGTTTAACTGCAGTTGTACGTAAGCCAAAGTTAACCCAAAAGAGGAAATTTTATTTGTATTTTATATTTTTGTATTTGAGTAAAAAAGAAAAGTTCGCCTACACGGCTATACAATTCATCTTATATACTAAACTAATCCTAGCCTGAGACAAGCACGAGAACACTGGACGAGGAGGCGTACAAAAGGTTAGGTAAAATCTCCCAGCTCAACCAAACAACGAAGGGGAATTAGGAAAAGGAAGGAGTAGAATCAAATGATAACGAAATGCATTGGCGGAAGGCAGGTAGCGAGAGGTGGGATTAAACATTTCGTGGAAGAGGTTAAAGGATCGAATACAGGAAAGAAAAAGGTCCCTGGAACCAGTGCGGGCTTGATGTGGAGGGATGAAAAGGAGGGGTCTGGGACGAAGAACTCGGGAAGGGATATAAAAAGGAACGAGGGAAAGGAGGTCTGGCACATCAATTTCACGAAGAATCAGACCAGCAACAAATGCGGCTTGCGCCATACTCCGCCGATCCTCCAGCGAGGTCAAGTTAAGTAGACGACAGCGTAACGAGTAGTGCGGAAGGGAACTCACTCGGCCAAGGAGGCGTCTCGTAGCCATTCTCGTAAAGTGCCTCTGTACCTGCTCGATACTTGCGATCGACCCAATGCTAGAAGGGCGCCACACCACACTAGCATATTCAAGGGTCGAACGCACAAGGGAACAATACAGGACCCTGAGGCAAAGCGGATCGGTGATGTCTTGTGTGAGGCCACGAATCAGCCCCAGAGTCCTATTGGCTCTAGCCACAACTGCATTGATCTGTTCGGCAAATCCAAGCTGAACGTCAAGGATCACCCCAAGGTCTTTAACAGAGGAAACTCGGGACAAGGACGAGGAATTAAGGGAATAATTGAAGGCAATAGCATTGGAAGAACGAGAAAAGGAAATAATAGAGCATTTATCAACACAGAGATACAGGAAGTTTGCGGAACACCAAACAGAGAGGGAATTGATGCTGTTTTGGAGAAAACTGCAATCAGTTAGACTACGGACTGGAACAAAAATTTTAAGGTCATCCGCATAGAGAAGAAGGCCTGCGGGAGGGAGGATGCTACAGATATCGTTGATAAACAGAATGAAAAGAAGAGGAGAAAGGACACTACCTTGAGGGACACCCGAAGAACAACAAAACTCACTCGAAACATAACCACCAACCTTGACACAGCAAGAGCGGTCAGAGAGGTAAGACTCAAACCAATCCAACAAGTGGCGGGAGACTCCAAGTTTACCGAGCTTAGCCAGAAGAAGTGAATGAGGTACTGAATCAAATGCAGCCTTGAAGTCGGTGTAGATAGCGTCCACCTGGATTCGATTGTCCAGGTGAGCAATGGTTGAGGACACAAACTGCAACAGATTGGTCACCGTCGACCTCCCTGGGAAGAATCCGTGTTGGTGGGGACTAATCCACGACCTCAAACAAGCTAATAATGATGGGTGAATTACGGCCTCAAAAACCTTGCTGCAAGCAGAAAGGATTGAAATGCCCCGGTAATTGGCAACGTTCGCTCGGTCACCCTTTTTAAATATTGGCAAAAGATAAGCCCTCCGCCAGGAAGACGGAAAAACCCTGGTGGACAGAGAGAGTTCGAACAACCTGGCGAGAGGAGCAGCAAGGGCTGCCCTGCAGTTGATGAGAACCGAAGCCGGCACGCCGTCAGGGCCTGGAGAGAATGACGTTCTTAGACCTGCGAGCGCCCGTTCGACCACGTCAGCACAAATCGGAAACTCGCCCACGCTGAAAACATCCTCAGGGGTAAAGGCCAGGCCCGGTTCCAAGAGAGCAGGATCTGAAATAGGCGAAGCAAACACCCCAGAGAAGTGATCAGCGAAGAGGGAGCAGACATCACCTGGAGAATCAGCTTGCATGGACCCCAGAAACATAACACCGGGAAGTGTTCTGCAGTTTCTTCGCGAGTTGACAAAGCGCCAGAAGGATTGAGGGTTGGAACGGAAACGAGTCTGCAGCTTACGAACGTAACCATGATATCTTGCCCTGTTGTATATACGGTACGCCGATGCTGCATATTTGAATACACGCCGTCTATGTGGCGAGCGGCAGCGACGGAAGGCTCGCAGGGCACGAACCTTGTCGCCTCGCAACACACGCAACGTTCTGTCACTCCAGGGGGGACGGGGGGGGAGGTTTACGAAGAGGGGAGCAGGAATTAAGGCAGGAAATGATAAGGTTGTTGAATTGAGCTACAGCCTCATCGATCGATTTACAAGCAAACAAAAATGACCAATCGACAAGGGAAAGGATCTCCCCCAACCTAATGTAGTCTGTTCTACAGTAATCAAAGTTCATTGAGTCACTCGGCGACGCGTTGCGAGTTTGACCGGCGTTTACGGAACACTGTTACGTGATTTCTAACGGAGGATGGTATGCATCTACGCAAACTAGCGGAAAAACTGAAGGCTCTACAGAACATGAAGAATGACACGTTGAATTTACCAAAACAAGATAACGATAACGATACGATAAACGATTACTAACATTCGGAACATGGTTTAGTTGGAACAAGTTAAACAGTTGAACAACATCAAGAAATAATGATGGTCCGCCAGAACAACGGAGAGGCCCGAGAAACGAGTTGAGAGCCACTGGATTCCAATTAATCATAGGCTGGTTGAAATCACCTGCGAGAATGAGGCAGTCGTCGCTTCTGGACATTTTATCTGCGATGTCGCCCAGGCAATCAGTGAGTGTTTCAAAGGTGCCACGATCCGACGAGAGGTTTGGGGGAATGTACACTGCACCAATGAAGGTGCGGCGGCCGGCAACTCGCAGACACACCCACACCATCTCAAGCGAATGATGCGACACCTTGATCTCTGACGAATCCAACCTAGCCGAGCAAGCAACGAGTACCCCACCTCCCCTAGTCCTGGTGCTATTCGCCGACGACCGATCGCACCGGTACACGCAAAACTCATCCGGATCGAACACAAGGCTTGAGGGCAGAGATGAGTCCAGCCACGTTTCTGTGAGAATTATCACATCCCATTCGGCTTCTGACGATGCCAGCCCTAAGTCTGAACACTTTGTACGGAGACCACGCGTGTTTTGATAAAAAATAGTTAAATTCTCGGTGCGCGAAGTTACAGGTGCTGGTGCGATAGTAAGAACGGCGTGTGACCCAATTGGACGTCAGACCCTTGGCGCGGCAGAAGCACAAGGGGAGGCCGGCTGGATCTCCATGTTCCCGCTTGAGGAATGTGTGCGGTGAGTGAAGACCTGAGTGAGTCGCCGTGGAGCAGGGGTCAGGTGTGCCGGTGTTCTTGGGGAAAGTGGCGGCGGGGACACAGCAAATGCTGGTGAAAGCGACTCTAAAAGCGTTGGCGATACTCGGGTGAGTGTGGTCATAGAGGCTGGCCAAGAGTGACGATATTCAGTGCGATTAAACACCTTTGTTGTACTCGTATCGGTGAATTCCCGGAAAGAAATTTCCGGGGGCCAGGTATCGGTTGAAAGCGCTTGTTCCTTCAAGGCCAGCGGCACGCCAACCTTGAAGGAGATGAACGAAAGGCTGTTGATATCAGCGCCGCGCTTCACCAGTCTCCTCGCCGTCACATCAACGCCCCCCAAAAGACCTCCCGCCCATCTCGCCATTTCATCCTCGGAAACCAAAGGACTGATCCGGGTAAAATAAACCCATACCAGCCCAGCTGGTCTGGACGGCACAGTTTTAATTATATGTTCGCCTGGCCGGCTGGCCCCAGTGCCGTGTAGTAGTGACGGTTGCCGTACATCAGTGTTCGTAGTCGGAGCAGCATCCGTAGTTTCTCTAGTCCGAAGTACATCAGCAAACGCCGGCTGAGGTTCATGCGCAGGTTCATTTCAGAGAACCGAGGAAACACCGACAGCATTAGCCGGGCGCAAAACCGATGACACAGCTTTGGCGATCTCACCAACCAGTTCACGTCTCAGGTCGGTGACAGCGCCAGCGAGATCAGCTGACAATGAGCTTTTCAACTCACCGATCAGCTCCGACTGATCGATCACACTACTACGAATGGGAGCCGCTCTCTCCTTAACACATGAAGGACACATCCACAGCAATTGGGCATTGCGCCTCAGCTCCTTCATACAATCGCGAGGCACATTTACACAGGACGAATGGAACGCCTGGATACAAGTACCATCACACGCGATAGCGTCGTTTGAAATGGGTAGCGAGCAGCCGCCACAACTCATTATAATATTTCGTAGTGTTTGTGTTTTCTAAGTGTCCTGAATCACATCAACGAAGCGTCGTCTCTGATTGTAAGCGGAAATTCTTGAGAAACCGAAATTCAGCGAAAACTGTTTTTCACTTTGCACAAAGTTTCAAAGGTTCACGGCTAAACCAACGGTCACTGGAGAACGCGGCGAGGATACTCTTTGTTTAATCACACCGTGAGTACAAAGTCTTAGCGTTTGAACGGGTAATTTTCGGAAACTAACGGAGCGCGAACAAATGTGCCGTCAGCTTCTTGTGACTGTTGTGATATGATTGTTAGCAAAAGAAAATAGAATATTCCATCGCATACAGATTTCCTGTCGTGCTAATCCGTGTAAATTGATTTAATTTAATTCCGTTAAACTTCACATCCTTTTTTCAGGCAGTCTAAGCTTCCGGGTCGCATTCGTGCCTATTATCTGCCGCCAAAACCTACGGTATGAAGTTCGTAATCATTCGGTGGAGTCATACCTTTTTAACTGATGTGCTGTTTTTAACAGCACCTTTAACATAAACCTACGATACGATAATACGATACAAACATTCTCGCTCGTGGCGAATGCAAAATAAACGCAACGTCGATCTTCTATAGTCCAACACAGACAGGGATGAGAAAATCAACAGAAGCAGTTCATCTCTGCCAAACATAATTCCCTATCCCAGCGACTCGTTCTTTGTCATAAATTCTTATCAACAGGCAGAGGAACTTGTCCGCCGTCATCAGCAGGCTGGTGGCGGAAAGTCCCAGAAACGGAGGGCTTCGCTGGAACAAGGTTCGAACCCGCTGGTGGGCACGATGCTGACGATAGCCTCGAGCTAGCTTGCCACAACAGTGCCGACCACGACCAGCCGGCGCAGGGTAGAGGGGCGGACAGGCTCTTCAATCTGGTTCCGCTGGCCGTGAAAGCGTTACAGTCGTTCTCCCGACCCGAGATGGAGCGCGCCCAGGAAAAGCACAAGGACCACTCATGGGTACTACCGCCGATCGTGGACAACATCATGTGGAACCAGTTCATGCAGTCCAAGCTGGCCGGAGCGCTCTGGGTAAAGCTGGGCTTGCTCACCGTCTACAAAGATTTTCACGGCAAGCTGTACTACAACTATTCCAGTTGCTGCATAACCAATCGTTCGACGGCGCTGGATCAAAACGGACACGATCTACCTAGCCGAGTGGGTCATCTACATCGCCAACCCGGTTGTGTACCAGAGGTGAGTAATCGTTATTGTGGTGTACGCTGCTTTGTGTGCAAAAGAAGGTCAACCAGTGTCTCACAAACTCCTTTCCGTACTTTGTCCCCGACGACCAAATATGTGCGTCGCCAGATATGTCGCCACCGTGCAGATGATGGCCAACGGATTCCTGTAATCGCAGGGCTACCCAAAGCTGACTTTCCTCGATATCAACCGGCCGAGTGAAACGATCTCCAATCTGATCGATCACGTGTCGAAGCGCCTCCGGACTGTGAAGATCTCGTCGGTACATTACGTGAAGACCGTCATTAACTATGTGAAAGACTTGCTGAAGCTCGGCAAGGTCAAACAGTTCTTGCAGCAGTACAACGTCACGGAGATGACCGACAAGCTAACGGATACGCTCAACTTGGAGGTTAACTTGAAGGTACGCATTTGTTTGCCGCTGCTCTTTACCACTCAACGCGCTTCTTTGCTTCTCCGCCACAGGTGATCGAAAGATGCATCGCGTCTACCGGCAGGCAATCGCGAACCCGCACTGCGACAAATACATCCTGTGCAAGATCAACTCGCACGACCCGCACAAGGAGCTCAGGAGGCGGCTTCGAGCACGGTGTGACCCGCTTCGGCAGCATGACCGTGTTCATCGCGCAGAAAACCCACACCCCCTTCTGGACGCTGTTCGCTAACATAAATGATCCGAACCTCTGCGACATCGAGAAAACGGTCGACTGTGCGATTATCATGAGATCGAGGACCACGTCACGACCGAGTATCCGCACTGTGAGTTGTAGATGTTGCTGTGGCGGCCTGGTCGGGAAGCGGTTGTGCTCGTTCAGCACGACTTCTTCAGCTGCGCAAGTAGCTCAGAACGACGACAGTTAGCCTAGCCGATTTTTTGCTCCGCTTGACTACAAGTGGTATCTATTCCAAGCTACTACCTAGGCATCCCTTCGAACTAACTCCAGCTGTCGAAGCTGCCTTACTAATCGAAGCACCCAATTCTCCTGCCGAAAAAACACATCTTCGCACGCCGTATCGCAGAACATCTTCACCGGGAGCTCATACATGGTGGCGGAAGATTGTTGCTTTCCCAGATTCGCGAGCAATATTGGCCACTCGACGGACGTCACCTAGTGAAAGGCGTTGTGAGACACTGCTTCCGATGCATTCGTCAGCAGCCAACACTAGCGCAGCAGCAAATTGGGCAGTTACCATCATCGCGAATCACACCAAGTCGATCGTTTTCGATCATCGGAGTGGATTATGCCGGACCAATCTACTTGCGACCGATTCATAACTTGCATACCGATTCCGTTCGTTTGCTTTGCCACGAAAGCTGTTCACTTCGAACTTGTGGGTGATTTGACCACCGCTGGTTTCTTGGCTGCACTACGACGATTTGCATCGCGAAGAGGACGTCCGTCGCATATCTACTCGGACAACGGAAAAATTTCGAGAGCGCAGCACGTGAGTTAAGCGAACTATTCGAAATGTTCCGCGATGAGGAGCAACGCAACACCATCATCTCGAATTGCGCGGAGATGGGTATCACTTGGCACTTCAGCCCGCCGAGGGCCCCGCACTTTGGTGGACTATGGGAAGCAGCAGTGAAGACGGCCAAAAGACACCTCTTCGTCAGCTAGGCAGCACAAAGTTGCCTTACGAGGGCTACATCACCGTCCTGCACCAGATCGAAGCGGCGATGAATTCTCGTCCGCTGTTACCCATGTCGGATGACCCAAACGAACTGGCCGCACTAACACCTGCACATTTTTTGATAGGCACCTCGATGAACGCGATTCCAGAGCCGGACTACACTGTCAGGAAAGCATACACGCTGAGCGATTGGCAGAAGTGGCAACTGGTCGTGCAGCACTTTTGGAAGCATTGGGCCACCGAGTACCTGCAGGAGATGCAAAGAGAAACGATGAGGACCTGCAGCACTAATGATTTCTCACCTGGTCGGCTAGTAATACTGATGGACGATGCTCTCCCGACAACCCAATGGCCACTCGTGCGGATCATCGAAACGCAAAATTGAAGTAATGCACAAAAGTGAATCTGGATGGCGCGTGAGTAATCAACATTGCCTGCTACGCCGTCATGTCAGCTACCATAATCTCTGTTTCATTGTGTGCGCCCATGGACTGTCTAGAACCTGGTCAAGTCATTCCATGCATTTTGACAAATCGAGAAAAGAAAAATACATGAAAATTTTGACGGCTATGTTTTCTCTGTTAACTTTTGGATCGACGATGTGGATTGTCTGTTCGTAGCGCTTGTGCATTTTTTGCAAGAAGTAAATTGGTAAATTTTAGAGTACTTTTACACTCAAAAACGTTTTTAAAAGTATAAACACCCCAAGTACCAGCGTTGAATCATAACTAACTCCGAATTGATTTATCAAGGACTATGGAAAGTAATTAATGAGTTGTTTTGGGATACCAAATTTTGACGAAACGAAGAAATGGGCTTTTGGTTTGTAAACAGTATTTGTTGGCTGTCGCCGGAGATCCTCCGTCGCAGCGACCAGCGCCGGTGCGGTACATCGAGCTGGCTTGTTTCTCCTGAGGCTTCTCCAAGCCGGAAGAGTCTTCCGGTGGTTACGCCGTTTTTCCTTTTCTTTCCCCTGTTTGGCTGCCACCTATAATCGTCCAACCAAGCCGTGTTCTTGGTGCGATCGGTTGGTCAGGTCGTCCGGACCGGTAACTCACGCTTTGGGTGTAAAATGCGTGAGGGATACCTAACAAGAGTGTTGGTGTAGCATTTTTGTAGCTCGCTAGATCAATGTGCGAGAAATGCTTGTAAGCTCTTTTCAATGCCCTGGCGTTAACGGTCTGCGTTGGAAGCTCGAGTTTTTGGACCGAGCGCACGTTTGATATATCAAAGAGTCGGTTGTTTGGTCCCTTTATCTTAAATGAGACTATCTGACTCGCGGGCTCACTCTGTGTGCCGCCGTTCGTCCAGCTGAGCTTAAGCGGAGCCTTCGGTCCGAATACCTTCAGCTCTTCTCTGATATTGTTAAGGATGAGACTGGTCGACGACGCAGGATCTAGTAAGGCAAATGTTTTGACCTGACCTTGTTTTGAGTATAAGGTCACTGGAATTATTTGATAGAAAAGTTCTTGGTTTTCACGGTGGTGATTAATACGAGCGGGATTGTTTTGTATTCTTTCCACGTATTTGTGGAGGATGCTGTGGTGCCTACGCCCGCACCCATTTTCCCTGCATTGTGGCGGAGCTCTGCAATTTTCCGCCGTATGATTCTTAAATCTGATGCAGTTTGTGCAGATGTTATTTTGCCTGACCAGACGCCAACGTTGTTCTATTGATTCATTCAACAATTTGCGACAACGGGTGGTTTCGTGTGGGTTTCGGCAGATTAAGCAAAGTTTACCCCTGTCATTTGCTTCGTAGCGAACATGCGTGTTCAAGCGGTGTTTTCCTTGTTTGAATCCACCTTCATTTGCGGCTAGCACTGTTGCCAGCTCCTCTGAGGGTTTTAACCATTCCGCTAGATCCCTTAGGGTAAAATTTTTGTTAACCTGTTCCCTGTCGAGTGTGCTCTTAATCCATTGGTGTCGGAGTTCGACAGGTAATCTTGCGATCAGATCGTTTAGAAGTCTTTGATCGTTTAGAAACCCTTCCTGCCCTAATAGCATCATATTGTCGAAAAGGTTGTGCAGGGCATTGGAAAATTCCAAGAAGGTCGAAGGATTTTCCATTGTTATATTCCTAACTGATAATAAGTCGTGCAGCAAAGCCTTGTACACGCTTTCAGGATTCCCGTACATTCTATCTAGTCTGTCCATTATTAATTGAACATTTTCCGGATTGAGCTTTAATCCGTTCACTGCTCGCAATGCTTCGCCTTTGAGGTGCCTTTGCAGCCTATTCAAGTTTTCTAGATTCGTAAATTGTCCGGCTCGCGATGTTTGATTATAAATTTGTTTGAATCGCGGCCAATCCTTATAATCTCCCGTAAATTCGGGGAGATCTATTAAGTTCCCTTTTGATGAGGATGGCCATGCCTGTACCATCTTCCCAATACTTCCAACGAGGCGATCAATTTCGGAGGGGCGTTCGGAATCTTTCATTTTTTGTTTTTCTAGTTCCTCTTGGAGAAGTTCTAACTCTGCTTCATGTACGTCTCGTTCGTCGTCTCGCGAAGTGGATGACGATTTTCTTGCTCTTTCGATTTTCATATCCCTTATGTGTTCCTCTGCCCTCATTAGTGCCTGTCGCAGCTTTTCTGCTTCTTTTTCCGCCTTTTCTTTTGCCTTTTCGGCCTTTTCCTTTAATATTTCCGCCTTTTCCTTTGCTTTTTCGGCTTTTTCCTTCCCTGTCTTTATATCCTTCAGTAAGCGCTCTCCCTGCATCACCGCTTGCCTAGACGCTTCTACCTTTTGTCTGTCCTCTTCGCACTTGGGACAAACGTAGTCTTTGACAGCGCTCTTTAGACCTAAACACTCGAGGTGTAACCATCGGTCGCAGTTTGTACAAATTGTGAATTTTCCCCATTCATCGTTGTTGTTACACAACCTACAGTGACCGTTGGGGTTGTTTTTGTACTCCATTTTAATCTTTCGTTTGTTACTTACTTTTGTTATCTGATCGTTCTGGAGATGGTTGTGACCGCACCGACGTTTTCGCTCGTCGCGCTGGTAGTCTTTGGTAGCGCCAGTCGGTCACCTTACACGCCTTGGATGACTGTAGCGCCGCCGCCTTCGTCTGCCGCTGCGTTGTCTAGCGCTGCGTTGTCTACCGCTGCGTTGTCTGCCGCTGCGACCGTGTGCTGTTGCGTAGTCTTCCACTACGTCCGTCTGCCGGTGTGTTTCGCCCGCCGACTTCCGCCTCCGTTAGTCCGTGCCTTCGTCGATCGACACGTCGTTTGCCGGTTGTGGAGCTCTGCGGCTGCTGATACGTTCGTCACTCGTTGTTCGCTGCTGCGTCCCTATCCGGTGTTCCGCACACGTTGGGGGTCGGGTACCACACACGCCTTCCCTTCGCGCCGCACTTTTTGTTGTAATGCGCTTCTATCGAGCTATCACTGCACTTCTGTCTCGTATACACTTCCTCCTTGTACGTTTTAACTCCAAGCACTTCTCTCGTACTGTTCTCTTCTTTCACTTCTTAGCTTCAATAACAGCTCTTCTAGATTTCGTTAATCACACAATCACTTTTGAGGTCCATTCTTTGCACGTACGCACGTAGGTTCGATTATTGTAGTTCAATTGGGGATGTATTTCTTGTTGAGTTCCCAATTCAAGTAACTGAACTAATTTACTTCGAATCCACACGATTGTGTGGGGTCTGTATATATAAGAGTGTCGATACCGAAATAAAGCCAGTCGCACTGAAGTTCTTGTCGAGTACACATCAATTTCCATCATATCACAACAGGTTATGGGCCCAGCAAGCATGGACAAATTAATTCTCGGAGTTCCGCGCTACAGCGGTGAAGCAAACTTTGATAATTGGTGTTTCCGCGTAAAATGGTGCTGGACGCAGAAAGCGTGTTGCATACGCTAACCGATAATGTGCCTGACGACACAAAGTTGGTGGACAAGTTCAACCTGGCGGACAGAAAGGCAAAATGCTTGTTGGTAGGTTTCCTAGCAGATGAATGCTTGGAAACAGTGCGTGATGCCAAAACGGCAAAGGAAATGTGGACGTGTTTGAACAATGTGTATGCGAAAAAATCGGTAGTGAATAAAACGATTTTGCGAAAACAACTCGTGCGACTCAACATGCATGAAGCCACCTCCATGCGCGCGCATCTTCAACAGTTTGAAGATTTGGTACGGCAGCTACGGACGGCTGGTGCGAACTTGGTAGAGGCGGACATCGTTTCGCAATTGTTCTTAAGTCTACCAAATTCTTATGATCCGTTAATCACAGCCTTGGAAAATCTTCCCGAAGAAGATTTAATAATTGACTTTGTTAAACAACGCTTGTTAGCAGAAGAAAGTAAAAGGAGTGAACGACTTGTGGAAAGTGAAAGTGGTTCATCGGCAGCGTTCTTTGGACAGAAGGAACGGAAACGTTTTCCAGGAAAATGTCATAAGTGTGGAAAACTAGGTCATATGAAAAAGGACTGCCGAGTGTCAAATGTTAGAACAGAACGCAACAGTGAAAGAAAGGGCTATGTATGCTTCATGACGGGAACTATGGGTAAAAGAGAAACAACCACATGGATAGTGGATTCGGGTGCTTCGGAGCACATCACGAATGATAAGAAAATGTTCACAAATTTAAAAAAATATGGAAGTCCCAATGAAGATTGCAGTGGCTAAAGAAGGTGAGGACATTATTGCTACCCACCGAGGAGACATAAAACAGTTGAGCTGCGAAAGTTCTGGGATAATTACTTTACAAGATGTTTTATACATACCGGAAGCAAGAGTGAACTTACTATCAGTAAGAAAAATGGAAAAATCAGGCTTAAAAGTGGTCTTCATGAGCGGCAAAGTAAAAGAGTATAAAAATTCAGAAACGCTTCTGTGTGGCAAGAGGTGCGGAAAACTTTACAAGGTAGAACTATATCGAGAAAAACGAAAAGATAGTGCCTTGTTTAGTGGTAAAATTTCAAAGGAACATGATTTGTGGCATCGCCGATTCGGACACCTTGGCATGAAAAATTTGCAAACGCTCATGAAGAACAATATGGTGTTGGGGCTACCGATCAGTGCTGTTCCAGAAAAAATGGACAAAGTATGTGAAACATGTATTGCTGCCAAGCAAACAAGGGAATCGTTTTCGGTAAGAAGTGGAAAAACATCGTCAAGAATACTTGAACTCGTGCACTCGGACGTGTGTGGCCCAATGCAGACAAAAGGAGGAGCAAATTCACAGTAATATTCCTATTAAAAACGAAGGCTGAGGCATATGATAAGTTCCGGGAATATGAAGCAACCGTCTGTGCAAAGTTTGGTAAACGTATCTCTAAGCTTCGCTGTGACAACGGTGGTGAGTACAAAAGCCGAGAGTTTCAAACTTATTGCAAAGAAAGAGGTATACAGATGGAATGGACAAACCCCTATACGCCTGAACAAAACGGTACTAGCGAGCGAATGAATAGGACCATCGTTGAAAAGGCACGGGCCATGTTGGAAGACAAAGGTGTCGATAAAAGATTGTGGGGTGCGGCAGTTCAAACCGCAGCTTACTTGGTGAACCGAAGTCCAAGTGCTTCTATCGAAAAGACTCCGTATGAGTTATGGAATAATCGGAAACCGACTGTGCGAAACTTGAGGGTTTTTGGAGCAGATGCTTTTGTGCACATCCCAAAACAGTTCCGTGGCAAGTTCGAAGCGAAATCGTGGAAAGGAGTATTTGTTGGATATTCTACAAACGGTTACCGGATATGGAAGCCGAAGAAAAACTGCATCAGTTCGTCACGTGATGTAATTTGTGTTGAGGAAACAAGTGTGATTTATCCAGAAAAGGTCGTTATACTTCCAAATGAACTTGAGGAAAATAATGTTGTTGTGCAAGAAAGTGAATCAGAAGAAGAACAACTAGAAAACGATTCTCCAGAAACCAGCTTCAACAGTGCTAATGAGACAATAGAGAACAACAGTAAGGAATCTCTTGTTGAAGAAAATGTTCCTCGACGAGCAACAAAAACACCGAAATGGCATGAAGATTACGACACGAGCTATGCTGGTTATGCATTTAATGCATTGGATTTCATCAGTGACATCCCAAGTTCAATCAGCGAGTTGCAGAAAAGAAATGATTGGAAACAATGGCAATCCGCCATGGACGCTGAGATGCTATCGATGCAGAAAAACAACAGCTGGACGTTGGTAAAAACTCCCGAAAGTAGTAAAACCATATCTTGCAAGTGGGTGTTTAAAATAAAGCGAGTGAATGATAAAGATATTTATAAAGCGAGATTGGTTGCAAGGGGTTTCTCTCAGAAACCAGGAATAGATTACACTGAAACGTATTCTCCTGTAGCAAAATTAGACACGTTACGTATGGTTCTCGCTTTAGCTAACGAAGAAAGATTGCATATCCATCAAATGGATGTCATGACTGCTTTTTTAAATGGAGAATTGTCAGAAGAGATATATATGATGCAACCAGAAGGATACAGAAAAGGCGAAGGATTAGTTTGTCGATTGAATCGATCAATTTATGGTCTAAAACAAGCTTCACGTGCATGGAATGAAAAATTTCATAATTTCATCTCAAATATAGGGTTCATGCGTAGTGCTAATGACATGTGTCTCTATACGCAACAAAAAGGTACAGAAAAGATTATACTTGTTCTCTATGTTGACGATATTTTGCTTGTAAGTTCTTCATTGGAATTTGTAATGGATATCAAACGGAAATGTGCGGAAGGATTTGAGATGACGGATGATGGAGAAGTTAGTATGTTTTTAGGCATGAAGATAGAAAGAGAAAAAGATGCGGGTATAATGACGATAAGTCAGAAAGAATATTTCGAAAAACTGTTGTAAACAAACGGGTTTACGAGCGATCGTCGAGTCGAGCAGTCGCGATTCCGGTCGCAGGAACGATAGATAGGTTAAATAATTAGAGAACGAGGTTGAGAGAAGAATTTTGCTTGAGATTATAAATAGAGAACTTTCGGCGCCAGCAGCTCTTTTTCGTACTAAGTTGGGTTGCTGAAAGGACATTTTTTAATTTGGAACAAGAGTGAATAAAGTTGCAAATAATTGTAAAAGCAAACCCAACATTTTCCAAATTAAAAAACCGATTAGTTGGAATACGAAAAGATAAGCGCTGTTTAAGCTAGTGCTAGATTGCGAGCGAGAGAGTGTTGTGTGCAAGAAGTGCCAAGTTAGGCGGTCAGTGATCTTTGAACCAGGGGTCAAGCAGTTCAAAATGGAGCGCGGAGACACGAATAGGCCGTTGGCCACGGCCGTTGGAGGCGCGTCGGAAAGTTCACCGTTAGCCACGGTTGAAACGGGGCACAGGCCGCTAGCACCGGCAAGAGAGGCCCATTCCGACCCGCTTGCGAGCTCTACCGCGCATCTACCACCACCACTGCTGACACCGATCGACGGCACACTGATCACTCCGAACGACGGCACAATTTTATCACCGCGGTCGCACGACGAAACCGATCGAAATACTGGCACAAGCGTTCAAGAGCTAAAACGGCGCGAGATCGAAATAGAGAAACGGCTCCTGCAGTTGGAATTGGAGCAGATTGCGGTTGAGAGGAGCTTGATTGAAGGCCGCAACAATGTTCACCTCCATCAGGAGGCGTTGAAAATGGCGCAACGCGCCATGGAAACACCAAACGGGCTCCCCAGGTTGGCGCTGGGAGCATCGGGAACCGCGAGCGCTGCAACCCTATTGTTTTCTAATACAGCCCCGCGACCGTCACGCCTGGCGTTTATGGATGGTTCTGCGCGATCGGGTCAGGTTCGGGAAACGATGGGTAGTACGGTGCTGCTTAACCAAAGCCAACTTCTAGCTCGGCAGGGGGGGAACAAGGAGCTCCCTAAGTTTTCGGGACGACCCGAGGAATGGGCGATATTCATCGCCAGTTATGAAAGCTCAACGGAGCTTTGCGGCTATACGAACGAGGAGAATATGCTACAAATGCAGAAGGCGTTAAGCGGCAAAGCTCTCGATGCGGTGCGGTCGCGGCTCCTACATCCGGCCAATCTAAGAGGCGTTATCGAGACACTACGCATGCTCTTCGGTAGGCCAGAAATCATCATACACCAGTTGATGCAACAAATAAGGCGGATGCCAGCGCCACGACTCGAAAGAATGGAGACGTTGGTCAACTTCGGTGTAGCGGTCCAGGACATGTGTGCGACGATCACCGCGACAGGGGTGCACGCGTATATGTGTGATGCGACGCTGCTGTATGAGCTGACAGAAAAACTTCCGGACACGTTGCGGTTGGATTGGGCGCGACACCGACTACCCATGGAATGGGTCACGCTGGCGGAATTCGGTACCTGGATGGACGAGTTGTTGCGCGCGGCCACTCTAGTATCTTTACCGTCGATCAGCGCCGCTAGAACGGAGAGGAAAGATTATGAGATGAGAAGAGAGAAGCCGCGGCATTACCTCAACATGCATCAAACTGAAGATCACGCGACGGCCTCGTCCACACGGGTTTCGGGCTGTCGTATGTGTGAGGGTAGTTGCAGTACACTGGAAACGTGTAAGCAGTTTCTGGATCAGACATCGCAAGAGAGGTGGAACTCGATTCGGCGACTCGGGTTTTGCCGGAAATGCCTGACAGCGCACGGGTCAAGGTGCCGAATATCTCAGCCTTGTGGTAAGAATGGATGCGGCTTCTTCCACCATCCGCTCCTTCACGACGATATGAGATATCGGGACTCCAGAAGGCCGAATATTGCATCCGTCCACACCCACTCGGTGAGTACACCCAATGTATTGTTGAAATATGTGCCGGTCACCGTCTACGGAAAGAACAAGGTGGTGCAAACGTTTGCATTTTTAGACAGTGGGTCGACGAGCACCTTCGTCGAAAGAAGCTTAGCCGATGACTTGGAGCTGGAAGGAAAACCGCACCCGTTATGCCTGAAATGGACGGGGAATACAACCAAAGACGAGAGTGATTCGCTGATGCTGTCATTGAAGATATCAGCAGTTGGTGGTACAAAAATGCATAGAATCGCCAAGGCTCATACGCTGCGTAGCCTGTCATTACCGGCCCAATCCGTAAACGCATCGGTACTAGCCGCGCGTTATACACATCTGCGAGATATTCCGATCCGATCGTACAAGGCTGTGAGGCCGCGCATCATCATTGGGGTTGACAATTATCGCCTCGTTCACCCGCAACAATACGAGGAGGGCGGAGAACACGAACCGATTGCCGTCAAAACCCCACTAGGGTGGATACTGTATGGGCCGTGCACCGACGGAACAAACACCAGAGCAACCAGTCACGATCTTTCGCACAGCTTCCACATTTGCGAGTGTACCCAGAATGGTGAGAAAGCGCTGAACGCCCTTGTGCAGGAACATTTTGCCTTCGAGTCACTGGGAATCAGCAAAGCACAGGTTCCTATCCTTTCGAAGGACGACGAGCGAGCACTAGCTATCCTGTCCGTCGAAACGAAGCTGAAAGATGGGCGTTTCGAGACTGGTCTCTTATGGCGATTCGATGATGTGCAGTTACCATGTTCAAAGTCCATGGCACTCAAGCGTTACGCCTGCCTACGGAAAAGAATGAGTAAAGATGCAGCATTAGCGTCAGCAGTAAAAGAGACGATGAAGGGATATGAGCATCGAGGGTACATCAGACGAATGTCACCTGAGGAGACGGCAAAGAAAGGGCCGAGAGATTGGTACTTACCGATCTTCCCGGTTTTTAACGTAAACAAGCCAGGGAAAGTGAGGATTGTCTTTGATGCGGCTGCGAAGGCGAACGGCGTGAGTTTGAACTCTTTCCTGCTTTCTGGCCCGGACCTGCTGGCGGGCCTCCTATCCGTATTATTCAAGTTTCGGGAGCATCGGGTGGCGATTGTCGGAGACATAAAGGAAATGTTTTTCCAAGTCGGCATGAAGGCGGAGGATCAGCGATCGCAAATGTTTTTCTGGAATGAACAGGAGAGGAATGATCAAGGCCCGAGCGTGTACGCCGTGGCTGTGATGACGTTTGGAGCAACGTGCTCTCCAAGCAGTGCGCAATTTGTAAAGAACCGAAACGCCGAAAGATTCGCTAAGAGCTATCCCCGAGCCGTCGAGTGCATCCGCAATGAACACTACGTGGATGATCTCCTTGCTAGCACTCAGACGGTACAGGACGCGATAAAACTAGCAGAGGAAGTACGTTATATTCACGCAGAAGGAGGCTTCGAGATCCGTAACTGGATCTCCAACTCACGAGTCGTAATGGAACATCTAAGAGCGTCGCCGGTAGAGGGAGACGTGAACTTAGGTTCAGAGTCCGGAGTGGAAAAAATCCTCGGCATGTGGTGGAATACGGCCGCCGACGAGTTTACGTTTAGACTCTCGCCAAAACATGATGTCGGCTTATTGAGTGGAGAGAAGATGCCGACAAAACGTGAAGTCCTGCGTACGCAGATGACTATGTACGATCCGCTAGGTCTCATCGGTAATTTTTTGATGTACGTGAAGATCCTGCTACAAGAAGTTTGGAGAGCTGGCATCGATTGGGATGAGCAACTCGATGGACGATTAGCGGATAAATGGTTGAACTGGGTGATGAGGCTCCCCACGGTTTTACAGGTGAGAGTTCCGCGGTGCTATCGACAAATCACTTCTGTCACGGCGAAGAAAGTACAGTTACATGTATTCTGCGATGCCAGCGAGAGTGGGATGGCGGCAGTGATATACCTGCGCTTCGAAGAGGACGACACGATTGAGTGCGCGCTGGTCGGGTCCAAGACGCGAGTAGCGTCATTAAAGTACGTGTCCATTCCTCGAATGGAGCTACAGGCGGCTGTGATTGGAGCCAGATTCGCCACCACCATATGTAGTTCGCATCGGCTTACAGTAACGGACTCCTTTTTCTGGACTGACTCACGGGACGTCATATGCTGGCTGAACTCCGATCACCGAAGATACAGTCAGTTCGTAGCAGTTAGAGTAGGCGAGTTGCTCGAATTGACGAACTCGAAGCAATGGCGGTGGCTGTCTACGAAGATGAACGTGGCGGATGAAGGCACCAAGTGGCAAAAGGCGCCAACAATGGATCCGTCGAGCCGATGGTTCCGGGGGCCAGACTTTATCTGGCAGTCGGAAGACGAATGGCCTGCATCTGAATGCACTTCTGAGGAGACGTCAGAAGAGATTCGCCATAATCTGCTGCACCACTCCGTTTCGGCGAAGCCATGGCTCGAGTTTGAACGCCTAAGCACGTGGAGAAGTACAGTACTCGTGGTGGCTTATGTGATGCGGTTTACTTCATTCATAATTTCGAAACGCAGTGCCTCCTTAACAGGTGCGTTAACACAGCGAGAGTTAGCACGCGCGGAGATCGTCATATTCCGGTTAGTGCAACGAGAAGTATTCTGCAAAGAGATAACCGAACTGGAGGCGGTAAGTCAACAAGAGCATCCTTGGAAGCCGGCTGTCGATAAAAGAAGCGCCCTACACAAGCTGGCACCGGAACTCGATGAAAACGGTGTACTAAGGTCGCGAGAACGTTTAAGCAAATGCCCGTGGGTCGATGAAGGAACAAGACGTCCTATCATTCTTCCGAGAGGCCATCACGTGACGCAGCTTCTACTGGCCAACTTTCATCGCCGCTATCGACACTTGGGACACAATACGACACTTAACGCGGTCCGGTTGCGGTTCTACATACCGAAGCTACGATCGGAATATAACCGTGCCCGAAGAACTTGCCAACACTGCAAAAATCGCGACGCACGCCCAGCACCCCCAATGATGGCTAATTTACCGATGGAACGCCTAGCAGCTTACCAGCGACCATTTACTTACACCGGCGTGGATTATTTTGGGCCGATATCGGTTGCTGTCGGTCGACGGGTAGAGAAACGGTGGGGAGTTCTATTTACCTGTTTGACCATACGAGCCATCCACCTCGAGGTCGCGCACTCGCTCAACACATCGTCCTGCATTCTTGCGATACAACGATTCATCGCCGTACAGGGCACACCGGTTGAATTTCTCAGCGATTGCGGCACCAACTTCGTGGGTGCCTCTCGAGAACTGTGTGATGCCTGGAAGGAAGTCAACGAGAAACGTTTAGCAGAAGAATTCACTTCATCGACCCTCACCTGGAAATTCAATCCGCCGGGCGCGCCTCATTTCGGAGGGTGTTGGGAGCGCCTGATAAAGTCGGTTAAGAAGGTGATGGGTGAGATGAAACTTCCCCGCCTGCCGACCGACGAGGTGCTTCTGACAACATTTCGAGAAATTCAGCTGATACTAAATTCTCGTCCGCTTACACAGGTCCCGTTAGACGATGAGTTTGAGCCACCTTTAACGCCAAATCATTTCTTACTAGGTACGGCAAACGGAGAACCGCTCAGAGTCGGGTTCGATGACAGCGCAGCAACATTAAAGATGTCCTGGAAAGCCTCGCAAGCATTAGCAGATATTTTTTGGAAGAAATGGATTATAGAGTACCTACCGACCCTAACCCGTAGGGCGAAGTGGTGCACGCCGGTGAAGCCGATCGAAGAGGGCGACGTCGTAGTTATCGTCGACGGGGACTTACCGAGAAATGCGTGGCCGATGGGACGAGTAGTGAAAGTAGTAAAGGCAAACGATGGACAAGTAAGGCGAGCGACAGTTAGAACAACGACGGGATTGTTAGAAAGGCCAGCTACAAAATTAGCAGTACTAGACGTGAAGATTAGGAGAAATTAGGAAAACATGTGGCAACGATCGCGAGAATGTAAGTCAAGTGATGGGTCACTGGACTGGGAGGGGAGAATGTAAACAAACGGGTTTACGAGCGATCGTCGAGTCGAGCAGTCGCGATTCCGGTCGCAGGAACGATAGATAGGTTAAATAATTAGAGAACGAGGTTGAGAGAAGAATTTTGCTTGAGATTATAAATAGAGAACTTTCGGCGCCAGCAGCTCTTTTTCGTACTAAGTTGGGTTGCTGAAAGGACATTTTTTAATTTGGAACAAGAGTGAATAAAGTTGCAAATAATTGTAAAAGCAAACCCAACAACTGTTAAAGTGATTCAATATGACTGAATGCAAACCGATTTCAACCCCCATGGAAAACCGATTGAAGTTAAGTAAAGGTAAAGAAACAGAGATAACATCCAAACCATATCGTGAGCTCATCGGATGTCTTACTTATGCGTCAGTAACGACTAGGCCAGATATCTCAGCAGCAGTAAATTTCTTTAGTCAGTTTCAATCATGTCCCAACGAAGAACATTGGATTCACTTAAAACGAATTTTAAGGTATATAAAGGGTAGTTTGAATGTTAGGATGGTATACAAAGCTGATAAGAAAGAGCCAATATTGCAAATGTATTGTGATGCAGACTGGGCAAACGATGTTTCCGATCGCCGTTCAATATCAGGATTTATCGTTAAGTTTTTCGGAAACACTGTTGGTTGGTCAACAAGAAAGCAGCAAAGCGTAGCATTGTCATCAACAGAAGCGGAATTGAATGCCTTATGCACAGCAGCATGTCACACTGTTTGGGTGTTACGTTTGTTGGAAGATCTGTGGTTACCCATAACTGAACCAATACCTATGTATGAGGATAACCAGTCAACTATTTGTGTAGCAGAGAATTCTAAAGATGTAAAGCGGCTTAAGCATGTTGACACGAAATATCATTTTGTTAGAGAGTTAGTACAACAAAAGCGAATAGAAATATTGTACAAGCCGTCGTCCATGCAACAAGCCGATATTATGACAAAGGGTTTAACGCCAAACATCTTCAAAGGTTATGGTTTAAGAAGTGCAAAAGTACGACTTGTTTATTAAGTTCGTACTTCTGGGAAACTTATTGTTTATCGCAGCAAATGGTTGTTGCAATAATTATTCAGTCTCATTATATTACCGTCTCATTGCTCGTAAATAGTTTTTGACCAAACTTCTGCGCAGCTAGCACATAGTGCATAAGTCGATACAATTGTCAATATGCGTGTCAAAACATGTCAATCTGCGCACTAGCATAATAAGTCTCGAAGTGTTGTTGTGCGGAGAAGTGCGTTCTGATTTGTTTTAGATATAATCGATGGTGGAAGTAATAATCTAAGTAAATGTAATAAAAATAATAAGAAAGATAGATTACGATGTTCAGATACGATGCTGAGACCGGCATGACGTTCGCTGCCTGGTATGCAAGGTACGAAGACCTGTTCCAGAAGGACGCTGCACGGTTGAAAGACGAGGCAAAAGTACGCTTAATGATGAGAAAATTGGGAACACCAGAACACGACCGGTACACGAGCTTTATTCTCCCAAACCATCCGCGTGATTTCTCACTGCAAGAAACGGTTGCCAAGTTGACCACCTTATTCGGCACGAAGGAATCCTTGCTCCACAGACGGTTTAAGTGCTTGAAGTTAACCAAACTACGTAGTGAGGATTTCGTCACTTTCGCGTGTCGGGTGAACCGTGGCATCGTAGATTTCGAGTTGGGAAAGCTGACCGAAGAACAACTAAAATGTTTAGTGTTCGTTTGCGGTATGAAGGACGAGGAAGACATTGAGTTTCGCACGCGGCTGTTACATCGTATCGAGGAGAATCATGCAGTAACCCTTGACCAACTTTCCGCAGAATGTCAACGCATGACAAATTTGCGTCAGGATAGTGCAATGATTGAACGCGACCGCAGTGAACAAGTTCTTTCCGTTCAACGTAGTTTCCATCGACCACACCGCCCGTCTCATCACACCAACGAGAAGCGTGCAGACAAACCCAGCCGACCATGCTGGTTATGTGGATCCCTGCATTGGACTCGCGAATGCACGTTCAAGACGCACACGTGCACACAATGCGGATCGGTCGGCCATCGCGAAGGGTTTTGTAAGCAGCAAAGGAGCAGGAAGCAGCACCATCGGAAAAAGTATCTCCCGAGACGAGCCAACATGCGCAGTATCACTGTCAACGTGAACAGTCTACGTCACCGAAGGAAGTTTTTATCGTGTACGATTAACGGCATCCAAATTCGGCTCCAACCGGATACTGCATCAGACATCACTGTGATTAGTCGTCAGCTTTGGAAGCGCATCGGAAGACCTCGACTAACACCACCATCCGTAACTGCAAGATCAGCGTCCGGTAACAAACTCGAAATTGCTGGCGAATTTCGAGCAACGGTTGAAATTAACGAGCAGAAGAAGCAAGCTGTAATTTTCGTAGCAGAAGCAGAGTTAGCCTTGCTGGGAATCGACCTAGCAGAATCGTTTTCCTTATGGTCCGTCCCTATCGACCAGCTGTGTAACAAAATTACCAGTGCAACGAGCGTTCCAGAGGGAATAGTGCGAAAATTTTCAAACCTGTTTAAACCAACCATGGGTTTTTGCGTGAAAACTGAGATTACGCTAAACCTAAAGCCGGACTACCGTCCTATTTTCTGCCCGAAACGACCAGTGGCTTACGCCATGCGCGATGCAGTGGACCGGTGTCCTGGAACTGGAAAGACTCCAGCGTCTCAACATCATCACTCCAGTCCAGCACTCCGAGTGGGCAGCCCCGATTGTAGTCGTGCGGAAGTCGAATGGTCAAATAAGGATCTGCGGCGACTATTCGACAGGCCTCACATCCGACATCCTCATGATTACCCGCTACCGCTGCCACAGGACATCTTCGCAAGGCTGGGTAACTCAACGATTTTTAGTCAAATTGACTTATCCGATGCTTTTTTGCAGGTCCCCATCGCTGAGCAAAGTCGTCGCTTGCTCACTATTAACACACACAAGGGGTTGTACCTGTATAATCGCCTGCCACCAGGGATTAAAATAGCACCAGGTGCATTCCAGCAACTCATGGACCAAATGCTTGCTGGAATGGAACGTGTCTCAAGCTACATGGACGATGTTATCATTGGAGGACGAACACAGAAGGAACACGACGATACACTAAATGAGACCCTGAGGCGCATTCAAGAATTCGGTTTCACTATTCGCCCGGACAAGTGTTCGTTCAACAAACACCAGGTACGCTATCTTGGGCATATAGTCGACAATCACGGTATCCGTCCAGACCCTGCCAAAATAGCCGCCATAAGAGATCTTCCCGCGCCAACCGACGTTAGTGGCGTACGTTCGTTCCTAGGCGCCATTAATTTCTACGGAAGATTCATTCCTAACATGCGCAGGCTTCGTTATCCTTTGGATAACCTATTAAAGGAAGGAAACGTTTTCAAGTGGTCCCCAGAGTGTCAAAAGGCCTTCGAGCAGTTCAAAACGTTACTAGCCTCCGAACTGCTCTTGACGCACTACGATCCAAAGCTTGAAATCGTCATATCTGCCGATGCATCATCCATCGGATTAGGCGCAACCATAAGCCATAAGTTCCCCGATGGATCTTATAAGGTTGTGCAACATGCATCCCGTGCTCTCACGAAGGCCGAAAAAAACTATAGTCAAATAGATCGAGAGGGCCTGGCTATAGTTTTCGCTGTGACCAAGTTTCATAAGTATGTGTATGGGCGTCATTTCATCCTTCAAACGGATCACAAACCACTGCTAAGAATTTTCGGAAGCAAGAAGGGCATCCCGGTATATACTGCTAACCGACTGCAAAGATTTGCGCTAACTTTGCAGTTGTATAATTTTGAAATACAGTATATACCTACCACACATTTTGGGAACGCTGATGTGCTTTCACGACTGATTAAAAACCACGACAAACCAGAACAAGAGTACATAATAGCCAGTATTAATCTGGAAAAGGACATGCAATCAGTCGTCGTAAGCTCCCTCGAAGCATTTGCCCTAAACTCAAGAGATGTGGAAACTGCAACGAAATCCGACAAAACCATGCGTAGAGTATTGCAGAATGTACGCGAAGGATGGTCACGCGACAATGCGTTTAACGGCGAACTGGCATGTTTCTACGCCAGGAAGGATGCATTATGTGAAGTGGGAGGCTGTCTTTTGTTCGGGGAGAGAGTTGTTATACCAAGTGCTCTCCGGCAACGATGCTTACGCCAATTACACCATGGCCATCCAGGCGTACAACGCATGAAATCATTAGCGAGAAGCTACGTTTACTGGCCAATGCTTGATAAAGAAATCGCGGAGCTTGTAGCAACCTGCAACGCCTGTTCATTGGCAGCTAAGTCAACACCACGTTCTAGTCCAGTACCATGGCCCGAAGTAACCACACCATGGCAACGCGTCCATGTTGATTATGCTGGCCCCATAGACGGTTACTCCTTCTTGATTGCAGTCGACGCCTTCTCAAAATGGCCTGAGATTATAAGGACTGTCAGCACAACGTCGACAGCGACCATACGTATCCTGAGAAGAATGTTTGCACGTTATGGTATGCCAGTTACCCTAGTCAGCGATAATGGTCGTCAATTTACAAGTGCAGAATTTGAGGAGTTTTGTACATGCAACGGGATTGAGCATCTCACATCCGCCCCGTTCCACCCGCAATCTAACGGGCAAGCTGAACGTTTCGTAGATACGTTCAAACGCGCGATAGGCAAAATCTCTAGCGATGGAACTACCATTGAGGATGCACTTGAAATATTCCTCCAAACATATCGGGCCACGCCAAACCCACAAGCACCAAATAGTAAAGCGCCAGCAACGATAATGTTCGGAAGACAGATTCGTACATGTTTAGAGCTGATTCGACCAACTCCTAAACACGATAGAGAGATCGATAGTGAACAACGACGTATTTTTGTCCCAAACGATTCTGTTTTTGCCAAGGTTTACTCGCGAAACGGATGGAAATGGAAGCCAGGAAAGATCCTTGGTAAATGTGGAAGCGTAATGTATCGCGTTATGACTGATGATCGGAGAATAATACGGAGCCATGTAAACCAGCTTCGACGACGGAATTATAATGAGCAGCATACACCTAATCAGCGTATTTTGCCGCTGCACATCCTTTTAGAGGAGTGGAATCTAACATCATCACCGCCATCATCTACATCTGGTCCATCGTCATCGTCAAAACAGCAGTCATCGTCATCGTCCAAACAGCAGTCATCGTCATCGTCCAAGCAGCAGTCATCGTCATTGTCCGAACAGCAGCCATCGTCATCATCTACGTCCCAATCGTCAGCGTATGAGATCGTGCCAGCGTCATCGTCTTCAGTATCTCCTATAAGCAACCGCATCCCTCGAGAGACGCACGAGATGGAAGCACAGCCGGTACCACCACCACGCCGCTCCTTTAGAGATAAAAAAGCACCGCGTCGGTTCGACCAGTACCTGCTGTATTAAAAGGGGGGAGATGTTATGGGCGATAACGGCAACCTGGTTGCCCTATCCTTGGGCTCGCAATGATGAGCGATCATCATTGAGTGATGCCGCACAGCGAGGATTGAAGAGTGCCCGAGCACGATCGATCCGACGATCATCAAGTATGACCCGACGCCTGAGGTCACGGGAGTTCGCGTCTTCTGTATCCGACCGCCGATCCGGGTAGACGTGCCGTTTTTCGTCTCTGCGTTTTAGTGTGTTATAATGTGTAATCTCCTATACATTATAATACAAACTGTCGTCGTTTGTCGTCGTTTGTCGTCGTTGGTATCACGTTCAAAACGTTGTCGTAAGCGAGAAATCGCTGAGTCTGTACCATTACATTAGATAGAGCGGGACAACACATGAGCGCGTTTGAAGTCAGACAGCGATGCAAGCGAGTGCGAGGTTCGTCATCGTGCCTTTACCAACACATTGGAGTAAGCGAGAAATAACTTGATCTGTACCAACTCAGGGAAGAACTCTCGATCGTTCATACCTGCCTCTCGCTCTGTTACGACTGCCGTCTCGCTTACGATCGTTATAACCCACTGTGAGCTGTTTTTGTTTTTGCTGCAGTTCCAACCCACAATCGCTGTTGCTCGCTCGCACATGTTTATTGCTTCACTCGCACTCCCGCAAATGATTGACGCTCGAAACACTCTGCTCGCACACTCTGCTGTTGTTGTTGCTGTTTGTCTGCATGTTCTTGGTGTCCGATCTATCGTAGGAGACCGGGTGGGTATTTAAATGCTTTATTCTGTGTACTGTCGTGCCGTTCTGTGAGGTGCCGTACAATTTGATTTTAATTTCTTTTCTTAGATTAATATATTAATTTATTAATTCGAATAATATATTAATAAATAAATATATTGGAGAGAGCGTTCGAGTTGAAACAGCGATGCAAGCGAGTGCTCAATGGTTTTTGAAACCTTAGTAAAAAAAGAAGCTGATCGAAGCTAGGTTGATACTGTCAATAATTGTTTTGTGCGGTCGCTTGAAAGTATTCGAGAAAACTGTGTATTATATTCCCAGCCGGAGAGCGTATGCAATATGAGAGGATTTTAGAATTTTTCATCGTTTCGGTTGCAAATGCAATTTTACATTTGATCACCAATTTGAATCATGGAACGAAAATTGTTCCGTTATCCCGTGTTCCTTTCCTGTTGTTCCTGTTCCCCAACATATTGGTATCCAGTTACTCGCTTGGCAATAAGCGAGTGGGCTGCTTCTTGGCCGGGCGTGTATGCTTCCGTCTCTTGGCGGGTTGCACTATGGACATTCATAAAAATTCACAGGAATGTCAAAAACATCAGCTCCGCAATCTGACGACGAAAACACTGTTCCTAACGCATGAAGCCTAATGAACTAAAGCTTTGCCGGGCTTAAATTAAAAGCTTAAATTGAATAAATCCCAATCGGTTTGAATTAAAAAATAATTTTCTGTGTTAAGTAAATTAAAGTGTCCAAAGAATTATATCGGGCCAGGTAGCTGGCCTACAAAAAAAACTAGTCTCCTATACATTATAATACAAACTGTCGTCGTTTGTCGTCGTTTGTCGTCGTTGGTATCACGTTCAAAACGTTGTCGTAAGCGAGAAATCGCTGAGTCTGTACCATTACATTAGATAGAGCGGGAAAACACATGAGCGCGTTTGAAGTCAGACAGCGATGCAAGCGATTGCGAGGTTCGTCATCGTGCCTTTACCAACACATTGGAGTAAGCGAGAAATAACTTGATCTGTACCAACTCAGGGAAGAACTCTCGATCGTTCATACCTGCCTCTCGCTCTGTTACGACTGCCGTCTCGCTTACGATCGTTATAACCCACTGTGAGCTGTTTTTGTTTTTGCTGCAGTTCCAACCCACAATCGCTGTTGCTCGCTCGCACATGTTTATTGCTTCACTCGCACACCCGCAAATGATTGACGCTCGAAACACTCTGCTCGCACACTCTGCTGTTGTTGTTGCTGTTTGTCTGCATGTTCTTGGTGTCCGATCTATCGTAGGAGACCGGGTGGGTATTTAAATGCTTTATTCTGTGTACTGTCGTGCCGTTCTGTGAGGTGCCGTACAATTTGATTTTAATTTCTTTTCTTAGATTAATATATTAATTTATTAATTCGAATAATATATTAATAAATAAATATATTGGAGAGAGCGTTCGAGTTGAAACAGCGATGCAAGCGAGTGCTCAATGGTTTTTGAAACCTTAGTAAAAAAAGAAGCTGATCGAAGCTAGGTTGATACTGTCAATAATTGTTTTGTGCGGTCGCTTGAAAGTATTCGAGAAAACTGTGTATTATATTCCCAGCCGGAGAGCGTATGCAATATGAGAGGATTTTAGAATTTTTCATCGTTTCGGTTGCAAATGCAATTTTACATTTGATCACCAATTTGAATCATGGAACGAAAATTGTTCCGTTATCCCGTGTTCCTTTCCTGTTGTTCCTGTTCCCCAACATATTGGTATCCAGTTACTCGCTTGGCAATAAGCGAGTGGGCTGCTTCTTGGCCGGGCGTGTATGCTTCCGTCTCTTGGCGGGTTGCACTATGGACATTCATAAAAATTCACAGGAATGTCAAAAACATCAGCTCCGCAATCTGACGACGAAAACACTGTTCCTAACGCATGAAGCCTAATGAACTAAAGCTTTGCCGGGCTTAAATTAAAAGCTTAAATTGAATAAATCCCAATCGGTTTGAATTAAAAAATAATTTTCTGTGTTAAGTAAATTAAAGTGTCCAAAGAATTATATCGGGCCAGGTAGCTGGCCTACAAAAAAAACTAGTTCGTTCTTTACAATAAAAGTGTGTTAACGTTTAAACCACAACAGAATGTATCATCACAGAGCCTAAACCGCACAACGGCCTAAAACAGTAAATCGGGCGCAAAAAGTTTAAATGTGCAAGCTTCCCGTCCCGTGAGCGCGATGTCAGGCGAAATCAAATGTAAATTTTTCAAATTTTTTTGGTACCTGGGCTCGGTTGTTTGACGGCACCGATACACGCGTTTTTCACGAACAGTTTTTCGGTTTTCTCTGGCTGTTTTTTACCGATTCACGCACGATTTTCACAATTAGGTTGGCCCCTGACACGACCTACACTGATTTCATGCGGTTTTTGGCTGTCCGAAGTGGTTTTGGTGATGTTCTGAGCCACAAGAAAACGCCTATCTTGAGACAACAAACACACACCGTGTGCAGTAGTAGGACAAACAAAACATGTTCCGCAGTTTCCTACAGGCTAAAATACGATAAACAATCACTCGTGTGTACTTTTCTCACACCACTTGCTCGATATTTCAGCCAAATTTACTGATTTGATTCCGATGCTCACTAACGTGACCGCACGCGAACAGACCAACTTGTCAACTGCGTGAAAGTGTCAAGAGCTGCGCTTACTCGACGAATAGGTGAGAAATAAGGCTCACAGGGCGCATAATTTTGACCTGTTGGTACAAGCTTTAGGCGTTGGTCTCGCTGGGTATGTACCGACCCGATGGATCCCGCTGCGTAGTACTTTTGTAGATTGCCTCACAATGGCGTTCGTCGGGTGAGTAGCCATCGTTAACCCATAGTTCCTCTGATTTCCAGAACCGCTCGATCGATTCTTCTAACGTTGTCATGCAAACGACCGCTGTTGTATGGGCAAAGTTAGAGTCGCCGTCCGTAAGCTCCTTCGATTCTGTTGTAAACGCAATGAATAGTCAACCGTTCTGCTCGAGAGCCAAGAGAGAAGTGAAGTTTTATTGAAATACATATGACACATGTCATTGTCAAGGTTTCTATAATTAAGGTGTATACTTTGTTCTATATATATATCTCAACACCCCTGCTCAAAGTATTAACCTCTAAGTCCTATCTTTTCTGATAATTGTTTAAATTCTGATACTGGTAATCCTTTTGTCATAATGTCTGCTAATTGCAATTTGGATGGCACATATACAGCCTTAATGTGACCAGCCTGAATTTTCTCTTGAATATAATTGTATTTAATATCTATGTGTTTCATGCGTTTGCTCTCTACTTTTCCTTCCGCTAGTTGCAGACAGGATTGATTATCTTCAAATATTGTTACTGATCCAGATACGTTTACGTCAAGATCTTTCAACAATCTTCTCAGCCATGCTGCCTCTGTAGTTGCTGTACAAAATGCTATCAACTCTGCTTCCGTAGATGATAACGCTACTGTTGATTGTTTTCTTGTCATCCAGGAAACAGTTGCACCATAAACACGCACAATATACCCACTTATTGATTTTCGATCATTAATATTGTTGCCCCAATCAGCATCGCAAAATATTTCTAATTCGCTGTTAGAGTCGTTTCCTACATATTCCAAACCTATATTCATTGTTCCTTTCAAATATCTCAGAATTCTTTTAAGATATTTCCAATGTTCATCTGTAGGACAGTTTTGTAATTGACTAAAGAAATTAATCGCAGCACACAAATCTGGTCGCGATGTGTGAGCCAAGTATGCGATACATCCCACCAGTTCTCTATATGGTTTCTCTGTTCTATCCTTCTCTGTACCTTTTAATAGTTTTAAGTGGCATTCAACCGGTGTTAGGACTGGCTTGCAATCTTCCATACCAAATCTAGATAATAGTTTTTCTACATAATATTTTTGTGTAATTAACATAGTTCGTTGCTTTATATTCCTTTCAACATGCATTCCTAAAAAAACTTTTATTTCTCCCATATCAGAAACACAGAACTCTTGTTTAAGACAAGCTTTTATGATATTAATCTCCTCTAGCCTTTTTCCAACAATCAAAATGTCGTCAACGTATAATAAAATATGAATCAAATCTCCTTTGTCGATTTTAATGTACAAACAATGATCATTTTCACTACTTTTAAAATTTATGTTTGTAACGAACTCGTCAAATCTTTTATTCCATGCTCTGGACGCTTGTCTTAAACCATATAACGATTTGTTTAGCCGACAAACAAGGTTTGGATCTGTTACGTTAAGCCCGTCGGGTGGATACATATAAATTTCCTCATTTAACTTTCCATTCAGAAATGCTGTCTTAACGTCTAATTGATGAACTAATAACCGTTTTTGATTTGCTATAGCTAATAAAGTCCGAATAGTGTCCAGCTTCGCTACGGGTGCGTAAGTTTCCTCATAATCGTATCCGTATTTTTGGGAAAAACCTCTTGCGACTAACCTTGCTTTGTATTTGTCTGATTCATCATCAATCCCTTTCTTTATTTTAAAAAACCCATTTGCAAGTAATCACCCGTTTGTTTAATGGCTTTGGACACAAATTCCATGTACGATTGTCTTCATGTGATTTTAGCTCATTCCTTACGGCCTGATCCAATTTATCCCAGTCCTCGCGGTTCTTCATTAATTCTAATGAGGCTGGGAAATTTTCCACGTAATTCATCGCTGATAATGCCCATGCATTGTAACTTCCTTCATAGTCTTTCATCCAAATTGGTGGTTGTCTTTCTCGAACACTTTTTGTCTCTTTACTTTCAATTACAACATCTTCATCCCCTGCTGAAGCTGTTGAATCATTCGCTGAAGAATAATCTGTTTCACTGGTAACATCATCACTGCGTAGCACTTCTTCATCGAGTTCATTTTCACTTTCTTCTACATTTTCTGGATTCATCCTGTTTTCGGTTGGACATATCATAAAATCAGTGTCCGTATCAATATGCGATTGTTCATTGATATCACTAAACGGAAGGTTTTCTTCATTGAATTGCACTACACGTGAGATGCATATTTTATTGTCTTTAAAAACGCGATACCCATTCGGGGCATATCCAACAAAAATTGCTCGCTCATTCTTATCGTCTAACTGATGAGGGAAAGGGATGAAAAGGGAAAAGGGCTGATGAAAGAGGGATGTAGGATTATACCTTTTTGTCGACAAAACGATTTGAAAGCTGTGTTCATATATTCTGTACCGTTGTCACAAATAAGTTTTTCGATCTTGGTTCCAAAATGTGCCGTACACATAGCTTCGTATTCTTTGAAACGGTCCAACACTTCACTTTTAGATTTTATAAGAAATGCAGCAGACAAATGAGTATAATCATCAGTGAAAGTTACAAAATAATTATGACCATCCCATGTCTGTGGGGAAATAGGTCCACAAACATCACTGTGTATTATTTCGATCGGTCTGGTAGCACGTTTTTCCTTCCTGCTTTTGAATGGCTTTCGTGGTGCTTTGCCACGAACACAAGCATGACAAAATTTTTCACTGTGATTGTTTGATGTATCATTTATGGTGTCTAGTCCATGTACCATACGTTTTACGATCAACATCTTTAAATTCTGATTACCAATATGTCCATATCTATGATGCCACAGTTCGAAATGGTTTGTAATTGTTGCAGCTTTAGCACAAATCGACGGTACGTTTATATTCACTTTGTATAATTTATTCTTCTTTTCGCCTGTCATTATTGTTTCACCATTTTTGTTTTGCACTTCAACTTTACCTTTTTCAAATACTACTTTCAGCCCCTTTGATTCCAATTTCTGCAGTGACATCAGATTTATAGATAGATCTGGAACGAATAGCACGTCTTGAATTGCGATCTTCATGTGAAGTTACCGCCCTTTGGCTGACGGCCTCAGTTCCTAGAATTAGAGTTAATACCTACTGTCACCTTGTCAGAAATGGCTTCCTTATCGTGGCCAAACACGATTCTATCCTGTCGATGGCGGATAATTGTCAGCGGACGGCTCTTCCCAGGACGGACGACTCGAAGAAAACACGGACACGATGTTGTTCCTTTGAGTGTAGCAAACAGATCACCCTTGGTTTATTACAACCAAGTAATATTTATAACTAAATTAATCTAGGTTAGTTTGTGACGCCCTCTCCCTACAGCCTGACCATTCCCTCGCCTCTGCTGTCGCTGTGCCGTTCTCGCATTGATCGCTGCTTCGTTGCCGGGCGCCTTTTCCCCGGGCCGATTCACGATTGATCTCGTTCACTCCTGTTGGTTTGCGACACTTGTTTTCGCAACTCGCTTTCGATCGTGATCGCTTTTCGGTCATTAGCTTTGTCGGGTGCGCGTTCGATTGTTTTTCATCCTGAGCGGATGTTTACGACTTAAGTCCAAATCGTCCTCATTATCGGTCATTGCTGATATCGAACGATCGTCCGGTGTTTTTCCATGCTGCGTTGTTCTTCCTTCATGGCGGATGTTTGTGACTTACAGCCGTTCGCAGTTTCTACCGTCGTTTGATCAACATAGTTTGTCGTTTGATCAACATTTATTGTCGCTTGATCAACATTTACTGTCGTTTGATCAACCGTACCGTCGTTTGCGCGAACTCTACTAGCTTCTTTGCAAGCAGTACCGTCTTTTCAAGCAGAGGCGGATCTGTCAATAAGACGGTAGTGCTTGCAAAGAAGCTAGTAGAGTTTGCTCAAATGACGGTACGTTTGATCAAACGACAGTAAATGTTGGGCAAACGACAATAAATGTTGATCAAATGACAAAATATGTTGATCAAACGACGGTAGCAACTGCGAACGGCTGTAAGTCACGTACGATATTTTCCCCCCTGCCGAAGTGTTCGCCGTCTCGCCTGTACCAAGGGTGTTGGCCCTTGCGTGTTGATGCAACCAAAGTGACGTCAGTTGGTGTTGGTGTTGTTGCTCGCCCGTACGGGGCGGTCGCGCATGAAGTGTCGGCTTGCACCGTAAGTGGGTCAGCCTGGTGAATGTAGGTCAGTTCTGGCTTATAGCTGACTCTGCGCTTTTCGTCGTTGGGTCGACATTTGAAGCGCCGTCCTATGCTGCGATGCGCTGTTCCCGTTGCGGCGATTCAGGCGTTGTCTTCTGGGGTTGTAGGCGAATTGCGGCGATTCAGGCGTATGATTATGAGGTGTAGGCGAAATGGGTGAATGGTGGGCTGAGGGACGCCGGAGGGACGCTTCATTCCCCCCCACTTACTTGAGCTCTAGATCCGTCTTGAAGAGGCGAATCTGGAGCTGGTTAGTCTGCTGGTAATATTGGAGCGTATTACCGTTCTCGCGATGCACCTGGGGTACCTTTCTCTGCTTTGATTCGATGCTAGTTGTCATCTGCTGCATCGGGGTCATCCTTCAAGCTGCCTGTAGATTGTTCATCCTGTCTGTCGTTATTGCGGTCGTCTTCATCATTGCACATCGTCTGTCGTCGCTGCTCGCGTCCTTGCCCAGGCCTAGGCTGACGTTAGCGTTGTCGTGTCGTCTTGTAGTATCCCTCATTGAAGCGTCATGGGATAGTCGTCGTTGAGCTTTCGGTTGATCCTGCCCTTGTGGTTGCTGCTGAAAATCGTCGGTGGATGCTGCGGCGTTGTCGCTGAGGTACCCCTGGCTCTGTTCGTCGCTGTTCTAAACCTAATGCGCATATTTGATAAGTGGAGCTTTCTCCGTTGGTTAGTGTCCCCATGGTTAGTATTATTTTCCCTAACGCAATTTTCTGACTGTAGGAGCAACCGTTGCTCTTTCTTTTCTTAGTTAGCAGTAACAACTTTCCTTCATAAAAGTGGGTGTCTATTGGTTTGCCCACACCATTAATACAATTCCTATGCCCGTCGGCATCTTCGCTTTCCTTTCAGCGGCAGTTTCTCATCTGAGGGTGTCTTCTGGTTTTCCCTATCAGTGTTCCTAATGATCTAAGCCCTGTGGCTCTTTGCTTCATGGTGTACTTCGTTAGAGCGGGGCTTGAAACCGGTTAGCTGGCTTGAGTTTCTCTTACTGCCGTATACCATGTCCCTAACAGTGCATACATATGCATTGAGCACCCTGGCTCCTTCGCTTTCTTTGCGGAAATTTACTTATATGAGGGTCTCCTGGTTTTCCCTGTCCGTGTTACAATATTCTGAGCATCTTTGGCTCCTTCGCTTTTTTTTAGCGGAATTTTCTATATAAGGGCTTTCCCTGTTGATATTTTGCGCTATATATCTCGAGTATCCTTGGCTCCTTCGTTCCATGACGTATTTGGTTAGAGCGGGGCTTGAACCCGGATAGCTGGCTTGAGTTTTCTCTTCTACCGTTTACCATGTCCCTAACAGTGCCTACATGCGCATTGAGCATCTTTGCTCCTTCGCTATTCGTAGCGGAATTTTCCTATAGGTGGGTGTCTCGGTTTTCCCCCTAGTTAAATACCTTATGATCACCTTTTCGATCCTATGGGGGTACTTCCTATTGCACGAAATGGGACCGGTTATGACGCTGTCGCGTTCAAATTCTACATCCGACAAGACGTGTTTCTCAATACGACCATCTTCCCTAGTTCTACTAATGGCTTTGAAGAGTATTGGGTCCCTAACTGTGCAACGCGTTTGCATCTTACTTTGTTTAATACGTGTTTCCTTTCAATTCTCATTAGTACTACTTTTCTTCGCGGCATTTTTCCTTGCGGTATCCTACCTTTCATCATACCTTCTCGTTTGACCGTCATCGTTACGAACGGGCGAATGGCTACTGGGAATTGAACCCAGCCCTAGGTCAATCTATGGTCCTAGGAATCCGAGGAATACAAGTATTCACACGGCCACAACACATCCCTCGTCGTCTTTTACCTAATACGTTTTCTACGTTTTTCTTTTCTTTAACTGTGTTTCCATAAGCCGTTTTCTTTTTCCTAACCTTGTTACGTTCTCAATTTATTCTCTTTAGGCTTGTTGGGCTCCATATTTTTTTTTTTTTTTTTTCTAACCGCGGCATTCATTCATTTTAATTTCTTTCATTATGTTCATAATTACGCTTGTTTTTACAGTTCCCCCTTCCCCCTTTTTTTTTCTTTACTGTTGTTTGAGTGCTGTGAGGTGAGAGTAGAGTTTATGCAGCCCCCTTCTACCACACCTTCCGTGGTGAAAACTCCGTTTTCCCCTTTTCGATTGTATCAGGGATTTTATTAGCCTCCTTCTTGTGTATCCCTTCTCCTGAAGTCAAGTCTCTTGTCCTTGTGGTGGACTCCCTATAGTGCTGAGGCTCTATACGGATGTTTTCTTCTCTTAATGGAGCGTTTGATTCCTCCGCGGGCTGGGCCTGTATGGTCAACGCCGGATCCGTCTGCTCCGCGGTTCCGGTTGTAATTTGCACGATTGGCAGTGTCATTTCCACTGACCGTGACTGGGCTCGACTTTTGCACCAACACCCTATAAAAACCGTTCCGGCCAAAAAGATCATGATACCGGGCACAGTAAACCAAGGGTTTTCTAATGGCGCGTATATTATGTTATCTAATTTGGCTCTTTGATGTTCGAGATCCCGCGCCAAGGTGCCTAAATTAAAAAGTTTCTTCTGATCAAGGAACGTGTGTCTCTCAGCCGAAATATTTAATGCTGCTAAATTTTTTGGCAAAGTTATCCCCTTCGGAAAATTTGGGATAACGAACTCCCCGTCGGGTAAAAGCTTCTCTTCTCCCTCTCCCTGATCTTCCCTATACTTAATGGTGATACTATTGGTGTGTATGACCATCCCCGGTTGCAGCCGTACTATTCCTGTACCCTTTATTTTAGTTTTCGTCAGGCGGCCTTTGCCTTCCATACTTAGTTCCGTCTCGTGTGGCGCCATGTACATCCAATCATTGGCAATGAGGGTCTCCATCCATACGTCACTAGTTACCCGCAGCACCCTCCTTTGACAGTTGGTCGTGTTGCGTTTTTCCAGCAGGGCCGGGAAACACTCTAGGCTGGTGGAAAAATCCTTTGTGAGATTAGCCCATGTATTATGTCATACCGCCGATCCTCTACCAAAGGGAATTTCAAGTGAATTTCAATCATTCCGGTGTTGGAAGCCGTTGCCTGTTGGGTTATTATCCCGAACAATTTTGGATCGATCCGCCCGTCACTCCGACGTGGTATCTTTCCCTCCATAGTGGGCGTGCTCTCCCTGTTCTCTAACTTTGCTAAGAGCTCTTCCGGATCCACTAAAAACATCAGATCCTGCAGAGCTAACTCTCGTCCCATGAGTGCCGTCAGGGCAATCCCTTGTCTCCGGTGTATATCATTTAGTAGCTGTATTATCCACATATTGAGCCTCACTAACTCCTGCTCCATCCCCATCTTCTGCCTGTGCAAGTTTATATCCACTATTCCCCTTTGCAACTCAGTCTTTGCTGCCTCGAAAGCGGCTCGATTTTGATCTAGCTTCCCATCAACGTTCTTAGATGCATTCGCTATAAGATCGTATAACGCGTTTATGACTCCAATCTCGCTATCGAGATTGTGTTTCAACCGCTCCTCATTACCTCGCAGCTTATCCATATCTTTGTCAATCCGCGATCTGTCGCCTGTATCCATCGCTCCCAAATATGACCATACACTCCTTGTAAATCTGCGAGTAAAGAATCCAGCCTGGAATCTATGCTGTTCACGTATTTTAGTTAACTGATTGTGTATATTCTCTGTTAGCCCTTCACATACTTTAGAGTAAAGAATCTCGCAAGTTTGCTGATACAGTCCGGTGACCACCCCTAATGTATCGATTTCCTTACCCAGTTTTCCGAAATCGAGGTCAACCCTGTAATTCGCCCAGCCCTGGGCTATCATCGCCTCACCTTGGTACGTTGTGTATAGTTTTCCATCTCTTTTCGCGGACGCCATAGCGACCATTAGCCTGTGGAAGAAGAGGAGAGCGCCTATCTTAGAATCTTCTTCTTCTTATCCCCATTATGCCTCCTATGTGTTCATCAACTGTTATGCCACCGAATTATTTTCGTTCCTATGTGTTCATCAACTTGTTATGCCACCGAATTATTTTCGTTCCTATGTAAGGCAAAAAAAATACAAAAAAAAACTTCACACCTCCCCACTACTTGTTCGCCCCCTTCCTACGGTACCTGGGGATCGTTTGGCGTCGTTCTGACAACATCAACAATTTGCGTGGTTTCGTTCTTATTTCCGTTAATGCTGTTCTAGCCAAAACCGTGTCCTCTTACCCTCCTTCGTCGCGTTTTCCTGTTGGCCCTATTTTCGTTGTCTTCTGTAGCGTTAAAGCGATGAAGTTACCGACGCAGCGATGGGGTTACCGCGTCTGTTGCACAAGTGCACCGTTGCAGAACTCGCTGCATGATGATTCTGTCCTTTCCCAAAAGGAAAGAGATACCATCAATCGTCACTAGCTGGGTTTGGCTATAAATATGCTTAACCGGTCGGGAGTGTTTATTCAGTGTCCATATTCAATTTCATCGGTTCAATAGTTTATCCGCAAAGAGGAAAGAAAATGGTAAGTTTCATTTACGCCCGTGAATGGGTTTTATAGGTTGATCGACGAAAATTTTATTACTTATATATATTTATATAAATAATTTTTTTTTTTCTAGTCCCATCACTACGACTGCTCGATGCTCTGGGACTCCGAGGAGGAGGCCTGTTCCTGTCTGGACAACCCGCACACTGATACCTCGCCGGAGGTTCCGGTGGACGCCCAGGAAGAGGCCCACGCCAACCTGGATGACTCCCCCGATGAAGAGTTCTGGGGCCCTCCCCGGCCTACGGAGGAAAACCTTCAGGCAGTTCTGGGCGAGATAGCGTGGGCGTGTACGGCCCTTGCTCCCACGCCAAAGCCCATTCCGGCGGACGTGGTGTCCGTCGTTGCCCAGTACCAGCGGGGCTATCTCTCGCTAACGGCCGCACATGCGATCCTGGTGGATCGCATGTGCGATATTGTGTTCCAACTTGTATGAGAGGAAGGGTCTGAACCCGTAATAAACCAAGAAGGAATACCCCCTTTTTCTTTGTTAAAAAAAAAACCAACTCCCCTCTTGTTGTTTTTTTTTTCTTTCTTATTTTATATAAATATATACCGATATGCCATTTCAATTTATGCATCTTCAATTTTCAATAGCCGCCGGGAGTGTGTAGCATAAATCTTGAAATGCCCCCTGCTTCTTTCACATAGCCATGCTATGACTATGTGACGTGTTACCGCTTTGGGAAATCGGCTTCTATGTACATTTAAAAGCATCAATGATTTCGAATATCATAAATTCAAACTTCTTCTTATTTAAAAATAGAAACTTTTTCCAGGAAAAAAAAAAACCCCTTATCGCAGGCAGTCGAAAATATTAGACGGGGCGAAGTTCGTCGGGCCAGCTAATATAAACATATTTATTTTTTTTTTTCTTTTATTCGTAGTATTTTTTCAATCGATTATTATGTATCCTTTCTAACCTGTTTCCGTTTTTGATAACCGACGTCTGATTGCTCGGCACATCTATCACTACGTACGGACCTCTCCATGTACTCTGCAATTTCTGTCCCACTCCCATAGGGTTTGCTTGGACAAGCACTTTATCTCCCCACATTGGCTGCCAAGGTGCCGTACCTTTATCGTATATCTCCTTACGTTTTTCCTTTGACATTACCAAATTTTCCCTTGCTACTTCATGTATGTGTTTGAGCAGTTTCCTCATTTCCAGTGCGTAATCGTGGTAATTTTCTTCGGCCAACGTGCCCTTGTATATGGATGCCGGAATCCGCGGCTCTCTTCCATACATTAACTCGAACGGTGTGTATCCCGTTGACGAGTTTACTGTCGTATTGTATTCGAAACAGAAATACGGCAGATGCTGATCCCAAATTCGCGGATCTCCTCCCACAAATTGTCTCAGATAAATTTTCAATTCCCTGTTCGCTCTTTCCACCAGGTTTGCCTGTGGGTGGTACGCACTCGTGTTGATTTTTTTAATCTTTAAAATCTTGCACACGCTCTTCATTACCTGGCCCATAAAATTCGTGCCCTGGTCTGTGACTAATTCTTCTGGCACTCCGAACTTACAAATAACATTTTCTACAAATGTTTTCGCTACCGTGACGGCTTCTTGATTCTCCATAGAGGCCACTATTAAATATCGCGTCAAATCGTCTTGTATTACCAGGCCATATTTGTTTCCCTGGTTTGTTTCCGGCAAGACTACGATATCCATGAACAATTTTTCGAATGGTTCAGATGCGGTTGTTGTGAGTTTCATAGGGATCCGGTTGTACTTGCAGATTTTGTTCTTCTGGCAAGAGTCGCAATTGCGCACATAATCCTCTATGTCTCGTCTCATGTTCTGCCAATGGTAAATTGCAGCGATCCTTTTCCGCATGCGTTTTGTTCCTACATGCCCCCCTAGTGGTGCGTCATGGAATTCCCTCAATAATCCCGGCACTTCTTCTTTCGTGACCTCAATGCGCTCGGAGTTGGCATTGTACATGGTGATTTTTCTCCCATGTCGCTCCCCCAAAAACTGGATCATTTCCATTATCTCGAACTGTCTAATCTTGCGAAACGAGATTACTTGAACGTCCAAAATGGGCTCATTCTGTTCGAGTTTATTGCATTCCTTCATGCACTTGTACAATCTCGCGAAAAACATTCTTGCGTTTACCACTGAGTTGCTTTTTCCTCCCATTATTATTCCTACGATTTTCTCGCTAGGAAGGAAAATCACATTGTCTTGGGTGTAATCTTTCAACCCGTGTGGTAGCTCACACAATTTGCTGAGATCGCTATACGCAGATCGACTATTTACAATCGCGATCTTTATCGCCCCTGCCTTGACCTCTAGCGTTTTCTGAAACGCGATCTTTCGGACATCAATGCTCCGTTTTTCCTGATTCTGTTTGAATTCTTCATACATGTTCTGGATGTCATCGTCATCTTCTTCTTCTTCCCTTAAGCATGCAGGGTCCAGATTCATTAGATCTGAAACAAAATCTTTCGTTCCCAAATCATTTTTTTCTCCCCGTTGTGTCGGGTTATTATTGTTTTCGCCGTTGCATAATGGATATGTGTTTTCCGGTCCGTCCGTTCCCTTTAGCTCATTGCCCTGGGCTTGTGTACCCGCACCCTCTTGGTCAGCATTATTCGTCCCCGTGCCGGTTGCTTGTTTCTTTCGTGTTTTGCCGGTCGCAACAGGTGCATTGGCCTGCGCCTGGTCGTCCGGGCTTCCTATGTCAGCATTTGTTGTTTTCATCGGCGCAACGCCAATGTTGTCCAGCAATTTTTGCTGACGCCGTGTTGTTACAGCGATACGCTGAGGGGGCTTGGTTGTCGGCTGCTCGGTGGCTTCCCGCTCTACGTGGTTGGAAGGTTCCAACCGAGACAAAAAATCTGCCACCACGTTCTCTTTCCCCTGCTTTGTTAAGGTCTGTTGTGCATGACTACTGTCTGAAAATTCCACCCGTCCTCCCTTGAGGCTCAGTTCCGCAATATGTTCGCGGATAAAATTTACACCTAAAAGACCCGGAGGACCCGTTAACTCCGTGATCACGTAAAACCTCGTCGGGATTACTTTTCCTCCGACGATCAACTCGATCGTGCATGCGCCTACGACCGTTAATTTTGCCCCTGTTATTCCTACTAGGGCCGTTTGCTCGGAAATATCTAACTGTTTTATCCCTATTCTCTGGGCTTCTTTGTAATCGAGCAGATTCACTACTGCTCCTGTATCGAGTAAAAATTCGGTAGTGTTCGATGGACTACCTATCGTGGTCAGGGTAACATAAATGAGACCGTTCTCTAACGTCCTTAGTGCGTGGGAAACCCGTGTTTCCTTTTTTTCCTGTTCCCTTATATTTTTATCCTCTGTTTTTGCGATAGCTATCTTTTTATGCTGCGTCAGTTCTGTGCTGTGGCGATTTTTCCGTACTTGACCTAAATATTTTGATTTCCCTAAATTTTCCAAACTATCGCGCAGGTTGGGGAATCGGGGCGGGTCATTCGATCCCCCGGTTAATAGTTTTTTGAACCGAAACTGCGGTTCCCTTGATTTCCCTGGTTTCCTTGCCTTTTCGGCCAATTGTTCGACCCCTGATTTTGGGAGTGTCCGAACCCTGAATTTCCTCTCGGCTGGCTTTGCTGCGGTCGGTATCGGTTATCGGGTTGCGAGGGACTATTTCCCGGTCCTCTCTGCCCGTTCCTAGGCGCTCTTGAAAACTGCCTGGCGGCTGACCCTTGGTTGCTTGAATAGTTTCGTTGATATCCGTCGTCCCATCCGACGTTACGGTAATAATTCTGATCGTACTGCGGCCAATCGGTTCTGAAAGGCGGTGGCGGGTTTGGTCGACGATGATCCGGCCAGTATGGCAAATCCATATCATCGTACGGCCCTTCTCCGTGCCAACCGTTGTTTCCTCCGCTCCCTTGGCCGAACCAGTGTTCCCCGTCATAATTTCCGTAGCGTGGCGGCAGAGCTTGACCAGCGCACAAGCGTCTTGTGGCCTCGGTTACCCGATCAGCGTTATCGTGCACCTGCTCCAGGTGCTCCAAGAGTGGCTCAAGTTCCATGGTGTTTTGCATTAGTGCTAACACCCTCAGGTTTGGATCATTCAATCCTGTTACAAAATGATGTTTGATATGCCTGCTGGCATAATCTATCAACCCCTCATTGTCGCTAGCGTGCGTTTTCACGAGCTCTACTATATGTCTTGCTCTATCCGCATATCTCCTAAACGTCTCATTCGGCTTTTGCGCCAGTGTTTCGGTTCGGTGGAAAATGCTTTCCACACTACAATTTTCCCCAAACTTCTTTCGCAACAGCTCTTTCATTTCCTCCCAGCTCTTTGCTCTAATGCGCTGGTAGTGGCTTACTGCCTCACCTTTCAATTTAGCAAGAACTATGTCCAATAGTTCTTCTTCGTTTACCATTTCTCGCCTGGCGACGCGATCGACCTGGCGTACAAACAATCCTAACTCCTCGACCCCTCCACGGTACTCGGGAATGAGGGCCATGGCGCTTTCGATTGAATACTCCTTCGTTTCCGTCATTTTCTTTTCAACAAAGGTTTGGTCGAGCGAGCAGATGTCTCGGACAAAATCTTTCTTCACTCTTAGTAGATTTTTCGGGACAGTGCTACGACTAGGGGCCGCTGGGGTTTGTTCCAGGGGCGAGGCGTTGCTGTCAACACTAGCTGGGGTAAATCTAAGCTCGGGTGCAATAGTGCCGTCGGAAAGGCCCCTAGAAATTGTCGGCCCTTCACTTCCGTTTTCTTGGCTCTTTCCGACGTTGCTGCGTAGTTGTCTATCCGTCATTTGAGTTTTCACTACGCTTTTGCACACGGCTTCCTTCCGAATTTCCGTGCACGATAAAAATGAAACTAAATTTCTCTCGTGCCTTCAAACAAATACTTGAGGTCTCAAAAAAATGTACCTGACGCGCACAAAAAATGTATTAAAATTGAAACTGTGCTCTTACCACAGGGTGAGTTCTGCCACTTTCATCTCGAAGGATTCCGTTTTCCCGCGTAACCGTCCTTCTCGTTCTCTTAAAGGGGTGCTCTGATGCTCCGCTGTTGTTCCGCTGCTGCTCCGCTGATGTAACGATGAATGTCTCTTTGATGCACAATTCGCCACGCTTCACAACACTGCACTACTTTCACTATACTGAAGTACTTCACTTCACTATTGCACTGCTTCACAACCCACCGGGTTGCTATCGTTGTACAAGGGATGTCTTATCCCACCGCTGTCACCAGATGAAGTTACCGCCCTTTGGCTGACGGCCTCAGTTCCTAGAATTAGAGTTAATACCTACTGTCACCTTGTCAGAAATGGCTTCCTTATCGTGGCCAAACACGATTCTATCCTGTCGATGGCGGATAATTGTCAGCGGACGGCTCTTCCCAGGACGGACGACTCGAAGAAAACACGGACACGATGTTGTTCCTTTGAGTGTAGCGAACAGATCACACTTGGTTTATTACAACCAAGTAATATTTATAACTAAATTAATCTAGGTTAGTTTGTGACGCCCTCTCCCTACAGCCTGACCATTCCCTCGCCTCTGCTGTTGCTGTGCCGTTCTCGCATTGATCGCTGCTTCGTTGCCGGGCGCCTTTTCCCCGGGCCGATTCACGATCGATCTCGTTCACTCCTGTTGGTTTGCGACACTTGTTTTCGCAACTCGCTTTCGATCGTGATCGCTTTTCGGTCATTAGCTTTGTCGGGTGCGCGTTCGATTGTTTTTCATCCTGAGCGGATGTTTACGACTTAAGTCCAAATCGTCCTCATTATCGGTCATTGCTGATATCGAACGATCGTCCGGTGTTTTTCCATGCTGCGTTGTTCTTCCTTCATGGCGGATGTTTGTGACTTACAGCCGTTCGCAGTTGCTACCGTCGTTTGATCAACATATTTTGTCATTTGATCAACATTTATTGTCGTTTGCCCAACATTTACTGTCGTTTGATCAAACGTACCGTCATTTGAGCAAACTCTACTAGCTTCTTTGCAAGCACTACCGTCTTTTTGACAGATCCGCCTCTGCTTGAAAAGACGGTACTGCTTGCAAAGAAGCTAGTAGAGTTCGCGCAAACGACGGTACGGTTGATCAAACGACAGTAAATGTTGATCAAGCGACAATAAATGTTGATCAAACGACAAACTATGTTGATCAAACGACGGTAGAAACTGCGAACGGCTGTAAGTCACGTATGATATTTTCCCCGATGTCGATGCCCCCATGTCGTCATCACATTATTTGTCCAACCTGTGCTAAGGGTTTTGCGCCCTGCGTGTTGGTGTTGTTGCTCGCCCGTACGGGGCGGTCGCGCATGAAGTGTCGTCTTGCACCGTAAGTGGGTCAGCCTGGTGAATGTAGGTCAGTTCTGGCTTATAGCTGACTCTGCGCTTTTCGTCGTTGAGTCGACATTTGAAGCGCCGTCCTATGCTGCGATGCGCTGTTCCCGTTGCGGCGATTTCGGCGTTGTCTTCTGGGGTTGTAGGCGAATTGCGGCGATTCAGGCGTATGATTATGGGGTGTAGGCGAAATGGGTGAATGGTGGGCTGAGGGACGCCGGAGGGACGCTTCACCATGTGTAAATAGTAAAATTTAAAAAAAAAACAAATAACGAAATGTAGAGCAAAGGCAGGACACAGCAGATGAAAGACGCGAGCGCGGCGCTTGGCGTCAACATTACCACTAACACCGGAAACGGGCTAAATCCCCTTGGAGCATGCTGGCGATTTGGCCATTTGGCGGCACACTGCAACGAAGCCAGGAGACCTCTGCGCCAAATGTTCCCGAGGGCCCCTCTTCCAATTACCAAGAGACATGGCCCGCGTCCACGCATTGTGCTAGAACACCACGGTGTTCAGGTTTCCCCAACATATTGGTATCCAGTTACTCGCTTGGCAATACGCGAGTGGGCTGCTTCTTGGCCGGGCGTGTATGCTTCCGTCTCTTGACGGGTTGCATTATGGACATTCATAAAAATTCACAGGAATGTCAAAAACATCAGCTCCGCAATCTGACGACGAAAACACTGTTCCTAACGCATGAAGCCTAATGAACTTAAGCTTTGCCGGGCTTAAATTAAAAGCTTAAATTGAATAAATCCTAATCGGTTTGAAAATTAAAAAATAATTTTCTGTGTTAAGTAAATTAAAGTGTCACATGAATTATATCGGGCCAGGTAGCTGGCCTACAAAAAAACTAGTTCTAAAAATTATTTGATTTCGGTAGTAGTTAATCGGTCTCTCCGTGAAATGAATGTAGTAATCATCCGAAGTATTTCCAGAGTGTATGGTGCTTATATCGTCTTCTTGATTGTTTGAGCATGAGTCACTGGAATTTGCTAAAATAGAAGAGGTTTCATTATTTTGCAGCTGGATGACTTGTCCGTTTGGTGTTCCTTGGTTTGTTTCCATCCGTTTCTCGTCCTGGGGCTTGGATGTTGTTTTCTGTTTTTCTTCTGGAATGGAAGACTTATTAGTATCTGTGTTTTGACATGATTTCCTGCTAAGAGCATCTGCTACAACGTTCATTCTTCCTTCTTTATAAATGACGTCATAATCAAAGTTTTCCAATTCTAATCTCCATCGAAGTATTTTCGAATTTATAGTGGAGTTTTTAATGAATGTTAGTGGTTTATGGTCAGTGATTAGAGTGAATTTATTTCCAAATAGGTAAGATCTGTATTTATCAACTGCCCATATTATGGCTAATGCTTCTTTTTCTGTGGTTGAGTAGTTGATTTCTGTTTTGTTTAGGGTCCTGCTTGCAAAAGCTATAGGTTTTTCCACATTGTTCTGTTTTTGTGATAGAACAGCGCCTAATGCGTAGTTACTAGCATCGGTTGTTAAAATAAATGATTCGTTAAAATCAGGGTAAGCAAGTATTTGATCTGAAGTAAGAATTGATTTTAGCTTCTCGAATGATTGACAATACTGTGGGTCTTTAGTGTTCACAGTTTCTTCTTTTTTCAAGTACTTTGTCAATGGTTTCGCAAGTTTAGCATAATCTTTAATGAATCTTCTGTAATATCCTGTTAATCCAAGAAATTGTTTGATTTCTTTTTGGGTTTTAGGTAAGTTCCAGTTAAGTATTTGTTCAATTTTTGAAGAATCTGGTTTGATTCCATCTGGAGTAATAATATGTCCAAGGAATTCTGTTTCTTTTTTCAGAAATTCACATTTGTCCAGTTGTATTTTTAGGTTAAAATCACAAAGTCTTTTTAATACTTTCGTTATATTTTGCAAGTGATTTTTAAGATTGTAGCCTGTGATAATTATGTCATCAAGGTAAACGAAACAAATGTGACCGATGAAATCCTGTAGGATGTTATTCATCGCTCTTTGAAATGTTGCTGGAGCGTTTTTCAATCCGAATGGCATTCTAGTGAATTCGAAGTGTCCTTTGTCGGTAGAGAAAGCTGTTTTTTGTTGATCTATTGGGTCCATTTGAATTTGATGAAAACCTGATTTAAGATCTAATGTTGTGAAATAGTTTGACTTGCCTAGTCTGTCTAAAATATCCTCTATTTGTGGAATTGGGAATTTATCATCAATGGTTTGTTCGTTGAGTTTCCTGTAGTCAATAACTACACGAACTTTTCTTTTTCCTGAAGCGTCAATTTTCTTCGGGACTACCCAGATTGGTGATGAATATGGACTAGAAGAATGCTTTATTATTCCTGTGTCTAGCATTTCGTTGATTTGATCCTCTACATCCTTTCTGTAGTGGTGTGGATATTTATACGATTTTGTATAAGTGGGGTTATCTGTTTTTGTTAAAATTCTATGTTTAACTGCTGTAGTAGCTGTTAGTTTTTCATTTTGTTTTAGTAGGACTTGTTGGTGGTCCACAATTAGGTTGATCAAATGTTCACGTTCATAAGGTGATAGATGATCTGTTCTAATAAGTTGTTTTACAGTTTCCTTATTTATGGCACTTTGCTTTAGTGGAATAGGTGTTAATGTTTCAAAATTGTTAACGGTTAGTTTTAGTTTTCCTGGAATTACAGGCTTTTCTCTGGTGGTTGTTAGAACTTTAAAAATAGTTTTATTATTTTGTGATTTGTAAAGTCCTGGTTCAATGTACACATCCTTTTGAAGCTTTTGTACAGTGGGTACATACCAATCACCATCGCAAGTGGTGTTTAATTCGATAAAGTGTGAAAACAATTTTGTTTTCGGGAAAAACTTATCAAATTTTAAGATTGTTTGTCCAATTTCAATGCATTCCTTTTCGTAGTTAATTTTTGCTTTATTCTGAGCAAAAAATTCAGATCCAATAATTCCATCAAAGAATTGGTGAAAATTATGTACGTAATACGTTTGCGGTGGTATGTTAAAATTTGTAAGGTTTGCGGTACCTTTTTTGTTGATGATATGAGTTCCTGCGATGTTATGTATTGTTGTATCTTTTATTGTGGTTAAATTTTTTATTATACCAGGGCGTATAATATTTTTGTTCGCTCTTGTGTCAATGAGTAATCTCACAATGTAATTGTTAGTATTGGTTGTTATGTAAGGTAGGTAGTTTAAGTGAGTTCCAATTTGTTGCTGGTTATGCAAAAAATTTGCATGGATTTCCTCATCTGAGACTTCATTGTCTGAGACTTCGTTGTTATTTATTTGTCTTTTATTTAATGTGAGCTGGCTTCTAACTGAACCGATCTCCATTGGTTGTGGTAATTGGTTACTTGTTCTGATCCGGTTTGAATTAGAACGATGATGTGGCTCTTTCTTGTCATCTCGGTTATTTTCCTCTCGCTTCCTATGATAATCAATTCTTTTATTGTTGTCATTGTGACTTGGTTTTGGGTAATGTTTCGGATTACCATTTTTCTCAACGTGGGATCCTGTATGTTCCCTTGATTGGAATTTGCATACGAAGGCGTAAGCTGCCTCCATATCTTCTGGACAGGCTGCCTGAGCATATCCGAAATATGGTTCTTTCAAACCAGCGAGGAAAGCGGCGAGGGCGTCTTCCTCAATAAATGCATTTATTGCATTCCAATTGTCGCTGTAAATGCGTTTTTGTTTTGCAAGTGTTTTTATGTTTTGTACTATTTCCTTGCATTTATTGTAATATTTGTGGATGTTCATGTCACCCATTTTTGTTTGCCAAAGTTGACTTTTGTAAAATGTTAGTTCCTGACGATCACCGAGGGAGTTGATAAGAATTTGTTTCACTTCTTCGAAACTAGAAGGATTTCCAGCGAGGCAAATGATGTCTTTTGCTTTTCCTTCTATCTTGTTTACTACTGCCGTGGTATAGATCGAGAGTTGCTGGTCTGTTACAACATTTTGAAAAATTTGTAACGTGCTTTCTGCTGTGTTGAGCCAAGCTGTTAGTTGTTTCCGATTTCCGTCAAATTTTGGTAATGACTTAATCGGGTCAGAATTCTAAAAAGGGTATCCACATTGAATGGACTGCCTTGTATTCCTTGACTTGTTAGGTTATTGATTAGTTGTTGTTGACCTAACTGCTGAGTCTTCATCGCTTCGAGCATTGCGCTCATTTCAGCGATTTGTTGTTTAAGCATTTCCGTCTCCATTTTCCTTTTGGTTCTATCAAGTTTAAGGTTGAGATAGTCGGAACGTATGGAATTGGTACGTGAGAATATTCTTCTGAGTGTTCAGAAGACGTTTCACTCTCACTATCCGAGTTTTGCCTTTGGCTTAGGAACAGACTCCTGGCTTTTTGCAGGGTCGTTTTCTTGTTATTCTTGGGCATAAAATTGTTTTGTTTCCGCGGGCCCTATCTTGTAGTACTCCCGGCGGTAAGGAAAAAAACCTATCTTGTAGTATTTAAATCCTTTTACACTTACAAAGCCTATCTTGTAGTACTTTACAAGTGCGTAAGTTAAATGCTTCCCTAGTTCTTGTCTCTCGGGCCCTATCTTGTAGTACTCCCGTGATAGTTACAGAAAAAAATCTATCTTGTAGTGTTTTTTTCCTAACAAACTAGCTGTTCACTTTACTTACGATTTTTGCTGTCGTGTGTAGCGTAAGCCGGACTGACGATGCTGGTGCTCCAGGTGTAGTCTGCGGGGGGATCCTCAAATCCTCAGCACGTAGATTTGCAATTGCACTTCTCCGTTTCTTCTGCGTACGGATGCTTTCGCGGGATCACTTTCTGAAACGGTTTATTAGTCCGTTCAATTTTCCACTATTTTCACAGGCTTTCAATCAGTCGGCTCCGTACGGCTGCGCCAATTATGCGGGTGACACGGGTAGATTCATAAAAAATAAATTTTATTTCTCTCTACTGCGTGTTGCACGCTTGAGTTCAGAATACAAACTGATTTTTCTTAGCCTAAACCTGGACCGACTAGTCCCTAACTTGGGGAGCGCTATCGCGATGTTGCTTCACACATTCCGATGTCAAGTGTCTTCTTCCGCGTCTTGGGCTGGGGGAGCGCGATCATGTTTATTCCCGCGCAAACACGATGAGGGCTGGTGACGATCTCGTACGGTGGCCTACCGGAAATAGCACGAAGCAACCGTCGATGTGGGGTGTTCAACCGGATGTCGGATAGGTGGTCGCTGGTGTAACTATATATTATGTGCTCGCATCACGCAAAATCTACCGGATCGATTTGTACCAAACTTGGCACAAAGATGGAAGATATTACCGGATTATGTTATTTGGAGTCGTTTTCCCCAAAACATACGTCCTCCCCACTCCTCCCATACACCTATCTCTTAAAAATAGCGGAAAAAAATTAATTCTCAGAAACTACTCAATCGATTTGCACCAAACTTGGCACGAAGGTGGACAATATTACCAAATATTATAATTTGAAGTCATTTTCCCCAAAACATACGTCCTCCCCACCCCTCCCATACACCTACCTCTTAAAAATAGCGGAACAAAATTAATTCTCAGAAACTACTCGATGGATTTGGACCAAACTTGGCACGAAGGTGGACAATACTACCAAATATTATAATTTGAAGTCATTTTCCCCAAAACAAACTTCCTCCCCACCCCTCCCATGCACCTATCTCTTCAAAATAGCGGAAAAAAATTAATTCTCAGAAACTACTCGAAGGATTTGCACCAAACTTGGCACGAAGGAGGAAAATATTACCAAATATCATTATTTGTTGTCTTTTTCCCCACAAAATATTTCCTCCCACCCCTCCCATGTAAGTTTTTGTTAAAAATATGAGAAAAAAAATTCTTAGAAACTACTCGACATACTTGACCCTAAAGCCGATACATTGGACTGTTTCAGTCCCATCCCCTTTCAATGATTTGCGAATGGCTTGGAACAGGGAACTGTAAATAGTTTTGTTGCAGGTGTGAGTAAATCATAAGATTAAGGTACGGTATCATGCGATTGGAGCGTAAAGGACGCGATCTGCTGGGGCAGTAGAGCATCGTGAGATTTTATGGGTTTTCATGGGTTTATCATAAAACTAGCTTTTTCTTTGCCAGGCATTGCTCGGGAAAAGTAATGTTTTGCGGAAAAAGCGACTTCTAAGTGAGAGACTTACAGTAACATAGACTTTTTCGGTTTTTGAGTGGCCATAGGACTTGCGTTGAAAGACTCTTCTTCTACATTTGCATTCGCTTTTTTTGCCGAAATGTTGGAGCAATGCGCGTTGCATTAAATTGAAGAAGGGTGCAATGCTATTATATTATGCTATTCGGAGAATGAATTTCTTCCATTCACCATATTACCGGCCCAATAACTCAAAGTCATTTTTACATACATCGATAGGATCTTTATTATTATCGTCTGAGGAAGCATCGAAACGTCTTCAATCATATTCAATTGGAAACCAGGAAACAAAAACCGAAACATGGTCTTTTTATTTTTAAACACAAGCAACAATTTTCCTTGAACTTCAAAATGCTGCATGAATGATATGCGTTGGTTAAGTCCATCAAGGTTTTACTGGATCAAACAATTGCAGACAACTGTTTCATCATGATCATCGTTTCATCATCGTAGTAATGTACGCTGAAATTGAATACCTTGATGATGGAAACATTTTCACGAACCCGGGATGCATGAGTATACGTTAGATACCGCCATGACGCCACCCCACGACGTACGTTTAGAATATACGATTGACCAAATCTTTACACATTCAGATGCAACACAACATGGATGTACAATTGAAGAAGCTCTTTAGAGCAGCCAAATCTCCAAATTATAAATTAGACCTTGATGGTGGAAACGAGTTAAAATTCAACATCAACATTCATTATGTTTGAAAATATGCGTTAAACTATAAACATTTCAAAAGAGCCTTATGTCAACTTGTAAGAAATCGGGTAAATCAGCTAGTAAAGATAATAAGAAAGAAGGTACCGCTAGGCCACAACAATCGCCACTACCGCCACCGCTACCATCGAATGTATCATCACAGAGTCCGGGAGGATCGGCTACGCCGTAAGTCCGGCGATACCTCGAGCATCGTAGCGAGCACAGCATCACTTTTGCCGGCTTCAACGTCGTCCACGGCCTCCGCTACGTTGTCCGGGGTAACTTCAGTAATTTCTTCGGTGGCGACGGTAGGAAAAAGCACATGGATTGCCACAGCCTCCTCTTCCATACATTCGATCGTGGTGCCCATGGTGGGAATGGCCACGGCCTCCTCAACGCCTTCGTCGTCGTCGTCGTCGTGCTTAGGAGTCGGCTCACTCGGTGTTGCCAGTCTGACGGGTTCCTCCGGAGTGCTAGGTTTTAGCATCCTCCTCGCGTTCGCCGCTGGCGAGGTGCCCAGTGCTGCCGCCATGCTATCGGTATTATCTCGTCGGAGCCGTCGCCTTCATCCTACTCATCAATATCATCCCTGTCCGCACTGACGGCTACCGTTAGAGGGAACATCGGTTGCCCGATGGCTGCCGTGGTGGGACTCGCCTTTACACAACTCCGCTACAGTCGTCGTCCTCGTCATATTGTTGTTTGTGCTCGGGCTCCAGCGGTAGCGGCACTGCAAGCACATCGAACAAAAGGCTCTGTATCTAGCAGTACACACTTTTATAAGCTTCATGTGGCAAATCTGTGGACACATAAGAAAGCTTCTCCTGGTGCTGCCGGGCATCACGTGAATCGCAGTGCTCTGTCGTTCTTCATCGAACCGTTTATTCACGCCAAGAAGGGTTATTTTATCGGGTTTATCCGTTTCCCTTGGTGGACAAGATTTCATCTCAGATCTCTGGACGGGGTTGCTATCGAAAATGTTCAACGCCAGTCAGCCACATGTCGGCCAAACCGTGGAGGCCCGTCCAGGTGCTGATCTAATGCCCGAACGAGATGGTCCGCCAAATATTCCAGCGGCTTGTCATTCACGTGATTCAGCGCTTTGCGTAAATCTGTGAAGGGAGCTGTGGAAGACAACAATCGTTTACATTCATTCCTCCTTACCCCCTTTTGTTCATCTAGAAAACGTCACTGCGCTCTGTATCTGAAGGCGGAAACGGACGTCGATGGAAATGAGATCATCGGGAACGCATCGTGCGTGACACGCTTCATCAAGTCGCTAATCATGATGGAGCACCTTGCCACAACACACATTTGCGACATTTGTTAGAGTTTTTCCGGCTGCTGTACGAGTTTTCGCGTGCACACGGGCAATGCCGACGGTGGGCACTACTACAGCTTCATCAAGGAGCGCAACGAGGACGGCGGATTGATTCTTAAGTGAGATGAAAATGACAGGTATAGTCCACGCGTGTCTAGATTTCGTTGGATAATTTTCATGTTAACCCCAGCATTACCTAGTTGCTGCCAGAGTAAACATGGAAAACGAACACGTTTGTTGGTGGCATAAGATAGATCTTGTTTCCCGGATAGGGGTTACAATGGTAGCAACTGATCCCGCTAGATTACCTATCGTACCTACATATCGTACAGATCGAAATGGACATTTCGAGACGAACTACGTAAGTGGGTCGGCGTTGGGAAAACGATCTTCTACCGTACTCCGTCTGATATCCCATCGCGTCATTCAGGCTAAAGCTGTGTGCTGCTGAGCACAATTGGGGCCATATGTTTAGTTGCTCTGGTCTCTATTGCCGCTAGGCTACGTTTACGAATCTCGATGCGTTGTGTTATGTGACGCCTATTTCAAGGTAGACACTTACAAACAGGCAGATCTGGATGAGCGCCATCATCAGCAACGTTGGCAAATAATTTTCGTAGAGGAACAAAGTGAGTATCACATTCCAGTCAAACGTCTTATTTAGTCGTTGTAGTTTGCGAAAATAATTAATGTTTTAATTGTAGCAGAGAATATGACAACATGTAGAACGAATCAACCATCGGCAACACAAACTCAATCGCGTCCGGTGGATCGAACTGGTAAGCTTTGCACGAATCGAAAGAGCCATGCCTACGTCGATATTACAGAAGTATAGAACTGATTTTATCTATTCAATTTTATAGCAGATGAAGACAACATACCACAGCGTTCGAGGTAATCATCGGCAACACAAATACAATCATTTCCAATCCCCAGTATTCCTCCCGTATGTCCGCGACGAAGATCAAAAAATGTGATCGAACGAAATGTTAAACTTTGCTTAAACCGAAAATGCGCATGTCCCCGGCGAAATAGCAGTAACATTTTACCTGTTTCTTTTTGGTCGTCTCGACTACTGTGTTGGGTCTACTGTGTTGGGTCGGTGATGTGTTATACGGAATAGGTAGAATCGGAATAGAGCCCTACAATACAGTACCTATAGTAAATACATCGGTAGCGGCGGAGGCATCTGATCCGGTAGTTACCCACATGAGTGATCGCATGACGAATACATTTTCCTCAGCGGAAGCGTGCATTTGTATTATGAAACATAGTAGTTAAGGAAGATACAATCAAGGGCGGAAACATTGTAAGCATGTTATCAACACGCTTACCACCTGCGTCACAATCGTAACTTACAATGACCAAGCCAAGCGTTTGTCAAAATAAGTGCACCTCTAGAGCCCGGGGCCAGGGTGAAACAAAAGTAGGACGTTTTGCATGCAACTTCGCCTAGCGGGCTACTGATAGATTCTGACGCATCCATCCATTGACCAAAGTGAACGATCCGACTATGTGTGATTTTTATATGATGTTCGTTGAGAATATGAAATTGCACCTAGAGTACGATTAGGTATTGGAAGCCTCGACCATACACCGAACCATTGCGACGGTGGTTGAAAAGGTTTTCTCAGCGACGAAAGATGATCAAACAAATGCAGCTACTCCGCTGATGATAGGCACAGCAACAGCACGTAGCCGAAGACGTTTCCAACACCAACGATACCCATGCGGCCGAAGATGGTGCCTGTACTGGAGTCGGTAATTTGTCCGAGGTGAAACATTTACGTTTTACGTTCTAGATAAGCAACAAGGATGAGGTCAACGTGATAACTAAAAGTCTCAACCAGCTCCTCCTATTGGTAAATATAGGGGGAAAAAAGTTGAAAGAAGGAGTAAAATGGTTTAACTGCAGTTGTACGTAAGCCAAAGGTAACCCAAAAGAGGAAATTTTATTTGTATTTTGTATTTTTGTATTTGAGTAAAAAAGAAAAGTTCGCCTACACGGCTATACAATTCATCTTATATACTAAACTAATCCTAGCCTGAGACAAGCACGAGAACACTGGACGAGGAGGCGTACAAAAGGTTAGGTAAAATCCCGCAGCTCAACCAAACAACGAAGGGGAATTAGGAAAAGGAAGGAGAATGAAATGAATCAAATGAAAACGAAATGCGTTGGCGGAAGGCAGGTAGCGAGAGGTGGAAATCAAACATTTCGTGGAAGAGGTTAAAGGATCGAATACAGGAAAGAAAAGGATCCCTGGAACCAGTGCGGGCTTGATGTGGAGGGATGAAAAGGAGGGGTCTGGGACGAAGAACTCGGGAAGGGATATAAAAAGAAACGAGGGAAAGGAGGTCTGGCACATCAATTTCACGAAGAATCAAACCAGCAACAAATGCGGCTTGCGCCATACTCCGCCGATCCTCCAGCGAGGTCAAGTTAAGTAGACGACAGCGTAACGAGTAGTGCGGAAGGGAACTCACTCGGCCAAGGAGGCGTCTCGTAGCCATTCTCGTAAAGTGCCTCTGTACCTGCTCGATACTTGCGATCGACCCAATGCTAGAAGGGCGCCACACCACACTAGCATATTCAAGGGTCGAACGCACAAGGGAACAATACAGGGCCCTGAGGCAAAGCGGATCGGTGATGTCTTGTGTGAGGCCACGAATCAGCCCCAGAGTCCTATTGGCTCTAGCCACAACTACATTGATCTGTTCGGCAAATCCAAGCTGAACGTCAAGGATCACCCCAAGGTCTTTAACAGAGGAAACTCGGGACAAGGACGAGGAATTAAGGGAATAATTGAAGGCAATAGCATTGGAAGAACGAGAAAAGGAAATAATAGAGCATTTATCAACACAGAGATACAGGAAGTTTGCGGAACACCAAACAGAGAGGGAATAGCTGCTGTTTTGGAGAAAACTGCAATCAGTTAGACTACGGACTGGAACAAAAATTTTAAGGTCATCCGCATAGAGAAGAAGGCCTGCGGGAGGGAGGATGCTACAGATATCGTTGATAAACAGAATGAAAAGAAGAGGAGAAAGGACACTACCTTGAGGGACACCCGAAGAACAACAAAACTCACTCGAAACATAACCACCAACCTTGACACAGCAAGAGCGGTCAGAGAGGTAAGACTCAAACCAATCCAACAAGTGGCGAGAGACTCCAAGTTTACCGAGCTTAGCCAGAAGAAGTGAATGAGGTACTGAATCAAATGCAGCCTTGAAGTCGGTGTAGATAGCGTCCACCTGGATTCGATTGTCCAGGTGAGCAATGGTTGAGGACACAAACTGCAACAGATTGGTCACCGTCGACCTCCCTGGGAAGAATCCGTGTTGGTGGGGACTAATCCACGACCTCACACAAGCTAATAATGATGGGTGAATTACGGCCTCAAAAACCTTGCTGCAAGCAGAAAGGATTGAAATGCCCCGGTAATTGGCAACGTTCGCTCGGTCACCCTTTTTAAATATTGGCAAAAGATAAGCCCTCCGCCAGGAAGACGGAAAAACCCTGGTGGACAGAGAGAGTTCGAACAACCTGGCGAGAGGAGCAGCAAGGGCTGCCCTGCAGTTGATGAGAACCGAAGCCGGCACGCCGTCAGGGCCTGGAGAGAATGACGTTCTTAGACCTGCGAGCGCCCGTTCGACCACGTCAGCACAAATCGGAAACTCGCCCACGCTGAAAACATCCTCAGGGATAAAGGCCAGGCCCGGTTCCAAGAGAGCAGGATCTGAAATAGGCGAAGCAAACACCCCAGAGAAGTCAGCTGGAGAATCAGCTTGCATGGACCCCAGAAACATAACACCGGGAAGTGTTCTGCAGTTTCTTCGCGAGTTGACAAAGCGCCAGAAGGATTGAGGGTTGGAACGGAAACGAGTCTGCAGCTTACGAACGTAACCATGATATCTTGCCCTGTTGTATATACGGTACGCCGATGCTGCATATTTGAATACACGCCGTCTATGTGGCGAGCGGCAGCGACGGAAGGCTCGCAGGGCACGAACCTTGTCGCCTCGCAACACACGCAACGTTCTGTCACTCCAGGGGGGACGGGGGGGAGGTTTACGAAGAGGGGAGCAGGAATTAAGGCAGGAAATGATAAGGTTGTTGAATTGAGCTACAGCCTCATCGATCGATTTACAAGCAAACAAAAATGACCAATCGACAAGGGAAAGGATCTCCCCCAACCTAATGTAGTCTGTTCTACAGTAATCAAAGTTCATTGAGTCACTCGGCGACGCGTTGCGAGTTTGACCGGCGTTTACGGAACACTGTAACGTGATTTCTAACGGAGGATGGTATGCATCTACGCAAACTAGCGGAAAAACTGAAGGCTCTACAGAACATGAAGAATGACACGTTGAATTTACCAAAACAAGATAACGATAACGATACGATAAACGATTACTAACATTCGGAACATGGTTTAGTTGGAACAAGTTAAACAGTTGAACAACATCAAGAAATAATGATGGTCCGCCAGAACAACGGAGAGGCTCGAGAAACGAGTTGAGAGCCACTGGATTCCAATTAATCATAGGCTGGTTGAAATCACCTGCGAGAATGAGGCAGTCGTCGCTTCTGGACATTTTATCTGCGATGTCGCCCAGGCAATCAGTGAGTGTTTCAAAGGTGCCACGATCCGACGAGAGGTATGGGGGAATGTACACTGCACCAATGAAGGTGCGGCGGCCGGCAACTCGCAGACACACCCACACCATCTCAAGCGAATGATGCGACACCTTGATCTCTGACGAATCCAACCTAGCCGAGCAAGCAACGAGTACCCCACCTCCCCTAGTCCTGGTGCTATTCGCCGACGACCGATCGCACCGGTACACGCAAAACTCATCCGGATCGAACACAAGGCTTGAGGGCAGAGATGAGTCCAGCCACGTTTCTGTGAGAATTATCACATCCCATTCGGCTTCTGACGATGCCAGCCCTAAGTCTGAACACTTTGTACGGAGACCACGCGTGTTTTGATAAAAAATAGTTAAATTCTCGGTGCGCGAAGTTACAGGTGCTGGTGCGATAGTAAGAACGGCGTGTGACCCAATTGGACGTCAGACCCTTGGCGCGGCAGAAGCACAAGGGGAGGCCGGCTGGATCTCCATGTTCCCGCTTGAGGAATGTGTGCGGTGAGTGAAGACCTGAGTGAGTCGCCGTGGAGCAGGGGTCAGGTGTGCCGGTGTTCTTGGGGAAAGTGGCGGCGGGGACACAGCAAATGCTGGTGAAAGCGACTCTAAAAGCGTTGGCGATACTCGGGTGAGTGTGGTCATAGAGGCTGGCCAAGAGTGACGATATTCAGTGCGATTAAACACCTTTGTTGTACTCGTATCGGTGAATTCCCGGAAAGAAATTTCCGGGGGCCAGGTATCGGTTGAAAGCGCTTGTTCCTTCAAGGCCAGCGGCACGCCAACCTTGAAGGAGATGAACGAAAGGCTGTTGATATCAGCGCCGCGCTTCACCAGTCTCCTCGCCGTCACATCAACGCCCCCCAAAAGACCTCCCGCCCATCTCGCCATTTCATCCTCGGAAACCAAAGGACTGATCCGGGTAAAATAAACCCATACCAGCCCAGCTGGTCTGGACGGCACAGTTTTAATTATATGTTCGCCTGGCCGGCTGGCCCCAGTGCCGTGTAGTAGTGACGGTTGCCGTACATCAGTGTTCGTAGTCGGAGCAGCATCCGTAGTTTCTCTAGTCCGAAGTACATCAGCAAACGCCGGCTGAGGTTCATGCGCAGGTTCATTTCAGAGAACCGAGGAAACACCGACAGCATTAGCCGGGCGCAAAACCGATGACACAGCTTTGGCGATCTCACCAACCAGTTCACGTCTCAGGTCGGTGACAGCGCCAGCGAGATCAGCTGACAATGAGCTTTTCAACTCACCGATCAGCTCCGACTGATCGATCACACTACTACGAATGGGAGCCGCTCTCTCCTTAACACATGAAGGACACATCCACAGCAATTGGGCATTGCGCCTCAGCTCCTTCATACAATCGCGAGGCACATTTACACAGGACGAATGGAACGCCTGGATACAAGTACCATCACACGCGATAGCGTCGTTTGAAATGGGTAGCGAGCAGCCGCCACAACTCATTATAATATTTCGTAGTGTTTGTGTTTTCTAAGTGTCCTGAATCACATCAACGAAGCGTCGTCTCTGATTGTAAGCGGACAATCTTGAGAAACCGAAATTCAGCGAAAACTGTTTTTCACTTTGCACAAAGTTTCAAAGGTTCACGGCTAAACCAACGGTCACTGGAGAACGCGGCGAGGATACTCTTTGTTTAATCACACCGTGAGTACAAAGTCTTAGCGTTTGAACGGGTAATTTTCAGAAACTAACGGAGCGCGAACAAATGTGCCGTCAGCTTCTTGTGACTGTTGTGATATGATTGTTAGCAAAAGAAAATAGAATATTCCATCGCATACAGATTTCCTGTCGTGCTAATCCGTGTAAATTGATTTAATTTAATTCCGTTAAACTTCACATCCTTTTTTCAGGCAGTCTAAGCTTCCGGGTCGCATTCGTGCCTATTATCTGCCGTCAAAACCTACGGTATGAAGTTCGTAATCATTCGGTGGAGTCATACCTTTTTAACTGATGTGCTGTTTTTAACAGCACCTTTAACATAAACCTACGATACGATAATACGATACAAACATTCTCGCTCGTGGCGAATGCAAAATAAACGCAACGTCGATCTTCTATAGTCCAACACAGACAGGGATGAGAAAATCAACAGAAGCAGTTCATCTCTGCCAAACATCATTCCCTATCCCAGCGACTCGTTCTTTGTCATAAATTCTTATCAACAGGCAGAGGAACTTGTCCGCCGTCATCAGCAGGCTGGTGGCGGAAAGTCCCAGAAACGGAGGGCTTCGCTGGAACAAGGTTCGAACCCGCTGGTGGGCACGATGCTGACGATAGCCTCGAGCTAGCTTGCCACAACAGTGCCGACCACGACCAGCCGGCGCAGGGTAGAGGGGCGGACAGGCTCTTCAATCTGGTTCCGCTGGCCGTGAAAGCGTTACAGTCGTTCTCCCGACCCGAGATGGAGCGCGCCCAGGAAAAGCACAAGGACCACTCATGGGTACTACCGCCGTTCGTGGACAACATCATGTGGAACCAGTTCATGCAGTCCAAGCTGGCCGGAGCGCTCTGGGTAAAGCTGGGCTTGCTCACCGTCTACAAAGATTTTCACGGCAAGCTGTACTACAACTATTCCAGTTGCTGCATAACCAATCGTTCGACGGCGCTGGATCAAAACGGACACGATCTACCTAGCCGAGTGGGTCATCTACATCGCCAACCCGGTTGTGTACCAGAGGTGAGTAATCGTTATTGTGGTGTACGCTGCTTTGTGTGCAAAAGTAGGTCAACCAGTGTCTCACAAACTCCTTTCCGTACTTTGTCCTCGACGTCCAAATATGTGCGTCGCCAGATATGTCGCCACCGGGCAGATGATGGCCAACGGATTCCTGTAATCGCAGGGCTACCCAAAGCTGACTTTCCTCGATATCAACCGGCCGAGTGAAACGATCTCCAATCTGATCGATCACGTGTCGAAGCGCCTCCGGACTGTGAAGATCTCGTCGGTACATTACGTGAAGACCGTCATTAACTATGTGAAAGACTTGCTGAAGCTCGGCAAGGTCAAACAGTTCTTGCAGCAGTACAACGTCACGGAGATGACCGACAAGCTAACGGATACGCTCAACTTGGAGGTTAACTTGAAGGTACGCATTTGTTTGCCGCTGCTCTTTACCACTCAACGCGCTTCTTTGCTTCTCCGCCACAGGTGATCGAAAGATGCATCGCGTCTACCGGCAGGCAATCGCGAACCCGCACTGCGACAAATACATCCTGTGAAAAGATCAACTCGCACGACCCGCACAAGGAGCTCAGGAGGCGGCATCGAGCACGGTGTGACCCGCTTCGGCAGCATGACCGTGTTCATCGCGCAGAAAACCCACACCCCCTTCTGGACGCTGTTCGCTAACATAAATGATCCGGTCGACTGTGCGATTATCATGAGATCGAGGACCACGTCACGACCGAGTATCCGCACTGTGAGTTGTAGATGTTGCTGTGGCGGCCTGGTCGGGAAGCGGTTGTGCTCGTTCAGCACGACTTCTTCAGCTGCGCAAGTAGCTCAGAACGACGACAGTTAGCCTAGCCGATTTTTTGCTCCGCTTGACTACAAGTGGTATCTATTCCAAGCTACTACCTAGGCATCCCTTCGAACTAACTCCAGCTGTCGAAGCTGCCTTACTAATCGAAGCACCCAATTCTCCTGCCGAAAAAACACATCTTCGCACGCCGTATCGCAGAACATCTTCACCGGGAGCTCATACATGGTGGCGGAAGATTGTTGCTTTCCCAGATTCGCGAGCAATATTGGCCACTCGACGGACGTCACCTAGTGAAAGGCGTTGTGAGACACTGCTTCCGATGCATTCGTCAGCAGCCAACACTAGCGCAGCAGCAAATTGGGCAGTTACCATCATCGCGAATCACACCAAGTCGATCGTTTTCGATCATCGGAGTGGATTATGCCGGACCAATCTACTTGCGACCGATTCATAACTTGCATACCGATTCCGTTCGTTTGCTTTGCCACGAAAGCTGTTCACTTCGAACTTGTGGGTGATTTGACCACCGCTGGTTTCTTGGCTGCACTACGACGATTTGCATCGCGAAGAGGACGTCCGTCGCATATCTACTCGGACAACGGAAAAATTTCGAGAGCGCAGCACGTGAGTTAAGCGAACTATTCGAAATGTTCCGCGATGAGGAGCAACGCAACACCATCATCTCGAATTGCGCGGAGATGGGTATCACTTGGCACTTCAGCCCGCCGAGGGCCCCGCACTTTGGTGGACTATGGGAAGCAGCAGTGAAGACGGCCAAAAGACACCTCTTTTGTCAGCTAGGCAGCACAAAGTTGCCTTACGAGGGCTACATCACCGTCCTGCACCAGATCGAAGCGGCGATGAATTCTCGTCCGCTGTTACCCATGTCGGATGACCCAAACGAACTGGCCGCACTAACACCTGCACATTTTTTGATAGGCACCTCGATGAACGCGATTCCAGAGCCGGACTACACTGTCAGGAAAGCATACACGCTGAGCGATTGGCAGAAGTGGCAACTGGTCGTGCAGCACTTTTGGAAGCATTGGGCCACCGAGTACCTGCAGGAGATGCAAAGAGAAACGATGAGGACCTGCAGCACTAATGATTTCTCACCTGGTCGGCTAGTAATACTGATGGACGATGCTCTCCCGACAACCCAATGGCCACTCGTGCGGATCATCGAAACGCAAAATTGAAGTAATGCACAAAAGTGAATCTGGATGGCGCGTGAGTAATCAACATTGCCTGCTACGCCGTCATGTCAGCTACCATAATCTCTGTTTCATTGTGTGCGCCCATGGACTGTCTAGAACCTGGTCAAGTCATTCCATGCATTTTGACAAATCGAGAAAAGAAAAATACATGAAAATTTTGACGGCTATGTTTTCTCTGTTAACTTTTGGATCGACGATGTGGATTGTCTGTTCGTAGCGCTTGTGCATTTTTTGCAAGAAGTAAATTGGTAAATTTTAGAGTACTTTTACACTCAAAAACGTTTTTAAAAGTATAAACACCCCAAGTACCAGCGTTGAATCATAACTAACTCCGAATTGATTTATCAAGGACTATGGAAAGTAATTAATGAGTTGTTTTGGGGTACCAAATTTTGACGAAACGAAGAAATGGGCTTTTGGTTTGTAAACAGTATTTGTTGGCTGTCGCCGGAGATCCTCCGTCGCAGCGACCAGCGCCGGTGCAGTACACCGAGCTGGCTTGTTTCTCCTGAGGCTTCTCCAAGCCGGAAGAGTCTTCCGGTGGTTACGCCGTTTTTCCTTTTCTTTCCCCTGTTTGGCTGCCACCTATAATCGTCCAACCAAGCCGTGTTCTTTGTGCGATCGGTTGGTCAGGTCGTCCGGACCGGTAACTCACGCTTTGGGTGTAAAATGCGTGAGGGATACCTAACAAGAGTGTTGGTGTAGCATTTTTGTAGCTCGCTAGATCAATGTGCGAGAAATGCTTGTAAGCTCTTTTCAATGCCCTGGCGTTAACGGTCTGCGTTGGAAGCTCGAGTTTTTGGACCGAGCGCACGTTTGATATATCAAAGAGTCGGTTGTTTGGTCCCTTTATCTTAAATGAGACTATCTGACTCGCGGGCTCACTCTGTGTGCCGCCGTTCGTCCAGCTGAGCTTAAGCGGAGCCTTCGGTCCGAATACCTTCAGCTCTTCTCTGATATTGTTAAGGATGAGACTGGTCGACGACGCAGGATCTAGTAAGGCAAATGTTTTGACCTGACCTTGTTTTGAGTATAAGGTCACTGGAATTATTTGATAGAAAAGTTCTTGGTTTTCACGGTGGTGATTAATACGAGCGGGATTGTTTTGTATTCTTTCCACGTATTTGTGGAGGATGCTGTGGTGCCTACGCCCGCACCCATTTTCCCTGCATTGTGGCGGAGCTCTGCAATTTTCCGCCGTATGATTCTTAAATCTGATGCAGTTTGTGCAGATGTTATTTTGCCTGACCAGACGCCAACGTTGTTCTATTGATTCATTCAACAATTTGCGACAACGGGTGGTTTCGTGTGGGTTTCGGCAGATTAAGCAAAGTTTACCCCTGTCATTTGCTTCGTAGCGAACATGCGTGTTCAAGCGGTGTTTTCCTTGTTAGAATCCACCTTCGTTTGCGGCTAGCACTGTTGCCAGCTCCTCTGAGGGTTTTAACCATTCCGCTAGATCCCTTAGGGTAAAATTTTTGCTATCCTGTTCCCTGTCGAGTGTGCTCTTCATCCATTGGTGTCGGAGTTCGACAGGTAATCTTGCGATCAGATCGTTTAGAAGTCTTTGATCGTTTAGAAACCCTTCCTGCCCTAATAGCATCATATTGTCGATAAGGTTGTGCAGGGCATTGGAAAATTCCAAGAAGGTCGAAGGATTTTCCATTGTTATATTCCTAACTGATAATAAGTCGTGCAGCAAAGCCTTGTACACGCTTTCAGGATTCCCGTACATTCTATCTAGTCTGTCCATTATTAATTGAACATTTTCCGGATTGAGCATTAATCCGTTCACTGCTCGCAATGCTTCGCCTTTGAGGTGCCTTTGCAGCCTATTCAAGTTTTCTAGATTCGTAAATTGTCCGGCTCGCGATGTTTGATAATAAATTTGTTTGAATCGCGGCCAACCCTTATAATCTCCCGTAAATTCGGGGAGATCTATTAAGTTCCCTTTTGATGAGGATGGCCATGCCTGTACCATCTTCCCAATACTTTCAACGAGGCGATCAATTTCGGAGGGGCGTTCGGAATCTTTCATTTTTTGTTTTTCTAGTTCCTCTTGGAGAAGTTCTAACTCTGCTTCATGTACGTCTCGTTCGTCGTCTCGCGAAGTGGATGACGATTTTCTTGCTCTTTCGATTTCCATATCCCTTATTTGTTCCTCTGCCCTCATTAGTGCCTGTCGCAGCTTTTCTGCTTCTTTTTCCGCCTTTTCTTTTGCCTTTTCGGCCTTTTCCTTTAATATTTCCGCCTTTTCCTTTGCTTTTTCGGCTTTTTCCTTCCCTGTCTTTATATCCTTCAGTAAGCGCTCTCCCTGCATCACCGCTTGCCTAGACGCTTTTACCTTTTGTCTGTCCTCTTCGTACTTGGGACAAACGTAGTCTTTGACAGCGCTCTTTAGACCTAAACACTCGAGGTGTAACCATCGGTCGCAGTTTGTACAAATTGTGAATTTTCCCCATTCATCGTTGTTGTTACACAACCTACAGTGACCGTTGGGGTTGTTTTTGTACTCCATTTTAATCTTTCGTTTGTTACTTACTTTTGTTATCTGATCGTTCTGGAGATGGTTGTGACCGCACCGACGTTTTCGCTCGTCGCGCTGGTAGTCTTTGGTAGCGCCAGTCGGTCACCTTACACGCCTTGGATGACTGTAGCGCCGCCGCCTTCGTCTGCCGCTGCGTTGTCTAGCGCTGCGTTGTCTACCGCTGCGTTGTCTGCCGCTGCGACCGTGTGCTGTTGCGTAGTCTTCCACTACGTCCGTCTGCCGGTGTGTTTCGCCCGCCGACTTCCGCCTCCGTTAGTCCGTGCCTTCGTCGATCGACACGTCGTTTGCCGGTTGTGGAGCTCTGCGGCTGCTGATACGTTCGTCACTCGTTGTTCGCTGCTGCGTCCCTATCCGGTGTTCCGCACACGTTGGGGGTCGGGTACCACACACGCCTTCCCTTCGCGCCGCACTTCTTGTTGTAATGCGCTTCTATCGAGCTATCACTGCACTTCTGTCTCGTATACACTTCCTCCTTGTACGTTTAACTCCAAGCACTTCTCTCGTACTGTTCTCTTCTTTCACTTCTTAGCTTCAATAACAGCTCTTCTAGATTTCGTTAATCACACAATCACTTTTGAGGTCCATTCTTTGCACGTACGCACGTAGGTTCGATTATTGTAGTTCAATTGGGGATGTATTTCTCTGTCTGTTCGCTTAACTTTTCACGCGTAATAAGCACTCTGGAGTGTTGAGAACGTCAATTCCTCTCTGGAGCCACCATTGTTGGCTGTCGCCGGAGATCCTCCGTCGCAGCGACCAGCGCCGGTGCAGTACACCGAGCTGGCTTGTTTCTCCTGAGGCTTCTCCAAGCCGGAAGAGTCTTCCGGTGGTAACGCCGTTTTTCCTTTTCTTTCCGTCAAGTAGACCGGAGGAGCCCTCCGACTAATGATCGCTAATTATTATTATTATTATTATTCGTTTATTCAGATATCGGGCCACGCGGCCTACATAAATCTTAGAATTAAGGTAAAATTAAAGACTAGACGCATACAATTTAATAATTCGCACAGCTTCAGTAACAGATAAATTGAAGTCAAAAGAAGAACATGAATTAAACGTTTGGACCATGCGCAGCAGGGGGTCACGCGAACAAAACGCAATATTGTCAGGACCAGTAAACAGATTGGCCCGAGCCCTGAGCGATCTGGTTGGCGCATAAAGGGACACTTTTGACAACAGGTTAGGTGCATCAATCTGACTGAGCAGAAGCTTTAGCATAAATAGTTGTTTAGCAATGCATCTTCTTCTCTCCAGCGAATCAATACCGAGGAGGAGACAGCGCGTTTTGTAATTCGGGAGAGTGGTGCCCGGACTCCAGGGAAGGCGAGCGACTGCGGATCTTGTGAAGCGCCTTTGAATTCTTTCAATTCGGTTGATTAAATACTGTTGGGACGGGGCCCAGACAATTGACGCAAATTCCACAACTGGTAAGACAAGACTACAGTAAAGATTTTTCAGACAGACTGGATCACGGAAAGGCTTACAAGCACGTAAAACAAAACCAAGGGACTTGTTGGCTCGAGAGATAGTAGCGTCAATATGGTTATTAAGGCTAAACTTTGCGTCAAGAAGAACACCTAGGTCCCTTATGACGTCACAACGCTCAAGAGGGCTATTACATAGGGAGTACACGTTGAGAATTACTTGTCTTTTACGCGTGAAAGAGATGACGGAGCACTTAGAAACATTCAAAGACAGACAATTAAGAACACACCAATTACTAAATGCATCTAAATCTGCTTGAAGGAGCAGACAGTCTGAATTATCGCGAATAGGCATATACATCTTCAAGTCATCTGCGTACAGCAACATAGAGCAGTGAGGGACAACATGTGTGACATCGTTAATAAATAAAATAAATAACAAAGGCCCTAGGATGCTGCCCTGAGGCACGCCAGACTTATTGCTGAAAGCATACGAGAGGCTATCGCTAATCTTAACTCTAAGGGAACGATTAGACAGGAACGACCCTAGCCACAGCACAAAGTCGGCATGAACGCCCAACCTAGTCAGTTTTTTAAGCAAAATTGAATGATTGATGCAGTCAAAAGCGGCGTGGAAGTCAGTGTAAATAGCATCAACCTGCAACTTTTTGTCAAGGAAAGAGGAGCAGTAATGTGCGAACTCCATTAGGTTAGTGGCGATGGAGCGTCCACCAAGAAACCCGTGTTGATTTGGGGAGATAGCGCATCTCACACCCTGTAGCAGATATCTATGCACTAGCAGTTCAAATAATTTCCCGGTGGCACATAGCATTGAGATGCCGCGATAGTTCAAAATATTCATTTTGTCGGCTTTCTTGTGCACCGGAAAGATCCAAGCTATTTTCCAGCCAGTTGGAAAAATTCCCCGCCGTAGAGACCGGTTGAAGATCATCGCGAGGGGGGCAGCTAGAGCACTGATGCACGATTTGACGATCACGCTGGGGATGTTGTCGGGGCCCGCGGCGACGGACGGTTTCAGCGAAGAAGCAGCACTGGAGACATCGTCGGCCGAGAAAGCAGGAGTACAGACATCAACCGCATCTTGGCTCACGAATTTCAGCGCAGCGTCGAAATCAGGACAAAAGGACGGCGTGTTGGCAATTTTAGCGAAATGATCAGCAAACGCTCCAGAAATTTCAGCGCTGCCGATGAGACGTTTGCCAGCATACTCCATTACCGATGGCAGACCATTGTCTTTACGCCTTTTGTTGATGTACCCCCAGAATGTTTTCGGGTTGGAACAGAGGCTGGACTGGATACGACGAACATGCGAAGCATAGGCCCTCCGATTATGCATCTTGAAAATGTTCGCGGCGTCGATGAAACTCTTTCTGTTGGCAGGGCTACGGAACAAACGAAATCGTTGAAGAGCACTTCTACGTAGCTTTTTGAGCCTATTAAGGAATCCATTGCTCCAAGGAGGATTGCGAGGTGCACCATGTTTTGGCACAAACCGGTTGAACAGCTGGACAATATTCCTTGTGTAAGTATCCACGCTTGCATCGATGTGATCAGTGTTAACGAACGACCAATCAAGAGCGCCAAGGGCGTTTGTAAGGCCGTTAAAGTCGGTTTTGTTAAAATTAAACGACGAAACAGGAGTGTTGAGCAGGTTGCGGCCATTACGAGGGACTTGCGACGTGGACAGGAAAAACTCTAGCGGTGGATGATGGGGATCCTCCATCACTAGAGGGAGATGACAGGTATGTATGATTGGCATTCCCAGAGCCCAATCAACAGCACCTGCACGAAAAACTAGATCAAGCTGCCTATTCAGATGGTTTCTGATACCACTAATCTGCTTTAAACCATGGAAGCCAATAATGTCCGTGAACTCGGCCTGGGAGGCACCATAAGAAGATGGGATGTAGCAGTCGTGAAACTCGGACCAAGCGATAGTAGGCTGGTTGAAATCACCAAGGAGCAGGAGTTGATCGTTATCTCTCATTCTGGAGCCGATTTCAGAAATAGCATCGTCGAAAGCGCGCAAAACCGATGGTACGGTGCTGAGACTAGGTGGAATATAAATTGCACCGACGAGTAATGAAAGCGCAGGAAGTGAAAGCCGAATCCAGCATTGCTCCTGGCTGACAACATTCAGGTGCAGATGAGCCGCAGGAATCGTATTAGAAACCGCAATAAGAATAGCCGTCTGATGTTGTTGAATGCTGTTTATTTGGGGTAAATCGGTTTCTTAAATACTAACTTATTGCTGACTACATGTCTTATTCTATTTGCGCGTGGCTCCACGCGCCGGTCGATCTCTACGGCATTATTCGGTTTTGACCGTGGCCATCCGCTGCGCGTGGAGATGTCGCGTTCGCAAGTGGCGTTCGCAATGTTCGGCCCATGGGGGCTACGGTTCGCGCGTGGAGGGTCATGTTCGCAAGTGGCGTTCGCGATGTTCGGCGCACCCTTTCCGTTGGCCCATCGGAGCCACGGTTTGCGCGTGGAGGGTCATGTTCGTATTTATTTTATTTATCTTTGCCCATTGGGGCCTCTAGCTAATCGTGTGCGTCAGCAACAGTATTTGACATTCAGGTACCGCAACGGCATAATTAACATGGCGGACAGCAAATCCCCTATAACACAACCAGATATACTAGACCAACCATGGTGTGCGCCTTCCGCCATCTTCTTACGTATCGCACTCTGAGATCAACACGAAGCGAATTGGTCAAAAATAATACTTGGTAAAATTTGCTGTCTTATGGTTTAAGAAGTGCAAAAGTACGACTTGTTTATTAAATTCGTACTTCTGGGAAACTTATTGTTTATCGCAGCAAATGGTTGTTGCAATAATTATTCAGTCTCGTTATATTACCGTCTCATTGCTCGTAAATAGTTTTTGACCAAACTTCTGCGCAGCTAGCACATAGTGCATAAGTCGATACAATTGTCAATATGCGTGTCAAAACATGTCAATCTGCGCACTAGCATAATAAGTCTCGAAGTGTTGTTGTGCGGAGAAGTGCGTTCTGATTTGTTTTAGATATAATCGATGGTGGAAGTAATAATCTAAGTAAATGTAATAAAGATAATAAGAAAGAAGGTACCGCTAGGCCACAAAAATCGCCACTACCGCCACCGCTACCATCGAATGTATCATCACAGAGTCCGGGAGAATCGGCTACGCCGTAAGTCCAGCGATACCTCTAGCATCGTAGCGTGCACAGCATCACTTTTGCCGGATTCAACGTCGTCCACGCCCTCCGCTACGTCGTCCGGGGTAACTTCAGTAATTTCTTCGGTGGCGACGGTAGGAAAAACCACATGGATTGCAACAGTGGTGCCCATGGTGGGAATGGCCACGGCCTCCTCAACGTCGTCGTCGTGCTTAGGAGTCGGCTCACTCGGTATTGCCGGTCTGACGGGTTTCTCCGGAGTGCTAGGTTTTAGCATCCTCCTCGCGTGGCTGCCGTGGTGGGACCCGCCTTTACACAACTCCACTACAGTCGTCGTCCTCGTCATATTGTTGTTTGAGCTCGGGCTCCAGCGGTAGCGGCACTGCAAGCACATCGAACAAAAGGCTCTGTATCTAGCAGTACACACTTTTATAAGCTTCATGTGGCAAATCTGTGGACACATAAGAAAGCTTCTCCTGGTGCTGCCGGGCATCACGTGAATCGCGGTGCACTGTCGTTCTTTATCGAACCGTTTATTCACGCCAAGAAGGGTTATTTTATCGGGTTTATCCGTTTCCCTTGGTGGACAAGATTTCATCTCAGATCTCTGGACGGGGTTGCTAACGAAAATGCTCAACGCCAGTCAGCCACATGTCAGCCAAACCGTGGAGGCCCGTCCAGGAGCTGATCTAATGCCCGAACGAGATGGTCCGCCAAATATTCCAGCGGCTTGTCATTCACGTGATTCAGCGCTTTGCGTAAATCTGTGAAGGGAGCTGTGGAAGACAACAATCGTTTACATTCATTCCTCCCTCCTTACCCTCCTTTTCCTTCCCTTCCTTTTGTTCATCTAGAAAACGTCACTGCGCTTTGTATCTGAAGGCGGAAACGGACGTCGATGGAAATGAGATCATCGGGAACGCATCGTGCGTGACACGCTTCATCAGGTCGCTAATCATGATGGAGCACCTTGCCACAACACACATTTGCGACATTTGTTAGAGTTTTTCCGGCTGCTGTACGAGTTTTCGCGTGCACACGGGCAATGCCGACGGTGGGCACTACTACAGCTTCATCAAGGAGCGCAACGAGGACGGCGGATTGATTCTTAAGTGCGATGAAAATGACAGGTATAGTCCACGCGTGTCTAGATTTCGTTGGATAATTTTCATGTTAACCCCAGCATTACCTAGTTGCTGCCAGAGTAAACATGGAAAACGAACACGTTTGTTGGTGGCATAAGATAGATCTTGTACTATCGGTTTCCCGGATAGGGGTTACAATGGTAGCAACTGATCCCGCTAGATTACCTATCGTACCTGTTGTGATATGATGGAAATTGATGTGTACTCGACAAGAACTTCAGTGCGACTGACTTTATTTCGGTATCGACACTCTTATATATACAGACCCCACACAATCGTATAGATTCGAAGTAAATTAGTTCAGTTACTTGAATTGGGAACTCAACAGTACCTACATATCGTACAGATCGAAATGGACATTTCGAGACGAACTACGTAAGTGGGTCGGCGTTGGGAAAACGATCTTCTACCGTACTCCGTCTGATATCCCATCGCGTCATTCAGGCTAAAGCTGTGTGCTGCTGAGCACAATTGGGGCCATACGTTTAGTCGCTCTGGTCTCTATTGCCGCTAGGCTACGTTTACGAATCTCGATGCGTTGTGTTATGTAACGCCTATTTCAAGGTAGACACTTATAAACAGGCAGATCTGGATGAGCGCCATCATCAGCAACGTCGGCAAATAATTTTCGTAGAGGAACAAAGTGAGTATCACATTCCAGTCAAACGTCTTATTTAGTCGTTGTAGTTTGCGAAAATAATTAATGTTTTAATTGTAGCAGAGAATATGACAACATGTAGATCGAATCAACCATCGGCAACACAAACTCAATCGCGTCCGGTGGATCGAACTGGTAAACTTTGCACGAATCGAAAGAGCCATGCCTTCGTCGATATTACAGAAGTATAGAACTGATTTTATCTATTCAATTTTATAGCAGATGAAGACAACATACCACAGCGTTCGAGGTAATCATCGGCAACACAAATACAATCATTTCCAATCCCCAGTATTCCTCCCGTATGTCCGCGACGAAGATCAAAAAATGTGATCGAACGAAATGTTAAACTTTGCTTAAACCGAAAATGCGCATGTCCCCGGCGAAATAGCAGTAACATTTTACCTGTTTCTTTTTGGTCGTCTCGACTACTGTGTTGGGTCTACTGTGTTGGGTCGGTGATGTGTTATACGGAATAGGTAGAATCGGAATAGAGCCCTACAATACAGTACCTATAGTAAATACATCGGTAGCGGCGGAGGCATCTGATCCGGTAGTTACCCACATGAGTGATCGCATGACGAATACATTTTCCTCAGCGGAAGCGTGCATTTGTATTATGAAACATAGTAGTTAAGGAAGATACAATCAAGGGCGGAAACATTGTAAGCATGTTATCAACACGCTTACCACCTGCGTCACAATCGTAACTTACAATGACCAAGCCAAGCGTTTGTCAAAATAAGTGCACCTCAAGGGCCCGAGGCCAGGGTGAAACAAAAGTAGGACGTTTTGCATGCAACTTCGCCTAGCGGGCTACTGATAGATTCTGACGCATCCATCCATTGACCAAAGTGAACGATCCGACTATGTGTGATTTGTATATGATGTTCGTTGAGAATATGAAATTGCACCTAGAGTACGATTAGGTATTGGAAGCCTCGACCATACCCCGAACCATTGCGACGGTGGTTGAAAAGGTTTTTTCAGCGACGAAAGATGATCAAACAAATGCAGCTACTCCGCTGATGATAGGCACAGCAACAGCACGTAGCCGAAGACGTTTCCAACACCAACGATACCCATGCGGCCGAAGATGGTGCCTGTACTGAATTCGGTAATTTGTCCGAGGTGAAACATTTACGTTTTACGTTCTAGATAAGCAACAAGGATGAGGTCAACGTGATAACTAAAAGTCTCAACCAGCTCCTCCTATTGGTAAATATAGGGGGAAAAAAGTTGAAAGAAGGAGTAAAATGGTTTAACTGCAGTTGTACGTAAGCCAAAGGTAACCCAAAAGAGGAAATTTTATTTGTATTTTGTATTTTTGTATTTGAGTAAAAAAGAAAAGTTCGCCTACATGGCTATACAATTCATCTTATATACTAAACTAATCCTAGCCTGAGACAAGCACGAGAACACTGGACGAGGAGGCGTACAAAAGGTTAGGTAAAATCCCGCAGCTCAACCAAACAACGAAGGGGAATTAGGAAAAGGAAGGAGTAGAATCAAATGATAACGAAATGCGTTGGCGGAAGGCAGGTAGCGAGAGGTGGAAATCAAACATTTCGTGGAAGAGGTTAAAGTATCGAATACAGGAAAGAAAAGGATCCCTGGAACCAGTGCGGGCTTGATGTGGAGGGATGAAAAGGAGAGGTCTGGGACGAAGAACTCGGGAAGGGATATAAAAAGGAACGAGGGAAAGGAGGTCTGGCACATCAATTTCACGAAGAATCAGACCAGCAACAAATGCGGCTTGCGCCATACTCCGCCGATCCTCCAGCGAGGTCAAGTTAAGTAGACGACAGCGTAACGAGTTGTGCGGAAGGGAACTCACTCGGCCAAGGAGGCGTCTCGTAGCCATTCTCGTAAAGTGCCTCTGTACCTGCTCGATACTTGCGATCGACCCAATGCTAGAAGGGCGCCACACCACACTAGCATATTCAAGGGTCGAACGCACAAGGGAACAATACAGGGCCCTGAGGCAAAGCGGATTGGTGATGTCTTGTGTGAGGCCACGAATCAGCCCCAGAGTCCTATTGGCTCTAGCCACAACTGCATTGATCTGTTCGGCAAATCCAAGCTGAACGTCAAGGATCACCCCAAGGTCTTTAACAGAGGAAACTCGGGACAAGGACGAGGAATTAAGGGAATAATTGAAGGCAATAGCATTGGAAGAACGAGAAAAGGAAATAATAGAGCATTTATCAACACAGAGATACAGGAAGTTTGCGGAACACCAAACAGAGAGGGAATAGCTGCTGTTTTGGAGAAAACTGCAATCAGTTAGACTACGGACTGGAACAAAAATTTTAAGGTCATCCGCATAGAGAAGAAGGCCTGCGGGAGGGAGGATGCTACAGATATCGTTGATAAACAGAATGAAAAGAAGAGGAGAAAGGACACTACCTTGAGGGACACCCGAAGAACAACAAAACTCACTCGAAACATAACCACCAACCTTGACACAGCAAGAGCGGTCAGAGAGGTAAGACTCAAACCAATCCAACAAGTGGCGAGAGACTCCAAGTTTACCGAGCTTAGCCAGAAGAAGTGAATGAGGTACTGAATCAAATGCAGCCTTGAAGTCGGTGTAGATAGCGTCCACCTGGATTCGATTGTCCAGGTGAGCAATGGTTGAGGACACAAACTGCAACAGATTGGTCACCGTCGACCTCCCTGGGAAGAATCCGTGTTGGTGGGGACTAATCCACGACCTCACACAAGCTAATAATGATGGGTGAATTACGGCCTCAAAAACCTTGCTGCAAGCAGAAAGGATTGAAATGCCCCGGTAATTGGCAACGTTCGCTCGGTCACCCTTTTTAAATATTGGCAAAAGATAAGCCCTCCGCCAGGAAGACGGAAAAACCCTGGTGGACAGAGAGAGTTCGAACAACCTGGCGAGAGGAGCAGCAAGGGCTGCCCTGCAGTTGATGAGAACCGAAGCCGGCACGTCGTCAGGGCCTGGAGAGAATGACGTTCTTAGACCTGCGAGCGCCCGTTCGACCACGTCAGCACAAATCGGAAACTCGCCCACGCTGAAAACATCCCCAGAAACATAACACCGGGAAGTGTTCTGCAGTTTCTTCGCGAGTTGACAAAGCGCCAGAAGGATTGAGGGTTGGAACGGAAACGAGTCTGCAGCTTACGAACGTAACCATGATATCTTGCCCTGTTGTATATACGGTACGCCGATGCTGCATATTTGAATACACGCCGTCTATGTGGCGAGCGGCAGCGACGGAAGGCACCTCCCCTAGTCCTGGTGCTATTCGCCGACGACCGATCGCACCGGTACACGCAAAACTCATCCGGATCGAACACAAGGCTTGAGGGCAGAGATGAGTCCAGCCACGTTTCTGTGAGAATTATCACATCCCATTCGGCTTCTGACGATGCCAGCCGTAAGTCTGAACACTTTGTACGGAGACCACGCGTGTTTTGATAAAAAATAGTTAAATTCTCGGTGCGCGAAGTTACAGGTGCTGGTGCGATGGTAAGAACGGCGTGTGACCCAATTGGACGTCAGACCCTTGGCGCGGCAGAAGCACAAGGGGAGGCCGGCTGGATCTCCATGTTCCCGCTTGAGGAATGTGTGCGGTGAGTGAAGACCTGAGTGAGTCGCCGTGGAGCAGGGGTCAGGTGTGCCGGTGTTCTTGGGGAAAGTGGCGGCGGGGACACAGCAAATGCTGGTGAAAGCGACTCTAAAAGCGTTGGCGATACTCGGGTGAGTGTGGTCATAGAGGCTGGCCAAGAGTGACGATATTCAGTGCGATTAAACACCTTTGTTGTACTCGTATCGGTGAATTCCCGGAAAGAAATTTCCGGGGGCCACGTATCGGTTGAAAGCGCTTGTTCCTTCAAGGCCAGCGGCACGCCAACCTTGAAGGAGATGAACGAAAGGCTGTTGATATCAGCGCCGCGCTTCACCAGTCTCCTCGCCGTCACATCAACGCCCCCCAAAAGACCTCCCGCCCATCTCGCCATTTCATCCTCGGAAACCAAAGGACTGATCCGGGTAAAATAAACCCATACCAGCCCAGCTGGTCTGGACGGCACAGTTTTAATTATATGTTCGCCTGGCCGGCTGGCCCAAGTGCCGCGTAGTAGTGACGGTTGCCGTACATCAGTGTTCGTAGTCGGAGCAGCATCCGTAGTTTCTCTAGTCCGAAGTACATCAGCAAACGCCGGCTGAGGTTCATGCGCAGGTTCATTTCAGAGAACCGAGGAAACACCGACAGCATTAGCTGGGCGCAAAACCGATGACACAGCTTTGGCGATCTCACCAACCAGTTCACGTCTCAGGTCGGTGACAGCGCCAGCGAGATCAGCTGACAATGAGCTTTTCAACTCACCGATCAGCTCCGACTGATCGATCACACTACTACGAATGGGAGCCGCTCTCTCCTTAACACATGAAGGACACATCCACAGCAATTGGGCATTGCGCCTCAGCTCCTTCATACAATCGCGAGGCACATTTACACAGGACGAATGGAACGCCTGGGCACAAGTACCATCACACGCGATAGCGTCGTTTGAAATGGGTAGCGAGCAGCCGCCACAACTCATTATAATATTTCGTAGTGTTTGTGTTTTCTAAGTGTCCTGAATCACATCAACGAAGCGTCGTCTCTGATTGTAAGCGGACAATCTTGAGAAACCGAAATTCAGCGAAAACTGTTTTTCACTTTGCACAAAGTTTCAAAGGTTCACGGCTAAACCAACGGTCACTGGAGAACGCGGCGAGGATACTCTTTGTTTAATCACACCGTGAGTACAAAGTCTTAGCGTTTGAACGGGTAATTTTCAGAAACTAACGGAGCGCGAACAAATGTGCCGTCAGCTTCTTGTGACTGTTGTGATATGATTGTTAGCAAAAGAAAATAGAATATTCCATCGCATACAGATTTCCTGTCGTGCTAATCCGTGTAAATTGATTTAATTTAATTCCGTTAAACTTCACATCCTTTTTTCAGGCAGTCTAAGCTTCCGGGTCGCATTCGTGCCTATTATCTGCCGCCAAAACCTACGGTATGAAGTTCGTAATCATTCGGTGGAGTCATACCTTTTTAACTAATGTGCTGTTTTTAACAGCACCTTTAACATAAACCTACGATACGATAATACGATACAAACATTCTCGCTCGTGGCGAATGCAAAATAAACGCAACGTCGATCTTCTATAGTCCAACACAGACAGGGATGAGAAAATCAACAGAAGCAGTTCATCTCTGCCAAACATCATTCCCTATCCCAGCGACTCGTTCTTTGTCATAAATTCTTATCAACAGGCAGAGGAACTTGTCCGTCGTCATCAGCAGGCTGGTGGCGGAAAGTCCCAGAAACGGAGGGCTTCGCTGGAACAAGGTTCGAACCCGCTGGTGGGCACGATGCTGACGATAGCCTCGAGCTAGCTTGCCACAACAGTGCCGACCACGACCAGCCGGCGCAGGGTAGAGGGGCGGACAGGCTCTTCAATCTGGTTCCGCTGGCCGTGAAAGCGTTACAGTCGTTCTCCCGACCCGAGATGGAGCGCGCCCAGGAAAAGCACAAGGACCACTCATGGGTACTACCGCCGTTCGTGGACAACATCATGTGGAACCAGTTCATGCAGTCCAAGCTGGCCGGAGCGCTCTGGGTAAAGCTGGGCTTGCTCACCGTCTACAAAGATTTTCACGGCAAGCTGTACTACAACTATTCCAGTTGCTGCATAACCAATCGTTCGACGGCGCTGGATCAAAACGGACACGATCTACCTAGCCGAGTGGGTCATCTACATCGCCAACCCGGTTGTGTACCAGAGGTGAGTAATCGTTATTGTGGTGTACGCTGCTTTGTGTGCAAGAGTAGGTCAACCAGTGTCTCACAAACTCCTTTCCGTACTTTGTCCCCGACGACCAAATATGTGCGTCGCCAGATATGTCGCCACCGTGCAGATGCTGGCCAACGGATTCCTGTAATCGCAGGGCTACCCAAAGCTGACTTTCCTCGATATCAACCGGCCGAGTGAAACGATCTCCAATCTGATCGATCACGTGTCGAAGCGCCTCCGGACTGTGAAGATCTCGTCGGTACATTACGTGAAGACCGTCATTAACTATGTGAAAGACTTGCTGAAGCTCGGCAAGGTCAAACAGTTCTTGCAGCAGTACAACGTCACGGAGATGACCGACAAGCTAACGGATACGCTCAACTTGGAGGTTAACTTGAAGGTACGCATTTGTTTGCCGCTGCTCTTTACCACTCAACGCGCTTCTTTGCTTCTCCGCCACAGGTGATCGAAAGATGCATCGCGTCTACCGGCAGGCAATCGCGAACCCGCACTGCGACAAATACATCCTGTGCAAATTCAACTCGCACGACCCGCACAAGGAGCTCAGGAGGCGGCTTCGAGCACGGTGTGACCCGCTTCGGCAGCATGACCGTGTTCATCGCGCAGAAAACCCACACCCCCTTCTGGACGCTGTTCGCTAACATAAATGATCCGAACCTCTGCGACATCGAGAAAACGGTCGACTGTGCGATTATCGTGAGATCGAGGACCACGTCACGACCGAGTATCCGCACTGTGAGTTGTAGATGTTGCTGTGGCGGCCTGGTCGGGAAGCGGTTGTGCTCGTTCAGCACGACTTCTTCAGCTGCGCAAGTAGCTCAGAACGACGACAGTTAGCCTAGCCGATTTTTTGCTCCGCTTGACTACAAGTGGTATCTATTCCAAGCTACTACCTAGGCCTCCCTTCGAACTAACTCCAGCTGTCGAAGCAGCCTTACTAATCGAAGCACCCAATTCTCCTGCCGAAAAAACACATCTTCGCACGCCGTATCGCAGAACATCTTCACCGGGAGCTCATACATGGTGGCGGAAGATTGTTGCTTTCCCAGATTCGCGAGCAATATTGGCCACTCGACGGACGTCACCTAGTGAAAGGCGTTGTGAGACACTGCTTCCGATGCATTCGTCAGCAGCCAACACTAGCGCAGCAGCAAATTGGCCAGTTACCATCATCGCGAATCACACCAAGTCGATCGTTTTCGATCATCGGAGTGGATTATGCCGGACCAATCTACTTGCGACCGATTCATAACTTGCATACCGATTCCGTTCGTTTGCTTTGCCACGAAAGCTGTTCACTTCGAACTTGTGGGTGATTTGACCACCGCTGGTTTCTTGGCTGCACTACGACGATTTGCATCGCGAAGAGGACGTCCGTCGCATATCTACTCGGACAACGGAAAAATTTCGAGAGCGCAGCACGTGAGTTAAGCGAACTATTCGAAATGTTCCGCGATGAGGAGCAACGCAACACCATCATCTCGAATTGCGCGGAGATGGGTATCACTTGGCACTTCAGCCCGCCGAGGGCCCCGCACTTTGGTGGACTATGGGAAGCAGCAGTGAAGACGGCCAAAAGACACCTCTTTTGTCAGCTAGGCAGCACAAAGTTGCCTTACGAGGGCTACATCACCGTCCTGCACCAGATCGAAGCGGCGATGAATTCTCGTCCGCTGTTACCCATGTCGGATGACCCAAACGAACTGGCCGCACTAACACCTGCACATTTTTTGATAGGCACCTCGATGAACGCGATTCCAGAGCCGGACTACACTGTCAGGAAAGCATACACGCTGAGCGATTGGCAGAAGTGGCAACTGGTCGTGCAGCACTTTTGGAAGCATTGGGCCACCGAGTACCTGCAGGAGATGCAAAGAGAAACGATGAGGACCTGCAGCACTAATGATTTCTCACCTGGTCGGCTAGTAATACTGATGGACGATGCTCTCCCGACAACCCAATGGCCACTCGTGCGGATCATCGAAACGCAAAATTGAAGTAATGCACAAAAGTGAATCTGGATGGCGCGTGAGTAATCAACATTGCCTGCTACGCCGTCATGTCAGCTACCATACTCTCTGTTTCATTGTGTGCGCCCATGGACTGTCTAGAACCTGGTCAAGTCATTCCATGCATTTTGACAAATCGAGAAAAGAAAAATACATGAAAATTTTGACGGCTATGTTTTCTCTGTTAACTTTTGGATCGACGATGTGGATTGTCTGTTCGTAGCGCTTGTGCATTTTTTGCAAGAAGCAAATTGGTAAATTTTAGAGTACTTTTACACTCAAAAACCTTTTTAAAAGTATACACACCCCAAGTACCAGCGTTGAATCATAACAAACTCCGAATTGATTTATCAAGGACTATGGAAAGTAATTAATGAGTTGTTTTGGGGTACCAAATTTTGACGAAACGAAGAAATGGGCTTTTGGTTTGTAAACAGTATTTGTTGGCTGTCGCCGGAGATCCTCCGTCGCAGCGACCAGCGCCGGTGCAGTACACCGAGCTGGCTTGTTTCTCCTGAGGCTTCTCCAAGCCGGAAGAGTCTTCCGGTGGTTACGCCGTTTTTCCTTTTCTTTCCCCTGTTTGGCTGCCACCTATAATCGTCCAACCAAGCCGTGTTCTTTGTGCGATCGGTTGGTCAGGTCGTCCGGACCGGTAACTCACGCTTTGGGTGTAAAATGCGTGAGGGATACCTAACAAGAGTGTTGGTGTAGCATTTTTGTAGCTCGCTAGATCAATGTGCGAGAAATGCTTGTAAGCTCTTTTCAATGCCCTGGCGTTAACGGTCTGCGTTGGAAGCTCGAGTTTTTGGACCGAGCGCACGTTTGATATATCAAAGAGTCGGTTGTTTGGTCCCTTTATCTTAAATGAGACTATCTGACTCGCGGGCTCACTCTGTGTGCCGCCGTTCGTCCAGCTGAGCTTAAGCGGAGCCTTCGGTCCGAATACCTTCAGCTCTTCTCTGATATTGTTAAGGATGAGACTGGTCGACGACGCAGGATCTAGTAAGGCAAATGTTTTGACCTGACCTTGTTTTGAGTATAAGGTCACTGGAATTATTTGATAGAAAAGTTCTTGGTTTTCACGGTGGTGATTAATACGAGCGGGATTGTTTTGTATTCTTTCCACGTATTTGTGGAGGATGCTGTGGTGCCTACGCCCGCACCCATTTTCCCTGCATTGTGGCGGAGCTCTGCAATTTTCCGCCGTATGATTCTTAAATCTGATGCAGTTTGTGCAGATGTTATTTTGCCTGACCAGACGCAAACGTTGTTCTATTGATTCATTCAACAATTTGCGACAACGGGTGGTTTCGTGTGGGTTTCGGCAGATTAAGCAAAGTTTACCCCTGTCATTTGCTTCGTAGCGAACTTGCGTGTTCAAGCGGTGTTTTCCTTGTTTGAATCCACCTTCATTTGCGGCTAGCACTGTTGCCAGCTCCTCTGAGGGTTTTAACCATTCCGCTAGATCCCTTAGGGTAAAATTTTTGTTATCCTGTTCCCTGTCGAGTGTGCTCTTAATCCATTGGTGTCGGAGTTCGACAGGTAATCTTGCGATCAGATCGTTTAGAAGTCTTTGATCGTTTAGAAACCCTTCCTGCCCTAATAGTATCATATTGTCGATAAGGTTGTGCAGGGCATTGGAAAATTCCAAGAAGGTCGAAGGATTTTCCATTGTTATATTCCTAACTGATAATAAGTCGTGCAGCAAAGCCTTGTACACGCTTTCAGGATTCCCGTATATTCTATCTAGTCTTTCCATTATTAATTGAACATTTTCCGGATTGAGCATTAATCCGTTCACTGCTCGCAATGCTTCGCCTTTGAGGTGCCTTTGCAGCCTATTCAAGTTTTCTAGATTCGTAAATTGTCCGGCTCGCGATGTTTGATTATAAATTTGTTTGAATCGCGGCCAACCCTTATAATCTCCCGTAAATTCGGGGAGATCTATTAAGTTCCCTTTTGATGAGGATGGCCATGCCTGTACCATCTTCCCAATACTTTCAACGAGGCGATCAATTTCGGAGGGGCGTTCGGAATCTTTCATTTTTTGTTTTTCTAGTTCCTCTTGGAGAAGTTCTAACTCTGCTTCATGTACGTCTCGTTCGTCGTCTCGCGAAGTGGATGACGATTTTCTTGCTCTTTCGATTTCCATATCCCTTATTTGTTCCTCTGCCCTCATTAGTGCCTGTCGCAGCTTTTCTGCTTCTTTTTCCGCCTTTTCTTTTGCCTTTTCGGCCTTTTCCTTTAATATTTCCGCCTTTTCCTTTGCTTTTTCGGCTTTTTCCTTCCCTGTCTTTATATCCTTCAGTAAGCGCTCTCCCTGCATCACCGCTTGCCTAGACGCTTCTACCTTTTGTCTGTCCTCTTCGCACTTGGGACAAACGTAGTCTTTGACAGCGCTCTTTAGACCTAAACACTCGAGGTGTAACCATCGGTCGCAGTTTGTACAAATTGTGAATTTTCCCCATTCATCGTTGTTGTTACACAACCTACAGTGACCGTTGGGGTTGTTTTTGTACTCCATTTTAATCTTTCGTTTGTTACTTACTTTTGTTATCTGATCGTTCTGGAGATGGTTGTGACCGCACCGACGTTTTCGCTCGTCGCGCTGGTAGTCTTTGGTAGCGCCAGTCGGTCACCTTACACGCCTTGGATGACTGTAGCGCCGCCGCCTTCGGCTGCCGCTGCGTTGTCTAGCGCTGCGTTGTCTACCGCTGCGTTGTCTGCCGCTGCGACCGTGTGCTGTTGCGTAGTCTTCCACTACGTCCGTCTGCCGGTGTGTTTCGCCCGCCGACTTCCGCCTCCGTTAGTCCGTGCCTTCGTCGATCGACACGTCGTTTGCCGGTTGTGGAGCTCTGCGGCTGCTGATACGTTCGTCACTCGTTGTTCGCTGCTGCGTCCCTATCCGGTGTTCCGCACACGTTGGGGGTCGGGTACCACAAACGCCTTCCCTTCGCGCCGCACTTCTTGTTGTAATGCGCTTCTATCGAGCTATCACTGCACTTCTGTCTCGTATACACTTCCTCCTTGTACGTTTTAACTCCAAGCACTTCTCTCGTACTGTTCTCTTCTTTCACTTCTTAGCTTCAATAACAGCTCTTCTAGATTTCGTTAATCACACAATCACTTTTGAGGTCCATTATTTGCACGTACGCACGTAGGTTCGATTATTGTAGTTCAATTGGGGATGTATTTCTCTGTCTGTTCGCTTAACTTTTCACGCGTAATAAGCACTCTGGAGTGTTGAGAACGTCAATTCCTCTCTGGAGCCACCATTGTTGGCTGTCGCCGGAGATCCTCCGTCGCAGCGACCAGCGCCGGTGCAGTACACCGAGCTGGCTTGTTTCTCCTGAGGCTTCTCCAAGCCGGAAGAGTCTTCCGGTGGTTACGCCGTTTTTCCTTTTCTTTCCGTCAAGTAGACCGGAGGAGCCCTCCGACTAATGATCGCTAATAGCCGTCTGATGTTGTTGAATGCTGTTTATTTGGGGTAAATCGGTTTCTTAAATACTAACTTATTGCTGACTACATGTCTTATTCTATTTGCGCGTGGCTCCACGCGCCGGTTGATCTCTACGGCATTATTCGGTTTTGACCGTGGCCATCCGCTGCGCGTGGAGGTGTCGCGTTCGCAAGTGGCGTTCGCAATGTTCGGCCCATCGGGGCTACGGTTCGCGCGTGGAGGGTCATGTTCGCAAGTGGCATTCGCGATGTTCGGCGCACCCTTTCCGTTGGCCCATCGGAGCCACGGTTTGCGCGTGGAGGGTCATGTTCGTATTTATTTTATTTATCTTTGCCCATCGGGGCCTCTAGCTAATCGTGTGCGTCAGCAACAGTATTTGACATTCAGGTACCGCAACGGCATAATTAACATGGCGGACAGCAAATCCCCTATAACACAACCAGATATACTAGACCAACCATGGTGTGCGCTTCCGCCATCTTCTTACGTATCGCACTCTGAGATCAACACGAAGCGAATTGGTCAAAAATAATACTTGGTAAAATTTGCTGTCTTATGGTTTAAGAAGTGCAAAAGTACGACTTGTTTATTAAGTTCGTACTTCTGGGAAACTTATTGTTTATCGCAGCAAATGGTTGTTGCAATAATTATTCAGTCTCATTATATTACCGTCTCATTGCTCGTAAATAGTTTTTGACCAAACTTCTGCGCAGCTAGCACATAGTGCATAAGTCGATACAATTGTCAATATGCGTGTCAAAACATGTCAATCTGCGCACTAGCATAATAAGTCTCGAAGTGTTGTTGTGCGGAGAAATGCGTTCTGATTTGTTTTAGATATAATCGATGGTGGAAGTAATAATCTAAGTAAATGTAATAAAGATAATAAGAAAGAAGGTACCGCTAGGCCACAACAATCGCCACTACCGCCACCGCTACCATTGAATGTATCATCACAGAGTCCGGGAGGATCGGCTACGCCGTAAGTCCGGCGATACCTCTAGCATCGTAGCGTGCACAGCATCACTTTTGCCGGCTTCAACGTCGTCCGGGGTAACTTCAGTAATTTCTTCGGTGGCGACGGTAGGAAAAACCACATGGATTGCAACAGTGGTGCCCATGGTGGGAATGGCCACGGCCTCCTCAACGTCGTCGTCGTGCTTAGGAGTCGGCTCACTCGGTATTGCCGGTCTGACGGGTTTCTCCGGAGTGCTAGGTTTTAGCATCCTCCTCGCGTGGCTGCCGTGGTGGGACCCGCCTTTACACAACTCCGCTACAGTCGTCGTCCTCGTCATATTGTTGTTTGAGCTCGGGCTCCAGCCCAACCCGCCATTTCAATGCTATAAGCTCGAGTTGGGCGGCTTATAGCGGGTTGTTGGCATCTTATAGCCGGCAGCGATAATTCCCCGCGATAGCAGCGGGATCGCGGGCTATTTCAGTGGTGAGCGCGCGAGAGCCTCAGGGCCTTGAGTTACTTCTCACGCGGGCATTTAAATTTTTTCTTTCACTCCGACGCCTGGCTTGAAATAAACACGCTCAACAAAAATTACTTGTTTTTATTTTATTTATTTACCGATTTTTTGGTTGCTTACAGTTGAATTATACAAAACTCCGGCATCCAGTGGTAAATCTGTAATGAAAATAAGAAAAAAATTGGAAAAATAAATATTTATCTGTAAAAATCGTCATTGAGTTGATATTGGAGGTTAACGATAGCAGAGTTGTTATTGATTATTTACGATATCAACTAAACACAGTTGTTACACGAAATTACATGTTTTATCGGATATTCACGATTTGTTCATTAATCTTTTCATACAATAACACTATTTTAATGTTATTCAATATAAATTTCACGGACTTAATTTTTATAATGAAAACTGTTGAGCCATTCAATGAAAGCAAAGTGTTGGCAAATTGATGCTTTAGGAGTTATTAAGCCAAGCTTAGGGGTATGATCCTTACTACTATGATAGTAAATATAAGTAATAGCTTACCATCTGATTTGCCCGTCTATCCGTTATGATGATCGTTATCAGCACACTTCGACGAGTAGGTGCACCATGGTCCAATAATTGGACATGCTTCTCGAGAAGTATGTGCGTCCTTTCCTTGACATTCTTTTCGTCCTTCAGCTTTGTCACGACCTGGTCGAGCTCTTTCACACCCGCCCGGACAGTATCCCGCTGCGCACGGTGCTTCTGGCACTCGGCACGCATTTCCCGAAGGGCTTTTTGAATGCTTTCCATCCCTTCGTCGAGCGCAGTGAGCTGATCTTCTCGAGTCGGTGGTGACACGCTGCCAGCCGAAAGCTCTTCCGTGAGAGGAGATTTCGCTTTTTGTTGTGTTCTGCATACAATCAAGTTTATTCTAAAATTGATAACACATTAAAACTTAAATACGATATACAAGATAAGCAATACACGTCCGTCCGCTACCACGGCACCAAGGGAAGAGAGCGAGCTGTCCTGCCTGACCCGATGACACTCAATCAAGGTGACTAGATCCCTAACTACCCGATTAGTCCCACCTAAAGCAGGGATCACAATTGCTCCTCCCAACACTTTTTTCTGAGCGTAGTATGCCTGTAGCTTCGTGATAGGATCCACCATCGGTTCGGCGTTGCTGTACGGCACTTGCCGATCTACTTAATCCCTTTCGGATTCGTCCCAGAGACCACTTCGGCGCAGCCAGTACTCTTTGATCTCTTAATGCAACAAATAGGAAAACCAAAAATTATGAACCGTCCCTCCCAAGTTTCTCGCGTTTGGTTTCTTACCTTCCGTCACGTCGCTCTGCGTCATGAAGGGAATTTTGGCAATTCCGCGTCCCAACCTACCCCCCTGCCGAAGGTCCAACGGTGACCCCTGGTGGTCCTTGCGCCACGAGCTGCGCAGCTGTTGGTGCATATTTTCCACAATGCGGTTCTCCAGATCGGTCACGCGGCCGACGGGGGTTTCCGTGCCGGTCGAATCGGTCGTCTCTTTGGGCAGCTGTTCGATGAGAAACATGAACACGCGCCTCACCTCGGCCACGTTCGAGTAGAGAAACGTTTGGTAGCCACTGTCGCGACGGTGTCCATACACCATACAGTCCGGCTGATAAGCTGTATAAAATAGAACGGAAAATCATTAGATACACAGTACTATAGTTATGGAATCATTACAATTCTTCTACACAATTCTTCAATTTGTTCAATTACTGCTGTTCTTATTGCAGCCATTAAAATTATATAGGCACTTTTTTAAATAAAACCACTTCACTGCATAACTTACCTAATTGCTTATATTTCCCTGCCAAAGATGATCCATCGCCGCGATGTGGATGCTCGCTTCGAGAAGGTCGTCCGGAACTTATCATCCGGTGGTAAAAAACTTGTCGCACTGGCTCGCAACGTACGTTGAATGATTGATTGTAGTTTGATATTGTGAAGCTTTTACTTTGTAGCATCTGAAATGTAAAAATACTGTTTAATTATCGGCAAAAAACTTAAGCGAACTTACCGTGCTGCTTTGTTTACATCGATATGTCAAAATCACTCTGCGTGCGAGATTCGGTGTGCGAAAGTGCAAACACACCCAGCTGGCCTCGATTGAGTGCCATTTGAAAAATTGAGCAGCCCGGAGAAAACTCCATACAAAAAAAACCGGCTCTCGCGGACTTGGCCGATTTTTGCGATGCCACTCTCGAACTTAGCCATCGCCGCAGATGCCGCGATAGCGGCGGAGACCCAGCGCTCCCGGACTTTGCCAAATTTTTCGATGCCGCTCTCGAACTTAGTCGGCCGCAGATGCCGCGATAGCAACGGAGCGCCCTTTTTGTGCGATCGAGTGCGCGTGACGATGTGCGTGTGGGTGCCCAACCCGCCATTTCAATGCTATAAGCTCGAGTTGGGCGGCTTATAGCGGGTTGTTGGCATCTTATAGCCGGCAGCGATAATTCCCCGCGATAGCAGCGGGATCGCGGGCTCCCAGCTGGCCTCGATTGAGTGCCATTTGAAAAATTGAGCAGCCCGGTGAAAACTCCATACAAAAAAAACCAGCTGTCGCGGACTTAGCCGATTTTTGCGATGCCACTCTCGAACTTAGCCGTCCGCAGATGCCGCGATAGCGGCGGAGACCCATCGCTCCTGGACTTAGCCAAATTTGTCGATGCCGCTCTCGAACTTAGCCGGCCGCAGATGCCGCGATAGCAACGGAGCGCCATTTTTATGCGATCGAATGCGCGTGACGATGTGCGTGTGGATGTGTTTGCGCTTTCGCACACCGAATCTCGCACGCAGAGTGATTTTGACATATCGATGTAAACAAAGCAGCACGGTAAGTTCGCTTAAGTTTTTTGCCGATAATTACATGTTATTTTTACATTTCAGATGCTACAAAGTAAGATTTCACTATATCAAACTACAATCAACCATTCAACGTACGGTGCGAGCCAGTGTGACAAGTTTTTTATCACCGGATGATAAGTTCCGGACGAACTAATCGAAGCATCCATATCGAGGCGATGGATCCTTGGCAGGGAAATGTAAGCAATTAGGTAAGTTATGCAGTGAAGTGGTTTTATTTAAAAAAGTGCCTATATAATTTTTAATGGCTGCAATTTGTGGGTCTTAAGAACAGCAGTAAGCACTAGTGTGGCTTTGTTCCAGTGCTAGTGTTGTAATAGTGTTGTGTTTGCGGAGCCAATTCAAAAGTTCGAGTACGGCCCCCGATGTTGGATAACAAATTGAAGAATTGTGTAGAAGAATTGTTATGATTCCATAACTGTAGTGCTGTGTTTCTAATGATGTACTGTTCTGTTCTTTACAGCTTATCAGCCGGACTGTACTGTGTGACCGATTGTCGAAATATCACACCAAAATGATGAATATGCGGCTCCAGGTGGATGGTTGGACCATGGTGCACCTGATCGTCGAACGATCATCATCATCATCATCATCATCATGATGACGATCATCATAGCGGATAGACGGCCAGAGCAGATGGTAAGCTATTTCTTGTATTTACTATCATAGTAGTAAGGATCTTACCCCTAAGCTTGGCTTAATAACTTTTAAAGCATCAATTTGCCAACACTTTGCTTTCATTTAATGGCTCAACAGTTTTCATTATAAAAATTAAGTCCGTGAAATTTATGTTGAATAACATTAAAATAGTGTTATCGTATGAAAGGATTAATGAACAAATCGTGAATATCCGATAAAACATGTAATTTCGTGTATCAACTGTGTTTAGTTGATATAGTAAATAATCAATAACAACTCTGCTATCGTTAACCTCCAATATCAACTCTGCTTTCGTTAACCTCCAATATCAACTCTGCTATCGTTAACCTCCAATATCAACTCAATGACGATTTTTGCAGATAAATATGTATTTTTCCAATTTTTTTTCTTTTTTTCATTACAGATTTACCACTGGATGCCGGAGATTTGTTTAATTCAACTGTAAGCAACCAAAAAATCGGTAAATAAATAAAATAAAAACAAGTAATTTTTGTTCAGCGTGTTTATTTCAAGCCAGGCGTCGGAGTGAAAGAACAAATTTAAATGCCCGCGTGAGAAGTAACTCAAGGCCCTGGGGCTCTCGCGCGCTCACCACTGAAATAGCCCGCGATCCCGCTGCTATCGCGGGGAATTATCGCTGCCAGCTATAAGATGCCAACAACCCGCTATAAGCCGCCCAACTCGAGTTTATAGCATTGAAATGGCGGGTTGGGCTATTTCAGTGGTGAGCGCGCGAGAGCCCCAGGGCCTTGAGTTACTTCTCACGCGGGCATTTAAATTTTTTCTTTCACTCCGACGCCTGGCTTGAAATAAACACGCTCAACAAAAATTACTTGTTTTTATTTTATTTATTTACCGATTTTTTGGTTGCTTACAGTTGAATTATACAAAACTCCGGCATCCAGTGGTAAATCTGTAATGAAAATAAGAAAAAAATTGGAAAAATAAATATTTATCTGTAAAAATCGTCATTGAGTTGATATTGGAGGTTAACGATAGCAGAGTTGTTATTGATTATTTACGATATCAACTAAACACAGTTGTTACACGAAATTACATGTTTTATCGGATATTCACGATTTGTTCATTAATCTTTTCATACAATAACACTATTTTAATGTTATTCAATATAAATTTCACGGACTTAATTTTTATAATGAAAACTGTTGAGCCATTCAATGAAAGCAAAGTGTTGGCAAATTGATGCTTTAGGAGTTATTAAGCCAAGCTTAGGGGTATGATCCTTACTACTATGATCTTCTTCTTCTTCTTCTTCTTCTTCTTCTTCTTCTTCTTCTTCTTCTTCTTCTTCTTCTTCTTATAAATAAAAATGAATGTAATTAAGTTTGTATGTATATATATATGTATGTGCTCGCATCACGCAAAATCTACCGGATCGATATGTACCAAACTTGGCACAAAGATGGAAGATATTACCGGCTTATGTTATTTGGAGTCGTTTTCCCCAAAACATACGTCCTCCCCACCCCTCCCATACACCTATCTCTTAAAAATAGCGGCAAAAATTAATTCTCAGAAACTACTCGATCGATTTGCACCAAACTTGGCACGAAGGTGGACAATATTACCAAATATTATAATTTGAATTCATTTTCCCCAAAAAATACGTCCTCCCCACCCCTCCCATACACCTACCTCTTAAAAATAGCGGAAAAAATTAATTCTCAGAAACTACTCGATGGATTTGGACCAAACTTGGCACGAAGGTGGACAATACTACCAAATATTATAATTTGAAGTCATTTTCCCCAAAACAAACTTCCTCCCCACCCCTCCCATGCACCTATCTCTTCAAAATAGCGGAAAAAAATTAATTCTCAGAAACTACTCGAAGGATTTGCACCAAACTTGGCACGAAGGAGGACAATATTACCAAATATCATTATTTGTAGTCTTTTTCCCCACAAAATATTTCCTCCCACCCCTCCCATGTAAGTTTTTGTTAAATATATGAGAAAAAAAAATTTCTTAGAAACTACTCGACATACTTGACCCTAAAGCCGATACATTGGACTGTTTCAGTCCCATCCCCTTTCAATGATTTGCGAATGGCTTGGAACAGGGAACTGTAAATAGTTTTGTTGCAGGTGTGAGTAAATCATAAGATTAAGGTACGGTATCACGCGATTGGAGCGTAAAGGACGCGATCTGCTGGGGCAGTAGAGCATCGTGAGATTTCATGGGTTTTCATGGGTTTATCATAAAACTAGCTTTTTCTTTGCCAGGCATTGCTCGGGAAAAGTGATGTTTTGCGGAAAAAGCGACTTCTAAGTGAGAGACTTACAGTAACATAGACTTTTTCGGTTTTTGAGTGGCCATAGGACTTGCGTTGAAAGACTCTTCTTCTACATTTGCATTCGCTTTTTTTGCCGAAATGTTGGAGCAATGCGCGTTGCATTAAATTGAAGAAGGGTGCAATGCTATTATACTAATTATTATTCTTAGATCTTTTGCGAGGGAGAATGAATTTCTTCCATTCACCATATTACCGGCCCAATAACTCAAAGTCATTTTTACATACATCGATAGGATCTTTATTATCATCGTCTGAGGAAGCATCGAAACGTCTTCAATCATATTCAATTGGAAACCAGGAAACAAAAACCGAAACATGGTCTTTTTATTTTTAAACACAAGCAACAATTTTCCTTGAACTTCAAAATGCTGCATGAATGTTATGCGTTGGTTAAGTCCATCAAGGTTTTACTGGATCAAACAATTGCAGACAGCTGTTTCATCAGTTCATCGTAGTAATGTACGCTGAAATTGAATACCTTGATGATGGAAACATTTTCACGAACCCGGGATGCATGAGTATACGTTAGATACCGTCATGACGCCACCTCACGACGTACGTTTAGAATATACGATTGACCAAATCTTTACACATTCAGATGCAACACAACATGGATGTACAATTGAAGAAGCTCTTTAGAACAGCCAAATCTCCAAATTATAAATTAGACCTTGATGGTGGAAACGAGTTAAAATTCAACATCAACATTCATTATGTTTGAAAATATGCGTTAAACTATAAACATTTCAAAAGAGCCTTATGTCAACCCGTAAGAAATCGGGTAAATCAGCTAGTAGTAAATATAAGTAATAGCTTACCATCTGATTTGCCCGTCTATCCGTTATTATGATCGTTATCAGCACACTTCGACGAGTAGGTGCACCATGGTCCAATAATTGGACATGCTTCTCGAGAAGTATGTGCGTCCTTTCCTTGACATTCTTTTCGTCCTTCAGCTTTGTCACGACCTGGTCGAGCTCTTTCACACCCGCCCGGACAGTATCCCGCTGCGCACGGTGCTTCTGGCACTCGGCACGCATCTCCCGAAGGGCTTTTTGAATGCTTTCCATCCCTTCGTCGAGCGCAGTGAGCTGATCTTCTCGAGTCGGTGGTGACACGCTGCCAGCCGGAAGCTCTTCCGTGAGAGGAGATTTCGCTTTGTTGTGAGCGTAGTATGCCTGTAGCTTCGTGATAGGATCCACCATCGGTTCGGCGTTGCTGTACGGCACTTGCCGATCTACTTAATCCCTGTCGGATTCGTCCCAGAGACCACTTCAGCGCAGCCAGTACTTTTTGATCTCTTAATGCAACAAATAGGAAAACCAAAAATTATGAACCGTCCCTCCCAAGTTTCTCGCGTTTGGTTTCTTACCTTCCGTCACGTCGCTCTGCGTCACGAAGGGAATTTTGGCAATTCCGCGTCCCAACCTACCCCCCTGCCGAAGGTCCAACGGTGACCCTTGGTGGTCCTTGCGCCACGAGCTGCGCAGCTGTTGGTGCATATTTTCCACAATGCGGTTCTCAAGTGTCACGCGGTCGACGGGGGTTTCCGTGCCGGTCGAATCGGTCGTCTCTTTGGGCAGCTGTTCGATGAGAAACATGAACACGCGCCTCACCTCGGCCACGTTCGAGTAGAGAAACGTTTGGTAGCCACTGTCGCGACGGTGTCCATACACCATTCCCGTGCACGACGCCGCCGTTAACAACACTAAGGACCCTCATTGTAACGCCATCCTGAGCGTTACTCCTGCAGTTGAGAACCCTGAGCGTGCGTAACCACCTACCCAGCCTGCGCGACTTCTCCACGGTACGATGCCTAGCCTTTTCAAAACTTTGCCACAAAGACCCCCACGGTTTTGGCTATTTGTTACCAGGATCACCCCGTCGGTTTCCGACGCTGAGGTTGAGGTGCCAAAAAATGGCAAATTTGCTATGGTGGAGTAAGTGGTCAAAAACAGAATTGGCACTGATGATATCGTGACCATTAGACAACTGCCGAAAGATCGCGAACCGAGCACAGCGTCCTTCAATTCATACAAGGTCGGTGTAAAATACTGAATATAGTATTTACCGAAGCGCGTTCCCGCGTGCGAAGGTACACGGGTACCGCGGCGTTATCGCGCTAACGCGGACACTCTTATTCCAAATCGGTTTCACCGACGATCTCTTGCTACCAGCGCTTCCAGTTCAGAGCGGGTCTTGCACCGAGTGCATTAACCGTCATCCAAAGGGAATCGCCGAATAAGCTAGACACCGTCGTGTAACGGATACTCCTGAAGGACACCTTCCAGTCGGACGGAGTAGGTCATGCGCTGAGCGCAATTACACGTCTCCGGTGGACTGGAAATTATCGGACAGGGATCTCCGTTACCGACAAGCTTGGATAACTAATTGTCTCCTTGATCGGACGGAGCAGGTCATGCGCGGGGCGCAATTGCAGATCTCCGTAGCGTCGTGGGAAACAATTAGATTTCCAGCCTGGCAGGCGAAGCTGAAGCTCCGTTACCGGCAGCTTGGAAGACCAACTTATCTCCTTGATCGGACGGAGCAGGTCATACGCTGGGCGCAATCGCAATTCTCCGTAGCGTCTTGGAAACAATCAGAATCCCAATCTGTGATGAAGCTGAAATTTCTTTCGGATCGTGTTGAATTAACGTAACTCAGTTCTTCCTGGTTTCGAAATTAAGAGTGCCGTTTATTCCCGATTTTCTTGATCTTATATATTAAATTCTATCCTGTCTTCTAGCGAGGGAGAACGAGATAGAAGATCTCGTTCTCGTTCAGCTTGTGAGAACAAGGAACTTTCCTCAAAGACCATGCATTGTAATACATTGTAAGTATATGTGTAATTTTGTTTGAACAAAGAAATTCATCTAAGGGATCGCGTTATTGCTTAACGGATGATTAATACATTGCAAGTATTTATGTTATTTGCGAGAACTAGAACCTTTCTTCAGTTTCGCGTATCAAGGCTTCGGATTATTGTTTACCTTAGTTCATGCTACGTGGGTGATCATGATATTTTGTATAATTTCTTCTAAGCGTGGTGTTTACATTACTTCCGCGATATTTGCCTAACGCGTTGTTCACATCGCCGCGGTCGCCCCTTTTTTGGTTACAATCTTTCTTTCTCGACGTTTCTCGAGCTGTTAGTTTGCGGGCGATTGTTTTGATTACAATTGACGTTCGTCGCGTTTTTGATTCCCTTGCGATTCTTTTGATTACATTCGGCTTTCCTCGCGCTGTTAACTTGCTCGTGATTCTGATCGTTCCGCGGCGTCCAATTTCTTAAAGTAAATACCGACGAGACATATTCGTCCGGTTCATAACAGTCGGCGTGCCGCTCTTTCTTCGCGATAAGGCTCTGGCTCCGTCCACGTGGCCCCTTGGCATGGGTTTCAGGGAATTCGAATTCCACCGCGCTCCACGAGAGCGCTTTCGAAACACAACGCATCAGCTTGGCTCATCACAGTAATGATTCACGACTCCTTTCTTCTCTGCCAAACACTATGCCGTGCTACCCACGTTCCACGCACTTGGTTGCTCCTACACTGCCCGCCGCATCGACCGTCACCCTGCCTATTGTTGCTGATCATCGTGTTTCGTCCTATCGTAATACGCTCCAACCACATACAAGGTTTGTATACACTACTCAGGTTGTGACATGTAGAACATTTCTGCAAGTCGTCAATAAAAAAATGAATGAAAAAAATGACAGGTCAATTCCACATTAGCATGGTTTGTTTAAATTCAAAACACAATCACGTGGACGAAGAAACAAATTTTTGTTAAAGAAGCTTTACAATAGTTTTATGCTAAATATACATACGATTTTAATATTGATTATTGAATAATCATGACATCGAACTACAAGTGTTGTGTGGCATCTTGCAAAAATAATAAGTATAACGTGAAAAAACTCAATACCAAAGTTTGCTTCCACAAATTTCCGGAGACGGTAGAAATTAGACAAAAATGGATTGAGTTTTGTCGAAAGGATTCGTTTTGGGTTCCATCACCAAATAATGTGGTATGCTCGCAACATTTCATTGGAGCCGATTATCAATTGAGAAGTACACAGCGTGGATCTAATTTGCTAAATCATGAAGGTGAGGTCTAATGAAACCATATAGTCATGCTGCTTTTTATCATGCTAACACACATAAAAATGTGATTGCAGCCATTCCCTCCATCCTGTTGCCCGAAAATGTTAATGATGTAGTTTTGCCCACTTTTGATGACAAGGAAAACAAACAGTACGAAAACACACAAGGATCTTATTCGCAGCAAGTAGAAGGTGAGAGACTTTGCGAAATCATATAATTGCACTTATTTTGACCATGCTAATTCATAATAAAATGTGATTCCAGCCATTCCATTCACCTTTTTGACGGAGAATCAAAATAATCCGAAACACTTTGGCAATGTTTCCGCTGAAGTGGAAGAGAATTTATGTTTAAAGTGTAAATCATTCGAAATAACAATATTTAATTTAGAAAGCAGACTTAAAGAGATGCAAGATCGGAATAAGCAATTGGCCGACGTAAATAAAACGCTGAGTGAAGCATTGAAAGCAGCTCATGAAAAAGAAAAAGATCACATAAAGCAGTTGACAAAACTAGATAAAGTTACAAAAATAATTAAAGAAAAATGGCCACGAGCTCATTTCATAGAAAATATGAAACAACAACTTCAAGGCACATTGTCATCCAACCAAATCGACTTAATTTTAGGCATTAGAAGAGCAGTAAAATGGTCAAAGCAAGAACTTTCCGCGGCATTTACTTTAAAGTATTTTAGTCAAAGGGCTTACCGTTACATTTGTACAGATTTAAATTATCCGTTACCATCCATAAGAACATTACAACGTTATGCTAGTAAGTTAGATCTTAAACAAGGTATTCTAGAAGATATAATAACCTTCATTGGATTTTTTGCGCAGACATTAGCGCCTAGGGCTAGAGAATGTGTGTTATCATTCGATGAAATGAAAGTTTCCAGGATATTAGAATACGATCCATCAGCAGATGAAGTGGTGGGTCCGTTTAACTACTTGCAAGTAGTAATGATACGAGGGCTATTTAAACAATGGAAGCAACCGATCTTCATCGCTTTTGACACAAAAATGACGAAAACTATATTGCTCGATATAATTTCTAGGCTTAGCGATAAAATGATTAATGTAGTGGCGATTGTTAGTGATAACTGTCAAACAAATATAGGATGTTGGAAAGAGTTAGGAGCACGGGATGACATAGAAAGGCCATTTTTTATTCATCCGAAAACAAAAAAGAATATTTATGTGGTCCCAGATGCTCCTCATCTTCTAAAATTGTTAAGGAACTGGCTGCTGGATCACGGATTTGAGCATAATGGTAGGATAATTGAAGCAGGAAACCTTCTCCGTCTGGTAGCTACGAGAAATGAGTCTGAAATGACTCCTGTATTCAAGCTTACCACTTCACATGTGGATATGACTCCCCAAGAGCGTCAAAATGTTCGTCGAGCAGCAGAACTGTTGTCTCGCACTACCGCTATAGCTCTTCGGCGTTATTTTCCAGAAAATGATAGTGCAAACATTTTGGCTGATTTCGTGGAAAAGGTGGATTTATGGTTTAGCATATCGAATTCCTATACCCCCTACGCGAAATTGGATTTTAAAAAATCGTATATTGCCAATGACTATCAGCTGCAAGCTCTAAAAGATATGCATGAAACAATATCACACATGACCATTCCTGGAAAAAATAGGATGCAAGTTTTTCAACATTCCATGCTGATGCAGATAAAATCTCTTCAAATGGTTTATGCAGACATGAAAACTAAACACGGTATTACTTTCATCTCCACGCACAAGGTAAATAATATTTTATCTTTTATATGTATTATGTTGTCTTAATCTCATATATTTTTCTTTTCAGCTAAATCAAGATGTGTTAGAGAACTTTTTCTCGCAACTAAGGCAAATGGGTGGAGTTAATGATCATCCTTCTCCTCTAAGTTGTTTGTATCGAATACGAATAATGATTTTAGGAAAATCCCCCAGCATATTGCAAAACCAGACAACGACTATTGAGGCTGTAAATAATGAGCAAGAAGAATTTATTACTACAACAGACGGCACAGCATCTGATGTTGGCAACAACGATTGCTTCATATCAGCCTCTATGTTTTGCGAAGCCGAAATCGATCCCATTTTACCGAATGTGGAAGCTATGGAAGCAGCAAATAATTTCACTGTACAAGATGGTACTTCACTTAGTTCCATTAGTGAAACTAGCATAGAATTGCCTGAACAGGAAGCTGACGGATTGTCGTATATACTTGGTTTTCTGGCAAAAAAACACCACTCTAAGTTTTCTTATTTAAATCTGGGGGAGCATACATTTAAGACCAAACTAGACCATACGTACAGTCAACCCCCAACATTTGTTCACCATTTATCCTGCGGTGGGTTGTTTGAACCATCTGAAGAGTTTTTAAATTTGGGGAAAAAAATGGAAAAAATATTTGTCAAAATGAATCCGGATGGAAGTTTAATGAAAGGTACAAATATAGTACAAACAATTACTAAAAAGATAAAAAAACACATTGAAGAACTTCCAACAGAAATAATCCGATCTTTTGCCAAACAACGAGTGATAGTGCGAATGCGTCACATAAACTTAAAAACAGCTAATACCATTAAAAACAAAAGAAAGGTTGTACAGAATAACACTAAAGCAGCAAAAAAAATGAAAAAAATTACAAATTAATTTCAAACATTATATTTTACTGTTAGATATAGTCTTAGTCTTAGAATGACCTTTGTGTATGGTTTAATGTATAATGTATGCAAACTTATAGTAGTATATAGATAAAGAGTAAAACCAATCCGTTTCATTAGAGTTTAGCGTTTCATGAAATTTGATCATTAAGCACTTGTCCTTTGTACTATCCAAGTTACCTACGAAACCAGGCAGCGGGCAACATTATGCTGACGCCGCAGCCATCCGTCGTGACCAACGTCGTTCTCACCGTCGAGACTAGCTCCGGTGACCAACGAACGACGCCTCGGACAGCAACGTCGAGCCCCGTTGTAAGACGACGCTCCGGTGACCGACGCCGAGGAAGCCAGCCTGGCAGCGGAGCCCACGCTGTTAGACGGCGCCACGGCAACCGACGTCGAGGAATGCAGCCCGGCAACCTGAAGCCCCGATGACGCCCGGGTACAGGTTGAATCCATCCCGGCAGCGGATGAGCGGTCAGTTCGTCACCGGCCTCACCAAACATAAGTCACTTTTAGAACAAACATAACTTCCATCACCACAGATCAAAGTCGTGGAATTGATCGTAGCGTTATGAATCCCGGAGATCTCGATAATCTTTTCTACAAGTGCACGTAGTCGGAAATTCTTAGAACATTAGCTTCCGCTGCACGTCTTATAGTACTGGACATATTTGTTTCGTGTCTGGTATCGTTCAAATTGTCGACCTCTGAAAAAATTAGCAACATTTCTAAACTGGCCATGATGCTCCACTTTTATCTGGTGACCGGTCTTCCGTCAATGTTATTTACACCGACTTAAAGGCAGCGTTCGACTGCTCCTGGCCAAGCTCTCCTCCTCTCACTTCAGTGCTTTCTGGTCGATCGGTCGGGTCGGGTTAGGGTCGAGGGGACTCTTTATAATCCTTTCGTAGGGCGTAGGGAAAGCGGCAACCAAGGACCGAGCGTCCTGGATAACGATTGACGGCCAGGCCATATCAGCACGACGTGCTCAACTATGTGCGGGTCAGTAAAGAAGAGCAGAAGAAGTATCGCCAATGGCCTTTTACTTTGCGTGCTAAAATGTTGTATTATTTCGTTTAGTCGCTCTTGCGGTAAACTTATACACAACAACTCCCTGAATGGCTTACCGATTCCACGTGTTTTGGTTGTTAAGGATATTAGGGTGTGGCTTAACGACAGGTTGTCTGTTCTCTTAATTAATTAAAGGTTGCAAGTTTGGAAAATTTGAATGCATGTGAGACAGACAATCCGACCATCCAAACTGCAGTGAAAGAAATAGGTTCGCCATGCGAGATGCTATCCGATATGCTTGCACGCGCTCACTGTGATCGATGCCGAACAAAAGCTTACCAACGCACCAACGTTCGTGTGATGACGATGATGATGGTGTCGCGCATTTGATACGCGCAACTACGGCCGGAACTGGGAGGGGTGTGAGGGTTAGTTGGAGGAAGTCAGCTAAATTTAAGTCACACCTTGTTGCGGAAGTGGACTGCGTCACCCGACTTTGCACTATGGGTTGCTCGCATCTCGGCGACAACACGCAGGTGTGTACGTGTCGTGCTGATGGCCCGTGCGGGACACGGCCATCGCGACGAGGTCACGGGTTGCCGTCAGAGGTCACCCGTAAGCGTTCGCGCTCTTTACGGGTCCAGCATAAGCCGCAGTCAGACGTGCACGCAAGCATTGCCGCACATCCAGTTTTAATGTGTTAATATACCCTACTCCCACGAACATAACACATACTGTGATCGAGCGTGCGGACAAAAAATCGGACTTTATAACCTGGATGGTTTCCGAGATTTGCAATCCGCTGTACTTTTGGGTGCGGCCTATCATCGACTATGTTTGCGTCGTCTGGTTCCCGCTAGTGTAAATGCGCTGGATAGGTTGAAGAGGGAATTTTTGGATTCCTGTAATCTGATTGTTCAAATCTGTTGGTGATTATGGTGATTCTTTCGGCTAACGTTCTATCTTATCTATCAGATCTTTCCACTCACTCGGTATCGGGAAGGAGGGCAATTGGTTTGCTGAGGGCCACTGGAATGAAAGGTGTTTGATATCTGATATAAATTGTTTGGAAGATGTAAAGAGAAGCGTATTGGGTACCAAATCATCTCGACGAAAAACGATACGACGTTCATGCAGGCCACAACGTACCACTGGCCACCATACACCGGCGTTATTTTGACAGTTGAAGTTGTAAATAAAAAATCCAAAATGGCTCCGAGCAAAACTGCTCTGTCACAACCTGAGTAGTGTATACAAACCTTGAACCACATACTGATCGTGCTATCGTTAGCCCGGCAAGCTCCGATGCCCTGCACTTGACGTACCAAAACGTCCGAGGACTGAAAACAAAAGTGCATGATTTCTACCTCACTTCCACGGCACCTGCATTCGACGTTTGTGTGATAACCGAAACCTGGCTCGATGACACGGTGCCATCATCGCTTTTGTTTGACGACGCATACGTGGTTTACCGGGTTGACCGTAACACCAGCAACAGCCTTCGATCTCGTGGTGGTGGTGTCCTTATCGCCTGCTCATCCGTTTTCGTGTCTTCGTTGGTGCAGCATTCGTTCGTCGCACTCGAGCTTTTATGGGTTCGAATAAAGCTCGGCGGACCATCGATTTACCTCGGGGTGGTTTATATTCCCCCCTCCCTCAGTTCGTCAGAAACCGTCTGGGACGATTTAAATTTCTGCATCGATGATATCCAAGTAATGATGGAAGATCGCGATCTGCTTATGCTTTTCGGCGACTTCAACTGTCCATCACTAAACTGGCGCCCCAATTCGTCATATCCGGCTTCCTACGCGCCGTTCCGCATCACGTCCGGTAGCTCCTTCCTTACCGATGGTATGGCCCGTAACGACCTGCTACAATTATCGGGTATCACGAACTGGCAAGGCCGGCAGCTGGATCTCATCTTTGTAAATGCCAATGCTGCCGCCGCTTGCTCTCCCGTTCTCACCTCACCGCTCCCGCTCGTTCCTGAGGATCATTATCACCCGGCATTAGACGTGACATTGACACTACCGATCGCTGCAACAGTGAGGCGTACGCTTACCCGACATCCGGACCGGCCTCGATCGCTTTGCTTCCGGGAGCTCGATAAAGAAAAGCTCCACCGCCTGCTCGTCAACTCCGACTGGTCTTTCCTGGATAATGCCGATACGTTCGAAGATGCTGTCTCCGGCTTCTATTCTGTGATAACGTCGTTACTTCCCCAATGTTGCCCGCTTCAGAAATCCCTTCCTAATCCTTTGTGGTCCGATGGGCATCTTCGTGCATTGAAGGCCGACATGAAGCGTGCTCAACGCGTCTACCATGTCCATCACACCCCGTTCCGTCGAGATGTATTTAAGTATGCCGCATCAGCTTACAGGTCTTACAATCGCATCCGTTACGGGCTGCACCTTTTTCGGTTGCAGGCTCGTTTCACGACCAACCCCCGGTCGTTCTGGTACCACGTGAATTCCCGTCGAGGTAACCCTCAAATCCCCCCTTGCTTATCTTCCGGATCATCTACTGCCTCCACCCCTTCCAGCATATGTGAGCTTTTCGCCACTCACTTCTCGCAAGTGTTTGTCGACCCCGCCTGCTCCACAGCGTCCTTTTCATTGGGCCTTGCTCGGACACCTCATTCCGACTTGTCCCTCAATCATTGTGCCGTTTCTGAGGAGTCTGTCCTGACTGCCCTTACCAAGTTGAAAGTCTCTTTCGCTCCCAGTCCTGATGGCATCCCTTCGTATGTGTTAAAGAGCTGCAAGACTGCTTTCGCCCCAATTTTGGTTCGCCTTTTCTCGCGTTCCTTGCGGGAAGGGGTGTTTCCGGTGATGTGGAAAGCAGCTTGGCTTGTTCCGGTCCATAAGAAAGGATGTCGATCAACTCCTTCCAATTATCGAGGTATCTCCCTCCTTTCCTCTGTTGCCAAAGTCCTCGAGTCCATTGTTCACTCCTTCCTCCTCCCTTGTATCCGTTCCTTTCTATCCCCTAACCAGCATGGATTTATGCCTCGCCGTTCCACTACGACAAATTTAATGTCGCTCATGGCTAGGTTGTACCCAGCTATCACTAAAGGTCAGCAGGTTGATGTGGTTTACACAGATTTCAAGTCTGCATTTGACTGCCTACCCCACAATCTGTTGATCGCGAAACTCGAGCGATACGGTGTTGGCGGTCCATTGCTCTCATGGTTTCAATCCTTTCTTTCAGGTCGCTCCTATAGGGTAAGAGTGGAGAATCACTTCTCTCTTTCCTTTGTGGGCCCTTCCGGGGTCCCTCAGGGAAGTGTTCTGAGTCCTCTCCTGTTTTCTATCTTCATCAACGATTGCGTAGGTGTCCTTCCTGACGATGGGCACTTACTATATGCCGACGATGTCAAGATCTTCCTTCCTGTTTCCTCCCTCCTTGACGCCCATTGCCTCCAAAGTTCCCTTCATGACTTCTCGGCTTGGTGCACCGTAAACGGCCTAGTGCACTGTCCACCTAAGTGTAACGTCGTGTCGTTTGGCCGCATTCGGGACCCAATCCGTTTCTGTTACTCGCTTTGTGGCACTCCACTTACGAGGGTGTCTGCGGTGAAGGTCCTTGGTGTGTGGTTGGATGATCGACTCACTTTCTCTGATCACATAAATTCAGTAGTGGACAGAGCGAGTAGGGCACTTGGCCTGATAACGCGCATGTCAGCTGAAATACGGGACCCTCTTTGTTTGAGGGCGCTGTACTGCTGTTGGGTCCGCCCAATATTGGATTACTCCTGTGTTGTGTGGTCCCCGGCGGGGGTTACAGCAATGAACAGGCTCGAAGGTGTGCAGCGTAAGTATACCCGCCTCGCTGTGAGGCGTTTTGTAAACGACCCATCATTTCCCATTCCCCCCTACCCTTCGCGTTGTCTCTTGCTCGGACTACAATCCATTCAGCAGCGACACGTGACCACCCAATCCTTGTTTATTGCAAACATCCTCCTTCAAAACCTTGATGCCCCATTCCTTCTATCGTCCTTGCCCTTCTACATCCCTTCGCGTCCTCTTCGAGACCGACCTCCTTTCCTGCTACCCACTCGTCGGACACGTTTTGGCCAGAATGATCCGTTGCTTCGGTCACTTTCGGCCTTCAATGCTGTGAGCAGTATATTTGACTACCACATTTCCTTCTCCCAATTCAGATCCCATATCCTCTCCCTTACCCTTTAACCTTTTAAGTTAAGTATTATATTGTAAAACCCCTGCGGCAAACAATTGTACCAAATAAATGAAATGAAATGAAATACAGTCCGGCTGATAAGCTGTATAAAATAGAACAGAAAATCATTAGATACACAGCACTATAGTTATGGAATTATTACAATTCTTCTACACAATTCTTCAATTTGATATCCAACATCGCGGGCCGTATTCAAGCTTTTGAATTGGCTCCCCAAACACAACACTATTACAACACTAGCACTGGAACAAAGCCACACTAGTGCTTACTGCTGTTCTTATTGCAGCCATTAAAATTATATAGGTACTTTTTTAAATAAAACCACTTCACTGCATAACTTACCTAATTGCTTATATTTCCCTGCCAAAGATGATCCATCGCCGCGATATGGATGCTCGCTTCGATAAGGTTGTCCGGAACTTATCATCCGGTGGTAAAAAACTTGTCGCACTGGCTCGCAACGTACGTTGAATGATTGATTGTAGTTTGATATTGTGAAATTTTACTTTGTAGCATCTGAAATGTAAAAATAATGTTTAATTATCAAACGGCAAAAAACTTAAGCGAACTTACCGTGCTGCTTTGTTTACATCGATATGTCAAAATCACTCTGCGTGCGAGATTCGGTGTGCGAAAGTGCAAACACACCCACACGCACATCGTGACGCGCACTCGATCGCACAAAAAGGGCGCTCCGTTGCCATCGCGGCATCTGCGGCCGGCTAAGTTCGGGAGCGATATCGAAAAATTTGGCTAAGTCCGGGAGCGATGGGTCTCCACCGCTATCGCGGCATCTGCGGACGGCTAAGTTCGAGAGTGGCATCGCAAAAATCGGCTAAGTCCGCGAGAGCTGGTTTTTTTTGTATGGAGTTTTCTCCGGGCTGCTCAATTTTTCAAATGGCACTCAATCGAGGCCAGCTGGGAAATCTGTGGACACATAAGGCCGCAAATAGACGGGGCGCGTCGGCGCGCGTCGGACGCGGGCGCGTCCCGAATATCAACTAAAATCAAAGTCAAAGTGACATATTGTAGATCACTTTCGGGACGCGCTAGGCGACGCGCCTGGCGGGACGCAGAGTTGCCTTCTCGATGCAACTCTGCGTCCCGCCAGGCGCGTCGCCTAGCGCTACTCAATTTGATAGCAGATGAAGACAACATACCACAGCGTTCGAGGTAATCATCGGCAACACAAATACAATCATTTCCAATCCCCAGTATTCCTCCCGTATGTCCGCGACGAAGATCAAAAGATGTGATCGAACGAAATGTTAAACTTTCCTTAAATCGAAAATGCGCATGTCCCCGGCGAAATAGCAGTAACATTTTACCTGTTTCTTTTTGGTCGTCTCGACTACTGTGTTGGGTCGGTGATGTGTTATACGGAATAAGTAGAATCGGAATAGAGCCCTACAATACAGTACCTATAGTCAGTGGCGGATTTACACTTCTCGGGGCCCTAAGCGGGAAATTGAACGGGGCCCCTATCACATGGCTTACAGGGGTATTTTTTTATTGATCCCATGACTTTTGATCGTTTTAGATAATTGAAAAAAAACTTTGTAAAATATTTACATAATTTTAAAAGTAGTTTCCTTATTCTTGTTGCAAGTTATTTAATAATTTTCTTAAACGCTGTTTCTTTTTTATTAACCCAGTTCATTTCTTATTAATAAGTTAATTTTATGTAACCTATTTATTATCTTTTTGGAAAAAAACTTTAATGTTATAATGTCCAATAACGTTCAAATATTTTTTCTTCTAGTCTTTCTTCTCGCAAATTCATTTATGATAGTGGTTGTATCTATTTTGTCCAAATATTCTTGCTCTATATACAATATTGCCAAATTATTTAATTTCGTTTCTTCTAACGAGTTTCGTATATAATTTTTTACACGCTTTAAGGCAGAAAACGTTATTTCGCCTGAAGCATTCGATATTGGAATTGTGAGTAAAATTTTCAAAATTGTTTCAATATTTGGAAATGTACAAGACATTTCTTTGGATATAAGATACAAATTCCTGATATCGTGATTGGCATTACAGTACTTTTGTTCTGCTCCTGTTTCCTTTTCGCAGCAACTATTTTCATTTAAAAATGTGATAAAATGATTGAATTCATCTTCAAGGGTACATACATCGAAATCAAGTGAATATAACTGTTTCAGTTTTTCGATACATTCTTTTTTTTATGTTCGGCATGTTCCACTCACAAAAAATTTTGAATGGTTCTAAAATCTTTTCATATTTCTCTGTCCTTTGCGTTAGTTGTTGTATAATATTATCACAAATAACAAAAAAAAACATTTATCTTAAACTTTTTTCTCGCTGTGAGTTCACTTTCGGTTCCTGTTGATTCAGTAATTAAAGTTTTTCGTTTTTTTCTAATCTGTTCATGATTCTCACTAAACGATAATCCTGACATAACTGTAGCCTCCTCTTCTATGCAATCAAAAGTATTCCTATAATTTACAACATACTGTTGCAGTGATCGTAACAGGGCTGAGCCTTTCAAGATTTCATTATATATCGATTGCAACGACTTGTTAGTTGCATTCATTCTCTGCAGGATACTGTTCCATATTATAGTCAGCAAATAAAAATCAAATTTAGACATTTTTTTGTGGAGAGATTTCGCCTCTTCAATTGTCGAGTTTTTTTCATCTGAAGATGTAATTATATCTTTTAAAGCCTCTTTAATGCCGTCATAACCGATTTTGATTGCATTTACAGCATCAGCCCTAGCAGACCACCTGGTTTCTATAATTCTTTTTAAAAGTATGGGCCTCTGATCTTGTGATTTTAATCTATGTTTCAACATATTCCAGCGATTTGTTGATGATGAAAAAAATTTAAAAAGTTTCTGGATAAATGAGAAATAATGAAAAGTGGCACTGCAATTTTCTGCAGAAAAATTACCAACAAGATTTAACGAATGATTTGAACATGGCACAAAAACCGCACTTGGGCAATATTGTTTGATCCGGGCTTGTAAGCCAGAATATTTACCAGCCATATTTGAAGCCTTATCGTACGATTGACCTCGACAATTTTTAATTTCTAGATTTATGGTCTGTAAAAAATTTATAACTTTTTGCTCTAAGTGCAACGAATTATGTTTGTGAGTTGGGATGAATCCTAAAAAGCGCTCCGTAATTTTTCCTGTGTCTGAAACATATCTTATTACGAAGGTGATTTGATCAACGTGTGATAAATCGGGAGTAGAATCTACAATTATGCTACAATAGAATGCTGCTTTAATTTCCGCGACGATTTCGGCTCTTACAAAATTTCCAAGAATTTCTAGAAATTCGTCGCAAATATTATGGGATAAGTAACTAACATTGCCGCTTCCTTGGCTTCCAAATTTTTCCAGGTGATGCTTTAAAAAATCATAGTATTCACTTAAATATTGTAAACATGTTATATAATTTCCTTTTCTATTTGAATATTTTCTTCATCGTGTCCTCTAAAACCTAGTCCTAAACGGCTGAGTAATTTTATCGTTGAGACGATTCTCTTCAAAACTTCTTTCCATCCTTCTTCTTTTGTTCGCTCTTCTACAATCTTAGAATCTATTCTTTCTAGATTCGATGATCTTCTATACAAAATAAACATTGATGATATATGGTCCTTTGAACTTTCGTGTTCCGTCAGCACATTGGTAATTGATCTCCAATTATTATAACCAGATTTTAATTTAGAAGAAGACTTCGAAAACAGTTTACATGGATAACAATAAACGCTGTTTGTAGTCTCAGAATATATCAGCCAAGTTCGTTCCTCGAGAGTGCCATTAGATTTTTTCCGTTGAAAATGATCAAGTGTAAGACTTCTGTGGTAAACAAGTGTAAGACTTCTGCCTTATCTTTGTACAATAATTTTAATTTTGATATATCCCCAATATTTTTAGGTTACTTTTAAGGACGTACTCAATAAAGTCATCGCCAAAATGTGTTGGCCAAAAAGCTATATCAGTCACTGTGTGGGTAGTTTGGTCATTAATTGCTTGGGAAGTGTTAGCACTAGCGGCTTGTTCACCAAATTTAACTGATTTGGTTGAGGAACAACTGTTTACATTTGTTTCATTTTCCACAGTTTCATGTGCATCTACACTGGCATCTTTGCACGCAGTTTTATCGTTTGAACACTTTTTAGTTATATCTGGACATATTGACGACGTTTCTATTGCCAAAAACTTGTGTAGTGCATTTCTCTGGCTCTCAACCAGTTCTTCATCTTTTTTCCTTTTTTGCGTTTTTCAGCTCCACTCTGGTACCTTTTCATGATGTGTATTTACTTCAATTGATGTAACAGTTTAAAGGAATTTGAACTTGCTGTTTTGTAAAACACACTGCACGGTGACCACAATCATGGAAGAAAGTTAGGAAAATAAAAAAAGCAACATTTATAAGAATAATGACTTGCATTCAAACCGCACATTCATATTTACCTTAATTAAGCTTATACACAACTCAAATTTAAATGACTAGTTTTAAAATGTATCTATTACACACCGATCTCCAACAGTTCTATGTTTAAAAATCACTCATATTTTTAGGCACTAACAAAGCGTGATTTCTATATGAAATTAAATTGATATCAATCACCAACAAAATACTTTGCATTCTCAACGCAATCCAACACAATAGGACAAAATATATCAGAAATGAAATCCAACAACACAACATATTTGAAAACAATTGAAGTTATGGAATACAAGCGACAACTTTGATCTTCCTAGGTCGACTTCCACAGGTTGACTGCTCGCCGACTGACCCGATGCCGACAGTTGTTCTGATTTGAGTCCAATTTTTACTTAGAAAAATTTACCGTTAAACATTGTAGTGATCGTTGGTGTCGAACTTTTTTTTTTTTCTTTCTTTTCTTTCGGACTCAAAACACGGAGACGTCTCTTTCGCATGACAGCTATCAATCGACTGACTCTTTATTCCTCGTTCATGATTCTATACCCTACATACTACCCTTACCCTACACTTATGAAAAAAAAGAAAGGGAGAAAGAAAAAAATTAAACCATATCTTCAAACCAAGCTGGAGCCCGAATAACTCTCTTCGGTCTCTGTAGTCCAACGTCTTTAGAAACATTGTTTTCAGGAACCCTGTTATCCAGAACGTCTTTGGCAGCATCAGAGGCCCGATCTATATCTCCTAGAAATTCTTTATAATAAGTCAGATCTAAGGGAATTTTTTTAACGTCCTGCACATTACGGGCCAGCTGTACTCCACTTTCACTGCCTATTACGACTTTAGCCCCGTCCCTAGCTAAGACTGTGTATGTTTCTTTTGAAAACAACGGGTCGGTTTTCGTTTTCCGTAGTGTAGCAACCACGACTTTATCTCCTACCTGGATGTCGCTATCCTTAGCACCCCGCTTGGAGTCAGCATAACGAGCACTAACTAACTTAGCATGCGTGTCATCATCACGCACTTGATTCCTGTCGAGATCGTTACGACTATCCCACAAGCTAGGAAAGGTACCTCTATAACGCCAACCGACTAATAGTTCGAAAGGAGTTACGCCTAATCTTGAGTGGTGCTTGCGAGTGTTGTGAAGGTGGACGTACTCCTGAAGGGCCTCGTTCCAATTACGTTTCTCAAGTTTAGCTGCTGTCAACGCTTTGATAATGCCCTGATTTTGACGCTCTACGGCCCCATTCGACTGAGCACTAAGGGGAATTGATTTACGAATTGAAACACCTTTTTCTTCCCAAAATGTTTTAAACTCTTCGCTTTTGAAAGGAGGCCCGTTGTCACTTTGTATTGCAAGTGGAAACCCCCACTGTTTAAACATTTTGGATAGTGCTGCGTTCGTTGAATTAGCATCTGTATGCTTTATCTCGGTAACGAGCAAATAGCGGGAGTAAGTGTCTACGCAAACTAAAAGGTGCCCAGAGCCACAACTTAGTATAGATAAAAAATCAATTTGCAAAATCTCCCACGGCCCCTTGGGGAGTTGACGACTTGTCAAGGGTACTGGTGGATTCCTTTTAGATATAAGAAGACAAGTTGCACAATTATTAACAAATCGCTCAGCTTCCTTGGACATACTAGGCCACCAAAAATGGTCACGCAAAATTCGTTTTGTAGCTCCTATGCCAATATGTCCTTCGTGAGCTGTAGCTAAAGCCCGTTCCCTGAGGGATAATGGCAAAACTATCAGCTCCCCTTTGAAAACTATTGAATCCAGATATCTTAGATGCTTTGATAAACATTCATATCGTCTGAGATGGGTGGGCCAATCTCCTGTTTGGATGCCTTTCTTTATGTCTGCTAACTCTGTATCCCCCTCCGAGGCTTGCTCTATTTCCGACCAAGAAATACTCATGTGTGACGAATCCAGGGAATACAACATATGTCGCTCATTATCCTCATCAAATGGTTCATCTACCTGAGATTCGCTTATTAGACGAGATAAAACGTCCGCAATGTTGAGACTGCCAGGAACGCGTTTTATTACAAAATCGTAAGGCAGGAGGCGTAAGGCCCATGTTTCAGCTCGAGTGATTGATCTTTTACCAGATCTATACTGGCTGTTGAAAATAAACCTGTTTGCTTCCGAGTCCGTCCATACCGTAAAATGAATACAAGATAAATAATAGTTAAACCTCTCAATAGCCCAAACTATGGCTAATGCCTCTTTCTGGGTATGTGGATACCGCTTCTCAGCTGGGGTTAAAGCTTTTGAAACACAAGCAATAATACGAGTGGTTCCGGCATCGTTATACTGAACTAAAACTGCCCCTAGACCAACAGGTGATGCGTCTACGAAAAGTTCTGTTTTGTCCGTGTGGTCGAAATATCCTAACTTCACGATTGTATTCAAAGCAACATTCTTGATATTATTGAACTCATGTTCTTCCAGATCGGTCCAATAAAATTCATCAGAATTCGCAAGTGTTCTTAAATGTTTGGTTTTATCGGCTCTGTTAAGGGTGAACTTTTCGATAAAATTAATGAGCCCCAAAAAACTTTTTACTTCTGCTATCTTCTGGGGACGTCGAAAACCTTCAATCGCCTTCCTCTTGTCCTCTTCAACTCGCCAACCATCGTAAGAAAGGACGAATCCTAAAAATTTCACGGATTGTTTAGCGAAATGGCACTTAGTCGGGTTCAACGAGACATTGTGTTTTTGTAACTGTGACAACGTAACGTGAAGGTTATCATCATGCTCCTGTTTGGATGTTCCAAACACCAAAATATCATCGAGATAGTTAATGGTGCCGTTACACCCTGCTAAGACAACAGTCTGCAAAATTTCTTGGAAAATATCCGGAGCGTTACACAATCCAAAAGGGAGGCGTATAAAACGGTATGTGTTGTTTCCTGAAAAAAAATTAGTCAAGTGTCTACACGACGCATCCAACACTATGTGAAAAAAAGCGTTTGATAAGTCAATAGTAGAAAACCAGGAAGCCCCATGAAGACGAGATAAAATTTCATCCAGTGTAGGCATTCTAAATGGAGTTCTTATGATGCAGCGATTAGGTCCTCTCAAGTCGACTACTAACCGAATATCCTGTTTACCTTTTGGTACGACTAACAAGGATGAACAAAATGATCTATCCATACCACTTGTTACCTCTTCTATTATGCCGGACGATAAAAGGTCAGACAGGCGACGTTCGACTTCCATTGTAAGAGCTAGCGGAATATTAGTAAAGACGTGCCTAGAAGGGGGCATATTCTTATCATAGCTAAGAGACACTGGGGGAACATTAAATTTCGGAAATTGAGCGTTTGGTCGTAAAGCATAAACTGGGCTACCCTCTAAATCGGAAGCTATAACATGAGGATTTATAACAGGAACGCATAACCCTAACTGCAAAACACTGTATCTGGTAGCGGTAGTACGCCCCAGAAGAGCCTTTGCCCCAGGAACTACGTAAAACTTTTCAAGTGTACGAGGACGATCAGGCGAAATGAAAAGCTCAGCGGTAAAATTAGCAATTACAATAATTGGTTCAGATGCGGCGTATGCTTTCAAGGGTTTGTCCGAACCTTGCTTTAAGTTAAATATTTGGTGGGATATATGATCGCTTCTCAACTGACGAAAGGATCCTTCATCAATTGTGTTCACTTCCGCTCCAGAATCGATTAAGAATCTAACGGAAATTCCTGCCACTAATCCAATAACTGACCCGGTCCCCTCTAAACTAAGTGGATCCAGTGAACACATAATATACTCGTGATGTGGTACGTCCGATGAGTTCTTCATATCCGTGTCAACTTCAGCGGGTACCCCTTGAACAGTACTCTGCTCGATCGGTCCTTCGACGTTCGCTGTCGAAAGCGCAGCAAGCTTATGCGTCTTAGGAGCGGTAGACGGCAGGTCATCGGATGCTTCGCGTTTCGTACGGGTCATCGTACAAGCGCGCTGGATGTGACCCTTGGCCCGGCACAGATGGCAGAACTTGTCAATTGCGTAGCAGTCTTCTGCTCGATGGCTAACACCGGTGCAACGCCAGCAAGGGGTAGATGTTCTTCCATCGCGACCATTGCGGTTGAAGTGCTCTCGACGACGAAAGTTATCATTGCGTGATGATGAGCGAGGGGGTCCACGAGCCACGGCAAACACTCGGCGACAGTCTTCTGGGGGATGATGCATCACGTAGATGTCCTCGGCTTGCTTTTCAAAGTCCGAAACACGAACGCGATCGATCAATTCTTGTAGAGAATCTCCTTTTCGTGCTGCTTTTCTAGCAGCTTCGCGAATACGGCGGTTTGCGGCATGGCTTTGTAAAACGTCCGCCACGATTTCTATCAGCTGGTCATCCATATATCCGCAAAGTTTGGCAACCGCAGACACCCGGTGAACGTATTTCATGTCCGGTTCCTCTGGTCCTTGCGGCATCGCACGCAGTTTCTGCCGTTGCAGCAATACATAATCGCGCGACCCGAAGTACTGGCGGAGACGGTTCAGAGCGTTGGTGTATGGTTGCATAAGCACATCCGGACCGTCTTTTACGGGCGTGTTATCCAAAATGTCCAAAAGTTTGGACCCTGCTCTCATTTTAAAGATGTTGGCCTTCGTCTCCTCATCCTTAATTCTGGCCACAGCCATCCCGGACTCCAGAATGTCGCACCATCTCGTAAAACTGATCCTGTCGATCTCTTCGCCTTCTAGCGATTTGCACTCGCCGATTTGCAAAGCAGCGAAAGAAAACGATGTAACTGGTCCTTGGTACGCATGGTACGGTACGTCAACGCCGTTTACGCATTCTGGTGCCCCTTCTTCATTATCTTCGACCAACCATTCCGTTTTCACTATTTTACGTGGCATGATGTCAAACTTTATAAAACTGCCTTAACTTTCCTCGTGTTGCAACCCGAACCGCTACGAACAAATCACGACAGTTGAACGGAAGTCATATGCCGCATGCATTTTGACATAAGTTTATAGCAAAAGTCACAATCAAGGTTTATAGCTACCATTTTAATTTATACCATTGAAACCTACTAATTTATGGCACTTTAACTGTATATAGCGATTGGTGCTTTGTTTGCACACGTCATTCAGAAAGCTATTATCGATTTCGCTGAGAAATGTGCATTTTCATCTCTGGCGTCATGGATTGTGTACAAGACCGGCATCGATTTCATAAAGAAATGTGCCTGCTTGAGATGGCATCGATCCCATAAGGGATGTGCCTTTGCATCGGTTCCACGTCGGAACGTGCAAGGTCGGCATCGATTCCATAAAGAAATGTGCCTGCTTGATATAGGCATCGATCCCACGCGGGATGTGCTTCTGCATCGGTTCCACGTCGGAACGTGCAAGATCGGCATCGATTCCATAAAGAAATGTGCCTGCTTGATATAGGCATCGATCCCACGCGGGATGTGCTTCTGCATCGGTTCCACGTCGGAACGTGCAAGATCGGCTTCGATTCCATTAAGAAATGTGCCTGCTTGATATAGGCATCGATTCCAAAGGAATCTGCGGTTACATCGATTCCAACCAGGAATGTTCACGGCTGGCGACGGTCTCATAAGAAACATGCAACTGCACTGATTAATCACAACATGACATGGGCAAAACCCACCCAGGAAACAGATAACAATCCTGCGTTAACTCACACTGCCCGGGAAATCTTTTGCACCAACTTTACTCTGGGAACGTAGGAAAAACTGCGCCATTGTAGTGATCGTTGGTGTCGAACTTTTTTTTTTTTTTCTTTCTTTTCTTTCGGACTCAAAACACGGAGACGTCTCTTTCGCATGACAGCTATCAATCGACTGACTCTTTATTCCTCGTTCATGATTCTATACCCTACAAACATGTGTTGAGAAATGGAACTACAAATTGAATTCACGTCGATTTGGTTAATTCTACAAATTAGAAGCACAGAAAGAAGAAGGAACACACAGAAGGGAGTGAAGTTTACCGTGAAATTTTTAAAGAAAATGCATTCAAAGAATATGCCGCCAAGCTCTTTTTTCGATTTTTGTTTTCCTTCGTTTTATATCGCTGTGACTTGTTCGAACGTGCATGCACACCTTGCGCGTCGTCGATTACGACGAATTCGACGGGAGACAGTGCAAAACAAGCGTAGCGTGTTACGGAAAGCGATACTTTGCAATTACCACGAAATTTACTATGAGCTCGACGAGATGGAAGTTCACTGCCTGTTGTGTTTTCGGGGCCCCTTTTGAGCTTGGGGCCCCCCACGGCCGCTCAGTCCGCTCACCGTTAAACTCGCCACTGCCTATAGTAAATACATCGGTAGCGGCGGAGGCATCTGATCCGGTAGTTACCCACATGAGTGATCGCATGACGAATACATTTTCCTCAGCGGAAGCGTGCATTTGTATTATGAAACATAGTAGTTAAGGAAGATACAATCAAGGGCGGAAACATTGTAAGCATGTTATCAACACGCTCGATCGATCTGTGAAGATCTCGTCGGTACATTACGTGAAGACCGTCATTAACTATGTGAAAGACTTGCTGAAGCTCGGCAAGGTCAAACAGTTCTTGCAGCAGTACAACGTCACGGAGATGACCGACAAGCTAACGGATACGCTCAACTTGGAGGTTAACTTGAAGGTATGCATTTGTTTGCCGCTGCTCTTTACCACTCAACGCGCTTCTTTGCTTCTCCGCCACAGGTGATCGAAAGATGCATCGCGTCTACCGGCAGGCAATCGCGAACCCGCACTGCGACAAATACATCCTGTGCATGATCAACTCGCACGACCCGCACAAGGAGCTCAGGAGGCGGCTTCGAGCACGGTGTGACCCGCTTCGGCAGCATGACCGTGTTCATCGCGCAGAAAACTCACACCCCCTTCTGGATGCTGTTCGCTAACATAAATGATCCGAACCTCTGCGACATCGAGAATACGGTCGACTGTGCGATTATCATGAGATCGAGGACCACGTCACGACTGAGTATCCGCACTGTGAGTTGTAAATGTTGCTGTGGCGGCCTGGTCGGGAAGCGGTTGTGCTCGTTCAGCACGACTTCTTCAGCTGCGCAAGTAGCTCAGAACGACGACAGTTAGCCTAGCCGATTTTTTGCTCCGCTTGACTACAAGTGGTATCTATTCCAAGCTACTACCTAGGCCTCCCTTCGAACTAACTCCCCTCTTCAAACTAACGAAAACGAAACGGTAACAGAAAAAAAGCAAATTGATATTTTGGATATCCGGAACGGAAGAAATATTATTATTATTAATGAAGAAATAAAAAAAAAGAAATTTAATAAATGGATTAAAATTTATTCAAACGGCTTTTTTAAATTCAAAATGCTATAAAATTTTATAAATTATAGTACCTCGTAGTTATGGCACAATTCATAATATATAATTATGCGGGTGACACGGGTAGATTCATAAAAAATAAATTTTATTTCTCTCTACTGCGTGTTGCACGCTTGAGTTCAGAATACAAACTGATTTTTCTTAGCCTAAACCTGGACCGACTAGTCCCTAACTTGGGGAGCGCTATCGCGATGTTGCTTCACACATTGCGATGTCAAGTGTCTTCTTCCGCGTCTTGGGCTGGGGGAGCGCGATCATGTTGATTCCCGCGCAAACACGATGAGGGCTGGTGACGATCTCGTACGGTGGCCTACCGGAAATAGCACGAAGCAACCGTCGATGTGGGGTGTTCAACCGGATGTCGGATAGGTGGTCGCTGGTGTAACTATATATCCGTGACTCAAACCATGTCCAGGCCATCAAACGTACGCGAAAGCGCCATCTGTTGTCAGATATATGAACTAAAATTACTGCTAAAAAGAACCTGGAAGTCATGAGATAAGGCATGATTCTGGCATGCGGATAAGATGCCGGATTTATGACTTCTAGTGGATTTTGGCTAGGTGGGAATAATTCTATTGTGGGAAATATTTCCCACTACGAATTAAACGAAACGCGATACAATTTTAGGCTGCGTCGTAGCGCCAAAATTACAATTTATTTTCCCGTTCTCTTTTGCACAATTCGTTCCAAAAAGGCCATCTTTCCCTTTGCCGGCCCTTTTATATCCATCCCTGTAGGGATGGTGGTGCCTATTTCGGAACGTTCCCCACTCCCGGACTTAGGACTTAGAATTGGGGAACGCGATCGGGCTGTCAGCTCGTCAATGTTTTGACATCTATTGAACGGGGTTTTCGGTGAATTTCCGAGGGAAAGCGAAGATTGTCTAGCAATGCTTTAATTTCTAAACAAGTATCATGGGACCATTTGGTGCAATTGCCCATCTTTCCGAACTTCCATCCTTTCAACATTTTTGTTTGTGACCCCAAGATCAATTAAATGCAATCGATCAGCGATCACAACGTCCTTGATTACGTCAAATCTCGGTATTTCTAGAAGAGGGGTCCTTTCTTTGTGATGACCTATGTACACATCCATTGATCTGAATTCCTCGTCAGTGCGTTGTTGAGCATCTACACCTCTGAAAAATAATCGATGACTGGCTCTACTGTATTCGCCCTTAACAACACATTTCTGACATCCATGTTTCCCGTGAAAGTTGATCACTCCTGAAATAGAACGTTAAGCTTGATATGTTATTGGTTTCATAATGAATTTTCAGTGCATACCTTTAATGAACGAACGAGCTGGCGAATCAGCGATGAATGCACGAACATGTACCCTAATTTCCGTTCCTGCAATGATGATGCCATTATCACTAAGAGTGATCAGTTTGTCTACCAGCGGCCTCAGATATTCTTCTAAAATTGATGGTTTAGATGGCCCGCAAAAAATTCCAATTACAAGACACGGCACCTCCGGCGTCTCCCAGATGTTCATCAATATTGGCCAGAATTGAGTCGGCCCACTGTTATGGAGAGGAAGTCCATCAATCGACACATTTATTGAAATGTTTGGAACTGTTGGTTGAACATCACTAAAAATGTGAAAGTTATTAAATACTTTTGCTTGCTTTTGGCAGCGAGAGAGTTTTGCTAATGTCTTTCAACAATGTTTATAAATACTAACCCATAGTATTCTTGTAGACACTTTCCTATGCCATGATACCATAGTTGTCTTCCAGTTATGGGTACAATTTGTTTGCTTGCTGGTCCATTCTTATATGTACCCAGTAACGTACGAGCATCTTTGGGAAACCGATACGGTGTGAACGCATTCAATATTGGAAATAATGTGTTCTTGCGCTTATTTTTGGATCAGTTTCGGATTTTTCTGGTTTTTTTAATAGTTACCGAACAGCAGAAGTGTAGAGTAGCGAAGAAAGAAGGAATTCGCTTATCGCGGCTTTATTTATAAATTTCTTCTGTGGGTCCGAACCCAGTTCCTAGCCCGGGCGAAATTGTAGCGGGCGAAATTCCACTAACCATAATGGCTGACGCAATGTTTACTTTTTACTTAGCTTGTGTTCGATCATCCTCCAACCCCTTGACGTACGTCAATACCTAATCGGCATGTGTTGACTCGATCTCGCTACGTCTGACATGGGTAACAGCGGACGAGTATTCATCGCCGCTTCGTTCTGGTGCAGGACGGTGATGTAGCCCTCGTAAGGCAACTTTGTGCTGCCTAGCTGACAAAAGAGGTGTCTTTTGGCCGTCTTCACTGCTGCTTCCCATAGTCCGCCAAAGTGCGGGGCCCTCGGCGGGCTGAAGTGCCAAGTGATACCCATCTCCGCGCAATTCGAGATGATGGTGTTGCGTTGCTCCTCATCGCGGAACATTTCGAATAGTTCGCTTAACTCACGTGCTGCGCTCTCGAAATTTTTCCGTTGTCCGAGTAGATATGCGACGGACGTCCTCTTCGCGATGCAAATCGTCGTAGTGCAGCCAAGAAACCAGCGGTGGTCAAATCACCCACAAGTTCGAAGTGAACAGCTTTCGTGGCAAAGCAAACGAACGGAATCGGTATGCAAGTTATGAATCGGTCGCAAGTAGATTGGTCCGGCATAATCCACTCCGATGATCGAAAACGGTCGACTTGGTGTGATTCGCGATGATGGTAACTGCCAAATTTGCTGCTGCGCTAGTGTTGGATGCTGACGAATGCATCGGAAGCAGTGTCTCACAACGCCTTTCACTAGGTTACGTCCGTCGAGTGGCCAATATTGCTCGCGAATCTGGGAAAGCAACAATCTTCCGCCACCATGTATGAGCTCCCGGTGAAGATGTTCTGCGATACGGCGTGCGAAGATGTGTTTTTTCGGCAGGAGAATTGGGTGCTTCGATTCGTAAGGCAGCTTCGACAGCTGGAGACGTCCTCCTACTCTCATTACTCCTTCGGGATCGATGAATGGAGTTAGACGTCTTAGCGGTGAGCGCTTCGAAATTACCTCACGTTTCTTCAACTGCTCGAGCTCCGCGGGAAATGCGTCTTGCTGTGCCAGCCTGCAAAGCACAGTTTTCGCAGCTTCAAGGAAGTTCGGAGTGATGGTTGGCGAAGCTGGGGCTTCCGATGGCTCACGATGAGTGCGACACTTCTCCTTAGCATTGCGTATGAATCGAATGCAATACCCAATTACACGTAAGAGCCGAGTGAATGAAGAGTAGCGCTCAAACCACGGATGCACAGCCTGGATGACGGCGTTGAGTTTGGCTATTCAGACGCTGGAAGAATTAACCATTCTGGACCGCAGCTCCACAATGCATTCTTGACAAAATCTGCTGCTGTCACGCCACGTGAAACTAAATCAGCAGGATTGGAACAACCCGCGATGTGCTTCCAGGGATGTTGGTGCGTGTAGTTTTGAACTTCTGCGACACGATTTCCTACACCGCTTAAGAAAGCTTCTCCTGGTGCTGCCGGGCATCACGTGAATCGCAGTGCACTATCGTTCTTTATCGAACCGTTTATTCACGCCAAGAAGGGTTATTTTATCGGGTTTATCCGTTTCCCTTGGTGGACAAGATTTCATCTCAGATCTCTGGACGGGGTTGCTAACGAAAATGTTCAACGCCAGTCAGCCACATGTCGGCCAAACCGTGGAGGCCCGTCCAGGTGCTGATCTAATGCCCGAACGAGATGGTCCGCCAAATATTCCAGCGGCTTGTCATTCACGTGATTCAGCGCTTTGCGTAAATCTGTGAAGGGAGCTGTGGAAGACAACAATCGTTTACATTCATTCCTCCTTACCCCCTTTTGTTCATCTAGAAAACGTCACTGCGCTCTGTATCTGAAGGCGGAAACGGACGTCGATGGAAATGAGATCATCGGGAACGCATCGTGCGTGACACGCTTCATCAAGTCGCTAATCATGATGGAGCACCTTGCCACAACACACATTTGCGACATTTGTTAGAGTTTTTCCGGCTGCTGTACGAGTTTTCGCGTGCACACGGGCAATGCCGACGGTGGGCACTACTACAGCTTCATCAAGGAGCGCAACGAGGACGGCGGATTGATTCTTAAGTGAGATGAAAATGACAGGTATAGTCCACGCGTGTCTAGATTTCGTTGGATAATTTTCATGTTAACCCCAGCATTACCTAGTTGCTGCCAGAGTAAACATGGAAAACGAACACGTTTGTGGTGGCATAAGATAGATCTTGTTTCCCGGATAGGGGTTACAATGGTAGCAACTGATCCCGCTAGATTACCTATCGTACCTACATAACGTACAGATCGAAATGGACATTTCGAGACGAACTACGTAAGTGGGTCGGCGTTGGGAAAACGATCTTCTACCGTACTCCGTCTGATATCCCATCGCGTCATTCAGGCTAAAGCTGTGTGCTGCTGAGCACAATTGGGGCCATACGTTTAGTCGCTCTGGTCTCTATTGCCGCTAGGCTACGTTTACGAATCTCGATGCGTTGTGTTATGTAACGCCTATTTCGAACGAAATGTTAAACTTTGCTTAAACCGAAAATGCGCATGTCCCCGGCGAAATAGCAGTAACATTTTACCTGTTTCTTTTTGGTCGTCTCGACTACTGTGTTGGGTCTACTGTGTTGGGTTGGTGATGTGTTATACGGAATAGGTAGAATCGGAATAGAGCCCTACAATACAGTACCTATAGTAAATACATCGGTAGCGGCGGAGGCAACTGATCCGGTAGTTACCCACATGAGTGATCGCATGACGAAAGCGTGTACCGATTTGTATTATGAAACATAGTAGTTAAGGAAGATACAATCAAGGGCGGAAACATTGTAAGCATGTTATCAACACGCTTACCACCTGCGTCACAATCGTAACTTACAATGACCAAGCCAAGCGTTTGTCAAAATAAGTGCACCTCAAGGGCCCGAGGCCAGGGTGAAACAAAAGTAGGACGTTTTGCATGCAACTTCGCCTAGCGGGCTACTGATAGATTCTGACGCATCCATCCATTGACCAAAGTGAACGATCCGACTATGTGTGATTTGTATATGATGTTCGTTGAGAATATGAAATTGCACCTAGAGTACGATTAGGTATTGGAAGCCTCGACCATACCCCGAACCATTGCGACGGTGGTTGAAAAGGTTTTTTCAGCGACGAAAGATGATCAAACAAATGCAGCTACTCCGCTGATGATAGGCACAGCGACAGCACGAAGCCGAAGACGTTTCCAACACCAACGATACCCATGCGGCCGAAGATGGTGCCTGTACTGAATTCGGTAATTTGTCCGAGGTGAAACATTTACGTTTTACGTTCTAGATAAGCAACAAGGATGAGGTCAACGTGATAACTAAAAGTCTCAACCAGCTCATCCTATTGGTAAATATAGGGGGAAAAAAGTTGAAAGAAGGAGTAAAATGGTTTAACTGCAGTTGTACGTAAGCCAAAGTTAACCCAAAAGAGGAAATTTTATTTGTATTTTGTATTTTTGTATTTGAGTAAAAAAGAAAAGTTCGCCTACACGGCTATACAATTCATCTTATATACTAAACTAATCCTAGCCTGAGACAAGCACGAGAACACTGGACGAGGAGGCGTACAAAAGGTTAGGTAAAATCTCGCAGCTCAACCAAACAACGAAGGGGAATTAGGAAAAGGAAGGAGTAGAATCAAATGATAACGAAATGCATTGGCGAAAGGCAGGTAGCGAGAGGTGGGATTAAACATTTCGTGGAAGAGGTTAAAGGATCGAATACAGGAAAGAAAAAGGTCCCTGGAACCAGTGCGGGCTTGATGTGGAGGGATGAAAAGGAGGGGTCTGGGACGAAGAACTCGGGAAGGGATATAAAAAGGAACGAGGGAAAGGAGGTCTGGCACATCAATTTCACGAAGAATCAGACCAGCAACAAATGCGGCTTGCGCCATACTCCGCCGATCCTCCAGCGCGGTCAAGTTAAGTAGACGACAGCGTAACGAGTAGTGCGGAAGGGAACTCACTCGGCCAAGGAGGCGTCTCGTAGCCATTCTCGTAAAGTGCCTCTGTACCTGCTCGATACTTGCGATCGACCCAATGCTAGAAGGGCGCCACACCACACTAGCATATTCAAGGGTCGAACGCACAAGGGAACAATACAGGGCCCTGAGGCAAAGCGGATCGGTGATGTCTTGTGTGAGGCCACGAATCAGCCCCAGAGTCCTATTGGCTCTAGCCACAACTGCATTGATCTGTTCGGCAAATCCAAGCTGAACGTCAAGGATCACCCCAAGGTCTTTAACAGAGGAAACTCGGGACAAGGACGAGGAATTAAGGGAATAATTGAAGGCAATAGCATTGGAAGAACGAGAAAAGGAAATAATAGAGCATTTATCAACACGGAGATACAGGAAGTTTGCGGAACACCAAACAGAGAGGGAATTGATGCTGTTTTGGAGAAAACTGCAATCAGTTAGACTACGGACTGGAACAAAAATTTTAAGGTCATCCGCATAGAGAAGAAGGCCTGCGGGAGGGAGGATGCTACAGATATCGTTGATAAACAGAATGAAAAGAAGAGGAGAAAGGACACTACCTTGAGGGACACCCGAAGAACAACAAAACTCACTCGAAACATAACCACCAACCTTGACACAGCAAGAGCGGTCAGAGAGGTAAGACTCAAACCAATCCAACAAGTGGCGGGAGACTCCAAGTTTACCGAGCTTAGCCAGAAGAAGTGAATGAGGTACTGAATCAAATGCAGCCTTGAAGTCGGTGTAGATAGCGTCCACCTGGATTCGATTGTCCAGGTGAGCAATGGTTGAGGACACAAACTGCAACAGATTGGTCACCGTCGACCTCCCTGGGAAGAATCCGTGTTGGTGGGGACTAATCCACGACCTCAAACAAGCTAATAATGATGGGTGAATTACGGCCTCAAAAACCTTGCTGCAAGCAGAAAGGATTGAAATGCCCCGGTAATTGGCAACGTTCGCTCGGTCACCCTTTTTAAATATTGGCAAAAGATAAGCCCTCCGCCAGGAAGACGGAAAAACCCTGGTGGACAGAGAGAGTTCGAACAACCTGGCGAGAGGAGCAGCAAGGGCTGCCCTGCAGTTGATGAGAACCGAAGCCGGCACGCCGTCAGGGCCTGGAGAGAATGACGTTCTTAGACCTGCGAGCGCCCGTTCGACCACGTCAGCACAAATCGGAAACTCGCCCACGCTGAAAACATCCTCAGGGGTAAAGGCCAGGCCCGGTTCCAAGAGAGCAGGATCTGAAATAGGCGAAGCAAACACCCCAGAGAAGTGATCAGCGAAGAGGGAGCAGACATCACCTGGAGAATCAGCTTGCATGGACCCCAGAAACATAACACCGGGAAGTGTTCTGCAGTTTCTTCGCGAGTTGACAAAGCGCCAGAAGGATTGAGGGTTGGAACGGAAACGAGTCTGCAGCTTACGAACGTAACCATGATATCTTGCCCTGTTGTATATACGGTACGCCGATGCTGCATATTTGAATACACGCCGTCTATGTGGCGAGCGGCAGCGACGGAAGGCTCGCAGGGCACGAACCTTGTCGCCTCGCAACACACGCAACGTTCTGTCACTCCAGGGGGGACGGGGGGGAGGTTTACGAAGAGGGGAGCAGGAATTAAGGCAGGAAATGATAAGGTTGTTGAATTGAGCTACAGCCTCATCGATCGATTTACAAGCAAACAAAAATGACCAATCGACAAGGGAAAGGATCTCCCCCAACCTAATGTAGTCTGTTCTACAGTAATCAAAGTTCATTGAGTCACTCGGCGACGCGTTGCGAGTTTGACCGGCGTTTACGGAACACTGTAACGTGATTTCTAACGGAGGATGGTATGCATCTACGCAAACTAGCGGAAAAACTGAAGGCTCTACAGAACATGAAGAATGACACGTTGAATTTACCAAAACAAGATAACGATAACGATACGATAAACGATTACTAACATTCGGAACATGGTTTAGTTGGAACAAGTTAAACAGTTGAACAACATCAAGAAATAATGATGGTCCGCCAGAACAACGGAGAGGCCCGAGAAACGAGTTGAGAGCCACTGGATTCCAATTAATCATAGGCTGGTTGAAATCACCTGCGAGAATGAGGCAGTCGTCGCTTCTGGACATTTTATCTGCGATGTCGCCCAGGCAATCAGTGAGTGTTTCAAAGGTGCCACGATCCGACGAGAGGTTTGGGGGAATGTACACTGCACCAATGAAGGTGCGGCGGCCGGCAACTCGCAGACACACCCACACCATCTCAAGCGAATGATGCGACACCTTGATCTCTGACGAATCCAACCTAGCCGAGCAAGCAACGAGTACCCCACCTCCCCTAGTCCTGGTGCTATTCGCCGACGACCGATCGCACCGGTACACGCAAAACTCATCCGGATCGAACACAAGGCTTGAGGGCAGAGATGAGTCCAGCCACGTTTCTGTGAGAATTATCACATCCCATTCGGCTTCTGACGATGCCAGCCCTAAGTCTGAACACTTTGTACGGAGACCACGCGTGTTTTGATAAAAAATAGTTAAATTCTCGGTGCGCGAAGTTACAGGTGCTGGTGCGATAGTAAGAACGGCGTGTGACCCAATTGGACGTCAGGCCGGCTGGATCTCCATGTTCCCGCTTGAGGAATGTGTGCGGTGAGTGAAGACCTGAGTGAGTCGCCGTGGAGCAGGGGTCAGGTGTGCCGGTGTTCTTGGGGAAAGTGGCGGTGGGGACACAGCAAATGCTGGTGAAAGCGACTCTAAAAGCGTTGGCGATACTCGGGTGAGTGTGGTCATAGAGGCTGGCCAAGAGTGACGATATTCAGTGCGATTAAACACCTTTGTTGTACTCGTATCGGTGAATTCCCGGAAAGAAATTTCCGGGGGCCAGGTATCGGTTGAAAGCGCTTGTTCCTTCAAGGCCAGCGTTCAAGCCAACCTTGAAGGAGATGAACGAAAGGCTGTTGATATCAGCGCCGCGCTTCACCAGTCTCCTCGCCGTCACATCAACGCCCCCCAAAAGACCTCCCGCCCATCTCGCCATTTCATCCTCGGAAACCAAAGGACTGATCCGGGTAAAATAAACCCATACCAGCCCAGCTGGTCTGGACGGCACAGTTTTAATTATATGTTCGCCTGGCCGGCTGGCCCCAGTGCCGCGTAGTAGTGACGGTTGCCGTACATCAGTGTTCGTAGTCGGAGCAGCATCCGTAGTTTCTCTAGTCCGAAGTACATCAGCAAACGCCGGCTGAGGTTCATGCGCAGGTTCATTTCAGAGAACCGAGGAAACACCGACAGCATTAGCCGGGCGCAAAACCGATGACACAGCTTTGGCGATCTCACCAACCAGTTCACGTCTCAGGTCGGTGACAGCGCCAGCGAGATCAGCTGACAATGAGCTTTTCAACTCACCGATCAGCTCCGACTGATCGATCACACTACTACGAATGGGAGCCGCTCTCTCCTTAACACATGAAGGACACATCCACAGCAATTGGGCATTGCGCCTCAGCTCCTTCATACAATCGCGAGGCACATTTACACAGGACGAATGGAACGCCTTGGCACAAGTACCATCACACGCGATAGCGTCGTTTGAAATGGGTAGCGAGCAGCCGCCACAACTCATTATAATATTTCGTAGTGTTTGTGTTTTCTAAGTGTCCTGAATCACATCAACGAAGCGTCGTCTCTGATTGTAAGCGGACAATCTTGAGAAACCGAAATTCAGCGAAAACTGTTTTTCACTTTGCACAAAGTTTCAAAGGTTCACGGCTAAACCAACGGTCACTGGAGAACGCGGCGAGGATACTCTTTGTTTAATCACACCGTGAGTACAAAGTCTTAGCGTTTGAACGGGTAATTTTCGGAAACTAACGGAGCGCGAACAAATGTGCCGTCAGCTTCTTGTGACTGTTGTGATATGATTGTTAGCAAAAGAAAATAGAATATTCCATCGCATACAGATTTCCTGTCGTGCTAATCCGTGTAAATTGATTTAATTTAATTCCGTTAAACTAAACATCCTTTTTTCAGGCAGTCTAAGCTTCCGGGTCGCATTCGTGCCTATTATCTGCCGCCAAAACCTACGGTATGAAGTTCGTAATCATTCGGTGGAGTCATACCTTTTTAACTGATGTGCTGTTTTTAACAGCACCTTTAACATAAACCTACGATACGATAATACGATACAAACATTCTCGCTCGTGGCGAATGCAAAATAAACGCAACGTCGATCTTCTATAGTCCAACACAGACAGGGATGAGAAAATCAACAGAAGCAGTTCATCTCTGCCAAACATAATTCCCTATCCCAGCGACTCGTTCTTTGTCATAAATTCTTATCAACAGGCAGAGGAACTTGTCCGCCGTCATCAGCAGGCTGGTGGCGGAAAGTCCCAGAAACGGAGGGCTTCGCTGGAACAAGGTTCGAACCCGCTGGTGGGCACGATGCTGACGATAGCCTCGAGCTAGCTTGCCACAACAGTGCCGACCACGACCAGCCGGCGCAGGGTAGAGGGGCGGACAGGCTCTTCAATCTGGTTCCGCTGGCCGTGAAAGCGTTACAGTCGTTCTCCCGACCCGAGATGGAGCGCGCCCAGGAAAAGCACAAGGACCACTCATGGGTACTACCGCCGTTCGTGGACAACATCATGTGGAACCAGTTCATGCAGTCCAAGCTGGCCGGAGCGCTCTGGGTAAAGCTGGGCTTGCTCACCGTCTACAAAGATTTTCACGGCAAGCTGTACTACAACTATTCCAGTTGCTGCATAACCAATCGTTCGACGGCGCTGGATCAAAACGGACACGATCTACCTAGCCGAGTGGGTCATCTACATCGCCAACCCGGTTGTGTACCAGAGGTGAGTAATCGTTATTGTGGTGTACGCTGCTTTGTGTGCAAAAGAAGGTCAACCAGTGTCTCACAAACTCCTTTCCGTACTTTGTCCCCGACGACCAAATATGTGCGTCGCCAGATATGTCGCCACCGTGCAGATGATGGCCAACGGATTCCTGTAATCGCAGGGCTACCCAAAGCTGACTTTCCTCGATATCAACCGGCCGAGTGAAACGATCTCCAATCTGATCGATCACGTGTCGAAGCGCCTCCGGACTGTGAAGATCTCGTCGGTACATTACGTGAAGACCGTCATTAACTATGTGAAAGACTTGCTGAAGCTCGGCAAGGTCAAACAGTTCTTGCAGCAGTACAACGTCACGGAGATGACCGACAAGCTAACGGATACGCTCAACTTGGAGGTTAACTTGAAGGTACGCATTTGTTTGCCGCTGCTCTTTACCACTCAACGCGCTTCTTTGCTTCTCCGCCACAGGTGATCGAAAGATGCATCGCGTCTACCGGCAGGCAATCGCGAACCCGCACTGCGACAAATACATCCTGTGCAAGATCAACTCGCACGACCCGCACAAGGAGCTCAGGAGGCGGCTTCGAGCACGGTGTGACCCGCTTCGGCAGCATGACCGTGTTCATCGCGCAGAAAACCCACACCCCCTTCTGGACGCTGTTCGCTAACATAAATGATCCGAACCTCTGCGACATCGAGAAAACGGTCGACTGTGCGATTATCATGAGATCGAGGACCACGTCACGACCGAGTATCCGCACTGTGAGTTGTAGATGTTGCTGTGGCGGCCTGGTCGGGAAGCGGTTGTGCTCGTTCAGCACGACTTCTTCAGCTGCGCAAGTAGCTCAGAACGACGACAGTTAGCCTAGCCGATTTTTTGCTCCGCTTGACTACAAGTGGTATCTATTCCAAGCTACTACCTAGGCATCCCTTCGAACTAACTCCAGCTGTCGAAGCTGCCTTACTAATCGAAGCACCCAATTCTCCTGCCGAAAAAACACATCTTCGCACGCCGTATCGCAGAACATCTTCACCGGGAGCTCATACATGGTGGCGGAAGATTGTTGCTTTCCCAGATTCGCGAGCAATATTGGCCACTCGACGGACGTCACCTAGTGAAAGGCGTTGTGAGACACTGCTTCCGATGCATTCGTCAGCAGCCAACACTAGCGCAGCAGCAAATTGGGCAGTTACCATCATCGCGAATCACACCAAGTCGATCGTTTTCGATCATCGGAGTGGATTATGCCGGACCAATCTACTTGCGACCGATTCATAACTTGCATACCGATTCCGTTCGTTTGCTTTGCCACGAAAGCTGTTCACTTCGAACTTGTGGGTGATTTGACCACCGCTGGTTTCTTGGCTGCACTACGACGATTTGCATCGCGAAGAGGACGTCCGTCGCATATCTACTCGGACAACGGAAAAATTTCGAGAGCGCAGCACGTGAGTTAAGCGAACTATTCGAAATGTTCCGCGATGAGGAGCAACGCAACACCATCATCTCGAATTGCGCGGAGATGGGTATCACTTGGCACTTCAGCCCGCCGAGGGCCCCGCACTTTGGTGGACTATGGGAAGCAGCAGTGAAGACGGCCAAAAGACACCTCTTTTGTCAGCTAGGCAGCACAAAGTTGCCTTACGAGGGCTACATCACCGTCCTGCACCAGATCGAAGCGGCGATGAATTCTCGTCCGCTGTTACCCATGTCGGATGACCCAAACGAACTGGCCGCACTAACACCTGCACATTTTTTGATAGGCACCTCGATGAACGCGATTCCAGAGCCGGACTACACTGTCAGGAAAGCATACACGCTGAGCGATTGGCAGAAGTGGCAACTGGTCGTGCAGCACTTTTGGAAGCATTGGGCCACCGAGTACCTGCAGGAGATGCAAAGAGAAACGATGAGGACCTGCAGCACTAATGATTTCTCACCTGGTCGGCTAGTAATACTGATGGACGATGCTCTCCCGACAACCCAATGGCCACTCGTGCGGATCATCGAAACGCAAAATTGAAGTAATGCACAAAAGTGAATCTGGATGGCGCGTGAGTAATCAACATTGCCTGCTACGCCGTCATGTCAGCTACCATACTCTCTGTTTCATTGTGTGCGCCCATGGACTGTCTAGAACCTGGTCAAGTCATTCCATGCATTTTGACAAATCGAGAAAAGAAAAATACATGAAAATTTTGACGGCTATGTTTTCTCTGTTAACTTTTGGATCGACGATGTGGATTGTCTGTTCGTAGCGCTTGTGCATTTTTTGCAAGAAGCAAATTGGTAAATTTTAGAGTACTTTTACACTCAAAAACCTTTTTAAAAGTATACACACCCCAAGTACCAGCGTTGAATCATAACTAACTCCGAATTGATTTATCAAGGACTATGGAAAGTAATTAATGAGTTGTTTTGGGGTACCAAATTTTGACGAAACGAAGAAATGGGCTTTTGGTTTGTAAACAGTATTTGTTGGCTGTCGCCGGAGATCCTCCGTCGCAGCGACCACCGCCGGTGCAGTACACCGAGCTGGCTTGTTTCTCCTGAGGCTTCTCCAAGCCGGAAGAGTCTTCCGGTGGTTACGCCGTTTTTCCTTTTCTTTCCCCTGTTTTGCTGCCACCTATAATCGTCCAACCAAGCCGTGTTCTTTGTGCGATCGGTTGGTCAGGTCGTCCGGACCGGTAACTCACGCTTTGGGTGTAAAATGCGTGAGGGATACCTAACAAGAGTGTTGGTGTAGCATTTTTGTAGCTCGCTAGATCAATGTGCGAGAAATGCTTGTAAGCTCTTTTCAATGCCCTGGCGTTAACGGTCTGCGTTGGAATCTCGAGTTTTTGGACCGAGCGCACGTTTGATATATCAAAGAGTCGGTTGTTTGGTCCCTTTATCTTAAATGAGACTATCTGACTCGCGGGCTCACTCTGTGTGCCGCCGTTCGTCCAGCTGAGCTTAAGCGGAGCCTTCGGTCCGAATACCTTCAGCTCTTCTCTGATATTGTTAAGGATGAGACTGGTCGACGACGCAGGATCTAGTAAGGCAAATGTTTTGACCTGACCTTGTTTTGAGTATAAAGTCACTGGAATTATTTGATAGAAAAGTTCTTGGTTTTCACGGTGGTGATTAATACGAGCGGGATTGTTTTGTATTCTTTCCACGTATTTGTGGAGGATGCTGTGGTGCCTACGCCCGCACCCATTTTCCCTGCATTGTGGCGGAGCTCTGCAATTTTCCGCCGTATGATTCTTAAATCTGATGCAGTTTGTGCAGATGTTATTTTGCCTGACCAGACGCCAACGTTGTTCTATTGATTCATTCAACAATTTGCGACAACGGGTGGTTTCGTGTGGGTTTCGGCAGATTAAGCAAAGTTTACCCCTGTCATTTGCTTCGTAGCGAACATGCGTGTTCAAGCGGTGTTTTCCTTGTTTGAATCCACCTTCATTTGCGGCTAGCACTGTTGCCAGCTCCTCTGAGGGTTTTAACCATTCCACTAGATCCCTTAGGGTAAAATTTTTGTTATCCTGTTCTCTGTCGAGTGTGCTCTTAATCCATTGGTGTCGGAGTTCGACAGGTAATCTTGCGATCAGATCGTTTAGAAGTCTTTGATCGTTTAGAAACCCTTCCTGCCCTAATAGCATCATATTGTCGATAAGGTTGTGCAGGGCATTGGAAAATTCCAAGAAGGTCGAAGGATTTTCCATTGTTATATTCCTAACTGATAATAAGTCGTGCAGCAAAGCCTTGTACACGCTTTCAGGATTCCCGTACATTCTATCTAGTCTGTCCATTATTAATTGAACATTTTCCGGATTGAGCTTTAATCCGTTCACTGCTCGCAATGCTTCGCCTTTGAGGTGCCTTTGCAGCCTATTCAAGTTTTCTAGATTCGTAAATTGTCCGGCTCGCGATGTTTGATTATAAATTTGTTTGAATCGCGGCCAATCCTTATAATCTCCCGTAAATTCGGGGAGATCTATTAAGTTCCCTTTTGATGAGGATGGCCATGCCTGTACCATCTTCCCAATACTTTCAACGAGGCGATCAATTTCGGAGGGGCGTTCGGAATCTTTCATTTTTTGTTTTTCTAGTTCCTCTTGGAGAAGTTCTAACTCTGCTTCATGTACGTCTCGTTCGTCGTCTCGCGAAGTGGATGACGATTTTCTTGCTCTTTCGATTTCCATATCCCTTATGTGTTCCTCTGCCCTCATTAGTGCCTGTCGCAGCTTTTCTGCTTCTTTTTCCGCCTTTTCTTTTGCCTTTTCGGCCTTTTCCTTTAATATTTCCGCCTTTTCCTTTGCTTTTTCGGCTTTTTCCTTCCCTGTCTTTATATCCTTCAGTAAGCGCTCTCCCTGCATCACCGCTTGCCTAGACGCTTCTACCTTTTGTCTGTCCTCTTCGCACTTGGGACAAACGTAGTCTTTGACAGCGCTCTTTAGACCTAAACACTCGAGGTGTAACCATCGGTCGCAGTTTGTACAAATTGTGAATTTTCCCCATTCATCGTTGTTGTTACACAACCTACAGTGACCGTTGGGGTTGTTTTTGTACTCCATTTTAATCTTTCGTTTGTTACTTACTTTTGTTATCTGATTGTTCTGGAGATGGTTGTGACCGCACCGACGTTTTCGCTCGTCGCGCTGGTAGTCTTTGGTAGCGCCAGTCGGTCACCTTACACGCCTTGGATGACTGTAGCGCCGCCGCCTTCGGCTGCCGCTGCGTTGTCTAGCGCTGCGTTGTCTACCGCTGCGTTGTCTGCCGCTGCGACCGTGTGCTGTTGCGTAGTCTTCCACTACGTCCGTCTGCCGGTGTGTTTCGCCCGCCGACTTCCGCCTCCGTTAGTCCGTGCCTTCGTCGATCGACACGTCGTTTGCCGGTTGTGGAGCTCTGCGGCTGCTGATACGTTCGTCACTCGTTGTTCGCTGCTGCGTCCCTATCCGGTGTTCCGCACACGTTGGAGGTCGGGTACCACACACGCCTTCCCTTCGCGCCGCACTTCTTGTTGTAATGCGCTTCTATCGAGCTATCACTGCACTTCTGTCTCGTATACACTTCCTCCTTGTACGTTTTAACTCCAAGCACTTCTCTCGTACTGTTCTCTTCTTTCACTTCTTAGCTTCAATAACAGCTCTTCTAGATTTCGTTAATCACACAATCACTTTTGAGGTCCATTCTTTGCACGTACGCACGTAGGTTCGATTATTGTAGTTCAATTGGGGATGTATTTCTTGTTGAGTTCCCAATTCAAGTAACTGAACTAATTTACTTCGAATCCACACGATTGTGTGGGGTCTGTATATATAAGAGTGTCGATACCGAAATAAAGCCAGTCGCACTGAAGTTCTTGTCGAGTACACATCAATTTCCATCATATCACAACAGGTTATGGGCCCAGCAAGCATGGACAAATTAATTCTCGGAGTTCCGCGCTACAGCGGTGAAGCAAACTTTGATAATTGGTGTTTCCGCGTAAAAATGGTGCTGGACGCAGAAAGCGTGTTGCATACGCTAACCGATAATGTGCCTGACGACACAAAGTTGGTGGACAAGTTCAACCTGGCGGACAGAAAGGCAAAATGCTTGTTGGTAGGTTTCCTAGCAGATGAATGCTTGGAAACAGTGCGTGATGCCAAAACGGCAAAGGAAATGTGGACGTGTTTGAACAATGTGTATGCGAAAAAATCGGTAGTGAATAAAACGATTTTGCGAAAACAACTCGTGCGACTCAACATGCATGAAGCCACCTCCATGCGCGCGCATCTTCAACAGTTTGAAGATTTGGTACGGCAGCTACGGACGGCTGGTGCGACCTTGGTAGAGGCGGACATCGTTTCGCAATTGTTCTTAAGTCTACCAAATTCTTATGATCCGTTAATCACAGCCTTGGAAAATCTTCCCGAAGAAGATTTAATAATTGACTTTGTTAAACAACGCTTGTTAGCAGAAGAAAGTAAAAGGAGTGAACGACTTGTGGAAAGTGAAAGTGGTTCATCGGCAGCGTTCTTTGGACAGAAGGAACGGAAACGTTTTCCAGGAAAATGTCATAAGTGTGGAAAACTAGGTCATATGAAAAAGGACTGCCGAGTGTCAAATGTTAGAACAGAACGCAACAGTGAAAGAAAGGGCTATGTATGCTTCATGACGGGAACTATGGGTAAAAGAGAAACAACCACATGGATAGTGGATTCGGGTGCTTCGGAGCACATCACGAATGATAAGAAAATGTTCACAAATTTAAAAAATATGGAAGTCCCAATGAAGATTGCAGTGGCTAAAGAAGGTGAGGACATTATTGCTACCCACCGAGGAGACATAAAACAGTTGAGCTGCGAAAGTTCTGGGATAATTACTTTACAAGATGTTTTATACATACCGGAAGCAAGAGTGAACTTACTATCAGTAAGAAAAATGGAAAAATCAGGCTTAAAAGTGGTCTTCATGAGCGGCAAAGTAAAAGAGTATAAAAATTCAGAAACGCTTCTGTGTGGCAAGAGGTGCGGAAAACTTTACAAGGTAGAACTATATCGAGAAAAACGAAAAGATAGTGCCTTGTTTAGTGGTAAAATTTCAAAGGAACATGATTTGTGGCATCGCCGATTCGGACACCTTGGCATGAAAAATTTGCAAACGCTCATGAAGAACAATATGGTGTTGGGGCTACCGATCAGTGCTGTTCCAGAAAAAATGGACAAAGTATGTGAAACATGTATTGCTGCCAAGCAAACAAGGGAATCGTTTTCGGTAAGAAGTGGAAAAACATCGTCAAGAATACTTGAACTCGTGCACTCGGACGTGTGTGGCCCAATGCAGACAAAAGGAGGAGCAAATTCACAGTAATATTCCTATTAAAAACGAAGGCTGAGGCATATGATAAGTTCCGGGAATATGAAGCAACCGTCTGTGCAAAGTTTGGTAAACGTATCTCTAAGCTTCGCTGTGACAACGGTGGTGAGTACAAAAGCCGAGAGTTTCAAACTTATTGCAAAGAAAGAGGTATACAGATGGAATGGACAAACCCCTATACGCCTGAACAAAACGGTACTAGCGAGCGAATGAATAGGACCATCGTTGAAAAGGCACGGGCCATGTTGGAAGACAAAGGTGTCGATAAAAGATTGTGGGGTGCGGCAGTTCAAACCGCAGCTTACTTGGTGAACCGAAGTCCAAGTGCTTCTATCGAAAAGACTCCGTATGAGTTATGGAATAATCGGAAACCGACTGTGCGAAACTTGAGGGTTTTTGGAGCAGATGCTTTTGTGCACATCCCAAAACAGTTCCGTGGCAAGTTCGAAGCGAAATCGTGGAAAGGAGTATTTGTTGGATATTCTACAAACGGTTACCGGATATGGAAGCCGAAGAAAAACTGCATCAGTTCGTCACGTGATGTAATTTGTGTTGAGGAAACAAGTGTGATTTATCCAGAAAAGGTCGTTATACTTCCAAATGAACTTGAGGAAAATAATGTTGTTGTGCAAGAAAGTGAATCAGAAGAAGAACAACTAGAAAACGATTCTCCAGAAACCAGCTTCAACAGTGCTAATGAGACAATAGAGAACAACAGTAAGGAATCTCTTGTTGAAGAAAATGTTCCTCGACGAGCAACAAAAACACCGAAATGGCATGAAGATTACGACACGAGCTATGCTGGTTATGCATTTAATGCATTGGATTTCATCAGTGACATCCCAAGTTCAATCAGCGAGTTGCAGAAAAGAAATGATTGGAAACAATGGCAATCCGCCATGGACGCTGAGATGCTATCGATGCAGAAAAACAACAGCTGGACGTTGGTAAAAACTCCCGAAAGTAGTAAAACCATATCTTGCAAGTGGGTGTTTAAAATAAAGCGAGTGAATGATAAAGATATTTATAAAGCGAGATTGGTTGCAAGGGGTTTCTCTCAGAAACCAGGAATAGATTACACTGAAACGTATTCTCCTGTAGCAAAATTAGACACGTTACGTATGGTTCTCGCTTTAGCTAACGAAGAAAGATTGCATATCCATCAAATGGATGTCATGACTGCTTTTTTAAATGGAGAATTGTCAGAAGAGATATATATGATGCAACCAGAAGGATACAGAAAAGGCGAAGGATTAGTTTGTCGATTGAATCGATCAATTTATGGTCTAAAACAAGCTTCACGTGCATGGAATGAAAAATTTCATAATTTCATCTGAAATATAGGGTTCATGCGTAGTGCTAATGACATGTGTCTCTATACGCAACAAAAAGGTACAGAAAAGATTATACTTGTTCTCTATGTTGACGATATTTTGCTTGTAAGTTCTTCATTGGAATTTGTAATGGATATCAAACGGAAATGTGCGGAAGGATTTGAGATGACGGATGATGGAGAAGTTAGTATGTTTTTAGGCATGAAGATAGAAAGAGAAAAAGATGCGGGTATAATGACGATAAGTCAGAAAGAATATTTCGAAAAACTGTTGTAAACAAACGGGTTTACGAGCGATCGTCGAGTCGAGCAGTCGCGATTCCGGTCGCAGGAACGATAGATAGGTTAAATCAGGGGTCGGCAAAGTCCGGCCCGCGGGCCAAATCCGGCCCGCCAACCGATTTCATCCGGCCCGCGAGAAATTTTTTGTAAAAATAAAAATCAAAACCAACGCCCACTGTGTCGTATCATTTTTCTTTTTCGAATGAATCGAATATTGTTCTGTAACCTTACTGTTAGCGAAACGATTACCGATGCCATGCGACGGTGCTCGAGCTTGGTAGAGGGTGACCAAAAGAATTCGTGGGAGCCTGGCTACTCAACAATACTGTTGCGCCTTCAATAGTTGTTAAGCCAGAAAAAAGTATAAAAAATTCGGCACAGCACTGCCGGGTGGTTTCGGTTGGTAGAGTGAAATGGGATATGCTCCCAAGGAAAAGTTATCGGGCGTTTCATACTTGCCTCTCGCTCTATTACGAATGCCGTCTCGCTTACGATCGTTATGACCCCCTGGGAGTTGTTTTTGCTTTTGCTGCAGTTCCAACCCACGATCGCTGTTGCTCGCTCGCACATGTATATCGCTTCGCTCGCACACCCGCAAGTGATAGCCACCGAAAAGTCTCCGAGCGTTCGGGCACCCGCCTCTTCGAGCCGGGACGGTCTTTCTTTTGTATTGTCGTCCGTGCTTCCCTCATTTGGAGGGGTCTTGGTGCCCGGCCAGGCATTTGAATGCGTTATCGTTTCTTAAGAACCATAAAATTTTTGCGTGCCTGTACTCCACGGTCCGGGCTGTCTTTCGTTTTTTCTGCATGTGCTTGGTTTCCGATATCGTCGAACACCAGCCGCGGGTATTTAAATGCTTTATTCTTTGTACTGGCTAATTTGCCAATTCGTAATAGCTATTCGCAAGTGGCGATCAACGAAGCTCAAACGAAGTTCGACTCATCCCCACATTTTCCATTTTTACTGTTTCACCCGCACACAACACGCTGTCTCCACGTATTTCTCGTTATCGTTAGCGATGTCAGTCTGCAGTTGGTGCACTTACTGTGAAGGTCGCATCCTTTTACTCGCTGACTAGTTTGTTCATACATTTCCGTTGTGATCAAGTTGATAATTGACACACTTTTCAAATTCACCAGCCTTACGATGTCCACGACACAGAAGAAAAGAAAAATTGATTTAGAAAATCGTGTTTTTAATCCAACATGGAGTGTGCAGTATTTCGTATCAGAATTCAACGGTAAAATAACGTGTTTGCTTTGCAACGACGTAGTTGCAATATGCAAGGAATACAATATTCGACGCCATTACCAGACCAAACACGAATCAAAATATTCACATCTCTCGGAAACTGAACGGGTGCAAAAATTTGAAGCTATGAATCGGAGTGTATCTGCGCAACGTAATTTATTTGTCAACATCAAAAGTGAAAATGAATCAATTACCAAAACCAGCCTGAGAATAGCTCATTTAATAGCAAAACATGGCAAGCCCTTCACCGATAGTGAATTAATCAAATCGTGTTTGGTAATGGCAGCAGAGGAATTATGCCCAGAGAAGAAAAAGTTGTTTGAAACTATCCCACTTTCTGCACGAACAACCGTTAGAAGAATAGAAGAAATAAGCAATGATATCGAGGTACAATTAAAACAAAAAGTGTCGAAATTTCAGTGGTTTTCGTTGACCATCGATGAATCGACTGACGTTACTGATACTGCACAACTACTTATTTTTATAAGAGGAGTTAATAGTGAGTTTGAAATTACTGAAGAATTACTGTCCATGCGAAGTCTTCATGATAGGACTACTGGTGAAGACATATTCAAGGAGGTTGAAATTTCAATGAAAAATTTCAATTTGCATTGGGACAAATTAAAGTCGGTAACAACGGACGGTGCTAAAAACATGTGTGGAACAGGGAAAGGTTTAATAGGAAATATTTTCAACGTTTGTAAAGAACTGAATTGTCCAAATCCTATAGCAATACACTGCATTATCCACCAGCAAGTTCTTTGTGCAAAAAATACAAATGTCGTAAGTGTGGTTGAAGTAGTGTCTTCTATGGTAAACTTTATCCGTTCCCGGGGATTAAACCACCGCCAGTTTCGACAATTCTTACGAGAAATTCAATCCGACTATACAGATATACCATACCACACTGCTGTACGATGGCTTAGTAACGGAGAAGTTTTACTTAGATTTTTCAAATTAAGACAAGAAATAGCAGCTTTTTTAAAAGAAAAAAAATATCCACAACAAGAAGTACTATCAAATGAGGAATGGCTTTGGAAGTTAGCGTTTGTTACCGATATCGTAGGTTATCTTAATAAGTTTAATTTGAAATTGCAAGGTGAAACAAAATTAATTTGTGAATTGTATTCGACGGTCAAAACATATAGGCAAAAATTTGAATTGTTCAAAACCCAAGTCGAACTGAACAATTTTGACCATTTCACCTGCTGCAAATCCCTACAGGTTTCATTAACTACGCCTTTTCCTAATAATTTTGCCTCCGAAATTTTAATAGATCTTAACAAACAATTACAGCAGCGCTTTGCAGACCTGGATAAAAATTCAAAAAACCTTTTATTTTTTCAAAACCCCTTTAATTGTGTTGTAAATGAGATTCCTTCCGAGCTACAATTGGAAATAATTGAATTAAAAAATGATGAAACTCTTAAAAATAAGTTCAACAATATGGATCTTGTAAGTTTTTACAAAATCCTTCCAGAAGTGGATTATAGTCACTTAAAATCATTTGGAAGAGGGTTTATATCAATATTTGGGAGTACGTATTCATGCGAGAAAACATTCTCAAAAATGAAGTATGTAAAATCTCAATATAGATCGTCATTAACCGACGATCATCTACAATCAGTTTTAATTGCGGGAGGTACTAAAATAGAACCTCGATATGACAAAATAATTGCCGGCCAGAAGTAAAATCGAATGAACTTCTCTTCTATCTTCATCATTTTTTGTTTTAGTTTTAAGTTACGAAATACGTTGTGAAAATATATAAGTATGGCTTAATCATAATTTTACTACATCTTCTTATTTCTGTTTTCTTTATTTGTTTGGTGAATATGGCCCGCAGACGCGGGCTTATTTTTACCGTCTGGCCCTTTTAGTAAAAACTGTGCCGACCCCTGGGTTAAATAATTAGAGAACGAGGTTGAGAGAAGAATTTTGCTTGAGATTATAAATAGAGAACTTTCGGCGCCAGCAGCTCTTTTTCGTACTAAGTTGGGTTGCTGAAAGGACATTTTTTAATTTGGAACAAGAGTGAATAAAGTTGCAAATAATTGTAAAAGCAAACCCAACATTTTCCAAATTAAAAAACCGATTAGTTGGAATACGAAAAGATAAGCGCTGTTTAAGCTAGTGCTAGATTGCGAGCGAGAGAGTGTTGTGTGCAAGAAGTTCCAAGTTAGGCGGTCAGTGATCTTTGAACCAGGGGTCAAGCAGTTCAAAATGGAGCGCGGAGACACGAATAGGCCGTTGGCCACGGCCGTTGGAGGCGCGTCGGAAAGTTCACCGTTAGCCACGGTTGAAACGGGGCACAGGCCGCTAGCACCGGCAAGAGAGGCCCATTCCGACCCGCTTGCGAGCTCTACCGCGCATCTACCACCACCACTGCTGACACCGATCGACGGCACACTGATCACTCCGAACGACGGCACAATTTTATCACCGCGGTCGCACGACGAAACCGATCGAAATACTGGCACAAGCGTTCAAGAGCTAAAACGGCGCGAGATCGAAATAGAGAAACGGCTCCTGCAGTTGGAATTGGAGCAGATTGCGGTTGAGAGGAGCTTGATTGAAGGCCGCAACAATGTTCACCTCCATCAGGAGGCGTTGAAAATGGCGCAACGCGCCATGGAAACACCAAACGGGCTCCCCAGGTTGGCGCTGGGAGCATCGAGAACCGCGAGCGCTGCAACCCCATTGTTTTCTAATACAGCCCCGCGACCGTCACGCCTGGCGTTTATGGATGGTTCTGCGCGATCGGGTCAGGTTCGGGAAACGATGGGTAGTACGGTGCTGCTTAACCAAAGCCAACTTCTAGCTCGGCAGGGGGGGAACAAGGAGCTCCCTAAGTTTTCGGGACGACCCGAGGAATGGGCGATATTCATCGCCAGTTATGAAAGCTCAACGGAGCTTTGCGGCTATACGAACGAGGAGAATATGCTACGATTGCAGAAGGCGTTAAGCGGCAAAGCTCTCGATGCGGTGCGGTCGCGGCTCCTACATCCGGCCAATCTAAGAGGCGTTATCGAGACACTACGCATGCTCTTCGGTAGGCCAGAAATCATCATACACCAGTTGATGCAACAAATAAGGCGGATGCCAGCGCCACGACTCGAAAGAATGGAGACGTTGGTCAACTTCGGTGTAGCGGTCCAGGACATGTGTGCGACGATCACCGCGACAGGGGTGCACGCGTATATGTGTGATGCGACGCTGCTGTATGAGCTGACAGAAAAACTTCCGGACACGTTGCGGTTGGATTGGGCGCGACACCGACTACCCATGGAATGGGTCACGCTGGCGGAATTCGGTACCTGGATGGACGAGTTGTTGCGCGCGGCCACTCTAGTATCTTTACCGTCGATCAGCGCCGCTAGAACGGAGAGGAAAGATTATGAGATGAGAAGAGAGAAGCCGCGGCATTACCTCAACATGCATCAAACTGAAGATCACGCGACGGCCTCGTCCACACGGGTTTCGGGCTGTCGTATGTGTGAGGGTAGTTGCAGTACACTGGAAACGTGTAAGCAGTTTCTGGATCAGACATCGCAAGAGAGGTGGAACTCGATTCGGCGACTCGGGTTTTGCCGGAAATGCTTGACAGCGCACGGGTCAAGGTGCCGAATATCTCAGCCTTGTGGTAAGAATGGATGCGGCTTCTTCCACCATCCGCTCCTTCACGACGATATGAGATATCGGGACTCCAGAAGGCCGAATATTGCATCCGTCCACACCCACTCGGTGAGTACACCCAATGTATTGTTGAAATATGTGCCGGTCACCGTCTACGGAAAGAACAAGGTGGTGCAAACGTTTGCATTTTTAGACAGTGGGTCGACGAGCACCTTCGTCGAAAGAAGCTTAGCCGATGACTTGGAGCTGGAAGGAAAACCGCACCCGTTATGCCTGAAATGGACGGGGAATACAACCAAAGACGAGAGTGATTCGCTGATGCTGTCATTGAAGATATCAGCAGTTGGTGGTACAAAAATGCATAGAATCGCCAAGGCTCATACGCTGCGTAGCCTGTCATTACCGGCCCAATCCGTAAACGCATCGGTACTAGCCGCGCGTTATACACATCTGCGAGATATTCCGATCCGATCGTACAAGGCTGTGAGGCCGCGCATCATCATTGGGGTTGACAATTATCGCCTCGTTCACCCGCAACAATACGAGGAGGGCGGAGAACACGAACCGATTGCCGTCAAAACCCCACTAGGGTGGATACTGTATGGGCCGTGCACCGACGGAACAAACACCAGAGCAACCAGTCACGATCTTTCGCACAGCTTCCACATTTGCGAGTGTACCCAGAATGGTGAGAAAGCGCTGAACGCCCTTGTGCAGGAACATTTTGCCTTCGAGTCACTGGGAATCAGCAAAGCACAGGTTCCTATCCTTTCGAAGGACGACGAGCGAGCACTAGCTATCCTGTCCGTCGAAACGAAGCTGAAAGATGGGCGTTTCGAGACTGGTCTCTTATGGCGATTCGATGATGTGCAGTTACCATGTTCAAAGTCCATGGCACTCAAGCGTTACGCCTGCCTACGGAAAAGAATGAGTAAAGATGCAGCATTAGCGTCAGCAGTAAAAGAGACGATGAAGGGATATGAGCATGGAGGGTACATCAGACGAATGTCACCTGAGGAGACGGCAAAGAAAGGGCCGAGAGATTGGTACTTACCGATCTTCCCGGTTTTTAACGTAAACAAGCCAGGGAAAGTGAGGATTGTCTTTGATGCGGCTGCGAAGGCGAACGGCGTGAGTTTGAACTCTTTCCTGCTTTCTGGCCCGGACCTGCTGGCGGGCCTCCTATCCGTATTATTCAAGTTTCGGGAGCATCGGGTGGCGATTGTCGGAGACATAAAGGAAATGTTTTTCCAAGTCGGCATGAAGGCGGAGGATCAGCGATCGCAAATGTTTTTCTGGAATGACCAGGAGAGGAATGATCAAGGCCCGAGCGTGTACGCCGTGGCTGTGATGACGTTTGGAGCAACGTGCTCTCCAAGCAGTGCGCAATTTGTAAAGAACCGAAACGCCGAAAGATTCGCTAAGAGCTATCCCCGAGCCGTCGAGTGCATCCGCAATGAACACTACGTGGATGATCTCCTTGCTAGCACTCAGACGGTACAGGACGCGATAAAACTAGCAGAGGAAGTACGTTATATTCACGCAGAAGGAGGCTTCGAGATCCGTAACTGGATCTCCAACTCACGAGTCGTAATGGAACATCTAAGAGCGTCGCCGGTAGAGGGAGACGTGAACTTAGGTTCAGAGTCCGGAGTGGAAAAAATCCTCGGCATGTGGTGGAATACGGCCGCCGACGAGTTTACGTTTAGACTCTCGCCAAAACATGATGTCGGCTTATTGAGTGGAGAGAAGATGCCGACAAAACGTGAAGTCCTGCGTACGCAGATGACTATGTACGATCCGCTAGGTCTCATCGGTAATTTTTTGATGTACGTGAAGATCCTGCTACAAGAAGTTTGGAGAGCTGGCATCGATTGGGATGAGCAACTCGATGGACGATTAGCGGATAAATGGTTGAACTGGGTGATGAGGCTCCCCACGGTTTTACAGGTGAGAGTTCCGCGGTGCTATCGACAAATCACTTCTGTCACGGCGAAGAAAGTACAGTTACATGTATTCTGCGATGCCAGCGAGAGTGGGATGGCGGCAGTGATATACCTGCGCTTCGAAGAGGACGACACGATTGAGTGCGCGCTGGTCGGGTCCAAGACGCGAGTAGCGTCATTAAAGTACGTGTCCATTCCTCGAATGGAGCTACAGGCGGCTGTGATTGGAGCCAGATTCGCCACCACCATATGTAGTTCGCATCGGCTTACAGTAACGGACTCCTTTTTCTGGACTGACTCACGGGACGTCATATGCTGGCTGAACTCCGATCACCGAAGATACAGTCAGTTCGTAGCAGTTAGAGTAGGCGAGTTGCTCGAATTGACGAACTCGAAGCAATGGCGGTGGCTGTCTACGAAGATGAACGTGGCGGATGAAGGCACCAAGTGGCAAAAGGCGCCAACAATGGATCCGTCGAGCCGATGGTTCCGGGGGCCAGACTTTATCTGGCAGTCGGAAGACGAATGGCCTGCATCTGAATGCACTTCTGAGGAGACGTCAGAAGAGATTCGCCATAATCTGCTGCACCACTCCGTTTCGGCGAAGCCATGGCTCGAGTTTGAACGCCTAAGCACGTGGAGAAGTACAGTACTCGTGGTGGCTTATGTGATGCGGTTTACTTCATTCATAATTTCGAAACGCAGTGCCTCCTTAACAGGTGCGTTAACACAGCGAGAGTTAGCACGCGCGGAGATCGTCATATTCCGGTTAGTGCAACGAGAAGTATTCTGCAAAGAGATAACCGAACTGGAGGCGGTAAGTCAACAAGAGCATCCTTGGAAGCCGGCTGTCGATAAAAGAAGCGCCCTACACAAGCTGGCACCGGAACTCGATGAAAACGGTGTACTAAGGTCGCGAGGACGTTTAAGCAAATGCCCGTGGGTCGATGAAGGAACAAGACGTCCTATCATTCTTCCGAGAGGCCATCACGTGACGCAGCTTCTACTGGCCAACTTTCATCGCCGCTATCGACACTTGGGACACAATACGACACTTAACGCGGTCCGGTTGCGGTTCTACATACCGAAGCTACGATCGGAATATAACCGTGCCCGAAGAACTTGCCAACACTGCAAAAATCGCGACGCACGCCCAGCACCCCCAATGATGGCTAATTTACCGATGGAACGCCTAGCAGCTTACCAGCGACCATTTACTTACACCGGCGTGGATTATTTTGGGCCGATATCGGTTGCTGTCGGTCGACGGGTAGAGAAACGGTGGGGAGTTCTATTTACCTGTTTGACCATACGAGCCATCCACCTCGAGGTCGCGCACTCGCTCAACACATCGTCCTGCATTCTTGCGATACAACGATTCATCGCCGTACAGGGCACACCGGTTGAATTTCTCAGCGATTGCGGCACCAACTTCGTGGGTGCCTCTCGAGAACTGTGTGATGCCTGGAAGGAAGTCAACGAGAAACGTTTAGCAGAAGAATTCACTTCATCGACCCTCACCTGGAAATTCAATCCGCCGGGCGCGCCTCATTTCGGAGGGTGTTGGGAGCGCCTGATAAAGTCGGTTAAGAAGGTGATGGGTGAGATGAAACTTCCCCGCCTGCCGACCGACGAGGTGCTTCTGACAACATTTCGAGAAATTCAGCTGATACTAAATTCTCGTCCGCTTACACAGGTCCCGTTAGACGATGAGTTTGAGCCACCTTTAACGCCAAATCATTTCTTACTAGGTACGGCAAACGGAGAACCGCTCAGAGTCGGGTTCGATGACAGCGCAGCAACATTAAAGATGTCCTGGAAAGCCTCGCAAGCATTAGCAGATATTTTTTGGAAGAAATGGATTATAGAGTACCTACCGACCCTAACCCGTAGGGCGAAGTGGTGCACGCCGGTGAAGCCGATCGAAGAGGGCGACGTCGTAGTTATCGTCGACGGGGACTTACCGAGAAATGCGTGGCCGATGGGACGAGTAGTGAAAGTAGTAAAGGCAAACGATGGACAAGTAAGGCGAGCGACAGTTAGAACAACGACGGGATTGTTAGAAAGGCCAGCTACAAAATTAGCAGTACTAGACGTGAAGATTAGGAGAAATTAGGAAAACATGTGGCAACGATCGCGAGAATGTAAGTCAAGTGATGGGTCACTGGACTGGGAGGGGAGAATGTAAACAAACGGGTTTACGAGCGATCGTCGAGTCGAGCAGTCGCGATTCCGGTCGCAGGAACGATAGATAGGTTAAATAATTAGAGAACGAGGTTGAGAGAAGAATTTTGCTTGAGATTATAAATAGAGAACTTTCGGCGCCAGCAGCTCTTTTTCGTACTAAGTTGGGTTGCTGAAAGGACATTTTTTAATTTGGAACAAGAGTGAATAAAGTTGCAAATAATTGTAAAAGCAAACCCAACAACTGTTAAAGTGATTCAATATGACTGAATGCAAACCGATTTCAACCCCCATGGAAAACCGATTGAAGTTAAGTAAAGGTAAAGAAACAGAGATAACATCCAAACCATATCGTGAGCTCATCGGATGTCTTACTTATGCGTCAGTAACGACTAGGCCAGATATCTCAGCAGCAGTAAATTTCTTTAGTCAGTTTCAATCATGTCCCAACGAAGAACATTGGATTCACTTAAAACGAATTTTAAGGTATATAAAGGGTAGTTTGAATGTTAGGATGGTATACAAAGCTGATAAGAAAGAGCCAATATTGCAAATGTATTGTGATGCAGACTGGGCAAACGATGTTTCCGATCGCCGTTCAATATCAGGATTTATCGTTAAGTTTTTCGGAAACACTGTTGGTTGGTCAACAAGAAAGCAGCAAAGCGTAGCATTGTCATCAACAGAAGCGGAATTGAATCCCAAGGAGCAATATCTGTCAAAAACATAGGCGAGGGCGAGTAGAAGGAAAATCCCCGCCGCAAGCGGACTGTCAATGTATGAATGTGTGCATGGACGACGACGATCTACAGTGTAGACGAACTCACCACATGACGAACATAACTCGAGACGCCATTTTTCTGCTGCAACGCTAGCTAGAAGACGCACTGATATTTTAAAACAAAACAAATTCGTGTGCAATTTAGTTTCGAGTGTCTTTTTTTCGTGTGCAATTTAGTTTCGAGTGCCTTTTTTTCATGTGCAATTTAGTTTCGAGTGCCTTTTTTTTCGTGTTTTCGCTGGTCGAAGCCGAACGCCTTTCAACTACTGCTGCTGCAGGAAAAGGCACCACCCGGATAGCCTTTCCAGGCACCCTACCGCTAACTGGAGGAGCAGGAACCACCCGGATAGCCTTTTCAGGCACCCCATCGCTGGCTGAATCCGGACGCATCCCAACAACAGATACTGGAGGAGCAGGAACCACCCGGATAGCCTTTCCAAGCACCCCACTACTGCTGGAGCATCTATCCGGATAACTTTTCTGGCTCGCTGCCGATGGCTGAAGGCGGACGCTTTTCACCTGCTACAGGCTGGCTCGCCGAAAAAACTTTAGCTTTGTGCGGAGACGGGTGAAACATTTTTAGCTGTAAAACACTGTAAGTTGTAAAGTAATAGTTTCAATTCATTCATTTTTTATTAGTTTTAAGTTTATTTGAATTAAAAATGTGAACGGATACATACCGAAATAAAAACTGAACCAAAACAAAACGTGCGTTTGACAAATATGAAATAAATTACCAACACAACAAAAGTAAATTGCTCTGTCCCGTTTGTGTGCGTGAAGCAGCGAGTGCACATGTGTGCGTGCAGCCATCGGCTTGGTTTGACGGTCTTTCGTGCTTCCGATAGACCCGATTGCGGACTGCCACTGAAATTTGACAGATTTTGCTGGTTGAGATGCCTTATGCACAGCAGCATGTCACACTGTTTGGGTGTTACGTTTGTTGGAAGATCTGTGGTTACCCATAACTGAACCAATACCTATGTATGAGGATAACCAGTCAACTATTTGTGTAGCAGAGAATTCTAAAGATGTAAAGCGGCTTAAGCATGTTGACACGAAATATCATTTTGTTAGAGAGTTAGTACAACAAAAGCGAATAGAAATATTGTACAAGCCGTCGTCCATGCAACAAGCCGATATTATGACAAAGGGTTTAACGCCAAACATCTTCAAAGGTTATGGTTTAAGAAGTGCAAAAGTACGACTTGTTTATTAAGTTCGTACTTCTGGGAAACTTATTGTTTATCGCAGCAAATGGTTGTTGCAATAATTATTCAGTCTCATTATATTACCGTCTCATTGCTCGTAAATAGTTTTTGACCAAACTTCTGCGCAGCTAGCACATAGTGCATAAGTCGATACAATTGTCAATATGCGTATCAAAACATGTCAATCTGCGCACTAGCATAATAAGTCTCGAAGTGTTGTTGTGCGGAGAAATGCGTTCTGATTTGTTTTAGATATAATCGATGGTGGAAGTAATAATCTAAGTAAATGAAATAAAGATAATAAGAAAGAAGGTACCGCTAGGCCACAACAATCGCCACTACCGCCACCGCTACCATCGAATGTATCATCACAGAGTCCGGGAGGATCGGCTACGCCGTAAGTCCGGCGATACCTCTAGCATCGTAGCGTGCACAGCATCACTTTTGCCGGCTTCAACGTCGTCCACGGCCTCCGCTACGTCGTCCGGGGTAACTTCAGTAATTTCTTCGGTGGCGACGGTAGGAAAAACCACATGGAATGCAACAGTGGTGCCCATGGTGGGAATGGCCACGGCCTCCTCAACGTCGTCGTCGTCATCGTCGTCGTGCTTAGGAGTCGGCTCACTCGGTATTGCCGGTCTGACGGGTTTCTCCGGAGTGCTAGGTTTTAGCATCCTCCTCGCGTTCGCCGCTGGCGAGGTGCCCAGTGCTGCGGCCATGCTATCGGTATTATCCCGTCGGAGCCGTCGCCTTCATCCTACTCATCAAATCATCCCTGTCCGCACTGACGGCTACCGTTAGAGGGAACATCGGTTGCCCGATGGCTGCCGTGGTGGGACCCGCCTTTACACAACTCCGCTACAGTCGTCGTCCTCGTCATATTGTTGTTTGAGCTCGGGCTCCAGCGGTAGCGGCACTGCAAGCACATCGAACAAAAGGCTCTGTATCTAGCAGTACACACTTTTATAAGCTTCATGTGGCAAATCTGTGGACACATAAGAAAGCTTCTCCTGGTGCTGCCGGGCATCACGTGAATCGCAGTGCACTGTCGTTCTTTATCGAACCGTTTATTCACGCCAAGAAGGGTTATTTTATCGGGTTTATCCGTTTCCCTTGGTGGACAAGATTTCATCTCAGATCTCTGGACGGGGTTGCTAACGAAAATGTTCAACGCCAGTCAGCCACATGTCGGCCAAACCGTGGAGGCCCGTCCAGGTGCTGATCTAATGCCCGAACGAGATGGTCCGCCAAATATTCCAGCGGCTTGTCATTCACGTGATTCAGCGCTTTGCGTAAATCTGTGAAGGGAGCTGTGGAAGACAACAATCGTTTACATTCATTCCTCCTTACCCCCTTTTGTTCATCTAGAAAACGTCACTGCGCTCTGTATCTGAAGGCGGAAACGGACGTCGATGGAAATGAGATCATCGGGAACGCATCGTGCGTGACACGCTTCATCAAGTCGCTAATCATGATGGAGCACCTTGCCACAACACACATTTGCGACATTTGTTAGAGTTTTTCCGGCTGCTGTACGAGTTTTCGCGTGCACACCGTCAATGCCGACGGTGGGCACTACTACAGCTTCATCAAGGAGCGCAACGAGGACGGCGGATTGATTCTTAAGTGAGATGAAAATGACAGGTATAGTCCACGCGTGTCTAGATTTCGTTGGATAATTTTCATGTTAACCCCAGCATTACCTAGTTGCTGCCAGAGTAAACATGGAAAACGAACACGTTTGTTGGTGGCATAAGATAGATCTTGTTTCCCGGATAGGGGTTACAATGGTAGCAACTGATCCCGCTAGATTACCTATCGTACCTACATATCGTACAGATCGAAATGGACATTTCGAGACGAACTACGTAAGTGGGTCGGCGTTGGGAAAACGATCTTCTACCGTACTCCGTCTGATATCCCATCGCGTCATTCAGGCTAAAGCTGTTTGCAGCAATTGGGGCCATACGTTTAGTCGCTCTGGTCTCTATTGCCGCTAGGCTACGTTTACGAATCTCGATGCGTTGTGTTATGTGACGCCTATTTCAAGGTAGACACTTACAAACAGGCAGATCTGGATGAGCGCCATCATCAGCAACGTCGGCAAATAATTTTCGTAGAGGAACAAAGTGAGTATCACATTCCAGTCAAACGTCTTATTTAGTCGTTGTAGTTTGCGAAAATAATTAATGTTTTAATTGTAGCAGAGAATATGACAACATGTAGATCGAATCAACCATCGGCAACACAAACTCAATCGCGTCCGATGGATCGAACTGGTAAGCTTTGCACGAATCGAAAGAGCCATGCCTTCGTCGATATTACAGAAGTATAGAACTGATTTTATCTATTCAATTTTATAGCAGATGAAGACAACATACCACAGCGTTCGAGGTAATCATCGGCAACACAAATACAATCATTTCCAATCCCCAGTATTCCTCCCGTATGTCCGCGACGAAGATCAAAAAATGTGATCGAACGAAATGTTAAACTTTGTTTAAATCGAAAATGCGCATGTCCCCGGCGAAATAGCAGTAACATTTTACCTGTTTCTTTTTGGTCGTCTCGACTACTGTGTTGGGTCGGTGATGTGTTATACGGAATAGGTAGAATCGGAATAGAGCCCTACAATACAGTACCTATAGTAAATACATCGGTAGCGGCGGAGGCATCTGATCCGGTAGTTACCCACATGAGTGATCGCATGACGAAAGCGTGCATTTGTATTATGAAACATAGTAGTTAAGGAAGATACAATCAAGGGCGGAAACATTGTAAGCATGTTATCAACACGCTTACCACCTGCGTCACAATCGTAACTTACAATGACCAAGCCAAGCGTTTGTCAAAATAAGTGCACCTCTAGGGCCCGAGGCCAGGGTGAAACAAAAGTAGGACGTTTTGCATGCAACTTCGCCTAGCGGGCTACTGATAGATTCTGACGCATCCATCCAGTGACCAAAGTGAACGATCCGACTATGTGTGATTTGTATATGATGTTCGTTGAGAATATGAAATTGCACCTAGAGTACGATTAGGTATTGGAAGCCTCGACCATACCCCGAACCATTGCGACGGTGGTTGAAAAGGTTTTTTCAGCGACGAAAGATGATCAAACAAATGCAGCTACTCCGCTGATGATAGGCACAGCAACAGCACGTAGCCGAAGACGTTTCCAACACCAACGATACCCATGCGGCCGAAGATGGTGCCTGTACTGGAGTCGGTAATTTGTCCGAGGTGAAACATTTACGTTTTACGTTTTAGATAAGCAACAAGGATGAGGTCAACGTGATAACTAAAAGTCTCAACCAGCTCCTCCTATTGGTAAATATAGGGGGAAAAAAGTTGAAAGAAGGAGTAAAATGGTTTAACTGCAGTTGTACGTAAGCCAAAGGTAACCCAAAAGAGGAAAGTTTAGCAAAAAAAAAATAGAATATTCCATCGCATACAGATTTCCTGTCGTGCTAATCCGTGTAAATTGATTTAATTTAATTCCGTTAAACTTCACATCCTTTTTTCAGGCAGTCTAAGCTTCCGGGTCGCATTCGTGCCTATTATCTGCCGCCAAAACCTACAGTATGAAGTTCGTAATCATTCGGTGGAGTCATACCTTTTTAACTGATGAGCTGTTTTTAACAGCACCTTTAACATAAACCTACGATACGATAATACGATACAAACATTCTCGCTCGTGGCGAAGCTTATAAATAAAAATGAATGTAATTATGTTTGTATGCATATATAAATTATAATTTTTATTGTGACATTAGGGTTTTTAAAAAACTTAGCTACTACGAACCTAAAGTAAGGCCGTCCTAACTAGTCCCTGTCTGATTTCTAACTGACTTAAACTGTCGCGTTCGCGCTGGCCGTTGGTTGCATTCTCAAGACTGCTGATGTTGCGGGAACCGTGGAGATATTCGGTTTCTTTACTGACGTCGTGAGAGCCGTGGACACTGCTGACGCTGGAAGAATTGTAGAATCGTCTGATGTTGGGAAAACTGATCTCTTGCCGTGGCTTGTCGTTGATGCATCGTTAACTACTCCATCCCCAAAGGAAGCGCGTCCCGAGCTTCGTTGTCGGAATGCCTTGATTATCAGAATGATGGCGATACAAATGATTATGGAGATTGCCGCTATGGAGGTGTGTTGATGGATTCTGATCGATTTTAGTTTTTCGCGAGTTTCTACGTGCATTTCGTGCACTTGCGATATGTTTATGTTTATGTTTATGTTTATGTTTATGTGCTGTGCATGTGCTGCTCATTACAGTGCTTTCTTGTGTTGTTTTGACGATAAGTGTGAAGTTACCGCCCTTTGGCTGACGGCCTCCGTTCCTAGAATTAGAGTTAATACCTACCCTGCTAACATTCTCTCCATACTGGATACCCACCAAATGAGTTATTGAGTTCCGGGTCGATGAATGGGTCGATGACTGGGTCGAGAATGCCCGCTTCATCGACTTTGTGAGTTACGTAACTCATATTCAAAAAAGAGATACGCTGCCATCCGAAAAAAAAATCGGCGAGACGAAAATTTAAAAAGCTAAGTGGTGTGCGGCTTCGGCTTCGCACACTGTTACTACTACTTCTTCAGTGTGCGCCTTCGGCTTCGCGCACTGTGACTACTACTACTTCTACTACCATCGACCCCGCCCACCGTTCGTGGTAGACGACTTCTACCCACTATTACTCCCCGGTGTCCAGTCCACATGCCAGTCTGTCGTCAGTCGATCGTCGCTGCTCAAGGAGGAAGGTTACAGTCCACCATCCACCATCGTCAGTCGATCGCCAACATTGCTTGGCGGAAGGCAGAAACTCTATTGAACAGAGGATTCTAGCTTTCCAACCAAGAATTGATCCCGGACTTTTTAGATTGTGCTGAGACACGATATATTAAACACTATCGGACTTGGCACAAAATATGGGCTTAAATACGCACGGCGTTCTGTATGCTTCAGAACAACTACTCCCCCTCCTCACCCTCCCATTGTCTTCGATTCTGCCTCTTCCTTCCATACGATTCCGCTTCGCCGCTGCACCAGCGGGTTGTTCTAAATATACATTTTGCCGCCGACTGGAGGGGGAAAGCCATACGGCGTGCGGTCGCCAAAGCGTAGCAAAAACATGCTCGGTCGTACCGTGCCGTCTGTGTGCGCGAAAGTGTACGGCACGCATATTGGATTCTGATGTGGCATCTGCACTGCCGGTAGAAGTCTGGTAAATTCTTGCGTATGCGTGTGGTGAAGCGTATGTAAAACACGGAAGTGTGGTTTAGTATTGTTGCATTATGCGACGCACAGCTGTTGCTGGACGATGCGGAATCTTTTTTCTTAGCTGATTTATTTTTCAAACAAATGACAAAGCGCGCGCTTATAATGTTTTTCCGTGATTTATTTAATTGGTTTATTAACATGATCAGCATGAAAAATGATTACTCATGTAAAAATATGTATGAATAAGCACTATTCAAGACGGAACAGAAGCTGGCGCAGCAACAATACTTGAATCCAATCTAATGATGATTATTTTACCGTCGAATTGATTTCAATTTTCAAGCATGTCGAAACGTCGCGAACCAATGCTTGCTTACTTAGCATCCATTGAGATCGTTTTCTATACAAACATATTTAATGTAAGTGCGCGCAGATTGCAACGCATTTTTTAATGCAAATAAAACCGGTTAGAAAAGTTCGTTGACTAACATAGAACAATTTTTTTGTTTGATAAAATTTGATTTGATTCTACAATATGGCAACTATACATCTACGTAGTTTGGTGGTTTACCTCACCTAATTTACCTAATCAAATTAATCCGTAAAGCCCACATCATCTTGCCGGGGTTATCCGTTGGATCACAATGTGTTATATAGACACTGGCCGCGGTAAAAGAAGTACAACCTTCAATTTTAATGAATTCTTAATCGTATTTGGCTTGCTTTGAACAAAACCCAACAGTTCTAACTCACTGCTATCACCCATAACCGAGATTAGACGAAGTTCATTTCTTCGGGTAAGTAGGTGCATGTACTGGCTGACGATTCGACCTGTGACAGTATTTTACACGCATAATAGCATCAAAGCGCTTATTCATTTTAGAATGATCTTCTTATCGTTTGAGGTTTTTTTCCAGTCAAGTGCAAAATGAGTTAACAACAATTAACTTAACAATTATCAAAAATGCCATTTAAATGAAAAACCAAGCATTTTCAATATTAAAGTTCAAAAAAGAAATAATCGCTTTGTTTCGCACAAAGCTATCATGCTTAAATAAAATAGTGTCACTGGTTGAAACGTCACTAAAAAATACACCTTCCTACCCAAAAATAAGAACCGGTTCCAATCTTGGTTTTAATAAAGTAAAATGAGCAAGTACTATCCCGTTCCGGTTTTACACAGTTATAAGTGTTACTCGTAACGGTTGATATTACCTACCGGGAAAGTACATTCCCAACGTAAAATTAGCTTTAAATAACATTTGCTCGCTCACCTTTGGCCCATGTACTGTAATAAGTAAACAAATGACAATCTTGCACCACCATGCGGAGGACACCTTTCGAAATATTTTTGGAAAAATTAATTACAGAGATTTTGCGCACGAGGGCGGCATTCGCATCTTAAGGCCTTTCGGAAGATAAAAGTTTCTTTGCGCACAACATATATTATAAACAAAATTTAACCCTTACGGATTCCAGTGCGCATGCCAAACATTGCGCGCCTCAACAATCGTACGGGTCGGAGAATTTTCACAATTCTTCAATTACTTCAACAATCGTACGGGTTGGAAATGTTCGCTATTCACCAACCACTTACAATCTGTTCAATGCAACTTTTAATGGGATGAAGTTTATCATAATGGTTTTGTAGCCAAGCATGTCAGACTTTTACTGCTAACATTGGCGTTTTCCGATCCTGAAAATTTTTGGTATGCGGGAATCTGCAGAAAATTCAAGACAATATCATGTGCAATAGAGGTTTCCATTTGCTTAAAAACTTTCATTAATAAATTGCAGCTGCAAAATGTGGCACCGCGTGGTTTGATAACGCCAAATGCAGAAGACAGCGAAAGGAACGGTGATCAGCTGGTTCGGCGCGTTGCCTTCACTTCGCTGGACCGAACGCCACAAGCGTTTTGCGTAGTATAGGTGCACAGGCGCTTACTGCTTTGGCAAAGGTGTGTGCGTCAGATTATTCTGACTGAAGAACGAAAGTGGGCAAGATAGCGAAAATTGGGTGACGGCTGGCCGTCGTGGGTCAGACTGCGACGGGTAAAATGAAATGGAAAATCAGTCGATCTGCGAAAGAGTTGCCGTGTGAATTGATAGGCGTGAGGGGCGCCATGAAATTTGCGAGGAGGGGGAGACCCACGAAAAGATACCCACAGCGAAGCGATCGAGTACCATCGGCGGGTGAAATAAAATAGTGTGCGGGTCACTACCACAGGTATCCAAATTCTGCAGGCAAAACTGCCTGGCACAAACTCGACGACGGTAGATTTTGGGTTACCGGCTACCCAACGCCAAGTCGAATGGAGTGATTTGGCCTCGGATTGAGTGAATCTGAGTTGTTTTCTCACCATTTGTATGGAGAAATGCCCGTAGGGTACTGTCACCTTGTCAGAAATGGCTTCCTTATCGTGGCCAAACACGATTCTATCCTGTCGATGGCGGATAATTGTCAGCGGACGGCTCTTCCCAGGACGGACGACTCGAAGAAAACACGGACACGATGTTGTTCCTTTGAGTGTAGCGAACAGATCACACTTGGTTTATTACAACCAAGTAATATTTATAACTAAATTAATCTAGGTTAGTTTCTGCCGCCCTCTCCCTACAGCCTGACCATTCCCTCGCCTCTGCTGTCGCTGTGCCGTTCTCGCATTGATCGATGCTTCGTTGTCAGGCGCCTTTTCCCCGGGCCGATTCACGATTGATCTCGTTCACTCCTGTTGGTTTGCGACACTTGTTTTCGTAACTCGCTTTCGATCGTGATCGCTTTTCGGTCATTAGCTTTGTCGGGTGCGCGTTCGATTGTTTTTCCTCCTGAGCGGATATTTACGATTTAAGTCCAAACTGTTCTCATTTTCAATCATCGATGATATCGAACGATCGTGTTGCACGGTGAGTTGGTCAGCTTGGCGTAGAAGTAGGTCAGTTTCGGTGGCTCATTCACGGGGTGGCACATTCTGCTGACAGTGTTCAAATACGTTGGTGTGCGCCCCAGTGGTCATAAGCGATCGTCGGATTGTGGCTGCAATCGTATCGGTGCTCGTCCGGTTGCCGCTATTTAGGGGTTAATGTTAAGCGTTGGCGATTCGGTGAGTCGGCGGCGACTTAGGCGTTTCGGTTGGGTTTCGGTCAGCTGGTAGGAAGACTGGGAACGGCAGGTCACTGCATGCCCCCCCACTACTTGAGCTCTAGATCCGTCTTGAAGAGGCGAATCTGGAGCTGGTTAGTACGCTGGTAATAATGGAGCGTTGTACCGTTCTCGCGATGAACCTGGGGTACCTTTCTCTGCTTTGATTCGATGCTAGTTGTCATCTGCTGCATCGGGGTCATCCTTCAAGCTGCCTGTAGTTTGGTCTTCCTTTCTATCGTTGTTGCGGTCGCCTTCATCATCGCACATCGTCTGTCGTCGCTGCTCTCGTCCTTGCCCAGGCCTTAGGCTGACGTTAGCGTTGTCGTGTCGTCTTGTAGTATCCCTCATTGAAGCGTTATGGGATGGTCGTCGTTGGGCTTTCGGCTGATCCTGCCCTTGTGGCTGCTGCTGAAAATCGTCGGTGGATGCTGCGGCGTTGTCGCTGAGGTACCCCTGGCTCTGTTCGTCGCTGTTCTAATTCTAATGAGCGCTCTTAATATTATTCATGGAGCTTTCTCCGTTGGTTAGTGTTCCCATAGTTAGTATTATTTTCCCTAACGTAATTTTCTGACTGTAGGAGCAACCGTTGCTCTTTCTTTTCTTAGTTAGCAGTAACAACTTTCCTTCATAAAAGTGGGTGTCTATTGGTTTGCCCACACCATTAATACAATTCCTATGCCCGTCGGCATCTTCGCTTTCCTTTCAGCGGCAGTTTCTCATCTGAGGGTGTCTTCTGGTTTTCCCTATCAGTGTTCCTAATGATCTAAGCCCTGTGGCTCTTTGCTTCATGGTGTACTTCGTTAGAGCGGGGCTTGAACCCGGTTAGCTGGCTTGAGTTTCTCTTACTGCCTTATACCATGTCCCTAACAGTGCATACATATGCATTGAGCATCTTTGCTCCTTCGCTATTCGAGGCGGAATTTTCCTATAGGTGGGTGTCTCGGTTTTCCCCCTAGTTAAATACCTTATGATCACCTTTTCGATCCTATGGGGGTACTTCCTATTGCACGAAATGGGACCGGTTATGACGCTGTCGCGTTCAAATTCTACATCCGACAAGACGTGTTTCTCAATACGACCATCTTCCCTAGTTCTACTAATGGCTTTGAAGAGTATTGGGTCCCTAACTGTGCAACGCGTTTGCATCCTATTTTGATTAATACATGTTTCCTTTCAATTTCATTTATTATACTTTTCTTTGCGGCATTTTTCCTCGCGGTATCCTATCTTTCATCATACCTTCTCTTCTGACCGTCATCGTAACGAACGGGCGAATAGCTACTGGGAATTGAACCCAGCCCTAGGTCAATCTATGGTCCTAGGAATCCGAGGAATACAAGTATTCACACGGCCACAACACATCCCTCGTCGTCTACTACGTAATCCGTGTTCTACGTTTTTTTCGTGTTCTTTTCTTCAAATTTATTTTCATAATCTTGCCTTTTTGCTTAGCCTTGTTACATTCACAATATCTTCTCAAGGAATATTTGGATACATATTTTTAACCGCGGCGTACATTCATTTTAATTTCTTTCAGTATATTCATTTTTACGCTTGCGTACAGTTTCTTTTTTACTCATTATTTCTTTATTACGTACATGTTTCTTTCCATTGTAACGTTTCGTGGTAATCATCTGATTATTTAAAATCCTTTCCATACTTTATGAACATCTAATTTTCCGTGATTCTCTATTCGTAGTACCTTTTCAATCGATTGTTGTGTATCCTTTCTAACCTGTTTCCGTTTTTGATAACCGACGTCTGATTGCTCGGCACATCTATCACTACGTACGGACCTCTCCATGTACTCTGCAATTTCTGTCCTACTCCCATGGGGTTTGCTTGGACAAGCACTTTATCTCCCCACATTGGCTGCCAAGGTGCCGTACCTTTATCATATATCTCCTTACGTTTTTCTTTGGACATTACCAAATTTTCCCAAGCTACTTCATGTATGTGTTTGAGCAGTTTCCTCATTTCCAGTGCGTAATCGTGGTAATTTTCTTCGGCCAACGTGCCCTTGTATATGGATGCCGGAATCCGTGGCTCTCTTCCATACATTAACTCGAACGGTGTGTATCCCGTTGACGAGTTTACTGTCGTATTGTATTCGAAACAGAAATACGGCAGATGCTGATCCCAAATTCGCGGATCTCCTCCCACTTACTTGTCTCAGGTAAATTTTCAATTCCCTGTTAGCTCTTTCCACCAGGTTTGCCTGTGGATGGTACGCGCTCGTGTTGATTTTCTTAATTTTTAAAATCTTGCACACGCTCTTCATTACCTGCCCCATAAAATTCGTGCCCTGATCCGTGACTAATTCTTCTGGCACTCCGAATTTACAAATAACATTTTCTACAAATGTTTTCGCTACCGTGACGGCTTCTTGATTCTCCATAGAGGCCACTATTAAATATCGCGTCAAATCGTCTTGTATTACCAGGCCATATTTGTTTCCCTGGTTTGTTTCCGGCAAGACTACGATATCCATGAACAATTTTTCGAATGGTTCAGATGCGGTTGTTGTGAGTTTCATAGGGATCCGGTTGTACTTGCAGATTTTATTCTTCTGGCAAGAGTCGCAATTGCGCACATAATCCTCTATGTCTCGTCTCATGTTCTGCCAATGATAAAATTGCAGCGATCCTTTTCCGCATGCGTTTTGTTCCTACATGCCCCCCTAGTGGTGCGTCATGGAATTCCCTCAATAATCCCGGCACTTCTTCTTTCGTGACCTCAATGCGCTCGGAGTTGGCATTGTACATGGTGATTTTTCTCCCATGTCGCTCCCCCAAAAACTGGATCATTTCCATTATCTCGAACTGTCTAATCTTGCGAAACGAGATTACTTGAACGTCCAGAATGGGCTCATTCTGTTCGAGTTTACTGCATTCCTTCATGCACTTGTACAATCTTGCGAAAAACATTCTTGCGTTTACCACTGAGTTGCTTTTTCCTTCCATTATTATTCCTACGATTTTCTCGTTAGGAAGGAATACCACATTGTCTTGGGTGTAATCTTTCAACCCGTGTGGTAGCTCACACAATTTGCTGATATCGCTATACGCAGATCGACTATTTACAATCGCGATCTTTATCGCCCCTGCCTTGACCTCTAGCGTTTTCTGAAACGCGATCTTTCGGACATCAATGCTCCGTTTTTCCTGATTCTGTTTGAATTCTTCATACATGTTCTGGATGTCATCGTCATCTTCTTCTTCTTCCCTTAAGCATGCAGGGTCCAGATTCATTAGATCTGAAGCAAAATCTTTCGTTCCCAAATCATTTTCTAACCGCCCCATTTTTTTCGGTCCATCCGTTTTCTTTGGCGCATCGGCCTGACCCAGTTTGTCCGTGCCTCCTACGTCCGCATGTGTTGTTTTCATCGGCGCAACGCCAATGTTGTCCAGCAATTTTTGCTGACGCCGTGTTGTTACAGCGATACGCTGAGGGTGCTTGGTTGTCGGCTGCTCGGTGACTTCCCGCTCCACGTCGTTGGAGGGTTCCAACCGGGACAAAAAATCTGCCACCACGTTCTCTTTCCCCTGCTTGTATCGGATTTCGCATTCAATACCTTGCATGCGCAACCTAAGTCGCGTCAAAGTTGGGGACGTCTCTTTCAACCGCCAAATCGAAACCAATGGTCGATGATCGGTATACACGATGAATTTCTGGCCATAGACATAATGCCTGAAGTAACTATATGCCCAAACAATGGCAAGTAATTCCTTCTCGATTGTGTGATATCGTTCTTCAGCCCCTACCAATGCCCTGCTGGCGTAGGCTATCGGCTGATCGATGGTTTTCTCGTTGGAAAGTACCACACCGAATGCATACTTGCTGGCGTCCGTTGTGAGCACGAAAGTGTCGTTATAATTTGGCCTTACCAGCAGTGGTGCACTCACAAGAGCCGTCCTCAATTGTTGGAAGGCCGCGTCACATGCTGGTGACCAGTCGAACTTGACACCCTTCTTCAGTAGGTCATTCATGGGTTTGCGCGTCGTCACGATGTTAGGAATGAATTTCCCGTAAAAATTTACCATACCCAAGAACGATCGCACCCCTTTAACGGTATTGGGTGGTTTCAAGTTCTCTATGGCGCTTACGGCACTTTTCAAGGGCCGTACGCCTTGTTTGTCAATGAGGTGTCCCAGGTATTGGATTTCCTCCTTCAAAATCTGGCATTTCTTTGGTTCGAGTTTCAATAAATGTTTTCGAAGACCAACCAGTACCTTGCGGAAATGTTCGTTGTGTTCCGCTATGGTACGACCGTATATCACGATGTCGTCCAAATACACAACTGCTCTCACTCCTTCAATCTCGTATAAAACGCTGTTCATCAGTCTCTGAAATGTAGACGGACTGTTCTTCAATCCCATTGGCATGCGGGTGTACTCATAATGCCCGTTCGGCGTAGAAAAGGCCGTTTTCGGTGCATCCCTCGGATGTATGGGAACTTGGTAGAATCCCGATTTTAAATCCAAGGTGGAAAAATATTTGCTATCCCCTAATGTGTCCAAAATTTCATTAATTAGGGGTATCGGAAACACAAAGGGTTTTCTAACTAGATTGAGCTCGCGATAGTCCACCACGATGCGATACCGTCGAGTACCATCGGCATCGGGTTTCTTGGGTATGCACAACACTGGTGCATTCCAAGCGCTCTTACTCGGTCTTACGATTCCCTGCTTCAGCATTTCGTCAATCTGTTCCTTCAAATGAGGCTTCGTTGCCTCCGGATATCTATACTGGCGCTTGTTAATGGGCACATTTGTTGTGGTTTCGATTTCATGTACGGCTGCATTGGTACACGGAAAGTTATCTCCTTCCAAAAAGAATACGTCGCTAAATTGACGCACCAGGTTCCCGATTTCTTCTCCTGCGGGTTGGATTTTTATTATCTCCAACAGCGTTTTGTCACGCTCCGTCCCACGTATCGGTTGCAGATTCCTATATTCTACTAGATCATAATCTATTTCCTCGTCCAGGTCCAATCCATCGTGGAGGAATATTTGCTGTTCCTGACTCTTTTGTTCCTCTTGGAAATGCACTTGTCTCATTTCCATCTCTATCTTATTCTTCTTCTGACCTTTAACCGGGGTGATAATTGCGTTCTTCTTTACCTTCTTTGTTAAGGTCTGTTGTGCATGACTACTGTCTGAAAATTCCACCCGTCCTCCCTTGAGGCTCAGTTCCGCAATATGTTCGCGGATAAAATTTACACCTAAAAGACCCGGAGGACCCGTTAACTCCGTGATCACGTAAAACCTCGTCGGGATTACTTTTCCTCCGACGATCAACTCGATCGTGCATTTGCCTACGACCGTTAATTTTGCCCCTGTTATTCCTACTAGGGCCGTTTGCTCGGAAATATCTAACTGTTTTATCCCTATTCTCTGGGCTTCTTTGTAATCGAGCAGATTCACTACTGCTCCTGTATCGAGTAAAAATTCGGTAGTGTTCGATGGACTACCTATCGTGGTCAGGGTAACATAAATGAGACCGTTCTCTAACGACCTTAGTGCGTGGGAAACCCGTGTTTCCTTTTTTTCCTGTTCCCTCATATTTTTATCCTCTGTTTTTGCGATAGCTATCTTTTTATGCTGCGTCAGTTCTGTGCTGTGGCGATTTTTCCGTACCTGGCCTAAATATTTTGATTTCCCTAAATTTTCCAAACTATCGCGCAGGTTGGGGAATCGGGGCGGGTCATTCGATCCCCCGGTTAATAGTTTTTTGAACCGAAACTGCGGTTCCCTTGATTTCCCTGGTTTCCTTGCCTTTTCGGCCAATTGTTCGACCCCTGATTTTGGGAGTATCCGAACCCTGAATTTCCTCTCGGCTGGCTTTGCTGCGGTCGGTATCGGTTATCGGGTTGCGAGGGACTATTTCCCGGTCCTCTCTGCCCGTTCCTAGGCGCTCTTGAAAACTGCCTGGCGGCTGACCCTTGGTTGCTTGAATAGTTCCGTTGATTTCCGTCGTCCCATCCGACGTTACGGTAATAATTCTGATCGTGCTGCGGCCAATCGGTTCTAAAAGGCGGTGGCGGGTTCGGATGCCGATGATCCGGCCAGTATGGCAAATCCATGTCATCGTACGGCCCTTCTCCGTGCCAACCGTTGTTTCCTCCGCTCCCTTGGCCGAACCAGTGTTCACCGTCATAGTTTCCGTAGCGTGGCGGCAGAGCTTGACCAGCGCGCAAGCGTCTTGTGGCCTCGGTTACCCGATCAGCGTTATCGTGCACCTGCTCCAGGTGCTCCAAGAGTGGCTCAAGTTCCATGGTGTTTAGCATTAGTGCTAACACCCTCAGGTTTGGATCATTCAATCCTGTTACAAAATGATGTTTGATATGCCTGCTGGCATAATCTATCAACCCCTCATTGTCGCTAGCGTGCGTTTTCACGAGCTCTACTATATGTCTTGCTCTATCCGCATATCTCCTAAACGTCTCATTCGGCCTTTGCGCCAGTGTTTCGGTTCGGTGGAAAATGCTTTCTACACTACAATTTTCCCCAAACTCCTTTCGCAACACCTCTTTCATTTCCTCCCAGCTCTTTGCTCTGATGCGCTGGTAGTGGCTTACTGCATCACCTTTCAATTTAGCAAGAACTATGTCCAATAGTTCTTCTTCGTTTACCATTTCTCGCCTGGCGACGCGATCGACCTGGCGCACAAACAATCCTAACTCTTCGACCCCTCCACGGTACTCGGGAATAAGAGCCATGGCATTCTCTATCGAATACTCCTTCGTTTCCGTCATTTTCATTTCAATAAAAGTTTCGTCGAGCGAACAGATGTCTCGGACAAAATCTTTCTTCACTTTTAGTAGATTTTTAGGGATAGTACTTTGTCGGCTAGTTGCCGCGGGGGTTTGTTCCAGGTGCGAGGCGTTGCTGTCAACACTAGCTGGGGTAAATCTAAGCTCGGGTGCAATAGTGCCGTCGGAAAGGCAAACCTCCCTAGAAATTGTCGGCCCTTCACTTCCGTTTTCTTGGCTCTTTCCGACGTTGCTGCGTAGTTGTCTATCCGTCATTTGAGTTTTCACTACGCTTTTGCACACGGCTTCTTTCCGAATTTCCGTGCACGATAAAAATGAAACTAAATTTCTCTCGTGCCTTCAAACAAAAACTTGAGGTCTCAAAAAAAAAAAAAAAAATTACCTGACGCACACAAAAATGTATTTAAAATTAAACTGTGCTCTTACCACAGGGTGAGTTCTGCCACTTTCATCTCGAAGGATTCCGTTTTCCCGCGTAACCGTCCTTCTCGTTCTCTTAAAGGGGTGCTCTGCTGGTCCGCTGATGCTCCGCTGCTGTTCCGCTGCTGTTCCGCTGCTGCTCCGCTGATGTAACGATGAATGTCTCTTTGATGCACAATTCGCCACGCTTCACAACACTGCACTACTTTCACTATACTGCACTACTTCACTTCACTATTGCACTGCTTCACAACCCACCGGGTTGCTATCGTTGTACAAGGGATGTCTTATCCCACCGCTGTCACCAGATGAAGTTACCGCCCTTTGGCTGACGGCCTCCGTTCATAGAATTAGAGTTAATACCTACTGTCACCTTGTCAGAAATGGCTTCCTTATCGTGGCCAAACACGATTCTATCCTGTCGATGGCGGATAATTGTCAGCGGACGGCTCTTCCCAGGACGGACGACTCGAAGAAAACACGGACACGATGTTGTTCCTTTGAGTGTAGCGAACAGATCACACTTGGTTTATTACAACCAAGTAATATTTATAACTAAATTAATCTAGGTTAGTTTCTGCCGCCCTCTCCCTACAGCCTGACCATTCCCTCGCCTCTGCTGTCGCTGTGCCGTTCTCGCATTGATCGATGCTTCGTTGTCAGGCGCCTTTTCCCCGGGCCGATTCACGATTGATCTCGTTCACTCCTGTTGGTTTGCGACACTTGTTTTCGTAACTCGCTTTCGATCGTGATCGCTTTTCGGTCATTAGCTTTGTCGGGTGCGCGTTCGATTGTTTTTCCTCCTGAGCGGATATTTACGATTTAAGTCCAAACTGTTCTCATTTTCAATCATCGATGATATCGAACGATCGTGTTGCACGGTGAGTTGGTCAGCTTGGCGTAGAAGTAGGTCAGTTTCGGTGGCTCATTCACGGGGTGGCACATTCTGCTGACAGTGTTCAAATACATTGGTGTGCGCCCCAGTGGTCATAAGCGATCGTCGGATTGTGGCTGCAATCGTATCGGTGCTCGTCCGGTTGCCGCTATTTAGGGGTTAATGTTAAGCGTTGGCGATTCGGTGAGTCGGCGGCGACTTAGGCGTTTCGGTTGGGTTTCGGTCAGCTGGTAGGAAGACTGGGAACGGCAGGTCACTGCAAGTGTTTCATGTGTTAATATTTTGTATTCTGTAACTTGGGAGGTTTCTATATACGGGCATTTTCCATGTTTTCCTCGCACTATGGGTGCAATACATAATCCATCGGTTATGTTTACTAGATAGTTCTTTTTGTAAATATGCGGCCTTGTGTTGCTGTTTTCTCTTTCTTCTGTTCGATTGGCTTATGTCTCATTCAGGTGCGTTAAAATGACGTGGTATTGGATGTCAATCGATTTGTTCCCTATTGGCAATTCCTCGATAATCATTCTTTTGTATACTGTGGGTGTTAAGTTTGGAATATCGATGCTGATCACTAGATGGGCTCCATGGTAGAATGCTGTTGTCGATAGATATGCGAACACGTCTTCTAGATGATCTATTCTAACATTTGATTGTTTTAATTGTTGTGAGATTAATTCTAGCTCTCTAATACTTAGTAGATCTCTGCTAACTATATTTAGTTCCGCGAAACTTATAGCGGTTTCTACCATATTTAATGTTCTTAACATAATATCTAATTGGAAAAGAATAGAAATTTTGGTGTTCTCTGAGATTGCGTAGCCTTTTTGTGCTGTTAGCTTTTGAATTGTATTTTCTTGTTTTTGTATGTGTTCTTTAAGGGTTTTAAATTGGTCTAGGAATTCATTATTAATCCTGACTTGCTTATTGTTTTGCTCTATGAGCTTGTTATCTGACTCTTTAATGTTCTTTATACGGGAATTTATCTCTCGCATATCCTCTGCATCTAAGTTTCCTGTGATAACTTTTATGATGCTTCCTAATGTGTCTATGGATCTTTTTGATTTGGGATTTGTCGGAAGAAGGGTCTTGTATCTTTTTATGACATCGTTGAATTTCAAATTTATGAGTTTTGAAAAATCTCCTGCTGAGTTGTTGCTTTTTAAAACTAAGTTTTCTAATATTGTTATTGTATCTCCTAATTCTTTTAAATCTATCGTGTGTATTAATCTATTAAATCCTTCCTGAATTCGTCCTTCACCGGCACTTAGAGTGAGTGCTCCTGGGTTACTGGTTATGTCGTGTATTTGGATAAATTTGGATGTTGAAAACGGGATGATGAGTATGATCATGAATAAGTATTCCATCCTAAAAAGATAAGGAGATGTTAGTTATCGTTGGCTTCAAAGTCTTTTAATATTTTCTTTGTGAACATCTCGTCCAGACCTATCGATAACGACTCTTCCTTTGTCTTCGATAGCTCTAGTCGGATGGTATTTTTCTTTTGTTTTCTTTTTGATGCCTTGGATCTTTTTATAAATTGTTTTTCCAGGTTCTATGATTGGTTGAGCTTCTCTATTTTTGTTGTGATAATTTAAGTTTTTCATCTGGGTTTTTTCGTTTGCCAAAATTATTTCATCATAGAACTTGTTTTTCTCTTCTATTATTTGATCAATATTTAGGGGACGTTCGTCTCCTTCTTTAAGGCCAAAAAATATTTCTCGTGGCTTAAATCCTGTTGAGGAATGAATTGTATTATTGTACAGTGTACAAGCTATTCGAAATATTTCTTTTTTACTTAGGTCTTGGTACTTTGGTTTAATGCATCGGAAAATTTCAGCTATAGTAGAGTGAAATCTTTCGACTAAACCGTTGCTTTCACTGTGGTTTGCTGGTACGAAATGTAGCTGTATGTGTAGGTTGTTCGCCAAACCTCTTATTTCTGCTGATCGTAACGCTGGTTCGTTGTCACTCACGATCAATCCGGGTGTACCGTATGTTGAGAACAATTTCAGTAATGCTCTGCGGATATCTGTAATTGTTCTAGATTTAATTGAGATTAGTGTACCGTATCGTGAAAATTTGTCTATTGCTGAAAGGAAGATACATGGTTGTGATAACAGAATATCAATGTGAATTATTTCAAATGGTTTTGTTGTATTGGGGGTGCGTCCAATACGTATTTTGTATGGGTGCCTGTCGTATTTGTTTATATTGCATGTTTCACAAATTTTAATAAATTGTTGAATTTTGTGTTTCATCTTTGGGAGGTAATATTGTTTTTCTATTTGTTTTTTGTTTTCTTCGATTCCTCTATGAGCTGACTCATGTGTCCTTTCGATTATATGACTTTGTTCTTCAGGCGTTTTCAAGTCAGTGAGAAGTTTTTGCGTGATGACGATTTTGAATGTTCTGCATCTGCTGAAGTAATTTTTGTACACTATTTGAAGGGTGTTTATTATATTTTCTGGGCACATTATACAGTTGGTTCTTCTGGGATCCATGTATTCTTTGAATATTCTTATTATGGCAGGAATACCAAAAACAAGTTTTGTGATTGTTCTTCGAAAAAGTCTTGGAAATATTTGCTCGTAATGGTCTGATTCTTGTGGTCCGACTTTGAGTATGATCTGATTACTGAAGCAATTTAATGGTGCATTTGTTCCGTGCATTTTATGAATTCGGAATCGTCTGTATCTGCTGAGTGTGCACTTATGTTAGATGAAGCACTCTCGTTTGTGTTAAGTTCGTTTTGGATTCGCGAAAGACTATCAGCGACTATATTTTGTTTTCCAGGGCGGTATTTGATTTCATAATCGAATTCGCTCAATGAAAGACGCCAATGGACCAATCTATTGTTTGTGTTTTTTAGATTCAGTCCGTACGTTAGCGGTTTATGGTCGGTATAAAGTGTAAATTTTCGTCCATAAAGATACGGTCGAAAATATTTACAAGCCCACACTACTGCTAGTAGCTCTTTTTCTATTGTGGAATATTTTTCTTCTGATTTATTTAGTGTTCTTGATGCAAATGCTATTTGTTGTGTTTCGGACGGTACACGCTATTTCACAGGGTCACTTTAGTTTCGTTTGCCAATCTAACATATAATATATTTTGCTTAACCACACTGTGAGGAACCTTCCTCGGTCGCAGCCCGAATAAGAGTCCGAGCGATCGTTCACCCGATCGCTCCCGAAAGCCCTAACGGCCTTTTAGGTCTCATATGCTGTCAGTTGCCGGACAGCATTGAGGTGCAGCTACACGTTATCAAACACACATACAACATCTCCCTCTCTTAATTCAGCTGGTACGACTGCAGTCTGCGCGGCGGTCTTCTAACACGAGAAGAGCGGCGAGGTGGGCCGTCCAGCTGGACACGTGCGCGCTGCGGGCGTCTCGGAGGGTTTGGCATAACGTGCTCTTCTAAGACTGGAGAAGGTGGCCTGTCTTCTAAAAATTGCAATTGAGTACTCTGTTCCGGTAAACTACACTCGGATAATAAAATGTCTAGAGGTAATATGCCACAACTGTTCTCCCTGGGCTGGTGATGTACAAAACGTTTACGCAACTGATTAACGTGCTGTCTGCGTACTAGATTTTTCTCTGTTCTAACCTGATACATCACGCTACCGACCCTCTTAGTAATCTCGCCAGGTACCCAATAAAACTTATTACTAACGTATACTTTCGCAAATACTGCATCTCCTACTTTAAAAGCTCTTGCACTCTCATAAGATTCGCTCTCAGACGTTCTTGTCGGCGGTTTTAGAAGATCTAGATCCGTACGAATTGGTCGGTTGTACATTATTTCTGCGGGCGTTTTGTTTCGGTCTAACAACGGGTTTGGTGTGGTGCGGTACGTTAACAAAAATATATCAAGTGCTTCTTCGAGGTTCACATCGGTTACTCTTATTTTCCTTAGAGCTCTCTTAAACGTGTCAACAAACCGCTCAGCCTGTCCATTGCTCTGCGGATGATATGGTGCGGTGGTTATATGTGCTATGCCGAAACGCTTACAAAAATCTTCAAAGTGCTCTCCAACAAATTGTGGGCCATTATCGCTTACGAGGGTAATAGGCGATCCATGTCTTGCAAATATCCCTCGCAGTATAGCTATCGTTGCATGTGCGGATGTAGAGGCGGTTTTCACTATCTCTGGCCATTTAGAGAACGCATCAACAATCACGAGGAAATATACTCCATCTAAAGGCCCAGCATAATCAATATGCACTCTATTCCACGGACCTAGCGGTTTGGGCCAAGCTGATGATTCCACCTTGGGAGGCGATTTGGATGCAGACTGACACGACACACAGGTAGCAACGGCTTCGACGATGTCTTCGTCCATATTCGGCCAATACACATAACTACGCGCTATCGCCCTCATGCGTACAATTCCAGGATGCCCTTTGTGCAGCTGGGCTAAACATCGTTTTTGCAGGATTCTCGGTATCACTACCCTTTCACCAAAAAGAATGCACCCTTTTACGTTGCTCAAGCATTCTCTCCTGCTGTAGAAACTAGCAAGTTCCGACCCATACTGCACAGCTTTCGGCCATCCATTTACAATGTACTTTCCCACGTTGCGCAGCGAAACATCTCGCTGCGTAGCTTCAGCAACCTCGTTGAAAGAGAGTGGAAAAACATTAAGCGCGTTGACTGCTACATAGGCCAAATCATCATCAGTCTCAATGCTCGCGATAATACATTCCGGCTCTGGCTTATTATGGTTAGCAATTAATCGCGATAGTATATCCGCACCTCCAAATTCCTCTGTACGAACATATTTGATGTCAAAATCGTACGCTAGCAGCGTTAGTGCAAAACGTTGCAACCGATTTGCAGTGTACGTCGGGATGCCCTTCTTCGAACCAAATATCCTCAGCAATGGTTTATGATCAGTTTGCAAAACAAAGCGGCGACCAAAAATCATCTTATGAAACTTAGTAATTGCATATATTATGGCTAACGCCTCACGATCTATTTGACTATAAGCCTGTTCGGTGTTCGATAGTGCCCTAGAGGCATGCTGCACAACACGTACCGATCCATCCGTATACTTATGGCTTATAGTTGCACCCAAGCCTATTGACGACGCATCTGCGGATACTATAATTTCTTGCCTCGGATCATAATGGGTAAGCAACAGATCAGACGATAGCACTGCTTTAAATTTCTCAAACGCCGCCCTGCATTCTTCTGTCCATCGAAATGGCTTGTCTCCTTTCAGCAGGCAATCCAGAGGGTATCGTAGCTCTCTCATACCCTTCACGAACCTTCCGTAATAATTAACAGCACCCAAGAAAGCACGGACCCCGGTGACATCAGTCGGCTCCGGGAGCTTCAGGATAGCCTCAATTTTCGCTGAATCCGGGCGCAAGCCTCTACGGTCTATAATATGTCCCAAGTAGTTAATACGCTCTACGTTAAATGCGCACTTCTCTGGTTTAATGGTAAATCCATACTCAGCTATACGTTTCAGCACTTCTTGTAGGCTGGCATTATGCTCTTGGGTTGTTGCACCGCCGATTACAATATCATCCAGATATCCAAATACATTATTCAAGCCAGCTAGCATCGTATCAATAACTTGTTGAAAAGCTGCAGGTGCTATCTTTAACCCGGGCGGTAATCGATTGTAACTAAACAATCCTCGGTGCGTATTTATGGTTAACAATGCTCGATGCTGCTGATCAATCTCTACTTGGAGAAAAGCGTCTGATAGATCTAGCTTGCTGAAGACGCTACAGTTTGCCAGACGCGCGAATATATCCTCGGGGAGGGGCAAAGGGTAATCATACGGCTGAAGTGCATCATTGAGCCCAGTGGAATAATCCCCACAAATTCGAACTGCACCACTTGCTTTCCTCACCACCACGACCGGAGCTGCCCACTCTGAATGGGTTATGGGAGTTATCACACCAAGCTCCTCTAAGCGCTGAAGCTCCTTATCGACAACCTCTTGCATGGCGTATGCTACCGGTCTCTTTGGTCTAAAAACTGGTCGACAGTTATCTTTGATCGTGCATTTTATGCTCGCCTTCTTGCACAGCCCTGTGCCTTGGAACACTTTTGGAAAACATTCCTGCACATCAAGCGGTTTTGAAACTGAGCCTTGTAAGTAGCAGCAAAAACTCTCAATGGGTAATGACCACAAACCCAACGCATCACACAAATCTGCACCACATAGCAAAAGCTCCTGCTTTGCCACTCTTACAACCACATCTGTCGTGACGTTGCCCAGTTTTACTTCCCCTCTAAACTCCCCTTCGAGCTCAAGTCCAGCTCCTGAGGCAGTTTTTGCTGTGACCGATAAAGGTGTAAGCCTGGGACTTCCTATTCGCTTCCATGCGCATCTATCAATAATCGATATATCCGACCCAGTGTCGATTTGCAGGCGAATTGGCGTATTGTTGAGCTTAACCTCGATATATTTTCTTTTCGATTGCGCATTTCTATCGACGCTCTGCACCTTTACCGTCACCACTTGCGCTAGATTATTATTATTCCGCTTCTCATACCCGCGATTAAATCTCGCATTGGGCTTTCTAAGTGGCTTCTGATATTGCCTGCAATGACTTGCTCTGTGGCCTTTCCGCTTGCACTTAAAACATTCCTTGTCACGATATGGGCAATCTCGCGATCAATGCGTACCACCACATGCATAACATGGCCTACTGGGCCTCGTAAACCGGCCCGGCTGCGACCTCTTAAAATGCTGCTTCTCTGACTGGACGGCCAATACACTCTCCTTTGCTGGGGACTCAATCATGGCACTATCCTTCTTAATATTTGCAATCCTGCTGCACTCTGCCGATAATTGTTGAAACGTTAGATCGGCTTTATCCTCAATGCGTGCCAAAAGCCTTGTACGGATCTCTACATCATGCTCCGACCGCAACCCACACACAAAAAGCAAGCACTTGAATTGCTCTTCTGACAGCTTCCCAAGCTCAAAATCAACGCAGGCCTTATTCAACCGACAGGCGTAAGCTAAGTGATCCTCATTCTTCTTTTTAGAAATTTGTAAGCATTTAAAACGTTTGCTCAACAAGGACTCTCGCGTTTCAAACAATCCCGTTAGCTTTCGAATCGTTTCCGCAAATGATATATCACCCGCACGTTGGGGTAAAATGAATGACACATATCTATCATGTTCGACCGGACCGAGCTTTCGCAATAGCAACCTGACCTTTGCCGCATCATCTATACGCTCCGCATCCTTTTTAAACAACTCTTCGTACCTCGCAAACCATCCACGGAACGTAATACCACCTTCCTCATCGTATCTAAACTCCGTAATGTTCCTAGCTAACGTGTCTATTATTTGCTCTGGTTGTAACACGGACGTTGGCGCACTTAGGTTAGTTAAACGCTGGCACAACATTTGGTTAATAAGCTGCTGTTGCTGTGCCATTTGCTGCTGTAAATGCTGCAGCGTTTGCACCAACGAATTATCAGCTAGATACGGACCCGATGTTAGCGGCGCTTGCGATGGCGGCGCCGAAGCTGACTGCGATGGCGCTTGACTACCATTGAAGAAAGGCAATGACAACGATGCGATGGCAATGTGCGATGGCGGCTGAGCACATGTCAGCGGCGCGGCAGCTTCGCTTCGCTGCATACTTCCGAGCGCGCGCTGGTCAGCCAAACGATGTAACGGCGGCTGGAACATCCCACCGTTTTGCGGATTTTGCCCTCCGACAGCGCTTGCAAATCCAAGCGATGAACGACGCTGTTCCTCATCAATCCGCATCTGCTCGTCCGCAGCACCCGTCTCCTCGGTGCTCATCCTCGGTCGTTTGGAGCGCGGAATTTTTCACACGAAAATAATAAAACAAAACACAAAAAGAATTAGAATCTCGTCGCCACTGTTGTGTTTCGGACGGTACACGCTATTTCACAGGGTCACTTTAGTTTCGTTTGCCAATCTAACATATAATATATTTTGCTTAACCACACTGTGAGGAACCTTCCTCGGTCGCAGCCCGAATAAGAGTCCGAGCGATCGTTCACCCGATCGCTCCCGAAAGCCCTAACGGCCTTTTAGGTCTCACATGCTGTCAGTTGCCGGACAGCATTGAGGTGCAGCTACACGTTATCAAACACACATACAACACTATTGGTTTGTCACTTCCTATTGTACCTTGAGATAAGACTGCTCCTATTGCAAAGTTGGAGGCGTCTGTTGTTAAAACAAATGGCTTGGTGAAGTCTGGGTATTGCAAAATGTCACTTCCAGAGAGAATGGTCTTACATTTTTCAAAGGCTGTAATGAATTCTGTTGAATGTTTGATTGACTCTCCTTTTCTCAAAGCATTTGTCAAAGGTTTTGCTATTTTTGCGAAATCTCTAATAAATTTACGATAGTAACCTAGAACTCCTAGGAATCCTCGTAGTTCCTTTTCGTTTTGTGGGATAGGCCAGTTTTTTATAATCTCAAGTTTATCGGGATTTGGTTTGACTCCATCGGGTGTTACAATGTGACCTAGAAATGCTACTTCCTTTTGTAGAAATTCACTTTTATCCAATTGAATTTTCAAATCATGTTGTCTGAGTGCTGCAAATATTTTTGTTAAGCTGTCCAGATGTTCTGTGAGGCTAGTGGAAAAAATAATAATGTCATCCATATAAACAAGACAAGTGCGACCAATATACTCTCTCAGCACATTATCCATTACTCGCTGAAAGGTAGAGGGTGCATTCTTCAGACCAAAAGGCACTCTGAGGAATTCATAGTGTCCATTTTCAACACTGAATGCAGTTTTCGGAATGTCCGCTTCATCAACCTCAACGTGGTGGAATCCAGAGGCGAGATCGAGTGTCGTGAAATACATGCAACGACCTAACTTGTCCAGGATGTCTGTTATGTTTGGGATCGGATAACGATCGTCAACGGTCTTTTCATTTAGCTTGCGGTAGTCAATAACAAGTCTCCATTTTTGTTTACCAGAAGCGTCTAGCTTCTTGGGGACAATCCAAACTGGGGACGTCCATGGGCTACTGGAGTGTCGAATGATGCCTTGTTCAAGCATTTTTGTAATCTGACGCTGTACTTCTTCTCTATGGCAGAATGGGTAACGGTATGATTTTGCATGAATCGGCAAATCATCTTTTGTTTTTATAGTGTGTTTTATGGCGTTGGTGAATGTTAGCTTTTCTCCTTCAATGAATAAAATATCTCCGAATTTGCGTATTAACTTAAGCAGTTTTTCCTGTTCATCATTGTTTAGGTGCGTTAGGCGTAATTGATCAAAGCCTGGTGTGTCTGTGCCATTTGTGTGTATTTCGCTCGTGCCTGTTTCAAAGTTGTTTATTTCAACATTCATACAATTGTTATTTAAATCAAATTCACATGGCTGATCCGAAAAATTTGAAATCAAAACATAGCATTGCTTACTGCGTGCGGTGTATAAGCCAGAATGAATAAGTACCTGCTCTTGAATGAATAAGTCATTTTCAATGAGGAAATCTCCGTCTTCTGAGTTAATGGGTAGATTGATTACTTTTGTTTCATTGGAGTTAAGATTGATTTTGCTATTTCCTGGATATTTGTTAAAAAGTTTAATCTTTCCGTTGGGAAATTCTAGTTCATTCGTATCTGTGCGGATATTTATTTTCAAGCTCTTCAAGGTTTCATAGCCAATTAGACCATCAAAGAAATCATGAAAGTTGAAAACGAAAAAGGTTGATTTTCCTATGTTCGCAATTTGTGGGAAAGGGTTAAATTCGACGTAACGGTCTATTTGATGTAAACCTTTTACATTTCGAACTTTTAGGGGGGTTGTTTGACGACATCTTTCAAGATTTACATGCTTGGGGTCGATATAATTTTTGTTAGCTCCTGTGTCTACAAGGAATCGTAATGGGCCTTTGTTGGTTGGGATTTCGATGTATGGGATACAATTGTTTACGTTTTTTCTGTTGAGAAATCTGCTGTCTGAATATTTAGATCATCTGTTTGGTTGTGACTCGTAACAACGTTTGTTGTTTCATGCGCGGGTTTTTCTGTGGTATTTGCGGGTTCATCGCAGTGAGTTGTGTTGTTCACAAATTCTGCGTACTGTGCATCTTGAGGTTGGTAATAGAAATCATTCCATTCGTATGGAGGTTCAAGAAAATACATCTCTCCTGAAGTATCTTCTTCGATTTGATAATGTGGTCTATTTAGGTAATTTATTTTCCTTGACCTTATTGATGGGTCTACTTCCATTGGAGTTGGTTTTGAGTTTTGATGTGGATTGAATTTTTGTGCGAAAGGGGTGTTCGGTTGTCTTGGGAATGGACTGGGGTTCGTGTATGGGAATGGTTTGTGTAGATGGGTTTGTTGTGGTCTTACAGGGTTTATTTGAAACGGGTTAAATTGTTGTCTTACTGGGTAAGGGAGGTATGGATTTCTTTGCATTGGTGGGTACGGAAGGTACGGGTTTCTTGGTTGGATTGGTGGGTATGATAAGAATGGTCTTGGGTTCTGTTGGTGCGGAGTTGGTAAAAATCTGTGTGGTTTGGATGGAATTGGTGGTGGCGGTATTTTTGCTGAGTTTTTTCCGTAGTGGTAGTTGTTTTCTTCTAAACATAATCTTAATGCTTCTTTGAGGGTGTTTGGTGTTTGTGCGCGGATTATTGGACCTAAAGGTTCTTTTAGTCCGGAGAGAAAAACTTTTAGTCCCATTTGTTGGTAAAACATGTTCTTTGCTGTTTTCACCTGGGTATTTCTCTCGTTTATATTTAGAAGGTTTACTAGCAACGAAACGATATGGGAGATTCTACCATAGAAATCTTCCACTGTTCCTGACTGCGCGATGCTGAATAGATCACGGGTAAGCGAAACTTCGTCTCTCCTGTCGCTATAATGCGTAATTAGATTGGCTTTTATTTCCGACCAATCTAAATTGGTTCCATACAACTCTAACACGTTGTCTGCTTCTCCTACAATTTTTGACCGAATCGCTTGGATCCAGATTACGTGCATGGGTGTTCCACGTACCGAATCAATGAGCGGTATCAAATTGTCAATCGACCGGATGAATGAGTGTAGTTTCACTGAATCACCACTGAACGATGGCAGATCGCGAATGATCTGAGGCGTTTGCAATGTTTTCAAAACACTCTCGGCATTTGCCGTTCTTACGTTTGCCTGTGCTGCGGCCTGTTGTGCTTGCGCAGCATGTTCAACTTGCGCTGCTCGTGCTGCGTGCGCGGCTTCAGCGGCACCTGCGGCTTCTACTTGTAGTTGATGAATAATTTCATTCCTATTTTCCAATTCTTGTTGCAGCATTGCAATTTGTTGCTCCATTTTTTAAATTGTTTCACTTCACTTTTGATTTTGACACTTAATGTTATTAGAATAAATTTGTCTTACCTTAACTAATTTCCGATGTTCGTTCGGGTACCGATGTTCGTTCGGCTGGGGTCCGTTCGGGTTCCGATATTCGTTCGAGATGTCCGATCGGTGGGTTGTGGTTCTGCAGGATCTCCGGATGGTTCCAAGCACTAATTTACAATATTCACTTGTAAATGCATTCAATGCGGCTATGTTACACTTCCAAGAATCCTACACCGACTGCGCCAATTATAATTTTTATTGTGACATTAGGGTTTTAAAAAAACTTAGCTACTACGAACCTAAAGTAAGGCCGTCCTAAATAGTCCCTGTCTGATTTCTAACTGACTTAAACTGTCGCGTTCGCGCTGGCCGTTGGTTGCATTCTCAAGACTGCTGATGTTGCGGGAACCGTGGAGATTGCTGATGTTGCGGGAACCGTGGAGATATTCGGTTTCTTTACTGACGTCGTGAGAGCCGTGGACACTGCTGACGCTGGAAGAATTGTAGAATCGTCTGATGTTGGGAAAACTGATCTCTTGCCGTGGCTTGTCGTTGATGCATCGTTAACTTATATATGTATGTGCTCGCATCACGCAAAATCTACCGGATCGATTTGTACCAAACTTGGCACAAAGATGGAAGATATTACTGGATTATGTTATTTGGAGTCGTTTTCCCCAAAACATACGTCCTCCCCACCCCTCCCATACACCTATCTCTTCAAAAAAGCGGAAAAAATTGAATTCTCGGAAACTACTCGATGGATTTGCACCAAACTTGGCACGAAGGTGGACAATATTACCAAATATTATAATTTGTAGTCATTTTCCCCAAAACCAAACTTCCTCCCCACCCCTCCCATGCACCTATCTCTTCAAAATAGCGGAAAAAAATTAATTCTCAGAAACTACTCGAAGGATTTGCACCAAACTTGGCACGAAGGAGGACAATATTTCCAAATATCATTATTTGTAGTCTTTTTCCCCAAAACATATTTCCTCCCACCCCTCCAATGTACGTTTTTGTTAAAAAAATTAGAAAAAAATATTTCTCAGAAACTACTCGACATACTTGACCCTAAGGCCGAGACATTGGACTGTTTCAGTCCCATCCCCTTTCAATGATTTGCGAATGGCTTGGAACAGGGAACTGTAAATAGTTTTGTTGCAGGTGTGAGTAAATCATAAGATTAAGGTACGGTATCACGCGATTGGAGCGTAAAGGACGCGATCTGCTGGGGCAGTATGGCATCGTGAGATGTCATGGGTTTTCATGGATTTATCATAAAACTAACTTTTTCTTTGCCAGGCATTGCTCGGGGAAAGTGATGTTTTGCGGAAAAAGCGGCTTCTAAGTGAGAGACTTACAGTAACATAGACTTTCTCGGTTTTTGAGTGGACATAGGACTTGCGTTGAAAGACTCTTCTTCTCCATTAACATTCGCTTTTTTTGCCGAAATGTTGGAGCAATGCGCGTTGCTTTAAATTGAAGAAGGGTGCAATGCTATTATACTAATTATTATTCTTATATCTTTTGCGAGGGAGAATGAATTTCTTCCACTCACCATATTACCGGCCCAATAACACAAAGTAATTTTTACATACATCGATAGGATCTTTATTATCATCGTCTTAGGAAGCATCGAAACGTGTTCAATCATATTCAATTGGAAACCAGGAAACAAAAACCGAAACATGGTCTTTTTATTTTTAAACACAAGCAACAATGTTCCTTGAACTTCAAAATGCTGCATGAATGTTATGCGTTGGTTAAGTCCATCAAGGTTTTACTGGATCAAACAATTGCAGACAGCTGTTTCATCAGTTCATCGTAGTAATGTACGCTAAAATTGAGTACCTTGATGATGGAAACATTTTCACGAACCCGGGATGCATGAGTATACGTTAGATACCGCCAAGACGCCACCCCATGACGCACGTTTAGAATATACGATTGACCAAATCTTTACACATTCAGATGCAACACAACATGGATGTACAATTTGAAGAAGCTCTTTAGAACAGCCAAATCTCCAAATTATAAATTAGACCTTGATGGTGGAAACGAGTTAAAATTCAACATCAACATTCATTATGTTTGAAAATATGCGTTAAACTATAAACATTTCAAAAGAGCCTTATGTCAACCCGTAAGAAATCGGGTAAATCAGCTAGTGCAAAATAAACGCAACGTCGATCTTCTATAGTCCAACACAGACATGGATGAGAAAATCAACAGAAGCAGTTCATCTCTGCCAAACATCATTCCCTATCCCAGCGACTCGTTCTTTGTCATAAATTCTTATCAACAGGCAGAGGAACTTGTCCGCCGTCATCAGCAGGCTGGTGGCGGAAAGTCCCAGAAACGGAGGGCTTCGCTAGAACAAGGTTCGAACCCGCTGGTGGGCACGATGGTGACGATAGCCTCGAGCTAGCTTGCCACAACAGTGCCGACCACGACCAGCCGGCGCAGGGTAGAGGGGCGGACAGGCTCTTCAATCTGGTTCCGCTGGCCGTGAAAGCGTTACAGTCGTTCTCCCGACCCGAGATGGAGCGCGCCCAGGAAAAGCACAAGGTACTACCGCCGTTCGTGGACAACATCATGTGGAACCAGTTCATGCAGTCCAAGCTGGCCGGAGCGCTCTGGGTAAAGCTGGGCTTGCTCACCGTCTACAAAGATTTTCACGGCAAGCTGTACTACAACTATTCCAGTTGCTGCATAACCAATCGTTCGACGGCGCTGGATCAAAACGGACACGATCTACCTAGCCGAGTGGGTCATCTACATCGCCAACCCGGTTGTGTACCAGAGGTGAGTAATCGTTATTGTGGTGTACGCTGCTTTGTGTGCAAAAGTAGGTCAACCAGTGTCTCACAAACTCCTTTCCGTACTTTGTCCCCGACGACCAAATATGTGCGTCGCCAGATATGTCGCCACCGTGCAGATGATGGCCAACGGATTCCTGTAATCGCAGGGCTACCCAAAGCTGACTTTCCTCGATATCAACCGGCCGAGTGAAACGATCTCCAATCTGATCGATCACGTGTCGAAGCGCCTCCGGACTGTGAAGATCTCGTCGGTACATTACGTGAAGACCGTCATTAACTATGTGAAAGACTTGCTGAAGCTCGGCAAGGTCAAACAGTTCTTGCAGCAGTACAACGTCACGGAGATGACCGACAAGCTAACGGATACGCTCAACTTGGAGGTTAACTTGAAGGTACGCATTTGTTTGCCGCTGCTCTTTACCACTCAACGCGCTTCTTTGCTTCTCCGCCACAGGTGATCGAAAGATGCATCGCGTCTACCGGCAGGCAATCGCGAACCCGCACTGCGACAAATACATCCTGTGCAAGATCAACTCGCACGCCCCGCACAAGGAGCTCAGGAGGCGGCTTCGAGCACGGTGTGACCCGCTTCGGCAGCATGACCGTGTTCATCGCGCAGAAAACCCACACCCCCTTCTGGACGCTGTTCGCTAACATAAATGATCCGAACCTCTGCGACATCGAGAAAACGGTCGACTGTGCGATTATCATGAGATCGAGGACCACGTCACGACCGAGTATCCGCACTGTGAGTTGTAGATGTTGCTGTGGCGGCCTGGTCGGGAAGCGGTTGTGCTCGTTCAGCACGACTTCTTCAGCTGCGCAAGTAGCTCAGAACGACGAAAGTTAGCCTAGCCGATTTTTTGCTCCGCTTGACTACAAGTGGTATCTATTCCAAGCTACTACCTAGGCCTCCCTTCGAACTAACTCCAGCTGTCGAAGCTGCCTTACTTATCGAAGCACCCAATTCTCCTGCCGAAAAAACACATCTTCGCACGCCGTATCGCAGAACATCTTCACCGGGAGCTCATACATGGTGGCGGAAGATTGTTGCTTTCCCAGATTCGCGAGCAATATTGGCCACTCGACGGACGTCACCTAGTGAAAGGCGTTGTGAGACACTGCTTCCGATGCATTCGTCAGCAGCCAACACTAGCGCAGCAGCAAATTGGGCAGTTACCATCATCGCGAATCACACCAAGTCGATCGTTTTCGATCATCGGAGTGGATTATGCCGGACCAATCTTGCGACCGATTCATAACTTGCATACCGATTCCGTTCGTTTGCTTTGCCACGAAAGCTGTTCACTTCGAACTTGTGGGTGATTTGACCACCGCTGGTTTCTTGGCTGCACTACGACGATTTGCATCGCGAAGAGGACGTCTGTCGCATATCTACTCGGACAACGGAAAAATTACGAGAGCGCAGCACGTGAGTTAAGCGAACTATTCGAAATGTTCCGCGATGAGGAGCAACGCAACACCATCATCTCGAATTGCGCGGAGATGGGTATCACGTGGCACTTCAGCCCGCCGAGGGCCCCGCACTTTGGTGGACTATGGGAAGCAGCAGTGAAGACGGCCAAAAGACACCTCTTCGTCAGCTAGGCAGCACAAAGTTGCCTTACGAGGGCTACATCACCGTCCTGCACCAGATCGAAGCGGCGATGAATTCTCGTCCGCTGTTACCCATGTCGGATGACCCAAACGAACTGGCCGCACTAACACCTGCACATTTTTTGATAGGCACCTCGATGAACGCGATTCCAGAGCCGGACTACACTGTCAGGAAAGCATACACGCTGAGCGATTGGCAGAAGTGGCAACTGGTCGTGCAGCACTTTTGGAAGCATTGGGCCACCGAGTACCTGCAGGAGATGCAAAGAGAAACGATGAGGACCTGCAGCACTAATGATTTCTCACCTGGTCGGCTAGTAATACTGATGGACGATGCTCTCCCGACAACCCAATGGCCACTCGCGCGGATCATCGAAACGCAAAATTGAAGTAATGCACAAAAGTGAATCTAGATGGTGCGTGAGTAATCAACATTGCCTGCTTCGCCGTCATGTCAGCTACCATAATCTCTGTTTCATTGTGTGCGCCCATGGACTATCTCGAACCTGGTCAAGTCATTCCATGCATTTTGACAAATCGAGAAAAGAAAAATACATGAAAATTTTGACGGCTATGTTTTCTCTGTTAACTTTTGGTTCGACGATGTGGATTGTCTGTTCGTAGCGCTTGTGCATTTTTTGCAAGAAGCAAATTGGTAAATTTTAGAGTACTTTTACACTCAAAAACGTTTTTAAAAGTATACACACCCCAAGTACCAGCGTTGAATCATAACAAACTCCGAATTGATTTATCAAGGACTATGGAAAGTAATTAATGAGTTGTTTTGGGGTACCAAATTTTGACGAAACGAAGAAATGGGCTTTTGGTTTGTAAACAGTATTTGTTGGCTGTCGCCGGAGATCCTCCGTCGCAGCGACCAGCGCCGGTGCAGTACACCGAGCTGGCTTGTTTCTCCTGAGGCTTCTCCAAGCCGGAAGAGTCTTCCGGTGGTTACGCCGTTTTTCCTTTTCTTTCCCCTGTTTGGCTGCCACCTATAATCGTCCAACCAAGCCGTGTTCTTTGTGCGATCGGTTGGTCAGGTCGTCCGGACCGGTAACTCACGCTTTGGGTGTAAAATGCGTGAGGGATACCTAACAAGAGTGTTGGTGTAGCATTTTTGTAGCTCGCTAGATCAATGTGCGAGAAATGCTTGTAAGCTCTTTTCAATGCCCTGGCGTTAACGGTCTGCGTTGGAAGCTCGAGTTTTTGGACCGAGCGCACGTTTGATATATCAAAGAGTCGGTTGTTTGGTCCCTTTATCTTAAATGAGACTATCTGACTCGCGGGCTCACTCTGTGTGCCGCCGTTCGTCCAGCTGAGCTTAAGCGGAGCCTTCGGTCCGAATACCTTCAGCTCTTCTCTGATATTGTTAAGGATGAGACTGGTCGACGACGCAGGATCTAGTAAGGCAAATGTTTTGACCTGACCTTGTTTTGAGTATAAGGTCACTGGAATTATTTGATAGAAAAGTTCTTGGTTTTCACGGTGGTGATTAATACGAGCGGGATTGTTTTGTATTCTTTCCACGTATTTGTGGAGGATGCTGTGGTGCCTACGCCCGCACCCATTTTCCCTGCATTGTGGCGGAGCTCTGCAATTTTCCGCCGTATGATTCTTAAATCTGATGCAGTTTGTGCAGATGTTATTTTGCCTGACCAGACGCCAACGTTGTTCTATTGATTCATTCAACAATTTGCGACAACGGGTGGTTTCGTGTGGGTTTCGGCAGATTAAGCAAAGTTTACCCCTGTCATTTGCTTCGTAGCGAACATGCGTGTTCAAGCGGTGTTTTCCTTGTTTGAATCCACCTTCATTTGCGGCTAGCACTGTTGCCAGCTCCTCTGAGGGTTTTAACCATTCCGCTAGATCCCTTAGGGTAAAACTAGTTTTTTGTAGGCCAGCTACCTGGCCCGATATAATTCATGAGACACTTTAATTTACTTAACACAGAAAATTATTTTTTAAACCAAACCGATTAGGATTTATTCAATTAAGCCCGGCAAAGCTTAAGTTCATTAGGCTTCATGCGTTAGGAACAGTGTTTTCGTCGTCAGATTGCGGAGCTGATGTTTTTGACATTCCTGTGAATTTTTATGAATGTCCATAATGCAACCCGCCAAGAGACGGAAGCATACACGCCCGGCCAAGAAGCAGCCCACTCGCCTATTGCCAAGTGAGTAACTGGATACCAATATGTTGGAGAAACCTGAACACCTTGGTGTCCTAGCACACTGCGTGGACGCGGGCCATGTCTCTTGGTAATTGGAAGAGGGGCCCTCGGGAACATTTGGCGCAGAGGTCTCCTGGCTTCGTTGCAGTGTGCCGCCAAATGGCCAAATCGCCAGCATGCTCCTAGGGGATTTAGCCCGTTTCCGGTGTTAGTGGTAATGTTGACGCCAAGCGCCGCGCTCGCGTCTTTCATCTGCTGTGTCCTGCCTTTGCTCTTCATTGCATTATTTGTTTTTTTTTTAATTTTACTATTTACACATGGTTTAAAACGCGTCAAGTTTTGTTTACAGGAGCTGAAGACACAATAAAAAAGCATGCACCTTACACTCCTCGCCTAAACTCAGGTTAATTGTAACGGAGTTCCTACAACAGGAACGGAACACGGGATAACGGAACAATTTTCGTTCCATGATTCAAATTGGTGATCAAATGTAAAATTGCATTTGCAACCAAAACGATGAAAAATTCTAAAATCCTCTCATATTGCATACGCTCTCCGGCTGGGAATATAATTCACAGTTTTCTCGAATACTTTCAAGCGACCGCACAAAAGAATTTTTGACAGTATCGACCTAGCTTCGATCAGCTTCTTTTTTTACTAAGGTTTCAAAAACCATTGAGCACTCGCTTGTATCGCTGTTTCGCTTAATCGCTTAATTAATAAATTAATATATTAATCTAAGAAAAGCAATTAACATCAAATTGTACGGCACCTCACAGCACGGCACGCAAGTACAAAGAATAAAGCATTTAAATACCTGCCCGGTCTCCTACGATAGATCGGACACCAAAAACATGCAGAAAAAACGAAAGACAGCCCGCACCGTGGAGTACAGCACGGCACGCAAAAATAAAATATTATGGTTCTTAAGAAAAGATAACGCATTCAAATGCCCGTCCGGGAAAGACCGTCCGGCCGTAACACAGCAGAGTGTGGTGATCGGAAGACCCGAGGATTTTTCGAGCGTCAATCATCTGCGGGTGTGCGAGTGAAGCAATATACATGTGCGAGCGAGCAACAGCGATTGTGGGTTGGAAATGCAGCAAAAGCAAAACCAGCTCACAGTGGGTTATAACGATCGTAAGCGAGACGGCATTCGTAACAGAGCGAGAGGCAAGTATGAAACGCTCGAGAGTTCTCCCCCGGGTTGGTACAGATCAAGTTATTTCTCGCTTACTCCAATGTGTTGGTAAAGGTACGATGACGAACCTCGAACTCGCTTGCATCGCTGTCTGACTTCAAACGCGCTCATGTGTTGTCCCGCTCTATCTAATGTATTGGTACAGACTCAGCGATTTCTCGTTTACTTCAACGTTTTGAACGTTGTTGTTGATACGTTGAACGATGACCAACGACGACAAACGACGACAATTTGTATTATAATGTATAGGAGATTTTTGTTATCCTGTTCCCTGTCGAGTGTGCTCTTAATCCATTGGTGTCGGAGTTCGACAGGTAATCTTGCGATCAGATCGTTTAGAAGTCTTTGATCGTTTAGAAACCCTTCCTGCCCTAATATCATCATATTGTCGATAAGGTTGTGCAGGGCATTGGAAAATTCCAAGAAGGTCGAAGGATTTTCCATTGTTATATTCCTAACTGATAATAAGTCGTGCAGCAAAGCCTTGTACACGCTTTCAGGATTCCCGTACATTCTATCTAGTCTGTCCATTATTAATTGAACATTTTCCGGATTGAGCATTAATCCGTTCACTGCTCGCAATGCTTCGCCTTTGAGGTGCCTTTGCAGCCTATTCAAGTTTTCTAGATTCGTAAATTGTCCGGCTCGCGATGTTTGATAATAAATTTGTTTGAATCGCGGCCAACCCTTATAATCTCCCGTAAATTCGGGGAGATCTATTAAGTTCCCTTTTGATGAGGATGGCCATGCCTGTACCATCTTCCCAATACTTTCAACGAGGCGATCAATTTCGGAGGGGCGTTCGGAATCTTTCATTTTTTGTTTTTCTAGTTCCTCTTGGAGAAGTTCTAACTCTGCTTCATGTACGTCTCGTTCGTCGTCTCGCGAAGTGGATGACGATTTTCTTGCTCTTTCGATTTCCATATCCCTTATTTGTTCCTCTGCCCTCATTAGTGCCTGTCGCAGCTTTTCTGCTTCTTTTTCCGCCTTTTCTTTTGCCTTTTCGGCCTTTTCCTTTAATATTTCCGCCTTTTCCTTTGCTTTTTCGGCTTTTTCCTTCCCTGTCTTTATATCCTTCAGTAAGCGCTCTCCCTGCATCACCGCTTGCCTAGACGCTTTTACCTTTTGTCTGTCCTCTTCGCACTTGGGACAAACGTAGTCTTTGACAGCGCTCTTTAGACCTAAACACTCGAGGTGTAACCATCGGTCGCAGTTTGTACAAATTGTGAATTTTCCCCATTCATCGTTGTTGTTACACAACCTACAGTGACCGTTGGGGTTGTTTTTGTACTCCATTTTAATCTTTCGTTTGTTACTTACTTTTGTTATCTGATCGTTCTGGAGATGGTTGTGACCGCACCGACGTTTTCGCTCGTCGCGCTGGTAGTCTTTGGTAGCGCCAGTCGGTCACTTTACACGCCTTGGAGGACTGTAGCGCCGCCGCCTTCGTCTGCAGCTGCGTTGTCTACCGCTGCGTTGTCTGCCGCTGCGACCGTGTGCTGTTGCGTAGTCTTCCACTACGTCCGTCTGCCGGTGTGTTTCGCCCGCCGACTTCCGCCTCCGTTAGTCCGTGCCTTCGTCGATCGACACGTCGTTTGCCGGTTGTGGAGCTCTGCGGCTGCTGATACGTTCGTCACTCGTTGTTCGCTGCTGCGTCCCTATCCGGTGTTCCGCACACGTTGGGGGTCGGGTACCACACACGCCTTCCCTTCGCGCCGCACTTCTTGTTGTAATGCGCTTCTATCGAGCTATCACTGCACTTCTGTCTCGTATACACTTCCTCCTTGTACGTTTTAACTCCAAGCACTTCTCTCGTACTGTTGCAGACTCCCGATAGTGTGCGTAATCTGCGCCGTCAGATCGTAGAAGGGGAGAAAACATCGCCAGCCCGAGCGCTGGCGATGAGGTATAAAACGAGCCGAAGGATGCGCCTTCGGCCTTTTCGCAAGCAGCAGCGCAGGTAGAAAGACGATTGCGGAATAAAGACTAATTTTTGGTTCCACCACCAGTACCAAAGTAATCGAAAGCGCCGTAAATCGATTTATTTCTCAACATTCCAAAAATTACAAAATTATTCCGGGCTGCTTGAAATTTAACCGCTTGCATCATACCTAACACGAGTGAAAAGTGCAAAACAGTGAACAATGTCCAACCCAACCATCTTGGCGGCGTTGCAGACGGCTGGACGCGATGGCGTTCGAAAAGAGTCCGTGGCGTCGACCGACACGAGCGAAGCGTCCGGATGGAGCCAGGATCGGGGTCAAGGCACCCTATCGCCGAACGAGGAAACGGACACCGCGATTTCATCGGCACATCGAGCAGAAGCTGAGGATCCGGAAAGCAACGGACAACCGCGGCACCGTAGGCGTAGTTTTGACCGCGAGATGTTGGCGCGAGGCGAGGAGCTGGCCACACAAAAGACGGAGGCACGGCGCTACGCGGATTGCACGGATTTTCGGGTGAGTGGGGAGCAACGCACGTTGACGGAAGGCGAGCGCGCGTTGATGGAGCGCGCTTTCCAAGAAGGGCTCAGGGCACGCGAGGAAGACAGACGGCAGCAAAATACACACGAAGGGTACGACCATTTCGCTGCGGGTCGTTGCCATACGACTTATCGCACGGACCCCGCCATGTTGTATATTCCACGAACAGGCGATAAAGACACGCACACTTTTGCACACGACGCGTCACTTCACGGCACTGCACCACTATACAACACCACTTTGACGCAGAATCAGCTGATGGCGCGGCAAGGTGTTCCGCGAGATTTGCCGGAGTTTTGGGGTAGCATCGAAGAGTGGCCGCTCTTTTTTGCAACCTATCGACGGACCACTAATTCGTGCGGGTACACTGCGGAAGAAAACTTGATGCGCCTGCAACATGCGCTTAAGGGACGGGCCAGGGAATGCGTCGGGCACTTGTTGTCTTTCCCGGCGGGGGTCCCCGAAGCAATGGCCACGCTCTCGGCAAGATACGGGCGACCCGAGTTGCTGGTGGAAGCGGCGATCGAGCAGGTGAGGCGACTGCCAGCACCGAACCTGGCCAGATTGGAGACGGTGGCGGAGTATGGTTTCGCTATCAGAAGAATGATAGGGTCCATGCAGGCGTCGGGGCTGCAAGGATACACCTACGACGTAACATTGTTACGGGAAGTCGTACGAAAACTGCCCCCGATGCTTACTATAGATTGGGCGCGACACAAAAGGAGACTGCCGCAGGTGACCCTCGTGGAATTTGGGAGGTGGTGCGGCGAACTAGCGGATGACGTCGCCAGCGTGGTGGATTATCATGTGGGCTACCCAGCAACGGTGCCGGAGGAGCGGTCGCGGCATCATATTCCGGCTACGAGGAACGCGCCGGTCACACGTTTTAGACCGCACGCGACGAGGAACGGCGAGCCGACGAACCGGTTGACGAGTTCGCAAACGCGCTTATATACTCACGCAGCGACGGATCCGGGCCCCCTTTCTTCAAGCTGTGTGCGTGGGAGGGACTCCTCTAGGTCGAGCGGAGTCACGGCGTCCCATCCGGTCCTGTTAAAATATGTGCCAGTAAAAGTTTACGGACCGCGAGGGCACGTCGACACCTATGCTCTCCTCGACGACGGGGCCACCGGGTCGATGCTGGACCATGCCCTCTTTGAGCAGCTGGGGCTGGCAGGGACACCTCTTCCAATGAGCCTACAATGGACAGGTGGTGTGAATCGCATGGAAGCCGACTCCGTCAAATTACCGTTGCGCGTATCGGGACGGAACACCGAGGAGATGTACGAGATTTCGAACGTCCGAACGGTAAAGGATTTCAGCTTTTCGGCGCAGACGATTAATGTACGACAAATGGTGGCAGCTTATGGGCACCTAAAGGACCTGCCCCTAGAGACCTATGAAGACGCCGTTCCACGGCCGAGTCGGCCGTTGGAGATAGCGGAGGGGCCAGAGGATGAACCGATCGCTGAGAGGACGCGTTTAGGGTGGGTCGTCAGCGGACCGTGCCGGTTAGAATGCTCTCTGTCGGATTCGCTGCAAAGGTTTTTCACCAGCGGCGCAAACGTACAATCGCCGGTTGAGGCGATAGTGGCGGCGGTGAAACAGCACTTCGCTCTGGACTCACTCGGGATTGTGAAGACCCCGCATCCGGTGCTTTCAAAAGCAAACGAGCGGGCGATGGCGATACTGGAACGTGAAACTAAGCGGCGCAACGATAGATACGTGACGGGTCTCCTGTGGCGGTACGATCAGGTCAAGCTTCCTTGCAACAAAGCAGCAGCCATGAAACGGTATGTAGCCCTAAAAAACAAAATGAGAAAAGATCCAATTTTAGCCAACACATTGAGAGAGAAGCTACAGGCGTACTTCGATAAAGGGTATATACGACGATTAACGGCAGCTGAGTTGCTGATCAGACGACCGCGAGATTGGTATCTGCCCATCTTTCCGGTAACCAACGTTAATAAACCAGGCAAGGTGCGAATAGTTTTTGATGCAGCGGCCAAAGTGAATGGGGTAAGTCTAAACTCATTCCTCTTAACAGGGCCCGATCTGTTGGCCGGACTTTTAGCAGTCCTGTTCAAGTTTCGCGAATACCGGGTGGGCGTAGTGGGAGACATCCGGGAGATGTTTCACCAGGTAGCCGTAAAAGTTGAAGACCAGCGAAGTCAAATGATATTTTGGGAAGGAGACGATCCGGATGGAGAACCAGCTATCTATGCTGTAACAGTGATGACATTCGGGGCGGCTTGTTCCCCGACAAGCGCGCAGTACGTAAAAAACCGCAACGCGGAGCGGTTTATGAAAAGGTATCCGAGAGCGGTGGCGTGTGTGAAAGAAGAGCACTACGTGGACGACATGCTGGCCAGCGTGGAAACCGAAGAAGAAGCAGTAGAGCTGGCAGCAACGGTTCACGACATACACCGATCCGGCGGTTTCGAGATCAGGAATTGGGTGTCCAACGCACGTACGGTCGTGGAGAGATTACAACAGAGGGCTGGCGAGGAACAGAGCGTGGACATGGGCACTAACGTAGCTACAGAGAAAGTGCTAGGAATGTGGTGGAATACCGTCTGCGACACGTTCACATCTCGTCTATCGCCAAAACACAACGACGATCTGTTAGCAGGACGGAAACCCATCACGAAACGTGAAGTGCTCCGTACCCAAATGAGCATTTTCGACCCCCTCGGGTTGCTTGGATCCTTCATAATGTACCTAAAAATAATGTTTCAGGAGATATGGCGAGGGGGTTACGGATGGGATGATAAGCTGGACGAAGCGCTAACTGCGCAGTGGACGACATGGCTCCGAGTGCTTCCTAACGTAGAAAAGGTTTCGATACCCAGATGTTACAGAAGTCTGGTATCGCCATACGCCGGTGTCGAGCTACACATCTTCTGCGACGCAAGTGAAAAGGGGATGGCGGCGGTGGCCTATTTCCGGTTTGAAGAGCAGGGAGAAGTGGAGTGTGCATTAGTAGGCTCCAAGACGCGAGTGGCGCCGCTCGCTTTCACATCGATCCCCCGGCTCGAGCTGCAGGCAGCGGTCATAGGGGCGAGGTTATCGACTACTATTGCCGCGAGCCATCGTATGGTTATTCGACGAACCGTGTTCTGGACGGATTCGCGGAACGTATTGAGTTGGTTAGTGTCGGACAGTCGAAAATATAACCAGTTCGTAGCCTTCCGCGTCGGGGAGGTATTGGAAACAACCAATGTAGAGCAGTGGCGGTGGATCCCATCGAAGATGAACGTGGCATACGAAGGAACGAAGTGGACACAAATCCCGGATCTGTCACCGGCCTGCCGTTGGTTTAGAGGTCCGTCGCAGGACGTGGCCGTAAAAAACATCACGGAGGAGAAACGAACAAACGTGCTACATCATCAGGTCGTGGAGTCCGTCATTCCATTCTCGCGTTTTTCTCAATGGAGGAGGCTTCTACGAACTATTGCGTACGTCGGTCGGTTCGTATTCAATCTACGGCGCCGGATTAAGCAGGACGTCGACGTCACAGGACCCTTGGGTCAAGAAGAATTGGTCTGGGCAGAGCAAACACTGTTCAAACAGATCCAATGGGAGGCCTTTGCTCGGGAAATTGAAGATCTGCGGAAACAATGGGCCAAGAAGCACCCGTGGCAGAGGTCGATTAACAAAAGCAGTCCCATTTACAAGTTGACGCCGATATTGGACAGTACGGGAATCTTAAGAGTGGGCAGTCGTCTAGTAGGATGTGCCGGCATCGACAAGCAGCTACAATTGCAGATCATATTGCCGCGAAACCATCGCGGTACCGAACTCATCGTGAGATCAATGCACGAAAAGTACAAACACGGCTGCCACAGCACCGTCATCAACGAGCTGCGGGCGAGGTATCACATTTCACGGCTGCTCGGAGAATACCGTCGCGTACGACGCAGCTGCCAAATGTGCAAAGTGAAGGATGCAGCCCCACAACCTCCTTTGATGTGTCCTGTTCCATATCAACGGACTGCCGTAGGACATCGTGCTTTCAGCTTTACCGGAGTGGATTACTTTGGACCTTATCTTGTCGTCGTGGGCCGCCGATTGGAGAAGCATTGGGGCGTGATCTTGACGTGCATGACGACTAGAGCTGTGCACCTCGAACTGGCGTTTTCTCTCACCACCGCATCTTGCATTTTAGCGATTCTAAGGTTCATCGCCAAACGTGGAAGGCCGCTGGAGATGCTCAGCGACCAAGGGACTAATTTCATCGGAGCGTCACGCGAGCTGTCCGAATCACTGCGCGAGATTGACCGCGACGCGTTGGCAACCGAATTCAGTGGCGCAGACATGAAGTGGATTTTTAATCCGCCAGGCGCACCTCACTTCGGAGGTTGTTGGGAGCGTCTGGTTCGTTCCGTAAAAAAGATTTTGAGTAGCTTCAATCTCCCCCGTCACCCGACTGATGAAATACTAATGTCTACTTTCGCGGAAATCGAGATGATCCTCAATTCCAGACCACTCACCGACGTACCATTGGACCACGAGATGGATGAGCCGCTCACGCCGAATCATCTGTTACTAGGGAGCTCGGATGGCAGCAAGCCACCCATCATCTACTGCGACGAAGCGTCAGCGTTGAAGTCGACCTGGAAAGCAGCACAAGCAAACGCAGATAGATTCTGGAGAAAATGGGTGGCGGAGTACTTACCAACGCTTACTCGCCGCACCAAATGGTTTCAGCCGGTTCGACCCATATCAGTCCAGGATATCGTCGTTGTAGTGGACAACACCCTTCCCAGGAATTGCTGGCCCAAAGGACGCATCATAGCGGTAACGCACGGAAAGGATGGTCAGGTGCGACGTGCGACCGTACAAACCACGGCCGGAATTTATGAGCGCCCGGCAGCTAAATTGGCCGTTTTGGATTGTGAACCAAGGGATGATGATTGAAGACTGAAGGACGCGATACCTAGAATCAGAACAGGGGTTAAAAAGTAGTTGACCAAACGAAATTACTTACCAGCGCGTACGAGAAAACTTAGCACATGTTTGGTGGCATTGAGCAGAGAAGCGAGGCGACAGACAACAGTAGAATTGTAAGGGTGGGTTGAGTAGAGGAAGAGTTAAAAGTAGAGGAAGAGAAAATAGAGCAAAAATGCGGGGAATTAAGTTCGGGCTTAGTTAGAGGAGTTATTAGTGTAAGAAAACGGTCGAGGAAAGTAACAACGATCTGGTAAGGAAAGTGTGGAGATCGAAAAGTTAAGCTACGTCTCCACACTGGGGGGGAGAATGTTGCAGACTCCCGATAGTGTGCGTAATCTGCGCCGTCAGATCGTAGAAGGGGAGAAAACATCGCCAGCCCGAGCGCTGGCGATGAGGTATAAAACGAGCCGAAGGATGCGCCTTCGGCCTTTTCGCAAGCAGCAGCGCAGGTAGAAAGACGATTGCGGAATAAAGACTAATTTTTGGTTCCACCACCAGTACCAAAGTAATCGAAAGCGCCGTAAATCGATTTATTTCTCAACACGTACTGTTCTCTTCTTTCACTTCTTAGCTTCAATAGCAGCTCTTCTAGATTTCGTTAATCACACAATCACTTTTGAGGTCCATTCTTTGCACGTACGCACGTAGGTTCGATTATTGTAGTTCAATTGGGGATGTATTTCTCTGTCTGTTCGCTTAACTTTTCACGCGTAATAAGCACTCTGGAGTGTTGAGAACGTCAATTCCTCTCTGGAGCCACCATTGTTGGCTGTCGCCGGAGATCCTCCGTCGCAGCGACCAGCGCCGGTGCAGTACACCGAGCTGGCTTGTTTCTCCTGAGGCTTCTCCAAGCCGGAAGAGTCTTCCGGTGGTTACGCCGTTTTTCCTTTTCTTTCCGTCAAGTAGACCGGAGCAGCCCTCCGACTAATGATCGCTATTAGCCGTCTGATGTTGTTGAATGCTGTTTATTTGGGGTAAATCGGTTTCTTAAATACTAACTTATTGCTGACTACATGTCTTATTCTATTTGCGCGTGGCTCCACGCGCCGGTCGATCTCTACGGCATAATTCGGTTTTGACCGTGGCCATCCGCTGCGCGTGGAGGTGTCGCGTTCGCAAGTGGCGTTCGCATTGTTCGGCCCATCGGGGCTACGGTTCGCGCGTGGAGGGTCATGTTCGCAAGTGGCGTTCGCGATGTTCGGCGCACCCTTTCCGTTGGCCCATCGGAGCCACGGTTTGCGCGTGGAGGGTCATGTTCGTATTTATTTTATTTATCTTTGCCCATCGGGGCCTCTAGCTAATCGTGTGCGTCAGCAACAGTATTTGACATTCAGGTACCGCAACGGCATAATTAACATGGCGGACAGCAAATCCCCTATAACACAACCAGATATACTAGACCAACCATGGTGTGCGCCTTCCGCCATCTTTTACGTATCGCACTCTGAGATCAACACGAAGCGAATTGGTCAAAAATAATACTTGGTAAAATTTGCTGTCTTATGGTTTAAGAAGTGCAAAAGTACGACTTGTTTATTAAGTTCGTACTTCTGGGAAACTTATTGTTTATCGCAGCAAATGGTTGTTGCAATAATTATTCAGTCTCGTTATATTACCGTCTCATTGCTCGTAAATAGTTTTTGACCAAACTTCTGCGCAGCTAGCACATAGTGCATAAGTCGATACAATTGTCAATATGCGTGTCAAAACATGTCAATCTGCGCACTAGCATAATAAGTCTCGAAGTGTTGTTGTGCGTTGAAGTGCGTTCTGATTTGTTTTAGATATAATCGATGGTGGAAGTAATAATCTAAGTAAATGTAATAAAAATAATAAGAAAGATTGATTACGATGTTCAGATACGATGCTGAGACCGGCATGACGTTCGCTGCCTGGTATGCAAGGTACGAAGACCTGTTCCAGAAGGACGCTGCACGGTTGAAAGACGAGGCAAAAGTACGCTTAATGATGAGAAAATTGGGAACACCAGAACACGACCGGTACACGAGCTTTATTCTCCCAAACCATCCGCGTGATTTCTCACTGCAAGAAACGGTTGCCAAGTTGACCACCTTATTCGGCACGAAGGAATCCTTGCTCCACAGACGGTTTAAGTGCTTGAAGTTAACCAAACTACGTAGTGAGGATTTCGTCACTTTCGCGTGTCGGGTGAACCGTGGCATCGTAGATTTCGAGTTGGGAAAGCTGACCGAAGAACAACTAAAATGTTTAGTGTTCGTTTGCGGTATGAAGGACGAGGAAGACATTGAGTTTCGCACGCGGCTGTTACATCGTATCGAGGAGAATCATGCAGTAACCCTTGACCAACTTTCCGCAGAATGTCAACGCATGACAAATTTGCGTCAGGATAGTGCAATGATTGAACGCGACCGCAGTGAACAAGTTCTTTCCGTTCAACGTAGTTTCCATCGACCACACCGCCCGTCTCATCACACCAACGAGAAGCGTGCAGACAAACCCAGCCGACCATGCTGGTTATGTGGATCCCTGCATTGGACTCGCGAATGCACGTTCAAGACGCACACGTGCACACAATGCGGATCGGTCGGCCATCGCGAAGGGTTTTGTAAGCAGCAAAGGAGCAGGAAGCAGCACCATCGGAAAAAGTATCTCCCGAGACGAGCCAACATGCGCAGTATCACTGTCAACGTGAACAGTCTACGTCACCGAAGGAAGTTTTTATCGTGTACGATTAACGGCATCCAAAATCGGCTCCAACCGGATACTGCATCAGACATCACTGTGATTAGTCGTCAGCTTTGGAAGCGCATCGGAAGACCACGACTAACACCACCATCCGTAACTGCAAGATCAGCGTCCGGTAACAAACTCGAAATTGCTGGCGAATTTCGAGCAACGGTTGAAATTAACGAGCAGAAGAAGCAAGCTGTAATTTTCGTAGCAGAAGCAGAGTTAGCCTTGCTGGGAATCGACCTAGCAGAATCGTTTTCCTTATGGTCCGTCCCTATCGACCAGCTGTGTAACAAAATTGCCAGTGCAACGAGCGTTCCAGAGGGAATAGTGCGAAAATTTTCAAACCTGTTTAAACCAACCATGGGTTTTTGCGTGAAAACTGAGATTACGCTAAACCTAAAGCTGGACTACCGTCCTATTTTCTGCCCGAAACGACCAGTGGCTTACGCCATGCGCGATGCAGTGGACCGGTGTCCTGGAACTGGAAAGACTCCAGCGTCTCAACATCATCACTCCAGTCCAGCACTCCGAGTGGGCAGCCCCGATTGTAGTCGTGCGGAAGTCGAATGGTCAAATAAGGATCTGCGGCGACTATTCGACAGGCCTCACATCCGACATCCTCATGATTACCCGCTACCGCTGCCACAGGACATCTTCGCAAGGCTGGGTAACTCAACGATTTTTAGTCAAATTGACTTATCCGATGCTTTTTTGCAGGTCCCCATCGCTGAGCAAAGTCGTCGCTTGCTCACTATTAACACACACAAGGGGTTGTACCTGTATAATCGCCTGCCACCAGGGATTAAAATAGCACCAGGTGCATTCCAGCAACTCATGGACCAAATGCTTGCTGGAATGGAACGTGTCTCAAGCTACATGGACGATGTTATCATTGGAGGACGAACACAGAAGGAACACGACGATACACTAAATGAGACCCTGAGGCGCATTCAAGAATTCGGTTTCACTATTCGCCCGGACAAGTGTTCGTTCAACAAACACCAGGTACGCTATCTTGGGCATATAGTCGACAATCACGGTATCCGTCCAGACCCTGCCAAAATAGCCGCCATAAGAGATCTTCCCGCGCCAACCGACGTTAGTGGCGTACGTTCGTTCCTAGGCGCCATTAATTTCTACGGAAGATTCATTCCTAACATGCGCAGGCTTCGTTATCCTTTGGATAACCTATTAAAGGAAGGAAACGTTTTCAAGTGGTCCCCAGAGTGTCAAAAGGCCTTCGAGCAGTTCAAAACGTTACTAGCCTCCGAACTGCTCTTGACGCACTACGATCCAAAGCTTGAGATCGTCATATCTGCCGATGCATCATCCATCGGATTAGGCGCAACCATAAGCCATAAGCTCCCCGATGGATCTTATAAGGTTGTGCAACATGCATCCCGTGCTCTCACGAAGGCCGAAAAAAACTATAGTCAAATAGATCGAGAGGGCCTGGCTATAGTTTTCGCTGTGACCAAGTTTCACAAGTATGTGTATGGGCGTCATTTCATCCTTCAAACGGATCACAAACCACTGCTAAGAATTTTCGGAAGCAAGAAGGGCATCCCGGTATATACTGCTAACCGACTGCAAAGATTTGCGCTAACTTTGCAGTTGTATAATTTTGAAATACAGTATATACCTACCACACATTTTGGGAACGCTGATGTGCTTTCACGACTGATTAAAAACCACGACAAACCAGAACAAGAGTACATAATAGCCAGTATTAATCTGGAAAAGGACATGCAATCAGTCGTCGTAAGCTCCCTCGAAGCATTTGCCCTAAACTCAAGAGATGTGGAAACTGCAACGAAATCCGACAAAACCATGCGTAGAGTATTGCAGAATGTACGCGAAGGATGGTCACGCGACAATGCGTTTAACGGCGAACTGGCATGTTTCTACGCCAGGAAGGATGCATTATGTGAAGTGGGAGGCTGTCTTTTGTTCGGGGAGAGAGTTGTTATACCAAGTGCTCTCCGGCAACGATGCTTACGCCAATTACACCATGGCCATCCAGGCGTACAACGCATGAAATCATTAGCGAGAAGCTACGTTTACTGGCCAATGCTTGATAAAGAAATCGCGGAGCTTGTAGCAACCTGCAACGCCTGTTCATTGGCAGCTAAGTCAACACCACGTTCTAGTCCAGTACCATGGCCCGAAGTAACCACACCATGGCAACGCGTCCATGTTGATTATGCTGGCCCCATAGACGGTTACTCCTTCTTGATTGCAGTCGACGCCTTCTCAAAATGGCCTGAGATTATAAGGACTGTCAGCACAACGTCGACAGCGACCATACGTATCCTGAGAAGAATGTTTGCACGTTATGGTATGCCAGTTACCCTAGTCAGCGATAATGGTCGTCAATTCACAAGTGCAGAATTTGAGGAGTTTTGTACATGCAACGGGATTGAGCATCTCACATCCGCCCCGTTCCACCCGCAATCTAACGGGCAAGCTGAACGTTTCGTAGATACGTTCAAACGCGCGATAGGCAAAATCTCTAGCGATGGAACTACCATTGAGGATGCACTTGAAATATTCCTCCAAACATATCGGGCCACGCCAAACCCACAAGCACCAAATAGTAAAGCGCCAGCAACGATAATGTTCGGAAGACAGATTCGTACATGTTTAGAGCTGATTCGACCAACTCCTAAACACGATAGAGAGATCGATAGTGAACAACGACGTATTTTTGTCCCAAACGATTCTGTTTTTGCCAAGGTTTACTCGCGAAACGGATGGAAATGGAAGCCAGGAAAGATCCTTGGTAAATGTGGAAGCGTAATGTATCGCGTTATGACTGATGATCGGAGAATAATACGGAGCCATGTAAACCAGCTTCGACGACGGAATTATAATGAGCAGCATACACCTAATCAGCGTATTTTGCCGCTGCACATCCTTTTAGAGGAGTGGAATCTAACATCATCACCGCCATCATCTACATCTGGTCCATCGTCATCGTCAAAACAGCAGTCATCGTCATCGTCCAAACAGCAGTCATCGTCATCGTCCAAGCAGCAGTCATCGTCATTGTCCGAACAGCAGCCATCGTCATCATCTACGTCCCAATCGTCAGCGTATGAGATCGTGCCAGCGTCATCGTCTTCAGTATCTCCTATAAGCAACCGCATCCCTCGAGAGACGCACGAGATGGAAGCACAGCCGGTACCACCACCACGCCGCTCCTTTAGAGATAAAAATGCACCGCGTCGGTTCGACCAGTACCTGCTGTATTAAAAGGGGGGAGATGTTATGGGCGATAACGGCAACCTGGTTGTCCTATCCTTGGGCTCGCAATGATGAGCGATCATCATTGAGTGATGCCGCACAGCGAGGATTGAAGAGTGCCCGAGCACGATCGATCCGACGATCATCAAGTATGACCCGCCGCCTGAGGTCACGGGAGTTCGCGTCTTCTGTATCCGACCGCCGATCCGGGTAGACGTGCCGTTTTTCGTCTCTGCGTTTTAGTGTGTTATAATGTGTAATTCGTTCTTTACAATAAAAGTGTGTTAACGTTTAAACCACAACAGAATGTATCATCACAGAGCCTAAACCGCACAACGGCCTAAAACAGTAAATCGGGCGCAAAAAGTTTAAATGTGCAAGCTTCCCGTCCCGTGAGCGCGATGTCAGGCGAAATCAAATGTAAATTTTTCAAATTTTTTTGGTACCTGGGCTCGGTTGTTTGACGGCACCGATACACGCGTTTTTCACGAACAGTTTTTCGGTTTTCTCTGGCTGTTTTTTACCGATTCACGCACGATTTTCACAATTAGGTTGGCCCCTGACACGACCTACACTGATTTCATGTGGTTTTTGGCTGTCCCAAGTGGTTTTGGTGATGTTCTGAGCCACAAGAAAACGCCTATCTTGAGACAACAAACACACACCGTGTGCAGTAGTAGGACAAACAAAACATGTTCCGCAGTTGCCTACAGGCTAAAATACGATAAACAATCACTCGTGTGTACTTTTCTCACACCACTTGCTCGATATTTCAGCCAAATTTACTGATTTGATTCCGATGCTCACTAACGTGACCGCACGCGAACAGACCAACTTGTCAACTGCGTGAAAGTGTCAAGAGCTGCGCTTACTCGACGAATAGGTGAGAAATAAGGCTCACAGGGCGCATAATTTTGACCTGTTGGTACAAGCTTTAGGCGTTGGTCTCGCTGGGTATGTACCGACCCGATGGATCCCGCTGCGTAGTACTTTTGTAGATTGCCTCACAACGGCGTTCGTCGGGTGAGTAGCCATCGTTAACCCATAGTTCCTCTGATTTCCAGAACCGCTCGATCGATTCTTCTAACGTTGTCATGCTAACGACCGCTGTTGTATGGGCAAAGTTAGAGTCGCCGTCCGTAAGCTCCTTCGATTCTGTTGTAAACGCAATGAATAGTCAACCGTTCTGCTCGAGAGCCAAGAGAGAAGTGAAGTTTTATTGAAATACATATGACACATGTCATTGTCAAGGTTTCTATAATTAAGGTGTATACTTTGTTCTATATATATATCTCAACACCCCTGCTCAAAGTATTAACCTCTAAGTCCTATCTTTTCTGATAATTGTTTAAATTCTGATACTGGTAATCCTTTTGTCATAATGTCTGCTAATTGCAATTTGGATGGCACATATACAGCCTTAATGTGACCAGCCTGAATTTTCTCTTGAATATAATTGTATTTAATATCTATGTGTTTCATGCGTTTGCTCTCTACTTTTCCTTCCGCTAGTTGCAGACAGGATTGATTATCTTCAAATATTGTTACTGATCCAGATACGTTTACGTCAAGATCTTTCAACAATCTTCTCAGCCATGCTGCCTCTGTAGTTGCTGTACAAAATGCTATCAACTCTGCTTCCGTAGATGATAACGCTACTGTTGATTGTTTTCTTGTCATCCAGGAAACAGTTGCACCATAAACACGCACAATATACCCACTTATTGATTTTCGATCATTAATATTGTTGCCCCAATCAGCATCGCAAAATATTTCTAATTCGCTGTTAGAGTCGTTTCCTACATATTCCAAACCTATATTCATTGTTCCTTTCAAATATCTCAGAATTCTTTTAAGATATTTCCAATGTTCATCTGTAGGACAGTTTTGTAATTGACTAAAGAAATTAATCGCAGCACACAAATCTGGTCGCGATGTGTGAGCCAAGTATGCGATACATCCCACCAGTTCTCTATATGGTTTCTCTGTTCTATCCTTCTCTGTACCTTTTAATAGTTTTAAGTGGCATTCAATCGGTGTTAGGACTGGCTTGCAATCTTCCATACCAAATCTAGATAATAGTTTTTCTACATAATATTTTTGTGTAATTAACATAGTTCGTTGCTTTATATTCCTTTCAACATGCATTCCTAAAAAAACTTTTATTTCTCCCATATCAGAAACACAGAACTCTTGTTTAAGACAAGCTTTTATGATATTAATCTCCTCTAGCCTTTTTCCAACAATCAAAATGTCGTCAACGTATAATAAAATATGAATCAAATCTCCTTTGTCGATTTTAATGTACAAACAATGATCATTTTCACTACTTTTAAAATTTATGTTTGTAACGAACTCGTCAAATCTTTTATTCCATGCTCTGGACGCTTGTCTTAAACCATATAACGATTTGTTTAGCCGACAAACAAGGTTTGGATCTGTTACGTTAAGCCCGTCGAGTGGATACATATAAATTTCCTCATTTAACTTTCCATTCAGAAATGCTGTCTTAACGTCTAATTGATGAACTAATAACCGTTTTTGATTTGCTATAGCTAATAAAGTCCGAATAGTGTCCAGCTTCGCTACGGGTGCGTAAGTTTCCTCATAATCGTATCCGTATTTTTGGGAAAAACCTCTTGCGAATAACCTTGCTTTGTATTTGTCTGATTCATCATCAACCCTTTCTTTATTTTAAAAAACCCATTTGCAAGTAATCACCCGTTTGTTTAATGGCTTTGGACACAAATTCCATGTACGATTGTCTTCATGTGATTTTAGCTCATTCCTTACGGCCTGATCCCATTTATCCCAGTCCTCGCGGTTCTTCATTAATTCTAATGAGGCTGGGAAATTTTCCACGTAATTCATCGCTGATAATGCCCATGCATTGTAACTTCCTTCATAGTCTTTCTTCAAAATTGGTGGTTGTCTTTCTCGAACACTTTTTGTCTCTTTACTTTCAATTACAACATCTTCATCCCCTGCTGAAGCTGTTGAATCATTCGCTGAAGAATAATCTGTTTCACTGGTAACATCATCACTGCGTAGCACTTCTTCATCGAGTTCATTTTCACTTTCTTCTACATTTTCTGGATTCATCCTGTTTTCGGTTGGACATATTATAAAATCAGTGTCCGTATCAATATGCGATTGTTCATTGATATCACTAAACGGAAGGTTTTCTTCATTGAATTACACTACACGTGAGATGCATATTTTATTGTCTTTAAAAACGCGATACCCATTCGGGGCATATCCAACAAAAATTGCTCGCTCATTCTTATCGTCTAACTGATGAGGGAAAGGGATGAAAAGGGAAAAGGGCTGATGAAAGAGGGATGTAGGATTATACCTTTTTGTCGACAAAACGATTTGAAAGCTGTGTTCATATATTCTGTACCGTTGTACACAAATAAGTTTTTCGATCTTGGTTCCAAAATGTGTCGTACACATAGCTTCGTATTCTTTGAAACGGTCCAACACTTCACTTTTAGATTTTATAAGAAATGCAGCAGACAAATGAGTATAATCATCAGTGAAAGTTACAAAATAATTATGACCATCCCATGTCTGTGGGGAAATAGGTCCACAAACATCACTGTGTATTATTTCGATCGATCTGGTAGCACGTTTTTCCTTCCTGCTTTTGAATGGCTTTCGTGGTGCTTTGCCACGAACACAAGCATGACAAAATTTTTCACTGTGATTGTTTGATGTATCATTTATGGTGTCTAGTCCATGTACCATACGTTTTACGATCAACATCTTTAAATTCTGATTACCAATATGTCCATATCTATGATGCCACAGTTCGAAATGGTTTGTAATTGTTGCAGCTTTAGCACAAATCGACGGTACGTTTATATTCACTTTGTATAATTTATTCTTCTTTTCGCCTGTCATTATTGTTTCACCATTTTTGTTTTGCACTTCAACTTTACCTTTTTCAAATACTACTTTCAGCCCCTTTGATTCCAATTTCTGCAGTGACATCAGATTTATAGATAGATCTGGAACGAATAGCACGTCTTGAATTGCGATCTTCATGTGAAGTTACCGCCCTTTGGCTGACGGCCTCAGTTCCTAGAATTAGAGTTAATACCTACTGTCACCTTGTCAGAAATGGCTTCCTTATCGTGGCCAAACACGATTCTATCCTGTCGATGGCGGATAATTGTCAGCGGACGGCTCTTCCCAGGACGGACGACTCGAAGAAAACACGGACACGATGTTGTTCCTTTGAGTGTAGCAAACAGATCACCCTTGGTTTATTACAACCAAGTAATATTTATAACTAAATTAATCTAGGTTAGTTTGTGACGCCCTCTCCCTACAGCCTGACCATTCCCTCGCCTCTGCTGTTGCTGTGCCGTTCTCGCATTGATCGCTGCTTCGTTGCCGGGCGCCTTTTCCCCGGGCCGATTCACGATCGATCTCGTTCACTCCTGTTGGTTTGCGACACTTGTTTTCGCAACTCGCTTTCGATCGTGATCGCTTTTCGGTCATTAGCTTTGTCGGGTGCGCGTTCGATTGTTTTTCATCCTGAGCGGATGTTTACGACTTAAGTCCAAATCGTCCTCATTATCGGTCATTGCTGATATCGAACGATCGTCCGGTGTTTTTCCATGCTGCGTTGTTCTTCCTTCATGGCGGATGTTTGTGACTTAAGTCACGTACGATATTTTCCCCGATGTCGATGCCCCCATGTCGTCATCACATTATTTGTCCAACCTGTGCTAAGGGTTTTGCGCCCTGCGTGTTGATGTTGTTGCTCGCCCGTACGGGGCGGTCGCGCATGAAGTGTCGTCTTGCACCGTAAGTGGGTCAGCCTGGTGAATGTAGGTCAGTTCTGGCTTATAGCTGACTCTGCGCTTTTCGTCGTTGAGTCCTATGCTGCGATGCGCTGTTCCCGTTGCGGCGATTCAGGCGTTGTCTTCTGGGGTTGTAGGCGAATTGCGGCGATTCAGGCGTATGATTATGGGGTGTAGGCGAAATGGGTGAATGGTGGGCTGAGGGACGCCGGAGGGACGCTTCATCCCCCCCCACTTACTTGAGCTCTAGATCCGTCTTGAAGAGGCGAATCTGGAGCTGGTTAGTCTGCTGGTAATATTGGAGCGTATTACCGTTCTCGCGATGCACCTGGGGTACCTTTCTCTGCTTTGATTCGATGCTAGTTGTCATCTGCTGCATCGGGGTCATCCTTCAAGCTGCCTGTAGATTGTTCATCCTGTCTGTCGTTATTGCGGTCGTCTTCATCATTGCACATCGTCTGTCGTCGCTGCTCGCGTCCTTGCCCAGGCCTAGGCTGACGTTAGCGTTGTCGTGTCGTCTTGTAGTATCCCTCATTGAAGCGTCATGGGATAGTCGTCGTTGAGCTTTCGGTTGATCCTGCCCTTGTGGTTGCTGCTGAAAATCGTCGGTGGATGCTGCGGCGTTGTCGCTGAGGTACCCCTGGCTCTGTTCGTCGCTGTTCTAAACCTAATGCGCATATTTGATAAGTGGAGCTTTCTCCGTTGGTTAGTGTCCCCATGGTTAGTATTATTTTCCCTAACGCAATTTTCTGACTGTAGGAGCAACCGTTGCTCTTTCGTTTCTTAGTTAGCAGTGACAACTTTCCTTCATAAAAGTGGGTGTCTATTGGTTTGCCCACACCATTAATACAATTCCTAAGCCCGTCGGCATCTTCGCTTTCCTTTCAGCGGCAGTTTCTCATCTGAGGGTGTCTTCTGGTTTTCCCTATCAGTGTTCCTAATGAACTAAGCCCTGTGGCTCTTTGCTTCATGGTGTACTTCGTTAGAGCGGGGCTTGAACCCGGTTAGCTGGCTTGAGTTTCTCTTACTGCCGTATACCATGTCCCTAACAGTGCATACATATGCATTGAGCACCCTGGCTCCTTCGATTTCTTTGCGGAAATTTACTTATATGAGGGTCTCCTGGTTTTCCCTGTCCGTGTTACAATATTCTGAGCATCTTTGGCTCCTTCGCTTTTTTTTAGCGGAATTTTCTATATAAGGGCTTTCCCTGTTGATATTTTGCGCTATATATCTCGAGTATCCTTGGCTCCTTCGTTCCATGACGTATTTGGTTAGAGCGGGGCTTGAACCCGGATAGCTGGCTTGAGTTTTCTCTTCTACCGTTTACCATGTCCCTAACAGTGCCTACATGCGCATTGAGCATCTTTGCTCCTTCGCTATTCGTAGCGGAATTTTCCTATAGGTGGGTGTCTCGGTTTTCCCCCTAGTTTAATAACTTCTGATCACCTTTTCGATCCTATGGGGGTGCTTCCTATTGCACGAAATGGGACCGGTTATGACGCTGTCGCGTTCAAATTCTACATCCGACAAGACGTGTTTCTCAATACGACCATCTTCCCTAGTTCTACTAATGGCTTTGAAGAGTATTGGGTCCCTAACTGTGCAACGCGTTTGCATCTTACTTTGTTTAATACGTGTTTCCTTTCAATTCTCATTAGTACTACTTTTCTTCGCGGCATTTTTCCTCGCGGTATCCTATCTTTCATCATACCTACACTTTTGACCGTAATTGTTACGAACGGGCGAATGGCTACTGGGAATTGAACCCAGCCCTAGGTCAATCTACGGTCCTAGGAATCCGAGGAATACAAGTATACACACGGCCACAACACATCCCTCGTCGCCTACTACGTAATCCGTGTTCTACGTTTTCTTCATTTTCTTTTCTTCAACTGTGTTTCCATAAACTTTTTTTTCTTAGCCTTGTTGCATTCTCAATTTATTTTCTTAAGACATATTCATATTTTCTCCCGTGACGTACATTCATTTTAATTTCTTTCAGTGTATTCATTTTTACGCTTGTTTACAGTTTCTTTTTTTCATTATTTCTTTATTACGTACATTTTTGTCATGGTAACGTTTCGTGGTAATCATCTGATTCTTTTAAATCCTTTCCATACTTTATCAACATCTCATTTTCCGTGATTCTCTATTCGTAGTACCTTTTCAATCGATTGTTGTGTATCCTTTCTAACCTGTTTCCGTTTTTGATAACGACGTCTGATTGCTCGGCACATCTATCACTACGTACGGACCTCTCCATGTACTCTGCAATTTCTGTCCTACTCCCATGGGGTTTGCTTGGACAAGCACTTTATCTCCCCACATTGGCTGCCAAGGTGCCGTACCTTTATCATATATCTCCTTACGTTTTTCTTTGGACATTACCAAATTTTCCCTAGCTACTTCGTGTATGTGTTTGAGCAGTTTCCTCATTTCCAATGCGTAATCGTGGTAATTTTCTTCGGCCAACGTACCTTTGTATATGGATGCCGGAATCCGTGGCTCTCTTCCATACATTAACTCGAACGGTGTGTATCCCGTTGACGAGTTTACTGTCGTATTGTATTCTAAACAGAAATACGGCAGATGCTGATCCCAAATTCGCGGATCTCCTCCCACTTACTTGTCTCAGGTAAATTTTCAATTCCCTGTTAGCTCTTTCCACCAGGTTTGCCTGTGGATGGTACGCGCTCGTGTTGATTTTCTTAATTTTTAAAATCTTGCACACGCTCTTCATTACCTGCCCCATAAAATTCGTGCCCTGATCCGTGACTAATTCTTCTGGCACTCCGAATTTACAAATAACATTTTCTACAAATGTTTTCGCTACCGTGACGGCTTCTTGATTCTCCATAGAGGCCACTATTAAATATCGCGTCAAATCGTCTTGTATTACCAGGCCATATTTGTTTCCCTGGTTTGTTTCCGGCAAGACTACGATATCCATGAACAATTTTTCGAATGGTTCAGATGCGGTTGTTGTGAGTTTCATAGGGATCCGGTTGTACTTGCAGATTTTATTCTTCTGGCAAGAGTCGCAATTGCGCACATAATCCTCTATGTCTCGTTTCATATTCTGCCAATGGTAAATCGCAGCGATCCTCTTTCGCATGCGCTTGGCTCCTACATGCCCCCCTAATGGTGCGTCATGGAATTCCCTCAATAATCCAGGCACCTCTTCTTTCGCGACCTCAATGCGCTCGGAGCTGGCATTGTACATGGTGATTTTTCTCCCATGTCGCTCCCCCAAAAACTGGATCATTTCCATTATCTCGAACTGTCTAATCTTGCGAAACGAGATTACTTGAACGTCCAGAATGGGCTCATTCTGTTCGAATTTACTGCATTCCTTCATGCACTTGTACAATCTTGCGAAAAACATTTTTGCGTTTACCACTGAGTTGCTTTTTCCTTCCATTATTATTCCTACGATTTTCTCGCTAGGAAGGAAAACCACATTGTCTTGGGTGTAATCTTTCAACCCGTGTGGTAACTCACACAATTTGCTGATATCGCTATGCGCAGATCGACTATTTACAATCGCGATCTTTATCGCCCCTGCCTTGACCTCTAGCGTTTTCTGAAACGCGATCTTTCGGACATCAATGCTCCGTTTTTCCTGATTCTGTTGGAATTCTTCATACATGTTCTGGATGTCATCGTCATCTTCTTCTTCTTCCCTTAAGCATGCAGGGTCCAGATTCATTAGATCTGAAACAAAATCTTTCGTTCCCAAATCATCTTTTTCTCCCCGTTGTGTCGGGTTATTATTGTTTTCGCCGTTGCATAATGGATATGTGTTTTCCGGTCCGTCCGTTCCCTTTAGCTCATTACCCTGGGCTTGTGTACCCGCGCCCTCTTGGTCAGCATTATTCGTCCCCGTGCCGGTTGCTTGTTTCTTTCGTGTTTTGCCGGTCGCAACAGGTGCAATGGCCTGCGCCTGGTCGTCCGGGCTTCCTATGTCAGCATTTGTTGTTTTCATCGGCGCAACGCCAATGTTGTCCAGCAATTTTTGCTGACGCCGTGTTGTTACAGCGATACGCTGAGGGTGCTTGGTTGTCGGCTGCTCGGTGGCTTCCCGCTCTACGTGGTTGGAAGGTTCCAACCGAGACAAAAAATCTGCCACCACGTTCTCTTTCCCCTGCTTTGTTAAGGTCTGTTGTGCATGACTACTGTCTGAAAATTCCACCCGTCCTCCCTTGAGGCTCAGTTCCGCAATATGTTCGCGGATAAAATTTACACCTAAAAGACCCGGAGAACCCGTTAACTCCGTGATCACGTAAAACCTCGTCGGGATTACTTTTCCTCCGACGATCGGTACGACCGTTAATTTTGCCCCTGTTATTCCTACTAGGGCCGTTTGCTCGGAAATATCTAACTGTTTTATCCCTATTCTCTGGGCTTCTTTGTAATCGAGCAGATTCACTACTGCTCCTGTATCGAGTAAAAATTCGGTAGTGTTCGATGGACTACCTATCGTGGTCAGGGTAACATAAATGAGACCGTTCTCTAACGTCCTTAGTGCGTGGGAAACCCGTGTTTCCTTTTTTTCCTGTTCCCTCATATTTTTATCCTCTGTTTTTGCGATAGCTATCTTTTTCTGTGTTTTCTGTCAGTTCTGTGCTGTGGCGATTTTTCCGTACTTGACCTAAATATTTTGATTTCCCTAAATTTTCCAAACTGTCGCGCAGGTTGGGGAATCGGGGCGGGTCATTCGATCCCCCGGTTAATAGTTTTTTTAACCGAAACTGCGGTTCCCTTGATTTCCCTGGTTTCCTTGCCTTTTCGGCCAATTGTTCGACCCCTGATTTTGGGAGTGTCCGAACCCTGAATTTCCTCTCGGCTGGCTTTGCTGCGGTCGGTATCGGTTATCGGGTTGCGAGGGACTATTTCCCGGTCCTCTCTGCCCGTTCCTAGGCGCTCTTGAAAACTGCCTGGCGCCTGACCCTTGGTTGCTTGAATAGTTCCGTTGATTTCCGTCGTCCCATCCGACGTTACGGTAATGACTCTGATTGTACTGCGGCCAATCGATTCTGAAAGGCGGTGGCGGGTTTGGTCGACGATGATCCGGCCAGTATGGCAAATCCATATCATCGTACGGCCCTTCTCCGTGCCAACCGTTGTTTCCTCCGCTCCCTTGGCCGAACCAGTGTTCCTCGTCATAATTTCCGTAGCGTGGCGGCAGAGCTTGACCAGCGCGCAAGCGTCTTGTGGCCTCGGTTACCCGATCAGCGTTATCGTGCACCTGCTCCAGGTGCTCCAAGAGTGGCTCAAGTTCCATGGTGTTTTGCATTAGTGCTAACACCCTCAGGTTTGGATCATTCAATCCTGTTACAAAATGATGTTTGATATGCCTGCTGGCATAATCTATCAACCCCTCATTGTCGCTAGCGTGCGTTTTCACGAGCTCTACTATATGTCTTGCTCTATCCGCATATCTCCTAAACGTCTCATTCGGCCTTTGCGCCAGTGTTTCGGTTCGGTGGAAAATGCTTTCCACACTACAATTTTCCCCAAACTCCTTTCGCAACAGCTCTTTCATTTCCTCCCAGCTCTTTGCTCTAATGCGCTGGTAGTGGCTTACTGCATCACCTTTCAATTTAGCAAGAACTATGTCCAATAGTTCTTCTTCGTTTACCATTTCTCGCCTGGCGACGCGATCGACCTGGCGTACAAACAATCCTAACTCCTCGACCCCTCCGCGGTACTCGGGAATGAGGGCCATGGCGCTTTCGATTGAATACTCCTTCGTTTCCGTCATTTTCTTTTCAACAAAGGTTTGGTCGAGCGAGCAGATGTCTCGGACAAAATCTTTCTTCACTCTTAGTAGATTTTTCGGGGCAGTGCTACGACTAGGGGCCGCTGGGGTTTGTTCCAGGGGCGAGGCGTTGCTGTCAACACTAGCTGGGGTAAATCTAAGCTCGGGTGCAATAGTGCCGTCGGAAAGGCAAACCTCCCTAGAAATTGTCGGCCCTTCACTTCCGTTTTCTTGGCTCTTTCCGACGTTGCTGCGTAGTTGTCTATCCGTCATTTGAGTTTTCACTACGCTTTTGCACACGGCTTCTTTCCGAGAAGAAACTAAATTTCTCTCGTGCCTTCAAACAAAAACTTGAGGTCTCAAAAAAAAAAATGTACCTGACGCACACAAAAATGTATTTAAAATGAAACTGTGCTCTTACCACAGGGTGAGTTCTGCCACTTTCATCTCGAAGGATTCCGTTTTCCCGCGTAACCGTCCTTCTCGTTCTCTTAAAGGGGTGCTCTGCTGGTCCGCTGATGCTCCGCTGCTGCTCCGCTGATGTAACGATGAATGTCTCTTTGCTGCACAGTTCGCCACGCTTCACAACACTGCACTACTTTCACTATACTGCACTACTTCACTTCACTATTGCACTGCTTCACAACCCACCGGGTTGCTATCGTTGTACAAGGGATGTCTTATCCCACCGCTGTCACCAGATGAAGTTACCGCCCTTTGGCTGACGGCCTCAGTTCCTAGAATTAGAGTTAATACCTACTGTCACCTTGTCAGAAATGGCTTCCTTATCGTGGCCAAACACGATTCTATCCTGTCGATGGCGGATAATTGTCAGCGGACGGCTCTTCCCAGGACGGACGACTCGAAGAAAACACGGACACGATGTTGTTCCTTTGAGTGTAGCAAACAGATCACACTTGGTTTATTACAACCAAGTAATATTTATAACTAAATTAATCTAGGTTAGTTTCTGCCGCCCTCTCCCTACAGCCTGACCATTCCCTCGCCTCTGCTGTCGCTGTGCCGTTCTCGCATTGATCGATGCTTCGTTGCCGGGCGCCTTTTCCCCGGGCCGATTCACGATCGATCTCGTTCACTCCTGTTGGTTTGCGACACTTGTTTTCGCAACTCGCTTTCGATCGTGATCGCTTTTCGGTCATTAGCTTTGTCGGTTTGCGCCTTCTCCTGAGCGGATGTTTACGACTTAAGTCCCAATCGTCCTCATTATCGGTCATTGCTGATATCGAGCGATCGTCCGGTGTTTTTACATGCTGCGTTGTTCTTCCTTCATGGCGGATGTTTACGATTTAAGTCCAAACTGTTCTCATTTTCAATCATCGATGATATCGAACGATCGTCCGGTGGTTTTCCATGCTGCGTTGTTTTTATTATCGATGTCGCCCCATCGGCAGTGAAGCAGGTCAGTTCTCGCGACGGCTGATTCCCCGGTCGCTAGTGAGGTGTCGTGTTGCACGGTGAGTTGGTCAGCTTGGCGTAGAAGTAGGTCAGTTTCGGTGGCTCATTCACGGGGTGGCACATTCTGCTGACAGTGTTCAAATACGTTGGTGTGCGCCCCAGTGGTCATAAGCGATCGTCGGATTGTGGCTGCAATCGTATCGGTGCTCGTCCGGTTGCCGCTATTTAGGGGTTAACGTTAAGCGTTGGCGATTCGGTGGTTCGGCAGCGACTTAGTAGCGAGCTGGTTAGTACGCTGGTAATAATAGAGCGTTGTACGTTCTCGCGATGCACCTGGGGTACCTTTCTCTGCTTTGATTCGATGCTAGTTGTCATCTGCTGCATCGGGGTCATCCTTCAAGCTGCCTGTAGTTTGGTCTTCCTGTCTATCGTTGTTGCGGTCGACTTCATCATCGCACATCGTGTGTCGTCTCCGCACTCGTGTTTACCTCAGGCGTGGCCTCACCTTAGGTTAACGTTAGCTTTGTCGTGTCGTCTTGTAGTATCCCACATTGAAGCGTCATGGGATAGTCGTCGTTGGGCTTTCGGCTGATCCTGCCCTTGTGGTTGCTGCTGAAGATCGTCGGTGGATGCTGCGGCGTTGTCGCTGAGGTACCCCTGGCTCTGTTCGTCGCTGTTCTAAACCTAATGCGCATATTTGATAAGTGGAGCTTTCTCCGTTGGTTAGTGTCCCCATGGTTAGTATTATTTTCCCTAACGCAATTTTCTGACTGTAGGAGCAACCGTTGCTCTTTCGTTTCTTAGTTAGCAGTAACAACTTTCCTTCATAAAAGTGGGTGTCTATTGGTTTGCCCACACCATTAATACAATTCCTAAGCCCGTCGGCATCTTCGCTATCCTTTCAGCGGTAGTTTCTCATTTGAGGGTGTCTTCTGGTTTTCCCTATCAGTGTTCCTAATGATCTAAGCCCTGTGGCTCTTTGCTTCATGGTATACTTGGTTAGAGCGGGGCTTGAACCCGGTTAGCTGGCTTGAGTTTCTCATACTGCCGTATACCATGTCCCTAACAGTGCATACATATGCATTGAGCATCTTTGCTCCTTCGCTATTCGAGGCGGAATTTTCCTATAGGTGGGTGTCTCGGTTTTCCCCCTAGTTAAATACCTTATGATCACCTTTTCGATCCTATGGGGGTACTTCCTATTGCACGAAATGGGACCGGTTATGACGCTGTCGCGTTCAAATTCTACATCCGACAAGACGTGTTTCTCAATACGACCATCTTCCCTAGTTCTACTAATGGCTTTGAAGAGTATTGGGTCCCTAACTGTGCAACGCGTTTGCATCCTATTTTGATTAATACATGTTTCCTTTCAATTTCATTTATTATACTTTTCTTTGCGGCATTTTTCCTCGCGGTATCCTATCTTTCATCATACCTTCTCTTCTGACCGTCATCGTTACGAACGGGCGAATAGCTACTGGGAATTGAACCCAGCCCTAGGTCAATCTATGGTCCTAGGAATCCGAGGAATACAAGTATTCACACGGCCACAACACATCCCTCGTCGTCTACTACGTAATCCGTGTTCTACGTTTTTTTCGTGTTCTTTTCTTCAAATTTATTTTCATAATCTTGCCTTTTTGCTTAGCCTTGTTACATTCACAATATCTTCTCAAGGAATATTTGGATACATATTTTTAACCGCGGCGTACATTCATTTTAATTTCTTTCAGTATATTCATTTTTACGCTTGCGTACAGTTTCTTTTTTACTCATTATTTTTTTATTACGTACATGTTTCTTTCCATTGTAACGTTTCGTGGTAATCATCTGATTATTTAAAATCCTTTCCATACTTTATGAACATCTCATTTTCCGTGATTCTCTATTCGTAGTACCTTTTCAATCGATTGTTGTGTATCCTTTCTAACCTGTTTCCGTTTTTGATAACCGACGTCTGATTGCTCGGCACATCTATCACTACGTACGGACCTCTCCATGTACTCTGCAATTTCTGTCCTACTCCCATGGGGTTTGCTTGGACAAGCACTTTATCTCCCCACATTGGCTGCCAAGGTGCCGTACCTTTATCATATATCTCCTTACGTTTTTCTTTGGACATTACCAAATTTTCCCTAGCTACTTCGTGTATGTGTTTGAGCAGTTTCCTCATTTCCAATGCGTAATCGTGGTAATTTTCTTCGGCCAACGTACCTTTGTATATGGATGCCGGAATCCGTGGCTCTCTTCCATACATTAACTCGAACGGTGTGTATCCCGTTGACGAGTTTACTGTCGTATTGTATTCTAAACAGAAATACGGCAGATGCTGATCCCAAATTCGCGGATCTCCTCCCACTTACTTGTCTCAGGTAAATTTTCAATTCCCTGTTAGCTCTTTCCACCAGGTTTGCCTGTGGATGGTACGCGCTCGTGTTGATTTTCTTAATTTTTAAAATCTTGCACACGCTCTTCATTACCTGCCCCATAAAATTCGTGCCCTGATCCGTGACTAATTCTTCTGGCACTCCGAATTTACAAATAACATTTTCTACAAATGTTTTCGCTACCGTGACGGCTTCTTGATTCTCCATAGAGGCCACTATTAAATATCGCGTCAAATCGTCTTGTATTACCAGGCCATATTTGTTTCCCTGGTTTGTTTCCGGCAAGACTACGATATCCATGAACAATTTTTCGAATGGTTCAGATGCGGTTGTTGTGAGTTTCATAGGGATCCGGTTGTACTTGCAGATTTTATTCTTCTGGCAAGAGTCGCAATTGCGCACATAATCCTCTATGTCTCGTTTCATATTCTGCCAATGGTAAATCGCAGCGATCCTCTTTCGCATGCGCTTGGCTCCTACATGCCCCCCTAATGGTGCGTCATGGAATTCCCTCAATAATCCAGGCACCTCTTCTTTCGCGACCTCAATGCGCTCGGAGCTGGCATTGTACATGGTGATTTTTCTCCCATGTCGCTCCCCCAAAAACTGGATCATTTCCATTATCTCGAACTGTCTAATCTTGCGAAACGAGATTACTTGAACGTCCAGAATGGGCTCATTCTGTTCGAGTTTACTGCATTCCTTCATGCACTTGTACAATCTTGCGAAAAACATTCTTGCGTTTACCACTGAGTTGCTTTTTCCTTCCATTATTATTCCTACGATTTTCTCGTTAGGAAGGAATACCACATTGTCTTGGGTGTAATCTTTCAACCCGTGTGGTAGCTCACACAATTTGCTGAGAACGCTATACGCAGATCGACTATTTACAATCGCGATCTTTATCGCCCCTGCCTTGACCTCTAGCGTTTTCTGAAACGCGATCTTTCGGACATTAATGCTCCGTTTTTCCTGATTCTGTTGGAATTCTTCATACATGTTCTGGTTGTCATCGTCATCTTCTTCTTCTTCCCTTAAGCATGCAGGGTCCAGATTCATTAGATCTGAAACAAAATCTTTCGTTCCCAAATCATCTTTTTCTCCCCGTTGTGTCGGGTTATTATTGTTTTCGCCGTTGCATAATGGATATGTGTTTTCCGGTCCGTCCGTTCCCTTTAGCTCATTACCCTGGGCTTGTGTACCCGCGCCCTCTTGGTCAGCATTATTCGTCCCCGTGCCGGTTGCTTGTTTCTTTCGTGTTTTGCCGGTCGCAACAGGTGCAATGGCCTGCGCCTGGTCGTCCGGGCTTCCTATGTCAGCATTTGTTGTTTTCATCGGCGCAACGCCAATGTTGTCCAGCAATTTTTGCTGACGCCGTGTTGTTATAGCGATACGCTGAGGGTGCTTGGTGTCGGCTGCTCGGTGGCTTCCCGCTCTACGTGGTTGGAAGGTTCCAACCGAGACAAAAAATCTGCCACCACGTTCTCTTTCCCCTGCTTTGTTAAGGTCTGTTGTGCATGACTACTGTCTGAAAATTCCACCCGTCCTCCCTTGAGGCTCAGTTCCGCAATATGTTCGCGGATAAAATTTACACCTAAAAGACCCGGAGAACCCGTTAACTCCGTGATCACGTAAAACCTCGTCGGGATTACTTTTCCTCCGACGATCGGTACGACCGTTAATTTTGCCCCTGTTATTCCTACTAGGGCCGTTTGCTCGGAAATATCTAACTGTTTTATCCCTATTCTCTGGGCTTCTTTGTAATCGAGCAGATTCACTACTGCTCCTGTATCGAGTAAAAATTCGGTAGTGTTCGATGGACTACCTATCGTGGTCAGGGTAACATAAATGAGACCGTTCTCTAACGTCCTTATCGCGTGGGAAACCCGTGTTTCCTTTTTTTCCTGTTCCCTCATATTTTTATCCTCTGTTTTTGCGATAGCTATCTTTTTATGCTGCGTCAGTTCTGTGCTGTGGCGATTTTTCCGTACTTGACCTAAATATTTTGATTTCCCTAAATTTTCCAAACTGTCGCGCAGGTTGGGGAATCGGGGCGGGTCATTCGATCCCCCGGTTAATAGTTTTTTTAACCGAAACTGCGGTTCCCTTGATTTCCCTGGTTTCCTTGCCTTTTCGGCCAATTGTTCGACCCCTGATTTTGGGAGTGTCCGAACCCTGAATTTCCTCTCGGCTGGCTTTGCTGCGGTCGGTATCGGTTATCGGGTTGCGAGGGACTATTTCCCGGTCCTCTCTGCCCGTTCCTAGGCGCTCTTGAAAACTGCCTGGCGCCTGACCCTTGGTTGCTTGAATAGTTCCGTTGATTTCCGTCGTCCCATCCGACGTTACGGTAATGACTCTGATTGTACTGCGGCCAATCGGTTCTGAAAGGCGGTGGCGGGTTTGGTCGACGATGATCCGGCCAGTATGGCAAATCCATATCATCGTACGGCCCTTCTCCGTGCCAACCGTTGTTTCCTCCGCTCCCTTGGCCGAACCAGTGTTCCTCGTCATAATTTCCGTAGCGTGGCGGCAGAGCTTGACCAGCGCGCAAGCGTCTTGTGGCCTCGGTTACCCGATCAGCGTTATCGTGCACCTGCTCCAGGTGCTCCAAGAGTGGCTCAAGTTCCATGGTGTTTTGCATTAGTGCTAACACCCTCAGGTTTGGATCATTCAATCCTGTTACAAAATGATGTTTGATATGCCTGCTGGCATAATCTATCAACCCCTCATTGTCGCTAGCGTGCGTTTTCACGAGCTCTACTATATGTCTTGCTCTATCCGCATATCTCCTAAACGTCTCATTCGGCCTTTGCGCCAGTGTTTCGGTTCGGTGGAAAATGCTTTCCACACTACAATTTTCCCCAAACTCCTTTCGCAACAGCTCTTTCATTTCCTCCCAGCTCTTTGCTCTAATGCGCTGGTAGTGGCTTACTGCATCACCTTTCAATTTAGCAAGAACTATGTCCAATAGTTCTTCTTCGTTTACCATTTCTCGCCTGGCGACGCGATCGACCTGGCGTACAAACAATCCTAACTCCTCGACCCCTCCACGGTACTCGGGAATGAGGGCCATGGCGCTTTCGATTGAATACTCCTTCGTTTCCGTCATTTTCTTTTCAACAAAGGTTTGGTCGAGCGAGCAGATGTCTCGGACAAAATCTTTCTTCACTCTTAGTAGATTTTTCGGGGCAGTGCTACGACTAGGGGCCGCTGGGGTTTGTTCCAGGGGCGAGGCGTTGCTGTCAACACTAGCTGGGGTAAATCTAAGCTCGGGTGCAATAGTGCCGTCGGAAAGGCAAACCTCCCTAGAAATTGTCGGCCCTTCACTTCCGTTTTCTTGGCTCTTTCCGACGTTGCTGCGTAGTTGTCTATCCGTCATTTGAGTTTTCACTACGCTTTTGCACACGGCTTCTTTCCGAGAAGAAACTAAATTTCTCTCGTGCCTTCAAACAAAAACTTGAGGTCTCAAAAAAAAAAATGTACCTGACGCACACAAAAATGTATTTAAAATGAAACTGTGCTCTTACCACAGGGTGAGTTCTGCCACTTTCATCTCGAAGGATTCCGTTTTCCCGCGTAACCGTCCTTCTCGTTCTCTTAAAGGGGTGCTCTGCTGGTCCGCTGATGCTCCGCTGCTGCTCCGCTGATGTAACGATGAATGTCTCTTTGCTGCACAGTTCGCCACGCTTCACAACACTGCACTACTTTCACTATACTGCACTACTTCACTTCACTATTGCACTGCTTCACAACCCACCGGGTTGCTATCGTTGTACAAGGGATGTCTTATCCCACCGCTGTCACCAGATGAAGTTACCGCCCTTTGGCTGACGGCCTCAGTTCCTAGAATTAGAGTTAATACCTACTGTCACCTTGTCAGAAATGGCTTCCTTATCGTGGCCAAACACGATTCTATCCTGTCGATGGCGGATAATTGTCAGCGGACGGCTCTTCCCAGGACGGACGACTCGAAGAAAACACGGACACGATGTTGTTCCTTTGAGTGTAGCAAACAGATCACACTTGGTTTATTACAACCAAGTAATATTTATAACTAAATTAATCTAGGTTAGTTTCTGCCGCCCTCTCCCTACAGCCTGACCATTCGCTCGCCTCTGCTGTCGCTGTGCCGTTCTCGCATTGATCGATGCTTCGTTGCCGGGCGCCTTTTCCCCGGGCCGATTCACGATCGATCTCGTTCACTCCTGTTGGTTTGCGACACTTGTTTTCGCAACTCGCTTTCGATCGTGATCGCTTTTCGGTCATTAGCTTTGTCGGTTTGCGCCTTCTCCTGAGCGGATGTTTACGACTTAAGTCCCAATCGTCCTCATTATCGGTCATTGCTGATATCGAGCGATCGTCCGGTGTTTTTACATGCTGCGTTGTTCTTCCTTCATGGCGGATGTTTACGATTTAAGTCCAAACTGTTCTCATTTTCAATCATCGATGATATCGAACGATCGTCCGGTGGTTTTCCATGCTGCGTTGTTTTTATTATCGATGTCGCCCCATCGGCAGTGAAGCAGGTCAGTTCTCGCGACGGCTGATTCCCCGGTCGCTAGTGAGGTGTCGTGTTGCACGGTGAGTTGGTCAGCTTGGCGTAGAAGTAGGTCAGTTTCGGTGGCTCATTCACGGGGTGGCACATTCTGCTGACAGTGTTCAAATACATTGGTGTGCGCCCCAGTGGTCATAAGCGATCGTCGGATTGTGGCTGCAATCGTATCGGTGCTCGTCCGGTTGCCGCTATTTAGGGGTTAATGTTAAGCGTTGGCGATTCGGTGAGTCGGCGGCGACTTAGGCGTTTCGGTTGGGTTTCGGTCAGCTGGTAGGAAGACTGGGAACGGCAGGTCACTGCAAGTGTTTCATGTGTTAATATTTTGTATTCTGTAACTTGGGAGGTTTCTATATACGGGCATTTTCCATGTTTTCCTCGCACTATGGGTGCAATACATAATCCATCGGTTATGTTTACTAGATAGTTCTTTTTGTAAATATGCGGCCTTGTGTTGCTGTTTTCTCTTTCTTCTGTTCGAATGGCTTATGTCTCATTCAGGTGCGTTAAAATGACGTGGTATTGGATGTCAATCGATTTGTTCCCTATTGGCAATTCCTCGATAATCATTCTTTTGTATACTGTGGGTGTTAAGTTTGGAATATCGATGCTGATCACTAGATGGGCTCCATGGTAGAATGCTGTTGTCGATAGATATGCGAACACGTCTTCTAGATGATCTATTCTAACATTTGATTGTTTTAATTGTTGTGAGATTAATTCTAGCTCTCTAATACTTAGTAGATCTCTGCTAACTATATTTAGTTCCGCGAAACTTATAGCGGTTTCTACCATATTTAATGTTCTTAACATAATATCTAATTGGAAAAGAATAGAAATTTTGGTGTTCTCTGAGATTGCGTAGCCTTTTTGTGCTGTTAGCTTTTGAATTGTATTTTCTTGTTTTTGTATGTGTTCTTTAAGGGTTTTAAATTGGTCTAGGAATTCATTATTAATCCTGACTTGCTTATTGTTTTGCTCTATGAGCTTGTTATCTGACTCTTTAATGTTCTTTATACGGGAATTTATCTCTCGCATATCCTCTGCATCTAAGTTTCCTGTGATAACTTTTATGATGCTTCCTAATGTGTCTATGGATCTTTTTGATTTGGGATTTGTCGGAAGAAGGGTCTTGTATCTTTTTATGACATCGTTGAATTTCAAATTTATGAGTTTTGAAAAATCTCCTGCTGAGTTGTTGCTTTTTAAAACTAAGTTTTCTAATATTGTTATTGTATCTCCTAATTCTTTTAAATCTATCGTGTGTATTAATCTATTAAATCCTTCCTGAATTCGTCCTTCACCGGCACTTAGAGTGAGTGCTCCTGGGTTACTGGTTATGTCGTGTATTTGGATAAATTTGGATGTTGAAAACGGGATGATGAGTATGATCATGAATAAGTATTCCATCCTAAAAAGATAAGGAGATGTTAGTTATCGTTGGCTTCAAAGTCTTTTAATATTTTCTTTGTGAACATCTCGTCCAGACCTATCGATAACGACTCTTCCTTTGTCTTCGATAGCTCTAGTCGGATGGTATTTTTCTTTTGTTTTCTTTTTGATGCCTTGGATCTTTTTATAAATTGTTTTTCCAGGTTCTATGATTGGTTGAGCTTCTCTATTTTTGTTGTGATAATTTAAGTTTTTCATCTGGGTTTTTTCGTTTGCCAAAATTATTTCATCATAGAACTTGTTTTTCTCTTCTATTATTTGATCAATATTTAGGGGACGTTCGTCTCCTTCTTTAAGGCCAAAAAATATTTCTCGTGGCTTAAATCCTGTTGAGGAATGAATTGTATTATTGTACAGTGTACAAGCTATTCGAAATATTTCTTTTTTACTTAGGTCTTGGTACTTTGGTTTAATGCATCGGAAAATTTCAGCTATAGTAGAGTGAAATCTTTCGACTAAACCGTTGCTTTCACTGTGGTTTGCTGGTACGAAATGTAGCTGTATGTGTAGGTTGTTCGCCAAACCTCTTATTTCTGCTGATCGTAACGCTGGTTCGTTGTCACTCACGATCAATCCGGGTGTACCGTATGTTGAGAACAATTTCAGTAATGCTCTGCGGATATCTGTAATTGTTCTAGATTTAATTGAGATTAGTGTACCGTATCGTGAAAATTTGTCTATTGCTGAAAGGAAGATACATGGTTGTGATAACAGAATATCAATGTGAATTATTTCAAATGGTTTCGTTGTATTGGGGGTGCGTCCAATACGTATTTTGTATGGGTGCCTGTCGTATTTGTTTATATTGCATGTTTCACAAATTTTAATAAATTGTTGAATTTTGTGTTTCATCTTTGGGAGGTAATATTGTTTTTCTATTTGTTTTTTGTTTTCTTCGATTCCTCTATGAGCTGACTCATGTGTCCTTTCGATTATATGACTTTGTTCTTCAGGCGTTTTCAAGTCAGTGAGAAGTTTTTGCGTGATGACGATTTTGAATGTTCTGCATCTGCTGAAGTAATTTTTGTACACTATTTGAAGGGTGTTTATTATATTTTCTGGGCACATTATACAGTTGGTTCTTCTGGGATCCATGTATTCTTTGAATATTCTTATTATGGCAGGAATACCAAAAACAAGTTTTGTGATTGTTCTTCGAAAAAGTCTTGGAAATATTTGCTCGTAATGGTCTGATTCTTGTGGTCCGACTTTGAGTATGATCTGATTACTGAAGCAATTTAATGGTGCATTTGTTCCGTGCATTTTATGAATTCGGAATCGTCTGTATCTGCTGAGTGTGCACTTATGTTAGATGAAGCACTCTCGTTTGTGTTAAGTTCGTTTTGGATTCGCGAAAGACTATCAGCGACTATATTTTGTTTTCCAGGGCGGTATTTGATTTCATAATCGAATTCGCTCAATGAAAGACGCCAATGGACCAATCTATTGTTTGTGTTTTTTAGATTCAGTCCGTACGTTAGCGGTTTATGGTCGGTATAAAGTGTAAATTTTCGTCCATAAAGATACGGTCGAAAATATTTACAAGCCCACACTACTGCTAGTAGCTCTTTTTCTATTGTGGAATATTTTTCTTCTGATTTATTTAGTGTTCTTGATGCAAATGCTATTTGTTGTGTTTCGGACGGTACACGCTATTTCACAGGGTCACTTTAGTTTCGTTTGTCAATCTAACATATAATATATTTTGCTTAACCACACTGTGAGGAACCTTCCTCGGTCGCAGCCCGAATAAGAGTCCGAGCGATCGTTCACCCGATCGCTCCCGAAAGCCCTAACGGCCTTTTAGGTCTCATATGCTGTCAGTTGCCGGACAGCATTGAGGTGCAGCTACACGTTATCAAACACACATACAACATCTCCCTCTCTTAATTCAGCTGGTACGACTGCAGTCTGCGCGGCGGTCTTCTAACACGAGAAGAGCGGCGAGGTGGGCCGTCCAGCTGGACACGTGCGCGCTGCGGGCGTCTCGGAGGGTTTGGCATAACGTGCTCTTCTAAGACTGGAGAAGGTGGCCTGTCTTCTAAAAATTGCAATTGAGTACTCTGTTCCGGTAAACTACACTCGGATAATAAAATGTCTAGAGGTAATATGCCACAACTGTTCTCCCTGGGCTGGTGATGTACAAAACGTTTACGCAACTGATTAACGTGCTGTCTGCGTACTAGATTTTTCTCTGTTCTAACCTGATACATCACGCTACCGACCCTCTTAGTAATCTCGCCAGGTACCCAATAAAACTTATTACTAACGTATACTTTCGCAAATACTGCATCTCCTACTTTAAAAGCTCTTGCACTCTCATAAGATTCGCTCTCAGACGTTCTTGTCGGCGGTTTTAGAAGATCTAGATCCGTACGAATTGGTCGGTTGTACATTATTTCTGCGGGCGTTTTGTTTCGGTCTAACAACGGGTTTGGTGTGGTGCGGTACGTTAACAAAAATATATCAAGTGCTTCTTCGAGGTTCACATCGGTTACTCTTATTTTCCTTAGAGCTCTCTTAAACGTGTCAACAAACCGCTCAGCCTGTCCATTGCTCTGCGGATGATATGGTGCGGTGGTTATATGTGCTATGCCGAAACGCTTACAAAAATCTTCAAAGTGCTCTCCAACAAATTGTGGGCCATTATCGCTTACGAGGGTAATAGGCGATCCATGTCTTGCAAATATCCCTCGCAGTATAGCTATCGTTGCATGTGCGGATGTAGAGGCGGTTTTCACTATCTCTGGCCATTTAGAGAACGCATCAACAATCACGAGGAAATATACTCCATCTAAAGGCCCAGCATAATCAATATGCACTCTATTCCACGGACCTAGCGGTTTGGGCCAAGCTGATGATTCCACCTTGGGAGGCGATTTGGATGCAGACTGACACGACACACAGGTAGCAACGGCTTCGACGATGTCTTCGTCCATATTCGGCCAATACACATAACTACGCGCTATCGCCCTCATGCGTACAATTCCAGGATGCCCTTTGTGCAGCTGGGCTAAACATCGTTTTTGCAGGATTCTCGGTATCACTACCCTTTCACCAAAAAGAATGCACCCTTTTACGTTGCTCAAGCATTCTCTCCTGCTGTAGAAACTAGCAAGTTCCGACCCATACTGCACAGCTTTCGGCCATCCATTTACAATGTACTTTCCCACGTTGCGCAGCGAAACATCTCGCTGCGTAGCTTCAGCAACCTCGTTGAAAGAGAGTGGAAAAACATTAAGCGCGTTGACTGCTACATAGGCCAAATCATCATCAGTCTCAATGCTCGCGATAATACATTCCGGCTCTGGCTTATTATGGTTAGCAATTAATCGCGATAGTATATCCGCACCTCCAAATTCCTCTGTACGAACATATTTGATGTCAAAATCGTACGCTAGCAGCGTTAGTGCAAAACGTTGCAACCGATTTGCAGTGTACGTCGGGATGCCCTTCTTCGAACCAAATATCCTCAGCAATGGTTTATGATCAGTTTGCAAAACAAAGCGGCGACCAAAAATCATCTTATGAAACTTAGTAATTGCATATATTATGGCTAACGCCTCACGATCTATTTGACTATAAGCCTGTTCGGTGTTCGATAGTGCCCTAGAGGCATGCTGCACAACACGTACCGATCCATCCGTATACTTATGGCTTATAGTTGCACCCAAGCCTATTGACGACGCATCTGCGGATACTATAATTTCTTGCCTCGGATCATAATGGGTAAGCAACAGATCAGACGATAGCACTGCTTTAAATTTCTCAAACGCCGCCCTGCATTCTTCTGTCCATCGAAATGGCTTGTCTCCTTTCAGCAGGCAATCCAGAGGGTATCGTAGCTCTCTCATACCCTTCACGAACCTTCCGTAATAATTAACAGCACCCAAGAAAGCACGGACCCCGGTGACATCAGTCGGCTCCGGGAGCTTCAGGATAGCCTCAATTTTCGCTGAATCCGGGCGCAAGCCTCTACGGTCTATAATATGTCCCAAGTAGTTAATACGCTCTACGTTAAATGCGCACTTCTCTGGTTTAATGGTAAATCCATACTCAGCTATACGTTTCAGCACTTCTTGTAGGCTGGCATTATGCTCTTGGGTTGTTGCACCGCCGATTACAATATCATCCAGATATCCAAATACATTATTCAAGCCAGCTAGCATCGTATCAATAACTTGTTGAAAAGCTGCAGGTGCTATCTTTAACCCGGGCGGTAATCGATTGTAACTAAACAATCCTCGGTGCGTATTTATGGTTAACAATGCTCGATGCTGCTGATCAATCTCTACTTGGAGAAAAGCGTCTGATAGATCTAGCTTGCTGAAGACGCTACAGTTTGCCAGACGCGCGAATATATCCTCGGGGAGGGGCAAAGGGTAATCATACGGCTGAAGTGCATCATTGAGCCCAGTGGAATAATCCCCACAAATTCGAACTGCACCACTTGCTTTCCTCACCACCACGACCGGAGCTGCCCACTCTGAATGGGTTATGGGAGTTATCACACCAAGCTCCTCTAAGCGCTGAAGCTCCTTATCGACAACCTCTTGCATGGCGTATGCTACCGGTCTCTTTGGTCTAAAAACTGGTCGACAGTTATCTTTGATCGTGCATTTTATGCTCGCCTTCTTGCACAGCCCTGTGCCTTGGAACACTTTTGGAAAACATTCCTGCACATCAAGCGGTTTTGAAACTGAGCCTTGTAAGTAGCAGCAAAAACTCTCAATGGGTAATGACCACAAACCCAACGCATCACACAAATCTGCACCACATAGCAAAAGCTCCTGCTTTGCCACTCTTACAACCACATCTGTCGTGACGTTGCCCAGTTTTACTTCCCCTCTAAACTCCCCTTCGAGCTCAAGTCCAGCTCCTGAGGCAGTTTTTGCTGTGACCGATAAAGGTGTAAGCCTGGGACTTCCTATTCGCTTCCATGCGCATCTATCAATAATCGATATATCCGACCCAGTGTCGATTTGCAGGCGAATTGGCGTATTGTTGAGCTTAACCTCGATATATTTTCTTTTCGATTGCGCATTTCTATCGACGCTCTGCACCTTTACCGTCACCACTTGCGCTAGATTATTATTATTCCGCTTCTCATACCCGCGATTAAATCTCGCATTGGGCTTTCTAAGTGGCTTCTGATATTGCCTGCAATGACTTGCTCTGTGGCCTTTCCGCTTGCACTTAAAACATTCCTTGTCACGATATGGGCAATCTCGCGATCAATGCGTACCACCACATGCATAACATGGCCTACTGGGCCTCGTAAACCGGCCCGGCTGCGACCTCTTAAAATGCTGCTTCTCTGACTGGACGGCCAATACACTCTCCTTTGCTGGGGACTCAATCATGGCACTATCCTTCTTAATATTTGCAATCCTGCTGCACTCTGCCGATAATTGTTGAAACGTTAGATCGGCTTTATCCTCAATGCGTGCCAAAAGCCTTGTACGGATCTCTACATCATGCTCCGACCGCAACCCACACACAAAAAGCAAGCACTTGAATTGCTCTTCTGACAGCTTCCCAAGCTCAAAATCAACGCAGGCCTTATTCAACCGACAGGCGTAAGCTAAGTGATCCTCATTCTTCTTTTTAGAAATTTGTAAGCATTTAAAACGTTTGCTCAACAAGGACTCTCGCGTTTCAAACAATCCCGTTAGCTTTCGAATCGTTTCCGCAAATGATATATCACCCGCACGTTGGGGTAAAATGAATGACACATATCTATCATGTTCGACCGGACCGAGCTTTCGCAATAGCAACCTGACCTTTGCCGCATCATCTATACGCTCCGCATCCTTTTTAAACAACTCTTCGTACCTCGCAAACCATCCACGGAACGTAATACCACCTTCCTCATCGTATCTAAACTCCGTAATGTTCCTAGCTAACGTGTCTATTATTTGCTCTGGTTGTAACACGGACGTTGGCGCACTTAGGTTAGTTAAACGCTGGCACAACATTTGGTTAATAAGCTGCTGTTGCTGTGCCATTTGCTGCTGTAAATGCTGCAGCGTTTGCACCAACGAATTATCAGCTAGATACGGACCCGATGTTAGCGGCGCTTGCGATGGCGGCGCCGAAGCTGACTGCGATGGCGCTTGACTACCATTGAAGAAAGGCAATGACAACGATGCGATGGCAATGTGCGATGGCGGCTGAGCACATGTCAGCGGCGCGGCAGCTTCGCTTCGCTGCATACTTCCGAGCGCGCGCTGGTCAGCCAAACGATGTAACGGCGGCTGGAACATCCCACCGTTTTGCGGATTTTGCCCTCCGACAGCGCTTGCAAATCCAAGCGATGAACGACGCTGTTCCTCATCAATCCGCATCTGCTCGTCCGCAGCACCCGTCTCCTCGGTGCTCATCCTCGGTCGTTTGGAGCGCGGAATTTTTCACACGAAAATAATAAAACAAAACACAAAAAGAATTAGAATCTCGTCGCCACTGTTGTGTTTCGGACGGTACACGCTATTTCACAGGGTCACTTTAGTTTCGTTTGCCAATCTAACATATAATATATTTTGCTTAACCACACTGTGAGGAACCTTCCTCGGTCGCAGCCCGAATAAGAGTCCGAGCGATCGTTCACCCGATCGCTCCCGAAAGCCCTAACGGCCTTTTAGGTCTCACATGCTGTCAGTTGCCGGACAGCATTGAGGTGCAGCTACACGTTATCAAACACACATACAACACTATTGGTTTGTCACTTCCTATTGTACCTTGAGATAAGACTGCTCCTATTGCAAAGTTGGAGGCGTCTGTTGTTAAAACAAATGGCTTGGTGAAGTCTGGGTATTGCAAAATGTCACTTCCAGAGAGAATGGTCTTACATTTTTCAAAGGCTGTAATGAATTCTGTTGAATGTTTGATTGACTCTCCTTTTCTCAAAGCATTTGTCAAAGGTTTTGCTATTTTTGCGAAATCTCTAATAAATTTACGATAGTAACCTAGAACTCCTAGGAATCCTCGTAGTTCCTTTTCGTTTTGTGGGATAGGCCAGTTTTTTATAATCTCAAGTTTATCGGGATTTGGTTTGACTCCATCGGGTGTTACAATGTGACCTAGAAATGCTACTTCCTTTTGTAGAAATTCACTTTTATCCAATTGAATTTTCAAATCATGTTGTCTGAGTGCTGCAAATATTTTTGTTAAGCTGTCCAGATGTTCTGTGAGGCTAGTGGAAAAAATAATAATGTCATCCATATAAACAAGACAAGTGCGACCAATATACTCTCTCAGCACATTATCCATTACTCGCTGAAAGGTAGAGGGTGCATTCTTCAGACCAAAAGGCACTCTGAGGAATTCATAGTGTCCATTTTCAACACTGAATGCAGTTTTCGGAATGTCCGCTTCATCAACCTCAACGTGGTGGAATCCAGAGGCGAGATCGAGTGTCGTGAAATACATGCAACGACCTAACTTGTCCAGGATGTCTGTTATGTTTGGGATCGGATAACGATCGTCAACGGTCTTTTCATTTAGCTTGCGGTAGTCAATAACAAGTCTCCATTTTTGTTTACCAGAAGCGTCTAGCTTCTTGGGGACAATCCAAACTGGGGACGTCCATGGGCTACTGGAGTGTCGAATGATGCCTTGTTCAAGCATTTTTGTAATCTGACGCTGTACTTCTTCTCTATGGCAGAATGGGTAACGGTATGATTTTGCATGAATCGGCAAATCATCTTTTGTTTTTATAGTGTGTTTTATGGCGTTGGTGAATGTTAGCTTTTCTCCTTCAATGAATAAAATATCTCCGAATTTGCGTATTAACTTAAGCAGTTTTTCCTGTTCATCATTGTTTAGGTGCGTTAGGCGTAATTGATCAAAGCCTGGTGTGTCTGTGCCATTTGTGTGTATTTCGCTCGTGCCTGTTTCAAAGTTGTTTATTTCAACATTCATACAATTGTTATTTAAATCAAATTCACATGGCTGATCCGAAAAATTTGAAATCAAAACATAGCATTGCTTACTGCGTGCGGTGTATAAGCCAGAATGAATAAGTACCTGCTCTTGAATGAATAAGTCATTTTCAATGAGGAAATCTCCGTCTTCTGAGTTAATGGGTAGATTGATTACTTTTGTTTCATTGGAGTTAAGATTGATTTTGCTATTTCCTGGATATTTGTTAAAAAGTTTAATCTTTCCGTTGGGAAATTCTAGTTCATTCGTATCTGTGCGGATATTTATTTTCAAGCTCTTCAAGGTTTCATAGCCAATTAGACCATCAAAGAAATCATGAAAGTTGAAAACGAAAAAGGTTGATTTTCCTATGTTCGCAATTTGTGGGAAAGGGTTAAATTCGACGTAACGGTCTATTTGATGTAAACCTTTTACATTTCGAACTTTTAGGGGGGTTGTTTGACGACATCTTTCAAGATTTACATGCTTGGGGTCGATATAATTTTTGTTAGCTCCTGTGTCTACAAGGAATCGTAATGGGCCTTTGTTGGTTGGGATTTCGATGTATGGGATACAATTGTTTACGTTTTTTCTGTTGAGAAATCTGCTGTCTGAATATTTAGATCATCTGTTTGGTTGTGACTCGTAACAACGTTTGTTGTTTCATGCGCGGGTTTTTCTGTGGTATTTGCGGGTTCATCGCAGTGAGTTGTGTTGTTCACAAATTCTGCGTACTGTGCATCTTGAGGTTGGTAATAGAAATCATTCCATTCGTATGGAGGTTCAAGAAAATACATCTCTCCTGAAGTATCTTCTTCGATTTGATAATGTGGTCTATTTAGGTAATTTATTTTCCTTGACCTTATTGATGGGTCTACTTCCATTGGAGTTGGTTTTGAGTTTTGATGTGGATTGAATTTTTGTGCGAAAGGGGTGTTCGGTTGTCTTGGGAATGGACTGGGGTTCGTGTATGGGAATGGTTTGTGTAGATGGGTTTGTTGTGGTCTTACAGGGTTTATTTGAAACGGGTTAAATTGTTGTCTTACTGGGTAAGGGAGGTATGGATTTCTTTGCATTGGTGGGTACGGAAGGTACGGGTTTCTTGGTTGGATTGGTGGGTATGATAAGAATGGTCTTGGGTTCTGTTGGTGCGGAGTTGGTAAAAATCTGTGTGGTTTGGATGGAATTGGTGGTGGCGGTATTTTTGCTGAGTTTTTTCCGTAGTGGTAGTTGTTTTCTTCTAAACATAATCTTAATGCTTCTTTGAGGGTGTTTGGTGTTTGTGCGCGGATTATTGGACCTAAAGGTTCTTTTAGTCCGGAGAGAAAAACTTTTAGTCCCATTTGTTGGTAAAACATGTTCTTTGCTGTTTTCACCTGGGTATTTCTCTCGTTTATATTTAGAAGGTTTACTAGCAACGAAACGATATGGGAGATTCTACCATAGAAATCTTCCACTGTTCCTGACTGCGCGATGCTGAATAGATCACGGGTAAGCGAAACTTCGTCTCTCCTGTCGCTATAATGCGTAATTAGATTGGCTTTTATTTCCGACCAATCTAAATTGGTTCCATACAACTCTAACACGTTGTCTGCTTCTCCTACAATTTTTGACCGAATCGCTTGGATCCAGATTACGTGCATGGGTGTTCCACGTACCGAATCAATGAGCGGTATCAAATTGTCAATCGACCGGATGAATGAGTGTAGTTTCACTGAATCACCACTGAACGATGGCAGATCGCGAATGATCTGAGGCGTTTGCAATGTTTTCAAAACACTCTCGGCATTTGCCGTTCTTACGTTTGCCTGTGCTGCGGCCTGTTGTGCTTGCGCAGCATGTTCAACTTGCGCTGCTCGTGCTGCGTGCGCGGCTTCAGCGGCACCTGCGGCTTCTACTTGTAGTTGATGAATAATTTCATTCCTATTTTCCAATTCTTGTTGCAGCATTGCAATTTGTTGCTCCATTTTTTAAATTGTTTCACTTCACTTTTGATTTTGACACTTAATGTTATTAGAATAAATTTGTCTTACCTTAACTAATTTCCGATGTTCGTTCGGGTACCGATGTTCGTTCGGCTGGGGTCCGTTCGGGTTCCGATATTCGTTCGAGATGTCCGATCGGTGGGTTGTGGTTCTGCAGGATCTCCGGATGGTTCCAAGCACTAATTTACAATATTCACTTGTAAATGCATTCAATGCGGCTATGTTACACTTCCAAGAATCCTACACCGACTGCGCCAATTATAATTTTTATTGTGACATTAGGGTTTTAAAAAAACTTAGCTACTACGAACCTAAAGTAAGGCCGTCCTAAATAGTCCCTGTCTGATTTCTAACTGACTTAAACTGTCGCGTTCGCGCTGGCCGTTGGTTGCATTCTCAAGACTGCTGATGTTGCGGGAACCGTGGAGATTGCTGATGTTGCGGGAACCGTGGAGATATTCGGTTTCTTTACTGACGTCGTGAGAGCCGTGGACACTGCTGACGCTGGAAGAATTGTAGAATCGTCTGATGTTGGGAAAACTGATCTCTTGCCGTGGCTTGTCGTTGATGCATCGTTAACTTATATATGTATGTGCTCGCATCACGCAAAATCTACCGGATCGATTTGTACCAAACTTGGCACAAAGATGGAAGATATTACTGGATTATGTTATTTGGAGTCGTTTTCCCCAAAACATACGTCCTCCCCACCCCTCCCATACACCTATCTCTTCAAAAAAGCGGAAAAAATTGAATTCTCGGAAACTACTCGATGGATTTGCACCAAACTTGGCACGAAGGTGGACAATATTACCAAATATTATAATTTGTAGTCATTTTCCCCAAAACCAAACTTCCTCCCCACCCCTCCCATGCACCTATCTCTTCAAAATAGCGGAAAAAAATTAATTCTCAGAAACTACTCGAAGGATTTGCACCAAACTTGGCACGAAGGAGGACAATATTTCCAAATATCATTATTTGTAGTCTTTTTCCCCAAAACATATTTCCTCCCACCCCTCCAATGTACGTTTTTGTTAAAAAAATTAGAAAAAAATATTTCTCAGAAACTACTCGACATACTTGACCCTAAGGCCGAGACATTGGACTGTTTCAGTCCCATCCCCTTTCAATGATTTGCGAATGGCTTGGAACAGGGAACTGTAAATAGTTTTGTTGCAGGTGTGAGTAAATCATAAGATTAAGGTACGGTATCACGCGATTGGAGCGTAAAGGACGCGATCTGCTGGGGCAGTATGGCATCGTGAGATGTCATGGGTTTTCATGGATTTATCATAAAACTAACTTTTTCTTTGCCAGGCATTGCTCGGGGAAAGTGATGTTTTGCGGAAAAAGCGGCTTCTAAGTGAGAGACTTACAGTAACATAGACTTTCTCGGTTTTTGAGTGGACATAGGACTTGCGTTGAAAGACTCTTCTTCTCCATTAACATTCGCTTTTTTTGCCGAAATGTTGGAGCAATGCGCGTTGCTTTAAATTGAAGAAGGGTGCAATGCTATTATACTAATTATTATTCTTATATCTTTTGCGAGGGAGAATGAATTTCTTCCACTCACCATATTACCGGCCCAATAACACAAAGTAATTTTTACATACATCGATAGGATCTTTATTATCATCGTCTTAGGAAGCATCGAAACGTGTTCAATCATATTCAATTGGAAACCAGGAAACAAAAACCGAAACATGGTCTTTTTATTTTTAAACACAAGCAACAATGTTCCTTGAACTTCAAAATGCTGCATGAATGTTATGCGTTGGTTAAGTCCATCAAGGTTTTACTGGATCAAACAATTGCAGACAGCTGTTTCATCAGTTCATCGTAGTAATGTACGCTAAAATTGAGTACCTTGATGATGGAAACATTTTCACGAACCCGGGATGCATGAGTATACGTTAGATACCGCCAAGACGCCACCCCATGACGCACGTTTAGAATATACGATTGACCAAATCTTTACACATTCAGATGCAACACAACATGGATGTACAATTTGAAGAAGCTCTTTAGAACAGCCAAATCTCCAAATTATAAATTAGACCTTGATGGTGGAAACGAGTTAAAATTCAACATCAACATTCATTATGTTTGAAAATATGCGTTAAACTATAAACATTTCAAAAGAGCCTTATGTCAACCCGTAAGAAATCGGGTAAATCAGCTAGTGCAAAATAAACGCAACGTCGATCTTCTATAGTCCAACACAGACATGGATGAGAAAATCAACAGAAGCAGTTCATCTCTGCCAAACATCATTCCCTATCCCAGCGACTCGTTCTTTGTCATAAATTCTTATCAACAGGCAGAGGAACTTGTCCGCCGTCATCAGCAGGCTGGTGGCGGAAAGTCCCAGAAACGGAGGGCTTCGCTAGAACAAGGTTCGAACCCGCTGGTGGGCACGATGGTGACGATAGCCTCGAGCTAGCTTGCCACAACAGTGCCGACCACGACCAGCCGGCGCAGGGTAGAGGGGCGGACAGGCTCTTCAATCTGGTTCCGCTGGCCGTGAAAGCGTTACAGTCGTTCTCCCGACCCGAGATGGAGCGCGCCCAGGAAAAGCACAAGGTACTACCGCCGTTCGTGGACAACATCATGTGGAACCAGTTCATGCAGTCCAAGCTGGCCGGAGCGCTCTGGGTAAAGCTGGGCTTGCTCACCGTCTACAAAGATTTTCACGGCAAGCTGTACTACAACTATTCCAGTTGCTGCATAACCAATCGTTCGACGGCGCTGGATCAAAACGGACACGATCTACCTAGCCGAGTGGGTCATCTACATCGCCAACCCGGTTGTGTACCAGAGGTGAGTAATCGTTATTGTGGTGTACGCTGCTTTGTGTGCAAAAGTAGGTCAACCAGTGTCTCACAAACTCCTTTCCGTACTTTGTCCCCGACGACCAAATATGTGCGTCGCCAGATATGTCGCCACCGTGCAGATGATGGCCAACGGATTCCTGTAATCGCAGGGCTACCCAAAGCTGACTTTCCTCGATATCAACCGGCCGAGTGAAACGATCTCCAATCTGATCGATCACGTGTCGAAGCGCCTCCGGACTGTGAAGATCTCGTCGGTACATTACGTGAAGACCGTCATTAACTATGTGAAAGACTTGCTGAAGCTCGGCAAGGTCAAACAGTTCTTGCAGCAGTACAACGTCACGGAGATGACCGACAAGCTAACGGATACGCTCAACTTGGAGGTTAACTTGAAGGTACGCATTTGTTTGCCGCTGCTCTTTACCACTCAACGCGCTTCTTTGCTTCTCCGCCACAGGTGATCGAAAGATGCATCGCGTCTACCGGCAGGCAATCGCGAACCCGCACTGCGACAAATACATCCTGTGCATGATCAACTCGCACGACCCGCACAAGGAGCTCAGGAGGCGGCTTCGAGCACGGTGTGACCCGCTTCGGCAGCATGACCGTGTTCATCGCGCAGAAAACCCACACCCCCTTCTGGACGCTGTTCGCTAACATAAATGATCCGAACCTCTGCGACATCGAGAAAACGGTCGACTGTGCGATTATCATGAGATCGAGGACCACGTCACGACCGAGTATCCGCACTGTGAGTTGTAGATGTTGCTGTGGCGGCCTGGTCGGGAAGCGGTTGTGCTCGTTCAGCACGACTTCTTCAGCTGCGCAAGTAGCTCAGAACGACGACAGTTAGCCTAGCCGATTTTTTGCTCCGCTTGACTACAAGTGGTATCTATTCCAAGCTACTACCTAGGCCTCCCTTCGAACTAACTCCAGCTGTCGAAGCTGCCTTACTAATCGAAGCACCCAATTCTCCTGCCGAAAAAACACATCTTCGCACGCCGTATCGCAGAACATCTTCACCGGGAGCTCATACATGGTGGCGGAAGATTGTTGCTTTCCCAGATTCGCGAGCAATATTGGCCACTCGACGGACGTCACCTAGTGAAAGGCGTTGTGAGACACTGCTTCCGATGCATTCGTCAGCAGCCAACACTAGCGCAGCAGCAAATTGGGCAGTTACCATCATCGCGAATCACACCAAGTCGATCGTTTTCGATCATCGGAGTGGATTATGCCGGACCAATCTACTTGCGACCGATTCATAACTTGCATACCGATTCCGTTCGTTTGCTTTGCCACGAAAGCTGTTCACTTCGAACTTGTGGGTGATTTGACCACCGCTGGTTTCTTGGCTGCACTACGACGATTTGCATCGCGAAGAGGACGTCTGTCGCATATCTACTCGGACAACGGAAAAATTACGAGAGCGCAGCACGTGAGTTAAGCGAACTATTCGAAATGTTCCGCGATGAGGAGCAACGCAACACCATCATCTCGAAATGCGCGGAGATGGGTATCACTTGGCACTTCAGCCCGCCGAGGGCCCCGCACTTTGGTGGACTATGGGAAGCAGCAGTGAAGACGGCCAAATGACACCCCTTTCGTCAGCTAGGCAGCACAAAGTTGCCTTACGAGGGCTACATCACCGTCCTGCACCAGATCGAAGCGGCGATGAATTCTCGTCCGCTGTTACCCATGTCGGATGACCCAAACGAACTGGCCGCACTAACACCTGCACATTTTTTGATAGGCACCTCGATGAACGCGATTCCAGAGCCGGACTACACTGTCAGGAAAGCATACACGCTGAGCGATTGGCAGAAGTGGCAACTGGTCGTGCAGCACTTTTGGAAGCATTGGGCCACCGAGTACCTGCAGGAGATGCAAAGAGAAACGATGAGGACCTGCAGCACTAATGATTTCTCACCTGGTCGGCTAGTAATACTGATGGACGATGCTCTCCCGACAACCCAATGGCCACTCGCGCGGATCATCGAAACGCAAAATTGAAGTAATGCACAAAAGTGAATCTAGATGGTGCGTGAGTAATCAACATTGCCTGCTTCGCCGTCATGTCAGCTACCATAATCTCTGTTTCATTGTGTGCGCCCATGGACTATCTCGAACCTGGTCAAGTCATTCCATGCATTTTGACAAATCGAGAAAAGAAAAATACATGAAAATTTTGACGGCTATGTTTTCTCTGTTAACTTTTGGTTCGACGATGTGGATTGTCTGTTCGTAGCGCTTGTGCATTTTTTGCAAGAAGCAAATTGGTAAATTTTAGAGTACTTTTACACTCAAAAACGTTTTTAAAAGTATACACACCCCAAGTACCAGCGTTGAATCATAACAAACTCCGAATTGATTTATCAAGGACTATGGAAAGTAATTAATGAGTTGTTTTGGGGTACCAAATTTTGACGAAACGAAGAAATGGGCTTTTGGTTTGTAAACAGTATTTGTTGGCTGTCGCCGGAGATCCTCCGTCGCAGCGACCAGCGCCGGTGCAGTACACCGAGCTGGCTTGTTTCTCCTGAGGCTTCTCCAAGCCGGAAGAGTCTTCCGGTGGTTACGCCGTTTTTCCTTTTCTTTCCCCTGTTTGGCTGCCACCTATAATCGTCCAACCAAGCCGTGTTCTTTGTGCGATCGGTTGGTCAGGTCGTCCGGACCGGTAACTCACGCTTTGGGTGTAAAATGCGTGAGGGATACCTAACAAGAGTGTTGGTGTAGCATTTTTGTAGCTCGCTAGATCAATGTGCGAGAAATGCTTGTAAGCTCTTTTCAATGCCCTGGCGTTAACGGTCTGCGTTGGAAGCTCGAGTTTTTGGACCGAGCGCACGTTTGATATATCAAAGAGTCGGTTGTTTGGTCCCTTTATCTTAAATGAGACTATCTGACTCGCGGGCTCACTCTGTGTGCCGCCGTTCGTCCAGCTGAGCTTAAGCGGAGCCTTCGGTCCGAATACCTTCAGCTCTTCTCTGATATTGTTAAGGATGAGACTGGTCGACGACGCAGGATCTAGTAAGGCAAATGTTTTGACCTGACCTTGTTTTGAGTATAAGGTCACTGGAATTATTTGATAGAAAAGTTCTTGGTTTTCACGGTGGTGATTAATACGAGCGGGATTGTTTTGTATTCTTTCCACGTATTTGTGGAGGATGCTGTGGTGCCTACGCCCGCACCCATTTTCCCTGCATTGTGGCGGAGCTCTGCAATTTTCCGCCGTATGATTCTTAAATCTGATGCAGTTTGTGCAGATGTTATTTTGCCTGACCAGACGCCAACGTTGTTCTATTGATTCATTCAACAATTTGCGACAACGGGTGGTTTCGTGTGGGTTTCGGCAGATTAAGCAAAGTTTACCCCTGTCATTTGCTTCGTAGCGAACATGCGTGTTCAAGCGGTGTTTTCCTTGTTTGAATCCACCTTCATTTGCGGCTAGCACTGTTGCCAGCTCCTCTGAGGGTTTTAACCATTCCGCTAGATCCCTTAGGGTAAAACTAGTTTTTTGTAGGCCAGCTACCTGGCCCGATATAATTCATGAGACACTTTAATTTACTTAACACAGAAAATTATTTTTTAAACCAAACCGATTAGGATTTATTCAATTAAGCCCGGCAAAGCTTAAGTTCATTAGGCTTCATGCGTTAGGAACAGTGTTTTCGTCGTCAGATTGCGGAGCTGATGTTTTTGACATTCCTGTGAATTTTTATGAATGTCCATAATGCAACCCGCCAAGAGACGGAAGCATACACGCCCGGCCAAGAAGCAGCCCACTCGCCTATTGCCAAGTGAGTAACTGGATACCAATATGTTGGAGAAACCTGAACACCTTGGTGTCCTAGCACACTGCGTGGACGCGGGCCATGTCTCTTGGTAATTGGAAGAGGGGCCCTCGGGAACATTTGGCGCAGAGGTCTCCTGGCTTCGTTGCAGTGTGCCGCCAAATGGCCAAATCGCCAGCATGCTCCTAGGGGATTTAGCCCGTTTCCGGTGTTAGTGGTAATGTTGACGCCAAGCGCCGCGCTCGCGTCTTTCATCTGCTGTGTCCTGCCTTTGCTCTTCATTGCATTATTTGTTTTTTTTTAATTTTACTATTTACACATGGTTTAAAACGCGTCAAGTTTTGTTTACAGGAGCTGAAGACACAATAAAAAAGCATGCACCTTACACTCCTCGCCTAAACTCAGGTTAATTGTAACGGAGTTCCTACAACAGGAACGGAACACGGGATAACGGAACAATTTTCGTTCCATGATTCAAATTGGTGATCAAATGTAAAATTGCATTTGCAACCAAAACGATGAAAAATTCTAAAATCCTCTCATATTGCATACGCTCTCCGGCTGGGAATATAATTCACAGTTTTCTCGAATACTTTCAAGCGACCGCACAAAAGAATTTTTGACAGTATCGACCTAGCTTCGATCAGCTTCTTTTTTTACTAAGGTTTCAAAAACCATTGAGCACTCGCTTGTATCGCTGTTTCGCTTAATCGCTTAATTAATAAATTAATATATTAATCTAAGAAAAGCAATTAACATCAAATTGTACGGCACCTCACAGCACGGCACGCAAGTACAAAGAATAAAGCATTTAAATACCTGCCCGGTCTCCTACGATAGATCGGACACCAAAAACATGCAGAAAAAACGAAAGACAGCCCGCACCGTGGAGTACAGCACGGCACGCAAAAATAAAATATTATGGTTCTTAAGAAAAGATAACGCATTCAAATGCCCGTCCGGGAAAGACCGTCCGGCCGTAACACAGCAGAGTGTGGTGATCGGAAGACCCGAGGATTTTTCGAGCGTCAATCATCTGCGGGTGTGCGAGTGAAGCAATATACATGTGCGAGCGAGCAACAGCGATTGTGGGTTGGAAATGCAGCAAAAGCAAAACCAGCTCACAGTGGGTTATAACGATCGTAAGCGAGACGGCATTCGTAACAGAGCGAGAGGCAAGTATGAAACGCTCGAGAGTTCTCCCCCGGGTTGGTACAGATCAAGTTATTTCTCGCTTACTCCAATGTGTTGGTAAAGGTACGATGACGAACCTCGAACTCGCTTGCATCGCTGTCTGACTTCAAACGCGCTCATGTGTTGTCCCGCTCTATCTAATGTATTGGTACAGACTCAGCGATTTCTCGTTTACTTCAACGTTTTGAACGTTGTTGTTGATACGTTGAACGATGACCAACGACGACAAACGACGACAATTTGTATTATAATGTATAGGAGAGATTTTTGTTATCCTGTTCCCTGTCGAGTGTGCTCTTAATCCATTGGTGTCGGAGTTCGACAGGTAATCTTGCGATCAGATCGTTTAGAAGTCTTTGATCGTTTAGAAACCCTTCCTGCCCTAATATCATCATATTGTCGATAAGGTTGTGCAGGGCATTGGAAAATTCCAAGAAGGTCGAAGGATTTTCCATTGTTATATTCCTAACTGATAATAAGTCGTGCAGCAAAGCCTTGTACACGCTTTCAGGATTCCCGTACATTCTATCTAGTCTGTCCATTATTAATTGAACATTTTCCGGATTGAGCATTAATCCGTTCACTGCTCGCAATGCTTCGCCTTTGAGGTGCCTTTGCAGCCTATTCAAGTTTTCTAGATTCGTAAATTGTCCGGCTCGCGATGTTTGATAATAAATTTGTTTGAATCGCGGCCAACCCTTATAATCTCCCGTAAATTCGGGGAGATCTATTAAGTTCCCTTTTGATGAGGATGGCCATGCCTGTACCATCTTCCCAATACTTTCAACGAGGCGATCAATTTCGGAGGGGCGTTCGGAATCTTTCATTTTTTGTTTTTCTAGTTCCTCTTGGAGAAGTTCTAACTCTGCTTCATGTACGTCTCGTTCGTCGTCTCGCGAAGTGGATGACGATTTTCTTGCTCTTTCGATTTCCATATCCCTTATTTGTTCCTCTGCCCTCATTAGTGCCTGTCGCAGCTTTTCTGCTTCTTTTTCCGCCTTTTCTTTTGCCTTTTCGGCCTTTTCCTTTAATATTTCCGCCTTTTCCTTTGCTTTTTCGGCTTTTTCCTTCCCTGTCTTTATATCCTTCAGTAAGCGCTCTCCCTGCATCACCGCTTGCCTAGACGCTTTTACCTTTTGTCTGTCCTCTTCGCACTTGGGACAAACGTAGTCTTTGACAGCGCTCTTTAGACCTAAACACTCGAGGTGTAACCATCGGTCGCAGTTTGTACAAATTGTGAATTTTCCCCATTCATCGTTGTTGTTACACAACCTACAGTGACCGTTGGGGTTGTTTTTGTACTCCATTTTAATCTTTCGTTTGTTACTTACTTTTGTTATCTGATCGTTCTGGAGATGGTTGTGACCGCACCGACGTTTTCGCTCGTCGCGCTGGTAGTCTTTGGTAGCGCCAGTCGGTCACTTTACACGCCTTGGAGGACTGTAGCGCCGCCGCCTTCGTCTGCAGCTGCGTTGTCTACCGCTGCGTTGTCTGCCGCTGCGACCGTGTGCTGTTGCGTAGTCTTCCACTACGTCCGTCTGCCGGTGTGTTTCGCCCGCCGACTTCCGCCTCCGTTAGTCCGTGCCTTCGTCGATCGACACGTCGTTTGCCGGTTGTGGAGCTCTGCGGCTGCTGATACGTTCGTCACTCGTTGTTCGCTGCTGCGTCCCTATCCGGTGTTCCGCACACGTTGGGGGTCGGGTACCACACACGCCTTCCCTTCGCGCCGCACTTCTTGTTGTAATGCGCTTCTATCGAGCTATCACTGCACTTCTGTCTCGTATACACTTCCTCCTTGTACGTTTTAACTCCAAGCACTTCTCTCGTACTGTTGCAGACTCCCGATAGTGTGCGTAATCTGCGCCGTCAGATCGTAGAAGGGGAGAAAACATCGCCAGCCCGAGCGCTGGCGATGAGGTATAAAACGAGCCGAAGGATGCGCCTTCGGCCTTTTCGCAAGCAGCAGCGCAGGTAGAAAGACGATTGCGGAATAAAGACTAATTTTTGGTTCCACCACCAGTACCAAAGTAATCGAAAGCGCCGTAAATCGATTTATTTCTCAACATTCCAAAAATTACAAAATTATTCCGGGCTGCTTGAAATTTAACCGCTTGCATCATACCTAACACGAGTGAAAAGTGCAAAACAGTGAACAATGTCCAACCCAACCATCTTGGCGGCGTTGCAGACGGCTGGACGCGATGGCGTTCGAAAAGAGTCCGTGGCGTCGACCGACACGAGCGAAGCGTCCGGATGGAGCCAGGATCGGGGTCAAGGCACCCTATCGCCGAACGAGGAAACGGACACCGCGATTTCATCGGCACATCGAGCAGAAGCTGAGGATCCGGAAAGCAACGGACAACCGCGGCACCGTAGGCGTAGTTTTGACCGCGAGATGTTGGCGCGAGGCGAGGAGCTGGCCACACAAAAGACGGAGGCACGGCGCTACGCGGATTGCACGGATTTTCGGGTGAGTGGGGAGCAACGCACGTTGACGGAAGGCGAGCGCGCGTTGATGGAGCGCGCTTTCCAAGAAGGGCTCAGGGCACGCGAGGAAGACAGACGGCAGCAAAATACACACGAAGGGTACGACCATTTCGCTGCGGGTCGTTGCCATACGACTTATCGCACGGACCCCGCCATGTTGTATATTCCACGAACAGGCGATAAAGACACGCACACTTTTGCACACGACGCGTCACTTCACGGCACTGCACCACTATACAACACCACTTTGACGCAGAATCAGCTGATGGCGCGGCAAGGTGTTCCGCGAGATTTGCCGGAGTTTTGGGGTAGCATCGAAGAGTGGCCGCTCTTTTTTGCAACCTATCGACGGACCACTAATTCGTGCGGGTACACTGCGGAAGAAAACTTGATGCGCCTGCAACATGCGCTTAAGGGACGGGCCAGGGAATGCGTCGGGCACTTGTTGTCTTTCCCGGCGGGGGTCCCCGAAGCAATGGCCACGCTCTCGGCAAGATACGGGCGACCCGAGTTGCTGGTGGAAGCGGCGATCGAGCAGGTGAGGCGACTGCCAGCACCGAACCTGGCCAGATTGGAGACGGTGGCGGAGTATGGTTTCGCTATCAGAAGAATGATAGGGTCCATGCAGGCGTCGGGGCTGCAAGGATACACCTACGACGTAACATTGTTACGGGAAGTCGTACGAAAACTGCCCCCGATGCTTACTATAGATTGGGCGCGACACAAAAGGAGACTGCCGCAGGTGACCCTCGTGGAATTTGGGAGGTGGTGCGGCGAACTAGCGGATGACGTCGCCAGCGTGGTGGATTATCATGTGGGCTACCCAGCAACGGTGCCGGAGGAGCGGTCGCGGCATCATATTCCGGCTACGAGGAACGCGCCGGTCACACGTTTTAGACCGCACGCGACGAGGAACGGCGAGCCGACGAACCGGTTGACGAGTTCGCAAACGCGCTTATATACTCACGCAGCGACGGATCCGGGCCCCCTTTCTTCAAGCTGTGTGCGTGGGAGGGACTCCTCTAGGTCGAGCGGAGTCACGGCGTCCCATCCGGTCCTGTTAAAATATGTGCCAGTAAAAGTTTACGGACCGCGAGGGCACGTCGACACCTATGCTCTCCTCGACGACGGGGCCACCGGGTCGATGCTGGACCATGCCCTCTTTGAGCAGCTGGGGCTGGCAGGGACACCTCTTCCAATGAGCCTACAATGGACAGGTGGTGTGAATCGCATGGAAGCCGACTCCGTCAAATTACCGTTGCGCGTATCGGGACGGAACACCGAGGAGATGTACGAGATTTCGAACGTCCGAACGGTAAAGGATTTCAGCTTTTCGGCGCAGACGATTAATGTACGACAAATGGTGGCAGCTTATGGGCACCTAAAGGACCTGCCCCTAGAGACCTATGAAGACGCCGTTCCACGGCCGAGTCGGCCGTTGGAGATAGCGGAGGGGCCAGAGGATGAACCGATCGCTGAGAGGACGCGTTTAGGGTGGGTCGTCAGCGGACCGTGCCGGTTAGAATGCTCTCTGTCGGATTCGCTGCAAAGGTTTTTCACCAGCGGCGCAAACGTACAATCGCCGGTTGAGGCGATAGTGGCGGCGGTGAAACAGCACTTCGCTCTGGACTCACTCGGGATTGTGAAGACCCCGCATCCGGTGCTTTCAAAAGCAAACGAGCGGGCGATGGCGATACTGGAACGTGAAACTAAGCGGCGCAACGATAGATACGTGACGGGTCTCCTGTGGCGGTACGATCAGGTCAAGCTTCCTTGCAACAAAGCAGCAGCCATGAAACGGTATGTAGCCCTAAAAAACAAAATGAGAAAAGATCCAATTTTAGCCAACACATTGAGAGAGAAGCTACAGGCGTACTTCGATAAAGGGTATATACGACGATTAACGGCAGCTGAGTTGCTGATCAGACGACCGCGAGATTGGTATCTGCCCATCTTTCCGGTAACCAACGTTAATAAACCAGGCAAGGTGCGAATAGTTTTTGATGCAGCGGCCAAAGTGAATGGGGTAAGTCTAAACTCATTCCTCTTAACAGGGCCCGATCTGTTGGCCGGACTTTTAGCAGTCCTGTTCAAGTTTCGCGAATACCGGGTGGGCGTAGTGGGAGACATCCGGGAGATGTTTCACCAGGTAGCCGTAAAAGTTGAAGACCAGCGAAGTCAAATGATATTTTGGGAAGGAGACGATCCGGATGGAGAACCAGCTATCTATGCTGTAACAGTGATGACATTCGGGGCGGCTTGTTCCCCGACAAGCGCGCAGTACGTAAAAAACCGCAACGCGGAGCGGTTTATGAAAAGGTATCCGAGAGCGGTGGCGTGTGTGAAAGAAGAGCACTACGTGGACGACATGCTGGCCAGCGTGGAAACCGAAGAAGAAGCAGTAGAGCTGGCAGCAACGGTTCACGACATACACCGATCCGGCGGTTTCGAGATCAGGAATTGGGTGTCCAACGCACGTACGGTCGTGGAGAGATTACAACAGAGGGCTGGCGAGGAACAGAGCGTGGACATGGGCACTAACGTAGCTACAGAGAAAGTGCTAGGAATGTGGTGGAATACCGTCTGCGACACGTTCACATCTCGTCTATCGCCAAAACACAACGACGATCTGTTAGCAGGACGGAAACCCATCACGAAACGTGAAGTGCTCCGAACCCAAATGAGCATTTTCGACCCCCTCGGGTTGCTTGGATCCTTCATAATGTACCTAAAAATAATGTTTCAGGAGATATGGCGAGGGGGTTACGGATGGGATGATAAGCTGGACGAAGCGCTAACTGCGCAGTGGACGACATGGCTCCGAGTGCTTCCTAACGTAGAAAAGGTTTCGATACCCAGATGTTACAGAAGTCTGGTATCGCCATACGCCGGTGTCGAGCTACACATCTTCTGCGACGCAAGTGAAAAGGGGATGGCGGCGGTGGCCTATTTCCGGTTTGAAGAGCAGGGAGAAGTGGAGTGTGCATTAGTAGGCTCCAAGACGCGAGTGGCGCCGCTCGCTTTCACATCGATCCCCCGGCTCGAGCTGCAGGCAGCGGTCATAGGGGCGAGGTTATCGACTACTATTGCCGCGAGCCATCGTATGGTTATTCGACGAACCGTGTTCTGGACGGATTCGCGGAACGTATTGAGTTGGTTAGTGTCGGACAGTCGAAAATATAACCAGTTCGTAGCCTTCCGCGTCGGGGAGGTATTGGAAACAACCAATGTAGAGCAGTGGCGGTGGATCCCATCGAAGATGAACGTGGCATACGAAGGAACGAAGTGGACACAAATCCCGGATCTGTCACCGGCCTGCCGTTGGTTTAGAGGTCCGTCGCAGGACGTGGCCGTAAAAAACATCACGGAGGAGAAACGAACAAACGTGCTACATCATCAGGTCGTGGAGTCCGTCATTCCATTCTCGCGTTTTTCTCAATGGAGGAGGCTTCTACGAACTATTGCGTACGTCGGTCGGTTCGTATTCAATCTACGGCGCCGGATTAAGCAGGACGTCGACGTCACAGGACCCTTGGGTCAAGAAGAATTGGTCTGGGCAGAGCAAACACTGTTCAAACAGATCCAATGGGAGGCCTTTGCTCGGGAAATTGAAGATCTGCGGAAACAATGGGCCAAGAAGCACCCGTGGCAGAGGTCGATTAACAAAAGCAGTCCCATTTACAAGTTGACGCCGATATTGGACAGTACGGGAATCTTAAGAGTGGGCAGTCGTCTAGTAGGATGTGCCGGCATCGACAAGCAGCTACAATTGCAGATCATATTGCCGCGAAACCATCGCGGTACCGAACTCATCGTGAGATCAATGCACGAAAAGTACAAACACGGCTGCCACAGCACCGTCATCAACGAGCTGCGGGCGAGGTATCACATTTCACGGCTGCTCGGAGAATACCGTCGCGTACGACGCAGCTGCCAAATGTGCAAAGTGAAGGATGCAGCCCCACAACCTCCTTTGATGTGTCCTGTTCCATATCAACGGACTGCCGTAGGACATCGTGCTTTCAGCTTTACCGGAGTGGATTACTTTGGACCTTATCTTGTCGTCGTGGGCCGCCGATTGGAGAAGCGTTGGGGCGTGATCTTGACGTGCATGACGACTAGAGCTGTGCACCTCGAACTGGCGTTTTCTCTCACCACCGCATCTTGCATTTTAGCGATTCTAAGGTTCATCGCCAAACGTGGAAGGCCGCTGGAGATGCTCAGCGACCAAGGGACTAATTTCATCGGAGCGTCACGCGAGCTGTCCGAATCACTGCGCGAGATTGACCGCGACGCGTTGGCAACCGAATTCAGTGGCGCAGACATGAAGTGATTTTTAATCCGCCAGGCGCACCTCACTTCGGAGGTTGTTGGGAGCGTCTGGTTCGTTCCGTAAAAAAGATTTTGAGTAGCTTCAATCTCCCCCGTCACCCGACTGATGAAATACTAATGTCTACTTTCGCGGAAATCGAGATGATCCTCAATTCCAGACCACTCACCGACGTACCATTGGACCACGAGATGGATGAGCCGCTCACGCCGAATCATCTGTTACTAGGGAGCTCGGATGGCAGCAAGCCACCCATCATCTACTGCGACGAAGCGTCAGCGTTGAAGTCGACCTGGAAAGCAGCACAAGCAAACGCAGATAGATTCTGGAGAAAATGGGTGGCGGAGTACTTACCAACGCTTACTCGCCGCACCAAATGGTTTCAGCCGGTTCGACCCATATCAGTCCAGGATATCGTCGTTGTAGTGGACAACACCCTTCCCAGGAATTGCTGGCCCAAAGGACGCATCATAGCGGTAACGCACGGAAAGGATGGTCAGGTGCGACGTGCGACCGTACAAACCACGGCCGGAATTTATGAGCGCCCGGCAGCTAAATTGGCCGTTTTGGATTGTGAACCAAGGGATGATGATTGAAGACTGAAGGACGCGATACCTAGAATCAGAACAGGGGTTAAAAAGTAGTTGACCAAACGAAATTACTTACCAGCGCGTACGAGAAAACTTAGCACATGTTTGGTGGCATTGAGCAGAGAAGCGAGGTGACAGACAACAGTAGAATTGTAAGGGTGGGTTGAGTAGAGGAAGAGTTAAAAGTAGAGGAAGAGAAAATAGAGCAAAAATGCGGGGAATTAAGTTCGGGCTTAGTTAGAGGAGTTATTAGTGTAAGAAAACGGTCGAGGAAAGTAACAACGATCTGGTAAGGAAAGTGTGGAGATCGAAAAGTTAAGCTACGTCTCCACACTGGGGGGGAGAATGTTGCAGACTCCCGATAGTGTGCGTAATCTGCGCCGTCAGATCGTAGAAGGGGAGAAAACATCGCCAGCCCGAGCGCTGGCGATGAGGTATAAAACGAGCCGAAGGATGCGCCTTCGGCCTTTTCGCAAGCAGCAGCGCAGGTAGAAAGACGATTGCGGAATAAAGACTAATTTTTGGTTCCACCACCAGTACCAAAGTAATCGAAAGCGCCGTAAATCGATTTATTTCTCAACACGTACTGTTCTCTTCTTTCACTTCTTAGCTTCAATAGCAGCTCTTCTAGATTTCGTTAATCACACAATCACTTTTGAGGTCCATTCTTTGCACGTACGCACGTAGGTTCGATTATTGTAGTTCAATTGGGGATGTATTTCTCTGTCTGTTCGCTTAACTTTTCACGCGTAATAAGCACTCTGGAGTGTTGAGAACGTCAATTCCTCTCTGGAGCCACCATTGTTGGCTGTCGCCGGAGATCCTCCGTCGCAGCGACCAGCGCCGGTGCAGTACACCGAGCTGGCTTGTTTCTCCTGAGGCTTCTCCAAGCCGGAAGAGTCTTCCGGTGGTTACGCCGTTTTTCCTTTTCTTTCCGTCAAGTAGACCGGAGCAGCCCTCCGACTAATGATCGCTATTAGCCGTCTGATGTTGTTGAATGCTGTTTATTTGGGGTAAATCGGTTTCTTAAATACTAACTTATTGCTGACTACATGTCTTATTCTATTTGCGCGTGGCTCCACGCGCCGGTCGATCTCTACGGCATTATTCGGTTTTGACCGTGGCCATCCGCTGCGCGTGGAGATGTCGCGTTCGCAAGTGGCGTTCGCATTGTTCGGCCCATCGGGGCTACGGTTCGCGCGTGGAGGGTCATGTTCGCAAGTGGCGTTCGCGATGTTCGGCGCACCCTTTCCGTTGGCCCATCGGAGCCACGGTTTGCGCGTGGAGGGTCATGTTCGTATTTATTTTATTTATCTTTGCCCATCGGGGCCTCTAGCTAATCGTGTGCGTCAGCAACAGTATTTGACATTCAGGTACCGCAACGGCATAATTAACATGGCGGACAGCAAATCCCCTATAACACAACCAGATATACTAGACCAACCATGGTGTGCGCCTTCCGCCATCTTTTACGTATCGCACTCTGAGATCAACACGAAGCGAATTGGTCAAAAATAATACTTGGTAAAATTTGCTGTCTTATGGTTTAAGAAGTGCAAAAGTACGACTTGTTTATTAAGTTCGTACTTCTGGGAAACTTATTGTTTATCGCAGCAAATGGTTGTTGCAATAATTATTCAGTCTCGTTATATTACCGTCTCATTGCTCGTAAATAGTTTTTGACCAAACTTCTGCGCAGCTAGCACATAGTGCATAAGTCGATACAATTGTCAATATGCGTGTCAAAACATGTCAATCTGCGCACTAGCATAATAAGTCTCGAAGTGTTGTTGTGCGTTGAAGTGCGTTCTGATTTGTTTTAGATATAATCGATGGTGGAAGTAATAATCTAAGTAAATGTAATAAAAATAATAAGAAAGATTGATTACGATGTTCAGATACGATGCTGAGACCGGCATGACGTTCGCTGCCTGGTATGCAAGGTACGAAGACCTGTTCCAGAAGGACGCTGCACGGTTGAAAGACGAGGCAAAAGTACGCTTAATGATGAGAAAATTGGGAACACCAGAACACGACCGGTACACGAGCTTTATTCTCCCAAACCATCCGCGTGATTTCTCACTGCAAGAAACGGTTGCCAAGTTGACCACCTTATTCGGCACGAAGGAATCCTTGCTCCACAGACGGTTTAAGTGCTTGAAGTTAACCAAACTACGTAGTGAGGATTTCGTCACTTTCGCGTGTCGGGTGAACCGTGGCATCGTAGATTTCGAGTTGGGAAAGCTGACCGAAGAACAACTAAAATGTTTAGTGTTCGTTTGCGGTATGAAGGACGAGGAAGACATTGAGTTTCGCACGCGGCTGTTACATCGTATCGAGGAGAATCATGCAGTAACCCTTGACCAACTTTCCGCAGAATGTCAACGCATGACAAATTTGCGTCAGGATAGTGCAATGATTGAACGCGACCGCAGTGAACAAGTTCTTTCCGTTCAACGTAGTTTCCATCGACCACACCGCCCGTCTCATCACACCAACGAGAAGCGTGCAGACAAACCCAGCCGACCATGCTGGTTATGTGGATCCCTGCATTGGACTCGCGAATGCACGTTCAAGACGCACACGTGCACACAATGCGGATCGGTCGGCCATCGCGAAGGGTTTTGTAAGCAGCAAAGGAGCAGGAAGCAGCACCATCGGAAAAAGTATCTCCCGAGACGAGCCAACATGCGCAGTATCACTGTCAACGTGAACAGTCTACGTCACCGAAGGAAGTTTTTATCGTGTACGATTAACGGCATCCAAATTCGGCTCCAACCGGATACTGCATCAGACATCACTGTGATTAGTCGTCAGCTTTGGAAGCGCATCGGAAGACCACGACTAACACCACCATCCGTAACTGCAAGATCAGCGTCCGGTAACAAACTCGAAATTGCTGGCGAATTTCGAGCAACGGTTGAAATTAACGAGCAGAAGAAGCAAGCTGTAATTTTCGTAGCAGAAGCAGAGTTAGCCTTGCTGGGAATCGACCTAGCAGAATCGTTTTCCTTATGGTCCGTCCCTATCGACCAGCTGTGTAACAAAATTGCCAGTGCAACGAGCGTTCCAGAGGGAATAGTGCGAAAATTTTCAAACCTGTTTAAACCAACCATGGGTTTTTGCGTGAAAACTGAGATTACGCTAAACCTAAAGCTGGACTACCGTCCTATTTTCTGCCCGAAACGACCAGTGGCTTACGCCATGCGCGATGCAGTGGACCGGTGTCCTGGAACTGGAAAGACTCCAGCGTCTCAACATCATCACTCCAGTCCAGCACTCCGAGTGGGCAGCCCCGATTGTAGTCGTGCGGAAGTCGAATGGTCAAATAAGGATCTGCGGCGACTATTCGACAGGCCTCACATCCGACATCCTCATGATTACCCGCTACCGCTGCCACAGGACATCTTCGCAAGGCTGGGTAACTCAACGATTTTTAGTCAAATTGACTTATCCGATGCTTTTTTGCAGGTCCCCATCGCTGAGCAAAGTCGTCGCTTGCTCACTATTAACACACACAAGGGGTTGTACCTGTATAATCGCCTGCCACCAGGGATTAAAATAGCACCAGGTGCATTCCAGCAACTCATGGACCAAATGCTTGCTGGAATGGAACGTGTCTCAAGCTACATGGACGATGTTATCATTGGAGGACGAACACAGAAGGAACACGACGATACACTAAATGAGACCCTGAGGCGCATTCAAGAATTCGGTTTCACTATTCGCCCGGACAAGTGTTCGTTCAACAAACACCAGGTACGCTATCTTGGGCATATAGTCGACAATCACGGTATCCGTCCAGACCCTGCCAAAATAGCCGCCATAAGAGATCTTCCCGCGCCAACCGACGTTAGTGGCGTACGTTCGTTCCTAGGCGCCATTAATTTCTACGGAAGATTCATTCCTAACATGCGCAGGCTTCGTTATCCTTTGGATAACCTATTAAAGGAAGGAAACGTTTTCAAGTGGTCCCCAGAGTGTCAAAAGGCCTTCGAGCAGTTCAAAACGTTACTAGCCTCCGAACTGCTCTTGACGCACTACGATCCAAAGCTTGAGATCGTCATATCTGCCGATGCATCATCCATCGGATTAGGCGCAACCATAAGCCATAAGCTCCCCGATGGATCTTATAAGGTTGTGCAACATGCATCCCGTGCTCTCACGAAGGCCGAAAAAAACTATAGTCAAATAGATCGAGAGGGCCTGGCTATAGTTTTCGCTGTGACCAAGTTTCACAAGTATGTGTATGGGCGTCATTTCATCCTTCAAACGGATCACAAACCACTGCTAAGAATTTTCGGAAGCAAGAAGGGCATCCCGGTATATACTGCTAACCGACTGCAAAGATTTGCGCTAACTTTGCAGTTGTATAATTTTGAAATACAGTATATACCTACCACACATTTTGGGAACGCTGATGTGCTTTCACGACTGATTAAAAACCACGACAAACCAGAACAAGAGTACATAATAGCCAGTATTAATCTGGAAAAGGACATGCAATCAGTCGTCGTAAGCTCCCTCGAAGCATTTGCCCTAAACTCAAGAGATGTGGAAACTGCAACGAAATCCGACAAAACCATGCGTAGAGTATTGCAGAATGTACGCGAAGGATGGTCACGCGACAATGCGTTTAACGGCGAACTGGCATGTTTCTACGCCAGGAAGGATGCATTATGTGAAGTGGGAGGCTGTCTTTTGTTCGGGGAGAGAGTTGTTATACCAAGTGCTCTCCGGCAACGATGCTTACGCCAATTACACCATGGCCATCCAGGCGTACAACGCATGAAATCATTAGCGAGAAGCTACGTTTACTGGCCAATGCTTGATAAAGAAATCGCGGAGCTTGTAGCAACCTGCAACGCCTGTTCATTGGCAGCTAAGTCAACACCACGTTCTAGTCCAGTACCATGGCCCGAAGTAACCACACCATGGCAACGCGTCCATGTTGATTATGCTGGCCCCATAGACGGTTACTCCTTCTTGATTGCAGTCGACGCCTTCTCAAAATGGCCTGAGATTATAAGGACTGTCAGCACAACGTCGACAGCGACCATACGTATCCTGAGAAGAATGTTTGCACGTTATGGTATGCCAGTTACCCTAGTCAGCGATAATGGTCGTCAATTCACAAGTGCAGAATTTGAGGAGTTTTGTACATGCAACGGGATTGAGCATCTCACATCCGCCCCGTTCCACCCGCAATCTAACGGGCAAGCTGAACGTTTCGTAGATACGTTCAAACGCGCGATAGGCAAAATCTCTAGCGATGGAACTACCATTGAGGATGCACTTGAAATATTCCTCCAAACATATCGGGCCACGCCAAACCCACAAGCACCAAATAGTAAAGCGCCAGCAACGATAATGTTCGGAAGACAGATTCGTACATGTTTAGAGCTGATTCGACCAACTCCTAAACACGATAGAGAGATCGATAGTGAACAACGACGTATTTTTGTCCCAAACGATTCTGTTTTTGCCAAGGTTTACTCGCGAAACGGATGGAAATGGAAGCCAGGAAAGATCCTTGGTAAATGTGGAAGCGTAATGTATCGCGTTATGACTGATGATCGGAGAATAATACGGAGCCATGTAAACCAGCTTCGACGACGGAATTATAATGAGCAGCATACACCTAATCAGCGTATTTTGCCGCTGCACATCCTTTTAGAGGAGTGGAATCTAACATCATCACCGCCATCATCTACATCTGGTCCATCGTCATCGTCAAAACAGCAGTCATCGTCATCGTCCAAACAGCAGTCATCGTCATCGTCCAAGCAGCAGTCATCGTCATTGTCCGAACAGCAGCCATCGTCATCATCTACGTCCCAATCGTCAGCGTATGAGATCGTGCCAGCGTCATCGTCTTCAGTATCTCCTATAAGCAACCGCATCCCTCGAGAGACGCACGAGATGGAAGCACAGCCGGTACCACCACCACGCCGCTCCTTTAGAGATAAAAATGCACCGCGTCGGTTCGACCAGTACCTGCTGTATTAAAAGGGGGGAGATGTTATGGGCGATAACGGCAACCTGGTTGTCCTATCCTTGGGCTCGCAATGATGAGCGATCATCATTGAGTGATGCCGCACAGCGAGGATTGAAGAGTGCCCGAGCACGATCGATCCGACGATCATCAAGTATGACCCGCCGCCTGAGGTCACGGGAGTTCGCGTCTTCTGTATCCGACCGCCGATCCGGGTAGACGTGCCGTTTTTCGTCTCTGCGTTTTAGTGTGTTATAATGTGTAATTCGTTCTTTACAATAAAAGTGTGTTAACGTTTAAACCACAACAGAATGTATCATCACAGAGCCTAAACCGCACAACGGCCTAAAACAGTAAATCGGGCGCAAAAAGTTTAAATGTGCAAGCTTCCCGTCCCGTGAGCGCGATGTCAGGCGAAATCAAATGTAAATTTTTCAAATTTTTTTGGTACCTGGGCTCGGTTGTTTGACGGCACCGATACACGCGTTTTTCACGAACAGTTTTTCGGTTTTCTCTGGCTGTTTTTTACCGATTCACGCACGATTTTCACAATTAGGTTGGCCCCTGACACGACCTACACTGATTTCATGTGGTTTTTGGCTGTCCCAAGTGGTTTTGGTGATGTTCTGAGCCACAAGAAAACGCCTATCTTGAGACAACAAACACACACCGTGTGCAGTAGTAGGACAAACAAAACATGTTCCGCAGTTGCCTACAGGCTAAAATACGATAAACAATCACTCGTGTGTACTTTTCTCACACCACTTGCTCGATATTTCAGCCAAATTTACTGATTTGATTCCGATGCTCACTAACGTGACCGCACGCGAACAGACCAACTTGTCAACTGCGTGAAAGTGTCAAGAGCTGCGCTTACTCGACGAATAGGTGAGAAATAAGGCTCACAGGGCGCATAATTTTGACCTGTTGGTACAAGCTTTAGGCGTTGGTCTCGCTGGGTATGTACCGACCCGATGGATCCCGCTGCGTAGTACTTTTGTAGATTGCCTCACAACGGCGTTCGTCGGGTGAGTAGCCATCGTTAACCCATAGTTCCTCTGATTTCCAGAACCGCTCGATCGATTCTTCTAACGTTGTCATGCTAACGACCGCTGTTGTATGGGCAAAGTTAGAGTCGCCGTCCGTAAGCTCCTTCGATTCTGTTGTAAACGCAATGAATAGTCAACCGTTCTGCTCGAGAGCCAAGAGAGAAGTGAAGTTTTATTGAAATACATATGACACATGTCATTGTCAAGGTTTCTATAATTAAGGTGTATACTTTGTTCTATATATATATCTCAACACCCCTGCTCAAAGTATTAACCTCTAAGTCCTATCTTTTCTGATAATTGTTTAAATTCTGATACTGGTAATCCTTTTGTCATAATGTCTGCTAATTGCAATTTGGATGGCACATATACAGCCTTAATGTGACCAGCCTGAATTTTCTCTTGAATATAATTGTATTTAATATCTATGTGTTTCATGCGTTTGCTCTCTACTTTTCCTTCCGCTAGTTGCAGACAGGATTGATTATCTTCAAATATTGTTACTGATCCAGATACGTTTACGTCAAGATCTTTCAACAATCTTCTCAGCCATGCTGCCTCTGTAGTTGCTGTACAAAATGCTATCAACTCTGCTTCCGTAGATGATAACGCTACTGTTGATTGTTTTCTTGTCATCCAGGAAACAGTTGCACCATAAACACGCACAATATACCCACTTATTGATTTTCGATCATTAATATTGTTGCCCCAATCAGCATCGCAAAATATTTCTAATTCGCTGTTAGAGTCGTTTCCTACATATTCCAAACCTATATTCATTGTTCCTTTCAAATATCTCAGAATTCTTTTAAGATATTTCCAATGTTCATCTGTAGGACAGTTTTGTAATTGACTAAAGAAATTAATCGCAGCACACAAATCTGGTCGCGATGTGTGAGCCAAGTATGCGATACATCCCACCAGTTCTCTATATGGTTTCTCTGTTCTATCCTTCTCTGTACCTTTTAATAGTTTTAAGTGGCATTCAATCGGTGTTAGGACTGGCTTGCAATCTTCCATACCAAATCTAGATAATAGTTTTTCTACATAATATTTTTGTGTAATTAACATAGTTCGTTGCTTTATATTCCTTTCAACATGCATTCCTAAAAAAACTTTTATTTCTCCCATATCAGAAACACAGAACTCTTGTTTAAGACAAGCTTTTATGATATTAATCTCCTCTAGCCTTTTTCCAACAATCAAAATGTCGTCAACGTATAATAAAATATGAATCAAATCTCCTTTGTCGATTTTAATGTACAAACAATGATCATTTTCACTACTTTTAAAATTTATGTTTGTAACGAACTCGTCAAATCTTTTATTCCATGCTCTGGACGCTTGTCTTAAACCATATAACGATTTGTTTAGCCGACAAACAAGGTTTGGATCTGTTACGTTAAGCCCGTCGAGTGGATACATATAAATTTCCTCATTTAACTTTCCATTCAGAAATGCTGTCTTAACGTCTAATTGATGAACTAATAACCGTTTTTGATTTGCTATAGCTAATAAAGTCCGAATAGTGTCCAGCTTCGCTACGGGTGCGTAAGTTTCCTCATAATCGTATCCGTATTTTTGGGAAAAACCTCTTGCGAATAACCTTGCTTTGTATTTGTCTGATTCATCATCAACCCTTTCTTTATTTTAAAAAACCCATTTGCAAGTAATCACCCGTTTGTTTAATGGCTTTGGACACAAATTCCATGTACGATTGTCTTCATGTGATTTTAGCTCATTCCTTACGGCCTGATCCCATTTATCCCAGTCCTCGCGGTTCTTCATTAATTCTAATGAGGCTGGGAAATTTTCCACGTAATTCATCGCTGATAATGCCCATGCATTGTAACTTCCTTCATAGTCTTTCTTCAAAATTGGTGGTTGTCTTTCTCGAACACTTTTTGTCTCTTTACTTTCAATTACAACATCTTCATCCCCTGCTGAAGCTGTTGAATCATTCGCTGAAGAATAATCTGTTTCACTGGTAACATCATCACTGCGTAGCACTTCTTCATCGAGTTCATTTTCACTTTCTTCTACATTTTCTGGATTCATCCTGTTTTCGGTTGGACATATTATAAAATCAGTGTCCGTATCAATATGCGATTGTTCATTGATATCACTAAACGGAAGGTTTTCTTCATTGAATTACACTACACGTGAGATGCATATTTTATTGTCTTTAAAAACGCGATACCCATTCGGGGCATATCCAACAAAAATTGCTCGCTCATTCTTATCGTCTAACTGATGAGGGAAAGGGATGAAAAGGGAAAAGGGCTGATGAAAGAGGGATGTAGGATTATACCTTTTTGTCGACAAAACGATTTGAAAGCTGTGTTCATATATTCTGTACCGTTGTACACAAATAAGTTTTTCGATCTTGGTTCCAAAATGTGTCGTACACATAGCTTCGTATTCTTTGAAACGGTCCAACACTTCACTTTTAGATTTTATAAGAAATGCAGCAGACAAATGAGTATAATCATCAGTGAAAGTTACAAAATAATTATGACCATCCCATGTCTGTGGGGAAATAGGTCCACAAACATCACTGTGTATTATTTCGATCGATCTGGTAGCACGTTTTTCCTTCCTGCTTTTGAATGGCTTTCGTGGTGCTTTGCCACGAACACAAGCATGACAAAATTTTTCACTGTGATTGTTTGATGTATCATTTATGGTGTCTAGTCCATGTACCATACGTTTTACGATCAACATCTTTAAATTCTGATTACCAATATGTCCATATCTATGATGCCACAGTTCGAAATGGTTTGTAATTGTTGCAGCTTTAGCACAAATCGACGGTACGTTTATATTCACTTTGTATAATTTATTCTTCTTTTCGCCTGTCATTATTGTTTCACCATTTTTGTTTTGCACTTCAACTTTACCTTTTTCAAATACTACTTTCAGCCCCTTTGATTCCAATTTCTGCAGTGACATCAGATTTATAGATAGATCTGGAACGAATAGCACGTCTTGAATTGCGATCTTCATGTGAAGTTACCGCCCTTTGGCTGACGGCCTCAGTTCCTAGAATTAGAGTTAATACCTACTGTCACCTTGTCAGAAATGGCTTCCTTATCGTGGCCAAACACGATTCTATCCTGTCGATGGCGGATAATTGTCAGCGGACGGCTCTTCCCAGGACGGACGACTCGAAGAAAACACGGACACGATGTTGTTCCTTTGAGTGTAGCAAACAGATCACCCTTGGTTTATTACAACCAAGTAATATTTATAACTAAATTAATCTAGGTTAGTTTGTGACGCCCTCTCCCTACAGCCTGACCATTCCCTCGCCTCTGCTGTTGCTGTGCCGTTCTCGCATTGATCGCTGCTTCGTTGCCGGGCGCCTTTTCCCCGGGCCGATTCACGATCGATCTCGTTCACTCCTGTTGGTTTGCGACACTTGTTTTCGCAACTCGCTTTCGATCGTGATCGCTTTTCGGTCATTAGCTTTGTCGGGTGCGCGTTCGATTGTTTTTCATCCTGAGCGGATGTTTACGACTTAAGTCCAAATCGTCCTCATTATCGGTCATTGCTGATATCGAACGATCGTCCGGTGTTTTTCCATGCTGCGTTGTTCTTCCTTCATGGCGGATGTTTGTGACTTAAGTCACGTACGATATTTTCCCCGATGTCGATGCCCCCATGTCGTCATCACATTATTTGTCCAACCTGTGCTAAGGGTTTTGCGCCCTGCGTGTTGATGTTGTTGCTCGCCCGTACGGGGCGGTCGCGCATGAAGTGTCGTCTTGCACCGTAAGTGGGTCAGCCTGGTGAATGTAGGTCAGTTCTGGCTTATAGCTGACTCTGCGCTTTTCGTCGTTGAGTCCTATGCTGCGATGCGCTGTTCCCGTTGCGGCGATTCAGGCGTTGTCTTCTGGGGTTGTAGGCGAATTGCGGCGATTCAGGCGTATGATTATGGGGTGTAGGCGAAATGGGTGAATGGTGGGCTGAGGGACGCCGGAGGGACGCTTCATCCCCCCCCACTTACTTGAGCTCTAGATCCGTCTTGAAGAGGCGAATCTGGAGCTGGTTAGTCTGCTGGTAATATTGGAGCGTATTACCGTTCTCGCGATGCACCTGGGGTACCTTTCTCTGCTTTGATTCGATGCTAGTTGTCATCTGCTGCATCGGGGTCATCCTTCAAGCTGCCTGTAGATTGTTCATCCTGTCTGTCGTTATTGCGGTCGTCTTCATCATTGCACATCGTCTGTCGTCGCTGCTCGCGTCCTTGCCCAGGCCTAGGCTGACGTTAGCGTTGTCGTGTCGTCTTGTAGTATCCCTCATTGAAGCGTCATGGGATAGTCGTCGTTGAGCTTTCGGTTGATCCTGCCCTTGTGGTTGCTGCTGAAAATCGTCGGTGGATGCTGCGGCGTTGTCGCTGAGGTACCCCTGGCTCTGTTCGTCGCTGTTCTAAACCTAATGCGCATATTTGATAAGTGGAGCTTTCTCCGTTGGTTAGTGTCCCCATGGTTAGTATTATTTTCCCTAACGCAATTTTCTGACTGTAGGAGCAACCGTTGCTCTTTCGTTTCTTAGTTAGCAGTGACAACTTTCCTTCATAAAAGTGGGTGTCTATTGGTTTGCCCACACCATTAATACAATTCCTAAGCCCGTCGGCATCTTCGCTTTCCTTTCAGCGGCAGTTTCTCATCTGAGGGTGTCTTCTGGTTTTCCCTATCAGTGTTCCTAATGAACTAAGCCCTGTGGCTCTTTGCTTCATGGTGTACTTCGTTAGAGCGGGGCTTGAACCCGGTTAGCTGGCTTGAGTTTCTCTTACTGCCGTATACCATGTCCCTAACAGTGCATACATATGCATTGAGCACCCTGGCTCCTTCGATTTCTTTGCGGAAATTTACTTATATGAGGGTCTCCTGGTTTTCCCTGTCCGTGTTACAATATTCTGAGCATCTTTGGCTCCTTCGCTTTTTTTTAGCGGAATTTTCTATATAAGGGCTTTCCCTGTTGATATTTTGCGCTATATATCTCGAGTATCCTTGGCTCCTTCGTTCCATGACGTATTTGGTTAGAGCGGGGCTTGAACCCGGATAGCTGGCTTGAGTTTTCTCTTCTACCGTTTACCATGTCCCTAACAGTGCCTACATGCGCATTGAGCATCTTTGCTCCTTCGCTATTCGTAGCGGAATTTTCCTATAGGTGGGTGTCTCGGTTTTCCCCCTAGTTTAATAACTTCTGATCACCTTTTCGATCCTATGGGGGTGCTTCCTATTGCACGAAATGGGACCGGTTATGACGCTGTCGCGTTCAAATTCTACATCCGACAAGACGTGTTTCTCAATACGACCATCTTCCCTAGTTCTACTAATGGCTTTGAAGAGTATTGGGTCCCTAACTGTGCAACGCGTTTGCATCTTACTTTGTTTAATACGTGTTTCCTTTCAATTCTCATTAGTACTACTTTTCTTCGCGGCATTTTTCCTCGCGGTATCCTATCTTTCATCATACCTACACTTTTGACCGTAATTGTTACGAACGGGCGAATGGCTACTGGGAATTGAACCCAGCCCTAGGTCAATCTACGGTCCTAGGAATCCGAGGAATACAAGTATACACACGGCCACAACACATCCCTCGTCGCCTACTACGTAATCCGTGTTCTACGTTTTCTTCATTTTCTTTTCTTCAACTGTGTTTCCATAAACTTTTTTTTCTTAGCCTTGTTGCATTCTCAATTTATTTTCTTAAGACATATTCATATTTTCTCCCGTGACGTACATTCATTTTAATTTCTTTCAGTGTATTCATTTTTACGCTTGTTTACAGTTTCTTTTTTTCATTATTTCTTTATTACGTACATTTTTGTCATGGTAACGTTTCGTGGTAATCATCTGATTCTTTTAAATCCTTTCCATACTTTATCAACATCTCATTTTCCGTGATTCTCTATTCGTAGTACCTTTTCAATCGATTGTTGTGTATCCTTTCTAACCTGTTTCCGTTTTTGATAACGACGTCTGATTGCTCGGCACATCTATCACTACGTACGGACCTCTCCATGTACTCTGCAATTTCTGTCCTACTCCCATGGGGTTTGCTTGGACAAGCACTTTATCTCCCCACATTGGCTGCCAAGGTGCCGTACCTTTATCATATATCTCCTTACGTTTTTCTTTGGACATTACCAAATTTTCCCTAGCTACTTCGTGTATGTGTTTGAGCAGTTTCCTCATTTCCAATGCGTAATCGTGGTAATTTTCTTCGGCCAACGTACCTTTGTATATGGATGCCGGAATCCGTGGCTCTCTTCCATACATTAACTCGAACGGTGTGTATCCCGTTGACGAGTTTACTGTCGTATTGTATTCTAAACAGAAATACGGCAGATGCTGATCCCAAATTCGCGGATCTCCTCCCACTTACTTGTCTCAGGTAAATTTTCAATTCCCTGTTAGCTCTTTCCACCAGGTTTGCCTGTGGATGGTACGCGCTCGTGTTGATTTTCTTAATTTTTAAAATCTTGCACACGCTCTTCATTACCTGCCCCATAAAATTCGTGCCCTGATCCGTGACTAATTCTTCTGGCACTCCGAATTTACAAATAACATTTTCTACAAATGTTTTCGCTACCGTGACGGCTTCTTGATTCTCCATAGAGGCCACTATTAAATATCGCGTCAAATCGTCTTGTATTACCAGGCCATATTTGTTTCCCTGGTTTGTTTCCGGCAAGACTACGATATCCATGAACAATTTTTCGAATGGTTCAGATGCGGTTGTTGTGAGTTTCATAGGGATCCGGTTGTACTTGCAGATTTTATTCTTCTGGCAAGAGTCGCAATTGCGCACATAATCCTCTATGTCTCGTTTCATATTCTGCCAATGGTAAATCGCAGCGATCCTCTTTCGCATGCGCTTGGCTCCTACATGCCCCCCTAATGGTGCGTCATGGAATTCCCTCAATAATCCAGGCACCTCTTCTTTCGCGACCTCAATGCGCTCGGAGCTGGCATTGTACATGGTGATTTTTCTCCCATGTCGCTCCCCCAAAAACTGGATCATTTCCATTATCTCGAACTGTCTAATCTTGCGAAACGAGATTACTTGAACGTCCAGAATGGGCTCATTCTGTTCGAATTTACTGCATTCCTTCATGCACTTGTACAATCTTGCGAAAAACATTTTTGCGTTTACCACTGAGTTGCTTTTTCCTTCCATTATTATTCCTACGATTTTCTCGCTAGGAAGGAAAACCACATTGTCTTGGGTGTAATCTTTCAACCCGTGTGGTAACTCACACAATTTGCTGATATCGCTATGCGCAGATCGACTATTTACAATCGCGATCTTTATCGCCCCTGCCTTGACCTCTAGCGTTTTCTGAAACGCGATCTTTCGGACATCAATGCTCCGTTTTTCCTGATTCTGTTGGAATTCTTCATACATGTTCTGGTTGTCATCGTCATCTTCTTCTTCTTCCCTTAAGCATGCAGGGTCCAGATTCATTAGATCTGAAACAAAATCTTTCGTTCCCAAATCATCTTTTTCTCCCCGTTGTGTCGGGTTATTATTGTTTTCGCCGTTGCATAATGGATATGTGTTTTCCGGTCCGTCCGTTCCCTTTAGCTCATTACCCTGGGCTTGTGTACCCGCGCCCTCTTGGTCAGCATTATTCGTCCCCGTGCCGGTTGCTTGTTTCTTTCGTGTTTTGCCGGTCGCAACAGGTGCAATGGCCTGCGCCTGGTCGTCCGGGCTTCCTATGTCAGCATTTGTTGTTTTCATCGGCGCAACGCCAATGTTGTCCAGCAATTTTTGCTGACGCCGTGTTGTTACAGCGATACGCTGAGGGTGCTTGGTTGTCGGCTGCTCGGTGGCTTCCCGCTCTACGTGGTTGGAAGGTTCCAACCGAGACAAAAAATCTGCCACCACGTTCTCTTTCCCCTGCTTTGTTAAGGTCTGTTGTGCATGACTACTGTCTGAAAATTCCACCCGTCCTCCCTTGAGGCTCAGTTCCGCAATATGTTCGCGGATAAAATTTACACCTAAAAGACCCGGAGAACCCGTTAACTCCGTGATCACGTAAAACCTCGTCGGGATTACTTTTCCTCCGACGATCGGTACGACCGTTAATTTTGCCCCTGTTATTCCTACTAGGGCCGTTTGCTCGGAAATATCTAACTGTTTTATCCCTATTCTCTGGGCTTCTTTGTAATCGAGCAGATTCACTACTGCTCCTGTATCGAGTAAAAATTCGGTAGTGTTCGATGGACTACCTATCGTGGTCAGGGTAACATAAATGAGACCGTTCTCTAACGTCCTTAGTGCGTGGGAAACCCGTGTTTCCTTTTTTTCCTGTTCCCTCATATTTTTATCCTCTGTTTTTGCGATAGCTATCTTTTTCTGTGTTTTCTGTCAGTTCTGTGCTGTGGCGATTTTTCCGTACTTGACCTAAATATTTTGATTTCCCTAAATTTTCCAAACTGTCGCGCAGGTTGGGGAATCGGGGCGGGTCATTCGATCCCCCGGTTAATAGTTTTTTTAACCGAAACTGCGGTTCCCTTGATTTCCCTGGTTTCCTTGCCTTTTCGGCCAATTGTTCGACCCCTGATTTTGGGAGTGTCCGAACCCTGAATTTCCTCTCGGCTGGCTTTGCTGCGGTCGGTATCGGTTATCGGGTTGCGAGGGACTATTTCCCGGTCCTCTCTGCCCGTTCCTAGGCGCTCTTGAAAACTGCCTGGCGCCTGACCCTTGGTTGCTTGAATAGTTCCGTTGATTTCCGTCGTCCCATCCGACGTTACGGTAATGACTCTGATTGTACTGCGGCCAATCGATTCTGAAAGGCGGTGGCGGGTTTGGTCGACGATGATCCGGCCAGTATGGCAAATCCATATCATCGTACGGCCCTTCTCCGTGCCAACCGTTGTTTCCTCCGCTCCCTTGGCCGAACCAGTGTTCCTCGTCATAATTTCCGTAGCGTGGCGGCAGAGCTTGACCAGCGCGCAAGCGTCTTGTGGCCTCGGTTACCCGATCAGCGTTATCGTGCACCTGCTCCAGGTGCTCCAAGAGTGGCTCAAGTTCCATGGTGTTTTGCATTAGTGCTAACACCCTCAGGTTTGGATCATTCAATCCTGTTACAAAATGATGTTTGATATGCCTGCTGGCATAATCTATCAACCCCTCATTGTCGCTAGCGTGCGTTTTCACGAGCTCTACTATATGTCTTGCTCTATCCGCATATCTCCTAAACGTCTCATTCGGCCTTTGCGCCAGTGTTTCGGTTCGGTGGAAAATGCTTTCCACACTACAATTTTCCCCAAACTCCTTTCGCAACAGCTCTTTCATTTCCTCCCAGCTCTTTGCTCTAATGCGCTGGTAGTGGCTTACTGCATCACCTTTCAATTTAGCAAGAACTATGTCCAATAGTTCTTCTTCGTTTACCATTTCTCGCCTGGCGACGCGATCGACCTGGCGTACAAACAATCCTAACTCCTCGACCCCTCCGCGGTACTCGGGAATGAGGGCCATGGCGCTTTCGATTGAATACTCCTTCGTTTCCGTCATTTTCTTTTCAACAAAGGTTTGGTCGAGCGAGCAGATGTCTCGGACAAAATCTTTCTTCACTCTTAGTAGATTTTTCGGGGCAGTGCTACGACTAGGGGCCGCTGGGGTTTGTTCCAGGGGCGAGGCGTTGCTGTCAACACTAGCTGGGGTAAATCTAAGCTCGGGTGCAATAGTGCCGTCGGAAAGGCAAACCTCCCTAGAAATTGTCGGCCCTTCACTTCCGTTTTCTTGGCTCTTTCCGACGTTGCTGCGTAGTTGTCTATCCGTCATTTGAGTTTTCACTACGCTTTTGCACACGGCTTCTTTCCGAGAAGAAACTAAATTTCTCTCGTGCCTTCAAACAAAAACTTGAGGTCTCAAAAAAAAAAATGTACCTGACGCACACAAAAATGTATTTAAAATGAAACTGTGCTCTTACCACAGGGTGAGTTCTGCCACTTTCATCTCGAAGGATTCCGTTTTCCCGCGTAACCGTCCTTCTCGTTCTCTTAAAGGGGTGCTCTGCTGGTCCGCTGATGCTCCGCTGCTGCTCCGCTGATGTAACGATGAATGTCTCTTTGCTGCACAGTTCGCCACGCTTCACAACACTGCACTACTTTCACTATACTGCACTACTTCACTTCACTATTGCACTGCTTCACAACCCACCGGGTTGCTATCGTTGTACAAGGGATGTCTTATCCCACCGCTGTCACCAGATGAAGTTACCGCCCTTTGGCTGACGGCCTCAGTTCCTAGAATTAGAGTTAATACCTACTGTCACCTTGTCAGAAATGGCTTCCTTATCGTGGCCAAACACGATTCTATCCTGTCGATGGCGGATAATTGTCAGCGGACGGCTCTTCCCAGGACGGACGACTCGAAGAAAACACGGACACGATGTTGTTCCTTTGAGTGTAGCAAACAGATCACACTTGGTTTATTACAACCAAGTAATATTTATAACTAAATTAATCTAGGTTAGTTTCTGCCGCCCTCTCCCTACAGCCTGACCATTCCCTCGCCTCTGCTGTCGCTGTGCCGTTCTCGCATTGATCGATGCTTCGTTGCCGGGCGCCTTTTCCCCGGGCCGATTCACGATCGATCTCGTTCACTCCTGTTGGTTTGCGACACTTGTTTTCGCAACTCGCTTTCGATCGTGATCGCTTTTCGGTCATTAGCTTTGTCGGTTTGCGCCTTCTCCTGAGCGGATGTTTACGACTTAAGTCCCAATCGTCCTCATTATCGGTCATTGCTGATATCGAGCGATCGTCCGGTGTTTTTACATGCTGCGTTGTTCTTCCTTCATGGCGGATGTTTACGATTTAAGTCCAAACTGTTCTCATTTTCAATCATCGATGATATCGAACGATCGTCCGGTGGTTTTCCATGCTGCGTTGTTTTTATTATCGATGTCGCCCCATCGGCAGTGAAGCAGGTCAGTTCTCGCGACGGCTGATTCCCCGGTCGCTAGTGAGGTGTCGTGTTGCACGGTGAGTTGGTCAGCTTGGCGTAGAAGTAGGTCAGTTTCGGTGGCTCATTCACGGGGTGGCACATTCTGCTGACAGTGTTCAAATACGTTGGTGTGCGCCCCAGTGGTCATAAGCGATCGTCGGATTGTGGCTGCAATCGTATCGGTGCTCGTCCGGTTGCCGCTATTTAGGGGTTAACGTTAAGCGTTGGCGATTCGGTGGTTCGGCAGCGACTTAGTAGCGAGCTGGTTAGTACGCTGGTAATAATAGAGCGTTGTACGTTCTCGCGATGCACCTGGGGTACCTTTCTCTGCTTTGATTCGATGCTAGTTGTCATCTGCTGCATCGGGGTCATCCTTCAAGCTGCCTGTAGTTTGGTCTTCCTGTCTATCGTTGTTGCGGTCGACTTCATCATCGCACATCGTGTGTCGTCTCCGCACTCGTGTTTACCTCAGGCGTGGCCTCACCTTAGGTTAACGTTAGCTTTGTCGTGTCGTCTTGTAGTATCCCACATTGAAGCGTCATGGGATAGTCGTCGTTGGGCTTTCGGCTGATCCTGCCCTTGTGGTTGCTGCTGAAGATCGTCGGTGGATGCTGCGGCGTTGTCGCTGAGGTACCCCTGGCTCTGTTCGTCGCTGTTCTAAACCTAATGCGCATATTTGATAAGTGGAGCTTTCTCCGTTGGTTAGTGTCCCCATGGTTAGTATTATTTTCCCTAACGCAATTTTCTGACTGTAGGAGCAACCGTTGCTCTTTCGTTTCTTAGTTAGCAGTAACAACTTTCCTTCATAAAAGTGGGTGTCTATTGGTTTGCCCACACCATTAATACAATTCCTAAGCCCGTCGGCATCTTCGCTATCCTTTCAGCGGTAGTTTCTCATTTGAGGGTGTCTTCTGGTTTTCCCTATCAGTGTTCCTAATGATCTAAGCCCTGTGGCTCTTTGCTTCATGGTATACTTGGTTAGAGCGGGGCTTGAACCCGGTTAGCTGGCTTGAGTTTCTCATACTGCCGTATACCATGTCCCTAACAGTGCATACATATGCATTGAGCATCTTTGCTCCTTCGCTATTCGAGGCGGAATTTTCCTATAGGTGGGTGTCTCGGTTTTCCCCCTAGTTAAATACCTTATGATCACCTTTTCGATCCTATGGGGGTACTTCCTATTGCACGAAATGGGACCGGTTATGACGCTGTCGCGTTCAAATTCTACATCCGACAAGACGTGTTTCTCAATACGACCATCTTCCCTAGTTCTACTAATGGCTTTGAAGAGTATTGGGTCCCTAACTGTGCAACGCGTTTGCATCCTATTTTGATTAATACATGTTTCCTTTCAATTTCATTTATTATACTTTTCTTTGCGGCATTTTTCCTCGCGGTATCCTATCTTTCATCATACCTTCTCTTCTGACCGTCATCGTTACGAACGGGCGAATAGCTACTGGGAATTGAACCCAGCCCTAGGTCAATCTATGGTCCTAGGAATCCGAGGAATACAAGTATTCACACGGCCACAACACATCCCTCGTCGTCTACTACGTAATCCGTGTTCTACGTTTTTTTCGTGTTCTTTTCTTCAAATTTATTTTCATAATCTTGCCTTTTTGCTTAGCCTTGTTACATTCACAATATCTTCTCAAGGAATATTTGGATACATATTTTTAACCGCGGCGTACATTCATTTTAATTTCTTTCAGTATATTCATTTTTACGCTTGCGTACAGTTTCTTTTTTACTCATTATTTTTTTATTACGTACATGTTTCTTTCCATTGTAACGTTTCGTGGTAATCATCTGATTATTTAAAATCCTTTCCATACTTTATGAACATCTCATTTTCCGTGATTCTCTATTCGTAGTACCTTTTCAATCGATTGTTGTGTATCCTTTCTAACCTGTTTCCGTTTTTGATAACCGACGTCTGATTGCTCGGCACATCTATCACTACGTACGGACCTCTCCATGTACTCTGCAATTTCTGTCCTACTCCCATGGGGTTTGCTTGGACAAGCACTTTATCTCCCCACATTGGCTGCCAAGGTGCCGTACCTTTATCATATATCTCCTTACGTTTTTCTTTGGACATTACCAAATTTTCCCTAGCTACTTCGTGTATGTGTTTGAGCAGTTTCCTCATTTCCAATGCGTAATCGTGGTAATTTTCTTCGGCCAACGTACCTTTGTATATGGATGCCGGAATCCGTGGCTCTCTTCCATACATTAACTCGAACGGTGTGTATCCCGTTGACGAGTTTACTGTCGTATTGTATTCTAAACAGAAATACGGCAGATGCTGATCCCAAATTCGCGGATCTCCTCCCACTTACTTGTCTCAGGTAAATTTTCAATTCCCTGTTAGCTCTTTCCACCAGGTTTGCCTGTGGATGGTACGCGCTCGTGTTGATTTTCTTAATTTTTAAAATCTTGCACACGCTCTTCATTACCTGCCCCATAAAATTCGTGCCCTGATCCGTGACTAATTCTTCTGGCACTCCGAATTTACAAATAACATTTTCTACAAATGTTTTCGCTACCGTGACGGCTTCTTGATTCTCCATAGAGGCCACTATTAAATATCGCGTCAAATCGTCTTGTATTACCAGGCCATATTTGTTTCCCTGGTTTGTTTCCGGCAAGACTACGATATCCATGAACAATTTTTCGAATGGTTCAGATGCGGTTGTTGTGAGTTTCATAGGGATCCGGTTGTACTTGCAGATTTTATTCTTCTGGCAAGAGTCGCAATTGCGCACATAATCCTCTATGTCTCGTTTCATATTCTGCCAATGGTAAATCGCAGCGATCCTCTTTCGCATGCGCTTGGCTCCTACATGCCCCCCTAATGGTGCGTCATGGAATTCCCTCAATAATCCAGGCACCTCTTCTTTCGCGACCTCAATGCGCTCGGAGCTGGCATTGTACATGGTGATTTTTCTCCCATGTCGCTCCCCCAAAAACTGGATCATTTCCATTATCTCGAACTGTCTAATCTTGCGAAACGAGATTACTTGAACGTCCAGAATGGGCTCATTCTGTTCGAGTTTACTGCATTCCTTCATGCACTTGTACAATCTTGCGAAAAACATTCTTGCGTTTACCACTGAGTTGCTTTTTCCTTCCATTATTATTCCTACGATTTTCTCGTTAGGAAGGAATACCACATTGTCTTGGGTGTAATCTTTCAACCCGTGTGGTAGCTCACACAATTTGCTGAGAACGCTATACGCAGATCGACTATTTACAATCGCGATCTTTATCGCCCCTGCCTTGACCTCTAGCGTTTTCTGAAACGCGATCTTTCGGACATTAATGCTCCGTTTTTCCTGATTCTGTTGGAATTCTTCATACATGTTCTGGTTGTCATCGTCATCTTCTTCTTCTTCCCTTAAGCATGCAGGGTCCAGATTCATTAGATCTGAAACAAAATCTTTCGTTCCCAAATCATCTTTTTCTCCCCGTTGTGTCGGGTTATTATTGTTTTCGCCGTTGCATAATGGATATGTGTTTTCCGGTCCGTCCGTTCCCTTTAGCTCATTACCCTGGGCTTGTGTACCCGCGCCCTCTTGGTCAGCATTATTCGTCCCCGTGCCGGTTGCTTGTTTCTTTCGTGTTTTGCCGGTCGCAACAGGTGCAATGGCCTGCGCCTGGTCGTCCGGGCTTCCTATGTCAGCATTTGTTGTTTTCATCGGCGCAACGCCAATGTTGTTCAGCAATTTTTGCTGACGCCGTGTTGTTATAGCGATACGCTGAGGGTGCTTGGTGTCGGCTGCTCGGTGGCTTCCCGCTCTACGTGGTTGGAAGGTTCCAACCGAGACAAAAAATCTGCCACCACGTTCTCTTTCCCCTGCTTTGTTAAGGTCTGTTGTGCATGACTACTGTCTGAAAATTCCACCCGTCCTCCCTTGAGGCTCAGTTCCGCAATATGTTCGCGGATAAAATTTACACCTAAAAGACCCGGAGAACCCGTTAACTCCGTGATCACGTAAAACCTCGTCGGGATTACTTTTCCTCCGACGATCGGTACGACCGTTAATTTTGCCCCTGTTATTCCTACTAGGGCCGTTTGCTCGGAAATATCTAACTGTTTTATCCCTATTCTCTGGGCTTCTTTGTAATCGAGCAGATTCACTACTGCTCCTGTATCGAGTAAAAATTCGGTAGTGTTCGATGGACTACCTATCGTGGTCAGGGTAACATAAATGAGACCGTTCTCTAACGTCCTTAGTGCGTGGGAAACCCGTGTTTCCTTTTTTTCCTGTTCCCTCATATTTTTATCCTCTGTTTTTGCGATAGCTATCTTTTTCTGTGTTTTCTGTCAGTTCTGTGCTGTGGCGATTTTTCCGTACTTGACCTAAATATTTTGATTTCCCTAAATTTTCCAAACTGTCGCGCAGGTTGGGGAATCGGGGCGGGTCATTCGATCCCCCGGTTAATAGTTTTTTTAACCGAAACTGCGGTTCCCTTGATTTCCCTGGTTTCCTTGCCTTTTCGGCCAATTGTTCGACCCCTGATTTTGGGAGTGTCCGAACCCTGAATTTCCTCTCGGCTGGCTTTGCTGCGGTCGGTATCGGTTATCGGGTTGCGAGGGACTATTTCCCGGTCCTCTCTGCCCGTTCCTAGGCGCTCTTGAAAACTGCCTGGCGCCTGACCCTTGGTTGCTTGAATAGTTCCGTTGATTTCCGTCGTCCCATCCGACGTTACGGTAATGACTCTGATTGTACTGCGGCCAATCGGTTCTGAAAGGCGGTGGCGGGTTTGGTCGACGATGATCCGGCCAGTATGGCAAATCCATATCATCGTACGGCCCTTCTCCGTGCCAACCGTTGTTTCCTCCGCTCCCTTGGCCGAACCAGTGTTCCTCGTCATAATTTCCGTAGCGTGGCGGCAGAGCTTGACCAGCGCGCAAGCGTCTTGTGGCCTCGGTTACCCGATCAGCGTTATCGTGCACCTGCTCCAGGTGCTCCAAGAGTGGCTCAAGTTCCATGGTGTTTTGCATTAGTGCTAACACCCTCAGGTTTGGATCATTCAATCCTGTTACAAAATGATGTTTGATATGCCTGCTGGCATAATCTATCAACCCCTCATTGTCGCTAGCGTGCGTTTTCACGAGCTCTACTATATGTCTTGCTCTATCCGCATATCTCCTAAACGTCTCATTCGGCCTTTGCGCCAGTGTTTCGGTTCGGTGGAAAATGCTTTCCACACTACAATTTTCCCCAAACTCCTTTCGCAACAGCTCTTTCATTTCCTCCCAGCTCTTTGCTCTAATGCGCTGGTAGTGGCTTACTGCATCACCTTTCAATTTAGCAAGAACTATGTCCAATAGTTCTTCTTCGTTTACCATTTCTCGCCTGGCGACGCGATCGACCTGGCGTACAAACAATCCTAACTCCTCGACCCCTCCACGGTACTCGGGAATGAGGGCCATGGCGCTTTCGATTGAATACTCCTTCGTTTCCGTCATTTTCTTTTCAACAAAGGTTTGGTCGAGCGAGCAGATGTCTCGGACAAAATCTTTCTTCACTCTTAGTAGATTTTTCGGGGCAGTGCTACGACTAGGGGCCGCTGGGGTTTGTTCCAGGGGCGAGGCGTTGCTGTCAACACTAGCTGGGGTAAATCTAAGCTCGGGTGCAATAGTGCCGTCGGAAAGGCAAACCTCCCTAGAAATTGTCGGCCCTTCACTTCCGTTTTCTTGGCTCTTTCCGACGTTGCTGCGTAGTTGTCTATCCGTCATTTGAGTTTTCACTACGCTTTTGCACACGGCTTCTTTCCGAGAAGAAACTAAATTTCTCTCGTGCCTTCAAACAAAAACTTGAGGTCTCAAAAAAAAAAATGTACCTGACGCACACAAAAATGTATTTAAAATGAAACTGTGCTCTTACCACAGGGTGAGTTCTGCCACTTTCATCTCGAAGGATTCCGTTTTCCCGCGTAACCGTCCTTCTCGTTCTCTTAAAGGGGTGCTCTGCTGGTCCGCTGATGCTCCGCTGCTGCTCCGCTGATGTAACGATGAATGTCTCTTTGCTGCACAGTTCGCCACGCTTCACAACACTGCACTACTTTCACTATACTGCACTACTTCACTTCACTATTGCACTGCTTCACAACCCACCGGGTTGCTATCGTTGTACAAGGGATGTCTTATCCCACCGCTGTCACCAGATGAAGTTACCGCCCTTTGGCTGACGGCCTCAGTTCCTAGAATTAGAGTTAATACCTACTGTCACCTTGTCAGAAATGGCTTCCTTATCGTGGCCAAACACGATTCTATCCTGTCGATGGCGGATAATTGTCAGCGGACGGCTCTTCCCAGGACGGACGACTCGAAGAAAACACGGACACGATGTTGTTCCTTTGAGTGTAGCAAACAGATCACACTTGGTTTATTACAACCAAGTAATATTTATAACTAAATTAATCTAGGTTAGTTTCTGCCGCCCTCTCCCTACAGCCTGACCATTCCCTCGCCTCTGCTGTCGCTGTGCCGTTCTCGCATTGATCGATGCTTCGTTGCCGGGCGCCTTTTCCCCGGGCCGATTCACGATCGATCTCGTTCACTCCTGTTGGTTTGCGACACTTGTTTTCGCAACTCGCTTTCGATCGTGATCGCTTTTCGGTCATTAGCTTTGTCGGTTTGCGCCTTCTCCTGAGCGGATGTTTACGACTTAAGTCCCAATCGTCCTCATTATCGGTCATTGCTGATATCGAGCGATCGTCCGGTGTTTTTACATGCTGCGTTGTTCTTCCTTCATGGCGGATGTTTACGATTTAAGTCCAAACTGTTCTCATTTTCAATCATCGATGATATCGAACGATCGTCCGGTGGTTTTCCATGCTGCGTTGTTTTTATTATCGATGTCGCCCCATCGGCAGTGAAGCAGGTCAGTTCTCGCGACGGCTGATTCCCCGGTCGCTAGTGAGGTGTCGTGTTGCACGGTGAGTTGGTCAGCTTGGCGTAGAAGTAGGTCAGTTTCGGTGGCTCATTCACGGGGTGGCACATTCTGCTGACAGTGTTCAAATACATTGGTGTGCGCCCCAGTGGTCATAAGCGATCGTCGGATTGTGGCTGCAATCGTATCGGTGCTCGTCCGGTTGCCGCTATTTAGGGGTTAACGTTAAGCGTTGGCGATTCGGTGGTTCGGCAGCGACTTAGGCGTTGGGTTTCGGTTTCGGTCAGCTGGTAGGAAGACTGGGAACGGCAGGTCACTGCATGCCCCCCCACTACTTGAGCTCTAGATCCGTCTTGAAGAGGCGAATCTGGAGCTGGTTAGTACGCTGGTAATAATAGAGCGTTGTACGTTCTCGCGATGCACCTGGGGTACCTTTCTCTGCTTTGATTCGATGCTAGTTGTCATCTGCTGCATCTGCTGCATGCATGCTGTAGTTTGGTCTTCCTGTCTATCGTTGTTGCGGTCGACTTCATCATCGCACATCGTGTGTCTTCTCCGCACTCGTCTTTACCCCAGGCGTGGCCTCACCTTAGGTTAACGTTAGCTTTGTCGTGTCGTCTTGTAGTATCCCACATTGAAGCGTCATGGGATAGTCGTCGTTGGGCTTTCGGCTGATCCTGCCCTTGTGGTTGCTGCTGAAGATCGTCGGTGGATGCTGCGGCGTTGTCGCTGAGGTACCCCTGGCTCTGTTCGTCGCTGTTCTAAACCTAATGCGCATATTTGATAAGTGGAGCTTTCTCCGTTGGTTAGTGTCCCCATGGTTAGTATTATTTTCCCTAACGCAATTTTCTGACTGTAGGAGCAACCATTGCTCTTTCGTTTCTTAGTTAGCAGTAACAACTTTCCTTCATAAAAGTGGGTGTCTATTGGTTTGCCCACACCATTAATACAATTCCTAAGTCCGTCGGCATCTTCGCTATCCTTTCAGCGGTAGTTTCTCATTTGAGGGTGTCTTCTGGTTTTCCCTATCAGTGTTCCTAATGATCTAAGCCCTGTGGCTCTTTGCTTCATGGTATACTTGGTTAGAGCGGGGCTTGAACCCGGTTAGCTGGCTTGAGTTTCTCATACTGCCGTATACCATGTCCCTAACAGTGCATACATATGCATTGAGCATCTTTGCTCCTTCGCTATTCGAGGCGGAATTTTCCTATAGGTGGGTGTCTCGGTTTTCCCCCTAGTTAAATACCTTATGATCACCTTTTCGATCCTATGGGGGTACTTCCTATTGCACGAAATGGGACCGGTTATGACGCTGTCGCGTTCAAATTCTACATCCGACAAGACGTGTTTCTCAATACGACCATCTTCCCTAGTTCTACTAATGGCTTTGAAGAGTATTGGGTCCCTAACTGTGCAACGCGTTTGCATCCTATTTTGATTAATACATGTTTCCTTTCAATTTCATTTATTATACTTTTCTTTGCGGCATTTTTCCTCGCGGTATCCTATCTTTCATCATACCTTCTCTTCTGACCGTCATCGTAACGAACGGGCGAATAGCTACTGGGAATTGAACCCAGCCCTAGGTCAATCTATGGTCCTAGGAATCCGAGGAATACAAGTATTCACACGGCCACAACACATCCCTCGTCGTCTACTACGTAATCCGTGTTCTACGTTTTTTTCGTGTTCTTTTCTTCAAATTTATTTTCATAATCTTGCCTTTTTGCTTAGCCTTGTTACATTCACAATATCTTCTCAAGGAATATTTGGATACATATTTTTAACCGCGGCGTACATTCATTTTAATTTCTTTCAGTATATTCATTTTTACGCTTGCGTACAGTTTCTTTTTTACTCATTATTTCTTTATTACGTACATGTTTCTTTCCATTGTAACGTTTCGTGGTAATCATCTGATTATTTAAAATCCTTTCCATACTTTATGAACATCTAATTTTCCGTGATTCTCTATTCGTAGTACCTTTTCAATCGATTGTTGTGTATCCTTTCTAACCTGTTTCCGTTTTTGATAACCGACGTCTGATTGCTCGGCACATCTATCACTACGTACGGACCTCTCCATGTACTCTGCAATTTCTGTCCTACTCCCATGGGGTTTGCTTGGACAAGCACTTTATCTCCCCACATTGGCTGCCAAGGTGCCGTACCTTTATCATATATCTCCTTACGTTTTTCTTTGGACATTACCAAATTTTCCCAAGCTACTTCATGTATGTGTTTGAGCAGTTTCCTCATTTCCAGTGCGTAATCGTGGTAATTTTCTTCGGCCAACGTGCCCTTGTATATGGATGCCGGAATCCGTGGCTCTCTTCCATACATTAACTCGAACGGTGTGTATCCCGTTGACGAGTTTACTGTCGTATTGTATTCGAAACAGAAATACGGCAGATGCTGATCCCAAATTCGCGGATCTCCTCCCACAAATTGTCTCAGATAAATTTTCAATTCCCTGTTCGCTCTTTCCACCAGGTTTGCCTGTGGGTGGTACGCACTCGTGTTGATTTTTTTAATCTTTAAAATCTTGCACACGCTCTTCATTACCTGGCCCATAAAATTCGTGCCCTGGTCTGTGACTAATTCTTCTGGCACTCCGAACTTACAAATAACATTTTCTACAAATGTTTTCGCTACCGTGACGGCTTCTTGATTCTCCATAGAGGCCACTATTAAATATCGCGTCAAATCGTCTTGTATTACCAGGCCATATTTGTTTCCCTGGTTTGTTTCCGGCAAGACTACAATATCCATGAACAATTTTTCGAATGGTTCAGATGCGGTTGTTGTGAGCTTCATAGGGATCCGGTTGTACTTGCAGATTTTGTTCTTCTGGCAAGAGTCGCAATTGCGCACATAATCCTCTATGTCTCGTCTCATGTTCTGCCAATGGTAAATTGCAGCGATCCTTTTCCGCATGCGTTTTGTTCCTACATGCCCCCCTAGTGGCGCGTCATGGAATTCCCTCAATAATCCCGGCACTTCTTCTTTCGTGACCTCAATGCGCTCGGAGTTGGCATTGTACATGGTGATTTTTCTCCCATGTCGCTCCCCCAAAAACTGGATCATTTCCATTATCTCGAACTGTCTAATCTTGCGAAACGAGATTACTTGAACGTCCAGAATGGGCTCATTCTGTTCGAGTTTACTGCATTCCTTCATGCACTTGTACAATCTTGCGAAAAACATTCTTGCGTTTACCACTGAGTTGCTTTTTCCTTCCATTATTATTCCTACGATTTTCTCGCTAGGAAGGAAAACCACATTGTCTTGGGTGTAATCTTTCAACCCGTGTGGTAGCTCACACAATTTGCTGATATCGCTATGCGCAGATCGACTATTTACAACCGCGATCTTTATCGCCCCTGCCTTGACCTCTAGCGTTTTCTGAAACGCGATCTTTCGGACATCAATGCTCCGTTTTTCCTGATTCTGTTTGAATTCTTCATACATGTTCTGGATGTCATCGTCATCTTCTTCTTCTTCCCTTAAGCATGCAGGGTCCAGATTCATTAGATCTGAAGCAAAATCTTTCGTTCCCAAATCATTATCTAACCGCCCCATTTTTTTCGGTCCATCCGTTTTCTTTGGCGCATCGGCCTGACCCAGTTTGTCCGTGCCTCCTACGTCCGCATGTGTTGTTTTCATCGGCGCAACGCCAATGTTGTCCAGCAATTTTTGCTGACGCCGTGTTGTTACAGCGATACGCTGAGGGTGCTTGGTTGTCGGCTGCTCGGTGACTTCCCGCTCCACGTCGTTGGAGGGTTCCAACCGGGACAAAAAATCTGCCACCACGTTCTCTTTCCCCTGCTTGTATCGGATTTCGCATTCAATACCTTGCATGCGCAACCTAAGTCGCGTCAAAGTTGGGGACGTCTCTTTCAACCGCCAAATCGAAACCAATGGTCGATGATCGGTATACACGATGAATTTCTGGCCATAGACATAATGCCTGAAGTAACTATATGCCCAAACAATGGCAAGTAATTCCTTCTCGATTGTGTGATATCGTTCTTCAGCCCCTACCAATGCCCTGCTGGCGTAGGCTATCGGCTGATCGATGGTTTTCTCGTTGGAAAGTACCACACCGATTGCATACTTGCTGGCGTCCTTTGTGAGCACGAAAGTGTCGTTATAATTTGGCCTTACCAGCAGTGGTGCACTCACAAGAGCTGTCCTCAATTGTTGGAAGGCCGCGTCACATGCTGGTGACCAGTCGAACTTGACACCTTTCTTCAGTAGGTCATTCATGGGTTTGCGCGTCGTCGCGATGTTAGGAATGAATTTCCCGTAAAAATTTACCATACCCAAGAACGATCGCACCCCTTTAACGGTATTGGGTGGTTTCAAGTTCTCTATGGCGCTTACGGCACTTTTCAAGGGCCGTACGCCTTGTTTGTCAATGAGGTGTCCCAGGTATTGGATTTCCTCCTTCAAAATCTGGCATTTCTTTGGTTCGAGTTTCAATGAATGTTTTCGAAGACCAACCAGTACCTTGCGGAAATGTTCGTTGTGTTCCGCTATGGTACGACCGTATATCACGATGTCGTCCAAATACACAACTGCTCTCACTCCTTCAATCTCGTATAAAACGCTGTTCATCAGTCTCTGAAATGTAGACGGACTGTTCTTCAATCCCATTGGCATGCGGGTGTACTCATAATGCCCGTTCGGCGTAGAAAAGGCCGTTTTCGGTGCATCCCTCGGATGTATGGGAACTTGATAGAATCCCGATTTTAAATCCAAGGTGGAAAAATATTTGCTATCCCCTAATGCGTCCAAAATTTCATTAATTAGGGGTATCGGAAACACAAAGGGTTTTGTAACTAGATTGAGCTCGCGATAGTCCACCACGATGCGATACCGTCGAGTACCATCGGCGTCTGGTTTCTTTGGTATGCACAGCACTGGTGCATTCCAGGCGCTCTTACTCGGTCTTACGATTCCCTGCTTCAGCATTTCGTCAATCTGTTCCTTCAAATGTGGCTTCGTTGCCTCTGGATATCTATACTGGCGCTTATTTATGGGCACATTCGTTGTGGTCTCTATTTCATGCACGGCTGCGTTGGTACACGGAAAGTTATCTCCTTCCAAAAAGAATACGTCGCTAAATTGACGCAACAGTTTCCCGATTTCTTCTCCTGCGGGTTGGATTTTTATTATCTCCAACAGCGTTTTGTCACGCTCCGTCCCACGTATCGGCTGCAGATTCCTATATTCTACTAGATCATAATCTATTTCCTCGTCCAGGTCCAATCCATCGTGGAGGAATATTTGCTGTTCCTGACTCTTTTGTTCCTCTTGGAAATGCACTTGTCTCATTTCCATCTCTATCTTATTCTTCTTCTGACCTTTAACCGGGGTGATAATTGCGTTCTTCTTTACCTTCTTTGTTAAGGTCTGTTGTGCATGACTACTGTCTGAAAATTCCACCCGTCCTCCCTTGAGGCTCAGTTCCGCAATATGTTCGAGGATAAAATTTACACCTAAAAGACCCGGAGGACCCGTTAACTCCGTGATCACGTAAAACCTCGCCGGGATTACTTTTCCTCCGACGATCAACTCGATCGTGCATTCGCCTACGACCGTTAATTTTGCCCCTGTTATTCCTACTAGGGCCGTTTGCTCGGAAATATCTAACTGTTTTATCCCTATTCTCTGGGCTTCTTTGTAATCGAGCAGATTCACTACTGCTCCTGTATCGAGTAAAAATTCGGTAGTGTTCGATGGACTACCTATCGTGGTCAGGGTAACATAAATGAGACCGTTCTCTAACGTCCTTAGTGCGTGGGAAACCCGTGTTTCCTTTTTTTCCTGTTCCCTCATATTTTTATCCTCTGTTTTTGCGATAGCTATCTTTTTATGCTGCGTCAGTTCTGTGCTGTGGCGATTTTTCCGTACTTGACCTAAATATTTTGATTTCCCTAAATTTTCCAAACTATCGCGCAGGTTGGGGAATCGGGGCGGGTCATTCGATCCCCCGGTTAATAGTTTTTTGAACCGAAACTGCGGTTCCCTTGGTTTCCCGAGTGTCCTTGCCTTTTCGGCCCATTGTTCGATCCCTGATTTTGGGAGTGTCCGAACCCTGAATTTCCTCTCGGCTGGCTTTGCTGCGGTCGGTATCGGTTATCGGGTTGCGAGGGACTATTTCCCGGTCCTCTCTGCCCGTTCCTAGGCGCTCTTGAAAACTGCCTGGCGGCTGACCCTTGGTTGCTTGAATAGTTTCGTTGATATCCGTCGTCCCATCCGACGTTACGGTAATAATTCTGATCGTGCTGCGGCCAATCGGTTCTAAAAGGCGGTGGCGGGTTTGGTCGACGATGATCCGGCCAGTATGGCAAATCCATATCATCGTACGGCCCTTCTCCGTGCCAACCGTTGTTTCCTCCGCTCCCTTGGCCGAACCAGTGTTCACCGTCATAGTTTCCGTAGCGTGGCGGCATAGCTTGACCAGCGCGCAAGCGTCTTGTGGCCTCGGTTATCCGATCAGCGTTATCGTGCACCTGCTCCAGGTGCTCCAAGAGTGGCTCAAGTTCCATGGTGTTTTGCATTAGTGCTAACACCCTCAGGTTTGGATCATTCAATCCTGTTACAAAATGATGTTTGATATGCCTGCTGGCATAATCTATCAACCCCTCATTGTCGCTAGCGTGCGTTTTCACGAGCTCTACTATATGTCTTGCTCTATCCGCATATCTCCTAAACGTCTCATTCGGCCTTTGCGCCAGTGTTTCGGTTCGGTGGAAAATGCTTTCCACACTACAATTTTCTCCAAACTCCTTTCGCAACAGCTCTTTCATTTCCTCCCAGCTTTTTGCTCTAATGCGCTGGTAGTGGCTTACTGCATCACCTTTCAATTTAGCAAGAACTATGTCCAATAGTTCTTCTTCGTTTACCATTTCTCGCCTGGCGACGCGATCGACCTGGCGTACAAACAATCCTAACTCCTCGACCCCTCCACGGTACTCGGGAATGAGGGCCATGGCGCTTTCGATTGAATACTCCTTCGTTTCCGTCATTTTCTTTTCAACAAAGGTTTGGTCGAGCGAGCAGATGTCTCGGACAAAATCTTTCTTCACTCTTAGTAGATTTTTCGGGGCAGTGCTACGACTAGGGGCCGCTAGGGTTTGTTCCAGGGGCGAGGCGTTGCTGTCAACACTAGCTGGGGTAAATCTAAGCTCGGGTGCAATAGTGCCGTCGGAAAGGCAAACCTCCCTAGAAATTGTCGGCCCTTCACTTCCGTTTTCTTGGCTCTTTCCGACGTTGCTGCGTAGTTGTCTATCCGTCATTTGAGTTTTCACTACGCTTTTGCACACGGCTTCTTTCCGAGAAGAAACTAAATTTCTCTCGTGCCTTCAAACAAAAACTTGAGGTCTCAAAAAAAAAAATGTACCTGACGCACACAAAAATGTATTTAAAATGAAACTGTGCTCTTACCACAGGGTGAGTTCTGCCACTTTCATCTCGAAGGATTCCGTTTTCCCGCGTAACCGTCCTTCTCGTTCTCTTAAAGGGGTGCTCTGCTGGTCCGCTGATGCTCCGCTGCTGCTCCGCTGATGTAACGATGAATGTCTCTTTGATGCACAGTTCGCCACGCTTCACAACACTGCACTACTTTCACTATACTGCACTACTTCACTTCACTATTGCACTGCTTCACAACCCACCGGGTTGCTATCGTTGTACAAGGGATGTCTTATCCCACCGCTGTCACCAGATGAAGTTACCGCCCTTTGGCTGACGGCCTCAGTTCCTAGAATTAGAGTTAATACCTACTGTCACCTTGTCAGAAATGGCTTCCTTATCGTGGCCAAACACGATTCTATCCTGTCGATGGCGGATAATTGTCAGCGGACGGCTCTTCCCAGGACGGACGACTCGAAGAAAACACGGACACGATGTTGTTCCTTTGAGTATAGCAAACAGATCACCCTTGGTTTATTACAACCAAGTAATATTTATAACTAAATTAATCTAGGTTAGTTTGTGACGCCCTCTCCCTACAGCCTGACCATTCCCTCGCCTCTGCTGTTGCTGTGCCGTTCTCGCATTGATCGCTGCTTCGTTGCCGGGCGCCTTTTCCCCGGGCCGATTCACGATCGATCTCGTTCACTCCTGTTGGTTTGCGACACTTGTTTTCGCAACTCGCTTTCGATCGTGATCGCTTTTCGGTCATTAGCTTTGTCGGGTGCGCGTTCGATTGTTTTTCATCCTGAGCGGATGTTTACGACTTAAGTCCAAATCGTCCTCATTATCGGTCATTGCTGATATCGAACGATCGTCCGGTGTTTTTCCATGCTGCGTTGTTCTTCCTTCATGGCGGATGTTTGTGACTTAAGTCACGTACGATATTTTCCCCCCTGCCGAAGTGTTCGCCGTCTCGCCTGTACCAAGGGTGTTGGCCCTTGCGTGTTGATGCAACCAAAGTGACGTCAGTTGGTGTTGGTGTTGTTGCTCGCCCGTACGGGGCGGTCGCGCATGAAGTGTCGGCTTGCACCGTAAGTGGGTCAGCCTGGTGAATGTAGGTCAGTTCTGGCTTATAGCTGACTCTGCGCTTTTCGTCGTTGGGTCGACATTTGAAGCGCCGTCCTATGCTGCGATGCGCTGTTCCCGTTGCGGCGATTCAGGCGTTGTCTTCTGGGGTTGTAGGCGAATTGCGGCGATTCAGGCGTATGATTATGGGGTGTAGGCGAAATGGGTGAATGGTGGGCTGAGGGACGCCGGAGGGACGCTTCACATGTTCTCACTGTATCCAATTGCAGTGACCTGCCGTTCCCAGTCTTCCTACCAGCTGACCGAAACCGAAACCCAACGCCTAAGTCGCTGCCGAACCACCGAATCGCCAACGCTTAACGTTAACCCCTAAATAGCGGCAACCGGACGAGCACCGATACGATTGCAGCCACAATCCGACGATCGCTTATGACCACTGGGGCGCACACCAATGTATTTGAACACTGTCAGCAGAATGTGCCACCCCGTGAATGAGCCACCGAAACTGACCTACTTCTACGCCAAGCTGACCAACTCACCGTGCAACACGACACCTCACTAGCGACCGGGGAATCAGCCGTCGCGAGAACTGACCTGCTTCACTGCCGATGGGGCGACATCGATAATAAAAACAACGCAGCATGGAAAACCACCGGACGATCGTTCGATATCATCGATGATTGAAAATGAGAACAGTTTGGACTTAAATCGTAAACATCCGCCATGAAGGAAGAACAACGCAGCATGTAAAAACACCGGACGATCGCTCGATATCAGCAATGACCGATAATGAGGACGATTGGGACTTAAGTCGTAAACATCCGCTCAGGAGAAGGCGCAAACCGACAAAGCTAATGACCGAAAAGCGATCACGATCGAAAGCGAGTTGCGAAAACAAGTGTCGCAAACCAACAGGAGTGAACGAGATCGATCGTGAATCGGCCCGGGGAAAAGGCGCCCGGCAGCGAAGCAGCGATCAATGCGAGAACGGTACAGCGACAGCAGAGGCGAGGGAATGGTCAGGCTGTAGGGAGAGGGCGGCAGAAACTAAGCTAGATTAATTTAGTTATAAATATTACTTGGTTGTAATAAACCAAGTGTGATCTGTTTGCTACACTCAAAGGAACAACATCGTGTCCGTGTTTTCTTCGAGTCGTCCGTCCTGGGAAGAGCCGTCCGCTGACAATTATCCGCCATCGACAGGATAGAATCGTGTTTGGCCACGATAAGGAAGCCATTTCTGACAAGGTGACAGTAGGTATTAACTCTAATTCTAGGAACTGAGGCCGTCAGCCAAAGGGCGGTAACTTCACAATAATTGTTCCTTTTTGTTTAGCTATTAATTCGGAACCATGCTTGGCTGTTCCAATAGTTATTGGACTATTCATAACTTCAAGAGAAACAAAAAGGTTTTTATTCCTTACCATGTGCTCTGTAGCTCCACTGTCCATAAACCAATCGGTATTATTGTCGTAGCTCACAAGCGCTGCTGTATTTGCTGTCGTGTCTTCCGATTTTCTGGAGTATTGGTCACGCAGCAGACGACAGTTCCTTTTGATGTGGCCTGGTTTCTTGCAATAATTGCATATAATATTTGCTTTGTTGGTAGGTACCATGAACGCTCTCTCAATGCCACTGCTCGTCCCGTCTCGTTCCATCAGTCGATTGTGTTCGTCCATGATTCTTGATTTGACGAATTCCATTGAAATTCCGTTCTCTGGAACGCTATCCAGTGCCGTTACCAATCCATCAAAAATAGGTGGTAGGCTTCTCAGTAGCATACATATCTTAAGCTCTTCGTCTAACGTGGTGCCCGCCGAAGCGTCGAGCTTTTCGAAAAATTCTTCGAATTGTTGTAAATGTGCAGCGATGTCGCCACTGGAGAAACTCGTTGAACAGAGTCTTTTTAGCAACGATACACGCATGGATCTTGTAGTCTTTTCGTGGTGCGACTTCAATGTGTTAAACACATCCTTGGCGCTATTGCAGTTTTTGACTATTGATAACTGGTCGTCCTCCAGCATCAGAATAAGCGTTGCTTTTGCTTTTCGGTCCGAATGAATCCATGCGGCCGTCTTGTCTTTGTCGAGCGGAGTGTCCTCCTCCACTACATTCCAGAGATCTTCTCTGGTCAATAGCATTTGAACGCGAATCTTCCATGTCGACCAGTTGGTCGCATTTAGCCGCTTCATACCGCACTTCTCTTCCATTTTAATTGCTGCACACGTCTTTTGTTTTACGAATAACTGCACTTTTTATTTTTTGTTCACTAACACTTTTCGATTAACCCACACTAACACTCTTTGTGTCTGGGCCCATAACCTGTTGTAAACGCAATGAATAGTCAACCGTTCTGCTCGAGAGCCAAGAGAGAAGTGAAGTTTTATTGAAATACATATGACACATGTCATTGTCAAGGTTTCTATAATTAAGGTGTATACTTTGTTCTATATATATATCTCAACAGATTCAACCGAGCCAGTAACTACCCAGCCAAATACGCTCTCCTGCAGCGTTGGAAGAGTAGGCGCTAGCTTGACTTGGGCGCTACCTTCGAAGAAAGAGGCATAATGTCGAGCACCAAGGATAATGTCGATTGCCGAAGATTTGAAGAATTCAGGATCAGCCAAAACCAGCTCGGACGGGATATTCCAGCCCGTCGTGTTTATATCATGCAACGGTAGATTCGCCATCAACTTTTCTACGATCAAAAACTCAACTCCTGCTTCGAACTGTTGAGTACGTGAGGCAATCTTCGCGTGCACGGACTCTTTCAACGGACGGATAGATTGGCCTGCACCTTGCAGGATAACATTAACCTTCTTCTTTTTTAATTTTAGTCGATTTGCTAGTTGGCTGCTCATCATGTCCGGCTGCGAGGCACTGTCCAAGAGTGCTCGAGCAGAATGAACCAACCCGAATGAGTCGACAATATTAATTGTTGTGGTTTTAAACGTTAACACACTTTTATTGTAAAGAACGAATTACACATTATAACACACTAAAACGCAGAGACGAAAAACGGCACGTCTACCCGGATCGGCGGTCGGATACAGAAGACTCGAACTCCCGTGACCTCAGGCGTCGGGTCATACTTGATGATCGTCGGATCGATCGTGCTCGGGCACTCTTCAATCCTCGCTGTGCGGCATCACTCAATGATGATCGCTCATCATTGCGAGCCCAAGGATAGGACAACCAGGTTGCCGTTATCGCCCATAACATCTCCCCGCTTTTAATACAGCAGGTACTGGTCGAACCGACGCGGTGCTTTTTTATCTCTAAAGGAGCGGCGTGGTGGTGGTACCGGCTGTGCTTCCATCTCGTGCGTCTTTCGAGGGATGCGGTTGCTTATAGGAGATACTGAAGACGATGACGCTGGCACGATCTCATACGCTGACGATTGGCACGTAGATGATGACGATGACTGCTGCTTGGACGATGACGATGACTGCTGTTTGGACGATGACGATGACTGCTGTTTTGACGATGACGATGGACCAGATGTAGATGATGGCGGTGATGATGTTAGATTCCACTCCTCTAAAAGGATGTGCAGCGGCAAAATACGCTGATTAGGTGTATGCTGCTCATTATAATTCCGTCGTCGAAGCTGGTTTACATGGCTCCGTATTATTCTCCGATCATCAGTCATAACGCGATACATTACGCTTCCACATTTACCAAGGATCTTTCCTGGCTTCCATTTCCATCCGTTTCGCGAGTAAACCTTGGCAAAAACAGAATCGTTTGGGACAAAAATACGTCGTTGTTCACTATCGATCTCTCTATCGTGTTTAGGAGTTGGTCGAATCAGCTCTAAACATGTACGAATCTGTCTTCCGAACATTATCGTTGCTGGCGCTTTACTATTTGGTGCTTGTGGGTTTGGCGTGGCCCGATATGTTTGGAGGAATAGTTCAAGTGCATCCTCAATGATAGTTCCATCGCTAGAGATTTTGCCTATCGCGCGTTTGAACGTATCTACGAAACGATCAGCTTGCCCGTTAGATTGCGGGTGGAACGGGGCGGATGTGAGATGCTCAATCCCGTTGCATGTACAAAACTCCTCAAATTCTGCACTTGTGAATTGACGACCATTATCGCTGACTAGGGTAACTGGCATACCATAACGTGCAAACATTCTTCTCAGGATACGTATGGTCGCTGTCGACGTTGTGCTGACAGTCCTTATAATCTCAGGCCATTTTGAGAAGGCGTCGACTGCAATCAAGAAGGAGTAACCGTCTATGGGGCCAGCATAATCAACATGGACGCGTTGCCATGGTGTGGTTACTTCGGGCCATGGTACTGGACTAGAACGTGGTGGTGACTTAGCTGCCAATGAACAGGCGTTGCAGGTTGCTACAAGCTCCGCGATTTCTTTATCAAGCATTGGCCAGTAAACGTAGCTTCTCGCTAATGATTTCATGCGTTGTACGCCTGGATGGCCATGGTGTAATTGGCGTAAGCATCGTTGCCGGAGAGCACTTGGTATAACAACTCTCTCCCCGAACAAAAGACAGCCTCCCACTTCACATAATGCATCCTTCCTGGCGTAGAAACATGCCAGTTCGCCGTTAAACGCATTGTCGCGTGACCATCCTTCGCGTACATTCTGCAATACTCTACGCATGGTTTTGTCGGATTTCGTTGCAGTTTCCACATCTCTTGAGTTTAGGGCAAATGCTTCGAGGGAGCTTACGACGACTGATTGCATGTCCTTTTCCAGATTAATACTGGCTATTATGTACTCTTGTTCTGGTTTGTCGTGGTTTTTAATCAGTCGTGAAAGCACATCAGCGTTCCCAAAATGTGTGGTAGGTATATACTGTATTTCAAAATTATACAACTGCAAAGTTAGCGCAAATCTTTGCAGTCGGTTAGCAGTATATACCGGGATGCCCTTCTTGCTTCCGAAAATTCTTAGCAGTGGTTTGTGATCCGTTTGAAGGATGAAATGACGCCCATACACATACTTGCGAAACTTGGTCACAACGAAAACTATAGCCAGGCCCTCTCGATCTATTTGACTATAGTTTTTTTCGGCCTTCGTGAGAGCACGGGATGCATGTTGCACAACCTTATAAGATCCATCGGGGAACTTATGGCTTATGGTTGCGCCTAATCCGATGGATGATGCATCGGCAGATATGACGATCTCAAGCTTTGGATCGTAGTGCGTCAAGAGCAGTTCGGAGGCTAGTAACGTTTTGAACTGCTCGAAGGCCTTTTGACACTCTGGGGACCACTTGAAAACGTTTCCTTCCTTTAATAGGTTATCCAAAGGATAACGAAGCCTGCGCATGTTAGGAATGAATCTTCCGTAGAAATTAATGGCGCCTAGGAACGAACGTACGCCACTAACGTCGGTTGGCGCGGGAAGATCTCTTATGGCGGCTATTTTGGCAGGGTCTGGACGGATACCGTGATTGTCGACTATATGCCCAAGATAGCGTACCTGGTGTTTGTTGAACGAACACTTGTCCGGGCGAATAGTGAAACCGTATTCTTGAATGCGCCTCAGGGTCTCATTTAGTGTATCGTCATGTTCCTTCTGTGTTCGTCCTCCAATGATAACATCGTCCATGTAGCTTGAGACACGTTCCATTCCAGCAAGCTATTTTAATCCCTGGTGGCAGGCGATTATACAGGTACAACCCCTTGTGTGTGTTAATAGTGAGCATGCGACGACTTTGCTCAGCGATGGGGACCTGCAAAAAAGCATCGGATAAGTCAATTTGACTAAAAATCGTTGAGTTACCCAGCCTTGCCAAGATGTCCTGTGGCAGCGGTAGCGGGTAATCATGAGGATGTCGGATGTGAGGCCTGTCGAATAGTCGCCGCAGATCCTTATTTGACCATTCGACTTCCGCACGACTACAATCGGGGCTGCCCACTCGGAGTGCTGGACTGGAGTGATGATGTTGAGACGCTGGAGTCTTTCCAGTTCCAGGACACCGGTCCACTGCATCGCGCATGGCGTAAGCCACTGGTCGTTTCGGGCAGAAAATAGGACGGTAGTCCGGCTTTAGGTTTAGCGTAATCTCAGTTTTCACGCAAAAACCCATGGTTGGTTTAAACAGGTTTGAAAATTTTCGCACTATTCCCTCTGGAACGCTCGTTGCACTGGTAATTTTGTTACACAGCTGGTCGATAGGGACGGACCATAAGGAAAACGATTCTGCTAGGTCGATTCCCAGCAAGGCTAACTCTGCTTCTGCTACGAAAATTACAGCTTGCTTCTTCTGCTCGTTAATTTCAACCGTTGCTCGAAATTCGCCAGCAATTTCGAGTTTGTTACCGGACGCTGATCTTGCAGTTACGGATGGTGGTGTTAGTCGTGGTCTTCCGATGCGCTTCCAAAGCTGACGACTAATCACAGTGATGTCTGATGCAGTATCCGGTTGGAGCCGATTTTGGATGCCGTTAATCGTACACGATAAAAACTTCCTTCGGTGACGTAGACTGTTCACGTTGACAGTGATACTGCGCATGTTGGCTCGTCTCGGGAGATACTTTTTCCGATGGTGCTGCTTCCTGCTCCTTTGCTGCTTACAAAACCCTTCGCGATGGCCGACCGATCCGCATTGTGTTCACGTGTGCGTCTTGAACGTGCATTCGCGAGTCCAATGCAGGGATCCACATAACCAGCATGGTCGGCTGGGTTTGTCTGCACGCTTCTCGTTGGTGTGATGAGACGGGCGGTGTGGTCGATGGAAACTACGTTGAACGGAAAGAACTTGTTCACTGCGGTCGCGTTCAATCATTGCACTATCCTGACGCAAATTTGTAATGCGTTGACATTCTGCGGAAAGTTGGTCAAGGGTTACTGCATGATTCTCCTCGATACGATGTAACAGCCGCGTGCGAAACTCAATGTCTTCCTCCTCCTTCATACCGCAAACGAACACTAAACATTTTAGTTGTTCTTCGGTCAGCTTTCCCAACTCGAAATCTACGATGCCACGGTTCACCCGACACGCGAAAGTGACGAAATCCTCACTACGTAGTTTGGTTAACTTCAAGCACTTAAACCGTCTGTGGAGCAAGGATTCCTTCGTGCCGAATAAGTTGGTCAACTTGGCAACCGTTTCTTGCAGTGAGAAATCACGCGGATGGTTTGGGAGAATAAAGCTCGTGTACCGGTCGTGTTCTGGTGTTCCCAATTTTCTCATCATTAAGCGTACTTTTGCCTCGTCTTTCAACCGTGCAGCGTCCTTCTGGAACAGGTCTTCGTACCTTGCATACCAGGCAGCGAACGTCATGCCGGTCTCAGCATCGTATCTGAACTCCTTTATGTGGCCGCACAAGGAATCCAAAATTTGCTCTTGGGTCATTTTCTCATTGGGCGCGTTCGTTTGCTGCATGAATTGCAACAAAATTTGTTGTTGCTGCGCCAGCTGTTGCTGCATAAGCTGCAAAATTTGTGCCGTTGCCGAATTGTCGTGTGGCATTTGCAGGTTGTTCTGCACCGATGGCATCAAAAATGGTGGAGCGGCACCATTATTTTGTGCGAACTGTATCGGCGGAGCCTCCGGACGTTGACTCGCTTCTTGCATTGGTGCGTGTGCGGTCGCCTGGGCCATTGCGTTCGGCCATACTTGTGACGCTCTTCGTTCTTCTTGCTCCTGGCTCAACCTGCGACGCTTCCGTGCCGGCGGAATTTTTGTTGAACGCGGAGTTCACTTCACATAAAAAAACGTTTTAAAATCCTCGTCGCCAACTGTTGTGGTTTAAACGTTAACACACTTTTATTGTAAAGAACGAATTACACATTATAACACACTAAAACGCAGAGACGAAAAACGGCACGTCTACCCGGATCGGCGGTCGGATACAGAAGACTCGAACTCCCGTGACCTCAGGCGTCGGGTCATACTTGATGATCGTCGGATCGATCGTGCTCGGGCACTCTTCAATCCTCGCTGTGCGGCATCACTCAATGATGATCGCTCATCATTGCGAGCCCAAGGATAGGACAACCAGGTTGCCGTTATCGCCCATAACATTAATAATAGCAGTTTGGAGCAAAACCTGCGTTGGCGCTCGCTCCATTGCTGCTGTGAAAGTTCGCTGAAGACTGGCCGGGTAATTGCTAGCTGCTGCCCAACCCGCAATTTTCGACACTTCTCTCACAATTTTGAGCATGAGCGTATATAAATTCATGCATTTTGCTGGCCTCGCCTAGTTTCTCCCTGCGTCGGTTTCGACTTACCCCGCGCGGATCTATCATTTGAAACAGTCACTCGCATTGGGGCTGGCCGTGCTCAGCTGTGTTTCTCTGCCTCGCTCAAAATCTCGTTCTCTCTGTGTCTCAGTCGCTTCTTCTACTTCCACCACGCATACTACGTCGCTGCGTCACACCCCGCGTGCCTATCAGTTGCCTCTTATTGCTGTTCGATCGGCGCAAGCAACTGTTTCTGGTACAATTTCTGCGCGCAAGTTTTGAATGACAACAATTAACTTACAGCACATAAAAAGCTATGTTTGGCCATGAATACTTCACCGTTTCTGAACTTGAAATTTTCACTATCGGTAAAGACTACAAGCTGTAATAAGCGGAAGTCAACGCATGGCATAAACTTAATGCGGATCAATTCCCCCAAGTTGTTGATGATAAAAATGCGCGTACAACAACTTGAACGATAGTGTTGAAATTTCACTCTTAATATTTATTTATTCTGTTGGCGAAACTGTCCGTAAAGTGACTAATACATAAGATTCAGTGGATACAAATGCCAGGTTTTTTCTTAAATAAAAACTCGACAAGGTTGAATTGTATTGCAACATGACTTACTGTTACTCGTGTCAAGGGTTGCAATTTAATCAGGAAACGATTACTGGAAAACTTGCATTCACCACTGTTGTTGTTCGAAATAAATGAAAATTTTTGCAGCCACAAATGAATCCCTTGAACGTGTTCCAAACATATGTTTTAAAATGAAACAATGACGGCATTATTATCGCGATTTTTGTTTATTTGTTTGATTTATTGTTCTTGAATGATTTCTATCAATTGCTTATATTTTATGTTTTCACTTGGTTTGATACAGGCTTTGCCACCTATGTTCAGCTTTAACCCACCGCCGATTGAAATAACTCATCAACTGTTGCCTCTAAGGCATGTGGTCTTGAAATAGCTCATCGGATTCCGCCTCTAACGCATCTCATTCGGTCTCTAAGTCATCTCATTCGGTCTCTAAGTCATCTCAGTTGGTCTCAAACAGAATTCTACCATTAATATGTATGCGATAATATCTGCTATCACATAGCAGTAGTATCAGTAAATAGTTTGTAAGCTTAGAGTTAATGTAATGTAAGTTTGTAAATAATATGAATTGATGGAAATAAGCCATGCGGCCTGGCCGTCCTACACACGGCCTGGCATACACGTATGCAAGCACATAACAAAAATTACACAGAAAATCGTCAAAAATACATAAGAATAGCTTTAAAGCAAGCAACTAATTAATTTTTATTGCTGTTGGATATTTATAATGTAGCATAACCACAATCATTTTGTCTATTCCTTGGTTTTCGGCTTGAGACCAAATGAGATGACTTAGAGACCGAATGAGATGCGTTAGAGGCGGAATTCGATGAGCTATTTCAATACCACATGCCTTAGAGACAACAGTTGATGAGCTAATTCAAAACCAAGTGCTTTAGAGACATAATCACCTGCTTTCGAGCTAAAGTTTGCTAGCAAAGCCTGTAAGCTAAAACGTGCAAGATGCTTAAACCTCTTGTCAATCATTTAAGAAGCATTTATACCACAGCTTATCCTTTGCCGCACTTAGATTGAACAATTCAAATACATTTATACTGTTGATGAAGTATTCAAGAACAGTTTCTAGGCCGTAGACTGATTTTTTTAATTTATAAAAATCGCACGTCAAACAAAAAGATTTTGCTTTTTTACTTTTCCACGCATCTTGTTCCCCGAACTTTAGATCTATAAAACCAAAGTTCTACGAGAATTTTAAAGCAAGAAAATTGTTCTTTGAATTAGCCGCAACGCAAAAAACTCATCTGTGTGGTAACAGCATAGTAATATATGCTTCATTTGATTTTACTAAATATCTCTTGCATCAATAGGATATTTACGATTCGGCCAGAATGATACAAATATTTCATCATGATGGTTATGTTATCAAAGCAACGAGGTGCGAACATAAAATATCGCGCGCTCTTCATTGTTTTTTTCGAAAAACAAAATCAGAGAAGAAAAAAGATTAGGCATCGTCCAGAAACAGCTGTGCATCACACAACGCATACTTCATTCTTACGCAAAAATAAGCCACCCCCTGCAGGCGTTGTACGACGCATACTGATAAAACCCGTACGTATGCCATACACTGCAGCGTGTACGCAGCCCGCAAAGTACAACAGTAATTTGCGCTCCCCTTTGCTGTCTCGTACGTAAGTATGAAACTGTCTGCCCCCGTCTAGCCTTGCGCCGGCCAAAATCTATATTTAGAATAAGTCGCTGGTGCATGCCGGTCGACTATGGCAAAGCGAAAGTAGATGGAAAGAAGAGACAGAATCTGAGGCATACAGAACCCGGTGCTTATTTCGGTCATTATTTTGTGCCAAGTCCGATAGTGTTCAATATATCGTGTCTGCGCACAATTTCAAAAGTCCGGGATCAAGTCTGGGTTGGATAGATCGAATCTTTGTTCAATAAAGTTTCTGCTATCCGCCCAGCAATGCTAGCGATCGACTGACGCAGGTGGACACGGTGGAAAATGACCCTTCCTCCTTGAGCAGTGACGATCGACTGACGACAACGCCGGGCTGACCGAAAATGAAGAACGGCCGGAGAAGAACGAAGTTCCACCTCCACAAAGAACGTTGTCGGGGGATAAAGTGTGTGTGATAAAAAAGTGCGAGGGAAGCCCGCCGCACACCAGAGTTTTTTTTTCGCACACTTTCCCGTTTTTTGCATTTTTATTCTCTCTCACGCGCTCTCATTCTCCCGCGCGCTTTTGGGCAGCGCTGAGCTCGTGAGATATTTTGAGAAGGGACGAAAAATTCGTCCAAGCGTAATAGCGCTCGGAACTATTTACGACGTCGTAAAAAGTTCCGGATTGAGTTCCGAATCACCCGTTTTTTGCTGGTTGGGTGGTCGATTGCTCGCAGCTGGCATCGCAGTGGAGAATGCTCCGGCAGAGTGATCTTGTGAAGTGTGTAACATAGTGTGGTGTTGCGAATTACAATGGCGGCATTTGTACTGCGAAGAACGTCGCGGGCGCGATGGTTGTCTCGAAGACAATTCAAACATAACCGTGCGTTCATTATAGTGCGATGGCGTTCGATCGGGTGCATGGCTATAAATCGTGGACATTTGGCGATGGAATGCTCTAAATCGCACAGAGAGCATTTCCGTGCAACATTGGATGTCGCTGCAAAACTGCCGAGTCGCGTAAGAGGCATTCGTTTTGTATACTGGTGCGAATCATTTAGAACAATATCTTGCTCCTTGTTTACCGATAAGGTTTCGAGCACCCTCATACGGCGCTGCAAGAAAACGATCAAGCAAGCATACGTGGGGCTTTCTTCACTTGACGCATGTTCCTCCCAGTCTCTCAATGTACTCGTAGGCAACTTGGTGCACAACAAATGCTCGAGCAAGCTACTCCATGTTTCCGTTCTTTCCCCGAGATGCTCCAGTGTTTTCTTGTGACGCTCAAACTCGTCCACCAGAAGGTGCAGTGCCGTCGCGCTTTCCCTTTTCGCGGGTGCCATAGTGAATAATGCTTGTAAGTGGCGTTTTTTGAGCAAATATTCATTTGAATAGCGCGCCGTTAGTGCTTGCCATGCAATCTCGTAGTTTGCCGCGCTAATTGTAATGGCTTCAATCACTTGTGCCGCTTCACCCTTGACCGCTGCGCGAAGATAGTGACATTTTTTTATGGCGGGAAGATCGCGGTTGTCATGAATCAGACACTCGAATGTGTCGCGGAAAGTGAGCCATTGCATATAATCTCCGTTAAACTCTGGCAAGGAGATGGTCGGAAGCTTAAAACCAGCCAAGGAACTGCCGGTGGTATTAAGTTGCGAGCCTTGTGGAGGTCTTTTTGCTTTAAGCTCCGCTTCTACCCGTATCAGACGGGGCTCAAAGTCAGCGCGCAACGCTACGTTCTGCGCTATTTCCTCTGCTGTGGCAGCTACGTCCTCAAGCTCCTGCTGCAGCTTCTCCAAGTCTTGGCAAAGTCGGTCGAATTTAGCTACCCGAGCTTCAACTTCAACAAGATCGCGGTCTTGTTGGAAATCGCGTATAAAACCTTCGTAACGGCTGACCGAAACGAGAAGAATCGCGCGTCTTGACGAAAGGATAATGGGATCCGCGGGCATTTTGAATTTTGACGTACGCGGTCCGTTACCGTTAACGATGAACTTTTTGCGCGTATTTTCACGAACGATCCGAAATATTTGCGAAGACAGAATTCACCAAAGTTCGTTTTGAATAATCCTGGTCACGGCACCAATGTTCTTGCGCTTATTTTCGGATCAGTTTCGGATTTTTCTGGTTTCTTTAATAGTTACCGAACAGCAGAAGTGTAGAGTAGCGAAGAGAGAAGGAATACGGTTATCGCGGCTTTATTTATAAATTTCTTCTGTGGGTCCGAACCCAGTTCCTAGCCCGGGCGAAATTGTAGCGGGCGAAATTCCACTAACCATAATGGCTGACGCAATGTTTACTTTTTACTTTGCTTGTGTTCGATCATAATGTATTGAGATCTTTGTGCGTTAGACCTCTGTCGACACTCCAATCTGCAATGCACTGTTGCATGCTCTTGTCTCCGAAAGGTTGTTCTTCACCGGTTCCAGTATCGGATTCACTGTCTTCGTCGTTACTCTGGAGAAGAGAGCCCTCGCTGTCGTCAACCACTTCAACAAAATCCTCGATTTCGTCTGCCGAATCATTGTTGTTCATTCCAATGTTGTGAAGATTTTCGGATGGCTGTGTCGTACTTTCGCCAGTGATTTCCATCGCGTTCGATGTGGAACAGCTACCTAAAATAACTTTAGTTTGGTTATTTAATACACCTTGGAATACCTACCATTGACCCTTTATCCTTGTGGCGACCGCAGCGCCATCTATACAACACACTCGGCGTAGCGACCGCAGCGCCACCTGTGCGGCGAGACTCGGCGTAAGGAACCGGACTAAAAGAACGGACCTTTCCACACTTTCTCCGAACAACACAGTTCCGAGTCCAGAAGCGGATCAGTTTCGGATGCATCGAGGGTCTATAAAAACCCGGTGCAGCGACGAAACCGTAGGCAGTAGAGATGGGAATTTCTGAAAAATCATGGATCGGAGTGGAACTAGGTTTTCAAACCTTCGGAACGGATCCTTGGAACTGGGTTCCTTGCACCTATTTCGGAGCCTAAAAATATATTTAAATCAAAAATTGTTTTGTTGATAAATGAAATTTATTATCGTTGGAAATTATATTTTAAAAATATAACTTCCTCCATTTTTTTCGGGGTCATTCTATTACGCCTCTCAGTTAGAATATTTCCAGCTTTAGAAAAAATCCTTTCACAAGGCACTGATGTTGCTGGTATGCACATTACTTTAAGCATAACCTTGTATAAATTAGGGTAAAGTATCTTGCATTCTTGCCACCACTTCAACAAGTCTTCTTTCCTACCTAAATCTTCGTGTTTTAAAAACTTATCCATTTCAGAAATGGCTGCTGCGGTTGGATTGTTAATGGGTCGTCTGTCACTCTTTTTTTTGTCATAATCCGCCCACAACCGATCGCTTGCTGCTGTTTCATTATTGTTAGTATCTTCTCCTTCTAATATTCCTTCACTTACATACTTGTTATCTTTCGCTATTAGTTGTTTTATCTCATTTAAAACTAATTCGTACGTTTCACGATATTTCTGCACATCGTTTAAAAAGCCATCTTTCTTATGCCTGGGATCAAGCAAAACTGATTTCTGAACTAATTGGCTTGTAATGTATGGACAACATTTTTCCCTTAAACCTTTTATAATATTTGTAACTAAATCTTTAATTTCTATTTCTAAATCACCATTCTGTTCTAACTTCAGCATTTCACCTAGCAAAATGCGACACAATATTCCTATTTTTGATATTGTTACTGATTTTTCAGCAGAAACATCCTCTGTTGCTAACTTAAAAAGCTGTAGTATTTCCAAAGCCTGTTTCATTACTATCCAATCCTTTTCTACTAAATTAATTTTAATATTAAGTAAACCTAAGCAGCAAAGTAAAGGTTCCTTATTTGTTAAAAATCTTTCTATCATGTCAAAGGTCGAATTCCATCGCGTTGGCACATCTTGCTTCAGTTTTAGAACAGGATATTTTAAATTTTGCTGAACTTCTCTTAATTTATGTGTGGCTGTTGAACTTTTTTTAAAGTGTTGTACTACAACCTTGATCTCGTCTATTGTTTTTTTAATTGATGTTTTTAAGCTATTTTGAACTATTATATTTAAGGTATGTGCAAAACATGGTATATGATTCATATGAAGGTTGTGGATAGCTGCCTTCATATTTGCAGCATTATCTGTAACTACTGCAATAACATTTTTCGTTATCTTCAACTCTTCCATAACTTTTCGTAGCCATTCAGCAATATTTGCAGCAGTATGGTTTAGTGGAAATTCTGAACATTTCAATAGATAAGTCGACAAAGTGCCCCCTTCATTGATAAAATGAGCTGTAGCTGCACAAAAACTGACGTTGTTAAAATGTGTCCATCCGTCAGTGGTTAACGCAATGTACTTAGCGCCTGCTATTTTTTGCTGCACAATTGCTAGTGTTTCATTGTACATGATTGGAATTATTGAATTCGTCACCGTTTTTCTACTCGGAAGCTTGTATGAAGGATTCAGAGCATTAACAACTTGCTTGAATCCTTCTTCCTCAACTAAGGAAAAAGGATGATACCCTTGGACTATCATTTCTACTAATCTACTCCCTATATTAATTGCGCTTAGATCAAAACAAATGCGTAGACTAATGTTTACATTAGTTCTTTAGATTAATGTTTACATTGGGCCCTCAATCGTTTTTGACGGCGGCGCGAGTAAACAAAACACACAGCCAAGCGCACTGGCTCAATCGATCTTCGTCGGTTTTCGTCAGTTTTCAGGACTAAAAATATAGGAAAACACCTTAACAATAAAAAAGACGCACTTTTATCGCACTTACTAAATATATCTCTTCATGGAGATAACTGCCTTGCCGGCGAGAAAACAAAATACCCATATCCGCGCTGGCTCACTCGATCGTCGCTTGAAACACACTTTAATAATAAAAAAAAGTTACACTTTCACTATTCCCATACTTACCTGCAGGTTTTCTTTATGATGATCACTACCTTCAAGGCAGTGCCTTGCCGGCGACTAAACACAACACACACAAATGCGTGTGCTGGCTCAATCGATCGTTCTTATCTACTCCCTATATTAATTGCGCTTGGATCAAAACAATGCCAATGTTTACATTCGACCGTCGACCGTCGACCGTCGACCGTGGACCGTGGACCGTCGACCGTGGACCGTAGACCGTCGACCGTTTTTAACAGCGGCGCGAGTAAACTAAACACACAGCCAAGCGCGCTGGCTCGATCGTCGATCGATCGGTTATCATCAATTTTTTTTTCGGGACTAAAAATCATCGACGTTTTTTTCGGGACTAAAAATATAGGCAAACACTTTAATAATAAACAGACGCACTTAAACGCACTTTTACTCACTTACTGAAAGCATTTCTTGATGGTGTTGACTGCCTTGCCGACGAGTAAACAAAACACACACATATGATTGCTGGCTCACTCGATCTTCGGTTTTCGGTTTTCAGAACTAAAAATATGAAATCAGAATGCATCCCGTCACAACTATAATATTACATTTTACTTTTTACTTTGATGATAAAAGAAAGCACTTTCAGCACTTTTAATCAACTTAACTGAAGGTTTTACTTAATACTGCGCGTGAAGCATGGTTCAACGGGCAGACCAAAACAATCACTGCCTTGCCGGCGACTTAACACAACACACACAAATGCGAGTGCTGGCTCAATCGATCGTTCTTATCGATCACTTTATACCAAGATCGCTTTATCACGTTATCATCACGATATACTATTTAAAATAACGGTTATGGATGATGACGATACGTATTTGTTCGTTGCTTCTTATCTCTTATCTTTTTTTCACTGTTCTTTAATATATTATCGCACGTTTGTCGAATTGCGAAAGATTATTTTTTTTCGACAACAGAACTTTATCGTACCGCCGATTATGGTGTTGAAATATTGTGGTGTTATTAGTCTCCGTTGAAATAATTCTTTTCCTCTGTACTCTTCGTCATCACGACCAACCGTACATATTGAGTTCGACAGTTCAAGTTTTAGAAGTTCTTTAAAGTAAGTTCGTTAACAGTAAGGCTAGCATTCGGCTAATTCTAAACTCGCTGCATCCGAGCTTCGGCTATTGTGTTCTTTGAGCAAAAAAAGGCGCCCACGATGTTCGACGACGAGCAAGTAGAACGGAAACGGCAACGCAGGCGTCAGTCCTACGTCGATCTCAGGGCAGCCGAACGGGCGATGCGCGTGGTGAAAGACCGGACACGGCGAATTTGGCAACGGCATTAAACGACCGAGTCCACCGGGCAGCTGAAGCCGGAGCAGGAGCCCGAGCAAGGGCCAACAGCAGAGCCGTCGATGGAGCCGGAACCTCCCGTACTGCCGCGCTCAGCATCAACATCCGTTACAGCAAGGTCGCCAGTGTTGGTTGATAAGAAGGCAGGTTTAGGGGCCGATCGTTTCACCCTACTGCGGCTAAGAGGTAGAACACGGGACGTCGTGTTTTAGTGGCGACCACATGGGCCGGACATCTGCGACGCTTGCGAATTGCTCTCAGCTACCACGACAATTGCGTCCATGCAACGGCAGGGTGCCTCCTACTGCCGCCTGGCCGGCCATGCGATCAATTCGGAGCTTAGCTTTGGCCTACCGAAACTGGCATGATCTACTGCAACTCGGGGCAGGTCGCGGTTCGAGGAACCGCCGTCCGAATTGACCGCACTGTTCGATAGAGCCGCGTTTATGAACAACATTTGCCGTTACTACAGTGCGATTGCGTTTACATCAATGGGAGCCTCGGTGAAAGCAGGTGATCAGGAAAGGAAGGCGACCTGGCTGTACGGAGAAAAAGGGGCTGCTGGGTGTTCCACACAACACAAAGTCGTATATCGAAATATAGATTGCATCGTATGAGATGTTAGTTGCAGTTAGAAGAATAGCAGCAGGCCAACTCCGATGCAAGGGCATTAATACTACGTTCCGTTTATGTTCTAGCAGATTCAGTCAAGCAACACAGTCATGCTGCCATCGAACGCACCCAGTATACGATCATGGATTACCCAGCCCTTTACAGCTCTTTACTGACGATCACGCTTCCGATGTGCGATCATTTTAGTCAAACTATATTTCCCAATCTATGACTACTATGAATTATATTATGCTACCTATATATTTTTTTAGATGGTGAAAATATGCTGCGCTCCACGCGTATGCCATAACCGTGTGGTACGTGATGGCGTGATGGAAATCCCCACGAAGTGAAAAAATCCCAAACGCAATCAACAAAACACCAAAAAAATTAAACACAATCAAAATTATAAGTTTAAAACATTGAGAATTCAATTCTTTCAATATATTTCTTATTGATAGTTCATAAAACTTAAACCTGTGAGACCGGGGGTCTGGGAGCGCCAGGATACCTGGCAACAAAAAACTAGTTTAATATTAATTTTATCCTGGAAGGAGCTCGGCAGTGGTCTGTTGAAAAAATTTTCAATACTTATAATTGGTCTGATTGGTCCATCTTCCTCCGGGATGGCATGCGAAGTAGCAGGTTCTGTAGAGTTGTCCGTATTCGTAGCAGCTACAGCAGCCGCAACAGCAGTTTTTGCGACAGGAACTGTAGGGTGCTTCCGTTGCAAATGTCGTTTAAGGTTTGACGTGGACCCAGCCGAATACGAAAACACGATCAAGCAATATCGGCATTTTGCTCCACAATCTTGACGGACAAAATGCTTCCAAATTTCTCCCGTTGGTTGTTTCGGGGCCATGGTCTAGCTGTAGAATAAAACATTGTATAAATGATTAATGTTTGTCTAACGCATTTAAGTGAGTTTAAATACAGTCGGCTTTAAGGAAATTTTTTCGGACTTTTCGCATCCCTAGAGCCTTGGCTGAAACGATTACTGATTGTTAAAGTATAAAAACTTTTCACAACTCTTCCTCTCTGTTCTGCCTCAAAATCGGTAAGCTAAGTTACCACATTTGCCTTGGTGCCGACCGTATTTCTATTCTATTCTATTCTATGTATATTATTTGTTTCTTACCTTTCTGTATAAGATTAGCACTCTTTGTCAACACTCCACTCGAAACACTAAATTTTTACTTAACCACTTAACTTTTACAGCTAACGTAACGTAACTTAACTGTAACTTATTTTTCACTAATGTAACTAATGTTTAACTTAACGTAACGTAACTAAACTTTTAACGTTAAAGCACTTAAGTTAATTTGCACTTAATATTAGCTTTGAATGAAAGAACGTGACGTGGGAATACTCCTTAGATTTTACGGTACAGGTTGTGCAAACTCTCTTCCGTGATAGTTAAACGGCAACTAGATCGAGATTGTTAATTTCGCACTCCTAATATAGTAGCAAAACAATTCAGCCCCCGTCTGGGTTCTTCTGCGGATATCAACGCATTATATGTCTTACGAGCATTTCATTGCTGGTACAATTAAAACGAAACCTTAGATGCTAAAGAACTAATAATAGCCAAGCCCCAGCTTTGTTCTTGCTCCAATGTTTGCAACGTGCTAATGCGATCAGTCTGGTTTCATTGTGGAAAAATTGGGCATCAATTGAATCGAAGTCGAGGTCCAAGTCTACTGCTCCAGCTTTTTTCTTGCTCCAATGTTTGCAACGTGCTAATGCGATCAGTCTGGTTTCATTGTGGAAAAATTGGGCATCAATTGAATCGAAGTCGAGGTCCAAGTCTACTGCTCCAGCTTTGTTCTTGCTCCAATGTTTGCAACGTGCTAATGCGATCAGTCTGGTTTCATTGTGGAAAAATTGGGCATCAATTGAATCGAAGTCGAGGTCCAAGTCTACTGCCCCAGCTTTGTTCTTGCTCCAATGTTTGCAACGTGCTAAATGCGATCAGTCTGGTTTCATTGTGGAAAAATTGATCGTAAATTGAATCGAAGTCGCAAGTCTACTTACCCTAGGCTATGTCCTTCAGTGAATATATTTGATTTCTTTTCGCATGCGCACCTACTCGTCGAAATTGCAAGGAAAGACCTGGTAGAACGGTTCACCCCAGGTCTTTACGTGTATAAAAAACGGACCAGCTCTGTCGGTGCACCTACTCGTCGAAATTGTATGGAAAGACCTGGGAAGACGGTTCACCCCAGGTCTTTACGTGTATAAAAAACGGACCAGCTCCGTCGGTGCACCTACTCGTCGAAATTGTATGGAAAGACCTGGGAAGACGGTTCACCCCAGGTCTTTACGTGTATAAAAAACGGACCAATACCGAACCACGGACCGATACAGGTCGAAGAGAAATAATGAAGGTAGAAAGAGCATAGCAAAGAGAAAGAGAAACGCTTCTCTTCTTCAGTCTACTTTTGATTCCAAAGAACCTAGGGTTCGAAAGTGTGTGGAACCGGATGCACCGTCTTTTGTTGTGGAACGGTTCGATCCGGGTAGGTGCTTCACGGAACTCTCATTGCTACTAGGCAGTCTGATTACAAATTCATCCGCGCAACACTGATGCAGTCTGACCACGAGTCATCCGCGCAAAATACGATTTCCCGAGCAGTTGGTTCACAGTACGGAATAAACGTAGAAAAACAAATCTAAAACGCTTGTAAAACTTATCACGATCCCAAAATAAAAATAGAGAAAATTATATCCTCTAAATCCTTATCATGCATGTTCATCGATAAGGAAGGATGTTTGGTTGTCGGAAGGACTAGCATTACCCTTAAAGAACAATCCCCGAAAGGGAGAAAGCGAAAATCGCCGAGAGGCTTCCAAACAGCCTTTGGAACCGAGGGAACCTGCTCTTAAGAAATACATACCACTAGTATTGTTATTACGCGTAGTGCTGGACCCAGGCATTGGCACAGCATCATGGCACACTTGTGCATCATTTTCCCGCTGTTGATACGCGGAACAAATTTTGTACAGCGATCCAGTTCGTTGGATCTTTCTTGCAGACATTATTCCACCAAGCACTGCACTTATAAACCAACACGAATAAACTCCAGAAAACACAAAAAAAAGGCACTCAAAACTAAATTGCACACGAAAAAAAGGCACTAGAAACTAAATTGCACACGAAAAAAAAAGGCACACGAAACTAAATTGCACACGAATTTGTTTTGTTTTAAAACTAGTTTTTTGTAGGCCAGCTGCCTGGCCCGATATAATTCATGAGACACTTTAATTTACTTAACACAGAAAATTATTTTTTAAATCAAACCGATTAGGATTTATTCAATTAAGCCCGGCAAAGCTTTAGTTCATAAGGCTTCATGCGTTAGGAACAGTGTTTTGGTCGTCAGATTGCGGAGCTGATGTTTTTGACATTCCTGTGAATTTTTATGAATGTCCATAATGCAACCCGCCAAGAGACGGAAGCATACACGCCCGGCCAAGAAGCAGCCCACTCGCCTATTGCCAAGCGAGTAACTGGGTACCAATATGTTGGGGAAACCTGGACACCGTGGTGTCCTAGCACAATGCTTGGACGCGGGCCATGTCTCTTGGTAATTGGAAGAGGGGCCCACGGCAACATTTGGCGCAGAAGTCTCCTGGCTTCGTTGCAGTGTGCCGCCTGGCCAAATCGCCAGCATGCTCCTAGGGGATTTAGTCCGTTTCCGGTGTTAGTGGTACTGTTGACGCAGAGCGCCGCGCTCGCGTCTTTCATCTGCTGTGTCCTGCCTTTGCTCTACATTTCGTTATTTGTTTTTTTTTTCATTTTACTATTTTACACATAGTTTAAAAAACGTCAAGTCTTGTTTAAAAGGAGCAGAAGACACAATAAAAAAATCATGCACCTTACACCCCTCTCCTAAACTCAGATTAATTGCAACGGAGTTCCTACAACAGAAACGGAACACGGGATAACGGAACAATTTTCGTTCCATGAATCAAATTGGTGATCAAATGTAAAATTGCATTTGCAACCGAAACGATGAAAAATTCTTAAAACCTCTCACATTGCATACGCTCTCCGGTTGGGAATATAAATCACAGTTTTCTCGAATTCTTTCAAGCACAAACATATTATTGAAAAAAACACCGCACAAAAGAATTATTGACAGTATCAACCTAGCTTCGATCAGCTTCTTTTTTTACTAAGGTTTCAAAAACCATTGAGCACTCGCTTGCATCGCTGTTTCAACTCGAACGCTCTTTCCAATATATTAATTGATTAATATATTATTCTAATTAATAAATTAATATATTAATCTAAGAAAAGCAATTAAAATAAAATTGTACGGCACCTCACAGCACGGCAAGCAAGTACAGAGAATAAAGCATTTAAAAACCCGCCCGGTCTCCTACGATAGATCGGACACCAAGAACATGCAGAAAAAGTCAACCCGCACCGTGGAGTACAGCACGGCACGCAAAAATAAAATGTTATGGTTCTTAAGAAAAGATAACGCATTCAAATGCCCGTCCGGGAAAGACCGTCCGGCCGTAGCACAGCAGAGTGTGGTGTTCGGAAGACCCGAGGATTTTTCGAGCATCAATCATTTGCGGGTGTGCGAGTGAAGCAATATACATGTGCGAGCGAGCAACAGCGATTGTGGGTTGGAAATGCAGCAAAAGCAAAAACAGCTCACAGTGGGTTATAACGATCGTAAGCGAGACGGCATTTGTAACAGAGCGAGAGGCAAGTATGAAACGCTCGAGAGTTCTCCCCTGGGTTGGTACAGATCAAGTGATTTCTCGCTTACTCCAATGTGTTGGTATAACTACGATGACGAACCTCGCACTCGCTTGCATCGCTGTCTGACTTCAAACGCGCTCATGTGTTGTCCCGCTCTATCTAATGTATTGGTACAGACTCAGCGATTTCTCGCTTACTTCAACGTTTTGAACGTGATACCAACGACGACAAACGACGACAAACGACGACAGTTTGTATTATAATGTATAGGAGATAACAGTGCGTCTTCTAGCTAGCGTTGCTGCAGAAAAATGGCGTCTCGAGTAATGTTTGTCATATGGTGAGTTCGTCTACACTGTAGATCGTCGTTGTCCATGCACACATTCATACATTGACAGTCCGCTCGCGGCGGGGATTTTCCTTCTACTCGCCCTCGCCTATGTTTTTGGCAGATATTGCTGCTTGGGCAGCTCAAGTTCCATCGCTCGCGGGAATGGAGTTCGCACGAAGAGTTCGCAGCGAGTTCGCAACGTGTACACCGACAGTAAGAGCTGTAAAACACTCTAAATTTTGTATGGATTTGAACCTTCCCCAAGGGACACCTATCGAGGACGGCAAAATCTTCGATAGCAAATCGATACTCTCATCGTAATTCCACTTTTATCGAGGATTTTTTGATTGACAGGACGTTTGACAGCACTGAAAACTGGGTGCCGATGCAAGGCATATATGTGTTGGTGCGCCATATTCTTCCGCACACCACCGCCATCAAACATTAAATCTCGATCAATAAATTGAATCAATAATTTGGTGCTATCTAATATGGATCATATGAAACGTTTGAGAAATACTGGTAGTTTTTAACCAACGAACCAAGAAGTGCGGAAATATGTGATGAAGGACGTGCCTTCCACTAGAAAAACGGACGTCCTTTTGGACGTCCTGTCGCAGCAAAGTTCCATACATTGAGGCCGGTGTAATTGCTCCGTCGGACACTTTTTAAATCGGACGATATGTCAAATTTTATATGGGATTTGAATCAATTTTTTTTTATTAAATCGGCCGATTTTTATCGGCCGATTTTGCCATCTGTCAAATCCCATACAAAAATTTGACATATCGTCCGATTTAAAAGTGTCCGACGGAGCAATGACACCGGCCTGAAGGGCCGAATTATATCCCAGCTGACAAATTTGACATTTCTTTTTGAAAATTTGGTCTAAAATCCATCTTTATTTGAATGTATGGGTGCGAAATTTCGTGTTGCCGTGTACAGACACGGGTGGATCAGTATTTTCTTCTTGCCTCTATATCAAAGATGGCTGCGCCTCTGTTTTGTGCTGTCATTGGCGTTAGCATTTCATTTTGAGGCAGTGCTTCTTTTGGCCTGCTCTACGTGTATATTGTTAAATCAACATGTATTCTCATGCATATAAACAGGAAAACCGAGAAAATATACATACAGCGCATTTAAGAGCAAGCGGAATGAAATCAGCAGTATAGAGAGCATCCCGATGTGTGCCCAGGGCCAAGCCGGATTGTGATGAGCGAGTTTGCCGATCGCGGTAAGTTTGTTTATGTTTTACTCTCTCAATCTTCCGTGCGTTTATGATTTTATCAGGAAATTAACCGCATCGAACATCGAAACATCGAAGAGCAACGCATGTTTTCTTTACGATAGAGTGTGAGTTGAAAAACATTGAAATTTTTTGTGAAATTATGTGTTGTGACAGTGAGTGGTTGTGCACGGAACATTCCGTGTGTTACGAGCAGCTCTGTGATCGATGCACGATCAGCTATTCATTCCCGTGTCTTTTAACCAAAGAGTTTATATAGAGAGGTTTTGTCATCCCGAACAAATCGCTTGGATTCTCCCAGTTGACAGAAAAAGACCTTATAGCGCACATTCGAGAGGCTTAGCTGGAGGCTGTGGAAAGGCTTTACAGCAGATCTCTTAAGCAAAAATTGCAAATGTGTGCGTGAGGATTGAACCCAGCCCTGATCCGATCGTTCCCTTTCTAAATTGTACCCACCCATCCAAATTTCGGAAACGGAACCATCAAAACAAAACAATCTATGTTCGAATTCAATATATTATTTCATCATATTCGATCAACATGAAAATGTTTAATTTACCTTCCGTACATTCAAAATATTCGTCCCGAATGAGTTGAAATCCGACGATACCACATTCAATGGATGCACGCAGCTTCCGTAGCCTAGACTTGCATGGAATTTTGTTGTCCGTCCTGCTGGATCACAGGCTCAGCAGCACCTGTCGCAACAAGTTGTTCCATCATCTTCCGCATCGATCGACCGTTCTTTGCAGCCAGTGCAGCTGCAACAGAAAAGAAGTGATACTTCATCATCGGCAGCAGGATTGAACCGGACGGCTGCTTCAGCAGCGAAGCCCTCGTTCTGACGATGTGTGCCGAGTTGCGACAGGACGTGGCATTAAACGCGCACCGGTTGTCTAAGATGCACCAGTGGCAGCTCCAGTTGCTTACCAAACACATCCGGCAGGAGTCTTTCCGGGTGCAGTCGTAGAACGCCAAGCTGCGCGACACAAAATCCTTGTTTGTTTCGGAATTGCGCACGCTCAACGGTACCAGCACGTGGTCCAGCCCGTCGCCTATTGTGGGCCGCTCGTTCACCGGTGAGGTCGTGCAGAGGAGGCCCTCCTTCATGACGCTCGCGTGTGGCGTTGCCAAACACGCACCGATACTGCGCGTTGTGCGGCAGCTCAGGAAGCGTCTTGATCACGATTCGCATGACGGACATCTGCCCAATCGGCACCCGATCGGGGACGACCATTTCGAAGTCGATACACTGCTGCCCGGTACCGATGGAGATCCATCGGGCGCCAATGGTGTCTTTCTGGCAGGCCGTCCTAACGGTGCAGCGTTTCTCCAACGAACGCCAGCCGCAGTAGGGAACGCGGGACTACAAGCAAGCCGAACAGTAACCAAACGTCCCGCAGTGTTCCACCTTTAGCTTAATAACCTAAAATGGAAATGTGATTATACTTTTAGAAAAATCAGCATTTGCACATTCGTTTAGACAGAAACAAAGTACGTTCATTCTCTACTTACACTTCGTTCCGAGAGGACATACAGATGGTTGTTCGTGTGGGCAAATATCGTATCCGGAAGAATCGTCATCCCACCCGGATCTACCTCAAGCCGCTCGTACTCGCCCTCCTCCCGCCCCGACAGTAGCACCTTTCAGATCCACCCATCGTTGCTGTCCACGAACGCGAGCGTGTGCGGACCGATGTTCGAGACGGCGATCGAGGTGAGGGCGATCCCTTCCCCGAACGGAAACCGAGCCGGTGCGAACACCGGCGTGACACCACTGTTCTTGAGTCCCACGTGACAGAAGCTAAATATTTTCCCGAGCGACCCCGCCACCGTCAGGGACACTTGCCGTCGTTTATCATGCCCGAAATGCGATCTTTGATCGTGCCATTGAAGCAGGCTGAACGAAGAAAAGGGAAATATGCGATCAAGAGTCAATATCCTACCACAACAACGCACCGGTTGGCCCGATACTATATAGTGTATGTTTTCGTTGAAAACCTCCTCTATCTCCTTCAGGTTGTACGAGGGGGGGAACACGGCCACGAGCAGATATTTGTCCCGCTTGATGCCATATCGTTGCTGAGCTTCTAACTGGCCTGGGCCAGCTTGACGTCCCGCAGGATGTTGTAGTCAGTGCCATTGACCATGCACGTTATTGTCACCCGGAAAAGGGTACGGGGGGAGAAATCCGTTAACCCCTCGTTGCTTTTATTAACCATCGAATGTTTGCTCCCCTTGCCTCCGTGTAGCTATCGTAGTTCGGATCTCAAATCCTTGCCAGCCTCGTCATGTAGCCCGCCGGCCGGGTGGGACTTCTTGAAAGCCGTACACGTAGTTTACCATAAAGAGGTCCCGGTACTTGATGTCGATGTTGATGTTCGACTGCTGGATCATGAACTCGGCGTAGGTCAGGTCGTCCAGCCGGCGGGCCGAGGTCGCCGGCACGTCGTGCCGGTAGTCGCCTACGTTGGTGAACGTTGGGAGCATCACTGTGCTCGAACGATTGTTAAAAGACGGGAATGAATTGCTGATCGTGCATCAAGCACAAAGCTGCTCGTAACACACGGAATGTTCCGTGCATAACCACTCACTGTCACAACACATAATTTCACAAAAAATCTCAATGTTTTTCAACTCACACTCTATCGTAAAGAAAACATGCGTTGCGCTTCGATGTTTCGATGTTCGATGCGGTTAATATCCTGATAAAATCATAAACGCACGGAAGATTGAGAGAGTAAAACATAAACAAACTTACCGCGATCGGCAAACTCGCTCATCACCATCCGGCTTGGCCCTGGGCAAACATCGGGATGCTCTCTATACTGCTGATTTCATTCCGCTTGCTCTTAAATGCGCTGTATGTATATTTTCTCGGTTTTCCTGTTTATATGAACGAGAATACATTTTGATTTAACAATATACGCGTAGAGCAGGCCAAAAGAAGCACTGCCTCAAAATGAAATTCTAACACCAATGACAGCACAAAACAGAGGCGCAGCCATCTTTGATATAGAGGCAAGAAGAAAACACTGATCCGCCCGTGTCTGTACACGGCAACACGAAATTTCGCACCCATACATTGAAACAAAGATGGATTTTAGACCAAATTTTCAAAAAGAAATGTCAAATTTTTCAGCTGGGATAGTTTCAAGTAAACGCATGCGTATGCCTATTAATGCAAAAGTCTACGTTTCGTGGATACAAGTTTAAAGCAAGACGCCAAAGGCAGTCTGTCAAACCCAAGGAGAACCCGTGCTGCATTTCCTACCAAAGGTGTACACGTCTACCAAAAAAACACCTTGCCAAGTGTTTTTTTGGTAGGCATGTACACCTCTTAACCTACCAAAGGTGTATTTTTGGTAGGCTTTGGTGACATGTACACCTCATAACCTACCAAAGGTGTTTTTTTGGTAGTCATGTACACCTCATAACCAACCAAAGGTGTTTTTTTGGTAGGCATGTACACCTTATAATCTACCAAAGGTGTTTTTTTGGTAGGCATGTACACCTTCTAACCTACCAAAGTTCTTATTTTTGGTAGGCATTGGTGTTTTGAAAAGAACTAGCTGTCAAACCTGTTGTTTGCTTACTTTGGAGGTGCACGTCTGGCCATCTAGCAGGCAGTCATGTTTTGTTTGCTCTTGTTCTAGCCGTGCAAAGTACAAAGAATCGTATAACTAGAATAAAACGCAGTGGCACGTTATATTACCATTGAATAAAGAGTGTTCGTAGTGCATAGAAAGTAAAGTGCCAATACAAGGTGGGTTAATTGTGAATAAAAACACATTTTATCCGAACTACAGCGAGAATTGTCTTTCGCCGAGACAGATACGCCATTTTGCTTTTGCTGCAGTCGAACTCTTTTCTGGCCGAGGGACAGTTGTGCAGTTCAGGTTTTTTTCGTCGCAAATAGTTGACTATTAGTTTACAAACTGTTCCCTTGAAAGGGAATAGAGTGAATTGAACTGATCCCATGGTGGAACGTTTCTTTTTCTTTGATTTTCGAACGAAGTAGTTCACAAAAGCATCCCGTTTGCGGACGACACAAACGGTGTTACGAAGGGCTTGTACGAGAAGGCAGCGCTGGTGCATTGCGCTCGTCAGGGCGCTGTTCGTGATGCCGCCCGTCCTGCTGCTGACGAACCGGCCAACAATCAAGATCAGGACGCGTGCGTGTTACTGGAGGAGAATCCGAATGTTCTGTACTTTATTCTGTATTTTATTCACTCTTTGTTATTTGTATTTTTAGTATGACTGCTCACGATGAGGGTTCAGCACAGAATGACCTGTCTATCTCGACGAGCTGTCAAACGGCCGTGCTGCCAGGCGGTCCGGCGTGTGCTGTCAGTCAGTCCGTGCTGCCAGCTAGGCCTGCGCTCACATTGCTGCCGTTACATATATGCGTTTCCTCCCCCTCATGATGAAACTGGATGTGCCTACTTTATGTGGGTGAAAATCTGAGTGGAGCTCGTCGAAATCTTGTTGAACGTCGTGGTGGATGTGACGGATGTTCCTGTTGTTGTGGACTGCTGCTGGGTGTATTAAATGAATCTTCCGATGCGGTGTCTTCCCTTAACGCAGCTTCGGATGAGGTGTCGAGTCGTGGCGATGAAGTTGGGCTATTGGTATTTTCCGGAGCGTCGCCTATTTGTACGTCTTTCGGCATATCCGCTGTTATCGTCAATGCAGGAGGGTTGACGCTAGATGAGGTACATACGAGCTCATTGCTGTGGTTGTTTTTGTTGTCTGGAACATAGTAGCGTATCTGGTCGATGTGTCGCTTCAAATGCTTTCCCTTGTACTCTATTTTGTAGTGCAGATCTCCTATACGTTCAAGTATCGCGCCACGAATCCATTTATCCATTTTGGCATTTCCCGATAGCGTGTAAACTGTTTGTCCTGGTACGAACGTCCGGAAAGACGGTTGAAATGCTGATTGTTGTTTCTCCATAATGTTTGTTCTGGTATCTTGCGGTCTGACTAGGTCTATCTGTGTCCGTATGTTACGACCCAAGAACAATTTGGCCGGCGATTCTCCCGTTTCACTATGCTGAATTTTTCGAAACTGTTGTAGGAATATGTTTAGGTTGCTTTGTAAATTCTCATTTGATGTTCCCATCGCCTTTAGGCCATTTTTTACCGTTTGAACATAGCGTTCGGCTTGACCGTTGGTTGCCGGCTGGTATGGTGCTGATAGTTTATGGTACTTCACACTCCTTCACTGCAGGAAATCTTTAAATTCGGTTGCTGTGAATTGCGGACCGTTATCTGAGACTATTGTAACTGGTATCCCGTATGCAGGAAATAACTCGTCCAGGATTTTGATGGTTGATGTTGTGGTCGTAGATGATGTGGGCTTCACTTCCATCCATTTACTATATGCGTCTACGATGATTAGCAGCATTGACCCAGCTACAGGACCAGCGTAATCAATATGGATGCGCTCCCACGGGGCACTTGGGTATGCCCAATGATGACTATTGTATTTAGGGGGCGTTGGTCCGTGCCGTGCGCATTCCGTACATGATTTGGCTAAGTTTTTTCGATGTCTGAGTCTATTCCTCGCCAATAGACGTAAGACCGAGCCAAACCTTTCATTCTCACGATTCCAAAATGTGCAACGTGTAGGTCGTTAAGGATCGCTTTTTGTAGACTTTCGGGGATAACCACGCGGTGTTCAAAAAGTAGACATCCTGCTACTATTGTGTACTTTGATTCAGGGGCTTTGTAGCCTGCTCGTGCAAGGTCATTTCCCAGTTCGAGATGTTGTAAAATCTTGCCGAGGTGAGAGTCTTTTCTTGTTTCCCTTGCTATTACGTTAGCCCGCACTGGCAGTTGTTGTATTTGAAGGTATGCCAGTTGTTCGAGATCATCGTCAATATCGCTCTTGTTGGAAATATGGTTACAGTTGGATTGCGTTGCTTTGGTAGGAATTCGGGAGCAGTAGTCAGCGTTGTTGTGTAGTTGTGTAGGTTTGTAGATGATTTCGAAGTTAAAATGCGCGAGATAGTCAGCGTAATTTGCCATTCCACTGATGCACAGTGTGGGGAGTGACTTTTCTGGATGAAATATTTGTGTGAGTGGTTTATGGTCAGTTACCAAGGTGAATCTGCATGCGTATAGGTAATGAAAAAACTTCTTTACAGCCCAAACGATGGCGAGGGCCTATTTATCGATTTGAGGGTACTGTTGTTCCGTTTTGGACATGATGCAGCTGGCGTAGGCTATAGGTCTCTCGGTTCCATTTGCCAATCTATGAGATAGTACGGCTCCCAGTCCCACTTTGCTTGCATCTGTAGCTAAAATGACTCGTAGCGTCGGGTCGTACGGCATCAAGACTTGCGATGATATGAGTGTGTTTTTTAAATCCTGGTAAGCTTTGTCGGCGTCTGAGTTCCATTCAAACGTTTCAGCAGTCAATAAGTTGCGTAGGCTGTGTGCTCTAGTGGAGAGGTCTGGAATGAAAGAATTGTAGTAAGTGGCTTTGCCCAGAAAACGTTGCAACTCCTCTGGTGTTCTCGGTCGGGGTGCGTCGCGAATTGCCTCAATGTGTTTATCTGATTTATGAAGTCCATACTGGTCGATTCGATGGCCCAGACACTCTAAGGATGATACTGCGAAAACGCATTTTGAACGGTTGAGTCGGAGACCGTTTTTATTAAGCCTGTCTAATGTAGCTCTCAGGGCTTCAATTAGGTTTTCAAAATTATTTGCCGCAACAATTATATCGTCAAAGGAATTTACAACGTTGCCTTGGAGAACACTTTCCATCCGTCTTTGCCAAATTGCGGGAATATTAGCAGCACCGTACACTGCCCTTGTGGGTCTAATTAGGCCATGTGTGACGGTGTTCAGGGTGAGAACATGTTTAAATTCGTCGTCGATTGGTAGATGTGTGTATGCATCTGTAATGTCCAGATGGCAAAACAGAGTAGCTCCCTTCAGTTTTCGAAATATCTCTTCTACTTTTGGAATCGGGTGTTCATCTATGATCATCCGTGGGTTTACTGTTGGTTTGTAATTACCCGTGATCCTGATATTCCCATTCTTTTTGACAACAACATGTGTCGGAGAAGCCCATTCCGAATAATCAACCTTTTCATAAAAAATGCGATTTTTTTTTCAATTTCTGCGGCATAACGATCCCGGAAAGACAATGGGACATCTCTTGCTTTGAAATAAATCGGGGAAGCGCCAGGTTTTAAATGTACTTTCGCCGGTGGGCCTAATAATTTCCCCGTGACGTCACTGAATGTGTTTCGAAAGGTCGCTAACAGATTTTGTAGTTCCGTTTGTTGGCTAGGAGTCATGGAGTCGGTAGAGGATACCGAGTGGATCATATTGACAGGGGTAAACATCCGATTTATGTCAATTTCGTTGATGAAGTGCGGAATCCATTCCCTACCGAAGAGCGGGTCGGATGCTCCAGACACCACATATATGTTTAATCTCCGTTGTGTAGATCCGACGGATACGTTAACTGGCAACCGCCCCAAACAAGTTATGTGGTGCCCAGTGTAACTAGCAAATTTTCTGTTCGCTGCTCGTAGTGTAAAATTCGGTTGAATTTGCCTGAGCGTAGATTCTGATACTATTCCACACGGGGCTCCGGTATCGAGTTCCATTTTTAAAGGTTTTCCGTTGATGGTAACGTCAATGATTTTCTTTTGTATTATGTTACGATCACATACCTGATTCAATGTTTGTACGGTGTCGATTTCAGTTACTGGTTCTTCTGTTGCTGTCACTTGACTGGTAGTGGTGTTATGGAAATTTCTCCGATCTGACCGGCATACTCTAGCAATATGTCCCATTTTATTACACTTGTTGCATTTGGCTTCTCTGAATTGGCACTGATTACGCATATGAGCTCCTCCACAACCATTGCACAAACCAAGCGTTCCGTATACTGGCTCCCGTTCTGAGAAACCTGGTTGTTGCCTATATTGGTTGGGTGGGTAGGTGTTCTTCCTTGTTTTAGGTTTTTCGAATCCCAGTTTATTGAATTTTTCCTCACTCATGTTTTCTATTGGTGCCCCAACGTTTATTTCTTTCGTTGTATTCTGCGATGCTTCCAATGTGAGTGCTGTGTCATACGCCTCCTTGAAAGTTTTTGGGTCTTTTGCGATGATATTATCACAGAAATGCCGTGCCTCCAATCCATGTAAGAATTGCTCGACGAGCATGCGGTCTAAGAATTCGCCGTATTCGCAGTACGCGGCACTCTGCTTTAGACGCAGTGCATACTGCGCAATCGACTCATTTCTGTTCTGAATGGTTTGTCGGAATTTTATACTTTCCACGAATTTATTTCTGGTGCGATCGAAGTGGTTGCTCAGAGTTGCGCGTAGGTCGGCGAATGAAACTTCAGCCGGGTCCCCGGGGCTTACTAGGAATCTCAGAGCATTGTTCAGCTCAGCCCCCATGTAGACGCGCGCGTATTCTCCATGCTGCTCTGACGGTATTTTGCTCAAATTAAGCGCCCATTGAAATCGGTCAAAATATTCGGATACAGGTGTACCATCCGCCGACCGATATTCGTTAACAGCAAATGGGGGAATTCTTGGTGCTGAATTCTGATGTTTTTTCTCTTGCTCGTTCGAAACCTCAGCGACAATTTGCTGGGTTAGATTTCCAATCGATTTCTTCAGAGCTTCGGCAATCATTGTAGATAATGACGTCATTAATTCTTCAGAAGCTATTGTGATTCTCGTGGTTTCTCAGGGCAATTCTGAGATTTGCGGAACTAGGTCGTATTCACTTAGGATGAATCCCACTTCTGACACCAATTGTTCTGTACTTTATTCTGTATTTTATTCACTCTTTGTTATTTGTATTTTTAGTATGACTGCTCACGATGAGGGTTCAGCACAGAATGACCTGTCTATCTCGACGAGCTGTCAAACGGCCGTGCTGCCAGGCTGTCCGGCGTGTGCTGTCAGTCAGTCCGTGCTGCCAGCTAGGCCTGCGCTCACATTGCTGCCGTTACATATATGACACCGAATACCTACAAACAAATTATGATTATCATTTTACACTTGCAGGACCCTCAACGTAAAGCAGAAGAGGCTCAAGAGTTGCAACAGTAACTGTTGTGTGCGATCCACGTTCCGGCCAAGCGAAGGATTTGGCCCTCTTGGTTCGTGGAGCCGTCGCACAACGTGCTTTCCGCAAAGGTGGGTGTCTGCCCCGAAATTGCTCCTACCTCTTGTTCCTATTACCTTCCCGCTAGTTGCCCGTCGCTTTCGGGGGCCTATGCTGCAGAAGGGGGAACGCAACGATATTCGCTTTCGGATGGGGGGCAGATCAACCCTGCTGAGTAAATCCTGAAATCAAAGGGTTAGTGAACGACGCACTGTTCCTGCTGAGATTTAGAATGATACTGATTTATTCAAGTTACTTGAGCACCTTATATACTAGCTTAAACGCGGAAACTAGGAATTACTGCTTACATTTCACCATGGACGTTTCTCGGGTTTACATACTTTCTACTCGAGAACGTTTCTTAAAACATAACCATTTCACCAACTTGCCGTTGGATCCACTTACTTTCGCGCTGCAATGTTACGTAACCTTTCCGGAGCCAATGTTATCGCGCTAGGCCGTCCAATGTTATTGAAAACAAGCGTTTACGCTGGTCAAGCAACCATGCCCTCGGTTCTCGGCGCATCGCTGTGACATTGAGCGTTCTACGCTGAGTCAGGCTACTTTACCGTTGGTCCACCAGGTGACCTAGTTTCAGCCGAGCGTTGCTCACGCAACAGTAACTACAAGCTGTTCGTGAAGACACGCCGGAAACTGCTGAATTCTCAGATGAAGCAGTACAACTGGGAGCAGACCGAGAATCCATTCCCGGATTTCATAACTTCCTGTACGTACTGGCTGGGAACATCCCAAGGAGAAATTTTGGTATTATGCAGGTGTATAAAGAATTCTCTTCAGAACTGTCCGCTCTTCTTTTCAGAATTCTGTTTACACCTTATTTTGCAGCAAATTTCCTTAGCAATCTAGGTGTAAAGAGAATTCTGAAAAGAATTGTATAAAGAATTCTGTTCACACTTGCAGAACACCTCAAAAAAGAACTCTTTTGACAGAGGGACTGTGCGTTTATAACACATAGTTTCTGACTATACGTGGCAAAAAACGTATATCTATTCGCAGTAGTTTTATATGAGCTTGTTTCAGGATATCTTTTCTTTCCAAGGTAATTATTTTCATGCAGGAAAATATTTTTGTTTGATTTATTATTTTAATTTATAGATAATCATAATACATATATACATCCAGTGATGTTTGCGTCCAATGAGATTTGCTTGCGCAGCAGGTACCTGCAGCAGGTAACATCCAGAAATCGTCCGGGAGCACCCTTGGTTCGTTCTGTCAAACAGGATAGATGTACTGAGGACATGGCTCGTGGCAGGCTCTTTCGATGTACGGGCAGCACCACTCCGTCTTGGCCGGCAAAAACAGCCAGAACTTTCTTTGTCGGGGCACTGAAATGTGTGAAAAGCGCGGATAAATCATCATCAGTAATAACTCTGTGCTGTGGGTTCTTACACACTTACTTACTGTCTGGCGCGCTGGCTGAATCCTTTTAATGTATCCGTGGTATTCTTTGGCGTCATGTTCGATAACTCGCTCTTGTTGCCGTCGTAGATGAGGAATATGAGTTGTGTGCGGGATTGCATGCAATTTTGCACTCGTCGGCTACCTCACCCGCGAAAAGACCTTCTATGGCGATTTGCCATCGAGTCGTTTCAGCATAGCGCATTTTCAGGTGGGTTTCTACAGACCCTTAGGTTAGAGCAACCCATTCGCGAAGTCCTCGGGCAGTGGCTCGGCCGATAAGGGTTTGTGATTCGTCGGTGAAGTTCTACCAACACTGCCTCGCTTTGCTGAAACATCGTCCAGGGTTTGATTGACTGGACTCTTGCTCAGAGGTTTCTCTGTTTTCCGCCTCATTAAGCCCCCGCAGCGCTACTTCAATCTTACAGGATGCCGGAGCCTCATCACCCGACTCATGCCGCTCGGTGGGAAGCGAGTAATTCGGGCTTCAGCATCAACGCACTGCTCGAGAGATCGACCAGAAGGAGCTGTTAAATTTCGGCTTCACCAGAGGTTGCACGGGGCGTGGGCAGCCGCTTCCTTCTCTACCTCCGCAGCCTTTGTATTTTCACATGGCGATTTCTCATCCTCCTCCCTCAGTGGTTTCTCGGTTGTCTGACTGTTGAACGTTGCCTCCCCTCACTGCCGTCGATTTTAAGTAGTGCAAGGAAACGTTGAGGAAGAAAAATAAGGAAGCGTGTAATTAAATACCGTGTCAAGAAGGGCAAGCAATATAAACAAAAAAGTCAAGGGTCGCTCTGATAATAATAACCATCGCGATTTGAGCGTATGGTAATGTTGCAAACACACGAAGCATATGTGGAGCGCAGAAAGTAATGTAAACGATTATCCGATCCCACAGGACCGGCAGGACGATCTGGCGAAACATATTGATATGGAAATAAGAGGGATAAGGACGAACGCGTTAACATTGACCTGATCCCACGAAGAGACGATTGTAGGAAACGTGCTTGAACACGTGGTCCTAAACAAACGATCTTCTATGTCATTCGCTCTAGTTAGAAGATAGAAAAACTTTAACAAATTGACACTTATTAATTGAAGGTCATAAAGAACAGCACTCTGTTATCCATTAGATCCATCGGAGAACGGTTATGATGCTCTGCTGATCCACTACGTCCGATCCGAAACATTTAAGGTTTCTCTTTCAGCTCTCTTTTTGGCGGAAACGAAGTTTGATCGTACCATTACTCTTCATCCGGAGATTTGTTTGTGGAGAAACAAATCAGAAATCTTCGATACACGTTGGAATCCTGGTTATACAGTTCACTTCGGGGATCGGTCAATGCACGCGGAGCAAACCCCGCTCCGAGCTCGAAGAATAATTAGCACGAGACTGAAAGTGTAACCGTGAAATAAAGGTATCCTCGTTATCGCGAGTAGCACCGCGTTCCGTGTACCCTCACACTCACGGGAACGCATCTGTAATTAACAACCGCAACGACCCGTGTGTTGCGGCGTATTTTCCTCACCGGAGATCGGTCCGTACTGTTGTGCCACTTGTACAGCTCCTGCCAATAATGCCTGCTGATCGTTGATAACGTCTTGGTGTAGTTTATCGCCGACATCCTGGGGCGTGTGTTGGGCCTCATACAAAAAGGGAAAACCTCGGCGCGGGAATGGCGTGCGTCCTGCCGAAATTTGTGGAAGTCGCGTCGACCAGGAAAATTGAAATCACTGAAATCACCGCGGCCTCAACGTCTGCTGCACCACCGTCCGGGATTATTCTACGCGTCACGGCCGGCCATGGGCGCGCCGGGCTACTGCTTTGACTGCTCAACGTTGAAGGCCGGTCGCTTGCACTGAGCGGGATGATCGACGCCTACTTTTCGACTTTTCAGCTTTTCGACCAACGTTGTGTTGACTTTTTTTTTTTATTCCAAAGCTTGCTGTTCCACCGGCTTCAGAAGTATGCTTTGACCGATCGGGAGAATCTTTCCCCGTTCGAGTGTTCACTCTTGTATTTGCAACACCATGGCCAGCGCAGAAAACCAAAACTGTGAAAAACGAGGATAATCATCATTTATAATATCGCTCTACACATTGCCGGGTTCTTACATGTAATGAATTGGGCGAGTATGTCCTGTAAAATTCAAATTTCAATTCAAGTTTGAATAACGCAGTTTATCAACGGCTATAAAGAGAGGAAAAGAGATGAAAAAGACGACAAAATAATCTCATTCTATTGGAACAACGTGGGAACGATCAAGATCGTCCGCATGTACGCAGCGCAGGGAAACGTTGGTATTTTAAACATCCCAATCCTATCTCCGTCCGCCGGTAATGACAATTAGAAGTTCGATACACATCATATCTGCGTGTTACAAAACATTTTCCCTTTGGAGATCGGTCAATGCATGCGTTGCAAGCCCCGCACCACACTGGAAAAGTTAGTAACACGGAATCGAGGGTGTTGCCGCTGTTAGGTTGTCCGCGTTAGCGCTAAAACGCCGTTCCCGTGTATCTTCGCACGTGGAAACGATCCGTATTTAACATTACAAAATCTGCTCCTACCTTTCTACATCCCGTCTTGGCACGTTTTGAAAATCCGAATACACACCATAGATCATCCTTGAAAAATGTTGCACAAATCACCAAATTACCTCCTACTGAACTGGGGAAAGAACGCGGGCGAATGGAGTTGCAGTACCACCCGGAACATTCTACAGGAAAAAAAATTCGTTGATATTAAAGTGACGTTGGAACCGCTTACCCAATCCCTTACTCATGAATCGTTTTCGAGCAGAAGTTGATGTAGTATTTCAGCCGCGCTTCCGGCCCAGCAGAGAGGTCATGTTCCCAGCCAGTACGTACAGGAAGTTATGAAATCCGGGAATGGATTCTCCGTCTGCTCCCAGTTGTTCTGCTTCATCTGAGAATTCAGCAGTTTCCGGTGTGTCTTCACGAACAGCTTGTAGCTACTGTTGCAACTCTTGAGCCTCTTCTGCTTTACGTTGAGGGTCCTGCAAGTGTAAAATGATAATCATAATTTGTTTGTAGGTATTCGGATTCTCCTCCAGTAACACGCACGCGTCCTGATCTTGATTGTTGGCCGGTTCGTCAGCAGCAGGACGGGCGGCATCACGAGCAGCGCCCTGACGAGCGCAATGCACCAGCGCTGCCTTCTCGTACAAGCCCTTCGTAACACCGTTTGTGTCGTCCGCAAACGGAATGCTTTTGTGAACTGCTTCGGTCGAAAATCAAAGAAAAAGAAACGTTCCACCATGGGATCAATTCAATTCACTCTATTCCCTTTCAAGGGAACAGTTTGTAAACGAATAGTCAACTATTTGCGACGAAAAAAACCTGAACTGCACAACTGTCCCTCGGCCAGAAAAGAGTTCGACTGCAGCAAAAGCAAAATGGCGTATCTGTCTCGGCGAAAGACAATTCTCGCTGTAGTTCGGATAAAATGTGTTTTTATTCACAATTAACCCACCTTGTATTGGCACTTTACTTTCTATGCACTACGAACACTCTTTATTCAATGGTAATATAACGTGCCACTGCGTTTTATTCTAGTTATATGATTCTTTGTACTTTACACGGCTAGAACAAGAGCAAACAAAACATGACTGCATGCTAGATGGCCAGACGTGCACCTCCACAGTAAGCAAACAACAGGTTTGACAGCTAGTTCTTTTCAAAACACCAATGCCTACCAAAAATAAGAACTTTGGTAGGTTGTAAGGTGTACATGCCTACCAAAAAAACACCTTTGGTAGATTATAAGGTGTACATGCCTACCAAAAAAACACTTTTGGTTGGTTATGAGGTGTACATGACTACCAAAAAAACACTTGGCAAGGTGTTTTTTTGGTAGACGTGTACACCTTTGGTAGGAAATGCAGCACGGGTTCTCCTTGGGATGACCTCTCGGCTGGCCCGGAAGCGTGGCTGAAATATTACATCAACTTCTGCTCGGAAACTATTCATGGGTAAGGGGTTGGGTAAGCGGTTCCAACGTCACTTTAATATCAATGTAAACTCCTATAATTAAATACCTTGATTTTGTATACACCCCTAGCTTAAGCACCTTATGTAAATAATACCTTAGGCCTAAGTATCTTGAATTATGGCATCTGTCAGAATAAACCACGAGTCGGATTTCTTCTGCAACCGACCTCCGACTAGAACGGACGTCTCTTCGGTTTTCTTTATTCTATCTTCGGCCTTCTGTGTTTCGTTCCGTGTTTGCGCATTACCGCCGCATTTCGGTCTGTTTTCGGCGGTCTTACAACTTCAGAAGTGGGATTACCCAACAAACAATGGCAACAAAAAGTGAAATGCTTAGTGCTCTCAACGAAGCCCAAGTGCCCGTCCCCTCCTCGGCAACCCTAGCTCAGATCCGGCAACTGTATGACGACGCTGTGCATGCGGGTGAGGTTATGTCGGCGCGAAAACCACGTGCCAACCGCGTGGTGTTGAATGATGCTCCGCTCGAAGATTCGGTCATGCCGACCGCCGCTCCTCATGGCGAGGAGCTGGGTGTTCTTGAAGGAAAGCTCGCCTTATTGGAGGTTAGACAACGCATTGCGCAATTGGAAGCCAATAAAGACGACCCGACACCTCCGCAGTCCCTTCCCGAGACCGTTCAAACCAGCCTAGAAAATTTAGTGGGAAAATTCAGCGGCGACGACGATGAGGACATCGACAAGTGGTTTGCCCGCCTCGAAAGGGCCTTTGTGTTGTATCGCGCCGGAGAAGACACCAAATGCTTCAGTGCGGTTCGTCTACTAACTGGAACCGCCGCATTGGTCGTTCGATCCGCCGATGTGCTTGCTTATGCTGAATTAAAACTTCTGCTATTGGATACCTTCCGGAAAGTGACGTCGCTGGAAGCTGTTTACAAAAAGTTACGTGGCCGCCGCCTGCAACCCCGCGAACCCATCATCAAATATGTTGTTGAAATGCAAAACATCGCCGGCACACATATTGGTGAGGAGGAGCTGGTCGGCATCATCATCGATGGCCTCAACGACCCTGTGAACACATCCGCGATGCGTTATGTGACTACCACCCTTGCTGACCTGCGCGTGTACTTGAGGAAATACGAGGCGATGATTGCCTCTCGCCCGACCTTGGTTACTACCCCCCGGACGACGGCCCCCGCTGCTAGGACACCTTCGGTCCCAACTCTAAAACCCTCTTCGGCCCCTCGGACAAAGGAAGTGAAGGCGGAACCCAGATGCTATAATTGTTCCCAGTATGGCCACTACCAGAGCTCCTGCCCGCAACCCCTTCGGCCCCGTGGAGCATGCTTCAAGTGTTATCAGCCGGGGCATACTCATCGCGAGTGTCCCAACCGAGCTACGGTGGTTGCTGCCCACTCTTCGGTTACTGACCCAGCGGATAACAGCGCTCTGTATAGTGAGCAAGAGATGGTACGTGTTAGATTTAAAATTAATGATAATTGGTCTGAATTGACAGAGACCCGATCTCTACTCGACACAGGAAGTCCAGTGAGTTTTCTCGCTGACTACCTGGCGCCCCCTGGTCATGTCGGTGCCCCCGCTCCATCGGGATACAAGGGATTAGGAGATGCTAAACTAACGACCCGCGGACAGGTTGAATGCCAGGTAGAGCTACGCAGTAACATCGCGTTACATAACTTTATTATTCTTCCGGGTAATGATATGCCGTGGCCAATAATTATGGGGCGTGACTTACTTCGTAAGTTTAGCATTCATCTTATCTATCAGCCTAACCTTTCTTCTTCGGCACTACCTTCTGAAAAACTCTTACGGCCTGACCAACTATCTATTGTATCCATTGCGGACCCTTTTGAACACATTTGTGCGCTAGAACTATTCAATGATTCAGATAAGCTAGACACTGGAGTCGAACTTTCTGATGAAGAACTTATGTCTATTAATACTGCGTTTGATCAATGCTATACTAACTATTCCTCGGAAAATATCAGCCAGGCACCCCACGTCATGAAACTAAATCTCATTCATGACACTCCAATCTATGCGAAACCAAGGCGTCTCTCTTATGGAGAGCGAGGTCAGGTGCGGGATATTATAAAGCAGTTACTTAAGGAAAACATTATCCGACCCAGTAATTCACCTTATGCTTCACCCCTCGTACTTGTTAAAAAGAAGAGTGGAGAAGTGCGCATGTGTGTCGATTATCGGCCTTTAAATAAGATCACCGTCAGGGATAACTTTCCTCTTCCGTTAATCGAAACGTGCTTAGAACACCTTAGCAACAGGCGTCTCTTCACTCTTTTAGATTTGAAAAGCGGATTTCATCAGGTTAGGATGCATGATAATTCTATTAAATATACTTCGTTTGTGACCCCCGATGGCCAGTACGAATATGTGAAAATGCCCTTCGGTCTTAAGAACGCCCCTTCGGAATTTCAAAGGTTCATTAACTCTATCTTACGCGAATTTATCGAGGCTGAACGATTGGTTGTCTACCTCGATGATATAATTATTGCTTCTTCCGATTTTACTTCTCATTTGGAAACTTTGCGTGCGGTGCTGGAGAGGATAAAACAGTTTGGTTTGGAGCTCCGTATTAGCAAGTGCAAATTTGCTCACACCCGTCTTGATTACCTCGGATACGAGGCTAGTGCATCCGGTATACGACCAAGCAATAGACACATAGAATCCATTCAAAACTACCCTATGCCCAAGAATGTAAAACAACTTAGGAGATGCTTAGGCCTCTTTTCATACTTCCGTAGATTCGTCCCTTCATTTTCTTGTATTGCAAAACCACTTACCAATCTTCTGTGTCAAGATGTTCCTTTCATCTTTGACTCCGACTGTGTCGAAGCTTTTCAGACCCTCCGCCGGAAGTTAATTGAATCTCCTGTTTTGGCCATTTTCAACCCGAATGCCGAAACAGAGCTGCATTGTGATGCTAGCTCTTTCGGCTTTGGCGCTGTGCTTATGCAGAAGCAAAAAGACAACAAACTCCACCCTGTTGCCTATTTTTCAAAAACTACCTCCAAAGACGAATCGAAACTACACAGTTACGAACTGGAAACCCTTTCTGTTATTTATGCTTTGAAAAGGTTTCACACTTATGTTCATGGGCTCCCTCTGACTATCGTCACTGATTGTAACTCCCTTGTTTCCACACTCAAAAATCGTAACAGTTCCGCGAAAATTGCGCGTTGGTCCCTATTTCTCGAAGACTATAATTACACTATTCAGCATCGCTCTGGTGCCTCCATGGGACACGTGGACGCATTGAGTCGGACCGTTGCCATCGGAGCCATCAGCGATTTGGATATTGACTTTCAGCTTCAAATAGCCCAATCTCGCGACCCTTTGATTGTGGATCTTAAGTCTCAGTTAGCATCCGGTGAGGTGGCTGACTACCTTTTGCAGGACGGACTTGTGTTCCGTCAGTCGCCCTCCCAAGAACTTCAGTTTTATGTCCCTTCCGAAATGGAATCTAATGTCATCAGGCTTGTGCATGAGAAGATAGGGCATCTTGCAGTAGACAAAACTTGTAGTAAGATCAGTAACCATTACTGGTTTCCTTCCATGAAGAAGAAGGTGGAAACTTTCATAAGGAACTGTCTAAAGTGCATTATCTACTCTGCTCCTGCTAGAACCAACAACAAAAACCTGCATAGCATCCCAAAGGCTCCTCTACCCTTCGATACTTTGCATATCGATCACTTCGGTCCCTTGCCACTTACGAAATCGGAAAAGAAATACATTCTAGTAGTTATTGATGCCTTTACCAAATTTGTGAAACTTTATGCCACTGGCTCCACTGGTACTAGGGAAGTATGTTCGGCCCTTCGGCAATACTTTTCATATTATAGCCGGCCACGACGGATCATTAGTGACCGTGGCACCTGTTTTACTTCCCGAGAATTTAAAAGGTTTTTGGAATCTTATGATATCACTCATGTCCTTAATGCCACTGCCTCGCCCCAGGCGAATGGTCAGGTCGAGAGGGTCAATCGCGTTCTTCGACCCATCTTAAGTAAACTTTCCAATTCCTCTGAGTTCGATGATTGGAATGCTCACCTTTCGTCCGCGGAACATGCACTTAACAACGTGGCACATGCTAGTACGGGGTTTCCTCCATCTGTCCTCCTCTTTGGCATTGAACAAGAGGACATCCCTTACACGGATGAGTTAACCGAGTATTTGAGTTCTTACCATCGGGCCAACGAGCGGGACTTAGCGCGTATACGGGACGAGGCCTCGGACAATATCATTAAGTCACAACTTGTAAACGAGGCGTATTTTCGGAAACATCATAAGTCTGCCCCCACTTATCAGATCGGTGATTATGTAGCCATACGGAATGTAGATAGTTCCCTCCCCAATAAGAAATTTGTAGCTAGATTTAAGGGACCTTACGTCGTGCATAAAATTTTACCGAACGACCGGTACGTCGTTAGAGATATCGAGGGCGCTACGATTACGCAGATACCCTACGATGGGGTTCTTGAGGCAAATAAGCTTAGAAAGTGGGCAGAATCGAATGTAACTGACCACACTGAGAATTCTAGTGATGAGGATTAACGCGACTAAAAATTGTAAACAAATTGAGGGCAATTTGAGGGTCAGGATAGCCGAGCTGTAAACTCCTATAATTAAATACCTTGATTTTGTATACACCCCTAGCTTAAGCACCTTATGTAAATAATACCTTAGGCCTAAGTATCTTGAATTATGGCATCTGTCAGAATAAACCACGAGTCGGATTTCTTCTGCAACCGACCTCCGACTAGAACGGACGTCTCTTCGGTTTTCTTTATTCTATCTTCGGCCTTCTGTGTTTCGTTCCGTGTTTGCGCATTACCGCCGCATTTCGGTCTGTTTTCGGCGGTCTTACATCAATGATTTTTTTTTCCTCTAGAATGTTCCGGGTTGTACTGCAACTCTATTCGCCCGTGTTCTTTCTCCAGTTCAGTAGGAGGTAAATTGGTGATTTGTGCAACATTTTTCAAGGATGGTGATCTATGGTGTGTATTCGGATTTTCAAAACGTGCCACAACGGGAGAACTACCTCTCTCCAATCTCTAGGAGATTGTTTAATGTAGAATACAGAATCGTTTCCGCGTGCGAAGATACACGGGAACGGCGTTTTAGCGCTAACGCGGACAACCTAACAGCGGCAACACCCTCGATTCCGTGTTACTAACTTTTCCAGTGTGGTGCGGGGCTTGCAACGCATGCATTGACCGATCTCCAATGGGAAAATGTTTTGTAACACGCAGATATGATGTGTATCGAACTTCTAATTGTCATTACCGGCGGACGGAGATAGGATTGGGATGTTTAAAATACCAACGTTTCCCTGCGCTGCGTACATGCGGACGATCTTGATCGTTCCCACGTTGTTCCAATAGAATGAGATTATTTTGTCGTCTTTTTCATCTCTTTTCCTCTCTTTATAGCCGTTGATAAACTGCGTTATTCAAACTTGAATTGAAATTTGAATTTTACAGGACATACTCGCCCAGTTCATTACATGTAAGAACCCGGCAATGTGTAGAGCGATATTATAAATGATGATTATCCTCGTTTTTCACAGTTTTGGTTTTCTGCGCTGGCCATGGTGTTGCAAATACAAGAGTGAACACTCGAACGGGCAAAGATCCCGATCGGTCAAAGCATACTTCGGAAGCCGGTGGAACAGCAAGCTTTGGAATAAAAAAAAAAAAAAATCAACACAACGTTGGTCGAAAAGCTGAAAAGTCGAAAAGTAGGCGTCGATCATCCCGCTCAGTGCAAGCGACCGGCCTTCAACGTTGAGCAGTCAAAGCAGTGGCCCGGCGCGCCCATGGCCGGCCGTGACGCGTAGAATAATCCCGGACGGTGGTGCAGCAGACGTTGAGGCCGCGGTGATTTCAGTGATTTCAATCTTCCTGGTCGACGCGACTTCCACAAATTTCGGCAGGACGCACGCCATTCCCGCGCCGAGGTTTTCCCTTTTTGTATGAGGCCCAACACACGCCCCAGGATGTCGGCGATAAACTACACCAAGACGTTATCAACGATCAGCAGGCATTATTGGCAGGAGCTGTACAAGTGGCACAACAGTACGGACCGATCTCCGGTGAGGAAAATACGCCGCAACACACGGGTCGTTGCGGTTGTTAATTACAGATGCGTTCCCGTGAGTGTGAGGGTACACGGAACGCGGTGCTACTCGCGATAACGAGGATACCTTTATTTCACGGTTACACTTTCAGTCTCGTGCTAATTATTCTTCGAGCTCGGAGCGGGGTTTGCTCCGCGTGCATTGACCGATCCCCGAAGTGAATTGTATAACCAGGATTCCAACGTGTATCGAAGATTTCTGATTTGTTTCTCAACAAACAAATCTCCGGATGAATAGTAATGGTACGATCAAACTTCGTTTCCGCCAAAAAGAGAGCTGAAAGAGAAACCTTAAATGTTTCGGATCGGACGTAGTGGATCAGCAGAGCATCATAACCGTTCTCCGATGGATCTAATGGATAACAGAGTACTGTTCTTTATGACCTTCAATTAATAAGTGTCAATTTGTAAAAGTTTTTCTATCTTCTAACTAGAGCGAATGACATAGAAGATCGTTTGTTTAGGACCACGTGTTCAAGCACGTTTCCTACAATCGTCTCTTCGTGAGATCAGGTCAATGTTAACGCGTTCGTCCTTATCCCGCTTATTTCCATATCAATATGTTTCGCCCGATCGTCCTGCCGGTCCTGTGGGATCGGATAATCGTTTACATTACTTTCTGCGCTCCACATATGCTTCGTGTGTTTGCAACATTACCATACGCTCAAATCGCGATGGTTATTATTATCAGAGCGACCCTTGCCTTTTTTGTTTATATTGCTTGCCCTTCTTGACACGGTATTTAATTACACGCTTCCTTATTTTTCTTTCTCAACGTTTCCTTGCACTACTTACATGCGGAGCGATCCTGGTCATACTCACATTTTGATTTCTTTGTCTTTTTTCATGATTTTTATTCCTGCTCTTTTCCTATATTCGTAGCCGTTGCGTTCGTTACAGTGGCCCTGCAGGAAAATCGACGGCAGTGAGGGGAGGCAACGTTCAACAGTCAGACAAGCGAGAAACCACTGACGGAGGAGGATGAGAAATCGCCATGTGAAAATACAAAGGCTGCGGAGGTAGAGAAGGAAGCGGCTGCCCACGCCCCTCTGGTGAAGCCGAAATTTAACAGCTCCTTCTGGTCGATCTCTCGAGCAGTGCGTTGATGCTGAAGCCCGAACTACTCGCTTCCCACCGAGCGGCATGAGTCGGGTGATGAGGCTCCGGAATCCTGTAAGATTGAAGTAGCGCTGCGGGGGCTCAATGAGGCGGGAAACAGAGAAACCCCTGAGCAAGAGTCCAGTCAATCAAACCCTGGACGATGTTTCAGCAAAGCGAGGCAGTGTTGGTAGAACTTCACCGACGAATCACAAACCCTGATCGGCCGAGCCACTGCCCGAGGACTTCGCGAATGGGTTGCTCTAACCTAAGGGTCTGTAGAACCCACCTGAAAATGAAGGTCTTTTCGCGGGTGAGGTAGCCGACGAGTGCAAAATTGCATGCAATCCCGCACACAACTCATATTCCTCATCTACGACGGCAACAAGAGCGAGTTGTCGAACATGACGCCAAAGAATACCACGGATACATTAAAAGGATTCAGCCAGCGCGCCAGACAGTAAGTAAGTGTGTAAGAACCCACAGCACAGAGTTATTACTGATGATGATTTTTCCGCGCTTTTCACACATTTCAGTGCCCCGACAAAGAAAGTTCTGGCTGTTTTTGCCGGCCAAGACGGAGTGGTGCTGCCCGTACATCGAAAGAGCCTGCCACGAGCCATGTCCTCAGTACATCTATCCTGTTTGACAGAACGAACCAAGGGTGCTCCCGGACGATTTCTGGATGTTACCTGCTGCAGGTACCTGCTGCGCAAGCAAATCTCATTGGACGCAAACATCACTGGATGTATATATGTATTATGATTATCTATAAATTAAAATAATAAATCAAACAAAAATATTTTCCTGCATCAAAATAATTACTTTGGAAAGAAAAGATACCCTGAAACAAGCTCATATAAAACTACTGCGAATAGATATAAGTCGAGACAATTGGGTCGTGTTTACGCGTTAGGATTAGGAGCTTTAGTGTTTAGAGCGAGTTATCTTGTTACCATCAGTCGTTGTTCTCGCTCTATAAGTAGCTCAGTTTTTTGTGCATCGTCATCGTTTTAGTTAGTATGTGTGATAGGGACACCGACGCGGGAAACCATTTTTTTGTTACTCTCTTCTTCGTCAGCTCTCGCGTCGGTTGGTCGCAAAGTCGTTCGTCTTCAATGTAAATTTAGATTATAATAAGTAAATTAAATTAAAAGTACACAACGTAGGGAAATTCTTCAACATAAAATTGGTGCCGTGACCAGGATGCTTATCAAGCTGTAATTTACGTGAAGAAATCTTTCGGACATTTTTCGTATCGCGTCCCAAGATCGAGGAAAGTGCAAGTGAAGGGACCAACGGATATTAAGCACGGAAGGTTAACTGCCGCGTTAAGCGTTCGACTGCGCAACGTCGAACCATCAGAGAGGATTTGGAACGCCAGTAACTTTTCCGTCCCAGTTTTTGTAGCAAAATCCGTGTTCGTGAATTGTGTCCGAATCAATCGACGCTGACGAGAAGGAGCCCTGGAAAGCTGAACGAAGACGCCATCGCAAAATTGCCATCGTGATCGGTTCGAGGATCGTTTGTCCGTTTATCGTTTCGCGCGTCTTTTCGTTCATCGTATCGTATGCAAATGGCAAATCGTCCGGGACTTATCTCAAGAAGAACGACGCTGGTGGAACAGGTCGAATCGGCAGAAGCATTTTGTGTTAATTTTAATGCTGAAAGGGATGCCATCCAAATCGAACTAAGAATCAGCCGTTTAGTGGAAACTGTTAAAGAATATGATCGCGTTCAGCAGAAGCTTATCGACTTGGCTGAAAATGCAGAAAGTGAGATGGCAGAACGAAAAAATCGTCGGGACTTTGAAGAGCGTCATTTTGTGTTGCAAGCGAAGCTCGGTGCGCTTCGAAAAGAGCAGACTTCTTCGAATGCCAATGGCTCAGCGCTCACAAACATACGGCTACCTACTATTCAACTTCCAGAGTTCTGTGGAGAGGAAATGGAGTGGTTAGCTTTTCGCGATACATACATGGCATTGATTCATGACAATAAGGAGTTGCCCGATATCCAAAAGTTTCACTACTTACGTGCATCTTTGAAAGGTGAAGCCGCTATGTTGATAGAATCGATACCTCTGGCTGCAACTAATTATGAAATGGCGTGGTTAGCCATTAAGGAGCGATATTCGAATGAATATTTGTTGAAAAAGCGCCACTTGCAGGCCATGTTTGAAATGAAGCAAGTGCGCGTGGAGGGAACGGCGTCTCTACACCAGCTTGTCGATGAATTCGACCGCCATCGAAAAATCGTGCATCAGCTTGGTGAAGCCACCGACTAGTGGAGCACTATATTGGAGTATTTGCTGTGCACCAAGCTTCCGGATGACACTTTGAAATTATGGGAAGACTATGCTTCTACGGTGGAGGATCACAAGTATGGCAATTTGATGGAATTTCTGCATCGACGCATGCGCATCTTGGAGTCAATCTCCATGAACCACGCAACCGAAGAAAAGCCCAGAGCAAAGGCAGCAACGGCGCATCTTGCTTCGTATCCATCGGTTATGGATGCCACTAAAAGGTGCATTCGGTGTGCTAGAAATCATCCGCTTAATGAGTGTAGCGTGTTCATGAATCTTTCGCCAATTGACAGACGTCAATTTGTCAGCGAAAAGAAATTGTGCTACAATTGTTTACGGATGGGGCATATTCTTAGCGGTTGCCGTAGCAAACATACTTGCAGACGTTGCAGGAGAAGGCACCATACGCTGCTTCACTTGGAAGAAACAAATAGCCCACCTGGCCCATCGAGCGGCATAGCAGTGAGCAGCGCGGTCGCAGAAGCTGGAAAGCGTCATCAAACGTTCTTGTTAACCGCAATAGTAAATGTCGTGGATAATTTTGGTATTGAGCATTCCGCCAGAGCTCTGATTGACAGTGGTTCGCAGCCCAAACTGATAAGTCAAAGGCTGGCCAAAATATTGCGCATCAAGGGCTCAAAAGCCAACATAAGCATTCAAGGTGTGAGTAAAGCATCTGAAACGGTACGTGAAAGTTTGAATGTTAAAATCCGCTCAAAACGAAGTGATTATCAATGTAGCATGAACTTCTTGGTGATATCCAAGTTTCCGGCAGAGCTACCAACTCAGTTCATTTTTACGGAAAGCTGGAAAACTCCACAGCATATCTTATTGGCCGATCCTGAATTCAACAAACCACAGCCAATCGATTTGGTACTAGGCATCGAGCACTATTTTACGTTCTTCACGGGAGCACCACTCATTCGTTTGGGACCCGATCTTCCACAGCTGGTAGAGAGCGTATTTGGATGGATGGTTGCGGGTTCTGCTCCTGTAGAGGCATCACGCGTGGAAACAACGTCCACCATCACCATTTGTTCATCGGTAGTATCACTGGAGGAGAGCATGGAGCGTTTCCGGAAAACCCGTAACCGCTTGAGGGGAATCATCACCGTGGTTGATAGCAGTGATATATTGCCTGAAGTGCTTACGACTGAGGAGCTGGCTGAGGCTGATGATTGTTTAGTTCGGTTGGCGCAGCAGGATGGATTCGCAGCGGAGATCAAGGATCTGAAAAATGGAAAGCAATTGAAAAAACAATCTTCGTTGAGGAGACTCACCCCGTTTCTAGACGGGAAGGGAATCATGCGCGTGGGTGGACGATTGAATCTCGCAAATCTTCCTTTCCAGTCAAAGCATCCAGCGCTGCTTCCCAGGGACCATCCGTTCCCCAGGCTGCTTGCCGAGCATCAGCATCAAATTCTGCTTCATGGTGGGGGACGACTGTTGCTGTCCAGCATAAGAGAACGGTACTGGCCGTTGCAAGGGCGGATGCTTGTAAAATCCGTCGTTAGGCGGTGCATGCGCGGTGCAGCTTTCGGTGCATGCGCTCACAGCCGGTTGCCGCTCAACAACAGATGGGTCAGTTGCCAGCCTGCAGAGTTACGCCTGGTCGTCCGTTTGCGGTGACAGGTATTGACTACGCCGGGCCAATCTACTTGAAGCCTGCGCACCGGCGAGCGGCGGCTCTGAAGGCATACATATGCGTCTTTGTTTGTTTTGCAACCAAGGCGGTGCACCTTGAGCTGGTTGGTGATCTATCGACGCAAGGATTTATCGCCGCTTTGCGCCGGTTCACGTGCAGAAGAGGAGTGCCCGAACACCTGCACTCTGATAACGGAAAGAATTTCGAAGGTGCTAAGAACGAGCTGCTGGAGCTGTTCGGGCGCTTCGAAAGCGAGCAGGAGCAAAGCCGGATCTCGACAGCCTGTGCCGAGCAAGGCATTACTTGGCATATGATTCCGCCCCGGGCGCCGCACTTTGGAGGTTTGTGGGAGGCTGCCGTCAAAACCGCGAAGCGTCATCTGTTCCGGCAACTTGGAAGCGCAAGGTTATCGTATGAAGGCTACATAACGGTTTTGGATCAGATCGAGGCAGCAATGAACTCCCGTCCATTGCTTCCTGTGTCGGATGACCCAAATGATTTGGCTGCACTAACACCGTCTCATTTTTTAATAGGAGCAAAGCTCACATCCATTCCCGATCCATCCGATCAACAACTGAGATGCACTCCGTTGGGGCAACTGCAAAAACTCCAGCTGATCGTGCAGAAGTTTTGGGCCCACTGGAGGAAGGAGTACCTGCAAGAAATGCTACGGGAGGCCCGAACCATACAACAAAACAACGAATGTATACCCGGTCGAATGGTCATACTGGTGGACGAACTGCTTCCCACAACACGCTGGCCGCTCGCCCGCATTATAGATGTTTGTCCAGGCAAGGATGGGCTCGTGCGTGTAGTTACGTTAAGAACCGCGAAAGGTGTTATTAAACGTCCGATAACGAAAATTTGCATCCTGCCGAACGCGGAGTAGGAAGCGCACACGCGTAAACAAAACAAAGCTAGTCACGATCAACACACTTGTATCACAACACAAAATTTCACTTTGCGCAAGTTAGGTAAACACTCCAGTTGTTTATTAGTTGATAGCGATCAAGGCCGGGAGTATGTCGAGACAATTGGGTCGTGTTTACGCGTTAGGATTAGGAGCTTTAGTGTTTAGAGCGAGTTATCTTGTTACCATCAGCCGTTGTTCTCGCTCTATAAGTAGCTCAGTTTTTTGTGCATCGTCATCGTTTTAGTTAGTATGTGTGATAGGGACACCGACGCGGGAAACCATTTTTTTGTTACTCTCTTCTTCGTCAGCTCTCGCGTCGGTTGGTCGCAAAGTCGTTCGTCTTCAATGTAAATTTAGATTATAATAAGTAAATTAAAATAAAAGTACACAACGTAGGGAAATTCTTCAACAATATACGTTTTTTGCCACGTATAGTCAGAAACTATGTGTTATAAACGCACAGTCACTCTGTCAAAAGAGTTCTTTTTTTAGGTGTTCTGCAAGTGTGAACAGAATTCTTTATACAATTCTTTTCAGAATTCTCTTTACACCTAGATTGCTAAGGAAATTTGCTGCAAAATAAGGTGTAAACAGAATTCTGAAAACAAGAGCGGACAGTTCTGAAGAGAATTCTTTATACACCTGCATACTACCAAAATTTCTCCTTGGGACTCTATATAAAAATACACTAACATATACGTACAATTCCCCAACAGAGCGCAGCTACAGCGCAGCGAACCAAAGCAAAGCGGCCATAGGGTGGAATATCTTCTTTTTCTGGATCTGAATCTGGATTCGAAATTCCTCCATTTTTTAATTTTCAGTTCGAACTTGAGTGCGATCGCAAATGACTGCTCTGTCACGTATAATGCACCAGCGCAGGCAAATCGCAAGCGAGTCGCAAGCGATTACACTGCGACATCGCTCGCGACTCGCGGTGCTACTGGTGACACTAATGTGAATTGAAGTAGTAGCAACCGGACAACCGAGAAATAAACGACTGTTATTAAAGAAAAACACTTCCGCGTTTTAGTTAACAATAGCCTCCTACGTTTTGGAAAACTGGAAATTAAGAATTTTCTGATTTTCCAGCTTTTCCTTCGGAATTTTCCAATTTTCTTTTTTGCTAAACCTTCGTTGGGCAAAAACGAACAAATCATCCGAAAACATCATCAAGATTGGTCCAGCCGTTTTTTAGTTTTAGCGTTACAAACAAACATACATCCATTTATATTTAGCGTGTTCGTGATATAGCGTGAAGGAACACCAAATCGAGCTATCCATCCTGATACCAAAGCTTCGGCAATTGTCATCGCGGTCATATCCGGTACTGGAAACGCTTCCGGCCAACGCGTGAATCTGTCGATGACCGTTAGACAGTACCGGTTACCTTTACTCGGTGGAAAGGGCCCAACGATGTCGATGTTGATGTGAGAGAATCGACTATCCGGAGCCGAGTATCGGGATACAGGCGATTGTGTGTGGCGTGTCACCTTCGAGCGTTGGCATTGCAGGCAGCTCCTAGCGAAAGCGACACTGTCCTTTGCGGATGCTTGGCCAAACAAATCGATCCGTCATCAATTTGGCCGTTGCACGCGTGCCAGGATGAGAGAGCTGATGCGTTGCCCGTAGTGCTGCGTCGCGGAATCGTTTCGTAATGAAGGGGCGAATGCGATCCCCGTTGCTATCACAAAGCAGTTGTTTCTTACTGCCTGGAATCGAAAAAAACTTTAGATTGAGTGACAATTTCGATTCACCTTGCTGAATTGTCTGTAGCTCATCATCAGTTTTCTGGTCATCAGCAAGTGCGTCGTAATCCAGGGCTGGTACACTTTTATGGCGGCAATTCGAGAGAGCAGATCGGCCACGATGTTTTCCTTGCCAACTATGTGTCTGATATCTGTCGTAATTTGTCCAATGTAGTCCAGTTGTCGAGCTTGCCGGTTAGATGCCTTGTCGAGCTTTTGCCGGAAGGCAAATATGATGGGTTTGTGGTCCGTGTAGATGTGGCAACTCCGTCCTTCTAACATGAACTTGAAGTGCCGCACCGCTAGGAAGATCGCTGTCAGCTCACGGTCATATGTGCTGTATCGTAATTGAGCTTTATCAAATTTCTTCGAGAAAAAACCCAACGGTTGAGCCTTCCCGCCGACAATCTGATGCAACACCGCCCCTGCGGCGGTATCCGAAGCGTCCACCCAAAGAGATAATTCAGCTGATTTGGCGGGATGAGCCAATAGGGTGGCTTAAGCGAGCTGATGCTTGCATCGTTCAAACGCGGCTACTGTTTCGTCCGTCCAGTTCAACGGTGTACGATCGTTGCGCCTATTGCCGGGGATCATCGAAAGCAATGGAATTTGCGCTTGGATCGCATTGGGGACAAATCGACGATAAAAGTTTATCATGGCCAAGAAACTTTTTAACTCCTTTACTGTAGGTGGCAGCTTGAAATTTTTGACGGACTCAACGCGGTCCGGAAGTGGTCGGATCCCTTCAGCGGAGACGGAATGTCCCAAAAAATCAAGCGTGTCACGTCCGAGCTCGCTTTTGGCAACGTTAATTGCCAAGTTGTGCTGCTTTAGCCTTTCGAATAAAAGACGCAAATGTTCCCGATGTTCCTCTGGCGAAGACGAAGCGATGAACAAATCATCGATGTAGGGAAAAATAAAGTCCAATCCTCGGACAACCTCGTGTATCAGGCGCTGAAACGTTTGAGCTGCATTTCGTAGTCCGAACGTCATATAAGAAAACTCAAACAGGCCGAATGGTGTCGTAATGGCCGTTTTGGCGACGTCGTCAGGATGGATCGGTACTTGATGAAACGCCTTCTGCAAGTCAACTTTAGAAAATATTGTTTTACCTTGCAAAATGGTCTTAAAATCTTGAAGGTACGGTAGAGGGTACCGATCTGGAATGGTCTGCGCGTTTAAAGCCCGATAATCTCCACATGGGCGCCAGGATCCGTCCGCCTTTTTCACCATATGTAGAGGGCTGGCCCAGTTGCTGCTAGACGGTCGGCAGATTCCGAGTTTCATAAGGTGCTCGAATTCAGCACGAGCTGCTTCGAGCTTGTCCGGTGGCAGGCGTCGTGGTCGAGCGTATACTGGTTGGCCAGTGGTTTCGATTCGGTGGCAAATGGACGATCCGCTGACCGTTCCAGGAGGAGCGAGGCGTGTGATGGTCGGGAATTCAGCCAGTAAATCTGCGTTTGGCGACACAGCGTTAAAAGTTTTAATGGAGTACTTACTGGTTTTTGTAAGTGAACCGTTCGATTCGAGGCGAGTGGTGTTGTCGATGAGGCGGTTTCGTTTCAAATCGATCAGTAAATCGAAGTTCCGTAGAAAATCAGCACCAATTATCCCTGATGTGACGTCGGCGATCAGAAAACTCCACAAAAACTCGCGCCTTAGGCCAAGATTGACGTTCAGCAGTACTTTTCCATAAACGTTTATAGGTGTCCCATTTGCGGCGAACAGTTGTAATACGGTCGGCTTCACTTTTGCTGAATGCAATCCACGCGGTATTACGGAAACATCGGCTCCCGTGTCGATCAAGAACTGCGTGCAGGTGGTCGAGTCCGTAATTTTCAGGCGGTAAATTGCGGCTGTGGAGGATGGTTCGCCTGCTTCCTTCACAGCATCAGCAGAGTGTCCCTATTGTTGGTTATGTGAAGCACGTTCACCGATGGTACAGGGTTTACGGCACGTCCGTGCGTCGTTCCCGAACTTTCGATGATACCAGCATGGCCCGGTGGATGAATCACTGTTGCGACGAGAATTATACCATTCTCTGCCACGAGAGCGCGAGCGCGATCGTCCTCGAAAATTATTTGCGGGTAAAGCCTTCTCGAGCTTCCTTGATAAAGCGGCAATCTCACGTTGTAACTCCTGTATCGGGTCAATTACATCCTTCGCTGGCGCGTGGGTAGGCGCCATCGCGAAAGTTTGCACGCGGTCGATCGAATCCTTCTGTGACGCATAGGTAGGCGCCATCGCGAAACTTTGCACGCGGTCAATGGCGTCGATTTTTCGGAGACCCATTGAATCCACGATGGCGTCGGCGATAGTGGTTTTGTCCTCTGCATCTCCTCGGGAAGCAATCACTGCTGCTTGGCAGTGTGGAGGCAATCGAGCAGCCCACAAATCCAGCAAAACTAAATCGTTGAGCGTATTACCTGCTACCCGGCGCATCTCGTTGAATAGCTGGCTCGGTTTTCTATCTCCAAGCGGCATTTCGGAGAGTACACGATGGAGCCGGCGCTGCTGGCTATCCGCGAAATGGTCAATCAGCTTCCGTTTAATGTACGCGTATTTACCGGACGACGGTGTAGCATCGACGATAGATCGCAACTCAGTCAGCTTACTAGGTGGAACCTGAGCCATCACGATGTTGTATCGACGTGTGTCATACAGAGCGCTTATACCCGAAGCGGCAAACCAAAATTCCAATGACATAAAATAGGTGTCGATATTAGTATCGGTCATACTGGGCGGATTTATTCTCGGTGCCTTTATTTCCTCGAGGTACGGTCCTCCGGCAACATCCAACGGCGTTGTTGGCTGGCCATTTGTTCCTTCGGGTGCACTCGTTTTTTCATCCTCGTTATTCATTATCGCGCGGAACGTAAGCTACCGTTTAACCCGAAATTCGTTTTTAAACAAACAAAAACTGCGTACTGCGCGATTCTATGCGACACAATTAAACGATCACGTCGGGGTCACCACTTTAGCGTGTTCGTGATATTCAAATAGGGCATAGAGGATGAAATGATAAGTCGACTGTACGGTTTTAGATGCGCGCTTAGACTAACTTAATTTATTACAAATGATTTAACTTAACGATAAATTATTTACATGTGAAAGTGTAAGTATTAGCTTGTAATGTGTAGTGTTGTAGTATTCGATTGTAATAGTAAAAGTAGTAGCTTGTAATGTGTAGTGTTGTAGTATTAGTTCGTAGTATTAGTTAGTATAAGTTTGTAGAAGTAAATGTGTTGGCGTGATTGCTTATTAGTGCGTGTGGATGATCCAACAGTACTGATGTTGGTGATCAGAAACGGCATGATAAAAAACAGTGCAGTCCGGAAAAGGGTACGGCTGCCACATATATATATATAGAAGAAGATAGATACAATAGAGGCCAGCGCAGCATACATACGCGGAGTGAATTTTTTTTTTTAGTAACTTATGACTCTTAGGCCGGTGTCATTGCTTCGTCGGACACTTTTTAAATCGGACGATATGTCAAATTTTATATGGGATTTGAATCAATTTTTTTTTATTAAATCGGCCGATTTTTGTCGGCCGATTTTGCCATCTGTCAAATCCCATACAAAAATTTGACATATCGTCATATCATATCATATCGATTTAAAAAGTGTCCGATGGAGCAATGACACCGGCCTTAATCAAGTTTAATAGGAACAAAAAATTCGATAATGCTACGAATGATTATTGTTTAACGATAAAACTACAAAAATTTGATTTAACAGTCTGTGGTTTGTGACTCAAAAATATATGTTAACACATTTTCATGATGTGCTGTTATTTTGTCAAGAGCTGTAAAGAGTGTCCATGGTTGTTTTGTTTGTTTATAAAAACTGAGTTTCAAATGTATTACGCGGATAATGGGGACCAGAGAAATCCGCGTATCTCGAATTTCCGCGTATCTCGAATATTGCTTGACACATAGTTTATACTAGGAATTAATGTGTAATTTACATATTTATTCGTATGGTTGGAACATCTCAGGAACATTCACTATTCATATTTCGTTAATGTTTGTGACATTTGACAAGTCTACTGTCAAATTTTGAAAACCGCGTATCTCCGAATCCGCGTATGTCGGGTACTGCGTATGTCGGATATCGACTGTATTTAAATTTTTATTAAAAAAAATTAAACAAACAAATCTTAAACAACATATGCAGTGCTTAAACTTAATGTGTGGAAAGTTTCAGAAGCAACGCTGCATTATTGATCAAGTTTTTAGTGTACAGTCGGTATCCGACTTACGCGGATAATGGAGACCAGAGAAATCCGCGTATCTCGAATTTCCGCGTATCTCGAATATTGCTTGACACATAGTTTATAATAGGAATTAAGAGATCCAGTTCTTGTGTACATGTATCATAGCATATTCAAAAAAATTATTTGTCCGTTAATATGAATGCAATGCAAGCGTATTGAAACAACATAATTTGCAATAAACGAAAAACAGCGTAAGTTATGCAAATGTGTAATTTACATATTTATTCGTATGGTTGGAACATCTAAGGAACATTCGCTATTCATATTTCGTTAATGTTTGTGACATTTGACAAGTCTACTGTCAAATTTTGAAAACCGCGTATCTCCGAATCCGCGTATGTCGAGTACCGCGTATGTTGGATATCGACTGTACACTAAACTGCTTAAAAAGATTAAATATGTAAAAGATTGAGGCCAACACACAGCTGGTTATATTAGGATTGGGTATTTTCTTTTATTGTATCCATTTATCGTTCGCACTGTAGCTCGACAGTCAGCTCATTTCATTATGTCTCTGCAAATGCCAAAGTTATGTTTCGTTTTGTTTTAGAATGCGCTAGGCGAAAAAAAGGAGTTTCAGATGTTCATGTTCGGACCGGACCTGATCCGGTACATTCGGTGCATCTTTAATAATTTTCTTCCTAACAAGCAGCCGATAAATTACTTATATTTTTACTATTACTGGCTTACTAGTAGCGTCAGACTGCTGTTGTAGCCATTATCTTTCCGTAGGTGCATTTGTCGTTAATGATCTTTTTTTTAAACAAATGTACAAACTATGATATACAGTAGTGTCTCCCCACCAAACTCTTTACACTTGAATCATGATAAGTTGCAAACCATTTCCACTGAGCTCGAGGTCTCTCTACCTACTTTTCTTTGTCAGTTTCTGGAGGAAAGGAAGTTATTTACCGATATTTTCTTGTTACATTCTGATACTGAACTTTCAGTATTTCCTTCATTTTCATCATACAGCGACAACCCCATTATTGCTATCGTTCTTGAAGTACATACATCGTCTGATTTCAACTGAGTTCTTTACTCATATGCAGCCTAGCCTTTCTCCAAATCTGTCGACCGATGATTATTATTCAGCGAGTTGCTCCCAACGATGATTTTCACTAACGATCAGTAAGCCACTTCATAATGTTGCAAATATCTGCCACTACTGTTTGCTGGTTTTATTTTGTTCATTACCCTACAACAATTCACGCATTCCGCGTCGTTACACTCCTAAAATCAGACTCATTAGTATTTGCCACCAGCTGCGCGACAAAGCGATACGAAACCCTTTATTAATTTCACAAGAAAACTAGCGCCTGCCAGGATTGCGATCAATCTATAGCTTACAGGAAGGTCACGTGATCATGACACGTGATTTATCCCTTCACATTCATACATTTGACTTCGAAACTTTTAAAGGTATGGGAGGTAGTAAAAAAAGTATTTTACTTTGGGAGGGTTTTGATCAATTAATTGATCAGATAGTCTGTTCCATTGCATTTTTTAAGGACATACAGCTATTGGTATCAACAACACAATGATAATCTTAAAATCTGTACATGTCTTCTGTACATGTCTGTTGTACATACGCTCTAAATTTATTGGTGTATTCACGTGAACAAACATAAAAATAATATGAATGCTAGCAGATCGCTACGTTGAGTGGCCCATATTCGAAGATGTTAACGATAGTATAACTTTGCGGAGAGCGCTGAAAACTGTCGCCTTGTGTTTCTAGTATTTGCTCACCGATTTACACTGTTCCACGCGGAGTCGCCAGCGAGAACTACATTATGTTCAGACCGGTAGCACCCAAAGCGCCCGACATTGCCAGACCATCCATTTTGTTGATGGCGCTTCCCGAAGGTTTACCGGGAGGGAGATTTTGTGCCGATTCTTGTTGTTCGCGAAGTTGTCGTCGACGTTTTTTGCTCCAAAGCTCGTGACAGTCCTGCCATGTTGGCAGCTGCGGTGGAGGTAATCTATAGAAGGCAAAGGAAAAAGAATTTAAACAAAATATTATAGATTATCCAGCATGATACATTTTGCAGATGCGATTTTCGTGCGATCATTATGTTACTGTAAAATACATAAAAATGACTTGATTGTACAACATTAATACGAAAGAAGAACCTGTCGTAAATTTGCATCACAAAAGCAGGCTATGATGTGATGATGATACTTACTGGTCAGGTATAACGTTTTTCAGCCAGCTCGATTTGAGCGCGTCCTCGGCGGTGATACGGCGATCGGGATCAAGCACCAGCATACTGTCTAGCAGGTCTAGCGAAGGTGTGGGCATCAATGCAAAATCTTCCCGCAGCTTTCGACGATACTGTTTTTTAGATTTGAGTGTGTGAAACAGCGGTAGCTTGATAACGTTCGGCCAGACAGCAGGTGTAGGCGTGCCGCAGAGCCGGGAAATCATTTCCAGCTGGGCCGGTTCCTGGTTTGCCTGAAAGAGGGGCTTCTTGAGGAAAAGTTCCCCAAGAATGCACCCGCAGCTCCACACGTCGATCGCTGGCCCGTACCGTTCCTCGCCCAGCAGCAGCTCCGGTGGTCGATACCAAAGTGTTATCACTTTGTTCGTGTACGGTCGTTCTCGGTTGTCCGCGTTGTACAATCGCGCCAGACCGAAATCTGCAAGTTTCACTTCACCCCTTAAAAAGGTAAACCGAAACAAAATGTACTTGTGAAGAAAACTTTTCTACCTTTTTTATGTCTAGAAACACCTACCGGTTGTTCATAAGAATATTCGAACATTTGATATCACGATGCAGGAAATTTTTCTTGTGGCAGTAATTCAGTCCATCCAGCAACTGGCGCATGATGCTGGCGTTGTTCTGTTCATTGAAGTCCACCATGCCTGACTCGAGCAAACCCATCAGATCGTGGTCCATGTACTCAAACACCAGATAGAACGAGCCCTTGTCCTTCCGGAACTCCAGCGCGTCCTGCTTGTCGGTAACGATTTCCCGCAGATTAACAATGTTCTTATGATTCAGCTGGCGTAAAATTTTGATCTCTCGCACGGCCGTTATTGGGAAGCCTTCCTTTTCATGCTCTAGACGCACTTTTTTCAGCGCCACGAGCTCGTTGGTCTGCTGGTCTTTTGCTTTGTAAACCTACGCAGAGGAATAAAATGGTGCTACCTTAAAACATCGTTGTTCGTAGCAGCGCCCAACCATGCCTTATAAACAAAATATGCCCTTACCTGCCCGTATGTTCCTTCACCAATTTGCTCCAACATGTCGAACACCTCGACACATCGTTCGCCCCAGTCTTTGCCCCCGGATGCGGACATCGGGGCCGTCATGTTGCGCGAATGGCGCCGATTAAGGATTCGTGGGCGTGCTTGAGGCGTCCTAGAAGCTCCCGAAGATTGTTGGGCGCCGACCGTTGCTCCACCCACTCCGGACGTAGCAGTCTTGTACCTGTTGCTTATGTTAGAGTTGTTGTTATTGGAGGGACCGGAAGATCCGAGCTGGTGGGTGCCCGAATTTATCGGTGAACCGATGTCTTCGTCCCCGCTCAGATCCTCCGATCCTGGCACCATGGGTGGCATGGGTAGGTTGAGTAGTCCCTTCTTCACTCCTCCTGCATTGCCGGCAACAGTGACCGTTGGAGCTCCACTGCCTGCCGATGGCCCCAAAGGCATCGACACCGAAGAAACGGCCAACGACTGCTTGTGTAGCATGTCAGCGCGTTGCTTGTTGATGGCAGCGTTATTGTTTGGTCCTACTACCGGCAGTGGAACGGCGCCGGTTGTAGTCAGGGTAGGAATGGGCATTACTTTCATCGCATTGGCGGCTACCGCCACGGGACTGATCGGCCGGCTGGGACTGGGCGTTCGAGCACCGACCAGCTCAGCCACGTTGACTCCCGGCGGCATTGGCAGTTTGGTGAGGCTTTTTGGTTTGATGCTTCCACTACCAACGCTGGTGCCACTCTCCGTTGCAACGGCTTCCGAAGCCGCTTTTCCCGCGGCTGCGTCAGTGCACACACTGCTTTTGCTACTGCAGCTGTTGGCGGAAGGGATGGAGGACAGCTGAAAATGCTGTTGACCACCACTATTCGTTATCACAGGTATGCGTGAATCGGGAAGCAGACAATTGCCATTACCACCACCATTACTACTGGTACTTATTGGCGGGGCAGAGTAGTTGTTTCCACTGCTACCGTCGGGAGCATCAGAAACACCTTCGTCGTTGTGGTCTTTCCGCGATCCCGGTTCCGACGACTGCGGCATTGGAATATCGGCCAAGTTAGTCGTTGCGTCTTGGCTTCTATCCTGGAACCCATTTGAGTTGTTACCGAATGCATCCAGCCCACCATTGTTGTTCCCTTCGATCGCGGATGCCTTATTATCGTGGTCAATCCGGCTGTCACCATCCACCAGCACGGACATTACACTGGCACTGTTAGTGGAAGTTGTGACGCTCGTGCCCCCGAACGCATTCCCCTGGTTTTTCAGTATCTCCTGCACTGTTTGGTTGTGCTTATGCTTGATGAGCTCTGCAAAAAAGCTGGTGTCACTGATGTTCTTTTGCAGGTCAAACTTTTTCACTGAAGGCAACTGCGGTGAACGAGATCGGCTACTTGAGTACCGCCTGGCGGAACCGGATGGTGGCGACGATCGTCGGGGACTGCGTGAACGGTGCCTCGACCGGGACGATGTGTAGCTGTGGTTTCCTCCTCCAACGCCGCGCTCGGGTGAAGGGCTGTAGTGGCCTGCCTTCCTAGATGACCTCGTTCTACTGGTGCCTCCTGTTGTGCTTGGTGACGGTGTCTTTCGCGATCGCCGACTGCCACTCGGACTTGGAGTTCTGCTACATGCAAACGGAACAGCAGAAAAAAGAGAAACGTTTGTTTTAGCCAACACCATATCCTCGCCCCGAGGGGTCCATGCGTACTTTATATACCGCTTGTGCGAGTCGGCGCCTTTACGGTCATCCACCCAGTCTCGCTCTCGCTTGCTGTAGCTGCGACCATCTTTCCGATAGTAGTCCTTTTCAGGCGGTGACCGATCCCGACGGCGCTTTAAGGGTGGCGGTGTGTACGGTTTATTTCGACCGTCTAGAGGGAAAAATTATCGGGAAAAATAAAGAATTCAACTATGAACCCAAATTCAGGTACAGCGTTCAGTGTACAATTGCATATCATCCAGGAAAATTTCACTAGTCCAAGACATCACGGATAGGGGTCGCACGGAGCCAATAGATCCGATTTAGCGGCTTCATACTCCACGCATGAACAAATGAAATGGCATATGTTGTGCAATCCGCTACCCCAGCTGCATGATTTGGTGCCAACTACACCTGTGCGTTGCATGTGAGGTGAATAGTTTAGACCTTGTTATAACGAAGATGTTATTATGTTTATGCTGAGTCCACAGATATAGATTAATTAAAAATGTATTCAGTTCGTATCCATGTAAAATCACCAGACGTGAGTTGCATTTATGAATGTTGCAATACTGAGATGAAATGAGCTAAATTTTATTTGACTTTTGTTACGTCTTCCCTCTATTTTAAGCAGCGTTTCCATTCAAGCAACTAAACCTTTGCAACTCATGTTGCCCGTTTATTGCACGTTATTTGAACAAGGATCGTACGACTCTAGTCGCGCTGAATTGGAATAGGAACGATTCTATTTTTCGTGCAACCAGATAGATGATGATATATCATTGGTTGGTATATCACTATTGCGATAGTCTGTTATACTGGCAATTTGTACATGGTTAAGTGAGAAAATTAAGCAACGAATGTGGACGGGTACCATCGCTGATTGCACGATTTTTAAGCATGTCTGACGAACTAGTCGCATTGATGGGAACACAGCTATACCATTAGTTACCAGGACTAACGTTGATTTTCACGGCGTGGCGATGGCTTGGGCTCTCGAAGGACTGATTATACACGTACGTTGATGGGGATTGGGAAGGCATGACCAAATTGGTCGTTACGCCAGAAAAGGAGAAGAAACAAAATGTTAAAACCATCCTTGGGTCAGGCCTTATACTTGGCACAAATCGGACCATCCCTTCTCAAGTGATGTGCGGCCGCACAGATATTAACTCTGTTTTACATATATGGTGAAGGTAGATAATTGCAGTCTTTTCAATAAAGAACTGTCCAAACTGGGCAATGTAAACAAACAATTCTTTCATGGCGCTGCAAGATTTTTGAATATTGCAATGAGAGCACTGAATCTGACGAACTCATCGTGTGTGAAAAGAAGGCGTTATAGCTGCAGTCTTGATGTCGTGTATCCATGCAAAGATGAAATAAATATTGCTCCCCGCCAAATGACATATCCTGCAAGCAGTCGTAAATTTCCTGCAATGAATATATTACTAGAACTAAAACATAGAGAAAGATACCCGAGAAAAAACATTCGTCGAAAACTTTGGAATAAAGATCAGTACCGAAAAAAAATAAAATTAACAGGAAACTTACTAGGCGATGGTGTTTTCCTTGAGCTATGCCTCCGTTCGTTTGATTGACTGCGGCGTCGACTCTCTGCCTTGTGGCTATTACTCCTCCTGTGCCGTGACGGCGGTGGACTATCAAGATCGATTGGGCTCACTTGGTGATGGTGCGATAGCGACGGATGATGCGACAACGACCGGTCCAGGTAGGACGACGAGCTTTTCTTTTGGCCGAGCCCAATAGGCGGCGGCGTGTGAGGCGAAGACGTCGCGTAAAGTTTGCGCGCGCTGCCACTTCCGCTGCTGCCTGCATTAGCCATCCGATCTCGATCCCGGTCTCGCTCACGGTCTCGATCTCGCTCACGGTCTCGTTCTCGTTCCCTGTCCCTCTCTCGATCACGGTCCGCCTTTTCTCGATCCCTCTCTCGGTTCCGGTCGCGGTCACGGTCTCGTTCCCTTTCCCGATTGTGCTCCCGCTCACGATCACGTTCGACGGGGCTGTGGCTTAGGTTCACGGCATCATGCTCGTCGTAAGGACTATGCAGTGAGTGCCTTGTTGAATGGTGGTGCTCCAGCAGCGGTGGCGTTCCTGAAAGTGCCAGAACAAAGTGGGATTAAGATGAAAATTATTCAGGATTGCTCTATCTCACCCGAGTCCGAGTTCTTCTGCTTACCTGGCGATACTGGGGTAAGACTTGTTTCGTTATGAACAGGCGTGTACGATTTTCCACCAACGTACAAAGGCGACTGTTTCAGTGGGGGAGTCATTGATTCCAGCAGCGAGCCCTCGCTCTCCGAGATCGTCTCGATGCTGGAAATGGATTTAGTGTGTTGCTTCTTTCTGCGCTTCTTCAACTTTCTATTTCTTCTATGTTTCTTCTCCTTTTTGCTCTTCCTTATTCGCCTCCTGCTTGACAGTGAGGCTTCTTCAACAGCATTCCCATCGTCAGCCTCTTCATCCTCCAACTCCTCGGCGTCCGTGCCACCGCCTCCGTCGCGGACTCCGTCACTTGTTTCCTCAATGTCTCCGACGGCGTCCTCCCCGTCGTGGCCACCCGTCTCGTTCTCTACATCTTCGTCGCCTTCCTCATCGGCTTGCCCTTTGGAACGGTGCCGTTGGCCTGTGTCGGGCGTCGCACCATCACATTGCTTCTGACGATGATACTTCATCGACGATGTATCGGAAGAGACGGAGTTTATCCGTTTCGAGCGACACGATGATTGCGTGGAGCTGCTGATCGACGACACACCGGCCCCGGCTATGCTATTGTCGGTCGCCGCCGTCCCCCTGCGGGTCGTTTCACCCGTGGATTCACTCAGCAATGAGGGAGTATTGCTACATGCGTCCACCTCCGTCTTTCGGGAAGGCGTGCGGCTCCAACGCTTGGAAGCGGAACGCCGTGATTTTTTTTTACTGTGATCCTCGCCGTCGTGCGACTTATGCTTACGATGGTGGCGGTGGTAGCGATATTTTTTGCCACTGGTCACCCTCACCCTTACCTCCGGCTCGTCGCCGCTTAACGTCGACATGTCACCATTGTCGCCTCCTATGCCGTCCTCTAAACCACCGGCATCGGTGGCATCCGTTTCGATCTCGCCCGCTTCCGGGGCAGAAAAGTCATCCGAACTGACGTCCGAATACTCGACGCCCGACTTGGACCCGGACAGTCCGGCTCGACTCCCACGATCACCACCCTGCCCGTCGCCGCTGCTATCGTCGTAGGTGTCACCGCCTTTGCGACTCCGCGTGCGACGTTTGGTGTCGTCACCGAAGGAAGCAGAGGAAAGATCGTCCACGTCCGATGCGGAGTTTCGTCGCTTCTTTCTTGACTTTCTGTTACCCTTCCGCAATAGTTTCTTGGAGTGTTTTATGCGTCCACCGCTGCTGATGCCTTGCTCGCGTTCTCGCTCACGTTCCATGGAACTGTGCTAGTTAAAAACAACCAACACTGTTGAGATCTCGGGAGTTCGTTGCCGACTGGAGCTTGGCTGGGGTAAATTTTCTTGGGCACCCAACTCACGGCACCCTGGATTCGCAGCGCTGCGCCACTTCCGGTACGTGTTTCCAAGCGTCACAGCATCCACGTCGAATCCTTTCCGCAGATTGCGTGACGACAGGAATTTTGCGAAACGCAGAGTCTACGACGAGACAATGATATGATTTTAGTAGTTCTTATAAAATAATAAAAACAAACATAGACTTTGTTAATATAATTTCGAGACAAAGAAAACCTTCAACAGATTCGCGGAGGATTTTCAACAATGATTGCATCCTTCTGCATGTTTTATTTGTGGTCACCACACATCCCGGCACACATAATTTTCACGGGTTCATTGGAATATCTTTACAACTTATTCATGGAATAAAAGTTTTCTTTCGTTAGCTGCTGCCGCTTGTGCTATAACACCACCATTCATCGAAATGTCACGTTTCCGGAACAAACGAAAAATGCACATATCAGAATACCGTAACAATAGACCATTGGCCCATAGCTATACATCACGACTCAGCTTGAAACATGATTCTTCAAATGCTCCACTTGACTTTAACTATTCCTTCGGCTATTTGGATTTGCGATGCTGGCTACATTTGACGTATCAAATGTATGCAAGTAAGTGTGCGGATGGCGGCACCCAGTCACCACAAGCATTGTGAACAGTACGCCTGGTTGAATGTTTAGAAAAAAACACACTGATCATGCATCGCAACCACGGAGTTCCAACAAATCAAACTAACTTTATTCACTGGTTACACTTCCACTGGCCATTGGGAAAGTTTCGGCAGGACTGGGCGAATGGGCACACACAGAAAACACTGTCCCTTCCTCCCCTCACTGTACCATTTACATTAGTAAATTCACGAACAACCTTGCCCCGACGAACGCTTCTTTGGCTACGTAACTTTGATCGCAGCATATTTACCTGTTCGGTTTCTATGGAATCACTCGCGGCACAAAATCATCAGTCTTCGAAACCAAAACGATACGAAACGAAAAAGACGCGCGGGGAGATTCTTTTTCGTTCCACGGGGTGGAAGGTTGCGGTACCTCCCGATTATTACTACGACGGTCAAAACGACGACGACGACGACAGCGATGATGGTTCTGCTTCGTGTATGAGAGTGCGTGTGTACCCGTGTGCGTGTTTGTGATAATACGGTCCGAATGGAAAAAATCGCAAGATTCGCCAAGCACTGCACTACGAGTGCGTTTATTAGCTAATATCTTCCAGAATGGACCAGCTGTAGATGCTGCCAAATGAACGGCATACGGTGCGCCACCGTTAGTGATAACGATGGACGACAAATCAAAAGAAGGATGAAAGCTATTGGAAACTTTACATCAGCAAAAAATCAAGAACGACGGAGAAGAAATGAATGCATTCCGCGATCTTGGTTCAATATGGCGCAAAGAAACCTTCAGGGTGACAATTCAAGTAAAAAAACCAAACATTATTTGGACATACAGGTTGCATTGTTCGCGTGTAGCATACCGCCATGTTGCTTTCCGGACAGCACACCGAACTGTCAAAAGAACCGGTTGATTGAGGTCTCTGTTGAATCGTCTCCCAACCTCCGCAAAAGTGGAAATACGACGAGAGTATCGATGTGCTATCGAAGTTTTCTATTTGACAGGCCGTTTGACAATGCTCTAAGCCAGAAGGTCAGCTAGACATATATGTGTTAGAGCGCTATATTCTTCCACACCCCACCGCTATCTTTGATTGATGCCATCAGTAGTTGACAAACATTTGTGGACGATATTTCACGATCGTATCATTCGATCATATTTCTCAGTGTAAGTTGAAAAAACTCTGCTAAGGATTGGTCCTTTTGTAATTCAAAGCATTTATTTCTTGTTTACGTTCCCCCGACCAGCGACAACACCAAAGTGCTTACCAAGATCAAGCAATCTTCCAATCTTTTGTTTCGCGTTTCCCCGTAGCACCGCAGTTCCTATTTCGTTCTGTGCCTCCGGAAAAACTAAAACATTTAAAAAAATAAACTTCATTCATTGTTTGCACCGTTTTGATTCACTGAAAACACACTTTTAAAGGAGCGATCACTTATACCTACTCTGCTTGATCCTGCCTCTTCCTCATCGACTGGATCCGAAACCATGTACTGTTCAGCACGTTTATAAAAACTACCAGTTTTTCTCAAACGTTTCATATGTTCCATATTATTGCTAGCACCAAATTATTTTTTCAATTTATTAATCGAGAAATAATAATCGAGGCTTAACCCAGCTGACAAATTTGACATTTCTTTTTGAAAATTTGGTCTAAAATCCATTTTTGTTTCAATGTATGGGTGCGAAATTTCGTGTTGCCGTGCACAGACACGGGCGGATCAGTGTTTTCTTCTTGCCTCTATATCAAAGATGGCTGCGCCTCTGTTTTGTGCTGTCATTGGTGTTAGAATTTCATTTTGAGGCAGTGCTTCTTTTGGCCTGCTCTACGCGTATATTGTTAAATCAAAATGTATTCTCGTGCATATAAACAGGAAAACCGAGAAAATATACATACAGCGCATTTAAGAGCAAGCGGAATGAAATCAGCAGTATAGAGAGCATCCCGATGTTTGCCCAGGGCCAAGCCGGATGGTGATGAGCGAGTTTGCCGATCGCGGTAAGTTTGTTTATGTTTTACTCTCTCAATCTTCCGTGCGTTTATGATTTTATCAGGATATTAACCGCATCGAACATCGAAACATCGAAGAGCAACGCATGTTTTCTTTACGATAGAGTGTGAGTTGAAAAACATTGAAATTTTTTGTGAAATTATGTGTTGTGACAGTGAGTGGTTGTGCACGGAACATTCCGTGTGTTACGAGCAGCTTTGTGCTTGATGCACGATCAGCAATTCATTCGCGTCTTTTAACAATCGTTCGAGCACAGTGATGCTCCCAACGTTCACCAACGTAGGCGACTACCGGCACGACGTGCCGGCGACCTCGGCCTGCCGGCTGGACGACCTGACCTACGCCGAGTTCATGATCCAGCAGTCGAACATCAACATCGACATCAAGTACCGGGACCTCTTTATGGTAAACTACGTGTACGGCTTTCAAGAAGTCCCACCTGGCCGACGAGGCGGGCTACATGACGAGGCTGGCAAGGATTTGAGATCCGAACTACGATAGCTACACGGAGGTAAGGGGAGCAAACATTCGATGGTTAATAAAAGCAACGAGGGGTTAACGGATTTCTCCCCCCGTACCCTTTTCCGGGTGACAATAACGTGCATGGTCAATGGCACTGACTACAACATCCTGCGGGACGTCAAGCTGGCCCAGGCCAGTTAGAAGCTCAGCAACGATATGGCATCAAGCGGGACAAATATCTGCTCGTGGCCGTGTTTCCCCCTCGAAGAAAATCACCGGCGAGCCGCATGTACAACCTGAAGGAGATAGAGGAGGTTTTCAACGAAAACATACACTATATAGTATCGGGCCAACCGGTGCGTTGTTGTGGTAGGATATTGACTCTTGATCGCTTGATTTCCCTTTTCTTCGTTCAGCCTGCTTCAATGGCACGATCAAAGATCGCATTTCGGGCATGATAAACGACGGCAAGTGTCCCTGACGGTGGCGGGGTCGCTCGGGAAAATATTTAGCTTCTGTCACGTGGGACTCAAGAACAGTGGTGTCACGCCGGTGTTCGCACCGGCTCGGTTTCCGTTCGGGGAAGGGATCGCCCTCACCTCGATCGCCGTCTCGAACATCGGTCCGCACACGCTCGCGTTCGTGGACAGCAACGATGGGTGGATCTGAAAGGTGCTACTGTCGGGGCGGGAGGAGGGCGTGGAGCTGCTTGAGGTAGATCCGGGTGGGATGACGATTCTTCCGGATACGCCCACACGAACAACAATCTGTATGTCCTCTGAGAACGAAGTGTAAGTAGAGAATGAACGTACTTTGTTTCTGTCTAAACGAATGTGCAAATGCTGATTTTTCTAAAAGTATAATCACATTTCCATTTTAGGTTATTAAGCTAAAGGTGGAACACTGCGGGACGTTTGGTTACTGTTCGGCTTGCTTGTAGTCCCGCGTTCCCTACTGCGGCTGGCGTTCGTTGGAGAAACGCTGCACCGTTAGGACGGCCTGCCAGAAAGACACCATTGGCGCCCGATGGATCTCTATCGGTACCGGGCAGCAGTGTATCGACTTCGAAATGGTCGTCCCCGATCGGGTGCCGATTGGGCAGATGTCCGTCGTGCGAATCGTGATCAAGACGCTTCCTGAGCTGCCGCACAACGCGCAGTATTGGTGCGTGTTTGGCAACGCCACACCGATCCACGCGAACGTCATGAAGGAGGGCCTCCTCTGCACGACCTCACCGGTGAACGAGCGGCCCACAATAGGCGACGGGCTGGACCACGTGCTGGTAGTGTTAAGCGTGCGCAATTCCGAAACAAACAAGGATTTTGTGTCGCGAAGCTTGGCGTTCTACGACTGCACCCGGCAAGACTCCTGCCGGATGTGTTTGGTAAGCAACTGGGGCTGCCACTGGTGCATCTTAGACAACCGGTGCGCGTTTAATGCCACGTCCTGTCGCAACTCGGCACACATCGTCAGAACGAGGGCTCGCTGCTGAAGCAGCGGTCCGGTTCAATCCTGCTGCCGATGATGAAGTATCACTTCTTTTCTGTTGCAGCTGCACTGGCTGCAAAGAACGGTCGATCGATGCGGAAGATGATGGAACAACTTGTTGCGACAGGTGCTGCTGAGCCTGTGATCCAGCAGGACGGACAACAAAATTCCATGCAATTCTAGCTGCGTGCATCCATTGAATGTGGTATCGTCGGATTCCAACTCATTCGGGACGAATATTTTGAATGTACGGAAGGTAAATTTAACATTTTCATGTTGATGGAATATGATGAAATAATATATTAAATTCGAACATAGATTGTTTTGTTTCGATGGTTCCGTTTCCGAAATTTGGATGGGTGGGTACAATTTAGAAAGGGAACGATCGGATCAGGGCTGGGTTCAATCCTCACGCACACATTTGCAATTTTTGCTTAAGAGATCTGCTGAAAAGCCTTTCCACAGCCTCCAGCTAAGCCTCTCGAATGTGCTCTAAAAGGCCCTTTTCTGTCAACTGGGAAGCCTCTCGAATGTGCTCTAAAAGGCTCTTTTCTGTCAACTGGCTTCAAACAAAGATGAATTTAGACAAAATTTTCAAAAAGAAATGTCAAATTTGTCAGCTGGGATCCTACACACGCTTTGATTTTACCGCGCGTCCACACGAGAGCTTTAAAGCTTTAACAAATTTGTTCGCAAGACAACGAATTTTTTGACTTTTCATCATTGTCAAAACTACCAGAATTTGCTCGACTCGCCTTGTCGCCATTGGAAAAAGTGCTCGAATATGATATTCTGAGGCTCGATAGATGTTCGATGAGCTGTCATCTCCATAAAAAAGTAAAAACCCATCATTTCTGGGTTCACTTCTCGTGTTCGATGCCAAAAGCTCTAAGCCCGGGAGCTTTTGTTCGAAGAGCATCGAACGCCGTGTGGACGCGCGGTTAAATAAAACGAACAAGCATTTTTTTGTTTTAGTTTCCTGGCACTGGCAAGTATCGAAGCGATCGCAGGAATCGATTTGTTCAGGATGATCTCACCTATCATACACACGCTTTGATTTCAAATAAAACGAACGAGGTGGTACATACAAGATTGCAGACAACCATATGGCCTAACAGTTTGTGATGGGTGAATTTCTCCAAATTGAAGCCAAGATGAGAGAAGTATTATTTATTTTTATAAAAACTCAACAGTTTTCACTACTTTCTTATTCGAAGCTGAAGGACTGGCACTGACTTTACACACGCTAAGCTTTAAAAAGTTTTTTTTTTAAGTTTTTAAGAGAATTGACGCAAAGTATATTTGATTTAAAAAAACAGTTAAGTCCTTGCGTAAAAACAAATAATGAAAATTATAAGTGTTTCGAAACTGCCATAACTGAGTTTATTCATCGATACCTTTAAAGTACATTTGTTTTTTAAAAGAGAAGATTGAACAATTGATTGAACTCTATATTTGCTTTTCTTTTGCATATCGAATATTTGGGATTTTTTGACATTATCCGATACGTCCTAGCGGTATACTTTTATATTGTTACTCTATTTAGGAAAGATCAAGACAACGGTGTTTAGAGCGTATTTATTTATTATAAATGTACTACGTAAAACCTTTCATAAAATTTTGATCCATATATAGTAATTCAAATGAACTTGGAGGTAATAAAGGGGTCGGAAGGGATTTAAAAAACAACCTGTTATTCTTAAGAAAAACCCAATCTCGTTATACAACGTTATCCCATTAACTTCATTTCCTTTTTTATACGGATTCACTGTATCATGTTTGATTAGTAACACATGTTTTATGTTGTGCATAGATAATTATCATTCTAATCTGATACGACCGTTGCAACAACGCCTAACATGTAAGCAACGAAGAGAAAAACTTTGTTCTTTTTCTTTAAATAGCACACAGAAAGGGCCCTATCGGCTGACCTAATTTTGCCTTGCTGTTGTGCAATTAATACCTTTTGTTGTTCAATAATGTCATGTGTTGAACAATTATACTAAATTCAATTCTAGTTCTTTTGCTGTCTATGGTGGCCTCGTGTTATCATATGCATTTTAAACGGCGGTAGTTATTCATTAGTTTTTAACAAAACTTGTTCTTTTCAAAACACAAGTAAATAACTAAACCGTTCAAGAGTTTTATTTTTTATTGCAACGTATTCAGGATCCATAACATTTCATTTAACGAATTTGACAGAATTTATATTCGTACGATAAGCATTACACTTAAAAAATTAACGTTATTCACGCGGACGGAACTAACAAACAATTGTGCCCCTTTTCATTCTTCTACTCCGCTGTACTAATGAATGCATCTTGTTTAAAAAAATCAATGCATGCTTAAGATTGCTTGTGTAAGTAGATTTCGTTTAGTTAATTGTTTATATTTTTTTTGCAGTTTTGTACGCTACGTTATGCATATATTATCAGTTGAATAGACTAGCACATACAAAAAGGGGAAAAAGTATTATGCGTCTTTGTTTGTCACCACACAGACTATCTACATGTACTGGTCACTTTCTGTTCAATGTATTTCGCTAGCACTAACTGTTTAGGACTGTTGTAACGTGATTCATCTGCCGCAATTTTCATTCCACTTCGATTGAAAGTACAGTAATAAAAAAATTCGTTTATTTTGATAAAGACCGACAATGCTAAATAAACTGGCGACCTTGAGACATTGAAGTTAACGGAGGATTTTTTTAAATTCTGAGTCTTTAGAGAATTCTTAGTTTGTCCGTTAACCGGTAAAACGGTAGTACTTTTAACTACCATTGCAAATGATTGTTTAAAGCATCTTTGCATATGCCTGAAAAAGGGTTTCATAAAATAAATCATAAAAAAATAATTTGTAAAAAGGTTCTACAAAGAGTCGAAAGTTCAATTTACGATTCACCATTATGCTTAATTTAGCTATCAGCTGTGCGCTTGACACGTTGTTTCAATTTTCATTGGATATTACGAGTCTCCGCAGCAAAATATAAATGTGTTGAATCTACGATATAATATAATATAATTATCACCTATTATCATATTATTATATAAAAATATAATTATCTACCTCATGGTAGCACTTTCCATTTGAATGATAACAGAATAGCCAGGAGAACCATGTTCTCTTGTGAATAATTGTGCGGTGAACAAATTTGAATACATTAATTTTATAGCTGCATGTTTATACATCATCACTTTTTAACGTAGCAGGAAATTATATAAAATAAGCAAAAACCAAAAAAAGTATAAGCACACGAATGCATTCGTTTTGCTGACGTGTACATGGATACACTTTAAAATGGACCTACATCTGCAGACATTCATATTTGTTGTGCAGGCTGCAAGTAAGGTGCGTTTGGACGAAGCGTATGGTGTGCCGTTTACCATTCGCTTTTCGATGTATTTAACCTAGCCAATCTGCTAGAAACGATAATCATCAGCTGCCCTGTAAGGTAAGCAGTACATCAGTGAAGCAATGAGCTGTAATCAACAGTCCATTTTTTTGATACTTACATCCGGCGTGATTTCCGCGTGAATCCAGGTGTATAGAGGTTTGCGTATTAAGTTTACAAGTTGATAGTGTAATGAATTAAGTCCATCGCTATCATATCGTTTTGCGCCGTTTACTAACTTTTCATATCTGTTGCAACATTAAAAGGGCAATTAAATTAGTTTTCCACAATCGACGGTTGCTCCATCTTCAGGTTATACTTACCGTTTGGGGTTCGCTTTCTCTTTTTTGTGATTAAGCATGGTGTAGCGAGCTATATTGACGGGATAACGTGCGATATGGAAACCGACATGCTTCAATCTGTAAAGTAAACAGAAATATAGTAAATGTTTCGCACCCTGCCCCATGCATTATGGTGTATTGATAATGACGGATCATCATCATATCTACCCGGCTCATAGTTGAGCACGTCGTGTTGACATGGCCTGGTCACACACAATTTGATGGATAATTAGTACAATTAAAATAAACGTCAACATAAATACGAAGCCGATAAAACAAACAAATTATATTATAAAAGCTGTGAAAAGGTTTGAACATTTGTTGTTCAATATTATAATGCCACATGTGTTGTGCAGTTTAGTAAAATCGTAAAGTGATTGGATATGAGAAATAAACACAATACTGGGTCAACGTTTTGCTTTAAACAGTTTAATCGACTCAAAGTTTAAAGGTCATAAGCGTAACATTTACGCCTATCTTATCTTAACAAAATATTGATCCTACGTACCTGTTCGACATATCGTCATCCTCGCCACCCCAACCCCAGAACGAATTGGAGAATCCGTTCACCATCCGGAACTGTTTCTCGGTCATTGCGGAGACTCCACCAAAGATTGTGCTATACGGTAGCTTGAAACTGAAGGTATCTACTGCAACAGACATGTGACGCGGTTGATCGGGACACGTGTAAAGATTACGATCATCCATCGGCAACAGATCGATATCGTGGAATACCATACACTCCCAGTTTTTCTGTTTCATTGCTTCGACGAAGCCAATGTTCATCAAAGCGGCCCGATTGAACGAAGAGCCGGCCGTCTGCTCCACTATGTAAATACCGTACTCAAGCTGCTGCTTCATCAAAAGTGTGTGTATGTTCTTGAGGAAGATTGGTAAATGCTGTTCTCGATCCCGGTACGGTACAATGATTGCCACCCGGTTCCGGGCGGTACATTCGGGAGGTGCGTATTGGCCACCGGGTTGCAGTTTATCGGCGTACCGTTTCTCCACCACGCTCAGCGGTTCATATAAGACGTCTACCGCGATTGGTCCATCTGTAATCCACAGAAGGAGATATGTGTTAAATGACGTTATGAGCTCATTTTTCTTTGCTGCAATTAGTACTCACCGAGATTTGGTGGAATTGGAGGACAGCTGTTAATAGTAAACCTATCCTCCTCATTACTCAACCTCTCTTCTACGCCATTGCTGTCTATGAAGATTTCTGAATTATCGCCTACTCTCAGTGGAGGATTTATGAGTGCATTCTGTTTGGCCGGAAGCGCTGTTTGAGACTCAACTACATTCGAAAAACCAGTCGTTGCGTTGGGTTTTTCTATACTGTCACTTACGGACTTAAAATTATCCTTTTTCTCGTTACCAAAACTGCCTGAACTGCTTGTGCTATTGTTATGAACAATAATACTGCTACTACTATTACTACTACTACTACTACTACTACTACTACTACTACTACTACTACTACTACTACTACTACTACTAGATGTGCTAGAAATATCATTGAAAGAGATAACATTACTGGAATTCTCATTATTTGTCTTACTACTGCCCATCGCGTCTCCTGAAGTCGAGCGATTGTTTGGATTATTTTTTGAAATGTGTATCACGTTTTTTGGTTTTTTGAGGGCCTCTGGTTCTTGTGCGCCACTTCGCATCGCTACACTGGATCCCAATGGAGCATCTTTCCTAGAGTTTGGTATGTCCGTTTCATTGCCACCGACGGAATGATCTTGCCGCAAGGACAACCCGTCAGTCGTGAGCAGTTTTGATGCATTTTGAGTTTGCTTTGACAGATCGCTAATCACGCGGGAAGTACCGTTGTTTGTTTGCTGGTCATCGTTTCGTTGCGCTGATGCTTCACCTTTTCCACCGTCCGTTCCTGGTGCTGGAAGCGACTGTTTTTCTAAACTAGTATGTGTTCGCTTTGGCCAGTGGGTAATTCTGAATATGTAAATTATATTAAATTTAAAAAAATATATATATATATATTTAAACCAAAAAAAAAACACGTCCTGGCTTCATTGTTTTCATTGAAATATTGTCAAAACTTACCCAGCGTGTGAATATGTGTTTGGTACGGTCGTACTGTCCAATTTGGAATTTAAAAGATTCAAAAGAATAAGTAAGAAGCCAGCTCCCAACGCTGCCTTGATAGCAAGCGTACGGTTACAGAACGCCATGGGTCCATTTATGGCGAAGGTTCAACTGAGGAAGAGAACAAGCCACTGTTCCACTCCACCTTACATTCGCTTGCTGATGATAATTTTTCTGCAATGAAAAAATGGTGTTAAATCAATGGTCAACAATGGATAACTTATTAAAATCAAATTAAAATATTTCTTTAGACTCCATGTACAAAGCATCTAATGTATGTTTGGAATTGTTTTTATTTAATTTAACTAAAGTTTAAAGTCTAGATTTTTATACAGATATTAACTAATGGAAAATGCATAATAATCGCAAAGTTTATCAAACCGGATGAAAACTATAGGCGTCAATGTTTATATGCAACATTTATGTGTGTATAAAAGAGTATGGCTTTCGATTGTTCAAATATGATCGATAAGATAAGAATATTTATGTTCTCATTTGTTTGTGCTTCTTATGTTATCATTTTTATACAACATCAATCTACTCCCATGACACATTTTGGTCATTTCAAAGAGGAAATAATAAAAAGAATAATGATGATAATTGCCACGTGAAAAGTTACATAAATAAACTGTTTACAGGCTATGATTAAGAGAAACAAAAACTATTTCATATTTCATATATATTTAGAATTGTTTAATACTTTTTATTGACTTAATAATGTATTTTTTGTTTGCCAATGTTGACATGGTTTGCGACTAATTAAGGCAGAGAAACTGATCGTGCCAATAGTCATCCAAAATTGATCTAATTATCGTAGTCATGTAGTTGCTGGATCGAATGTAAGTACAAATGTAAGAAAGCGAATAACATATTTTAAGGAACACTACATATATGACTTATGATAAGTAACTCAAAGTTTTGAAGAGAATGACTAGATAAAAGCCTTATTTACTACTGAAAAGTCGTGTGGGGCGCATTTTGTACGTAGATGACATAATAATTGTGGTGCAGTGCCACCAAGTAATCCAATGCAGATATATTTCTTACCCTTCGCTTTAGGAGAAGGCCTGCATATCGCCATTCATTCTTCAATCGGCTCTTTATCGTGGTCATAGAATGTAATAACAACGACAAATATTGTTCATCCTAAATTAATGCAATAACACTTCGCGGTGATATTGATACACTTTCGCTTATCGTTGGTATGGAGAAGATCCTGTTTTTGTAAACAAAATAGCAGCAGTAAGCCGATCGTAGAGATTACAGATCATTTTATGAATTTTTCAAATACTTCTTTATTGAAAATTTCACATTGACTTTAATAGAGGATATAAGATCGAACAACAATCACAGTTTACACGTTCACATTCACGCCCGGCAGGCACCGTTTTGTCATTGATAATCGTCCACTTAGCATGAAAAGCAATTATCGAAAATCACTGGTTTGGCTTCTGGCACGTAACTATTCTGAAGTGGTTAAGTACACTGGAAACTGAATCACGTTTGGTGGTTAATGTTAGCCCATGGTATCTTGAATGTTTGCTCTACGAGGACAATAATATTACGTGTGATATATTCAACCGAACGATAAAGCCAATTTGGTCCAACTGAAGGCAGTCGCACAAAATGACGACAGAAGCAAACAGAACACAATAAGCCCGAGATTTTGGGCATGTTTGACAGCAACCGTGCATCGCCTTGTGAGGAGAATTTCAATTTGCACCTAATAGGTTCGGGCCTTTGCTATGTGGTGAGAGGGTTCATTCAGTTCCGATAATTTGGTTTTGCATGGTCTTTCCACCAGTAGCACCGCAACTGCACCACACCAGATGGCAGTAATTGTAACGTTTCCTATGGGTTTCGCTTGTGTGCGAGTTTTTCTTATGAATAGCACTTGAGCGCGAGTTTTTCTTATGAATAACACTTGAGCGCGAGTTGCTTGCATCGTAGCATCGCGCTGACATTGTTGTTTCCATTCGATGTTTTCCCTTTCGTTGGTTCTGGTTTTCCTCAAACGATGTTTGACTATCAATTCCTGACGTAGCGTTTCGTATACGCTCTGATGATTTGAAGTGTGATAAGATTTGGGTTGTGCGTGTGCTATATTGTGTTGTGCGTTACTTTGTGTTCAGCTCAAAATTAGAACACTGTACTTATATTTTAGAGAAGCTGTATAGCAGATATGCTAATATAATTTTAAATCTGTTTATTTAAATTGAACCAAACGCGGTTATCTTCAAAGAAAAAATGTCGTGTATTCGAGTGTAATAATATATCTAAGGTTTCATATTTCCTTCTTTTCGTTAGTGAGAGGCATACATTGGCTTTAGTTTATGTTTGATCGCACTGCATTTTATGTAAGCAGATTATTCAATGTTATCAATGCTGATGTTGATGGAAAGATACAAAGACGAGTATTTATTTTCTCATTTTAGTCACCGGCGCTTTGATGTCCATCAGTGTGCACAGTCTGTTGCGGATTAAGCGGGCTTCCTCCATCTCGCCGTCCCATTTCTCTTCGCTCAGACAAACTAGTACTTCGTCGAGGTTTTCCTCCGGAATGCATGTTTGGTCACCGTACACTAGCAGGGTTTCATACATCTTCAGTGCTGTCTCGCGGCGAATGTTAACGCAGACCATGCCCAGATAAACGACTAGCTTGCTCAGAACGCGTTTGCAGATTTTTGGAGCGAGCATTAGTGCGCAGTAGACGGGAATGGAATCGACGTGTTTTTTCGTTTGCGCCATAAGATCGTTTACTAGGTTAAATACCGGCTCGGCGAAGTCAACCGCACCATCGGCGGCCAGTAGAATCTTTGAGTTAGTCGAACAACTCAGGAGTTTCTCTAGGAACGGAAAGGTGGACGCTATGAACAGCGGATCTTTGACGGTTTTCTCTTTTAGAATTTTAAGCACGACCGCCCCGAAAGATTCTACAAAAGATTGGTGCGATTTCAAGTAATCATTTAACATTTTCGAGGCACAAGTGTGCAGCGACTCGGTCGGTGCACCAACACTCAATATCAAACCGGCAGCCACGCGTTCAACGTACGCGGGCAAACTGAGCAGCTCAATAAACAGCGGGAATGTATGGTGCGGAAAGAGCCAAAGTACGTCGGTGGTGTCGCGCGGAAAGATATCCTGTAAACGCTCACGAGGCTCAAGGTGCGGAATCTGTGGGACGTGGTATATGAGCGCCGTAAATGCTTTCCCGGCCACAGCACGAATCTTATCGATCCGTTCGACGGACTGCTTCGCTATTGCCACCATGGCATCTTGTACGTGCTGAGCCGTCAACAATGTGTCTGGACAATTGGTTAAGAAGGCGTACAGCCCGTTGATACTTGCCTCTCGAACCCACGAACCAATGTCACCACGAGTGTCGAGGGCGTACTCTTCGAGGGCACGCAGATAGCAAGTGAAGACGGGTCCGCAAAGTATCTCGTTCACCGCGGGCGAATGTGTGAATCCGACCGTTTCGACGATGTTCATCAGTGCCCGAATGCAATCCCGGCGCATTTCGGAGTGATTGTATCCCACCGCGTACATCTCCGGAACGATCGTTTTGATGTCGATCACTTGCACGATTTCGCGCAGGCGTAGCTCGAGGACAAAAAGTGGTAGAGCACCGAGGGCAGACACGACACCTTGAGCCTTATGCTCGATTTGCGTATCGCGCATGTCTTTGATGTAGTTATCTATTAGGCTTCCCAACCGCTCGGCCGTTTCGGCACGATAATATTTAGCGCAGAATCTGGAGAATGCCAGTGTAGCTTGCTCTCGTGTTGATGCTTTCTCGTCGATTATGCTTTCATCAAGCAAAAGCTGCCAAGATTCTGTCAAAGAAGAAACACAATCAGAAGGGACTTAAGTTGAAATTGAAAAAAAAATGAAAACGAAACGAAAAGATACATATTTTAAGCATACTGGACTTACCAACGTACTCCCGCTTCGACAGCGGCAGCATAGCCTCGCTGCAATTACGAATAAAACTAGCACAACCATGCTTCATGTAGGTGCCGCTCATGCCTTTAAACTGTCCGCGGTCACGGTACTTGCCAATCAACTCACCGGCCAGTTCACCAATTTCAGTATTCAAAAAACTTTCCTGGTCGCCGCCTGGGCTTCTACTATCGTGCGTGGAAAGCTTTTGCAATGAATTGATCACCTCCCCCAGCGCTAGCACGGCCCCGTGGCGTGTATTAAGTTCAGTCGATTCGGCAAGTTGGAACAAACGCGGTACGATCTTGTCGCGCATGTATACCGGGGCGTGTTTCGTTAGATTGCTCAACGCTTGTGCAGAAAGCTCGCGTATGTTGGTATCCCAGTGATTAATTTTGCGCGTAATTAAATGTTCTGGAAATAAACCGGATTTAAGAAATAATTTATGTTGAATTTCACATTGCATGTTTTACTCACCAATAAGGGTGTATTTGTATTCCTCGAATTGGGCAATGAATTCGCCTATGTTCAAAAATGCATTACTGCGCACCGCCACCGAGAAGAAATCTGCCGTCGTAAGAATGCTGATCCCGTGCGGAAAGTTACCAAGCCGTCCGACGCTCTCCTGGAACGCGGCCGACGCAGCTCGGCGGCAATTAATTTCCCTATCAAAAACGGCCGTCACGAGCAGGGCTGAGGCAATACGTTCCACGAACGGCTGCAGCACCGCAGGGTGGTAGGCACGGGCAAACGCCCAGCTCATGTAGCAAGCGGCATCGCGGATGTTTTGTCCCACATTACGATAACCTTGCATTTCATCGTACACCAAAGCCTGCAGCAGCAGTGGGACAATTTCAGCAAGCCTGGACGGTAGTAGCAGGCCGCGTTTGGCTAACTCGGCTAAAGCAAGGCATGCACCGTGCCAAGCATCGTCCTGCTCGAGAGGATTCAACAGTTCAATGACGGATGAAACAACCTCATCGCCCAGAAGTTTTGGCAAGCGGTTAGTTATCCGACCGATACCCTTCGCCGATGACCAGCGGACAATCGTAGAATTGCCCTTCAAGCCCAGTAGCAGCCTTTCGATGATTTCCTCAATTTCTCCCGGGACTTCTTCGTCGTCTACGGCGTCCTCTTCCTCGGTGCATTCCGGTATCGATTCCGTCTGCTGAACCTCCTTCAGGGAGGCCAATGTTACTGTTTTCTGGACGTTGGCTAGCAGCGAACGTGCCCCCCGTTGGTAGCGCCATTTGGCCACCTTAGGTGGCAGCAGTACGAGCCCGAGGCGTTGGCAAATTTTGATGCATGTTTTGTGGATTTTAAAGTTTTTCGATATCGTCTCATAGTCCAGGTGAAGCACCCACTCACACAGCCGCTCCACGAATGGGAGCAAATCTTCCCGTTTGCCGTGTTTCAATATGCAAGCGATCGCAGTAAGCGGTCCTATTTTGGCGTCCACGCTGTATTCCTCATTAACGACCATTGCCCAGTCGAAAAACTTCTCGAGGCAAACTTTTTTCACATCGTTCCTGATGAGAAACCGAGCAACCAGGAAGGCGGCCACCGGTGTGCAGCTGTCATCTTTAAGGCAATTCATTTTGCAAATGCTGTCGATCCGTTCCATCGTCGTTGGACAGCCCTCATCGGAAGTATCGAGTCGGCTCAGATCGAACGGATTCAACACCAACAGCGACAGCCATAGTATGCCAATGTACCTGGTTTCCCAGTTTTGCCAATCTTCCAGATCCTGCTGTTCCACGAGGCTCAGAACGGATGGTAAATGGCGCACCTCGTGTGGAAGATTCTTCCCGAACGCCTTAAACGTTCGAACTTTACAAATTTGATAGAGATACTTCGCAGCACGATGCTTCAGCATCAGTTCGACACCGGTGTCCTGCAGGTAAGGAACGATTTTGCTCACTATTTCCTCTATGCTGCGATCGAGCAGGTGCGGTTGCTCCTGGTACTTGGAGAATATCTCAGAATACTCTTCGTAAGCATGTTCGAAATCGTCCACCGAGACGGGTTGACTGGCTAGCTGGTCAACTAACGCAAACACGCGCAGTTTATCGTTTTCTTGAAACGCATCCCACATATTCTGGGGCCCATCGTCCGTTTTGTAGTCTTCAAAAGTTGTTTCCATTGTAACTGTGCTGATGGTCGAAGTTTTTCACACAAAAATTTCTACTTTTCTACCAGATGCGCTCAGTATGTTGTTTTGTTATCCTTTATCGAATGCACTCATGGAGCATTCCGGTGATACATGATGCTGTCAAATGCTTTGACAGCAATACTATAAATTCCTGTTTCGTCCGGAGTGTTCGACGCTCAAGCTTGCTTGATAAATTTGGAAATTCCTACAACTATATTAAATTTTTAGTTTTCAAATGCAATAAAAATACCCAAAAAACGTAATTTAACTTATCATAGTATTTAAAATTGTATTAGTATATAATTTGGTTACACGTCTGACGAAAATATTGCATTCTTATTTACAATGCACAGTGTTGACGGTACGCAAAATCTGATTTTGACCATGCACCAAATACGTCGCTCATGTGTAAACGGGTTTGAATGGAAATAATTGTTTTCAGAGGTGACCAACCCAACCTCCGCAAAAGTGGAAATACGACGAGAGTATCGATGTGCTATCGAAGTTTTCTGTTTGACAGGCTTTTTGACAATGCTGTAAGTCAGAAGGTCAGCTAGACATATATGTGTTAGTGCGCCATATTCTTCCGCACCCCACCGCTATCTTTGATTGATGCCATCAGTTGTTGTCAAACATTTGTGGAAGATTTTTCACGATCGTATCATTCGATCATATTTCTCAGTGTAAGTTGAAAAAACTCTGCTAAGGATTGGTCCTTTTGTAATTTGAACCATTTATTTCTTGTTTACGTTCCCCCGACCAGCGACAACACCAAAGTGCTCACCAAGATACAGCAAACTTCCAATCTTTGTTTCGCGTCGAAGATATTCCACTGACTCTTCTGACATACAGCATTGTCAAACGGCCTGTCAAATAGAAAACTTCGATAGCACATCGATACTCTCGTCGTATTTCCACTTTAGCGGAGGTTGGGTGGCTTAGCGCGTACATCGATGGAGTGCCGGTTCAGAAGTCCTCAATTTAAAAGGTAAGAAATACTCTAAATAAAAATACACTAACATATACGTACAATTTTCCAACAGAGCAGCTACAGCGCAGCGAACCGGAATAAAAGAGCACCAACACAACTGCAAAGCAAAGCGGCCATAGGGTGGAATATCTTCTTTTTCGAATCTGGATTCGAAACTCCGCCATTTTTTATTTTTCAGTTCGAACATGAGCGCGATAGCCAATGACTGCTCTGTCACGTATAATGCACCAGCGCATGCAAATCGCAGGCGAAGCGCAAGCGATTACAATGCGACATCGCTCGCGACTCGCGGTGCTACTGGTGTTTGTCCTCAAAGTCTCGCTGCGGCGTGGAACGAGGCTGGCTTCACCAGTAGCACCGCGAGTTGCGAGCTATGTCGCATTGTAATCGCTTGCGTTTCGCCTGCGATTTGCATGCGCTGGTGCTTTTACAGGTTTTTTCAATGGATAGGATAAGCGTAAACGCGTTTAGCCAATGTGCAAAAATGGCCTATCAAAGATGAAACCTGACTGTCCGTTTACACGTTGCGAACTCGCTGCGAACTCTTCGTGCGAACTATATGGAGATGACAAGTTCGCTAGTTCGATGCGTGTAAATGAGTTCGCTCGTCCCCTGCTTCTTATTCTTTCTAACTTTATCTGACATATCATGTCAAGTGCGCGTCAAAAACCGTTAACTGTACGGTAAACATTATTGTTTGTACTTACATTTTAACAAATATTAAGCACAAAATGATAACTTTACTTTTCATACACCAAACCACACCATACAATGAAAACAATTGATGTTTGTTTACAAAAAGCATGTGGTTCAAAATGAGCTGTCAAAAGTTCGCAGCGAGTTCGCAGCTCAAGTTCCATCGCTTGCGGGAATGGAGTTCGCACGAAGAGTTCGCAGCGAGTTCGCAACGTGTAAACGGACAGTGAACAAGCCATGTGTGAACCCATCAAGCCAAATTTCGTATTCATCAGCATAAACACACCTCCTATCCATTGAAAAACCTGTAACATAAAAGTCAGATTCGAGGCCGGTTTGTTTTGGTTTTCATAGATGCAAATTGTGTAAACATACATATATATTCAACCATTTGAAAAAAAAGTTACTGTTTACACATATTTAACGTCCACGCTGTGCAAGGATATCGGTTTTTGCTTATATGATTTTCTTCATTGTAGTACTATATGAAGAGAATATTTTGATATAGAAATTTTCGTCGTTGTGTTGTTGTTACTCTCATATTTCTTTACATACAGCGTATATAATCATCATTATTCATAAATCATAAATAAAGCCGTACTTCAATGCGACTACGGATACGCAATTTCACTGTTCGTGTTCGAAGTCAACGAAGTTGTATGATCAAAGCACACCAAATCGGATGTCGATCAGTTTTAAATGTGCTGCCAGTAGCGGGAGCTGAGAAACATACTCATACTGCGCCAGCCGGGAGAAAATTACGTGGTAAACGCATTGCAGAAGTTAGTTTTGCTAACTTGTTTTTCTTTTTTGCTTTGTTGTACTGTGCACGCAGAGCTGAAATGAAATTCTATTATAAACATACTTTGCAGCTCAAATGCTGGTACCACATCAACAACGCTCTCCTGTTGCTCGTCTTCCGCCAGCAATAGCGCAGGAAAAATGGAAAAAAGGAATTTCGTGTTTTGATAAAATACTGTTTTCTGAAGGGATTCCCCGGGGGCAGAATCCGGAAACTCATTATCAAGCCAAGTTTTGGCTTCCATTGTATTTTTTCCCTTCAGAAAACAGTATTTTATCAAAACACGAAATTCCTTTTTTTCCATTTTTTTCACAATAACAAAAGTTGCTTCACAAAAGACGCTCTGTCTCACAAACTAATTGACATACAGACGTCAAATTTTGACACGAATCATTTGAAGGTTGGTACTCAAGGATACTTGAAATAACCTCTTAATTGGACCTTGGTTGGTACTATATAAAAATAATATGCATTTAATACTAGCGACGCTATCTATGTGTCAGACCGGGGACTTATCAGCCAACCTGTTATAGCATGGTCATGTGAAAAACATGGCATTTAAGATTTATGCTGCACCCTTCCATCGACTGTTGAAAATTGAAAACGCTTTAATTGAAATGGCATATCGTTGGAACTTAAGGACATTCTCGGAGTTAAACATGATGCCCTTTGCTTGCCCATAAGTCTATCACATTGTTCGAAAGCTGCATCACAAACAGTCATGTTCTATTACATAAGTTTGGGGCATGAAGGTTTCGGAGCATAATAATAACACTTCCATTTTTATGTTGCAAATGATGCGGTGGCATCCAGGCAAGTCCAAGAGGAGAATTTGCACACATAATTTGTTCGCTGAAAAGTTTTCAATGATTCACCGGCTGCAAAGTTTAAAGCAAGGCTAAAAGCGCGTATACACATTGAAACATTCTGTGAAACATTCGGCTGAAACGTTTTTTTGACATTCGACTTGAGGGGAAAGTATAACAGTAGAACAGTTTCGAGCCCGGTTTGACATGTTTTGGAACAGGATTATGTTTAACGAATTTCCACAAAACAAAATCTTAATTCGAAACATTTACATTTTTTTTGTTTATTTCATACGAAATTATACTTGATTTCGATGTCAATAATAATGAGTGCAATTAAAACAATTTTTTCTTAACAGAAACACAACTGATTCGGCTAAAATAATATATTTTGGGCCAAATAGTTTTTGGGTTTTGTTTTCCGGCTCTCCGGATTGAAACAAAAATGAGGGGAAAAATTGATAAACCAGGTGTCAAATTAGATGTCAAAATTATGTTTCAGCCGAATGTTTCACAGAATGTTTCAATGTGTATACGCGCTTTTACAAACAAACATACATCCATTTTTATATATATAATAGATAGATAATAGATAATAATAATAATAATATATAATAGATATATAATAGATGTAATGTGTATATAACTTATAATTCGACCAATTTTGATTCTATATTCTTGTGATGAAAATGACGAAAGGAAGGGAGAAGCACATATTTGTAGAAACAATTTGAAACCGTTCTTTTTGCACTGTCTGTCTTCCCCTATTGAAAGCATGTGTTTAGAAGGCGTCTGGAAACGAACACGAATTTTACACGAACATTAGGCTTTGTTTCGTTTCGGTTTCGTGCCTTGTTCTGTACCGCCAAGACATGTTTGAACGTGCACGCACTGCTCGCTCGCCGTCCATGGTTTACGACGAGTCGCCGGCACAACGGAATGGAAAATATAACGCTGCGAAAGAAGCGCCAACTTGTCGTGACATGCATGTGCCACACCTTTCAAGGGTGATTTCAGGGGACGATCACATCAGAGGCGGAGTTGTGACTCAGTGGGTCAAACGACGGTAAACAGTGGTAGAAGATGTAACTGAACATGGTTAAATTTCGAAGCAGTTGTAGAAACAGCGGCATCATGGAAAGTGCTAAGAAAAGGATGGAAGTAATATCTAAACAGATTGGAATGTTGGAAACGTCTAGTAATGAGACCATTTTAGTTTGATATCCGTTCTTGTCAACCCGGTGACTTGTTTTGGAAATTCAACGGGAGCTTTCAATAGAACGAGACATTGCCGATTAGAGCGAGAGCTACGACCGCCACGGAGAACGCGGTCGTATCGAGTACTTCGGGCAGTTTTTGCGTTGTCAAATTTGACACCGCGGTGCGCATCGCGGTCAGTGTGGCAGGCGCCATTAAACATAATCCTGTTCCAAAATATGTCAAACCGGGCTCGAAACTTTTATACTGTTATACTTTCCCCTCAAATCGAATGTCAAAAAAACGTTTCAGCCGAATGTTTCTCAGAATGTTTCAATGTGTATACGCGCTTTTAGGTTTTTTATATGATATAGTGAAGGCTCGTCTATTAATTCAATTTCTTTGACTGCTACTCCAATCGTTGCGTAGTATGGTTTTTCGAGGATGAGAACTTCTGTGTTGGAGTAGAGTTCTCCGTTGACAATAATATTACATTTTTCAAATTGGACAAGGTAAGATCCATTGAGAATGTGGTTTGTATTACTGCAGTTCGACGTTATTTCAGCAATGGCATTATTGATTGTTGATGTATTGATTGTATTGAAGATGTTTACTTGATTTATGCGTTTAATAATTTCTTTCGCATAAACTTTTCCGTAGAAGCAATTTGCCTGTTTTCCTCGCACTAATTGCTGCACGCATGTGCTCGGCATCTCAAGTTCGTTATCATCACAAACATAATAGTTGTTTCGTTCTTGGCATTGTTCTGTTGTTTCAAACACGTATGTTTGATTGCGGATGATACGATTATTTTTCAGCAATATTCTTTTCCCTTCTTTGATTATAGAATCTATATAATCGTACTACTTCGTACTTAGTTCCCTTGGATCTCCGGTGAAAATTGGCAAATCTTTTACTAGATCGGGGATTTTTTCAAATGATTCAGGGTTAACACTTGATCCATCCGGTTTGGTGAAATACAATGTAATCAATAGCACTTGCACTAGCACTACTGTTGCTCGCTTCTAGCGCGGCGATGCGGTTCAAAATTGCTTCATATTCCGCTGTCGTCATTTTGCTAACTGACAAGGTTTTCAATGACAAAATTAAATCCTCGAGCTTAAAATTTTACTTTTTCTTTAAATTTCACTTTCACTGATTAGTTGTTCACAATGATTATGTAATCACTTATTTCTTTTTTGCATTATTTTAATTATCTTTTTTAGCGGTATATAATTTTAAATATATGTAAAAATATATATATATATATATATTTAAATATATGTATATAATTTTTGCATATATGTAAAAAAAATGTTTTACTCACAAGGCTTATGCTTACAGTACCAGATTCATTCTGTTATTTATCGTAGCTTGTTGTAACGATCGGCTCATCTTGCGGGCGATGTAAATATTATCAACTCCTCTTACGGGCGATGTAAATGTCTGCTCCACATACGGGCGACGTTGTAGAACTAGTTGTGAATTTCCTCCTTCTCGGCGTGACGGATTTATTCTCTTCGTCCAGCGTGAGCTGCTAACAACTTTGGTTACTCGGGCTCCTTTTCACGCGGCTGCACTCGGCGATCAGGCGGAAATGTAAAAGTTCTTAGATCCGGTGATGACTTCACTCTAGCGTGGTCACTTTTACACTTTCACTAATCACTTAAACTTTTTCACATTACGGTTATATATGACCCTTTCTGCTAGGGTCCCTATTCGGGCGCCAGTTAATGCAAGGCGGCGACGATTTAGATTTTTTTTAAAACTTAATTTTATTAAACCATTCTAGTCGCAACCTGCACGATTGAGGTTTTCTTCGGATCCAACTGTTGGCGTGGCTTCCCACGATCAGCGGTGGTGCGTCGTCACGGGCTCGTCCACGTGACGGAGTGTCCAATGTCGTCTGGGGTGCGCGCGTGTGGCTGCAGAATGCGCGCTGGCGAAGTGGCATATGCTGCGTCGGCGGTTTGCTAACAAGCTGGGTGTTAACTGGTGTTTCGGCATACCCTCCGACAGGATGAGGGCAAACAAATGGCGCAGCTGGAATGGCATCTGGAACGATGCGGCTTCTTGCGACCGGTCCCACTCGGTGTTATCCTGCAGTAACCCAGCCATGGTGGCTGTTTGCTGGAAAGTCGTGCGCAGCATCAGTCGGAGGTAGTACCGTTCCATATGCGCCATCGGGCTGTAGACCATTCGGCCAAATACGATGCCAGTCTCCCGGATACGGCGGATCTATTGTTTGCCATGGCCCGTGCGCTGGAATATCCTACTAAGTTAGCGAACGCACATAAACGTCGTTGGTGGCCTTAGGAAATAGCGCACTGCTTGTTCTCGAGGTGTACCGGCAGCTGGACCGTTGTCACCGTTTGGGCTAGCATATTGTACCCGAAGAAAGTCGAGATGACCAGAGACGTGGAAATATACTGTGCCTTAAGGTACTGCTGTATTTCTTCCAATGGTTCGTTAAATGAAACAACGAGGCAAACGTGTCCTTTGTTAACGTACTTTTACAGGTACGTTACGCTGCTTACCGGCTCGCACACCTCCACGTTAATGTGGCAATTGTACTTGTGAGATAGCCAGGGGGTGTAAGTCACAACAAGTGACTGCTTGCTCCTTTTCTTTTTAACTTATTCGTCGTTTGATCTGGTTAGCGTGAGATCCAATTAACTTGCGTCTGCCATGCCATTCTTCGAGAAGAACATTGTAATTCACATTAACAATGACTTCGATAATTACTCCTGGAGACCACTTCCATTTTGTATTGCTTTGGTAAACCTTGGCGTAAACTGTATCTCCTGTCTGTAGTTTTCGAAATACGGCGCCATGTTTCCGATTGAATTGTTCATTCTGTGCGTTATTGAAAGTTGGTTGTACAGGTTGACGTGGCTGTAGAAGATTGAGCTCTGTTCTTATTTGTCTCCGAAGATTAGTTCCGATGGTGTTTTATTTTCGATGGTTCGACCCGGCGTTGTTCGATATGCTTGGAGAAAAATTTGGAGAGATTCGGTGACGTTTTCCCCCTCTCTAATTTTCAACAACGCTGTCTTCAATGTTTCTACAAATCGTTCCGCTTGTCCATTTGATTGTGGATGATACGGAGATGTGCGCATATGATTAATACCATTCTTCTGGCAAAATGCTGCGAACTGCGCTGATGTAAATTGCGTACCATTGTCGGAAACAATAGTAGACGGTACTCCAAACCGTGCGAAATTTTCAGCCAAGAATTCTAAAACTGCTACTGTGGTCGGAGAACGCAGAATATTAATATATGGCCACTTGGAAAAGCGTCGATTACCACGAGAACATGTTGACCGTTGACTGGACCAGCAAAATCAATATTGATCCTATCCCAGGGAGTCAGTGCGAGCGGCCATGAATGTAAGGATACCTTCGTTGGAGACTTGGAGTGCGTGGCACAGCTATCACAGCGCTTCACAAAATCGATGATGGCGTTATCAATTTTGGGCCAAAAGACATGACTTCGAGCAAGAGCTTTCATTTTCTCCATACCAGGATGTCCTCTGAGTAGTTGTTTTAAAATCCTTTTCCTTAATATTTCCGGAATCACTAACCACAATTTCGAGAGCGTCATGATGATTGAAAAAAGCACGAACGCTTCTTGCAGAGATACCTCGATGTCGTCTTCAGTCCGTTCTAAACATAGAGCGAAAATCGCCCGACGCGAACGAATAAAAAGTAGCTCAGTTTAGCTAAAATATCAGCGCGAACGAACTTATTCGTCCGATCTGTCAATGTGGTATAACAACAGTTTGTTTACGTTTTTGAAACCGGCAGCAGGTAAAAGTGAAAATGTGAATCATTCCTTTTTTTTACTTGAACATTTAACCCTACCAGGACTAAAAATGTTATAAAATCTTGAAGCGTTCACAATTTCGAAATTATTCACTTGTTTACATTCGAATGATAGTTTCAGCGCACGACAAATTGGGCAACTTCAGTTCAAACCAACATAGTGATATAACAACCTTGGTTAAAATAGAGCAATTGCGTCCGATCGCCCTTCGTGGTAGTTTCGCAGTTTATAAACATAGCGAGAACGAAATCGGTTTTTTGCATATGGACTTTCGCGTCGGGTTGTGCAATTTTAAAAAAAATCTTTTTTTTTTAAATGATGATGATGATGATGATCCCACCTCGTACCCCTGCATAGGTTTGAGATGGCGGATTTATCTAAACGATATTTTTTTCTTCTGTATTAATTAAACCCGATATTACTTTTATGACGGGTGGATGAAGGAGAAACAATCACTTGACGGGCTAAGATGTTACGTCAGGTTGCCCACCTGTAGAAAACAATTCGAATGGCTGATCAGACGTGATAATACATCAGCATATCCAAACTGGGTCACATAGACACATATTGAATGTCGAAATCGTAACACAGAAGTGTTAGTGCCCAACGTTGTAATCGATTAGCGGTGTTGACTGGAATTCATTTTTTCGATCCAAATATTCTCAAAAGTGGTTGATGATCGGTCTGCAAAGTGAACTCACGCCCGATCATCATTCGGTGAAACTTGGTGACTGCAAATATCAATGCTAGACCTTCTTTCTCTATTTGACCATAGCACTTTTCAACTTCCGTGAGAGATCGAGATCAGGTGAGACTGCTTTAACTGAACCGTCAGGAAATTTGTGCATAATGCATGCTCCAATGCCTGACTGAGATGCGTCTGCTGCTACAACAATTTCCTTGGATGGATCATTGTGCGTAAGAAGGAGATCGGACTTCAGCACTTCCTTAAACCGTTGAAATGACTTTTGACATTCAATGTTCCAGCCGAATTTTGCATCCTTTTTTAGAAGAGTATCAAGCGGTTTCCGTAATTCGTGCATTGTTGAGACGAGCTTTCCGTAGAAATTCACTGCTTCAAGGAATGATCGAAGACTGGAAACATCACTTGAAGGAGGCATTTTATCGATAGCTTCGATTTTTGCAGGATCAGGACGCAGACCAGATTCATCCACGATGCGTGCCAGGTATTCAATTTTTCGTCGCAGTAGATGACATTTTTCTTTACGAAGTATGAAACCATATTCTTGGATACGTTGACAAAGTGCATTGAGAATTTCATGATGCATCTTTTCAGTTTCACTAAATACGATCAAATCATCTAAGAATGACTCGACACCTTTGACATCTGCGATCATCAACTTGATGAAATGCTCCAGGAGCAGCTTTTACTCCAGGTGCTAGGCGGTTGAATCGAAAAAGACCTCTGTGTGTGTTGATGGTTAGCAATTTTTAGATTCGTCGTCGACTTCCACTTGAAGGTATGCATCGCTGAGATCGATATACTGAAGAATTTACAGCCGTTGAGTTTCGTGAAGATGTCGTCCGGAACTGGTAATGGATAACTATTCGATTCCAGGACGGCGTTGAGACCAGTGGAGTAGTCAGCACAAATACGGATCCTTCCACCCGGTTTCTTCACTACAACAATCGGTGCAGCCCAGTTCGAAAAGTCTACTGGTGTTGTTGCTGGTGATATGAGAAAAAAGCGAAAATTTCGGTATCTTGGTTTTTACAAAGTTACCACAAATTAGTGCTTTATTTCGGCTTCTTGCTATCACAGCAACTTCGACTAAAAGAGAACGCCTGGCTGCTCGCCCAGCCCTTTTATCCCCACTTTACACTAATCTCCAACGCTGCTACATGGACCGCCTCTGAATTAGCCGCCGCGGCTGTCACTTGACTGATAGTGCAGCTGACAGTGACGGTGTTGCTTGTGTGTGAGTATAGCAACAGGTGTGATGATGTTCAGTTGTGTAGTCGATCCAGTTCAGTATCGATCTCTTCGACAGCCGTGAATGGAGCAAAACGTTTCGGTTTGTAGACTGGTATTACTCCGGGTTTCAAAAATAGACGTACTTTGGTTTTGTTGCAGTGTCCAAGGCCATTTCGAAACACGTTAGACAATTTCTCTTTGCAATGCTGGATTACGATGGCTGGTTCTGCTTGAATGTGATTGCAAATTGTAGATATTGGCATTTTCCATAGATCAAATAATTCAATCCATTCTAAACCAAATAGATTGAGATTGCGATCGGTCACATATAATTTGCCTTGCTTTTCGAAACTTCCAAGTTTGATTGTAGAAAAAGTTCGCCAAGAAATGTGAGTGGTTGACCTGATGCTGATTTTGCAATCTGCGCTGTAGGTTATGATGGTGCTGATCCAAGCTTAGTAATCAAGGTTTTTCGCGAGATTATTGTTATATCAGAAGCTGTGTCGAACTGCAAAATTATTTCTGTTCCATCGATTTCCACGGTTAAGAACTTTCTTTTGGATTCACTACTATTATGATTAATAGAGAAAATTCCGTTGATTTTGTTATTCTTTTTTGGTTTTGATCTTTTCGCAGTGTTACATCCGCAGTAACCTTCTTTGTGTCCAATGCGCTTGCAATCGTTGAAAAGATGTTTCGAAAAAGAACAGTCTCGAACGTAGTGTACACCCTCACATTGCCAACAGGGTGTTTTTGGCAAACTTGGAAAAAAAATAGAGTAAAGTGAAAGGACACTTATAGTTGGTAAAGAAGATGGGGGTCGAAGACCCAGGAGGGGGAATCCTCCTTAAAAATAAATTCGATATACTAGCGGAGCCGATAAAAGAAAAAAGAAGGAAAAAGGCAGGTGCGCAGGTTATCTCCATCGAGGATGAAACAAGCTACGACAGCGAGCAGATAATGCTAATGGAATCATTGACACCTGGCAAGGATCTGACGAGCGTAAATCCTTTTGTGCTTGGAAAAATAATAGAAAACGTAATGGATGATAAACCGTTAGAAGCGAGACGCATTCGGGATGGAAAGATGATCCTGAAGGTAAAAACAAAAAGACAGACCACCAAACTAAGCAAAATAACTAACGTTCCATGTGGTAATCATACAATTAGTGTGCGTGTGATTGAACACCCCACACTAAATGTAGTGAAGGGGGTTATCCGATGCGATGACATCGCCTTTCTAAAAGAAGAGGAAATATTAGAAGGCCTTAACAACCAGAACGTATCGGAGGTAATGATCATGAAACGGAAAAACAGAGAAGGGGAACTGATCAACACGAAAATGGCAATAATCACGTATAAACTCTCACGGATCCCGAGGAAGGTAGATTTTGGGCTTTACCCAGTAAAGGTAGAACTCTACATTCCAAAACCCATGCGCTGCACAACGTGTATGCGACTCGGCCACACAAAAAAATGGTGCAGGGGCGAAAGAACGTGCGCCAAATGCAGCCAGTCAGCACACAACGACATATGCACGGACATCAAATGTGTTTCATGTGGAGAACAGCATCACACACTAGACAAAGAATGCCCAATCTACATGGACGAGTGTGAAATACAAAAAATTCCGAACCGAAAAAAGGATAACGTACGCGGCTAAAAAAATCAGGAGGGATACATGCCCTTTTATTCCCAAAAATCACACTAAAACTAACAGCTTCGCAAACACAGTAAAAGGAACAGAACAACAGAAAGATAGAACACAAGATACTGAAAAACCATACCAATCCAGCAAAAAACAAATAACAGAAAATCTACAACAACAGACACAGACTACAGAAAAAACTAAAAAAAAAAAATAGAATTAAAAAACACATTAAACAGAACGAAAACATAATAGTAAAGAAAGAAAAATTAACACAGCACACAAACACAATAACTTGCAACGTAGACGTGACATCCACCCCCGAAAGGGATAGCGTCATTGAAGAGATGGCGTTAACGGATGTGAAGGACATGGTGACAACTCCCATTCGGAGCACTATTGAGGAGGATTTAAACAGAATAACTGTGATAACTCCCTGTCACGTTTATTTGTGTTTCTATTTATTCTAGAAATTAAACTACCCGACCTTTTTAACACTATTTATTAAGGTGTATGGTAAAAAGAAACAACCCAAAATGATAAACATAAGGCAGATAAATGTGCAAGGACCTATAAATAACGTAGACGAACTACAAAGAATAGACGCTCAATAAAACGTGGATTTCTTCGCCCTCCATGAAACCTGGATCAACCCAGAACACGAAAAAAGCCATATTTAAAGGGATTCAACCTAGTATCTACAAATCGTGAGGATGGATATGGTGGTAGCGCGATTGCCTTGAAATCGCACTACAGATTTGAGAGGATACACCTAACCGAACGGAATAAAGAGCTTATCCAAGTAACAGCGGTTCAAATTAAAGAGCTGAATTGGATATTAGCATCTATATATGTGAAACCTACCACCCCGACGGCGAAATTCCGGGAGACAATAAGGGACATAATGACCTTACCCAAAGGCCCAATGAGTGCCTCGTTCGTCATTTTTCGAACCCATACTGTGGGCGAGAGTGAAACTGCTGCGACCGAGTCATACCCTATCTCTTTCGCACTCTCTTTGTTTTGTCAAGCTGACGGACGATATGACGAACGGTTTCGCACTACACCACTCGAGTGAATTTCAATCGACAGTTTGTGACACTGTGTTTGTAAACTCATCGTTTCTTTCGATAAAAAAAACAGATCAAATAATTTTTGTGGGCTAGAAAAATCTTAGTGCATCATTGTTTGAAAATGTTTCCTAAAACGTTTGTCAACCTTTTCAAAACCCATGCCTGAAGGATGATGCGGCTATTACAACCTAGGTGCACCCTTTGTATAAATTAGTTATTGTAAATGTGATGTTTGTCGTGATTGACGCTCTGCACGCTTAATTATAACGTTTCAGTATATTAAAGACAATCCAAAATGTGAATGCTTAATTTTACCTGCAGTAATGTGCGTTCAGCAAAGCTACTAAAATTGTCTCAATATGTGTTTTATTTTCAAACTTTACACAATACAGTTTAAAGTTACACAATTTCGGGAGAAAGATGGGTTTTTCTTGTTGATACCATATCTGATGATAATATGAAGAACATAAATTTTTAAACTATTTAATAATAAATTAATACCTGATTTTATAGTATCTTACCATAATTACCGAACCGATTAATTTATCAGCATTTCAATAACCCTTATTTTACACGCATAAAAATATAATCTGCTCGCGCACTTTCATGACACCGCGCGAAAAAGTTCCAAATCCATCGATGCGAATATTCATGCGCTGCATATGGCGGCTCTGAGCTGCAGCGAACTGCGCTGAACAGAGCGAACTGAAAATCCACAAGCGATGCACATCCATGCGAGAGAGAACGTTCAGAGTGAGTTGAAATACGCGTTCGTCTCAGCCGGGTTCTTAAACAGTTGTTGAATTCGAAAATCAACACACATAGAATAGCTCTCTGCTAAAGGCGGTTGCAATCACAAACTTCACACAATTCAGTCAGAAAAAGTTTTCACGGCTTGTAGAGCCAGCACCTTAGAAATCACTAGCTCTTGAACTCCCAATTTGCAAGCGCAAGTCTAAAAATAGAATCACGCCCGGTACAAACAGAATAGAGCAGAGCGGGCAGCACGATATCGAGAGAGCGCGGGAAGAATCGAAGAGAGCCGCCGGTTTTTTTGTTGCCTTTTTTTGCTCGCGGCATTTTGACGTCGCCACCATGACATGACGAACCGGCTCTTCCAGAGCTTCCTTTCGTCAGTGTCTCTTCGTCATACGAACGCTATGACGAACCGTGTCAAAATGGTCCTTTGGGTAGTGTCGTGATTCCTGTTCATTACTTCCTCTTCTTTTTTATTTTAACAACTTCGACTGATATTCGTGTCAACTTCGCATAAGCTCAACTACAAGACTGACGCATGACACGCGTTCCGAGCGCATCGATCGCTTTTCGCCCTGTGCTGTTCTCACCGTCTCTTTTCCTCGTTTCTCTCTCGCCCTCCCAAATTCGCCTCATTTTAAATTCAAGATCGCACTTGCCCGCTTATGGTCGTTTCATTTGCCTTTCCTCTTTTTCTCTCACGTACCTCTCGATCCCTACATCTTCTTTCTTTCCTAAGCTTTTTTTTTTTTTTTTTTTTTTTACATAAAACATCCCGTTACCTATGTGTAACGATCTTATATACAGGTGAACGTTAAATCTCTCTGAGACTAATAAAGTAATATCTAACATGGTAATCTAATATAGTACCGAATCCTTAAATTTCTCTGGCAACTGCACGTTTCTTTTCGGTCGGTCCTGACTTTCGGCGCCCGTTTCTCTAGCACGCGTCGGTGGCGGCGGTGAAACTGACTGGTCTCCTCCTACTGGTTCCGATGAGTAAGTTGATAATACGTTGGGTTCGGAGTCCGTTTTCCGCTTAACATCGTTGACGCTCCTAACAAGTTTCAATCCTGTGTCACTCATAATAACTACCTTTGCGCCTTCTCTAGTAAGTACTGTAAACTCCTCCTGGGAAAACAATGGATCGAGTTTTGTTCGCCGTGAGGTTGCTACCAGGTTGCTACGGTCGGTTTTCCATAGGGACGGAAAGGTTCCTCGATAGCGCCAACCCAGCGCCAGCTCGAACGGCGTAACGCCTAGCCGCGAATGATGCTTCCTCGTGTTGTGCATATGGATATATTCGTCCATGGCTGCTCTCCAGTTCCTGCCTTCTAGTTTTGCGGCCGCCATTGCTTTTATTACACCCTGGTTCTGTCGCTCGATGGCTCCGTTGGACTGCGCACTCAGTGGAATAGATTTACGCACTTTCACTCCTTTTGTCTCCCAGTATGCTGTAAATTCAGAGCTTTGAAAAGGTGGTCCATTGTCGCTTTGCAGAATAAGGGGGAGGCCCCAGACAGCAAACATTTTGCACAAAGCCGAATTAGTGCTTTTCGCGTCTGTGCTCCGTACTTCCAGAATCTGTAGGTACCGTGAGTATGTTTCGACGCTCAGGATAAATTCCCCCGTTCCACAACCCTGTAACGATAGAAAATCGATTTGCATAATTTCCCATGGTCCGTCTGGCAACTCGCGGCTGGACAGTGGTATTGGCGGATTCTTCCGTGATATTGCGATGCACGTTTCACAATTGTTTACGAAGCTATCAGCTTCCTTTGACATATTGGGCCACCAAAAAAATTCACGTAGAATCCGTTTTGTTGGTCCGCACCCTATGTGCCCGCGGTGTGCAGCTTCCAGTGCCCTTCTGCGAAGATCAATGGGCAGGACGACTAGATCATCTTTAAATACGAGTGGTCCCAGGGTTTTCAACCTTTTTGACTCAGATTCATATCGTTGAAGATCTTTGGACCATCTACCGTGTTGGACTCCAGATCTTACTCTACTCAGTTCCTCGTCTTGTTCTGAATAGGTCTGAATTTACGCCCAAGAAATGCTCATGTTCCCTGCGTCCAGAGAGTATAAGATGTGTTTCTCGTTACCCTCGTCGAAGGGTTCATCAGACTGAGACCGGTGGATCAATCTACATAGTGCATCCGCTACGTTGAAAACACCCGGGACTCGCTTGATGGTAAATTGATAAGGCAGAAGGCGCAGTGACCAGGCTTCCGCCCGAGTCATTGCGCGTTTGCTGGTACGATGTAAACCGCCGAAAATGAACTCGTTTGCCTCAGAGTCGGTTCTGATTGTAAAGGGTTTGTTAATCAAGTAGCATACGATCGCTAGTGCTTCCTTTTGGGTGTGGGGGTACCGCTGCTCGGCTGCTGTTAGTGCTTTGGAAGCACACGCTTTGATGCGGGGCCTACCGGTACTATCGAACTGGGTAAGGACCGCTCCCAGTCCTATTGGGGAAGCATCCGCGAATAATTCTGTTTCATCCTTGTGGTCGAAGTACCCGAGTCTTGTAATATCGTTGAGTGCCGCGTTTTTTAAGAAGGAGAATTCTTCTTCCTCTTCTTCCGTCCAATAGAAGCAGTCGGACTTTGCCAGGGACCTTAACCTCTCTGTCTTCTCTGCCCTGTTGGGTATGAACCGTTCTGTGAAGTTCATTAGCCCGAGGAAACTCTTAACTTCTGATACCGTTTCGGGTCTGCGTGCATTCTCAATAGCTTTTCTCTTGTCCTCTTCCACTCTCCATCCATCTTTGGATAGATTGAATCCTAGGAACTTTACGGAACTTGCTCCGAACCTACACTTGCTGTCATTTAATCGAACGTTGTGTTCACGCAATCGCTGAAGGACATCTTTCAGATTTTTGTCGTGTCCTTCTTTAGAGCTCCCATAGACTAATATATCATCCAGATAATTTAAGGCTCCGGAACATCCCTCTAGAACTACGGTTTGAAGTATTTCCTGGAAGATATCCGGAGAGTTACATAGGCCGAACGGGAGTCTTTTGAACCTGTAAGCTCCATTTCCTGCGAAGAAGTTTGTTAAATGTCGGCAGTCCTCGTGCAATTCCACGTGAAAGAAAGCGCTGGTTAGGTCAATTGTGGAGAAACATGAAGCTCCATTGAGCTTTGCCAGTATCTCTTCCAATGTCGGCATACTGAATGGTGTTCTTATAATACTCCTGTTCGGGCCTCTGAGATCAACGACAAGTCGGATGTCCGTCTTACCTTTCGGTACGACCAATAGTGACGAACAAAATGACTTCTCCATATGCTCTGTGACCCGTTCTATAATTCCAGCAGACAGTAGGTCACTAATTCGTCTCTCCGTTTCCTCCCTAAATGCTGGTGGTATGCTCGTAAATACGTTCCGTGAAGGCGGTAAGTCCTTGTTGTATGCCAGCATTACGGGGGCCACTTTGAACTTTGGGAAATCAGTTCGCAATGCTAGGATCTCTCCCGGTAACAGGCGCGTTTGGTTAATTCCACCGCGATCTTTTATCGGTACTCCCAAGCCCAGTTGAAGTACACTGTATCTCATCGCAGTACTTCTGCTGAGAAGTGGTCTAGCGTTTGGTATGACGTAAAATGTTTCCATGAGGTGAGGTCGATGTTCGGAAATATACAACTCGGCTACAAAGGATGCGATTACTGGTATCTCGTTGAGCACGCCATATGCCTTCAGTGGTCTATCAGTTCCGTGTATAAGACTAAAGATGCACTTTCCCGAGTCTTTCCTTGTTAGGCGGTTGAAGTTATTTTCGTCGATCGTGTTGACGTCTGCTCCGGAGTCTATTAAGAAGATGACAGGTATACCGGCCACGTAACCCACGATACTTCCCTCAACCTCTCCTCGATGATCAACAGCAAGCAACGAATCGCCTTCCTTTATATGTTCGTCCAAGGTATTTGTCAGATGTGTTTCCTTCTCGGTCGCGTTGTGTAGTGTTATCTAAAATGAGAATAATGACAACTAAGTATCTTCTTCTAAAACAATCCTGATCCCTAGATTCTTTTCTCTACCCTCCGGTCGAGAGTAAATTATCCAGACTCAGTAGTTCACATGTTGGGTAGTTTAGGTAATTATTAGTAACTGAGTAGTGTACATCGCTATTCAAACCGTAATCCATTTGTTCGTGTATTTCGTACTCATTGAAATGGTGCATCTAACCTACGGGGCTAAGTATAACAAATTTAGTTAATGCCGGTAAAGGAGGCTGCACTCACTGCACCATGTTCGCGATTTGATCCCTCCAACTCTCTGTCACCGCTCGTTATAGCCGCGATCTTCTGGGCCTTCATAGGATGAGACGATTCGTCCCGCTCTTCAAGACGCCGCTTGGCCATGTCGCGCGGGTTTGAACGACACGCCCGTTCGATATGTCCCATGGTCTGACAATTTCGGCACCTCTTGTCCGCAGCGTGGCAATTATTGGATGAATGGAACGTGCTGAGGCATCTCCAGCATGGCTCACGAAGGGTACCGGATAAACGACCAGTTGAGGGCCGCGTAGTTCCGCGGCTGCTGCCTTGTCGACTGTACTGTTGATTACTCCTGTACGACGGATTTTCGCGTGCAAAACTGGGCGTGATACCCCTGAGCGGGATGTCCCTGGCAGAGATCCGTAGGACACAGCGGCTACCTCTCCCACGACTACACTCTGACTGTGGTTTCGGGCGAAAGCCTGTTCGTTTTTGCTCTCGAACTCGCAGCTCCGCACCCTGTCCATAAGCTCCAATATCGACCCGCGCTTCCTAAGAGTTTTCCTGGCCAACGCGCGCACCGTCTGTGTCTGGATCACGTCGACGACCGTTTCGATCATCTGGTCTTTTTGAAAGTTGCAGAGTTTCGCAAGTTCGATTACTCTTTTAACGTATGTAGAATCTGCTTCTTCCTTTCCCTGGTCCAGAGAACGGAGCTTCTGGCGTTGAATGAAAACATAGTCGTGGGAACTGTAGTACTTGTCCAGTCGCTCCATAGCATTGGAAAATGGGTATATTTCCCCGTCCTTTGTTGCATCGCTTGGTGATGTCAACTCGAGCATGTCCAGTAACGTGGATCCTGCCTTCATCTTAAATGCATTCCATCTCATTGCCTCGCTTTTGATTCCTGCAAAGTGCATAGCGGCTTCCAGCTGGTCCTTCCATCTTCCGAAGGTTTTCTTATCGATCTCCTTATCCCCTTCCCTCGGTCTGCTTTTCGCTACTTGGAGGGTAGCGAAAGACATTGACGTCATTGAGGAGAGGTCAATGGAGGGAGGAGCGATCTGATCCGCAATCATTGTAGAAGAATAGCATGGCAAATCTGTCTGATATTCCGATGTTTCCACGGTCCATGGCACGTTACGACGGGCCAAGTTACTCTTCTTGGGTTCTGTCATGTCACCGCTGTTGATGAAAACGTAAAACGATTAGTAAAAGGCCTACATCGATCGACTCTCAACCCCTCTTCCGAATTCCGCAGTCGTTCGATCGATTGCACGCGTACCATCTAACCCTCCCAGAAACGTCGGTGTGTCTATTGTTTTTTTTTTCTTTTTTTGTCGCATTTAGCCCTCCCAGAGACGTCAGCGCATCGATTTTCGTCACATGTAGCCCTCCCAGAGGCGTCAGTGTATCGAGTTTTATCACATTTAGCCATCCCAGAGGCGTCAGCGTTTTTTCTTCGTATATAGCCCTCCCAGAGGCGTCAGCGCATCGATTTTCGTCACATGTAGCCCTCCCAGAGGCGTCCGTGTATCGAGTTTTATTACATGTAGCCCTCCCGGAGGCGTCAGTATATCAAGTTCCATCACTTTTATCCCTTCTATGTCAGACAACCTATACAAAGACAGCGATTCCAAACGACAGGGGACGGGTAGGACAATTTCGAATTGTCTGCGAAGCAAGGCTAGAATTCTTAGAAGTTATTCACTACAGAAAGAATACAACATACCACTCAGACGCGATACAGTTGAATGCGAAAGGGAGCTAACAACACAATTTTTATTTGACTGCTGGGTCGAGGTTTTCTGCAAGGAACCAATTAACGAAAGGAAGGTGAGGCGAGAATTTGGAAATTGGCGCTAAAGAACGGAGAAAGTAGCACGCAAAAAAAAAAAAAACTCAGAGGGGATATACGAAAGACATCGGTGGGAATTCGTTGATAATGGTCAACTTCCATAACGGGAAGAATTCTCGGAAGCTATGTGGTAAAGAACACACCTAAGAGCATGAAACGCTCCACTCCGACCAACGACGCGGTTACAAACTACGATGAGCAGTCGGGTTCTAGGGAACCCTGTTCGAAGGGCGCGCGACGCATATAACGACGCGAGTACGAAGACGATCCACACAACACGTTGCACTATTGTACATTGTACTATTACATTGCAGTAAACCGGGAAAAAAATCGTCGATAGCGTGGAAGCCAACTCTGATGACGCTAAGAACGGGGACAAACAACTTAGAAAAAGACTGCAATTCCAAACTACAGGGTACGAACAAGACGCTTTCAAATTCCCTGCAGGGCCAGGCTAGAATTCTAAAAAATCATTCCCTATAGAAAGAGCCTGAAAAGTAAGCTCAGAACGCCGACACAGTACCGTTAAATACGACAGGGAGCTACAACACAATTTTGTTTGATCGCCGGGTCGAGGTCTCCACATGGGACCCGATTTTGAAAGGAAAGTGAACAAAACCGAAACCTAAAAGAACAGTAGAGGGAGCACGCAACGCAAAACACCAACGGACAAAATCTTCCGCGAACCACCACATTGTAGCAAACCGGGGAGAATTCGTCGATAAACGCCAACCTTGATGACGAATTCTAGCGAACCGTGCGCTAATCGGCGCGCAACGCGTATAACGACGCGTTCACGACGTAGGGCCACACAACAAACTCCGAAATCCAAATCCGTAATCATGGTAAATCCATATCTATACTCATGGGCCGTAGATTCGCTTAACGACATGCGCCATTGTCGTGATTCCTGTTCATTACTTCCTCTTCTTTTTTATTTTATCAACTTCGACTGATATTCGTGTCTACTTCGCATAAGCTCAACTACAAGACTCACGCATGACACGCGTTCCGAGCGCATCGATCGCTTTTCGCCCTGTGCTGTTCTCACCGTCTCTTTTCCTCGTTTCTCTCTCGCCCTCCCAAATTCGCCTCATTTTAAATTCAAAATCGCACTTGCCCGCTTATGGTCGTTTCATTTGCCTTTCCTCTTTTTCTCTCACGTACCTCTCGATCCCTACATCTTCCCTCTTTCCTACGCTTTCTTTTTTTTTTTTTTTTTTTACATAAAACATCCCGTTACCTATGTGTAACGATCTTATAAACAGGTGAACGTTAAATCTCTCTGAGACTAATAAAGTAATATCTAACATGGTAATCTAATATAGTACCGAATCCTTAAATTTCTCTGGCAACTGCACGTTTCTTTTCGGTCTATCCTGACTTTCGGCGCCCGTTTCTCTAGCACGCGTCGGTGGCGGCGGTGAAACTGACTGGTCTCCTCCTACTGGTTCCGATGAGTAAGTTGATAATGCGTTGGGTTCGGAGTCCGTTTTCCGCTTAACATCGTTGACGCTCCTAACCAGTTTCACTCCTGTGTCACTCATAATAACTACCTTCGCGCCTTCTCTAGTAAGTACTGTAAACTCCTCCTGGGAAAACAATGGATCGAGTTTTGTTCGCCGTGAGGTTGCTACCACTACTACGTCGCCGGCGGTGATGTTACTCTCCTTTGCTCCGCGATGCTTGTCGGCAAAATTTTTGGATACCAGTTTCGCCGCTGAATCATCCTCACGCACGGCATCGCGATCCAAATTGCGGTCGGTTTTCCATAGGGACGGAAAGGTTCCTCGATAGCGCCAACCCACGAGGAGCTCGAACGGCGTAACGCCTAGCCGCGAATGATGCTTCCTCGTGTTGTGCATATGGATATATTCGTCCATGGCTGCTCTCCAGTTCCTGCCTTCTAGTTTTGCGGCCGCCATTGCTTTTATTACACCCTGGTTCTGTCGCTCGATGGCTCCGTTGGACTGCGCACTCAGTGGAATAGATTTACGCACTTTCACTCCTTTTGTCTCCCAGTATGCTGTAAATTCAGAGCTTTGAAAAGGTGGTCCATTGTCGCTTTGCAGAATAAGGGGGAGGCCCCAGACAGCAAACATTTTGCACAAAGCCGAATTAGTGCTTTTCGCGTCTGTGTTCCGTACTTCCAGAATCTGTAGGTACCGTGAGTATGTATCGACGCTCAGGATAAATTCCCCCGTTCCACAACCCTGTAACGATAGAAAATCGATTTGCATAATTTCCCATGGTCCGTCTGGCAACTCGCGGCTGGACAGTGGTATTGGCGGATTCTTCCGTGATATTGCGATGCACGTTTCACAATTGTTTACGAAGCTATCAGCTTCCTTTGACATATTGGGCCACCAAAAAAATTAACGTAGAATCCGTTTTGTTGCTCCGCACCCTATGTGCCCGCGGTGTGCAGCTTCCAGTGCCCTTCTGCGAAGATCAATGGGTAGGACGACTAGATCATCTTTAAATACGAGTGGTCCCAGGGTTTTCAACCTTTTTGACTCAGATTCATATCGTTGAAGATCTTTGGACCATCTACCGTGTTGGACTCCAGATCTTACTCTACTCAGTTCCTCGTCTTGTTCTGAATAGGTCTGAATTTACGCCCAAGAAATGCTCATGTTCCCTGCGTCCAGAGAGTATAAGATGTGTTTCTCGTTACCCTCGTCGAAGAGTTCATCAGACTGAGACCGGTGGATCAATCTAGATAGTGCATCCGCTACGTTGAAAACACCCGGGACTCGCTTGATGGTAAATTGATAAGGCAGAAGGCGCAGTGACCAGGCTTCCGCCCGAGTCATTGCGCGTTTGCTGGTACGATGTAAACCGCCGAAAATGAACTCGTTTGCCTCAGAGTCGGTTCTGATTGTAAATGGTTTGTTAATCAAGTAGTATGAAAATCTTTCCACACTCCATACGATCGCTAGTGCTTCCTTTTGGGTGTGGGGGTACCGCTGCTCGGCTGCTGTTAGTGCTTTCGAAGCACACGCTTTGATGCGGGGCCTACCGGTACTATCGAACTGGGTAAGGACCGCTCCCAGTCCTATTGGGGAAGCATCCGCGAATAATTCTGTTTCATCCTTGTGGTCGAAGTACCCGAGTCTTGTAATATCGTTGAGTGCCGCGTTTTTTAAGAAGGAGAATTCTTCTTCCTCTTCTTCCGTCCAATAGAAGCAGTCGGACTTTGCCAGGGACCTTAACCTCTCTGTCTTCTCTGCCCTGTTGGGTATGAACCGTTCTGTGAAGTTCATTAGCCCGAGGAAACTCTTAACTTCTGATACCGTTTCGGGTCTGCGTGCATTCTCAATAGCTTTTCTCTTGTCCTCTTCCACTCTCCATCCATCTTTGGATAGATTGAATCCTAGGAACTTTACGGAACTTGCTCCGAACCTACACTTGCTGTCATTTAATCGAACGTTGTGTTCACGCAATCGCTGAAGGACATCTTTCAGATTTTTGTCGTGTCCTTCTTTAGAGCTCCCATAGACTAATATATCATCCAGATAATTTAAGGCTCCGGAACATCCCTCTAGAACTACGGTTTGAAGTATTTCCTGGAAGATATCCGGAGAGTTACATAGGCCGAACGGGAGTCTTTTGAACCTGTAAGCTCCATTTCCTGCGAAGAAGTTTGTTAAATGTCGGCAGTCCTCGTGCAATTCCACGTGAAAGAAAGCGCTGGTTAGGTCAATTGTGGAGAAACATGAAGCTCCATTGAGCTTTGCCAGTATCTCTTCCAATGTCGGCATACTGAATGGTGTTCTTATAATACTGTTAAGAGTATTGAGTGTGATATGTATTAGTAGTACAGCTTACGTCCGTTCGGTTTGCTGGTTGATACGGAAGAGACCGAGCGTTTATTTAAGGTTCATGTCCCAACTGGCAAAATCTATTGACAGTTAGCATACTGCTTATTTATACCGTTGAATTCACTTCTAGCGTTGCTTATATTTAACACTCCTCCTCAACGCGTAGTTGTTAATCGATAAGCTCCTCCTAAATCGTTGCAGTTTAACCTATCATGTTCACTAGTTTTTGTATCTTCATCCTAGCCAAAGGTTTCGTAAGGAGGTCAGCAATCATTTCCTCAGACGGACAATATACGCAAGTAACTTCACCTCTGTTGATTTGATCTTTAGTAAAGTGGTATCTTGTGCAAATATGCTTCGTCCTGTTGCTTAACTATTCTCGGGCTAACAATTTGAGACAACTCTGATTATCTTCATATACCAACACTTCCTGTTCGTCGTTTAGTTCTTTAAGAAGTAATCTTAGCCAAATTGCCTCCTGAGTTGCTTCTGACAAAGCTATCAGCTCTGCTTCCGTGGTTGAGAGTGACACACAATTCTGTTTCCTACATGCCCAGCTAACTGTTCCACCATTCACTGTGAACACGTAACCACTATTCGATTTCCTATCTTGCTTGTTTTCCGCCCAATCAGAGTCGCAATATCCGGTTATCCCGTCGCGTGTCCCTATCTGACTGATTCGCAAACGAAATTCTATTGTTCCCTTTAGATACCGCACAACTCTCTTCACTTCGTTCCAATCTGTTTGTGTGGGCCTATTTGTTTTTCGACTTAAGATCGAAACTGCTGCTGCTATATCTGGTCTTGTGTTAATAGCTATATACAATAGCTTACCTATCGTTTTTTGATAATCATAGTTAGTAAGGAGCGCTTCTCCTTCTTCTTCGCGTTTAAAGTAACCAGGGTCAAGAGGAATGGGGGATATCTTCGCATCGACTAAGCCGCTAGTCTTGATCACATCGCTGATGTATTTCCTTTGGCTCAGGAAGTAGTCTCCTTGTTTGTTCTTCTCTATTTCGATTCCTACAAAGAAACGAACATCCCCGATATCGTTAACCTCAAATGTGCTTTTCTGACCCGCGAGTAAAGAAGAGATCATTCCTGCGTCTTCTCCTGCCACTATAAGATCGTCAACATAAACAAGCACGTAACACCATTTATCTCGATGCCGCCTTCGATACAAACAGGTGTCCGCCAAGCAGCTGTTAAAACCTTCGCGTTTCAACTCGGCATCCAGTTTCTGATTCCAAGCTCTTGCCGCTTGTTTTAGTCCATAAAGTCCCTTATTTAATTTACATACTTTTCCACCAGCATTTACACCACACGGAGGTCGCATGTAAATCTCCTCTTCTAGCTCAGCATACAAAAATGCAGTTTTGATGTCATACTGCTTAACTGTCATGTTTCTCTTGGCTGCTACTGACATCAAAGTACGAAAAGTTGTTTGCTTGACTACTGGCGCAAACACTTCGTCGTAGTCCTTTCCGTATTGCTGGCTAAACCCTTGTGCAACTAATCGGGCTTTGTACCGACACACGTTCCCGTCTGCATCCGTTTTACATTTGTACACCCACTTGCACCCAATCGCTTTACACCCTGGTGGCAAATCTACTAATGCCCACGTCTCATTAGCATCGATCGACCCAAGCTCTTCGGCCATAGCTTGCTTCCACTGTTCAGCTTCTAAGGAAGCCATCGCCTCTGTATAACTCTTCGGTTCCTCGTTAGACAATTCCTTTTGACAAGCAGCAACCCCATCCGGTTCGTCTTCCGGACTAGCATACTCGACATCACTGCTATCATCCGACGATGTTGTGCTTGGTGCCTTTCTATTGTCAACTACGTAATCCTTATATCGCTCCGGAACTTTATGCTGACGTGTACTGCGTCTCACTGACTGGGATTCTGGTTCTCTTACAGAATTTGGTGAAGTATTTAAGCCGGCCATCGATGATGTTCTACTTACTCCAACTGTGCTATCGAATACACGCACCGATTCGCCTTCTTCCACTTGGTTGCTTTGCTCGGCATCATTGAGATCAAGCAATACTGTTGTATCACGTTTGGGAATCTGCTCACTAATTTCAGCCCCCTCGTTGATGAAAATCACATCTCGACTTTTTAACAAGCACCTTGCAGTTGGATCATACAGCCGATATCCCTTAGTGTCCTCTTCAAATCCAGTGAGCACGCACTCTCGCGATTTAGGATCCCACTTCTGTCATTTCACCTTGGGTACCTGCACCATCGCCTTGGTGCCGAACACGCGCACATGACCAACATCAGGTTTCTTGCCACTCCACATTTCCTTCGGAGTCAAACCATGACCACTTGTTGTCGATCTGTTTATCAGATACACAGCTGTCAGCACAGCTTCCGCCCAGAATGATTTCGGCAATTTCGCTTCATATAGCATACAACGTGCTCGTTCTACTATCGTTCGATTAGCACGTTCTGCCATGCCATTCTGCTCCGGCGTGTATTCATTGGTTGTCTGATGTCGTATGCCATGCTTCTGTAAGTATACTTGGAGTATTCTATTAATATACTCCTTCCCGTTGTCGGTTCGAAGAACCTTCAGTCTTCGTTCACATTGTCGTTCTACCTTTGCGTGGAAATCCATGAAACAATTTAACACTTCATCCGCTGATTTACTTTTCAGGAAATATACACACACTCGCCGCGACATATCATCGATAAACGTTATATAGTAACGATTACCTCCCAACGATGGCACTTCCATCGGACCAGAAATATCCGAGTGTATTATCTCCAGTAATCCATCAGCTCTCGTTCCACTACTACTAAAAGGCAGCCGCGTTTGCTTTCCCATAGGACAAATGCGACAATCACCGACTGAATCTTTACCGCTGATTCTCATGCCACTAACGACACCGTTAGCCAGCTTCTGCAAGCTGTTAGCATTCAAGTGGCCTAAACGCTTGTGCCACAACTCCATCGATAGGCTTGATGAGCATGCCATAACCTTATTTCGTTCACACGTGTTCCGTTCTACTATTTTAAACAAATCGTTCTCCATCACTCCAGTCACAATAACGTCGCCATCACTGTTGATTATTCGGCATCCTTCGCTATTAAATACGACTGTGTTCCCCTTTTTCACTATTTGAGCTACTGATAGCAAATTCATCGAAAGATCAGGGACATAGCAAACGTCGTGAACCGGTAGAATACCTTCTAATTTACTCTTCGCCGGATAGATTTTCGCAGTGCCACATGCCTTGATCTGCATTGTCCTTTTGTTTGCAGCCAAGATCGTTCCATTTCTATCCTTTAAGGCTTCCAGAAGAGTAAGGTTATGCGTCATGTGCAGCGTGGCGCTAGAATCCACATACCACTCGCTCTCCGCTCCCTCACCAACACTTAGCAAAACCGCTCCCAACGCACTCGCTTTTGAACCGGTTTGGTTATCATCGCATTGTCTGGCGATGTGGCCAAATTTGTCACATTTCCAGCACTTTGGCCCTTTACGAACAACCCTTTTGTTCTGGTTCATCTGACGTGACTTATGCGTATCACCTTTCGCTACACATATTCGCTCGCTTCGGGACGATTCTTCTTCTTCTTGGAGCAAAATGGTTTTTACTGAGTCCCCCGTGATCGCTGCACCCGAATTCTTCAATGCCATCACCATCGGCTGGTAACGTTCAGGTGATCCAGCAAGGAGAAGCGCACCAACAAATCGATCTGCAATCTGAAACCCGATCGCGTTCAATTTGTGGCAGGTAGAGATCATCCTGTTCGCATACGCTTCCATTGACCCGCAGCTCTCTAAGTCGGTTCTGATGAGTTTATATAGTAAACCGACTTCTCGCGTTAAACCCGTCTCTTCGAACGCATCGCATAGCTTGTTCCATGCTTCCAGAACTGTTCTCGTATCCTTTTTTTTTATAAGGGAGGATGAATCTTCCAGCGCCCTTGCGGGCACTGCGTGGGAAATTGAAGATTTCCCACCAAGATGGCTGGTCCCCACTTGCTACGGGTCCCCAAAACCATGCCGGATTTTTACCGAGCTAAACATCCTCCCGGACTGCCCGCTGTGCCTCCTGGATCTGGGCTTCTCGCCATTACTACCAGAGGCACACTGTTCTCGTATCCTTAACGTGATAGTAATTTTGCGGCTCCAACAGCAAAATTATTTTACCTCGCGCTTTCCTGTCTTTTACGGGGTCCACAGGCTCCACTGTACCGTCTGGTTTCACAATTGGCTCAACGGCGATCCAAAGGTCTTCGACCTCCAACAGAGTTTGCACCGCAAATCTCCACGTTGACCAGTTTTCACGTCCCACAAGTCGTTCGATTGTAATACTCTTATTGACTTCGGTCATCCTTCCGCTCTGGGCCCATAACCTGTTAAGAGTATTCAGTGTGATATGTATTAGTAGCACAGCTTACGTCCGTTCGGTTTGCTGGTTGATACGGAAGAGACCGAGCGTTTATTTTAGGTTCATGTCCCAACTGGCAAAATCTATTGACAGTTAGCATGCTGCTTATTTATACCGTTGAATTCACTTCTAGCGTTGCCTATATTTAACAAATACTCCTGTTCGGGCCTCTGAGATCAACGACAAGTCGGATGTCCGTCTTACCTTTCAGTACGACCAATAGTGACGAACAAAATGACTTCTCCATATGCTCTGTGACCCGTTCTATAATTCCAGCAGACAGTAGGTCACTAATTCGTCCCTCCGTTTCCTCCCTAAATGCTGGTGGTATGCTCGTAAATACGTTCCGTGAAGGCGGTAAGTCCTTGTTGTATGCCAGCATTACGGGGGCCACTTTGAACTTTGGGAAATCAGTTCGCAATGCTAGGATCTCTCCCGGTAACAGGCGCGTTTGGTTAATTCCACCGCGATCTTTTATCGGTACTCCCAAGCCCAGTTGAAGTACACTGTATCTCATCGCAGTACTTCTGCTGAGAAGTGGTCTAGCGTTTGGTATGACGTAAAATGTTTCCATGAGGTGAGGTCGATGTTCGGAAATATACAACTCGGCTACAAAGGATGCGATTACTGGTATCTCGTTGAGCACGCCATATGCCTTCAGTGGTCTATCAGTTCCGTGTATAAGACTAAAGATGCACTTTCCCGAGTCTTTCCTTGTTAGGCGGTTGAAGTTATTTTCGTCGATCGTGTTGACGTCTGCTCCGGAGTCTATTAAGAAGATGACAGGTATACCGGCCACGTAACCCACGATACTTCCCTCAACCTCTCCTCGATGATCAACAGCAAGCAACGAATCGCCTTCCTTTATATGTTCGTCCAAGGTATTTGTCAGATGTGTTTCCTTCTCGGTCGCGTTGTGTAGTGTTATCTAAAATGAGAATAATGACAACTAAATATCTTCTTCTAAAACAATCCTGATCCCTAGATTCTTTTCTCTACCCTCCGGTCGAGAGTAAATTATCCAGACTCAGTAGTTCACATGTTGGGTAGTTTAGGTAATTATTAGTAACTGAGTCGTGTACATCGCTATTCAAACCGTAATCCATTTGTTCGTGTATTTCGTACTCATTGAAATGGTGCATCTAACCTACGGGGCTAAGTATAACAAATTTAGTTAATGCCGGTAAAGGAGGCTGCACTCACTGCACCATGTTCGCGATTTGATCCCTCCAACTCTCTGTCACCGCTCGTTATAGCCGCGATCTTCTGGGCCTTCATAGGATGAGACGATTCATCCCGCTCTTCAAGACGCCGCTTGGCCATGTCGCGTGGGTTTGAACGACACGCCCGTTCGATATGTCCCATGGTCTGACAATTTCGGCACCTCTTGTCCGCAGCGTGGCAATTATTGGATGAATGGAACGTGCTGAGGCATCTCCAGCATGGCTCACGAAGGGTACCGGAAAAACGACCAGTTGAGGGCCGCGTAGTTCCGCGGCTGCTGCCTTGTCGACTGTACTGTTGATTACTCCTGTACGACGGATTTTCGCGTGCAAAACTCACTGGGCGTGATACCCCTGAGCGGGATGTCCCTGGCAAGGATCCGTAGGACACAGCAGCTACCTCTCCCACGACTACACTCTGACAGTGGTTTCGGGCGAAAGCCTGTTCGTTTTTGCTCCCGAACTCGCAGCTCCGCACCCTGTCTATAAGCTCCAATATCGACCCGCGCTTCCTAAGAGTTTTCCTGGCCAACGCGCGCACCGTCGCGTTAGAAGCGTGTGTCTGGATCACGTCGACGACCGTTTCGATCATCTGGTCTTTTTGAAAGTTGCAGAGTTTCGCAAGTTCGATTACTCTTTTAACGTATGTAGAATCTGCTTCTTCCTTTCCCTGGTCCAGAGAACGGAGCTTCTGGCGTTGAATGAAAACATAGTCGTGGGAACTGTAGTACTTGTCCAGTCGCTCCATAGCATTGGAAAATGGGTATATTTCCCCGTCCTTTGTTGCATCGCTTGGTGATGTCAACTCGAGCATGTCCAGTAACGTGGATCCTGCCTTCATCTTAAATGCATTCCATCTCATTGCCTCGCTTTTGATTCCTGCAAAGTGCATAGCGGCTTCCAGCTGGTCCTTCCATCTTCCGAAGGTTTTCTTATCGATCTCCTTATCCCCTTCCCTCGGTCTGCTTTTCGCTACTTGGAGGGTAGCGAAAGACATTGACGTCATTGAGGAGAGGTCAATGGAGGGAGGAGCGATCTGATCCGCAATCATTGTAGAAGAATAGCATGGCAAATCTGTCTGATATTCCGATGTTTCCACGGTCCATGGCACGTTACGACGGGCCAAGTTACTCTTCTTGGGTTCTGTCATGTCACCGCTGTTGATGAAAACGTAAAACGATTAGTAAAAGGCCTACATCGATCGACTCTCAACCCCTCTTCCGAATTCCGCAGTCGTTCGATCGATTGCACGCGTACCATCTAACCCTCCCAGAAACGTCGGTGTATCTATTGTTTTTTTTTTCTTTTTTTGTCGCATTTAGCCCTCCCAGAGGCGTCAGCGCATCGATTTTCGTCACATGTAGCCCTCCCAGAGGCGTCAGTGTATCGAGTTTTATCACATTTAGCCCTCCCAGAGGCATCAGCGTTTTTTTTCTTCGCATATAGCCCTCCCAGAGGCGTCAGCGCATCGATTTTCGTCACATGTAGCCCTCCCAGAGGCGTCAGTGTATCGAATTTTAGCACATTTAGCCCTCCCAGAGGCGTCAGCGCATCGATTTTCGTCACATGTAGCCCTCCCAGAGGCGTCAGTGTATCGAGTTTTATCACATTTAGCCCTCCCAGAGGCGTCAGTGTTTTTTCTTCGCATTTAGCCCTCCCAGAGGCGTCAGCGCATCGATTTTCGTCACATTTAGCCCTCCCAGAGGCGTCAGTGTATCGAATTTTAGCACATTTAGTCCTCCCAGAGGCGGCAGTGTTTTTCTTCGCATATAGCCCTCCCAGAGGCGTCAGCGCCTCGATTTTCGTCACATGTAGCCCTCCCAGAGGCGTCAGTGTATCGAGTTTTATCACATTTAGCCCTCCCAGAGGCGTCAGTATATCGAGTTCCATCACTTTTATCCCTTCTATGTATAACCATGATTTAACAAATCACTATGTTGTCGGATTTTCCTTTACTGCAACCTGCGGATCATTGTAGTACCGCGCACAGACGGCGAAACCTCATGTATATGTAGCGGTCAACCGTTCCAACTCAGAGAGTTACCCTAACGCGGGGAACCGGTTGAAGCGGTCAACCCGTTCCCAGTTACTGAGTTACCTTAGCGTGGGTAACCGGTAGTAAATCGGGTAACCGGTTGAAGCAGTCAACCGGGTTATAAATAAGCCGGTCAGTAGCGAAGCAACATGATTCCGCGTTGACAAATCTAACCGATCACACGTCTACAATAAAATAATCCTACAAACCCATAGTGATTATAGTGGTGACCCCGACGTGATCGAATACCCCACGCGAAGAAGTGTTGAGAAGGTACACTCAACAGTTGTATTATACCGGGAACTGGCAACACACCAAAAGTGCTAGAAGAGTTAAAAGTGCTAGTGGAAAATTGTGCTCACAATTGGTGCAAAATCGGTGAACACCAGCAAGCCAGCCTCACGCACGCACGCCAGTACCCCGTGTTGCGCACACCTGCCCTGGAGCTAGCCTCACGCACGCCAGTACCCCGCGTTGCGCACACCTGTCCAGCAAGCTAGCATCAAGCACTTCAGGGAACCCGCATTGTGCACACCGATCCAGCAAGTGCCACGAATAAGTGCCGTTCGCCGTTTCCCCCATCCATCGTCAGCCAGACGTTTTTCCCGGAACGAAGTGGGCCCCATATTCAAAACAGTCGACTCCCAGACAATTTTCCCGCGAACGACGAGTTCTCCGGATCGTCATCGAGTGCCAGTCGTTTCAACGAACAACTCGGCTAAGGGGACTTCGATCGCCAGACGATTTCCAACGAACAACTCGTCGAGGGAGACATCGCCAGACAATTTTCCTGCGAAGAACGGAATCGCCTTCGACATCCAGACGATTTCCAGCGAACAACTCGTCGAGGGAGACATCGATCACCAGACATTTTCCAACGAACGACACGTGTATTGGAATTGGCCGATATCTAGACGATTTCCGACGAACAACGTGCATTGATACACCAGTCGCTACTTCGAGCCCAGGTTTTCTTCACAACCCCACCACATCTGCTTCACGAATCCAGATTTTCTGTCCCAAATTTCGGTAAGCTACTCATATAACAGTAACCATGACCGAACCAACCGGAACCCCTCCATCGCCGTCGCCGTCGCCCTCTTGCAGTGTTGCTGAAATAGGTACATCAATGCGTCTGCCATCGTTTTGGGCCAACTCGCCAAACAGTTGGTTCACACAGGCCGAAGCATTATTCAAAAATGCCCTAATCCGGAGCGAGCGAACTAAATACACGCACTTATTGTCCTCGATGCCGCCAGAAACATTAGAGAAGGTTATAGATATTGTCCAAAATCCTCCAGCAGACAATAGGTACAGCCACTTAAAAGGCATTTTGCTTGAGCGCTTATCCGCTAGTGAAGAAAAGCGTATTTCAAAATTGTTATACAACACCGAGATGGGAGACAATAGCCCTTCGGAATTTCATAGGCGATTAACGCAATTGGCAGGAACATCCACAGATATTAGTGCTAGGCTAGTTAAGCGTCTCTGATTAGGTCGATTGCCAAAAGCAATTAAAATAGCGGTGATTTCCCATTCCGATCGGGACTTAGGCGAACTGTTACCCCTCGCGGACAAAATTTGGGAAGCCACGAAAGGTGTTTCGATTAACGAGTGTGCCAGCAAACAAGAACAAAACGAAATAAGCGTAATGCGTGGCGAGATCCAGGAGCTACGATCGATGCTGAGTCGTATGCAGGTGTCTGGCCGCCGTGAACGTTCGCGCCCGCGCTCGCGTCCATTTTCGCGCTCGCGTCCACCTTCGCGCACACGTCAACGTTCGAAATCACAACGCGGTCGGTCGGAGGTTTGTTGGTTCCATGCAAAGTACGGTGCATCAGCCATCAAGTGCACTCAACCCTGTAATTTTGTAGTAGATTATCAACAAAAAAACGAGTAGAATCCGCAGATGAGGCAGGATCTGCGATGTACAATACCAAAACCTGCCGTCTTTTTGTGTGTGATGATCTGACGCGTCTCACGTTTTTTATTGATACCGGTGCGGACGTGTCAGTCATCCCAAATTCCACTTTTGGAGCCTTATCTAAAACTAACGACACGTTAGTGGCTGCTAATGGCACATCAATAGCCACATACGGTGTAAAACTTATTCATGTTTCACTAGGCTTGCGCAGAACTTTTGCGCATACCTTCATACTCGCTGCTGTGAGCCATCCCATCATAGGTGCTGATTTTTTAAACCGATATGGTTTACTTCTGGATGTTCGCAACAAACGACTAATCGATCCAGTTACCAGCATCGCCATAAAAGCAAATGTAGCTAGTGTAGACATAGTTTCTCCAAAGCTTTTTGCGTTCAACAACAACAGCTTTGCAAATCTTTTGAAAGAGTTTCCGTCATTAATGGAAGCTCCCGACTTTAAGAAACCAATTAAACACGATGTAGTACACCGCATTCATACAAAAGGCCCTCTACCGGTATCAAAACCCAGACGATTAGACCCAGTTAAGCACAAAACTGCTCAAATGGAGTTCCAACACATGTTGGATTTGGGCATTTGTCGACCGTCATCGTCTTCTGTCGCATCACCATTACATTTGGTTCACAAGCAAGACAGTGATTGGCGCCCATGCGGAGATTTCCGTCGGTTGAACGCCATCACCGTTCCCGACAGATATCCAATCCCGCACATTCAAAACTTTACAATGCGATTACGAAATTGCAAGTACTTTTCCAAAATAGACGTTATCAAAGCGTATCACATGATACCTGTGGCTCCAGAGGACATTCACAAAACGTCTATAACAACTCCTTTTGGATTATTTGAATTCCTCAGGATGCCTTTCGGCTTACGCAACGCTGGTGCGACTTTTCAAAGGTTTATGGACAGCATTTTTCACGACCTTGAATTTGTCTATTGTTACATAGACGACATCCTCATTAGCAGTCAAACCCAGGAAGAACACATGGATCATTTAAGACAAGTTTTCCAGCGACTTTCCCAATACGACATCAAGCTTAAACCATCCAAGTGTGTTTTTGGGGAAAGTAAAATACAGTTTTTGGGTCACGAGATCACCGAACAGGGTATCTTACCAGCCCTTCATAGAGTAGAAGCCATCAATTCATTTCCTCAGCCAAAATCCTTAAAACAATTGCAGAGATTCGTAGGGATGGTAAATTATTACCGAAGATGCATCCCTCACATCGCAGACAAAATTGGCCCACTACAGACACAAATAACAAAGTACTCCAAAGTTAAAAAAACAACAATGGGTTTGGTCAGAAGAATGCAATTCTGCATTCGAACAGCTTAAACACGAAGTGGCTCAAGCAGTTTTACTACGTCATCCTTTAAATGGCACAATATATAACATCACTACTGATGCTTCGAACGTAGCAGTAGGAGCCGTTCTTCACCAACGGAACAACAACATTTGGGAGCCACTTGCGTTTTTCTCCAAGCAACTTTCCGACACGGAACAACGTTATTCAACGTTCGATCGGGAGTTGCTTGCTATATACTTAGCCATAAAACATTTTCGATATTTTGTAGAAGGTAGAGAATTCTTTGTGTGCACGGATCACAAACCTTTGACCACCGCAATTTCGTCCAAAACCGAAAAAACACCACGCCAGTCCAGACACCTGGATTATATCGCGCAATTCACCAGTGATATAAGACATATCAGGGGAGACAGCAACGTAGTCGCTGACGCATTGTCACCCATTGGTGACACCAGCTCTATTTCTCTCGTAGATTACAACGTTTTGGCAACAAGACAAAATTCAGACGAAGAGTTAAAACAGTTGTTGGAAAAGCAGCCAAAAAGTTCATCATATAAACTAGAAAAGCAGCCCATTAATAATCAAAACATCTATTTTGAATCATCGACAGGGACAAATCGCCCGTATGTTCCAAAAGAACTTCGTTTATGTTTATTCCAACAACTGCATAATCTTTCTCACCCCGGTATTCGCGCGACACGGAAATTGGTTACACAAACATATTTTTGGCCATCAATGTCAAAGGACGTCGGTTTGTGGACTCGCTCATGCAATAATTGTCAAAAATCTAAAACACAACGCCACACACGTTCACCATTCGAGACATTCAAGGTTCCCAAAGGTCGATTCGACCACGTCCACATGGACATAGTAGGTCCGTTACCACTATCTGACAACAGCACATACATTCTCACAATAGTCGATAGATATACACGGTGGCCAGAAGTTTTCCAATGTCAGATATTACAGCAGAAACCGTAGCGAAAACATTCGTATCAAACTACATAGCCCGTTTTGGTTGTCCACTTATAATAACAACGGATAGAGGAACGCAGTGCCAATCAAATTTATTTAAAGAATTGTCCAAGATGTTAGGTAGCAATCATATAAAAACCACAGCTTACCATCCACAAGCTAACGGCTTAGTAGAAAGATTCCACCGGCAATTGAAAAGTTCAATAATGGCAAGTGACATGTCAGACAGATGGACTGAAAAACTACCAATAGTTATGTTAGGAATTCGCGCATGTTACAAAGAGGACGTAAAAGCCTCTCCAGCAGAATTAGTTTACGGTCAAAATTTGAGACTCCCATCCGACTTCTTCGAGTCTAGTCAGGATCCATTAGCAAACACAACCGAATTTGTAACACGCTTGAAACACATATTTAGCAAAATCAGTCCTACAGCCCCAAGGCAACAAGAAAACAAATCATATGTTCATACAGATCTATCAACGTGTAAAAAAGTATATTTAAGAACAGATAAAGTTAGAACCAGCCTACAACCTCCATATGAAGGACCGTACGAAGTTGTTAAACGGTTAAGGAAATATTTTGTTATCAACATAAATACCAAACATGTATCGGTATCAATAGACAGGCTTAAACCGGCTTACAGTTTAGAAACAGTTAACCAGTCAGGAAAACAAGTAAGAGTTAGGTTCACCATCTCCGATACTTAAAGGGGGGGTGATGTAGCGGTCAACCCGTTCCCAGTCACTGAGTTACCTTAGCGTGGGTAACCGGTAGTAAATCGGGTAACCGGTTGAAGCAGTCAACCGGGTTATAAATAAGCCGGTCAGTAGCGAAGCAACATGATTCCGCGTTGACAAATCTAACCGATCACACGTCTACAATAAAATAATCCTACAAACCCATAGTGATTATATATATCTCTCGCTTAAAGGGAGCCAGGAACAGAGATAGACAACCTATACAAAGACAGCGATTCCAAACGACAGGGGACGGGTAGGACAATTTCGAATTGTCTGCGAAGCAAGGCTAGAATTCTTAGAAGTTATTCACTACAGAAAGAATACAACATACCACTCAGACGCGATACAGTTGAATGCGAAAGGGAGCTAACAACACAATTTTTATTTGACTGCTGGGTCGAGGTTTTCTGCAAGGAACCAATTAATGAAAGGAAGGTGAGGCGAGAATTTGGAACTTGGCGCTAAAGAACGGAGAAAGTAGCACGCAAAACAAAACACTGAGGGGATATACGAAAGACATCGGTGGGAATTCGTTGAAAATGGTCAACTTCCATAACGGGAAGAATTCTCGGAAGCTATGTGGTAAAGAACACACCTAAGAGCATGAAACGCTCCACTCCGACCAACGACGCGGTTACAAACTACGATGAGCAGTCGGGTTCTAGGGAACCCTGTTCGAAGGGCGCGCGACGCATATAACGACGCGAGTACGAAGACGATCCACACAACACGTTGCACTATTGTACATTGTACTATTACATTGCAGTAAACCGGGAAAAAATCGTCGATAGCGTGGAAGCCAACTCTGATGACGCTAAGAACGGGGACAAACAACTTAGAAAAAGACTGCAATTCCAAACTACAGGGTACGAACAAGACGCTTTCAAATTCCCTGCAGGGCCAGGCTAGAATTCTAAAAAATCATTCCCTATAGAAAGAGCCTGAAAAGTAAGCTCAGAACGCCGACACAGTACCGTTAAATACGACAGGGAGCTACAACACAATTTTGTTTGATCGCCGGGAACGACATGCGCCATTGTCGTGATTCCTGTTCATTACTTCCTCTTCTTTTTTATTTTAACAACTTCGACTGATATTCGTGTCTACTTCGCATAAGCTCAACTACAAGACTCACGCATGACACGCGTTCCGAGCGCATCGATCGCTTTTCGCCCTGAGCTGTTCTCACCGTCTCTTTTCCTCGTTTCTCTCTCGCCCTCCCAAATTCGCCTCATTTTAAATTCAAAATCGCACTTGCCCGCTTATGGTCGTTTCATTTGCCTTTCCTCTTTTTCTCTCCCGTACCTCTCGATCCCTACACTTAGTTGATAGAAACATAAATAAATGGGCAATTTTAACATGGGACTTCAACGCTCATCATGAATCGTGGGAAAACCCGGGTTACGGCCGTATTCAGATGCAAAGGGAAAGGCGCTGCTGGAGGAGCTCAACGAAACGGATCTGATGCTTCTGCAAGGTGGAGAACTCACGTATATAAGCTTATATAGGCGTATATAAGCTATATATACGGCAAGGGACTACATAAAAATGGAAAGAATAGTCCTGGACAGGCACATAGGTGGAAGTGGCCATAAAATAATAGCTATAAGATTTCTGGAACAAGCCCCTCCGCGATTAAACAGAATCATAAATAAGACTAGAATGGAAAGGCAAATCAATAGTAAGCAATAGCTTTATTTGGCAGTCACCGAGAACGGACGTGTTTAAACCGCGCGCTTGCGAAAAAACTATCCCTTTTTGTTTAGCTTAGGCTCGTTACGTTTGTTTTGCATTCAGTTTTTTTTTTCGTTTCTTTGAACCGCGCGTTTAAGTGCTAAAAACATGAGTTGTGAAATTTGCCAACTTGACTCTTCTGTGGACTCGATTTTGTGGAACTGTGTCGGCTGTTCGCGAGTGTTCCATGCTGCGTGTGTTGGTGTCCCCGTGCAGCGAAATTCGCTGCGTAAGAAAGATAAAAAAACGGACGTTCTATCGTACATCATACCATGCTGTAGTGCTTGTCAAAGCTTAATTTCTCTTAGCTTTGATTTTAAACAGCTCGAAAAACAGCAGGCTGATATGGTGGACATCATTAATAAAAACAACGAAATAATTCACCGCACAAATCAATAATAATATGTCCGTCATCCACGAAGCAATTGATCGCATGGAGTGTCAGTTAGTGGATATAAAGAAAGAGCTAACTACAAACAAACTCCAAAGTGCAACAGCGATTAAGAACCACCTCACATACGTGATGGACTTATCGATGCAGGCATCAAAGGAAAACATCTCCGGCACAATTAAAACTGTAACGTCTAGCATATCGTCTGGCCTGATTAGTCTTAACGACGAAATCAAGCAACTTTCGTACCTGACCTTGGACAAATCAGTCAACGCAGCGGCACATAGCAGGCCCTTGCTGGAACTCGATATACTCGATGATCTAAAATCTATATCGGCCAGTATTGCAACTAAACACAATTCGATTGAGCAACATACCGACCATCCCAATTGTTACGGAGCACCTTCTATAATGCTATGCAAGTGACCCAGAAAAATTGCGAAATTGCTGACACATCGGGATGGAGACTTCTGGGTGCAAAGCAGGTATGGAAAACGGACTGGACTGAATATGATTTACGTAAACAACGACGCGCAGCTCAGGAAAAAAAAAGCCGAAAAGGCCAGAAAACGCAAAAAGCATGCGTTATGGAATCAGCCAACCAGGGCATACCCAGAACTCTCACGTGAACATAGCCACCACCCAAATACAAACTGTAGAGGCAAATTCCGTGGTCCGCAGTTCGTCCCCAATGTCAGCAATATCAACTTCAATCATACCTCAAAGAGACACTACCCAAATACAAATCGTAGAGGCAAGTTCCGTGGTCCGCTGCTCAACACTAACAACAACAATAACTACAATAAACCCTCGAGGAGTATTTATTATGACTACAATCGCAACTCTTCACATCCTCTCCCTCCGGATCGTAAACTTCTGGCTGAAGCAAAATATCGGTTTGCCAGACCTCGCGGTAACCATCAACCAATTTTGTTTCGTCCAGGAGAGGTTCTCAACCCGTACCCTACACGGTCTTCTCAACGCGGCGATATAGATGCAACCAACCTAGGAACAACATCGAGGGCCCCAGAGATGTTATGTTCAGCGTGTTCCTGCAGGTGTTCGGGGTTTCATAGGAACTAACGAAACATTCACGACAAGAAAAAACTCCTGATCTAGAGTTGTCGACACTTCTCCATCCACAGCCAAACAATACAGGCATAGAGATTCTTATTTACTGCCAAAACTTTAATCGTATGAAAAGCTCCGCTAAGATTCGAGAAATTCATAATAATATACAAAGTTCCTCTTACTCCATTATTTTAGCAAACGAAACTAGCTGGGATGAGAGTGTCAGAAGCGAGGAAGTACATATTTTGAAATAACTATAACTTACTAGCGTTTTACCCGGCTTTGCTCGGGAAATGAAGGATTTTACAATGAAAGCGAATTTTGACGAAGGGGTTTATTCGATTAAATTTTAATCAATTTTTACCTCTATTATTCGACGTAAGTTCTCAGCAATTAGGTTGACTGTTGAGTAGCAAAACCAAGTTAATTTCTTAATTCACGTGAGATTCTTTGAATTTGAGTTGGCTAGAATAAACACATGACATACGACAGCCGCCGGCTCGTGCACGTCTGTCATTCTCAACATTGACTTTCTGGGAGGTTGAGCTACCCTAAGCCCTTGCGTTAAAATTCCCTGTTTCTCTAGGAGTAGAGATCTGTGAACTCGGGAAAACCTGATCGGCACAGTGGGCACATATGAGCCTCCCATGGCACAAAATTTGTGGATTGGCTATCCACGTACGTTAAAACCCTTATTACACACGGATTTTTACCGTCATTCGATTTTGGGATGTTATGTCAAACTGGGCTATGGTAGGGACGTTTAACAAAAAATTACTGTTGGCTCGTGTAATAACGCACGCCGTCAATGCATCGTCGAAATCTATATTGCAAACATTTAACAACACTCCCTGATGACAACAATAAATCGTCCGCCCGTAGTTTGAAAGACCGTCACTTTGACAGACAAATTCCAACCGAAAGCAAATCGATTTCCGGTTCCGATTTTCTGACCACAATATTTCTGTTAAACGTGATTTGATACTATTTTTCAAAATCCAGTAACAGTAAAATTTTGTTTGTAATAAGGCTTAAAAGGGGAAAAAGTCTCGTAAGCCCAAAAAATGTGTAGGCATGATCGAAAATTGGTCGCTACGACAGGAAAGAAGAAGAGAATTTCTAAAAAAATAAATGTAACATTTTTTGGGCAACATATTCAGGATTTCCACTAAAAATTGAAAACTGAGCGTTGGGCAGAAAGGTTTTGGTTTGTCTGTCTTTCCTGGCTTGGGTTTGTAGTGATTTGATAACTTCATTCCCTTCAACCTTAGTAGGCGAGGCGAAGCGAAAAATTCAAGTCAAAAAGTTCTCGGGACCACAGTAGGCGCAAGTTTTCCGCAGAAAATTGCGAATATTGTGGAACCTATGGCACTAATCCGACTTTTTCTTCCACCAAAACCTGCCCTAGGTCAACCGAACAGAATGAACCAAAAACGACACAAATCGGTCCAACCGTTCTCCAGTGATGCGCGGTCGCACACATTTTGAACTTTGTTTTATATATATAGAAGAAGAAGATTTAGGGATGACCGCGATTGTCTTCATTGAGAAAAGAAGTCGGGGGGAGGTGTCCTTATAGCAATTTTAGACAAATTCAATGCGGAACTTATCCCAACTACGAAATTCACTGAATTCGAACACGTCTGGGTCAAGGTCTACCTCTTGGGTGAAACGCACGTATTCGTTTCAGTGTACTTTCCACCTCAAAATGCTCGAATGGATACTTATGAAAATTTCTTTAACAACGCAGATGAAATAATGACCGGTCTGTCGCCGGAGGTGAAAGTCCATATTTATGGTGACTTTAACCAGCGTACCATTGATTTTATTCCTGATAAGAAAATGAAATACTTCAGTTTATCTTTGAAAAAACTGCTAATCTAGGGCTAAATCAGATTAATCATGTTAAAAATATGCAAAATTGCTACTTAGATTTTCTCCTCACCAATATATATGAAGACTTTTGCGTTTCACAATCCTTTACACCTCTTTGGAAGAACGAAGCGTTTCATACTGCAATAGAGTTTTCGTTATTTATACATAGCAGCCAACGACCTTCAGAATGGGAATACGAACTCGCATATCAATTTCATCTCGCAAATTACACAGAAATAAAGAATAAGCTAAATCTGATAAACTGGCAGATAATTTCAAGATCTCAAGATCTTCAAGAACAAGATGTTGAAACAGCAGTTCTAGATTTTTACAATACAATAGATGATATCATAAATGAATATGTTCTATCTAAATCTGTAAGGCGAAACTACATAATAAGCCAACCAGTTTGGTTCAACAAAGAGATAAAAAATCTAAAGTGTTGCAGTGATATGTTGGTAAATGATTAGCCGCCAACGAAGAGCCATAAACCCGGGCTCTCCGACAATGAGTGCTATCGTCGGATGATGCCGTGATCGGGTTGAGAAGGAGCACGGGGACGAACGGGGACCGAAGCGTTGGCCCGGGGCTCTGGCTCTCCAACCACCGGTGCGAGCGGACGTCTGAACAGCGAGCACAGTCATTTTAAAGTGTAAACGACATAACAGCTGGCGACGAGTTAAGTTGATTGTGATAAGTGAAAAGGACGTAAAGCTCCACCGCGCAACGATTCCGCCACCGAGGAAGCGTCGAAGAATGAGTCAGGAAGAAGAAGAACGGCGCGCGTCCCAAGGATGGTTGGGTTAACTGGCCCCACCGCCATCGCAGCCACTTGTGCAGGCGGGAGATCGTCGTGATGCTCATGCACCGCCATTGCAACAAACCGCCCAGGCCCAGACCGCGCAGCAAAATGGAAGTCTTCCACCATTTTTGACGCCACCAATCGTCGAAAATTCTTCAACGTCCCAAATTCTGCAACTCATGCAACAGCAGATGGCCCAGCAGCAGCAAATTTTGTTGCAATTAATGCGGCAAAAGGGACCCGCCGCGAGTGAAGAAAAAAAGCCGGAGCAGATTTTAGATTCTTTGTGCGGGCATATCAAAGAATTTACGTACAACGTCGATTCTGGAACCACTTTTGCGGCATGGTACACGAGATACGAGGATCTATTTCAAAAGGACGCCGCGCAACTGGAAGATGAAGCGAAAGTGCGATTGCTAATGAGGAAGTTGGGCACCTCTGAGCACGATCGCTACATCGTGCCTACATGTAGGCTAAGGCGCCGCAGTGATGAAAGGAATTATGGGATTAGTGTGCATGGGTATGTGCAAGGATTAGTGTTAGTTCAGAAGATTAGTATTGCGACTTTTCGCAAGCGTTTCTTTCTGCACCGCTTCCCTTAAAAAAACACGATCTTTTTAACGCGGCTTCCGTTTGGGTTTTATTCTGTTTATCACTTTAGCGCGGTTAAAAATTAAAACGTGCGGATCAGCGGCTCGTTTCAGAAAGAAAGCCTGTCTCCAGGCGCTTTCTCCTGATTCTTTCTCCTGATCCTCTCCGCCTGATCCCGGTCATTCACCGCTATCAGCTGTTAGCCGGGAGAGCGATGTGAGGGCGAGATAGATCGATATCTCTAAGTACTGGTGGCGCCCCCTGCCGTTGGGTAGGAAAGCATCGGAGCGTTACTTGGCCGAGCCCTCCAATAACCTTGCTCGCCCAAGTGACACCGACCCCCGTGTGACCGCATGATAACACTTTTGTGCTCCGATGTCAGGTCGAGCCACCTTGACGGCTGGTCATTGCAATGTTTGCCTGATGCGCTCGTAGAGCTTTGCCGTCCTGTTGTGTAATCGCCCGTTTGTCCGTGTCCTTTCGGCCAGTAACCGCGGTGCCAGTGCTGCTGCTGCTGACGTTTCTCCCTGTTGGTGTGGTACCCGCGCCGCGGGAGGCGCAGCGCTGCCACCTGCTTCTTCCGCTCGCGTCGTGGGCGCCGTTTATCCTTATCTGGTGCCAGGTTGGATGGTTTGTGCCGGCGCGTCGGCCCGCCGATGCCGCTGGCGCACGAGCCACCCGCCTGTGCCGAACCCTGTGCGCCAGCCGAGGGCGATGTGTTGTTCGACCCGCCTTCGGTGGTCTGCTTGTAGATTCGTTGCTGGTGGTGGTGGCATGAACAAGAAAGGACGTGAACACACAAAGTTGCAGCTTTCCTACCGCCGACTTGTGATGCGCACACACCGGCAATAACCCAGCCGACCCGGGTCTGGGTCGCGACTGGTTCGCACGGTGCCCCTTCTACCGTCTCCAGCGGCCGAGACAAGCGATAATTATCGATGCCGATGAGTAGTCGAGGGGACGTCTTTTCATACGACCGCACTGGTAGATTCTTCAAGTGGTTGTATCGTTCGGACAACCTTGCATATTCCACCGACTGCTGGGGTAGATCTAGACTCCGTACCGTTCGCACCGAGAGCAATTCGTGCCTTTCGCCGCTGCGTCCTGCGCCGGATATAATGACGGACACTTCCGAAGAGTTCCGTTCCTCTCTCGTCTGGCCGCCGGTCCAGGAGAGGCAGAGCGGTTTCGCGGACCCGTCCAAGCCCAACTCCTCCATCAATGAATGCTCCATTAACGAGACGGACGATCCTTCGTCGAGGCACGCTAGAGCTTCGACGCTCCTCCCGCTCCCGTAGATCGTTACCGGTACGTAGCGCAGTAGTACCGCGGTATCCGTTGCGGAATGAACATTTGTTGATCTACTTAGCGGGACGCACACGTTGTCCGTGTTGCATGGTATGTCGGCGTCCCCGGTGATTGTCCATGGCTGGTGTCTGGAAGTGTCAGGCCGTCGTGTCGCGTTCGCCGGGTCGTCGTGAAGCGATCTGTGGTGCTTGGACACACAGCCGTGCCTGCCGCATTGCTTTTGGTCCCAGCACTGCCCTCGATGCTGCTTCAGACACGATTTGCAGAGCCCATTTTGACGAACATGACCCCATCGTTGTGACACATCCAGTTCCCAGTATGCCCAGCACTCTGCCAGCGTGTTGCACCCAACACCGCAGGCGCACTGTCCCGTTGTATTCGTCCAGGTTGGGGGCTGTGGCACGTCTTCCGTCTTAACGTGCACGTTTACATGTCGGGGAGGATTTCGCTCTGCAGTGCGTGACGACGGGGGTACTACGTGTAGAAGAGCATGTTTTAGTGTGCGCATGAATTTGCCGAACTCACCCAAGTTTTTTGACGGCATAGAGAGGCAATGCTTGCCCCAGTCGACTTTGATCGGCCACGGTAGACGATCGACTAGCTCCCGCAAAACTGGCCCATGAAAACGATGCTCGGCGTCGCTGCCGCGCACAGTAGCGCAAATCTCCTCGACCGCGATCGCGAAGTCCACTAAACTCTCCAGTTTGTCCTCCTTGGGCGGCGGTGTGTTGCGGATTTGGGCGAGCAGCGTATCTATGAGATGCTCGGGTCTTCCAAACATCTCCCTCAGCGTCTCCAGTGCTTCCGGAAGGTCTTCGGCTCGCCTCAATCTGCATTGCACGGCCCTCAATGCTTTGCCGCGTAGTGCCTGCCTCAGCCGAAGCACGTTCTCACTTGGCGAAAATCCACACAACCGCGACGTCTCCTCGTACGTGGCGAGAAACATCGGCCAATCCTCAAGCCGACCGGAGAAATGCGGCAAGTCCCGAGCCACGACTTGTCGCGCGGAAAGCTGGCTCCGGCTGAGCTCGTGACTGTCGTACGCCGAGTCGTAGGCTGTCGAACTGGGGTGCGGGTAGCGGCTTGGTGCAGGAGCGCTGCGTTCGTTCGCCCTGTTCACTTTCGACATCATTGCCTCGAAACAGGCCTCCATTTTCGACAGTACTTCTGTCACGGCATCTCCTTCCCGGTGCAGTGGTGTTCCTTGGGCGGATCGCGCGCGGTTCGCCCATCTGTTCAGCTCCTCGGGCTCGATCCGCTCGGGCTGAGCGTTGCGGCTGGTCGATGGCGTCGGCGCCATCGGGCCCTCCGCGCGCACAGTGTCCTCATTTGCGTTCGGGGAGCGAACCACTCGCGGTGGGCACAACAGGCACTGTGCACAATGCCACACACTCGTCCACACTGTCTCATCCTCGTTCACGCACGATAAATGAAATTCGCGCTTGCATAATGCGCACGAAACATAGTCATTATCGGTCGCACCACCGCATTCGCGGCACACAATACTCATTCTTCTTCGTTTGCTGGACCGGCCACAATCACTCGTGTCCCTTTGTTTCACGTCCCACAACGGTGGCGGCTTCGTCCGGTTCAGACCGGCCACAATCACGATGCGCGGGATCGTTACTTAAAACTTCGAGTGGCGGCTTCGTCCCTTTTCCTCGAAGGGTTAAAAAGGTTTTAATTTTTAATATTGCGACTTTTCGCAAGCGTTTCTTTCTGCACCGCTTCCCTTAAAAAAAACACGATCTTTTTAACGCGGCTTCCGTTTGGGTTTTATTCTGTTTATCACTTTAGCGCGGTTAAAAATTAAAACGTGCGGATCAGCGGCTCGTTTCAGAAAGAAAGCCTGTCTCCAGGCGCTTTCTCCTGATTCTTTCTCCTGATCCTCTCCGCCTGATCCCGGTCATTCACCGCTATCAGCTGTTAGCCAGGAGAGCGATGTGAGGGCGAGATAGATCGATATCTCTAAGTAGTGGTGGCGCCCCCTGCCGTTGGGTAGGAAAGCATCGGAGCGTTACTTGGCCGAGCCCTCCAATAACCTTGCTCGCCCAAGTGACAATTAGTATTCGTGTTATATCTTGCATTGGGAATAATAAAGTAGTCTAAGGTTACACTTCTACCGAACGGGTTGTTCTCTTTGTGCGCTCCAACATTTGGTCCTTCGAACCGTTGAGAGATATTGAACCGTGCCGCGGAGGTGCAAATTGAAGTGCGTTCAGGTGGTGAATTGACTTAGATTCACGGGACATTGTGAGTTTCACGTCAAGTGATTTCGACGTGTATTGGAAGAGTCAGCGCGAACGAAGTTTGTAGCGGTGCAGAAAAAAAACGAACTCTGGACCCGGTCGCGTCGGGTCAATTCGGGTCGTGCGGGTTACGACTGCGCGGGTGTAAGTTTTTGTACGTTGTGATAATTGCAATTTGCTGGTGTCTGCGTTGCGTGGATTTGTGCGCAAATACTTTGATTATCAATCGTGCGGGCTGGTGGAGAACGAGAATTATGCTGGATACTGGAGAGTTGGTTGGATGCTGCTAATGAAAGGCATGGTAAACGGTTAATTCGACCAAGTTCCTAACGTGGAACCATTTTGTATAAGCACCAGTTTGCCGCTCAAAATTCGGCGTCAGTTCAGACATAGTGGTCTTGCCATACAGTGGTGGACAAATTATTGGCAGTTGCGTAAAGGTGTGTGAATTCGCGCGCTCTCGGTTGTTTCTTGTTAGACTGTTGCTGCTTTGAGAGATTGCGGTTGTATTGTTGCGGCTGTTGGCGGTTGCTGTTCTATTGTTGCGGCTGTTGGCGATTGTTGCTGCGTTTGGAGATTGTTGATGCTTTAGAGATTTGTCTTGTGCTGATCTGTTGGTTGGAGATTTGTATGCTGTTGCTGCTGTTGAGGATTGTGCTGTAGCTGCTGTTGCTGTTCACCGTTGTTGGAGAGTGTTGTACGCTGAGTACATTTATTTGTGGCTGATTGCTAGCTGTTGGTACGAACTCGCCACAATGCCGGTCACTGATAAAACTGTGCGACAGTTGAAGCGGGTGTACATGGATCGGTTGAGCAGCATAGATCAGTATGTGCAATTTATGGAAAATTACGTGAAGGCAAACATAGTAGAAGTGGGCTGCCAAATAGTTGCTCTCGAAGATGATAAAACTTTGTTTATAAATGCGAGAGAAAAACTGCTGTCTGAGTGGGAGGAGTGCGATGAAGTGCAGCTTCGCAATGAAAGAGCAGACTTCAACAAGAAGTATAGCATGGTGAAAGGCTTCTTGCTTGATAAACAGACCAGAGTAGAAAGTACGCGACCAAGTGCAAACAGCACTATGCAGCACACTTTTACAAGTTCCTCGCAGATGCGGCTCCCGAAAATTGAGCTTCCGGCGTTTAGTGGCGACCACACGCAGTGGATAAGTTTTAAAGATAGATTCACCGCAGTGGTCCATGATGTGAGTGATTTGTCGGACACGGTTAAGCTGCAGTACTTGCTGGCGTCCTTGAAAGGCGAGGCAGCAACACTATTCGAACATGTTCAGCTTATTGAAGGAAATTATGCATCAACTTGGGACGCATTGCTAAAGCGGTTCGATGATACAAAAACACTAAAGAGAGAGTATTTTAAGGCACTGGTGGACCTCGACGGGATGACCGGACCGACCCCGGAGGAGTTGACTCGCATCGTGAACGAGTCAAGGCGGCTGGTTCGGGGCATGGGACGTCTAAAGGAACCGGTGGCTAGTTGGAATACGCCACTATCTAGCTTGGTGAGGTACAAACTTGATGTGGAAACATTGATGGCGTATGAGCTCGCCACCAGCGACGTACAAGAAGACTCATTCGAGACGCTAATGGAGTTTTGTGAGCGAAGGATAAAAATATTAACCAATTCGGTGGTTAATAAAGCTAACCGCATTGAGACAAGGCAAGCAATAGAGTCGCGAAATCCACGTAAAGAGCAAGCTTCACCAAGGAAGACGTGTATGCAAACTCAAAGACAGTATCCTACCTCTACATTAGCTTGTGCTGCACAGACACCACGGAGGCCGCCTAGAGGATGCGAGGTGTGTCATGCAGACCACACCCTAACAAAATGCCCTTCCTTCGAGAAGATGATGTGTATGCAAACTCAAAGACAGTATCCTACCTCTACATTAGCTTGTGCTGCACAGACACCACGGAGGCCGCCTAGAGGATGCGAGGTGTGTCATGCAGACCACACCCTAACAAAATGCCCTTCCTTCGAGAAGATGACAACTTAAGACCGACAAAGGGTTGTGAAGGAAGAGGCATTATGCTTTAACTGCCTTGGCAAGGGTCACCAGGCGAGATTCTGTAGGGTGGGTAGAAGTTGCGGCCGATGCAGAGGAAGGCATCACACGTTGGTTTGCACGCAGGACACCAAGGTCGCACAAGCAAGGACTGAAGGGAATATAACCGCGACCACGCAGGTTGAGGTAGCCAAGCAAGGGTTGGTTTGGTTGTCGACAGCCCAGGTTTTGGTGTGCAACAAAGATGGTGTGGAGTTGCCCGCCAAAGCACTGCTGGACCAGGGATCGCAATCGAACTTTATTAGTGAAAGACTTGTCCAGCAACTGCGGTTGAGGAAACGGCGAATTAACAAGCCTTTGTCCGGAATTGGTGCTGTGAAACTAAGGGCTGAAAGTACGGTGACAGCAACCATGAAGTCACGAGTTTCACCTTTTATGGCTTCACTGAACTGTTTGGTGCTGCCTAGCGTGACGGCAAGGTTTCCTGCGCAAACCAGAACTATACAGCATTAGAAGATACCAGTTGGGTTGACGTTGGCGGATCCGGCATTTTGTAGGAGTGAATGCATTGATTTGTTGATCGGAGGAGAACATTTTGCCGAGATGCTACAGCAAGGACAGTTGAGGCTTGCTCCAAATCTTCCTATGTTACTTGAGACACGTCTTGGATGGATTGTCAGTGGAAAGGAAGAGATGCCGTGTGAAGCCACCACTGATTTAGTATGTTCCTGCGTAGCAGAAGACGATCTAAACGTGTTAATGAAACAATTAGTGGAGCTTGAAGCAGTGTCAGAGGAACGAACTGTATCAAAGGAGGAGGAAGATTGTGAAAAATAGTTTTTGGATACAACTCGTCGGACTGAAGGTGGGAGATACATCGTGCAGTTGCCAAAGATTCAGAACTTCGAGAAAGTATTGGGTGATTCGTTACCGGCGGCAACTAGGCGTTTTAAGGCGTTAGAGCGACGTTGGTGTGGAGATGAACGTCTAAATGCTGCGTATAAGGAGTTTATGTCGGAGTACATAGAATTGGGGCACATGACGAAAGTTTCGCGTGTGATGAAGATTTGGAAGATGGAAGACCTCGGTTCTATTTGCCACACCACGCTGTGTTGAAGGTGGATAGCACGACGACTAAGTGCCGCGTGGTGTTTGATGCGTCCTGTAGGTGCAGCACGGGCCGAAGCCTGAACAACGTTCTACTGACGGGGCCGAGGTTACAGGATGACATTGTTTCTATTTTACTGCGGTTCCGGATGAAACCTGTCGCTTTGGTTGCCGATGTAGAAAAAATGTATCGGCAGGTTTTAGTATCGGAACGGGATAAGGATTTGCAACGCGTGTTGTGGAGGGCGAACACTGACGAGGAGGTAGCGGTGTACAGGTTGAACACCGTAACGTATGGTATGGCTTGTGCGCCATACTTAGCCATCAGATCGTTAAGGAGGATCTTCGAGGATGAGGGCGTAAGGTATCCTAAGGCAATGAGGTGCATGGATGACTTTTACGTCGATGATTTGTTGTCAGGCGCTGACAGCAAAGAGGAAGCCAGAGAGATAGCAGGAGAATTGGATACTCTGCTGAGCAAAGGAGGATTTGGTCTCCGAAAGTGGGCTTCTAACAATCCCGAGGCGCTTGCAGCAATTTCACCGGAGTACATCGCCAATACCGAACAGCAAGAGCTGGCAGTGGAATCCTACAATAACGCAGTGTCAACTTTGGGGTTGTTGTGGACTCCATCATCGCATGTATTGCAGGTGCAGGTGAGACTCCCGGAGGATGGCGAGGCGAAGCGAACAAAGCGACAAGTGTTGGCATACGTGCGAAGATTTATGACCCCTTAGGGTTTGTAGATCCCGTGAAGATGAAGGCGAAGTTGTTCATGCAACAGATATGGTCGTTAAAGGATGACAAGGGAAATCCTTGGGGTTGGGACGATGAATTGCCAGAAAAGGTTATGTTGGAATGGGCAGCCTTTTATCCCCAACTATCATTATTGGCTGAGGTGATGGTGCCAAGGACAGTCATAGCCACCCTCTCAGACGACATGCAATGCCACGTATTCGTCGATGCGTCAGAGAAGGGGTACGGAGCATGCTGTTACATTCGCAACAGGTCAACATCCAATGAGATAACTGTGAGGCTGATGGTCTCGAAATCAAAGGTCGCGCCATTGTCCCAAAGGTTGACGATTGCGAGGTTGGAGCTATGTGCAGCTCTGCTCGGTAGCAACCTGTACCGAGTAGTAGGAAAGGCTTTGCCATCAGGAGTACGAGTAGTATTGTGGACGGATTCAATGACCGTATGGCATTGGATAAGGTCTCCACACAACAATTGGAAAACGTTCGTGGCAAATCGGACAGCGAAGATACAAAGACTCACGGAGGGTTGCCAATGGCGGCACGTACCTGGTGTGGAGAATCCCGCAGATATAGTTTCCAGAGGTTGTGACCCAAAGGAATTTCTTCAGGCCAGACAATGGTGGTCGGGGCCGGCATGGCTGAGTGAACCAGAAGAAGAGTGGCCAGAGGTACCGATGGCAAAGAAGGGAGAAGAACCGACAGGCGAAGAGCGAGCGACGACGGTACTGGTCTCTTCAGACCATGAAGAGAGCTTCAGTGCTTGGCTGTTTGCACGTTATTCAAGGTTTACGACACTTCGTAGAGTGGTGGGGTATTGTTTGCGATATCTGCTAGCTTTGCGAACGCGATCGAAGACAGTGATGCGGAAAGGGAGAACCATCGTACCCTTGACTGCGGGCGACTTGAGCAGAGCGGAGCACGCGTTGTGTCGACTGGCACAGGAGGAGCACTTCGCTGGGGAGCTGAAGTCTTTGAAGAAGAAATTAGAATTGCCACGGTCGTCGCCATTGAAGGACTGTAGTCCGTATATGGACGAAGACGGGCTAATTTCGGGTGAAGGCAGGCTAAGAAACGCAACAGTGAGTGCAGCGATGAAGTACCCGATAGTGGTTCCAAAGGGACATCCGTTGGCGACGACGTGTCTGAAATTCATTCGGACAATGGCACAAACTTCAGGGGAGCAGCTAACGAATTGCATCGACTGTATGAGCTACTCAAATCATCAGAACACCGGAACGAGATTGCAACATGGAGTGCGGAGAAGCAAATTAAGCAGCGGTGAAGTCGATGAAACGTCATCTACAGCGGGTAGTAGGCACGGCGTCGATGTCCCAGGAGGATATGATGACACTGCTAGCCGAGGTTGAATCGTGCCTTAACTCACGACCAATCACTCCACTCTCCAATGACCCACATGATTTAGAAGCACTAACACCTGGTCTTTTTCTCACAGGTACAAACATGCAACAACTGATGGAAGTGGACCTGAGAACGATCCCGGAAAGTAGGCTGGACCATTGGCGATTGGTACAGCAACAAAAGCAACATTTCTGGGACCGTTGGCATGTGAAGTACCTGCAGCAATTGCATGCCCGAAACAAGTGGAAGGGGTCAGCGACACCTATCAATGTTGGAATGATGGTCATTGTTCGGGAAGATAATGTTCCACCCTTGAGCTGGCAGTTGGCGAGAGTAACGGGGGTGCACCCGGGCCCGGATGGGGTTGTTCGGGTGGTTACGTTGCGTACGGCCCAGGCGCATAATGTTAAGAGGCCAGTGAGCAGAATTTGTATTTTACCAACAGAGGTGGAATAGTGTAAATGTTTATAGATAGGAAAGCTAGGCCATTAAGTTAGGTATAAAAATTGAATTTTTATGGTGGTCGGGAATGTTGGCGCCTACATGTAGGCTAAGGCGCCGCAGTGATGAAAGGAATTATGGGATTAGTGTGCATGGGTATGTGCAAGGATTAGTGTTAGTTCAGAAGATTAGTATTCGTGTTATATCTTGCATTGGGAATAATAAAGTAGTCTAAGGTTACACTTCTACCGAACGGGTTGTTCTCTTTGTGCGCTCCAACAACAATAATAACACGTCCAGTATTGTGCTCGATGGACGCGATGGCTTGTAGTTCAAGCCACATCTCATGTACGCCAGCAGCAGAGTAAGTGAGGTGTGGCGCTGGTTCGTTGACCCAAAAAGTATACGCTATCATAGCGATCTCGATTTCTACGTTGAGCTGGTTGGCAAATGGTACGCAACGAACAAAACCTCTACATACATTCTAAATGACGAATTATGCCGACAAAGTGAAGTATGCCGGTTGTAGCACCACGTGGATGCTGGATCTTTTAAACCTTCTTAACGAATCTCTTCTTTCATTCACAGTCAAAAGTGCGACTGACAGAGTGGTAAGACGGTGAATCACTCGCGACGTAAGCCGGACAACGGTACGACCGGTGGCTCGGGCCAGGGTACATCTGGTGGATCAGGCGCGGTTCCGGACAGTTCCGGACGGTACCGCGTACGTGCTCGGTGCCGGCAATGGTGCTAACAAGGAGACCATCCAGTTGTCCAGCATCCGCTTCCAGCCGATTGCCGAGATAGCGGTTGCACAGGACGGCGTGATCAACGTCGCTGACCAGGGTAAGACTAAGGCAACCTAGCTTTCCCCTACTCTACAAATGGCTCACTAACTCTCTTTTACACTCGCTAGTTTCGCTTCGTATTCTTGCACTCGAGAACTACAAGCCGCAATAAGTCGGAAACGTCGAGTTCCTGGTACCGTTGAACGAGGTACGACGAGCGCACCGACTCGACCGCGACCAGCGTCAGCGACCAGACCAGTATAATCACGTGCACCGTCAACGGACGCTTAGGCATACAAAAATTGCATGTGCTTTTATTTATAATTTATTTAAGTATGTACATGAAATAAATTCAAAGCAATAAAAATTGAAAATTTAATTTTAATAAAATAACTGGTATTTTGCTATAATAACGGATAATTCAAATACATGTTTTGCTATAATAACGGAAATTTTGAAACCATTATAGCAACTTATAGCGAGCCACAAAATGGAGGGCGTCCGATTGAGGCAGTCCGTTACCGCGGTAACGGCATATAATTCGGCCCTTCAATGTATGGAACTGTGCTGAGGCAGGACGTCCGAACGGACGCCCGTTTTTCTAGTGGAAGGCACGTCCTTCATCACATATTTCCGCCCTTCATGGTTCGTTGGGAAGCCACTTTTGAGAATTTTTGGAAGTAAAAAAGGGAATCCCGGTATACACAGCAAATCGCCTGCAGAGGTTTGCACTTACTCTCCAGTTGTAATTGAATATGTATCTGAAGAAGACTACGTAATCGCGAGTATTAATCTGGAGGAAGATATTCAATCAGTCATCGTCAATGCGTTAAGCTCATGTGCGCTAAATGCCAAAGACGTGGAACGAGCTACGAAATCCGATCCGATCTTGCGAAAAGTGATGCGTTATACGCGTGAAGGATGGCCACGTGACTGTACATTCAATGGCGAATTCGCAAGTTTCTACGCCAGGAAGGATTCGTTGTCGGAGATGGGAGGCTGTCTTTTGTTTGGGAAAAGAGTCGTTATACCCAATACGCTTCGACAACGATGCCTTAAGCAACTACATGTCGGGCATCCTGGGATTCAACGAACGAAGTCGTTAGCGAGAAGTACAACATCTGCAGCAACAATACGCATCCTGAGAAGTCTTTTTGCTCGTTACGGTATGCCGGTTACCTTGGTCAGTGATAACGGTCGTCAGTTTGTAAGTGCCGAGTTCGAGGATTTTTGCATCTGCAATGGAATCATGCATCTTACTTCCGCTCCGTTCCACCCGCAGTCTAATGGGCAAGCGGAACGTTTTGTAGACACGTTCAAACGAGCGATTAAGAAAATTTCTAATGACGAGAGAGATATTGAAGACGCGCTGCAAACATTTCTACAAACTTATCGCTCAACGCCAAATCCACAAGTTGCCAACAACGCTGCACCTGCGACAGTAATGTTTGGCAGGCCCATACGTACTTGTTTTTAGATGATACGACCAACATTGGAACGAGAAACGACAGTCAACAGCGAACAACGTGGCTTCACTAACAACAATCTTGTCTTCGTAAAGATATATTCTCGCAATGGTTGGAAGTGGGTTCCAGGAGTAGTGCTTAACAAATGCGGTAATGTGATGTACCGTATAAAGACCCATGACCGAGGGGTCATTCGAAGCCACATCAACCAGCTTCATCGTCGAACGGCCAACCAACAGCGACTGTCCAGCGAGAGCCGTCCGTTGGCTCTGGATGTTCTGTTAGACGCTTGGAACGTATCAACATCAACACCAATTCTCATTCCAGCCTCATCGTCATTGACGCAGACTACAACATCATCTTCATCCTCACATGTGCCGTCGACTGCATCTTCGTCTGTATCACCGTCTCCAGTATTGTTCGTGCCACCGTCTGCATCACCAATTGTGTCGGTGCCTACATCATCTTCTGAGCCAGGAATATGGCCAATGCCATCGTCATCCCAACCGTCTACGTCGAAGTCGCCGGATGATCCTTTAACCCATCAGCAGCCGCGAGTGGAACAAGATCTGATACCGCCTCGCCGCTATTATAGACATATAAGAGTTCCGCGAAGGTTTGATGACTATCAGTTATCTTAAAAGAGGGAGATGTTGCGGTGATATGTTGGTAAATGATGAGCCGTCAACGAAGAGCCGTAAACCCGGGCTCTCCGACAATGAGTGCCATCGTCGGATGATGCCGTGATTGGGTTGACAAGGAGCACGGGGACGAACGGGGACCGAAGCGTTGGCCCGGGGCTCTGGCTCTCCAACCACCGGTGCGAGCGGACGTCTGAACAGCGAGCACAGTCTTTTTAAAGTTATTGTCTAAACGTCCTTGAATAAAGAATAAGTTTTAAAGTGTAAACGACATAACACTGCAGAACATGGGTATGAAAATGCAGGCGATTGATTGAGCAAAGCGCGACAGTGTATCGTAATCGCCCCAGCTGTCTCACTTGCAGAATCATATTGTGCTATTGCATTGCTTTTCGTCAAAAACCAACCGTCTTTGTTGCCTTTTCTTAGCATAAACCTATCTGAGATGTGCAACATTACCTCCTGATTTCTTATTTTTAATGCAGGATACGTCTTATGTGGATTTCGCCATAATGTAGGAAACACCCGTCATGCTGGTTACGTACGGCTTACCTTCACGACGATCGATGACGCTGTGACGACTTCACTCACGGGAGCGTAGGTTGGCCCCTGGTACACCACTACGACATGCGTACCAGACCAAGCTATTACGCATACCACACATCTCCCCTCTTCTCCCAAGGAAGCAAAAACAAATTCGATAAATCTAAAAAAAAAAAAAGACGTCGCGTCCTTCTTAATGATAGCCAAAGTCCAAAATCCCTGCCTTTATTCAGGCTCTTGCCTATCAATTTCGTGAGGGCCTTAATTTCAATCTATGTATATTTCTACTCCCCCTGCCTAATGAATATAATCGGAAAGGTGCTGAGGAGCTTTGGAAACCCTTTCCGGACGTTTAGCTACCTCATCCAGGTCAACTTTTCTATCAATTCCTGTCTTGAAGCTATTCCTCCAAGGACGAACTTTCTTTGTTTGTGATATATGTCGCTTCACGGTGCGACCCGCATCATCTGAGAGGAGCAGGTTACCATTATTCACTTTGATAACAGTGAAACGCTTTACGTCGAACCTTGTATCCCCTTTTCCTTTACATTGCCGCTCAACGATCACTGTATCGCCTGGCTTTACAGTCCCATCCTTAGCGCCCCTACGTTTGTCCTCTTGCGTCTTTCCTTTCAATTTCCCCTCTCGATCTCTCCTATCCAATAACTTGTCATCATAGTTCGATTTCCCGCGTTCCAGGAGTGGAAGAAAACGTTTGATCTTCCGTCCCATCATGACTTCTTCCGGGGCGACCTTAGTCACTGAATGGACTCCGGCGTTGTATGCTTGAACGGCATCCTGTAGCTCCTCTACATAACTATTCCCACTACAAATTGCTGCAGACATAGCCTTGTTAATTACTTTCATAAAACTCTCCGCAAGTCCATTTTGTTGTGGAAAGAATGGTGTTGAATAAATAGTCTGAATGCCTCGATCTGAACAGTATTTTCCATACTCCTCACCATTAAATGGAGGCCCGTTGTCGGTTTTGATGGCTTTCGGAAACCCCTCCCTTTCGAAAACATCATCCAAGATTCTCCTTGTGTACTCGAAAACCGTGGACTTTACCGGTCGAGCTATCGCGTACCGAGATCTCAAATCAATAATAACTAAGATAGATATACCTCCGAATCTCAAGTAGGGTCCGTTAAAGTCCATTGCTATGGTCTCCCAAACAGTTTTTGGAGCAAACGCACGTTCCATCGGTGTATGTTTTTCTGGCTTCCCGTTTGCGGCGCAAATGATACAGGATTCCACCCAACGTTCAGCATCAGCCGTTATTCCAGGCCACCAAACACATCTACGCAAAATGCTTTTTAATTTCGCGGACAACGGGTGCCCAGTATGTGCTATCGCCAGGGTTTTATCTCTCAAATCAGTAGGGATGACAGCGCATCCACTTTTCACGAGTATACCCTCTCTCGCATATAAGTCTTCAGAGAATGACTTATACTTTTGCAAATCCTTTGGCCAATTTCCAGATTCCAGAGAATCCAGCACCCGCTGAAGGTTAGTATCTCGAGTAGTATGTTCTTTAATCTCCTCCTCGTTCAAAAATCGTACGGCATTTACTTCGAGATGCGCAATCTCCCATGGGCTGATTTCCTCGTTGAAGGCTTCGTCCTCACCCTCATACAAGCGAGAAGAAGGATCCGCGATGTTCTCGCAACCACGTATGAACTCGACGTCATAACTGTAGGGACTAAGCCTTAAGGCCCAGCCATCAGCTCTTGTCAACGCTCGCTTAGCCGTTTCCCGAGCTCGATTTAATATAAATGTTATACCTTTAGCATCGGTGCGCAGGGTGAAATGCCTTCCTAACAAGAAGTAGGAAAAATGCTCGACCGCCCATACCGCGGCCAAAGCCTCTCGCTGGTTTTGTGCATATTTCTTTTCGGTGTCTGTTAAAGCCTTAGAAGCGAAGCTGACTATGCGAGGGTTCTTCCCTCTATGTTCCTGAACCAGGACCGCTCCCAAGGCGTTTGGGGAAGCATCCGTATATAGCACAGTTTTGTCACTCTCCGAAAAATATCCAAGCGACACTGTACAACCCACAATACGATCTTTAACTAGCTCAAATGCTTCTTCTTGCTCCCGACCCCACGTCCAAGATTTTGAGGAGAGAGCCGCCCACAATGGAGCGGAAATATCCGCAAAATTTTTGATGTACTGGCTGACGAATGATGCTAAACCCAAGAAACTCCTTAGTTCTGATGCCGTGTGTGGGTAACGAAATTTCCTTATGTCCCTGATTTTTGAGTCATCGATGTTGAACCCAGACTCGTCAAGCACATGACCTAAGAACTTAATGCGAGTTTGGTCAAACTCGCATTTTGCCGTATTGAGGGTTAAATTGTTCGCGTTCAAAATTCGCAGTACATGGGCTACCGTCTTGTGTAACTCTTCTAGCGTTCTCTGCTGCGAAAAGCAGGATATCGTCAATGTAAACGATTTTGTTGCTCACCTCCTCCAAGATTCGAGACATTTCCCGTTGGAAAATTTCCGGAGCACAGTTCACTCCAAACATAAGTCGAGTAAAACGGTACATGCCATCCTCTGCCAGGAAGGTCGTTAGGTCGCGCGAATCGCTACTCAGCTCGAGATGATAGTAGGCGTTGGATAAATCTAGTTTCGAGAAATACTTGGCTCCATGCAGGCGAACCTTCATTTCCTCCAACAAAGGCAACCGATAGTATTGGCGCTTGATTGCCCTGTTCGGTGCGCGCATGTTAACGACTAGGCGAAAATCGTCTCTACCTTTGGGCACTGCCGACATGCCACAAATCCACTCCGGTGCTGCAACCACTTTCTCGATGATCCCTTGTGCTTCCATATCTTTTAGCCGATTCCTTGCGGCCTCGCGATATGCTGCCGGTACATTATAATATGCATTTTTCTCTGGAGGAATTGATCTGTCCACGCAAAACTTTACCCTAACCCCTGGCATTTTTGGGAATGTTCCGCTTTTTCCTGTTTGTTTACAGTTGTAAATTTCGGCCCCTACTTTCAAGATGTGCATATCACTGGCGGTGTTCCTTCCAAGCAGCGAACAGCGACCTTGTTCCACTACCAAGAAGTTGGCCGTTACAGCTGGTTTGTTGAGCCCAATCACCCGAACATTGGCTTTGAAGCCACATTTCACCAGCATCGGTTTATCGGCAGCGTAGCCTCGCACTCCTCTGTCCCTCGGGATTTCGATGGGTTCGAGTTTCACCGTTCCTCCCCGAACTTGCTCATCGAGCTTCCGCCAGTCATCACCGCCAATTATGTTGGTGTCCGCACCGGAATCAATGAGAAACCTTATTGGTTCCGATGTCTCGATAGCACAATCCACTAACACGTCCTCAAATGAGAGGGCGAAAACTTGCTGAAATACAGGGAAATCATTAGAGTCCCATTTAAAGAAGTACGTAGGATAGAATGTCCTTCAATCTAAATATTTTATTAGCACCCTGCAGTCATGGTTAACAGTCTTTGTTTACCTGCGCCTTGAGATCTATAGCCCGGGTAGGCGATTGAGAGGATACCGACTGGGGATATCGGGATCCGGGACAACTTTCCCCCACCCGCCAGTTAGTACTTAACTCCTCTTTTCAGAATACCCAGCTTGTGATATAAAAAAAACGACACGAGTCTAAAATATCTTGGGGTTACGATCTTTCTCTCTGCTCGTCCCGAGCTTGCTTTATTCTCGTTTCTCCGCTTGTACCGGTCTACAATTCACTGTTTTTTTTCCTGCTCCTTCCGAGCGGCGCCCATTTGCTCGTCCCGAGCTGCGCTTGACCGTGCTCGTCCCGAGCTGTACTTGACCGTGCTCGTCCCGAGTTGTGCTTGTCCGTGCTCGTCCCGAGCTGTGATTCACTTCTCCCTACGCTCCTTCCGAGCTGCGTACATTTGCTCGTCCCGAGCTGCGCTTGTCCGTGCTCGTCCCGAGCTGCGCTTGTCTGTGCTCGTCCCGAGCTGTGATTCACTTTTCCTTACGCTCCTTCCGAGCTGCGTACATTTGCTCGTCCCGAGCTGCGCTTGTCCGTGCTCGTCCCGAGCTGCGCTTGTCTGTGCTCGTCCCGAGCTGCGATTCACTTTTTTCCCGCTCCTTCCGAGCTACGTCCATTTGCTCGTCCCGAGCTGCGCTTAACTGTGCTCGTCCCGAGCTGCGCTTGACCATGCTCGTCCCGAGCAGCGATTGACCGTGCTCGTCCCGAGCTGTGATTCACTTCTCTATTTTATTTTATTTTTTTCAACCTGCGCCCCTTTTTTCCATTTCAAGCTGACACGTGCTAACCCTAATTTTTGCTAAAAGGTTATTATCCTATGAGGGAGTACCTATGCGTCAAGAAGCTAGTTACATTTTTTTTTTTTTTAACAATTCACGGGTAGGTACTTTCGTTCCCGACAAATGCCACAAGGCTACCACCACTACTCTCCTGTGGAAGCTAGCAAGTATCGCGCTTCTCCCATTTAATCACTTCTCCCATCACTACATGCAAGCGTGTCACAAACACTTCCTCCTCATACTCGTTCACACCACCCAGTAACACACCACACCACAACCAACTCCGAAAGAACAACCGAGCGGAGCGCTAGCGTTCCACGAACTCCCAAACGCACGTGTCGTCTGTCACTTACTTCACTTTCCACTTGGGCAAACCAATCTTTCCCTTAACATCAACAAGACGGAACCAACATCGGGTGTTTCCCACAGGCCGAAATGAGTTAACAGGGTTCCGAACATTATGTTTGCTTAGAAAAGCAAAAATCCTGGCAGGATCGCCAATATGTGGATTTCGCCATAATGTAGGAAACACCCGTCATGCTGGTTACGTACGGCTTACCTTCACGACGATCGATGACGCTGTGACGACTTCACTCACGGGAGCGTAGGTTGGCCCCTGGTACACCACTACGACATGCGTACCAGACCAAGCTATTACGCATACCACACACGTCTTATCATTGTTTTCTTCCTCTATTTCCATCTCTATACGCTCCGTTATCCTGCAAATTATTTGCTCCAGCGTTCGGGATCCCCCTCTTACCTGGTTCTTTATGATTTGGAGCTTATTTTCAAAGGGGTAGGTAGACATAGAATCGAGGGGCCCGAATCTACAAACCTCTTCACTGACATGTATAAGGTTATGTATGTTACTGGTCAGATGGTTTCTGCTATATATATTGCTAAACTGCTCGACGAATGCTGTCAGGAGGGTGCCAGCGTATTCCCAATATTGTTTATAATGATTCGACGAAAGCATGGTTACTGCGCAAAAGAATAGCTTAAAGTGGTGAAAAGCATCATCCCTTAACATTTTTGGCAAGATAGCTATACTGGCGTAGTGCAGAAATGTCCGCATTTCAGTGCCTTTCCATTGCGGGAGAAACTTTAAGGACCACATTTGCCGGTTAATTTCCGATGGGAATTCCATGTTTTTTAAAGCATTAGAAATATGTTTCCGTTGCTCCAATTTCCATATGGGATAAGGTGACAAAGCATCATCTACCCATCCCTTGAGTAACTTTCGCATTACTCCCTGGTCTATCAAATGAAGCATGTCCTCCTACTATAACGTCCTGCACTACATCGAAATTCTTAATGTCAAGCACTGGTGAGGTACGTACATAGTGTTTGGCATACTGCCCACCTCGAAATTCCTCGTCGGTCCGCTTTTCTGCATGTAGGTATGTCCTCGTAGATAACTTTTCTGGCTTCCTTAACATGAATGCCCACGCACTTGTATTTTTGGCAGGCATGTATGGCATTATGATAAGCCACTCCTGAAATGATATTAATGTTGCATTAATACATTAGTTTCAAATTAAGGTAGAATCGATTGTTTCAGCTCACCTTTGATAAATGCACGAGCTGGTGTATCAGCAATGATAGCTCTTAGCTGGATGCTGTACATTTTTTCTTGAATGTGGAGGCCATTCAAAAGGAGCTCGTTTAGTTCGTCTACCATGGCACGCAGATAATCTTCACAGTTTGTTGGTTTGGAGGCGGCACAAAACACACCAACAACCAAAACTGGGGCTCCTACAATGTTATGCAGCTGCATCAAAATTAGCCACAGTTGCGTTGGTCCACTGTTGTGCATAGGGAGCCCATCCATTGACAGATTAATTTCGAATCCATCAACGGGAGGTTTTATTATACTACAAGCAAACAATAATGTTTAAACATGGTTGCACGCTGGTTAGATTCAAAATTTACCAAAAATAATTCTGCAGCGCGGTCTTTATTCCGTGATACCACAGCTGTCCTCCCGCGAGATGCACGATTTGTCTTCCGACGCGTACCTGTGTCTTCAAAAACGTCCTGGCGTCCTTTGGAACATAAAATTTAGTTGTTTTTCTAATTAAAGAGGAAAATGAAAATAACACGTCCGTTTCGTTTGGAGTTCTGACCAAGACTAACTTTATTGTAGTTCAAGCGGGGTTTATATATACATGTTCTGATACGGTTCTAAGGAAATTGTTCCATTCCAACACTCTCCCTCAATTTCTGGAGACTTTTCAACCCTAAACCCATGCGATGAATACCAAATGGTTTTGCTGGTAAACCCTTCGTCATAATATCTGCTACTTGCTGATTAGTTGGCACGTACTTAAGGTCGATGAGTCCTTTTTGAATCAGATCCTGTACAAAATGAAACTTTATGTCGATGTGCTTCAGTCGACTGGTTGCCTTCTCCTCTCCCATAACTCGAATGGCCGATTGGTTGTCCTCATGGTAGATAACAGGATTCACCAGATTAATGCCAAGATCTTTCAACAATCGTACAAGCCATGTGCCATGACATGTTGCCATACACAACGCAATCAGTTCAGCTTCTGTAGATGAAAGCGAAACAGTGGTTTGCTTCTTCGTTGACCAGCTTATTGTACTACCATACACCTTGAAGACGTAGCCAGTTAATGATCGCCTATCCATCGCACTGCTTCCCCAATCAGCATCAGAGTATGCCTCGATAATGGGGGCATCATCACTTCCTTTGTATTCTAGACCCAAATCCAAAGTTCCTTGAATATAACGCAAGATACGCTTTAGATGTATCCAATGCTGGTCTGTTGGGCAACTTTGAAATTGGCTGAAGTAGTTCACTGCTGCACACAAATCCGGTCTTCCTGTTAAAGTTGTATACATCAAGCAACCAACTAATTCACGATACGGCTTATCTGTACGGTTGCTTTCTTCACCCTTCTGGAGTCGTAGGCCGTGCTCGATGGGTGTTGAAGCTGGTTTACAATCTTTCATATTAAATCGCTGCAGCAGTTTCTCCAAATACGCTCGTTGGCTTATGTGAAGGATTCGTTGTTCTGGCTTACGTTCAATCTTTAAACCAAGAAAATATTTCACTTCTCCTATATTTTTCATTTCAAATTCACTTGATAGGCACTTCTTCACTATCTGGATCAGTTTCAGTTGTTGTCCAATTACAAGAACATCGTCTACATATATTAATAAAAACAACTGTTTTTCACCGGAATCGCGCACATACAAGCACTTGTCGCTAGAGCTTCTTTTAAATCTAAGCTTTTCTATAAACACATGGAATCGCAAATTCCATACTCGTGAAGACTGCTTGAGGCCATACAGAGATTTGTTTAACCGACACACAAGTCCATTTCCTTTTTCAAATCCTTCCGGCTGTGCCATGTATATTTCTTCTTCTATGTTTCCGTTGAGAAATGCACTCTTAACATCCATCTGATGAATTATCATACGCTGTTGATTTGCCACTGCTAGAATCATACGCAATGTATCTAGTTTTGCGGTCGGTGAATAAGTTTCAGAATAATCAAAACCGTGACGTTGCGTAAAACCTCTTGCCACTAATCTCGCCTTATATTGAACGTGTGAGCCATCGTCTATTTGTTTAATTTTAAAAACCCACTTGCAAGAAATGGGAACACGTCCTTCCGGGAGCTTGGTTAATTCCCATGTTTGGTTTCGAATCAACGCATCCATTTCTTCATCAATAGGTGCCGCTACATGATGGCCTTCTTTCTCGGCAATGTTGACGTTTACCGTATTCGTACACGATTTTGTTGAATGTGTGAGTGCGTCAAAAAAGATTGCCGAAGAAATTGACGATCTATCCGTGGGTCCGTGGATAGAATTGCTGGCAATGTTGACAGCCATCCGTTTGACATTAACAAGGTTACGAGAGGCTATGCTATATTCTACATGAACCTTACTTGAAATGTATATTTGAGAGAGATGATAACTCGGTGGATTTTAAAAGTGTGTGTCGATTAGCACGAACCAAATCGGACCACGAACGGAAGCCAGAAGAAAACGTTTTTGAAAATGGAGCCTCCACGAAAATCCAAGAAATATGAGCGAAATGTAAGTGCAAAGTGATGTTGAAATCACTTAAAAGTACGAGCAACTAGAGTGCAATCAAAATCGGCAACTTATGGTACCGTCGAGATTACTATAAACAAGTACAATTTTGAATATTGCTTCAAAAACAAGATGTGTATACACAACTCGACTATTTTGATTATGCTAATAATTATGAAAATCAATCAAAAATGCTGTTTTTTCTATTCTTATGTATTTTTCCCTGATATTTCGTGCACATTGTTGTGTGCACATGTATATTTAACAGATTAACTCGGGGATATAAACGTATTTTCTCAGCTATCAAACGACCTCCGTGCATTATTTTATAATAATATGAAAAGTGATTTTTATATCAATGCAAATCATGCTATTTATTTTGTATATTTATGAATGAGAGCATTCTTTTGAATAATACCTCTCGTAATGTTCCCTGATAACGTTATTTTTGCAATGATGTCAAGATAACAATATACAATGAACCTGTCAAGTAATCTTGAAAAAAAAGGCGTCCAAAATTGCCATCGTTGTTATAGCGTTTTCCATTTTTCTTTTGTTTGACAAGCACTTTTGGATGTGTGTGAAAGATTGCCGAAAAAGAAGGCCATCATGTAGCGGCACCTAATTGCGATTTTCCACTTTGGCCAATCTTCACGCTTCCGCATATCTGCTACGGTACTTGGCAAATTTTCCACAAAATTTGAAGCATTTAACGCAAAACCAGTAAAATCATAGTCCTCATGCCACAATGGTGCTACGCGGTTTCTCACTGCACGCGGATTCTTCTCTTCTTCGGAATCATTGTTCTCTCGGATAGTCTGATCCAAACAACTTTCAAAAGATTCTTCACTGAGCTCACGAATGCCCTCGTTTTCACTTTCCACTTGTATATTCGAGTTCATTTCACTTTGCACTGGATCAACAGGAATACTAATCAAATCACTTATGGATTTATCACCAATATGCGCATTTGTAGCAATATCCATATTTTCCTTTTCTTCGACAAAAATTACGTCGCGCGCAGCAACAATCCGCCTTTTCACTGGATCCCAAATCCGATATCCATTTGGACAGTAGCCAATGAATACACCATACCACGATTTGAAATCCAGTTTTTGCCTGTTTTCTTTGGGAATGTGTACGCGCACTTTAACACCAAAAACTCTAAGCTTGTCTATGTTTGGTTTCTGGTTATTCCACACTTCGTAAGGTGCCTTATTTGGATCCAAAGCCTTCGCTGGACTTCTGTTGGTTATGTACGCGGCTGTTTGTATACCTGGCCCCCAGAAGCTTTTGTCCAGGTTCGCATCTTTAATCATTGCACGCGTCATCTCTACAAGTGTTCTATTCTTACGTTCACTAACGCCGTTTTGTTGTGGTGTATATGGAACCGTGAACTCGATCTGTTTCCCTTTCTTTTTACAAAAACTCAAGAATTGATCATTTTTATATTCTTTTCCATTATCACATCGTAAACGAGATATTTTCGAGCTAAACTTTGCAGAAACCATGGCTACATATTCCTTGAATTTTTCGAGCACTTCACTTTTTGTTTTCAGCAAAAACACTATTGTAAACTTGCTGAATTCGTCTATAAATGTGATGAAATATTTTTCACCACAAAGTCCGACTGGAGTAATGGGACCACAAAGGTCAGAATGTACTAACTCCAATATTCTGCTGGAATTTCTTCTTTCACTTGTCACAAATTCCCTACGAGAAAGTTTACCAGCGACGCATGCTTCACAAACATATTCTCCGTTAATTTGTCGCGCACTCGGCTGCATTCCTACAACCATATTGTTTCGCACAAGCTGCCCCAAACCGTTTGCACTTAGATGGCCAAATCGTCGATGCCATGCTTCTGAGCTTCTTGGTATTTTTCCGCATGAATAAAGACACGAATCGGTAGCACTTACGGTTTTCGAAAATGTCACTTCGTACAGCTTTCCCCGTCGATTTCCACACGCAATCGTTTCACCACCTCGTTTAACAAGAACTTTCCCTTCTTTGAACATAACGGTAAGTCCTGCTGATTCCATTTTTCTTACGGATAGCAGGTTTACTCGGGCGTTAGGTATGTACAGTACGTTCTTAAGGGTAACTGGAAACGATTTTTCACGTACCACAGAAATTAGCTGGACTTCACCACTTTGTTCGGCAACAATTATTTCTCCTTCCTTGGCTACAGCTATTTTCATTGGGGTATGCATCGGGGCTAGTTTGTCCAAAAGGTTTTTGTTGTTGATTATATGTTCCGAAGAACCGGAGTCAACTATCCATGTTATCTTTTCTGATGTTCCGGGATCCACATCACCGCCAACGAAGCAAACGCCAGCACCACCTTGTTTTTCATCGAAATTAGTGTTCCGATGTTTCGGTTTCCCTCTTTTGGGTTGGTGTTTTTGTGGACAGTTTCCTACTTTGTGGCCGATTCTCTTGCACCCGTAGCATTTTATTTCCTTTCTTTGTTGCTGCCAATCGCGTTGTGCACTGTACTGGCTTGAAAAAGCAGCGGGCTCTGATTGTTCATCCTTCTTAGGTGTTTCGATACTTCTTTTCGTTTCCTCATCTAGCAATCTTGCTGTCAAAAGCAGAGGATGCGTGAACCACTTTCGGATAGGAAGAGTGAGACGACCATAGGTCACCAAAAAGCAGAGGATGCGTGAACCACAAACGTCACAGAAAACATCGCCTCGCAACGATGTTTTCGTCTCTCGCCCTTTAAAAGGAACAGCGCGCGTGCGACTCGACCAGTACGGAAAACAACACTAGTGGCACCGCAACTGGGTTCTGCGACTCTGGCAGTGGAACTCCAGGCCAAGGCTATGTCAAAATGAAAATCGACTGATGAATGGCCGTGGTTACCCATGCATGCCGCTAGGGGACGCTACTGAATGGTTGTGCTTTGTAATACTGTCCTTTTCCCAACGGCGCAGTCTAGTCGAAGCAAGTGCTTTCTCTTTCTTTCTCACTACATAGGAGTGCGGGGACAGTTGTCAAAACAGAACACCGAAGTGATTTGTGTATGTTTTGGTTCAGTATGGTAACAAATTTAAAACGGGTTAAAAGTTATTCCGATACAGATTCTAGATAATTATTCGGTCAAAACAATCGTTGTCACCCCAAAGTTGCAAAACCGCTATTTGCAAGTCTGGAATTCTGTACCGGCGAGCTGCGCGATTGATGGCGGTAGATGAACAGCCGTAGAGCGTAGTGGATGAGCTACCAGCATTTGAGCTGCAAAGTATGTATTTTATAATAATCATTATGTATTCTGGCATGAATAATCATGGTCTGGTATGAGCGTGAAGTAAATTAAGTATGAATTTCATTTCAGCTCCACGTACACAATACAATAGAGCAAAAAAAAAGTCAAGTGAGCATAATGCGCAGAAATGGCTTCTGCAATTCGCTTGCCACGAAATCTCCTCCCGGATAGCGCAGCGTGTTCCTCTTCTCTTGCTTCTGGCCGCGACGGCGGTTTTTTATGATGTGTGTTGTGAAATGAAGATTTTTTAATGGATGAAACGTGGCGGGAGCTACAATGAATTTGACTGCCTCGCCTGTGGGCTGAAGCACCTGCATACAGAAAAAAACGAAACTCTTTTGCCAGTCGTTTGATGGAACTACGCCCTGCGATATATGCAATAAATAAATGTATAAATTGAATAAAAAAACCTGATTTCTAACGAATTAAAGTTAATCCTCTCTTGAACTGGTTAACTTATTACTGGTTAACCCTGAAAAAATAAAACAAAGAAAAGCTGGTACAATAGAAAATAGCAAAAAGATAACTACCGTTATTGACACCGTCACCCCACAAAATTGAAAGTAAAGGAAGATTAAGGTTATTTTAATCCATAACAACCTTTTGCATTTCGCCATGTTCGGTTGATGATTGGTTTTCCTGCCCAGGAAGATTCATGACTATAAATGGAAGCAAAATATTATCATTAAAACCCATTTTCTATCACCATCTACACGAGAACGATTATGGCTTAGCGCGTTCGTCGATGGAGTGCCGGTTCAGAAGTCCCCAATTCAAAAGGTAAGACACTTTCTATGTAAAAATATACTAACATATAGGTACAGTTCCCCACAGCGCGCAGCTACAGCGAAGCGAACCGGAATAAAAGAGCACCAACACAAACACAAAGCAAAGCGAATAGGGTGTAATATCTACTTTTTCGAATCCAGTTTCGAAACTCCGCCATTTTTTATTTTTCAGTTCGAACTTGAGTGCGATCGCAAATGACTGCTCTGTCACGTATAAATGCACCAGCGCATGCAAATCGCAGGCGAAGCGCAAGCGATTACAATGCGACATCGCTCGCGACTCGCGGTGCTACTGGTGAATATAGGCAAATAAAGTAAAATTTTGGTCCTGCGCGGCAGGCCACCTAAGATTCACGAAAAGCCTCATTCTTTCCGTAACATTCCAAAATTTTACTTCGGATAAAAAAGTTGTGCCAAAGTTGTGAGACAAATTGTGAAGTATCGTGTCCCGAAAGGCTTCGAAATGGAGAGTGACCAGCAGCAGGAGCAAGCGCAGAGCATGGCGCGAGGGGAAACCCTGCCCGCGACGTACCGCACGGCGGGACGCGAAGGCGTCCGTGAAGGATCCGCAACGCCGTCCGGTCCGGATCCATCGCGCGAAGCGTTCCTGGCTGTGGTTGGTGAGGACCGCACAAATTGTCCGCAGGATGACCCAGTGCATGAACCAGCGTACAGCATGACGTGGGAGGAAATCCTGCCCGCGACGCACCGTACGGCGGGACGCGACGGCGTCCGTGAAGGCATAGTAACGCCGTACGGTCCGGATCTATCGCGTAGGACAGTTCATGCTCCGGCGGATCAGCACCATACATCGACGGACATCCGAACGACCGAGGCAGCTTTTGTGCGAAGAATCTCCGAGCACGATCCGTTGGAGCGCGAACGTCTTCGACGCAAACTTGAACTCCAATTGGCGTTGATCGCGCTCGACGAAAATTATCCGGCAACAACCGCGCTGAATTGCCGCACGGAGGAGGTGCACAGCCATCGCGATTGTACGTGGGGTCAGCAACCGGTCGCACCGAGCGCGGCTCCGACAACCGGTCCTCAGCCCGTACAGGCGCCACCAACACCGAGAGGACGTTCCACACGCGCGGACAACACGACACCTGCATACGATTACTCTACACACGCAGCCGAAAGGACGACACCATTACTAACGAGACACTCAGGAATGCCCGCTGGAGCCGCGGCACCAGCCCTCGGGCACTCAACGCTACTAGCCGGATCCACTACACTACCACCAGGACACACGACACAACCGGGGTATGTACCACACACCCGCTATTCCAACGCTCACGTAAACACACATGGAGGGGAATTCACGTATCCGGGGCAGTATGGCAGTACGACGTTAAACGAGAGCCAGAGGATCGCCCGTAAAGGAGTGAACCGCGATCTACCGTCCTTCTCTGGTGCGATTGAGGAATGGCCGCTATTCATCGCGACATACAACACGACGAATAATGCGTGCGGGTATAGTGATGCAGAAAACACGATTAGATTGCAGCACGCATTGAAGGGTGCTGCTCGAGAGACCGTGGGGCATTTATTGTCGTTCCCAGCCGGTTTGAATGATGTTATCGCGACGCTGAAAGCGCGATTTGGTAGGCCCGACCTTATAGTCGAACACATGATCGAGAAGGTGAGAAAAATGGCCACCCCGCGTATTGAAAGGCTAGAAACAATCGTTGAATTCGGCTATGCGGTAAAGAGATTGATAGCGGCAGTGCAAGCGTCTGGCATCCAAGGCTTTATGTATGATGTGGCCCTCCTGAAAGAATTAGTGAGAAAGGTACCGTCAGTGCTGGTTATAGATTGGGTGAGACACAAAAAGACACTCCCCGAAGTAACTTTGCTCCAGTTCGGCGAGTGGTGTGGGGAACTGGCGGCCGATTTGTGCAGCGTGGTGGATAGTCCAGTCGCTGGCGCGGGAAACGAAAGGATTCAGGAAAGTTTTGATCGTAGTAAACCGCTCGGGCTGCAGCGATTCAAGCCGCACAACGCACCACAGGAAAGACGCCTGCACCAGGGACCATTCGGGACCAGAGCTTATGCTAATGCGCATGTGGAGCGTAGGGAGCCAATCCGTAACATGTCAGGCTTGTCACAGTGTTTCGTGTGCGGGGGACAATGTACGTCTCTTGCCAAGTGTAACGGTTTTTTAGCGTCGTCAGTTGCAGCTAGAAGAGCCGTCATCAACCAAGGAAAGTTCTGCCGTAGGTGCCTTGGTGCCCACAAGACGAGATGCAGCATAACGGAGGCTTGTGGTGTGAACGGGTGCGAGGCGAAGCACCACGCGATGCTGCACCTCGACTACGACGACGCTGGAAGCAAGGCGAGACCACAGGAAACGAGGCTTAACCATCATCTCTCAAACCAGAGTCATGCGCTGCTGAAATACTTACCAGTAACCCTGCATGGCCCGAAAGGCAGTAGGGAAGTTTATGCTCTTCTGGATGACGGCTCTACATCCACCTTCATGGAGCACACGCTCCTGAACGAGTTGGGTCTAAAAGGAACTCCGAGCCCTCTCTGCCTGCAATGGACGGGAGACGTGACGCGTGAGGAGAAGGAGTCGGTACGACTGGCTGTTCAGGTAACAGGACGAAACAAATCGTCACCGGTGTACGAGCTTACAGACGTTCATACGGTGCGAGAGCTAGCTTTGCCGTCGCAATCGATATGCATGTCGGAGATGGCAGAAGTATACCGCCATTTAAAAGGAATCCCAGCAGAATCGTACCGCGACGCTGTCCCTCGTATGCTCATAGGGGTGAACAACTGCAGGTTTGGTCAAACCCTTCGGAGCGTGGAAGGGAAAAATGATGAGCCCGTTGCTTCAAAGACCCGACTTGGATGGGTTATAGGTGGCCCATGTTCTGCGCGATCGCGCGCAGTCGGATCCCCTCTCGCTGGTTTTCATTCGTGCGCATGCGACCGATCCGCGGACGACAGACTCATTGACGCAGTTAAGGAGCATTTCGCCATAGAGTCACTCGGAATTATACGCCCAGCGCGATGCGCACAATCCAAGGAAGACGAACGGGCGCGAATGCTGCTAGATCGCGAAACCAAACTCATCGGCGACCGCTATGAAACCGGGCTGCTGTGGCGCAGTGACGACATCAGGCTTCCGTGCAACAAGGCCTCTGCGGTGAAGCGGTATGTATGCCTTAAACGAAATTTAGAAAAAGATCCCGTTTTAGCGAAAGCAGTAGCAGTAAAGATGCAAGAATACGTCACTAAAGGATACATTCGACGCCTAAGCCACACGGAAGTAGCGCAGAAACACACGAATGATTGGTACCTTCCGGTATTCCCGGTAACCAATCCGAACAAACCCGGGAAGATCCGCATGGTTTTCGACGCCGCAGCCAAGGTCAGCGGGGTAAGCCTGAACTCCTACCTCTTGACCGGACCGGATCTGCTGACCAGCCTTCTGTCGGTTCTGTTCAAGTTTCGGGAACATCGTGTCGGATTCGCAGGGGACATTCGCGAAATGTTCCACCAGGTAGCCATACGGAAACAGGATCAACGCAGTCAGATGATCCTGTGGGATGGCGACGGACCAGACGGTGATCCAGCGGTCTACGCCATGACCGTAATGACGTTCGGCGCAGCATGCTCCCCTACAAGCGCCCAGTACGTTAAGAATCGGAACGCAGATCGCTTCGCCGAGCATCATCCCAGAGCGGTAGCTTGCATAAAAGATGAGCACTACGTAGACGATCTGCTTGCTAGTGTGGAAACCGATCAGGAAGCGATAGAGCTCGCGGAGACCGTCCGTTACATCCACGGCAAAGGTGGGTTCGACATCAGGAACTGGGTTTCCAATTCGAGGGCTGTATCTGCAAGGCTGCACGGTGATCCAGGAGACGGCAGCGTCAACATGAACCACGGGTCCGCCACAGAGAAAGTCTTAGGGATGTGGTGGGACACTTTCACCGATGTGTTCACTTTCCGCCTGTCCCCGAAGCTTGAAGAAGTGCTTCCGTATGGAAGTAAGCCGGTGACCAAACGAGAGCTGTTACGAACTCAGATGAGCGTGTACGACCTGATGGGACTTCTGAGCCACTTCATTATGTACATAAAGGTCTTGCTACAGGAGGTTTGGCGCGGAGGCTATGGGTGGGACCAACAGATAGACGAGCGGATGAGCGAAAAGTGGAAGATCTGGCTACGAGTCCTTCCGGAGGTGGAAAAAGTCACCGTGCCGAGGTGCTATCGGAAACTAACTTCGGCTCTGGCAAGGGTGGAGCTTCACGTGTTTTGTGATGCGAGCGAGAACGGAATGGCGGCGGTGGCGTACTTTCGGTTCAACGAGGGTGGAGCGATTGAATGCAGCCTTGTAGGAGCTAAGACAAGAGTCGCCCCACTGAAGTTTGTATCGATTCCCCGACTCGAACTCCAGGCCGCGGTAATAGGGGCTCGACTAGCTGTGGCGATCCGCAACAGCCATCGCATCCATATAAGCCGCACGATATTCTGGACCGATTCGCGCAACGTATTGAGCTGGTTGTACTCCGACCATCGTCGGTACAATCAATTTGTGGCGTTCCGGGTGGGAGAAATCCTCGAAATCACCGAGGCGGAGCACTGGCGCTGGATTCCCACGAAATTGAACGTGGCAGACGACGGAACGAAGTGGACGAAACCCCTTGACCTTTCTCCGGAGACGCGATGGTTCCGCGGTCCGTCCTTTTTATGGGGAAACGAGTCCGATTGGCCGGCACAAGAACAACCTACCAAGAACACGACAGAGGAACTACGGGCAAGTGTGAGCCATCACCGAGTGGTAGATTCGGTAATCCAGTTCGAGCGATTCTCGCGATGGAGAAGGGCTCTACGCGCCGTGGCTTACGTTCGGCGGTTTGCGACGAACACGCGCAACAGAGCGAGGAACGAGAAAGCACAAACGGGACTGCTAACCCAGGAGGAACTAGCGTGGGCAGAGCGCGAAATGATTAAGGCAATGCAAAGAGAAACTTATCAACACGAAATCCATCAGCTGGGAAACAAGGAGAAAAAGTACCCTTGGCAGAGAGGAGTTGATAAGAGTAGCCCGCTCTACAAGCTTTCACCCATACTCGACGAAACCGGGATGTTAAGAGTGGGAGGACGCTTGTCCGACTGTGCGGGAATAGCCGAACCGCTGAGAGCGCCGATCATCCTACCACGTAACCACTACGGGACCGATTTGCTGATCCAAGCCTACCATGAGCGCCACAAACACTGCTGCCACAGCACGGTAATAAACGAAATCCGATCGCGCTACCACGTACCCCGATTATTAGCAGAATACCGGCAGGTCAGGAATCGGTGCCAGAGATGCAAGATAATCAACGCAGTTCCGGAGCCTCCCCTGATGGGTGTCATACCGTACCAGCGTGTTGCCGTAGGACAGCCTGCCTTCACGTTCACCGGTATTGATTATTTTGGGCCGATTGTGGTAGCAATAGGTCGTCGCGTGGAGAAGCGTTGGGGCGTAATTTTTACCTGCCTGACGAGCAGGGCAGTACATCTAGAGACGGCCTACTCACTCACCACTGCTTCGTGCATCCTAGCAATCCGTCGCTTCATAGCGAGACGTGGGACGCCTCGAGAAATTTTGAGCGATCGCGGGACGAACTTCGTTGGTGCGTCGCGAGAACTGGCGGACGCCATACGTGAAGTGGATAATCATGCGTTGATGGAGGAATTCACGGGGCCAAACACCAAGTGGATTTTTAATCCGCCGGGAGCGCCGCACTTCGGGGGATGCTGGGAGCGTCTGATTCAATCGGTAAAAAAGGTCCTGGCTGGGTTCGAGTTTCCTAGGCGACCGACGGATGAGGTGCTTACATCTACGCTAACCGAAATCGAAAAGATCCTTAATTCCAGGCCGCTTACATACGTACCGATGGATAACGAGTTGGAAGGACCGATTACGCCGAACCATTTGCTCCTGGGAAGTTCGGACGGCAGCAAACCTCCAGTCATCTTCTGCGACGAGGCGGCGGCCCTCAGATCGACCTGGAAAGCAGCACAAAGAAATGCGGATTTATTCTGGCAAAAGTGGACCGCGGAGTACTTACCGACGCTCACCAGGCGCTCGAAATGGTTCGAGCCGGTCCGCCCGATAACAGAAGGGGACCTCGTAGTCATTGTTGATGGAGGTCTACCGCGGAATTGCTGGCCGAGGGGCCGGGTCACTGCCGTAGTGCGAGCGAAAGACGGACAAGTGAGGCAGGCTACGGTGAGGACGGCAGGCGGAATTTATGTACGGCCGGCGCATAAGTTGGCCTTATTAGACGTTGTGAAAAGTTAGGTGCTTGTTAGGATAAACACTGTGCTTTATGAGATGGATCGCACTAGAACAGGGTTTTTCGATAACTGCCGATTTTGACAAGTGTCGGATAGGAAGAGTGAGACGACTATAAGTCACCTCACTGAGGCGGAGGATGTCAAAAGCAGAGGATGCGTGAACCACTTTCGGATAGGAAGAGTGAGACGACCATAGGTCACCAAAAAGCAGAGGATGCGTGAACCACAAACGTCACAGAAAACATCGCCTCGCAACGATGTTTTCGTCTCTCGCCCTTTAAAAGGAACAGCGCGCGTGCGACTCGACCAGTACGGAAAACAATATAGGCAAATAAAGTAAAATTTTGGTCCTGCGCGGCAGGCCACCTAAGATTCACGAAAAGCCTCATTCTTTCCGTAACACTTGCCTTGACCAAATCCATTGTTAATTGGTTTACAGGGATTGTTTCAAGAATTGCTACTATAGTAGCATATTCTGGTCCGAGCGTAAGCAATAAGTGGCATATTGCATCTTCGCTTTCCATAGTTCCTCCCGTTGCTTTGTACTCACGTACTAATCTATCGTACGCCAGGAAATGATCGGTTAAATTCGAATTGCCTTGTTTCAGGAGAAGTATTTTCCTTTTAATGTGCATTCTACTAGACAAACTCTTTCTTTCGAACACATTCTGCAGCGTGTCCCTTATTTGTTTCGCAGTTTCGCATTCTTGCACGTATTCCAAATGACTGTCGTTGATCCGTGCAATCAACAATGATTTGCACCGTTTGTCCTTCTTTACTTGATCCGCGGAATCTTTCGGATCTGCATTCGATATGCATTCCACAAGGTCATGCTCCTCTAGCAGACACTTTATACGGAACTTCCAAGCCGAATAATTTGTTCCATCAAATAGTGGAACCAAAAACATTTTTGAACCTTCCATGGCTTCCGTGGAATACGAATGGGGCCGATCACTGTTGGTCGTGATTTTCGTTTCTCTTCTTTCTTTTGTCATTCTATTCCGTTAAACAGCGGCTTTCGCTGCCAATCCAGTTCTCCTTATTTTTGAGTAAGAACTAATTGTTGAACACAGCACTTGAGCGAGTCTGGGCCCATAACCTAAAGAGGAAAAAGGAATAACACGTCCGTTTCGGTTGGAGTTCTGACCAAGACTAACTTTATTGTAGTTCAAGCGGGGTTTATATATACATGTTCTGATACGGTTCTAAGGAAATTGTTCCATTCCAACACTAATTAAAAGAAGCAATGAAATTATATGCACATGAGGAATATTTGACGAAAGTGCCCAGGAACGCAAACTGCGTTGAAAGCTTTGGCCATCATCGTCACAAGGACTTTCGTCATAATATTCTTCATCGTCATCATAATAATTATCTTCATCAGTTTCCAACTGATCATCCTAGCCGTTTCCGTCGTCCATCTCGTCGTCGTCGATGGCAACAGGATCATCAATGCCTCGGCCAGCGCATGATACGATATCTGTAACGTTTATTAACTCGTTGATTAATTCAAAACATGTATCACACTTGCACCACACTTGCACGCACTGATCTTTATCTCATACCATTCACTGGATTTGCACATTCGGCATCCTCTGCCTCTAATGCTTGTATTTTTGCAACGCGCATTTTAGCTAATCTTCCGCTGGCCTTCAATTTTTGCAAACAAAAAAGCATTTTGACCCCTTTGATGAGATTAAACAATGTGAACAACTTGATGCGTCTGTCTCGGTAGGCTGATAGAACGCTCTGATTTTGGCGCGCTTTAAAAACCTTGAAAACAGCAGATCCCGTAAAAAGAGATAGATTTCTATACTGCACGGGGAAACTCCGTACAAGAACCACTGATTCCTCGTACTAACACTACCGAACCACCAAACACACCGCTTCCGACAACTGCCGCTGCATACAGTGCGGTCGCAAGTTCTAATGAGGCGGAGTGAGTGATCGGGGGATCGGGAGAGATCGGCACTCACGGGGGAATAAAAAGGGCCCGAAGGACGCGCCTTCGAGCAGAGTAAGAAAAACGAAAGAAGAAATAAGACGAATTTTTTGGTCTTCCTGCGGGGAGGAGCAAAGAAAGTTTTTATTTAATTCTTACTCTAGTTGCAAAGCAACACAAGGCAAAAATGAGAAACGAAATAAAGCCTAATGTTAATTTTTTTTTCGTTTCCAGACGCCTTCCAAACAAATGCTTTCAATAGGGGAAGACGGACAGTGCAGAAAGAACGGTTTCAAATTGTTTCTACAAATACCGGTGAGATGTTAAGTCACATATTTGCTTACAATATTGAGCCAATAGAATATGTTTGAACTCAATTTATCAGTAAACAAGTAGAAAAAGTTGTGCCCAACAATTAAGAGACATTTACTGATTCCAAGAACGATATCTGTCCCCGCAAAGTTCGCCGAACGGCAAAGACACCTGCCTGTCCCATTTTACTTGAGTTTTCTATTTTTGGTGCTTCGCGATCAAAACGGCTAATTACTTCGTTAATCTACCGATTTTGATGCAGTTTTCGATGTACCTACCTGGAGGAAGAGTTGTACAACAATTCTGTATACTTTGATTATCACTACTCGTTTCCGCGAAGGCTCTAGAGACGCGAAAGGTCGGAAGAACGTATCAAATTTGTACTGTCCCATTTACTTTGGTGCTGACTGTATGTCTAGCTGTTCTGCTAACTAACAGCGTTGTCAAACGGCCTATCAAACACAAAACTTCGATAGCTGATAGAAACTATCATCGCATTTCCAATTTTGCGGGGACTGGGTATTTTTGTGTCTGCGCAGCTAGAGCCGTGCAACCCTCGTTCAAACGATGGCAACCAGCGGTTAACCTGAGTTGCGGAGCTTTGGTTGCCTGAATGGGAACGCGGCTTAACAAAAAATGTAGCTTGCAAACAACTTGGCTTGCAGTGTAAGCAAATTGTAAATTTCGTACTTCGTTAAATCGCTCTTTATTGACTTCTTTTCACATTTTGTTAATCATTTACATGATTACATTTAAATATTCCACTTATCTAGGCATTTTGCTTAAAAAAAAAGATTGTTGTTTGAGAGTAAATTGATAACTTCCTCAGTCTAATAAAAACGTTTTACAAATAGCCATTGTTGATTTTTTGTGTACGTCTTAACAAAATCTTTTCGTAACAATTGATGCCCACAGTTTACAGTAGTTTCCATGACTGTCCAGTTATTCCTTTCGCCCACAAAAGAGAAACTAAACAACTAACTCTTCACCGTGTTTCGGCTCCTGCTTTAAAATGTATAGCGTGACCCAGAGGCGGATCTTCCGGATGAGCGAACTAAGCGGCCGCTTGGGCGGCCTCTGGCTTGAGGAGGCCCCTGGCTGGGTACCAAAGACTCAAAAAGTGACCACTGAAACAATCAATCTCTTTTGTTTCCCATTACATTATTTCTCATTTATGTTCTTTCGACAAGACAGCGTCAACAGGAACTTCTGATATTTTACTTTCGACAGACTTTGTGACAGATGTTTGCCAAACTTGCTTAGGTTTATAATTTTCATTATCAAAGCTCAAATAAAAAGGAGAAACAAACCTGAAGTTGAAGTGCCTGAAGCGTTTGGCCAAATTTCCTACGCACAACTAAATGAAAATCATGAAACTTCCAGCGCCGAGCTTATTCTGTTAATTGATTTTGGCATAATTGAACAATATCCTTATATTTTTGCTTTGGTTTAGGATAACAAACCTTAATAAAACACATTAAATGGTTTTTAAGAACTATTGTGGGGTTCGCAGTGTTTGTAGCGATGTCTTTCGGATTGGTGGGTTATTGAAGTTTTTCTTTAGTCAGTGTATTTTCAGTCGTCGTCTGTAGCACATTGTTGTGTACATTGGCTGATGGGACGGTCTAGAGGGCTCCAGATTATTCCACCGCTTGGCGTCCCGGAATGGATTGATCCGCCTCTGTCGTGATCATCTTAACATTTCGAAAAGCACACCATTGTAGCAATCGATTTGGAAGTACGCTGTGCATTGTCGTATCGATTGTGATGGGTACAATATTTTTTTTAGCAACTCAATTGTTGGAGTGCCATCTTATTGCGATGGTATATACTGCCGACTACCCAGACATTAACGCATTTTATTTGCATGGCCTCAATGGACTCATGCATTTGAAATGAAAATGTTAACACTGGATGGTCAACAGTTCAACAATAAGCTACTATAGCTATTGCATACTTGCTCGAAAGATGAATCTCTAACAAGAAGTTGATAAATATCCATTTGAATAGATTGTTTTGGCCTTATGTTATCGATCGTTCTCTGCCTCACTTTTTTCACTTATCTTTACAGTAGGTTTAGTTCACTAATGAATTGATTGGTTTAGTTTTTGCAATTGGCATTAGAATGACCCAGTTGCTATGTACAGGTGGTAGTTACTCGTCCTCTGATGATAACTTATTTAATATACAGTTTAACATAACTTAACATCTTTAGGATACTATCTAACATCTCGATAAATATACTGCTGCAAAGGGATGCGGCGTGATAATTTAGTGTGGGTTTTCTTGAGGTTCCCACAACATGTTCAATCGTAGCAGGTGACTGTTCTCACTTATCATTCCAGCTGCGTCCAGGGCTTCTTATCTGGTCGTGGCTTACGCCAGGAGACGTGCAGCTTTGCCTGTCAAGTGCCATTAATTTTACAATTGCTCGATTTATTTACAATCATTAGCATCGTCGTTGGTACAGGGACCGTATGCTCTAGGCAGCCATCATCTACCACCCCACTTTCACCCACTACTCCTCTGCCTCCACCAATTCCTCCTCCCATACTCCCTTCTGGCTGCAGATGGACATCGTGTTGCTTGCTGTGCACGCTGCTGTGGTCCTGCAGCACAGACTGCAGTAGCCGGCGTGCATTGGTATCGGTTCCATGGCCATTTCCATTGCTTTTGTTGCAACTATTTTTGTGGTTGTTGTTGTTATTAACGCTGTGGCCGGCGCCGTTGGTGGCGATGAGCGGGGAGCAGTTTTTCGTACTCGTCAACAGAATAGTTTCTCCGTCCAGGGTTTTGTTGAGCGCAAGCCGCTCCATTGAGATTGGTGAGATTTGTGGCTGCAGACTACTGGGGTGATTGATGCTGTTGCGGCCATGCCGGTGTCGGCTACCATTGAATGACGTCTGCTTGGTATGTTGCTGTGGAAGAAAAGCACAGAAAACATAGTTCGCTGTTATTCTCAATGAGTGTGGGTTAATCAACACCCAATACACTTGATAGAAAAGTTGTTGAATAACCTTAAATTTCGCATCTCTTACACTGGCCAAATGGCAATTGCTTCTCGTACTGGGGCTCACGTTCAGTCGTGTTGCAGTATGGCAAAGGGACCGATCGTCATAGCCCCCTACTCGGCCTCCGTATGCGTGAGGGTTTCCCAAGCAGCGACATTTTTCCAGAGCGTTTTTAAACTCTCGTCGGAATTTACCTGAAAACGAACAAGAATGAAGGCTATCATGTATGTGGCTATGATATAAATTTTCATAGGACGAATGATTTTATTTGTAGTTGTTATATCTCAACTCGATCTTTGCCTTGATAAAGGGTTTCTCTACATCTAAGTTGAAGCCAGTTTCTAATTTAAATCGAATGAAGTATATTTTAAATGGACATGGAAAGCGAAATGGGGACATCTTTTTATTGTATAAAGAAAAATGAAGCCAAGAGGCTCAAAGTCTCTCAAAACAAACAAAACAACATATTTTATTGTATATAAATGAAACCCTCCATTAGATAATAAGATTGTGAAATATGCCGGTCCAGGCTACACTGGTACGAGTATTCATTGTAACCTTTTCAGCTTGGAATTATAATGATGAAGTGGCTCTTAGCCTTAAATCAAACATTATACTGCAGCTAATGTACCAGGTAATGAAGCACCATCATTCGGACCTGCGCCAGCTTTCCACGAGCAAAGAAAGATGGTCTGACCAGAAGCATAAGGAAGGTTTCTGTATAAGGCTCATTAGAAATGATTTTGGGTGGCTGATTAACTGATTGCCCTTTTCAGAAATAGCAAAGTGGTTAGGAATTTATCATGAGGTATATGGATTCATTTCCAGTAGCCGATTTCAATTAGCCTAGTTTAGCATATTTTAGACCCCATTTTATTGAACTGCTTAAAATTTTAAATTTCAATAGAGGTACCTAATTATTTAAAACAAATTGTCGAACCATGAGAGTGTCTATGACTTGTAACTTGACTTTTTTTATTTCAAGATCTATTGATTGCACGGTTACTGTCGAAATATTTTGCTTTAGAATATGTCAGCTTACACAGCTTGCATATAGTTTTATGCAGTAAACAATAGACATTTTTGAATAGTTCTTTCGTAGATACATTTGCAAGGCTTACCGCTCATAAAGTTGTAGATCACAGGATTGACGGCACTATTTGCATAACATAGCCAGTGGGAAAATAATGATAACACTGCTACGATATCACTTTGTCCAATATCTACGGTATACCTAAGCGATAATAAAAATAAAATAGATCAGTTATTGAATAAAATTATCAACTCCTGGTTTCTAAAGTTTTCTCAATATATAAGATACTAGCGTTTTACCCGGCTTTGCTCGGGAAATGAAGGATTTTACAATGAAAGCGAATTTTGACTAAGGGATTTCTTCGATTAAATTTGTATCAATTTTTACCTATATTATTCGACGTAAGTTATCAGCAATTAGATTGACTGTTGAGTAGCAAAACCAAGTAAATTTCTTAATTCACGTGAGATTCTTTGAATTAGAGTTTGCTAGAATAAACACATACGACAGCCGCCGGCTCGTGCACGTCTGTCATTCTCAACATTGACTTTCTGGGAGGTTGAGCTTACCTAAGCCCTTGCGTTAAAATTCCCTGTTTCTCTATGAGTAGAGATTTGTCAACTCGGGAACTCCTGATTAGCACAGTTGGCACATATAAGCCTCCCATGGTACAAAATTTGTGGATTGGATATCCACGTTAAACCCTATATAGCGCCAGAATATCAGCCCGAATGAACTTATTCGTCCAATCTGTCACTGTGGTACATGAACTGTTTGTTTACGTTTTTGAAACCGGCAGCAGGTAAAAGTGAAAATGTGAATATTTCCTTTTTTGGACTTGAACATTTAACCCTACCCGGACTAAAAATGTTATAAAAACTTGAAGCGTTCACAATATTAAAATTATTCACTTGTTTACATTCGAATGAAAGTTTCAGCGCACGACAAATTGGGCAACTTCAGTTCAAACCAAAATGTTGATATAACAACCTTGGTTAAAATTGAGCAATTGCGTTCGATCGCTCTCAGTGGTAGTTTCGCAGTTTATAAACACAGCGCGAACGAAATCGGTTTTTTGCATATGGAGTTTCGCGTCGGGCTGTGCAATTCGCACTACCTGGGGCAGTTTTCCCGCTATGTCCAGCAGCGGCTTTACTATTGGCTCGTGTAATAACGCGCGCCGTTAATGCATCTTCGAAATCTATATTGCAAACATTTTAACAACACTCCCTGATGACAACAATAAATCGTCCGTCCGTAGTTTGAAGAACTATCACTTTGACAGAAAAATTCCAACCAAAAGCAAATCGATTTCCGGTTCCGATTTTCTGACCACAATATTTCTGTCAAACACGATTTGATACTATTTTTCAAAATCCAGTAACAGTAAAATTTTGTTTGTAATAATGCATAAAAAGGGAAAAAGGCTCGTAAGCCCAAACAATGTGTAGGCATGATCGAAAATTGGTCGCTACGGCAGGAAAGAAGAAGAGAATTTCTAAACAAAATAAATGTAACATTTTTTGGGCAAAATATTCAGGATTTCCACTAAAAATTGATAACAGAGCGTTGGGCAGAAAGGCTTTGGTTTGTCTTCTTCTTTCCTGGCTTTGGTTTGTAGAGATTTGAAAACTTCATTCCCTTCAACCGTAGTAGACGAGGCGAAGCGAAAAATTCAAATCTAAAAGTTCTCGGGACCATAGTAGGCGCGAATATTTTGGAAACTATGAGACTTTTCCGACTTTTTCCAACACATAAACCGACCTTGGGTCAAGACGAACAGAATGAACCAAAAACGACAAAAATCGGTCCAGCCGTTCTCCAGTGATGCGCGGTCGCACACATTTTGAACTTTGTTTTATATATATAGAAGATGTAAAAAATCCTGCTATTAAATTAAAACAAAACGAAGTCTTACAATTCTCACTACCAATTATCATTCACACCAAAAACAATCAGGCAATTGTAAAAAATTGTTTAAAGTATAATGAATTTCAATAATTTTAAACTGTTCATTAAAATTTATTAAAATCTTTGGTTTTTCTCAAGTTTTGTTTGTTAAAGCTTTTTATTCTTTCTAAATCTCAATTATCATGTCCACTTGGCAATTCGGTAAACTTTTTTGTTAATTTCCAAACATTTGTTGTGAAAAAAAAACTGCTGACTGACCTATAGTTTGAATGGTATGTAAATGGATTAAAATAAACAATGTTCGGAAAGGAACATAAGACATAGCTAACCAAAATGGACAGATCCTCGCTCGCAACCCAGTCGGTGTTTGAGTAAGAAGGTGAATCCCTTTGGTAATCTGTGAATAATGTCGAAATGTATGCCACGTTGACTACCATTACCTTTATCAGTACCGTGAGTAAATCAACCATATCATAACAGACTAATGTTTACCTTGCAACGTTCAGCATGTGAACTGGAAAGTAGCACCCGGCGAACATGATCACAACGGCTACCAGCATTTTTGCTGCTTTTCGGCGTGCCCTTAGTTGTCCCATGGTGCTCGTATTTCCGACACAGTTCAGCGTAGTTCTAGTGCTGTGTACTTTGGATGACAAAGGGAAATGGTGCGTTTAATGGACGTAAGTAGTGCAGGAACCAAAAATGTTGCAGTAAAAAAATAAACCTTTAACATATGTACAGATTGACTCAACATTAAAGAAAACCTAGAGAAATATAAATATCCAATATCATAGAGCTAGCTGCATGGATGTTAATGAGTGTGCCTTGACATCGTTTCTAATGAAGGGCTTCTAGATTAGGAAGTTATTCAACAAACAAAATTCGATGAAAATTACCAAACACACCATCCGAACAAAAGCGCTATCATCGATCAAGTTTTCCACCAATTTTGCAGCACGATGCTATCGATACTTACTTCCACATGGCTGGTTGCGAGATTCCCGATGGCCAGGAATGGTGTCGGATCGCCAGAGTACGCGAACTATCTGGAAATAAGCCACGGTCATGAAGAGTAGCGGAAGCCTGGTCGAAAAACATTCCGGGAGAAAAAGAATCGAAGAAAGGGTCAGGCATTAGCTTTGTGAAATAAAACAGTCCTAAAAACTTATCTCATCGAACGAAATAAAAAAAAAAATCATGACTCTTTTCCACGCCCTTCGGCACCGTACCCTTTATCACTTGAACCGAATGAAACAAGGAACGGTGATAATGATTGTCGACGGTATGAGTCAGAACATACCAATGACAATTTCACTCTGCCGGGCAGCGTATTGGCAAAATATGTAGTATAGAATTTATTAATCTTGATAGACTTTGTTTTGTGAGACTTTGTAAGACTAATACTGCAAAATCAGAGTATTATTAGAAAGTATTTTATTATTTTAGTATTTTTTTTTAAATGTTTGAATAGCTTCTAGGGGATAGGTTATCGAGGAGAAAAACTCGTTGTGCATTTTACAAGTAATAATCACCAAAATCACCTGGTCAAGTAATAATCACCAAAATCACAAGGATTTTTAGCTCAATAACTACTAACACTACTACTACAAAAGACAAAAGAAGATTATATTTTGTTCATGTTCATAGTTGAAAAAATAATTCAAGCTAAAAATGTGTTTAGATAAATTCTGCTTTATGCGTATATATTCTTCAAATCTTTCTCTTTCCCCACATAAGCTTCATGGAGTACAGAATTCCCTATCTTGCCATTGAATATATCTAGAGCATGTGATGAATGTGCTGACATAATAATTTCACACTGTTTGTTGCAATTTTGTTTCTTTCAAAAACCGAAAACACGCTGTGTCTGGCCATACAAACGAGAAACTCAAATGGCCAATTGCTCGTACGTCTAGCATAGGAATGCAATAGAATTCTTTCAGCAGGATTCTTGCGGTGTTAATATTGGCTCAAAACCCCCACGCTTCTGTTTTTTCGGTGGTACGGTGTAGCAAAGGAGCTTTAGTATGTTTTGTTTACCCGTCCGATGGAATGCTGCATGTTATGAGATGTCGCAAAGAATGTTTTCGAAACCCAGGGCGCATTCATTGGTGTATGTTATGGAGCATTCTGAACGACGCGCTACAGACCGCTTTCTACGGAATGTCCAAGCATTAATCGGTTGTTACGTCCAACGGCTCATACGGTAGCATAGAAAATTATTAGAACGCGATGCTTGGTCTATGACATACCGATAAAAATCCTACATGTAACCGTAACTGTAAAGTATGTAACTATGCTTATCGTTTTCCGGTAAACGACCATTTACGGTCGGCCTTTGATTCGCTATTGCCGAAGTGCTTGTTGGGGATTATTGTGTGTACGGGTTGCTGGCAAAAGTGTCATGGCCATTGGGGTTGTTTTGCTGCCGTGGGTTGAACTCGTAGGTATTAGGGAATTATCTTTGTTCTCCCGTCTGGCGGTAAAGTTCTTCCTTGTTTTTTCGTGTGTTGCAGCGCCTACAACGGCTTGTTGCAAGGAAGGGGATTCGAATGGGAAAACGATTTCTCTTATCCTATCATATGGTTCGAACCTTCTGGCAATCGAAGCGAAATAATGTCGCATACAATTGTCAAGAGTTGTGGCACAGATGGGACGGCCAACTCGGAAAGGAGCCGGACCTAAGCAGATTATGGCAATTCTTTCTGCATCCAAAGGTTTACACGACCCAAGCACGCGTGGGCGCACGAGTCAGATTGTTTTGTTTATTCCGGTTTGTTTTGTCATATTTTGCTACAAATATGAAGCTATCAATAGGGTTTCGTAACGTGTAACAAATACGGACTATAAATTAAACATATAATAACTAACCTACGGATTGCGGCATTTTGCAGTGTTTTCAACTCAAATAATTTCTTTTGGGCAATTGCAGGGAAGCGATCGCAAGAAGCGCTAAAACTAGTTCTTTTCCAGAATTTTGCAAAATAAGAAACTTTTACGATGTGGAGTATTTAAACATCTCTTTATGTATTAAATATTTTCTTTCAGTTTATTTGCATATACACTTTCAGTTCACTTTTCAGTTATACGCATTACTGGATTCAAGGTGGCAATCCGCACAAAGCGTGTCAATTAAGCTGTTAAAAGTCGTTGCATAACGTTGTAGCTTTTCAATTTTATTTAATCTACAACTTTAAATATCGTATCAACCCATCACTATTTGATGCCTCGTGCGTATGTAGCAATTGTGAAAATGAAGATCAACTTTTAAAAATTCAATAGTAAAACTATCCACAAGGGCTTAACAAACTACAAACGCTGAACAAAGGGAAAATAATTCAGAATTTTAACAGAAGGCAAGACTGAGAAAGGAAGGAAAGTGCCATGATCAGGTGTGAATTCCAAACGTTTGTTGTGCTTGTCGCTAGCATCACCACAATAGAAACTGCCGCCTAAACAAAGGAGAGCTGGTGATGTGTTTGCCCACAGCAGTGTGTAGAGAAATGCCGTGAACGAATTGATGCGTATACTCACGTGTAGAGGAGAACAAACTTGACGATGTAGAAAGTCTTTTCCTTTTCATTGTCCCACGTCGCAACACATTGGGTGAAAAGTTTGATGTCGAAGCGCAGCTTTTTTCGTCTTGTCGTCAGGACTAAAAACTCAGGTAAATCTGTTCAGGAATTTTAAATGTGAAAAGAAAGCGGAAGCAAATCAGTAAGAATGAAATTACAAATCATTGGAATGATGAGAAAATAGGTGCTTATTTTTATTAAATAAACTAGCTGATGTACCCGATTTCATGCGGGTTGACATAATGGTATTTTGAAATTTTTATAGGTTATATTTTTATAGGTTTACTAGCTGGCCCGACGAACTTCGCTCCGTTCAATATCTATGATTGTATGCACTAAGGTTTTTCTTGAAGGTTTCTAATTTTAATGAAAATAAGTTTGAATTAATTATATTGGAAATCATTGATGCTGATTATATCACTGCTTTCAAATGTACAGAGAAGCCGGTTTTCCAAAGCGTTAACACGCCACGTATAGCATGGTCATGTGAATAACATGGAATTTAAAGATTTGTACTACACACTTCCATCGACTGTTGAAAATTGAATACGCTTAAATTGAAATGGCATATCGTTGGAACTTAAGGGAATGCTCGGTGTTAAACATGCTGCCTCCTTATAAGTCTCTATCACATCCCGAGGAACATTTTTGGCCATGTCGCGCGATCAACGGAGCTCCGTTCATACTATGAAGAGAGCTCCGATGGAAGATGCGAACGGATTAAACCAGCAACGTCGCGTTCCCCTGCTACCCGCCGTTGCACGTATGTCATGCGTCAATGCGATGTTTTTAATCATGCGATGAATTCTGTCATCATTCCCATCAAGCGGACGCGTCGATAAATTATTTCCTACACTTAAATAAACACACGTACACACTTTTCAGTTGTAAACATGTATATTGCACTGTAATAGACTTATAGATAACACAATAACACGAATTTCATATTTTTATTGCACTTTTTCGAGGCCAGAGCTGCAGCACATCAGCCGGATGATGATGACGTCACTGGATGATGCCTCTTTCGCTTCGCTGCTGTAGAAGAAAAAAAAAACTACTAAAACATTAATATTTCGTTCATACTTACCTTTCCTTGAGCCTTGGACACTATTAGACACATTTTGATCACCTTTAAACTCTTTATTCACACATATTTCACTGTTTTAGTCTGCACTGATCAGCACCACTTTCACCTCTTTCAAGATCAAAACAAAACTGAGTTGTCAAACTACCGAACGATGTGTGTGTGTGGGATAGTGATGGCTCTACGATACATGCGGGTGAAGTTTCAAGTTCGCTCGCATTGTAGGCTAGCGGGGGGTGCAATATGGAGAGAATGGGAGGAACGGGGTGAAGCAGAGCCAGTTTGTATGGGAAATGTAGCGCGCTTAAACCGCGTTGCATGATTTTGGTATTAGGGTAGGGTACCCGAGGAACATTTTTGGCCATGTCGCGCGATCAACGGAGCTCCGTTCATACTATGAAGAGAGCTCCGATGGAATGAATGCGAACGGAGTAAACCAGCAACGTCGCGTTCGCCTGCTACCCGCCGTTGCACGTATGTCATGCGTCAATGCGATGTTTTTAATCATGCGATGAATTCTGTCATCATTCCCATCAAGCGGACGCGTCGATAAATTATTTCCTACACATAAATAAACACACGTACACACTTTTCAGTTGTAAACATGAATATTTCACTGTAATAGACTTATAGATAACACAATAACACGAATTTCACATTTGGATTTCACTTTTTCGAGGCCTGAGCTGCAGCACATCAGCCGGATGATGATGACGTCACTGGATGATGCCTCTTCCGCTTCGCTGCTGTAGAAGAAAAAAACATCTAGAACATTATTATTTCGTTCATACTTACCTTTCCTTGAGCCTTGGACACTTTTAAACACATTTTTATCACCGTTAAACACTTAATTTACACATATTTCACTGTTTTAGTCTGCACTGATCAGCACCACTTTCACCTCTTTCAAGATCAAAACAAAACTGAGTTGTCAAACTACCGAACGATGTGTGTGTGTGGGATAGTGATGGCTCTACGATACAAGCGGGTGAAGTTGCAAGTCCGCTCGCTTTGAAGGCTAGTGGGGGGTGCATTATGGAAAGAATGGGAGGAACGGGGTGAAGCAGAGCCAGTTTGTATGGGAAATGTAGCGCGTTTAATCCGCGTTGCATGATTTTGGTACTAGGGTAAGGACCACCGAGAAAGAGAGTGTTGTCCCTGCTGCCAAAGTTGCATGCCTTCACCCCGTTTCCCCCAGTTTTTCTCTGATGCTCCCCCCCTCGAGCCTATACTTGCGAGCGGTCGTGCAACTTCAACCGCATGTACCGCTACGTAGCATAGTGCCATCGCATTTGCACATAGGCTAGTAGATTTTCGTTCTCCCTCTTCTGGGACTTAGACGTTTTCACCGATCGATCGAAGCAACCGGTTGAGCAGTTTTGCATGAACATTTCGTATTGCCTAACTTTCTCACTACCAAAAATCGCGTCAAAGTTTTAAATTAATCGAACCAATTAAAGCGCTAGCAATATGTTCACGGTTACATTGTGTGAACTGAGAAATTTAAAATAGTGAAAATTGTTTGATGGAATCTTGAAAACGATATACATAATACATAATCCGGTGAAAAATTTATCCTGAGAAGCTGTTGAGGTGTGAGATAGCGTTAACGAGAAGCAAAATGACCCATATCCCGTGGCTAAATATAGCCTTTGGTAAAAATTTGTGAAATTTGCAAATTCGTTTTTTTTTAAATATTTTTTGGCTTTAAGAATAAAGGAAGCAAGAACTGCAAGCAGAAGGTGAGACTTGGCAGCCAAGTGGAACTCTCACAATGCCCAGACCGAATCTTGATGTTGGAAAATATCAAGCAAGTACTAGCGTATCATCCAAACAAAACATTAATGTGAAAAAATTTAGTGCTCAGATAAGTGGTTGTACGATAAAGTGAATGCAACTAACTTAAATTAAAACCAACCACAACACAATACTAATTCAGAATAAAATCCTTTGTATTCATTCATATTCACATATGCAGGTAACTAACTAGACTAGACATATGGTTAATATAAAACTAGTTTTCTTTACATCAACATTTGAGTAACAATAACGCAAGCTCTAGGCACTAGCTATAAAGTAATATACATATGATAAGCCTTCTGCAATCCCTTTCAATAGTTCTGATGTTAAATCTATCCCATTTGATGTACATTGTTGGATCTATTGTTAGATATCCACTTTCTTCAAAGGGGTTTGTAATTACCCTTACGCTTTCTATTGCTAAATTTTCTCACAACAGTTTTGTAACATATTTTATTTTTGTATGACTTTTAGCATTTTTGAGCTTCATTTTGAAAAAATCTGCTATCTCAGAGTCTGTAACTATTCCTTTGTCATTCACAGCAACTGTTTTGAATAGTCGAAGGACATTGCTAAACATACTAAATTTGATCTTTTCTTTTGGCCGGGCTATTCCGCTCCAACTACATGTGGGTAACAGGTTGGCTGATAAGTCCCCGGTCTAACAAAGAAAAACACATTTCTTTGTCAAAATTCGTTTTTATTATTCAACATAGTTCCCTTCAAGAGCGATACAACGATTATAACGACCTTCCAATTTTTTGATACCATTTTGGTAGTACTCCTTCGGTTTTGCCTCAAAATAGGCCTCAGTTTCGGCGATCACCTCTTCATTGCAGCCAAATTTTTTCCCTGCGAGCATCCTTTTGAGGTCTGAGAACAAGAAAAAGTCGCTGGGGGCCAGATCCGGAGAATACGGTGGGTGGGGAAGCAATTCGAAGCCCAATTCATGAATTTTTGCCATCGTTCTCAATGACTTGTGGCACGGTGCGTTGTCTTGGTGGAACAACACTTTTTTCTTCTTCATATGGGGCCGTTTTGCCGCGATTTCGACCTTCAAACGCTCCAATAACGCCATATAATAGTCACTGTTGATGGTTTTTCCCTTCTCAAGATAATCGATAAAAATTATTCCATGCGCATCCCAAAAAACAGAGGCCATTACTTTGCCAGCGGACTTTTGAGTCTTTCCACGCTTCGGAGCCGGTTCACCGGTCGCTGTCCACTCAGCCGACTGTGGATTGGACTCAGGAGTGTAGTGATGGAGCCATGTTTCATCCATTGAAACATATCGACGCAAAAACTCTATTTTATCAAAACACGAAATTCCTTTTTTTCCATTTTTTTCACAATTACAAAAGTTGCTTCACAAAAGACGCTCTGTCTCACAAAATAATTGACATACAGACGTCAAATTTTGACACGAATCATTTGAAGGTTGGTACTATATAAAAATAATATGCATTTAATACTAGCGACGCTATCTATGTGTCAGACCGGGGACTTATCAGCCAACCTGTTAAGAACTCCGGGTCGAACAATAAATATAAAGCCTCGTCTAGGCGTTGCTTAACATCTTGCGTCTCAATATAGTGTGAAAGCCAGCTCACCACCTTTCCAAAATAATCTGCTGCCGTAAGATGCACGGTAAACTCATCTAATTCCTTAAGGCTACTTATTTTTCTCAAAATTGAAAGTTGGAACATTCAGGGTACTTGTATGGGGTTGTGGCTCAGGGTTTCTGTCTTCGACAGCCTGGGTCATATAGACGACTGCTTTTGTGAGAATGAAGATTCGCTTTTGATTTTCTTCTACCACTTCCAGAATCGACTCCATCTTACTCACTGGATCTGCTGCAGGCTGCATTGTATTTCCTAAAACATGACCTCAATGGCGTTAGAAAATACAGCTTTCAAGTAATATACTATAGTATTGAACTTACGTTGTGTTTACAACACGTTAGCAAACTTTTTCTTCAATTGAAACGAAAAATATCATCAATCAGAGAAGCACACTTTTCAGCACTGCACAGCCTATTCAAAATAGTTCCCAGAGTATTGAATCATCTGACAGTTGCATATTAGGCTCTCCGCATGACACATGGACATGCATGATGAAATGATAAATTTGGTTTTAAACGATCACAATTTCAGTACAAAACAAGTTATTCATGTTGGTTGTGATATACCGTGTTTTCGTTATAAGGTATTTTTCATCTGGGATAATAACTACCAACATGCTAATCAATGTTCGTCTCGAATCAAGTGCTGTTTAATTTTGGACTTTTGTATTGATCTTATACCCATTGTGAATTGACAGCTCCGTTTGGCAGCAAGTTTGACAGCCAGGTTTATTTTGATTATTAGACAGTGTAGAAGTGGATGGCAGAATGTGCGAAATAATTTCAATATTTCAGGTAATACGCACTCCACACATGTTTTCAGAAGCAAAAATTAGGTAATATATAAATAAATACTCATGTTCTGCATGTTTTCAATCAGCGGTAGCGAAGTGATCATCGTAACATACCGTGGCATCATCCGGCTCTTCATCATCATCTTGATATAGACGTACGCCGTACAGTGTGAGTATGAAGAATTCCCATTGATTTACAAGTTATACGAAACTAACCTAGTTTTCTGTTTGTTTCTTTTTTGCGTAACAATGAGGACAAATTGTAACCTAAGAGATGTGATCGGCGGAAGCTGCATGTGCTATCGAAGATATCGTACGAGCGAAGTGTAGTCAAAAATGTAATGCAGCTCCCGGCGTTAAAATACAAGTGCAGTATAAGATTTTAAGAAGTGCCCGGTTAAGTGCAGTGCTTATGGTAATGTATAGGCAATAAAATGTATTCGTAACGAAGTGCATTGCATATTTTATTTACATGGTTGGTGGGCCCCAGGGAGGGGGAGGAGGAATCCCATGGTTCTGGAGGGGTAGGGGAATGAATAAACCGGTTCAAGAACCACTTCTTTTTATGCGCCCACAGGGTATGCAACACGCCATGCTTAGGCTTACTAAAGGTTGACTAATTTTTAAGAAAACCTTTAGAAAACCATAAAGTGTCGCACGACGCTGTGATTTTGTACAGCTGGGGTGACAGAACATCGTTGCGCGACATTGCCACTCCGGTTTGTCGTTAGAAGAGACAACCATGCGACGTTGAGCTGTCATCGATACACGTGCTGCACGCAGGGCGCAGCCATCGCGCATATGGGCGAGCGAACGGGTAGGACGTGCGCGTGAGAGTAGGAGATTAGGGTCTATTTTATAAGTGTTTTTATGTTCTTAAATATAAGTTTTAATAGTAACCTAGTCTTTCGGAATAGTGTCAAATTGTGTACCGAACAAATGAAAGAAAGAACATAACAGTGGCGACGAGGCTGTTTAATTTTCTCATCAGTGAGTTGAGCCCGCGATATGCATAAAAAACCACCATCGTGTTTTCTCCTAAAGTAACCCGTTTCGCAAAGTACGCTTATATATATTTAAAAAAACTCATCATTGGGTTCTTAAGCGTATCAAGTGATAAAAAAAAAATCGCCCGAAAGAGAAAAAAATCGCCTCATCATTGAGTGCAGGAACACTAATACAGCGTCTAATAACTAAAATGAACATTAGTGGTGAAGAAGAAAGACGCTCTAGTGTAAGTATTAGTGTTCAGTCATCGACCTCAGCGCACCAGCTCCCAATGGTTCCGGGGAACCGTCATTTCAACATCCGCCATCGTTTATGCCGCAATCGCCGCCGACGGAAAATTCATCGATGATGCAAATTTTGCAACTCATGCTGCAGCAAATGGCACAGCAGCAGCATATTTTGGCACAATTAATGCAGCAGCAAGGATCAAGCCAAAATTCATTTACATCGCCCGAACAAATTTTGGATTCGCTGTGCAGCCACGTGAAGGAGTTCAAGTACGATGCCGAAGCTGGAACCACATACGCAGCATGGTATCGCCAATACGAGGACCTGTTCGAGAAAGACGCAGCCCGCTTGAGTGATGAAGCGAAAGTTCGCCTTCTGATGCGCAAACTTGGAACCCTTGAGCACGACCGGTATGTGAATTTCATTTTGCCAAAATACTCACGAGATTTTTCGTTGTCAGAAACGGTGACCAAACTCACGGACTTGTATGGCACGAAAGAGTCACTGCTACACAGACAGTACAAATGTTTAAACACGTGCAAAAAGGGAACCGAGGACTACTTGGCGTATGCTTGCCGCGTGAATAAAGGTGTGGTGGAGTTTGAGCTGGGAAAGCTGACAGAGGAGCAGCTCAAATGTCTCGTGTTCGTCTGCGGACTGAAGGATAATAAAGAGGAAGAAATCCGCCGAAGATTGCTAATGCGAATCGAGGTTCGATCGGAAATCACGCTGGAGCAAATAACGACGGAATGCCAACGTAGCATCAATCTGCGACTCGATAGTGCAATTATCGAGGGTGAGACAAAGGAAAAAGTAAACGCACTGCAGTACAAAAATAAGCGTTTCCAACATCATCGTCAATATACGTCTGTAAAACCCTCATCATCTGGCAATCCAAGCATTCCATGTTGGTTGTGCGGATCATTACATTGGTGTAGTGCAATGCACTTATCGCTCTCATAAATGCACAAAATGTGGTGACGTGGGCCACAAGGAAGGTTTCTGCAAAACGAAGACTACTTTTCATCGCAACAACTACAACAAGCATTTTTGTCGAAGGCAAACCAACACCAGAACAGTCACAGTAAATGTTCAAAACGTTCAGCAGAGAAGGAAGTACGTGCCACTCAGCATAAACGGTACGAGTCTACGACTACAGGTAGATACAGCTTCGACATAACAGTCATCGGCAAAAATGTGTGGAAGCAGATCGGAGCACCATCCCTCTCACCGCCATCAGTGGACGTTAAAACCGCTTCAGGAGGGATATTACCCATCATTGGTGAATTCAGAGCAAACATCATCATCGGAAGGAAGGAACGTCAAGAAACCGTGTATGTTTCTGAAGTAAATTTGAAGCTGCTGGGTACGGATCTGGTCTAGGCATTTTCTTTGTGGTCAGTGCCTATTGACCAGATATGCAACGCCGTCTACTCATCGTCTTTGAAGGAGCTGCAACAACGCTTTCCAAAACTTTTTGGAGCAGACATGGGTCTGTGCGCGTAACTCTGCAACTGAAGGAGCATAGCCGTCCAGTCTTCTGCCCTAAGCGTCCGGTTGCGTATGCAATGCTGGAAGCAGTCGATAAGGAGCTCGACAGACTGCAGAAACTGGGAATAATAACACCGGTTGATTTTTCGGACTGGGCCGCACCGATTGTCGTAGTTCGCAAGGCAAACGATCAGATAAGAATCTGTGGAGATTATTCCACCGGTCTTAATGGAGCCTTGCATCCCCAGGAGTACCCGCTTCTATTACCTGCAGACATATTCGCAAAACTAGGTAATTGTACTTACTTCACGCAAATTGACTTATTGGATGCTTATCTTCAGGTAGAAATCGATGAGCAGAGTCGAAGCCTTCTAACGATCAACACACATAAAGGGCTGTATTCCTACAACAGACTGCCACCGGGGATCAAGGTAGCCCCTGCAGCATTCCAACAGCTGATGGACAAAATGCTTGTTGGTATACGTGGCGTCTCAAGCTATATGGACGACATCATTGTCGGTGGTAGGAATCAGAACGAACATGATGAGATTTTAAATCAAACGCTCAATCGCATACAGGATTACGGTTTTACGATACGCGAAGAAAAATGTTCATTCAATAAGAAGCAAATCATGTACCTAGGACACATCATAGATAGCAAGGGTATTAGACCCGATCCAGCAAAAGTCGAAGCAATCGTCAATCTGCCAGCACCATCCAATGTCAGTGAGGTTAGGTCATTCCTCGGTGCAATTAATTATGATGGACGTTTTATACCAAATCTGCGAAGTTTGAGATATCCGCTAGACACATTACTAAAAGAAGGGAGAGATTTAGTTTGGTCAGCAGAATGCAAACAGGTTTTTGAAAAGTTCAAATCAATTTTATCTTCAAACCTTCTATTACCTCACTACGATCCACGACTCGAAATAGTGGTATCAGCAGATGCGTCTAGTGTTGGTCTGGGAGCAACGTTAAGTCATAAGTTACCTGATGGAACTATTAAGGTTGTTCAGCACGCGTCAAGATCTCTCACAAAAACTGAACAAAAGTATAGCCAGATCGACAGGGAAGGATTAGCCATCATTTTCGCAGTGACGAATTTTCATAAAATGTTATTCGGTCGACACTTTTGCCTACAGACAGATCACAGACCTTTATTGCGGATATTTGGCAACAAGAAAGGAATTCCCGTTTATACAGCTAACCGATTACAACGTTTTGCCCTAACCCTATAAATGTATGATTTCGATATAGAATACGTGTCCACGGAAATGTTTGGAAATGCCGATATTCTATCAAGACTAATAAATAAGCACGATAAGCCGGATGACGACTATGTAATTGCTAATTTGGAATTAGAGAGGGATGTTAAGTCAGTAGTCATCAGTAATGTTTCATCCTTGCAAATTAGCTTCACGGAAATTGACAAAGAGACACTGAGAGATTCCATGCTATGCAAAGCACTAAAGTTTATATAAAACGGTTGGCCACAAAATACTACGTACACAGGAGATTTAGCAATTTTTTACGCAAGGAGAGAAGCCTTGTCAGGTGTGGAAGATTGCATTTTATTTGGAGAGAGAGTCGTAATTCCCCAAGTGCTACAACAACGATGCCTTCGGCAATTTCACAGGGGACACCCAGGCATCCAAAGAATGAAGTCGTTAGCGCGTAGTTACGTTTACTGGCCATCTATTGATAGATACATAACCGAATGCGTGGCTTCTTGTGAGAATTGTCAGGCTGCAGCAAAATCACCAGCACATTATAGTTCCCGTGTCGTGGCCAAAAACATCGTCTCCATGGCAGCGTGTGCATATCGATTACGCTGGCCCAGTGGAAGGAGATTATTTTCTTATTGTCGTAGATGCTCACTCAAAATGGCCAGAGATTATCAGAACATCAAGCATTACCGCATCAGTAACCATAGCTATTCTATGAGGAATATTTGCACGTTTCGGTAGTCCGGTCACACTGGTGAGTGACAATGGCACCCAATTTACTAGCGAAGTTTTGGCAGATTTTTGCACGCGCAATGGCATACAGCATTTAAGAACGGCAGCCTTTCATCCTCAGTCGAATGGTCAAGCTGAGAGATTCGTTGAAAGTTTCAAGAGAGCCATGAAAAAGATCTGTGCAGATGATACTTCGCTTACGGAAGCACTAGATATATTTTTGCAAACTTATCGTTTTACTCCAAACCCAGCCATTGAAGGAAATAAGTCACCAGCCGAAGTCATGTTAGGTCGTCAAATGCGCACTAGTTTCGATCTATTAAAACCAAGTAAAACTTCAGAAAGGCCAATTGAATCAGAAAACGTGAGAGAGTTGCTATGCGGAGACTTAGTATACGTTAAGGGCTTGCTACACACGACGGGAAATTCCCCTCGGATAGTGCGAATTTCCCCTCTGACGGCTGCCCGACGGGAGACTCCATATGAAAAAAACAGATTTCGTTCCCGCTGTGTGTAGAAAACGCAAAACTGTGACGTGACGTGACGGGAACGGGAACGGACGCAATTGCTCAATTGAAGCCAGCTTTATTCATTTGAAGCAAGCTTCAAACTCAATTTGAAACTTTTCTGCGCTGAAACTGTCTTGATTAATTTTACTAAAAGAAAACAACATTGATTAACTTTATAGTTAGCAAAGATTCACAATTTCACTTTTACCTGCTGCCGGTTTCAATAACGTTAACAAACTGTTTATATCTCACTTTGACAGACCGGACGAACAAGCTCCTTCCCGCCTGATATTCTGTCGAAACTGGGCTACTTTTATTCGTTCGTATAACGCGAATTTCCCCTCGTGTTTAGAGCTTGATTTAGGACGTACGGACGTAATAAGTGGAAATGGGAACCAGCGGTTGTAACAAGAAAGTACGGCAGTGTTATGTACGAAGTTAGGACTAGTGATCAGCGTCTAGTTCGTAGACACGTGAATCAGATGCGAAGGCGCATCATCGTCGTCCGATTCATCTTCGGTGTATACATCATGCTCCCCTACACCCAATAACACAGGCACATCAGAAGACATCAATGAGGAACCGCAACTGGTACAAGCGCCACGTCGATCTTCTAGAAATAAAAGACCGCCACGTTGGTTGAACCAGTACCAGCTATCTTAATGGGGGGAGATGTTGTGACAGAACATCGTTGCGCGACATTGCCACTCCGGGTTGACGTTAGAAGAGACAACCATCCCAGCTGTACAAAATCACAGCGTCGTGCGACACTTTATGGTTTTCTAAAGGTTTTCTTGAAAAATAGTAAACCTTTAATAAGCCTAAGCGTGGCGTGTTGCATATGCTGCAGGCGCATAAAAAGAAGCGGTTCTTGAACCGGTAAATCTATATCCCACGCTTCGGGATTCCCACCACCCGAGCGCTTTTTCGGTGGAGTGGATGACATTTGCCATCCATACACGCAAAAACACTAAATATTCACCAAATTCAGTTTATTTTGTTTATTCGTCGAAAAAACAAACATTAACACAACAATCACTCGTAACACTTCACATTGCTCGCCGGGAGCTGCACTTTTCAACCCTAGGAACAGCAGTAGATCAGCCGAATGGTGGTGACTTCATGCTTCGCTGTTGTGAAAGAAAAGCTTCAAGAACGTAAATATTTCGTTGTTAGTTACCTTTTAATGATCTTTGAAAACTATTGGACACATTTTAACGTAACTTCCCAGCGAGACCAACGCCTAAAGCTTGTACCAACAGGTCAAATTTATGCGCCCTGTGAGCCTAATTTCTCACCTATTCGTCGAGTAAGCGCAGCTCTTGACACTTTCACGCAGTTGACAAGTTGGTCTGTTCGCGTGCGGTCACGTTAGTGAGCATCGGAATCAAATCAGTAAATTTGGCTAAAATATCGAGCAAGTGGTGTGAGAAAAGTACACACGAGTGATTGTTTATCGTATTTTAGCCTGTAGGCAACTGCGGAACATGTTTTGTTTGTCCTACTACTGCACACGGTGTGTGTTTGTTGTCTCAAGATAGGCGTTTTCTTGTGACTCAGAACATCACGAAAACCACTTGGGACAGCCAAAAACCGCATGAAATCAGTGTAGGTCGTGTCAGGGGCCAACCTAATTGTGAAAACCGTGCGTGAATCGGTAAAAAACAGCCAGAGAAAACCGAAAAACTGTTCGTGAAAAACGCGTGTATCGGTGCCGTCAAACAACCGAGCCCAGGTACCAACAATGTTTAAGCCCACACGAATTTGGACGAATTTTCCAAAATTGTGTGAATCGGGTGGGATTGTCTGAGACAAATCCAATGGAGCACGAATCGTGGAAATCCGTTGAGAACTGGGCGAGTTATTAGCGGAAAACTAATTAAAATCAGTTTGGTTTGTTGTTTACATTTGATTTCGCCTGCCATCGCGCATGCGCATCGCATCGTGGGCGAAAAGCTCACGGGACGGGAAGCTTGCACATTTAAACTTTTTGCGCCCGATTTACTGTTTTAGGCGGTTGTATAGGCGCGCCCCCACAACCTGTTTTAGGTTGTGGGGGCGCATGAATCTAACCTAATATTACGAAAGCTGGACCTAAATGTCCCGTTGGGTTAACACTGAATATATGTAAATAATACTGTTGCCGAATGAAACCACGCCACCCACTTCCAACATCAAAACAAAACTGAGCTTTCAAACTACCGTATCGTGCGAGAGTCCGGCCCAACCGGTTACTTCGATGGACCAGCGAAATCGGCTAAGTCCCAGGAGAGGGAGAACGAAAATGAAGTGACTGAACCATTCGCGCTAGTGCAAATGTGATAGCACTATGATACAAGCGGGTTGGGTTGCAAGACCACTCGCAAGTATAGGCTCGAGGGGGGGAGCATCAGAAAAAAACTGGGGGAAACGGGGTGAAGGCATGCAACTTTGGCAGCAGGGTTGCGACGTTGAGCTGTCATCGATACACCCCTAGTACCAAAATCATGCAACGCGGATTAAACGCGCTACATTTCCCATACAAACTGACTCTGTTTCACCCCGTTCCTCCCATTCTTTCCATATTGCACCCCTTGCAATACTTGCAACTTCACCCGCTTGTATCGTAGAGCCATCACTATCCCACACAGACACATCGTTCGGTAGTTTGACAACTCAGTTTTGTTTTGATCTTGAAAGAGGTGAAAGTGGTGCTGATCAGTGCAGACTAAAACTGTGAAATGTTCTAGATGTTTTTTTCTTCTACAGCAGCGAAACGGAAGAGGCATCATCCAGTGACGTCATCATCATCCGGCTGATGTGCTGCAGCTCTGGCCTCGAAAAAGTGCAATCTAGATGTGAAATTCGTGTTATTGTGTTATCTATAAGTCTATTACAGTGAAATATACGTGTTTACAACTGAAAAGTGTGTACGTGTGTTTATTCATGTGTATGAAATATTTTTCATCGACGCGTCCGCTTGATTGGAATGATGACAAAATTCATCGCATGATTCAAAACATCGCATTGACGCATGACATACGTGCAACGGCGGGTAGCAGGGGAACGCAACGTTGCTGATTTACTCCGTCCCGGCCGGCGAAACATGTTGCGCGACTGGCTGTTTAGTGGCTGTTGAGTTGCTGTTCTGGGAAAATATTTCCGTAGGTCCCTTAAGCTTAAGCAGCGACCTTTTGAGTGCCTCCGTGCGCATGTGGTAGTGAGAACGCGGTAACCGTTTTGGTTTATTTGTGTTAGTGTCATAAAATCCCTATCCCTCGTAACCCTTCCCCCTTTACCCCGTGGATTGAGATTCCCACCACTCGATCCACAAAATTTCAACATTAAATAAAACACGTACAAAACTGGTGCCGGTTTTTTTCACTATATTTTTTATCAACTTTGCACATAACTTCACAAAAATGCATAATCTGCATTCTCCAATGCGCCACAAAGCTGCTTTATGATTGGGAAGCCTGAGGCGAAGCCGGTGTTACTGTATGGGAATGTAGCGAAAAAAAAAATTACTCTAATGTACAATGAAAATTGCTTGTAAATCTTACCGGAGGTGCTGCAAGACGAATAAAACTGCAAAAAGAGAGAAAATTGAAGATTTATTTAATCTACATTCCTCTGGATTGGAATAATTTAATGCACTTACCTTTCTAACATCGAATGCAGATGGGGATCGATGCAGATGGGGATCGGTATGGGGAACATTTCACGCCTATATTCCATATTATGCTGAAAAGAAACAACTCGGGAGAGATTTTTAAAGCACATACCCGCTAAACAAAACTCTGAATATAATTCTAAACACTGAAAAATTATAAAATTAGAACACAGAAAATAAACCGCACACCACGCAGCCGAAACCAAAACAACTTTTGAACTGTCAAACGGCAGAAAGGCGATGGGATGCAGGGTTGCCAAAACGTATTTTGATATTTGAAATGACTTTCAGAAATAATTACAACTAAGCAGAAATTCAGAAAAATGGATTGAAAAGTTGATGAAGGACTAATTAAAAATCTAAGCGGGATATAATACTTTCATGTGCAGACCATTGTGGTTTTGTTGCACATTTTAATTACTTTTTATCGAACGTAGCTAATGTGAATAAAATGATTAATTTTGGCAACCAGGCTACAATTGGCATTCAGACTCTTGGAGGCTTCACACTGCTTTTAGATCAACCATAGAGTGAGTACTGGATGTATTTAAAAAAAAAACAATTGTATAATAATCTTTTAATATATTTCAAGGATGAATACGAATCCTGTACCCGAGATCGAGGTGGAAGCGTTTGGAGGCCACCGGAATGTTGGAGTTCAAGTGGGAACGTAAGTGTTAGCAAAAAGTGTAGTGAATGTTGAAATTTAATTTTACTTATAATTATATCGCGTTTCTGTTGTCTGGATAATGTTATTTTAGGGCGACTGCGTCTTCACCCGGTCCCGACGCTGTGTTACAGAAGATTTGCCTGGAGAACGCGCGTGGCATTCACTTAATGCAGAAAACCTTAAAGCAAGTGATTGCGAAGGTTGACACCATTGCGGGAAACTGTTCATCTTCCGGAGCAGTGGAACAGCTTGCCCCAATGGTGTCAAGCTTCGACCTGGAGTGCATTTCGAACGAATCAATGTTGGATACATTGAATAACCGTCTTGCCGACGAGCAATATGCTTCTGTGGTGCAAACATGGTTGGTATCCAAGATTGATTCGTCCGAAATGCACCCGGAACAGCGCATGCACGAGGCCTTTTTCGCGTTACTCCAGCCAAGCTTCGTAACACAGTGCTCGTGGACCGGGTACACCGTAAAAGGAGAAAGGGGGAAGGTCGCCTTTGGTTCTTACCAGAGGGTAGTTAATCTATTTAAAAGAATTGGCGGTGGCAACACCACGGAAGCCAACGTGAAACAATTAATAGTTAAGAAACTAAAGAACGCGAAAAGTCGTCTTAGTATTAAGGGTATACGAAAAAGTACAGTTAGAAGGAATAGGATTAATTGTAAAAAAACTTAAGGATAATATATATAATTTGTTTACATTCTAAACCCACTTGTACAAAGCTTACTTATTAATATTCGAACTAATGATATTAAATAGCTTATGTGTTTTAAACTTTAAAAAAAATGATGATGTCCCACCACTTTCCCATGCACAGTTCTGAAACGAGGACGTAATTTGTTTAATCATTAATCAGCAAACGAAATGACTCCAAATAAAATCTGAACTCATTATGACGCGCGCGAGTTTCAGAGCTGATCACTTCCATTTTAAATCATATAATCATTAATTTTAAAAATCATCATCATCATTTTTTTCTAGCTACACACAAACCACCACCAAGGAATTTCTATCACAATCCATGTTAGCATTTGTTAATAAGTATTTAATATTCTTTCTATTCACACTTATATGCTATGAGGATTCCTAACATCATCAGGACATACTGGCGCGTTGAAGGCTTAAAAATAGGCACGGGTATAAACCATATTCTTGCGTACATCTATGCACTCCTAATTCCTAAAACTTTCTTGGTACTTACACCAAATAACTAACAGTCCCACCAAAGCGAGTAGTGAATAAAAAAAAACCCTACTAACCATTTTTTCTCTAATGGTGGGACTCTTACCAACCATGCAAGTTAGTAGAGTCCCACCAAAGCGAGTAGTGAATAAAAAAAAACCCTACTAACCATTTTTTCTCTAATGGTGGGACTCTTACCAACCATGCAAGTTAGTAGAGTCCCACCAAAGCGAGTGTTCAATAAAAAAAAACCCTACTAACCATTTTTTCTCTAATGGTGGGACTCTTACCAACCATGCAAGTTAGTAGAGTCCCACCAAAGCGAGTAGTGAATAAAAAAAAACCCTACTAACCATTTTTTCTCTAATGGTGGGACTCTTACCAACCATGCAAGTTAGTAGAGTCCCACCAAAGCGAGTATTTTACAAGAGCCTAACGTGAACTTGTTCTGCATTATCGATGCTTGTTAAAAATCAAGGTCAAATGCCCGTTTTCATCTTAACTAGGCCCTGAATGAATCTCTGACCCTATGCAAGCAAGTTAAACATGGCAAACGGTAATAGCGGTCGTCTCACGAAGGGCTACGAATATCCAGTTCAAAGATGGAAGCATATGCGAGAGAAAAGATTAGTAGAGATTGTTAGTAAGGACGGATAGTGTGAAGTAAAGGGAAGAAAGCAAGGGTATCGGAAAGATTGTATTGTTTAGGAAAACGGGACAGGGATCGAGCAGGAAGGGGGACACAAACTAATTTACAAAGAATTGAATTTAGTGTTACTGCAACCTTTCTCGTAGGGGTATCTTTTTTCACTTCAAACATACTCAAAACAGCTGAAGACAAAGCGATGCTCCCTGCTTCATCGGCTGTTTTAAGTTTAAATATTTCCACCTTTGATAGAAACTGGTCACCAATCAATATAACAGAATTGGAAGCGCTTCTTTTAGCCTCCACAAATTTTACTATACCATTGGATCTGGTCATAAACCATTGATCTTTCTCGTTTGGCAACAAGACGAAATCGGCTGTTACGTGCACCCCAGCACCATTCGCCTTCAATATAGGGTATTTTGGCTTGCAAGTGGCAGCCACATGCAATGACGAAAATTTGTATGTTCTGGTTGCCACTTGCTCCAAACACTTCGAGCCCGATCTAACACATTGCTTAATAAATTGAAGGTGATTTTCAAAGCAATATGCGGAAAAATTGTCAAGCTGTCCATGTACCACAACGTCTCCATGCACGTGTAGGAGATTGTGGACATTGCTTGTCATGTGAGCACGACCATAGTAAATTTCAAACTTCTTGACAAACTGTTTAAGGAGTCTTTTCGCTAGCGGCCAGAGGCTGCGGTGCGCCGATGACGAAAATATCGTTACACTGCAAAAAAATAGGAGGTAATGATTGTATGCTTCTTTATACATAAAATCTTTGTAGACCACAATACTAACATAATGTAGAAAGGACCTATACTCGGTTGCCTTCCAAAAAAGGAGATCATCGAGGGACCGATAAGGTCGGTGCACCTCAGAAGGGAGTTTTGTGTGCTTCAAATAATTAGAAACAGCACCCTTCTGCTGGGAGGACCACCGTCCAAAATCCGGAAAGGTTCTATTAAATAATCCTTTAAGAATTTTGCGGCTAACTCCCAAATCAATCAAATGGAGCCGGTCACTGGTTGGAAAATTGACTATCATGTCTAAATTTTCAATATCTTCTAGTGGCGTACGGATATCTTTGTGGTGGTCCTTATCCTCTCTAGCTCTGAAGCCAGCGTCCGTACGCATTATGGCATTCACGGAGTCAAAAATAATTTTTTTCCCCGATAGGATGTGCACTCCAAGAACGGTACATTTCGTGCAACCATGTTTAGCCATAAATCCCATAACAGATTTAATAAATGCCCGTGCCGGGGAATCAGCGATAAAGGCACTTATTGAAAATGTGACAACCTTATCACCGAATTTCAAGCCTTCGTGAATTAAATTATTAATTTCTACAACGAACGGCCGTAAAAATTCTTCGACACTCTCCGGTTTTTTTTGCCCGCAAAATATAGCTACGGGCATAACCGGGGCGTCTGGCAATTCTTCCACCTTTATAAGAATCGGCCAAAATTGGGTTGATGAACTCTTAAAAAGGGGAAGCCCGTCGATCGACACCTGAATGGTAAAATGTGCTACTTCGGGAATTACTGATTTAAAATAATTGCGCAGGACCGTCTCAACCCCTTGGTACCATAATCTTCCACCCATGATCGGTACTATTTGTGATCCGATGTGGGCGGGGGTCTTGATAAAGGTCCGTGAATCTTTTGGAAGTTTCAGATTAAGAAACTTCCTTAAGATCACTAAAAGCAAATTGGATAGATCGCGAGATAGGTGGCTCACAATCATAAAATATCTTAAAGCTTCTTCGAAGCTACTGATCCCCTCCAGAAAACTATATTTATCTGGCCATCCTACCGATGTGGTGTCCTCGGCACCATCATCACCGTGATCTCCGTGTACATCCTCATGAACACTAGCTACCCTAATCTCAACCTCTTCATGCGTTTCATTTCCTGCGCTAGCTACTTCATTGGAATTAGTTACATTTTCTACTTCTACATCTACATTCCCAGCACCTGCATTACTATTGCAAGACGAAGATGCATCCGCTGAAATCAGGGAATATTTTTTTATTATTAGGACAAGCAGAAGAAGATTACTCGAGATCAAGCAGACACGTTCTACATTAACACGTTAACCGCCATGTCAGTCCCTAGCGACTAACAGTAGATTTTGCGTTCACTTCCCTTCGGTCCCTGGGGACAGTGGCCGAAGCACATTATTATTTCTTTGCAGAAGGCTCATTGGCCTTCCAGTATCAGTCCACCCACAAAAGGGTTCGTCCTGCGCAACTGGATCAGGTAGAAATATCAGTCGTCGTGAACGCAAATTCTCACCGAATTCTGTTGGCGGTTAACGTGTTAAACTTCTTATGGTTTTCTTAACTTGTGATTTCTATTGTTTGTGGACATTTAATAAATGTAAGTGATAAAATCTTTTCCCACACTTTTGGCAATTATAAAGCACAAATTAATTCCTATACTTTTTATTATAATTCTTCACAACACCACAGAAATTATTTAGTCCTGTTTCTAGCTAAACTAAAAAATTTCTGTAAATAACCGAAAATTAATATGTGAATACGTAAAGTATTACAGCATTAATAAAAGTACAGGATGTGGGCAAAAGATTTCGCTTCGCACTTCGGATTAAAGGAGATTCACAATATCACAAACAAACCCTTTCAATCACTTAACCTCGTGTATGTCTATATAAACTATTTGAACACTTTTATTTATATGCTATGTTAGCTTATTCAATGAATCTTATAACACATCGCACCGAATGTTTGAGAAGGGTTAGTTGAACAAGAAAACATTATCACTTACCAAGAGCCCATGGAAAGCTTCCGACGGGGCCGGGTCCACAGAGCATTTGGGCAAGATTCTCCCATTCCTGGTCTACTTCTTGCTCCAAAGCTTGCATCAATTTATCCCCTCGCTTATAAAGTTGTTTTTGCTGTCGATCCATATTCGTAATCTTGCTGTAACTCATAAAAAAGGTATTATAATATCGGATCAAATTTCTATCCATCAAAACAAACTGAACTTACCAGTAATAATGATTATCTGTCAAATTGTCAAATGCCAACAGGTTTCCAAAGATTATCACGACACCAACACAACTTTGAATCTCCTATAAAACACACTCCGAGCTGCGCACAAATTTTTTCCAAGTCCCAGAAGAGCGAGAAAGAAAACCAAGCTCGAAGGAAAAAAAGAGATGGCCGTATAATGTATCGATACACGCCACTCAAAGCCGCGAAGAAATTTTCTTAAGTCCCAGAAGAGGGAGAGCGGAAAAAATATCGCTCCAGGGGAGAACGAGATGGCATCATGAAAGAATCGACAGTGTAGCGTGCCGATGCAAAAGTGTGGGCCGAACAGGGGTGGAAATGGGAGAGACGTAGATGTGACATCAAAAATTGAGTTCCTTTTGCCTGCGGGGGTTCGCGTCTTCCATCGGAGCTCTCTTCATAGTATGAACGGAGCTCCGTTGATCGCGCAACATGGCCAAAAATCCCTAGTACCAAAATCATGCAACGCGGATTAAACGCGCTACATTTCCCATACAAACTGACTCTGCTTCACCCCGTTCTTTCCATATTGCACCCCCCGCTAGCATACAATGCGAGCGGACTTGCAACTTCACCCGCTTGTATCGTAGAGCCATCACTATCCCACACACACACATCGTTCGGTAGTTTGACAACTCAGTTTTGTTTTGATCTTGAAAGAGGTGAAAGTGGTGCTGATCAGTGCAGACTAAAACTGTAAAATATGTGTAAATTAAGTGTTTAACGGTGATAAAAATGTATTTAAAAGTGTCCAAGGCTCAAGAAAGGGTAAGTATGAACGAAATAATAATGTTCTAGATGTTTTTTCTTCTACAACAGCGAAGCGGAAGAGGCATCATCCAGTGACGTCATCATCATCCGGCTGATGTGCTGCAGGTCTGGCCTCGAAAAAGTGCAATCCAGATGTGAAATTCGTGTTATTGTGTTTATTTATATGTAGGAAATATTTTATCGACGCGTCCGCTTGATGGGAATGATGACAAAATTCATCGCATTTTTTAAAACATCGCATTGACGCATGACATACGTGCAACGGCGGGTAGCAGGGGAACGCGACGTTGCTGGTTTACTCCGTTCGCATCTTCTATCGGAGCTCTCTTTATAGTATGAACGGAGCTCCGTTGATCGCGCGACATGGCCAAAAATGTTCCTCGGGATGTTCCTCGGGTCTTCATAGTATGAACGGAGCTCCGTTGATCGCGCAACATTGCCAAAAATGTTCCTCGGGACGTGCTGCACGCAGGGCGCAGTCATCGCGCTGGTTGCAGACACTTCGTAACGGGCGAGCGAACGGGTAGAGGACGTGCGCGTGAGAGTAGGAGATTAGGGTCTATTTTATAAGTGTTTTTATGTTCTTAAATATAAGTTTCAATAGTAACCTAGTCTTTCGGAATAGTGTCAAATTGTGTACCGAACAATTGAAAGAAAGAACATAACAGAGAGCGAGTCGTGGAGAACGCGGGCTTTTATAGACGTTACCCAACCTCCGCAAAAGTGGAAATACGACGAGAGTATCGATGTGCTATCGAAGTTTTCTTTTTGGCAGGCCGTTTGACAATGCTGTATGTCAGAAGAGCAGCTAGACATATATGTGGTAGTGCGTCATATTCTTCCACACCCCACCGCTATCTTTGATTGATGCCATCAGTTGTTGACAAACATTTGTGGAAGATATTTCACGATCGTATCATTCGATCATATTTCTCAGTGTAAGTTGAAAAAACTCTGCCAAGGATTGGTCCTTTTCACTAACACATATATGCCTTGCACCGGCACCCAGCTTTCTGTGCTGTCAAACGTCCTGTCAATAAAAAAATCCTCGATAAAAGTGGAATTACGACGAGAGTATCGATGTGCTATCGAAGATTTTGCCGTCCTCGATAGGTGTCCCTTGGGTACGTCCCGACTCCGATCTTCCGTTCCGATTGGTAAGGAGCGGTGGTTCGGTTGTGGATTATAGCGCTAGGTGGCGCTGTGATCGCCACAGTACTCCCCTTCTAGATCGGTGTAACCGATCGATACGTTCTGGCTTGGGTTCTCGTGGTGAGCTGGCGGTGAGGAGGAAAAGGGCCGTCCGTGTTTTCTCGCAAGAGATCCGGATCGCGGGTCTTTTCCTCTGGAGCAGCGGTCGAAATGCTCTGGTTGATTCCGGCTCGGGACTCGGTGAGTTGAGTCGAGACAGCGGAAGACGCATTGGTCGACGATGGTGTGAAAAGAACTGCCAAGTTGATCCAGAGACGAGTGGCCATGCGTCGTCGTTGGTTCCAGAAGGGTTTCCTGCGTGGAGCGCTTTTCGGTAGACGAAATGGAGGAAGGCTACTGCTAACGTCCGTGGTTGTTGGTGTCGTCTTTGTTGTACCAATACCTGTGCCTGCGCCCGTACCTGTACATGTGCCAGTGCTTGTCCCATTGTGCGCGTACGCGGCGTTGCTCAACCTGTGGGAGCGTGGCCTGTGGAGACACCGTGTGTGTAGCGGTGTGCGGTGTGGCTCAGCGTGTGTAGAGGTGCGCGGTGTGACACGGCGTATGTAGTGGTGTGCGTTGTGGCACGGCGTGGCGCGGCGTGGATGTGAAAGAAGCTCGATACAGGATCTCACGTGGCTCTGTGTGTGGTGAACTTCCAGGTACTTCGGATGTTGCAGAATGACGTGGTTTAGTTGCCTGGAAGTTCACTGCTCCGGTGAACTGTGTTGATTTACTTCCAGGAAAAGCGGATGATGCTGTTTGTATGCAGTTTTCCTGGAAGGCTCTTCTCAGTGGCGTGGTTGAGTGTGCTTCGTGTGTGGTCATGGCGATGGCGTTGTTATATTGCGGGAACAGATGTGTGCACTTCGTGGAACGACGATGAAGCGGGTTCCAGCAACTCCACGGCCGGATATACGCAAAGTTGGGGTCGGTCCGTTTACCAGATGCTGGGCTCACCTCGTGGAAAGGCGTCTGCTCGGTGCAGGGTTTTGTGCTGCGTGGCTCACTGCGTGGAAAAGCGTCTGCTAGGTGCAGGGGTTCCTAGCGAGTGGGTCACTTCGTGGAACTGTAATTGATCGGTGCAGGGTTTCGTGCTGCGTAGCTTACTTCTGATGATGATGATGATGATGATGAGTCCCACCTCTTACCCCAACATAGGTTTGAGAATGGCGTGGTTATCTATCGATATTATCGCGACATGTCAGGTCCTAGTACGAAGTGGTGGTATTGAAGTGATACTCCCAGGAAAACACCAATGGCTCTCTTTTCCTTTCATACAACGGTAGCCACGAATTTCAACAGGAAGATATCATGGAAACCACTCTCCGGAATGCGCGGCAAAAATTGCTCCATCCTTTTGTGTAGCCGGTCTCTCCCTTGTCCAATGAATGGAGGGGAGTTACCACTTTCCAGGATTGGCAAGATTAGCAAAACCTTATCCGTAAAAAACTGGGTACACCGAAAAAATCATCAATGGATGTATTCGGGATACCATTTACGTGATTGCACGAGAGCGATGGATAGTTCCTACATAGGCGTCCACTCCAAATGTCCACTTTTACGCGCGCGTGTCTCAAAGTCATGTTGTCTCATTCAATTTCTTTTTTAATTTACTTTAATCATTTGCAAAAAAATCTCATCATCATCAATGAGCTCGTGTTGACGAATACAGTTTTTACAAACAATAAACAGGTCTACTTGGTCAAACAAACAATTCTACTTGGTCTACTTAACAACTTGCCTGACGTACAAAGCACACAAGCGTTTGAACTCCCGAACGTTTGCAGCCTCAGCAATCTCCATCGGCATATTATTATACCATTGAATTCCCTTGAAAAACAACGAGTTCCTAGCGAAAACTGATCTCATCTCATAGCGAAAAACTCATCTAGGATTATGAGCCCTTCGTGTATTATAGTGATGAACGTCAGAATCCCTAACTACCCGTTCACCAAGGTATCCTGGTAACAGGCCTCTAAGTAGTTTGAAGATGAATGTCATAGTCTGGTATACTTTCCGCTGCTCCACTGACATCCACTGAAGGACGTTCAGCATAACAGCCGACGGTGCATACCGACTACAACATTACACCAATCTCATTACCCTGTTTTGCAATTTTTTAAATCTTTTCAGTTGTGTCCGATTGCCAAGGAATAATATCGAGGGACAAAAGTCAAAATGTGGAGATATGATTGATTTGTAGAGGTGAACTTTTCCAAAGAAATTTAGGTCGTTCCCCAATCTACTCATCACGCCGCATTTCTTTGCTACCTTAGCGATGACTCCGTCAATGTGTGTGTGGAATGTAAGGCCTTCGTCCAGGGTGACCCCCAGATATTTAACCTGGAAGACTCTATCGATTGGTTCCTTGTTGATTGCGGTGGCCAGCCGTCCAAACCACTCCTTCCTAGACATTACCATATAGTTGGTTTTACTAACATTCAATGCCAGTCTCTTGTACTTTAACCAGCCGTCCAAAGCAATCAAATCGATGTTTAAAAGAGATTCTGCCTGTTTGACGTCCTTTCGTGATATAAATATTACTGTGTCATCAGCAAACACATTTATTTCACAAGAACGCAAGATCTGTTTCATGTCATTAATGTACATGATAAACAAAATTGGTCCAAGGACACTTCCTTGTGGAACCCCAAGGGTGTTTTCAATCGACTCTGAAACAGAATTTTTGAAAATTGTTCTCTGGGTTCTTCCAGTTAAGTAATCGCTGAACCAACCGAGTTCCTTCCCCGCAATACCGAATCGTCCTAATGTTAGTAGCAACAAGGGACTCGATATTGTTTCAAAAGCCCGTTTTAAATCCAAGAAAACCGTAAGTACCGGCTGCCCACGGTCCATCAATTCCTTCCACTTTGCAAGCACCAGGTTCAGTGCGGTTTCACAGGAATGTCCTTCCCGATATTCCGACTGATCCCGGGCAAGCAGCCCGTACCGGTCCAGAAATTGCACCAATTGTTCGTTGACAACTACTTCCAAGACTTTCTCGACTGTGTGAAGCATATTGATAGGCCGAAACTCTTCCGCTTTGATAGCTCCAGTTACCTTTGGAACAGGTACCACCAATGACTCTTTCCATGTCTCCGGAAAAGCGCCCTCTTCCATCGATTGATTGATCAATGAAAGAAGCGTCCCCCCAGCGACATGAAAGCAGTCCTGTATTGTTGTTGCATTTACTTGCCCTAGTCCTGCCGTTTAAGTCAGGTTAAAACAGTCTGCTTCAATTCACTCAAACTAATTTTTCTAAAACAAAACCTTTGTCTGGGGGCATCAGCTTGAGTCAGCTCGACTGGCTCGTCTACCGTCGGGATGTTTCTGTTAACAAGCATGACGCTATCCACAAAAAAATTGTTGAACCTATCAGCTATGACTAAACTATCAGATTCCAATGAGTTCTCAAACTTCACACACGAAGGTGAGTTTTCATCTGGCTTCAACATCTTTTTCAGGATTTTCCAAAGTTCCCTACTGTTTCCCTGATGCTTACTAATCTCTCTACAGAAATAATCCTGGCTAGTTTTTTTTCACAGCTCTACTGTACTCGTTTCGCAATCCGGTATAGTCAGACCAATGGCAAGCCAAACCCGTCCGAACAAAACGTTTGTACACTTTGTCTCTCTTCCGTTTTAAACGTGCAAGATCCAACGTATACCATCTGCCGGAATATCTGGTCACCACAGTCTTCTCATACACCAAACTGCACCCTCAAGTGTGCTTTTTAAAAGATCTGCTGCTTCATGGAAAGAAGTTGTTTCTCTTTGGAGGCCCAACGTGACCATCCGACAAAGAGCCTGTTTAGAGTACCTATTCCAGCATTTAACTTGTTTTTGAACTGTTTGAGCACGTTCATCATTCAAGTTTAAAACAAGGGTTTCATGATCAGATACTTTCAAACACGGATCTGTGATCACTGAGATTGAGTCCATGCTACTATATACATGATCAATCAATGTCCTGCTCATATTTGTAATGCGGGTAGCTTGACTAACTTTCTGTTTCAGGCAAACTGAGTCCATAAGTTTCTTCAATTTATCGGATCTTGCAACATTGAACCAGTCAATATTGAAGTCACCTATAATCACATTACGCTTGCCAAAATCTAGAAATCTGTCGAGCCAGTCCTCCAGAATTTCGACAAACAGTAAGTCACTAGAACTTGGTGAGTGATACAACAGGCCATAGTTCGCGGCCACCATGCCTCGAGACACAGCAAAGCCCAGAAACCAGTTGCCCTCCAGTGACTCATTAATAATCACTCTGAGTACAACCGAGCTCCCAGCATAAACTGCAACTCCTCCAGTGTGTCTTGAGTGGGACGGACACGAGACAGCCCTGTACCCAGGTATACTGAACTGATCAAATGCATCATCACCCGTTATATGCTTCTCCGATATCAGAACCAACAAAGGTTGTGTTCTTTCTACCGAATCACGCAACAAAACATAGCTAGATGGCAGGCCAGCGACATTGCAGTATAAAATGTCATATCGCTTTCCCGCCCCCAACCCTGTCTGCTATTGGATACGCTTTGAAATATTCGACACATGCCTCAAGTACACCGGGCAATTGCTACTGTAAGCAGCATGTTCGGTATTCTGCCCCGAACCCGCCAACACGCAGTTAACACACTTCAAGGCCGATGAACCACACCCAGATGTCACGTGTGCACCAATACACTTCGAACAAGTTTGATTATTCTTGCAGTCAGTGCTTTTATGGCCAAACTGCCCACACCGGAAACACCGCAAGACATGAACTGCCGTGTTTATCGTGCAGATGTCAAAACCTATTCTGACCTTTCCGAGGTCTTGTAGACGCTGAGCTGAATCTTTGTCTACGCCTAAAACGGCATTGAACTTCTGGTACTTAAGAAATTTACTTTCATACATCCCAATAAGCTCAATTGCCGTGAAAGGGATCTCAGGGTTTTGTGCCTTAAGAAGTTCAATCACTTTGCCATCCGAATGCTTTTCCGTCATCCCCACTATCCTTACACGAGATAGCGGTAAACGAGCAGAATAAGCATCACCCAGCTTGGACTGAACATCTTTCCTAACCTCATCTATGTTTGCGGAAGCAGGACATTGCACAAAAATCTGGCCTTTTCTACCATTGCGAAGGTCCGACAATTGCTGCCCCCTCGGATCTAAACGGGCGTGTAGATCGCCTCTTGTCTTGTCGCAAGATTGATCCGCTTTCGGTACAATAACCAGTGTTTCAGTAGAGACTTTTTTCTCTGCTACTGTTGCCACATCCTTTTCATTAACACTTTTTTTATTGGTGCCAGTCCTCCCAACACCAGACTCAGCTTTCCCAACGTCAAAATTGCTAATAATAGTTTGAACTTTAGTGTTCGCACTATTCGTCCCCTTACTTTTTTTGGCCGTCACTGTAGCAAAGTTTTCATGCCCTGTCGTCTCACTGGCTTTGACCGGAGAAGGTTCGTGTAACTTCATCTTCGGTACCGGGGCTCTCAATGTGTTAATGGTGTCGCGCAAAGTTGTCTCCAACTTACGCTCTACCACTGCACACAATTCCTTTTTCAACTTCTCTATTCCCTTTTCAAGTGCCTTTTCGATCCATGCACTCACATTGATTTCTAAGCCCTGTAGGGTTTTGGAGAGCAACTCGCTTGTGTTGTCCTCTTCAACCACTACATCCTTCAAGCCCGGATTCTCTGCAATCGCATTACATGCGTCACATCTATAAAAAACATTGTTATTTTCACCGATCATCCGTGCCATCCGAGGAACATTTTTGGCCATGTTGCGCGATCAACGGAGCTCCGTTCATACTATGAAGAGAGCTCCGATGGAAGACGCGAACGGAGTAAACCAGCAACGTCGCGTTCCCCTGCTACCCGTCGTTGCACGTATGTCATGCGTCAATGCGATGTTTTGAATCATGCGATGAATTTTGTCATCATTCTCATCAAGCGGGCGCGTCGATGAAATATTTCCTACACATAAATAAACACACGTACACACTTTTCAGTTTTAAACATGTATATTTCACTGTAATAGACTTATAGATAACACAATAACACGAATTTCACATCTGGATTCCATTTTTATGAGGCCAGACCTGCAGCACATCAGCCGGATGATGATGACGTCACTGGATGATGCCTCTTCCGCTTCGCTGCTGAAGAAGAAAAAAACATCTAGAACATTATTATTTCGTTCATACTTACCCTTTCTTGAGCCTTGGACACTTTTAAACACATTTTTATCACCGTTAAACACTTAATTTACACATATTTCACTGTTTTAGTCTGCACTGATCAGCACCACTTTTATCTCTTTCAAGATCAAAACAAAACTGAGTTGTCAAACTACCGAACGATGTGTGTGTGTGGGATAGTGATGGCTCTACGATACAAGCAGGTGAAGTTGCAAGTCCGCTCGCATTGTAGGCTAGCGGGGGGTGCAATATGGAAAGAATGGGAGGAACGGGGTGAAGCAGAGTCAGTTTGTATGGGAAATGTAGCGCGTTTAATCCGCGTTGCATGATTTTGGTACTAGGGCGGTTTAGTAAGGATTGTGCATCGCCGGTGAAATTGACGACAACACTTCCCCTTACACAAAACTGGGTCATCGCTACTTAAAACGGCCTTGGAGCATTTCGCACACTCCATGGTCGTTAAAACAAACCCGAGCCACGATGTTCGGAGATCGCATATATCCGTTCCGTCCGGCAATAGCAAGCAAACACACACACCAAATACAAACGATGATCGGTCACACTTAAACAGGTGCACCACTACGACGATCAGGTGACATCAATATCGTCCCCGCCAACGCCACTGATAAGTGCCGCCTGCGAAAACAAAAATCAGTCTCAATCGTCAAGCGATACTCCACGATCAACAAAACTACTAACAAACACTAAACGTTCACTTTATACACATTTGCAAGGCAAAACCAAACGTTCTGGTCGATTTTGTCTTTACAAAAAGTCCTAATAACCACGAGGGACAAAAACATGAACTGCACTCGTCAACACTCACTCACACAACTTCTTCCAAAAGCACTTCTTGGAAAAGCGTCTGCTCGGTGCAGGGTTTTGTGCTGCGTGGCTCACTTCGCGGAAAATCGTCTGCTCGGTGCAGAGGTTCCTAGCGCGTGGCCCACTTCGTGGAAAAGCGTTCTGCTCGGAGCAGGGTTTTGTTGCGCGTGGCTCACTTCGCGGAAACTGGCTGCTCGGTGCAGCGCCTCGTGCGCGTGCTTCGCTTCTTAGCACTGAGACTGTTCAATGCGTCGTTTCGTGGAACTGCGATCTCGTCGGGTTCACCAGTTTAGCTGGTTTCCTGGTAGTTGGTGTTCGAACTAGGAAACTGCCGTTTTTTATTTTGTTCGCAGTTCTACGGAGCACGGGTAATACACTGTCTGTGTGTCACGAAGAATGGTCGACGAAGGAGAGAGGAACGGAGATGTGTTACTCTAGACGGACCACCGAGAATTTTTTTTTTTTTATTAAAGAGACTTTGCGCACGAGGGCGACATTCGTCTCTTTGCTAAAAACAAAAACTTAATACTATTTGGCTACTATCTTACTGAATAAGGTTATAAGAAAGGAAAGCAGGATGGGAAGGGATGGAAGAAAACTACGTTGTGTTTGCTGCTGTGGCCTCATCGGCTGCTATTGCTAGTGCGAATGCTTCTGCTGAATAAATAGATAAGTTATTATTGAGTTTTACACTGCAGGATGAAGAACTAGAATAAATTCCGCATCCTACTGTTTGGAATTGAACTGAGCCATCTGTGAAGATCTGGTGGTGCTGTTTGTATTTAGTATTGATCAGTTGGAGGAATGTTTGTTGTGCCATGATTGGGTTGTATTCTTCCTTTTTCATGTTTTTCATTGTCCAGTCTATTGAGGGTTTTTCGTCGTTCCATGGTCTGTCGGTGAGTCGTATAAGTTTTTCTGTTTCAGGGAGGTCTTGGTTCGTGAGCTGTTTGAACAGGGTTTTGGTTCTGATTTTGAGAGGATCGGCAGGGAAGTTTTTCTTCTGTAGTCTTGTGTGTGCTGCTATTAGTTTGTTAAGGAGTATGTGTTTGAGGGGTAATTGTCCTGATTCACTAAGAATTGAGTCTACTGGGCTGGTGCGGAAGGCGCCGGTGATTTGTCGGAGAGCTCTATGGTAAATTTTTTCAAGTGTGTCGTGGATTTTTGGGCCGCCTCTTGTGAAGAGTTCAGCTCCAAATAGGATTTTCGGGATAAGCCAGCAGTTCATAATTCTAAGCAGTGTTTGACGAGAGGCTCGTCGTTTACCACAGCTTAGCTTCTGAAACAGTTGGAGTTTGGTTTTGGTGGCGTTTTGTAAGTATTGTCCGTGGGCAGAGAAACTAAGTGTTGAGTCGATTACTACACCTAGGATCTTGGCTTTGGACACGTTGGGAATTGGTGTTTTGTTTATGTAGAGTGGCTTCGAGTGGCGTCTGTGGTATGGTGCTAGGCAAATGATTTTACTTTTTTCTCCTGAAATTTCGTAGCCCGTGAAGCGGGACCATTGATGTAGTTTGTCTAGTCCTTTTTGTAGGGATTGTTGGGTTTGTTTTGGGGAAGGTCCAGTTGCTATGAGAAGTATTTCATCTGCGTAACAGGGTGGGTGAGAGAATGGCACCTTGTGGGACACCATTCTCTAAGGTTTTGATGGATGATCTGGTGTTCTGTATGATGGTTTGGAAAGTACGGTTTGTAAGAAAGTCGGAGAGGTAGGAGGTAAGGTTGCCTCCGATTCCCCAGCGGGAGAGTTGGTCCAGTATTGCGTGTCTCCATGTTCGGTCAAATGCTTTTGATATGTCTATTATAGCGCAGGAAATGTTTTCGTTTTTTGTGAAGGAGTTTTGGACTATGGATTCAAAAGAAGAGAAATAGGATTCGGTTCCTCGCCCAGCACGAAAAGCGTGCTGTGCGTCGCTGATGAGGTTTTGTGTTTCGAGTATTTGGGACAGTCTGCGGTTTACCATTCGTTTACCATGGGTCTGTAGTTTGTAGCGTCGTGTGGGTTTTTGTCCGGTTTGGGAATAGGAACAATGAGGCTGTTCTTCCACTCGGTAGGTATTTTACCTGTGTGCCAGATGTCGTTGTATATTGTACGGAGTGTCGTTTTACCTGTGTATGGTAGGTTCTGGAGAAGTGGGTAGCTTATGTCGTCTGGACCAGCGGACTTTCCCTTGCACTTATTAGGGCCCAGGTCAGTTCTTTTGGTCCAAAGGGTTTGTTGTAGGGAGCGTGTTCTAGGGTAGGGAAGGTTATTACCTGGGATTCAGCTGTAATTTTGGTTTTTAGGAAAGGGGTGGGATAGTGGTGGGTAGCGGATGTGTTGTAAAAATGCTCGTTAAAGATTTCTGCTATTTCTGTTGGATTTGTTGTGTACGTGTTGTTGAGGTAGAGAATATGGTTGGGTTTTTTGGAGGAACCGTGGAGAAGAGATACCCGTCGCCACATTTCTTTGCATGTGATTTCTGGGTTTACCTCCTCTACAAAACGGTTCCACGATTCTTCTTTTGCTTTTTTAATGGCTATTTTCGCTAATGTGTTTGCTGTTCGGTATGCTTTTGCTAGGCTCAGGATGTGTGGGTTTGGAGTATTGTTTTTGGTGGCTCTGCGGAGGGATCTTAGGGTTTTTCTGCGGAGTTTTATGGCTTTGGGGACCTGGCGTTTTTTGGGATTGTTAGGTGTGCGGGGAATAAAGGAATTGGCTGTGTTGCGAATCAGAGTTGTAAACTGTTCGGTTGTCCAGTTTTGTTGGTTACGTAGATAAAAGTCAATTTCTTGTCTGTGACCAGTCCAGTCTGCTAAGTTGTATATGTATTTGTATTTTGGTCTGTTTTATGGTTCTGCAGGATTTTCTATCAATTCAATAGTGAGAGGATAATGGTCGCTGCCGTATGTGTCTGTTTCAACGTTGGTTTTAATATGTTGAGCCAGTTGGGAGGAAATAATGGTTAAATCGAGGGTGCTATGATGTTCATCTATGGGGGATACTCTGGTCGGCTTGTTGGGGTTTGTTACTATTAGGTCATTGTTTATGGAGAAATTTAGTATTGAGGTACCTCGAGGTGAAGTTCGGTTGCCACCCCAAATGGGATGGTGACAATTGAAGTCACCAAGGAAGATTACGGGTTTTGGTATTGTGTCCCACAAGTTTTGTAATTTGGTCTGTAGTTGTGGGATGTGTTGGTTTTGAAGGTATATACTGATGAAAGTGGCTTTTATTGGGGAATTTAGTTGGATGGCTACAATGGGGAGTTCGGTGTTTATCGTCAGTACTTTGTGTGTATAAGTAAAAGTAAATCGTTTATGTTTGAGTTTATACTTCGAATGTTCCACTGCAATGCTAGTGTGGAAGTCATTTTAGAAATGGTAGGTGGATTGTTTTGATTTGGTTGTTTTGATTAGTTTTATGGGTGTTAGGAGGGGTCTCTGTGTTTTCCGGGAGTTTTGCTTGTGGAAGGAGAGGGAGTTTGCCCCTGGGTAGAGGCGGGTTTGGGGACTTTAGCATTCCGTTTCAGGGCATGCTTGGGAGCTAAATCCTCTTCCGAGGATGAGGGGCGGTTTCTGCGTTTGTTTGTCTTTGGTTTGTTTTCTGTCGTGGTTTCCATTTGTACTTCATTTTCTTCAGATTCGTCACTGTCTGATTCCGTCGTCGTTGTTGTGTTTTCAGTTTCGTCTTCGATACTTTCAGTTGTTGTTTTTGTTAGTTTTTTCTTAAGTTCCTGAATTTCTTTGTGGAGTTCAGTAATCATTTCTAATAGTTTGTCTTGTGTTGTTGTGCACACGAAGATTAACCTCGGAGCACTCCTCGAGACAGGCGTATTGAACACCGACTTGAGGGCAATGTTGGAGAATTCCAAGAGTAGTCAACTATTTGGGTTTTCATCAACTACTGATTTATTGGTTCAATTTTCGATTCTTATATAGTAATTCTGATTGACAAATTTTCCTTAGTCGACATAATTGCTTACATGTATGTGTCCGTGTTGGTCACCGCTGTCGGCGACTTTTTACCAGCATGTGCATATTTCCTACATTTGTATGCGCCGTTGTCGGCGTGCCAAGCATTGCTTGGTTTTGCTGCGTACATGCGTTTTGCTTACTAGCGTTTATTTTGGATTCTTTCCGTCAGCGACATCCCCGCCCCCGTAATTCCTCGCAGAGGGGTTACAATTCGTGTTCTTCAGTGGGCCTAAACGGTGGTGGGTCTAACGTATGGCTCGCTCTTTCTTTCATCCTGATTGCTACATATGCCGCTATAATTGCAACACAAATTGTGCAAATAATGCATGTTATAATTATCTTAAGCGTTACATTATCTCCTTTTTCCACTTCTTTTCTCTCTTCTTTTGCTTTGTCGGATAGATCTTCACGTGATGGTTTGAAATACGTTCTGAACGTTTCAAACTTTCCCTTGAATGTTGGGAGTATTTCAAGTGTTTTTGTTTGAATTTTGCAGTCCTGGGACAGATTTATGATTCCTGCTTTGTGAGTGGGGTTTGTTAAAGTTTTGTTACACTTTATAAGGATTTCACTTGGTAGCGATGTGTAGTACAGAATACTATTTGATTGTTTAAGCTTGAAGAATTCAGTGGTATTTCCTTTGAATTCCCATGTAGGACAAGACTGATTGTTCTGTGAGTGAAAAAATATAGATGCTACGCAATCTCGTTTTCTTAGTATTGTCGTTTCTGCTGAGATATAGTGCGTAGAGTTTACTTTCGCCATGTCCCTTGGGTACAAGAAGTTATCATCGTTGATGGCAATAGTTGTTTTATCTATGCCGATTATTGTGGATTCCTTAAAATTAGGTATTGGAAAAACATCGAAGATTTCGAACTTGATATTTGATACGATAGAATTTTCTACGTTAAGAACTAGCTCTCCATTGAGAATGGTTTTTCCTATAACTCTGGGTCGATCTTGAATAACGCTCCCTTCTATCAACTTCTTATTTATTTTCGCTGCGATTCTTGAATTTTCGTCGGTGTCGATCGGATCATATTTTATCGCCTTGTATTTACTGTTCATTTCCTGTACTAAGGCGTTTGCTAATATTATGGTTTCCTGCATGAACTTTGATAATGTGTTCCTTTTATTCTCACTAAATCGCTCTTGAAGTTGATTAACGCCGTCGTTGACTCTACTTATTTTAGCGGACAGTTCGTTTGTCAGCGTGTTATGTCTTATATTTACCTTTGCAAGGTTCTCAGCTACGTGTACAATTTTCTGATCCTCGTCTGCTCGGAGTAGTGCTAGTGATTCGTCAAATTCATTTCCACCAAAAAGAAAGTCCTTTAGAAATCCGAAGACTCCACCTGATCTCTTAACTCTCACGTGTTTCGTATCGCGTATCAATTGTAGGACATAGTCGCATTCTCTTTTTAAAGTTGTTCTTAATTGAAGTAGTCTCGCGTCGGTTTCGTTCATTAGACTAAATGCTGTATCCAAATTCTCTTCTATTTTCAGTATCGTCTGTGTGTCATTGTCTGGGAATGTGTTTGTATGTAGGGTTGTGTCCCATGTTCCTTTTTTAAGTAAAAGTGTTCCCAAATGATCGAAAAATAACCCTGGCTCTGCTATGGGTGAGATGGATAAACAGTAAATCCTATTTATCAAAGCAAGAACGGATACTACTTTCCAAGCTTCCATGTTACGGGTCGAATTGATATTTTTTGCCTTTTGTTTTTATTATTGGCTGTAAGATCAGCGGCCCTGCTTTGGATTGCCTTTATATCAAGGCTTCGCTTCTTCCCCCAGTGTGGGTTGTGAGGAATTTCGGTTTTCTTTTTCACTGCGCGATCGACAGTCTTGGTAAAGTTAGCTCCTTCAACGGTAATATGTTTTTCTACGGGTAGAGCGGTCTTATCGCCTCGAACCTCGAGTACCGCTAGCTTCACGGTGGGCTTGGTAATCTCACTCTTTCCTACTTTAATGCGTGCTGAACGCGTTTGTCCATCTTTTCCTGGGAATACCTCGCAAATTATGCCTTTGATCCACCTTCCCTTTCGTTGTTCGTCTGGGAAGGTAACAACGTCACCTATGGCCAATGGCTTGGCGGGGTCTCTCCACTTTTCCCGTTTGGAGAGTTTTGGAAGATACTCTGTTATCCACCGTTTCCAATATTCCTGCACAATTGCTTGCGCCTTTTTCCAGTCAGATCTGGTTGCTTCAGCTTTCGTGATGTCTGAAATGTTTGGTTCAGCTTCCCCGGAACAGCCTAGCAAGAAATGAGCAGGTGTTAAAGGCTCGTCATCTTCTCTATTCAATGGGATATGCGTTAGAGGCCTGTTATTAGTCAGAAATTCTATCTCTGTCAAGACGGCTCTAAGCACGTCCTCCCTGTAGCTGTCGGCGATCGGAAGAAGACTTTTTATTTCGGCTACCATTCTTTCCCACGAGCCACCAAAGTGGGGTGCGCCTGGAGGATTGAATATCCAATTGATGCTCTCGGAGGCGCATCTTCCTTGAAGTCGTCGAATTTCATTATCAGCACCTACGAAATTGGTGCCGTTATCGCTATATAGCGAGGACACTTTTCCTCTTCTATGCTGCATATTTTTAAGGCAGCGTATGAATGCGTCGGAACTAAGATCAGACGCAATTTCGATGTGGATGGCTCTGGTCGTAAGACACGTAAATACCACGCCCCACCTTTTCTCTGATCGTCTTCCAATTGTCACTAATAAAGGACCAAAGTAATCAACTCCTGTATGAGTGAATGGTTTCTGATACACAGCGGTTCTACACTCTGGCAAGTCTGCCATCATTGGTGGTGTCGGTTTAGCTCTTTTTATTTTACAAAACTGGCATTTCATAACGACATGTTTCAAAGCTGCTCGTATATCGATTATCCAGTATTTTTGACGTAGAGCTGCTAATACGGATTCTGTCTTTTGATGGATATATCTTTGATGGTATCTGGCCAAAATTAAGTTAGTTACGTGGTGCCCTTTAGGGAGGATGATGGGATTTTTTGTATCGTACCTCAAGAAGGCTACGTTTTCTAATCTACCCTTTGATCTCATTATTCCTTCGTCTCCCAGTATTGGGCAAAGACCGCGAATCGAGCTATTGTTGCTAATCGGGGTTTGTAATGAAAGCTGTGTCATTTCCGTGGTATAATGTTCCCACTGGGTTTTCTTCAGAAGAAGAACTTCTGCATTGTTTAGGTCATCGGTAGTGATCGTTGCACTAAAGTTCGATCCTGTTGCTTTCGCTCTTAGCCATTCAATATATTTCATACCTATTGCTAATGCTCGTTTGAGCTTGTTCCAGTCGGAGCACCAGTCGACGTTAATGACGCTCCAGTCTTTTTTTTCTAGCGTCTTTACTGTGTGCACTGGTCTTATTTCCTCAAATGTTACTAAGAGTTCGGGGTTTTTTGCTACGATGTCCCGTTCTCTTAAAAAATCGGGGCCAAAGAGCCATTTTGATTGGCCTTGACATGTCTTCGTGGCTTCGTCGGCTGGATTTTCAGCTGACGGTACCCATTTCCACTGTGCTGATGTGGAATGTTCTAAAATTTCTCCGATTCTCAGCGCTACAAATTGCTGATAGTTGCGTGCTTCTGAATTAAGCCATGCGAGTACCGTTTTGGAGTCGGTCCAGAAATATTCGCGATGTATTTCCAGCCTTAGCTCCTTTTTAATGGCTTCATGAAGCCTTGTGCCAAGTATTGCACCTTGGAGTTCGAGCCGTGGAATAGATAGCGGCTTGATAGGAGCGATTCTAGATTTCGCAGCAATGATACGTACGTCAATGCTAGATTCATGAATCGTCCGCAAATATGTAACGGCTGCGAAAGCCTTTTCCGATGCATCCACGAACGTATGCATCTCTCTGCTAATCACATCATTGCCTGGCGAGAGGCATCTGGGGATAGCCACGTTGGTTACTTCTTTGATTCTTTTTAGACAAGCTTCCCATTTAAGTTTAATTTCTTCGGGTACTTCATCGTCCCAATCAAGGCCTGTTCTCCACAGATCCTGCATAAGTATCTTGCTCTCGACCGTATAATTAGCTAAATATCCTAGCGGATCATATATTTTCATAACAAAGGAGAGCATTTCTCTCTTTGTGAGCTTGTTGATATTGGTCTCATTCAATTTGAATTTAAAGACGTCGTTGTCTTTGTCCCAAACGAGCCCTAAAACCTTTTCAAAGTTTTGATCTTTGTTGTTAAATTGCAGTACGTTTTGTGCTGAACGTCTGTTTTCTGGGATGCTAAGTTCGACCTCCTTGGAATTTGAAACGAAATTCCTCATGAAAAAATTTGCATTGTCGTGAATCTTGCAAACATCCTCGATTGTTTTAAGTGCTGCTTGGACATTTGGAAAACTATCTAGATAGTCGTCTACGTAATGATTGTCAATTATAGCCTTCAAGGCGATGGGGTGCGTTTCCTTATAGCCTAAGGCATTTTGGTTTTTAACGAATTGGGCACATGCGGGAGAGCATGTGGCTCCGAATGTCATGACCTGCATTACAAACACTTGCGGCACGTCTTGTGGCGAATTTCTAAAAAGGAATCTCTGTGCTTTCTGGTCTTCGTTCCTTATTTTTACCTGATGGAACATTTCCTTGATGTCCCCGGAGCATGCAATTTCGTGCTCTCTAAATCGGATTAATACGCCAAAAAGAGAGGTTGTTGCGTCCGGTCCTGGCAACAATTGGGAATTGAGTGATATCCCTTCATTTTTCGCAGCGGCATCAAAAACTAGCCGAGGTTTAGGTATTTGTTTGTTATAGTTAATTACTGCGAAATGCGGAATGTAGTTTATGTTTCCTGTCAAATCGAGCAATTCCTTCGGCGTGGCCTTGCGAGCGTACCCTTTGTCAACGTAAGTAGCTATCTCCTTGTGATACCACTCCTTTAGTTTTTTATCACCTTCCATTTTCTTCTCCTGGCTCTTTAGACGGCGAAGCGCTTGAGCATAACTGTTAGGTAAATTCGGATCATCGTTTTTCCATAGTAGTCCGATTTCATAGCCGTGTGCCGTATTTTTAATTGTTTTCTCCATTATTTGTGTGGCCCTTTCGTGTTGTTTTGACACTTTGTTGGGAGTGGGTTTGACCCCAAACTCCTCGGTCGAAAAGTAGCCACGCATAAGTTGCGCGATTGTTCTTTCTTCTTCTTCCTTTTTTTCTATGATTGTAAATAAGTTACAGTCATCCCTTGTTGCGTCACTTCCTCCAAATATTACCCACCCAAGTCGGGTTTCTTGAGCAATCGGCTCATATTCTTCACCCTCGCGGAAGTCAAATCCATGCGCAAGGTAAGAATGCGGCAATCCAAGTAAAACTGTGGGGATTGCATTTTTATATCCCGCAAAGTTCAGCCCGCGTAAGTGCTTGTACTTCTTTTTAAGTTCCTTACTGTCAACTGTTTGCCGCGGAAGATCAAGTTCCTTCACGCTTCGTAGACCCTTTACATCGAAAACGCGTTTATTTGTGCCCTCAAGCTTCAGGTGAATCGTTTGGCTATTTGATTCTTCCTGAACGTTTCCGTTAGTCCACGACAAAGTTAGTGGTTTTTTTGGCCCGGTGATATTCAATTTTTCTCTTACGCTATCTAAAATCAGACTGGTAGAAGAACCGGGATCAATGAAGGCGTATGTGTGCTCTGTTTTACCGTTGCCTCGTAGGCTTACAGGGATAATTTGATAGAACAGCTGATGCCTGCCGTGGTGGTGATTCACTCTGCGCGGAGCCTCTCGCGCTTGCCACTCGGCGGTTTCATTCCTGTGCAGGGCGGTGTTATGTTTTTTCCCACACCCGTATACCCTGCATTGTGGGGGTAGCCGACAATTTTGGGCGTTGTGATTTTTAAGTGCACAGCAATTAATACAAATGTTGTTTTGTGACAGTGTGCGTAATTTCTCACCGACTGTCTTGCCATTTAAATATTTGCAATGCAGCGTGTCATGGGGAAGACCGCATAGCATGCATTTTTTTCCTCGTTGGTTGATTCTGCCCTGTGCGTGATGCGGATTCACGTGATGGGTACTACTTTTGAACCCTCCTTCGTTCGCTACCAATAGCGTTGCTAAATCTTCTGTTGGTTTTAACCACTCCGCAAATTTTATAAGTGTCTTTGGTTTTGCCTCTTCCAGAAGGGAATCGGATAACCATTTGTTCCTCAATTCGACCGGCAGCCTAGCAACAAGATCTTTCAAGAGTCTCTGATCGTTGAGATACTCTCCCTGATTGAGCATCGTCATGTTATCTATTAGATCGTGGAGGGCATTTGAAAATCTAATAAATGATGCCGGGTTTTCTAGGGACGGATTTTTCACGGCCAGTAGTTCGTTTAACAACGAAGTATAAATGTTGTCCGTGTTTCCGTATAATCTTTCAAGGCGTTCAATAATTTTCCCTACATTATCTGGGTTTAGCATCAGTCCGCTGACTGAGCGTAGCGCATCCCCCTTTAAGTATTTTTGGAGCCTGTTCAAGTTCTCCAAATCCGAAAAGTTACCTTCGCGTGTGGTTTTCTCGTAAATGCTTTTAAATCGAGGCCACATGTTGTAATTACCGTTAAACTCTGGAAGCTCGGAAAGGGTCGTTTTGTCGTTCTTTAGCGACCATGAATCTATCATTTGTTTAATACTCTCCGTTAAAAGCTTTACGTCCTCGGTTGCAGATGGCATTTGACAATATCTCTCCGATTCATTTAGAAGGCTCATATTGGCATGTTCTTGTTGTCTCTTAATTTCGTCTTGGAGCTTCCCTAGCTCTTCTTCTATTTTAAGTTTCTGCTCCCTTTCTTTTTTCTCTTTTTCTGACCTATCTTGAAGCAACTTCTGCGTTTGCTGAAGCGCTTCCCTGCTTTCATTTTTCTCAGTTTCTATCAATTTACACTTAGGGCAAACATAGTTCTTAGGAATTACTCTCAAGCTTAGGCACGCTTGATGGAGAAATCTATCGCATTCTATGCAGTGAACCATTTTCCCTGTGCTATCAGCCTGCGTGCATATCTTACAATTCCCGTTGGGATTGTGCTTAAAAACGAACTCCATATTACTTACGATTCGTTACACTGCTAGAAATGGTGACCTTGCCTTGATGACGTCACTCGCTGCTCTTCGTTGACCACCGCCGGGAGCTGACGTCTCGCGCCGGCCCTTGAGCTGATGAGTTTCGACCGTCCGTCGATTCCGATGCCGTCAGCTTGCGCGCTCTCTTCCTCGCTGCTGACGCTGCTACCTGCTTCCTCACTCGCTGTCCTGGAGTTGCTGGGCACGCACCTCGTCGCACACACTGCTGGTAAACTTGCTGATCTGGCACTGATTTCTGGCTACTCGTTGGCTTCACTGTTAATGTTTCGGCGGAATGTTTTTTACACGTTTTGCGTTATGTCGCCGTGTATTTTTGTCAGACGCCGTTTCTGACCACTGTTTTTTACCGTTCGCGCTCACTTTGTCGCACTAAAATTCCGTCTCTTTTACGCACTTCTAACTGATGCACTTGTGGAGCGTTGCACTATATTTTGGCTGGTGCGCGGAGTTACCACCTACCACCTGCTTCGGCTGTCGCGATCGTCCGTTGATCCGAAAGGGTCAGGCTGGGGTGATCGTCCGCGGCTTCCAAACTTCCGTTCTGCTTGCCTTGCAGAGTTGATCAGGCCAAGCTTGCGCGCTCCGACCTTGCCTTCCTCGCCTTCCACTGCCGGGAGCTGGCGTCTTGCGCCGGCCCTTGAGCTGGTGTGCGTCTATCTCCAATATCACGCCGGGAGCTTGCGCGCTCCGGCTCTGCTTTCCTCGCTTCTCACCGCCGGGAGCTGACGTCTTGCGCCAACCCTTGAGCTGGTGTGCGTTGGGCGTTTCCGATATCGGCTGGGCAACCGTCCGTTACCTGCGACCGTCCGTCGCTCCTCAACCGTTGTTCGAATGGAACGCTGGGCTGGTGGTGCACACGAGGGTTAACCTCGGAGCGGTTAGCCGTGTTGTGAACACACGAAGATTTACCTCGGAGTTCTTGCGTTCTTTCTCGATGCGGCTTGTGGTGCACACGAGGATTCACCTCGGAGCGGTACTTGCCGTGTTGCAAACACACGAGGATTCACCTCGGAGTTCTGGTGCGACGCACACGAAGATTAACCTCGGAGCGGGGCGCAATGTGTAGGAATTCTCCGTTGTGAGGGGTTAAGTCCTCTCTGGAGCCACCATTTGTTGTGCACACGAAGATTAACCTCGGAGCACTCCTCGAGACAGGCGTATTGAACACCGACTTGAGGGCAATGTTGGAGAATTCCAAGAGTAGTCAACTATTTGGGTTTTCATCAACTACTGATTTATTGGTTCAATTTTCGATTCTTATATAGTAATTCTGATTGACAAATTTTCCTTAGTCGACATAATTGCTTACATGTATGTGTCCGTGTTGGTCACCGCTGTCGGCGACTTTTTACCAGCATGTGCATATTTCCTACATTTGTATGCGCCGTTGTCGGCGTGCCAAGCATTGCTTGGTTTTGCTGCGTACATGCGTTTTGCTTACTAGCGTTTATTTTGGATTCTTTCCGTCAGCGACATGTGTTGTTGTGTCTTTGGTCTGAATATATGAAACTTGTTTTTCTGCACCTTTGTTGCGTCGTGTTTTGTCTTTGCCTGGGTGTAGGTGATTCTCTGGTCAGTTTTAATTTTTAAGATGGCCTGCTCGTCGTGGAAGATGGGGCACGAACGGCTGGATGCTGGGTGGGTTCCTCCGCAGTTCCGGCATTTCGCTGCATTGCCACATTCTCCGTGTGCTGGTTCGCAGCATCGACGCAGCATCTGTGTGTCCAAAGGCGAAGCATCGTCGGCACAGCATGGGGCTCGAGTAGTATGGTCTTGTCTCGATCTTAAGTAACCCATAGTTGATTTTTTCTGGGATGGTTGGGCTGTTCAGGGTCAGCAGTAGCGTGTTCGTTGGCTGGGGTTGTCCGTCTATTTTTCTGGTGAACCGTTTTACGTTGGTAACTTTCTGGTCACTCAGTTCACTACAAATTGCCTCTTCGGTCATGTCGCTCACTTCTCTACAGGAGACAACGCACTTCGAACTATTCAGTGAACCGTGTGGTTCCACAACAATGTCCTCGCCGGTGATGAGTTTTTCAGTTTTTGTAGTTTCACAAACTGTATTTCACTCCTCACTTTGATCATGTACTTGGTCCCCTTTTCGATTGGGTGACCACTATCCACTTCACCAACATAGTTTTTGATTGTTTTACGGATTATAAAAGGGTTGACGTTTAGTTGTTTCCCTTCTGTAGCTTTAAGTATAAGGAATTGCACGCAGCCGTGTTCTCCCTTTGGGTCGAGCCATTCTGGCACGGTTCTCCCGTTTGCTCCGTCGTCTGTAGCGGGTGGAATATTCTTCCACCCCGAGCGAGGACGTGACATCCTCGCACGAGGTCCCCTTCCACTCACTGCCACTAACGGATGGTCTGATGCACGTGTTTTGAATTGAAAACGGTGAAACAAACACTGGTCTGTGCACTGGGTATAGCGGTAGACGGGTTCGTATGCACGTACGGTAGGTAGATTTTGCTTGCTCCTATTCCTCTTTCGCAGGCACGTCTGCTCACCTCGGATGTTCCGCTGCGAATGGACCACCGAGAAATGTTGTTGTTGTTGAAATTTTTTGAGAGACTTTGAGCCGGGCTGGCCTCTTTCGTCTCTATAACCACCGAGAAAGAGAGCGAGTCGTGGATAACGCGGGCTTTTATAGACGTTACGTCCCGACTCCGATCTTCCGTTCCGATTGGTAAGGAGCGGTGGTTCGGTTGTGGATTATAGCGCTAGGTGGCGCTGTGATCGCCACATATACATACAAACATAACTACATTCATTTTTATTTATAAGAAGAAGATGATCTTCCCATTATGCTGCCGAAATGTATGTTTTTACAGTTTTGTTTTCTTTGATTTAATTCTTGGAAACAGTGGGTTGATTGACTAGGGGTTGATTCCACGGTTATAAAATTCGAATATGTACATTTGATAAATACATAACCAAAAATAAATGTGGTTCTGCTCAAACTTTTTTAAGCCTTTTTAAATAAAAAAAAATGTATTTGTTGACATTTGTTTCAATTGAAAAATAAATACTCGGTGTGTCTTCATTTTCATTTTTCCACTCTACCTCCAATGGTTTCTCCTTCAATAGAATTTACATCTTCGAGTATACTTTTCAGCAAACTTTCTTCTGCAGCGTTAATAAATTTGCGATTGTCCTGATAAAACAACCCGATTTGGTTTAAACCAATCTGATTTTATCTTGATATCTCATTTGGCCGGCAAGTTTTTGCGCCAATCTGACCGTTACGACCATACGACCATTAGGAAACTTGTTTGACTGGAACTTATTGTCAATTTCGTCAGCTTAAATCAATTAATTAAGCGTCGGCCCTGTACCCCAACCGTTTTGTTTTAAGGTTGAAACAATAATAATATTTTTCCCTGCAATTTTGATAACAATAATTGAAGAATAAAAACACGTGAACGGTTCCTCAATAATGAAATTAACTTTCCACATCTGTATTTTAAGTTAGAGTGGGTATTGTGTTGCAGTAGATGATGTGCGTTTGTATTCTGATGGTATTGAAGTGATTTCGATCTAAATGAACTGAAAACTACCGTAGCGTAATATTTTTTCATCGTGCACATCAGGTGCAATAAGGATAACGATAATGCATGCGCAATAGCTTTGCTTAACGTTGCCTTTTCATGAAAAATGAGGTAAAAACAAACAATATTGTTCCATCAATAAATGAAAATAGTTTATGGTTACTGTTTTTTATTAAGAAGATCAAATTAAAATTAATAAAGAAAATTACGTCAATATGTATGTATTTTTGAAGCATTTTTGCTATCAAATATCAGTTTTTCCAGCGAACGTGTTGCGATTGATTGATTCATGAGAATTTAACTGTGTTTATTTTTACATTTTTCCACTCAACATTAACAGGCATGGACGTGCCAGAAATTGGACAAACAGTTGAAGAACTATTTCAACAAAAGTCCCGCAGGGATTTATGTTGCGTGAATTTCAATGCGTTCTGATTTCGATTGGAAATATGCTGTATACGTTCGCAAAGGACGAAAAAGAGCAACAAAGCCCATTGGATTCGGCATTACAGTTTATTTTGTAACTGAGCGCCAATTGTACTGCAGGCTGGCAATTTGAAAGTCTCAATTTTTCGCTGAGTAGCTATAGGGTAAGTGCGGGGGTTTTGGCCACATTAGGAAAGGGTCAGCACAAAAAAAAATCGTTACACTCATTGATTGACGTATTGATCATATAACGATAAACTTGGTATGGTAATGTAGAGTAACTATCTAAGCATGATTTCCAAATCACATTTGTGAGTTTATGTGATGTTTTCACTAAAAAATCATCAATTCCCGAACACACTTTTTGTCGCTATTTTGGCCCTATATGTTTCTATTTTGGCCCTATCTGTGTACCAGTCTTGGCCACTAAAAAAAAAGGCTCCTTTTATGTACTAGACAATTTTATTATTCTTGTTAATAATTAAGATAATTCTTTTTGCCTTTATTTTCGTAGAATCAATGTGGTTTAATGCTTAATTTGCTATTTTAATGTTCCCTAGTTTTTGCTTTGAAAATAAAACTATTTTTCAAGCGCAAAAAATTCAAATAACGTTTTGATAATTCTTAAAACCACTCAGACTTTCAGAAAAACATTACTTCCGAGTTTTGTACGCAGTGGTTGCTTATATTTCGATATAGGGCCAACTATCAGCTTTCAGCATGATGGGTCGAAAAAGTGACAACGTCATGTATTTTAACAAATTGCTCGAAAACTATTGATACAATCGCTCTCAAACTGGACATTTAACTAGAATAAATCAATGTTAACAGTATAAAAAGGGTTAGCGGGCATTTTCACTTGAAATCAGTGTGATAATTGATGTTCTTTCGATTAGGGCCAAAATAACATGCACTGGCCAAAACCCCCGCACTTACCCTAGTTAAAAAATCCTGTGAATAACGGATTTACAGGTTTTTTATTTAATTAGAGAACGCGTAAACGCCTCCAATCTGATATTATGTTAATGATATTTAAAGCTCGGGTATTTAAGTACACAGTTGGTGCGATGGGTAAACTCATGGCTTGTTCAGGTTTGAACTTAGATGGCCCAACTCCACGTAGATTGCAGCTTTGCTAAACGCGTTTACGCTTGCTCTATCCATAGAAAAACATGTATTGGAAAAATAAAATGAATAATGCTTTACGTGACGTGATAGACTGTGGGAAAAAATACGAGGAATGGGGGTGTATATATTAAAAACATTTATCGGAAGTTTCCATTGGTAGAACCTCGATAATCAACACCTTGAAATTGTGTGTTTGGGCGTCAAATGAGCTGTTGTTTAATCATTAATCATATTGTGACACTTCAACCGCAAAGCAACGAAGGACATTTGAACATGGTGAGTGATATGGGTTTGTCATGCACATTTTCTCGTCTCGTTGCTATTGGCAGGTAACTTACCCGCCAGGAAGCCAATAAGCCAAATGAGGGCAATTGAGCGCCAGGCACGTTCCGGTCTCGGTTTGTAGCGGAGAGGGAAGCAAATGGCATACCACCGATCGATCGAGATGAACGTCAGTGTTAAAACCGAAACTGTCACCGAGACGGTCTGCAAATAAACAAGAAAGGGGATAAATAGGATTGATAAATTAAACTCAAGTGAAACATATTAAGGTAGCAAATAGCGATATAAGAACATAGGAGTACTTTTACTAAGTGAATCTGGGTGTTGCAAATCGTTGCAATGTGGCTGGAAATTAAAGACCTTTTGTCGGTTTCCCTTGGTTTGATAGAACCACAAATTAGTAATTTTATTAACAGTTGAAGGTAAGGACCCTTTTCGTAGGCGCGCATCGCCTTTTCATAGGTGTCCGATGTCAAGCGATCGTGTCTTAGGGCCGATCGCGCCTCGTACTTCTCACTCGGGTGTGATCCGGTTACGCGCAAGTGATTTATCACACTGGGGATTCTTTGAGTATTATCATGAAAAGAAATAATCAACAAGATCTGAAGTATTAATATAATTGCTATGATGAGTACAACAAGTTAGTGGCGTTTTAAAATCTCGGCAATTTTCGCATCCCGTTGCGGGTCTTTGTCGGAGCCCAAGCATCGTCCCGTTCTTTGCCTTCATCGTTATTGAGGAGAAGTGAAGTAATCCAAAGGAGCAATGTCTAGGCTGTACAGCGGGCTGGGTAGGACATCCCATTTCAGAGTTCCTAAGTAGAATTTCACCGGTGCCGTGACATTCTGCCGAGCACTGTCATGCTGTAGAATCACTTTATTGTATCGTATTATCTCGTATCGTAACCGTTTTTCTCACAATGCTCGGCTTAAACGCATCATCTACCGTCGGTAGATCTCCTCTGTTCTTTTAGGTAGTTGTAGCGGCTCATAATAAATAACACTAAGCTGGCCCCACCAAATAATTAAGCCACTTTTCATTGCCAGTCACCAATCGATTTAAAAAAATCCCTTTCGTTTTTGCTGTTGTTGCAGTTGGTAACAAGCTAAAAAAAAGAAGACATTATTCGGTACAAAAGTTGCCATTTTCGGAGCTCACGGAACCTAGGTTGTCTACAGTTTAGCGAAATGACAAATAGTGGTGGCGCGTACATATGACGTCAAACCGCTATCAACTTGGTTGATTTCTGTTAGGTAAAATAAAAATAAAAACACTTTAAATTTTCAATAGCGATTAAAAATTCAATATCGACACATCTTTTCGATATTGATCGATATAACATCGACTTATCAAGTAAAAAGTTTACTGTTTTGTTTCAAATCTTGGTCAACTGAAAATGACTATGCATTTTAAACTAATTGTTCATCAAATCTTTCATCACAGGCACATTTTTGATGATTCCTACCGCACCTAATTCTATAATTTTCATTAAACGCACCATACTTTTCTCGCATTAATTAGGTTTATTAATGAATTAATTTGCCCGAATTTTGGTAACCCGTATTACATGACTTAGGATATTAGATTTGCACATCGGTTCGGCCTCTCAGCGTGCCGCAGCAGGCCAGCACACCATTACCGTGGTTTATTATTAACCGTAACATTTCATTCCGTGTGGGTCCTTCCCATGTTAACTGCTTATACTGTTGTACGCACAAAAGTCAATGAAGGTTATGCTACGATAAATTGGGAATGAAATCACTCCATAAACTCCACTGATCCATTCCAAATTTGTTTTTTATTGGAAGTACTAGCTGATTTACCCGATTTCTTACGGGTTGACATAAAGCTCTTTTGAAATGTTTATAGTTTAACGCATATTTTCAAACATAATGAATGTTGATGTTGAATTTTAATTCGTTTCCACCATCAAGGTCTAATTTATAATTTGGAGATTTGGCTGTTCTAAAGAGCTTCTTCAATTGTACATCCATGTTGTGTTGCATCTGAATGTGTAAAGATTTGGTCTATCGTATATTCTAAACGTACGTCATGGCGTGGCGTCATGGCGGTATCTAACGTGTACTCATGCATCCCGGGTTCGTGAAAATGTTTCCATCATCAAGGTATTCAATTTCAGCGTACATTACTACGATGAACTGATGAAACAGCTGTCTGCAATTGTTTGGTCCAGTAAAACCTTGATGGACTTAACCAACGCATAACATTCATGCAGCATTTTGAAGTTCAAGGAAAATTGTTGCTTGTGTTTAAAAATAAAAAGACCATGTTTCGGTTTTTTTTTCCTGGTTTCCAATTGAATATGATTGAAGACGTTTCGATGCTTCCTCAGATATGATGATAATAAAGATCCTATCGATGTATGTAAAAATGACTTTGAGTTATTGGGCCGGTAATAAAGTGAATGGAAGAAATTCATTCTCCCTCGCAAAAGATCTAAGAATAATAATTAGTATAATAGCATTGCACCCTTATTCAATTTAAAGCAACGCGCACTGTTCCAACATTTCGGTGAAAAAAGCGAATGTTAATGGAGAAGAAGAGTCTTTCAACGCAAGTCCTATGGCCACTCAAAAACCGAGAAAGTCTATGTTACTGTAAGTCTCTCACTTAAAAGCCGCTTTTTCCGCAAAACATCACTTTCCCCGAGCACTGCCTGGCAAAGAAAAAGCTAGTTTTATGATAAACCCATGAAAGCCCATGAAATCTCACGATGCTCTACTGCCTCAGCAGATCGCGTCCTTTACGCTCCAATCGCGTGATACCATACCTTAATCTTATGATTTACTCACACCTGCAACAAAACTATTTACAGTTCCCTGTTCCAAGCCATTCGCAAATCATTGGAAGGGGATGGGACTGGGAAACAGTCCAATGTATCGGCTTTAGGGTCAAGTATGTCGAGTAGTTTCTGAGAAATATTTTTTTCTCATATTTTTACAAAAAACGTACGTGGGAGGGGTGGGGAGGAAATATTTTTTGGGGAAAAAGACTACAAATAATAATATTTGGTAATATTGTCCTCCTTCGTGCCAAGTTTGGTGCAAATCCTTCGAGTAGTTTCTGAGAATTAATTTTTTTCCGCTATTTTAAAGAGATAGGTGTATGGGAGGGTGGGGAGGAAGTTTGTTTTGGGGAAAATGACTTCAAATTATAATATACGGTAATATCGTCCATGTTTGTGCCAAGTTTGGTACAAATCGATCGGGTAGATTTTGCGTGATGCGAGCACATACATACATGTATGTACAAACATAATTAAATTCATTTTTATTTATAAGAAGATATACCGGCCAGTTTTACCATATTTCTGCGTGAAAGCCACATTAAATAATATTAGAACGATGCTCTCTGAAAACTACGATCTAATCTTTCGTTTAGGTAGTATTTTGTGAAGGTTATTGCAGTAGTTTAGTAAGATGATGTGATAAATGTACCGGGGCAATGGGATAGCCGAGCACCTATGCCGGTAAAAACACGACCCACGGTGGCCTGGGTTCGAACTCAGATCGGACATCCGCAGGTACGAAGAACTGACGGGCCACGTATGTTAAAAAGAAAAAGTCTCTTAAGCGTTTAAAAAAGGGTAAGTTTGATCAAAATGACGACAAGAAGAAGAAGAATAATACTTAAAGAGTTGTCATTGGTACAGGAATGAGTCTTCCTTTTCATTTAAATGTTTGAATTTAGAATATTTGAATTTGTTTGTTATTCGAAATTTTCTGTACAAACATGATTATTATAAACGTACTATATCCATTACAAAAAAATTTAGTTTGAATTTTTCTGTGGAGTTTAAAAATACGATACGTTCTATGTGTGTGACGCTCGAAGGGCTCCACACCACACTAGCATATTCCAAAGTAGAGCGTACAAGGCTGCAATAAAGTACAGTGAGGCACATGGGGTCAGAAAAGTCACAAGTAATTCTACGAATAAGTCCCAGTGATTTCCTAGCCTTGCCAATCATGTTTTCAATATGCTCAGTTAGCATCAATTTTTATCAAGAGTCAAACCAAGATCGCGAATAGAGAACACACGAGCGAGTGGAATGGAGTTCAACGAGTAATTATACAGGAAAGGGACTCGAGAGCGGGAGAAAGAAATAACGGAACATTTATCAGGACAAAGGGTAAGGAAATTATGTGAACACCAAACAGAAAAAGAGTCAAAGAGACATTGAAGGGATAGGCAATCACGAGAGTGCGAAATAGGCTGGAAGATTTTTAGGTCGTCAGCATACAAAAGGTGACAGGACGAGGGAAGAATGAACTGACATAATTGACAAATAAAAGAGGGAGAATGGGACTTCTTTGCGGAACACCAGATGCCTCCGATTGGAAAGGTAAGAATCCAACCTGGAGATCAGACTTCTGGAGCAACCAAGTCAGGCTAGTTTGGCGAGCAAAACAGCGTGAGGCACGCGATCAACAGCATCCTTAAATCTGTGTAGACAGTGTCAACCTGCAGACCGTCCTCAATACAAGTAAGTGCAGACGATACAAACTGCATCTAGTTTGTGGAAGTTGAACGTCCAGGAACAAAACCATGCTGCTGGGAGCTAATCCAAGGTTTAACATTGAACAGAATAGTGGAATGAACTAAGGACCCAAATTTTTTTGAACAAGCACATACACAAGATATGCCACGATAGTTGCGGACCTCTGCGCGGTTACCCTTCTTGAAGACCGGGAAAAGCCAAGCTAACTTCCGGACTGTAGGAAAAACGCCAGTGCTGAGGGATAGGTTAAATAGTCGGCAAATAATAGGGGCTAGGATTTCCTCACACCCAATCAGAGCTGAGGCAGGGATACCATCCGAGCCCGGGGCATAGGACAACTTGGAATTAACAAGGGCACGCTCAACTGCTTCGATGCTGGCACAAATAGAACTGACACTAAACACCGAGAATGTGTTTACCGAGAACCATCCAAAGCCGGTTTTAGCTGGACAAAAGAGTTGATAGGAATGGAAAACACTCCGGAGAAGTGCTCTGCAAACAGGGCACAAACTGCAGGGGAGTGTCGGCAACCGCGGAGCCCAAGGACAACTGTTTAGGCAATGAGTTGCTGTCTCTGCGTGAACTGACAAAACACCAAAACGAACGAAGATGGGAGTGGAATCTGGACTGGAACCTGCTAATGTAGGAGCGATAACGAGTACGATTATGTATCCGAAACGCAGATGCCGCGTATTGAAAAAGCCGTTGGTTAAAAATGCAACGAAGGCGTCGAAAGGCACGAAGACGACGTTCCTTGTCTGCCTTCAGCACCTCAAGAGTACGATCCGATCAAGGGGGGTTGGGAGGAGATCTTAGGACGGGAGTGCAGGAGCGGAGGGAAGACACAACATGGGAATTGGAGAACAATACTGCCTAATCGACTGATGTACCGCAAAACAAAAAAGAACCAGTCGATGTGGGAAAAGATTCTTCCAAGCTTCTGCAAATCGGTTTTACAATAATTTAAAACACTTAACAACGATGGAATAGCGCAGGTACGGGCAGTATGAGAACAAAAGAGGAGTGCTGAATGGATATGTCAAGAACAGGGTGATAAAACGCATCAGTTTAGGCGATGAAAAGTCAATGTTTTATATTTTACGCAGACGTCTGCGTCTTACATAGCGTGTGTGATGTTTTTATGTCCAGTGTATAATTTCAAAGATATATCAAAGCAACCTTTTATCCCTGGTTGATTTACTGCCAGCACAGTCTAATTCGATTGAAGAGATTTGTGGAACAACCAAATGGACGAAGATTAATTAAAATTATTAGTTTAAGAATACAAGTGTTTGTGGTGAGATAGTGACCCATTGCATAAAACATCATTCGACTTTGGCACACTTTGACTGTCTTTGGCGTTCTGCTTTAAACTTGTATCCACGAAACGTAGACTTTAGCATTAAAACACATACGCATGCGTTTACTTGAAACTGTAGCTTCAGCCATACAAAAGAAAGAGCGCATAATTTTTTCTTTAAATTTCCTTGGGCAACGGCGTCGATTACGGCAGTTATTCCTTTTTTATACACATACATTTTTTATTTGTTATATTTTTATATAATTTTTTATTTATTTATTTATTTATTTATTTATTTATTAAAGTTATCTGGCGCAATAGGCCTACATAACAGGAGTTCTTAAAAATAACCTGCACTAAGCTTATTACAATTTATACCCTAACAGTGCTCACTAAGACGTCAGTGCTTGCGTTCCTCAAGCGAGCGCGCATTTCACCCTCCGACGTACAGAAGTCCGCCAGGTTTCCCAAGTCGTTGTAGGCCCTTAAAAGGTAGATGAGGGGATCCTGACCGCCATACATAGTTTCTCGGAAACCGATCCTAAACAATGCTCTGGACCTAAGGTCTCGCATAGGGGCAAACACATCCAACATAGCCAGTAGCTCAGGACAGTCGGTACCACCGCACAACAACTTATGAACAAATAAACATTGAGCCGTGTAACGCCTGTTGGCAAACAAGGGCTAGTACAACCAAATGGTCGGCAAATGAATATCGGCTACTTTTTGTATGATTTTCTTTATTGTAGTAGTATATGAAGAGAATATTATAATATACAAATGTTCATCGTTGTGTTGTTGTTACTCTCATATTTCTTTACATACAACGTACATGATCATCATTATTCTTAAATCATAAATAAAGCCGTACTTCAATGCGGCTACGAATACGAACAGTGGAATTCTGTGACCGAAGTCAACGAAGTTGTATGATCAAAGCACACCAAATCAGTTTTAAATGTGCTGCCAGTAGCGGGAGCTGAGAAACATACTCATACTGCGCTAGCCGGGAGAAAATTACGTGGTAAACGCATTGCAGAAGTCATTTTTCTCACTTGTTTTTTCGTTTTTGCTTTGTTGTACTGTGCACGCAGAGCTGAAATGAAATTCTATTAAGATTATTATTGAAAACATACTTTGCAGCTCAAATGCTGGTACCACATCAACAACGCTCTCCTGTTGCTCGTCTTCCGCCAGCAATAGCGCACCTTGCCGGTATAAAATACCGGACACATTCTTTACATGTTGCGCATTCTACGCAATCTCTGCAAATAGCAGTGTTTACCACTTTGCGATGACAACGATTATTTAAGCTAAAGATTGTATAGAATCTGTAGCGTAAACACTTTGAACCCGTTTTAAATGCCACCGCACTCCTATATAGTGAGAAAGAAAGAGAAAGCACTTGCTTTGTCTAGACTGTGCGGGTGGAAAAAGGACAGTATTACAAAACACAACTATTCAGTAGCAACCTCTAGCGGCATGCATGGGTAGCCACGGCCATTCATCAGTCGATTTTCATTTTGACATAGCCCTGGCCTGGAGTTTCACTGCCAGAGTCGCAGAACCTAGTTGCGGTGCTACTGGTGTGGTGCGCGTAGCACGGGTGGCGATATTGGCACACATCTTGGATGAGAATCAATGAAGAACCGGACAGAAAATTGCTATAGCTTTCATTGGGTAATGCATTGGATTATGTATTGAAAAAAAAAACACGCTTTAAAACATTGAGTTTAACACTGAAACGGAACTGAACGATTAATAATATTTTTGCTTAATTTCCCAATACAAATTTTATACAAACAAAACGAATGTTTGGAAGAAGAAGATGCAAATAATACAAATTTAATAGGAACAAAACGAATGTTTGGTGGAAAAAGAACATGGCAGTTGGGAAATAGACGTAAACCAAATTTACCAATAAATAAAGTTCTTAAATTTTTCTATAAAACTTTAGCAAATGGTTTTTATTAAGAAAGCTTGAAAGAGATTGGGTTAAGTTCCCCTACACCCGGAGTAGCTAAATAAATGTGTCAATTAGTATAAAAATATTGCAAAACCAATTTGCATTGGGTTTTACCATAAACAAAATAAAAAGATCTTTACCAAGTCAGACTACATCCGGAGAAGTTAAACGTTTGTATATTCTTGTATTCTTTTAATCCTTCGAACCTGACGCGACGAGACAGATAGGGATTCTACACCATAAACTCCATGGGTTAATGGCCTTTTGATCACTTCGACCCTACTTGTCATCACGTTTCACGCTAGTTCACCCGTATAGCTGCATTACGCGTTTTCCGGTTTGAATAATTATTGAAAGATACAATTGAATAATATCATACCTCACACTATTTTACTTTTAATTTCTTGCTTGTTTAATTTTTTTTCCATGCTTATCTGTTAAATATCATAGGCACGACTTAAACGCGAACAGTTCAGTAAGTAAACACAAACGTTCGTGGAGGTTTGTTTTATTTTAAAAAGTTTTGCCTTTTATACCAATTTCTAATTCAATTGGCTAATTCTTAGCCAATACTTTGTGTGGCTAATGTGTACAATTCATGCAGTATTTTGTGCCTTTTACAAAAAAAAACTTTTTAAAACATCGTTTTTAACGGTGTAGGAATGTAATCGGTGTAATCGGTGTAGGAATATCTTTCTTATGTCGTTCGTTTATTTCCGTTATTGAATTTAGTTTAAAATCAAAAATGGACTGAAGGTCGAAGAATATGACAGGCATAACTTATGTTGCTGAAATTTGAAATTTCTTGATCGAACCCGCGCAGTATGTCAGTATGTAAATGTCTTGAACATTTTATGTAGCTTTAGCGAATGTAATGCTTTTTTCTAATACATAAATTCACTTTATCCTATAGAAGAAATTTAGGCGAAAAATGAAGTAACACCAGGTTACTAGGGCAAGTGAAATAGCAAAATTTCTTGGTTTTTTATTCGTTTCACACATTTTAGGAAGTTCAGCATCGCTTCGGAAGAAACGCATGGTCCAATTCTCCAATTGATCCGATCTGCACAATGTTGTATACGTATTTGACGTAAAAATCTATTTTACCTCAATTGGTAAACCATTCTTGGCGTTGGAAATTGTTATCTTGGTTAACAAATTCGTAAAGTTGCTTAGCATCTTTATTACCCCGCTTTTTTCCCCAACTTTCTAACCGTTTAATGAAAAATTCTTTCATAAATGACAATGTAAACACAAATAAGTGAATAAGTTGACACTCGAGGCATATAATGATGCCCACAGAAATCAATATAAAAGAACAAACTTTCGAAAATATTCTAAAATTATACGATTGTTAGTTTATTTCGTCCTATGTATGAGATATAGGAATTTCTCTTAGATACAGACCTTCGAGCTATAAATTGGTTCATGCGGTAGATGAGAGCTGAACGGTACATACTTTTATAAAGTTTTCATAAATTAAACCATCTGCACCGGTAAACATCGGTGAAAAGAGCCTTTTCAAACGAAAAAGCAATGTTGAGCATCATTCAGCAGCGATGCGTAAAAATATTAACCGTGATTTGAAGTTGACTGCACTAATTCGCAACCAGTCAAAAGCGCGATCAGGCCGCTAACCTACCTGTTTTCAATTTGGACATCAAACGTGACAAACTTTTAAACTTAAGATCGTGGAACGTAATGGCTTTCCACGCCGTTTGCCCAGAGCCTCTTTGTTGACAGAAACGTCGGGGAGGTTTTCTTCTACTGTTGACAGTTTAATATTTTATTTGCTCATTTTTTCTTATAAGGTAACTCCCGATTGGACAGCCCAATATTTTTGCGATTTCTATAAGCCGAATTAAGAAGTTTCTTGCCTTGATGCCGATTTACTACCTGACTGCGTCTTGTGATTCAATGGGCCTTGACGTAATTCGCGGATTATTGAAATCTTGTGTAGGCTGAGGCAAGGATGGTAATACACCCACAGACATCATCAGCATTTTCTAAAAATAAGTCGCAATGTTATGAAACTCTGAACCGGTATTACTGATACTGCTCGGGTAACGAATGTCGTTGAACAGAATAAATTTGTAGAAACTCAATTGTTTTATTTGTTTCCTCTGAACAATGTGTTTTAATAACCTGCAAATATTAGAATGCTCCAAAAAAGTTATTTTTTGATTGTACCATTTCACACGCTGCGAGTCATCGTACATACAAGCTTGCTCTCAAGCTGATATCCACGTTATAAATGGAACAGATTGCGATGAAGCGTGTGATAAAATTATGATCCGCTATTAATCAAAGTCATGCAGCAGTCTAGTGTGCACCACAGCAGTGAACAATACTATTGGTTGCATCCGAGTTGGTAGAGATTTCTTAACGTTCTTATTCCTCTTCCTCTTCCTCTTCCTCTTCCTCGTCCTCTTCCTCTTCCTCTTCCTCTTCCTCTTCCTCTTCCTCTTCCTCTTCCTCTTCCTCTTCCTCTTCCTCTTCCTCTTCCTCTTCCTCTTCCTCTTCCTCTTCCTCTTCCTCTTCCTCTTCCTCTTCCTCTTCCTCTTCCTCTTCCTCTTCCTCTTCCTCTTCCTCTTCCTCTTCCTCTTCCTCTTCCTCTTCCTCTTCCTCTTCCTCTTCCTCTTCCTCTTCCTCTTCCTCTTCCTCTTCCTCTTCCTCTTCCTCTTCCTCTTCCTCTTCCTCTTCCTCTTCCTCTTCCTCTTCCTCTTCCTCTTCCTCTTCCTCTTCCTCTTCCTCTTCCTCTTCCTCTTCCTCTTCCTCTTCCTCTTCCTCTTCTTCTTCGACGAGGATTTACCCCTGTACGGCTTTTGAATCCAGCTTCCTGGGCCGTCTCAAGCTAACCTTATACATGACTATACATGTCCAGCCATATTCCATACAAAAAGTTGACTGCACGTGAGATGAAATTTTGAGCGACGGAGCAGTGACTCCAGCCTAAATCACTGTCATTGTAAAACAGGAATTGCACTGGGGAGTCTTTGCAAAAAAAAGGGTTGGTTTGCTGGTTATCTCAGCAAATAAATTAAACGTGAACGATAGACATGAAAGATGTGATCGAAGAAATCGAGAGACTACAAATGCATCACACCAGAAAAAAAGAAGAGCGAGAAAATCAACTTTACATGGGCTAGCGAAAAAAGCTCTGCTGTTGCGAAGAACGGAGTGATTGATATAATTTGTCTATCCCTCCAAAAAATTAAAGCATACTACATCAGTCACGTCAAAATTTCAGTTGCTAGATAAACAGGTAAAAAACGGAAATGTGGGAAATCCAAAGTTAATGTGCCAAAGTTTTGGAAAAGCAGTCCACAGTTATGTGTAAGCCAACCCAAAACAGCCTACAGATGGTCATCTATTTTCTTATTTTGCAAATATTTAAAAAGAAAAGGATCTACCAAATCGGCTAGCTAGTACGCATTTATAATTTTCAAGTTCAAGGGATAAGCATAAGACAGATTTATGTAAATGTTTTCTTATGTGTAAGCACGTACAGACAGTGTATTTAATAATTATAGAAAGATTTTTCGTCTTATATTAAGCTGATGCTTGGAGCTGATGCTAATTTAGTGAATTAAGGAACCTGGCTTCAAATTATCTTTAACCTGCATTATTTAAAACAAGGAGCATATCTAGATGTCCTAGATTTTAAATAAGATATTTTGGTGAAATCAACAATTCAGATTTATAGTTTAACTTCACATTGAGGGCTTTAGTATGAAAATCGATCGTAAATATGCTTAAAAAATCGCTGGATTAACCAGAAACCTTCATCTTACTCTGCTCCAGCAGAAAATTATACAATTTGTATGCAGTATAAGTTTTTCTTGTGCTCTTCCACCCGTGGCATTTCGATCGATAAGCCATTAGTTAGCATAGGAAATATCAACAGCATCTTTATTTGAATTTCTTCTCAATGGACGATGGAAATTACTTTGTTTACGCAGCGGGGCGTAAAACAGGAGGCTTTGGTGACGGTCAAGTGCCATTGGGGCTTACATTTTTTCATGAATGTTTCTAACGTATTTCCACGGTTGGTCTGGCTTACATTTGGTGTTGATACTTTTAAACTTGGGACAAGAAAAACGTGATTTTGCCTGTTGAATTGTGCATTTTCTAATATACGGCGATGCATAATAAATGAGCACACGTGTAATTTAGAGTAACAAATGTAACAAATTTGTCTTGAAAAAATTAAATCGACAATTGGAAGCTATTTGTATAAGTAATGTTTGCCATTTTTCACGACATGACCCAGCTGGTTTAGGTTTTTTTGAGCGTAAAAGCGCTTCGAAGTTTCATACGATCATGATACTGATTTATCTTGTATGAAAAATTATACAAATGGGTCTACCCGTAGCAGACGCTCATTTCAATCCACGGGACATGGTATAGCCTATGCGAACAACATGTTTTACATTTAAGAAACCTATAATAACTTATCGAAAAAGGGTCCTTTGAGCATACGTTTTACGAGATGGTTAATTATATATCTATCAGCATTTTTTAAATGAAATATTGACAAATACCGGAATAACGATAAAGGGTAAGGGAAACAAAGCTTAATCGCTAGGGTAATATTGAAAAATTTCACTCAATCTCCCAAAAAGAATGTTCGCTCTCTAACCCAATAATCTTACGCGATACACGATGGACCGAAATAGTTCAAGATTGCACAAAAATTAGTTCAAAAAATTTTATGGTGTGCTGATATTTTGGCAAGAACTGTAACGAGCGTCCATGGTTGTTTTGTTTGTGTTAGTAAAAGTGATTTTCAAATGTCAAATTTAGACGATTCTATTAAAAAACATTAATCAAACAAATTGTCAACAAAATCTGCAGTGCTTAAAATTAATATGTGGAAAGTTTCAGAAGCAACGGTGCAGTATTTGTCCAGTTTTTAGTGTACACAAAACTCCACACAAAAAAAAATGTAATCTTATAAATAAAAATGAATGTAATTATGTGTGTATATAAGTATGTGCTCGCATCACGCAAAATCTACCGGATCGATTTGTACCAAACTTGGCAAAAACATGGACGATATTACCGGATTATTTTATTTGGAGTCGTTTTCCCCAAAACATACTTTGTCCCCACTTCTCCCATACACCTATCTCTTTAAAATAGAGGAAAAAAAATTATTTCTCAGAAACTACTCGATGGATTTGCACCAAACTTGGCACAAAGATGGATGATATTACCGTATATTATAATTTGAAGTCATTTTGCCCCAAAACAAACTTCCTCCCCACCCCTCCCATACACCTATCTCTTAAAAATAGCGGAAAAAAAAATTCTCAGAAACTACTCGATGGATTTGCACCAAACTTTGCACGAAGGTGGACAATATTACCAAATATTATTATTTGTAGTCTTTTTCCCCAAAAAATATTTCCTCTCACCCCTCCCATGTACGTTTTTGTAAAAAATATGAGAAAAAAATATTTCTCAGAAACTACTCGACATACTTGACCCTAAAGCCGATACATTGGACTGTTTCAGTCCCATCCCCTTTCAATGATTTGCAAATGGCTTGGAACAGGGAGTGAGTAAATCAAAAGATTAAGGTATGGTTTCACGCGATTGGAGCGTAAAGGACGCGATCTGCTGAGGCAGTAGAGCATCGTGAGATTTCATGGGTTTTCATGGGGTGTTTTCATGTTTTGCGGAAAAAGTGGCTTTTAAGTGAGAGACTTACAGTAAAAGAGACTTTCTCGGTTTTTGAGTGGCCATAGGACTTGCGTTGAAAGACTCTTCTACTCTATTAACATTCGCTCTTTTGCCGAAATGTTGGAACAATGCGCGTTGCTTTAAATTGAATAAGGGTGCAATGCTATTATACTAATTATTATTCTTAGATCTTTTGCGAGGGAGAATGAATTTCTTCCATTCACTTTATTACCGGCCCAATAACACAAAGTCATTTTTACATACATCGATAGGATCTGTATTATCATCGTGTGAGGAAGCATCGAAACGTCTTCAATCATATTCAATTGAATCACTTTCAATTGGAAACCAGGAAACACAAACCGAAACATGGTCTTTTTATTTTTAAACACAAGCAACAATTTTCCTTGAACTTCAAAATGCTGCATGAATGTTATGCGTTGGTAAAGTCCATCAAGGTTTTACTGGATCAAACAATTGCAGACAGCTGTTTCGTCAGTTCATGGTAGTAATGTACGCTGAAATTGAATACCTTGATGATGGAAACATTTTTACGAACCCGGGATGTATGAGTACACGTTAGATACCGCCATGACGCCACGCCACGACGTACGTTTAGAATATACGATAGACCAAATCTTTACACATTCAGATGCAAAACAACATGGATGTACAATTGAAGAAGCTCTTTAGAACAGCCAAACTCCAAATTATAAATTAGACCTTGATGGTGGAAACGAATTAAAATTCTACATCAACATTCATTATGTTTGAAAATATGCGTTAAACTAAAAACATTTCAAAAGAGCTTTATGTCAACCCGTAAGAAATCGGGTAAATTAGCAAGTAGATAATAAAATTGTAATAGATAATTCATTACGAGATTCTCGTTCTCTTTGTAACACACTTCTTACAAAGGAATCATATTATCTGGTCAATATTCGTCTCCTCAATAATTCATAACATAAAATATAGCCATTATTATGTAACTATAGTAACACGTCGTATTTTCAAAGTGTGTTGATTCATATTTTCACTTGGTACAAGTTAATACGTCAAGCATAAACAAGTTGCAATTACTCATTCTGCATTGAGCGAAATTTGGGTGCAGTAAAAATTAATGACATGTAATAAAGTGGTACCAGGTGCAGTTTTTCCACAAACACGCGGAATGGACACATAGCAACCAAATCCGAAACACCGCATTTCAGTTTGGAAAGCAATATACTTAATATTTGGTGAACTAAAACAAAGTCTCTCAAAGAACAATATCCTAGATAAACATTATTTTTTGTTTTCTTTTCATCATGGTTTAGTACCACGGGAATGGCGCTGTTGAGTTGCCAGGTTAACCATTCCCTTCTGCCTGCGACTGCGACGATGGAGAACAGTTAAAATTGCAAGCTCTACTAGCAACAGACTCGCCACGCACGCACGATCTACCGCGCAACGATCCAGCGAATATGGCACGATACGTTCGCTGCCATGGCCGGGAAAGCGGTTAAACAAAATCCTTCGGTTAAACGAAACCCGAGCGAAGGAAGCGAGTGGAAAAAATAAAATAAAACTCTTGTGGTGGTGCTCTTAAGCAGGATTTCTTGTTGTTTTTGGATTGCTATGAAACTCAAAGTGAAGCGACCGCCCAACCTCAAGCAAGAGACATAGGGGCGTGATTTTGCTGATGTTTGATGCGTCTGCAGACCATGGTTGGGTCCGTGATGCGGTCCGGTGTTTACTGATAACTTTTCTTCACACCATTTTTCACAAATCTTTCATCAGCCCGGAACGCAGTCGAGAAGAAAAGACCTTCGTGGAGCGAAAACCCCTTCTTTTCGCACAACTTGCCCTCACGGTGTGGGCGAACCAGGTGTAGGGTAAACAAACATCGGAATGTTGAGCACCGTGCCGGGTGATTGAAGGTGAAAATATTAGCCGAGGATTTGGCACATTACAGTAAGCCACGGCGAGTCGAAAGTAGGCTGAGCTTTCCGTCTCTACCGGCGCATTCAAACGTAGTAAATATCAATTTCTCGGTCAGGGGAAATCGATGGCGGAAACAACAGCTCCGAAGAAGAGCTCCAAAACGTGCATTACCCAACAGGGCCAGCCTGCTTTCGATTCACCAGACTTTTTATAAGTGAACAATTACCTCACTCAGCTTTCTGCGCGCTTTGGTGAAAGTAAAATGGCGGGGAATCCCTTGTCTGTTTAGCTAGGACATTGTACGAACCCCTGTAGGCACCCGCAGCCGGATGGAGAATTCGAGCAGCGACATTGAACTGGCGAATGTTGCTCGGGTGACTGAGTAATATTTCATTTACCTCATCATAATATTTATGAGCTTAGGGAATACAAACCCTGTTCCGGCAGTAGCAGAAACATGAGCCCTTGCAAGTATAGGAAAATGTGAACTAGGGTAGGACATGTTGAAAATCAAGACGCTTTCTCTGTTGCGATGACGGTACGTTGCAAATCCAATCACAGCTGCATTTCGTTTTCAAATCTCTATCGGGATAGAAATACATTTCTTCCCCGGACTGTTTTCGGCCTGCAAATAGCTTTGTTTTTATAAGTCCTATAAGCCTTGCAACTGGCATTTTCGACATTATTTTCCTACTGAACACTCCTAAAAACATAACGCAATACACGGAGCTGCATTTAAAGTAGAAAAAGTTTGTTGGTATTATGCAAGTTTTACATTTCTATTGACACATTTTGCGCCAATTGCGGATAAAAACATTTCAAGAATTTTAACATTATTAAAAACTCTGGCATTTGTAAATAATCGTACTGTGTCCTTTAAAAAAACATAAACACAATGCATAACAATATTCCACTCCATGCAAAATGCATTACGTATCCGCTGTGCTGAGTTTAATCCGTGACTCTGAGTTTAAACAGATCGCTCGTGTGTGTGTATGTGAGACAGTTTTCGCATAGTACGAATCACGGCTGAAAAATAGCGCCGCCGAATGGCAACCGTGGATTGGAAATGGGAATCAGGCCAGCACTTCAGCGGTAACGCTCGGAAATGGAACGCTCGAAAATGGAGTAACGCAATCTATTATGGCCTTTTGCAATAAAGATCAACGGCTTCTTATGAAGCAATGTCGTGCGATCCACAGAACCGACAATATAATCGTTTGATGTGTGATAACGTTCGTTAGAAAATAATAGGAATAAAACTAGCAATATAATGTAAGAAAAAAAAGAACTACCATTTCAAACCCAGACTGATAGTGTTGTTTAGACCGATTCTTTGCCAAGGTTGCTTTATTTCAGAATCATGAGGATGCGGTTTGTTTGGATGCGGTTTGCGGTCGCAGCGCCAATGCAACCTTGATATTCAATGGAATGGGCGAACGCGGGAAATTCATTCACAAACAAATTAACTGATCGTTTTTTATTCTTGTTGTTTCCACACCAAAATGGAAAATTTCTTATTTATTTGTTTACGCAGACAAATAACTACGCTCGAAAATAAATAACTACGTCGCTCAGTGATTGGCGAATCTGGTGATTTCTGCAAAGTTGTTCAATAAACATTAAGGAGTAGATTGTATTTTGAGTGCATTCCAAAAGCAGTACGCGAATGGTTAATTTCTGTTACACATCTAGAAACTTATTTGCATCGAGTGATTGTCTTTTCGCGGAAATAAAAATAAAATGTTCCGAAATGATTGCGATGCAAATAATGAAAATAACATTCCGATTCGTCACTTATTTTTATTGCATGTTTGCTTTGCATAGGAATTCCTGGTAACATGGCATTGGAATTAAGCACGACGTAAATGATCATGGATGAATCTGAACTGTTAATTTTGCCTCTTTTGCTTAAAACAAGGATGATATAAAGGTTTATTGACTACACTGCAAGTGCTAACAGGGCAATAAAAGTGTAGCAATTCGAACAGGTTCATAATCTTTCTCAATACTTTCGATCATTTTTGTGTGAAACCGGTGGCTTGACTTGAGATGTTCAAGAATTCATGATTATTTGCTGCAATGAAGTGTCAATGGCTTCAAGACTATAAGCAAACAATATTAGTACCACCTGTTTTAAACTTCCTAATCTTTGTGCTTTCATAGACAATTTTCATTGAATGCCTAACGCTAATAAACGCTTCAAATTATATTCAAGCATCATCAGGAAAGAAAGATGATAATACAACGCCTAAAAAAAACGGTAACCAAAAAAAAACACGCTTCACTCAGTCTTAGGAGAAGTTGTTTCCATGGTGTTTGTGAAATATTGGGCAAACTATATCATAGTTTTCTGTCCATACCATTGTAAATGTTGGAAAAACATTTCACACTTTTTCAGAAGAGAAAAAAAAAACCAATAAAAATGAAAAATTGGAACTTGGAAAAAAACGCTTCGTAAATGCAAATAGGAATTTAAACTCACTTTACAAGCTGCCACTTCTTCGAAACGAGATTCAGGCGCAAAATTCACCACATTTTGATGATGCGTGAGGGAAACACGCCCGATGAGCTGGGTGACAGTGACCATGTATGGTTGAAAAAAAAAAACACTAGGCAAACATGCCTCTACCGGGCTGACATCTTTGTCCCCGAGTTAGCGCCCCTTGCCGACGGGTCCAGGGGCGAATCTATGATCATTAATCATTTAGCCGTTTTATCTAGTGAAAATGCCTTCGCTGCCGAAACGCATCAGCGAGCATCGGTGGCACGCAACACATCCCGACTAGCCAGCGGCGGCGTCGGATTTGTAAGACATAATGTCAACGATTTTACGAGAAAATCTCGGCACAACATTTTCCACCTACAACCGACGGGAAGTGTGGTTTTTGAGTCTTGTTTTTCTCTTTTTCTGTGCTGCCTGTTTCCGCCCGCAGGACAATGCCACACGCGAAGCTTCGATATACTGCAGAACATCGCATCGCCAGTCTGACGCGGTTGGAAAATATCATAGCAAGTTTAATAAATATTTATTATTTTCAGCTAGGATACGGTCCGCCAGATAAGCAGGTCCTCTGTGGTGGCAAAGGCAGGAGATTGGTATGGCGGCTGCTTCAATTTGAAACGGAAGAAAAAGGAAGCGGTCGGACACGCGCACATGAGGGTGATTGAAGGTGAAATTTCTTTTTTGTTTTGTTCTTTGAATAATTCTTTTTTGCAAGGAAATTGCATCATTCTCAAACCCACGTTGTAAGTTTTTGCCACGGCTAGTTTTGGTGGTAAGTCATGTGTCGTCGTGCCCAGGGGAATCGGGTTGGCGCCATGGTCCCGGTTAATATCCCAATAATTTATTAATGTTATTGATATTTTTACGATGCATGCTTCAGTTTCTGGGAATGCGTTGCAATTCCCCGAGCCTTCTACGCAGGCCCTCGGTTTCCTCCTCTTACTGCCCGGACGACTGCAGTGGCGTGCCAGTCGGGAAGGACACGTAACGCAACGCGTGATAATGGGTGGCATCATTAAAGAAGCATATTTTACGGGCGCTTAATTTAATTTACTTCCCATCCTAACGCCGGGGGTTCACTCCGTTTGACGGCTGGCACAAAGCGGTTGGTTGTCTGGGTTGGGTCGAGCTCAACCATGCTCGCAACGGCCAAACATCCGCACGGGTCCGGTACGACGTCGGGTGACAAGTTGTAAATGTTTCGTTCCGGGACAGCGGATCGCCTGACGTTCGGTAACAAGTGACGATGGGAACCTGGGTGAGAAGTGATGAATTGCAATTGTCGCGTGACGTATTCTTCACAGCTGGAAAACGGCGAGCTGCTGCAATGGCCTTTCGATGAGTGCACCCGATTGGCAAATGCTATTGACCGGCGGATGAAAGTGATGGTGAGTTTAATTAACGGAATTGTTTTCCAAGCATCCGCCGTCCATGATAATTGGCGAAGGTTGGAAGCAGCTGTGCCTCCATGGCCGAGGTATGCCGAGCATCAGCACAAGTCAATACGCTCTTCTGCTGTATAAATTCTACCTCCATTAACTATAGATTTGTTTTCGAAATGATTCTTTGTAATTAAATATTGCACATTCCCTTTCCTACCTACGAAGGCAAACACTTTGGATGGGAAAAATAAAGCTTTTGCAATAATTGGGTGCTACTACCGAATAACCGAATACGAAGAGTTATTTATTCAGCTATCTGGGAAGAAAGTGAATGATTTATTTATTTTATTTCTTGCTTATTATATTCAAACGATGATGATCTTCATCATAACAAAACCGTTGGAAGCGCAATTGTGATAATAGGGATTCGGTTTTTTTTTCTAGTTCTAGAACCCAACCTTGTTAATGCACGGTTTCGACGCTAAAAAATTGATCACCAATGCGCCCGGTCGCACCGTTCCGGGGATATGAACGGGTAATAGATGTTGAACGAATGCAAGTCCCTTCGGAAAACCCCAGCTGAGCTCCGAAGCAATAACCAGTGTCGATGATGGCGTCATTGCGATGTGCAGGACCGTTAAGTGACTTTTTCCGTGAAACGTGCTGCGGATTGTAAAAAAAAGAGACAAAAACCACAAACGGCGGGAGCTACAAACGATTGCGAGGTCCAGCGTCCGTCCATCGCGGGAGTCACTGTACAGTGTACAATCGAAAAACTAGGAAAAAATGGAAAAATAAGAGACGGTTGGCCCAAAGAAAGCTTTTCACAAGCCTCGGCCCAGCGAGTGCTTTCAAGTGCTGCAGTTGGAACGTGACGACCGAGATATATGCTAGGAAACCGGTGCATTTGCATTCTGATCAATGATAGTCTCGTGAGCTGAGATTTAGTTTCGAGCGTTTGCCGAGTTTTCGCGGCGGTCTTAAATAGTTTCTCGACTGGAGGGATTGCGTAAGAGCGAGGTTATACGTTTACGAAACCGCAGGCTACGTGTTGAGATCCGATTGTACACTTATCGGAGCCATTTGTCACCAAGGGCACATATGCTTTTAGAGCGGAGAAGAATGTTTGGTTTGCTTCAAAGAATGCCGATGAGAAATGTAGGATGAAATGTTGTGTTTTGTATAAATAGTAGTTTGTGGATTAATTAGTAGCTTCTTAACGCAAATACCAGACTTATTGCAAAAAGTAGCGTGAACTTTCAAAAGCGATATGATTTTTAGCGATTATGATTTTTCAATTGTATGGACATACATCGATTCCTAAAAGAATAATGATATATCATTTTGAATCATCCAGTACAAGATTTTTGGAAGCCACAATAGCACGCGTCAAGAATACCCTCCTTTTTGTGATTAAATTTGTTGACTGGGTTGAAATGCGAACCCTTAATTTTAATTATTTAATTGATTGATTTTTTTTCTTTCGATTTTTGCTTTTGGTGACAATAAGCTTTCCAGTTTTGCTCAAAGAGTTTCAAGCTGGCACTGATGAGCACGCCCATAGTTTAAACGCAATGCACTGATCAATTGATTGAAGTTCTCTTTAAACATTGTTCTCAATAGCGAGTCAAACTCGATCTTTTTTGCTTTGCAGCCCTATATCTCTCGATATCAACTTTTGTCTCTAGCCGAAAACAGTAGAATTAAAAAAGTAATGACGATGAAACAATTAAACAATGAAAAGACAAATGTTGATGATCACGAGACAAATGTTGGTGATCACGAGACAACAGTTGGTGCGTTAGAGACACAAGTTGTTGACACTTGCTCTGTAGAGCAAAACACCAGGCGTCTCCATTAAGCTTAATCGGTGTGTTATTAATTTTTTCTCAATATTAATTTCAATTGATAATATAAACAAATTTTGGATTAATTAGCTTCAAGGCATAGACCTTTGACTTTAAAACTAATTATTTTAACCATCTGTTTCCCACCCTTCACCAAGCGGTCGACGCTGCTAACGATGCAACCAACCGCAGCGGTCCCCTTAAGTGGATTAAGTGATTTGCTGCGATGACATGATTCATTTGTGTTTATTTTTATGGAGAGCTAAGGTCGAAATTGTTAGCACCGAGCGAACAGGTTAAAAGCTTCTGGTGACGGACCATCCGGGTGAGCCTGTTGCATTTATCGACTTGTTCCCAGTTCTGCTCTGGCCACCGTTTGTTTATTTAAAGAGGTTGGTTGCATGCCAGAGGTACGAACTCACCTGGAAGTAGATCACCACCTTACACATGGCCTTTCCCATGAACCATGTTTCGGTCACATCCCAGACGACGGTGGGCGGCAGGCAGAAGAGAATGACGAAGAAATCGGCGATGGCCAGGTTGACGATGAAAATGTTCGTCACGGTGCGCATCGTATGGTTGGTGTAGACCGCTATGCACACCAGAGCATTGCCGACCTGCCGGAGAATGGAGAAAAGAAACACAAGGAAAAATGTTGAAAAAAAACTACAAGGCCACACCACAGTCGAAGCGCAACCAGCATCTTATGGCGATGCAGCGCCACTCTCGGCAAGCGATATTCCCCTCGGAGGGAATGGATATACATTTTTCGAACCGTATGATGAATTAGTCTTGCCTCTTACAAAACGTTCGGTTCGGGAGGACTGCCAGGTAGAAACCCCCTGAAAAACGAGTACAACGTGGTTCCTCGAGTGTTGAAAACAACAACCATTTTACCGCTGCGAAAATGTGCGATGACCGGAATGTGCAGTTCCAAAATATTAGCAGCAGAATGGATAAAAAAAATTTGCAGCTCATTGAATCGACAAACATCAGCCACCTTCATCACCGATAATCAAATTCGCATGTTCAATTTGGTGTCTTTTTTATTTTTGGAAGTTATCGGCGTCCAGGATCGTGGAACGCCGATTCTTTTTTTTTCGTTGTCGAAACTCTGCATGCCCGAGAGAGAGAGGAAAAATTGCAGACAAACAATTTAATCAATTCCCTCGACAAATCCGACAAATTCGTAAGATGAACACGAACAACAACAGAGCATACAAATAGCATCATGCAAACATTGGAAGAAAAACAAGTTTGATGAGATCGCATTCGTATTTAGCATGTGTCTTATTATAGCTAAGTCGGAAGTTCCATGACGGCCGTGATTAACGCCGAATCATGACATAACAAACATAGCAAACGGACACCGACGACGAGTTGCAGCTGCCCCAACGCTGTCTGTTTTCGACGTTCCGTGTCAGCGGCCTCGTGTTGACGATGATCTTAATGTGAATGCTAAGAGCTTTAGGAGGCTGCGGAGCACTGCGAGGCTACCGGGTGTGGTGGGTCCGCATCGTATCGCAGGCAACCGCCGTTGTTGATGGAAAGATTTACAATTCGTTATCGGCAGAAGCGAGAAGCGAAAGTGACAACAAATATGTAGCGAAATGCGTTCCTCGAGCAGCCGACTCTGGGCAAAGGCTGTCGATGCGGTCATGGTCAGCGTGAAGAGCAAGAAGAAGTTGGATTGACTAGTAGCATAAATAAAGCGACGCTTGTGATGAAAGCTGGTAATGAACCAATCGACGGGGCTTTATTTAGCACCGCAGGTCTTCCCACCCGATTGAACGCCGCTGTTTCTAAAATGCCTTCCTTTCGAGGGGGCAGCTGTTACGAAAGCTGTCGTCAATTTGACCCACACAAGCCACATTTGAGGGACTCTCAGGGCTCGTGCATGATGCTGAACTTCTTACCATCGGAGACAGATTGTGCTTTTTCCTGCTTGCGCCCGGTGGTATGTAAATGAAGTTAAACGAGTACATGCAACATGCTAATTTTGTGCGTAATTTATGCCCACAAAAGCTACCTCTGCGCCTTCCCTTCCCGTATCTTCCGTCCGTTCAACGCCGTGAATGCCATTTTCGACAACTGTGCGCAGAAACGGCTTCTACGTTGCTGAACGCTAATGACAAGTAGTCTGCTCCCGACTTCAGCAACCGGACAAGAAGATGCCATGGAAGTAGGGTAAACGTGTGTTAAACTAGCTTCTAAGGACTGCCGCACGTGAGTGAGTCTTTACAGTACATGGCTACATGGCAACACCGTACCGCTACAAAGGTTCAAGCTGTCACAAAATGTAATTATAATTTAAGCTTGTTATAATATTTGCGCGTGGTGCCGCTTCAGGAATCTTCCCTTGGGATGCTAAGTGTGAGTCCAAAAGAGTTTGAGGGACGGGATAGGGACCAAGATTGTCGAGACGTTATTCAGTGACATAATTTAATTGCCTGACACGTAGTCACGTAAGCAGAGTCACCAGCTTACTTTTGATTGAGGAATACGTTTTTTGATATTGGATTATTTACCCTTTTTCTATTGCTGGCTTAAACCACGTTAACATTCGGGCAACTAGACCTGTGCAACTAGTGGTTATGAACAAGGATCTTGTGACTTGAGTGGCACTTGATCGGTAATATGAAAGATTCTATTGCTTTTGCAACCTGGGTTGCACATGTTTAGTTGGACGAATGTGAACACAGCTAAGGCATGAGGGGTGTTTTACAACATTTAATCTATGTAAAGTTTATGTGTTTGAAATGTATTGATTCCTCTTGCCAATTAAAGCAGTGTATTATTTTATACATTATTTTATCAATACTTTTAAACAAATTTGATTTAATCTTAAAACACGATTTCATTAATTCTTTTATAGTTTGAGATCAATGTTATCATTGGATATGTTTTTACGACCAATAAACCTATAAGAAAAAAGAGCATTGACTTTTAACAAATACCAGGCATTATTTTGGGCAAGCAAATGAAGGGTTTCTTTTTCTTCTTGTAATGTAACGACGCGGTACTATTTTGAGGTCATCTTACTTATGCACGGACCACCGATACTAAAAAATGAAACGTCCGATAGAAGATTGTTTAGACTGTTTGGATTACAGGAAATCCATTTAAGTCGAGTTTGACCGTGTTTATGCTTGACTCACAAAAAACGTCCTCCCAAAAGTAATGGTACGGATACTGGGGATTCTCCTGTTTCGCTGGTGACAGTAGACCTTTGTTGTTTCATCTATACCAATACTGACCACCCCATCCGTGTTTATTGGAGTCGCTTTTCCGTCATCCGGAGGCCGGAGGCCGTGCTGGCGGAATGGCCGTCCGTGTGCCGGAGCAAGATGAAAGGCATTCGCACGCTGTACCCACAAGCACGCACACACTGGCATATACAGCGCATATGAACGCACAGAAGAACGGCAGCGCAGGCTTACGTCAAATTGGAGCTCTGTAAACACGAGATACTTGAGCGATAGTCGCATTAACTGACTGATGCGAATCGGGATATCGCCCGCAAGTCGGCTCGTGGAGACGCATGCCGAACATAAAAAAAATAAAATCGTTTGGTCAAATGTGCTCAGATGATGTCACATGATTGATACTTTGGGTCAAGCAGGGGTTTTATTGGAAAACTAGCGATAACGCAACTACCTACACGTGGTGGGTCACGAATTTGCCACACAGTTTAGGTGGATTTGTTCGTGAAGAAAAACAAATTCCATTTTACTGCCGCCCCCATTTGTAGTGACGCCGTTAAAACGACACCCAATCATTATTCTCATATTGCTTACGTGCACCTTTCTTGCTTTTCGATGTATGAAAAAGGGTGACTTTAGCTATCATCATAGACGTGCAGTATGCGAAATCGGTCAACAATTTGACCAGAGAGTCTAGTAGTGGAGTCATGTTGCGCCCATCGATACAGGCGCAAGTTAAACTTCTTTCGCAGAAAAAACGCCTAAAAAGGCTCTCCGAACCATCCACTTTTAATTTTGATCGACGGTTCTACTTTTGAAAGACAAACGTTAGAGGAAAGTGAAACCAAAATTATGCTATGACAGCAATTCAGTGAACATTTTAATATTTCCTTGACCTCCACAGTTTAAAACCAGCTAAAAACATTTCTGTCAATGGTCTGGACGAAAACTTAAATAACATTAAATATTCCAATTTTCCTTAAAACTTAGTAATGTATTATAGTATTTATATATAGTATTTTTCATTAAAACGTGATATGTAAATCATACACGAAAATGCAGCGTTACTAAGATTGTGAATCTTGCGTACAAATCCCCAAATTGCCTCTAAACATTAGCCAGATGCCATTTTAAGGATAGTACTTCTCAAAAATGTTGTACATTTGTCAGTGGTCACTGTAAAATTACTGTAGTGGCCGATGTAATCTTCTTCTTATAAATAAAAATGAATGTAATTATGTTTGTATGTATCACGCAAAATCTACCGGATCGATTTGTACCAAACTTGGCACAAAGCTGGACGATATTACCGGATTATGTTATTTGGAGTCGTTTTCCCCAAAACATACGTCCTCCCCACCCCTCCCTATCTCTTAAAAATAGCGGAAAAAAATTAATTCTCTTAAACTACTCGATGGATTTGCATCAAACTTGGCACGAAGGTGGACAATATTACCAAATATTATAATTTGAAGTCATTTTCCCCAAAACAAACTTCCTCCCCACCCCTCCCATGCACCTATCTCTTAAAAATAGCGGAAAAAAATTAATTCTCAGAAACTACTCGAAGGATTTGCACCAAACTTGGCACGAAGGAGGACAATATTACCAAATATCATTATTTGTAGTCTTTTTCCCCAAAAAATATTTCCTCCCACCCCTGCCATGTAAGTTTTTGTTAAAAATCTTCTTATAAATAAAATCTTCTTATAAATAAAAATGAATGTAATATGTTTGTATGTATATATATATGTATGTGCTCGCATCACGCAAAATCTACCGGATCGATTTGTACCAAACTTGGCATAAAGCTGGACGATATTACCGGATTATGTTATTTGGAGTCGTTTTCCCCAAAACATACGTCCTCCCCACCCCTCCCATACACCTATCTCTTAAAAATAGCGGAAAAAAATTAATTCTCAGAAACTACTCGATGGATTTGCATCAAACTTGGCACGAAGGTGGACCATATTACCAAATATTATAATTTGAAGTCATTTTCCCCAAAACAAACTTCCTCCCCACCCCTCCCATACACCTATCTCTTTAAAATAGCGGAAAAAAATTAATTCTCTGAAACTACTCGATGGATTTGCACCAAACTTGGCACGAAGGTGGACAATATTACCAAATATTATAATTTGAAGTCATTTTCCCCAAAACAAACTTCCTCCCCACCCCTCCCATACACCTATCTCTTCAAAATAGCGGAAAAAATTGAATTCTCAGAAACTACTCGATGGATTTGCACCAAACTTGGCACGAAGGTGGACAATATTACCAAATATTAAAATTTGAAGTCATTTTCCCAAAAACTAACTTCCTCCCCACCCCTCCCATACACCTATCTCTTCAAAATAGCGGAAAACAATTAATTCTCAGAAAATACTCGATGGATTTGCACCAAACTTGGCACGAAGGAGGACAATATTACCAAATATCATTATTTGTAGTCTTTTTCCCCAAAAAATATTTCCTCGCACCCCTCCAATGTACGTTTTTGTTAAAAAAAATTAGAAAAAAATATTTCTCAGAAACTACTCGACATACTTGACCCTAAAGCCGATACATTGGACTGTTTCAGTCCCATCCCCTTTCAATGATTTGCAAATGGCTTGGAACAGGGAGTGAGTAAATCAAAAGATTAAGGTATGGTTTCACGCGATTGGAGCGTAAAGGACGCGATCTGCTGAGGCAGTAGAGCATCGTGAGATTTCATGGGTTTTCATGGGGTGTTTTCATGTTTTGCGGAAAAAGTGGCTTTTAAGTGAGAGACTTACAGTAAAAGAGACTTTCTCGGTTTTTGAGTGGCCATAGGACTTGCGTTGAAAGACTCTTCTACTCTATTAACATTCGCTCTTTTGCCGAAATGTTGGAACAATGCGCGTTGCTTTAAATTGAAGAAGGGTGCAATGCTATTATACTAATTATTATTCTTAGATCTTTTGCGAGGGAGAATGAATTTCTTCCACTCAGCATTATACCGGCCCAATAACACAAAGTCATTTTTACATACATCGATAGGATCTGTATTATCATCGTCTGAGGAAGCATCCAAACGTGTTCAATCATATTCAATTGGAAACCAGGAAATAAAAACCGAAACATGGTCTTTTTATTTTTAAACACAAGCAACAATTTTCCTTGAACTTCAAAATGCTGCATGAATGTTATGCGTTGGTTAAGTCCATCAAGGTTTTACTGGATCAAACAATTGCAGACAGCTGTTTCATCAGTTCATCGTAGTAATACCTTGATGATGGAAACATTTTCACGAACCCGGGATGCATGAGTATACGTTAGATACCGCCATGACGCTACCCCACGACGTACGTTTAGAATATACTATAGACCAAATCCTTACACATTCAGATGCAACACAACATGGATGTACAATTGAAGAAGCTCTTTAGAACAGCCAAATCTCCAAATTATAAATTAGACCTTGATGGTGGAAACGAGTTAAAATTCAACATCAACATTCATTATGTTTGAAAATATGCGTTAAACTAAAAACATTTCAAAAGAGCCTTATGTCAACCCGTAAGAAATCGGGTAAATCAGCTAGTATTAAATAAAACCTCGCAAAACAACGTCGAGACCGCTCTATTACTATGGCCATATTTTAGAGAGAATCCTGCAATAGCAATGTGAACAAGCACGCCTAATAGATTGGGATCTACCCTGGTGATGACATTTCAGCAGTGTTATCCTTTCCTTCTCTCTCGGCTTTAATCAATCACGGTTGAAACTGCACGTTTGCAGGCGACCTTATCGTAAATGACCACGGATTTGACCGCGACGAGTACCCATCATGGTTGGACGACACTGAAGAACGTCATTCATCCATCTCACGTGGAGATGTGTGTGTTTCACGAGCGTACTCCAGCGTGTGTCGTAGTTGGGAACCGCTCCTGCATCCTTGAGTAAATCGATAGTTTGTTCGCTGGACCCTGGCAATCGCAAGAATAAACTTTTCACAGCTCAACCGTAATACGAAAGAGGCTGCGAGGCTGCGTGCCCGTGGTAGGCCAGCTGCCGATGAGCCGATGTAGTTGGTTCACGCTGCTTGAAGCAGATGAATTTTGTGGTTTTCCGTAGGACGATAGCATCTAATTTTGCAAATGAAACCTTCGATTTGTTCTTACAATAGATCGGCGTTTTTGGTTATCTGCCCAACCCCAACGGGATGCTATTGGTTTGGGGATAAACATGCATTGAAGAATGAGATGGCGTCCGTGAGTATTCTGCTAAAGGGAAATTACGTCGCTCGGAAAATACGCTCCATGCGCTGCTTCAGAACTGCAGGGCACTCAGTCATGCTTCACGCCGAAACTATGTAAAGAATTAAATTTCCATCGAGAAACCTACCGCGTATAGCAAGCCGGCGACAATAAGGGTGGCTTTAAGTTCACCGAACCGGAACGGGGATTGTTCTTACGCTGCCTTCTATAAAACGATCGACCCGGGGCTGATTGATAGGCGCAGACTAGTGAAAATCTTAACACCGGGGGGCGAGTGGGATGCATGAAGGAACGCATCGTTGTTCCGTTTGCCGCCAGGGGAGATGGTCATAATAAATCAACGCTACCTACCGAGCTGCCGTGACGATGCTTGGCCAGCCGGTACTCACGAGAACATGTTCTTGGAATTCCAGGGTCTAGATATCTTAGTTATATAATGTTGAAATCGAATCACTAGGTCTATTTAAAATTATCGAAGAGATATGGGTTTTGAAGGGATGTTGAGCAAATTGACGATTTCATTTTTTTATCAAAGTATATAAAATTCATGGCACCATCAAGGGTGAAAGAAATCCGAAACTATAATGATCTGCCGGGCATTTGTATGCTATATACTACCTTCAAGACAAGCTTATTATCAGGGTTTATTTTTTCCTGGATTCTCCATCCTCTGAAGGGCATGAAAAATGTGCTTCAAAAGTGTAGCAGAGAACACTTCATGCACTTGAGCTACCTTGCCAAGCCGGTGTTGATTTGCTCCCGAAAAAATTATGACCCAGCCAGATGTCATAAAATGGTTCATATATAACCCCTGACGGATTCCAGATTCTTTGTCGCTGCTGATGCGGGGCTCATGCTGTGTTTTTCTACCATGGCATTTTTGAAAAATAGTCCCAACCATAATCGGTCCAATAGCGCTGTGGAAAAATATGAAAAAACGACAAAAGTCGCTTGGGAGTTTTGCATGTAAAATTAAGCTCTAACGTCTAATTTTAAAACAAGATGACGTTTTCGGTTGAGCACTTCCAGAGGTTATGTTTGTAAAATAGAAAGCCAGTGGAAACCATCCATCAATACAGAACATTGTATCGCAAATTGTTTCTTATGAAAAAGGTCTATCAAGTTCTTCAAAGGACATTGCCTAAGGAAATTGGAGCGTCTGGTCAGCTATTGAGAATGGAACAGTTTAGAAGGGGTTTGCCGTTGGCTATTTGCAACATGAGTGTTTTGTTTCGAACCTTCCCTACTTACGGGCTCCTTGTTGTGTGTGAAAAAACACCAAGTACGTATATTTGGTGCGTCGAAATTAAGCAAAATAAACATTAAAAGTATTAAAGTGATAAACTAGTTTAAACTAGTTTTTAAACTAGTTTAAAAAAAAGTACAACCGTGTCTTATATTTGTTTGCTTCATTTATCACCATTCTTTCGCATGATGGTTAGAGCGTATAAAATACAGATGCTCTACCTTTTATCAGTGAAGCTGCTGTTAAATGCTCAGAATAGGCATATTTCGTATCCAGGGTTAGTAGGTTAGGTATAAAACACCTGAAAGATTTAAATTTCTTATTTGTGTAATCGGGTTGATCCTGAAAAAAAAAACAAGTTGCGTGATAACTGTGGGAACCTTTTTCTGCAGCCAATCAATGAGCAAAGAGCTTTTAGGCACGCCAACCTTATCGCACCATTCCATTCACGTCCCATGCAAATGGCTCACCAAGGAAAAAGTTCGGCTATCCGTCATCATCCGTGAATACCGTCTGGATTTAGCGTATTGGTGGAGATTGGTTGTATGGAAAAGCTCGGTTCTTCTGCTATTCAAGACAATTACTATTCCATGAGCGGAACTTCTCCGTTTGAAGTGTCGACAGTTTCCGACACTTCCACAAGTACTTGCCAGCAATCGGCTTCGTTTACAAAGAAAAGGTAGAGAAAAGAAAAACACATTCGCTTTCCCTGGAAATCTTGTTTCGTATTCGCAGGGAATATTTAAAAAAAATCATCCCAAAACAAGAAAACTTGCTAACTATTTCGGAACAACGGAACAGTAAACATCGCTTGTTGGTCAGAGAAAATTAATTTCCTCGCCCAGCGACCGTTGTTGTGCACCATTAGCAAAACGCAAGTCCGGAAAAAAAACGGAAGTCCGTTTGATGTGGTAAACAAATGTGTTAGAGCTCATTTCCACAAGAAAATAGCTGCGCATCGAAGTTCATTGGTCTTATATATTTTACAAAGAGGGAGTGAAATGTAGAAATCAAGCTTTTTCCCAGAATTCAATTAGAAACGTTAGGAAACGCCATAATAAAACCAAACTTTGTTGGTCCTACAAAAGATAGTCCTTCCCAATTTTTCTTAGCATGCATTAAAGTATTGGGCAAAATATGTCCTTGATATTTCGTTTGATCTTAACAATATAATGAAAAGTCTGGTGTTTCGGCTTGGATCACAAGGATATACGAGTAATAGACGTCTTATACTATAAGGCTCATTCTTTGTCCATACATTACATTATATTATATTATACCATACGCATACACTTATATGCACGTTTTCCGATGAAAACTGACATCTTATACGATGCAATGAAACGTGTGTAACCTATACGTGTTTGTATAGTTACGTTGCAAAAAATACAACAAAAAATCTACACAATTTAGTGCAAAGTCTTTCTTTGTTAACGAATAAGCTAGATTAAATGAGCTTATTGTATTGGAAGCATGCATACTTTACAAAAAAATCAATAAACATGTACTCGAATTAACGTATTGTGTAACTGCTTACATCGTATCTAATCTGCTGATTACATCATCTGAAGATGAAGGCGCAGGGGAATTAAATTGAGCCACATAAGCACTACAAAAACAAATGTTTGTTATGGGGTTTTTGCTAAAACGGAATAATTTATTACCCATTTATAGGTTGTTCCAAATGTATCATACTGGTGAAACGTATGACACAGTTATTCTTTAATGTTCTTAACATTTACTTGAAAGCTGTTGAAAAATGAGTTGGATCGATAAGTTCACTGGTTGATCATTCTAGTGTTTACGTGTTACGTGTTATGCTATCACGTTATCGTGTGAAATGGTTCCCTTGTTACATAACAAACAGCATCATGCAGCAGAGAATCCTTGTACATTTGTCGTGGGATAGACGATATTGATATATAATTACTAAATGCATAATACTTGGAAATGATACAAGGAAAATAATACTTATTATTGTATTGTACTTATTCCAGTTTCGATATGGACGATGTTGGAATGAAACTCCACATATCATTCACAGAATCATTTTTCTATCCCACATTCATAACGATGCAGCAATTATCGGCATACCATTCGCCACCGTTCACTCCTCCCAGTATCAGCAGGCCGTGTACTGCACAATATCGAGCATGCCCCATCATCGACAGTTTTAACGCGACGACGGACAACTTACCAATCCCATGATGAACACGACCGTGTGCGAGGCAATGAGGATCCACTCGCCCGTCGAAGGATAAATGTAATCCATCAGCAACTGTCGGTACTCGTCGTACGTCAGATTGCAGAAGTCCGGATCTCCAACACATGTAACGTTGTGGTCGATGAAGCAGTTCTCGTTGTACTCCAGCTGGTACTCGTCGTCGCACAGCACGTCGTTGTGGTTGTCCAGATTGACGACGGTGTAGTAGTGGGTGGTTTGATTCTCCTCCAGCGGTGACTGGAGTGTCGCTAATTCTAGCTCTTCCAGCGACAGGAATGCCGAGCCGTTCGTGGCCACGGTGCGGTTGTGTGCGACTGGGTGAAGGAAGTCCTCGGTTCCGGTGCCGTTGCTTGCTCTGGTCATTAGCACCAGGCCGGGTGCCCCCTGGCTCGGGGTGCAACTTCCGCCCATCGAACCCGGACCCGTGTCCTGGCAAATGGACCGGGTTCGATTGTCCACCCACGTCCAAGCCACGGACGACGCGAGTCGGGGCAACGCATCCTGCGTTTTACCCAAATCACGCCGGAACAGGAAATGTTTTTCCGCCGCTTCGAACGACTTCAACCATCCGGACGGTGGCGGCTGGTGGACACTTGCGACCCTCGCATGTGTAGTGCTTGGTATAGGGTCGCCCGCTCCTCCGTCCCTGGCTGATCCCTGCCCGGGTCCGCGGCGTTGGCTTTGCGCGGTTTGATCAAGCGAACCTGTCAACGATGTCACCGAGCTGTCAGCGTGACCGCTCAACGGAGTCCACCGCTCCGGTTCCGGTGGCCGCCACTCGCTTCCGCTTGTTTCCCCAGTTAAATCCCTAGCACCGAGCACGCCGATCGATATAGTGCTTATAAGGATCAGCAGGAGCGTGGCACCGAATGCCCTCGAAGTGGCAAAGCACATGCTCGGCCCGAGGTGCCCACGTTTGTGCCGAGGGCCACCACGATGGAAACTCATTGCCATTGTTTGGTTGTGTCTAAGTTTTTCTTTGCAGCTTTTTATCTTTCTTGCCGTCCGCTCTATGAGGGCCTTAGGGGCGGGATACGTGACGAGTCGAGAAAAATTTCTCACTTCTGTATTGCTCACACGTTCACTTGCCGTAGGAGGCTATGTCGCTCCAACGTACCGCTTGGTAACATTATTTGAAAAGCGCGACAGAGGGGTTTCCAGTAAGTGGAATGTGCTGGAGGCGAGTCAAAGATGGAATGTGTCGAGATAGTTACCACAGCCGCGCTCCTATCTGTGAAATAAACAAAATGAGATTGGATTAACAAGATGCAATAGAAGGTTGGCAAAGGAGAGGTTTGCAGGTATAAAGCATTCGAATGCAGCAATCTGTGCCTTCGAGATGAAATATTCGGGTCCTTCTTCCGTTCATCCGAAGTAAAAACATGCATTGAGTTACTTAGTCAGCGTTTTTTATTTTTTATTTCTTCAACCGTACAAAACTCCATCCATCAATAAACCTGAAAGTTCAAGACAATTCAAAGCAGTTTAGTAGATACCACTAAGATAAATCTCAGGAACAATCACTATTGCGATTTTGAACAAAACATTTGCAACCTTGTTTTCTCTCAAAACTTTGAAATATATTTATTTTTTTTTCGAATATTATGTTTGTATTTATTATTATGAATATTATGTGTATATTTCATGAACCGTGAGAAAGCCATCAATTATTAATTGTTAATTAAGACAAAATGGCAATCATTAACGACTGATTCAACAAAACTGTTAAGGTTATTCAATGAATCTTACTATTCTAAATCTTAATTTTATCTGAATTTACCGGCAGTAGGAATGCAATTTATTTCACAACACTTTCCGGTTACTTACTGTCTTATCGAATTTCGTTTCGAATTTCGAAACTTTAACAACATATGAACCTAGTGCAGCTGTGCCAATCAGAGGCTGGAAGTATTTTCTCAAACGACGTTACGGTTGATCAAACGACAAACTATGTTGATCAAACGACGGTAGAAACTGCGAACGGTTGTAATTCCAATGCAAGCCGATACAGACGTGAAGGCAATAAAATAAAAAAAGAAAAAAGTTTAATCGACGTGGACGATGTTGAATTTGTTTCTGTTCATACATTTGCAGCAAACTCATAAGCATGTAATTGATTTTCTTTGTAAAGCGAGATATTCGCTTTGAGCTTACATTCCGTGGTTTAGACAGTGATGTGCAGTTTTCAAAGCATGATAAATAAATTTAAAAAATCAAACGACCACGAAAAAGAAACATTGATGATGACGCAAAACTGGTTAACAATTTATAAAGCCTGCTGATGACAGACGCTCATCAAAGGGCTGTCTCCGACGGATATCGAAATTGTGATAAGATTCCTTGGAAATGCAAAATAGACCTCACGCCAAGCATTTATTTATTTTTTTTTATATTAGCGAAGAAAAATAGAGCGAACAGCTAAAAGAGGGTTTTTTAAAGCTTGTTCCACACGAAGAGCAAACTGCTAGCACCTTATCGAAAAAACCAGCAAAAACTATCCTGTTTTTTGCTCATTCAAACACTCACTTCGTCACTACTGTGTTTGCAAAAAAGTGTTTACTCTTCATTTAAACAAGCCTTAAAAGCTTGATAAGAAACTGTAATTATTGAAAGGCAAAAAACTTCATAACATGATGTACGGATAACATTTGTGATGTTATAAAATAAGATGGGTCTATTTTGTTTTATTGTTTGTTTTATTATAAAAACTGCATAATTTAACACTAGGTGGCAATTGGTGGAAAGGGATATTTAAATGAATTGTGCCTTAAAAAGGATCTCAGCTTCTTTGTCTCGAATGATAAACAAATTTAGACAGAAGCCTGAACCCTTTAGGATAATCAAACCCACCCAAACATATGACTTATTTAATTTAACGACAATTGTGATTCGGTTAATCCGTGGTTCTGCTGCTTGTCTGATAGTCGCTCAATGATATCGTGAAGGTAGCATGTACCTTCCAAAGTGCTTCTCAATAAAATAAGGAGTTGAATCCTTCGTTTTACAAGCTTTGATTCAATTTGTGATACGTTATTTTATTTGTGCAATCGGATTAGAGCTCTTTGGATATTTACTCAGTGGAAGGGTAGCCCAAACGATCTTTTAATAAGCTTTCGTCTTGTAGATACATTTGGGTAACATTACATGTAACAGTATTTTGCCTTTTTGTTTCAATCTTGTTGGCCGCCAAAATTGTACTTTTGGGAAGAGGTTTGAAACAGCACCGACAATCTCCCATGCACCGGAAGTCGGGTTACTTTTTTCCTTCCGTTTTCATTTCTAAGAAAATTGCTTTAGACTTGCCAGGAGTAGAAAAAGTAAGAAGATGCTTTTGGATTGGAACAATTTCGATACAATTCAGTTGACAACGTTGAGAAACACAATAAAGGTAGCCAAAATGTGCAAAAACACTGTCCGAAGTGAAGAAACAAATACATTGCTGTTTTACGGCAAATGTTTAGGCGCCCAAAGTTTAAAAGTATCATTTGCATCAAAAACATAAGACTTATTGTCAAGCTAGCGTTTGGAAACAGACTAGCAAATGGATCTGAATTCTCTTTGCAACAAATTCCGACGAACAGCCAGTTAATTTCGTCAAATTATATTTCATCTATTCATTCATGGTTTAATCGACGCTAATAGCCCAATTTAAACGTTTATGCGTCCAACAATGCCTTTCATCGCTTTAATTTGATAGCACAACAGCACGGCTGCCTTTCAAGCAACATTTCATTGGCCGGAATTCTTGTTGCTAATTGGAACAATTTTGTCCTGGCCTTACCATGCCTCAGAAATATGGGATATAATTCTCGTTATTTAGCATAAACTAACACGTTATTTGTGACATAAATTATGCCATTGAAATCTATTTTATCTTAACTCTACACATTCAGATTCAGACTCGATAGCTAAACTCATCAGACTTGAAAATTACTTTAAATGCATTGGTCTATGTGGTATTCATATATTCATTGCAGACTGCAACTTATTAGCGTACAAATAAAAAAACATTAAGTTAATCCGTTAATAAAGAAGATGCATACAGCTTGTATTGAAATTTATGGAGTGACATTTTTTATGAATTTAAAATAGTTTTTACTTATCTTCTAGAGATATTTTTGATATGAAACAGCGTCTTTCAAACGAAAGAAGTTTTCTGACAATTTATTATTGAAGATATGTTTTTTTTCATCAATTTGTCTTGTTTGTGAGGATAAAAGTAACGTGTTCTTTTGGGAACATATTGGATACAACTTTGAGGCAATCGTCGTGACCATCGTACAAGGTGCTTAAAACTGTTTTTTCATAAGAACAGTTGCCTGGATTTCCAAAGTAACTGATTGCTGTTTTGAATTCCAGTACCGAAGCAAATTAATTGCAAGAGTCCACAGAATTTTTTTGGCCACTGTCCTACGGCTCTGAAATAGTCAAAGATAAATGCGCTCGAAATTCGAAAGAGCGCGGGATTAGCAAATTTTTTCGTCAGAACGCACGTTGCTTCACGCCTTGGCTAAATCTGCCGTCGTGCTAAACGTTCTTTAATTGAATTTCAAATTTTTTTCTGCGCTTATCCACTCGTAATCTCATCACCATCCTCGATTCGGCACGTCGCATGAAAACACAAGACATCACTTTTGTAGGATTCGGAAATAGCCAGCATTGCTGCGCTGCGAGTATGAGGGAGATTGTGATTGTGGGCTCCTGCAGGAGATGTACGTTCAACGGTGATTTGGTAGCATAGAGCCGTTGGGCTCGGTAATTAAAATGCCTTGACTCGAATGCTGAACAAACCTGCGCGATCAGTACGGTTGTGGTATTGATATACGTAACACCATGGGCCGAAAATGTTTGACGGGTAGGCGGCGTGCTTTTGATTCACACACACACGAATATGTATCAGCTTTGCTGAAGATTGTGTTATGGAAAGAAAATGTAACAGCAGTTTTACGTGAACATAACGATTTGAATGTAATATTTCGCCCTTCAAATGATATCGCATACTAAATAAAGCCAAATTGCTCTTCACATAATGCGAAAATCATTATACATTACAATGTTCCTTTGTTCAGACAATATTTTGTCTGGGTATTTTCATAGTCACCATATCAAATACGTATCGGGGATATAACTGTGTACTTAAGACATCCTTTCCAACGTGCGTTTCTGCAATGCCATGGATTTGTTGATAAACTACATCAATTAGCATTTTTGATCAAGAAATGCTCAAACTTTTTTCAAGGTAAAGGTTTCAAGATTCAAGGTTTTTTCTACTGGTTAGACGGCAGAAAACTCAACGATGTCAATGATCTACTGAGAGTAATGTATGCAATCGCTATCGTCCCGCTTTTGGGGTTTTTTTTTTGTTGGTGTTGCTCAATTTTAACACTGCCTGAAGCTGTGGAGCTATAAAGCAGGGTATTTGTTATCGATGCAATCCATCACGCAACTCTACATCGCTCTCGTGCCAGTTGGTAGTGACGATGGTTTGATGTTGGAAATAGCTCGTTTGAACTGCGTACAGCAAAGGTGAATTTTAGTAGTCGTTTGTTATGGGACCAAAAATGGGAGTTTTCGCGGCATTTTTTGTTGCTGTTTTGCTCAACCATTGATTACTCCTTTACAGTCTGGAGCGTATCGTTTCGTAATATGAACCCTTCGTGACCTCGTGATGAAAGGGGAGTAATGATTTACATTAAAGGATGGAATGCATTAATTTTTTTCAGATATATTTGGGTCTTGCCTGACAGCCACAACTCATCAAAACGTTGCACATCATGTTCATCCATTGCGACTAGTCTCCTTTTTTGGACAAATTGAAGGCTGTTCCGGGAAATGTTTGGGTACATACCTCCGCGTTCCGTTCCAAAGGTGCCAATTGATGTGGAAGGACATTTTTCGTCACATTCCTTGCCACTCTAAGCTGCCCTTGCCATTATTCAAGTCCGGCTAAGCGTTTTCCTCCGAAGAAAACATCACTATGTTGATAAGATCGTATGATCCAAAAAACTTTATTTATTTCATCCTCATTGTGTCAGCCCTGGCTCAAAATTTGTCATGATGTTCATCTTCCCATTGCTACAGTCGGGTCATATTGGCTTGGTATTTGTCATTTCCATTACCCACTCACCCGCCCGTTCATTCATCTTCCAATGTCATATCGATCTCACACTCAACGGGCGCCGCAAGCCCTGAAGGCATTTGCTTTTTAGCGTGGCCTCCGCGAATATCCAGCTTAAATCCCTGAAGCAGGGGAATAAAGCGTTGCGTGGTAAGCGATGGGGTCATAAATTGTGGATCGTTAATTTTTTCAATTTATTATTCTTTTATGGTGCATTTTTATGGAACCATTTTATAACTCCGTAACGGCGGTTTGGCTACTGGATTTAGGATTTAAATTTACAAAAGTGTTCCATGGGTTCCCGTACGACGTTCCCATCTGGGCGATTTGCGTTGGACGTATTTAAACATTTTCTTTACACTGTTCCCACCCTTATATTTCCATAAATATTCTCGAGGCATTTACATTCCTACTGCTTCTCTGGATTCAGTGCAATAAAAAGAAAAACAGGTGCCCAAGGAGCTGGATTACAAAACAATGCTGAAAAACGACTTACATTGTTAACGCCTTCGAAAACAACAACAGAGTTTGTTCAAAGCTCGTAAAACCCAGACTAGATCCATCTATTTAGAGTCTGTTTCTTTCCTTTGCAAGAAAAACAGGGTCTGATGGTTAAGTCCTTGATTTGCTTCAGATATAAATAGGAAGACATAAATGTCAGTGGAAATTTTTGTTGTTATGGACCATTACGTTAAATGATTGAATTTAATACAAATTTGTTTACCCTTAATGATAATACTTTATCAATAAGTTTATCAAAAATCGTGAAATAAAATAATTGATATAAGGATCATGTTTCTCAACCTCATTAGTAAATGACATAAGGATCCGAAATTGAATGTATTTTTTAATACAATGATGCGAGAAAAATGATGTGTTCAAATTCTGTAAATTTCTTCGTTTTCTCTAACAAATAAAAATGTGCATCAAAATCAAACCATGTGAATTTTTAATACGCTTCTTATTATTTGGAGGGCATCGACGAACTTCCATCTGAGACGATTCGAGACATGGGTGTCATGCTGGACCACGAGTTAACACTGTCCACTCATATTGATACGGTATCACACGAACACGAAGATGTCTAAAAGGTTTAAAGATCCATACTGTTTAAAATCTGCCTGGCTCGGCGACGGACTGGCTACGAAAGCTTAAGAGAATTAGGTGCTCGTTTGAATATTAAAGAAAACACAATAGCAATTGGACGGAAAGTTATTACCCTAAAGAAAAAATATGCAGAAAAGAACAATATTAATCTGAACGAACAAACTTGTCAATTTATTCAAATTCCAAGAAAGTCTAACGGAGCATTCTTAATAGAAGAAGAAATAGAGTGTGCCAAATTCACTATACTACCTGGACTTTACAAGATCCGATCCTCATATACCCAGATTTTTCGAAAGATTTCATTCTAACTACCGACGCGAGCGATTATGCGATAGGTGCAGTCCTTTCGCAAGGAACAATCGGTAAAGATAGGCCTGTTGTGTACGCGTCGCGCACGTTAAATAAGACCGAAGAAAAATATTCCACTACTGAAAAAGAGTTGCTTGCCATGGTTTTGGGCCGTAAAACATTTTTGGCCATATCTATATGGAAGGCGTTTCAAGCTCGTAACGGATCATCAACCACTAACGTTCTCACTAACCAACTCTAATCAACGGATAGTAAGAGGAAAACTGGTTCTAGAGGAATATCACTACGACTTAATTTATAACCCAGGAAGACAAAACGTTATTGCTGACGCATTATCGAGGATTAATCAGCATGAGCTGAACGCAAACGAACAACCTGTATGTCAAAATAACGATAGTTCTTCTTCAATGGCCGTTCAGTCGCCCAATTCAGAAACAAATAGTGATCTTGCTACCATTCATTCAGCCGACACAAGTGACGAGTTTTTTATTCCATGTACTGAAAACCCAATTAATTCATTTAAAACTCAGATAATTGTAACAATCAGCGACACGGAATCCACTTCCTTACAAGGAATATTTCCTAAATACTTCCGGTACGCTATCCAAAAACCTGGATTTGAAGAACAAGATATAGTTAGAATATATAGATTATCTAACCCCAAAAGGAACGACTTGTATGAAATTTCCGACCTCCTTAATACAACTCGCACAAGAAGCCTACAAGAAATATTCCTCTAATCGAGTGTTCAAAATAGTTATATCCAGTTTACTATTGGAAGACGTGCAGGACGAAGAAATACAGGATGAAATTATTCGTGAAACACATGAAAAAGGTCATAGAGGCGTAAAGGAAAATAGACTTCAAATTCTTCAAAATTACTTTTTCCCAAGATTGGAAATTAAGTTAAAAATACACATTAACAATTGCAATATATTTAAACTGGCAAAATATGACCGGCATCCTCCTAAACTCATCAAAAGAAGTATCATTGGAATGACCCCTTTCGAAAGAGTTCACATAGACATTTTCTTTCTGAAAAGAATGAAATGGCTTACAGTTGTCGATTCATTTTCTAAATTTGCAAACACCATCCCTATACAAACACGAACCATAGTAGATTTGAAAACAGCTGTAACTGAACACATTAGACATTTTGGGCGTCCAAAAATTATTATTTGCGACCAGGAACCATCTTTCACATCCATAGATTTTGTAGGATTCTTAAATAATCTGGGTATTGAAGTTCACTATGCGAGTTGCTCAAGTTCCAATGGAACAGTAGAAAGTACATTCTACCGTAATAGAACTGTATAGAACATTACAGAATAAGTACACCTCTTTCAATTTAGAGCATCAAATCAATATTTTAACAGACATTTATAACAACACCTTTCATTCGGCGACGAAGAACAAACCACGCGAGGTAATATTTAACTGCAAAAACACAACAAACACAGAGGAGATAACAGAAAACTTTATAAAACATCAAAGTGCCATTCAACAGAGCCTTTCAAAGCTAAAACAAAAATACGAAAGTCAGCATAAACACCTTTCCAAACCGAAGCCACTTATTCTTAATGACAAGGTTTACATAAAATCGTGCCAGCGATTAAACAAAGATAAAAATCCATACAAAACAGCAATAGTCAAAGGAGACCATGATCTGACATTTAAAGATACTTATAATATTAAAATTCACAAACAAAGAGTCAAACAATAGAACTAGAAGCAAAAATGGCCGAGGACGTCCAAATCTAAACCCTGGAGGAGTTAATAAGTAGAATGATAGTATCCGTGAGATACTTGTTGTATCTCACGTAAATACTTTAGAATAAGTATTAGTATAAGTATAAGAATTATTATTTGTAAAACACCACCTTTTGATGATGATGAGTCCCACCTCTTACCCCAAAATAGGTTTGAGAATGGCGGAGTTATCTTAAGATATTTGTAACTCATTACTAAGCAAATCAAGAAGTGGTGGTATCAAAGTGACCCTTCAAGAAAAAGACCAGTCAACTCTCTTTTCCATGCTTACAGTAGTTAGCACAATTATCTATGGGAGAAATCGTGGAACCACTCTCCGGAGTGCACGGCCAAAAAATGCCATTTCCTGTTTGTGTAGCCGGTACCTCCCTTGTCCAACATATGGAGGGGAGTTACCACTATCAAGGATTGGCAAATTAAGCAAATCTTTTTCGTGGAAGTTGGTCGCGTCGAAAAAATCATCAATGGATGCATCCGAGGCGCCTGCCACGTAAGCAGTTCCTACAGAAAAATCATCTTCGAATTTCCACTTTTAAGCGCGCGTGTCTCAAAAGTATGTTGTCTCATTCATATTTTTTTATTTACTTTCAATTTTGCAAAACAAAAATCTCATCATCATCTGTGAGATCGTGATGACGAGTGCGGTGTTCACAAACATTAAATTTTGACAATATACAATTACAAGACATTTCACATTCTACTGGGTTCTACTTCACAACCTGCTTGACGTACACAGAACACAAGCGTTTGAACTCGCGAACATTTGCAGCCCCAGCAATCTCTCGTGGGATGCTGTTGTACCATTGTATCCCTTTACAAAATAAGGCATTTCTTGCAAATACTGTTGAAAAGCTCGACGTTCTAGGATCATGCGCCCTTCGAGTGTTGTACCGGTGAAAATCAGAGCCCCTAACTACTCTTTCTCCAAGGTACCCCGGCAACAAGCCCCTCAGTAATTTGAATATTAGTATCATAGTCTGGTACACTATCCGCTGCTCTACTGACATCCATTGTTGGACATCCAGCATAACAGCAGAAGGCGTATACCGACTACAAAACAACACCAACCTCATTACCCTATTTTGCACTTTCTGCAACCTTTTGAGTTGTGTCAGATTGCCAAGGAATAATATAGATGGACAAAAATCAAAATGCGGTGAGATAATTGACTTGTAGAGGCTAATTTTCCCAAAGAAATTTAGGTTGTTCCCCAGTCTACTCATCACCCCACACTTCTTTGCCACCTTAGCGATGACCCCATCAATGTGTGCACTGAATGTAAGCCCGTCGTCCAGAGTGACTCCCAGATATTTAACCTGGGAGACTCGGTCAACCGGCTCTGTGTTGATAGCAATGGAAAGCTGGCCGATCCACTACTTCCTCGACATTACCATATAGTGTGTTTTACCAATGTTTAATGCGAGTTTCTTGTATTTCAACCAGCCATCCAGAGCCACCAAGTCTGCATTCAAAAAGGACTCTGCCTGTTTCACGTCCTTTCGCGATATAAATATTACTGTATCATCAGCAAAAAGATTTATCTCGCAGGAACGTAAGACCAGTTTCATGTCATTTATGTACATGATAAACAAAATTGGTCCAAGAACACTACCTTGTGGAACCCCAAGGGTGTTTTCAATAGAATCCGAGACAGATTTTTTGAAAATGTCCTCTGGAAAATGACCTGTCAGAAAATCACTGAACCAACTGAGTTCCGTCCCTTCAATACCGAATCGTTTAAGTGTTGTAAGCAACAAGGGTCTCGATATTGTTTCAAATGCCCGTTTAAGATCCAAGAAAACCGTACCGGCTGTCCACCGTCCATCAACCCCTTCCACTTCGCAAGCACCAGGTTCAGCGCGGTTTCACAGGAATGTCCTTCCCGATATCCCGACTGCTCCCGGGCGAGCAGGCCGTTCTGGTCCAGGTATTGCACCAATTGGTCCTTGATTACAACCTCCAAAACCTTCTCGACAGTGTGAAGCATGTTGATGGGACGAAACTCTTCCGCTCTGATAGCTCCAGCCAACTTTGGAATAGGTACTACTAATGACCCCTTCCATGTTGCCGGAAAAAACACCCCTCTCCATTGATTGGTTGATCAAATTCAGGAGCGTCTCCCCAACCACATGAAAGCAATCCTGCAATGTCTTTGAATTTACATTACCTAATCCTGCCGTTTTGGTCATGTCAAAACATATCTGCCTAAGCTTGCTCATGCCATGATACTCAGAGATACTTCAGAGAATATCAAATGAGTAGGCAGTTAGGCAGTTAGGCTAGAACTACCGACGAGTGAAGTCGTGTAAAAATAAATTGTTATCTATAACTTATATATATATGTATATGCTCGCATCACGCAAAATCTACCGGATCGATTTGCACCAAACTTGGCACAAAGATGGGCGATATTACCGGATTATGTTATTTGGAATCGTTTTCCCCAAAAAATGTTTCCTCCCCACCCCTCCCATACACCTATCTACTTAAGTTTGAGGAAAAAAATTAATTCTCAGAAACTACTCGAAGGATTTGCACCAAACTTGGCACGAAGGTGGACAATATTACCAAATATTATTATTTGTAGTCTTTTTCCCCAAAAAATATTTCCTCCCCACCCCTCCCATGTACGTATTTGTAAAAAATATGAGAAAAAAATATATCTCAGAAACTACTCGACATACTTGACCCTAAAGCCGATACATTGGACTGTTTCAGTCCCATCCCCTTTCAATGATTTGCGAATGGCTTGGAACAGGGAACTGTAAATAGTTTTGTTGCAGGTGTTAGTAAATCATAAGATTAAGGTATGGTATCACGCGATTGGAGCGTGAATGACGCGATCTGCTGAGGCAGTAGAGCATCGTGAGATTTCATGGGTTTTCATGGGTTTATCATAAAACTAGCTTTTTTTTTGTCAGGCATTGCTTAAGAAAAGTGATGCTTTTGCGGAAAAAGTGGCTTCTAAGTGAGGGACTTACAGTAATATAGACTTTCTGGGATTTTGAGTTGCCATAGGACTTGCGTTGAAAGACTCTTCTTCTCCATTAACATTATCTTTTTTTGCCGAACTGTTGGAACAATGCGCTTTGCTTTAAATTGAAGAAGGATGCAACGCTTTTATACTAATTATTATTCTTAGATCTTTTGTGAGGGAGAATGAATTTCTTCCACTCACCATATTACCGGCCCCAATAACCCAAAGTCATTTTTACATACATCGATAGGATCTGTATTACCATCGTCTGAGGAAGCATCAAAACGTCTTTAATTATATTCAATTGGGAACCAAGATACATAAACCGGGACATGGTCTTTTTATTTTTATACACAAGCATAAATTTTCCTTGAACTTCAAAATGCTGCATGAATGGTATGCGTTGGTAAAGTCCATCAAGGTTTCACTGGATTAAACACCGCTACATGGACTGCACTCCCACATCTTCACGTGGTTGTTGTAGTTTTATCATTTAAGATTTAAGATTTAAACAAAGACATTTTTCTTGAGCTTCCTTTTAATGATATGCTCAAAACAATTGTATGAGACGCAGTGCCATATGATGCACTCCTATATCCTCTAATGTGCCTGGTCGAGCAGATGGTTATCTTTTTTCAAACACAGATTTACCTAGAATTGGGTAGGTTCACCAATAAAAAAAATTCACCAATGGAAAACGACATCTTAAATTGTAGACAGCTGTTTCATCAGTTGATCGTAGTAATGTACGCTGAAATTGAATAGCTTGATGATGGAAACATTTTCAGGAACTCGGGATGCATGAGTACACTTTAGATACCGCCATGACGCCACGCCATGACGTACGTTTAGAATATACGATAGACCAAATCTTTACACGTTCTGAAGCTACACAAAATGGATACACAATTGAAGAAGCTCTTTAGTACAGACAAATCTCCAAATCTTATAAATAAGACTTTGAAAGTGGAAACGAAATAAAATTCTACATCAACTTTCATTGTGTTACAACATATGCGTTAAACTAAACATTTCAAAAGACCATTATGTCAACCTGTGTGAAATCGGGTAAATCAGCTAGTATTATAATAAATTAAAAATTAAATAACGTTATCTTTGTATCTTTGTACAAGATGAGGAAATCCTCTATACTGACTTCCATGCTGCTTTCGACAAGGTTAACCACAATTTATTACTGTCCAAATTGACGAAGCATGGAGTTCATTCAGACTTTATTTCATGGATTACTAGCTACCTTACCGGCAGACGTATCAACGTCAATATAGGGTCCAAAGCTATTCGTTTACTTGGGTTTATTTTGAGATTGTCTGCTGATTTCAAAGATTCACATTGTATAAAATCGCTTTACTGTTCATTAGTACGTCCATTTCTCGAATTTGCGTGTCCTGCATGGTCTCCGGTACAAAAAACTGGTATAGACAGGATAGAATAGATTCAGAGAAAACCTATGCGGATCTTATTTTATCGTCTACCATGGTCTAGTCGTATTCCTCGTCCACCTTATCGTGTAAGACGTCTCCTGTTTTGGTCTTGAGGCTCTAGAGCATAGGAGGAGAACAGCTCAACAATTATTTATGCACAAGCTCCTAACAGGCTTAATTGACGCCACTCACATTTGGAGAGGATAATTTTTTTAGCCCCAAGTAGGGGACTCCGTGGCAGACAGCTTTTAGGCCTATGGATCTACTGACCCACTTTTATTACTAGTTGATCATTACAACAATTTAGATGCTGGCGTCGATTTTAATCTATCTGTTAGGGAGCTGCGTACTTTTCTTCGTAGTCAGTTTAAATTTTTGTGTGCTGCGTTAGTTTTATATTTATTATTATTCTTTTTTTTCGAACTTATTGTGAACTTAGACTTAAGGTTTATTCTATAAGAACAGTTATTTAGGCTTTCATGCCCAATAACTCATCGTGAAATAAAAAATTTATCACAAGCATTGTTTGCCATTTGCAGTAAACTAAATTAAGTATGGCTTAGGAGTAAGATTGGACAGGTCTTATATCTTTTATTTTTTAACAGCGAGTTAATGTTTATCTAGTAACTAGTATGCTTTAAACGAATCTGTTACAAAAAATCTCAATAACCAGAACGAATGTTCCCTTTGAATAAACACTCTATTATGAGCAACGTTCCAAACATGGCACAAAAAAAAACAGCACAACAATGTGTACAATGTGTTTTAATGCGAAAATAATATATTTTTAAGTAGCATACCGATCGTGCAAGCTTTCCACGCTCAGTGGACATTGCATGGATTGCATGTTGCGCTTCCCGTTCCAGCGGTTGAATTAAAATGTTGGTTGAAAATTACACACGCACCCTCGTGAAAAGCAAATGACTTTTGTTTCTTGCAAGCGGTTTCGGCATGATAAAAACTCAGTTTTGGTAAATGGTGAAACAAGTGTAGTTTTTGTGACACCAAAATTTAACCTATTATGATAGTTATCAGAATTATCAGAGGGCGCCATTCCTCTCTTATGTCTCTCAATATACTGTTGCCGTATTCAGTTTGCACAGTCGAATCAAGCATTTTGTAAAATTATATTAAGACAATTTAAACTGTGCTGCTTGAATTGATGCATAAATAACAACAAAGCTTTTAGTGAAAAACTTACTACACTAGTCCTTCGTGAAATTTCTGACAAAGCTAGTAACACGGAGAGCTAATGAGTATCGATCCGACCCGTATCGCTTTCAAGAGAGGTTATACAAACAAATCAACTAGCACATAGCTCGACGGTCCCATGACTATGCCATGGCAACAGTTCGCCTTCATTGGCATTCCGTTTGTGTTTGGCTAACGAATGCGACTAATTAAAAAGAAAAACGGTTGCTATTGATTTCTTTATGCTGTCAGCGCAACGTGGCGTTGAAGGAAACTTATCAGTTAATCATAGGACACTTGAGTCCACACGAAGAGTGCATGATCGCTTTTCTTCATCAACGCTTTGAGACTTTTAGGACTACCAAGACCGACGGGCCTTTGCCGCTTGTTTATTTAGATGATTTGTTTTCACGCCTGACTCACTAGTGTTGTTATGATTTCTCACCAATGAGCATGGCATAAAAAAATTATTTAGCGCCTCGCCCTTTCCTAAATTCCATGCAGTTGGAAAGGCCACCATACAGTGGGTAGTTCCTGCGTTGGTCACTCATGAATAATTATGAGCATATCTAACGCCGCAATTAATTACCTCCCCAATGGTCATACCATGGCACAGCTGCTAGGAAAATAGACAGTACAGAAAAGCTCCGACCCTGACCGACCGGAAACAGCTGGGCTCGGTGACACTGGTTTCATTGTTCTATACAAAAGAAACCCTTCCGGGACGGATGGAAATTATGAGCTAGTTCGGTAAATTACCCTCAAGTGTACCGTTCATCGAGTGCATCCCATGCTTTTACCGAAAGGAAACCGGGCCGTGGAAAATGCACTGTACGTTTTGGTAGCAAGCGCAATCTGCAACCTATGGCAAGCCAACGCTTCTCGACAGACATTTGTTTATAAGGTTTATGTGAGCGCCGTTTCTATCACAAAGCCAGGAGCGTGCCATACCATGATAAATTTTCGCTAGATTCGACTTTACTGAGTTAACGCTCGGAAATAACTATTTCGGGGAGAAAGTGTTATATTTATCGTAACACTGCACGTAGCTGTAAGCAAATTGCTCTGCCACACTACGCAATTGCAATAGTACCCGTCAAGGAAGATGATGGAACGAATTTTGTTAAGAAAAGCATGTCGTTCGTCTATTACCGCATAGGGAATTTTGGAGTCAAAATTTAAGAAAATATTTGGTGTACAAGAGATGGCATCGCTGACAGATTGGATGGTCGATACCCGGGCTGAAACGCTCAAAAGCTATCATTTCGGCCGCTACTTATTAAAGCACGATCACTTTTTCATTTCGAACTTATTAACGGTCTTTAAATGGTTTTTGAAAGGCACAAGAAAAAGTGTTTTAAATTTTGAAAAAATACATATTTTAATGTATAAGTGCTTTAACCATGATTAATGAATAAACACATTTCAACAAATATCACGTATGGGGATGTATGTTTTGTTTTAAATGCTATTACTATTGTGCATAAGAAAGTTTTTATAGGCACAAATTCCAGCATTTGCCTTGGTTTAATGCAAAGGCCGCTGTACACTATTATCAAGCTTCAAGAGTTTATCTAGAAGTTGCACTTCTTTTTAAACAACAGCAATTAATAAGTGGTACGTTCTAAATAAAATCTTTCAGATTGTTAATAGCATGTTGCAGCTTTGGCACAACCACTCTCTCCCCACCACCAGCCTCTCAAAGTACTTTTATTTCAAATGAGCAATCACCTTCGAATAATCGATGGTTTGTGTGTTTAGCAGCTTATTTCATTTAATTTCTACAATTTGAAATTTTCCTGAATTTTTAATAAAGCAAAACAATTGTGTAGTCAACGTCGTTAGAATTTTCAAGAAATGCGAACGTTGTTTAAATGTATCAACCTCTCACCAACGTCTTTTGCTCAAACAACCGATGTTACATTTTGTTGATTTCATCTGAAGGCATCATTTAAAAAGAAAAATCGTGTATTTTACAGAATGATCGACAATATAAGCATCACCAAACGAAACTGATTTACAATACAACTGGGAGGACGTCTTAATTCATTGCCGTGTCGTCGTTTCAAACAATGTGGATGATGAAGTTTGGATGGTGAAATGCAATGATGCAAAGCGCCCCACGCACGATTACTTGTGTCGGTTTAGAGCGAGCCAGTGCAGTTCCTTTAAACAGAACTTTAACCCTAGAACAGTTTGCTGGAACCGATGCTGCATGCAGGCTAACGCAATCGACATGTGTACGTAAGCATGCTGCAAATGATTTGCTCAACGAACGCAACGCTGGGACAGAACGAATAGCAAGGAGGAGGAGATTTTCCTGGATCCTATGTTGCTCCACACTCTTCTCCATAGGATCCTTGGAGAGGCGATATAGTGAAGGGCATGTGCGTGATGATGCTCTGCTGGCAGCATAGGTTTGTTATTAGAATGCATCAGATGTCTGTGAGGCATGCCGTGACATCCTGATTCGTCAGCAGCGCTTGTATGGTGTGGGTGGATCTGAAAGTTTAGTCCACCGCGATCGCCAGGAAACGCCATCTGCTTTAGTGGTACACGGAGGCATACAATGCAGTAACCAAGCATATGAGAGACCTCTGCCACGTCTAGTCCTCGAGCTTCGCCAACAAACGGGACTAAACCAGACCAAACAGAAAGTTTAACAGTTTCACGAGGAGCCGCAGCCACTCGTTGGTGCGAAGCCATGAGCGATTGATTCAGCTTGCTGGTGTTATTCTGCTGATATCGTTCACTACGGGTTTGCTCACGGTCACCATTGCCCCGAGCATTAGACGAACGCCTCGATCGCTTTTTTCAATAAATGCTTTCGTGCAGTGATGTAGGGATGTAGGTTGATGACAACAGGTGCATAGATAGGAGATCGTGCTGTCCGATGGAGCGTTGGTTGGGAAACGAAGAGGAAAGTTGTCCATTCACCAAAACGGGTGGAGAATCGCGCTCCAATTGTTCTGAGAAGCCCTGACAGCTGGGGATTGAATCCCAGGGAGGTTATGGTCGTCCACAGGAAGTTTCTGTTGACGCGATCTAAGAAATGTCGAAAGAAGACGAGCTTGCCGCTTATCTTTCCCTCGTTAAATCCAGAATTAGCTGCTTAACTAAGATAATAACTTTGAATACGTCGTGGGCTTTGTTTTTTTTTTCGAATGCCGAAATTATTCGTCACCTATCGTTTCTCAGGTCACTCGGTCCATGGTTACCGCTTTCCATCCCCGGTGACATCCGATGATCCGCAGGTTTTGTTCCACCTGGTCTAGCCAACGGGATGGCAGTGAGCGGGTTGCTGACGAGTGTCACTTGGAGGGTCATGAGTCCGCCATTCTCATGACATGCCCAACCAGCCGATTCTTCGGGCGTTTGCACCGTTAGGATATCAGGCACGCCAAGCAGCTCAGCCAGCTTGGTGTTCATCCTTCTCTTTTATCCACCTTGCTCATATAAGTCGCATGCTCGTAAATAAGATTCCGTGCTCGTTCCTCTGTGAGCAGCAGGTATGAGTACCTATAGAGTCGAATGTGCGTCGAATTTAGCTTGATTTGATATTGCATTCAGGTTAACTGACGCAAATTTTGAAATTAATGTTGCTTAGGTCAACTTTCATTAGCCCCTATTTAAATGAACATTCTGTGTCTGGGGATAAGGATGGAAAGGAAAGAGGAATGCAGAATTTAATTTAACTTGTGTCCTTGGTCGTTAGACCCTGTGACGGACTGGAAGCAGTCCTGTAGATAAAATCGTCCTGCCTCAAATTCGAGGAAGTTGGTTGCGCCTCACTCTCTACGACGATCATCTCCTCGGAGTTCGCTGGCGATGGTTGCTCTTCAGAGAGCGTGCATTTTGCAGCTTCTGTTGCTTGCCAAGTTTTTCTGCAGCTATTTTTGTTCGCTCGGTGCCTTTGTTCGTGCGGGACCAACTGCATCTACCGGTGTGTGTCGTTCTTTCCGATTTCTGAACAACATTGCTCCGTTGGTTTTTCTTCTGCGCTGAGCAGCGTTTTTCAGCTGCTGCTTCTTCAGCTCGTTGGTGTACGATTTCTGCGCAGTATCGGCACGTTTGTACCTGGCGTTGGAAGGAGATACGCGTCTTCCCAAATTTGCAGATACTATTCGACCGGCGCCTCTCTATCATCCGCACTACACGCACACCAGACCGCACTCCCATTCACATGTTCGAGGATGCACAGCTCCTTCCCATACTTAGACATGTCTCCTTGCAGTGTGTCGTCTTCATCGAAGTATGGGAGGCCATGGACGTTTGAATCGCTCGTTCCATCCATTCGCTTCAGATGAGACCGTTTCAACGCCGTTTTTATTGTCCACAGTTCATCCCAAGACATGGAGGAATGGGAAACTGTGAATTCATGTGAAGGCATCATTCGAAGTGGGTGTGTGTAATAATCAAAACCGAAATCATTCCCAAGCAATCAAACATTCATAAACAAGAAATCTCTTATGCAAATTATTAAATATTTGTAAAATAAAGTTTAAACAGTAAAGCCAACAGTTAGCAAAATTGGCAAGTTCTTCTTCCAAATGATGCCAATCGCGGTTAGTGGGATCTACTATTTCCAAGGGGTTAGCATTCTCGTGTTCACTTTTCACCTTACGAAAAAGTTCTATGCTGCATTCCATTGAATTTAATCGTTTAACTATCCCTGCTTCCAAGCTTTGCGTAATTTTCGTGGGTTTTCATCAGTATGTCTAAATATGGTTGTGTTGGTGCTCTAATGCACTCGTTGCTAGTTGGTTGTGCATCCATCAATGGCCATCGATACGAGTGGAATGGTTCCGGGTTGAACGATACATCCTAACTCATTTGCTTGACTTTCAGTGATCCTGAACTTTGGCCAATCGGCTAGTTCCGCTCAATCAGGGCGCCGTCCATAGAACACCCGTGATACAATGGTACCTATTTAAAATAAAGTTTTTTTGTTTTTGTTCCGTTACTCACAAGCTTCACACACGCAGCAGAACAGCGAGTTCAAGTACATTTACTCAACTGTGTAGATGGACGATGCTTCAGAGGCACTAGCATTCAAGTGTTTGCTATCGCCGGGCGTTCAGAAACAGAACCCTTTGGAAATGAATATTTAACACAGAACGCTATTGCCAGAACCAGTTTACGGCATGGCAAACGGTGAGGAGTATTGCGCACCCGTTTGATTTTCTGAACTTGTATTGAAAGGGAACGTCTGTGTCGATGCGTGGAGGGGCTTTCGAACATCTGCTACTATATACGCCCACCGGTGGTAGTGACCGAGTTACAGCAAATCTGACGGTCATTTGTAGCGAAGTTTCCCGACTCGTCCCCAGGGAACTGCCACTTATGACTCCGGGGGTGGATCCCCTGCGCGATTGCGCCCTTCGGCTCATTTCGTATGTTAATGTAGTTTGTTATAAAACAATCAACGCTCGGTAGTGTGGTTTCATTTGCTAGGTGTTAATCGTTCCATTCAGCCAAGCGTAACACCAACGAGCGAGCCCGGCACACACAGCCACTGGGAAGTACGATCACCGTCAATAGTCGACGAATCGTCAGTCTTTGAGAACGTTGTACCGGCTCCCGCGGACGAGAGTCCAGCTCTCCAGCGAAGTTCCAGCAATCGATACAGTAAATTCGAGGTGTGAACAGCAAACATGGCGCAAAAGCAGGAGAAATATAGTATACCGGCAGCGTTCGCCGACGCGGATGTGTTTCTCACCGGCGGCTCTGGTTTCATGGGCAAGGTGCTGATCGAGAAGCTGCTACGATCGTGTCCGCAGATTGGCCGGGTGTTTGTGTTGATGCGTGGCAAGCGAGGCAAAACGCTCGAGGAACGCCTGAAAACGATTACCGACGGAGTGGTAGGTTGAGTTGCAAAAGCCTACGAACAGCAGAGTAGTTTCGGAAGACAGCTTCCCTGTCTCCTCAACGATCCCACGATTATCTCCACCATCACGAGTACTTGCGTGACGTGCGTAAAGTGAGTTTTTGTTTTCTTTTGAAGCTGTTTGATGTGTTGAAAAATGAGAATCCCACGGCCCTGGGCAAGATATGCCCGATCGAGGGAGACTGCACGCAGCTGAAACTTGGCATGTCACCCGATAGCATCGAACTCATGAAGGATGTGCAGTACGTGTTTCATGCCGCGGCCAGCGTCCGATTCGACGACCCACTGAAGGACGCCATCATGACGAACACTCGCAGCACGCGGGAGGTGTTCGAGTGGGCCAAAACGCTCGGCAAGCTGCGGGCGGTCGTGCACGTTTCGACTACCTACTGCAATCCGGAGCTGCTCCACGTCGAAGAAAAAATCTATCCGCCGAAGATGGATTGGCGCAAAGCCATCAGAATGGCGGAAACGTTCGATACGGCCGCGCTGGAAACGCTAAAGGAAAAGTATGTATCATCATTCGTGATCCAACTGGCGAGATGTCACCGTTCTGTCCGCATCCTGTTTGCAGGTTAACACAGTTCGCTCCCAACACCTACACGTACACGAAAGGCCTAGCGGAGCAGATCTGTCTCGAGTATCGCGATCAGATCCCGCTGGTCGTCTTCCGACCGTCGATCGTGACCAACGCGGAGATGGAGCCGCTGCGAGGATGGGTTGATAACTTCAACGGTCCGATCGGGTTGCTACTTGGATGCGCATCGGGAGTCGTGCGGACCGGGATGGTGGACCTGAATAAACGCATCAACTGCATTCCGGTGGACGTGAGCATTAAGGCTATCATAGTGGCCGCCTGGAAGCGGGCTACCTCCGACAAACCGGGAGCTCTGCCGGTGTACAACAGTGCCGCCGAGAGGGAGAAAACGATCAATTACGGCATGATGCTGTACGACGGCAAGGTACTGTTCGATCGGGTACCACTGAGCAACATGCTGTGGGCTCCCGGGGGAACCACGACGTCCAACGAATACATGTTCTACGTCATATTTTTCTTCTGCCAACTCCTACCGGCCCTTTTTGTTGATGCGATGCTGCGCATCGTCGGAAAGCAACCATTGTAAGTTCTTCAAACCGATCTTCCACATTCCCCGAAAGCTGCTGCAATTTATCTTGGTGTTCTTTTCCCTCTCCTATAGTCTGTTGAGGTTGAACCGTAAAATTTTCGACGCCCAGGTGTCCCTGAGATACTTCATGAACAACGAGTGGGAATTTGTCAGCGAGAACTTTAAACAGTTGGAGCAAATCCTTCCGGAAAATGATAGGTAACAATGTTCGAACTATTTTAAAACAAACAAAAAAGGGAAAATATGCTTTTATGTTACGATCATTTATGCTTGCTATTGTTCTATATCCTTCCAGAAACACATTTTCAACTAGATACTTCCTCCGTGGCATGATGGAGTACTACGAATCCGCCATTCTTGGCGGACGGCGTTACCTGCTTAACGAACCGGACGATAACATTGAGTATTCGTTAAAGAAATACAAGTTTTTGAGAGTGCTCCAATTCGGCTTCAGACTAGTACTGGGATTGCTCGTTATGAACTGGATCTATCGCAAGTATTTACAGTAGATGCTTGCCCGGTCGCTCGGTGATGAAATGCTACCTTCCAGCCAGTTTAGGAAAGCCGACAATCAACAAAAAAAAATGATGCGTCTATGGGAGCTAATCTTTTTTCCTGGAACCCACATAACACCAACTAAGCATTACTATGTTCACTGCGATCTCGCGATCCCCTCAGCTCACCATCAGTCCGCATTTTTGAATAACTAATCAATATGCAAAACAGTCTGGCTCTGGCCCGCAGTTCGCGCTGTAGCTGCCAATGAATACGAAAACAGTTTGCCACAACCTCGAACGTAGCAGATGAGTTGAAAACAACTCAGTTCTAAGCTTCAGCACTGGCCTGCAGCTTAGTGTCTGTGTGCCTTCTGGCATTCTACGATGTGTTAGCTTTCGGCAGCATTAGGCATTCTTTATTGCGACGATTCTTCCCCAATTTTCGGAACGACATGAACCCGGAAACCACAGTTCAACTTTATTATCCTCACTCCTTACTGGAATGGTCGTGTATATTTGTTTGACGCTGCAGCTTTTGCATGATGTTTGCTAGAAGCTAATCGAACACTTGCTTATCGTTATTGTTATAATTTCAACTTCATACCCTTTTCTAATTGAATAAACTTTTAAGGATGGGACACCGTGGCATACCGGGGCATGAAGTATTTTATTTGCATTACTCATAAAAAATCATCAATTTTCCTCATCGAAAATGCTGTATAACTTATCCATTTTGCCAATTCACGGCACGCCTGTTTAATAAAATTTGTTATTGAATGCATATTTCTTTCTTCCCCAAATAAACGGACAATGCATGTCCAGTTCAACGCACATATACCATCTGTTATAAACCTTGGATGCATAACGGGTGCTCCTGTCACGGGAAACTTCCAGTGCGACAAATAAAGACTAATTTTTTGGTATCTCCACGAAATTCTTTGTTTTTTGTTTCCGTTGCGTTTGCAACAATATCGTTAAAATTTAAACTTATGATTGGATTTCTGTTATTGCATTCGAACTTTTCCCATGCTTTGAAAATAATATTTAAGCTTGGCTACAAAATGGAAATACATTTGGATTTGCATACAGATTTATTAAGTAAAGGTTTTACGCAGTTTACATATGTATGATAGAGATCTGGGCTATCGTTGAACATTGTTTTTTTTTATCTTTTTTAGACATTGATAGGGTTTTATTGCTATTAACTATCTAAACATTAAATTCATTCTGATTCAATGTTATCACAACAAGTATGACTCTTCGATACAGTACGGCCGGCCGTTTACATTAAATAAATCAAAATATTGGCCTGATTCCGCAATGCACGGTACTTATTAAACATATTTATGTAAATTTGAATTGAAATTTGTATTTGGCTGCACATATTTTATCTTTCAATAGTTATTTACATTGTACGTTGACTAGCATTAAACCCATGATAGAAATGGATTTATCGGAAAATCAATCTGAAAATTACTATGAAAAAAGAATAATTGAAAAAAGGTATAATACATATAAGGATAGTTTTTAAATGACTTATCGATAAAAAGTTCCGCTAGATGGGTTTTTAATGAATTGATATGTTCTTCGACCACATCGGCCAGAAAGCAATCGTAGTATATACTTGTGTCGTCTGAGTGTAGAGTCACAAAATGTGACGTGTTGAAATTCGATCTAGGCCAATCCAATCGAATCATCAAATAATTGCTGACAATTATCACCCATCACCACCCCGCAAAGCAGTATGTCTTCTTACCGCCGCATCAGTCGAAGCAATTCCTTTACGGCGATGATCGAGAGTAGCGGATAGCGGAACGAAATCATAAATCAATTACGATAAATTTATGGCTTACACTTTAGTTTTATCACCCGCGCATGGATAAAAAGGTGATCCAAGCAAACTTTGCTTGCGTCACGTCTTTGTACATAAAAACGTCCGTTAAAAATGACGATAACAATGCCTGCAAACTGAACTGGGAACAAAAAGAAGATCCAAATCAAAAACTTGCGCCAAAGATGGATTAAACATGATTTAAGGATTTATGCTTACGCTCGTCCATCTATCAATCCGGATCGTTGCCAAGATGGATGGAAAGGTCTTCCTAATGCTTAGTGCATTTGGAAGAGCCAAGCTGATAGTTGTGGAACATTTTTTTACGTTAACTTTGCAAAAATTAATAAAATAAATTTTCCGAATTCCTTACCACTCCTTCGCCATAGCTAGTGCACCAGTGCGGTATTTTTTATAGGAATATCCTCCATCGAATGACGCCGACAACCCGCTTCGCATCAGGCGCATTAGATGGAGTTCCTATCGATTCGCCCGCTTTCTTTTCTTCTCTTTTCTCCAGTGCTGAGAGCACCAATGCCAAGTTATCCCAATTACATGCTTGCTTTGTTTTTATGTTTAGTCCGGAAAAATGATTGATGGTGGGGCTTCCTCAAGGCCAGTAACGGACGATAGGAGCACATTTTCGGATAATGGAAAGCAAGATAAAAGAGATTTATAAAGCAAAACCAACGGGTCGGGATTATGAAAAAACTTATTTGAATTTCATAGGTTTCAGCTGCCTTCGATGGCTATGCACGAATTTTTACAATAATATAATAATAAATTTATTTTTCAGATTGTTAGCGGAGATTTTTTCCATGTGATAAATTTAATTTTATTTTAGGATCAACCAAGTGGTTTTACAAAATGAGCTTTTGTTGCCTTTAGGCATTTTTGTAGGAAAGTTGCTATGGTTGGCAGTAGCTAGAGTATGTGATGTCGTGTTTTTTTAAATTCTAAACCTTTCTAACTACTATTAATCTATTAATTAATAATTCTACTAATCTACTAATTAATCTATTATTTAACTTTACCTATCTAACTAGAACTATCCTAGTATTTTCGTTTGCAATACTTCTATTGCAGGGCGGGTTTCTGATGAGAGGGAAGCAAGAGACCGCGCATCGGTCGTAGAGATTGTGGGCTTGAATATCTAGTAGCTCCTCCAAGGGTTTGACTCCCGCGAGGGCGTACATGTCAGGGTTTCTAGTGTAGCGGTTAGTATTTGTTATCATACGTAAGATATTATTTAACACTAGCTGATTTACCCGATTTCTTACGGGTTGACATAAAGCTCTTTTGAAATGTTTATAGTTTAACGCATATTTTCAAACATAATGAATGTTGATGTTGAATTTTAATTCGTTTCCACCATCAAGGTCTAATTTATATTTTGGAAATTTGGCTGTTCTAAAGAGCATCTTCAATTGTACATCCATGTTGTGTTGCATCTGAATGTGTAAAGATTTGGTCTATCGTATATTCTAAACGTACGTCGTGGGGTGGCGTCATGGCGGTATCTAACGTGTACTCATGCATCCCGGGTTCGTGAAAATGTTTCCATCATCAAGGTATTCAATTTCAGCGTACATTACTACGATGAACTGATGAAACAGCTGTCTGCAATTGTTGATCCAGTAAAACCTTGATGGACTTAACCAATGCGTAACATTCATGCAGACTTGTTGCTTGTGTTTAAAAATAAAAAGACCATGTTTCGGTTTGTGTTTCCTGGTTTCCAATTGAATATGATTGAACACGTTTCGATGCTTCCTCACACGATGATAATAAAGATCCTATCGATGTATGTAAAAATGACTTTGTGTTATTGGGCCGGTAATATGGTCAGTGGAAGAAATTCATTCTCCCTCGCAAAAGATCTAAGAATAATAATTAGTATAATAGCATTGCACCCTTCTTCAATTTAAAGCAACGCGCATTGCTCCAACATTTCGGAAAAAAAGCGAATGTTAATGGAGAAGAAGAGTCTTTCAACGCAAGTCCTATGTCCACTCAAAAACCGAGAAAGTCTATGTTACTGTAAGTCTCTCACTTAGAAGCCGCTTTTTCCGCAAAACATCACTTTCCCCGAGCAATGCCTGGCAAAGAAAAAGTTAGTTTTATGATAAACCCATGAAAACCCATGAAATCTCACGATGCTCTACTGCCCCAGCAGATCGCGTCTTTTACGCTCCAATCGCGTGATACCGTACCTTAATCTTATGATTTACTCACACCTGCAACAAAACTATTTACAGTTCCCTGTTCCAAGCCATTCGCAAATCATTGAAAGGCGATGGGACTGAAACAGTCCAATCTATCGGCTTTAGGGTCAAGTATGTCGAGTAGTTTCTGAGAAATATTTTTTTCTCATATATTTAACAAAAACGTACGTGGGGGGGGGGGGGGTAGGAGGAAATATTTTTTGGGGAAAAAGACTACAAATAATGATATTTGGTAATATTGTCCTCCTTCGTGCCAAGTTTGGTGCAAATCCTTCGAGTAGTTTCTGAGAATTAGTTTTTTCCGCTATTTTGAAGAGATAGGTGTATGGGAGGGGTGGGGAGGGTGTATGTTTTGGCAAAAATGACTTCAAATTATAATATTTGGTAATATTGTCCACCTTCGTGCCAAGTTTGATGCAAATCCATCGAGTAGTTTCTGAGAATTAATTTTTTTCCGCTATTTTTAAGAGATAGGTGTATGGGAGGGGTGGGGAGGACGTATGTTTTGAGGAAAACGACTCCAAATTACATAATCCGGTAATATCGTCCATCTTTGTGCCAAGTTTGGTACAAATCGATCCGGTAGATTTTGCGTGATGCGAGCACATACATATATATCTATATCTACAGGGCGTTCGGGATAATTTTGACAGTTACATTTTTGTTTATAACTCGTGATCGAGTTGGCATAGGAAAACAAGCAATACGTCATTCGACAGCTAAAAGTGTACGAAACAAGCAGCGAAAACATCCCGTTATTAAAAAAAATGCCAAAAAAGAGTACATTGTGGAAGCGGATCACATGCATCATGATGATCCGCGCCGGACGCGACATCCGCGACATCATGCAGTGCGTGCACGAAAACCACATTCTCAGCGGCGGGATTGCGTGCGGATCGCCGCTTTCCTGGCTGACCTCCAGGCGCGCGTGATGGAAAATCCGGGGATCGGAATTCGGCCGTTGGCACGTGAGATGGGGGGGATGCTGGACACCGTCGTGAAGCCTTGGATCACGAGAGTGGCCAACGGCAGACTGTACGTGTTCCAGCAGGATTCCGCTCCTTGCCATACAGCCTCCAAAACGATAAAGTGGTTGGCGGCCAATTTCAACGAATTCACCGCGCCGAATGTGTGGCCTCCCAGCTCCCCGGATCTTAATCCAATGGATTATTTCGTGTGGGGCGCGGTGGAACGGGACACCAACAGAACCTCCAGCAACACCAAGGCGGAGCTGATGGCGAAAATCAGGTCCGTTTTCGTGGCCCTACCCCACGAAACTGTCGCCAGGGCTTGTTCCCGGTTCCGGAGACGGGTGGAGGCCGTAATAGAAGCCGAGGGCGGATATTTTGAATAAAATGAATAAAATACATGGTAAGCTACTATTTCTAAAACAAAAAAAATTTCCCCGATGATTAATTTTGCCATAATTTTTTTTTTCTTTCTCCGTAGGTGACTGTCAAAATTATCCCGAACGCCCTGTATATATATAAAACAAAGTTCAAAATGTGTGCGACCGCGCATCACTGAAGAACGGCTGAACCGATTTTGGTCGTTTTTGGTTCATTCTGTTCGACTTGACCCAGGGCAGGTTTATGTGGCAGAAAAAGTCGGAAAAGTACCATAGTTTCCTCAATATTCGCAATTTTCTGCGAAAAACTCGCGCCTACTGTGGTCCAGAGAACTTTTTGACTTGCATTTTTCGCTTCGCCTCGCCTACTAAGGTTGAAAGGAATGAAGTTTTCAAATCACTACAAACCCAAGCTAGGAAAGCAGGAGACAAACCAAAGCCTTTCTGCCCAACGCTCTGTTATCAATTTTTAGTGGAAATCCTGAATATGTTGCCCAAAAAATGTTACAATATTTTGTTAAGAAATTCACTTCTTCTTTCCTGTCGTAACGACCAATTTTCGATCATGCCTACACATTTTTTGGGCTTACGAGCCATTTTCCCCTTTAAAGCCTTATTACAAACAAAATTTTAATGTTACTGGATTTTGAAAAATAGTATCAAATCGCGTTTAACAGAAATATTGTGATCGGAAAATCGGAACCGGAAATCGATTTGCTTTCGGTTGGATTTTTTCTGTCGAAGTGACGGTCTTTCTGGTGCAGTAACTGTAACTGTTACTGGTGCAGTAGCACCGCAACTGGGTTCTGCGACTCTGGCAGTGGAACGCCAGGCCAGGGCTATGTCAAAATGAAAATCGACTGATAAATGGCCGTGGCTACCCATGCATGCCGCTAGAGGACGCTACAGAATGGTTGTGCTTTGTAATACTGTCCTTTGTCCACCGGCGCAGTCTAGTCGAAGCAAGTGCTTTCTCTTTCTTTCTCACTACATAGGAGTGCGGGGAAAGTCGTCAAAACAAAACGCCGAAGTGACGAAGTGAATGTTTTGGTTCAGTATGGTAACAGATTTAAAACGGGTTAAAATGTTATTCCCATACAGATTCTAGATAATTATTCAGTCAAAACAACCGTTGGCACCCCGAAATTGCAAAAACCGCTATTTGCAAGTCTGGAATTCTATACCGGCGAGCTGCGCGATTGATGGCGATAGATGAACAGCTGTAGAGCGTAATGGATGAGGTACCAGCATTTGAGCTGCAAAGTATGTATTCAATAATGATCATTATGTATTCTGGCATGAATAATCATGGTCTGGTATGATCGTGAAGTAAATTAAGTATGAATTTCATTTCAGCTCCATGTGCACAATACAATAGAGCAAAAAAAGTCAAGTGAGCAAAATGCGCAGAAATGGCTTCTGCAATTCGCTTGCCACGAAATCTCCTCCCGGATAGCGCAGCGTGTTCCTCTTCTTTTGCTTCTGGCGGCGACGGCGGTTGTTTATGGTGTGTGTTGTGAAATGCAGATTTTTCAATGGATGAAACGTGGCGGGAGCTACAATGAATTTGACTGCCTCGCCCGTGGGCTGAAGCACCTGCATACAGAATAAAAACGAAACTCTTTTGCTGGTCGTTTGATGGAACTACGCCCTGCGATATATGCAATAAATAAATGTATAAATTGAAAAAAAAACCTGATTTCTAACGAATTAAAGATAATCCTCTCTTGAACTGGTTAACTTATTCCCTGAAAAAATAAAACAAAGAAAAGCTGGTACAATAAAAAATAGCAAAAAGACAACTACCGTAATTGACACCGTCACCCTACAAAATTAAAAGCAAAGGAAGATTACGGTTATTTTAATCCATAACAACCTTTTGCATTTCGCCATGTTCGGTTGATGATTAGTTTTCCTGTTCAGGAAGATTCATGACTATAAATGGAAGCAAAATATTATCATTAAAACCCATTTCCTATCACCATCTACACGAGAACGATTATGGCTTAGCGTGTTCGTCGATGGAGTGCCGGTTCAGAAGTCCCCAATTCAAAAGTTAAGACACTTTCTATGTAAAAATACACTAACATATACGTACAGTTCCACAACAGCGCGCAGCTACAGCGAAGCGAACCGGAATAAAAGTGCACCAACACAAACACAAAGCAAAGCGAATAGGGTGTAATATCTACTTTTTCGAATCCAGTTTCGAAACTCCGCCATTTTTTATTTTTCAGTTCGAACTTGAGTGCGATCGCAAATGACTGCTCTGTCACGTATCTCTGTCACCAGCGCATGCAAATCGCAGGCGAAGCGCAAGCGATTACAATGCGACATCGCTCGCTACTCGCGGTGCTACTGGTGATATTCTGGCAAAACTGGTGCAGTAACACCGCAACTGGGTTCTGCTACTCTGGCTGTGGAACTCCAAGCCAGGGCTATGTCAAAATGCAAATCGACAGACGAATGGCCGTGGTTACCCATGCATGCCGCTAGAGGACGCTACTGAATAGTTGTGTTTTGTAATACTGTCCTTTTTCGACCCGCACGAAGCAAGTGCTTTCTCTTTCTTTCTCACTACATAGGAGTGCGGGGGCAGTTGTCCAAAAGCAGACCAAAACGCCGAATTGTTCTGTGTACATTTTGGTTCAGTGTGATAAACACATTTAAAACGGGTTAAAAGTGTTTACGCTACAGATGCTATACAATCACTAGCTAAAAACAATCGTTGTCATCGCAAAGTGGCAAAAACTGCTATTTGCAGAGAGTAATTTTCTCCCAGCTAGCGCAGTATGAGTATGTTTCTCAGCTATTGGCAGCACATTTAAAACTTATCAACATCCGATTTGGTGTGCTTTGATCACACAACTTCGTTGACCTCTGTCACAGCACAGTGGAAAGGCGTATCTGTAGCCGCATTTAGGTATGGCTTTATTTACTGAATGGTGATGATCATGTACGCTGCATGTAAAGAAATATGAGAGTAACAACAATACAACGACGAATATTTATATGCTGTAATATTCTCTTCAAATACTACTACAATAAAGAAAATCATACAAGCAAAAGCAGATATCCATTTGCCGACCGTTTGGTTGTACTAGGCCTTGTGAAATAAAAATAAAACAAATTAAATATGAATGTGTATAAAAAAAGAATAACTGCCGTAACCAACACCGTCACCCAAGGAAATTTAAAGAAAAACTTGAAGAAAAAATTATGCGCACTTTCATTCGTATGGCTGAAGCTACAATTTTACTTAAACACATGCGTATGCGTTTTAATGCAAAAGTCTACGTTTCGTGGAAACATGTTTAAGGCAGAGCGCCACGTCTGTCAAAGCTTGCCTAGTTTGAACCAGGATGTGCCACGTACAAAGCATTTCGAATGATATTTTATGCATTGGGTCGCTATCTCACCACAAACACTTATATTCTTCAACTTATAATATTAATTTATCTTCGTCCATTTGGTTGTTCCACAAATCTCATCAATCGAATCAGACTGTGCTGGCAGTCAATCGACTTTTATCCCTGGTTGCTATGATATATCTTTGAAATTATACACTGGACATAAAAACATCACACACATGATGTAAAACGCAGACGTCTGCGTAAAATATAAAACTTAGCTGATGCGTTTTTGTTATCATTAAAACCCATTTCCTATCACCATCTACACGAGAACGCATATGGCTTAGCGCGTACGTCGATAGCGTGCCGGTTCAGAAGTCCCCAATTCAAAAGGTAAGAAACACTCTATATAAAAATACCCTAACATATACGTACAATTCCCCAACAGAGCACAGCTACAGCGCATCGAATCGGAATAAAAGTGCACCAACACAACAACAAAGCAAAGCGGCCATAGGGTGGAATATCTTCTTTTTCGAATCTAGATTCGAAACTCCGCCATTTTTATTTTTCAGTTCGAACATGAGCGCGATCGCCAATGACTGCTCTGTCACGTATAATGCACCAGCACATGCAAATCGCAAGCGAGTCGCAAGCGATTACACTGTGACATCGCTCGCGACTCGCGGTGCTACTGGTGGAGAGCAGCAAATGGGTACATCGCATGACTTGTGCGGATTCTGATGAATTGAACGTACCGCCGAAGTATCGAGAAGAAATCAAAATGTTGGTGTAGACGTATAAACCGATGAAGTTCGTAGGAACCGAAAACGAGTTGAAGATAGAACTTAGTGACAATGAGGTTGTTCGTGCTATGCCAAGAAGGTTGGCACCATTAGAAAAAGAGGTAGTTAAGGCGCAAGTGAGTGAGTGGCTGCAGAACGGAATCATCCAGCCATCTCGCAGCCCATATGCGAGCCCAGTGGTCGTTGTGCCAAAAAAAGACGGTACACGTCGAGTGTGCATTGACTACCGCGCGATTAATAAAAAAATAGTGCGAGATCAGTACCCAATGCCTAACGTCGCGGAGCAAGTTTATCAGTTGGCTGAAGCACGGGTTTTTACTACTTTGGATCTGAAAAACTCATATTTGCACATCAAAGTAGAAGAAAACAGTCGGCGATATACGGCATTTGTAACGAACGAGGGCCAGTACGAGTTCCGGCGTGCACCGTTCGGACTTTGCGTGAGTGGAAACGCATTTTTGCATACTTCAGGAGTTGATCCAGGAAGGCGTCCTCATGGCGTTCGTGGATGACATCATTGTTCCGTCGCGGACTGAGGAGGAAGGCTTGGAACGCGCGTATTAAGTGTCGCAGCGAAGGCGGAGCTGATATTCAATTGGAAGAAATGTACGTTTCTTCAACGCCGCGTGGAATATTTGGGGTATATCATCGAGGAGGGTTAAATCGGACCAGCCGAGCAGAAGGTAAAGAAATTGAAACGATTTCCGACACCAAAGACAGCGAAACAATTGCAGAGGTTTTATGGATTAGCGAACTATTTCCGGAAATTTATTCCTGAATTCTCGAAGATTATGCGACCGCTGGGCGAGCAGAAATGGCTTTCGAGACAAGGGATTACTGACTACAGGGCCAGTGTTATTGATATTCAAACCAGGTCGAAAAACCGAAGTGCATACCGATGCAAGCAAGGAGGCGATAGCAGGGATACTATTTCAATACGCCGAAGATGGTAACACACCACATCCATGTTATTACTACAGTAGGTTGACCAATGCGTCGGAAAGGAATTATCATTCGTTCGAATTAGAGTCACTTGCGGTGGTAAAATCACTTTAAAAATTCAGATGTTACGCGGATGGCCAGAGCACATAAGGACGATAAGGAAATTTAAATGATCCATCGAGAAGGACAAGTAAAAGGTTTTGTCATTAGAAATGGACTTCTGTACCAGGGAAAACGTTTGTACGTGCCAGAGACGATGCAAGAAGAAATCATACGACAGGCACATGACCAAGGACATTTCGGGATCAGGAAAACTAAAGAGCGGCAACAAGACGAATACTATATTGTGAATGTAGATGAAAAGGTTAAAAGTTGCATCGAAAATTGCGTCAGATGTATCATAGGTGAAAAAAAGCGTGGAAAGGGTGAAGGAATGTTGAAGCCCATTGCAAAAGGCGAGGTACCGTTAGACACTTTTCACGTTGATTTCTTAGGGCCTATGCCGTCAACGCGTAAGGCATATAAACATATTTTTACTGTGGTAGACGCTTTTACCAAGTTCACTTGGTTGTTTCCTACGAGGTCTACTAGTGAAGAGGATGCAGATAATCTCAGACGTATTTGGAGATCCAAGGCGAATTATCGCTGATAGAGGAACAGCATTTACTTCTCATGCATTTGAAGAATATTGTGGTATTAGAGACATAGAACTGCACAAAATAACCACAGGAGTACCGTGTGGTAACGGCCAGGTGGAGAGGATCCATCGGGTCATCATACCAATACTGACGATGTCAATAGAAAAGCCAGAAGAATGGTTTAAGGAAGTTCGTGCAGTGCAAAAAAGTCTCAATTATAGTTGGCATCGCGCGATTAGGATGACGCCAGTAGAGCTTCTCATAGGAGTACGAATGCGTTGTCAGGAAGACATAAAATTGGCACAAATTATTCAGGAAGAGTTCCAAAGGGAATTCGAGGAAAACAGAGGAAAACTGCGTGAAGTAGCGCGAGAGGGAATTCGTGAAATCCAGGTGGAAAACATAAGAGGGTATAATCTGCGGAGAAAGCCTGGAAGGCAGTATGTAATTGGTGACATCGTGGCCATACATATCATTCAGTTTATGACAGGCGGGAAGGTAAAACCTAAATATTATGGACCCTATCAAGTAACTAAGGTTTGTCCTAATGATAGATACGAAGTACAGAGAATGAGTGAGTGCCGGGAAGGGCCAAAGAAAACTATGACGGCAGGGTGTCAGTTGAAACCATGGCCTAACTCGGGGCGAGTATAAGTCAGGAAAGGCCGTGTGGGAGTGTAGGAGTGATGGGGAACCCACACCCAAAATTGGGTTCCTGGGGTATAAAAAGGCGGTCCCCGGCGCTCAGAAGTTAGTCATAAGTTATCATCGATCAGTTGACAACAGTGGTATAATAAAATTGAAAATCGCAGTCCGCCAATCCGTTCACTACATATATATATATATATGTATGTACGTTATTTATATATATATATATATGTACGTTATATATATATATATATATATATATATATATATATATATATATATATATATATATATATATATATATATATATAGTTACGAGTCTTGTTGGTTCAGTTTTGAATCTAAACACGTAATAATTTATTCTGTTAATATCTACGCCTTATATACCTAATTCCTACCTTATACTTATACATTAGTCCACATGCGCTACTACATCTACTACTACAGCTCTGTAGTATGCTGTGTTCTCCTCTGCCTTACGATCACTCACTATATACCACTCTTGTTGGTATGTAGGAGTGCTCTCCATGTAACTATATATATAAAAGATTAAGGTTAAGTTTATTTTCGATAATTTTATATTATAAAATTTAGATTCAGTTCCAAAAAATTCAGAATACTACTAATTAAATTAACATAAGGCATTAGGAGGTCTCATTTTATTCCCGTTTTTGTTCCTTTATTCTGACGTATATATTAAACGGCATCATATACATTTGGTTCAATTACTGCAATCGACACCTAAAATATATGTTGCTTTATTAAGACACCCGAGAGAATTGCGCATTGCGAATTGTACAATTCAAACGACACATCTTAAACTAACACAACCTTATCCATTGTGTCTGGCAAACATGTAGACACCAAGCAGCAGATACTTGCTTTATTTGTTCTCGAAATTGGTACTATTTGTATACAACCAAGCCGGTGATGTAAAGTGACTCTCGTGCTCTTACTTAAAGCTACTCCTGCCGTTACCGCAAGTCCACCGAACCGTTGTACAGAGTAGAGCAGGCGGTACGAGCACGAACCTTGTAAAAAAACGATGATAAAAAATAGACTACGGTTGGCAGAAAACGCGCGGGATCCGTTTTAGTCTATTAGTGGGAGTCAATGGTGCTCAGTAAACAAGGCAATTGGGGGAATTCGTTTTAATGGTGAGCATACGCCGAAACATGAATGCCTGTGTGTGAGAACGTTGCACGAAAAAAATTAAGCAAAAATACCTAAACGGGATACACGTGTGAATTGAACAATTTCTGCTGTCTGACATGCCTAGATACATTCTTTGTTGAATTGCATATTACTTAAACGTTTAAATCAAAAAGACTCTTCATCCCAGAGTGTCCTATCCATATAGGTTGCCTCGTGGAAAATGTTCAAGGAATCTTCTAACAACACTTAACGCTTTGTTTGGCACAAATTTTTGGCTTAACTGCAAATGGGATATTTTTGTAAGATGATCTACTGGTACAAGTTTAGCAACCATGAATTTTTGTTTAACAAATGCACATCCTTGCAGTTTTAAACTAACATTGGCTTTTTCAAAGCTACTAAACGAACGAGACAGAAACTCTGGCAAGAATGCAGTAACTGAGTGAGTATAAAAAGCAATCATTCCTATTATGATTCCTCTTCCTTTTCATGAAATTACTTTAAATCAGCCACAGAAAAGCTTCTACCCGTAGTGATTCGAATAGGATTTTACGAAGACCAACACGTTTAGGCAAGAAGAAAGGAAGGTGGCTGGCACTAAACAAAACCTACCTAGAACTCATGATTAAAAACTGCCGTTGGCCATAAAAATTATTAGCAATGCTTGTACCGGCAGATGGAAGAACTATACAATTTTCCGACCGGTTTAATCTGCGCTCATTTCGCTCGTCCATCCTGAACCGTTGCCAGTGTAGATGAAAATTGCTAGGCAAAATTAGGGTTCAAGTTGAAAGAAAAATAATAATAATTTCAAATTATCAACCGTGATGATGCGTCTGCTTCGCAAGCGCCCCTGCTCTTAGGGCGAACAGAGCACCTCAGTTTTAATGTGGATTGTTATTACGATAGGTCGACTTGCATCTTACAAGGCTTCACTTCACTCGGATGCGGTCGAAGCACCTAGAAACAGTACCGCAGGGACGAATGCACAATCTTTAAACTTTAAGCTACCCCCTAAGCTTGTTTCTAAATTCACGTCAGTATAATCGTACAAAATATAATGACAAAAAGTTGTTCTAAGCTCCTGTAGGGGCGGCTGTTTAGTAAATAAGTAACATTTACATTTTCCCGTGCATACATTACTAGTGACAATTTGCCATCCATTGGTCCATATTTTACATTACATGGCAAGAAAGGCTCACACCCCTGAGCAATAATCCAAGCTTTTATTTATTTCCATTTGGTAGCATTTTGTCTATTTCTGTAGGCATTTATACAGAACTCTCAAAGCAAACGCATGCGATGTAGTCTCGCTGGTTCTACGATTGGTAACAAAAAACATGACAAGGAGGATTATGTGTTCTTAAAACAAAAAATTGTTAAAAGGAAGGCAGAAACGCTATCAGAAAGTTCAAACTCACTTCGCCGACCATCGGAAGTGTAAGTACGTAACTTTGTACATTATGACGAATAACGGAAAAGTGCACGAAAGGAAAACATGAACTTTGGAGCATTAAACGTACCAGTTGAGGTTATGAAGAAACATATAAAAAAAACAACACACACACGAACTAACGAAACAACGGACTCTGCTATGAAAAGTAAATTTAACTATTTTAATTATTCGTGAGTAGTTTTTTTTACCTATGCAAACTATGCAGCTTCTAAAGGGAATAAATAAACTTTACCTTGTAACAATCCTGAAATTCTTAAAGTTTAAAATATAAACCACAATTTTGACAAACTAAATTTTCAAATTAAAGGAAATGTTTAGATTGTTCAATTGATTCTATTTACTCTAACCGCATACTTCAGTACCGCACTTATTCAGATTCGCTTGTTCATCAGATTACAACACTTATAATCAAAATACTATTGATAACCTCGATGCCCCAGCAAAAAAACCGTTAAGGCACGTCAAGGGCGACTAAATGCTCTAGATGATCTTCTCAGAAAAAAAAAACCCTTGCCAACTCCAAATAAATCTTCTAGTCTGCTGTTAATTTCTTGAACTCCACAATTTTTCACGACTCATTTTTATCTGCAATCACAATGTACATCCTGGGACATCCTATTCACCAGAAAATGCGTTACAATTAGTTTCATTGTTTCGAAGAATACACTATGATGCACACATTTTACGATTTGTTCATTCATTCTTTTGTCATTAATTTTAACGAAAATCTTCTCTCAGTTTTTGTCTACTAATGAATGTGACATTCAGTCTCCCAGAAATCTCAGCATCCGAAAGAATTTCCAGAAATCCAAAAACCCTGATTCGATAGCGGTTCATCGGCCAGAAAAACGAGACAACATATTTCCCAGTCCGACAGTTAGGTAAATTAAGCTTATCGTAGGGCAAAAAACATGCAATATGCAAGTAATCATTCATTCAACACAGTGCATTGGCAGGCATGTGTCATAATGAGTTTAAGAAACCAAACTTGCTGTGTAACAATAAAAATGTTTACGTGTGAGAATGACAAAAGAAACGTGAACCAATAATGTCGAATGATTTTCGTACCGCTTATTACCGACAGCATCGGATATGAATGAGATGTTCAATAAAAAAGAAACAAAAACATGATTTACAACCTACACCCACCTCCCCATGTTTGCCGAACGGTGATAGTGCTAATTTTCCTGAGGAAAATCTTATCACCCCTGGCAATATGCGGTTCAATGATTTATGAGTGACCCGGAAGCGGCTATCCCCGAACGACATTGATTTTCTGCCTCATGGAAAAAAACACTCGTAAAACAAATACAATACCGTTGCCTAATTTGATATTATAGTTGACGAACTTCGGGTTTTGCAAATTAGAAGCCCAAGAGTTGCATAGGTATACCCGAGGGAAGTATAGAACTAATATTTGGGATGAGACACGTGGTAATCCATCTAGTTTGATATCGTTTAGAATTTAACCATTTTCGGTAAATCTAATTCGATTCTTGTCAACTTTGCTCTGATTTTGCGTTATTTTTTTCGTTTAATGAATTATATACGGACTTGAATTATATACTAAGCTGACATTAAACGACTACTCAGGCAAAGTGTACAAAGCATTTAAAACACTGGTTCATCATTATATCTGTATTGTACAATATTCATTTGTCACATCTATGAAATATGTCCTATGAAGCCATCTAATGTATTTGTTTTTGCAATTTACGAATTTGAGTAAAGCGGATCAACCATCGTTTGTCATTACGTATATATTTTCTCTTTATAATATTTTAGGTAAGGTGCCGTTCCTTTGCCATGGAATGCGCTTTAGAAACTTAAAACCCTGTATTATAACATCGAAATAAATGCATAAAGTTGCTTAACTAACATAGCATAAAAATGAAAATCCAAAGCTTTAATTTTGTTTCTGTTACCTACCAAAACATAAAATTTACATGCCATGCACTATGTGATAAAAGAGATATGTAATAAAAACTAGAAATAAACAAGAAGAAAGCAAAATTTAGATAAAAACTGCACAAGCGATCCTCTACTTTCATATTGTTCATAAGATATGCAACCCGTGAACAGTGTTGTATTCCTTGGTTGGCAAACATTTATTTGAAGTTTATTTTATTCCATGAAACTTCCCACAGGGGAAACTGTGGTTATTGCTCGCAACATAACATTTTCATTGAAATTAAGCACTTGCAGGTATTTTTGTGGGGTCTGCAACAAAGGTTAACGAACATACCAAAAGGTCTTTTATTGAGAGTATATTAACGAAAGACTAAGTATTTTTGTTGTTGTTGAAATAAATAAATAAAAGAAATGCCGACTCTCAAATCGCTGTCAAAACCCAGTTGTGTCACGCTTTCTAATATTGTTACTTATTGTTTTATTATTAAATGTTGTTAGTTTGTAGAATTAACTATTATTCTTAAAACTTAATGGCTAAAGTGAACGCAATCACAGAATTGACATTAACTTTCAATATATCTGACATGGAATCAAAAATTGATTTATTTTTACAAAATTGTATAAAAGTTTCTGGAAATTAGGAATATGAGCTGGAATTTCTGTTCATTGTATTAATGTATTAATTGCATGAAAAGCGAAAGATATTTTCTGTCAAATTATTGTTAACCAAATTTAAGTCATCGTCATTAAGACTGTTAGTCCAATGACGCAAATCAATAAATAAATAAAAATTAATAAATAAATAAATAAAACTAAAATTTGTTTTTTGTTAATCCGGAAAAGCTTTTCTTCTGATTAAAAAAGAATGTTCTTACTCCAAATAAAATATACAATTTAAGGAAATGATATATGTACATGAAGGTTCCTTAAAACTGAATAAAAATAACAATAAAAATAAAAAATAAATAAAATAAAAATATTTAACTGAATTCTTTTGTTTATCCGACACACGCAAACATTATTTTGCAAAGATCAGGTATGTTCAAAAGCATTGTCTACCCTGAAAATAATTTAACATATGTTTGCTGACTGACAATTAAGTTTAACTAGTATTAGAAGTCGTTTGCGTAAGAGTTTTGTTAATTTTCATACATTAAGAAAATCGATTTCTTCCGATTCAACCGCACACCCAATCCCACACAACCGCATGCCCTTCACACAATGCACTTGGAGTGTGAAATTGCAACACCCAAAAGCCATTCCTCATTCACATTCCAGCTTGCATGGAGTAGCATGCGGGGACGTTTGAAAGCCAACGCAAGCTCACTGTCTGTACATTTTCCAGCTCAATCAATTTCCGTTTTCCCACCATAGCGCACTTAGCTCGTCACAGGGCAATTGCACGGACGACAATTGCGACGAAAGAGATTTTCCTTTTGCTATACTTATTGAATGCAACAAGAATCACATCGCGCGTCGCCCCAGCTTTCGACAAGTCATTTGCGTCGTGCACTTTTGGAGATCAGGAGACTCCAAAACGTATCCCCACTGCAAGAAGCTCCGGTTCGACGAGCGCCATTTCCAGCTGGAAATGGAATCTGGCAAGTTTTTCAATTTCGAACTTTGTGGCCCTCGTCTTGGCTCTCGGCCCGACGCCAGATGATGGATGGCCAACGGTAGTCATCGGTTGTAACCGATCTCCGGTGGTACAAACGCTGGCCCCAAATTGCAGCAAGAAATGGTTCGTTGATTATAGACCTTTTTCTTCTTCTTTTTTTCGAGAATCGACCAAGCGTTTGAATTTACGTACTTCCGTTGGCGAAGCTCCTTCCCCGAGCCTGCCGGTCCTAGCTAGAGGCAGCTCGTGTAGGTGTGAACACGACTTGCTTTCGTTTCTTCTCGGAACTGTCGGATAGTGGCGAATACGTGAAATGAGTAGTTGATCAATTTATCCAGCGAACGAGTGATATTTTACGCCGCTCGTCGACTAAACGTAGGTACTCTTTTCTCGAAGGGTCCAGGCAATCCCGATGAGCTGTTTGTTGTTGTTTTTTTTATGTTTCGTTAGCAGATTTCCAGTGCTTGTGATCACGTAGCAGATTTACCGACGGAAAGCAAATTTTCTAACAGCCCCGATTTCGATGTGGTTTAGAGGAGCTCGGCTTTGTGACCACCATTTGACAACATTCGGTAAACATGAGATGCAAATGGCATCGAACGGGTAGGCCTGTTCTTGAAAATTCCGCTCACAGAGTTTTTCTCAAAGGGAATACCAACAATGTTGGAGTACTTTCATCGGCCTAAAACGTCGCATGTACAATATGTGACAATGGGAAACTGATATGGACCGTACCAAATACTCCTGGTACATTGAACGACTGAACTGAACATTGAACGAGTCTACCCAGACCTAGATCTACTTGGCCTACTACAACGGAGCGATTGTCAAAACCAACTTGGTTAAAGAAGCAAATTTGTCGCTACTTTGAATTAACTTACTGGTGCTGTTAATAACCGTGTAGCCGTGCAGCTAGACGGCCCTACGACTTTTCTAAGACTATTTTTATTATCAAATCTATCAATTTTATTTTATCAAATCTGCTATCAAATGGTCAAAAACGTCGCAGAAGATTTTCGACGCAACGATGCTTCGAACAACGAAAATCTTAAGCGACATTTCAAATCGACGGTTACTTGTGAACAATCCGTATGATGCCGTAATGTTTCCGCGATTAAAGAGAATTCATGCGCAGTAAATTAAAACATTGTGTTGTAAATCTATCGAGTTGACTATTTTCTTTCTCAAGTGTGAAAAAATGCAAACAAAAAACTAAAAAATATTTTTTTCCCAATGAACGCAGATCGCAAAAATGTGTGCAATTTTTCGCTGCGTTATCGTCGTTTGACAGTAGGCACTGAACTGTATTTGATCAAAATTTTCGTCACAATAGTTTCAGAAAAGACGTGGGCCCGTTTATCCATTCTAGATACATTCCCTGATTTTCGTTCAAGCAACTACGATCGAATACTTTTGATTAGAATAGCGCGCTGGAGCCCTGTGTGAAATCATCGCAGCGTATTCCGTGGAGGAAAACTTAGTTAGTTTTTTTTTTTATTCAACCATTCAACCGATGCCATTCGATGTAATTTTTTTTTCTTGACAGCGAATTCACTGCAAACACAATCAAAGAACGGAGATCTGAAAATCGTCTGTTCTACCATTCGTGCCCACAGTATGTCGCTACTCCCTCGCTCATTAATATTAGGAAGCTGCATTGAGAAATGCTGGCTCTGGGTGACAATGTTCGTGACATTCTCACGAATCTCGATCTTCTCGAACTTTTCAGCCAACTTGAAACTTCGGATTCTTTGCTCATATTTAATGAATTCCAATTAACATTGTTCCGGTTGGTTTGCGAATGCACTGGTGCATCTGTGAAAAGTAGAGCTACAGCATTATAGACCCGTTTAGCAGAATAGTTTATTCATACGACATACAAAGTTCATACGGTGGATATAAAGGACACGCTTTATGATTTTACTAGTTCGTTCATATTTTTCTTCACATGCCCGGAAATTCTTGTGTTATTCCGATTCTAAAAAATAAGGCTTTAATTGAACACCAAGTTACAATATGCTATGAATTGTTGATTACAACTTTTTAATCCCTCGAGAAAGTACATCCTACATGGCAATCTATACGTTACTTTAATCTAGCCAAATTTGATTCTTTGGTATTGTGCTGAAACCATGGAGTTGATGTCAGGTTTTTTTGCCCTCTGCGAAGCGGGAATTGCCCTATCCACATTTTCGTGGACTCACAAAAGTTTAAACGATGTCACTTTTCAACAGACACCATCTGCACGAGTGCCTTTGAGTCGGCCTCCGACCTTGTAATGTTTCATTTTGTCGCCATTCCTACGAATCACAGCAACTCGGTTGCTCAATGCGGTCACTCGTGGAGCTGAAGCAGCAGCTGCTCCCAAGACTCCACAACAATTTAATTCGATTTTTCAATTTGAAAAAGTTTATGAATGCCCAACCACCGTCGGGATGCCGAGGCGACTGGAAGTGGAGCAATTCCTAACAAGCGATTACAGGAGAAAAAAGGGGGGATGCATTGCTCAGACTTACGTGTTCTGAGAAATGCGAGACTAATTCGTTCAATTCGCCCGAACAAGACAAGCTGTACACAGACTCCTTCTGTAGCTCCGTCATGTTCTCCGGCAGACATTATGATATCATCCTGCTTTCTCGCCTGCTTGAGTGCCCTGTTGCCAAAAACTCGGGACAGAAATAGGTTGGGATGCAGGACGCAAGAACCGCACTGGCTGGCTACCATTTTGGACCTAATGATGTTCTACTATCGATCGATTTCGACACTTAACTGTTGTGCAGAAAAAGCGATCAAATAGAACAATTTCAATTTTCTTCCATCGGCTTCACTCGTGGGCTTCTTTTTTATCCCCTGTCTCGATACCTAGCAGAGCATAACGGTATCACAAACAGGAAAAAAGAAACATTTTTCTGACTGACAAAAATCCAGAAAGTCTCTTTTCATTCAAAATGCGTCAACGTTAATGCTTGATGCGAATATGAAAAAGGAACGCGCTTACATTCATCGTAAATTCAAATAATGCGTGTTTGGAGAAGTTCTCGTTTGTTTCCATGGCGCAATGTTAATGGGAATAAAACCCTGAAGACTAAAATAATTTGAACGTCCAAGTAAGAATGGCAGTTTTTACAATATGTATATATTTTTTGTAAAGCATACAAGAAAATTTTAATGAAACTGTCCCGCATTTCAGCCACGGCTTTCTGCGTGTGGCATTTTGCTCCTGCTTCACTTGTTCACTTCGGCAACGATGCGTTCCATGTGTCCTGGCATGCCTGTGGCAGTGTGCCAAACATTTGTCAAATTTTCCCACGAAACCCTTTATCCTTGAGAGCTTTCAGCACGCCATTTGGCCAGACCCTTTCAAAAAGAATGGACACGGCGAAATCTGCCAGTGTCGTAAAAACTCGGTGGCCGTTTTGTGGGTTACGGACGACTAACTGGAACTAATCCGGCGGTCGAAATCAAACCCATTTCATGGAAATATCAACCGCTTCAGAGGCGCGTGACAAACGTTCCACCAAATCGTTCAGGAATGTAACACATCATCAGCAAGCGAAATGAACTTGGTTTCGTGCCGCGCTAATTACGTTACATGTCGTATCGTTCGGCGAGACGAACATTATGGCACCGCGGAGTCTTTGTGAAATTGAATTACAGATAATCGCAAATGATAAATACCCACCGTTCCAGGACTGCTGCGGGACGCGTAAATTTATCTTTTGGCGGTGTTAATAAATAATTTATCACCACTTTTCGTAATCCCTAATCGTGTCTGTCTGCGAAGCCAAGCTCGATTTCTTTTGCAGGCTTGCTACGTGGATCGTTCGCTACACAAGCCGGTTTTTAAATGTTCCCAGGAAAAATAAATAAGTGAAATATTTTGAAGAAAAAATTCCGTTAAAAGAAGCTCTTGATCAAAGTTCTTGAGTTGAGTTGAGTTTTTTTGAGTTTTTTTTTATCCTCATGTTGTGAAAGGAATGTATTTGCATACAACTTCTAATAACATTGTTCATACTAATAATCATACATAATCTAATACTGACTACGACGGTCAGAATTCGTCTGACTGAATTGACTCTCAATAAAGGAGCACGTATAGTTATAAGCAACACGAAACTTCATTTATCACATCGATGAAACAATGGAGCTAATTATCGGTACAACTAAGTACTTCGAAATGGTGCCAACATACTTCACCAAAACTTTTTCACCCCACGCCTTTTAGGTTTTCTATTGCCGCGCAGCTCAAATAGCGTGTTTCACATCGTATCATTTTTCGTTTCACTCCATCATTGTCATCAACCACCCTGAAAGGGTACATGTCTTGTCCCTGACCTTCATCTCGCATTAATTTTTCACTGCTTGTTTAATCCCGGAAAACGTCATCCAGTGGATTCACATGTCCGGACTATGTATCGCTCGAAGCCTTTCTATGTTTTCGTAGGGATTGGAATTGGATCAAATGCACAAATGATTGTTGAAAACATGATAGCTATGATGTTAAAAAAGTGCATAATAGAATAATAAGCACTCACGTTTAACGCGCTTAAATGTATTTAAACATGAAGCTTCCGACCCAATAAAACTGTAGTTGATTTATCTCTTGTGACCTGTGATGTGATCATCCGCGGTCGTAGGTGTAACAGTTGAAAATGCACTTTTGCTAGCCGGATTAACTTATCCAAAAACACTTTTATTATCATCACTCAACCCGATATCAACTCTCCGTGGGTGCATGTAAAACATATTACAGTAAACTTCCAAATGGAAATGCGCCTTCGGATTCCAACTCGGCTGTAAGGATTGCCTCACACCACCGGAATGTAATTGCAACCGTAATTACTGATTCACAATCCGTGAAGGAAAATGCCCAATCCAACTTTTTTTAGAAACCTCGCATTGGAAATTAATTCGCTCCGCCCAGCAAGATCACTGCTGCTAATTAGAAACGTGACAGAACCGTAAACGCACGCTTTGATTTACCGAAACAATACCAATGAAACGGCAAACTCACGTCCGCACTGAATTCTTAATCCGGAGCACCTACGCGCGCGTCCTTCGGGTGCTGCGAGTTCAAGAATAATACAAATGCTACGTACGGTGTGCTACGCCTCGCGTGTAAACCGTGTCCGAAAACCGAAACCCGGTCGCGACAGTCTCCGCCGGATAGGACTGCTGCCACGAAACTGAAACCATCGCTCTAGCCGCACGACCCACGACGATGTTCAGCATCCAATTGTGGAGCATTACGGCGGACGTCGTCAAGGCGCATGCTCACCACTGCACCAACAATAGCGCACCGATGCCGATTAGATGAATGAAAGAGCGGGGAGTTTGGACCGATCCTGCTATTTCCCCTGTCGCTGTGATCTTCTGTGAGGTAGGTAGATGCTGCCTTGTACCGTCAGTCTACTCTTCCGCGTTGCACCGTTTCACTGCAAGGCTGCATCTCGCTGGTCCACACACCTGTTGCTGGAGCTTAATATGCAACCGAGGTTGAGCCGAGGTTCAGGGTTCCGGTGCCTATTGAGTTAGAAGTAAATTAGTATCCCGCCGTCGTGGTTCTACGTTCTCGCTTTTTGCCGTTGGGTCCGTGCTGGCTGGCGTACGCTGCGTGCTGTAGCGGTTAAAAGCGCGACGTAAATGGGAAATTGGTTTTGCATTCGAAATTAACCGTCAGTTGACGGGGTTTGGACCCGCCTGGACTTCACACGACACTCTGCCGTAGGGCGGCCGGGATGCTGAACAATCGAGGCTCCATAATCCCAACGACGATTCGAAGTAACTGGTGACCTTCGGCACACGGTGTTTGCGGCAAGGCAATGCATGCAATCATTATCTGTACCTTACGGGTTGTACATGGCGCGGAAGATCAAACAGCATCGAATTCGTGGTCTAGCGATTTTGCCTATTTGTGTCCTGGGAAAGTTAAAAATTGGGAAAACTGAACTACAAGGCACACAGAACTCAATTTGGATCGGGGCATGATTTTATTTAAAATTAGCCATCTTATCTTGGCACTACCAGCAGAAGATGTTCAACGTTAGATTGAAGATGTTTTATTTATTTATGCGACAAACTTTGCCCAGTGATGAAGTCATAAACGTGGACATCACCTGAACGAAGTTAGTCGCATAACATGCGCCGCCATTCTTCCACATTTTCACACGTAACAGTAACCGCAAACCTCACGATGTTCGATATAGCCGTTTTGCTCACAACGATATGGTTTCTCTTCTTCTCGTTTCCTTCTCATACCTCGCTGCTAGTGGACATATCGACATTAAAGTACAACTACTGTGATATGATCTACAACTCAGATCACAGCAGAAGTTCCTTCAATGTAGAAATCCTGACTCCTCCTTCGGTTCGCTGCCTAATCTAACGTTTGAACTCATAACCCCCTTTCATCGCGTTTAATCGACCTTTCGCCCCGAAGCCTGAAAGTGCAAAGTTAGTAGGTAACTACTGCTGTGATATGGGCGATAACGCTTTACTGTTCACATATCACACCGGGAGTTCCTTCAGACTTCGAACACTCGATACTATTCCAAAGCGGTGGTTGGAACCTGCCTGCTATCTGGCCCTTTCCGAACTCTGTTGCTCAAGCGGTCGATGAAATCTCGACGATTTAGGATACGAGTGTTCGGTCTAGTCACTTTCCATCAATTCAATCACAAGAGACTACTCCGACATTCGCCCTAAGCCGTGAGCACAACCGGAATCTGCACCAGAAATGGCACAACACCCTGTTCCAATGCGGGACACTGACATTTTCCGGAGCCACCTATTCCACCTTACCTAGCACACACTCAAGTGACCACGATCGTCCGTTCACTGACGATCGAGGTGTTGACGAAGAACTGTCCAACTGGCAACTGATAGCCTAAGCACATTTTCCTTCAACTTATATATCTGACCATATTGGTCTATTTAGTTTACCCACTGGTCAACCGACTGGTCGCGGGGGGTAGGCCCGGGAGGTAAATTTCCCGGCGTACGGGCGGATAGCGCCGGGTAAAACTGATGACCCCAACGCTACGGTGCAGCCCGTCAACGGTTTTGTCGTAGGTAGGAATCAGCCCGGTAGGTTGATTGTGGCAAAACTGCTACCGTTGGCTAATTGTTGTTGTTTTTTTGCTTTTCTTTTACCGAGTGTCAGTTGTGTTGCTAATAAAGTAGGAAGTTTTAAGTTCTTTATTTTCGCCAAGGGGTTGGGTTGGCACACATTGAGTAGTCGGACTGTGACAAAGCTGCAAAACGACGCGTTAAAACGATGGCCCCGTCTAGGTAGCCTATGCTAGCATTTCTATGCAAAATACGAAGAAAAAAATCCCATAACATTTGAAGCGAAACATACTCCTTTTCCTGCCAGGTAAAAGCGCATTGGCGGACGAAAATTAAATATCCAACATGTGTGCTGCCCGTAACGGCCGTCCCTTCCCCAGGCGTTGCTTTTCCGTTGAATTGTTTATTGAAAATTTGTAGGTCAGTTATGCTTTTTATCCTTTGTATATGTTTGCGTAGCTTACCCACTTTCGCGCACAATGTTACCCCGGTGCATCGGTTGCTCGCCAGCATAGGGCGTTTCCAACGGATTTTGTTCGACGACCATAACGAACTCTCGAAAATTCTCTAACAATTGAAAAGGAGTGTGAATATCTGCATAGTTATTACATCAGCGTACGAAACATTTACATTTGCGCTGAAATACGTTTTGCACAAAATATGAAGTTCGTCAAGCTTCATGCATTCACCAATTTTGCCTTATCAGGAGTGTATTATGCCATTTTTGTTTGCCATTTTTTATTCAACATTTTTGCCTCTTCAGGAGTGTATTAAAAATGTATCCAATGGTTGAAAATTCCCGGAGGTGAATATTTTATTTGTGTTTGTGTTTAATGTGATTGATTTAATTGAAAGTATAGCTTTCCAGCCTGTTTTGCCACGTTATACAATTTCAAAATAGAAATAGTGTTTGAAATATTGACAGACACTTTAAATTCGCATTAAATTTTGCAATTCGCTTTCTAAATTTGTTAGATTACATTAGTTCTATCGACCTACTTTAATTAATTGAATTCTACTACTTTATCATCACTCAAAAATGTTTAAAATTGTGTTTTATGTATATCTCAATATGAAACATCTGTTTTTTCTGTTTGTAAGTTTCCTCATCGAAATCTACACGATTCACAAAATATAACTTCTCGTCTTATCCTTACTTAAGTCCTTCACGTTCACGTTTCCAAACACCAAAGTTAATTTTTTCAACTATAACGCTTCGCGGGAAGGCAAATGGGGCGTGTGACTCAAGCGTGCTAACTTTTAAATCTGATTTTGACAGATAAGAGATTCATCTCACCCGTGATACGTGCAACCCTTCAGGAAAGAAAACGCCTATTTGCCAAAGTATGTTCGAATGATGTTTTGATGGTTATCATGGTGGAAATTTTGTCTTTTCAAGGGTTTTTTGTTTTTCCGAGGTGTGCCTTTTAGAAAAACAGATTTAAAAAATCTTTAGAAAAAAATTAGTTTAATGAGTCCGGAGAGACAAATGCATAGCAAATTATAACACCAAGTACATTCTTTTTCGGGGTAATCTTAAAGAAAAAGTTTAAGTTTTATGTATCCTCCGGTGTTAGCTTTAAGTTTCTTCGGTCCAGGGATGTTATGAGCTGCAAAAAACTTGCCTTTCTCTCCCGCACTACATTTGGTGTTGTACTCCGAAGAGACATTTTGCTTCATAAAATACAATTACACCGCGCACATGAAAAGCTTTAGTTGCAAACTTCGTCCTTGTGCGAGTGTCCTGCCTCGTCTTTTCTTTTACATCTCTACATCATCCTACCCGTTGATACGTATTGCACCGTCCAGCTAACGTATCGCTTTACCGAATCTTAATAGACAACGAGCATACGGGAGCATCAATGCAACGTGGCGACATAAATCTTCAAAAATAAAAACATAAATCTTCAATGATACAAACTAGGCTTCAACAGTCTTGCTTTATCGATTCGCACAGCGAACCAGATCTGTTCGACATACAGCAACGGCATAATGGCGCAATGTTTCCACTTGATCGGTCCCCCCTTCCATCCTCCCCATTCCTCATACTATTGCTGAAGTTACTCAAAAATGTCCGCAAGACAGAAAAAGCACCTGAGACGCACGAATTCTGTTCAAATTGTTTCCCATGATTGCTGGTTCGAACTGTTCAAAAAATAAAAAAGTTAACGGCCTTGTATGCATTTATTGCGGAACTAGATTCTAAACTATGTGTGCATTGTTTTGTTTTTGTTCTTACCGAACCACGTGCATTCCCTAAAGCATTTAATCGACAATTTTTTTTCCAGTTTTACCATCATCACGATTGCCAATAAGAAACATCAGGCTTTCGCTAGTTCATGTCCGATAAAGTTTTGAAGTCATTCAATCATCGATTATCGTTCAATCGAAACAATACTTCATCCAGCGGCAGCGATAAGCCACAATTTATGCCCATTGATGTGTTTGTGACGACGATGGACGGCCAATCCCGCAATCTCATTGACTTATTGACTGTACAGAATGTGACGTCGAGATCGTGCTCGTTAACCGATCGGGGTAACAGCATCTCGCTATTCGACATCAAGCATTCATAGTAAACAGATCGCAAGTTTCTTCCGGCAGTACGCCATGGACGCGCAAGAAACAAGCATGCTCGTGAAGTGGCCCCAGGTACGGCTGGAGAGTATTGAGACGCTCAAACAATGGCTCGCCACACAAGCCCATCTCCCGCAAGTTCAAGGTAACCGCGTCCAGCGAACGCCGAAATAGAAGTGACCAAACAAACGATCTTTGTACAATTATGCTGCTTTTCGCAGAACACGACCTGGCACTGTTCCTGCATGCGAACTACGGCGATCTGGAGGCGGCCCAGCGCACGATGGAGAACTATTACACGCATCGTACGAGCTACCGCGAATGCTTCACCGAACGCGATATTTACAACGATGCACTCCAGGCGGCTCTCAGTATCATGTGAATATTATCATCTGAATTTAACGGCAGCTCGTCCATTCCAGCCTGAGGTGGCAGCAGGTTAAATGCCAAACCAAATATTTTCACGAGTCAGCATGCTGTCCAGTGCTGTTCACGAATCGCTATCTCAATATTTGAGCTTAAAATCAGATAAGTCATGGCTCCAACGATGTAGTGGTACCGAAGATGTAATAACGACATTGTGCAAGCGAATCAGTTAAATTATTAGCTTCCCTAACACAATCTACGCATGAAGTTGTAGCGTATCTGATTCGTAATCATTAAAAAATCTGTTTGTTTTGATCTGCTTTATGTTTTCTAGGTAAACTCAAGACAGTACCATTTTTAAGCAAGGTCTGTGTTGAGACTTTACCTAAGATAAGAGCGATAAGTATGCCCAATTGTTTTTAAAAATGTTACACTGATGAAACCCATTACGTGTATGCCCTTTATTGAGAGGCTGCCCTTTCCACGCCTCCTTCAGGTTGAATATCGAATACCGTACGCAGTAGTAGCATTTCTTGATGAAAATGAAGAATAATGCACATTTTACCTCGAAAGTAACAGGTTTGTTTTTCGCTTTTTGTTTTAAGGATGTTTACGATGCTGCCTGGCGAAACATCGGAGGGCTACAAAATGGTCTACACCCGACTGCTCACATCGGATGCATCCCACTTCAATCATCCACAAATATTGAAATTGTACGAACCATAACCCATTTAAAAAATTACCCGGTTTCAATTATTGGTTAATCATCTCCTCTTCCTTACACGGCAAATTGATCAATTTCCTCAAGAATAACCATGTGCCTGGATTTGTGGATGAACATCGAGGGAAGCGCGAACGGCCACATCATGCTGATGGATATGCAAGGAATGAACCTCAGCCATATGACAAAACTGAACATGGGAGCAGCGAAGAAGCACATGTTCTATGTGCAGGAAGCTCTACCGATTCGGCTAAAGCAAATACACTTCATCAATGTGGTGCCATTTATGAACCAGATAATGTTTCTCACGAGACCGTTTATGCGCAAAGATGTGCAGGAGATGATAAATATGCATGTTGGCCTAAACACGCTGCACCAAGCAGTTCCTGTCGAAAGCTTGCCGAATGAATATGGAGGAAAAGGTGGCTCCTTCAAGGAGCTCGAAAGTAAGAACATTTATATTTTACTAGGCACAATAGAAAAAAATTAATTCTAATTCCATTACAGAAACCTTCAAAGAAAAACTATATGCTCACAGCGATTGGTTTCGCTCCATGGAGTCTCGAGATTTGGTGGACGAAACAAAACGCCAATCTAAACCAAAACGATACATGTTTGGTCTATTTTGATAAGCCTTGGACAATCGAATCAAGTTAAATTGTAAATAAAAAACGCTTGATGTGGACAACTGGTTTTTTTAGAATTAAATAAAATTACGGAATGAAAATTATTGAAAATATTTAATTCAACCCATTATGATTTTATTGTAATAGCAAACCTAAAAAAGATAATAGTTAATTTGTTGAATAAGCAGTAGTATAGTTCATATACATATTTTAAATGTAATAAGAACGATAATTTCTTAAAGCGCGTATACACATTGAAACATTCTGTAAAACATTCGGCTGACCGAGGTGCCACACGAGAGCTTTGCACAGCGTAAAATTACAAATTTTCTAGCAGTTGAAACTTTTGGGGCGTTTGCCGTGTGTTACCAACACATTCGCATCAAAAAGCTCTAGTATGAAATATTCCATGATCCACCTTTGTACTGCTCGATTACGCATGTTAATCCATTTCGGTAGCATTGCATGCATTTTGCTTGTAAACACATGATCACGCTCATTTATTAAGTTCCGAGTATAGATTTTGTTGTAGGTATTTTTTTAACCCTGTTTTCAAGTGGTTAAGACTAATTGCTAGTCAAATAAAGACAATTCAAAACTCACAGCATTGCTTGACAGCACAATAACGGCGAATTCAAATCGGATGAGCAGTTGAAATCCTCCAAATGAATTATTTCATTCGAGCATTCGATCTATTTTTCGAGAATACAGTTTCAAGTCGAGCACACATTTCGAGCATACAAAATAAAGTCGAGCATACAGTTTTGAACATGGTTCACCTATCAAATGCGTGTAAAAAAAATGGCAACGAGTGTCATACTGTATGTTATACCCGTACGCCGCACAAAGCTCCGGGTGAAATGTTATGTTATACGCGTTTGTACGCCAGCGTGTGGCACCTCGGTAAATGATGGCAGAATGGTGCGGAAGAATATGGCGCACTAACACATATGTGTCTAGCTGCTCTTCTGACATACAGCATTGTCAAACGGCCTGTCAAATAGAAAACTTCGATAGGTCATCGATACTCTCGTCGTATTTCCACTTTTGCGGAGGTTGGGATAATCCTGTTCCAAAACATGTCAAACCGGGCCCGAGGCTGTTCTACTGTTATAATGTCCCGTCAAATCGAATGTCAAAAAAACGTTTCAGCCGAATGTTTCACAGATTGTTTCAATGTGTATACGCGCTTTTAGGTTAAGAAAACTTCCTAGCGTTACAAAACGCTATAAAAAATAAATTTGCTATAAACGCCATAAATATAAACCCTTAATAAAAATCTAGACATGACAGATTGGACTGTATTGAGGAATCATGTAATCCGTTCCAACGCCAAATAAGTCCGGAACAAGCATACTGCCCAAGCGGCCTGTCAGAGTCTTATTCCCCCGGTCCGACTGAGTTATCCACCACTAGTTGTTGTTTATACTGTAGCGTAATCCTACGCATGTACGTGAAAAGTGTATTGATGATCTAGGTTCAGAATGGTTTGAAATGGAATATTTTCAAACTAGTTTCAAATGAAACTACCCCTGGTGATTGGATGATAGCATTCGCTCTACTGACGTTGAAGACTCTATATGTTTCATCATTGGCTTCAAATATAACAACAGTTCCCGTGGTCGAGAGGATGCATTCAAGTCTGTCAACACGAAAGATAAGCGATCGAATCTCTATAGAAAAATTAATATGATGCAATTTTAAAGTTAAATAGTTAAATTTACTTGGATATATTTCAGTACTGCCGTGATGTAAAATCACTTAAAAATGCGATATAATAAAAATTCTCATCACAAAACCTAAAGAAGATAACGCAAGCACCGGCACCAGCGCACCAGGAGCGCAGCGCCAAAGGAGGACACACTCATCTTTTTCGATCCGCCACAAAAATTTTGACAGCGAGGGGGAATAGGTCCTCCAATCACCCGGTGATCAACCCACTATTGGGTCCTTAATCACCCGGTAATGTTCCAGTTGTTCATCAGGTGATTAACAGTTCCGTGGTTCCTTGGGTGTTTACTTTAAGCAAACGAAACTTTGCTTTTGCTTAAACTGCATAAACATTATAATTTGCAATGATGGGTACGAAAAACCTGCTAGTGTCACATATTTTTCTTTTTCGATTTAGTTATTTATTGTTTATTAATACATAAGTACCTAATGCTTCAGGTAGCTTCAGAATGTCGTTATAACAAAGAAACGGATTTCGCTGTCGTGGTCCAAGCCTCTACAAAGAAATTAAAAAAATAATTTGATACAGCTGATGAACTGTTCTTTTCTCGGAACAGTGTTCCATTCCAGCGTTCGATCGCTGGGAACTGTACAAACCTGTAGGTGCAGGGCCTATCTCACAACCCTATACACCAGCCAAACTGAAAGTTGCCAATTGTTCGTAACATTTATTGCAATCAGCCGCGTGAAAATGCTCTCGAACGTAGCAAAATCGATCGGTCAGCGTAGTTTGTTTGGCAACCTGGTGAGTAATACCGGTGAACACTAAAAGCGACAAATATATTTCCACTGAGCGATATGGTACGCAACCGTGGTTTGAGCCCAACGCTACTTGTAGTGAAAAATCGTGTAAACACAAATTGCAAAATATCCACCTCATACGCACGGCGAATGTTCCTCGCTTGTCGCCTTTCCTGCGTAGTGATTGCATAATGTACCGACTGAAATCAGTGCGAAAATGTGATTCAACCTAGAAGTTGGCTCGATTAAGTTTTGAACAGAGCTAAAACAGCAAAACATTAAATCGTCTAAATAAATAACAAACTCTACCGTGCTCAGGAGGGCGATCGCGACGAATTCCGTGCCTGATAATGGGTTTTTCAAAGTTGGTTAACACAATCTTCCGCTCGGGCAAAAGGGTAGCGGCCACTACTGATGCCATCAAAACAAGTCATTCTGCCAATTCTGTGTGCAATGGTGAAGAAAAATTGGTTAGAATGGTTTAACTCTTTATGGATTCCCCTGGGTATTTTTGAAAAACAAAATTAACTGGTTCATTTTCAAAATTGCAGAAATCGTTGTCGATTCAACGAAACAATGGATATGCATCGGAAGCTACGTTTGAGACACGGGTAAGAATGTTATTTTCCATAATAATGATGATATGATTAACCTACGTCAGTGAAATGACCTTTGGAAACTCTTCGTTCATTTCTGTGATCCCATGTGCAACGGTGAAGGTCATTCACTACAAGCTGGACGCGGCATTGCACTGCGTTTTGTTTAAAGTGGATTTACACGTCACTGGAGTGCAATGATCAATTCCTCAGTTTGTATCATCTCTAAAGTAACAAACTGTTTACATAAATTTTGGAAGATTATTATTTTGTTCTGAGCGAATACGTTCCGTTTAATGACACCTTCATGAAAGTCAAGCAAACACCTGACCATCAAGAAAGCAAAATTATGTGTAACCGCATGAGATAGGTGCTAATGGTTGTTGGTAACAAATTCCCCCGTTTTTTATTCAATCCCGCATGTCTATTATTCCTCCAACCCTTAAAGGCTTTCAAGCTGCACAACCTCGAAGAGGGTCCTTCTACGACGGTGGTGCTCAGCAAGGAAGACGCGCTGAAATACTACGGCCAAATGTACATGATTCGTCGGATGGAAACGGCTGCTGGCAATCTGTATAAAGAAAAAGTGATAAGAGGCTTCTGCCATCTGTATTCGGGCCAGGAGGCGTGCGCTGTCGGAATGCGCGCCGCTATGCGCCCCGAGGATTCTTGCATCACCGCGTACCGTTGCCACGGGTGGACGTATCTGATGGGTGTGCCGGTGCAGGCAGTACTGTCGGAGTTGACCGGACGCAGCAGTGGTTGCGCCCGTGGCAAGGGCGGTAGTATGCATATGTACGGCAAGAATTTCTACGGCGGAAACGGGATCGTTGGCGCGCAGGTCCCACTTGGCGTCGGAATAGGCTTTGCGGCGAAGTACAATGGCACCAAGGGTGCTTGCATCGCTCTATACGGTGACGGTGCCGCCAACCAGGGCCAGCTGTTCGAGGTGTACAACATGGCCAAGCTGTGGAACTCACCGTGCATTTTTGTGTGCGAAAACAACGGCTACGGCATGGGCACTAGTGTGGAGCGTGCTTCGGCAAACACCAACTACTACACGCGCGGTGACTTTGTGCCTGGCATTTGGGTCGATGGTATGGACGTGTTGGCTGTCCGGGAGGCGACCCGATTTGCACTGGAGCACACCTCGTCCGGCAAGGGTCCGATCCTGCTGGAAACGGCCACTTACCGATACTCGGGACATTCGATGTCCGACCCCGGCACGAGCTACCGTTCCCGGGATGAGATCGCCGAAGTGCGACAAACGCGCGATCCGATCACCTCGCTGCGCGAGAAGATTCTAACGACCGAGCTGGCCTCGGTGGAGGAGCTCAAGGAGATTGAGGGCAAAATCCGTACTGAGGTTGATGCTGCCACCAAGCTGGCCAAAACCGATAAAGAAATTGCCGTGGAGGAGCTCACGGCCGACATTTACGCTAACCCGCAAAATCTTACTACCGTCCGCAACACGATTCCACTCGCGGAGCTAACCCACAAGCGTCTTGGAAAAGCGGTCAATATGTAAAAAACGCAATTATACACCTCTCGCAGCCGCATAATCCCATATCTACAAAGAAGAAAAATGAAACGACGCATTTTCGTCGAATCAATAGAGTCGTTCGTAACGCAAAAATGTGCAATCTCACTAGCCATTTCAATGATGATCCAGCCAGCCAGCGGAACGATATTGTCTAGTGTCGGTCGTGGTGTTATGCGTTCCATCTCCACATCGCAACGGCACTCACTATCAACTATTCTTATCACATCTGCCTACCACTTTGAACATCTTTTGTTTGAAGGGAAGGAGTTGGCGAAAGCCGAATCGTGTATTTAAAGATGTGCAACTTAAACGGGTTTGGAAAGCATTTAAGACAAAAATCACAAATAAAATGGACACAAGAAATAACGGATGGTAATAAGCTTCGTTCAATATCGTAGAAGAATATCACCTGCAAGTTCGCGCGAACTAATGGTAACAAATTAAAGCTACAGAAATCAGTTCATCATAGCATTTATTGTATTTTTTTAGAGTTGTTCACTTTATTTACCTTATATTTTGCGTTTTTATTGAAATTTCATGGAAACTATTTTGTTACTAGCTTTGTACCAAAATGAGTTTGAAGGATCATAATAATAATTATATATACCAGTTGATAATGGGCCTAAGAACATAAACAATACGGCACGAAGGCCAAATTTATCCATACCATGCTGATTTTAAGTTAAGGAAGAGCAATCAAAAACTACGTGCAAGAATCAATAACTGTATATATCAATAAAACTACATGCATTGACATCGGCAGTCATTTGGACAAATCAATTTCATCGCGTGATACGCTAAAAAAAGTTGCAGCTAGTATAAGCCCAACTAAATGTTGCTGGGCTCAAATGTAATGTGTTGAACCTTTTTTACTGAAACACATTTACGCTGCTATTCGGGCTCAAATGAATTGTGTCGAATGTTTTTTATTGAAACACCATTGCTGAACTAAACCATTTTTTTTTTTTTTTGGGAGACATTTTCACAATGTTACATGTTAGTGGAAAATTTCAAAAAGTCAAAGGCTATCATTTGTTGAAAATTTCCACTTCGTAGAACAAACATATTTCCCTTTTTTTCGTTCGAACAATATTTCTTTTTTTTAATATTCAAACAATTTCATAGGCTATCATGCTTTACGTTGGGTTTTTTTTTTTGCTCTATACTCATGCAAGTTTATCACCATGCTCTCTCATGCTCAAAAACTGATTTTCTATTGTATGAAGAAAAAAAAAATCAACACGTGTTTATTGTGAGGACTGCTTTCACTATTTTAAACGAAATGCGTACACAAAATCGCCTTTAGTGGTAATCAAGAGATCCTATGCAAAGATTCCCCTATCTTCCCGGCGCCGCGCAAAAAAAAAGTATCATTCAGAAGCATTAAATTCTCCGCAAAACAAGCAATGATTGTTTTGTTTTATAGTTATCATAAAACGCCGTTGACTATTGAAGGACGTCTTTAAGCCTCTTTTTAACTTCGGACATCTCGGATCACATGGAAACTATCCATCCCAGAAGAAGCACTTCCTAGAAGCGGCTGTCCGTTCATATCAGACGGCAGGAGTGGTCTCTTGCGCTCCGAGTAAACCAGGAGTGCAATTTCAACACAAAAAGGAGAACAAAAAAAGCGAAGCGTTGCACGGCAGAACTGTTCGCTGTGCAATGTGCACCATGGTGCGCTCCGGGACACACAGCCAAGGTGGCCAAGGTGAATGGTGAAAGGATTTTGTTTTTCGCGCAATCTTCATTCCTTCAAGTTGAAGAATGAAGGTCGGTGCCGGTGAACTGGGTTCCCATAGGGTAGAGTCTTTGGTCCTCGACCTACGTCAAGGTAATGAACAAAGCACACATGGATGCTATCCCGCGTTGTGCAACTGCAGCTCACTAGCGAAGTTATTTGATCTTGTCGCATACCGGGTGTCAGCGTGCAGCATTCGGCGACAGAGATCATTCAACTGCGTTGCGTGCCATTCCGGTGAATTATTCGCTTGATTCCGTACCCTGCTCCATAATAATCTTGTGAAGAAGGGAATGTTTATCTATCGGACTTGAAACGACAAATAAAAAACCACACCCAATTTTATGACAGCGACAACAACCGGAACATCTCGTAATGTTTATTGCAGCACTACAAATTTCCAGCGAATGTTGTCCTATAGATAGCCACGACCATTAGGCTGCACACAATCAGTTGAATGATACGATCGACGAGTATCATACGTGCTAGCTTCCGTTTGGCGTAGGGAATCGTGTCGTCCGAGTCCTTCACTAGGTAACGTCTAATGGTGATGTAAGCATGCTCGAGATATGTGCCCGTCATTGACCGTGGCATGTACCATCCGAAAGTTTTTCTGTGTTAAATAATATTTTTTTTAAAAGTCTCACCAACGCACATACCAATTCACCACGAAACTTACCGGTCCTGCTTGTCTAGAATAGTGAGCAATTGGTTCATCTGCGTCGTTTCAAATTCCCACTCGTTCCTAACAAAATATCGTAACGCGAGTTCCGATCCATGGATTTTAACTTGTAATTTCATTAAGCTGGTCGAGGTTGGGAGCATGAGCGGAAAATAAATGTGAAACGTATGCAGTAGTGTCGATGTAGCAGAATTACCATCTTCATGGTAATACTTACAATGGTTTGTGTCCTAGGGCTCTGATTAAAAGGTCAAGCAGGAATGATGGTAGGACCATGGTAAAAAATAACTACAAATGGATCAAAGGAAATGCAATTTGTGATTATTATTGGCACTTCCATCTATAGCTGCATTGAATCTCCGGTTATTGAATTAGCAGTAGTTGTGCCTTTAACTTATCAAATTCGTTAGTAAGAATACAAAACTGAGGTTTTGTGGTTTAATATCTTATATGTAGATTTTGTTATCAAACTTTAATACAAAAGTTGTAACAACGTTTAAAAGATCGTTGAATAGTGAAAAAGCTATAAAACATGTATGTAAAGCATGACATTCGACTAGACAAGCTTGCAATGCGTGATTATGTTATGCTCACTCACTTTGAAATAATAAAAAGCAATCCAATCCGTTGGAGCTCCACGAGGGATCCAAAGGGTGCGGCTGAAAGGCACCTCGTACAGGTACTCCTTGCCCCGTTCGAGCATTTCCTGGTACTCCAATGACTGCTCGTACGTGACAGCGCTGTTGTAGACGGGGAGCGGGCTGGAACTGGCATGCCTATCGATGGTGCCCCGTTTCCAGGCCGCCAGGATAATGGTCTTCACGACGACATCCACCGGGATGATGTTGATGCGATTCTTCGGTCGCAGGTAGGCCGTACGCGTAATTCCCAGCCCGGCACTGACCAGCATTCCCGTGGGCCCATTGAAGTTATCCACCCACCCGGCCATCGGCTCTTGGATGGTGAACAGGACAACCGACGGTCGGACGATGGCCAGCGGCAGTTCTCCCCGGTAGTCGTTGCAGACTTGCTCCGCCAGGCCCTTTGTGTACGTGTAGGTGTTTGGTGAGTTGTGGGATAGTCTGTAAATGGGGGTTGATGGGGGTTGGGGAGGGGGGAGAGGAGTTGGTTGCGGACGAGAAAATAATGAGATTTTGTCCAGAACTGTCTGCATCATTTTCAACCATTGCAAATTACATGTCTTACTTCTTCATCAGGGCATCGAGCGTCTGTGATTCGTACCGATCGGCGGCTTGCAAGAGCTTCTTCCAGTCGTATTTCGGCGGGTAGAGCTATTGTAATTATTTGCACGTGTCTAATTAGTGAGCAGACCGCACGTTAGCACGAACAATGATGTTACCTTTTCCTCGACGTATCGATTCTCCGGGTTGCTGTAAGCCGTTGAAACGTGCACCACGGCACGTAGTCCTGTGGCCGTCAATTTGAGTAGCTCGAACAGCTCCTGTGTCGAGCAGATGTTGTTTTTGATGGCTTCCTTCAATGGATCGTCAAAACGCACGCTCGCGGCCAGGTGGAACGCCACTGAAACGTTGCTAAGTCGCTGAATGTCCTCCGCGTACATGCCCAGCCGAAGTTGGGTAATATCGCCGAACACCGGCACCACCTTCCCAAGGGCAGTACTGTTTTCCTTCCTCAGCCGATCGAACAACTGCACACCGTGGGACATAGAAAAGCGTGGAAAATTCAACATTTCGAACATATTTCGACTCGTTGCTTGAAATTTTGAATGCGCTAAAGAGAATGACATTACTCACGGGACAACTTAGGAGCTCCGCCGCGCGGCCCTCGATCGTCTTGCCGCGCTTATTGCGCATCAGCACAAAGACGCGCCCAATGTCGGGGCAGGAGCGTAACAGTTTTTCGATCAACACTTTCCCCACAAATCCCGTGCCACCGGTTAGAAACACATCTCGGTTAGCGTAGAACTCCGTCACGGATTCGTAATTCGATCCCGACTGTGTTGCCATTGCTGCGTTGCACGGACAAGGCAAGACCTCTGGGATAATTCACGTCTAATTTGCACTCGGCGTTCGGTTGTACTTGCACCTTGCAGAATTGCTAGAATCTTGCGTCTGCACTGCACTGCGACTACGGCTACTCGACTGCGATCAACACGGATCCACTGCGAATGCCTCACTAGACTTCACACTGGCTGGCGGCACCTAGTTATATGCCTTCGATTCCGCTGTGCGGTTTGGTCCAGTCTTCGGTCGGGTGTTCGCCGACGCGCACCCCAAGGCCCTAGCGTTGCGTTTAAGGTTGCGGTGCGATGAAATGAAAGTGATGGTTGACGAAGAGATCGCGATCGATGACTTCGAGCGGTGGTCCTTGCTCTCAGTACCGCAAGTTCATGTCGCCAGCACAATGCGACTCGCTCGACATGGATTCAACTGACATTGAACTTGAATTGCAATCCAAATGGTGGGTACACACTGCATGCGTTAGTGTAGTATTCGCTCTTTTTTTTTTAATTGCTGATCCTTTCACTTCTGTCTACTGTCTGCAACATCGGCGATCGTCGTACAGCCGTAACACATCATCCACGCCCTGGATGCATGCACTTTGATGCAGTCCCACGAACTGGCACCTACTAAAGCTCCGGTAATCTTTCCCACCGGTAAAATATCCCATCGTCCAGGCATGCGTTCCTGCAACTGCGGTGTTTGGTTCTAACGCAGAGTCGTTTAATATTGCAAATTAATTCTACCCCCTTATCGAGAAGCTTTATAGGTGGACGCACTGCCGGGTAGATACTAGTGAAGAACTGCCACGGTGTTACTAATCAATTTTGTTATTGAATATGTATCGATTACCTAGTTCGCTTACTCATTGCTTATATTGAATCCAACATTAACAAAACCCTGAACAATAGTTATTTTGTTGCAGATTTATTGCTCTTCCATTGACCATGATATGACCATGATAGACAATTTAAGTTTTTTGTGTTAGCAAGAAAATCCGTAGACCATTTTTAACGATTTTGATTGACGAAATAGACTATAATATCAAAGTTTTTAATTAAAAAGGTTGTTTAAAACCTTTTTTTTAATTCCTAAAATGTTTACGATTCCGACAAGAAACTGTTATATCTAAAAAACAGTTGGATTATTTGCCTAGGCAGTTATTAATTATCATTTTGTTTTTTTTTTTTTTATCAGTTTCCTTCGATTGGAGCAGGTCCACAAGTGATTTGCGTAATTTAACATGTGCGCCATGCGAGGTCGTACGAATTACTCGCTAGACATTACCCCAGGGACATTACTCGCTGTAGCCCGACACTACCCCATGGCCTCCAATCCCCTGCGTTCTTATCTTACAGTTGCCACACGTGCTACTCATTCAGCCGTTCAGGAAATAGCGAATGGTATGTTATGTTGTTCATTTTTCTTGTCGGGTTTCTGCAAATCTAAGAGCCATGGAAAGATATAATATTTGCATTCATTGAGGTTTTGTCAATTGACGAGTGTTCTTGTACGTGGTGTTAAAATTAACAAATGGTAATGAAAAAACAGCAACATCTATTAAATAACTTTTTCGCTCCATCGTACTTATTTTTCACCTCGGCCGGTACTCTAAATCATCAGCTGTTGTGAAAAGTAGTAAATAACTCTTGCATTCGGTAGACCCGCTCACTGTACGGTGATAGTAACACAAAGTCTTAACTTTACTACAAGTGATAAAACTTCTCCGTTGGACTCCAGCATTGAGTATTGCATTTTGCTCCAACTGCTTTATTGGATCTTTTACAACACACTCCACTAGACCAACGAGTTCAACAAAACCGCGCTTTAGGAGCAAGGCAAATCGATCATAGCTCTAATCATGTATCCTTCAGCTCAATGGTTCAATGATTCGTGCCCTCGGGATTTCCGCTCCAAAACCGAAGGCGATCTGTGAAAGCTAATAATAGTCCGAGACGTCGATTGTATGGTAAGCAAGTTGAAAACTTTTGCAACTACAACTTGAGGGAATGCCTTATTGCTTCCTGCATATTTCAATTGAAAATTGTGAAACAAAAATCAATCTCCATATTTTGCAAACCTTATAATATAGATGATCCATTTGACTAAAACTGCTGATTTTATTTTATTAATGAATTGACTTGGAGAAAGGGTTTAATTCACGCGCTTGGTATCATAGGGCAAAGGGAAAAAATGTGTTCTAATTGGATTTAATCACCAGTATTATACAGGTTTTTCCATGGATAGAGCAAGCGTAAGCGCGTTTAGCAAAGCTGCAAACTTGGGCTATCTAAGTTGAAACCTGAACAAGCCATGTGTGAAGCCATCACGCCAAATGTCAAATTCATCATCAAAAGCATTCCATCGAATACTAGAAACATAAACTCCATTAGCATAAGCCGGATTGGATGCCGGTTTTGTTTGGTTTTCATAGATGCAAATTGTGTACACATACATATATATTTATCCATTTGAACTTCACTAGTAATCAAACAACATTAAATTTCTATAACAGTAATTAAATAATAAATGATCAATCTATTGATGCACAGCGTGGACGTTAAATACAGGTTTTTTCTGTGGATAGAGAGTAAGCGTTTTTAGCAAAGCTGCAAACTTGGGCCTTCAAAATTGAAACATCCCAGCGAGACCAACGCCTAAAGCTTGTACCAACAGGTCAAATTTATGCGCCCTGTGAGCCTAATTTCTCACCTATTCGTCGAGTAAGCGCAGCTCTTGACACTTTCACGCAGTTGACAAGTTGGTCTGTTCGCGTGCGGTCAAGTTCGTGAGCGTCGGAATCAAAACAGTAAATTTGGTTGAAATATCGAGCAAATGGTGTGAGAAAAGTACACACGACTGATTGTTTATCATATTTTAGCCTGTAGGCAACTGCGGAACAAGTTTTGTTTGCTCTGCTGCTGCACACGATATGAGTTTATTGTCGCAAGATAGGCATGTCTTGTAGCTCAGAACATCACCAAAACCACTTCAAACACCCAACAGCCTCAAACCATCGGTGTAGGTCGTGTCAAGGGCCAACCTAATAGTGAAAACCGTACGTGAATCGATAAAAAACAGCCAGAGAAAACCGAAAAACTGTTCGTGAAAAACACGTGTATCTGAGCCGGTAAAAAACCGAGCCCAGGTGCCAAAAAAAATCTATGCCAAAAAATTGTGTGAATCGGGTGGGATTGTCTGAGACAAATCCAATGATACACGAATCGTGGAAATCCGTTGAAAACTGAGCGAGTTATTAGCGAAAAACTAATTAAAATCGGTGTGTTTTGTGCGCAACGGCTGCTTGGGCCAGCGCAGTTTGTTTACATTTGATTTCGCCTGCCATCGCGCATGCTCATCGCATCGGGGGGCGAAAATCACACGGGAAGCTTGCACATTTAAACTTTTTGCGCCCGATTTACTGATTTAGGCGGTCGAATAGGCGCGCCCCCAAAACCTGTTTTAGGTTGTGGGGGTGCATGAATCTAACCTAATATTATAAAAGCTGGACCTAAATGTCCCGTTGGGATCAATCAAGCCAAATGTCGTATTCATCAGCATAAGCACACAATCGAACGCTTTGCTAAACGCGCTTACGCTTGCTCTATCCGTAGAAAAAACCTGTATGTGTAAACAGTAACTTTTTTTCAATTGGTTGAATATATATGTATTGGTACACAATTGGCATCTATGAAAACCAAAACAAACCGGCCTTCAATCTGACTTATGCTGATGGGGTTTACGTTTCTGGTATTCGATGAAATGCTTTTGATGATGAATTCGACATTTGACGTGATGGGTACACACTTGGCTTGTTCAGGTTCCAACTTAGATAGTCCAAGTTATCAGCTTTGTTAAACGCGTTTACGCTTGCTCTATCTATAGAAAAAACCTGTGAGCATGGTTTATTTCTTAAGGGCACGGGACACGAAGAGTAATCGCCTCTCCTCCTTATCTCCTGTTTGTCTTCACAGCCAGGAGGAGCACGAATGGGTTAAAAGATTTTCAAGCTAGAGAGAGTTTTTCAATAAGGGTTTCATACCTTTTGTAAAGAGTGTGTAAATGGCGGGCCACGTTTAATTTTTTACATATTGTCCATCAACAATGAACACGACATTCTAGTTCAAGGAAGTAGATAAATTATGCATCAGTTCCACATTACACGTAAATCGTTCTAGCCCAACAATACAGCCTTAGAAAATGGCCCTTTCCTTGTCAAGAACATGCAAGAAATGTCACAAAGCGAGTAATAGCACGAGGTTGTTCGGCATTGGTGTGCATTAGAAATTGTTGAAAACTTGCCAACAATTGTGCTTCTCCCTCAACACACACACACACACACACACACAATCCTACTCACTTACATTTCACTATTGTTCGAAAATATTTGACTACGTTAGAATATTGGATGAAACGTACGCGTCAGCCACCAGCGAAATGGAATCAAGCTGGAAGCCCCATCCCACACGCAGCCGTGGAATACCTTTTACTATCGAGCACCGGATTGCAATGGCACCAACGACTGAATATTGCATGCTACTGATAACGTCATGCCGGAAACACAGTTCGCCCGTATCCGCTTCCTGAGTGACTTTCCATGAGTCGTAGGAGTTCGACCGAATTCGGATAAGCCATTGTGCATCGCAGAACACGCCATTGAAACGGCGCGAATTCCGAAATTTTGTTTTGGGAGGGCCTATTTTTAGTCTGAGAGGTTTCTGTAGTGATCGGAGCACTTTTAATTTCATTATTTATTGATGCTTAAAATAGACTAAGGTTAATTCACGCCGACGCAGATTTGTTTTTGCAGACACACTCTCAAATGGTCAACAAAAGTAATTTAATCCTGGCGTTGGTGGCATTCCTAAAGATTATCTCCGGACAATACTATAGAAGCATGAATAATATAATAAAATAATATATTATGTATTATAAAAAAATATTTAGTTAAAATCTTACCATCTTCATAGTTTTTGACTGGAAGAGGCCAAGCTTTCACAAAATAGAGCCGATAAACATCTTGCTGTGAGCACCCGATATTGTTAGTTAGATATGTAATGGCAGGAAAGCCTCGCCGTGACGCTCCACCCACGTCGTTGAGTAGCAAACAAATGTTGGCTTTTGAACAAAATTCCTCGACCACGTCTTTTTTGGGGTCATTTATCAAATTTTCGCCCCTCCGGAAACTTCCGATCGCTACCGCGTCACTCTAACATGATGGGCTAGTTCTGGGTTCCTGCATAAAACGTAAATCTGATCTGGTGGAAAGCCTCACTCCCTTAAACCCTTCGTTATATTCCATCCACTTCTTCATGTAGTCTTCATTACTCTGATATATCTTACTCTATACGTTATCCCTTGCCGCGACGTAGGAACATTGTATGAATGGGGAAATCATACATAATAATTCCATCTCATACCTCAATTCCCCCTTTGCTTTGGACGAAACACCAACACCCACCCTTCCTTCTCCCCCCCCCCCCCCCCCCTCCCACCGTTTGTTGTCGTTTGAACTACCGTACGATTTCCAGCGTACCGCAATTTGTCAGCACTTTAAACGTATGCCCGAAGTCGTATATCATCACCATTCAAACGTGCTGAACGTTTGAGCACAGCGGTCAGAATGCGGTCCCTGCCATAATAACCTGTGGCTGTGAACCTGGCTGCGTGTTGAACGAATTCCGTAGAGCCAACTTCGTACTAACATATTCACAGGCCCCGTATCCTTGTGAACCGTTCGTCACTTGAATATGCCATCCTTTTTCAAACAGTCGATTATCAAATTAAATTACGCAAATCCAACACGAGTGGATGTCCGGAGCAGCTGCCGTTCATCATCCTTTCAATCATTCTTCTGTGCGGTGGTTATGTGCAAACATGATTATTTTCTACACCATCGTCTACATATAGGTACCATCTAGTATGCACGTGATGCAGTTCTAATCTCTGTACAATTTGCAGCTGTGCAATTGAACAGTGGGACTTAATTCTACTTGCTTGGCAATCGGCATTAAACGTGAAGCGAAATAAGCCGAAGTTATTACATTTTTGTGAAGGATCATTAATAAGAGACCTTCTCTGTGATCATTCTATTAGATTACTTGTAACTAACCAGCTAAGATACTATTCTGCTAATTTGAGAAACTTTTATTGATCATAATGACTGAAAACTCATAATGATTCAGGCATGCACCCACTAGGATTATAGCTTGTTGTGTTCTATTTTATGTTATCGTTCGATAATCATTCTACTCGGAGTTCTACGTGGAATGCGATTTGTTAGTGTTCTCCGAGTGTAGAATGAGGACCATTTTAAAGATTGAATTTCGACACCATACCATAGGGGTGAGACACAAGGTAGACATGGAAGGCTGATATTGCGAATAAAAATCAGATTAATAGAACTTACTTACAGTTCGGCACGTTGCGGCCAGAGAAACATTACAGGATAGGATATAGTGTGTTGCGTATGGGATAAGGAGACTTCTCCGAGTTTCAGAGATTGCGGAAAGGTACAGGGAGCAAGCAATGGCTCCAGAGATGAGGTGCTTCAATTTTTTTAGAGGTGCTTCGATTTTTTTAGAGGAAGTTTAGAGGAGGAGTCAATTTTAGGCCAAATAAAATTACTTCTTTTTTAAGCAAAGTCTATTTCATTCAATGTGCGCCGGTTAAAGTAAAGCTAATGAGTAAATTACAGTAAAGGTTCGGAAACAATTTGTCAAATTCTAATATAATTATTTGTATCGATGCAAAATTTCATTCATCTCTAAAAGTAACGTTTTACGTGTTTTACGACTAAAGAGGGTTTTTTTGTTGACTCGACATGGTTTTTACAGCGGAGTTTTCTTGTACTCACGTTTTCCATGAATCTGATCCGGCTTTAAGCGTGACGTAACGCAAAATCCTAATTTGTATATATTGCACTATCCCCACAAGAACGATTAAAGTGAAACGAATTCCACACCACGGCAATAGCCAACCACAAAGTCCAACCACATCAAATACCGGCGTATCTTTCGGCGCTGGGGTCCATTTAAGGATATATCCCCTGCCTTTACCAGCTCGGCACCAAAACATGGCTCCACATTCTCTGACAGTAGCAAAGGCTCGTTGCCAGCAGAGTGAACAGTTATGTTCGGCTTCCACATGCAACGCTTAATGCTGTTGTCGAGTTGTGGTTGGTATTATTCTTCATGCTTTCGTTCCGTTGCAAGTTATTTGATTTGGGAAAACGTTCGGCACGAACGGTCAACCCCTTGCCTAAATGCCCCAATCATTCAGGACCGTCGCTGGATGGTGAGGGCTTCCATCGTAAAGAAAATTTGTGTCCGACATTGGCTTACATGAACAGCTCTTATCCTTAGTGGGCGGCAGTTCCTGGCGGATATAGTTCAAGCGACGCTTGGAGAAAGTTCCTTGCTTTTCTTGCACCACACATTATGCTCGCCATGTTTCACAAATGTTTAATGTTTTATTTTTATCGATATCGCAACGTTGGTTCTCCTTTTCTGCCACCCGAAATCTGTTGCCTACAGGGGGCCGTGGCGATGGTATAGAAACGTAGAAAGAGTGTTGAGGCTACACTACACCAAGCTGCATGTTAACGTCTCTTCCGAGGCGCCTGGCTTTGAGTCTCTTGGCGCTCTAACAAATGGTTCATCATCAGTGTACAGCTGGTGGAACGTGTAATTCTGCAATGCTTTGATAATGCGATGACAATCTTAGATAATTTTGTATTTAGCCTATATGCTGTTGAATGTGTCCATCTGTGAAGTGCAGCAGTCTCTCTATTTGTTAAAAATGATTAATGTTGTTTATCTGAGGACCTTTTCATTATTTGGACCTTTTCACATACTTCTTTAACAACAATGACTTAATTTAAAATCCACAAAAATGGAAAAAATTCTTTATAACTAACAAATCTAATCTTTTTTCTGCTGATGCTGATGAAAAAGCTGATGCGCAATTTTTTTTTTTGTCCCATAAAACTCGTTCCATCTCCCAGATGACTTAGCAAGTGAGGTAAACGAGAATATGATACAATAAAACAAACATAAGGCGTCTGGCGGTTTTGTAGTGCACTTGCTCTCACGCGGCTACATACTGACCATCTTTTCGGTAGCAGGTTAGTCCAGGTTGCTTGGAAATAGATTTATCCCTCGCTTCATGCGGAGGAGGTGGACTATGCCAGTGGATCCCTGTAGCCATCTAGCATTGTTGTGCGCCTCCATATCGTCGGGTTGGTGTACATCCAGCAATCTTTGACATGATTAAGGATCAAGAATAGAATTTATACGAGCAGTCAGCCCATTGCGAATGTATGTCTGTTCCATTACAGCCGAAGTCGATATGCGACTGCCGCCCGGAGGGAGAGCCACGCTAGAACCCCTTTCGGTCCCTTGGTGGATTGCGGGTCCGTATTATTTGATTCGATTCTCGTTTCCGAGGATTTCGAAGGAATTTGCAAACGTTGGTAACCCCGCTGGGGAAGCTGCCTTGGACAAATGATAGATTCTCCCTTTCCTCAATAACAAACACACTCACGCCCGTTGGGGCTAGCTCTTTGATCTGACGGCGTTTACAACATATCAGCGGCTTACTCTTTTCGAACAAATTGGCTTTTCTCTGTCGCTCCTCGTCGACCGTTATGGGTATTGGGTTTTTTTCTGTTCCCAAAATGGTGCGTTATGGCAGAGAGCATGATACTCCAAACCGGGTCTTTTATGTGGCGTTACACTCAATACATAAATTGTCCCGTTTGATCTGAAAGTTTACCCCCGAACTGGCCTTAAGCTATACAAAAAGGGCAGGTGAAGTTCGGTTTTCACGCTACTACAACATCACTGCGTCGCTTTTCTTTTTGCAAAACTTACACCTCGATAGGCAAGGGGAAAGTTTTGCCATTAGTCCGCGAATGATCCACCTATTGCCTGCGGAGTTGGACTACTTTTCGATATTCAGTCGGGTAGCACGAATATTGCAATGTGAGCCTTGTTCTCCAAAACAAACCATCTTTGATCTGATTCAGAACTTGACCGTCGCCTGCGGGCGTTGTGCCGTCTACAGCGAGCAAAGTTCGACAATGTGTTTTTCCTGCCTGAGTTTGGCAAAGCACAAATTCCTACACTTCCTCCGCTCCCACGGCCTCTTTCTTTTTCTGTACGCGCCTATCGCCAACAGCAAGATCGGCCTTCACGTTTGCACATGTTCATCATCATCGTGGAAAATTGATTCGTGAGCTATTGACCATCATTGATAGAAACATCGTTTAAGGAAAGAGAAATAGGACATTTTCTAAAATGAACCTAAAAGTTATATTTTATGGACAGAGTCAATATCTCCCTGGATTTTTTTTCAATTTCTTTGACAAAAAATTTTCTTGCTGCAATTGATGTAATTTGGAGATTTTAAGACTAAGATAAGAATTCAATAAAAGTTCAAGCTTGCAATAAATTTTTGCCATAGATGTAATTTGGTTATTTTAAGACTAAGATAAGAATTCAATAAAAGTTCAAGCTTGCAATAAACTTTTGCCATAGATTTATCAAATTGTTGATTTATTGCTATAAAATACCATATGTTTAATAAAAGCATTGCTTTTTTGCATTCGATACCTATTCATAAACAGAATTATTCAGTTCTGGACAATGAAATTGTGCAATGAAAAATACTTCGAATCACCCAATAACCATTTACTAACGTCAAGCACCATAGTATTTCAACCATTTTGGAATTAGACAAATAGCCTAGAGAATTTTTTGTAGATAGACAAAAAATTATGCTATCGTCTCCTTATGTTTGGTAAGCAAGATTGAAGCAATAATTTAATGCTTGCAAATACCTTTGCACAACCGTTAAAGAGAAACGTACTTTAAGTAAAACCTCTTTGTATCTGACATAGACATGCTATCGATGAATATGTAAAAAAACACACACAAATATCATGAATAATGCTGTCTTCAATAGCATCTGATGCTGAACTGTTTCAAGCGTACTCCTCCTTTCGATGGTTTGCTTGCCGTGATAATTTATTTAAAACAGCTAGCAACAGCTAGTCGATTTTTGTTTGAAAATTGCAAATGGATACTGTCTCGCAAAAGTAAAGTGTCGCAAACTGGCGGAAAGCTGTTTCTTTCTTTTTATTTTTCTAGACGAGATCAATTTCTGTCCACGATGCAATATCACAAGTGTTGGAGTTCCTTTCGAGTCATTATTTTTTACTTAATGTTTCTCAATCAGCTTAACTTTTCACGGTCCTTTCAGGGGTCACCTATAAAACTTCAAAACAAAACATTCTGGCATCGAATTCCGATGGATGTTAAAAGAGCATCGCGCAATACTTTTTCTCGCTCCTGGTAGATTTTTTAAATTATGGTTTGTATCCAGTACGGGTACCTGTTTTAAAGTCCCTTTAATGGCGGTCCATCCGAAGGCGAAGGCGTTGCTGTAAAGACAATTTCGTAAAAGATTTGAAGACGAGACACGGCAAGCGAACGGCGAGTGCCGTCAAGAGTGCGTTGAATGAAGAAACGATAAACGAAATTCCGGCAACAGGAGTACCTAGTCAAGCATCAAACACAAGCAACATGATGGAGAATGTGAAGAGAAACATTCCGGTTTCGCTTGCCATCCCTTCAGTTCAGTTATTTTTCCCTCGAAACACGTTTGCTGGTGTACGAGAAAAATGTAAAGAAAAAAAGACCCCGCATCAGAAGCTTGGTAAGTTCTTACTCTCACAGGATTCCCGAACCCCAGGATATGGTTTATTTTCCCGCAATGTAGCACCTAGCATGCGGCGGTCTGGAGGAAATGTTTCAAGGATTACTCCACGAGTACGAGTGACACAAATCATTCTCGCTGCGGAAACAATGAAGGAAACGGATGACTCAAGATATGCTTACAGTGGCATTGAAAGCAAGACAAGATTTTGTACATCCATGTGTGAAGGTACGGTCAAGCCGCCAGGTTACTTTGACACCAAAACGACTCTCGCACCACAGACTCCCGGTACAATGCCGGTGGAAGACGATACCCTTTCAAATGCGCACGGCTGTTGAGTGTTCAGTCGCTACTGACTGGCAACACAAGTGTAGACTTCCGCCGGTGTAAAGTGTAGGGCTTTCCCCACGCACGAACCGCGGTTCGACTTCGGCAGGACGATCCGAAGCGGACGCGCAGGCTCACCAACTATGCCCAGCGGGGAGTTTGTGTTTGTTGACGTGTTCGCCGAACGCGCAAATAGTTCTATGCAAGCCACACTAACCTCAAAGTAGCTTTTTCTTTTAGTTTTTTGTTACGAGAGCTGATATGAATGAAGGTCGTGCATAAGATGCAGCAGAATGCTTTGTGCAACATATGGCTGTTATTGTATGTTTTCATTCCTAGCGAGTGCATGGCTCTCACCATCTCCCAACATCGTATTCAGTGGAGTAATCTATTCATCATGGGCCGGGAAAAACGACAGAAACTGTGTCAATGCTCGAAGCGGAAGTGGGCCTAACAATGCACTCGGGGACGGGACTTTAACTTCATCCCACAAAACTCTTTTGCGATCCCCCGGTGACGCTGTGCACGTTCTTTAGAGGGTAGCTACCCCGCCCGCGTAGTTGCATGAGCATATTATTATTTCTCAACGCGCGAAAGCATGCTAGTAAAAACGCTGTTTTGCCACTCTCTTAATTTCACACGCAAGAAAAAGTAGCTTCCGTGTAGATCCTCATTTTGGTACGAGTAAGTATACTGGCGGGGTGACGCTTCCTCAAAAGGAGTAAACATCGTTGATAACTTCCTTCTAATGTTTTCAGGCAAATATTGAATAGCTTTCATTAGCATACTTATTGGAGCTGTTCCCTATAAAACAAAAAAAATATAATTATAATTTTCAAGGATGTGTTTTGGAGTATGTATTGCTCATAATAATTGTAATTGAAAAAGTGCGATAAAAGTATCCACAAAATTAAAACAAAAATGTATTTCATATTGAAATGTAGTTATTTATAAACTACCATATCGATATACTTATTAAAATGCCATTTTCTGATTCTAAATCTAAATTGCTAACCTTAAAAAATGAAATTAAAAATAAACTTATGCAAAACGAAGGAACACGGCGTTCGCCGGCAATATCGTATGCAACATGGTTTTCATGCAACTCGTATCTAAAACCGATGTTTTCTAAAGGTAATATCATAACTTTTGAACTAGAAGAATAAGATGTTTAATTCCTTCAGCAATTTGGTCACGATTGAAAAGTTCCATAGAGTTCGTGGGTCCGGGATAGCCGAGCGCGCACCGTGGCTCGAACTTGGCCGAAACCAAACAGGACCTCCCCCCGGTAGGAAGGATTAACTATCCACGTACGTGAAAGAGGAAATCGTCTCGTAAGCTTTCAAAAAATAAGCATGACTAAATTGGTCGTTATGCCAGGAAAACAGGTATCTCTACAACATTTCCTTAGTTATTTTAACTTTAAGGGTTATTGAAATGTACAAAAAAATTAGATCTACTGTATATGGAGTATTTTAAGGTTATTATTTAGGTAAACACACGAGCTTCTGACTCCAGTTGCATGCGGGCTTGCATGCAGACGCCGTATTCTTTCGTTTTACATTTAAATCGGTCACTTCTGAATCCTCAGTTTTTCTGTTTTTATTTAAGTAGATAATGAATACGAAAGGAAAACGAAATGCTTTTTCTGTATTTTGTTCCAGTGAAAATGTAAGCTAAAGAAAAAAATCTTGTAAAAAAATGGAGTCACGGTGGTTCGTCGCTATCATCTCAATTCCATTGTAATTAGAGCTAGCCAATGTTGTATGTTAATGAAATAGTTGTTTTGGCAACGCCCTTTAATGCTTCTCTTAGAATTAGACTTATTTATTATTATTCATTGGTATAAATAACATCTTAATATGTTAGAATACTCTGCATCCGTAGATCTACAAGCTGGCACAGACTTTGCTGCTTCCACTACTGTTTCCATAAATTAATATCGATGCTCGAACCTGTCAATACTTCACAGAGTGCAGGAGACGTTTTGCGTCAAATCACATCGCTCGTTGATTACGTCCCAGCGCAGGCCCGGTGCGCAAAACTTTTGCACGGCCATACCGGACTGACAGATGAAGTATTCGTCGCACCGATCCATACTGGGCAGATAGACGATCTGGTTCGGGTTGTCCTGCTCCGGGCAGCGGGACGCGGTGCAGTCGACCCGCGCGCTCGGATGGCAAACTCCCTGCCGCCCGTCGAACAGATAGCCCTCGGCGCACTGGCCGACGGACGAGTAGCCCTCGGAGCACATGATGAACTGATTACAGTTTTGGGGATGTGCCAACACCTGCACGCCGGTCTGCTGCTGGCAGACGTGGCAGCTTACTTTTTCCGGATAATCGCATCGCTGCGTCAGCTCGTTGAAGTAGAAATCATCCGGGCAGAGGTTGAAGATGGCCCCACCGTTGTTGCAGTAGTAGTATCCTCCGCAGCTGCTCTTGTCGCGGGCAAAATATCCATTGGGTACGCCCTGACACGCCTGCTCGACTGATGCAGCGCCCTCGAACGCTCCGCACAGCAATACCGACAAGCCAATGAGACAAGAAATTGCATTCGAATGCATCCTGACAGTGATTACAGCACCTTTTGGTTTTGCTTGCAAACTGAAAACTTCGTGACTGTCACGCTTTTGTTGGCTCAAACGGTTCCGACTGGTGTGTTGAATCCTTCGTTGAGCGCTGCTCTTTTATCCTCGGACCGTCCATCGTTTCCATTAACCGATTGGAGGACGCCTAATCCAAGGGATTTTGCAACATCTTTGCAATTAAAGGCTTATCTTATCGAACAATTGCTATCCCCCGAAGCTGAGTTATGAGTCGAAAAAAGGAAATGACTTACCGTTTCCGAGATAGCTCCTATCGTAAATGGCCATTCAATCATATGACAAAACCGATTCGCTTGACCAACTAGACGCCACATGATTCATGAATTGAATTAACATGTAATGGCTAAATGTGAGGGCATAGTACACGAATAAATCATTCAAAAATGTCGATGATTATTTGGCAAAGTCATCTCATGTACACTCTTTCATGGTCGGTTAAGTACAACCCAGCAATATCTTCAGAATCAGAAAACATGAATACAAAATGTAAAAATAATTAATGTGTTTGCTGGCTGTTTCTTTTCATAATTATGTGCATAATATAATTAATAAAAATGACTATTATTGTGAACAATCAACCCGGAAACGAGAATTGAAGGACATATGCAACGTCAATGGCTTAATCTTCACTCCAATTATTGATCCACCCCTATCTTGCAGCTTTCTACCATTAGTTCCTCGGTACTTTTGAATTACAAAAAAAGGTCACCTTGAAGAAATCTAAGTCCAAAGCTGCCAAATGGATTGGGAAAGTGTACCAAGACGTTATTTAGGCGTTACATTATTTTACTACTCTATGTTAGTTTAACAGTGTAAATTTGCTATTTTTGAAAAAAAAACATATTTTTGTATAATTTAGAAAATAAACATGTGAAACATATTTATCATTCCTCCAGAAAAATAGCTTATTGTAGAAGTTTTCTAAGGATTAAAATAACAGGACTTGTTTGAATCCTTGTTCAGAAGATTTTTTCGATAAAATGATTTTTAACACGTGGACTGCCACGGTTTTCTGCTATCTCACTCTTAGCTCCAAGTAGCGGCTCCAAGTAGCGGCTACCATATCGTCTGTCACACTCCACTTGCATTTATCCCACTCACACTCGAAGCTCGCAGCTTCGGGTGAAAGAGATAGAACCAATAACTCATCGAAAAAAGCACGTCACAAATATGCATATAATGCTTATTTAACAAAAAGTTTACGAAAACAAACTACGAGTCAAGCTTCAAAAAAGATTAAACTTTGTACAGGTTTTTTCAATGGATAAGATAAACGTAAACGCGTTTAGCCAATGTGCAAAAATGGCCTATCAAAGTTGAAACCTGAACAAGCCATGTGTAAACCCATCAAGCCAAATGTCGTATTCATCAGAATAAACACACAATCGAACACCAGATATTTAAACCTCATTAACATGAAAGTCAGATTCGAGGCCGGTTTGTTTTGGTTTTCATAGATGCAAATTGTGCACACATACATATATATTCTACCATTTGAGCTTCAGTAGTAATCAAACATTATTCAATTTCCATAACAGTTATTAAATAATAATTGATTAATCTATTGATGCACAGCGTGGACGTTAAATATGTGTAAACAGTAACTTTGTTTCAAATGGTTGAATATATATGTATGTGTACACAATTTGCATCTATGAAAACCAAAACAAACTGGCCTCGAATCTGACTTTCATGTTAATGAGGTTTAAATATCTGGTGTTCGATTGTGTGTTTATGCTGATGAATACGACATTTGGCTTGATGGGTTTACACATGGCTTGTTCAGGTTTCAACTTTGATAGGCCATTTTTGCACATTGGCTAAACGCGTTTACGCTTATCCTATCCATTGAAAAAACCTGTAACGTCCACGCTGTGCATCAACAGATTAATCAATTATTATTTAATAACTTTTATGGAAATTGAATAATGTTTGATTACTACTGAAGCTCAAATGGTAGAATATATATGTATGTGTGCACAATTTGCATCTATGAAAACCAAAACAAACCGGCCTCGAATCTGACTTTCATCTTAATGAGGTTTAAATATCTGGTGTTCGATTGTGTGTTTATGCTGATGAATACGACATTTGGCTTGATGGGTTCACACATGGCTTGTTCAGGTTTCAACTTTGATAGGCCATTTTTGCACATTGGCTAAACGCGTTTACGCTTATCCTATCCATTGAAAAAACCTGTAAAAGCAGCTTTTGAGGGATATTTTGCGGGGTAAATTTTGCCTGGCCGATGGCATCGCCGAAAGCTGCCAGGGTGTGGGAGGAAAACAGCATGACGGCGCCGACAAATCTTACGGATGAAATCATCTTTTACGCTGATTTAAACAACTGTTACGACAGGCTTGCAACTGGTTCAAGCTTCCTATTGATACAGTGCTCTAGATAATCGGAGGAAACGTTTATATTTAAACTTCAGGCAACCTTTTTAACTGCAATCGCGGTGTCCTTATCGCACCATGCCGTTATGCTTACGAGGAATTGCACCGTAATCCTGCCGACTAATACTACCGGTGCTACTATATCGGTGCATTTAGACTAATCTTATCAATCGGCCGTTAGACAAGTCTACTCCATCTGGCAATCCGAGCGCCAATTGCATGATTTGCGGAAACACGCTTCCCCATTTCAATTCGAAATCGGATTCTCCACTGATAAGTTACAGATTTGCTTTGTAATGTTCCCGCTGGTGAAGTAAAACCAAGGCACACACATTTATTTCCCTTTTCGAAAATTCAGGGCACAACATCTGAAAGGCCAATGCCAGAACAACGGAACGCTGTCTATATTCTCTTTCGTGAAGAGCAGACGTGCTGCCGAATAAACTGGATGACAACTGTTGGCTTGTGGGTGTGTAATGAATTTCGCAGTACAACTTATCCCAGATTCATGACTTCCCGTTTGGTTACCGGCCAGTTGGTACTGACCGTTTCCGGTAGAGCGGCGGCGTTGAGCAAACTTTCCCCACTCTCTGCACTCTCGAAAATCGCAACCGTTGTAGGTAACTTTACCCTGCTCTTGCCAGATACGGCGATGATTACAATGCCCACTATGCCTGGCTAACTTACAGTGCTGTAATTCTCTTGTCACCCTTACTATGGAGTACGCCGTCTCCTGGAATGGGAGGATAGGTCGAGAGTAATTTTAATAATTGAATAATCCTAGCTAAACTTTCTTCAAGCGGGTCCTGTCACCGTCAGCCACCGACGGCTACATCCTAGCACATAGACTCATTGCGAAACGGTGGCCAGTTGGAACGTTAATTGTTTCTGAAGAATCTCCACTGGTGCAGAAAAGCCGCGTAGAAGCTACTCGAGAGCTAACTCGTGCTACATCGTGCTGCACTAGTGTACAAGCGCGCTCCTGTACCAGATTGTTGTGGCAGCGTTTATTAGAAGCTGTTGACCATGGGCTGATTGAGGGGGCATGGTTTAAATTATTTTTTGGTTGTTCTGAGTATGTTAAATTACGTACTCGAGCTCGGATCCTGAGGAGGTGAGGATGCTACAATTGGATAATTTTTTAAAACTGAACGTTTATGACAAAAATTTAAAACAAAATTTTAATGTTTTCATTTATCATGCTATGGTTTTGATAATTTTTTTAAACTCATGAAAAGTTTTTATTATTTTGAGTAACAGAGAATATTGTTTTCTTAAATTTATTAGTTTAGGAATTCAAATCTGCTTGACACATGCTAAGAATGTGCCCTATGTACTTGTTGACAAAGACGGCCAATGGAATTGAACCCAGAAAGGAAAAGTAATTATTTTCTTCAGGGCACGGTTTTTCATCAGAACTTTTTGAGTAAAGTGCTTCAATCTTCAATTGTAAATCTTATGAGCTATTTGCATCGCCATCAATCTACCAGTAGATCTAAACGCAGTTGAACGAAGTGGATGCATCGATTCAACAGGTTCAAAACGCCTCCAACTGCCTGGAACAAAACTACCATCTTCTTCTCGATCGAACGAAGTTGAGGGGGTATAAGAAATCGATGAACCTCGTTTACGCTAAACATTGTGAAGGTATACCGTGGCCAGTACTACTGTTTTTACCACATCTGGAATCCATTCCATTAGACGTCTTAAAATTCTGAAACCCGTTTTCAACCGGACGTCGAGCCCGCGAATGTCTTTCGTTGAAATTTCGTTCAACACACCTGTTTTGTAAAATTCTGTGAATGCAAATTCTTTTTCACCAAGTAACATACAAGGCACTCTCACGGTACATGGCACTTGAAGAACTTCAGGCTCAGGAATAGTTAATTGCTTGTTTTCTAGTTTGGCATAAAGTCGAGAGTGACGAAGCGCTCCACCATCAGAAATACGACCTTGGCAGCCTAGGTCTGCGTACATAAAATTATAGTTGGCATCTGCAAAAGCCAGTAAAACAATACTAAAGCTATTCTTATAGTTAAAAAAGTCTGTCCCACTACTCTTTGGCGCTTTGATTACCACATGCTTCTGTTTATGGCGCCGATAGCATGCGGAAATTGCCACTTGGTCTCAAATTCCCGGGACACTGTCAGCCATTCCTCTTTGGTGGTCGGAAGCTGTGTCAAAATAGAATTTAAAAAAGTGGTTAAAAAATTACTTATTTTAGTTATTATAGAACATTCAGGCATGCTTTTACTGTGTTTTCATCCTTTTTTCTTTTCTAATTTTAGTGACCGAATTCACCAATCTCGTCCGGTGAAGCTATTGAAATTGAATGGTTGGAAAGCGCCAGATGCCAAACGAAAGCCGTACAGCATCATCTAAGCAAAAAAAAGAAAACTGCAACCGTTTCGCACGCAAGCCTGACGATTTAGATTTATTCGCACAAAATCGAGTACATGATATGAAAGAATTATCTCCACTAACTATTTTATAGTTACAACACGCTGTTGCTCGCTCGCACATGTATATCGCTCCGCTCGCACACCCACAAGTGATAGCCACCGAAAAGTCTTCGAGCGTTCGGGCACCCGCCTCTTCGAGCCGGGACGGTCCTTTTTTTGTATTGCCGTCCGTCCTTCCCTCATTTGGAGGGGTCTTGGTGCCCGGACGGGCATTTGAATGCGTTATCGTTTCTTAAGAAACATAAAATTTAATTTTTGCGTGCCGTGTGTTCTGTACTCCACGGTCCGGGCTGCTTGCGTTTTTTCTGCATGTTCCTGGTGTCCGATATCGTCGGAGACCGGCCGTGTATTGAAATGCTTTATTCTTTGTACTGGCGTGCCGTGCTGTGGGGTGCCGTACAATTTGGGTTTAATTGCTTTTCTTGGATTTTTACCCATTCGTCCCCTCGATTGTATGGAGTTTTTTTACTCGTACTTGATGCTGCCGCGCTATCGAGCCACTCGGATTTATTGTTATCGATATTTGCACATTTTTCTTTGCCTCTTCAGTGTGTCCAGTTTTTTTTCTTCATGCCCGTTACCGTTCTTCCGTATGTTCAACATGTGTTTTGTTCGCGCGCTGATTTATTGGGGAATGGATCAACGCAAACCGGCGCTAGCATTGCAAAAATTTTGCATTATGACGGCGCTTTAAATATCATGTTTTCCAACCACGGTTGCCCTTGAAACAATATGATGCAATAGTAGCAAACCAAATTTGAAGCATGTAGGAAAAACCATGGCAGCCAATGGTTTAATCTGCCCGCGCAAATTTATGGTACCGTAAAAGTCCCATCGCATAGCTACGGGCACACATTCCATCAAGCATGCGTAGCTTCAACCAAGAGCCACGAGCGGTACTCTGCTATTCCCATCGGAATCATATAACGTTTTTGACTCCGCGTGGAGACAGGCCTTGTTTGGCCTCGCGTGCAAAGCGACAGGGCAATTTCAAAATCTTTTCACGGCTAAAGAACCAGCGCCTTAGCAAGCGCTAGAACTTCACTTCGATATTTTACTAGAGTCTAAAACAAACCTTTTTTTTTTCGTTATTTTTTACACTTGTTACCAAGTAACACTTTGAAAGAAGATCAAAAGTATCAAAATGTAAGCAAGTGTAAAAAATATGCAATCAATGTTAATTGAAGTATTCTTTATAAAGCATAGTATACAGCATTTAATAGAGTATTTATTTTAAGAACTAAGTCTAGATATGGGAAACGTTTTCGCAAAGAACTTGTTTTAGTTTCTTAATTTACAATTACATTTGTTAAGTTATTTTCTCCTTTTTTTTTAATCTTTCTATGAAATAAAAAAAAAGCATTTTTTTTATTTATCAACTCATGGACGATTTGAACCGCTAGAGAATTTCAATACATTTCATCTCCAACGATTCCGACGGTTCAGCCGGCTCCGACGGCCAATGACGGCTCCGGACGGCTCTGACGGCTCCAGACGGCTCCGACGGCTCAGACGGTTCCAACGGCTCCGGACGGCTCCGACGGCTCCGGGCGGCTCCGACGGCTCCGGGCGGCTCCGACGGCTCCGGGCGGCTCCGACGGCTCCGGACGGTTCCGACCACTGGGAGGTTTTTGAAATATTTCCGGCCGGTACCCAACCCTAGGAGGTTTTTGAAATATTTCCGGCCGCTAAAGCGACCCTAGGAGGTTTTTGAAATATTTCCGGACGGTAAAGCGACCAAGTAGCGGGTCTGCTCTAACACATATATGCCCAGCTGCGGTATCAAGTTTACAGCGCTGTTAAACTCAGCTTTCACCAAAATGCTGCATATAAAGCGAAAATCCGTTGCACGATTCATTCAGTTTATCGAACACTCGCTAGCCTCGAAATGCTTCCCTTGGAAAGATGGCTCATACTACCAAGCACTATTTGTTAGCAGTGTGTAGGAAAAGTTCAACAAAATATCAGACACACCCAAATACACACATAAATGGCCCCGCTTGCGAGTTTCAATGTACTGTTCTTATTAATGGAAAATTTGTTACTTCTCCTATTTACCATGGAAATTCATTTGTTCTGATCATCTCCTTGCAGGCCCCGCATGGCCATACACCAGGTCGCATGGACCAAGGTTATCTACAAATTCATGTCGGTAGAGGCATTTGCCACATTGTATGCACTTGAAACATTTTGGACTCTAAAGAACCCTGCAGGACCACAGGAGGGTATAGTGGAGTTTTCTTGGAGGCTGCAAAGTATAAAAAAGGCTGCAGTATTCCTTGTACTGATTATAAAAACTGTTTAACCATATCGTTGTTTGAAAGTGTTGGTACATTTTGAAGGGACGCACTATAACTTTATCCCAAAGGCATTTTAATATTCCAACGTTTATGCTTGCGTAAATATAACGTAAACAAGTCGAATTCAAACTGAACAGAAAAACATAACCGCGCGTCAACACGGCGTTCGATGCTCTTCGAACAAAAGCTCCCGGGCTTAGAGCTTTCTGCATCGAACACGAGAAGTGAACCCAGAAATGATGGGTTGTTTCTTTTTGTATGGAGATGACAGCTCATCGAACAGCCATCGAGCCTCTGAATATCATATTCGAGCACTTTTTCCAATGGCGACTAGACGAGTCGAGCAAATTCGGGTAGTTTTGACAATGATGAAAAGTCAAAAAATTCGGTGTCTTGCGAACAAAAGCTCACCGCGCGTCCACACGGGAGCTTTTGTTCGCAAGACAACGAATTTTTTGACTTTTCATCATTGTCAAAACTACCCGAATTTGCTCGACTCGCCTAGTCGCCATTGGAAAATGTGCTCGAATATGATATTCTGAGGCTCGATGGCTGTTCGATGAGCTGTCATCTCCATACAAAAAGTAACAACCCATCATTTCTGGGTTCACTTCTCGTGATCGATGCAGAAAGCTCTAATCCCGCGAGCTTTTGTTCGAAGAGCATCGAACGCCGTGTGGACGCACGGTCACGTGTGGACGCGCGGTAACAGATAAAACAGAAGGAAGGATTTGATGAACATATTTGTTGCAAAGCAACAAGAGTAGGGAAATTAAATCGAAAACACAAGGAATTTTTTGAGTATTCCGCAAGGGGATAAAAAAAACTTACAGCCCTATTGCCGTGCCAGAACAGCATCGAATTCGAACGAAGTCAAAGAATCAAACGGCTGTCAAATGCGCATTGTCATGGATGATTCGATGATCGATTCGATGATCGATTTTTTCTGCTGTCAAACCGTACGAAAATGTAAACAAACTGTGTTCTTGAATGTGAATTCAAGAGAAACGGGCGTGCTTTTTGTAACCAGTGATATCGAAAAATGATTTCGATAGTGGCAGCGATGATGAGAGAGTTGATAATCTCGTTGCGCAGCGTAAACTGTTACGAGCCACTGCTACTCATCCTCTGATGATACCAAGAAATGCGTAAATGTTCATCTTGAAAAATGCCTAAACGTTTGCTACCGTGAATGAGTTTGATTCAACCACAAGTGTTCTCTCTTTTAGATTTGTGGAAAAACTTTCGCGTATCGCTGGAAAGTTTTTTGGCCATCCTACAGGAAATTGACCCTAAATTTCCACCCGTTCGCACAAGCTGGGGTCTAACAGTGAAAGATAAGCTGGTCAGTACTTTAAGGTTTTTAGCTGAAGGTAGCTATCAACATGGCGTAGGGCAAGACTTCAACCAAGCTATCGCGCAACCATCATTCCATAATTTTCAAGCAAACGTTACAAATTTTGGAGGATGTTCTGTGCTCGAAATGGATAAGCTTGGATATGGATGGCGGAGAACAGCAGGCGGCAAGACTGCATTTCTTTTCAAAGTGTACCATTTCTCGTTGTGTATTTCATGAAAATTAGTTTAAAATGTGTTTTTACATTGCATGCAAAAGCCCCTCATTATTATTTTTAAGTTTTTTTTAAATTTTTACATTTACGTACTTGTAAAACGAACATAATAATTATTATAACGTTAATAACATCAATAATGTAGTTATCAATAAGTTAATTTACAAAAATCATGTGAAATTTCTTCAATTCATATTACCGCATGAAGCCTTCCGACAGTACAGACTGTCGGCAACAAAATCCTCAAATGGCCCTCTCCATTCTGGCACCGTGGATTTTGCCGTGACGTTCGAAGAAAAGCTCCAGTCAAATGCATTCGTCGATTCGTAAGCTCTCGTGAATCTGCGAACGGCAGTCAAAAACGTGTGGCAATACGAAACTGACGAATTATGTGAGCTTTCTCGAACATCCGTGCACGGCAATAGGGCTGTTAGTCCTTTATTCACGCTTATTTTTCCCCGACTGGTTTCTCTCACGTCTGTGGCCCCCTTTATAGATGTTTTATCCGTGAGTTCCATTGACCAGCCATCTTAGGACTCATCCCGTTACATCCAGCTGTGCCGTTACAAGGTTTATAGAAAACGTTTGTAACAATTTTTATGCTAAAACTAGCTTATAACCAGCTTAGCTTATAAGCTGGTTTTAGCATAAAAATGTTCATCAAATCTTTCCTTCTGTTTTATCTGTTACTAGCTGGCCCGACGAACTTCGCCCCGTCCAATATCTTTGATTGTAAGCAATAAGGTTTTTCTTGAAAGTTTCTGTTTTGAATGAAAAGAAGTTTGAATTTATGTTATTTAGGTTTCATATTGGAAATCATTGATGCTGATTATATTACTGCTTTCAAATGTACAGAGAAGCCGGTTTTCCAAGGCGTTAACACGCCACATATAGCATGGTCATGTGAAAAACATGGAATTTCAAGATTTGTACTACACACTTCCAGCGACTGTTGAAAATTGCGACTGTTGAATTGAAATGGCATATTGTTGAAACTTAAGGGAATTCTCGGAGTGAAACATGCTGCCCTTTATAAGTCTCTATCACATTATTCGAAAGCTGCGTCACAAACAGTCATGTTCTATTACATCATTTTTGAGTATGAAGGTTTCGAAGCATAATAATAACACTTCCATTTTTATGTCGCAAATGATGCCGTGGCATACCAGGCAAATCCAATGAGTTTAGAATTTGCACCTATAAATTTTTCTCTGAAAAGTTTTCAATGATTCCCCGGCTGCACACTTTAAAGCAATTGCTCATAGTTGACTGCGAAAGATGAGCACGATTGCTCTCATAGCCTACTACGATTTGGAAAAGACGAAATTATGAATTTTCTGATTTTTCAGCCTTTTCTTCGGAATTTTCCAATTTTCTTTTTTCCTAAACCTTCGTTGGGCAAAAACGAACAAATCCTGCCAAGACATCATCTAGATTGGTCCAGCCGTTTTTGAGTTTTATGCTGGTGTCCCTGCTCCGTCGCTCGCGATTTCGACGCGCGTGCTGTCAAAATTTTGTATGGGATTTGACACGCGACGCGCGATGGGATCAAAAAATTTTGAATTGCCTCTCGCTCTGTTACGTATGCCGTCTTGCTTACGACCGTTATAACCCCCTGTGAGCTGTTTTTGCTTTTGCTGCAGTTCCAACCCACAATCGCTGTTGCTCGCTCGCACATGTATATTGCTTTACTCGCACACCCGCAAATGATTGACGCTCGAAAAATCCTCGAGTCTTCCGAACACCACACTCTGCTGTGCTACGGCCGGACGGTCTTTCTTTTGTATTGTCGTCCGTGCTTCCCACCCAAGGAACACAAACTTATCGTTTCGACCCGAACCCAGTATGGGTCCATGCAAAATTACCCCTCCGGAGACACATTTCACTAAAAATACGCTGCGATGCCCGTGAAAGATGTCGCTTCTATTCAAACATACCGTTTTTCACGCGCCACACCCTCTAATTTCATGGCAACATTTTGACGATCCCCTTCTTAGGTTTTCGCAGTTGGCATTTTTATACCGCGCATTTTTTTCCCACGTATGGATTTACTTGTTTGTTTTTTTTTCGCCATGCAAGTGCGATGCATTAATAAAAACTGTAAGCGATTGTTTCAAATAATTTGTTTTTTTATTTGAAAAGAACAAAATGGCCGAGAAATTATACCGTCAAAATAATTATTTGACTCGCAAAAGAACTTTACACAATCTGGTATGAGGAAACCTCTTCTTTTCTGGCAATCTCATAGATGCACAAAAGAGCTGACTGCGCACTTCTGCGTCTCGTACAGAGCGGGTGACAGGTAAAACGAAAAGGAATGATCATCCAGAGCCATGCTTAACATAAATCAATTTGTAATGCGAAACGTAAGCATTACCCAACGATCGCAAAAGTGGAACATTATACACATTCCGTTACAATACGTTGACTGATTCTTCCAAGTTAACGAGGCTAGCTGATTGACCGAATGTTTGACAGAGCTGTAAGCCAGAAGAGCGGCTAGACATGTATGTGCTTGTGCAGTTAACCGAGTCACCACATGCTTCCACGCCCCACTGCCATCTTTAATGATTGTCATCAGTTGCTGATAAACATTTGTGGAAACGATTTCTCGATCAAATCAGATCAAAACATAATAGAAGAATATGATGCGAGGGGTAACTGCTCTAACATATATATGCCTAGCTGCGGTATCAAGCTTACAGCGCTGTTAAACTCAGCTGTCATCGAAATGCTGTATATAAAGCGAAAATGCGTTGTCCGATACGAACACTCGCTGGAAAGATGGCTCATACTACCAAGTACCATTGGTTAGCAGTGTGCAGGAAAAGTTCAACAAAATATCAGACACGCCCAAACACACACATAAATGGCCCCGCTTGCGAGTTTCAATGTACTGTTCTTATTAATGGAAAATTTGATACTTCTCCATATTTACCATGGAAATTCATGTGTTTTGAACATCTCCTTGCAGGCCCCGCATGGCCATTCACCAGGTTGCATGGACCGAGGTGGTCTTCAAATTCAAGCCTGTAGAGGCATTTGCCACATTGTATGCACTTGAAGCATTTTAGAATTTGAAGAAGCCTCCAGGACCACAGGAGGTTAAAGTGGAGTTTTCTTGAAGGCTGCAAAGTTATCCCTTGTCGTTGTTTTAAAGTGTTGGTACATTTTTAAGGGACGTACTATAACTTTATCCAAAAAGCATTTTAATAGTCCACCGTTGATGCTTGCGTAAATATAACGCAATCGAACAATTCGAATTCGAAGGAAGAATTTGATGAACATTTTTATGCTAAAACGAGCTTATAACCAGCTTGCCGCCTGTCCAACTTCAAGATTTACAATGTAAGCTTGTAGGCAACTTTGCATTACAAGTAATTAACTTAAGTTTACTGTTTACTGTGTTACTTAAGTACTGTGAACCAAGATTCGTTGACAAAATTTAATTTCACACAGTTGATGGTAATAATGATAGAACATGACTAAACATTTGAAAAGATTTTACCCACCAAATAAAAGTCATCTTCGATTAATCATTTTCATTAAAAGGAATTTCTTTGTAGGCCAAAGGAGGGGTGGGGGGGGGGGGGGTTGGTTCTTTTGTGCGCACCACCTAAAACTGGCAGACAAAACTAGTTATAATCAATATTATATATTATAATATTTATTTTATTATTTTCGTCATGCATATTAAGCTCGACGTATTTTTTTAACATAAAATTTTAGTTGACATTTTGTGTTCAAATGTTTCACGATAACGTACGACAAAAGCGTACAATAAGATATTCAATTTGCAACACCCGTGATGGTCCACCTGTTCCGCGACGTTTTCGGTAAGTATGAGTTCACATATATAATCTCTAACCAAATGCTCCTTGTTAAAATATCTCCCCACAGAAGAACATTCGCGGTGTCCAATCACAGACAAAAATGACGTCATTCAGCTTGGAAGCGATTGGCGGCCGAAAGCAGAATGACGGGAACGCGTGAAGCGAAGCGAGGAGGGGATTTTTTTTGGCCTTTTAGCGTGGACACATTTGAATTATTTAAGGTTTGAACCGGTAACGGGTCGAAAAAGTCTGCATATCGAACCAACGACCGACCGAGTAGCGACCCGCTACTTGGTCGCTTTACCGGCCGGAAATATTTCAAAAACCTCCTAGGGCACATTTGGAGGGGTCTTGGTTCCCGGACGGGCATTTGAATGCGTTATCTTTTCTTAAGAACCATAACATTTTATTTTTGCGTGCCGTGCTGTACTCCACGGTGCACGGGCTGTCTTTCTTTTTTTCTGCATGTTCTTGGTGTCCGATCTATCGTAGGAGACCGGGCGGGTATTTACCCTAGGAGGTTTTTGAAATATTTCCGGCCGGTAAAGCGACCAAGTAGCGGGTCGCTACTCGGTCGGTCGTTGGTTCGATATGCAGACTTTTTCGACCCGTTACCGGTTCAAACCTTAAATATTTCAAATGTGTCCACGCTAAAAGGCCAAAAAAAATCCCCTCCTCGCTTCGCTTCACGCGTTCCCGTCATTCTGCTTTCAGCCGCCAATCGCTTCCAAGCTGAATGACGTCATTTTTGTCTGTGATTGGACACCGCGAATGTTCTTCTGTGGGGAGATATTTTAACAACCCTAGGAGGTTTTTGAAATATTTCCGGCCGGTAAAGCGACCAAGTAGCGGGTCGCTACTCGGTCGGTCGTTGGTTCAATATGCAGACTTTTTCGACCCGTTACCGGTTCAAACCTTAAATATTTCAAATGTGTCCACGCTAAAAGGGCAAAAAAAAAATCCCCTCCTCTCTTCGCTTCACGCGTTCCCGTCATTCTATTTCCGCCGCCAATCACTTCCAAGCTGAATGACGTCATTTTTGTCTGTGATTGGACGCCGCGAATGTTCTTCTGTGGGGAGATATTTTAACAAGGAGTATTTGGTTAGAGATTATATATGTGAACTCATACTTACCGAAAACGTCGCGGAACAGGTGGACCATCACGGGTGTTGCAAATTGAATATCTTATTGTACGCTTTTGTCGTACGTTATCGTGAAACATTTGAACACAAAATGTCAACTAAAATTTTATGTTAAAAAAATACGTCGAGCTTAATATGCATGACGAAAATAATAAAATAAATATTATAATATATAATATTGATTATAACTAGTTTTGTCTGCCAGTTTTAGGTGGTGCGCACAAAAGTGCCAACCCCCCCCCCCCCCCCCTCCTTTGCCTACAAAGAAATTCCTTTTAATGAAAATGATTAATCGAAGATGACTTTTATTTGGTGGGTCAAATTCTTTTCAAATGTTTAGTCATGTTCTATCATTATTACCATCAACTGTGTGAAATTAAATTTTGTCAACGAATCTTGGTTCACAGTACTTAAACTTAAGTTAATTTCTTGTAATGCAAAGTTGCCTACAAGCTTACATTGTAAATCTTGAAGTTGGACAGGCGGCAAGCTGGTTATAAGCCCGTTTTAGCATAAAAATGTTCATCAAATTCTTCCTTCGAATTCGAATTGTTCGATTGCGTTATATTTACGCAAGCATCAACGGTGGACTATTAAAATGCTTTTTGGATAAAGTTATAGTACGTCCCTTAAAAATGTACCAACACTTTAAAACAACGACAAGGGATAACTTTGCAGCCTTCAAGAAAACTCCACTTTAACCTCCTGTGGTCCTGGAGGCTTCTTCAAATTCTAAAATGCTTCAAGTGCATACAATGTGGCAAATACCTCTACAGGCTTGAATTTGAAGACCACCTCGGTCCATGCAACCTGGTGAATGGCCATGCGGGGCCTGCAAGGAGATGTTCAAAACGCATGAATTTCCATGGTAAATATGGAGAAGTAGCAAATTTTCCATTAATAAGAACAGTACATTGAAACTCGCAAGCGGGGCCATTTATGTGTGTGTTTGGGTGTGTCTGATATTTTGTTGAACTTTTCCTGCACACTGCTAACCAATGGTACTTGGTAGTATGAGCCATCTTTCCAGCGAGTGTTCGTATCGGACAACGCATTTTCGCTTTATATACAGCATTTCGATGACAGCTGAGTTTAACAGCGCTGTAAGCTTGATACCGCAGCTAGGCATATATATGTTAGAGCAGTTACCCCTCGCATCATATTCTTCTATTATGTTTTGATCTGATTTGATCGAGAAATCGTTTCCACAAATGTTTATCAGCAACTGATGACAATCATTAAAGATGGCAGTGGGGCGTGGAAGCATGTGGTGACTCGGTTAACTGCACAAGCACATACATGTCTAGCTGCTCTTCTGGCTTACAGCTCTGTCAAACATTCGGTCAATCAGCTAGCCTCGTTAACTTGGAAGAATCAGTCAACGTATTGTAACGGAATGTGTATAATGTTCCACTTTTGCGATCGTTGGGTAATGCTTACGTTTCGCATTACATATTGGTTTATGTTAAGCATGACTCTGGATGATCATTCCTTTTCGTTTTACCTGTCACCCGCTCTGTACGAGACCTAGAAGTGCGCAGTCAGCTCTTTTGTGCATCTATGAGATTGCCAGAAAAGAAGAGGTTTCCTCATACCAGATTGTGTAATGTTCTTTTGCGAGTCAAATAATTATTTTGACGGTATAATTTCCCGGCCATTTTGTTCTTTTCAAAACAAAAAAAATTATTTGAAACAATTGCTTACAGTTTTTATTAATGCATCGCACTTGCGTGCCGAAAAAAAAAACAAACAAGTAAATCCATACGTGGGAAAAAAATGCGCGGTATAAAAATGCCAACTGTGAAAACCTAAGAAGGGGATCGTCAAAATGTTGCCATGAAAATGGCGGGTGTGGCGCGTGAAAAACGGTATGTTTGAATAGAAGCGATATCTTTCACGGGCATCGCAGCGTATTTTTAGTGAAATGTGTCTCCGGAGGGGTAATTTTGTATGGACCCATACTGGGTTCGGGTCGAAACGATAAGTTTGTGTTCCTTGGGAAGGAGCATTTGGTTAGAGATTATATATGTGAACTCATACTTACCGAAAACGTCGCGGAACAGGTGGACCATCACGGGTGTTGCAAATTGAATATCTTATTGTACGCTTTTGTCGTACGTTATCGTGAAACATTTGAACACAAAATGTCAACTAAAATTTTATGTTAAAAAAATACGTCGAGCTTAATATGCATGACGAAAATAATAAAATAAATATTATAATATATAATATTGATTATAACTAGTTTTGTCTGCCAGTTTTAGGTGGTGCGCACAAAAGAACCAACCCCACCCCCCCCACACCCCTCCTTTGGCCTACAAAGAAATTCCTTTTAATGAAAATGATTAATCGAAGATGACTTTTATTTGGTGGGTAAAATCTTTTCAAATGTTTAGTCATGTTCTATCATTATTACCATCAACTGTGTGAAATTAAATTTTGTCAACGAATCTTGGTTCACAGTACTTAAGTAACACAGTAAACAGTAAACTTAAGTTAATTACTTGTAATGCAAAGTTGCCTACCAGCTTACATTGTAAATCTTGAAGTTGGACAGGCGGCAAGCTGGTTATAAGCTCGTTTTAGCATAAAAATGTTCATCAAATTCTTCCTTCGAATTCGAATTGTTCGATTGCGTTATATTTACGCAAGCATCAACGGTGGACTATTAAAATGCTTTTTGGATAAAGTTATAGTACGTCCCTTAAAAATGTACCAACACTTTAAAACAACGACAAGGGATAACTTTGCAGCCTTCAAGAAAACTCCACTTTAACCTCCTGTGGTCCTGGAGGCTTCTTCAAATTCTAAAATGCTTCAAGTGCATACAATGTGGCAAATGCCTCTACAGGCTTGAATTTGAAGACCACCTCGGTCCATGCAACCTGGTGAATGGCCATGCGGGGCCTGCAAGGAGATGTTCAAAACACATGAATTTCCATGGTAAATATGGAGAAGTATCAAATTTTCCATTAATAAGAACAGTACATTGAAACTCGCAAGCGGGGCCATTTATGTGTGTGTTTGGGCGTGTCTGATATTTTGTTGAACTTTTCCTGCACACTGCTAACCAATGGTACTTGGTAGTATGAGCCATCTTTCCAGCGAGTGTTCGTATCGGACAACGCATTTTCGCTTTATATACAGCATTTCGATGACAGCTGAGTTTAACAGCGCTGTAAGCTTGATACCGCAGCTAGGCATATATATGTTAGAGCAGTTACCCCTCGCATATTCTTCTATTATGTTTTGATCTGATTTGATCGAGAAATCGTTTCCACAAATGTTTATCAGCAACTGATGACAATCATTAAAGATGGCAGTGGGGCGTGGAAGCATGTGGTGACTCGGTTAACTGCACAAGCACATACATGTCTAGCTGCTCTTCTGGCTTACAGCTCTGTCAAACATTCGGTCAATCAGCTAGCCTCGTTAACTTGGAAGAATCAGTCAACGTATTGTAACGGAATGTGTATAATGTTCCACTTTTGCGATCGTTGGGTAATGCTTACGTTTCGCATTACATATTGGTTTATGTTAAGCATGACTCTGGATGATCATTCCTTTTCGTTTTACCTGTCACCCGCTCTGTACGAGACGCAGAAGTGCGCAGTCAGCTCTTTTGTGCATCTATGAGATTGCCAGAAAAGAAGAGGTTTCCTCATACCAGATTGTGTAAAGTTCTTTTGCGAGTCAAATAATTATTTTGACGGTATAATTTCTCGGCCATTTTGTTCTTTTCAAATAAAAAAACAAATTATTTGAAACAATCGCTTACAGTTTTTATTAATGCATCGCACTTGCGTGCCGAAAAAAAAACAAACAAGTAAATCCATACGTGGGAAAAAAATGCGCGGTATAAAAATGCCAACTGCGAAAAGCTAAGAAGGGGATCGTCAAAATGTTGCCATGAAAATGGGTGTGGCGCGTGAAAAACGATATGTTTGAATAGAAGCGATATCTTTCACGGGCATCACAGCGTATTTTTAGTGAAATGTGTCTCCGGAGGGGTAATTTTGTATGGACCCATACTGGGTTCGGGTCGAAACGATAAGTTTGTGTTCCTTGGGTAAATGCTTTATTCTTTGTTCTTGCGTGCCGTGCTGTGAGGTGCCGTACAATTTAATTTTAATTGCTTTTCTTAGATTAATTTATTAATGATGCTGAATGAATAAATAAATTGGAGAGAGCGTTCGAGTTGAAACAGCGATGCAAGCGAGTGCTCAATGGTTTTTGAAACCTTAGTAAAAAAAGAAGCTGATCGAAGCTAGGTTGATACTGTCAATAATTCTTTTGTGCGGTCACTTGAAAGTATTCGAGAAAACTGTGAATTATATTCCCAGCCGGAGAGCGTATGCAATATGAGAGGATTTTAGAATTTTTCATCGTTTCGGTTGCAAATGCAATTTTACATTTGATCACCAATTTGAATCATGAGACGAAAATTGTTCCGTTATCCCGTGTTCCGTTCCTGTTGTAGAAACTCCGTTCCAATTAATCTGAGTTTAGGAGAGGGGTGTAAGGTGCATGATTTTTTATTGTGTCTTCAGCTCCTTTAAACAAAACTTGACGCGTTTTAAACTTTGTGTAAAAAAGTAAAATTAAAAAAAAACAAATAACGAGATGTAGAGCAAAGGCAGGACACAGCAGATGAAAGACGCGATCGCGGCGCTTGACGTCAGCAGTACCACTAACACCGGAAACGGACTAAATCCCCTAGGAGCATGTTGGCGATTTGGCCAAGCGGCGCACTGAAACGAAGCCAGGAGACTTCTGCGCCAAATGTTCCCGTGGGCCCCCTTTCCAATTACCAAGAGACATGGCCCGCGTCCACGCATTGTGCTAGGACACGACGGTGTCCAGGTTTCCCCAACATATTGGTATCCAGTTACTCGTTGGCAATAAGCTAGTGGGCTGCTTCTTGGCCGGGCGTGTATGCTTCCGTCTCTTGGCGGGTTGCATTATGGACATTCATAAAAATTCACAGGAATGTCAAAAACATCAGCTCCGCAATCTGACGACGAAAACACTGTTCCTAACGCATGAAGCCTTATGAAATAAAGCTTTGCCGGGCTTAATTGAATAAATCCTAATCGGTGTGATTTAAAAAATAATTTTCTGTGTTAAGTAAATTAAGGTGTCACATGAATTACATATATCGGGCCAGGTAGCTGGCCTACATAAAACTAGTTGAACTCCTAATGTGGAGAAACCTAGACTGTGACAAATCAGAAGAGGAAATTTCAGAAGTAGATTCGACAGATTCTTTGAGTCACATTTCAATTTTATTTGATATTAATTTTGATAAACTATCATTGGAAGAAAAAATGGACCCAACGGCAATCCCACGTGTTTTCAAGAGGTCAAAGAACTGTTAATCGACTCCCTGGGAGACAAAAATGAATTGTCCTCGTATAACTGCCAGTTATGGCACAACCAAATGAAAGGAAGTATCGAGGCACATTTCAAGAAAACTAAACAAATAGTTTTAAATATTAAAACTATCACTGGCTAGGCAAAACCCAAAGTACAACATGCATTGGGACGCCATCAACGACTTCATAGACGACTATAGTTTTTCAGCGTACATAAGTGGTTTGAAAAAACCTTACTTCGGCTACGCCCAAGCGGCTTGTCCGAAAAGTATAGATGAGGCACACGCCTTTCTTTGTAAGTTTTCGTCCAACGAAAACAACAGAAATGCGATCCTTAGCTCAGGTCAGAACAGCAAAAGCCATTTTGTTAGTGCCAAGCGTTTCAACAAACCCACGAACCCACGAGCGCAAAGCAGAATTCAGAAAACCGATAAAACAAGCGATGGACATCGACTCGACAAGAAGTAGATTAACTCTCAACAAAAGAGCGATCAACAATTCAGCGGTGCAAGAATCTGACCAGGAAGAACAGTTTTTAAATTTTTGGCAGGCTCTGCCATCAACAGACGAAACATAACAAATTACATTCCATATATTGAGTGCGCTAACTCAATGTCGGGCAAAAAAAATTAAACTGCTGATAGACACTGGTGCAAATAAGAATATTCTACGGCCAGGTTTAATTAAAGCCACTAGAGGCACGTCTTTATCACTAATAAGAAACATTAACGGAGAATTTAAAGTAAATAAAATTGGTCAAGCCAATTTGTTAGGTCATAATCTGCCTATGCAAACCTACTACGAGTTAGATTTCCATAATTTCTTTGATGGTATTTTAGGAGCAGAATACATGCCCCAAACCGCAACTCAAATCGACTTTGAGAAAGAAACTACAGTACCAGGCATTCAGAATCGGACACTTGAATTTCGAACAATGTTTTAACTTTAAGTTAAGTTATCTTCTTCCCAGAAGCTGCTAACGACACGAAATTTTACAGGGGACTTCTCCTATCTTTTCTCTTTACGAATATGCAAAAAAGAGACTCGGAAACGCTTTGTTTGTTGAAATAATATGAAATGAGTGAAAAAAGGCTTCATTTCGTAGCAGGCATTGAAAGTCGGACACCAAAAAATGTTTCTAAGCGTAAGCCATCTAACCTCACAAGGTTGGAAGCGATTGTGAAGGAAGAATGGCAAAAAATCGATCCTAATTTTTGTCTGAAGTTAGTGCAAAGCATGCCTAAAAGGTTGCAAGCTGTAATAAATGCCAATGGTAATGCTACCAAATATTAAAACAATGATTATTGTGTCATATTTAAGGTGCTGCCGAAACTTACGTGCTAAGACTTACGTGCCGAAAAAAAACAAATAAGTAAATCCATACGTGGGAAAAAATGCGCGGTTTAAAAATGCCAACTGCGAAAACCTAAAAAAGGGGATCGTCGAAATGTTGCGACGAAATTTGAGGGTGTGGCTTACTAGCCACATGAAAAACAGTGAAATGTGTCTCCGGAGGGGTAATTTTGTATGGACCCATACTGGGTTGTTGGGCGTGGCATCGACCGCTAGCGTCATCTGGCGGCAAATTGGAGATCAACGCTGATTTGAAACAGAGTGCAATTTTAGCATAGTCCCGACACGAACAAGATTGCACGAGATGACTTACGTAAGCTGTAGTCTGCGCAAAGCAGAATTTTGACACTTCGTTCGCGACCTTTTTCATTACGATTCCAGTTGCTAGCTGCTCTATCACTCTCAAAGAATTAAAGTAAGTAACCATCTCACCACTGCTATTATCATTACGTTGTCATTCATGTGTTCGATTTCTTTGTTTTCAGAATGGCTGGTGGAGGTGATGAAAGCAAACTGACCGGACTTTCCCGTTACTTCAATGGCGAAACCATGCGAGGCCGCGCTAATGTACGTCGATAACAACATCTGAATACAACCGCTCGTCCAGCTTGTTGCCGTCCAACTTATTCGTCACTTTTTCATTTCCCGTTTCTTCTAAAGGTTGCTAAGGCCACTTATGCGTCACTCGGCCTGCTGATTTTGTATTTCTCCCTGAAGCCCAGCAAGAAGTAAGCACACCCGAGGGACAGAGGAGAGTGTCTAGTTTTCTGAAGGAAACAGTGCGAGTCCGTGTTCTGAAGCTTGGCAGTGAAAATACATTATGCAACAGTTGAGTTAAATCTAGCACCTAATGTTCAGTGGCTTTTTCTATCACACAATCGTGAAGGAGTTACGCATTGAACTATGAAACACTTGAGAAACGCATGTCCTGTATAAATTACACACCTTTATTTTGCCCATATTAGCTGCATAGCATTTAAACAGTCTCATAGTCTTTAATTGCTTACGGTGTAAGGTTCTGAAGATCAAGCTTACGAATGATATCTTTTGCTTTGTTCAACGTATGCCCTTGCGTGCTGGAGTCCGCCATTTGATGCAAGTCGGCCAAATACTGATCAATGTTTTCAATGGTAGCTCCAGAGCATCCACTACCCAGGGGTAAAGTCTGCAGGGAATTGGCTAAAGTGCTTCTCAATTTCAGAAGATACTTCTCCAGCACAGCATTTCGCGCGTCTAAGCTGATAGTCTCACTTTCCATCTTTTGTATACCATTTTCCATGTTTTCTACGTGCTTCTCGAGAACGGAGTTCTGCTGCTCGTAGTCGATATTTGACTTTCGCAACGTTCGCAGCTCGGAATCAATCACTTTGTTGTGGTCTAGAAAGTCTTCCGTAAATATGGGAATGTCGTAATCTCCTCGCCGGATCACTTTTTGTTCTATCTTCCCATTGAGGTAAGGTACGGAAGGTGCGGGAGCCTTCGCCACCGGGACAGCTTTCGTGCTCTGGGTTACTTCGATAGGCTTTGCTTTTACCTTGGCCTCGTTGTTCAATTTGTACTCAGAGATTTCCTTGTTGTACCGTTCCTTGTCCGCCTCTGCTGCTTCCAAATACGGCTTCTTCCTCTCTTCCGGCAGCTTTGACCACTCTTCGGCCAATATTTTGGTTACCTCGATTGGCGTGAGGTTGGGGTGCTTTTGCCGCACCGACTCCCGGATCTCGTTCATGTAGCGAACGTAACCTAAAACGAGAAGGATCGATTTGAAGAGCCACCAATCATCGAAAATGTATTCAAACTCACCAGTAAGAGGATGTTTTGGCGCATTAACATCTTTCGGTGCCTTCTGTCGTTTCCTTTTCTTGGTAGCTGTTTTAACTGGCGGTTGTTTGGGTTTTGCTCCACTTCCACTAGCGACTGTGCCGCTTTTTTCCGGCGTTGTTCCATTGTTTTTCGCTTCGTCCGGCAGTACAGACACCGGTTTGAATTCAGCCCCGGCCGATGCCGATTTGTTCTTCTCCGATTCCTCTGTATTTTCTTTTTCCATCAAAAATTCTTTTTCCGTCAAACCGTCCAGTTGCCGATGTTAGTTTTTATTTCCTCCTGTGTGGCTAGTATTTCGTGCAAGCCGATTTTGACATTCCGCTTCCAGCAATCATTGATCTACAGCGCAAAGTTGTATTCTGTATTTTTGAGTGGGCCATGCACAAAGTTGATAAACAAGAGGTTGGACCGTTATAGCATTTGCTTTGATTAGAAACCTTTTAGATTTTTTGTTTAGACCAGCTACAATATTACTGGGGACATACACAAAGAACTTGTGTAAGGCAAACGTAAATGCGTTAAACCTAGTCCACGCGATTATAATCGAAACAAAAATCAAAACAAGGATGGTGCCCCCTGACCACGAACAATCCAGCCTGCTTTTTTAATTTGCCTTGACCGAACCATCTGTTTTTCTCAACTGTCAGTTTACAAACCTCCATGCACGGGGTTGCATCACAGAATTTGTCTTTGAAAAATCGGTAGTGAAATAAACACAAATTTCTTATTTTGCCTTATCCGTTCGCTGTGCCGTTTGTAGTGATTGGGTGCCAACACACCGCCGTCACTGTACAATATTGGTGTGAAAAGCCTCACATGCTCAATCTTGTGGTTTTTACGTTAAATTCGCTCAATTGGCTATCAATTCGCTACCGTAAGTGTGTACCATGATTCGGCACGCGACGGCCAGACAGCCAGACGAGTGTAAGCAGAACTAAAGCCGCCCCCAGTGCTGCCTTTTTACCACCGTTTCCCAAAGCACATCCATACATCCAACATCGTTAACGTGAGCTGGCATGGCAATGAAGCTACTGCCGAACAGCTCCCTGGCGCTCCGGAAGTTCAATAAGTATCTACGGAAGAATGTTAAAGACCAGTCCGCCAGTATACTGCGCCTCTGGGCGACCCAGTGCGAGTTCGTTTTTGCGCAACAGCTACGAAGAAGCCAGCAGATTTTCGCGCACTATGCTAAAATCTGGGAGGAACGTGCGCTGCGTGAATTGTTAAGGCGGGTCCGTGGACAGGTGAGTCGCAGATTGGACCTGCAGTACACAGGAGGGACTCGGTACGGTTTACATAACGAACGAGAAGGAACGACCAAGTGTGGTCCTTCTCCGTGAGGGAAGATAACGGGGTATCGACGGCCAGCAGGCTCGTCACAATCGACGAACTGCTTGTTCATTTGGTTCGCAAAAGCTCTTGTGGTGGGTTTTGTTTATTTTTAGAGAGCGATTAAAAAAAGCCTCTGCAAAGTTACATGGACCATCCGTACTGGCTGGTAGTATGATTTCACTCTCACTCTTCTTTCCAACGTTATTGTTGTTTTCCCGTAGGTTCAGCGGCATGCCAAGGGGTTCATTGTTTCGTCGGCAGCGCTGCTCTCCTTCGACTGGGAGCGTGAAAGGATCGAGATGGAAGCAGTGCAGGAACATTTCGATGACTTTAAGTTCCTGGAGCGCCTGCAGATGGAAACGATCTACTGTAAACAATGCGAGAAACGGAGGCTGTTCGACAGCAAGGTGGACGGAGTCACCTACTGTAGCTGCCCGAGGAACGTTACGGAAATGCTTTCGACCGAGCGGAATGCTTACACCGCCTGGGAACCTTACATTGAGCAGAAACGCATGATAACCTGGCGCCAGGAAATAAAGCCCGGTCTCTATGCATACAAAGGTACCACGCACGGTTTGCACCGAAGGGGGGACCATGGTCAGCAGACCAGTAAACTAGCTAATATGGAATATTTTTTTCTATTTCTGCGCTTAGTTTACGTCGAATATCCTGACGTAACGGCCGAGGATTTTTTACATGTTCAGATTGATGTAGAATATCGAAAAAAGTGGGACAATACAGCCGTCAACCTAGAAGTGATCGACGAAGATACTGCCAAGGGCTCCAACAGTCACGTCATCTACTGGGAAGCATTATGGCCTGTAAGGTCCTGTTATAAACGTGTTTGAACGCTATAAAACGTGGAACGTGTTCCTATCTCTTTTTTTTTTTAGAAATTATTTGCCAACCGCGACTACGTCTACAACCGACGCTTTTTTATTGATCGCAACCGGCGCGTTATAATGATCGTAAACAAGAGCGTGGAGCACCCGAAGTGTCCGACGAAAGCGCACACGCAGCGCGTGCACGAATACTGGAGCTACATGGTGATCAAACCGACTACCAGCTTCAACAAACCGGGCGTCTCGTTCGTACTGACGTACTTCGACAATCCCGGCCTGTCGATACCGAAGTACATTACCACCTGGGTGGCCAAGAAGCAAATGCCAGACTTTCTGCAGCAACTGCACCAGGCCACGGTGAACTACGCGAACGCCAAAAGGCAGAATGAAACACGCATCATTCGGTTTTGGGACAAGCATAAGGATCCCGGCTTCGAATATCCGCCGGATACGCTCCTCGGCTACAGTGCGGAAGATTTCTCGGAAGCACAAAAGCAAGAGGAAGAATCTAGTCTACAGCAAGGTATGTTTCTGTTTCTTCATATACACTACGTCTTCCCACGTGGGTATTTTTCATCCACACATTTGTGTGTGTGTATGCAGTTAACTAATTGAGCATGGACTGATTATTTGTGTCCATTAATTCACATTTACCATTACTACGGTAAGAATGTTTAATACTCTCTATTTCTCTCTCCGCATTTCATTGACGATTACTTACACGCCTATGTTCACGGACTGTCGTGCACGATTGGCGCTGGCCGTTGTTGTGATCGTTCACCGTCGGCATCGGTGTGCTGTACGTATGTTCCATGTTGATTCGTCAACCATCATTATTTACTTAACTTCTACAGCGGTTGAAAAGAAACTGAAATTTTGGCGCTATATTCTGTTTAAAATAAAGTAAACTAATCTTAAACAGTTGGGACACGTGGAAAAAATAATCAAAGGTAGAAGAGTTTGTTTTAATCTTCGTTTTATTTGGTTGTTTGTTACATTTTTTTAATTCAATGTGCCACAATTTTAAATTGCAAAAAGCAACCTAATTGGCTCGTTTCTTGTCTTGTTTGATTTTATCTAATGCCTCTATGTTAACATGTGTACGTGTTAAGTAAACACAGATTCTTACGCATCTAATTTTTGTACGGTTTGGTTACGGTTATCAACAACAACATTTGATACGTTTTTATAATTCATCGCTGATGGTTTTGTTAACCATTCATTCACAGTCAATATACCTTCGGTTGGATCGACGAACACTGCCCTCGAAGCAGTTCCGGAGGGTGCAAAGTCTAAACTAGGCCAGCCAGTGTTCAACGATAACAGTAAATCAATCGACGGCACCATAGAGCCAACCGACTGTCAACCCGAGGAAAGTGCCCTGGCCAAGAAATCATCCTGGTGGAGCTACCTGTATTCCTATATCTATTTCGTCTGAAACGTACATCGTCCTCAATGGCACTGTGCTACCGTACGAATTCTCTAAGAGCGCATCCAGTTTATCTTATAGGCAACAAAAGTGAACATTTGAAACCGGACGGCGAACGGATCGGTTTCGGGAAAGTTTATTCACAACATGTGCATGGTTCGTTCAAACTTATTCGTTTTATCTCCCAACTAAATTGTATGAGACGTTACTCTTCAGCTAATATTCAGAGTTGACACAAAAGAACTTGCATGAACATTCTAGGACATTAGATCAATTATGAAAATGGGCCCATGTATGCCCCATAGGAACGTAACCTAAGTACCTAAATATCGACTGTTGAAAAGTTTTCAAAAACCTAAATAAGTGCCGACACTTCGGAAGAGAAAACAGTGGCAATGCAAACTTTTTTTTACAACGCTTGTTATTTTTACTTCCTTTGTATGTTCGCTGTGCAAATGGTTTGTGTGTTCACGATTTGATAATTCGTATTGTTTCTACTGTTATGCCCTACTAATGTGTAAATGTGAAAAAAAAAACAAATGTGTTGCAGGATTTAATTTTGCTTCAAACTGTTCATAGTTGTAAATAGAAATTATTCAGTCAACGTTTGCCAATGTTGGAAATTTAAAAAAAAATACAGGAAAGTGTCACGATCCTCTCATCCGGCATCTTGCAAACATTCAATAGCGAAACATTTAAATCTAATACGCGATGCAATTTGTTTTCGTTCATTATTTTTTCCCTCCGAAAACCTCATACTTAAGTTGAATGGCCCACATTGTAAGGGAACTGATAGAGTGTACTGATTCAACGATTTGTATTGATCGTTATATAGGGTGTAAGGATTGGATGTTCTGGAAGTCGTGTCGAACAATCGCAGCAAATTAAAGTTTGGTCTAGGATATTTTACAGCTGTGGGCATCAATTGATAAGCTTATTAGAAAGAAGCACTTTCCTAACAAACTATCGTTAATACAGCATTTGCCTGGGTTTAGCGTCAAAGTCGCACCACGCGTTTCAAAATCCGCAAGATAAGTTCAACAAGTCGCACTTTTTTCTGAACAAAACGCACTTTTTTTTTAATTGTCGCATTACCATATTGAATGCAGTAGTTTTGGTCGGTAATGCGACAATTTAAATGTGGTGCGTTTTGGACAGAAAATAGTGCTTAACAAGTGCTTTAATCTTGTTCATAGTTTTTTTGTAAACGAATTGCGACTTTGCCAATAAATGGCGGCAAATGCTGTAAATGTCTGTGGTCAACCGTTTACTCAACTCAAGTTTTCCCTGTTTCCCGCGGTCGAATCACTGCGCGCGGTGTAGACTTGCCTGCTATGCTATGAAATCCACAGTTGATTTCGGTTCATAACAGTTAAAAAGTATGCCTGAATTCTGCACAATTGGAACGGACAAGCAATGATAAATTAACAAAAACCAATTGACTGTCATTTATTTATTTATTTATTTATTTAACAAACAAAAAAAACTCAACAGGTACCAAGACCCCAATGAGCATATCATAGAATATAACCTAAAACTATGTACATAAACTTAACGATTAATTCCGACAGTTTCGCATTAATATTTCACATTTTACGGCTCTGGAGCTATGACGAAAATCAAACACAAAACCGAAAGAATTCGCTTCCCTTAACATGGCGACTATGGGTGCATTTGTACGGTATAGCGTATTCGCGGGCGGCACATGAAACAAATCATCTCATCTTGGGAAGTATCGAGAAAGTAAGAAGATGGCATGCACGTTCACACGCTCAACTTGTGTGATGTATCTGTTTGTGGCCCGTGGAAAGTTTACTTTACGATAGCCTATCAGGGGTGCTAGTGTTGTGTTATTGTCGCCATGCGTCACCCAGACATTATCCGCTGCTCCGTTGTTCTTTCCACCGCCTTATCATGCTACATCAGGTACCAAGCGGTAGCTAAGGAATGGCACAGCAACCAAAAATTCCCCAAATAAGTCTTCTATTCAACGTGCAGGCAACGGGGTGTCAGGCTGGTGGTGCCGCAGATATCGTCTGTGCCCTATCTATGATTTTAAGGTAGATAAACAAAAACAAAAACGGTATTGCTCATCAAACTCCAGGACGGGGAGTGCAATTTTAGCCGTTTTGCCAAAAACCAATCAGTCATCCGTTGTAACGATAAGTAAAGCATCCGCTGCGGTGCCTTTTGCAAGAAACGAGATCTACCGTCTCTTGCCGAGAACTGATAACTAAAACTGTGCCGCGCACGCGATTGCAGGGGGCCTGTTCCCGCACATACATCCTTGCACCCAGCCGCAGAAGCCTTTATATGGAGCGGTGTGGTCCCGGCACTCAGCGATCAGTACAAATTGGGAAGTGAAGCCGTTCGGTAGCAACGACAGCAGTCGACTCTCTAAAGTGCCGTGGACCGGTCACATTTATTCGCAATTCAAGTTGTAACGCGCCCTAAACGATTTATAAACGTATTCTACCGTTGTGTCAAGTGCTTTCCGGGATCGAAAACAAAACCATACATCATGTTGCGCCAAGCGGTCAGATCAAAAATGCTCGTACAGCAACTGGACAAGTTGTTGCTGCCACTCTTCTCGACGCAAAATGCCGCTGCTACGTTCCATAACAGTGCTGCTTTCCAACCGGTGCCTTCGAACTTACCAAATACCTTCGGTAAGCATGGGTTTTTTTAGGGAGAATGTCAAAGCGTGAGTTTTTATGGGAGTGTCTAACGTGAAACGTGTTTGGCGAACCGGTTTGCTTTAAGGGATTCGTTTCTCATCGTTTACAGAATCACAAACAACTCATTGTCGACGGAAAGTACAGTCGCTTTAAAAGTCTCTAAAAGACCTTTGCACCGTAAATTCTATGCAATTGCAAACATAAGGTCTTCAATAGCCCTTATCTAAAGTAAAAAAACAGTAAAATGTAAAAAGTCCTCGTCAAATATAGAGGGATGGTGATAACATAGAATTGAACATTAGAAGACAATTGCAATCCTTTGGACTTTATTTCTATAATAAGTGTTAGAAGTACTTATCCGATCCGATCTCGTGCTGTAAACATGCACCATTAAACTAGGATAAATTATGAACCTGATTTTAAAAAGCGGTTAAACCTCGATCGAAGACATTTTATTAAACAAATATTTGGCACTGTGATTTCATGTTGAGATATTACACCGTTTTCGACGCCATCTTAACAGTTGGTTGTTGCTTTTAATCAACCACCAACTGTAATCACACATTCACCACGTAACTCAACTTCTGGTGCTCTACTGTACATTTCCGAAATGTATCTGCACTTTCACCAACTCCAACTAAACATAGAGTTTATCATGTCGGATTGGTTACTCAGATCTGATAGGATCGGATATCACATGTGAAAAAATACGATATGTAAACATGATTTTCTGTGTTTTACGGTTGTATAACATTTTCCTAGTCATAATTGCATAATTTTCACGATTCAATACTGAAAAGACAAAATTTGAAAAGTGCGGCGGTGAAGAATCGAACCAGCGTCGTGTAAACGTGTTTAGTTGGAGTTGGTGAAAGTACAGATACAGTTTGGGAATGTACACTTAAGCACTAGAAGTTGAGTTGCGTGGTGAATGTGTGCTTACAGTTGGTACCTGATTAGAAGCAACAACCAGCTGTTTAGATAGCGTCGAAAACGGTGTAATTTAATTTTATAATATTTTGTTTATTTTTTTAGGAGTCGATAATCGAATCGATCTGAATTTCAGAAAAATTCACATATTTTCAATTATTTTATTACTTTGAGCCGATTGCTGGAACAATGTAATTTATTCCTTTCAAGATTAATCTAAATTATCGGCTATACAATTTTAAATTCGTTAAGTGTGCTTAGTAAATTTTAAAATATTTACACGTTAAATCTTTAGGTTTAGGCAAACAAGGTTTTGATGAAAATAATTTGCACAAATATATTTTACATTTACATAAACTTAATCATTTGTGCACCAACAAGGGTTCACTGGTTGAACAATTGGTGTTACTACAAGCAAAGGGTAATCGAATGCTTTGAATATATGCATAAAGTATTTTTAATCTTGAACTCAACAAAGGCTTTGTCTTTCCGCAAATAACTTTCGCAGTAAGCAACAATATTTTGCCCTGTCGTAAACAGCCTTGTTTAATCTTGCAAGGTTGAGCTGTTATCAACGCAGGACCCCTGCGAATTCATTTTCGCGTAGGGCTTATCAGCAATTTCAACAACCAGCCAGTCTTCATAGCTAATCGATCGACGGTCGTCGTCATTGCCAGTTGCCTACATTTTTTTAGACAACAAATGGGCCATCCTGTCTACTAACCACGCGACTGTGATACCAGAGAGTTGTAAGAGTGGAACCATCGCTATCACCAAAAATCGGTAAGGCCATTGACGTTAGCACGTGTCGCAGTTCGCTTAGGAATACAACACGTCAAGCTTCTACTACCAATTTTTTTCATAGGACATTCTCAAATTTTAAATTGACCTCTTAGCGGAACTTTCCATCCTGCGCTGTTTGTCTAGATAGATCTATGCACGGAGATAGGATTCTGCTTCGTTTGACGTATTTGCCAACATAACATTGTTACAATAAGAGTTCAAATGTCAGTAAAAGAATCACATTTTAGATTATGATTTACGCATTGGCTACATGATGGGCATTTAACAAGATTTTTTTGTCATACACTCCCGTTACCATCAGCATGATAAGAGCCGTTAGACACTATTTACCGTTTCAGATCGAAGAACATTGAGAGTATTTCTTTTGGTAACATAGACACTATACAGTATGAAGGTTGATTTCAGCACATCGACGATTTTTAATTCTTAGAAACTGCAATATTTTCCCACATAGCCAAACGGTCCCACATAGCCAAATGTACTACAGCTATAACAAAACCGGAACATGCTTTCATTTACTGCTTACTACATTGGAACACTTATTAAATCTTGTAGATAAATTTATTTTAATTATTATGTAGTAGAAAATGGAATTCTTCTTCTTTGCCAAAATTCAAAACATGCAAAATAGTTCTAGTTCTAAGTCGAAAAAATATGTCAACTTAGCTGTACAAAAACCAAACAACAAACAACGTATTTTCTTATCGGCGCAAAAAAGGGAAACAGTGTTCTTCGTCGAACAAGTTGTCTGTCTCCACCGGTGTCTATAAACTGTCTATTAATAACCCTACTGAACTGTTAAGTTCAACAACAAAACCAACGGAACAGTGTTGCTACTAGGCGCACACATTGAGCTATAGCTTCCTTAGGTACTACAACGTTACTAGCAAGAAAATCAAACATGTGCAAATTGTTTCGCGGCTCCTCACATGTTTCTGTGGTTTTCTATAGCCACGAGGCATGGAAGTGTTGAACAAACACACTAACGCACTTTTACGCAAACGTCGTGCACACTCATATTAGCTAGATCATCTCGATCTGCCGGCAACAATCTTGCGCACTAACTGATTTGCCCTTGGCTAACGATCGTGTGCATAATTCGAGTCTGCTTGCTATTGCGATCACTCTGTCCGCGAATTTGGTCTCGGGTGTACAAGTTGTGTGTTTGTTAAGCATCTTCATGGTTAGTAGTTTCCATTCAAGTAATTGTCGTGCCGAGTTTTTAGAAAGCAAATTATGAGATTACGTGGGTGGGAATGTGTGCTAGAGTAAAAAAAAAAAAAAGTATTGTATTGCATCTCCGCGAACAGTTCTGTTTATGCGATAAAAGTGTACGTAACAGCCTAGTGAAGCACTTTTACAGAAGAGCGGTTCAAGAGGAAAACAACATGGTCGTTCAGTTATTAATAATCTTTTGTCTGTTGCAATGACCACCTCTGACTTTCCGTTGCTACCAGGGGTGGCTTAAAGGCATCTCCCCTGACCCACTGTCTCAAAAGAGAACCAAAGCTTCCGTTGCTGGTGATAGTCCTACCGGGGTACCAGATCTAATAATGTGATGTGGAAAAAGAGGAGCATGTAAAAGACCTGGGCAACTAGAGTTTACCTGAAGTGTGTAAAATAGGAAAAAATGTACTTAAATACTCTCAGCGTAATTAATGAAAGCATAAAGTTTTATTGCTACAGGTTTTTTCTATGGATAGAGCAAGCGTAAACGCGTTGAGCAAAGCTGCAAACTTGGGCCATCTTAGTTGAAACTTGAACAAGCCATGTGTGAACCCAGCGCGCCAATTGTGAACTTCGTTAGCAGTACCATAGCCTCGAATTACGGGAGCTTAAAATTCATTAACGTAAGTCAGATTGGGAGCCGATGTGTCATAGATTAAAATTGAGTCGCGGAAGATGCGAAAAGGCGGAAACTGCCAACTCGAAAACCCTGTTGTTGGGGATTTTACTATTTTTGTAGCAGTGTTCGTTTGAATTCTGCTCAAACTAAAAAGAAAGAGTTTATTTAATAATAATCTTAATCTAATACAAGAAAATAATTACAGTTATAGTATTATATTGCCACAACCCGGATTGTACGTTGTTCACTTGCTATCTTGTGCTTATCTCACTCATCAAAATTTTTTGATTCCATCGCGCGTAGCTTGTCAAATCCCATACAAAATTTCGACAGCACGCGCGATGAAATCGAGAGCGACGGAGCACCCAAGGGACACCTACCCAACCTCCGCAAAAGTGGAAATACGACGAGAGTATCGATGTGCTATCGAAGTTTTCTATTTGACAGGCCGTTTGACAATGCTGTATGCCAAAAGAGCAGCTAGGCATATGGTAGATGCGCCAGTTTTGGTCACATTAGGAAAGGGTCAGCACAAAAAAATTCGTTACACTCATTGTATTGATCATATAACGATAACCTTGGTATGGTAATGTAGAGTAACTATCTAAGCATGATTTCCAATTCACATTTGTGAGTTTATTGATGTTTTCGCTAAAAAATAATCAATTCCCGAACACACTTTTTGTCGCTATTTTGGACCTATCTGTTTGTATTTTGGCCCTATCTGTGCACCAGTTTTGGCCACTAAAAAAAAAGCTCCTTTTATGTACTAGACAATTTTATTATTCTTTTTAATAATTAAGATAATTCTTTATGCATTTATTTTCGTAAAATCAATGAGGTTTAATGCTTAATTTGCTATTTTAATGTTCCATATTTTTGCATGCGTGTCATGGCTTCCATGACATCTAAGCTGTCAGTAAGTCTCACAGCGGTCATACTTACAGCATTATCATATTTAAGATGGAATTTTTTCGGTTTTTGGTCACTTTGTAACTACCTGGTATTACATTTTTGAATGACGAAAGTTAATATAGTTTCAAAATGCATATAAAACGTATGCACAGCAGCAATTTTTTCACAATGTCACAGAAATTTGCTGTCAGTTCCAAATCAGATTTCCTTGCATCTATTTTGGCCACTCTTTGAATCGAAAATAAAACTATTTTTCAAGCACAAAAAATTCAAATAACGTTTTGATAATTCTTAAAAACACTCAAACTTTAAGAAAAACATTACTTCCGAGTTTTGTACACAGTGGTTGCTTATATTTCGATATAGGGCCAACTATCAGCTTACAGCATGATGGGTCGAAAAAGTGACAACCTCATGTATTTTAACAAATTTCTTGAAAAATATTGATACAATCGCTCTCAAACTGGACATTCAACTAGAATAAATCAATGTTAACAGTATAAAAAAGGTAAGGGGCCATTTTTACTTGAAATCAGTGTTATAATTGCTGTTCTTTTGACTAGGGCCAAAATTACATGCACTGGCCAAAACCCCCGCACTTACCCTATGTGGTAGTGCGCCATATTCTTCCACACCCCACCGCTATCTTTGATTGATGCCATCAGTAGTTGACAAACATTTGTGGAAGATATTTCACGATCATATTCGATTCGATCATATTTCTCAGTGTAAGTTGAACAAAACTCAGCTAAGGATTGGTCCTTTTGTAATTCAAAGCATTTATTTCTTGTTTACGTTCCCCCGACCAGCGACAACACCAAAGTGCTCACCAAGATACAGCAAACTTCCAATCTTTGTTTCGCGTTCCCCCACTGCACCGCAGTTTCTATTTCGTTCTGTGCCTTTGGAAAAATTAAAACATCGGAAAATAAACTTCATTCATTGTTTGCACCGTTTTGATTCACTGAAAACACACTTTTAAAGGAGCGATCATTTACGTGCTCACCGTGCTCATTTACGTGAGCACCGATCAAGTGCTCACCAAGATACTTTGGTGTTGTCGCTGGTCGGGGGAACGTAAACAAGAAATAAATGCTTTGAATTACAAAAGGACCAATCCTTAGCAGTGTTTTTTTTTTCAGCTTACGCTGTGAAATATGTTCGAATGATATGATCGTGAAATATCTTCCACAAATGTTTGTCGGCAACTGATGGCATCAATCAAAGATAGCGGTGGGGTGTGGAAGAATATGGCGCACTAACACATATATGTCTAGCTGCTCTTCTGACTTACAGCATTGTCAAATGGCCTGTCAAACAAAAAACTTCGATTGCACATCGATACTATTGTCGTATTTCCACTTTAGCGGGGGCTGGGCAGTGACACCAGCCTCAAGGACTTTATTGCTCTTCTCTGAGCTATCTCGCCGCACTATCTCTTTTGACACTCACTCATTCGTTTAGTCGGTCAGGTTCAGCACTTGCAAAATGCGGACCATTCTCCGTGTTATCCTTTGCCTGAAGTGCCTAATGGTTTTAACACCTGTATGAAGCCTGTATAATATTGGTTCATATTTACTAGTTATTTAAAATATAAAAAGGTTTTATTGTTTTATGCAAATTTGAGCCAGACCTCGTAAGGATTAGTCGTTGTTTCGTTTTTTTTTTTAAATATTTAATGAATGTTTGGACATTACAAGGGTTGTTCTATTTCGTAATTAAAGAAACAAAGGCTTAAAAGTAAATATTGTTTATATTTACTTTTCCATTCTAGCAAAAATGACCGCCATACCACAGAACGGATTCGGGCATGCGGCGCCACAGGCCAAAGCAGAGGCCAAGTCACAGGCCGTGTTCGACCGTGAGGACAAATTCGGTGCACACAACTACCATCCACTGCCGGTGGCACTGGCACGGGGCGAAGGGGTATACGTGTGGGATGTCGAAGGCAAGCGATACTACGATTTCCTCAGCGCGTACTCGGCCGTTAACCAAGGCCACTGCCATCCGAAAATTGTAAAGGTGTTGGTCGAACAGGCCCAGGTGTTGACGCTTACTTCCAGGTGAGATTCAGCTTAGTTTACCTTTTTCCATTGGACGTCCGAGTTTATATTAACGCTCATTTACGATGTCTTTTCTGTCCTTAGAGCTTTCTACTCCAACGTGCTTGGCGAGTACGAGGAGTACATTACCGGTCTGTTCGGGTACGACAAAGTGCTTCCGATGAACACGGGCGTCGAGGGCGGCGAAACGGCCTGCAAGCTGGCCCGCAAGTGGGGCTACAAGGTGAAGCAAATCCCCGAAAACAAAGCCAAGATTGTCTTCGCCGAGGGCAACTTCTGGGGACGGACGCTGGCCGCCGTCTCCTCGTCCAACGATCCGTCCAGCTATGTCGGCTTCGGTCCCTTCATGCCCGGGTTCGGGCTCGTCCCCTACAACGACACGGCCGCGCTGGAGAAAGCACTACAGGACCCGCACGTGTGTGCGTTCATGGTGGAACCGATCCAGGGGGAGGCCGGTGTCGTCGTGCCCGATGAGGGCTACCTGCGCACGGTACGCGACCTCTGCACCAAGTATAACGTGCTGTTCATCGCGGACGAAGTGCAGACAGGACTAGCACGCAGCGGACGCATGCTGGCCGTCGACCACGAGAACGTACGACCGGATATTCTGATCCTAGGGAAGGCCCTCTCGGGGGGCGTCTATCCCGTTTCGGCCGTGCTGGCAAACGATCCGGTGATGCTGTGCATTCAACCCGGTGAGCACGGCTCCACGTACGGCGGAAACCCGCTCGGTTGCAAGGTGGCCATGGCTGCACTGCAGGTCCTGGTGGACGAGAAGCTGGCTGAAAATGCCGAGAAGATGGGTCAGCTGTTGCGTAGCTCCCTACGCGAGCTGCCCAAGGATGTCGTATCAATAGTGCGTGGTAAAGGCCTGCTCAATGCCATCGTTATCAATCCGAACTTTGACGCCTGGGAGGTTTGCGTAAGGTTGAAGGAAAATGGGCTCATCGCAAAACCTACACATGGTGACATTATTCGCTTTGCACCGCCCTTAACGATCAACGAGGAGCAGCTGGAGGACTGCTTGAATATCATCAAATCGACCGTCATGTCGTTCGTGAAGCATTAAGCGGAGAGGATCGGGTACGACTTAGAGACCTGAAGTATTTCTCATTGTGACCCAGAATTGATCGGTTAGTTGTGATAGGTTTTAAGTTACTAGCTGTACGAAATTGGAATAAATGCCGGAAACGGTTTTTTTTAACATGCGCGCAATGAAAGACAGCTTATTAAGTAAATGGAATGAAACTGATTGTTCAAGCCAACGGTCTGGGTTCCTTTAAACCTAACATATGTTTTGCAAAACGTGTTATGAGAGGCGTAGCAAAAATTTTACGATTTTATCTTTCACTTTGTGAGTTAACACAAAATATTTGTGAGATAACTCAGTTACGTCTTTTTTCTATGCTTTAATTAGATTTTAATACAATATTTTCCTGTACAATTCTGGCTGCTTCTCCTTTTTACAGGGCAAATTTTGCAACAGAGAAGAACTTTAACGCTTGGCAGATATACGTGCATAAAATAAAATTTAGTGTTTACTTGCTCTGTAGGGAAAAAGAGTGATTCGATCACGCTTACGTCCTTATAATAGTCCTGATTGTCCGACACCGCGGTCCGTTGACATGTTTCAACAGCGACAAATTAACGAAAGGATGCTAATCTATGCTAGGCTAGGGAAATACTACCAATACCTACGTATACAGATATATCAAGCAACTGCTCTTGTTTAACAGCTGTGTTTCAGTGTTCAAAATTCTTCCTTGGGAAAGGGCGTTTCAAAATGATAGTTTCACTAACTAAAAGAATGCTGGCTACATAAAGCAGATATGAATGAAAATCTTAAATGGTTTCGCACTGCTGCTACATGGTCTCGTGCTGCTTCTAATCACGATATAGAACTAAAACAAGTATTTCCAAAACATTCCCCATGAAATTCAGGTCTAGAGGAACAGCAAGACAAATCATTGTATTGATTGCTGGACATCCAGCAAACTTCTTGTTCCAGTGCTTGCGCGAGCTGCACCGCTGTCTGGCTGAAAAATCGGCTGCTGAGGTTTGTGACACTCCATATAATGGGCCCCAAAATAATGGTGGTAAAGGTTAACAATGATCATTGTCCATACGTCTTGGAACAATCGACAGAGCTCTGCTTACCCTTATGGTGGCTCATCAAAGAGAGAAAATAGTGGCTCATGTCTCAAATATCATCACTTCAAATTTCACATTACTCCAAACCATCTAAAAATTGTCTTTGAGAAATAAAACAAAAAGACATATTACATTTATTTCTACCTGAACACTTGAGAAATACCCAACATTGATAACTTCAATTTTTCCATGCCATATTATCAGTGACAAAATCCAATCTAGTGACATTGAAATAGGGTTTGATACCTGATATTTCCTTCATGCTTTCTCTCTCAATATCAGCAGAAAAATTAAATGACCGCTACGTAACATTATTGCTTATATAAGCCCCAATCGTTTCTAATGCGAACATTTTTTTTTTTTTTTAGTGACCAATTTACAATCAAAATGTATATTCACTTGGATCCATCACGTAGCTGTTGATTACTCTCAAGGATCTTTTGATAAGAGGTGCAATTTCACGATTTGCCTCAACACCAGCACGGCATGGGTCAAGGTCAATGTCAATGGCATTTTGCTTCATCTTGGCACAACATAACAAAAACGAAGTGAGGCTGTCATGATGAAACGCACTGTAGCTGTTGGGAAAGCGACGGGTAGAACATAAAGATAAGGTTATCTATCAGAGTTTCTCCTTACGGTTCTTTCTCCGGTTAACGTTTTAGATAAACAATGAACGAATTGTAATGAGAAACTAGGGCAAAACAGGGATGCAATGCGACGATAATAATTAACAAGCGCTCGAAGCAAGCCAGCAAAGGTTGAGCGCAGCATGTAATGTAAACAGCGGTCCGAACTCTAAGAGACTAATGCAACAGTAATGAACCGTCACGGCAATGGGATGGAACGCGGGAACCGATACAAACATTCTTGGAATAGACGGCAACCCAGAAATATTCATGCAAACCTGAGGTGGAGTGCACAACGCGTAATTGAAGATTAGATTTTACTATTTAAAAAACGTTATAACTCTCATCGATGATAAGCCATACAGACGCTAGTATGGGTCATAGAAAGTAATAGAAATGTTAGTGTTATGAACCGGACGAATATGTCTCGTCAGTGTTTAACTTTCAGAAATTGGATGCCGCGGAACGATCAGAATCACAAGCAAGTTAACAGCGCGAGGAAAGTCGAATGTAATCAAAAGAATCGCAAGGGAATTAAAAACGCGACGAACGTCAATTGTAATCAAAACAATCGCCCGCAAACTAACAGCTCGAGAAACGTCGAGAAAGAAAGATTGTAACCAAAAAAGGGCGACCGCGGCGATGTGAACAACGCGTTAGGCAAGTATCGCGAAAGTAATGTAAACACCACGTTAAGAAGAAATTATACAAAATATCATGATCACCCACGTAGCATGAACTAAGGTGAACAACAATCCGAAGCCTCGATACGCGAAACTGAAGAAAAGGTTCTAGTTCTCGCAAATAACATAAATGCTTGCAATGTATTAATCATCCGTTAAGCAAGAACGCGATCCCTAAGAAGAATTTCTTTGTTCAAACAAAAGTACACATATGCTTACAATGTATTACAATGCATGGTCTTTAAGGAAAGTTCCTTGTTCTCACAAGCTGAACGAGAACGAGATCTTCTATCTCGTTCTCCCTCGTTAGAAGACAGGATAGAATTTAATATATAAGGTCAAGAAAATCGGGAATAAAGCGTCACTCTTAATTTCGAAACCAGGAAGAACTGAGTTACGTTACTCCAACACGATCCGAAAATATTTCAGCTTCACCACCAGATTGGTATTCTGATTGTTTCCAATTGCAATTGCGCCCAGTGTAAGACCTGCTCCGTCCGATCAAGGAGACAGTTAGTCTTCCAAGCTGCCGGTAACGTAGCTTCAGCTTCGCCTGCCAGGCTGGAGATCTGATTGTTCTGCACGACGCTACGGAGATCTGCGATTGCGCCCGGCGCATGACCTGCTCCGTCCGATCAAGGAGACGAATTAGTTATCCAAACTTGTCGGTAACGGATATTCCTGTCCGTTCTTTTTCCAGTCCTCCGGAGACTTGTAATTGCGCTCAGCGCATGATCTACTCCGTCCGACTGGAGGGAGTCCTTCAGGAGTATTCGCCACACGACGGTTTCTAGTTTATCAGCGATTCCCTTTGGATGTCGGTTAATGCACTCGGTGCAAGACCCGCTCTGAACTGGAAGCGCTGGTAGCAAGATATCGTAAGTGAAACCGATTTTGAATAAGAGTGTCCGCGTTAGCGCGATAACGCTGCGGTACCGTGTACCTTCGCACGCGGGACCGCGCTTCGGTAAATACTTTCTTCAGTATTTTACAGTTAGTGTTGTTTCTAACACCTTTAATCATTTTGCAATTGATAAGAGCTTGCAGCTTGTTTTCCGAATGAAATGGATAACATCCGCAACAGCTGAATGCTCCAGTTGATCAACATTCTGCCGTCAAATTTGATGTCGCCGAGAGCTGTTGCAGATTTGTTGCGCTCTGTGTAATGGCGGACTTATAGTTTTTCATAGCAGACGTGAAAAATCGCTTAATGGAAGTGGTACTTAATTTTTTTCCAAAAAATGTACTGCCGTTATGCAATATGGACTTTTATAAGAGCAACAAGTTTGGTTACCACATGGTTGTTGAGTTTCAGTTCGACAATCAGAACCAGCCCAATTCATGAAGGTAATTTAGATCTAGTTTTTTTTATAAATTGTGCTACCTTATTAGTACACTTACGCTAATCTTCTCGTGTTGTAGTCTATTCATTTCAAGAATGATTTCAAGGGTAGTTTCAACCGGCAATTAGTTAAGAGTCAATTTTATTTTATAGCCAACTAGTTGGATCCTTGCTTTGCGCGTTGCTGCCCCACAAGGCATTCCTCTTTCGTTTTCGTGTGTTTGCGAAACGTAAACATCTAGTTTAACCCGCTGGGTTGAACTAGATTTTGGTTAATAACTTTTCGGTGAATTCGCTGTTATCTGCTCGTATAAAGGGATATTCAAGAAGGGCCCCGTAGTTATTTTTCTTTCGTTAATTGATTAGAGTAGCAGAGGGTAACGGTAGGTTGGGAGGAGGGGGATAGTAAATTTAAAAACCACAAAAATCCTAGTTTCGAAACACTTCTCTAAGCTTCTTTCCTCAAAAAGTTTTGTGCAAATCAGTCCGGTAGTTTTCAATTGTTATGTGTCTGTTTTTGAAGAGTCAAAATATAATCATAGAATAATGTATGTAATGCTTAAAACTATATAAAAATACTAATTCTTTATACTCTGTACAAGCAGATTATATACGATCTACACCGTGCACCTTTACCATAATATCTCTTCCTCAAAATATTTTTCCAGTCGAAATTGCTCGTCATCTAGCGCCATGCCTTGGCATTGTAATACATCATATGTAGTGTAATGTAATCGGTTACCTGCCTTTTATCCAGCCGGAGTTATCACCCTGCCGGTTCTGTATCGTTTTCGGTACAATCTAACCATCGTCATTATCCAACATCCGCAACGGTATCAGCAACCACTTACACAGATAGGCCGCCCAGTAATTATCGTGTTTGTAAGCAAGCTGGCACCAGAATTTACAGTTTCATCGCTGTTACCCGAGATTATAACAGATTTATCTACTTTGTAGAAACGAAACTGCCGGGATTGCAACTCTCCAGTTAATTGAATAGAGTTCATTTAAAAGTTTTCGTTGGAAGCTATGTGAACGATAATTAACCTCCATAATTCAACGCACTGCAAACGTTGTTTGCAAACAAGCAAACAAGGTTTCATTTACCTTTGAATGATGTTTTTCTAAGTAATGAACTATATATTATGTACCCTCCATTAAAGAGCAACGATATTGTTTAGTGTTTGAAATTACTATACTTATGAGGATTCTTTACTCTGCGTGTACTTTTAAGGCAACGCAATATTTTAGATGTGCAATAGCACAGCCATATTTTAATTATTTAATAATGCCACCGGATGACCTTCTCACTGGTGAAGAATCATAGTTTAGCAGCTTATGGTCAACACCACTTAACCTGCGTTACTTTACCAAGCATGAATAAGATTTGCCTTACCAAGAACTGTCCAATATATGTTATGTATGTGCAAATCATTTTCTTCAACGTGTCAATTGATACATGACATTCCCAGTTGATAAAAGCGCCTTTTTGTTAATTTAAGCTGCGGGATCGAATTAATTTTTAACTCTATTCGAAGATCCCTAGCATTAATATTACTGTTGCTGCACCAACCGAGTAGGATCGCGCGACATGTGAACTGATCGCCAACGGAACGTTCGTTGGCCTAAATAAACTTTTACAGAAAGGCCCGACGTACCGACGGCGGAAGGTATAGCTATACAAATACGTAAAACGAACGTTTAGCAAATAGTAAATATAATTCAAGGAAGATTGTAAACCAATTGTTACCAGAACGATCGCTGGCCTAAATAAACGAATTTGCAAAGGTCAGACGTTCTCGCGACGGGACATTTCGTCGCCAGAACGTCGGTAAAAGAACAAGAGCCATAAAAAAGGGATCGCGAAAGAATAAGGCACCAAGCGGGCGACGGGAAAACGCGATCGCGCCATAGTTTCAGGCAGATATCCTTATCAAGGGAACCGACAGGAAAACGAAACAGGACGAGTTTATGATCTTTAGGAAACATGGTTCAGGATCAATGCATGCGACATTGGTCATCCCACACGCATACCAGCACATACGTGTACGTATGACACCTACACGTTTACAATTTTCTAGTATATAAGAAGCTTAAATTGTATGAATAAATCAGTATCAATCTTAGACTCAAACGGAGCACGTCTCGTCTTTACTTTTTAGAATTGCTAGATTCCGCTCCAACGATTTTGAGGTTGTTACTCTCCTGGGATTCTTGCCCGACCCCATCCGAAAGATCAAAGCGCTCAGCTCTCCCCTTCTGCGGCATAGGCTTCCGACAAACGCGAAAGCAAACTAGCGGGAAGGTATTAGAGAGCCAGAGGTTTTGACAATTGTTTAGGGCAAGGATTCACCAGGAACATTTAGTTGCGCGTACCGACCGAGCAAGCTAGGAGGTCTTTCCTTCGTGGGGACCTGTTTGCCGGAACGTGCCGCAACAATTACATTCATTCAATACTAAGCAATATTGCATAGCCGTAATGGTGAAATATTTCTAGTAATAAATTGTAATAATAAAATAATTTACAATTTTTACTTCTAATACATTCAATGATGACTAAATATCTTGTTCCAGTTCCACTGTGGGTCGAATCTGGCGACGAATAGGCTAAAACGTGGTTTGTCATTAATATGTTTTCATAGGTCGACGGATCAGATGCGGGCCTCGAAAACTTTTTGTGTACCGCAAATGACACTAGAAGAAGAAAAGGGAGAGATGTTTGGGCAAATCTGAAAAATCAAATATAGCAAGGCTTTTCGAACGCTAGTCGCAGGCCTGGCGTCGGTGTCTCCTACTGGCCATTCAGACACTCGATCAGACACTATTCGTCTCCGGCCTGGTTAGAGGCACAATTGACGCTCCTCGCATTCTAAGTCGTCTAAACATATACATATGTTCCTCGCCCCGGGGCTACGGCTGATTTCATCCAGAAGCTCAACTTATTTTCGGGCACGCAGCATCCAAACCGGTTGGCCGAGCGATTCTTAGTTGTTGCAGCTGAAATCTCACCAACATGACGCACGGTTATCGGCGCTTCATCCGATTTCCGTGCCCTCGGGGGCAGGGCGATCAAGTTGACTTCATTTTTGTAACTCTTATCCCATTTTGCTCCGAAGTGTGTTCGTCGATTCGATGCGCTGCAGCATGTGACGATGCAACTAACGTTCTCTCGAGAGAAGAAAACAGGCTCTCCCTCTCTTTATGCCTCTCCCCTTTATTCTTCTCTCTCTCTTTCTTTCTTACTAGCAAGAAGATTCATGTTGGCAAACAAAACAAACACAGCATCCGAAATGAAAAGATGAATTGATAAGTTGTGGTAAAAAATAACCCAAAACGATGAGCATTTTGTGGACGGCGGTATTTATTCAAACATAAATGGATATAATAGCCTCAGGTTGCAGAGAGCGATATTCCTTTATTGTAAAATTGTAATTTAAAAAAAAAATTCCTTAAACGGCAGCTCACCAGGACGCAAATACGAACATATCCATCCAGGCCCGACAACGAAATCCGTGGGTGACGAGTCCAATAGCCGATCCGTGTCGCGTCAGTTTTCTCGTGGATCCCAATCGTAGCGGTTCATTTCATCTCTACTCTCCCGTCCGTTCCGTGCACCGGGCTTGGAAGATTATTGTAAGGGTGATTGCGGGCGCGATTGTAAAAAACACCTTTTGCTGAGACGGCACCGAGATGAACTTTGAGTTGCCCTTTCTTCTGGCGGCGATCTTGGCCGTGAATGGTAAGTGTGTGTGTGTTTGAAGGAGAGTTAGTAGGAGCGAACACCAGTGCGCCTCGAAGCAAGAGCAATGTGCTGTGTGGCGGACTGGGAATTCCTTTGAAGTGTTGAACCACGTTGTTGAAAATTCGTCTGCAGGCTTTTCCGTTGGGCAGATGTCAACAGAGGACGACTCCGACCTTGACGATATGGAGTACGATCAGGACAACGATGGCGACTCGCTTGTCCCACCCGTCATAGTGGTGCGAAACGGCAACGGAGATATCGTTCCAATGGTACAGATTCCGGACAAATCCGGCGAGTTCACACCGATGACCCGCATGGACGTGCAGGAGTACAAGAGCAACGCCACCAACTTCCAGGCCGCCAGGTACGTGCAGTTCTACCTCTACCTGGCGAACGGTAGCAGCGAACGGTACGAGTTCAACCTCAACAATCTGAACTCGATCACCGACGCCGGCTTCAGGCGGGATCTACCGACGGCGATCCTGGTGCACGGCTGGCTCGGCAGCTCGGAATCGGTGGTGATCGACCCGTTGGCCAAGGCGCTGCTGCAGCAGGACAGCAAGAATGTGATCGCTGTCGACTGGGAGCGGGGAGCTAGCACGCTGCTCTATCCGGTCGCCCGCTACCGCGTGCCCAAGGTGGCCGACGTCGTGGCCGCGTTGGTCGACGATCTCGTGACAAAGCTCGGGCAGGACATCAACCGGCTGGGCATCATCGGGCACAGCCTCGGGGCGCATATTGCCGGTATCGCTGCTAAGCGGGTCCGCTCCGGAAAGATCCGCTACATCGTCGGGCTCGATCCGGCGTCACCGCTGTTCCGGCTGAAGAAGCCGGACGAACGCCTTTCGGTCGACGACGCGCAGTACGTGGAGATCATCCACACGAACGGGAAGGCGCTCGGGTTCTACAGCAACATCGGCATGGCAGACTTCTACCCGAACGGCGGCGTGAGGCAACCGGGCTGCGGGTTTAGCCTCACCTGCAGCCACGCGCGGTCGGTGGACTTTTTCAAGGAGTCGCTTAAGATCCGCAACTACTACGCGGGCCGTTGCGACGATCTCACGAACCTGGGACCGAACTGCGCCACCGGAAGGACGGCCCTTGGGGGTCTCATCTGGCGCTCGTCGAAGCCGTCCGGTGTGTACTACGTGTCGACGGCTTCGAGTGAGCCGTTCCTACGCAATTCCTCGTCCCTCGCTGTAGGCGCGGGTCCTACTGCCACGTGGATGATGATTTTCGTGTCTCTCGTGACACTTACGTCACGATGGAACTGAGTGCGTTAATACATGACCAAAGAATCGACGCATCGTTCGCTAGACTAGCTTATCATATTTTACTTATTTTACTTATTAATAGTCGTTAAATGTCTCATGTACGTATTTTAACGTGCAACCCAAAAAGTCTCACATACATTTGATTTTATTTTCGGTTCTCTTTTTAAGTAGGAAAAACTGCTATTGTATACTAGCAACAAAGAATGACATATACGAAGCAAGAATAAAATATGTGAGCTGACTGTTATTAAATTCAGGAATAATCATTATTTATACCCAGAAACGATGGAAAAAGTGCAATGCTGAAGGCAGCTCCTGGTAGATGTTAAATTGTATTGATCATAGCAGATAGCATAGTAGATAACGTAAACTTGAAACCATTTCATAACTACTGACGACTTAGCTTGTTAAATTGATATTATCAATGAATAATTATCGGCAGATGCACCATAGCACGTAGAACACGCATATTCGCAAAGTACGTCATACCTGCGAGAACATTGCATGATTGCACAACAGTGGAGTGATCGTGCAAGACACTCCAAGCACTCACAATTAATTCAGCGCAAAGTGGAAAAAATCCACAACTACACTTTTGAAAGCGAAGCTTACAGCCATGACAACGAGGAATGCTTTGCACAGTTATTTTTAGAGCGAATCATGCGTCGTCGTCGAAAAAAAAATGAGTTGGGCCACTGATATTCTCCTGCTGTTTCATAATTACTGGGGAACGATCGACTGACGACTGAGTGCTTGTTGCCAATATTTTTCTTCAAAACGGTGAATCATTTTATCTCCTCATTTTAAACGATAAGAAAACAAAATTTTCTCACGAGAGCAGGGCTACTATGAAAAACGTCTCGACTCTAATTGCAGTGGTGATAAATGATGATCGCCCTACAATCAACACGATGTGTCAGCCATTTTCATGCCAAACCAAGTTGCAAATTCCTGCCTAAAATAATAGTCACGTTTGTGAACGGGCTATCATTCTTTTGTTCGGGAATTGTAGCGTGAGTTCAAGATTTCTTATAAAATACAACGAAAATGTTGTGAGTCCAAAAATCTACCAACTCTTTGACTTATGCTTATACTAACGCATAAAATGATTTGGCCATGATATGAAATAATAGATTCTGCAAAATCAAGTCACTCAACAAAGTGGTTAGTGGTTTATCTGAATTAAAACCAACCTCCAACCAACCATCAATCTTTAAATGAGTACGTACAGTTTTTAACTTCCAAAATGAACGGGTTGTATCATTCCCGGTTTCCCCGGATATCATCGCATGCGATTATGAACGAGGTTAATAACATGATGTCACGCACAAAATCAACAATTACAATCCGGTTCACAATTTTTCAAACAACATTTTGAAGTGAAACATGAACTTGGATGGGTCTAGGCAGTCCGGTCCGTGCTATTGAACTATTGTGGAAGCTCCATTCGAAACCACTTACGATCGCACGAAAACCTGGCCAATTTAAATATCCCGGCTTTCGTAGCAACTTCGGCAACGTCTAGTCTCGTCATCGCTTGTCAGGCCCACCAAATTATATGTTTTCTATTACCAGGGCGGAGGAGGGGGATGGTGTGCTTCAAGTCGAATGTGAAAAATGTGCACTGTTCCAGGTAGGTACCATTTATTTCTCGTAAAATGTCATCGCACCTTACATTTATTTTTTTTTTCAAATGAAATAATTATTTTTAAAAAGCATAGTACAAATGTTTTTAAAACAGACAGTCCATTGAAAATTTAAGGCAACAGAAAATTTAAGGACCATCACTAACCAGGAAATTCTTATTAGAAAATTACTAACCCTTATTTTCTCATTCACAAATTTTGTACGCTAAAACACGCCACCAGTTTTAGAGAAATGATATACAAGCATTAGAATTATTGGAAACTTTGTTTTTTCCATTCGATCATGATGAAGATTTGATTGAATCATTTAAAGTTTAATAACGGTAAGGCATCTATAGTACTGTTGCAGACTCGAGCGGCAACAGGACGGTTCATAGAACGGTCCCCGGTCCAAATAACTTTTTCGGAAATGACCGACCGATAAAAGTGAATCACGAACGGATATGAGGCGCCAAGCGAACGACCGGAAACGCGTTTCTCCCCGAGCTGGCGGCAAATATCCTTAGCAAGCGCACGGATAGGAAAAACCCAGGCCCATCTTCTTATCTTCTTCTTCTTATGAATAAAAAGGAATGTAGTTATGTTTGTATACATGTATGTGTCGCATCACGCAAAATCTACCGGATAGATTTGTACCAAACTTGGCACAAAGATGGATAATATTACCGGGTTATGTTATTTGGAGTCGTTTTCCCCAAAACAAAATTTCCTCCCCACCTCTCCCGTACACATATCTCTTCAAAATAGCGGAAACAAATTATTTCTCAGAAACTACTCGATGGATTTGCACCAAATTTGGCACGAAGGTGGACAATATTACCAATTATTATTATTTGAAGTCATTTTACCCAAAACATACTTCATCCCCACCCCACCCCTCCCATACACCTATCACTTCAAAATAGCGAAAAAAATTAATTCTCAGAAACTACTCGATAGATTTGCACCAAACTTGGTACGAAGGTGGACAATATTACCGAATAATGTTTTGTGGAGTCGTTTTCCCCAAAAAATATTTCCTCCCACCCCTCCAATGCATCTTTTTGTTCAAAATATGAGAAAAAAATATTTCCCAGAAACTACTCGACAGACTTGCCCCCTAAAGCCGATACATTTGACTGTTTCACTACCATCCCCTTCCAATGACTTGCGAATGGCTAGGAACAGGATGAAATCCTTTTGGGAGCTGTTTAAAGTTTTGTTGCAGGTGCGAGTAAATCATAAGATTAAGGTACGGTATCACCCGATTGGAGCGTGAAGGACGCGATCTACTGAGGCTGTAGAGCATCGTGAGATTTCATGGGTTTATCATAAAACTAGTTTTTTTTTGTCAGGCATTGCTCGGGGAAAGTGATGTTTTTGCGGAAAAAGCGGCTTCTAAGTGAGGGACTTATAGTAACATAGACTTTCTGGGATTTTGAGTTGCCATTGGACTTGCGGTGAAAGACTCTTCTTCTCCATGGAGATTAATGCATTAACATTATTATTTTTTTCCGAACTGTTGGAACAATGCGCGTTGCTTAAAATTGAAGAAGGATGAAATGCTATTATACTAATTGTTATTCTTAGATCTTTGGCGACCGTCCCCAATAACCCAAAGTCAGTTTTACATACATCAATAGGATCTTTATTATCATCGTCTGAGGAAGGATCAAAACGTCTTCCATTATATTCAATTGGGAACCAAGAAACACAAACCGCGACATGGTCTTTTTATTTTTAAACACAAACAACAATTTTCCTTGAACTTCACAATGCTGCATGAATGTTGTGCGTTGGTAATGTCCATCAAGATTTCACTAGATCAAACACCGCTACGTGGACTGCAGTCCCACATCCTCACGTGGTTGTTGTCGTTTTATCATTGAAGATTTAAGATTTTTAGCGGTTTCCTGGTAGTTTGTGTTCGAACTAGGAAACTGCCGTTTTTTATTTTGTTCGCAGTTCTACGGAGCACGGGTACTACACTGTCTGTGTGTCACGAAGAATGGTCGACAAAGGAGAGAAGAACGGAGATGTGTTACGCTAGACGGACCACCGAGATTTTTTTTTTTATTTATTAGAGAGACTTTGCGCACGAGGGCGACATTCGTCTCTTTGCTGAAAACTAAAACTAAAAACTATTTAGCTACTATCTTACTGAATAAGGTTATAAGAAAGGAAAGTAGGATGGGAAAGGATGGAAGAAAACTATGTTTTCGTGGATCACATTGTCTCTCCGTGTCAGTTAACTTATGTCTAGATGCTTTTGTAAAGCTTAGTCTGTTTAAAAAAGTTTAAAATGTTTTTTTCAAGGGTTTCGTTATTTTTTAAAGCGGATGGAAGGTCGTAAGGAATGTTATTTTGTTTTCTTTCGTTGCTGAAGGCTCTGCATTCTACGATGAGGTGGTGGACTGTAATTTGTGTTCCGCAGGTGTTAGATATTGGAGGGCTGTCTTTGGTAATCAGATGGCTGTGTGTTAGGCGGCCGATTCTGATACGGCTGAGTACTTGTTGGTCGCGTGGTTTTGCTGTATCGTTCCAGGGAAGAGTGGTCTGCTTGATGTTGTGTAGTTTGGTGGTGGTCAGCGATTTCCATTGCCGGTCCCAGGCTGCGCGTACAGCTTCTTGTGCCAGCGCAGGAGATCTTGCTTCGGGATGGCTCCATTGATGTCCTCAGGTTTGTGTCGTCCTTCGTTTGCCAGCCGGTCGGCGATTTCGTTTCCGGCGATGCCCATGTGGCTGGGGATCCAGCAGAAGGAGATTTTCCGGGATAGGATGTGTTCGTCTATGGCTTGTATGTAGGGGTGCTTGGATTTGCCTGCCTCCAAGGCTTCTAGTGCGCTGGCGGAATCTGTGAAAATAACATTTGGTGTGTGTCATAGCTGTCAAATGACAGCTGGAAATAAAAGTCAGTCGGTGATTGAAGCACAAACAGAACACACGTGTGGTTTCCTCTTGTTCCGAAATACAACAGTGTGTTTGCTGATGTGGCCTCATCGGCTGCAATTGCTAGTGCGAATGCTTCTGCTGAATAAATAGATAAGTTAATATTGAGTTATATACTGCAGGATGAAGCACTAGAATAGATTCCGATTAGCTTCTGAAACAGTTGGAGTTTGGTTTTGGTGGCGTTTTGTAAGTATTGTCTGTGGGCAGAGAAACTAAGTGTTGAGTCGATTACTACACCTAGGATCTTGGCTTTGGACACGTTGGGAATTGGTGTTTTGTTTATGTAGAGTGGTTTCGAGTGGCGTCTGTGGTATGGTGCTATTCAAATGATTTTACTTTTTTCTCCTGATATTTCGTAGCCCGTGAAGCGGGACCATTGCTGTAGTTTGTCTAGTCCTTTTTGTAGGGATTGTTGGGTTTGTTTTGGGGAAGGTCCAGTTGCTATGAGAAGTATGTCATCTGCGTATATTAACGGTATGATATCGGTAGGGAGGGAGTTTATCAGGGTTTGAGTGGAGATGTTAAACAGGGTGGGTGAGAGAATGGCACCTTGTGGGACACCATTCTCTAAGGTTTTGATGGATGATCTGGTGTTCTGTATGATGGTTTGGAAAGTACGGTTTGTAAGGAAGTCGGAGAGGTAGGAGGTAAGGTTGCCTCCGATTCCCCAGCGGGAGAGTTGGTCCAGTATTGCGTGTCTCCATGTTCGGTCAAATGCTTTTGATATGTCTATTATAGCGCAGGAAATGTTTTCGTTTTTTGTGAAGGAATTTTGGACTATGGATTCAAAAGAAGAGAAATATGATTCGGTTCCTCGCCCAGCACGAAAAGCGTGCAGTGCGTCGCTGATAAGGTTTTGTGTTTCGAGTATTGGTGTCAGTCTGCGGATTACCATTCGTTCCAGTATTTTACCAATGCAATTGAGTAGGGATATGGGTCTGTAGTTTGTAGCGTCGTGTGGGTTTTTGTCCGGTTTGGGAATAGGAACAATGAGGCTGTTCTTCCATTCGGTAGGTATTTTACCTGTGTGCCAGATGTCGTTGTATATTGTAAGGAGTGTCGTTTTACCTGTGTATGGTAGGTTCTGGAGAAGTGGGTAGCTTATGTCGTCGTCTGGACCAGCGGACTTTCCCTTGCACTTATCAAGAGCCCAGGTCAGTTCTTCTGGTCCAAAGGGTCTGTTGTAGGGAGCGTGTTCTAGGGTAGGGAAGGTTATTACGTGGGATTGGTTGGTAATTTTGGTTTTTTGGAAAGGGGTGGGATAGTGGTGGGTAGCGGATGTGTTGTAAAAATGTTCGTTAAAGATTTCTGCTATTTCTGTTGGATTTGTTGTGTACGTGTTGTTGAGGTAGAGAATATGATTGGGTTTTTTGGAGGAACCCTGTAGAAGAGATACCCGTCGCCACATTTCTTTGCATGTGATTTCTGGGTTTATCTCCTCTACAAAACGGTTCCACGATTCTTCATTTGCTTTTCGCTAATGTGTTTCCTGTCCGGTAGGCTGTTGCAAGGTTTAGGATGTGTGGGTTGGGAGTAGGATGGTTTTTGGTGGCTCTACGGAGGGATCTTAGGGTTTTTCTGCGGAGTTTTATGGCTTGGGCGACTTCGGGGTTCCACCAGGGGACCTGGCGTTTTTTGGGATTGTTAGGTGCGCGGGGAATAAAGGAATTGGCTGTGTTGCGAATCAGAGTTGTAAACTGTTCGGTTGTCCAGTTTTGTTGGTTACGTAGATAAAAGTCAATTTCTTGTCTGTGACCAGTCCAGTCTGCTAAGTTGTATATGTATTTTGGTCTGTTTTATGGTTCTGCAGGATTTTCTATCAATTCAATAGTGAGAGGATAATGGTCGCTGCCGTATGTGTCTGTTTCAACGTTGGTTTTAATATGTTGAGCCAGTTGGGAGGAAATAATGGTTAAATCGAGGGTGCTATGATGTCCATCTATGGGGGATATTCTGGTCGGCTTGTTGGGGTTTGTGACTATTAGATCATTGTTTATAGAGAAATTTAGTATTGAGGTACCTCGAAGTGAAGTTCGGTTGCCACCCCAAATGGGATGGTGACCATTGAAGTCACCAAGGAAGATTACGGGTTGTGGTATCGTGTCTAACAAGTTTTGTAATTTGGTCTGTAGTTGTGGGATGTGTTGGTTTTGAAGGTATATACTGATGAACGTGGCTTTTATTGGGGAATTAAGCTGGATGGCTACTATCGGGAGGTCAGTGTTTATCGTCAGTACTTTGTGGGGGTCATCTTTGAGGACGCCCAAACATACATTGTGATTGTGTGGTTGGGCTTCCTTAAAGTACCAGTCGTATTGTTTGTTTATATGTCTTTTGGGATAAGCTTCTTGTAGGGCGATGACTATTGGGGCGTGTTTTGCTATTAGAAGTTGTAAGTTATCAATATTGGAGTTTATGCTGCGTATATTCCATTGTAGGGCAATTGTGTGTGCCATTTTTAGGGGAAAAAGGACGGAACGGTATCGTAAGGGAATTTAATAGTTTCCTTTCTGATGGGGGCTTAGAGGGTTCTATGTTTTCTTTTTATGGTGTTTTGGGGAGGAGGATTTGGCGGATGGGGAAGGGGAAGTAGGAGAGGGAATTGGAGAGGTAGAGGGTAGATGGATTTTTGCATTCTTTTTCAGGAGGGGGTTTTGATTTACGTTTGTTAGTTTTCTTCGTGTTTTCTTGTTTGTTAGTTTTGCTCGTTTCGTCTACACTCATTTCTGCATCTGATGTTTCGTCAGTTTCAGAGTCGATAGTGTCGGTTGACGTTGTTTCGTTGTCTGTGTTTATATTTCGTTTGTCGAAACGTTCTTTTAAGTCTTTAATACCGTCTTTAAGTTCAGCGATAATTTGCACCAGTTGGGCGTTAACTTTCATAAGGTCAGTCTGTGTCACGTTTGTCTGTTCTTGTTCAATTCGTTTTTGTACTTGACTAACCTGTGCTGCAGTTCTGGCTTCGTAGGTCTTCCTGGCTTCGACGTATGTGAGGTCCTCGTCAACTTTTAGGATGATTATGCCTTGTTCCTTTTTGAACTCTGAGCAGTTGCGGCTGGTCGATGGGTGGTTTCCGTCGCAGTTGACACACTTTGAGCTAAGACCACATTCTCCATGCGCGTCGTCTCCGCAGTTGTGGCACTTAAGAGTTGAGCTGCATCTTTCGGCCGTGTGTCCAAAGGCAAAGCACTTTTTACACCGCAGCGGACTCGGGTAGTACGGGCGAGTCTCCGCTGTCACGTAGCCAAAATATAGCCGGTCTGGTACGGTCACTTTATTGAGCGTCACTACTAACGTGTTGGACGGGGTCACTTTTCCTTATCTCATAATGGTGAACCTTCTAACACTCAAAACGTCCTGGTCATTTAGTTCGGTGCAGATTTCGTCTTCCGTGAGGGCACGCACTGCTGGGCAGGAAACAACACATTTTGTGCTGTTTAAGGTCGGGTGTGGTTCAATGATTACAGGTGTTCCGGTGCAGAGTTTGTTGATTTTTTGTATTTTCTTATATTGATCCTCGCTGCGTACTTTGATGACATATTTTGAGCGTCGGTCGATATTATATGCTCCATCAACTTTTCCCACATGTTGTTCTACGGTTTTTTTGATCACGAAGGGATTTTGGGGTAGTGCGTTGTTGCCGGCCGGACACATCAACAAAAACTTCACATCACCACAGTTTCCTTTATCGTTCATCCAATCCGACACGGTGTGTGCGTTTCGGTTTGCGGCTGGAGGCTTTTTAGTCCATCCTAAGTGAGGATCCGCCATCCTCACCCGGCTTTACTCTTCACTCTTCACACTGAACAAAAAAAAACTTGGAATTTCCCACTTTTTTCAAAGATGGTATGTAGGTAAAAAGAGTAAGGCTATACGAGTGCGCTTGGTTACACCTATAGCCACAAAATTTGTTCTTAGAAGGGTAGGCTATTTACGCATGCACGTCTGTTCTCCTCGGTTGTTGCACTGCGACTGACCACCGAGAATTTTTTATTTTTTTTTATTTCAGAGACTTTGCGCTTCAAGAGCGACATTCGTCTCTATTTAATTCTAGGTTAAAAGTTTTGGGAAATTGATGATTGTAGGGAAAATTGTCTGGATAGGAACGGGAAGGGAACTGGGGTTTTATTTCTTAAATATAAAATGTTAAAACCAGTTTTCCTTTTTTTCTTTTCCGTGTCTAAAGTTTTTCGTAAGATTTAATTTCTTTCAAATATCTTATAATGTTGTCTTCGCTTGTCGGGTCGTTCTTGAGGGCTGATGGGAGGTCTTGCGGAATTTTAAATTGTTGTTTAGCTGTAGTACAGGCTCTGCATTCGACTATGATATGCTTGACGGTTAACTGGCATCCACAGGTGATGCATGTTGGTGGGGGGCTGTTCTTCGTGAAGAGGTGGCTATGGGTCATTCTGATGTGTCCTATTCTGATGCGTGTGAGGATTCTTTGGTCGCGTGGCTTCATTGTGTCGTTCCAGGGGAGTGTTGTCGGTTTGATGCTATGAAGTTTGTTGTCGATGAGCAGTTTCCACTCGCGTTCCCAGGCTGCACGAACTTCGTTTTGGGCCCAGTTAAGAAGGTCTCTCTTGGGAAGGGGTGTCTCGATGGTGTTCGGTTTCGCTCGACCTTCGTTCGCCAATCGGTCAGCGACTTCGTTTCCAACGATTCCCATGTGACTAGGTATCCAACAGAGGGTGATGTTCCGGGAGGCTAGATGTTCATCTATGGATTGGATGTAGGGATGTCTTGATGTACCTTTTTCTATAGCTTGGAGTGCGCTAGCGGAGTCTGTAAATATTATGTTGGGTTTGTTTGCTATTGTTGCCTCATTAGCTGCTATTAAGAGGGCTAGAGCTTCTGCGGAAAAAATTGATAGATTATTATTGAGTTTTAAACTGCTGGATGTAGTTTGAGAGTATATGCCACATCCGGTTTGGTTCGATTGAACGGAACCGTCTGTGTAGATGTGATGATGTGTTTTATACTTGCCATTGAGAACTGCTGGAAATTTTGTTGTGCAATGGTAGGATTTTAATGTTCTTTTTTGATGTCTTTCATTGTCCAGTCTATGTTGGGTTTTGATGCGTCCCAGGGTCTGTCTTTGAATCGGTTGAGCTTTTCAATTGCTGGAAGTTCTTTGTTGGTAATTTGTTTGAAGAGGATTTTCGTTCTGTTTGTGAGGGGTTGAGCTGGGAAGTTTTTCTCGTTTAATCGTGCTTGTGCGGATATAAGTCTATTGAGAAAGGTGTGACGGAAATGGAGTTGTCCGGATTCAGATATCAGTGAGGGTATGGGGCTGGTACGGAAAGCTCCTGAGATTTGGCTGAGTGCCTGGTTGTATATTTTTCAACTTTATTTTGAATGTTGGAGCCGCCTCTGGAGTAGAGTTCGGCGCCGAAAAGTATTTTTGGTACAAGCCAATTGTTCATGATCTTTAGCAGGGTTTCGCAAGAAGCTCGCTTTTTACCACTGCCGAGGTAATTGAAAAGTTTAAGTTTGGATTTAGTGGAAGGTTTAAGATATTGACTGTGTGGTATGAAACTAAGGGTCGAGTCAATGACTACTCCTAGTATTTTGGCTTTTGTGACGTTTTGAATTCTAGTGTTGTTGATGAGATAATGTTACTTTTCTCAGGGGAAATGTCATAGCCCGTGAAACGGGACCACTGTTGTAGTTTGTTGAGTCCGTTCTGGAGGGATTGTTGGGTTTGTTTTGGCGTAGAGCCGGCGGCTATTAAGAGGCTATCGTCGGCGTATATGAGTGGGTCGATGTTTTCTGGGAGAGAGTTTATAAGTGTCTGTGTAGTGATATTGAAAAGTGTAGGAAAAAGAATCGCGCCTTGAGGGACGCCATTTTCTAGTTGTCTTACTGATGATCGGGTGTTTTCTATTATTGTTTGGAAGGTTCGGTCCGAGAGGAAGCTGGAGATGAAGGAAGCAAGATTTCCTCCGATGCCCCAGCGCGATAACTGGTCTAAAATGGGGTACCTCCATGCTCTGTCAAAAGCTTTGGAGATGTCTATTGTTGCGCAGGTGATGTGTTCGTTTCTTGTAAATGATTTTTGGATTATTGTTTCTAGGGAGGGGGTACCGCGCTAAGATTCGGTACCGCGCTCAGCACGATAGGCGGCTCAGCACGCACGTTGCTGAGAAGATTATGACTTTCGAGGAGGTGTACGAGACGACGATTTACCATTCGCCCCAGTATTTTCCCAATGCAATTTAAAAGTGATATTGGGCGGTAGTTGGTTGCTTCGTGTGGGTTTTTCTCTGGATTAGGTATGGGAACAATTAGACTATTTTTCCAGTTTGGAGGTATGTTGCCTGTTTGCCAGATGTCATTGTATATGGATAGTAGGGTCAGTTTTCCTGAATAAGGAGATTCTGGAGTAACGGGTAGCCGATGTCATCAGGTCCTGCAGGTTTAGGTAGAAGATTGGCTTGGGTTTTTTGTAAGTTTCATTGAGGAGAGAAACCCGTTGCCACATTTCTGTGCAGGTCATTTCCGGGTTTATTTCTTCAACGAAACGGCCTTGTGCGTCTGATTTTGCCTGTTTGATTATTGTTTTAGATTGTTTGTTGGCTGTTCGATAAGTTTCTGCTAATGCAAGGATTTGTGGATTTGTGGGAGGGGGACGGAGCATTCTTAGGGCTTTTCTACGAGATTTTATAGCTTGGGCTACGTCGGCGTTCCACCAGGGGTTGCGTCGTTTTTTATGTTTGTTGGAAGATCGGGGAATGAATGTATTGGCTGTTTTTTGAATAAGTTTTGTAAATTGGTCTGATGTCCAGTATTGTTGATGAGTTGTACAATACCCTATTTCTTGTTGATAGCTAATCCAGTCGGCGTGTTGGTAATTGTATTTGGGGCGAATTTGTGATTCTGTAGGATTGTCTCTGATTTGTAGCATGACAGGGAAATGATCACTGCCATACGTATCGGTTTCAACGTCTGTTTTTAGCTGTTGTGTTAGTTGAGTAGATAGTATAGCCAGGTCGAGTGTGCTTTGGTGTCCGTTGTGTGCTGAGATTCTGGTAGGTTTATTTGGGTTGGTGATTGAGATCATTTCGTGATGAGGTCATTTCGGATGGAGAAATCAACTATCAACCTCCCACGTGGCGTGATATGACTACCACCCCATATGGGATGGTGACTGTTGAAGTCTCCAAGAAAAACAACCGGTTTGGGAACTTTGTCTATTAGTTCTTGTAGTTTTGAGTCTAGACGGGGAATGTTCTGGTTTTGGAGGTAGATACTGATAAAGGTGGCTTTTATTGGGCATTTTAATTGGACAGCTATGGCAGGGAGGTCTGTGTTGATGTTGAGCGTTTTGTGTGGATAATCTTTTTGTATTCCTAAGCAGACATTGTGATGGGGTGGGTTGGATTCTTTAAAGTACCAATTGTAATTGTTATTTATGTGTCTACGGGGGTATGCTTCTTGTAATGATATTACTATAGGTGAGTGTTTGTCTAGTAAGAGTTGGAGGTTGTTTATGTTCGAGTTTATGCTACGTATGTTCCATTGTAGCGATAATTTGTTAGCCATTTTTCAAAAGAGTTGTTTAGCTTTGACAACATTTGTTCGAGAGAAAGGTCCGCTAGAGTTCGTCTTGGGGCTTGCAAGGGTCGTTTCTTTGGTCGTCGTCTAGCTGGTGTGTGAATGTTAGCCGTTACGTTTTTTGTTCTTTTTGGTGTTTGTCTTGGGAGGGTCTTGGGCGTCGCTTTGGTCGGTTGTAAGTTTGGGTGTTTTTTTGTTGATAACCCGGAGGTCTTCTTCGGACGAGTTTGCTCTGGTGTTTTTGCGTTTGTTTGTTGTTTTGGGTTTGTGTTCCTGTTTTTTGTCTGAGGTGGAGATTGAAGAGTCGGAGAAGGCTGTCGTGGAGGACGTTTCTTCTTCAGAGTCTTCAGAGTTTTCGGTTTCAGAGGTCTTGTTTTGTTGTTGTTGCAGTTTCATTGTTAATATTTGTACTTGCTGTTGGAGGGTGAAGACCAAGGAGCTGAGATCAGCGATTTGCTTGTCACGAGGATCGATAGTCTTGGTTGAGTCGAGTCTGTTGTTAACCGATTTTTGTTGTTGGTCTTCGTACAGTTTGCGTGCTTCCGAATAAAAGGTGAGTCCACGAACTATTTTAATTTTGATAATGTTTTGCTCATCAATGAAGCGGGGACAGGAGCGACTCAAAGAGTTATGGTCTCCGTTGCAGTTTCGGCATTTCGGGGGAGCATTACAATTACCGTGAGCGTCCTGGTTGCAACTTGAGCAAGCTGCAGCTCTCGACGGGCATTTAGTTTTGCTGTGTCCGAATTTGGTGCAGTTGAAACATTGTAGGGGTCATGCGGGGGGTAGGGGTAAGTGCGAGTCTTTACTTGTAAAAGACCAATGCGGATATTGGTCGGTACGAGTTCAGAGTCTATTGTTAGTAAAAACGAGTTGGTCGGAGTCAATGTGTCGTTGTTTCGTTTGAAGAATCGTCGAACTGCTGTTACTTTTTGGTCCTTAAGGTTTTCCAGTATTTCTTCGTCCGTTAGTCCAGTCATTTCCGGGCAAAAGATAACACATTGCACACGGTTCAAATAGGGATGGTCGATGATTTAAACGGGGGGGTTTGTCCGTAAGTTCCGTTATCTGTCTGAGTTTGTCGAACTGTATTTTTGATCGCGTCTTAAGTAAAAATTTCAAATACACAATCCACAACTTGAATACTTTTCTCCAAACAAATATGTTGAGCGAGCAAATCAACACTGAATATCTAAACTCTATGCAGTGTACGGATTGCCATCACTTGATGTATTCCAAGGTCTAAGGTCTTTAAACAAATAAGTAAAAATTTCGTACCTTTGTACATTGGTTGGCAGGGCTCCATTTCTCCAACTAAGTTTGTCAAACTTTTGCTAATGAGAAACGGGTTGGTCGGTAGTTGTTGTCCTTCTGGTGCTTGCAGGATCAAAAACAGCAGCTCGCCGTTTTCGCCTTTTGGGTCCATCCACTCCGGTGCAAGGGGTCCTCGTTGATTTGTTTGGGGAGAAGGGTCTCCCCAAGGCGGTGTATGGCCCGCCATATCCTGGGCGGGAGTCAGCAATTTGTTAACCAAATAATTGTCCTTTTCACAAAACCACTGTCCACTGTACTTTGAACCACGCGAATGGGTAGCACAAGAGTTTTTGCACTAGCACACGCTGGGTAGACAAATCGAGCTTTGTGAGAATGAGAGCACTTGAGGAACGTGTTTACTGCCTGACGGTTGAAACACGACTGATTTTTATTTAATTTTTTTGCATTAGCGCTCTTACTAACACACAATTACGTATTTGTTAGATTTTACTGGTGACCACCAAGAAAGAGAGCGAGTCGTGGAGAACGCGGGCTTTTATAGACGCTACGTTCGACTCCGATCTTCCGTTCCGATTTGAAAGGAGCGGTGGTTCGGTTGTGGATTATAGCGCTAGGTGGCGTTGTGATCGCCACAGATTTAAACAAAGACATTTTTCTTGAGCTTCCTTTTAATGATATGCTCAAAAGAGAGACGCATGCGCCATATGCTGAGCAGAACCATGATATGAGCAGATGGTTATCTTTTTTTTAAATCACGGATTTGCCTAGAACTGGGTAGGTTCACCAATACTAAAATTTCACCAATGGAAAACGACATCTTAAATTGCAGACAGCTGTTTCATCAGTTGATCGTAATAATGTACGCTGAAATTGAATAGCTTGATGATGGAAACATTTTCAGGAACCCGGGATGCATGAGTACACTTTAGATACCGCCATGACGATAGACCAAATCTTTACACGTTCTGAAGCTACACAAAATGGATACACAATTGAAGAAGCTCTTTAGAACAGCCAAATCTCCAAATTATAAATTAGACCTTGATAGTGGAAACGAATTAAAATTCTACATCACCTTTCATTATGTTACAAAATATGCGTTAAACTATAAACATTTCAAAAGATCATTAAGTCAACCCGTATGCAATCGGGTAAATAAGCTAGTAACATAATAAAACGGAGCAAGCGTTAAGTTTTATAAAAAAAAACTAGCGTTTTACCCGGCTTTGCTCGGGAAATGAAGGATTTTACAATGAAAGCGAATTTTGACGAAAGGGTTTCTTCGATTAAATTTTAATAAATTTTTACCTATATTATTCGACGTAAGTTCTCAGCAATTACGTTGACTGTTGAGTAGCAAAACCAAGTTAATTTCTTAACTCACGTTAGATTCTTTGAATTTGAGTTGGCTAGAATGAACACATGACATACGACAGCCGCCGGCTCGTGCAAGTCTGTCATTCTCAACATTGACTTTCTCCCTAAGCCCTTTGAGTTACCCTAAGCCCTTGCGTTAAAATTCGCTGTTTCTCTGTGAACTCGGGAACTCCTGATCGGCACAGTGGGCACATATAAGCCTCCAATGGCACAAAATTTGTGGATTGGCTATCCACGTACGTTAAAACCCTTATTACACACGGATATTTACCGTCATTCGATTTTGGGATTTTATGTCAAACTGGGCTATGGTAGGGACGTTTAACAAAAAATTACTGTTGGCTCGTGTAATAACGCGCGCCGTCAATGCATCGTCGAAATCTATATTGCAAACATTTAACAACACTACCTGATGACAACAATAAATTGTCCGTCCGTAGTTTGAAAGACAGTCACTTTGACAGAAAAATTCCAACCGAAAGCAAATCTATTTCCGGTTCCGATTTTTTCTGACCACAATATTTCTGTCAAATGCGATTTGATACTATTTAAAAAAAATCAGTAATAGTAAAATGTTGTTTGTAATAAGGCTTTAAAGGGGAAAAACTCTCGTAAGCCCAAAAAATGTGTAGGCATGATCGAAAATTGGTCGCTACGACAGGAAAGAAGAAGAGAATTTCTAAACAAAATAAATGTAACATTTTTTGGGAAACATATTCAGGATTTCCAGTTAAAATTGATATCAGAGCGTTGGGCAGCAAGGTTTTGGTTTGTCTCCTTCTTTCCTGGCTTGGGTTTGTAGTGATTTGAAAATTTCATTCCCTTCAACCTTAGTAGGCGAGGCGAAGCGAAAAATTCAAGTCAAAAAGTTCGCGGGACCACAGTAGGCGCGAGTTTTTTGCAGAAAATTGCGAATATTGTGGAAACTATGGCACTTTTCCGACTTTTTCTGCCACATAAACCTGCTCTGGGTCAAGACGAACAGTATGAACCAAAAACGACACAAATCGGTCCAGCTGTTCTCCAGTGATGCGCGGTCGCACACATTTTGAACTTTGTTTTATACATATAGTTACACCAGCGACCACCTATCCGACATCCGGTTGAACACCCCACATCGACGGTTGCTTCGTGCTATTTCCAGTAGGCCACCGTACGAGATCGTCACCAGAATCAACATGATCGCGCTCCCCCAGCCCAAGACGCGGAAGAAGACACTTGACATCGGAATGTGTGAAGCAACATCGCGATAGCGCTCCCCAAGTTAGGGACTAGTCGGTCCAGGTTTAGGCTAAGAAAAATCAGTTTGTATTCTGAACTCAAGCGTGCAACACGCAGTAGAGAGAAATAAAATTTATTTTTTAAGAATCTACCCGTGTCACCCGCATAATTATATACTAGCGTTTTACCCGGCTTTGCTCGGGAGATGAGGGATTTTCAATAAAAGCAAATTTTAGCTAAGGGATTTTTGCGATGAAAATTTACTCAACTTTTTACACATCTTTCCTATATTTTTCGACGTATGTTCCCTATAATTACGTTGCAATTATGACAAAACCAGGTTATTTTCTTAATTTACGTGCTTCTTTGAATAGATCTTTATTTGTTCTTAGCGCGTAGCGTCTGTCATTCTCAACAATGACTTTCTATGAGTTTGAGCTACCCTAGGCTCTTGCGTTAAAATCTCCTGTTTCTCTATGAGTAGAGTTTTGTGAACTCGGGGACTCCTGATTAGCACAGTGGGTTGGAATCTATACCAGATCTCCCAAGGCACAAAGGATTGGCTATCCATAAACGTCAACAATCTCATTACACACGGGTTTTTACTGTCATTCGATTTTGGGATTTCATGTCAAACTGGGCTCTGGTAAGGACGTTTGACAGAAAATTACCATCGGCTCGTGTAATAACGCAAGTTTTGCAAAGTGGGTTCTTTGTGGCTTAGTCGTAAACAAATCCGCAATTCATTGTCGAAATCCATATTCCATAAACATTTTAACAACACTCCCTGATGAAAACAACAAATGGTCCGTCGAAAGAGCATCACTTTAGCAGAAAAGTTCCAACCGAAAGCAAATCGATTTCCGATTTTCTTAGCACAATATTGCTGTCAAACGGGATTTGATACTATTTTCCAAAATCGAGTGACAGTTACATTGTGAGTGTTATAAGGCTTAAAAAGGGAAAAGTCTCGTTAGCCCTAAAAATGGCTATTGAAAAGTGGCCGTCACGACAGGAAAAAAGAAGAGAATTTCTAAACAAAATAAATGTAACATTTTTGGGAAACATATTCAGGATTTCCACCAAAAATTGATAACTGAGCGTTGGGCAGAAAGGCTTTGGTTTGTCTTCTTCTTTCCTGGCTTTGATTTGTAGAGATTTGAACACTTCATTCCGTTCAACCAACGTAGGCGAGGCGAAGCGAAAAATTCAAGTCAAAAAGTTCTCGGGACCATAGTAGGCGCGATTTTTTTGTAGAAAATAGCGAATATTTTGGAAACTATGAGACTTTTCTGACTTTTTCCAACACATAAACCTGCCTTGGGTCAAGACGAACAGTATGAACCAAAAACGATACAAATCGGTCCAGCCGTTCTCCAGTGATGCGCGGTCGCACACATTTTGAACTTTGTTTTATATATATATATATATATATATATATATATATATATATATATATATATATATATATATAGAATAGATATAGAAGAGAAGAAGAAGAAGAAGAAAGAAGAAGAAGATCTACTTACACGTAAACGTGTGCAGTCAAAACTGCACACAGTGCCACAATAAACGATACTTTATTGTGTAGGTGGTGTAGGGATCGAGAGGTACGTGAGAGGCAAAGGCAAATGAAACGACCATAAGCGGGCAAGTGCGATTTTGAATTTAAAATGAGGCGAATTTGGGAGGGCGAGAGAGAAACGAGGAAAAGAGACGGTGAGAACAGCACAGGGCGAAAAGCGATCGATGCGCTCGGAACGCGTGTCATGCGTGAGTCTTGTAGTTGAGCTTATGCGAAGTAGACACGAATATCAGTCGAAGTTGTTAATATAAAAAAGAAGAGGAAGTAATGAACAGGAATCACGACAATGGCGCATGTCGGTAAGCGAATCTACGGCCCATGAGTATGGATATGGATTTACCATGATTACGGATTTGGATTTCGGAGTTTGTTGTGTGGCCCTACGTCGTGAACGCGTCGTTATACGCGTTGCGCGCCGATTAGCGCACGGTTCGCTAGAATTCGTCATCAAGGTTGGCGTTTATCGACGAATTCTCCCCGGTTTGCTACAATGTGGTGGTTCGCGGAAGATTTTGTCCGTCGGTGTTTTGCGTTGCGTGCTCCCTCTACTGTTCTTTTAGGTTTCGGTTTTGTTCACTTTCCTTTCAAAATCGGGTCCCATGTGGAGACCTCGACCCGGCGATCAAACAAAATTGTGTTGTAGCTCCCTGTCGTATTTAACGGTACTGTGTCGGCGTTCTGAGCTTACTTTTCAGGCTCTTTCTAAAGGGAATGATTTTTTAGTTTGTTTCTTGTTCGTCTTGTTTGTACCCTGTAGTTTGGAATTGCAGTCTTTTTCTAAGTTGTTTGTCCCCGTTCTTAGCGACATCAGAGTTGGCTTCCACGCTATCGACGATTTTTTTCCCGGTTTACTGCAATGTAATAGTACAATGTACAATAGTGCAACGTGTTGTGTGGATCGTCTTCGTACTCGCGTCGTTATATGCGTCGCGCGCCCTTCGAACAGGGTTCCCTAGAACCCGTCTGCTCATCGTAGTTTGTAACCGCGTCGTTGGTCGGAGTGGAGCGTTTCATGCTCTTAGGTGTGTTCTTTACCACATAGCTTCCGAGAATTCTTCCCGTTATGGAAGTTGACCATTATCAACGAATTCCCACCGATGTCTTTCGTATATCCCCTCAGTGTTTTGTTTTGCGTGCTACTTTCTCCGTTCTTTAGCGCCAAGTTCCAAATTCTCGCCTCACCTTCCTTTCATTAATTGGTTCCTTGCAGAAAACCTCGACCCAGCAGTCAAACAAAAATTGTGTTGTTAGCTCCCTTTCGCATTCAACTGTATCGCGTCTGAGTGGTATGTTGTATCCTTTCTGTAGTGAATAACTTCTAAGAATTCAAGCCTTGCTTCGCAGACAATTCGAAATTGTCCTACCCGTCCCCTGTCGTTTGGAATCGCTGTCTTTGTATAGGTTGTCTGTCTCTGTTCCTGGCTCCCTTTAAGCGAGAGGTATACATGAGGTTTCGCCGTCTGTGCGCGGTACTACAATGATCCGCAAGTTGCAGTAAAGGAAAATCCGACAACATAGTGATTTGTTAAATCATGGTTATACATAGAAGGGATAAAAGTGATGGAACTCGATATACTGACGCCTCCGGGAGGGCTACATGTAATAAAACTCGATACACTGTCGCCTCTGGGAGGGCTACATGTGACGAAAATCGATGCGCTGACGCCTCTGGGAGGGCTATATACGAAGAAAAACACTGACGCCTCTGGGAGGGCTAAATGTGATAAAACTCGATACACTGACGCCTCTGGGAGGGCTACATGTGACGAAAATCGATGCGCTGACGCCTCTGGGAGGGCTATATACGAAAAAAAAACACTGACGCCTCTGGGAGGGCTAAATGTGATAAAACTCGATACACTGACGCCTCTGAGAGGGCTACATGTGACGAAAATCGATGCGCTGACGCCTCTGGGAAGGCTATATGCGAAAAAAAACACTGACGCCTCTGGGAGGGCTAAATGTGGTAAAATTCGATACACTGACGCCTCTGGAAGGGCTACATGTGACGAAAATCGATGCGCTGACGCCTCTGGGAGGGCTATATGCGAAGAAAAAACACTGACGCCTCTGGCAGGACTAAATGTGCTAAAATTCGATACACTGACGCCTCTGGGAGGGCTACATGTGACGAAAATCGATGCGCTGACGCCTCTGGGAGGGCTATATGCGAAGAAAAAAACGCTGACGCCTCTGGGAGGGCTAAATGTGATAAAACTCGATACACTGACGCCTCTGGGAGGGCTACATGTGACAAAAATCGATGCGCTGACGCCTCTGGGAGGGCTAAATGCGACAAAAAAAAAAAAACAATAGATACACCGACGTTTCTGGGAGGGCTAGATGGTACGCGTGCAATCGATCGAACGACTGCGGAATTCGGAAGAGGGGTTGAATGTCGATCGATGTAGGCCTTTTACTAATCGTTTTACGTTTTCATCAACAGCGGTGACATGACAGAACCCAAGAAGAGTAACTTGGCCCGTCGTAACGTGCCATGGACCGTGGAAACATCGGAATATCAGACAGATTTGCCATGCTATTCTTCTACAATGATTGCGGATCAGATCGCTCCTCCCTCCATTGACCTCTCCTCAATGACGTCAATGTCTTTCGCTACCCTCCAAGTAGCGGAATGCAGACCGAGGGAAGGGGATAAGGAGATCGATAAGAAAACCTTCGGAAGATGGAAGGACAAACTGGAAGCCGCTATGGACTTTGCAGGAATCAAAAGCGAGGCAATGAGATGGAATGCATTTAAGATGAAGGCAGGATCCACGTTACTGGACATGCTCGAGTTTACATCACCAAGCGATGCAACAAAGGACGGGGAAATATACCCATTTTCCAATGCTATGGAGCGACTGGACAAGTACTACAGTTCCCACGACTATGTTTTCATTCAACGCCAGAAGCTCCGTTCTCTGGACCAGGGAAAGGAAGAAGCAGATTCTACATACGTTAAAAGAGTAATCGAACTTGCGAAACTTTGCAACTTTCAAAAAGACCAGATGATCGAAACGGTCGTCGACGTGATCCAGACACACGCTTCTAACGCTACGGTGCGCGCGTTGGCCAGGAAAACTCTTAGGAAGCGCGGGTCGATATTGGAGCTTATGGACAGGGTGCGGAGCTGCGAGTTCGAGAGCAAAAACGAACAAGCTTTCGCCCGAAACCACAGTCAGAGTGTAGTCGTGGGAGAGGTAGCCGCTGTGTCCTACGGATCTCTGCCAGGGACATCCCGCTCAGGGGTATCACGCCCAGTGAGTTTTGCACGCGAAAATCCGTCGTACAGGAGTAATCAACAGTACAGTCGACAAGGCAGCAGCCGCGGAACTACGCGGCCCTCAACTGGTCGTTTTTCCGGTACCCTTCGTGAGCCATGCTGGAGATGCCTCAGCACGTTCCATTCATCCAATAATTGCCACGCTGCGGACAAGAGGTGCCGAAATTGTCAGACCATGGGACATATCGAACGGGCGTGTCGTTCAAACCCGCGCGACATGGCCAAGCGGCGTCTTGAAGAGCGGGACGAATCGTCTCATCCTATGAAGGCCCAGAAGATCGCGGCTATAACGAGCGGTGACAGAGAGTTGGAGGGATCGAATCGCGAACATGATGCAGTGAGTGCAGCCTCCTTTACCGGCATTAACTAAATTTGTTATACTTAGCCCCGTAGGTTAGATGCACCATTTCAATGAGTACGAAATACACGAACAAATGGATTACGGTTTGAATAGCGATGTACACGACTCAGTTACTAATAATTACCTAAACTACCCAACATGTGAACTACTGAGTCTGGATAATTTACTCTCGACCGGAGGGTAGAGAAAAGAATCTAGGGATCAGGATTGTTTTAGAAGAAGATATTTAGTTGTCATTATTCTCGTTTTAGATAACACTACACAACGCGACCGAGAAGGAAACACATCTGACAAATACCTTGGACGAACATATAAAGGAAGGCGATTCGTTGCTTGCTGTTGATCATCGAGGAGAGGTTGAGGGAAGTATCGTGGGTTACGTGGCCGGTATACCTGTCATCTTCTTAATAGACTCCGGAGCAGACGTCAACACGATCGACGAAAATAACTTCAACCGCCTAACAAGGAAAGACTCGGGAAAGTGCATCTTTAGTTTTATACACGGAACTGATAGACCACTGAAGGCATATGGCGTGCTCAACGAGATACCAGTAATCGCATCCTTCGTAGCCGAGTTGTATATTTCCGAACATCGACCTCACCTCATGGAAAAAATTTACGTCATACCAAATGCTAGACCACTTCTCAGCAGAAGTACTGCGATGAGATACAGTGTACTTCAACTGGGCTTGGGAGTACCGATAAAAGATGGAATTAACCAAACGCGCCTGTTACCGGGAGAGATCCTAGCATTGCGAACTGATTTCCCAAAGTTCAAAGTGGCCCACGTAATGCTGGCATACAACAAGGACTTACCGCCTTCACGGAACGTATTTACGAGCATACCACCAGCATTTAGGGAGGAAACGGAGAGACGAATTAGTGACCTACTGTCTGCTGGAATTATAGAACGGGTCACAGAGCATATGGAGAAGTCATTTTGTTCGTCACTATTGGTCGTACCGAAAGGTAAGACGGACATCCGACTTGTCGTTGATCTCAGAGGCCCGAACAGGAGTATTATAAGAGCACCATTCAGTATGCCGACATTGGAAGAGATACTGGCAAAGCTCAATGGAGCTTCATGTTTCTCCACAATTGACCTAACCAGCGCTTTCTTTCACGTGGAATTGCACGAGGACTGCCGACATTTAACAAACTTCTTCGCAGGAAATGGAACTTACAGGTTCAAAAGACTCCCGTTCGGCCTATGTAACTCTCCGGATATCTTCCAGGAAATACTTCAAACCGTAGTTCTAGAGGGATGTTCCGGAGCCTTAAATTATCTGGATGATATATTAGTCTATGGGAGCTCTAAAGAAGGACACGACAAAAATCTGAAAGATGTCCTTCAGCGATTGCGTGAACACAACGTTCGATTAAATGACAGCAAGTGTAGGTTCGGAGCAAGTTCCGTAAAGTTCCTAGTATTCAATCTATCCAAAGATGGATGGAGAGTGGAAGAGGACAAGAGAAAAGCTATTGAGAATGCACGCAGACCCGAAACGGTATCAGAAGTTAAGAGTTTCCTCGGGCTAATGAACTTCACAGAACGGTTCATACTCAACAGGGCAGAGAAGACAGAGAGGTTAAGGTCCCTGGCAAAGTCCGACTGCTTCTATTGGACGGAAGAAGAGGAAGAAGAATTCTCCTTCTTAAAAAACGCGGCACTCAACGATATTACAAGACTCGGGTACTTCGACCACAAGGATGAAACAGAATTATTCGCGGATGCTTCCCCAATAGGACTGGGCGCGGTCCTTACCCAGTTCGATAGTACCGGTAGGCCCCGCATCAAAGCGTGTGCTTCCAAAGCACTAACAGCAGCCGAGCAGCGGTACCCCCACACCCAAAAGGAAGCACTAGCGATCGTATGGAGCAAGGATACTTGAAATAACCAGGTTGCCGCAAAGGTGGTTTTTGTTGGTTTTGTAATTTTGACAGGTTGGTCCAAAGGTGTTTACAAAAAAAGTATGGCTGGTATGTTTTTACCATCTGAGTAGCTGTGCGTTATTTCTAATTTATAAAAATAATAAGTTTAGGACAGTCAAATAGCATTTCGATGTTGTTTGGTGAGTTGTTCCGCTTTTTTATAGCTCGTTAAGAAATCAACGCGACGTTAACAACAACATTTGACAGGTTGGTCCAAAAGAATTTTTCCCACGGCGATTTGTCAAAATACACTGCATGCACCGACCTCCTCTTAATTGGACCTTGGTATGGAGTGTGGAAAGATTTTCATACTACTTGATTAACAAACCCTTTACAATCAGAACCGACTCTGAGGCAAACGAGTTCATTTTCGGCGGTTTACATCGTACCAGCAAACGCGCAATGACTCGGGCGGAAGCCTGGTCACTGCGCCTTCTGCCTTATCAATTTACCATCAAGCGAGTCCCGGGTGTTTTCAACGTAGCGGATGCACTATCTAGATTGATCCACCGGTCTCCGTCTGATGAACCCTTCGACGAGGGTAACGAGAAAAACATCTTATACTCTCTGGACGCAGGGAACATGAGCATTTCTTGGGCGTAAATTCAGACCTATTCAGAACAAGACGAGGAAGTGAGTAGAGTAAGATCTGGAGTCCAACACGGTAGATGGTCCAAAGATCTTCAACGATATGAATCTGAGTCAAAAAGGTTGAAAACCCTGGGACCACTCGTATTTAAAGATGATCTAGTCGTCCTACCCATTGATCTTCGCAGAAGGGCACTGGAAGCTGCACACCGCGGGCACATAGGGTGCGGAGCAACAAAACGGATTCTACGTGAATTTTTTTGGTGGCCCAATATGTCAAAGGAAGCTGATAGCTTCGTAAACAATTGTGAAACGTGCATCGCAATATCACGGAAGAATCCACCAATACCACTGTCCAGCCGCGAGTTGCCAGACGGACCATGGGAAATTATGCAAATCGATTTTCTATCGTTACAGGGTTGTGGAACGGGGGAATTTATCCTGAGCGTCGATACATACTCACGGTACCTACAGATTCTGGAAGTACGGAGCACAGACGCCAAAAGCACTAATTCGGCTTTGTGCAAAATGTTTGCTGTCTGGGGCCTCCCCCTTATTCTGCAAAGCGACAATGGACCACCTTTTCAAAGCTCTGAATTTACAGCATACTGGGAGACAAAAGGATGAAAGTGCGTAAATCTATTCCACTGAGTGCGCAGTCCAACGGAGCCATCGAGCGACAGAACCAGGGTGTAATAAAAGCAATGGCGGCCGCAAAACTAGAAGGCAGGAACTGGAGAGCAGCCATGGACGAATATATCCATATGCACAACACGAGGAAGCATCATTCGCGGCTAGGCGTTACGCCGTTCGAGCTGGCGCTGGGTTGGCGCTATCGAGGAACCTTTCCGTCCCTATGGAAAACCGACCGCAATTTGGATCGCGATGCCGTGCGTGAGGATGATTCAGCGGCGAAACTGATATCCAAAAATTTTGCCGACAAGCATCGCGGAGCAAAGGAGAGTAACATCACCGCCGGCGACGTAGTAGTGGTAGCAACCTCACGGCGAACAAAACTCGATCCATTGTTTTCCCAGGAGGAGTCTACAGTACTTACTAGAGAAGGCGCGAAGGTAGTTATTATGAGTGACACAGGAGTGAAACTGGTTAGGAGCGTCAACGATGTTAAGCGGAAAACGGACTCCGAACCCAACGCATTATCAACTTACTCATCGGAACCAGTAGGAGCAGACCAGTCAGTTTCACCGCCGCCACCGACGCGTGCTAGAGAAACGGTCGCCGAAAGTCAGGACAGACCGAAAAGAAACGTGCAGTTGCCAGAGAAATTTAAGGATTCGGTACTATATTAGATTACCATGTTAGATATTACTTTATTAGTCTCAGAGAGATTTAACGTTCACCTGTATATAAGATCGTTACACATAGGTAACGGGATGTTTTATGTAAAAAAAAAAAAAAAAAGAAAGCGTAGGAAAGCGGGAAGATGTAGGGATCGAGAGGTACGTGAGAGAAAAAGAGGAAAGGCAAATGAAACGACCATAAGCGGGCAAGTGCGATTTTGAATTTAAAATGAGGCGAATTTGGGAGGGCGAGAGAGAAACGAGGAAAAGAGACGGTGAGAACAGCACAGGGCGAAAAGCGATCGATGCGCTCGGAACGCGTGTCATGCGTGAGTCTTGTAGTTGAGCTTATGCGAAGTAGACACGAATATCAGTCGAAGTTGTTAAAATAAAAAAGAAGAGGAAGTAATGAACAGGAATCACGACAGGTGGCATTATATTATTTTTTCACTGTACGTTTCTAACGTACAATAGGTCAATGAATGACTATAATCATTCATTTTTGCACAAAAATTTGGACTAATCGCCTAATGATGTAATTAAAAAATCTAATCGATTGGAAGATTTGCTTCATCGTTTAAGAGGCTTCACAGTCTTTATCTGGGATGTTTGGGATTTTTATGTCGCAGAGGTGTTAGGTTATTGGATATTATCATATATCTTATTGATATTTTGAAAGGGAATTTGAGAAGTCAGAATTTCAACAACCATCTCACATCGATAAAAAAAAATCAAAACACAACAACCGCAATAGTTTCATTTCATTCATCTTTTTTTGTATTTTTTGTATGCTGCATGATATATAACAAAAATTGTTTTTTCTTATTATTTTCAAATTTTACATAATATATGCATGTATATGTATATATAATAATATTTATATAATATCAATTACACCAAAAATATGCACAATTCTGTTTTTTCCGTGTTTTTGCTTCAGTTTTGCTGGTTTGCTGCGTCTTAAAACTAGACCGTAGTAGTAGTATCAACCGCTCGCACTTCGTTTTCATATCAGACTTTACACGCTTAGCGTATTTTTCCGTTCATCCATTTTGCTTCGATATCAGTGATTTTTGTTATTCATTTTTTTATTCAGCCCCTCTTGCTTGCGTCCATTTGTGTACTGTTATTAACTATAATTTGTTAACACAAGTACAATCATTTCTCTTTTACTTTCATTTCAGTTTCTTGTTCTCCGCCAACGCCCGTTTTTTTGTTTTTTTTTCTGTTTGCTCTGTTACTACTAGGTCATACTATTTCTATTAACTTAGATTGTATATTTTCAGTATTTGTTTTAATTTCCACGTTTTTTTTTCATTCTGTCTGTTCTGTCATTCTGTCTTCTCATTTTCTTGATTTGCTGCTGCTTTACTCGTTTCGATTGTGATTAAGTCGCATTAATTTTCTATTTACTTTCTTCTTTTTCAATTTCTCTGCTCTGTTTTTTAGTATATTCGGGCTCTACACTCTAAAGAAGAGTTCCGTTTGATTTTAGAAGAAAACTTATCCATAGAAGTGGGTAAGTGTGCGTGTGTGTTGGTGTGAATTCTTCAATGTCTTTCCACCAATCTTTGTTGCATAAAAATGTACGTCACAATCAAACTGGATGCAAGCATCCTGTCATTATAATATTGCCCTTTTTGTTTCCTCGCCATGCTCCGTCCCTGGTAATTGTTTGGTGAGAGAATCATTGGTTTCAGTGCGTCGAGTGGCTCACGGGAGGAAGAAAAGGGCAGATGAAGCAGTGAGAGGGAAGGTTAGGAAGATGGCGCAGCACACTCGTTCCTGCACGCGTTCAGCAAGGCATTCGATGCGGGAAAGGAACTTGTTCCCAGGAATTATTTGCTTTCCGCAGTATTCTCTCGTTTCGTCCATCTAAAATATACTATCAGTGTTGTCGCTGCTATCTGAGAAATAGATCTTCGTAGTCAATCTATTGAGTTTCGCTCTTTCGCTTCATGCATTTATAAAGTCACATGGTAGTGGCACATACAATGGACGCGATTCTCAGACCTAAGCTTTCATACACAGAATGGTTGCAAATCATCTAGGATCACGCGGCTCACTTTCCAAAAAGGAATTGAAATTCAAAATTAAACCCCGAGGTTTGGGTGGACCGCTGATGAGCTTTTTCTTTGAGCTCCTGAAAAAATGGGAAACCAATTTCAATGCACTGAATTTGAGTTAGTTAGTTACAATTACAAAAAATACAATAGTTACAATACAATTTTTCTGTCATTCTGTCTTCTTATTTTCTTGATTTGCTACTGCTTTACTCGTTTCGATTGTGATTAAGTTTCACGAATTTTCTATTTACTTTCTTCTTTTTCAATTTCTCTGCTCTGTTTCTTAGTATATTCGCGCTCTACACTCTGAAGAAGAGTTCCGTTTGATTTTAGAAGAAAACTTATCCATAGAAGTGGGTAAGTGTGCGTGTGTGTTGGTGTGAATTCTTCAATGTCTTTCCACCAATCTTTGTTGCATAAAAATTTACGTCACAATCAAACTGGATGCAAGCATCCTGTCATTATAATATTGCCCTTTTTGTTTCCTCGCCATGCTCCGTCCCTGGTAATTGTTTGGTGAGAGAATCATTGGTTTCAGTGCGTCGAGTGGCTCACGGGAGGAAGAAAAGGGCAGATGAAGCAGTGAGAGGGAAGGTTAGGAAGATGGCGCAGCACACTCGTTCCTGCACGCGTTCAGCAAGGCATTCGATGCGGGAAAGGAACTTGTTCTCAGGAATTATTTGCTTTCCGCAGTATTCTCCCGTTTCGTCCATCTAAAATATACTATCAGTGTTGTCGCTGCTATCTGAGAAATAGATCTTCGTAGTCAATCTATTGAGTTTCGCTCTTTCGCTTGATGCATTTATAAAGTCACATGGTAGTGGCACATACAATGGACGCGATTCTCAGACCTAAGCTTTCATACACAGAATGGTTGCAAATCATCTAGGATCACGCGGCTCACTTTCCAAAAAGGAATTGAAATTCAAAATTAAACCCCGAGGTTTGGGTGGACCGCTGATGAGCTTTTTCTTTGAGCTCCTGAAAAAATGGGAAACCAATTTCAATGCACTGAATTTGAGTTAGTTAGTTACAATTACAAAAAATACAATAGTTACAATACAATTTTTCTGTCATTCTGTCTTCTTATTTTCTTGATTTGCTACTGCTTTACTCGTTTCGATTGTGATTAAGTTTCACGAATTTTCTATTTACTTTCTTCTTTTTCAATTTCTCTGCTCTGTTTCTTAGTATATTCGCGCTCTACACTCTAAAGAAGAGTTCCGTTTGATTTTAGAAGAAAACTTATCCATAGAAGTGGGTAAGTGTGCGTGTGTGATGGTGTGAATTCTTCAATGTCTTTCCACCAATCTTTGTTGCATAAAAATGTACGTCACAATCAAACTGGATGCAAGCATCCTGTCATTATAATATTGCCCTTTTTGTTTCCTCGCCATGCTCCGTCCCTGGTAATTGTTTGGTGAGAGAATCATTGGTTTCAGTGCGTCGAGTGGCTCACGGGAGGAAGAAAAGGGCAGATGAAGCAGTGAGAGGGAAGGTTAGGAAGATGGCGCAGCACACTCGTTCCTGCACGCGTTCAGCAAGGCATTCGATGCGGGAAAGGAACTTGTTCTCAGGAATTACAGCGTTTTACAGGTCAACTTCGAAATCCAGCACCATTCTTCGTATGTCAAACCATGATTTTCATCAATGATACAAAGGAAGTTGAAATGGCAACAGCATATTTCAACTGAGCGGCATATTTCAACTTTGACGTCGTAATTCGACAACATCAGAATGAATGTAGTCAAACGTGCAACCTTTTTCAACACGATGTCATTTCGCGCAGTGTCGGTAACTTTTTTCACAGGGGTAAAAATATTTTACACAACAGGAGATATTTTTACATATTGTCTCCTTTTAGATTCATTATTTCACTCTCAATCAGACCAGATTACAATGTACAAAAAACCGAACATGCAAAATGGGCGCCTTGTTTTGGAATTTTGAAAGGTTTACACCCCGGGATGGTACACAGAAACTGTAGTATATTTTTACCCCTGTGAAAAAAGTTACCAGCACCGCGCGAAATGACATCGTGTTGAAAAAGGTTGCACGTTTGACTACATTCATTCTGATGTTGTCGAAGTACGACGTCAAAGTTGTAATATGCCGCTCAGTTGAAATGTGCTGTTGCCATTTCAACTTCCTTTGTATCATTGATGAAAATCATGGTTTGACATACGAAGAATGGTGCTGGATTTCGAAGTTGACCTGTAAAACGCTGTATTTGCTTTCCGCAGTATTCTCCCGTTTCGTCCATCTAAAATATACTATCAGTGTTGTCGCTGCGATCTGAGAAATAGATCTTCGTAGTCAATCTATTGAGTTTCGCTCTTTCGCTTGATGCATTTATAAAGTCACATGGTAGTGGCACATACAATGGACGCGATTCTCAGACCTAAGCTTTCATACATAGAATGCAAATCATCTAGGATCACGCGGCTCACTTTCCAAAAAGGAATTGAAATTCAAAATTAAACCCCGGGGTTTGGGTGGACCGCTGATGAGCTTTTTCTTTGAGCTCCTGAAAAAATGGGAAACAAATTTCAATGCACTGAATTTGAGTTAGTTAGTTACAATTAAAAAAAATACAATAGTTACAATACAATTTTTTTAAATTATTCTTAAAACGTCATAGCTTCAGCGTTACCCAGTGCTTAGTTCTCCGTTAGCAGCAGGTAATGCTTACAACGCAGGTTAAACAATCATAAAGACTGTGAATTGAACTCCAGCATGATAAAACTGGCATGAATAAAGCACATTTACTGAATATCTCTCAAATCCTTTAGCTTGGAAACTGATATTAAATATAAATCAATTCCAAATTAAGCCATTTCAACATAAGAACTATGAAAATAAGCGGATATTCTATTTATCAGTTTTTGTGTCTTAGAGCGACAAATATCCTTCTCCTTCCTGCTGTTATGGATAACAATATCAAAAGGAAGGATTTAATTTGATTATCCCCTCTCTTTCGTTTTCGTCACTTAATTAGATAACAAATGCTTTAAAGCACAATTACAGCAGGAGACAGCATTATCAATATGTGATTATGCAGAAAATAAGTCAGCTAACTTGAGCACGGTATGTGCTGTCCAATACACGCAAAAGCTTCACAAGAGGCACGTCATGTTTGTGATGTGAGCCGGTTCTCCACTTACTTTCACAACATATCTGCCCATTGCGTCGGTAACGATCCCGACACCAATAGTGCAAACTGTTACGAGGACACAATTTGATATTCCACAAAAATAACGAATAATTCAGTCTTGTTTTGATCTTTAAATCTACTTTTTACACTTCAACTCATAAATTACATACGGCTCAAGACGTGTAGATTGTACGTCTCTTAAATGAATAAACATATTATCATCCGATTCTCTTCACAGTGCAAACCGCAAGCAGTGCAAACCTAGGCTACGTTCTGCATTAATGTCCATTGTTTCGATTAAAAGACTGTCACATTCGAACTCAGCAAATGTGTAATTTTTAAACACTCATTTTATGCGGACCATATTTACTCTTAGCGGTTTATTTTCGGCTTACATTCCTCGTGTTTTTGACTTATCTTATTGACTTGCAACCATTTTGTGTACCACGGAATTTAAGCGTGGTCCATGAGTATTCGAGTCCTGTCGTCCTAGCAATAGTGTCTCCGGGACGTTCTTTATTTTTCGATACTGTGCATCCATTTTACAAAAATACATCGTTGCTCATTGCGTCTGTTACCTAATTTGTTTTTTTTTCACACATCACATGCCTAGTTCATTCGCCCACTACTTAAATAATAATCGGTGTTCCATAGTTCATTGCGAAAGGGTCACATCAAGGAGTTCATGTTCGATCATTTTCTGCTCCTGCAGGAGATAATGGTCTCGGTAAAGCAGGCAAATGCATGAGTGTTTTCATGTATGTTGTATGTCTTTTGCGATGCATTTAGAGTTAAGCCGATTTTGCAGTCTCGACCACGTCTGCCTACAAAGGCCCCTTCCAATTTCATCAAGCTGTACAAGTTTGCCGGTTCAGCTGTCACAGTTTTGATATATTGCCAGCGTTCTCAACGTTTGCTCCCGTTATCAATGATAACGGATGTCTCGCTTCCTCTTGAAGCAGCCGTGGGATATTAACACTTCTTTTACAAGTTCTCGTGGGAAAATAAACATCCTTAACAAATATATTTGTGTATAATAATATTGATTTTTTATAAATATGTGATTTTTTCTCAGCTTTGTTGTCCTCTATTTGTTGTTATGCCGTCGCTCATTTGCCATCCATTATGTGTCAATTTTACGATTTCTCTTGTCAAATTATAATTTTTGCTGTTGCAATAAACATATGTTTGAGTAAAACTGTTCATCTGCAAGACCATCATCTTCCAATAATGTTACAACATAATTTTCCTTCTGTTCTCTTAATATTTTGTTCCGGCAACTAGACATTGCTCCTCCGTACTATTACTACTTGCAGTTGCAATCTCGTATAGAGTAAAATTTGATATTTTTGTAGCTCTGAAATGTTTACGTTTCCTTTTTAACAGTATGCTTGATTTTTCTAGTTTGATTTAGCTTGAGTTTGTCGGTGTTTATCTTTGTTTGTTTGAATTTGATCTGTTCCCTTTCAGCGTACAGTGGCAAGCGTTTGAAAGCAGGATTTAATTATGGTTGCTTTCCTGTTCAAAAATAAAAGAGAATGAAAAAAATTTGTCTTATAAGCTGTTTTTAAAATAAATTTTCAGTTGATGGATCAAAAAGAGGAAATCATAGATTATTAGGAATTTTTACTTTAAATAAAAATTGTTTCACTACATCCTTTTTTTAAGGGAAAATGCTTGCCACTCTGCCAAACTTACTCTCATTGATTGTAAAAAATCAAATATGCACTAAATGAACTTCGTATGTTGGTGTTTCATGCATTGCAAGTTATTTTATTATTTGCACACGATCGATCAATATGTAAGTCGATCTCTTAGGTGTGCTTCCTGGTTGCCGTACCTTCTCTCATTTCTTCTCTAATAGCTGAATATTTTAGCAGTTTGTGTCACTTCTCTGATTTTACCTTATATTTTATTGTTCTGCTTACAAAATAGTTTAATCCATTTAAAAAAAATCGCACTTATGTTTTTTCGACTACAATTCTTCCTTCTTCCATTGTTTTCATTTGTTTACTTGTGCTTATCTCTCCTATCGGAAACAATGCTTTGCTCAACCGTTATCAAGATTTCACAGCACTGCTTCTTCGTTGAAGAATTATTAAATGTGTCAACTGTGGAATTACTTTCACTTTCCTTCAATTTTGTGGCCATCACAAACCTAGCCAGTTAAAAAAAGGTGCTAAAAACGGATTGATTACCAGATGATGCTGAATCGATTTTATCACGCTAACAAAAGCATGGTTGTGAGGCAAGCAACAAATATTAACACGAAACAATTTAAGCTTATACAAAAAATAGATTGAAAATTTCAACGAAAACGAAACATAAATAAAGCATGTTGTACGTTCCTTCATTACATCTTCATTGGAACGTACAAAACGGAGGAGCAAAAATCATCAGAGAACCAGCTCGTATGAGATCTAAGACCATTCCTCACTAAATTTCTTTTCTCTCTCACAATTTTGGTAACTTAAGCCAATTTTTTGGTCCCCTCGATGGCTACGAAAACAAAAGAAAAAAAATACAACAGTTCAGACATCGTTTCATTGTCGCCTTCCTATCTCTAACACGCGGAACCTAACAATAACATATACTTCTCAACCTAGAGCAACGTATCCTACCATCTGGTACCGATTCTTGATTTGTTTATTCTTTTTTCTTGTGTTCAAATATGTTTGTTTTTTTTTCTACGCATGGCTGGTAAAAGATTAGCTATTATTTACAATTGATTTGCAGTAAAGCTAAAGCGAAGCGAGTGGTTCTGTTAAGCACATCAGTTCATTTAAGATAACTTCACGACCTTGCACACGAATTTTACTTCTTCATAAATTTTTTTTTTTTCGTTATTGTTTACTAAAGTTTTCTTTCAGGAAGAAACTATTTACTTTTCGTTTGGGTAGTAATGTTATTTCGTTTGATTCATTAGTTCGATTGTTTGTTTGTTTTTTTTTTCTCTTTTGTTCAAGGCATTTGTTTATATCATGAATCATCATCATTATCCTATTTAATTACCCAAATTTTATTTTAGAAGTACGGCACGACAACTGCAACTCATAAAATTACATATCTTTCAATAGCACGCACTACGCGATTTTTTACCATTTAAATGGATCTCGACTTGTTCCATGTACGAGTACCTAGATGCACCCTCCCATTCACGTTTGGCAAGTATTTAATGTTCCGCACAGCGATATATTGATCAACGGAAACCATATTCTATCTCTTGCTTTCTTACAAAACAATGGATTGTTTGTTCAAGCGTTTTTTTGTGAGACTCTAGTTGAAGACATGAAAAATGGATAACTAAACGCCATCAATTCAGGGTGAGCCACGTTCAATTTCAATGGAAGTATTTCAAGTATTGTATCAGACGCAGTATGCTCAAGCTGCTCCAATTTTGCTCCATGTAAAACACTACGTTAATGGAAGATAAATGGGTTATCCAAACGACTTTTGAAGAGGAAGCACAACTGCACTTGTAAGAAGATAATGTGTATAGTGGGAACCATTAAAAACAAACAGCAGATAAAATACACATTCAGTTTCACTGTTTACCAGTCTACTGCCCTACTGCTTGTAACACGTTCAGCTCCATGGAAAATCTGGTCCATTCGTTTATATTTCTCCTAATTTTATTCAATTTCACTTCAATTAACATGCTCAAACTTTGTCGTTCTACTATCGTTCTATGATGAAACTTATCATAAGGAAACATGAGCTAGGGTCTGTCAGTTACGTTTTCTACAATTGTAGAGATGGTGACACTGCATAAATTTATTTACCATGAGCAAATTAATGTGTTTATATTGTGTGCTTAAACATTTTCGCTTTCAACCATTATTGCCTTGTTACTGTTTTTTTATATAAAAACGGCGAATGTTGATCATAACCATCATACTAAATAAGTATTCTGAAGTTTTTTATAACATGCAAGCATTATGTACACAAGCATTTGTGGGAAGATATCAAATAACAGAGAGTGCCCTTTTTCATGTTCTAAAAGAATGCAATGAACCTACAGTGACGTTTTCACAACATGTTGCAGTTTTCTTAACAGGTATCTGAACTAGTTGTTTTGCTTGACAGTTCCGATGCATATTTTTTTATTATTGTACACACATTTAATATGTGCAAGTTCAGTTGTTTTCCATTGCCACACATGACAATATAGTTCTTGTCTGACTCTCTAGTTCCTGTCTCACTCGAAACATATTTTTGAATATAAAGTAATGATTAGTTTCTCACACAGAATTTCTTTTCAAGAGTTGTAAAACACATCCTTCGAATGCGCTTATGCATTCTAAAGATTTTTAATCGAGTTTTCTAATCACAACTCACTCTCCCACATTTTGGCAAGTTTCAGTTGAATGATTCCTGTAAAAGCTTGTCTTCCATATCAATCAATTAATGGACCACCTGCTCAATTATTTTGTTCCAAAGGACGATTATCTATCGCAATGTATAACTACAGTTAAAATGGGTAGTGACTTGTGAAGCTACTTTGCCAATGTCTATTATTGGAACGGTTTTAAATAAACCTATGATTGGTCAAATGATGCAAATAATTTAAAAAAAAACCGGATTTGATTGAAATATGCACAAAGGATAGCAATTTTTTTAAATAACCATACCGTAGGGTAGCCGCTTGAATGGAATTATCACTCAATTCACAGGAAGCAAGAGTAGGGAAAAACCCGGCCGGAATTGGGTTTAAGGGCTGCCAGCATGATATACACAACACGAATAGTAGCATTTATTTGAAACGAATTTGAAAATAACATGTTTGAAAACATGTCCAATTAATAACGCAACAGAATTCGTTTTGATGATGAAGATCGGCTACCAGATTGGTAAAACTGAGTTATTTCTTATGGCTATGTGAATATATGGATAGATCTGTCGAAACTAAACATTACAAGCTTTGGTTTAAAATATTATTCCGATTATCTATCTTCTGAACAATGATTTTGCCATTCCTGACTGTTGCTTTATTTATAGTATCGGACATCAGTCTGTGTTAACATAAGACCGGGTGCTCGTATGGTGCTCATGATGGATGCATTTCATTTTGGAAGGTATTTAAGGACTTGCCTGATTGTGTATTTTGGACAATAATTCTGCAATCACTCGAACTAGGTATATTTTTCCAAACGGTCGGATGGATAGACGGGAAGGAATGTACATGCCAAATAATGCTTACTTTTCCGCTTCCAAATGGTATTCCAACTCATTGAATGAATACCACTGTATTTATGTTTATTCCATAAATATTGCTTGTTGATGGTACGATGGTACGGTATGAGTTTTTTTTTTTCGTAGATTTATCTCTCTTTTCTACGTCTTGCTACGATGTTTTGCAAATAGTATATTTGTAGATCGAAGATGTTAATAAATTGGCAATGTATTTCAAGGTATACACTATTCTTGGTGCACGTTGCACGTCATGCAACACAATTATTTATGCCTTCAGTTGGACGCGTATCGGTCTGGTATAATATATCATCTGTTTACTGTTCACTATTTATTTTTATTGATTCTTAGGATTCATCTGTACTATAGTACTATTTACAGCTGACGGAGTAATAGAAAGGAAGGAATGCCTTGCTCCAAGAATACGGTATTCTTGGCACCAGTGTTTTTTTGTTTATGTTTTATGCGGATACCCAGGTATACAATTTAAAGTGCATTTAACACAAATTTAAAGAAATGACTAATATTATTTAATAAAAACAACATTCCTAACTCATCACTAAATTCGTAATTTATCCTGAAGTTGGCAATTAAAAACATGTGACACTGTATATTTTTACACTTTTTTGGAGGGTTCATTGGAGAAACTTCGTTTCAATTCGTTTTTTTATTCCTTGTCTACATTACCAAACTTCGTATTTTCGCGTAGCTAATACGTTATGTATTTGTGTCGGTTACTGAGATATATGTTGCGCTTTTACATTGTCGTACAATTTGACTTTCGCTTTTCACCTTCCAGGCCCTGTGTCAGGGATGCACAAAACTGTGTGTTGGAATAATCTCCTTCGTTTAAAAATTGTTCGTAACCTGATGGATATTATATGCAACTAGGATGTTTTTGACATGCATTTACTAGGCAGAAGCATGCTGCATCTCACCGCTTCTCTAAAAGCACCCTTATCTCAAGAGAGAATTCGGATGTCAAAAGTATGCCACTACATACATTTTGAATTCTTGGCAACATTTTACAAATCGTAGAAATGGAGAAAAACTATAAAAACAAACAAACAAACAAACGAATTAATTACAAACGTGTGCATTACATAATGCTCAATGCCAAACAAAAACACCAATTGCATACACATGAAACGATTGGTTTTTCAGACACATTTTTTCTTGATTCGATTCTCTGTAATGATAACTATTTCATTGCACTGTTCAGTGGTCTAGTGACTGGGTTAAGCTTAATTCTGTTAAGCTACTTATTGAATAGCAACATGTTTTTAGCTGGCACCATCACGCATACGTAAGAATGTTATTGAAAATCGTAACGTAAAGGTGACAAATTGCTTAAGCGTTTTAAGCTTAGGTTCGCGGTAACATAATGTAAAGATTGTTCAGATCGTTTATCTATCTGCAGTTTAGTGTGTCCATGGCTTTTACTTCTTGATCGCATACATTTCACGTTCGATTGCGTCTATGATTGCTACCTTTGCTTTAATTGCAATTGCTGCAGCCATGGCACATGACGCCAGTTTGTGCCATGTTACTAATATGTTATTAGTTTGGTACTAGGTGCCACAGTAAAGAGACAAACATCCCAACTATTGCATCCACGTTGCTATTGACCATTTCCTTGTCGCTGACTTTCGTAAAGGTGAACAACCATAGCGGTGCTGTTCAACAACTTCTTTTTATGCTAACTTAAACTTTTCACGGGCTCAGGTGCTTTATGTTGGCCCTTTTTCCCCCTTTTTGGAGTGGCACTATTATTAATCTTTTTATGTTTCTTTTAAATTTTTTCACACATTTACTTTTTATTACTAATGTACGTACAAACAAAACAAGAAAGGAAATTAAACCGATGGCTTGCGTGCGGCTAGGCTATGTATGACGAATTAGCTACTCAGTTTGGTGGAGATAATATCTTCATTATTGATACAAAATGTATTACTGTTGCTGCTGCTGCTGTTTTTGTTTTTGTTGTATTTGTTGTTACTGCTGCTTCTACTATTATAACTACCAATATTACTTTTGCAATATTTCTTTGCTAATTCTGCTCTTGTGCGGAAATCAAACCGTCGCTATAGTACATATGCAAATTTTACCTATGTTTTCAGTTGTGGGCGGCGGTTGACACGATTGATGTTCGTCTTGACTCGTCTTTCTGACTATTATAGCTTCATGTTTATTCGCTAATTTTTTTATCCAGTAAACAATCGATAACCAATTAATCAATTAACTAACGAAACAAACAAGGAAAATAAAAACAAGTTAACTAAATACTCTTCCCAAAACTTTAAGCACCGCTGCGCAGTGATAGCAAAGTATTTTGCTATGAGTACTATTGTTTGTCATCCCGATATACTCAATTCAAAACACTTTTCAATCTAACATAAAACCTAATGTGTCTCATTTCCCTCATATGCTCTCACTCTAGCTTGGCTCCAGCATCAGTTTTGTTTACAATTCGTAGACACTGATAGACAGCACTGATCCAGTTCAACTATGTAAATTCTCCTTCCTCGTAAACTCCCAGGAAAGTATCGTAGCTCCAATTACCACTTCTCGCCATCATTCAAATCTTAGGAATTCGGCTAAAGGAAGAGCTTAGTACCGGGGCGATTTTGTTTAATAGCACTTGACACTTCCTTCCTAAACCATAAGCTGTGATCCATCAAACGGAACGATTTAAATTAACCCTGCCAATGTTCTCCTAAACACAACAGTAAAATGCCGATCCGTTCATTTGGAATTCGCTGGCTGGATCGTTGGCTGGCAGATAGTTTAATTTGCTAGAATCGATTTCCACATACAAAAACGGACAATATGGTTGAAAGACTCTGCTTTTCTTTAAAACATTGGCATGAATACACTGCATTTGGCATTTTAAGATGATCAATGTGCTATTATTTTGAGCAAATACTTGCGTGCGAAACGTATGTTTCATAAAATATAAATTAAATATGTTTTTCTTAAAATGGTAGTATGCAATCGCTGCCTTGCCAGCTACGGGTTTGAAGAACTTCGAACAATATGGAGACATACGGTGATTGTCCATGGCAAGCTAGCGAAAATCTGGAACTAGCCAGTATACGTGTCCTGGTGTAATGGCTTTCCAGCAGCAATTGACAATAGCTAATCATCCCTATGTTTTAAACGAACTGAAACGTAAAGGAATCGATAGGTACAGATAAGCTTGATTGACTTTCACAGGATGAATCAACCGAATAACCGATCATATTATGGAATACAACCCTCGGTAGGAGATTTTTGATAAGCTCATTTTAATGTTCGTCGTTCATTCCAAGTATGCCATTTAAATGCTGTTGCAATTGACTCATAGGCAACTTTCATGATCTTACGCACTGATTTCCCGTATATTCATGGATAAATTATTATTAAATTTGCCAAAATCCTTCCCGACATTACAACCTCTCCACGCTGGTACTTCTGGAGTGTTTCAAAAACAACATCCATATGAGAGTTTGCAGTCACTCGGTACGGTTTATACGTTATCAAGGAACGGTTTGCAGTCACATTGGCGTCACCTGAAAATGGGCTGCAATTGGGAGATTGATCGCGATGGAGATTAATAAATAATGTCTTTTCAACATACGAAATGCGAACGCTTCAACAATTGTCAGTAATTCTCCTGCGGCCTGCATAACCCATTGGTTATAGAGGTGTCGTAATCACGAACTAGCAGTTTGATGTGGGACAGCTTCTTGTGGAGATAATTAAACCTAAAATTGAACTCCATTAAGTATACAACTACATAAAACCTGCCGATAAAACATACCGTTCTTTGTCCTGCTGAAACTTTACGTTTTTAATACTTTTGTCGTATTCTTTTAAGATTTTCATTTGGATTTCCTAATTGAACCGAAATGAAATGTAACATAGTCCGTTAGTTCTTGCGACTTATTGTTTCCTCACTATATATACGACATACCTTGTATCGTTGTGTGTCCTTCGACTCGAGCAACAGATCTTCTTCGTACTGAGCAAATTTCCTAGATGCATTCTCCAAAACTTCGTGCAGTCGCCGGTATTCCTTATATTCGTTGTCAAACTCAGTCTTATATCTGCGCCGTTGATCAACCGTTGTAATCTTTGTGAATTGCCTACTATATAATCAGCAAACAAAAAAAGGAAAAGAATATGAATATAAGTTAAAAATAAGCTAAGCAAATATATCTATGATCAACCAATAAAAATGCATTCCTTTAAAACCATACGTGATATTTACTAGCTATGCAAGCTGTTTTATAATTAAGCCAGGCTTTGTGGTTAATTGCTTGAAGTTAGTTTCGGTGTAAAATCTTTACTGCGTTATGAATAAGCCACAGAGAACCACACTTTGTATTCATTTAAACATTATCAATATATATTGAACATGCAGACACATGCCACACTAAAGACACGTGACATAACTTTTAATGAGCAACAACAAGAAACTGCTAGTAACGATCAAAAATTCAACATTGTTTAACAGGCTGATCGCCATGATACTATGTAAGTAATTTAAAGACGGTAAGCCTTACACAAAATCTTCTTCCCCGCCGTTTATCTGCTGCGCGCCGTCCAGATGGTAGACCGTAACGAATGGTTCCCGATCAGGTTCCGTTTCACACACCGACGACTCTATCCGTTTGGCAACATCGTTCGATACGAGTGAGAAGCTTAAACTGACACCGTCTTCGGATTCCTGGGCATTTGGTGTAAGGTTAGGTCTATAGACAATAGTGCGTTTTAAAGGAGGAAACGATGAAAAAAGAGAAACAAAACATACAACATATCAATCCAACCGTTATCAACGCCTTGTAGCGTCTAATGTGGATGATTAACTCTATTTTTTATAAATACACTTAAAACGTCGTCGAAGCAGTAATTTAAAAAAAAGCTTTCAGAAATAATGAATTTAAGTAACCACGACAAGGGAGCACATGTTTCTCGTCGATTAGCCATCGCCTGACTTCAGACGAAACAGACAAATAAGCCAAAGCAGTTCCAAATAATACAACGACCCGTAATACAACCCATACTATAATCATCGCGAGAAAAGAAAAACATTCCCAACCAAACGAAAAAATATATATATATATTTAAAAATGTAAAGCAACGAATAGTAAGCTCCATATACCGTCATGTTGCCAACCAAACCCCATAATGATGACAGCTCCACTAAGCTTCAAATTGTAAGTAACAATATTCCGATGAAAATTCATACATAAAAAGGTACACCAATGTGAACGACCAAAGGTAAATAAAATGTAGCCAAAAATAAAAAATTAAACGCTGATGACAACGTCATCGATAGCCGCCATGGAGGGAAAAGGGCATATTCTTTTCACACCGTGTGCGACCTATAATTACCCGTAGTAGTGGGACGAACGCATGGAATGATGAAAATGTTGTTGATGGTGGTTTTGGTGGTGGTGGTTTTGTTCGTCATGTTCCCTCGATCTCGGATTCATATTGCAACTGTCTCTGGAGTCAGTTATGCCGCGCCTACTACTTTACGCCAAGGGGATATGGAGCACGATATAGTTTCGTTTCGCGATCATTTCGAGTTTCAATTGGATCGTGTTGATTTTACCACAGAACGAAACAGGTAAAGATGGACAGGCGATAGTTGGCGAATTCCCACGCGTTTCATAGATTGATTATCATTATTATCAAGCAGAAGAAAAAAGAGAATATTGCACACGTTGAATATAAAATACGATTAAGCATGTGAAATTGTGTTTAGCTCAACAACAAAATAAAATAAAAACTCCTACAATAAGGAAATAGCTTAATAGACCTCCTCATATAGCTAAACATTAATGCATTTATACTAAGATTCTCATTTTGCAAATCATTGCGCCACTCTCCTCCTCCCCTCCTTACCTCGTATGATCAGAATGGTTATCCTTTTTGTAATGACTAATGCGCTGTTTCTTGGCAGTCGGCGCGGAACCGACCTCTTCGCCACCGGCAACCACAGAGCGCTTGTTACCAGGCTGTGGACTGTTACCGTTGTGTGTACTGGACGGACTTTGCCCTGAAGTAGACGAACCGCCATCGGAGCTGAGCGGAGGGGTAAGATTTTGGGGTCTTCTCCTGTTAGGAAAACACGAACAAGACGTTGAACAGAACATCATTTTCTTCGACTCAAGACTCCAGCACTGAAAGATTGTACCGCTTGACTGCTTGCCGGTCGTGATCAGAATAGAACGGCCAATCGTCCTGTACTTCGTTCCAAAAGTTCCGGTGCAGTATGAGAACCCCGTCCCGGGTGCTAGATATGGTTTTCAGTATTTGCTGAGTGCACTTCATTTCCTCCTTCCGAACTCCGTCTAGGGGAGTGAAGCAAACATATTATTGTAACACACCAAATCTCCCATCCGTACAGTGACACTTCAATCGTTATAGAAACATTTTATTTACCTTGTTGTAGCTTTACTATTAATTCTGGTCGCTTATATGGCTTCAACGCGAGCATATGGATTAGCCTTTCCCTGAAACAACACACAAAATATCGAATTAAAAACTTTTCGACATCGAATAATTGCGATGTCGCAATGCTACTGTACTCACTTGATATTGCATTTCATTATTTCCAAATTGCCGTTTTTCTTCCCATTCACTACCCTACTTTGTACACTACCGTTCTCTGATTGCTTCTGCCCTGCTAATTGCTGGTGAGGTGAGTCATGGACCGTATGCTGATATCCCGGTTTCAGTTGCACCAGAGGTAGCGAATTTTGTGACGGTACCTGATGGGGGTGATCATCTTGATGGGGCGAAAGTTGCTGCTGTTGCTGTTGTTGCTCTTGTTGCTGTTGTTGCTCTTGTTGCTCTTGTTGCTGTTGTTGCTGCTGCTGCTGCTGTTGCTGCTGCTGTTGCTGCTGTTGCTGCTGTTGCTGCTGTTGCTGCTGTTGCTGCTGTTGCTGCTGTTGCTGCTGCTGTTGCGGTTGCTGTTGCTGTTGCTGTTGCTGTTGCTGCTGTTGCTGCTGTTGCTGCTGTTGCTGCTGCTGCTGCTGCTGTTGCTGTTGCTGTTGCTGTTGCTGTTGCGGTTGCTGTTGCTGTTGCTGTGGCTGTGGCTGTTGCGGTTGCTGTTGCTGTTGCTGTTGCTGTTGCTGTTGTTGTTGTTGTTGTTGTTGTTGTTGTTGTTGTTGTTGTTGTTGCTGTTGCTGTTGCTGTTGCTGTTGCTGTTGCTGTTGCTGTTGCGGTTGCTGTTGCTGTTGCTGTTGCTGTTGCTGTTGCTGTTGCTGTTGCTGTTGCTGTTGCTGTTGCTGTTGCTGTTGCTCTTGCGGTTGCTCTTGCGGTTGCTGTTGCGGTTGCGGTTGCGGTTGCGGTTGCGTTTGCGATTGCTGTTGCTGTTGCTGTTGCTGTTGCTGTTGCTGTTGCTGTTGCTGTTGCTGTTGCTGTTGCTGTTGCGGTTGCGGTTCCGGTTGCGGTTGCGGTTGCAGTTGCGGTTGCGGTTGCGGTTGCGGTTGCGGTTGCGGTTGCGGTTGCGGTTGCGGTTGCGGTTGCGGATGTAGATGCGGATGCGGATGCGGATGCGGATGCGGTTGCTGCTGCTGTTCCTGTTGCTGTTCCTGTTCCTGTTCCTGTTCCTGTTCCTGTTCCTGTTCCTGTTCCTGTTGCTGTTGCTGTTGCTGTTGCTGTTGCTGTTGCGGTTGCGTTTGCGATTGCTGTTGCTGTTGCTGTTGCTGTTGCTGTTGCTGTTGCTGTTGCTGTTGCTGTTGCTGTTGCTGTTGCTGTTGCTGTTGCGGTTGCGGTTGTGGTTGCGGTTGCGGTTGCGGTTGCGGTTGCGGTTGCGGTTGCGGTTGCGGTTGCGGTTGCGGTTGCGGTTGCTGTTGCTGTTGCTGTTGCTGTTGCTGTTGCTGTTGCTGTTGCTGTTGCTGTTGCTGTTGCTGTTGCTGTTGCTGTTGCTGTTGCTGTTGCTGTTGCTGTTGCTGTTGCTGTTGCTGTTGATGTTGCTGTTGCTGTTGCGGTTGCTGTTGCGGTTGCGGTTGCTGTTGCTGTTGCTGTTGCTGTTGCTGTTGCTGTTGCTGTTGCTGTTGCTGTTGCTGTTGCTGCTGTTGCTGCTGTTGCTGTTGCTGTTGCTGCTGTTGCTGCTGTTGCTGCTGTTGCTGCTGTTGCTGCGACTGCGGCGGTATGACCGACTGATGCAGACCGTTAGTTTTACCTACTTTTGGTGATGTGGCTGGGTTGTTAAAACTATTTATATTATTATTAGACGTTAGCTGATTTGCTGTTGCGGAGGATGTCTTATTCACAGTAGTGTTGTTATAGATAGAATCACGTTTGTTTACGACTGCTGGATTACTACTAGGAATGTGCCGGATTGTTGGATTTTTTAACTTCACCTTACGCCCGATATCTGTTTGATTAGGTTTGATTTCTCTTGTGCTGCAACGAAAAAGAACGAAAGTAAAAGCAAATAAAAATTAGTGTAGACGTCTTATACTGTTTTTTGTATGGCATTCATGGCTTTCAGTGCAACAATAGCTATATACGAGCATGATCAGTAAAGCAATGTTGAGGAATCATAATGGTTCAGTTATAAGGCAGCATCATATATCTTCGATGTTTTGGACAACCCATTTGTAGGTTAATATTCAAAGTTTCTAGAATACAACAACTGATCAGTAACAGAAACCGAAAGCCACGAAACGTAACCCACCCAACTTCGTTTGAAGTAATTCATCCGGTTCCCGCTACCTGCGCCGATTGCACGCCGCTAAACCAGCCCCGTAGCATTGACCCACTTCGCAGAATCGCCGGTATTTTAGTTTTATTTTTGCAATTTTCCCATCGCCGAATCTTGCACTCGGCACCTGAAGGCTGACCACTTCGAGTTAGGTTCCCAATTACAAAATCGCGCATTTGCCAAAATCATTCATTAGCATAGTTTCCCTAACCTCGCATCAGAATGAAACCCAACGGAAGGGCACCTCTGAATGGTACATGATGTGCAAAACTTCTATAAACGGACAAGCTGAAGACTGGACGGTAGCCTTAAAAGTTTAAACAGACAAAGCGCTTTGGAATTGACAGATGAAATGAGACACACAAAATTTAGCTTCACCTTCAAAAGATAGCTTTCCTCATATTTTTGGTACAGTTAAATTTGTTTCAGCCATCACTCTTTTAAGCGTCAGCTTCTGTCATTGGTGCAATAGTCATTTGTGGTTTTGTTTCACTTGTGAGTCACCACTCTGGTGATCACCACTGGATTTTATTTATTTTATTTTCTTGGATAGATTTCGATTAGATAAAACCATTCCGAACGCTTTTTAACGAAAAAAAGCAGTTAAATATGTAAATCCAGTTCTAGATATATTTATAAATTTACCAGCTTTTTGCCCGGCTTTGCTCGGGAAGTGAGGGATTTTTCGAAAAAGCATCTTTTGATCAAGATATTTTTTCGATGAAAATTTAATAAACTTTTTAGACGTCTTTCCTTTCGACATAAGTTCTCTGCAATAACGTAGACTTTCTGCGTTGAAATACCCTTATCTTCTATGAGTAGCATTCTATGAACTCGAAAACTGATGATCATAGCTGGAATTTCTAAGGATGACGTGGATTCGTTCCAGCATCTGGATCTCTCCAGGGAAAAAGCCTCGTACGCCCTAAAAATGGATCGTTACGTCAGGAAAGAAGAAGAAAAGAATTTATTGGCAAAATAAAGCAACATTTTTTTTCGACTTTCTACATTTTCTAGGTTTCCACTTAACATTGATAGCAGAGCGATGGGTAGAAAGGCAGTGTCGCTTTGGTTTGTAGAGATTCGACAACTTCATTCCCAACAACCATAGTAGGCGAGGTGAACTAGAAAATTAAAGGCAAAATGTTTTCGGATCCATAGTAAACACGAGCACTTAGAACAAAATTGCAGAAATTGTGGATATTGAACATTTCCAGCTTTTTTCGCCGCATAAACCACGACGAACACTATGAACCAAAAACGACACAAATCGGTCCGGCCGTGCTTTTGCCCCAGTGATGCGCGGTCGCACACAAATTTTGTTTTATATATATAGAAAAAAGAAAAAGAAGAGCAGGAGAGAAGAAAAGATATTTATCTTATTCTTTCCTGGTTATTGCAGATAAATGCAAAGTAATGACACTACATTTGTGTGTGCATGTCACACACAGCGTTCCAAACAACTGTTATAAGCGCTTTTATGGGTTTGTGACAGTCACAATAATATGTCAGGGACAGAGGGAAAGAGAAGAAAGATGGTCCCGATTACAATATGTTATGCCCATTCCACGAAATTTTTGGTTGGAAAGTAAAAAAAATCGCCAAGATTAGATAAAAATGAAGAGAAAAAACCTTTAAATTTGTTTTCACCCAAAATATAAGTTTTACTGTGTGTAAAATTTATCTTAATTTGTTGCTTCTCAATTATTCCTCTATAACTACTGTACATTGCACATCTACTACTTTGCTCCGATTTTGGTTGTGTAGCCATTCGACAGAAGTGGTTCAGCGCGACAGAAAACCGGAAGTAGCATCCAATAAGAAAAAACGACGTTTACGCTGCGAATTACGTCACTTTTTGCTTAACTGCAACGTAAACCTTATTCTACGCACGTATGACCAGATCCACAAGGAAATCTCCAACGAATAAGAAGATATAAAGTATTTTTGAAATTGCAATTTCGACACCAATAGAATCGGTATTTGGTTAAAGGTTCAGAACATTTAAATAAAGCATGTTGTGCAACAAATAGAAAACACGCAACTTAACCTTTTAATATGAAAATGAAGAAATGAAATCATTCGTAGCAAGGTAAAAAAATCCTTATGCAAACAACACAATCTTGATGAAACAATAATACGTACCACTTATTCTTTTGATTTTCCTCAGCTGCCGCCAACCTATGCCTAGTAGTTTCGTAGACATCATCGTTTGCGTGTATCCGCATTTTGTGTAGAATATGGCCCATATTTTGCAGCTGACCCTGGGCCTGCTGGATGCACTCGATCGATCCGGTGTCGATGTCGGTGATGGAGAAGTTAAATTTCTGCACATTGTTGCCCCCGGAAGGAAACGACAGAAAGCCTTGCCCGTTCTGGAGAAACTGTATCGACGGGTTGTGCGAAGTGCCTAACTTTGCCTGTGGAAAAAGAAGAAAGGAAGAATTCCGTCAGTTATAAACATACTTTGGCATTCAGTCGTGAAGATAGGCTGATCGGGGAAGTAGGAGGATGCAATTATCTATTTTATATTTTCTTCCACATGACAGTGGTAGACGGTGATACTTTGTATGCATGTTTTATGAATTAAAATTTATTTAGTTTAAATTTTTTTTGAATCCTTCTGCATTTTAAACTGAAGGTAAAAATAAATAGAAAACACATTATTAAATTTTTGAATATGTAAAAATTTTACAGCTCAGACTATTTGTTTGGAAGTTATAGCACTGCTATTGACGCAACTTTTGGTAGATTTGTTTAAAATTGATAAAAGGGGGCGAAATAATGTACTGTTGTAGCCAAGACTTAGCTTGCTAAATTATACGGAAACCGTATAAACCGTATAGCAAAATCAACCGTAGCGACATGCTATGCCAAGATTAAACGAGGCGAAATGCATTGGACGCCCAAAGAAAATGTTACCGTCGCAAACGGTAAGATAAAGACAAAGTTCACAAAATAATTTTAAATAATCGCAACGTGAAGTTGATCGAGCTAGCTAAAGCCATAGCAAGATGTTAAAGGAAATTGTTGGACACGTATCGTGGATCGAGTTTGTGGGTATGCTAAAGATCTGTTTAATCTTCTTTCTTGGCGTAACGATAGTACGTGGATCGTCAATCCTTCGTACCGGGGGAGGTCCGGTCTGAATTCGAACCCACACCATCGTGGGTCATGTTCGAGCCGGCGTACACGCTTGGCTATCCCGGACCTTTGAAAGATATGTTTAATGTGTTTAGCTTTATTGAGCATAATTTATCGAACTCTATTACCGCATTTCCTTGCTAAACGGCAACTGGCCTTCATCTGACGGTGCGATAACTTAACCTACACATCCGGCTTTGGTCTAGTTTTGCGACGGCACACGGTGCAAAAGGTAACGAGCGATTTCTATGACTGGCGTTTAGAAAGCAAATGAAAGTGATTTTTACCCCTATTTCATTTCGTCATATTTGAGAGCTACTCCATCTCCAGAAAAAGTATTTAGCAACGGCATCACGTCACACCCGGGTGTAAATACACATACTTAGCAATACCCGAGGCCGTGCACTAGAAAATCTGTTCAGTTCTCAATCACAAAAAGTGGTAGTAGCTTGCAATGTTGATAGCCCTGTGATTTCTATATGGAATTTGAAAACCATGTCTTACGATCAAAATTTATTTAGGTTTAAGATATCATGAAGCACAAATGAGGCTCAAATCTCTATAGAGTGTTAAGAAGTTTCGTCGCAAAAGTGCTGTTCTTATCGCTTTGCAATTAATCAGATACAAAATAAACGTATATCTTTTTGCATACAGCAAATTTATTATTTTTCGTGATGGACGATGATGACCGAAACTTAACGTCAAAAAGTAAGCAGTTTATCCCAGCAATTACTATCCATCGCAAACTTGTTTACAGATCTGATGTCACAAAATGGCGATTAATGTGAATGCCAAACAATTTTGAACGAGCTGCCACAGAAATGCAACACACTACGTGCAATTCAAAAGCATCGCTAAGCTGAAGGTGGTAAGCGCTCCAAAGCTACACAACGAAGCACGCATGGTGGGACTGCTAGTCCGTCCGCTTTGCATCTCTGTATTATATCAGAACCGTAGAACGGCTGATGTTGATTATAGTACTAATTTCTCGGACACTTTTGCCATTAGTCATGTTAGATATGACGATTTATCTAACATCAACTGTTGTCTGCTTAGGCATTTTGAATGATAAGGACTTCAACCGCAATTGAAGTCCATCTGCTTGCTAATGCTTCAATTTACTTGTTTAGGCACGATACGTGACTGTTTTTTCTCATATTGTAAAAAAAAATCATAGTAAATTGAGGTGTCCGACTTTCAATGCCTGCTACGAAATGAAGCCTTTTTTCACTTTTTTCACATTATTTCAACAAATTCAAATTCAAAGTTTCGTGTCGTAAGCAGCTTCTGGGAAGAAGATAACTTAACTTACAGCGTTTTACAGGTCAACTTCGAAATCCAGCACCATTCTTCGTATGTCAAACAATACTTTTCGTCAATGATACAAAGGAAGTTGAAATGCCAACAGCATATTTCAACTGAGCGGCATATTTCAACTTTGACGTCATAATTCAACAACATCAGAATGAATGTAGTCAAATGGGCAACCTTTTTCAACACGATGTCATTTCGCGCAGTGCTGGTAACTTTTTTCACAGGGGTAAAATATTTTACACAACAGGAGATATTTTTACGTATTGTCTCCTTTTAGATTCGTTATTTCACTCTCAATCAGACCAGATTACAATGTACAAAAAACCGAACATGCAAAATGGGCGCCTTGTTTTGGAATTTTGAAAGGTTTACACCCCGGGATGGTACACAGAAACTGTAGTATATTTTTACCCCTGTGAAAAAAGTAACCAGCACTGCGCGAAATGACATCGTGTTGAAAAAGGTTGCCCATTTGACTACATTCATTCTGTTGTTGATGAATTATGACGTCAAAGTTGAAATATGCCGCTCAGTTGAAAAATGATGTTCGCATTTCAACTTCCTTTGTATCATTGACGAAAATCATTGTTTGACATACGAAGAATGGTGCTGGATTTCGAAGTTGACCTGTAAAACGCTGTAAAGTTAAAACATTGTTCGAAATTCAAGTGTCCGATTTTGAATGCCTGGTACTGTATTTTTAATATCGATAGTAAAGATGGATGATGACACTTGCGCATGTTATTGTACGACAGTTATAACCTAATTACATACACAATTTTACTGTCACTTGATTTTGAAAAGTAGTGTCAAATCGCGTTTGACAGAAATGTTGTGGTCAGAAAATCGAAACCGGACACGACTGGTACCGAATTGCCTTCGGTAGGAATTTGTCTGTCAAGTGACGGTTTTCGAACTACGAACGGACCATTTGTTGTTTCCATAAGGAGGTGTTGTTACAATGTTCGCAATATTGATTTCGACGATAATTTGCTAATGGCAGTGGCGATTTTGTTTGCAACTAAGCCACAAAGAACGGAATTTGCGGAACTTGTGTTATTACACGAGCCGATGATAATTTCCTGTCAAACGTTCCTAACAGAGCCCAGTATGACATAAAATCCAAAAATCGAATGACAGTTTCATCCAAGTTGCGAACGGCGAGTTTAAATTGAGATAGGAATAGTTTTATGTTAAGAAACTCATAATTTTGCTAGTGACCAACCGCAAAAAAACTTGAGGCATTTAGCCATTCAGCGTTTTTTGCTATTTTTCCAGTAAATTTTCTATGCTTTTTCTTCGAAGCGCAAATAAATAATTTAATTTTAAAAAACAAAAAAATTAGCCCACCAAATGCACCGATCCGGCGGCATTGTGTAGCGCCATGAGAGACGTGGCCAAACAACCGTATAGAGAAAAAGAAAACGACAATTTCGCGGAGGTGAAACGAAGTTAATCAAAGCAGACTGTCATTGAATGCTGGTTTGAAGGTTAGTGCGCGTGCGCTGTACGACACACTATGTAGCACCGCTTTGTAGTTTTATTATTATTTTATTTTAGTTTATGTTTTTCGTTACACCTATAGACATGTTTTTGTGCACAACGGCACGTCGGAAACAAGAGTCTGCCAACGGGTATAGTAACATCAAGGCGACAGTCGCCGCAACTCCCATCATCGTTTACCGTCGTCGTTTTGCTTCACTTCCATCTGGTGCATTTTGCTGACTTACTCTCGCTATTCTGCACGTCGGAAACATCCACGTTTCGTTCGCATAAACTAGCGTCATGTTCGTTTGTTGCGCAAACATTCTTTAACACATAAATAATCAGCATGGCACGTCCATGCATGCCTGAATAAGAACGCAGTCAACGCATTCGTTGGTGACGTGTCTGTAAAAAGGAGATTTCTTGAAAACTAATGTTACATTTGGCATGAATGAGTATCAACCATCGAATGGAATGGTCAAGATTCCATCTCCCTACACTTCCTCCAGGGTGTGCACCCATCGGAGGGGCAATAAATAATGAAAAGGCTCGCCATTAAAACAAAGCGTGCGTTCATCGTTCAACTGGTTCATCGTCGCTCAACGGCTAAATCGAAGTAAAGGTGCGAGAAAGATAAGAGAAGCAAGAGCACAACACTTCGGTGGCCTGCTGCTGGATCGACCAAGTTCTATATCTATATAACAAGCACAGCTTCAACAACCAGCGGAAGCAGCGAATTCACAATATCCGTGCGACCCGGCCCTGTTGTGACCTTTTTTCTCCCCCACGGACGTCTTTGATTAACCATATCTGTAATGGTGGTCAGTTTTGAACCCTATGCCGCAAACCAAACCGCTGCGCGAATGTAATTAATATTTTAATACTTTTGCAACGATGACTCTTGATATACAAATTGATTACATAAATTTATTTTGACGAAAGAAGAACCAATTGTTGGTTGAGTAGGTTTACTTAAATGTTTTATCTTGTGCTGTCCTTCTGGTTTTTCAAAGTTGTATTGTGGTGTTTAAACGAATGAATTCATTTGTTTCGGATCGCAAAACACAAAAAAAAAACTAACATTTAAAACTTGAAAGGTCCCAGCTGCTTGGCTAGAGTATATTTTCGCCCACAGCAGAACTAAAGAGAGGAATACGCCACACGTCATAATGTAAGAAAGGCAATAATGTAGACTACTTTTACATTTCCTGCGAGCTAGACGAGGAAAAACCGCATCTCTTTTAATCGCTACCTTTATCTCGACACGTTGCAACATACAAGGTAGTAGTTGTATTTTATAATAACAGTTATCGTAACTATATCGAACAAATTTGAAGAAAGTCATGTTTGTAATGATGATGAAACAAGTGCGCCTTGTTAATTTGTTCATGCATGGTTACTTATGTTTCAAATATTTGTAACTTTTGGTGCAAAAAACATCAAAAAGAAAAAATGAGGAAAAAAACGGTCTTGAAAGCAATCGAAATATTGTTTCCAAACTGCTTTCCCATGTCCCAAACAAAGAGAAAACATCTGTCCATGTCGTTTCAATTTCACTTTTCTTTCCTTGGTTGTACCTTCTGATGCATTCTTTTCAGTTCATTGTGATGCAGTGTCGTCGTCCTTTTTTGTACTGGAGAAATCACGAGAATCTTTCAGTTTCGCCTCATTCTAGCAGCCGCCAAAGAACTAACACCTGGCGGCCGACGTAACGGCCTTTGTGGCTGCTGTGCATTTTCTTCCCTACCCGTTTCCGGCAAGGGCAGGAATTTTGATCTTACAAAGAGAGCCCATTCATTAGAGTGTTTCCCGGTAGGACGTCTTCGCTTTTCTTCATTCTTACTCGCTTCTCACCTTAAGTTCCGGTAGTTCATATAACAAGTCGTCAGTGTATATCGTACATTTATGAACAATAGAAAGAATAGAAATATATTGAAATAAACATTCAAGATTATGCACCAATAACAATCGATTGCAAATTCAGATCTAAGTACAAAGCATGTTAAGGTAATGTTTTAAGAATTGCCTCTAAAGGTGGCACTGTTTTGATTAAAAAAAAAAATCGTTCACAATTATTTATAAGATAGCTTCAAAACACACAAATTACATTACATAAATAAATACTACTTTTACTTTTTAGCATACATCCACTTTGTTTATGCTCTGGTTATTGGCTTGAGACAAAAGATGATGAGTTAGAGACAAACCCAGATGCGTTCGATACAAATTCAGATGCCTTCGAGACAAATTCAGATGCGTTAGAGACAGAAATCAATCATCAGACTGATCATTTGATCAGAATCATTTGACTGATCAGATCAAATCAGACAGTTATTTCAAAACTAGAAGCCTTAAAGACAAACGTTGATGAGCTATTTCAAAAGTAGGTGGGTTAGAGCTAAACATAGATGACACGGCCTGTATTTTGATGAAGAGTGTTCCAAGCAGTTCATTTATCATACTATCAAATCGCTGGAACAGTTTGCAATTTTGGAAAATCGTTGCCCATTTTTCCTGAACTCTACAGATAAGAAGAAGTCTGCCGTTATCTCTTCACGGTGGTTCGTCCCACTTTCGGTTCTGCAGTTAAAGCAAACGTTAAAGTAATCGTTCAACTTATTCATGACTCGAGGCACGCAGGAACATACAGAAACCGGGATGAAATTTTTCCCGGAATGAGAAATGTATTTGGAAGCAGAGAGGAAGAAACTAAGAGCGAAGAGCACTAGCATTTCAAAAAATCTAACACACAAGCCACGAAGTTTCAACCATCCTTGAGGGTTTGCGTGAAAGCACTCCGAATGTTCGATAGAAATGGTGCACAAAGGGAGGTGTGCATTTTGACCTACTTCCGGTAGGTAGGTACGAATAACCGCACAACATGTGGCAATAGAATAGTATTAGCAGCACAAGTCCTTTTTTTCAATGAATAATGTGTTCCGCTTGTTACATCTAGCTTTAATCAGTTTTTTCAATGATTTTCATCTGTAAACTAAGTTTGACTCGATGTTACAAAATCTTGCAACTTGCTAGTGTTTATAGTTAATTCATTAATGAAAAAGCATTTTCATGCTATACTTTCTATTTCTATAATTTTTTTTTTAATTTTCATAAAACCTAAAACTCATTCACAACCCGGAAAATGTGAACTAGGGTAGATGCGCCAGTTTTGGTCACATTAGGAAAGGGTCAGCACAAAAAAATTCGTTACACTCATTGTATTGATCATATAACGATAACCTTGGTATGGTAATGTAGAGTAACTATCTAAGCATGATTTCCAATTCACATTTGTGAGTTTATTTGATGTTTTCGCTAAAAAATCATCAATTCCCGAACACACTTTTTGTCGCTATTTTGGCCCTATCTGTTTGTATTTTGGCCCTATTTGTGCACCAGTTTTGGCCACTAAAAAAAAAGCTCCTTTTATGTACTAGACAATTTTATTATTCTTTTTAATAATTAAGATAATTCTTTATGCATTTATTTTCGTAAAATCAATGAGGTTTAATGCTTAATTTGCTATTTTAATGTTCCATATTTTTGCATGAGTGTCATGGCTTCCATGACATCTAAGCTGTCAGTAAGTCTCACAGCGGTCATACTTACAGCATTATCAGATTTAAGATGGATTTTTTCGGATTTTGGTCACTTTGTAACTACCTGGTATAACATTTTTGAATGACGAAAGTTAATATAGTTTCAAAATGCATATAAAACGTATGCACAGCAGCAATTTCTTCACAATGTCACAGAAATTTGCTGTCAGTTCCAAATCAGATTTCCTTGCATCTATTTTGGCCACTCTTTGAATCGAAAATAAAACTATTTTTCAAGCACAAAAAATTCAAATAACGTTTTGATAATTCTTAAAAACACTCAAACTTTAAGAAAAACATTACTTCCGAGTTTTGTACACAGTGGTTGCTTATATTTCGATATAGGGCCAACTATCAGCTTACAGCATGATGGGTCGAAAAAGTGACAACCTCATGTATTTTAACAAATTTCTTGAAAAATATTGATACAATCGCTCTCAAACTGGACATTCAACTAGAATAAATCAATGTTAACAGTATAAAAAAGGTAAGGGCCATTTTTACTTGAAATCAGTGTGATAATTGCTGTTCTTTCGACTAGGGCCAAAATTACATGCACTGGCCAAAACCCCCGCACTTACCCTATGTCTGTTGTGACAGGGACCACCATCACGGAGTAGCGCCCCGCAGCGAGAAATGACTGAATTTTGACTGACTTCGAGCAGCACTATTCAGTCAAAACGTGAGCGATTTTGAACGACCCTCCCCGCAATCGCGTGCTTCCCCTTTTCAGTCCGCTCATTTCTTCTTTCCCTCTCGTTTCCTCAACCTGCCATGCTGCTCCGCCCTTCCCTCTACATCCAAAATGTCATCATTTCATCATCTAAAAAACGATGCAATGTATCGCTTGAAAATTTGTTTAGCTTTTTTTTGTTTTATTCCACTTATACATACACATTCTGCAATGAAAGGAGAAGAAAGATGATAAAATGTCATTAGTAGCTGTGACTGGAAGATTTATACATTTACTAGACTTACCCTGAACACTGGAACATGCCGACCATTTTGTAACCAGATTTCCTTGCTAAAGTGAAATAATTTTGTGGACTACTTACCTATTTGAAGAATTTCACCTACCAACGTCAGTTTGAGGGCCATTACTTACCACTACAACACAAAATAACACACTTTCTGCACATTTTTCGACAACCCATTTTTCACACTGGAACACCATAACAATCGCGACTGGCAATTGACAGCTTGGACCAAGGCTAATGAGAACAAGGTGGAGTCAGCACGTTTGATATCGAGTGGCACATCGATGTAAATGGTTAATTTGATTTATTCATTGGGTAGTGTATTCATGCAAATAGTTTAATAAAAAACATATGATAATTTTTATTGGTTCGGCGTTAACTTGGAATGCATGGTTTTGTTCGTTATGAAGCAAAATTTCCTGTTGAGTATAATCTATCATGGCTTCCGTCTAGATTCGTTAGTGCACATTCATGTTTCAAACCTTGATATTTTGGAGTTGCCTTCAGAGCGAGTGCTATTGGAAAGAGACGCACTGTATGTGTAGTTCATACAGCGCAGCTCGAGCGGCTGTTCCCATTACTCGGCGAAATCGGTTAAGTCAAAGAGGAGGGTAAACCGCACGAAGTGGAAGTGGAAGTGGTTTGAGGTTCAAGTGTTTATGGCCCCGCGGGGATTGAGAAGGAAGGGAGAAATCTGAGGAAATTGGGTTACCGTGAGCGATTTTTTCCAGATGCCGCGATAGCAACGATTTTTGTGCGATCGAGTGCGCGTGACGATGTGCGTGTGGGTGTGTTTTCGCACACCGAATCTCGTACGCAGAGTGATTTTGACATATCGATGTAAACAAAGCAACACGGTAAGTTCGCTTAAGTTTTTTGCCGATAATTACATGTTATTTTTATATTTCAGCTGATTCAAAGTAACATTTCATAATATAAAACAACAATCAACCATTCAATGTCCGTTGCGAACCAGTGCGACATGTTTTTTACCACCGGATGATAAGTTCCGGACGAACTAATCGAAGCATCCATATCGAGGCGATGGATCCTTGGCAGGGAAATGTAAGCAATTATGTAAGTTATGCAGTGAAGTGGTTTAATTTAAAAAAGTGCCTTTATAATTTTTAATGGCTGCAATTTGTGGGTCTTAAGAACAGCGGTAAGCACTAGTGTGGCTTTGTTCCAGTGCTAGTGTTGTAATAGTGTTGTGTTAGCGGGGCCAATTCAAAAGTTTGAGTACGGCCCGCGATGTTGGATAACAAATTGAAGAATTGTGTAGAAGAATTGCAATGATTCCATAACTGTAGTGCTGTGTTTCTAAAGATGTACTGTTCTGTTCTATACAGCTTATCAGCCGGACTATACTGTGTGACCGATTGTCGAAATATCACACCAAAATGATGAATCAGCGGCTCCAGGTGGATGGTGAAACAGCTCCTCCAGATGCAATGCAATGATGCCATGCGTACAGACAAAATTCATTCCTTTATCAGGTGAGTAATCGCAATTTTTATTGAATTTATTGACTTGTTCGACGTCCGTTTTTATGAAGAATCGAAGGTAATTTTAAAATGTACCGGTAGTGATTTGTTTAAGTTTGTTATCAATTACTTTCGGTTCAATTATGTGTGGTCATGTCTTGTCATGGAGATGATGTTTTTTTTCTTCTTTTTTTAGGTAGCGCTAACATGCCGCTCCACCCGCATAAAAGTTATCATCATTAATCAACACTAAAACATTCGACCTACGATCTTGACGAGTTCGCGTTTTTAACCAAGCCGTGCATCCGTGTTGTGGCGATTGATCTATGGTAGGGAAACGATTACAATGCGGTAAGCTGTGAATTAAAATAGTTTCATCCAAAATAGTTTATCGTTGATAATATTGTGTTCAGTTTTTGCAGTTTCATTTAAAGTGCTTGAAAAGTTTCATGTTGATACACCAGCGACCACGGCCGGATTTCTATGCCTTAAAGCATATTAGTTGAGTTGCATATTTGTTGCATTGAGAGATCAAAGAGTACTGGCTGCGCCGGAGTGGTCTCTGGGACGAATTCGAAAGGGATGAAGTAGATCGGCAAGTGCCGTACAGCAACGCCGAACCGATGGTGGATCCTATCACGAAGCCACAGGCATACTACGCTCATAACAAAGCGAAATCTCCTCTCACGGAAGAGCTTCCGGATGGCAGCATGTCACCACCGACTCGAGAAGATCAGCTCATTGCGCTCGACGAAGGGATGGAAAGCATTCAAAAAGCCCTTCGGTAGATGCGTGCCGAGTGCCAGAAGCACCGTGCGCAGCGGGATACTGTCCGGGCGGGTGCGAAAGAGCTCGACCAGGTCGTGACAAAGCTGAAGGACGAAAAGAAAGTCAAGGAAAGGACGCACATACTTCTCGAGAACCATGTCCAATGGTTGGACCATGGTGCACCTACTCGTCGAAGTGTGCTGATAACGATCATCATAACGGATAGACGGGCAAATCAGATGGTAAGCTATTACTTATATTTACTATCATAGTAGTAAGGATCATACCCCTAAGCTTGACTTAATAACTCTTAAAGCATCAATTTGTCAACACCTTGCTTTCATTTAATGCCTCAACAGTTTTCATTGTAAAAATTATAAAGTCCGTGGAATTTATGTTGAATAATATTAAAATAGTGTTATCGTATGAACAGATGAAATGAACAAATCGTGAATATCCGATAAAACATGTAATTTCGTGTATCAACTGTGTTTAGTTGATATCGTAAATAATCAATAACAACTCTGCTATCGTTTATCTCCAATATCAACTCAATGACGATTTTTACAGATAAATATATATTTTTCCATTTTTTTTTCTTTTTTCATTACAGATTTACCACTGGATGCCGGAGTTTTGTATAATTCAACTGTAAGCAACCAAAAAATCGGTAAATAAATAAAATAAAAACAAGTAATTTTTGTTCAGCGAGTTTATTTCAAGCCTGGCGTCGGAGTGAAAGAAAAAATTTAAATGCCCGTGTGGGAATGTAACTCAAGGCCCTGGGGCTCTCGCGCGCTCAGCACTGAAATAGCCCGCGATCCCGCTGCTAGGCTAAACGAAAACTCTAGTTTGTTTCTTAACCCTTTCTTAAGAGATCCATTTCAAGAATTTCCGAAATTTTATATTTAACATGTTGATACATGTTGCTACGTATAAGCACGTTGTTAACATATGAAAATAGTTAATATCATAATTTTTAATTATAATAGGTTATGTTAAAATAGTTTTTTAATTGTCGAATGATTTCCTTCAAAAACTATAATAGAAAAGCTGCATAAGTGAACAGCAAAATATATTGGAAACACTGACACTGTGTCTGATTATTCACTTTGCTCTCAGTAAAGAGCCTCTGATAATGATTTGACCGTACCGTTTTACGTACGCTTGTGGTGAATTTCTTTTGGGAATACCAGTAAAAGAAGCTCACACAAACCAATTCCCGCAATGACGTACAAGAGGGAAAAAGGACCGACGGCCTGCCGTCGCGAACCACCAGCTTGGTTGCCTGGCTGGACGGAACATGGATTTGCGAGGATGAAGCGCATTTATGACGCAGGTCGAGGCATAAACCTTCCGTGAGACGACTTGTTGCTCTCCTGATCCAGGGACCGACTGCTTCTTTCTCACTCATCGCGCCAAACGGGACCGTTTACCCGTTCTCTTTCTCCCTCCCGCGCACTGGCGATAGTCGACAAAACGCAGTAGCAAAGGGTAGGTAATGAAAGCGACTTGTTGGAGTCTACCGCTCCGACCATATCCCGCTCCCGGACACATCACGCTCGTGAAGTCACACGTGAACTGAGACATGTGTGTTCGTGCGCGCGTGAATGCACCCGGCATGCTAAACCACATGAAACGCGGTCTGGAATGGGATGGGATGGATGGGAGTCCAATTGCACTTTATGGGTTTTTTTTTTAAAGAATAGCCCGATCAACACACGGTATCGCAAAGAATAACACACTTGAACCGGTAGGTTTATGGCCCTGTTGATGTGTGCTCAAATAACATCTGGACTCCGTTTAGCGTGCATCTGTGAGCATGAAGCTGTGCATGAATTTATTGTTTATTGAAAAAAGTGTCAATTCATATTACATTTATGTGTGATTATCTTATACCCTGAGGGAATGACTAAGATCTTATAGCCTGAGGGTATGAATAAGATTACTTTTAGATTATTTCATTTTTTTATACGCAAAACACGAAAATGAACACATGACGTTTTCCACGATTGACTTTGGACGGCGAGATGATTTCCACAACGATTTTAGGGTTTCATACAAACATTTTCTTACGTCACACGTTCCACTGTAGAGAAGAAGTGAACGTACAATGTAATCATGCTCTTCCCTTTGTCTCTCTCTCTTTTCAGTTAACGAAACAACCCAACAACAACAACAAAACTCCCCGCAACATTGGTACCTAGCAGGGGAGCATAATCCATTGCCGGGAGTGCTCTTCCACCTTCAAATTCAAACTACCCGCCACCAAGGACCGCCAGCAGTTTGATCAGTTGTTATAGCACATTGCCGGCGATTCTCCCACACACCGTGAATCCTATCCGGCATCGCTCTCTCCGCGCAGCCTCACAAATTGCTCCCTTTTTCTCTTTGATTCATCCCCCCGGAACGCGTTCGATCGAAACTGATAATACGTGAGCCTTTACGTCTCGACGAATGCTTCACCGTCGGTTTTTTGTGTTATGCGTTATGCTGCTGCTGATGATGCCGCTTGCTACTGTAGATGTGGTTTATGTGTTACGCAAACGTAGCCGCTATTGTTGCGCGTTGCAGACAACACGGACCGGCGCACTAACTGTGCGCAGCACCCAAAACCTTCACAGCCAGCTAACGTTGGTCATGAGGTCCGCCGTGGGTCGTTATTACGGCTCTGCGAAGACCCCATTTTCCCTGTCCGTCTCGTCTATTCGGCCATTCCAGAAAGAGCTCAGACCCAGAAAGAGAAAGAAAGAGGAAGAGGAAACCTCTGCAGGGAAAAGAGAAGGAGAGAATAGGAGGGCAAAGCAAGTGTTTCATAGCCTTTTTTTGCGACATTTCCAATCTAATGCAGGAGAATGCGCTTATGGTAACCCTTTTTTTTTGCTCAATTTTCAATCCGATGCATCCTAGATATCCTCCTCATTGTTTTGTTTTACAAGTACTGAGGTAAAAATAATGCATCTTACGTGACAATCCCTATAACATAGAGATAACTTTAAAATTAAAGTGTATCCCAATTGCTAAACGGCATCGACCAACTTGTCATCGCACTGATATATTGAAAATACGTATTGAAGCTTTGAAAATACGTATCGGACATTACTCCTCTAATTTACAATCACGTCGACTACAAAGATCTCCAAACTTCAGGAGAACTGTCAGGTGTAGTGCAATTTGGTTTGGGTTATATGCGATTTCTTTTAATTTTAACTGACCGTCACAATTCAATAACCGAGTGAATGTGGATGAGGAACAAATAGCAGAAAAACCGAACATGGCCATCCGTTTGTTGGCAACCAATTCTAATTGTAGCTTTTTTAATTTACTGACTTGCTTATTTATTAATCACTAGCTTTTTACACGGCTTTGCTCGGGATATGAGGGATTTTTCAATAAAAGCGAATTTCGACTAAGTGATGTTTTCGATGAAAATTTATTCAACTTTTTACACGTCTTTCCCTGCAATTAGGTTGACTGTTAGGTAGCAAAAAAAAAAAGACTGTTGATCTGCGAATCCCCGTTATTCATTTGCTACTGACTGGCGTTCTCACTTTTGCTATCCTCCTCAACGTTGACCTTCTGGGAGTTTGAGCTACCATAAGCCCTTGCGTTAAAATACCCTTTTTCTCTACGAACAGCGTTCTGTGAACTCGGGAACTCTAGATTAGCACAGTAGGGATTTCTAAGGACGGCGTGGCGTTTCAAATCCAGACCGGTCCGAAGGATTGGGGATCCACGTACGTTAAAGGGGAGAAAGTCTCGTAAAGCCTAAAAATGGTTAGGCATGACAAAATTGGTCAGGAAAAAAGAGAATTTCGAAGCAAAATAAAAGCAATGGGTGGAATCGCGAACGAATTGTTAAAATTTAACGACAGCATCTAGTCGTCAAAAGTTCATTTTGGATGAACAAAATTCACCCGTTAGTTGCATCCGTTAAATAGACGACTCGTCAAAGCAGTCGTCAGCACCCCTAGGTTTCTAAGGGTAAAAATTTCGAGTAGTAGGCTTAACGACTGTAGTTGGCATCGCATACGCTCAACTCCAACTTTTTACGACAGTTTCTTTAACGACGCCTTTTACTAGCCGTTAAAGAAACAAAGTATTTTTTTTACAAAGAAACAAAGTGTTTTTTCGATTCAGTAAGATGTTCGAACAAGTTCAAAATCAGTTCTGTGTTGTTCTATGTGCTATCAGATTGTTTTTTTGAAAAAAGCTGATTTTTATAAACCTCCCTTTTGGCCATAAAAAGTTAAAATACATCTTTTCAAACTTCTGCAAGTTTTGTGGTCTACGCAAATTTCTATCGGGCTTAAACTTTCCCGACCATATTTTATAACAATAGAACCGAAGGAAGTTCTTATGGAGAAATGATTCAATGGAGGCATATTGGATGCAATGGACATATTTTTAAAGGCTCTATTGGACAAAATTAGAGAACTGGGGCAGACGTTTTTTCCTCAGCCATAATTTTTGGTTATGTTTATTTTTCAAATATAACTCTTCTTCGAGTTCGATTGTGTCCTGCTACGTTAATTGGAACTCGCGTTTACAGGTTTACAAACTCTATGGCGTAGCCCATTCCTGATTTTCTTTCTTCTAAATCATATCGGCTCTATCTTAGTCGGCATTGAATTTCAATTCAATGCCGACTAAGATAATTCATGCCCTCAAAAACAAAGAGCCAAACTGCTCGATCTTGACGATCGTCTTCCATTTTACGATAGTCAGCAGCAAACCGATCGTCCAATTTTAACGACTTCGTTCGCGGTTCCACCCAATATTTGTTTGGCTTTTTCCTGGGTTTCCACTTTAAACTGGTGGAAGAGTGATAGGCAGAAAGGCAGTTTCACTTTTTTCGCCACATAAATCTGCCTTGGGTCAAGCCGAACAGAATGAACCAAAAACGACACAAATCGGTCCAGCCGTTCTCCAGTTATGCGCGGTCGCACACATTCCAAGCTTTGTTTTATATATATAGAAAAGAAATATAAATAGATAGAATAGAATAGATAGAAGAATGCTAGAAGATGCGGTTTCCTATTCATTTCTTAACACATCTGATAAACATAAATCTGATCACATCTGATAAACAGGATGTTACTAAAGTGTGCAGATTTTCGTTTTTTTTCTGAGAAAATACTTGTAATATGGACATTTATTCGGAGTCAAAGAGCAGCGTAAATTTTCCAGCGACGCTCGACCAGACGACTCGACGAAAACTTGCACGGATGGGACTCGTCGAGAGGTGACAGAGGGGTGGACCAAGGCACGCAAATCGAAAGCAAATAAAAACGCTTCCAATCTCTATGCATAGCAATGCTCCTGCTGCCCCTGTATGCTACCAAAAACCCGTCAAACTAGACCCAGTGGTGTGTGCTGGTCACTTTCGAGTTTGTAGCGCCCCTCTAGGTACCCAGCTGATAACTCACACCATCGTCGAGGCTCGTGCGCTACTACAACTACCATCGACACCTCCATCGACTATCTCCGGTGGCGGGTGGCGATGGACATCCCAGGCGTCGACAAGGAACAAGACCAGTCGGGACGGGACAGGCAAACACACACGCCGCAACCGACGGACGACGGATTTGAAAAATACCTCCATTCGGTTGCCACGCCTGCACCGTTCCTCCACCTGTTCCTCGTTCTCCGTGCTCCGTCCTTCGTTGGCCTAACAATCAACCGCGTCCTTCACACGCATACCAACTAACCGGCCGATTATACTTGCCAACCTGCTCGTGGTGTTTGCAAGCCGATATGTGGAAGCCGAGCTAAGCTGTAGGGTCCCGCGTCCGTTCGTCAACCAGAGCTTCGGACCCGGGGTCTCTTGAGCTTGCGCCATGAAACACGATACCAACCGGAGCGTAGGAAGGAAGAACCTTTATGTAACTTTCATTGCAGATGTCTCAAAGCGAACCTCCCGTTCTCTCTCAGCGCACGCAAAGAAGTTTCTTCCTTTTTTTTCGTCGATAGTACCGATATCTACCCTTTGACGTACGTGGATCGTCAGTCCTTCGTACCGGGGGAGGTCCGGACTGGATTCAAACCCACGCTGTCGGGGTCGTGCTCGAGCTATCGGCTATCCCGGACCCCGATCTATCTATCGATCATACGTTGAATTAAATTATCGTACATATGTTATAACATTTAAATTCCTTTTATAACTGTTTTGACAGTCTGCTGACCCTTACGGTTGAAAGATTTCACAGCCTTAAACAGCTTCAATTCACTCACTGAGTAATATCAGAAAAGATAAATTCAAAGACAGAAATGATTAATATGTTTCACGAACAGACGGGGGAAATCAGTTGGTATACCTGATATAGGGTGGAATCGCGAACGAAGTCGTTAAAATTTGACGATCGTCAAACTCAAACGGGGTTAAAATTTCAAGTGCTCGAGTTGGCATCGCGAACGGTTTGCTGCTGACTATCGTCAAATGGAAGACGATCGTCAAGATCGAGCAGTTTGGCTCTTTGTTTTTGGGGGCATGAATTATCTTAGTCGGCATTGAATTGAAATCATTCAATGCCGACTAAGATAGAGCCGATATGATTTAGAAGAAAGAAAATCAGGAATGGGCTACGCCATAGAGTTTGTAAACCTGTGAACGCGAGTTCCAATTAACGTAGCAGGACACAATCGAACTCGAAGAAGAGTTATATTTGAAAAATAAACATATAACCAAAAATTATGGCTGAGGAAAAAACGTATGCCCCAGTTCTCTAATTTTGTCCAATAGAGCCTTTAAAAATATGTCCATTGCATCCAATATGCCTCCATTGTATCATTTCTCCATAAGAACTTCCTTCGGTTCTATTGTTATAAAATATGGTCGGGAAAGTTTAAGTCCGATAGAAATTTGCGTAGACCACACAACTTGTAGAAGTTTAAAAAGATGTATTTTTTCTCTTTATTGGCCAAAAATGGATGTTTATAAAAATGCACCTTTTTTCAAAAAAACAATCTGATAGCACATAGAACAACACAGAACTGATTTTGAACTTGTTCGAACATCTTACTGAATCGAAAAAACACTTTGTTTCTTTGTAAACAAATACTTTGTTTCTTTAACGGCTAGTCAAACGCGTCGTTAAACAAACTATCGTCAAAAGTTGGATTTGAGCGTATGCGATGCCAACAACAGTCGTTAAGCCTACTGCTCGAAATTTTTACCCGTAGAAACCTAGGGGTGCTGACGACTGCTTTGACGAGTCGTCTATTTAACGGATGCAACTAACGGGTGAATTTTGTTCATCCAAAATGAACTTTTGACGACTAGATGCTGTCGTTAAATTTTAACAATTCGTTCGCGATTCCACCCATAGATTGATTGCAGGAACATCAGTGCCAATTGGATTGGTAGCATTTCAAAATCGTTATTATATGAATATAAACCCTAGCTACAACAAATTATGAAGCTAACAGATAGATTTCCTCGATCGTCATCCTAAAAATTATAAACCCACGACGGATTACAGTCAAAGAAAAAGGGTTATCCCGAAGAAACATGGAAACAGAGGGAACAGAAGATCGTTTCCTAAGATAGACCGATCCGGCTCATTGCACATGGCTAAATGAAGACAATGCATTCTTCCTCCACGGTTCCGTGTTGCCAACGTAAAAACGAAGTAGTCTAGATCGGCAAACGTAGGTAATCTCATTCTGTTTCTTGCACACTCCAGAAATGTTAAAATACAGGCCAACATACTAAACGGCGTGGAGTTGTGGCTTCATTTTTAACAGCAGAAGTTAGCCCAGAGTTCTGTATCTCTTCCAAAAATAGCAACTTAGGGTTTACATAGTGGGTTTGTACAACATACCTCTCATACTCTCGTTGAATCCCGTTGTCATTGCCACGTTAAATCGCCAAGGACTCCATTTAGAACTGGAGAGTTAGGTGTCTGGGAAAAAGCAGCTTACAGCAGATCACCTTGTTTTAAAGATAACACGATTCTTCTCCCAGAATTGTACGCGTCAAGAAAACTGGAAACTACTCTTCTTACAGTCATAACTGCCACAGGCATTACGAAACATCACCGAACGAAAAAAGGAAAGAAAAAGAAAATCAATCCACACGCCCTGTCCCTCCCGTTTATGATTATTACTGACTGATCCGTTCTGTCTGGGGTAGCATACATTAACCGGCACAAGATGAAATACTCAGTGCTCAGTAGCGAACTGCTCTTCCCCGACGATTCATATCATGCTCAATTTATAGTTTATTCCGAACATCCGCGCACAACACGGGCAGATTTATCCCTTGGGCCGTAGCATAAACGGTCGAACTTGTCGTAGCGAACGGTCGAATCGAGAATGATACGATATCTTTGAAGGAATAAGATATTCCGAGGAAAAAATATTAAAAAGAGACAGGAGACACCAGACAGTCTCAACAAAGCCTTTGCAATTTTATTTAAATGTTGTCTTCCAAGCACATTAATATTGTGAATTTTTTTACTGAATCTGAAAATGATTATTCGTCCACAGTTTCATAGAAACAGCTGTACGAATTTTTAAATCATACAACTCCGCTGCCAATGGTTTTGTATCCGTTTCCTCACACATTCTGGAGCCATTTAAACCAGGGTTGACCCGCTTATCCCTTAAAGTGCCTTCGTCTGTCGGTTTAATGAACTCTTGCAAGCAACGAGACGGTCGTTGAAAGTATGTTCCGCACCGCACCGTCAGGACACGAGTAAAAGCCTCTCAGCCGGTCCCTGCGTCGAGAAGAAAACGCACGTACCGGGATACGACCCTGCCCGTGTGAGGGTTTGAACGCGCTTCGGAATCCCTTTCCAATCTCCTTGGCACTTCGTTTCGTGTGACGCGGACTAAGGTTTAACAAAGCAAACACACTAATCCAGCCTCCGTAGACGCTCTTATTCTGTCCCTTGTTCGAGGTGAAACACCGCATCCTGTTCAACGACGTTAGAGAGGGAGCAGATGAAACGAAATCTGTCTTCTGCAATCGGTAACGTACATTTTTGGGGAACAAATGGAAACATTCACTTGCCGAGAATACATCCCGCCTCTCGTGGGAAGAAGAATAAGCCACAACCAAGAAGGAGTTGCGGAAACTTAAACTGTTCAAAGGAATCACCCCGAAAGGGCGTCTGCCTCACAGTACCACACGTTTTAGCGCTCCTAGGACACGGACGAATTTGAAGAGTCGTTGGTGGCCTGCCAGCTAAATTCCAGCATCGATGTCGGGAACGTTGAACTGTTGCGGTTATTTTAAGCCACATTGCTTCGAACCGACAGCGTAGGGGTAACGGAAATGACGGAGGTAGTGCGCCCTACTACAATAAACCCGCGAGGGATGTGCTAACGACATCCGGGCGGGCACTTTTCGAACTCTTCCAACATAATTGGAAAGGTTGACTTGGATGAAGAGTTGGTTGTCTGTGCGTAAAATCGAAAGTAACAACATAAATTAACCCAGTAGTTGGGAACCATATCCTGAACATATTTGTTTGAAGAATGAGTTTATAAGCTGTTCTAGCGGGCTTCTTTTCGTCAATCATTTCATACAATTTCCACGAAGGCTATTAGAGAGACCGTAGAATTGCCAAATAGCTTATACCTGATATGAATTTCTCTTTCACGACCTACAGTCTGTTATAATAAGATTACGACCCAAGCTAATTAGGCACGTCTATATTTCTACTACCTACAGACATTACAATTGGTCGGAAGCGTGATTCAAGTTTGTGGCTGATATAAATTCGCCCTTTAAAAATTAAAATGAAGCAATTAATGTCAGGTGAATAAGAAAATAATATGAGTAAACCACTAGTACCGCCAGGATAAAAAATGTACTGTTCCAAAGGCAGAAAAATTCATCACTTTATGATAACCACCTTAGACCTATGAACCGAATTTCATTTCAAATCAACGATAGATGAACGACAAATATAATTGAGTTGAAGGCAAACATTGAGGTTCCCAAGTCTATCAACAATTATGCAACAAATTTGCATCAGATTTTCACGATTTTCAATACTTAAACTTGTAAAAAAAGACGATGCTGCTTTCAAAGACGCTGAACGTGTTTATTCAAACGACGATACGGTTGATCAAATGACAAACTATGTGGATCAAACGACGGTGGAAACTGGTAACAGCCATGTTCAAGTGATCTACAATGTAGAACAATGTTTACTACACAATCTATGACTAAAAGTGTAAATCCCAATCAAAACATAAGTTTGGACGGCTAAAAAACTGAAATTTTCCAGTTAAGTTATAGTTCGGTTTTGTTTGAAAGCAAAATTAAGCACAGTCCAACTAGTATTTCAGTGAAGGTTGACTGTGTGTTCGCAACAGCGTCGAGTGAAATAGTAACGACTGATGGTGCAACGCACAAGCCCAAACACGTATCCGATGCACGGACGGATACACAACAAGGGAGCTACTTGGGTTTTCTCGCGTGTGCGCGTCGGTCTGCCGACAACGAAACAAGGCAACCCGCCTAACGGTGTCAAATATTTAAGCCAGTGGCAGCCGAAGGAACGCTACGGAAAGCACGCACAACACGCGTCATCTACCTACAACCATCTCGAAAGTATTTTCATCTTTCGCTCTTCGATTGACGCCACGCGTATTGTGCTACGTATTATAATAGTTATCTTGCCGACAGCAGTGTAGAGGTAGTTCGACATCCCGCGATATGTTGTATAGCCCTAGTGGCAAACAATTTTAAAGAAATAAATAAGAAATAAATAAGAATGAAGATTGTACATTTAAAATCTGCTAGACATTATCTAATCTGTAGATTTGCGTATTACAGGATGTAAGCCTCTTTATTCTTCCCCAAAGGAAAACGTAGGGTAAGGTGAGGCAATACGCACCCCTTAAGCAAAACAAATTATTCCTCGCAATCCATTCAGGCAAAAAATCTAAATTTAGCACAGTTCGATTCCGTAACATCTTTTCTATAACCTAAAAATGTCAAAAGTGATATCAAAACTATCCATTTTTAGTTAGATAATGTTTTTGAAAACCGTTCTTTTTTATGCGTCTTTGACAATGTGGGGCAAAATGGCCCGAACGGTGGGGCAAAATGCACCGATGTAAACATGGGGCAATACGATCCAAAACAAACAGAAGAGCTGTAGACCAAGGTTGTTGGAAGGAAGCAATACTTGCAAGTACAACAACCTTGCTGTAGATCCACGATTTGAAAACACAGTTGATCATCATATGAAATTTAGTAATATTAAGAACAAAATCAAAGGAAATATGAAATTTTTAATACTTGTTCAATATAAAACGTATGAAAATCAATAACGTGTGGCTTATGAAGGTGGCAAATGCAAACCCGTGAGTAGCTTTGTTTTGACGGTGCATTTTGCCCCTTTGTTTACATTTTGAACGTCAGTGCATTTTGCCCTACTCAAGCCGGGGCATATTACCCCATACTGAGAGAAGTTCATTTTTTTTCTCAAATAAAAAATGCAAGCATTTTGTATCGAAAATTTCTTCAGCATTCGTTAAATTACATATTCAGGTACCTTATGAATGCCTGCTTGATTGAAATATTTCATTTCTACACTTATAATATCTTAAAACACTAGACCGAAATCTTACATGGTTTCGGACACAATTTGTTTTTTTCTTGTTTTCTCTGGTAAATGTTAATTTAGAGCCATGAAATTTATATAGGATGAATTGGACACGCTAATGAACAAATTTCATTGATTCACTTATTTTTAAATAGCATAATTCAGCCAAAAACATGCCGGTGCATTTTGCCCCACCGGTGCATATTGCCACACTTTCCCCTACATCACTACAGAATAACAAACAAACACGTGAAATTTCGAGAAGTGAAAATGTGACGGTTGTAAATGTGCTCGTCCTTTACGGTTTCTTTAAACGATTGGGCAGTGGAAGCACTTGTCAACTGTCCACTTTCTATGTTCCATAATCCAATTCTAACTAAATTTCCGCTAGCTGCGGTTTAGATGTATGTGTAATTTAATGCACCTAATACATTCGATATTCATTACTCAGAATGCATATTTTTAAATTAGCCAGCACATAAAAGCAAGGAGTTCGTTAAAAACGGCGACAAAACCGGCCCTGGTGTCGTGAAGTTTATAATCAAATTGAGCAGTCCAAACGCGCTGCTGCTGGTACACCAGGCAGTGTAAATGTGCTTTCCTGCCATTGGTTATGCAATCAAGACGCCTGTCTAAAATGCATACTATCGCCCCAAGGGCACTCTCTGCAACACCACCGCACACTACAGAAGGAAAGAAGGAAAAAACAAGCAACCCGGAACCTGTCAGTTGCACAGCCAAAGTTTTCAATCGGCCGATTCACGAATCGGTTTCTCACTCAGCAGCCTCGCATTATGCCTTCGCCTGGTGTACTTTCATTTTCCACACCAGCCATGGCACAAGAGCTTCGATTCGGAAGGGTGGGAGGCAGGCAAGGGGGTAGGGCGGAGTGTTTCTCGTGGTGGTGTATATCAGAGGCTCCATTCGCCAACTACCACCAGCACCACCACAATGAGCCCTCAAGTAACCCCTTCGTTGGCTCAGCGCAACCGCTCAACTATTCATTCCATCGTCGCATTATTTAATCGGGGTCACTACATTTAAGCCCCGCATATTTAAGATGAATAATTTTCAACAAATCATCGATCGATCGATCATCGTTTTAATCTATTCTAACAAACATTCTACCATTAAATGTGCAAGTTAGTGATCAACGTTTTGGAAATGGTAAATCAAGCTCGAACAACTTAAATTTTCCCCTGAAATACTCTTAAGCAAGGCGCAAACGTGAAGAACTTGTTCGCGCCAACATTTTAACAAAACACTTTTTGGGCAAAATAACAGTGTACGCCGTGTTTCCCGTGTTTCCCGATGTATGCGGGATACAGGCACGAACATCGCTGTCAAATCGAGAATCCCCTAGTTTATACGATACTGTTGTAGAGTTTTCAGAGATTAGTAAAGAGACAGGTAATTAGTTTTTATTTAAATCTATAATGTTTTCGTTGTGCCGAAATCATAAAAAAAATCCATGAAGTCACTTCAGCGGCCAAAGCGATCCTAAGTTGATTTAGCTCCATTTTGCCTGCACAAATTGTTGATAAAAATAATATTATGGAAAACTCAGTCGTGAGTACTATAAACGCGACGAACTAACCAAGGATTACTCCAATACGTCAACTGAACGTACAAGCAAATTAGGGGTCAAGAACGATAGCAACTTGTTTCTGAGCCCAGCTGACTGTCACTTGGTAAAGAACAAAGGAAAATGCATGGTTGTCAAAATGTTCGCGCGAACAAGCTCGTCACGTTTACGCCTTGATTTACTCAATTGATCTTCCATTGCGTGGTAATGATATCCACCAAAGAGTTAATTGACAGGGTAAAAACTCGTGCAACCACAGGTGATCAGGAGGGACGACGACGGCTTTTTGATGTTGCCATTCCCTGGCGCACAACAATCCACCCGCCAGATTCACGCAATCGGTGGACACAAAAAACAAATCCACCAACCAACCTGGGACAAAATGGAGCACCTCGTCTTGCAAGTCGAAAGAAAAATCGCCTATCAGATCCGCTTGGAAAATGTCAAAATACCAAACCCGATCAACAACTACCACCTCTTTCCCCTCCCACAACCACCTCTTTCCCCTTCCCTCCCACGCAACTCGTCTAGCATACGATCAAGCGAAGTGTATTTGTAACCAAACGGCGGTACCGTTCGGGATTGTTTTTTAAATAATACTTGGCACCGCTGCCGAAATGGCGTCAAATTGAATGTTTTAATTTCTGGTAACTATACCCCGTAATATCTTGGACCAATTAGATTGGCGTTTTAATTTATTTAATTTTCAAATGTGACTATGTTTGAGCCAAACTAGCCAAAATTGAAGGAAGCGTTCCGAAATCCGAAAAAAAAATCGTATCGAAGACTCATCTAATGAGCACTGAAGCTAACGTTAAACCTCTGTCAACGAAAAACCCTCCAAGAAATGGTCCAAAATTATGTTGGACATTGCTGGCAATTAGCAATTATTGGCATTTCTAATTTAAAGGTGCTATAGAAAGAAAACTCATACACGGCAGCAATACTCATGAAACCTTGCATCTTTCGAATACCATCTTTTTGGATCGATGCAATTCAATATGCCATAAGAAGTAGACATCTCGATCGAAGAATAGATTGCTACAGAAGAGGCGTCCTTCTTCCGAGATATGATGCTGCTTCTTATACTAAGTGAAGTGTATGAATTGTGGCAAACGATAGGCCTTACTCTGAAGAATTGAAGTTTTATCAAATTTTCAACATAAGGCCTAACGTTGAACGGTAGTGCTTGTTCATCTATATTTATAAAAATGGATGTATGTTTGTTTGTAACGCTAAAACTCAAAAACGGCTGGACCAATCTAGATGATGTCTTGGCAGGATTTGTTCGTTTTTGCCCAACGAAGGTTTAGGAAAAAAGAAAATTTGAAAATTCCGAAGAAAAGGCTGCAGTACCGTCTTTTTGACAGATCCACCTCTGATTGAAAAGACGGTACTGCTTGCAAAGAAGCTAGTAGAGTTTGCTCAAACGAAGGTACGGTTGATCAAACGACAGTAAATGTTGATCAAGCGACAATAAATGTTGATCAAACGACGGTAGAAACTGCTAACGGCTGTAAAAGCACAAACTTGGTACCGAATGGTAAGATTAAAACAAACCTGAAGATAAAGAATAAAAAATGATTTGATGTTACAATGTTTTTTTTTTTACAAAAGCAGGTCAATCGTTTAGCCGCAAATTAAAGAAGATTCCATAAACGACGTTCTTACTCGAATCTAATCAACATCTTTGACTGATTGCAGGCCTGTCTCACTTTCCCTCTGCTTGCAGCCTCTAGCAAGAGGCATCCACCCCTCCAATGTGGTGGCATTTCCAGAAAAGGAGATTTTAGGTAATTTCGGTTATGTTTCAACCCACGCGGTCAAATCCACCACGTGTAACGACCAACACGCTGCAGCGAGAGAATACTCCTGCACCGTTAACGACAAAATCGCGCATACCCCTTTCGGAGAGCGAGCGAGTGGGAAAAAAAATCTATTACAGACAGTAGGATTTCCGGCACGTGGGGCTTCCCTATACACCCCCACAAGCACAAGCAGCCTAGCCAGCCTGCCTAACCAGCCAATCGATGGTACGGTGTGTACGGTGCAATATGGCACGACGTTGTTGCCCGACGGTTTTGCTCCGGTCTGGTTGTGTTGGTGGATGCGATTCACCAGGGGACCAGGGTAGGTGTTTACTGTTCACCGCTCGATTCGATTTCTCCTAACAACGGTAATCGGCGCGGAGGGGGTAAGACGGCGATGTGAGGGTGGTAGTACTAACCTGCGTGCGTTGGAACTCCTCGATGGCTCGCAGTGCCGAATCGGTGAGCTTGACGAAGATCAACTCCTTGTTCTCATCGTTCAGGCTGCCCTGCTGTGACAATCCGTAGTTTCCAGCGCACAAAGCAGCCATCTTGCAGACAACGACGGCAACGACGGAGAAGAGCAGGAGCAGAAGGACGGGAGCTCACTGTTGCTGACGGTTGAGGAGGTCCGTCTGATAACCGACAAGATGCACTACCCTAAGCGGGGTGGTGATGGTGCAAGAGGACGAACAAACGGTGGTGATGACCGTGCGGGGGAGGGTTTTTCGGTGGCGTTTGCCCTTCTTCAACACGTTTGCTGGCGTTTGCCCCACAGCAAGTGCAGTGGACCAATACCACAGGATGCTGTGGTATTGCACCTACACTCGCGGTAGCTCTGTGTTGACCGTTACTGCAATGCAAAAGTAAGTGGATTTGTTGCTGTTGTTGGTGTTGCTGTTGCCGCAGCAAGGAAACACCATTTATGCAAACCTGCCAACTACACCACCGGACACTTCAGGCACTGCACGGCAGTCCGACGTCGTCAACAACACACCACACTAATCAGCCACCAACAATAATGACAGCTCAGTAATAAACGAACACACCACACGTTCGGGCGCGCACATACTAAATTAGCCGCAACTTCAAGGGCCCTTGGGTTGGGGTATGAGGTTCGTACAACTTGTTACTGTGTGTGCTGTTACTTTGCTGTTTCGTTTCTCTGGCTCTTTGTTGTTGGTAGTCGAGATGACGGCCGTTGCGGCGTTTCTACAACCAGGCCAGCTACGCATACAGCAGCAGCATGCGCTTTGAGCCTGTGAGTCGGTTGCTTGCGAGCCGCTGGTCACTTCTTTTCACTTTCTTCGCCTAGGTTTGCAAGGGAGGCGGGACACACTGGTTTCAGCTGGCTCCTCTTAATGCATCACCTGCTCACATCACGGATCATCTGGAGCGTACTATACTACTGCTGCCGTTGGCCACCCCACTACTCGGCGGTATTGCGCCTCGCTTTTCCGTGTTTGTCGCCACAGCCACGAGCGCCACACCACTTTGAACGCTGTGTGCAACTCCACCGTGTGTGTTTTCGGTGTTTTGATAGCCAGCTCACCTATGATTTTTTGTTTCTTCTTCGTTCCCCTTGCCGTGCTCGCAACACACACCGATGCTTCCGCGGCTAGCACGCGCGAAGGTAAGCGGCCGATTTTTGCCACGTTAAATTTTCAATGAATATTTCCTCGATTTTTATCGTTTCACATGCGCTCCACCAATCTCCGCGCGCCCAGCGACGCGTACAGCCCAGATGTTGGAACTGGCTCGCGCTACGGTAAAATCGAAGAAAAAAAACCACACACGTACGGCTACACGCACACAATCCGAGCGCACCACACGCGCACAAACACACACGCAAGAAAGCGCGTGCGCGCACTTACCACCGCTCTTTTCCGCACACCCCGCGACCTCACGTGGACGAGGGTCTTCTTTCTTTCTATTTCCTTCTTCTCGTTTGCTTTTAGAGCTCACAACACTACACAACAATTCTCGGACCAACCGTCACAACGGTGTGACACACGCACGCGGTGATGATATTCCTAAAATCTGTTCGCACAACCAAAGGAATGGGATAATGTGATATGCCAGCGAATTGAGTTTCCTCGGCTTCGAAAACGATGAATGGAAAACGATTGCCCCTTTTCTTTGCCAAGCAGCAGCTTCCTTCCGATGGGGCTGCTTGGATCGTTGTGACTGTCGCAATAGAGAAACGTCTGCTGCGACTGCCTTCCTGGTCGATAATTTCGATAATTGTGTAGGGCAACGATATTTTCACTGGAGGGCGACTAAACCACTTTCTCTGGCCGGTTGTGTGTTCACTGTGGAAATTCGTGTACCAATCGTTTGGACCAGGCAGGTAGGGTTGTTGTTCTGGCTTTTCTGACGTTCGAATTTAAAATTGGAAGCGTGTCTGCTTTGCTTAAAACCTTTCTACTAGAAGTTGACACAACGCGGATGGTAGATATTGTTTTCCACTTTAACTTGCACCAAAATGTAACGGCTGGGAAGGAAGAAGAATCCTTAACGGAGCACGCCTGTCGCTAGTAATCTTGATGGGAGAAAATAAAGGAAAAACAACGCAGCAGCTTAACGACGAGTTTCACAACCCCTGCAATATGTTCAATTCCGGTCCATCACCCTGCACTTCAATGTACCCCGTGTTTTACTTTGCACATCCTTGCTGAGGTACAATAGAATCTGGCTTCAAACATTTATTACTAAAAAGGTACACTACACAACACCGATTTCGTGCGCCCACGAGCTACGCATATACAGGTAGAATACATTGCAGCTACGTTGCACACGTATTTGCGATTTGGCGACAGCCATGTAACCTAATGCATGGGCAAGTGTGTTGAGCCGTATGGTTCTGTTTGCCACACATCGATACGCCAAACGTGTATACGTACGTTTCGCATACACCTACTACACCATCGTGATACACGTGCAGTGCACTGGTGGCCGCGGGGCCTTGCTACCATGTTGGGAAGTCCTATATATACGAATAGGTCAAATCGGATGGTGATTGAAACAAACACTCTGCACAATCAGCGTGAAATGGAATGTCGCTTTAAAACTGCTAAGCAATCTCTGCGTAAAATTATGCGTTACAAGGATTTTTTGGCTACCTTTTTTTCATTCAATCCTATCCATAGGCTCGCAGCACTTTATGTGGCGGGTAACCTTACAATATACGTGACCCATCGAATTTTACCGGCCGGGTTCTGTCAGCGCCAGGATTTTTAACAATTCCATTCATCTTCGCCACACATCCTTCTAGCATATAACGCGGCATACAAACATGCCCGCTTGAAAAATGCTCTTTTTGACTATTGCGAATAATCGAATGACGACCTTCTTCATTGTGTTCATTGTTAAATGTAATTTCAGTGAAATATCTTGACTATAAATCGACTCAATCAATATTGCGCGCAGCACAAAATAAAGTGAAGCCGTTAACCCACAAATTTATTTGAGGCTAGCTGTGAAGTGCAATATGGTAACTTTTTTTTCATTACAATTTATTTGTTAATGTAACATTGGCTTTTTGTAGATCATTATGGTTCCATTATTTTCTTGGCCAGGTGCCTAGAAAATCACGTTCCCAGTTTTTTATACAAATGGAAAACGACTATTGAAGGAATGATGAAACGTTCCTTCGCACCATGCATACACAGCACATACACATAGGTGAAGCGCATGGGTTTTCTACATATCCATTGTTATACGCATGGCACTTCATTCTCCCTTTTTTTATGACTTCAATTTACTTTGAAAATCTGCCTTCTTTTGATCCAGTTTTCTACAGATAAGAGAAGCTTCGGTGTTTGTCTGATTGTGGTTACGAGTGGGCAGTCCTGCAATGTGTGCGGATACACGTACTTGGCATCGAACAGCATATGAACATCCCCGGCCAATATCAAACAAATAGCACACACATCAGTGTATTAGCTTAATTTTTTTATCTTGCCCGAACAATCTTTGACCACGGACAAAAGGCAAGAATAGAATTGAATTGAAGGTGGCACGAAAACAGCACGAAAAATACCCTACAGGTCAACACCGATTGCAGGCGACTTCAGTGTTGTCTGCACCGACACACAGGCCCACACATACCAACGCGAGCCACACAGATGTGAGCACGCACATTTGCGCAGTGGTAAAAATGCAAGAGAAAAAAAAAACGGCGAGTCAAACTCTGACTAGACAGTCGGCCGAAAGAGCTACAAAGGCAACGGCATCGACGACGACGTCAAGAGGGAAACATGGACACGCACGCACACGAGATCAACAGCAAGGTAAAAAAATCCCACTGATTGTCGAACAGTTGAAGCAGTCGACGTCTCGAAAGCAAGATCCGTTACTATGGCTTACGATGTCCATGTTTCATTTAAAATAAAAAGTTGATACATTTCTAAAATCACTTTTCTGTTAGTCTCTATTTAATGCACTTTAAGTTCAGTACACCATCTCCAATCCCCAGTTTGTAGCAACGTGCTTTCACACTGTCGACCTGAACTAGAATTTATTCTTTTTTGTCTTCTTTTCTCTGTCACTCTTACATCACAAGCCTGTTGTCGTTGGAGCCTTCCAAAACCAAAAAAAAAAATGCCAAAGGCTACAGAAGCAATCCCCTTCCAAATGAAGGAGGGCTATGGACTGAAACATAATTGGGACACAAAAGCGGAAAATCAAATCTTCCACATATGACACCTACTGTGGTATTGATAGTATTGGGGGAAAAAACTACAAAACGTGTAACAGCCTGTTGCAATATGGGTATGCCCTTGTTTCTCTATATTCTCGCTGTTGCCAGGTAGGTAATGAATGGTTCCCAAGTACATTATCGTCATTAAAGTTATACCGTAGACGTGGACGTGGATCTTGTGTAATAGACTCACTATGTATACAGGCAGGTAGCATAGCAGTATTTTAGCCAACCTTCTTGATTACTTTCTGTAGTAGATTTTCAAACTATTTTCACTGCTTTTCCACTCGAATCTACTCTCTTTACACAATGAGGCCACAAGGAAAACAAGCGCACGCACACCTCCTAGCCCACGCTCGGCCAGTATATCGGCCTTATATGTCCCCCCCACTCCTATTTCCTAACGATGACCACTGCAACGACTACGTCCGACGGCAAAGTAGCAACAATTCGCAGTAAAGGAGAGAGCGAGCGTCACGCAAATCCTTCCACTGTCTTGCACCGCACTCCACTCACTGAGGCCAACGGTTCGCTTCGACTGCTTTGTGCCCGGCTGTTTAGGCCTAGCAGCGCTGCAAGACAAACACTACTGACATTTCGTAGAATGTCAAAACCGCACACACCGGTATGACAGAAGGTCTAGCAAAGGAATTCGCGTCCCAAAACGATTGGTACAGACATTTCGTGTTGGAGTGTGAATATGCTTGCCTTGTTATCAAAAGCACCATACATCTGTATGTTTACTTGAAATCGGCTGCATTTGAAAAAATGCCTGAAATTCCATTGTTGAGTGTTTGTTTAGCTCGACCAATTGATTTCATAGTCCGGTTATTTGACATTTGTATATTCTGTTTTCCCTTTTCACCCACTTCGAATTGCGCATGTATTAAATAACCACGAGTCAAGCACAAGCACTAGCCGTATCATTCAATACGACCACTAATACTTTTACATCACCTCATTTTTGGCACCTTCAACCTTCACCCAGAAATGTCCCGTAAATGGTGCTCGGAACCAGGCGTAGCATGGTAGAAGACGTGTGAAAAAACACACTGGCTCGACTTTATAAGGAAAAAGTATTCTAAACCTTCCATATTGTGTGAAACTAAAAATAAAATTTTCCAACCTGATAAGCGAACGCACTCATGCAACCTCACAAACATATGCACATATACACACGTATGCATCCACAGCCCATGACAGTTGGTGCCATTATCCTGCGATTTTTTTTAATTTGATCTCGTCTAATCTGGCCTTCGATTTAGAAACCTCTTAAAAGTCTTTATTTCTCGCTATCATTGGTACACGAACGGCAAAGTTTTCAAATACCTCATCTGCCTGCGACTCACAGTGTTTTCAAATACATTCGGCGCATGACGATTTTTCACTTTTACTTTTGATTTTCTGCATACGCGGAATAGTCTACTTGCCACAGGCATCTAGCCGCTACTGCAGTAGTTAGCCATGACAAAGCGTGCTCCTTGAAAATTAGTTCAGTTGTGTTGGTTCTCAAAGTGAAAGCAGTATCGGTGGTACGTGTGCAACCCGTATGGGTTCGGCGTGGATGGCGTGCCAACTCGCGCTCGTTTGACCGACATCACAATGATGAATCTAAGAAACCAAAAAAACATCTTATCATTTTTTTAGTAGTTCCAAGAAAAATATTCTTGCACAAATTGATAAACCCAGTCCGGATGGCATGGATTGGAATTTCCTGAATTTTACCAAACGTCGGTATAATCTGAATCAGCTGACGTCTCCGTCGCAAGACAAACATGCTAAAACGAGCGAAAAAGACACAAGCCTTCCGAATCAACTTTTGGAGTCAACATGCAGGTAGACTTTTCGACATTTTTGAGTGCATGACAGACATTTCAAATCATGACCCTCGATCGTGCCAAATCATGGCCCTCGATGGAGGGACAAATGCTTTCGCCTTTAAAAGCTCGTTTAAACAGAAGAAATGCTCCCTAAAACACATGAGCAACTCGCAGGTGGAAGTGGTAGCGAGAGCAGTGTCGTTATTACAAACTGCATCAATTTCTAATTCAGGTTCAAACTTTCGTTAAAGTAACGTTATGCAAAAGAGTGACGTCAAAATACCCTTCTTTAAGTAACCTAGATTATGGATATATCTTTATTTTTTAAGTTGAAGCCTTGTGCTTCCTTTGGGTATGCCCTTAATGTATTCCATTGGTGCCTCAACATGTTAGTAGAGGGTTTAAAAAATGTGTAGACGTTGTTAAGAATGCCCAACAGTTGATTTGTATACGACGAATGCAACGAATCACTTTCCCCCAATTGTTTTATTAAACAAATTTGGAAAACATTTTCAGATTTTCTGTTGCTGTGATTTATTCCGCTTTTAAATTATTTAGAGCCAGTAGTTTATACTTGGAGTACTATGAATATTAAACATTACAGCAATACGCTGCTTACTGCCATGTCCCTCATTTTGTAGATTTGATATAATATTCAAGAAATAAATTACATCGATGTTCAAAACTAGATAGTAGAAATATTTACAAATATTTAAAACTGCAGCATTAATATAAATTACCTTGTTTATGTTTCAGTTCTTGGAACATATTGCGTGCAACACATACATACATGTATCTGCCGCTACGTTTTGCTTACAGCTATCAAAGCAAACGCAAGGCAAATTTTGTCATCGCTGATGGTTTGATGTTGATCGCTTGCCGCTGTTTTAATTTGATTAGCACCAACGGTGGTGCAGAGTATATTTGTTTGAAATAGTGCACATCTTCATGATTTATTGATGCCAGTGAATTACGAATGGTGCTATCTACTACAACTAAATAAGTGATTGAGAAAATTAAACTCTAAACTGTATTGGAACCTTTCTCTTTCAGTCACGCTTCTATGGTGAATGCAGCTGTGGCTCTCATTTACATTGCACTTCATTTTTCACGACCAGGAAACGAGAACAGTAGCACGTCATTTCAGCCCACAAAACGGAAATTTTTGCATTACCAGAAGCTCGTATGTCTTGCCGTACGAGTACGTTATCAATTGCAGCCCTCTGAGGGAATATTTTATGTTTTAGCCTTTTTCAGCCGTTGCCTTGCTTGAGCTTTTGTATATCGATTTCGCTGGGGCCGTTGTTCACCGGTCTGTGACCCATCTTCGTCTTCTTTTGGTTTTTGGAAATCTAGTAAAGAACATCAAGGTAATGCTTTTTTTTCGGGGATTTACTGAATAGAGGAGTACCAGGGGTTTAGCTTACCTTCCAATAAATCAATTGGGGGATCAAGTAAACCTTTTCGTTGTAATTTTTTGTAATATCGAATAAGTTTCGCTACTCCGAATCCAATACCGCCAATGACAAAAATAACGAACACCATCAGGGAAGTATACTGAAACAGGCGAAAGTTTGAACATATATTGTGCGCATAGTTGTGTTTTCGATTCTTGTTCTTACCTTAATAGTCGGATTTTCTGTCAATAGCACGTCGGCTAGAACGATGCACAACCCAAAGACACACCCAATGCCGCTGCCGACCAGAGGTGAACGTTTTTCATCACGTCGATCCTCATTGCTCAGCGCTGCCGCTTTCCGAGCCGCCTGAATAATTCCCATGTCCTGTGGCTGTAGCTGTAAAGCCTTCCCGTACGACAGCAATGCCGTGTCAAAATGTCCCACACCCATGCTCACTTCGGCTTTCCGGAAATATCCTTTAGCCCAGGTTGGATTAAGAGCTATCGCCTTATCGGCATCCTCGTTCGCGTAGTAGTACTGTTGCATTTTACAGAATGCCAACGATCGATTGCTGTACAGTATAGCGTCCGAGGGGTTCAACTTGATGGCATGCGTGTAGTGAAGGATGGCTTCGGTGAAATTGCCAGCCTTAACGCAGGTGTTACCTTCTTCCTTCAATTCATCGGCGGTAAGATTGAGGTTGCTTTTACCACCTTCCTTCTCGGGTGTCGCCGCCTTCCTGTTGGCTGCATTGGATTGCGTCTAATAGATGAATGGAAATATGGTTTTAGCGTTAGGAAAACCTTCGACTGACGGAAAAACATGAAGTAAGAACACCCTACAAAACCTACCATCCCTTCGCGCAAATGTTTATCCTATGTGTTTGATATGAATACGCACTTCTTCATATACGGTTAAAGTTTTGAATGCTATCTAAACTGTAAAGTAATACAAGTCATTTACAACCACGATCTGGGAACGTCATCTGGTCTGCTTCGATTAGAACACGGCACTGTTGAATCAATCTTAGTTTTTTTTTTCTTGCGTGGAGCAACTCCTGACAGCAGAGCTTCAATGTTGATACAGTCTTTTCCAGTCCAATTTGTTTTTGTTACATAATTGAAGATCGTTTTAATCCATAAACCTATTGAACCCTTCAAGTACACTTCATTACTAAGATTTACAAACAAAAAATCAACAGCCTTTTTGTCTATGATTTTAGAGTTCAAGTAACGAAATGAATTGAAAAACTCATCAAAAAAACACCTTGACAACATCAAGCAAAACAGTGCTGCCAGCAGAAAATATAAAGCAAAAACACAGGGTAGCAAAACAGATAAGGGAAGCTGTGTTTGACGAGCGTTACCAGTTTAATTATTTTCCCTTCATTTAAAGGCATGTTAAATCGACGACAGTTCAAGCATTTAAATGGATGATTTGTTACAAGGAGTGAGATGAAACAGATTGAATGACTTCCTATGTATCCGATATGCCGATATGACTTACGTGCCTGTACATTTGATTCAAAATCATGCTTCATATTCACAATCTTTCTTTCAATATCTATGATTGATGAACAAAAACTTCGGATTTTAAATGTATATTCTTCATGCTCCGTGTTTATCTGTATATCGACACTCTTAGGGTCGATTGGGGACAGGATGCATATTTCTTCCCCAGCGCCCTGGTAAGCTAAACTCATAGGAGAAAATTTTGTTGAAAATTCCTATCAAATCCTTTAAATTATTCAATTTCCAGAGTAGTGGGCAACCTACTGTTTTACATATGGAAAAAATGCACCAGCGCTGGACTTATTCTATAACAACTATTTCGACGCGTGATTTTCCATGAGAGGTACAATTTTTGTTCGGAAATAAACAACGCCATCAAAACCAAAACGGATATAAATTTCGCTTTTAAACGAGAAGAATACAGTAACTATCGGGTACGTACAAGCCTCCTAATAACTAAAATACATTTTCGAATGATTCGTTTTCCTTTTTTGAATGTTTGTCCTTACAAAATTGTCTGGCAACGGTACCCCAGGTTAACATCCATTCAGCATTCTTTCTGGTTCCCTCGATGACGATACACTCCGCTCAACTCAATTTAAACGCAAAACGGGGATGCTTTGGAAGGGTGCACATATATTTATGCTCCTCCGTACGGTATATAACGAATCACTTCCTTTATCGTAATCATCTATATCGACTCATTTATCGCATGATTTTACATGTTAAAACGTGCTTGGCTCCGTGTTCTTCCAGCGTGGACTAAATATACGTGTGGAGCAGAATTAAAAGGGATAAACAACCAAACGTTTCATAAAGCCCTGCGTTGCCTCAACATTGATCCAGACGGATGTCGACTACAATCGTTCAATCATCACTCAGCTCTACGTCGTCTATATTTACATCCTGTAAATAAATGGTTGTCCCGAAAAGCATTAATTTTAGTTGTTGCATACATGCGCAAGTTTTGTTTTCTACGAATTAATGCTACCAACCGAAGTATCGATGTTATCATCCAGATTCAGTGCTTCGATTTCGGACTCGAAATCGTCCAGCGAACTTTTCCGTTTCACCTGTGGTGCCGTGGGCACGGGGCCCGTACTGGTGGCCGTTGCTTCGGCTGTAGGAAATGTCTGTGGAACGCTCGGAAGTGGCAGTTTTGAACTGCTCCCGCCATTGCTGCTGTTTGCGATACTGTTTGATGTTGGCTGTTCTGATTGCTTTGAAACCGATTCAACCTTTGGAGATGAGTTTAATAGATTTTCTTATCTTACAAGAGAGCTCACAAGCAGCCACTTACGGTATTTACCTTTCCAGAAATGTCCCCGTTCGTCAGCGAAACTATGGCTTCACTTGATGCGCTGGGATTGTAGTCGAATCGACCCTCATTTTCGGCCTCTTTCATCTCCGCAACAGGTGTGCGTTCGATGTTCAATTGTACCTGCGTGAAGTAAAACAATAAAATATCTTAATGTACTTCCCAGTTCAACAATGATGGATGTTTCTCGATACATACTTTGGTAGCAACGTTGGCCGGCAGCAGGGTGCTCCTTTCCGGGAGCAAAAACTGCTGCGTTTTCACCGAATCGTAAAACCCGGGGAACAGATTTTCATACTGCAGCGGGTCGGCCAAGCTTTGGCCGGCTTTTTCGTTGATTTTTGCCAGCTCCGTGCGCCAAATGTCAAGCACATGTGAAATTTTGCTCGGCAAGTACGTTCTGTGGTAGGTGAAGGAAAAAGGATGATTATAGAACCCATTGCGTATAAACCAGCTATGCGATATAAACTTGCAATGAGAGGAATATCTCACCTAGCAAAGAACGCGGCCTCCGGTATCCGGTTGGTTTGGATGAGGATTTCCAAGCACTTCTCCAAATCACCCAGCAGAAACATGGACAGGAATGAGATGTTGAATTTACCCTGTGTGACACCGTTTTCGCCGAGATTTCGAAGCATATCCGAATCACCTTGAGAGACAAAAAGAAAAGGAAGAGTCGCCAATTCAATCTTCGCTAGTATCGAACATCATCGATATGGGACAACCGATCCGTTGCCAGTTGGATAAACTACCAGAACTAGAAACATCCCGAAGGGGCTGGATCGGAGCAATTTGCTAATCCTATTGAATTTTATGTCCTGTATTTCATTAGCTGTTCAGTGCTTGCAAGTCAACATTATTAGCTCATTTTGGCGTGCAATATGGGCGGCCAGCAAACATAATTTACCCTCGATGTACTGGGGATGGTGGAATGTTTAATTCAGCGCGTTGATTTATGGGAAACGCTCCAACGATTCCGACAATCGTCTCCGGAGTGACAAAAATACAATTATTTAGAAAGCAGCAACGCTTAAAAGCATTTCGATTTGCAATGATAATTATTCATACTAAATCCCCTCTCCCCGCTAGACTAGTACGGTACCGACCGACTCCCCGTACTTACCCGTGCTCGTAGCCAGCAGCAGCAGACCACCGTAGTCGTTTGCATTCGTTAGACATTCCTTCACAAGCTCGAACTTGTTCTTGCTCGTGGCGATGCTGGCCAACTGGCTCCATTTTTGCGGGCTGTCCGACTCCCGCGCCAGCGTGAGCGCCGTTTCGAGATCGCCGATTTTCAGCGCCAGCTCGAACCGATGCTCCGGGTCGATCGACACCTGCAGCGCCTGCTGGCGGAACCCTTGCATTTCGAGGAAGTGCGCCACCCGGGTCCGATGTTCCTTCGGGATGGTGGGCAGCACACGGTCCGCCGTTTCAAAGTCCCGTCTCATCACGGCCGTCTGGTATTCCAGCACCGACAGCAGCAGTGCAAAGCTTGTCACGTTCAGTTCCTTATCGCCAAGGTAAATTCTGCAATCGTGTTGGATAATTTAAACAAAATATTGATATACCCAGTCACGCATTTACTGTAGCGTGTCTCGTTACCTATTATCCTTCGGCACGTAGCCCAGCAGATACATTGTTCGATCCAAATGAGAAACGGTCACAATTTCACCGCCGACATAATAGTTGATCCGGTTCACGGAGTTCGTGTAGATGAAGCAATCGCCAACCCAAAGTCCTGTTCGTATCAGCTCATTCACTTCCCCCAAAACCTGGCATGAAACAGAGGAATAAAAATTAGTTCAACCCGGAATTCCAAAGAATTTTCAATTAAAAAAAACTTACATCGAAAGCCTCCTCGATGCCGTCCTCGCCAAGCTGCTGCTTGGTGGCCAGTGCATTCTGTATCATTGCAATGTCGACCTTCAGAATGAAGTACGAATCTTCGGTGGCCAAGCAGACCAGTGAGCCAGCTTCGTTCCAGAACACGTGCCTAAAGAAAGAAGGATGGGAAAAGGACATCGATGCTCATAAAAATAAATACTCCTGATGCATGCAAAAACATGGTTTTATTTCTCACAAACCTTGGCTGAACTTCGATGCGTCTGATAAGTTCCAAGTTCTCCCAGTCGTAAAACGTTAAGCCGGATGAAGTTTTTACACCAAGCAATTGGCCGCCGAAGATACCTAGTTATGAAAATTATTAAATTTAAATAAAAGCAAACTATACATTTTCCTAGCGTTTAAATATGAATATCAACATTATCTTTTACATGAAGAAAATAGAAATGTCATGTATATGTACCTTCTACAGAATGTGGAATACGATTTTATGTAGCGATTAGTACGGACAATAGCATTGGCAGCGGTAATAGAAAAGGGAAGGATTGAAAAGAAACGAGACACTTTAGACAAAGCACTTATTACAAGCACACGTTGCCGGTAACGAATAGGGTCTTCTAACGATGCAGATAGGTAATTTCGGGAATGTGGGGCATTTAATGACCAGAATAGAACAACCTACCTTCGGCGCCGTAGTCCGGGGTGAAGCTTTTGCGTTCCTTGAAGTTCCGGAATAGTTTCACAGTGCCGCTCGATTCACGTACCGCGTACTCGCTATTTTCCGAGGCCCATACGAACTCCTGGGCGGACCCGAACGCCTTGTTGCGAAGGGCCATCGAGGTGTAGATGATGTACTCTCCGTCGCCACACACCACGACAAATCTAGAGGGGCAAGGAATTAGATTTTGGTGTGAAGAACAAGGTAAGACATAAGGAGCTGATTTTGTGTGTGTGTTTTACCTTCCATTTGGGTTGTGCGCGATTGTCTGTGGATAGATTTCGCACGCTCCCATGTCCTTCACGGCCACCGGCAGGCGTTCTCCGTCCTTGATTTCTGTGCCTTTCAAAATTAGAAGAAATTGAAAAAGCAAATCCAAATCAAATTCATTGTAATCGATAAGCGTATCACTTAACGTGCCCTACAACTTTCTCAATAGTTCAACGTGTCCCCCTTTTTGTTCAAGTGGAATGCATTTGTCGTATTGAATAATTCATTTACAATGCGCGTCGTTTCGACGTGTTCAACGGGTGATATTTTTGCTTTGACAAGACTGACGTGTATTTTTTTTCCTTCTTCGGGCACGGGGTCATCCGAGATTATGCACGCAAGGAACCGTAGGTCAAAGCTAACTGAGGGATATCCAGAATGTTGATGGTTACCAAAATAAATTCAATGTGCATGTACGATTAGGGGTTTTACGTGCAGTTGGTCGGTGACAAACGCATTTTCCCAGACGCTCAGAGAAATAACTAAAATCAAAATGTTTTATGATGCGAGTTTGAACAAAACCATACAATTGTCTTGGCAAAAATCCCCTAGTGTTATCTTGGAGACAGATATCACTTATAAGAAACTCATGTGAAAATGAGTGACAATTGTTATTGCGTTCTTGTGCATTGTACATTCTTTATTTTTACTTCTACCATATGGATCAAGAAGCGTTAACGTGGACAACATAAAGACACAAGAAGGATAAAACATTTGGCAAACCCATCAACCTAATCTAAATCCTAATTATTCTCAGTTTTTCATAACGCTCCGTCTGTCTTGTGGCAGTTTCGGAATAACTGTACCATCAGAATAACTGTGTCACGCTCCAGGTGTGACCTGGGTGTGGACTGAGCTGAGTCTGACCTGTAACTACCGACCAAAATGCTCAAAGAACTGTTTAAACATGCTTTGCACCAACAACGTTATACACCACCGGTATAATGATCACAGATATTGGCGACAAGGCTTTTAGTTCCGCTTTGGGGATATTTGCTCAGCTTTTGTTCAGTTTAAAAAAAAAATTAGTTTAAAATGCAGTGCTAGATAGGTGACAACCTTTTCGTCTTTAAATCCGCACAACTACGAACAGAAATATTCCCAAAATGTACAACGAATATTAAACTCGAACAGTTAAGAGTGGTATAATATGAAACGATAATCTAAGCCTGTTTTTGCCGGTGCGTGGAATTTATACGATGTTTTGAATTATTGTTTAAGTTGCATCCTTAGATTTAACCAATAAAATGAAACCAATTTTTTGTTCTATGATAGGATATCTTTACACGTAGATACCTTCAAAATAAAAGAAGCGATTGAAAAAACTATGAATTATGTTTTGTTATTTTGCGTTGTTTTAAAAGTATTTGTTTATTGTATGATTTGTTGCAGAGAATGCAAAAAAAAAAATAACATTATTCACAACACGCGAGTCTGATTATTGTTGTACGCGAACCAATGCACGTTACATCACATTAATCTCACTAATGAGCCGTAAGATAAATGAGAAGTCGGGACCGATGACTCAAAACTGCACATGCATTTCGCCTTCTTCCAGCGTCCCGCCGCACAGGATTGCAATAAATGACAATTTTTATGCTCCACGGTGGAAGCTGCAAAATGTCATGGCACTTTGCTGTGACCTCGCGTATCGTATAGGTCTTCTTCGCCATCTATTTTTAATTGTAACGTAACAACAGTACGTCTATCGCGAATCCGACCGGCGGGATAGGTTTAATCATTCTAATGTGCTGCAGCTGCTTTCAGGGTGGGGGGGGGGGGGGGGGGGGGGGGTAATAGGAGACGAGCATAGACGAAACGATTGTGCATAATTGTTACTTCCGCTTATGCGAAGTGCAGACAAGAACGTATGGCAGCCTCTTGGGCACCCTTACCCTGAAGCGCCGTAGAAATGTAAGCCTTCTAAGGCAACAAAAGGGATTACACAGGAGATGAAAGTGGGGTGGAATGAATGTCATGTGCGTCTTGGGGGCTGAGTGGCGGAGGATAATACGCAAGAGGCAAGCCCGCTAACAAGGCAGGGCACACATTTGGAAAATCAGAATTCACCTACCTTCGGGGAGTGCCTTCAGGTTGACCTGCTGCATCTCGGAATGACGGGCCCAAACGATTTTGCCTCCGTTCACATCCATCGACATGGCCGGCTCTTCGCGACCCACCTTGATAATGATGGATCCTTCGTCGTAGCTGCATGGGGTGGAAACATATTGGAGTCATGGGGGTGTGGAATGCGAAACGGTTAGCTCACGGTTGTTAAGGGAGAAAAAAAAACGAACAAGTGCGTTCGGAAGAACTACATCGTACCCAAGGGCCACGTTGTTCGTGCCGCGCATGCAGGCGATGGTCCAGACCCGCTCGAAACCATAGTTGAGTGACGTTTCCAGCCGATAGGTACCCGAATGCCAGATGCGAATGGTGCCGTCCTCCGAGCCAGTTAGAAGGATGGGCAGCTCCGGATGGAAGTAGACCGCCGAAACGTTTTGTGCGTGTCCCTCGAGCGTCTGGACGCACGTTTTGTTCTGGTAGTCCCATATCTTGACCAGGCGGTCGTCAGCTCCGGAAATGAGGTACGGTTTGTCGCCGCCGTGGTAGTAGTCCACACAGTTGACGCCCTTCTCGTGGCCCTCTAGCGTGAAGTTTGGTACGTTCGAGCCCAACTGCCACACCTTGACCGTTCGATCTAGGGACGCGCTGGCGAATGTGTTGTTGTCCTTCGGGTTGAACACGACCTGCATGACGTAGTGCGTGTGCCCCTCGAAGACCCGCTGCACAGACCACATCTTTTCCCAGTTCCACAGCTTCACCAGCATGTCGTCTGGAAGTGAACGAACGCGACAACATGCAAAACAAGTAAACCATGATCGACCAGTGATTTCTTCTGCAGCGCAGAGAACGTGCATAGAACATGCATCGTACGCAAATGTACTTACCACTGCAGGTTAAAATGAGCGGCTGTGTTGGGTGCACCGCTATGCAGCGGACGTAATCGGTGTGCGCCTCGAAGGAGTGCACCTTCTCGAGGGTGTTGTAGTTGAAGACGCGCACCTGCATGTCGTCGGATCCGGTCAGGATCCAGTTCTTTCGAGCGACGAAGCGAGCGCAGCGCACTGGCAGATCGCAGACTTCGAAGTCTTTCACTAGCTGTTGGTTCTCGTAGTTCATGACATGCACATGGCCGTTGTACAAGGCGCACAGCATCCATGGCTCCGTCGGGTGCAGATCCACCGATTTCACACGGTCTGACCGCGACGTGAGCCGTCTTTTAATGTCCAACCGTAGAGGCTGCGGCGAGACAATGAATTTCCATTTTTTGTTTGAATTTAAAAATAGTACCAATTCGATAATTTATATTATTTTGCATTTTTTTCATATCTTAGGGTAAAACTTATTTATTTCACTGCTACTTTAGAGTTTTATGTTCTTTTAAGAAACTAACATAAAATATAATGATAAAATTGTTTTGCTTGAGCCGTGTTTTTCTGAGGATTTGCTCTGAACGCGCAATAACCAAAAGTAAAGTCTAGAACCGTTTTACATGTTTGCGTCGGCGAATTGTTGAATCTAGATACTCCGACGGAGATATGGTTTCAATGCACAGCAATACGTAATGTTATTCCTCATAAAAGTTAATTTGGTGTTACCAGATCAATGTATGTACATATGATGAGATCCTTCTGAAACCCGAAATTAGGGTCGTTGGAATATCAATTATAATCGATCGGAGGAAGTTATTTACACGAATGTTGATATGCTTTAATTTTTTTGTTGTTTCAATTGGTTTTATCATTGTTTGGCAAAGTGGGCGATGTTGATATTTTTTCACTCGGAAACAGCAGCCGTCTCACTGCGTCAAGAGTAGCACGGATTTTTCATTCGACCAACTGGAATAAGTTAAACATTTCCACATCACTTATCGCAACCGTCAACAACAGAATTGTAGGTTGAAGCTGTTACACCGGATAGCGATGACGAAGAAGCGTAGTGTCACTTTTTCCTGCCCCTTATTCGTAGGGAAAGAATTTTTTAAGATTTTTATTTTTTTTTAAGTTTTCATTTAGGTGTTTTGAGTCGCTTTGAAGAACACTTCAACAGGACAACAAAGGTGTTGTAGCATTAAATAATGTGCATATTTTCTATTATGTATGTTCGTGAATTACAGCAGTGTATAATTAAACCGAACCAGAAGTTCGCCGTGCGATGACGACATTTTTGAGGTCCTTTCCTTTACTTGTTTGATTGGCACAAGTAAAATATATTTAACTTTTTGTCGGCGCACAACGTTTACTAACCATTTTCTGGCAATTGTACTAAGTTTACGAATAGTTTAACACCAGATTTTAGGTAAAATTCAGCACCGACATGAAAACACCTGCACCTCGGACGACGTGGCTAAAACTTAGTGTCGTTAGCTCCGATATGCACCCATGAGGTTCGGACCGTTTGTGGTAAAGGAACGTGATGTACCCAGTTCCGAAAAATTACGTACAGCAGGGTTTTAACGAACGAACGAAAAATTTCAGCCCACGAAGCAGCTAGAATTTTACTGAGTAGAACAGCACCATAGACAAGAAGCAACGTCACTTGGCCGGTGAAAATGTGTAACGAATTTATCACAGCGATCAATGGAATGAAGATGACAAATCTTGATGTTGCTTCGTAAGTTCGAAGCTGAATCCTTCTGGAGACTCATATCGGACCGATCCGTACCAACATTGTTATAACATCACTAAATGAATTCTGGTGTGTGGTAAACTCGACAGTGTGTGCGTTATGTCGTGGTTGAATGTGACAGTTCAGAATCAAAGTTCACATATAGGAGGCGCTGTACACGCCTTGGAGCATTTGTATCTGTTTTGTAAAAAGAACGGAGTGGATGAATATCCCCCAAATGTGTATTTTTCCTTCTATGGCTTGATCATTTTAAGGGCGCGGGAAACAACGCGTAATCGCTAGTGTAATATAAATGCAATTGGAACGTCGGATTGTTTATTTAATAGCAACTATAAAATGGTCTCAATTACTCATTTAGAATCGGAAATTCGGTTTGGCCATTCTATGTAGTCTATTGTGTTGTCCGCCAAAAAAAGGTTCCGAATTTACTAATCATTGGCATGTGATTTAATTGTTCTGATAATTTTTGGATTATCGTGCTTTTTTACGATTCACTTACACAGTTGAAGCCTGTTTGCTGGCTGTTTTTTCTTTACTTTGTTTCAGCCATGCCTAATGGCTAGGGACTAAGAGTAGTGTAAGAAGATTGAGGGAATTTTGAAGCTGTCTGAAGTCCGTAACGATTATTGTCTCACTGGGTGGTACTGACACCGACGGACCTCTTTTTGCCGACATCGAAATTCCCTTTCGTCCAATTCTCGACCTCTAGTTAATAACAAGCCATTACGGGAACGATATTCGATATCCTGCTCGACTGCCCACTCTCCTCCACCCTACGATCTGCTCGGACCTTAACTGAACCTAAGGATGGCGATGATCGTATAACATCGTGCGGACGGGACATGTGAATTCAAACGGGGCAAAGAGAAATAGCAGTGGGGAGAGGGTGTCTCCGTTTGAATCTTATGCAGAATTCATCCTGCTGCCAAGGTGTGTCTCGTTGGAGCCTGTGTCACCGTTCGTCAGTGCTGCATGGCATGTTGACAACCGACAACTACCATTAAGGTTAATTCCAAGATTATTTTACCCATTTTTCCTTTTTCTCTCTACTTCTATTTCGTTTCTGATTTTACATTGCCGTATGCATCCAACACATCCTTGGTCGAATGCTTTGCAAAAGAAAAACGTCGACACACGTCGGTGGCCTCCGATTTTGCAAATGATTTCTCATTTCCTATCCATATTTTTTGCGCTTTTGCACCACAGCACGCGCAAGAAGCAGACTGGAGTAAAATGTCTGAGTTGAAGAAAAAACAAATCGGGCAAGTACAAAATAATTAAATTTTTCTGTAAATGCCATATGCATGACGGTAAAAAAAAAAAAACGAACGGACAGGTTCTGCAGGCTTGGGCTCGCATCAGGAAGGAGAGGCCGCAGCATGGGCTGTATCCTCACAAGGCAAAAAAAATGACACGCTGACAGGCGAGGTTACGAAGAATTCGGCAGATAAGTTTCACTGCTATGGAACTCTTTGCGGGGAGAGGGTTTGCGGCAACTTCAGTTGTATTTATTTAGGCTGGTCCACACGCTTGACCACATGGGATGATAATGAAAGGTTTAAAAAAATGCTGAAAACAACGCCCATCGAAATAAGAATGCCCCTGTGCCACAGCGGCCCAACGTTTGTAATAAGGCAATAAAAACGCTGGAGGTGGCACGGTTGATGCACTCTGGGTGATTTTTACGAGATGGCCAATTGATCAAAAGTTCGCTGGAAACAGGAGCCAGAGACAATTTGCAAAAGAAATTAACAAGAAGATGTAATGCATTAGTCCATGTATTAATTTGAAACAACGAATTAATTATGCAAATGTAAGACAATTTGGTTTATGGAAGACCCGATAACAATCAACAATAATTTATAAGGATTTTTTAAATCAATATTAAGCTATATTTATACGTGTTGCATTATAGTATTGTATGGGAGTTTAATAATGAACTTTAAAACATATTTAGGAAACAACAACTTGTCACTCTAATATTGCCATAAGACCATCGTTAGGATCGGGAAGCAGGAGCAAAAAGTTTATTCATCGTTCTGTAGCGTACTGAATGAAAACGTATCGCGTGATCAATAAATGCCTGATTTGCACTGAAAGCCTGATAAGGTAGAATCGTATTCAGTTTCAATCTACCAAGCGTATCACAACGTATCCTTTGTCATGGCCAAGCTGAACCGTGAACCCACAAAACGGCCTGAAACATGGTATGCCAGCATATCCTCCCATTTGCATGTGCTACAATTCGCAATTGTCACTAAATTTTTTTTTTGTCTTTACAACCAGTTTAGCAACTGGGCAAAGTTACTCACGAGTTTACGGCCACCTTCCATAATTTAGTGTCACTTTAAAGAAATTTATCACCATTTTATCGTTAAAGTATCGACCAGTGGCCTTGTTGCTCGCGGCACGGCAATTTCATTTGTCCGCTTAATGCTTCCAACAGGGGATGCTGGGTGAAGCCGAATAGACTAAAGAAACTCCACCGGCAAGTAAGATGGGACACTTGACAGCCTCTCTCAATGCTGCACCTTTTTTCTTCCTCGGAGACCCCCCGGAACGGGGCAGGGAAAGGTGCGAGAGTGGCGAAAAAATATTGTCGTTTTCCACCGGAATTTTTTGGAACTTTTCCAATTAAGCAGCTTGTTAGACGGCGACGCTACAGGGCGACTGGGTGAGCGAAAAATTACACCGGAAAAACGTCCGTACAAAAGGTGAAGAGAACTTCGCTGGCTGTAATCGACACAATGACGCTTTCCCGAAACCGGTGCGCACCGTTGTAAGCGTGTTTGATGCGCCCGCCGATGGGAAGGGCATCGAGCTTCTTTGCCTTTTTCTCCCGCAACACCACACCCAACGGTGCACAAGTGGGATCCCCCTTCAGGTGATGCTTGTGGCCATTCTCTTCGGATCCTTCGAGCGCAAGAGTTTTGCAACATTTCCCCAACAAATGTTGAGTGCTCTCGTTCCTTCAACGGGCAGGAGCGACACACAATGACATTGTTAAATTCGCAAACTGCTTGCCTGATTTTGCCAAAGCGCCCAAGGACTCCTTCTAGCGATCGCCAACGGGTAACAATGTTGCTACAGCATAATCGATTTTGCATTGTTCAACACCGGTCCACAATGGCTTGCCGTGTCCGAGCCGGCAGCCCTTTCGCCTCGGACTAAAATAACCAATTGCAAATGCAGCAGCAGCACCGGTAGGTTCCTGCAGCGGTGGACCCTTTCGCAACAATAGCTGTTATGCCCCGGGGGCATCAGCAAGCTGTCACATTGTTGACAGGTGCATTGAGAGAGTCACGCTGACTTCCTTCGTTCGTGTTTATAGGACGGTATTCTCCCAGCGAAGTTAGGCGTGATTAATAAGAGTGGAAATGGGGGTTAATATTGTTTAATAATGTAATTTTACCGGGAAAATGGCAAACACTCAACACTACACACGACGAATGTAGGTTTTGCAACGATGAAAGTAAAGAACTTGGCCAGACGCAACACTATTGTACATATGTTTAAGAAGTGCTTGAGGCACCTCCTTGTTTTAAGTTGGTTCACCTATTTACAATGTTTGCAACATGGTGTATGTGGAAAGTTACACTATCTTGAAAATATAATAGTCTGCATTGAACCATAGCGCAATTTTACACTCACGACAAGAAGTGAGTAATTCTTAGCATATTCAAACAGACCTCGGAATAGCGCCATTATAGACGTCAAGTTTCAGTCACTAAAGTACACCTTAGGCTTCATTTAATTTTTCATCTTCGTGATCTTTTGTTTAGCAACTAGGAATTTTTGGTATTTTACAATAAATGAATTCGTTTTTTTAATCCAATTTAAATGTGTAATATGAGTTAGGTGATGAAGAATAAGTCATAATAAATGGTGTTTAAATGAGTTACCTTATTTAAAAGCGATCGTTCAAGCCCTGAACTCGATCCAAATGATAGAAGTCCAAAAACTCCAAACCGTCAGATATCGTAGTCAAAATACAAAATATAGTTTTGGAAGCTCATCAAATGAATGATTTTTGCAAATTTATCAAAACGCATTCGAATCGAGGACCTCGTAGACCAGCTTTACCTAAGAAAGCGAGCTTATGTCAGTGAGATCAAGAAGCTGTTGGCGTTAGTATTTTAGTTTTAGAAATTGTGTTTATGGATTACCACGGTAAAACAACGAACAGAATGCATAATGTAAGCATTTGTTTCGATTACATGCGAAAATTCATGAAACGTTTGATAAACGGAAACTGCACAGCCGTTGAGAGTGTTTTTCTCACTTTCCAGAAAAGCACTACATTGATGGTGTCCTTAATTTGGAGAATCATTCGAATAAACTTATTGAAGATGAGGGGTGATCTGAAAAATAAGGTCAGTTGTTTAACTTCAATTTTGCTTCATCATATTTAACCCGCGAACTTTTTGAACAACCTAGTATAACAAGAAATCAAAATGTTTGCATTATGGCCTTCAAGCATGACAAAATGCAGTAGGTGGTTTCTTTACCGCACAAAAGAACGCCACTCGCCACAAATAGTGTAATTTTATCACACATAAGGGGTCCAGGGAACCTTGAACAAATTGACAACACGTACAATATTCGAAGAACTTTGTCACAAGCATAAATGGATCATAGCTTCACGGAATAAATGCAAGTATACGTATTCATACGCATAGGAATATTTGCTGAAAAACTTAATCAATGCAAAATTATGGTGTTGGCTATTACACTAAACACGTGCTGATCGAATATGACAAGTAAGCTGCACTGTCCTGCTCTGCCGATGCATGCAACTGAAGCTTGGCGATGGTTATGCAACGATATTGGACTGAACAGCTTCGGTGTATCCATATATTGTATTTGAACTCTGAACGAAGCGATTCGCATGAACGGATACCAGGTATCCCTATCAGAGTGGTATCTTGTTGCTCTATACTTCTCCATCTGCCGAGCCTATCTTTGTTGGCTAGGGGAAAGGGTGGAGATGCGGTGGGGTTCACCACATTTACACGGCACGGGAATGCTCGGCGCCGGTTTGTCGTCACGCGGGGTGTCGAATCTTGGGCCGGGAATGTCGAACGGTCGGAAGGAAATCTTAGCGCCAGAGCGAACGTCACTTTCAGCTGCAGAGGTATGTTGCGGGTACATTTTTTCATCCCGGACGCCTGTATCCAACGCCATGTCGGTTTCCGTGCGCCATTTTGATGTGTGTATGTGCTTTTTTTTAAATCCTTTTCATCCCATAAGTGCCAAGCAGAGAGCATTCCATCGGGAAAATGCCGGTCTTTGCAGTAAAACAGAAATCTCCAAAGGGATACGAACTGGCCGGTCCGATAGGAGGGATACCAGGGCAGTGATGCTGAATAGCACCGTGCCGCCGGGATCTCAACGCGTTTGTTGCGCACATTCCATTCATTGCTGTAATCTAATTAGAAGTGTGAAAGGAAAGAAATAATCGAAAATCTCACAACATCTTTCGGGCAGGGTTTGGCGGATCCGTTTCAGGAAAGTGTACCTAATTTGGACCTAATCTTGTTCCATACGCTGAAGGTCATGTGATGTATAAACAATTGGCTGAACGAACACTGGGAAACAAAGGACAACCAAAGGACAAAGCGGAAAAGCTGATGAAACTAATTTAATGAAGTCGAAAACATTACATCCCTCAACGGTTCGACTGTGAGCATGGGTGAGTGGTTCCAACACTAAAGGCATTTAGTATCGAAACCTGTACTACATCAGCCCATAAGTGTAAGGAACATAGGGAGAAGTGGCAGCAGCTAGGAAACGATACTCCTAATAGGCCTGGTGTAACCAACCTGCCTTCCTCGGCGTTCTCTCTCTCCCTTCCTCTCAGGCAATCTTCGCTTGACGGATCCGATGATTCCTGACGAAGGTGTTGATCGTCGGCACGTGACCCCTTGGGTGCCACGTGGTTTCCTCGACGAAACCACCGCTTTGGATGACTGTTCTTGCCCCGAGGCGCCACGTCGTTTCGGCGTAACGCTCGATCCGAACACTAGGAAGTTTGGGCACCCGAAGGGACAGCGAGCCATCGTCGGTACAAAAGAAACTTTTCAAATCAATGCTCGATTGTCTGTCATCGCCAGGGATCGGAAACTGTTTCAAACAAAAAGGGGCAACCGTGTGTTTGCGTTTGTGGTTCGTAAATTTGACCGACAGAAGCACAAATTTACGTTTTGTGGTGAATTATTGTTATTTTTTGTTTACCGACAAAACGTTTGAAGTTTTCCACCTTTAGGCAAACTGTCAGTTTGAGTTGGATGAGATTGGCCATTGTAAGGTCTAGCCGACACTAAATTTCAGTGAAGCACTGCCTCAATTGTATTACAGCAAAATGGTTGATGTTTGAAGATTTACCGGTCCTATTCTGAAACTCGAAACAAACGGACATTACAAACCAAAAGGCATGCAAACCAAAAAACAACATGCATGCATTTTAGTAAAATTATTGAATTTAAGCTCATGGTTAGTTTAAAGACCCAAACCCGGCAACCAGATACATCCTTTCCCTACGTTTGGTTTGTTTTTTTTTCCATTCCATTCGGGTGTCACAATATGGTTTTATGACGAATTAATTGCTGCTGGGGTGCCAACACGAGTTTTCCTCTTTTTCCTTTCGTAAAAGATTGGCTAATTTTAGATATTCTTCTTACCAACTTCTGATTAGTTTAGTTACTTATTAATTTAACATCATATTCCTTCAAAGTATGATCTGAAAAACAAAATAAAAATGAAAAACGAACCAATGTGTTTAGAAACAAATTAAATAATTTTGAAAAAGAAAATAAACCAGGTTTATTATGCGAACGAGCGTCACTATTTCTTTACGACGAGCAACGACATTAATTTGAGTTGTTTACTGTATTAACGTATTTTTACGTATAAAAAAAGATGATTAGGATGATTTTCAAAAAAAAAAAAAAAGGCTAGGAACAATTATCATGCTCATGGTTTTAACACAGCGTTTCATATTGTTCTATTATATTGCTTCGGTTACCCATGGTTTGGATGCCTTCTTAAAATTGATTTTTCCACTTCTTAATAGCGGATTTCGTTCCTGTGCTTCACAAAATAAAATCTTTGAAAAAGAGACCATTTGCTTATCACTCTGGCAAGATCAAGCGATCGTACCTTACTTGCCGCGCCTGCCCGGCGCAGCCAAATGGCCCTCGCCAAGGACCAGACCTGGCCCCGAATATGGTGCTGATAAATCGTATTAGCGTAAATTGAAACCACTTCCCGGTGGCCAGCCCCTTCGGTTCGGGAAATGCCACTTCGGGTGGACTGTATTGTCATTGGGCCCTCGTTGTTATTTTCCCCTTCCTGTCCTGTCAATTGACGACACAATCAAGATTAGATCGATGCACACATTTATTAGATTTAGCCTTGTATCTTTGGTTTATGTCCCCTGGTTCTTGGGTGAAAGGGACGGGCAGCGTGCGGCCCTCGCGTCTTATCTCTATGGGGACTGTTTTCTCTCTGTACCATTTTCCCTGAAGCAGTCTAATCGCTGTTTTCCCATTATCCAGTTTTTGTGCCACCAGTCATTTCGCGATGCCGATCTGTGGGTGGTCTGGTTTTTCGTTGAGCTGCCGTCCAAGGGAAATGTTGATGCAGTCCCAATGTTCCTCGGTCGTACTGTGTAGCACAAATCATTCCAGCTCAATGTAATCAAATTCAAATGGGCAAAGCTTTGGTGACGCGATATCCGCCACCGACGTTTCATAGTTGCCAACGTGGAAAGTAGGGAGTCGACGATAATGTATAACACTAGTTCGGACCGATGGCGTGTCATTTGAGAAGATTATCACGCGGCGAAGTCGTAGAAGTTCTCGTCAAACCCTCTGCCCTTGCCACAGGTGAAACAGGGAAATGTTCAGTATCACACACGGCGTTGGCGCAACGTTTTCCCTATACCCTTGACTGTGCACTGAATTTGAAGTCGGTTTAACCCCTCGATCTACGACCATAAACCACAATCTGTCAAAAAAAAAAAAACAGAAAAGGACAGGAGTAGGAGCGCTTCCGGGACGGGGGAAATCACCTGTGGGAACAGCTATTTCAATTTGTCGCCGATAAACAAAAGAATCCAAAAGGCACTGCTCACATTACCGCTGGTTTGGGACTTGCACCGCAAACCGTTTGCAGCGAGAAAACCTCAATCGCTCACGCCGGAAATGGGAATCTGCACACCTTCGGCGCTTGTGCTGGGAGGGGTTCGACGCCACTTGAGAAGGTGTAGAAGCAAACGCCTTCGATAGCGCAACCTGTTCCCTTTTTCCGGAAGTTTTCCACAGCAACGATACGTTGCAGAAGCAGACAGGATGAGCGGTTGGGGGAGGCAAAGGAGGAGGCGTATAGGCCCAACCTTAGTATTGTGGCGTGAGGGGACTCTAATTCGTAAGGACGATCTTAACGGCTGCCTCAGCCTTTCAGCAGCAACAGCTCAGCAGCAGTCGTGTAATGTGATAAGTTAGTACAATAAAAACAAATGATTTAATTTGCGTTTGGGTTCGGCTTCGGCACTATTCGACCGCGCGGATGGGCAAGGAGTCTTTGAAGGGCTGAAGGGCCAGTGCATGACTGTAACGGAGGATAAGTTAACGAAAGGACGATTGAAAATAATGTCGGAAACATTCGTAATTGGTAGTTAATGCTCTCCTCCAAATCATAGGGCTTGGGAATTAAATCAGTAAGCTATATCACGGGACAAAAATGAGTTATTTAACTGTTTTCCGACCTCAAATCCGACAGATTTGTTTAAAAATAATTTTATTATTAATTATTTTATCAACAACATTGATGCACGAGCATTTCTAGAGCCATCAGATGCTTAAAACGTATGAAAAATATTTTTCAGAGTAGAAAATACTTATCACTATGTATTTACTTACAATTACTTTATGACATTTTGGAATGCATTTGCAAAAAACCAAATTGCAGTCAAATTTATAATCTTATTAGTGACATAATGTCGATAAGGTTGAGCCGAACTCAATTAATTGAGACTTAATATATCCGAAACCAACGCCAAGCAGGTTTTCGTACAGGCTATTCGGGTTCCTCTTACAAAATGATGGACAATTTCTCATATTTTATTACTTTTATGACCTCCAATCGAATGGATTAACCCTACAGAAATCCTTTTTTCCAATCAATTTTTAATCGATAACAATAACAAAATCGAAAAAGTTATAGTATTCTGAAATCTAAAAGTTTAAAAGGCTGTTCCTGTCTGTTTTGCCAACATAAACCGTGTGTAAGATTCCTTTTTAAATTTCAGTGGCCTAAACTAAACCTATTCAACGCATAATTATTTGACATTTACTCATTCATACATTTTTCTTCACTCAAAATGTACGCTAAATCCAAACAAAATGTTTGCACGAAGACTTCGTGGAGTTATTATATATGTTCGTATTCAATCATAAATAATTTTAGAAAATGAAATTAGAATAATGATGCACAAATATGCCAAGAAGTTGTTCAAGAAACCGTACACAGTAAAAATATATTTTATTTGACTTCATTAACGTAAATTTAATCTTTGAGATGTGTTTGATGGTAGCGAAGCTGTTAATTTTGTACAGTACGTAGTTACAATAAACTAGCAGGTTTATAGATTTCATGAGACATTGTCCAAATAAATGTGCAGAAACATTTCCCAGCATATTTCTTCTTCTGTCGCGCGTGTAAACGATGCGTTGGTATTTAATCAACGCCCACAACTCTTTTGCACATGTTACACACCTTTCTCAAAGTGACAAGAAGCAACAGTTCTGGATCTTTACAAGAACCCTGTTACCAGACCGACAGCGGAGCAAAGCAAAGCAGGGCAAGAGTAAATGTTCCTGTGAATAACAAATAGCTACGAAACGCACTTACTCTTCCGTGTTTCAACGTGCGACAAAAAACTCGTGACGATTGGAATTTGTTTCTCGATTTGCACCATATCCAAGGGAAAGGAGTACAGTGATCACAGAGGGAATGGTTGAAAAATGTCCCATGCCGGGAGGCCCCACTACTCGGCCACTGAGGCCTCGCGCCGGTCCGTGAATGACGGGGCTAAAGTTCAAAGCTGCCACGTGGCGTTCGATTCATCCCTTATTCTTCTCGATTGCTTCTTTTGATTTTCAGGAAATGAATCTCTCAACTTGTGCGGCACGCTCCGCGCACAATTGCGGCCGAGGGTGCATATAATCACGTGAACATTGAATATGTCCCAGTGTGCCGGTTATGAAGGACGGCCACCGATGATGTAATTATTACCCCCGCAGGTGGGGATTCAGATTTTGTTTCCTTTTCGTGTGAATCATTTTACTTTTATCCTCTTATCCTTGTTGTAGAAAGAAAGTCTTTAAGTGGATGGATCTTATTCGACAAGTAAAGGTTAGAATATTGTAATTAAAGTAGAACTGTTTGTGTGTAGCACAATTCTCTTTTGATTAACTTGATACTTTTGTAAAATGAATAAAAAATAAAATTTTGTAAAATGAAAATAACTTACCATGTTTGCCAGATCCATCTCTTCCAGTCGGCGCATTCGTTCTTCCCGCTGAAGGGCCGCTTCCTTCGCCTGATGGCGGCGCTGCTTATTTCGCAAGTGTCCCATACTCAGGGGTTGTGGCTTTTTTCCTTTCTTTTCCTGCTCTGCTAACGTTTTCGAGACTTCCTTCGTGAGGCTGATGGGCGGCTACGAGGTAGTTCTATCGTTCTAGCAAATTATTTCCCACAGGACACTAAACCATAGAAGGTCAAGCCCTAAGAAAAAGCGACGAGAGAAATTATAGTTAGAAGCCATTCGAAACGATCGTCGTACGCTTCTTGGGGGCTTTAAGGAAAAAAATAACAAAACGAAACATCTTGAACTGGTACCAAGCGGAATGCATTTTGAAAAGAGTTTATCATTTCGAATCATTCGAAGTGCGGATGAAGAGCGGTAGAGAGAGCCAGAAAGAAAGGAAATGTAAATTACACATAATCCTCCCCTATATGATACGATGGTCTAGGAACCAAGCAATAATTCACCGAATGTCATAATAGTTTTACACTAAACCGAAGTTTGCATCTGTAAAAGGGTCTAGCAAAGCAGATCGAGGGGTCGTAGAACGGTGTTCCCTCGAAGGAATCTTGCAAGAATGTGTAGAATTTGCGATGTTGTACGCATTGTTGTGGCCGTGTTATTAGCGGTAAAAAATCGCATTCCTCACCCCCATTCCCGCTCTTTTTCTGTACTTTTATCTCTGGGTGAATGTTCAGTATCCCTTGCTACACTCTCACTTAAAGCTGCAGACCGCCATCCATCCAAACCGTTCGAAATACAACAGCTCTGTTTCTTCCACAGACAAACCGAACAGACAGGCTGGACCGACAGCGCAGGACCGACAACCGTTACGCATCATGTGCACCGAAATCGATATCAAACCTGGCCCGTCAACAAGGGCTGCCTGTCTATCGCGCGAGTTCGAGCCTTGGCGAACGCCGAATGCTGACGGGATACCCTTGTCCTGGCGTAGCAAGACGCCCGGTACAAGAGCCAATCTCGTCGGCACAAGGCGGTTCGACCGGATAACCCGATGGTGGCCCGGCCTGGCAGAGGAAAAGTACTATAGGTGATGTCGATCTGGCTCTGGAACCGTATGCAAATTCAATTAGTGACGCTTCTGGATGCGGCGAGCGGCATGCGGGTGGGTACGTTTGCGGGATGCTCGAGCGGCTGAGCTGGTGTTTTACGAGAGGGAGTCGTTTGCTTTTGCTAAATAAACTGTTGGATGGCATTATCCATTTTTAATTTACTCACTCCCCGCCTGTCTAATGTCAGATACTTAACACACTTGAGCCCGATTGGAGCTGAATGATATCGCATATGAGAAAACTTGGACAACAGCAAAAGACGATTTGAAATCATTATTATGTCCACCGTGTGGTTACACTGTTTACAAATTATTATTCATTTTGTTTGAAATTTACTTATACGAGGTGTGATCAAAACATAACGCACAAATTGGTGATTTTTCGAGTTGTATGATCGCGATTGGCGGCATTGGTGATTTGTTTTATAAATAAACATATACATTTAAACTGTTATATATGCTTCCTCTGTTTTAAGCGGTCAAGCAAGTAATGTGTTTTATTACTCTAAGCCCCTGAAGAACTAAGCGCCAGTTGAGGTGGTAAGTTCTTCAAAATGGATTCAACAACAAACTTTTTTTTTCTGTAAACAGTGCTCTTTTGGAAATGTTGAGTCCTGAATTTGACAGATCTGTTCTAGGTTAAACAACAGATAAGGTTCAGTTTTAGCACTTTCAAATGGTTAAAAACGTTAAAGGTTACGGGTGACAATGACAATATGGTAAAATGAAATGGAAAGGTAATGAATGAAGAAGATATTTATGGTGATAATATATCCCGATTCATTTCGTAGTATTTCTTCGGACATTTAAGGAAAGAAATGTGCTGTGAAATGTGTTCTACCATGTTCAATCTTGAAAACATCTGTGGCGAATGAAAGCTAGCTTAATGAAAGTCAAGGAAGATGCTAAAATAAAAGTAAAATGATAGAATTTAATGTTAACTCCTCAATCCATTTTGTTAAGACCATTGTCAGGCATACCACTAAACTTGTTACTTTCATGGCCGATGAGCACAAATTCAAGCAATATTAAATATCATTCACACCAATCGGAGTCATGCACAATTTTGGTATTTATAAACTGTTTTGCATTATAGTAAACTGCTAAACTGCTGCTGCCAAAACTTAGGTGATATGAAGAAATGACACATGGCTTCAATTTGTATTCATTCTTAAATTATATTTGTTTGAAACATTGTGTATTGCAATATGTTACCTTGTGTTATTTATAAAAAAGTTTAAATTTGAAAACCCGCTGGTGAATGCAGCTATATTATCAATCTATTTATCATGCTCGAAGTGACGGCCACAATTCAGATAAGGAAGTGTTACATATTGGAAGCAACAGCAAATTTTTAATTTATGCTAATGAACGATGTTACCAAGAATATTGTCACACTTTTTCCATTTTCTTCCTTCGGCCAAACAAGGCGTCGGGATGATCGAGCAATGATTGCGTGTAACATAAACGGGCAACAAATGTCATTATTAAATTGCACCAGAACGCCACCCATCCGACGGTGGTGGCAGTCGGAATAAAATGTGTTTATTAATGTACACCAAAACGCACGCACCCCTTAGCCCGTAGTTTCCGAATGTATCCGAAAAGGTAGACTGGCAGAGGGTTCAGGGTTTGGTTTCCCACACCCCGTCGTTGGACCGGCGATGGTTTTGTCGAGAGTACAGCGCAGGGCAGGCGAGTGGCTCTCGAAGGCGATGGCTACATCGTGTTGACTTTTCCTCCCCTAGTAACTTTTGCAAACCAACGCGTTACACTTTTTTGTAGCAACTTGCTGTGTTTACGTTCTTGTAGGTAATACTTGTAATACGGCGTCGAGTGTACTTCATGGCTCTGAAGAAGCGTGGAGTGGAAGATAAGGCATCATTTGTTTGCAATTTGCATAAACATCTTACCTCACTAAGAATGCAGCTCAGGGCGAAGGGATTGCTTTATTAAATAAAATAAAGTGTTTTGATTGAAGGATTTGTCTTTGTAGCATAAGAGCAAAAGGAACAATCCGTTAATTTTAAACCCACAGTATGAATATTTAATATTTATATTGTTCACAAAAACCAGCAACCCTGCCTAAATGATTGAACGTAAGCTTTAATCAGTTTACTATGAAAAGATTAGATGCACAATGTTTATGTAATTTCTCGATAGACATGAAATCATTAGTTAATGAGCGGAGCATAAAAGACATTGATTGTAATGCAACAAACAAACGTCGAAAAAAAAAAAAGCTTACCATGCATGCTTCCATTCAGACGATCCATTCCCAATTTCAGCGCGAGCGTTACACCGTGCTGCAAAAACAATGGTCCATTATGGTAGGAACACCAGAGTATCAGCTGCCCTTTTTGCACGTACCAGGCCAGCTTTGCGCCGATTGACACCGACATTGAATGGAAACTTTTACAATGCACTTTTCCCCGGTGCGCTGCAGTGGCACATTTTTTCTATTGTATTGTTTTTACCACCAGGTTTTGTGGACCGTTTTGGAGAGCAGCGACACCGGAGTGTAACGGAGTTGTAAAATGGATCCAATTCATTAATTTTTTTGTCTTTCCATTTTTTGTTCTGTGAAGGTTACCACATCGATTTTTCTCACCCGTAGGACGCTACTTAGGTGTATTTCCCAGAAGGATTCTTAGGCGAAAATGGACTCCATCGTAGCGGACTCGGGAGGAAGGTTTTACGTTGATGTACTTTGTGCAGCACAGACCCTGATGGTCGTTTTGGTACATCCAATCGATCAAGTAAGGCTAACGAGGCCAGCAGATCGTGATGAAAGCGCGGGGGGGGGGGGGGGGGGGTGAGTGTTTGGTGAAAGAAAAACGACAACACAGAACCGGATGTACCCGTTTAAACTCCCACACTATGGCGGTGCGGTGAATGTTGCCGGGAAAAGTATGATTTTGGCGATCACAATGACAGTATGCATTCTGTTGCTACCAGAACAATGGTAGCGCTCTATCGTGATTGCAGAACCAAAAGGAAAAGGCACCAGACTCGTACGTGGTTAGATTCGTGTGCAATGCGTCACCACGACAGGATGTGTGCTAATACTATTATTAAAACGGCACCGAAACGGCCCAACTGCAATCAACTGAAGATGGACCCTTTTTTCACTCAATTAATCCCTTCGCGGAGTGGTTTGCCAATCGGGACTATCCCATTTTTTTGAGTTTCCTTATTGTTCTATTCATTGTTACGTGTGCAACATTTACCCGACTTTTCAGATAATTGAAGCCATTTGCACTAAAACACCATGACGGGGGCATTTTGGTGTTCGAATTTGTAACCGTTTTCTGTGAGGGAGTTGTTATTATTAAACGCAACATTGTTTGCTAATTGAAGTATTTGATGGTTTGTGTATTGATGTTTGGTTTATCTCCTGCAGAATCGTTATGCGTAGAATCGAATGTTATGTGATAATATCATCTCGTGCAGCGTGCTTTTCGTACAAATTTAAATTTGTCAGGACTTTGTTCTGATCTGAACGCCGAAAGATGATATGATAATTGATAAACATTGTTTTACTGTAACATTGGTTTGCAACTGTGCATATTTAACCAATACATAAAGCGTGACTTGCATCTGGCCGCAAAATGTAAACGTATGGCGAACGGAAAACTCTTGAGCAACGATGAGAAATGGTGAATGTTCGGAAAAACTCTATTCTTAGTACCTATCTTCAACAAATGAGTACAGCTTATCATTGAGCATTGCTTTGTGCAGCTCGCCCACGGATGAAATGTAGCTTTTTTTAAATCACAAACTAATCCCGTTCAGATAGGACGGATCGGATTGTGCAACCGCTCGTTATCAGCGAAACAACCTCCGCGAACACTTTTGCACACTGTGCTGCACAATGTGCGGCCCTGAACCATGCACTCCTTCGCAACTACGAACATTTTCGTTCCCAGCTCCGAAGCAATCGGAATCGGAGCGCTAACAAACAAAAACACACATCCACGTGAAAAGCCGTGAGTGGTAGTAGTTTGAGCAGCATTCGAATGACTGCAAATGGGCATAAAAGAACTGAACGCATTGCCAAGAGGCAGAGGGAGCTTCAGAGGCTGCGTGGCGTCGTGACAACTACGGTGGGAGGGGAGGGGGGGGGGATGGGGGGGGGAATTCAGGAAGCATGAGCACGAACTACCATCAACGGAAAATAACATCAACTTCAATTCACTTGGGAAAACGGAACGGAAGCTTGGAAGGGCTATGGGAGCTCCCTGCACTTGGCTTAAAATGTATGTGTGAGTGTGTGTGTTTTTTTTAACTGCCCCAGACGCACTATAAAGTTCGCAATGCTACAAGCCACACATAAAAGGCCCAGCAACTTCTCGTTCCGTGCGCTTGTTATGCAGAAATATTAAAAAATGGCGTATGGAAGTAAAAACTAAAAAAAAATTGCACCCCCGGAGACCACGAAACGGCAGGTGGAGCCCCCAAAGAACTCCATAGGAGCCAGAGATGAGCATGCAAGATGACCCAACGAATGTACCCAGCATATCGTGCACGCCGGCAGTTGAGTAGTTTCCTGCCAATGGGAGCCAGGATATCAGGATTTTTGTTTAGTTTTACAGCTTCGGTCCACTAAGGAGCGGCTACGGTTGGGGGCAGGCGGAAAAAGGAACCTATGATAAACCTGCGCTTCGTTCGCTCGTCCATTTTGCAGTTGACCGTGTGCTGGATGCCAGTGCTGGTGCATGCGGCTGTGCGGAAGGATCCAGGTTTGCTCGCCAGGATAAAAGGTCGACACAGATGGTCCCGTTTTGTTTCGGGTCGATGGCAAGTGAGTGCCGGGGTAAACGGAGCCGTTTGCCTAGGAAGATACGAATGTTGGGCCGATGCTTTTTGCGACTGCGAGAAGCATAGATGTAGGTGAAATTCTAAGAGCACCCAAAAAAAGAAAAAAACAACACACCCTCCGGAAATAGTAGTTTTAGATAAAAGCTGCTGGTTAGGTTGTTTTTGTTACCTGCTAATTTGAAACGTAGTTAAATTTAAAAAAAAGTTATTCACCGCCATCTGTGAACGTAGACTAAAATGTTGCATAGTCAAATTTTCTAGAAGTGCTACCGGAAGTAGAAATTTGCATAAATCAGTTTATATCGATACACATACCACACTGTTAATAGTTCCGTGTTTGTTGTTTTCGAGTTTGTTAAAAAAGCAACCGGAAAGTAAACAATATTCTCGTCGACTCACGCGAGTAATAATTAGTTTTAATTTTAATAAAATTAATTTAGTAAAATTTTTGTTTGCCTTCTGCTTTATTCAACAATCAGTTTGTCTGTGATAATAATAAACAATCATTATTTTTGTGGAGTCGGCGATTTGTCTTTTTTTGTAAAAATTTAAGTATCGAAATTTCATTGAATTATTCTACAAGAATCTGCTACATGGTACAACAATTATGATAATATAAATAGTAAAAAAATAAAATAAAAATTATCACAAATAGTTTTTAAGGCGAGCCATTATAATGGTGGTCTGGCATTTCGTAACACCATGAAACATGGAATGCAATAATCACGAATAATTGTTGAATGACAGTAAAATAAGTTTTTTGTAATGTGTTTGTGTTGACTGGCTCATTTTAAAATATGGATTTGAGAGTTTGGCGCATAAATCTTGCAGAATGAAAGTTGCTCAGATAGGTTATGCTTTGGAAATTTGAGAAACAAGATGACGTCCAAAAGAAGAAAAAAACACATTGAACTCAACAAATCTTCAAGATAAAGAATCTATCACAAAAGCGGACCGATGAACCTTTAGAAATTTGCGAAACTCTCGCAATTGCAAAAGTAAACATTATGGTTGTTTGGACTTTGGTGAAAATGGTTCTGCGTTATTTAAGAAAAAGAGCACTATAACGTAGAAGAGCACTTATGTTATAGGAAAGGCATTATAACGAAGGTGTTGTTTAACTATCAGATATACACTGTGGCCCAAGTGGCCAACAAAAAGCATTGATTGGCTGATGTGGATCCTGAAAATAGCGCTCCACTTCCAAATTAGGGATTTCGAGCGTATTTTGTAGCACTGTAATATAATGCACACACTCACCCCTTTCGTGACCGATTTTCATGGGAAAAGAGCTTTCGCAAGCTTCATTTCATGTGAATGTGAAATTATTTCAATCATAGCGATTCTTTTATTAATTAATTATATTGTAACGTTCTCCAGCCGATGAAATGCACAACTCGCATCGATACACCACAATAGGGTTCGTTGGGGGCAACTACATGGAGCACATTTACATCATCGGGAGAGGAAAATTATGATCAAGATAGCAATCAGGACAGGACTAGCCGCTCGCCTGTCTGCCCTTTTGTCCACGATGGTGATGCAGCCCTTTTCTAGGTACCGACTGCCTCTGCATTCATTGAAAAGCTTTTTTGGTGATGGTACATTTAATGATCGAGCAGCTGGTTTACCGGCTACAAATCATGGGAGCTTCCCCCAAGAACTCCCCCACCCAACACGTCACGTCCCACGCAAAACCGACGACAGTCGGCGGTAAAATCCGAGCGCGATATTAAATCGTAATAGCTGTCAGATATGTTTATGTCGTTTTAAAATTTTAATGTCAACATTATTATGTTGGAGCAGTCATAATTTGTTTCCGCCCCCCCTTTTACTTCCCAGCAACGCCGCCACTACCTCTGCCACTCTATCGCGTACCGTTTGCCGTTTAATGATATTGGTTTGTTCTGAAACCAATCTCTCTCCTTCGCTCCCTCCTTCTTCTGTCACCCGCACTGACCAAGGGATTGAAAACAACAATATGCATTACTCATTGGAACCACGGTGCAGCGTTTCCACTGTTGCCTGCGGTGGCGAAGGGTATCATCGAACGCATTCAGGATTTATCCAAATGGCACGATAAATATTTTCTCACAATACTTCTTTGCCCTTTCCCATGACCGACCACGGTGCGCCGTGGTGCCAGCGAGCGGGAGAAAATTTGAATAATATATTTAAATGGCATAAGTATTTTCGTTATTTGTTTACAACTCGATTTATTATTATAATACCATGTAATTCATTTCACTTTTGATCGCAATCGGGAACATACAAAGGGCTTTGCGCGTTGGAATGAGGAAGAGGACTGGAGTATATCAATCCGAATGGCCAGAGGTACGGACGGTCGCGAGCGGAGGAATGTCAATTTAATCCGATTCGATTGCTTTTGCTTCCTCTGGCGGATATCAATCGCCCGGGCCGGCCAGAAAGAGCATCAGCGCTTACACGGAAACGTTATTGCGAGAGAAGTGAACGTAGCACTGCTATGGAAATATAGTTGACAGTTAAGGCATGATTTCAGTTTTCAGTCTGATTGAAATGGCTAAAGCTGACTAGTCTAGAGTTGGACTAAGCTAGAGACATCGACATTTGAAGGTAACTATAAATACAAGTATACAATAATACATAAATACAACAGTAATAAAAACATAAATACAACATTACTATTACAATATGTCGTACACGATACCACACAAATCCAATCATTTTATTGGTGTTTTTTTTAAATCAAGTAAAATCCGGTCGAGTCATCAACGATTAAAGTCTCTCATATGTTCATCACATTTTCACTGCATAAAAAATATATATTAAAAGAATATTATGACAACTAAAATTATGACAAACTAACCCCGTGACCTGGAACATGTGACAGAGTCCATCTTTTGCAGCTCCATCCCACGAGGAAGCAAAGCAATGTAGCGTATAGAACTCAAATAAGCCGTGGTGTGTCAGATACCACAAAAAATAAAACTCAACTTCATTCAATGTGTTTGTTGCTCAGTTAGTGTCTGCAGTTTAATCAGGTTAGTTGCTTGCAAGATTTAACTAGGATGAATAGTTTGAATTAACATAATCTCGAATGAATCAAAAGAAATATTTTTGTTAAAACAATTGGATGATGCAATGTTTGCGTTAACATTTTAGAAAATACGAATTCGTAGAGATCCTTTGCGGATCTCTATATTCTTTAAGCCCTCAATTCGTTTCAGTGGAGATGGAGTGAAAAAGATTCGATTAGTGCTGAGCATTGCACACACAAAAAAAAATGGTTTGGTTGATCGAGCACGTCCAACTTTCACCACGGGCTCTTCCCTCAACGGATGAAGGTCCTTGGAGCAATTGAACCAATCGACAGCAGTTCGCCCAGGCTACACCGTTACGTGCACGATTTGGTAGCTGTTAGATACGATAGCAATCCATCCGTCGAATGTTCCGTGAGCTGCAGAGGACGGCGTTTGTCATCACGCGTAGACAACTGCGACAACATCAATCATAAAATTTGATGGGATAACATAAACAGGAAACGACGAAACACAAAGGACCAACCATGGGGTTGGATCCTTTCCCGCCGCGCATCGGCGTTGGAAAAGTGAAGGAGTTATTCCAGGGTTCATCAAGATGGTCCTTTTGAGTGGCTCGTGTGTGCCAAACCTGCCGGGAGAGATTTCTGGCGAGTTGGAAAGTGGGCTTGGTGCTGCATTCTTCCTGCCTAGGACTGTCCAGGCGGGGGTCAGGATCAACCCTCGGGTAAACTCGGGAGGCAAACGGATCGTTCCCTACCGTCAACGAAAGCAACCTCATCATCGTCATCATCACCATCAACAACATCAGCATCGCGTTCGTATGGAAAACTTTGAACATCCATAACGAGATTGCACGCATTTAACGATCCTCCACGGTGTATGAATCACGGTCGACGGCCCCGCCGGAGACGCAGACATGGCTGGCGGGTGGGACCTTTCTACTCACTGCCAAGAGCCCTCATAGATCCTCGGAACAGCCATTACGGGGACTCAACGGTGGAACAGGTTGCCGTCGTCCGCATCCACATCGCCATGGGTGTACGGTCCTTAAGGAGCAATTTGAGCGAACAGTATAAAACGAAATGCCTTTGATTTTCCGGTTCGCCTTTGATCTCTTTGGTTATATTTCCATCGCGCTGCCACACAAAGCCATGACCTCCCGGCAGCAGCCGCCAGTCGGTGCACCTCGAGTGCTCGGCGGGCTCAAATAGGACGCCCGAGCCGGATTGATGTACACAGCAAAAATTTACGCTCGAAGTGAAAACGAAATGTTTTAAAACAAATTAAAAAATATCAATAAACTTTCATCCCAGGGTGAGTCCCGTGTTCGGCGAAGCTTTTGAAAGGCGGAGGAGGAGGAGGGGAGGGATGCTTAGCAAGGTTTGTATGCTTGGCTCCTGCTTTTCCTTTGACTCAAAGGAAACGACGCTTTCCAATGTTACTTCGGTAATGTGCTTCCGTTTTGTTCATGGCAACGGATGATGTGATGCTTTCGTTCGTTCTTCTTCTTTGGTTGAAATGTATCTACGTTGATTTAATTGTTGTGCTTTTAAAGCGAATTGGTTTTGTTAGACCGGTAACTCGATTATATTTCCTTTTGGTTTTTGTTCATTTTAAAAGCAATGGTACGACTTAAGCATAGTGCAGACGAGACAAACTTGTTCACGCGAACATTTTGACAAGTCACTTTTTGGGCAAAAAACAGCGTTGTTGGCCGTGTTTCCCGATGTATGCGAGATACAAAAAACGAACATCGCTGTCAAATCGAGAACCTCCTAGTTTATAAGATACGGTTATAGAGTTTACATAGATGAGTTAAGAGACAGGTAATTAGTTTTTATTTAAATCTATGACGTTTTTGTTGTGCTGAAATCATAAAAAATAATCCATGAAGTCACTTCAGCGGCCAAAGCTGTCACAAGTTGATTTAGCTCAATTTTTCCTGCACAAATTGTTGATGAAAATAATATTATGGAAAACTCAGTCGTGAACACTACAAGCGCGACGAACTAATCAATAACTCCAATACGTCAACTGAACGTATAAGCCAAAGACGGTCAAGTGGAGGTCGCGTCATAACTGTTTTCAGCACCACCATTGTTTTGACAGTAGGTTAAGTTTTGTTTACAGTATTTATTGTTTACTGCAGTATTCATATCTGCTCAACCAACCAAAAAAAGTTTCCATTGAAGATATGTGCTCCCAGTTGTGTTCCATGATCTCATCGTATTTGTAGGGAAACAACATCCCGTGTTTCCGAAGACGGTCCTTCGTGCGAAGCAAAGGGAAATGGATCTTGTTGGGCACTGTGATATAGCCTGCATCGAGCGCGACGCTTTCCCCCGGTTTTGGTTAAGGTTGCTTCCGAACACATAAATTTAACAGTCATCAGTTTTATTAGTTGAATTCTATTTTTTCCACGATCATTTGGAAGCAATGTATGTGATCGTTAATCAAAAACACTTTTACTGGCCTGCTCATAAACGTAAACAAAACCCAACCTACTGTCAACGATTTTCCAACGGTTTCTGGCTCCTTACATGGGATGATTCGACCTCCACTAGACTGTCTTTGGTATAAGCAAAGCAGGGGTAGAAAGAGATAACCGGGTACAGCATGGACTTCGAACGAAAATTTTTCGCTCGACGCTCAATTGTAAATGAACTCTGTACGTTTACATCATCTCATGAAAGGTTTATTTGAAACGTCCAGCATTGTTTATACCTCAGGCGTTGAAGTGATTATTTGACATGGAGTCTTCTTTGTTTACAAAGTGATAGGCCAGCTCCCGGTACTAACCTGGTAATACTAAATTATTGGTATTGGCTCACGAACCTGGAATTACTAAAATGCTGGTTCATGAAGATGTTCGTATAATTGTACAGTTTATCATATTAACCGTATCACAAATTATCTAAAAATTCCTGGGTATTGAAGAACGATTTCATAAACAACTTTGCCCACTTTGGCAACTTACCTTCATTGTAATTAGCTACCAACGGTGTGAAATGATAATTTCGAATTTTAAGATAAGCTTTTTAATCGGTAACAAATTCATAGGACATTTCATCTAAGATCTTCTGATAAGAAATTAATATCACGGATTTTTTTCCATACAAACGGGATCGTACGAATTTGCCAAAAGAGTTCATTCATTCAAAATTGGCGTAGAATTAGGTAGAATGAACCCATTTAAAGGGACGTGAGTGAAATTTGACAGCCAGAATCGAACGAAAAATTTTCGTGTGGAAGGAACATTTGGAATCCCGGCTAAATTAATCAGACTTGTAAGAATGACCATGACCAACGTCACTTGTCAGGTGAAGGTGGATGGAAAACTCTCAAGTGCCTTTGCCACCACCAAGGGACTGCGCCAAGGGGATGGACTTGCCTGCATACTTTTCAACCTAGCGCTAGAGAGGGCCATCCGAGACTCGGAGGTGGAAACTTCGGGGACCATCTTCTATAAGTCTATACAGATCCTGGCATACGCTGATGATATTGACATTATTGGTAGAAGACTCTCCTATGTAGCAGAAGCATTCCAAAGGATCGAGCAGGCGGCGAATAACCTCGGACTGCAGATTAACGAGGGAAAAACCAAGATGTTGGTGGCACCATCAGCGGCCCTGCCCACAATTGCCGAAAGCCTACGCGGGGTGACGTACAAGTAGGTGAACGCACCTTTGAAGTCGTCCAAAATTTCACCTATCTTGGGTCAAAGGTCAGCACCGACAACAACATTGAAGTTGAAATTCGCGCTAGGGCGCTGGCAGCCAACCGGTCATATTACAGTCTGAGAAAACTCTTCCACTCACAATACCTGTCAAGACAGTCGAAGCTGGGACTATACCGGACATACATAGTACCAGTGCTCACATACGCCTCCGAGACATGGACTCTGTCCAAATCTGACGAAACCCTCTTAGCCGTGTTCGAGAGGAAGATGCTCAGGAGGATTTTTGGCCGCGTATGTGAGGAGGGACAATGGAGGAGCCGATATAATGACGAGCTCTACGAGCTGTACGGAGACATCACTGTCTTGCAGCGAATTAGACTCGCCAGGCTCCGGTGGGCTGGCCATGTCATGCGAATGGCACCGGACGACCCAGCCCGTAAAGTCCTTTTAGGCTGTCCCCAAGGACAGAGGAGGCGTGGTAGGCCTAAATTGAGGTGGAAGGATGGCGTAGACGAAGCCGCCAGAAAAGCCGGGATACGGAATTGGACCAATGTGGCGAGCGATCGTGAGCGGTTTCGGATGGAGCTTCGTCAGGCCAAGACCGCCCAGCGGTTGTAGCGCCACTTATGTATGTATGTATGTATGTATGTATGTATACCGTTTCTTTTCTACTGTTTGTTTTTATTTGCCAGAGATGTAACAATTACGGCAATAATCACCTGAGCCCTCCATTGGACATAGAACCATTTATCTATCAACATTTTCAATAGATCATCCAATATTTCTGCCATGAATGATTTAAGCGTTCATTTGAATAGCGAATAAATCTTGCCAGAGGAATTGTGACAATCGAAATGCAAACTTCAGCATGCCAACATGTGCCTTCGCACATGGATGAGGACAGAAATAAAAAGGACCTAATTTCAGGGCTTGCGGTATTATCCTGGCTTTTGTTCGTTCTTGAGATAAACGAAACAATTTCAGTGCGTCGATCCGAGGCCCGTCATCGCATGCAAATATCGGCAATCGGATGAACGAGCCACAGGGAAAACTACAACAAAACAAACAGACAGGAAACGCAAACCGGCCGATCGCGAAACGGAACCGTATGGGAAAATTTAATGCAAGACCTTCCTCGGGACTCGCTGTTGAGCCGGAGGAGAAAAAATCTCTTTTCGATAATCCTTCATGTTGGTGCGCCCGCCAAGCGATATTGATATCGGCGCCAGCTTCTTCCTTCCTACCGTTAGTTGGTCCACGCACACAGAAACATACACACTGATCCGGCATGCTTACACAAAACACAGATCAGCGACAACAACAAAAAGGAAAGAAAATCGAACTACCAACCGTAGTACTACGATGCTGGCAAAGCCTCGGATTATTTCGCGTACGCGGAAGTGGCAACACAAAAGCGACACAATAGATCGATCGAACAAAATGAGCACGATCGAAAGCGGTATCGGTATCGGCAGTGAAAACCTGTTCACGTTTCCTATGGTGCGGACTTTTTGCCCCGTGGCATCGGGACACAATTCGGGGGAACAATAGCGTGGAAAATGTTCCGCAAAGCGTGCACACCATGCTTTTGTAGGAATGTATGTGTCGGCACGTGATTCATCAATTGGTTTTGGGTACGAGAATAACCAGAAAAAAAATGATAGAAATAACAGAATACGGGCAATACGCAAAACAACGCCGGCCAGCATGGCGGACGACACCTACGCAGCATAAGTTTGATTCGAAAATTGAAAATGAATCGAAACAAAAAAGGAGAAGGAGCCCGTAGGAGCCCGGGTTTCCTGCAGTCTGCAGGCAAGGGAAATCCGAGCACCACCGAATCGAACATAAAACACCATATGGATAAATACTATACTTTTATTTTTTTTAAAGCAATAAAATTATTTTTTGTATCGTGTGCTACGTAGGAACAAGTCAACTGGTACATTTATACAGTACGCAACGCTCGGTACAAGACTCCGACCAGCATACAGTGGAGATAAACGGTGGCACGTTTGCCATTTCATCATAAGCGGGATTCAAAAAGCTATTTTTAAATTGGCTCTTTTCTATTTTCTGCCACAAAGCAGGCAATCGCGTGCGTCGAAAAAATAAAATGTACAGAAACAGTTCCTGTTTTGCTAGATTTTTGATAATTCACTACTGGTTTGCAAACAACCGGAAGATAGGTGTGACCGATATGGCTCTCGCTTACGAAGAAGGCGGCAAAGATTATCAAAAAGCATTAGAAGAGGAGAATAGAAACCTTTCTTCCTTGTTTTTAGGGATAGGTAAGGAAAGTTTAATTAGTAAGTAGCTACGTAGAAAAGTTGTTGACTTATTCTTATTTAAAAAAATGATGATATTGATTGTTCCGATTGTTCTCTTTAAACTTGTAACATGTTTTTGGTAACATTTGTAATAATTTTTAACAAATCTCATAAATCGTCATGCGTTTCGATTCAGGGATATTGTTTTCGATTTACAGCATTTGTGATCGTTTAGCAACAGGGCTGCACCACGCTTTGAAAAAACTCAGGATTTGTTGAAAAGTCAATTAAAAAGTGGTGCATTTTGCTCAGAAAATTACAACTTTTTGAAAAAATATGCAGGTTTTTTTAAAACGTGGAGCGGCTTTGGCTCCAAATGGTTCCATGAAGTGTGTTGCAGCAAAAGAAATAAATACTGTTCGTAAACATCTTCTACTCGACAAAATGTTCAAATGTTATGTTCAAATACTGCTTTTAAATCGCAGAAGTAGCGTATTCTAAGCATGGACAAAATGTTCCATTCTTCGTGTCGTTATGCAAAACTGCTTACATCCATCGCCAAGGAGAGAAAATGAAAAATCAATACGGGGGAGTATCCAACTCATTTTTAACGTGTATCTTGCCTTGGGCTCGGGTCCTCGAACGGGTAGGTCCCGGTGCCGTTAACTTCAAACATCAACATACAAACAAGAAACAACATAATACATTAAGCGCAACAGCGATGTAGCCGTTTGCGTGTACCAGGCCTTGTACGACGGTGTCCCTATATTCGGCCCAGCCATCGGCGGTTCGCCGAAGTTATCACCAGGTCGGATCAAGAGTAGTCTCCACTCCCGTGGTCTTTTTCGCCAGCCGAACAGCGTAAGAAGTGATGCTCTTCAAAAAGCAGCCCGATGCGAAGTCCGGTAAATGTTTGTGTAAGGATTGTACAGCAAGTTTACCTGCAAAATGGATAGCCGGATCAAATTTACCGGCTACCGGGTCTCAGCGGGAGCAGGCAATCACAGGCTGTGTCGTACTCTACAACCCTATCATTCACCGAGGTTTTGCTGGAGAGCTTGCAAAGGAAGGTCTTTCGTGGAATTGCCGCTTACCAAAGCATGTGAATGAACAACTGTATGTTTGTTATGAAAAAGACATATGCTTCAAATGTTCTAGGCGGATGGTTGCATTGGACAGACGTAATAATGTGTTGGAATGCCATAACTTTATGAAATATTGGAATTTTGCTGCTGATTTACAACTAATTGTTACACAATACAATACCCACTGTTCCAGGAGTTTATATTTTTCAATGAGCAAGAATGGAACAAGGTTTAAATAATAAATAATAAATAAAGCGATTGGTGATTGATATGCAAACGTTGATGTTAATTTTTATTTTCAAAGATAGTTGCGTGAGACATAATAGAAACATATTTTAGTCAAACTTTAAGTAACTGGAAAACAGGAGCTGTTACGAAATCAAATTTCCATATATTCCAAACAGACACATTTTGGGTGGCTTTCAGTCTGCCAACGGGGAAACCGGCCGGCCCAGGACGCTGTCTCTGCTCAGTAGCAGGACTAAGAGTAGAGAAAGATATTCCTTGCTGTAGCTCCGCACAGGGAGATGGAAAATTCTCAGTTCGCGCTCTATAAGTGGAGAGCACACACTACGTAGTGTGATGGGGACAGGGATGGAGCTCGTGCTTCCATGTAACAGCTCCAAAACGGGAGAGACCGAGCGAGAGATACGCCGTACAAGCAAGAGAGCATGAAATGGGGCACTGATGTTTTGAGGTATTGTTGTTGTTCGCTGTTTGTTTGCTGTGTATGTAAATGGGTTTGGTTTCGCTTGTTTGACCACGCCTTCGGATGGATCCTTTGGAGCACTCGGGCCGACACTACGACTGCTGGGTGCGAGCCGGAGTCGACACCGAAGCATGACTGGTTAAGCCTTCGGCGAGGAGCTGTAGAACTGCGTGTCTTTCTCCTTTCGAGAAGGTGCCGTGTATCAGAGGCCGGGTAACACGGCTTGGAGCGCACCCAGGAGCCAGTACAACTCAGAATAAATGAATGGACAAGTAAAGATACACGCGATGACATAAGGCTACATGAAACTTGCCTAGGACCAAGGTATAAAGGGCTTAGAACTTAGGGTTAGCCGTTTAGTTGCTGGAGTAACGCTGTATAAAGGTACCTTTAGGTTAGATCGGATTTAGGCTAAAGTCCGTTCTCATAGAAGGAGAGAAAACCCCAATTCATTCACTAAATCATTCACTGAAAATATACTAAGGCTACAAAAATAGGCAGTAGATACATGTTTTGGCACAACGGAAGAATTGAAAAATGATAAATAAATGTTATCTTTAAAAGGGTTGGTATTGTTATTGTTGGTAAGAATGGCTTCGAAATGGACGCTTGCCAGATCGAAGGCACCAAACCCTGAAAATTGGCAACCCACGAAGGTGCAGCTGGCCGGTGACCTTGTTGGTGATTTTCATCCTGATATCGTCACCAACGATGTTGAAAACTGTCCTGCTGTCTCGAGAAGTACATCTGCCCACGTCCTCGGTTTGCCTTAGCGCCTTAGCGCTCATGAATAATTCCGGCTACTTGTGGCTACAGGAGCTGCCGGGAGGATACATACTAAAACCGAAAAACCTATCCACCACCGCGGGCATCGGAGATTGACAAATCGGATCTTTGTACCGGCCGCTCCCTGCCATCATCTGTTAGATAGGCATTATTTTTTCTGTTTCTGTTTTGTACACTAGCACACTAGCGTGTTGAAGAGGAGTAAATTCTTATCTCTCATCGCCAAACCAGGCTGACTGATTGTCTGACTGCTGAATTAGATACGTTCATTCATTGCATCGCAAATCTCTTAATCCTCTTCAGTGTTTTCGAGCCAGTTCTAGCCGGTGGGGAGGAAATTGGAAGGTGAGTCAAAATAAATATGAAATTTGATTGTTTAGGGTGTACGCAAATATTATCTAGTTACAAAAAGTGTCACAAATAGGCGGTTGTCAAGTGTGTTCCTAAGACTTGTTGTGCCCCACTGTTTGTGCCTCAACGAAATATAGTTCCACTCCTGTGAGGGCAATAATTTTTATTCCATGTGAACAATCTTGAACATCAGAATATTCCAGCAGCCTTTTTAGCTCAAAGTTCATCAGCTATCTATAATTGTTGGACTAGAAGCAATAAGAATATAACAAATTTAAAAAAATGGATTATTCTCGTGGATAAAACCTATTTTTAAGTGTAAGCACTCTGTTATGCTTCTTTTGCATGAAACGATAGGGGAATATGTTTTACCTGAGGATTATCTCTACTTCCCTCCAAAATACTGTTTTTGTGTTAGGAAATATATTGTATGATTTGTAATTGTTTCCAACACATCAAACATAATTTTATCACACTGGAAATTGTACCGCCTTTTCAAAACACATTCTTATTGATCATGCAAAAACTGTTAACGTATGTAAATCATTGAACGCTTTAAAATAATTTTTGTTAGCCCAATTTGGTATGGAAGACCCTTGCCAGAAGCCGTCAGAGATTGATCGTTCCCACAATTGAATTGTCTAACCTTCCTGGGCGGAAATCCCTGCGTCAAGATCCAAGGCCATCATTTGCTTTCGATTATCTGCCATTGATGATATCGGTTTTGTACACAAAAATGGGGAACCATTTTCAGCAGACCGGCACCAGGTTGGTTGTCAGGTTGATCGAAAACGACATTTTTCCCCTTAATTACCTCCCTTCAGCTGGACTTCTACGAAGAACGGCATAATTTGGGAGAAATGTATAGCAACAGAAAGCGAAACCGTAGAAGAAGAAAAAGCAAACAAACAAACACGCATAAAAAAGCACCGCAGTTGAAAGCTGTCGAAAAGCCTCAGAGGATTTTGATGACATGATTCGATGGGCGGGGAGATGGAACCTACCTCCATAGGTCTATTGCAGGCGGTGAAATCTTGAAATATTATATTAGAAGAAGGCAGTCAGATTGTCTTCCTCAGAACAAGGGATTTTTGTTTCCAAGAAAAGGTTTCTTGGAGCGTGAGAGACAGCGAACATTACTGTACAATTTGAAACCGAAGTTTGGGAATCAACTTACAAGCAAAATTCGCACTGATTCGTATTTCGGATGATAAAAACTCTTCTGTTTTTTAATTATATAAAATGACATCAAGGTATGATGATATCGTGAATGTTTCACGATAAAAAAAGTTCAGTAATGTAAGTATAATAAATGTAGCAAAGATTCTTTATTCCTGCAAACTCCATTATGTAAATGTAACATAGTTCAACTGCTTCTCAGTGTTCTTTTACAACCAATAATTCTGACGGTTTTATGTTTCTGCACTTCACTACAAGAACTTCGGTATTACGGACCATATTTTGTCATAGCGAGAAATATCATTTAAACACATCTTACAATAGCAAAAAAACATGATGGCACGCCTGCATGAAAAGAAGAGGAAAACTGTGGCGGACGTGAAAAAGTACATTTCATCGCTGCCAACGTTCCGTTACTAAGCAGTTTGCCGCCATGCCCGTGGAGTGGATGACGGGAAACTTTGCCCTTCTTTTTGTCATGTTTTTCCCCGTGAAGAATTGTTGTGCGAATTTTGCCATTTTCCTGGATCAACTTTTGTGCAGATGAGAAACTGCTATATGCAAGCGCAGCACAGCCGACCAAACGACGGCTTCTATCACCACTTCAGCACCAGTTTCAATTTAAGATGAAGATGCTTCGAAATTTTGTTTTGAAATAATACACAATTTCTCAGATCAAACAAAAATCAAAAGCAATATGAGTTGGCCGTGAATCATCTAATAATTACTTCATAACAAAACACTGTAAATCTTTGTTTTCTTAAAAAAAAGAAAACAAAACATATTGGACATAATTTGATTGGAACTTTAAAGAGAATTCTGGACAAGCAACAAAAAAAATCTCGGCCTCCGCTAGTTATCTGACGAATCTAATCTACTCATTTCCCACGCCGGGATAGCGAAGTTTGACTCCATAATTGATGATCTAAATCAGCATGTTTGTCATTTATGTAAATTTATGCATCTGCAATGTAACGACTTTATCGATGCGCCCCGGTGATCGTTATTTGCAAGTGGCTTGGCCGAAACCGTGGAGCAAACCCAGGCAAACACCAGATGAGTGGTGAATTAATGCATATTAATCTTGTCGCTTCTGACAGGTTCATGCACTGTCCGTTTCTTTTGTACGTTCTATTGGTTACGCACGAGCTATAGTGTGGATTTATCGTCGCTCTACACATCTTTTCCAGCAGGATTAAAGGCAAACCCGTGCTTATATTGGGTAAAACCGAGTTTGTAGAAAGGTATCTTAAGATTGAGCAGTTTTGTTAACTGTTAATTAACAAAATACTCTGTAAGTGTGTTTGTTTAACATAATGATTTGTATTGGCAGTAACTGTTTTTTCATCATTTTTCATTAAAATAACAATACATTCAAGACTTCTAGCAGAGAACCTTTGAGCGATCAAGAGTGTCTTTTTTTTCTAACAGTCTTCGGCTACGGATGGAGTATGGATTTGTTTCCTGGGTATTTTTTAGAACACAAGATAAAAGTTGGACGCACGCGTTCAAAGGTTTTTAAGAAAATATTGTATCACACACTGCACTTTCCGCGTCAATTCATTGTCTTTTCCCTTTCTTAGGCCTGATTCTGGTTCCAGTGGTTGAAAGAATCTCGATCCGGGCGAGGAAATAACTGGTCCCGATTATTATTCGGATGGGAAGGGTGCGCAAGTACACATTTCCGCCAAGCAGTGGCTCAGACGTATGGAAGAATGCGGTCACGTGTCGGGACAATCGTTATTGAATTTACAAATTTTCTTTATTGCCTACGGAGCGGAAATTTTTCGATCATTCTCGTCGGCACATGCCTGCTGTTTTTATTCTTTGCGTCCCACTCTTTCCCCCCCTCTCTCACTCTCTCTCTCACTCTCTCTCTCACTCTCTCTCTCTCTCTCGCTCTCTCTATCAGGCGAAAATTCGTGCACTCTTCGAACGAAATGCTTTTGGAATTTCCGTTACTCGACCCGTCGAGGGTACATAGGTACAGGTTTTTGCGATTACAAGATAACTACTGGTAAAAGGGAATGAATGGAAATTATGAAAACGAAGAAGGATAAATCAGTGACGGTGATGACGGCCACGACGACAATGAAGATGATGATAGTGATGATGACGTCGATAGTATCTTAATGTATAATAAATGAATCATTATTGCACTCGGCGGCAGATTGATCGCACGTGGTGGAAAAATTTCCGGAACGCTCTCGACAGCGTGTCGAACGTGAGATTCCTGGTATTTTGCAAAGAAGGGATGCATTAGTTGAGAATACCAGTTCCAGAACCATTTTTCAAATGATGTTACCATTTGATTCGGAGGAGGGATTTATTGTACAAAAATATATTGAACAAAATGTTTAACACCAAATCAATAAAATTGTAAACTCTTAGCAAATAACGACGCTTGAGCGATGTCATTTATTGTCCTATTGAACCCTCGGAAATCTCTGGAATGGCAAGCAAATGTTATTCAATTCGTTTTTTATTGTTTAAATAACCCGTCGTTTTTTAATGCATGCACACTACTTGACAACCTTTAAAGTTCGGCCAAACTTAATAGTACTTTGTGCATGTGCTTTGCATTTGGCCATTGCATACCCATTTATTAAGTGCTTACGAGTTCTTTTCTCTCTTTCACGTACGTTGAAAATAAAACGGTCCGGTCTGGATTCGAAGCCAAGCGGTCGGGTCATGTTTGAGCCGGCTTACTTGCTTGGCTATCCCGGTTCATACAATTGACAACGATATCCAGCATGGCTGTTTAGAGCTTGACAATGACATAACTAATAATTAAGTAAAGTAGCAAAGATTTATGCTCACATTTGCATTTAAAACATAATCTAGCATATCACTGTTTACTCTCAATATTAAAAAGACTGCAAACATTCGCGCACAAACACATTTTTAACATCCACCATTTTTGCGATTCAAGCCTCAACAATACTTAATCTGTATTTTTCTCTCGATTTTCTCGTTGCCTATGCACCGGGTTCGCTAGTCTTTGTCTAATACTCCCAGCCAACCGTGAACGTTCTTATCATTTTCGGGTGTTCGTCATATGCGCGTGACGGCAATGGGCATAACACCCAACGCCGAGTCGAACGGCGGCTGGTGACCGAGCAGCGGAAATTCACATCACACCAGCAAACGGGCAAGCAACCAGGATTCGTGGCATCGACCAATGGATGCGGCGGAACCGTCGCCCAGCCGGGCGATCGCTTTTCCCCGCTGTCGGTGCGCGCTATCTTTGTGCGCCAGCTTTTCTTTCCTGCCGTTAGGTTTTCTCGGCACCAAATTCCCGACAACGACGTGCGGTTCATGTGTGTGGCACCCGTCTCCTAGACTCGACCCCCTCTCGTACCCGCCAAGGCCGCGTACTGCAAAGGGCCAGAGCGAGACGGTGCTCGTTATCAGTGTGCGGGGCGCGTGCGAGCGACAGAATGCGTCGTCGCCGAGATTTGACTGCGGATTCAGTCATGCGTATAAATGTAAGTTGGAATAAACGGCACTCTTCACTCGTTACGCTTCATTTCCCCTTCGAATTTTCTATCAGCGCGCCGCCACCGAGAGGGTAGACCACGCGACATCGCGATAGACGAGGCAAAAAAAAAAAAAAACAAATGGAAACACCTTCGCTAGAAATGGCGCCCACGCGTACGGTGCCAACCTGGCAAACGGGTGGCAAAACAATCTTCAACGGTTGCTGATCGTGAAAAGCCTTGATAAACGAAAGGATTCTGGGGAAAAATAAAACCAAACACACAATATAAACCACCATTGCACCGCGAGGACACGCCAGAAAATATCCCTATTGAAAAGTAAACAATGGCCGAAACGGTGGATTCGCAAAGAAAGTCAAAGAACAAAGCCTCCTGCTCAACGAGGTCACATGTGCCTCGGGGTCGACTAAGTGTCGAGTTTACACGGCGCTTGGCAAATAAAGTGTTGACGTTCAAATGAAAAAAAACGTGGTGCAGCCATCTTTAACCTAGGGGGAGCCACTGGTTTTCGGCTGAAACGAACAATGGAACGAATGAAAAAGATGATGAAGTAAGGTATATTTTACACATTACAGTTTTTCACATTTACATAATAGTATGGAGAGCCAATGCTCTACAATAATACAGTAAAATTACAGCAATTAAATTCAACTATTAAAACTATGACATGGTTTTTTCACAAGGCTTCATAACATTAAGGCAGGAAGTGAGTTTTCAACGAAGATTTTTTAATAGTATTAAAAAATCCAGTACATCATTTCTCAACAACATTTAGTTTAGACTGTTTCAGTCTTCTTTGCACAAATTTAAAAAAAAATAATAATTGACCTATTACTGTCAAAATTGAATTATTAATGTAAGATTCTTCATCTCATTCCTATTTTCAAATCATTACAACACTTCGTTGAAACTCAACTATATGGTTTTTTTCTTTGTTATATGGTTAACTGCAAGGAAAGTCATTCGCTCGCTATGTCATGGAAAACTATGTAAAAAAATTAAATGATGATCCTCGAAAGGGTCTGTCAAATTTTCATTTCAAAATGGACTGTTCTTGAGAACTGGCCATTTGTGATGCAAAACTAAGATTTAAAATCTATTCTTGTTGCGATACTGTTGCAGTGGAATGTGTCGGTTACAGACATAGACCGCACATTAGTTTTAGTATGCTGCATTTACTAGAATATGTGAACCATGTTTCTTGTAGGAATGCAACGACTCAATCAAGACCCGACGGGATTTTCATACAGGGCATACGATTTGTACTTCTGTGTGATCTCCTTTTTTTCCTGAGCCTTTCCGAGCCAGGTTCGTTGAAAATTGTTGCTCAAAAGTTTGTATGGCCTTACGACACAAGATGGTGCAATGGTTTTCCCGAAGTTCGGCAAGAGAAAGATAAACAAACAAGGTAGCTCCGTCGGAAAATCTTCCTTCCACAGCAGTTTTCCACCTTACACAGCGACGGTGCCGAAAGTGGTGCCATCACTTGAAGAGCGAGATGGCGCTTTTGCTGACCGACCAAAAGGTGTGTTCCGTTGCCGCTGCGTATGTAATTCAAAATTATTTTCCGGATGGGCGGTTCCAGTTCAAAACAGCACACATCAGCGAGCACATAACGAAGTGACCAGGGCTCGCTGGTGTTGGTTTGTATACCGCGTTTGGACCAAAGACCCCCGTCACCTCTACCATCCGACCGCCCTGGAATGAGTGCTTTAGAACTCCCCCGGGGCAACTGTAGACACACCCGGCAACACATAGAAAGCTCGCCACGGCCAAAACGCTGTGATAAAATTGAATGAATGGCAAGACATGTTTTTTTCTCTTCGCGTCCTTTCATCGTGCCAACGAACGATGGCGCACTAACACAACCGCCGGAAGCTGCAGGAGATTCCTGACCTGCCTGTTTCTTTGGGAGGCATGCCAGAGAACGGGCGGCTGTGTGAGTTCGTGTGTCATTGCGCAGAAACCACAATCTCTGCCAAGGCATAATGCAACGTGGGAGTGTGTACAAGTGAACAGTTTCCTATTGCGCCCCAGTCGAGGGAAGGAGAAGCGACAGTCGGGCCAACCAACACATCGACGCGGTCGTTCTGGGCCCAACCAAACCGACTGCAAAGGTGGACGAGAAAACGGGCCAGATGCAGCGGGTGGCGGCGGCGGTTTTGCAAGTTTGCGGACATGATGAGTTTCCGCTTCGTGCTCGCCAAAGTGAAAGCGCAACAATTTCTTTTTGTATGAGTAACTCCGGGCTTACTCACATAGAAAATCAGGAGATATATGTTGCGCGCTCCAGCGACGGGCTCCTGCTTGTTTATGTATGGATGGCTGGTTCCATGTGGTGGCCCCGAACGCGACCCGAACTCGATACGAACGTCGTCGTCGTCGTCGGCGTCGTCGAGTCCTTGCGGAGCATATTCCCCAGGTGGTTGGTGGACAGTTTGCTCACTCGGCTCATCTCTTTCATCCTTTCGCTCTCCTTTGACGCCTTTGGTACCAGATACCGGTTTTCCCTTTTCCACATTCCACGCTGCACGCCTCTTCCTTCATAACCTTCACCCCCCCCCCCCCCCCCCCACCATCAAGGCAAACGGGCGGATCATGCTGACTTGGGGATTGTCAGGATCTCGCGTCTCGCCGAACGGGGAAGCCTGTCAGGGTATGTTTATGTAATATTATTCCGCAGCCCGGTGTTCCCGGGCGCACTCGATCCGAAAATCCGACACAGTTGCGCGACAGAGTGAAAAACCGAACCCACATTTTCCGGTGGCGCCCTGTGACGGCTCCCCCTTTCGCGCACGGTTTCCCGGTCGGCGCGTCGGTCACGGTGTCTCGCTCTCACCGCGGGACAGATTTCGTTTGCGCACGGATGGGCGGGCTGGAAAATATTTTCCACGCCACTTTTCCAGCCCAGCTTTCGTCCCTTCGTCAGGCGTCGGCAGTGTCGCCAGCAGGCCAGCACGTTTTCCTTCCGTGATGGGCTAGGGGAAGGAAATAGGGGAGGCTTTCGAAAACCGCAACGGGTGCTTATGGCTCGACCACCGGCGGGGTTCGTTCGTGTTTGAATCGTTTCGAAAGTGAAGACGCGACTGTCCCGCCCCTCGGAACCCGACTAGACAAGGACTCCAAGGGGATCCGGGCACAACGCAGCCAATGCCGAGCCACAAACACAAAAAATCATTTCCCAGCGTTTGGATGGAATCGAGATTTTTTTTTTGTTCACCGTGAGCGGTAATCTTTTCTTTCCAATATATTTTCTTTTTTCGCCGAGTGAGTTTCATTTGGTGGACGCCACAATATTTTGCAAAAGGAAACTTTTCCCTTCGTAGTCGCGATAAGATAAGCGAAAACGTGCCAAGAATGAGATACGACTCTTTTGACGGGGAAGTTTAAAGTTACGCAGAGTTTTCTGATTGACATTGATGCTTTTATTGTCTCGATCAAAGAAAACCTTTTTCTGCTCTATGCCTTCAATAAATAATGACAAATGCGGTCATATTGTTGTCATATCCGCGCAGGAAAACCGCTACGGACCTTGGTTTGGTGCACGAAAGTTGACTGGTTTTAGCTAATAATTCGTATTGAAAACCAGCAAAATTGACCGGTCTCAGGAGGTTTATTCTGAACACCCGTTTAATTTTATAGCACCAGTTCACTGTTCATTTAAAGCGCGTATACACATTGAAACATTCTGTGAAACATTCGGCTGAAACATAATTTTGACATCTAATTTGACGCCTGGTTTATAAATTTTTCTCCTCATTTTTGTTTCAATGTGGAGAGCTGAAAAACAAAACCCAAAAACTATTTGGCACAAAATATATCATTTTAACCGAATCAGTTGTGTTTCCGTTAAGAAAAAATTGTTTTAATTGCACTCATAATTATTGACATCGAAATCAAGTATAATTTCGCATGATATAAACAAAAAAAAATGAAAATGTTTCGAATTAAGATTTTGTTTTGTGGAAATTCATTAAACATAATCCTGTTCCAAAACATGTCAAACCGGGCTCGAAACTGTTCTACTGTTATACTTTCCCCTCAAGTCGAATGTCAAAAAAACGTTTCAAAAACATACGCGCTTTTACACAATTAATTCAAAATTAACTTTCAACAAATTGAACAGAAAGAGGATTTGTAAAACTTGCGGCGCTGTTAAATAAACGATACCATGGTCTATATTTTAATTTAATCCTCGTTTTTAATTCGAGTAAAGTAATGTAAATATTTGCTACTAAAGTTTTAAATAATGTCTATAACAATATTGTTTGAGGTTGATTTTTACTTGCTGATGTACGAGTTTTTAATTCAAATTCTGTTTTGCTTTTTATTCAAATTATTTAAACTGTTTCTCATTTTTTATTACAAATTTCTTTGTATATTTGATTAAGCGCTCAGGTTGTTTAAACTTACACAGCCTGTTAATAGTTCTCATACTTAACTACATTGAATATCAACAATAAATACAATTTTGAAACCGTGCATTCCTCTCACTTTGATAGCGAAAGTAAATGGATTAGAAAAATAAAGAAAGAAGTCCGGTAGCAACAATTTCGCATCATGAAAAGCAGTCGCTACACTAAACAGTGACCTGACCGTGACCCAAGAATTCTGTATAATTATTTCAAATTATTTCTATCACATTGCAAACAATCCGTTCGGGGGTTTCCACATCGGTCTGGTCGTGAAAATCAATTTATGCGAAAACCAAAGGCTCGTATTCGACCAACCATTGAATCCTGCTCCTCCCTGTCTCCTCTTCATCTCTCTCTCTCTCTCTCTCTCTTTCTCTCTCTCTCTCTCTCTCTACCTCTATGTCTATCTCTTTTTGTGTTTTTTTTTCTTATTCTGTGTAATTGCTAGCGTTTCAGGTTACTTGTCTTGCCATTTATTTGCAAACAACTGGTTAGTATTGAGCAGAGGAAGTTGGATCAAAAGCTATCGTTTAGACAGCGAAAAAAATTAAAAGGCACTACACGTGGATCCATCCAACCGGCGAGGCTCGACCGGTGGGTCTCGTGCTGTACGCAAATCCCAGGACAATCGGGTTTCCAGCCAGCTCCATCATTCACGCTGAGGTTTTCCCCCCTCGGAAGTTTTCCAAAACTCTGGCGAGCCATCCAACAACCCGAGCGCTACGACCGGCGGGTTTTACTGAGACAGTCCTCTTGTTGAACCCTTGGAGCCTCGCGTAGCCTTTATTCCCCCGTCCACAACTCATTCTCCTTACGTGTGGAGCTCCAAAACTCACACGATGGCAGAAGTTTCAACTCCAGTAGATTCACATGGTCTCCTCAACCGTGCAATAATAGGATGCCTGGTCGAAAAAATCATGCCCATCGTCTCCCGGTTCGCCGTTGCTCGCAACATGAGAGGCTGACGAGTGAGTCCATCAACTACCTCAACTCAACGGCACTGCTGAGTTTTCCTCTAACTCACCTTCCTTCCATTTCACCCTTTTGCCAGAAAAATTTCACGCGCTCGCGCACGACTCCACGACGGTGTTAGTGCGTCGTCTGGGGGACGGTGATTTTCTTCCGGTTCGTTGAGGCGTAACCCGATGCGCGTCAGTCGGAAAAATGGGAGTCAGACTGGAAAATTTGCCTGCGCGCGCACCAGTCATCAGCATCATCGTCATCATCTCCGTCAGCATCATCGTCATCCGTTTTAGCAGCCTAATAGCAGCCTCGTTACTGTGAGAAACAATGGCCCATCTCTCTTTCGCTCTCTTCGCGGCAAAGGATGTCTTCAGAGTTCTACTCAATTGGGACACACACACAAACATGACGAATACAGATTTTTGACTGATACTGCCCCAGAAAAGGATTGCCCCTTTCCCGTGGATGTCGATCGATCGCTGGTGCGAGGAGCGAGACGACAACTGCTTTCCGGCAGTGTAACCCGGGTCGGTGATTAGTAGACTGTACCAAATCTATTCCATTTACGGTCTAGATGGCATCGGGTATCAAGTGCCAGGAGAGTTCGGATTCGGCTGTTCGGCCCGCGCGAACCCGATTGTGAGAGTGCATGTGTAGGTGTGGTTGTGAAGGGCGAAGGGTGTAGGGCAAAGACAAAGAAAGCAGCAGGAGGGGGAGGATGGCATGGGCCGTTGTGCTCGTGAATGATCGTCGTCGAACGGCTCAGCGACTCCACGTGAGTCCAATCTTCCGCACCAGGGAGATTTAGACATAAATTTTCATACCCCAGCAGCGCCAGATGATTTTGGCCCTAGATGGATCGATCGCCGGCGCCCGATGGCAAGTGACAGTCCCGGGGGTAAAATTTTCACCTCCACTGTCCTTGTCGAAGTTGCAGCTAAGCATTCTTATACGCAAAGGGAACACAGACAGAAACAATGATCTATCAGATAACAATGTCGGATGTACTAAATTAGACAAACTAAGCTGTGCTGCTCTGTGAGAAAAGTTCTGGTTCAACCTCGTCCTAGTTCATTTATAGTTCCAGTTCGATTCATGCTCTTCCTGGTTGGTTCTCGTCTCCAATGTCCGTCGGCGTTTCACTGTTACTTGTTTTGGAATTTCAAACCAAATCGCCAAATTGTATCTTTGATCATTAGATATTTGAAGATGTATTTGCCGACGGGATTTTTAACAATCGTAATTTGCACATGCATATTTATTTAAGTGATATGAGCTGAATTGGAAAGGTGGTTACTTATACTTATTTGCAGAACTCCCGGAAAACCTGTAGCCGGAAAATGTGAGACCTCGTTTTTTTTAAATATGTGGAGTAGATTTTTTTTTTTGTGTTTGAGGAATTTAGTTGAGGTATGAAATGCAGCAGAAACAAATCGAACAAGCAGCAGACGTTTTTATTTTCACTTTAAAACTGTGGTAGCAAATAGATCGGTAGTTATTTTAACTCGCCCTAAGGACAAGAGAGGTCAGATAGCGTAACTGTGATGACCATTGTTCAATTGTAAAAGAAACTGTCAATTCTTATCGGTAAACAATTCTGACCACCTCGTTTCACCCAGCACAACCATGTTTTGTTCCACAGCATACGAATTCGCTGGCCAAGACGTGCACCGTCAAAAATGGACAAATTACCTAAACTGGCCAAACCGGTCCAATTGTTTCACGCAAGAATAAAAAATTTCTCCGAAAGATGGATTAAAGGCATGCTCAACGATGCAAGTTACTTTGCACTTTCTAAAAAACATATTTTAGAACTGCAACAAAGGCACTGTTACGTCAATTTTTCTGATTAGCTTGCGATTATAATCTTTAGCATCTTTGATAGTAAGGATACCAAAATGTACTCATATTTTTTGTGATTTAAGCTACTTGGAAAATGATGTTTTTATGATTTGTATGTTTGTTGAATTACGGATGTCAACAACAGAGCCTTTCAAGAATCGCAAGTGTATTTTTTACTTGTCAAGTGTTTCATTTTTATGTTTAAAGATGGCAAAGTATGCCACGAGTATATGATGGGCTTAAAAAAAAGAGACACACGTTTCACGACGCGTCCACATGGGAGTTCGCTCCCGGGTCGAGAGCTTTATGCATCGAACACAAGAAGTGAACCCCGGAAGGATGGGTTTTGTATGGACTGTCATCTCCACTCGTCGAACAGCCATCGACCCTCAGAAACTCAGATTTGAGCACTTTTTTAAACGCTACCATTCGAGTCAAGCAAATTCAGGTAGTTTTGATAGTGAAGAAGTGTAAGCAAATTCGTTGTCTTGCGAAGAAAAGCTCCCGTGTGAACGCGCGGGCAGGAAAATAACAACGTACTTTAGTTTGCTTAATAAAAATTTTAAGATACCAACCCATTTGGATGCAATTCTCTGGTCTTGTTGTCTGTCTTGTTCAGTTTCTTCTCGAAACATCGTTTGCCAAAAGTTATCTACACAACATAAACATAAAATCATTACGATCGATTGAAAACATTTGCATTATTTAGAGAATGGAATAATTATTATTTTGCAGGAAAAACAAAATGATTTAAACTATAGATTCAAATTACATTACAACCTTAAGAGCTGGGACTGAAATTCCATCTTGACTGTGTAACCGTGGAAAACCTTCTTTTCTCGTTTGTTGTTGTTTTTTTTTTATTTCTTTCATTGTCCTTTTGGTCCGAGATAAGCTGAATGGTTAAGCCTGACACAAAAATACCAACATCTTACCGACGGCCAGAGCCAACAAATACACACAAAAGACAACCGTCCGCCGGTCCGTTCGATGTAGCCAACCTTCGTCACACGAACCGGGGCGTACGGCCCTGGGCTCATGGAGTCCATTTCTATTCCAGCTTTAGATCTGAACCGGGTCCATACCAGGTCCGTTTGTGGAACATGATTTATCCCCTCCCGCTACCGTTCGTCCGAGGTCCTGTGCCACTCTCTCCCTACGGTTCCGACATGTTTGCCCATACACATAAGCACACATACACACACACAGGACGAAGAAGAAAATAATACACACAGAGCAGAAAACATAAAACCTACACAATTGCTCAAGCGAAGTGGACGGGCGGCTGATATGCGCCATAGAATTTTGTGTTGATATTTTATACGCATGACTAATTTTAATCAAAAAATATCCCATTTTGTCCGCTGGCTGGAAAATTTTAACAAATAACAAAGAGGCACCGGTAGAACAGAGGAAAAGGAAAGTTATGATAAAAATGAAGCTGCCATTGTAGCATGTACGGACCGTGGGGCCATTGCCAGTGCTACCTTTCGCTTGCCGCTTGCTGATTGGATGGGATCGTCGTTTGTAGCAATCCTGTTTGGCAGTATTGTTGTTTCCCGGTGCCCATCAGAGCGGCATGGAAAATTTAAGTTTTCCAATTCTTATCATGTCGAAGGAGATTGGAATCGAAAGATGTAGGAGGTGAGGAGACACCAACTAGTTTGCAGTAAAAAAATTACTAATAGCAACATGCACCAAGACCAAATGGTGAACATTAGTTTTCAATATTTCCACAATAGCAGTTTAGAAGTTCAGTTCAGTAAAAGTTATTTCCTACTCTAACATCTGTCGCTGAAATGCCACGCACACTTAAAAGGTTTACCATCATGTTATTGACAGTTCGCGTCATGGAATTGAATAAAGAAACATGTAAAATCGAATCGCGAATCTCATCACTCGGGACTCAACACATTTCCGGCTACTATTTCACATTTTGCAAATGATTTAATCCTCAGGAGTGCAATTTTCACACCATACTGTCCCAGACCGGAGATTCCGTTTTTAATTGAATTCTACCAGAAAGGGGCTACTTCAGAGACCTAGAGAGATGTATTGCCTCACCGAAGCTTGATCCGTCGCCGTAACCTCTAGGCTCTGTACGGTTGAAATCGTAATTGATTGTAATGGCCATATATTAATCCGTTTCGCCGAGTCCACCACCGAGCTCAATCTGGACCGGCAAGGACGCCATAGCTGAGCGGCGTAAATTATCTTCCAAAGCACATAAATTATATCGAACACGGCACTCCGTGGCACCATGCTCCCCGTATATTCCCCACATGGCCTAGTGAAGGTTAGAAAGATGTAAATAATTGCAAACAATTAAAAAATTGACTGTTCGGGATTTCGGTAAATCGTCGGATTCGGAAGTCCCGGACGATTGAAAATATAGTCACAAACCCTTTCGCCTGGATTTTGTGCGGACCCGCCGTATTCAGTTGGCATTTTAAAGATGTAAATAAATCCCGTTCATCTTCATGGGCTGTTGGAAATGTTGCTCTTATTTTCCGGTCGCACTCAAAACATATCGCCCATAAAGTAGAACGGTGCTTGGCGAAGCCCACGATTCCCGCAGTTGAATATTCATCGGACTAAGTGGAAGCTTTTACAATTTGAGGAAAAATGGCGCCGGACAGAGAAGCAAAAATGCAAAATAATATGCTACATATTTCGAGACGCGTTGTTATCCTGCAGCGACGAGCGAGCTCCATTTTCCATTACGGTAATGAGTGTTATGATTTGGGGAAAAGCATCCCATTTTGGTGTTGATGTGACGGTTTGAAGAGAGCTTCCACTTTGTGTTCGAAAAAGAAAAAAAAAAGAAAAATGCGTTCTTTGGTGTTATGGTTTCAATATTTAACCACTACATGCGCACGCAAATAACTATAGTTATCAGACTTCACATATGCCTATTTGGGTTTTCTAGTCGTATGCTACAGACAATTTTTGGCTTCACAATTTTCATCAATTTTCAGGGTATTAAGTGTGTCAAATGTTGTGCACCAGTGAATTGAAATAGTGTACTTTCGAGAGGAAATATAGTTTCCTTTTTAAATATATATTTAGTTATGACAGTGACCCAGCCAGACTCCAAACACGACATAGCATGGCGAAGATGCGACATCAGCAGATTCCAACGTGAGCGTGGGAAAGAATGCCGCGTGTAATAAGAGCTAGCGAGCGTGAACGGAATAGGAGCAGGTTAGGACAGTTAACCGACTGGGTCGGTCAGCTGATCAGTCTTGTCCGAGAACTCAACCAACAAATAACTGTACAGTAGTTAAGAGTAATAACCATAAGTTAGATAAATAAAGTTTGATAATTGACCCCATATTATTATATATATTTTTAATTTGTTCGCAGTTTGTTTCGGAGGATTAAAAAGTTAAAGAATCAGCGGTGATCACCAGAGTCGTCTGTTTACTCACAAATGAGTTAAAAGCAGTGATGGTTATCAGGTACTAATGTTACGGTTATATGAATTGTATTTCTTACTTCATTTCATTAAAAAACCTTCCAAGAAATAAATAACGAAATCTTATACTTTTAATCTGTTTTGAAATTCTTTAAAACAATACATGGACTTTCAAAAGAGACTGTCACGTTTTAAAAACGCTCTGATGCATGATTCAATTTAAAAAGCTTTTCAGTATCGAGAAAAAAGCTTAGTAGATCCAAGGTTGCTTGGTGTTCCTCGAAGGAGCGATAAAAAATATTGTGCAATTGAATACTGTTTTTTCACTAACTTAATTACGAACATATAATGGTGGTGATGCAAACGAAATGCACCACACATCAGAAGAGTGAAGAACAACAGGCAAGTGTCACATAATGCTTTAATTAGCCACTTGGAACATGTTCATGTGCATCGATGCATATTATGAATCCTTTTATCCAGAACTCTTCAAACCCACGAGAGCCTAATATTTTAATGAAGGGTAGTACAATGTTAGCCTTTTCGCAGAATCAAATTATACCGCACAGCGTGCAAAAGAACAAGATTTCCCAGCAAGCCTAACAAATTTGAAGATATCTTGACATATCTACACGCTTACGGTTGGCGAACTTCGTCACAATTGGCGTTGTTGAAAGAAAAGACACAACTTGCTATCAAGAAGGAGCTAAGTGTGTAAAATGTACTCGGGGCGAGCTATTGAGCGGAGCAATTGGCTCACTGCGAATTGAATATGAGGTTTTCGTGTCTATACTAATTGGCACTTTCCTCTGCGGGATACCGTCAGTTTAAGACGATGAAGAGAGTTTCTCGAGGACTTTCATAAAAAAGGGAGGCAGTTTCTTGCAGAAACGGCATAAAGGCTACAACTTTATTTAAACAAAAACTGAACAACAGCATAAAATACAAACTGAAAATGGAAAATCTACCAGGTCTGATGATCCAGGTGTGATGATCGAATCACACACCATTCACTTCTAGTGTTTGTTTGGAATATATTTAAACAATGAAATGCAACGATAAAGTGAACATCGTCACTTAAAACGAGCGACTTTTTCATGCATTAGGTCCAAATGAGTACATCAACAAGCGTCAACGAGATATATTGGCGTTCCCTGCGGCCTTTTCTTTTATTTATACACGGAACAACTGAAGTTACGGCTCGTGCTGGTCGTATTTTAAAACTAGTTATCATATTTATTCAGTTCTCCAATGAATGCATACAGAGATAATGTAAAAGCACAGCAGGAAGATAATGTAAACTATTGCACCATTGATTAGTTCACTAATTTGACTGAATCCTTACAGATTTTTTTTAATTGAAGAGCACGTAGCGAATAGGATAAAAACCACTGGTATTCAGTACGTCTCGTTCCAATCGGATGCATTGGCCGTTGACTGTTCTTCCTACCGGTTTGTCATGGCTAGACGAAACCAAAAATACATCCAGCGATCGTTGGAAAAGGTATATTTACGACCGCATTGCGAGCCCACGCCAACGATAAGGGATGCAGCCTTTGAGAAGCATGAAATGAGCCGCTTCGTTCTTTTGCCGTCGACCAAAGTGAAATTCAAAGAAGAAAATATCAAAGGCTTTTCGAGCGCCGGCTGGAGATGAACGCAGACGGTCCAACATTGAAACCGCTTCCCTTTCAACGGCTACCCGGTACACCATGGACGCCTTTCACAGTTCACACACACACACACACACACACACACACACACACACACACACACACACACACACACACACACACACACACACACACACACACACACACACACACACACACACACACACACACACACACACACACACACACACACACACACACACACACACACACACACACACACACACACACACACACACACACACAAGAGCATGGGCCTGCAATCCTTTTACGCAAGGTGCTACCAGTGGAAGAAGCTGACTAAGGAAGAGGGAGGCGTATGCTGTGTCGGTCGTAACGAAAATGTCCGCGTGGTATTATCGTCGACGCACGAGGCCGTGTGGATATCGATAACACACGTAGGAACGTACAGGAACTGGATCGCAGTGAAGCGTACCATCGGTCTTACCATCGCTTCGGACAAATGAAATCGGTTGACGGGAGGTCCGTGGTGAATGAAGGGCGGTGGCAGATGAAGCGTACTGGAAGGGTCCGATCGTCCTTGCCAGTACGCCAGCGAGCCAGTCTTCGATTTACCGTTAGTAACGCCATCGGAGTTGTGATAACGCGCGATGCTTTGCAACCGTATTACAAGAGCTACAAACTTTGGTGTCGCTTCTTCCAGCTTCACCCTTCACGGAGACATCGGAGCACTTAAATGTGTGCTGTGGATTGCCGATAACATTACGAATGATGTTGAACCTCTGCTCTTCCAGGTTTCATCATTTTATGAACAGAAATTGAGAACTTTGACGTGTATTCATTTTACTTCTTCGGTATCATTCAAATTTACATTGAAATTTACATCTTTCGACCATGATTAAAGGATGATATATTTTCTGGAAAGATAGGAAATTATTGTGGTGCTAATGTTTCGTTCATGATAAGTAAATCTCAATATTGTAATGCATCCCCGCAAAAGTGAAGCGGTGGGTAGCTAAACATAGCTTTAGCATAGACACTGAAATGTTTTCAATAATATGTTGTTGCATTTTAAGTGTAATTGTTTGAATAATGAAGGAATGCAGGGGTGTCTATGAATTTCTTTTTAGATCTTCTATTGGTGAGTTATATTTGTCATAACCCACCGTTAATCCTATAGATGATTATTTGCTCATTATTTCATTACTGCAATTTTTTTTAATTTAGATGTAGCCCTAACTAATGTTCTTGGTAGCAAAATTGAGCATGAGATTATCGCCTTTAAAATAATCATTTATCAAGACATACATTTTAACATTTCGTTTAGAAAAAGCATTTGCTTGAAAAAATTTATTTCATAAACCGTTTTCCGTTCATCGTCACTTATTAGCGTACAGGAACATTCCAAATCATATTAGTGTGGCGTGTTAAAAATACGTTTTTTGGTTTGATACACTTACTCTAAAGTTATTTGATTTGATTTTATACCATCCATTTATACCATCCATTTCATCTATCCATTTTATAAAATTTAGTACTGTCTTCAGATCAAACTATTTAAAGCGACCTGTATCTCATTAGTGAGTTAGATACAAACACAGATAAAACGGGCGCACTTTTTCAAATTGGAGGCCTCCATTCGGCCACACGAACGCATTTCCCCAGCACGGTTCACCGTCCGTTGGACTTGGCAATGCGTCAGTTACAAATCTTCGGCCACTGCCCCGGAAACGGCAGTGGATCCAACAACTTATCTACACAATGGGTTTTATGTTTTTCGATTTCCTTTCCGGTTTCCGGTCGGTGAGGATGGCGCACGTCGCACAGGGTGCCGCCGGCCACACACCCGATGGAGCGGAGAGATTTTCTCCTGGCCGCCCGGAGAGAGGACGATTTTGCTTCCGCCGAGCTGACCGGGACAGAGCAAGGTCGAGTGGTGCAAAGAAAGCAAAAGATTTATCGACGGAAAAATAATTCAACCAACTAAATCTACTCTACCGGCCCGGGTAGGAGCCCCCTGTAAGAAAAAGGTTGGTTTCAGTATCTCGGAGCGCATTCTTTGGGCGTTAGTTTCTTGTGGTTTGTTGCGGTGAACACATTTGAGCATCCTGTTTTGCTATGGGTGACAAATGGAGGAAGAATATGAAATCTATGAACGTAGTGAAATGTACTACCACCAAACTAGAAACGTATAGTACGGACTCCAGAGGATAACAAGGGTGTGATTTATGGAAACAAATCTTCTCGATCTCAGGGCCTTTAAACATATTTCGATGGGTGTTTTAATTATAGACCCTAACGAATGGCAAATGTAAAAATTGATCTATTTCCTGGGTGCATGTGAATTATTTGAAATGAGTATCTTAAAGAAACAGTTTATCATTAAGAAGTCCAAAATTATGCATAAGTTGAAAAAATCTGACCAAATCATAAGGAGTTTATTTTCTGTTCTGGATGAACTTAAAAGTTAGATTTGATGGTACTTCTTTCAAAATTGTAAGATGCTTTATTCATCGATAAAAATTGTGAAATTTTCTGTTCCCTCAGTAATTATCTGGTATATTCTTCTTAAAGCTGCTTTTAAACGCAATTTCCTTCGCGCCGTCCGCACCGCCGGCGCCGAGCGAAAACCCCCCCGAAAATCTTTAATATGAATCATTCTCAGCCAAGCGATTCGAAATAAAATAGGCATTCGCCTGGCAGGAAACACATCCTTCCCGGCACCGGTCGGCCCTAAACCCAAACGGCAAAGCGCCAGGAGGACAGCCAGGACCCGGCACTTGACTCTATCGCGCATGCTTTTTCGTTCCGCCTCACGGCAAATGTGTTCTCTACCGTTACGGAGGGTGCCCTGAAAATAGCATGAAGCACTGAGCCTACATATACTTCCCTGCGCTTCGGCTCCGGCGTTTTTCCCCGAGATGGGAGCCAGCAAACGGCCGGTCGTCGTTTCGGCACTCGGTCTATTAGTTGCTGCCGCTGAGCGGCGCGTCGATGATCACCGTGGCAGGTTCGTCCGCTGAAAATACTGCGAATCTGGATATGAACCGAGGTTTGTGCATCCGGGCTGCAGGGGTGCTAAAACCATAGGCGAACGGGGCGGATAAAACCGTAAACGTGTTTCAATTTGAAACGATTCGTTGAGCGGATTTAAAGTATCAAATTGAAAAACAAATATTCTTCGTTCGCTCGGGCGATGTACAGAACTCATCAAATAGATGGCAGAGAAGAGATCTAAAGTTTGGCAGACTTTCGTGCAAGTGCCGTACGAACATTACATTACACCGGCACATGGAGAACCCTGAAGTGGGACCCGCTTTCTTCCTCCCCTCGTGAAAACATGAAAATGATGGGATGAAAAGTCGCACCCGTTTGAGGTAAAGTGCAGTGATAAATGTAAATGCTTCGAATTCCTTCCTCGACTCAGGGGGATAAAGTTAATTATTGAGTTGATTTCAGGCATAGTGCACAAAAAACACTTTTGTTTCGAAGATCTGCACTACAGGGGTTCGATTCAAGGTGAAAAGGTCAGGTATAAATTTAGCTTGGTCGCACATTAATGTGAGAAAATATTTTAGAATTTATTTCTTTAGTTAAAAAATAAAAAAAATCAAGATTTTGGCTTTCCATAAACTTTGGATATAAGCTGATTTGAAAATGAGATTATGGAAAAAACACGAAACGAAGCATAACAGAATTTTTGCATTTTATTATACTAATGAAAATTAAAAAATGTTTGCTTGTATCCCGACGTTTGTGTCAAGTTTTACATAAAGATTAGTTTACGAGAAGAACAAGGGGATTGTTTTGTGTGACAAAAAATACAATGTCACCGTTGCACGTTGAACATTGATTTGACACACAAACCAATCGAACCGAAACCAAAACGGTACCGAGCCGAGCGTGAACCGGAACACCACGTCGCCGACGACCGATGGCCCAAAAGAGAAGCCTTCTGCCATCTGCGACGCAGCCGTCGATCTGCTAGCGAGACTTACAATCAACAGCTCGCTCGACTTCTTCGGGAAGCTGCTTCCGGTTCCGAATTCCTTTACTTCAACATCGACCCATCTGAAGATCCAAAGGCATAGCCGGCATTCTGGCGAACTAGCCAACCGAACCGACCATAGCAAAAAAGGAAGCAAGCAAGGGAGCCCTACTACGAATCTTTTGGTGAGACGTCACCCACACATCCTCAAACATGCACGGGCACACAGACGCCCACAAACACGAATACATTGTTCTTAAAGGGGGAGCATGCTTCAAGCTGTCAAGAACAGCTGACAAAACTTCTTTTGCTTCGTGAGATTTGGCAGGAGTTGCCAGTGAGTCCTTATGGTGGCGATGGTGATGCTGTTTCGCATGAATATGGTATACAAGTGTTTTGAGCTAACAGGGTGTATGTGAGGGCCGGGACTCGATGTTCTTGGTTGTCTGGGTGACTTCCGCATGAGTTCGTACTCACCCACCAGCGTCGGCGGTGCCCTCTAATGTTGGCAGATTGAACTAGACATCCCTAAGTGGGATGTTCTGATTTTCGAGCTCAGTCAAGCGCACACCGGACCATTCTCTGGGCTGCTGTCGTTCCGTTGGTTTCGCATTTGCCTTCAAAAAACCGGACACATCGTCTTTCTATTACATCCAACGGCTCGCTGAAACTGAATAACTGCATCGCTTCAAAGACGTCTTTCTGGTCGCCGCTCTTTTCGATCCGATTTTTTCAAATTTTTATTTTGTCGTCTCTATCTACGTCAGTTGTATTTTTGTTGGTTTGCGCAGGTCCGTTCCGCATCGGTTGACTTAATGAATAATGCAATCAGTTCCCTTCAGCGCGAACCGCACCGCCAAGGACCTCGACGCCCTACGATGGATTGCGTCGTCACTCAAGAAGACATCTTCACCTCTTTCACCGCCACCACCCGCATCGGATTCGTCATCAGCGCAACCACCGTCATCATCATCATCATCATCATCATTATCATCATCTGACATCCGTCGTAGCCCGGCGTTCGTCACGTTCCGGTGTTCCCGGGCCTTCGCACCCTCCACCGGCCGGCGCGTGCTTCGGGTTGGCTCCGGCTTTTTCCACACGGTTTCCCAATGAACCACCGAAGGGCGAAGGACGATTTTGATGCGAGTGACTGACTCCGAGGAGGGCGGCTGCCGGATTCCTCCAGGGCGCAACAGACCCGGATTGCGCAGCCCGGAAAGAGGACAGGAAAGTGTGTGTGCGGTAGGCTGGCACCAGAGTCATATGGTTTTCGGCAAAGTTTTTGGAGCGGAAAGAAGTGAGGAAAAATCGATAGCGCCTGGATGCGATCCATCCCGGTGGCATTCCCCTGCTGGTTCGATGGTTCGAGTCCCCACCGGGGCCTCCGGTGGACAGGCGCACGCAGTTGCAGGGCATTGACATTGGTGCTGACTATGTTGGCAGAGTAAGGCAGATGGTTGGTTCGTTGCTTCTGTCATCAGGCTGTTTTTCCAACACTACACAACCTAAACACTCAAAAGTTATGTAATGTTTACCTCAGGCGTCCTTTTTATCCATGTATTGGCATCCACTATTCATTCATTTAGTTGCTTTAAGAAACATCATATTTATCAATCAATCAATCAATCTTTATCTTCTTTCCATTTTAAAATTTAGTTTAAAAAACCAAATGTATCAGAAAGAATAGATCGATTTGGCAACGGTTATCTGTTTTTTTAAGTATTTGTCTGGCAGCCTATGTTCATATGTAATTTTTATTTTTGTTTTGGATTCCCACACACATTTGGGAAGATTACGCCAAAAAACAACCAATATAATAAGTACCATGAATTTCTTTAAGACGTTTAAAGTTGGATACGGTTGGTACATTAAAACTGCACATTGTTTTTGCTGCTTATAAATAAATTGCATACTAATCTTGTTCAAGCCTAAATCACTGATCACAGTTAACATCGATAAATACTAAAGGAAAACTACAACAAACATATATTAAAATTTTACGCACACTCCCGTTTGCAGTTTTAATAAAAACTTCAAGATTGTGGAGAAGATTCTTCAGTAAGAAAGCAATTTTTATCAATCATATGCTATGAACCCAATGCTATAACCAATGAAATAAAAAATAAAAGCGACATTATATACATTTATTTTTGAACATTACGTTCACTCCAAACCATGGTAAAAAATGTTTGAAACTACACAGTAAGAATCGCACTCAGCAATATTGTTTAGTTGTCGCTGCAAAACTGCTACAAACTTCTAACCGAAATACTGAACGTGGAACGTGGCACAGGTGATTGTTGGGTTTTATCATCAGCCATAAGAACAAACTGTTAGTTCACAAACATAAAACATAAACCAAATGTTTAGAAGCTACTGAACTCTAATTTACAGAAGCGTTTGCAGCTGTTAATCGGCGCTTTCGAACCAACATGAGGCCACTCCACAAGACCACACGTCGGTAAACAGTATACCGCCCAGCACTCGTCACAGTGCATTAATAATTTTTGCATTAAGCCATTAACCGGTTGTCCGAGCGCGTTCGCATGCAAATAGATCGTTTGTCACCCAAAAATTGTGCGTTTCGCGAGGTTCGAAATTCCGACACTCTGATATCCGATAAGCAACAATAGTCGGGGGAGAAAAAAAAAAAACTAGGAGGAACCGAGAGAAAGAAAAGCACACATGTGGCGAAAATGTGTACAATTTTGCAGAAGCAAAATAATTGGCCGATATCCTTTGGACGAGAGACAACACGCGGGCAATATGTTGAATTTTATCGCTCCGCAAAATATATTTAAATATCAAACATCCCCAAACGCTGCGTCTCGATCCTTTCCCCGACGTTCGGCTGATGTTGAGCGCATGAAGAATGACGCACACAAATCAATAAAAGAAAAAAAATACTAGAATCGTGCATGCAATAAAAATATAAAGAAAAAGTTGCAGTCGAAAAAAGCCAAAATTAACACATTGGCAAAGAGTGAGCACAAAAAAATTGTTAAAATATTTATTTTAGCAAACACCATCACACCAGCACCATAAAAATGTCCTCTCTTGCGGCGCCATTGCTTTTTGGAGGTGGCAGAGCAATTTCTTTAAATTTTTGATTATGGTTTCGATTTTTACATCATGTAAGCGTTAAATTGCTCAATTGTATCGCTTGTACTCCTCGTTAGCTTTGAACGTGAGTTTTACGAACATTATTTCGGCTTCATTTTTATATGATTGCACCTGGAAATGAAAGCGTCCTCATGGATAAAGGTTTCTTTAATTTATTCTTATTTGCACCCAAGTAGAACAGAGTAACTTGTAAAATAAAAGGATTTAAAATAATAAATTTATTACATCAGATAACACCAACATTATTAGGCTACATGTTGAAACTAAATAACCTACAAGGTAAAAATCAACCATTTGTCTCAAATCCGTGGCTTTTGATAAATTGACTGCTAGTTTTTTACAATATGTTGACTCGAATTCCATCTAAAACTGCATTTATAAAGCGAAATAAACTGTATACCTGTTAACTAGCCCTATCTCGTGCGGCTCTGCAGTGAGGCGGCCGACGTGCAAAGTTCTTCCGACGTGATTCTTTTGCCGTGGGTGTCGCCTCTGATTTCACCATTTCCGCCGGATGTGGTGTGTATAAAAAACAACAAAAAGAGCAATGAATGCTCGGGACATTGTGTAAGCTTGACTTTCCATATTATCAACAAAAAACAACAAAAACATCCCATGTTCAAACTGTATCCGTCCAAAAAACGCCGACAACGGAAAGCTACCTCGCGAAAGAACGGATGTGTCAGAGTCACACAGGATATGTGGCTCGACGCGGCCGTTTGCAGAAAACAAAGGCCATCGTCGTGAAAAGCTTCTCCTTGATGTCGCACCACGCGAACGCTGGAGGTCATCTGGAGGATGGTACTGCACGAATTACAGTTATGAGGAAAAGAGTGCTTCAGTGGGTGTACTGAAGAGAAATGTTACAATGCGTTTGCAAGTCGTACCCTGCAATGCGTTTAATTAATTATTTGAAGATTGGTAGGTTTTCGAAATATTTAATTTAAGTTTTTTGATTCAGCTTGAGGATACAGTTTTTGCAAAACTTTATCGGCACTAAAATTTAGCATAACAGAAAGACGTGTCATTTGTTACATTTTGCTAAATTCTTTCCATTTTAACTCTACCCAATATTTGGTTTAGCAAATAAAATTATTTTTAACTTTACATTGCTCCTGAGCTGCTTCTAAATGCCGATCAGCACTGTTCGCATTTTCCCAAATTCCAACAAACCGGTCGACCACAATCGGTGACAATAGACACCGAGGAAAGGGCCGCCATTCTGCCCAGCTCACCGCCGATGACTCGAGGGCGAAATTGAAGCAAAAGAACCTGAGTGAAACGGATTTGCCACCGTGGCCCCCGGAAGTTCTGCTGCTGCTGCGTGGAAAGTGGCGTTTCATCCGGCATTCGCGAGACAATGGAATAGATAAAATTATTATATACCACACAACCACTACCCCCCCCCCCCCCCCCCCCCCACAACCATGCACTTTAGTGCCGTTCATTCGGCGTTCTTGTTTGTGCCATGGCCGCAGTTGCCCGCAAGATGCCCTCACAACCGATGACCGTCCAAACCGGCTCGTTTGACTTATGGAGTTTGGTTGGCGGTTCTTTTGGGGTTTGTTTTTCGGCGTGCATCTCATGGGGAAGATCCAACGGAAAAGCTCGCATGAAACGAGGGAGCAGGAGGAGGAGGTAGAGGCATTGAATGGTTTTAGCGCACACACAGACGCGCTGCAAAGTACGAATAATTCACGACAACGATTTATGGGCGCCCGGGAAAGGCGATGCATGCAGATTCCTTTTTCCTGCGGAACCGGCGAGTGCCGGCGGAAAAGGACACCGTATCATCACCCCGGATTTACCGCAGCCAAGAACGGCAGTCAGCCAAACAAAAGGCCGAACCAAGAAACGATGGCGACCGCGGAAGGGACGATCGTGAAGCTTGAGTCCAGGGGCAGGTTCACGCGCGAGGTAAAATATTATATATGAAGCTGCTGTCAACCTTTATCATTAAATTATATGTTTTATCCTGTTCGCGGGAAGACCAGCTAGCGAGTGGCAAACTCTTGCGCGGCTGCCAGCGCGACTCGTGTTCGTGTAAACGTTTTGAAGTTATTTTCCCGGAATCGTTTAGGGTGCCAAATTGATGTAGTCAGCGAGTTTGTCCCCACTCCGGTGTGTTTTTTTTTTCTTCTTTGAAGCCGTTTGTCTTGCGATGCCCCCAACCCAATCAGCGTCACTAGTCAAGCTTGATGAATGGTCACAGCGGCCAGGCGCCTCCATCAATCGAAAAAAAACCTACCGTAAAAGAGACGCAACATAGAAACGAGTACAGCATGCTGAAATTTTTAAAATAAAGTTTGATGCAAAAATTAATTCTCAGTGTGCACACTTTAAATAGAAATATACTGATGGAACGGAAAGTTGTACTCACTACCGGCAAGATTTAGGACGTGAACAACCATTTTTATGCCTTAACCACCTGGTGTGTCACAACCATCAGCAGCTGATTTTTCCTCAGAGCAACGCTTCAGTTTGCGGAATATTATTACGGGAGGTCTCTGCAGATGAGGAGCAGTTTGAGGCTGTTGAAACCCTTGGAAAACTATCTGAAAGTATGCCAAAGCGCATTCTTCAGGCAATTGATCGTAGCGGAGAAGGAAGGGTCACGATTTTCATCCCTTTTTTCTCAAACCGATTTGCAATTAAACAAATTACCTATGCTTTAATTTCATACCAATTTTGCTGATCAGCAACAAAATCATAACTGAATTTATTTTTCCATTTAAGTGCACTTTGCACCTTGAAAAGATATGAACCCAAAAGGCTTAATTTTATGTTCTTAAAATACTGCAAATGAACTTGTGCGCACAAGTTAATAAAAATGTAAAGTACAAATGATCGTTCTACTTTCGCTCAGTGCGTAAAATTTCCGCGAAGTGCGTGCAACAGTTTCAATCCCCAGACATCTCCCTTTGTGCTGATTTTGAAATTACATATGCGCTTGCACCTTGCACCTTGGTGGTGGCCACGGTCTGCACGCATCATTATACAAATGTGCAACGGACAAAAACCCACAAACGCATGAACTCGGCCCACTCGCAAAACTAAAAGCGCCCAGGAGCCCGTTTTACATACTTTCACTGGTCTGTATCCTCAAATTCGGATTCCATTAACCGGCGCTAGGAGCGGGACGAGCGATACGACGTCGGCAGCAGCGGTTCTGCGTTTCAGCGATTTTACCGATTTTCCGTTGGCACTTCCCACTGGGAACGCGGTGAAATGGTGTTGATCGAGATGAAAATAATATTTCAACAACCGCAAGGAAAACCAGTGCCACTCCACGAACGCTGCGGGATGTCACTGTGCGGTCGGGGCAAAGGTTCGATCCCGTTTGCACGAACTTACATCCGTGTCCACAGAGGTAATAGATCGACTGCGTGCAATAGGTAATGTAGTGTCAGCCTCTGGCGTACTAAACTTCCAGTTGTAGAAGCGATGCGTAGTGAAAATTCCGTCGCCTAACTGGAATCGTACGAAGCGTGTAGCATAACGTTCAACAGGCGGAAATCCAAACACTATTTAAAGGATTTTACAATTTCTCTACACTTTTTTTTAAAATTTACTTTCCCCCTGATTTTGTTGTGAGGCGCTTGCTATTGCACAAAACAAAACACTTAAACAATATAAACATTAAAAAGTCGTGTGAAACCAAATTTTCTAGCATTAACGCAGACTTTCATATGAAAACATAAATAAGGCTATGAGCAACACATTTATGAATACCTTCTAATTAACGTAGCTATTACGAACGTAGACCTCACATCTCCGGATAAATAATCGTTGTAAAGGAAGTGAAAAAAATAATTGGTAAGATGTATTAGTACAAATTTGATCTACTCACCGAATGTGAACTTGATTTGCTGCGATTCCTGGGTTAAAAATGTGTATTTTACAACGTAATTTTATGTTTCAGTGTTTTTTTTTTCTTTGAAAGTAATTATCATTCATGGAGACTCAATCGTAAAAATCAAGTTCAAGGGACAGTGTTTACACACACAACACACACACACACGCGCGCAGACACAGACGAGCCACAGCGTGACACGAAATGCGACGAACGTGGACACTAGAGGTTCAGTGGCTCGAGTGGCTCCGAGTTTAATGCAATTATTTGAACTATCTTCTGTGATTCGTTATTAATCGAATTAACACACCATCTGACGGGGCCTCGCGTTCAATACGAGGTTTGCCGATTTGGCCGATGACGAAACCGAAGCCGGAAATCGTACCTTCGCGTAACGGTAACGGTCTAGTGGGAATAGCGTGGCTCCGGAAATGCGGGATGCGGAAGGATTAGCAGCTGATGTCAACTTGAAACTCGTTCTTTCACGAAAACATTAGACAGTGAAGCAGCTAGTTTTGAACATAACGAAAGATTGCGGCCTTTTCTCACCAAAAATGTTCACGCTTTTTCCACGTTTTATCTTAAGCTTCAGCACTGATTACACTGTTTTGTTTGTTTTTGCAAAATTTAGTTTAATTCGACGACGAGTAGCTCACACTTCACTTTTCTTCCACGATCCTTTGCTTACATTACTTCCAATCCAAAGATACCCCCCACTCGACGCGCTTCACAGCTGGCGTTACGCAGCGTTACGTTGCGGTTGGATGTGCAGAATTGGAACCGTAATCACGGCACGGGTGGTCCCCGCTCATTCACTACGGTCGGTGCAAGTATTAGGGCAGGCCACAGACCATTGGACCCGGTTAACCGGTTGAGTCACCCGGGTTCGCCTAAGAGCGCCACCGCGAAGATGACGCGAAGATGATGCAAACTTTTAATAAAGCTCAAATATTCTAATTCTCCAGCCCGTTCGTTTCGCAGTTTGTTTGTCCGATTTCGTTCGTTCGGGTGCACCGTATATTTACTTCCAGGCGTTGCCTTGCAGTCAGGGGGATTTTTTCCCGGTTTCGGTGTGGTGGCTTTCACGCCCGGTGGTGAGATTCACACTCCGTTTAGCAGCAGCGGCCGCGCTCGATGGGCATCGACGACGACGGATGACGACGGAGTACAGCAAAACACATGTATCGATGTGCATTCATCCGCAGTCGAAAAGGGAACTATTCATCTGTGCTTTTTGTTTTGATTTGACTTGATTCGTTTGGCTGCCTCCGCTCTGTCGGCGTCGTCGTCGTCGTCACCGTGGTTGTCGTAGTCGTCGTGTTCGTCGGACGAACGAACATGCCTGGTCGGTCGGGCATGTGCTCCTTTCCCGTGCGCACGTGTTTGTGTGGCAGGACGTGATACAGCGTCCGCGGTACGTGGTGTGCGCAAATGGTCGAAAAATATTGTATATGAACGCGAACGCTAAAGGACTGGCGAGTCACTAGGGAGTAGGTGGGAAGAAAAATTCAGAAAGAGCGAGAGAAGGAGAGCCATTGTGGGATAGAAACCTTAATACCGAAGGGGGGGCGGCATGGGTTGGAGAAATTATGAAACTGGCCACACATAAAATCCAAAACGATGATGCGAAAACCTCTATGTAAACGGAACACAAGCACCAAACCGTTGGCCCCTAACCTTGCTTTCGTTTCCCAAGGCTCCAAACGTACCCACCATCGAAACCATCTTTCGCAGTAACGACGGGCTCCTAGATGATGATGATGATGATGATGATGATCCTCATGGGCGTACATATGTGTGAGTGAGTCGGAGGGGAAGAAACACGTCACTTGAACGTGTTCTATTTACCCACCATTGCAGCATGCCAGAGAATTGGAGCCAGCTCCTTAAACATGTGCCTCCCATCCAACCACCAGCGCTTCATTTTTCATGGGAGCACTGATGAACCAACCAGAGCGTGCAATTTATTCCGAGCGGGACGGCACTAGTGAAACAACCGGTTTTCCCTACGTGCACAGACACAGGCGCACCAAACCGGTTGAAGCCGGTGCCACGAGGGAGAGAGATTGGGATTCCAATGACACAGGATAAGCAAAGATGAGGGGGTCCTCGTCGAGAACGTGATCCCAACAGCAGCCTCTCTCGTTGAGATAAACGAGTTAATCGTAGAAGCGAAATTTGCGCCAGGTTTTGAGAGCTGAGCGGTTCAGAGCAGCGGCAAACGTCGACCGGGAAGGATGTTGTCTCCTCACACTCGGAGCTCGAATCTCGTGCATTTTTTGTTTGGTTCAAAGTTTCCATTAGAGTATTTTTTATCTTGCCGATGCAGCCGAATGTGGCCCTTCGCACTCTTTTTCTTTTGGCATACATAAAACACATCGCCATGTGATCTTTGCTTGCTTTAAATTTTACCATGTGTGGAAGAAAAAAATTGTGGCTTCTGAATCGTGAAAAGTGGGGAAAACAAACAACCGACTGATATCCCAGGATTTGCTATGATCAGTATAATCTAATTTGGAAAAATTCTGTAGAATATCTTAGACAAACTTTGAAAAAAGTTAAAGTGATGTTTGTTTGGCAGGTATAATAGTTTGAAACACTTCGCAGTTTTCATAATTGGTGATTGTTTGATCAATTGCTAGTTTAAAATGGTTAAACACTGATTTAAAATCCGATATATTCTGAGATTTTACCTTGTGCACAAATACCAGTGCATTAGATGTAAAAAAATATGTTTTATTATTATTTGTTTTACAACATGGGAAATAACTATAAAATATAAACTGAGGATTATAGTTATTGAACAGTTTTATTTTATTATTAGTTATTGTTTTCTCTGAACCACAAGTGAGACTTCTATTGAAAGTAATGCAGAAGGGTTGACGACCCTGTATAAAATCATTCAATTTTTTTTAAGTTGTTGTCATCGATTGCTATTCCGTCTACTATTCATGCCGATTTTGTACAGATGCCTCGTATTAAAATTACATAACGCTACATATATGGTAGCAACAGTGTAAAATGGAGAATGTTGAACGTGTTCAAACGAACAAATCTAATGATCATTAAGCTAACACCTAGATGCGTAGAGCGGGAGTAAAATGAGCGAGTAATGAAAAACAAGCGGAAATTCTCACCGATTGTGGGAGATTATTGTTTGTACAATGATACAAATGTACAAATCACTCGGCAATAAAGCTTCACGTTGCTCTGGCACTAAGTCTCGTTTCCAGTTTCGATACCAAACCAAGCTTGCCAATCTTTGTTTATCTGTGTTGTACTTTTGTTCCACTCCATACATCTATTTATGGCCTACAATGTGGAATAAGATGATACATTCTGGTAAATTATGATGAATAGTGTACTAGACCATTAGGAAACGGACTTTACTAATCTTGCATACGCGTCCGCAAATGTACTTAAACATTGATCCCACAGATACAAGATAATTCAAAATGTATACACTACTGTGTAAGTCTGTTGATAAGATCTTCAATTGGTGCATTGACCTAATTGTAATTAATTATTTTACAATGTATATATTTTTTGTTGAGAAACTTAAATGTGATAATGATAGTTAATATAGAAGACGAGAAAGGGTACGTGTATAAAATCAATCTAATTATTACAAATTAAAACAATATAATAAAACAAACACTTATTTTTAAATTTAATAACAATAACGACTTTCCACTACGCTCTATTTCTATCCCTTATTAACAGCTTTACATTTGTGGAACTCAAAACTCTCTGTTGTATTTCCGTCGCGGCAAATTTGGTTCTTTGGATCGATTGGGGGAATCGTGTGAAAAACCAAGGTTTTATTTTAAAATATTTGTAGAAATAGAATAGAATATAATTTTATAAAAAACGTATTATTCATTAAAAAAGAATGAATAATATAAAATCTTGTTAAATACCATGAATGGGCCCAATGAGAAAATATAAAGTATAAATATAATATCTACCGACCTCAACTTCGGTAAAAATACGAGCAAACTGCTTTTCCCAATGTCTTAGATCGCTTGCGGGTTACTAATTAGAATACACAGATTTAACCCTTGATAAGCAATTCTCTCCAATCGCCTAGTTTTGATCGAGAGCACGCAATATTCCCACGCAGCTGCCATTTTCCTTGTGGACGATTCGAAGTAGTTCTAACAATGGAGTTTGCCGGAATGAAAATGTTGTTCGTTAAGGGCGGTTGCGAATAAATTAGCATCGCATAGACGGAACCGGAGCGACGGAGCATTTTCGCGTTCGTTCGCTTCGAGAGGTTCCAATTAGGAAGAGGGAAACCCGGCAGCGTCCAGCGCATGTTGGACCCCGAACGGTAATGACCAGGGAAGGTAGTTCCAAATGGAACTTGGAGAAGCCCATCGTTCTCTGGACCCGCAATTGTTCTTTCGACAGCAACTCAAACTCGACTGAGTTCGAAGACAACTCAGGAACAGTAGGAGAAAATATGTTTGGTGGTTCGGTAAGTAACCGACGACTTTATTCTTTCTACTCATTAACTGTAGCCACTCTCAGCCACCGTCCACCGGATCACTTCGCTGGAAACGGATTGCCAGCGTCGGACAGCTGATCCAGTATCGCCTTGTGAAGGTCCTCTATCTGCTGGTACAGATAGGAGTGAATGTCACCGTCACCCGAATGGTTGTACGTGTTGCCGCGATTGTCGAACGATGCAATGTTGCCATTCTTATCGATTTCGGCGTAGCTCTCGAACTGCTGGCCCGGGAAGCTGGACTTCTCGGTCGTGAGCGTCTTGGCCGTCGCCTTGCCCGCCGGGTCGAGGCACTCACGCGTCACTTGAATCTTGTTCACGTCGTCCTTCGTGGAGTTTTTGACGATCACGCACTTGAACGATTCCGGCGGGCACTTGAGCGTATCGCAGATGATGGTGCCTGCGTTGGCGTGTTCGGGAGATGTCGACGACGCGAATGAAAAGGAGAGCGAAAGGACAACAGCGAATAATTAGAAAAGATGTAGCGACAAAAAGGGATTTGTTGCTATCGAAAAATGAAGGACAACAACGTAACGAAACTGCAGCGCTTGCTTTTTTAAGCTACTGATTATTAGTTCAAGAGTACTGAAATCTATTTTTGATTCTAGCTAGAAAACTTGAGCTACTTGAGGTTTATTTCACAAACCTGTAAGTTCGTCAAAATTGACCTAATTGTTTTTTAAAGGTCAAAGTTTACTTGGGAAATGTAAAAAAATTAGAAGTATAAAATAATTTATTTTTAATGAAACTCTTCTAGGTGAACGTAACTGCACAAATCTAACTCTTTCGAGATTTGCTCGTAGACAATTTGTGTAAATGAATACCTAACTTTGTCAACTTACGTATTTAACTTTAAACAATACGGCCAGGCCGTCTAAATAAATAAAATAAAGTATTTTACTTTACAAATTCATTCCAAGTTCACTGTACACGTTGCTAATGCAAATGGCTTCTGTTGAAGATCGACTGATTTGAGAAAACCCCTTATTATACACAAATTTATTGATAATGTTTTAAGTAGTAAGTATAAGTAATAAGCACGAATTCTTACACAGGAATTATTCAACAGCAAACCATACTTATGTCCTTCTTTGATTGGAAACGTTTCGCATCAACTTCCCGCAAGTGCTCGGAAACAATTCTTACCATTTTCGATTCTGGCGTTCGATTCACCGCTCAGAGTCAGCAAGCTACTCAGTTGGCGCCGTGTCCGCCTCAACGCAGCACCTTCAACGGTTACTGCTCCAAAAACGGCCACCAACAACACCACGGCTAACAGAGAGCACATGTTCGACCTCATCCTTCTGGTTGATAGTTCTATTTCTATTTTTTTTATCCGAACACTAAATTCCTAAACCTCCCGATATTTTACCCACGCTCTCAGCCCGTTCGATGTAGCAGCTACTAACTAACTGAGTCGGCGAACGATCTATGCCTTTTCTTTTAAATACTACCCTATGCACCGGGGAGGGTACTAGGTGCCCGTGGGAACGATTAAAAAAATGTTCCAATTGTTCTAGAAGCAGCAGCACTTTTCTCGCTGGTCTGAGCACCGGTTGCAGCCGGACACACAACTCACACGGCCAGCCTACCTCAACCCCAAAGACGACGCACAACTTGCAAGCCCTTTCGCTGTGCTTGCACTTTAACTCAATTATTGTTCGCTATTAACCAGCACGAAACACCCTTCGGTTTGCGCTTCTGCTCGATGCATGCCAGCTTGATCTAATTGTGATCGTTTAACACGTCTGTGATTAGCCCGAGTAATGATGCCCGTTGCACATCGCAACGGCGAAGGGCACAAAATGCGATCGATCTGCCGATGCTAATGTACCCATCACTTATGACGATGAGCCGGAAGTGCAGGCGTTGCTTTTGCTCCGTGCAGGAACTAGACACTGAGTCAAATCAAATGAGGTAGTGCACGAGCTCACTCTACTTCACTTTGGCGTTGTTCGTGTTCGCACGCAAGGAACCGCTACACTACTAACGTCTACGATGGCCTAAAACGGACTAGGTTCTCGGTGTATGGTACTGCTCCGTCGTCCAGATAACGTTGAAGCGGTTGATAAGGTTGGTCTGTCCACGGAAGATCATTATGGACGGTGCGATTCGGAGTGTGGACGCAATTCATCATCATTATAATTCCCTGCCGATTGCGTTGAACCACTGCAGCAACATGTGGGGAAGAAGGAAATAGAGGTATTTGAGAGTGTCTCCATAATAAATTTGCGATTGTACGACATGGTTTGAGTTGAATACGTTAAAAAAAATTACAAAACGATGGTCTACTGATTATAATTGTTTGTAAAAAAACACACACCCATATAGTTAAGCATAGCTTGGGAATTTGGGAACAACTGAAAAATTAAAAAAAATAATTACTCATTTCTGTATTATATTTATTGAAAACCTCGTAAATGTTGTCCCATAACATAATGATAAATAATATTCCCTGAAAAGAAAAATTCATTCGAATATCACAAACGGTGTCTTGTCTTCTTTTCTTCTCTCTTTTCATCTTACTGTCTCATTGTCTCTCTTTTGTGTTTTCTTAATACTTTGAATGTTAGCTAAGATTTCAGATTAAAAGACAAGGTATCATCTTCTCTCGCGGAACTGCCCAGATAACATCTTACAATGCGTTAACTTAATCGAACAATACAGCATAGGATATGATACTATCTTAACAATCACGCTGACACATTTTCCCATGCAACAATAGAGAGCAAATAAGTTTGGAAATCATGGCATCCAACAGCCAGGCCCGACGATGAAGCACTTCCGGCAACGGCAATCGGCAATTTAGCAAGGAACACTGTTATAAAGGTATTTTTCATTTGAACGCAAATTGTTTCAAAGGAAGCGATCGTGCAGGAAGACCGCAAAAAATACCCTCCACGAAATACTCATAAAAAATAATGATAGTCATTAACGAGTAGAATATCAATTTTGTATCAGTAAGTTTTGGCGTTCACAATCAAATACCTCCAGTTTATTTTTTTGGTTAACCTATCGAAGAGCTCCATTTTGTAGAGTTATTATTGTTGCAGGTATTAAGTCATTGCATGAAGATAATTAAATTTTTCGCGGTTGCGGACGTAAGGATTTGCGATCGAAAAGCCGGACAATATTACAGCGGAGACACATCGTACAATAGAAAATACCTAAAGGATTTCTGGAAGCATTTTCATCCTTAAATTTTGGTAAAACACTTCTGTGGAGATTATTTGTTACCGTAAGGAAAATAAACACTAAGACAGGCCAGGTATGATGAATAAAGGTCCCTCGTTGAGATAAAACTCAAACAATACTACGATAGGAAGATCAATACGATGGAAGGGAGCTTCTTGTGGCATAATAAACCTCTTTTCAAGTTGTTTGCATGCGCTAAGATGGCTAAAAAAATAGAAAAAATTATAAGCGCATCATAAGTGAAACGTAAAGTAACGTTGAGTAACGGTGATAACCGTTGTCCCTTCAATTGTAAAGGTAAAGATCTGTAGCCAATTTAAACTAAACTGCCATAAAAGCATACACTTTGGATGACACAGAGGATTGAAGTGAATGCCAGAGAGAAGCAGAACAATTCACCATGTTGCTAATCTGGCCATACTGGCTCAATTCTTCCACTCAAGAATACTCAAATTGTTTGAATGATTCATGGCCAACGTGGAAATTATTTTAAATATCTTAATATTAGCATGCTTCCTTATATATTTTTTTTAAACTGCAGAAAATGCCAAAAACTTCCAGCCCGACTTTACTATAATGTTAAACACGACGTTCATCTTTATCGTCAAGGGTCAAATTGTTCTAAATTATTTGAACAAATCATGCATTCATGAAAAATAGCTGGTTTTCTTTGATCTTGAAATTTGAATATTAAGCAAAACTCGTTACTTTTGTGAACCATAAACTCCTAATTATGTTCATTCCTTCTGTAACGTGTAGAGGGTCAAACTGATCGAATGTGTTCTTCTTTCTCTTGGCTGACAAACAACCTTAACGGTACGATGACGAATTCGTTAATCGATGGAGCTCTAGTTTATTCTGAAAGCCGTCAAACTTTTTCCTTCCCACCCCTGTCCTATCTGTACTGTAATGTCCCTAGCATAATCCCACCCAGCCGGTTCTAAGCTGACAGCAAAAAGACGAATGGTTGCGTAACTGTGGCGTTGGTTTTTCAGTTCAGGGGGCCTCGCCGAAAGTGCTAAAATCAAAATCTACATTCCACTGGTTCGTGCATCCATTTATGAGTGCGATTTCCATTTGCCCACTACGGCAAGCGGTTAGTAGTAACCTCAGGAATGCAGTGGTACGTCTCGCGTGGGGAAATTTGATCCGGAAAAGTCCCTCCGGGAAACGAAGCGGTTTACAACTCTGCCCCCGGGAGAGCGGTAAAACACGATAATAGTTGAGGTAATTTGGCTTCCGGTAGGAAACCCGATCCTGATGCCGGCGCCACACACATACGTGCTTGCACTGAACCATCGTTGTAATCCCGTTCAGCAATTATCGTAATACGTTCCGGTGTTTGCGAGCCCTTCTTGTCGGCTGGTTCGATTTGGAGCTGCACAGAAACTGCACCCTGTTTCTGCGAAGCATTCACACGATTCCTTCGGCTCAAGGTCAGGGATAAAGAGATTTAGCAGGAGTGCAATAAAGTTCTTCCCTAGAACAGGAAATGCTTCCCCCAACCATTGCTGTTACAGGGAACCGTCATACAGGGTTCGAAGAAGTTTTTTTGTTTGTTTATGTTTCGTAATGAATCGAGCTTTGCCAGAAACACATTATTTTGTGTTAAATCTACTTGTTTAAAACAAATTTAAAAAATAAAATAAAATAAAAAACGAATCAATTCAAAAGCTAACAAAGAACATTTGTCTTCGTACGAGGTTGGTTTAAAAGTAACGAACGGAATAATATGTGTTTTGGTACTCCTAGCTATGCTATGTCAAAAATGAAACCCAGAACTAACCTATGTTTTGCAAAACATTGCAGTTATGGTTGCAAAGTTTGTATTATTGCTTGTAATAATGTTATAAGCAAGCTTCCATAGTGATTAAAAGAAGTTAAAATTAACGATTACCTAGCACGCCCTACCTAAAATAAATAAAAACATGAACAAATTAAAATAAAATTTCATGCGTGATTCATAATCTGAGATGTTGCTGGTAATAATCCGTCGATTCATTTAAGGCTTTTTGAGGCATGAAATGTGTGGCTGTAATATTATTCAGTTTAAAATTACAACCGAAACAAAATAGAGTTACTCAGGAGTCGGTAAATGAAGTTAACTGTTATGTTCATGTGTTGCCTTTATTACACATGAGACTAAAGTGATCTTGTACGCTCAGAGATTGCTGCTTTTATACCTTTCTATCACCTGAGCCTCCTTAGATAACCCAGCTTACTATAATTATCTACCTCATGGTAGCATCTCCTTTTTTTAAGAATATTGGTAGCATCTCCCCTTTTAAAGAATTTTACATAATATAGTCCTTGAAGCGGTTGGGAAGACGAATATTCCTAGCTGGTCTTGGGATTCTCGATATCCTAGTTTCACTACGTTCTATTCCTGAACTAACTTCCGAATCATCATTGCATGGCGCTTGGTTCTCAGACAGTTGTTCACACTCAGCTGATTGATGATTCTGTTGTTCTGGTGCTGGCGTAGTTTGTCTTTTTAAATCGAAATCTTCTATCAAAATGTCGAATGGAGTTTCGAGATGTTCTGACACCTCTGTATCGCTGAATCTTTTGCGAAGCTGATTCACATGAGAGCGGATTAGTTGGCGATTTCCTGAGTAATGATCGAGAAGTACGTTGTAATTTACTCCGCCGATAGCTTCGATCACAATTCCAGGAATCCACTTCCACTTGCTTGAGTTGATGTGAATCTTCGCATAGACCTTAGATCCTGCAGTAAATTTCGGACATTTCTTTTTTGGTTGTTCTCCAAAAACTGGTGGTCGTAGGAGGTCAAGTGTTGTTCGTATTGACCTACCTAACATCTGTTCCGCAGGAGATTTTTCAGCAAGCGTTGCACTAGGTGTTGAAAGGTACACCTATAGGAATGTTTGCAGTGCTTCATGTGCTGATACGCCTTCTTTATCGATTTTGCGAATTGATCTTTTCAGAGTATCGACGAATCGTTCGGCTTGTCCGTTCGACTGAGGATGGTATGGCGCAGTACGAATGTGTACGATTCCGTTTACTTCGCAGAATTCTTTGAATTTTTCGCTCGTGAACTGTGTTCCGTTATCTGAGACCAATACTTCCGGATTGCCATAACGGGAGCATGTTTCGCGAAGAATGTCTAACGTAGCTGTCGATGTTGTTGAGCGTGTGCGAAAAATTTCACGCCATTTCGAAAATGCATCAACGATGACAAGATAATAGTGTCCATCTATCGGCCCTGCATAATCGACGTGAATTCTTTGCCATGGTTTTTCTGGAATAGGCCATGATTCAGGTGTAGCCTTCGTTGGAGATTTCGCTGTTTCAGCACATGGTGTACACTGCTGAACAAACTGTACCACATCATCATCGACATTTGGCCAGTAAACAAAACTGCGAGCGAGAGACTTCATTCGGTCCATTCCTGGATGTCCACGATGTAGTTGACGGATGATTCGCTTCCGATATTTGAAAGGAATTACGAGTCTGTCACCAAACATCAAACATTCATCTACAATTTGAAGTCCATCTTTTCGTCTGTAGAATCTCTTAACATCGGCATCTTCTATTAGCATGGCACTTGTCGGCCAACCTTCACGAACATAGTTCAGAACTTGTTGCAAAACCTGATCTTTCTTCGTTTCAGCAACAACCATGCGATGCGTAACCGGAAGGTTGCTAATAGTGTCTTTCAGAATAGCTTTCGCCTCATCGACGTGGATGGCTGCGATGACATAAACTTCATCTGGACGTCTCTGCGATGACATTAGACGGGATAAGAAGTCTGCATGTCCAAAGTTCGTTGTCGAAATATATTGAATTTCGAAATCATACAGCAGCATCGTTAAGGCCCATCGTTGTAGACGGTTTGCTGTGTAGACTGGAATGCCTTTTTTCGAGCCGAATATTTTGAGCAACGGTTGATGATCAGTTTGGAGAGTAAACCGACGTCCATAAAGCATCTTGTGAAATTTTGTGATGGCAAATATGAGTGCAAGAGCTTCCTTCTCCACTTGACTGTAGTTCATTTCCGCCGTTGTTAGCGATCTGGAGGCATGTGCGATAGGTTTCACTTCTCCAGATGTAAAACGATGCATAATCACGGCACCCAGGCCATACTTTGATGCATCTGCTGCTACAATGATTTGTTTCGCTGGATCGTAGTGCGTAAGCAGTAGTTTGGAAAGCAAGATTTGCTTGAACTGCTCAAATGATTTTTGACACTCTGCTGACCAGTGCCACTGTACGTTGTTTTTGAGCAGGTGATCCAAAGGAGCTCTGAGCATTTTCATCTGCTTTACAAATCTGCCATAGTAGTTTATAGCGCCGAGGTACGAACGGAGTTGCTGGACGTCCTTTGGAGGCTGCATTTTCGAAATGGCTTCCGTTTTTGCTGGATACGACATAAAAACACACACATACATACATACATAAAACGACACTTTTCGAGCCGTAAATGAAATCCATATTCTCGTATTCGCTCGAGGACAGCATTTAAACTTCGATCATGTTCTTCCCTTGTTCGACCAGCAATGAGGATGTCATCCAGATACGTTTTCACTCCAGGAATGCCCGTTACCATGCTATCAATGATGCGTTGAAAAGCACCAGGTGCCGATTTGACACCAGGAGGAAGTCGATTATACTGGAACAGACCACGATGTGTGTTCACAGTAAGGAGCTTTCGAGATTCTTCCTCCACCTCGACTTGCAGGTAAGCGTCAGACAAGTCAAGATGTGTGAAGTAATGTGCCCCTGATAGTTCCGAGAATAGATCATCTGGATGCGGCAAAGGATAGCGGTCACACTCAAGCGCATTGTTCAGCCCAGTTGAATTATCGCCACAAACACGAACAGAGATGTTATCCGCCTTGCGCACGACGACTATTGGAGCTGACCAGTCTGAAAATTGCACGGGTGAAATTATGCCGTTGTCTTGTAAACGTTGAAGTTCTGCGTCAACTTTCGGAAGAGCAGCATATGCTACCGGTCGTTTCGGACAGTAAGTAGGACGTGCTTCAGGTTTCAAGAATAACTTCACCTGCGCTTTCGTACATCGTCCTAATGTGCCTTGGAAAACTTCTGGAAACTTGTCTTTCAATGATTGAGTGATGTCTTCGGAACGTTGGTAAACTGCTGTCACCAACTTTTTGATCGGCACAGACCACAAATCAAACAGATCGATAGTTTCGATTCCGCAAACGTTTAATTCGATGTTGTCTGAGATAAAAATTCGTCCAAATTTCGTGGCATTTGCGATTTTTATCGTTGTGTGGAATTCGGCGAGAAGGTTAAGCGTACTACCAGATGCTGTGGTGGCAGTTTCCTCAGTAGGATGTGTTGTTGGCTGACCGTTTAAGTTCCATGTTTTCGTAGAAATTATACTTACAGCCGTTCGCAGTTGCTACCGTCGTTTGATCAACATATTTTGTCATTTGATCAACATTTATTGTCGTTTGCCCAACATTTACTGTCGTTTGATCAAACGTACCGTCGTTTGAGCAAACTCTACTAGCTTATTTGCAAGCAGTACCGTCTTTTTGACAAATCCGCCTCTGATTGAAAAGACGGTACTGCTTGCAAATAAGCTAGTAGAGTTTGCTCAAACTACGGTACGGCTGATCAAACGACAGTAAATGTTGATCAAACGACAATAAATGTTGATCAAATGACAAACTATGTTGATCAAACGACGGTAGAAACTGCGAACGGCTGTATATCAGATGCCGAATCAAGTTGTAACTTAACCGTTGTGCCGTTAAGTTCAACCGGAATGTATTTTCGTTTGCTTACGATGTTCCGCACAGTGTAAATACCTTTCGCCTGTTTCGATTTTGATGCGAATGAAGGTGTAGTTTTTGTCTTGAAACAAAACCCTTCCTTATGTCCTTGCTGCTTGCAATTTCGGCAGGTGTGAGTTGCAAAAGGACATGCACGAACAAAATGCATTTGTCCGCATTTCCAACAATGTGAGCTCGGAGTTTTCGGTTTGGTTTTTGAAACGAACTTTTTTGGATTTTGAGATACAATGTTCACGCTAGATGTTTCATTCTTCTCAACCATCAAAGTATCCTGTTTCAAATTCGTAATTCGATGGCATTCTTCAATGAGGTTTTCAAGGGTTACTCTTCTTTCCGCAGCTGGACCACCTTCGTTGACCAATGTTTCGTCGTTTTCCAGCTTAGATATCAATCTAGTACGGATTTCTGCATCCCGTGGTGATTGAAGACCGCAGACGAATCTAAGTGCCTTGAATTGGTCTGAAGTTAGTTCCTCCTGCTGGAACGCTTCGCAATGCCTGTTGAGCTTGGCGGCATATGACGTGAAGTCGTCTGCGTTATTTTTCGCGTATTGCAGGCACTGGTAGCGAGCATGGAACAGCGATTTCTTCCTTCCGAACAATTTTTTAAATTTTTGCACGATCTCTTCCAGCGAGTAGTCCCTAGGATGTTTCGGTAGGATGGTGTTCACGTAACGTTCATGCAGAGGTGTGCTTATTTTGCGTAGAAGCAACCTCACTCTAGCGGCATCGTCGAGAGCTTCACCATCTTTCAGAAAAACATCTTCATACCTCGAGTACCAGGAATCGAAATAGAGTCCTGCCTCCGGATCATATTCGAATGTCTGTAAGCCGCTTGCAAGTGATTCGATAATTTTCTCGCTGCCATGGACAGAGTTCTGACGATCTTCAAGCTGCTGAAGCCTCTGGTCTTGCTTGGCAAGCAGATTTGTTAACGTGAGAATCGCTTGACGGAAATCTTCGTCAGACATTTTCGACCCTTGGTTTTTGATAACTCCGAAACTTTTAAACTTTTTCCTCGTCGCCAATTGTTATGTTCATGTGTTGTCTTTATTACACATGAGACTAAAGTGATCTTGTACGCTCAGAGATTGCTGCTTTTATACCTTTCTATCACCTGAGCCTCCTTAGATAACCCAGCTTACTATAATTATCTACCTCTTGGTAGCATTAACGTCCATGCAGAAGTTGAAAAAATAATCGAGAAAAATTTGGTCTTAGAAGTTGCTTTACTTTACACAATATTATTTTTTTTAAGATAACTTTGTTTTAGCACATCGCTGAAGTTTCCAAAACACATGCTACTTTATTGGCCGCTGAAGACTAACAATAACATCGATTACGCAAATCGGACTCAGTAGATCCCGCAGAATTACAACATTTTCGTTACATTTTAAACACACCTCGTCTAGTACTGTGCAAATGTAATTACTAACCAAGGGGAAGCTTCATTTACCTTTATCATCTCTTTCAAGGGTGTAAGCTGAAAATCAAACGGAGTAGCGTACGGTAACCGTTAGTAGTCGCCTTGGCGGGAATGTTGTCCGAGCAAATTGGCTGTAACGCCATGACCTCGGCCACCGAATGTGCATGAGCAAGTGTAAGCGAAGCTATGTGCACAACATCCCAGAGGATAAGATGCTCATGCTGGCTACTGTTTCTTAATACCGTTCTTAAGTTGGCTCCTGTTCCAAAGAAACACGAAAATTGTCTTCCAAGACAGTTTTCACAGTGTTCACAAAACCCGTTTGGGGATAGTGTGATGCGCACCGTCACGATACGCCTGTTCGGTCCCAAAGCGCGAATTTGTCGACCCTCGGTATGCCCAGTGCATTCCTCTGGCGAGGGGTTTTGGCATTTTAAAAGCAATAAATGGATAACCTGCATCCGGCAAGGTTCAATCGTCCGCTGGGAAAACCAACTCAGCCGGGGGTGTAAGACTCAATACGCGAAGACTCCAACGCTTGTCCCCTGCAACGAATGGCTAGTGTCGTCGTCGTTAGCAAAATCGAAGCAAGTCGCTTCCCTGCCTAGCAACAGCATTCTTTCCAGACTTTCTTCTCCTTGGCGTTCGGCGGTTTTTTTTTCTTAAATAAAATTCCAAGGCCACTTCGGCGTGATTTCATCCATGCCATCATAACCGAGAGTGAAAATAATGGTCCATCCAGTCGTCGCCGAAGGACAAAAAAAAAAATCTGGCCAAATTTAATTTAGGGATCAAAGAAGAAACAGCCCTGGCCCGGCGCTGCACGTTCCGGTATTGTTTTCCCATCGATTTCAACCGATTCTGCTCCGTTACACTTTCTGGACGCTGGTAGCGTGTTGGTCCCCGGGGAGATTACACTCAGCTGCAGGAGCATAGCGGGTTTTTTTTACCGGTCAATTGTTGTGCGATTTTCATTCTTCTTGGGGAAAGCAGAAAAACAGCCGAAAACATAAAATCGCATAAGAAAATATGTCTCGTTTGCATTCATGAGAACTACTTTGCGATTCATAAATAAGTAAACGGAACATAAAAAGCGGACACAATGGGGACCTGAAGAAATAAGCAATGCTTTTTACTGCCAGAAAAAGAAAATCGAGATCCCTCGGTAGAGAATAATAACAATATACCCCAGCCCAAAACGACGCCAGAACGGGTTTAAAGCAAATTTAAATACCACGGTAATGCCAAGTGAGATTGGCGGGAGAAAGTAAGCACGTGTCGTGTCGGTCAAGGAAATGTTTAAATACCTTAGCCGTTCAGAAGCGCACAGAAGCGTGATTGTCAGTTGGCAGAACATTGTTACACAAATATTTGATAGCTCTCTTTTATACCCTCGAAATGATGACAATTACAACATATTGCAACATTGCGAAAAGTTAATGTACTTTAAATAGAAAAAGTATCCAGTAAGTAAGAACTTGACTAACTAATTGAGATATATGTTTAAAGGTTGTATTCTATCGTATATCAAGTATTGAGTTAGAACTTGTTACAAAGTTTTAACCTGAGTTTGGGGCCTAGTGAACTTGAACTACTTTCTCCGCTTTTTCCGTAATTTAATCATTCTCGAGTTATCTTATTATATTTATTATGTCGAAGTTCACATTATGTTTATGGCGTTGAAAAACTGTCTGCCTTTGGAAATCTTTGTATTTCATTTAAGAAAGCTGACAATTTAAGAGAGAAACGTTACCGGGATCATCCTGGTCTCATACCAATCCTTTAACACTTTGTTGGTGGAATAGGTCAAGCATTTGCCATGCTTCCATTGGAACCCAGTTATCTGATTGTTGAGAGTACATCAGTACTAAATTGAAGCAAAATAAGTGTATACCGCAATGATATTAAAATATGGTTTGAAAATAAGTTGGATGTTTACGACTATGAAAACATTTCAATTGATTTAACACACATCGATGCTCGTGCAACAATATTTCTTACGCCGGATCATTTTACTTGTCCCGTGCTCCTCAGCGTGATTTCCTTGCATTTGCTTACTGACTCACGATGGCTGCGTACCCCACGTTTATTACAATCCGTCTTTTTTATAAATAAATTCATTAAGAGACACTCATTAATTAGTATCGTCCCCAGCCAATCGCTATTTGCTTCCATAGTGGATGGTTTTTTTATGAACCGGTCCATTCCCTTCCTAACCGATTGCGTGGACATCGCGGCCGACAGTGAATGGATCACATTTCCCTGCCCGGCCAATTGGCGACCGACCAACTCGTTTGCACTACATTGGCGGCAACATTTCTTTCATCGTTCAATCAACTGTCAGCTGAGCCAACCGAAACGTACCTGTCGGAGGAAGTAGAAGTAGACTGGGACAAGCGAGAGATCTAAGAAAGAAATCCTGCCTTGCGGACACATCGAACTGTCGGAGTATCTCGTGTGCTAAGCCAATCGATCGTCATCGGAACACGCGCAGTCGTTTGGCACCACATGGCGGTTATTTGATACAATTTCCATCACTCCGTCGCATCATCTGTTGCTGCCTTATGCGTAGAACGAACGTTTCGATCGGCATGCATGAAATGCCAAGTACATGGCACTGCTTAGGAAAAGAACGCCTTTCGGATTTACAATACGATGCAACCATAGTTGACGAATAGTTGCTAACTTTATTCATTTTCATGAATGTACATTCTACAAATTGAGCAATCGAAGCAATAGCAATCTTTATTGTTGTCATTTGCGTTTAATTTTACCTAATCTTCGTGAATCTAATTCTCCCAAACATGTAAATTACTTAACATCTCTCTCGTGTTTTGCGAAATAATGTTTTAAGGTTGTTAACGTCTAGCAGTATGACGCAGCAAGTAACTGAATAAATGAAAACATAAGATATGAGATAGAATAATACCATCACAGATCGATTAAATAAAACCGTATACGAAAGCAACGCAAAAAGCATAAAAACCGGTAGGTAAAAGGAACACATAATGTTTGTAACGCATGTGTTCTCGTAACAAGAAATCGCATTAAATCATGTCAAAGGATCTTTTAAATAAATTATCAACAAATCATAACATATTCTAACGATCTTCGTCGTTATCCGAGGACCTTAAGAACTGAAAAGTAAGTGTATAAATAACTGATAGCAACTCCAGGCAACACAGGATAATCTGGTGTACAATTTATCCTAAACACAGAACAAGTTAATTAAGAAAGACGAATTTAATGATCACAAAAATCAAGTCAATACTTATCGACAGTCAGACTGACCTAGAGTTTGAAACTGTAAATCTTTTTCTTAGCAATAACAGAGTGGCTAGGGGTGCTGGGAGTGTAATAGATGATAGCAATATTTCCAGTTAGTTTTTTGCAGAGCATCTTTGATTTTAATATTGTAGAGGAAGATAATACTACTTTTTACTAGCCCTTTGACCAATTGGCCAATTTGACCCGCGTTTCCAGCATTCGTTACAAGTAAAGGGTAGTTTCCCCGTAATTTAATGTTACTATTTTAACAAAACTTTCACACATGTTGAAAGTCAGAAAAATAAGCATCTATATTGTTATTTCAGGGGAAGAAATTGTGGTCAGCCTGCATGAGAATCTTACATCAGATACAAATGTACGTTTAAGGTAAGGAATGTACGTTTTAATATACCTTTTGATAGATTCACGTTTTTCCATTATAATCATTTTTGTTCCTTTTACGCTTAAAGATAGATACAATCAAACACCATCAGAAAACTGTTGAATCAAATATTTCAAAATACCACGTATGACTAGCAAGGGAAGAAATTAGAATTTTAAGTTTATGACCCGAAATATACAAGTTATGAGCGACAAGCAAGCAACGAGCTTAAAACTATCTCTATAGATATGTCTAAACAAAATACGATATTTATAATTACTTCTGTCGATTCCGCGGTCGGTACAAGAAATTGGGATATTCCGGCCACTTTGCCCCTACACTCATCTACTTCCGTAATGTCCGTTCGTGGCATCGTTCAGTTCGTCCAGTAGCGATAATGGAAACCGTAGCTGCTGATGCTGCTGCTGTTGTGCCGGGTAATCACCGAGTTGCAGAACGGAGTTAAGATGGTTAATTTCCAGCTTCAACGAGGAAACGCATTCGTGCAGCGGTTGGAGTGAAAATCTTTTTCGCGAGCTCTCCTCCACTAGCGCTCGCAGCTGATCGATATCCAAACTAGCGGGAGACAACTCCAGCGACCGTGAATCGGGGCTAATTATGGTTGCCGAATGTTGCCCACTTCCGTCATTAGAGCTATCGGTTGGGTGGAAATTCTGTCGGGCAAAAAGCAATGTAAGTATCAAAGTTAAGTTAGTGGTGGAATTTTCCCTTCTGTGCTTTAGCGTGCAACTAGCTCAGTTTTTTTCCTTCATTCAAAAATCTAAAGAATATCTCGGTTCACTCAATAAATTTTCAAACGCTGCTGGGGTGGCGCACGATGATACATAAAATGGGTTGGGTTCTAGCGTTTGATTTATGCAGCGACGTGGTGAATGGCAGGAAACGCTTTTCTTTTGGTGCCAAATATCTTGAACCGTGCTTCCACGATTTGCTTCGGATCATTTTTTATCTCTCCTTCGTTTCCCATTGATTTTCTGCTTATTGCGCAACAGGCACTACCGGAAAACTATTTTTCCATAGAGTGGGACACAAACTCATTCGTATTCGCGTTGTCATTCTTCTTCGTCTGGAACATAATTTTCTGGTCCAATATGAAATAATTCTTCAGCTATATTTTAAATATTTAAGGATCAGAATTGAAAAATGTCATTATAAATTTTTCGCATTCAAATTCAATTTGGATTTGCTTTTTGTAGTTTCAAGACATTTAGCATGTCTTATTTCATTGTTTGAAAATATGAATCCGAAAAAAATTATTCAGCAATATCAAACTTCAGCAACATCCTAGATTTGATGGATTAATGGGATCTCAAAACTCGACTCAACAAAGTACTTTTGTAACATCATTTGAATGCACCTGTTAAAAATTACGCCATAAGGAACGGATTGTTGTGATCCAAAAAATTGATTCGTTCCGATTCGCTTTGTTTGATGTGAAATACGAGCTGGATCGTTGTGATTCCACTTCAACCTTCAAATTCATTGCTCCACTTACTTGCAAACTGTTTCCAACCGCGTTGACCATGTTCTGCCGTAGCTCGCGAACCTCTTCCTCAAGCTCATACTTTTCTTGCTTCTCCACCAAAATTGCATCTTGAAGCGAGTGTAGATCGCTGAAAAATGTATCCTTTGATGCCGCCAGCATACGCTCCGATTCTTCATACAGCTTCAAACGTTCGTGCGCCGCCTCGAGCCGAATTTCTTGTATCTGCACCAGCTGGTTCAGATCGGCGAGCTTGCTGGCTAGATCGTTCTCGCCCGCGACCGAGGCGGATTGCTGCAGGGATGAGTTTTCGCCGACCAATCGTTCGATCGTACGCTGCGAGTCTTCTAGTTGTAGCGTTTTTACGGTCAACTCCGAATGCAGCTCGTCCGCATCTGATGTCTGTACATCGGCCGCTCGCTTCCAGTCGCCCACGGACGCTTCGAGCTGTTCGATCGTGCGTGCATTGGCCTCCAGTTGCTGCCGGAGGTGCTTGTTTTCCTTGTGCACCTGCTGCAAATCGTGCAGTTCTTTGAAGGCTCTCTTGAGCGAAACCCAAACGTCTCCGTCGGTCGTTAGGAGACAGTTGTTCTCGACCAGGAAAATTAAACGCTCCTTTTCCGTGCGCAGGGTGCCGGCCTCCTGCTGGGCCGTCGCTAGGTCAGCTTCCAGCAGCAGGCAACGTTCGCGAGCCGTTGCCGTCTCGCAGCGAAGCGTGGTGCACTTGTCGTGCTCTTTCTCCAGCTCCTCTAGCCGCTGCTTTGCCAGGTTCCGTTCACGAGCGTGTTCCTTCACTTTCTGCAGCAAGGTACGATTGTTTATCTCGTATCGCTGCAAACGGCGATGATTTTCACTCTCAATCGCCTTAAGCCATATGTGTAGATTCCGCACTTCATCATCCTCGTTCGCGCCCGCTGCAAGTTTGGACACATTTTGACGACAAAGTGGACCGTGCCTCGGACAAAGTGATTTGGGCTTCTTACCATTCTTACCCTTGCCCTTTTCTTCTGACTGCTGTTCGATAACGTTATTCTCTAGCTCGCTTATGTTTTTCTTCAAATGCCTAATGGTCTCCGCACTTCGGCGAATCATCTCATTCCCTTGCTGCTCACCACCAGCCGCTTCGTCATTGCCAACCACAGCAACACACTGACCCAATTTCAACTCCAGGTCCAAGTTCTTCGACTGGATGGTCCGAAAGTTCTCCAGCAGTTGATCGTAGTGTTGCTTCGCGCGTTCACTGCACATGGCCAAATCACTCTCTAGTCGTTGTTTTTCGCCAGCCAGCTCCTTACATTGCTCCTGTAAGTCGCGATTACGTTGGTGAAGCGTCGCCAGCTCACATTCCTCCACAGCCGATCGTTGGCAAGGGCGGGTTGCTAAATTTATCGACAAAACTTTCACCTGCGCTTTCAGTTTCTCCACACTGACATCTATCTGTCGTTTGTTGAAACACTCCCTTGCCAGCTGCGCACTGAGTGTTTCGATTTCGGTTCGATAGCGACTCAGGGTGGCACTGGCTGCGTCCGTTTGTGTTCCTTCACGCAAACGAGAGATTTCTTGTAAGGCTTCCTTCTCCTTCTCTGCCAGTGCTTCCGCATGCTTTTGCTGAATGTCGAGCGCTTGTCGGAGTTGCCGTACGGCATCGTGCAGCTCCTTGTTCTGCTTTTCCAGGAACGTGCCATTCTCTAGCAGAGTGGACTCTCGGCGCAGGTGTGCCTCCTTAAGACAAGTAATTTCATCTTTCAGTTGCTTTGTACCAAGTACTTTCTCCTCTTTGGCTCGTTCATTTGATTCATTGGTTGCTTCTATAATAGAAAATAGTTTATTATCCTCCTCCATTGCCTGTCGACCTTCGCCCTGTACAGCCTCAATGAGGGCACCCCTCGCAGCGCGCTCCTTGCGCAGCAGATTGTCCAACGTGGCGTACGATGCTTTCAATTTGGCATTCTCATTTTGGCACCGGTGTAACTCCTCGCGAAACCACCGTTCCGATGCTTTCACCCTGCACATCTCGCTGTGTTCGTCGCAGCCCAGTTGTTCCAGGTTCCTTATCCGCAGGGAGAGATTTTCCTTTTCCACATGCTGTTCGGCAATTTTTTGCTTCAGATATTCGTTCGCCTTTTCCTTGCATTCCAGCCGCAACGTGATATCCCGCAGCTCCGAACCGATACGCATTAGCTCGCGCCCATTGGGGTCTCCGGGCGTAGCCTTGAGACGGTCGATTTCCCGGCGCACGTCTTCCAACTCCGACTGCAGGTCGTTTTTCTCGTCCGAAAGCTTATCAAGTTTTTTGCTCCAGCTCAGCTCAATTTCATTGCGAATTTCGTTCCACTTGTACTTGTACGCCAGCAGTTCCGTTTTAGCCTGGTACAGTTCGGTGTTCAGTTGGACGAAGCGCTGGTGCAAATCGCCTCCTGCGCAGCCAGGGACAGGGGCCAAATTTTCCTTCGCAGCCCCCGGCTCGGAGAAGGAAAAATTGCCCGAATCGTAATTGGTGGCGCTTTCCTCCTGCTCACGGAAAAAACCGAGGCGCGTTTGTCTTGGCGTGGACGGTTGGCTCCCACCGTCGGTTGGCATTTCGGAAATGTACGACAACTGCGAGGATGAGGGCGACGGATGCAACAACAGTTGGTGCCATGTTTGCCCGGGGCGCGAACAACTTGGCTTCATCTCAGCGCCAGGTGACGCTGGTATGCGACCATCAGGTTCATCGTGAATCAGACTGGACATGCTCCTTATTGAACACAGCTGGAACGATGATACGAACACTTACATCCAGATCAGACCTTTACGACACCAGTTCCGTACTTTACGTACATTTTTCTACGATGGTCGGAGGATAAATCCACACTTTTTGGCACTGATTTAAAACTTCATTGCTTGCAAAGGTGCTTTCTTTCGTTTTAAGCAAAGAAAGTACTTTCATTTGAAGGACGTTGTCTGCCAAATGACGTAGCAGCCCAAGCGAAATGTAAACACCGAACCGTTTGTAAAGTAGATGTGGAATAGTGCACCCCGTGCATGTTTGAACACCAGATTCAACTCCTAAAATCCTAATTTCCAACTAGCTACATGGTTTATCGAATGATGTAGTCATGATAATGCTGTAATACTGTGCAGAATATTTTAGAAAGGAAGTAAGAATAAGCTTAGTTATGATAAAACAAAAAAAACCAGCTGTTCACAGTGTTTACGTTTAAGCTTCCAATACCGACCACTATGATTCGCTAGTGTTACATAGCATGGAATGGTTCCCATTACTGTAGTGATGACAATTTACATGGCAGACTCGGAACTGTGGCTGGACTGGAATAGGAAGGGTCTCGAGGAGCAAGATTTGTAGGGTTCGGACGTTCATATGTATTATAATTGTTGTTTTATGATGAAATTTTTAAACTCATCAGCGCATAATATCTAGAATCAATAAATAAGAGAGGTTTTACCTCTACGGCTACATTCACAACCTATGGCGTTTAATCGGATGGTTGGTTGCCCTGGAGGTGTTTTTCCCTCCATACGTTTTCCAGTTACACCACGTAGTGGAAGCAATGTGCTCCGACCTCGTAAACCCAAGACCGTCCCCATCACCGCCGAGCTCCATCGAGTTTTTTTTGTGGCGTTTGTTGAAAACAAAAGTAGTTTCGTTCCAAAGCTGGATGCCCTGAGCTGGGTGCATCATCTCTCTAGAGGAACGGATTGTTCTGGGTAGGTGCTTCACGGATTTTGCAACACTACTCGACAGCGTTTCGTCGAGGCGGTGTGTTTCACTCCAGAATTTCACTAATTTTGTTGTGTAGAATAACTCGTGAAACATGAATAAACGCATTTGCTTACCCATTGAGTCGTATGATTTAATGTCTCTACTTATGATGTGAATTAACGTTGTGCGAACGAGCGAACGTTTAAATGAGAATGGAATTTCGTGCATGTTAAAAAGGTGATGCGTGAGTATGGGCAACAGTAATTTACATTCCAGCGCAGACAAAGCTCAGTTCTGAAAGCGCAGTTTGTTTACAAAACAACGATGTACAACTTCGCCATGATACTGCCTGACATAGGAGCAGTACATTATGCAGTTATATTTTCAATTAAGGATTATTCCTTCGAAGAGCAGTGCAGGTTTAGAGCGCGCATTTTTTGTTTTTGCCAAACAGTTTTATTCGTCTTTCCTTGATACGATGATAGTCGCTGCAGTCTCGTGATTGCTGCAATATGCATTTGCATTCTTCGCACTGCTTGCAGTGTGGAGCAAAGACCAGGTGCTACAGTGCATTCGTCGAAATGATGCTGCCAAGTGCAGGAGAGCGTAACCGTAAATGCTTCTCTTGTTGAGCCACGGCTCCCATGTACGCTGCCCACACAGTACATACAGCGCAGATCATCGCTGTTGTGCAGTCACAATAGATGTCTCACCATTTACCGCAAGCGTTCGTTTAACGTCAGGCAGCAGTTCGCACGGCGGCAACATGGATCAGCGGCAGTTGCGGCCAGAGTAGTACGCTGAACTGCGGCGATACTCAGTACTTCGGCAGCTCTCGGTATGATCGAGTGTGTTCGCGCGTCCGCCCACATTGTTAATGTCGTTTCTCGCGGAGGATAATGTGCATGGGAGGAAATGTCTGTCCTAGTGGGAGGAAAAGGTCGATTGCGCAAGTTTTTTTACGTTCCGTGGGATTGTGTTGTGCGTTTTGGTACACGTAAAATAAAGCAAAAGTAAGATTATCCTCTTGTGTCGCGTATCATCGGATGATTCTCAGTCCTGCCTCCAGAGAGTGGTGACAGTGGAAGGTTCTAGTACATTACAAACATAAGGTCGTTACTTCGTCGGTGTCATACCTCAGTTCACAGCCGCGGTTTAGTGCACCGTGGAAGTAGTTTGCGAGGGTTCACTACCGTTTGGGCGTCGAACAGATAGCATAGGAACACACACACACACACACACACACACACACACACACACACACACACACACACACACACACACACACACACACACACACACACACAAACACACATAATAACACACACGATTTGCTGTTCGTCATTTGGTCGGAGTGTGCCAGTGTGCCGGCCCAGAAGATTGAAATAACGGAGAGCATGGCTTCACTGTCATTGCCGCGCGTTCTGCAACACCGGAAGTCTCCCGTAGAGATTGAGAGGGAAAATCTCGTTAAACACTTGGTATGATAACGCTTCGTTGAATGAACAACAGTGCTTTTGTAATTTCTCCAAACCACGACACGCAAGTGTGACCATCCTAGTAGCATGCACTGAAAATAACTTCACTGCCTGCCTGCCTTTTTTTTTTGCTTTCCATTGGAATACCCCCTTAATAGACCAACGCACTTGATCTATTCTTCTTGATCTATTCTATTCTTTAAAGTTGACATGTTCCCTCGCACTAACTAATAGTACACGGTGCAGGCGACATGCTCGGTAAACTGTAAAAAACGCCACATGTGTGCGACACCTGGCGTGATGAGTCAATTTCATTCATTGTTTCTGCTGGGATGTACGTACGCGCGTACGCAGCCGCACAAACACAACAAATGCACCACGCACACACCTCCACGTCGGCCAGCCGTGATCGCGAGAAACCATACACGGACCTCCTCGTTATTGGTGCTACTACTATTATTATTATTTCAAACCAAACAAAATTGATTGTGTTTATGTTTTCGGTTCAACGCCTGCCGAGTTTAGTCATTGCCATCCGTTTCCAGCTGAGGAAGAATACGGTAATTCACTATACCATTCGTTCGTTTGCCGTCACGAGAAAGGTTATTTTTGGTTATTATTTTGAACGAATGATTCTTAACGTCTCTCGTTTTCGTTTATTCAGCCGAAGTGGTCGATTGTTTGCCAAGCAATTAAACAGTTTATTCAATAAAAAATGATAACGAAATTTGCATCCCAATAAATGAAAAATAAACAAAGTAGATACTACATTGTTGACGATAACAATCAAAAAGTTATTTGTGAACCAATTCATAAACAAAAATTAACTGTATACACTCTTCGTATTTAAAAAAATTTATTAAGTCATCCTATTTCCAATATACTCGTTATTTGAAGAAAAAAAACAATTAATAAAAATTAATATGATCATATTAAATACTCGTGAAATAATTTGAAGCAGTTGTTCAAGCATTCACGTCTTCTTTTCTTAATACCAGTAATTTTCACATCTCCATCAAAAATGAAAATTTATATTCAAAATAGTGTAATTGTGTAGGACAGTTTTTTACTCTTCTTAGAACATGATTATTACCAAAAAGAAAATTAACTTCTTTCATTATATAGCTCTTAATAGACAGACGTTGCTGCTAATAGATTGAACTTGTGGTGGGCAATATTGTATTAATTGTTTGTTTGGTTTTTTTTGCGATCTTTCACTCTCTCTTATTTTCATTTTTTGGCTTAAACATTTACACACAACCAATACATAACAATACACAACACATAGGTTGGTTGGTTTCTGAATGAGATTGATGTCTTGCCGCAGCAGCCAGTGTCATGACGCGGGTTTGGCTTTGAAACGCTAGTGAAAAGATCGGCAGGAAAGTGAATCGGATCGTATATCGCGTTCCTTCTCGCTAGCTGCACTACGTCAGGCGCGACACGCTCGAGCGGTTCCGTGGTAAAGTGTGAAAAGTTTTGCCTGCGAAGGTGCAGAAGAAATCGGGAAAAGTAGATCTCATTTCTAAACCATTTCTTTCGGAATTTGGTCGATGTAGGCACCCATCCGGAGGGGAAAGGGAAAGGGAAACTGCATTCGCTGGAAATGGCACCGGCAGCTAAGACATTCAATTGGAAAGTGCAAGATATAGCGCATAGAAGCATATGGTACGGGAGACGCTCAATTACCTGCTCATTGCACCAATTTTACCCACGGTTTTATTATCTTCAATTTAGCAACCATTTTTTGCCGGTTGCAGCGTTGCAGGGTTGCAGGGTTGCAGGAAAGCATTTAAAATCATTTTTATTGGCTATAAGATTTAAAAATTATATGGGAGTGACCGTACGTATTCCTTCCAGGATACGCCATTTTAGATTTATGAACGGAAACCGAATGTTTTATAGCCTCTTAAAGAAATGGCAAATGGAAGTGTATTTTTTTGCCATTTGTCATTTTTGTTGTTGCATTTGATAGGTTTTAATTTTTGAAATTTGGAATTCTATAAATCCCTGTATTGATTTATTTTTTACGAATCTGTGAAGAAAATGGACTTAAACACCCACAACAACTTAAAGAACTTGACTCTCAATTTCATCAAAAGACGTACATTATTAATTAATAATTCAAATTTTGGTAGAAATTGCGAAGATAAATAACGGTTAAACTATTTGAAATGTACGATAGCTAAATATGGTTTATAAAAAAACGAAAAATCCTGGCTGTAAAGGGAATTTCGGGCGCGATTTTATGTTTGCTCTATTTATCAAGAGAAACTTATTTACTTTAAATTGACTTAAGATTTGGTTTCGCATTACCTCTGGCCTTTACCGGTATGTTTGGTCTATTTTTTAAATCTGCTTTAAATTCCTGCTTTTATTTTGTTATTTATTGGTTTGAGGTTTTTTCAACAATGGATTGGTGCTTGAAATTCCGATTCATGCTCCGAGTGTTTCCGCCGTACGGAATCGAAACTTTGGTAACCTTACTCTGCTTCACTGACCACCGGAAGTGAATGGTCTATGTGAATGGAATATGTGTTGTCACTGTTACCGTTCCATTGGGGGACGTTTGTTCACGCAGTTTTTCTACAAAAAACTGTTGTTTGATATTAAAGGTAGCCTTAGTAAAGTATACCTGGGGGCCAGGACATCCATCTGAGGTGCAATACTGATGAATGGAAATATTCATAGTACTGCGTGAGGCAAATATACGATGGTTGAATCGCATGATATATATTTTCGAACTATAGATTGATTGATTGATTAAGATTTTATTGATTTAATAATTTCGAATGACAGAGCATATACTTAATGTAACTATTGGTAATGAGTACGTAAGATACTTTCAACATTGATTATTGATGGTTAGCGTAGCTGGTTTCGATCGGTGTATGTATAATGTAGGTGTGTGTGTGTTTTGTGGGAAAAGTTTGAAAAAAAACCCACATGGCAAAAAAAAATGTTTTGTCTAACCCTAATATAAACTAAGCTAACCCTACTTAAAAGCTAAAATAAGTCTACGTTGATAATAGTTCTTGCAGTGAAGACACCGCGCTTGATATGCACTTGCGATTGTATTTAGTACAAATGTTGTCGATGAAGCTTTTTAGCATTGGTGTGTTCGTTCTTGAGTGGAGGTCTTTTGTACTATACCAGGGAGGAACATTCAGTATCATTTCCAATATTTTGTTTTGGTGCACTTGGAGTTTGTTCAAATGAGTCTTAGCACTTTTTTCCCAGACTGGGGCTGCATATGTGATGCAAGATCTGAAGCAAGCGTTGTAAATAAGAATCTTATTTTTCGTATTCAATTTCGATTTTCTGTTGAGAAAGGAATAGAGTATTTTTAAAATTTTTTCTGACTTTATGATTGAGGCGTTTGTCAAGATAAAGACCGAGCTATTTAGGATTGTTTTTCCAGGGGATAGTGGTGTTATTTAAGGTTAGTCCTTGGGATGGTAATTTTCGTTGGCTGGTGTTTCGCGTGAAGTACATAGCTTCAGTTTTTGGGGCGTTGATTTTTAGCTTCCATTTGTCACAATATTTAGAGTACAATTTCAGTGAATTGTTTAATGAATTTATAATCGTTTTTGGATTTTTGGCGGTGGAGGTGAAAGCTACGTCATCGGCATATAAGAATTGAGAGCAATTTCGCATTTCTGGCAGGTCAGAAATGTAGATGTTGAATAACAATGGTGAGAGGATACTTCCTTGCGGGACGCCAGCTACCGGCACGAAAGATTCTGATTTGCTACTACCTATGTATACATTGTTTTGTCGATTTTGAAGGAATGACTTCAGGATTTTAATTTCGAACTATAGAACTGTGGCTATGTTATATTAAAAAAAAAAAAGTTGAAAATGCTGCTTATTGATGAATATTGCTTACGAGTGCGTGGACGTGAGCATTGTTTAATTTTGCTTCAAGGTTAGTTTCTAGTTTTTTAGCTTGATAGATGACTTTAAAATCATGCGATTCCTTTGTACCTGTGCTTATACCATACATGCTGCCAACTTCTAAAAACATTCATCTCCAAGACCTCAGTTGGGGATATGACGGACCATTAGTTAGACTTGCCTAACAATGGTTCTCGAAGAGTGAACGTCCTTGTTTTCGACGCGTCCATGCCCTGTTTGCCGTTTCTTAGAACCATGGAGCACCTCCATGTGCTTACGGAGCAGAATGTTGCATAAACGGCAGCTCCAAAATGGCTGAAGGCATAAGTAACTTCCCGCTCCTCGCAGTGTGCAAGACCGCTTCCATGAGTAATCATTGATAAACGATGGAGGCCACCCACAACCGTGACACATGCTTGATGAAGCATCCGGTGTCGATGATCCCTCGAGCAAGTCACCGTAAATCTCCCGATGCTCGATTGCAACTACGACGACGTTTAACCGGAGCCAAAAAAGACGAGCTCTAGTCCTACATCGGATAACTAAAAAGGGGGGAGCAAACGTGGCGAAGCTGTTGATACAATTGGGCACACCACCTAAGGAAAAGTTTGCAATCGGAGATGGGGGGGGCGGGTTTTTTTTGTTTTGTTTATCGTGACTTTAGCTCCTATCTATCGAAACACTCCACACTGATTAGATACGGCTTTTATCTGCGCGGAGATGGGGCTCTCGTAGGCTGACAAACTGGCCACTTTCGGCATCGGAACCGTTGGAGACCGATTGTTTTTGGTTAGCCACGAGCAGTATCGGTTGTGAATGGTCAGGGGGCTGTTTTTGAGCTAACAAGTAATTTAATTCTTCTTTAAAAAAAATAGTCGGGTTTGTTGTGAGTATTCTTCCAGAAATAGTCGCAAGCTTCCGCCCCAATTCATCCCCCTAGTGTGTCACTAGAGCACATCCATAAAACCTCGTTTTTTCCCATAAAAATCATACGCAGAGTTGAGTTGTTGTTTCAACCACCAGCTGGGATATCGATCGGACATTGCGGAACGGTTTTAATGCCTAATTTAATTTGCGCTGGCTATTTAGCGGTCGCTTGTGCATTGGCAATAACACGGTGCCAATGTCGACGGTTGTATCGTTCGGTCATCAGTATCGGTTGGAAACAGGAAGTGTCTCGTTGTGTGACGCCAGCCTTCTACCGCTGGCCGAGTGAAAAAGTGAATCTTTCTCTGCATGTGCAAGTCTGTAAAATCAAAGTGTCGGCTTAACTATAAGGACTCGCAATCCTCAGCGGGTTAATTTAACGGCATTAACTGAAAGCATACAGAATATAACCAACGCATCACCATTTGGATAGACCGAGGTGATTCACCGTACAGTATTTCATTATCGATCGTAAGACCGGGGTGTGGTAGTGTGATGGTCAAAAGTGATAACAGTGCAACTCACTCTACCGTTTATCAGCGTCGAAGGTGGCTTCATACTCTGTCTACATGAATAGAATCGTCTGATCCAGGCACTCCAAGCAAGGATTTTATAGATTTTCAACGTTTTATCATACAGCAATTATTAAGCAATAATTTAGTTCTGTGTACGTTTTCCAAAACGTAGGAGGCTATGAGAGCAATCGTGTTCATCTTTCGCAGCGAACTATGAGCAATTGCTTTAAAGTGTGCAGCCGGGGAATCATTGAACACTTTTCAGCGAAAAATTTATAGGTGCAAATTCTAAACTTATTGGATTTGCCTGGTATGCCTCGGCATCATTTGCGACATAAAAATGGAAGTGTTATTATTATGCTTCGAAACCTTATGCCACTCCAAAATTATGTAATAGAACATGAATGTTTGTGACGCAGCTTTCGAATAATGTGATAGAGACTTATAAAGGGTAGCTTGTTTAACTCCGAGAATTCCTTTAAGTTCCAACCATATGCCATTTCAATTTAAGCGTATTCAATTTTCAACACTCGATGGAAGTGTGTAGTATAAATCTTAAATGCCATGTTTTTCACATGACCATGCCATATGTGGCGTCTTAACGCTTTGGTAAACCAGCTTCTCTGCACATTTGAAAACTTTTTATAATCAGCATCAATGATTCCCATTATAATAAATTCAAACTTGTTTTCATTCAAATTAGAAACCTTCAAGAAAAACCTTATTGCATACAATCAAAGATATTGGACGGGGCGAAGTTCGTCGGGATAGCTAGTTATCAATAAAAAACTTCTGACCAACAATAATTGCTTTTTTACATAAAAGCAATTTGTCTTTGTTGTGTTATTGATGATGTGATAGCTGATAATTTGATTGATTGTAAATGATTTAAATGAGTGATTGATCTGGTTAGAAACAGATCTTCCATAACCGGCTATAAAGCATAGTAAAAGAAATTGGTGTTTTACATTTTTGAAATACTTTTGGGACCATGTTTCGAAGTAGCAACTTCCGGACTGAGCTCGAATGCGTCACCCGTCTTATTCATTCTACTTAAGTTTTCTGTAACGCCCTTTTCTGACATAATGTTTCTTCCCTTTTCATTGACAGCGAAGGGAAAATAGCGGGAGCGCGTGTGGGGTATTCTGGTGCAACGAACCCAACACTAGACTGTTATTGTTTAATTTCACACTGTGCCCTTCTACCGCGTACTGGTGACAACATTGTCTAGCCCAGCGTAAACCTATCGCAGGCTAACATTTAGTTTAAATTGTTTCCTTTTTTTTTAAATTTACACCTTTGTTCATACGATGCATACGCTAACATCGACATAGTTAAATCAGTGCAAACACGTTGAAAAGGGCTGTTGTTGAATTAATAAAGTCGTTAGAATCCGGTGTTGTTCCTGTCAGTCAAATGACTGTGTGAGTAAAACTTGTACATAACTGAAAGCATTTGTAATTAAGAGAAAAAGTGTGAGTTTTGCACAATAAGCAAACGATTTGTAAACATGTCGTTAACGGATAAGGAATATTATAATTTGGTAAGTTATCCGATGTTGTCACTTGCAGTTTATATGCAAGAAGTAATAATATAACTAGAAGTAATAATAATAACTAATATGTACTTATGACTTGATTTTGATTTTTCGTTGATCTCCTCAGACCATCAGCATTTCCAAAGCGCTCAGCAATGTGGAGATGCCGATCAAAGTCAAGCACGTTCGTGCGGCCATCATCGGCACGTTCCACAGCAACGGTGGGCACGCGTTCTGGGCCATCGCCATCCGGCAGCCGATACAGGACAACCGGATAGTGGCGTGGAAGTTCTGCCACCTGCTGCACAAGATATTGCGCGAGGGCCACCCGCTGTGTTGCCAGCATTCGATGAGGCACCGGGTGATGTTGCAGGAGGCGGGCAAACTGTGGGGCCACCTGAACGACGGCTACGGGATATGCATCAAGCACTACACGAAACTGCTCGTGACGAAGCTAGAGTTCCACGATCGCAACCCGCGCATCCCCGGAAGTCTCTCGCTGAAGCAGGGCGACCTAGAGAAGATCGGCGATGGTGACATCAATGTTTAGTAAGTATCGTGAGGCGTAATGCACGGTCGCATTCCTGGGGTATCCGCTTTTATGTAAAAGTTTATTTTTGTTTGATCTTTTTTTAAAGCTTCCAGTTGGCCGTGGAAATTTTTGACTACTTGGATGATATAGTAGCTTTGCAAGCAACAAGTAAGTCATTTTTATCGTAGTAGATACAACTTTGCTAATGGTTATACGGTTCCGGTTGCAGTATTCAATTCCATCACGACCTTCTGCGTAAGCTCGATGACATCCGCCGGACAGTGCCGACTGGCCCCGTTGATTCCCTGTATCCAGGACTCGAATCCGCTGTATGACATCCTGGTGCGCGTCATGTTTAAACTGCACGCGAACCTTCCGTCCGATCTGCTGACCGGCCACCGGCAACGGTTCAACACGCTGTTCCAGCAGCTGAAGTCATTCTACGGACAGTCACGCAACTTGCAGTACTTCGTCAATCTGATCACCGTGCCGAAGCTGCCGGATGCTCCGCCGAATTTCCAGCAGCAAAGTGATCTCGGTAACTACCAGGCGCCAGTCGTCGTGATGCCGGACAGTGATCCGACCGATAACGAACCCGAACCGATGCCGGCGGTGGACAATCTCATCGATACGGCCGAGGCGGCCCCGCCGATACCGGATTTGCCGCAGCACAACAACCACCAGCAGTCAGCCCCCGCCGTTGTACCGGTGACCCAGGTCATCGAGCTAGAGCGACTAATACAGGAGCGGGACGATCTAATCCGCCACCTGCAGATGGAAACGCAGCGACTTTCCAACCACCTGAAGATGCTCTCGATCGAGCAGAGGGACGTCCAGTGTCGCATGGAGGAGCAGATAGCGACGCTCAACGACCATCTGACGCAGAGCCAGGGCGAACTGGCGAACCTGCGGTTTCAAAAGGAGGAATTGGAATTGCGCGCCCAAACGGCACCAACACTGGAACGTAAGCGAAAACCATCTTGTGGGCTTCAAGCTACCTCTCAGGCTCACATTACCATCTCATCCACAGAGCGGGCCCAGGCGGAGGAGGAACGTGCGAAGGCTAGTGAGGAGAAGTTTCACAAGCTGAAAACCATGTACACGCAGATTCGAGACGAGCACGTTAATCTACTTCGCCAGGTAAGACGTAATGATGCCCACTCCCGTCACGTTTCCGTCACGTCACGGCGTTCGATGGTACGTCATATTCCGGCTGTGCCCTGCACAACCTACCGAACGATAAAGTGCAGCTTTTTAGCCGTTTGTTTGTTGTTATTTGGCAAGTTTAAGTTTTGCAATGCATACAATGTTTTAATCTTTGTTCCATCTTATTTCTGCTACGTTTTGTGTTGCATGCTTTTCTCGGAAATTTGAATAAACGAAATGTTTGCCCCGTACACACAGATGAAATTTGATCAGTATAAGATCATGCGCTATAAGCAGGTTAGTTTTTACAACTGTCAATTGTGTGAATCAATCTCGCTAGTATGCTTCATGTAGAAATTCAACAATTCTTTATTAGTTTTATGGTTATTTTCATCTACTTTTCAATAGTTCCAATTCATAATTTATTGCTATTTGATCCAGGAAGACCAGTAATCCATTGAAAAATGTCAAATGATTTTTCATAATCATGCTCCACAATGTTTCATGGATTAAAGTAGGCTTACTTTCAGTTCATTTTCTTAACCTGGACCATTTGTTGGATTACCTGATCATGGGATTTCTACCAGTGAATTTTAAATTGGAAAGTTTCCTAAATCAGTTGAGCTGTGTGTCGCTTGCGTGGCATCAGTGCGAGAAGCTTTGCCGCATTTTAATTTCCCAACGCTGTACAATATGGCCGCACCAGGCAAAACTATCCTCAGAGGTACAGTTCTGTTAGTTTTGTCGTCTGTTCACGTTTTATGGTCTGTTTTTCACATCGATCTCCTCTCCAATCCGTATTAACACTTCATGGTTCACGTTCACTCATCCCCCCAAAATCCATAGCATGGCGAAGTTAGCAAGCAGTTGGCTACCTCTACTAAGGCGGTTGCAGAGGCAAGCAAAGCCAAGGAAGAACTACAATGTCAGCTGGAGGAGCTAGAACAAAAGCAGGCCCTGGTGCAGAACGCACTGCAGCAAAGCTCGACCGATGCGCGCCAAGAGCAGGAAGCCGTGCGCGAACAACTGCAAACGATGACCCAAAAGTGTGAAGCTCTCCAACGCCAGTACGATGAGATGGAAGCCTCCCGGCAGGCAGAAATCGCCGAGCTTCGTATCAGCCAGGAGCGGCTGGAGGAAAAACTGCGCAGCTTCCAGCACGAACGGGAAACGCTCTCCACCGAGAAGGGAAATCTGGAGGGCCAGCTGGCCGAAATACAGAACGAAAAGGAGGAACTGCTGTTGAAGTATCAAGAGTGCCTGACAAAGGTGGAGGCTCTCGAGCTTAAGACTGATCACTATGCGAAGGAAGAAGCATCTCTGCAACAAAGCGTGAGTGAAAATACGCATAAAACCCAAGGTGAGTTCATTTGGTGTAGAAACGACATTATCTGGCTGACCGTAGATGGAGGTTGTATTTGATAGTAATTTTGGTTTTGATAAATATTAAATTATTCGTTTTGTAAATATTTTTTCCTATTGTTTTACGACTGCTTACACTTTACCTTTTGCCTGTTGTGTTTTTTGTAAGTTTACGTTACCGAATGTTTTCATATGATGTTTCTCTTGCCAAAATGTTTTAAATCAACTGTTTCTTGTCGTTTCCAATTCATTAATTAATTAATTTTTCTTAACTTACCGATGCCCTGACAACTCTGAAACAGAACTGTCCGAACAAATCGAACAACTCCGGACGGAAAATGGTGCACTGGAACAAAAATGTGCCGATCTTGAAGCAGCCAAGGCGGCCCAGGAGGAGGAGTTCTCCCGTAAGCATGAGGCGGAGCTACTCCGATTCGATTCCTTGCAGACGGAGATGAATGAAAAATTGACCGGGCTTGCCGCGGAGAATGAGAACATAGCCGGGGAGAGGCAACAAACCTTGGAGCAGTTGCTCGTTCTGCAAACCGACGCCTCGCAAAGGCAGTCCGATTTCGAGTCGCTAGAGACAGACTTGAAGTCGGTGATCGAGCAGAAGGATCACGAGCTATACGAGTTGAACGGCAAATATCGGGAGCTCCAGGAGAAATTTCAGGTACGAGCGCAGGGCTATTTACATGTTTACTGCTTGATAAAAATGGTGATCGCCAGGGGCAACACCGAGGGGAATTAACTTGGTAGCGAATATTCGCTAGTATGGGGATATGTCTTCATTTCACAACTCAGTCTCATATTTTGCATCTCCACTAGCAGCATCATTTTGTCTCACAAAACCCGGTGGTATGTGCTTGAACGTAACAACATTCGTGGCTTCTCATCCGTAAGCATTCAAAAGAAACCAACCCCCATCCGCTATTTGTGTTAATAGTATTTGTGTTCTATTATCGTACGAAACCTCTTTAATTTATTAATTTTCTTTATTTTGGATTTCTTCCACGTCGTTACAATCTTTAAAAAATACCATTTTGATGATCTGATGCAACAATGCCCGTGACCGCCCAACCACTCTCAGGCTCTCGATGCAAATATGGAACGACTGCTTTCCGAAAAGGAAATGATCGAATCTGATCTGCAAGATTTGCTTCATCAACAGGAGGAAACGGAACAGAAACTGCAGGAAACCCGGGCGAAGATGGCCAATTTAGAGGGGGCCCTGATCGACACCCGAATCAGCGGTGAAACTGCGCTTCGCACGCTGCTCGAAGCGTGCATCAAGTCGTCGGAGAAGCTGACCCTCAGGGCCATTGGCGAAAATGAGATGCCCGGGGCCGGCGGTACGCCGACCTACTTCCTTATGATCGCCGAAGAGCTGCAAGAGGTGCTGACGAAGCTTAGGATGGTTCATGAGAGTTATCTGCAGGATAACTCTACGAACGTTGAGTCGCTGGCGCGTAAAGTGATTATCGGTGCCCATCTTCTCGCGTCGGCGCACGTGCAAGGAATGACTATCTGCAACCGATCGGCCAACATTGAGAGCGGTGAACGTAAGTGTTACGATATTCTTTGTTTAAATGCCAGAATTTTATTTCGTTGAGAAGGACAATATTGTTGTGACTAAAAAAGAAAATAACTTTATTGAGTATAAAATAATGCATTGATATTAACATTTTTGGATTTATTTTTAAATTTGGTGATCTGTGAAATTAAATTTGTATTTCTGTTTCGTTAATTGCTGCATGACTTCTTTTATTTAACATATTCATTTTAATTTGTAAGTATAACCTGTTCCAGAAATTTCCCTGCACCCCTCCACGATGCATAGATGATGGAAAATTAATGCCATACAATTACCCTCGATTCCCACAGGCATTGCAGAAGAGATAAAGACACTGGGCCTGTCGATTACGCATCTTTTCCAGGCGCTTCAGAAAACCAGCGAATCTAGCATGGTCAGCGAACGGATAACGGATCTTAAGCAAAAGTTGGAGGAAGTAACCACCATGATCGTGGCCTTGGGCAAGCAAACCGATGGCACCGAAAACCTCGGCGACATGGTGGAAACCGAACTGAGCAGTATGGATAAGGCAATCGAAGAGGCTGCGGCTCAGATTCAGGTGGGTTGCGCTAAGATTGTTCCGCGCTTCTGCCACAATGACAATCCCCTTTTCATTTCGAGTTTCGTTTCATTTTTAATTTCGAGTTTTTCTACCCTTCAGGAAATGCTTTCGAAATCGCGTGCTTCAGATTCCGGCATAAAGCTGGAGGTAAACGAAAAAATTCTAGATGCTTGCACGAGCCTTATGCATGCAATTCGCGTGCTGGTGCAAAAGTCGCGCCTACTGCAGTCGGAAATCGTTGCCCTCGGCAAGGGTTCCGCCTCGGCGAAGGAATTTTATAAGCGCAACCACCAGTGGACGGAAGGTTTAATTTCTGCTGCGAAAAGTGTAGCGCAGGGTGCTAACTTCCTGGTGTAAGTATTGCCGAAACTGTTGGCAACATGTTTTTGAATGCAAAACACCACCCGTTGGTTATTTGCAGCACGGCGGCAAACAAAACGGTGGCCGGTGGTGCCAAGCATCAGCTAGATTTGGTTGTGGCCGCCCAGGAGATTGCCGCATGTACGGCGCAGCTGGTCGTCGCCAGTCGCGTGAAGGCGCCCCGGTCCAGCACTAACCTGTCGGCGCTCGGTACGGCGTCGAAGAACGTTACCCAAGCCACCGGGATTGTGGTCGCGACTGCCAAAGACTGTAGTCAACGGCTGGAGGATTCACAGGACCTAGATCTCGGCACCCTGACCGTGCACCAGGCCAAAACGAAGGAAATGGAGATACAGGTCAAGGTGTTGGAGCTCGAGCAGGCGCTTCAAGTGGAGCGCATGCGGTTGGCTTCCTTCCGCAAGAAAAACTACCACCAACCGGTTGAGGAATAAACCGTAGAACCATACCGCACGCCTGTACCTCCTTAATACGCTTTATGTTTTAAACAAGTACGGGTTCCCAGGTTCGCATTTTGCATTCCTTCTTCGGTTCCGTAAAGTAGCAGATTATTGATTAAAAGCAACCTGTGGCCACGGAGTCCTGTCCCTGGTGAACTATCAGCGAAACGTACCTTTTGGTTCAGTTGAATCGTGCTCGTCAATCACTAGGCATAAGTATTGTGAATAATCTGCATTGAAAATCGTTTAGATTGTTTTTTTACTATGCTGAGGAATTGATTAACACTCCAATAGAATACAGCATATCGCATACGTAAAGTACGATTTCTTTATACTTTATATTGCGATAGCTAATCGAATAAAACGAGCAATAATTAGCAAACATCGACATCAATCAAGACGCCCAAGCATCGTCGAACGTGAGAGTGAGGAACATTGTTAATTTATTAAGTTTCGAAACACATCGTACGATACCATTTAAAGAGAAAAAAAATCGTTTTGTTGAACCTGTATTTTACCATGCATGTATGAAACCGGAATAAAATATACGAACTATACGAAACCATGTCATCTTGCAGTTTTGTTTTAATGGCTGTGTTTTAACTTCAGTCCGAATTCTAATTTGGTACCTCAAAACCGGTTCAGAAGTCAAACCGATGGTTTTGTGTTGCTGCTATACATGCTGAAGATACCCGATCCACTCTTTCAATTTAGAAACAACATGATGAGCTCGGAACCAATACAACATTCCAATTCGAAAACAACAATAATACTAACGGTGGTGGGCACACAATTTTTGGACTATTTTTCATTTGAGTTTAAAAAAAATTAATGCAAATCAGTTTAGTGATAAAGAACCTCCAGATTCTGTGTAGTACATCCTACAATTTGCCCAAGTATGATTTACAAAGGAGGAAATTTACAAATTGAAAAAATGAATTGAAAGAAATTAAATCTACAAAGCAACAAAATTATTTGCTCAATACACGAAATTGCTTAATCCTTCTTGTTAAAGGGTTAGTCAGGTTCTATTACAGTTGGTGCAATCTTGGTGTTTTTAAATTTAAAAAATAAAACAAGAAAATTGATTAAAGCATATTTGAGATTTCTTTTTAAGCTGCACCTCGATGGATACGACCATCAAGTTTGTTTGCCGTTCGAACAATGGCTTGTAACGAAAGGTTGTGAGCGTAAACAAACAGCATCCTCCAGTTACTAGAAGGAATCTTGCTCGACAACGACGTCACCGACCACGGCATTGCGTATTAATCAACGCAGCATTATGGAGGCTTGCCGCCTTCATAGACGCCTTGAACATTGCTCTAGCACACCCGTTTTGCATGATCCTCTCGTAGCTAGCTGTACGTTCTAACCTGTTGAACATTTCACTGCCGGAGCTGATTGAATATTCAAGCGCCCGTTCGAATCCACGTGAAAACAAATGCATTAAGCACGCAGCACGCCAGAGAAGCTGGACATCGGGAAGTCTCCAACTGGCGACGTCGTTTGGCCGCCCGGTAGAATGCTCCTTTCAATGATTCTGTTCAGTGAGCATTTTTTTTACAGCGAAAGCATGTAAAAGCGGAGGCGAAGGATACGAGAAAGTTATCAACGGCTAAGCCATTAGTTCAGGGGCAGCCCGGCATCGTCCGATTGCCCGACCGGTTTTTGGTGTCAGTGGTGTGACCATTGCGACGTCATATCGTTGGTAGTAGTTGTTTTCATTCTTTTCTTTAAATCATTCCAACATACTCCCCCTATCAACAAGCGGCATTAGCAGCCAGCCGTTGGGAACAGCGATAGTTCTATCGAGAACAGGATCTCAAAACTTGTCCCAAGTCTTCACTGCGATCGCTAAGCCAAGCCGGTGGGCAAAACAAAAACAACACCTATGGGACGGACGGACCAGTTTGAATCCGTGAGCAGATTCCTCTGGGTGCCACCGTTGTGAAACTATAAAAGATCCCGTCCGTGATCGGATCGGTATCAGTGTTTCACAGCAAGAGCTTTGATGTGGAACCCTCGCTGCTAACGGTGATAAGTTGTGTGAATCAACCGTGTTAGAAAAAAACAGTTCTTTTAGAAGTGATCAATAATAAAAAAATAAACTCCTTCATCTCGAGGATATTAGATCCGCTGTGGTTGCTCGTTACCCTTACAAAATACTATGGTGAGTGTTATTTTTAAATGTGAACATCTGCCATGTGGCCACGTGTTATTGGGGTCCACCGGTACTGAAACCGTGCGTTTCTTTCCGTTCCGTTAGACCACGTACACTGACAAAGGCCCGAAACCCGACGGTGGAAAGTTTCTCTCGTTCGACCATATCACGTTCTACGTCGGCAACGCCAAGCAGGCGGCCAGCTACTACACAACCCGGTTCGGCTTCGAGGACTACGCCTACCAGGGCCTGGAGACGGGCAGCCGGCAACTGGTGAAGCATGCTGTACGCCAGGATCGGATCGTGTTCGTGTTTGTGTCGACGTACGAGCCGGGTCACCGTGAGCTCGGAGATCACCTGGTACGTCACGGAGACGGAGTTAAGGATGTTGCTTTCGAGGTAGAGGACCTGGACGTGATCGTGCGCCGTGCGAAGGAGCGCGGTGCCAAAGTGCTGCGCGACGTGTGGGAAGAATCGGACGAGCACGGCACGGTGCGCTTCGCGACGGTGCAAACGTACGGCGACACGGTGCACACGTTCGTCGAACGGCACCACTACCGGGGCCTCTTTCTGCCCGGATTTAAGCCGCCGCTGCACACGGACGTGCTGCTGCGTACGCTCCCAACGATCGGGCTGAACTTTATCGACCATGTCGTGGGCAATCAGCCGGACCTGCAGATGGAATCGGTCGCCGCGTGGTACGAGAAGATGCTGATGTTCCACCGGTTCTGGTCGGTGGACGACAGCCAGATCCACACGGAGTACTCGGCCCTGCGCTCGATCGTGATGACCAACTACGAGGAAACGGTCAAGATGCCGATCAACGAGCCGGCGAAGGGCAAGAAGAAGTCGCAGATTGAAGAGTACGTAGAGTACTACGGTGGGGCTGGCGTGCAGCACATTGCGCTGAACACCAGCGACATCATCGGGGCGATTCGGAACCTACGCGCCCGGGGCCTACAGTTTCTTTCCATCCCGGACACGTACTACGATCAGCTGCGCGAGCGGTTGAAGCTGAGCAGCGTCAAAATCAAGGAAGATCTGGCGGTCCTGCAGGAACTGAAAATTCTGATCGACTACGACGAGAACGGATATCTGCTGCAGATCTTCTCGAAAAACATGCAGGATCGGCCGACGCTTTTCATCGAGGTTATTCAACGGCACAATCACAATGTAAGTAGGCGGCTAGGAATACACCGTACGGTTACAGTGGACAAACTTATATTGACTCCTTTCTCGATCACAGGGTTTCGGTGCAGGCAACTTCAAGGCACTTTTCGAGGCTATCGAGACGGAACAGGAGAAACGAGGAAACTTGTGAACGATATAATCTGATGAATTGGGAACAATGGATTTATCAGCTTTTGCATTTGCATGGTATGTGTATAACGCAACATTAATAAAGCATTGAGCAAAAATGTTCTTAATGTGAGAAACATTAAGTAATGTAATGGTGTGTTTTTCTTTTCATTTTATTGTGTTGCTTTAAGCTTTTTTCGGTATTCCACTTATAAAACGGTGATAGGCGGAAAAGCAGTATCGCTTTTGATTATAGAAGTTAAATAACTTCATTCGCAACAAACCCTACAAGGTAAGATGTAGTGGAAAAGTGATGTCAAAATCGGATGTTTTCGGTGCCATATTAGACGAGACATTCTGGGATTTTTCCAACTTTAAAAGTCGTAAAACCCTGCCTTGGATCAAGACGAACAGAAACTAAAGTGGCTTAAATCGGTCCATCCGTTCTCGAGTGATCCGTGGTCCCACTCATTCAAAACTCTTTTTTTACTATTTATAGAATTTATTTCCACATTAGCCAGCGTCAATGAAGCACAGAAAAAATATAACAATATACTTAAGAGTTGCAAACGTTATACCATAAAGTCATCGTATGGCATTCGGAACGGGTATTGTCCAGTGTTCACTTACAAATCAAATGGCAAATCGTTGAACACTAGGAAGATCATTGCTGTGTGGGAAGAAAATCAGGATTCCAAAATCCGGGCGGAGTGCTGTGCAGCTGAGCCAATCGACAGGAGCGGCAGTTACGTGGTAACTTTGAACGCGCCGTGTCGTCCGAAACGCCACACGATGTATGAAAATGATAAAGTTTAGAGCAGTTACTGCACAAGTCGTGTGGCATTCGACCGTTGGTGGTTCCTTGCGGTTTCACCTTAGATCCCATCATAGGTGATATTCCCTGTTTATCGTTCCTGGAAGAAAAAATATCAAAGAAGATCAACTCGTATCAGACATCATCAGTTTTAAGTTTTAGAAATTGTTTAATTATGTAAGTGGGGAAAATACAATTACACTACCGTTTCATCTTAGTGCTTAGTATGGCTTGCCCAAAAGATTCTTCTTCGTTACATTTTTCCCGTACCCCGTGTAGTACAGGCATAAATAAATTACTTTCCACCGGTTGCGATTCGGCAATGCTAATGATCGTTTCCTCCTTGGATGGCACAATGACGACACCAGGGCTATCAGCGTCCTCGCTATTGTCATCGAACAAATGAGCGACAGGTTCTACCGCCCTCGGAGGAGCACTTAATGTCCTCGGTGGGTTGTGCTGAGTTTTTGGCTCCTGTTTAAATTTTACTGCGATTTCCCCATCCAGTCGATTGAAGCTTTCTGCTCCAGGGCAAAATGTCTGATCAATGTCGTAATCATCGTCGTGTGACTCGGGATGGATGTTTGCTGCGATATTTTCTTTTCTCCTCGCTATTGTCACCATCGAACTAGCCTTGCAAATTGGCCGATCCTGTCCTGCGGAATCAACCATAGTAGATTGTTTTTTCATTCGTAAACTGCGTAGCAATTTTGATTTGTTTGCAACTGAGGGTGGCGTTGGCACAATAAAATCACTGAACAGTGTATCATCGTTCGCAGGTGGTTCCGCTTCTTTCCTCTTCATCTGTGTGTTATCAGTTTCAGGAAATTTCAGTTTTGTCTGACGCAATCGGTTTGTCCCATCCATCAGGGAATGGAAACGCTTCACCGCACTAGGTGTATGTTCCCTTCTGGGAGTTCCAGCACTGCCAGCGATCTGTTTTGTCGTTGTCCATTTTCCAGGTACAGCTTTGGGTGTGCTAAATCCCGTGGTGTTCTGCTGTCGAACGCGTGTCGAACGGTCTGGAGATGAGAAATCTCTACTTAACCGACTCGCGCGAAGAATGTTTCCCGCCGGTTTCGAAACACTGGTGAAGTTCGGCTTAACCGTTGCTACAGGAAGTTGCTGCGATTCTGATGCATTTATTGGTGAAAGCACTTCTTTCCTGGGTGGGCTTTGGGTAATGGCGAAAAAGGATTCTTCAGAATCTAGTATATTCTGTTCAAGTACGGATGCCGCTAGCGAGGATGTTTCGGGATCTGATTTGTAAGGGAAAAAACGTGAGTCTTCCAGAATCGATATGTTTTCCTTTTGTTCAGAAAGCGATGTATCAACGGAACGGACTCTACGCTTTTTTGCGGACGTCTTAGTTGGATTATTCTCGTGAGAATTGATCTTCTTTTTCCGATCTTCCTCCAACTGTCTATGGAGAGAGTCGATATCGCTTTTGGCCTTCAGTTGTTTGGTATGAATTTCTGCAAATTATACAATGCCACTTACAAAAAAGGAATCTTTTTAATCAGCACAGCTGCTTACCATACGCATTTTCCAGTATGCGGTCGATGTACACAAACACATCATCATGAACTTTACTGAAATGACTGTACTTCGTAACCAAATTGCACAAATTAACCATATTTACACTTATTTTTCTATTTTAAGAAAAGGACGAAACTCGTTCTGAACACAATTTTTCATTTACGATAGAAGTTCAACACCGTGCTGCGCAGCCAGCTTAGGTCTTATGTTTACTTTGTGCATAGTCAAGAATGTCCGCCTTTTACCAAGGACGTCAATCTCCTTTTACCCAATGAACCGCAGTGAACAGATTACCACCCATCCACACTCACGGACGTCGAATAGTGAGAAGGCGTTTGACACATTTGATAGCTTTTCACCATTGGAAAATTAGCCTAAACAAATCGTTGGAGAGAATAACGTGATACAGAGTAGAGAGTTGCCAAATTCTTCTTTCCGATACTAATACGGTAGAGTTTTAAATCTCAATGCAATGAGGAATAAGTGAGCAATCAGTGAGAAATGAGAAGTGAGGAAATGCTCGTTTTGGTTCATTGGGACTTTCTTCTCTAGGTTCGATGACAAACTGTCAAAATCCAAAACAAAACAAAGCAATTACCGATTCGCAGCAAAACAACAGGGCCAGCAGTGTGAATAGCTTACCTGCAGCAAGAAAAACAACTGTATGCAGCCTGCGGTGTGTCGTTTTAAAGACTACAAAAGTGAAGATTGATTGGTTCAAAATGTCTTCACCTGCCGAACGTAGCACCATGTCAAGTTCTTCAAAGTACGATGACAAAAGTCCACCACTTTATCCCAGCACCGATCGTTTCAACCCGCTGGGATTCAGCACACCGCAGCAGGAACAACGTGGGTATTCTTCGCAACAAAGAAACTACTATTCCGCTCAGCCGAAGTACATGCTTCCAAGATCTCGAGGTTTTCATAATCATCCCCGTGCCGGCCAGAATGAATATCACGATAGAACGCCAGTCGCTCAAGAACCGGATGATACCGATCCTGTAAGAAACTCAAATGCGGATGCTGGACGATCAAATTATAACCGTAACTGGCGAGGAAATCAAAATAGAAATCAACGATTTGGTGGTCAGAGACATCAGCATAACTTTCGCCAGAAGTATCAGGTACGTTGGTATGATACACACACAATGAAACGATTATCAAACGTGATATATTTTCGTTGCAGGGCAGAGATGCGTGCTATAACATTGAAGATTACTTCCACCCTTCGATGCTGGAAGATCCTTGGGATTTTTTGCTGCGTAGAACCGCATTGCCTAATAATGAGCAAGCAGAACGTTCTATGACACAGGAAAGAATGCGCGAGGCGAATGCCGCTGCCGGGGATTCCTGCAACAGCGCGGAAGAAGGTTAACCTGATTGGACACAATTGATTGAGAGGTATAAGAATGGACATCAAACACGTGCAACAAAGTACAAGAGTCAATATTTTATACTTTACTATATTATACATTTGTGCGAATATAACGAATATAGGTAGACAATTATGTCTACCAATTTTAACAAATAAACATAAGATGGACTTTAAATGTATGAACTTTTGCTGTACGGCAATGCATTTTGGGATAAAAAATGGACTTTATCTTAAAAACTTAATGGACTGAACGGTGAAACGTGCTCAATTTGGTTCATAAAAATTCTCAACGCTACCTACAATGTTCATGAGAATTTTGACGATTGTATGAATTTTGGTATGATACGGTTCGTTTCTGATACTGAACCCAGTAGTTCCAAGTGACAACAACCGGTTGACTGCAGCATGAAAAGGTTGGTTCGAAAAACGAACCGGTTTACCAGACAAAGTGCGGCCGTAACATTTTGTCCGCCCTTTATGTTAGTTGCTTTTGAGACGCCAACGAGGTTGGGTCGATGAGATTGATTGTGTGTGTTGTCCCGTCAACTTGATCGTGCGCTGATGTTCTTCATGGAGTGGGGCGGCCAAACAACATAGTGACGCGAATTGTGATTTATAGAATGTGCAGAGCAGCGGTATCTAACAGCATTCGTTCATCTACGGCGTACCATCTGTTAGAAGTGCCTTTTTTTTGTTAGTGTTTGGGACCGTGTGGGTTGATTTCAGTTAGCAGATTGTCCATAAACCAGAGTAAGTGTGCTGCATCAAATGTGCGTGTTTTTTGTTTTTTTTCTGTTTGTTTTTCGGACAGGTAAACGTGTGTTGTGTGAAAAAGAAGAATCGTGTAATTTGGGCGATGCCAAAACTACCAAACGTGTTTAACGAAAGCATATACACGAGTCTTCAGTATATTTATACAATAAAGTTCTAATTATTATTTGATGGAACGCACAAGTATGCGCTAATTAGATCAGATTCAGATCAGAAGATCAGATTTTCCGGAAATTACTTGCCTATGCAAGCAATTGATTCTGTTTATTGAAAATATAAGTTTAGAACTTAGTTGTGCAATCGTGTCAATTCAATGGCAATTTGCGTGCCCAAAAGAGTGCTAAGCAGATCTAACGGAACGGTAACAAGGTGTTCCACGTCTCCCAATGTCGTTACTGACCTGATCGCCTTCCAGCAAAAGTTGCCCCAGCAATCCATGGTTTCCCCGAATTTCTCCATGAAAATTCCTGTGCTTTATCGATGACTCGATCTATGAATTGAAGCGGCTCAATGTACAAGCAGCAGAGGGCGCTTACATGTTGATTGAGTTTTTGTGTTTTCCTTTCGGATCGTGTTCTCTGCCGCTTGCATGTGTATACCGGGTGCCGAACCGGTCCTTGTCGCACCATTACGCGTCTCTGCATCCTTTTCATTGCTTCCCATCCCGCAGACGAGTCCCTCATCGGACGAGTATGCAACTGCTATGCAACGGTGCTGGTATGCTACCTCTTCCCACAGCCGTCCGATGCCACTGACCCACACACAGCAGGTTCGAGGGTCTGGCCCAAACGTGTGTATCTCCTTGCGGAAACCAGCGTCGAAAGCGTCGCGATGGTCGCAAATTCGTTCACGTTTCAATCTCCTCGGGCGTGCAACCCGAAGATTGTGTGAAATTGTTACGGGGGCCGTTACAAGGTTGATGATGCACAGCTCTGCTCTTGTGCAGAACCGCGTTTCGGCTTCATTCGAAAAGTGCGTGTGACACAACAAAGGAACCGGTGTTTTTTCCTCTCACAGCATCGCTTTTTGGCATCTTAGCATGTAGTTGTGGAAACATGTGTTTTTGGAAGGAGACCGTGATCTACCAGGCCAGTGTGAGTTTTAATGTGTGTATCGAGAGAGGAGCAACGACAGAAAAAAATGTGCAAGAATGAAAAAGATCGAGAAAGGCCGCGGCCGTGAATGAGCGAAATAGGAGGCTGTGCAGCGGGTTTCGTTTTAGCGTATCTGTTGACAATCACACACACAATAACTTCCAATTGTGTGCGCTGCGCTCTTCCTGAAAGCTAGCTGTGTATGTGTTTGTGTTAAATAAACTGCACGCTCCTGATAAATGCATATTAATGTGCTTGCTCTTACGCCCGTCCAACCCGGTTGTGCAGCAATGTGCGTGGAATGCAGAAATATGCATTCTGATGCATTATGCATGCGCCTAGCTAGGACCGTGGAAGCCTTCGTCATCGCAGCGTTGCTTGGTTCCATTTTGAAACGCAGAAAGTGATAAGCTGAACTGGCTCTTACCCAATCACGTTCAAAACGGCCAATCATTTTGGCGTCAAAATTAGGCCCAAAAGCTATCATTCAACGTATTTTGTGATGTATAATGGACCGAGATTGGAGACTCGGTTCAGCGAGATATATTGTGAGCAAATTGAATTATTGTACCTTTACGCAATTCTTTGGAGCCACATGCAAATGTTTAATTTTTATATTATTTTGTAGTGTATATTTAAAGTCACTTTCAATTTATCGGATTGCTTCAAACTGTCTTTATCAAACGTTATAATTTTTTTTTGTTTATTGGATGTAGATTTAATATATGCAATGTTCAATTGGAAGAATATTGGTTTCGGTGGGTTGCCTGCTAAGTCTATGTGAGAGGAAATTCTCATAGCCGGATAAATCGTTTCGCCCTTTAAGCCCCATTTGTCAAAGCTAGTGGGCTAGTCCGCCCACTAATCCGGTTTGGTCTGGATCTGACTGACCCACCGCCAGACCTTTGGCTGACCCGTGCTGCAACGTTGGTTGGTTTCAGCGAAGAGGCGGTCGGTTGCATGAATGAAAGTTAATCTGTTAAGACGATCGATGTTTGGGGTGCCGATGCCGTGCTTGTTGAGGCCCCTTCGTACGACGCTCGAACACCTCGATATCCAACTTCCGTGTGGCGAGTGGAGAAATTCTGGCCCAGGCAGATCGCACGAGGGAAAAGAAAAACCACGACGAGAAGAGATCAAAGGCTGCAGCAAGGAGAGAAAATGTTCCTCAATACGGTACATTCCACAGGACGTTGTGGGGTGGTGGTGGCATCATTCGGCACCGCCAGCAGCCTTTTCCCCCGTTGACATTGCAGGAGCTGGGAGGATTTGTATGTTGTGGGTAACAACATGACAACGACGATGTCGGCGTTCCCTAACATTACCCTTGCCCAACCCACCATTCGAGCGATCGCCTGCGAAGAAGTGCACTTCGGATGACTCTGGAAGTATTTGGAGGCGTTGCTACAATATCGTTGAATTAAAGGGGTTTATTGGGGTGTACAACTCAAGGTTTGATAGGGAATCTCGAAGGAGATTTATATTATTCTAACATTAAGTTGGTAAACAATATATAGAAATATGTCTTAGAACTCAAATTGTATTCCTTTCAGAAGACCGCCGAGTCTTTCAGAATAAATGCTAATTTACCCAAGATAACTGTTTAGAGAAAATCATCATCTACATAAATTAATGGCTTTATCTTTGCTATGCCGTAAAAGTCCTAAAGGTATTACAAATAGGAAGAGCGTTCTATTTGTCTTTTCAAATCGTTGGACTATTCTTAGGCTGATCGGATTTGTACTCACAAATCCAAATCCACAAACGAATCCAGCATCAATCGCTTGCACGCACGGTAAACATAGCTGTACTTTCCGGGACGGAGGCCTTCAAAGTCTCCGACAATGTGTAATTTACGTGGTCAGGCTCCCCCAGCAGCCGACCAAAGCAAACAGATGCAATTCCAATGCTACGGATCTTCGGAGGGCATTTTTGTTTCTTCTTAAAAAGAGCGGTCGATGCAACACCACAGCGATGTGTTTTTCTGCCAACTGCACCGTCGCACCGGAGCCCCGGTCTGGTGCCTTATGGTCGCACACTCTGTCGCCCGGTCCGAGGCAGCAGGGCGATACAGTGGTCCCGTGCATAATGGGGACTCTGTTCTCTCCGGCTCGCTTCTTCGGCACGGAATTAGTAGTACGCAGGTCCTCACACAAAGCTGCTGCCGATGTTTAATATTCTCCCACCGACGGAGTCTTCACGGGTGCGAGTTGAAGTTGCAAGGAGCAGGACGGACGCTTCGCGGGGAGTGACGGGTGCAAAGTTCAACGATTTGTACACAGAATAGCGCTGGCTGTTGGTGGTGGGGTATTTGTGCGTTGGTGTTGGTGCTGGCCGCTCGGCTGCATCTAGCTGCATTTGCGTCTGGCCGCGTGTGTGAATACTGCGCGCGCTCGGGTTGTCCGTTTGATGAACCTCCAGTCTGGAATCTGGTTTTTCTCCGGCGGCCAAGAGGGAGCTGAAGGGAGCATTTCGAAACCATATGGTTCTTATTGGAGCACCCAGGGCAGTACATTTGGTGCCATCGCCCAATAGGAGGGCGACGCATTGACGCATAGTTTCTAGGAAGATTGTCTTCAGCCAAATGCAACCCATTCTTTTTTTATCAGGTCGCTATTCTTTTGCTTTAAGGAAGAAAGCTCATGAAAGGAACAGACATATAGATGTTTCAATGCACCTTATCTAAAAGTAGTTTTTAACTATTTCCTAGGATTCTTCTTCCTTTACGAGGATTTACTTCGGTTCAACTAACGAATCCAGCTTCCTGGGCCTTCGCTAGCTAACCCGATGATATAGCCCTCTTTAATAATAGGACCGGCTGCTATAGGCCATATGTCCATACGCTTCTGTGTTCTTTTTGCTGATATTGGATCTGCTGTCATATTTGACTAGCTTTCGATTCTGTTTATGTTCCCTAGTTGGGGGTGTTCCCACTGTTTGACGTTTAATTTTTCGTGCAAGCTGCTTTTTCTTTCAGCTTGCTCGGGTTAGGCCCGGCCTTATACCGGGCTTGCTCGGTGGTTGATTGATGTCCTGTCTCACAGAGGGAACACCCTCTACCAGCTTCTCTTGCTCAGAATTCGATTTTGTTTTCTGTAATGAGCTTGCACAGATTTTTTAATTTGGCCGTGTTTCTCTCCTTCCAATGCTTTTCAAATTTTTCCCTTGTTATGTCGGGGACTTTGTCTCTTTTTGCTACATATCTTTTGCAGTTAAATACTAAATGGTTGGCTGTTTCGGGGATGTTGCATACACTGCAGAGGTCGCCATTTGCCAGCTTCATGACATTCAACCAATATTTACTAAGATCATGTCCTGTGATGAGCCTGTTGATGTTTTTTTATGTCCTTTGCCGGTAGACCCATCTTGTGGTGCCACATTTTACATTTAAATTCATTTTGTAGTGCGAAGAATTTCTTCCCCTTCGTTTGGCTGCTGTTAATATACCATGTGTTGGTCTCTTCGCACATTCTCATTTTTAGTAATGATATCACATCTTGTAGTCTGTATTGATTATCGACAATATCACAGCTTGTTGTACCCAAACGCGCTAGTGCGTCGGCTTTCTCATTACCCGGGATTCCTACGTGGCTGGGTATCCATTGGAACGTTGCCCGTAACGAGGTATATGCTATTATTTATGAAGTTATACAGCATTTCGTCGATGTGGTTGTCTTTTATGGCGTTCTGGATTACCCAGCATGCTACTTTGCTGTCCGTGTAAATCACTGGTTTTTTTATTTGGTTTCTGACTGCTATTTCCATCGCTTTTCCTATCGCAGTTAACTCAACTGAGGCAATGGGGTCTCGTTTCTTAGCTTAAAGGCAAATTCCTTGCTTTGCCCCTGTTCTGTTTGGTTGATCCATATGCCTATGCCGCATCCTTCGTTGGTAATGCTACCATCTGTATAGATGGCCGGTCTATTTGTGTTTTTATGTATTAGTTCCAGGCATGGTTGTCTCATACTTTGTTGGTTTAGATCACTTTTGCTGCCTATCACAGATGGAATTAGTTTGCTTATTCTAATATCACAGTTTTTGTTATCATTATAGTAGCACTTTCCTAGGTTATTGAATATGGACTTGTTATCACAGTGTATCTTTTCTTGCACCAGCATTCGTTTATTTCTCCTGTGTTGTGGTCTTCCTTAACTCCCTTTCATTGGGTGGGGAATAAAATATCGACTTTGCCACCTCCTTTGCGACTAGATAGTTATTTCTGATGTGCGGAGGGGTTCCTGCCGCTATCGCCATGAGGGTTTTGATCGGGGTAGTTTTTGTGCATCCAGTTACCCTGCGGATTCCTTGATTGGTTAATGTATAAGTCGATTTCAGGATTGCTTTGTTGCCGTTTAGGGTTAGGGCTATCCCGTACTCCAGACTTCCTCTAACTATCGCCCTGTGAGCCTGCATGGCCTTCTCCGGGTTTATATTATTTCTACGGCTGCAGATTACTTTAAGTACGTTTATCCTATCTAGGGCTTTCCGCTTTTGTCATTCTATGTGTTGGTGAAATTTTAGTTTATTATCAATGACTACCCCTAAAAATCGGTGTTCTTTGGTATTTACTATCAAAGTTCCATTTTTAACGATTCTTATCCTAGTTTCCCTAGGTGGGAAAGTCGACATATTGTTTTGTCTAGGTTAATCTTTAATTTCAGTCTTTCCAAGCTCTCGGCTAGCCATGTGAATGACTCCTGCAGCTTCTTCTGCAGTCCACTGGGGCTCGTCAGCGTAATGAATCACCTTTACTTTTTCTCCGTTCATCGCGTGGTATCCGGCTGTGTACAAGTTAAATAACGTAGGGGACAATACATCTCCTTGTGGTAGGCCATTTGATGTTCTCCTACATACCACTCCACCGTCCGTGCTAAACTCAATCCTGCGGTTTCTCGGAAACCCTTCTATCCATTTGGTATCTTCTGGATGTACCATATAGGACTGGAGGGTTCTTATTAGTTCCTTAGAGTCCACACTGTTATATGCGCTTTTTACGTCGATAAAAATTACGCCCGTGTTTTTACCATTTCTATTGTTTGCTTGTATTGTATTGCACAACAGGTTAAAAGCAGTGACGGTGGATCTCTTCCTTCGGAACCCAAAAGAGGTGTCCGGCAGCAAATGCATCCTGTCCATGTGATCCGTTAGTTTTTCTAGGATCGCAGAATTCACCACTTTGGTTAATGTGGGCAAGAGTGATATTGGCCTATACGAAGTTATGTCGTTACTATTCTTCCCAGGTTTCCTAATGGCTATTACCTTAATTCTTTTTAATTTTGTTTTCACTATGCCACTCTGGTACATTCCATTGACTTCTTGTATTATGGCTTGTGCGCTGTTGTCGTTTAATAATCTTAGCATCCTGTATGATATACCGTCCACTCCTGGCGACGTATTTTTTTTTCTCGCCAGGATCTCGGCCCATTTCTCCAAGTTCAGGATGGTGTTCTCAGATGTTGAACTGGGTTCCGTTTTGCTTGGCAGGTCTTTGGCAGTATTGAAGTTTGTTTTTAAAAATTCTTTGGTTTTATTAATATCACTTTGGATTATATTATCCTGGGATCCATTCGCTTTGTCCATTCCCCGGCATCCGCTTAGCAATCTCCACAAACTTGCAGTGGACGTTTGGCTGTCGATCGACTCAAGGAGGGCCTCAAAATTCTTCCTCTTTTCTATTTTTTTTTGTATCTGAAGTTTGCCAGATCTCTTTTAAAATTTATCCACTTTTCCAGGGTTTTCTCTCTGTTAAAATCGGCTCTGCTCTGGTTTTTCTTTGTCCAAGCTTTTTCTCCTCGCTCCACCAGCATTTTTGAACGTGTTTGGTAACCTTTGTGTTTCTGTTCTTCGGAATTTTTATAGTTTTGGTTAGGTCTCTTATTGTATCACCTCCTGTCAGATTTAGCTCTTGGATTTGTTTCTCCAGGTTGGCACGGTCAACAAATGTCTTCTGCGGTCTTGCCAGCTCTTTTATCTGGATTAGGAGGACTTTGTGGTTGCTGCCTCCAATATGTTTCTCTAGGCATACTCTGCCAATCTTATCCACTGACCTGCACGGAATTATCGTAAGGTCAATGGCCGTGCTCCGTTTACGGGGGTCGTGGTTTACAAAAGTAATCTCCTTCTTGTGTAAAAGCATCAGTTCCGTCTCATTGATTTCCTCAATAAGGGCTTTACCTTTTCCGTCCGTGTATGGGTTCCCCCGTACGACGTAATGCGCGTTAAAATCTCCTGTAAGGATTTTTGTTTTGCTTCTATAACGGCACATCAATCCGAGTATTTGGTTGATATGCCTTCGGAATACTGCAATCGGGGTTGTGGGACTGAGGTAGGTGGAGATGATTAAGATGTCTACAATCCTAATGTGCACTGCCGTCGTTTGCACATATTTATTGCAGTATGCCTTGGTGTCTACTACTGTTACCTTGTTGCCAGCTTTAACGGCTATTGCCGTTCCCCCGTATCCGTCCTCTCGGCTATTGGTAAAAACTTTGAAATTTTTTATTTTTACGATTTTATCGGCCGTCGTCCACGTTTCTTGTAGGCTTATGATGTCAGCATTCTGACTTGTCGCAACTTTCAAGATCTCCTCGACATTGCTGTTCATTCCTTGCACGTTTGCTTGTATTACATTCATTATTTTGTTCCTAGTGTCGAAAGAATAAGTACTGGGTTTTTTTTAAGTCTTCTTCATCTCTTCAAAATCGGTGATTACTATTTCCTCGATGGTTTCTTCCATTGCTTCATCCACTAATTCTTCGTTGTTCGTCAGTACAACTTGATGTGTCATTGTTTCTTGGTTTGTTTTTGGTTCGTTTTCTGTTGGTGTATTAATGATGGTTTCTTTAATTTGTTGGTCCTGTGTCTGGTCATTATTTGATTTATGTTGTTCATTTTGTTTTTCTTTTTTGTTGTCATGTGTATATGTTCCTACTGTTGGTGTGGGTGTTTTTGTTGTTGTTATTTGTTTTTCCTGGTGTGTCGAAGTCGTTTCTTTGTTTTGTAAACGCTGGGCGTAGCTTTTGTTTTCAATTGTGTATGTCCTGGGTATCATTGGGCATGTCTCCCTTCGTATTCTTCTAGCTACCGAGTACGGTACCTTTTGTTCGGTCTTAATTCTCTGTATTTCGCATTCGTCTTTGTATACCGGGCAGTCCTTGTCAAGCGTATTGTGGTCCTCGCTACATGTAGCGCATTTAGTGGTGTTACAAATGTCCGTGTGCTCTGGCTCGCTGCATTGCGCGCCCCTGCACCATTTTTTTGTGTGCCCCAGTTTCAGGCATGTCATGCATCGCACGGGCCTCGGAACGTAAAGTTCGACTTTGACCGGGTACCAGCCAAAATCCACCGATTTCGGAGTCTGGCCGCCTTAAATGTAACAATAGCCATTTTGTATTCTTTAGAGAACCATCCTCCCCTTTTCTTTTGATGATTTCTACATTCACGGCTCTTTGACCTTTCAGTCCTTCCAAAATCTCATCTTCGGACAGATGCTGGATATCGTAGCTTTTTATGATACCCTTCACAAGGTTCAGGGTAGGGTGCTCCGTCACCTTCACTCCCATACCCCCTTTGCCTTGAGGGATTACGGTGATATTCTTTAATTTCATCGCTTGTTTCTGTGATTTTAGTTTCACAATCATCTTGCCATCCCGGAGTCGCCGTGCTTCCAAGGATTTCTCCCCCAGCACGTTTTCAAGGATCTTTTGAAGCAGGAATCGGTTGCAGTTGTGGAAATCTTTCCCCTCCGATATGGATTCCAGCAGCATGTAGTATTCATCTTCGCGGTTTGTTACGGATGTCGTTAATTCCACAATTTTTGTTGTTGTTTTTTTCTACTTAGAAGTCGGTTCCAGTGCCAATATGTCGTATATGTTGTTCGCTATGAACCCTCCTCCGGGGTCGTCGTACCCCATCTTCTCTCTCTCTCTCTCTCCCCTTCTTCTAACGGTTAGCTTCTCTCAGTTCACTACTGTATTAGTTTTATTTGTTCTCTCTACTCTCCTCTTTCACTCTCGCACGCTTTTAACTTGTATGATTGCCTGTTTACGTTCGCTGTTAGTAACCACACTCGTCAAAGTTCTCCTTGCTGGAGTTTGGGTTAATCAGTACTTCAGCTGAGCCTCTGCATGTTCTCGTTAGCTACAATATTTAAATGTTTACTTCAGAAAACCGCAAACTGTGTGCAATAACCTAAAATGTTGTCCTTTTTGATTTATCGTTTAATTCGAGTGCCACAATGGCCTTGCATGTCATATTTATAATAGACTAAAGCCAGTTCTAATGTTCACATTTGTTCGAACCCGGGCCGCTTTATAAAATTTTCTGAAACTGTCATACAAGATTATATTGAAGGTTATCTATCAGAAATATATATTAGAATATGTACGATGAACAATTCCAATAAAATTTCATCTCTTCAACGGCGTATTGAACCATTTTCCCATTGGAGGCATAAAGGTTTTCGGTTTCCTATAATTACAGCGACCACCGTTTGCAGCGATCAGTTTGGGGCTTGAAGTTGAGTGGAAACATCGAAAAATAATAAACCCCTCGGGGTTATTAAATGCTCCAGCACTTTTTTGGTGCGAGTTTGTGTACTTCTTTTTTGTTCGGTCACTTATTTTTCTGTGGCTGTGAATCCCAACAGTTCTGGCTGTGTGTTGTTGCTGACGGGGGTAAACTGTATCGGAATCCAGCCATAGATCGTGAATAAGGAGGGAAACATAAAATCATGTTTCGCGAGAGGAGTATGGCATGAAAAAAAGAAAAAAAAACAGGGGTACAACACACGTACCGGGAAATGCCCGGAAAGCTGTGTTTCGTCGACCGACCTAGGAAACCGGGGTGGAAATGGCGTGTAATAGCGTTGGCGGAAGTCGGAAGGGAACGGACACGGCTATTCTTTGCTTTGTGTATGGGTGTGTGTGTGTGTGTGTATACATATGCTAATACGCAGCGGTGTATCGGTTGCCTGCGGTGGAGCCTCATCATAAGCGTTGTTAGACACGAAATTTCAATTTCCAAACAGGCCAATTTTTTGGGCTAGAGGTCACGCAAGCTGGAGCATGTTTTTCCGTGCCTCTGCAAAATGCCACTCTCATCAATCGCCCGGTTCGTGTGTACTCGCTACGCATTATTGCCGTGTTTTGTTCTGCTGTTGTCTTCGGATTTACACCGAGCCGACCGGCTCCTGCTGTTTGCGGCAGACCCTGAAAGTGATCTTCATCACGCACACCCGGCAAAATGTTTGAAGGAAACTGCCGACGCTGACGGGTTCGCGTCGATCGTAACGTTCGAAAAGGTTTGATAGATTCGACGATAAATTCACAACAAGCTCTTTTACGGGCAGTGAACGAATGTTCTTGGCCTCAGGAAATGTTTCGTCGTTAAATTGTATGCTATTTTGATGGCTGTTGGTGCAGTGTACCGGTAACATTGAAGGTCATAAACCGACATATATTCTATTCAATTTCCACGTCTCTTATGCTTTGTATCTTCTTGTCTAAATTTTTACACCGTAAAATGTTGAACAATGTCTTTCAACTTCCTGGTGAAGCTCAAACGCAGTTCAATTCTTGGCGTTAACTAAACTATCGAAAATAAACGGCACCTCTTCATGTGTGTGCCCGACGTTAAATGCATCGTGTTGCAGTTTTCGTTCACCGTTATGCCTCAGTAGCGTTTATTGACCAACCCTTGTGGAAACCATACGCATTCGTTCAACCATGGCACGACGAAAGGTTAATCATTTCGTCCATCTTACTCCACCTCTCGCTCGATAGTACACTTCCCATTTTCCCTGCTTCCGGTACGCGGGAGGATTGTGTGTACACCGATACCATACGCGATAGGGGAGCGCAACTGAACTTATTATCGTTGATTCAGTTAAATTCCAATTCGGGGAAACGATAACGGACCAGCGTGGTGAGGCTGAGCCGTTTAGACGGTACACTGTCACATCCATGCGTTGCTAAAGGTAATAATCTACCCCTTCAATCCGAAGCCGCGTATCAAACTGTGTTTGATTCGAGGTAAAACAAAAAAAAAATATTGAAAAGCAAAACCAACAAAAAAAACCATTCGTACTCCACGTGACACTTCGGATCGTATTCCGGGTAGAGTAAAAGAGTCTGCATTTCCAGTAAGTCCAGCACGATGGCACGTTCCACTGTAGGACGTGTTCTATACAGAATATTTACCTTGCCTGCGGCTTAGCTCAGCTCTGATATGGAACATTATATATTTATAAACGCCTCCCTCGAGAATGTGATTAATGAGGGCGGGTGAAGCTGTTGAACTCGTTGAATGTTGCAATTTCCTCCATTCGGGCAGCACCAAGCTTGTTTAAAACGGCACACAATTTACCAATGGATAATTACACACATTGATTTCTTCTGAAGTGGCTAAAGGTTTTTACATATGTCAACGCGATCTTGTCATCCACAAATACATGATTGTTCTTTTCTTGTTTAGAATAATTGTTAAAATATATAAAAATGGAGAATGTAATTTCGCTCTCCATCACATGCGTCATACGAGTTGTGCTACGAGCTTTTGCAATTCTTCGGATTGTGTATCTTAGATTCTTAGATTGGTGTTTTGTGGTATTGCTGACGCTAATGAATGCATTCTTCGATTCGTTTCTTAACACTTTTCGGACGTTTGAGGCATAACACGATTAACTATAAAATGTAAATCGCTCAGGAGTTGCTAAATGTTATTTAAAACAACTGTTGAAAACGGGAACGTCAGAACTGTTGAAACGGTTCCCAATAGCTTATAAACAACCCTACACTTTATTACATTTTTAAGATAAAAAAGTGATACAAATTCTTGAAAAAAAATGCAAATTCTACAATTTTTGCCGTAACTACAAAGAGCTAGAGTTTTAAAGCTAAGCTAGTTTAAAATGAATCTACTTTATTCTACAAAAAAAAAAAAAAACAATCTCACAAATTTAAGATACACACCCGAGAAATCACCAAATGCTCAGCATTTATTTCAAACACACCCCACAGATTAGCTTATAGCATCATCAGCGGTTGATCCCTTCGTCCGACCTGAGCTCTTCCCTGGTTTTCCACGAAGATGTATTTGATGCTCAAAATTCAATTGCGTCGATAACGAACGAATACAAACAGATGCGTGAGGCACCTTTGCGCATTACCGTCTACGCTTCTGATCTTCGATGCGCGCACTTTTAAGCCAGAGAACTTCGCTCCGTTACACCATTACTTTTCCCCTTTTTCCACATTACGTTTCCCCTATTTGGGCAGGCCAGCGTTTTTGGAACGGGGGCTGTTGGCTCAGGTCCGGAAGTGAATTTTTTCATTCTTGATCCGCGCTCTTCTTCTTTTTCTTTGCACCATTTGCTCGCCTTTTTTAACCTTCGCTTCATCCGAAGAAAGCTGGATAGGCTGTTAGGTTAGGAGGGGCTCCGGCCAACAGCGTACTTCCGCCAGTTTCATCTGTCGTGTTTGGCAGTTCGGGGCTCCTGTGGAAGGGTGTTGCGATGAGGGTGTGTGGGTGGGCGGATGGTGTGTTCCTCCATCCCGCTTATGGCGATAGCTTCCGGTAGGCGTGATTCGCGCAATAATGATCGCTTTGGCAGTGCGTTCACGTACTTTGCTACTACACACCAGCTCTGGCCAGCCGATTTGTTAATGGGAGGTCTAGTGGCGGGGGTTGCCGCAGAGCCCCGCGCGTTATTGTTGCCGAGACGTGAGTGTGCATGAGGGTGGCAGTTTTACTTGCGTTGTAGGTCGCGTCTAATAAATACGATGATTTGTACGATCACCCGTCACTATTATCCAAAAACGCACTCTAAAATCAGATGCAGCACGGCCAATTTTCACGCACACGCGCAGTCATAGAAAATGATTTTAAAATAATTTCCTTTTTCTACAGTTTTTTTGTAGATTTTGTTTAGTATGTTGTTGGAAATCGTTGTGACAATTTGGAAATCTTTCCTTCCTGAAAATGTGCGATGAGAGTAGCAACATTGCTGGTGATAGGCGCGATGGCGCGCTCCCGGCAGGTACCGGTTCCGGATTCGGCCAGGAAGTGCCCCAAAGCACCAGCCGGAAGTGGTGAAATTTGTTGAAATCGAAGAAAATGAATCCGGTAAGCCAGTGGGAGGGGAAACAAGCAGAAAGGCGCTAAAAGAATCGTCAAAGTGTGGAGAGTGAAAACAGCAAAAATTGCCTCCGAAAACGGGTGATGAGTGAAACGTCCAATAATTGTTGTGCATGGAATATTATCGGGGTGATCTTTCAATTTAAATCTGTGCAGCGTCGGTGAAGTGTGTATGTGTGTATGTGTGTGTGCAGACCAATTGAGTGACGAACGCAGGTCGCAAATGAGAGCAATTGTCGTGCCCTAGCTGGCCGGGTGGAAAGCTTCTTCACCGCCACCATTCCCGTGTAACCGCGGAAGTGGTTTAGGAACAGTTCCGGAACGAAACGAAACTAAATTGGCCAACGAAGATGGGCCTGTCGTCATCGAAAGCCGTCAACAGCATTGCGGTGGGTGCGAACGGCGGGGGCGTGGAGATGGGCAACGGCAGGTTGAGCAAAGACAGCGTCATCGTCGAGAAAAGCTACCCGTCGGCGGACGTACAGCAGCAGCCGTGCTCGATACTTCCGTCCCCGTCCGGCAGCAGCGGCATCGACACCTGGAAGTCGTCGAGCTGTCACGTCCGGCAGGCTAGTATACGATCGCGCAATCTGCAGCCAATGCCCGATGCCGGCGAGCTCGATCGACGGTTCGCCAAAGTGTTGGTAAGTAAAAAAACAGATTTTGCTTAGCGTTGATTTACATTTCAAGATAAATGTGACAAGCGGGGTTAATTTGTTGTTCTATACAGAAGGCAGGTGTTGGTTTTAAGTTGGCTTATTTTATAAAAAATCAGAAAATGATGGCTCGTTAAGAATACAATTACTCAATGAAGTCATACCTTTTCCTTACACATTGACAAAGTTCAAAGAGTCTTGTCACCGAATCTAATCAAAAACTGAAAAACGAGCCCCAATCAATGTGAATTTCGGCTATTTTTGAACTCAGAAAGGTACAGTTTTTTAGTAAATTGATAGGACAGGACATCGATTCCATAAAGCTGAACTCCGCAATATATAGGTTGATACAAGGTGGAGTACAAACCCCATTATTGGAGATTTGATGTTACAATTTTAATAGTGTTACGGAGTTATACGAATGCTTTTTCCGAATTGATATCTGAATGTTTTGTTGACTTTTTTTTTAATTCAGTGTCCAAAACACAACTTTCGCATCATGTTATGTTAAATAGGGAGAAATCAAAATTAGCAGAGAAGATGAAGGCAAAGCTTTTCATATTGGAAACAATCACATGACTATTCGACTTGACTTGACTGTACGCGAACGCAGGTTGTTAAATTTACCAAAAAATTGGAAGGAAATGGTGTTTGAAGAATTTTAGAATCCTGCACTTATGTAATGTTTTGTTCTTTATTGAGGTGTTTGCTCGTATAAACAATTTGGTGCCTTTTGAAAATATCAAAATATTCTCTTAATTTTGGGTAAGATTAACGAACAAACAAAAATGACTGGTTTGAAATTATTATCTCCCAAAAGGAAAAACAGTGTCCAATGCCTTGAGTTTAACATTTCCGCTGCTTTATCTTCCGGGGTATGCTAAACGTTAACATTTTATGATGGCACACACCAGGCTGATTTTGTTTGCATCGCGTTGCAAGAACCACAGGGAGGTGGAAAAAGAGAGGGACCAGGCTGTACCATAAAATGCTAATTTAATAACATTGAAATATTAGTCAATGGGCAGTAATTATCATGCCCTTTTCATGCCTTCCTTCCGCATTGGGCATCATCGGTGCGGTGTTTTGTTCTACAAGCTTTCATGCCTGTGTGAACATGCAGAGACAAACGAATTCACATGCATGTTGCGAATCGCAAGAACTGTGACAGGTGACGGAGGGGCTAGTTATGATCCTGGGAAATAACCAGTACGTGTCGGATACGTGCCTCGGCAAGAGTGGATTTTGTTCCTTTACCTATAATGAAGCCGTCATCATGTTCAGTGTTAGAAGCCGTATGGAATTATCAATACTTTGTTACTCTTTTCTTACGATGGAATTGGTTTAAAATTTTATTCCATGTTTACTGAATGAAAGCATACGCATTTTCCTCAGAGTTGGGTGCATACAAAATGAAATCTTTTTGCATATGTGTTATAGTCGATGATTTGTTTGCCTTTGTCAAATAAAAGCAGTTAAAAAAATGCATGCTCACGGTGTTGATAAAAAAACTAAAAAAATAACAAAAAATGGTGTCATTTATTTAAAAAGCATTGAAATGTGCATGCATATGGCACATGGTGTTCTACTTGTGCAAAATCTTATACACTTTAAATGCTTCTATTTAATTGAGCTTGTCGGTGAAATTGGTTCGAAATTGAGAACGAATGCCTCATTCTCCTGACTAACAATGCGTACGCCAATATATTGTCACACCCAAAAAGTGGGTTACTCATAACCCACTCCTTGAATAGCTTCCCAAGGTGATACGAAGACAATAAAAAAACTAAATTATTGCTGTTAGTGTTTTGAGTCACCGCCAAAGGTTTCTCAGAGTTGATGGGAGCCAAATGACTTCATCCAATCGACGGTGTTTGATGATAAAACGCGCACGTCCGTAAAAGGGGTTTTGTGTATTCCGTTTCGCTGATCACCGTCTATAGAAGGCAGAACAAGTCCGTCGAATCATTTGAGCAAATCCGAAACCCCTTGGCGCGCGTCTGGTTAGACGTTTCTCCGCGGATTATTTTGCATCGGCTTGCATCGGTATCGGTGACGATTGGCCACAAACACATTCACCTCTCGTGGAAGATTGCGGAAGAGGGGGTTGACGACGCACGTAGGAGCGGGACCTCAGTCACGGTTCCATATGCCATGCACGTTGAAGTTTGCCTTTGCGAGATGGCTTAGGTTAAGTCGTTGAAGTTTTCTTCTTGTTATTGTTCCTGGAGGATGCCACTGAAGACGCGCCAGTCATCAGAAAGCGATGCTAGAGAGGATACCGGAGAACGGTTGAAAAGATGAGAAGTGCATAAATATTGACTCACCATTACGCTTAACTTCCTGGGACAATCTTGACTTTGCTTTCCGTTCGTTTTTCCTTCATCTCAGTAGATGAAAGAACTTGCTGTAAATGTCTGAACGAAAACATAATTTCCGGCAAGAGATGATGCTCCACGGAAAAGAAGAATGTTTTTTTTTACCATCTGCTCCCGGAACTTCCACTGTATCCGGTGTCCCAAGACGTGTTAGATAAGTTGCTTAGGTGCTAGATGTATGTTCATGAGCAGAATCCCTTAACTGAGTCTGTTACGTTTATGGTAGGGAATATATTAATGAACGGGGAATAGAGGATTCGATAGGGAATTGTTTAAATGAAACCTCAAGAAAGTCTTGCTTTAAGTGGTCATTATGCTGCAAAAATAAAAACAAAAACCATAATGACGGATGCGTAAGACAAAACTCTACACCAATCATCAGATATTTTTTGAATGCATCGAATGCATTCATTGCATTTCGGTGTAACGAGTTTTTTACGGATAAGGTTTGCTAATCTTGCCAATCCTAGAAAGTCTTGCCAATTCTACTCCCCTCCATTCATTGGACAAGGGAGGGACCGGCTACGCAAAAGGATGGTGCAATTTTTGCCGCGCATTCCGAAAAGCGGTTTCTATGATATCTTCCTGTTGATAATTGTGGCTACCGTTGTATGAAAGGAAAAGAGAGCCATTGGTGTTTTCCTGGGAGTATCACTTCAATACCACCACTTCGTACTAGGACCTGACATGTCGCGTTAATATCGATAGATAACCACGCCATTCTCAAACCTATGTTGGGGTAAGAGGTGGGACTCATCATCATCATCATCATGTTGTGGTCGTAATGTTTACAGTTTCTAGCTGCCGAAACATTTTTGAGCATTTTAGAAGTTTGTAGGATCCAATACCCGATTACTCATATAGGTTATTATTGTGTCCTTGGAAAATAACGAGTCTTAAAATCGTTTGCGCACTACACACAATACGGGTGCGGGTCTAGTGTTAACGCGAACACAGAACCGTATATATCGTGCGGCACAACAAGTCCAGTAATTTGTTCCGCCGTTTACACCGAGTACTGAGCCGGCAGTGAAATTTGACAAGGCCAGAGAGAAGTGAAACTTGTTTTTTACTCAATCACACGCTCTCGCTTGCAGTGCCTGTCGAACTTTGCACGAAATACACGTAACCATGGCAGCGAAAGCTAACGACCCACCGCGAGCTCGAGAATGTACTTCAATGCATTTTCTAATGCTGCTTGGTGTTGATAAAATAACGCTGCTTCTTTAAGTATCAATGGTGTTTGAGAATCTTTGCTGATGATGACGATAGTAAGGCAAGGTGAGGCAATATGCACCCCATAAGCTAAACAAATTATTTCTCGCAATCTATTCAAGAAAAAATCCAAATTTAGCACAGTTCGATTCTTTGACATCTTTTCTATCAACAAAAAAATGCCAAAAACGATATCAAAACTACCCATGTTTAGTTAGATAAGCCTTCTTTTTTATGCGTCTTCGACAATGTGGGGCAAAATGGCCCGAACGGTGGGACAGAATGCACCGATGTAAACATGGGGCAATACGATCCAAATCAGCAGAACAGAAGAACTGTCAACTTGTCCAATATGGTGCGATCAAGCGATTGAAATATTTGAAAACTATTTGATCCGTTAATGATTGTGTTTGTGATTTAAAAACTAAGGAAATATATGTTTAATGAAATTTTCATTAGTTGTTCAATATAAGACGTATAAACATAAATAACGTGTGACTTATGAAGGTGGTATATGCAACCCTCGAGTTGCTTTATTTTGACGGTGTATTTTGCCCGCTTTGTTTACATTTGAACGTCAGTGCATTTTGCCTCACCCAAGCGGGGCATTTTACCCCATACTGCGAGAAATTCAAATTTTGTTTCTAATAAAAAATGAAATGATTTCAAAACGATAATTTCTTCAGTAATCGTTAAGGGCACGGGACACGAAGAGTAATCGCCTCTGTAATCTTGAAATATTTCAATTTACCGTGTATCATCAATCATCAAAACTTGAATACACGTACTCACCGCTTGGTTTGTTTACCTTTTATTGACCGGTTCTTTCCGATCTGTCAAAAAAAAAAAATTACGCGCCCAGAGCCCAGATTACACCGATAGAGAGCCAATAATCTTTTTGGCAGATTGTGTGAAATGTTTCAAGATTACAGAGGCGATTACTCTTCGTGTCCCGTGCCCTTTAAGCTAAATATTTAATTACCTTATTAATGAGTGCTCGATTGAAATATTTCATTTCTACAATTATAATCTTCTCTTCTTCTTCTTCTTCTTCTTCTTCTTCTTCTTCTTCTTCTTCTATCTATATATATAAAACAAAGTTTGGAATGTGTGCGACCGCGCATCACTGGAGAACGGCTGGACGGATTTGTGTCGTTTTTGTTTCATTGTGTTCGTCTTGACTCAAGGCAGGTTTATGCGACCAAAAAAGTTGAAAAAATCCCATAGTTTCCACAATTTTCGAAATTTTTAGTGGAAATCCTTAATATGTTGTCCAAAAAATGTTACAATATGTTATTTTGGAATATTCTTCTACTTTCCTGTCGTAACGACTAATTTTCGATCATGCCTACCCATTTTTCGGGCTTACGCGACTTTTTCCCTTTTTTAGCCTTATCAGTCCGCCATAACATAGACCGCAACAAATCTGCAACAGCTTTGTATGCTTTCTATGAGTAGAATTTTAAACGTTTTTAGTAAAAATCAATGCACTATGCTTAAATATGTTGTTTGCTTTCTTTTTTCACGGAACGAAAATAATGTTTAACTTCCGCCGCAAACTGTAGATTAGCAGAAATAACTGAAAAAAAGCTCATAGCCATCGCACAATGATAAAAGTTGTTAGAAAAAACACTAACATGATTTACTTTCATTTTTCACTGTATGAAAACAATTCTAGACTGCCAGATCCAAATGCCCGAAAGCTGCAACAACTGAAACAGATTTTGACTCCATTACACTGAGCGCAACAAATGACAGGAAAACTGGCCATTTTACAGCGAATTTGATGTTGCAGAAAGGTTGTTGCAGCTTTGTTGCGGTCTGTTTAATGGCGGCTTTACACACACAATGTTACTGTCACTCGATTTTGGCAAATAATGTCAAATCGCGTTTGACAGAAATATTGGGGTCAGAAGATCGGAACCGAAAATCAATTTGCTTTCGGTTGGAATATTTCTGTTAAAGTGACGGTCTTTTGAAGAATCGAACGGTCTTTCGACCATTTGTTGTTTTCTTCAGGGAGTGTTGTTAAAATGTTTAGGGAATATGGATTTCGACAATGAATTGCGGATTTGTTTACGACTAAGCCACAAAGAACCCACTTTGCAGAACTTGCGTTATTACACGAGCCGATGGTAATTTTCTGTCAAACGTCCTTACCAGAGCCCAGTTTGACATAAAATCCCAAAATCGAATGACATGAAAAATCCGTGGGTAATGAGGGTGTTAACGTACGTGGATAGCCAATCCTTTTTGCCTTGGGAGGTATGGTCTGGATTCGACTCCACTGTGCTAATAAGGAGTCCCCGAGTTCACAGAACTCAACTCATAGAGAAACAGGAGATTTTAACGCAAGGGCTTAGGGTAGTTCAAACTCCCAGAAACTCATTGTTGAGAATGACAGACAAGTGCACGAGCCGGCGGATTTTCTAGGAGTTTTAAACAGCCACACGGAAAGAAGAACGAACTCAGAAAACGCGTAAAAGTACCTACGGTACGGAGGTGAGGTGGATAGCAAAAGTGAGAACGCCAGTCAGTAGCAAATGAACCACGGGGATGCTTAGATCAAGTTTTTATTCTAGCCAACGAGCTACTAGCAACGAGCTACGAGCTAAGAACAAATAAAGTTGTATTCAAAGAAGCACGTGAATTTAGAAATTAACTTGGTTTTGCTACTCAACAGTCAACCGTTGTTGTTTAAATTTTATTCGAAAGTTGATTAAATTTGAATCGGAATTTTTTTAGTTAATATTCGCTTTTATTGTAAAACCCTCAATTCCCGAGCAAAGCCGGGTAAAACGCTAGTATCTTATAACACTAGACAGAAATCTTACATGATTTTCGGACTCAATATAATTTATCTCGTTTTCTCTGTAGTTGAGTTTTAACTGAAAAGGAAAGCGAAATATGTCAGTCTCGTAAATTTGATTGCTTGTCGTAAAAATAAACTGTAAAGCAATACCCAATTCAGCAATTGGCTTTGGAGTATATTTTCAATTTAACTGTCTGTTTATTATTTTCTAACCGCATGAAACCGATCATGAAACAAAACATTGCAATATTGAAGACAAGGTACAAAAAAAAAACATACAATGAGCTTTATGAGCAAGACGACGACCTGCTGTCGATCACACTTTTGATAAACGCAAGATAAGCGATTTGACTGACTTATATGCAGACGGTGAAGGATTTTTATGCCGGGTCATTCGATAGGCGGAAATGATTGCACCATTACTCACAGTTAAGCCGGCGATCGTTGAAGTGTTAAGTTGATTAAAACAAATATCACGAGAACTCCAGGGTTGGAACCAAACCAGGTCGCAGTGAATGTGAATTGAAACGGTTTGTAGTTTCGAATTATTGAAGCAAACATAATTGGTGTTACCATAGGGAAAACGAATCGACGTTTTCTGCTGCTTTTCCTTCTGTTGAGCGTCGAACTTTCAGCAAATAGGTACTTGGGTGGTATTTGAGGTTGACATTTGAATTAGAAAATGCCTCGCTACTTGATCCCGGCAGCAGCGGCCCTCTGTCTCTGGGTTTCTTTTTCGTCGTATCGTCGCACCATGGCGATGGATTTGGAAAGTAGTTCAAGCGTGACCGCTTGGTTTTTGTATGTGACAGCCAACGTCTGAGTTGCTTGGAGTACCGAAAGACTGATCTCAGCACCACTACTCCATGGCAGCCCAGACTTCGGGGTAACCTCTCTTTCCACTCTGTTTATGGAGGGTAACCAGTTCGAAAAGGACTGTTCAGTTGAACTCGATCGTTAGGCTCGTCGATCAAAAGTTGGTTGTGGCAGCCGTGTTTGGATGGATGTGTGCCTACGTGAACTTATTTATTCTCTCCCAATGCTGCCTGACCTTGTCCGGCATAGATGAACGACAAAAAAACCTGCAAAACACATTGAACATAAGCCTCGTTTAAGATGATTCATTTGGGGGATTTGAAATGCTTTTTGTAAATTTTAACCACGTTTACATTCAGTATACTGCCTGATGCTTTAATGTGGAGTCGTTATAGAGATGAGTCACTGCTTTGATTTATTTGAAATCAAGAGGAGTTAGGAGTATGATGAGGTGATAAATAGTGTCACGTAGAAGCGGTAGAAAATGACGCATCCCGGTGCTTTCGTTGCCTTAAATTTATTTATTTTTCCACCCTATGACTTCATGCGATCTCTGAACGTTACATTATGGACCTTAAATAAATAAATTTTATTTCATTCCATGACAAAATCGACAAGCAAATGGTAGTCATCATTCAAAGGACGCTTACGAATAGGGAAATCATCATCGATATCCAGCATGTAAAATAGCCGATAAATCCAGGATTGTTAAATATCAATTTCTCCAATTAATTCGTACGTCAAATTACAAACATTTTAGCATGCATTAGAAGGTTTGCTTTTGTTGGATTCAAAATATTTTGGTTCATCGCTCTATTGCCGTTCTAATCGAGTTTAAGGGGACTGAGATGCAGATAAATGGACCAGTCACGTCATGCGGCAAGTAAAAAATTGATGTCAATGAAGGCCGCCTTCGGTTTCCCCCCAGATAGCGCGGTGCAGTATTGCGAAAAAGGGAACAAAGTGGCTTTATGTGTTCAATGAAAATGACCGACAACCAGGGGCAATCAAATTAACGACGCGACCCTCGTCGGTCGCCAGCCTCTTTGTCGCATGATAGAAGATTTAGGTCAGGCAGAATATGGCTAGCTGTACCTACCGGGAAGGTCAAGTAAAGGCTACGGATTCGATATTTCAGGGTGTGTTTAAGCACATATTCATCCATCCATATCCATATATATGAATACTATACTTTACTAAGATTAAGTGTATCAAAAGTGAACCATATACCTTCTATATATCACTAAAGTTACAACGACTTGCGGGGGTCTGATGGCGGTACTATTTCGATCAGTTTACCACTACTTCATGCGGTTTTTAAACGATGGAGTAGATGGTTGATGAATTCATTTGTGATGCTCTGTTTTTTTTTCTTCTCGAGCAGCATAAGGTCAATGCCACGATCTCTCGTAACGGGGAAAAAGGCAGTGCATAGAGTTATGGTTAATTTTGGAACCATATTTGTAGTTGCAACGTCGTCTTCATACATACGCACCCACCAGCACACACCACACTCACATGTGAGGGGGAACACGACGATTCAGTCCTGAAAGATTCATCTTGCTACTTGAGTTGCTTATGGCTTCTGCTTCTGTATTAAAATGTTCTTCACCATGGAAGGGCTCTTCACGAGGAACATTACCCTCGATCGAAAATAGAACTGGGTGACACAAACCCGCCAGATAAGCTCCTATTGACGCCGTCGCCCAGCCTGAGCGTGGCTGTAAGGGACCGGGACCCGGTACGTCGGCTGATGCTTATCGGTTGGCTACATTTGCTTCCTATTGAGAAACGGCGGAAATGAAGAACTGAATGGCGGAACAACAACACCCCGTCTCTTGTGGCGACGCCTAGCTTTGTCAAGTACGCCGTCGCCCAACTCAGGCCACGAAACCGGTAGTTGGCACAAGGTACCGTAATGTCAAAGATTATCAGTGAAATTTCAATGCGCCGTCTGTTGGGTTTTGCGGAACCCCGTGAACCAAACGCGGCAGGCTTGACGCACTGCACAGTTCAGCCATTCGACGCGATCCGCTTAAAGTTGCTCGGTGGGATTGAGGGATGAGAGTTGGAGGCATAAAGCTAGTAGACCAAGCCATCGCCGAGATGGGGGTACGTTATGTTAGATTTTTGTCTTCTCCTTCGTTCCCAAAAGAAACCAGATCCGACCCATAACGGCGCAAACGGCCGCCCGACCTGGCCGTGCGGTTGGAGTGCAATCAATCACTACGTCTGCTTTCTACACGTGACTCTCGAGTTGATTTGATGCCGAGTGCATCCTCCCCGGGGCTGTTGTGGTAGGAGGGCATCAATCCGAAGAATATACGTACGGCTGCTGTACGAATGTGGTCGTCGGTTATTTCTATTTCTAAGCGGATCGTAAATACGCCGACGACGTATCCGGGACGCCGAAAGTGTAGCAGGCGAAGGTGCGTTCAGGCTTAGCTTATAAACAACAGCAACTCGACGCGACGTCTTTGAGTGATCGTTTCGTCTCGGATCCCAGCGAAACATACCCCAATCTCTTGGGGTCACACCGTGTCGCTGGAGTCCCGATCGTTTCGGAGTTTATTGGCAATGAAAATCAATAGGAGCCATCGTCCACATTTTCTGACGGAGCAGTGCCAGGATCGAAAGTGCGATTGGGTCCAGCTGCGCCATTAAAATACTGATTTCGTTTGGCTTGTGGATTGTGTGACACGGCGCCCCTTTTTTGTTGAACTTTAATAACCCGGATCTACACACGACTACAAACATGTCAGGGTATGTAAGAGATTATTCTGATAGGAAAGTTCGTAAAAATCAACAATCTAATGAAGAAGCCTGAATGTGTTGAGATGATAGAACGTTGCAAGTAACGCAGAACAACGAGAGCTAAGCTGTGACTGCATTGTGGACTTCCCGAAGCAGCGTTCCATAACAGGAAACCAGCATAACTCATGTCGAAGTTAATTTCGAACCCTCATATGCGTTAAGTGCCCATAATTTGGATGCATATTGTAAACAGCTTAAATGAAAAAGAACGAATTCTGTTTTCATTTCTATTTATCTCTTCTGCGCAAAAGCGGTAATTGTACAAATATGAAACATATACAATTACAATAAAATAAAAGTATTTAATCAACCGACTTAGGCTGTAAAAAAGTACTGCAATGCTCTGCTTTTCTGTAAGAATAAGTATTTCAGGATTAATACCGATGGCTCATCCGATATACAGTTGCTCATTGTTATGGCTACTAAGAACACATTATGTTATGTACGTGTGTTCCTTTCCAGTTGGATGTTTACTACTTATTTTTATGCCATATAGTAACGACGTGACTATATGGCCTCTCCAGCGATCGTTAAACTTTTGTTGACAGTTCGATGTAGCTATCTGTTACATTTCGTTCCAACAATTCAACTTCATTTCTGCCTCACATCATCTGAGGCATTGGAACAAAATTATAACTAAAGGAACTTCTGTTCTTTGAATATTTCAAAACACAACTCTAAACTTAAGGACGTCTACCTCTACGATCCAAGCGTGACAACAAACTAACAGTTTTGTTAAGCACTCAAAAGCACTCAATCTACCTGTGTACACGAGTCGAAGTGAGAAAGATTCACTTGGTGGAAAATGTATGATGCAAATAGTTGTATTTTGCCTCTTTTAAAACAGAAAACAGGTAAATTGAAGTTTGTCGCTAGCGAGATACAGGTTGCTCTGCAACATATTCCACTCTAACCGGATGTACTTTACGTCGCGGCAATATATAAGAGCTGGAAATATAACGTAATGCCCCTATGAAATATTGGATCGTTTAGAGCCTGGAATAGAGCCATTTTGCCGTTGAGTCGGGGCATATTGCTAGTGCACCGAATCGCATCCTACGAAGTATCCAAGCCAAGTGACACGTCTTCCACGTTCTCTCGCATCCCACGAACGCTGCTTGCGAGTGGGTGTTTTTTATTGGGACCAGTAGAATTGAGTTAATTACGAAATAGTTTATTTGAATACCGGTTCCAGCTAGTGGCCCAGGGGACCAGAAACTGCCTGCCGTCGCCACCGTAGCATCGCGAGGACCAGCCGTCATAACCTAAGCAAACACGATCCGATGACTGGACAAGTTCCATGGGACGGTCAGTTGATCGAGTCGAGTTTAAAGGCGAGAGGGAACCTGCTAAAATTCGAGCTCAGGTTAGGGTGAATTACGAGGAACGTTTATCTGTGTCTGGCTTGAGCCTTATTTACAGCCTTGGTGTTACTTTTCATCATACTGGCGAAAATTTACAAGAGATGCTACAGCCTGTACAATTCTTGGCGCAGTTATATTTATGGTGTTTTTCTTCTTTCGATAGTTTCGAACATTTTGTTTCGATAGTTTCTACTACAGCGATACTTATTTCCGACCAAGGCGTTGTTTAGTTTTATTTTGAAACGGAAAAGATCTTACTCATACTCAATTACGAAAGGCACTCAAGCATACAACATACAGATGTTGACGAGGCGTAGTGCTAACGAACCTTCAAGTCTTTGTGGTGGTGCTACAGCATTCTAACGTAGGTATAAACAAGGCGAACAAAAGCAGCGAGACGAAAAAAAACACATATATAAACAAGCCTCAACTGGATAAAGGGGACCATAATCAATCTGACACAAATTTCCTGCTCATTCATACCCAGTTGTATGTGGTCGTCGTGGTTGTACCGAACGTTTGTTAGGAATCTGAAGGAGAAAGGCGTTTGCAAGATCAAGACAAAAGAGAAGAATGGACAAACTGCGGCCAGTTTGTGTAAATGAATTGCAAGAAGAAACCGTTTAAAGTGTTTGAGTTGTGGAGTTGTTCTTGAACTGTTCTATTAGGCGATGAGAAAAAGAAGTATGATTCATAACAAACACATTTTTATCCACACTGAACTGTGCTATGGTTGGTTTCAGGATATTGCTTTAAAAATCTGAATCATCTAGGCGTTTGCGTGAGATTCCAATATCCCTCGAAAGGAAAAAAAATCACGGGTTTTGTGCAGTATATATTTTTAAATGCACGCACAATCAAAGCTTCGTATTAATACATATTGGTTCGTTATCCAGAGTTTTTCCTTGAGCAAGTTCTCTATGAGCATAGGTTAAAATGGAGGAGGGTATCCCATGTGTTACTAACCGTTGTCTATGCGGTGTTCGTTTATTGATTTTTACTGTACATTTTAATTCATCAATCAGCCATGTTGCGGTTTCTCATGCTTCACTTGAAATTCAACTGTAAGAACAGACTATCAAAACTCCATTTTTGTTGCTACCTCCCGATAAAACAATACAACGCAGCAATGTAAAGTATTAGTTCGCACACGTGTTTAGTATTGTTTTTTGCACGCCAATTAAGTCTAACTCCAAAATTCCTCCACTATCAGTGACCCAAAGTTAAACCATAATGTTCAATTGTGGGTTAATGTCCTTTATGGGTTAATTTGCACAATTCCACGTGGCATGGCGCCCCAAACTTCAATCCATTCATTTATCACGTTTGTTTGATGCCCGCAACGGGCTAAAATCAAATTCGAGTAGCGAGCCTTGAAGCGTAAAATTAATGTTAAAACTATGGCAACCATCGCCGTCCGTCCCCAGACCGGGTGAAACCGTAAGTCCGTAGTCGCGTAACTGTTTACCGCCGGCTCGATCGACAATGAATCATCCGTTGTGCAACCGGCCAATCCAGGGCATCTACCCGCAACATCGAACAGTTGCTAATTTTATGCCAGCGCCTGCCCGACGCATAAGGTACCCTGTACCGGACGGCCATGTGTCGCCATTAATCAACATCTTTCCACCAGTGGAGTCCTAGGCGCAGCCCACGAAACTCTTTTCGACATCCTTGGGTGTGTTGACTTCGGCGGTTTTGCTCGCGAGCCTTGGGCGGCCATCCGTTTGTCTTTCCGCCTGCACGCAGACTAAACAGAAAACCTTTGGGATAAGCAAACGCATGGATCTTCATGATCTGTGCCCATTGGGCTGGGGCGGAAAGAGCCGTCAGAGGGGGCAACCTTCCCCTGACGAAGCACGATTAATAAAACTCGCGCAGTTTCGCGACCCGATTCCGCTCGCGCCATTTGCGGCGGCGTTTTATGTGATTTTGTTGTTGTTGGGCTCTCTTCATCCTGGCCATTGGGAACGAAAGTAAAAGCCCCGATTCGCCGATGGACCCGGCAACCATTCATGCCTACCGCGCGTATAACTTATGTCCATCAGCCTTCATTTATGGACGCCCATTTGCAGCTCCACACGTACGGTTCGTGACAATGCGCATTTAATAGGTTAGTAGAAAAGCAAAGAAATCACAAGTTTTTTTTTTAAACTACGAAGTTGTAAGGCACCAACTTTATGCACCTCGGGTATCGTTCGTGTTGTCGTACATTAACGACTCACATACACGATTGCTTGTAAAAGGACGAACAGGGTACTATGTTTTCTTGTGGCAGCAAGTGTTGCCAGAACTTGGCCTCTAACGGCGATGTAGAGACGTTGGCTTCAAAATCAAAGTAGCAAACATATAAAACTAGAACCAAGAAAAAGATAGCATATAAAAATAATCTCGACGATAAACAATGAAATAGCAACAATTGTGTCACTTTAGTTTTCTTCTACTTAGTGATAATTTTATACTTTAGGCGTTCAACAGTAGTAAACTGCTTTGTTGAGTGATTCGCGTTGAAACGCAAATGTTAGGATTTTTGTATAAGTTAGGAGAGGAAAATTCATTCCTGGAAAATTCGATAACGAAATTGCACTTCGCCCACGTCAACCAATCTGCACTGCAAAAATTAATTCATTCGTTCATTCAGTTTCAACTAGTGGGTTAAGATCAACGCACATGTTACACTTTGATAATAAAGACACGAATCAACAGCGACATGACAATTTAGAACAATGTTTACGTCATATGATATAATGCAGAAAAATTAGCTTGGTCAGATTCCAAACAGGAAATTTTTTTTGTTAACGGAATTGATCGTTTTTTCTTCAATTAGATCAGATTATTATGATCGATTTTAATAAAATACGTATAAAGGCGATCGTGTTGAACGTCCTACCACCCTGAACGGCAAACGGGGTCGACAATCTGTCCTCTGCAAAGGAATAGGCAGAAGTGACGACCTTACAAGAAATTTTGTTCTATTCAAACTACAACAAAAATAACATTTAAAAATCTACCAAAAAAGCGGGATAATTCAGAATTGAAAAGTCGTTTGTCGACGTTTGGCTCGAACAGAAATGTCTTATTTCTCTTAGTTCTCGCGCATCATTTCCCTTCCGTCTAGTCGCTTTTATTTTATTCTCCATAAATTTGTTTGAAATAATTTTGTAAATAATTTATTTTTCTAAATCTAAATTTTCTAATTTAACTTTTTTTGTCCACGATTACTTACAGGCATCCATGGACCTCCCGCCGGATAAAGCCAAGCTGCTGAAAAACTACGACAACGAGAAAAAGTGGGACATCATATGTGATCAGGTAGGTGGTGAGCTACGATCAGTGGGACGCAACAATAGCATCCATGTTTAAGCATTAGGCCATTGCTTAGCACTCAGAACGTATTAGCATATCGTTGCATATGGCATATCTTTGCCGTTCAGGATGGGAGCTTGGCTATGTTTTTAGATGTTGCCCATGTACGCCGTAGCCGTACGTAACTGGTAATTGAGCATACCCTAGAACCTGTACATTGCACATTGCAAAGCGTAACTTCACCTTTGTGCAAGCATCAAGGCCTGGCTGTCGTTGACTTTTCAGCGAATAATCAATTGCATATGCCAAAGAAAAAAAAACTCGCGGTGTCTTCCCGCGAAAATTCCCAGCACATTCTCAACATTTTGCGCTGGCATAGTATCATCCTCGCATATGACATCATCATCGAAGATGCATCATCAAACCTAAATGGAGAATATTCTATCCACGCAATCGCATGTAGTTGAGACAAACAAATCTGCCTTTCTATTGGTAACATAGGCAAGGAGGAAACAATAGCGGCCAGTTTAGCTTGGGAAAAGTCAAACAAATTTCAATGTCGGAATAATTATAAGTACAAGTTACCATCGTGGGACGGTTACTGTTTTTATGGAAGCATATTAATAAGATTCTTCTCGCATGTCATGGTCTTGTGTATGGCTATTGTAAGGTAAGACTGAATTGAGTGATTGTTACTCTGTTCTGTCATGAGACACTACGGGTGTTTTGCTTAAACTGGAAGTAATGGATATTTTGTACGTCGAGCTCAGTTTAGATCTCCTGGTGATTAGAAGGTGGAGAAGGGTTATGAGAGTGTCAAGCTATAAAAATGAAAATTTCGATAAGTTTGTGGCCAATATTTAAACTAAGGTAGACTACCTGGGCAGACCAATCTAATTCCCAATTGATAATTTGTGTTATCTGGTTTAGACAAATTTCAATTACATGGGGAAAAATGTATGGAGATCCGAGATCATTAACTTTACATTGTAAAAATATTGCATCACAGTTCATCTTGAATAGCTCCAGTGGCCTGAATTTGTGTACAATCGCCGACTCTTCTCAGCGTAGTTTTTGTTTTTGTTTTCTTAACGAAAGCAATTAGTCCTATCCAGGCTGTCTATTGATGAACTAAAATGGAATCAAGTGTTGCGTTCGCCGATGCAATTTCGTTCGCTTATTGCGTACCTAACGATCGCTGAAAAGGCACCCCGGAGCGTTTCGTAACATTGAAATTACTCAAAAAATACTCCGTTCGAGTGTCTTCATAGTGCAAACAAAGTGTCTGTCCATGCCGTAGTAATATCTCCACGTTTTATCTATTCACCCGATGCGCTGCATACGTGTGTGCAGCATTACCTAGGACCTGGGGGTACCATTCCGCCTGCCAGACGATTTATAACATTGCACTCTCTATTCATTGCATAAGCTTGCTTTGCATCTTCTGTTGCTATTATCCCCCCTCCATTCTCGGCCCAATGGAGAGGGAGAAAAAATGCGCCTCCACAAACCGCAACGGAACCACTTTCAATGCAGGGTAGGCATTTTGAGCAACGCTACACTTTTCTTCCAAAAAGTCGCCAGAAAATCACTAACCGTGAACCTTTAATGGGTGAAAATGCGTCAAAAACCGGTATAAATCACAGGCTTTGGAATTACATGTCAGGAGAGATCCTTTGCCCGCTGGAGTTAATGCCAAACACGTTCAATGATCGGTTCAAATGTCCAACTTCGTCTGTACGTAACAAAGGCAGTTTGACTGTCGTACGTCATGCTGTTTTCGGCGGTCGAAAAGGTCGTTCAATGCTTCTGGAAAGACGAAAGGCACGCCACCTCATGGCAATATTGTTTGTGATTGGCACCTAGCAGACCCCGTTCTATGCGTGCGAGCCCCCATCCTATGCATGGGCGATTATGTCACACACTTCGGATGGTGAGACACGACGAGTTACAGTCGCAACACCACATTACCACCGACGTCGAAACGCATTCGCCTTGAGCAAACCTTACTACCAATCTTGTTCATTTTAATTGCCAACATGGCATAGACCTTGGGCCATTTGAGAGTTTGCATAGCTTCCAAGACATTCTTTTCGATGTTTATATTATTCCGAGAGTACAAAGGAAAGACGGACGCAAGAATAAAGAAAGAATCACTCTTTTTTCAGGATCATCTACCCTCGCCGACTGCGCGCTTCCATCCTCCCTGCGTCGGAAATTTACTTAATTTTCTTCACAAAAAACCTTTTCACGCACACTAATGAAACACGTTAAATTTTCATCGGTACCTAAAAAAATGAGAACTGATGGTCTGCCGTAACATACCCGAATGGGTAAATATTTATCCGAATGAATGTTGGAACAATTATAAACAAAATGAAATGTAAAAGCGAAATTTGCAATTAGAGGTAAAAGAAGATTCGCTTTTTTGTTGCTACTGGAGGCATTGAATAAAACATGTCTAAAACTTCGGCGCTAAAGGTACCCCGTCTCCCAAATGCCGCCCGGAAGCTGTCGTTTAGATGCGGTCGTTTAGAGTTGAATGGTTTGCGCAACGTACCATGCATTTCCTTCCCACCCTCGCCACCCGGCTTTCGCTGCCGATGAAAGAGGTTCAAAATCTGCGAATATGAAATGGTTTCAGTTGCCCGTTAATAGTAAAAAACAACCGTAGAGCAAAAGGAATTTTGAGGTAGAGAGTGTCACATTTTTGAATAAAAATACATTATTTGATTACTTTTGACTGGCTTGTTAAGAAAACTAAATAAAACAAGTAAACAGTTGACTGCAGAAAGGTGTGGAAATAGCTTCTCCAAGACTGAAAATTTCGAAAACACTCAAGTGTATATCGAAGTAATTTTTTCAAATAATTATAATGTTTCAAATATTCCTCTGATGCCCTAAAATGTACAAACATGATTTCCTGGAAGTTACGATTTCCAGCAGAATTTCTCATGATCAAACACGCCGACCATAACAACCCCCAGGTTCAACTATCGTTTAACATATACATAACCTTGAACCTTCCTTGAACTCCTGGACGACTACGCTTTAAAACTGATCTAAGCCGTTTGTGTTATCATGGTACTTCATGTTATCACTGTATGGATGTTTGGTACAGTTTAAGGGTGTTAAAAAATCAACATAAGTCTCTTGTATTTGTTTTGAAGTAAGCGGTTCGGGTCACAGTGTTACAGTTTGCGGTTTCCCGTTGGAAACGCCTGATAAGGCTTCGAGTAAACGCCCCTACTTTCGCCACATCTGCAACCGCACAATGCTCCGATTATTTTGGCCGCCGCATAATGTTACTACTGCACAACATGCGCTATGTTCAGTTATTCTTCGCTTATCCCCCTCTTAGTTTCCTGTCCCACTACGACGAGACATACCAGCTGCGTTCGTCATTATTCGCCTGTTTGTTGCATTATTTTGACCGACTGACCTCTAGCAATCAATTGCCTGACGCTCGACGCCGCTATTAACGCCGACACCCATCGCGTGTCCGACTCCGTTTGACATAGACCACACAGATAGAGCCCTACGTAGGGCCTGGCTATGACCTCACTTTTAGCGATAAGCTGGACCAAATATAGTGCCGTGATGTAAGCAGCTTACGATTCGAATAATGTATGCAAGATTCATCGAATCCTGGAAACTCCACCGACCGGCAGCAGCACCATTGGACCAACTGCCAACTACATCATAGTTTCCAATCCCAAGGGAGGGACCGATTTTGGCGACGAACGGCTATGAAGAGACGGCCGCTCTGGGTTTTTTTCTTTCTGCGTAGTTATGCTTAAGTTTATGCATAAAGATGTTGTTTTAAAAATAACATCATGTTGATAACGGTGATCGCATGTTGTTGCCCTGCTGGCGTATCCTAGTTGTTCCTGTTTACTAGCAACATTTCTTGGAATGATAACACTTGGACTCCCCGGTGGTTTCATTTTATGTCAACATTATTTATAAGGCATAACTATTTAAAAAATGTAACCTACACCCGATAGCACGCTAATCAATTCTTTTTCATTTTCTTCTCTTCCCTCACAGGAAATGGTGCAAGCAAAAGATCCCCCTGCGCACTATCTTACGAAGCTGCGGACGTATCTGGACCCCAAGGCGTCCCGAAGTCATAGGGTAAGTGAAAGGGGACCCCCAGAGACTAGTGGACCTAGAACTCCGGTTTTGAGTTACATTATAGATTGCAAATCCTCACGGGAAGTTCTGCAATGCCACGCTACGCCACAACGAATCTACTCGCTTTGGTCAACCCGTGCCTCAACGCCTTAAAAGTCAATAACGCGAGTTTCGTGTGCATAACCCTATTTCCTTACCGGGAAAAGTATGGTAATTATTGACCACCGGTGACAGAGTAATGCCTGGATGGAAGGAATCGGTTTACGGTCGCGATATCGGTTTACTCCCGCGCTCCCGCGCCGTCAGACGTCTACGGGAATCATCTGGCGTGCGAATGTGTGGTTCCATTTACATTTCCAACCGGAACAGAAAACAGTCATGCTCGACCGGCCCCGCGTTGTCGTTGGCGGTCACCCTTCAGTGATGCGGACGCTCCCGTGTATCACTGTCACCTTCTGCGATCGATTTCGGTGTCGGGAAGAGGGCACAGCTTTCGACCACCGAGTCGGAGGCTTTGCAAAGGCACGAGATTATTATGGCTTCGTTGGCAATGGCAAGAAGTAGGATATTACTTAAGGGGAAGATTGACTCAGGTTCAAGGTAGCGCAGGCGATTCAAGTCCAAGAGAACTTCAGGAGATCGACCATTACAATCGATGTTGAACAACTTCTAGAGATCAATATAATTGATACTGCATTGAAATTAAGCATCAATTTTATAAATAAAGGCAACGTCAAAACATTTCGACGAACGAAGAGCAAAAGTAATAGTTAGTCACCCCGTTGTCTCCTCCGTTGGAAAAGTTCCCATTCCTGTACTAGTTGCCTGCAAGATCAGTAAAATGCACCTCTTTTATCTCTTTGTCGGAGGAAATTCATTTTCCATGCTAGAATGTTCATAAAGCTAGGAAGAACCATAAGTCGTTGAAAGTTAAATCGTGCTAAATATACTGTATTTTTCAATGATTTGCACTTTAATTCCCTAACTTAAGCGAAAGATTTGTTAGCTCTGTGACCAGGAGCATTAGCGATATGGATGCTTAATTTGGAATTTGATGGAATTGCTGCACCTTATTCTTTCAAAGTGCTCCAATAACAGTCTGCAATTAGTATGTTGACAGTTTAGTGGTTATCCTTAAATTTTTATTCCATTAAACCCCAGTAAACTGACGCTAATAATTTCTTGGCCGATATCTGAACAAGTACATTCGCTTCGGAGTTGAAGAATTAGACTTCTTGCACTCCTTAGGCCGGTGTCATTGCTCCGTCGGACACTTTTTTGACAGCTAACGTCGGAAGGTTTCCTTCCGATGGAATCAATTTTTTTTTATTAAATCGGCCGATTTTGCCATCTGTCAAATCCCATACAAACATTTGACATATCGTCCGATTTAAAAAGTGTCCGACGGAGCAATGACACCGGCCTTATTCCCATGTTTTTAATCAGGATCATGGTAATAGAGCCAAACATTATTCATATCACATTTTGTAAATAGCTTATTGGACTTCAAAACTTCGTCTAAAATATTGTGCACTGGACGTCAGAATATGTCTTTGCCTAACTTTTCGGTTGTTTGTGTTTAATATATGTTTCTATATTAATGTTTTTTTTCAGAAACGAAAAATGGTAGGTGAGTCTACCTCAACACAGGTGCTGCGGGATCTTGAAATATCCTTGCGAACTAACCACATCGAATGGGTGAAGGAGTTCCTGGACGACGAAAACCAAGGTCTCGATGCACTTATCGACTATTTGAGCTTTCGGCTGGCGATGATGCGCCACGAGCAGCGTATCCAGGAGGCCAAGTCCGAGTCAGACGAGGGCCTCAATCCGAAGGAGACGACTGGCAACAACAGCTCCTTCGGCAGTAACGAAGCGAACCACCGGCTGGTGTCGAACGGATTCATGCGGCCCGGTCTGGGCGACATTATGGACAGCCCGAGCATCAAGCGACGGTCGCGGCATATCGCTAAGTTGAACATGGGCCTCACGACGGATGACATTCACGTGTGCATCATGTGCATGCGCGCCATTATGAACAACAAGTACGGTTTCAACATGGTCATTCAGCACCGGGAGGCGATCAACTGCATTGCGCTCAGCCTGATCCATAAATCGCTGCGCACGAAGGCTCTGGTGCTAGAACTGCTGGCAGCGATTTGCTTGGTGAAGGGCGGCCACGAGATCATACTGTTTTCGTTCGACAACTTCAAGAAGGTGTGTTCCGAACAGCGCCGCTTTCAGACGCTCATGGAATATTTCATGAACTATGAGCTGTTCAACATAGACTTTATGGTGGCGTGCATGCAGTTCGTAAACATCGTCGTCCACTCGGTTGAGGACATGAACTATCGCGTGCATCTACAGTACGAGTTCACGGCACTCGGCTTGGACGAGTATCTGGAGAAGCTCCGGCTGACGGAGTCGGAGGAGCTGCACGTACAAATTTCGGCTTACCTGGACAACGTGTTTGATGTGGCCGCATTGATGGAGGACAGCGAGACGAAAACGGCCGCCTTGGAACGGGTGAATGAGCTAGAGGATGAGCTTGGCCGCGCGCTGGATCAGGCTAGCGAGATTGAGCGGGAAGCGCTGTTCAAGATAGGGGAATTGGAAGCGGATCTGAGCCGGACGCGCTGTGAGCGCGACGAATTGTACAACAAGCAGCTCGCGGTTGAGGATGAAGTTTTGAAGCTGAAGCGGGCCCTGAAGCAACACGAGCAAGAGTCGCAGAATCGAAAGTCGATGCTGCTGGAATTGGAAAATCTTACCAAAACACTTCCCAAGGGTACGTCCATTGCCGATGTGTCCAACATGCTGGCTAAGGGTGGTCTCTCCGAACTCAGCCCGACCAACGGTGCCGGTGTCGGTGGTCAGCAGCAAGCTCCACCGATTCCTCCTCCCCCTGCACCTCCCATATTATCGGCTGGCGCTCCGATGCCTCCTCCACCACCCTGTCCACCAGCTCCTCCGGGCAGCGGGCTCCTGAACGGTGGCGGCAACGAACCACCGAAAGCTCCCCCGAAGCCACCCACTTTTATTCCAGTGCCACCACCGATGGGAGGTCCCCCGGGTGGCCACAACGCATTGCACTGCACGGACGGTGCAATGACCATCAAGCGCAAGGTGCAGCCGAAGTATAAGCTGCCCACACTCAACTGGGTCGCGCTGAAACCGAACCAGGTCCGAGGTACCATCTTCAACGAGCTGGATGACGAGAAGCTACACCGCCAGATAGACTTCGTAGATTTTGAGGAACGTTTCAAGATCGGCATGGGTGGTCCGGTCAGCAATGGCAACTGTGATATGGACGGGCTGACGGCATTCCCGAGCAAGCGATTTAAAAAGCCAGAACACATTTCGTTGCTCGAGCACACGAGATTGAGAAACATTGGTAAGACCCTTTAACAGCAGCTCCTGTGAGAAAGACAAAGGAATGTTTTATTTAACCCTCCCACCGTCCTTTTTTTGTAGCAATATCTCGAAGGAAGCTGGAAATGCCTGTCGAAACCGTGATCAAAGCGATCAACAATCTGGATCTCAAGCTGCTCTCTCTGGAGAACGTGGAGCTGCTGCAGAAAATGACCCCAACCGATCAGGAGCAAAAGATGTACAAAGAGTATGTGATAGAAAAGAAGGATCTGAACCATCTGACAGAGGAGGACAAATTCATGCTGCAGCTCACGAAGGTGGAACGAATCTCGTCCAAGCTGTCGATCATGAACTACATTGGCAACTTTTTCGACAGTTTGCATCTTATAAGTCCGGTTAGTTAACTACTAAAGGGATATTTATATACTGTTTTTGTTTTGTTTCTGGCAATTGAATAAGTTTAGCTACATTTTTTTTTCTTTAGCAAGTGTACTCGATCATCTCCGCTTCGTCTTCTATCAAGTCCTCGAAGAAGTTCCGTGCGGTGCTGGAGGTGATTTTGGCGTTCGGCAACTACCTGAACAGCAGCAAGCGTGGCCCCGCGTACGGTTTTAAGTTACAGTCGCTCGACACGCTGCTGGACACTAAATCGAACGATAAGCGCATGAGCCTGATGCACTACATAGTGGCGACCATTCGGCAAAAGTTCCCAGAGTTGATGAACTTCGATACGGAGCTGTTCTGTATCGATAAGGCGGCCCAGGTGTCACTGGAGATGCTCATCTCCGACATGAGTGAGCTGGAAAAGGGCATGGAAGCGGTCCGGAAGGAGGTCGATCTGCGCGGCAAGGGCACCCAAAGCCACGTGTTGCGAGATTTTCTTGCCAACTCAGAGGAGAAGTTGAAAAAGATCAAATCAGAATGTAAAACAGCACAGGTATGTACGAAATATGACATGCTGACAAATTCTTTATAAATGGTATTAATTGTGAGAAGATTCATTTAAACACGTACACAAAACACCGTTTTTTATTTTCATCTCGTAAAGGAATCATTCAAAGAATGCATTGAATATTTTGGCGAATCTTCACGGAATGCAGATGCAAATGCATTCTTCTCGTTGCTAGTCCGATTCGTGCGAGCCTTTAAGGTATGTGTGGTTTCGCTTTCAAAAATCACATTTTCATATACTCAATATGGTAAACGACTAACTTGCTACATCTCTCTTCCAGACATGTGATCAGGAAAACGAACAACGAAGAAGACTGGAAGCGGCGGCTCTGCAAGCACACGCCAAGAAGGACGAAGAAGAGCAGGTGGTGTTAAGGAATAACAAAATCAATAGCCAAAAGAAACAACAGGTACGCCTAATGGCCGATGGTAATCCTTTCCGACTGTCAACCGCATTTCTGCAAAATCTAACCCAAATGAATCGGGAACTTCAACACGTATTTGGCACGGGTTCTGCATCAGCTAGCTGAATGTACATGAGAGTTGTGCAGATAAGTTTGCTTCGATGCAAATCTTCGCCATAAGAAACGTATGCAGTTCTCGTCGATGTTGCTTGGTGTGCATTAAGGAGTGTATACATCTATTTTTATTTACGTCCATAAGCCTCTTAATTAATAATTCAAGGAAAAGACATTCCAACCATTCCTACAAAGGCTTGTTTTTTCTTATTTTTTCCTTTGGTGTGTGGTTATGCGTAGTTATAAGTGCCTTCCATAATGCTACGGTGTGTTTTTCTCTTGTAAATTAATCGTTAAATTTCCCTATTACTTTCCACATAAGTATATTGAGGGTAAACAAGCGCCATCCGCTAAAATATATTCGTTTCGATGCACTCAGAAATGTTTGCGCACTGGACGTTCCATGCAAGGTGTGAAGCACGAAGTGTTATATGTTAAAAAGAATTGACATACTCTTTTATTTTATGTAGAATCTGTGTAACTCAAAGTAGCAAATGGAATTGATCTAATGTTTTGCCATTTCTTTTCATAAATATGAACATTTTGTTTTTTTGTTTGTTTATTGTGCGAGAGTTAAAACTGTCGGGTTTTCTACTGTTTAAAATATATTGCCCACCATATTAAATTATCGTGCCTAAAGTGTCTTAAAGTGACAAATCGTACCGATCAATAATCAGATACGGTGTGCAATTTGTTTCAAACGGCAAGAAAATCCTCTATAGTTTATAAATTCCGCTAGTAATACATATATCATTAAGTTATCAATTACTACAGTTTAAAGCATACTACAAGAATTGTAAGGTCCCTTGTAGTTTATTGTTTAATCAACAAACGACGATATACAGCTATTACAAAGAATAAATGATAAGTACTAACTAACTCTATTACTAAACATATCAACTCAGTCACATGTTGGCTATAATTGGCTGGAATGATACCGCAGAGCCTCGATTTTTTTAACAAGTGAAAACCGGATCGCAAACTATCTAAATGTTTCGGAAAATATTCGTTTAACAATTAAAAACTTTGAAAATTGAGAAAACTCCCAAAGGAGATTTAGAAGATGAAAATATTAATTATTGCATTGATTTGAGTAATCTATTCTCGTACATATTCGTGATCTTGTTGTTTATAAATTCTACTATCATATCAGTGATTTCGATTTCCTCTTTGCCTTCACTAAAGTTTAGTAAATTACATTACCCGCTGCCCCCAATCTTTCGTGCTTACGCATGACTTGAATTCGTTGAGTATAAAGGCGTTTTGTTATTTGAATTGGTTTCCCATAGTTTTAGCTTTTCATATGAACGTATTAATCATTAAATCTGCGTGATTAATGCGAGCATCGTTTTCTAAATATTATTGCATAATAAAGTAACATATATCAAAAGAAAGGAAATCATTCAAACCCATAGGACTTTTTGTTGATTTTGGATTATGTTGTTCGTCTGTTCGTTTGGTGTATAGCTCAAATTGGTAAGAAAGATTCGTTCATTATTTATTTCTAATATATCATCGATTATTATTAATATATATAATTGCTTTCCTAACATAATTCATTTTAAACTCGTTTATACACGCGATCACAACAACTTGAATCACAATTGAGCTATAGTTTTAATACTCATCGTTCCAACACCTTAACCTATGCACAAAATTAATATCTTAATGTAAAAGTATTTGCGATGTTGTTCATTTGCTAAAACATTTTAACACCTTCGACATTGCTATGCTTTTTGCACGAAACTATTTTCCATGGTTGTTACGACTCTTGGTAAAAACTACTGTTTTATTAATTTGTGTTTGAATTTCTTTGTGGACACCTCTTCTTGACGTGATGCAAATCCAAACTCAGTCAAACCCTGATAAAAAAAGGCTACTACTGCTCTTATCCATTTTTGATAATACCTCTCGCTCTATTGGAATAAACTCTTCTTTTCTATGGCCATAGGTGAACATCCTCATGTAGAGCAAATTAATTCTTCCGTTTGATCGTTTACAGGAGGCCGTCATCAATGAACTGAAGTTGAAAGCACACGCTGTGCGTGAAAAGAAGCTGCTGCAGCAGGACGAAGTCTATAACGGTGCGCTGGAGGATATCTTGATGGGGCTGAAGAACGAACCCTACCGACGTGCGGATGCCGTTCGACGGAGCCAACGGAGACGCATCGACAGCAATCGACTGTCTCGAACGATGGAGGAAGTAGATTTCTAGGGCGACACCATTCACTCGAACCGACGGGTACTGTAAACCGTGTAAAATTATTATTGGCTTAGTTGTACAGTTTGTTGATCCGTACTGTTCGTTTTACCGACACCTAATTTTTATGTTTTCCATTATGATCTATGTATGATCCTCTGAGAAATGATGTATCATATTGTTTGCGAGTTGTAAATAACTGAGCTTAAATGATAGATTTAGGAAGGTCAACAACGATTCGTCTACGGCGCCGTTCCTATGCGTTATGTTAAATTAAGATTATCATATAAATTTATCAAGTTTATTAATTGATAATGAAATTTTGTTGCCGCTAATTCATTTAGTTGAAATTGGTTAAGAATACAAATTTATCGAATCATTTTTTATCATTTGAATACCCGTTGCCTACGAATGAGCCTGCGTCTACACACGCTAACGATTTGCACGCTTGCCAAAGCGAAAAGGTAGCTCAGTTTGTACGAAACATGCTGCGCCAACGAGCGCGAAAGAGGGTCATAGACCAGTTTTTTTGAATCACCAGTTGCATATCGTGCAACCTAAATTATGCATGCTGCTTGATAACACAAATCTGTTCACAACATATTTTTATAACTTCAAGCACTTATATTTACTCCAATTTCTTGATTTAACAAAGTAATTTAAGCAAGATTCAACATTTCTTACGGCATTGTTTCTGTTTACGTCTGGAATGACAGCTCAAAGTGAACTACAAAGCCCGGCATCGGCAATATGGCGTCCATTTGGCAAACTGTCAAAGTTTGGCGTCAAATACACACAGCGCCAAGAGACGACATTTTTTTATATAGAGTTCGTCGTGTTGATTTGGCAAAATTGCCAAGTTTTGCTTTGGCGTAAGCCAAATCATGGTGTGTCTAGAGGCAGGCTGACGATTTAAAAAAAGAAAAAAAAAACACATTCCAACAACAACTAAAAAAGCGGAGAAACGCCAATTTGCCCGTCTACATATTTACACCCCAAGAATAAGGCGTATTAATACCATGGATGGAAACAAATAAATTAATAAAACATTGCAACATTCACAGGGTCTAGGAAGATGAGACTGCCTTTCTACCGTGGTCCTAATTTCGACATATATATCCATTTCTGTGTATGAAAGTGCACCGAACATGCGATTAAATGTATAAATCACACGGGAGTTGCAGCTTAAAACGCAAGGACTATTTTTTTTAAGCAGACCGTACGCACACATTGTGAAATCGGGCAAAAAGCACAAACACCGACTGATTGTAGCACAGCAATTTTGAACATTTACACTTTGCATACATTTAAATAACGAACATAAACCAAACTATTTACGTCCAAACGTATACCAGCCGGCACAAAGAAATGTGGGAGACGGTCTAAAATAAATGGGAAATCTAAAATAATCGGTGCTTTTTGAACGAAGAACAATAACATACATACGCAGAATACTAAACGTGAAAATTGTAGTGGATAATCTATTGAAAGGGAGCCTCATAGCACGTACAGAAATAAGCACAGCATCTCTATTCATTTCTAGTGTTTTTTTTCTAGTGCAAAAAGGACAAGTATGATGATACTTTTAAAATTTCAATTTTAATATACTCTTTGACTCTTTAAACCATAGACTTCTTGTTTTTTTTTAGGAAAGAATAAAATGAGACTGAATTCGTTCTACTTTACTCTAATCTTAAAAGAAAACAGAATTAATAAATAATCAGATTTTATTCTTGTTCAACTATTTATAGCTTAACGTTTTGTAACTAACGTCCTTTTTTACAATCAACAATTTCATTAGAACGTTTCCAACACAGAATCGATAGTAGCACCAGTTCCGAGGTGAATAAAGTTTACCATATCGATAGGCAGACGGTGCGCGAAGGTGCAATACTTTTCATCATTAATCCAGATAGAGTAGTGCAAATCCTTAACCCTAATTTCGAGGGTAAATGGTTCGCCCACGCTTATCGGACAACCACCGGAGCGTTCTTCATTCTGCCAGCACTGGTCAACGTAGGTGTTGCGCACGATCCTTCGCTCGCTGGGCCGGATGCTGAGATGCAGTGCCGTATCGTCCCGCGGTTCCACCTCGGGGCCCAGCTGTAGATTGACGTTAAACCTGCGAGAAGATGAAATATACTCTCCAGGAAAAGGCATAATGAAGTGATTGGTGACGTTGTGGGTTCTAACCTTCCGTCCGTCACGGTACCCTGGATAATGATTTTTTTTCCAGGTTGCAGTCCCCCGAGGATGGCACCAAGGCAGGGCACGTCCTTTGTTGGTTGATCAAGAAGGAAATGAAAATGTTCATTACAACATATTCGTAAGAGCGTTGCATAAAGATGTTCCTTACCGGATTGAATAATGGAAGCATTGCCGCCATTTTACTTAACACCGATTTCTTTCTACGAAACAAAGTACTCTACAGTCTTATGACAACTGTGGTCGATGTCTCGACACATTTCGTAACATTTTAAATTTATTTTTGCGTTATGTCTTATCGTTATTTATCATATCTTGATTAATCCTAGAGAGTCTTAGGCACTCCTTAAAGAGACCTAAGGCAATTGATAACAATTGATTTTTTCATGGTGTGGTGTCCTCTTTTGCCTCGATTACTCACCGCTATTTGTTCAGGCTAGATCAGGAAGTTACACACTTGCATTGCGTTCCTGGATATATGACACATGTCGAAGTGTTTTTGATAGGTACACTTCTAAAAACAGATTCCAAAATTCAGTTAGATATGCTGACAGTTTACCAAAGTTTGCTGATGCAAAGCCAACCACGCGCTCCTATACCATTATCAATAGTCCATTATCTTTGGTAATCGGGAATGATTCAACGAACGGTGCGATAAGACCGGCACTCAACCGACCCCGTTCGGGAAGACGAACGCATCAAACGGGCGGTTAGGTTATCTGGCCCCAGGGGAGCCACTTGACAGTTCAGTATTGTCCATCTGTGCACGCACACAGGACCGAGTGACTATGGCCCAGCTGCCCGTGTACAATCCGGTAAACAAAAACGAAGAAATTTCCCCATCATCCCATTCTGCTAAATGACCGTTCCATTCTGTTTTTCAGCCTACCCCTTTCCTGGGCATGCTGCCCCAGGGGTTGGGTCTATACCGGAAAATAACGATCCGCGGCCGGATGACGCACGATATGTAATGCATACACGTCCTCCGTTTACGGTTTCGAATAAGTTTTCACTCATACCTCATCATCCATCCTCGCCCGCACAGGTTCAACATAAATCTCCAGTGCGGCCCCAACGCTGACCCACGAGACGATGCAGCCCTGCACATTAGCATTCGGCCGCGCGAGGGTCTGATTGTGCGGAACTCGTTTCAGTTTCGCAGCTGGGGCGTCGAGGAACGGTTCGGCGGGTGCCCAGTGCAGAAGCGGTCCTACTTCGACATCAGCATCACGGTCAAACCGGACAGCTACGGCATTGCTGTGAATGGGTGCCACTTTTGCGACTTCAATCACCGGTTGCCGTACGCGTCGGTACGGTTCATACACACGGGCGTTGGGGCGCAGGTCGACGCCATCATTACAGAATAGTGAATAACGGAAATCAAGTCAAACGTGCCAAAAGGGCAGGGAACAAAATTGATGCGATGGTCTAGACACAGATCCAGTTAGGATATATTTGTTAATGGTGTTGCTGAGTCCTTTAACCATATTCGATAAGATAGATGTTAAATAAATAAGAAGATACCTCTTACTGTTGCTACTAAACAAGGAAACTCACCCAGGCTTTGTAACTCTAATCTGACACTGAAGAGTTGAAGAAGAGAATTTCAATATTAGTATCCATGCTTGAACAAGAAAACAATTTATTCTTGTAAATCTTCATCAGATAGATACCAATAATTTGTTCAACTTAATTTTCATCATTTTTGATCTATTGTAGCAGGAAGGGCTAACTCACTCAAAAAAAATTTAAACAGCAAAGCCACATCCGAAATTGATAAGCAACCTTGTCCTGGGTGGATATTTGGAATGTGTTTATCTCTATCGGACGGCTATGATAACGATGTTATTAAGATTTCGTAAGAAATAAAATGGAAACGGTGATAGCAGCAGCCCTTTTCATTCCGCTGCTTCTTTTATGCTTGGTTTACTTTGGACTGCTAGCGATAGGAAGGATTTATTTGCGACATGAGCTTATAGCTAATGTGGAAAATGTGTTTGTTGCTTGATCAAACGAGGCGGTTCCTTCGGACCCTCATTCTGTGGTAATGGCATCAAGGTTGGCGCCTTCGCCGACGTGGAGGAACCGAATCGAGGCGTACGGCATTCGGTGGTTGAAGTCACAGTAGTGCGCTCCGTTGACCGCGATGCCAAAACTGTCCGGCTTGACCGTGATCGTGACGTCAAAGTAGGTCTTCTTCTTGATCGGGCAACCTCCGAACCGCTCTTCGATACCCCAGTTGCGGAATTGGATGGAGTTGCGAATGATGACGCTGTCCTTGGGTCGAATGCTGATGTGTAGGGCGGTGTCGTCGCGCGGGTTCGTGTTTGGTCCGGTTTGGAGATTAATGTTGAATCTAAAATCGCACGGAAAGGTGATCGATATTGGGTTAGCATTGCCAAATTGTGTTGTTCGACGATTGATCCGTATACTCACTGATCTTGAGTCATTTTTCCACGGATGGTGATTTTCCTATAAATTCCCAGCCCGGCAGGTAGGTGTGCCAGGAAAGGCGTTGGCTGTTACAAGAAGAATACCAGGATGTTAATTATGTTTTACAAAGCCGTTGCAAAATAACATTAAAACACTTACAGGATTGAATACAGGCAATTGAGTCATTTTGTTCTTCAATAACGCTTATTGCAACTGCTTCACCAATCGAACTCAAGATTTACACCTGAAACGGTCCGTTGTTCGTTGCACACTAACGACGAATCGTGATTTTCATTTGCGATGGTGATAGATATCGCAAAAAGGGACATATTGATAAGACCACAAACACACGATAAGATTGTATTGCGATCAAGTTCCGCATGAGTCAGCCCGACCATGGTGATGATGATTTGTGACTACCTAACCCTCAGGAAATTAACCTTAAGCAACCGTTGGCGGATATGGCTTACGAAAGACTAGCTAGCCGAAGGATACTGCAAATAAAACGTAATATTTATGATTGTGTTAACTTACGAACGGTATCGGTTTAAAGATAAAGAATTAGCCTCGTTCTTTCAATTATAAATGAGCATGGTCTTGGAGTTCTCTATTCCTACCAATTTTTTTTAAATATTCGTCTGACTTTTCACGAGTTCACACGTTCCTTTGTGGTTTTACCATGTGCTGGAAAATTTTTTTGAACTAGTGTGAATATTACATAATATAACATTCCGATACAGTACAAATTTGTAAAATTCCCCGGACGCCAACAGCTTTGATTTTCGATTGGAAGACTCGAATTGGATTTTTTTTTATTTACATTTTTACGACTATTTTACCATCCGGTGTGCAGCTTGCTACAGCAAATGGGATCTTTTCTCATTGTATTGATAAACGCATTTTCTTTCCCTTAACGAATCACGCAAACTGTTCAATTTAGTTTATAGTTTATTTTTCCTAGCAATTACTGTTTTTCTTCGTTATTATGTTTCTTTCCGATTTTATCTTAAAATAGCTCCTGTTGCTCCCAGCGGGTCCATTTTTGGATCTAATTAGTTTTTTTACCCTCATTATCAAAATACTGCTGCTGCTCATCCGCATCGTCGTGCTCTGCCAGTTCTACGGCGCACTTCCGCGGGAACCATCCTCGTATTCGTTTAGGTTTCTCATCAGTGCCCTGTGATTGAGTTTGTCGTTTTTCACCAAAAAGCCAATGCCTAAACAGAGCCGGAAAAAATTGAAGGTTAAATGAATGCGTAGAAATAAATATGCATCGAAGCATTCTTGTATCAAAGCAACACATCGTTCAGTACGTACTTTCTCCATCGGGTAACAAGAACGACGTCTCCTATCTCCAGTTTGATCCGTGGCTCGTCAGTGAGCGGTGGTGAAATGCATACTTTAATACCCTGTGAAAAACAGGGAAACCAGCTTCCCGTCGCAGGCCGTATTATGGTGTAGGTTCTAGTCCGCGCCCTTTTTTCGTGCTTTTGTGCCAATTGTTCCAGCTAGTAACGATGAAGCGTTAACTCGATATTAGATAAACCTGTAATTGTAAGCAAGCTGTGCGATTTGCGGGTCTTACCGTCAAGGTAAACTGATCACATCCCTTGACTACGGTCCATTCTACTCCGTTGCCAGCAGCGGTGCACGTGGGGTTTAGCACCTGCTTCAAGTTGTGCCACCTGCCCACATCGTAGGGATAAACAAAAGGTTGTTTTGTGCGCTCCTGCCGAAACCGTGCCTTCTCCAGGATCCAATCCTCGATGGCCGTCCTATTGTTGAGGATGGCCCGCATCTGGTAGACGAACAGAGCACCGACCGTTATCACGACCCCGATGGCCAGTCCGATGTTGAACACACATAGCACCAGACTCAAAACGGTCAGCTGAACGGTGACTTTCGAGTAATGGCCGTAGTACAAGTACCAGTCACGGTACAAGCCAACGTACAGCGACGACCCGAGTACAGCGGTGGCCTGCAGACAGCCGAGCACAGCGAACCCGAGGAACGCCGTAAAGTAGCCGTGGTTCGCCCAACCGACGCAGTTGTTAATCCATGGGCAGTGATGGTCCATCTTTATCACGCACCTGTTGCACTTCCGGCAGTGGTGCGATCTCGGTGCCTTGAAACCCTCGCAAATGTGGCAATACTGTAAGTAGTCTTCATCCTCTGGATTTTTCGGTCGCCATTTTAGGGGCAAGAAGCGTGGTCCGGCCAGTGAAGCGGCTACGAAATAGAACCCGGTGCTAGCGGATAGCAATACAAACACTGCCTGATTGAGGAAGCCTCCGAACGAGCGATCCGCTGGCCACCACATTGCGTTCATGTAGAGTGTCATGATCGTAATAGACTTTATGATACCTAAAAAAAAAAAAATATTACAAATAATTAAAAATAGAAAAGATACACGACGCTACTGATTGGAATTGAGCTTGCTTACTTATTGCTATCAATGGTCCCCAGTGCACAAAACGACGTACCGATCCTAACCAATCTCGAGACATGGTTGCGTACGAATCTAATTTATTTTTTTAAAACTATTATAAAGGTTAACTAGAGTGATAGATACTCTTATATAAATAAAAGTGAAGATTTCATTCGGGAGTGTCTTTTCAATATTGCTTGTTGCGATGATTGATTCCATTAATTAAAAGATGTTCTGTTATCAAAAGGGAAAAAATAACAATTAATTTCTATCTAATATGAGGTTTGCTGAAAATACGGCGAAGGCCGTCATAATAAATTTAAATTAAAAAAAAAATAATAGGAAGTTTTCGATCAATTGCAAAGACACGTGTAAGCAAATTGTAGCATATTGTTCAACAAGAGCTGTAAATTTGCACCAGGATAATGTAGCCTTAGAACTTTGGACGACGCAGTTGCGATCTTTGCATGTTTTTACAGCTTTTCTACAACTTGTCCAAACAATTGATAAATTTTCTGAAACAAACATTCAGTTTTCCAGGTATAGTGTGAGCAAACGAAACCAGAAGTTGGTAGCCGAGCATTAGTCCCGTTTGCGCTTTCGAAACCAAAGATAACATCATGGGCAAGGTATGACAAACCTAGTAACCGAAATAAGGAGTGATCCCCACGTCCTCGCCTGCTTGCTGACCAATGCAGATGGGTGTAGGCGACTTATACTACCGTCCCGGCTGATGCGGGACATATGAGGATGAGCGATTCAAGGAGTTTCAAGGAGTGTCATTGCATATGTGCTCTGTACCAGGTCAACTGCAAATACAAGCTAGGGCGTTCACGTTCACGATGAGGAAAATTTGGCTGTGTCATTCATATCACAGATATAGTAGATACATTTTCTGCATTAAATGCATAATCCAAAGGACAAGAACACGTACAATACTGTTTCGGGTCAGCAATGATGTAAAGCTTTTGCGACGAACTTCTAGTAATTCATCAATTCAACGATATGGGGACGAATATAACAGGGTCCGCTTGGAAATTGCAACACGTCACTAGATAGACGTCCAATGTACCCAAAATCTTATCAGCCATGCGGCGATAGCGATCCGATTTGGACTATGACGAAAACCGCTTGGTTTTAACATTTTCCCGTACTATGGTTTTTCGCTGGATTCTTATAACCTACGAGTCATCCATTATGTTAACTATAAAAAACTAGTCTGTCGAACACTCTTTATCTACCCAGTAGTTTCGTTTGCATGAGACTGGTCAATACCTTGAACGTAAATAGCACTTCTATAATAATCTATATGCTTGGTAAAGTTCTATATCTGGATGGTTAAAAGGTTCGAGAAATACTGTAGTAAGCCACTGAAACAGTTAGTAGCTGTACTGAAAAGATTCTTCTTCTTCTTCTGTTACACGAGCTGGGACCAGGAAAAACAAATTAAACATAGTTACACCATTTCACTGCAGAGCTATACTAGCCGGACAAATCAACTTACATAGAATCAAAACAAGACTGAAATGTTTGCAAGATGACAATTCTGAACCAGGCTGCTTATGATTATATTGCTTGTTTGGATACTCCATTTGACACGCCGCAGTTATCCAGAGACGGTAGTCAAATTTTGAAATTACGTACCTAACCGTTTTTTGGTAAAAAAATTGGCATGGAGTAGACAGTCAGCCAGTCAGTCGTTTAGGTTTGTGTGACTTCGTGCTGAAAGTGGAGAACAGTGAGCGGTGACAAGTGATCTCCTGTTTTAGATGGATAGCACAAATAACGGCAGTAAAAATGTTGTATATCGAAAACTATAGGTTCGCATGGGCAGTTCGCCTGAAAAGTGAAAATTTTATCCATGAAAAACCAATTTCTTTATTAATAACATTATTTTATTTGAACTTCTTAGCAGAGTTTGAAGGAAGAATAATTACTGAACTTATTAAACGATTCGGTGCTACTTATATACCCCTTGGTTGCTATGGGTCATCGTGATTATACTAGCCTACTGTGCTCAACACTCCTCCCTAATCTACGATTCCCATAAAATGGCAAAACTTCTCCTGGTTCTGCTTCATCATTGGCTTTGTCAACCCATCAGCCGGTTGATTCGAGGTGGGAATGTAATCCAATTTCACAACATGATTTTCCAGGCTTTCATGCACAAAATGGTAGCGGATGCTTATATGTTTTGTTCGGGGATTGTAGGATCCATTATTCGCGATGCTGATTGCAGACTGATTATCGCAGAATATTGGAACTGGTCCTACTTCGGTAAATTCAGATCGCAAATTTCTCCACCACATGGCCTCTTGCATGCTTCGTGAAAGTGCCATATACTCTGCTTCACAAGACGAAAGAGCCACTGTCGGTTGCTTCTTTATGTTCCATGCTATGGCTGCCCCTTGCATTGTAAAAACATATGCACTAGTCGATCTGCGATTGTCAGCATCTCCTCCCCAATCGGCATCGGTATATCCTACCAATCCTCCTGTTTCATCTTTTGTATATTGCAGTTTCTTATTCATCGTTCCTTTAAGATATCTTATGATATGCTTAACAGCCTTCCAATGTGCTCTTCCAGGATTTGAAGCAAACTGACTAACAACATTTACAGCAAACGCAATATCGGGTCGAGTTGTTTGAGCCACAAAAGATAAACATCCAATAGCTTCCTTATATGGTATGCTTCTCATCTCCGCTGATTCAGTTTCCGTTTTCGGTGACATCGATTTTTCTAACTTGAGACTCGGATCCAGTGGAGTTGCTGCTGGCTTTGCTTCGACCATTGCAAAACGTCGAATTATATCCTCGATATACACCTGCTGATCTAACAATGTTATTCCTGCTCGTCGATCTCTCTTGATCCGAATGCCTAAACAATGTGACGCCGAACCTAAGTCTTTCATTTTGAATCTTTGCATCAAGAATTGTTTTAGGCGCGTTTTCAGTCGATTATCATTCGTGAATATCAGCAAATCATCAACGTATATCGTAACAAACAACATGTTTCCTTCATTTATCATCCAGTACAGGCATGTGTCCACCCGCGATCGTTGTAGGCCGAATTCTTGTAGCACTTCATTCAGTTTTGCATTCCAGATCCGGCTCGATTGCTTCAAGCCGTATAACGCTTTCTTCAGTTGGCATACTTTTCCGTCTGTAACTGCAAATCCTTCGGGTTGTTCCATGAAAATCTGCTCGTCGCCTAATTCGCCTTGCAAAAATGCGGTAACCACATCCATTTGATCCACATCCATATCAAATCTCGTTGCCACTGCCATCAGATAACGAACTGTTGAATATCGCACTACAGGAGCATATACTTCTTCATAGTCAATTCCTGGTTTCTGTGAGCATCCCTTAACAACAAGTCGCGCCTTGTATCGTTCAACATTCCCGTTATGTCCTCTCTTGATGGCAAAAACCCATTTGTTCCGGATGGCTTTACGACCCTCTGGAAGGTCAGTAATAACCCACGTCTGATTTTCACTCAGTGACGACATCTCTTGCTTCATTGCCTCGATCCAGTGCTTACGATCAGGCCGCCGCATCATTTCCTCGTAACTTTGCGGAATGTCTTCTATTGGAACTAATGAAATTGTGTTATAGCTAATGAATTCATTATATCTTTTTGGAGTTTTACGTTCTCGAACACTTCGCCTCAACTCTTGTTGATTTTCTACAACTGATCTAGTTGGCTGCGGTATATTGTCCGAATTTTCAACGATTTCAGCTGGTCTAGTAAGCTGCGATGTTTCTTCACAATTTTCCACAGCTTCAACTGGTCTAGTTATCTGCGATGTTTCCCCATCTTCAACCGGTATCATTATATCTGCTGTGAACAATTCCAAGAATTTCACTGGTTGAAGATTACTCACAATTTCTGAACTGGAACATGGCTCTTCACTAAACACAACAATGTCACGGCTGATCTCGACTTTGTTCCTTTTCAGATTGTATACCCGATATCCTTTTGTGTCCTCGCAATATCCAATTAACACACCTTTTTCTGCTTTTGGATCAAACTTCTTTCGCTTGACCTTCGGAACATGGATCATCACTGTTGAACCAAAAACTTTAATATGCCGCAAATCAGGCCTCTTTCCGCTCCAGATTTCTTCAGGCATTTTATTTCCAATAGACCTTGTCGGAGAACGATTCACTAGGTATGCTGCCGTTGATATCGCTTCTGCCCAAAATTCCTTTGACATGCGAGCATCATTCAACATACAGCGAGCCTTTTCCACCAGGGTTCGATTCATCCGTTCCGCCGTGCCATTTTGCTCTGGAGTGTACGGACAACTCTTCTGATGACGGATACCATCTTTCTCTAGCATTCTTTGAAATGCGTCAGAAATATATTCTCGTCCATTGTCCGTCCTTAGGATCTTCAACCTTTTATTCGTTTGTCGCTCTGACTTCGCCTTAAACAACTTGAATGCATCCATTACTTCGTTCTTAGTCTTGAGAAAATACACTGCAACTCGCTTGCTTGCATCATCTACGAACGTGACGAAATATCTACTGCCGCTCAAGGATGGTATTTCAATTGGCCCACAGAGATCGGAATGCACCAACTCTAACAGTTCGGATGCCTTGGAATCACTCCTCGGAAATGGTTTTCGAGCAAGCTTCCCTTCCAGACATGCTGTGCAATCCTGCAATTTCTCAGCTTGAAAATTCGCATTATCTGACATATGTCTGATCTGCTTCAAACTTGTCTCGTTCAGATGGCCCATCCTTCTATGCCACAGGTTAATGTTATTTATCAGAAACGCCTGCTCCGGTTGATTCACTCGGTACATGCCATTTTCTTCATTACCGGAAATCACCAGCTCGCCTTCTGAATTAAACACTTTACATTCGTCCGCAGTAAAGATCACCGTGTTTCCTTTCTTGCAAATTGCACTAACCGAAAGCAAGTTCGTCCTCAAATCAGGAATTTTCAGCACCTCTCGCACTTTGATGTTTCCATCCGGAGTTTTCAAATTAACAGTGCCTCTCCCCGAAGCTTTCATGATGCCATTATTCGCAGTTTTAACTGTATGGTGTAACATTCTCTCATTGATGAAGTTCTTATTCGGTCTGGCCATGTGACAAGTCGCTCCCGAATCAAAATACCAAGACTCAGCTTCAACATCACCAATCGCAAATGTGCTCGAAAACGAGTTCTCTTTTCTTTTCGCCTTAGAAGCACCTGCAAGCGGACATTTGGCTGCGAAATGTCCCGGCTTACTGCAATTGTAGCACGTTTTCATCGTTTGCTTCTTGAATTGCACCTTTGATTTATTCACACCACGCGTGTACAAGGCGCCTTCGTCGTTGCTACTAACATACTTTCGTTCCACTTGTACATCTTGGAGAATCTTAGCTTTCACTGCATCCGACGTCAGGTTCGCTCCTGAAGCCTCCAGCCCCATGATCATCGGTTCGTAGTGGTCTGGTAATCCCATTAAAAGCAATGCTACCAACCATGAATCGTCTACCTTGAATCCGATCGCAGCAAGCTTATGACTGGTTGTCATCAATTCATTGACATACTCCTCCACACTTGAACTATTGGCCAAACGGATATTCGTTAATTTCCTGAGCAAGCCAATCTTTCTAGTCAAGCCGGTATCTTGGAACGCTGTGGCCAACTTTTTCCATGCCATCGCTGCATCCTGCGCATCTTGGACAAGACTAAAATTATAGTTTTCCAAGCTAAGGCAGATCGTTGCCAACGCACGCATTTTCACTTCCGTTGCCACAATTTCACCTTCTGCAGGCTCAACGGCATTCCAACTTCCTTCACGGATCAGAATCATCCGCATCGCAAACGCCCAGGTCGAATAGTTCTCACGTCCCTTCAACTTTTCTATGGCCGGCATTGCAACAGCTCCCATTGTAACTCGAGCGCTTCTTGCTTCAGTTTGGCTGCCATCGCCACCACCTGGTTGAATTCTGGAACTTACTTGAACTGTTTCCATCTTGATCTGGTTTTCTATTTCAGAAACCTCCTGGGCCCATAACCTCTTAGCAGAGTTTGAAGGAAGAATAATTACTGAACTTATTAAACGATTCGGTGCTACTTATATACCCCTTGGTTGCTATGGGTCATCGTGATTATACTAGCCTACTGTGCTCAACAGAACTGTTTGCTTCGAACCAATCTGGCACGGTGTGCGGTAATGTTTGTAATATTCCAGCACAACCGCTGTCACGTAGTTCTAACACTGTTTTTTTTTTTTAAATTAAGGGTTCGTGCTTTATTCTCTCAAAAAAATCCAAATTTATCAGTTTGTGGTTGGTGCGTCCGAAAGTCATCGCCCTGGTACCGTGACCACCGTGACCGCTGATCTGCCCTTACGGAAGCCGAATTGTTTGTTCGAGAGCCAACGGCCGCCCTCCAGGTGGTCTGCGATGCGGTCCCTGATGACGCGCTTGAAAGATCATTCCAACTTGGTCCAACATGTACAGCGGTCCGAAGGATGACGGTCGGCCCGGTGGCTTGTTATGCTTCGACAGCAGCACGAGGCGCTGGCGCTTCCACTGCTCCGGAAACTGTCCCTCGTCGAGACAGTCGTGGAACCCTCTTTGAAAACCAGTCGGAAATTCCTGCACTGCTCACCGCCCCGTTGGGGGTCTCAGCAAACACCTCACGTTGAAACAGACTAGTGTCCCAGCGCCGACACTGTGGGGCTGGCCGTCGGTTCCCTCCGGGCGCCGGTGCGCCTCTTACTCCCACGGAGAAGCGCACCGCTCGGTGGTCACTGTTGGTGTAGTTTCCCATCACCTCCCAGTCCGTGGTGCCCACGATGCACGGGCTAGCGAAGGACACGTCGATAATGGAGGGCCTAGCGACCCCTTTACCAAGCAGGGTCGGCTTGCGTCTCTGTTCAACAGACGGAGTTCCAGCAGGTCCGCAGTGGCGAGCATCACAGTGTTTGCATCACTGTGAATTACGCGGTAAGTTTCGGAAAGGTAGCGAGTGTACCGATCAACCGGAGCCCCCATTCTCCTCTGCACTCTGTATCTCAACATCAACCCATCCAACGTAAGAGAAGAAGCGGTAAACAAACATTTAAAATTTTGAATTTCAATTTTTACTTTACAACAGCAGCCGAACCGATATATCCATTATCTCCATTTCAATCCCGTGCCTTATCCAGCCAGATATGCATTATTTGCCATTCCCATTGAACCATCAACAGACGGCATGTTCTGCAGTTGCCTCCAATCGCCTTCCGTACTTCACTTTCAGCACCCAAAGAAGGTATGAAAGACTGTGTAATCAGCAGTGCTGTTTTTATGATAAATAAATTATGTTTTTTTTTTTGCTCGGAGAAAGTTAAAGACCCTGTTATGAATGCGTCCTGTGAAAGGGACGTCTGTAAAATTTTAAATCTTTATTTTTTGCAATCCCTGGAATGTTTCTACTGAAAAACTTTGTTAAATCGGGCAAAACAGAAGATTTCAAATATTGGCAAAACACGACAGACAAACAAACAGCTTTTTCATTCATGAGAAAAGATATCGATGTTGCTACCACGAGGTAGATAATTATAGTATGCTGGGTTATCTAAGTAGGCTCAGGTTATAGAAGGGTATAAAAGCAGCCATCTCTGAGCGTACAAATCACTTTTGTCTCGTGTGTAATAAAGGCAACACATGAACATAACAGATGTGTACATGAACATAACAGATGTGTAGTTCGTTGCATTGCCTTTGTTTCATCAAGTCGTTTATCATCAAAGGTGTTATTACTTTAAACCTTATTATTTAATTACATCATTCAAAATGCATCAATCGCATTGAAGAATATCGACCAGTTAGGCTTACTAGAGCATTTAACCGATTCATTACTGATTAGCTTTAATAGCCTAAGTAGAAATAGTTGAGAGAAAGTTCACTGTTGTTGATTTTCATTATTTCCTCATTGTAAGTAAACCGACGATAGCCTCCAGGGTGCATGAGCGATCATACGCACTTAATATAACGCCATTTTATCGCATTATTCGTTATGCCCTATTTTAGGATACACAATAAATACTATTTCTGTTTTCTATCATCTTCCCTGTTTATTATGTACCAGTTAGTTTGAAATTTAATTCAAAGCAGGCGATTGAGGTAAAATTAAAGACTAACGAAAAAATTACTTAAATTCCTAAAACTTTTCAACGTCTTGAGGTAAGAAGATGTCAATTTGTTTTAGCGTTGGCCATTTGGCCATTTTTTATTCTCGTGAATTAATTGTGTTAATTTCATCATCAACGTGCTAGTTGTATTAAAGATTGCGCATACTTGTTACCAACCGGAATGGTTCCTCACACCCATGTTTAGTTGCAATAAATAAGATTTTTTAAATGCGCCGGCCTAGTTGAAATAGCGATCGCTAGCGTGCAAGAACACCATTTCTGCGTAGAAATAGATCAGCGTGAGAGAAGGAAAGTTTAATGAAGTTCCGTGATAATTGAAACGATTGAAACGCGTTGTTGTCCCCTTACCGAGCCTATGACTAATGTTGCAAGAGAAGATCATTCGTACAAAGTGGCGGAAGTTAGCTGTTCTCGATACAGAATGAAAATGTAATTGAATCGGAGTTGATTGGAAAACCCGGACCAGCAAGAAAAGATTACACTATTAATACGGATGAATCGACGATAAATAATGGCGGGCAAACAATGTGCTACTACAGTGACAATGAGAAAAATGATCAACATAGAGTTAGTTGGTCCGTAGAATAAATATACAAAATACTACAATACTGATGGTTTGTGAAATTAAAAAAAAAAGCAAAGGAGCAGTACAAATATACAGATTTGTATTTATACGTCTTTGTCGCAAGTTTTGTTTTTCCTTTGGCCTTCACTTTCTTTTCCAATTCTGATGGTCGAACTATAATTCCAAAGCAATCTTATTTGCAAACGTGCAGCATTTCCAATGCTACCTTTATGTGCTGATAAAGTTTGAACGACATCTATTGAAGAAATCCAAATCTTTTTTTAGTAACTGTCATGTGGGAAAGATGTTGATTGCATATGAGCGATAAGCGTTATTATTCGTTAAAAACGACATAGAAGGCTATTAGGTACAAATGCAAGAAAACGGTGAACAACCTATCGGTCCGCATTATTTTCAAAAAATCGGCCAAGACAGGACAACGGCCGGACAGATAGTATGTTAATCAAACGTGGTATTAACAGGTGAACGACTGGGAGAACCGTGAGACGCAGAAGCAACGATATATAATTGTCATGCGAGTCACCGTTCGATGATATAAACCATTCAAAAGGCAAAAGATACTGTTTTCTTTTCTTCCGCGCAACGGCCCACGAACGGGTTTCAACTCTCGCTCTCCATTATCTTCTAGCTATCCGTTCTTACGCACCTGAGGAACTGGGAACATCTGTTAAGGGATGTGATAATCTGGATGCAATATGCATCATACATCTGGACTGAGAGTAGCCGTTTCAACCAAATCGTTTGAGATTGTGTAAATAAATACATGAAATAATTCTGGATTTGAATTAAGCATGGCATGTAAAAGCAAAAATACGTCTTTATTTAATGTGGCATGAGGTTTCTATTGCTCAAAGAAGGTAGATAAAGATCATTGGCAAAATGGGGACATATTTAATCTTAATTTACACAAAAACTGACGATAAGAGCTACTGGCAACTTATCAACTCGCGTCAAACGTTTGCTCATTTGGTGATGGGCCATCCGGTGGCTAACTTCGATCAACTCGCAAACGTTTCTGTCTCGCTTTAATAATGTGCGCACCGTAACGGTTCCAACGCTTCCACTCGCCAGCGAAGAAGGCTGCTGACGGCGGTGCGTGCGGATACAAACGCCATAATATAAATGCTACGCGCTCTCTCCAGTCGTGCGCGGAGAAGCGGTTAGGATCTTGGCGCGAACGGTCGTGTTCTTGGATTCCACTCAATTTGTTCGTGATTATCTATTTGAGGCGGTACGGGCAGAAATTGGTGTGTGGTTGCGTGTGTTTGTCTATTTATAAATCGGTGGAACACCCTTTGCCATTTTCTGTGGTGCACTTACAGTCTTACATCGTCTGTACGACGTCCCGGCAGGCTACCTGCAATATTGCGGAAAAAGAAGTTTCAGTGCAACTTTGTATCAAAAGTCGATAGAATTTCACCCTGCCCTATTTCTCGATTCACAACGTCGTTCGGTCAGTCGATCACCCACGTCCGTTTGTTCATGTTGTGTACGGACGATCTAGAGAGATTGGGTTTGTTTTACTCGGATGCAAATACGCCAATTTAAATACAAATCGTCAGTTGTGTTTGTGCTCGAATGGCTTTTCAAAGCATTCCGGATCGAAGCTAGTGTTTGCTCTCCAGCAAAGCGCCGCAAGTCATTGACTTCACATTGATTGCTCATGGACCGGAGGACATTTTTCTTTTTTCTTTTTGTTTTGTATCGATTGCATAATTGACACATTCCCCCTGAACTGTCTCGTGAGGTCCGTTGCATAAGCCTATCGTTAGGTTGGAGATACATCGGGGTAAGTATTCTTACCGGTATGTGAACGGGTGAAAGGTGGGAAGTAACCCGCCTTTTCAACTACAACATTCCGGTAAGTACTTACCCAATTTTTTATAAATCAATCAATTCAATCGATTGGACTATGAATTTTGTTTAACATTGCCTACACATACATACGATAGTTCAGAAAAAAAAACAAATCTGGATATATATGTATTCGTCAAACAAACCACTATTTACACAAACATAAGTATTTTTTCTAACCCCGGGTTCGGGTCAGTAAAGTGGACAAGTACTAACCCGTTCCTGTTTCACATAGCGGTAGGAGATCGGGAAAGTCCACTTACCTGTAAACACTTACTTAAATGGAAATCCAGTTTTAACCAGAAACTTTTCATCGATAGCAAAATCGTGTTGCTTAGAGAGAAAGTTTTTGGAAATTAATAGAATAGAAATTAAATTAATTTTTGTAGTACCAACCATGTTTTTTTTTGAAAAAAATCCGATCTGCTATTACTTTCCAAAAACTTTCTCTCTAAGCAACACGATTTTGCTGGTGGTTGCCATACAAATATTGTTTTGTGAATCAAGCTATTTCCTGCATAGTAATCCTTGCAATGCCTTCCACAAAAGAACGAATTCATAAAAAGTCGCCTTGAAAAGGCAAGATGCCACAGATGGTTGAGGCAGAAACACGTTTTGCGACCCAGATACGGTTGGTCGAGGCAAACATGTGAAGAAAACGAACGCTGAGGATCAGTTGTGCTTTTCAAAAATTCATTACGCTGAGGTGCATAAAACAAAAAACAGATAAACTTGGACCATCATGAAACGATCGGTATTTGACGTTCAACTGTTTAATATTTGTACACTGGAGTCACTTACAGATCCGATGAGCAGTGGCAGTGAATAATTAATTGAAATGAAAAACAAAAAATCATTGGCATACTACATTGGTTACGTTAGGCATACTAAAACACCTCCCTCGAGTTGAAGGCAGAAATATGCTGCAAAGAGTAAATTGATTTGCACGTTGAATCGTAGCAAGCAAGGTTGAAATCGACGGTCATTAACAGTTAAAGTATCAGCCATTGGACTTGACGACAGTCCAAGGATGCTCAATTTGTCTTAAAGAAAATACAAATGTATCAATTTCATATTTAGACATGTAATTTGAATAAGTGTTATTCAGTTATTTAACAGCGATGTAAAATCAGATAGAAATAATTTAAGTATGTTAGGCAAAACAAAATAACGTTTTTTCTTCTTCGTTCTCAGACTCAGCATGAAAAGTGTTGCAGCGATAACGCTGATCACAGCGTTTATAGCTGCGGCAGGGGCATCCAGCCTTGGACGATCGAACCAGAACTACACCAGTTACCGGCTGCCACAGGCGTTCCGCCCGGAACATTACGATCTGCGAGTTTACACGCATCTCGGTGACGAACATGGGTTCCTGTTTCATGGGCTTGTGGTCATTCGGGTGAGACGGGTGGCAATAGTAGTTTCGCTTCAAAAATGTTTAACAAAGGGCTCTAATTTTTCAGATGATTTGTGATGCAGATACGACGAATATTACCTTACATTCCAAGAAATTAACGCTCCGCGAGGATGGAGTTGTACTGCGGGAACTTGCCTTCGACGATCAGTCGAACGCGACGCGTACTATTGACATCAAAAGCGTGGAGTATTTTACCGACAACGACTATGCGGTGTTCCATGCCAGCTCATTGATGAAGAAAAGCTACCGTTACGAGCTGACAATTCCGTTCGAGAGTGAACTCGGAACCGGTTTGCTAGGGTACTACCGCAGCAGCTACATGGACAAAGCGAGCAAACAAAAGGTCTGGCTATCGGTGACACAGTTCGAGCCGACCAGTGCCCGCCAGGCGTTCCCATGCTTCGACGAGCCGGAAATGAAGGCCACTTTCGACATTGCGCTAGCCCACCACGAGCGGTACGTAGCCCTGAGCAACATGCCAATGAACCGTACCGAACAGCTGACCGACATGCCCGGCTGGGTGCTGGACGTCTTTGGCCGCACGGTGCCCATGTCGACGTACCTGGTCGCGTACTCGGTGAATGATTTCGAGTATCGCGAGGCGATGACCAAGCAGCCGGGCGACGTGCTGTTTAAGATTTGGGCCCGGCGAGACGCAATCGATCAGGTGGACTACGCGCGTGACATTGGACCGCGCGTGACGCGCTTCTACGAGGAATACTTCAACCAGAAGTTCCCGCTGCCCAAGATCGACATGATCGCCATCCCGGACTTTGCGTCGGGTGCTATGGAAAACTGGGGCCTCATCACCTACCGCGAGCCGGCTCTTCTCTACCACCCGAATGTGTCCACGGCCAGCAACAAGCACCGCGTGGCGTCCGTGATCGCGCACGAACTGGCGCACCAGTGGTTCGGCAATCTGGTCACGATGCGCTGGTGGACCGACCTGTGGCTGAACGAGGGCTTCGCGACGTACGTCGCCAGCCTGGGCGTGGACCATCTGCATCCAGAGTGGTATTCGCTCGAGGAGGAGTCCGTCTCCAACTCGCTCGATATCCTCAAGTTCGATGCGTTGCTCTCGAGCCACCCGGTGTCGGTGGAGATCGGCCATCCCAATCAGATCTCGCAGATCTTCGACGCCATCTCGTACGAGAAGGGCTCGACGCTCATCCGTATGATGCATCTTTTCCTCGGCGAGGAGACGTTCCGCAACGGCGTCAGCCGCTACCTGGAGAAGCACGCGTACGGGAACGCCGAGCAGAACGACCTGTGGGCGGCCCTAACGGAGGAGGCGCACGCCAACGGGGTGCTACCCGATTCCATCAGCGTCAAAACGGTTATGGACTCGTGGACGCTGCAGACGGGCTATCCGGTGGTAACGGTAACGCGCAACTATGACGATAACTCGGCCCAAGTGACGCAGGTACGCTTCGTGTCGTCGGAGGTGCCCACGGACCAGAACGTCACTGATTACTGCTGGTGGATTCCGCTGACGTACGCGTCCGCGAACAACGCGGACTTCAACGACACCCTGCCAAAAGCGTGGATGGATTGCGAGGGCATCCTGGGCCGAAAAGGCAACGCGAAGACACTCGAGGATCTGCCCGATCGAGAGCACTGGGTGGTATTCAACGTGCAGATGGCCGCCCTGTACAAGGTGAAGTACGATCTTTCCAACTATCGCCTGATCGTGGCGCAGCTGAACGGACCGAAGTACGACGCGATCGGAGTGCTGAACCGAGCGCAGCTGATCGACGATGCGATGGATCTGGCCTGGACGGGTCAGCAGCAGTACGGCATTGCCTTTGCAATGATGCACTACCTGCGCCAGGAGACCGAGTACATCCCGTGGAAATCGGCACTGACGAACCTGAACGCCATCAATCGCCTCCTGCGCCGGACGCCCATCTACGGTGTGTTCCGCAGCTACATGCAGTACATCGTGGAACCGATCTACGAGCGGTTGGATATTTTCGCCCCAACCACGGCTCCCACCGAGCGGCTCGATTCCGTGAAAAAGCAAAGCATGATCGGCTCTTGGGCCTGCCGGTTCGACGTGGGCGACTGCGTAGAGCGAGCCGTGCAACTGTTCGGCCAGTGGATGAAGGAGACGGACCCGGAAACGGGCAACCCCGTGCCGCTAAATTTGCGTCCGGTCGTCTACTGTAACGCGGTGCGCCATGGCAACGAGATGCAGTGGAATTTCCTCTGGCAGCGCTACCTGCGCAGTAACGTTGGCTCGGAGAAAATCATGATCATCGGGGCGTTGTCGTGCACACGGGAAGCTTGGCTTGTGGAACGATTCCTCGACTGGTCGCTCAACGGTACCTCTGGTGTACGCAAGCAAGACACCACCATTCTGTTTGGTAGCGTTGCCCGCAGCGAAGTCGGGTTCCATCTGGCGAAGAACTTTTTCCTAGAGCGCGTGAAGGACATCTATGAATAGTGAGTAACCCACGGTAACGCATATTCCTGGGCGGCTCTCTAACACAATACCTTTTGATTTCACTCTCTTTAGCTTGAACCCGGATACGTCGCGTTTGTCCCGATACATCAAACCCCTGGCGGAGCAGATGGCGTCCGGTAAGGAGCTGGAGGAAGTGCGGGATTTGATCCAGAAGAATGCGACCATCTTCGAGAAGGCTTCCCAGGGCGTAAAGCAGGCGCTGGAAACGATTCAAATCAACAAGCAGTGGAAGCAAATCAATTACGCCCAAATGATGCGCTTCCTACCGATGGCCACCTACCGTTCCGCCTCGGAAAATATCTTGAATTTGATCGAACCCAGCCCGTAGACTACACCAATGGTTTTTCAATGCGGTTTACTGGTGGATTGTGGTACTTAAAGTTAGCATTTCGCTTCATCGAAGCCTGGAAGAAGTCTGAATGGACTGAAAGCCGTGCGGGAGAAATCTCGGAAAACAAAATCCTTTCGTTTGAAAAAGTTTTATCACGCCATGCTTTCACTGCGTAGCATTAATCTTGACGTATTCGAGTAAGACGAATGGAAATCTTTATCGAATGGCGTAACTTGAACTTGAATTGTTCGAAAACTTGAAACAAGCAAATAAAATAAACCTTCTTTTTGTAATAATTTTATATGACTATGGCTTTGTATTTGTGGAAAGAAATTTGAGCTAGAAGTTCGACTAGAGGTCGTTTTATTCCGTGGTCCCGTGGAAGGAATTCTCCGTTTGATTGAAAAGTTTGAATTCACTGTTTCGCTATTGTCGTGCTACGAACAATGCGCGTTTAAAACAATCCTTTACTCTTGTCCTGATGCGTTAGTTTTGCAAGTGACAACCTATAAAAAACTCTTCTTAAATTTATCGTTTCTTAAATTTCATCGCAGCAAAAAGCAAGAAAAGTAGAAATCTATTAAAAGTCTTCAAAAGATTAAAATTCGATCTCATCTTTGGCAGCGAACTGCAGCTGATTGTCTGTCAAATTTGAAGCTCATCGCTAGATGTCAGCTGTGTTGTAGTTTAGTACGGAGAACGAGCGGTAGATGACGCTAAAACAACCAACGTGACTGATTCAAAATTTGCGATAATCATAGAAAACAACAAGCCTAGGGCTAAGTAACTGAGCAAAACAAGTAAGAATTAAAAAAAATGAGAAATAAAAAATTCTTAAATTCTTAAAAGGCAGGCCGTCCAACTAAAAGAAAAATATAATAATCCCCAAGTCACAAAGTAAATCTAAAGAAAGAAACCTTCCCACTTCTTTCAAATATGTTTGCCACTAATAGGCGTAGTGTTACCGTAGTACAAATAAGTTTCACTTAACATACTCTGCTATGTTTTATTAATTGTCACTTAAACGCGCGTAACTAAACAAAGGAAAGAGATATTGTGGGAACAAGAAACGTGTTACTATAGCGTAAGAACGGAAAAAATAATCGATGATATAATGTTATTCCTACTATACGTTGCCATTATTGCATCCGACAGCGCTATACTCCAAATGGCGAGCAAAATAAACAGTAACCTTTACATTTTTTGTCATATCTCCATAATTATGCTCCTGTAAGAGTCTCTTGATCTGTCGTAAACAGTGGTGAAAAAATATATCCCGGTTTGAACGATTGCCGAGATTCTTTTTTATAATAGCAAGTCACGAGATTTTTTCTGGACCACTACGCTCCAAACACTAACAGTGATCTAGGGGCGCTATTGTTAACTTTGTCGCCTAAAGTGCACTTGACTGTCTGCTGTTGGACGATGGGAGATTGTTTAATTTACATTCATCCATTATGACACAACCGACGCCAATATGGTGAATCGATTGTTCACAACTACCGCTTGGTGAGATTGCTTCGGTGATGTCGACTATTCGCCTTGTCGACGGTTTCTATTTACTCCTCGCACATTCCACGTTTTTCTTCCTAGCGATGAGTATGGCTCTGTGTAGATATGTGGGTGTCCAGAACATTTAAAAGGAAGAGCGCGCCTACAATCGCATTCCTCGGTACTTCTCGATCGACTTGCAGAGACAAAATGCCAAAAATATTGCTATCAGCTGTGCAAACCCGACACTAACCGCCACTATGATGACCAGGTTCCGATTGTGCAAGATCCAGTCGGTGAGAGCGGTGTAGCAACCCTGAAACGAAGGAGAGAAAAAGCCAATGACGATCCATCACAAATCCGCCCGAGCATTCTGCACGATTAGCACGGGCACGAACCATGTCCTATTTGCGTACAAAAAACGCTTCCGAAACGCTTTGTAGAGCCGGGTCGTTACCTTTTTGTAGTAACTGTTGGAGTCGTTGGGCGAGAGGGCACAGTTTTTGTCGAGCGGCTGGTATAGACTCGTCTGCACGCAGCACGTCACCGGCACGATGTTGTCCCGTTTGGTCGCGTTCCATTTCTCCGACAGTCCAAAGTCTCGATAGTCGTCCACGCCGCAGCAGTGCAGCTCGGTCATCATGTAGTTCCACATCAGCGTGACCGCGTCCGTTTGGTTGCGCTCGTTGCTCGTGTAGTAGTTGGAGATGGTCTTCTGGAGGTAGTTTTTCGTTTCCATCCGTGCGCGGTCCTTGTACGCGGCCGCCAATCCGAAGGCCGTTACCTCTGCCACGAGTATCACCAGCAGGAACAGGCCGTACTGTGTACAGTGAAAACAAAGATAATATAAGATAATCCCGGCACGATGAAAGTTTAAAACCGGCAACTTGAATTTATTATTTCTAGCATCGAAAAATAAACAAGAAAACAAATCTTCATGCAATCAGCTAACTCACTCACCGTACTCCTATACGATAGTATTTCATCATTTTGGCATGCCACCATCATCTTTGATTAATTTTTTCCACAAAACCGAAGCAAAAACAACCTTATTATCGATGCGTGCAATCTTTGAAAGGGAGTTTTACAGACCAAAAAACAAAAAAAACCAAATCTCCCGAAAACGATTCATCATTAGCAAGCACACATCTGCCACGCGACGATGTAAAGTGATGAGCGATCGTGGTCACATTACAACAAAAAAAGACCCGAAGAAACAAAAAACATAAAAACAACACCGAAGGCTAACCGGCGGAAAAACACTTGCTCTAACCTTAGGCCTGCCGCCAGGCGTCTTCGTGCTTTCATTTTCAACATCACAAAACCGTAACACATCGGCAATTTTGCGCGGTACCGCGGCGCCCGCACAGGGATGCATTTCGAACGCACATAAGCACCGATTGCTCAACATAAGTGGGTCGCATGGTTTAAAAAAAAATCATAAATGGTTTAAGCAATAAAGCCCCCCTTAAACCAACGAATGGAGGGTGATGCACAAGAGTTCAAAAAACCGCATTGAACATGGAACGGAACCGTTTATTAGGCACGAGGAATTTAAAAAAAAATCAAAGGAAAGGGAGGAGATAACTTTTCAATCTCGACCGGGACAGGAGGGTACATTTTGAAGACTTTTTTTCACTAACTACGATTCTACAGCTCTAAACATTGGAATGAAGCTTAGAACATACAGGGTGGCACAACATTGGCAAATAAAATAACAACGAAATATTAGTGCCAACCACACGCGCTGGTCACGGTTTGATGACAAAACGAGTCAAGTGGAAAATGAATAATACCGCTTACGTAACGTACAGCACAATTTAACATGATTCGTTACCGCCGCCCATAACGATCGCCGCCGGCCGCTTACTTACATAAAACGTGTGTTATTGCGGCCAAAAAATCAGCCAGCCACTACTGACGGAGGCTATTTCAAGAGGCATGCACATAAACCCTGCCTTTGCGCCGGGAGTAAACGGTAACCGTTTCCGTTCAGAAGAAGTATTCAATCAACTGCGGAAAATTTTCCTGTGCTATTTGGTTTTAAACGGGTGACAAGATGGCATTTTGGAACCTACCGTCGTCAGCAGGCAGCGGCTTTCCCGTATCGCCCCGCAGTAGCCGAGGAAGCTGAGGATGAACATCACCGCGCCGATAGCTATCAGCAGATAAGCGAGCTGCTCTATCACAGCCGGTTGCGTGAAGTGCTGCAGAGTGGAGGAAGAAAGAATGGTAAGAAAAAAAAATGAACACGACTAGGTGGGCAAAACTAAAACCAGATTAAGTCTTCGGCAACAGCCGAACAGAGCACGCTTAACCGAAGGTAGCATAAACCGTAGGATCGAGGAGGAAACCGTTCTAACCCTGCCCTGCGTTTAGTGTGAGGCTGTACGGCACAGCGGTTTTTTAATTAACAAACAAAGCGTCACTTAATTTGTACACATGTACACCATCCATCCCGGGCTTGCAACATACCCGACGAGTTAACGCCGTTTGTACACATTATTGGATTATTGGTACACATTAATGGAACGCACTGTCGCAGCAGACGTTGTAGCCGTGGCGGCACGTGGGCAGACCGGGAATTCGAGTTGACACACCGTCTGTCTCATCTGCATCTCATGTTTTATTTTCTTTCATCAATATTTCTTCAAAAGCGTATATAGCATATAATATAAACATATAAGCATATATAAGCAAAGCAAGACATATATCGCCAAATAGGGGCTAAAACATAAAATGTACTCGGTGCTTTGAATAACTTTTCGTTCCTTTCTTATTTCTTAGAAACGAAGTAAAAAAGGAAGATTTAAAATCAAAGTTTTTTATGCTTCGTTCTTGTTCTATCAGACCAGTATGGCCCCGACGTTGCGCAATACAATTCGATGCCCTTTTAATGCACTTATGATTGGCCGCGGCAAAGTGCAATCTAAAATTGATGACCGCACGTCTGGAGGGTCCGTAGGCTAGGTCGTCTTACCGTCAGCAGTCAATCAAACATGCACCACGTAATTATGGCGACCCCGTACGCCGTCAGACGTCCTACGGGGGTTTAGTGGAAAAACGAAAAGAAAAGCCCAACTGCAATTGCAACGCTGTTGCAAAATGTCGATGACCCCCAAGGCAGATGCTGAAGTTTTCGTAAATAAAACTTCGCCTGATAAAAAACGTGAACCGTATGTTGACCGTGCCATATGGATAGTGTATTCAATATTGCAAACTTATCGATCCTAAGCAAACTGATCGGTCTTGATTATGATGTATGATCATAAACGAACCTCCTTAGATAGATCGGTTAAAACAGTCCTGATTTTAGCAAAGCAATGATGAAAGCTGTCCAGGAGTCGCTAAATTGAATCTATAATACGTACGAAAGAACTGCTACATTGTGACAAGACTTATTGTGATCATGTTGTAGTTCTTTCGCTTCAAAACTCGTATCGCGTATCACAATAGGTCAATATAATATACTTCATAAAATAGGGAGGATAGAAGGGTTAAAAACAAATCATTTGACTTCTTTAATGGACACATGAGAAAATCGTTGACCAAAAAATAATATCTCACAGTTTCTATGCAGCCACTTTTGTCTACCAAATGAAATACTAACCCCGCAAATGGGAAATATTATTATTACAATATGTCAAAATTTTTTCGCTCTGAAATATATAACATTACTGTGAGACTGATATGTGCCTATAATATAATTGATTGAGGTTATGTTTTGGAGGAATTTTACAATGTTTCTGTTATCCGTCAATCCGTTAAAACGTCACGACCTCGGTGCCTGGTGCTGACGTTGAGTCGAGTGATCACTGTTAGAGACACCTTTATGAATTTAAAACATAGCAGTATTAGCCTGGCATGCGTCATCTATAATAACCTCTTACCATTGTGAAATAGCGTAAACTGTTCCTATACCCTAAGACGAGCCAATCTAACGCGAACCACCTAGTTCTGCCTAAAAACAACCCCACCTCTTAAGCAACCATCCCACGTACGCCTCGTAGTTGCCCGCCGCAGGGACCGACACACGCCGGATGCAAATGCAATTCAAGCTCCGTAGTTCCCCGCGGCCAGATTGCATCTCGCCAACCCTTTCGATGATGCAACGCATGGCACAGCGATTTTAGCCAACACGTGCAGCACCGACCGATCAATAACTTAGCCACTAAAATATGGCACTGCTGCGCACGATGGGCAAATAAGGCTTGTAGCGTTGAATGATCGTGATGACAGTGCCGTTTTGGGGGTTGCAGCAGGATGGAAAACATCTCCACAGCCCAAGTCGCCGGGCAACGCCATCTAGCGCCGGCCGCGGGGTGGTGCATGCAAATGGACGAAATATCACGCCGGGCTCTGCTCGATATAGGCTTGCGTACTTGATCGTACATAGAATGAAGGTGTTTCGCCGCCTGACAAATTGTGCATTCGGTTTGAGCGAAGACCGCGGATTGTTACCAGCCAGCTTTACCTACTCGTTGGGCTTACCTCTAGCTGATCGTTTTCGACCATTTTTAGAAGCGCTATGAACGAAGTCTTATCTGTCGCAAGCCATACTCCTACGCCAAGAACGATCGTGCCGAGCACCTGCAATGAAGAAAATGAACGAAAAAAGGGGGTAGAAATACAAATGAGCAATGAGGCAACTCATAGGTGATCAATATTTAAATTGGATCGTGGCAACGGTGGTCCATTCGGGGTGGAATTGCCAGGTTATCCTAGAAGTAGACAGGGAAGAATACTTACAAAGAAAAGGAAATTGAAAACGGACAGCAACGTTTTCGCTATACATGATTCACAGTCGCACCCCATGGTGTGAGCGATCGTTTGCTGGTGGAATGTTGATGGGGTTTCTGGGCAAAGGCTGCCTGTTTCTCGTTGCCTCGCGCTGCTGTTGTCCCAGCCGGGACGACAATTTACCGGAGGTTGTCACCTCGACTTCACCAACCACGCTGACCTCTTCCTCGCTCGTGCTGCAATGAAGATGGAAGAGTAAAGTAAGTATTCGTTAGAATGCGTCCACGGGGTCATCAAGTCATCGGATCCAATTGGTTAGGCTGTGTGGTATGGTGGAGATGGTGATGGTGGTGTGCCAACCGAATTCAGCCGAACGTTTCTTCGTTTGCGTCTAAACACAGGACAAAAAAGAACTAGAATCGATAGTGATAAGAATACCAGCGGCAATACTTGCTTCTTGCGTTTCAACATTCATAAGATGTATGCCGACGAAAGACTGTTAAACCAATTACGTAGCAGCGTTTTGCCCGATGTTAGATCTGCCAAAGACATTAGCCGCAAACTCCAGCCTCCCTTGTGGTTGATTTCGTGAGATCGTTGCTCGTCATTTTCCACTGTTCCACGCTCGGTTATCAAGAATGCAGTACGGCGGAGTCGACAAAACTTTAGGTTACAGGTTAATTGGACCACACCCTTTTCCCTCTCTAGAAGCCAATGCTGATAAAATCTGCGTAGTACTTAGTTGTTTTGAAGTTTTTTTTATTTTCTTCCAACCCCTTGACTGAAATACGTGGTGGACCGGAACGCAATGCAAGCAAGAACGGTAGCGGATGATCGTTGGGCAGGAATAAAACCATTCAGGTTCACAGGAATCAGCAATCCTCGCATTGAGGAACGAACCCCAAACGATGCATGTTCCCATTGCTTTCAACAGTCTAATTAAAGTTGGTGAGCCTGTTCAGCGTACAGCACTATTAAATCTACAAAACTTTGGTTGTGACTTTGAAGGATGAACTAAATTTAATCAAATCATCAAGCGGATGGGACTGATTCGTATCCTCACATTTACGTCTCGAATTGAATTAAAAACAATTACTTAACCCATAATTGGCCTTGTTTTCCACGAGACTTCCACGACGAGTGTGTTTTGGAGATGTACAGATTGATTTTGTGTTGTTGTTAGATTTAGCTAGTATTCGGGTAAAATGGATTTCATCACGGCAATCAATTCCTTGGACAGCTAAAAAATCTTCCTTTTGCTCAGTATTTAGCATTTTATTAAGAGTTTGCATAAGGTTAAGACCCTTTTCATGCTATTTTTAAGATTTTATTTTGACACAAAAGTATACATGTTGGTACAATGAAAGCATACATGTTGGGCATAATCTTGGAACACGTTACGTTTACGTTACGTTACAATTATGGTGAGATACCTATTTTCTTACATAGATTACTATCTTAGAGACGTTAAATCGATTTATATAAGTGGAATGTGCCATACTGAGCTTCCTTTTCATTTTCTTTTATTCTTTGAAGGTATTCTCTAACAAAAGTGGGCTTAAATCGTCAAACAGGCATTTCTGAGCATTTCTCGCGCTAAGGGCGAGTAGCCAGCACCACAATAGAATTTAAACCTGATGCCAACAGTTTCAATGGATAGATAGCTAGATAGGATAGATCTATCCGCGAACAATCGAAAGTTTTTCTGGTTCAAAAACGTTGTACAGCAAATGGCAAACCGAAGCGGTTTGAATAAAAAAAGTTTTTTAAATAAGATGACACTGTAAGTTAAAAAAACAACGTTTGTCTGACAGCGATTTTAGACAAAGCCTGAAATTTGTGAAAACTCCTTCTTTCATGGCGTAACGACCAATTTGGTCATGCCTACTAATTTTCAGAGGTCACGAGATTTTAAATGCTCGCTGAAAACTCCTTATAAATATTTTTTCCTTAAAAACATATTTAACCATCTGCAGTAACCTCCAATGGTAGTCCAGGTTTAGAGACAGATGCCATGTGGTTAAAGAAGCATTACGATTTAAACGTTCAAATTACGTTCGCTAACACACAGTCCGTTGAACTTTTCTATTAACGCCTGAGTAAATCTATAATTATCGCCTTTTTCCGCTAGTGCTCGATGGGATTTTCCTTCAGCCTGCCCTAAAACATGGAGCAGCAAATGCATAATGCACTGATCAATTCCATTGGCTGCCATTGGCCATGCACGTTCTGCATCACACACACCGCAATTCCTAGTCAGTACCCCAATCATTCAATTATTGGTTACACTCGCGCATTCATGTTTCGCTCGCGGACCTCTACAAAACGTGATTCAATCTTGACCCCGGTTCAGGGCCTGCCCTCTCTCTCTGCCTCCGTTCTTTCTTTTTATAGGGACTCAAAAGTGACCCTCCAACATGCCTGGAAAAAGCGAACGCACCGACTCCGAGAACTGGACCGATTTTGGTGCGCCCGTTAGAGGAAAATCTGTGCCATAATTCCCTCAAGAGTCGGGCCTTACATAAACCTGTTGCCACCAGCTTCTTCAGCTACGGACTTCTTCTTAGGTCAGGCGTTTCACTCCTCGGCTCGGTTCATTGCGATCCAGCACACCAAATAACGCTGGAACGATGGAAAGCTGGTGGCGTTCGTGGTAGGTTAATCCGTGCGTCGACGCGTTCGTTCGTTTTAAGTGGAAAAGTGGGATTGCTTAAGCCATTACCACCCTGCACCGCGCGGTCCTCCTTCCCAGTCGCAAGTCGATCAGTCTGTTTTCGGTTCACTCTTCAAGCCCCTCTCTCTTTCGCTCTCCCTCGATTGCTGCGCCGCAACATGTACTACCACCCAATAATGCTAGGGTTAAGAGGTCTGATATTGCAGGCTTGATTCGGCGTGATGCGGAACCATATTTCTTCTCCTACAAGCCCAGCCAGGCAAGTTGTGCAGATAAGCGTGTTGAAACAAAAAAATGAACGCTCAAAATTTATAGATTAGAGTCACACGCCTTTAATAAATCTTCCACCAGCCACCAGCACGATGTGTGCATGAAGGGAAATGTGGAGGCTACGTTGAACGTTGACATTTTTTTCGAACGCAACGAACAAGTCTTTCACGGGCGTTTCAGTACCTCATTAGTCTGAGATGCGTGCATACTCGTTCGTTTCGCTTCCGGTATCAGGTTTGTCTGGCGTTCAGGAAGGTTCCGGCTGGCGGAATCGCAAATGGCGAACGGATGCGGTGAAGTTCCGTACGCCAATCGATCATCAGCCACTTAGCCGCGAGCCACAGCCCGGCCTCGATCCAATGGCGCCAATGTCAATGTGTGGAGCCAGCAGGAGAAAGTTGTCGCACAGCTTATAAAATTGTGTAACTTTGTTTATATTGGCAAGCGGCAAACGCATTAGAAGGGATTAGTTTATTTATAATGATTTTTTCCCATCTCCCATCGAAAGTGTAATTTCAATAGCGGAAATTACGTACTCTTATCTTGCGGATACATTATTTGTAACGATGAAATAATTCAGGCGGAGAGACCGTTAAATGTTACATAAACATGTTTGACAGAGATAAAATCGTCAGAAAATATTAAACTATTTAACGATTTTGCTTTACTGGGTAGTCAAGAACAATAAAGTCTAACTTGTGCATACGGTAGGAACAAACTGAATCATCAACTGAGTCAGCAAGAATTTAAAATGTATCTTCCCTTTTTTTTTAATTCAATTTCACTTTCGCAGACACTGACCCAGTTCAGTAGGTCAACCAGTTGATGCGACCATTGTACCATTTTTCGTAATTGAACTTTGAGTGTTATTGAATTGGATGGACTGTCTGCACTGAACTGGCGCAAAACATCGGCCAAACTGGGGGGATTTGTCTGTGGTATGGGTCACAATAAAATATTTACCCCGCGCTTTGCATGCATGTGGGCGATTAAGCATTTTCCGCTTTTTTTCTATTTAAGCTGTACTATATACCGTGTGACATATAATCATTCCATTGATATCGAATGTATCACCACTCCCTGAGAATGCACATCTACTGCATTTTCATATTCACTAGCGATTATGTGAAACAGTGGCAAGAATGAAACCCACATTAGCAAGCGTGGAAAAAGGGAACCTAATATAGAATGGCATATTTTCGTGTTTCCGTGTCGCATGATGCTTCGTTTAAAATAATCCTTCACGGACTAGGTTCATGTCGATGATTTAATCTGAATGTCCGACCATTTCACTTTCACTGTAACGCTAGTTTAGTAGACTAAAACTTAAGCCATTTTGGACGAAGTAAAGCCATCGCTCACGATTTGAAAAGTTCTGCGTCAGTAAGGTCCAGTCTTTCGTATTTCAAATCAAATTTAAAGATCTTTACCCATTTTCAAATTTTTGTCAATCATAAAATCAGAGACATAATAGAGAAGAGAACATGCAGAAAATGATCACTGATTTTTTTGTCTCGAGTTCCTTTAACAAAAATGAAGGACTGCACAATGCACTTGTAGCCCAAAGTCCTCACTGATACTGTTGATGTCCTTCAGATAGCCCAAAGTTTTCACTATTTCTTACTCTATGCTGTATATTCAACAGATTCTTGAATTAGTAAATGTATAAGTCCGAAGCAGAGCGGATTATCAAGATGCAGAAAGGCGGCTAGGCCGGAATCCATGAACACAGCAATAGGTGCTATTATTTTAATTTTACAGATTATCAGGAATTACAATTTACTTTATTCTAGGTGTATCTTTAAGTTCTCTTTTTGTGTCAATGTTGTAAATTAAGAACTCAGTCTTCGTATATGAGTTCTTGCCTTATTAGGTAAGCGTGTTCGATAAAAAGATTTAAACAAAAACAGCAATAGCACAAAAGTATCGCAATTTAGAATTAAAATTGGTTAAGATAACAAACATTTTTATTTTCAAATCGGTAAAGACAGTGCTTGATATCTGTGTAGGCTTTAGGATATTGTCGGAATTTCTTCAGACATCTCAGATCAGACGTTTCATTTTTCAGTTGTTTACTCTCGTGTTTGCTAACAACTTAGAGTCAATTTATCCAATTTTACAATGTAGGAACCTGTGTCCGCGGAATTCAACTTTTGCGCTGACAGATAGAAAATTATTCTAAGAGGAATAGGCTCTATGGGAAGATGACCAAGGAAGCGTTAAAGACACGGAACATCCAGGAGACAGAGAAATTATCGTTGGTTCCAAAACACACTCAAACTTTGTACTAGTTTTTCGCGATCAACGCGAATAATTCCTGATCCAGCATATCCATCTGAGCTACATTCGTTTGACTTCTGGCTGTACGCCAAACAAAAAGATCGTGGACAGCATTTACAGTCGATACAGGTTTTTTCAATGGATAGGATAAGCGTAAACGCGTTTAGCCAATGTGCAAAAATGGGCTATCAAAGTTGAAACCTGAACAAGCCATGTGTGAACCCATCAAGCCAAATGTCGTATTCATCAGCATAAACACACAATCGAACACCAGATACTTAAACCTCTTTGACATAAGTCAGATTCGAGGCCGGTTTGTTTTGGTTTTCATAGATGCAAATTGTGTACACATACATATATATTCAACCATTTGAGCTTCAGTAGTAATCAAACATTATTCAATTTCCATAACAGTTATTAAATAATAATTGATTAATCTATTGATGCACAGCGTGGACGTTAAATTTGTGTAAACAGTAACTTTTTTTTCAAATTGGCTAAACGCGTTTACGCTTATCCTATCCATTGAAAAAACCTGTAAAAGCAGATGGATCGAAGCAGATTGAAGACCATCCTGGAAAAGCCCATCATGGCCTGTTCGGAGAATAAGAAAAACGTTGGCAAACAATTTCACGCTAGGAAGTCATTCTTCTCTCGGATACTTTGTTAAGAAACAAGACCTTTTAAATAATGCTGACCTTCTTCATACATTATCATGAAACCACATTAAAGACACATCCAATAGGATCCTACTTGCACCACATTAAGTCAACTTTTTTTTTCTTATGACGTGGGTATAATTTAAAATGGATGTATCATAGCGTTACAAAATTCGCATGTCTCTAAACACGTTTCCGGCCATCCTTCCGGTACAAAACATACTGACATCCATGGTGATTAACGAGCCTAAAAAATATTTACGCTGATTGTTCATCACTCCATCAAAGCACCATTATTAAGTGGAAACACTTGGAACCGGTGTGCAGGCTGACGGACAGCTGACAGCCAATACCAACCACGGTGGTTTAGGGCTTACAGCTAGCCGCATAAAAATGATTGAAGACGGCATCCTTTCACCAGTTACCTTTCCGGCGGCCGTTTGTGCGGTGAAAATTGATCCTTCAAAAGATTGATTAACTTCCAAGTGGCATTAATCGATGCACCAATTCACAGCGCTACTTCCGCACTTGGCGTCGGTTTCTCCGGAGGCGGCTGATAAGCCCGCACTGAGATATTGACGATGTAGTACTTGTCGCTACAAATCGACGCAACAGGTACGCAGGTCCCCGGCGACCATGGGTGGGTTGATTGGCTGGCTGGAAAGGGATTTGAAGTTTTGCACAGTTTTAGAAAGTTCACCCGACGCTGCAGTACACGGAGGTAACAAAAGAAACGGACAATTGGTAACGTGAGCCGTAATTGAAGACCCCTGAACAATCTAGGTGCCAGTGTGCATAGGGAGTCATCTTCGGCGGAGTTTAGCGATTGGCCGTACGAATCCTCACGGAGTGGCTGTTGTAGAGATCTTTTTCCTTCTCTCCCTTTCTCTCTCCTCCACACTGCTCCCGGGTGAAATGTGAAAGTCGTAAGCCCGAGCGCCGAAGACCACCGAGCGGTGGAACCTTCGCAGGTGCAGGGTGGTATGCTAATTGTTTAAATCAATACCTTTGACGCCGCGACGGGACCACTGGAAAATGTTTGGATGCGAACAGATGGAAAGGAAATTTTCCGATGTAAGAGCTTTCTACGGTTTAGCGCCCGCCGGGAGTCGCTAAATGGCGCAGCTCGAGTGCGGCAGTACCAGGTAGGGAAAAGTGAACCCCAAAAGCGAACTCGAGCATCCGAAAACATGTGCGTTTGTATTGTCACCCGGCGACATGCCGAGGCGTTCCACTGAATGCTGCCGGAATGTATGTGCTCTGCATACGATGCTTCCTGTGAACCGGTTGAAAAGCCCATAAGCAACCCAAACAGATCATGTACGACGAAGTCGACGAAACATCATCGATCAGACCATCCATGCTGGCACTCGTATGTTCCTGCGGCTGCCGGAGGACATTTAATTGACAAACCGTAATAAATATGCATGAAGCCGTAGAAAATGATGCATGAAATTGATATTGGCGTATATTACTATTCCGAAGACGTTGTAGCCGTCCATTTTGAGGCGGGAAACGTAGTTACATCGTTGCTTTCTTTGTTACTTTCTTCGAGCCATGCCCCTGTCAATTCCGCCAAAACCTTCCCAATCAACCATATCATGTAAACAGCCCATAGAAAAATATATGAAAAAAATCTGACTTTGCAGGGTCGCCCACATGAGGTTGTTATTCCTTCGAATGGAAACATTTGAAACAAAAACGCACTTAAAAGCGAAGCTGAAAATCATTACACTGGTGACAAACCTTCCCTGGGTTGGAGCCGATATTTCAAACGATGTTAAAAGGGATAATAACCGCGCCGACAGTCACGACATTCTTGGGCTACGTCGGTCGCTCGTGACATTACTGCAAGTGGAACAAACTGTGCCTAAACAATCGTGTTGAATCGGTGGTGGGAGGGGGGGGGGATATTCTGCGCACAGGAAAACGCTATCCCTTGCATACAGAGGCAGTACGGCCTCCAGTAAATGGTCCACGGGATTTCAACTCAGAATATGTTCAAGCCTTTGAAGAAATATAAAAATGTCAACCTCTTCACGGTGTATACAGTTTTTTCTTGCATCAAGCGCGTTGTACCTCAGTGGTAAACGTACCACTGTGCTACCACCTGTGGGTCAATGCCATCATCATCTTCTGCGTGAAAGTGCCAATGGAAGCGTCTACAGAAAGTAATGCTGGTACGGTAAACAAAAAGGGAATTCAAGCATTAGAATCAAACGAATTAGATGGAGGGCTCGTAGTAGAAGGCAAAAAAAACTAACTTTAAGAGCTCAAAGGTGGGTGAATGTTTGTAGCGGTACTTTTCTCGGGCTCTACCCAGTCGTAAACATTTTTCCTTTTCTTTTCCTAACTTCTATTTCCGCTTTCGCCATTCTCTTTTCAACGACCTGCCACTATGTTTTATTTTATTTTTTATCATCACACAAAACGAGAAGGGATGAACGATCGTACCATGCGAAGGAAAAAAGAGATGCTAGAAATAAAACCAAAACAAAAACATTGTGTTCAAATGTTTCTTTTTCCGCGAATGTCATGGCCAATCCACGGGAAACCGGTTCACGGGAACAATTGTTGCCGACACAATCCACCTGCTGATAGATAGCTGATGGTGGGGATATGCCCAAATTACACCGCGACGAAAAGACATCCCGTCATTTGCACGATCACGATCGATCAAAACAAAGTCCCCCATGCTCTAACCCTGTGCTCGATTTTTCCAAATGAAAACTCGATCGCAAGGTGTGTCACATTTGTTGATGATTGTGATGACGACAATGAGGGCTGCACGTCAACGTTGAACCCGTTAGAAATTGTAATGGTGGTAGAAGTCTGCTAGAGCGCATTAATTCACAACGGACACGAACAACCGGCTGGAAATGAACTTGAACTAATATACACCGATTAGTCTCATCTCTGTGGTGCCATGTCAAGTAACAGGTCTTTTATGTAGTTGATGGTGTAGGTCCGTATGATTGGAAATTGAAAATAAAAGACACAATTGGCATGCAGCTTGCAATGCATGCATTTAATTTTGTGGTGAATGTTATGCCATGAAATAAATGGTATTTACATCACGACATTTTCCATCTGAAAAACATGATTTTTTACACGTTTTGAAAACACGAAAAGTGGATGCAAATACATGCAAGATCAATATTACCATACTAAATTCGTCTTTCCGACATGCCTTATGAACAGCGGTGCTACCAAACGGTTATTTAGCATTGACAACATAAGGATCCTTTTCCCTAAAAAGGATCCTTTTTCCAGGTAAGTGTACATATGTTATGTTTATCACTAGCTGGTGTAAGATGCGTTGCTGTTAGAAGGAATTTCTTGTTTCCTTTCGTTTGATTTCGAAGCTCAAATTCACAATTGTATACGTTCTCCACTAGTTGTTCTGCTTATTGACATCTTCAAAGCAATCCTCAATACTGCGTGCAAGCCAGTAAAACAATGCTGAGACAAGCTTACAACATAATTTGATGGAGGATTGTGCTCCCTTTGTTTGTGATTCATCGATGGTCTGTTTCGCCCTGTAGCCTGCTTGATTAAGTTTCCAGGCAGATTACGCCCACTCAAATGTCCATCATCTATAAAGTTGAAAAAAAAAAATCAACGTTCAGATCACTTCATCCAGGTTTGATACCCTGGAGAACAAATTTCCTGCATATGGTTGAGGTATGGTTGGTGTGGGGCAACCTACATCAGCAACTGCCGTAAATTGCTTCAGGGTTGCACTTGTGTTTTGAAGACTTAGTGCTGACCTGCTTTGAACCGTTCCAGAGCTTTTACAAACGTAGTGCAGTGTTATGCGCTTTTTCAAACTACATCATCCACATAATTGGAAACAGTGATACTGCGATTGCAGTACATAGTCCTAGTGTGACTTATCACGTTTTATTTAACAGTGCTTTTCTTTTCAACACGTTCCTATAAACTTATTCCGCAATTTCTAGTAAATAAGTGGAAAGAGGGAATTAGGACGGGTCAAGGGATTGAGTTTGCCAATTGTATAAACATTTCAAAATATCTAATCTGATCTGATTATTTTACAAAACACCTCATCTTGATCGCATGATCAATACGGACGCACGAAAATTGTTCGCGCAGGAAGCACGAACTTTTCTTAACCTTCCACGTATGACACGGTTTCCCGGTTCGTGGAAGGTTCCATACAAATTGGTTGTCGCTAGGATGCGCACAACCGTCCTCTGGTTAGCAAACCCGAGAGGAGGATGATCTAGGGAGTGTCTCGCGGTTGGATCCACTCTCGGCTAGATATTTGGGACTATGCCGACGGACAAGCCAACAGACACAATACCCGATCACTGATGGTTAACTTGAAAAGCGTACTACTAATCCTCGTTTGTACCATATATTTTCTCCATGACATGGTCGGAAGGCACTATTTTGTTACATGCTTATGTAGTGATGCCTAAATATTTCCTATATAATCTAAAAACAGGCCTACTATGATATTTCTAATTGCTTATTGCTTCTTACATTGGTTATTCTATTTTATCAAGTAGGCTATGGCCATGTAACACATTCCGTAGAAGACGGAACAAAAATTATACACATTGGCAAATCAGAGATGCATTTACATTTTTATTTTTATATCGGATACACACGTTAGCGATATTGATGGATAATTGGGGCAATCTTTTCTGTCATAAATGGCTATAAGCGACCAAGAACAATATGACACAAATGAAAAACTTCACGCAATAAATACACTGACAATCTCAACCAAGCAATTCAAACCGTGTCCAAAAACTGCGGGATAAATTCAGTATTCAATTTGATTACTGGGAATTTATCCCCCAAATATGGCCATGCTAGAGTTACAACCGGTAATGATTGATTGCTACTGGCCCCAAGCTTGTGAAAAATGACATTTGCTTTCCTGTTTGCTTATCATCGATCAGGTCGGATTTTTTTTTCCGTACCGCAACACTCTTTGAAAATCTAACCACTTTGTTCCCATTATACCTCCCCGCGTGCTGTTATAGCTGCGGTTGGCTGTGAACTTTCCACCATTTTCTAATTGCCCCCACAAAATGTTTACCGCCTGCAAAGACATCTTGCCTGATTGCAATGTTAAATTTCCCTGCGTCGACCCCTGCGCCCACGAGCTCGCGACGTAAACCGAAAAGTAAATCTCTTTTCCCATCCTCCTGCGGTACGATCATAATGGGAAACCGATTCCGGTGGTGAGATTACTTTTACCAAGCTTACAGCAAAATAAAAAAAGGAGTAAGGAAATAAAAATAACAGAAGAAATCCATTTCTTGTGGTAATAAAAGCGAATGAAAAACGGTCCCGCAACCGTTAAAGTTTGAAAATACGACAATGAAGTGTTTTTTTACGGTGTTTCCCCTCGGACATCGTCTTTTGGCCAAGTTGGGTTTCAATTTGGTTATGTTGCTGCTTGTCTTGTCACGGAACTAATATTAGCAACACGGAATTTGTTCTCTTCCAGTAAACGTATGGACGAGCTGGTGGACATAAACATTGGTCTGCTTGTTGTAGAGGCATTTTGGACACACACAAAAAAAACAGTTCTAATACCGTCGGAATAATTTACTATGGTCATCCAAATGAGAATAGCTGCAAAAACATGCCTACAGTTATTTCTCCATTCATGAGCGCCAGTGACCGTCAAACTCCAGAACCATCTCAACGCTCAGCTATAAGAAAACCCTTTTAAAAAAACCTCAAGCGCTAGAAGATCACATATAAAATGGTCGTCGTTCCAAACCTTGAATATCTACTCATGCATTATTTAGCAGGCTATAAGATAAAAATGGTTAGAAACGCAGAGAATCTTTACCAATTCACCTGCGCCGGGCATTTAGAACGGGCTTCTAGGGAAGAGAGCTTTTCGTAGTAAACAATTTTCACTTTCAACATCGAAGCGCGAGTGTAAACGAAAGAGGCAGAAACCATACACACGTACACGTGAGTGGAACATTCTCCCATGCGTGAAGGATAGATACCCAGTGCAAGAGTTCGAGGGCTATGGCACGCCAAAGGAATGCAGGCAAGCAACATGGACTCAACCTAAGCCGCGCGAAGGGTGCGACGAAACAATAGGCTTTTAATTGCCCTCCTCCCTCGTCACCGAACTGCCAGCTGCAGTCTACACACTCGACAGTGTTGCATGCGTATGCATTGTACGATTTCGATGTGCTCTTGAAACAATCTCAACGAAATTTGCGTTTTGCAAGGGTCGGGCAGGTTGAGTGTGTCCCCATTGGGAATCATGCCGATTAATTAAGCTTTATGCTCTAAAGTGTTCTCTGTTAGTTTGCGAATAAGTCATATCTATTATTTGAAATCTTTTGTTGTTGTTGAAAATGTTTCTTCTATATTTCATCCATTGTCAATTCAATTCCAAACGGACTGTGATTGACAGTTTGATACATATCCAACTGTGTAACCTTGATGCTTGTAGCTTTATATGCGCACGAGACTGATATTTCATGGCATAAGGAAACTTCAAATTTATCGAAAAATTCAAGAATCAAATCTGACCGCAATTATATGCCGGTGAATTGGACTTCCGTAAAAGTTGACTGATTATTTCAACGTAATATACCGTCTCTCCAAATCCCTTAGTTTGAAATTCAAAAATGGGCCAAAACAAACCGAAACCTTCCATCTCCGATTGACGCCTGACTCATAACGAACGATACATTTCAAAGCTCAGCCAAGCATGTACACCATGGAACCATTCTTCCGCAATGGAATAATATGGCTGAAAGGCTACGGCGTCGGCCAACCTGTTGCTCGGTTGACGGTTGTAAAATCAAAGCTGCAGCTTGGCGGTTGAGTAGTTTGTACAGCGAAAAATAAAACAGGAAATCTTAACGAACTCCCAGCGTCAATGTTGCCTCCCAGGCAGGAAAGTACACACGACACACCGACACTCGCCGGCACGTTTACTTTCTCTTTCATGTTTAACGGAGCTGGAGAGCTGCGTTACGGATAACAAACCGACGCGGCCGAGGTGGCGGAAGCCAGATCGACTGGAATGGCAAAACCCGCCTCGATCGCTCGGCATCGTGCAAGTGAACGTTGTTAGTTGAGGGTAAAACCTATAAGCAAATACAATCCTCACGTTGCCGCACACCATCCATCCGTTCCATCTGCATTTAACCTTGGGCCTTCGGAACACCCCGGGAGTCAATTGCAGCGGTAAAAGTAAAGCAAATGCTTAGCTTCACGCCACAACGTCTCATGCAATGCTGGAAGTGTCACATAAATTCATCAAATAGTTTTTATTCAAGATTTCTTCTCCATGTTTTATCGGTGATGAGGAAAGTGATGTGTTTGCGAGAGTTGAGTCGACAGAAGTGGTTCGCTGCTTATGCTGACTGCTGACATTTCCACCTCCTTTCTTTTTAACCAATGAGTCTGATAGGAATGAGAAGTGCTTTCGTTATTTTTGTATGAGTTTAACTAAATAATTGTACATACAAAACTATTAAAGGATGTAACAATGTCTGAGAGAAATCGGCCACCTCATATTGGATCTGTGAAGAAATCTTCTCAATCTTTTTATCTTATCTTATCTTATATTATATCTAATAAAAATGGATGTAATTATGTTTGCAATGTTCACGTAAAATCTACCGGATCGATTTGTACCAAACTTAGTGCGAAGATTGGTGATATTACCGGATAATATGATTTGGAGTCGTTTTCCCCAAAACATATGTCCTCCCCACCCCTTCCACCCTCCCACACACCTATCTGTTATAAATAAGGGGATTTGTTTATTCTCAGGAAATTATCGATGAATTTGCTCCAAACTTGGTACGAAGATGAACAACATTATCTAATACTGTTATTTGATGTCTTTTTTCCCAAAATATCTCTACTCCCCCCTCTCATACACCTATCTCTTAAAAATTAAGGGAACAATTTTTTTTCTCAGAATCTACTCAATGGATTTGCATCAAACTAAGCACGAAGACGGGCCATATTGTTGGACACTATTATCTGATGTCTTTTCTCCCAAAAATCCTTCTTCTCCACTCCTCCCGTACACATTTCTATTTAAAATAAGGGGAAAAAATATTTCTCAGAATCTACTCGATGGATTTGCATCACACTTATAACGAAGATGGGCAATATACCTGGCACCATTATATCAAGTCCTTTTTGCCAAAAAATTCTTCCTCTCCATGTATACTGTACACCTTTCTTATAGAAAAAAGGGAAAATAAAATTTCTCAGAAACACTTGACGGTTTCGGCTCGAAGGTGGACAATATTACCAAATATTATTATTTGCAGCCCTTTTTTTAAAAAAAAATATTCCATGCACCTTTCTGTTAAAAATATGAGAAAAAATATTTCTCAGAACTACTCGAGCAGATGGCTATCTTTTTTGTTTAATCACAGAATTACCTAGCATTGGGAAGGTTCACCACTATTTGGGATTCCAAATTTCACCAATGGAAAACCACATCTTAAATTGCAGACAGCTGTTTCATCAGTACGCTGTACGCTGAAATTGAATAGCTTATGATGGAAACATTTTCAGCTACCCGGGATGCATGAGTACACGTTAGATACGAGTACGAGGTAACCGAATTCTTCTGTATTTAAGGAAACACTGTAAGAGCGAAAATCAATGAGTCCTTACAGCTGCACTAAGTCAGCAGTGCTGACAAACCTTCGATTGAATGAGTTATTGCAAAAAGACAAATCCTCCACTCAATCGAACACCGAAGCATACCGATTTAAATCTTTGCTGGCAACATACATTAAAGTAGGAAAAAATATCCTCCGATCCGCTGTTCGTTCCGTGCCGCCCGCCTGCCCGTTTCACACGCGTTCGATCCACACCGTCAATCAAGGACGGCGACAGGCGACATGAAGGAAAGTTTCAGCCCCGATGTACCACGGCTGCCTAAAAAGAAATAAAGCCCTTCGGCGGCTAAACCGGAGGAGAACAAATCAAACCACCCATGTAGACCGTAAGGCAGTGGCCATAACGGCCAGCAATGAGACCAGAGAAAGTGACCGGCCGTGGGTCGCACGGAAAGCGGCCCAATGGGCAAGCTCGTCAGCCCTAGTTCCCCCTCAGGCCATTTGCACAATGCACAATGTGTGCACATCCCACATGCGCGGCTCCGACAACTTTGCCCGGCCGGTCCGAAGCCTAATGTCAGTGCGCTATCTCACATTATTTGAATAAACGGCGACATTTTATCGATGCAATCGACGATCGTTTGCAACGATTGTTCCACGTTCCGGCCTTTCTCGCGAGCTGTCATCGGGCAACCAGAAGCTCGTTAGATTAATCGATGGTGGCCTGGTACACAACAGAAAAATGGACTTTCCCACAAGGGTTTGCGCAAGGTGCACGTTCGATGCAGGCTGATGATTGAATGCAAGGAAAAGGAAAATCTTACGCATTTCTGGGAAAAAATATGTCAGGATTACCTATTACTGTTATTTTAAGAACCCCCTGCTTCCAAACAAGTCCAATTTTGCCCACACTCGTCCTATAGCTTGAGAATATGTTAAGGTCCATTATTGGACACTGTACCTGACTGCTAATAAAGTGCTTATGAAGTTTTAACACCTTCTTTTCAATAGTTGCATGCATGCTCAGAAAGTATCTTGAATAACTGTTATTGGTAGTTCAGATCTGGCAGTTCAAGAAGTCAAAACCAAGTAGTTTTGAAGCATTTTCTAGAGTCATTTGACTATTATTAGGCGGTCCACAAGCAAGAGAACTATGAATATCATTAGAGTGGCTAATGAATGTCCCAGAATGCTGTATTCAAAAGCCAGACCGAATTAGATTCCTCACAAAAGGATAAGAATAATATTACTATTCATAAGAGATTTTAGGATGTACTTAGAAAACGATGATTTCGGAAATGAGAGAAAACTGTTTTTGGAAGGAATTGATCAGCGTTGAATCAACATTCTACATTTATTTTTCCTTTAATATATTTCAATGCTATTTTCTTTTTCTTCAGAGCCCACAAACATAACGCACTAACACACCAGAGCCATAAAAGATTTAAAAAAGCTACAACCTCATTTCTCCTGGAACATGATGGTATAGAGAACAACTTACTAGAGGTTTGCATTCTAGGGGTTCGTAAAACTTGTCATTTTCAACTCACAATTAATACCATCATCCAGCCGCGACGGTGTACATTGTTTGAGCAGGACCCACGATCATAAATCCTCCACGAAAACCGGACCGGAGCCAAGGTCGATCGAAATGTCACCCGCACAACAAGTGGAGAAGTCTCTATTGATGAAAATCCGTGCCAAACAGGTTCGCTTCCATAGCCCGTTGGGCAGCGCAAAGCTGGACAAACAACAGTGTGTGCATCTGACGCACAAACAAGACAAGTTCGTCGGTTGTCTGGGAACAAGCTGCAGACGCATTGTTACATGGTCTTGGCTTGGCGGCATAGCCAGTTTTGCGATGCCTGACAGGTATGGTTGCTGGAATTATCCGGTTTTTTCGATGAAGAAAAAATTAAAAAAAATCAGAAGAACCTCAACATATTGTAATGCGAAGTAATTCCTGATTTCCCGTTTTACATATTTTCCCCGTCTTTCAGGCTAATTGTGGATTCGATTCTGAAATGTGGAACTTTTTCAACAGTTTCAACGAGAATCGTGCGCCGAGTCATTTTACGATTTCGTTTTATTCGGCAAGGCGCTGCTCTGGATGTATGAAGTGCATGTTCCATTGTTGGAATCAGGTGATAATCTAAAAGGGATAGAATTCAGCTGACAACATTTCCCAGTTAAGGGTGCTTTTGCGTTCTCCAGCGCTTCAGCGAAGTGCGCCAGGGCGTAGCCATGTTGTACATAATATCAAGTCAATTTGTCCTACCGTCTAGATCTTTCCCTTAGCTTTTCAACGTTTGAATATCGCTTTTCTGCACATCTTCAGCGTTTTGCTGAGTATGCATCCAACAACTCCTACATTTCAGGCCAATTTGTCGCAGGATGGTCAACGTCCTTCGGGTCGAAATCGATAGCGCTTTTAAATTGCCGAAGCCATCTCTAACATTTTTTCACCGCTGGAGAATGTTCACCGTCAGCATCCACCACCAAATGATCTGCATCGACCGCTTATTTTGTAATGAAAAAAAAAGAAAAAAGCAAATGGCCATTTTTGTGAACGGAACTAGACATGGTAGCATGGCACCAATATATTTTTGAAGTGTAATGTCCTACAACCCTAAGCTAGCAGCATCTTATACATAACAGGTATATTTCAACTACCTAGACTTGGTATATGCTCCTCCCCTGTCTAGCAGGAATCCAAATTATTCAAATGCAACACTGGGCACGATGGCGGCGATGGAGCGAGGTTTAATCAAAGCGTCGACGCACTCCAGACGGTTTCCCACGTTGGGCATAAAGCATGATTCTCGGCGATTCTTATCAGTGCGTAGGGGCAATTTTACCCGAAGCGGACCACGCTGACAATGCATTAAGATTAGCTATACGAATGCACACGCACGTTACGTAAATCGTGGAGACAATCGCCCTGAAGCGCCAGAGACTGCACAATTCGCGTGCGTTTTGGCCACGATTCGCTAGGCTAGTTGGCGTTATGCAACCTCCCACCAATACACAAACACTAGAGCACATCGCCCCTGAAAAATGCTACTTCATCCTGGAGCAGCGATCGACGAGCTGATCACGTCGAAAGGTCCAGCTAAAAACAGAACCATTATTGATTGTGCTCCTACGAATGGCGTAACGACTGAGGCTGGGAACCGGTGGCTCTCTTTAGCAGCTCGCCACCGTGCATCGCTGCTGGTGATGACTGATGGCAAAGAACTGCCTGTCAAGCCGGACGGTTGACGGAAGGGCAGAAAATCTGTGTCACGAGCTCGGAAACCTGTGGCTGCTTCGACTTTATTTTTCATCCAACTGTAGCTACAGGAGTCGCACCGCTCGACCCCGTTTGGCGATGGCTGCAAACAGCTGCACGATTTATAATACAGATACAGATAATATTAAAGCAAGAGAGAACTTGGACACGTTGCTTCCAACAAATTAAAGGTTGTCGAAGATAAACCTTCCAAATAGCTCTTCTTGTTGTGAACTGAACTCCTGAGCTATACATAATTTACGAATCATATTTCGTTCAAAGATTTGGCATTGCGTCAACTACGATCTTTAAAAGCATTGACGATACAATATCGCTATGATAGGATTATATTATAATTTGTAAAATGCGTAATATTTTATGCAAACATTAAATTACATTTATTTAGTGAACATTTCGAAAAAGTTTCAATTTTTCCCTAATGTTTGTAATGTTGTTGTTGTTCAACTTTTAATCACCAAAGTATAACCAATTGTTTGTCACGACTTTACTTTATGTTCAGGTAACATGACGATGACGATTAAACTGCTTATCTTTTGTAGCCATCCATATTTCTAGTCAGTTTATAACTCTTTCTAGAGAGCGAAAATGCTGATCAGTCAGCGCCGGACGGTGCGTTGACCGGAAAAGGTCGTAATCGGACTGGACCAACCCGTGAGAGTATAGCGGGTGGGAAAGGACAGGCGAATTCGGGGTTCGAAGGTATGTTTTCACCTCTCGAGTTTGTAAAATCGTCAACATAAGCTTTGGCGAAATATTGCGTGACATTTATGTCATTACAATATATTTCATAGGAATAAGGTTCATTTGAATTATTGAATTATGACGATTCACTATCAACATCTCCAATACGTGAGGTAATAGCAGAAAACTAATTGATTTAATTCGTTCCTGCATCGAATTTTTTCTTTGTAGTTGTTTCTTCTTCACAAGTTATTTGACAGGTCACTTTGCAAAGTAAATAGCAGCAAACTATCGCCATTGGAACCACGCTGGCTACACTGCACCGGAAGGATAACTTCCGCGGCACGGATGTTGATTCATTCCACGCACAATGATGCCAACGTGCGGATCCACGTGGCCTTCACCTTTCCTCCCTTCCGAAGCCAGTGTTCGGCTGAACGCATTTCTTTTGTTTACCCTAGCCAAGACGTTCGGAAATATCAAACCGTGCCCCATCGATTGGGACTTTGCACCGTCGTCTCTTTTTCCCGAGGGGACTGGGTCGTTCAACTTTTTATGTTCCCGGTAACAACAAACGCCTACCGCGTGCAACGCAAGCGACAAAGAAGACGACAACAACAGCAACAAGGCGGCCCACCGTGGCCAGCATAACTATGTTTACGTCCGGATGCGAGTCCCACGCCGATCCGGCGGAAGAATCGTCCCGGACGGGGTAGTGCGCATCGGTTCTACATTTCTACTAGGTTCCGTCGATTTTCCGCCCCGGTGGTGAGACTGCTGGGCACTACGTCGATGTTGCGTACTATTTTTAAGTTCTCTTGCACGGCTAGAGCAAAGGCAACCCTAGACCAGGAAGACCTAGCAAAGGAAAACAAAGTAACAAAAAGGCAATCGCATCCACGGGGTTCCGCGTCTCGGGAAGCCGTCACCTATTTTTACACACTTCTTAACAACGGCGCTACAAATCTGTTAACATTGTGAAGGGTCTTCAATATGTTCCGGCCAGCCGAGAGGGAAAAAAAATTACCTTTGTTCCAAAAACTCCAAAAATTAAGAAATCCTACATTTTTATGTACCAACTTCAAAACTCTACAAATGATGATCTTCCCGAGTCAAAAACTGTCCAAAATAGTATGAGTTGTGATCTTCTTCAGTTATTTTAAGAAACCATATCAATTTGATATATTTCATTTGGAAAGCTGAGTATCGACAATTTATGCAACTGAGTGGAATTGGTATGGGTTGGGCTTATCATACTACAACGATGAATAACAAGCCTCTATGATGCATATGATGCTTCTTTGAACCGCAATAAATAGAATATTCAAACAATGTTTAGCTAATCAGGATAAAGGGCAAAAACACAACCCAAAGTCCCATTAGGTCGTTCCGCTTAACACGAATCGCAATTTGGCAATCTCATAGACTTCATTTGCCGCACAATATGCCAATCCATGCGCCACAGTACGCTCTCCATTTCCGCTAGTAGCATGGCATGCAAGCGGACCTGCCCCCGGGCGGTACTACTCAAGAGGGTGGCGGTTCTACCAGCATTAACTTTTGGGCAACTTCGCCGAGAAGCTCGGGCTACTCCACGGGTTTCTAAATTCGTACCACGACGCTAGCACCGACGCCACCGCCAGCAACATTTCCTGCCCGGGCATCTTCCTCAGCAACGAAGCGAAGCGGAGTGCCAAAAAATTAGCTTGGCGGCAGCTTCGCCATTTGATCTGCCGCATGTGGCATCGGCCACTTGGCTGGCCATTGTTTCTGTCGTCGGGTCGGGCGGGGGTTGAATTTACCAAACCCGCTCGCAATCGATTGAGAAGGAAGCGAAGGCATACCTCTCATAACTCTCCCACTTGTTACGAAGAAGATAATGCGATGATCGTGCCATCTTTTCGCTCGTCACTAACGGCAGCATAAAAATAGGAACCTGATCTGGCCGACCTCGGGATGGAGCGCACTTGCGATAGTAATGAATTGAGCATGAGGTGACACCCGATGCTGTTTTTTTCCTCCCATTGTTCATTCTCGCATGGTCTGGAAAATGAAATCACTCTACCACAGCCAGGGCAGGCTCGCCACTTTGCGAATAACCCCTTTCACGGCTACGGAGTGTCGGATCGGTTCCTTTCACCCGGTCCGGTGTCCACGCACGCATACTAATATGGGTCGTCTCGTACCTTTGGTACAACCTCTCGCCAACCCTTCAGTGATGGCAACGAAATTACGCGTTCCATTCCTTGCTGCAGCCGTCCCATGGTGCGGTCAGCATAATTATGCTGGCTACGGTGGCGCAGGGAGGAGGTGCAGACCCCTCGAAATACGTACGGTTGCATTTAATGTGTGTACTTTTTCCAGCCGGTATTTTTTAATGTTACGGCAGCGTCAGAGACCTTCGGCGAGGCTTACGTCGTGGAGGCCAGCGCGGAAGCACGAAAGCGAAGCAACACATACGCTGCCGGCGTCTCGGCGTGTTGAGTGAAGGAAAAAATAAACAGCATCAAACGAAAGCAAGCAAGCAGCCGAATAAGCATTGGCGTAGGAAACATTTATGGCAAGAGGTCAAGCGAAACCAGAATGGCGCTGAGACTGCTACGGGAGGGGAAAAGGAAGGAAATCAACTACATCGCCCGGCGGCAGGACGCGGCGCCGGGGGAAGATGCTATTCTCTACCACAACCAAGTGAAAAAAAGAAGGAAACGTGACTACCTTTCGCGCCGAGGGGCTATATACTGCCTCACCAAAGTGTTCGTGACGAAAGGGGGTTCAATGTTGGTGTTGAACTGATTAGTATTGGCTTGACGTGCACTACCCCGTGGCGGGAGATTATTGCAGCATCAAACTATGCCACTCTTTTCGGGCACAAGATTGCCAGCAGTCCCAGATTTGTCCAAATATAAACAAGCAGCTTGTAAGCAATCTGCTGTTGTTGCCTATCTTCCGCACAACATCGTTGCTTGCCTCTTACGCATCCCCTTCGTACGGCGAGAGTTGCCCTGTATTCCATTCTCAGCCATCGAATGCATCTTGGAGTAACATTTTTATCAACAACAGCATCATCCTCGTAGCTCTAATGATCGATGAAGTGAGAAAAAAATTCTGCCTTCAATGTTTAAAAAACATTTAAGCCAGATACGACTTTTATTTAATTTTAATTTGTTGGGTAAACGACTCGTGAGCGAAGCAATGGCGATATTTCCTTTCAATTGTGTCATCTACCTTAAATCATTTTTTCCAAACAAAGTAAACCGGCAACCGGGGCCGCATGGTTGGCCTTCTCGTGTCACATGACACATGTCCCTTGTTCCGGTTGAGTTGCGATGCATCGGAGAAAGGCACTGGCACACACACAAAATAAAAAAAGGTCACCCAACTTTACCCGAAAGACACACTTGTCCGTTCGACAGCTAGGTCGAACCGAATGATGGCCAATGGCAACCAATATACAGCCAGCCAGTGCAAACAGATATGACCGTTGCGCACTCGGGGGATCGGATCTTATACCTCAGGCGACCTCCTCGTTTATGTTAATGTTTTGAAAGTACAACCCATTGGAGCAACTAGGAGCATTGAGACTTCAAAATGTAATACATATACTCGGAGTGTCTTGTAAAATTAGCCCCCTTTGGCTAGCCATCCATGGACTGCGCTGTGCCTCACAAGCAACGCATTTTCGCTGGAGCGTCAAACCATGGAAGCTGACGAACTAATTCTTTCGCCTTTCGCCTGACCTGACGCCTGACAAACTGAAAACATGTGGAACCAGCCAAAGGAGGGATGTTTTTGCGTTTTCAAATACTCAAACGGAATCTCAAAGACCTGAGGGAAGCATCGCAGGGCAAAAGACTCTCGAGCTGCCAACTAATGTGCGAAAGTATTGTATTGCAATAGTCAACTGCTGGTGCAATCGGTTTACAACTTAACGGAAGCTCAGCTCGGTTTGGGTTGTCTGCTCTTGCAGAAGATGTCGTATAACTGCCACAGCGAGTTTTCCAGTCAGCCCACAAAACTTCAAACGCATGTTTTTTCCAGCGCTTACCATTTGACACTATCATTCTTGCGATCATCACCCAGGACCGGTTATTATGTTCAGATTGCACGGATTTAAACAATCTAAGTTTACAATATCAAGAGCATACTATATAAAGGAAACTATTTATGTCCAGCAAAATATCTCAAATCCTGCTATGAAACCAGTAGCTTGTCCACGGTCCCGGTTGCACAATGCACGTGCAGAAATTCAGTCTAGGCCACCTGCATTCGAATGCAACCAGTTTTTTGTGCAACAGATTTCGACCCGACAAAGGTTCGATCGGAACCGGCTGCAATTTTCGACACGAAGGCACCTATTACGAAACCCGCCTCAAGCTGGCTTAGGTCGCGTATCTGCATACTAACTTTACCGGATTTTTGATTCCAGAAATGTTCAACGGCTTGGCCGTTTAGCCACAAACGCTTCGATAACCAGAATTCCCGAAGCTCACAAACTGCCAAGATAAATAAGAAAGCAAAACAAAAACCGGGCGAAAATACCAGTTTTGTTTCTGACTGGCATTTCGTAACCTCGTTTCGCTCACATCCCGACCAGAGCACCACTGCTGACCTGTATTGAAAACTGAAAATTTCACATACATACAGGCCGAAAAGGCATAAAACTACCGCGAGGGCTACGAAAAGCGACGAATTTGTCTGCGACGAAATCGCCGCCCGTTGCAATGCTCGGTGGTCCTTAAACTGGAACGATCTCATGTTTCATCTCGTGCTGGACGCACAAGAAAAAGGAACACTGATTTTCTTTACTTGATATGGCTTTCGTGACTGCGACTGCTCTGAGGGCGGCCTGTTTCGGATTTTGTGGCTGCATTTAATGTTCCACCTTCCGGGCAGCGTCAATCGATGCGACGAAAGTTTACGAATCCTCCACGGCTCGCCTTGCATCTCTACCAAACGGACTCCGAGAGGATGTTGCGCAAAGCCTGCGTTTTCTCCTTACCTTCACCATTCAACAACTTGTTCCATCTTCATTGACTCCTAATCAACGGAACGGGGCGACCATGGGAGAACGAACGATGACAGGAAACCGTCGATCGAGACATTGAGTTTGCATGATCGTCAGAAATCGTTCACCGCCGCCGGAAGCGCGCCGCTTGGCAATCGCAACGTCCCCTAGCGCAACATTTCTTGCCTCGTGATTCTCTTTCTTTTCCTTCCTTTTCTTTTGTTTTCTTGATTTTTCACTTCTTCATTCTTCGCCACAATCGTTTGTCAAGGAAAAGATTCGATCATTTGCATTTAAAATTTAATTCACCCGACGCACAATGGTATTCGACCGAATTCTACGTATGGGTACTTTGTGAATTCACAGTAAAACAGTTGCGTATGTAAAAAATATGAGTTAAGAACTGTACAAATTATGTACCGTAGCGATATCATCAAAAATTTATTGAAACTTAAGATAGTGAATCTGCAACTCGCATGATGGGATTGCTTCAAACCAGCTTACAAAACAACATTTCCACCATCTCCTGTATGTCTTGTTTGAACAGTTTGTCCTATTTACGCTTGGATCGACACACACGAAGTTGCTTACAAAATTCACTTTGTTTTGCAAATGTCGGTATAAGTTAAAAATGGATCTTTCTCTAATATTCAAAAATATCATGTGATCCAGACAACGAAGAGAGCTTGCCAGAATAGCCGAGAGATGCAAGTATTCTCATCGTTAGGTTGCAGAAAGCAATGATTGGAGTTGATTGATGTATCAAAAAGAATTGATTCGATTTCTACATATATTTATATTAGATATAATTTGTGTTCAGTAAGTAAGACTTTGGAACCATTCCTCCATCCATGATGTGTGTTCTGTCAGTAAGTTCGAGCTGAAAAAAACCCTCAGGAACAGATGACTTCAACACATTTCCGGTAAGTGTGACTAGAGCGACCAGATGATGTCATACTGTATTCGCACATTCTGATTGCCCACCAGGGATAATCCGCGGGCGATAGGGCGCTGTCACCAGCTGCGGGAAATGCTTCAGTATTTTGCTCTTTTTTAAATTTCGTGGTTAATCCAAACCAGAAGAAATGGGCAAATTGTTGAAAATTAAGATGATGAAGTGACGCAAGCGAGATGTTTGTGTTAAAAAATAATCGGTTTTAGAAAGAAAAGTAGAAAACCCACCTTGTTTGATCTGCTTATTGTTTGTACGTTATTGAGCTTTGATGAAAAATACGCGAATTATTCCTTTTGAACAATGATGCTGACTGCCTCTCTTCTCTATCTAATTGCTAGTCGAGCGTTGCTTATCCTTTAGATGATTAATTAGAGTTTTTAGAGTATTACACACATTTTTCATTCAACATTAACGAAAGAATTAAAATCAATGTTCTTTTAGAAAACTAAACAACTCAGTTTATAAAATATCTAACTATTAAAAACACTTCTTTTATCAGGGCTAGGCGATTTCGATTCCTTTGGATGACCATAAAAAATTGATGAAAACGCTGGTTCACAAACCAATATCAGCGGTCAAATCGTAAAGTCGCACTGACGCTTAGCGGTTCTTGAAAGGAATATTATAACTTCTTATCACACATAGTCACCATACAAACTGAACTAGATTATTTCAGCCAAAAACTGATGATACTTGTGAAAACATTCCAATTGAGTTCTATATAAAATCTTATTTAATGAAGTAAACGACAACCTTATTATAGATAGCCTATTTATTTTTTAATTTACAGTTTTACAAACATTTTTACAGTTCAATTCTCAAAACGTGATTTCAAGAACACCGAACTTTGAGAATTGATCACTCCACTACGATCACATGCACAGAACATAGAAAACTATTTTGATATAATCCACAATTCGTATGCTTTCCTCTTACGGGGTTAATACGGCCAGGCCGTAACAAACAAAACAACAACAACAACAACACAATTCGAATGAAAAAAGGTCAACATAATTTCAAGCCAAGGGGCTAGGGAGATCGATAGGACCAACGTGAGAAGATCGAGAGGATCAAAGAGAGAGCAACCTTCCACGGCTGGCACCTCCTCCTGCACACTGCAATTCTACGACTCCGCGTCGAACACCTTGAACTGATGCTGATGTTTGCGCGGCAAAATGCTTGCGAACGAACCGCAGACACAAACTCCCTCTTCTACACATGCGGTCAAAGTGAAAGAGGAAACGTTCAATTCCGAGCACGTTTCAGGAACACTGCACTCGGCCTCTTGGTGGTTTCGAACACAAACAGGTTTTCGATGTTGAAATAAACAAACCGCCGCGCTTACCTAGAGGAACGATGGACTCGAACTACTCAAACACAACCGTGCGCGCCAATCATCCGTGGTATACTGACGCTGACGGTTGAATGGAATGGTGTTGGCAGAATCGGGAACCGGAAGATTCGGTTCGATCCGATCCGATCCCAGCCCAAGTTGACGGATTCAAATCGAATTTGGATTCAGATTCGAAATCGGGTACGAATTCGGATTTATATTTGTAGTTGAATTCGGATTTGGATTCAACTCGGTTGACGTGCGTTAGTACTAAACCAGATTTTTTTTTATTGATTTTTCAATATTTTCGACTTTTAGCACAATCAGGCTGGTTTAGTACTAACTTGCGTCATCCGAGTTACCAGATAAGGCGCACCAAGTCGTCAAAAAGGCTCGCCTAGCTTTTGCTTGTCAACCTCAACGAATCGACCTACGAATTTCTAATTTTGAGACCTTTGGGAAACTTTGTACTAAGAGCGGAACTGCTTCTCCGGAATATTACATGGACCCAGCGTAGTAGAGTGAACCCCGCAAATCACGCACATCTGCTGGTCCGTTTCTTTTATAAAAGAACCTAGTTCCGAGCGAAACTAAAGACTTTTGCAAAGCATATAGATTTTTCTTCCCCATTATCGTTTTCTAATAATGTCTAGTGAACAGTTAATTCTAACATGAAGTCAATTTTGGAATTTGATGTACGTTCTGAATTTAAATCATTAAACGCCAGTAGAAATCCTAATTTACGAAAAGCTTGTTCAATGAGCTTTAAAGCAAAGCGGTACAAATGTGTGTATGCAATTAAACATACGAGTGAAGATTGAAAATAGTCTGTTACGAATTTTTAAAGATAAAAATACACTCCAATGTGGAATTCGAGCAAAATTTCGTAGAATTTTCGTAGAATTTCGTATAATCGTAGAATTTAATCGAGCAATTTAACATACACCAGAGTTAAAATGGATGCCCTACCGTGCGGTACTAGATCAGTTTAATTAAAGAAACAGAAAATTGATCCAAGTGGTTAAAAAGATTTAACTCCTTCTTGGCACATTTTTCCATCATGTATCCTTCGCAGTTTGATGTTAATCGTCTATCCGAAATAGAACGATAATGAACATGGAGAACATTTTAAATGAAAATCCCAATTGCTTGCGCAATTCTGAACAACGTTTCCTAGTGTCAGTTTCAGTATATAAAGCACGTCACCTAAACATCCTAAATTGTGATACCTTTGTTATGGTTTCCCTAAACGGCAAATACAAACAGACAAAAACATGCTACAGAACTGAGAATCCATATTTTAATGAGGTAATTATAAAATCCAACTTTTGAACACCCATCCTTTTGATTTTACTCCTTCCTTAGTATTTTAGTTTCGAACTGCATTGTTCTGAAAAAGTATTGCTTCGGAAAAATATTCACTTTATCCTTTATCGGTCATCTGTCTGTACATCGTTGAATCCAGCTATTGGGGAGTTTACAGTTGATCTTCGTACGGTTTGGGAACAAAAATGTAAGTTTGTCATCATACAAACCATACATAAGAATATGGCTCGTCAAGATACATTTAATTACCAATAATTCTTGCAGATCATGCATTTTTCAAAAAATGGGCAACGTTTGAGCTCTTTGGACAAGCAGCTTCGAACGATATACGCCGCGGATACTTGATGGTTGACATAGCAATATCGTCATCGTTTGAAAATCCCTGCCCGGTTGTTTTCAATGAAGTTAATTTTGACGACATAAAAAAGTTCGCTTTTCATAAATCGACCGGCTTACATTTATTTTCTAATCAAATTGGCTTTATATTTTTAGTAATAGTATGCGCCCATACGAATCAAAGAATGAACATCAACGTGTACGGTACTGCTGTAATGTTTTTAGTGGAGATTTCGTGAGCAGCAACGAATATGTCGTGTGTGTTTCGTTTGCAGGATCGAAGGTAAGCGTTTAAGGTGATTATAAGGTGTTTGTGAATTCGTCACAAAATGATAAACAATGAACATTTTTTGTAAGGTCCGCACAAAGCCTAGTACCTACGGATGGACGCATCGCTGGAATGAAAAAATATCATTCATCGGATCGTTTCCTTCATTGAATCAGACATTCGTTGTACAACTGTTGACAGTAGGATGCTGCTACAGAAGCGTAAAATCCATAAAGGAAATCCAGTTTTCATCCGTTTCGAAGCAATTGGAGGGCATTTGTATGTGTTCCGTATGTTTGGTTTTAAGGCAATGCAACATTATGATCACTATTTACGTTTTCAGATCAATTGCCAACGTATGGACCTTCGATGGTTTATTTTTACACTGGAGCACAGGATTCGCGGTATGTTGGCAAGGTATTGCTGTCTATCAACACCGAGGTGCTCTCCGTGCTGTCGATGCCTACAAGAAAATGGCAAAAGGATCGCATCTATGAACCAATCATAATGTCCAACTATTGGGAAGAAGAAACGTTTGAAGCTAAATTCTACCTCATCAACGTTGAACGCTTCGCAAAGCCTCATGCCCAGCAAGTTATGGTATATCTCACGTGTGCAGGCATTCGATCCAAAGCGCTAACAATAACGTTGGACAAAATGAACACTTTTGGTAACTCGTATGCCACGTATCCGAGGGAAAATGTGTTGCAGCTAACATTCAAGATACAAACACCTGATAACAGGCACAAATATTTCATTACATCTGCCGCTAACAACTTACTTGACAACCTGAAAAAACTAATTGACCTATTGACTCTCCTTGATAGTCAAAAGGAGTGCAATATGGATGAAGGCCAGCAACATTTAGTTACCTCTATTTCTGATGTGGAGAATGCGTTTTTTTCTGCGCAAGAGATAATAAGTCAAAGCATGTACAGAAAACATACGAAATGGGATGACATGAGGAAAATCCATTCTTTGCAACAACTGGTATGCGATTACACCAATAGTTTAATTAATTAAATAATAACGGGTTTCAATTTTTTTATAATTTGAAAAGGAGTATCATAAAACAACCATTACAGCACTAAAGGCCCAATTGATTTCCGGTATTGATTCCGTCGACGTTACTCGTTTGCTTACGGATCTTAATCATATCATAACAGGGATCGCCCACATTGGTAACGATGTTAGTAACAGCAAATGTACGAGTAAATCTATCACTTTTGCAAACAGTGCTCATTTTCTACTCTTTCCCCCCAGGAGCAAAACCGCTACCCAGATGTGCTATTACACTTCTCCCGTCCTGGCCACGTATCGGTTGAGGCTATCTGTCGCTTCGACATAGCCGATTACCTTCTGCCGCCGAACTCCTCAAGTCCCACAGGCTCATTCACTGGTCAACGGTGCACAATCCTCCCGAGGTCGATAAGTTGCAATCACTCATGTCCTGACCGGTGTGGTTGCATCTACGGTAAGCTGGACTATGTAATGATGATAGGTACCGACTGTCACGAGCAGGACCCACCATACGGGGGAACTTTCGTAGTGGAAAATCCCATGGGGAACATAGCGATTGACGGGCAGAAGAGAAATCGCATGAAATCGTGTAAGATGGACTGCAAGGTGCATGTCCATCAAGGTCGCATTTACTCTGGCTTCGACGAAACCAATTTAGTCAATGCTAAATTGACGGTTTCGTTGGAAAGTTACGAGATGAGTCTCACTGTAAGCTGTTACTCACTGTTTCTATTGTGAAAAGTTCAAAATATGAAAATCTTCTTTTAGACAATATCCCAAACATTATCACCTTGCTGGAATGAAACGGTAGAATTTAGCACCATCCCATTTATCGAGACAACCAATCAACAGGAACAATACCGGTGTACAATAATGTGTATCTTACAAGATGCAGGCAAGAAACCAGTAAGCAGAGTATTCTAAAATTATTTCTACAGTTTAAGCAGTACACAACATTTTACGTACATGTTTATTCTCAGACATTAATAGGAATCGGTTGGTTGGGTTCAACGGTGATCGGTTCTATCGATCCTAATGTTCATAATCAATCGTTAGAATTATATCCAGTTGCACCCAATTTCCGTTGCCAATTCAGAACTGCCTTACGATGGGTACCGTTTTATAATAAGGGCCTGCGTGTAGCTGAAATTCTAATTTCAAGCGACATTGTAAAGGTAAGCCTAGCTAATATGGTGAACAAGTTTTTTTTATAGAACATTACAGCCAGTAGCTCAAATTGATCCACAAATTACTTCATTGACCCTTTCGAAGGTACCTTCCGTAACATACAAAACTGACGTTTTGAGATTGCTTACTACCGGCTTACCAAAAGAGATCGTTCCAAAGATGCACCGTTATAAAATGCAAGTAGTTTTTGTCGGATTGCGACAACTGTGCGTAAAAAAGTGTCGAGGAGTGAAGAAATCCCGCATGATGATAACGATTGGAGAAACAAGTTTGTCCAGTGGGCTTTCCGATGAAACTAATTTCCCCGAAGAACATTTAACATGCTCTATGGTAAGTGTTACACATTGAACATTTTAATTGTTTACACACCTAACAGTTTGAAATAAAAACACATACTACTTTTTCAGTATCTGCCGCAAAGTCCATACTACTGGCCCTCAATCGTTATCACACATCTCGATTACACCGAAACAAACCATACCAAAACCGTAGGACTGGCTTTCGTCAACGCATCCGAAATATCCATCGAGTATCCAAAAGAACCCCCGGAAACGCGATTATCTAATTCCACGATCATCGATCTTCCTGACGATGACGGGTCACCCCTGCTCCAGACAAGTATGCCTCTCCAATTTTCTGAAAATGTTCTCAAAAATTGGGCAAGCATTGGTGCGAATATGCATCTTTCGTTTAAAAATCTACGAAAGTCGAACAAGGTAACTTTAGCAAAAAGGGAAAGTATCGAAAATGAAGAGCTTTCTTGGTGGTCAAGTTTCTACAATAGTCTACTGGCGAAAGACGATCACGCACAAAATTTGAAGGTAAGTGAGTGATAAAACATTTAAAAAAATTATTAATGATAAGCATACATTTAAAAAATCTCCCTTAAACCCTTAAGATTTACAAACAAGAACTTGAAAATATTCCCGAATTCAACGGCTTCAAGGATTGGAGTGAAAGCTACTCTCTGAATTCTATCAAACGTAGCAAAGATTTGCTCGGAAAGAAATCGATTTATGGTGTCATAAAGTGTAAAATTATGTTTACTTCACCAGACGAATCACCGACAGACTTACCAATTTCGTAAGATATTCTAAAGAAATCATTGCTTTTACGTTGCAATAGATTAAAGCGTTTTATTTTCTTTGTTTTGGATTGACAGCACAACATCAAGGATACCAGATTCTGTGGAAGTAACCGTTGTAGTGTACGTTGTGCAGGCCCTGAACCTTTCTTCACGAGATATATCATCGGAGTCGGATGCATACATAGTGATAACATATGGCAAAGAGCGTTTACGGGACAGGGCGTACTACATTCCGAACCAGGCGTCTCCGGTGTTCGGGAGACGATTCGAGCTGCGTGGTGTTTTACCAAGGTTGAGTATCAGAACTAGTCCTCTAGAGATTTGTAGGAAAAAGCGCCGAGTTTAACCGGGCCTACTTAAATCCATTCATTCTTTCAATACGGTTCGGCTTACCTCTAGGGACCAAATGTTACATCTCTCGATATACGATCGGGACTTTGCTTCACCCGACGATCTCATCGGAAGCACATGCATCGATATCGAGGACCGATTCCGGAGCAAACACCTACCGTCATTTGGATTGCCACAACGTTTCTGCCACTCCGGATTCCACCGATGGCGCCATTCTTGGAAACCATCGCATATACTTATGGCTTTATGCACCAAATATGCCTTAGGCCAACCGACCTTCACAGGGCAGACAATAAGCGTCGGCGGTGTGGAATTCGAAGCCAACAATCTTGATCCCAACGAGAGTGCCATGGAACAACTGTGTCTGCTAGCATTAAACCGTTTTGAGCAGCTTCCCAACGGGTTTCCGTTGACTCCGGAACACGTGGAAACTCGCTCGCTGTACCACCCCAAGCGGATCGGTATTGAGCAGGGCAAGGTTCAGCTGTGGGTCGAGATCTACGAGCTCGGTCAGCCTCACATGGAGCCTCTGGACATTACGCCCCTGCCGCCGAAACCGTACGAGCTGCGCGTTATCATATGGAACACGGTCGACGTGGTTTTGAACGAGCGCAACATTTTCGGCACCCAAATGAGCGACATCTACGTGAAGTGGTCAGTAGAGCGACCGATGACCCCGCTCAACGAAATCGGAGTGCTGGGTCAACGGCTTGGTACACGTTTTCCTTTCCCATTTGTTTCGCATCCTTTTGCAGCTGGCTACAGGAGTTCTCCAAAGCTCAGCGCACGGACGTTCATTACCGCTCGCTAACCGGAGAGGGAAATTTCAACTGGCGCATGGTGTTTCCGTTCCGCTATTCACCCGCCGACGGTATGGTAAGTGATCTCCTCATAATTGATTTCCAAAGCGTCCTGGCAGATTGCAGAACTTCCCGCGGGAAAGGTTGCCACCGATGCCGAAGGGTAACTTTGATAATTACGATTTTACAAAACTCCTAGCTGGTAGTCCGCCGCAAAAAAGCCTTCTACGAGCAATACGACACCGAACTCAAGTTTCCCCCGGTGCTAACGGTGCAGATTTGGGATAATGATTCGTTCTCGGCGGACGATTTTCTGGGAACGCTCGATTTGAACCTCGCCCAGCTGCCACCGCCAGCTCGTTCTCCCGAAAGGTGCGTGGCGGACAAAGGCCTCTCCTTGACAGGATCCGGAAACGTGCACGGTTTGTTGAACCTGTTCCGTCGGCGCCGAGTGCGAGGATGGTTTCCAGTGCATGGCAACCGCGGAGCGTCATATCAGAGTGGCAAAACCAGAGGACGGCAGAAACGGAACACCCTAACGCTGACGGTGACTGTTTTTATCATCAAATCATATTTATTAACCTATTCTACTCGATTTCATTTCCACCAATTTACCTTGTTTACATGTTCTACTGCTTCACATGCTTGAATAAAAATAAAAGGGAAAAATCGAGCTGGAGCTGGAGATCCTCAGCGAGGAAGACGCAACGCATACACCAGTTGGTAGAGGTCGCGAATCGCCGCAACATCTTCCCGAGCCGCTGTAAGTATCCGCGATGCCTTCTTGGGTAAACATTTTCTCGCCCTATTCGGCAATTTGTTTGTTTCATCATCGATAGTGGGAATCCGTATGATCCGTAGTTCATCAAAAACAGAACACACCCACCGTCCGGCGATTGACCGGCTATGTCGTCATAGCATTTTTATGGTTTCATCGATGTGCCATTTGTCTCAATTAAATGCCTATGTTTGCCTGTCTTCCGGAGAATTATTTTCATTGCATCGTGCCCTTGTGGTTCCTACAACTTATTAATCCTTATTTACAATAAGGAATTAACTAGGCCAGTTTGTGTAACGCGACTTAATTAAATGATTCTGAAATCTGACTTAGACCATCTCTTTTAAATTTCGGAAATTTCGCGATAAGAATTTGACTTGATGTGCAGATACAGAACTCGAGTTAATTTCAACTCCTCAAATTGCATATTTAATTCTATCAAAATTTGCTTCAGCACATACAATACCAAAAAAAAAGATGTCAACCGTTGGTATAAGACGATGATGTTTAAAAATGAAATGGTCTATATTACATCGCAAAGTGATTCTCCTTTTGTTGGTTTTCTTATTAATGTGGCAATAAAACCGGGGTGACCATGCTGTTATCTTAGATAGATGCTGTATTGGATCAGATAATTGAGGGTGTATGTAATGTATCGTAGAATGTTGTCCACAGTAAAAAAAAACAAGAAAAGGTTTTTTTATTTAACATAATTTAATGAAAGAGTCTACATAGTTTTGAGACACGCGCGCGTAAAGGACAATTGGTGGACATGGCTGTATGAAAAGAACTACTAGTATCAACTCGCAGTAGTTGGGTTCCTTTGAGTTCTTGATGGTAGCACTACATTAGCAACCAATGGTAACTGGGGGTTTGAACTACAAAAAGAGCAAAAATACCCTTTTACACTCCGTAGAGTGGTGCCGCGTAAACCTTGGGAGGCTAGGCAATTTACCTTCCGAGATGATTGCTCGGAACCGTTGTATGCAAGGAACAGGATCAGTTTCCTTAAGTTGTGCTGACTAGTTTCAACACTTTATCATCTATTGATAACTGGCGGTGTAAACTGAAACAGTGCGAAAATACCTACCTTACTCCGGAAAGTGGTCCCCTTTTGCTAATTGGGAAATCTAAGATGTACCTCTTTGTGCAATTGATGGCGACCGTTGTACGCACGGAACAGCGTTGGATGCGAATGTTCTGGAGAGTAATACCACAATGCCCCTTCTTGTTTGATGAGATATACATTTAATATCTTAAGATTCCTTCGTCCTTCTCAAACCTGTGTAGGGGTAAGTGGTGAGACTTATCACAGTTGCTTAGGGCTAGAAGTTGTTGAGAAAAGATTGGGGATATAAATGGGGATGACACAAAGTGGTCAAAGGAAACGACCTGCCCTGTGGATGGAAATGGATATATTGAAAGCAGTTCTTTCTTGTAACCCAATAAATTTGTATTTTTTTTAGATTATTTTAACTGAAAATTTAGTTGGTGAAAGATTTGAATTCTTTTACATTTAATCAACCCGGAGATAAAGATGATGGTTAACATTCATTGCGCTGCGTCTTGAATGCTAGTTGACTATCAGCAAGTGCTATCTTTACGTTACACCTACTCTAGAATCGTCCTGACAACGAACGACGGAACCCCCCTTGGGTACAATCAACAAACAAAGAATGTTTCCTATATTTAATTTCACGCCTATGCCCTTCATCCACCTCGTATCTCTTTATCGAATTTCTATTTCATCTTATATTGTACCTGACAGCCGACCGGAGGTTTCCTTTAACTGGATGCAGCAACCGGCAAGAACGTTCAACAAACTCCTCTGGCCCCGAATTCGCAGGTCGTTCGCTTGGGTCGGAGTCGTGGTGCTGCTATGTATGCTGCTCTACGGAGCGGTGGTGAACCTGCCAACGATTTTCATGGTGCGAACGCTTGACCATCGGAAGTCATCCATAACCTGGAACGCGTCCCAGTCGACGACCACGGATGGCTAGAGAATCCAGGAACGGCAGCAATGCAACGATCGAGGAGCCTCCGCAACTATCCCAATTGACTTATTGGTGCTTTGTTATCTTATCGAATTAAAACGGGCAATTACTATGTTGATACTAGGTATTAAGGTTCCGTGTTCAAAGGTGCCGTTCCTTTCCGCGTAGCTACGAAGCAGCTTTTCCATTTTCTTCGCAAACCTAACGGGCAATGTTTATATGTGACGGCGTGAAAATGTTTCGTCAGTTCGATGATTCTAATAAAAACGTGTGTGAGCAAGCACAGTCCAACAATGCGATTTTGCGTCAGAAAAAGGGGCCAAGCACCCAAGCGCTCACGGTAAGGTGTCATGTTACAGAATGGAAATATCCTTGAACACCTGTTGAACGTTTGTTGGTTTTTCGGCCCCATTAAACCAGGGCGCCAATGCAATTTTGCACATCCCGTGAATGGAAAGAATTGTGAGCAGCACCACTGGAGCAACAACATGCACATTGCTGTGTGTAAAATCACCATTTATTAGATCCAGCAGAACCGTTGACAGATTGGGAAACTAGCTGATATATGGGCTTATGAACATGTAGCGAGCCCACACCCACCAGCTCAGGACGATCCGAACGAGCGAAAACGACAACTAAAAAGCAAGCATGTAAGGCAAAAAAGGCAACGCACCGGACCGGAACTGTCCCGAGACCCATTAATGTAATGAGCGATAAGATCGACGTTCTTTGGCAAAGGAACGTCCTGTCGGGACTGGACACGGAGTTGTTAGTTGCCGAGAAGGGTTCACCCCGGTTAGCGAACCAGAATTCTTATTTATATGTTTATGAATCGAAAACATTCCTATGAAACCGACAGTCTTAGCGAGTGGCATTGCGTATTGATATTATAAAAGTCGAACATATTTGACCAGATGTTTACCGATACGCGTGTTCGTCTCGTAATTAATATCATCAGCTGGTGTGTTGCAAAACGTACGCCCTTTTATTTCCCCCGTATCTAAAATAAAACAGTCCCGTGGCGATAACGGCGACGAATCGACGCAATCGCTTAAACGAAACCTTATTTCCCCAAAAGGACTAATCAAGCTGGTTTAGCGGCGGAAGACATTCGTTTGGATTCCGATGAACGCCTCGTAGCGTAATCATTAATCTATGCAGTCCGTACAGTCAAATTGCCCTCCAGGGACAGGCACAAGCAGGCCGGCACCACCAGACAAACCGATGATTTCCATTGCAACGTGCTAAACGATGTTTTCTTTGCGCGCGCCCGGATATGCTTTATCTTTATCTATATCACATGCATGTGCTCTCCAAAGTGTGCGTCTTCCGTCGGAACTAAACTGTTGCATGTTGTCGTACCCGTACTAAAAAGTCCCGCGACTAGAAGGTTGTCCCAGCAGTATCGGGGCTACAAAAATGTATCATCGTGTATCCAGCAGGAGCTGACATCGTTTCAAACGGGAACCGTATCCTCTTTTCATTCCTTTGGCCCATGCTATGCTTTCTCGCTTGGAGTGTGTGTTTGCTAACCAACGCATAACCAATGGTCGATCCACCCTCGGTCGGGTGTTTCTGATAGTTTTCCCCGCATTCCTAAGCACACACATACACATAGTCTGGTGTAACCCGTTGCCTCGCACCCGTCACCGGAGGGCGCCATTTTCTCGCCTGACTCGAATCATTTGCTTAATTTAACTCGCTCCGTAGCCAGTGCGTCAGTGTTCCGCCGGACGCCGAACAAACCAAACGCATCACGCGAGTGTATACCAGCGCATCCTAGTGGCATCGAGTGGATCCTTATCGGTAGTGTATGCATGTAGTTTGCGAAAAGTGTCGTTAGCATTATGCGCGACGTGCAATGAATGCATGCGTCAGGACAAGCCGTGGAATGAATCTTGTGGCAATATAAAATCCCTCATAGGAGCGCTAGCGCGCAGTTCTGTTTGGGTTTTCCATGCATTGACGATCGCAACGCATAACGAGGGCAGTTTGTAATAGTGAAGTGTACCTTAAGTGGTGCAGTGAAGGATCACATAGAGTGTTGTCAAATAAACAATAATTAAGTAAAAACTGTGTGCTAACAAAGACAACTCAGGTATTGTAAGCGTTGCCGTGTATTGGACCCGTGAGTTTTTTGTTTAAAATTAATCCCGGTGATGTGCCCTTCAGCTGATTTTTTAAATTGAAATGTACGCAATTATGAGAAAGGCAAAACAAATTGTGCTAGTGCAAAATAAGTGAAGTTATAATTATTGCCACTAATCTTACAAGATGTTTTCAACAAAATTATAAAGAAAAACTGTATTTTTTGTCTTGCCATATTTTTGACCATTAATTATTCTTCGAAAACAAATTATGCAGTCGAAATACATTTTAATAACCCATAAAAGAACTCTAAAGCTGAAAAATACTATTTCCTCCTGGTCCACACGACGAGCAGGCAATGTTAACGTTTTTGGAAGTAGAATCAGTCTATTGCCAATTCTTCTGACCTATCAAAAAGATCACAGATTCAAATTTGAATTTGAATTTGATACAAATATTTAACAAGCGTTCAGCTAACACTCAACATCTACAGTGAAGGATTTTTGCTGTAAAATTGAACAACTTCGCCATATTGAGGCTTATAAGAAACTTTTCCGTTTTATAGAATTATAACCCAATAGTGTTATAAAGTTTTAATCTGATTTTTTTTTTTCAAAATGCGCCCCATGGTTACGAAAAATATGGAAACTATTAAACAATATGCTTCTAACGGAATAGAAGTAGAAACGAACGTATAATACTCCTAGATCATATTCAAATTAAAGGGCAGTGAAATGTAATATTTAATCGTTTATTCATTTAATCAAATTAACATGTGACATGAAGTGCCAACCACCCTGAAGCAAACTTTTTCATCTTGCAATCTTTGTTACACAATGTTAAACCATTGAACATTATAAACGACTTTTTTTAATTTAGAGTGTGAGATATTTTGTGTTTATTTAGGAATTTAGGAATTTATTTAGTTCCATTGCATGGCACACGCAGGGGCTTCAGCAATTAAGTATTCTATGCTTAATAACACATCTATGCTAAGTTAAAAGAAAATTTTGTGTATGGTGTTGGTTTATGAATTCGCGTCATGTGTGTGATAAATTGTGCTGGGTAAATTCGGACATTATTTTTTCAATAAATCTCATCTGCAGATGCTGCTATGAGAAAATCTGTTCAACTCTTAAACGGACAGTGTTGAAGTGATAAGCTTGCGTGAAATGTGAAATCTACATTAAAATAAATGTTTAAAAGGCTTGTAAAAATTATAAAACGTTATAAGTGAAAAGATGTAATTTTGACAAAGATGCATTTTGAAGGAAAGTGCACGAAGATTTCAACAAATTTTCGTCTTTTATGGTGCTGAAAAATGTTTAACACCATCGCATGCAAATTACACGAGTGTGAACCATAGCATAAAATAATAGTAAAGTTTAATTTGAGTTTAGGCAGTCGTATGCAAGTTAATAAAACAAAATTGTCGATATTTTTGTGTTCACTATTTCAATACTCGGCTTTCCCACATGTAGTTGTTAAGAAACAAAAGTTAGTAATGCCACTGAATGTTGGCTTCAGTGCGTAATCGGTACCTGTTTATATTCATTAACCTAATTTTAAAAATTAAGTATTCCCAAAACATAAGTTTTTTTAAAATTATATTCATACTAGCTGGCCCGACGAACTTCGCCCCGTCCAATATCTTTGATTGTATGCAATAAGATTTTTTCTCATTTTAATGAAAATAAGTTTGAATTTATTATACTGGGAATCATTGAAGCTGCTTATATAATGTTTTCAAATGTACAGAGAAGCCGGTTTACAGAAGCGTTAACATGCCACATATAGCATGGTCATGTGAAAAACATATCATTTAAGATTTATGCTACACACTTCCATCGACTGTTGAAAATTGAATACGCTTAAATTGAAATGACATATCGTTGGAACTTAAGGGAATTCTCGGAGTCAAACATGCTGCCCTTTATAAGTCTCTATCACATTGTTCGAAAGCTGTGTCACAAACAGTCTTATTCCATTACATAATTTTGGAGCATGAAGGTTTCGAAGCATAATAATAACACTTCCATTGTTATGTCGCAAATGATGCGGTGGCATCCAGGCAAATCCAAGGATTTTAAAATTTTCACGCCAAAAATGGTAAATTTCATATGGGAGAATTAAAACAAAACGTTAAAATAAAGCCCAATCGTCGTTACAAAACGTTAAAATAAAACCCTCCCATCCGTAGGAACTAAAGTTTAATATGTTTAATGTTCTCGTAGCCATTCGGATGCAGATAATGTCCATAGATACACGCAATTCGCGACAAACATGCCTGCCCCACTCTACCTAATCCATAGTCCAAGAACAGTTAGATCGGACACCCAACAGAATCTAGCAGCGTGCGATTCCTGCAACCAAGGAGAAGATGACCTGCAGCAGTCACAAGCATTTAAAGTATTGTATTATATTCAATTAATCGGAACCAACACTTAATCACCAACATTCGTTTCTGTCCCATATGGATCATATTTTCTTCCTTAATTTCGCAGAGCTGGCTGTTGTCGAGGCTGAAACTTCCATCATCCCATGGAATTCCAAATTCCAAAGGTAATCAAATCCACGCACACGACACAAATGAACTGCAGGCCATCCTCACGCAACCGGCGGAAGCGGAAGTTTGTCTTCTAAGCGACAGCCCGTACCGTATATTACGGGTAAGTTGTAATGTCTCTGACAAATCTGGTACACTTAAAAGTTCCTCATCCCCATCAACACTACCCCGCGGTACGAAGTTGCATTCTTTTTGTAACGTTGCACCTGCAAGTGCCCCTGCTACAATCCTGCAAGACTGAATTTTGCTCTGAAATTTTCTAGAGATGCAGGATGTTTGGGTTACCGTGAGCGGCTGCGTGAATGAACGCCCTCCTCAAAATGAATCCCCCCTACTGCTTTTCCCCTGTACCCCGGGATACCCAATGCCCGGGGTAGAAATGTCAGCTCGAAATGAAACCAAACTCAAGCAATTCCTATAATATTTTTCACACTTATTTATCTATATTTAAACTTTCAATACAATTTACACATATTATACGGCTTCATGTGCCCTGGAACGGCAAACAGGACAGCTCACGAAACCTTCAAGCGACGGCTTAGTTCGCTTCTGGTTGTTCAGTGTTGGCGTTCTTTTCGATAGCTGTTCTTCGCAAACTTATCGTTTTGCAATATATTTCAGAAAAAAACGATGCATAAACACTTTTTATACAGAAATTCACACCTGAAATCCGCTTTTACATCCAAAATAATCCACTTTACTCGGTGCACGATTACAGCACTTCGAACAAAACTACATCACTGCGCAGGCTACTAGGATGAAAACAGATCTGTTTTTTGACAAACAAGCCGAGCGAGCTTGCTCTGTAGCGCGACGGGATGAGTTTGTAGAGTTGAGGGGTAAAAATCATAGTGGAAACAGGGAGAGGATGGTGGATTTTGAGTGTCGAGAGTGATTTTGTACCGCGGGGTAAATTGGAAGATTAACATGTTAGGCGATTGCGACTTATATTATTCGAATCCTAGACTTGGCCTGAAATTTAAATCTGTGAAAAATTATGAGTTTGACTTCTTTTCACCTGACTTTCTCCGTCGAGTGCCATCGAACTGTGCTGGCAATGTCCCTTGGGAGAGGTTTTAACGTTAAAAGTGTATTAAACAATCCCATTTTATTCCTAGAAACTTTAAGAGAATTTTCGCCCATTCAGTTTATAGAGCTCTTTTGTGTAATTTTCAGTCAAACGGACATTTGCTTTTACTAACCCGTTCAGATGTCACACGATCGCCCGCATCAATAGGTCCAGCAAATCGAAGTCTTTGCTTTAAATGATTTACTAAAAGTTCTCATGTGGTCGTACCTTGTCCCCTACGGAGAATGGGACATAAAACCCATGGAGTCTTGTTTCTTTTATCGCAAACGAATGTTCTTTACTGATATTTAATTTCGTAGTATATATAGTCCAACGGCAATGTTCCTACCTATTTTGATGCCAAGCCAATGTTTCCGTATCGTTGCTTCCGATGGGACACAATCTTATACGGTGTCCGTCTTCAAATTCTGTCCCAAACCAGGTACGGCAGGGACGCAGCTCTCTGATTGCAAGCGCAAATACAAAGACGAACCGCGTTCGGAGGGAGAGAGCTTCCTGAACTCTCCGTCCTTTTTTCTTCCCGGGCGGACTAGCATCGACGTTATTTTATGTCGTTCCGTCTCTCGTTTCACCTTGCTCTCTCTCAGCATCCTTTGCCGGCTGGCAGCTTGGTCGTGGCGAGATGTTTGAAACTGGGTATAAAACATCTTGCGTGAGGTCATTTGTCGTCAGTTTACGGTTGGTCGCGATCTTAACCAGTTCGCAGCATAGCAATGCGCTTTATCTTTCGTCTTCAAGAAAACAAAGTTTCACTATTTATTGAAAAATGTTTAGCGAAAAGTACATGGCGTCTCGAATTGTTATGTGAACTAGACGAGCTGTAATAAAAATATAGTTGATTTCAAGTGAATATATTGGTTTTTGTTGATGTGTTTAATAGTGTTGTGAATGAGTTTAATTGAATGGTAACTTTTGGATGCAATTAAACAACTACCATCAAACACATTTTTCTCTCAACAAATCTACGTTAATCCTAGTGGTGCAGGGGTGTTTCAAAGGATAATTCTGCTAGCCATAAACATAATCTCCCCTGACTTACATAGTGCTTTTTATGTTTAACTGGTCTTAACGCTAAACATGAAACAAACAAAGGGAGAGATTATATTTTTTTATGGACATGAATTTTGAGATATTTTAGAAACAAACAAATTCTGCAGTTTTTTTATGAGAAATATAAAAGCAGTTCTTATTTTCAACGTCGTGCTAACTCTTTATGATAACAATTAAATTGATGCTATGATATTGCATATGTTGTGGTGAGACTGACTGTAAAACGATCTAAGTATTTTTAATTTCTTTGTGGTTTGTACACACGTACATGTACCAAAGGCATATGATTTGTTTTATTTGTTGGACCTCTAGAGCATTTTTTTTACACTATAAAATTCACAAATATGAAACATAAAATTATCAAATAAACTTTGATGTAAAACATATTTTGTTTCAGTCCAACATTTTCTGTTTAACGTCCCAAAACTTAGGTAGATGCTTATCAATTGTCAGCCCGCTAATTGAAGTTGACGAACATTGCTACCCTGGGGAGGTGAATAAACTCCTCGCGAAGGATGTAGTGTGTTCATTGGATACAAACATTGTTTGCTCCGTTGCCGTGCTTCAACTTCGGCCAATTAATAACCTTTCGGCGAACAAAGTTTTCCAAACAACCCTTGCTTTACGTCAAAAGTTAATATAAATTGTGTAAACGAATCTCCCGAATTGAGTAGATTTAATTGCTTCTTGATGTGTAATGATATTCCGGGTGACTATATTGTGACGACCATGTTCAATCAAGCGAATGTGGAAAATAGTTAGGATTTCAAACCACATTGGTATTAATTAATAGTCGCGTTTTAATGATGATGTTTGTTTGATATTACTTCTGTAAATAGATCTTAGTGATTTATGGAGAACCATCCATCGTTGGCGCAATTGTTTCACTACAGTTCATTTGTTGATGAATCTAATTTAAACTCTCACAACATGGAGTGAATAATTGCCAACAGAAAATAAAAGTTTTACAGCACTTGAAGTTCCAAGGATGAATTAAAAACTGGTTATAGCTGAACTTAGTCTATCAAGTCTACAAAAACTTGGCACCATCGCACACAAGTCAACAGGAGACACGTTCATCAGTATGTGATATCCATATTAAAGGACTAGCTTCGTGTAAGAGAACCGTTCATAAATCAGTGTTTTGTCCAATCATTGCCCATCTGTCAACATCGCGTTCTTCTACTGCCGTCCGCTATCGGCAGCTATCGGCTGCTATGTATGCACGAAAATCCCTACGACACATGTGGCGCAACTGTGCACAGCGGAGCGGATTGGCGATCGCGACACCTTTGAAGATTCCTGTAAACTGGAGCCGAGTGCTACGCCTGCAGGGATCGGCCCGCTTCAACCCCGAAGAAGTCGTACAGGTACTTTTATCGCTCGACAAATGGCTTCCCTTTTTGGCGAAAATTCGTTCTCCAAAAGGACACGTGAAAGTAGGGATGGAGTTGGGGAGGCGGTTTGTTGGTTTGGAAGCATCGTTATTAATCCTCATTCAACTGACATTCTCTTAATTATCGTCAAATTAACTCGGCTTAGATGTCTCCCGTTTTGTTACGGCGATTTCAATGGAGGCGCCTGGTAACGCGTAATAGCTCGTGCATCCAATCGAGAGAGAATCTACAATCTTTGTCTGTGCTAAAATCATCCGACATTTTTTAATTCTTTCCAAGAATCCCATAATGACGTACCAATTAGAATATAGGAATAAGAGTGTTCCTATGGAAAATTAAGCAAGCAAACTACGCGAACATTAATGGGTTTCAATTCAACCCGACGGACATCCTCTTATCTACACTATTTGGTTCATTTATCACTCAATCAATACGGTCTGACCATATGACTGTCATATTTGCCTTGACGTGACACCCGACGAGGTATTTGAACGCACGCGTCACAGCCGATTGCATCAGTCGAGTTGTTCAGGAAGAACTTACTAGAAGGCGGAGTCGTTTGCACACGCCACAACCATGAGGCCACACACAGTCACAAAAATCCTTCGGAAGGTTACACACATATGGTCCCGGTCCGGAGGGTGCAGCCCGGCCGTTTAATATCCAGCCCGTTTGCCATCTGTTAAGTAAACATCAGATAAAAAAGCGACTTACTGGCACTTGCAGGTCAGCTCCCCGACAAAAGCAGCTGCATTAGCGGCCACTCGCGATGCGTTAGGTTTTCATTTTATCACTATTTAATGACAGCTTCTAGGGTCCTTTTAGTGGCCTTACGTAGCCAACAGTTTGCCAGTTGGCTGGAATGTTTCAAACGGATCTGTGTAAAAGTTGCGCTTAGGTCACAACATGAGCGCCTCGAAAAGTTTGTCCAAGTGCACGCCGTACCGAGAAATCCCCCGTGTGAGACTGTGCTGGGTGGACGTGGTAAAAAAAACCATTCGTGTTACATCAACGTTGCTCGCGGTCCGTATAATCTTTGAAAATCCAGTTTAGCTCGTCGAAAGATTATGATGAATAAAGAGTGGCTGATCTTCTCGGAAGATTTTATTAGGTAAATAATACCCTTATTGTTTGCGGCACGCTCCCATTTGCGAATTCCGGCAGGCGGCGGAGGCAGGCAACCTGGAGGAATTTATCCGGCTGTATGAGAGCGACAACAACCGACTCACGGTGAAGGACAGCAAGGGTCGCACGGCAGCCCACCAGGCTGCTGCCCGCAATCGGGTCAACATCCTCACCTTCATCCACGGCCAGGGTGGAAATCTCAACGCACAGGACATGATCGGGAACACACCACTCCACACGGCCGTCGAGAATGACTCGTTCGACGCTCTGGAATTTTTACTAAAGATGTAAGTGTTTAATATCATCATTGCTCAACTTTCTGCCCGCACCAGTTCCGCTCCTGCTGGCTCTCGCTATCGTCGGAAAACCGAGTACGTGGGGAAAAAGTTTTTCCAGCATGCTTCCCGAAAAACCAGATTAAGTGTTGCGTTTTGCGATGACTTCTGAAATGAAACTTTTCAACTTTCCATTAGCTGCAATTAGTTTTTTTACAAGAAGTATTCTAGCATCATTTGGAATATTGACAGAACGCTTATCCTTGGAATAGACAACTTAGCTACTGTTCATTGAGTTGATAAAATTACACTAATGAATATCCAATTCAACGAGTAGATTCTACGAATCCTTATGGAATATTTTGAGTCCGATATAAATTGTATAATACCTTATAACAGCTTAGTTATTATACAGCTATTTGCATATTTTAAATTGACAAAAAATGCATCCCCGTATGTTGAAATTTCTTTAAGAATTCTATAAAGCAGCTTATCTTTAAAATAATCGATACAACTTTTTTCAATTAAGAAAGCAGGTTTCATTTTGCAATGTTACACTTTAAAAAAAAGGTTTGAAATAATTTCTTACTTTTTCCAGTGCACGAAATTTTATTTTCCTGATTTCATTGAACTAAACATCTACTTATTGGCATTGATTGATTGAAGAACTAGACAAAATTAACTGTTGACATGGTGCAACTATTTTGCATCCCTTGAATTCACCTTCAGTCCAGTGGCGACAAATATTCTAAACGACAAAAAGCTCGCCCCGGTGCATCTTGCGACGGAACAGAATAAAGTGAACGCGCTCCAGGTTATGGGCAAGTATCGGGAGGTCATCGACATACAGCAGGGCGGAGAGCACGGCCGAACCGCTCTACACCTGGCCGCCATCTACGACAACGAAGAGTGTGCCCGCATATTGGTAAGGCCAAAGCATTAAAGCGGTATTGAATCTGATTAAAGAGTTTATGGATATGGCATTAGTTTAACAAAACTTTTCTTTCAACTGCTTGAGAATTATTTTATTATTTTTTAACGGGTACCACATTTGCAACAAAAAGTACGCAAGCGGTTTGGAAAATTAAAACTTTCATCAAGGGAACTGTGGATTTAATGAAGTAAAGCTATTCCATTTTCTTCATTGCGAGAAATTCATCAAGATAAACAAGGCCCTTTCATTCTTTCTATTTAAGGTTTTGTTATTCACACTCAAACTCATTTAGAATCTTTCAATAGATCTGACATTTTTGGGGGGTTTTCTTTACTCAATAAATGGATAGATTTCAGAGTTTGGAGCTTGTCCCCGGAAGCCGTGCAACAACGGGTACTACCCGATTCACGAGGCGGCGAAAAACGCCAGCTCGAAGACGATGGAGGTCTTCTTCCAGTGGGGCGAGTCGAAGGGCTGCACGCGGGAGGAGATGATTTCCTTCTACGATTCGGAGGGCAACGTGCCGCTGCACTCGGCCGTGCACGGCGGCGACATCAAGGCGGTGGAGCTGTGCCTGAAGTCGGGTGCCAAGATTTCTACCCAGCAGCATGACCTCTCCACGCCGGTGCACCTAGCAGCGGCGCAGGGCGCGATCGAGATCGTGAAGCTGATGTTCCGCATGCAGCCGCTAGAGAAGCGCATCAGCCTCAACTGCACCGACATCCAGAAGATGACCCCGCTGCACTGCGCCGCTATGTTCGACCATCCGGAGATCGTCGACTACCTGGTGAAGGAGGGCGCCGACATCAACGCCATGGATAAAGAGAAGCGCTCGCCTCTTCTGCTGTCGTCGTCACGCGGTGGCTGGCGCACGGTGATGACGTTGATCCGGCTGGGCGCCAACATCAGCCTGAAGGACGCCAACTCGCGCAACGTGCTGCACCTGGTCATCATGAACGGGGGCTGCCTGGACGAGTTCGCCAAGGAAGTATGCCGCACACAGTCGGAGATCTACCTGCTGCAGCTACTGAACGAGAAGGACGACGCGGGCTGTTCACCGCTGCACTACGCCAGCCGCGAGGGCCACATCCGCTCGCTGGAGAACCTGATTCGGCTCGGAGCCTGCATCAACCTGAAGAACAACAACAACGAGAGCCCACTGCACTTCGCCGCGCGCTACGGCCGATACAACACCGTCCGCCAGCTGCTCGACTCGGAGAAGGGCACCTTCATCATCAACGAGAGTGACGGCGAGGGGCTGACGCCGCTGCACATCGCCTCGCAGCAGGGACACACCCGCGTCGTGCAGTTGCTGCTCAACCGGGGCGCCCTGCTGCACAGGGACCACAACGGGCGCAACCCGCTGCATCTGGCTGCCATGTCCGGTTACACGCAGACGATCGAGTTACTCCATTCCGTCCACTCGCATCTGTTGGATCAGATTGATAAAGATGGGGTAAGTGATATAATTTATCGTACAAGGGAAAACAAGAACATACATCCTTGAACCATTAATAAGTGGCAATTGCCATGCCATGCTCTGGGATCTCTGCATCTTATCAGTTTTCAGATTATACACTACTGCAGACCATTTATGTATGCATACAGGTTCCTTTTTTCCATATTTTATCATCAAAACATTCAATAGTTTGTTATCTCCGTAAAACCGTTAAAATAAGTTTTCATTCTACCAATTTTATTTCGCATTGATTACCAAAGATACAAACTTTATTAATGTTATCATTAGATAATTTAGAAGGCCGGGTCGTATTGTTTACTACAGCGTATACTTATTCAATCCGTTTTAAACTAAATTATCTTGAGGCTAGTGTTTGTGATACTTCATCCAAGCTAAGCGTAGGTAATACAATTTGGACAAGTAGACAAATCTCAAATCTCTTTGGAGTTCGCTTTCAATCAGCAGCGTTGCTTTTCAGTTCAATTTTTGCACCGTGTAGCATTGAGAACGCATCTACAGAAAAAAACAAGCTTCTGGCGCAAACACATATAAGAAAAATAGTTTCAAGTACCAGGATTTGCGAAAATTTAGTTTTCTTAGTGGGTACGCATTTAGCTGAATTTAAATAACACATTTTAATATAAGGTAAACATTTTATATTAAATTGTTTAAATTTAAAATAGCTGTTAATGTGAGCTAAATGTAGCTGTGAGTAATGAGCTTGTTTCGTAAAAACCGCTATCGAATAGGCACGATTTTGAAAGCAGTGAAAGAAGTAATGGGTGTCATATTAAGACTTTTATTTTAAATGCCAGGGAGGATTCTTTTTGTTCGGAGGATCCTTTTTAATCCAGAGGTTAAGGTGAACGTTGTAATTTTTTTTAAAACAATCACACACTCTTCGTGCACGTCTATTACCAGAAACGAACATCTGGCACATTTAAAAAAAAAATCTTTTTTTGAAATAAAAATCTTGTACATGGGTACAGTCAAATGTTTTAGCAAAAACTTCAATTCATTCAGCCGATGGAATCCCTACGGTTTATTTTTGGAGAGCAACGCAAGCTGTACAATCAAATCAGGTTAAAGGTGCCCAAGTCCATAAGTCCGGGATAACCGACCGCGTACTTCAGCTTGAACATGACCCACAATGGCGTGAGTTTGAATTCTCCCACGGTACGAGAAGGATTGACCATTCACGTAAATTAAACAGGAGAAAAGTCTCGTAAACCTTTAAATGGGTAAGCATGACTAAGTTGGGCGTTACGCCAGGAAAGAAGAGGAAGAACCCAAATTAAATTAGAGATCAATTCATATAAATATTTAGTATTTAAGAATTACTTGGAATTCAAGTAGTATGTCTTAAACTTAAACCAATATTTTCCTTTTTTACATTGTTTTATGTTATTGTTAATAACATATTAGGAGGTAAGGTACGCCTTGAAAAATAAGGTAAAGTTTTGGTAAACATAATGGAACTTGAACCATTATCATCATCTCTTTGCCATATTAGTTGGGTAAACTCCATCGCTGAAAAGTAAAACAACCCGAATAGTGGTGTACACGCAGATTAAGAACAATTTGAATTTTTTGTTTTCGATCGCTTTTGGATTTATTACCGACCTTCAAGAACACCGCCCTTCATTTGGCCACGATGGAGAACAAACCGAACGCCGTGGTGCTGCTGCTCAGCCTAGGCTGCAAGCTGCTGCATAACTACATGGACATGAACGCGATAGACTACGCGATCTACTACAAGTACCCCGAGGCGGCGCTGGCCATGGCGACCCACGATGAGCGCACAGTTGAGGTGATGGCCCTGAAGTCGGACAAACATCCGTGCGTTACGCTCGCCCTCATCGCGTCGATGCCGCGTGTCTTCGAAGCCGTACAGGACAATTGCATCACCAAGGCGAACTGCAAAAAGGACTCTAAAAGCTTCTACGTAAGTTTCGTCACCGCCGCGCCATGGCGGCCGCATTCGTGTTAATTGGTTTCTTTTCAGCGAACCAAACCGAGCCGATCGAAGCACGCTGCCAAGCACGTGGGCTGGACATGCGGCGCTTGCACAAATTGCCAGTTCAACTGCGTCGATGCACGGATTCAATGTTTAAATATAGTATTAATAATCGTTTAAATCACAACCCCGCTGCCCACACAGATCCGGTACTCCTTCAGCTGCCTCCAGTGCCCGGCACTGTACGCTCAGATGGACGCCCGAACGGGGGAAGCAGTACAGATTTCCAAACCGATCCCACTTCCGGCACTCAACGTAAGCCATGGCCGTTCGCTCCGGAGCGAACCTCGTTGCCTGCTGTGCATGTATTTTGCAGGACGCAAGCATGCAAGCTTTTCTGCAACGATTTGATTTCCTTTGCAGCTTCGTTTAGCATCTGACACACTGCATGTTTCTCCATTTCAGCTCCTATGGCAATGGTGCAAAAAGCGATCACAATGTTGTTTCTATTTGTTCGGTTTGAGTTCCCCGTAATCTGCTTCTATTTCAAATGAAGCACTTTCTCTCTATTTACGTGTTTGATTCTTCGTAAACTCTCATTTATATCCAAATACACTCCAGTGTCGACACAGTAAAAGTTTCCTTTGGGAATCCAATTGTTTCTTCTCCTGCACTCGGTTGTCGGATTGAGCACTTTCACTCCGCGAATGTGAAATGTGACTTGTGAAATGCCGTAATGCACATCACTCATTTACGTGGGACGTGTTTGTCCAGCATCCATCTTCAGGCATAGTAGATTGTACATTTACAGTCGACTTGCTTTGATAGCTATCCCGCAACGGCAAACTACCAGTTTCCAAGACTATTTCCATTAAAAAAAACATCAAATTGCCTTCTCTATCCCGTCGAACTTCGAACTGATTGATGCTCTTACGTTTGGTTTACTCACTGCAGATCAAATATTCATTTAGCGCCTACCAGAAATCACAAGAAGCCATTGCCGAAATGCGAAAAACACTGAACGATCCCAAGTGGCGCCCACCACCTTTGCATGTAGTAAATGTGAGTTACTGGCATATTGCTTATTCTGCGTCCAGCTTCGGCCGCCATTTTACGCACTGTAGTGCTTCAAATCGTATTGTCGCTTTTCGTTTGTGTTGTATGTACCTTTTTTTTCTTTTTGATCGTATGTACTTCGTTCCTTATTGTATTGATTAAGCTTGGTTACCTCAATATCGTCTTTGAACAAACATAATTCTAGTTAATGTTATGTTTGATTAGAATTTTTTTAAATATTAAGATCAATTTAGGAATATGAGACTCAAGGCAGGCTTCAAAGTAAGGACGGTAGGTTCATACTTTTAAAAATAACATGCATAAAGATGGTTCTCTGAAAAATTTCAAATTAAAACTGAGAAACACAATGTCTATAAGATTCAGGATGTATTGCGATAATCTTCAATTTCACTTGCTCTTTATTATGACCATGTTCACTTTCTACTGACTTCCCTAACGCAGTGTCTAGCTCCAATGCACACAAAATTGCACGTTCAATTTTGTCAGTAACGCTTGTGTGCATGTCATTGACTTAGATTACAAGACGGGACAGCAATTTTGCTGGCTCTCCAAACATCATTACAACTTGCATCTTGTGCACAATCCAATGCAATTAATGTTTCCTTTCAATTCCGCGACTCGTCCTTAACTCAACGCTGCCATTTTCCCTTCCGGTGGGGATCAGGCCATGGTGGCACATGGGCGCGTGGAACTTCTCGCACATCCTCTCAGCCAGAAGTATTTGCAGATGAAGTGGAACTCGTACGGCAAGTACTTTCACCTGGCGAACCTGCTGTTCTACAGTGTGTTCCTGTTTTTTGTCACGCTGTTCACGTCCCAGCTGATGCGCAGCGTCGTCCCTGCCAGACACGGACCGACAAATGTAAGTTGCGGGCCGAGCTGTGCGAGATTTGGCCACTAAACATACCTCTCACCCAAGGATACGCACGGAGCCAGTGGCCTCGGTGACTACGGAGGGCAGCAAGTGCTGGCGCTTCGGTCTACGCTAGTTAGAGCGAAGGGGTACGGCTTCGCCGGTCTGCAGAACTCGACCGGCGCCATCGCGCCGCCACCAATCGAGGAACAGATGGACATCACCACCACGACGCTAGTGTCCGGCATCGGCATCATCCTGTACATTGTGGTGAACGCGCTCCGGGAGCTGGTGCAGGTGTACCAGCAAAAGTGGCACTATCTGCTGGAGCCGAACAACTTCATCTCATGGATTCTCTACACGTCGGCGCTGATCATGATTTGGCCTATGTTCTCCAGCGGCATGTGCTTCAGCATCAACTACTCGGCAGCATCAATCACCGTGTTTCTGTCCTGGTTTAATCTGCTTCTATTTCTCCAGCGCTTCGATCAGGTGAGTTTGCTGATCCCAAGTTAAATGAAATACTCGGGCACTGCGAGAAACTTAATTCGTTACATGATCTGTGTTAGCTGTGCGTAAACCATTTAGCAGACGTAACATACATTTTGAATTTGACTTAAATTTCATTTTGATTTGATTTTTGACTTAAATTTTAAAAAGGTACGGACTATTCTATTATAAATCATTTTGAGTTTCAATAGAATCGTCCCAAATGTTTTATCCCCGCCAGATGCCCTGCGATTAGTTCTGGTTCTTCGGTACAGTAATCGAATTTAGGTAATTTATTTATTATTATCAGTACTGTTCAGCTGGCCAACCAAAAAACCTAGATGTGGCACGGCTAGTACCGCAGGCGAAAAGGGTTACGGGCGCTAGAAAAAACCGCGTTTTTTTTTAATTGCAACAAACGGCAGAACGCGGTCATATTTCTTGTGGAGGTTGATAATGGAATAAATTCTTCAAATTGACCTCATTAGTTGAATACAATTTAAACAATTTCAATTTTTCTTTTTTTTCTGTGGAGTCTTTACAAGCATTGACAAAGTCCGGTCATCAAAATGATATAAATCTCGCATACAAGCCGATATGAATGATGAATATCTGGGTTACTGCAGGAGAAAAGCTTCTTCTTCTTCTTCATTCTTGTTCTTGTTCCTCTTCCTATTCTCTTAACATAAAACAAAAGTTTGGACTGTGTGCGACCGCGCATCACTTGAGACTGCACCGTTTTGTGTCGTTTTTGGTTTATTGTGTTCGTTCGTAAAGCAGGTTTTTAAGGTTAAAACGGCTGGAAAATCCCATAATTTAAACAATTTTCACAATTTTCTTCTTAAAACTCGCGCCTACTATGGCTCCGAAAACTTTTTGACTTGAATTTTCCACTACCCCTTCCCTACTATGGTTGTTGGGAATGTAGCAATCAAATCTGTATACACCAAAGCGACACTGCCGTTCTGCCTACCACTTCGCTTTAAATTTTTAGTGGAAACCCAGAAAATGTAAAAATGTTCTACTGTGCTCATCAGGAGTCCCCGAGTTCAAAGAACGCTGCTCATAGATAAGAGGGATATATTTACTCAATGTCCTAGGTCAGCTAAATACCCTGAAAGTCAACATAATAGCTTACGTTACTTACGTCGAAAAATAGAGAGAAGAAGTGTAAAAAGTCGATGAAATCTACACCAAAAAATATCCATCATTCAAACGACGCTTTTATTCCAAATCTGTGAAGAGAACGCTGCTTATGAAGAAGAAAAGAATATTAACTCAAGGGTCTAGGGAAGCTCAAACTTCCAGAAAGTAAACGTTATTTCAGGGAAATTACCTTGAGAAATAGATGGATGATGTTTGAAATATCTCTCAAAATATCTTTTTATTAAAAATTCTTTATTTTTCCCGAGCAAAGCGAGGTAAAAAGCTAATAAAAATTATATTTCTCTTGCCTTCTCACACATTTTCCCTTCAATCTCGTCACGCAGATCGGCATATACGTGGTGATGTTCCTGGAAATCTTGCAAACGCTTATTAAGGTGCTGATCGTCTTCAGCATACTCATAATAGCGTTCGGGCTGGCTTTTTACATTCTTCTCTCGAAGGTAAAGGAATTCGTTATGCAGCATTCCGTTGTTCCTCGCGAACTGTAACTAAAATAACCATTCCCTCGGAACTTTTCCAGATCAACGAGCCCCAGGTCAACCACCTGTCCTTCTCGTCCATCCCGATGTCCCTGGTACGCACGTTTTCGATGATGCTGGGCGAGATGGACTTCGTCGGCACGTACGTCCAGCCGTTCCACGCCGGGGATCTGCCGTTTCCACTTCCGTCGTTCGTCATCCTTTGTAAGCGGAAGGATTTGACTTATTTTTAGCTATTGGAATACTTTGCCAACATCTTTTGCTGATCTTTCGTACAGGTCTGTTCATGATCCTCATGCCCATTCTACTGATGAACCTGCTGATCGGTCTCGCGGTCGGCGACATCGAGTCCGTCCGGCGAAACGCCCAGCTCAAACGGCTTGCGATGCAGGTGGTGCTGCACACGGAGCTGGAGCGTAAATTGCCCCAGATGTGGCTCGAGATGGTCGACAAGATGGAGTTAATCGAGTACCCGAACGAGAAGAAGTGCAAACTCGGCTTTCTGGACTCCGTGCTGCGTAAGTGGTTTTGCAATCCATTTACGGATGACTACAAAGGTAACGTATTGAACTAGCCGAGCATTGCCGTTGTCCTGCACACGCATCACCAGTGAAAGGATCGCTAACGAGTGCTTCCGTGTGTTTTGCGCCCAGGTGGAATCGATTATGTCCTCGAAAATACGGAAGACTACGTAGCGGTCGAGCTGGAAAAGCAGAAGCGGAAGCTGAGAGACATAAGCGGTGCACTCGACGCCCAGCACCAGCTTCTTCGATTAATCGTGCAGGTAAGTTCCTTGCCACACCCATGCTGGAATGGCTCAAACTCAGGCCTCACCAATGTATTCGTTCTCAGAAAATGGAAATCAAAACCGAAGCGGACGATGTCGACGAAGGCGTGCCGACGAGCGACCTCAAAGGTCAAGGTGGTATGCTGACGAGTCGAGCATCCCGTTGGTCTTCCCCCCGGATCCGAAAGAAACTGGGTGCCACGCTGAGTTTCAACAAGTCGATCGGCAAATAAAATGTTTAAGAAAACAGGTTTTTTTTTTATTTGGTACAGGTCCCTGTTTGATGCAATGTTTCATATGGTGTATCCACATATGTTATATCAAAAATCTACCGTAAATTTGTGTACATGCTTGCGAAGGACAGTTTAATGTAGGAAGTATGAATGTCTTTACCTTTTCGGAAAGTGTAGTCCAACTCTGTGTTAATAGGCGAATAAGCTCCACAGGGATGAAAATCTTTTTAAAAAAATGTATTATTTTAAGCTTAGAATACATGGCAATTGTCTGTTCAGCGTATTTCAACAGATCAATTATACATTCCATGCTTAGATGTTTGTATGTTTGTGATACATGTAAAAGTAATAAATTCAATAAATTGATTAAGTGTAAAGAAATCAAACCTGTCCTTTATCTATTTTGTTAAAACCATACATTAATCCACCTAATCAAAAAGTGGGAACAATGCCTTGCCTTTTAAATAGCTCTTCAAATCCTGTTATCTTTAAAGTTAAATGTTAAGAACAGCTCCAGGAAACAATTACAACTTGCCAGTTCGTATGCCAAAAATGGCAATATTCTATGGTGGAGTAAGTGGCCAAAATCCAACCTAAGGAAATGTACACGAAACACTTAGAACACAACATTTGGGTCAGAAACGATCGTCAGACTGCAAACCAAATTTTGCTTTTTTTAAGGACGGTCCATCAACATATTCAACAAAAACATCAGCTATATTTCAAAATTATTCTAAAATAGTAACCAATACAAATGTAAAACTGTAGTTCAATGCATTAAGGATTCAATAAGGAAAATCAATAATAAGGAAAATCAATAATTCAATTGTAATTTGATCTGTTCGATTATACTGATCTTCATGTTTATTAGGCATGAAGGAGATGAGAAGTAACTACCATCAATTGATTTTCAAATCAATTTAAATTTTCCTTTTTTCCCACCAGGCAATAGATTTTAGCTGATTTCTTGCATTTTATATCAAGGCCATTCAGGCCCCGCATGATTAAAAGGTTTTGTTCCCGTGTACTCCCGTTGATCTTTATTTTCCACGTATTTTCTCACATTCTTCTCTTTTGCTACATGATTTACACATTCATGCGTTCCACATGGCGTGGCGTCGTTCGACACTCTCCTCACGCTTTTGCCTCAAGTAACGCTGATAAGGTGTTATGTTAATCTGCTCAATCTTCTTTGATTTTCGTTTGCCCACAATTCCCCGGTACATTCGATGACATTAGATTAGTCAACTTAAGCTAGGTTCCAATAAACAGTACGTTTATTTTCTGGATCTGAGATCGAGGAGGAACCATTACAAGATGTGTGCTCGCGCTTTTTAAACAAACAATCTTTTCATCATTGTTGACAATTTACTGCTTTTCTCAGTGAAACTTCTAGGTTCTATATTTTATTCAGGTTTTTTTTTTTAATTTTTTATATTAATGCTTCTCGGTCTCACTCATCTTTGATTTTTATGAATAGATTTGTCCAATCTTCGGTATCCGATTTTTTTTTCCGTTTATTCTTTGGATAGTACTCACAGTCCTGCAGAAGAGTCCCAAATTTTGTTCATTGCACTAAATGCCGATTGGGTTGAAATGTTGATGATCTTCAGAACTGTGCCAACTAGTACAATATTTGTTTCCATTAGCTGCAGAGCCATCCGGCAAGGCTAGACATGCTTTATTTATAGGCCATTCCTTGCCGGTGACACGCTAGTACACAATGGGCAATATGCCCATGCTTACATGGTGTTTGTTTGCACAAGCAACACGGCCATTGAACATTTTGCAAACATCAATCGTTTTGCCTCTCTTTTAATCTCTACGTTTTATATTGCCTACACACTTCAAAGGCTCTCTTTTATGTGATTTCGAAAGTTCCAAATTTATTTAAGTCAGTGCTTACGATAGCCATTTACGTCTCTACTCTCTTTACGTCGATGGCCGTACATTACTTTGGTGAGTGCGCTATGCGTGTGATGTTAGTGTGTGTATGTTTTTTTATTCATGTATGGATGTAGTTTTCGTTTAATTTGTTCTATATACTTTGTTCAGTGTATATTTAGCTTCTGAACGTTTACTTTTCACTACTAAACAATCACTACACACAGCTGGATCGGAACCGGATGGGTTGGTGTTTTTTTTTATAACGGTATGTGTTTGATTTCGTTGCAAATAGCGGTTAATCGGGACGCCTGTGGCTCGCCCGAGTGGTGGTTGCTTCTGGATAAGGTTCCTATGAATTCTGTGCGTTTGCAAGTCGTTGGTGCATCACGTGTGTGGATCATGTGGGTTGAATTGAATATGAATATATGCTTAGACTGATTTTGTACCGGTTCGGTGCATTACAGTGGGGAAGAAAACATAGATTATGACAAAGCATAGGCTGAGAGGATGGGTGATGTCCGACTTGCGGGGTTGGTAGTTTTAAAGGACATTCATTTACGGATTACAGAGGTTGCATCCCGACGCGAACTTGTATTTATTATAACTGCCTGCTCTACACAGTTAAAAGCTTATTTGCCTCTATGCTGATCTCATATCGGCTATCAACCGGTTTGAAATGTAACATGGAAATTGATTTGTTCCTTGCATCTACTGCGACATTTTCATTGTGTATTGCAACTTTTGAATATTCCTATACGGTTGATAAGAAGACAAAGTTAGTAAAAGAAAGTAATACGTTCATGTTAAGCGATTTCAGGATTAACTGTTCTTAAAGCGATACCAAATACACGTTTCCTTTATTGCTCGTCACTACGCAGCAGACTGTCAAGTTGTATGCTTATGGGGATCAAATTGCTTGCATGCATATTAGTACATTTGTGATGAGTAACTTAGTGAAAGAGGAAGAGAGAGACAGAGAGAGAGTAAGAGGGAGAGAAACATCGTACATTAAGATAGTTAATATATGGTTTTTGCGATGCCTGAGAGGGACTGCTTATAAGGATTGCTTTATTGTCACATTAACAAGCATTAAGAACATGTATCCGTGCGCAGAGCTGGATCGCTAGTATCTGCACTTCGTAGAATAAGCATGTGTCGTTGAATGTTCCGTCGGTACGAATATACTAGTATCAGTAGGTTGTGAAGTAAAATCGAGTCTAGCCGCGGGACATGTTGGTTATTTGATCACACGTAAATACAACAGCATCGAGCACGGTCGGCCAACATTCACCGGCGTACTACGCGCACTGTGAGCTAACAAACAAACAAAGCTTCGTGGGATAAAATTGCAATTAGAAACAAATGTTTACTTTGAAAGAGATGCCTGATGCCTGCCTCTGCAATCAACACTGAACATTGGATTCCATAGAATAATAATTCATCTTTGTGGTAAGATGTTTCGCCCTTTTAACCCTGGTTAGTTAATTTAACAGTATTCTGCCACATGGAACAAATTGCGTGCTACCACTCTCGATTATCATTACCAATCACATAGTTCACATCAATGCAATGCTAACCTCGTAAAGCTCCAAACGCTCTGCGCCGTGTGCTTTAATTCAACATCAATTACATCATATACACCGCATTAAACCATACATGTGAAAGCTTTGTAGATCTATTCCGTTCTCTCCCTCTGGTCGAAAAGACATTGGATAAAACGCAGCACGTGAATAATATGGGAAATAGTATCGAACAATCCTACCACGGACAGCTAGGTGTTATGGATAGAGGATAAAACAAATGCTCATCATTTGCGCTGCACTATTCTAAGCTGGAACTTGCCACCTTCGCAGACGAAATGTAATGTTATGGTACTCTCTAATGGTGTAGAGGTTCACATTTCCACACAAGATTGTCTGTGTGTGTTGAACGGTTTGCATGCGTTTGCAATTTGTTTCCCCTTCTCGTTTCTGTCGTAAGCACTTTGTTTTGCTTCCAATTTAGTTTTACTTTGTCAGTGTTACCTGGTGAAACATTGGGATTAATATTGGGGCTTCTCTCCCGAGGTGATGAAAAATAAGTAGCACAATTTCATATTGCAGTCAGAAAACTGTACCGTCTATCTTACCGCAGGCAATGTCACTTAGTATCGGCCACCGTATCGCCCACCTCTTGAATTCCGTCCGCGCCTGTTACCCCCTCTGCCGATCGGTTTGTCCTCCTTGGGCTCTTTGGATTCTTCCTCCTTGCCGGAGTCTTCCCCTTGTGCCTCGTCGTCGTTGTTGCTGCTAGCGCCTTCTTCACTTTTGCCAACATCCTCTGACGCACCGCCACCCTCCGTGTCCATCAGCTCGGTCGGCTCTGAACCGTTTTGACCGTCGTCACTCTTGCCGTCCTCAGCCATACTAGCATCGCCAGATTCTTAAAATTTTGAAAGTGTATTTAGTGTTTGTTAGCAGCAATGTTGCAATGAACGGGAATATTTAGCTCCTATACTTTCTAACTATCTGTCATGACCGGAGCGCATATAACTTTGAGCATTAATACTCAAAAAAAAAAAAGTGGAGTGGAAAAAAGTCAACCAAAATTCGAAAAAAGGAACACAGTTGTTACCAAATGCTTAAAAAGTGCACAAATATGCTTATATTCAAAAAGGAACACATGCTTCACACAAAAACGAGTAGACAAAACAAACCAGCTCACTCCCGATTGGATTAGTAAATAAAAGTTGTGCTAGACAAACCTTCACAGGAAAAATGAAACAAACATAATAAAAAATATAACATCTGGAATCGTCATCACATCGGTGCGGATCTAAAGATTATCTACGGTAACGCTAAACTCTAATCACACCTTTCCCTTGATAGCACAATTATTCGTGTACCCTACGTGGAACTGGGCAACAACGTTAGCATCTTCACAATCATCACCTGTTGCTTCCGATGGGTCGTACAACTCCGAGTCCTTCTTCTTCGCGTCGACTCCAGCGCCCGCACCGCCCGCTCCATCGTACTGCTCGCCGTTCGTCTCCTCCGCCGAAACCTTCGTTTCGTCGGCCAGCTTCTGCTTCTTCTTTGCCGCTTCTGCTTCCTCCAGCGCGACGGCGGCACGCTTCTGGGCGATGCGCACCTCCATCGCCTTCTCGTTCAGGAACCGTATGAACGCGCGATAGTGCGAGTGCGTGCGGGCATGCACCTCGCCGGTGGCTTCGCTATCGAAATACTTGTGACAGATGCGACACTCGACGCACTCGAGTTTGCCGATGAGGCTCAAGCCCAGCGCACGGTTCTTGCGATAGCGAGGCAGCTTGTTATCGATTTCCGACGCAATCTCATCGCCGGGCTTGTAGTCCAGTATACAGTCTTCACTTTCTTCCTCCTTGGTCAGCTCGTCCTCCGGGCAGTCCTCATCGAGCTTCGGATCGTCGAGCATGGCCCCGACACCGTCCTCCGCCGACGGTTTGCCACTATCACTACCACCACCATCCTCCACCGTAGCCGCAGTGGTCGCGGTGTCGTCGTCCGCCTTGCTGGATTCTCCGTTCGCAGCTTCGGTCGCCGACTTGCCGCTGCTTCCTGGCTTTCCTCCGTCGGTCTCCGATTTCTTCGTCGCCGACATCGCACCTTCCTTTTCTTTCTTCTTCTTGGGGGCCGTTTCTTCGCGGATGTCTAGTAATTCATCACTCATAGTAGAAATGGTCAATTCTGTTGATAGGAAGAGAAATCAACCGGGGAATGGTTTGAGATTACCTTGCCACAGCTCGCTCAAAAACTTTTCCTCCCACTTACGTTTTGCCTTCCGTTCGATGTCAAGTCGGCTTGGTTTAGATTTGCAGTTTTTCATATGAACAACCGAAAGCAAATGATCGTCGTACTCTGTGCGATTGTGGAACTCCAGTTCGCAGTCGTCGCACTTCGGATGTAAAAACTTCTTCAGATCCAGATGCTTCTCCGAGCGCCGATGGGCGATGATGTGTCCGTAGAAGAACAGCTCGCACATCGGGCAGTACTCACGCACCTTGTAGTAGTTCTTCGCCTTCCCCATGCGCTTCAGACGGTCGATCTCGATCGTCTTCAGCTGCTCGGCGATGCGGGCCTCCTGGCGGAGCAGAGTGGCCCGCATTCGATAACTCTCCTCGATGCTCTCCTTCATCACCCGGTGCGTGCGCCCGGTGATGTGATTCTCAAACGAAGTCGCATCGTACATGTGCTTGTCGCACATGTGACAGTAGAGAAAGTCGTTCGAAACTTCCATGTACGGGGACACCTTAGAAGGTAAGGTTTTTTCCTTTGCACCACCCGACGCATTGTTGGTCGTGTTGCCCTTTTTGGTTCCCTTATTACCACTGTTGTCGATTTCGTTAGATTTATTTTTTTCGCCGGCAGGAGCGGTTTGCGAAAATGACATCAAAAATATATTTAAAAAAACATTAGTGGGATACACACAAGCAGAATTCCCAACAAAAGTTATAAGAAAATTCATAAAATTTAGCCACATATTATTAAAGCGCATACACTTTTTCAAACTTAACAGACAAAAAAATTCGCAAATTAATATCTAATTTTTTTCCCGGCGTCAATTGCACAAATAGTCGACAACGTGTTGATTATTATTTGCAGGCGGAATGACTGCCGTACTAACGCGTGAAGCACCATGCGCCTCCATGCGTTCCTAAGAGTGGTTCGTTTTTTTATCGACAACATTCGAAAAGTTGATTGGTGCTTCCAGTAGATGTTCCATTTTTTTAAACTACATCCATAACGAGCAATATGCTACAGGAAAAAAAAAACAATTGAATGTCTGCTTGGTGCAATTTGTCAATATTATACCATGTGAATGTGAATGTTGGGAAAAATGTTCTATTTCTTACTCTCTGTTTCTGCGCGATTTTCACGTCAACTTCGAAATCCAGCACCTTTCTTCGTGTGTCAAACAATGATTGTCGTGAATGATACAAAGGAAGTTGAAATGTCAGCACCATTTTTCAACTGAGTGGTATATTTCAACTTTGACAGCATAATTCAACAACATCAGAATGATTAAAGTCAACTGGGTCAAAACATTTCTCAACACGATATCATTTCCCGACGTGTCGTCAGCTTTTTTTACAGGCGTAAACATATTTTACACAACAGGAGGTATTTTTACATATTCGGGTACAGCACGGACTTCGAACGAAAATTTTCGTTCGAATCTGGCTGTCAAATTTCACTCACGTTCAACCCTTTAAATGGGTTTATTCTACCTGCCATTTTGAATATGAGCGCTGAACCGCCAATTTTGAATGAAATGAACTCTTTTGGAAAATTCGTACGTTCCCGTTTGCATGTTTTCTCATATGTATATTAATTTCTTATCTGAAAATCTTAGATGAAATGTTTTATAAATTTGTTTTTAATTTTTGATTAAAATTATTCTTATACGATTTTAAATTATCATTTCGCAGTCATGGACGCTTATCACAATCGAGGTAAATTGCTGCACACGATAAGAAAGTGAAAGTCAAACGTCCATATTCGTAAAGTATCCGCGGCTGAAAACTTCACGGATTTCTTTCCATACAAACGGGAACGTACGAATTTTCTAAAAGAGTTTAAGAGTAAAAGAGAACCTATTTAAAGGGACGTGAGTGAAATTTGACAGCCCTATGCGATCGAAAATTTTCGTTCGAAGTCCGTGCTGTACCCGATTGTCTCCTTTAAGATTCGCCATTTCACTGGCAATCAGAACAAACAGATAGACAGAATACCGAACAGGCAAAATGCGCGCCTTGTTTTGAAATTTTAAAGCAATTGTGCGGTTTACACTTCGGGTGTCATGTTGTGTAAGATGTTTGAGTGTTAAATAAGATTTTAAGACTGTTGATATGGAATACATTTCGTGGTACAAAGAAACTGATGGCTCGAATTCTGTCATCGTCGGCGACATCTGTGAAAAAAGGTACCGACACGTCGGGAAATGATATCGTGTTAGGAAAGGTCGACCATTTGACTACAATAATTCAGAAGTTGTTGAATTATGCCGTCAAAGTTGAAATATGCCGCTCAGTTGAAAAATGCTGTTGACATTTCAACTTCCTTTGTATCATTCACGACAATCATTGTTTGACACACGAAGAAAGGGCTGGATTTCGAAGTTGACGTGAAAATCGCGCAGAAACAGAGAGTAAGAAATAGAACATTTTTCCTAACATTCACAATAAACATTCAGAACGTGGGCCTTAAGTAACTTTAACAACTCCAAAACTCAATGCATCATTTAAATTTGAATATTATTTGTATTTTAGGTCTCGAATGATTTTTTTTAAATCGCAATAAAAAGATGATAAGCAAAACAATATGTTGCATGTAATGTGAAACAGACATTCAATACAATGCTATACAATTTTTCATTGCTTGTATATATTCTAAACGTTTTGTTTTATGTTCTGCAATGTTGAATACAGTGCCCGAAATATCTATAAGCACCTTATTTTCTCGAATTATCTCACTATCTCCAAATTTCCATGGCAAAAGACAACTTGTCTGAACGGCATTCAATACCAGCTTATTAAAAAAAGTGATGAACAGAACTGACAATCTAAATTTTACAAGAGTATTTTAAGCGAAAGAAAAATCGCTTGGTGTCTGTTTTCTCTAGTTTCGCGGAGTCGGTTTTCCTTTAATATTTGACGTCTTTAATTATTTTTGTAATTCGTAACCGATCAACTAACTTTTTCAATGTTTGACACGTCTGGCCAAGTTCCCAATACATTTTTGGCAGTTCAAGATGAAATGTGCTGGCCAGCTTAAAGTGGGACATATCGGGGATTAAACCACTTTTTGAATGCTTGGCTGATATGGATTAGAGCAATATTTTGTCGTTCGAAAATCGAGCCAATGATAGTATAATAAACAATCAGGTCTATCCATATTACTTTTATCCGCATAACAAAAGAGATGATACAGTTCACTTCCGAGTTACAAATTTGGGAATTTGCTTTGTTTTCATGATTTTTAACGTTTTTATCGACAGCTCGTAGTTTCGTTACTATAAAAAATGTCCAATTCATTAGGCCAAGAACAGTTGACCACAATATATAAGGTCAGCAAATAAGTAACGGCTGTTTGAAATCGATAGAGCCAGCGGAACTAAGCACGGCATTTTGATGTATTCAAAACTTTATCATTTTAGCTATGGCGTTCTGTAAACAAAAAATATTGAAACATTCGTGATTTGATTATTGCATCGCCACATCGATATGGCCAATTCTTTGCGGGAACCCATCATTTGCGGGAAAGAAATCTTTTATCGCACCGTGACGAATGATGAAAAATGAATACATTGCAGTAACCCAATGCCTCGAGGGTTTTGCTGTGCAACTGATAGGACCAGAGCGATATCATCTGCTATGAGTTGTTGCAACCGAGCAAACCATCACTGGAGTACAACTTTGAACTCAATTGATCAAATTGCACCAAGAACTGTTCGAAAACTACCAGAATACCAGCGCAGGCATGACAACTAGTCAAACATGGACATGGACATGGATCAAAATGCTCGGCCAAAAGTTGCCAAACCGGTCATAACCTTCCTGGAAAAACCGTGCGTTTTTAGAAATTTCTTGCTAAAATTATTTGTTTTGCTTAACACATTTTTTTTAACTGTACAGTTTTAAGGTTAGTTATCTTTTTCAAACGGGATTGTTGAACTTGCAATCGACAGATAGTGAGGAATTTCGAAAATGAGGTGCACTTATAGGAATTTCGGGCACTGTACAACGAAAAACTATCGGTAGAAAATAAAGGTTGTGAGTTTCTTCATGCAAAAGCTAGTGTGCAGGTTGTATTGTAATATTACCTGTTCTTATTTTTACTATTATTACTAGACTGAATTGGATTTCGTCTTTGATATCCAAGATTTAACCGCGAAATATAGTCATTCTGAAAAGGGATAAACCGGTAGAAAAGAGAGCATTGAATGGATGTGAAATGTTAAAAGAAAGAATCATGAAATGCCTTGGCAATAGATACTGAGTTTTTTAAACAATAATTACAGTCAAACCTGGATAGAATTTATTCGCATATACGAAGGAAACCCGTAGAAATACAGAAGCAACCACAAGGTCCAAGGAAATAGCCGTTTAATTGAGGAACATTCTAAGGAGGAGCACAAATGAAATACATGTGTTAACCAACTTTCGACTTTCTTTTATCCAGGATTGGCTGTGGGTTTAAAATTTTGTGACGAAACAAAATATTTCTAAACAAAACTATCGGATTATAATTTTAGAACTCATCGAAACAAGTGCTTATCGAAGGCGTTAAATGTGTTTGAGTTCATCCCGGAACCGGAGGAACGGGAAATTGTCAAGTAGCACACATTGGAAGGGTAGGTTTTTTAAGCAAACTTTTCTAGAATTCATTTTTGGCATGTTCCATCCAATTTCATGTCTAGCTGTGAATTGCACATTTGTATGTTGTTTCAATAGTAAGAACAGTACTGAACAGGGTTCTAGGTTGAAGCATAACTTGCAGTAGGTAAAGAGTGAAATGATGGCTAAAGGATGTGAGCGACATAAAGAGTTCAAAAATCTTTATTCCAACAAGTCAAGTTGTATCGAAGAAAAAGGATGAAAAGAGCATGAAACAACAAATCGATACAAACGAAGGTAACGTAGCTTGAATCGACAGCCGTAGAACAGGCAATCGTGAAACGAACCGTGCGAGAAAAAAAACGATATGAAAAGACGTGTATGGGAAAAACGTGTAGATTGTGTTTTCAAGTCATTATGCAACCCGGTACATCATCTAGAACCCACACCGGGTATGGTATCACGTGGATGTTAAGCCGTAAGAAGCTTGCCAAAAAGCAGTCACCGTAATGGGAAACGAACCAGAAGCACCACCAACGAGTAAAATGAGTACATCAGGCAAACAGTTTGGAATCGTTAGTAAGAAGTTTGAACCCGTTTGGTTGCAAAACGCTTAAACATTCCGGGAACGATATAAATATTTACTACCAAGCAAACGAACTAAGTTTCGGTGTTCAGCGACAAAGCACCAACAATACTCAATCTCCACGTGTTTCAAAATAATTTTATTACCGTTTACTGAACCATGCGTAGTGAGTGCAGAGCGTGAATTTAATTGTAATTTGTAATTGAAGTGAAGCAAAACTAGTTTTGCTTGTTACTATATTGAGTTTTTTTTTAGGATCATGTCGCATCCGCTCTTCTAAACAATAAATGCACAAACAAATACAAGGGCCAATTGGCGCGCTAGGCTGGCTTCGTTTGGAAGTACATGCCACCAACAGTTGCCGCACGTGCGAAAACGAGCATATACGGGCCTATGACATGGATCTGCTTTCGGGAGTGGTGTCTGCTGTGCACTTTCTTACCTCGGATTTTTTCGATTGCTAGTACATGCGTTATCGAGAGCATCTCTATGGGACGGTTTATTTGAATTCTTTGCCAGAACGTTCTTGGAACGGGTAACAGCATCCGGCTTTCGAATGCCACGTCCATTTGCGTAACGATTCTTACCGTATCGGTTCTGAGATCATTGAAAAACAAAGGAGGAAGAAAGAGAGGGAAAGGTGAGGGAGTTTGCGTGTTAGCAGCAACAAAAAATCGCTTCACGAATACATTGCCTCCGATAATGACTGATGATGACAGGATCATTCGTAGGTGTGAATGGTTCATTTAAAAAAAAGGTATTTTCGTTAATCAGTTGAGAAAACCGATTAATTGATTAGTATCTGTAACATAGGTAACGTACCACCATTTTATTTTTACCTCAAAGAAGTTTTGGATAAGAAATTGTTACAATAAATTGAAACTTACTTTTATTTTCTAATATTTTTCTTGGAAAACTTCATTTAAATCTATTTGAAACAATAATGCCAAGGAATACATAAGCGGTTGTTCTATAGACTGTTCCTTAATACGGATAACATTATTAGAAATTAACGGAAACTATGACGGGGTTGAAAATCAAATTTCAAAAATCATATTGCAATTACTTTTCTCATTCTACACCAAGGCATTCTCCATATGTATGTATGAACACTTAAAGTAGCGATGTATTGTGCTATACATACCCTAATGAAATTATAACCATTGATGTCTTCAAATCTTGAAGATTGCACACCGTCCAAGAGCGATGGAACTTGGTTCGTGTTTTGATTGCGGAGCAGGTTGTTAATCAAACTGTTGGCAAACGTGAGCGCATCATTGTTCCCACGGCCCCCGCCCACACCCGTATCCCAAGGATTGATACGGTTGCCATAGTTGTTACCAAAGTTGCCACCGCCACCACCACCGCCGCTGCCGCCGCTTCCGCTACCGCCGCCACCACCTCCACTGCCGCCACCACCGCGACGATTGTTGTTGCGATAAGCCATGATATTCAGTAGGTCTCTTTGCTCTTCCTCTGGGGTTTCTGCAAAGAAACACGTGCCACATATAAAAGCCATTAGTCGTGTTTTTTTTTTTGCTGTCCTATTTCAAAACATGCAAATGTATTTTATGATCCAGCACGTGGTGTTATTTCCATCCATCTTCACAACCCAATTTGTGTCCAGGAAAACATTGATGTAACCACGGTCGACAAGAAACACAGTTGGCGACGATGCTCGAGACTAGAGAAACCGGGAGTTACGACATGCGCAGAAAACGTTCCCACGATTCGTCTAGTTTTCCAAAAATCATCTGGACGGCGAACATAAAACTGATGGAGACGGTAGTCGTTCACATGAATTGCCGTAAGATCCCAGAATATAAGCTGTTCGGCCACGGAATTAAAGTCATATTTGTACCATTTGTACCGTATTTTATATGTTTAGCCAAATTATAAGAAAAATTTACAATTGATATTGTGACGAACACGAAATGGGTTATATCGTTTTAATTGAGAATTACTACATCCCACTAATTCATGTGTTTGTCCATTATCTTGAATCAAACCAGCTGGAAGTACCAAAGAAAACAGTAGCATTTTTTCCGTGTTTTATGGGCACCGCATTTTGAATGGCACATTTAACTATGGACTAGTCATGCATCGGAAACGAATAAAATTAAACATTGTTGTTGGTACCATACTTACTCGCCAAAGAGCTTGTAGTGGTAAAAATTTTAGATAAAATACAACCGTCAGCTTTACACCGCCTAAACAACTTCACCAACACAAAAAAATGAGCTAAGCTGCCGGCTAAAAAAAAAATCGATTTTGCCGGCTTTGTCACTGCAGTGCTGCCTGCCGGTGTTGCCGGCGTCCGAGAGAGAGATCTCTTTATTTCACCAAACTCGTTATCGCTCGCTCGTACAGAAGCCGGTTTGTTGTTTCACCTATTCGCGTGCATTCACCGCAAAATGAACGCCATATCACATGTCTCACTCTTTCCAACCTGTCAAAAATCGATCCGCCCGCCAACAGCTGTTGTCCGGAAAACGCAAATAAAAACTACGCCTGCTACGCTTGCAAATCGCTTCCGTTCGGGAATATGCAAATTTAGCTTTCCAACACTTTCCACACATTTTCTTTATGTATCACCGTTTCCTTTCATACTTTCCTCACTGTGAAACCTATGTTTTTCTGTTACAGCTAGCACTTTGGGGTTTGACTAATTGGCACTCCACATTCAAGTCACTACTGACTAGCACGGTGGACTCATTGTACTTCGACTCTGAGTTTTTAAACACTTTGGTATTTTGCAACTTGCACACACTTTGATTGTAATTCCATTCATTAATGCACTTGCTGGAAATGTCGTAGAAGCCTCCAAAGGAAAGTCCGGAAAATGAACAGTTTCAAATGAATACACAAGTCTGGAAAACCCTCCGCTCCATCATTACGTTTCGTTCCTGATATTACAGCTAGAGTGAGATGGCGACTCTCGCCCCTCCAGAGCAGTGCGACAGGGAGCAATGATCAATTGAGTCGGCTGAGGTAACCTAATGAAAAATCGATATTTTTTCGCTACGAGTTTGGTGCAGCATCAGGGATTACGCCCTTATCAAATATTCGAACCCGACCCGTACCAATCGAAAAGCGACTGTAATCTGGCAAGTCTGAAGGCGAGTGCATGTAATTAGTCGCCGAATGGCCTTAGTTGATAAAGTACGTGCAGTTTTCTCCACTTTTCGGCACGTACAATGGCCGGCACGGATGACGGCGACAGACATCCTACATTGCGCAGATTATATTTTAATGTGGCGACGTATAACAGTTTGTGCGAAGACAGAGGCGACAATTGCAACGAGAACAATTGCTGTTGAACTGCGGTACTTACTTGATATAATGAAGAAAAATACACACAGTAAGAGATGCTTCTTTGAAATTTGCTGAAGAGGAGAGAAAGTACTTGACACCGCGAAAGAACAAAATCAATTGAAAGTTGACTGAAGAATGAATTGTGCGATAGGCCGGTTCATTTCTGTCTTGCCAGCGAACGTCAGAATGAATGGTGGCACGCTGGTAGTCAGCCAAACTTACGGGCGGTCATACATTGCATACTGCAACCGAGGTATTGATTTTGAGGTATCCAGATGCTTAATTTTGAAGCCCTCAAAAAGATATAAGCAAAAATATGTACATTGGTGGGCATGCGTCAATAACACAACATGGTATCTTTTTCATTTTGTTGTATTCGTAAGAAAACACAGTATAAACTGTTATATTTCACTTGCTTTGGCACAGCTGCAAAATTATTAATAATGTTTACTGTATAGCACAGTTTGCCGATATATTTTACCATCTATAAGCTCAAATTTTACCCCTTGTAACTCTCAACCTATGATTCCTGCAAAAGTTGTACTTCTGTAAATATATTTATTTATTTTTCATAAGCAGGCAAATATATCCATTCATCATTCCATAGTGGCGAGTAATGAATGACCATTTTGACAGCCATTCATTCCTTCCAAACATCGCACACGTAAAAAAAGTGGTAGTAATTCGGACATAATTTAAACAATGGTATCGATGGAGTTAAAAGTGGTATTGCTTTTAACAGCAGTTTAATGTATTATAGAGGCCTTCTCATGGATAACACATCGTGCTAAAATAAATCGATCGTTGGCAGCTAGGAGCCTGCAGCATCTCTGGTTTCCGCTATCTATCGTCAGCAATAAGTGAGATCATGCAGGTTCCCCTAAACCTGTCGCTTGTTAAATTAAAACTGTGTAATTAAAAAATTGTGGCCTGTAACTTTAAAAACAAAGGATGGAATCAATATAAATTATATGAAGTTCAAATTAAAAAAAAAAAAAAACAATACAATTCCGCAAGTTTTGCATACCACAACTTTGTTAGGCATGTTAAATTAACTTACCAAGAAAACACAGAAATCTTGTTAAAAAAAATGTAAACATAAATGTTTTATACATTCACTACAGTTTCTCAATTACTATAACCTTTTTTTAATTCTCAGATAAGACTCATTTCATGAAACTTATTTTGTTTTATTACCAGAAGTGTGCTCGACTTTCGATCCAAATTCGTCGTGATCTACAGTAAAGTTTGATCTGTTTTATAATTACATTTTTTTATTTCACTATCTCTGTACTTTGCTGTTAATTTTTTTCTTGTGTTGTCTCTGCTTTTTAAATAATTTCATTTTTTCATTTTTTACATTTCTTTTAAAAGGTAAATCACATGCATTTGACAAATCCATACACAATCTGTCTTTACAGTTCACTTGAAATTTCTCCTCCACCTAATTATTATGATTTTTGATCGCGGCTAAATAGTGTCAACTGCACAGGACAGAAAGAATATCATTCTGACAATTGGCTGAAAATTAATATAATAGTCCACGCGTGATTGTATTCCGTTTCCCGTGCATTCTTTCTACATACATGCCCAGCGATTTACTCATGTGTGCCTCACATTTTTCCCGTGCAACAAACCAACCACTAGTTTGTAATGAAATTTGAACCAAATCTGCTTTTCATTACGGTACACAAAACCTGACCGGAGATTGGTTCCCTTATCCGTAATAATATATGGCTAGCGAAGTGATTTGTTTTTTTCGTTTTTGTCATGTTACTTTGTATTTCGATTTGCGCGTTTCGTTTCAATATACAAAAATAAGATGTACACATGAACGCTGGAGATGGCTCTTACGCGAATAATTTAAATTAAAAAACTATTCCACCTTACGTGCATCTTATGTAAGTATATATAGCCTAATTTTCAAACGCTTCTGTCTGTCGCTTCCGAGGGATTGGTAATAGTACGAACTTGATTAACATCCTGATCAATTGTCTTTCTAGCAATGTGTTACTAGCACAGATAGTATTCTTCTTAACCAATGCTACTTAAGATAATTCGTCAATACAACGAATACTATTATCATTTACACAGGGGCGGGAAATGTTTGGGTTTCAACTATCTACAATTTCATTTCCATTTGAAGCGCGTGTGAAAAAACGAAAAATGCGGTGAAAGTTAACGGTGCGAGAGTTTTTTCTCTTTGCGATCACGTAGTTGGGTTCAAAGCACTAAGAAACTTTCAATGCATGTTGTGCTGATAGAGTCTTTGCGTTTTTAGAGATTCATCACTGTCAAAATCAAAAACGTGTTCATTGAATTCACTGTTTTGCGAGATGCAAATCAAAACGGCAAGAAGCCAAGCAGACTGGAAATTGTATTTCATGTATAAAATCATATATTCTTCCAAAATGTATACATTACGCACAATAGGCATACGTAAACTAGAACCTAAACAATCGATTTTTGCTGAAATATGGTCCAAATCTAGACAAATTTTTTTTTTCAAACAGAGGAAACGAACAAGATGGAATGTGTAACAACCTTCCCAAGCGTACAGCAGTCATGCAAATGAGTATTTACTCAACAAAATATGATGAGAAATGAAATCAACAAATGTATCAAAAATTCTACTCTGTTGATTTGTTTGATTCGAAAATCTCATCGTATTAGTGTTGCAAGTAATATTGCGATAAAAGTTGACCACAGAACAGAGATTTGTCTCTGCTCAAAAGAAACCATACCAGAAAATGAACACATTTGAATTCGTACCCACACCACCAGTCCTGAAAGGTTTGGGTGATGAAACGCTTCAACAAAACGTTTCTTTGATGGATTTTATGTAGCTTTGTCTACGTCATCCATCCTTAAGCGCCCCAGACACGATCAATATGAATGCGCAACATCAAACTTAAGGGCAGGAATTCATGCAGTTTTTTACTACAATTAAACAGGTGTATCATTAATGACACTTTGGGCAATGTATTGTACGATCTTTTTTTTTAGGTTTAGATTTACGACACAATACTGAATTATTTTGTATAATCTACAATATAGGAAATAAGCTAAGCAACATTGAAAATTTTCACGCTACTGCATGCTACAGTGGACAAGCGATCCAATGTAATAATTTTTTTTTTGTTGAAATTATGAAATATAAGGGCTGCGTCTTTCTGTGCCAGAAATCAAGACATCCGAGAACTTTCATAGCAAAATAGTAGGTAAAATGCGACGAAAGATTGACCGTCTTCAGCAGACTTTGCACAATGCCTTGTAGAAACATCAGTATCATTTCCAAACAATAAAACAAAATCCAACTTTTCCAAACCATTTACCGTCTGTGGGCAACATTCTGTAAACTGCAGGATGGCGGTTGCACAAACAATATTGGCCGTGTATGGTGCGTTTGCATGGCATGCATGGTCTGCCTCATCAACGATTCTCACTCGATCAGTCATTCTACTCTCTTATCGACATTTCCCCAAACACAAGATTCATGACACACACGATGACAAATTATCCGCATCTTTATCAGGTTTGAACTCAATCCGAGGTTGCTTGGCTGTATGCACATTGGTATGTGCAGCAGGCGCTGCATGGTTTACCGTCATTGGCTGCTGCGCACTTGGAGATCCTTCCCGATCGGCGTGCATTGCACAGAATGATTGAAAATCGTGGGACATTTTCCAGTTTTGCTTGTGGGCACAAATGAAGTGCGCCTTGTTGGAACACCCCTGCCGGAGGCAGCTCACGACGGCACCGTAATGTGTGCACAGATCACACTGGTGTCGACAGCAGTTCCAGATGGCAGCCTCTAGGCCGACCATTCGCGTTCCCACCATGTAGACGCCCGGGGCCCAAACCAGGCAATCCTCGTGCATCCATACTTCGTAGGTATCATCGCCTGCTTTGATCATACCGTAGAACATATTGGCCGTGGCTAGTTGCTGCATGTGAACATCCACGTTTTTCTCTTGTTTCAATGTCACCAATTTGGACCCACTAGGGCCTGGCGATCGGACGACGGTACTGCCTCCTGCTGCATTTTTTCGTTTTTTACCCTTGGGCTGAGACGGCGCATGAAATGAGGCGAGCAAATAGATGTTTTTTATATACCATTAACAATTTGACACTCGATACAACTTACCGCTGCTAACTCCTGCATTTGTTGCTGCTTCTGCTGCTCACGGCTTTCCCTTCCTTGCTGCGATTCGAGATTTTCACGCGTCCGCTTAACGCTAAAGTAATCCATGTCGATCTGGCTCTGCTGAAACTCGCTCGAGGTTGTACTGATGATGTACGGACCAAACAGATCACCCAACCGAAACTTGTGCGGGCCGGTTTTGCAAAAGACACACATCCAACTCGTGTCCGTCGTATCGGCATCGTACTTTGTGCTCAGGGTGCTCACGTGCAGTCCACGTATTTTGCTACGTTCAGAGCTGTTTAAGCTATTTCCGAACTTTTTCGTTTTACTCTGCGGCTTATCGCCGTCCTCTTCATTAATGGGGGCGTTGATCACCGTGTGGCTGCCGTCCGTCTTGACTTGCACGTAAGGCCCCTTGTACTTTCCGTTCGGTTCTATACTAGGTGCATTTGTCGCCCACACCGACGTGGAAGATGTTTGTTCGTTGTTCTTATTGCCCCCTTTGGCTTTTTTCTGTACCTTGCCCTTCTTGCCGACCCCAGGTGCTGTACGTCCACCTCCTTCTTCTCCCACAGAGGTAGATTTTCCTTTTCTTCCTTTCTTCTTTTTAGTAGCTAGCGCCATCAATCCCGCCATCGCATGATCGTCGGGGCTTGGAAAAGGATAGGGGTTTCCTTGCATTTTGGATTTCTTTTTGGGCGCCCGCTTGCGTTTCACCACCGGCGTGCTAGTTACCATTTCTGCGGCCAACGATTTAGCTCCATAGCCACGCTTTTGAGCAGGCGTGAGTGGTTTTTTTCTACCCGTTATGCCGCTACCAACGGCAGCCTTACCGTCAATTAAACTGGCATCCTTCATCTCCTCATCAACAATCGCGTCGCTTGAAAGCTGCTTCAATACATCACCATCGGTAACCGCTGGCGGCAGTGTTCGGTTTCTAGAATTAAGCTGGTTCAGCTGGTCCAGGTCATGGCATCCATTATTTCTGTTCGTGTCAGATTTACCAGGTGAATCGGATTCTAGTGGTTTTCCCGGTATTTCCTCAATGCCCGCAAACATTTCTTCCAGCTTGTTCTCAACCTGAAAAAATGAAGAGAAAAAAGAGGAATGTTACTCCGTTGTAGCTAATAAATCCAATCCAGACAAGGGTACCCATAGAATTTAAATGAGAAATTCAAGATAATACAGGGTTTCCCGATTCCCGAAGAGGAACAGGTATCCTTCTGGTTCTTCCTTTTGGTAGGTGTCTGTTCTATACAAAAAATGTGAAAAGTTATGTCAAACACGCCGATTACAAAGATAATCCTGCCATCCACTTGACGAACTGTCAGATGTTGAAGATTTTTGTTTTAATCCAGGTGATCGGTTTGTTGTTCACACGTTACCACACAGAGCAAAACAACAGCTGCAACAGCTCTTCGGAAGCATCCAATTTGACAGTGGTGAATATCTGTTACCTGTTGCGACATAGTTTGTTTCAGTTGTTTTCCGACCATCCCCCAATTGATATGGGAAATTACTGAAGCAAACCTTGCAACAGATACTCACCATGTGGTGAACTTTGCTGATACTTAGATGTTGCAGAAGAGCGGTTGCGGCTTTGTTGCGCTCTGTGTAATAGCTAATAGCGCCACGGGACATTAGTAACCAATTTTTATGCAGATCCGATTTCTATAAAAGTTTGCGAAAGCTTGTAAAATGCTTATCTGCATTTCCTTTGTTTTTCTGTAATCCATTGGTTTTTGCTGTGCTCTGCGAATAATTAAAGTATCTTTTTTGTGTTAAGCGTTCTAATGGAGCCAAACATTAAGTGGCTGACTTAACAGTTAAAGTGTTCCGTATATTCGTATTTGTACTGTTTTTTACTCCATGTAAACACCTGCCTGTTGCTTTACAAACACCCATCAGCACACATTCACCACTCAACTTAACTTCTAGTGTCCGAGTGTACATCCTCAAACTGTGTCCAAACCTGCCTCATGTCCAACTTTGCCCCAAGAGTATAAAGGAAGCTTAGTCATACCAATGCAGACTGACACAACGTGAGAAAACATCGTTTTAAAATTCATAAGACGGTCACCCAACAATGCTGATTAACGGGGTAAATCTGGAAAAACTCACCTCTTCATAGCTGCTATCGGAAGCATTCGGTTTGTCTCCCTGCTTATATACAATTTTCTCCCCGTGCCCAGACTTTTGTTGCGTAGGCCCATTGCAGTTCCTCTCCGGTGCGGCCAGATCGATAGGAATGGTGCCATTACTAATGAACGATTCGCCGCTATTGTTGACTAAACTCTTGGTTACAACGACATCCGACGATACCATTGCAGCGATTTTATCAATCGTTTCATAATCGTTTGCGTTATTTACCGAGTTTTCCGTGAGCAGCACCGCATCGCCGACATTGGGTGCACTGTTCGGGACAGTTTTCGCATTGTGCGTGTGGCCAGCACCGGTACTGCCATTTCCACTCATCACCTCCGCGCCGAGGGATGAAGTGTGTATGCTTGGGCCGGCTTTCGTAGTGCTACTGTTGATATTGCTTTGGATGAGGAGGTTATCTGGCAGGTGCTGCTGAACCGGCGGGACTAATGGTGATGTGTGATTTTCGTGCGACCCATGTCCACCACGAGTATGAATCGGGCCGCTGCCTATCCGGACGTTGTTCGAACTTAGCCCATCAGTGCCCGTTAAAGCCTGACTGAGTGCGTTAATACCTTCGATCGCCAGGGCGGAAACATCGCCGCGCACCACGCTCCCCGGACGAAGCGGTTCCAAATCTCCGATCGTCGCTCCGTCGATGCCTTTGCCTACTACGGTAGCTGGGAAAAATGCATTGCTTTCATCTTCGCCGGGCGTATTCATCTTGCTGGTGCGTTCCGGTTTCCGCCTTCGGCGTGCATTGCTTCTACCGTTCAGTGAATCGATCGAATCCTCGCTCGACGTGATGCTATTGTTAGTGGGTGAAGCGGCAGGATTGTTGGATGGCATAGAAGATACACCGGCGGCCGTCGGGCCCGGCAGGAGTGAACCGGTGCCAAGCGTAGCGCCGCTACTGTTGCCCGAATCGGTCGACTCCGTAGTAGCAGTAGTTGCCGGCACAGGTAGGTTGTTGCCATCCATTGCCACCGAACCGAGCAGCAAGTTTAGTGGCGGGCTTCGACTTCTGGTAGGGCTGGGCAAAGCCTGCAACGCGGACCGTGCGGGAGACGCTAGCAAAAAAAGGAGAGAAGAAACACAAAGCGTTACACAGCGTTACAATGCATCAATGTGCGCAACAGTGCCAAAACTGAACTTACTTCGTTTTGGTGAAACCGACAGAGCATTACTGTTCTGCATCGTTTGCATTATGAATTCTTTGACCAGTTCCGCCGAGTCAGCTGCCGGGAGGTGGGGGAACTGCTCAGGGAAAAGAATGGTTCAGACAAAATGACCCGGACCTAGAGAACGCCAATTTAACACTTACACAATCACGACCATTTTTATTGTCCATCTCACTGTTGATCTGCTTGGCGTCCTTTATCAGCAACCCGCCAGTGACCAGCGTGTTGGGGTCGTTCGCTGCACGATTGCTTAGATTCGCCCCGAAACCATTTCCCCCGATAATACTACCGTCACCGAGGGAGTTCGTGTTGCCACCGAAACAATTCATTGTATTTCCGTTACCCGGTCCCATGTAGCTGGTGCCTTGCATGCGCTCCTTCATTGCCGCTACCGTGGTTGTCGACTGTATTACACCTCCGGAAGAATTCGTTGACGCTGAAGTACGTGTTTGATGATTACTAAAAAAGGGAAAGCGGACGGAAGACGGCGATTAGGAGGATGTTTCAAATATTAAGGTTGTTTTTTTTTTTTCTTCTTTTTAATTGCGCTTGCTTACGTGCTATGGTGCCCACTATCCCCAGCCATGTTGTAGACGCCGGGGCTAGGAATGCTTGATGGCAGTGTAGACGAGGACGAACAGGGCTGTGACGGCTGTGTCTGAACGTTGGTGGTGTGCGCCGATTTCGGTGAGGGGGTGTTCCGCGACGCCGACGACAACGACAGGTCCACCGATCCGAGCGGCATGCCCACGTTACGACCATATCCTTGCAGCAGTGGATTCATTTCTAGATTCTACAACAACGCAACACAGAACAAAGGGTATGGTAAAAATAAACCGAGTACTTCCGAGGACATGGAGGCAACGGGCATTACATTCATGAGATTTCCACTGGTGCACCGGTACATCTTATCCTGATGATTCGGCGGTGTGTGCCATGTCAGCGGGGATCGAGCCATTGATCGTTCACTCGACATGTGAGCTAATTGTGGCTGGCGGGGAACATACGAGGGTACCTAAGGAAAACATTAGAACAGTCTAGCGATGCAGTTATCACATATTTGGAGCAAACTAGCAACAACGGCAAAATCTTCCCATACCTGCAACGGATTCCAAGATGCATTCGGTTGTCCCAGTCGCCCATGCGGTGGATTATGGCCGGACATGGCTAGCTTTTATGTGACCAGTGCACCGTTTACGCGGATGTACATTCGTGGTCTTGTGTTCGGCCTTTCTTTTACCGCGCAAGAAACGTACGAAGGAGGCTTGGATCTGTGTATCACCTAGGTAAAATAGTGTGCCATGATAAAATAAAGAGTACATCCTTATAGTTCACTTTCACAGCGGCTGATACGAACCCAAACTGAACCAACAAACTAAGAACCAACTAAAGAAAGGATGGTTATCTTCAGCATATTCCATTCAATCGGAATGCCGAATTCGGCCATAAAAACGAGCAATATGTGCAAATCAATTATAATTAAAAAAAAAACTTGTACTGACCAGAAATCTAATGCATAACCAATTAAACCTCTGGGTATGTTTTACAGTTGATGTTTAAGTTGTGCCTTCTGTCGCTGCTATCGTTTGGCAAGCATTATCGTTGATAATGCTGGTGATCGTTGATAATGGTATGCAAAGCAATCTGCCGACCAATAGACGTTCATTCACATTCCATCGATTTGTTGACTTTCCGGCATAGTGTTATTGCTGGAGAGCGCCAGCTTACAACAGCAAACGCAATGTGTAAAAATCGATCTGCTAAACTTATGCCCATGGACCGATGAGACTCATCGGGCTGGACGGCTCTATACCATACACACGCATACACACAGGTACATGTTCACTCGCATACATAAACGCACGCACCTTTCTCTGAACCAGAGGATACGCTAGCCCCGCGGACCGCAGCTCTACGCCATCCGGTGGCGATTGCACTTATCGCTAGAAAATAGCCTTGCACCGTTTCACGTTTTTTGCGTTTTCATAGAAAAACTTCACTTTATCTAACACAATCCGATCATTTCACAAGCACCGAAAAACGCGTTTGCTTTGCTTTAGCTGCGCTATATCTTCTTGACTCTGCTTTTCGGTTTTAGTTTTCTTGTTTCTCTTTGGTACTGCCGTCTAGTGTGTCGAGGGTAGAGTTCCGCGAAGGTGATGCACCCACCTATGGGGCGATACTGGTAAGGTTCTTTTGGAACGAAAACAAAACGTCTACTTCTGCCGACAATTAGAACATAAGGCGAACCCAAAGTCTTTATGTTTAGAGGTGGCTTCAGCCATATTTAATGGGGTTTTTGACAATCCGGGGTAATGTTTGTATAATACCATGAGTTCACAAAAACGATCATTGGCAATCTATTTATGAACCAAAACCGAAGGACATGCTCAATGAAAATTGTTAAACAATATTTAGAAGTGTTGCGCTCATTTCAGTTTTATTTAATGCAACATCCCGCATAACGAAAACCAAAACATCTCGTGCCCCCGATTGTCAAAATTTCGTTGATTTTTCTTATGAAATCAAAGCGATTTGTTAGGGATGACAACACCTCCGTATACCCAACCTCCGCAAAAGTGGAAATACGACGAGAGTATCGATGTGCGCGACAGGCCGTTTCACAATGCTGTATGTCAGAAGAGCAGCTAGACACATATGTGTTAGTGCGCCATTTTCTTCCGCACCCTTCCGCTATCTTTGATTGTTGCCATCAGTTGTTGACAAACATTTGTGGAAGATATTTCACGATCATATCATTCGATCACATTTCTCAGCGTAAGTTGAAAAACACTCTGCTCATGATTGGTCCTTTTGTAATACAAAGCGTTTATTTCTTGTTTACGTTCCCCCCACCAGCGACAACACCAAGTGGTCACCAAGATCCAGCAAACTTCCAATCTTTGTTTAGCGTTCCCCCGCCGCACCGCAGATTCCATTTCGTTCTGTGCCTCCGGAAAAACTAAAACATTGGAAAATAAACTTCATGCATTGTTTGCATCGTTTTGATTCACTGAAAACACACTTTTAAAGGATTTATCACTTACCCACTCTACTTGATCCTGCCTCCTCCTCATCGACTGGATCCGAAACCATGTACTTTTCAGCAAGTTTATAAAAACTACCAGTATTTCTCAAACGTTTTATATGATTCATATTATTGCAAGCATCAAATTATTGTTTCAATTTATTGATCGAGATAAAATGTTTGATGGCGGTGGGGTGTGGAAGAATATGGCGCACTACCACATATATGTCTAGCTGCTCTTCTGACATACAGCATTGTCAAACGGCCTGTCAAACAGAAAACTTCGATAGCACATCGATACTCTCGTCGTATTTCCACTTTTACGGAGGTTGGGAATCATTCACACGCGTGCAACCTGAGTTGCGGAGGTTTGGTTGCCTGAATGTTGAGTTTGAAAACTGACCCAACCTCCGCAAAAGTGGAAATACGACGAGAGTATCGATGAGCTATCGAAGTTTTCTATCTGACAGGCCGTTTGACAATCAGTCAGAAGTCTTTGCCGTCAGAAGAGCAGCTAGACATATATGTGGTAGTGCGCCATATTCTTCCGCACCCCACCGCCATCATTGATTGATGTCATCAGTTGGTGACAAACATATGTAGAAAATATTTCAAGATCATATCACTCGATGGCATTCGACAGTTAGCATCTGACGGATTCGCACGTGTTTAAGTTGGCAGTTTAGTGACTAACTTTTTTCTTCTGGGACATTGTATAAAGTGAATTTTTTTTTGTTTTTCTCTGATTCGTTAGTAAGTTTGACCTATAAGTGAAATCAGTCATAAGAGGAGTGTGTTTTTTTTTAATTAATGGGGGTCCAAGACCCTGGGGGGGGGGGGGGGAGTCCCCCTCAGCAACTACTTCGAGGTGTTAGGTGATCTTAGTGAGCCGAAAAGAAAAGTTGGTAGAAAAAACACATCAGTGCTCAACATCACCTCCCAAGCATGTGAACAAAAATTCATGATTATGGAATCGACAGTAACGGGACGCGACCTTAGCAGATGCAACCCTTTCTTGCTCTAAAAAGTTATCGAAAGCGCCATTGGAAGCAAGCCAGAAGAGGTAACACAGAAAAGGAAAAAAATAATACTGAAATTAATACTAGCCTCGTGAAACAGGCTACAGCACAAAACAAAAATGAAACACAGACATTAACAGACAAAACAAAGATTAACAAACAACAACAGATCAAGCAACAGAACAAAAACCCGGAGGAGAAAGCCTCTTTATACAGTAACATTGAACAAAAACAAGAAAAAAATACAGCGGAATCGCCCACTCCCTCAGAAGGGTATGACATGGAGGATACTCTGAGTATAAGCGACTCAGAAGTAGTGGTAGATAAATCCGTATCTATGAGCGACGTGGAGCTTATGATCCAAGAGATCGAAAGAAGAGAGAAGGAAGACCACTTCCCCTCTACTCCGTAGAGGCTCTACCACATGAAAACACAAACAAACAAACAAACAAACCTATAGAAAAAAAAAACAACACAAAATGAACAGGACATGAAATTGTTAAACAAGAATTCATGCAAATATTCAAGAATGCAGGCAAAGCAAGGCTGGATTTTATAACTGTCCGGTTACACGTTGCGAACTCGCTGCGAACTCTTCGTGCGAACTATATGGAGATGACAACCCAAGCGGCCTGTCAGAGTCTTATTCCCCCGGTCCGACTGAGTTATCCACCACTAGTTGTTGTTTATACTGTAGCGTAATCCTACGCATGTACGTGAAAAGTGTATTGATGATCTAGGTTCAGAATGGTTTGAAATGGAATATTTTCAAACTAGTTTCAAATGAAACTACCCCTGGTGATTGGATGATAGCATTCGCTCTACTGACGTTGAAGACTCTATATGTTTCATCATTGGCTTCAAATATAACAACAGTTCCCGTGGTCGAGAGGATGCATTCAAGTCTGTCAACACGAAAGATAAGCGATCGAATCTCTATAGAAAAATTAATATGATGCAATTTTAAAGTTAAATAGTTAAATTTACTTGGATATATTTCAGTACTGCCGTGATGTAAAATCACTTAAAAATGCGATATAATAAAAATTCTCATCACAAAACCTAAAGAAGATAACGCAAGCACCGGCACCAGCGCACCAGGAGCGCAGCGCCAAAGGAGGACACACTCATCTTTTTCGATCCGCCACAAAAATTTTGACAGCGAGGGGGAATAGGTCCTCCAATCACCCGGTGATCAACCCACTATTGGGTCCTTAATCACCCGGTAATGTTCCAGTTGTTCATCAGGTGATTAACAGTTCCGTGGTTCCTTGGGAAGTTCGCTAGTTCGATGCGTGTAAATGAGTTCGCTCGTCCCCTGCTTCTTATTCTTTCTAACTTTATCTGACATATCATGTCAAGTGCGCGCCAAAAACCGTTAACTGTACGGTAAACATTATTGTTTGTACTTACATTTTAACAAATATTAAGCACAAAATGATAACTTTACTTTTCATACACCAAACCACACCATACAATGAAAACAATTGATGTTTGTTTACAAAAAACATGTGGTTCAAAATGAGCTGTCAAAAGTTCGCAGCGAGTTCGCAGCTCAAGTTCCATCGCTTGCGGGAATGGAGTTCGCACGAAGGTTCGCAGCGAGTTCGCAACGTGTAAACGGACAGTAACAGAACTCGTTTACGGTAATTTCTGGCTTCACAAGAGGAAGCTGCTTCTAACAGAAATTGCGAACTTTGCGAGGTCCCAAGCACGGCAGCCCTTAAGGTTTTTTTTTCCGTCGTAAATATAGTTTAAGTCGCGAACAAAATCGGGTTGGATAAAGTTGGAAAAAAAAACGAACTTCTAGAATGAAATTGCCGGGTAACCCTTTGAGCTCGTTTTGAGTCCTCAATCGGCTGATATAAACAGCAACTTTAATCACAGAAGGAAACTCCTATCTGAGCAGTCAAAACAAATAACTTGCAGAACACCGAACTAATCGCAAAGCTAAAATTGTTACTTTCCTCACGGAGGTTGGAATATACTTAGAAAATTGGGACATATGGCCTGAGTTGCCGGTCCTTAACCCATAGAGGTCTACGTCACCAGATTAGCTTGCGAAGGCCCAGGAAGTCGGATTCAATAGCCGTACTGGTGTAAATCCTCGCAGAAGAAGAAGAAGAAGAAGAAGAAGAATATCACTCGATCATATTTCTCATCGTTAGTTGAAAAACACTCTGCTAAGGATTGGTTCTTTTGTAATTCAAAGCATTTATTTCTTGTTTACGTACCCCGACCAGCGACAACACCAAAGTGCTCACCAAGATCAACCAATCTTCAAATCTTTGTTTCGCGTTCCCCCGTAGCACTGCAGTTTCTATTTCGTTCGGTGCCTCAGGAAAAACTTAAACATTGGAAAATAAACTTCATTCATTGTTTGCACCGTTTTGATTCACTGAAAACACACTTTAAAAGGATCGATCACTTACCTACTGTGCTTGATCCTGCCTCTTCCCCACCGATTAGCACGTTTATAAAAACTACCAGTATTTCTCAAACGTTTCATATGATCCATATTAGCAAGCATCAAATTATTGATTCAATTTATTGATCGAGATAGATGTGCTATCGAAGATTTTGCCGTCCTCGATACGTGTCCCTTGGGGAGCAACTAATGTGAACGGGCACCATCGCCGGATGGACGATTTTCTAAAAGCGCGTATACACATTGAAACATTCTGTGAAACATTCGGCTGAAACATTATTTTGACAACTAATTTGACGCCTGGTTTATCATTTTTTCCACAAAACAAAACCCAAAAACTATTTTGCCCAAAATATATCATTTTAGACGAATCAGTTGTTTTTTCTTTAAGAAAAAATTGTTTGAATTGCACACATAATTATTGAAATCGAAATCAAGAATAATTTCGCATGAAATAAACAAAAAAATTTAAAATGTTTCGAATTAAGATTTTGTTTTGTGGAAATTCATTAAACATAATCCTGTTCCAAAATATGTCAAACCGGGCCCGAGGCTGTTCTACTGTTATACTGTCTCGTCAAAACGAATGTCAAAAAAACGTTTCAGCCGAATGTTTCAATGTGTATACGCGCTTTAACAATTCTGTGCAACTAAACGCGTCAATGGGAACAAACCTGTAGTCATAATCAAAGAAACCGGCCTTTTAATTTCTACTAGAATACTTACTAGATGTTTAAATAGTCTAAAATCATCAACCAGTTAATTCAGGCGTAGTGATTTGCAGATCGGAATGATACATCTGATTTATTAGATTAATTCACAAATGCGATCACATTTCATCGTATAACTGCTAAAATGCTATTGGCTGCTTTTCACTTTCAGTTAGAAAATATTACAAAAACGCACCACCACCAGACCCTGTTTGCATTACAATTCATTCAAATATTTCTCTTTCCCTACCACAACTTTGCAAGCGGATTTGTTTCACATTTCTTAATGGTATCGATTGTTATGTTGTAGAGGTCGGCGGCAAGATCATCAATCTTCTTGTCGGCATCAAGCACCTTCCAGTACTGTTCATCGTTTAGCAACAAATATTTGTCCATTACAGTGTTCTGGAACTCTGTAACCTCATAACGTTCGTCTCCGAAACCACCTCGTCTAGCGATGGCTTGCGGTGATAAAGTAAGAAGGACGACTAAATCGGGCTTCAGCAAACCCGCTTCAGGTGCCTTGCACCAATCCATATTCAATCCTTTAGCGGCACTGAACGCTACCCCGGAATATGAGTACCGATCGACGATTAGGCTGACACCAGTCCTTAGCAGCTTTTCCATCTCCTTCATCTTCTCCCATCGATTCAGCGTAAACATCAGATGGATTCCTTCATCTGTGAAGTCATCCTGTCGCGTTAGGTATCTATTTATCAACTGCCCGCACTGCGTATTCCTATCTGGAAAGTTCATGAACTGAGCCGCAAATCCGGCATCGTTAAGTTGAGTCACTAAAAACAACAATAGCCTTTTTGTGTATTTGTACATTGCCAACAAACCGAGATCCAGCTTACCGAGTTTTTTGCATTGGGTAGTTTTGCCCGTTCGATCACATCCTTCAAACACAATTAATACCCCTCTTTTACTATGATTCTCCGCCATGCTGCGAGCTGCTTCACTTATTGACTTTATATTTGGGCGCAAATTTAAAAGCAACAATTTCGCGATCTGCCCCCACATGAAAAAACTTGAAGTGTGATTGACTTAAAAATTCAGTGCTATAAATGCAGGCCCGGTGAAAATATTATTCACCATCCTGCGGCAAGGATCTTTTAAGGATTTTGATTCATCTTCCAATTTATTAAAATATACTAACTCTTTCTTGCATGATCGATTTGAAAAAAAAGTCTACAAATAATTAAAGTAAAATTCAAACAATAAGTCGACGAGAGCCTCGAGGCGATTCATCAGTTTCAAATATTCCCAACCTCCACAAAAGTGGAAATACGACGAAAGTATCGATGAGCTATCGAAGATTTTGCCGTCCTCGATAGGTGTCCCTTGGGTTGTATTTTACTATGATCATGATATGGTCTATCTGTTTCAATAATAACACTCTTTTCATAGGGTTCGATTACCATGACGGCCGTAGAAAACTGCTTGCCTTGCGCGTAGTCGTAGCAAACGCAGGATTGTTTGTGATTGTGTACTAGGTGAAAAAGTGTATCCATTCGATATTTCAATAGTTGGTGCTTTCGATTTTGTGCATCGACCCTGAATTCTTGCAAAATGAGTGCTAAAAAATATCTTAAGATGCCAGCGCAGCAACCAACCCAGCCCGCTGCAAAGACGGAAAAAGAGGAACACCTTTGGAATGCCTTGAAACGGCACATTATGCGCGAGCGTGAGCGTAAAAAGCAAGGTAATTTGAGCAGAAGAAACATTTGAAGCAGTTACTGTTGTCTTGGAACATTAACTTGGTCGGAATTGATGGTAAATCTTTGTAGAATTGGAAGCGGAAGTCGAAGAGGAGCGGCTACGCCGTGAACGCGAAGAAAGAGAAAAGCAGGATGTAATGACGCTGGGTGAGACGAAAGAACAAATTCTGATACTTGAGAAGAATTTGGATGAACTGCGAAATGAGAAACAGCAGCTATTCTTACAACTTAAGAAAGTGCTGAACGAGGACGACAACCGCAAACGACAGTTGAAAGAGTCAGTAACAGCCCGAAATGCTTTACGACGCTTGGCCCAATTGTCTGACACTGTTCCCTTTTTTTTCCCTTCAGGGAGATGTTTGCGATACAAAACATTCCTCAACAAATCTTTTTACCCCAGCGGTCTATGCCACCGCACCAGCACCAGCCGCACTCGATACATAAAGTGAACCAGCCAGAGGTGATCATTTCGTCGGAACGCAAATTCAACGACGCCTACCCACACTTGCAGGGCAATCTACAGGTGAATGTGGCTAAGCGTACGCACAGTCCATCGTCTCCGCAACACATTCAAGGCTATTACAAGCAACCCAATCTGAACAGTCAACCGTATCACACGCCACAGAGTAAGTACCCCCCTGTAATGCTTCATCTCCAACGTTCTAGACCCAACCAGTCGGTAGAACTGTGCGGAAGGGAGATTTCATCACTTGTTGGCTCTGTCACGGACCCACTCCCGGTACGTCGAGCAGTCACATACTCCGGACTATTTCCGGTCCACCTCCTTCCGCCGTGTCATCATTTAATTCGATTTTTTGTTTCTAGCTCACATTAAATTCAGAAGGCGTCTTCCATTTCCCGATGAGGTTCACTGCAAACCGATCGTTTCAATGATTTCTATGCGGTTTCTCGCTTAGTTAGTGAGAGAATACTTAATTCATTCTCATGTTGTTTGAACCCAAACAGTTCCCTAAACGTCTACCACATTCTCGGTATCAATTTGTTTTCTCGGCAGCATAAGCGCTGTTACAAGATGTCTTTTTTTGTAATGTGTTGGTTTGCAATTTTCCCATGGTTATGCAACACGTCTGATTTCTTTTCCTTTTCCTTTCTCTTCTTTATTTGTGTTATTTTTTAATCCTTCCCATTTTGCGTTCATCATATTTACGGATATGTTAAAAATTTATTCAATTGATCAATTTTCGAATAACAGAAATCGAGGAAGGTAGACGGGGTGGCGAAGTACCTCGTGCCGTTTTGTGGAACAGTGAGTTGAATTCAATTTTAATCAATATTTTTTTCAAATTTTATTTCGTATTTTTCATTTTTCATTCTTTCTCAACGCACCTAGCCAGGGTTGAAAAACTAGCAATATCCCCAAAGTAATTGGCACCAGGAAGCATTCAGTTGGTGCTGCAAAGCAATCATATATTTGCTATGATGCAAGAAAACGTTTTTCTTGTTTCCAATTACTTTGGCGGTATTGCCATTGTATCGTGTGCAGCCTTGTTTTCTTTTCTCATCAATTCTTAATCTCAAATGCAGTATTATTTCCTTGGCAATTAAGTATATCATGTGTGCATTGAAATAACGTGTGGCTTTGCTTTCATTTGATTTCCATATTAAAGATGCATTAACCAACGCTTTGGTCAACATTGTGCACCGACCATATTCCTGCCTTTCTCTCTACGCTTGTGATAATTCTGACATGAAGAAAACCCATCTGCTTTAGTCATTGGCTTTACGTTTGCGATTAATTATTCATTGTGCACGAACTATCCTAACCTTACAGTATCCTTTTCCTTGCTAAGTCTCTTTCCGTTTGTGTTCGTTCAGTTACGGGGCCAGTACACGGCTCTGAAATAATGCCTCTCTCCACATCGTGTAAACTAACACTGTATAATGTAGATACTCCTGTCACTCCGAGATGCAATGTGGTAATGGGTTTAAAATGATCCATCATTTTGTTTTGTTTCTGGTATGCTCCCCTTCTACCACCATGTCGCTAACACTGCTGGCCAACATCCTAACATAATAGGACCGTGCCTCTTGCATTAACCGTCAATCCTGCAAGAACAACTGTAAATTATTTAATAAACTTTTGCGTACCTCGTAGTTGAGAAAAAATATCTTTCGTGGAAATGAGTAGCTACAAATCTACTTTTTTGCCGCATAATCTTCTCAAGAAATTTGGTTGTGCCATTTTTTTATTGCATTCTCCATATTACCGTTGCGCTACATGTGCTATTTAATTTATGAAAATAACGTTTAATAACTTCAAAAATAATTCCGCCATCTTGTATTCTATTCCACGGACATAAATGGGCAAACGATTTAATTATATAACTCATTAATTGATATAAATTATTTAAAAATGGCACAATCGGCAGAAACTAAACTAAGAACAATAATTATTTATTTACAATCAATATGTTTCACCAAGGATGTCCAATGTATTTCGAGATTTTGTCTGTTCGTTGAATGGAAATTGGAAGTATTTATAACATCAAGAAACGGTTTTTTAATTAAAAACTTTATTGTCTCTTGAGAAGATATCGTAGGCTGTTTCTCCAGTTTTACGCAGGCGCATGCGTTTGCGTTTTTTTTTACTTTTTTTGTACACGCATTTAGTTTGGAGTTGTCATGCGATGAAAAACGTAGAAAACGCAACCGGCGATGAAAAGTCAAAACATATTTGTCTGATATTATACGCAGACGTCTGCGTTTTAAGTCGCGTGTGCGATGTTTTTATGACCAGTGTTTTATTTCAAAAATATATGAAAGCAACCAGGGATAAACGTCGATTGAGTGCTAGCACAGTCTGAGTCGGTTGAAGAGATTCGCGGGACAACGAAATGGATGAAGAGAAATTAATATGACCCGTTGATTTGGTATGGCGGAACGTAATGCCAAACTTGGATAAAGCAGCCTTATTTCATGTTATTGTTCCATTTTTGTTAAATAAAATACAACCTGTTACTTTCACTCACTTCAACTAGCCACGAAACTCAGACGTTTCGTATTTCTATTTTTGTTAAATAAAATGCAACCTTATGCAATCGAAGCCAGAGCACATGATGAGCAGCGGTAAGGTGGGTCCATCACCGACGCAGCCCAATAATTATCACATAATTCTGGATCCAACGGAAGCGGTCCTACATGGCCAGCCACCCGGACTTCAACTAACTACGCAAATATATACGCAGCGTTCTGCGTAAAACGGTAGCTACGAAACGCAGACGTTTGCGTAAAACTGTAGCCACAGCCTTAATCATAAATTTTTCTTCAATTTTGACGAAGAACTTCAATTACTTTCTTTCCTTGATTATTTTTGTTTCGATTTTGTAAATAGTTGTTCCCCCTTTTATTGAAACCTGTTCCAGCCTGCAAGTGTCTAGTTTCAACGATGTTATATATCTTACGTGATATACATAAGTGTAGCTCATCCAAGCACCGGTTGAAGAATGTTGATGCTGTACAAAAACACAATCTGGAATCTGGGATGCATTACAATTTTGTATATTGCAAAGCGCAAACGAGTTGCAATCCGACGCTTGTCGCAAAAGTTTCAAATAAAAGGAATGCAAAAAGGAATGTGATTTTCATAATGTTTTTTTGTGGTGTGTTTGAGTGTGTGTGCGTGAGTATGGTTTATATGGCGAAAAATGGGGATAAACATGTATTTCGGTACGAAATTCTTCTTAGACGTACAGTTTGTGTGAGTGTTTGTTTGTTAGACAATTAAATTGTGGGTGATGACCACTATAGATAATAGTGATATAGAATAGTATTTAGTTCTCTACCATTGTGCGACTCGGCTAACGTTACTTCACATCTCCATTACAGAATCGCAATACTGTGCCCCGGTCGGCTATTACCCAGCCACGATTCAGTCGGTTCCGCAGGATGGACGTCAACCGCAGCCGCAAATACTGTATCCTTATCAGAGCAATCTAACGCTGCCAATTCGCCAATATATCGACCTTTCGGGCCAACCAGGGCCCCTAGTGCAATCGAAGCCAGAGCACATGATGAGCAGCGGTAAGGTGGGTCCACCACCGACGCAGCCCAATAATTATCACATAATTCTGGATCCAACGGCAGCGGTCCTACATGGCCATCCACCCGGACCCCCGCCGCAGTTGAAAACGATCACTATAGAAAAACTACCACAGGAACGGATGGTTCCATATCACATTGAGCTTGCGAAGCACGACGACCGGAAAGATCTGAGAGCATCACACATTCCGCCGCCACCGCAGCAGGTAGGAGTCGTGGCCACACATCTGCCCGAAGGCATCGTGTACACTCCTCATGGGCTCCGACCCGGTGCTATTCAAATGCACGCAATTGCTACGAACCAGCAAGTAAGCGCCATTGATTTATCAAAGTATAGCTGAGTTTTTCCTTAATAGTTTCTGTGTTACTCACCATCACTGCATCCAAGTTGCTTCATTTTTCTATGTAGTTTCGCCAGATATATTCTTTTGTTCATCACATAACCGCTGAACATAATCACACTAAATGTATAGTTTTAGAAAATGCCATTGCAACGAATATTTGCGCTTATTTTCCACCTCGACTGCACATTTATTAACACTCACTGCTATCATCTTTTATACTTCTTTTTATTCTGTTTTTTCGTATTGAATTATTTCCTCGGTTTAAAAAAACTATTGAAAAACGCACTAGTTGGATGCACATCGTTATAAACACAAGGAATTGAGTAATTCTGGCGTTATACTAATCATTTGACACAATACACAAAGTCAACTATATTTAATAAAACAAATTTGGAATGTTGATTTACTTTATACATATTTTGTTGTTGTATAAAAATACTAGATCTAACCAAAACAAACTTCTAACAATATGAAATCACATGAATTTTTTATTTATTCACAATATGTTTACGCTAATTGCACGATGCCCTTATGCTGCAAACATTGAAATTTCACAATGTGTTTTGAGATCAAAAAAAAGCAACGAACAGTTCTTTTTTTCTTGCGCTATCTAGTTACCGAAGAATGGAAGCATTACGCAAGGCTACCCATCGGCAAGGCCTCCTATGATGAGCAATCCTCAGCAGCCGCCGCCTTCTCAGATGCATTATAATCGCCAACGTTATTAGTTTATAGAAAATGAGAAAAAAATCTTTCCCGTACGCCTCCAAGAATGGCAGTCTGATGAGAATACTAGCATTAGATTGTAAACTGATAATCTTGATCATGAGAAATAAGCGTACATTTTGCACACAATAAAGTATTCCACCAACATTGGTAAAAGATAAAAATATGTTTCGTTCTTTATTTTCAATGTTCCTGTGACAAGTATTATCTCGGTATACAATTTTGAATAAAAATCCGAACCGTTGCAAGCGTCTGTTTTTAATTTTTTTTTTTAATTTATTTATTCAAGCAAAACTGATACAGATAAATAATCCAGAAGCAAGAATGAGCCGTAAATCAATAACTATAAACACTTTTCCAACATCTGAATGTATGCGCTATTTTGTAACCGGATTTTTTTTGCTCTGGAAATTATGGATTTTTGTATTTTTAGTTTCATTATTGGAAAAAAAGTTTTTGCTATCGAAAAAAAAAATTAGTGTTTGCATCACGAACGTTGTTTTTCTTTATTTCATATGTTGGTATGACTTGCAAGTCTGTCTTATGTATATAACTGAGTTGTGTTCTTTCGGTAGCTTGCTTACTGCTCCAATATCACCTTTAATCATGTTTTAGGTTACTCATATTTGGTTCAAAACGAGGGCATCCATAAAAAAACATGTCAGGCTTTGCATGTGCTCCTGTCTCCGTCTTCCAATATTTATAACTGCAGAAAAGCTGTTGTAAATGTGATGTCATCTTTGTTTTGCTATCGAGTCATTCGATTTAAATATCTATTCTTTTTTATCATGTGCTTCAAATGGGCACGTTCTGAAAGTAACACTATCCGCGGTTTTGTTCGTTACAACGTCAACATATTTCAAGTTAAGGTCAATTACAGCAATTTATAAGGAAAATCTGTGAACAGTACATTTTCGTTTTACTTTCAATTGTTTTTTTATAAACTTTCTCTGTATAGCACTTTGTTCAAAGTTTAACTTTATCATTAGCGTTATTTTAATACCTGGGAAATATTATTCTTTTAGCTTTAGCTTTGTCATAACATCATTCTTTGAAAAGATTGCTTACCATTTCCATTCTGCTCGTTAGCTTTAATTGTAGATCGATTTGCAACAACGTGATTGTAGGTACCGAACAAAACGTTCAAAGGCGCCTCTTATGCCGCCGGGAATCTGTGAGATTGACATTAGTAAATGCAATGAAATACTGTTTATATTATTTAGTTTGTTACAAGAGTGATCTTACATAGACGCTAATATCTCTGCTACAGTAGAAGCATATGCATTAGTATATGACATTATTCGAAGGAGTTCGGCATGGGAATCGTATTGGAAACTACATGAAAACGAAAGAAGTCAAACCATTCTAACTCACATTCCTGAACAGTTTCCAAGAAGTGAATGAATGTTGTTGCAATCGCCTATGCTGCCGTTTCGTGACGGCAAACGCAGTGAAAAGGTTTAAACCTATTTGGTATCGGTATGTTACGCGTGCAATATCTACACTTATATTCCACTACGGTAAGTAAATGCTGTAGTTTTGTGTTTAATGATTGTTGTTATATTGGTTAATCTCTCAACTGTTACCTCCAACAATTAAAGGTATTTGTGGTGGTGCATTTTTTTCACCCTTCGCTTCGTGAATGATATCTGACTATGAACAAGGTAATACTACTCTAAAATATGATCTCTTAAACACTATTCAAAAACACTCTTGTCCTTTTCCACGCTCAAAAATTCCAAAAGATAAAATTGCAAAATGGCTTAAAATATCCGTTTGTTTTTCTTTCTTTCTTACTATCTTTGCTTTTAATGAGATGCTGTCCTATTGCATCGAGAAGGTAAAAACATACGCACAGCGTTATTTTGCTGCAAATGTTTTCTACTTTTCCTTGTATGGTATGTTGGTTTTCAAAGCATTTAAGATTCTACCTACCAAAAGGTTATTTCGTATGTAGCTGGGATATTTTAAATTGTCTGTAGCCAGAATCATGAACGAGCAGCTTACAAATGCAATGCGATTATTTCGATATCCGTATTTTTGCTTACATCCAACGAATGTATGTTCTTAATATTATTATCATGTTTTTAGTGTAAAGTAAAGCTTACACTTTGAATTGCTTTTGAAAACGCAATAAAAACTGTAAATCGGGGCTATTAGTATGCGCAAAAAGAACGTCCTTGGTTGAATTTTTCCTGATCCCCTTTTCGAGGAGCAGTTTGAGCAGTCTAAACGAAAGTTTTACAGTTTGAGAAGATTGATTCGATTGCATTAGGTTACTGAATTGTTTGCAACGATTTTAATGTGTCTCTATCAGCAGCATTTGGTGTGAAAGCAAGTCATAAAGTCGGCTTTAACTTTTCTAAAGCATTGCATATCTAAGCTTAGCTACGACCTTAGAAGGTGCTGTACGGTCTCTGCTGATACTTGTCGTCCCATTCAGATTGTCGCCGTCAGTAACGAAACGGACAGGGTATTGTAGGAAATAGCATTTAAATATTTCCTAAACATAATATCCTTAACATAATAATGTACGGTGTAAGGATGTCATTAAACAACTATTGCTCAATTGTGTGACAGTAACACATTATGGTCCATCATATAAATACTATTTACCGAAACAATAATTAACGCCGCAATAATGACGCAATTGTGCGTATTTCGTTCATTTTTTGTTTTGATAAAGTTCTTGTAAACCATTGATTACAGAAAGCTCGCTTGCGCAGTTGTTTCTTCAACGAACTAAAGTAAAATAATAACACTGGGGTGTTTAAGTAGGCCACGATACACTCGGAGCGGTAGTGCTTCATAGTGTACAGTACTCCACCAGACTAGGGATCGTTTTAAGCAGTTCATCAATATTGTTTTCCCGCAGGTGCGCCCCCAGTGCCTCACGCGACGAGTGCAGCTGTTTAACGAAAGTGTGCAAGTTTTCCACAATCTCCTTCGTCATCGACTCGCCGTTGAGGGCAATCTGCTCCGCGAGCTTTTCTCCGACGTTCGCTTGTACCAACAGTTGATCCAAGTTGGTACCCTCGGGGGCAGTTTTGTTGTGGAGAATGGTCGTCAAAATGGTCAGCGCAATGAGCGCCTCATTCTGCATCACCATGTGCGTGGAGGCGAGCATGCCGACCATACTAGCCACGGCACCCTCGATCGCTACGAACTTTCGCAAACCGGTGTCGTCCAGCGCGACCAGGTCGGCGTCCTTTTGATGGTACGCGTGCTTGATCAGCCATGCCATGAGACGGAGGGATTCCCCCAGCACGCCGGTAAATTCGGACGTTTGGCTCCAGTGTACCAGCTGCTTGACTAGCTTTTCATTTTGCAACAGCTCCGACGCAAGTTTAGCTGATGGTACGACGATGGACAATTGCATTAGTACGAATAATATCATGCACGATTGGGCGGGCCTTACCTTGTCCATCTATGGTCATCCGCAGCGTGCCGAGCAGCTTGAACACGACTGGGGCTTGGTGTATTTCGAGCATCGGCAGAATAATATCTACCATGCCTGCCTTGATGAAGGCAGCCTTGTTCGGTTTGGGAATAACTATGTTTTTCAACGTACTCAACAGAGCATGCTGTAATGTCATTTGATGTTCGGTGCCATTGTTTTTCGCCAATATCGCTATGGTGAAAATAATTAGAATTACGAAACGTGAAAGTGTGCGTGACCGAAAAGGCAATCCAAGTGTGCGATACTTACAGAGTAGCTTGTGCACTATTTTGTTCTCTACCATGTAAATGCAATGACTGTCAGTGCGGGCAAAGTTTCCGAGCGCCAACACACCAGTGGTTAGCAATTCCACGTCGTTCGAGTCTAGCCAAGCTTCCATGCCCTTTAACAGGGGCGTTTTGTAGAGATAGTGCATAGATTTATCTGAAAAATATAAACGAAAGAAAACGTAAAGCTTAGCAATATGCTTTAATCAGCAGGGCCAATGCCACCAACCTCCTGTCAGTATCAGGACAATCAAATCGCAGGCCAGTTTCATGAGCACTCGTGCCTCATCGGTGTTGGCAAATGTTTTATACTTCTCCAACAACTGGTAGATGGTTTCGCAAAGACCTTCTTCCGCCAGCAGCAACTTGACGTCGTCGTTCTGTGCTTCGTAGTGCAGCAGCGCCAGGCAGGACTCGGCGATGTCCGGGTTTGTGCATTTGGCCAGAATCTTTGCGATGGTGCTGTTCAACGACGGTGCGAAGCACAGATCGCTCACCTGCTCGGTGAGAATACTCAAAGGCGGCAGGATACTTAGCAGCAGCTCCTCGTGCCGGTCGACGTCGGCCAGACAGCGGGTTAGAATTTTTTCCAACCTGTCGATTAGTTTCAACTCGACGGCCCGCTCGGCGATGTCGTCGCTGCCCAGAAGGTAGTTCGAAATAAGGCCGCACCGGACGCGCACGAACTGATCCCGGTCCTCGTCGTCCGTATCGACGTCATAGTCGAGCAGGGCAAAGATGCGTTCGTCCACGCCGAGCTCCTTGATGATGTTTCGGGCGTCGTCGTTTGCGTAGCAGATGTTGCCCAACGCTCTGCACAGCTGCGTGGCCAGTTCGAGGGAAGTGTCGGCTGAGTTTTCCTTCGGGTTTGGCACTCGTAGTAGCTCCGTCAGCCGACGGATGACGTCCTCCTTGGAGAATTTCGCACGCTGGTTGTCGGTTTTCGCTACTTCGGCAATGCAACGTGCCGCCTGAACGTGCACCTTCGTATCATCCAATTGGAGCAGCTCGAGCAAGTCGTTCTTAATGTCGTATTTATCACAGAGATTCGTTTCGGCGTCGGATATCTGCTTTAGTAACGGCAGGGCACGTTCCGAATTCTTCTCTAGCATTGCATTCTTTAGCCCAGCGATGATTTCGTCCATTTCGGCTACCGTAGTAAATAAGGAAAATGAGGATTAACATGTATTAAAGCTGAACGTTTCCTAAATTTCTGTCAACAACAACAAACGTGTTTGACTACGAAAACAAACCCTTCTTTAAAGGAAAGCTTATAATGCAGTGTTCTTTAAAGACTGGAGAATGTCCCAGTCATTCATTCCCAGTGTTTTGTGGGGCGGTTTATTTGGATTTAGGTAACTCGAGTAGATGCTGTCGAAGCTCCAGCAGAAACTGGTGCTCGTGCGTTACTTTTCGCTTCATAAATAGACACAAACATAAACATATAAAGCGACACAGGTCGAGCGGTCGATCTTTCTTTGGTAGCGTCAGTAATAATGGATGTAAACTTTAAAAAAAAACATGATCCGGAAATTCTTAGAGGCGCCTTCATGCATCACACTGTTTATCGATCGAGCGCAAGAAACAGCAAGTTGGCAGTGCCGTGATGATGCTTGTGCTCTCGCGTTGGCGTTACCTTCCATCGTGCTTGCCGGATCTGCCGTGTGTATCGGGGTAGTCGATGATCTGTGCGTGCGCAAGAGCTGCTTTCAGTGCATTTAGCTGCTGTCCACTGCAGCACTACCGGGGAGGAATTGCGGTACGCTTCGAAAGAGGTTTCAGCACAAACACTTTTTGTATTCCCAGCGGTACAACTGCAGCTGGATTTCTGTTTAGACTTAACTCTTCCCTATCGTGTGTGCGCTTCGTGAATCACTTCCTAGCAGAAGACACTGCATGAAATTCCACCAATTCAGACAGATCTTGACCAAATTCTCATTTTTCTGCGGCCAAGATTTCAAAGATTGCTAAAACATAATTATGACAAAACAATAAACACGTCTATCAAAGTATCGCAAAACCAGCAAGTCGGTAACAAATGGGTAGATGGCCTTACAACCAGTCCCGATGACGGCTCAATAGCAACTGAAAATATATTTATCGTTTTTATCTGTCATCGCTGAACCGATAACCGATTCCATGTTAAACCACTCCTACACGATATGTCGCAGGTTTTGTTTCAAAACCAATTTTGCGAACCGATGGTCACCCGGAGCGGAATTCTTATGACACGACCGACTCTCCAATTTTCCGTGAAAACCGGTACTACACATGAAACATATCGTTTCCACCTGGAATATATCGATGGGTAACCCTCCCAAGGGACACAAATCGATGCCGGCAAAACTTCGATAGCACATCCATACTCTCATCGTATTTCCATTTTTATCGAGGATTTTTTTGATTGACAGGACGTTTGACAGCACTGAAAGCTGCCCAAGGGACACATATTGAGGACGGCAGATCAAGCAGAGTAAGTAAGTGATCGCTCCTTTAAAAGTGTGTTTTCAGTTAATCAAAATGGTGCAAACAATGAATGAAGTTTATTTTCCAATGTTCTAGTTTTTCCGGAGGCACAGAACGAAATAGAAACTGTGGTGCAGCGGGGGAACACGAAACAAAGATTGGAAGTTTGCTGGATCTTGGTGAGCACTTTGGTGTTGACGCTGGTCGAGGGAACGTAAACAAGAAATAAATGCTTTGATTTACAAAAGACCAATCCCTAGCAGAGTTTTTTTTTTCAACTTACGCTGAGAAATAAGATCGAATGATATGATCGTGAAATATCTTCCACAAATGTTTGTCAACAACTGATGGCATCAATCAAAGATGACGGTGGCGATTCGTTCCTTTCTGCCGATCGAAGAAGCGGTTATTTTTTCCAATCGAGAATCTGTGAAGGATAGGAGGGTTGAGGCAGAAGAGTTGAATAAGAAAAAAAAGAGAGTAAAGTGAAAGGACACTAATAGTTGGGTCAGGAGGGATACATGCCCTTTTATTCCCAAAAATCACACTAAAACTAACAGCTTCGCAAACACAGTAAAAGGAACAGAACAACAGAAAGACAGAACACAAGACACTGAAAAACCATACCAATCCAGCAAAAAACAAATAACAGAAAATCTACAACAACAGACACAGACTACAGAAAAAACTGAAAAAACACAGAAATTAAAAAAAACACATTAAACAGAACGAAAACATAACAGAAAAGAAAGAAAAATTAACACAGCCCACAAACACAATAACTTGCAACGTAGACGTGACATCCTCCCCCAAAAGGGATAGCGTCATTGCAGAGATGGCGTTAACGGATGTGAAGGACATGGTGACAACTCCTATTGAGGAGGCGGCACTGACGGATGTGGAGGACATGATCATCCACATCGCGAAGGAGGAACTGAGGAAGGATTCAGCATGCTCAACCCCGTAGAGATCAGAAATGCTAACACGAACATAAGACATACTGAAAGCAAAGTAACCAAACGAGAACAACAACCTGAATTTAAACAGAATGAACTGTGATAACTCCCTGTCGCGTTTATTTGTGTTTCTATTTATTCTAGAAATTAAACTACCCGACCTTTTTAACACTACTTATTAAGGTGTATGGTAAAAAGAAACAACCCAAAATGATAAACATAAGGCAGATAAATGTGCAAGGACTAAAAAATAACGTAGACGACCTACAAAGAATAGACGCTCAAGAAAACGTGGATTTCTTCGCCCTCCAGGAAACCTGGATCAACCCAGAACACGAAAAAAAGCCATATTTAAAGGGATTCAACCTAGTATCTACAAATCGGGAGTATGGATATGGTGGTAGCGCGATTGCCCTGAAATCGCACTACAGATTTGAGAGGATACACCTAACCGAACAGAATAAAGAGCTTATCCAAGTAACAGCGGTTCAAATTAAAGAGCTGAATTTGATATTAACATCTATATATGTGAAACCTACCACCCCGACGACGACATTCTGGGAGACAATAAGGGACATAATGACCTTTGTTGATAGAAACATAAATAAATGGGCAATTTTAACAGGGGACTTCAACGCTCATCATGAATCCTGGGGAAACCCGTATTCAGATGCAAAGGGAAAGGCGCTGCTGGAGGAGCTCAACGAAACGGATCTGATGCTTCTGCAAGGTGGAGAACTCACGTATATAAGCTCAGACCCAGGTAAAGCAGGCACAGTGATAGACCTTACAGTGGTACGGGCAAGGGACTATATAAAAATGGAAAGAATAGTCCTGGACAGGCACATATATGGAAGTGAATCATAAATAAGACAAGAATGGAAAGACAAATCAATAGTATCAAGGTCACCGGTGCTGGTGCGTTAAAAACTATTACCAAAGAGAAAAATAACATAAAAACAAAAAATACCAAAGAATCAATACATATCCCCAAATCGTGGTGGAACGAGGAGTTAAATGCAGCATGGTTAAAAAAAACCAGTCCAGATCCCAATACAACAGGCAAAGGACCCTGGAAAATCTCATCCTATTCAAAAAGGACCTGGCACGATTCCGATACATAAAAAAGGGGGAAAAGCGAAAAAAGTTCGAGGAGCTTCTTCAAAGTATTGACACGCAAACGTGTTCCTCAAAACTTTGGAACTTGGTGGCAAAATGCAAGGGGAGTCAAAGATTCCACAGTACAGAGAATGTGATCAGCAGCGAAGCAAAGAAAGCTGAAGAATTTCTCAAGCTCAATTTTGGTCCACAGCACAGGAGCAGAAGGCCTTTAATGCAATGTCCCACCAAGTCAGAAAACACAATTCTGGACCATGAAAATTGGAATGACATCTTGAAATAAAAAAAAAAAAAAAATACGGCACCTGGAGTAGATGGAATCAGCTATGGGATGCTGAAGATGCTCAATAAGGAAAGCACCCAGGCTATTGTGATGGAAGTCAACGAAATGTATCAAAGAGGACAAGTGCCGGGAAAATTAAAAAAATAGAAGTGGTAGCAATAAGAAAACCAGGAAAAGATCCAAAGAATGTTGAGTCGTACAGACCAATCTCACTGCTTCCAACCATCACCAAAGTGGTAAATAAGGCCATACTAGAAAAGCTATCAAACCACCTCGAAAAGTTTCACATCCTACCGGACACCACGTTTGGGTTCCGAAAAAACAGGGCCACAACGACGGCAGTAAATCTTTTGGTCAACCAGATCCTGGGGAACAATAGGCAAAAGAAGCACACTGGTGTAATTTTATAGATGTAAAAAGCGCATACAACAGTGTAGACACGACTGAGCTAATACGAACCCTGGAATCGTATATGGTATCCCCAGAGGATACCAGATGGATTGGGGAGTTTCTAAAAAACAGAAGCTTGGAGATAACAACTGAAGATGGCATAGTACGAAGAAGAGTGTCAAATGGCCTACCTCAGGGTGATGTTCTGTCCCCTACATTATTCAATATGTATTCACAGTATTAATGTAGACAATATCAGAATAATACAGTATGCTGATGACTTCGCGATCGTAGAGTCAGCATATAACGTGGAAGACATGAAAAAACAAATGCAGGGTACATTGGACGGGCTGGTGGAAACATCAAAAACTCTGAAACTGAGCATTAACCCGGCAAAATCCACCGTCATGATATTTCCCAAGGGGGATATTAGTGTACAGATACGAATAGGAGGAAACGTGATAAAACAGACCAAAGAACACAAATTTTTAGGAATAGTAATAGATAATAGGCTGAAATTCCACAAAAATGTGTTAAACCAGAAAAGAAGAGCGGTGGACAGACTCAACGTGATGAAAGCTATATGAAACCAAAGAAACCACATAAGTCCCGCCAAGGCCATGCAAGTCCATAGAGCCATAGTAAGAGGGAGTTTCGAATATGGATTAGGTGTAAGCCTTAATGCTAACAAAGCAATTTGGAAACAATGTAACACAATACTGAACCAGTCGCTACGCAGGGTTACAGATTGCACAAAAACCACGCCCATCAACTTATTAATGGCAATAGCGGCAGAAGTACCTTTTCAGATCCGCAGCAGCTATTTAATAGCCAAGGAAGTAGCAAAGGCAATTGCCTACTCACCCCCAAACAGCACACAGTTAATAAAGGGTAACGTGAGATGTGCTCGAAAAAGAAAAACGGCACAGGAAAAGGTATATATAGAAAACATAAACGTATTCAAAAACCTCGCCAAAATTAGTTATAATGACAACAAGGGATGTGGCATCACAATCAGCCAACAAGTACCGTGCATAAAACAACGAAAAAAGGATGTGTACCAGCAAGCGTATCTACAAACATGTTTGGAACTAATCAGTAAAAACGCAAACAAGCCATCGATATATACAGATGGAAGTATTACGGAAGAGGGTAGTGGAATCGACATACACATAATCTGTCCAGAGAGACAAGAAACCCTGAATTTCACATATAAGCTCACGAATAGGAATCCCATTGCCTCAGTGGAATTGTCAGCCATAGAGAAAGCCCTGGAAATCGCGTTGCAAAAATAAATAAGACAACCTGTGATTTACATAGACAGCATGGTAGCGTGTGACATCATTGAGAATGCAATCGAGGATAACAACGTGGACGAGCTACAAAGCAACATATTAGGAAATAGTGTATATCTGGGGGCATCCTTTCAGTGTATACCAAGCCACATCGGAGTATCCGGAAACGAAATAGCAGATGACCTAGCTAAAGCAGGAACGACCTGCGGCAATATGATACACAGTAAGTATAGACTCTCCGACGCAGTGGGAATATTCAAGCAAAAAATGATGAAGGAGGCAAATACCTGGTATACAGGTACATGCCAAATTAAAGGAAAAAAACTACACAAGCTACAACCAAAATTCGAAGACAAAATGTGGCACCAGAAGATGCGATTCCCCCCCGGAGGCATAAAGACTATAAATAGACTGATAGCGGGGCACGAATACAGCAAATTCTGGCTTAATAAGATGAAATTGGTGGATAATGGCAATTGTGAGATATGTAATGTGCCGGAGACAGCTGATCATAAAGAATTCGAATGTATCAAGTACAAAGAGGAAAGAGAAAAAGATCCGGACATAGCTAGGGATAAATTTAACATCCATTGGAGGGAAAGGAACTCGCGAAAGTTAAAAAAGCTATACAAATTTATAGCAAACAATAGGATCAGATTCTGAGTAGCAAAAAAAATATATATATATATATATAAATGTATATATAAATATATATTATAGAATAACAAATAATTCACATCAATGTGGAGGTTAGATCCAACCAGCCGAGACAACACAATCAATCACCGAGCTAGCCCGGTATAAGGCCGGGTCTCTTTGTTTGAACCCACCTACCAGAACTAAAAATCTGCAAAAGCAAATGAAAAAAGTATCAGCACCATAAAGACATATGGCCATTAGGGTGGCGTAATCGGGGTAGTTAGCGAAGGCCCAGGAAGCTGGATTCGTTAGCCGGACCGAAGAAGAACCTCGACAAAGAAGAAGAAGAAGAAAAGATGACGGTGGGGCCTGGAAGAATGGCGCACTTACACATAGGGCAAGTGCGGGGGTTTTGGCCACTTAGGCAAGGGTCAGCTAAAAAAAATCGTTACACTCATTGTATTGATCATATAACGTTAAACTTGGTATGGTAATGTAGAGTAACTATCTAAGCATGATTTTTTTAAAGAGTTTATCATGTCGGATTGGTTGCTCAGATCGGATAGGATCGGATATCACAGGTGAAATAATACGATATGTAAACATGATTTTTGGTGTTCTGTATGGTGGGATTGCAGAAATGCAATGCCACTAAGGTGATGGATCCGACTCCTCTCGAAGGATAATATAGGCTCTCCTCCCTACTCCTACTCAATACGTCCAAGGCATACAGAACGGTAACGTACCACTCCGAATATCCAAGCTTGGGTAAACGGGGAAACCCAACCCCTTGGGAGGATGGATGGTACGGCTGAATTGAGAGGGGGGCATCCTGGTCAAACAGGATGCTATCCCCGAGCGTCTGTTCTCCATGTTAGGAGCGGCTCGAAACAGCGTCTGTTCTCCATGTTAGGAGCGGCTGCACCAAACGTCCTGGCGCCCCTTCGGGACTATAAACAGCAAGGGACGCGTTGGCTCTCCGACGAGACTGGGGGCCAGAGGAGAGGCCTTGCAAGCCACCTCTGGAACAATTGCAACGAAAAGAAACCATGAAGATATACCGCTTTGGACCAACCCATATCGACCTACGCAACGGAAACGGACTATGGATTGGAAACTCGGCACGTGGAACTGCCGATCCCTTCACGCCCCTGGAAGCACCCGTGTCCTCACAGAGGAGGTGAAGGCACGCGGCTTTGAAGTAGTGGCGCTGCAGGAGGTTCGCTGGAAAGGGGTTACGGAACGCTCGTATCGCGGGGACTGCATGATCTACCAAAGTGGCGGTGACAAGCATGAACTCGGTACAGCGTTCCTAGTGTTAGGTGCTATGCGGAAACGTGTGATCGGGTGGTGGCCGATCAACAACAGAATGTGCAGGTTGAGGCTACGCGGCCGGTACTTCAACCTTAGCATAATAAACGTACACAGCCCGCACCTTGAAAGCACCGATGACGAGAAGGACGACTTCTATACGCAGCTAGAACGAGAGTACGAGCGCTGCCCAAAACATGATGTGAGGCTCGTCATCGGGGACTTGAATGCTCAGGTCGGGCGGGAGGAGGCATACAAACCTACAATAGGGCAGTTCAGCGCTCACCAGCTGACAAACGACAACGGTCTGCGGCTTGTCAACTTTGCCTCCTCCAAGCGCATGGTAATACGCAGCACCTTCTTCCAGCACGAACCTCGATTCAGCTACACCTGGCGATCACCGCAAGCAACATACTCCCAAATAGACCACGTTCTGATCGACGGACGGCACTTCTCGGACATCATCGACGTCAAAACATACAGAGGCGCAAACGTCGATTCGGACCATTTCCTGGTTATGGTGAAAATGCGCCAAAAACTCTCCGTAGCCAACACACTACGGAACAAACCTACCCCAAGGTACAACATGGATCGGCTGAAGCAAGCTGAAGTGGCAGATAGCTACGCGGCAGCTGTGGGGACAGCACTGCCGACTGATGAGGCAACACAACCGCTGCCTCTTAACGACCACTGGCGCTTAGTGGAGAAAGCCATCAGCAGCTCAGCCGACAATATGATTGGCTTCGTAGAGCGTAACCAGAGGAAGGAATGGTTCGATGATGAGTGCAGACGAGCACTCGCCAAGAAGAACGCAGCACGCGCCCGCATGATCCAGCATGAGACCCGGCAGAACGTGGAACTCTACAAGGCACTGAGGAAGCAGCAAACCCGACTCTTCCAGGAGAAGAAGCGCCAGCTTGAGGAGTCGGGAGAACAGGAACTGGAGCAGCTGTTTCATACAAGGGACACTCGTAAGTTCTACAGAGGGCTGAACACGGCACGAAGCGGTTACACCCCAAAGACCGAAATGTGCCGTGGGGAAGATGGCAGCATTCTGACGGACGAACGAGAGGTGATTGCCGGGTGGAAGCGCTACTACAACGGACACCTGAACGGAGCGCAAGCAGGAGACCGGGGAGACGGTGTAGAGGACCACATCAGCAGAGTGGTGGGCGATGAGGTGCCCCCGCCATCGGTAGAGGAAGTCACCGGGGCCGTCAAACAGCTGAAACTCAACAAGTCAGCTGGCAGCGACGGCCTTGGCGCCGAGCTCTTCAAGATGGGCCAGGAGAGGCTTGCCATCTGCATGCACCAGCTGATTGTGAAGATCTGGGAACAGGAAGAACTACCAGACGAGTGGAAGATGGGAGTGATCCACCCCGTCTACAAAAAGGGCGACAGGTTGGACTGTGCGAACTTCCGGGCGATCACAGTTCTGAATGCCGCCTACAAGATCCTATCCCGAATACTCTACTGCCGGCTCTCCCCCCTAGCCAGTGATTTCGTCGGAAGCTACCAAGCTGGTTTCGTTGGAGGGAAATCAACAACCGACCAAATCTTCACTCTCAGGCAGATCCTCCAGAAATGCCGAGAGCACCGAATCCCCACGCACCACCTATTCATCGACTTCAAAGCGGCCTACGATACCATAGATCGGACCGAACTATGGAAAACCATGCAGCAGTACGGATTCCCCGGAAAACTGATCCGACTGTTAAGGGCCACAATGGATAGGGTGCAGTGCAGGGTGAGAATATCGAGCATGTTGTCGGATCCGTTCGAGTCTCATCGGGGGTTACGGCAAGGCGACGGGCTCTCCTGCCTGCTATTCAACATCGCTCTGGAGGGTGTCATTCGGAGCGCGGGCTTCGACCATCGGGGCACGATTTTCACACGGTCAGTTCAGCTTCTTGGCTACGCGGATGACATCGACATCATTGGACGTACGACTGCGACGGTGTCCGATGCATATACCCGATTAAAACGCGCAGCTGCGGGAATTGGACTGGAGATCAATGCGTCAAAGACTAAGTACCTACTCGCCGGTGGCTCTGACCGTGACAGAGCAAGACTGGGAGCTAGCGTACGAATCAACAACGATGAGCTCGAGGTAGTTGAGGAGTTTGCCTATCTTGGGTCTCTTATAACATCGGACAACAACATCAGTTCGGAGATCCGAATGTTGAGTAACAATATCTGCTTTGAGTCCTCTGTTCAGTGTGTGACATTTGATTAGCCCATTGTGCGGTTAGCTTTTGACAGCGTGAATGTCAAACGTATGACATTCACATTTCAGTTTTATTACACCTGTTCCTAAATACCAACTTTGAACTTTGACGAGAATACACGTGTTTGGCTTATCCTCATAAAACGCAGTTGCTGTTTCATTTCGTTCGACCAAAATCCACTTTCTTCAAGACCGAAGACGCATTGTTCAAGGAAGTCGTGCCTACCATGGGCTCCATAAGCTCCTAAGGTCCAGACAACTTCGCCAACGCACGAAGTGCACCATATACCGCACATTGATACGGCCGGTAGTCCTCTATGGGCATGAGTGCTGGACGCTGCTCACGGAGGATGCCAACGCACTCGGCATTTTCGAACGTCGTGTGCTCCGGACTATCTTTGGTGGCGTATACGTGCAGGACGGGTGGAGGAGAAGGATGAACCACGAGCTGGCTGAGCTGTTTGGCGAGCCGGATATCCTAACGGTGGCGAAAGCCGGAAGGATCCGCTGGTTGGGGCATGTCATGAGGATGCCGGACTCATGCCCCACCAAGAAGACACTCGTCAGCGACCCGCTCGGCACGAGACGCAGAGGAGCTCAGCGAGCCCGTTGGCTGGACCAGGTGGAGCAGGACCTGCGGAACATCGGATGTCACCGGGGATGGAGAGCGGCAACCACGAACCGAGCGACCTGGAAAACGATTGGTGACCAGGCCATGTCAGCACGACGTGCTCAACTATGAGCGGGCCAGATAAGAAGAAGAAACATGATTTTCTGTGTATTACGGTTGTATAACATTTTCCTACTCATAATTGCATAATTTTCACGATTCAATAGTGAAAAGACAAAATTTGTTGTCATTTGAAAAGTGCGGCGGTGAAGAATCGAACCAGCGTCGTGTAAACGTGTTTAGTTGGAGTTGGTGAAAGTACAGATACAGTTTGGGAATGTACACTTGAGCACTAGAAGTTGAGTTGCGTGGTGAATGTGTGCTTACAGTTGGTGCTTGATTAGAAGCAACAACCACCCAACCTCCGCAAAAGTGGAAATACGACGAGAGTATCGATGAGCTATCGAAGTTTTCTATCTGACAGGTCGTTTGACAATGCTGTATGTCGGAAGAGCAGCTAGACATATATGTGGTAGTGCGCCATATTCTTCCACACCCCACCGCTATCTTTGATTGATGCCATCAGTTGTTGACAAACATTTGTGGAAGATATTTCACGAGCGTATCATTCGATCATATTTCTCAGTCGAAGTTGAAAAAAACTCTTCTAAGGCTGTGGCTACAGTTTTACGCGAACGCACGCGTCTGCGTTTTTGACGTTTGTTTTACATGCATTTAGATAGGAGCTGTCATGCGATGGAAAACGCAAAAAAACGCATCACATGACAGCTCCTATCTAAATGCATGTAAAACAAACGTCAAAAACGCAGACGCGTGCGTTCGCGTAAAACTGTAGCCACAGCCTAAGGATTGGTCCTTTTGTAATTCAAAGCATTTAATTCTTGTTTACGTTCCCCCGACCAGCGACAACACCTTAGTGCTCACCAAGATCCAGCAAACTTACAATCTTTGTTTCGCGTTCCCTCACTGCACCGCAGTTTCTATTTCGTTCTGTGCCTTTGGAAAAACTAAAACATTGGAAAACAAACTTCATTCATTGTTTGCACCGTTTTGATTCACTGAAAACACACTTTTAAAGGAGCGATCATTTACCTACTCTGCTTGATCCTGCCTCTTCCTCATCGACTGGATCCGAAACCATGTACTTTTCGGCACGTTTATAAAACTACCAGTTTTTCTCAAACGTTTCAAATGATCCATATTATTGCAAGCACCAAATTATTGTTTCAATTTATTGACCGAGAAATAATGTTTGTGTCTTCCACAAATGTTTGTCAACAACTGGGGGGGGCACTAAGGCCGGTGTCATTGCTCCGTCGGACACTTTTTAAATCGGACAATATGTCAAATTTTTGTATGGGATTTGACAGATGGCAAAATCGGCCTATAAAATCGGCCGATAAAAATCGGCCGATTTAATCAAAAAAAATTGATTCAAATCCCATATAAAATTTGACATATCGTCCGATTTAAAAAGTGTCCGACGGAGCAATGACACCGGCCTAACACATATATGCCTTGCACCGGCACCCAGCTTTCTGTGCTGTCAAACGTCCTGTCAATCAAAAAATCCTCGATAAAAGTGGAATTAAGACGAGAGTATCGATGTGCTATCGAAGTTTTTGCCGTCCTCGATAGGTGTCCCTTGGGTATAGAGTTGGGTATTTTTGGAACCAGCTGGGTAATGACAGAACAACGAATATACTTTAGATTAAAATTTGTATTCTCATTCTTCAAATCGTACGTCAAAGTTCACACCTTCTAATTAAGCAACAATATAGGTAACATTACAATCAAAATTCTCTTCGATCGTTTTGAATCTGTCCATTAGCACCGGTTGGACGGACGTCAAAATCGGTAACCGATGCTGATGGTGGCCACGTAATGCTGTCAATCAGTTCGTCCAGGTTTCTCGAAAGTGTGTGTCATTTTTCGTTCGTGGTGCGCGGAAGACGGTGGTTAATATTTTCCTTCGATTCTGTCCATCTGCCTAGGGTTTTCTAAGAAAATAGTTCGCCACGTTAGCCACTGGAAGTAAGCAGCCTGTTCAGTCCCTAATTCAATCGTGTCGTGTTGCACGGAAGAAAATTTCCTTCTCGCAGTTCGTCCGTCGAAGGTGAAACAAATCGTCAAAAGCCCTCGCTGTCGTCGGGGAAAAGGTGGATGAAGTACATGCAATTTTATTGCTGCTGCTGGTACGTTCGTGGGGTGTGTGCGATGTAAAAGAGTAAAACGATTGCACAAACAAAAAATCGCCAACGTTTGATGCGTTGGGGTTGCGTGTGTGGAAGGTTTTGGATTGGGAATTTTCAAACACCGCCTGGCGTAACATATCTGTCTGCAAAGTAAATAAATGGGAAATCCCGCTTGCGGAAACTGAAATTTGTGGATAGTTTGGTTCGCTTACGTGGAAAGCTTAATGGTGTGGTCATGGTAGCTGGAAATATAAAACGGCGAGAAAGGGCGTAGGACGAAGTTCGACTGTATGGCTAGAGAAATAATCAATCTCTTTATTCACCCGAATGTGAGAATAACGCAGCAGTGCTGTGTTCTGCCTGAACATTTGCAAAGCTGTATGCAATGGTTCCGTTTTTCTGTTGTGCCAAAAAAGAAGTGAAAAGTGACAATGCGTAACGGAAAATTAAATTGGGAGTAGAGGCACAGAAGATAAGTTTCCGTGCGTCATCATCAAAGAAGGCATACAGCATCGAACTAAGTTTCAATACAACACCATCGATTCTGTTGTTCACCGCATTCCGTAACAATTATTTGCCATCAATTGCTGTGCACCTTGTGCAGTTCCTATGCCTTTGTGTGTGTTTGTGTGTGAGTGTTGTGTCCATTGGTTAAAAACGAAACATTTTTCCACCCCTCGTCGACAAAGTAGGTCATTACCACGGGCTGCCGAACCCCGAATAAGTTCGATTTGCATCGTTAGCGGAATTCCTTTACCTTGAGAATCAATAAGCGGGTACACGCTTGTTCTATCTGCACATTTCCATTCCCTCCATGGCCAAATGAAATGAATGAACTTTTACGCATTGCTTTCCCCTTCATCGAAGGCCTCGGGCTGTATAAACAATCCGATCAAGGTGTAAACATGTTTTGTGTCTCTTTAATTATTGGTTATAAATCCCACCCACTGGCGCTGATGTAGAATGTTTCTCAGGGATGTATAGGCACGCTTGTTCCATTTTGTCTCAATTAAGTTCCGCCAAATTAACGGATTTTTCGTTAAAAAAATTTACACGCGTCATGATTATTTGATGGTTTGTGATCTTTTGAATAAGGATTCGTTTTTGTCTCGAGTACCACGCCGTACTGTTACTTATATATTATTTGAGCACTGTCTGCATCACAATAACGTCCATCGTCATCATGAGACAGCTGTTTCGGTTCCATCAGTTTCATGCTACAGTCATACATGCTTTAAAAGACAGTGTTTTGAGATTTTTATGTTCAAATTTTATTTTACAATTGGTACATTAAGGTACCATCTTCGTACTCCATGCATAAAATACGAATAACTATTAAGACGAAGTTGATAATTGGTTAATTATTTAAATAACTCGTTAAGAATGGATGGGATTTCCGTAGGATTAACCTGGAATGATTGACTGTTTTTCGTGATAATGGTTGAAAATTGTGGCGTAGACTGTAGAAAACACGTTTGCGTTCAACCGAGCTAACAAACATTCACGAAAAAAACAAGTTATCTCTTACCAGTTTGCAAATAATACTTGAGTTTTACATCCATACGACTTTGGCTTTAAGAAAAAAAAAAAAATACACATACACACTGTTCATAAATCTTTTTTTTTTTGTCGAGCTCGATGATGAACACGAAGTCTTTAGAACCGCGAATAAAATTTTCCTGTCCGTTTGCCAGCGATAAGAGTGAACAATGGGTTGAAATGGCGACAGCCCGACGTCGGCTTGTTGCCTTGGTGAACGGTGGTGCAGTTCGCTTGAATCATAATATTGCTTACTCAAAGAGAAATATTCAAAGTGCGTCAGCGACAAATTCAATCCAAGCAAGTCGACGAAACCCGTTAGTTTCTATCACGACGCACGTGGTTAAACATGGGTCCACCAAATAAACACATATTCGAGCGTCTTTGAGGTGTGCAGCCCAGCACTGCTATAAGATTGGCTGCGGTGTAGCGCGCTGATAAGCCGTATCTTGCTATATCGATCGTGACGTGTGTGTATGCGCATTGCCCTCAGCCGCCGGATCCATCGAGACCGCCGCCGAAACGCGACCGCGCACGTCCAAGTTGAAGGCAGTTCACGTAGCATCTCCTTGAACTGATGGCCACGACGACAACGGCAACCGAACAACTGCCTTCAAGGGAGTCCGCTACATATATCGCTGTGCTGTTCTGTTCGATCGCGTTGAACGGAACGGATTCCCGTGTGCGTGCGGAATTCCATTCACTTCTCGCTGAGAAGCTAATTTCACGGCTCTGGTAGGGTTTCCGTTCGTGGTGTTCCTAATTTGCTCAATGTCAAGTACAAATGTCATGCTGGTGCAATATAAACCAATTCTTGTTCCTTAAAAATATGTTTCCTTTTCACCGACAAAAATGCATTTTACCCAATCAGTTCCGTCGATGGAGCCGGAGATCATTTATTGTTAACAATGAGGAATTGGCCAAGTCGGTGTGAATGCAATATCGTCCTTCATTCACGGAAAAAAAACGCGAAACTACTTTCCGTTTTGCCTTTGCCAGTCTTGCATCTAAACAAACATCATGTAAGCTATGCTAAAGTAAACACAAACGAAGAGAAGGCAGTGTTTATTTTGCCCACAAAGTAAAATTCACCACTAAAACTCAAAAAGTATATTTACGTGCGCCATGCAGATAGCTCAAATTCTACGATTCTACTCGAGCTTGCTTTGCCTCGAAGCAAGTTTTGGTTTCGCACCGGTGTTTAGATTGGGTTCGTTTAGCGTTTGTACCAACCAGAGCCGATTCCAAGCACGTGTTCGAAGCGAAGATAGTTAGTGCTGACCGCTTAGTTGAGTGTCTCGTAGCAACCTATTGACACAGGGAAGGGGTAGATCGCAACGGAGAGCAAATGTATGGCGTTTATCAAACGGTTTATGGCTCGGGAGATAATTGAGAGCCTCTGAAGCTGTGTGTGTGTGTTTCCCACTCAGCGAAGGTTTTGATGCAGTGGATTTTTGAATTGAATGAGACTTGTATTTACTTATATCGTAACAAAACCAGTTTTAACCATGTAACTATTCTGGTTTCTTTGTAGATTAAAACAAGTTACATCACGTCTGGATGATGTCGAATCCACCCCAATACTATGGAATGCCGAATGGTTTCCCTCACACGGCGAACGGGCAAACATTGCCACATCAACAGCAGCAGCAGCTTCATCCGGTTCCTCCCGGGAACGTCAATCCCGTTAAAGGTTCGATGCTACCAAAGGGCCCCTCTCCTGCGCTGACCGGAGGCTATCAACCACCGAACCAGACCGTAACCGTACCGTCCTCGCAGCCAAGCAATAATCCGCCGATGACGGGGCACGCTTATGCCTCACCGCCGTTGCCGTATCCGATGTCGTCTGTGCAGCAACAGCGCGTCGGCAGTTGGGCCACTACGAATGGAAACAGTGCGACCTCGTCGCGCACATCTTCACCTGCCTTGGGGACTAACGGGATGCCGCCCGTATCACTGGGGGCACCGTCAGGCCAGCTAGCTCCTCCACCGACTTCCAGCGCAGCCTTACGGGGCTTTCCGGGTGTGAATATCAACAATACGAACAACAATTACAACGGGCATCCGCTGATGGTATCTAGTCAAAGTCAGCCAACACCACCAGCACCATCGCAAAACCAGCCGAGTAGTGGTCTCCTCGGTGCTGCTCGCCCCCCGGTTGCCGGTGAAAATAATGGATACAATGTTAGCCCGAACAATAACTGGTCGAGTGGGAACGTGGTCGCGGCGGGCGGTAACCTCAACATCAACACGCCACCGAAAAGTGTGTCGGGCATGTCGACTCCCCTGAACGCGTCCACCCCGACGCTCACCGGTCCGTTGGTGGGTGGCCAACAGCAATCCGCGACATTGCAGAAACTGACGGCGAGTGTACAGGATTTAAATTTAAATAGACTACAACCACAGTCTGTGCAGGTTGCTGCATCAGGAGCATCAGCAGCGACGAGCAATGGTAACAGTGAACAGGCGCATGCGCAAACTAATGGTCCTCCGATGGTGGCTGGTGCAACGCCAGCGCTCCACAACACCCAGCAACCGGCAATGGGTCGTCCCACGTATGGCCACTTGCCACCTCCGTTGAACCAACAGTACCAACAGCAGCCGCCTCAACATCAAGTGGCGCCTCCGTTGCAACAACCAAACGCCCCGGCAGCCAGCGACCCGTCGATGGCTGCGATTAACGGCAGTGGTGGTCTAAGCAGTAATAATGTGCCAACTCCCCAGCAGCGCCCACCGGGAGTGGGCACAGTGCCGCCCTCCGGGCTGCCTGCTGCATCGAGCTTCGCTCAGCCCCTGAACAAACGGCCGATGTATCCGACGATGGCAAAGGCCGTACCCCAGCCGTCCCTAGGTCAACCTCAATCTCAAATGAGTGCACAGCAAGCTCCTCCACCGCCAGTGCTACAGCCGGGGCCTCCAATGCAGCCACAGCAGCAGCAGCAACAACAATACTTCCAGCAGCAGCAGCAGCAGCAGCAGCAGCTAAATCAGCAGCAACAAGAGCAACATCTGCACCAACTGCAACAGCAACAGCTACATCAGCAACAACTGCAGCATCAAGCTGCGTACGGTGGTGCATATCCATCCGACGCCTCCGGGAACGTTGTGCGGTCCGGGTTCAATCGGATGTGGGGTAATAACACGGTCGACTTGCTGCAAAATCGACACGTTCTACCCACGGATCGCGTGCGCCCACCAACGATACATTTGGTCAACCCGAACCAGGAAGAGGTCAACTGCAATCCAGAGTAAGTGGATAGCTCCACGCATTTGGCAGTTAACGTCTAATCCCAAATTCGGCGACCATTGTCTACTCTTCTTGCAGTATATTCCGCTGTACGCTGACGAAGATACCGGAGTCGGCATCACTGCTACAGAAATCCCGTCTACCGCTGGGCATTCTTATTCACCCTTTCCGTGATTTAAATGTAGGTTTTGGGATTGAACCACTTTAATGCTTTATTACGGTATCCGTTATAATATTATATGTTATTTCGTCTACCCAGAATCTTCCCGTTATTTCCTGCAACACGATCGTGCGCTGTCGGACTTGCCGGACGTACATCAACCCGTTCGTGTTCATCCAGGAGAGTAAAAAATGGAAGTGCAATCTGTGCTACCGGGTGAATGAATGTGAGTATGATCGTCCTGTGATGTGAACTGGGTGGAAATGTAATTCCGCCCTTCTCCCAATCTTCCACAGTACCCGAAGAGTTCCAGTACGATCCACTCACCAAAACCTACGGTGATCCGACCCGACGGCCAGAAATCAAATCGAGCACCATCGAGTTTATCGCACCGTCGGAATACATGGTAACGTCAGTCGGTGTTTGAAAGAAGAGAGGTTGATTATTAGTTAATAATTGGTTTTTTGTTTTGTTTTGTTGTTTTTGTGTGTGTGTATAGCTTCGTCCACCGCAACCGGCCGTTTATTTGTTCCTATTAGACGTATCCTCACTTGCGCAGCAGTCTGGCTATCTGCACACGGTGTGCAATACGCTGATGGATCACCTGGAGAATCTGCCGGGCGACGCACGCACCCAAGTCGGTTTCATTGCTTACAACAGTGCAATTCATTTCTACAACATTGCCGAAGGATACAACCAACCACACGAGGTGACGGTGCTGGATGTGGAAGGTAAAGGGATACACCGCTACTGTTTCGTCCAACTGTATTCATGCCTTCTTTTTTTTTTCTTCTAACGCTTCAGATGTATTCCTTCCGTACCCGGACAATCTGCTAGTTAATTTGAAGGAGTGCAAGGAGCTGATCAAAGAACTGCTGAAACAGTTGCCTAAGCGGTTCGAACACACGCACGACACGCACAGTGCGTTGGGCGCGGCCCTGCAAGTAGCGTTGAAGCTTATGGTGAGTGAACAATTCCTCTTTTTGGCATTATGTAAGTCACTTGTGAAATGTATAACAACTTATGGTTATGAACTGTTTGAAACATGTTAGGGTGTGCGGGGTACCTGCCATGTATTATTTTTTTACAAACAGTTAATTTTTTTTTATCATAAAATTTACATACATTAAACTATAACAACTTGGAAAAGGACGGTGTCGCAAACGCGACGGTTCACGCGAATAAATAACTAACGATTTCTTTAACTTTCACTGTGGCTCGGGTTAAAAAACCTTCGCTCTATTTATTCGCGTTGTTTGTTAAAAGGAGCATTTATGCTAAGGGGTCTCACGTCTTCGGCTTACCAATACCACTATAGTTGCCTCTTCGGTTCTAATACCTTTGAACCGGTTCCTTGTCCTTACTAAAGAGCTCCCTCTACTACTAAAATTATTAAAGCAAACTTAGTGCCACAGTCCTGTTCACTCGCTCTACAGGCTACTTTTGTAACAGATGGAGTAGAGGCAACAGATTTGCAATTGTCTGTAATTTTATTTTACATATTTTGTATTGAAAAATGAATTGTTTTTCAGTTTCATGAAAATAAAAAAGGTTATCCATGTTATATTATGGGTTTAGCGATTTCTGTTTAATCTTAGCCCGATCATGTATAAAATATTAATGAAAATGAAAAAGACGTGCCTAGGTTATCTGCTGGGTGTTTTGTGTTACCTCATGTTGTGGTGTGCCGAACTGATTTTGTGAACTTTTGCACGATTCCCGGTGACGCCATCTCTTGCATCTGTTGGGTTTTCTGTTAAAAAAGCAGCGATAATTCAACGCTCGAAAATGTGAACCTTAACAACTTTATTATAACTACGTACTTACCAGCCGACGTGGTAGAAAATATGCGTGGAATTTTGTTATTTATTTTTTAACTATCTCCAATGGAAGAGAGGAGGTATCAAACTATTTAAAAAAACCGATAAATTAAAAAAAATTGCTGAATTAAAAAGAAACCAGTTAGCCACTGGAATGTACAAGTGAAGTTTTATAAAGTTTAAACAAATAATCGCATAAAAGAAATGAAATGTGAGACAGAAAGGTTATTATAACAAACTTGTTTGGAAAAGTATATTCCAAAACAATCATGACACAAATTCTAAGATTATAAAGCTATAGCGCTTTGAAGAGAAGCAGTGAAAATTTCAGCTTTTTGGTTAAATAGGTATATATCTAAACCCTTGTGTTCCTTTGTTTGTGTTCTTGTATCGAAGAAAAAATATTAGCTCCCGAAGCTTGGGAGCTCCTCGTGCTAAACAAAGTTGGATCCACGAGTGTTTCTAGCGGAGCCGTCCGAATGAAAAGAACACTTAGAACCATGTAGGTCTGAGTTTCCTGAATGGTAAGCATTGTTGTGCTGTTGGAGAGAGGTATCAATATCAATGAATAGTATGCAATGTAACCAGCTGTATGAAAGGAGCACAAGAGTTAGTATGTCACCCAAACAACAGTATCTCTTTCTCTGTTATGAAGTGAAAAATTGAATGCACGGAATAGAAATTTGGTCGAAATTGTCTTTGGTACTTCGTCTTAAATGATTAAATATCCTAAATATAATTACCGATACTTTTAAATAATAATTCATCATTTAAATAGTATATTTTTGAAAAGTACAAACAGACATTTGATTGTTATTTGTTTATTTCATACTTTCTCCCTACAGACTCCATCGGGTGGACGTGTAACGGTGTTTCAAACATGCTTACCAAATCACGGCCCGGGTGCATTACAATCCAGGTAAAGGAGTTTGGTTATGAGTATGTGTGCCCTATCTTTAATCAGTATATTTCTAATTAATCCACAGGGAAGACCCGAACAACCGATCGTCGAAGGAGGTGGCGCATTTGGGACCGGCTACCGATTTCTATAAACGGCTCGCCTTAGAATGCTCCGGTCACCAGATTGCAGTGGATTTGTTTTTATTAAATAGTCAATACTGTGATTTAGCTACAATTTGTAAGTGTTTTGTTATGGGAATGGATAGTTCATCAAACAACGGCGGTAATTTTCACCAAACCAAATTGTTGCTTTGCAGCTGGCATTAGCAAATTCAGCGGTGGCTGCATGCACCACATCCCGCTGTACAATGAATGTAAGCCGCAGCTGGTGAAAACCTTGCGCAAGTCCCTGGAGCGGTATCTGACGCGCAAGGTCGGTTTCGAAGCGGTGATGCGGGTGCGCTGCACACGTGGCCTGGCAATTCACACATTCCACGGTAATTTCTTCGTCCGTTCGACGGATCTACTGTCATTACCGAACGTTAACCCGGACGCTGGCTTCGGAATGCAGGTGAGTGAGGACGCGAATGATGCTGAGGCGCGGTGTGATTTTAATTGTATCGTTCCAATCCTCTCTGCCTTTTAGATAACGTACGAAGAAAGTCTGGCCGAATGTAAATCGGTGTGCTTCCAGGCAGCTCTACTCTACACGAGCAGCAAGGCAGAGCGGCGGATTCGTGTGCATACGCTGTGCATTCCGGTCACGGCCAGCCTCACGGAGGTGATGTATTCGGCCGACGCGCAGTGTATAGTGGGGCTGCTGGCGAAGATGGCCGTGGACCGTTCGCTCAGTTCGAGCCTCAACGATGCCAGAGATGCCTTTATCAATGCGACCGTCGACATATTCAGCGCGTTTAAGATTGCGCAGAATCTTCCCCAGAACTCCGGCACCATCGTAGCACCGGAGAATCTTGCTCTGCTGCCGCTGTACATCCAGGCCATCTTGAAGCATGTAAGTACCGTTTTGCACGTGCTTGCTCGCCGGACAAAATGGGCGTTTCTAATAATTTCCCTTATCAATCGTAGCCTGCATTCCGCACCGGAACTAGCACCCGCCTGGACGATCGTGTGTTCGCCATGTGCGAAATGAAAACGCTTCCATTGGATCAGTTGATGCGGTACATCTATCCGGATTTCTATGTGCTGGACTGTTTGTTCGCTCCGGCCGGCAAGGGCTACATAGACGAAGGACAGAAACCTGAGCCGCCCCGGTTACAGCTGTCTGCTGAAAAGTAAGACGCGTTGCGTTCGAGGAAACATATTTGCAGAATATTACAATGTGTGGCTTTTCTTTAGGTTGGACTCCCGGTCCATGTTCTTACTCGACTGCGGTGCGCACATGTTCATCTACATCGGTTCGAACGTCGCGTCCAGCATTGTTCGTGATATTCTGGGTAAGCCTAGAAAACATTCGCCTAGTTCCTTGCAGGGTACTTAACGATTCGATACGCTTTTCTGTTCTGCTCAATTCAGGATACAATTCGGTGGCGCAGATTCCCGACTTTTGCATAGATTTGCCTTGCCGGGAAACGGAAGCGAGCACAGCCCTGCTAAGTTTCCTGGATGCTGTGAACGAAGAGAAACCATACTCAGCGTACGTGCAAGTGATACGGTAAGTGGATACGGTCTAGCACACATTCGACAGGGTTTAAGAATTTTTCCCATGCGGACCGAGAAATCTGTGTCTTTTTTTCGCTTATTTCTTACTCTCCCACCAACAGCGATACCAGCCAGTTCCGGTCGATGCTGGTAGAGAAGTTCGTTGATGATCGCAGCCCTAACGTGCTTTCGTACTATGAATTTCTGCAGCATTTACGTACTCAGATCAAATAGTTGCCGCAAGTGGACGGGGCTGTTTTGACGATCAACTACAAAGGTCGTTGGTTGAGTACCAGAAATGATGGTTAGGCAGTTTTGTTATTGAGATTTGTTGTCTGGTTTTTTTTCGAAAAGAGCGTAGTGTGAGCATTGACTCAAGTGTGCCCATTTTTATTTATATAGATATGGAACACTTAAAAGTGCTCTTGAGCCGAATGAACAGAGGGCAAAGTGAAACATGCACCACATGCTACCCAAATACCATGTTCGTTCATAATTCGCGCGCTAAACACTATGAAAAATATTTTCAAATAATTTTGACATCCTTCACCAGCTGTATCGACAAGAAGCAAAAAGGCAAACAAAAAACAAACAAAATCACGGGCTAGTAAAACGTATGAATTTTACTGTTGTATATGATTGAACGGACATGGGAGAACGCAACTTGGTCTATGATGCAGATTCCGCATTAGTGGACCAGTAAAAGTTCATCCATTGATAAAAAATAAGTTCATAGTGAAACTTTAACGTGCATCGTTCATATGCGTCATGTTGTGATTGTGTTGAGTCGATGTAGGGGACAGCCGAAGAAGAGATTCGTTTTAGAGACGTAAGTGATGTGAAGCGAGAGCAAGCGGATTGAAATGGTGAAATAGTTTTAATTTAGGAAAAACAATTCAACAATGAAACGAAAATGCATGCGAACCAAATAAAAGTCATATGATAATAATTCCCGGCGAATATAGTGACAACACACAAACACAAGATACAATCCACTTTGAATAAATCTACAAGAGGCAGGGTGAAGAATAAACATTTACTGCGTATAGATAAATGAAACGTTTATGAATTCTAGCAAATTTTCTTCGAACCGGGACCTCATTCGCGTGGCGGCTAAAGATAGAAATCAATTACAATAGGGATATTTAACAGGACAAATACAGACCGTAGCCGCACGTTGCAGATTGTTGCAGGGAAGCAGCAACTTTGAATGGGTTCGCATTACGTTAGCAATCGTGTGTTATGTTGTGCAGCGCGGACAACAAACCGTTCTACCAGGGCACGTAAGAAATAAGAGTACTATCTGTAACTAGACATACCAGGGAAAAAGAACGGTTTGGGAATACTCTCAATAGTTGTGAATATTCGTGAGAGTAAAATTAACAATTTACGCTATGTACGGTACGGTGCATTTGGCCGCCATCGCCACCAATACTGAAACGATGACCGTTGGATAGATGCACTTTTTTGCATGGCAATGTTTTGTTTTCGTTTGAAACTGTTGAATGCTGTAGGAAACACGATAGGACGCACGCTTGTTTTTGCTACCGCAGCTATTGAGGGCAGGTAGGGGTTAGAGAGCCTAGTTAAGTTAGGCGCACAAGTCAGGAACCACCCCACATTCGGTCGGTTCAAACCTTGTTTATTTAGCCAGTTCCAGAATCGTTTTGATGGGTGAGCCGTAGGCACGTTAAATATGTTTCTTTAGTTAACCTTATGTGTGAGTGTGTGTGTATTTCTGTTGCCTAATTTGTGTGTTCCTTTGGTTGGTTGGCAAGTTCAGTTCTAAAAAAAGTAATTTTAGTGCATTAAAATGCCCCATAGCGTAGCGTGTGAACGGTGAAACGAGTCGCACGATCGACTCGACTGGTTAGGGTGTCATAGTTCGGCTAGGGTTACACCAGAATGAATGTTTAAGGGGACTCTCAAGTATTGGTGTATTGTATATCTCTACCGCATAAGACATATAAGAAACTAGTTAAATTATCAATGAAATCAATGGTTTTTCGATTATTTATTTATGTACGTATTTTACAAACAGAATTGCGAGTAATTTACCATTACAACTGATGACGCTCAATCAATCCGAAAGACATGCTTGCAAAGAAAAAAATATCAAAAGGAATATGGCGACCATCGATCGTGGGTTCAATTGACTAACATTTCACTGACTAATGTTTATAATAATTAGCTAGACTGGTAATAGGAAATTCCACCGCCTTTGCAATTCGCATTTGGGTTGTACCATTCTAAAATACACCTCTAAGGCATGTTGCGTCGCAGAATACTGATTAAACAGTATATAATGCTTCCCGTCGTAGAGAAAAGATTCAATTTTAAGGGGCAACACTTATAATAATATAATATATTATTATAATAGTAGTTAGCTTATAATAGTAGTTGAAGGAAATAGTTGTGGCGTACTAATTTTTATTGCTTAAATCAATAAGTGTGAAAGCTGTGTTTTGTAAAATATGAGTTCTATCCTGCGTTGTATGTTGTTAATAACGTCTGGTTTCCAGCGATCGTGGCAGACATCTCCGGTTTTATAAACATCGGGATTCAAACTCTCCCCCTTTTTTGCTTTGGGATTTTTTCCGCACACGCGAAATATCAAATTGTTCCTTCGGAGAATGTAAACGACCCTATTTTATGATTCATTTGCATCACTTGCCCATAATGTCTACACATTTCGGAAAAGATGTGAAGATAAATACATTATTCAACTGCTTTCCAATATTTGGGCAACTTAATGATACGGTTTTTTTTTCTAAACCTTTTCTATTTTGATGATATTGCGTGACTTAATTTAGGACTAAATTTAGCTCAACATGGACGGTGTTGAAAATGGTTCGATGATAATTAGCGATACGAAAATGCCTGCTAGTTGATATGGGAATAGACAATCAATCGGGGGTTTAACACAAGGGATTCATCTTAAATGGAATGAGAGTTCTTAGAATTCCCCAAGGCAGCAGGAGGATCCACTTTACCAGCGGTCCACGTCCTTACCACAGCTCTGCGGTATTTCGAACGACCATTTACGACGTGATCCGTTGCGGAGATTAATTAACACCTGTTGGTTGTTTTATTGCAATCTTTGCGGAACACCAGTCAATGATACTGGCTACCTCCAGCGACGATGGTTGCGATAGAATGATGAAGTTAATGATCGACGACATCGGGATCAAATGGAGCGCTTTTATTTGCAGGCCAATTATCTGGAGAGCTTTTGCGCAACTGCATACTGGCAAGTGACTCATGGCGCATCTGAGTTTCTGCTTAATTGGCACAATGTTTGGGATGGCAGCACCTTATCATTTTCTTGGTTTCTAAATTTGCAATTAGTACCGACATGAAACGTCGTCTCGCATCCTGGTCCTCGGAGGAATTCGACATACATTTCATCACCTTTGTGTCGGTGCAGTTCCCCCTGCTCTGGACGCACATGTTGTTCGAATGAAAATTGGGTTTTTCTACATCCTATAACTTTTCAATCGCCCGTGTCGCCTGAGTTTTTGACATTCCTTTCATTAGTCGCGTAGGTCAGAAACTGTTCCAGTGGACAGTTGTGTACCTATAACCGATTCAAGAATTTCCTGGCACTTCATGAAATATTCAGCGACATGCCCGAGCCATTAATAATCACGGTGATTATCGAGCCACTTTGCGATGCAAATTTAACCGTGTCACAAGCGATGTTTGCTGTTGGTCCAGCGTCACGGTAATAAATTGAGTATTAACGCTCCGGGCTATGCGGTGTACCAAGTCTCTAAGTAGAGCGGCCATCATTGTTGAATGTTCGAATATATAATAGGATGGTTTAAAAATTTAAAACAACACTTACAGAAATAGAATAAAATAATGTAGAATCTACTTTAATTCGAGAGGGGACTAGTTTTGGTTAAAAATAAGCCAAGCAGTTACCGGACTGTTGCAAGGGAAATGTAACATTTCGCAACTAAGGAAATGTAGTTCATCTGGTTGATATGATAAAAGAAGATGATATAAATTGCTTTCAACGGCTGAAATATGTGATTAATGTCACTATAGATTGTACATAGAAATATGAATATAGCATTCAAAATTTCTGAAACGTATGCTGCGTTTCATCTGGAACAAACAAAACTGGAATGCTCTTATATACGTGAACAGTTTAGTTTTTCCACCCCCTAACCGTAAAACGTTTGAAAGGACAGCTCGGAAATCAATTAATTGCAACAACCAGTAGTTATCTCTTAATCAACTCGATTATTTTTTATGAGTCTTCGTTGATTCATTGACTCAATTGCAATGTTTGGCGCCATTAAATTGAATCAATGAAGGACAATTAAGTCTATTGTATCGGCAGCCTCAGCAAATCGAACAGAATTTCCCGCGAGTCGCTATTTGTAACGGCTGGACAGGGGGAAAATGTACCTTTCTAATTTATTTTGTGCACTCCGAATGATTGCTAGTTGAACAACGGATTCACCTTTTCCTTTGAACGACTCATTGACCCTTTGCATTGGTTATGGTACTTTTTCATTGAATTTGTAAGTTTTCAATTACAGCTAAATATAATCGCGTTTTTTGGTTGAAGGACAAAAAAAAAGCGGATCAAATGGAATAAAGCTATCCTGATAAAAAATGCAAAATTGTGTTATAAAATGAATTGTCTGCGCCCGAGCTTTTGGATGCCATGTACCAGATATTTTCCATTTTTCATCGGTCCATTTCGAGCGGATTCTCCGCATCGCGGATTGGCTTGTTTGCATTTGCATCATTGTTTTGCACGTCATGCATAGTTCCATTAAGTACAATTTAATCAAACTGATTCGCTTCGAAACCTCTTTTCTCTTTACTTACATTTTGCAGTCTATGTTCATCCGTTTTTTTAAAATCCATTCATCATGCAATGAATGATTGCATTTTATCGTTCAAGCGATATAAGAATGAAACGATGAAAATTCTTAACCTAGAGTGAACTGGGGTGTTGAATGTATGACCCAACTTTTGGAAACAATATACGGTATATTCTCCCTGACCGTAGTTGTTATTGCATAAATTCTATTCGTATAATGTATTCTCACATTTGATTACCTCAGTGCATAACAAACACCCAGCATAATTAATTATGGATGTTGTCAGAGAGTAATGTTTAAGCAGTTTTCTCATCAATGTTCATAGCTTCAATGTTCATCTTTTCTTCAATTGAAAAGCAATAGTTTGGAGATTTTCAATACGTTTATCGCTGTAGGTACGTAAGAGTGATAACCATGTTTGCTCGCATTACACAGAAAAATATTATTCAATGATTTCGTTCATGTGTGAGCTCAAGAAACGGACGACAGAGTGGAGTTATTATGAATGTCATCATTTGTGTTTGTGAGAAGATTTATTTCGCTTGCATAATCGGGAAAGCTGAATTAATAGTGTTTGGTTTGTTGACATTCAAATCATGATGCTAATGTATTCTGAGTTGGACGAAAGGACTCAGTTTTTTTTTTTTTTTTTTTTTTTTTTTTTATCGCTTGGTAACTGTAACAAAAGGACCGTCTCTATAACGTGTGACAAGACCACAAAAATTGTGCTCCATGGCCTGATCGATCTTCCGATCGATACAGTCAAAACGATCCTGGCGGAAGAAAACCTTCATCCAACCATGATCAAAAAGCTGGAAGTAAGGAAGAAGAGGTACGACGAGCATGCCGTCTACCTGCTTCATTTCCCGAGAGCTTCCATTAAGATGCAACTTTTACGGACGATTCATGCTGTATACCACTGCAAGGTCTCATGGACATATTTCTCTAAACGCGAAGGCCCTATGCAATGCAGAAGGTGCCAACTGTTCGGCCACGGTGCAGCCAATTGCAACCGTATCTATAGATGTAACAAGTGCGGCAACGAACATGCGTCGGCAAGTTGTCCGCTAAGCAACATCAGCAGCAATGAAGGTAGAATCCCAGAACACAAATTAAAGTGTGCGAACTGTGACGGGAATCACACCTCCACATTCTCGGGCTGCCCGAAACGCCCAGCAACCAGAAAACCGACACCACGTACGGTACCAACAAGTTTTGTACCCGCACAAAGAGATTTCCCCTCTCTAGGGACTTCTACCCTGCCCCCGGGTTGGTTCCCAGCAAATGGTCCAAATCCATTCACACGTGCGCAGCAGTCGCACCTGCCTGGACAAGCCGAAAATAATCAAAATGACTTGTTCGACCACGCACAGCTCATCCCAATAATTGGCGAAGTGTTTGGAATGCTTCAAAAATGCAAAACAAAGCAAGATCAGCTTACGGCGATCTGTGAAATTGTAGCTAAGTTTTGCTTCTCTTCACCCTGAATGGGAAAAATCTTAATATCGTATACTGGAATGCAAATAGCGTCCAAAATAAAAAACTAGACATCGCCTCGTTTCTATGCAAACACGAGGTGCATATTATGCTCATTAACGAAACATTCCTAAAAGCAAGTGCAAACTTCTCTGTCCCAAATTACGTCACACACAGAGTCGACCGAGACTCCGGTCCCAAGGGTGGTGTCGCCATACTCATCCGACGTGAAATAAAACATCACTCACTAAATTCTCTAAAAACAAAAGTGATCGAAGCTGTTGGCATCTCCGTAATAACCGAACTCGGACCAATTTCGGTTATAGCTGCATACCATCCTGCAGCTAATAAAGACATAAGTGCTTTCAAGTGCGATATAGCACACCTCACAAGAAAAAGCAACAGTTATGTGATTTGTGGTGATCTCAACGCTCGACACAGACTTTGGAACTGCAACAGGGCGAATGCGGCTGGGAATATCATCTTTGATTCTTTGCAAAGGGGATGTTTCTCAATACACCACCCGGATACGCCAACCTATTTCCCCCCAGATGCACAACGTACACCTTCTACTCTCGACATCATTCTCACAAACAACATACACGAATTATCTGACCCAGTCACATTAACTGAGCTCACTTCTGATCATCTCCCGGTGTTATTTAAAATATTAAATTCAAAACCATCACATGCGGTCAAAACAAAAATCTTCAACTACTCGGCAGCAAATTGGCAACGTTTTAAAAAAGAGGTTAATGAGAATATAACGATCTCGCAGGGACATAACCTTACACCAGATCAGATCAATGAGCTAGTGGAGAACTTCAATAGCGTAATATTGAATGCTCACAATAATGCAGTTCCTACAGTCATTCCAGATCAATATAACATTATACTACCACCGGAAGTTCAGGATCTTATCAAAACTAGAAATGCGTATCGTCGTAAATGGCAGAGACATAGAAACAACGAGGCCCTTAAATTAACCTATCAGTTTTTGTGCAAGACAATAATAAAACAACTAGAACTCATTCGTAATAAACAGTGGTCTAAAAAGCTCATTTCGCTCAACAAGGAGAACACGAGCAACAACAAGCTTTGGAAGGTCGTTAAAATTATAAAGAACAAGCATTCATTTATTCCTCCACTAAAAGTAGACAATGCAACCATCACTTGCACAAAAGCGAAATGTGAGGCAATCAAGACTCAGTTCCAAAGAGCACATAACATAACATACAAAGCTATGAGCCCAGTCGAAAAAATTGTGAAGCGTACAAATAGGACATACTTCATCAATAATCATTCCAGTGAGCCCTGCCCATCGGGGCTTTGCAAACCTACCGAAATTAAAAATATTATCAAAAAGCTAAAAAACAAAAAAACAACAGGCCTCGATAAGATTAACAGTAACTGTTTAAAAAGACTACCTAAGAAAGCCATTGAACACCTAGCACATATTTTCAATAGTTGTTTTAAAGTAGGACACTTTCCGGATGCCTGGAAAATGTCAAAAGTTGTCCCAATTCCTAAATCCAACAAAGACAGGACTAAGCCAGAAAATTATAGACCAATAAGCATATTAAGTTGCGTAGGAAAAGTATTTGAAAAAACTATCGCTCTCCGGCTCCGCTCTCATACGGAACAACACACAATAATTCCTAATCATCAGTTCGGCTTCCGTCCAAACCACTCAACAACACATCAAATACAGAGACTTACTCAAACTATCTTAAACAATAGGAAAAGCAAAAAATCTACTGGCATGGCACTATTAGACGGTGAAAAGGCTTTCGACACCATATGGCATGAAGGACTGATTTATAAGTTGATTAGGCATAAATTTCCAACGTATTTAATACAATTAATTAAAACATTCCTACACGATCGGAAGAATTTCGTTATTATAAATAATAGTACATCAGACCAATACGTACCAAAAGCTGGCGTACCACAAGGAAGCGTCCTCTCGCCTCTTCTATTTAACATTTATCTTTCGGATCTCCCTATCATGATGAATTGCGAACAGTTCCTATATGCAGATGACTTTGCTGTCACTGCATCAGCAAAAAATCCAAAAACTATAGTTCGGACAATCAATAAGGCCTTAAATACATATTCTAAATACTGCCGGAACTGGAAACTGAAAATCAATAGCCTTAAAACAGAAACAATATTTTTCTCTAGAAATAGAAGCCTCCGAAGATTACCACAGAACGACATAGCTATAGACGGAACTAATATTCAATGGAACAATATCATAAAATACCTAGGCATTTATCTTGACAAACAACTAACGTTCAGCCTAAACACTTTGAACACAATTACAAAAGCCGAAAAAATGTTAAGAATTCTCTATCCGTTCCTGAACAGAAAATCTAAATTAAATACTGATAACAAGTTACTTCTATACAAAGCTTGCTTCCGACCTATTCTAACTTATGCGGCCCCAGTATGGTCCAACATTGCAAAATGCCACAAGCAAAAGCTCCAAAGGTTCCAAAATAAAATGTTTAAAATAATCCTTAACGTCCCACGCTGGTTCAACACAAAAGAATTACATCAAATCACCAACTCGGTTAGGCTAGACGAGTATATCCAAAACATCACTATCAAATATAAGGATAAGTGCCGCAATAGCGAACACAGAACATTACAACTACTGGTACAATGAACAGTTAAGATTTTTCAGAATAAGTTAGTTTATAAGATAGGTTAAGTAAAATATTATAATTTTTTTTTTCTCTTGTGCGAGGGTTTTTCTATTTTTTTTCCCTCATCAAATCATAGTTAGCCTAATCAAGCACTGAGCTTCGAGTTATTCATACGTCAATGCCACGAATCACTATTCATCACCAATGTGGAAAGTTAACAGAACGAACCCATTAGGTAAAGCTGAACTAATACGTGCCACACTTATGTTTCTAAGCAATAAAAGATTACTACTACTACTACTCTATAACGTGTTATAGAATTTGCACGAAAGCTGTTATTGAAAAAAATGGGGTTTAACAGCATACGGTATTGAATAAACGGGGATGTAAAATCTCGAAGAAGTCGTTTCACCAACGTTAAGATAGTTCTCCTCATCATCATGAAAAATTGCACATAATGTCGATTTGTTACTTATCGTCAATCAGTTAGAAAAACCACCATCACCTCACGAGAGCCACGGAAAAAGCACGCATGGTGACACACCACGCGGATATCAACACTTGGTCCAGCTTGAGCGAGGGTAATCAGCATTTTTAAACCCATTTGAGAAGCGCAAATGGATCCTGCACTGCTTTGCAGACGGTGACACTTACGGTGGTCGTTCCCCGGCATGTTTCCATATTTTTCCCACGTTCGCTTCTCAATTTGTGTTCAATGGAGGCGTTATCGAAAGGGTAAAATGTGCAAAGAGATCACTCATGGATAATGGAAACGGCCGAAAATGGGGACGAAGGTGGATACTAATGTCACTGACAGCATCAATCATGACAACACTTAACAGGGCTCGAGGAATACGTCGAGATGGGGAATATTTATGGGAAGAGGTGTACGTGTGGCGTTGGTCCCAGAGTTAGAAGAGCTTCTACTAGCGATTGAACGTACGCTTAAGAGGAGTGTCGAGTAAAAGACAAATATGTATTTTTTTTTATTTAATAGATTTATTATGGTTTCGAAACAGAAAATGCGCAAGATAGCACTCTTAAAAATAAAACAACTTAGCTCTCGTTGAGCAAGTGGTGTACATTTGTTATTTTCATACCTTTATAGGTCTCCTACAGACACAAATCCGTGTTTAACAAACTAACGCTATCATCATTTGGCCAATATTCCAGACCCATCCATCTAAATAAAGAATGGTGCGCGAAAAAACAGAACACACTCGCAACAACTGGCAAATGATCTCCTATGTATCGTTTAGGGGAAGTGAAAAGGAAAAGCATATACTACTGGGCTGAAAAAGTGGCAGAGGCCAAAAGCATATGTCACCGTCACCCGCGAGCCCTAAACTTAAAGGTACACTTCCCTTGAATCAATAATACATAGTACGTGGTGAGAATTGGGGTAAAGAGGGTTGGTGTACAAATTGTTTGGTGAAAGGCCCAAGGACTCGCCTAAGGAGGTTGAAGGTGGAGGGAGGGGGGGGGGGGTCTAATTTTGGTAGGTTTTGCGCGTCACAGAAAGGTTGCTTCGTGGATGGATGGAGCTGGAGGCAGGTAGTAGTTGAAGCAAGAACATTTCCCATTCACCTCAGCTGGCTGTAAATGGGGGCCCCAACTCCCTATGTAAAATTTCGAAAGTACAAGCCATATTATATTATAACAAGATGTTTCCGGGCCGGCCGTTTACTGCCCAGAGCTATAGAGTTTTCCATGCAGGAACCACCACCCAGGAAAAGGTGCGATAGAATATTTCTTTTTAGAAAATAAAGTGCGCATTTCCCGAACACGTATCTTGTACGGATATAAGTTTAGAGTGTAGAGTAACAATTTGAATGGAAGTTTTTTTTCTCTATAGTGTAGATGTTGGCATAAAGTCGCATTATCAGGATTTTTAGAAGAATAGACAAATAAATTAATTCGGTTCAACATTCATTACAATGTTGTTGATCGGTTTGGCAATATACTAGTTATTTGTGTCTGCATAATTTGTTTTGATTTTGTGTCTGAAAAATACAACCCTTAAAATTTATGTATCCATTTTATTTCAACATATTCTTGTATTCGTTCAAGGCATGTATTTTAGATATTGTAATTATTTAATTAATGTTTCTTATATATTAGTCCGCACGTCGAATGTAAAGTTACCCTTCACATTCTCTCCTGACACGCTCGGGCTGAGGAATTGGCGCTTGCGTTCCGTTTTCCATTTTCCACAGATGTCGAGTACAAGCGTGACCTGGAAAAGTTAGCGCTCTGGCGTCGATCGGCCCGTGCTATTATAATTCCTTATTGTATAATTTAATTCATTTCCAAAAAGGTGACACAAAACGCCGCTAAATAGGTTTCAAGCGTCGGCACCGTAATGAGAACGGACTTGCGAAAAGAGGAAACGGACGGGGGAGGGCCCACAGCTTTCATAAGGAAGGGAACAAAAAAACAAAAATCCAACATCGCAATGGGTGGCGATGGGTGGCTGGATGAATCTGTTCATTTTTCAGTTTTGATACGGCTTGCTGGTTCGATTAAACTTTCTTCGTTTCGTCGCTTTATTCCAATCCAATTTAAGGCAGTCCCATCAAGCCAGCGACAGGAACAGGACGGTTTGTTGGAATTGGAAGCCCATTTGAATGTGCTTTTTGATACTGCCGAATGTAGCACCTGTAGACGCACAACTTCCGTCGCAAGCGTGCAAATGTTTATGTGTGAGTTTGGGTACACGTGCGAATGTATGTGAATTTTGATTACGTGATTAATTTGCTAACTTTTACCGGTTACGAAAGTTTCGGGACATGTTGCTGCGTGTCAGAGCGGGCGGTTTTATTAGGGCCCGGTATTCCCGTGCGAAACTTTGCCCGCTCCATCATCGTGAGTGCCTTTTTAACGACTCCTGAATGAGCAGTTATTTAACTGTTTTTTGATCGGGCTTCCGCAACATCATGAGGCATAATTAATGCTGTTGAAAGGTAAGTTAAAGTTTGTTTGAATAGATTCCGATAATGTGTTGTTGGTGCGCGGATCAACGGCGAGGAAAAGGAGGTTAAATGATAAAATGGTGAATTTTATAAAACGGATACAAACTCAAATACGTCAGCAAGTACATATCTTGTTTGCATGCAATGGAAAAAAGTTAATATTAATGCTTCTTCGTCTAAATGCAACATTCAATAATATCCTTAAAACTTATACCAAATAACGCATGATAAACCGATTAAATTAACCTATGCATGTTTTTTGTACAATTTATCTTGCGTATTCATCATCATATTTCATTCGGCGTTTAAATACATTGGAGAATTATTTCTCAGTTTATCCATGTGTTATCTTCGTTACAGATACCCATGTTAATAACTATATAATGGCGTAGTAATACCGCTCCCCCCCCCCCCCCCCCCTCCAGGGTCGATTCCTTCGGGGAGCTATAGCGTCAACCCAGGATTCTTAGCCATTGCGTGCTACACTGGCGACCGTGTCCTTTTGGCACGGTGTGAACTGTGAATATTTGTTTGCATTCCATTTTCCAGGGACAGAGCAACAGCAAGCAAACGCTGGGTATGGTGTGTTTACCGGTGTATGGTTCAGAGCTTTGTCACTTTCACTTGCTCACGCGACACCGATCGCATTTCTTGCCGATGGACCTCCGTTCAACAGACGTACCTATAATTTGCAGGTCCATTTCCCATCGGAAAAACCTGCTTCTAAAGAATAAAAGAGATATCTGTGCCCATATTCCAGTACCAAACAGCGGCATTATGTATCGAAGCATTGTAGCTCAGCACTAATCACTAATTAGCATCACTAATGGAATATCGTAAGTCATTCAATATGAATTTAAGGGAAATTAAAAAAGTGCTTGTTCAGATTTTGTTTGTTTCTTGTAGCTTGTAGCTAGATTTATGTTTTATGCTCATAAGTTGCTACCGCAATCCACCCACTGCAAGGCTGGTAGTTATTTTAATATATTTATATTTAAATTTTTTATATGTTTATATTTAAAAAATTTAACATACAATTTTCACATCCTTAAACATTTGTTGTAATGTTCCTAAAGTGGTCCAACATATTTAGTTCCTACCAGACATGTATTTCGCAGCATCGGAAAAGCTACGATCGTACACCACCCTAGACCCTAGGAACGCCATAAATTAACTGAAGTATCATCGTAAACAATGATACTTGCTTGCCAACCGTAGCTCGTAATCTATTCCGTTTCTCTTTTTTTCTCACTCTCTTCCGGGCAACCAGCCTAGTGTTTTGTCCGAGGCAAAAAGAACGTTTGCCTGATGGTGCTCAGCAAAGCGAGAAGTGTAATAGTTTTCGCGAACGGATTCAGTCTGACCTATTTTTCGCATTATGTTTGAATTAAAAATAGAAAATATGAGTGAAACGGGAATCTTGTTTTTTTTTTAAATTATAATCAATTTTTAATTTTATGTTATAGGTGTACCAAGCGGGGATGAGAGAAATGCTATTCATCGATTGAATTTACACTTGTTCACAAACTCCGTTAACGGTTCAATAAAATGGAAGACAACAAATGTGTCGCTCAGGAATAACGCCTTGGAATAGTTTTTTTGTAATTCCGAATGAAATTTGATAATATATTCTACATAGTCACAGCTTTCAATAACAAACGGACAAACGATACAGCTTACTTCGTTTTCGTGCAGTGCACTAGCACCATACAGTCTGGCAGGGGACTAAAAATTATGTTGAAGCAATCAAATAAACGTTTTGTACATACCGTTGTAAAATTAATTACATATCCGGAAGCTGAAGCCCGAGAAGTGTTACACAACACACGATCTTGTTTAAAGCGAACAAATAAGGTCGTTTCAAAAACGCGGGGGTTGTGCCAAATACGTAACCCGCTTCTGTAAAACGGTGTTACGCAGTTGGTCGTTTTGAAAAAGAATTAAGTCCCATGTTGTAGTTACACATGGTGTTATTTCAATTTAAAAGATCTGTTGAAGAAACCATAGTTTAACAGTCACTACAATCATATCAAGTGTTAAGACATATAATACAACATAAAATTCTCAAAGCTACAAAGCTTAATAAATTCTCCCAAAAAGAACTTGCGAGTGTGTTGTATAAATACCGTACATAGCCGAATAAAGGACAATCTTTTGTTAAGGATTAGGTCAGTACATAAATAAAGTGCATCCTGTTCATCCATGAGTGATGTTCCAGATAATTGGTTTTCCCAATACAATTTTACCTGAGAATATTAATATGCGCCAGTGTCATAGAACAGTGTGTCCTAACCCGGCTATTGTCGAGAACAAGGACAGAGTTTGGTTGCGAGTTTGGCTGTGCGTTCCAGGTCACGCACGAAAAGTGTACATAGTACCTTTCAGGATGGTATCGATTCACTCACACGAGCCGAAGCTTCCTTCCTAGTCGCTTTCCTTTCCGGGCTGGCGAGTTTCGGGGGCATTTTTCTCGACCCGGTACGAAGCCGATCCGATGAGCCGCCCCGATACGGTGTAGCAGAGTTTTAGTTCAGCTTAATGGATTTCCTTCGTAGCGGTTCAATATGAATAATTTAGTATCTATTCTGCCCATCTTCCTCCCTGGTCTGTGGAGGTTTTCGGTTGAGAGGAGCGGAGCGTAGGATCTAAACGGTCCGCTTTTTCGGTACCTAGCTGCGAAGTCTTGCTTGACGCAGGCTCTTCAGAATCGCGGTGGTTTCTAGTCGACGTTCCCAAGGTGCCCATTTCCTACGCGAAGTGCCACTCATATAACACGGTATGGATTGATTGGATCAAGTATCCACCACTCGGCCTTGGCATGCGGGTTGACGGGCCAAAAGGAATAAAAAGGAAAAAAAACATGGCAAAGGACGCGATTTTTCCGCTCGAGAAGTTTTACTCCGAAAGCCGTTCGATTATTTTTGTTCTGGCCTACCGTTCATCAAACATTATACTGCTCGTTGAAGCAAAAAACAACGCACACTTCACCATGACGCCATCATTTTTCAACGTACGGCGGTCATTGAGATGGGTTCGATGTCGTCGTGCTCACGAAGGCTGGATTTCTGCACAGACCAAGGTGTCACCCTTGCAGCGAGGATTCGGGAGCACTTAACGATCGATTGAGCACAAAATGTGCTGAGTGTTGACGGATTTTTACATCATACAGCTGTCTGCATCGTTGTCTGTGGTTGCATGTGCCATGAAGGACGAGTAAAGTTTCCCTCTAATTTATACAAGTGATTTTCATCTAGGGAGGGAGGGGGGAGAGGAGTTTAGGGATGCCGTTAAGTTTGCTCTCATTATCATATCATTTGTTTATTATATGCATCGGATTTTTTTCTCACAGGAATACTATGTTGAACAATTTAGACAATTCTGATGAACAGTCAATTTCAGTTGTGTTTAAATCAAAGAATTTTCAACTTCAGATTACTAATTTTGTTCATTAGTTTTGGTTATTAGAAAAATGTATGTGTTTATTCAAACATAATTGTGCCTTCATTGATTCTTTCTTCGATTCAAGCCAAAAATAAGGTCATGATGGTTCGCAAATTTCACGGACTTGATGATTGTGTTTACAAAGTGAATTCAATTTCATTCATTATGCCATAATGTAATAAATACAATACATTTCTATTGTCATCAAATTTCTTCATTTTCAACGGTCGGATAAGCTGCAATATGATAAACAAAATGAAGGAATGACAGAAACAATAATGTGCACAGAATTTACGTTAGTTATGTTGAAAAAATCAAGCGTTATGTAATTTGTCTCGGACTGTCCATCTAAACTTATATTCATTTCTTTTTGTTTTTTCTTACGGTCAACCAAACTATAGGAAAAGTTGATTAAAGTCTCCCTTTTTTAGTATTCTGCTCAATTGCCGTAATGCTTTGGGAAAAGTTTCGAAACTTTGCTACGTTAGTTGATGATGAAGATGAAAATGGATGAGAGTTGGCAAAGAATTATTTCACTCCACTACAGTGCCTCACCGGTAACGATCATCAAGTTCGAATCATTTTGGTCAATAACATGCTTGAACATTTGTGCGTGAGCGTGCATTGGGTGCCTCGTTTAGATGTATTAGAGTTTGTGCGCGAAATGGTTGTTCTTTTTCCATTTTCATTTCCCGTAGAGGATCGGAAACATTTTACTTATCTAACCGTGTTTTTTTTGTGAAACTCTGCAACGCGTTACAATGTTTTTTTTCTTTTCTGGCCACACAAAAGTTGGAATGTTCTTTGAATATTGTGTTATGAAACTTTTTTCTTAGCTTTCCTCCGTATAAGCTTAGCTTTTCCTCCGGAAGATGAGTCGGTTTGATTCAATTTCCTCCAAACCAATCAACTGTCCAATTGCTAGTTGACGCTTTGGGCCATACTTGTCATGTCTGGGGTGTTCTAAGGTTTACCAAATCAAAATACAATCAATCGTGACTCGGACTTCTTACTTGTAGCAGAGTTTCTCCTTCTTTTCTCTAGTTTTAAAATTATTTGATAACTAGGACAAAAAGCAATATATCTCATCGAAAGAAAAACACACCAGAAGTTTGGTATTGAAGAAATTATTGTGAATAAATACTTTCTTACTAGTTTCAAACCTAATTTATACAGAAGACTTAGACTTATGGTGTATATGAGTGTGTGATTGAGGTTGAAAGCTGCTGTCGATTCTAGATTCCAGAAGTAGTCTCGTAAAGGAAGTTCTACCTTTCCACGCCGCCGGTGTCGGTCTTCCAATTTCGTAAACCCGGTGTTTTATCACAAATCATTGGAGCGTCGATTAAGCGCGATGGGTGAGATGTCGGTAGGTGGTCTTGAGCCTCAAGAGTTGGTTGAGCTGGGGCTGGAAGTTGTTAATAATTTATATTACCACTAGCCTTCTCGCATCGATTTACTGTCTACTGCGTGCGAATCCTAAACTACCACAGGAAAAGTCGGAGGTACGGAGGAAGTTGGAGAGGATCGCAGCAGAGGTATGTTTGCTCCACCTCGGAAGCGGAAAGTTGTGGTGCATTAACCTGGCTGCAGTGAAGCATTCCAAGCAAACCCGTATGCGGGACACGTCACGTTACATCCGTTCCATGCTAGACGAAGCGGAAATTGGAAAGGAAATTATATCATATTCAGTCAATTAAATGTAGCATCTCCGTACAGCTAAAATTTAGATAGGCTGTTGCAAATTTCGACGTTTTTCCGTACGGGTCAGCTTAATTTGGTACCTGTGATTAACCATCGAAAAAAAAAAAATTCAGTTAGAAGTTGAGGTCGCGCATTCATGTTTTTTTGCTTAAACCTAAAAACTAATACCAACATCATAACTCATTTGTGTTTTAACTTGTTGAAGTGTTTAGAAACTTGCCAAACACTATTTTTTACAACAATTCCTATGAAGGGGAAGTCAACTAAATATCGACCATTCATAATGGTTGAAATCCTCATCAAATCTTGAGTAGTAGAGTAATGCGCCTTGCGAGATAGTTTTAGTGATTTTCGAAACATACAGTACATGGGATCCTCACGGTATATTCTAACTCTTTGTTGGTACGATCGTTTGGCACATCATATACTAGCTTGCCTAAGAAGACTGATTATTTGTTTCTACATTGTTTACTTTAAAATGTGTTCAATGAAATGCACCAACCACCAGGCGTCTCCATTGTCAATATATGAATAGTTTATTTAGCACTTATCCAGAGAAAATTGCATAATATAAGTGAGTGATTATGAACCATTATTATATAGAATATAAGAGCCTAACAAAATTGTTTTTATATTGTGTTATAAACATAATATAGAAAAGCACATATTAAAACTCAACTTGTATTTCAGTGGTAACATTATTAGGATAGAACAAAGCCGAATAGCTAGTGGGAAAGTTTTGGCCTCTGCTATTACATCATAAAATATCAAGGACACAAAGAAGCAGCAAACATGCTGTCGGTTGATGAAATTGTAAACAACGCGTATTTGGAATGATTCCAACACGGCCAGAGCTAGCAGTTTGTGCAGTCAAATGGTCACACTGCTGACGGCAGAACGGCTTTGGGGAGGAATAAACGTTTTGCAAGCAGATGAGTTTGTTTATGTCTCCTCTGGAGACAGGTTTCTCTACCACTGCACACACTGAGTAGAGCGTTGGTGGTTATTTAGATATGCGTAACCTAGGTCAACCGTGATTAAAACAGTTGTTGCCTGCCTTCGTGCGATACAAGATGGTGCAGAATGTAAACAACCGCTGTCTGAAGTACACTGAAAAAAGAACAGATAGAAAGTAGAACTTAAGATGCAACGGTACAATATGTAGTGCGATGTTTTCGATAGAAAGTGTACTTTGTAAGCGTTTGAATCTAAACCTGAGCATGTCCATTTCCATTCACCCCGTTTTAAGTTTTCGCTACATGAATTGGCAATTTTGTGATCTAATCGGTTAATGTAGCGTATTTTATAAACAAAAGGAAAGTACGACTGAATAGACGTGCTGAAAAATGTGTACGTTGTTGAGTAGGTAGCATTGACACAACCGCTCTGTTTTAAACGTATAACGGGTCCAAAGTGGCGAACGGTGTTTGAGTACATCTGCGAGCGTGTTTACTCTTCTCTTTCTCCCTCGCTCTCTCGCGAGCATATGCTCCAATTTCAGTACGTGTCTGGATGCTTCGGCTTTCTCTCTGGGACTTTCGTTCCATTCGGCTGCTGCTCTCGCCATCTTGTATAAGCTCGTTTCATCCGACTGTGCGTGCTTATCTGCTTAGCGGGTAGCTCCGGCTCGCTCTCGCGCACAGTCTCGGTGTTCTTTTACTCTGGCGTGGCGTTGTGCCGTTACTGATATTGCAAAACCTGTGCTGTAACAGGTTGGTATTGTAGTTTCGCGAGAACGGGTCAGTTCGAGATAAGCTTTCGTCCGGTGCGGTAGGGTACGAATCAACGATTTTTTTTTCACGCCACATAGATTCAAACTGCATCAACTTAGAGGTTAGTGTAAGTGCAGTTTATCCGCGTGATACTTGGAATACATTTTACTTAAACATAAAATATAGCGCTTCTTTTGATGTAGGCTCGGAAAGGCAAATGTGAAAATTGTTTAAAGTTTGTTGGAATTGTTAAGAATGGTCATTTGTGTGTGAGTATTACAAAGTAAAAGGTTCATTGTTTCTAACGTTTATGTTGTCGGAACGCAAGGAACATATTTTCTGTGCAAAAAGTATGCAGAACCACCTTTGTGCTTTGGTGATATCTCGTTTTCTCGGGAAAAAAGGCGTAAGACGGGGAGTCGAAAATTTAAAGTGGAGCTGTATCCAGCACATGTGTCCACGTACACGGCAATTAGTGGATTAGATTTTGTTCTTATCCAAAAGTGGGAATAATCATTCACATTGATTAGTAAACAATGCATGGTGTTTGGGCAGTGCTGTGAAATATGTGTTCATTGGTTATTGTCTGGGGCTTGCAATTGCAAAAATAATTATTTGTTAATAAATATTTGTAGTTTCTCCTTTATTTGAGTGAACTTGAAAAGTGAACGAAATTGTACTGTAATCTACCTAAGCGATGTGGTAAATGACATTGTTATGGTTATGGTGTTAAACAGTAGTGTGATTTTGGTGAACAAAAACAGGATTATTTTATCGAATTAAAAGATGGGGATAGTTCAATAATCCTCCCGATTTATCGGGTGTAAAGTTAGTGATTAGATTGATTCACAGAAATTTTATGTAATTGTTGTGGGAAACCTTAAGAATCAATGTTATTGACAAAAGATGCTACTCAATTAAACGGAGCTACAGGATAGATTATTTACAGGGTATGTATCAACCGATTGTTGGCATTTATAGTTAAATTATGAATATGCTGCCGATGGACAACCTCAATAGCCATGTTTTACAATAGATAATTTAAAATTGAGAATTTATTTGCATTCACCTGACGTGTTTTGGTAAGTTGCAATACAAACAGATTTTGAGAAAAATTAGCCTTAAAGAAGTTGTTTAAAGGAGAGTTTTGCGAACATTGAGATAAAACAATTTTTTCTCGTAAAAATTTAAATTTATTTTTAACCCAATCCTTCCATATCCAAAGGCACAGCAGTCAGGAAACCAGATTTGCTTGTGAAGGCCACTGGTTATGTTTATCGTTTCGCCTTTCCTCACTTCATCATAGGGTAATCTATAATCTAGAGGAATTTGTTTACTAATGCAGCATGTTTATAAACAGAAAACTCACAACATGCATTTAGGTTGCAGAAGAAGTGTGTTGTTCTTGATTTCTAGAACCCATATTAAGTTGCACAGTATAGAGAAGCACAAGCAACTTGATTTAATTGTTTGATGTCGTATTGAAACTCCAGATTTCTGCTTTCTGCTAGTTGAAGTGAAATGCAGGCTGACGAACGGATGTAAATGAGCAAACAAACTTCTCAGAGCAAAGGTTCAATGTAGAAACTGGATCTACGAAAAAGGATTACATTTCTCGCATAAAGAAACCGTACGGCGCCATGCGATGGTCTTTTAGCTACGGGATGTAGGAAATCTATCTGACATTTTAATCCGCACCTCTTGTGAGAGATTCTTGAGCACTCGTGCACCGTTTCGCTGTTGTGGTAACGCTTTCTCCAAGGCACCAGGTGCCGATTTGAATAAATATGCATATTTAATTAAACCAACAGTAGCAGTGTGGCGGGTTGTGCTGCGTTAGGGAATTTCTGGGCATTTATCGCGCTGTACTGTACGTACGTTGCTTATATATGTGGTCTTCCAGTCGTTTGGTGCAAGCTGTTGAGCAAAACATTTTAACAGGCTGAGCATTCGCTTGTTTGCATGTGGTCGAACGTGGTTTCCTCTGTTTTCACAGGCGTTCTTCTGACTTGACTGCTGGTGGAAGGTGAAAGGCAATAAAGAACATACCAACCTCCAACTGCGTTGAGGAACATTTCCAGATAGCCGCTTGACTGCAACAAAAGCACACGTGCCGAGATGGGTTGCAAAGGCCAGAGAAAACTTTACGTAAAGCAACGCGAAACGAACGCAATGAAGTGTGTAAAAAAAGAGAACGAGAAAAAACAACTAACAAGATGCTCGGAATGAACACTTGAGTATAAACAAGTGATCGTCATTATATAAACAAACAACTTCATGTTGACTTGCATGTATGAAGTGACGTGCGCTCGGTAAACCTTTACGACATTTCCACGCTTTTGGTGCAGTCAGCATATCATGGAAAAGAACCGTGCGCCTCCACTTGCCGCCAGGACGAAATATCTTAGAAGCACCATGCGCCTCCATCGTGAACGGCACGAGCGTAGTGAGGTGGCTTCAATTATATTCCTATTACGAGCACATATTACACCCCGGAAGCGAGCTATGGAATCGAACAAGAGTCATGATGTTCTTCAATGGTGTGCCAACAGCGGGACACTAGCTGACAGCGGTGACAATGTATTGATGGTACGAAGGAAAAAAAGCTGCTCGTAGGAGCGGCCCGAATGCTACCATTAGATATGCTGTACCTATTTGTTGCCGTTCATTTCTTGCTTCTTCGGTTCAGCACTAGCGCTTCCTTAGGTAATGAAAGCGTGTTTACCACCTAAGCGCTTCCGGATCCGCCCGGACCCCTTTTGCACCACGGTGTTATCGATTATTTACAAAATTTTATCTGCTGGTATCTGGCTTACTACTCGACCGTGCCATCCCACGTGTGCTGCAACGGGTGAACGGCAGCACGAAGCGGCGGCAAGTACACACGGCATATTGGTGACACCATTTGTATCGAGTATCGTTCGTTATCAATCAATAGTATCAATATCGTTAGCACAATGCACAACCAGTTTGAATTGTGTAGCCTTATCTTTATTGTTTAGCTTTCTGTATGTTGCAGTAGCTTAAAATTTCAATTGATATGACTTTTATCAAAAAACAAAGAAACTATCATGGATTAACATTAATTGATCATGTTATAAAATTTAGATCTGGTATGTTGATGAAAAATAATGTTTCAAAAGTATATTGATCGAAGTATGGGTACCTGTACTTATTATACTTATATTCTATAAGTTGGTGATTTCATGTATTCTTAAACATTTGTTGTAGAATGTGCTCCACTGTTTTTGCTACCGGAACTCGGCCTTTCTGATCAAGATTCTCACGTGATTGTAGAATACAGAAACAATTTTATGGTTCTCAACTATCTCATAGCTTTGCTTGAAAGACATATTGTGCAAGCAAATTTATTTGCAATAAAGAATGTATATTTTTGATTACGATTGGGTTGGTTCATGTTTGTATGTATTGAATAGTTTATATAATTTAAAAAAACCAGTGTCAATAGTAATATGTCATTTGTTCACTCATTTCAACAGGCTTTAATGTCTTCATAATATTTGTTTCTATGAATCAATTATTGATGGTGTTTTTTACACATTTAGAACATTAGTTGACTCGTTGAGTTTATAGACCTAGTTCATTCATCCAGCAAGATCGTTCCTTTATTTTTTATTCTTTATGGGAGGTAATGTCCTTTTTTATACTTGCTTACAAATAGGTTTTCAAGGTACGCCTTCACTTTGAACGTTACCGCAAGCGTATAATCCTTTCTGTTGACATTTCACATTTTCGCCTGTGCCTCCCGGTGTTTGCCTGTTATTTTATCTTATTTGCAACATATCCACAAACGTAAGCAAACAAGCGGTTACATCTTCGGCATTGTAGCTCGAGGGTGGAGATCAGTATCGTTCCGATAGGGTGACGATAAGCGGAAAGAGGGGAGTAACTGGGTAGTGTGTCCCGCGAGCCGCCGGACCGAAGGGGGATAGTGCTTAAATATTTACCTAAGCCGTCTATGGCGATACCTTTTTTGCTGCCGCTAGGGAATGTTTGATGGGGCGTTAACGAGCTCAAAACACGCCGAAATGGTCGGTCGTCATAATTGCATTAACGTTGCTGTAGCTTCCACCTTACGGGAAAGCCTCGGCGAGGAATCCCTGTGCACGTTGGCAACTTCAAAAATTGCGCGCAATGATGGACGAAATTAATTTATCACCAGCGGGGAAATTGTTTGTAACCTTCGTTGCATGCAAAACTGATTTGCCGCGCGTTTTTGTTTATGAACGCCAACAAACCGGTTAGCTAGTTATAATTATTAATGAGGGTCGGAGCTAGCCTATTGCTCTTGTGGGCCACAGCTCTTAATTACGCCGAGAGTTTTTCGCTTTCGCGCAGTAAAACGAGCACTGAACAAGTTACGCTAACCTGCACACAGTTCTATTTTATTATAGTTTCTTAATGACCTACCAGACAATGCTGGAGATTATTAGACGAGAACCTTTTTTAACTGTTTAAGTAAATACAATGCTTTGAGATGAAGTTTGCTTGCTAGAAAAAAAAAACATTATCTTATCAGAAACTTCGTGTAGCAAGCTACATTGAATCAATCATGACAAACTTTTCAGCTTCTAGCTTGATCGAATTCCGTGTAAAGTTTTTGGAATACCCACCAATCAACTGTTGGACGACGGAACTCCCGATAATTTGTTTGCCTGCTCTAAGAATCGTGAGGGTGATAACAAACTTGGGCTTTTTATTCCTAACAAACGGCAGCCAGTTTGCGTTAAGACGACGCGAATGAACGAAACAAAAAAAAAACAGATTAACTGGTGCCATTAAGTCGTAACTAGTGATTATTAATCTAACTCTGTCCCTCGATCGATCAACATTCCGTCGAGGCCCCGTTTTTGGAGAACGAGATGCTGTATTGTTCGTTGCCGCGGTTGTTAAACGCCGTCGTTATGGATGGTAATGATGCTGGTTAAGACAGCTGAAATGAATCGTGCATTTGTTTTCCGGGCAGCTGGTTAAGTGATGTGGCCCTTGAACAGCCATTTTCGTCGATTGCGTTCCAATCTGCGCTCAGCGTTAAATGGAGAACAATAAAATCTACCAAGGGGCCCTTGGTTTAATCCACTAGTCAACTTGTCGTTTTATCGATGATTTGCGGAAATGATCTCCGCAATATTTAGTAAACAATGTGTTTTCGGTGGAATTGTTGTTTTCTTCTCAATTTTTGGTTAATATTTTATTTTTAAAATAAATAAGATCCCATGAAAACAGTTCACATGTCACATGGAAGTATGGAATTTCTCATGAAGAATTTTTTCAAAATGTTAGTACATTTTCATCAATTCAATTCGATGTATCTATGCTTGGAAAAAAGATATTTCTTTCATGTTGATTTTAAGTCAGGGATTTTAAACGTTTCGTACCAAGACAACCAAATCAAATCATCATTTGTTGGCGAATTTAATTGAAGGGTTTATGCAAATACACGCCATTCAACAGTTTTGCATCGACCGTTCTTATTTGACTGATTAGGTACGGGCATTTAAACATTTGAACAACAAACAAAATCATTTTTCACGGTACTACTCGATTTACTTTGATTTCGTTTTATCATGCCGCTATACCAAGGCAGACACACAGAATGAAAATTTGTTGCTTGGAACGGCAAATGAAGCATGACAGCCATTGCCCATATTCTCATTACTTGAAAGTATCTCTGTTGTTGATGTTGCTGAAGAATGCAAAGTTCTTTGATTTCAGCAGAAAAGGAAGGTGCCTTGCCGCAGCCGCCATCATGGTGAGCAGGTTCAGTTTTTGTACCACGTCCAATTCTGGCCAATAGCTGTTCGCAGCATATCTTTTTCGCCAAGAAAATGACCATAAAGCCACGTCTGATGCGGGTAATCTCCTGCCCCACCGGTTTCGCTTCGGACCAGTAAACAATCCGCAGGATTTTATGAATCTGATTCTTCGTTTGTAAATAAGACCGCAAAATTCGCACTGCTAGCTTTCCGAAACACCCTTCTGATGCTTGGGAAGCATTTTTGTTGAAGTTTTGATCAATATATTGATAGCGGTTGATGAACGGTTATGAAAAAAAGAAGGCAAAACTGTTTGAACAAAATTGTGTGGCTAATTTGTTTAAAAACTGATGTTGGCCAGTTCTAGAATGAAAACACTGTTGTACGTTGACGTATTATCACTTTAAACAAGGTTGTTCCATCCTAAACGGTTCACAAAAGCAAATTTCAGCAAAAATATTGGTGTAGGTTTTGGAAAAAAAATTATTTTTTCCACGGGTAATGGAATATTCTCCGGTTATTGTTTTTTTTTTTTTAATGTAGGAGCCGTTTCTGGCAAAGGCGGTTGTGCAACGTAAGACACACACATTCGTACGCATTTTACAACTCCCAACTCCCAACGATGGTTGGGTTTTGGCGTACCTTCCGTGATTCTCAAATTCAATAACATTAATGATACGACACCATCCCTGTTTGTGTAGGTCGTCCGGGAAGATGTCTCCGCGCAACAAGTTGCGATGGTGTGTGCGATATCTGGCTGAATGTGTGAGTGCGTGTGAATGACTTCCAACCGATGGTATCTGCATGTATATAAGGCCTCGCTATGTAAGCGTGCCAAACACCATACTGAGCCTGTGGTGAAAATGGTTAAAGCCTACGGGTTTCACAGCTGAGCTCAAGGAAATAAACAAGGGAATTCCAATAAGCAATCCAATCTTCATATTCTAACAAAGATTCATCTAAGTCGGATATTGAAGAAAAAATCTGGCCTTTTAAAATCGATTGGAATAACGATATTGAAGATTTTAATGTTGGAAAAGGAAAGTTCACGTTGCAATTAAATTATACAGCGGCTTTTTAAATTGCATCATATTTTGAAGCAAGGAGGTTTGAACAAGACCCAAGAGCGTTGGGGCTCAAACTTCGGCGATGTGGGTTGGATTCCAGACCGAGCCTCCCCCGGTACGATGGACTGACTATCCACGTACGGTAAAAGGGAAAAAAGTCTCGTAAGCCTTCAATAGGTAGGTATGACCAAATTGGTCGCTACTCCAAAAAGAAGAAAATGATATTTTGATGCAGGTAATCTACGTTAAAGACATTTTGGGTTCCATTAACATTTACTTTTCAATTTACTGGCTGACGCAGAAATTCCGTACAACAGGGTGTATTTAATGATCATGTTCTACGAAATGATGAAAAAACATTTATCAAAATTTAAATATTAAAACAAATAAGAATTGAAAAGAGATATGAGTATTTTCTTATCAATATATGAACAAATTGGTTATGGCGAACCAGATTAAAATTAGTAAGCTTCTGTCCAATATCAAGTCGTGGTTAATTTGTTTATCTTCTTATCTTCCTGGAGCTGGTTGGTGACATGGTGACATAAAAAATGTCTTCTGACGAAAGTAGGGCTAGCAAAAACTAGTTTAATTTCCCAACAGGCATCTTCACCGTTCGAAGTTCCGGAAGAAGACGAATCGTATACCACGTTTGAGTGCTTTTTGAAGCACTGAAGCGTAGTAGCGCGATAAATACTGCTTGCTAGTCGGAGCTGCTCTTCTACGCCCCAGGGGTATCTGCTTCCGAATGAAGCAAGTGGGATGAAGTGACTAGAATGTCGTCTTAGGAAGAGTACTCTACTTTTTTCTTATTTCCTTTTTTTGCAGTCCATATCTTAACCCCTTCGTCAAGTTGTTCTCTGCATTATTTTTTCGTATCCTCAGTGACTAGTTGGACCTCGTTTCGGTTGTTTTCGTAAAGTCGTCGACCGCTTTTCCGGTCACATTCTTTTGTTGAGCGTTTGATAGATGAAGCGCAAACAGTGCCGTGGCGTTCCGACAAACACTAGCCGAATGGACGAGAATGATAAATCTTTCCTATTAGAGGCAATAATGCGCAAGAAATGTGTTCATCTGCTCCGGTCAACGGTAGGATATTATTGCCGCGGAAACCGGTAAACATGGAAACTGGGAACAAATCAAGGCTCGTCGTCCTGCATAAAAATACTCATTTGGACAATTCGTGGAATTATAAGCAGAATGGCCATTTAACCATTGAACTTTTAAGATTTTCATGGAAAAACATGTATGTATATAGAAACCATTTCATATCGTCGATATAATCCACAGAGTGATAGTATAAAGTGTTACAAGCGCTAGGAGTGATGTGAATAATAGACTTAGTGCGTTGTGTCTCAATGTTGAAAGCAATTTTTAAAGAGATCATTCTTCATTCATTCTTAGAATATGAGATAAGAGGCATTAAAAAGCAACATGATTTAATTCCATCAACTTTCTGGTCATTCTTTCGCTTCTCTCATAATAAGTGAATTTTTATCCCGGATCAAAATATGTGTCAACTCCCTGATTCATATGGGCTAAAAAGTTTAAGGGATATTTGTTAAGGGGAAAGTTTTGGGGTCGGCATGGCTGCCATATAATACAGATTTGCTCAGGAGCTCACATCGAAAGTATCGTTTTGCATGGTGCGGTCGAACAAAGACATTTCAGTGAACGACAAGGTAGTGGAATGCCATGATACTGAACAGTTTTCGCTTCCCATTAGCATTTTTCAAGTTCTAGCGGATCGTTTCTTTTTTCACGCTGGTAGTACACACGCGTTCTGATTTCAAGCAGCGCGAAAAATATGGTGGAGGTTACGATTTTGCATTTTTTATCCGGGTGCGCAAAAAAAAAAAAATGAAATAAATCACTCAACAGTATCACCGCAGAAGCATGGTTATGCATACCAGACCTCACGCTCAGCTATTCGCGTCTGCCTCACGCTGAGCTATTCCGCATTTTGATGGGATTTTTGGCGTGCTTCCGGTTGCGTAGTTGAACTGTACATTCATTTTTTTCTCGCCTCGCTGTGCAGAAAGCTAGCAAGTGTTTCCCGAAAAGACTAGCCTGGATTCGCAACACATGAAAAAATCGACTTGTGCCACGGATCATCTCGGAAAAAGAATGTTTACAAACTCGGAAGGAATGGAGGCGTTTGGTGTAAGAGGGAAAGCGTGAAACTTTACGTGAACTTGCCACAAGCTGTTGAAGCCGGTGTTCCGCTACTGTGCGTGGGATGAATATTGAATAGCCATTTAAAGTTGGCAGTGAAACAGTGCAATGTAAAGTTTGACTTACATAAATTGATTCGTGAGAAGATGGCAGAATCGAAATTTACGTGTTTGTGGACGCTTTGATTATCTGTGAATAGTATGTGAATAGTATCAAGCCAAACTTGTGTATGATTATCCAAAAAGAAGTAGGATATGTAGTTATTAGAGGCCCTGTTCAACATCGTAGACTATTTGTGTAAGCTATCGTGCCAATATAGTGTGTAGCGAAAGCTGGTGACTCTGATTAATTAAAATTTTATAACTTATTTGCCTTAACTTAAGGATTCTCTATGTAAGACTATATTTAACTTTGGCTCATACAGATTTGATTTAAAGTTTTTATTGTTGAATGAACGTTCCTGGAGTTGAAGATAGTCTCGCGATAACTCATACAATATTACAAATTTAAAGTTATTGAGAAACATCGGAATTTTCGCACTGTATTTCATATTACGTTACTCATATACGTTGCTAAAGCCGTCTGTTTCCGCGGGCCCCGACAACATCCCTAGCGTGATCGTCAAATCCTTTAAGAGTGTCCTAGCTGCCCCCCCCCCCCCCCCCCCCCTTGCGGCTTCGCCACGTTCCCGAGGCTGAGATTTTTTTTCCGATGGCCTGAAAAACGGCGGAGAGGGCGCAAATCACAAATTACTAGGGCATCCCTATGCTGTACGCCTCGGGGAAACTATTCGAGCTTCTGGTCCACAGACACCTGATGCAAGGAGTTAGATGCGCTATTTCCCCAAAACAACATGGGTTCCTGAGCGGACGCTCTATTGCCACGAACTTGGTCGAGTTTTCGCACTTTTGCTTCTCCTTCCTTGAGTAAAGACTGCAAGTTGATGCAATTTATACCGACTTTCACGCTGTGTTTGACTGCATCAACCATGCAGTTCTCATAAAGAATTTGACAAAACTGAGTGTTCACGTGAACTTTGTTCTGTGACTGGAGTCATTCTTGTCTAACCGTTCTCTATCGACGCATGTTTCTGTCAAATCCCATACATTTTAGAAATCGCAACGCATTGCGTATCGATCAAGTACCACGGCCTAAGAGTTAAGATTAGTGAAAGCGTTCGTATAAGTTTAGCAATACTTTGTTATTTATTCTATTTATTAACGATTTGACATATGCTGTTCCACGATGTTCAATGTTGCTCTTTGCCGATGACTTGAAGATTTTCATGATAGTTCTCAAAAAATTTGACTGTCTACTTTTGCGGAGTGCGATAAGTTACCTGCCTTTAAATGTTTCGAAGTGCTCCGTCATATCATTTATGAGTAAAAGAGCCATTGTATTATTCGACTATGTTCTTTTTAACGTTCCTCTTGTTCGATGCGTTGTTATTCGCAACCTAGGTTTTCAGCTGGATGCTAAGTTTAGTTTTAAGAATCATATTGATTATAATCAAAGCCTGCAAAACTTTGGGATTCGTGGTACGTGCCTGTAGGAAGGAGAAGCTTATGATTTAAAAAAATTACTGCTGAATCGTATTAATGCTCCAAATCTACTTTCCGAAATTTCGTTTAATGCAACAAGCAGAACTCTCAAGGTTAGGGCCTCTCTGATTATTGGACCTTTGTAATACGTTTTGCTCTCGTGATCCTCTGTTGCGTATGGCCACGTGTCCAATGTTTTATTGAATGTGTACCGTATTTGGATATGTCTAACAATGAATGCTTACGTACCTTAAAACTGTATGTGTCTTATTTTTAAGATTGTAGAATTTATTTAATTTTTAGATTCACGTAGTGGTCTGATATTTATATACATAATAAAAATCCAATATTAAACTAGATGGAGTGTTGCTATATTCTGCGGAACACTGCGTACGCCGAAAATCATATTAAATCTAACGACAAACTTTCTTTTGGCATGTTAATGTTTCCGCTGACAAAATAATTTATTATCTTAAACGCCACGTTTACACTCGTACCAGAATTAAACGTTCACATTCTCTGGTGATTTTCGCTCAGGTCGCCGGGCCGCGAACGCTAGACCATTCAAGTAGCGGAATACTGGACACGCGGAGTTTTTATGAACACCGGCTTCACTGGATGTTTCTTGGAACACGGGGGTAAAGGCACGCTGGCCTATGATGAATATCCTTCGATAATCGTTAGCTTGAGTTTAGCAGCAGAAAAGAAAAGAAGAATATAGCTTGGGTGATACTACCAGAATAAGAACTGTTATATGGTAAAAAACCGAATAATCATGTGTATGTATTGTAGAAATTAACGTAGCTAAATTTAAAGCAACTGTTTCTGGCTAGGTTCATCTTATTTTGTCTTCAAATAACAAGTATTTGACAATATGTATATGTTTTATAATGAAAAACACTAAAATATCGCTGTCAGTTGCTGAAATTAAAATTTGTTCACTTTGCTCTATAAGTCCTTCGAGACGTTTGCATTTTCTCCTATTTAAGCCCATTCTATTCTTATATAAACCAGCATAAAAGTTGTTATGTAGATAGCATTATCAAACGGCTGACGTATAGTGGCTATAGTAAAGATGATGATAGGATTATACGAAGGGGATGAGAATTGCAGTGTGTGTGAGAGAGACGTGTATGACGGCTAATGTTAGAAATAATTTTCTAATGCAGTTTTTATGAGTGATGCATGTTTGAATTACGACCATTTTATGATCGAATGGATGTGAGCTTAGATTGAACACATCATCATAAATTTAAAGCCAAACACACTTTCGCTATTCAATTGCATTTTACGGCGCAAGTGAAATTGATGGAGACAGTTGCATCTTTTATGACATAGCATACATCGTTTTAAAATCAGTGTTTGATCTTGCCATTTGTCTGTTTGTGTGTATTCATGTTTTTTTTAAATAACTTTCATACTTAGAGTTATTGTATAAAGTGCTGAAAATTGTCCAAACTAACGTTACATGTGAAGTGGATGAAAACAAAGTTTGAACGTGACGACTTTTATGCGTGATGTGAACGGCATGATACTGTTTGGGAGATGGTAGGAAATTGCTCTATGGGTTGTCAACATGACTTGTCTCGTCAAGTGAGGCTACAGAATCGTACCATCTGGTATTTACTATTTATACAAACACGAATAGTGTCCCCAAATGGTATTCTTATCAGATTTTCACGCGATTTAGGCAGTATTATCGTCTTCATCATTAATGCAGTGCAAACAACGGTCATCAAATCACGGATGTATGATTTGACGTTGTTGGTTTTGATTCTTTCCCATTAAGGATCCTCGAAAAACTCTTGAGACAGAAACTGGATACTAGCCATAGTGACCAGAAAGTAACAACATAAATTTTTATTCTGGTCGAATGAAATTTGTCCCGAGCTGGATGATTCCTTGTTGAATTTGTCCCGCTCTGTGCTGTATTCCTGAATAATTCGATTCACGTACTTCCTTTCCTTCCTTCACTTGGTGCAATGGTGCAATACCACTAATGAAGGAAGACCGTCTGTTGGTGTTCTTGTCACGGAATTCATTTATCATTGCTCATTTCCGTTCACGCTGAGGGCGCTGCATGTGTCTATTTGTAAAGGCAACCGGCACTTTACCCTGTGGCCTTTTCTTTCCGCTCGAGTTCGTACAAAGAATATTATGATAGCGGGAACCTAGAGCATTTTCTTAGTCGTTGTGCATTTTCTTTTCATTTTAACTTGCACACGATGGGTCAACATTTTGTAAGTCAGGGGACGATAGCTGTCGTGAAGGTGGCGTGTCAGACAGCCATGAAATGCTCGCTATAATTTTCGTTATAGCTAGTGCGTGATAAAATGTCAGTATATGCTAAGCAGTCAGGACGCTTGTGAAGAAAATAAAATTATGAATGGTGTTACTTACTATGACAACAACTTTTGTTTTAATAATTTTTTAATCTTGCCTTGGTTCGTTTCTTAACATTTTTTTTTCTGAAAATGAATGTAAACTTCAAGGTCCACCGTGTGCAAATATGTAAAAAAGTTTTGCTTGGTTACTACATAGGAATCAGCATTGAAATGGATTTAAAATACGTTTTTAAGATGTTGTAACTCATTTGTTTAGTTAATTTGAGTAATGATGTGTGATTAGATATACTATAATCATATCGTAAATGTATCCAAATTCCAAATTCCCTTAAATTTATTTGGATTGTACTATTTCGTGGAATTGGGGATTATTTAAATGCTGGCAGGAAATGGCAAACAAATTTAATGAAGTACTACGACTAGTAGACATTTATTGCATACATATTCTCACTGTTTTGCATTTTTAACCGGTGGGCTCATGATGCATGAAAGGCGGAAATGTTCAATAAAAGGCATTACACAACAAATGTCGCTAATAAGTCAGAAACAAAGTTAAAGTAAATCAATTTCCGGTGCTTAATCATCTCCTTTAATCCCTCTTCCATTCCAGGCTCGGGCTAACCGACAGTAGGATGCGCGCCCGTGGGGATATTATAAGGATGTAATTTTCATCAAGCCGATCGCGAAGGGATTATAAGCAGGGTCGGACAGCGCACTGGAAGTTATACCCTCGGCAGAACCGTATTCAACTGACACCGGCCGATTTTCACACACAAGCTTCGACGCTGCAAGGAACGGGTCGGCTACAAATGCAACCATCATGGCGGCAGCGATAGAAGAAGCAGTGTTTAATGCTTTGCGAGGCCATCACAATGAGCATACAAAGCTTCCGTCGCCACGCATTATAAAAATTTACATTGCCAGCCTGAAAGATGGTAAGTTTAAACTCATTTTCGTTACTGTTGCATCAGCGATCTTGGAATGTAATATTTTCTCAAATGTGCTGTAGAAAAGGAAACGTGAATCAAATGGTCGAGACATTTTGATTTATTTTAAAATTTGAACAACATGTGAACCGTTCCTCGGTTCGGTAAAGCTTAAACTATTATTACATGCTGATATCATTCCATCAACCGTTAAAAAGAATCGAAAACCATCCGAATAGTAAGAGGTGCGCAATTAAATAACGGCCGTTTTCAATGGCTCATTTTGATTTATCGTGACTATTTTAGTAGCAATGGATCATCCTGAGTATTGCCCATTGCTAGCTACAAATCTATGCAATATTTCTGGCAAGTCTGATTTAAAAAAAAAAGAAACCTTCATCTTTTGAAAGATTCAACGAATCAAGTCAATGTTCAAGTTACTCATATGGCCAGAACTGCTGGGTAGTCAGATCATGTGCGATCGAACGGAACAGATGATAATATTACTGTCTAACATCTGGAGAATACATTGGGGGTGGGGGGTTTGGTTTTCGGTAACGTTTGACCGAGCGTTTTGGTCATGTCCATATTGGACCAGTTACCATGTCTGCGCTGGTATTCTGGTAGTTTTTCGAACAGTTCTTGGTTCAATTTGATCAATTGGGTTCAAAGCTGTACTCCAGTGATGGTTTGCTCGGTTGCAACAACTCATAGCAGATGATAACGGTCTGGTCCTACCAGATGCACAGCAAAACCCTCGAGACATGAATGTCAGTCCTCTTAATTTTGTTCGCTTTGGATTACTGCAATGTATTTTTTTTTTCATTATTCGTCACGGTGCGATAGAGGATGTTTTTCCTGTTTTGCCCCTGGTGCAGCAGTCCCCGCAAATGATGGGTTTTCGCACGGAATTGGCCATATAGACATGGCCAAAAGTATGCGATACAATAGTCAAATCATGAATGTTTCATACATTTTGTTAACAAAACGCCATAGCTTATATTAAAAAGTTTTGGATGCATCTAAATGCCGCGCTTAGTTCCGCTGGCCCCATCGATTTCAAACGGCCGTTACTTATTTGCAGAGTAATATGTTTTCTCTTCTTTTAAAATTTAAGCTTCTTTTAAAAATGTAATGACGTATAAATAAATAATGCAAAACAAAAATCCTTGTTCAAGTCGATTATTCACTCGTTCATGATCCAACATTTGTGACACTAAAACTTTTTTTTTAAATTATTATGTAGATTTCAAAGAGGAACGCCGGGTGCTGTTGGAAGTGATCGGACCGGACCTGCAATCGTTGTACGATGATCGACAAATTGAGGTAATTGAACCGTGTCGCTATAACTGAGCTCACCTGGAATGAGTTTCCGCTGGCAGCACCGTAGTTTAGAGCAATACGTTTGCTTACCTCTTTGATGGTATGTGTTCTCTTCCTAGGTTGAAATAGTGGACATCCACTTCGGTACCGGCAGCGATGGATTGACGGGCGTGGATCTGGACCCGTACGTGCTCGAGGATCACCTCGAGGAAATCCAAACGTGCCACTACGTGTCGAAGAGTGTATTTTTAATCGTGAGTAACGAATGTCGCTCCGGCGTGTGATGAGGATTCTTATCGACCGCTGAAAATCTAGTTGTGAACTGCTCCGTTGTGAAATCAATTCAATGAGAATGGGATTGTTCCCTCTAAAGAAGGAGATTGATGGCCAATGGCATGTTTTTCTTCCGAGTGATTGAATTGATTTGTCAGCAGAGTGCCAGGGAAGCAAGGGAAGAAGGGTTTCCACTGGAAGAAGAGTCGTGAAGATGCCGTTTTTCCACCTTGCTACGTCGGGCCGCCGGAAGGTAATGGTGGGGAATGGGGAGTAAAAACGTTTCATCACCGTGCTGGCCCCGATCAAGGCCAACGGGCGATGGCGCACGGATACGATGATATTCCAAACGAAATGAATACGGTTCCGTAATGATGATTTATGACCCGGAGAAGACCAACAAAGCTGGGTCGCGTATTTCGTTGCTCGCATGGCTAACTTGGCTTGGGTACTATTTACTGCACACACATTCGAAGGTGTGTTTTGTAGCAGAGCATTCTGAGCAAAATGGTTTTAATCTGCCACAGTAGGGTGTAATTTATTTTAGTCTATTTTGTGAAATCATTCTCATCCTTCAATTGTGGTGTAGAAATTTCAGTTAACTGATTAGCTTGTGGAACTTTTACAAATGTATTGGATGATATCGTACGCGCGTACGCCGGCACGAACATGACCCAGACCCATGACCATATTGGTCGTTACGCCAGGAAAGAAGAAGAAGATGAAAAGATCTGGTTGAGCTTATCCTGTTTTTAGAAATTTAAAAACGATTATTTTTCATCCAACCGATTCACAACGTTGCATTATGAATCTATCTTTTAGAAATCTTCGGACCCGGAAGGATTCAGGAGACGAAATTAAACATCCACTGATTAAAACGGATAATAGGAAATGATCTTTGAAATGATAGCAGAAACATCAAATGGCCTGTATTAGCGAGCAGCCCTTCCCTTGCACCAAAACCCAGAAATATTTTGTCGATAGGTTCAGCTCGGTTTCCTATTCCTCTCACCAACGGACCGGTTTGATTGGTGTTTCCTGTATTACCAACGTTCGTTTTCGTTATTGCTTTTCCATTTCATCACTCGAAACATTGGGCGCACCCTCTTCCACCTGGTTTTACCCTACGACGTCCGGCTACGACGACACCAACAACAGGTTCTGCTCGGGTCACGTTTGGGTAATTTTTTACTGCCAGCTAAACTCGACCCCAGCGTATTTTCGGCCATTTCGCAGCGATCCAGCGAGCCCGAGGCGGAGCGGCTCCGAAAGTGGTACGGCACCAGGTGTCCCGAGACGGTCCCGTGTCGCCAGACCGTGCAGCAGGATGCGGAAGGGTGCTACTGGCTTTCAACGGACTACAGGTGGGTCGAATTCCATTTCAATTTCCTCGCTTTTCGGTATCCCCTTTAGACCGATACTCGAAACGTTTGGCCGCTCCGGGATCTATAATGGAAGGGGCATAAAATGGCAGATGATGAATTGATTATTTTTATTGGTGATGAAATTGGTCGATTTCCGCGGAAACATTCGAAAATATTTTAATGATCAAATGGTCCTGACGGATCTGTGAATGGAATTTTGTTGTGTTACGAGTTAGTTTGCGTGAAAAGATGAAAAAGTTGTTGATAAAATTTGTTGTTTTCGCTTAATGTTTGTTCCTTTGTGTGTGGTATGTTGGTATTGTGTTTTTAAAATGCAAGTATCACAATCATGAGGGATCACTTTTTAACATCGTTTAATTTTAGAGCTTTAGAATTCATCGAACAAATCGATTATTCGTATCATATGTTTCTCAAACTTTTCAATAAAATCCCAATCAATCGAATGAAATGTCTTGTTCTGCTGATGAATGAAATTCACCAAATTATAAGATTTGTACATATTATTTCAAACAACAAATTGATTCCGCAAAAAGTTTCAACATAGTCGGAGGAAGCGCAGAATAATTGAGTTTCTAAGCTCATACGTTTTAAAAAACTTTTATTTTGAATACAAATTCCATGGTATGTTTGGCAGGGTATGTTATTTTTGAGATAATTGATTTTTGTTAGTGCCAGATAGACGGGTTGATTTGATTAGCATCAAATCATCATCATAGTTTGGATACTAAATTAACCCAACACCGCAGTGTACATAATTAGGGGCCCAAGCACACCAGCTGACTTTGTTCATTTCGCAGAATCTGACTAGCATGAAATATAGTAAATTCTTAGAGCTCGCGTGGAAGCAAAAAGTAAGACATTTAATTAACTAAGCTCCGTCAACAATTTCCCCCGAACTCCTAATGTAAGCTCCCCTTTATGTCGTCAACCGATTTAGGTTCGAGTTTAGAGTTATGAGTCGTTGGAGGTTTTCCAAAGGAAATCGAAACACTTCATCAAAACCATAACCGTCGGCTCCCGTCAGCCATCGCTTGTGCGCCGATTGTCCTTGCATTTCCTGCTCGACGACGCAACGCCGTTGCGGGGCAGGCTTTCCATCTCTTTTCCCTCCGAACCGACCGTTTTAACCGTCCATTGTCAACCGCCGTCGATCGCCGCTGACGTAATCCGGTTTTCCACGGTTTTTGCGTTAACCATTTCATCTTTCGCTTTCCAGATCGCTCGGCCGGGACGAGTGGACGGCGGAGAGCCAACAGCTGCGCGAGTTGCTGGAGAGGAAAATTGATGAAATTCTTCGGGCGAACGGCGGGAAGAAGACATCCGAAGACTCTGACGCAAATCCGGAGGGCGGGCCCGGTGGGGAGCAATTCTGTGATAATCTGAAACGACTGAAAACCAGAGCTATCGCACGGGAAATTGAAAAGGGTTTAGGTAAGTGGATTGTTCGAGTTCGGTTGCAACGATTTCTGGATTTCGACATTGCGGTTTCGTCTGCGCCAGGCGACGCCGAATTGAACGTTCTCGGCCTTCCCGACGATTTTCCCTCTATCAAGCTGTTTGGTGCGTTTGTGCTGTCAATTGATTGTTTCAACCAGCGTTGTGTTTGCGAAGAAGGTTAAAAAATCGATCTAAAGATAGGGGAAACTGAAAAAAAAAGTGAAACACGACAGTCCGAGTAGTTTTGTGAGGTTTTCCTTCATCAAAAGACACGAAATAATGGCCCTACTTTAAGAGATGACATAGTTGTTCAATAGTTTTAATTATCTCGCTGGAGCAAGCAATTGCAAACTATCGCATAACTGGCAAGCATGCTCGACAAAGTGGAGCATGAGTTGATTGCATTGTACAGCACCGCTCGGTGACGATCGAAGGTCGAGAACTGACCTTTTGCACCGTCGGTGCGTTATAGATTATCTTCCAATCAAGCATCCGCGTCACGTCGCACGGTTAATCGAGAGTAATGGAAATCAGTTGTCATTTTCCCCACTGCATCGAACGTGCCCACTTAGCGTTCATTATCGAGATTGTTCACCGTCTAGACTCCGGTCGGGATATCGAGCCAGCTCATTCGGACGACGAATACTGTAATTGATAAACACGAATGCTGCAGGCGGAAATGGATGGCATTTTACAACCCCCCATCCAAATTCTCCCTGCTTGCTGCAGGAATCAATGGTAATCGTTCGTTTACGATAGATTACTCTGCACTGTCTGTAAATTAGTTTGAGGTGAAAAATTGCCATCGGTGGATGCTTATACAGGGCGAGAGTTAATTATTTGTTTACAGCAGGTTTAGTTTATTAAATTTATTCGTTCAATGCATGTTTAAACGTATTGAATAGACATTGCATATTGAACAGACAATGGCAGTGCTGCTCAATTACAGTGCGTTTCATTCCATCGCACTTACTGGCTGTCATTAAAATATTTATCATTAAAAACATTTCTGAAATAAAAATGTACCTGTTACACAGAACCTAAAACTCAAAAAATGTGGTCTCCTATAATAGCCTAACCTGGTAGTTTGAATCCTGTTGTCTGTTTGGTTAAGTAAAGTGCAGTGTTAAGTTATTTCATTAAAAAGGTTAAATAAACTCTGGTTTGTTTTACTTGTATTTCTTCATTTTAAGTTATAATGGGCCAAATTCATTCAAAGTCAACTGGGCTTAACAATACAAAATTGATCCATGCCGTGCTGGTGTTAAGTCAAATAGTTAGATCGAAGTATTAATAAGAAAATCCGTGATGGTTATAAATAACTACGTGAAAGATGCATGATAGAATTATCAGCTTTCAAACCCCCTATTGATGTCGCTAGATTGGATATTGCCTGTAAAAATGCAAATGAGTAATCTTAGGCTTATTCAGATTTTCGTGTATAAATTAATTTTAGGCCGTTTGTAATGATTGAAAATTGTTCAACATTGATGTTTATTGATTGATTGAGATTTACTCATTAGTGGAGAGAATTGAGACATGATCCACGTTTTTTATCCCATCGTCATTTTGGTGGTGCTTCTGTGATCCATCTATTGTACCAACACCCATGAACAGTGAAATATATATAATTGTCCTTCATAACTTTGCTCGAGCGTCAACCCTAGTAGTAGTTGATTTTTACGTAGGAAAACTGTCCAGTTCAAACAAGCAATAAAAGCTTACCTGATCTCATCGATCGAAAGGCACACTATGAACTTGGTCAGGTCAGCAGTTTTTCAGATCTGAATCGCATGCTGAATGTTTGGTAAAATTAGTTTTAGACGTCAATGCAGGTAAGAGGCAACGCGGGATACATTAAGGAGCTCAAGGCATGAGCATGAGATATGCTTGGTGGTCTTTTTCTTTTAAAACGCTGCGAAAACTTGGGAAGGCATGCCTAATTGATAACTAAATCATCGGAATCATCATCGGTTCGTAGTTAACATTCTTATGAAAATCTTAGTGAGGTCATCATTTTGAAACGCCTTTTTTTTTTTGGTTAATTAAGGCAAAAATATTAATTACTGGAACACAGTTACTAACTAAAAGCAACCTTTTTCTTTTGTTAGTCAGACATTTTTACGATCTTAGCATCTTAGCGCGAGGTAGAAAAAACTAGGTGAGGCAGTCATTATGATACGCACTGTAGCTAGGATGTCCTCGGATTAGGCATGAAGTGGGCAGGAGGCAGACTATCATTATCCGATAAAACATGAACTGTAGCACCTAGCCAGTTTTATGTTTTTGTACATTCAACTGGCAAAAAAATTTACGAAAAGGTTTTGCTTCAACGAGGTAAAAACAATCAAGCATACTTTGGTCAGTCCCTTTAACGACAACATTGCGTGTTGTGAAAGCTTTTGGTACTCGGGTTTCCGGTGTTAATACCCCGCAACCATACCGCCCCACAACATCGGTATCTTCTTCGGTCATCACTCACGAAATGGGCTCCAGTTGAGTTCCAGGTCCTTTCTACCTCTTTTTTGGCTTCCCTGTAGCGTACCCCGAAAACCCCGACGACCTCGACGGGACGCGAGCGAAAGAACGACCTAAATAAATAGATAATCAGCACCGCTGTGTTGCACGCCATTAACCGTTCATCCATCTTTATTTTTCCTTTCATTCTTTCTCTGTCCGCCGTTCGCCGGCCGTGTATTTGCCGCCTCACTTAGCGTGCTCGCCGGGGCGCATTTTGGCACTTTTCCGGCACTGGCAGGGGCAACCCGAGAACGGTTCTGCGGAGCACGATGACGACTGCTACGTGATTTCGGCCCCGGCCGATGCCGAGCAGTTGTGGGCCAGCCTCGTGGCCGCCCTGCCTGCCAACAATCACCAGACGATAACGTAAGTAAGTCCGAGTGGGCTACCGTGTAATTTCTACAGCTTGCTGTGGGAATCACCACTACCATTCACCCACGGCTAGTCGACATCCTCGACCTCGACGAGTCCTTACCTGAACCGCTCGAGAACCGCTGCACGTTCCCGTATCGAACATTTATGAACCCGATTCGGGGCACGATTTTCCTGCCATTCGGTTGGCAAACAGCGCGAGAGAGAGAGAGAGAGAGAAAAAAATAATATGAATATTCATTCCGTAACGTTTTTGTTTGTTTTGTTTTTGTTTTGCATGCTTTCATCCTCGTCCTCGTCCTCGTGTTGTACCACCCTGTGCATCCGGCGCGCGTCTGGAGGATGTTTTCATTATCGACCCCATCGGGTGGCCGTGGCAGCGTTGATTGGGCGGAAAATGGAATCGACCCGGAGCGGGAGTGTCACGATCTCTACTTGACTGGCTTCAAGAACAAAATGTTCGAAATGATGAAATCTTCCATCGATCAGGACCTAGCCAGGGATCCGAACGGTGGCAAGGGGCGCAAAAAGACGGTACAGGTGAGTAATGCGAACTGCTTCCCGTTGCTGCGCCTGTGACAATGGTGGGTCTATGTTAAGAGCTAATAAGTATGCGTTCCGAGCATATGTTCCCTAATCCACCGATGATGGAACGGTTTCAAGGTGCCCGTGGTTTATCTTGATTAATTTTTTTTTTGCTGACGCAAATGCTACCCCGCAGGATTAGTCACGTTCCTAAGTTAGTACACAGAAAAAAAAAAACGAAATTTTAAATGGTTGTTCGAACATGTTTAAACAGCATCACTAGTTACGTTTCACGCGCTTTTAAGCATCTGTTTTTGTTGATAATAATCCGCAGAAAGCAATATTTTATTGTAATATTTTGGAAACATGGAAATTTCGTATTCCTTGCCAACGTTCTCAATTATAATATAAGTTTTTCTAGATACCTTTGAACGTAAAAAAATAATTTCAGATAAGCAGACATAAACAAAGAAATCTTCACTTCATTTTCATTGAGCTCCATCGACGATGCATAAATTTCATTCACGGCGAGTAGTAGCAGTGCATGCGATTGCATAGGACGGCGCTTTGGAAAAATATGTTCCCAATAAACCAGCACGGCTCACCGGAAGCGTGTGGTTTTCGCAATAGAAAATTCAATTCCCGCCCGGCGTTTATGGGAGCTCGCTGCTGTGGGGACAGGCTGGCGGTTTGGTTTTTGACCGAGCAACGAATGAATCTATTCGCTACCGATTTCTGCGGGAGCAAACCAGGCGCGTATATCAGGATTTTGAAACCGTTAAACCTCACTCTCTTGTGTGCGAATCTACCAACTGAGGCATGAGTGAGCCACGATGTAATTCATAAGCATAACCCAGGATATCCTGGTCGACTAAATTTAAATTGACATTAAGTTTGTTGAAATCGGAGCTTCTGGTAGAAAGCATTTTGAAGGGGAGCCGAAATTTATAAATCGGAAAGCTTATGTAAAGCTACTCCAGCTTGGAGTAGAAAATAGAAACTGTTAAGTTGTATTAACGATGGTTGGACATTTTTATATCACTTCCGTACTTAAACCTTGTCATTGGCAAACAAATTCTAGTGCCAATGCAAAACACGAGAATACTTTGCTGGAAGTATCTGATGAAAATATTTTGGATTTATGCTATCTATTATGCTATTGAAAACTGTGTTCATTTCACATTGTTTTAAGTAAAAAACAAATGCTTGCATTACTTGAAAAAACTTGTCGTTTATGAATAAAACTGATAGGCTCGCCTAATGATGTTATACGTATTGATTTAATTAATTACGTTCTTGTTTCGCTGATTAACGCGGTGCGTTTTGCTTTTTCTTTCACGTCATGAACCATAGGAAATATTTCACGAACATTCAACTCACATCATGTACTTGAACGAGCACCTGAGTGCAGATAAATACATCTCGTCCAAGGTTCCGGAGCGGATACGGCAAAATGTGCTGATGAACTTCCGCTCCGGTAGCCGCCATCCGCCGTACTTCATCTACGGTGGCCACGGTAGCGGCAAGAGCACGCTGATGTCGCACATCTACTCCCAGGTGACGGATTGGTTCGAGCACACGAAGGTGCACCGTGTCATACGCTACGCGGCGGCGACGCCACGCTCGGCCTACAACCTGGAGCTGCTGCGCGTCGTCTGCCAGCAGCTCGCCATCATCCTGAACCTACCGGAGGGCTACCTGCCGAAGGACGCGTCCTTCGATCCGCTCTACATCAACAACTGGTTCCAGAACCTGCTGAAGCACTGTGAGGACCTGCACAACGAGATACTCTTCCTGTTCATCGACGACCTGCACCGGCTGAACCCGCTCGACTGTGACATCGTGGCCGCGTTGTCCTGGCTTCCAATCAGCCTGCCCTGGAACGTGTTCCTCGTCGTGTCCACCACCGTGCCGATCGAGTCGCTCAAGCTGACGCCGATGCAGAAGGAGCGCTTCAGGTGCACGGACTACTTCTTTGACCTGTCGCTGGAGCAAAACGAAACCAAGGTGCAGCCCTGGGTGCAACCGTGTCCGAGCACGAAAGGCGCAATCCAGGGCGAGACCGAGCCCGACTCGCAGTTTACCTTCGCCCAGCGCGTGAACGACGTGTTCGATGCGATGGAGCAGCGGTTCGGCGTGAAGGGCTTCAGCCGGCTCGCTATCTACATCACGTGCTCTGAGTACGGATTAACGGAGACGGAGCTGCTGGAGCTGCTGATGCCGACACAGGACGCGGACGTGGCCATCGACAGTAGCGAGGGAGAATTTAACTTCTCCACCTTCCGCACAATCCGCAATCAGATGAGTACGTATGCAACACAAGAGCCCGTGAGAGCGCTGGACTCCTTCGCGGATCAACTCCTAACATTCCCACCTTGTTCCTCCGTTCGCAGGACTTGTGCTACGGGAGAAACTCATGTCCGGTAAGCTGCTGATTGTCTGGCGGCACAGCATATGCTCGGAGATTACCAGGGCCCGCTACATGACGCCGGACATCGCCCGTTCCATCCACTCCGAGCTGGTGAACCTGTTCTTCCCTCCCGACGGCGATGACAGCGACGACATGTCTACCGCACAGCACAGCAGAAAATCGAGTAAGTACTTGGGCTACGATGGCCAATGGACGTCTACGATGCAGCCGGTGGCTTGAGCTTGCCATGCAAACAGACCGAATGCATTGTTTCACGAAGGATGACGAAAAGAAAGGTTGAGGAATGATAAAAAATCTCTTCACATCGAATTCGTTGCAGTTTGCTCCTCCTGCTGGGAGGGGCGGAAGTACGTTTGTTGTCACTACCATTATATTTTAAATGGCCTCGTTTGCGCCCCGCTGGAGAACGTTGGATAGCTAATTGGAAGTCGTTCGAGTGATCCTTATCTTTTAGTGAAAAATCAATGGTGTTAATTTGAGCCTCGCAAGCTTCACAAACGGTGTCATGAACACAACTAGCTCGGATCTCTACGGAGTGGAATGCCAGGCGGGGGTTAACAACGCACGCTTTGAGGTAAAGATACGGGCCATAAGATTATTAAAAGGCAATTGTCCAAACTTACCAAACAACCAACTCAATGCCAATGCCATTTGAAATAAGTAAGAAATCCGACCGAACCATTTTCTTGAATCCATTGATTTTGCGAATAAACATGTTTTATTCAATGGATTTTTTATTAAGCATTCGTGCAATGGTGTAGTTGGGTTGAAAATGGACCATTACCCCGATAGGTGCTGGACAGAACGACTGAAACATATTGTATTCCTTTTATTAAGTCCGTTCTCCGGCAGCTTGAACTCGAAAGCTGTTTGTGACAACTGGCGAAGCAAAGAGTGGACGGGTAAATTTCAAGCTAAACTAACCCAAATTACAAGTTCTTGCTATAGATAAATTTCTCCTTCTTCATCTTCCTGGCGTAACAATCCTAAGGTAAAGCCTACCTATTTTAAACGGTTTAACCCTTTAACGTACGTGGATAGTCAGTCTTCCGTATGGGGAGAACAGGATAGTGGATATCAGCGAATCAGTCCTTCGTTCCGAGATCCGGTCTGGATTCGAACCCACGACGCCGTGGCTATCCCGCACCGCCCTGAACACGAACTTCTATGCAATCAACATTTTCATGAGTACAATTCGTGGAATACTTTTCTTAATAAGCTGTCTTTAAATTGAGTATCATTATTTTTCAAATTATTTTTTTTTTAATTTCATTCTTTAAAAGAAATGTTAAATTTTTGTGGAGACAAAAAATACTTAATGTGTCCCGAGATTTTAGCGCAATGAGAAGTTAACCGCGTTTTTAACTGGAAATGGATGATCTTAGTTCAGAAATATTAATATAAACAAGCGTAAAACACACACTCTCAACTTCAGTTCAAAACTCCCATAAACAATAAATAATAATAAATTGCCTAAAAAATGAACATTACATTGTGTTGTCAGGTTAAATTCAACTAACAAAATCATTCAATCATGTGCACGCTCTGTTTGATATACCTCTACTATATGATCAGGGTGAGTGAGGCTTAATTGATCTTGTTTTTCTCGCGAAACTTTAATATGCTTTTTATGCAAAAATAAGGCGGGAAATTTTGAAATTTTGCAGAATCCAACAACCACTGGAGAACATCCCTTGTGAACCTTGTTCATTCTGCACTGATGGTAACATTATGTAGCAGTTCCATTTACTCCTCTTGATCACAGCATTGATCTGAATCGATAAATCTGATGGATTAGTTTCTGTTTCCTATGATTTTATGGTATTTATTGGCTCCATAATACAATTCGAGTTTTGTAATACAATGATTCATCACTCTTTAGAATACTCGTGTAAAAGGATCTGTCATGAATTTTTTTCATCTTGAACTTTGAATTGAAGATGGAGCATCAAATGGATTAGGAAGAATTCGTTTCGTTTCATTCTCCGCCATTGATTGTTTTTGAGCCACTCCTCAAGTTGGGGTGGAAATCGGCAAATTCAGTTTTAGTAGTTTTACTCTGCTTAGTACACAATAGAATGCTCGTCTAGTCGACGCACCTTCCAAAGGCGCACCTTCCTGCCATCAGTATACCAAGCACAATGAAACACTTGAAAAGTTTTCTTTATTGTGATGAAAGACTTCGGTAGTAGCATGTTGCGGACACGACGACGGTGACAATGGAGGAATTTTTAGTTGTATTAATACAATTCGTTTAACAAAAGGTGCAAAATAATAGCGGTAAGAAAACTTTTCCATAGACACCGGGTCCTTATCGTCGGCACTCAGTGGAACGGCCTGGTCGAGTGCTACGCAGCAGAAACCTCCAGCGTTGGTTGAAATGTAGCGTGTAGCGTAAACAAAAGGGTTTCCGAACGCCATTGTTCGCGGAAGGACTTATGTTTCATTTCTTTCAAGCTCCCCATTCGGACGGCTATGAATTGGAAAAACTCGTTTTTTCCCAGAAAAACGCGTTTATCATACCACCCTTTCGCAGGTTATGGCTTATAAGGCAGCTGAACTAACAAAGGTGAAAATTTCTAGAAAAGATTTTAATTGAACCGATGTATTGAGGCGCGGCGCATGCATCATCCTTCGGTACGGATGAAAAAGGTGGAATACTTTCGAAAAAAAAAAGTTTCGTTGCACGAATATCGATAGTCCGGATAATTTTGAGCCACGATAGCTTAGCTTGGCAAATCTTGGTTCAGTGCCGGATCATCCATAGCTGTAACAATATGTTCCGTTCAGGTTGGCGAGACAATACCCTGATTTTTGTTGAGTGTCCTAGCAACACTAAAAAATATGGCTCTAGCTTGACACATGGGATAAAGTTTCACTTGTTTTTCATGGCCATCATTGGGAGGGAATATGTAGAATATTTTAATTTCAAGCATATCGCTGCTATTGAGAAGTGTTTGTCCGTTCGTATCCAATCAACTGCTTTCATTCATGAATGATGTACACAAAACGATTTCTTTCAATATTAACATACAGAAGAGTTATGAATTTCTCTTGTTAATCAACTCAACTTTTTTTTAACGTGCAAGTGATATGCGTACACATTTTAGCTATGATTTTTATCAAACCTTTTTAACAGTTCTCAGCTGTTACAATTCACATTTATAAAACTCCATAGTATAAAATGCAACTTCTTATTTTGCAAATTTACCTTCCTAATAAACTCGCGTGCATGTTGGTGATATTATTTTCTAATGAATTTTCCGATCTTCTTTATTTTCCAAGCTGTATATATATATATTCTTATTCTTATTCTATATTTATTTATTCTTAATCTTATTCTTATTCTTATTCTTATTCTTATATTCTTATTCTTATTATTTATTCTTATTTATTCTATATATATAAAACAAAGTTCAAAATGTGTGCGACCGCGCATCACTGGAGAACGGCTGAACCGATTTGTGTCGTTTTTGATTCATTCTGTTCGTCTTGACCCAGGGCAGGTTTATGTGGCAGAAAAAAACGGAAAAGTGCCATAGTTTCCACAATATTCGCAATTTTCTGCGAAAAACTCGCGCCTACTATGGTCCCGAGAAATTTTTGACTTGAATTTTTCGCTTCGCCTCGCCTACTAAGGTTGAAGGTAATGAAGTTTTCAAATCTCTACAGACCAAAGCCAGGAAGGAAGGAGACAAACCAAAGCCTTTCTGCAAAACGCTCTGTTATCAATTTTTAGTGGAAATCCTGAATATGTTGCCCAAAAAATGTTACATTTATTATTTTTAGAAATTCTCTTCTTCTTTCCTGTCTTAGCGACCAATTTTCGATCATGCCTACACATTTTTTGGGCTAACGAGACTTTTTCCCCTTTTAAGCCTTATTACAAACAACATTTTACTGTTACTGGATTTTGAAAAATAGTATCAAATCGCGTTTGACAGAAATATTGTGGTAAGAAAATCGGAACCGGAAATCGATTTGTTTTCGGTTGGAATTTTTCTGTCAAAGTGACGGTCTTTCAAACTACAAGCGGACGATTTATTGTTGTCATCAGGGAGTGTTGTTAAATGTTTGCAATATAGATTTCGACGATGCATTGATTGCACGCGTTATTACACGAGCCAACAGTATTTTTTTGTTAAACATAAAACATAAAATCCCAAAATCGAATGACGGTAAATATCCGTGTGTAATAAGGGTTTTAACGTACGTGGATAGCCAATTCACAAATTGTGTGCCATGGGAGGCTTATATGTGCCCACTGTGCCGATCAGGAGTTCCCGAGTTCACAGATCTCTACTCATAGAGAAACAGGGAATTTTAACGCAAGGGCTTAGGGTAGCTCAAAGGGCTTAGGGTAGAAAGTCAATGTTGAGAATGACAGACGTGCACGAGCCGGCGGCTGTCGTATGTCATGTGTTTATTCTAGCCAACTCAAATTTAAAGAATCTCACGTGAATTAAGAAATTAACTTGGTTTTGCTACTCAACAGTCAACCTAATTGCTGAGAACTTACGTCGAATAATATAGGTAAAAATTGATTAAAAATTAATCGAAGAAACCCCTTCGTCAAAATTCGCTTTCATTGTAAAATCCTTCATTTCCCGAGCAAAGCCGGGTAAAACGCTAGTATATATATATATATATATATAATTGTATTATATTGATTATATTGAGCTGTATTATTTTGTGATAATTGGGATTAGAAATTTTTGCCTTTTCAACTGACGAAAGAAAACTGACACATTGCAGGCTGGACATTGGCCGGACAATATTTTCAAAGTCATTTTACGTTACATGCGGACGAAATCAAATTAAACAACACAATCGCCCTCCGTCTGTAGGGATCAAGTTTTATCCACCGATAACGACATTGAATAGAACAGGGAAATCTTTTGCAGGCATTTCGTTGCACGATGTCGTCGTTCCTGTCCGTTGGCCGTGAACGTGCGTGTTTTCTTACAACCCCTGGTTCCGCACCAGGGCGACTTAATTAAACAGCATCCCAATCTCTTACACAGGACAAAGGGTCCCACAGGCAGAACAATTTGAAATAAAGTGATATTAAAAGCGAAACAAGCATCATCCTCGATCTATGACTTCTCGTTATTTGTGTCGCTTTAATGACTCACAGCAAAAATCATAAAAGCGATACGCGCCGTTTGTCACTTTCGGGCTAGTGTATATTATGTGCGTGTGGCAACATTTTAGTGAATTCTTTGAGACGCTTTTTCACTCAACTGGACGAATCTTGTTAATTACATTTTAGGAGCAGGGCAGCAAATAAAACCCCATTTCGTCGTCATCATCGGTATCTTGGGCCTTTTTTTTGCGTTTTCTGTGGCAAGGTTGCTTGCACTGGCGGATCGCCAACACCGCAAACCGGGGGTCCTAGCCTCCTCAAATATCATGGTGTCATATTCTAGGTACATTTTGTCACCTGGGACGATATCCTAAACGTGGGGAAAGAATCATTACGCTTGTTGCATGGGCTGCCTATGTGGCAAAGCAGCCAAACAACGGTCCGATGCCGCAGACGACATTTAGATGGCGCGCGGGTCGCCCTTCGAGATCGAGTGCACGGTGTTCTCGCTCCAACCCATATCGCCGTCTCAGGTCAACGCTAGGCTGATGACCGACGATCAGCTGGACGGTGAACGACCTGAGTTGGCCGACAACGGAGGTGAAATTATGGGTTGGAGTAAAAGTGGTCGCTCTTTTAACCGCGAACCGCCACCTAAGCCAGTAACTTTTTAACCTTTGCAAATAAAGAGTTTAAAAAACAGCTTGCAGTTTTATAACGCGGTCGGGGAAATCCGAGAATAATTCCGAAATTCCGCAATAACTGCGACGCGGTAATAACGCTCGTTTACGTATCTGTCTGGGATAAGGGAGGAATAAACATAAAACGTTTCTAACAAATAGAAAAGGTATGCTAATCAAATGCAGTTTGTTCTTAATCTCAGTGATTTGATCAATGCTCAAATTGCAATGCTCAAAACTCAATGGTTTTCGAGGGAATATTAAAGCTCCTTTTCTTTGTTATGTCTCTGTGACTTCTAACCTAACGCAGAAGCAGACATTATAATTCATTAGACTCATTTCATGAATCATTTGTTATTCTGGTGAGTTTAAAGAGGAAAAAATCATTAAAGATATTATAACGAGATTATTGGATAGCGAAACATTGGAGAAGTTATCATCAGGACAAACGCTACTAGATTATATCTATGACTAGCTGGCATGATGAACTTCGCCACGTCCAATTTGTATGATTCCATACAATATGGTTTTCTTGATGGTTTCTAATTTGTTTGAATTTATTATACTGGGAATCATTAATTATGATTTTACTGCTGCTTTCAATGTAATGCTGCTTGATAAACTACATTTTTAGTTTTCTATTCTGGTGCTTAAATGTACAGAGAAGCCGGTTTTCCAACGCTTGAACACGCCACATAAAGCTGGCCATGTGAAATACAGGGCATCGGAAATGCAAGTTTCACTGGAAATTGAATCCGCTTAAATCGAAATGGCATATCGTTGGAACTCAAGGGATTTCTCGGAGTTAAAAATTCTGCCAGTTATAAGTCCCTTTAAAAAACCTGCCTATATCGCATTGTGCGAAAGCTGCGTCACAATCAGTCGATTTTGATTACACAGTTTCGGTACATGAAGATTTCGCAGCATAATAATAACACATCATTCTTTACGTCGCAAATGATGCGGCGGCATACCAGGCAAAACCAAGGAATTACGAAATTCCACTGGTTCATTCATTTTTAATACGATCGATAGATTTATATGATCGCAAATATCCCAGTATTTGCCTTTGAATTGGCCAGTTTAAGTAATCAATATCGGTATTTTTAGCTGCTAAATTTGCACGTGCACTCAACCAATCGTAATTAAGAAACAAACAACACAGCGGTAGAAACAAAAATTGCTGTCATAGCCTCCTATGTTTCCGGAAACGTTTTTTTTTTTTTTTGTATGGAAAACTCGATATTTCAATTTTCCAGCCTTTTCTTCGGAATTTTCCAATTTTTTCTAAGCCTTCATTGGGCAAAAACGAACAAATCATCAAGATGATCCAGCCGTTTTTTAGTTTTAGCGTTACTAACAAACATACATTAATTTATATGTATATAGATTTAAAATATGTTATTTGTTGTATCAAAACTATTTCCATACCCTCTTTCCCAGGTTTCAAAGTAGAGCAGATACCCGATTTGTGGAATGGCCTTCAATTTCTCCATCGACTGTGAATGTTGTCCATGGAGCGATCTATTGAGTTGAGGGTATCACCAGAGTTCATACGGAATTATATTGGTTTATAAATATAAATACGTTGGTTGCGAAAGGCTATTCGTGGATGTTTTGACAAAATGGCCGCGAAAATCGAGCATAATGTTTGAGCCTATTTGATGCCAAATGCCAAACACAAAATGTTTCCCAAGATGGTCTTTACTGATCGTTCCAACAATATCAGTACTGGTTGGAACTGTAAATCGTCGATTTTCGAAATAGACTCCAAATAGATTCCGTTTTCAAAATTCTCAACGTTACATGCTGCAAAAACAGATTTCGTGTATACAATTAAATGGAACTTCTTTGTCGATTGAATTCTAGCATTGCAAATCAGCGAAAAATGTCCTTTGGTTGTTAACAGACGCAAGCGAAACTTTTTAAGAAGTGAAAAATTCATCAATTTTACGCATATTATAAAAATACGATCAAAAATATCTCCATTAAAACACTTTCGGAACTGTAATTCTAAACATGCGGTATTCTTCATGCATGTTTAAAAACTGTCATACAATCAAAGGAAGCAGCGCTTGATACAAACAGTTCGTGTGTTACTTTCATTCCCTTCCCAAGGTTTGCATCCATGATATTGGAAACAGTCAGTCAAACAAAATCAGAGATACGATGGAAGACCGAGAATCATCGCAATCTGTTGTCCATCCTAGTTTACTTTACAGTCGCCCTGCAGCAGTTGTTTGATGGAATTCTTATTGATGTCGCCCGTTTAGGCATGCAGACACAGCAGGACGACAATGTGACGCAGGTGCTGAGCTTGGGACTGGACATTTCTTACAGCATACGACACGTGGAGGAAGCCTGGCACCATTTGATCAAGTCTGAGGACACAAAAAAGCTCAAAGAGATCGCTGTGTGCAACTTCGACTTCCTTCTCGCCGCGGTAGGTACCCGATACGATACGACCGACCGTGGAGGGGGGCTGTTTATTGCGTGTGTGTGTGTGTGTGATCATGCATCCTCGTCCGCAGGTACAAACGGTATCTATCAGCTATCTGCGGTGCCTAATTGAGCACGTCCGCTGCTACATCCTGGACAGGGACATCGAGCTGGTATACTACACGATCCGGAAGTCGAGCGACGTATTGACACGCGACCCAATGCAGCTCGGCGCACAGGTAAGGGCTGACCTGTTTGGGGCAACCGTTTTGAGGGCACTTTCCCAACGTTTTGTTTTCGGTTCGGTTTGCTTTTAGTTGATTTCCTGGCTGAAGTCGGTGTCGGCCCACGAGGGACCGCAGGCTTTGCTGAGTGTCACGGTGCAGTCGGCGACGGCGTGGTGCGACGGGTACACCGTTCCCTTGCTCGTTCCGCTGACGGGTTGGCTTCCAGTCCCGTTGCCCAGCCAGATTCGCTGCATGACCGTGCCTGGCCCTGGTCCGGTTCGATGTATCGAGGTTTCACCGTCCAAGCAGCACCTGATTCTGTCGCCGAAGGTTGGCGATCCACAGCTATGGCATATCATGAGCAACAGCCTGGTGCATTCGTTCAAAGGTAAGTGATATGATAAGCAGAGCCTAATAAAATTGATTTTATTTACTTTTTCCTGATTTTGATTGCGAGCTCATCAAATAAAAATGCTATTCCCCAAACAATGCCCCATACAGTTGATGACTTTAAGCTGCTTTAAAATCCCGACGGTACCAGACTAGAAGAAATGAATCTATTAATTATAGGCTACTTAATCTCCGCCAGCCAAACCAGTAAGGGCGAAAGCAAAAAGTCAAATACATAATTTATTGTTTGCAAATGCAAAACAAAAGTCCTTTAACGAGGAAGGGTTTGGTAAAATAAAAAAAAATTGTTTGGTTTGGCTTTATCCCCCGAAGGGATTATTTGCACTTTCTTTTACTCACCAACTAGTTCATTCGTTTCGGGTGGATTGTCCTCTGGTTTTTATTCGAGATTAAGATGGCTAATACCTGGGCAAGGGTCAAGCGGCAAAGTGGTTTTGATGCTAAGGAGAAAAATAGGAAAAGATTTCTCGGAGAAGAAAATTGAGAAAGGGTATTTTAATTATGTATTCATCTAGGGGTTTGTAATCCAAGGAATTACAATCCCGATTTGTAGTAGATGAAAGTTACGAAAAGAAACATAATCCGAAACATAAATACTGTTTTCTAAGCAATTCGACTTCTCTTAATCACAAATTTAGAGATGATAAAATCACTGCGATCAGAATGAACAATCAATGACATTCTAAATTCAGAAAACCGAGCGAATGTATAATATTTGCACCATGAGTTTTTTTTTTCTCTGTTTCATCCAATATATATAAATATTCATAACAACCTTCTAGAAATATGATTGCCCAAAATGCAATTTTTCAACAAATTTTATTCTGATTTTTAGGTTGGCTGAACTGGTTTTTATTATCCTGGAACTGGAACATTTATTATTATACTTATTATTATACTGGAACTGGAACATTTTATTATCATTTGATATTCCTTTCGCATCATCGGACACCTGTCTTTGTCTCAAACATATCTACTGCAATATGAAAAAATACAATTTTGCGCCTTCAAGCTGGGAATGAATATCGCAAATGGTGTTTTCGGTCTTATTTTCCAACAACAATCTTGCTGAGAGCATCGAAACGAGTGTGAATTCTGGTCATCTGTCATTTCCACTAACGCCCAGTAGAATTCCAGTACGAGCTGGCCATATTGTGCCTGTATACATCGACTGAGTTTATGCTTTTATCTGTAATGTGAGTGTTTGTCCTTGCTTCCTTTCTTCCCTTCTCTCTTCTTTCGCAGGTCACAGTGGTCCAGTTACGTTCATGAAGGTCCAGTCACAATATCTGATCACGACGTCGGAGGACACATCCGTTATCATCTGGGACATGAAGACGCTGACAATGAAGTTGAGATTACGGTAATGTAGCAATTCCGCTTGTTCATGCCACCAGCGCAGAGCCACGTGCTGCTGCTGGTGCTGGTGCTGCAAAATGTTATTTACAGGGATTTGCTCGGTCAGCCGGGGGAGAGACACTTTAAGCAAAGTCCTATCAGAAGTTGGCCAAACATTTGCATAACAGTCCTGTCGGTAGCGGTTTTTTGTTCGGTTAAAGGGTGTTTTCTGTGGCTAGAAAGTTGCTCCGTTCTGGCCAGCTATATGACGCATGAAAAAACAATAAATGCAGGGAGATTTGAGAGCCGAAGCATTCAAAATCAAATCAAATCCCCTTACGTGATAAGCATACGGGTGGCCCATCACACGATGGCTGCCAATGAGGCCGTCTATGCAAATGCAAAAACCCGACGATGTCGTCGTACATTGCGTGCCATGTCTTCCACCATTAGGCGTCTAAACTCACATCACATCTTCCTGTTGGGTTGCAATAAGTCAAACCCCTTGGAATTAGTTTGTTTTGTTGTTGTTGATGGTGTCCGTCTCGTTCTTCTTCGAGCTAGGTTCTGTTCCATTTCCTTTCCAAGCTCGAACAGAACCGCACCAGGGAGAAGAGGGACGGATGAAACTTGGAAAATTAATGAGTTCCTGACATGGTGCTAAATCATCTTGGCTCGGGTGTCTCCTCTCGGCCGTTTTGAACCCCGAAACCCAAAGGGCATGGATAGCTTCGTTCGTCATGGAAGCTCACCTCGCCATCACGATCACGAGTAACAATTGGACATGCCGGTAGGGAGTTTTGGATGTCAGGATTCTAATTTGCATACTCTTTGGAGGTGGAAATATGTTTTTTGTTCCGTTCCTCGCGACACACCCATATTATAAATGAATGAATGAGAAGAATAAAGGCAGAATGCGCTTTAAACGACGCGTCTACTTTAAAAAAAAAGTAGTACCACGACATCGATCTGATGTGTTGATGTTTTTTTTCCAGGAAAGAAAAATTAATACCAAACGTGCTCGGCGCTGATAAGTGATCAAAAATCGCTTAGCATCGTAATGGAACGGATTTGTAAGCGCGAGTGTTTATGATCTGATAAATTAAGCTTGATGGGGTTCTGGGTACGTTAGTTGCTGGTAGCATTGTTTAGTGCTTTTGTGTAGGATTAATTTCCATGCTAGTATCAATTTTATCCAATTGTTTATTGCACAATGTGGTAAAAACTGGCAATTTGATGTCAAGAAAACTTTGTTTCGAAAAGAAAAGATGTTATGATTTTTACGTTTCCTGCAAAAGCTTCGATATTATAATTTACTTAACTGAAGCATTTATACGTTTCTTGCGAAAGCTTTGACATCATAAGTCGCTGAATTAGATGGTCACCATTTGGCAAAAACGTATGCCATCGCATACATTTTCGTTGGCTCCAGCAGCTAATATGTGGCAAAGTCGCAGAAACCGTGTGGTGCAAACGGGTAAAGATGAAACAAACCTACCACCAGCCGACCTCGGGCCCCGGAGTGCCATTTGTGATGCAAATGGTGGCTCGGTTTTCTTTCATTTGCATATTCTCGCAAAGATTCTAAAGGGATTAACTTGACAAAAGGGCGCATTCGTTCCGAGATACGAATGGTGCATGTTCGGGGGTAAGAAAATAAAAATCGTTCCAAGCAGACGAGCCAGACACTTCATTACTAGCAGTTCAGCATGCTGTTGTGAAATGATTGTCGGTTGACCGAGTAGAAGGATCTCCGAGCACGCTCGGGCTGCAGCAGCCTGCGTCATGTGGCGTGGTCGCCGGCATCGAAGCACGTGCCTTTCCCATTTGCATTGATAAGCTGCAGCCAGCTCGGTCGTCCTATGCAAGGTCGTATGGCAAAAATGGATCCTTCAGACTGGGTGCTGCGTTGAACGTCAGCCAGCCTAGAGCTTTGTCTGGATGGGATGCTGAATGTAAAGTTTTCAATTAATGTATCTACAACAGGAAAATGGTAATTTGAGCATCGCAGCAGAGAGTTTCGGACTTATGTTCAATTTTCTTCATTCAAAGGATGACAGATGAACAGAAACTGGCGATTTGATTCATCCCATTGTTTGACTTTCTTGCCAACAACCAATTTGACTTGTAGTAGTGGGGGTATAATCTGCATGGTTTATGATTCCATTGCGGTGGGAATTTTAATTTTGCGAGAACAACGAACTCGTTACACACGACTTTCCGTAACTCGCAAAACATTCTTCTTCTTCCTGGCGTAATGACAAATTTGGTCATGCCTACCATTTTAGTGCTAAGTTTTTCCCCTTTGAAGAGAAGACGAATATTTCCCCTCTTGCGTTAATCCACCAATGTCACCAGATGAAGAAGACGATACGTCGCCTCTTACGATAATCCCACCAGATGAGGAGGAAAGAGCGTCTTGTTGTGCGTTAAGCGGCGGCGTAAAGTCGTCCCAGGAAGTGTTGTTCTGCCTACGCGCCTGCCGGACTCGGTCAGAATCAGATGGCGCCGTCCGATGTGCATTTTACCCAAAACGCGTACCTTGATACATCTCTAGGGCGTTTCTACGAGGCTTTCTACGACCGGGACGTTGCACCTTTAACGGACGTTGAGGTTCGGTCTGGTATCAAACGCATGTCATAGTGGGCCATGTTTAAGCCGATGTATGCGCTCAGCTATCCCGGACCCCTTGAAAAATTACACTGACCGTTACTACCATCATTCAATTAAACTCTATAAATCTTAACTTTAGACTTACATGCATCATGTTGCACTTTGTGAATTTTCAAGAAGGGAGCGAATTCTAGAGAATTACTATTACATTAAAACAGCTTAATTGCTTTAGTGAGTCTGGAAAAAAAAGTTTAATATTCCTGATCTGATTTTTCAAAACTAGCGAACACATTGCTCCCGCCTTATGCGCTACCTTGGCACTGGAAAACAAGTACGTCATCAGTGGAAGTGATGATTCCAGCATAATCATTACACTGCTCGAGAGCGGAAAGTTGGTGAGTAGAGAAAAGCTTTGGCTCCATTGTGCGTAGGTCCACGTTTCCAACATAAAAATGGACCAAAAATATTACAGGTGACGAAAATTGATCACCATCGCGGTCCAGTGACGGCCCTGCACGTGAGCAGCCCGAGCGAGGTTCTGGTTTCGTGCAGCCACGACGCAACCGTTTGCCTGTGGTCGCTGGAAAACTTCAACCTACTCAACTGCATCCAGATGGCGCACCCGGTGCTGAACACACAGATTTCATGCGATTCCGTAAGTATCCCCCGATCAAACGACGACGATGACGTTAACCTTCACCGCGTGACTCGCTAGAGCGCCGGAAAAACCCCGTGATTACTCGAACGCTGCCAGCTTCCTGACGGATGTCCTTCTATCGTACATTCTTTGTGTTCTCGTTCTCACATCTCTCCCACCGCGCTCCGATAACTTTCATCATTTCGCTGGCTGGCGCTTCCGCACCCACCGCAGACATTCCTTCTGGTGCACTGCGCTGACAACGGTCTGTATCTTCGGTCGCTGACCACGGGGACAGAGCTGCACGCCCTGAAAGGCCACAAATCGAAGGTAAGCAGCTTACGGGTGGCATTAATCCCATAAACGGAAATTACGTGGAAAACTTTCATCTCGGTTGCGTGTGAGCGGCAAGGGGTGAACGGGTTCATGCGGATCCAAGACGAAGCTTTTTCGCTCCTGAAGGCGAAGTGACAGAGACCAATAGAAATCGTTTTAACTTTCTACTGGTTGGGTGCCTTGTGAAACTTTTTGGCTCCAACTTAGTATTGGTGGTTGGAAGTGGTAAAGACGTAGATTGATGAAAAAGTTTGCCGAGTCTCTTCTTAAAACCGCCAGCCTCATATGAAACCTTGGGTAATGAGTAACATTTAAAAAAAAAGTAATTGCAGCTCAAACTGTTTGAGATTTCGATCTTTGAAAGAGTCTTGATTTGCGTTTATTGAAAAAAAAAAAAAATTAAACAGACACAATTTTGAAAAAATCTAGGAGTGATTAATTTTTACAGCGTATAAAATTTTCAGGGAGTATCAAAACTATACGGTCCTGCCTTTCTTTCCATTAATGAAATAATAGTTATAGTAATGAAAAGAAAGGTGTTAACTTGTGCAACAAACACTACTTCTCAAGATGAGTTTATATATTGATTGCTATTTATGTTGTTTTTTTTGTGATTTGTGATTCTTTGTGAAATAAAATCCCGCAGAGGTCATGTTCTTAACTAAGCTGTAAATGTAAATTTCAAGTTAAATTAATCCGACGAGATTATATTAACAAAACATTTTTTTTTAAATCTACAACAAAGATAACATACGGAGACCAAAGAAGCTCATCCTTTTTTTCTTTAGTTTAGAGTTTTTTTTATAGAAAATAATAACTTTTTCTTATGGTTTTCAAACATATATTTTTAATAAAACAAGGCAACCTTACTGAGATTGGTTTGAACTTTTTTTTTTATTTTGGATTTTTTTTCCTTTTTTTTACTTTTTTTTAAATGTCCTTGTAGGTAATTAATGTTGGTACTTGCTCATCCCAATATATTTGATTGGGTCGAGTGATTTGAGTGTATTGCAGCTTGCTGCACTATTTAGCATTTGGCGGTAAATATTTTTAAGAAAAATGATAACGTTGATAAACTACATTGGCGAGTGTTTTTTTAGAAACATAATTGTAATGCATTTAGTTCGATGAACCGATAAACACGTATCATTTCATACTATCCACAGGTTGAAAGAGAGCCTTATATATGCCTCTATTTATATCGATTATTGGGAGATACTAAGTTAAACACGCAACGGCAATGCAAAGGCTAGATGTTTTATGACAAGGAAAAAACCCATTCGCCTTTTCATGAGATTGACGGACAAGAAACCTGTGGCATTCTAGGAATGTGACATTACGCGTCGATACTAACCGATGGCATAGAGCTCTATTGTTGCTCCACATGCTGGAAGGTTTGAGCCGTGAACAGTTTTATGGGCTTTGCTTCCTCGTTTTTCCTACGCCTTTCGCACGACCGTACGCCGTTCGATTGATGGTTTCCGATGACCTGAGGCCATTTCTGTCACGCACCCGAGCGTACGGAACATCGAGAGCGTACGCGGGCTGATCGGCCTTCACACTTTACGTCATCGGTGCGCCACTCCTTGCATCTAATAAATATTTACGACCAATGCGAACCAAGCAACGGTTCGACGATGGTGTAGATTGCCCCGTTGTCGGATGAGGCTGTTCCGGTTCCGGTATAAATGAGAAATCAATTCGTCATCTCGAACCTCGCACGGTTCGTCGCAGCCAGAATGTCGGGATGCCATTCCACCGGAGGGCTGGCAGCAAAACAGGGAAAACCTTGGGTGAATACAATCCACCTTCCCTCCCCTAACTCGGCATCTTGTAAACCAGGGATGTACTTGCATTCGCGTGATGATCATTGGCATAAGATGGTTCGGGTGGGTCGGCTTGCGTAACCCCCCACGTAATCAACGCCATGAATAAAATGTGACAACTCCAGCCCCAACCGCGAAGCGATGGAATACTGGCGCGTTTTGGTTGGGATGATAGGTACGGTTCCCAGCATTCGCCCGATGATCGATGACTGGCACATTGACGAGACGTTTTGGGCACAGCATCGCGCCGGTTGGGTTGGATGATAGGTTTGTATAGCTTTCAAGGAAGTGGTACCGGGTTGGTTGGTAGGCTCACTCCCAGCTCCAGGACCATAGCTACGCGGCAGACTCTGTCACGAGCAGAGATCGCACCATCCTTCTACCAAACGCAAACGAGAAAAGGCTAAGTATGATGGTAAGGAATCGGATTTAAATGTTATTTCGTGGTGCGCCGACATTCGCGAACGTGAGCACACGCAGCTCGATGTTATGGCAAAAATCCCAACGGAAGCAACACATCCACGTGCCCAAGTCATGCTCCGTCGGGTTTTTCCGGTGGTTCCGTTTGGCGGATTTCCCATTTGGCTCTGCTTGTTTTGGTTACCATTGAATTTATTAACTCCGAACGAGTGAGAGCAGATGGTTTTCCCAATGCCCCGACCCAGGCAGCCTGGCAGGCGGATTGCGTTTGCCAACATGCCAACCGGCGTTTTCGTTTTTCGGGAGAAAGCTTTTTTGTTTATAGAAGGAACGCCAATCCCGAAAAGATGAAAGGAGGCTAACGACACGGGTATCTATATATATAGTAAAGGGCACGGCTCCGTGGAGACTACGCGAAATTGTGCGGTTGCGGATATTGAATGTTTCAAGTGAAACTCCAAGTGCTCGGTGTGCACGGGAAAGATGGTGTTGAGTAAGCCAGAACGAACGAGCACTTCGGCTTTGGGGAGGGTACGGCAAATTGGAGTTTGAGTTTACTTGCGTCTAACGGGTGGCAAGGTGAAAAACAGTGAAAGCTATCCTGCCAATTCTCCGTTTTTCGACCATATTGCAGTTGAGTTGGGTAGGAATGGAGAACTTTTGCAAACAAATAGATTGATGGAGAAAGCAGAGCAAACAATATAGTTTTCCCCCAGAAGCATCCGAATTTGCGGCATTCCCGTTGTTGATCGAAGTTCAACTATTTAATAAGTTTAGTCTACTCATTTGACAAAGGTGTTCATCATCATTTAAGCTTGATCCCTTGTCTAGTTGAAAGAGATCAACAACTCAACCAGTAATTCTCTCTACCACACAAACCAAGAGGATCATCCTGTGATTTCTGGGCTTTGGTGGTTGTGATTATGGCATATTTATGCGAGTTCAACAATTGATATTTGCAGGATTGCACAGCTTGAAAATGGCATTGTCGAGAATTGAATGTGAAACGTGTGCTTTAACTGTTTTGACCGTTCTCTTTGTGGTTAGAAAGCAGCTAAACATGATTCAGATTATAATCTGCACTATAGTGCAAAAGGTTAGGAAAGAAACTGTAGAAAATTCTCCTTCGATTGACCCGCGCTATACTTACTGGTGTATGGAAAGATCGCACTTTGTTTATTATTTGTTTATTAAGCATGTCCTTGCTTGTCGCTGACGTGGGACACCCTAAAAGAACGACTGCAACCAATTGCTCCAGAGTCCAATCTCCGTTTAGTCCACCTGCACTGGCCTGCTTTAAACAGGCAGAGAGCGAGCCATTTTGCTACACGTTCATGTGCCTTCCTTTCTACACGAAAGTAAATTTTCGCTAGTTGTTTGCTGTTTGTGTTCATATCATTTAAATGTGTTTTTATTCATATCATTTAAATGTGTTTTTATTCATATCATTTAAATATTTAAATATCTTCAATTGAAGTTCATGCAAACATCTTGGTTACTGAGCCTTTTTTTAATACTCTTGTTTGGGTCACGATTCATTTCGACTGTCGTTTCATTGCTTGATTTTCGTCCATTTCTAGAAACAATAAGGTGCAGGAAATACATAACACATATACAACGTTATTCATCTTACGTATTGGAATATGCTTATGTATATTACAATAATTTTCGTTTTGTTTTCATTAACTGTAATATTTAACAGTTTAACGATTTTCAAAGCGTTCCAAAAAAATTGCTCTTTTTAATTCATTTACATATGAATGAACAAAGTACTCGTAAAAAAGGTAGTCCCAGCACGTTCCCTTTCTCGGGCAGTTCGGCTAGTTTTTCTGGCACTATTATTCAAAGCTCATGGGGTCATGTTTGCTAAAATTGTTACAACACAGGTAAACTCTATTGGTTTACCATACAGGCTATTGCACTGAAGATTTATTATTTTGTTGTAGTCTTCCGATAAGTGAAGAGAAACACTACTTAACTAAACTAAATTATTCGATTGAACAAAATTTCATCATCACACAGAATATGTTGAGTTTGAACAGATTGATCATTGAGAATCAAATAGAGAACTGCAAAGCTATGTTGTTGTTTCGGTAAACAGGTATTAAGGTTACATGTCCCATTAACTAACCGTTTCTTTTTGCGCTGTTTGTCTGCAGATACGGGCACTCTGCATTGCCATGGACAGCCAGCGGGCGATCGTTGGCAGTGACGACGCGAGGGCGCTGATCTTTGACATGCATTCCGGCCGCATGATTCGCTCACTGCCACCAAACCCGGGCGCCGTCACGGCGGTTTACGTGATGGAGAAAGACGACTACCTCATCACGGCCGGTGGCAACAAGATCACGTTCTACTCGTTCCGCAACGAAGATTCCATCGTCAATTTCTACCCGAAGAAGAAGAAAACACTGAAGAAGTTCCACCGGAATCGGCTGGCCCTGCAGTCCACCTCGAGCCCAGTGATCTGCTTCGACCTTTCGCGCGATTCCACGATGGCCGCGGTGGCCTCGAGCCGCTGTGTGCAGATCTGGCAGCTGAACACACCCGAGCTGACCAGTATCCTCGAGGGTCACACGGCCACGGTGTCTTGCGTGAGCTTTGCCCCGAACTGTGAGTTGGTAGCGTCCGGCTCGGAGGACAAGACGGTGAACGTGTGGAGCCTGGCATTGGGCACGGTGACGGCTACCTTCAAGGGGCACACCACGTCCATCAATTCGGTGATGTTCATGATGGACTCACGGCGCGTCATTTCGGGTGACCGGGACGGCACACTGTACGTGTGGATCGCCGACTCGGGCATCATCCTGCAGAACGTCCAGGGGCCGCACAAGTGTCTGTCCGTGACGAACAACATGAAGTTCGCGGTCTGCACCAACGGCGACACCAGCCTCCGTATCTGGTCGTTGACGCGGGAGGACGAAAAGTACACGGTGTCGCACTCTGACGACATCACCTGCTTCGTCATTACGGCCGACTCGCTGTACGTCATCACCGGTTCGCGTGACATGTCGCTAAAAGTATGGCAGGCGACGGGCGGCAAGCTGGCTCAGGTCCTCGTCGGTCACACGGACGCCGTTACGTGCGTTGCGGTCTCGGTGACCACCAAGAGCCAGGTCATTTCGGGCTCCAAGGACTCCAACCTGCTCATCTGGGACATCCACACCGGTGAGGAGATCCACACGCTCGCTGGTCATCTGGGACCGGTGACGTGCGTGAAGGTGTCCGCTGACGGCACGACTGCCGTGTCGGGCAGCGACGACAAGACGCTAATCGTGTGGGAGACGAAGCGCGGGCTCGCGTTAACATCCCTCCAGCTGCACGTGCAGTTCACGCGGTTTGACATCAGTCTCGAGTGCTCGCGCATCATCGTGCAGCTGGTGGACAGCTCCTGCCTGCCCATCATATGCTTGCACAACTCCCCGGCGAGCTACATGAAGCTACCCACCTACTCCGCGCCCGCCAGAGACGTGGAAGACTTACGCCCTGCCGGCCCGAAGCGGCCCGCCCGTCGCCTGCTGAAGAAGGAAGTATCACTGGACACGTACACCTGGCAGAAGAAGTACGCCCATCTGACCTCCTCCGTGATGATGGCGCAGGTGGACGAGCGACTCAAGCGGCGCTTCTCGGTCTCCGCCAGCATGGAGGAAATCTCGAAACTGGCCGAGGCGAAGAACGTGGAGTCGCAGGCGAACCTGGGCCCCGAACAGGCAGCACTCGCGCAGTCTCAGCATTTTGACCAGTTGGAGGCACTGTGGAACAAGCGATCACCACCGAGGCGACGGATGAACGCAGTAAGTAGCGGGACAGTAACAGGACGTATTTGTGCCTTCCAGGTGACACTCACCCCACTTACCTTCTCGCTTCTCGCAGTCCCTCTCGCGTCAGTCTTCCCTGGTGGAGGACCGCATCGACTCCTCGGACGAAGACGAATTCCAGGAGGAACGCGCAGGTATGTCCTACAAAGTAGCCCTCTGTCACGCCTGGCGCCCTCTTTCGCTTTCGGTAGATGCATGGACCTGTTGTAGTCTGTACTCCTCAACATCTTCCACCAACGCCCAATACAACCAACCGAGCCACCAGCAACAACAGTACCATTGCCATCAGTACCAGCACCAGCACCAGCCCGACCTGCTGCGGGAGGTGCTGCTGCTGAAGAAGCAAAATTCGGTGCCGACGGGCGGCGATACGGGATCCGAGCCGCCCGACGGCCGCCTAAAGCTGTCATCGACCGAGACGGACCTGCAGGCACTGTTTCGCCACTGCACGTTTGGTACGCTTGGCTGCCACGCTCGGCGCGGCCGGCAGCCGAGACCGGAGGCCGAACAGTACCACGTGCGCCGTCGTAAGTCCCGCTCGATCGATAACCTTGGCCACGAGGTAACGGTGTTGAGGCAACGCTATCGGAGCAATTCCATGTCCCGCTCCTGCCTAATGCAGTAGAGTTAGAGCGCTGCTAATGACTTCCCGGAAGGTTCAGGCCACCAATTCAATGTCCCTGGGTTTGTTTCGGTGTCGAACTTTGCGTCCTGAGTACTGCCATGGAAAAGGACTTACACCCGTCGAGCATTGACTCATTACAATGACGAAACACAGTTTTCCCAACGAATTCTATAAATTCGGTACATATGGTTATTGGATGTGAGGTTACTGTAAAATAAGGAATTGACAAAACAGAATATTTTAAGTAAAACTCATAGAAAAAATGGGTCGCCGGTGATGTTGCATTTGGTATAAAATTGTCACCTACTGCTATCACCTTTCCTGAACAATCATCTCTAATTATCTTATTTGAACTTCTTTCTGGTTATTTGCAGTCTTAATTAAACCTTAGATAAAAAATTCCACCGTTCAAAGCATCCGCTAGTGCCTCTCTGTAGCTATATTTCTTTCCCTTACTAATCATTTAAAATTAATACAGTTCAAGGATATTCTAAACCAATTTCTACCAAGCATGTGTAGTGCACCTGTTTAACCTCCTGTATACCAGCTCGCTTTCACTCTTCTATCGAACACCAGTCTTCTTCAAATAATAGCTTTGCTGCTTTGCGTAAGTAGTTTACAATAATTGCTACTATCTCTAGTTAGTAGTGTAGTGAGTTTACAGTTGATACTTTTCTCTCTGCCGACACTAACCTGCTTGCTTTTTTAACATGATAAATTTGCATTAGAGTAGCAATTTGTAAAAGCCAGAGATTCGTCAATTGGAGATACTGTGTTTACCAAGCTTGTGATTCTTGTTCTCTTCCTTGCAGATGTTCTAGCTGATTAAATCGTGCTGTATAATGTGGTAACATTAATACAAACAAATGTTATTCGATATTTATGTGTACACATCTGTTCCTGCCTGAATTTCTGCTGCTGGACAGAGCAGGGTGCAAAAAATCTAGGTCTTGCAGTGAAGCTTTATGTATACTTACTTACTTGCATTCCCATTTTCTAGACAGTACACGATTGTAGATCTATTTCAGGCACTTATAGCCTGGCGGACCTGCGAAGCTTTGGTGAAGGACGGTAGTATGATTATGCGCAAGGAAAATGTAGTGGAAGACTGTTATCCGAGGGAAAAGCGCCATCTACCAGCAGCCGGAGACTATGCTTGAGCAAATCAAACCCTCACGACGAACGTTTCGCTCTAGATGGCGCTCACCGGGTGGACATTCTCCTGAAGCTTTTTCTTTGGTATCCCTTTTGCAGATATAAATCCTTCAAAAATGCTATAACGAAAGCTCATACACGGCCGTGAAAACAAACATTTGATATTCGCAAGCGCGCCATTCAGAAGTAGCTTTTTAAAAAGGATAAATGTGAATACGCGGCCAATGTTGTGCGCAAGGTCGCTACCAATATTCGATGTTTTCTGGAGAATTATTAAAAGAACAATCGCCGACACTAGATTCGGATGGTTGTATGGTGGACAAAATTACTCATTATTCGTCAAATAAGCTTCAATGGAAGATAATTATGTTTTGTGTGTCGTAGAATGTAGCGTAATTCTAAACAGTTTTGAACCGGCTAGTGGGGTAATACCGAGCGCCTGGCCAAACACTGTTACGCTAAACACCTCATCCCGCAGCATTAAGTATAGGATAACTTTGCGACCGTGGAGCTTAGCAAGAGAATAAAATGAAATATACTTAGATGATCTAAATCTGATGATCTAAATGATAGCAATACAACACGTTAATATATATTATGTTAGGAAAGCAGAAAACACACCATTTGTTTTCCAGCTCCATTGAAGTAGAGTTTAATGTCCTTTTCTAGCGATAAGTGTCTAATGGTTTTATGGAAAAGTGTTGAAAAAATGCGTACATGGCAGAACGACTGGTAGGTGCGTACCAGAACTTATATGTGTGCGTGTTAAATCGTAGCGAGCTAACAAACAATGAAGTTGGCGGTAGTGTCAGCCATGTGGTGTCTAAAGTAAAGTCATATAAATCCAATTTAAGCGTTTAAGCTATTAAGTACGGAGTTACCAACCTTCCAGAACATGAAGCAACCAAAGTTGGTAGTTTTAGATATGTTTCTTCACCGGCACTGATCTGAGATAACTTTTAAGAGAGATAGAAGTCTTGTAGTGTACTGAACCTTTTTCTAGCACCGACAATCATGATTGTTTGTTGACCGATTTCTACAATCAATAACTTTCTGAGACAAGAAAAAAAATGAAACCGTTTTGCTGAAACATTATATTGGAGCATTTGTTGTCCCGTTGCATCTCGGCTAGCAAATGAAAATGTTTTAGAACTATTTAATATTATGATAGCGTTCCAAGATACACAAACGCACGCATTTATCGAATCAGTGTAGAGAAAGTTACTGAATTTGAAATAAATTGAAAAATTTATTGCAATAAAATAAAAATATAATAGCATGTAGTGATCCTTTCTTTTAAGGCAGTTCAAGAATAATATGCTGGACCACTGTCACTTGTTATGTTCAACACCATTTGGTTTGTGAAACAATATATGAGATTATCAATTTATTATCTTCACTCAAGTACTATTTATTCATTTTTATTGATTTTGATTGTTTTTTGACTACAAGCAAGGGTTGACTCAAGTTTTTTTTTAACTTATATTTATTTATATCTGTTGTAATTCAAACAATGACTAATAAAGTCATCATGGATAAGTGATAAAGCTTAAAAGTACGAACGTATTTTATGTATAGAAAGCTTTTTATTCTTTTAATGTATGCACCGAGCGTGAGCTAAGGAAATGAAATAACAAAACCAATGAACTTTAAACAATGTAACCTGTAGTGACGCATGTCAATCATTTAAAGTGAGATATCATAAATAAAAAACCCCTCAAACAGTGGAAGAATATGTCGTTTAAATCTTATTTAGGAAAAAAAACCTCCCCGCGATGCTTGACAGTCGACAAAACATATCCGAAGAATACAAGTTTTATTTAAAAAAAAAGCCCTGCTGTCAGGTTGGCGTTGTTGAGTCCTTGCGCGGCACGGTTGCCAAGGGAAACCTAGAGCAAAACAAACATATCGCATGTTGAAGGTTTAAAAATTATTGTTTGCTCCTGAAGTGACCGATCCAGCTGAGTATGTAAGATCCCAATTTCCTTCAGTAGGGTAAAATAGGGAATCCCAAAACTGCATAGCTTAAACCTTCCGAAAAGAGCGGAAAGAAAATGACCGACCGCTATGTTTACTGCAATGGACGCACGCCTGAAGCGACATCAGGTGTCGGAGCGGGAAAACAACATTCGTCTGGGTCTGGTAAGTTTTCGTTTCAATAGATTGCGATGGCTTTCGAGGTGTGTTTCGAGGCAAAGCGTAAGCCATTGACCATGTTTCTACCAGTCATGAAGCCGCAAAGTGTCACGAATCGTCACATGAACTGGCTGATACACGCGCTGTACAGCAGGAAGCACTTTGTGCAGTGCGGAAAGTTGATTGATCGCCAGCTGGGCATCTGCTACGACAAGGAGTATCTGTACTACATGAAAGGGTTGCTGCTGAGGGAGGAAAACAACGCGACCGAGGCTACACACTGCTTCCAGCAGGCCATCGCGTTGAATAGGAAGGAGCCGGAGAACTACAAGGAGCTTGCCAAAACGCTGTAAGTTGAGGGAGTTGTTCTCCGCAGGGGGAAGGGGGGTTGGGAAGCAGGAGTGTTTCGAGAATTCTCATGGGTACGAAGATTTTCTATGCCATTCGGACAGCTATTCAATGGGAAAGTTCAAGAACGCCCTGGAAGTGTTCCTCAAGGCGGAAACTTTACTGGAGCGACCCGACCACGAGATATACCACCACATCGGGGAGCTGTACTACAAAAACTTTGGTCAACCGAAAGCTGGTAGGGGCGAGGCGAAGGAATATCTCAAGCAAGCCATCACATGCGGCAAACACGTGGCGAGCTATAAAATTCTGGCGGAAATTTACATCGAGGAAGGGGATAGCATTAAAGCGATCGAAATGATAGAGAGCTGTCTGCAGTAAGTTCGGTAGCGTTTGAGCTTTCGAGGCCGAGCATGGGCCTTGTCCCATCGTTTACAATATTTTTATTTTATATCCCACCCTCCTTCCCCTTTGTTCGATTATTTCCCACTCTTCGCAAATGTTCCCTGGGACGTAGGATAACGCAAGACGATGTCGCTCTGATGACGCAGATAGGTATACTGTACCTAAAAATCAACGAGTATCAGCGTGCGTTTGAGAAACTGCTCGATGCCACGGCCACCGATTCCAAACACACCAATGCCCTCCTGGCATTAGGTTCAATTTTACAGGTGTGTAGGAGGAAAATCAGTTGCTTTTCTTGATAATATTCGTGCAAAATTGGATTATTTCCTTAGGACTTAGGACATTACATTACATAATTAAAATTAGATTTTTTTTCGTAGCGTCCTTTTATTATATTACAATTAATTATTTAAATGTATCAAAATGAAACTGTTCAAACAAATATTTTTGTTCAATTCAAATTAATTAGTTTTTGCTATTGTCCTTCCATTTGTATGCTTCCTTTTTGCTATTTTTTCTTTATTTTAAATTTTGGCTATGTGTTTATAATTTCTTCCTGATAACTTGGATTGAATTTATTGAATATTGCTTAACGAGATAGTTATTGATATTTAATTAAAATAAATTCATTAATTAAAATGTATGCTCCATCAGCCATTCTTCTAATGATTAAAATGTAAAACAAGCCTCTTCCAAGTGATTTTTGATAAAACACTTTAAAAGTTGTGTTTTGCAAAATGTTTTTCTAGCTTATCAAAACTTTTAAAATTTTTATTCAGATTATATTTCTTTTGATTTGTGGACGCAAATATTAAAGTAGGTTATCGATCTGATAAAAGGCCATTGCTTAAAATGATTAACATTGCTTTATTAAATATGCTTTTTGTACTTATACAAACATGTTGTATTTCTTTGCCTACAGTCCAAAAATGACATCGACGGAGCCCTGAATAAATACAAAAGGATATCCAATCTCCCGGACGAAAGCTCCGAGGTGTGGAGTAACATCGGATTGTGCTTCTTCAAAAAGCATAAGTTTATCGCAGTACGTAAACTCTCCCCTTGGCCTGTGAGCCGGCATTACGCTTTTTCGTGTGCTGTTTTGTCCCTGTTGTTTACCTTTAACGTGCGTGGTTTCGATTCAATCTACAGTCGGCGAAGAAGCTTTTGGTAGCGCCAGGGCTTCTTGTAATCCCCACCGTTAATTGAAAATTCATGTACCTGTTTCGAGCTAATTTCGTAATGATCACAAGACTTTGCCTGGATGATGATGATGATGATACAATATTTGAAGTGGTTTTACCGCTCGATTACATTTCCTGAAACATAATTATTTTAACGCACGCATTACGAATTATATTCTTAGTGGAGAGATAATTTCCATGAGTTCACTTTTCAAACAAGGAGTCTTCTTTTTTACAACACAATTAACCAATTTCAACAGTAAACCTAGGTCATTGGAAACAGTTCCAAAGTTTTCCGTTTATCTTTTATCGTTTATCATGTTAGGGTATTTCTTGCCTCAAGAAAGCTGCCTGTATATCACCATTAAACTTCAATGCGCTCTACAACCTTGGCCTGATCCTTGTAACCGGTAAGTCCAACCTCTGGACTCGAAGAAAACTCATAATGCCATCTTCGGATATTGCTCTAACGTGTTTGGTTCAAATCGTATAAGATTCTTAACGAAATTTCAGCTCAACAGTACGTTAGCGCGTTCCAGACGCTTTCCGCAGCCATAAGTCTACGTCCGGAGCACGCCGAATGCTACATGCTGCTCGGCAGTAAGTTCGGATGAACGTGCATTCCGTCAACCCCGACCCCACTTCCCCATCAGTGCATTGAAGCGGACGAGATATAGTCACACATTTTTTCTTTCTCTTTCAGCGTGCTTGCGGCATCTGAATTATCCCGGAAATGCTTACCTTTCGCTGGAAAAGTCAACCATGCTGCCGGATGCCATCAAGAACCCGCTGATCTATCTCAATTTTGCCCTGTACTGCTACGAAGTTGGCAAATCGGACCAATCCGTTTTATATTTGAGCAACTTCCTTGAGATGACTCAAAACATCACCGTTCATCGCGAGGCAAGTATGGGTTGATTACGCGTACTTTAACGCCGGAATGAAACCGCAACGGAATGCCTCAATCCTCATGGTTTCGAAACGTTGGCGGGGCAGGGAGGGGGTGTGGGTGGAATTCACTAAATCGCTAATATTGGACGCGTTTTTCTCCCATCATCGAGTGTATTTCCACCGATGTTTTCACGTTCTTTTTTGTTTTGTCAATGTCTTCAATTACTATTATTTGCAGTACCTTAAGATGGCGGAGAGACTGAACACGGCCCTGGCGATGTCTGCCCGCGGCCCGAACTCGACGGTGGTGGAAACAGGGCACAAAGGTCCCGCCATTACCGAGAAGGACCAGCGGGAAGAGGATACAACTTTCGCCTGCGCAACGGATCAGGAGCCGCCGGAGACACGCGACCGCGATGAGGAGGAGGACAAAGACGGTGATGGTGATCTCTGCTGATGTGGATGTAATAACCGCTGGCAGCGTCGAAGGGATGGACCTCGACCTCATGAAAGGATTAGCAGGAAAGGATTGCCGCGTCTTCTTGTGCCGTTGCATCTTTTTGTTTTTGTTGAAATGCCTTCACGCCGTCATTCCCGAAATGAAGGACGACTCTCGGCTCAGATTCCCAGTGGCGCATAAAGCATACTGGCACCGAGAGGACGCGTCGGTCTTGTGGCAATGCATAATTTGAGCATTTGGAACGGTAATTTGCTAACGGACGCCAGGTCTTATCGTCATATCCAGCACAGGCAAACAGAAGCGGGTAATGTATACGTATCCTTTTATTTTCTCTCCGACGAAGCGGAGATGTGGATCTGGCAAGAGTTTATGCATCGCGATGGTTGATGAGGGCAAGATGTCAAGCAATTTCCTCTTGTTAATAAATCATGCAAAACTCTGCAAACATCACGAAAACGCAGTTTTATGAATTTTATCGTGAGGATGCAATTGTGTTACGGAGATCTTTTGTTATAATATGTGTGCCACTATCAAATATTAGTAGTTTTAATCATAGTTTTCAATTTTTAAAATCTCCTTGGCTAGCATTCGTAGTTGCTAAGTGTGTAAAATTATGCATTAAATTTCATTGAAAATATCGTGTGGTTTAAACTGCCCAGAAAAAAATCAGCTTAAATTGTATAAATATTTAAAAATACATTATCGCAAGATGTGTGAAATTAATATCAACAAACATGTGTAAATGCATGTAAAGACAGCCACGTACACACATGATGCATCTGTGCAGCTTATACGTTTTATTTTCAATCTCTTTATTCGACTATATTTCATTTAAAATACACATTTTGCTCCAGTTTCATTCCTCGTGTTAGGTTAGACTGTAAGAATAGTTTCCAAATAGCAGGACATTCGCTTCCTTAGTCGAGACCCACATCCTTGTGTTCTTTTTATGCAAAAGTACATGTTTCAATTTAAATTCGATTTCCTTCTTTTTAATAATTTGAATCGGTTTGGAATTTTTTGTTTTTTTGCTACACTTCTTTCTGCATCACAGTGTTTCTCTGCTGTATAAGCTCTAGCAAATATGTCACGATATGCAAACGATGCGCGTGCATGATCGCAACTACGGTTGTGTGTTAGAACGTTCGTTCAGCGTAGATGCAGAGTTCCTATCATCCGGCATTTGTCTATGTTTAGTTTGAGTTTGGCGTACGGGTTTGGATTTTTTTTATCGTTTATTTTCATTCCATTCCAAGATCCTATAACATTAACCACCTCCGAATGAATTTTCGTTTGACCACTATGGACTTTACTTATTTTTAATTGTGAAATCTTATCTTAATCATTCTATTTCGCAATCCCCTTAAAATCGACTTCCTTTTCGATTAACTTGTTGCTTAAAGTTGTAGCAATTAGTTCCTTGAGAAATATCCGCAGTGCGTGACGTGTTCGGAAAAGATGCAAAACCAACTTCATCGTCCTTTCAATAGTTCCCCTATGGGTGTGCCTTTTTGGTCCAAATCGTTGCCATTCAATTAGCGGGAAGGGAGGAGGCGCCCTAGAAACAGCTCGGAGTTCGTTGGCCATGAACCTTCCTTCGTTGTCACCTGTCATCATTCTCCTTGCCACCACACTGTCACTTAATATCCATGAAAAGGTGTTGGGCTCAGAGACCTTGTGCAGGATATTCAATTCTTGTGTGCGGCCGTACGAAGCAAACCCAAAGTCCGCCCTCCGCGGTGGTGCCGAAGGCAGCCCGGAGGGATCCTTAGCGAGCCGTGCGAGACACTTGGGTGGGTACGGGTAGTGAACAATTGCTACAACTTACAGGATTCAGTTACTACGGGAAGGGATACAGTTTGCCGAATTTTCGTTGATTTTAGCGTTCATCGACACTGTCGTTTTGATGTGTAGCACTCACGTGCTGGATGAAATTGTACCAAAAATATATTTTATCTTTTCTTCGTGTTTTTGGTGAATTCATCAAAAGTCGATGGTCCGTTCCTATGCGGCCCGGTTTTTCTTTACCACCGGTATTTACTCAACGACAGTAAAATCTAATTAATCATTAAAAAAATCTTAACAGACTAACACGTTTAGATAGTTTTCAGTTTCGCTGTACAGCACGCCATAATACGCAATAAAGTTTTGTATTTTTTTGTATTTTGTAACATGCCCTTCAATGAGCTTCCTTTTCTCTTTTATATCGTCTCCTTCCAAAAGTCTCGTATGTACATATTGAATCGCTCTCTGGTTTTCGGTAAAAATCACAACTCCAACCCACACACCAGATGGATCCAGGTAGAATATGCTGTGCCTTCATTCCACTCCATTCGTTTGTCGGCGCGGTAAACTATTCGCTATACAGGGTCACATGGCCCGGAACGAGTGTTAAAGTGTCGGCTACGTTCGGAAAGTATCGCTATTTCTACAGCAATATAGCAATGAATGGATTACAATTTACTGCACGAATTACCTGTCAGTACAAGATCAACAAGCAGTTCCATCGAACCGACATGCCTCACGTGGTTGAGCTTCACAATGGCATCGTTTCCCACAGAGTCCAGTGACTCAACAACGTGCAGTAATTACATGTTCGGTGGTGAGAATGCGGCCTTTAAAGACAGTGCTGATTCCGGTGGTTCTGCTGGTGAAGATGGTGGTGATGATGATGATGCTGGTGGCGGTGATGGTGATGCAGGTGCACGACCTGGTGGCACGATCAGACACAGGTCGTCGTGATACCCGTCATACGCGTAATCTCGGCCCTATGGGTTGGAGTTTTGAAAAAAACCGACTTGAAGCTCGTGCGAAACTGCTTTGACATCAGCCCGTACAGGACGAATCCGATGGCAGCATTGATTAAGGCTAGCAGGTCCATCAGCTCCCCGAACAGGCCGTAGCAGCGGCGAAAGAAACACTTTTCGAGCATGCCACTCATCAGCCCGAGGATGCCCTGGGGAAACTCGGTGAACAGAAACAGCAAAAGCACCGCCACCAGCAGCGTGGTCGTTCGATCCGCTCGGCGGTCCGTCTTCGGGTGACTGCTAGGGAACGCGGGTATGAGATGAGGTAAATTTTAATTAATTGTTGGATAGATTACCAGGGACGCAATCGCACGCTGTGTCATTGTGAGGTTAGTTATCTAGACTTAGCTGTATGGAATAATGTACACAATTATGAAACATGCATGTCGCAATTCGTCCTGTTATTTCGCTTCGACATTTCCATCAGGGAGTTTTTTTTTTCATGTTGATACATAACCCTGAAAATAACGCAATCATCGCTTATCACCAACATAAACAAAACAAAATTATTTTCGTGCAATTTTCCACGTTCAAATTTAGTCTATGATTTTTCAAAACAACTTTTTAATGGAACATAAATAAAATTTCGTGGAAAAATGTCCGGCTTTATAGATATTTTATGTATCGTAATGTTTTTTTTTCGTATTCATGTTTTTCATTTTTATTTTCACAGCATGAACGTGAAGGAAAAATGGTCAAATTGCCAATCCTGTACTTGGCCTGGATGTTCTTGGTTTATTTATTTGATGACGGTAAACTAAGTTTTCCCAGAAACGGCGCCGATAATTGCCGCGACTGCATGCAGAAGAATTCAAAACAAAGGTCCTTTGACCTGCTAAAAGAACTAATTCCCCCTCTCTATGGGATGATCGATAAGATGGTATTTCGAAATATATGCACAATATTGATATTTAAGTAGTACATTCACAAGGGCATTTGTTTATACAACATTATTTTCACAATTGCTAGTGCAGTTGGTTGTATATTCTAGGTTTTTTCTAGATTCTATTAAACGTAATTTGAAACATTACCCAAAGGTGGAACACATATATGTATGTAGTAAATAAAAGATAACAACTTAAAATTTAAAAAAATGGAATTTGAGATAACGAATTTATGAAATGAAATTTTTCGTTCTATGTAAGCGAAACCAAGCAACGACATTAGTAACGAATTAAAATTTATAAAATAAGTAACAAAAACAATATGTTGTTAAAAACAAAATGTGTTGTTAAAAAGTTTAAAAAAAAACAATATGTTGTGTATAACAAACCGCTTATTTGACTTTGGTCATTTCAGGACGATACACACGAAAATACGGTACTCTAGTGGTTTGTTTGTTTTTTATGCTTTTCTTACGGCCTGGTCGTATTAACCCCGTATGGGGAGCGGTTGAGTATATTACTCCAGTTAATATACGAATGATTTTGTAAATGAACCAACTTGTTAACGTGACATGCATGCATGAAGAACTGAAGAATTGCATTTGAAATTATGCCTAGAATAAGCAAGTGGTTCTTATCATTTATTAGATTCAAGTTAAACTATAAACACTGTGGCAACAAATTATTCAAATGGAATGACCACGAGCTACTCGAATAATCTAGTAAAAGCAAGCGAGTGTGTCTGGGCTTCGGTTTGGACATTCTTTTCAAGGACTTCACAAACTATCCATACCGATTTCCGTTGGTGATGGGTGGCGGGGCTCCACTGCCCGTGCCGCCGCTCTGTGGCGTTACCGATGGTGCGCTGTTTTTCGCATAATTTCCACCCTGTTTCAACTTTATACGCCTCTTGCTGGCCTTCCATAGGACCTGTATCAACACGCAGCTGATGACCGTTAGAATGGTGCAGGGTAGCAGCTTGATAATCACTGAGTGGATCCAGAAGTTGTACCTGGTGGTGAGAAGAAAGGGGAAAACACAGCGGATGAACGAAAAAAATGAACAAAACTCTGAAACGCACGATGTGGAAAAAAGTGGTTCGGTGGCCGTTTTTCTTTGCCCCACTCACCTATAGACGATTGCACTCTCATCCGTGTCCAAGTGGTACAGCACCAGCTGGGTGTCGCCCTCGAAGACGAATGTCTCCCGTATCGTGAAGACGAAGTAGGTCGGAAAGCACAGAATCGGCGCCAGGATGTAGCATAGTGCGATGGCCTGGCCGTAGTTCGATTGGGCGTAAATGGCTAGTGAACCGTGCGGATGTCTGATGTGAACAGGGAGGAGAGAACTTTGTATCGGGCAACATCGCATGAAATTTGTTTGAATGTACATATGTGGGCAAAACTCGGCGAGGAATGAGATGTGAATATTCGAATATTCAAAATTTATTGCACTATGCAAAAAAGCAACGGAAACCCTAAAACTAAACCATTAAAAATTTCAAAACAGATCCCACTGACCGAAAACGCGCAAAGCAGCAAAGCTTTTGATTATTAACTTACTTAAAACTCTATAAAGCAGCATATCTTAACATTTGTATTTACATGTTACATAACAAAAATCAACACCACCATTGACATCATTGTCAATGCAAAAAAAAAAAAAGGTAAACTTTGAGTATACTTCACTGTTTCTTTTGTAAGTTGCTAGCAAAAATATATGCTCCTTCGAGCGGATGCAGCTTCATCAGCGGACCAGTATCAGGAAGTTCCAGGTTATACTTTGACACCAACCGGACCCGGCACTTGGAACCTGCAATAACTACTTTAACGTAGGATGGCACCTACGGCCATCAAGTCATTAGCAGGCTCTTATTTCGCTGCCGTTTTTCAGGCGTTTTCCCCCGCTTACATTTCCACGCCGATGGCCGGGGCCGAACCCGAGTGTCGCAAAACTGTGGCTCCCGGGCGTTCCCGTTCGCTCCAAATGGCTGGAATGTCGCTACCGACGACAGTGCGACGTCAATTAACCCCATTCGTATGACAACGACCGATTGTATTGAAACGGAGTCTTCGGGTGGGAAGTAGAGCACAGAAAATAATGTAAACCCTGTTGTTTCCAACTTCGCTTCGCTTTAATCTTCTGCGCCAACCGGATGTTTCGCTGGAATTGTCCCGGGCAGTTTGGCCTCATTGCAACCCCATCAAGGATCGGCGATCGCTTTTTGATGTTAATGATGTTTTTAGGGGCGGGGGAGGCACTACCCAAAAAAAATGAGGCCTTTTAAAGCTTTATCTGACAGGCGCAATTGAGCTCTGCCCGCCGGAAAAGCAATTTAGAGCCATTTATATTGCGGCCGTTCATCAAAACCGCCAAAACTTCGGCCGGAGATAAATTCAATTAAAATACTTATCAAACAAATACAACCTTTTGCGGAAAAAAAGTCAAACGCGGTCAGGCACTGGTTAAAAGGGATCGGTTAAGATCAGTCTTTGATCATAGAGCGACTATAATTCGAAAATAAATTGCTATTTATCCTAGGCAGTTTGTGAAAGAGTTAAAAAACGAGTCTCACGTTTCACTCTGAAGATGGAGATAACATATAGATGATATAAATTATTCCAAAGCCTTCGTAAGGCCAATAATGATATACGTCTACGTGTCTACAAAGGTGGAGGTGGAAGGAAAGAATATATGTGCCAGGTCATGCAAGATACTTATTCTGGCAATTAACTTACTTAATTGCTATGTATCTCCAAATGGCTAGTGTTACTGTCAGCAGTATCGAGATGGTGTGCAGAATCTGAGTGAAATGCATGTGAAACATCAGATACACGGCCCAGGAGTACGGATAGTCCCGACGATCTGAAAGAATAATTAGAAGGATCAAGAATCATAAAACAGAACACGGAACAGCTGGCGTAACTGCATAACAAAGAAACAAATACCTGGCCTTTATTATTTCACTCAATATTGCTTTACCAAACACAGTTTCGAAAACATCACACCGATAATTTACGCCTACGTAGGAGAAAACTAAGCCTGGCAGGCATTCGATGTAAAAGTTTTCCATCAAGGATTTCCCCGTTTGGTTGAAAGGAATGAGGCTCCTATCGAATGGATTTTGGATTCCGGATCCCTTCCCAGCCCTGGGAGGATGACATGTTTTTATTGCAGACTAATCATTGGTACCGGATCATTTTGCTTCCTAATGGTCGGCACCTGCTGCTTTCCGGAACAGAGCAATGGCTACAAGCGACTGAGGGAAGCGTTTTACCCTCTGCTACGGTGCTACGGTGCGATTTTGCCACCACCCAAGCCATTCCGTGCACGAACGAACAAAGCACTCCAACTTCGATTATTTCAAAGGCCAGACAGGAAGTCAAAAGTTGGGAGCGGGCCAACTACGGCACGCAACACGTGCCCATTAGTAGAATCGGTTCCGTACACCGTCGGCTGCCAACTGTTGCTTTCTAACTTTTGAGCGCTCATCCTTCATCCTTCCGGGGGTTTTCTCCGCCAGCTTGACTTAGACCGCAGTCAATAAAGATGTCTGTTGTGCTCCCACAGTTAATGGGTATCATTCGAAACGGAAGGATATGTGCATTTTCATTCCAGTTTATTTTTCATTGCTTGAGAGAGATTTTACACGACAGATAGAATTTTTAAAAGTCTATTGATCTCTTTAATCAAAGTATTGTTTCGTTTCTTCATTATCAAGGAATTCAGTAAAGATGTTTTGAAAGAATTTATTTTTATGTAACCTGAATAACACAAGGAACCAAACAAGAGGGTTAACCATAATTCGATGCAGTCATGGTGGTCCGTTTGGTTTATTTCGCGGCTAAATTTAGACCAATAATTATTTAAGATGTTGGCACAAAAGTAGCAATAAGAAAGATTTGATTTTGCCAAAAGCAAGGGTCGTTATTGGACAAAATAATGAGCAACCGTATTGTTCAATGAAATTGTATAGTCATAAAATTCTGGCTGGTCTTCGGATTTATCCTCAAGGTACAGGTGCTATAAGCATTAATAAGTTTTGAAAGTGCTAGTCAATCTCCATATATTGGAAGCCTCCTTTCATGGCATATTTGTTGTGATCGAATAACTTTGGCTTTAATTCGAATTGGGAATATCACATGATTTGTGTTTTGTCATTCTGGATCCAAGAACTGTTGGATATTCGAACACTTGCCTAGAATCCATCAAGACGATCATAGAGGAAAACACCCGTGACTCCATTTGATTGGTGCGAACTAGCGTGCCCTCAAGTGTGCAGGTCTTGATAGCATTTTTACTCTACTGGGGTCTCTCGGAAACTCAGAGGGGACGATTGAGTCAAATATAAAATGCTGGATACCTTTTCCAATGCTTTCATGCACGAGAGGATTGCGTCATGCTCAATTCATTTATCATCTCCGGGATGCCCGTTTATTTTCAACGTGTCATCGAGTGTGATTAATTGACGTGTTGACGGAATGTTCAGGACCGAAACAAACACAAACCGATATAGCTCGTCAGTTATAAAATCAGTCTATTTGCCAACGATACGGAAACGAGCAATGGACGGAGATCTGGAAGCCTAACTAATGTTTCGGAAGTCTTAATTTGCTTGCCTACCGGGAAGTGAACTGTTAAATATTTGGTTTTTTTTTCTGTAGGTCTTCAGGTAAGCGAAAACAGGGTCGAACAGCCAGATTTTCTGAGACGTCAACCAGAATTAATATAAACATGCCACTCTGATCCAATTGTGTGTTGGCGGTTAGGTGGATGTGCAGCGCAATTGTTTGTTCTGCCTGGCTTAGTCTGGGAACCGAGAGAGAAATCGTGGAAGATGAAACACATTCTAGACAACGCATACCCAGATCTCTCTGTGTGAGAGATTTGTATTAATCCGCTTAACACTTCCTCCCACGGATCTACTTTACTACTTGAATGAACTTAAAGCTACAAATGAACTTAAAGAGATGTGCTACTTTAAAGTATCACAAATCAAACGTTTTCGATTCCCTATTAGCCAGCACTTCGATACAATTTGCAACGAACCTGTAATTTGATCTCGTTTATTCTGTTCTCTTTTCGTGTACCATAGAATTATTTAGTCTTAGATTAGGTAAGAACCTTTTTGGTGGCTACACATTTCAGGACCATACATCACTTCATTGAATGAAATGTTATATGCCTTTTGGTGCTTGTCTTTATAAAATGTTTTTGTTGTTGTTGTTGTTGTGATAACTTACCTGGTAGAATAAGGTACATATAAAACGCAAACGGTATGTATTCAATCATGACGAACATATCCGTCACCGAGAGCCATTTTAGAATTCGATTGATGGGCACTTTGGTCATGTCCTTCCTCGTGAGCACTATAATGTTGAGTATATTGGCTATAGTACCGAAGAAGCATATCTGCAATTGTACCAAAAAAAAAAAAAAAATCAGAATGTATCGTAAATTTCATGAACATAAACCCGCTGTAAACAAAACAAAAATATTTTTTTTCAAAAACATAATCCTTGGTGTCAAAAGCGTATAACGTAATCCGAATGGAACATATTATAACGACTTTGTCGCGTAAAACTCCAGCCGACGAGTGTTGCGGATTTGGTCAGATGGGTGTTTTCATGTTTGCATTTAACTAACCACAATAAACTAGTGACAACATTCCGTTTGCCCTCCCGTTTAGGATTATAGCGCTATTCAATTGAAGAATGGTGGGCTCATAATTCATCCGAACAAACGTAAATATCTGCACTAAATGCGGCGTAAATAAAATATTTTCTGCTGCGATACTAGCCCACCTAGATGGATCACGCGTTAGGGACGCAGCTTCTCGGTACGATGAAAGCTATTTTTGCATCGCCCACACGGGCCCGCCAACGAATCACGAGAGGTTTATCATTGAGTGCTTCAATGAAAACGTTAAATTTATGTCTGTGCAAAAAACGACGAGGTCAGTCTAAACGAAAGAGAGAAGAAAACAAGAAACAACGCGAAAACATTTTCCGCATGCACGAGAGCATTCCTGCTGACATATTAATTCCCCCCGGCGACTGATGGTAAAGTTTGTACCCTGACTAACAGAAGCATATCCTCACGAGTGCCACGCGTGGTAGTTGCTTATTTTCCCACAGTTTAGCAACAGCTTTTGAAAGGTTGCATTAGGATTTACTCGAGTAATAAGAAATGGTGGAAAATGAAAAACGATCAGCAAAAAAATATGTAACAGCAAGACAGGCAAAATTATGTCTTTTGTTGTATAGAGAGTTTAAAAACAGATAAAGAAAAATAGCCAAGGAATAAATCAATTAAAAGAATTTGATTCGTCGAGCCTTTGTTAATTGCTGCATATAGATTCAAACTAACGAAATTTAAGATTTTTTATTCATTTTTTTTTACACGCTATGCTAATTTCTGTACAAAAAAATAAATGTATTCTTTCAATTTACAAACCTGCATACAACTCCTGGGCCCTGGGAAATTGCACCATTTGTTGAATAATAAGTTGCATCATGCATGCTCATGCATACATTGCTCCAATGGTGAAAACAATGCGTTATTTCAATTTCCAAATATGTGAAATCTTCTAGGGGCGCAAGAGGAACAATGAAGCAACTAGAGAGGACGAGCAACCATCGTCCGCCGCCACAGAGCAGACCAGTTTATAATGATAATCCCAATGTAGCCATACAAATTGTACACTATTTGTGGGAAGCCAGTTGCATATCCTCTGAGGATGTGTTCGGTTCATTTTGTGTTGGCGCATGATAGCTCCTTCATTTATTTCATGCAAATTCAAGCGTGACTACAGTTACAATTGGTAGGAAAGGGGGCATACAATGCATGCAACTACTTGTGTATTTTATGGTTCTTTGATTCAATTAATTTGGTACAATAATTTGCTTCGATTTGCTCTCACAATAAATGGTATTGTTTGTTGGTGAAATGTTACATAGGATCATGTCTATAATTGCTCTTTTCGCTATATTGAAAAGGAAAGGAATGGAAGCTTGAGAAACGAGTTAAACTTTCCAATCTGTTGTATTATCTTGTGTATTATTGTGTACAGTCTAAACCGTTAGATAAATGAAGGAAAACTTATATCTCCATCTTTTATTCAGAACTTGCAACAGTTTGAACATGTGCTTCATCGCTAGAAGATGGCGCCATGTTAGATGATACGATATCGTACACAAGGGGATTTGATTCCAAGACTACGATTCTGACCGAAATGATTTCCGAAATCCTCTCTGTTGAAAACGGTATCCCGTATGAGAAACGAATGCTTATCTGCTTTCATTGACGAACGCTGATTAACTTTATGCATCATTAGATCTGAACCATCATCGATCGGGCGTAGATAGAAACCATCCATATTTACCGGTCCAAGGAGCCCACTATAGTAATCATGCGTTCAACTTACCACAAGTGAAATGTAGCCGTGCAGCAGCTTGTACTCGAGCAGGATCTCCCGAACGGCACCCTTGCAGTAATCGCTACAGTTCACCGCGTCCACGTCAGCCGCGTCGGGCAGCTCCGGCGTTGTTCGGTTGAGGCGGTTCAGCGATTGAAACAGCTTCTCCAGGAAGTCGTTCACGTATTCCTGGGTGATGTTGTGCTCGGTGATGTTGTGGAACTCGAACGCGTGCCGGTAGAAGTTCGCGCTCCCGGTACCAGCTTTAACGCCCGGTCCGTCCATGGCGGGGCCGAATCGCGTATCGAGGATGTACAGCAGGCGGCGGCGAAACTCAGTGACGTTCAGCACGACGGCCGTTGCGGTATCGTTGCTGTAGATGTAGTGTAACCATTCCAGGACACGTTCCTCCACGCTGCGCTCCATGCTACCAGGATCAATCAACGCCGCCAGGCGGCGTTAGATCGTACCGGCCGTTGCCGCTGCCTGAAGGATCCATTGTCTGCAACGAGAGGTCCATCCGTTCCGTTATTCCCCCCGGGAAGGGACAATCGGGATGACCACGATTGGAAACGAGCGAATAATAAAACGTATCGTTAGTGAAACGCTCGTGGCAAACAAATTTCATTTTCCCATCCGATACGGTGGCGAATTTCATTTCGTTCCGCTGCGGTCGGTCGAACGGTTTTGGGGAAATGAGTATGTAAATGTGCGTGTGTGTTTGTGTGCAGCTTCTTAGCTGAGAAGTATCTCAGCTTGAAGTGGGTCGCTATCGCAGTTCTAGACAAATCTGTGAGCTCGAGTAAACGAGAGAGCACCAGGGTCCGACTTTTGACAGCCAGCTGAAATTCTCGCCTGGAAAGTGATTATGTATATTGGCATGGCTTTTCGTATTTACAGCTAATCCGCTCGTGGAATGTAAATTTTTCCCATGGCAAATTGCTTCCTTCGTTTGTGCTCATTTTCGTCAATGGAAGCGCGGTCGGCAAAAAGCGAAGGAAGAAACCGGCGAGGGAAATGATTCTGCGGAACTCGGTCAAGTTGTTATACTTTGTTCACTCTCCAAAGGATTATGATGAAACGATGAGGGAGCAAATACACTGTGAGAAATACGAGGATATTTATTCTCGAACGAAATACTTGTGCATTTTAAAGTAGCTGATCGAAAGTAAGCCAATCGAAAGGGAGGTATATAATTTAAGCATGGTTGCATCCTGAAAGGAATGCGTTATTTAAGCGGATTCAATCAACCAATAAATAAAAAGAAAACCTTGCTATGGAGAGAAACCGTAACTTCTGTGCTAGTAAGTTGTTTGCGTGATAATAAGAAGTGAGTTATGAATAAAACAGTTTGTAAAGAATGGTCTTAAGTTATGTGATGGTTAACCGTTGTGAACTACGTATACACAAAGAGTTTTGTGTGAAACGTTTTAAAATCCTAAAGTAAATGGAAGAATATTAATATTATATACTAAATCTACGCAACTATGAAATCATTCAGTTTCTAATAAATAAATACAATGCCATTGAGGAACATGAAAAATTATACTTTACTTTATTCCATAAAATAATGAAGGTAGTATACCAAGTCCGGTAGCTGAAATTTTCCGGTTATGTTTATGATGCTACTAGCCTAGAGTTGTAGGCATTCCTTCCGTTTCACAAATATATCATTTGTTTTCATTGTACATTTCACTTCAAAATATGTTGGTATCATTCTATTCCGTTCCAAGTAATGGCCATTTGCGGTGGACTGTACTTTTGTTTTTTTTTCATGTCAAGAGTGGTCATTTAAAAAAGCTTCATCGTTTGCTGGTCGATGCACACGGTGAACATTATCCAGGTCGGATTGAAATGCAGGTCTTAAAATTAAAATCTACAATACACTTGATTAAGAACGCTTTCTGCGCTAGTATTCTTGCACAGAGCATTCCTCAAAAGTAAATATTGAGGGAAGTTATCATTCATTGTGGTTTCTTTTTGCAAATGATTTTTTTTAATTAATTACAGTAGTTAAACTTGTTTTATACATTACTTTATATATTAGAATGCCTTTTTAAATTTCATCCCTCTTATATACTGCGGATGCTGTTATGAAAGTAGCTTATTCCAGGACAACAGGTTCCATTTTCTACTAGATGGTTAGCGATAAGGTACTTAGGTGGAGCTCTTTCAAGCTAAAAAGCTCAGCAACCATGGTCTGCGGAAGTGAAGGTAGCGATAAAGACTCACGAAAAAAGTTTTCTATTGCTTAAAGCCATCTATTGCTGTATCAAGCTTGTGTTGCAATTTTAAGGGACATAAAGGTTAAGGGCACAGAAAAAAAGCAATTGCACACCTGCTGCACTCAACGATAGCGCACTGCGAAGCATTTTCTTGGAGTAATAAAGAAAGCGAAAAGAAAGCAATAAAAGACATTAAAATAAAAAAAATGCTGTTCAATCTGCTTCGCGATGAAATCGCGCTTTACTATAAGCAACGGGAATGGCGCCAATGCTGAAAGTGAGTAAGTCCCGGCTTCTACAATGAGATTTCATGAGACAAAAGATTCCTTGAACGAGGGTTGTTTAACCCAACGACGGTCCATTGAATACAATCAAGGACAAGCAATGCAAAAGGGAAAAAAGGTTCATCGTATTGTTTCTTTATTGCCATGAGGATGCCGGAATTTTTTATGTTACTCTTTATATGTGTTTATAAAGCTCAATTTAGCGGAGATTTTGAGTCAATCAAGATTTCTCTCAATTTATGGACTGAAGAAAACCGGCTCACGGAGTAAAAACGTGTCTACTGGCATCCGTCCCATTTGCAGGTTATGGTTTAACAGTTTATTTGCCGGCTCATAAAGGGATCGTTCCTGAGGTTCATTGTTAGGATGGACTTCCTGCCGCAAGTGAAATGCCAACGATTTGTATTACCTAATTTACTGCAAACTCTACAAATTTTTAACACGGCTTCACTTTCCAGCAATGGTACATGAAGACAGCATTTCTTTGATTGAATTGCTACATTGTTTAGCCGAGTTTATCGTGTTTGGTAGTTCCGTCGCTACCAAAAACGATAAACCAAACTGTTTCCAGTACAGCTTTGCGATGTTTTCCGTGTTCGGGTTATCATCGTCACATACATAAATGATCCTTGGCCCGTACGTTGAAAAAATAAAAAAAACATCGAACATGAACATTCGCATTATCAACACGCGTCAAATCAGAGCTTGAACTTGCATCGGTCGCCACGGATAGTAAAGGCCACGTCGCCACATTATAAATAATGTTCCGCACGTCATGGGAGTCCTGCGGTCACAATCGTTACAGTAGAAAAAGAAACGACACCGTCAACCCGTAACAGACTCGATGGTCATAAGTTTTGCAGTTACATGTTGAGTTGATTGCAAACAATGGCAAATAAAAAAAGCAGTCACCTAGATGTAAGTTGTTAGTTCACATGATCGCATTGGTTTTATGATTCGAACAATATTTATGACTGTGAAAAAAGTAAAGAATGGCATTGGCTGGTACTTGTTTTTTGTGCTGGTAATCTGAAATGCAGCAAAAACTACTTATATGTAGTTATATATATTTTTTTAAATGCTCCCGAATTGGCAGGCAGTATTGAAATCAAGTGTAGCGTAAATTTGAACAAAATAACGAATAACAACAAGGTGTTAAAATGCTAGGCATTTACTAGGACTCCTTGTGTTTATTACATGATGTCACGATAAAAAAAATCTTAAAAATCAGTGCAACAGATAAGCAGAATAACCAGTAATCGAAATTTTTTCCTGAAAAATAAATCATGTTGCTTCAAAAACCTAGAACAACTCTTTTCCTTTTTTTTACCCCTACGATTCAGTGGCTAAGCCATAGTGTTGCTAACAGACTTTAACATCACTTAACGCCGAGGCAAATTTCACAAAAGAATGATCTCTGTAGAATAAGGCAGACTATACTATTGTATAATTATTGCTTCTTTTGTTCTAATGACGAATGTACAGTTTGATCATGAAACCTGTAGAAAAGATTCTATTGTCCAATGATAAGAAGGAAAACCATAGGTTAAAAGAAGACTGGGAACATACAAAAGTGGGTTTTTATTATTTTTGTTTTAACGATTACCTCACTTATTTGGTTCTTTTAATACCTAAGCTGGGGACTTCTAATACTCTAAAAACAGCATTAATAAAAAAAACCATGGTATTCGTTCTATTTTATTGCAAACCAGAAGGTTAGGTTCTTACCTTTATAATATATAATGGATCAGAAAAGGCAAGAGCAGTTGTAATACAATACATGGAGGTGGACTTTTGGCGGCAGCTTGTACCCCCTGTCTCGGCTAATGAGTCGTGAATCAGCAGACCAATAAATGGGCTACGACGATGGGCTTTTCCACGCTTTACGATACAATTATCATCGGAAATATAAATCATTAATTGTACCTGTTTCAGGAAACTTAGCTCAGGTTCTCAGCTTGATGTAACGACCAATGCGAATGATTTTAGTCACCCTGTTTCCGAAGCGGTTGGGGGCTTTTTTCCCCTCTTCTCCATTCCTATCTTAACGACTGTTATGGCCCTAGAGGTGTTCCATTTTACGTTTGCCGCCCAGTGCGTAATTTCTACCGTCTTGAAATCTGAAGTAGAATAAATACCCGTTTCGTTGATTCCTCCGTCCGATTACTTCGGCCTTGGTTCGCGCCACAAAGAAGTCTAAAATCCGTTACTTGCATCCAATCGCGATACCGTATTGCATTCCACGTGCGCTTGATTCCGGTCACGTACGTGTAGTGTATGAAATGTTACGTTCGAGGCGATAAATATTTGACTCACGCAATAAAAAGCGATGGTTTTTGATGGATGGAAACTTTCTTGGCCCAGGAGTTCCGAATTCCGGTACATTAGTTGAAGGCCAATGAACAGGTAAGTTGTGCTTCGAAGGCCCCTTACAAAAAAAAAAGAAAAAAATCCAATCGATTGATTGAGAAGCCATTACTTTCCATAGCGCAACATTTACTTTATTCGTCTTCTCTGTGGTTAAATGGTTTATAGTTACCAATTTTGTTTTATGAAGCTATCAAATCTGACGACATGAAACTGCTGTTTTACGGTGTCGGTATGATTGTTTTGGTGAGGATTAAGTTACGCTCAAGGCAAAAGTACAACGTAATAAACTTGCCTTTTGTGATCCCTTATTTACGGTGGTCTGAGTATTTGGTTATAACTAGTAATCAACAATGTGTAAACGACGTGAAAAAGATAAGCTGAATAGTTAACAACATATTCTTTGCTTACATGATGAGATAAAACAAACCAGAACAAATAGCGTGTGTTTATTTAATCACGCAGGAATTATCTCATCTGCAGAAATCATTAATTCACAGCGTATTATTGACTGATGAGCACTTCAACCAAATTGATTGCTTGCCGTTTGCTTCAATCTGCAGATAGACGTCGACCTATCATCATTTGCGCTTCAACCGTACCGATCGAGATCATTAATTGGTGCTACATGAAAGCTGTTTGACGCAATCATCTTTCATTAACCAAATTCATTCGCAACTGTCTTCCCATCCCCGGGACTATCGGAAACATATGTCAAATATGCTACGGATGATTAAATGTTCGACATTTGCCAGGAATATGTCTAACGGATGCCCGTTGTCGTAAGATAAACTTCGAAATAATTCGTCTAATCGAAATAAAGAACAATTTAACGTTTTTCTGCAACGGATAGTTGTTGTGAGTACGTAGACTGTTGTTAAACATAAAATTGTACAAGGCAGAACGGAGATAAGTACCAAACATATTTTTTTGAATATAATATACATAATGATATCCAGTATTGAACGTATTTACATATTCACGATGCTTGCACGTACGGTACAGGTCTTTCAAATGGATAGTGTTTGCATTGCATTTTTCTTTTCTTTTTAGAACTTAGTTTTTCGTATTAAATTGTATTTATGAGCAAAACAGCCCGATGTCTCAGGCTCGATTACCCCAGTTGAAATGCTATACCTTTCAAAATCATTCTATACAAGTGTCCACAAACCTGTCCCCCATTTGACGGTCCATGTTCTTCCGAGGCTTGAATCCATCTGAGCAACAATGTGTAATGTGGTAGTAGTGAATATATCAAATTACAATTTCATCTGGGAGAGCATTTGCAAAGGTTACTCCAGAGGTTATCACCGATGAAACTTCACGTACACCGAAAGCCCCTTGTGATATTACAGCGGTTCGTCGTCTGTAACAAACGAAACTCCCATTTCCGTATTTAAGGAGCGTAGTTTAAGTTTCTTCGATCATTAAGGAGTACCATCAGTAGTATTTTTAAATTAAATTGGACGCTTAAGATTTATTAGTGATCATATTCACAGGTCCGTTATAGCTGTACGGTTTGCCATATCCCTTTGCTCTATCCATTTGTTAATTCCTTCGGATTTACGCTTTTTTTGCTTCGTGTCAGGCAGCTCTCTGTACCATAGCATTTTGTTTAATACATGAGCTCAGCATCATTTAAACATACTGCAGCGAGTCATTTACATTTTCCATAGAAAAAATACTCTAGGATTTAGTATTGTTTTCGAAAGAACTTGATCACGGGAAACACAAGTTTGTACAAGTTTCCTTGTAAACTAGGAAAAAAAAATATTAGTCTTCCTCCGGAGAATCTTTATCGTCATAAAAACCTAATAAAAAAAACCTTTCTGAATTGCTGTTGAAACAGTTCAAATACTAACAAAATTCGCCAACAAACAGCACTAGGTGTGTTTGCTATACTTAGGAATCTACGAAGAATATGTGTTTGCTAGGTGCCTATTGTCATAAGGCAAAACAGGTTAAACGTACAACTATGATAAACCAAGTTAATAAAAGAAGAATTTTCAATCTTGTGATGAGATATGGAATATTTTTCCACAGGAAAGTTTCTGAACATGAAAGTATTATTCGAACAACAACAGAAACCAATAAGCTGAGAACTCCCTTCCACTTGTATCCCGGCTTATATGAATAAAAACTCTAGATTAAAGAAACACAACTTTTCGCCAAACAATAAAGAATCGGGGTTTCTCGATCGGCGAGACTTTGTGGAGAAGAAAAAAAAAACACTCCAACTACCGAGTTGAAAAGACTTAATTTTTTTTTTAGTAACTGAGCCAACATGCCATTACGTCCTTGGCCTTCCTTCCTCTCTGTACAGTGCAAATCTAACCTTCTTAGAAACGAATAATGCCTTGTGTATTGCGTGTGATAGCAAATCACGGTACAGTTTTTTTTTCTTTCCAAGAACAGCGCTGTGGCACATGCAACAAAAACGTTTTTGTACGTGCCAAACAGTTGCATGTGCCAGGTCTGCATGTGTGAAGACGTGATTTTAAGCTCACCTTTTCTGTGAACATGCCTGTGCACATGCGTCCTGCTGCTGTTTTCCTAAATAGCGTATTACAACTTCAGAGGTAGCTAATGCTTCCAATTGAGAGTGAATCCATCCAAACCAGATGAGTCACTTGTGTCTAATGTCTAAAAATGAAATAAACATCTTTCTTTTTTTAAATCAAAGCCATGAAATAACCGATTCTAATTTGAAGATGCTATTTTAATTTCGAAAGAAGAACACTAAATCGACAAATTGGAAGATACAAACTTGATGGAATAAATTTCATCTGGGTCATTAATACAGACCAAGAATACCATAGAGGTTGTTTGGCAGAAGGTTGAAAGGTAATTTGGTAGCATCAGTTCTAAATTGCTCAATAAACTTTTATTCATTCGCTTTGTTTCTATTGTTGGCAAATCAAGGCTATCCGAGAACTGCTTTCATTATACATGTAATCTTCGTGTATAAACGCTCATCCTATCGAAGGATGTCTAGGAGCATAGGCCGCTAACGAACCAGAAATCCGCAGATAGGGCCCCTGATGATTTTATCCCCAATTGCTGAATCTTGCCGGTCTGACCTTCAGGAGTTTCTTCCATCAAGCCGCCGGTAGAAGAAACAATGTTAGCAGCAGGTGAAGAGTGCAATCGAGCATATACGATAGCCGAAAATCTGAAAAAAAAATTCCTTCGAAACCTATCGAAAAGGGAAATCCTGTAATCCTGTTCTTTCATCATATTACCATCAAAAGTATTAAAACAAGATTTGTACAGATTCAGATTTACAAGCATTTTATTGTACAGACCAGCTAAAGTAGAAAAAAAACGACGTCTCTTGTCATACAACTTGCATAACTAAACTTAATAAAAGGACACTAACATTAGCAAATCACTTCCTAAACCATATTTTGCATCAACCGTGTTTAAAATATATTGAACTTCTTCACTACAAGATAGAATGGACGTAATAGCACTAATTGTGATTGATTTGTGATTGTTTTGGATATTTTCGACATATTTTATTGCTTGTAATAATCCAACTGATGTAAAGAATTCATTTTTTGCGACGTACTTGCGAGGGGGGGGGGGAGTGGTTAAAGTTACCGCAAAAAGTAATTTAGAGACGAATTGCACGTGGTGTATAACATAAAATAAATCCAATTCTTAAAGTCTCTCTCCACTTCTCGGCGGAAACATAATTTTGACAATTGATTTGACTTCTGGTTTATCAATTTTCCCCTTAAATTTGTGTGTCTATGTGGAGAGCTTTAAAACATAACACAAAATTAATTTGCCCAAAATACATCATTTTAGCCAAATTATTTGTGTTTGCTTCAAGAAAAATTATTTTGAAAACACGCGTAATTATTTAACTCGAAATCATTTAAAATAATAAATCGAAAATAGTTTCGCATGAAATAAACCAATGATTTGAAAATGTTTTGGATTCAAGTTTTGTTGTGTGGGGATTCTTGAAACATAATCCTGTTAAAAAAAATATAAAACCGTGCTCGAAACGGTTAAATCGTTACACTGTCCAGGCAAATCGAATGTCAAAATTATCTTTCAGCGAAATGTTTCATTGAATGTTTCAAAGTGGAAAAACACCATTATGAATCCAGTGTGCACCAAAATCGCACACACAAAAACACACAAAAAAACCTAAATTTCGTGACTATATCCCTTGATGTATGTTGTTTGATCGGTCTATCACTTCACCGTCGTAAAAACTACGCACCCTAATTCCTATCACAGTGAGCCCGAATAGTTTTCGTCTAGCTGAATATTTATATATAGACACATGCTACGGTGGCTTTTTTTTTTCAAGTAGACACATACTGTTTTGAGCATGTTCTGGTTTATTTATTTTGGTTCTTTCATTATAATATTTTATTTTTATTTTAAATGGTCATTATGAATTTGACTCTCTACTTCCTGATAGGACCATGGTTTTATTTTATTTTTTTGTCAATCTCCTATAGGCTCCTCCTTTCATAAGTAAGCCTGCGTCTAGACACAGCATGATTTGGCTAATGCCAAAGCGAAACTTGGCAAATTTGCCAAATCAACACGACGAACTCTGTATAACAAGAATTGTCCTCTCTTGGCGCAGTGTGTATTTGACGCCAAATTTGGTAGTTTGCCAAATGGACGCCATATTGCCCATGCCGGGCCTTGTAGTTCACTTTAAGCTGTCATTTTGTGTAAGACGTAAAGAAAAACAATGTCGTAAGAAATGTTGAATCGTGCTTAAATTACTTCGCTAAAAAAAGAAATTGGAGTAAATATAGGTGCTTGAATTTATTAAAATATGTTGTGAACAGTTTTGTGTTATGCATAATTTAGGTTGCACGATATGCAACTGGTGATTCAAAAAAACTGGTCTATGACTTCTCTTTCGTTTTGTACAAACTGAGCTACATTTTTGCTTTGGCAATAGCGAAAATCGTGAGTGTGTCTAGACGCAGGCTAATATTCAAAGAAGACAAATACTTTTTGAGCTCACTGTGTATGTTGCAATTAAATACAAAACATATTCAGTTGCCCATTATTTGCGTATGAATTGCTTTGATGTCCATTACAACCGACAATTTAACCTTCAAAGTACGAGAAATTGTTGAAACAAAACACTTCAATCAAAAGCTTTTAATTTATTTGTTGTTAATTTAACACTAAGTTTTTTTGCAATTGAGTAAAACAAATAAAGAAGTATGCCCTATGTGGACTATATGATTTTTTTTACTTTAATCAAGTTTTCACTTAGCTTTTACGGTTCCTATTTTTTTAAATGGCGGTCCTAATCACCTTAACTAAATTAAAACGCTTTCCACAAACTATTATTAGATCCTGGAAAAAGTAAAGAAAAAACATTATTGTACATCAAAAATGGATATTATGCTAGACTACAGAGCAGGTCACAAGTAAAACAGTTAAGTGAACAAAAACAAAATAAAAGAAGATAAAAGAAAAGAGATAAAAGAGAAATCAAGAAAAGAATTTTAATTGTGAATTGTCTACGAAGGTTAAATGTGGATACAGTTTATAAAGATATAGAATAAACAGCTTTCTGTTTTATCAGAATCCACTTCATTCGGATTATCTTGGTATTATAAAGATGTGATGGGACTTTAGCAATAATTAAATAACCGTTCTTGCAAATTAACGAGTATGTGTTGAAGGGTGGTTTGCATGAAGCGCAAACTTCTAATCGAAAAAGGAACTAAGCGAAAAATCAGCGAAAATTCCACTTTGTTTTGCGCATTATGCAGACACTCCATATTCTTAAGATGGTATAGTAAGTGAAATGCAAACAAACAGCAGGTAGCGTTTAAACACAATCATTATCAATTTTTCATCAAGCGAAAACACACTTAGACACAGTTGAGCAAATATCCACGATTAACCTCATTTTAACTATAAAATGTCAAACATGTTTAAAGGTCGAGCTAGCCGAAAACACGATTTGTCATGTTATTGTATGTGAACGAGAGCAGGTCTGTAGTGAGAATAGTATGTTAAATTTTTTTGTAAATAAGATTTAAGCTACAAATATGTCTCCTTTTTTGAAATCTTGAATTTTGAATAAATGAAATGTTAAAAACTGGCTTTGGTTTTTATAAATGAATACACGCACGGGAATTAAATTGGTTTCTAGGAAAGCCCTCTCGGCTGACCAAAAACTTTAATCTCTCTTTCGATACGATTATAAAGTTTTTGGTCAGCCGAGACGGCTTTCCTAGAAACCAATTTAATTCCCGTGCGTGTATTCATTTATAAAAACCAACGCCAGTTTTTAACAATTTTGGTTGAATACTTCCTCTCTACTTCTTATTTACATTTCATTTACACCGGCTCAAGAATATGCAGAGTCTACATGATACGAAAAAGAAAAAAAAAAACAGTTTTCGCTTAGTTCCTGTTTTAACAAGCAGTTTGCACGTCGTGTAAACCAGCCTTTGGACTTTATATCTGTAAAACATAAAAATCACAACTTAATTCTGCAGTTAGAATGGAATCATAATAACCGATAATAACCAAGAAATAGACAAAAAGGTTCTATTCTATGGTTATAAAATTAGCCTTTCATTACTTAATGAATAAAGGAATGTTTAAAAAACTAGCGCAAAATGATACTTAACAAAAATGATTGTTTTAAGAAACTTACCTCACTCTATTTTAAGGAAAAGCATTTTCCTTATGACTTGACGATTTTCGTTCGCCAACACGACGCCTTAGTCCGAGAAACTATCGCTCCAGTACGTGGACGTGAGAGGCGCAACACACTTGAAGAGATCCCTGCCGCTGCCGGCGGGAGCGGAATCCAACTTTTTCTTTTTCTCCGTGCTCGTGCTGATTTGCGTCGCCACCTTCCTCTCTTCCGGCTCCGATAAGCGCTGTGCGTCCCGGTACCTTTGATCCTGTCGCTGCTCGCGCTCCCTTCGCTTCTCGTCCCGTATCCTATCGGCCTTTTTGTGGCGCTCTATGTGGTTCATCAAGGCCTGTTGCGTTCTAAACCACAGCGTGCAACGGTCACAGTTATAAATATCTGCCGGATGTGATTTCAGGTGCTGCTTAAGGGCGTGTTGGCTGGGTAAGACTTCGTTGCACTTCGGACACGGATTGTCTCCTCGCTTTCTACGCCGCCTCTTCTGCTCGCTACCCTCATCGGAGCTCGAGCTATCTTCCGGTGCCTCGATGTACACTATGTTCGCTAAGCTGGGAGTTTTCGGGGGGTTCTTCGGTGGTCTCCCCGGCCCACGCTTGGGAGCGGGAGTTATTACGGATGGCGTCTTGATGGCCATATGTTTCGGCTTCCGTCCGGGTCTGCCCCTACGACCAGGTGTCGGTTTGCGTCCGCGTTTTTTTGGCGTTCGTTTCCGTTTGTTGGGAGGAGAGAAACTATCATCCGACGTGGCTGGCTCGGATTCCACCTCCGATTGCGATACCTGGTATTCGTCGTCGTCAACCGGTTCTTCCTCATTCTCCGAGTCAGACATCGGACAGTTTACCACTATCACTTGCCTGCGACTTTTGTTGGAGCTTCGCGACAGCGTTTTCCGTAACTCTTTGTCCGACGCTTCGCATCGAACCTTGAATTCGTTCACAATCCGCACCTGTCCCAGGCAGCGCCCGCAGATTTTGTGCGGCAAATGGTCACGCGCTGTGATGCGAATATTGGTGCACACCTTCATTATGATATCACTGATCCGTACCGGTCCTTCGAGCTGAAAGATATCAGACAAATCATCCGTTCCCATGCAAACTCGACACAGCTCCAGATTGACGTTGACCTTTTCCTTGGGCGGCTCATCGCTGGGCAACTTTTCTTTCTTTTCTACTTCCTCGGCCTGCTCTTCCACCGTTTCATCCTTAACTTCGCTCTTTTGTACCAGCTCGTCCTCCGCCGTAACTTTGACTTCCGTAGCATCTTCCAGAGGTGCATCTTCGCTAGCCTTTGCCACAGGGTTTGTGTTCTTGCTTTCGCAGTCTTCTTTTTCCTCTCTTACGCCCTCCTCTTCTGGTTTTGTGGCAGGTTCAACAGTAATGCTCAGATCAGGTGGTGTTGCGGAAGAATCTTGTGTCGGTTCTGCCGCTGCCGTTTCTTCTTCTTCTACTTCTCCTTCATCCAACCGGTGCTCTTTGCATTCGCTTTCAGCTGGTTTGTCCTCATTTGCCTCATTGGTGACATCGGTCAGCTCTGCCGGCGGCTCAGTCTCTTTCTGACTGGGATTAGGATCCCCATGTTCAACACTGCCATTCGAGTTGTTGTACATGCTGAAATAATCTGTTTTCAGCTAATATACATCAACAGCTTTTCGTTTATAAACAAACAAAGTTGGAAGCAACGCGCTGAGCACAATGTAAAGAAGCACTTAATAACACTGTTTTCCACGGTTTTCGTTACCGTTCGTAGGAACTTTCACTGTTGATATGGTTGACCTGCAACGAGGTAGCAAAATAATAACAAAAGTGCCACTTTTTCAGCTAACTATTGCAAAAACCGATCATTCAACTCAAAGCCGCGGCATAGTTCGTATTCAGTTTTCTCTTTTCTGTCGTCGCCATATTGTCAGTCAGACCGAAGCGAAACAAAAATATCAGTGTTGCCAATCTGACAGAACAGTGAGCATGCGCTTGCCTCGATGAAATATTTCTTATTTCGCCTACACACGTTGGATGTGAAATGTTTCGTGATGCGCCAGCGTGGAAACAAGTGGAAAAGTGCTAGTATGAAAAATGTCGAACGAAATACTCAGAAAACCGCATTAAAATAAATGATTACCCGTTCATCTTCGATAATTCAAGCACTGTAGTTTCGCTTTTTTCTACTCTACGTTTTTCGTGGTCTATAACATAAACTATTACTATACAATGCATGTACATCGAAACAATAAAGATGAAGTTTAGTCGGCGGTAAAACTAGCGGTTCTTGGGCAAAACATATTCAGGGCAGAACGGTTTTAAGAAAACACAATAGGGGTTGAATAACTATTTTATAAACCAAGCCATAATTTCTATAAAATATTTTTTACGAAATAATTAAAAATATTATTTTATTTTCATGCCCAGACACATTTGCTTCAATTATTGGTTATTCGCTTAGTATATTATATCCCATTTAATTTGTGTTAAACTGCGATTTTGAAGTGAGCAAATTAGTAATGCTGGTCAACGAAAAACGAAAAGTAATATTAAAAGTAACTACAAAATGATTTTGAATGTTAGTTCTGCAGAATCTTGATTGACTGAGAAAATAAAGATACAATTTAAGCGATTTTGTATTAGTACGAAAGCTTTATAAAGTAAATGTACTCTCTTCTCACCATTATTCGCTTCAAGTAAGAATAAGGTTTTCAAAGTAAAACAAAGTGTGCAAAAAAAGTTGTAAGTTTTCCACTCATTATAATGAGTTGTAACTATAGTTATCTTTTGGGACACTAGGTGTTTTGTGTTGTCTGTAATAAGCCAAAAACGCTACTGATAGGAGTTTAGTATGATTTGCATCTTGAGATGCAATAAAATTGTTTTCGGTTGGAGCTATGAATAGGAACACAATGCGCGACGATGAGGTTTGAAGATGTTTGAAGCTTCCGAACCAGCTATTTTTTACAGCCCACCGAATAATAACGAATAAATTTTATAACCGTAGTCAGTGTGCAGTACTCGGTTGGTCATCAATAGAAAAAAAACCAGCACGCAGCGTGGCTGCTCGAAAAAGTATAAACGATGGCGATAGACGAGTTTGTCTTCTTCCGGTTGGAGAAAGCTTTATTTGTTGCAAGGATTATCTCAACGTTCCAAAGGGGACTGATTAAAGGAAATAAAATGGAACTTTTTGACGAAATACTGTCCATGGAAAATGGCTTCAAAAGGTTTAAAATTTGATTCAATTTAGCCTCAATTTATCTATCATCGTTAAAAGCTCGTTATCCATTTAAAAAAGCAAATTGTTTCAATTATGTTGAAAGTGGTAATATAAGTTGTGCTTGCTGTACTCGGAAGCTGTAATCATTTATCCTTGAGTGTTCAATTATGTCTTAATGAGAATGTAGCTTCACCTTGATCTCAGTACCAATATGAATGAATTATATGGCTGCATTGCTAATTTGAAATCAGTCATACCAAAAGTTTTGCTTACATAAAAATTACCAAGCGTGCTGCTAATGATTTTTTTTTATGAAGGAGGAATGAAACAATTGAAACAACAACACATGTTTGCACTCAAGGTTGCTGAATTCAAATTCGTGCAGCTTTCGCGATAAATGCACTATACAAGTTAAACTTCTCTATCAGTTTAATAAAAAAAAATTAATAAAATTAATTATTCGAATGTGAAAATCCGAAATGGCCAAACAAGTGTCAGTAAACGTCAAACCCTTATCAAGGCAATGGTATAAATCGATTTTAAACATGGTTCGTAACTTCTTTAATTGTTACAACCATGGCAAACATACCATTACCGTAGTTGGTAACATTTTCATGCCGTCTGTGCATCGGGATGATCCGTGAACTGCTAAAGAGATGTTCAATTGATTCCCGTGAAGACCCAATTAGTGGTTCTCGAGTGAGGTATTTCTGGGAATTTGATTATTTTCTCGTTGATTACTCTGCAGTTACGAACTGCAAATACGAACGGATTGATTTTGGCATTATGTGTCCATTTCCTAATGGCAGAAGCAAAGGGCATAGACATATGGTTGGGTAAATACCGTGCCGAGATTACACATGCATGAAGTGATTACCTACGACACTTCACTAATCACCCTTTGGACGTGGTATAGTGAAGAAAAATCAGCCGAAGAAGCACCGCTGACTTGTTGGTCAGACTTGCTAGTACGAGCCTGTCGTCGTTTAAGATGTGGTTTTGAAGTATTTTGAGTGTTTGTGTTGGTTGTTAATTTGTCTGACGGCGGGACTTTGGAAAGTGATTTGGAAAGTGGTTTAATAGCTACAAATAAGTCATTCTGGTGGGGAACCCAATGAAGACAGCAGTGGCGGGAGCAGTGGAAGGTTTGTGTCAGTGTCACAAATGGAACAGTGTGAATTATTCAGAAACAACCACATCGCTGTAGCAAATACCGAATGTAATGGGTTTGCTTGCTTGAGAACCGCAATGCCCCAAAGAGCGACTCGCGTATTGGCGGTGAGCATGTCGACAAAAGTAAACGGAAAGTCCAATTACTTCCCACTGAAGTTTCGGCAGCTTCTGTCGGTATTTCCATAGCCTTAAGGTAAAAGAGGTGGAGTTTCCCCAGCAACCACATGAATGTGCGACCGGCAATCATCGAGGCAAAAGAACTTTCTTTTCAGCTTATCAGAAAATTTCTTGGCTCTAATTTGCTGAGATTAAATTTTTAACATTGGTGATATTTACTTTCGTCCGTGCTTACAAACACCTACTAAAAGTTTTTATGTTTTTTTAAAGCTGGACAAACTGCTTAATTTAAGTGTCCCAGCAAAGCCAACAGTTTGGCCGGGAAATTTTAGAGTACAAATGAAAAAAAAAAATGAATGATGAACGTGGCAATGAGCGAACAATTAAGAACATGGTAGGACTCGGGGATGAAAATTCAACGAGTCAATATATATACATTCAACAACATACATTTTAATTACAGTATACAGTTGACTGAGCTCAAATGTATTACCGAACGATGCCGATTGCCTTTCCCGGTAGGAAAGACTCATTAAAATTTACAGACAAATAATGTGCCACTTTGTAATTGTACGATGCAATTTGTTACACAAAACCAGCGGATTTTCACTTGTTTTACTAATTAACAGCAATGTGCAGTCTGCTGGGGTCCATCATTTTCTGACGAATTATTTTCTGACGGAAATGACGGATATTTTAATCGAGAGTTACATTTTGATTTAAAGGAATGAATAATAAATCTCATAATGCGTTAAATATATTTATGCCGTCAAAGTAGATGCTAAAGAGTTCACATTACATTCCCGTTAAAGCCTGTTAAACAACTGGGCTGGAGGTAATCCTTTCTTCAGTATGATACGTTCGCTTGCCTGAGGGTGTACGTACCTGGCCTGCCCCAACGATTTAATGACCGTATATGAAGAAGCCGCCCTGGAAGAGAGTTTGACGAAGTAAAACGATTTCGAAGGGATTAATGAACGGAAAGTCTGCCCGTCAAGGCACATTGAAACCATTGAAGCACTACACGTCCAACATCGGCCGCCTGGAGAAGAAAGGATCCATGTTTTGGATTCTACGGAAAACTGAAGTTTTGATAATAAAAAAACCACATCTACATTATTAACAAGTTCTTTCTGGGATCAAGGAATACTAGGCACGTTCGCAGGAATGGGAATAAGAAACATAGAAAGTCGTCCAGTGAAACATTGCTTCGGAAAACACGATTAACATGCTATATGTTGCTCCATGGCGAGGGAAAAGGGAATAATACAAAACGTATATTCAGATAAAAAAAAAGAAACATTTAAACACGTTTAGGGCTCGTAACTCAGTAACAGTCATGTTCATGGTTTGTTAAGTTGATTTGCTGGGAGAAGGGTTAACACTACAGACAGGAAACATGTAGCATCTCGAACCCTTAAAGATTACACAAAATCTCACACATCGTACACATACTTATTTTAGTTTGTTCCTTCGTTCCTTCGTTTGTTTCTCCGTTTTTCTTCAATTCTCTAGTGAAGGTGATGCGACGGCGTTTCAGAACAACCAGGTGGGTTGCACTGGATACCCAAATAATTCGATGGGTTTCGCCGATCAATTTGCATTCTTCATCTAACTTCGGTACTAATCACCACTTGAAAGAAAACGAACAAAACTTACATCCAGGGACTAGGAACAGTTTCACACTACTATAACACGTGCCGCTTTCGGTGAATTTGCGCTTGAGAAACGATAAAACTTTCACCACCCAATCAAGAAGTTTTGGCATGGCCAAACATCGAGTCCATAATATCCCCACGCTATGCTAAGGTTGTGTAATGAATAAGATGATGATGATGTTTCGTATCTACGTTTGCTGAAATGGAAGCGCACTCCATGTCGAATCATTTTTGAAAAGAAGGCATCTTCGGGTTTTCGTTTCTATCATCGAACTTCCGGAAGGCTTCACTAGAACGGAATCGAATATGGAATGTGTCTAGAGGAAATAGAATACATGGCGTTAGCTAGCTGGGCTGATGATCCTCGTAGCAACATTTTATGGTCCCGTTGGAAGCTAAGGCTCCAGACAGCAATTTTGAATATTTTGTGACTTATTTTGCCTCGCCAGATTGCGTGCAAGCTAATCATACCAAATCTTTGCACTGATATTTAACTTTCATCAACAGCAAGCAAGAGAGGAAAATTACTTAATTTATAATCGGTTTTACTGCTATTATTTTCTTAAAAGATTCGAGATGCAGTTAAATGAAAAAAAAAAACCTTATCGGATTTAAATTTAACATATCCTTTATTCATCCAAATGAAAGAGCGAGGCTCGTCGTGCAAAACCAAGAGAAGCAAATAAATAATTTGATGTAAGAAGTAAACACATAAATATTAAAATTAATTCGGATTAAAGAGAATTTCGCAGGGAATCAGTTCAGTTTACGCATTTCAAACAACAGGATACACACGGGAATGTCAACAATTTGCAAGAATGTTTGTGTATCCGGCTTTTATTCTGCGAATATCCGATTGTAACTGAATTTGAAGCAAAGTAAAAGTAGGGAAAAATATAAAACAGCCCTGAAAAATAGGCATGGTTAAAAATTCTAGGAAACGTTTTGTTTGCTCAATCTTGCCGCGTCAGTGAAGATTCGTCCAAACGTGACAACAAGGAATCTACAACCATGTGAAGAATACAGTTCAAACAAAATACCACGATTGGTACTGTTTCCGTCAGTTTCTTTTCCAAGAGGGACAACGGGTGCATCTTATTCTTTGCAATATTCCAACGGAAATGGGAACATTCTAGAAAGGAACCATTTCGACGCTTAGGAAAAAATGAACACATTGCATCGCTTGGCATCTCAATTTTTCTCACCCGCTATAATGCGCTGCCACTGCCGGATGTCGAAACCAAATGCTTCTGCAAAATAATTGATGATAAATGCGCATTAATACTCTGATCTAACGATGTTGGCGAGAGCTGTGCGAAGGCAAAAAGCGGTTGAATTACTTTACCGTACATTATTATCGGGCTTAGCAATGGATGATTTATAAGGATTCGCTTCCATTTTCATGTTTTACAGGAAAAGTAAAAAGCTAGTCAAGAAAATAAAAGTGGAAGGGATGGCAACAGCCAATCAATTTGGAGTTGTGAGATTAAAACAAGAATGACAGTAAGTTTTAAAGTAAATGCGATTATGTGCAAATTTGCAAAGTTATGGAAAAACATGAGTCTAAACATGAAATTCTATGTATAATTTTTTTCCATTCATTTTTGAATTTCTGGTGTTAATTTTTGGTGGATTGTATTAATTAATTCATTACTCTCCACGACGCTGGACGTGTTCTGAATATTGATAAACCAAACGAAAGATTTTCCATGAAAATTGAAAATTCAATTATTCCCACTCGTAGCGCCCGCAGGTCACGCATACTTCCGTTTTCCGGGAAACGGATTGTGTTGAGTATTCAAACAAACTTTGTCTGCCTATCGTTTACGGCCTCGGTCACGGAAAGGCGTTTGTTTGTTTGTGTATTAACACAGTCCTAACAAAATGCTTCCTTCGCGAGCATCTTTGTACCGGCAAAGCGAAAACATTTCCCGGGTAGGCTGTCAAATCACCAACACTGGATCGACGGTGGTATCTCTACGCTTGCTGTCTAATGCTTAACATTATAAAACCATTTTTCACTTGGCTTTGAAGCCATAGCATCACCGGACGAATTTGTTTTTATTGCCTTTTCACTTGAAACCTTAGATGAATATTAAACAACTTGTACGATTCGTCCGTAGGCAAACAATGTTGACATGGTTTGGCAGAGAAGTAACTAACCCTCTTTTCGTTTTGAGTTGTTGGTTTTGATTCTCCCATTTATTCAAAACGTGTATTCGTTTAGCAATAAAGGAATTCGCACAAGACAGCAAGCCTTTGCCAAACTATATTATCCCTGTACCTAATGGCGGATTTCAGTTGGGCAAAATCGTGAACTATTTTTGGAAGCAACCGAATTTCTCATTATACTGCAAACAGCCCTCATTCTCTATCCAAACTACCAAACGAAGGTTGGCGCGTGAAAACATATGGAGTATCGCGATAGAGTGAAATAACTAACAGCAGAAAGGATAGCCAAAATATAAAAAAGATATTCTTATGCACACGCGTTTTTCATTGTAAAAAGGTTCAAAGAGTATCTCGGGAAAAAGTACTAAAAAGTGGCCAAGAATGCTGAACATATAAAAAGCGTTATAAAAATCCCGATGGCCCCACTGCCGAGTTCACTACATTTCTGAAACAATTTTTCTTCCATCGTTTTCCACAGTTCTTTTGCTCCTTTGCTCGACCGCTCGGAAGCGAAAGCTCATTTTGATGCCGTTTTTACTGGCGGGAATCCCTGATGTAAATGTTCCCTGCCAAAAAGAAACATTTTACCAAGCGCGGACAACCTTCCGGGAGAACAGTGTCCCGACAGCTGGAAGACCTTCCGCCTGACGCCGCTCGACCGTGAAATGTTCCCGGAACTGTAGTTGTTCACGTTGAAACGGGAAAAATTCTGTTAGCGAATACGTTTGAAAGTTGTTTTCGCCCCGTGAAAGACACAGGCCCCGTGAAAGACAGGCGGCGTAAACTTGGCTGCCGGTGACGAAATGAATCTCAAAATTGTGCTTTTATTTAAAAAAAACAACAACCACTAACCATGACACCAAAGCGAGCGATATTGCAACCGCTTACACTGATACCGCTTCAAACTGTGTCAATAATGACGGAAAGTTTGTTTCTCCCTTGGGCGGAGGAGGTGGAAGGTTTTGGGGAGGGGTGAGACATTGGTAGCCAAGAACGAATGTGGAGCTGCCACAAAGTTTGATCGTTCGGTCGATCGAAACCGCAAGACAGACGGTAGTTAATTAAAGTAACTCACGGACAACAGTTAGATAGAGCAGCGAGTTGTGTCGAGAACAAAAACAAAACAAAAAAATGAAGAAGCTGGTTCTGGCAGTAGTTTTGATGTGCATAACATCGTTCGTGGCAGGCAAGAGTAAGTAGAGTGATTGAATGACGCGCGAAGTTGTTTGTGGCTCTTATTTGCGTGTTTCTAAAACCACTGCCACATGACGCCAACGAGAAGCGGTAGCCGCATTTCGGATTCACGTTGACTTTGCTGGTATTTCTGGAGCTCTTATAATTTCATAAACTTGAGATTCCAGGTCGAAGTTGGTGGTAGTGAAGTGAAAAATGATATACCGTGGTTTAATAGTAGCTCTCCCATTAAAAGCGAGTTACTTTGTTGTACGAACCCTAAGAGGATCTCCTGCAAACAAATTGCAAAGAAACGTGCCAACGTAGCACCCGTACGTTTCAATTTGGTGATGTGAAGGTGTATCCCACACCCTTTCGATGGATCTTGGAAAACAATCCCTCGTGTGGTGATGTGGGGAAAATCCCACCTACTGAGAGATTAAGCATAATGGGTCACTTTAATATTTAAAACAGTCAATGAGCCCATAAAGAGTGAATCAAATTAAAAATGGATGGTACTAGCCGATCCTGCAGATAGGCCCTTGCGTTGGGGGATAGTTAGGACAATGCTGATCAGCATCAATTCGTAAGAAGCACTCAAACCATAGGCTAAAGTCAAGGTAAACTGTGTTTGCTTTTCTAGAGCGTTCTAGAGCTACCGTTTTCGTCTTCCCTCGTTACAGACATCGTGTGCTACTACGACAGCAGGGCGGCCAACTATAGCACTCCGATTTTTCCGAGCAATTTCAGCACGACAAACTGCACCCATTACATCTACGACGGGGTCGGCGTGACAAGCCTGGGGGACGTGCGCGTACTGAGCAGCTACGATACATCATGTAACATATAGTGGATCATTATGAAGCCGGAGGGCCGTCTCCGGACAGCCCCACTTAAGGACGCTATATGTTTTTTGCACTAATCCCACTTACTTCCTCCCTGCTCTAGCTGGGTTCGCCGAGTTTCTCAGCCTGCGAAAGAACGCCAACATCAAACTGTTCGTGCAGCTCGGGTCGGAACGCGACGGCAGCAGGAGTTTGACGAACGTAATGTATTGAGATAGCTATATTAAATTCTAGCAAAACTTTCACCTTCAACATGCTCCACCTTTTCGCCCATGGATCGGAACAACCTGAGCGGCGAATGAACCTCGACCGAGTCAGGGCATATAAATCTGACGAAAACTTTTCTGTTGTTTGTATTTCCCTTTCTCTCCCTGCTACTCCTCCTCATCCGTTTCCCCCGGACAGGCCATCGCCGGACGGTGCGAAAGGCTGGTGAACAGCGTGGCCATCTTCCTGGAGCAGTACAACTTTGACGGCGTAGATATCGACCGGCGGACCAATGACTTCGATAAGGTTCGTCAGTTGGCCAATGTTTTAGGCGTGAATGGTGAAAGAGATAGCCTGATTTGATCCGCTATGTGTGCATTCCTTTTCCAGGGTGCGTTGGCAAGATTCGTCAACCGACTCCGGTCTCGACTGTACATGATTAACAAGCAACTGTCCGTGTCCGTATCGCCCCAGCTAGTTGATGCGTACGATATCACCTCGCTAAGCCTGTAAGTAGCTTTGAAAACTCCCTCCTACTGATTGGGGTAATTGAGAGGATTTCCAAACAGATAAATAAATGTTGCGAACAAAGGGAGCTGTAGGTGTTTAGCCGGATTAACGATTTTTCCACTTTTAGGTACGCCGACATGATAAACTTTCACGCCTACAACTTCACGAGCTCTACCGCTAGCACGGTCAACCTCGCTCCACTCTTCTCGGCTGGTTCGGCGGCTAACTCCGTCAGTGTGGTGAGTGTTTGCTGTGTGCCGCCAATCAACAGATGAAATCAGCATTGCATTTAAAACAATTTCCACTTTCATCGGACTCCACCTCCTCCCCCGGGGATGATTACTGGGTGCTCGTCCGTCCATCGTCGCCGTTTCGCGTAACAGAACTCAACGCTGACATCTTGGCTGGCGGCTGGAGTGCGCCGCAACAAGATAAACCTCGTTGTGGCCTCGTACGGCCAAACCTATGCGCTGGCAAGCGAGACGCAGCAGGGCGTCGGTGCCCGCTCGACCGGTCCCGGTGCGGCCGGATCCAACACCAAGCGTGCCGGACTGCTCGCACGGTACGAGTTCTGCGCACTGAAGTACACTGAAGCGAGCGATTCGGACGCGGCCACCGCGTACTACTTCAGCGGCAAGAACTGGGTCAGCATCGAGACGGAGGATACGCTGGTCCAGAAGTATACGTTCGTTCTTGATAATGGGCTGGCCGGGGTCGGCATCTACACCGTCGATCTAGATGATGCGAATAACACGTGCACCAACGGCGCCTACCGGGTCACCGAGCTTGCCAACCAGTATTTCCTCGACGAATAACCGGCTACACGTGGGTAATATTTGGCAATAAAGGTAAACATCGTGTGTACCGACGGTTGGCGGGCAGCCACAACGATCCATTCGGTGTTTCTTCTCTTGAGGAAAGGGAGGGCCGGAACGCTAAACTTCCATATACCACCTTTCAAACAACACTGATGAAAATTGTTTCCGGCTATCTTTCCACCACATAACAACTCCACTGGCAGCTTAAGTGGCAGCACGGGCCGCCGAGTCCGTAAAGTCATTTGCGTTAGAATAATTATTATCACTCTGGAAGTATTTCAAAATGGTCCAAATAAATAAACATCGTCTGACGATCCCCCACTTTAAAATCTTTATTTGTAAACACTTTATTGGAAAATATCTAAACACCGATGATAATGCTTGAAGGAGATGTAGGTACAATATTTTACAGAGGTATGTGCGTAGGCGAAGTATTTACAAGAGAAAGAGAGGGAGATTAATATGTATTATTTACAAGTGTCGTTTCATTTTTTTAAGTGTTGAATGTAAGTAGAGAAAGGTTTGTAAACAAATTTGATAGAAACTCAACAAAAGTCTGATACTTACATCTTTATTGAGAGATCCTCCAGAAAGCTGTAAGTTTAAAGCAGAACAATGTAAGTTTTAAGATTTTTTGGCTGTTTAAATATTCGTGATTCTATACCGGATAAATTATAAAATTCCATTGCTCTCATACACCTGCTTGTTTATCGCTAAATGTATGCCCCCCGTTTGCTTAACTGTAAAAAGATCCTACAAATGTGGCATGCCTTTCTTCTTTTACATAATCGTGTTGTACTATCAACCAAAAATGTTGACTTCGCTACGCCTTTTGATGCTGTTATTTACTATTTTAATAGCTGCAGCCAGGTCAAACCCAAGCATCAACTACCTAGAGGTTGCTAGCATCCGTCGCCTTCTAGAGGCAATCGTCATGCTCGTTAGTTTAAGTATAGCCAATTTCGCGAAGCAATAATGTCAAACCATAGCAACGGTTATGTAGGTAGGCAAGGCTTATGCTGATTGGTCCGTCGCACCTCAAGCAAACGAAGCCACGCTTCGAAGAAGCCACTGGTTTCTTTTCCGTCGAAATGTGCTAGTGTCTTGCTTATGCAAAAATCTTGTAACCAGTTTGAGCCCGGGTACTTTCGGAGTGCTTCGAATATCTGCCGAAACAACCCCGGTAGTCCGGTGAATGTCAACAACGAATATTCCAGAGACTATTTTTATTATTTTTTTTCACCTAAGCAGTAACGTGAAACCTTACCGTCGATTTACGAGAGCGATGATGCTACCTGTTTGGAATGTATGAAACATTGGTAAGGGAAAATTATGTATTGCTTTCTCCGACGCGCGTGCCAATACGTCCGCTGCGTGATATAATGATTTCGATGTGTAATATATTTGATAGACATCGTAACAACCAAAGGGATGGGCCAACCCTTTTAAGCGATTTTCGAGGGGTAATGATGTTTATTTTTTTTCTTTCTGTTTTTGCTTTTTTTTCAACAGTTGTGCCACGCTCTGCTAATAGCTAGCTTACGAAAGTATTTCTTTTCTGCTCTTAAGTATTCGTCGACAGCCGCTTAATGTTTAGCAGGTGTGTTGTATCCGTTTTAGCATCTACAAGTGCGTTGCGATTAGGTAAGGTTTAGATTCTTGGAAACAATTAGCTGCCTCCAAACGGGAGAATAAGCACCCTTATCATCCGCGATACTAAATGCTCGACATGACTTCGAATTCATTGGTCCGTTTATTCTGGATGAACATGTGCAATAATATTTTAAGCTTACTAAGCGCTTCAAATAAAACGAAATGAAAAAAATTTAAAATTAATTAAATTAATTTTTCGAGCTCTGCCATTGCTTATTGATCATCGCGTAAGACGTTTTCCTGAACCGTCAATTGTTTTTTACATGACAATTTTCAGTCTTGCGGTGAAAGTGTTCCTAACTGCTGTGATATCTTTTCAAAATATTGTAGTTATGGCATGTAAATGAAGCACATTCATTCAACATGAATGTATGCCGTCAAATTATTTCTCGAAAATTACTTGAAAGGTAGCTTCAATTTTATTGCAAGTTTTATGTTGATTCATTTTTTTTTTTTTAGTTCCTACTGGGCCCCGTCTAACCTTTCAACTACTAAAACTTGCGATTGTTTATGAATTTTCAAGGAATTTGCATAATCCCATTTCATTCTGGTCGTGAAAGGAAATGCGACAAGATGAAATTTTCCAAATAGCTTGGCTAATTTCCTTCTTTAAGGCTGACGATAATTTTTCCCCTTTCAAATACGTGAATACTTAATACTTTGTAATACTTGTACCGTCTGAATTCGAACCCACGCCATCGTGGGACACGTCCGACCCGGCGTAAGTTTTCACTGAAGTTTTCAAGGTTTGTGAATTATTCCGTACAATAAATATTGGTTACAGGGATAATAGTTTATCGTTATCATTTGAAATGAACACAGATATTTTTACTGCCATCAGATTGAATCATACGATTAAAAAGCTGAATGAATGATTGAAGTGAGTAGTAAAACCAAATAATCGATATAGTATTACAATTCGATTTGGGTTATTAATTTCCGTGCAGGCTCAATAGGCTTTTACTATATTCAAAATCATCAACCTTTTTTTTCTTGATTTTGATGATGAAACAATTCTTGCAAAATCGTTAATAAATCACCCGTTGAAATTAATCAGAGTGACTAGCCATGTTGTCGAGATTTATAACCTTCAAAGCATACGACACGCATATCTAATTAACCATTTGGGTCATGCTTCGCTTCGTGGACAGTGAGAAACAGACTGATGGTTCTTACTAAGTGTTTATGGATTTATTTTTAACAGAATCGTCTCCTACACATTTCCCTCCTATGTTTATTACACATCAATCCATTTAATCCTTTTAAAGCTCTATTGGGGTTTGATAAGTACAGCGTGATATAAACCCGCTATGAAAGGATTTTTTTTCTTTTACGAGGGTGTTTAATGGATTCTTCTTGTTAACATTGATGGGCTGACTGACATTTAATCAAATTCATTCCACTACCCCCTTTGTTCCTTTTTAAGTCAAACGAATTTATAATTCCTCTCCTGATATGCTGTGTTTCTAGTGACATTTATCAATGTTATCATTACAGGACTGATAGCATCGACTTCTATTATTTTAATTATCAACAGGTAACAACCATACAGATGTGAATTATCAACAGGTGATAATTACCAATTACTGCTACAAGCTTGTGCTTGTTTTACAGAATGTGCGTATGCATCGTTGAGTTGTAAATCCATTAATTAATTTGCCCGCGGCACGAGTACAGTACATATGCTAGGCAAACAGTATACTAAACAAAAAACAAAATTTGTAAAAATATCGTGTTACTTCATTCGTTTGATCTTGGGGGTTTCAATTTGATAACGACGGAAGTGGTTGTGTTTCCTGGCATAAACGAAGCCAAACGAAGTCGCTTAAACGCTGAATACGTATCAGCGGGAAATGGTTTTACGGGAAAAAGACAAAATGGTTTGTACTTGACTTTTAATTAATAACATGTAGAAGTTGGTTTGCACGGGGTCTGGTTGCTCAATTACAAAATTGGTCAAGAGTTTACCGATTTCTCAACCAACTAACAGATTTCCCTTCCTTCAAGTGGCTGCAACTCTTTAACTTACGAATATTAAAACCCTTCCGACATACCCCCTGTGCGCGGTAAAGTGAGAGGTACGGCTAAGCTACAGCTACGTATACGGATTCGTGGTAAACGTTGAACGGTAATGCTGCTATATTAAAAACACTTACAGGGTATCTTGGAAATGTAAAACAACTTGCACGGCGGTGGAGGCACGTGCCTATGTGGCAGCTTATTAATTTCACACTTGCGAGTGAATGCCGTCGTGGTGTAATAACGATGTGGCATGCTTGTGAAGGTTCTGCGAAAGGACGAAATATGTAGAAACTTGTTTTGCTTCGCCACAAAAAAAAACCCCTTTTGGAAACACCGGGAGGGATTTCACTCTCTTTCTTGTTCTATTTCTCTGTGGCCGATATTACGTAGCAGTCGGTTGATCTTAGGACATTTACCAGCAGTGTACGTTTTGTGGTACTTTTAGCACCAGGTACTACCTTCTAGTAGGCTTTATTAGCAAATGTCACCTAAAGCTTTGCAATCTGAACGGAACAACGTGACTTCTATTCTTTCGTTGATGATGGTCTAAGTCAACTGGCATGAAAAGAAGAAGGTGCTCCTTCTGCAGCAAATGTTACCCAATTTATTGATCCCTAGGTTGAAAGCTTGGATGTCACCTCAACAACTTAAACTGTTTACTTACCTGTGAATCGGCTATACTTTTATACTTAACATAAATACAGCAATGTTTCTCGCAGCTTATTTGTTTTTATGTATGTTTAAACCGGAGCCATAGTCACCCAAGTCAAGAGACTTGTCCCAATCGTGTGTCAGCTCCTACTAGACCGGCTAATATTCATTCAACTTGATCATTCGGTGTATTAATCAACTAACCATCCGACCAAGCGAATTATTTCCATCTCTTTCTTCCATGCTGGCATTGATTTGTGCCAAAAGAAAGATCATTCGTTTTCTATTTGATTTGAGAAGAAAATGGAATAATTTTGTGCATGGCATATACCGTTAATATACCATAAATAAATAAATAAATAAATGTCATAGTGTTGCCTTTTGGTCGAGAATTCGTCGTTGCGAAGAAGAAAATATTAGTGAGAACTTGATTTATGAAGTGACACAACAATTATCCTGAACACTCTAAATAACTCTATGTATCTCTATTATAACGGCAAGGGTAGGACTAGAATGTTATGCCCAAGCTTGGCCTTATCTTTTTTATTCGAAATATAAATTATATATGGCTTAACTTTTTCAAAACTACCACATTTGATCCAGAAAACTTACCAATTTGATGAGAATATTCTTATCTAAAGATGTGATTGAACGTTGCTGCTGCCCTGGAAAATATGAGATTAAAGATAACCTAGGGTAAATAAAACTATGGTTCCATTTGCAATACTGCAGGGTATGAACGATGTCACCGAAGTGAATATATACGATTTGTACGAAGTCCAGCGAGGATTTAAAAAAGCAAACAACCAAATATTTATTTTTGAAACCATGCACAGAACATTTCGGGCCATTAGGTATTTGCAAATAGCGAGATTCTCGGTATTAAGGCGATATTTTAATAATGAATAAATAACAGGACATGAGAAGTAAATCGCCCATGGCTGTTCTCTGGATCTGCAAGGGCGCTCTGTTTGAATACAAGTGTCCTTCCAGTCGTACACACGTGGTTTATGTTACTTGTTACATGAACCTTTTGATTTTTGTAAGTCCGATCTGAAGATAAGATTTTTACATAATAATTTAAAATTTTCACCAATGTCTTTTAAATTTAACACGTGTATGTATTTCTCACCCATGGTGTTTGATGCATCCGATAAAAATGCAGTTAAGCAAACCATGCTGGCTTTTAAATTAATCGGTGATGTTGAGAATATCCACATTATCATAATTTATGTTTTAAAATAAATGAGAATCTTACGATTATGCCGGGTTCAATTCTTCCTTAATCCGTTAAAGGGCAAAATAGATTGCACCGACGAGCTTTCAACATTAATTCGTAGTATGTTCCTGATCCAACGTTTTGCTCAGCGGTACAAGTGCTGTCGAAATGCTCACAAAATGGTGTTGATGGAGTGTGAAGGGTGACTTTTCCTACTTTCCAACCGCCTCATCCCATTGCCAAGCCATTTTTTTTTGTGATGCAAATTGCGAAATTGTCTATGCAAGTGTAAATTATGATAAATTATATCTGTGAACTCATTGATGTGTTGTTTGCGCTACGAATGAAAGAAGTATTCCGTTTTGAATATAATATATGTATATTCTATGTAAAGTTGCAGATGACAGTTTGGTGACGAATTTGAAGGAGTAATTCATCAGAAACAGATCCTCATGCAATGTATAACGAGATGGAAGCTCCGTTTAAATTACCGTTATTATTAAAAAATTGGGAAATGTAAATTACATACTTGGATAGTGTGGAATGTTCAATTCAATATTTTATGCTAAAAGGTAAAAATGAACTGAAATCGATCAGTTCGGTAACTTTTCTCAGCCATTTTAAAAAACCTCACCTAAAAGGTATAAGATGTTTTTGTATGTACACAACATACATCAGAACCCCTTAAAGCTTTAAGTAATATAAAATAGAAGATGTTAAAACCTGCCTTTGCAGTGGTCCCTTTTTTCACGTGATTATTTATGGTTGAGTAGATACTCAAATCTTTAAAATACGTTGAAATATCTTCAAACGTAATCTGATGGAAGAATGTCGGCCCTATGGTTGCCAGCGTATGTTTACGATGGGATTATTTTGGCAAGAGTGGAGAAACCCATCACTAGGGCGTCACCTTTAACAAATTTCCTTTACACCTGCGTTTATTACCTACTAGGTAGTCGGAATGTTTGATTTTTCACCCAAGCGATTGATCACATTTGCGATTGAACATTGTTGAGAGCTTTTTGCTTCCGGGTTGTCCCATTTTTTATTGAATGGATTCAGGCTCTGAATTCTTGGCGATGACGGTTGTTGTAGAAACACATAAACAACATGGAGCGTTAGATGTAGCTAAAATATTCTTCTATATTTGTCTCAACCTCAGAGATCAGAGAGATCATTGTAAAGTCACGTGGATAGAATTAACGAGCATATAAACTTTATGTTGTGCACACATCCAATTGAAAGCATAAAAATGAGACTGATGTATTAAATATAAGACTATGGAAAATTTATGAAATTCAAAGCACTTTTTGGGTTGTTTCGTGATCCAACGTATTTTGCAATGAGAATGTGTATTGACTGATTCTACAATGGATACAGTCCGACGGTAAATGACTCACACCTCACGCACCAGTTCGTTCAAAGACCGTGCACATAAAAGACCAGCCAAAAAATCAGGCTGGTCTAAACTACTAATGAACTAGCCTCTTCATTTCGTCACTGCTAAAGCAACTTTTTTCAAATTGTTGTATTTTTATTTTATTATTTTATTATTAAATATTATATGATGTTTGAGATCTTCAAGGTTGAATGATTTGTTTAATAAATGTGAGGTACTTATACATGAATTGCATCTTTTCTATTGCACACCGCCATGGTATAACATGACATGTGTTTGACACCTATCAGGTAGAAAAATCCTTTAGTCTTTGAATAGTTAGGGTAAATTGTTTGCAAAAACAAATATTATTAAGAATTTGAGCACACTATATGCACCCATCATTAGCGGTGTTTATCAGTTAGGGCAGAAAAAAAGGGAAATGTTTATCTACGTAAGTACTATAAAAGTACAAAATATAGTACAAAAAAAGCAAATTGTTTCAATCATACCTCAATTAGTGAAATCTGTCAGTTTTGATGTTCAACCACTAACCTGCTTCACAATTTTACAACGCCATCGACGAAACATGTTTTATTTAACACGTTGGCTGCCATGGCTATCATTTTTGCACGCCACCTTACACGATTTTTAAAGTGATTTTTCTTCAAAATGGAAACTCTTATGGAAAAAACGTTGTATGTAGTAGTTTTATGTAGTTAAAAAGTTTAATCTTTTTAGAAGCTTAACTCGTAGTTGGTTTTCGTGAACTTTTTGTTAAATAAGCATTATAAGCATATTTGTGACATGCTTTTTTCGATGAGTTATTGGTTCTATCTCTTTCACTCTAAGCTGCGAGCTTCTTTTTTTTCAGGAATTTGGCGAATAATTGTGTGATGTTTGCAATTTTCAACTTAAATTCAATCAAACCAAAAGTTTTAAAGCACGATGATATACTTTTCCAAAACGGTGTCTGAAGTGAAATTCCAATCATTTTTAAAGAAGTTACAGGCCATCAAAGTTGATGCACTTTTTTCTATTTTTCTCAGAACCTGCGAGCGCGGAGCCTTTTATATTTGGGTTATTTCTAAGTTTCATCTTATAGTTTGATATATATTTTATTTTTTGCCAATCCAAAGTTGACTTTTTGTTTTATCCCGGCTTCGCTCCATCGTGCTATGGCCGCAACCATTGAACCGACAAGCAGCATACGCCAAGTGGTAAATCCTAGGGGCAAATCCTCTGTGAAAACTATCACGATAAATAGTTCTGTGCGAAAGTTATTTCTTTTCCGAATTTAAAGCCGATGTACTCCTTTATTCCATGTAACTGCTTAGTCATCCTTACAACGTTCTTTGTATGTATGTGTTAAACCGTCGTCTTAAAACCGTTAAACCGACCTTATGTAATACCGTTCGTTTATCCTATATAATTCAAAGTGCATAATTAATTCGCATCAACTGGTCTAGATCTTATCGTATAACAAATTCAAAATGTAATTCAAATTATTTCCAACATTCCGGCCACCAAAGAAAGTATTTCCTTTAATATCCTAACGAGTTCATATATGGCCGTAATTGTAAAGTTCACGGTATGAGTAATTCATGAAAAATTGATAACTACAATAAATGGTAATGCATGCAATGAATTCAAATTCCACTGCCCTAGACCAATGCAATGTGGACTGTGCTAGTGTGTAAGTGTACCTGATGTCAACAGTGCAATTTGCGTAAGTGAGTGTATGTGTGTGAATATTTTGTTTACATTTCTGTTATCTCGTGTTGTGAACTGATTATCGTGTACCGGTGTTATCGAAGTTAATTATCGCCAAAAATATCCGGATTGGGGAGAATTGCTACTCTAGCTGCTGCACGCATTATTTCCTTTCCTGCACCTGTACGCAACGTCACAACCCGGACTATTCCATCTTTACCCGGTGTAGAGAATAGAAGGAAAGAGGGTAAACGGGATTAAGAAAATTCAGCACCTTCGTCACCCTACACATTGGCCACAAGGTAGGTGGTATGTTATCTTCTTTGATGATGACTAGTTGCCCTTCTTTTAGGTCGATCGGTTTAGAGGAGATGTGTTTCGCACGCGCCTGTAACTGTTGTAGGTACTCGGGGTACTATCGTGCCCATATACACTGAAGGTGTTTCTAAACCAGCTCATACTCCTTCAACCTATTTGCCGGTGTACCCCTACAATCAACCTGTGGTGGTGCTAACATGTTGGACCCAACCAAGAAATGACCCGGTGTCAATGGTTGCATGTCCGTGGGCTCACTCGACAACGGAGTTAGTGGTCGAGAATTGAGGCATTGCTCGACCTGCGCCAACAGCGTCAACCAGCCTTCCTGGGTGAGGTTCGATGCTCCAATGGTGCGAACGATGTGATGCTTTGCCGACCGTACCGCCGCCTCCCATAGTCCACCGAAATGAGGCGCTCGTGGTGGGATAAACTTCCACCGGATTTCGTTGTTCGCGCACTAGTTAGAGATGTCACGATCTGCGTCCCTGCACTTGAGCATCTGGTACAGTCGATGAAGTTCGTGTGCAGCCCCCTTGAAAGTAGTAGCGTTGTCCGAATGGATTTCCGCTACTTGCCCCCTGCCTGCGATGAAACGCCGAAGTGCTGCTAAAAAAGCGAAAGTGGTTAGATCGCTGACCAGTTCAATGTGCACCGCTCTCGTCGAAAAGCATACGAAGATCGCGATGTATGCCTTGGTTGCACTCCGGTTGCGGATTGCTGACTTGATCCAGATCGGTCCGCAGTAGTCAACACCGCACACTTAAAACGGCCTTGTTGGTAACACTCTCGATGTAGGAAGATCTGCGACAGCTTGTTTTACTAGCACTGGTTTGGTTTTGAAGCACTTGTGGCATCGATGAAAGACCGCCTTAGCTAGGCTGCGGCCACCCAGTATCCAAAACCGCTGACGAAGAGTGGCTATAGCCTAGCCCAATGGCTATAGGGCCAGCAATACACTCAGAGGATGTTTCGACGAAAGCAAGATCGGATGTTTGTTGTTATCGATGATTTGTGCATTCTGAAGCCGGCCACCAACACGTAATGTTCCAGCGTGATCGACGAAAGGCGACAACCATTTTAACCGAGAGTGTCGTGGGATCTCTCTGCCCGCCTGGATCGCGTGAAGTTCTTCCGGAAACGATTCTCTCTGAGCTAATTGACACAAGCGCAGCTCAGCATGATGAAGCTCATCCTTGGAGAGTGCAGGAACAAGTGCTGTGAGTACTGCAAGCGTTGTGTGCGTGTTGCCAATCGCTGTCCTCGAAGCTTTACTATCCTTCAAGCAACGAAGATAGCGCAGAATGTATGCCGTAATCCGTTGCAACTTCAGGTATTTCGAGAATCGTACGAAAGATGTGCTGCTAAATTCGCCCGTCGAAGATGTTGCAGCAACCAAGTGTAAAGCTCTCTCTTCTTCACGACTGACTGTTTCTTCCGTTGTAGGATTATTTTGCGGCCAATCCTCTTCCTTGCTGCGTAACCAGTGTGGCCCATGTCACCAACGATGAGAAGCAAGCAGCTGATCCGGAAGTAGACCGCGAGAAATGTCATCCGCTGGGTTGTCCACACCAGGAACGTGTCTCCAGCATTTGATCCGTGTTTCCTGCTGGATTTGTGCCACCCGGTTGGCAACAAAGGGCTTTCAGCGTCGAGGAGGTGAGTTCAGCCAGTGTAACACCGTCATCGAGTCAGTCCAGCAGAAAGTGACGATGGGAGCATTCAGTGACTGACTGATTTTGCGAAATAGCTGCGTCGCCAACCGTGCGGCGCAAAGCTCGAGTCTGGCGATAGAATGCGTGTTCGCCAGAGAAACCACCTTTGACTTGGCAGTCAACAGGTTTACCGAAATCTCGTGAGGATTTTCTGCCCGGAAATAGCAGCATGCTCCGTATGCTGCTTGCGAGGCATCCGCGAACAAATGCAACTGCACCGATGTTGCATTTCGAAGCGATATGAACCGCGGAATGCGAACCTCTGAAAGAGATTGTAGTGTGGAGTGAAACTTGGTCCACTCTGCTTGAAGGTGCGGTGGGAGCTCACTGTCCCAATCCAATGCGATGCCATTCTCCCTGAGCAACCACAATTTCTGCATGAATAGTTTGGCAAGAACTATCGTCGGGCCGAGCAAACCGAGTATGTCGAATACTCTAGCGATGTACGATAATACCAATCGCTTTGTTAAAGATGATGCAGCAGGCGGTAGTTCGATACGAAACCGAATCGTATCTTCGGCTGGCTCCCACATCAGTCCCAAGGTGGAAACAAATTGCGCTTTGTTCCATTCGTGTGATGATTGCAACGCCAAATTTTCCTGAGGAATTCCCTCTAGCGCCTCAGGATTGTTTGATGCCCATTTCTTCAGCAAGAACCCAGCTGATTTCAACATCGCCGAAATTTGTTTCTGCATCTCGATTGCTTCTGCTAATTCGTCTGTTCCCGTCAACAGGTCATCCACATAAAAGTCTCGAAGCACCGGATTCACCGCGAGAGGAAACTGCTCCTGATGATCGTGCGCGATCTGCTGTAACGTGCGTGTGGCCAGGAATGGCGCTGATGCGGTCCCATACGTTACAGTTTGCAGCTCGAAGGTCTGTATCGGCTCTGAAGGATCCTCTCTGTACCGAATTCTCAAGAACTTTCTATCCGCAGCATGGTGACGAATTTGGCGGTACATCTTCTCAACGTCCGCTGTGACGGCAAACGCATGTGACCGGAATCGAAGCATGATGGTGTATAGATCTTGCTGAACGACAGGTCCAACCAGCAGTTAATCGTTCAGCGAATGGCCTGACGTTGTCTTGCACGAAGCGTCGAAGACCACACGCACCTTTGTGGTTGTGCTCGATGCTTTTACAACAGCATGGTGCGGTAAGTTATAATGTGGGCATGAATCAGCGATTGGCTCCTTGAGTCGTATCATATGGCCCAACCTCTCGTACTCTTGCATGAATGAGGAGTATGCTTCTCTCATTGCAGTATTACTCTTTAATCGCCGTTCCATAGCCAGAAGACGACGATCTGCTATCTGCTTTGAGGCTCCTAAAAGTACATTAGGATTAGATTTGTGTGGTAGGCCAACGACATACCTTCCCGAATCATCCCGAGTTGTACTAGTTGTGAAATGATTTTCACAGATTTCTTCTTCCACAGATAGAGCAGGCTCATCGAAGATGGTTTCAGCTTCCCAGAATCGTGTCATAATTGCTTCCAATGGATCGCTGGTTGCAAGGTGACAAACATGAAGCGGATGAGATGACTGTGCTGCATTTCCTGCTACAACCCATCCAAATTGGGTTTCCACTAGCCACGGCCGACCCGCGCCTAGTGAACGCTTGCATCCAGTGTGAAGCTCCCAAAATGCTTCACCACCGATGACAACATCCACCTTGCCTGGGATGTGGTACGAAGGATCAACAAGCGTTAGATCCGGCACATTCCACGAGGACACATCGATCGGTGAAGTAGGAATGTCTGCTGATGGTGTCTCTAGGATGAGGAACTCCATCGATGTGGCGAATTGTTGATCCCTGGATCGAACATCCGCAGTGACTGAACCCTTCACTCTTTGTATCGTGCCAGTGATTCCGAAATGAAGTTCGGCATCGAACCCGAATCAAGAAGCGCTCTTGCCTCATGCTTCACTCCAAAATTGTCTACGATGTAGATCAGTGCAGTCTCGGGATCACCATTTCATCATCTGCATGAGTCGCCAGCGTGACTTTAATTTGCAATGATCCATCCGGGAGTGGCTGCGGTGTGTTGTGAAGCAAACTGTGATGCCGGTGATGGCAAGATCGACATGAGTAGTCCGATTTGCAACTATTCACTCGATGGGAACTGCTTAGGCAATTCCAACACAGACCCTTTGTCTGCACTATGTTCCGTCGTTGTTGAGCATCCTTGCTGATGAACACAGGACAGTTGCGTAATAGGTGAGTGTCAGTACACAACAACGGGCAGCTAGGGTGTCGTGAGGAAGCAGAACTGGACGTGTGCACTGCAGCTGCGCTTGTGATCGGCTTCCGTGACGCAAGAGAACGATGTGCGCCGGCCACCTTGGTCGGAGCTGCCCTTTCGCAAGCGAAGCTTTTGCTGGATTTGAGTATCCGGATCCGATCCTGCAGGAACTCGATCAGCTCACTGTATTTATCCCGTTCACAGTGTACAGAATGCTTCTCCCACGATAGGACAGTTTCACTGTCAAGCTTCATCAGCAGCAAGTTGGACAGAGGCGTGTCTCACGTGTCGACCGGTTCCTTTAGTTTAACTAAACCATTCACATGACGAGTAAACTCATCTACTAACGTCGTTAAACCGTCAACACTTTCTCGATGCATTCCCGCAAGAAAATGTAACGTCCGCCAATACTCACGAATCAGCATGCGTGTGTTGTCGTAGCGCTTAAGAAGCGAAGCCCAAGTTACCGAATAATTTTCCGTCGTTAACGCTGTGTGCTCAAAGGGCACTGCCGCTTCCCCCTTTAGAGATGAAAGAAGATACTGCAGCTTGGCAATGGATGGCAAGTCCTCTGATGCATCTATCATTGCCACAAAACGATCGCGGAACGACAACCATTTTGTAGCATCCCCATTGAACGTTGGCAGTTCGATTTTTGGTAACCGAAGATTGGCCTTCCAAACGCGAGCATAATTGGCCAACAGCGCGGAATCGTTTAGCGGATTGGCGTCCTTCCGTTGGTTTTCCCTAAAGAAAGCCTTAAGCCGTCGACACCGCTCCTCCATATCGATCCTCTCGTTGATGCACGTTTGGATCGACTCGCTGCTGTCGACATATTCCTCCAGCTTCGTCACCGCGGCGAAAAAGTCCTGCTTGTGTTGCTCCAGCCCTTCCAACGCCTCTGGAATCTGGCTTATATCCTTGCTTGTGAAGGACTGTTTAAACCGCTCCAGCGATTTAACGTTCTCCAGCGCGATCAGTTTTTTATGCTGTGCAGCTTTAATCTTTTTGTCCATTTTCACTCACTAACCAATAACGCGTGAAAGAAACGAACACCAAACTTGAGTTGAAAACTCAACCGAGAAACCATGTCGTAGGGCGAATGAACTCGAACGCGCGAAATTTGAAAAATGGAGTCAATGATGACTTGCACCGATGCTCGTGATGCGGTGCGTTCCAAACCGATGCTCGTGAAGCGGAGCGTACCGACTTTACCGATGCTCTTGATGCAGAGCGAAAAGAAAACTTAACACGCACGTATCCGGTTCGAAGGACCAAAAAATGTGAAAACTATCACGATAAATAGTTCTGTGCGAAAGTTATTTCTTTTCCGAATTTAAAGCCGATGTTGCGCGTTCGAATGATGAATTTGTTTGAATTTGAATGAGTCATCCATACAACGTTCTTTGTATGTATGTGTTAAACCGTCGTCTTATCTTATGTTAAACCGTGCGTTTATCCTATATAATTCAAAGTGCATAATTAATTCGCATCAACTGGTCTAGATCTTATCGTATAACAAATTCAAAATGTAATTCAAATTATTTCCAACATCCTCCTTTCAGTGACTTACTCATTAAAAAAAATCGGAATTCTGGTTACGGTTGTATTGTCAATAGATTTTCTTCGTTTCACTTAATTAGAGGCATTAGAATAGACTAGTCTAGGCCACCTGATGCGCCTTAAGCATCGTCCACCGTTTCCAGGAAGTTGCCTGCTCCAAAGCATCCATTAATTTTCTTTAGTTAATTGGTTGCTGGCCGTACGCTGTAGGGTATTATGTGTATTTCGATCGGCAATTTATGCGCATTTTCACGGGATTTTTCTTCCATTTCGTAAACGCGGTGATCTGGCATCCGGTGCCAATTGCCACACGGCGCACCGTCGGCCGTCTGATGGATGGCTTCCGTGAGTTTGATTCTCTCAGAAGCGATAAATTTGTCCCCGGATGAGGTCGTTAGACTTGATCAGCTTTTTCTAGCTGAACGACAAATTTAAAGTCCCGTCTGCTGACAGAAATGCCAACAACGGAAAGGGGTTAATTCTTAATGCTTGCAGGTAAATAATGCTTTTCCTGTTTTTGGATGTGTTTTCCGGCGATTGAATGATGACCGCCTTGGGCATTGGCGTGACGAAGTTAACGAATATTATTTCTTATTCTCGTTTCTTATTTAAATTTCGAGTCAGTTTCTGGATAGAAGAAGATTTACGGTTCGATTATGTAAAGAAGAAACACAACATTTCCTTTTACGCTTTTTTGAATGGTACCTGAACACGCACTCTGAACAATCCTTTTGTTCCTTTGCAACGTTGAAAAAAACTGACTGGCTCGTGAACGAATGTATCAAGTGTAAAAAGACGGGTTGAGTTGCGTGTGTTACACAAGCAGCATTTTTCAATGAATTGATCAACGTTAAAAGTATCATCATTAAAGCAATTCGTAGCGCAAGACGCTTTTTTTTCTTTTTATCAGGTATGTTTGTTATTATTGTTATCAATCTCATGATCAGCGATGCGTTGGTGTTGGTAAAAATAATTTTTTTTTTGCTTGATTGCTGCTGTTGTTGAGGGAGGAATAGGTTTCTCATTTCATGAACACAGTGAACGTAACGAAATAAAATCATTAAATTTACAACGACAGAAGTAGGCAAATTCACTGATGCAGAACGGTACAATGATTGATCATATATTCAGAATATAAGAGTGCCAGACTGTACTTTGCCGTAAGATTGAAAAGAGTTTTTTTTTCAATATATATTATATTAGGAGTGAAGTAACCTTTTCGTCGGACCAAATGTTACGAATAAGCATTACTATTTCATTTTTATGCTTCAACCTCAACCTGTAGTTCTTATGCTACAACCGATGTTGAAGTTGATAAGAGAGGTGAGAAACACGGAAGCATAATTGGGTTTTCAATTATGACATTTTCTCATTTTCATTATTCCTTTTTTTTACCCAATGCCAATTTGTTAGGACGATGTTTCGAGTGTTGTAATGGAAGACTCGAAACATCGATCTAACAAATTTGAAAACAAAAAAAATCCTTCGATAACATCAAAGGGCATCTTACCAGTCGGAATATGTAATGCGTCCCACGATGCTGAAGACTAGAAATTCTAGTTTAGATGCATAAAATTCCGCCCAGTCGTACCCTGTATAACAAGATCGACAACAGATTGTTAGACGATTACATTTTTTTTAAATTTGACTAAATCTTGTCCTTCCATGTTTGAGTAGCAAAAAGCAAGCATATAATGTTAAGTAAGCCCTCCCCGGCAACGGCATGGTGCATTGTCACCCGCAAGCGCGCCAAATGTTGCCAATCCCATGGCAGTTTATTGAAATATTTGAAAAATTGAGATGGATCGCTGTGATCAGAAGTCGATTGGAAAATCTCTCTAGCGTGCATGCCTACGGCGGAAAGTGTAGGAAAAGTAATCGATAGACGTAGGTTGGTGGTACTCCGTATATGCGTCTCTTAACTTGCGGGGGGATGAGAAACGTAGTGATCATGTGTGGCACGTTGTACGGTGTCGGGGATACAAAAATAAAAGCCCGGAAATGGGAGGATAAAATACAGGGATGTAAAGAATATTTAATAAGTAAAACGTTAACAGTATTAAAATTTGGGTTTCGGTTTTTTTTTTCAGGTAAATTGCAAAATGCTAGGTGGCACAAATTGTTCGACTTTAATTTATTAACGCTCGTAGCCGAAAAGCGAAAAAGTTGCCCAAGCCAATCTGTTTGATATGCTGCGTGAAAATGTAGTCTTTCCGAAGCCTAAACAACAAGCTGAACCTAAGCAACATAACCCATTCTACCATGCCTTTCTAGCTAACCCAATTAGATAGGAGTATCTTTCTTAAAAGTGTGTTTTTCCCAGAATGGGAAATGTTCGCTTCATTTATCGTCAAGTAGGATTTTTAAGACTTTGTGAGAATGAAAAGGGAAAAAAGGATCGTGCTACCTTCCGACATGCTGATTGTTTTTCTATTTTCCCTACGGAAAGTGTATCACGGTTAGAACTGGAACTGGAAAAAGTGACAATTTGTTGACAAACAAAGACAAGGAGAAACGGTTTGCTTCATAGTCTCTAGAAACAAAGATACGGTGGACGATTAGTGATAACCCATATTTTAGAGCGCAAGATTTAAAAAAAAAATGTCGGCAGAGCCTTCCGTGTAGTAAGCAAATAGAGTGTTATCAGTTCACCGGAAACAGGCCAAAACCTTCCAGGAAATATTTATGTCTGTCCAAAGGAGGTAAAGACGGGAACTGTTCTCATTATCTGTTGGGTATGTAAACATTGGTACGGAAAGCATTTTATTCTGTAATGGTCCATGTGGAAATATAATATGCGTAGAAGAAAAAAATACATAATTTTTAGGATTCATTGTGTAAATTTAAGCCCCTTCTTCTTCTTATCTGGCCAAATTTAAGCTCCATTCTTCCTATAATGCGTACATTTTAATGACACGCGCCAAGCAAGTATCTCCATTGGGCATCTTCATTTTGTAATGTATCAAAATCTTTTAAAAACGCAAGGCTAGACAGACTATTTTCCTCATAAAAAATATTGGAGCCGACAGTAAAACAATATTTATCTTATTTAATAAATTAAGTCATTCTATCGATTATGTGTCCCCTGATCAATCAAATCAAATCACGAAACACGCTGTCAATTGATATTGTCCATCGTTATGACCTCAACCTGACAGGGTGTATAATGAGCAAATCATAATTTATCACTGCAAGATTTATCGCTTCTCGGCCTACCGGCTAAGATCAAAGTGAAGTATCTCCAAGAGTTTGCTTCAAATTGCAAATGAAGCATGAATAAAAAATCACTTTTACTTTTAAATTAATCCCAATTGGGTGAATGTGCTGTTGAGCAGCGATAAGTTTTTGCAAGACTGCAAAGACCCAACTTTTTAAAGGTTTCAAAGCGGTCATTTATTTTTTGTTTTATTCATTTTTAAAAAAAATATATTTTATTCATCCGAAAATTTCAACGATTGAGGGTATGGCATTCATATATTCAAATTCACATGCTAGTCAAAGCGATAACATCATCAACAACGTGTATGGTCACTCGGTATGTTACTCGGTTATCTGAACCAGATTGACCTCGGAGTCATCCTCCGGCTCTGGGTCCAAGCCAAGCACCTTCAGCGACGGTAGCGTGGCGAAAAACGTGGAATATTCAAGGGTACCGAGAGGGTTGTTTGTCAGTAGCAGTTCCTCCAGGTTGGGGAAGCTTCGCAAAAATTCCGTCGGTACAAAATGGAGCTCGTTGCCGGACAGATCGAGGCTGATGATTGTCGGCAGCAGCAGTCCGTCGGTGGAAAGATCCGGCGCAGACAGCTGCAGCGACGAGACATTCAGGCGCGTAAGGTTGTAGAAATGGCCCAATAGGGTAAAGTCCAGCTGGGGAGCAAGCGGGTTGTCGGAGAAATCCAGCGTCTCCAGGTGGACGAAGGGAAGCAGGGGCTCGATCGACGGTAGCCGGTTGGACGAGAGGTCAACGTTTACGACGGAGAACGCTTGGCCGACGGGGGCAACGATGCTGGCGATTTGATTGCGCGACGCACGCAGATCTTTCAGAGCTGCGGTGACTGCGAACGTTACCAGGCTGTTATCGGACACGTCCAGTTGGCGCAAAGATTCGTTCAGCTGTTTGTAGTCCGTCAGCAGGAAACGGGTCAAGCCATTGTGCGCCACGTTTAGGTTCGTCATCAAAGGGTTTTTGCGGAACAGCTCCGTGTCCAACTCGTGTAGCTGATTGTCTTGCAAGAACAGCGATTGCAGATTAGGCTGGTTGTTGAATACGGTTTTATCGAGGGTGGTCAGCTGGAGCGAGTTCAATCCGATCTTCTCCAGGTTGGATAGCTTCGCAAAAATTGTCGCTGGAAGTTGCGTAATTTTATTTTCGCCCACGGTAAGAACTTTAAGGTTTCCCAACCCATCGAACACACCGCCCGGTAGCTGCTCGATGCCATTGTTCTGCAAGTTGAGCACCTTCAGACTGGAGAACTTCGCGAAGTCGCCGGCCTTCAGCTGATGGATCTTGTTCCCTTCGAGGTACAGCTCCTGCAGTGTGTTGTCGCTGGAGAAAGCTTCCGAGCTGACGCGTGCCAGCTGGTTAAATGATAGATCCAACACGGCCAGCTTGCGCGAGGTGCGGAACAAACCTTCCGGGAGGGCGGCAATTTCATTTCCGCGTAAGAACAGCACCGTCGGGCTGAGGGACCCGAACAGCCAGAACGCCTCCGGGTCGAGTTCCCCAATGCTGCACATCTCCAGACTCAGCGTCTTCACCAGGCGAGGCTTGAGCAGAAAATGTTTTGGTAGCTTCGGCAGCCGGATGCTGTTCAGTGTGATCGTCTCCAGGTTTACGTTCTGCAGCAGGAAGCTGCTGGGCAGGTCGGTGAGCGGATTGTTGGACAAATCGATCGCCTGCAGCTTGGGCAAGCCCGGCAGTAGCCTGGGGTCCAGCTGGGTGAGGAAGTTGTTGTTCAGCGTCAGCTTCTTCAGGGTGCTGAGGGGCGCGAATATGCCGTCGGGAAGAGCCTCGATCTGGTTGTCGTGAAGGTACAGCTCGCTGAGGGTCGGCACGGTGTCGAATGAGCGCGGGGCGATGAAGGAGATGGCGTTGTTAGACACGTTCAGCACTTTCAGCTTGCCCAGACCCTCGAAGGTGTCGGAGAGCAGCATCTGTAGGTGGTTCGATCCGATTTGTAGCCGCGACAGGAAGGGTGATCCTGCCAGTTGGCCGCTTGGCACCACCTCTAGCATGTTACCTTCGAGATCCAGGCGCGTCAACCGCTTCAGCCCACCTAAGAATTCGATCCTCGAGATGCGGTTACCCTCTAGTTCGAGCGTCTGGATGCTGTCGTTCTGGCGCTGAAAGAAGCGCTCCGGCAATGTGACGATCCGGTTGTGCTGCAGGTGTACGACACGCAGCTTCGGGCAGTCCACGAGCGCGTCTTCCGACAAATTGGACAGTAGGTTCTGGCCAAGGTCTAGCTCTTCCAATAACGGCAGCTCGGCGAGGAAGCGCTCCGGCAGCTTTTCGATGAGATTGTTCAACAGTCGGATCTCCTTAACCTCCAGATTCTCCAGGAACAGCTCCTCCGGGACGGCTTTTATTTTGTTGCTACTCGCCGAAAACACGCGCAGATACGTGAGCCCAGCCAGCAGCTCCCCAGGTAGCTCCTCCAGGTAGTTATCGTCTAGCTCGATCAGCGAGGTGTTGACCGCATCGTGGAACGTGTCGGGTGCAATGTAGGTGAGACGGTTATCGTTCAGCAGGATGGCATCGAGGTTTTCCAGCGCGGTCAGCGTGGTGCGATTTAACGCAATCAACAAGTTGTTCCGCAGGTCCAACGAAAACGGCTCCACCGAGGGAAACAGCAGCAGCTGGAACTCTTCGATGCGGTTCCAGCGCAGATGCAGCTCCTGGAGCTGGCTGAGGTTGCGTAGCAAAATGGGGGAGATCAGCGATAACGAGTTGTTGCTCAACGTCAGCACCTTCAGGTCGCCAGTGTTAGCGAAGAGGTTCTCGTGCAGGTCGTACAGTTGATTGCTGTCCAGCTTAATCGATTCTACGTCAACCAGCGGGTCGAACACCGTTTCCGGGAGGCTTTCGATAGCGTTGTTCGTCAGGTCTAAGCTCCAGATCTTTGTGCTGAGCTGGAACACGCCAGCCGGTAGCGTGCGAATGCGATTCTTCGACACCGTCAGGAAGTTCAAGTTCACCAAATCGCGGAACCACTCTGGCGACAGTACGTCCAACCCGATATCGACCAGCTTCAGCGTCTTGAGCGTGCCGAGCCCGCGGAAGATGCCTACCGGAAGCGCCTCCAGTGGGTTCTCCGCAATCATAATGGCACTCACGCGCCCAAGTCCTTGGAAGGCGTCCTCGTGTAGCAGGTGCGTTTGCGTTTGGAACAGCCGGATGACGGTGGCGTTCTCGAGCGATGCGAACGCATACTCAGGCACGTACTCCAGGATGCTCTCGGCGAACACGACCGTAAAATCCGTCGCCCCATTGCCACCATTGAGCTCCAGCCGGTACGGGGGCAAGTTTCTCCGATCAGTAATACGCACGGTGGCATTGGTGACGGTACATCGGCTGCCTTTGTTGATGCAGCTGATCGTAGTTTCTGCGGTTGCGCTTGCGGAAATGCTGATTCCGGCAAGCACCACCAGGATCAGCATGACCTGCCGCATGCTGTGAATTAGTTTGATCCGTAGAGTATGAGAATTTTTCCCATTGGCAGCCTCTGTCGACTAGTAGCAATGAGGTTACTCTGGTCGTACGTTCATACGTTCACTTTCGAAAACCAAGTAGCTTACCTCATATTTATTCGAGCACGAGAGATTTTCACTAAATCCTGGATTCTAACCACAGCCAACCGTCACTTACAGGGTGCTTTTTGGACTTCGTTAACTTGTAGCTTGTGGGCAATTTGGCTCACGGTGATGTACACGACTCGTCGGTAACGGCTACATGCCACAACTGAGTGGCTCACGGTTTTGCACACGATTACTGGGTATTTGGATGCCACAAATTATCAGGCCCGCTGTTATTTCGCCCTTGACCCCGTCGGATTGCGAGAGATATTTTGTTCGCCAACTGGCCGATAGGGCCACATTCGCGATACGGCAGGACGGGCATGGTTCGAGATAATTTGACTCGAAATTAATGAACTCATTCGATTTGGTTTTTGCGGAATTGACATTCTGTAGGCCAGCTGTAGCTTGGAGGTCAAAGGATCGCTGGAACTTCACGGTTTTGCGGATGGTGCTGAAAGAAGCGCTCCGGAATCTGCGTCCGTGTTGGGCTGGAAGAGCTCGGAATGATGCAATCAGCAATTGCTGCTGTCGGTGCCACAGTATGGGATAATTTTTGAAAGCCGAACCTGAGGAAACGATTAGTCGGAACATTTTACCGACAAATTGTTTTCTAGCTGCACATGGTTAGTGTAGCATTTTTTTTTTCGTATGTTTTTCTGAATCGAGTTAATTTGAAATTGAACCCAACAGGCCCGTTTCCGCGAAGTTATCGAAAATCGTCAATATGAAGACTCACAAAAAACCATTTGGCAGTTGCCTACAAATTGTGTAGCTTAAATTCGAAAGGAACCCATTTTCGTGGAAGCAATTTTGATAAGGTTTAAGGTAGACGCCCTAAAAGTGACGCTGCATAACAATAACCTGCAAACAAGCTCTAGCATCGCGCTGGTATCAATTCTGAAATTAATTCTAGCATACATTATAACACTATTAAATCATTGTTTCATGAAATGTTTACTCAACATGCTTCTTATTTACTCACATGAATACACTTTCTATGGAACATTACCTCAGGCATGAATCTCGATTATCGCGAATGATTCTACAGCATTCCAGTAATATTGTTTTACGGGCAATAGGCCATTTCAGTTTTGGTTGTACAGGCGGCGCAAAAGCAGCTAATTCACAGATAAGCACATTCGCGTGGACCCATCCCGCTTGTCCGTAATACAATTAGCGATTCGTGTAATCACAACGGTGAAAAAAACATAAGCCAATCAAACTTGGGGTTACAGGAGGAACACCTTTTCTTCCGGCAAAAATCACCGCTCACTGGAGGACAATAACACTGAATTACGAAATTAAATTGTAAAGTTACTGCCGAAGCGCACACGGATTTTTAACCGTTTTCCCCAAAGCCAAACGGTCGTAAACTTACCCTCGCGATAGCGGGCGTGATTGGGGAAGCGAGGATCCCCAGAAGGGACGCACATGCGAGTTTAACTGCCACGATTGGGCCATCGAGATTCACTCCCACATTAAAGAAAAGGCAGAAGAAATAATTTTCCAGCATCTTGATCCTTGATTTTATTTTTCGGCAAACGTTTGTAGATCTGCTGTGTGGTTAACGCTTGATGTTTCAAATTAAATTCGAGGGCCAAGTTGATCTCAAGATCTAACGATCGCTCTGGTTTAAGTCTAAGAATTGTTGACGGATTCTTTCGGCAGTTGGCAAAATTAATTCTTTAAGTAAAATACATCCGTCCATCAAGATCTTGTGAGCCGTTGCTCAGTACTTCATAGGAAATTCCGCTCGCCCGTGTCTGAATGGCTTTATTTATTTTTATTCCTGCCTCGATACAAACCGCGTGGCTCCAACTTTGCCTTTCAAGATATTCAAAGGAGTTTTTGTTCATACCCACAGGATTTTTGGTTTTTCGACTTTCGTATTTTCGAGATCCACGTGTACCACCACTAGTGAGAATCTCCGATTTCGGTAAATGGTTTTTGATTGCTTTTTACACTTTTTCCTATTGGTATCTTTGCATTTTCTGGCTATTCCATATACATCCTGACGTGTTCGATGCGACTTCTGCATATACGGTGCGTGTTTAAGCTGAATTGGATGTGTGAATCGATTTTGTTTCCGGGCTTTGTTTCCTTCTTCGATGCGTTCCCTCGACACATGAGAACGATGCTGAAATACGGCGGATTTCGCAGCGGTTGGCCTCGCTTTATGCCTAAAGTATACCCTCGCGGATTTCCGGCAAGACGCTGCAAGGAAACATGTGCCACCGACAAGACGGAAGGTCAAATAGAACGATGGCACTTGATGGTGTCACAGACAGCAATGCAACAATAACATTCTTAACATCTGCCGGAATTGTGCAGCATTTGTTGGCGGCATGAAGAGGGCAGAATGGAAAACAGAGACCATGACGCAACCATTCTGGTCCTTAATTCGATCTGTGTACTGTGCAGGGCTGTCGGGCTATGAAACAGTTGTAGGAGATTGTTTACATTAACATTCTCTTTTAGAAGCGAAATGCTACGAGCACTAGCAAATACTCATTACATGTAGAAACTGAAATGAGCAAAAATTCATTAGCTCGAGGATATTTATAGCTGTGACATTCAAATCAATCAATTCCAAACCTGTTGTGAACATTTTGTAGTGTATTGTACTGGAAATGTCCGGAAAAATATGCATCAGTATATTTCCTGACGTATCGACCAAGTTGGTTATGCCTTCTCATTTAGGGTTTACGAGTAAATGTTTTTGAATTGTTTTTGATTTGCGGAATGTAAAAAGTTAATGTTTTATTATTAAAAACGGTTGCACAGACCCAAAAACGGTTTTAACACAAACTTTCGATATTTTCCAATTTTTTAAAACGATGCTCGAATTCGCATTTAAACTGGTTTAAAAATAACTAACCGGCCAGTGAAAGCGGAAGAGCCTAGCCTGAGGAGAGTTTGCATTGTTGGTGGTTAAGAGTGCTTCTGTTCAACGAGCAAATCAAACGAACATCACCTGAAGTAATCGTTGTCTATTTCATGCTTATCTTCGATGTCCAACTTAGGTAGCTTTAAAGAAGAAAGGTATGTCTAGGGTGTAGGCGATTCAAATAAAAAAGCACTCCAAAAACATCTCATGAACTACACAACATTCAACCCTTTTCACAAATTTAAACCCAGTGGCTGCTAACTGTTTGTTGTCCAAACAATCAACCATCGGACGCCGAAATGACATGCGAGTGACAACCATCTTTCAGTCTGTTTGCTTCGGAAGTCTTTTTCCGGCAAATCACCAGGAGGCCGCAATCATTTAACACGATCCATGAAAAAATAATTCCGGACCCGGGCTGGCACTTGGGCTTTTGGTTTTTATTTTTCCAAACCCCGCTCGGAAACTCGTTCTGGAAATTGTGCCGAAAGGATCTGATCAGATAAAACTTTTAACCCGTAACCGAATGCAAACCGGTATAGGATGGGGCCACTTCCTTTTGTGGGATTTTTGTTGCGGTTTTGCGAGTTGATGAAGACGTTGGGTTCACCAGCTCAGAACACTGGGAAACGTTCAGACACATCCTACGCATGTTGGAATGGCATGTTAAACCCCTGTAGCATCGCCAGGAATGCCTCAAAAAAGGGCATTTGTAAAGCAACAAAAAAAAAAGTCCAATCGACCTTTTCGGTAGCAAGGATGGTGGCGAGAACGGATCACAACAAAGTTACACGTACTGGCGATGCATAAAACATGTCTTCAAATAAAGTTTGATTTCTCGCAAAATTGAGAACATCAGCTCCGGGCTCGACGAAAGCGATGGTAAGTCAAAAGTTGTCGCACCGCTTCAGAAGTTAGTTCAAATATTAAGCAAGCTTGCAATAACTACCTCGATTTATAAAATAAGCATCAATCCCAACAAAAAAAAAAAAAAAAAAAACCTGGGGGAAACTAATTGAATTTGAAGGTGAAACCATTCCAACATAATTATGTTGGTCTTTCAACTTTTCGTGCAACGTTACATAATTTAATATTGTTTTATTAAATTTGTGTTTCAAAACATAAAATTAATTTCCAATTTTAAATAAAAGGGATATTGATGTTGATTAGATCTTGTTCCTAAGAAAACGCTTCTTCATCCTTTAAAACAAGATTTACTCAGATATTTTAACTGGTTTTAACGACATCAGCAGAACTTAAAGCCTATTTCCAAGGCCCATCTCTGTTATCCAAAAGATTCACGTCATTCCGGCGAACTCTATTTTGAGATATTTTCTGTCACAGAAACCAACTTCAAAGTGTTTGATAACGATGACGCTACTTCACTTCACACGAAAGTCAATTTACCCCGGCGCAACAAACGAGGTACTGTCAACACTTGTAGCTTGATCCGAATTCCATGCGTCTCTAGACGTTCCCGTAAGCCTGCCAAAGACACCATATTGCAACAGAGGTACCGTACGACAGAAGAGTGAGACACATGTTAAGGTGACCTTGAGCAACATAATTCAGATTTTTGCTCAAATCCTTGAAGTAACTATTACTACAAGCTAGTTCCCTGCAACAAACTTAAATTTTCTTAACAAAGAGATGAGAAAGCTTAAAGCTACTTGCAAGGCACACATTTTTGGTTTTCCAACCCGTCTAAAATGGGAACACTTCTCCTTTACAAAATTCTTTTAATTGAAACTGTGTTCATCGAACCGGACTCTTCAAGCTTCAAGAAAATTAAACCAAAGCCGTGTGGAGCTTTTGTCGCCAAAACTGTAAATAATTTCAACTTGAGAGGAGACCAGACATTAATTAGTTGTAATGATCGGATTTTTTATCGAAAAGTCCATGTAAAGTACAACTGGGCATGCGAAAGGAAGTTTGCTGACTAATTCTATATTTTTATTGCAACTTCTGATAAAGTGTTGGAAAATATACGCAATTATAATGACAAAAGTGCATAGCTAATGCATGTTAAAAAATTCTATTAAATTTGCTTTCATAATTTTAGTTTGAACATTCCAAACATTTCCCCAATAGTGGAACTGACACGGATAAGGTTCGTTACCTTTAGTTAGTAATTTTGTCATATATTCACCTGTGAGGGACGAACTTGTACCGGACTGCTTTGTTCCTAATCGGTTGGAACTATTACATCCAGGCTGATGAGATTGAGTTATTTGATTTTGTTCCTTCCACGAACTGCTTATTAGACAAACTGCATTACATGTGCCAATTTGGTTGTGTTGCCTCCAAGAAACCAAAATTCCGGGTCCATCCAGTTGTCATTCTCTTTCAGTTCTGCAGAAAAATTTCTCCCATACATCCGATCGCACTGTAGCCACGGGAGGCGCAACGCAGCGCAATCGAATCTAGGAAATAATTTCCTTTCGTAGACCCTTCGCATCCTTTCTCGGGCGGAGGGCATGAATGAGGTGAGATAAATATTTCATCAGCACGAAACCATTGCACCACTCAGTGGGTCCGAGTAAAACACGGAGGCGTCCTTGATAAATTAGTGATATTCAGAAAACCCCTGCACAGTGATTCGGATGGCGCCATAAAGAGTGACCCATTTTGGCACGTTTGTTCTTCTGTGTAATCAAAAGAGGCCCTCGATGGAAATATGATGAGACCACTTTTTTTTGAGCCCAGCTTTCGATCTATTCTTGGCTTTTTGACTGGTTTTTGACAACGTTGTGAAAACGATACGGTTGGCAAAAGATGCTAAAGACAAACGATTTTCATAACTATTGGTGAGATCATTCTCAACTTCGGAGGCGCCTCCGACTTCCTGCGACACCTTCGATTACTTGGAGTGTCTCGAAAATGATGACAGTTCAGTACTCTATTTGACAATCAGGCACAAACCAAGAACCGAATGCCTTAAAAATATCTTAAACAATAGTCTTTAAAATTAGCTTTCTATCTTCCGAACGCAGCGGCACGTTTTGGGCTCTAATGGTGATAATTATTGCCCGTCGCATTCCAAAGAATAAGGCCGGTGTCATTGCTCCGTCGGACACTTTTTAAATCGGACGATATGTCAAATTTTTGTATGGGATTTGACAGATGGCAAAATCGGCCGATAAAAATCCGCCGATTTTATAAAAAAAATTGATTCCATCGGAATGAAACCTTCCGACGTTAGCTGTCAAAAAAGTGTCCGACGGAGCAATGACACCGGCCTAAAGGACATGCCATATTGCATCATCTGTGGGTGGGAAAACAATATTATTGTTCAAAGCATTTTAATCACCATCATCAGTTTGTGTTTGTCTCGCAAGAAAACATAAAGTCGCTTTGTAACGCTAAAGAATCAAATTTCACTTTAATTGAACCGTCCTTAAATAAAAATTGACAGCGTACTCCAAAACATACCTTAAAAATTGGTCTATTGATAGTAACCTAAATTGGATACATTGTCTGCTTGTCATAGCAGTCTATCATTTTGTTTCTAGAAATGGATGTTCGACCATTTGAGTTATTGGATTTGTCGTTGCCTTTCTTACTCTCTTCCTGCCTAACCACGATAGATACCATTAACAATTGAGAAAAACGTGCTAGCTACGGTTCGAAATGCGTGTATGATTGTTTCTATTTCAGTTGGCAGATGTATTTCCTAACATCTCGGATGTCCAATCGTTCACGTTGATTTGTTCAGCATTATTCAGTAACATTGTGCACAATTTACCATTTGATTTAAACACGATAGTCTAGTTGGTAATTTCTTCAACTTTGCACCGTTGTGTTAAATGAACGATTCATGAAATGTTCAATGAATGATAAGATCATTAAGCGCATGCTGCTTTGATTGCATTGATTTTCGGCCTCAGTAGATGGGTGCTTAATGCTAGCGGCAAATCGATTCATAATTCGTGATGTTTTTGGCAGCCCTCTTTGATGGTTGGGTGAGCTTTGCCACCATTCGTACCGTCTGGAGGCAACTATTGGATGAAAGATTCACAACTTTATCGATCCAGCTTACCATCGATCCAAGGTAAGAAAAAGGGCATGTCTTTATAGGGCAAAAAATGCTGGTGTTGATCTAAAAGATGATAGTTCGCTGGGGCCAGGTCGGGATAAAGAGGTAAAAGCAAAAAATTCCAAACAGTATAAACCAGCCTTTTTACTATGCCTCCACTTGAGTTCACGGAGTGTTATGCTCTACGGTTCGCTAAAACTAGTCAACCTATTGTCCACAGTATGCTGTTGTAACTTGAAATGAATTCTATCCAGTTGAGGCCACGATCTGCGAAGCGACAGTTTCCTCTGAAGGATTAAAGGTTTAGGACGAGTTATTGCTTTAGTGAACTCATTTTTCATCTCCAAGGATGATTACTTCAATAAAATGTTTCTTCTTCTACTTAACAGCAATGTTTTGGAGGGGTAGGGAGGTTTCCACACATAATGTACTCAGCTCTCGCCTTTGTAGAATATTATAATGGCCTCCAGTCGCCAAGATCCTGTACTGAGAGTTGAGAGCAACAATTTGATCAACTGGGGGCAAAATTTGGCAGACATGGCAAGGACTGATAGGAAAATCAAGTCACTACCTAATTGTGGAGGATAAAGATTTCTGCTTCCTCCAAGATGGATGGAACTGTTCAGTTCCCGTCTAAAAATTTGGAAAACTTTTTCGATGAAATTCTGTAAAACTGTATCGCTTTTATCTCTTTTAGTTGTTACTTTTTCATAATAATGTATCATTTCGAATCTTGAAAACCTTCCTTTTTTAGTAATGTTTCGTTGTAGTAGAATACATAAGACTAATACATGTTTGTCTAATTATGGACGCGTCAGAGTAGATAGTGATCGTGATTATGAAAAGATTGTATCTTGTTTCATACCATTAAATCAATTTAGCCGGTATTTTTATTTATGCGTTAATAAATTCTACACATTCATATGGAGCAACTCATGCTTCTGCAATGTTGGTGAACATTTACGTTTGTTTATTGATATTGCAAATTATTTCTGTTTCGTTCCGTGGCCCTCTGCATTATCTAGCCTGCAACAGTTCATTCCTATTACATTTTATTCATTGTGCTTCATTTTCGCATAGCTACAAGCTACAGGCTGATTTACGTTAACTAGTTATGATGTAATAAACCGTGCCTCAGCTTCCCTTGTCGTATACTTTGTCGTCGTTGTCGGCTGAGCTATGCTTTATGCGACAAGCATAAATAGATCGGACCGGCTGAATGGCGTTACAATTAGAGCAGAGCGAGGTCGTGTTTACTGAACGAGTGGCGATAAGAGCATTGTTGACACCAAATATCGCACCATTTGTTTCTGTGCTACCGACACTCATCAATCTTCGCTTTTCAATCACAATACCCATGCGGCTAATGATCGTGTGACAGGAAAATGCGAATTAAACTGTCTTTCCCTGTGACCGAGGCGAAGTGTCCAGAACGATGGTAAGACGATCTCCACGGAGAAGCAAATCCCGCCAGCCTCCTTCGAGGTTCATCGTTACACGGAGCATCTTTTGTGCAACGAAAAAGAGAAAATCGAAATAACACTCCAACCCCAGCTGTACCGTCATGGACCATGACCATGAGTTTGTCAACGAATCGTGACGAAAGCTGTCGCAAGGCTCATGAATAATGAACACATCTTACAACCCTGCCCTCCCGCGTCTTATCACATAGATATGCTGTTTGCAAGCAGCGCTCCTTTTTTAGTCTAGTAGACTTTGTAGGCAAAATTATATTTTGACACCCACCAAATCGCAGCGCAACAATTAAACATCGAATTGATCCGGTTACTGCTTAAGGTTGTTGCGCAAAACATCAAATTGAGAATGAGATTCTTAAATGAGAAACAATAAGGCAGTCGTTAAAAGTTTTTTATTTAAGAGAACTCCAATCCAATATTTATGTAAAAAGTTTCCGGTGCTTGTGTCCCGAGTGAGCGCATACAAAGCGTTGTATAAAAATATAAGAAAGTGAAAACTGAACACATTGCCACAGAGCAATGCGTACTTTGGGTGTTGATTAATAAAATAGAAAGCAAATTCATAAAAAAAAAAACAATGTTACGAACCTTAAGACTTCCGTGTGAAGAAAATGGTCGCGAAGGATGGCACCAAAGAAAAATTGGATAATTAGATTCTGATACTCTGTCGAGCAGGCTTAAAGCCACGCACTTGACGTCGCCTTCCATCGTTTATCCTGACCGGTGCTAGAAAAAAAAGTTGGCCCGTTTGCTTTAAAGCGAAAAACACTGCACAAAGACAGCGGCCAACATGAGAAGCTTACGGAGCTTGAACTGCCTGTTGGAAGGAACCATTTCCGCCGGGAGTCCGTTGGCATCGTTCATGAAGTGAAAATCGTCTCCGGATCACATTAATAAATTGTACCTCCGCGCTGCAGCTTAAAGTGTTTCAACAACTCCAAGTAAATTACTCCAATTGTGCAAACGTTGCCAAAATAGAGATAATAGGATTTAAAAAGATTCAAAGATATCTACCATTAACAGACAAAACACAAAATACCAACGTTAGAAATCAGTTGCTTTGAGTTTTACAAAAAATTGTTGAGTTATCATCCCATGTCTTTGCACGATGGCAACGATGCATGTCCTTGCTTGAATAATTTTCATTTTGGTGAAAAACCCTCACACCTAGGGTTATTAATTTAATTTAACTTTACTTCTTTGATTTTAAATGATTTCTATTTAATTCCTCGTGGGCTGGTTTCATTATTAGTTAAAGTTTTTTTTGCAAACTTTTTTGATTATTGTTGAAGCAAGGACACAGATTTAAGAAGACTTACTCTTTGGTCGAGGCTTTATAATGTTCTTTCCCAGAAAAGAATTAGTGCTAATTCCCAAGAAACTGCAGACGCTCTCATGGAAGAGATAAGTTATCCCGTGTACTGCAAAAAGAAAACCGAAGGCAAACACAGTAGTCTTATACGGTCGACTGGCGACCACATCACAAGCGGACCCGGCTGGCCTAAGTTGAACGCCCGGCCCTTGATTGACGGGAATGTAAAAAATCTCTTCCGCCAGCTACGCCCAGCACGTGCTTTGATGGCAACACATGTGAGACAGTGTGTCGATGATCAATTGGATCATTTTCTGTTGCTTTTCCAACGGACTGTCGCAAGTGGTCGGTCTAGGGATTGTGAATCCACACAGCAGGCATCCTCTGTCCATTTCGCCTCGGTGGATGCTTTCGAGTGATTATTTGAAAAGCGACTGCAAAAGTCAATATCCGGCAAATATGGGATTCATCACAGCTTTCGCACCAGAAAAAAAACGAAGCTCTTCCATTTTTCACGCTCCACTGGCGGAAAGAATGGCTTAATGGGGGAAACGTGTAGGTGTGCAGCGTGCACCGTCCTGTTGTGTGGGTGCGTGGCGTCCATATGCGAGGTTTTACAGCTCCCTATGTTTCAATAGTCCGCCGAGGAACACCCGCTGCCGGGGGAAAGTGCTGGGATGGCTACTCTTGCCGTTAGCCTTTTATAGTTCACTAATATCACCTCTGTCTGAGAATGTGATTGTGAATGGGAGACGAAAAGAGGAAGAGGATGGTGGGCTGCATCCCCATCGGGTGTGAGTGATTACGCAAAACTAGATAGCCACAATGCCCTGTTATGGTTCGGTTATTATGGCACGAACAATGTCCATATATTTCGAATCTATCTTTCAGTGGAAACATGAGAAAATAATTATGTTACGTTCAAATTGATTCCTGAGCACGTAGCGTTGGCATGTAATGCTCAGTTCAAATCAGTGCGCCATAAAAAGCATCGTTGCGGAGACATAACCTCACTAGATGCACAATTGTTCATCTGTAAACAAAAAATGGCTAGACACGGTTGTAAGCAAGGAACAGAGGTGATTAGTGAGTTCTGCAGAGAAGTGCAACAATACTACCACTTCGACTTTTAATACATTATTTTTAATATCACGGCGAAAGTATCGTACATTCTCAAACCAATGTTTGCCAAGAAGAGGTGGGACTCATCATCATGTTGCAAAACTTTTCATTGTTATTATAGTTGGACTCAATATTTTGTTCAACAGTTTAAAGTCTTTCGGAAGATTTTCATCATATTATGGATGTTAAAGCTTATATTTTTATGTTGATTAGAACCAAAATTTATGAAGAAGTTGCGGTACACACACATTTTTAAGGAAAAACAGTTCGAGAATTAGCTACTAGCTCCAAATCGTGGTATTAAAGTCAAACTATTCCCTAACAAGGCTGACAAAATGTTAACATTCCGATATTGTTATACGCTCCATTAGGGTATCACAAGATGCCTCCAGGCGACTTTATAACATCTCACTCAATGCAAACCGGTACCGTGATTCATAACTAGCTTACAATTGTTTCAACAACTTGTAAGAGCTTTAAAAACGGCACTCAAACGCCTACTTTTTTTATTACATTACGGGCCACCCGAACGAGAAATATGCGTGAGTTTACATCTTTTTCGGAATAAATTCTTTTTTCGCTTTTTTTATGGGTAATGGGCTGCACGGCTTTTAAACTGCTCGAAAAAATAATGTAATAAATTCAACTCTTAAAACATAATCCATCGGAAATCGATACATTCTACCTTCTTCGTGTCTTTTACAGGTGCCTTAAGTGAATTTATAATATCGGAAGAAGCTGTGACCTCGAAAGATATTATGTTAACCTTGCCATGACAGTGTTCGTTAGACGTGTGTTCGTTTTCCTTTACTTGATAGGAAATACCTTAAACTTGCAATAAAATGCAATTAAGGAAAATGAGAGTAAGTACGTCTAGGTTTTTGATATCAGTGCAATTTGCATATTTAGATGCTTTCATTTTAGATTTTCATGTTTTCATATTCAATCATGGAAAAACTACATTTTCTCGTAAACTTGCATAATTTGTCCACACGCACAGTGAAACCGAAATCGTGCCTTGATTTTAATCTTATCTGGTTAAAACTAGCTGAAACTTATTTAAGACGAATCATATTCTGTGTCTTTTTCCATATTTTCCAGGTACACTCTTCAACAAAACGGGAGAGGTTGCACTGGGCCAACCGACATTACGGTTGTAACATTAAAATCTGACCAAGCATGTGTAGAAACTGGACTGGAAACTGGTTTGCTTTAGCGTCAACTAGCTACAAAGGGGGCTCGTAAACCCCCACAAAAAGTTTACGAAAATAAACTTCATCTCTGCACCACAGCGCTGGTTCGTGCGAATAATTTAATTAAAGATGTTAATGGTACATTTAATCTTGTGTTTAATTGTAATCGTACCATGTAATAATTGGATTGCCAATGAATCTTGTTATCTTGTTCGTTCGATGTTTAATAGTAATAGTCAAATTACAACTTCGAATGCAATCTTTAAAATCTCCTTATGCAACTACTTCCTTCATAAAAAATTGGCCTATGATTTGTACCGATATGGTAGGAGTTTCTTTTGTGCTGTATCTGATGCAATACCATGGCATATGTTTTAAGAAACAACCCAAGATGTCCTGAATTTGATTTATTTTGTTCAACTCATACTCAGTGGATTGTGGCCAAAAAAAAACTGTGAAACGTTCGTGTCCATTAGAACTTAAAAGAAAAACAAACACTATTGAACGCATTTATATCCCCCTGTCCAGCAATCAACGCATAGAATTAATAATTAATAATAAATGATTCAAGCGTTCATCACATGAACATTCCTTTTCCCATTAGGTTTGTAACAGTCACCTGATAATTCTTTTCCGAAAACATTTGAAAGCTGTGAATAAAATATCAGAAAGCATATACCGGTGCGAAACAACACAGTTGCTAGGGCGGGCTTAGTTCTTCGTAACCGTTTTTGAAAGGCAATATAATATGCAGCCAAAGAAAGGCGGTAAATAAGAAGAAAACTGTTTCCTCATCGAAATATCTAATGGTTTTGTTTCCCAAGCAACCGTTTCTAGAGCTTGAATTGAAGAATAAAAAGGAAAAGGCGAGAAAAATTAATGGTAAAAAGCTAGACAAGAGGCAAAGGTAAGAGGCACGGACAGGTGCAAAACGTGGAAAACTGCAATCATCATGATCCTCATCACGAAGCATTTATGCATTTCGCATCCAGTCGGAAAAAGGCCCAACCCGTACGGTATTATGCTCGCCCAGGAAGCTGTAGTGTTGCTCCATCAGGAAATGCGATGAAATTACGTTCCTATTGATCTCACGCTTGAAACATGTGTTAGATCAAAGATAAACAAGACTGAACATCAAGCACTTTTTAACGCAAGACACAAACATAAGGTGGGCAGATTCGAGGGTTTGATTGATCGAGGAAGGGCATACATTCCATGGCGTGATAAGCGCGATGAACACAACCAGTATTTTTTATATTTTGCGGCAAGAAACAAAAGCACGGATTCTGTGAATACAGCCATATAAAATCGTGAAAAGTTGAAGCAGACCACATAACAGATGGACGCACCCTCGTGAGCTTGGTTTTGTTTCTTTTATTCGTAGCATTTGCCACGTTCCTTACCTGCGGCTGAGAAAAATCTTACACCGTCAGCAATGTATAATGATGGATGCGAACCGCAACGGCAGGCCACTACTGCGTCCTCAACATATGATGAACGAGCACGACGGCCCTTCGGCAACACGCACTCCCACTCGCTTTGAATTCCTTTCGCAAACAGAGCGTTGATATTAGCTTCGGTTTTATGTAAAACTATTCAGATAAGTGCCTTGTCCGGGCCTGTGGTAAATTCACGGTGCTTAGCTGCGTCGTTGCACCAACTGCGGTCACGGGCCGATACGCGTCTGGCATGCGTTAATATATTTATTTTCCTAATGCTGTTATTTTACCGAAATTGCGCGCACACACGTTTTGCACATTTTCAAAACAAACACTCCACCGGCCTCACCGCCTTGAGTTGAGAGTGCTGGCGGAGGCAATGAAACGCAAATCACGGACCACTTCGGTGACCAGATCACCGGATCACGAACAGAACGCGCCAAAGCTTGCACACGGGCTCGGAATAGAGCAATCTTTTTCCTGGTAATTTATTGGTATTTCCAAAAACAAGCACAACGGCCCCCGTTATTGGCACACTTGCGTATCTAGCGAACACTCACCCAACTGCGACTGTGAACCTGGTCACAGAAAAATAGCATAGCAACACGGACGGTGCCTCCTTTGCTCGTAGCTTTCTATCCTTTCACTAAATGCAACAAACACTTTCTCTAGACTGCGCGACAAACTTCGAGCACCTTTGGACCCGGAGAACCTCTGCGCTCGACCGCTCACTTCGACCAACGCCGAAAGACTGAACGAGCAGAGTGAACTCGCGCCACATGTACGTTTTATCAAAATCCTTGTCGGTACGCCGACCGTATGCACGCGTTTCGCATCTTACGGTGCCACTCTCTCGCTCGGGCAGTGCCACCGGTTGGAATGTTTATCCAAACCAGTCATGCGAGAAGAGCGACTACGCCCCGAAACAACTCCTTCCCATGCTGCGTGCGACACCTGGCGCCTCCACCGGATTCCAGTGCAACCGGCTCGGCTGGCGTCATAAAAAAAACATCTGTTTCCGCCGATGAGGAGAGAGCTTAACGAAACTAAACGAGAAAGTTAACGCTGCACTGATACTGCTGCTCTCCGTGTGCCGGTCTGTCTCTTTCGCTCACTCTCTCGGGTTTTCCAGCAAAAAAAAAAAAAAAACAGCAGCGACTCGAGGAGAGACCACACGCAATATAATGGTAGGAAAAACCAAACGAAACCGTCGACCGTCGAAACGGAAAGGAAAGTCACTGGTGAGAGCAGCATCGTGTTAAACCATGCTTCCCGTCGATTGTTTGTTTACTCGGAAGACTCGCGGCAGTACCTTTTGGAAGCTCAAACTGTGCAGCGGTTTTTGCGCGTTTCTTTTTCCCGTTTTCCCGGGATCTTTTCGAGCAACTTTTAATGAAACAACAATACCAATGTGTTTCTTTCCCGGGGCGGTCGGTTTTGTGGCGCAAAAACTCATTTCGATCATTTTTAAGACAGACAATAGGCAGGCAGGCACACCGAAGTTGCCAAACCTTTGGGCTCGCTGGACTCTAGAGTATCTTAGGGTAACAGAAAAACATAAGTTCTGCATAGCAAAACAATGCGGCTTACGTGTGGTTAAAAACATCGTGTTTATTAAAATAATTTTTGCACCATTTCCTTTCTCCATTCTTAAATGTTCAATACGTCCATAAGCTTTTGATCAATTCATATCCGTATTAACTTTATTTACATTCGTTCGAGCAAGTTTGCAAAAAATTCAGGAAAAGGCAGAGTATTATTATTAACAAATCATTCTTTATAACCTTTATGCATGCAACATAAAGGCGTATCTACCAAAAGATGGCAACCCCCTCATTCCAATACTTATTCACTTATTTTGATCTGCCGGATTGGAATACGCATCATTATTATAATCAAATGGAGAGCTACAATATTTGATACGTGTGCTTAATTTTCCTTTTTTTTAAATTAATACTCATTTCCACTTTAAAACGGGTAGGGATATTTCGACGAAATTATCAGATTTGTAACCAGATACATGAAAATCAAGCAAATTGTTCAACTATTCGTCGAAGTCAGCATCATAAAGGAACGCGTAGAAAATGTGCCTGTGCGTTTCGATCGTGTCACATACAAAGGACCGCCTACACACGAAATGTTTCGACCTTTTTGGTTTCAACAAAAATATATCCACCGCGGATGCTTTTCCGGTGCGCGGCTTAAATTGAGGATGTGATTTACGTCAGTGAAAGAAAAACAATACAGCAATCGATTGATTACATTATGGTCATTCAATTTAAAATTTAAATTAAAGTTCATAATTTTAAAAAAAATTAATGCATTTCAAGATTTATAAGTTCCGGAAACTGAGGTGTTCAAAGGGGTTATTGATTAAAAACACAATTCTTGAGGCATTCTAAAAATTTCGAGTCAATACGATAGTTCAATCCAAAGTTATTACAGAACAAAGCTTCAAAAATTACCCGTCGATCCAATATGAAAAAATAATATCAACGTGACAAATCAACAAGTCAACCAACGTGTTTCCGAAAAACCCCGATTCCAAGGTTGAACCGGTGTTGGTCCAAGTTTACCGGTACAAGTTTACCGATTTTGGTTTTGGAGGCGATATTTTTTCGACTAAACCGGTTCTGTGCCCTGCGCTGGTAAGGTGAAATAAGGTATGCGATTATGTGGAAACACATGGTTTTTTGTCAGCGGTCGTAGTTTACCGTTAAATAAATAAATTAAATTATTTATAAATCATTTTAACAATCTAGTATCGTTTAGAACTGGAACAAATTTTCCCAGCACTGTACAATACATCACGTGATTGAGATTGCCTTTTCGCCTGCTTGGGCGAAAATTGGCTGTGAAATATTTCAATACCAATAGAATTTGAGACTCTGGCAACCCTTCCGGGCGCGAGGGAGTCTTGATTGATTCGATGAACCCATCATTCTCAAGCATGGAACGTGGTATTTTCAGAATAAATTTTTTGCTCCTTCCATCCTTGCAAATACATAATGTGATAAATAAAATAAACATTAACAAATATAAACCGTTTAACCATGGGTTTAGATTCCGTTTTGTCAGCAGAATAATTCTGCCATTTTCGGTGTGTAGCTAAATGGAATGGACTTACGTCCGGAACGATACGAACAAACTGGGTTCGGATAGGAGCACTACACACCACCACCAAGAAGCCGTGGTTGCAAAAAGAAAAGAAGTGCTTCGAAAGGATCAGTTGTTTGTTCTTAAATAAGAATTTGTCACGCTTTTTTGGTGGGTAATTGCTTCAATAATGACATCGCGGGAAGTAATGTAAGTTGATCATCTCGTCTAACATTGAGTGGATTTGTGTTTAGCCCGTTTTCTCGCCGTCAACATGATGCTTGATGGTGTTCCCTTCTTCTTCAATGCCCATTCCAGCAGTATCGCGTCGGATGAGAGTGATTCAATAGAAGAGCAAAACCCACAGGACAAGTCAGAACAGAAACGCAGCAGCAGTGCGCGGAAACATAAGAAACATAAGCGTCACAAAAAATCGTCCAAGTCTGACAAGGCCGAGAAGACGTGCAAGGCCAAAAAGCATAAAAAGCACAAACGAAAACACCGCGGTGAGGATGAGGAGAATGAGGCGAGTAGTGGCTCGGATGGTGAACACGCGAAGAATGGCGCGAAGGGGGAAACGCGAAAAGTGGTTGATCAACCAGCGCGATTGAAGCGATCCGCCGAGAGCGACGATGGCGCCGACGGTGGCAGGGCGAACGAGGCAAGCGCTCGTGCGAAAAACAATGGCAGCGGCAGGGTGTTGGAGAAACGGAAGGGCCACATATCGACGGACCCGGACAAGCTGGTACAAATGCTGACGCAGAACCTCGAGAAACGCAAGGAGGACGTCGTCTCGGTGGAGAGCGAGAGTGAAGGGACGGCGGTGGAGGATGCGCCCAGCCCTGATGTGGCGGTGATTGAAGATGATGAGCTCAATTTGGAAGATCTGATGCGCCAGAAGGCACTGCTCCAGGCTTGCCTTGGTGAGTATGCAACGGACGACGAGGACGACGCGGCTCGGAGGCAGGCGAAGGCTAAAGGCGAGCGCCCCGTCAAGAAGAAGCGGTTAGAGGGCGACGAAGCGGTCATAACAATCGATGGAGATTCGACACCGGATGATGTTGACCGACTGCTCAAGAAAGCGTCCGGTGCTGCGAACCGCACTGCGCGCGGTGGTCTGGACGAGCCACAGCCAGCCCACAGGAGCGCCAACGCAGAGGTCGACAAAAGGTCAAAAGACTATCAGTCGCAGCAGGCGGATGGGCGGGCGCGGCAAGGGGATCGTGATCGCGAACGGGAGCGAGATAACAGAGCCAGAGACGAACGGCGCAATCGGGAGGACGACAATTACAAGCGCCGCATGGCCGAGGAGCGCTTCGAGCGGGAGAAAGCACGCGAGCGGGAGCGCGACCGGGATAGGGCGAGGGCCCGCCAGCGGGAGCGCGATCGATCGATTGAGAGGTACCGCGATCGGCGCGGCTATTCGCCGAGTCGCGAGCAACGCTCGCTGGAAAGGGATCGCGGTCGCGGTGGAGGAGGTCCATTTGGATCACGTGATCGTTTCCGTGGTAGGAGCAGGGATCGTAATATGCGTGGCGGTGCGGGTAGAATGGATCGAGACCGGGATCGCGATTGGGATCGCGGCCGCGATCGAGATCGTGATCGAGGTTATGGGCGCGGCATGCAGAGAAACGGGCGCGATGATCGGGGTGGCGGCAGGGGTCGGAAGGTGGAAGATGATCGATTTAAGGATTCTCTTAGCGAAGGGCTCAAACAGCAGAAGGAGTCCAGCAGCGAGAGTGAAATAGCCGACATCGACATTGACGACGAGGAAGACGAAGAGAAGATCATTGAGAAGAGACGCAAGGAACGCGAGGCGCTGTTGAAGGTATTTGGTTATTTTACCGTCCTCATTTTATTGCACGAACGCTAAACGTAGCCCTTCGTTTCCGCTTTCAGAAATTGGGCGTCGCGAACGAAGACAGCAACAGCATGATGGAAGTGCAACCGACCGAACAGCGCCAGGTAAGCAGCAGTACGGGCCCTTCGTCCCGGAACGATTCCTCCGCCAATAACAGCCGGGAAGCGACCGCCCACCATCAGGACGACCATGACGGGACCGACCAGTCGCTTACTCCACCGATACCGAGCGAGCGAAGGGATCTGATGGATCAGGTAGAACGTAAGCAGAAAGAGCCGACCGACCCACCGAAAGACCTGGATAGGCAGAGTAAGGAACCGAAAAGTACTGCGAAAGAAAATGCTAAACGCCCCGAATGGGACATGTTTGCCGAACAGGACATCGACTCGAACTTCGACTCGCCGAACCAGGTGGTGGCGAACAAGCAGGCGCACGAGAACCCGGCCCTGACGGACAACTGGGACGACGCGGAAGGCTACTATCGTGTCCGGATCGGTGAAATACTGGACAACCGGTACGTGGTCGCTAACTACACCGGACAGGGGGTGTTCAGCACGGTCGTGAAGGCTCGGGACCAGGCCCGTGGCAATTCTTTCGTTGCAGTCAAGATCATTCGTAACAACGAGATTATGTAAGCATCATCACCTTTCAATGTATGCTGATTTCGGTGTGACTGAGGCGAGATTTTTCCCCATTTTCGTTTGTAACTTTAAGGCATAAGACGGGACTCCGAGAGCTGGAAATATTGAAGAAACTCAACGATGCGGATCCCACCGATCGGTACCACTGTCTACGCTTGTACCGGCACTTTTTCCACAAGCAGGTAAGCGTGTCGACACATTCACGTTGTAGTTTGCAGACAGAAGTAACATTCTCGTTATTTTTCGTGCCTCGCCTACAGCATCTGTGCATGGTTCTCGAACCGCTCTCGATGAACCTGCGGGAGGTACTGAAGAAGTACGGCAAAAACGTCGGCCTCCACATCAAAGCCGTACGCAGCTACACCCAGCAGCTGCTGCTGGCCTTGAAGCTGTTGAAAAAGACCGGCATCCTGCACGCGGACATCAAACCGGACAACATTCTCGTGAACGAGAACAACCTGGTGCTGAAGCTGTGCGATTTCGGTTCGGCATCGTCTATCACCGACAACGAGATCACGCCTTACCTGGTGTCCCGTTTCTACCGTGCGCCGGAGATCATCCTGGGACTGTCGTACGACTACGGCATCGATATGTGGTCGGCCGGCTGTTCAATCTACGAGCTGTACACGGGCAAGATCCTGTTCAGTGGTCAGTCCAATAATCAAATGCTTAAGTGTTTCATGGACCTGAAGGGCAAGATACCGAACAAGCTGATCCGCAAGGGTCAGTTCAAGGATCAACACTTCGACCAGAACTGCAACTTCCTATCGCACGAGATAGACAAAATCACGGAGCGGGTAAGTGGCGAAATTGTCATTATTTTTTTTAATTCATTTTTTGCACAGATAATAAGGCACTTATAGATTACGCATGGTAACTTTGAACAACGCTCAAACACTCTGGCTTTAGTGCAAACCCATTTCACCCAAAAGAGCTTATTAACTTATTATTTTTTATGGCCTACGATTTTTTGTTCAAAAGCTATGAGAATTTTTCTTCGCATGAAATTTGCAGAAACCCTTCTCTCTACAATGGGGGGGGATATTAGAAATTCAACATCATCGAAACTAAAACTAAAAATCTACCACTCAAGCACCGTTAATATGATCGTGAATATGTTTAAAAATGCCAAAATGTTGAGCGCTTCACGGTGAGGAATTGGAGGAATTGTATAGACTTTTACAGATAGAGAATTCGTTAAACTTAAAATTATAATGATTGGTTTAAAATTGTAAGAAATTTTTTTTTTTTATATATTGTTGCGTTTAAGAGATTTTCGACAAAGAATATTTAAGATCCGTCAAATTGACCGCTTGGGTGTTTTCGTGTTAAACTGAGATGCATGAAATGCAGACTCATGTTTTATATTCCATAAAACACATTATATTTTTTCTGATTTTTTTTATTTAATTTAAATATATTCGAGTAGAAACAATGGGTTGATATCGAAATTATTTTTTTCCAAAATTGAAAAATGCTTTCTGTTAGATAATTGCTAATCGAATATGTAGGCCTCCCACCTCTCCCACAAACTTCAATTTAAATCGTATAAACTTGCTCCATCAACTCATTATGGAAAATAATGGTAAAATTTAATTTATGAATGTAAATCTAACGGTTTTCACAGGGATCAAACAACGTTGATCATTATCATTTATATTTTATTATTGAATGTATAGCAATTTCCTCATATATGTTATGTGTATTTTACAGGAAAAAATTGTGGTAGTATCGGTCATAAAATCGACGCGGGATTTGCAGCAGGAACTGATTGCTGGCCAAAATCTACCCGACGAGCAGATACGCAAAGTGTCGCAGCTGAAAGACCTACTGGACAAGGTGTTTGCCCTCGATCCTGCCAAACGAATTTCACTGAATCATGCGCTGGCACATCCATTCATACAGGATAAAATCTAAAACTGGAAAGGGGAAACCAAGTAGAATGCACCTGATTGCCTGTTCGCAACGGAAGTATACTCCTTCCAAACCCATGGATTACTAGAGCCTTTGAACATCAGCATCATGTACATTAACAATCCTTTTCTTACTTACGCGCTTCATTGAACAACAACAATCCGCACACCCACCCGCACGGCCCGGTCATTCATCGAACGATGAAGGAAGCCCAGCCCGATGATGCACCCGTCAATCTTTCGTAGGAATTGAAGTGTGTGTGATTATCAGGCTATGAAGACCATGCTGAGAACTTGTAAAAACAATTTCTCTTATTTTGTTCACGAGGCAAACATGAGAGAGGTAAACAACTAAAAGCCACTCACGTAGTAATCTTTAATCGATCTTAATCATAATCAAGAAGAACGAAAACCAAAACAGCAACAACAAAAATCAATACATATGCGAAACAATAACTTAATAGGAACTCTACCGGTTTAGAACATTCATTTAGAATCGGAGGTAATTTTCGACGTTTTTGACTATAATGAAGAGAGGGTCCTGTCTTTTTGACCACCTGAATGCTATCTAATCCTTTTTGCATAATTCATCAACTATGACAGATGCAGTAGGGTGAAAGTATTATGTTATTGCCACACTTGGTTAGATTAAGGTATAAGAGGGACAACATAAAGCCATTGAATCCCCATTAGAATTTGATGGCAAGTGAAGAATGATTTAAAATCATTTAATAGATTCTTTTTAATTTGGTTATATTCTCCATTTGATTTGTCTTCAGTTTAGGGAAAAACACTCACTCGAAAGTCGAATGTGGGATACGATTCATACACAAAAAAAGGTTGATATAGAGAGCGCGATAATAAAAGTGATTCCTTTTTCATGAGGATACAAAAAAAGGAACGAACGAACAGTAGAGATATTTGAACATTCTAAATTACAATAAGATAATAATATTCGCAGTGTTTCTTCTTTTTTTTTAGCTTTCGATGAAGCAATTTTAACCACATTGATCCATCTTATTTCAGCGCATGATGTTGATAATGGTTGTGTTTCCTCTGCCGGGCGACCTAACCACAAGGCGACCGCCGCGGGTGGTATGACGCGCGAAACAATCGCTGGCCGGCAAATCGGCGTACGATAGCAGTCCGAACGAACACTTCGCTCGAGTGCTTGAACAAAGTAATCAAATCCTACACAAACATATTACTATATGCTGATCACGTAGCACACGAAACTAATCATGTTTTTCAAACCATCCTCCACAAGATTTGCCGTCTCACAGAAGCAGAAACCTGTCCGAGAATAGCCCGCTGCTCAACTCATGGGACTGGAAGGTATTTAGATAAAACAAACGCATCACTATCGCTGGCGATGGAGATGAAGTGCTGCGTTAACGAGGTAGTGAAAGAATTTAATAACTTGTCCACTTCCTTTTTTTAATTTTATCTGAACAGTTATCCAAAATATTCACCCTTTGTAGTAAACTAGTTGTCAAAGTGACTTTCTTTCAATCCATAATGCATACGTTTGACAAGTTTCGCCAACAATTAGCCTGTTTGAATGGTTACTTATTGTATTCCTTTACTCACACCCTTCAACCCTTCCAAAGAACCGTCTTGAAGTACTGCGCGAATGTCGAGTACGTGCCAATAGCAAGAACCAGCAGCGTCCTGCGGCCTGATAAGAAAGGTGAATAGGCCAGACACATGGTAACTGCATAAGAGTTCTGCTATCATACTAACCTGGTTGTTCAGGTTGTTATGTTTACGCCGCTCCGTGTATTTTTGAAACAGTTACTTGCTGGTTTTTGTGTTCTATTTCTTTTTAGCACAGATGCCGATTTTACATTTAATGGTTTGTTGGTACAGAAGAAGATGATCAAGGGTGAAGGAAAAAAAGGAAATAGCGCAGTTAACCTAACCTGTTTGGTCCTGGGGTCGCAAGGAACGCTTTACTTTCAGAAGGTAGGTGCATTTTTAAAGAACATTATCCGAATATATAGTACAAAGCCAACAATCAGCTGAGCATCCCAAACGCGAGTCGCTGTTAATCGTCCTCGGGCTGATTCCCTGGTTCGGTAAAAAAATCAGGACATTGGAAAATGGATAATAAAGGGCTCGGTAACGTGGTATTAACATACTTTAAATTGTTTTTTTTTCTTATTGAAATTGAATTGATGACGTCATTGAATTGATGAATATTTAAAGATAATTTTAGACACAATCATTTCGCTCAAAAGATCAGCCTAATCATTTTAAAAACATTCACGCAAGTTGAGTGCTATTTGCACTCAATTGAAAAAAAAACATCTGTAATGTAATAGAAAAATTCGCATGTTCTTATTTTCAAATGAAATTTGTTTAAGAAAGGAAGGTCCTAGCCTAGAGGGTCTAGAATTACTATGCATACAAACAAGTATACAAGTACTGTCTGACTGTATTAATAATTTTTCTTTCGTTTAGTTGAAATTTGATAATGTATATGGGTATCTTTTACAAATCAAACGACTACATAAATGAACTATAATAAGTGAACTAAATGAAAATGAAATGAACTAAAAGGGGGTTACTAAAAGGGGTGGGTGTTTTATGCTTGACATGTAGAATTTTATGTCATGTATTTTATAACTATGCACCACGCAAATACAAATTATTTGCTATGCGCATTGCTCCACTTTTGTTTCCTTCAATTTTTATGGGTTTTTTTTTCTTCAAAATTATCTGTTTTTCGTAAGAAAAAAAATTATCGTATTCTTAAAAAACATATATCATAGATGCAGTATTAAAACCATCCTCCTTAATTTTATTATTTTCGTAACAGTAAATGTAACAGTAAAATCGTAACAAAAAGTCGAACCATGTATGAGATGTAGAATAATAAATAATAGTTACAAAAGGAAAAAAGTACGCAAATTCGCAAAAAAGGAAAAAAATACAATGTCTTAATGCTTCTTGTCCATCATTGTTTGAGTAGTTTCGCTGAACTTCGCTTCGAATCGGACGTGTGTGAAGGATTTTGAGGGCAAAAAGGGATCACCAACCGCCAGTCTCGTCGGGTTTTCGTTGTATCTGCCGGACGAGCGCTACGGTGAACTTCCTCCCACGATCCACTGTTGTCTTTGGCTAGGCTTGATTGTACACTTTGATACCGTAACTCTCGCCGCTCGTGGCCCGCGTCTCTATCGGCCAATATTGATCGGTTCGTCGGCCATGCCCAGCTCTTCAGTGGCCGCCTTGTTGCCTTTCCTTTTCTTCGAGTACCACATGAACGCCAGTCCGGCGTAGATGTTCGATAGAAAGACGAACCATGCCAGATAGAATCCGTAGCCGTAGCTAAAACGAAGGGGGAAAATGGTGTCGATTAGGAGATTAGAAGAAAAAGAACGAGGGAAGGAAGGGAATAGAGCACATTTCACCAACGGTCGGCTTTGCCTGTGATGGCAAGAGACTCACCTATATTTGGCACCTTTTGGGAAGGTGTAGGATATGTTTTCCTTTTCGTATTCCACCGAAGCCACCAGCACTTGAATAACAACGATACTTGTCGCCGCTTGAACGATGAAAGGAATAATCAAATCATTTTTTAAATGGATACACACGTGGTAAGACATTTGCCAGGTTTTCGAATTTACCTGATATGAAGTGTATCCCTCCAGCCAATCGCTTGAACATGTAGCGAGGGTTTAAAAAGGTGTAAATCGAAAAGATGAAGCCCATCACCATCACAAATACCGTGATGCATGCAAACGATGCCTCGGTTCGGCTGTAGTCTATATGAGGGAAAGAAAACGCAATTGTTTGTAAAATAAATTACAGTATCTGATACACTTAGTTTAATTCAAACTTCGTCTTATAGAGTTAATGCACTGTAACTACTGCAGCAATAGTCACATTCGGTAATAGCAATACGCTAACCTTACCATGCAAGCGATTACCGTTCGGGTTCTTATGTTTCGAAATTAAAACAGTGCAAGAGGAAGGACTTTTTCAGATTTCGGGGTTATTAACCGAGTAATGATTTTGTCTTAGATGAAATGAAGGAAAATATGAATGCATGGAACAGGAGATATATAAAATTCAAAGCACAGTTAAGGTTATAAGAGCAAGATCCAATAAAAAAGCTACTTATTTTCCTTACGCAATTATTGCCAAAAATGTGTTTCACGCTGATCTGGCGTCTTGAATGGATTGCAATACATGTAACTAGCCAAAAATGCAATGGTGTGAAACGCATGGAAAAAAAATGCCTGCATTCGTGAAAATTAATGAGCAGCGCGAAACATGATGCAGAGATGCAGCGTTCGCAAATTTCAAACCCACCCACGCAGCAAACGCAGTAGTAAAGTATGTCCGTTGTGTGCCGATCCCCTTTTCCCTGAACTAGCGTCCGTCGTGTGCTCAAATCGGGGACCGTAAGATTACGAACGATTCTTGACCGCATCTACTGCGCGTCGTCTCATGGATGCACAACTTTACGACCGGTTGTTTATGATCGTCGAGAGAAAATTAATGGCGACAACGGAAAGCTCGATCAGATATGAATTATGAGCCGCAAGAAGCGCATCATTTCCTGAGACGAATGACAAACCTCGAGGGTACATTTTTATTGCATACGGTTGCTGACTTTAAAAAGGGAAGATTTGGGTTAATTATCACATCGTTCAAATTGTGTTGTACTGTATACTGTATGCGTATTCCTAGTTTAGTTAACAGGCGAAAGCTTGGTACATTTATGGGCTTGGGCTTTATAAAATGAATAATGAAATAATGAATTTTCACGCTGTAGGTAAACATAGGACGGCTGGTACTTTTTTATTTGAAATCTTTACAGTACAATACAGTACAGTTAATCGCTGAATACATTTGCAAACGTGCATTCATTGTTTAACTGATTTTTTTTTATTTTCAATGATTTTCAATGAATTCAAGTTTCTAAATTAAAATACGAGGATGGAAGGTGCTTATATCAAAATGGCCCAATCAACATAATTTGCGTCGGTTAGCGTATTATTCACACGAGTTAATTTATACAATTAGTTAGCTAATCAATACTATTTACTTCGAACACAAAATTCACAATTACAAGTATTATTGATTTGAATTAAAAATAAAGATTGATGTGGATCGTTATTTGTTTGTTGTCCATCTCGCATTAAACACTCAAACACCTGGGTTTAGGAGTAAACCTATTCTACAAAAACCAGGTCATTTTGACCCAAGCTTTTTTTAAACATATTCACGATCCTGGAATGATGTTTGGAAGGTACATTTGATGTCTTTGTTTTTAGATTTCCTCTCTTCCTCCTTCCTCTCCCGCTGTCTCGGTAGAAATGATAATGTCGGATTTTGGCGCATTTTTTTACGAAGAAAAAGTATTAATTTTTTTGTAATTTTTTGCAATTTAAAATCATTGCAGCAACACTATTTGGGTTCTCAATTAGAAGAAAAGATCATAAGTGGGTTAAAATCATGTTTTCAGATAAAAAAAAAAGAAGTCTTTGGTAAAAAAGTGCCAACATGAGCAATTTGCGCACATACTGTTTCTTGCCTCATTTTTTTCTGTTCAAATGTTTTAAGACTTTTTCTTCTTATAAAATGCGTTAAAACCCGACATACTACCATTTCTACCGAGACAGCGGGCGAGAAGTGAGGAGAAGAATATCTACTCGTCTACGAAAGACAACAAATGCACCTTCCAAACATCGTTAGAGAGAGTGTAAATATGTTTAAAAACGACGAAGTTGTTACACTTTGCAAAGTTTGGTTCAAAATTACCCGTTCTGGGACGAATAAGTATCGGTTTTTCTCGGGATTGTTTGATATTGGTTGGATGGTTGGAAAATACTTAAAATATGTGGTTTTGCATTCTAAGAATTCTTCTCTTTTGGTTTCTTAAAACGTTGCTGCGTGTTGGAGATATGCAAAAAGAAAATGAAAAATGTGTAAGATTGATCCGAAAGATGTTTAATGTGTGAGTGTTAAAATAAACTGTGATCTAAAAAAGAGGGTAAAAAGATAATAGAAACTCTAATTGCAAATCTCATATGTTATTTATTGTGAGCATGCCTATACATACGTGTAGTTTATAAGAGTGTCTTATTAAGGTTGAAATACTCTAAGGGCATTTGATAGTAGAACACAGATAAGTGACGCAGATAGTTAAGAAAATGCGGCTACAGAATCAACATCGAGCTAGCTTAGAAACCACACAGAACTTTCTATATCTGATTGGATCAGTCATTCGAAGGTTTTTCTACATGAAGGCAATCTAATCAGGAACATACAAATACAGCTACTCTTGATAACAACATCGTTTTAATTTAGTTTATCCATTTGATTTTCATGTTGAGTGTCAAATTTAAAAAAAATTTAATTTAAATTCTTTGTGGTTAGATTTTGAAAGAAATAAGTCGAATGAATAAATGAAGCAAGATGCAAATTTTTTGAGTAACTTTATATGTTATATGCGATATGTTTCGTCACCTGACCAATTCCTACGACAATCTAATTTTGCATACCTTCAGCCTGGAACTCGGGATTGTAGAAGGCTTCATATTTTTCTACTCCGATGCCCGAACGCGATCGTGCGTCGTGGTATTGTTGCAAAAATTTCAATCGTTTCAATATTCGCACATGGTGCCATTAGAAAACATGCACAGGAGGGCGTATGGGGAGGGTGTTGTTTATGGTTATTACGTTGGGTGCATTAGAGGTGAAATTCGGTGCCAACGCAAGCAAACACAAATCCATGACAAACCATAAAAATTAGAAAAGAGAAAAAATACACACGAATGATGATGATCTAACAGAAGGAAAATGTGAAATGTGGATGAGATTGTGGTCTCTTTGGGCTGATCGTGCAGTTAATAACAGGTGTCCCAACAATTGGGAGGAATCATAAAACAGGGGGGAATTCCGGTCAGCGCCGGCAGTCACTTCCCACCGATGACTCACCTAGCAAGTCGTCGTCGATGGAAGGATCCTGCTTAATTTCGTCATCGCTCGGGAAGAGATTGTGTAATTTGCATTTTTCTGTGGATAGAAACGGGCGGATATCGTGTTAGTTGAACCACGAAATGAGTCTGCTTAAGCAAATGGGCCAATGCTGGACACCTACTGAACGGCGTGTACTCGTAGCCGTTCCCTATTCGGCCCTTCTTGGGCGGCACCGGCGGTCGGATGATGTACTTGGTGCCGTTCGGGCTGACGACGTACGGAGGAATGTCCATCGCCTTGGCGAATGCCCAAAGCAGATAAATCACGCCAGGCCGGTGCTCCCAGCCGTCGAACAGTGCCTCGGACAGCGCCACCGGTAGCAGCACGTTGATTTCGGTCGAGTTGATGGTGACCGTGGTCAGCACGGCGGCCACCGTCTCCTTGAGCGTTGCCCGCACCGCGTTCAGATCGGTCGGGTCGAGCATCATCAGCGGCGGGTTCTTAAGCTTCTGCACGGCTACATTGTCCTGCTGGCGCAGCTTGCCTGTGAACTCGTGGAAGGCGCCCTTCAGCTCGGCGAATTGGCCCGCATCGTTCACTATCCACGACGCAAACAGGTGCCTCCGAAAGCTGTCGTCCACCTCGGTCAGATTGTCCGTGCGCAGGTCGGTGGAGAGGAAGTCCTGGATGTACGGTTCCTTCGCGATCGTTTGGCGCATCGTAGCGATACGGTTCTCGTTCACGAATGACAGCGTCGTGAAGTTGCGCGTTACGTTCGCTTGTGCCAGCACGGCCGGAATTACACCGTAGCGGCAGATTTTCCACAGCCCCGAGTGGGAAGTTTTGAAGTACCGGCGCGTTTCTGGTATGAAAATGCCTGTCAACAAATGGAGAAATTGCCATTAGTTATGGTCGTGATGGCCACAGCCCCGGGCACCAATGCACCAAAGGAAACTAAGATTTGAAAAGCGAACCAAGATTTGAAACGGTGTACCGAACGTAACTCCCATGTGTATGTGATGCCGAGTAAAATACGGTTCGAATAAATCCCTGACACAGAGTTGTTTGTCTTCCGCATTAATTACAATCGTTAATCGTTGCATCCTGAACGCGAGTTTTCATCAGTCGTTCTCGACTTTCGGGGGGCATTCAAAGTTGATAAACCGTGCACCGTGACCTATGGGGTCTTATTTAATCTCAACGCTTTGTAAGCCGCAGTCCCGTTTGCCCTGATGAATATCGTTAAAAAAATAACGTAACATAACACGTTAGTTGCCATTCTCGGGTTCTCTTTTATAAACATAAAAAAGGTACTTTGTGTTGACTTCATGTACAGCTGAATAGCCTATGAGTCGAACGGCAGCAGGAGCGAAAAATCTGCTTTCGTTCGAGGGCACTGTTGACTTTCGCTGGGGATTCAGAATCGCACTGTAAACATCCAACCAAGCTCCGCTCATCCGGTGTTCTCGGGGGCGATCCTTTTCCGCTGCAAAGCATTACCGGACGGAGGTATAAGAAAGATTCAACGTCAATATTGGTTCTCCATTCTCCGCTATACCATGCGCCGTTCTAGATAGAAGCATAACAGAAGAAATTCAGCATATCAAGGATTGCATCGAATGAAGTTTTGTTGGGCAAACATTTGATGGAAGTAAATTTGAATAGTTGAGAATTGGTACAATCATCCATGCTTTTTAATCTCTTCTTCTTTTCTACTCTACCGATAAATGAACGAGTAATGCCATTGTGAAAATCTATTTACTAATGAAAAACAATTGAACTGTATTATTTTTGTAACTTTAACTAGGCTACAAATGTATACAGCTAAAAAAGCTTTCCATGTTTCAAAAAGTACATGTATGTTTGATAATCATTTTAATATGTTGCGTGGCTTTATGGAGCATGGTAATGAGTGTATCGGAGACCTCTTCTTGTTACTCCTCGGTTATTCCTCTGTTGTTCTTGTTGTTCTTCTTTTCACACAAACAAATCTGATAAAAAATTTGAATTGATGTCTCATGTCGTTTCAAACTTTCATCAGTGTCGTGTTTGACTAAGACATTTTGTATAGACATGTTGGTTCAAGTTGTGGGCAAATAATGCATTTATTACTTTTAAAAGCTTCCTCCAGGGTTGACGTTTCAACAGAATTTTGAGATGAATTAAATTTTGAAGTGGCATCATTATGTTAATAATGTTTAATTACTTCGTTTTATGAAATACCGATTCGCGCCATAAGAATGCCTTTAAACCTTTCGTGGTTTAAAATTGTGTAATATAATATAATAGTTATAGATATAATAGTAAAACTACATAAATGTATAAACTTGCATTACAACAAGAACAACAATAGTATACTGTAAATATCTTGGTCACAAGAAGCGCAAGATGTAATATGTTGGTGTATTTTTTTGTAAATAAAATAGTTATTGAGCAAATCTTAACGCACAATGTCTGAGTATCGTTTGTCGGACGACTATGGGACATCAAAATCCCGGCCCATTTGGAAATTATAGGAAAGCGAAAAAATTACCCAATCAATCTTCATTATTTATTATCTAAACATTGCCCTTAACTAGCTATTCCTATAGGGATTTCTCACACATGGTTGAAGTCCAAGATAAAAGAAAAAAAAAAACAAATAAACATCCAGCTTCTGTGATGTTACAAAAATAGATTCGAAAATAACACAGCTCTTTACCGTACGCAAAAAAAAAAAATGGTATAATTACGCTTGAACGGAACGCTCGAAAATGTAGCACAAAGAGTTTGAAAAAGTTGTGAGAAGAAATGCTATAGGAGATGTGTAGAAAATAATAGAAAACAAAACATTTGCTAATCAGGAAAAACACCCTCACAAAGTTCCGTTTGGAACAACCGTTTGGCTGCGGTCTGTTTAGCTTCCCACCATTTTCACTTCAGGTTCAATACAGATGGGAAATCCGCTCAGGCAGGGTGATCGATAAAATGTACGGATCATTGACTGTTTATTTGAGCTAATGCATATTTTGACATTTTGTTTGATAAACTTTCCACCGTGAGGTAAACGCCGTATTTTGTAGTGCAGGCAACGGAGAGCAAGGACAATCGTGCCTCGACAGACGACGATCAATCATTGCTAGAGTACTCTGTCACCCGCAAATGCTTTGAATCGATTGGTGGCAGCAAAACGAATACGAATAATAATTTCGCATCCGACGGCATGCCGGACGTTCGCCAAATGTGACGCTTGTCCGTAAATCGGGATCCGAGCCGCCCTACAGACGTTGAACCGAGCGTCGCAATTCGAAACAGCAGTGAAAGCTGAATTCGAAACATGTGTTCAAGTCACTTTTAATGGGGTATTTTTAATTTCGAATGCAATGGTCTGACATTTAACACCGGCGAGTGAAATGAAGATACTGCAATGGAGCTACAAAAGGTTAATGAGACTTGAAATCGCATGACAACGAATGGAAACATGGAAGACAAATTAATCCATTATTCTTTTTTTAAGCGGAATTTAATGCGAAAACGTATTTATTGAATATGCTTGCGCCTATGTTTATTCATTTAAATGTAAATTAACTTTCTTTCGAGCTTGTGAAAATTTGGTACGTTAATCTTTTGAAAGATTCGAAGCTATGCCATTAAATCAGGTTTTTCGTTTCAATCTTATCTAGAACAGTTTAATTGGACTCAGGTGTTCCGAGCTGTGTTTAAATCATCGCTTGTAAGGTTAGCTGGCAGTGAAATCAAAACCGGGCGTGACTCATTAGGCGCAAATTAAAAGAGAACCTCCTAGAAAAGCAGCGTCAGAAGTTAAGTTTCCGAACGATTTGCGTCGTTGTACTGCGCATTCTAGCTACAGGGGGCTAATCAGCGTCAACCTGGGTGCATTGTACAGCGACCGAATGCCAACTCGTCCCATTTGGCAACTACTCAATTTTACTACTTATTCCCTGTCGTCTGGCATCAGCGATTGTCATCCCGTCGGAGGAACATTGGACCACCTTGAGGGGTTTACTTTAACCTTTGCGCCCTGATTACGAGCATACATTGTAGAAGCCGTTACGATTGTTCCGATACCGACTTCATGGGATGGTGTACTGAAGTCTTGTCCCGAGTAGATGGAGGCGCATGGTACCCAACACCTACACGTGTTTTTATTCAAAGCTACCAAAAACTGTGGCTAGCACAATCAAAAATACCGAGCCGGGATAAATCAAATGGGGTCTCTGTGGATAAATTGAGTCCCTACCGTGCGAGGCTGATGCCATTATTTCACACCTTGCCGCCAGCGCAATCGTTCGTTGAGGAGCGCAAACCAATTGAACCAATGGGTGCGCTCTATTTATAGACACGCGTACACAGTCTGCTGCGATTTGTGTTCGAATTAGTGTTGTTTAAAATTATCTCACTTCATAATATCGGACGCTGGAATGTTTACGGTGGTTCGACTGTTTGGCTTAGCTCCGACGCGGCTTTGGCAGCGTCGTTGAAAGTGAAACGAACGGCGCAACGGGGGGAATGAAATATTACCGCGCTCAGGCTTACCTTGGCCACCTGTTACGACGAACCAGTGGTCGGTGGAAATGGCCACTATCCAGATGACGGCCGCGACGCCCATGAGGAGTGTGCAGCCGAGCAGAATCCGCCGCTGACGGTAGAACTCCTCCATGAGCGGCTTGCGTTCCTCCTCGCGAGAAATCGAAGTGGTCGACATGGTGGGACGGGTTTTCGCGCACCCTCTGACGTACTGGCGGACTGGCGGACTAGCTTATCACTGCCTCTATTGCTGAGATCGGCACTCGGATTTACCGGCGGGATACGTTTTCTTTCATCAGAGAATCACGTCACTTAAACAAACGAAAGCACACACTAATCTATTGCATCTACCGTTGCGCGTTTTCTGTTTGCACGTGCACTATACTACGCTTGATCGCACTACACTATTCACCGTTGGGTTTCCCGTGTCATCGCCGTATGGATTTGAACCCGCTCGAAACTACCCACCACCCGGCACCATCGGCATCTGCAAACGAACGAAAGAAAAAGGGCTGATTCGAGCGGCGTGTTCACATTTTCGTCCGGCTGTCTGCAAATGCACGTTCGTCACACACCCGAACAACGCTCGACGCTACAAGCTGCAAAATCGAAAAGGAAAATTTCAGGCCCATGAATCAGTGCAGAAATAAAACCAAGCTGTCACGCAAAAGCTGGCCGCGACACTAGGCGAAACAATTGAAGCACTGCACCGCGAAAGTTCGTTGGGAATTTTCCTATTATAATTCGGCTCAAGCTTGCCTCCCGGGGAAATTACTGGGCACTCGATAGACGCGGGCCGTTTTTTTTCTGCGATGGTTTTTCTTGTTTCATTTCTATTTTGTGTTTATTTTTTCGTGGAAATGTCGATCGACGGTCAGACTCAAACTTCTTTGCCGGCTTGGCGCAATTTTTTCGCAATCGCACGCGTACAACGACTTACACTTTTGCACAGCACGAATCCTGGGGCTCTGAGGCATTCCCGCAATGCAACTCAGCAGCCCTTCGTCGCATTTCGTGGCCGATCTAGCTATTATTTACGTTGTATTTTCTTCGTTGGTTCGCCAAATTATTTCGACATGCGTACGCGGAGGCCTGGTAGGTAAAAATAAACCACGCGGCCGCTCGGCACGATTTGTTGACGAACGGAGAAAGCGCCCAGAAATCAGGGAAAAACGAAAAGGACAGTAAGAATGTTTGAACATTACGGCGAGCAATAAAGAAAATGAGATTTGTCCTACAGCTTGACAACTTCGTTCCACGGCAGTATCATAGGAGTGAAGAAAACACACGTCACTTAACCCGCGCGTACAAAGGCACGCATGTTCCAGTACCAAACGCCACGCGACACGGCTCAGGCATTCGTATGATGTATTTTCCGCTTTAGCGAGTGAACGGCAGCCGGCGCAAAGCGCGCAGACGAACGGGAAGTTTAGACAGTAAATGAAATACCGTCAGCAATGAAATACTACACGGTTGGTGGGAACGAAAACGAAGATGATGATGAAGATGTGAAGAGATAGAGAGAAACAAAACCTCGCCGTAGTAAAAACGTGAAAAACCTCAAAAGATGATGATCGCCATGACCACTGTTCGCATCCGCTGCGTTCGGCGGTGTTCGAAACGGGTTTGTGTTTTAAAAATAATCCCTTTTTCCCCCGGTGGGAAAATGGGAATGAACTTTTGTTTCTGTTCTTTCTCAGCTCTGATGTTGACATACTGGCGATCCGCATGTGAAGCACACACACACACACACACACACACACACACACACACACACACACACATGGACGGGAATTTATGCCAACGCATGTCTACTAGGATTCAAACGACAGTTTTTGACAACGTACCCGTCTGGTGTTTTCATGTCACTCGAAACTGCAACAAGGGCACGATCTTGCTATCACCACTCACACGTAATTAAAGTAAGAAAAGGGAACGTTTTATTTCGCATCTTCGTTCTATAAGTGCACCTCATTTACGACATTGTCTTTGTTTCAACAAAAGATGATTTATAGTAATACTGAATACTGAAGCTGGCTCTATACCGTCCATACTGCATACTGAATATCTAGCTCCATGCCGTCCATTATTTAATTAAAGGTGCAAAATGTTTGCAAAACGTATATAAAGTATTCCACATAATATCATTTGAACATTGATTCACTGCTTTGAAACAAAAGAAAGTTAAAACAAAAATCACCAAAATTAATGTCAATGCTCTGATTGAATCTTGTTATTCTTGCTGTGTATTTAGTATCACTTGTGAAACTATTTGCTCTTCATCAAATAATTCGATTAGTGAATCGAACGTGTATGCCTCACTCCCCCAATTTAATGAAATGGATGTTTTAAAATGAAAAAAAAACAAACATCGCAGGTAACTAAACACAACGATCTTCTCGAGTGTTTTATCGTTTATTATTATCACTTAGCACTTGATCAAATAAATTACCCTTTCCAGAGTTGGCTTAAGACCGGACGAGCGAACGAACGAACGAGCGACGAACGAAACCGACACACAATCAACCGGTGACGACGGGCTGCCAGAACGGAATAGGCTACTCGCCGACGATGTTGTGCCTTGGTGGCCCAGATTGCAACTGAAAATAGCGATCAACCCACGACCCCGCGCTGTAAAGTAACTCAAATGCTTCGGACTAATGCTCAAGCATCTGCGCTTTCGCTTCTTCAACAGCACTAGCCAAAGCGAGCAACTTCACCCAGCGGGGCAGATCATCGTGGGCAGAAACAACGGCCGCCGGATAAACATCGTTTCGGACCGATTGTAGACCTGCTTGAACTTTTCCCGAACGCTCGATATCATTTCGTATCGTATTCACTCATTTTCCTAAAGGAAACGCCACTCACTTTTTGTAACTCAACTCGGCTCGGATCTGGCTTTTATTTTTCATTTTTAACGCGATTGCCATTCCTCCTCGACATCTTTTCGAGGGACGGATCAGATTGTGTGTGGGCATGATCGTGGCCTGCTCGCGTCCCCAGTTGGTGGGAAGAAATACCGCCAAAGGACCGTGAAACAAATGCTTTACGGGTGGATCGTGTTTCGAGTTTTCGCACCGAGTTTCACTCCTTGGACATTTTCCTCGTCGACTTGTGTTTCATAAGCTACTATTATGAAGGTTGACTTTATGATCGTAAAGTTCCCTAGTAGTTTAAGCCTGTGCTCCAGCATAAGTCTTTCTTTCGACCGCGCTGCTTGCATCTGGATCAGGTGTTCTCCGACCACTACGATAAATAAACAGTTAGAAAAGCCAAATCCCTAGGAAAACAAAAACAAAATGCATTTCACGTCAGTGCTATTTATATCTGCATTGTACTCGTTCATATAACAAGTCGGAATGTTTCAATTATGTGCGGTCTATATGCGCCATATCATTTGACGGTAAGGCTTTGTAGCTATGTTTATTTACCTTTGCGGTTTACTACAAAGAGATGAGATGAAGGTAAGATTTCTTTGGGAAGATTTCTTCCCTTGAAATGAAATGACGTTATTAAGTCAATATTAAGTCAACTATTAAGTCAATAAAAAACTATTAAGTCAATAAATAAATAACTAATAACTATTAACTGTTAAGAAAATAAACTATTAAGTCAATCCGACCCATGGTTTTTAAGCGAGTACAAGAATTTTAATGCTGAATACACTTTTTACTAAATGTTTTCAGTTTGAATCGCTTGAAAGCTAACAACATCACCCGGAACCCGTCATATGAGACGCACTGTGTAAATACTCAATTAGCTTTTCGTCTAATTTGTCATTTAAGACTTCTTTCAACACGCTGTTGTTGCTGCTTCTCAGATAACACCACAATGTTTCTCGTGCTCCTGGCGAGCGTAACTTCGTCGGTTTGGGATGAGTAATTGGTTGTTTCGCTGAAGGCAAGTAAAAATATATTGCTCCGATAATTGTTTGCATGCACTAATTTATCGCTCAAGTGCGAACGACATGCTAAAAGTAGAACTTCGGCTAGGGGAACGATGAAAACCGGTGATTGGGAAAACAACACGAATATATAAAAAATTACTCCCTGCAAATACTCTTCCTTGGCGTACACGCGACACTTTGCCAGCCATGCAAAAACCACACAAGCACATAGAGATAGGCAAGCCAGGCCGATAGAGGCAATGAGTTTTGCAGTGCAATAATGTGTGCGCATTTTCTTGTACCCCACTCGGTAAAGCAATTTTTCCTCACGTCAATTTTACGTGGTCGACGATTTTTAATTAAATCCCCATATTCTCTGTTCCCCATGACGGCGAGTGGTTTTCTCGTGCGGTAAAATAAAAATTATTTACGGGTGTTTTCCTCTCATCGGTTTTCTTGCTGTTGTTTGCATGATCGGTTGCAATGCAGGTCCTAGGTTGTTAAGCTAAGAGTCAATAAATGGCGTCATTAAATGGCAAAACGCGTTATGATGCAATTTTATAATTATTCGTAACTTTGCTTTTTCGATGATAATTTCGATAATTGATTTTCGAAAATAAACCATACGCATTACATTAAAACTCATTGTAAGCTTTTTGAAGGATTTTTCAAAGAAATCGAAATTTATACCAAGTTTGTGTCCATTCCGCAAGATTGAGTTACCCTGTTTGAGTATTTTGAAATAAAAAGCATTAAATTTACATATTTTAAGACCTCTGGTGGAGACAGTTTGCGATAAACAGAAAACTTTAAATTGTATAAAACACACATTTGAACCCTGTACATCTTATCCAAAACTGAGCTGAAATTGTTCAAAACACGAATTCTAAAAAATACCACTCAGGCTGGCGGTTGAGGCCTTGTTTCATGAACATTGCAAGTTATGATTCTATTTTTAAACCGGGTCCGATTTTGGTAGAAAATAGAATGCTTAATGAATTATCCCTAAGTAACTGATATTATTAAACATATTCACTCGTAAATAGAAGATAATTCTACGATAAACATAGCGTTCTATTTTATGAATAGCTCGCAAAAATACAGCATAGCAAGAGGATGAATCCTTGGAAACACGAAACCAGTGCTAAATATATGTTGGCGGGCGGGAACCAAGGGTTTAACTTTCTTCTCGGCAAGCCGTGCACCAACGTCCAGTCAATTGGCCAACAAATAAACAAATGTTTCCTGCGCCAAACCACAGCCGGTGCTATCAACCTGCGGGAAAGGCGGAAGCGGTTGAAGCCATTTGCAAAATAAACTCCATCACAATCATTTCAATCCGCCGATATCGGCCCGGACGACGGCGATGACGCTGATGATGATGGAAATAAAACAGAAACAGAATTCCCAAAACAGATATACATAAAAGAACTGCAATCCAGCCAGCTACGGTGTGAACGAAGCTAAAGGTTCCCACCACATGGTATACGTTTGCTTTTCCGGCGATTGAAGGCGACTAAAATTAGAAAATTAAACATGTGGCTGTCGCCGAAACATTTGGTCGTTTGGCACCAACGGAGTGGAGTCTTGGTAGAGGTGGATTGGTTGCTGTCTGGGGGTGTTGCTCCAGAAAGGGAAACCGGCTGTGTCACCCGTTTGCTAGCATCACTACTCTTCGGGTACGAATCATGCGTTTAACATCAGAACAAGCCGGAAAACCAGACGTTGACCAAACGCCACATCACGCTCCTATAAATTGCATTTTTTTTTAAACTAAGTTAACCCTTCAGCGGCCTTACGTTTATTTTTAATGTGAAAAACATTGTGCTTGGCCTTTAATTGATTGATGATTTCTTAGTTTGATTTTTTCTAATGAACCCATTAAAAAAATAATGGGATAGTAAAATAATTTTATCTTTTTAACGGTTGAAAGTTCGAACTGTCCACATAAAACAAGAACTTGCGCGATTTTACTTGTAGTATTAATGTTTGTTAGCCTGAATTATTATTGTTGTTTATTATAAAACATAAATACTATCAGCAAATTCAAACTTTACTTTCGTCCACTGCTTCGAAGGGTTCATGGAGTATTGCTTGATCAAGCAGAAACCGTGAAGAAACCGATCGCGAGTTGACCGAGGATCAACTAATTTTGATGGTTTATTTCCACTGGTTTTACCGGTTTCGTTTCGTGTTATTTTGCTAGCATAATGTCCCTCGCCAGCTCGGCCCGGACAAACGCCACTACGGACAGCTGGCATTTAGAGGCAACTCAATTAGCGAAACGGAGCAGCCTCCGTACGTTATAAGACGCCTTTTGCCAACGGGAAGCGTCTGGCTCCGATCACGCGCTCGATTCGTTTTCCCACGAGCATGAATCCGAGCCGAGGGAAAGCCATGAAATCGCGCACTAATTGTGCACTCACACGAATCCGCTGGAAGACTGCCACCGCGGGGTGCGCGGTGTTGTACACGTTGGTATCCTAGGTCAGACGTACTAATTGACTAATGATGCGAGATGTTCGCGGGCGGTGACGAAATGGTGAATCCCGTGCAAAATGCGATCCATGACGCTTCGCGTGCGATAAATCAGCGGCAAAGACGATGAAGATGAGGACGACGACGTCATGTTATGCTGATGTCATGCAATTTATGACTTACACTGGCGCCAAATAATGCTTTTGGCACACGTGGCGCCACATTGTATACGCTTCAGAGGTGGCGATGTGTTTAGTGTGATTGAAAAGATCGAGTAAACTGTTAAACCTTTTTTTTCAAAAGGAAAAAGCGAAATACGGTATAAGCTATGATCAGATGCCATCGGTGAATTCAAAGAAGCCACAGCTCCATTCGGCTACCGAACTGCTATTCGTTTTTCCTGAAAAAATTAAATTCAGCATCGTAATTAATTCTCGGAAAGATAGAACTCTCCATTATAATAAACAAAGTCAAGGGATGGGGTAGTAAACGGAAATATCGCACTCCACGAAGAAAAAGGAAAGCAGTTGCTAATTGAAAAGTTTGAAAGGTACCCTAAAGTTTTCCCTCGCAGCCCCCGAATCGTGACACTACGTTCAGTTTATTTCTTCGGTAATACCTACGCAACCGCAATGCGTAAGCTTTGAATCTTTTTGAATATAATTTTGTATTTTTTTATATTTGTATTTCTTGACGTCTTGAATTGTGTATTGCTGAGTGATTACAATTGTATCACAAGTTCACAAAAATGTCTGTGACACCTTATTGTAAGGTTTGTATTATTTAATACAGACAACTTTTATTTTGTACGCTCAATTTTTTTATTTTACTCGCTAACTTGAAGCTCAGTTAAACCATAAATCGTTTTTAACGTGTTATCTTCCCTATAAATTAATAAAAGTTGTTCGTATTTACTTAGTTTGAACGTTTCCTGATTTTTTTATGTGTTTGAAATTATTTAAGTTGTATTTTACATTCAACCAGTACTTCCAAATCTGTTCAGGAAGTCAAAACATAATTTTCAAATATTTTGCTAATGACGAGTAGTTTTTTAATGCTGCAATTTCGCAATGCTGGTTTTCGAATTTTCCTCTACACTTATCTAATTTTACGGCCACTTGTGGCAACTTTTCGCAACTATCCGCTACAGTTTAACACACGCCAACTACTTCGAATTTTTTTACGCGTCAACACAGCCAGACCTGAATTATTCACCTACAGGTTAACATAGTCAAGCGTGTTGGTTGGCCAGCAAACTAACAAAAACAAAACTAAAAACTTCCAGAAAATTATAACTTTCTTTTGCTATAAGAAAACAATGTGATAACAGAAAACCAAACCTTATTCCATGGAAATGAATAATTAAAATTGAATCAACATGGATTTGAACGCTCGAATGTGAGGTTGATAGGCTGCTGGACGTCGGCCTGTTTATTGACTATGCCAAATACTCTCCAAGAAAGGTAGAATTCATGTTGGGCAGTTCGATAGGTTTACTCTTTCGATGATGCTACTTTCTTATGTTCTATACTTAAGACATGATAATCAGTATTTACTTTCTCTGAAGATACCTTTCAACCAACTATAAACCATCAATCAGAGCACTGGTTGTAAATATTGTTCAAAAGGGGGATTGGAACGATATATTCCATCATAAACACACCAATCAAACAATGTCCATTGTTCAACTGCCTTAGTGGTGAGTCTGTTTCGCTGACACGACGATGATGAATCTTTTATGTGTGTACACTTTGCAGGATCTGGTTCCATTGGTTCTTTCTGGTGTCCATGTAGCATTGTTAGCCTTCGGAACCAGCGTAATGCTCGATGTGCACAGTTTCAATGTCAATTGTGGAGACGAAACGAAGTCGAAGCACTGCTTTACCGTTCTTAAAGAATTTTAGGACGAAGGGGATGTTTTTATTACATCCGACAACACCATTCGAAAGACCACCAACGGTGCCCAACAAGTCGGCGAGTAGAAAGAGGAAGCTTTTCTCTTACGGAAGCACTATAGTTTCCCTGCCCGTTGTCGGAAATGTGAGAAGATGAAGAGCAAACAAATAAATCCTCTCCCCACAAAATGCTAATGCACCCCATTGTGTTAACGAAAACGACTATGGAGACGCATGGTGTTTCACTTAACGGATTTACTATCACTTCGATACGTTTCTTTTTTTAATGGAAGCAACTCTGTTTTAAATTGATAAAATTAAATATCAAATTGATTGAATGTTAAATTACCCTATTTTTTAAATAATTTCAAGAATAAACGTCTCGCAACTAGGGAGAACGGCGATGACATTTTGACGAGGAATTTGCGGTCACGTTCCACGTGCACCAGTCTGGCGTCATCTGTGATTCCAATAAAATTACACCAGACGCCTCAACGCTCAGCGTTCCCAGCATCCCAGCAAGGACCCGTTTGCGCCAACTACACTCCCATCCCGCACGTGCAAGCATCAATCATCATCCAACGGCAAAGTTATTGTGCAAAGTTTGACTCTCTTCCGCCCGGCTGGACCGTCACCATTATCTTATCGTTTCCGGTACGGCAAAAGTGGGCCAAGGCAAGGCACGCTACCGGTGTCACTGTCGCACGATCGTTCCAGATTGACCAGAAGAAGAAAATAAAATCATGAAAACGGGGAAAACCAGAACGGAAACTGATGGAAACCCTGCCGTTTTATCATCACTGGCAGCTCAAGATGACATTCGATCATCGTTACGCTTGCTTTCGGCAACTTTGTACCACCAATTGCAAACACGTGTAAAAGGGATGAACATTTTCGAAATGAGAAATAATTTTAAATGTTTTATATATATTCAAACATCTCGCAATGGCTGCAATTGAAAACTGTTGTAGGAAAAGTTTGGGCTCAGAAAAGCCCATTCTTCTGGGAAGGTACAGTTTTCGACCCTTAACGACCCAGTAGTACTGTCGGCAATATAGCTTCGTCTCGCTCCAACTAACCGTTTGGTCGGTAGCCAAGACTGGTTTCCATGGTGACACATAAATATTTGAAAAGCCACTTGTTGTTATGCTGCGTTCCCTTTTTAAGTGGATAGAAATGAATATTTGATGCCAGTAACTATAGTAAGGATACTTTCCTCAGGGAGATGTGAATGGGAAAGAGATGTATCGTAGAAAAAAGTTTTCTAGATTTTTGTACTGGACTTTTTGCATACTTTCAATGTCTATTTTCCTGAAATCGGATTGCGTGGTGATTGCTGACCAAAGACTCGTTATTTAATTTAGTTAGAATCATCGTCATTTTTTTAAATAACAAAAAGTAATGTTGAGTGATAATTGCTTTCTGTTAACCCCTTTGTGAGGTTCATGTCAAAAAGGTTGATGTTTTTTTCACGGGTTCCGACATTTGGCACGCTTCATGTGACGGTTTCCTCAACACAGTTCTGCACTCTCCGTCAGAAATTGCAAACATTTTGAGACAGAGATATTCCGAAAATAATTGACAAATGTAATGCCGTCCGCCAGAAAAGAGTGTCCTTACCGCCCCGACTGTTCGCCACACTTTGTTTACCATGCAATTGTTGGCCGTTGACGGACGTGGCACACACGCACACACACACACACCCACTCGCACAAACGCACTCTTACACGCAGTTCGGACATGCAACATTCATTTCAAGACAATGTTGCCACGGTTGGGAAGAGATGAAGACAAATGACCGAATTAACGCTGCTTGAACCTTCTCTGCGTCCGTTCAACTATGTGCTTGCGGATCGAGCTCCTCTGGCCAACTACATGTGGCACACGCATTTTCGTCATGCCCGAACCATGCCGACCATGCTTATTGTTGACTTCTATTCTCGTCTACGCTTATCAACCGAGCATGCGTCGGTATACCCGAGGAATCCACAGGGCGCTACAAAAAAAAGGCTGCACTGTAAAATTCAAAGCAATATTTTTTTCCCCTTATTTTAGGGTAACATTATAAATGAGTCATCAGAACACATAAAATTCCCCATTTTTCAGTGGACGTGGCGCCGAACGCAAATTCATTTGCTCCTAGCTTATGTTTGTGCATGTTTCAATCGAAAAATTGGTTTGGCAAATGTTGTTAACCATCGATAGATTTTATCGTAAAATAATGGCTGGAAGAGTAATACATTTCTAACAAATATTTTAAATCATATTAACTTTAGGAAATACCGTTTGCGCGTACTTGCATGTAATCTTGCATGCGAGAGTTGTATTCTATGATTCTATGAGCTTATGGTGCGGGTAGATGATTGCAATATTGCAATGCCCTTCGTCTGCCCTCACCATTAGAATTGAAAATGAAACAAATGTTTGTTTGTGCTGTTTAAAGATACTCAAATGCCTTTCGAGAAGTGTTGAAATAAGTTTTTCTGGTATAATAGATAACTGTTTCAATAAGATTAAAATTCAAAAGAAAAAGTCGGATCTTTAAATTCAATCAATTTTCAAGACACGGTAATTAGCTACTTTAGCTTTTTGTTAATATCCAAACGGGACAAATAGAACAGACTAAATACAAACGAATTGATTCCAATTGCCTGTTTCAGTCAGGAACAATATTCAATTCATTCAGTCGTTAGTCTTTATTTTGGCGAGAGATGTCACCAAGTCGTTAAGACCTCAAAAACAAGGAAAAAATATTACGTGATAATGTATACCATTCTAGAAGGTACAAAGCTATAATTTTTTTAAATTAAATGTGCTGAATGATGATTCACATTTCATCATTGCTTGTATGCTAAATTTCACGTATCAAGCAAACTGCAAAAACTTCTGCAGTTTTAAATGCTGGCTTATCAAGTAGCTGATTTTTTCAACAATAATTTCGTATTATGCATTTTTTGTTTTGCTCTGTTTCTACATGAAATGCAATGTGCTGATAACGAGTTGAGCTATCAAATCAACTAACGAATGAAATGGTTTAGTGAAAACATTAATGATGCATTCCTTAGGTGATATACTTCACTTCCACAGAGAGTATTTTTAAATAAATTCTTATCAAAAATCATACTTGCTGGTCTTCCACAATTAGGAGACGAATAAGATGACCCTTGTGGAAGATTTCAAGTAAGTCATCCTTCCTGTCTGAAACAGGTCAATAAATGCCCCTTCCTATCAATGGCGGAGTAGATTCGTTTCCGTTTGTTATTAATTATCATAAGTTCTCTCGTTGGCGTTTTTCTCCGAGACTGCCTGCTCTTTCGAACCATTCATTTGCACACATTCCAGTGACCTGCATGCGCTGGTTCGGGGTGCAATTTTCGCTGCAATCCATGGGATGACTAATGGATGCGCATCAGCTCGTCAGAACCATGCCAGTGTGACAGGAAAACTCTGCCGATTCGGGTATTGCAAACCGAAATGTACGCACGAACGAAGGAAAAGCCGGGCGAATGGTGCCGAACGTTCCATTCGCTTTCCATGGTTCACTCGTAATTTTCCCCTTCATGGAAATGGGCTGCTTCTACCAATACAGACGCCCTCATGGACAGTAGGCAAGAACAAACGCTGAGTGATCATACTTTGATTTTTGCCTATGTTTTCCTGTTGAAACATTGCAAAATGCTATGAACCAATAGACAATAGCTGACGATTAAATATGGAAATTTTTAACAATAAATTAAATTAATGTGGTTGGGGAAAATAAATTAAACTTAAAAAAAATGTTAATGAAAAATTACTTTAAAATAATAAGGTTTTTTTTAAATCAAAATTTACACACATCAATACTCATCAAGAATTTATTATATTGTTTAGCATCCCTCTTCCTTTTAATGGCACTTTTTGCGAGTATCCTTGTAACGTCTCCATCGTGTACAGTTTGATTATCGTGGTGTGCGTGGGTGAACACGGTGGGAAAAACAGCACCACACCAGCGGCCGTCTGGTCGGTCCCGGGTGCCTTCTTTATTGCGGCTGTTATCATTTTTATGTAGCTCCGTCTGATGGCAATGCAGTTGCCGATTGTCGGTCGACGCGTCAACATCGTCCGAATTTGAGGTCCGCCAGAGTGATGTGTGTTTACTTGGTCCACTGGTGCATTCTTCCTTTCGATGATGCATTGAACTCAAATCTTTCAATCCGAATTTTGAGACATTAAATGGCGTATCTTAACTGAAGGCACGCAGCTTAGTTCCATCAATAAAATTTGTGATCCGTAAATAGGGAAGAACATAAACGCTCCATTCTAGTGATTGATTTGTCTGATTCATTTTCGATAGTGTAGGATAAAAGAAAGATCGACATGATACAATGTGGTAAAAAAAAAGTGTTTAAAAACTAGAGCAGATAGTTCATGAAAATCATGTTTTTATAAAAAAGTGGAGAGTGAACATCGATCGACCACAAGTGACTCCTGGCATGGATTAATATGAGTGCAGTGTTTGTTCGTGTTGAATACATGAAAAGGAATATTGAAGGACGCGGTTGCGCTTGAAACCTCATGAGGTAATCTTTTTTACCCTGAAATTATAAATGAAAATTTCAATATAGTTTATTCCTTGTATTATGATTTCTACATACCTTTTGATTTAACATATTCATGCAAATACTTGGGCATGATAGATTAAGCATAAAAGAGTGAGATGCGAGAAGAAATTCGATGCTCAAAAATAGTTACCAGATTTTTAATATAAAAAAAATCGAATGTACATAATATTATGTTGAAAACATTTGAACTTCTCGGATGGTTCACAGTTTGCTTGCACACTGAACTTCCTTCAAAATAATTGAATGCGTTCACCACATTTATAATTTTAAATGTGCCAGTTAAATTAGAGTTTGATTGTTTTAACTGGTTAACTGGTATTGTACTGGTACAATCATCGGGATGATTGAATTTAAACCAATACCTTTCAACACTCCAAGGGTTGAAACGAAAATAAAACCCAATGAATCAAACTAACCCACCTTTAGCCTTCACCTCACAATCCATCAGATCAGTCACTGCAAGCTCATCTGCATACCCAGCAACTTTTATTCTTCCCCAGTTCGTCAACCTGATCCTTTTGCGAACGTTTGACCGACCGAGTTTTGTCTTATTTCTCATTAACATAATTTTCAACCCTTCAAACCACTTGCCCACCGATGGGAATTTAGTAGGAGAAACGAAGACAAAAAAAAATAATTCCACCCCTCACCGCTACATTCATCCATTCTGGACGTGCAAGCCCGCATTTTTGTTATTTCCTACCGCTCAAAACGAAACAAAGCTTCACCGGTGGCAACAATCCTTCCGACGGGGAGGTTTTGATGTTCGGAAAGTTTGGTCATCACTATATCTCTTTGAACTGTGTTTCACTGCGCGTCTGCGGGTGCCGCAAATATCAAGACCTACCGGTGGCGGATGCATACAACACACACCTTCAGCGGGGTGTAACATATTGGCATGCATCCGGCGCAATTGACCGGACATCAAAGTGAAACTGTGTTATTAATTCGCTCTCGTGATGCAGGATCGCGTGCAGGCATCACGCCTCCACGTTCCACGTATGCTTTCCAGCGCATCATTGTGGGTTGATCATGGGTTTCATGTGCATTTTATGATCCAAATTGAATTATTCCAACCGACAACGTTAATCAATCATACCTATATTATGCTGTCTCGTCATGCCCATAATTCAATTAGCAGGAAGTGAAACACACATGTTTGAAATCAATATTTCCTGTCAATAGTTAGTGAGTTGAAAGAAGTTACAAAGCAAACATAAATGGTAGTATCACAACAAAACAAGTGCATGCGTTGATCGTATTTCAAATAACCTCTGACATTTCTATTTCACTATGCTTTTTCGCTTAGTTTTTGAGAGCAAATTGATTATTATTTATTGTTCATTTCTTAATTTGCATCACTCGGATCGTTGGCTACAACGATACTGTAGAATCTAAATGTCCATTGTACTTGAGACGTGTGATACTGGGCCTGGGACTTAATGGGGAATTTTACAATTATCGTCTATCATCATTGAAGACAATAATATTCAAACCTGACAATAATTTGTCCCGTGGGAAATATAACAGTTGTCAAATAGTCCAATCCCGTGGAAGCCAATAGTTTGTTCACAGTATCGTTTGTTCAACTACATATACAATACTATGCCAGGCCCAGGCAAAGCTTGTTTGAGCCTACGGTTACCTTTGTCAACATTAAAGTAGCATTAGAGGATAGCGTTATAAGGATAAATATAGATATATGCTCGTGAACATTTATTCAGGGGAAAGATAAATTCAACATGCACTTGTTGTTCATACACATATTTGAATATGCAAAAAAATGATAATAAGCTGGATGGTAATATTTGTACAAACGTTCACCACAACCTCGTCTGTAACAGCCGATAACGGAATGGCCTGCGAATCTTGCCTTTTAAATTCCAAACTTGGCGTTACCACTTTATTCTTTTCGCGTTTCTATAGTGCACGACAGACGGAAGACTTTCGCCAGTCTAAGGATGATTCTATATTCCCATTCTAGTCATGACACCAATGAAAATCTCTAGGGAAAAGCATCCACCAGTATTCCCGGTTTCTTGTCCCTTGTCGTAACAGAAATTTCAACCCACGTTACCCTCGTTCGATGGGTTGAATGTATCCACTTTCCGCCAATTCTTCAAATGTGTCATCATTTTCCCAAGTAATTCTATTGTTTTGATAGGTTCAGCAGAAGGAAGGGACTGTTTCGGCGACAGTTTGGCATGCACAAAACGGAGACAATCTTTAAAATGCACGAATGCGAGGTCATAGTACGGGCCCACATTTTAAATTGAATTGCCCGTTTTGCCGGATGACAAGCTGGCTAGCACATCCTTGTTCCGGGGAGGCTTTGCAAGCATTGTCCAGCCTTAGTGCTCTTCCGCTACATCCCTTGTTCAAACCACGAGCATTTTTTGTGTGCGTCCCATAAGACGTTCCCTTCTCAAACAGCATCGACCAAACGGAATCAATGTGCAAACCAAATTGGAATTTATTCCTGGGGATTTTGGGACCAAATTTCCTTTTCTTAATGGCCAATTGAATTTCCACCGCGTTTCCTTGGGCCATCTATCATACTTTGGTTCGGTGGATATTATATGAAGCAAGAAAGGAAAAACCCGCTTTCCCTACAACTAAACAAGAGGACGAATCCAGCACGTTTCGGCTGGATGTTTTTAGTCCCATTTCCTTACCGATTAACATAACGGCACAGTATAACGAAGGTTTTCTTTTTAAAAAGATGAAGCTCGTCACTTTCTGCAAGTTTTCTCATTGCATCTTTGAGAATTATGTTTTCCTATTACTACGTCCAAGAAAGTTTACAATGGATTAATTTCAAAGCAGACTATCTGGAGACAAATGTTTGTCCTTTCAGGATACAAAGTTTCCAGAAAGAATATTAATTGCTTCTAACTTTTTTGCATGTCACAAATTATGCTTTCATAGTCAAGCATGTCAACAACGATAATATGGAAGCTTATAAAGTTTTATGCTTAAAATGAGTTTTTGTCTATCTTTACAAAGTAAAAAAATATGTCGTTTGGTCATTAGGCTTCTTCTCCACCAATCGACAGCTTCTGCATGCTTCACACCACCACAACGTCTCAGAAAAAAGGCAGAAAGTTACGCTTTCCACACCATCGAGCGTGCCGAACAAATGGCCACAAGCTCACAGTCCCTAATCTAGCACTTGTAATCCACGACCCAGTGGTCGCCATGGGCCATTTCGCTCATAAGTGCAGTTCATTTGTTAGGCATAACAAATTGGATTAAACCGTCGGCGCACCCACGTAGCTTCCAACGGCCAAACGGGGGCTTGGCTCCTTGATGAATTCCTCTAATTTCAACACCTTCAACCTTTCGGTTCTCCGGTTGGTTTGCCTTTTCTATTTCTTGTCAAGGCGTCCATCCTTCCCCGGGGTTGGTGTTTCCACCAGAAGGCTAAATGTGTTGCTCATTGATAAAGTGCGTCTGTGGCCACTGAGTAGGTTTTTCTCTCAACCAATTGGAGTAGGTTCTTCATCAGAGGACATGGGTGATGACAATATTTGATTCGATTTTCATACGTCATTCGAGCAATTGATAAGAAATTTGAGGTTGATAAGATACGTTCCTGCTTAAAGGTTGTACGTAACATAAAACACGCAGTGAAATTTCATAGCGTGAACTTACAGACTTAAAGGCTCTATTGCTTCAACGACTGTCACATTTTGGTTGCTTTGAGCTAATTTAAATTTAAATAAGTTAATGTTAAAAATTATTATTTTAAATATGAAAACTGACATTCAAAAATAGTCAATAAGCTTAAAACTGTTTTATTTCGAAGCGCAAGCATTAACAATGGTTATATTTAATCAAGCATTTCCGTTGAACACTGATGCAAATTGGCATATATTTTCAGCTTTTTTTTTTTCATCATGCTTAGGCCCGGGATAGTCGAGCGCGTACGCTGGCTCTAACATGATGGCGTGGGTTAGAATCCAAACGCAACGCAAAGCATTGTATTGTCTGTTTATAATGGCTACAAGGTAGTCTTTTCTCGGTCGTTCCTCGTGACTACGTGATTCTGTTTCCCAAACAACCCTTATCCCTTGAAATTTCTTGTTTTAGCAGATGGAACACTTGTTTTGTTTTTGGTAAAGCACGAACACTTTAGCAAGCCGCCCACATTTTGTTTTTAAATAAAACAAGCAACATGTTACTTTTCAAGTTGTTTTACAGACCCGTTTCCTCGCAGCCCTTGTGAGCTTGCTCTGATTATTGTTCTCAAATCCTTCCAAGCATCCATCCATCCATTGTTTTTACTGCCTATTGGTTCGTCACAGGTTGCACTTGGTGTCCTTCACGTGGAGCATATTAAAATCCATAAATTAACGTCTGCTTTCATGCCCCGTTTGTGCTCGTTGAGCTCGTCCCATCACATCCCGGCGCTGGACTGCATAAAACCATGCAACACTTGTGCACACAGTGGCTACCGGATCCTTTTTATCTTTTATGCATGCGCCTATAAATACGAAATTGCACCATTAAAGAGTGTCTTCGTAAGTGGAGCGGGTGGCACTCGGTGACGAAAACAAAAAAGTGTCGCTGAGTGGCCATATACGTATGTACCAGCACTTTCGTTAAACTTCGTACCGTCACCGCCTGCATTTGGATGGTGGGATTTCTCCAAGGCCAGAGCATTCCCTCCGGGCGATTGTGGCAGAGCTGTGGCTTAAGGTTCAAGGCAAGGTTCGCATCATGCGGCCCCTTTTTCCGCGACGCACAAGACAACAGTAATTTTTGAGCAGCGAAAAACACTAACATTTTACTTCGCTGCAACTTCGCATGCGCCCATCCCAACTGCTTCGGGGTATGTCTTTTTTATGGGCGCAGGCTGGCAACGAAAAGAACAGCTATATCGGCGAGGGGACTTTCAGTTATGCAACTGCCGAGCCTTATTTTGTCTCTATTCGGCCCTGTTCCCTGTGTGTTCTGCAACGTTACCGTCATTTTCGGATTATCACCGCTGTAGCAAAGGGGGTGGCATATTACCGTTACTGTTAACCGCAACCCTTAGATGCCTCTTGTTTTTGCAAATTTACAATGAGCATCAACAAACTCATACAATCTATTTGTTTGTACTTCTTCATGCAGCTGTAGGATAAATTAATTGCACCTATACAGATCCTTGAAAGGTATGAAAGGATCAGATGTATTTTAATTTAATTTATAACTTAACTTGAGCATTTTCTTAAACTAAAATAGTAAGTAAAAGATAATATGCAATTACATTATAATAAAAATAACAAAAATCACATAATCATGCTTAGGCCCGGGATAGTCGAGCGCGTACGCTGGCTCTAACATGATGGCGTGGGTTAGAATCCAAACCGGACCCGCCCGGTACGAAGGATTGAGATTAAAATTATCTATTATCTAATTATCTTACAAATAGAAACAACTCATAGGCAATTGCAAATCTTAACTCTTCACACCAGTGGCTGGTGTACCACAGTGGCAATGTAATGTCACCTATACTGTTTAACATTTATGTATCAGATATCCCGCATATGCAAGACTGCTCTAAATATATCTATGCCGACGATTTTGCGATATCTTCATCTGCAGAAGCTCAAAATCTGTCATAAAATCACTCAACGATGCACTGAAGAAATACTCTAAATATTGCAGAAAGTGGAAAATTAAAACATCATAAAAAAACATAGTTAAAACAACATAAAATCAGAAGCAATTTACTTCACCAAAAACAGATGCAATCGTAAACTACCACAAAAAGACCTCAAACTAAACGATTTAAACATTACATGGAAAAGTAAAGTAAAATACCTAGGACTACACTTGAATAAACAGTTAATTTTCAAAACACACCTGAAAATTTAATAACTAGAATTGACAAATTGATTCGAACTCAATTTGATTGGAACTCAAAACTCAATGTCAAGAAAAAATTGCTCCTCTACACAGCGCAATTCAGACCAGCAATGTCGTATGCAGGACACGTTTGGAGCTCCTATGCAAAATCGCATCTCAAAACACTGCATATTAAGCAAAACAAATCTTTCATTTCATTTTCATTTTTTTCTTACCGCAAAAAGTATTTTATAATCATAACCTAAGCATGAACCTTTTCCTTCAGGGGTTACGACAGTGTAGTACATATTCCTGACAAGTTTCGCGCTCAAAGGCGATTGCGCCATTCCGAAAATCGAACGTGTAGAAAAAAGTTTATTTGATTTGAACTCTCCCCCGGGACGCTCCTTGGGGAAGTCATTCAGACGGACTGCCATTCTGCCAGAATTACGCACCAACGCAGCAGGGGAAAGGCCAAAAGAAAACGGAAAAGGGCCAGGGAATGTTCAGTTTGACACCTCGTGGAAATGAAAATGTTATGACACACGCGATGCATCGTCAGACTGATCTGAAGGGGATATGGGGAGGCGAGGAAAACAAAATATTCCAGCCGAATATTCAAAGCCCGCTTGGTTGTTCGGAACACTTTTGACGAGGGGTGCCGGAAAGCCGTTCGCTCCACCCCTGGCCGTAAGAAATTAAATTAAAGCCACCCCAACCTAGACCAACACCTAACCGCAAACGCCGATTGAGGGCGAAGACGGCTTAGACAAAACGACTTCCCTAAAAGCCGAATGAGCTGGTGCCAGAGGGAGATTGCATGCGGTGTGCTATTTCCATCCCGCTCAGAATTATTATTATGTTGTATTAAAAACCGCTTGGGTCGTTGATTTATTGCAAAATTAATTACCGACGACAGTCTACCATCGCCACGAACTCGCGTAATATGCGGAAGAAGGGAAAACAGTTTGTAGCAAAAAGAATACAGCGATGAATTGTGCAACATAATTGCCTGACGAATTTTTTCATCACGCCGGGCATGCTGAGCACCTCCAAATAACTCATGTTGTTGCAAAGGGGAGAAATTAAACACATTTTAAGCGATGATAACTAGTGTGAACTGGTAAACGTTAAACTTTCCTTTATAATTTTTGGTTTCACTGTCGTTAATATTAAGTGGCTTAATTTTTAATATATTTAGGTAAAATTATTATTTAAATAGACTATAGTCCTCCCCCGTGAACTGCATCTAAAATAAATAATAAACATGGAATACTATTATGTTTTTTTACCTGAGGTGATCTTATCAAAAATTTCTACAGAAGAAAAAGAAAACCTGACAGTGTGGAAATCATCCATTTTGAAACTATTCTGTGCAACAAACATATAACATTGAATTTCAATTGATGTATTATCGTTTCACCTTCTTACCTAAAAGAAACCCCCCGCTCTTGGCTGTTACCTTATTCATGCACCCAAACAGTAGTATAACATATGCAACGAATATTTCTCCTCCAAACCGACAGCTTTTCGCTTTCCTATTCAAAACCGCTGAGAACGATGGTTTTGCTGAATAAATTACGCGCCCATTTTCTACCGATAATCATCGCGCGCAGTTGCTTCTATTTCGTAGACGTAAGCAATTCTTACAGCTTCACAAAAAAGTGTGAGAACGGCGAAACGATTTAAATGCAAATTCTCCAATCAAGGTGATTTGATTTCCTGTCAGCGCCACATGTTTGATTAGCCAAAGAAAAATTGACCCTTCAACAATGGTGGTTTATTCGTGGGGTACTTTATATTTTTTAAAGAAATGAAGATAACCCCTTTTAATTTTTTTATTTTTTTACGATTTATGATCAGAAAGATGGATATTTAGTGAACAGTGGGAGAAGTGTAAAATGACAAAAAGTGGCCAATTGTATTCTATAGTGTTACGTTTCTGGAACATTAAAGTAACATTGCACGAAGGATTTGCAGCCAGCTCATTTTTGGCCAGAATGGTGTGCTTATGTAATCGGTTAATCAGTTCGCGGCCATACAATTTAATTATGTGCTCGAAGAAATAAATATCAACGGTTTCCTGCCCAACTGCCAGGCACCGTCTAACGTCGCTTGAAGAAGGTTTTTTTGTAAGCATCCAGCTGATTCTGCTACAACGAGCGCATACCGTTAAGGGAATCAGCATTCATCGTTTTACAGCGTCGTAAAATTGTACTCTTGAGACAGTTTGGTGTAAATAATACAGCGAATACAAACACAACCATATACACTTGCAACAATAACGTCATGCTTTTTTTCAGTTTTCTCTGCCCTCCCTCTTCTAACGGGCTGCCATTTTTCTGCATGCACGAAAATAACAGTAAAACACAAGCTCCCATTCACGGAATTGAATGATAGTTTATGAGTTTAGCTTCTATTTCCGGTGCGCTAAGGGATGGCGCTGTTCTGCTTGCATCGCTGCCACCGGGTGCCGCTACACTTACAAGGTTTCGCTGTCAATGTTGCCGTTGGACAGTTTTCCGCCCGTGTCTCGTGTGCCGACAACGTTGTCCTTTACCTTTCTTCCTTTTGCCAGGCCACAGGCACTCCCGGCACATCGTTGCGCAAGCAACCTGTACACGGTGTCACCCGATCAGCCGTTCACCCCCTCCACCTCCGCCCCAAACCCCACCCCCCCCCCCCCCCCCCCCCCGCCGAGAGCAACGTTTCGCGGTATCGCTTCCGTTGCGTTCTTGGCATTCCGGCAGTGTGGTCAGGCACGCATGCGCCGACCCACAAAAACCCAAGCGAAGCGTCCTCGCCGCACGTTCCGATGGACCGTACCCGGTCTTGCGGCGCGTGTCTTCCGGCATTTCCGCATGAGTTAATTCGTCTTATGATTGCAGGGAACATTTATTCCTACTAATGTTTGACGAGCCAACATCAGCAACCCAAATGGCTCGATAAGCAGCATCGAGTCGTCGAGACACGGAAGAAAATGTTTAGAAAATTAGCTTTATTTAACACACCTTTGCCATCGTTTCGTTTCGTTGCAGCCTACATTCAATATGCAACATGGGATAAACAGGTGTTAAATGGCGCACAATAACGGCCATGAAGGTGAGTAAGTTTGCAGTCGAATGATGGATACTTATTAGCATAATATTGCGCACGGTTTTAACAGATTCCAAAACTGATTCTCGTCAGATGCCTAACATAAAAATAGAAAGCATAGATTTCGCTCGCTCTCCTTTCTTTTCTTGTGTTGCTCTCTGTGATACGGTAACCATGGATGCATCGCAACGAATTTCTCTTGCCGACGGCCTAACAGAGCGCCCGTCACCTTCGTTTGGTCTTTCCGATGTACCGACTCTTCCTGTCCCTTGCATAACTCACAGGGAAAGCGCATGTTCGTTATCACTTCGGTGGAAACCTTCATTGAGAGAATTGTCATGCTTCCAAAAGAGAAAAGTGCCGCCCACCGGAGCACAGAAGATAGCACTTGGTCCGTATACACGGCAGGCTGTATAGGCTGTGATCTCTCACATCTCCTGTTCACTCCATTTAATCGCTCTTCTAGACTGTCTGCTCTGAATAAGGCAATGTTTTCCATCGGAGTGTTCGTTCTGCCGCACGTCTAGTAGCCCATTTGCCTTTTCTTTCTCCAGCAGGGAGACACGCCAGTTTCTCGTTGCTCCCTTTCACATATACACACAGCAACCCAGTGGGCTTCGCTCAGTTTGTGTTTGATCTCTGGTGAAAAGTGAACGGGCTGCCGGAAAATTTCGCTGCGTTTAGAGTAACTTTACAATGTTTTTAGCTCGTTTTTCGTTAGATTTTAGTGGTTATTGACGCCATGTTAATTGAAAATCAGCAAAATTGAACTGATTCTCAACTCAACGTGGAACTTTTAGGACCAAATCGATAAGAAAACTGTGACGAAACTTCACGAATGTAGTTGTACCCAGCGCTTCACTACCGTAACCCAGCCGAGGCTTGCGTGGAAATTCCTAAACACAACATAACGCCACCGTTCGTAGTTTCAAGCACTGCTCGGATTCGAGCTCGGATGTTTTGTGTGAGTGATTTCAATCTCCCTTCTCTTTGACCCATCCGTCGCTAATAATTTTCCTGGTGCTACCGAAACCGAACGTGAAGTTGTGCTGTGTGCTGGGTGCAATCTCAAAGGCGATAAACAGTGTCCTACCCGCATATTCGAGCGAGCAGAAACGAAACGAAAGCCACCAACAAAACGAACTAGGGACATTGCGGCCAACGCCAAAAACCCCTTGGAGTCCTTCCTCGCCATCGAAAACTATCAGCGTCGGCACGGTTTTCCATCGATAAAGGTAGGATCAATTCATTAAAGTGTACTAAGTTTTGCTTCCTCTCACAGACGTACGGTTTTAAATTACCGGTAGGGGCTATGCTGGGCTGCGCACTTATCGATCTTGTGTTGGTCCAAACGGGCTTGAATTTACTAGATAACATATCTTCGTAACCTACGACGCCAGCAAAGCGAGTTGTTGGAAAGTTTAACCCGTTATGTGCCGGTGCTATTTCAGTATCAGTATACCTTCAGATAACGTTCTCTTGTCTCTTCCTTCTGGAAATTGGGGTATATTCCTTCCGGAAGATGGGGTTTCGTCCAGAGGACACTAAATTGTTTGCTTAGGCCTGTTAATCTTGTCCTTATGTGAACTGCATGTATTCAGGCCGGTTTGCCGTTTTGCGGTCGCGTTGCGGTAATGTTTTGGTGTTCCTTGAAATTTATCCTAAGCGTTGCAATTTTCTGTCGAATACGTCACGCAATGGAAAAAGCTTGTTTATTTATAATGAGCTTTCCAAATTGAATACAAACGTTTAAATTATGATAACATAATTGTTAAGATATTTATAACATTGGCCCGTCATGCAAATCGCAAGTCTCATGCATTATGTATCGTTACCCGAGTGAATGCTTTTACATATCTTCCTGTCCAGTCTCCAACGTTTTGCTTAATTTTCCCCGAGTAGGTCCTCATTTCACTAACAATCTTCAAATGGTCCTGCTGCTATCTGTCGTGAGCGTGTCGCTCGGCTCGAGAACAGTGATTTCAGTGCGCAAAGCGTTCGTCATGTAGCGTCAATCCTCACGAGGCCAATTTGGTTTTTCTTGCACATCTATAGTCGACGACCGTACCCAGGCAGTTGAAAGAAACATTCAAAGAAGTTCAAATCCCGTTCCCCGTTGGTCCATGTGTTGGTGGACCCCTGGTTTGGTAAAACACGCTGCAGGGCCACAGTCCTTCCGCCGACCTAATGAACATCCGTTATCATTATCACTAATTTGTTCAGTGCTGAGTAAAGTGGAACTACGAGCACTATACCCCGGCCATAGTGCTCCTCCAGTCGGTTCGTTAATTATCCAATACCGTGGGGAGTTCCGAGGGAAGAGATTACTTCACTTTTTTTTCGGTGCAAATATTTGCAGAGTACAGAAGAGAAGCTAACTCTGCACTGAATTTGTGTCGCAATTAATGACGTTCATGTTCCTTTTCTCATCCCCATGCTGGGGAACGTTTCTTCTAAACCCGTCACAAGTGTACGCAAAAGGAACAGAAACAAATTTCACATAGTTCACTAGATATCTAGCTATTACGCAACCCACGCTATCGTCAAGTTAACGAACTCCGGCTGCTAATCCTTCGATTGCGGTAGCTTAGGTTTGTAACCTTTTTTTTTTGAACCACGTAACGAAATAAAATTGTTCATCCTGTTTCTCAACATGCTGATCCTAGGGCTTTATTTGGCTCATTTGCACCTTCTCACGTATAGAAAAGGACGTGAAAAAGAATCCAACAAGGTTTGGAAGGTAATCTTAACTGGGTATCAGGTTGTTCTATCTCAGTAAGGTGCTTCCTGCTTCCTAAATCAAGTCAGCGAATAGTGCTATCAAATGGAAGTAGACCTCGAATGATAAATAGTCCCGTTCGCTCGTTTCCGTACCGTCCGTGGATCCAGCACACTTTCGTCTGCATCTTCCCATCGAATGGGGCGGACCCTCGCGGATTGATTAGAAAAGATCATCAAACACTCACCTTGTTCGTAAAAACGAAATAAACCCATAAACCTTCTGCAGGTGGAGTTTTTGTGCCTTATGCCCAAAATGACCGATGTGGGCTGTATATTTTCCAATGTTACGAAACGTGTTTTCGTTCGCACGGAGGAGGATTCACAACTTTCTCCATCCGGCGCGTTCGCATTCGTGCTCCAATCTGCCCTTTTTCACCTGTTCAAGCTGCTAGTTATTATCATGTTTAACACGAAAGCTTCATGGCGTGTCAATTGGTTTCGCTTTTTTGTTTGGCTTCTCTCCAGGCTGAACGGACGAACGTATGCAATATTTATGAACAAGAGGCGAACGGCTAAAACAGATTTTCCACCCTTGATGGTGTAAGGCCAGCGACCTTCGGATGTTGTCCAATAAAAGCCATGCAGAAGTCCATGTTTAGTTTGCACATTCAACCTGTAGCCAATGAGCCATTGGCCAATCTTGAGCAAAGAACAGATTCTCGTGTACAAATTCGGATAGGGCTAATTGGTCCCCCGAGGGCCGCTGCCGCGTAGCACGAAAGTCTCCAACTTCTGACCTGGGTCTGACCGGATTAAGCTCATTTGTTGTGACAGCCACTGGCGGCAGCAGAAACGAAAACTTTTCCCGTGCTTTCACTAAACAAAGTATAGCGCCAACCGACCGAACTGCTCCGGAGCTAAGACGCATTTCGGTTGAAAAAGATGGACGGTTTGGGGCACAATGTCTTAAATGTCCGGCTTGTAGCGAAACATAGTCTGTGTAAAAATTGAGAGTTTGGAGGATCGAGGATACCTCTGACTGACGGGTATCAACTTTCCAATTTGTTGTACCATAGGGACGAATAATTGTGTCTCAAATTACTTTAAATATGACCGGCATCTTATGAAGCTGAAGCACTTTGCGTTAAACATTCATGTGAGATTCGAGGAAATTCTATTCAATTAACACAAATGACCAACACAAGACATAGCAATAAAATATTGCTTTGCTTATTTATGATTCATTCCCTTCAACTAGGTACCACCATGTTGTACACAGTTTCAAGTTTGAAATGTAACCAACAAAGAAAGATTAAATCAAACAGTCTCTGATTCAATGTAGATTCATTTTCACTCTCTAAAATATACTCTTCAATTCCGTTGCGTACTAATCGGTTTTGAATCGAATAGATACCACCTAAAGTGTTTGCAAATAATGCTTAAACACTTCTCGCTCCCACCCAGGTGCCAAAGTGGAACAGGGAAAAACAAACAGGAGCAATACCAACGCTGCTTCAATCGTTATCGTGTCGTTCGTGCGAAAACTGGATATTGCCTCAGCCGTGAATATTCACGGCAGCTGATAATGTTTGAAGCGGATACTATTTGGGGCAAGATTACTTTGCCAGGCTTATGTTTGATCAGTTTTCGTTATGCTTTCAGTGAGCGAATTTGTCATAAATGGATCGAGAGCTTTCAGCACATCGTTACTTGGGGGAAGTCGGCACATAATGAACGTGCAAAATGGAAGAAAAATTGAAAACTGATCTGATGAAATAACTGGTTTTGTGATGTTATGTAAGGACAGCTTTAACAAGCCTAAATGAAAGCCTATGTGTGAAGGATGGTTAAGGGCCAGACCTAATTAACCAATTTAATTAGATACTTTCTGGGAAAGTAAAGTATTTTTTTTCAATCTGGTTTTTTTTTTCAAATAAAAATGGTTATTATTAATGGTATAAAAATGTTTTATTAATGTTTTATGTTAATAGATGCTTTAAAATTAGTATATTCAGCCAACACTATTTTAAAATGTACGTGTGCTGTGTGAAACTTTAGAAATTAACAATGAAAAGTTCATTTATTTCACCTGTGTTCGATGGCATCATCCATTTGCAATATTGATTTTATAATTCTCTTGGACAGAGGAAAGTAAATAAACAAGATAGTTGACTCGCTTGTGCAGTGAGCATAACATTAGTTTCATGTCTTTGAAATAGTGCATGTTTCAAACGCATTTTATGCCTTTTTCATTTGTATGTTTTCAAGTCAACATAAACACCTAATACGTTCAGTAAACACTATAAAACCGCTCGCGTGCCGTACAGACTATAAGCTCCACATCCACCGTGTTGGAACGATATGAGAGCTGTCGCAAACAGAACCAGGGCAACAAGACAGTTTGTATAATGTTGGTTTCTAGCAACGTACGGCATAATCAAAACACAGGCGGCGTCCAGTCGACGTTGCCACCTGCTTGGTATGACCAGTGCGACGGATTCTAGAAAGATTCAAAAAATAGGATTCAATTTCGTTGGAACAGTAAATGCGCGCAAAGCTCCCGAAGCTCCCATAGCACTATCCGGTGGTACTCAAATTTCTCTCGGTAATCCAGCACTCTATCGGCAAGAGATTGGATTTCCTTCGAGCCAAACAAGCGAAATGGTGTCCTCTATCCAGTACGAGAGAAAATCATCAAACTGGAGAGCAATGTGCCTCGTTGCGTAGACGGAAGAATCAAAGATCTAACAAACCATCAAGTTCGTCTTACCCGAGCTGGCAAAATGATGGTGACGGTAAGTCGCACGGTAACAAGGCACTCGCAGCCAAGAGGGTGCCATAAAAAGGATACACATGTGGCTTAGCTGCTCTGCCGTCTTGTGCTACTAGTAGGAACAGTTTTTTTTTCCTGTGTTGGAGGTGATAAAAAATGAATCCTTTTGTTGTCGTCCGTTCAGACATTGTTCAGCAATGAAAAAGCAAAAAAAAAATCAACCTTTCCATGGGGGAGTTAGCTAGAGGAGCGCGAAAGAGATAATGAATAAGTGAATGTTTGGCAGGCAATCTTTCGGTAATCCTGTTTGGATTGTTTCATTCTCCGTGGATAAGTTGGGCAAGCCGGCAAGCTTAAACATTGGACATCCATCAGTCAGAGAGCCTGTTGTCATGTATCGGTCGGTAGCAACGGCAAAGCAACTCACAGACCTTGAGCCAATGTTTGCAAAGCGTCAAGGAGTAATCCGCTACCACTGCACCGCAGTTCCAGACTCCACGTCCAAAAACAACAGTCCCAGTGCGGAGTGCATCTAAATCCATTCGGTATCCTCATGAAATTCAGCAGAAAACAAGACAGCTAGAAACAATCACCACACGGAGTGCGCTCCTTCTCCTCCTCCTTCTCCTCCTCCTTCTCCTCCACCTTCTCCTTCTTCTCTTTCTCCGTGACCAGGTGCTTTGTGCAAGGATGACGACGACGAGATTCTTGAAGTACCGTTGATTGGAAAGACACCGTCAGAATGTTGCACGGAGTGGAACGTGGAGGCGCTCGTTCACAAACCTCAACGATCTTGAAATCTCCGATGAATTCTTCATAACCATTATGTGCTCCTCTAGTGCTGCTCAAGTGTGCAGCTCGACGGCCTGGTTTTAAAGAGTGTGCTTACGCTTCGAGTAATTGTTATTTATTTGCAACTCTTCACTCTGCAAATTCACGCCCGGCTGGCGCACCCTTTAAAAACCCGCAGCCAAGAAAGCAAGATTAATGGGGTTTCACTCGTTCCTACTTTCAAACCGGAAGAAACCTCAATCCAGCTGACGGCAAGGGCCCATTTTTTACTCCACCCTGCGAGTGGCTTCCACTCCGCTAGCAAGTCCTCTGTTTTTGTTCTCAGACGGCATGATATGTGTTTCTATTTAGCCGTATAATGCAGCGAGCATTTTTTACCGACATTTTTCAAACATAGAACAAAAGCTCTTCCGCCTTCATAAATCATTTATTTTGCGAACTGTGCCACGAAGCTACTCTCCATGCTTCCCAGGTTTTTTAATTGCTTTGAAGCAGCTGAGTATCAGCTTCGGGAAACTCGATTTATCACTGCACGTGTGTTTGAACAACGATCTTTCGATACCGGGGGAACGAGTGTCACTCATATTCAGGAAAGTAGTTCCACTTGCACCATTTTGTTTCCGATAAACATCTTCCCTAGGGCCTGATATTTTAGCGTTAGTTTAAACTTTTTTTTTTACTGTTGCAACACCTTAATAACCATCTAGACTTTCTTTGCAAAGCTCTGACAAATATTTGATGCAATTTAAAAAAAAGCTTAAACTGCAACATTTTCCACAACTTCTCTTCTTGTGTTGGGAACACGCACCGTTTCACTCAATGTCCCGCTGTTTCAATGAACTTTCTGGTTCTTGTTTGATTTTGCGCTGACCTGAGCCTCGTTCAGAGAACGCTTACGATTTGTCTGACTGTTATGTATTCTGCGCTTCGTTCGGTTACTTTAACGTTCGTCCGGTTACGTGTATGCTATGTATATTAATAATGCGTCAAATTGTGAAACAGGTACAAATTGAATAAGCCTCATTTAGCCTACCAAGGCCAATGAGTGATACAATACATGAATAAATAAATAAATAAAGAAATAAATAAAATATAAAATAAAAATAAATAAATAAATAAATAAGTAATAAATAAAACCAAGGCTCGTATCAAGGCGCAAAGTGGAAACAAACGCACCAGCAAAATATCTACATCGCTTTAAAACCCCGTGTAGACTATCAATTTTGGATTTATTGAAATAAACGTTCGCATTATGACAAAGATTATCTCATCCGCCTCAGCAATACAAAGACTCCGTTCACATTCATTTCCAGAAATCTCGAAAGTGTGTATGTGTATTTTTTTCTTTACGAACGCAGACTTCAACCATTGCCCTCCTTGATTATGACTCATGTTGTACATAAACTTTAACGAAGCACCAACAGAATCGGTCCTCTGTGCAACTACAGAACCAGGCGATAAGTTGATAAAATCAACGGACCAAAAAAATTTCCCAAATGTCCCTCCCGTGTGCGAGTCTGCCCGTTCTAGCAAGGATTCCGAAAGATCCTGAACCAGTTGTGAGTTTTTAGTCGAGTGCACAGAACACGTTCAGCTTCCTCAAAACATGGTAAGTATACGGCTCTAAAACTACCCGTTGGAAAAGTATAGTAAGGCTGTTCATCGACTGAACATCCTGAACAACGAAATGTGTACCTCATCCCCTTGCCAATTATTATCAAAAGTTTCCCATCTCATATGCAGATGAGATACGCCTCTGGTTTTGGGTTATACCGACGGATGTCAGTACAAACATGTTTCGTCCATATTGTGTTTATCTTTTTTCGTTTTGGTTTGATTCACAGCATGCACCAACGATATCTTGTTGAAAAACTTAACCCAGTCCTTATATTTATAAGGGCTAAGCCGGATTATAAAAATTGAATACTAAGACCATTAAAACGATTTTAAGTATCTTGGATGGGCAACTTTACCGAAATGTTTCACAAACCAAAACAGAATAAAAGATAAGACCTTTTTAAATGCAAATATGTGAAATCTAAACATTATAGAAAGGGGAAAAGTTTGGAAAATGAATCCTTAAAAAGTTTCCTTATATCAACGCATAACTCATCAAGGCTTAACGAGTTGATGAACTAGTTTGGAAAACTTTTATCGTAAATCATTTCTGTGGAGTTTCTCATCTTTTCCATGAACGATATTCTTTTCTCCTCCATTATAAGGAATCCTTAACCGTCTCAGCCATCGATCACTTGACCTTTTTTCGCCAGTGGTGTGATAGACAAGGGATATCCTCATCAAATCGATATTGCTTAACGAATGTCCAAATTTTTCATCGAAAAGCTGCCAATTCCTTTATATTGATTTCCCTCCCGCATGGTGAAGGTGCCTTTGCTTCTTTTCACTAGGAGACATTTGGTAAAGCGAAACAAAACGATTCGCCTTTAATAGGCGCGTTCCGTCACCTAATTAAATAACGACCTGAAACACGTCACCGTTGGTCCACCGCTGTTTCGAATGTTCACTTTTTTCACCATTCAACCTTAATTGGATAAATTCTCCCATTCGGCGCTGCTTCGAAGGCTTGTTTGCACAGTACTGTCCACGCGACATTGGCGCCTACATAGCTGTATTTTATCGTTTCAGCTTCTACGTCAGCCTTAACGAACCATTATATCAATTATCATCGTTCTTTCGCCCGGAAATCCGGAAGCGACCAACGACACCTGGTCACCAACTATTGGCTCCGTCACGTGCCTAAATTGGGCTTGGAAAGAAAACACCTGCAGTCGAACCGGCGGGAGAAAAACTATAACGTGCCTTAAGATGGTCATAAAGCGGTTCCATATTCACACCGGCCTAACGCCCAGCATGAACTTCCTCCTAAATCCCTGGCAAGAATAACATTCTACTTATAATAAATTTCATCGCCTGTGGGTGTTATTTTCCATCATGGCCTCGCTGCGGTGCGAGGAATTCCAATATAAGTTCATTCCGAAACAAATTCTTGCTAAAGCTGCACAAATGCCCGGCAGCTTGACGTGGATTCACGCATTCTCTCGCCGTAGGTGAGCATTACGGTCGATGTTTACGCTACACAGTGACACATGATGATTGATTACTGGAAAAACACCGTGCAGTATGGCGGATAGAATAAAAGGGTGTGGAAACGTCTCCGCTGCCTTGGGCAGCACCGTGTCTCACGCTTCGATTAATCTCTCACAACTTTGGTTCGCTTTCCCGTAGTACGGGGCAAAACAAACTGTTTTAGCAAGAGCTATTTAATTATTTTGAATATTTTTTTATTCGATAAGAAATTCGTAGATAAGTAAACTAGAAACTTAAACAATAGAAATATTTTTATTCACACGATAGTTTATAAATGAAGTCTGAAAAGTTGGATATAAACCAAACATTTAAAAACTATTACGGCGTGATCTTATATGTACAAATATCTGATATAAACATGCTAAAAGTAAAACAGATCTCTAAAAACACACAAAACAGCAAATTATTCAAGTAACGATAACCTGACGCAATATATTTAAAAATCTGTTCCACCCTCATACTCAAACAAAAACTTTTGCTCGTTACTAAAAATTGCATTGCCGGCCAGAAAGGTCCAAGGATTTCCAAGCAGAAGTATGTGCCAGGCGAAAGGAAGCTTATTTGTAATGCATTAAATATTCAAACATAATTTACCCGTTTCACTCGCTAGTCAAGTAAGGTGGAATCCGGAGGCAGAAATTCTTGCAGGCGAAACATTCCTACCAGTATTCCCACAGTAGGGCATGTTCAAGTAAACGACAAAAAGACTTTTTTGGAATGACATGGGCAACATGGTTTTGTTGTGGCAGGCCACAATTATACTGCAAAAGAGTTGAAAGCAGGGCTGTGGAGCAGATTTGTTGTAGGATGTCTACTCTCTCCTCTTTTCAAAGCTTTAGACGCCGTTTCGTTTGATAAGTTGTTTTCTTTTATAGTTTCATTCAGATGAAAACAACGAAGTGAACTGAATTATAGTAACAAATCCCCGAGGGAAATTGAAAATCACGAAAAAAAAGTATACCCTACTGGATGTATGGTGCGCAGTCTCTTAACAAATATAGAACGGAATGTCGGTCAATTTTGCCGATTTACTTCTATCCATCATTTTTCCAGTGTATTTTACTCAGCAGCACCAGCTTTTCCAATCAAATCACACACAGTTAAAGGCCGGCAAAGTAGTATCGATCGATTCGTAACGGACGACCGTGGCAAACAAGAAGAAAAAAAAGAAACCTTCTGATATATTGTCCGACGAAAAGTTTCGAGCAAAAATCTAATTTGGTCAGAAAATTGGTTGTGTAAAAATAAATAAAACATCATTAACCAATGATCGAGGAGGAGCATTTTGCCAAAAATGGCACAGGAAGTAGCCAGGGCAAATGTTGCCTATTCTGCTCCGAACTTCCACCCTGTCAAGCCTGGTGAAACGAAACGGTTATACACCTTCATACGCACCTTCCATCGTTGCATGGAAAATAAATATCACTTTATGCTGCTCGCAGCATAGCAGCCGCTTGGTCTCGATGGCCTACTAGCACAGCATCGTGCTAAGAGCAGGAACGAGAAAAAATAATTAATCGAATAATAAAAGCTTTCACGTGGCAAGCATAACTTTTTCATGTCGGATTCAGTCGGAAAAGATGATTTGCCAGTGGGCTAGAGAGCAAAATTTGATCAGAATGTGGAAGCCAAGGCTCGACTTACGATGTGTTTCGTTGTAGAATGCAAATTTATTTGTTTCGTAAAAATAACAACAAGCGTGGTTGGTTGAGGTTTATTTCAGAGACGGGAAATTTTTCTGTTTAGTGGGCTATGGGCTAACTTAGTTTATTTTTTGTAAATTTTAACATGTCCGTGAATTAGTTTTACAATTGTTTTCCGTCTATTTTCATGATGCTTAAAATTGGACCGGGTTTTAATGACCGATTGACAACAAACGTCTATCATATGTTTATTGACTTCACTTCTTCTTGTCTGGATTTATCGACTTCACATTGCAGACATTTACCTCTCTGCCATGGAGGCGCATGGTTGTTTGCGGCATGGACCATTTGTCTTGCTTTCTTGGCATTACGACCGTCCTTTGGTCATTCCTACCCATTAAGGGTTTACGAGATTTTTTCCCCTATAAAATTAATTAATTAATAAAATATTCGGAATCAACGACAGCAAATGTTTTTTGCGCTGTTTATTTTGTCTCCCTTATCTGACATTTATTATAATAAAAATTTAATAATGCCAAGCATTTTTCCCGTCTTAAAAAATCACTTACTGATTAGTTTATACCTAACGAACTATTTTTTTTAAATTTCTGTTGTTTTTTTGTGCCTTTGCTTTGCTATTTATTACTGTGTTTGGTGAGCAAAAGAGACAAATTGTTCCATCACATTTTGTCATCCCAGAGGATTTTTACCGACAATCCGCATAATACTCCTGTTTATTTGTGTCATTGGCGCTCCTTCCAATGCGACGTCTCGTCGCCTTCCGCTTTAATTTCGCTTAATTGTGATGAATTTGTCCACTGGCAATTGGTGTCTATCCGGTTTTGATTAGTTATACCCGCACAACTCACGCAGTCTCCCGCGTCACTTCAAAACTGTCCTGCCTTCGTTATCTTTCTCTCTTTTTTTTGTTACTGAGAAATGATTTACTTCACATTGGCCTATGTCAGGGATAATGTTCCTTCATTTTTATTAAAAACATAAAGATTTCATCTTCACCCATCCCAAGGCTGCGGAAACATTTTTTTCTAATAAAAATTATGCAGACGTCAAGTTGGGAAAATGAGAAATATTATCTTCCTTTGCAGTGGTGTGGTGAATAATTTACTTTCCGTGTAGATCCTAAATTAAAGTAAGGCGCAATAAGAAAACTCTTCGCCCGGCGCGTGAAGCGGCAACATGTACAAATAGTGTGATTATTTTGAAACGTACGTTTTACACAGAGAAAGTATAAAATAATCCGCAATTCAACGGCAAACGGGTCAGTCTAAGTTTTAATTTAAAACTCAAACGATGACATTTCTTGTCGTACATCCGCCATTCATGGAAGTCAAAGAAAACCATCATTTATTACTTGGCTATTCTGAATAAAAGTGATACATCAGAAACATGCATAAACCTAAACAGGATATAATGCGTATAATACGCTTAATGGAAAAGGCAGCGTCACAAAGGGTAACCTAGTGGTTATCCAACCGCAGCTGTTACCAATACGTTAACCTTTTGTCAAGGAATTCTTATTAATTTATTAAAAATCAAGCTTTAAGATGCCAACATTCAAAACATTTTTAATACAAAGATGATACACTCCAAATGAATAATTTGATTTTTTTTAAGCCTTGTTGTTATTCGTAATCAGCCCAAACACCCTATTTTCTTAACGCTGAGGTACTTTATACGTACATATCCGGTCATATCTGATGGAATGAATGGAAGGATGTTTGGCATGAACTTTAACTCTCTGCTACATGTTTGTAGACCGAATATGTTTTACGCCCGGAATACATGTTAGATCATTAAACTTGTTTTAACTTGCTAATACAATATACTTTTTGCAACACAAAAACATACGACCCTTCCCGTTGCCGTTTATTGAATTCTCTGCACATTTATTGCATTCATTCGAGTATTAAAGCTCGCTTTAAAAATGTGCTTACTATCGATCATTTATTCATGTACATGAACTGGATATCGAAAACCAATAGCAATGTTATTCTCAGTATCTCTTTTGTATTGAAATGCACACTTTCACGCGCTTTCACGGGTCTACGTATTTCGTTTTTACCAATCCAATCCTAAAGTCGACATGGGCTGTTGGAACGTGCTTTTCTCGCCAACGGAATCGACATATTTTCATCACGAGATGTAAAATTTAAACCCCAAAACGCTACCGATTGCAACAACTTCAACATGCGCAAACGACCTCCCTTAAAACGTGGCGCCTTGGGGGCCTCCAATTCCTCTCGCTTCCAGCCGGCACGGGAAGAGATTTATCATGATCGCTACCATCAATCTATTGGCAGCGGGCCATCCGCAACCGAACAATCGGACACCTAACCATTGCAGATTTCGGCCCATCAGCGCACCGGCGTGTCCCATGAATATTTCAATAACAGCCACCCGTCGAGCGATGCGATGTTGGCTCCTCTAATAGTTCTTGACAGGCCGTCGATCTGGTACGGCAGTTGATGGCACCATATAAGTAGCAACCTTTTCCCGACCGGCCTTCCGGGCTGCATGACTGGAACGCAATCAGATGGAAAGATAATCACATTCCTAACTTCAAGATGGGCTTTCATCTTCTCGAACCGAATCGAAAGAGGGACGCGACTCGTTAAAATTCCTTTTCACTTCCGGTGTGTTATTTTCTGCTGAATAAAATAACCCCAAATTCCGTTCCATATTGTGGTCAAAGTGTGGTAGTCGCTAAATAACGTGATTCGATGACTTCAAAAATTAAATCGGAAGCGTGTATCAAAATGTACATGAAATAACTTTTTATCGTCTAACCCTGTTGTTTGAATGGCAGAAAGAAGGTCCTTTGTTCACACATGTTAACTTGCGCATTCGGAGATTGATTGAAAATAGAACATACTTGAAGCGACAGTAAAATAACTCAAACCAAAATGATATATCTACAGTGGCTTCATTCATGTTTGATGAAAAAGTATGGAGCGAGTACCAAGAATGGAATGGTTTCGCATACTCCGGCACGAAGACTCCCATTTTCGACGGAAAAATAAATGAATCTTTCAAATTGTATCGCTTTGTCCAGATTCTAGTATGAAATTGCGGTCATCTGAGCATTCTCGAAACGATACAAGAGACAGAGAACCTTTTGTTGGCCGAATGCGTAAACCATTAGTCCACGCATCTTCAAAGAACTGACTGAGAGCTGGAGTTTCGTGCCAGGATTCTCGGATTTCACTAGTTTGGACGAGAAGAACAATGTACCATCGCATGTGCGATGTTAGTTGCGGATAGATGCCCGCGAAAGAATGCGAAAAGTGCAAATCTCCTGGGAAATTTATTTCATCCAACATGTTATGTATCATTCAAACGGCTGCATTTCAACCTTCAGCACTTGTGTTCGAAAAATGTGCGGTAGGAAAGCAAGTATGATCCGAAATCACTCCGTACTTTATCATGAGCAATCCGTTCCGAAGAATGTTGCGAGTAGTTTCGGTCATTTATTTTAATCAACTTCCACAAACTTTTTCAACAACAACAAAATTGTCATGTATTTGGAGGCATTGTCTACGGAAGGATGGACAAATCTGAAAGCAAGAGCATATATTTACCGTACAAGGCTTGACATTTCATCTATCAACAATGAGAAATAGAACTGAAGGCTACTCACAAAAAATCTTACAATAAATAAACGATGACTGTTCAGTTTATTTGAAATAAGTTAATGATGACTGTTCATCGAGAAAGTATTTGACAACGAGTAAAGCTGTTCCGAAATCAATGTTACAAAATATGTTGAATAATGTTGATCATTAAAACTTTATCAGCAGACCTAATGATATCATCTACGTTGTTTTGAGTTTGAGATAAAACATCGTGCTCAACATTGCGATGAATAAAACACTATATTAGCAGAACTTGTACCACTATAATCAAAAGCCTCGTGCGGCCGAGTGCAACTCGTGCCACCAGCACACGCAACGCACTGCAGCAAACAATCGAGGTGCAAAGTTTACTCTAGCACTTTGTTTAAATTTCCCTCACACTCGCGTGTACGCCGTCCTGTACCGTTCGTTAGTGTATTAGAATATCCTTTCCCATTTTCGCATAGAGAATATAGTCAATTTTGGGCTTAATCCTCATCATCATCAGCAGATATGTACGTGCAAGGATCGAAACGTGTTTCGATTGCCACAATATTGCCAGGCTTCCTCACAACTCGGGACGGCGGGACGTGTGTCCAATCTATTTATTGGATTTCACTTGCCTCATGGCAATGTGTCACTCTCGTTTGCTGCTGTGCCTGTGCCAACGCTTCCTACCGAGCGCCAGCGTCACCGAGCCTTGTTAGCGACAGTAGTAGACACTCTAAAAGGTATGCCTTCTTCGGATCCGTTCAACGTTCCAATTAGATATGCCCTTTGAAAATCCATCCACTCTGCTCCTGCAAAGCCTCAACACAGTAGATAAAGATCCTGGCAAACATGAACTGAACAGTTACAGTGCCTTCCAAAAATGAAAAACCGATGCGTGTTTCAAGGAGTATTCCGTTTGGAAAATTTAATGACAGTTGAAGTAAAAAAAAAAGTGTGACATATTTACCATATGTACATTTGTTTTCAATTTTATGAAAACAAAATTCTTGATAAGAAAATTTGTTAGATAAACATGATATGGAACTTATTTTCATCAACAGCGATAAAGAAAATTCTTATCTCAGCTTCATATTGCACAGCGAAATGTATTATCTTTGTATGTAAAAATGTATGTAAAAACAGACGAGTAAATATGTTGTTTGTAGAATGATGTGTGTGACTGATACTCTCCTATTATGTGCACAACTGTGTCTCAGTAATTGCCATCTTCCATCCAACACTGAAGGACTGATGTAGATTGGAGTAATTTTCTTAAACATTAAATTCCTCTCCATTGCGGCTACTTGGGCGATAAATGTCGATCCGATACCACACGCTTCGGCAATAGAACATTGTCATCGAAATTTAAGCACACACGCACACGAACACAGGGGCTGGGTTTGTCCTTCGTTCTTTGAACTGAAGTTGACCAGCAACATTCGACGCGAAGCTTTCCGATATGCAAATGGGATGACGGTGAGAATGAAAATAGTTTCGTTGACGGAGAGCGATAACGCACCAACTAATGATTATCATTTCCTTTCTTTTCCATTTTCCTTCGTCGAACACCCCGACCATTCCCGCGCATTGCTTTTGGAGAATCTAGTTGAAGGGATTTCGCTGAAAAGAGTACCAAATTTCGTAAGCTATTCTACTCATGTAGAAAACGCCCTCGTATGCTTACATGCTTGCCGTTCAACCATCTCAAACGGTGGAAGAAAACAAAATTGAATTTTATATCATATCACATAATCTCTCATCCCTTCATCGCCTTCAGCCTCACCTCACCATACGCACGTGTGCCTTGACAGGCTGTGTGAAACTTCCGGTTGCCCTACTTTAGTATTTTCAATCTTCCATTTTGCATGACGATTTTTTAAAAGCTTCACCTTTCAACAAACGGTCTGAAACTCCCGAGAGCAGCATAACATTTCACGGTCAGTTCTTAAGTAACTGAACCCCAGTTGATATGGACACAACCATTCTGTCTGATTTTCATACGGTTTTGATCTTAAGGCACTTTTTGAAACATGGAATTTTGAGTTTATTTCTTGCTGACGGATCATTTACAACGCATGATTCACTATGTGTTTAATTTTACCATAAAGGATTCAAAAGGTTTAAGTTTATGCTTTCGTTGCTGTACACAATTCAATTTTTTTTTAAATATATTTATTTTGCAAAGATTTCAGGTTACAGACAAATTTTCTTTAGGTGTCTATTTTTGTCTAACTCCTATGGTTTCGGTAAAAGATAGTCGCGTAGAGAAAATAATGTTTTTTTATAAGTTAAAAAAAACACGGGTCAATTGAGTTATTATTTTCCCATAATTCCAAACAGCTCCGAAACATGATAAGTTGAAGATCAAAATACTGTTCGCTCCAGACTCTAATAGCAAAATAGTTGCGGGCCTATTCGACCTTCGCGTGATACAATAAGTAGCCCTTCCTATCGCTTCCACTAATTTTCAGTGTAGTTCAGTAAATAAATATCTCCCCCAATTTGATATAATTTAAAGCCCTCTGTCACCGCAAAACGAGAACTCTTTTAGAATTCTAGGAAACGTCACCACCGTTAGCGGCGAATCGTTTTTCAATACGGCACTTTTGTCGGATGTCGCTACCGAGCTTAGGAAACATTATTTGAACTCGTTAATATGTTAATGGAGTTAACATTGGCGGACGTGCAGAGCCGTGAATAAATTAGTCATCTAGCCGAGTTCGAGGGAACTGGAGTGGTTGTTCCTGTCTTCGTGCTGGAAACGATGTGATGAAATTGTGTGCACAGTTAAATTGGTTTCAACCGAATAATCTGATCGCACCAATTAATTGTTATACTTGGAAGAAAAACTATAACGTCTAAACAGAAAAATAACACGAATGAAAAACTAGAATCGCTTCGAGACCTAGCGGACAAAGAAAACTTGACAATCGAAGGTAAAACAATGACGTCGACGTTAGTGGATCAATCTGCACAGGGAATGAGTTCATTTTAGCGAAGGGCTCAATCAAACAAATAGAGTCAATAGACCCAATCCAGCCAACCGGAACGGCACTGGTTTTATCGGCAAACATTCGTCGGGACAAAGTAAACGGCTGGCAAACACTTTTAGCCGGCAGTAAGGACTATGCGACCGAGTATGCTTTATTTCTGGATTTCATCGGAAATTCTTCGGTATCCTTCGATGGGACTCAAATCGATATAAATCGCCGTTCGTCACCGGAAACAACAAATATCGAAATGATTTGAAAAGACCAATTTGATCTCCCACTGGCAAATGGAATGCAGAGGAAGTGCTCGAATTTCAATAAGGTAAAGTAATTTCCGTTTCCGAAAGATCACAAACTGCTCATCCGGCGAAATTCTTCAATTCTACCTTCAAGTTCTTAGCACGAGATTGAGAGAATAGCAAGAAAAGGCGTTAGGTTCAAGTCAGGTTATTTATCATTGGTATACTCTTAGCTCTTGGAATAATTTTTAAGTAAATAGTATCACAACACCCTCTTTCGGCTCATGATTTAAATCAAGATTCATTTTATTTGACACGAAAATTATTTTTTTCACAATATTTTATCAGTAAAAAGACAATTATAGCAACATCTTTCTTCATTTTAATCTTCTGATACAATATTCTTCTTGCATAATGTATGTACCGGGATTTTCTTATGCCTCCTTGCCTCCTTTTTAATAGCAGTTTGTGTAAATTCTATATTCCCGCACGTCAACGCTTGAGGAACAGTGAAACCGTGGCAAGTGAAAATGAAAACATTTAACGGCCTGCTAAACGACCAACTTCTGCCCCAGCCTGGCCTGTTTTGCTCTGGCTCTCCGACTTACCGGCCCGGCACAGATTTACTTACTGCAACACGGCGCCCATTCGGTGTTTTGCAATATCCGGTGCCGAATATTTAAGATGCTCTACGCTTGTGGCTGGGCCGGAAATGACTTTGCAAACGTGCTCGCGGTCAGCAACAAATCCGGCACGAGGGAGAGTCGGCAGTGACATGGGGAAGGAAAAGTTTTCCATCATCCACAACACCTCGGCCAGGTAGTCTTCGAAAGTACGTGATGGCGATAACGGCCCTCCCTGTAGCATTCAATGAAGTGAACCGAAGGCCCAGTTTAAGCAAGGATCGCTAGCGTACAACATTCTTTCCCATACGCTTTCCAGGTTTTGGTGTGATAATTTAAATGCTCCCCACATAAAATTACTGAAGACAGTGGTATTTATGACCCTGAGTTGCACACACGTGGATTTCTGCACAGGCGTGTTTTTTTTCATACTTACTGTGTTTGCAGAGTGTTTTTTTTTTTAGCAAAGGACAAGGGACAACTTTTGGGCATGCCAGATTATTTATTTAACTGATTATTTCAAAACAAAAAGACCGTTAACCGTTCGTTTAATGCACCATTCAACCCACTCCTATTTGCAAAAGCTCATTAGTTGAAACGTTTGAAGTGGGTCTCTTTGGAGACAAAAGATGAGCATATTTCTGTCTTATTCCATTTCAGCTTCGTGTATTTCGTTGAGTGGAAGAACATTGCTAATGGTACAGAAAGAAAACGCCATCAATGAACTGTTCAAAGGAAACAGGAATAGAATTCCTAACAGAATACCGAAAACAACTTTAAACGATGGAAGCGACGTGGAAAAATACCTTTTGAATGATGATCAATCGGAATACTCTTATTTCCAAAAATTACTTTTATCGTTGATTATGGTTTCAAAAATATTGTCCACATCAATGTGAGAGCTTGATTTTGTTATAAATGTTTTCATTGAATGGCATTCCCATTAGAACTTCCATAACATCAAAAACAAATATGTGATATTCTTTTATCCATTGCAAAATAACCGTTACAGCAACAGTTGCTGTTCTACCGCAATCCGAGGCCAAACATCTTAAGCAAAGATGTTGAGTACAAAGTTGTGTAATTAATACTACAGCACTGTTCTCTGCTTCGTCAACGAGAGTAGCTTGCACATCACGACATTAAGCATTCAAAATGATGCCTGCCGCGCCACACTAAAACAAAACAATGAATATAATATGCACAGCTGGTACTTTTTTCACAATTACTGTGCCACTCGGTCGGATACCAGCATCCCGTACCAGAAACTTTGGCGCGCCGGCACGTTAAGTGGATTTGTTGCGCCTTTCGATGAAAAACCAACGACCTGCCCATGTAGCTGTGCCGAGTGGCATCGAATCTACAAACCACATCACCCATGAAGAACGCTCGACAACCGCGAGGCAGATGACGGAGAGAATTTCTCAGAACTTTGCTGCAGCTGTGGAGCATTAACCGTTAGGCGTGAAGAAATGCCGTTTTATTGCATTAGCATTTCCTACACTTTATCCCGTCACGCTAAGCCCAAGTCAGAAAACTTCAAGCTTCACACACTTGTAACGCGCGGCACTTGAAGTAAGTGTGATGAAAATATCCTGCACAAGCCTATCTGAACTCTCCGCGTTCTCCGAAAGAAGCTTCGTCTCTGTATTTCACAAGCCTACGGGAGGTGTCAAGCACAGACATCAGGTAATCTAATCAACAACAGCTGCCAGTACGTTATTTTGAAATTATTTTTTAAAGGTTGTAATTAATAGACTTACTAAAGCTTCTACCAAGTAAATTTTTAATTAAATTGTGTATTTTAATGGATGAATTGTGTTAAATAAATGTTTTGCAAAACTTTTAAACTTAGCATGAGAATCTGATCTATGCTTCGTATGAAATCAAAACCAAAGGGAAATTTTCTTATTTAAATCTGTTTTGTATAAAAATCTATCGTCTGAACACCTAAGATTCATTCGTTTTTCTGTCTCTTAAAAACATAAACTTTGAGCCGGTACCCCATTTTTGCTCTCCTATATGTGTTTTGCCTTTTACATTCTGTGTTCCATGGTAACCTGTATAGCACAGCTCCTCGCTCACCCATACACAAACGCCATTTAATTATCGTTCACCTGTGATAAAACGGCGGATCCAATTTCTTGCCGTCCCTGCACCGATGCTGGTGGCGTTCGAATCGACTGCCCGGAGCGCCCTGGAGCACGGGATGTACATGCAAAGCTCCAAAGCGTTTACCGTTTTTGCATAAACTCCTCCAATCAGCCCTGCATGCATGCTTCCGTTAACGTCGTCTCGCTCGGTGGACACGGATACGCCGGCAATTTGCTTCGTTCCGTTTTTCAAACCTTTATGCTTTCAACAGGTGCAGATGATCAAATGGCTCAGACAATATGCAACCCAGGGCACGGGAACATTTTAATGATGTTTATCAAACCACCCAGGAGGCGAAATGGCGTGTTATGTACGCAAAATGGGCGTGCAGGTGTGTGACTCTACAGGCTAAGCTAAACAATTTCGGCGAAGGTTCACTTGTTCCGAGATTGCATTCGGCTGCACCGGCGATGCAGCGCATGGGGATCGTTTAAAAGATTAAATAGAGCCATTTAAATTTGATTTTTTTTTTGCATGTCACCGTGCGGCTAGATGGGCCCGCGATTTTTCTGCGACTACTCCTGCGACGAAAATTTAATTCAAATACAGTTCAGTGCCTACTGTCAAACGACGCGGTCGCATTAAAAAAAATTCATGCCGTCTAATTGCACACATTTTTGCGCTGACTGAGATAAAAAAAAGTCGATTCTTTAGTTTTTTTTTTCATTTTTTTACAACTGAGTTTGAAAATCGTCTACACGATAGATTTACAAAACAAGATATTCATTTGCTGCGCAAGAATTCTTTCTAATCGAGCAAACATTACAATTTGATACGAATTGTTCACAAGCAACCGTCGATTCGATTTGTCGCTGAAGATTTTCGTCTTCTACGACGTTTTTGACTATTTGACAGCAGGCATTGAAATAGTCGCAGAAAAGTCGCGAGGCCGTCTAGTCGCACGGTCACGTGAAACACCTGGAAATTCTGTAGCTACTCTAAAAATCCAATATTTAAGAGCGGTCAGTTTAATTTGCACAACTATGTGAATCCTGCCCCTGCGTGGTTGGTAATGAAGCCGTTCGGCAATGGATTCCATTTTCTCGCAATAACCTGGCAACAGAGACTCCTTCTTCAAATCGACAACTAAGTCGCTCCCGGCGTCAGAGCATTTGGTGGAAGAAAATTAAAATAAGGAGGGATCGCAAATTGCTCCAAAATGAACGTTCATCATAATTCTTAAGTCGCGTAACCGAATCCCGCGCGCGAGCTGTAAAATGGAAAAATCGATTCCACCTCATCTCGTGGGCTCGTAAGTGCTTACCTTTATCCTTCCCGGCGAATGTTGCCTGCCGGGGTTCGAAGGGGCAATTCAATTTGCTTCTCCGACACGATTCTTAGCTTTGGACGAAGCGGTTAAGCTTTGGACAAAGATTTTTCACCGGCTTCGAACCGCACCAAGAAGCTACCGGCCTCGGGCTGACTTCTGCTGAAAAATTCGCTTTCAATAACGAAGTTTAATATGCAGTACCGAGATTGCTTTCTAATGAAACGGAAAATTATGATGAAGATGATGTGGCATTTGAGCTTTTTGAGCAAAATCGCTTTGTTTGCTCGAAACACTTTCCCCGTGCTTGAAGATTGTAATGGCGGAACATAAGTATGACGTTGCGACGACGCGGTCTTAAACTCCAATCATGAATGGGTTGTGAAATAGGCTTCCGGTGAATTGGACTAAGTTGAGTAATTAAAACATCTGGGGTTCTTACTTGAAAATGATTTACTGGCATCCCTGCAGAGAAAAAAACCCAAAGAGATACTAAAGGAAGAGAAAACCCAGTGACAACCCTCGGCTATCGTTTCCCATTTGCATATTCTTGAGCCTTGAATAAAAAATGACAACCATCTTGCCCTCCAGGAATCTCATGTGCACGTTAACTAAATGTTTATTAAACCTCGTTTCTCACGTAATCCAGCATAAATCAGCAGTTAACACTTTATCGTCCGGAGACCCCGTGGGCCTTAAAGTTCAACGTTGAGCTATATTTTCTATCCCGCGCTAGCGGCGAAATGAGAGGTATTATCTCGATGGCAAGTTGGGATTCCTTCGTGTCCCCGTATACCATTCCACAGCGTCGTTTTGTTTTCCGCGTTCGGTCCAGCGAACGCGGGCGGCTGTTGACGGCTTTATGAGAGTTTATTTTATGCTATCCGAGTTTAAGATGGCCTGAAGCAGGGATAACCAGCAGCAAACATAAGGGCTGACACTATGTACGAGCTCAATTCTGATCCCGGTTATGGCAGGCAGCAAACACACATTTCATCTGCCTACGAGGACTGTTTCTTTCAATTAAAATGTAATGAAATTAAAACTCATTGAGCTTAAAATCGTAGCGTGGGTTTTTACCTCTCCACCCAAGTTCATGCCGAAGATCCACTCGGCCGACAAAATGAGATTTCGATTGGTGAGTGCTTTATGGGAATTGATTTGATTTATTTTGGAAAATTCAATTCGATCTAAAATCCATCAGCGATAACAGCAACGAGCGATTCAAGCAACAACAATGGATTATTTGAACCCAACGTAGAGATTATGCAAATCGATCGAATTTGATTGAATGGAAAATGCATCAAAACTTGTTAGCCATTCCAAATGTTGTTGAAACCCGTCACAGTTTAATGTGATTACAATTCATTGAATTGTTTTTGTGGTTTTTGTGGATTTTAACAACAATAAAGACGGTTTAACTCACAGAAATCTACAGCATCTTTAAAGTATATCAATTGTACATCTCTTGGTTTTGTAATTTCTTTGTTAACACATTTTGCAGACGGATGAAAATATGGCTCAAGGAAAAAAGTGAGTTCTTCCTATTTAAATACTTCATAACAAAGTGTTCATACAATTTTTGTTGATAACAAAGTTCAAAATGGCCTTTTAAGTCTAGCTATATCAACCTTTCTCAACAAAAGGTACCAAATCTTGTAAAGAAGAAAAGGCCCCAACTCTTATCGACTTAATTCATGCTCCACAGCACCTGTCCACCTCAAAGGAAAAGAAACCCAAACATAACGTTACTCAGCTAAGGCATCTTTTTGCTCTGACAGGAATTTAAAGACTCCTATTAATCTCATTGATGTCGGATGCTAGGAAATCCTTCTTATTCCCCTTTTCTGTATCTTTCTGTCTGAGTGTGCTATCATCAAGGATAATAACGATTCCCGACCATCCTAGGAATGCGAGATATTCGCTCAAACAACAATGCGATAGCCTTCCAAGCTGACAGTGAGAAAAAAAGCTAACATGTTTTACGAAGAAATGCAATTAATGTGAAATGGGTAGAAATTAAAGATATTTCTTTTCCTTTTTTTTATTCCAGACCCTCAACCTAGCCGGAGGGAGACGGCGCACGAGGATACTACATAACCCCGTCCGGATCTCAAGTGGCTGAAAACCTACTAGTGGATTAAGTGTGGCTATTTTTAAACCATTTCATTCCGTACGTCTGTTCGTTTGGGTGATTTCGTTCCTTCGTGCCTACATGGACACAAGGATAAGGGGAGGACACATCGTGCGCAAACAACTCGCAAAAAAAGTCTTGCGGTCAATACGGATTGCAGAAACAGTGTTCATGAAGTGACTCTCTGTGCAGTGAAGTAACTGGAACAGATAGTGCGGTGGAAAAGAAAATAATTGACGAACCGAAAAAGAACATCCCACAAACTCGTCACAAAATTCAGACTGTGACAACTTATCGCTTAACACAGTTTTATCACTTACAGTAATGCTGCAGCAGTGCCTACACTGAAACGTCATTGGCCGCACTAGTGAAAAGAAAACGGAACGAATTTAGTTCACCGAACGAGCGCATCTGCCGTGTATGAATCTGTGGGGAAACGAAAAATGTTCGGTTCCAAATTACGATCATGGATGGAAAATCATATTGTTCGACCGAGAAAAAAGGGAAACAAAAATAAGACCGGAAGCAGCGGGTAAGTTGAAGCGGATGCATGCAAGGAGTGGGGAAAGAGCATTGAGGAAAACCTCGACGAAAGAAGAGAATGCCTTCAGGCAAGGATTCATCGATGCTTTCAATTGGGCTGGGCCTAGGCAGGAAAGAGTTGTAATTCAAACTATGGAAGAATTTAATGTTCACATTCCACTTCACTTCCTGGGTCCCTTTTCGGATGCTTTTGAGTTTTTATAGAAAAATGCTTTCCAATAATTTAAAAATTTTTTTTTGTTTTATACTTGTCTGTATGGTACAGATTTTTAACTTTATCATAATCATATTTTTCATAATATGAAGCATCATATTTTTTTATTTTTTTTTCTACAATACGGCCAGGCCGTCTAAATAAATAAAAAAGCATAATATTTTTGTTTCGCTTGATTCGTATCTATTTTATTTTTTTTTTAATAATCCATTTCCAAAACATTTTCTGTTCTATTACTTTTTGCTCTTAAGAACAAACGTACCTCCACGTTATAATTCTTATATTTCTGTCTCACACATTCAAAATATCCAGTTAGCGATTACATTGTATCTTGTTAAAATTCTTTGAAACAAATAGAAATCTTTCAAAATGCAAACTGTTCAAAGCATTGGGGCCGTCAAGCGAAGGATTACATTCCATCGTAATAGCCCAAGGGCCTCTTTTCAATCCCAGCACTGAAATTGTCTCTCCCAAAACAAAGTTTCCGTACACAGAAACGCTTTCAAAGGGGAAGGCTACGTTGCATAGGCATGCGTCTGCCAGCAATGTGTTTCGTTGTGGGAAAAGAGGCAAATGTTCTTTTGGCTCAGAGCAAAACTATCCCTAAACTGCAGAACCGTTCGAGCAATTTTTCCTAGGCCTGTTCCGTGTGGCATCGCAATTCGCGCCAGCAGTGAATCGAAGTACGACTAATGAAAGCGAAAGCTCAACAGACTGGACGATTGTGCAGAATCGAGAAAGTGCTTCTCACAGCAGCCAGGATTACCATCATTTGCTACCGTTGCACGTACCTGGAACGTGCCGTGCGGCATCATTTAACTTTCACTTTTTGCCTGCACTGCACTGGTTGGCCACTGCCGGTGCAATGCAGATTGTAAGACAGCACCGTCCGGACTCGCTCCGCAGACAGGCTGTGATCAAAGCATCTAACGACCATAATCGGCTTTAGTGCAATTTGAACTTGATTGGCTGCGATGTTGGGCAAACTTTATTCAATATTATTTGCAAGCCAGAGCAACGGCACAAGTTTAACTGTAGAACCGAGATGTGACCAACAATAGATACAATTTGCCTTGAGTGCTTCTGGCGCAACGTTTGGAGGCAGTCTATTTAGATTTTTCCAAAAGTTATTGATTGCGTTAGTAACAATTCGCGCTCGGGTTACGTTGAAATGGTTAAAATGTGCATACACTCTTTCTGCATGACAATAGTAGAATAGTCCGAGAAATATCCGAAGCTAAGTCTTTTGAAAATGGAACGTTTTGGTGTACAGATTGAAAGAATCATCTCTTTTTCAATGTGAGGTAGTTAGAACTCCGAGCTTTTGCTGTGAGTCTGTCGATGCAGGGAAGTCAAAGGAATTTAAATCGTGCATGCTTTGCATCCCACAAATTCTGTCCACTCCCAAGCTGGTCCGGCTTAGAACCGGCTTTGCCGACATATTTCATCAAATGCCATGGTATGTATGCCTATTTACGAGGGTATTTCTTTTAAAATGTTTTATTCAACCGAGCTGTAGCAATACTTGTGCGACGGAAAAATTCATTGCTGCCCTAACATGGAAAGTTTCTGGAGCCTTTACTTTATTTGCGGCGTGGAAGATGACGAACGTCGGTAGACAGGTTTTCATTACTCAACTTTTTTATGATGGGCTCCATGCCAGCCGGGGGATGTAAAAAGCCCCACCAAAGATGGTGGGTGGAAGGCGCCTTTCGCTGCCATACGAAGCCCTTTATCAGGCCTTGAAATGGCTCGCAGAGCCATGATGAAACAATTGCGGGTTTTGTCTGAGAAGATGAATGAAAACGAACGGTAATGAAAAACGGAAAAAACGAAACATAAAAACATCATCCGAATGAGGTGCACGCGGTGGCAACGACGGTGATGAAGATGATGATGCTGATGAAAAACTGGCAGCCAGTCCACATTGCGGCCGTTCCTGCAGCCTACAACACTGCACGTTGCGGTTCGGAAACGAAAACTTCTGTCATGTCGCTTTCGCTCCTTGCATCGGCAACGGGGTTCGCCTCGGCTCACCCACATATGCCCGAAATTCACCGGCATCATCAAAACACTCTATGCAGTGAATCGGCAAAGTTGGATCCTTGCCAACCCAGACAATGTTTGTTTTTGTGCCGTACAGCAGCTTTTCGTTTTTCTTCGTTCAATTTCGTCTAGAATGGGGCTTTTCCATTTGTATGCGCCAAACAATCCATCATCCATCTGCCGTCGCTCGTCGGAAGATGTGCCCGTTTTCTTCGCACTCGTTCGGCTGTTTCATGGCAGCTTTTCTGTCTAGCTCTCAAGAAGCACGTTTCGCATTGTCTCGCAGGATTCTGGAGCGATTGCTGGTATGCTTCAACGAATGAAAGACCAGTTTGAACAGCAAAAAAAAAACCTGCTGAAACTGCTGAGTGCGGAAAACAATTCTAACCTTATTTTTCACGAGCACACATTTGCACCGATCAAACCGTGCCACTAACTCAATTTTGGAGCAGCACTAAGTGTTGATGAAGGACGGATCATCCATCACCGCGAGGTAGCAAATGGTTTCAAAATAGGAAGAAAAAAAAACAACACACCTTTCAAGTGACAGCCGTCATCCGGCACAACAGCACGATTTGATTTTACGCTTCAATTAAGTGGCATCTTATAGCGTGTCAGTTTTTGAACGCTCCGAGTAGTTGAGGGAAAAGCCGGATGAAATCGCCAATCCCCGGAAGGCGACCGTTTTACGAGCCAATAATAAAGAAAATCGATGTGACGATTATATCGAGAAGCGAACTGTGCCATTTGAACCCGGGAACGGTTTATCCAAGAATGCGGAAAAAGCGGGATGTGCTTTGAATCCTCCACGACGGGCCGAAACATTCTCAACCATCCCGATCAGGAATTGTCCCTAACTATCGATCCACGAGACGCTCTAGCGCGGTGTTGAGCGGTTTTGCAGGAAAAGATTTCGGTTCTCCGATAAGCCCTTCCTGTAGACCTATTGGACCATTGTCTAGAGTCTAGACAGATTTCCTCTTGAGTCGTATCATTCACCAAGGGGCCAATGGTGAACGGCCCTATCCGGGAGTTGGCAATTTGCCTGTTTGCCTCCCGCCTGCTATTTACCACGGAGACCAAGCAGAAGTAATTTCTGTCTAATTGACTCTTGAGCTTTATTTATGAGCTTTGCACCTCTCTGAGACCGAATGGTGGATTTCCTCCAACTGGAACATTTATAATTATGGCGAAAGAGCTTGCTTGCTTTAAACCACAAGCTTCGCTCTCGAACCATGACAAAATTGAAGCTGAAACTCTGCAAACGGAAAGCAAGCAACGTAGTGATTTTATGGCCTCATACGTTGCGGTCTCGACAATCTTCAGAAATATTTGAAGTAAATTTAAAAATTTATAAAACATGCTGATTCTTTTAATTTGCCCTGTATAATAAAAGATATGGCTGTTCTCAAATTTTGTTATCAGAATTTAAACACGTCAGAAAATATCAAGCCTTATTAAGCATGGGATATGTTACAAAACTTCCCCCAACGCCTTCGCTTCCTCTCTGGCTGCCAAACAGACCAACCGTACTGCAAATGCCTGCCAATGCAAGTCATATCGCATTCCCAAAACACGAATTGCAGACACGCGCCGCTGGCCCCGAATGCATTATTCGTTCGAACCTTCCTCCAAGTCGAACACAGCCTGCATATGGCCCGTGTATGCGTCATTCATCATGCATGAGTAACGGATTCACTAATGCGATTCCGCGCGCAAATGAAATTCCAGTTACAATTTCTGTCCTGTCACGTCGTATTTCAGCTTTGCTGACATCTGCATCCGTTAACTAGGGGATTTCAGTCAGGCGTAAACGCTAGGTTGAGGACATATGAACTTTCCGGGGGGATAAATTCAATTCCATGCGGTGACAGGTAGTGTTTCTGGTCGGTAACAGACAGTCTTGCTGTGAATGCCCGATAATGAAATGATTCGCAATTAAATTAAATTGTATTTTTCACGTCTGCTCGACCCGTATTTTAGAAACTACCGGGGAATGATATAAACTCCCTGAAAATGTCGAGCAATTTTATTTTTGCCTTCATATGTGTAAGATTTGGTTATAAGTCCAATGATCAAAACCAATTCTTTATTTCACACACTTCTTATTGCTTTTGCTACCGTGTTACTTCCCGTGCTGCTCCTATCGTGCTACTCCTTCGTGCTACTCCTATCATGCTACTGCCTCGTTCTATTGCTAACGCGGTACTACCGATTTAACTCAACTGCTCTTTTTTTATTCATTCACCACATATGTGGTAGTCTGTTAGGAATGTTACTTCCTTCTTATGGCAATCTCTAAACAACGATGCCGTTAATAACACCATACAGTGCTGTGTTGTACATTTTCAAAACATGAACGCAACAATTAAACGAAAGAACGCCAATTTTGACACGAGACTGCAAACCGTTAAAACTAATCGATGCTTAAAGCAGCCTCCGGTAACTTTTCCTTCCGCCAAGTCATATGACGAAGTTTTGGCTTCGCTGTATCTTGGCTGTTCTTCTGTTCGACTTTACTCACTTCTGGCCCTGCGACGCTGATAATGTTCTCCGCCAAATATCTTCATTCCGCACAAGTGATAACATTTATGAGACTGTTTTCGCCTTGTTTATCCCTATCGCACACATGTGCCTCGAATAGGCTTGCACTTTCAGCCTCCAATAGCGTTCTTGCCACATGTATCTCCTTCTCCAATGTTGGCTTTTTTCAGTTTCCCAATTTTCAACCCTATTTGTAAAAGAAACGCGTCCCGCTGGATTTAATTTGCTTCATTTACAACTTCACTACGTCTCTGACCTTCCATTTCCATTTTGAAGTTTTCTAATTACGATAAGATATGTTATGATAACGTATCCACTAGATAGAGAGACAGAAACGTTGAGAAAGCTTTTTTTCTGTTACTGATTGTTCAATAAACATTTGAAACACGAACATTCAAATAAGCATGTTTAAAGAAAACCTCGAACATTGGCTTGGAACAAAGATTCCTACATAATCCCACTATTCAAATAGAATAAAATAGTTACGGTTAACGTGAATGAAAATATTTCTGATGATTCAATCAGACTGCATGCATCGATTAGTGCGAGTCAACCCTTGAGTATCTGTTTGTAAGTTTTGAATTTGTCTTATAAAAGAAAATTCCATCAAAGTTTAAACACCCGTGGCACAGAATAACACGATACCGGCCAAATCACTGTCAGTTGGAATGTTCAGTTCCATGCGCTTGTGTACGTGTCCTGCAGCCTCGAACGTGCTTACACTACTTTTTTCAATACGCGAACGACAAAAGCAGTCGCCGTCGGTCTTCTGTTTTATTTTTCTATTTCGTTCCCGTTTTTAGTTTTCATCCTTTTCCCCTTTCTCATCCTGAGCTGAACCGGAGGCTTTTGGGTTTTTATTTTTCCAGCGGGAATTGTGCTTATAAAAATTTATCGCCAAACCAACCAAAGGGACGTAGCAAAAGGCTGCACCCTCCTTCTCGACCAGAAAGCCACCCGTTACGACCAACTAACTACGAGCAGATAAGAGAAAAGTGACCACACAGGAGATTCCGCGGGACGTGCGGTACAGCACGGAGTATAGGGAAGAATTTCGGAACTTTCCGGTCAAAGTTGCAGTCGGGAAAGTTGTTTCAACAGAAACGGGCGACATGCTAGTGCACCCGTTAAGCGATCTAATCTAGCCTATCTTTCCCGGAGGAAAATGTGGCCCGTTGCTTGAGAACGATGGTTTTTCTTTTTCACAACTACGAAACAATCCATGCTGCATGCGGTTTCTTTCTGCAGCAAGAAGAAGAACAACAGAAAATGTTCATGAGTGGAAGCAATATATTTAACGATGCTCGTTATCTTCTGGGTGGGTTCTTTTTTTTTCTATTTTACTGTAGCAAACAAAAATGGATTAAGCGAAACGAATTCAATGGCGCCGCTGGTCTCTGGCACGCATCGGCATTTGTATGTAAACGGCTAGCCCGGTTTTGTTAGTGCGTCGTAAATTCCAATACAGAACGAGCATTACCGTTGGGCTATCAATTTTTGATAAAAAGCCAACAGCGTGCGGAGAAAAAGGCAGTTTTTCGTGTTGTTTTACTTTAATCGTGACAGTTCGTGAGACGTGAGATAGACGTCTGATATGCGATAACCTAAAGTATAGCGAAAAGAACTATCATCATCGGACGATAAACAAGAGCTCACACATCCAGCTGCACGGTAACTCCGGAAGAGAACGCTACTTCCACTGCATTTCATCCGCGGGACTTAGTGTGAGTGTTCAGTTTTCTTCACCATTAAACCGATAGTCTAACAAACTCCAGCAAAGCGCACGTCAGCAAAACACACCGATCGACGCGCCAAAGGAAACTAATTTAACAGCATGACTCTGAAGTTGCGCATTAGTTCCTATTGCTTCCTCCAGCAACCGATCAGTGCAGGATCAGCTTTTTTATTCAGCGCGAAACATACCTACCCATCTGCGAAATTCCACACGTACTCGGCGCGCCACACGACACGTACTTGGCGAACTAACAGAGCAGAAAAATGTCTGGAAGTTGCGGCCTTCGCACCAAAATTACCTTTTCCTTGTTTTCCTTTTCGTACACAACTGTGTTAGCGTATGTGTGGGGTTTTCACTAGGGGAGTAGAAATAAAATTAGTCAGTTGTTACATGCTTTTAGAGTATTTTCTTTTCAAACTTTGTTTTGTGTTGATAACAAAAATCTCCAAAAACGAAGCGCAGCTGAGACAGCAAAGTTTTTATTTGTGGTCGCAAATTTTTAATCACTTTTTTCAATCTAATAACTAACGAAATTCAAAGCAAGTGTTTTTTTTTTCTTGGAAAAATAAAATGGCCGCTTATCGCCGTGTAATCAGGCGCCTCCTTTCGGCGGGTTGTGGTACTAATGTGTGCCTGGTTGAATAATTAATTTCGTTTCATGTGCTTGCGTTCGTATTTTCACGTTGAAAAATATCCTGGTTGGGGATTATTTATATTGTAACATTTCAATTTATCTCCTGAACATCCATCGCTGCATCCATCCGTTTGGAACTTTCGATTACGTGTAGCACAGGGGACCGGAAGGGGCGTTGGGACAAAGGCACATTGATCGGGTGCAATTACTCTTTCCTCGTCCATGGGGAAACAATTTTAATGGCCCCGTGTTTTCATTTCAATATCTACCGCTTTCTTTCTCATTGCAGAAATAACTTCGGTGTCCTGACGGCACAAAATGGCTACAAAAGCGGCACATTCACGGGTGATTCCACTATCGGCAGCCCTGCAAGGCGCAGCGAAGTATCACCAATTCAAAATCATGTAAGTTCGACGAATTTTTACTTTACTATTTCATCAACTTACTAGAAGGTTTACTGGTTGGACTGACAAATAACTTAATCTTTATATTGTTTTAAACCACTGAAAAACTCAACAAGAACCACTAGATTGCTCGATTTTTTTAACGGTAACTTTTTTATTACAAATAAATTACTTTCCTGGCAACTTTGGATCGTTTTTCTCTGCTCTGCAATCGCGCTTTTTGAAACTGTGCAAGCGATGAAAGCGCATCTGAGCAGAGAGATTTTTTTAAGATAACTGTATTGTTCTTTTGTCTTTTTTTTTAAATATATGTTTAAGGACCAACGGACACGTTAAAAGCATACTGGTAGCGAGCTTCAAGTGTCATAGTACAGCATTTGTATCGGGAAATTGTCTTTTATAAGGACATAATTAAGTTTATCGTGTTTTTCATACTTTGTTACAAAAATACCATCTCTTTTTAACTTTGTTGTAGTTTATAACTATTAATTTACACTCACAGAAAATAGTTACGTTTGCGACTGTTCGATTTTGATAAATTCGTCACAAGATTTCACCAAACCTTGAAATGAATTGCTCTTGCGTAACTGGGAACATTTTATTAAATTGAACTATTCTTAATAAATCTCAAACTTTAAAGATTCAACTAAAATGTTGCGCGCTTGGAGACAGTGCTCAGCACATTATTCTATTTTTCGGGTATCTAATAAATTGAAATGTTCTACTTCTCTTCCAGACAACCAGTCGCCGGGGTTGGCATTCGCCAAATCAGGACAATGTGCCGATTTCACCGAAATCCGATCACTTTCCCATCCAGCACCGGGTCGCCAGTAATGGACAGTCGAATGGTGGAGGCGCCCAGTACTGGATGAACACGTACGCTCCTGCCGGGAACGTAGCGGGTCAATCGTCGAACCACCAGCACCAACAGCAGCAGCACGCCTTATCATCGCCGAAAAGCATCTCGCGCAACGGATCGTCTTACACGCTCGAACCCGGCCCGGCAGTCAACGTGTACTACTCGAAAAGCGTCGACTCGTGCGCCGACGGCGGCCCTATGCCGTACGGCATGCCGGAGTTTGACTTCCACCCCGCCAGCACCGGCCCGTCGAGCGTCATGACCGGCGCGAGCTCCATCTCCACCACGGGCAACAAAAACCACGGACACCTGGGACCGCACTCGGGCATCCACTTCAACGGCACCGGGCACGGCAACTACTCGACGGCGACCAGCTCGAGCAACGAACTGTTCGAAGACCTGCAGTCGCTCGACGCCAACCACCATCATCGCATCAAGCGCCTGCACCCGGCCACGGCCCGCATCAGCTCGTCCTCATCGTCGTCCGTCGGTTCGGGCAATCAACATCATCTTGCCAACAATAACTTCGGTTCCGCCGGCAACAATAACAATAATCACATGCTCAACGGTGCACTCGCCCACTACGGCACTCCGAATGGGCACCACCATCACCACCCACAGCATCCAGCCTCCCACCTTTCGAACCAGGGATCTGTGGCGACGAATGGAGCAGAAAACAAACATGGAAAACTTTTGCACCATCAACAATATGGTGGCGCCTTGTACTATGACCAACAGCAGCAACACCAACAGCAGCAGCAACAGCAGCACCTGCAGCACCATGGCATCAACAACAATCCCGCATACTCACCCAACAGCTCACCGTCGGTGACATCCGTTAATGGCGGAGAAGGTGGAGCATGCGGAAGTAAAACTACCATCGGGCCTCAGCCACCTAGACCGGCCGGCACTTCCTCTCCCCTTCCGCGTAATCGCATTATCAATGGCAATAATAATAACAATAACAATAACGTCCACTTCGACGTGCCCAGCAAGGGTGGCTCGTTGACGGCCACCTTTGCCAGCAAGTTCCACAAACTAACGGGCGCCCGGACCGGCACTAGCGCCGCCGACGGTGGCAGTAAATTGAATCATGTAAATAACAACAGTAACCCCCCTAGCCACACCCACGGGGTTCCCGCCGAAACCCATCAGCCCACCAACAATGGCCCCTATCACCAGCATCAGTACCAAATCAATAACGTCACGACACATCTGCATCCACCGGCGCAACCACTTCCGCCGGGAAAGCATCAACACCAAACGCCGCCGCCGCCCCCGCCGTCGCTGCCGCCAGCCCAATCCTCCTCGTCATCGTCCTCCCCATCGCCATCGCAACCCCCGACGAACACCGCCACCGGCCACCATCTGCAACATCCATCAGCGACGCACGGGCCGCACCATCACCATCACGCGCACGGGACGCACCCGATGGGTCACACACTGTCGTCGCCGGAAAGCGCTTACTCGACCGGATACTCTACCGACGGCACATCACCGGGTAAGTGTGTCACGGAGAAACACTTTTACGCCCATGTCCTCCCGTCCCGAATGTCACTGCACTTTATCGCCACGTAAGTCGTCACGGTAGAGGAGTGTGCAGTAAAAGCAACTTTTCTACCGAGATGATTTCATCCCGTGTTTGCCCGAACCCACAGTTCCGGCCGGCACTCGATCAAGTGGATCTAGAAGCATCGACACATCCGCAACGTTCGAGGAGGATAACATTTTATCTACTTCCAATCAACATTCTAATAAATAAGCACCGAACGTTGTCTTCCTTTCTTCCGCCGACGTAAACCACATCAAGCTGTGCGTTCGAAGAGACTTGACCAACTAAGTATGTGGTTCACTGTGCCTCCGATCCATTTAATCCGTGTTCAGCTTTATGATGTGCCATTATATTTGTTTTATGCCCGCCAGCTTTAGGCTGTGCCATCAATATAACCCATTGATGCTGTGTTTGTCTTCTGGGGCGAAATGGAAAACGGAAGTCGAGGAAGTGGTTTTCCTCCTTTTTTGCCCTTTCTTAATTTGAATGGGTCCTTTTGCCGGAATATGATGGTGCAGCCATAAACCTACCGGTGGTCCAAGCACGACCCTGGTTGTCGTTTAACTATCTGTCCATAAAACTTAATCAACTTGCCGATGGAACCGTTCTTCGCGCAGAACGCGTGGGGCCAAGCTACGGTTAGTTTTACAATCGACTTCCATTTTTTGATGATAATTGACAGGTTTCATCGTCTGCAATCAGGAAAATCAGAGGCGAAATCTTAGCGACACACTAAATTGGCAATAAAACTTGTTTTTAAAGACCGTACCGGGACGGGCCGGATTAAATGCTTGTTAGAAACAATCGATTGATTTTTGTGCACATTTCGAGGTTCATTGCCAGCATTTTTAACGAATTCTTATTTACTAAGATTTATCGTTACTGATCTGCTGCTTCTAAAGAAGAAATGCATGATGGGGGTTTAGTTTAAAACTAATTTCCGATGATTTTTCTTTCTTGATGTTGATGGTCAGATGCATTCAGTTTACATCTCCCATAAATTAAAATTTAAAATGAATAACTTGAACAGTTTCATCTTTAATCAGAATTCAGAGGTATTCAATCTTAAATCAGAAGAGGAACAATGGTTTCATTGTTATCATTTCTATCTTTCTGATTATAACGGCATAAATTGCAAGCAGTCGTTTTTGAAGCTGTCTTTCATCATTCTCACGACATGAATCAAAGCAATGTATATGAATTAAAATGTTATATTTCCCTTTAATGACTCGAAACGGTTTTCCAGCTACTTTTCTAAAACTAAAACTAAAAACAGCTTGTTTCCTCGAAGTTCACATCAACGTTACATAATGGCTTGTTTAATGTATTACAATCCTGCGCAAACCAGTTACATGGGAACGACCCTCTGTACATGCTTGTTAAATTCACTCATTACAGTCAATTTCTCAGCGTTTTTTGGCGCAATCCGGTAGATCTGCAACGTACCAGAAAAACAAATTGCCTGTTTCCATTCCCTCTTTCGGCGAAATACGAAGCGTTTTAACCACCCCAAGCTGAGTGTGCACTGGAGGGATCGGTAGATTTATTCTCTTGGCTTAACTTTCCACAAGCCAAAAAGCAGGAACGTCGGGTGAAAGAGTGCAGGCGTGGTCGTAACAATCACCGTAATACGCCGAGAGGTGGAAAATCATGTAAAATTTATGAAAAATCACCGAACAAAGGGAAGATCCAACGAGCCAATCCGCTGTAGCGCGAGACTAGGACCTGGAAAACAAAACCCACTCAGAAAAAGAAGAATGGACGAGGAAACCGTACGCAGCACAAACTGACATTCGAAGCCTGGCCGCGATTTGCATATGGTAATGTGTTCGTAATTTGTAGGATTATTATCCTTTTGTCAGGGTCTGCTTTCTCGGCCTACCGTATGCGTCGTGTCGACAATCATTGTTGGGGTGCAAAGGGAACGAGCGTTTTGAGGTCCGCGAGCATTTGCGACGACCAGTCCGTAGTAAAACTCTCGACTACAAACTTTCTTCAACTACTTCCGCACTCCGTGAGGGTCGGAAGATGTGAGGGACTTTTTTCATCATCACTCATCTCATATTTATCCAAGGATCCATTTTCGAGGCTCCCGCTGCTGTGCTGGCTTGATTTGCTGGCGGCAACCTTTTGTACCGGCTCCAGCTACCTTGCCTCCATTTCCTAGCCGTCTTGCGTATCTCTCACTAAGATGTGTAGAAGAGTGCAAAAAACAACATCAAGGTACTACTTTTATGCTAATGTGATTTAGTTGACTGCCTTCTGAGTGTCGACATCTTCCAGCAGCCAGTATAGAAGCCCCGTGAAGGATCCTTCTTCTTCCTTATTTTGAACCCTTCGTGGAAACTATACAACCGAAACCATCCACCACGGGTCTTTCACCAAGAGCAGCTTGGCCTCATTCCTTGCCATGATTGAGGCACCTTTTTTTTAGGTACATTTCAGCTCCCTTACCAACTCCCTTTTACTTTTCACGTGGAGTCGCGTGGAAGTAGTCGAATGCTCCATACCAACGAGGGAAAATTATCTTTCACTTGCCAGTTGCTGGTTGATACCAGTTGATTCCATGCCTGATGAAAACCCACCCATCGTCAACAGAGGAAACCGAATCGTGAACTAGCAGTTTAACGTCTCTGCTCTCTCGAAGGGTTCCTACAAACCCTCCTGGGAATTTCTTCGAGGAGGAAAAACAATAGAGCTAAGAGCTTTTCTTTCCCGACTGTCTGGAAAAAGCGTCCCGAAACCAGTAGGACGATGATGGCGGCACTTTTTGGAGCGATCAATCAAAATTCCGTTAATCCGCGTCCGCTACGTCTGGTCGTATGCACGATTTCCTTCTGTCGCTCTCCGAAAGACGACTTGCTGGAACAGATTTCCCTTGCACGGATAATGATCCGTTTCATCAAAATTATACGATTAATTGAATTCTCCAATCGAGCAGCGCACGTAATTGTCAAGTCATGTTAGAGAAATAAAACCTGCCACGACATCAGGGGAGTTGACGTTCGCTTTTGTGGAGTTTTCGTTTCTTCTTTTTTTTTTTTGTCAAGAAGAGCGACATAACGAAACCAATAATCAAGCTCCTCTCCTGTTACTATTTCGCGTTTCAATGATTTTTTGGCAGAAGCAGCTGCCGGAGCCAAGTCTAAATATAGGCTCTAGGGAGACCGGTTTTCATGACCCTGATCCTGGACGGAAATAAACGCCAAATACTCGCCCTTCCCGTCGCGTTGGTGACTTTTCCGGGTGAGGTACGTTTGCCGTGATTGAAAGAGCCCCCTCTGCTCTGCCCAGTTGTCGTCGGGATGTGATTTTTTTCTAAATTGGCAACTTTTACGTTATCATCTACGCCACCGGACGAGGTCGGCACAACGGCTCGATCGTTTCCTGCCAAAACGTACCGTTATGGTGCAATTTGGGACGTATTGTATTGATTTTTACAACGCACACAAATGTACATTTTGGGCAGTTTTTTTTTTTAAGCATGGCTTAGTCACATCACAACATTAAAAAGATGAAATTCATTCAAGTTGGGACAACCATGAAAAAATTACTTTTATTCCGTTGGGTTTTTAAGCAGAGCCTCGAATGGAAGCGCTCCTTTACGAGTTGATTAATCAACCTTAAAACCCGTAGCAGTTACGGATGAACCAATGATTCTTTGAACCTTTTGTATTTGAACATGAAGAAATTGTATGGAAGGTAGATATGATTTTTTAATTATAGTTTTCAAACAAAGCATCTCGAAATCTGGCTTAGTCCAGCTTAAAACGAGGACACATGATTGTTGTGAAGTAAATTTCCCTTTTTCCCCTGCAAAACACGCTTGTTTAGTGCGACATCAAATGGTTGTAAAGCACGCACAAGCCTATAGCTTTATTTTTCCCAAAATGCTTATGTCACAAAGTTTACAAAGGAATGACAATGTTATGCAAGCATAATTCCAGTTTTCAATTTCCCTACAAACAACCAAGCCAGCTCCAAACTGAGCTTACATTTCAATCTAATGCTTATTGCTTATTGCTACCAAAAGTTCAAAATCACTTCATTCACTGAATGGCAATATGGCGCCGTAAACAGTATTACCTCTTTCGGCTGCACACATGTACATTTGAGCTTATTGGAAAATTGGGTCCCCTCAGGTGAATGTGGAACCACGAGCACTCACGCTTCATTCCGAAACTGTGTTCAGAGCCTCATAATACTTCAGAGCACCCTTTCTTTCTTTTTTTTTTTTTTTGCAAACCAAAACCAACCCAAGCGGAACAAAAACTCTTCAATACCTAAATATGTTCCTGCATCCGGGAGGAACTGTCGCATCCATTTGCCGATGGTGGAACGAGGTCGGTATCGCAGTGAATGGAGGGCAAACATGACAACCTACATCACCGCAGCTCAACAAACTTTCGTACCGTACTTGGAGACGGCATGCAGGCAATGTGGCGGCAGGTGGAACACAAAACTGCCTGTACCTTTTCAAATATAATAAAAATAATAATAACTTGTCGGGACATTAAAGGATCCCAATCTTCGTCCGGACCGGATGCTTGGTTATTTTCCACCCGTCTCGCCGATTCAACTTGAATGGAATTGCGAGAAGGAAAAGTTTACGTTGTGGGAAAAACTTCCCGATTTTAGGGAATGCTACCGTCACCCGGTACTTCACTTATGCCACACCTCGATAGAGAAAGCAAAGGAACGCACTCCTTTCCCCGCATTGGAGGACGCATAAAGAAAAATCACAGCCAACTTATCAACATTTGTATGCTAATAAACTGTTTACCGGGCTCCCCGCTCCCGGGCTGCTCTCCTCCAATCCCCCAGTCTGCCAGGGAAAAATGGCAACCGAAACTTGGCCCCACCATTCGTGTCGAATGTGGCTCGAATAGAAACCCAGACCAGACCATAAACAGGGCAAAGGATGTAGCTGCTGCCGATCGAAAAACTTTGCTCTTTTCCGGTGCCTTCTCACTCGCTCGCTCGCTCTTCTCATCCCTGGTGCTCTCCTAGAGGCGCATCTGTGGTGTTGACGTGTTGGCGACAGATTTAGGCTCTCCATCGAAGGCTTGCGAACTGTAACTACCGCCACGAGCGACTAAACCTAAGCCAAGCGATGGCCTGTGTTGACCATTCGCTATGCGGTTTGGGGCGAGCCAGGCTTCTGCAACAAGAACGCCCACCGAGAACGACGGCAACGATTTGGGTCAACACTGCCAACTATGCGGTGTCGTGTTATATGCAAATGACCTCCTGTCATGTGCTCGGATGGAAAAGGCGAAAACGGAAACCGTTTTGCACTCGACCGGCTGCCTCCAAACAGCTAGAACAAACATTACTCTTCCTTGACTTGCGCTATCCTCACGGGCCGCACCCGCCGCGGAGATAAAGGCGAGAGAGTTTACATCTCGAAGAACGAAAAGCCTTTCGGGCGCTTTGAAATTGAGCTGCACCGGGAACATAGTCTGCCTTGCTCCAGCTTCCCGTGCCAATGGGCAACAGTATCGTGCTGCACGGTCGGGCTGGAAAAGGGCTTAGGCTTTTTGCTATCAGCATCGATCGACCCAAATCAGCATTACGGTGCTCAGAGTATGATTAAATGCGTCAAAGGAATGATACTGCCATCAAGCCGCATCGTTTTACATCCATAATACACTTGTAATCGGACAGTTGAACATGCATTTGCTGAACGAATAAGGGATCAGTGAGATTGAATAACGTGGAGGTGATTAAAGATTTCTTTGTATACCTAATTTCGATTAACTCAAACGTCATATCCAGCTTTAGCTTAAAATTACTATAAAATTAGGATTTATTTATCATATCTACACCAGTTTTAACAAACCTAGCTCATTGCACAAGTTTTGCTGAAATAGCTTAAGGTACTATCACTGATAACAATTACAACTGCTGGAAAGCACATTCGAACTATTTGAATCATGCTGAGAACATAAGCAGTTTGCACATGTTTTTGGTGGAAGTTATATTTTCCTCTTTTTTTTTTGTTCTTTTGTAATTTTAAAGAAATGTTACAATTACAGATGGTTTTTTTTTTTTCAATTTAATAGTTATTGCTCTGGCGCATGGTTTTGCCAAGGCCAAGACCACTTTTCACCGTTCCATTTGCCTGGTTCTTAATAATGTAAAACCGGTTAATTCTGGACTGATATGCATTTTTATAGATGATTTAAAGTACATAAATGATTCGACGCCTTAAATAGCTTAACTAAACTATTGAGATTAACCTCTGTTTGATATGGTTTATTTTCGAAAAACTATTTTTTCAATCAATTAATTGTTTGACGTTTAATATTCCTATTTTGGTTGCTTGATGTAACTATTTTGTAGCATGTATTTTATACTTTGTAATATTTAAAACATTTTTAGTTTTATACCTTCTTAACAATTGTTGTGAAAACGGACTGATTCAAGGTTTCTTTTATTTTACCAGCTCGTCTTTGCTAGGTGACGTAAACCTTCCCTTGGTTGCATAATCACAACATTATAAATGCAATACAAAACCCATCATATACTCATTTTATTGCGAAAAAAAAGCTTTCAGCCGAAAGAAGAAAAAATAATACCCTTGTGAATAAGCAGGCGAACAAAATTGAACATGAATCAAGCAGCTGACAAGATCGTTTATAAAGCGATTACGATACAACAATCCGCTCCAATCGATAGCATATTCTTCTCTTACCGTATATCAGCCCAGCCCACCATTACATAGCCATTCCGGTGCCGTGGCGATGCTTGATTTAATACCATGCCAGCATGATCGTCTTTGCGCCTAGAAGACAACTCGTCGAGCGCTTGCACTGAAATAGCAGTTCATTGGCAAACATTTGCCACGGAAAGAAAGCGCCCCAACCCCCATGGCACACATCGAAAGCAATACCGTGGGAGCGATGTTCAATTTTATTGCATCCAATCTGTCCATCGAGATCCACATCTGAGTCGTCGCTGCAAAAAGAAAGGAAAAAGAAACGCGTGGAACCGCAGCTTCCTACGACATGTGAAGATAAAGAAGTCCCGCGCTCCACTTCTGAGATTCGGAAGGCATGTTTGCGGTCTTTTCTTCCTCTAACTCCACCGCACGTCACGATGAGAGCAGTTTTATTGCTTTCCCATGACCCGCCGCGGGGAAGATTCCACCATGTTTCAGCATTTTATTGCGCCATAAAAAACGAAACGGAAAACACCCATTTGTCAACGGAAAGCTAAAGGTGGTAACTAAATTGAATAAACATTGCCTAAACTCTTCCAGCGTGTCACCACATCCTTGTCCCGGGGAGACCCATTGCCACAGTAGCACACAACACTAACACACATAAAACAAAACAAAAAAACTCATATTTGTTATCTGCGACCAAACACTGTCAGCTTTTAACCGTGTTCCTTTCCGTTCTTTCCTCGGTAAACCCGACGCAGGTGGATGTTCCTACACGCCTGAGTATTACATCAACATCCGCACGGGGACGCACTACTTTCCGAAGGGCACGACGCTGCCAGGATCGCTGCACGGACGAGGCTCAGCTGTTCTCGATCGCACCGGAGCGCTGCCGGCGACCAGCCATGGCGAGAATGGAGCCAAATTCAAATGTGCACTTAATCGGATCGAGGAAAAACATGTGGAGTTCTGTGTCGACGCGGAAAAGGTAGGGACATGGGGTTAGGATGACATGAGAGAAAAAGTCGAAAAGAAAGAAAGAAGATGTGAAATAGACAATGTTGGTCTGCAGGAAACCCCACAGAACGGATGGCACGAAGGAACTTTGCTATGTAGGATTTTCCACTTGATATTCCGTTTGCATCTTGGGTGCAGCTTTAAACATTCACTAGACATCGGCCTTCACCCTCCCCCAGTACCCAGTTTGTGAACGACCTTTTCTTTTCCCACTGCGGTTCGTCTGGCAGAATTCAATGTTCCTGCCATTTCCATGCACGTATCCCATGCTCCTTAACCCTATCCTATCATATTTTTATTCCATTGAGCTCGGAGAGACGAATGAAACGAACGTATAGCGCTGTACATGCAATTCCATCGTTAAATATGATTCCCGGTCACCCCCAAGGAGCATTGAACGCACGTGAATAGCGCTGCACATTGACACGTTTGCGCGTTTCCGACTGTCCTGAAAGCAGTTTTCCCGACCAACCTGCAGCCGATTACATTCATCCGTTTTTGCTCCGTTCATTTTCTCTTCCCTTCCCTGGTGATTTTCACATAAACAGATGGCCAATTTACAGACCTACGACGTGAGATGTGGTGGCCCTCTCTATCTCCGCCAGTGCGACCATGCGTTGATTGGTTTTCCTTTTTTTTATGTTGTCGCACACTTTTCAGCACGTCGCTGCACCCGGAGCTCTGGCTTCGAGCTCGGCGCCGACGACATCGACGACCAACCTGTCAAGCTTTAAGCCAGCCACCGGAAGCGCTGGAGCGAGCGTTTTATCTCAGCCCCAGCAGCCGTCTACGGCGGGCCAGCAGCCATCGTCGGCCCCGCCATCACTGTCACAGCCGACCACCCAACCGCCAAATGCAGTCGCGATGAGTCCCATTATGCAGAAAAACCTCGGCATGCAGCACTACCGGAGCATTGAATGTGAGTCGGGTGTGCCTTCGGAACCGTATTATAGCTTCTTTATTTCCGTTCTCATTGTGTGCTGTTGTTCGTTCGCTTTCCTGCGAATACCTGCGAATTTCCTATCAAACTAGGCCGAACTCCGGCACAGTCGTTCGGTTCCCGGGCTCCCGTTTTCCCTGCTGTAGTTTATTCAGTCACCCCGACCTCGGCACGTTATGCGCTCGCAAGTAAACTTTGAGGATGCGGATACGAAACCGTTTGCAGAACAGTCGCCGACCACGGGAAGAGGGAAGAAAAACGAAGCGTCGAAGATTGCTCTCGAAGGGCTTAAGAAAGTTATGAAAAACAGAATGACATTTGAACATGGTGCACCGTACCGAAGGCATGGGCAGGAACTTTACTGCCACCACTGCACTGTACATTTCCACCAATAACAAAAGTAGGGGAAAAACTATTTCCAACTCCTCTTCCATCTATCCGCTCACTGGAGTGCCCCCCAGACTGCCGGTTTTTGTTACAGCATCGTGCAAATGGTGTCATAAAACTTTTGCTTCTTAGCTATTCATAGCAGAGTGCACCGTGTACCAATGCACTCTGGTGACAGCGAATAGAGCGGTACACTTTTGAATGAATAAATGAATCATTCGGGGCCGAATTTAGATCGCAGCAACTCAAATTTAATTATGCCTTGCTTGTGTACACTTGTATAACGAATTCAAAGTCTTGCAAAATGCTTTATGGCAACCAAACGATGAGTGTTGGTGGAAGAGATTCGTTTGATTTACATTTACATTTTACAGAATTTAACGGGCATGGAAGACTAAATAACTATTCTTAGATAGTACACAATGCACATTTCACAATAACAAGGACACGTATAAAAACACCTTAATAGTTCACGCGTAATTTACAACATAATTAACAATTTAATTAAATTGAAGTGCGTTGATTATTGAAAACAGAATGACAAAACTGATGTTCTTCTCAATTTTTGCTTATTTCATCCAATGATAATTCAGTAATGAACTTAACACCAAATGTTCAATTTCGATAATCGTAATTTTTATAGAGATTAGAAAAAAATAAGCAAACTTGTGTGCCATAATTGAGTTTTTTGACTAAGAAAATTATCATCCATAAGATTGGAATTATGATAAGCTACAAATTAATGAAATTCATAAACCACAAAACAAAGTTGCTGAATTGCAATAAGTAAGCGAAAATAAGATAAAACCTAGAACTTGTTCTCCTTTATCCTTTCGTTCTCCTTTTCTTTTCATTTAACCTTTCGTAATTTCTGTCTGCGAAATCTAGGATACGTCGTGCCAAATGATTTTCAATTAATTGTTTCGCTCTTTTACATGCGCTTTACAAAATATGTTTTTCTTCTCTGCATTCAGCACCATCACCGCGTCAACGATGTCGCATACGAACGAACCCATGGCTGACCACGGCTGATGGCGTTCTCGCCAGCAACTGCCTGAAGCGGACAGAGCAAGATTCTGGCTCGACCTCATCCGGCATCAAGTCAAGCAGCGGAACGGATGACAATAAGAATGATAACATGTAAGACACTCACACACATTCGATGCGGTGCAGTTTTTGTGATTTTTTTTTTAAATATTACGCTGCTTTATTTCAGGAAACCGAATGCCCTCTCCGACACGGACTCGAGCTCGTCGACGGAGAAGATCGTCAACAAGAAGATCCTCACACCGAAGAGCCTCAAGAAAGCGTGCGACATCGCGCGGCTGGACAGCAAATCCGCGCCCGTAACGATCGGTTCCAACCAGGACAGCGACGAGGACGCGACTCTCAACGAGATGATGGGCAAGTTCGACGAAAGTTACCACTACGAGAAGGAGACTGACATTTTGAGGTAATGATGTTTATGTCGGTAGAGGTACTATGTCGATTCCTAACGATGTTTCCTGCATATCTCCTCCAGTTGCAGCGATTCCGATCCAACGGATTGTCCAACGGACATCGACACCGGCCAGGACGCGGGTGACGAATGTGACACGGACGATCTGCTCGATTTGGACTTCATCGATACAGGCTCGGTGCAGGAGGTGCCAGACAAGGAAATCTATCGACACACGGCCAGCTGCTCGATCCACCAGTTCCCAGAGCGAATACCTTCGTGCAAGCAGCGGTCCCTGAGAAGCAAGCGAAGCAGTGAGAACGGCGGAGGATCAAGACGACGAAAGAAGCTCGTCCGAACCAGGAAGAAGCCTTTGGACGGCTCGACATCGGGAGCGGCATCCATGGGGGTCGGTGGAGACCCTTCGGCAGTTGGGGGAAGAGGCTGCCGAAGTTTGGGCGGAACGCCCGTATCGTTGCGTCGTAATCAGCAGGACCCCGAATCACGTACCCCGGCCAAAAGCTCGCCACTCACCAATCGTTGCAACTCGCTTACCTTCACCGAGGTGTATTCGTTGCACAGCCGCATCCTGGCCATATCCGAGAGCGAGAAAGCCCTGCTCAAGGCGGACCTCGAGGCGGACGTGAAGTACAAGCAGCTGATCCACGAGGCCGAATCGATCCTTTTTTCGATGAAGAGCAACAGCTCGATATGCATCAAGGAACTTACGGGTGGGCCACCACCGTTGCCACCGCGCGACCCACAACCACCACCACCACCTCCACCGGCGAAGGAACCCACCACCATCGCAAGCCCGAGTCGACGCGTCTGCAATCCGCCTGCGAACAAGCGCGTCGAAATGCTGCGCAACTGCGAGGCTGATCTGAGGCGCGAGCTGGCGAAGACCTGCTCGCAGAAGTGTCCCGAGGCCGCCGAGCTGAACCCGGCCGAGGGCGTCATCGTGAACAAGCGCCTGGAAGTGTTGCGCTACGAAACTTCCTGCTCCATGTCGGCCCCCAATAGCCCGAAGAACACGCGTGTCTTGCTCCCGCGGAAGACGCACGTGTCGAACTTCATGCACCACCAGGCTCGCCCCGCTCGCGAACCCTGCACGCCGGACTCCCTGGCCAACGATCTCAAGCAAAGTGCCAACCTCGCGTCCACACCACCTCCACCTCCACCGCGACTGGTGTCTAAGTCGCCGACCATCATGCGCCGACGCTTCCGCAGCCAAAGTCCCCATCTGAACATCGAGTCAGACTCCGACTCGGACGACGTGAGTCGCAATCTGGATTGCAAAAGCAACGCCAAACCGCAGCGCAGCGGAGGTAATAAGGAGAACCTTGTCAAACACGCACAGGCAGCTGGTCTGCGTACACCACCACCGCCGCCGCCACGTAGGGACATTGCTGGCAAACAGATGAACAACTTCCGACACACGATTCATGGCCCGGCAGGGGCTATGGGCAACGGGGAGGTGGCGAACAACGGCCACGAGGAGAGTGTACATGCCAATGGCCACGGAGGCATGCACAAGTCGCCGCTGATATCGTTCCGCTCGGTGGATATCGGGTCACCGGTAACCGACGACAGCTATTGTCCGCAGAGTGAACCGTTGAAGAGAAAGATCTACACCTGCAGCTCGGCGTATGAGAAAATTCAACGCAGCCTAGACCAGGATCCAGGTGAGACTAAGCGCATCAATAGATCTAAGTGAAACACGGATGTTACAATTTAATTTCAACGTTTCTCGTTTAGAACTCTCCAAAAAGGCCCTGCTAGAGCGAATCTCCTTGTTGCGACGCGAGCGCCGATCAAAATCACCGCGGCGTGAGCACGAAGTTTCGTCGCCAGTCAAGACACGTAAGTCGAGCCAGGAACCCGGTGAACTGACAGCATTTGAAAAATTATTTGCAAAAGCGACATCTAGTGAAAAAAGCATAATTTAGGACAAATCCAATTGAAAAATGAGACGATATTTCGAAAACGAGTGAAAGGATATTTTTAAACGTTAAATGATTTGAAAAAAAAAATCCAAAGTTGATGCAATAATGTTTCAGCCAACTCAAATTACCAGTTGATTTTATTAATTAATATACGTCTGAGTCGTCATCCCGGTTTGATGAGCTTTTCATCATTTGCAACATAAACAAAGCATATTTTACGTTAAAATTCAGTGAATTAAATTCTTTTTGCAGCATTTTATCATTGCCTGATGGTGAAGAAAGCGTTCTAAATGAATAAAATAATGTCTTTAGATTCTAGGAAGGTAATAAACGAAAACAAAGTCGAAAAATTGTTTTTTTAATTACTGTGGGCCAAATTACAGATATTCTTATCTTTATATTTAACTTCTTACAAAAGACGTGTATATGATCTTCCCTGACTGGCTATTAGACAGATTAATTAGAGACTCCTGCGCTCTAGCACTGTTCTAAAATAAATTAAAAGGAGGTTTCTTTTCAATTTTAAATCATTTTAGTCCCCTATACCGGTAGACAACTGGCTTCAGAGATGCAGGATTTCAAGAAAAGCGGCACCAGTGACGCCGACACGAAGCAGCAGCTCATCATGGACACACTGGCAGAAATTAAGCGCAGTCTCGAAGACCAAAGCGTTGAACTGAACGAGCTAAACGATTCCGACAATTGAGTACGTGTCGGAGTGGCCCTCAATTCGTTATTCACGGCACAAGCTGTAAGTTTATGGCCATTATGATTGAAGATGATTTTCCTCAACTTAACCGCATGCACCCGTTCGAAAACACCACACGAATCGAAATAGGGGATTCAGAGCTTCAGTTATACAGCCTTCAGTAACGGCGCTCATTCACATCCCTACTGTTTTACCGCCTCGCCATTTGGCAGGGACTAGCGTTTACAGGTATTTCATACATTACATCGATAAAAAAAATCCTTTTCACTTCATCCATCATCCTTTTCACTGGAAATATCTTTGTTAGTAAGTAGTAGGAATATTAACCTAACCGAACCCCCATTGGTCAGCGATCGTAGGCCGTTGCCGCGAAGCTCAAAATTTTCGTAATCCATCCATCCATCCATTAGTTTGTAGAAGTGTCAAGCGAGGATCGGTCGGCACGCGCTCTCATCCATGGCCGCGTCACGCCCCTAGCCTCAAACTCTAGTCATTATCCTTAGGATAGTAACTTAGTCGAGCGAACGTTTATCAGTAGAAACTACCAGTACACCTATTCGATTAGGTTAAAACGGATTTCCCCTAGAATCTACATTCCACTAGTTTAAAGAATTCGAGAACGTCAAAAAGTCCGCAATGTGAAAACGTAAGCCGTTGGAAAACTAGGCAACTTTTTTCCTTTATTTGTTCGTGATTATAAAAAAATTAAAGAAAAATAAAACTAACATAAATTAAATCTATCTTTATTAGAAATACAATTTGACATATTGTCTCTTTCATCGATTGGTTCAACATGAGAATCGTCTTTATGTTTTTCACTGGTAAAACAAACGGCATAGTTCCTTAACATAGTCAAACTCGGTTCGATGCGCAATGCAAGTTAGATTAGTTTGTAACATAAAACTTAGAACGCTTCATTTCCTTTTTCTCTACCTAAAGCTAAATTTATCGAAGACGAAACGATTCGTTATCTTCAAAATTAAGTTTTGTGAATTTAGTTCTCATGATAGAGAGATCTTGCGGGAAGATTTTTCTGGGTTCTATTATAGTTTGTCTAAAGCATTTTTATTCATCTGAGTGGTAGTATTCAAATAAAAGCCTTTTATTTTAAGACATAAGGCAGTAGATTATTCTATAATTATCTATCGTTTAAAATACAATTTATCATTTTTAGTTTTTGCTTTGCTCGATGGTTACTCTAATATTTTTCACGTTAAAGTAGTCTACTTACACAAGATGTGTTTTCCTTAAAAATCTGAACTACTAACAATTAGATAAATTAAATTTTGTGGTCTTAATCTTATTAATGTTTTCTCTTCAATACATGTTTTACCCCTTTTACCATTGGTTAGATTCTATATTTCATTTTATTTAATTTTTATATTCTGGCCATTCTTCAGTTTTGTAGAAAGGCAACAATTCATGTTTCTCGTTGATATACCCCCTCTTGAAACCACATCGTGATTGACGGTAGTTTTAGTTAGTGTTTTATGCAATATTTTTAGTGCACTGGTTTATAGTTTTTCAGCGCTAAATGTAAGCGCTTATTAATACAGTGCTCAAACGGCAAGTCGAAATCACCAAACTACTTGTCACGATAACAATAACTACCTACTGGCACTCAAAAGGACCAAGCAAAACGAGCTTCATCGAAAACGAATGTGTGCCAGTTTGCAGACCGAAAATGCCTTCCCAGCAAACCGAACGTGAGAGCTATATTCACAAAACTATTTATTCGTATACAACAAACGACAAAGGTAATGCGTGTTTACAGTAGGAAACTTTTATTTAAAAAAAAAAGAAGTGCAGTATGAAAACCAATATTTTGGATCTGGTTCGAGCTTGGTCAGTGGCTGAACCCATTGCACAAAATAAAGAAAACTTATGGCGAATTACACTTACGGTTAGCAATCGAAACCATTACAATTAGAGACATCCAGGGCAAACACATATTGTTCGCGTATTTATTCACATTTACGTATTATACCAGTGACTAAAAATGGACCGTTGACGCGTGATTGTGTTAGATGTGGGCGGGAGGCAGAAACATAAAACAAAACTAATCATCAACAGCAGTGCTTTTCTAGGACTTCCGCAGTAGAGATAACACATTTAAAAAATAGATGAATCTTTTCTACGCCGGGTTGCGAATCCTTAACAAAATAAAAATTAGCACCCCCGATTAATGTGTACCGCAGCGCGAATCGGGCCCCACATTGGCATGAGAGAAGAAAGAAACGCGAACCCCTTCGGGCCAGCGAAAGAGAAACCCCGACAGTGTAATTAGAAGAAAGCCATACAAACTTACATTGTAACTATACTCATTTCGCAATCGTATACAAATGATGTGTAATCGGTACACTAACAGAATCAAACGGAACATGAATTCAACAAACTATTGATACAACAAATGTAGTATTGGATAATAAAGAAGCAAAAAAATAATATTGGATAATATTGGATTGTTTTTCGGGAACTTCACACCGGTTGCCACCATGGATTAAAGAGCGCTTTGTTCAGACAAGATTGCTGGAACTAAGCAAAAGGCACGCTTCACTGGCCCCATCAGATTTCGTGCCGCGACTAAAAGCACTAGAAAGTTCCAGCCGTTTCTTATCTTTGCCATGCAAAAAGGCTCTTCGATCTCCTTCAGCACACACACACTGCATCGGTTCTAGAACGTTCAATTCGCCACCCGAATTGGGGTAAGAAGATGATAAGATGCGTCTTTGGTTAGGACCGGATTTCGCCCGATCGATGGTACGAAACCAACTTTCGGGGTTTGTCGCTTCATTTCGTTCAAGGTGACATCTCTTTCGGGTAGTCACGCAACAAATTTCTTACCATCATATTTCCCCTCATGCCTGTTGATCAGCATCGATGCTCACTGATCCAAGACATTAACTAAATAGGGTGCCAATTTGAAGTTCCATCATTTTCATATCATAGAGCGAACCGTCTAGAAGGGATAGAGGGCATCACGAAAAACACTGGGCTAAAATCTCCGAAAGAACCTTAATAAAACACCACACCACACCAAAGAAAAGAAGAAGAAGATAGAAGAAGATCTTTTGGAATAACCCGTTACCTCGCGCACCTTAGAATGTTCCTAATACCCTTCCTTCCCGTCTAAAAATGTACCGTGAAATAGTTGTGAATGCTCCAAAAGTCGTTCAACTTTACTTCCTGCAACTTCCCAAGGCGAGCCGATTTAAAATCCTGTTTGAAAGATTGCGAAGTGTTGCGGAAGTATCTTTTATATTGTTCTTTTTTCGTGTGGATGCTGTTAGGTTTCGATTATGATTCCGTCAGCGGGGCAGAACAGTTAGATCGTACAGCTGTTTTCAAAACTCGTTCAACAAGATGCTCTATGTTACTCTACCGATGGATTCTTCTTCCGGTTTGTTATGTTACTGCGGGTTTAACTGCTGGGGTTTTTTTTTGCATTTGAAGGTGACGACGGTAGTTTAGATTTCAATTTTAACTAATTTGTTTACACATTTTTTTTTAAATGTTTGCCTTATTAAAATGTTACCTAATTTGACTCCGGCTTGGGTCGAATATGAGTGTTAACCCAAAACTGAAAAAAATTAACCGAAAAAGCATTCATCAAAAGTTTCTTGTACATGCTATACGTTTTTAATGTAGCTGCACTGTTTCCTTTTATCAAAATTCATGGAATATTGTGTCAAGTTAATTTAGTATCACCTTTTTGCGCTGAAACTGTTTCTATGAAATAAACAAACAGAGGTCTCTCTCCAGATTGTGCTTACGTTACATTTTTTTAACAAGTTTTGTAGTTGTCATTATATGAACAACACAATATCACGGCATGTGTGCTGGTCAATAAATAACACATAGAAAAGCCGACTCCCATTGCTTTTCTTCGTCTTATGTGTATTCTGCAAGAGTATTATAATTTACTAAAATGAACGTTAGATGTATAATGTTCGTGTATATAACATAACTCTTATATTATTCATAAAACTGAGGTAAAACTCGATGGCTTTTAATTCGCTAGAACATATATCTAAACCGTACATTGTTATGTTCTCGAAATCCAAAAATAACGTCTCAGTATTTATAATATCTTTTTGAATTCTTTATGACCTTCTAGAGGCTTCAATACGTTTCACAAACGTTTCGTTAGTCCTTGATTTTACTCATTATAGAACATCGATTATAATGGACATTATTTGAATCACATAATTTGTATGATTATAAATGCACAAATAGTGATGTCACTCGCAAAGAGCAACTGATAAGTTCTGCAGTCTAGACTACGCTAATCGGAAGAGGAAAAAACGGAGGTCCTAACGTATCAGGTGCCCCGGGCCACCGCATTAACCAGGACGCCGACATCGGTTACCAGCTGGTTGTGGCATCGCTGATAAGAAATCCCAGATCCACGCGAACTCTTCACCGTAAGTACTTGGTAACAATGCAGGTGGCAGTTAGCAACACGATGGCCATGTGAAAGAAAGTCAACAACGACTGTTTTATTCTTCATTGCCGATGGATTAATTGACCCGATCCTCGCGCAAACCCCTTGTGCAATGTCATTACCGATAATCTGCATCCACACGCCGACCAGCTGATCAATAACAATTTAACCCCCTTTGTTGTTCTCTTTCTGCCCCGACCAGAAAACTGACGCTTGTCCCTTGCGTGATGGCACTTTAATCTAATCTGCCTGCAGCTTAATTTCTATGGATTATTTTTGCAAAAACACTCTCGATGATGCATGTCGACATGGGACCTCCTGCGGATGCACCAAAGTGCATACCGATCGGGCTCAGTTTCGTTCGGTGCAAGAGCGTGCGTGATTCAGCAGCATTATCGATAAGAGGGGGCAAATTTTGCGGAAATGCACGGATGAGCTATAATGGGCACGTTTTTTGTCATGTAAGCTTCACTAAACACGTTTACGTTTTCCCATTAATTGTATTTCCCCTCCATCGTACCAACCGTCGGGCAACTTTTTCCTGTCTGTTCCTTGTCTTATCTAGCAGAGATAAACAGATTAATTTTAGCCAAATGTAGTGAGTAGTAACGAATGTCCCACAAACATCATGATGTTACCGCCAACGTTGGGAAATCAGTCACCGAGGTATTATGATTTACAGCCGTTCGCAATTTCTACCGTCGTTTGATCAACATAGTTTGTCATATGATAAACATTTATTGTCGTTTGACCAACATTTACTGTCGTTTGATCAAACGTACCGTCGTTTGAGCAAACTCTACTAGCTTCTTTGCAAGCAGTACCGTCTTTTTGACAGATCCGCCTCTGATTGAACAGACGGTACTGCTTGCAAAGAAGCTAGTAGAGATTGCTCAAACGACGGTACGGTTGATCAAACGACATTAAATGTTGATCAAGCGACAATATCATAGATGGATTTGTCAAAAAAAGACGGTAGTGCTTGCAAAGAAGCTATTAGACAATCAAAGGCGGATTTGTCAAAAAGACGGTAATGCTTGCAAAGAAGCTATTAGAATTTGCTCAAACGACGGTACGGTTGATCAAACGACAATAAATGTTGATCAAACGAAAATATATGTTGATCAAACGACACACTATGTTGATCAAACGACGGTAGAAACTGCGAACGGCTGTATATGTTTTACTAATTATCATTGTCACTCAGATTTTTTTTTTTCATCAGCAAAACTTCAACAAATAGTAAGGAAGAGTTCGATTTCAAAAAAAAACCTTAGAGGGCGGTACTTGCTATAACGCAGCGTATAGCAACGCATTGCGTGACGCACGAGTGGTATCTGCTCGATACGTTCCGGCTGCATTGTCAAACACATTTGACACAGCGGGAAAAAATACTAATGATTTTTGTTATTATTTCATGAAGACCAGTAGAGGCATTGAGTTCCAGTGTTTATCTCTTCTCTTGTTTCGTATTTGAACAGTCCCACAAACACTTATTTTCCTTCACAAGCGAAATCAGCGCTCGTCGTCCATCTTGCACGCCTACACTAATCAAAATAATATAGATATAGTATATTTTAATGTTTTTTTACGATAACGTTGACTATCTGGGAATTGGAGCTTCCCTAGGGCCTTGCGTTAAAATACCCTTCTTCGCTATGAGTAGCGTTCTCTAAACTCGGGGACGCCTGATTAGCACAGTAGGAATTTCTAAAGATAGCGTGGTTTCGAATTCAGACGGGACCTCCCCTTATGCGTATGTCCATTCATAGCATATGAACCTATTGCAGCTGTGCTTAGTTTGGTCTTATCACCTTGCCAATCAGAGGCAAATTTGTCAAAACGACGATGCTGCTTGCAAAGAAGCTGGAAGTGTTTGCTCAAACGACGACATGGTTGATCAAACGACAATCCATGTTGATCAAGCGACAATCTATGTTGATCAAACGACACACTATGTTGATCAAACGACAAACTATGTTGATCAAACGATGGTAGATACTGCGATCGGCTGTATTTCATCAAATCTAACATGCATCTCGTTAACGATTGAAAAATGCACCACAAATTGCCCAAAATTCTCTAGCAAATAAAAACAAGACTCGTATCGAAACACTTCTTTGTCGCTTGAAATGAGCCGGACACAAAGCTAAGTACAGTAGGACAGTTTCAATCCAGATTTTTTTGTCAGTTCTGATCCCGGTATCTAATCGTACAGCCTTCTAATCGTACAGCCTTCTAATCGTACAGCCTTCGTACAGCCAGTCTAATCGGAACAGCCTTCCGTTCTACCAAACAGTTTTTGTGTAAAAAACTATTTAAACCCCAATCATATATTATTTTGCACAAAATAGTCATAACACTGTGGAGCGCAGCTTTTAGAACATTTCTGTTTAGAGGCTACAGGCCCACCTACAAGAACAACGATTGAAAGTCATTTATTTTAATTCATTTAACCTTTACGCAATATCAAAGTTGCATGATGGAAAAGACCTTCATTATTGACGAATTAATTGATGAAATCGATGTCCTGTACAGTGGGAGCTACAATTGAGACTAAAGAAGGACCTACTGAGTGCCACAGTTTTTACGTGGAACCAGAATGATCCGTTTGTACGAAGACTGGTTTGACGATGGTCGTTGGTAGTTTATTTGGGAATTTAATCTTCAAAAATTTGTAGGTAAAATTCAACTTTATAACATCCTTGAACATCGTTGGAAAGGATACAAATTTACATGCACAAATAGGTTTAATTTTTAAATTTTGATTCTTAGTTCAAAATTGGTCAAGGAACAAGAATTTCACAAAAGCCACAGGTGTTAAAACAAAATCGGATCATGTAGTATGTATGCTGCGGATGGTTATGCGGCAAATATCACGTATACCTCGCTGGGGACCTCGTAGCATACGACAACTCTCCTGACATGCAGCGTGCGACCCTACCTGCCTTGAGATAAAGCCAAGCTGTTTGAAGAGAGCTGTGGAAAAAAACTCGATACCGGCTTCCACGCCGGTAGTCCTTCGGGGAGCACCCAATTTATTGAAAACCGGACCCGTCCGGTGGATGATCGTTTGCTAGTGGAAAAAGCCTTGCACGCGCTGCAAGGTAAAGCACCAGCCCCCAACATTCCGCTCCGGAATGCAGCGAGGCTCGTGAAAACATCGCATTTGATGCACGCGTGGAATCATATCGCCTGATGATCGCGGGCGTATAACGTCTTTATGCGTACTTGGCCGCACGAGCGCCACCACATGCGATGAAACATAAGACTTAATCATTCATGTTGAAAACAGCTTCAATGCAACGGCCTTCTCACCGACCGGCCGATAGACCTTTCACGCTTGGCAAACGCTACCGATGGAAGTTAATTATCGCAAGGCCATCCACCAGCAGTCCAATGCAGACTGTGCTTGAGACGATCGAGCAACTACAGCAACAACACTCACACACACAAACACACACACAATTATAGAAATTCGGTAGACGAACATTTGTGACATGAATCGCTTAAGCCGGCAGGCAAACATACCAGATACCACACACCTACAAGTTCATTGCCAACCCGATGGCCGTATAGTCGGACGTGCCCCGCGAGGTTTGCGAAGTCTTTTCATTTGGTATTACCTCGAAAGCGATCGAGTTTGAACGCAATGGAGGTCCTTTTTTGCTCGTCTTGGGATAATTCAAGGGGATGACGGTACAATGGCGAGCAGATTTTAGATTCCCACAGTATGCCTGTACATGCTTGTTACGTTGAGATATTTGGTGCAAAAAAGAAAGAGCCAGCCTTACACGCTTGCCTCGAAGAACTCAACTTCACGTTCACTTGGCCTGGTTCTCCTCCGTACGTACTGTAGTATCGCTGCACTGCATACTATATCGCGCCAATAAAAATGCAATAGCGAAGCAGATTGTCAAGCTCAGTCAGATCGAGCTATCGCATCATCTCCACCGGGGCCATAAAACGCCGCGAGATGACGCAAATGAGGCGACGCGCCTCGGACGGGACTACTTAAAAGCAATACCTAATATCTTGATGCTGCTGGCATCCACTGGATGAATAATGCAAATTAATCATTTCACAAAAGTACGGCAAGACGAGTCGGCACAACCGGAGCCGATACCGTATGCGTACACCGTGCAACTGTCGACAGCTTCAGCCGCTCGAGAAGCGGCCCAAACCGGAAAGCTGATCCCTTAAACGGAATAGTTTTCCCAAATGTGATCAAATGGTGATGAATCTATTCCGGTTTGTATTGCCTTGTAGATCGCTTTCAATGAATTCTATGAATTAAATTTGTGATATCCCTTGTGAATTCATTTTGAAAGATTTACTTGAAGACGATATCCATGCGAAGATTAGGTAGGGTAGGTATTTCCTAACCAAAACTTAAATTACTTATAACTCACGCAGTTGTTGGTCTATGTTTAATCAAATCTAAATTAAACAGTACAGAACTCATGCTGCATACGTAATTTCACATTGTTTGAAGATTTTCGATTTCAGCATCAGTTAAATATCAATCACTAACAAGTGATCATTAAAAAAAGCTCGACACTGCAAATGGAACTAGCCTTAGCAAGCCCTTAAAGGCATCACACTGAAGCTGTGACCAAACTTATAACGAATCTTATCTAGCTCAGTGTCTAGTGATTCTTACCCTTGTACTGAATTGAAAACATTTGACTCTCAGGTTATTATTAATTTAGACGTTTTATTTAGATCATTCGTTGCAGAGCAACTGAGTTCGTTATTGATTTTTTAACTATCCAACATAAACTCTTTCTTCGAGGTAAATTTATAATCTGAGAGAATTAGCACAATTTGAACACTCTTCTATGAATGTGTAATACTGAAAAGGTTTGCGGAAAAATCTGAGGTTAGCAGGAAAAATTGTTTGAAATCTTTGGAAATTTGAAATCTAATAAAGCTAAAAAAGTATTCCCATATTCCTCTACATTACTGCATAAACATTTAATCTTCTCTTGAATGTTATTCTCAAAGTTAAACTTTTTACGCACTCATATATTGTCTCAAAAAAGAATTTGCTACGTTGTGACCCTCTGACCGTGAGTACTTCACCCCCATTTTCTGATATGCGTTTTCCTCGGGTAAGCTTTAATTTACTCCTCCTAAGCACACTTCAATCAAATGCTTGCCCTTGCACCCCGTGTAATTATGTTTGCCTAGCATCCCTGGGCTTATTTCATGATTGGTCAGCCATATTAATGAGGCATTTTAACATCTTCGTGATTCTCATTATCACCACATGTTATTGCTTTTCGCCGTTGTTCGCCGATTACCGACTCGATGATCGATTGCTCTCTACATCAAGTGAAACACTTTTTCAACTTCCCTACACCCACCCATCCCAACGCGCGTACTATACCGACCACCCTACCTCTTCCACCCAGCCGCCAAACTAACTGCGCAAAAGGCTCATTTCGTCACCAGCCAACATATCGGCGTCGGACGAGATTTTGTAACGAAAGCGGCCGCAGCCGTGGCAAAACAACAGCCGTCTACAAACAAACCTTGACCGATCTCGAAACGGAAAGGAAGCCTTCACTCAAAAGCGCGCCGACACGCCCTGAAACCTACAGTTCGGGCTTTTGCTTGCAATGCCGCCGAAAATGAAGCGAGAGGGACAACATAATGGTTGACTTGAAAAGTGAGCTTTTTCGTTAAGCGTATTCCGGATGCGTACGCGAACGAGCCGTTCCATCGCGATGTGCGATGCAGATTCCCGTTGCATTGTGTAATTGCACCTGTCGTTTGCATATTCGAGCTGCACTAGACACACTGCAACCCAACGATGATGGAAACGACTAGTGCAATTGATAATGGAAATGAAGTGCATGCGTGACAGGCAGTGGCAGAATACTTTTATCGAATGCATTTACTCATACGATCAATAAATTTTTAAACGTTTTTAGTAAAAATCAATGCACTATGCTTAAATCTGTTGTTTGCTTTCTTTTTTCACGGAATGAATAAAAGTTTTAACTTCCACCGCAAGATCTAGGTAAGCAGAAATAACTGTAAAACATGCTCATAGCCATAGCACAATGGTTCAAGTTGTTAGAAACAACATTTGCTTTCGTTTTGCGTGATTGACATTTTCGTCACAGAAATAGTCGCAGAAAAGTCGCGTTGCCGTCTAGCCACACTGTTAGACGGCATGAAAATGTTTCGCTGCGACATCGTCGTTTGACAGTAGGCACTGAACTGTATTTGTTTAAAAATTTTCATCACAAGAAATAGTCGCAGACTGTTTCAGTAGTCAGGTCAGTAAAGGCAGTCTTGCTTAATGTTTTCGTGATCAAAAATATGTGTTTTGTAAAATGGTTCCAAATGGTTCATGGATCTATGCGTCGTTTTGTTTTTCCAGTCCTCTAGAAGAGTTTCAGCGGAAAGGATCCTTCTATGTGAGCCAAACCTGCTTCTTGGCTTATTGGTTTCTACAGCACCAGACGGATTTCGAAATATATAGTATAGTGAATCATTTAAGCGAACGAGAAGGTAAATAATTGATGAATAGAAAAAAAAGTGTTCATAAGTACGATCAACAACACGATCACTGTAGAAACCAAATCCATTTTCGTTCATCAAATTTCGCCTGGCAACAATGGCTGTTAACATCCGCCCGGGAGGATGATTAGAACTGCAGCTGCTCAAACTTTCTTCCCAGAACACCTGAGCTAACGTTCTCTAGACAAGAGTGTCCATGTTTTGCTAACTGGACGCTAACTGGGGTCGCAACCATTTTTTCCCGACTCGATAAATACTCAAATAATCGAATGTCTACAGTACCGCCGAAAAGTTCTTCGTTTTGTCCAGTCCAGTCCAACTTCGTGACTTTGAAAAAGTTTTTCAAGCCTCATGACGCAAATCGTGTAGGGTCATCAACACTAACCCGGCACTCTACAGCTACCCTTCTTCCATTCTCTCGCTTAGCGTGGTCCTAATGCGTACGGAAGGTACAGGTGCCGGTTTTTCCCAAACTTACCCTTGGTTCATGGCCCCGTAAATTTTGAGCAATTTCACGAGTGCGCGTAGCTTCCCAACCAAAAGCCCTCGAAGCAACTCTCAAGGCGTCATGTGTGGTTAATTGTGCCGTGTCGAATTATCCACACCCGAGCCCGATTGCGGTCAGTTTTTTCTTTTTGCGCGATCATTTCCTCCAAGGGGGTCGATGACGACATGACGAAGACGCCTCTCGACGTCAAAGTGCTGCTCTGAAGCGTGAGCCCACTTTCACAGGAAGATCCCAAAAAAAGGGTGGAAACTAGAATTTAATATATACTGCCAGCCTATCCCGAATCGCGAATACAAACGGTCGATCCGTCGCGGGTGATTAAAGTTTGCTTATCTACTACCCCGACCGACACATTAACACAGGCTAGGGAAAAAAATTACAGGAAAAGTAAAATCAGTGCCGACGCGCTGGCCTTTGAAATAATAAAATGCGTGCAATCAGCAATCTGCCGGTAAAGGTGAGGGTGATAGTATGTTATTTACACGACGTAATCCCAGGGAGACACCGAGCCCGATCTGATGCAACTTTTGCGATCGATTACGATTACGAGGAGACGGTCCACAGCAACAAGGAGTAAGCAACGCCACCCAAACGTGCGGGGAGTCATCCGAGACCGATGACGACCATTGACCTCGTTGTTGACAGCTACTCTGCGCGATGATCCACGTTTCTTGTCTGTTAGGCTGATTTGCTGAAAATCCAAAACAAACCACAAGCGGCTTGAGGAATGAATATGCGATAAAAACATGGCCAGGTTTGATAGGAAAAAGAACAGTTGGTAACCCAAATGAAAGCAAGTGGCTAACTATCCCACTTCATCTTCCACTCGGCCGGTTGGGTTTCTGATCGTTACACTGCGTTAACAGCTGTTTTGATGACCAAACGGAATTGTATTGGACGAGGGAAACGTGGGCAGCAGAAACAAAACGAAAAAACGGGTCATTAGAAATTGCAATCCATCGCATTAGTGATCAACAACAAACAATCAAACAAATAAATACACAAATAAGCTTGGCCCCCCGCTAACAAGAAGGCTTGTCTGGCGATAGATAAGCATTATCGCCACCAACACGTATGTACGAGCCGAGCCGATCCTTCGAACGACGAGGATCGGTAAATAACACACCCCCAAAACAATACACACATAAAGCGAAAGCAGACGCAGATGCTTACAAAAACAAAAGCGGCCCTCGTCGCTATCGCCAACCCGTTGGCAACGGCCGACCACGCGATTATCACGCTACGACGCACCAAATGACGTCGACCATCGGATGGCTGATTAGCTGGGAAGTAAATATTATTACCGATTTTATTACCAACGGTCTTAAAAAGGTCCGTTTTCCCATCGAGTACGGCTTGTTCTACGGGGTGCCTTCCGATTGGAATTCCGCCAACGATGCAAACTTTGACAGCATCATCGATCGTTGGGAATCGTAAACAGATAGTAGGGGAAAGCAAAACTAACATCAATTTTGAGCAATCAGATAATTTTTTTGCATTTTGGTTTGAAGCATAAATATTATCCTGGAGCCATTTGGACTTGAAATTATCGTAAGAATCTTTTCTTAGTCAGGAATTTAAAAAACATTACGTGGTTACGTGGGTGGTCCGTGCCTCTCCGAAGTGAGGAAATGTCACATCGAACTGATAGTCCTCAAAACTGTATCCTTAGTTTCATGTAGTGGAAGATAAGGAGTCAGCAGCAAGTATGGTGTTCTGAAATAGTTTTCTTATTTCGCTGATTTCTAAACGCTGTGTGGTTGGTTCTCAGACTAAATTAGAAACCGTGTGGCTAATCCGTCTTACCAACCCTTACCAACCATGGTGCTAATCCAACCATGGTGCAGTGAAATCCAATTGGCCGAGTCGAGCGTACTAAATTTTGTTCTTACAAACATCAGCTATTAAAAACACTAGCAGGACACGTAAAAAAAAGAAATAAACGATAGAAAGAAATGTAACCGACTAAACATGCAAATACTCAAATATTCTCTAAGAAATGATAATGACAATACCGGAAATTAATTCCGAATCCATTCCAACTTTAATCACCGATCTTCTAGAGAAGCAAAACCCTCTTCATGTGTCTACATAAAATGTCTGGATTGAATAAAGTTAAGAAGCATCTTAACAGGTACATACATTATCAGTAAATATTCACGAATATGCAAAAACTTACAAATTAGAAGGACGTCGATTAACCTTAACCATTCGTCCGTTCCGTTCGACTTTAATATGTTCGTTCTAACAATGTGTGCCTTATATGAGCAAATTTGAATGAAAGACAAAGGCCATTAAACATTGTAAAAATATTTTAAATTAAGACATGAAGTGAAACATTAACATGTTCTCATAAAGGAACAAATTCAAGCAAAGTTGAAAATTCAAGCAAAGTTAGGTGTTTATGCCTGCTACAACTTTTCACCACATCATTCAGTAGATTCAACGACGACATCCAGACGGAACGATTAAGAAATTAACACTCATTGATACACTTGATTTTGACCTTCTTTAGAGTAGGTACTAGGGGTAACGGTAGTGACGCAGGCCAAAGCCCGGCCGTGGCAAGAAAACAGCGACAAGTTCGCGACTAATTAAGCTAATTGGTATCATCCGACGAAAGTTTGTTTTTCTTTGCACTACAACGACAAAAAAAACTCGTCAAGAATTGCTTTGGCGGAGTAAGGATATAATTTGTTTTGTAGTCATAAGTCGAATGAAACCTTTGTACGGTGTGGGTTTTATGAGTCCTCAAGTACTTCCGGCAGGCAGTAAAATGCTTCCTTTAGAGGGATAATGTAGGAAAAAAAAAGTATGAACCACTGAGCTAAGCTTAGTTTAAGCTAAATCTGGTCCTTCAATAAAAAAGAATGCAAACACTTTGTAGAACAGCTGCGCCTTAAGTGATGGGGACGTCCAGAAATCTGAACACCGTTGTAAAATGGATAACTAACAACACACAAAAAAGGAAAGCCACCGTTTGCCGTAGGCCCCCACGATGGAGGTCAGCTTGGGGAAATGAGGCGTTCGTTCGTGCGTTCTGAGCGTGAAAGGAAAATGGCGCCGTGTTGTGGACACATGTGACAGCGCAAGGAAAACCAGCGCACAGTATGAAAATGGGGTTCGGACGCAACGGCAACGGCTTTTGCGGCGCCCTGGCGGTGATGCCGGCGGAACGCTGGACCCAAGGACGCCCAGAATTACACTTGCGGGTTTCACACACGCCCGTGCTGCGGCACATGCCGAGAGCACGGACCACCGAGCCGAGCCGTGCCGCGATTCACACTCACGAACACGAATCCACGAACGAAGCTGGCTGGCTGGCTGGCTGGCTGGCTGGTTTGCACAGTTGCTCGCGCATATGTGTATCCCCCCTTCCCAAAACACCTGATCGCGCTCTGTGCTCTATGCTGGTAGTGGTGCTAGCAATCCGCATTGCGCATTCGAACAGATGATGATGATCATGAGAGGAACCTTCTCGAACGTCCCGAGTGCCGCCGGTGCTTTTTGCAGACAATAAGCTGCGTGGTTTGCGCGAAGAAGGAAATGAAGCGGTGGACTTTGGATCGATGGCCCGCGCCAGAGCCACCGGGGCATCATCGAACATTTTGAGCTTGGCGTAAGGTGAAGGATAGGTGATCGATGCTCCGTAAAAAAAAACTTCACGGAAGATAGTCGGTTAGAGTTGCAGAGCGGTTGCCGCCATGGCAAATTACTAAATTTCATCCACACTCGTAGATAAAAAGTTATGTTCGCACCATCATGCTAAGTTCACCATTGTGCCGATTAGAAGATCGGCTCGGTGGCAGTCGGCGCTGACGTGCTGGAATCCATCAAACCACCCCCCCCCCCCCCCCCCCCCCCCCCATATGTAAGAAATCGAGCTCTGAAGCCTGCGCTCGGGAAGTTCCAGTTAGGAATTTTCCAGGAGAACATCAATCGCAGATGCAATCCGTACAACAAACATCCCCTTATAGCGGTGGGCCGCGTTTCGCTGGAACTTTCCACACACCTACCGTCCCCACCTACGACTCGGCAAATGGCGCGCCACTAATAAACCTGTTCTCCAACAGACACGCGGCAAACAAAGAACAAATCCGTTTGTAGCGGAAGTGTCGGCGGCCTTCGAGGGCCGTTCCGTTACCGTCGCCGTTCGATATAGGGTATGTTTTCGTTTTGCCAGGTTCGACGATCGAAACTATCGACGATCGGGCCCCATGTCGATCGCTTGGATGCGCTACGAAACATCTTCAGCGGCTGACGAAACGCGGGCAGCGAGTTCACGTGTGTTCCGACTGATTATCGTCACAGTCGCCGGACACCGGCTGGGCGCGTGTATCCGGAAGTGGACCGTACCCGGTGGAATGGAAGCGCCCAAATCCGGTGCGATCTGGTGTTGGCTTCCGCGTCCATAAAGTGCGTTGTTTGAAATGACATTATAGAGGAACGATGAACAGAGATGCGAGCTAGTTTCGATTAGCACAAACACGCTGGTGGGGAAATTCTCTAAACGACACATCCGGTACCTAGTGTTTGACAGGTGAAGTCAGGCACCAGTCACGCTAATCTATGACCGAGCAGGCATATTGCAAAACTTAAACAGAAACAGCCTCATCAACAACAGGCAAACGCCATGGTTCTTTGGTAATTTAAGGCTGTGAATATATTTCGCGTACACTAAAGCTCCTATTTTTTACTATTCGATGCCCGATCAGCTATGAAGACACGATGGTAAAGCCTCCTAGCAAGTGCGGACAAAAGAAATTCATGAAGTTAAAAAATTTCGAATCTAGGATGTTACTAGGGACAAAAAGCCTCAAATTTTATCGAAATAGATAGCTTAGATGTTCAATTATACTAGTTAATTATTTCTTAAATTCTTATTTCTTAAAAGAAGAGAAATGACGAAAGATAAAAAATTCCCTTCTAGTGCCACTTTACTTAATGCTACTTAAAACATTTAAAAAGATTTTAAACGCTTGCTGTGGCCCCCTCTTTCTCTCTGTTTTTATCACTATTTTTCTTCTCTGCTCTCTTGGTCGTGTTACGACTTACGAAACCTTGTGATTCTCGGTCGGGATAGGTTAGCTTCTGAGCAAAATAATATTTGTTTGTTTCCGACAATTCCTTGCATCCATCACTTGACGAACGAATCTTTGCTTTACTCTCTGTTCCTTATAGTTGTTCCTTATTTATTTTATATTTATTATTTTTAATGAATTGATCGAAAAATATCATCTCATACGTGGATTTAAAAAAAAAAGTGACTGAACACAACTCTGGACCAAATCAATTCAAACCATTCGTCTATTTCAGGTAGGATAGACCAGTAATATGAAGTATCGTGGTACCTTGCTATAAGTAATTGATTAGTACCACCAATATTAGCTATTAATTACTTTCGACGGTTACCAAACACGTTGTATAAGTGAAATTTTTAAAGTGTCATACACACTTTTTTCGTCCTTTACTTTTTATTGCCAATTAAATTTGTGCTCGACAGTTCTTAGCGTTAAAAGCATTCGTGTGATGTATGCGTTAAGCAAACGATTTCACACATCGATATATTGCCTCCCCTGAAGAGGTGAAATTTAAAATCTGCTAGTTGCAAAATGAATTTGCACCTTCCAGTACAAACGATAAACTTTTTTGTTATTGTAAGGAATGCATCCAATCTTCGGTCCGTCTTTAACGCATAGTGCATAGTCGTCAACTACCAAGATCGTAGGAAGAGAGAGAGAGCAACACTTGCCCAATCCTTCGTTTTTTGCGAATTTGGGTAAGTACGCCAATCTTACCAATTACTCTTCACTTTGGACCATCATTGCGTGCTTTTGCGTCAGCCCGAAAATTACCCACCGTCCGAGTGTGAGCCGAAACGGTATAGCTGCCACACTTGCTGAACAATGTTGGAGTACAACACACACACAAAAACGCACAAAATCTATACGATCGCGTACAGAAACAAAAAAAAAACCCATGATCGATGCGCAAGCAAAAACTTGTGCTTTCCGAAGAAGATCGCGAATCACGATGACGTGAGGGAAAAGAAGAACAAACCCTCTCGTCTCCCGCTCCCAACGGTACGCGGGCTTCACGCCAAACAAGAGTGCTAAGTATTCCTATCACGGTGCGTCCATCCTAATGGCCACTGTCTCGTTCAAATCGCAGAGGCATACACGACAGATAAAGAAAAAAGTCGCGGCAAGTGCGGCTTCAGGATGATGTTCAGATTCTGACGTAAAATACGGTCTACAATTGACTAATCGGGATTGAGTATCCGGGGGGCACGTACGCATCAGCAGTTCCATTACTTCAGGCGTCAGCGCTCTTGCAATCATCAATTCATCACCATCTCCAAATAGTTCTCGGGTGGACACAATCGCACGGAACGTCACAGACACCGTAGCTTAATTCCTGTTTCGGCCAGTAGGTGATGATCACAAAACCTCAAAGCAAGCCACCAAGAGAAAGGTGTGATCAACGACGAAAAGATTCCAGTTCCTGCTATAGCTTTCCTCTTGACCGTATGACGTAGACGCACAGCGCTTCAAGTCGCCGAGTACAGTTCGCGAAGCCCCTGCAAAATGACTAAGCTACTTCCGATACTTGAAGACCGTCGATCCGTTTCGGAGAATGGCAGGTTTTTTTAAGCTCATTTTGATCGTCAATATTTGTTGGCACTTGACGCAAAGCAAAGCGGGCTCAAGGATGCACTTGAAATTCGAGTTCTTCTCACCATTCTCACGAGTTTATCTCAACCATACCGCTGACAGTTTGCACGGGATCAGCATCTACAGCCGGTTTGGCGATGCCTTTTGCGAGGTTTTTTTTAAGTTTCCGGGATTCATTTATGTGATTCCTGTATCCGAACCGGGGGAAATGAATATTTGTTTAACACGATAAATTAAAATGGGAATACCACATCCATTAACGCGAATAAACAAAATTGGATTTTCACGAGAGGTTTATCAAAAAGATCATCCAAATATTTACGCAAAATCAATTGTTTGGGATACATATTAGTAGCATTCGTTAATAACAGTTCATATATAATGTAGTCGAGAAGACAATACCGGATGGATATTTAATGTAACAATGTAACCAAAAATAGATCAGAGGCTAAATTAATTGGAACATACATTTTGAACTCAAAATGGTTGTTCAAAATTGGTTCAAGGTGATGGTGCAAGCCTCATCTCTCATCTATCTTAATGATTCTCGATCCAGATAAGGTGTTACGAATCTAAGCTGAAACGTTTCATCTATAGAGTTACAGTATTATTCCTATTCTTCTTCTTCTTCTTCTTCTTCTGCTTCTGCCAGGATTTACACCAGTACGGCTATTGAATCCAGCTTCCTGGGCCTTCGCAAGCTAATCTGGTGATGTAGACCTCTATAGGATAAGGACCGGCAACTCAGGCCATATGTCCCTATTCCTATTCTGACCTGTATGACACTCCATGCTCAAGATTATTCAAGGACCAGTTTTCTCACGAAGATTAGTTGATCTATAGAACTTATTAGATCAACCAATCCATCAAAATCATTACTACAGCTCGTTGCAAACACCAGCCTACATAAAGAAGGCCCAAATGGACCAAATTATTACTCTGCTTAATTTGAAAGGAAGTGTACATTTATTCATACGATTGACTCCCCTGTTTGACCGTTATCAATCTTCTGCTTCTGATAACACAGCCGTTAGAAAATGTAATTTTAAGCCATTTAAACAAAAATAGACACAAAGAAAAGATATCTGCTAGTAGTTTACTTCGCTTTTCACTCTGCCGAATGCACTCTTGGTGGCAGGAATTGGCGTCACCGGTGAATTAGCATGCAACAAAGAGGGTACAATTAATTAATTAATCATATGTATCACATAGCATCCATTTCGTTTGGCATCGGAGCCCCACCGTGGACGAGTCGAAATTCCCCTTGAATGACTATTCATGCGTTTCGCGTCTCCGGTTTCTTTGCAATTTCCCCTTCCCCCCGACAACGAACGCCTTTTCTATCGCACTGCATTCGATTCGGCTCGGCGTGACGATTGTAATTAATGATAACCTTCTATCTTTCCGCCGCTCAACGAAGTCATGCCGACCGCAAAGGCAAACGTGTAGGGAGTAGGTAATTTGACGCGTAAGTTCTCGATCGAGCGATACTTGATCGGGCTTTAGTCTAGTAGTGTGCTGACTGTCTCTGATCGATCGGACAAAATCTTGACCAGTTTTTGATGAATACTTTCACCACGAACATTTCAACGGGGCGCAAATATTCAAAAACTGGAACAAGCGCCAACAGAACTAGGTTGGAGGCGGTTTTCGCAGATAAACATTTGATACTTCTGAACTGATGTTCTGATTACAATGTTTTAAGAATGTAATGTTTAGCTATCGCTACGGTGGACACCTTGTTTGCATACGCATTCCTTTATTTTAGTATATTCCTTCCCATGTTGCAATGTATTGAATTTTCACACTTATTCCGCGGGTTTAATTTTTTTCTTGCATTAATTATATACATACGGTCGTAGATTTTACAGCAAAAAGCAAACAAAATATCGAAAATTAATCAATCAAAAAACGTTACGAGCAAACCTAAACCTTTAACGAACGATTTTGATAATACTTCAAACCAATCATCAATTATATAGATGATCTTCTTCCTACCACAATTTTTTTATGTAGTAAATTATGGTGTCTCATAATTAATGTATGTAATTTTAATCAACTGCTAGAGACGCGCTCGAGGTATAAAATCATCAATATTTTTCGGGACTTTATATCTCTTCAGGTATGCCCTAGTCTAATGTGCCAAAATCGTACTAGCCTCAAGGAGACCTTCAGTTCCTTGCTGTCAATTCATTCCTCAATAAAGGAGGAAACGCGGGCTAACCCGGTTTCGCTAGACGCAGATTCCCAGCATTTTTGTGGATAAGTATGGCCATCCAGGCAACCAAATGCAGTTTTTTACCGATGGCTCCTCATCAGAGGCGGACACGAGCTTCGGTGTGTTCAGCAGTACCACTGAAGCCTTCTTCAAACTAAGGGGCATCAGAGCTTGTTTTTTGCGGCACGGGAAAATGCAACTACGCACTTTTTTGGCCGCAGAAGGATTTTTTGGTCGCATCAAAATTTTCAGATTAAAAAAAATCTTCCTCGTCCATAAAAACAGAAACTGTAGTGAAAATGTTCTTCTAAGATACAAATGGTTGTCTAGATGCATAAACTGATCAGACATAAATCATTTGCAATATCTAAAAACAAAGAAATGTAAGGAAACGCAACAGATGTTGTTATAAAACAAAATTATCAGAAAAGATAGAGAGAAAACTGGTTACAAACGCAGATCAGCAGGTTTTGTCGACGGGCTGAAGTAAACGAAATAAGCGAAATTGTTGCGTTCAGCTGCCCTGCCGAAATAGATGACATTTCTAATGCATCGTCGCTACTTCCTGGCGACAAACGTTGCTCCAGGTGTAGAGCGCATTCCACAAATTGCCCACCGTTGCATGGCAGTCCTTCCCTCGTGACCCTACCCGAGGGCCCATTCTGCCCTTCGCATTCCCCTAAGCCACTCAGACAGCCCAGCAGATTGATCAACCTTCGACGAAAAACTGCTGGCCTTCGGTATGCTCTAGCCCGGCCCGGAATGTCGACATTCCCGGGCGAACCCAACCACTTCGAGGGTTCAAAGTCCACAAAAATGCGTCTGCTGGTGCATGTTCCTTGCGCTTCTCTTTCCATGCCTCTTCCCCTCTGGAACAGAACTGACGTGATAGGCTCGTCTGGCCCGCATTGACTTGGACCCTTGGACCCTTGCCGGGACAGAAATCAACCCTAAAGCAGACCCATAGCGTGCTGTTAGAAGGAAAGGATAGGGTAGCGTCTAGTCCATAACGCTTTGTTATCGCTTTCGATTTCGGGCACTTTCCACATTTCTTGGGTTTATGGTTCTTGTAGTCTTTCTTTCTATTTTTATGTTTCAACTCCCCTAGATTTCTTCCGCCCAGCGAGTTCTCATCAAACCTATTTAATGCTGTTCAGTTACAGTTTTGGCTTTGTCATCGTGCATGTATGAAATTTGATTAGCTCTTCAAATGAAATAATACATCATATATATTCATAAGAATGATAGACTTTCTACAATGAAACTTACCATTACAATAATTTACAACCAAATTTCTACACTTTTCCAAACTTACCGTAACTTTTTATATTGTCCACGGTAAGGTCAGTGTTATAACGCTTTATGTTCTGCCGTCAAGTGGCATCTGGAGAAAGCATGCCCACATCACATGGCTCTGCGGTGGTCTGGTCGGTCCAGATACGGGTCGGCACGAAAATGATTAACATGTGAAAACGATGTGAATGCTTCCGGCTCGGTGCATATAGCCCTGACCTGTGTACCCGGAGTGAACCAGGGCCAGGAGAGGAAAGGAGACGCATACACCGAGCGGCTGGGACCAATTGCGCCGATAAGCGTGACTGGCTATGTGCATGGAACCACGTGCACTTCACGTGATCTATCCCATCCCAAAATCTCACGGGGCAACGGCGTGCAGTCGCCGTTAGCCGGCGTCAGCAATGCTACGCTCGTTCCCCCAGTTCCCAACATGCTCTGGGACTTTGATTCCGATCGGACTTCTGTTTTGTCTCTCTCTCTCTTTCTCTCTATTATTAAAAAAGCAAGGTTAGGGCATAGACCTGAACCCTAGTGTCGTCTGTGATGTAAGCGTCTTCCTAATCCTTGAACAATCAGCGGCGCAGCCGAGATAACCGGTTTCCACCGGACACGCAGTCCGTCCATCCGTCCGCGTCTGATAAGATGATGGTGTTGATCATCCGCCGCCCGTGGCAGACAGTTTTCGTGTCAAGCGCGTACGCTGTAGGCGTTAGAGTTCTACCGAGGTCGGTCTTGCGAACACGAAACTCTTCAAGGAGATTGTTTCATCTATGTTGTTTTTCTTTTTCTTTTATAGAACTAAAGGTTATCCGTTATCATGCTGCGCATGAGCTTGTCGGTGGAACGGAACAGGTGCTCAGCGTGTGGGGTCGGCAACAAGTGCACCATGAAAGTTACAATTAACCGATCACAGATATCGTAACAGGTGATTAGTTTTTCCCATTAGTTTGTAGCCATTGGTTCCGGGAGACAAGCTTTTATTTTTTATTGCCATTTAAATGCAGTGTCTGGAACGAATTTCAAGCAGTTTGTTTTTCTTTATTTTTATTTCGACACAATGACACACAACTAAGTGCCTATTGTGCAAAATGTCCTCAACCGACCAATGTCGAGTGTTCTGAATGTTTAAAAAATTATCAATCCGACCGATGATATTTGTTTTAGCTCTCAAAAGTTTCTACTTTTTATTATTATTCCTATGCCCACGCATTATAACATAAATCATAATAGGGCAGGTGTCGCTGACGGAAATGTACGCAAATCCTATTTCCACATTCCATTCCCGCCTCCTCGAATCCTGTCTCTAACTCCTCTCCCCTTCGTTGTCCTTCATTTATGTTCTAAGTCTATGTTCTCCTCCTCTTCCTAGTTATTTAATCTTAGTATATACGAATATTTTTGTAAAGCCCTGGAGGCAAACAAATGTGATTAATAATAATAATAATAATAATAATAATAAAAACCTATCTAAAATAAGCGCTAGTAAGCAAAATGCATGTACGCAGCAGAACCAAGCAATGCTTGGCACGCCGACAACGGCGCATACAAATGTAGGAAATATGCACATGCTGGTGAAAAGTCGCCGACAGCGGTGACCAACACGGACACATACATGTAAGCAATTATGTCGACTAAGGAAAATTTGTCAATCAGAATTACTATATAAGAATCGATAATTGAACCAATAAATCAGTAGTTGATGAAAACCCAAATAGTTGACTACTCTTGGAATTCTCCAACATTGCCCTCAAGTCGGTGTTCAATACGCCTGTCTCGAGGAGTGCTCCGAGGTTAATCTTCGTGTGCACAACACCTTCTCGCGTAATAATGACATTTTAGGCAGAGGGAGATCTTCCTATGAGCGGAATAAGCGGCCGCATGGGACCCCGAGCTCAAGGGGCCCCGGGCTGAGCACCAAAGACTCAAAAAGTGACCACTGAAATAATTGATCGCGTTTGTTTCCCATTAAATTATTTATCATTTCTGTTCTTTTGGCAAGACAGCGTCAGCAGGAACGACTGATATTTTACTTTCGACAGACTTTATGACAGATTTTTGACACACTTGCTATTGCTATTGCTTTATCATTGTCATCATCAAAGCTCAAATAAAAAATAGAAACAAACACGTTCCAATCTTAAACTGTTTTGGTCTGTTCTATTCGTAAGTGCCTGAAGCGTTTGGCCAAATTTCTTACCAAACCCTGGGTAAACGAAAATCACGAAACGTCCAGCGCCGAGCTTATTGTGTAAATTGTCTTCCTAATATAAACATATCCTAGACTAGTGTCCATCGATACACGCGCCTAAAATGTTCGAGCGTAAAACTGGGATGAACTTATACTTTGGCTATTAGAAGCCAAACAAACCTCATTAAAACACATTAAATGGTTTTTAAGAGCTGTTGTGGAGTTTGGGGCCCCGGAATGAATTGATACGCCTCTGATTTTAGGACCTCTAAAATCAATGCCATCGGGGATGCAAAAAATTATCAAAATTTAAGGAGCCAGAGTAAATTAAAATTTAAATTATCAAAAAATATGTAACATCAATTACAAATCAACTGGTGCTAAAATGTTTTAAATATCTACAAATATGCGCGATTTTTTAAATGTAAAATCTCGAACAAAAATAACGCTTCTTAAAGCTTTGAAAATTGGGAACTAGAAAAGCTGTTTGGGGTTGTTCAATTTTTTCAAATTTAATTTATATTTAAAAATATTTATAACAAATGTATTCTCAGGGTGTACTCGATGACCTCTCCAGTCAATTTCATCTTTACTTTCTTCTGTACTCTACTAACGACTTGGAATTTAGAGAACCAATGTGAAAGAAATCAATTTATCAACACAAAACAACTCAGAATCAACCCCATGGAACGGATATTCAGTCGAAATGTTCTCTATAATACTGGAAATTGTATCCACCAGCAGTAGCCACCTTTTCAGCGTTTTTTTAAACACATTCGATCCTAAAAATTAACCTTGAGATACTTCATATCATCATTACTTTCATGAAAAAATACGTCTATCTTCTCTTCCAAAAATGTTTGAATGCCTAAAAATATAGTAAGTGCAAAGAAATTCTAAACCACTTCATGTTAGATGTTAAAAATACATGAAATCGAGCCATGTACTACGGCAATCATACATTAGGTCTGTCAATATTCTTCGTGGATGATAGATACGATCATTCGTGTGTTCTTTAGAAAATGTTAATCGAAGTTCAAAAGAGCATTAATTTTCATTCCGATATCATGCAACGAATGTATCGCCTCGTCGAATAAATCTCGGTCAAACGGTTGGTATTGAATTATAACCGTTTGGCTGAATAGCTTTAACATATTTATAATGGAGGCATTCCCTTATTTACCACTGGCTTTCTTCATCCATGAGTTTTTTGTGCATTGAGTGGTTACCTACTTGCAATTCAAACTTATCCTCGCACCTATGCACACGGCACATAGGCAGTGTGGCTCACCCAATGTGGCTTTTGACCTTAGCTTTGATACGTTTATTTTTTTCTCGCTGATCACTACGTCAGTAGCAGGTTGAACAGTTAAGTAGTATGCAAAACGAGTTTGACCGAACGACAGCACGCGCGTACGCACGGCATGGCCGCACACAGTGAATTCCATTTCGTAGGCCGAAAAGTTGCAGCAACAAGCCACGTACACACCCCACCAAGACCGATCGAGGCAGCAAGACCGACCGGGGTGCGATGGCACTTAAGCGGGCCAATGGTCACTTGGACGAACCGTACGGCGTTGCACACCGCGACAGGTGAGAAGTTCGTGGCGAGCTGCGCACGCTGAACAACAACAAACATTAGCACCACTTACTGGCCGCCTTCCCCTCTCTGCTTCTGCTCGATCACCTTCGCGGGTCCTCCTTGACCCACCCCTAAGGCCCTTCAATAGCGCCACAACTCCGAGGAGCAAACACTTACACACACACACACAGTGCATCGACGTAGTCTAAAAGGCGCAAAATGGATTTCGCAAACTCGGCAGTTTTCCGAGCACCACACAGAATGGCCTTTTATTGCCCTCTATATTGGCCTTTTTATTCCAGTTTGGACGGATGTAGTTTTAGATTGATTTAAATAGCGTAAAAAGAAAGGAAAATTTGACAAAAAGAGGTTGCCTGATTGATAACATTCTAGATAACCTGCTCGCATACAACGGTTGGCTGGCCTTCAGGACAAAAAACTAGATCACATCACAGCAGACCAGTGTTGCTAATCGTCGAACATTCGAGCCCTCAAGTCCATGCCTTTTCAGCACACGCGAATGACCCCAGGGTCAACTACAAAGTAGATATTATAAAGATAATTGGTTGGCGGACAGAATCGAAATTTTGCAACGCTCTTGAAGAGAACGAACAACATGCCACATGGTAAACGATTCTAATTTCAAGGAAATTGAAATTGTATTTGAAAATCTCTTACCTTTTCTCTTCTGCCATTTTCGGAAGCATTTGAACATTTGTCCACGCACAAAACATCGTCATGATAACAATTTTTACTGTTATTTAAATATATATATATATATTCTCCAGTCCACATTTTATTTTGCCATCGCGTTTCAGATTCTTTTCACTTGTCTACAATGCTTTCATTACAGGTTAGACTAACAAACTTTACACATTTGACTTACACACTGCTGGCATTTGCACCAAACATTCCCCCGTCCGTTTCCGCGATTACACGATGATGTTTCAGCTGCGTGCGTTTGCTAAGAATATGTTTGCTTTAGGTTAGATTGCTTTTACATTGCTCTTACTGCCTTTTTTGTTTTTCGATTGCTTGGCGACGTTTTGGGTATCCTACTGTAACAAGCTCTTTGAAAGTATTTACCTATCTTTTTTAACGTTGTTTTTGGGTATTTCTCTATTGGTTCAAAAGTGTATTATGCCCCAGAATGTGCCAACGGATGCACGCGCGCTAGTACACTGTTCATTCTCAGAGAAGAAATAAATTCACACAGCTTGAGGAACAGTATTGCAAGGTATTCTACTCACCTTGCGTTATTTCCACCATGTATCTTTTGTTCAGACTCTAGTTGCATGCTTCTCTGCTGTATAACCGCTACTTTTACTTCATTACTTGCCTAGCTTGTGTTTTTATTTTCAGTGTACCGCGCTTTTCTAAACATGTGCATTAATTTTTTCAACTTTATTTTTGTTATCACTTCTTATCACTATCTTTTCACTTGTTTTACTCATCATTCGCAAACACTAATTCACTTTCTCCCTTGTCCATTTTTTTTTTGCCAGCAGTTTATGTTACCATTACCTAATCTGCTGATCTTCAATTATTTTATTGTTATTATTTATTAACTTGTAAAGGAATGAGTTCCGCATATTTTGCTACGCTATCTGAAACTGGCGTTCACGTATGCAAGTTTCTAATCTCACGTAAAGTTGATTATTGAATTTTTATCATGCTGAACTATTGCACTAGCGGTAAAGAAAACCTGGATGCTATAGCGTACAGGGTTTTTTTTTTCTATTCAGAAGCAAGCACATACTGTGACTTATTTTCCTGACATTCTCCACGGCGTCGTCAAGCAACTGAGCCGAACACATCTATCGAAAAGTTTCGCGGCAAACGGATCTTGACGAAATCTTACCCAAATCATTGAACCTGAAAGCCCCAGAAACAAATACTACCGACTTAACGCTTTAGTATCATGTAATGAACGTGTTTCATTAACTTATCACCATGTACAAATAACGCCTCTTCGCTTAAATGTAACCCATTCTCCCATTGACCAAGTTCAAACAAACGCACTGTATTTTTTCCACTAAGCCTACAGCTTAAATCACGATCCTTCCGGCTGTCCTGCGAAGGCACAGCAACGACATAAATGGGTTGGGGGAGGGGGGTTGTTATTGCAAAAATGAATGGCCGATGGACTGAATGAAAGTTAACCTAATTCTCGATCATCCGCGGGACGCGCATGCAGCATTCGCTGGTGAAAATGAATCCTGAGGAGGTGTATACCAGAGTCAATTCTCTTGAACCGTGTGAACTCTACTTTGTCTTCTTCTTCATTTCATGCTAAATGCTCTCGTGTCACAAAATGCAGCCGATGATCGACATGAAAGACTCTCGGGTGTCGTTTGCCGTGCACGTAATTTCCACCCCCATGTGGACCCATCACAGGCGTTAGTATGTTTGAAGTGTTTGAAGGATAAACGTTGTGTGTGTTTATGTCTGTGTGCGTATGCGTGTGTATTTGGCGGCACATTCAATTATTTTTCCTACACGTATGACACTTTGGGAAAAAAAAAACATAAAACTCATGCAAGCAAAACATGTAATGAAAACCAATTCATAGGTTGCATTTATTATCTCAATCTTTGCTTCGCCGACATTTATATTACAAAAGGAGCAATATTATGGTCCAATTGTAACAAGTGAAATTATTTTTTTGTTTTTGTTTTTTGTTTTTGGGAATGATTTTTTTTTTCCTATTTACACATCCTGTCACGCTGATCATGTCGGATATGAGCTGGAATAGTTTTTCTTTTTGCCTGAACAATCATTTGCGCCTGTACATTAAAAACCAGGGCTTCATTTTTGGCATGTTGGGATGGGTGTGGGGGGAAAAACGGGTTATTTTACAGGAAGCGGGAAAAATTCACCAACCGGCTGCGTAAATCGTGTCTCAGTTCCACCGACAACACAGCCGCACGCAGTTCCATAGCCAAAGCCGGACAACACTTGCAAAAACTGTAGCAATGTGCAGAGGAAATTTTATAAATAATTTAATATATTACACAAAAAGCTTGCACAACACAGTTCCAAACTTTGCCCATTCCGTTTTTTTTTTTCTGCGGCGCGAAGATGGCAAATTTGGATTGATTTCGGTCGGGATAGTGTGTCCTATCTTATGTGTTCGCAATTATTAATGCAGGCAAAATGGTTGAAATGAAAGCAACTGCATAAAAGCAAATGTACTTGCTAGAACTTAGCGGAGTACGCGAAAACCAGAGGATAACTACGCTCCTCTCTTCTTCCTCCATCCAACTCCCAGTCATTGTGATTTACATGGTTGTATAATCATTCCTTTCTTACATTTTACACCAAACAGTGTCAATTTGAACGAACTCTTATCTCATGCATGCACGTGCTTTTTCGCGTTACTGGCAACACGTAAACGCTTTCACTTCCATCTTCACTCTCTCTCTCTCTCTCTATTTCTCACTTTCCCACTCAAACATTCACCAATTATAAAGATACGAACAAAAAAAATTAAAGATTAAAGAATCATCAAGTCTATCACCAGAGGGTTCATGAAGAATCGCATACCTCTACTCTTTCTTTTCGCTGTTTCGCCCTGTGCCCCTTCTCCTCGCTCACGAATCTGCGCTTCCGTGGTGTGTCAGCAGTTCTCCATCCGTTCAAAACTAGTCATGTGTGTGTGTGTGTGTTTGTTTCTTTTAAACGAACTTGTGCATCGTCCACACAATTGTTGCCGCCGTTGGAAACCGGCATGTTTGATGTTGCTACTGCTTCCCAAACAATGTTTATCCCTCAAGACGCTCCAAGAAAGGACACAGTCCAGTCCGTGCACGATATAATCCATATGCACATACATACACACAAACACGACGACGACGACGACGACGACGACGACAGACTGAAACGTTGTTGTTCTGTGTGGTGATGTGGGGGTCCCTCCCTAGACCGGACCGACATCACTTTGATACCGGGCGGTCAGGTAGTTTGCCGCTTCGCTCATCTGCTCCAGCGACCGATAGAGGCCGAGCAGGTGCATGCGGAACTGTTTGGCCAGCTCAGCGCTACGGTCCTGCTCCTGGTTGCCCTCCGACTCGATGCCGGAGTCGTTCTCTGCTGATGTTTCGCTTTCTGAGTCGCTGAGTGTGCTTGCCGAATTGGACGAGGCCACTGACACGGTGCTCGGACGGCGTATGTGGCCCTTCGTCGTCGTGGCAGGGCTGCTGGTGCTGTTCGGTTCGACTGCTGGCGACAAAGACACGGAGGATCCGTTGCTGCTTTCGACAATGGCTGCGGTCAGGTCGGGCGCTGTGTTGCTGTGTGCGGCGTTTCCGGTGTTGCTACTGCTGTTGCTGCTGCTGATGCTGCTGTTGGTAACCTTGGTCGACTTCGCCGAGCAGCTCATGACCACGGAATCTTCCACGCCGTCTTCCGCATCCTGGCGGCCCCACAGTAGATCGACCTTAACCAGCTTTAGCGTGTTATAGAGCTGGAAGAGTTCGGACGTGTTCAGCAGTTCCCGCGTCGTGGCGCGGTTCACCTTTTTGCCATGGTGCACTCCGTAGTGCTGTGCTTTCGGTGCTACCGGAACCGTATCCGTGGCATCGCCCACCTGTGCAAGAGAAGGGAATCATAAATCGAAACGAAAAAATGTATACAGAAAAACATTTACACCCTTGCAACCGCCGTTCAACTCGTGTATTTCCTTGTTCCGACTTCCGGACGAGGTCAATCAAATGGGACTAGCACATCGGTTGAAAGGACATACTCATCTCCACATACCGGGGTTCTCAATGGCGTGACCAACCCCAATCACCGCACCGGCTTGAACTGGTTGAACAAACTATTTCTCACGATCGGCGAACTCGGCACTGTATTTGTTCAAAACTTTCTATAAATATGATATTCTCTAGTGAAGACACTTGGGAACGAATCCCGGCAACACCCGAGCCAGCTGATAGCATACACAGCGCGCCACAAACAATACATACAAGAAGTCCAAGGGGTGTTTGGGTGGGTATACATCGCCGCGCCACCATGGGTGTACTTTCAAACATCGACCGGGCGCAACGGAGAGAGCAAATTTTTGCTAATTTTAAAACGCTTTATGTGAACGCAAGCCGCCAACTGACTTGGACGATGCTCGGACGATTGTCCGAACAGCTGCTTTTACTTCGCCGTGTCATTATGCGCGCGAGGCCCGAGAGTGCAGAAAGGGAAGTTACTCAAGCGATATCACTTTCATTTTTCCGCTAAAAACGCAATCAATTCAACAATGCCTTTTGCTAATCAGTCGAAGAGAAACTGATTGTTCCTTGTCTTGTACTTCGTCTTGGTGCCGCGATTGAGCCAAGGATTTTAACAATGGATTGTTGAAATCCATGCTAAAGAAAATTCGCAAACACAACAACAAAATAAGATTAAATAAATTTAACATTGTTACTCTACGAATAAAATTCGATTAAGCTTCTTCATAAACCTAATCCGAAGATGCTGAAAAACACTCCATTTCAGAAGATATAACTGTGAGAAGAGGAAGGAAATATAATCGCAGCGAGTGGTCCCACCATCTCTTGACGCAACAACGCAGCTTTAAAAAACCGCTTTTGGCACAAATTACGAAAATCCTCAAGCCGCGATCCGCGATCGAGAGAGAAAGGCGCAAATTGCACACGGAAAGAGTCGATCGAACCGAGCCGCAGCAAAAGCACCACAACCGCAACTAATTTTCCCCAAGGCAGAGCCCGCTATGGAAAAGGGGGTACCTCCCCTGCCATCATACTAGCAAGCTTTCTTGCGATAGTTCCATGCGATCCATTACGCTTTGTTGGGCCTAGGTGGTTGAAAACCCTAAGCTGAAACACCTAATATTTTCGGTCCAAATTTCCGGCCCGGATAGAGAGAACGGCGAAGGACGAAAGCAGAAGTATAGCAGAAACAATGTAAAATTGATCGAATCGAAAATTGATCAAAACAATTGAGAAACAATTTAATGAACAGAAGCATCATATTGCCTCTCAAAACATGGCTTAAACATGCCAACAACTTATATTACCCCATATACTTGTGTTTGCCTTCGCTCCAGAACAGAAAAGCTCAAATGTCCATTGCACATCTGCAATGCATCTGCAAATTTAAAGGTGCATCCTAAACACTATGAATTGTTTTGTCAAAAACACCTGCCTTCACCTCAGCCCAATGACGAGGAAACAAAAACCAACCACCAAACGCTCAATTACCTTGCGATCCATTAACCGGCACGGCACCAGTATCGTTTCGTCCATGGTGTTGACCGACTTGACGAACTTTTCCATGGCGTTCAGTATGCTTTGGTTCGAAAATTCCTGATCATCGTGTCGGGCGATCCGTCGCAGGCAGTTCCTGAATGATTTGAGAACGAGAAAAGCAAACATGAGAAAACACCTTTATAGGGCACGACTAAAAAAGCAAGAGGGAAAACCCCTACAACGTCCTAATGAGACCTTCACGAGCAACGCTAATGAGTGTGTCAGTCAGCGGTGCGAGGTATCTGAAGTGTTTATGAATGATCGGATGCAATGCTTTCCTCCGCTCTTTGCTGTACGGTCACAAGTTATGTGTCAGACGATTGTTTGCCATACGGTTCATTTATTACAGGACCGGAAGAGGAGTGTGAGCCAAGCGAATTGTGACGTCAACTGTCGGAAGTATTGGTACACTGTTGACGTCAACGAAACAATAGGTTATCCTACCTTTTATTCACAAAATAATTTATTATTTTTAATCAAAATGATGTCATATACAATGTTTTCCGCAATTCAGCCTAAAGTACAGGTGAACCGAAAAACTTTTACATATGACCAGGTTGGAAGGAAAAATCCTTCCACTTGCGTCTGTTTATCGCAAGTCAACAGTACAGAATAGAGCATGAAAACAACCTGACACGTAGACAAGATTACGGACCCACTTTTCCAAGGAGTCCCATAACGAATGCCATACAAGTGTCGCATATTGCAGAGATACGCAGACTTGAATCCAACCACGACCGGTGACCGCGACTTTGGCGCCACCACGAACGAGAAGCTTTTGGAATGCAAAACTAATGCCCCCGAAGAATGCCCGAAGGAGAGCGAGCTAATGAGCGCGCGAAGGCGGATTGTGCAGCTTGAAAACGAAAACCAGGACACGTCCGACAGCTATGCGATTTCATAATATCAAACAAACACACACTTTCGTCTAGCTGCCTGCGACCCACTTCTTTCCGCAATCATGACCTTTGTGCGTCTGACGGTGCAACATATTTCAGCACGCATTTCGCGTATCGAAGGAAAAAAGGAGATGTACAGGAACCATCTCCTCCCCCATGGACAGGGTGAGCTTCAAGAGCCTATTTAAGGTCCCCCCCTAACTTCACGAAGGTCGAAGTGAGAATACTACACATTTAAATCACCGCTGTTTGGTTGAACACAGTGAACAAGTTCACCAGACAGCCTGAGCCTTTGCCCTATTCTTTCGCGATACGTGGCGGCCCTCAGCGACACGCGACGAGCAAAGTGGCTGATTCCACTTACCGCACACTAGCTTCGTCGTAAACGGGTTACGAGTATACCGTGCAGTGGTGTGGCATAATTCTTAGGAACAGTGTGACGATCACAGTTCTACCAGTTTATGCCATATTCCTTCCAAAATGACGCAACCTCATGAATCAATCTCGAAAGTACTATCACTTATTCGCTCAATGGGATTTCAATTTAGACATTAGTCATGTTGCTGGTGATATGAGAAAAAAGCGAAAATGTCGGTATCTTGGTTTTTACAAAGTTACCACAAATTAGTGCTTTATTTCGGCTTCTTGCTATCAGAGCAACTTCGACTAAAAGAGAGCGCCTGGCTGCTCGCCCAGCCCTTTTATCCCCACTTTACACTAAACTCCAACGCTGCTACATGGGCCGCCTCTGAATTAGCCGCCGCGGCTGTCACTTGACTGATAGTGCAGCTGACAGTGACGGTGTTGCTTGTGTGTGAGTAGCAACAAGTCAAGATATACATAAATACCCAAATGACCCACAACATGTTACAGATCGACCTCAACCTGCTGTACGATAGCACGAAAGATGCTACACGAACCTTGTGCATCCTTGGACAAGGACTATTAGTTAAGCAACTCCGCTTGTTTATTTACAGTGGCAAACGTTGTTAAATTTCCTTAATAATGAAAAAAACTGCAGATAGTGAGAGATAACAGCTTTAGTGAATGCACATACATAATGTATAGAACAAAAATTTGTGTAAGATATTATGCTTCAAGCTCACAGGAATGCTAACATAAGATACCAACTTTCCGTTCCATGTAGGGAAATTTCTGTATTGGTAGACTATCATATAAAACCGGGTCGTCAAAACGTGCGATTGTGAACTGTTCAAGTTCAACGCAGCACTTACTCTCTAAATCATGAGTTTTCCGCGTATATGTACGGAGGGCTCGTGCAACACCGATTGCAACCTTCCTACTACATTACCCAGGGTGAATAACGCCATTGCCGAATGTCCCTCACATCGACGGAACGCATATAGTAACGGCGGATAACGCAGGCGGCAGCGGCAACCACGCTCGCACGCAACTATTTGGCGCACATGGCCACGAAAACTACATTCGAAAGCTCCGTCCCTGCAAAAGCGCTCCACTCCTCCTCTTTTTCCTCCTCCTTCTCCGTTCGGCATGCGGCGCACAGGTAGGCCATGCGGCTTTTGGTGGAGGTCAATCGTCAAATTGTGCCGCCGCTACCAAAATATCAAGTACCCCGATCCGACGGCATTCCAAAGTCCAGTGCACACTCGCCCTCTTCCCCCTGCCTCGGCTAGGCGCCTATCGAATGATGAGCCACCGGTAGGAGAGCCTTGCGCACGTTTGTGGCTACGGCTAACGGACAAAACAGCCGACGTCAGCGCTCAAGGTCCGGCAACAAACAGAAAACCTTTCGGCCGGACAGTGCACTGGACACTTGGTGCTGGGTATTTTTCTTTGATAGTGAAAAGTGAGCACAAGGCAAAAGACACAGACGTCGTCGCTTGCAAGTGATGAACGCACGATTGTCGAGATAGTCTCGGTCTTGAATATAAATTAAGTGCACGAAAATAACGGATCCTAGAGTTTAACACAAATCCACTAAACCAGGAAAGGCTACTATACGATACGTACAGGTTGTTTGAGAATTAAAGGATAATCTGTTAATAAGAAAAACTGTGTCGAAGTATCGGGAGTAAGATTGCCGTTCTTTATCCCTTTAGGGCCTTTTTATCAATCCTGGCAAATGTTGACCAACTTATTTATCCATTCCTCATGCTTCCTGTCCCAGAACACCAGGTTGCTTAACCTACCTGTTCTATAAGTTTCCAAATTTTGTTGGCTTGGACAACACCTTATACTCTGCTAAACTATTTTGTCCCAAAAAGAGATTAAATTTGGTGGGCTTGCTCAATATAGCCAAACCTTTGCTTTAATCATCTTTCAGTTATAAACGGAACCTGCTGAATGGAATTAGGAAGACGCTGACTTTCTCAAGACCATTTTGAGTTTACGTTCTTCAAAATATGTACTGTTAACAAGAAAATATATCTTTCTAATACATAGTGCCATAGAAGCTTAATCCCATTTGGTAATTTCGACACGAGGCCCAATCGACATTTGTCAGGCCACCCCTTCTCCCACGATTTTCCAAAACTAGGACATCCCCTTTAGCCGCAGTAATCAATGGAGCAGATATATTTTATCAAACCCACTACCTGCCCGTTCGGACCGGTTTATCGGGCTGCTTCTTTGAACCTTCCGTTGAACAACCAAAAAGGCAATGCCACAACGCCACGCCAAGGCAGAAGAAAAATCTGCAACCAATTTTCGTTGCGATGGCAAACAACAAAGATTTGGTTCAGAGCAGAATAAGCCGAAGGAGGAAAAAAATGCGAACTCGTCCCAGTTTACGCTCGAGAGAAGTGATTATGTGATCGAGCAGGCAAAACATTGACTGATCGTCGACATACACACAAACACGCACGCAAGACCCTGGAGCACCGATTGGGAAAAGCTGCATACAAAAATGTAAACAAAACATGGAGCAACACACGGAGACTACGTATGCTTTCTATCTTTCGCTTGCTCTGTCCCACGTTTGTCTCCGCCAGCCCAGCCAGCTGTGAGACGCCTCGCCGACAACGGCAGATGAATCGCGGAGCAGGAGAATGCGTGGAAGAGAAGGCAACCATGTCGGTCGGGTTAGTTCGGCGCTCCAACGCAGATAACCTGCGATCGTCGTTGCGAACGGACACCGCAACTACTACCAAGACACACAGAAAAGATCGTCTGCGCGCGCACCTTGCTGCCGATTCAGCTCACACCGATCGCCCAAAGAGGGTGGCGAAATCAATCCACCAAACCGCTGCATCTACCACCCTGCGTCCCGGTTGGAACTCCCTTGCCCTCCGCGGTTTGGTGACTCTCGCTTTCGCCCTCCCAGCCACTATACTGCCACGCGGAACACGACGTCATCACACGAAAGCGAACTAGCAGCGACGACCACGCGACGAAACTTGTCCCTCCTCTCGTCCGATCGACCGTAGATCGCTATCTCAAGGCGTACGGGAAAATCCCTGTTGTGTGCTGTGTAGTAGTAGTCTACACGCTGGTCCTAGACAGCGAAACGCAGACTCTTAACGCCTATTGCTTCATCGCGAGTCGCGCCCGTTTCCCTATTATTGTCCGCTCGTGCTCGCGCCGTGCACGGAACGACGAACGAGGCGGACGACCTTGGCGAAAACGAATGGCTCGGTGAATGAATGCGTCCCCCCTCCCCCTTAATGATCAACCACCGAGCGTATGCAGCAAACTAAGAATCATTTGGTTATATGCAGCTGAACCACCGCATACAACAACTGTGTGTCGATTGACCACTCGGCAGGTGCATGATTTGGTTCTTAGTTTCGGCCTCATCATACCACCGTGGACCGAAATACATCCGTGACGCAGAGATCCTCGCGGGTGTCTTATACATGATAGGGCGCGGCAATTATAAACGATTGCTAATTATCTATAGAATTTCATATGAGTTTTGTCGCAGTGGGACTGTAACATTTCTTTAAAGACGACTTCTCTCTAGTATCTGTACACGTTTTACATACTGCCCTAAAGATCATCGAAGACCGGGAGGAAGTCGAGAACGAAGGACAACCATAGACAAGGAATACAGCTCAAGGCTTCATTACCCCGAAAAGCTCTCTATCGAGGCCCAATCATATTTTCGCCACCACGATTGAAGAGCACCAACCCTTACCCCCGGCTCGTAGGATCTGTGTTACATAAAGTAACGGGCAGTGAACCAACTAGGTAGCGCTAGCTATGGGAATTTGGAGCGAAAGGTGGTGACGGTGACGTCTCGATCGATACAGTTGCAGATCAAGACAGAGGGAGGGAGAGATCGTCTTGCACCGAAAATCTCCCAAATATCTGCCCAAAAAACCGCCAGCAACCGAAACGCGAACACCGCGATGCTGTTGGGTAGTTTGGTTTCGGTGGATGACTTTTACGGGCCTTTTACAAAGACAGTGGACGTACTCTTAGACGCAAGCCGCATGGTGGTGGGATTGACGGATGGTGTGACCTCGACATCTTTGGCGAAACTACTTGAGTTACCCCGTATAGATACAAAAGAAAACATAAAGGTTACGATCATCACCACTCTCTCGACGAGAGGCGGTGTGACATAACGGTAATCCAGAGGACTTCCACCTCAAGCGGTTTGGCCGCTGAATCGTTACATCGTTGACATATTCACAACGAGAAGCGTTCGAACCGGCAGCATATAGGATCTTGCCCCGCTCGTTGAATTTGCTAAAAAGTCTTGCGACGCACTACCAGCGCCGATTGGGGGCGAATATTGGTGTCGACAATTGAAGCTTCTCCCGTAGCGAGCGTGCTGGCCATTATCGCACAACTTTTATCCTGAGGCGTCGACAAATACCAGAGACGCCAGGCCAAGGACGCTCATCCTTTTGTATACCAGTAAATTTTTTTACCGTTTGTTTACAAAAACAACCCCAGTTGATCGTAGCAGTTTCGAGAGTCTGCAACAACCGCAAGAAGTAAAAGTTGTTCCGAACTATTCACCGCGCTGCTGCGTGTGAACGGCCTCCGGGAGGACGCTCGAAGATGGCGTGGCCTTCACCGATCACTTCCTCCACATGAACCGTAGGTGCGGGGTAACAAAGAAGTGCCATCCCTACTCGACAAGAGGTCTGCGCACTCTGTGGGTTTCTTGAAATATGGACGCTGCCAGGAGCTCCAAATCAGCTTAATAGCCTCGTTTTACCATGAAAATGAGATTATTGAAAAACCCATGAAGTGGTCGGATCATCCATTATCTTGAATTGTCTATACCCATTTATTGACTAACACTTCCGGATCGTTTACAGGGGTGAATAGTGCCTGTCACCATCTGAAATCCCCACTCACTTAACGGGTAACTTAACGTATGCATTCAAATTTGAATTTCAACGAATATACCCGCCGATGTTAACTTTACCCTTGTGTTTAGCACAGTTTCGGACAACAACAAAATTAATTATACAAACACGGAAAGTTTTGTATTAAAACCTGAACCTATTCGCTGGAAGGAACGCGTCGATCCACCTGCCTGTTTCTGCGTGTATTGTGAATGTCATTAACCAAGGGTCATGGAATTCTTGGGAAAAAGCCCTGCCACTTTCATGACCCCAGCCGAGAATGCAAATGGAATGTTTTGATTTAAACATTTCCTTCCTTCTATTTCACCTTGCACGACGACTGTTACACTGACACAAATTATTCTGCCAACATCTCAAATAAACAAACGTTTGTTTTATGGTTTGCTATCGGAGGTTTGCGATTTCGTTATCTCTAGGGTCTTCAATAGAGACATCATACGGCCAGCCATATGCCTCGATGGAACATTTGAATTAGTCATTTTTTGCGCTTATCTTGCTTCCTTCAAACTGCCAACAGCAAAGAAAAAGGTAAAAACGGGGGTTTGCACTCGGGGATTAAATTACACCATCTTGCCGAGTTGTGTAAAGCAATACCTCGGTGTGACAATGTGACTGATAGCAAATGTGATTATCTCATCACAGTAAACTTGCCCTTCCGAGTAATGCAGTTGTAATATAAATTAGACAATTTCCTACAAGCTCACAAGACTAGCAATTGCAAATCGTAGAAGCTTCCAATACTCTACTATTCACAAGTTGCTCTATGAGGGCTCTTTTTCAATACATTTGAATGTTGCTTCGATTTTTTTTGCTCTCTTTTTTTTTAACGGCCCACGCTGCGATTGTGAAGAAAATCATCTGATCGACGCAAACCCCCAATACGCACGCTGGCGCAACGCTGTGCGGTTGTATAAGAAAGGCCTCGGTGTGTGTGTTATTGAGGCCGTGGTGGCCACGTAAATTACAGTGCATTCCGTTCGATTTGCCGCATCTACATTCCTTCATGATAACTTTAATATTTTGATCGAGATTCATCAAGCTGCGAAATAAAATGATTTGAGATTTGTATAACGATTTGTAATTAATAACCAGATGCTTAAAGTATTGAAGTAATAGTTTCGTTTAAGCACAGTAAATTTTTTAAATACGAGCCTTAAATGTTGAGAGCTTGTATCGTCTTTTAGCGTTATCATTATTTTAGTGATCGAACGTCTACACACAGCGCGAATTACGACCTTGCCAATGCGAAGGGGAAGGTACTCGCACTGGGTGACGATAAACTCTATGCAAAAGAAGTTGCATTCGGTCTGTGTGTTTTTGTTTCGAAACTTTGGCAGTTGACGCCATTGATCATGCCGGAGCTGAAAACAACGTCATCAAACATGTGGGATCGTGGATAAATAACTTTTTTTTTTAATAATTTAAGTAAGAATAAGTTATTTAAATTTATTAACGCATATTGTGAACAGTTTTGTGTTGTTAAGCAACCTTTGTGATTGGTTTTGCACGATATGCAACTGCTGATTCAAATTCGTAAACACACTGTTTCATGAGCCACGTTCACGCACGTTGACACTGGATATTTTGTTCCAACTGAGCGACTCAACCCAGACGAAGAGCAATCGCACTTGTATAAACAGATCAACCGCCGAATCTTCGTTTACGCGCAAAGAAATCGTTTATCGGTCTGGCTACTGAAAAATGCTAGCACAAAGCCCTCTGCGCGTGTATTGGTCTATTGGCGAAAATTGACAATTATACCGGCTCAATAGTATGAAGTGTCTACATGAAGCATTACAAAAAGACACTTTTCGTTAGTTTTTGCACTTATGTTGTGCCAGTTTGCGCTTCTTCTAAATCGGCCTAGCGGCTTTTTTGCACCAGCAATGGCGAATTTATTTCTGTGTTGGTTGGGTTGGTTAAAAATGAGTATTTAAACTTGTCAAACAAAGTTATGGATATTACCACTGAGCGATTGACAGTGCCAAAGTTATGGATAATTTATTACCAGCGCGTAGCTTCCTATCTGTATGAAGAACGAATCTGTATGTAACGAAAAATTGTGATAAGCCTGCAATTGTTTCCCATTGTTTTTTATTCAACGTACAACGAGTTAAAAATTGTGTATCTTTGTTTTTCCGTGCCAAAATTGAAAAATGATACTAGTTTCCACAAATCGAACGGTATGCACTGTATGGGCCTGTGCTGTGTGGGTTTTCTTATCCAACATGCAATTGATCCAGTGCGCATGCACCAAACCACACGTCTATATAGAAGCCAGACAGTTACACACCAACACCCAGATATGTATAGCGGTAGCGTGAAGCAATTTTTGACTGCTCGACCCGCCACCACTTCAATCTAATCAGCCGTTATCGCACCTGATGCGACCGAAGAGACGCTAATCTGTATCTTGTGAAGTGCAATGAAGCAATATTGCTAACTTTCTTATCAGCTGGGAACCCTCCCCGGTCGGTTGACTCAACTCTTCAGCTAGCTAGGACGGAATGAGCATGATTCAGGGGCGTATATCATGACTCGATAGCATTTTTGCATGCTTTCCGCCGCATTCCCAGAGGTGAGGAATGAAGATTACTCCAACCATGAGAATTAATGGAAGGCCACCAGGACAATGCGAGCTGTGCAGCGAAACATAAGTAAACGCTGACCTTAGCCAACACCATATTGCATATCCAGTCAACCCTGGCCCCGAAAACAGTGGAAAGAGGACGAAGGCGGATGGTAAAAAAATACCAGTCACCCGTTTGAGCGACTCTGAAAATTGCGATTGAAAATTCCACCAACGTAACAATCTCAGTCCTCGGAAATGATATCGTGGGTTCCAAATTCAATAATATGGAACGAAACGGATGCTTTGAATGATGTTTTATGATGACAGCAGAAAACGACTTCAAGTGTGTCCACTGCAAAAGCGAGCGAAGAAGCGAAACTGATGTGAAAGAGACGGTACGTTTTCTCTGCCGCACCCCATCGGCGATGACGAACAGCCTTGCCGAAAGGACAGTTCTAGAAACTTACCGGCTGTTTTCCATGTTGGTGGGTAGATCCGTCGTGTAACCGTTCATTTTCTGTTGCTTGAAAGTCGGCGACGCAGAGCTTCTTCAGCAAAATGTTCTTTTATGTTTTTTTTCTATGTTAAGAAACAACTGCTGCAGTGTTGGATGAGGACAGCACGACAAGCACACAGTCCGTTGCTGGCCCAACTTTCTCTAGTTTTATTTTTTCGATTCCGATTGAACGCTTCGACTTAAACACACACACGGTGGCCACTTTACAAAGGCACAGCTCGTGGCCGCGTTGAGACTTTTCTTTCTCGCCACTAACGACGTGCCAGTGGATTTTCCCACTATCTGACTAACAGTCAGTCGCGTGATCCAAGCAGCAGCCTCCTTTGTTTGTCAGGAGACAACGTTGTAAACGAGTTTTGCTGCCGAATTTCCTATCACTGCAGCGTTGAACACATCACACGGTGAAGAAAGGATGAGGCACACGTAAATTCAAGCACTAGCCACGGAACAGTTGGGTTGCTTACACGCACCGGTTTTTTGCCTGCTATATTTCGATGAGGCAAAGAAAACGACCTTTCGGAAGCATTCGATACCCGTCGCAAATAGTTTGAAGAAACCAGCTCCTTGCTTAGTGAGAGAGTTTTCCTTCTCAGCTGCCAGCAGGTTTCGCAGTTGGTAGGGCGCGCGCGTTGATTTTTTGTTTGTTCAATTTTTCCCACGGCCTGCTTGCTACCCTTTAGCAAACGCGGCTCGGTAGTAGATTGCGGAAAACGAAACTTTTCTGCCGGATTGTTGCAATTCACACGACGGCGACGACGACAATGACGACGACAATAGCCTTCACCTATGCAGTGCGCTACTCTCGACAGGCTTTTCCCGCAGTTGACTTAAGCTTTTCGATTAAATTTCGTTTTCCTGCAACAAGCGCGGGCGCTGGAACACCACACACCGTTTTAATTCTCTCTCACTATCGCGGGCACAACCAACGCGACCGAGCGTCTAATTTGAAGTGTTCCGTCAAGCGAACCGCTTTTCGGTGGCAAGCGTCGTCATGCAGCGGTGGCGGTCACACGGCACATTGCACGCATACATCGGTAGCCAACTGTCAGGCATCAACGGCTGACTAGATGTGCATTGATATATCAATACTAGATAATTCTGCTTATGGGGTGCGCACACGTATGGTCGGATGCATAACAGCATTAATCCGGAAATACCCGAAGCAAGTCAGTCACACTTATTCCCTAATACTCCCCTGTCTTTGAAATCTGACTTTAGGTGACATTACCGTGCGGCCAGACGGGATTTTTCTACGAATATTCTTGCGACGAAAATTTTAATCAATTGCAGTTCGACGCCTGCTGTCAAATAGCGAGGTCGCAACGAAAATTGTTCATGCCATCTAATTACACACATTTTTCGGATACGCGTTTACCGAGATCAAAGAATCCATTCCCCTGGTTTTTTTTAAATTCTTTTTGCACACGAGTATGAGTCTACTCGTTAGATTTATAACACAATGAACTCGTTTACTACGCAAGAATTCTTTTTTATCAAGAAAACATTCGGCAGAAACGTTTTTTTGACATTCGATTTGACGGGACAGTATAACAGTAGAACAGCCTCGGGTCTGGTTTGACATGTTTTGGAACAGGATTATGTTTAATGAATTTCCATAAAACAAAACCTTAATTCGAAACATTTTCAATTTTTTTGCTTATTTCATGCGAAATTATACTTGATTTCGGTTTCAATAATTATGTGTGCAATTAAAACAGTTTTTACTTTAAGGAAACACAAGCGATTCGGCTAAAATCATATATTTTGGGCAAAATAGTTTTTGGGTTTTTTTTTCCAGCTCTCCACATTGAAAAATTTATGTTTCAAAGAATGTTTCACCTTCTGGTTGAAACCTTCTTTCAATGTGTAAAAAATCCTTGAAACATTCTTTGAAACATAATTTTGTCAACTCATTTGACGCCTGGTTTATCAATTTTTCCCGTCATATCGAGTGTCAAAAAACGTTTCAGCCGAATGTTTCACAGAATGTTTCAATGTGTAAAAACACCATTAGTTCATACAATTCAGGTTTGGGCTGGCGCACGAGGTTCGAACGGATCCAGAGAATTTTTACCCGTCTGGCCCTGCGGCGCCTCCATGGACGTCATAGTTTTGCTATGCCGCCCTACTCGATCCGCTGCCAGCTCTTGGGCCTCCAGACCCTTGAACGCCGGCGTGTCCTGGCGCAGGCCTCGTTTATGGCGAGCTTGCTTCTGCGTGAATTTGATGTTTCAGCGCTGCTTGCCAATGCTAGTTTTTATGTCCCCTCCCGTTCCTTGCGTCCCCGTTTTCCTCTCCACATCGACGCGCGTCGTACGCGCTTCGGACAGAACGATCCTCTGCTGGCGTGCATGCGACAGTTCAATGATCTTTACGATAATTTTGATTTCCACTGCTCTCTGTCTAACTACCGTGCCCTTATTTCCTCTAACCCGCTTCCTCCTTAATTCTCATCCGTACCCTTCCTTTTATGAAGTCCATATCTCGGTTCTCTGCTTCAAAGCTGTGTTTTTGTCTTTGTCTCTGTGTGTTTTCTCTTTTGTGTGCGTTACGTTTGGTGTTTCCTTTGTTGTTTTACGTTGTTGAATCTGTGCTTTTAAGTCGTGGCTGTTTTTTCTGCGTATGTTTAGCATATAAGATTGAATTTTTGTACCTAACTATAAGATTTTTGTTTAGCCCACGTGACAGTTAATTCTATCAATAAATAAATAAATTAATTAATTGGTCCACGGGATAATTTCTCCTAACCCTTAATAAAACGTTCTTCGATTTATGTTCGAAGAAAGAACCGATCAAAAACAATATTTCACAGGGAACATGTTTGATAAACTTCATTATTTTAAACGGAAACAAAACTATAATATTTCTTGTTTTTGGATTATACAGTGGGCAACTAGATTTAAAAAAAATTGCAAACTAAAATTTGTGGAAAATAGTAAATATTAATTAATTAATATTAATCAACTATTGGGCAACCAATACATAGATGTTCGATGATAGATGAATTTACAGTCGTTATCATTTTCTATTAACTGCCATCACAAAAAACGAAATGAAAAATTTACCGGTCGATCAGAAAAAAAACTCCGACAAAATCCGAACCACCGTGATTTAATTTTTGTGGAATGCATCGAACTTGTTAGGGCTGGTGTGCGCACCCCATAATGCCTCCAAACTTACACTCGTGAACCCCGCTACCGGTTTAGCGTGTACACGCGTCTCGCATTTCACGCACACTTCCACCGAGGGCGGCTCGGCTGATCGTACGACTTTGCTCTGATTGGTTGTTTCAAGCAGCGGCGGCGTGCTTTAAACATCTCCACACATAACGTACGGTATGCACCGTAAACTGTGCATTTGTGTGTGGCCAATGCACATTCTGCCTGTCCTGTCTGCCAACGACTGCAGTTTTTAATGCACAGTCAATGGTGATTGTAATCACTCGAGGGTTTGTGTTTTGTTTTAAACCTTCTGTTTCGCTTGTATTGCATGTTGTCATGCTTTTTTAACTGTTATTTTAATACACGCATGTTTCCCACCAACACACATCCGGTTGCATGATTGCACAGATGTTGCGGGTGCTATGGCAGCATCAATCGAGTCCGAAGGACCGAGATTTAGGAGCGCTATTATCAGACGAAGCCCGAGCTCGTAGAAAACCAAAAGGAATTGTAACGGTCGGTTTTACTCCACGAAGACCTTGGTTTGTGGCATTTACTATCTCAATTTTAATTGTACGAATCCTTTATTTAAAAAGCCTATTTAAAAAAATACAAGCAAAAATTACCATTTATTATTAAAATTAATAAGAAAATTTTAACAAGAATACTCGAATATTTTATCTTAATTTTTTTTAAATTTTACCGGGTTTGGTGTACATTACTTAAGAAAAAAATAAAAATCTTAGGAATAAAAAACTCGAACGAAGAAATTATCTGAATTTATTTAACGGTTTGTAGCAAACAATGTTGTGTAAAATATCCAACAAAGATAAATAGTTAAATTTTCAATTTCTTTTTTAAACACTGTGTACTAAAGATTGCTAATAGGCACGAAATTAATATAATAATTATGATTAGCATTGAAATTTTCTGTGTTTTTATCATAAGATGATTTCATTTCATTCCATTTGTTTATAAGCGTAACAGTTCACAAATTTCCATTTCCATAATTCCATTTGTTTATAAGCGTAACAGTCCACAAATAATTGTCTCTATTAAAATGTGTTTTCCAGAATTGGAGATGCCGGGTATCGATCCTGGTACCTCTCACATGCTAAGCGAGCGCTCTACCATCTGAGCTACACCCCCTGTTGGAACCTGCATTGCCTGACAAGCAGATTGAATCAGGTCGCGGAACTATTCCACATGAAAGGATAATTCAGCAAAGGGTCACCAAATTGCATAAACTAGCTTCCGTTTTATTCACGACGTTTTCTATAGTTTATTCTTTGTTCATGCGGCGTTGTACTGTCCTCGCGCGGAATGTGCGGAGAGTGTAGTTGATTAAATAAACGCCACACGCTTCAAACTGATAAAGCTTCGACCCTAAATGCGACACAGAAGGTAATTGGGTAGAAAGAGAAGAAAAGGGAGCAAAGAGGCATTAAAGAAACGAATTGTGCTGTAGAAAAAGGGTGAGAGACTGGTTGCGGGCTCGACGGATGTCAAAAAATCAAGCGATCCGCACGACGTCGTCAATAAGTTTAAGGAAACGCATACTTGCTCAAGTTCCTTAGCGGTGCACTGTCCCAACACAATTGTCTGATGCGGATTCTGTCAAGCGTATTTAATCCATAGATTTTCTGGTGTCAGAGAACATTCCATCAAGTTAAATTGTAACACTTGTTACGTTACAACAAAATGCTGATCGATTTTTTTAAATTGAATAAATATTAACCGGTAAAAGAAAATGTAACCGAATAAAAATTAAAAAAAATAAATCTATGAACTCTGCCGAACTTAAAACTTTTGAAAGCTAGTTCTTGCAATCGTTAAGGGTATACAGACATTTTGTCATTATGTAATGTTTGATCAATTTTGAGCATTCTTATTGCACGCATTCAAGGGTTTGTATACCTTGCATAAAAATAAGAATTCCCTGCCTATTGCAACTCACAGAATAGCCTCGTGCTGTCTCACTCTCTTCCAGCGGTACTTGGTCTGTGAGAAATTGCGAAAGTTCTAGGACGTTCTGCATTTTTGATTAATTCGATTGAAGTGATCAGCGCTCGACTCTCGACGGGTGGGGGACAATCGTGGTGATATAATATGCGTGGGGGAATGGTGTTAAATGGAGAAACAACTTTTAGTAGTGCGGTAGTTGGTGAGTTCCATTCGTGGTTCACTTATCGATTTTCCTTTCTATATCAGCATTCAACCAATGGGGAGCTAAATAGAAATAGAAATACCAAAAAATGAACAGATTAAAGAATATGTGTCATAACTCTAACTTGGTTGGTTTTAATAAAAATGTTGGTTGGTTTTTTTAAAATGTTTCGAGTTTTTTGAAAGAATGCTTTTTTTTTTACTGGTTCAATCTCGGCAAGCTCAGTGTTTTTCAAATTTGAGCTGGACTCACAATAGCTTTCTACCTGTGTTATTTTATTATGGATCAATATTTTACGAATGGTTGAAATCGGTTGGATTGAATTTCTTTCTATTGCAAAAAAAAAGTCAAAAGCAAAGATTGCAGAATGACAATGCAGCATCTTACCTATAGTGGCTGGAAGCAACAACTACCAGAATATCTCGAGCCAGTTTTTAAGATTATGAACAACAATTGTTTCCTACAAAAATTCGAATCATAACGGCTTCCACGCAGAACTTTAAAACTCTGAGTTTTTTTCACATATACCCAGGTAACACAAAATCTCGCACACACTCAAAGAATACATGCAATTTTCGTGTACGTACACGCAGTTTTTCAGTGCGTCCTGCTCTATCTAAATGCCTCTCGCTCACTCGGAATATAACGTTTACAGGCGAAGAGCGGGCGGTCAGGGGAGGGGGAATTTCTTCCCGCTTCGTTGTTGTTGTTGTTGTTGGTCCGCCCGCCACATTTTACCCAGGCGACCAAATTCACGAATACACTCAAAGAAAACCTGTCAGTGTGTGCGTGAAATTTGGTATACTAGAGAGTCGATTCAACGGTGCCACTATCATGCCCCATAACACGACCAATTTTTAAAAGGACAAGTAAATAACAAGTACATAAGCCGCCCGCTCTCTCTCACAAAAAAAACTCTCTCGATTGCAGTCCGCTTCGGCCCGTGCGGACCCTCTGCCCCTACCCCTCTCGTCTTAAGCTTCCCTTCGTCTCTGCTTCCCTCCTGCGCTCCCGTTTGCCTACGCCTACCTCAACCTCTCCGCCCTCCGTCCATTGTCTGTTATTACTCTCTCCACTGCGCCTCGCTTGCCTGCCTGCCTCGTTTGGCGTTCTCTCGACGTTCTCTCGGACGGCGTTCTCTCAGCTGGCGTTCTCTCGGATGGCGTTCTCTCGGTGCAGTCAGCTCATGCATTGTACAAATATCCAAGCGTTTTGCAGCGTCCGTTGGTGATCTGAAATTAAACAACAATACCGGCTTGCCATCTGAGCCACGATGGCCTCGCCAATGCAGTGTATCGATCACCGCTTCATACGCTTTTATGCGCATCCTTTGCGCATAGCTCAGAAAAGATGGAGGAGGTTTACAATACGAGAAGTATTGTGGAGCGAGAAAAACAAACACCTGACTGCAATGCTCTGGACATGCAATGGCATTGTGCGTTCAGTACTCTTCTTTTTCTTGCTTGCTTTTCTTCTTCGTACTCCCATGCCATGCGTGCTGAGGATGCTGCGCCTAGACTAGTAAAGAAAGGGAGGGGTACCGTTTAAGAATAAGATAGGAACAATGGGTAGACAACAGCCTACACAGGTTGCAATTCTGCGGAACGCGGTTGCATTGGAGTACACGTGTCTGTTCGTGTTTGGTGGGACTTCCCCACTTGAAGGACACGGCAGCATCCGTAACCAGCCTTTTGCGCTGCTGCTCTACCAGATTTTCGGCAGTTTATACAACTATGTGCCATCTGGAGAACTGGACGATGATGCTCAGGCAATATTCACTTTCAGAATACTCCGTGAAGTGGATTGTCACTACGTAGCCGTGGGTAAAACCTGGATCAATGAAAACATGGGTCCGGTTTCAGGTAACCTCCCTGTGCCTCCTGTTCACCCAATCGTTCACTCAATGGATGGGATGCCATGGTGGGCCTTGCGCGAATCGGCTTTAAGCTTCTTTGGTGCACGTGTCCCGATTTCACATGATAGAGGCTATAATTGAGAAGGTAAAATCGGTTTGATAATAACCCGTTGATGAACTGGATTCAACAGACGTTTTTTTAAAACGGATGTCTGTCGATTCGTTTTCAACCAATCATCAAAACTGTGTATCTTTATCTACTACATCTCCTCCTTCGATTTAAAGGCCAACAATCTCTATGATAGTGACAACTTTTGTACGATGAAAATATTTGAACGTCCTTGGCTGCGTGAAAATCGACGAACATCTTGAATTTGTTGGCGGGTAAATAACATCGCATTTCAAAAAGTTTCGGTTATGAAACATCTTTAAACATAGATTTCTCCAATGCATCCATTTCTAATCTGATCATTCGAATCTTTCATTGATAAATTTTAATACCAAATTCATCAAACATGAAATTGCGCGGACAATCTGCGTAGCGGATTTTACTATGTGCAAGCGCGCCGGGGTGAAGCGAAGCGGAGCGAAAGCGTAAGAGCGAGAAACGAAAAGAGATGGAAATGTTATGTGCGAGCCGAGAGAATGTTGTGCGCACATACGCATGCACGCGGCGCAAGCCGGCCGAGAGAGATTCTTTAGCGACTGGCGGAGCGAAAGAGACAACAAGAACAAAAAAGGAGCGGGACGAAAAACCCGCCCCGCTCGTTATGTATTTGGCACCAACGCGCCCAGGTAGCACAATTTGCATGTATTGGTGTATCCGTACACGCTCTGAATCAGTGCATCTCGCTTTTTCATATTTGCCTCCTTTTCACTCCGCGCCCGCGTTTCGAGCGAGGGGAGAGGGGCACGCAAATGCTGAAGGCTGGGGGTGCTATGTCAGTTTTTTTGGTTTTGTCCGGCTGTCCGCCGTTTATGTACATTCGCGATGTGCGGTACATGGAATCGTGCCGTCTCTTTTTCTTCGCTATTGCGCTCTCTTTCACTCCGGCTGGCCACCAATATAATTTTTTGTCTCCGGTAAATCGGTTTTTTGTCCCTTTCCTTTTGTGCACTCTGTCTTTTTCGCACTGGACGGACGAAAATTATATACATTTTTTTGTGGTTTTGCGCTTCCGAAAATTGAGAGGTTCCGCATTTTTTCGCTCACCGCTCTTTTTGAACGCGGCGCGCGTGGACCGAGTTTAGTAGGATGCGCATTTTGCCGACGGGTTTCGAAATGATTATCAATTTTCAAAAACTTATTTTGAAAAGGAAATTTGCTAGAAAAAGATGTGCAGATATTTTTAAACAAACAAGTTCCTACAAAATTATGATTTCAGATGCATCATCTAATAATTTGAAGGATAGAAATGATGGATGCATTTTCTGGTCCACGGGTCGCATTCTCAGTGCAAGGATTATGCTGTAATGCACGGTCAGTGCGCGTATTTTTCGAGCATTGCATGCATCCGATACTGTGGAATTTTTTTACTTAATTTCTCTCTCAAATCCTAAATTCTCGAACACCCGGCCATTTGATTCCTCAAGCAGAAAAAAATTAGCTGGATAAAATCAAAGATAAGAAAAAAAGTAGCTCAAGGATTTCCTGCACTGTCTCGTCCAGAGCATTGCATTTGCCAAGACCTCCCTCTACTTTTGCACTAACATGAATTTTACCAACCACTCTTCTCATAACACAAAAATCGGTTCAGATGTTTAAAACATGTCCCATGAACAATAGACATCACAATTGCTGCTAGACGTTGGCCAAAAATAACCTAAGTGGAAATGAAGAAAAAAGATTCTAGTTCTGAGTGCAGCAATAATGCCACAATGCATCGATCCCAGCATCGATGGATATCCTAAAAATAACTTCCTCCCACCTCCGTTGGTGGGCTCGCGATTCTCTCAAAATCCGCGCTCAATTTTAGTTCCCCCACCACCATCGGTCAAGGGACCTACCACAACAAAGGGTGAGAGCGCGCGCATCGTTAAAATATGAAAACTTGCGATACTCACCGGCACTGCTTGCGCTCTGCTCGTGCGTGAGTTTGATGAGTTCTGAGCTCGTGCGTGAGTTTGGGACGAACAAAATTATACCTTTGTCATAAAACCCGCGTTTGGACGACTTGCATCGGGGCGTCTGCGTTAGTCGACTTGGCACACCGGTAGTTAAAAGATCATAGATAGAACTCTTAAATCACCTGCAAATTTGTACAGCAAAAGATAGCGGGGCCGAGAGAACACCCCCAATAAGGAGACCACCCAGAGAGACAGAAATAGATAGGGCTGCAGGGATTGGTGGGGGGGGGGGGGGGGAAGTAGGGGAAGGGAGGCAGGCATACGAGAGCGGCAAAGCGAAGAGGGCGAGAGAGCATGAGACACTTTTTTTTTTGCGCCTCAGTCACTCAGTCGTCACTCACGTGTCCGTCAATTTTGCAAAGTACATAATGTAGTACATAATTTGGTCCTATAAGTCCTTCCCCGCGTACTTTTGTGCGGACGAAAACCGGACACAATTTTTCGTCAGTAAATAAGAAAGTATATAAGAATTCCTTTGCATGTGTGCGTGAATTTGGCTACCTGGGCGGTATATAAAATGTGGCGGGCGGACCAACAACAACAACAACAACGAGGCGGGAAGAAATTCCCCCTCCCGTGACCGCCCGCTCTTCGCCTGTAAACGTTATATTCCGAGTGAGCGAGAGGCATTTAGATAGAGCAGGACGCACTGAAAAACTGCGTGTACATACACGAAAATTGCATGTATTCTTTGAGTGTGTGCGAGATTTTGTGTTACCTGGGAGAATGAATCCAGATTCTCTGTTTGGGATGTACAGTGAACAAAATTTCATTAAGCGCACCCTTTTTTTCGAAATATCTCCCAATGTATTGATTGCAAGCTCAAAATGTCATTGCAAAAGATAAATTTCCATAACACTATGCATAACAGTAAAGCCCTCTGCTATTGCTATTGTAAAGCTCTCAGTATGCTTATAAAAATGTTATAACAAAACCTAATAAAACAGCGAGAATTTCCTACAAGCGCAACATTATTTTTATTTTACAGAAGCTTTAAGCACAAAAAAATTAATGATTTGGTTTGATTTCCCTAACCCAAAATAGTGTCTTGGAGTCTGTTTTACATTTAATTTACGGCGTCTTCTGATATTTTTGTGGGATATTCTTTAAATCTTACAATAACCCTTTCTCAATGTTTCATACGACTGGCCGAGTGCTTAATTGAATAAGCCATTAAAATGCTTAACAATAAGGTTCGTCCAGATAACATATATATTCTCATTGAATCATTAAAATTATGTCATTGCATTCCTACGTCCACGATGTATAATTTCTCATCAACGCCAATCTCATATTTGAATACTATGGCGTAAATTGGTATTCTTGGCTTTTAAAGAGTCCAGAGCCTCGCAAATTTTGACAGCAATGGCAAGGTGTCATAAGAAAATCAAGGATTGGTGGAGAATAAGGGTTGTCACTTACTCCAAGCTGGATGACACATTACAGTTCCCGTTTGCAAAACTTGGGAATTTGCATTATCTTCCTTCTGTATGCCGTAGATCTTAATTTGTTCGATGAAATTGAGTAAAAGTGTATCGCTTTTATCGATTCTACTTAAAATATAATGATTCCTTCGTCTACGATTCTTAAATTCAGGAATTATTCTTCGTTCATTATTGGATATATCTCTTTTTTTTTACGTTGCCCTTGACCGGTAACGTAACGAGTTATACAAAAATGGTTGATTGATGAGGCCAGGAATGGTCAAACTCGATTTATAGTAGGAAACCCCATGCAGTTATACGAATTTCCTGGTGAAGTTAATTTCCAGCTAGTATCAAATTTCATGGCTGAGATGTGCAGCTATGAGGTGATTTATCTTCAGCCATCAAAATTTTGTGCTTTCAAACAATGGATTGCGAGATATTTTGAAAAAAATGTGCTTATAAGAATCTGTTTCGATCTCTGTATTATTGTATTGGAAATAGTCACATCCTTCAAGAAGAAATCAGGGGCACATAGATTTAATAGAACTTGAATGAAAATCACGTATTCAAAACTATTGTTGTTGTATGGTTCATGTTTATTGAAGCATCTCACATGGCTGTACATTTTTATTTGTAGTATTTGGTATTTTGAAGTATTCATGTGTTTGATAAATTGTGTAACACAAGGATTCGATTGCGCTTCCACCATCGTTTTCTCTTGGCGCAGGGTACCTTCATTGTTCAATACTCGACCGCACAAATTCTAGGCATTGTCTCCGTCACTCTGTAACATTGTGTTTATTTTGTCTTATCCTAATTTTAATTATTTTATCTCCCAGCTCACATGCGATCACGTGTGCATAACAACTTTAAGACATAATCGAGTGTTTTGCGCCATGCGTAAATGATTGCTTGAAGTTAGTTACGTTTTTCTCGGAATTTAAAGAACGGAGTTAAGGTCAAGTTTACTGCCTCCTTTCCGCATAAACCACTTGTAATAGTTCCCTCCAATAAAGATAGTTCTACTTCCATTAATTCTTTTCTGCATGTTTCTTCTTTGTGAAGTTTGAAAATAAATATGTTCAGCCTATACACAATGTGCAATGTGATAACTTATTTTATCGTTATTCTACGACGGTAACTAAGAACAAAACGTTGCCGCCGAGTGCAGGGATTATTAAGGGATACGGTGCACATCAAAACGATTTAATTCGGCCATTTTTGCTTATTTTGGAGAAGATAATAAGTAAGATTAGTATGCTTACATTAACGATATAGCAAAATAGTTATATTTATGAACTTTTAAGAGATGCAGTTACATTTGATATTTGTTTACGGTAATTAAATGTTTATGTCCATACGGTAGGTCCTACCAGGTCTTAATTCCTATTTTTATTACATATTTTTATTCATTCCCTGTTGATCATTCACACCAAAACGAAACAAAAAGCTTGGAAGAAGAATAGTATTAGATTTTGAAAGTTTTTGTTGTTGTTATTTTATTCCTGATGTTAAGAGCCGTTTCTTCAAATAGATACACATACACAGATACAGACAAATAGACATACATTGAATATATGTGATGTTTAATGTTTTGTGTTATATTTTGATATTGGTCCATTGCATAAAAACCGGGAGGAAAGCCGTCGATGACTTGGAGTAATATTACTGGTGTAGGAATAAGTGTTTCGACGGAGTACAAAGATAAACAATTGTTCAAAAGTGCAAAAGCTTTGGATAGGTCCAATTACATTTTGGCGATTTGAAAGTTGCTTAGTTTTATAGATTGATAGGTAGAGATTTATTATAACTAGCACTAGGTACTCTTGTGAATGAATGATGCGGCTCAATCGTAGCTAAGCTTCTGTTTCATTACATATGCTTGATACAAAAAAGTTATTCGAAACAAACACCTTTCCTCGATGTATATTGCAGTTTCTAACTTTTAGTTATTGAGGATTGTGCCTAGTTCATTGTTCATTGATCATGATAGCAGTATGACAGTAAATTTTGGGAACTGTATTCGCTTTGCATGGGACTCCCAACTAGTATAGCACCCAACTTGTTGCATCTTCTAGGTTACACAAAATAGGTTAGCAATAGTCCACTACGAATTACTTTTTATTATGATTTTTATGAACAGTACAAACGTAACATTACGGTCGCTACTAATCTGAAAATTTTCTAGAATAAATTTCCGCACCTAGTTAGTCTTCAAATTTTCAATATGTACGACTATTTAAACATCTCGTTGTATAGAATTGTCAACAAAATGCGCTATGATAGAAAAAACCCATGTATAACCAGGTATTCGTTTCAAGAAATACAGCGTGATACGTGGAGGCCAGCATCGTGAATTTAGCAAAACCTAAGCTACAAACACCTGTTATAATGTATATCACAAAGTTGTACACAAGAAAGATAAAAAGATTCACCACGAGCCCTTCTCCTTCATTAACTAATCTAGTTTTTTTTTTTCATTTTAAACATTATCGCCGTGCAAACAGCGCACAGCTCTCTTTTGCTATTTGTTAACGTTCGTTTTCATCATATTTTAAATAATTACTATTCTGTCTCTACTGCAATGAAACTGCAAAAATAAATGTTTGATGGCAATAAAAAAGGGTAATTTATGTGACAAGTGATGAATTCAATGCACATTGACGTACCGACCAAAATCAAGAGTGGAAAATATTCATTGAGGCGGGTTGCCTTTGTTTCAACGTTTGTTATTGCACATTTAGGTTTGTTAAATAGGAGCTTAAGTAGGGAAAAAGTTTACTAAGGCGAGAATAAAATACGAGTAAGAGTATAAAAATACGAGTGGACAGTTAGCATAAAATGCGAAATAAAACATGGGTTTCTTATTTCTAATATTGGCAAGCAGTATCTTAATATACCATGAAAATGGTATATCACGATGATGAATACTCTATTTATTAGAAGAATAACATCATCGTTAAACACGAATGTACCATTGTTTTATGCGTATTTACTTGGGTATTTGGGCTAACACGCAACGTCTGCCATATTCATTCTCATATTTGCAAATGTTGTATGCAACTTGCATTTACTCTAAGAATATTTCACAAGTCACTATCTACAAACAGTAAGGAAGGAAAAGTGGTCAAACAGTTAACAATCAATTAGAGGAATTATTTAAGAAATGGCTTTGATTGGGTAAGTAGCGTTTAGCGTTTACTATCCATTTAGTTAGGGGTTAAACTGTGAGCGACCTTTCGCAAGAGGTTTGTTTTAATTTTATTTGTTTGTAAGTCAATCTTATAGCCATTCCCATCAGTTTTTGTTTCAACCAACACTCTGTTACGTGCGTTGTTAATTGTAACTAGAGCAAGGCATATGTCCGTTTTAGATTAAAATATGTGTGTAATTGAGATAGAAATCGGTCGTGATAATGTTGTTTTGACTAGTTATCTCCTTTTTATTAAAAAAGCTTTACAAGATGATCTACTGCTTTTGGAGCTGTAAAAAGTTATGAAAGTTATTGAGTAAGCTTCTGCTTCTTCCAAATATCCGGACCAAGCATTCTTCTGTGTTGCTTATACCATAAAACGCTCGTTTCCTTCCACTAGCTTTAGTAAAATGTGCTGCTGTATTGAAATTTAAAGTGACATATAAAGGTCAAGATGATCATACCACAAAATTACCCCAAAATAGTGATCAAAATATGCTCTGTGAATTAACAATTTATAATAAATAGATAAAATCGCAATATTCGTATTTTTTCTAACATGAGTAAGCCTCCACAAATTGAATAAAAATTGGGATAAGGTATCAATGACTCACAAAATATGTAAACTCTATCCATTTTTAATACCAATGTATGAACTCATCACCTAGTTTTGCACCAGTATTATTCATTACATTGAACTTAAGAGTAGGGGGTTTATGAGCGTATAATCCATTATTTTATATACTCAAATTCAGACACGAAACCAGTTTAAATCAATAAGAGGAGCTACGGGCAAGCATGTCTTTTATTTTTTTGGATTATTGTGTACAATTTAAGCATTCCATATTGTGTACAATGGAAAAGAAATATTTGTGGAACATGAGATGCAAGATCAAATTCAATATTAATAGAAAACATCCAGAATTTATGAACAAATTCAAGGATTACATTATCTTACCCACTTAGAAAACCTCCTGATGGGTTAGATAATTGTTGACAGCATTTAAACAGTTTAACATACTACCGTAAAGTTCTCATTAGTTATATATTGTTTGAATGATAAAAATAATCTGGTTTAAACATTGTCGTGTCGTTCATTACACGTGGCAGATCACGACCGGCGATCGCATTGTTGTTTCGTACACCGCTTTTTTCTTGTTCATTCTTGAGGTTCAGATGTCATCATTCTATCAATACAAATTGCATCGTACGAAAGAAATGAACACAAATGAACATCTTTATGGACGTTCCCAATACGTCCATTTTGAATGTGATTTACCAACGAGCAATTTGTGCAGTCTCATATCATGTTTTCATTTACAGATGATGATGGAATATATCATCATACAAATGCAAGGCATCATCACGGCAACTATGTGAATGTGTTGCCTGTGTGAATCGGCAAGTAAAATATTTTTTTTTTAACAACAAGCAATTTTGTTTGTTTTAAATTCCAAACATAATCTGCAAACACTTAAGTACGAATACATGAGATATTTTAACCTTCGTACGTGTGAATTAAAATGGTTCTAACGAAAATTAAAAATTCAACATAAAAATATCAATGCGTGTTTCATCGTTTTAGCTCTACTGCTAACGTTGCTGCTTATGTGTCTTTGCATAGTCGAATGTCTGTTGCCTGATTTGCTTGCATTTAATTTAGTATGTTTTAGTAATATAAATGTTTCGTTCTGTTGCTGCATTTTTGTTGTCGAATGGTATATTCGTTTAGTTAACTAATATCACATTGTAGAGTAGAAGATATATTACCATATATAACTTTTCTTTACACTCAATTCGCGATGAATTAAGATGGTTTCAGTGTTTTTGCTTCAAATCTCATATTTGTGCCTATTAATTGCGTCCCTAAATTAATCCATGCAATTTGATTTCTTACTCTTTTGATACGCGCGAAGATCTTCAATGTATTCTCTGTGTCGTTAGTATTACAGTCCAACATTCAATACGCCATATGCTAAACTTTTCTGTTACTTGGTGCACATAAAAGAGTTTGAAGAAGTGCAGTTCATTTTCAATCACGTTGCACTTTTGATCGTTACACTCTTGTTACAGATGCGTTCGTAACTAAAATAGTTAACAAAGCATCTTTCCAACTGTATCGCATAAATGGAAACATAATAGAACTTTTCCTTTGCATGTTTTAATTACTAGTTGCAAGGTGTAGAACTATGCTCTAGTTCATTCCTTAATGACTGGCGTTTTATAATCAACAACCTAATGTTTTTTTCTAAAATAATTTCTTGCATAGCTATACTCTATAAACATTCATCGCCCACTCAGGGATAAAGTTTTCTCATTTTCAAACCGATTTGAGTTTGCTATGAAGTTTATGCTGGCAGCATATTTCTGCATTATTTTCAGCATATGCGTACATTTTGTTGTTTCTTTTATTGCAATGATTCTTGAATTGGAGTGATTCTGAATGAAGCACTGAAATAAATTTTCCTTATATCATAACATGCTTTGTTTCTTAAGGAGTAGTGACAATGGTCTTAACCTATTCAGGAGGCGTAGTAATCTTGCTTTTTCTTATTTTTCATTTTTCTCTGTTTAGCGTTAAGCCCTGGCGTAAGCATAAAAATATGCAAACCATCGGAGGTGGTGCCAACCATACTTACCCTTTTGTCGATTAAACAATGGCACGGCGCGTATTCTGGTGTTGCGTTCCGGATAAGTTGGCGTATTCTCACTTGCCTCTATGGTTGCAAGGCATGCATGTAATAGCAACGCCAACCAACATTAGAAGTGAAGAAGTTGGTTGTTCCTCCCTGTTCCCCGGCTCTTCCAATTAGTTCTTGCTAGCTATTACCATCGGCGGCGTGAGAGCTTCCGCCATTACGAATTGTATCGCTTCCGTTAATGGGTTTTTAATTTTGCGTTTTAGTGCCGATGTTCCGATCCGGTGGTTTGTAGAACTGCTGGACGAAGTGCAACAGATCGTAAACCGCTCCCGGTCCTCTGCCCGGTTTCATACAGATGAAATCATCCAGACTGTGACTGCTCCCTGAAATAAAAGACAATTATTGATATTTTACGGATTCATATACATTATCGTGAGAAGGGTTTCTACAATGTTTCTACGTTTTTTTCACCTGTTCAACAGTGAGAAAAACTTCAAATAAGTCCTAAGCAGACATCACTGAGAACAATATTGACTATTAAAACGTTTCAGATATGGAAAGTGTCGTTTTAGATTTATTAACACCAAATAGGGCATTGAGAGAAAATAATTTAGTTTCAAATACAATGTGTGTTGGAAGCAATTTAAGATTTTCAGAGTAAAAAAAAGGGCAATTGCGGATGAAACTAAAACTCGTTATATCCCAAGTCGCTCAACATCGACCAATCTCAGCCTGTTGATAGACTATCTTATCTATTATTGAGAGTGGTAAGGAGGTTGATATGTTTTACACAGACTTGAAAGCGGTTTTTGAACGTGTACCGCATGCTTTGTTGATGGCCAAATTGTCTAGGCATGGAATTTCCGTTAAATAAATTACTTGGCTCAAGTCATACCTGTCGGCTTATAGTTTGCGTTTAAAACTCTATGCAAGTTTTTCTTATGTTCCGCAGGGTAGTATTCTTACCCCTATCCATTTTGTTTTATTTATTAACGATCCATGCTATTTCTAGCCCCTCTTTTACGATGGTGATCTGAAAATCTTATCCTTGTGAATGTTCCTGGCTTCGAAATGTCGCTGTCGACTTTGACGAAATCTACGTCGACTGTCGTCCGATTTCTCAAATCCAGTTTGTCGCACCTTCACAGCTTCGTCCGCTCTAGGGTATGCAAGTGTTGCATAGAACCCCTCGTGTGGTATCTAGATTGATCGTACCGAAAAGGTCCAACGGTACTTCAAAAGATTTGCGTTTTGACGCCCTTGGCTCAAAATTTCTGCTCACCCATCTTATGCGCTATCAACTTCTTGCGATTGAGATGATAGGTTGCGCGTACCTTAGGAGAAATTGACGATCCCGTTCTACATGGTGTATCTTTCCGATGTTCCGGTCCCCCTGCTTGATATCCCTGCGTTACGGAGGTGTAACTTATTTAAGGCATCATTTCGAACCTCAAAATAAAAAACTGTTTACAATAAACCCTAAGCTCACGGAAAATGTGAGCTCCATTAAAAAATAAAGGTCAAATAGCAAAACTCAAAGTTTCAACAGAAAAATGGTGTGATAATTAAAAGGAAAAGTAAAATTCGTGTGTTCTCATGGTCTTATTCACGTTCTACTGAAATCATCCATATTTTTGAGAAAAATCATGTTTGTGGTTGGTACTGAGTACACTGAGCTAAAGTTTCAATTTACACAAACAAAACTGCCAAGGGCACCTTCACAAAAAGGCTTTTCTATTTGATTCCCCCTGCCTCGGTACAACAAAAAATATAAATAACAGTAAAATAATATTTTCATACATCTCTAGAGTATTTTAAAAAATTCGAGGGAGTGTAGATCGTAATAACACTTAGTAATAACACTATCATTATGCTATATTATGCCTGTACTATCGTTAACCATTAGCTTCTTACCTATGCCCAGCAATCAAAATCTTATTTACTATCCTTAATTTAAGACGCTTTTAAAGATGAGCGTATGATCTTTTATTAAAACACTCAAATAAGATTATGTCTAACGTATTTACGTCAAGCTTGCTAAACCGATCATGACCGAACCTGGCGGTTCCATTGGACTACATTTGTTGGATCAGAAGTCCATTCTCTTATTCTCAACAAAATCTACACTAATACTAACTACAAACGTGATCGAGAGTATATTTCAACAGACAGTGTCACAAAAAGGGCTTTGCATAAGATTTCGACGAAGACGAGGACGACGACGTAATCTAAATTACGAATCAAAGCTGACGACATCGAAAACCTAAACGGACCGTATGACACTATTTTTCGATTACTCGTCAACATCTACCTACCGGTGGTCTGTATTGGCGGGTAGGACGGCGGCGGCTTGATCCAGGACCCGTCCGGTCTACGCATATGCCTTCGATCGGATGAAAACTCTGCCAGGTACTTCTCCGCCGGTATCACTCTAAAGAACCTGTTAACCCCCAGCCGGTGAGGACGGGGATTGTTCGTCATGTATGTGTGGGTTTTTTTTTCGTACACAACGAAAAAGGGAAAGGATAGAAAAACAAATCCAATTAAATTTAGCACACCGGCAAATTGATTAACGACCGAATCAAAGCTCGCTCCGGTTTCTCGCGAGGACAAAGGGTCCCGGTGCCTGCCAGAGATTAGTAGCCAGTGACCTTCACCTGCCTCCCCGCTAGCATCAACTATTTGCGGAACCAAACGAACCTACCTGTGGTGCTCCGGCGTTAAGGCATAATCCGACCGGAACGTTTCGGTAACGTATTTGTGAAAGTATGTCGGGAACGGTAGCGTCGTGTCTAGATCGAACACCAGACACCGGTTCGGTGACGGATTGTGCATGAAAAACACGTGGTAGTCCCATATCACCAGCTTTTCATCCCCGCGTCCGGCCTTCTGTCGCCACAGGGGCACGGTGCGTCGTTCGTTGGATACAAAGACGGCGTAACATTTCGAAAGCTCCGAAGGGTGTGTTTTCTTCACCTGCTCGCAAAGCTTCCACACATTTTCCTCGCTGAAAAAAGGAAAGAGTAGCCAAATAAATAGATGATTAACACGCACATTGTTATCACACTTTTTAAACTAGACCAGGGCAAATAACAATCATTTCTTTCGCTTAAATATGTATAACGAATGATTTTTTTTACGAAATTAATATATTTCTTCCAATAATTATTGAAATTTATTTATTTTATTTTGAGTTCCTTGAGTTGACACTCAATTTTATTTGAGTTTCTAAACATTTACAAAATACTTCCGTTCCAGTCAACATGTTGTACTATACATGAAATATAATAATATCGATATTGCATATGAGAGTGAGTTCCATTCAGGCAATGCAAGTTTAATTTCTGCTTAAACTCCAGCTATCGCGTGATGGTGAGGAAAACAAATTAGAACTTGAGTTCTGGCAATAAACCGTCAACGTTTCATGTATGCTTTCCATCGCCCGTTAGACACCAAAGAGCAGCTCAATGTGCTCAACGACTTCATTGCACCACACGCATTCAATACATCAGAAGACGCTCTAACTGCGTCTATAAGAAAGATAGCGCGACGTGCACCACCATCAAGAACCTATTTTCCATTTTATGTCGCAACATTTTATGTTCCACCAGCATCGAGGACATGCGAGCTATGGGGAATGGTACGATGTGCGATTGTACATCGAGCAAGTTCTGAATGTTTCCGGGATAGTTTGGAGAGCATGGTCCCATACTTCACATAATATCGTCCGGATCGAAAGTGAGAATAATGAAAATACTCCGACCTGACCAAAAGAGTCATTTATTTGAAAGAGCTACTTCACTTGGCAACTTCTTCACCGCAGTGTTGCTCGATGCGGCAGATAGCCCTTTTGTCATGTTCTATACTCCAAATGTTGCACGAATGAACATTATTGGTGTGTGCCAACGAATGATACTTATAATTTTTAGCACAATTTATAGTTATTTATGCCTAGGAACCCAATCTGGTCATGCTTTCCCTTGTTAAGGGCTAACGAGACTTTTTCCTCTTCAGCGTGCGTGTATAGTCAAAGCCTTCGTACCGGGGGAGGTCCTGTCTGGAGTTGAACCCACGCCATCGTGGGTCGTGTTTAAGGACAAATATACGAGTTTAATAAATATTTTCTTTGAAACCGTCGCATACATAATAAATTTCATATAAACTTTCCTTTAGATTTGTAGCGCTACGCTGCAATTTTATCCTAAAAAACTTTTGGCTTTGCGCTTTGGCTGCTTCAACTATTTGGGATGCAACCGATAAGAAACCAATAGGTGTAACTTCGTCAGCAGGGATATAAACGTCCAATGCTTCACATAAACGAATCCAAATAAAATCCGGCAGGCTTGCATCTTGCGAATTTATTTCCATCATATCATCGTATTATGTCTTGGACAGTAAAAGTGACAAATTGGTATTGGCACTAACACAGTACTCCCATGTTATTTGAGGTGCCGGTAGCATTTTGTTGCTATGTGGATAATCTTATTTAAATTCTTTTAAATCTTCTCTAAATTTGAAAGATTTAAACACAAAGTTTCTTTCAGAACAAGTCTAAAAAAATCGGGTTTGTGGCATGCAACATCAGGCCAATCCGGCACTTAATTGGAATCTGAAAATTAAAAACAGCTAAAACTGTCTTCTAATTAAACGTAGCGTCGTGGCGTTCTACTTCAAATATAAAATGAAGCTGCACGAAGTCATCCGAGGGCGCCAGCACAAACCGCTTTCGCAATAAAAGCTTCTTTGAACCAGCTTTTCGGGTTGTTCCGCAATATAAATTAGAAGACATCTTGAAGTAATTATCCCTACTGGCAGCAGAGCAGCAACGCTCGGTTTTGGTTCCCAATCCCGACAGCCCATCTAGCTCTAATCAGACAGCGAAAATTGGTTCTTTCTCCACACCCCTCTAGAAGGACAACAAAGTACCCAAATAGAAGAGTTTTGATTTGAAAGCAAAGTAAATCAAAAGTCCACCAAGAAAACAAATGATCCTTATACCATTCTAGCAAAAAGGGAGCCCCGCAAACGAAAAAGTATTTTTCGATGAAAGCGTAAATCAAAATCCTTCCCAGGCAATTATCGGTAAGTCGCTGCGATGAAGCCTGTTAGAACATTGGATTGAGATGACCAAGAGTTTGAACTGTAATTAGGGTTTGCGTTAAACGCACTCCACTTCCTACCTCGCTGCTCGCTCCTATAAGCTCGCTGATAATGCCCTCATAAATACTTCCTATCATGAATGGCGCCTTATGCAATGCTGGTTGATGACTTTTTCAAGGTTTAAGGATTGTCAATTCTCTGATCAAACGTCGAGGGCCGAACTAATTTAATAGCACACTTCTTACCCATGTCGGTTTTTGCCTCCCAACACAATTCATGTATTATAGCTAAGCTTCATCAACGGCACGCAACATCGACCCATAAAACATTATTCAAATTACTAAGCGCGGGTTTTCGGGCAAACCACCAGTAACGGAAACGCTGCTACTGACCGACGATTCCCTCCCATCGGCCTGTTCGACATTCCCCGAGGACGCTTACGACATCTGACGATTGCAATCGACGGGTAGCTGTGCGGAAAATGGCCACTAAATCATTCATGGCAATCACAATTACCACGCAACACGTTCTTTTCAAGCCTTCCGTGTAGGAGAAGGCACGTAGAACGTGGATTTACCTAGCACCGTTGCCGCAGGCTTTAGTTACATACTCTTGCAGCGTCAAAAGATTCCAACTGCTGCCCAGGGCGTGTTCGCCACCTGTAGGATCCATTACCATGGCTTCGCTGCACGGTCTCACTATGAATACTATGAACCTGCCCACATGAGCCCACATTGATTGTATCAGCACCACACCCGGACCCGGTTGAATAACCCTCTTGGAAACTTTCGGGCCAACTGCATTGCACAAGCCCCACCGGATGCCGCCTGTTTCGCTCGAAGCCAGGATGTCTTTCAAGTTTGGCGTAATTCAGGCGTTCATAACGGAGAAGCGCATGATAATATGAATCACAGGTGAAAGAAAGCTTGAGGCCAGGAATGAAATGGTCGGTATTCAATCTCTACCGATGTATATACTATATTGAAAATCTGTTCATTGAGTAGAACAATAATTTAATGCATGTAAGATAAAGGTTTCTTATGTGAGTTATTGGGTTACTTTCCAAGCAAATGTGGACAATATCATCACAGAGAATTATGATTATCGTTTGAAGAATTTGTAAGGAAACGTTATTAATCTATATTTGCTAATTTAATATATTCTTTTATGTCTTGCGCGTTGACTACGAAGTGAAAAAAAACACTATTGCCCTTCTTTTTTAAAGGTATTTGATTTATAATAGTACTACTAAAATTGTTTTATTAAAATTAAAAAAAAACTCTCGAAATATGAAAAATCATACCAATTCACATTCAATGGATACACTTGGTGCATCTTTTGTTGTGGTTATAATCACGAAAAAAAATTCGTCGTGTAGAGCCTTCCGCGCGGTACAGCAATCCTGCTTTCTGGTTTTCAATAAAATTCGGTTGGATACATGCAGCCTCCACGTTTTGTGCAGGCTATTTTCATTCATCTTTTTTCGGGTGTTGGCAGCAAGGATCATTACCAGGAAATTGACGTCAAAATCCATGAGCAATAGGAAAAACATCGCGCTGGCATAGCTCCGATGGCAATGGAGTTGCATGAAAATTCCAAATAAAAAGGGCCTTTCCGATGGTTGAGAATGGACAAAAATTGCAGCAGCAGCATCTCCTTGCCTGCACCATGCACCCTGGCAACAAGGTCGGCAAAACAAAAAGAATAATCCTCCAGCTTTTGAGTACATCAGCTGACCACGATGACAAGCCGGGCCATCTCTGGTGGCATCAATGTTGCAAAGCACCATCAAATCGGATCGTATCACAGCTCAAGTCAGACAGGATATTCCGCTTCCACACTATTACTAAGGCGCAGTGGAGTGTTACCGCCATAAGGCAAACCATCACAAACCACAGTCCAGTCGGTGGTTGGTCCCGCGGGCATAAGCTGTTAGTCCTCATTAAGTTTCTCTCGCCTCCTTGTCCGTTGCACAACCATGTTCGGTCCAATTACAATTTCGAGTAGATTTGGTTATGTTTACGGGATCATGGTCAAACCAAACAGTGTAAAATAAGCCATAGTTTCACTACTCAGTGCCTGAAAGCGAGCCTCTCAACACAATCTGCACGGCACGCTAATGGTTCTCCTTCACGAGAAGTTGAATTATTTATTTAGCTAAATGAGATAAGGATGTGAAAATTTCATCACACTTTTGAAGCGACAGAACGATCTGAAAAGTAGGACGATTACTCTCGTCTCGCTACAGCGTTTCTGACCGAAGGCAGGGTGGCTTTCAATGCATTTAAAAAGATCCACTAGCAGTTCTGTCTGCATGGAGCGCATGCATAGAATGGTGGATTTTGAGTGCCACGGTGTGTACCGTACAGAAATTGAGGGGAGCAAACACATCGTACATCGTGTGCTGTATCCCTTGGAAAACATCACAAGGTCGGCGTCAGCGTCTCGAGTTGGACATCTCAAAAAGAGATGAAGACTTTACTCGAAGCATCGTGCATCGTGGAACGTTGACTTCTATTATTACTTGAGTGCGGCACACCGTGGAAAACGCAACCATCCACACAAGGCATCTGTAACGTGTGGCATTATGGGACGGAAACCAAAAGAGGCAGACTGGCTTACTTGAACCACGGAGCTTGTTCTGTCGACAGCAGGAAGCTTTTGCAGGCGTGAGAGTCGTCAATGCTAAGGAAGAATTTACAAAAGTTAGTGGTAAAAGGAAAGTTTCTTCCTAGTTCTCTAACTATCGCTTAAGCATGCGACTTGCGCCAAACGTTAAAATTGTTCCTCACAATAATGGAGGCACAAGAACAGGAGCCATAAGGATGTGTGAAAATCATCAAACAAAGGAAAAACTTTTGTTTGCGGGGTTCGATAGTAACAAGGTTTGTCAGGCATTTTGAGAATTTGGATGTAGATACTTTCATTACTGTTGTAGAGAGACATAACTCATCAATCATACCGATAAATCAATACTTGTCATCATTTGGAAACCCGTAACTCACAGCTCCAAAATGCTATCCTTTCACCTTCCGATGCTGTTAATCTACCTACCAAAAATAATTTATTAATGACATCGGAACGTGGAGGGATAACATTTTGAAGCAGTGGTTAATTGAGATTAAACTTGCGAAACACTAGTAAAACATAGTTACCGTTGGGTGATTTTGCTAAACCGCCCACGCTGCAAAGTGTTTAAAGCTGCAGTCTGGATTAATTAGGTGGAGAAATTCACTCATGGGATAAAAAAAAAAAAAAAACTTGAGTACAAAAGGCAAACGAGAGAATAAGACGTTATGGAATATTCAATACCTTGATCTATTCAACCTCTCATTTCACCACATATCTGTCGATTTGAATATTAGTGCGCCAAACGACATATAGAGCACGCCATGAGCCTCGGATTACTATGCTAGGAGTCGGCGCAAATCGCCATCGTGGAACGGACGTATCAGAAGCCCGACCCGGTTAGAGACCCGAAACTCGGCCTAGGATGAAGGGTCGAAGGCGTTACGCGACAAAGTTACATCTTATAAAAGGGGCGAACACCAAATGCCTGCGGCTTTCCGATTACCGACACACAGTTCTTATTTTTGCAGTGTCTGGAATAATTAAGGAAAGAAACGTTGGTTAAGGCAACAAACATCATTTGATCAAACTACGGGTTCGCGGCGGTTGTATTGACATAATTGCATTCCTTCGTTGCATACCGTAACAGCAACGTTCCAGCAAATAATGTTTTGTTAAAGGTTACCTTTTATGTAATCATTAAAAGTATGCTTCAGTCCTACTTCTGCTTCCTAAGAGACATTAAATTCGAAGCATTGGCCTATATGTCCAAACTACTCAAGGACAAACGAAAAGCTACTACCACGGAATTATCCTAATCCTAAACCAACCAGCCAGCCTGGCGCGACATAGGCGTGCTCAGAACAACAAGCAACTTCCTCACACACCCAGCATCAGAGAGAGGGAATATCCAACGTGTCAACATGCATTTTGAAACACCATAAACGCCTTTTTTCTTATGGTACAGATGCGAAAGCAGCCAGCAAAGGGAGGCAAATGGGGCCCGATTCTGCGAGCGGCAGCTTGGTGCTTGGTAACGGTATTGCCCAACTGGGAGTACGATGGCACTTCTTCTGGGAGGTGGCTTCGGTTAACACCGAGAGGTTCAATGCACTGGGAAAACACAATTTGCTGCGGGACTATCAAACTACAAGTCACTTAGAGGGAAGGACGCCCCAGACGCTTATATACGGCATCGTCCCAGGGGGTACAACGGCATAAGTACGCATTTTCCATTTATTTTTTTTGTAACTGCCGGGGAATTGTTAAGAAAATCATTTTTTCCTTTAGTTTAAACGAAACCTGGTTGCGATAGTTTGAAAAAAAAATTGAGTTGAATTTTGTTTCATGAATGCTCTGAAATAACATTTAAGTAAATAAATTACTTATAAAAAATCAATTAAAACAAACATAAAGCTAATAAAGCTTTATATAATGGGAGCCGCGGGGTGAAATAACCGAAGAATAAATGAAAAATATATATATTTTATACATATTTGTATACAAAAATAAGATATGAGCTATATAAATCAAATTGTGATGTGTGACTGTTATAAACCTTGGGTTTAAAGCGGGCGCTGTTGTCACTGGAGACTTCCAGGTGGAGTGAGTGATCGGGGAATCGGGAGAGATCGGCTCAGGTTTAATAAAAAGGGCCCGAAGGACGCGCCTTGGAGGAGAGTAGGAAGAACGAAGGAGGAATAAAGACGAATTTTTTGGTCTTCCTGCGGGGAGGAGCATAGAAATTTTTTATTTAATTCTTACTCTCGTTGCAAAGCAACAGTGACTATTATGCAAGCAAAATAATAGGGGGTGCAACTTGTGGAGATCAAGTGTGTTTTAAAATTAATGAATTTCGAAGAAGAATTAAGAAACACATATTCTGTACACCTGTTTGCCTAAACTGAAACGAAACGAAACATTAATTGAAATGACAAACTAATTAACGGAAAATAACCGTCAAGGTGCACAAAGGAATAGACGATTTTTTTATCAGCTAAGATGAATGAAGTTTGACAAAATTGGAAAGCATGTAAACGATGTTCCTTGCCCAAACAATTTTAGCAAACAACTTTTCATAAAATAAAATGTCCATCCACAATTGAATGTCCCGTCACAATCCAACACAAAAGTGCCAATATCGATTTTTTTTAACTTTGATATTCATAATGCTGATGCCATTCCCAACCCACTCCACAGGCACGGCGCGTTACTAACCGTCCCCGTCCAACACGCATGTACGAGGGCAACATCATTGATCGATGTACTGACGATTCCTTGGCTGCATCAAATGCACGCAATGCATCCGGCCTCTGAAAACACAGACTGGAAGAACCGCACGCATGTGTGGATGTTGCTGTCGCTTTATGCTGGCAAAGCGGTTCAAAAAAGAGTCAGAGAGTACGCCACGGCACGGATATTAAAGTTTCATCCGCTGCGCCAATTGTATTCAATGTTTTATGTTCCACAGCTTCCACCAGCCGCATGTTTTTAAGGTTTACTCTTGGTAGTACTTTCATTATGCGCTTTGCATTCTTCCATGTAGGTCCTTTCATTATGGTGTGCAACGTTTACGTTTTTAAAACACGACCAAAAAAGTAATATTTTTCGAAAGAATTTTTATGAGGATTTTTGATTTTACATTACACATAAAAAAGAAGCCAATCCGCGCTCATGTTGGCTTTTTTGTGTGGAGGGGATAAATGGGGAGAGTCAGATTGTTCAGTGAACAACTTCACGCTGTATGCCATGTACTCTGAAGCCCGTTCATTTGCGTGCCAGTTCAAAGGGCTGCAGTTTACTGTAAGATTGCTCACCGTTCCATGGTTCTGTTTCGTTTTTAACGGCACAGTAATTTGCTATTCCAGCTGTTTGATAACAGCGGGTGAAGCAGTCCCTGCGGAACATTGGATGTCACCAATGGGTGATGGAGAGCGTCAACCGCGACCCGAGCGACCTGGAAAACGATCGGTGACCAGGCCATGTCAGCAGGACGTGCTCAACTAGGAGCGAGTTGGAAAAGAAACATGGTGAATTTTTTCACCCATTTATAGTTGTAATTCGTGGCATGAGGGGAACGCCTAATCGCTGGTAAATGATCGCTTTATCGGAAGCGTGATTTATTCGAAATCGGGGATTTCCAAGCAAAACGCTTTATAAAATATGGACTTGACAACGAAGTTACGCTTTACGGTCGAATCAATCGATGGATAAAACTAAAAAACATCCAGCTCACGGTGATCGAAATGGAAGGCACGGCCTATCGGTCTCCACTCGACAAAGCTAGAGTTGGAAGGCATTGCCATCGCGTATTCGCGTACCATTTCCATAATGACTAGCATTACGATGCCTCAGCGACCCCTGGCAGTTTCTCTCCCGTCTCTCCCTTACCCGTTGGTCCCTCTTCGAACAGGAGACAGCGTACGAAAAAGAAAAATGCCATAAATTTCGAAATAATTAGAAACCGGCATCCGGCTAGGCCCTTCTAGCTGGGTTTTCATCCAATGGGAAACTCTAATTCATCATTGCCTGCTCCTGCAAACTACGTAGGCCCCACGCATCTCCTCCGCCGACTCGAGTGGGGAAAACCGATTGGATGTATTACTTACTGCGTGAAATAAGTGTGTGTTATCTTTGCAGCTTTTATTTACCAGTAAAAGCAATTGGTCGGGTCATATTTCCGGCCCCTGCGAGATTTTCGTCATAACGAAAATTTTAGGTTGGTCATAAGTGTAAACGATTCACAATTTTTCTCAGTTTGGCTCGTTCCTGGATTGGAATGTATCTTATTTTTCACAGCAACAACCAAAGCAATAATAAAAGCTTCCTGCACAATTTTTTATTTTTCTTTCGCCCAGGAAACATGGACTCATTCCTATCGCAATGCTTTGATTCGTTTCAGGGGTTCCGCTAATGGAAAAATAATTTGTGATATTTTGGTCGTATCGTTTCCCGTCCTGCCTTCCCTAGGGGTTCTTAGCAATTATCCATTTTTTGTTTTTAAATTAAACTCGACAGTCATTTTATCTTGGGGCGGCGAATAACCACTGGGCAGCGAATTTTTTATTTATTTTTAAATCAGAAATTCGAATTTCCTTAAATAGCAGATAGCTTATGACAGCTGTATTGTAAAGTATACTATACTCATACCCAATTTTACGTTAAACTTGGGATAATAGATTTATAATATTTATCTTTATATCTATCTATCTTCTATCTTCTATCTTCTATCTTCTATCTTCTATCTTCTATCTTCTATCTTCTATCTTCTATCTTCTATCTTCTATCTTCTATCTTCTATCTTCTATCTTCTATCTTCTATCTTCTATCTTCTATCTCTATCTTATTCTTATCTTATCTTTCTTTATATATATATAACAAAGTTTGGAATGTGTGCCAATTTTTGTTATCAATTTTTTATGGAAATCCTGAATATGTTACCCAAACAATGTTCCAATATTTTGTTAAGAAATTCTCTTCTTCTTTCCTGTCGTAACGACCAATTTTCGATCATGCCTAGCCATTTTTCGGGCTTACGAGGCTTTTACCCCTTTTTAGCCTTATTACACACACAATGTTACTGTCACTCGATTTTGGAAAATAGTGTAAAATCGCGTTTGACAGAAATATTGTGGTCAGAAAATTGAATCCGAAAATCGACTTGCTTTCGGTTGGAATTTTTCTGTTAAAGTGATTGTCATTCGAACTACGGACGGACCATTTGTTGTTTTCATCAGGGAGTGTAGTTAAAATGTTTGCAATATGGATTTTGACGAAGAATTGCGGTTTTGTTTGCGACTAAGCCACACTATGCAGAACTTGCGTTATTAGAACCCAGTTTGACATAAAATCCCAAAATCGAATCCAGAACCCAGTTTGACATAAAATCCCAAAATCGAATGACAGTAAAAACCCGTGTGTAATGAGGGTGTTAAAGTACGTGGATAGCCAATCCTTTCTGCCTTCGGAGGTCTGGTCTGGATTCGAAACCACTGTGCTAATCAGGAGTCCCCGAGTTCACAGAATTCTACTCATAGAGAAACAGGACATTTTAACGCAAGAGCTTAGGGTAGCTTAAACTCCCAGAAACTCAATGTTGAGAATGACAGACGTGCACGAGCCTGTGGCTAGAGGAATTTACTAGGAGTTTTAAACAGCCACACAGACAAACAACGAACGCAGAAAAGTAAGCGTGGAGGTACTTTTATGGTACAGAGGTTGTAGTGTCTTAGAAATGTAAGTAATATGTAAGCGTAGTGTAAGTGATCGATGTAAGTTAGACATAAGTATATGTGTAAGCATTGTAATAAAGAGTCAGTCGTTGATCAGAATTCGAACAAGAAACAAGTCGGTATAATAAGGGTGAGGTGGATAGCAAAAGTGAGAGCGCCAGTCAGTAGCAAATGAAACACGGGGATTCGTAGACCTTTTTTTTATTCTAGCCAACTAGCAACGAGCGACTAACAACGAGCTACGAGCTAAGAACAAATAAAGCTGTTTTAAAAGAAGCACGTGAATAAAGAAATTAACTTAGTTTTGCTACTTAACAGTCAACCTTATTGCAGGGAACTTACGTCGAATAATATAGGAAAAAGTTGTTTAAATTTTTATCGAAAAAATCTTTAGTCAAAATTCGCTTTTATTGTAAAATCTCTCATTTCCCGAGCAAAGCCGGGTAAAACGCTAGTTTAATATATTTTTGAAACTTATACATACATATCTTAATTGTGAAAAGCATTTTGAAATATCCGACTTTCGTTTTGGAAATCATTATAAACAACTGACACCAGAATATTCAAATGTCTACTGCTTTCGAACTTCTTCCTCCTTCCTTGATTGAAAAGGAAAGGTAGATACGCTTGTGGCTGTGTGCAACGATGGTGCGGATCCATTTTAATGTGCAAACCACACAAGACGACGGTGAAAAATCGGTGACAGCTTTCCATCATGCCCCTATCTTGCTTCATCTGGGCTGGAGCGTGGCACTGGGGATATGACGATGGCGTGCACGTACTGTATGCATTGAACAATCGCAGAAGAAAGCAAATAAAAAATTTCTTCCAAAGTAAAGAAAGTACGCTTGGCACCACTGACTTGACAAGGGTACAAGGTCGAAAGAAGGAGAGCAGTTTTTACACAGTTTTCCTGTCCTGCGACCCCCACCGTCCCCTTCTTTTAGTGACATCCGATCCCTTGGGCTAGAAATCGTCCAAGTCATTTTCTTTGGACGGCATTCGGCCGTTTCAAGATGTTTATCTCGTTGGAACGGCGAAGATTTGTGCGTTTTGACTACACTTTTCAGGAGAAATTTTGTGCGATGGTTTGGTATATGGTATGTGGATGGTATAACGATTTCTGGTAAATGTTACAATCGTAGAGGTCCTGAAAAATGGACCACATTTAGCAAAAGAGGTGCAGGGCCAGATTACGTTCAAATAAAGACAAAGCTTTAAAGAATACAGGCCCAAGATTTGGAGGTTGAATGTGTTCACAAAAAGTATCACATCTCGCATTAACGACGTTTGTTGTCCACGGATTGCCGATACGCAATATTTATTAGAAGATTGTGAACGAAATGGAAGAGGAAAAAGTCAACGGATTTTCCTAAGGTACTATAATATCGCACGAAATGCTCCCACGACGACAGTGTTTCCGGAATATCTTCAATAAGTTCAATTTCGCTCTTTGTGTAGAAATAGAGTAGCTGTCGTACGCATCATTATCAATCCACCTTTATCCTAAATCATTCTAAAGCATTTCTATTTTCTGGGTAAACCCAAAATCACTTCATGTCAAATTAGATCAATCACCTGCCAAAAGCTTTACGACACGGTTCATAAACCATCCCAAAGGGTCACAGTTTTTCTTGCCTACATTTGCGATTATGCGAAGAAAATGTTATGTGTATTCTTCTGTAAATGGCACTTTTATTTTCCAATCGTGCCTGAAGGATCGCATATGATCGGTATTGAACAAAATTCGCGTGAATTCTCAATGGAATGTATGGCACTAATAGATGAAAACATCTGTTGTTGTTTTCCTGGCTCTCTAGTTCCATGAAAATAGGTACTAGGGGTTTACTCATAACATGCAGAAACGATTGAATTTTGTAAAAATAAGGTTTTTATTTGCAAGGTATTTGTTAACAATACATCGCATTTCTATCGATACCTTTTCCAGTAAAAGCGAAACAAACAGTCTAAAAGCTTTTCTTTCCCAGTTTCTTTCTCGCTAGAGTATGAATGAAAGCATGGAGCAAAAAGCTTAAATAAAATCGAGTGCGGTACACGGATTAGCATTTTTCCCTTGGGATCCATGCGGTTTGCGTAACCGAGGGATCCGAACGTTGGCGAAAACAACCAAGTTCGAATCGCATGCGGCCGCACTTTGGTTGGGATGGTGATAAACCTCCGCATCTGCAAAGGCTTATACGCGAGTACATCATGCGAACGAAAAGGCAAACAAATCTGGACAACCCAAAAAGACAGTGGTCTTTGATCGTACGGTGTCTTTGCAGGTGGAACGGTGCAAGATAAACGGTCGAGGGCTTTCTCGAGAACTGTACCCATGGATACTTTTTTCGATGCCCAATGGAACGATGCTGTTGGCCCAATGGAGTTAATCCGTCGTATTACGCGAGATGGACATTAGCAAGCAATGGGTCATATTGAGTGAATTGAGTAGATAGAAGCATTCGAGGCTTTCGGTAGCTGCGAATCGAAAGCAACGCAGAAGGAAAGCAAATGAAGGACGCGGAACCCTTGCATTAAACAAAATCCACCCGAATACCGAATTTAAAATAGGAAAATCCTTTATTCTTTTCTCAATTTGAATAATATAATTTCATTTTAATGTTTCATAATCATGCTTGGAAAGCTATCAAATCGCTAGGCCATTGAAAATTTTACAAGTGATTCATCTAAATTTGAAGTGTCAGTGCATTTTTAGTTACATAGCTAAAACATCAACATTTGACCATTTTGCAGACATGAGATTCCTTGTAAATATTGAAATCTGTATTAGGTGACTCTTTTTCTCCAAAATCCACGATTTTTAAGTAAGTTAATAATGACCATTCCTGAAGACGATCCAAGAACTGCTCTTGCAACAGAAACCGTAATCAACTTACATTATTCTGACATGGAAGCTTATCAAACGACAAAAGATACAGTTTAGGCCCAGAGCATATTTTTAATTAAAGCGGCCAGCAACGGGCAAATTCATAAACGATGCTTCTGAAAAATTGAAATTGCTTCTTTTTGGAACATCACCTAAGATGATTTTTTCGCATTGAGTTCATACTTCAACTTCTGTACATTCTCGATTTCACCAAAGGCAGCTGTAAAATTACCAAACCGAAAATTTACGTTACAAAGAGTTCACACACACACGTGAGAAAATTACCAATGCTATGCCAAAAATTAGGCCAACGCGATCGAGGGTCATGGACCATGTCACGGAGTTTATTTGGGTTTTTTTAATTGGCAGTTGCATCTCGTGCAACCTAAATTATGCATTCTATATAATCCAAGCTCTCAAATTTATTCCAATATTGTAAGCTTTGACAGTTAAGTAATATTGCTTGCTTTTGTTAGTGTAGGTGATTGATTGATTCGTTTATGTTGTTTTTTTTTTATTAAATAAATCTAATCTAAAAAAACGAGTTAAATTATTACGACATTGTTTTTGTTTACGTCTCGAATGACAGCTCAAAGTGAACTATAAGGACCGGCATGAGCAATGGCGTCCATTGCGCAAACTACCCAACTTTGCACCAAATACTAACATCGCGAAGAAAACACTTTTTTTGTTTTGTTTAGAGTTTATCGTTACCCTGCTGGCATTGGCAAAAACCGTGCTTGTGTGTAGACGCTGTATTACGCGAATCCTTGCCCATAACGCACAAGACAGCTTAATCGTTTAGGAAAATTTGTTGATACTAAAGGAAGATTTATCGTTACACAGTAAACGGAAAGCATTCCATGCATTGGAATGTATCCTTACAAGAGCAGGGTATGTGTTTTGATCGCAAAATCATGCAGTTTCGATGTCTCTTTCGCTAGATGCCAACACGCCTTCCTCCATTGATCAGGATATTTCCCAGGCGAATAGCAATGGTACGCTATGGTAATTGCACTTTGGCCGCAACCTCGCACCAACATGCCTTCTACATCCTTCGTAGAAAGCCGAGGGAAGCCTTACACTTAATCCCCTAGGTACGGTGGGGGTTGGAGTCACTCCCCAGATTCCACTGCCGTGAGTCTGGGTGCAGGCGCGCGTCGGTCTTACCGTCTGCTCCGCAACATCCGGAATGCAACAGTTTAACTGCCGGCAGAATGGCGAGCACAGCAGCAAACATGCACACACATAGCGAAGAAGAAAAAAAATCAATCCTAGGGAAAACGGGAGTCACCGGGCTCGAGTGCAGTACGGTGGTTGGTGGAAATTTGTTTTCCACGAAACGGCAGCGAGTACCAGCACTTTCGAAAGGACTTTGATACACGAGCGCAAGGCACCTGGGATAGGGGAATCTGTGACCATTTCTTATAGGAAGTCCTCGTCTCGTGCTGTACGATATACGCTTCCGACCCTCTCACCGGTACTTCAACCGTGGCCCGGGGCTGAAGGGTCAGCACTCTTGAAAAGCGCAAATTATGACTACGTGAACAGCGAGCACGGCAGGGAAATTCGTCGTCGCATGGAGATGGGCAGGTCTCGCCTTTCCTATCCGGTCGCCGCCGGGCGAACCGATGCCACTGTTCCGAAAAACCGGTCAACCGCGCTCTTATGGAAATGTGGCGAAGAACTAAGCGGCAGCGTCGGGCTTTATATACAATGTTGTCCGGCGCTGTGGCGTATGGTAGCGATGGTCAACCCGAAAGCGCGAGGAACTGGCGGGGGCACGAAAAAAAAGTGTGCGTGTCCGCCAACCGTGGGCCGTGTCGTCGTTGGTGACGACTGCTGGGCGACACCAGCACAGGAAGCCCGTTGCCGGGAAGCTCTCAAAAAGGCTGTGAAATGGACATTATTATGGTTTAGCATGCGACGGATACAGCATAAACACCGAGTCCGGCAGGGAGGAGTGTTTTTTTTTTTGCTTCTACTATTTCTTTTTCGTTTTCTGTCCAGCCCACCGGGACCCTCGGGTGTGTTATCCTGTGTCGGCGCTGTTGGTTCGCATTTGCTTCCTTTTAACATTGCACTGTTGTGCGCCAGGTCGACGGAAAAACACTACACCAAAAGTCCAGTTTTATAGGTCCCATTCGTCAGATCGTAACGCGCTAGTTAGTTACGCTTCTCATATTCGCGACGATACACATACTTACAAAGGCTGTGGTGTGCCTCCATTGTGTAGGTGTGGCCCCCAGTGTTTGCATGTTGGTGGGAGGAAAACTCGAGGACGTTGCAATTGACTCTTAAAGTTACTCAAAATTGAATCAAGTGTATGCTGGATGGAAAATTTTAGACACTTTGTAACTTGCTTTGCCGCTCTTTGGTGAATAATGTGTGCAAAGCGCCAACAAAATCCACTTTGACTTTGAAACAAAAACTTTCAGCCTTTTCACGTTAATAAACTTTAGAATATTCGATATCAACGCTTTTATTTCATGCTCGTGATGGCAGTTTATTATTGCGTAGCGGCATGCGACTAACATTCTCCGATTATAAGGCGCTCCCAATTTGAAAAGCTGCGATCGACGGCCTTACTCGTGTCCTTAAAGCGACGCCAAACTCAATGACATTATGTTGCCGCACTTCACGTGGCACACGCTATTAATGAATAATGTAAAATCTCAGAATAATAATGAAATCATCGTGCACGCATCCTAATGAAGTTTTGAGACCACGAAATGAAAGCGTCCTCAACCTACGTTATATTTCGAGGAAGGTGTATTGCTTCACTTTGAACAAGACGGATCGGTCTGTTTTTGCCATGTTCTTTAACAGTGTCGCCGTAATAAACCGTCAACCGTTTCTTTTAATTCTCTTTTTGTAGAGAAAATTTCCATTACTACTGTAGCTATCACTAGGCGCACATATTTGGCTGGAAATCAAAACTGTATTTTACGAATCTCGCAAAGCCACACGAGCCAAAAATAAACCTGGTTAACCTAGCTACATTTTCCAGACCAGACTCATGAGTCCTCTGCGTCTTCACTTTATGATTTTGAGTGAACTTTTCTTTATGGTTTCTTGTGGAGAAAAGAAGATGAAACTCGTTAGTTGCAAATATGTCTGCGTATTGGCAACTACATTCGCTTGAATAAGGCATTTTGAGAGAAGGTACGAATAGTATCTGTTTTGGTTAGTTTCTTATAAAGGCTATGATTCGATTCGTGATGAATCAATAAAATACATTCACCGCACTGAACACACTTTTTCTAAAAAAAAATGTCTCATGAAAAAGTGACGAATACATTTTCCCAGTTCTGTTTAGTAATGCTTGATCTCATCTTGCGACATGACATATTTTTGCCATGACGTTTAACACACCAAAAACTTAAGAGCAGAATGGGAGATTTGAATAAAGTCTGACACCTGTGCGCAGAGGCGGATCTTCCTATGAGCGGACTGAGCGGCCACTTGGGGTCCCGAGCTCAAGGGGGCCACCAAAAACTCAAAAAGTGACCACCGACCATAGCTTTTGTTTCCCTTTGAAATTACTTATAATTTGTGTTCTTTCGGCAAGACAGTGTCAGCAGCAACGACAGATTTATGAAAGATTTTTGGCACACTTGATATTGCTTTATCATTTTCATTATCAAAGCTTTAAAAAAAGATAAACAAACACACAATGTTCAATTGTTTAGCTTCTTTTGCTCTGTCCTTTTTGTATGTGCATGAAGCGTTTGGCCAAATTCCGTACGAACCGCTTGGTAAACGAAAATCACGAAACGATCAGAGCCGAGCTTATTAGCTTAGTTTATTATTTATTTATTGATTTTGACTTTATTTGACAAAGTCCTAGGTGCATCGAGACCAAGGTGTTCGGGCGCAAAGCGCGGGTTGACTTGTACTTAGGCTTGGATTAGCAAACTTTAATAAAGCACATTAAATGATTTTAAAAATTGATGTGGAGTTAGCAATGTTTGTAGCGATCATGTCTTTCGGATTGTTGGGATATCGAAGTTTTTCCTTATCAGTGTGTTTTTGGTCGTCGTCTGTAGCACATCGTTGTGACCATTGACTGATGGGACGGTCTACAGGGCCCCAGATTATCCCACCGCTTGGGGCCCCGGAATGGATTGATCCGCCTCTGCCTGTGCGTATCATGGAATCCCTGATTTAATACCAATGTTACCCATGGAAATAAACTCTCTAAAAAAAATATTTAAAAGAAACTATATTTTGCAAACATTGTAAAAGTATAGCTCTTATTGAATCAAACTTGCATTTGCATTGTACTTGCAATGAAAACAATAAATATTTTCTTTTATACGATTCAATATGAGGCTTGGTCATTTATTTATTTTTTCCGATGACATTTATCCAATTTTGCGTGATTAAACGACACGGTCTTTCACATACGTGTAAATTACAATGAATTATTGTACTGCTGTCGCGGCCTTTTACTTTTCATTATCATTTTTATAATAGGGACAACAAGGGACACAAATGAACAACTACTTTTCTATCTTAAACAATCCGAAAAGTGAGAAATTGACATACTAAATATAACATATAACTTTTAAAAAAACAACTACAATAACCTAGCTATAATTTGACCAGTTGACATTGAAAACAAACCAAACGGAAGGTATTTTCCCTACTATACTGAGAATTGTAAAAAAGCGGTATAATACAACGCATAATGTATGCGTCCAATTGGCAATGCAATAACGAGACTTTCAAACGAATGCAAATTACCTTCACGCATATAATTAGGTATACGAAGCCAGCTAGGAAAAGTGGCACAAGAACTGTTCGTAGGTTAAAACAACGGTAAACGATGGTTAACCTTCTTTTCGATATGAGCAAAGACTCAAACGCTAGTCCTATGCAACAAGCATATAGTAACAATTGTTGAAATGAATAATTCGCTATCCGTGAATTGAGTTCAAATACACTAGCACCTTACAGATTTTTTCTATGGATAGCCTAAACGCGTTGATTTAAACGTGGGCCGCGTAAGTTGAAACCTGAACAGGGCATATGTAAACACATCGCGGCAACTGTGAACTTCGTTAGCGGTGCCACACCCTCAAATATCAGAACCGTAAACTTCTATCCATGGAAAAAACCTGTATGAACAAATAAATAATTTAAAGTTCTATTTTAATCAATTACATGTTGAAGCATAATTTATGACACATAATGGAAAATGTAGCTACTTTTTGATGATGTATGTGATTGGAATGCATCTTAATACGAATATTTAATCAATTTCTTAAGCACCTCATTTATCACACTACAATTAGAAGATTCGAACAAAAGTTCATTATAGCAATCAACACCGGGATCGTCTCTATACTTATTTGTATTTGGCCAAATTGTTTATTCTTCGAGGCTACGCTGCTTACTTAAATTTCCTCCAAGCGCGAAAAATCCGATCCCCAAAGGTAACTGCCCAATCGTAGCTTTTAGTCGACTGCCAGTTCAAAAGGTGCACCAGAATAGGCTCGCGTTTCAGGAGAGTTCCAAGCACCAGTATGGATCAACTGTAATAAACCTTGATCCATACATAGCCACGGTTCGTGACACTCTCGAGAACTAATCGCCGGAAAACAGTAGAACGTGACACAATGAAAAGTGCACGACGGACCGAGATAAGATGGTCGATTTCTTCTTCTGCCTTTTGTTGGAACCGTTGTCAGGTTCGATGATCTTTTCCGACGAAGCAAGAAGATTGGGCGAAACGATGAACAAAGTATCGAACATTCACTGGTGATTGCACATGACGTGCGAATTACGAACAAACGGTTTATTCCGTCACCTACTCAGCGTAAACCCTGGATAAATAATTGTTTATTGAAACAGAGTCTCCTGTTTATTCATACCAATACATATTGAAAAATACACGTACGCTAGCGATAATTTTCGAAAGGATTGCTTTGCACGGATGATAAAAGATTCTCGAGCGGTGAAACATTTAGCAAAAGATCCCATTAGGTCGTCAAAACGAGGGATGATGAGCACATCCGCTAGCTACCTTTGGCCGACCTTTGGTGACTAAAAGGATTCACTTGACACACCGCCATCACCGTTCTCCGATTTCCATTTACCATCAGAGAGCAGGAAATCATCGGCCGCCATTATGGTCCTGGCACGGGTAGGCATGTCGCACTCTAACGATAATGTTAATATTGAAAGCTTCATCGCGATTGTCTGCGAATGAAGTGCTCCATGTCATGTGCGTAAGGCACCGGGGGGTGTTTATCCCGCAGAGAAGTGCTACAGGCTCACAGTCAACTATTCGCTATGGACTTTTACAGGGCGCTTCAGAGGACGGTGCTTGCAGAGTACGACTACGTGCACGAAAGGATCCCCATCCTATAATTTGGTTTCATAAAAAGGAAATCATCGAACAAAGCTCCATCGGAAGGGAGCAATATAGTTTACCAACGGTCGGCCGAACCAACGGACGGGAAGCTGCCTTTGGCGTATGGACGAACCGAGCATTACGCAAGCTAGAAATGGCGACATAGAATGAACAATTCGTTCAGCAGCGGATGCACCATACCTTCGGCCGATGATGCATAGGAGAAAAAATTGAGTGTACGAAATGAGAAAAAAGGCAAACACAACATCTACACTGTCTGCCGCATGCGGAACTGTCCGCTTCACAAACATACGAGTATCGCATAGAGACAAGGAGGTCAAAAGGCTAAGGCTAAAAGCTTACCAAAAAGGTCGTGGAATGTCGTTAGGCGCCTGTACACTGGCACGATTCAGCGACACCGTTCGTATGTCAGATCGGCTCCTTGCAAGACACATCCCATCAAGAGCATGGCATCACACTGTGCCAGATTTTCCCCTAGAGCTCTCCGGAATATGTTTGCTATCCAGGGGATAGCGAAACATCTGCCCGATATAACGGGATGTCAGGCGCACGCACTATAATTATAATACAACTGCTAACCCTTCTACATAAATACATGCATACATACAAAACTTCTAATTTAGTTGTTTTATTCTTCCCAAGATTCCTGAAGTTGATGTGCGCTGCCTTTAAGGTAATATGGTAATAATAAAACCAAATGCTACTCATCTCATAGTATGGCATAAAATAGCTTTCGTTCAAACTGTTTTTGGCAAACAAATAACCACGTAGAAAAAATAAATGCGTGTAGGCCTTTTTTACTAACATAAAAAATTTAAGGCGCCCCACACAACACATCAATATATTCAATATTGTTTTGTACAAACTTATTTCGTATATTTGTAGAATATCGTCCAGAGATGTTGTTGAAAATCGTCAACGTTCTGTACAGTATAAAACACGGAATTTTTACTTCAGGCAACTAAATGAGCGAGTGCCGAAATATGCGTGTATTTCCGTTCTTCGTTCTTTGTGTTTTTTCAAACCCTTTGAATATGAATGGTTTGAAAATTGAGATTTCTTTTTTTACACAATGTCAAGCCACAATGATAACTTCATAATTGAAATAAAAAAAATAATTTCATTATTTTTAAGGAAGAAACGGCATACTAGTATTTTGCAGACATAAAAATCAAACTAGGGAAACAATATACTTTAATTTTAACAATTATGCATCACTAGCAAACCCTTAATTAAAGTGCAAATAAAGTGGATTCATGTAATTCAAAATTAGATACTGTACCAAATGGAAATAATTTTTATTTGTGCAAAAAGAGTCGAATCATTAATCAAAATACCGCCAACGATGAGCCTTTGCTCAGAATCGCACCATCAAACGGATCCCATAACAGCTTTTTCCCGGTCGGTGACACTTTTGAGAAGTACCCGGAAGGAATCAAAGCGATAGGCGCCACGATGCTCTTCATAGGCGGCCAGATGAGGCTATTGCGGAGTTAGAGTGCCGAAGAGTGCGAAAGAAAAGCGGTTCCATCTTGGAAAGGACCGAGTGGAGACCGAAATGCTTTCCATTGATGTCCTACTTTCGGCATTCTTTTTCGTTTATTTTGACTTTATATTTAGCGTAGCATTGGGAGGGCCAAGATGATGACAGCCATGTCAAAAATGAGGAAAAAGGTATGCCACCGGACGACTCATGTGGGCTCCAGTATTCGGAAGGCGTTATACAAATGGTCAAAACGTAAGTCAAGCCCTGCCAGAAGAATAAATGCTACAAGCAAATGCTACTACCAGCACAAGCAAAAGATGCTTAGCAAGGACGTGCAAGAAGACCTTCGCACTTTTTGTAACCGGCGCACAGTTTGCTGGAACGAGATCTCGTAGGGTGAAATAAATGAAAAGAAAGAAAAAAAGAAAGATATACAAACATCCTTATCCTTGCGCCCTTCTGGCGTCCTGGGAATGCCTTCGCCGTCTTCATCACCAATAACGTGCTACTTATTCCGTGACAAAATTACGTGGATGTAATGGGAAAGAAGTTAATCGGTGAAATGGGTAACCGTCCGTGTGTTACATTCTGAATCATTTCCTCGCATTGCACGATCCAAAATAGCGAGGATTCCTTCACAATTACGGTTTGCGATAAAATGGAGGATTTTATTCTACGGCATTAAATATTCTGCACGTGGCATATTCTATCTCTTGCAAATATAAGATAACACACTTCGTTATCCTATCAAGAGGTTGATTACTTCATATTTGGTTAATCCTTTTATGTTTTCAGGATCCATTGGAAAGCTTTTGCTATTCGATTTGATTTTAATTTAAAACATTCAAGGTGCATTTTAATAATTGCTATTCTACCGGCTGCTAACCAAGTGAATAATGTTTTTCGGGGGTTTTTGATCATCAAACGATTAGAGTTACTTTTCTAACGATTCTGCCAACTATTCTACTCGGCTTAGTTGTTTGAATTACTAAATATGTTCAAACTGTCCTTTAAGAAGCTTGATGATGCTTGACGGTTAGCTTATAAATTGACTAACTGATTTCTTTGCATTGTGTTTTTGAGAACAATAAAGCTCGTTCTAGAAAAACCCCAAACCACACTTTATCTTTTTGTTGCCAAGACGCAATAATAAACGAAACGAGTGAATTCATCTTAGTATCAGCCAGCACGTTTGCTCTTTCCATAAATCTTGGATAGGACTCAGACTAAACGCTGAGAAGTCATGAACAAATCTTCTCAAATTACTATGCCGTCTAATTCTGATTAAGATCGCCTCGCTCGATTAAGATACTTTTGGGGACACAACTTATCTATCCAACGTGCGCCGATTCACCAAAAATACCCAAACAAAGTCCCGAACCGTCCGCCGACGTAACTAGGTTGATGATTTTAATGAAATAAATTATATGTTTGAAGTAAAACGTTAATGGAAAAACTGAGTAAAAAGCAATTGTTTATCTGTTCAAATGTTATATGTTATGCATAAAAAAGTAAAACTAATGACGAGTATTTTGTTCTCGTCACTAATTTTGTTCACTGGTCTTGTCTTTTTTTAGATTGAGGGCAACATGCGACAACCGTAGTTTTTCAGCTCCTAAATAGTGTTTCCGTACTGGTTTTTATCATTCACTGTGTTTTATTATTTTGTAGGAATGAACCATTCTATTATGTACAGCTAGCATAAATTTTGTGCAAAAATTCTCGACGTAACTGAACTGACAACCTTCCCCGGTCGGTACGAAAACGCATGTACGCTGCTGCGAATTGGGGAAGGTCGATCACAGACGGCACTATACATTTGCCCTCCTCTTATGCTCTCGCCAGCATCGCCATGAAGCGGAGAAAGCCTAGTTCGCGAGAAAAACAAAAATTCCAAAGAAGAAAAAACCCGCATCGGAAAAACGACTACCGCCGACTAGGCGGCTCCATCAGGCTACTGAAACCTCCTCGAACGGATGCGCACGTTCCTTCACGGCTGCCTCGTCTTGGCCGTGTGCAAGATAAATATGACCTTTGCCAAATGACGACCGGAAAATAACCTGCATGTGTGTGCGTGCGGGTGCGTAAATTTTGAAATATTTGTACCGAAAGGGGAGAGTAGGCTGCTGCTGCTCTTGCAAAAATCGTGTGTTTTTACAAACGCACGCTCGGCGATGCGAAAGGAAAACATAAATTGATGGAAAAAAGATTGATCGAGTACCTGGCCTCCGTATGATGAGGGGAGGGGGGGAGGGGGGGGGGGTAAAGAATATTGGGTGCGGTATTGCTTGTAGAAAGGCGAGGCATGTGTCAAGTTACACAAACAACACACACACAGGAAGTTCACGTGCGTTTTTTTTTTTGGTCATGCAAGATCCCGGTCTCGGAGATCCACACACGACGAAACCGGCACAGGACGGAAGGAGCTGTTTATCCAGAAAGGCAGGATGATGAATTTTCACTTACCAGTAGCAGGAAACGTATGAACAGTCGGTGATGTTTGGGAACAGCATAAAGTTAGCATCGTTTGCCGTCATTTTCACACGCCGATCGTCCTTTTCTGCGACCCTTCCTTTCGTCTCTTTCTGTTTTACGCCCGGTCGTTTGCTCCCTGTGTTGAATCTCGTGGATATGTTTCTTATCCCCGTTGTCTTTCTCTCCACGCAGGCACGTTTTGTCGCGCTCTCTCTCTCTCTCTCTCTCTCTCTCACTCTCTCTCTCTCTCTCTTTTGGGAGATCCTTTTGACTGGAAAAACGGGAATGCAGATTTCACTCCCACATCAAACCACGCACACTATGGCTGTCTTGGGATAGTGAGGCGTTGTTGTTATTGCTGAACAGCTTTCGCTTCCTCCACCGCGGTGTTGCAGTGTTGAGTTTCTGCCTTCCCTTAAGCTGCCTTGTGTAGCATGTCCTGACGGCTTTTCCGCGGCTCCACTGTCGCTCTCTGTTTCTCTCCCTTTCTGCGGCAGCTTTCGGTGGCGTTGATGGTTTTATGGATGACGGCAGACGAACACTCACACGCACTGCGACGCAGGACACACCGTTGCGTATGAAAATGTCCACAGCCTCACCTCTAGTGTTCCTCAAGCGGTGGCGACAAACAAGGGCTAACGAGGGCTACTACGTATTTCCCGGAACTTGGAAGCTTTTTTTTCTCTGGCGTATACCACAGTCGGCTGTAGCGCCGAGGGGGAATAGATTTGAATGAAACAAAATTCACGAACAAATTAGGGGATTCTGTGGTTGCTCTTGCCGTTCACCACTCAAGCTACCTTAATGGATTCTTTCTTGCCTGCCGTTTATTTATGTTTCATCGCTGAAGATTGCTCTGTTGCACTGTACTTTTTTCGCATCGGCAGTATGCGTGAAATAAATCAACGGGCTCCAAAACCTACTAGCAAGCTATGATGGCTAATAACTCACTCCTTATTATTCAGCACCAGATAAATCGATCTCGGACGCAAGAATCGCCGACGGGTGCTGCCAGACCGTTCACACCCGCAGAGACCCGAGACGGTGCCAAGCTGTGAATGTGTTTGCGTGTTTGTATAAGCTCGCAGGCTGACAAAGAACCCCCGAAGCAGCGAAGATCTGCAGCGCGCAGAAACGGTATGTGTAGTGCTTGTGCCGGAGAAACAGGAAGCGGAATTGATAGATCGTGTAATGATGCTGCGGTCGATTGAGGATTGTTTTCTAAGCGAATCTGTGGGCGCAATGGGGAAAAAACGGCACAGTAGAACGTTGAAGAAAATAGAAAATGGAATCTATCTAACCGGCCCTACGCTCTCAGCGCTAGTGTCATCCCTCGAGACGGGAAGGGTTTCTAACGTGCACAATCGCAATCCATTGCTGGCAGGGGTTGCGCCCTTAACTCTGCCACCTCTGCACGTGACGGAAGGGTTCTCGGGTTTTGGCGAGGTTGCACAGATGTCGTCGCAATCGTGCTGCTGGTGCGGGAAAATGGTGCATTACCGTAGTGGCAACAATATGCTGTTCGGTTTGGGTTTTCCGGGAGGAAGGGGTGCGCGCGACCTCAAATAACACCACACATCTATACGCCACGGGCGGAAAAGGATTCGCAAGCACGACCGCAAAGCGTGGGGAACGTTCTCGTACTGCTCGGCCAGTTCGCTGCGTGCACCATGCGTCGTCTGCGGCTCGTTGCGGGATTTTGGTTTTTTGCACGAGAGAAACAGCGATTCCGGAGAGTGAGAAAAGCCGACTCAGCGAGAGAAAAGGACCCACAGGAAATTGCAACCCGAGCAACGATTTCGTGGCGAAATAAACAAACGTGTGACTGAAAACGAGTGTTGATAGTTGCGAAAAGGACCTACAAGAACGTCAGTCCGTTCCTCGTAAAGAAATGGGATGCACCCAGTTCGTTACAACAGTGGAACTTCTTCGTCGAAATTTCAGATATTCTAAAATGATTCGTTGTAAAAATTTCGGCAAATGAAAGCATAATCGAACGTCAAGCGTCTCATCGGTGAAACTTTGTGGGATTTTTTTCCACCCGTTAGTTGCACGGTAAGTTCTCAACCTCCGCAAAAGTGGAAATACGACGAGAGTATCGATGTGCAGTCGAAGTTTTCTATTTGACAGGCCGTTTGACAATGCTGTATGTCAGAAGAGCAGCTAGACATATATGTGGTAGTGCGCCATATTCTTCCACACCCCACCGCTATCTTTGATTGATGCCATCAGTTGTTGACAAACATTTGTGGAAGATATTTCACGATCGTATCATTCGATCATATTTCTCAGTGTTAGTTGAAAAAAAAAACTCTGCAAAGGATTGGTCCTTTTGTAATTCAAAGCATTTATTTCTTGTTTACGTTCCCCCGACCAGGCACCGAACGAAATAGAAACTGCGGTGCTACGGGCGAACGCGAAACAAAGATTTGAAGATTGGTTGATCTTGGTGAGCACTTTGGTTGTCGCTGGTCGGGGGAACGTAAACAAGAAATAAATGCTTTGAATTACAAAAGCACCAATCCTTAGCAGAGTTGTTTTCAACTTACGATGAGAAATATGATCGAAAGATATGATCGTGAAATATCTTCCACAAATGTTTGTCAACAATTGATGGCATCAATCAAAGATAGCGGTGGGGTGTGGAAGAATATGGGGCACTACCACATATATATCTAGCTGCTCTTTTGACATACAGCATTGTCAAACGGTCTGTCAAATAGAAAACTTCGATAGCACATCGATACTCTCGTCGTATTTCCACTTTTGCGGAGGTTGGGAATATGATAAAACGATAAGACAACCAAAACAATTCACAAACAAACAACCTCTATGTTATAAACAGTTTTGGACGTTGACCAAACGATACGTCAAGTGCATATGAGGTGGGATCATATCTGCAAGAACTGCACAAACGAACTGCATGAACTGCAAGGACGCCGTATTTTGTGGTCTTACCGAAATTTCTTCATATTCACCGTCTGGTTTGATCGACGTGTAATTTTTGTTCTGTTTTAAAATCGCCGAAAAAAATGCCTCAAGAAATGTGTTGTAATCGTTTTGTCGAAAAATGAAATGTTGTTAACAACAATAAACAACTTTTTTTAACAAACATACAAATCCCCTCTTACATAAGTGTTCGAGTTTATCTCTTGACTCGTAATATCTAGTGGACATTTTCAGAGGAGCTGCAGAACATTGTTTTTTTAGGCTTATTTTCAATTAAAAAAAAACGAGAAAAGTTCAATTTTTACTTAACTCTGTTGCTTATTTCACAATACGAACATTAAGGTTGAATTTAATCCAATTTACCAAGCAATGTTTCAATATACTCAATAAAAGGAATTCCATCCCTACTGCTTTATCTCTTCATGTTCGTGTACATAAAAAATTTTAAACTCTTTATTCGTTTTTCACTTTGCCTGTGCTGAAGCAGCATTATCACAAAACGTTGCGTTAGATTCCTCTCATTAGAATTGGAAAGGTTTTGAACGATGTATGTTTATCGGAAGAAATGTTGCAACATAAATTTGCATCAAATTGAAAACAATGTAAATATTTCTTCAACTTTGGTGGCCTGTTCTTTCGCTCTAAACTACTCAATATTCAATCTAAATCCAGTTTGTGAAAAATATATTCAGAAACTTTTCGAACACATATAATGAATTATTTGAATTTTAAGATTTGTCATAAATAAACTGAAAACAGGTCAAGGCAATCGTACACATTCTTGTATTTACCCTGATGCGAGTGCCGTTTCTCGCGGGAAATCCACTTTTGCATACCCAGGAATGGTTCTGCATGTATTCATACCTTTCCGTAAGAGTTCAGCTGCGCTTACGTGAGCGAATTTTTTTTTTTAAGTTTTACCACCACAAGCCACCGTAAGTTTGTCACATACTGAGCGGCTCCATCGTATGACAATTCTTTTTTCATTTCCAAATTCCTTTTGAAAACGTTGGTAAAAATCATTTTTATGATTCGGTTGTTTTATGATACTTAGTATGTTTAAGATGTGTCAAATTACAGATATTTAGCAGCGTTGTTCGTCAATTTCAATGTGCCCCTTGCTCCATAACACTTTAGGGAAAGATTTATCTTTAAATAGCTGCATAAAATCGATATAACCTTTCATTTAGTTTACAGGCTTGATTAAGTTTCCCTGGAATAAAATGCCAATGCAGACAAAACAGGGCAGCAGAAAAGCGCCAGACAACAAGTAAGACTAAGAGATACCTGACATCAATAAAATATATAACCGAAAACAATAACCGATTGAACAGGAGGGGCACAGAACGTCGTTATTCGAAAAAAAAGTAGCATCATCAAGTTGTGTCAAGGAAATTTATTTATTTCCTATTTCAAAGTATTTCAAAGGAATTGAGGATTTTTGTTTTTCGCACGCTCCAAAAGTGACCATTCAGGCCGTGATCAGGCCAAGAAAAATTGGAGAAGGACTAGTGACAGAGAGTTTATTTATTCCACACATCAAAAGCGAAACTGGTTGTTACATTTATTGACATTTAATATGAAGCTTCCATCTTCCTGGAGCTTGCATAAAGTGGCATTCTTGTTGGCTTCCTGTGCTGCTGTTTTGCAGACGACACTTTAACTCATTCCTGAAACATAAACGTATTAACGCCACGCCGTGCATGTTCTTTCAATTTTTCAACAACAACAAAACAATGCCTGGATAAAACTATTTCATTCGCTTTACTTTGCTGCACGCGTAATGACAGTTTCAGAGTTTTCTTTTGAGAGTCGTGATTTTTGGTTAGCTGCTACACTTAAACATCTAACTATTCTGTCCTCTATCGAAAGTTGCGAATGCTTGATTTGCTCCTAACTTTGAGAACAATTGTGCAATCTACTGGGGCTAAATGAGTTGAACTGCTTCGACCAAATGCTTCTGTGTCCAAACGTGTTCCTTAAGCTAACAACAACAACGTGGCACCTATTTACAATCAGTACACGAGCAGGGCAAGAACAAAGAGAGGCAGAGCGACGATCTATCTCGAGTCAAAGAAGGAGAAAATCGGTTTGGATTAACCACCACACCCCCCAAAGGCTAGGTTAGCATCGAGGGCAGGTCCGGAGCTCCACCACGCGATCTTGGGGAGTGATGGAGACGTGTTTCAAGCGAAAGCCAGGGACCGCAGCGATAAGCTCCTCCGCGTGTCTAGCAGGACGCCAGTAGGAGCGAGTGCGGTGGCCGGATGGTCGGCGGGTAGCTCATTTTCCGAGTCCGGCAAGCATGTAGACGGGATCGTGATAGTTGGTGCCACGGTACAGCTCCGGAACGGTGGATACCAGCGCCCGGATCCGATGCGAAGGCCGATAGTTCCGGAAGGCGTGCAGGAAGGCGGCACTGCCCCCCGGCTTTGGATAGTCCACGGCAATCTCTGGAATAGAAGAAACCTTCAGAAACCAGGCGGCCATTATTACTGCGCCCACGCTGCACGCTGACTACGGGGTCGGGCGCTGCTGTGTCCGGTGGCCCCGCACCGATCCCCTTACCTTTGCGCAGGTTGCTGATCATGTTCTGGCCCTCGAGAAGCTTCACCTGCTCGGTGTTGAGGTGCTTCGACTCCAGCGACTCCAGGTTGTGCTTGAGGTTCTGGAAGAAGTCACCCAGGTTCGTCAGCGCGCCTGAAAGTAGACCAGGGATCGAAAAGAAGCGCTCAGCCGTGTCAGAAGGACGTTTGCGTTCGCTGCTAAATCAATTGTTCCCATCCCACGCAACACCACACGATAAACGTCAACATTTCGCTGACATCAGCAATATGCACAGGAGCTGTGATCATTCACCAGATTACGCCGCACATCCCTGCCGGGATTGGCCAAACGGGTAGGAAGCGTGAGATATAATTCATCACCCGCGACTGACAGTGACGCACGGGATAGGATTTGTTCGCATGCTTGCCGGAAGTACATGGAAACGCGTAAGCACAAGCTGCACGGGATGAATTAAATCATCGTTATCGGATGTAAATAAATTAGCCATTGTCACTTCGCTGCGATGCGACCGAAGGATATGAGACGTGGTGCTACTACACCTTGCTAAGATGCAAAACGAAAAAGGCCCGGCCTTAGGGCGCATAAAACGCCCACTACAATGCCGCCTGACAATGATAGATTCTACAGCGTTTTACAAACTCCTGCACCTGTGTGGACGGATCATTGACGCGCTGGCTTGGCGGCAATTAATATCGCTATTTATGGGCACGTGTTGCCACTGGGAACCAACCGGCAAAGGTAAAGGGTGTCTCACTGCGAGGCGGTGAAAATAATGGCTCTAATAATCAAACTCACCGATACATATTCGATGTGTTCCGCCGTCCGGTGGATCATCGGAGCGAGGTGATCAATCAATCCATTTTTGCCGCTAATCAATTGAAGTGATGTTAAAACATCCCACTGTTACAACATCACCGGAGGAGAATATAATTCCCTGCTCACTGCGCGGCATGTGTATATAGTTTACCTGCAACCAATTAAATAGTTTTCGATTGGGTGCTGAAAAGTCCCAATATCTATGAAACAAAACGAAACGAAACCGGCAAATTTAGTCGTTATTCGGCTAACCGGTCGCTGATCCCATTGATCCGAGCGTATGGTTTTGATGGCCTCAAAAGTATGTAATCAAATCATGTAAAGTCTGAATCGAAAGTTACTAAAATTTTCGAACCGAAATTGATTTGACGCAACATGTAACGATACTAAATTCATTCATGGGCAGATCCACGATATCAATAAACCTTTTTTTTTTCTTTGGAAAACAGATCCTATGCCTTAGTCAGCTAACTGGTTGCATAATAAATTAAAGTATAAATATGTGATTAAATCATATATACTGAATAGATCTGCCATAAGTATAAACGATAAAGGATTATATTTCGGGCTCACATTCGAGGCTCACATTTATTCCACACCATGAGGACACAATATGCCGTGCCAATCTGCTCGGCTTAGTGCGCAAAATAACCAAAGACTTTGAAAATCCTGTATGTATAAACACCTTGTACTGTTCCATTGTTTGAATAGTTTCATTTAACATATTATAATTTGTTCCGGTCGTGTGGTGTCCACCATCCGTCATGTGGCAAAATAGGTTAGAATTAAATCTACGAAAACTGAAACGTTTCGTGCTACGCAAACTGCGATGGAATATACCGAGCATGCTTCCAAGCTATAATTCCCGCTGCCTGCTCCTAGATATACGGTCTTTGGTAGTAAGACGTAGGAACGCATAGGCCATGTTTGTTGCCGATGTTTTAAACCGTGCGATCGACGCTCCTAGATCATTAGAAAAACTGAAGTTTTTTATTGCTCGTTATGTGTCCAGATATTGTTCCATTTTGTCCAATCAGTTTAGACGCACGGGTTATGGTCAGAGTGACCCTCGTTCGTTCAATGTTGTTTGCAGTATGTTAGATTTCCATGTTCCAGTGACTATATTTCGGTAGAGACTGAGGTTTAGTAATAAATTCGTTTTTGTATCGTAGTGTTAAGCTCAAGAGGCGGACATTTCAAATAAATAAAAAATAATACATAAATATAAAAAGTCCATTTTGAACCATGTAATAATTCATTGATTTTTAATCCTGCTGGTACCCCAATGCAAGCATTATTGGAATCTCAAAATTTAAAATTGGGGAAATTGGAATTTTTTTTAAAGTTCAACTCTACGTTGCTTTGTTTTGTAGAAAATAGAGGTGGAAAGTAATAGTCAAAATTGAAGTGGAAATTCTGTTACACATTTCTTTTTCTTTTTAATAAATTAACTTTTTGAAATTAATAATCATAAGAATCATTTATAGCCTATCATCTTGAATGTTGCCATGTCGGAAATAAGTGATAACCTTTTTTATCAATTCTGGCAAAAGTTGCTTAATTTATTTACTCGTACTTCGCTCAACCAACCTGTACTAGAAAAGTTCAAATGTCGTTTGCCAGCTTATGCACATTGACATGATAACCCATGCAAAACCTTTGCCAAAATGGCTTAACTTACTTCCGATACTATATGCCGCCGCGCAATGTGCTTTCTTACACACAGTTCTGACAGGTTAAATAGCCGTTCTCCAAATTCTGGCTCAAATAATGTTTAAGGTTCCAAGGAGACCTCTGAGAAACTGACCAATTTTGGAGGCCGAGTTCAGTTCAGGCCACCATTATTATGATCGATAAGTTTAGATTTTGACCTCGTTTCATCTGCTAAAGACTAGCGTTCGGCTGTGCAGATCCAGTCGACTAAGGGGATTAAGATTATTACCATATAGTTGTGCACTGTTGCCAATAACAGGAAAGTTATAGTGAATAAATAAAAAAATAATTCGAATTCGCAATTAATTGGAATTCGTAAGACAGAAACAAAAGTTCTGTTGCCAAAAGTGAGTAATTTTAATTGTTGATCGCCACCGATCGTAAGCATTCACCTTAATAAATGCTTAAAGTTTTTAAAGGTCTTTTTTTTGAGCTGGTATATAAATCACCGTCAGCAGAAGTATTTTAAACTCAATTGAAACTCGTTTTTGATTGGAGATCAATGGGAAAACTATCTCTCTTAATTATTGTAGGTCCCATCGTAACTAAGCTTTTAACTAAAATGCAGATGAAAGCAAGATGTTAGTGAAACTAACGACGGATGAACTAAACAATTACCAACATCAACACACCACAAAAGCTAAGTACGACATTTAATACAACATGGAATAACATAAAAAGTACTAGCAAGAAAAACACTGGCTTGTAAGCTATCCGGAATATCCGAAAAGATCAAATCAAATGCTGGTGGAGCTCTGATTCGCATAAGAACCTCAACAGCGTGCAAAGTTGCAAGCGTGCAGCAGATGGCGTGGCGTCAGGGTAGGATACCACGTGTGTCTTGTACCGACGATAAGAACCGAATGGAAAAACCTGCCAACGGGACCATACCGTAGAACTCACCAACACTGATGGAAGGCAGGAAGCTGCCGTCCTCGCCACTGCCCCCGCCCGTTGCCGCAACCGCCGGAATGACATGCGACCGACGGGCGACGGTCGAGCGAAAGGCTGCGGCCCGCTTCTGGGCCACGGCTCCAAGCAGCGCCTCGTCCGCAGGATCCTGTGTCATCGGACTGCGGGTAATTCCGGGCTGTCTCGGGCCTATTTCCACCAGCTTGCCGTGCAGCATATAGTTGGCCGTCTCCGGTCCGTCCGGGAGCAAATATCCTCCGGAGAAGACCTCACCCGATCGATCGGCATCGTGTCCAGGGATGCCAGGGCGCTGGTGAAGACGACCGTACGGTAGTAACACCTGTAGGACGGTAGCCAAGGACCTCCGGACACTGGCCATCTCCGCCTCGGATGCGGGTTTCTGCTCTGTCTGCGGACTGAACGGGTTACCCGGGCCTCTGGAAGGGAGCTGCAGGTATTTCAACTGGGTGAATAGGTCCATCTCTTTGCCGGGCTCTCCTGAGTTTTCCCTGGAACCGAAGGGGGCACGGCTGTCCACAAAATCGAACGGGGGATGTTGAGAGAGAAGTCTCGGACCAGAAGAAGAACCAGGCGGCCCCGAGTCCTCCGGGCTATCGTTGATACTTCCGTAGACTGTCGCGTCTGCATGTGTAAGTTCTGAGTTCGAACGACAATGAACCCAGGTAAAAAGAAATACATACGATGTAAGAGACATATTCAAATAACTTCAAACATGCAGAAGTTCCTAAGTAGAAAACCTCACAACCTAAAACAATGCGTAACTAATAAGTGAAATTGTTCATTTTTTAGCAAATATTTGTTTATACAACTTTAAAAAAAATTAAGTAGATTTTTAATGTCACGGACTCCTCGCGAAAACGTTTCGCCCATAATTCATTGCCAAAAACCATTTATCACTGATAAGCGGCAGCCCACGGAGCACAATTGTGGTTTCAGTTGTTAGTTTTCGGAACGCACCGGCCAGAATATTGGCCCGTTGCGTTTCTAGCCGAGTGCGATGAGTTTGGAATTTACGTGCTTTGAATATCAATTTGTTATCATCGGTAAAATTAGTGGCTTTCTTTTTTTTCCTTTTTTCTCTTCAACATCTCCTAGTGTGCAAAGGTTTTTACTTTTGTAATACACTTCGAATGGTAATGTGACATTATTCATCTATATGCACTAATTATGTGTTAATACTTTACCTGCAGAGAATATTCAATGACACTTCATCTCATGAATTGTGAAATGTAATGACGCACTTATTTTCTAGGTTTTATGGCATTAGTGAGATACTTTATGTGTTCTAAGAAACCCGTCTTCAGTTTGATTTAATTTAGAAGAATACTATTTTAGAGAGATCTGTAATAAAATATATCTAAACTATAAGGTTTACTTCAAAAATTATATACTTTTCACGGCAAACTGATAACCTGTGTTTAGTATCAAACTAATACTTTTAACAGTTCGCATTGCATGCAAATTTTTGTTTATTTGATGATTCATGTTTCGTTGAGTGAGATGAAATGTTCCAATTAGCTGGTATTACTAATTACTGAGGAACGATTATGCAAGGGTCAAAGTACTGTAATTGCACTCATCAATACATTAGAGCCTTTTACGGCAACTTTCTTTCCCATAGGTAGGTAGGAAATAAAAATCACATAAAAGTTTATAGCACCACGATGTTCCCTGAGACATGAGGTGCCGACGATTGGCGATATCCAGTTACTACAACCCCGTACACAGCGACAAACAGACTAAACTTAATTACCCGCAGTAAATATCAATAGTGCAACCCACAGGAGCCACATTATGCCGATCGCGATTCGTTCACTGGGGTCAGCCCGTCGAAGAAGGGATGTTATACTTTCTGCAGGCACATGCACCGTACAAAAAAAAAACCAGGCCACGCGATTCACTTCACTGTATCAGGCAAGAAAACTGTAGCACTTTGGCTTACAATTGAGGGTAATTTTCAAAAAAACAAGACAAGAGGCACTCAACACTGTACCACGGTGGTAAATTGCAATCCCTGATCGCACTCAGATCGGATGGAAAATCTCCTCTTCTCAATCTGCTGGATCGCTGGCTGATATCCTTACTTGTTCACCCGACCGGACGCGACCTGTTGCTTCCGGTTCGACACACTGAACTGGTGCACCACCAGTGCTTCCTCTTTTATACAGTCGTCCTGACGAGCGGCGAGGACCAATCGGGCTCGTGCGGCGGTTATCCTGTGAGTCAAACGCGCGAGCAGGTGAGCAAGTGAGCCTGTCGTGAGCAAGTGAAAGTGACTCGCCGACCAGGCGTGTTGAAATTCAACGGATCCTTTGGATTGATTTTTTCGTTCGAACAATCGAATCTAATGAATGAGCTGTGACGTTACAGCGATGCATGTAGTGCCCATTTGTCCACCTGTCTAACCTAATTGATACCCAAACTTTGACGCTAATTTAGCAGAACTTTTCCTGGCCAGATAGGGAAAATGGCCAAGCTTCCTTTCCGCGAATGCAAAGTGAGTCAGAGTTATCGGTGAGGAAGAATCCGTGTCTGGTTGCCACTGAAACGTCGCCATTGATGCGGAGGATGTGGCATGATTTTCACTTTCACTTGTGCAAAATTAATGCACTGTGAACATTTTCCACCCTCCCGTCATCCTCAACATCCTCACAAGCCGTTCCGTTGCAATAGACTTTTTTCTTTTGGCACATCATTCAACTATTTCCTTTTGGCATCTTGTCGGCGCATCGTGGGCAGTGGAAGATACACGATTTCAATGTTGTTTTCAACCGTATCAAGCAACCGTACGAAATAATGCTGGCCGTCTTATCCAAACAAACTTCAGGTCCAAAGACCTTTGCTGAAGTTAATAGCGACTTTAAGTGATCCCTAGGGAGCCGTAGGAATTGGTGGAGTTTTAAACGATGCGTCACTGCAGCGACGGATATGCTGCAAAGTGACGAACATTTAGCAGTACTTAGTTTTTAGCAGCAGTATAGCTTAACAGAATATTGAAATTTATCATAATTATAGAAACAAAAATCTAATTACTGTATCCAACACCAAAAACAAATCAAACAACATTAAATCATTTACAAGCTGATTCTGTTTTGATTGAAATTTTTTGGATTATGAAAGAAAGGACAACACATTCTATTTAATAGCAGGCAAAATATTTATCTCAACTCATTTGTGTTACTCCCACAAAGGTGCGACCCTCCTGATCGGTATTCAGCCAACGATTGGCCCAGCACATCGACAGTCGCCTTTGTAGCAAGCACTGTAGCGGAATTGCAGTGTATCACACCTGGCTTTACACATGTTGGCTGAATCCTCGTTTTCACATATAGTATCGGCCAACGTGACCATTTGCTGTCCGCAAATAAGCAACACCAGGGCGGTTATAAAGAAGAACGGTATGATTTTCATTCCGAGCGCGTGCTTCAACGACTGCACTTTTGGTCCCAACTGGCCCTATGCATAGCCTTTTATAGCTGGTCTAATCAAAACTGTGAATAAAATTGCCCTATTTAAAAGTGCAGAATTTGTTTTTGCATTTCCACGCAAGCGACAAAAGCTATCAGAAACCCTTCATCCGTCAACACTTCCAATCTAGAAAACGTCAGTCACCGGAAAAAAAAAAACCGATAGCAGACAGTGAAAAAATTTGAAGAAAATTTAAAAAATCCCCGTGCTATCGTAGAAAAAAGCTTGGAAAGCTTGCAAAAAATCACGTTGAAGATCAACTTGAAATGAACCATACGACGAATGGCATGTGATTATTCCGAGGCAGGCACTGTGAGTTCAAAATAATGTTAAATGTTTTAAAATGTGTTTCCAGTGCCGCACATACCAGTATTATTACTAAATATTATATTATTGAAACATTCAATTTGTTTCCATGTGTGAACTCTTAAAGCGATATAAGTTACAAATGGACCATAAGCAAGTTATTTTTACAAAACTTTTGAAATTAGTTATTTAAGTGAATATACTATGCTTAAAATATTTAAGTTTGTGCTTAATTACCACACAACTTCAATAGAATACTTAAGAGAAGACTTTAGCAAAAAGTGATTAAACGAAAGCCACACCGATAAAAAAAAACATGTTTGGTTCATAGTTTTATTTATTCATCAATTATATAATTTTCCACAGCGTTTAAAAAAAAACCCCGCAAGCCACTAGGCGCTAAAAGGTCGATCGATCGGAGTTGATGATCGTCGAAATATAACGTTTGAATAAATTGTCCCGACGCTAACTGTCCTATGATAAACGTTGTCGCTTCCAAGGGTCCCATACAAAACTATAAATGCTTCTTTCTTTTGGTCATGCATGATCACATTTCCCAAACGGTTGAGTAGAATCGATTTATCGCTACATTAGAAACACAATGTGAAAGTTACAAAGAATAAAAAATTAGGTATATTACTTTTCTTCACTTTATGTTTAGGAGCGCACACGCACACAAGCATACACACACACACACACACACACACACACACAGGCCGCAACATGCCCTTTGTTTCGATTATATAATGTTACCATTTTCAATCAATATGTGCAAACCTGCAACAACCTGTTGGGAGGTCTCTGTGTTTAGGTGCAAGTAACTGTATTGCACGAATAATTTCATACGAAGTAGCGCCTTACTTTCGACCAGTATAAGGATAAATGTACAAGCGGGTTCGTTAGCCAAGTGCTGTTTACTGTATCTTATGTAATTACTTTTATCACTTAACATATTTTCATATCACTAATACGCATCGTGACATACAACGCACAATCGATGGTAGCGGGACGTCTATAAATGATCCAGATAGATTACTGTTTGCCCTAGTCTTAGTCGATTAATATATTACTTTGCATTGCACTGCGCTTCTATGCTCTAAGCATTCGAAGAGGAGGTGCGTTTGTTTCAGAACAAATGTACAGGAATGAAACGGAATTGAAATGAGGAGGATCCTCGTTAATATTGCTTGAAGGATAGAAGATTGATTTCCGATGTTTTCTGTAATAGTTCCTTTTAAACGCTTAAATTGAATAGTCCGTTACCAATCGTATTGACCTGAAAATCTCATTCCCACTCGTAGAATCTTGAAGCTTGACCAAATTTGCTTCCTTTCTTCATTTAAACGGAGTGCAAGTGATATTGAACATATAATATTTGCCGTTTGCTCTCAGTCCATGGAAAATAAGAAAAGCTCCAAGTCACGGAGAGCAAAATTCCATCCAGGATCGACATCTCGACTCGGGCGTGAGTGACCTACGGATCCTTCGACGATGAATCGGGTAGTATGGCATCGTCTGGCACCATGCTCAGTAGTTCCTCTTCGGATAGCTTTGCTAGCCGACTCTCTCCATTGCCGCCAGCGGGAGTTGCAGCAGTGCTTACGCTTGCCGGAAGCGCTCCCGATAAACCGGTGACAAGGCCAGCCTGCGTTGCTAGTGGGGCGACCATGTCGAAGGGCGTCACGTTCGGTGTGGGAGCCGCGGGCAACATCGAGGTTGGCAAGATACGCTCGTCTATGTCGCCCTGGCTGTTCGCGATCGGAATGGCAGGGTAAGGGATGCTGGCCGCTTTATAGTTGGCGAAAATGGACGGTGCCGTCGGGTTGTACTCGTCATCGAGGGCCGCATCCGTGTCTGCATCGTTTACCAATGCGGGTGAGATTTCACTCACGTTCATTCCCATGCCCGCAACCGATGGTGCAGCCAGCGATTCGCTTCCGATCGCGCCAGTGACGGCACCGCTGCCGCCGCTGCTGCCTCCCTTAATACTGGCCAATATCTCCGACAGGTTCGACGGGATCGGAATATCCTGAATCAACGACGGCGTGATGGCCGAATTGATTTCGTCCTCCTTCAACTCGGCCATGCTCATCAGCCCAACAATTTCGTTCTTCTGCTCGGCGATCTTCCTATTCAACTCGTCCATTGCGAGCTGTATCCGTTTCGATTCGGGATCGAGTGACGGATCCGCGCTGGCCGTGCCACGCGTCTTCACTGTGTCCACGATTGCGGTTACGTCGGCAAAATTGCTATCGTCGCTTCCACCGCCCGGTGAGTACGGTGCATCATCATCCTCATCGATCAGCATGGCGCTGGACTCAACCATCGACGCACGGGCGGTCGCACTCGTGCTGCTACTGTTGCTATTGCCATCACCAACCATCGCTAGAGCCGACGACACATTGCTTGCTATTGATGAGAACAAATAAAACAACAAATGTAATGACCCCCTAAACAAACTATCGTTTACATTCGTTTACAACACAATTACCTTTTCCTGTAATCGGCGCCTTAATGATATCCATATCAATGTCCATATCCATGCTGTCCTTAGCTTGCGGTTTTCTAGTTCCCTTTTCAGCTCCCGCCTCCATTGCAGTAGAATTCTTAACCTGTTTTGAATGTTGAGCAGCACCCAATTCGCTGCTGCCTTCTTTCACCACAGAACCACCCCCAGCAACACTAGACGGTTTGGTTGCATACTTTGTAATGACCTGTTGCAGCAGTGTCTCCGTGCTGGAGGCGCTGGACCCAACGGAGCCTTTTGAGCCAGGTGTACCCATCGAGTGCTTGGACTGGCGTCGAGCGATCTGATATGAAACAGAGAAATTATTAGTAGCTACTCAGCAAAGTAATACCTTTCAATTAAATAGAATGGTGAAAAAAAACAGTAAAGTTGCTTAAATTTCGAAAATCGCCAAATAAATAATCTTCTCTAATAAAGTCCTGGAGAAAGTTTTAACAATACATGGAAACTACTTAAGAAGAAATCTGCAGTGCAAAATTTGGAAAATTGCTTTAGTGAAAATTAGTGAAAGTTTTGCTAATTTAGTGAAATTTGTTATTGATACAAAAGACGTCGACGAAGGAATGAATTAATTAATATTTTAACTGAGGAACAAGAGATAAGACATGAGCATCGAGAGGATAAGTGGAAGAAGCAAAGCATTCATAAAGCAACATACACATATTGAAGGACTTATTCAGCATCTGGAGGAACCGAACGACGCATCGCTCTGTGAAAAATGTTTCTCAAAAAACTTAAATCTCATGAAAATGTATTCGATATATAGAAAAACCCGGGATAAGGCCGGGATAATTCCCAGTCGGGGGTTAAATAGCCCCGACAATACAAACAAAAAATGCTCCACCCTTCCCCTTACGGGGTTAATACGGCCAGGCCGTAACAAACAAAAACAACAACAACAACAACAACAATATTTTTGTTGTTTTCAATTGTGCTGATCACTGAAATTGTGCTGAAATTCACTAATCCGTGATTATCGTTTCCCTATGCCCTATGGTTGCAAAAACTATAATTATTGGAAAAGCTTTTAATACGGATTTTATATTAATTTTGAGTTTAAAAGTTTTAAAACAAGAATAAAATGGTTCTTCTAGCTGTTATCATTTATGTGAAAATATTAATATCAATAAGCGAGTTCAAAGAAAAGAGCAGTTCAACCGTTAAAGACTTTGAGAATAGGCTTAAAACAATATCACGAAACTTACTTTGAGTTGCGGCTGCGCACTGGTTGCGTTCGAAGGCGGTCCACGCTTGCCTCCACGGATCTTCACCATTATCCCCAGCAGGAGATTAGGTTTGCATTCTCCTTCCACAATGCCTATGCCCCGGACCGGTTTCAAAATCATCGGAATCATCTGCTCGGCGGGCAGAGGAAAGATGTAGAAGTCTTTAATAGCCGACGAGGGCGACTTCACCACGCTGTACCGCTTGCGACTGTGCAGATGATTGTACAGCGTGTAGTACGCGCTCGATTCCGTCGAATGGAAGCGCACCAAGCACACCTCCTTGTTGGGGCTCTTCTTGATCTGCCCGATGTACTCCCACACGATTTCCGGCTTGATCGTACCGCAAATGTTCAAATCCTCGGTGAAATCTTTCGTGACGTCGTGCACCTCACCACTAACCGAACGGATCGACATTTCGACGCTGGCCACGTCGACCATGTGCACGCTGCCCTTCCAGTGGTCCTTCTCCGCCTCAAGCTGTCGCTCGTCGATCACCGGCGCAGCGGCTTCGCCCGGGGGCTCCTCTTCGTAGGGATAGTGTGGTGGAGTCGGTATCGTGACCGTGCTGGTCGGTTCCTGGTCCTGATCTGCTTTCGAATCCTTGCTAGACGACTCTTTGCCCTCTACCGTGCTCGTAGTAGTAGGCAGTACTAGGGCACCATCTGTGCTTTTGATCGATTTTACTTCGGAATCCTTCATCGGCTCCGTTTCATTTTCAGTGCGCTCCTTATCCTGGGTATTTATAATCGCGGTCTTCGCTTCTGTCGCTTTTTCTTCAGCGCCGACCGAAGAGGCCGTCGTTTTAGGCTCTTCGGCCAACGCCTTTGCTGTTGGCTCACCGGTGCGTTTTTTCGACATACCGACCAACTTACTTTGGGCTTCGTTTTTGTCTTCCTTCCGCTCTGCTTCAGGAGTGGTTTTATTAGTCGATGGATCAGCCCCGTCGGTTCCGCGGGTCGTTCCAATCGACGAACGGTGCTTTTCGGACGATCCTTTCGAGCCATCTTTCTCCCGGGATCCCTTCCGGTCGTGTTTCGAGCGCTCCTTGCTACGCTCACGGCCTCGATGGTGACGATCACGATCGCGATCACGCTCCCGATCGCGCTCCTTGTCCCGCTCACGATCACGATCACGATCCCGACTTAGGTGTCGATCGTGGCTCCGATCGCGACTACGCTTCCGCTTATGCTTCGATCGACTGCGATCTCGTGAACGATCGCGCTCATGCTTCCGGCCCCGGCTGCGACTGCGACTTCGGCTGCTTCTGCGGGATTCCTTCTTCCGCGATGACGACGACGACGAAGAGGCTCCCGCGCCGGACAGAAGGGCGGCATCCGATTTACTTCCGACGCTGACAGTGGGCACGTTGCTGCTGCTACTACTGATGGATCCACTGCCGTAGACTCCGGTGTACGATTTTCCATACCCTCCGTAATCATAGTCCTTCAATCGGTACAAGCTATCCTTCATGCCAGACGATGAATCATCAAGCTCGCTGGTACTGCTTACCGCCGAATTGTTCAGCAGCGAGACCACGTCCTCTACGGGCGCGGATGGGTCGAGCTGGACGCGATCATCCGTTTTCCCTTCAATCACCTCTTCACCCTTGTGCGTCTTCAGGACGTAGTTCTTCGCGCATGCCAGCAAATCGAGTTCGGATTTCTTGATCATCTCCAACTGATGCTTTGTTTCATTTTCGCGCCATTGCGCCAACTCCTGGCTTGCCAGCTCTTCGGCCGTCATACGGACCTACACAAAATTTAAAAAAAAATCGTTACACATCATTCGTTTGCCCTCAATAAAAAAAACCACCAAACACTTACCAGCTGCTTTGGCTCAATCGATTTCTCTGAAATCTTCTGGAACAGAGAGAGATTCTTGCGATCCTTAATGTTGAAGACAAGCGAACGATACTTGGTACGGTACTTCATGCCCGTATCCTTGTTGAAAAGGACAAACAACTCGCGCTCCGTGTTACTGACGAACTGGTCAATCTCCTCTTCCGTTAAACGAGTTATTGGGCTGTCCTCTTTCAATTCAGAGGTACGTTGCATAAGATGTTCCTTTAAAACGAAAAAAAGGGATGGAATGATACAGGTTCACGATAGATACAACATTGAAACAGGCTTTAATCTAAATCGCTAATGTTCAATGTACCTTCAATGTTTTCTTAACCGTTACGCGAATGTTCTCACCACCCGGTGTCGACGCTTTGCTACCCTGCGATTGCCTGACAGGCTCCGCTGATGCCACAGATGATGGAGTGGTCTGTTTCTTCTGTTTGCTACCGGCGGAAGTGTTGACCGGTGTCGTCGATGACTGCACTGTCGCATTGCTCGCTCCAGCAACACCTTTCTGTTGATTCGCGGAACTAGACATGGTCCTGCTGATGGATGGGGTGCTGGGGGTGGCCGTTCCTTTCACACCTGAAGCCGACGCAGTCGAAGGGAACACTTTCTGCGTTGCGTGCTTCGGAGATGCGATTGTTGCGCTGGCCGTTTTTATAGACGACATCGTCGGACTTGCCGCGTGTGCCGATATAACCAACTTTTTCTGTTCATTCAGCTTCAGTTGAGATTGAATCTTCGGCGATTGTGCTCCGGAAGCGGTGGAGGCAGTTGGCATGTGACCGGGCGGTCCTGTACCGACGGCGGCGGCTACCTTCTTTTCGGCGGCTTCCTTAGCCAGCTGCGCCTTGCGAACTTCGGCCTGCTTAGCGATAATGATCGACGCCTGCACCGATCCGGGCGGAACGAGCTCGAACGTTGGATGGGCCTCCAGCCAGCTTTTGAGATTTTCGAGCGAAGGTGCATTCTTCCCGGTTATGCAGCGTCCTGTCTTGCGTTCCATCACGATAACCTGGGAGGGAAATGAAAATAATGGAAAATAAATAACGTTCAAGCTGACCTACGCAGGAGTTTAAAAGTACAAACACACAACATTAGAAAACACATGTGACGATTTTTTCAATAAGGATAATAAATGCTAATATAAGCCGGACATTGACTTTTCATTATGTATGGTAAAAAAACTCACATATGCTGTAAATAAGCTATGGCAACCAACTTTGAATTTTTTTTCTTGTTCGTGGGACTTTCCGGCCTCCAAAGAAGACGACCTTTTTTTGCATCAAATAACTTTCTAAATCCCTCATTGTCTTCTTAAGGCTTGTTTATTTTATTTTTATACACCCCTCTTCGAATAGGAATTTTCATCAAAATAGCTGTTCACAAAAGAGACGTTGCCATTATTTAAACAAAAAAAAAACATCTTTCCCAAGAGCAAAGTAAGGGACCCTCAGTGTTAACCTTCACTGGAAAGGTAATCGAACGGGGGACAGTAGGACGGGGTATAGGCATAAGGGTAAGGTTCTCTGTTTGTTATTATTTATTTTCGTTCGTGGCCTAAATACATTGCGCATTGTCCTGGAGAAAGATGATCTGCAAACTTGGCCTTTGTCCGAAATTTCCTCTTGTATGTATTCCCTGTGTCCAATAATTTAAGTCTCTATAACCAAAACAAACATAAAACTGACCACACGTATATAATTAACCGCCAGGCGACGAGGAAAAAGTAGTTTTAGTTCGGAATTTTTAAAAACCAAAATTTCTGAAGCGCCAAGCGATTCTAACGTCAACAAATCAAAACGTTATGTACAATTCTGCGGGCAAAAAAAAAACCGAAGGCTACATCAGCTTGAAGATTGGCAGAATTCATGGCCACGACAGCTAAAACATTATCGCAACATAGCAAATAGCTTGGAAATGAAGGTACGAAGATGACTTCTGAAGGATGGTGAAGCTTTCGACGATGCTGCTCGAGTGAGGTTTGTTCTATGCGAATTAAGCACATCTTTTCACGAACGGTACGTCACCACCGGAACTCGACAGGAAGGAACTGAACCAAACCTCGCTGGACGTGATCGCGGAAAAATTTAAAAAATCGGCTGGAAGAAATCACTCATCCTTGTGCTTGTTGCCTAGTGCCTACAGTATGCCACGGACGACGCAGCTGACGACGTGAAGGCATATGCCGCCAAACTCAACGGCATTTAGAAATAGTGAATCATTAACCGGATAGACTCAGGCGGTAACATATGTATAAAAACAATCACCGCTTGGTTAAAGGTACACATCGTTCCCAGGTATTATCGGATTAAAGAAAATTTTCGGAACTTCTCTCGTACTACTATCCCGATCCCGATAAATTGCAATGAATGGTAACATCCAGATAAATGATTGTTCATGGTAACATAATGGAAACGAGGGCTTGATTCTTACCACGTTATTATCTTTCGACAGAGTCGGACTCAAAACGGATGGAGAGGCGGGTGGACGTTCCTTTGGTTTTTCCACCTTTGCCGCCGGTACCTGACCGGTACTGGCTACCGCGTTCGACGCGTGCTTCCTTATGCAATCGTCACTGCAGTAGATCGAGCTCGGCTTGGCCGGTTTGCTGCAAACGATACAGTTTGTCTCCTTCTCGGCCGGTGCCGTGGTTGACGCTTTGATACCTGGCGCGGGCTTCGCGTTGATCGGCGTCTTACTAGCCTTACTGCCGTCAGTGCTGGTGGTCACCAAAAATTCCGTCATTTTTGGTTGCTGTAAAAGAGATTTCGCAAAAATAGAGTTTAGAAGACCTTTTTGTGTGCGTGACGCTAGCTGCCGTTTTGCTACCTGCCGATCCTGCTTCTTCTTGAGACAGTTCGGGCAGGTCCACTCGATGCCGTCATGTTCCATTTGCTGGCCCATCGCCTTCGTGATATTGACGCACTTGCCGTGGAACCAATCCTCGCAAGAGTCACAGCAAATCATGAACCGATTGTTGTGCGGCTGTCGACAGATACACCAGAGACTGTGCAGGACAGAACACATTTTTTACTCAGCTTGTGCTAATTTTCTTCTCTTTCTTAATCTTTCTTCATTCTTACCGATCCGGATCGTCCTCCGAGTTCCAGCTTTCATCCGATTCAAGGTCGTCGTCTTGGGCGGCCTCCACGGCAATGGCCACGCTGGTCGTACTCGTTCTCTTCGCACGACTGTCTACCGACTGACGCACCTTGTTGTTTGCCCGTTTGCCCTTCGATTCGTCAATGACCAGCTCGGCGGTGCCACTTTCGTCACCGGGGTGCCCTGGTGTGGCCGGTCTCGAGGGGGACGGCGTCTGAACGCCACCCTTCAGTAGCCGCGTAGGTTTGGGTGTTTGAGCAAGCGGTGCCGGCTCCACCGGAGGAACACCAGCAAGCTGTTCGGTTCCGCCCGCCACGACCGGCGACCGGCCGGAAGGCGTGCGTAAGGTAGGCGTGCCGCCCCCTTGTGCCCGGCGTTTCGAGGCACGCGTTGCTGGTGCTTCGATTGGCGGAAGTGTTATAACGCGTCCATCGCTGCGCCGAACTAAAATCGCTTCCTTGCGAACCGTCGGCTGTTCTTTGACCGCTGGTGCCGGGATGTCGGTCGCGGTAGTAGGCATTACCGGCTGCTCGAGCACGGCGGGTTCGGTGTAGACGGGTGTGTGTGTGTTGTGCTCCATCGGGAAGGTAGCAATGCTCGTCGTCGGTTGCTGCATCACCAGCGTTTGCTGTTCCGCCGGCATTAGGTTCGGCAGTACACCGGTCATGGGCATCGCCGGCTGGCCGAGTAGTGGTGCTGTGCCGATAACGCCTAACACCTGCTTGTCCAGGATTTCCTGCAGTTCCTTGTTTTTCGCCAACTCGGCCACGTGCTCGAGGAGATCCTCCGGTAGGGCGTCGTCGTTGCTAGTCAGTGCCTCTAGGATGCTGGTATCGGGTAGAAGATCGACGGGTGGAGGTGGCTGAACATGTTCCATCGGTTTGATCTCAGGAAGCATGGCGTGCATCAGCGATCCGCTGCTATCGACGGCACTAGCTGATGTTTCGAGCATTTTGACAATACTTGGTATTTCCACCGATGGTGCGCTAAGCTGCAAAGGGGATACGATCGATCCACCTGCCGGGAGTGTAACAACGTTCGGTTGACGCAATTCTTCCTGTACAATTGCGTTGATCAGATCCAATCGCTGTTCTGCGGCAGGGTTTGCTTGGGGAATTACCGGAGCCACCGACACCGGAACCGGCTCAACGGGATTTGCTACCGACGCATTCACTGCGATTGGTTTAACCGTGACAGGTGACGGTGCACTGGTAACGGATGTTGCTGCCAACGGTGAGGTAGTGGCAGCCCCGCCCGGTGTGGTCGGTGTCGTCGCCTTGCTAGAGCTAACCTTTTTAATTATGTCCGGGGCGGAGAACAATGCGGTCATGTCGTTCAACAGCGCGGTATCATGAGCGTTCGATTTGGGTTTCTTTTCCTTCTTGGGGCCGGGAACCACCACATTTGCAGTTGGGGTCGTTGGGGTTGCCGGAGTTGCCGGGGTTGCTTTTGTTTGGATAACTTCTGCCTTCGGTTGCGCCTTCGAGAGATTGGGCAAACTTCCATGCGGCTTGCTATTGGACACCGTTGGAGTAGATGGCCCGGCCGATGTCGGAGTCTGGCCGATGTTTGCGCGAGGATTTGTTAACTCCTTCTTCACCAGCTTTGGCGTTTGCCCAGTAACCTTGCCCACCGCTTGTTGCTGCCAAGATAACTTTCTTCCCGGAGTACTAGATTTGCTGCCGACAACTTTTACCATCTTGTGTTTACCTCCCTCCTTTATCGCTTCCTTCTCAGCAAGTTCTTTCATGTCGAGCTTTTTAAACTGAGAACGCGACGGGGTTTTTGGAGACGCTTTGATCTTAGTTGGCGGTTTTCGCTTCCTAACCGAAGGTGTACCACTAACCCTGAAGTCTGCATCCATCTCATCGTCGTCTTCCTCCGAGTATGACGATTCATCCTCTTCCGAGTAGTCAAAGTCCACCTCATCGTCGTCTTCATCCTCCACATCATCCAGTTCAACCGGATCTGGCGATGCCGTCGATCGTGCAGCTCTGTTTGCCTTCTGCTTCTGTTGCTCTTGCCGTGGCGCCGGTGCAGGGGCGGCTAACGATTTTCGATACTTCGCATCGTCACCCGTTCCGCCACGTACCACCGGAACACCCGGAGGCGTTTTGAGGAACTTCGGCCCGAACGATTTGCGACGATCGACGATTTTCGAGCTTGGATTAGAGAGCGTGATCACCTTCGGCCTGCTCGACAAGGAGAGCGATGATTCCTCGCAGGAATCGACCTCGGAAGCATCGAACGATGCCCGCGGGGGCAGCTTCTGCGTTGGCGACGTTAGCGGGGTGTAGCAGTGGTCGTTCATGACCGTGTGCTTCAGGTAGTCGATGTCCACCGTTTCCTTCCTCAGCGGATGCTGGTAGCCGGTGAGGCTGAGAACCTGTGCGGCAAAGCTGGAGGCTTCCTCCGGGGGATAGTAGGCCTCCACCGTCAAGCTCACGTGTCGTGGATCGTCGCTATCTTCCATCGTCCCCGCACCGGCACCCTTCCTCGATGGTGCAACCCGACCGCGACGGGTAGCAACACCAGTAACGCTGGACGCCCCGGAGCTTGTTCCGGCGACGGAGTTGCTCTCCTCGGATGAGTCGTCGTTCGAGCTGCCAGCGTCGCCCGCCTCAGTATCCAACTGCTGTTTCGCTTCCTTAAAACGGCGCTGCTCTTCCTCGATCTCATTTTCGATGCTGGGCGTGGGGGAAGTTATTCTGACCACACTGACTGACGTGTCCGTTGTTTCATTCGCTAAAATTAAAGAAAAAAGCCATTTATTTAATGTAATTACATAATTTCAAACCCCTTATTTGAAATATAAAAAAAAAATGAGAAGGGTTTAGCACTAGCAGCTCCAACGCTACTGCTGTTTGCAAACACAAACTAAATGGATGCCTTTCAATACTGTCACCAATTTTAGTTTATATGTTTTTGCATTCAGTATTTCCATTTAACAGAATTTTTTTTTTAAACGGATCTTTCCTACACCCACGGAAAATTTACAGGCCAGATATAAAAACAACCATCCAACCGCATCACGGGTGGAAGGAAAAAGCGGGAAAAGAAAATGTCAAAATACCGAACAACGAATTCACCGAAACAGATGTAAACAATTACCTAGCAGGCTCTGGAGCGTGTTTTGATCGACGGACACCGTCCCATCCTTGTTGACTAAAATCACCAAGTTCGAATCGATTTTAAGATCCTCGTGCACCGCACCACTATCGTTGAGATCCGCCTCTCTCGCAACGCTAGAGCCGGCGTCATCTTCAAAGCCATCTCGGCTGGAGGAAGAGTATACTTTGAACACCGAGCTGGACATGGTGCTGTAATCCGTATCCGACGTTCGACAGGTCTGTAAGATCACCGGACGCTACAACGGCATTTTCTATATTACGCCATTAAAATGTATCGCACTTACGATATGACCACAGGATCAGAAATAAAAATGCTTTTGGCACTACCAGCATAAGGAACACATGTACAATATGTGCGGAGCGAATCACTTCCCAGATATCAATCACTGTGCTGCAATTTTACACATAAACAATGGCCTGATGACGCCCCGAGTAGAGCTGAATCGTAGTTTCGTGTTCTGTACCGCTTCTTAGATCGCTGGTGATGATTCCATTTTTCACTTTGCCATTTGATTATGTCTTATAATTTCGCCAGTAGCGCAATGCCAGCTAACATTTCGATCGCGAAATTCACAAGCCTACGGGCGCGTTGAAAACGGAACACAAAACACCAGAACGCGCTTCGACGCCATTATTCTTCTCTCTCGCACGCTCGCCCGCAGGAAGCGAAAGATTCTACTATGGTGGCCGATTGCAGGGAAAAGTCGCGCTCGGCGCGTGGGCTTTCACTGGTGGCAATCACTGCTGCTATTTTTGACACTGCTGCGTCGCCTGATAAACTGGAATATGGGCAGTTTAATCAACGAATGAAATGCAATCTAGTAAAAATATCGGCAACGCTGAACGCAAGCTCCGTGTTTGTGCTTCTCCGGGAAGCAGCAATGAAAATTTTGATCCCCATGAAGGCGCGGCATGCCGTGCTCTTTACTCGCAAGAGCGTGACGCACCAATGACAGTGGCTATCTCTTTTTGCGATTGTCAAACGTCAGGAACGTGTAGAAACCAGGGCAAATAACATCGCATCGTGTTATGGCATGGTTTTTCTAATCAATAGAATATTTAAACAATTTATAGATACTAGGTCAAGGGATACAAACCACAATTACTCATTTGAAAAATAATTTGCTTTACAAAATAGAATGAAATATTATCCGGTGCCGTATATTTACCTTTATGCTTCGATGTTTTCTGATTTGGCAATTGAGGAAGATGAAAACGTCATTTATTTTTATGGGAAGATGCTCACAATGGAATCGTAGGTAATAAATTTGTGGACATATAAATTATTCTTAAAAACGGATTATGGTACTTTGTTGAGCAGCTTGTTTGAATCAGTACAAATTGATAAGTTTAAATTGTTGTGAAAATTAAGACAATTTGAAGAGGAATATTGGTCGATTGATTGGTGTTATAAAAGGTTATGTATAATAAACTGAATTATTTAAGCTACGTATTTTGTTTTAATAATGATCTTTTTTTGAATAATTTAAAAAACGACATTTAAATAGATTTAAACAAATTGCTTGCACTAGTTGTCCACCAATATCACCGTACGACTTCCCTCAGTGGATGGATGACGTTTCAGCAATCAAGCGCAGTATCAGAAAATCCACCAGCAGCCAGACAAGAGCTGTGCCACAAAAGTCGTCGGAAAATTCGGGATCGAGAAGCACAAACCAACGTTTATCCAAATCCCTAAAGTCTAGAGACTACTTGCAATGGCCAGCCAAACACAAGGAATACAGCAACTGTTGGCCGCAGAAAAGCGGGCCGCCGAAAAAGTGGGCGAAGCTCGAAAACGTAAGTAGTATGTGTGTATTTTTTTTCTCCTCTCCGTATTTCAATGCTGAGAGTCATCACGAAAAATCGATAGTACACAACAGCAACCGCCTGCTTCAGTTGTTGGCCTTGTTTTGCCGTTTCATTGTAAACGAGTCGCAGAACCCGTGCCCCCCTATACTATTGTGGTTTGACTAACGCTCGAATTCGCATCTGCTCAATTGCAGGGAAGCAACGTCGTTTGAAGCAAGCGAAGGAAGAGGCCCAAGAGGAAATCGAACGATACCGTCAGGAAAGGGAACGCCTGTTCAAGGAGTTCGAAGCGAAGGTAAGCACTTTCAGGGTCTACCCCAGACCTGTGAAACATGATGAGCTCAACGTAACTTGTTTTTCTCTTCCCGCAGCACATGGGAAGCCGCGAAGGCGTTGCGGCCAAGATCGATGCGGATACGGTCAGGAAAATTGAAGAGATGAATCGCTCCATATCGGTTAACAAGGCGGCTCTGCTGTCGGAAATCCTCACGCTGGTGTACGACATCAAGCCGACGGTGCACAAGAATTTCCAGTTCAAGTAGAGTGCGAAAATGGGCTGTCCGTGCTATCATATTTTCGTTAAATGGGGCCCCATTAAGCGTTAGTGTACTATCAAACATAAAGCCACAGAGTTTACACACAAGCAGGGCAGCGAGAGCAATGAATTAGTTAAACGAAAGCCAGAAAAAAAAACAAACAAACGCCATTAGAATAATCGATGTTTGTCCAAGCGGAAGTAAGTCAGGGCACTGAGCTGCTGGCAATTGTTTTAGCTGTTCATGTCAGATCAGATGGGGAAATATTCGTCAACACTCGTCACCTCTCCATGTTAATGTTTTTTTGTTTGTTTGTTTGTACCTTTAAATTTGTTTTCAAATTGGCTTCCGTTTCTTCCCCAGGCGAATGTTAATCGCAGATCCGTTTTTAACAGCATCCCGGCACACCTTAAGGCCTGGCCTCATAGCATTAACTTTTTTGTTCAGATTAATATATTTCAAAATTCCTTGTGGTGATTTCTTCAACATTTCATTCGAATCAGATACGACCGCGCAAATCGAATATTGTCGTTTCGGAGTCTCATTCCAAATATAAAATAAAATTGATGTTTGCGTGTGTGACTTTCCGTTCCTTTTCCTATTTCTCGAACTGCGAATGAAAGATTTAATCGAAACGACATGACAATATTATCAATCCAATGTGTGCAACAGAACGATTGAGCAACTTATCGAGAAGAATGTGGGGAACGTTCGATTGTAGTTCAACAGAAGTCTTATCGTTGTATCCTAATGACGTCGGGTGGTCCAAGCAAAGGGCTAACAAAAAATTGCCACTCGCTTCGGCAACATAATTGGGTTTAGTATGTTTCATTATTTTTAATCTGATTCTGTTATTCGCTCCGTTCGAAATACTGTTGTATCTACTTATATAGAAAGCCTCGTAAAATAATATATACCCGTTATCCACCATAAAAGCAATCGAAAATCTGCGCATGAGTTGTTATACCGTGATTCGAAGGTGCAAATGCAGTAGCATCTGTATCTGTATCTTGAGTACAAGGGAACTTGAAACATTAAGAGAGCAAATACTAGAATCCTTCATCTTTGGCACTCTATCCAGGTTCGGCTGTATTTCCGTATGCAATAAAGTTACAAATAATGCGGTTGAAAGAGGATCTTTTTTTTCTTGTTTCGGGGAGCAAAGACGAAAGAAAAAAAAACTTTATTATTTGACCATTTTTAAATGAACACAACTTTCTCCTTCGATAGATTGAAATGGAAAAAGGCGCAGTGAAATATCATCCCTTACATCAAGGTGAAAATAGACACACCAAAATTGCAAGATTGTTTATTCTTCCATAGTCACGAGCAGTTTTCAACGAAACAAATTTGCATAAAACACAACATATTTTCTGAACCCCATTTTCTTCTCGCTGAAATTTCGCTTTTGCATACAAAGTTCCCACTTTCTGACTAAACTATTCCTGATGGTTCTTTTTTTTCTACCGTCTGCTTGTATAAAGTCGTGTTTACCAACGCGTCAACACACGGGCTGAATGTCTAAAGGAATATATTACGCTGTTTATCCCAAACTGCTATCCAAACGTCTACACTTAGAGACTGTAGAAATATTTAACATGCCTTCATTAGATTTGTGTATGTAGATCTCGCAACCTCATTCCTTATCTGTCTATAAGTTCGATAAGTACGAACGAGAGACCATAAATAATTATCCTTCTGACTGTTCGTGTGCTCAGCTATGCTATTCTCTTTAAATGGGATTTCCACGTGGGCCCTGCTTTCTGCCAGTGGTAAGTATAACGAAACGAAAGACGTTATTGGAATAAAGTGTTTGTGTGTGTGTGCTACTGTTTGTATATTTTATACTTGAATGGGCGTGGAACATTGACCAGGTAATATGTATGTTAGCAAAAATCAGCATGGACCGTCACATTGAATTTAGGCACATTTAGCTCGCACTGTACGCTAACATTACTCTATATCCGCCTGCTAAATAGCTACGATTCATTAGGGGTTTTTATTTGTTTGTAGAATAGATACATCATTGTGTTTGCAGATTCATCAGCCTGTGAGAAATATCAATCTTTAGCGAATAATAACTAGCCTCTCAGCTACGTTTTCTGCTGCTCTGCATAAGAACACCGTTCGGCACTGATCAAAACAATGCATAACACACGAGGATGGAAACGAGGAAGTGAGACTCGTTAGAAAAGCATATGTAAATTAAAACTACAAAATTGATTTCGCCTTAAAGATAGCACCACTATGGACACCAAATGTAGCCCTACGGAGGTAAAAAAAAAGAAATGTAGAATACTAACAGAGTTCTTGCATAGATATGCGAGTAACGCTATCGTTTATTGTTAGCTGTATGTTAACGACGGGGTGTGATTTATATTTCCTTTCCGTGATTCATATATGTCTCCTTCTCTGTCCCCGTTCCTTGACTGGGACCGCTTTATTATCATTGGAACGAGATTGGCCTGCAGGTCGGTCAAGAGAACAGCCGAGCCGGCATTTAGCTTTGCTGTAGCATATTTTGCACAATCACAATGTGACACTTTTTCGTGAGTGTGAGCTGATACCGATGATTAAGCACGATCGCAATAACTGATCAAACGCGCCGAAGATGTTACTATTCTCCCCCCAATCTTTTTTTTTCCTTATCATCTGACTTGCTGTGTAGGAAATTAACGGAATATAAATTAGCACATATTGATAGATTACATAACTTGTTGCAGATATACGAAGTTTTTAAAGAATAGCCATTCTGCCAGACGCACACAACCCGGCTCACTGTATCCATATTGTAAGAGCTCTTTCGTTGGACAAGGATGGAGTACCATTGTGAAGATCGCCTCCGCCTACCGAGAAGCTAACACACGGGTGGAACTTATGAGATAGGCTTTTCCTCTGGGATGGCGGTCGGCGTGGTCACTGAACTGCGGCGTTCGTCGTTCTGGATGTCGGACAAGCTCTGCACCGAGCTAGAGCGCGAGGATACTTTGGACTAGGTGGGTGATAAGAGCAAAAACATAAATTGCAACCGATTAACTTTATCACTGCAATCCCTTGGAAAAGGGTCACAGGTCACCACACTTACCCGAACATTTTCGTACGCCGTCCCAACCCGCTCTTCAAACGATCGATACGAGTCGGATTGTTTCATCTCCGTCAGCTTTTGGGTCATCTTGCCGGCAAAACCGCCAATAACGGACGTCGTTTTCCCGGCCGTCGTCTTGAGAGCACTTTCCGTTTTCTGATAGCTGTCGTGGGCGAGGAAAATAAGTTGTGAAAACACTCGGGCTGGGCACCAAACAGAGATATAGCGAGCTACTAAAGACACGAGCACAGTGCGTATAGACATAAAAGTGTGCGACACATCACAGAACTACAGAGATGGTGAAATATTTAGTAAAGGAAAGGGCCGGTGGTGGTTAGAGATTGTAAGTAAATGGGATACAGAAACTTACCCCCGCGCTATCCTATTTTTTTACATGCAAGCATAAGGAAAAGAACGATAACTTAGTGTCAACGAATTTATGCTAAAGGGTAATTTTTTAATTAGATCCAAAAGAACAAATATTACATTACTGAATATCGTTATAAATGAAAAAAATAAACGAAAAAACGGAACAAAATTTAAAAATAGAACAAGTCTGGATCGTTGTGCCATACATAAGTGAATTTCGTAGAATAAGTACAAGCGCTTACAGATGGAGTCACACATGTTTTACAGATCTTTTAGAGGGACACAAGGACTGGGTTAATACGAATACAATGATTAACACTATATATTTGGGCTAGCGCCACATTTTTGTGGCAGCAGTTTAGGAAAATCGAAGTGGTAACACACACAAAGCTGACCGAATGAAGGTTGACCCCGTGCCGGATTATAGGTTTACTTACATTGGTGCACTTGTTACGACGTTAGTTATTTCTCCAACCTTCGTTTCGACACTTTGATAACTTAAAATGCACGAAGAAAGTGAAAAGGAAAAAAATGATCAAACTTAAACGTATTCATTGAAAATGAGAGTAGAAACTTAGGAAAGATAATTGCACGACCCATAAAGTAACAATTTATAAAGGCTGGTTTTCGGCACGTTGTACGATGATTTCCCTCCACAGTAACAGCCAGACGCGCGCGTGGTTGGCTCAATTTTCCGTGCATTAATACATCCTCATACTTACACGTTGCTTTCTTTCACGTTCTTGAGTCCTTGGCTGACATCATCCGTGATTTCCTTCCACACGGTGATGCCGAGCTTGCGCTTCAGCTCGCTGGCGTGGCGCATTTTCGATTGTAAAACCGTCCGGAGGGTTGTGATCTCTTCTTCGACGCGTGCCAGCTCCTGCGAAAGAAGTGTCCACAATTAAAATTCAATTGAAGTTTTTTTTTCTTGCTGCCGCTCACAAGAGGACCTACCTGACTCCATTCTTCGCGCTGCGCCGTTTGCTCCTCAGCGGAAAGTCCTGAGAATTCGTTCGCGATTTCCGCCGAACTGATCGATCCGACTGGAGATGCATCGGACAATTTACCGGAATTGTCTGTAACGAGTAGAGGAAGGAAAATAGATTTGTAAGTCGCGCTTGATTGATATTGATACCGTAAACAATTATCATAGTATTTTGAAGTTTGGCGATACCCAATTGAACAAAGGTGATTTTTGTAAAGGTATATTTCATTGATATGATCTTATATGATTAAATCTGCGAGAAAGAATGAAGGCGTCATGCATATTTAAAAAAAATTAACGTCGTTCGGAATGAGAAGTAACACACAAATAAGAAGAAAAATGATAATATTTAGACCAATGCTTGTTGATTTAAGTACGTTTCAGAATCTTAGAAAAGCAACATACAAACAAAAAGTAGCAGCGAATAATAATTCAAAGAAATCCGAAAAAAACAGACAAGTATAACGCCATTATGTTGAACTTGTAAGACTGCCGACGCCGGACTTTTGCTTTTTCCCCAAGGTTCGCTTTTCCTGTCGGCCTGTCCTTGTATGTTTTCTCGCTTTGTTAATAAACCACGGCCAAGTTATGCTTTTACAGGGCTTAACACAATACGCAAAGCTCCATGCATTCACGAACTATAGGCCAGTAAAGTTCGCCGGTCACTCTATTCGGCGCGTTCAAGCACCGTTCACGTGGATCGTGGGCGTTAGGCAGGAAAATGCACAATACATGACGAACCGCAACAAGGAGGAAAAAGGCTTGGAAAGTAACGAACATGAGAGGCAATGCCACCATGTATCGTGGTGTTGATTATCGTACCGAACTTGGGCTGGGAGTCTCGAGCTTGAAAAAGGACAGTACGAAAACAATCGTCAACTCCATTGCGCAAAAGTCGGATGCATGAAACTGAAAACTGGTTTTCAACCTTCACTTTCTGTACTACGGATTTAATTAAAAAGTAATACACCTTCCCGAATACATGTTCTATATTACATTTTTTAAACACACACAAAACTATTTTACATTTTTAAAACACGTCACCTATTGATCACGGTCGTGTAATTCGATTTTTTTCGTAAAAGGTCATTCGGAATTGGTCGGTAAATACATTTTCACTCCATGTTTATAAATTCGGCTTGAAAATTAAAAGGCAACCAATCCCCGTAAGAATTGTGCATGCTACACACAAATTCAATTTTAATTATGGCTAACCTCGGCTTTGGCTAGTGGAATGTTGAATCGCATACCGAAGTAATTGACAAACCGCCCTTGATTCTGCAATGTTTGTATAATGCATTGTATTTTTCAAACTCATCGGAAAAGTATCCGTCCGCAGCACGCACTTCGTACAGACAGACACAGTATAACCGAGTCGAATACCCTTTATTTACAAAAAATAAAAAAATCTGTTTCTAGACATTGTTCATGCAACACCAGGTATGTGTATTTAGGAAAAGTGATAAGCTTTTCCATTTTTAAGCTGATGCTACTGCACGGCTCAGGCTTATTGGTAAACCACTTTTGTCCACCTTACACTAAATCGGCTTTCAGTCACGAACCAGGTGCAAACGTGACCTGCAGCGAGGGAAAACATTGCAACTGTTTGGTCAAACGTGCTTACGCAGCCCACCGAATTGGACCAAAAAGAATCAGAAAAGAACGTGTGCTTCGACTCGTTAAAAAACGGAAGCAATCCAGTACTGTCACACAAATTCTTTTTTTTAAATTACAAAACATTGATTGGTTAATAATTGTAATGTAAGAAAAACAAACGTTGACACAATTCTACTTGAACATGATAACGAATCATGTGTCGCATGAAAGCACTTCAAGGTTGAGGATTTGGTGGTTAGTATCTGCCCGTTTATTATTGTCTATTGCGTCAAGCTTATTTAATGGACAGTGAACAAAAAACAAAGAAAATGATGGTTGGTTGCAAAAACAACAAACTCGAATTGATATTGGTAACGACTATGGAACTGTATTCCCGAACAAACGACATCACCGATGCAAATTTAAAAATAAGATTAGATTCATCACAGCGTTGCCGTTTGGGTTCTGCTATCATCTAAAACCATACCAAACTAACGAATCTTTTGAAGCTTCAAGCGTTTCGTCACTGTGGCCGCAAATTCCTTCTTTTCTTTTGGTAAGCAAGATGCTTTGGCAACATAATAGATCTGTGCAATAGATACATTAAAATGCAATCCATATTTTTTTTCACCGAGCACTGCCCATCGTTAGCTCAAATTGCTGTACACTCTTGACTTCAAAGTCAAACTGCTCTCATGAATAATGTGGAATAGGGCATTACGAAACAATTGTAACAAAAGATTATCTTTTTTCGTTTGCAGCGCACCTTTCGGAAAGTTTTGTTTTTGAGATTACTTAAATGAATATCTGGATTTTTGTTTAGTAATCTTACGATAAAAACAAATATAAAATAATAGATTTTTTTTCTAATCCTCAAATGTTATGCTTAGAGAGCCCTTTTTGATCGATAATGTCCATAAAATACTCTGAAGCTTTACTCTTTCAGGTGCTTACATTCGACAGCGTTTGATGGATAATTTCCATAATATACTCTGAAGCTTCCTCTTTAAGGTGCTTACATTCAACAGCGTTTGAAAAATGGCAACCTTCTGACGCCAGAAAGGTACACCACTTGGTGGGTTTCTTCGCCGCTTCAACGTTGTCCCTGTTTTCGTAATTATGAATTTTCCCTTTTGTGCGATATACGGCACGCAATCAATTTAAGTGGCACACATTTTGCCGATGTTTTCGGTCTACCCCAGGACTCAGGAGTGTCATCTGCGCACAAAAATCTGTCGGCTCACCTGCTGCACTACCAATGTTGAGGAAGCTCTTGTAGTTGTCACCGCTCGAGATGCGGGCCAGGTATGGCTTGGAGAAATCGATGAACGTGACCCGCACGTCCCGAATCTTTCGCCGGTTGAACAGCGCCCGGAGGCGCCTATTCGTCGCCCCACCGAGCAACTTGCTGGCCAGAATGTTTCGCATCACTCCGCCCCCGCCGCCGCCACCAAGGGGAAGTGCACGGCCGGTGTTCTGTCCTTGACCCGCCGCCGCCAGCGGTTCGAAGTTGATCCCCACACCCAACCGCTGGTCGCACTCGGTGCCCTTCCCGGACGAGTTGGGCCCGTGCGTGTTGTGGCGCTCGTTTGGATCGTCGGCCTCGTCCGAGGATAGTGGCGGGTTGAACTCCGTCTCAACGGCCTGCAGCTCCACGTCCGCCGTTGGATCGATATCCTCGTCATCGTCGGACGGCACTCCCAGGATTTGATCGAGCGTCAACGAGCGCAGGTACAACTCCGTCTCGTCCGGCCAGTGCTGCTCGTGCCCGATCAGACCGTCGTCCTCGTCAATATCGTACACTTCGTCCAACGAGGGCGTAAGGCAGTTGGGATCGAGCTTCGGGATGTACGGGTCCTCGATGTACTCGAGGCTCGGGAGATCGTCCTCTCCGACGCGCATCTTGCTGGCTTGCGGGATCGCTTCGCTCATTCAACACCGCAATCGGGGACGCAAGATTAGCTAAACGCCCCCCTAGGAATGTTGTTTGATTTTCTGGCCACAAAACTAGACGATCATGTGGCAAGTGGCATTTTCGTACATTGGTATACAGGGAGCCCCGAATTCAAGGCTCGTCGATTCACTTAAGAAAGGGTGCTGCAGCTGGGTCTTGAGGACCGCGGAAAAATGTCCATTACGAAAGCAAGTACATGATGATGAAGTAACTGCCTTCGGTTTGTAATAGCCCTAGGAGGTACATGCTGTTGGACAGCGACTGTATCGCGGTTTTCCTCAATCAGCTGGTAGTTGAGGGCTCAAAATAAATTTCTGCGTAATCGTTCCAGCGCTTTGCCTCCTGCTGTCTTTCACCACACAAACGATGTATGCCAACAAGACGGTAGCAGTTGTTGTAGCACAGTACATTTAATCCTAATTTTTTTACGATTCTTCAGCCTACCAACGGACTGTTTCGTGCATCTCAAAGGCACGAGGCGGAGAGAGAGGTTGGAAGGCTTTATGTAACGGGCTTTGCTCCATACGTTAGCGGCGCTGGTACTGTTGGTTGACCCAAACAACAAACCAGAAGGCACTGTTGGACGAAATTCGTTGGTGTTTTTGCTCATTCATATGTCATCATATGGATTTTGCGGCTTTGGAAGACGATGGTTTGCAATGTGATTTTTCTGTTGTAGAAAATGTCATTTAACTTTTACTCCACTTTAGTACGGAAAGCAGGTCACACCACAGTTCACTCGTTGGTATTTCTACGGTTATTTTCTCTTTCTCTCTCTCTCTCTCTCTCTCTCTCTCTCTCTCTCTCTCTCTCTCTCTCTCTCACCGTGATTAGCTTGTTCGATGGAAAACGGTAACAACAGCCGAACGGAGGGTTTTGGGTTGAAAACGGTTTTCGTCGAATGCTCCACTGACCTTTACTGAAATTGAAAACAAGGCAAAAAAAAATCACCGCTATTCCCCGCCGGTGTCGCGTCAATCGTGGAGAGAGCACACACGTTCCTCACGGCCAGATCATCGATCGGACGCTGCACACAATAAGTGAAGGAACTGATTACGACACTACCACCACAAACATCACTTCACTCCACTTCGCACTATATCGATCAATTTCCGTGTGCTTAAAAAACCCTCCAAGTGCTCCTTTTCCCGTTACCGCCCCGAAGGATCGTTTACGGTTGTTTATTGACCAAACTCCTTTGCCCTGCTGGTGCTGGAGCGCAGAGGTTCACTGCTCTCCTCCTCTAGAGCTCTTTCAAAACATAGCGCTACCAAACTCGCTACCAAAAATTTCACCGGGACGAAATGATGTTCGTTACATTTTTATGCTTCCCTACCATTAGCACGAGGAGCACGGAGAGAACGAGCACTACTAAAACCGGGAAAGTTTAGCGCGCGGTAAAGCTGCCCGATCGATGACTTGGCTTGCTCACGGTGAAACGGGGAGGTCCGTTCCGTTTGTCTTTCTTGTGACTGTGAAGCTTCCACCTTTCCTTCGCCGAGTCGCGAATAGACAAGTGGTGTACGGGGCGGCAATGTCCGCCAGCGGTGAGTTGCGAACGTTAACTGAAACTCCGCGAACGTTCCGAGTGTGTTCCAACCAGCGTGGCAAAAGAAAACGGGGAGCGCTCATCGAACGAAAAAGGCTTGCGTAAACGTAAATGCACAGCAACTAACACGAACGAAGGGAACGCGAGCCTCTCACACGCGAAAAGCTCGCATCTTTTAGAGGTGGCCCCGCGAGAGAAGCCCGCCGCAACTATGTGGTAGAAGCAGCAAGACCCCCTCGTCAGCCCGCAACAGCGACGGAAAAGTGATCGTGTTCGCGATTGTCCGCGAGAGAACATACCACAGAAGATCACTTCCCGGGAGCGAAAGAGGGCTCCATAAATTCAGATGGGTGTGTGTAAGCGCAGCGAAATGGACCCACCAAGTGTTGGATCGAGCCAACGGTAGGTCGGGAATTGATGCGTACAATCACTTTTTTCTCACTGCTGGAGCCCGCTTTTGACGGTTGTATCTCAGGTTTCCAAGAGTTGGGAAGGTCGACATGTAGTTGCCATTTACCAGGAAAAAAATTGAAATAAATAGGAACCATCACATCACGTTGGCGTTAATGTGACTCCGATCTGCTAAACCACAGCATCAGCCTAGAACAGAATGATATCAGATTCCAATCCAAATTCAATCAGGTGCATGAAAGGTTCATGGGTAAAGGTAGAACACATGTTCTTCATGATCTTCTTAAGCATAAAGAAAGGCCATGCGCGAATCAATTTTATCAGCAAAAATGACCGCACTGTAAATTCCAAAATCCCTAAATCGATTTTTCTTTAGCTATACTTGCACGATCGTGGGTGTAACATATCGAATTTATTTCAAGAAATGATGAACCAAATAGTAAAAATTCTGTTAATTTAATGCAGGAAGAACTAAACCAAAATTTTACAAGAAAACAGTATGTTCTTGCTGGTGTTCTTGAATGGTTTTCAAAATCATTATATTTTACTGTTTGCAGCACGAGGAGAATTTAATCAGAAAGTTATAACGTAGGTTTAGCTGTATGTGTGGTAAGTCTTCGGCTTTAAGCATTCGATGCGGAGTTTAATTACACTTTTTTTTACAAAATAAAATCTGATTGTTGGGAGCTAAGAAACCAGAAATAAAGTTGTACGATCGCTTATGTTATGCCCCAGTTCCTGATCGAAAAAACGGATTTGAGATTCAATTGAAAATTAATTTTTATCCATTTTTAAGCGACTTTCATCATCAATCAAATCATATTCTAAGTATTGCAATTTAAAAAAAATCCCACAGTATAGTCTAAAAAACTCTAAACAATAAAAAGATTATTTTAGCGACGTTGCTTGTGGCATTAATATATTGTGTTAACATAGATATTAACATACATTGCATTTAGATTAGAGAGAAGATTGCAAATATAAATAGCAAAATTTAAATTTTAAAATCTGTGTATTTAGCTGTGCATTTAACTGCGTGCAATTTTCACCAGACCAGTTGGATTGCCGCGGTAAGAGCTCTTTATCAGTAACGCGTAGTAAGTGTTACAACAAGCACGGCCAACAACCTGTTAGCGTTGCTTTAGGTGCTAAGAAGTTAAAGGTTGGTAAAAAGTGAATTATAAATTTAAACTTTTTATCAGTAAATGCCTTATCCTTAGGTAAGACTATTTTAGCTGGATTGTGGCTAGATTCTTCCTTCAATAACCATTGTGTAAGCCCCAAATCAGACGATACGTTTGTATTCGCGATAACATTGTAGATGACGATGAGTCACCACGAATGTACGTACGATAACGGATTGGCATCTGGCCAAGCATAAAGTCGAATGTGAGCAATAAATAGTTCTACCCTGCGGAACAAATGCAACCATCTCGCATGTTCCTGGAGGCAAATTCAACCGTACATACACCAGCGTTTAGCGAGCGAACATTAGCATTTAATTTGATTACCAATCCTGCGCTAGCCCGGTCCTATTTACTGTGTCATGCAAACCCCATTTGGAGATTGACAATAACAAAGAAAATTCTTTATTTCCACACTCTTCAAACAGGTGACGTGGTGATTCTCAAATGTTTCTGATATTAAGCTGAACCTACTATTCTCTCGCAGCTAGCCGAAGTAGGCAGTATTAAACATTATTTTGCCGAGTTCCGCGAAATAATGTTTAACACCGAAAATGTCCACCCCGTGTGGGAAGTATTTTTTCCCCCAGTACGTTCCACGGTAACCGGCCCGGGTGTAAACGTATGGCATATTTTACTTACATGATGAATCCTCCATCGTGTTGGCAAGATTTTTAAATTGCTGGAATTAGATAAACACTTTTTAACAGGCAACGTATACGAAATATTACTGAAAATACACGTATCTTTACGCGTTTTTAGGATACCGTAGGCAAAGTTACGATTCTCTACGATGCCAAAATTTCGATTCATGACTAGTGTTGAGAGTTCTGCGAAGCACCCATCTGGATTAGTCCGTTCCTAGTAGGGGTACGATGAAGCCAGCTCCTGGGTGTACTACAGGTTCGATGGAACGACATCACAACATCAACTGGCCGAATAGTTGGTATAGGAATATTGCGCACGAGGTACATCGCAAATATTGAATCCAGAAAAAATTGTCGAAGGAGGTAGGAGGAAATCTTATTTCTTAATTTCTTTTAAAGTTCTTTTCTTATTTAACCAGCATTGGAATATACCTCCGCGCGCCAAGCGCAATACGAACTCACTTTCCAGATCCGGATCGTTTCTTATTGATGGTACCATATTTCATCACTAGTATGAATCGTTGTTTATGACGTATGACGTTTGCAACTTGCCGTACAGCTCAACACGACTCAAAATTAAAGCAGGGTTGAACATTCAGCATGAATCCTAGTCAACAATTGATATTGAACGGTTCAGCGAGATTCCTTGTTTACCGCGATGTTGATAACATTGAATGCATTGATAATTAAACCAAAATTACCTTTCTTGTCACTCGTGCGACTTCTTAAGGTAATTGTTATTATTATTATTATTATTATACAGTAAGTTGACAAAGAAAAGTTTAATTGTATAGTATCATAATCTTGGATACGGGTACATGCTGCTTTTTGTGTAGGCAATCAAACAAATTATATAAACACATCAAAATCCCCTGGAGCTAATCCAGAGATTTTCTTTGAGAATATTGAAATTGATATTTGAATGAATTATTCCTGGATGATTTGAATTATTTAAATAATCTGTTTTATTCAGCTTGAAAATGTTAATAAGAAATTATGTTTGTCGTTTCAATATTGCGGTAAATATCGCACAGCCCTGCGAATGTTCCTAGGGTCACTGGTGCTGAACATTTCGATTTGCTGTCTCATTTGCTTTCGTTGCATCTCTCTTCCACTTGTGCATAGGTCCGCACCGGTCGTGAATCGGCAAATGCTGCACTTCTAGTCAACAGGAATAATACCGAGGATTCGCTGAACAAAGCAACAACAGTAGAGAAGATATCAAAAGTGACTGCATTTGTTGGAAAGGAAATGGAAAGTGTAGTTGATGTAAAGTTCCCTGTGACGTCCTTAGTGCCGAAGCATGAAACTGGAGCGCTCAACTTCATACGGAAGTATCCCGATTACGATGGCAAGGATGTGACTATTGCTATCCTGGACTCCGGTGTAGATCCCCGGGCGAAGGGATTAGAGGTAAGGGGTTCGGGGTTCGGTTGGCCTACGGGATAGAGATTTCAAACGAATCTGTTATCGTGTTGGTTTGTGTCGGTGCGTAAACATAACGTATATCTTTGGTGTTTAACTTTCGGTAACCTCAATGTTCGTTTCATGTGTCTGCTGACCGTCAGCAAATACCCGGTGGCGATGTTAAGGTCGTTGAACGTTACGACTGTTCCGGCTGTGGCGACGTGGACACGAGCAAAACGGTGACCGCTGCTGAGGATGGTATCATCCAGGGTCTCTCCGGTCGGAAGCTGCACCTGTCCTCGACGATGAAGGCGAAAAACGTCGCCGGAGCGGAGTATCGCGTAGGGCTGAAAAGCATGCACGACCTGTGTCCCTCGCGTATTCGTGAGCGCATTGTGAACGACCTCAAGGTGAAGACCTGGGACGACCATCACAAGCGAGCCCTGAGCGAAGCTGCCAGGGAGTTGGGTGAATTCGAGGCGAAAAATCCATCAGTCAATCTGACGGGAAAGGACAAGCTGACGAAGGAGAATCTAGACTGTACGCTTGAGTTTTTGAATGTGTGTGAGAAGAAATTTGTTGATCTGAAAACGTCCTACGACTGTGTGCTTTTCGCAACGAGCGACGGCTGGATGGCGGTAATCGACAACACCGAGAAGGGCGATCTGGAAAATGCTGTCCACGTGCTGGAGTACACTCGATCGCATCAGATGGTCAACCTGGACGACTATCTGTCTGTGTCGATAAACGTGCATGACGAAGGAAATGTGTTGGAGATTGTCGGAATGTGCTGTGAGTTCGGTTTATGGTTTTATTACAGTATCAACCCTAAGAACGCAGTCTTTCAGCCACGCTAATCGGTCTTTTGATTTTCTTTCCCTTTACAGCAAGTCATGGAACGCATGTTGCTTCGATTGCCAGCGGCTACCATCCAGAAAATCCCGAGTTAAATGGTGTAGCACCCGCTGCTCGGATCGTTTCCTTGACGATCGGCGACGGGCGTCTAGATTCCATGGAAACCGGAACTGCACTGGTTCGTGCCATTATAAAGGTGATGGAGCTGTGTGAGGCGGGTCGTAAGATAGATGTTATCAACATGAGCTACGGAGAGCACGGACACTGGTCCAACTCGGGCCGCATCGGCGAGCTCATGAGCGAGCTGGTGAACAAGTACGGCGTAGTGTGGGTAGCCTCGGCGGGCAACCATGGGCCAGCCCTGTGTACCATCGGTACGCCGCCCGATATCAGCCAACCGAGCTGCGTTGGCGTTGGTGCGTACGTCTCCCCCGAAATGATGGAAGCGGAGTACGCTCTGCACCAGAAGCTGCCCGGGAACGTGTACACCTGGACTTCCCGTGACCCATGCATCGACGGAGGGTTCGGTGTGACTGTCTGTGCGCCAGGCGCTGCCATTGCGTCGGTGCCTCAGTTTACCATGTCCAAAGCGCAGCTCATGAACGGTACGAGCATGTCCGCTCCGCATGTAGCCGGTTCGGTTGGGCTCTTGATTTCGGGACTGAAGCAAAAGTCGATCTTCTATACGGCATTCAGTATTAAGCAAGCGCTCTGGAACACCGCCACGAGGATCGATTACGTGGACAAGTTTGCGCAGGGCAACGGGTTGCTGAATGTGGAGAAAGCATTCGAGCATCTGACTACCTACGCGGGACGGGTTGAAAACAAACTACGCTTCGCTGTTACGGTCGGCAGCAGTAATGCCAAGGGAATCCATCTTCGGCATGGAGTGCTCACGAAGGTCGAGGAATTCTCCGTTAACATTGAGCCGGTGTTTTTCAACGAGAAATTTGCAGGTTTGTGTTTCGAAGTTGGAACTGTGCGTCAACCTGTACGGGTTTTACCTAATTCCATTCCACTCCGTTCCATCACGATCGTAGATCCGGCCGATAAGATCAACTTCAACGTGCGGCTCACGCTGATCCCAACGGAACCGTGGATTCAGTGTGGAAACTATCTCGATCTGTGCTACTCGGCGCGAAAGGTTGCAGTGAAGGTAGACCCCACTGGCCTCGCGGCTGGCGTGTACAGGGCGAGCGTGAAGGCGTACGATTCGACCTGCCCGGAGAAGGGCGTGCTGTTCGAGATCCCGGTAACGGTCGTCCAACCGCACGTGATCGATCCTAAAACGAACGAACTAGCGCGTCGCGACGCACCAGTCGATTGCAAACCGAACACCATCATCCGGGAGTTCATTCTGGTGCCGAAATACGCGACTTGGGCCGTGATCGATTTAATTTCCGCCGACCCGAACGATGCAGTCGGTGGCAAGTTCTTCCTGCACACGCTGCAAATCCTGCCGATGAAGTACTGTAAGGCGAGGGAATTGCAAAAGATTCTGCCGGTCAACGGGACGGCTCCGACCATCCAGCCGGTGATGGTGGTGGTAAGATGAGCCATGAAAATTGTACAATGCCGATTTTACTCAATTCCGTTTTTTTTTAATTTCTAGGGAGATCACATAATCGAGATCTGCATTGCCAAATTTTGGTCTAACTTCGGAACGCTACCGCTGCGTTATTCGGTAAAGTTCCACGGCATTAGTCCGTTGAATGGATGTGAGTAGCTGAGACGAAAAACTAAAAATTGTTGTAAAAGGGTTTGTAAACGGTGTTCATTTTTACCTCACTTTACTATAGCCGTAATGCACAGTGCCAGTGGTATTCATCGTATCGATCTGACCACACTCACCAGTGAGGAGGTGCAGCCGGCCGTGTCGCTGAAAACGGCCGCGATGGTGTTGAAGCCATCGGAAACCAAAGTAACGCCACTGACCGGTCGCGATGTCATCCACCCGGCGCGTCAGATCTACCAGAACGTGCTGACGTACCAGCTGCACCTGGCCAAAGGGTACGATGTAGCCTTCTACACGCCCCTCTTTAGCAACATCCTGTACGAGAGCGAATTCGAATCCCAGTTCTGGATGGTGTTCGATGCGAACAAAATGATGGTCCGCAGCGGTGACGCGTACTCGTACGACAAGTACGAAAAGCTGGAAAAGGGAGACTACACCGTCCGGCTGCAGGTGCGCCACGAGAAGAAGGAGCTGCTCGAGAAACTGACCGAGGCGAACATGATCGTCAACTTCAAGCTCCCCAACAGTCTCTCAGTGGACGTGTACAAATCGTACAACCAGGTGCTGCTGAGTGGCAAAAAGCTAACCAGTTGCTCCTTGCCGGCCGGCACATGCCGTCCGATCTATCTCGCGCCAATCACCGGCGAAAAGCTACAAAAAGCCTCCATGCCACCGCAGTGCTCCTGGCTCGAGGGTAGCATCACCTACGCGAAGGAGGATATAATTAAGAAGTGCGTCTCGCACAACTTCCAGTACATCTTGACTGAAGGTCCGCCGGCAAAGAAGAGCGTAGCCGTTGGTGCCAGCAGCAGCAGCACGCCCGCGGTCGCTCTGTCGACGGCCAATGGAAACTGCCAAGCGACGGCCAACGGTACCGGTGCCAATGCACCGACCACAAATGGCGCCCCGGTGAACGGTGCGACGGTGGCAACCAAGGAGGGCAAAAGCAAGTGGGATGAATATTGCGAGGGGTTGCGCGACTTCCAGACGACACAGATCGTAAAGCTGGATGCGGAAAATGCCGAGAATTTGTACCGCGCCGTGCTGAAGGATCATCCCACCCACTCGGCGGCCCACTTAGCGATGGTCGATAATATCGACAGTGGCGAGTTGAAGATGAACCTTCCGCACGCCTTTACGGCGGCCTGCGACCCGAACGACTCGGGAGCGGTCGCGTTACTGAAGGTAAAGCTGCTCCGTATTGTTGAGCTTACAAATCTGGTGCTGAAAGAGATTGACCAGAACGTATTGCTTGCGTATTACGGACTGAAGGTTGACAATCGGCCGAATGCCTCAAAGATCAAAATGTATGTATCATTGTACTGTGTTTGGAAAACGGGATTGTTTTAAATAACTTTTGAGTTAGATTTTAAATTTCAATTTAATGTTTCCCTTCTAGCCAAATGGAAAAGCAAAAATTTCTGCTTTTGGACGCGTGCCAGAAACAGTTCGTAGCGCTGTGCAAACTGAGGGTTCTGCAAAACATTTACGATACGCAGGACGTCAGCCAGCCAGATTACGCAGAGGAACTGGAGCAGCTGTACGGCGACGTGGGCAAATTTATCGACTACACTGATACAAAGGTTCGTTTTTTGAATGATCCAATAGCAACAATCTTTTCTAACTTTTCGTTTATTTTTTAATACAAATTCGCACACAGGTATTACTTTTATCGATTTGGCATGCGTTTTCTCTGAAGCAACATGGACGCATGATCAAGTATCTGAACAAGCTTTACGAGGAAAAGCTCAGTCGCGATGTGCTGGAGGAAACGCTGGCCGTGACCGATGAGAAGAAGTGGGAGCACGTCCATCAGCTCCTGTCCAAAACGATCGTTTCGAGCAACCCGCAGGGATTCCGTCTGTTCTAAATGCAGGACAGATAGCATAGAGCATAGATAGCAGAGGCAATTGTTACGTCTTTTCGCAATACAAACAGCAACATGTGCTAACCCGCTTGGTGAGCATTGGTGCATCGGCAATTCTTATGGAGTTTTCTATAGAGTAAGTTCAAATTGCATTTGAAAATATGTTCATTTTCTCCTCTTGACTGCAAAGATATAGGAATAGCTGAAGGCTTCCATTTTCTTTTCATTTATTTTTACGTCCGTTCGTTGGGCAAAGTGTGTGTTCATGATTTAAAATTTAAGTAAACAATCGGTTTTCTTGAAGTAAATCCGGGAAAATGTGGTTATCCCTGTTCAAACGCTTCCGTATCAAAGAAAGACAGACCAAAGCAGACCCCTGGTTTACGTCATTGACACTCAAGCATCTTTTGGGTCAATCTGATCTATTTGTCATTTTCTTTTTCGAATATCTCCAATACGAAGCAACATCTTAAGACACCAAAAGATGATTTTTTTAGCATCCAAAACTTCTCGTTTGAAGTATTTCTCGGAATTTCTCGGATCAACTAATTCCGAGAAAAATCTATGCTACACCTATTTCGATCAAATCGGGTCATTTTGACCCAAACTTTTCAAAGCGTTATAACTTCGTTGTTTTTTAAACATATTTACAATCTGTACAATGGAAGGTACATTTGTTAACTTTCTTTTGATATTTTTATATTTCCTTTCCTCCTCCTTTCTCGCCAGCTGTCAAAAATACATATTTAAGAAAGTTTTCTAAATTTAAGCGCTTAAATCGGTTGGACTAGCGCGTGGTTTATTTTGTTAGCGTGTTAAATGGTGCTTTTTACCATAGCTTTAAACATACTTTCATTTTTTGATCTGCAATGATTTGACCCCACCTATGCTCTTTTTTCATATGAGTTCTCTAAAACGGCGTTGATTCTGGTTTAAAATTGCAAACAAAATTTAATCTTTTTCTTCCTAACATTCCGAACAACCCGACATACTATCATTTCTACCGAGACAGTGGGAGAAGAAGGAGGAAGAGAGGAAATCTAAAAACACCAAAACAAAGACAACAAATGTTCCTTTTAAAGAAATATTACAATGTTATTGCGCTTTGAAAAGTTTGGGTCAAAATGCCTCGTTTTGGGTGGAATAGGTTTACTCCTAAACCTAGGTGTTTGAGACCTAATAATAAACATAGACAGTTTTGCGAATCGATGATTATGTTGTTTCAATTTCACGTGAATTTTCGTCTATTTTTAATAATAGTCTGTCTATTTTTTCTTTTGAACAAAATTGGAAGAATGAATTGAAAGGATGCATCAAAAATTTTGAAATCACATTATATTCAATTTTACTCGTATTAGATGTTTTAGATGTTGCTTTTTCTTCATAAACCCCCGCTGGTTATCCGGTGAATGTACTTGAAAACGTACATAAGCCTTCAGTAAATTTGGAAAATAGGAACACTCATATGTGGAGTCAATTTTTCAGTATCACAAAGAATGAACTTAAATCGTGTTTGTATTTCAATCTCTCGAAACGGTATTTGAGCGAAAATGCTTCGGTAGAGCAAAGTTCAATTTATTAGTAAATAGCACATTTAAACGAGTGACAAGGGATTCAGCATTTCGCCCATCATAATACAGTGAACTAAATGGAATGAAATATACTGTTAGTCTTTACTTTGAATCGATACAATTTTGTTTAATGAATACGTTGAAAGAAACTTCTGGAAGCGATAGGAGTGTGTTAAAATCTGCTGCGATCAATTCTCTTGTAATTTTTAACAAGAAATGTCCTTAAATTGCATGTATTTACACGTGCGGAACACCAACAACCTTTTCAGCAAGAAAAGTTCAGAAATAAAGCGAAGCAGGTTCAGATGCCTAGTAGTTCACTAGTAACCGGTCGCTGGTTACACTACTGACACTCGTCCTTGTCCGCGACAAAAACGTGGTTTGTGGCAAAGAGCAAATTGCGGCCCACTTTCATTCACGTTCCACTTTTTACCGTCCCATATCCTGGTATCGTTCTCGGCTGTTTTTGGGTGCCAATTCTTGGTGGGCCGTGCAATCTGTCGTCATCAGGCATTTCGTATTTGCAGATGGCGAGCGAGGAGACGTTGACTGATGAACTGACAAATGGTGCTTCTTTTCTAGTGTAGAGGAGTGCTTGCGAAGGAATGAGTTGGTTGTGGAGTTGTTTTTCTGTTTGAACTGAAGCTAAAGGCTGCGGTAATCTTCGGGAAAAAGGTAATCTATAGGCCATCTGCAGGACATGTCTGGAATATTGAGTTTTATGCAAAAAAAAAAAAAAAAATACAAGAATGATTTATGTATTATATCTTTGTAGCAACTGTTATGCTGTCCGGCTGGCACCATTCCGTTCGCAAGTTGTGCGAAGTAAAGTATCCGCATGCCAACCCTCCTGTTTCTTGGTTGAGACCTACATGTATAAAAGCCGTCGAATACCGGAGTCGATGGCATGTGTTAGGTGCACGAAACAGTACCAACGTAATACGAGTGCAGTCGTCGCCGTCAAAGGAACGTGAGAGTCATTGCAGCTGTAATCTCTCCCCAATCTCCCCTCTCTTTTCTTCTTGTCGCTTTTTTCCTTTTCTTGCTAGCCCTGACTCCACGCATACCCAAAAGGACGACCTCCCACTACGCTATCTCGCTTCCGAGGATAGCCTTCCACCTCCCTCGCTGGAGTGCTTAGAATGGCATGGTATTTTTTAATGACCGCTTCACTTTCCTATTTGCAGGTTCTCATCTATCCTCGGTGTGCTTTCACCAAGTGCATACTTGGCATACTTCTTACCACAGAACAACTTTTTCACACTGGACTGCAGTAAGGGTAAGCCAGGCCAGTGCAGTAACCATGCACGTAGAGGTGGTCGGTTTGCCCTCCGACTGACGACAAAGGTGACCCTACTACCCGTTGCGAACAGACATACGACAGAGAACGAGGCAAAACTTAAAAGTTTCTGTCAGTACCCAACACGGGTTCCTTCCGTTCGCAACCAGTGTTACTATCGGCATCTGCATCCTTCAAGACGCGCACGCCATTCGGTTTGGATTGCTCCGTAGTTGCGCTCGTTTGTTTCTCAGTTTGATTGGTCCAGTGCCTTTCGTTTCCAAAACCATCCTTAACCATTGCCAATACACTTTGCTAAGTTGTTCCGCACGCCAGTAGTTTTTCTTTCCTGGTATATTCGTGCGGTCCTTTATATTGGAAAGGGGTGGAAAGGCCCCGGCATTGGAGAAGGTGAGTGAGTTGCTCCCATGTGCATCCGGTGTATTGGTCAGTAGTTTATGGTGCAAACTTCTGGACCTTCCAGTGGACGGAGTGTTTTCTTGGCCTACGGAAACCTGTTGCATTACTCGGATTGGAGTGCCGTGTGGAAAGCTTTCAGCGAAATTATTCGTGCGCTTCCGGCAACACCAATACGTGCCCATAGCGCACGTTCCCCATATAGGAAGGAAACTGGTCATTATAAGGCGCCAAGCAAAGCAAAGCACCATTAGTGAAATGGGTTTCGAAAATGGCTTGAGTTTAGGGGCATTGTCTGTTCACTTACATCGCATCAAGTATTCGTTTGCCGAGTAAATGCAGTCAAAAATGGACCTGTTGTTCAAAAGTATTTTTGTTCGTCCTACTTGATAATTTATGAAATATTTTGGTGATTACAGTGTTTTTGTACATCCTTTTCATTAGAATAAGTTTATGGATTGATGCTATGATAAATGGATTGCCTGAGAAACTTTTAAACGAGGCTGGCTTAACGATGCATCTGATGATGATGTTATTTTTTGCTGTTTCAAATTGTCGAGAACTGTTCCGTCATAGTTGTAAGCGTGTTATTTCACATATTGAAGCCTTAACCCTGCACCTTTTAATCATTCTGAAAAATCTGACGGATTAGCACAAGCAAAGTACAGATTTTGTTTATGAATTATGGAGTTATGCGCCTTTGAAAATCAAGTTTAATTTCCCTCTAGAGTGAGAGAAAAAGCGAAAGAGAGCAGACCACCAAAGTAAGCTGTGAGCTTATTTCTCTCGACGTTTGTCTATCAGTGGATATCGGAATCATGGAAGTGTGAGGGCTTTGTAAAGTCATTGAATATAGCTTCAGAACATATAGGAAATGTACAATTTCCGGTACAATTAGAGTAAAAAGTGGCCATGTGTCCTTGTGGTCGAGGATAGTGAAGGTGGAGGAATGCCTACCAGTGAATGTAATACAGGTTGCTTCCATGGATAGAGCCAGCATAAACTCATATACCCATGAATACCATAACCGGTTTCTTGTGTTTGTTCATAGATGCAAATGTTGTCGCGGAAGATGCAAAAGGGCGGAAGTTGCCAACATACTACTCCTCAGCGTACAAATTAATCCTACTTCCCCCTCGCTGAGCTTGTTTGTATCATCAAATCAAAAAATGAATGAAACTATGAAAACCAAAACTAATCGGCCATCAATCTGACATCCGCTTATGAAGTTTACGGTTCTGGTATTCATGGGTATGGTACCGCTAACGAAGTTCCCAGTCGCCGCGATGGGTTTGCATAAGGCTCGTTCAGGTTTCAACTTATGTGGTCCTAGTTTAAAGCGGCGCCGAACGAGTTTCTGCTTGCTGCTCTATCCATAGAAAAAACGTGCAGGTTGACAAGGAGAAGAAAATGAATAATTCATCGCTTCGATCCACACACTGGCGTTATTACACTCAAGGGCTGTTGCGTTAACGTTATCGATTGAAAAACTTTCTTAGGTCAACACACGGCCTAGGTGCCATGTGGCTAATACATTGTGGGCAATATGCAGCTGTCGACGTCAACGGTTGCATCGCGTGAATAATTGAACGAAATACTTCGAACGGTTATGAGTGATAGGTTTGTACAGTTTCATTGCGAAATGATAGCAAAAACGGTCAGGAAATCGTGCAGGAACATGTTTGTGGGAATTCTTTGCTGTCGCTTTCACGAAGTGCTAGAGGACGGGCAAGCAATGGTTTGAAGATTAGTTAATATAAAAAGTACACCTATGGCGGTCACTCGAAAGCAATAGTTGTCCAAAGTGTTGATGCCTGAATATTGAGGTAGCGAATAGCTCAATCCAACCCATAATATAAGTTGATATTAATCTCTCTTATCGCACTCTGTTCAATTACGTTTGATTACTATGATTTTGTAGCAGTGGTGTTTCATGCATTATTCTTTTTCTTTCTTTAACATTTCACGAATGCCATTGAATTTTTCCATCAACGTGAAAGTGTAGATTCAAAATCAAACCGACTTTAGTGAGTGATGAACACAGGTTTCCTGTGAGCCGTACGCAACAGTTTTGTACATGATGGTTCCTCTAGATCCGATGGGACCGCCCGTGGTTAACGGTGGCGGTGGTGGTGCTGCTAGAGCTAACGGTAGTGGTGATGCAAATGCTTCACCGAACAACTATGGAATTGCCACCATCAGCACAAACGTATCAGTTCGACGGCGGGATGACGAATATCGGAGCAAAATAATGGGAAGTAAGTGTCATTCAGTCGTTTTATCAAATGCACGAACAATGTTCAACATTTGAATAGACCCCGTTGTCATCGGCAAGCATGGTACTATGCATGTTTAACATTTACTTTTGTATATTTATTTTCCAACTAACTTTTTCTTTTCGTTCCCAATCTTGTGTTTTTATGAAATAGCAACGGTTCGGAACTATGGTAAGTACTCTTTTTCTGTTGCGGAATTGTTTAATTGAAATTGCGAAATAGTTGGTAGTTTGGATGACAGTTTCATGTATGTTTAATTCTCCAAAAATGATTGGTACAATGTTTATTGATTGATGGTAAAACAAAGTCCCTATGTTGTATTGTAATTTTCGTCAGAATACTTTTCTGCTAAACTTTTTATCATTTAACGTGGATGAACGTTGTTAGTTAAGAGCGAACTCGACAAACAGCAATTCCAGCTAAACCCATTGAAATATCGTCCTGTCTCCGAGTATGAAAATATATACCAGACAATGAATGGGAATAAAAATAAAAGTTCCTTTCCGTAATACTATCCGCGATTCTGTGCATCATCTTTTATAGTCCCGTTGGAAATTGGCATCCTCCGATGGCGCTATAGCCTTTGCCATGTGTTTTCGTACCGCTCCATGGTGAAGCGGTTCAATAGCAATCGCATTCGTACCAGAAACATTTGGTAGCGTCAATGGTTCGATAAACCGGGTAGGAATGAACTGGTTGCCATTCAAGAGTCGAACTGGTGAAATGACCGGATTTCCGGAGCACTTTCGGCCGCCCGGAAGGGCCAGTGTGACGCAAAGAACTGACATTCAATTACTAGCAAAAGATACTAGCGCAAAGTGGACAAACCACCTAGAGGTCTACTCCGTACAGCAAGACACTCCACTTGGCACTTACAGCCGTTCGCAGTTTCTACCATCGTGTGATCCACACAGTTTGCCGTTTGCTCAACATTTATTATTGTTCGGGCAACATTTATTGTTGTTTCGTCCACCGTACCGACGAGTGGGCAAACTCTGCTAGCTTTTTCGCAAGCACTACCGTCTTTTCAAGCAGAGGCGAATCTGTCAAAAAGACGGTAGTGCTTGCGAAAAAGCTAGCAGAGTTTGCCCGCTTGTCGGTACGGTTGACAAAACAACAATAATTGTTGCCCGAACAATAATAAATGTTGAGCAAACGGCACACTATGTGGATCACACGATGGTAGAAACTGCGAACGGCTGTATCACCTCTGAGACCCGCCCGGAGCACATTTCTTGCGATGTGGTGTGCTGCTGCTTGCTTCGGTACAACGAAGTGGAAGCCAACAACAGCAGGACTCTTGGCCAGTGTGTGGTAAAGTTGCAAAGTAATGAGTTTCAGGTTTCAGCTTTGAATGGCCGCACTTTCATCGAATGCTTTCAGGGAATTGTGGGTGTCATAAGCCGTTGTAGCTACAAGAAGCCATTATCAGGCAGGAAAACAAGAGTTCGGACGTAGGGAAGGCCAGCATTAGAATGCGGAAAGTTTTGTGTTTCTGATTCGAGCCTCCTGTGGAAAACCTTGTATACATTAAAAAAAAAACCTCTCCATTCTTCCACATTCACATCGGTCCTCGGGACTCGAGGAATGAGACCTGAGAATATTGTTTGAGGAAAACTTATCATTTAATACATTCGTTGTACTCCTGGGTACAATGGGCTTTCGTGCGTAATGTTACGATTAATTCAATGATATTTTGAGTATCTATTTTAGTTTTTGCTTCGCATAAGACGCAGAAGTGTATCGAGTTAATAGTGTACCGGATCATTTGCATTCTCATTTCCGCTGATTCTGTGCTCTTGCCCGAGACGATTTGTGTAGGAATCGATTGCGGTATCAAAAGCAATAATGATTGCTTTGAGAATGTCCTTACCCCTGAGAGCATTTGTTAAAATTTGCATGTATTGCTTTTTATAACAACATATATAATTGTGAGAATGGTTTGGTGATTGAAAACAGACTGATTTTGTAGTGCATTTTTACTAAATTGGGTTTGTATTAATGTGTACAAATATTATGTGCTGTCAACATAATTGTTTCGCACGATCATCAAGTTGTTTTTGACCGGTGGATTGATTCTACAAACCTGAATTTGATGGAATAAAATTTCGGTTTTATGTTCTAAGAATTATTAGTTAAATACGTCGTCCTGATCCGTTTAACAAATTATATAGTTTATGTTTAAAAAATAATCGTAAACAAAATTTCTGTATTCTTGAAATCGTATAGCGGTGTGAGTTAAATAAAAATTTACAAAATGACACCAGCGGCACGCATGCCATGTATGAGAAGGCGCTTCGTCCAATGTTTTGATAATATCTCCTGCCGCTGATGGCTTGGGAAAGTAAAATTTTGGGTCTAAAAATAAATTTGAATAGGAACAAATTTTGTTCCGAAGATTCTACTGTGTTCTCAAGTGTTTCATTTTGATTTTGAGTTTCCAAGGAACTGGGAACTTGGTCAGAGTTGGCAAAGTTGGTATTCTCCTTTTTTTTGAAAATATAGATGTCCCTCGTATTAAATAATAACGTATATTTAAATAAGTGTAAATTTATTTAAAAATTCAATCAATACATACATATACTGTTTGAGCAGCAACTTGACCACTTAGACGAAATGAGTAGGTAACAGAACAAATTTGACACCCTGTAGATATGCATATTTTAACAAGGCGTACGCGAGGGATGCTGCAGTATAAGAACATTCACTCTATATTATCTTCTATGCAGGACCCTTCCCAAAATGAGGCACGAAAAGTCAAAACAGTTCTACCGAGTTGGTCAGCTCAGCGCTACATCCTTTTGTGCAAAATACATAATGTCTTGATGTTGGACGAGCAAATTTCATGCGACATTATTCAAATGGCTAATAAGGTACCCCATGTTTAGCTTTTGAAATATAGCATTGCCTCCGGCTACCCATTTCCGGTGCGTTAGTACGATCCTGTTCATCAGCACTCGGCTGGTCGGAGTTGTTGTCATCGTGCCAGTCGAAATTTGCGAATCAGGAAAACATCCCACAGTCAGCAGCAGACATTCCCCAACAGCAAAAGCAACATTTGGTGTTCCAAACATTTGCTCGACAGTGGCATCCACCTCCGTTCACCCTATCGGGTCTGGGAATGGCACCATTTGGGACCGAAAACGCCCGGAAGGGACTAACAAGCGTTTGTCAATCTCATTTTCATATTTGAAAAGGCAAGTAAATGCAATCATGCTCTCGGTGGGCTTATGCGCCTTGAAGCACCGAAGTATGACGGCTGTCCGGCTCCAGTGACCTGTACTGGACCTACAACGCAACGTACCGTCGTTCTGACTTTGGTCTGATTCGGCTTGAAGTTCGTTAAATTTGTGGCTCTTGGCTTCGGCCGAAGGGACCGAAAAGACGAAGATGAAAGGCTGACCTTCCTCTTGGTAAAATAAAAGCTCATTGATTGCTTCCTTACGGGCATTTGCTCCTTGGCTGAGTTGGCTGCGCTCTGCAAAATACGCTGCTTTACCATAGCTTGTCATCGGCCATGTACGTTGGAGAAATTGATCCTTCGGACGATAGTACCGCCACGGACACAAGCCGATGCAAGGAGAAAAATCTATAAAATTCTCCAATATCTGGATCAAGTGCAGTTTTCGGTGCGCAATGTTGACCTATAGCTGTCGGTCACTTTTCATCCGGCCTTCGGGGCACCTGTATCGGTCTAGCCGAGGGTCTGGATTTTAATTGCTCACTCGACCTTTTTCCGGTGTTTTACTTTACTTTTCATTTGCCTCGAATGGTCCCGCACTCGCAGTGTTTCTAGCACGGCAAAAAGAAATAATCGCACAGAAGAGGGCTGAAGTTCTCCTGCTCAAGTTAGCTCTTCACGAACGACAAAGGAAGATGATTGCAGCAAATCGTAGCGACTGTACGGCGAATCTAAACACCAAAAGCAAGGTAGCATTGAAATACAAGGAACGCGATAAAATATGTCAGAAAGTATTCATTTTCCCTTGCCAACTGTCTGGCACGCCATGGCTGGAACGCTCCAGCAAAAGGTGGATTATCAGTGCGAGAGAAACAGGGTTTCGGAAAAATACGTGCCGACGGTGCTTGGACACGAGAAAGTTTCTTGTACTTTCATTCTTTCTGTGCAACTTTTTTCGAGAATGAAGCACGTAGTGGAACTTTTATCGTCCATCGAGAGGCACTGGACGGAGCACCGGAGCAAGCGTCGTCTGCTGGGCGTGCACAAGTGAAAAGAACTTGTATGAACGGCCGGCCCTCGACTGGGATCGTTTCAAAGCGAACCAGATTCACCCGACGTTGAAGCGTGCACAGTCGGTTTCGCCAGACTTTCGGCGAGGTTATGAGCAAAATACGGATGGACAACTCCATTCACGCTGAGGACGGCCCGGGATGTCTCGAAGGGTGCGTGATGGGACCCGTTTGTTTCTGGAAAACGTCAGATTTTTTTTTTATGCTGAAGATTATTGCACCAAAATCAGAAACATGGGCCTATCATTTTGTGAACGGAACGGAAAAGTTAGCAGAGGCAAGGGTACATGACGTGCTTCTACGGTAAATTTCTGCCCAAACACAGGTATTTTGGGAGTCTTAGTTGCATTAGACTGAAGCTTTTCCGGTATGGAGCCAGCGGGTTAAGCTGGATAAGGTTTACTCAGTTTAGCACAGATAAGTTGCAGCCAAAGTTGTCTATTATGGGTGTGGAGTATTGAATCTCTTGAGCTACGTTTAATCTGGATCAATCAGTGCTGATGGTGATGATGGTGGATGGAAGGATTAAAGTTTTAATGAGGAGCTCAGGAGTACTTCTTTGTGGATCCCACAGAATGATTATGTGTTGGTGTTTGAAGGAATTAATTTATAACTCCAACTATTGAAGTAGACTTCAATTAAAGCTTATTGCATTATTTTTTACTTATTACTTTTTTATTACTTATTTTTATCGAATAATTGAACTTTTATGGTAAAGTTTTTGGGGGGAAATAAAAAAACAGCGGTTTCATTTATGAAGGCATTTTTTTCCAATTGACTTTTCTAAAGTAAGAGAAATCTACCTGATTATTTCATTCCTTCCAGTAGGTTGCAAATACACACAAATTACTCAAATAAACACTACCATAGAGATTCATCTAACCATAGCTTTTGCAGAATAATGGCTGAAAAGGAGTGATTAGTTCAACCATTAATTCAATGAAGCTTCCACAGCACGTACGATGTACGCAACCGTATCCAAATGTGTCCGTCGATGTCGATGTCTGTGCCATCAGTTCGACAAGATAGAAACCGTCCAAACTATCAACCTCAGGAATGGAACACATGGTTGAGAATGAAGGAAAACTAGCAGGTCTCCTAAAATTACAGCCGTTCGCAGTTTCTACCGTCGTTTGATCAACATTTATTGACGTTTGATCAACATTTAATGTCGTTTGATCAAAATTTACTGTTGTTTGATCAAACGTACCGTCGTTTGAGCAAACTCTACTAGCTTCTTTGCAAGCAGTACCGTCTTTTTGACAGATCCGCCTTTGATTGAAAAGACGGTACTGCTTGCAAAGATGCTAGTAGTGTTTGCTCGAACGACGGCACTGTTGATCAAACGACAGTAAATGTTGATCAAGCGACAATAAATGTTGATCAAACGACAAACTATGTTCATCAAACGACGGTAGAAACTGCGAACGGCTGTATCACACACATCCACGTGACAGTCTAGTTCAAATTGTTTGTTGGGCTTTATTTTACCCTTGCTCTTGCTTGAAACAGAGTTCCCCTTTTGCTACTGGAACCTTTGCACAGTTGTTCGGTGCCGAGAATGTGCTTTAAATCACAGCATTCCGTGAAACTGCTGATAAAAATGATGATGGAAATGGCTCCAATTCGAGATGACACACAGATTCGAGATTCACACACAATATAATTTATAATTTACGCTACAGTGCTTGAGGAGAGATGGTGTGTGTTGCACACTACCAGAATAAAACCATGTCTAAATACAATACTGGTGCAAGGTGTATGGTGGATTTCCAGTCAATTGCAGGACAGAGCGTGATTTAAATTCCACCCACTGAATAAGTTAAGGAATAGGAAAATTCAATTTTGAAGCGCATTTTAATGACATAAATAGAAACGGATCTTGCATTTGATTCGCGGATGACAGGATGGGGATCTTTCAAAAACCAATGTCATGTTCAAACTGTCGTTATCCTTTTCAGACCAATCTAACTTTATGACCTTGAATGTATACTATGAGCTTTTTTAAAATACTATTTTAAATGAAATCATCTGAAATAAATAATAAGCAATTTTGTTGTCCATTTGTTTAAAAACAACTTCAAAATGATTTATGATTTTCTAAAGAGTTATTTTTCGTAGTAAAATTTCAATCACTCAAAATTGCCCTAATGTTGACTAGTAATGAATTTGGCTTCTAAAGCCGAGTTAAAAACTGTAATTTATCAAATGTTTGACCAAACTGTCACGGAAACTTTCCGGCTAGAGGATTTCGGGCGACCTCTGCCGTTGACCAGAAACATGACCTCAATCTGAACGGAATCACCACGCACCTGATGGAAGCGCTGAGTGCTGGTGTATGACCCCATGAGGCCATGTTACCGGTGGCCGAAACGTGCGTTAGCAACGATTATTAGCACCACGGGAAAACCAAACCGGTCAGTGCGAAGGATGTGCGGTGGTGTGCGAAAGTTCACAGATCACGTTTTCGCACGATTTTACGCGAGCGGTTCAATGCTGCGGTCGTCGGATCCGCAAGTTGCACGAATGGATTTTTCACATTTGACTGCTTGCCCTCTCATCAGTAGCCGGATGGAGAGGGGAAGGGGGGAGGGGGGGGTGGGCAAACGGAGGAATCACACGCAAACATGTTGCTCGGGGGAAATGTTTCACGTGTTTCAGTGTTTGTCGATTGGCATTCAGAGGGAAGCCGTATCTGTACATCGTTTTTCTAATGCATCGCGTCAATTCAAGCAAAATTTAACGGACGTGGAAGAGAAGAGAGTATAACTGCGAGTGAAAAGCGAGAGGGCAAAGTCCGTACGTCAGTCCAGGCCCGATAAAAAGCACAGCCACTTTTTCCGCTAGATTTGCCAGACCAACCGGGCAAATGGTGTTGATGGAGGCAGAGTTTGATGAGCAAAAGAACACTAACGCCGTGCTCGAACAGCCATGGCACGAGGCGCCCGGATTGTTTGTTCTGGAGCAGCTGGAAGTTGGACAAAAGTTTCATCACCAGCTTAATGGGAGCCGGCTTTCCCGAAGGAAAACACGTAAAGGATTTTATCATTCATCTTCCTTCAGGGCGGGGAAAACCGAGGAAAACAAAAGCGGACCGAGAGAAGGAGGGGTAGAAGGAGCGGACGAGACTAGGTAGGAAGGGGAGACCGAAAGTAAACCTTGCCATTATAATCTGCCGTCGCACAGGCACGGGCTCCGTCCACCCACGGGGATGGTGGTGGGAGTGCGCAATTTCTGAAATGAGAAATGAAACGAGGAAAACTGTTTTATGACACCAACTCATACAGTCCATTTTGTACGTGTCCTCGGGCTGTTAACTCTTCGAGTGTGTGAGGCTGCGAGCCGTCGCCTCATGGTAGTGCTAGGCTCTGGCTGCAGGGAACACGGAAGTCGGGCAAGACCGTTTGGTGGGGTTGGGTGTGGAAAGTTATGAACTGAGTGCCTGGCGGTGGGTAAAGGAACAAAATCACAAACCCCTGTTGCTGCGGACGCCGCTGGGACCGCTTTTTTACCGACCCAGCGGACAGCAGCAATCATGTGGATGATTAGTGTGGGCCGGCCGGCTAGCGGGCCGATGGGAAGATGAAGTCTGGTAGGAAGACGGTGAATTCTTGGGGGCTGTAGAGCAGCAACATAAAGCAGCGGTCCAGTCGGGCGTGAAGGGGGGGGGGGGGACAATTTCAGCTTGGAGTGTAATTTAGTTGCTTAATTCAAATCAGCTACTGCCTCCGAGCGCATTGGGGCAATTCGTTTTGGAGCAAATGATGGCCTCGGGGTTGATGATGTAGTGTAGTGGCAGTGAATGGGACTGTGGTAAGAAAAACCGCAAACAGCATACACACAATGAAAGTGAGCGTATAAAGGAAGCGTTCAAGAGGAAACGAGTAATCAGGAATAAAAAAAATTTATTCATCTTTACAGCTTCTCCTCTGTTTACTCAACCTCTTTTGCCTGTGCTAGCTTGCTTGGAAGATGGACTGCCCGGTCAAACGGCCGAATGTGCCAGGAGTGAAGCCGGGACCCTCACTTACAGTGGCTTGATTAGTGGCTTTTGTTGGTTTATTTTAGGTCTTGCTTGGCCCGACACGTCGGGGCAGTATCGGAAAACTAGTAACACAAGAAATAACAATCACTGGCCGTGTTGCCGTGCTGGTCCGTGTTTTTGTGTCTGGTTGTGTGTGTTTCGGTAAGCTGCTTAATGTTTAAGCATTCGGTTTATGGCTCCGGATAGTACCAAAGGATCCGTAACAAATGGGAGACCTGCTTGGCTCAAAGGTCAGCAAGTGTAAAGTATCTTAGAGGGTGCCCGGGGGTTTCACGGGCCGAAAAAGTAATTCCCGCGAAGAACTCAAAACAAAATAGCATCTCTCCGTGTCTTTGGTTCGGTTTCGGCTAAGATATTCCCTTCTTCCATGTGGGTGCGGTTCTGTTGTTCCTCGAATGGAAAGCAATGGCATCGTACAGTGAGGACGCATGCGTGTCTGCTTTCAGCATAGTGGAACAGGTGTGAATGCGCTTCCGGTTGTTATTTGTGACAAAGTGGATTTTATTTTAAATTCAAATTCTTCATGAGCTATGGCTTTTGATATTCTCGGTTATTTTATTGAAAAAAAAAAACAATTTCCACTTTAATTTTCCACTGCGCTTTAGTCTTATTTTTTCTGCTTTTTTATTATACTCGATTGAGTTTGTTTTTTTTGTTTATTGATTTTTCTTCTTTCATGTCGTAACGAACAATGTTGGGCATGCCTACCCACTGTTAGGGCTTACGAGACCTTTTTTACTTTTACGTACGTGGACAGTCAATCCTTTGTACCGGTGGAGGTCAGGCCCGGATTCCAACAAACTCGGTTATTCTGGATCATTTATAAAGACTGGTTCAATCATGGTAAAATCTAGGTCAAATAGTTTTTAATTTGTCTTTTCTTTACTCTAGGTTTATAATAATTGATGAAGTATTCAATTGCATTGACTCGTCGATGGAGGCGCATTATAGCTATGACAATCTATAACCTTTTTTATAAAATTTATTTATCAAGAAGAGTCGAAAGCATTGGTTTTATTCTCGAATATTGGTCGATTTGATTTAAATGCTAAAAATCATGCTAAATTGCATAAAAACAGTTGCAAAAGTTGGTGAAATTTGTATAAGTGCAATTCTAATCCAGAAAAATAACTCTCCAATTTTCGTAGTCAAGTTTGACCACAGGAAATGGGCCACATTCCTACTGTTGGATGCTTCCAGCAGATACACTGTTCGCACTTGTAGCGTGTCCTTCCGCTGTGTTGTTAGTAGGCGCCGTCATTGGACGGGTGTTTGCCGGAAAATTGCGATAAAGAAATCGTTCGCGTGTGGAATGGAATTCGTCTTCTCGGCCTCCCAATTCCCGCGTTTCCCTGTTACACCCGTAACTAATGAAGAATGCTGTCTGCAGGATGAGATCGGCGTGTTAAAAACACATAAGCGGATCGTATTCGTAAAACCACTCGCGCCATTCGGTCGCTCAGTCGCTCGGTGTTGGCTTCGACGCTCGCCGGTCGGGGTGCTGGTACGAATGAGCACGTTGGGAGGGACGATATATCGTCACGATAACGCCCGATAACGGTGACGGTTCGCTGGTGAGTGGAATTCGTAGCGCGCGCTTTCGTTTACTTGCGATGTCTTTATGGGAATCAGTCAAAGGACTTGCGGTGGGTTGCAATGAGTGCTACAAACTGAGAGATTGAGCGTACGGGCGAACGAAGTTTTCCACCAGTGAGCGGGCACCCAAACGAAGCCCGAAAAATCCTCCAGCACCCGAACCGACTGCGACTGGCATGGCATAGGCAGTTCTTCGGTTCTACAATCGCACGCTCACTTGCACAAGGCCACAGACACACATACACACACACTCACACACGCTTGCCAACAGCTACCTGCCGCTGTCCGTGTAATGGCCGGCAAGGGTGGAAAGCCGTGGCTCGAGTTCGAGCACCTTCGAGGAGCGCGCCTGTGGGTGACTGGAGTTAGTCGGCGATGGAACGTCGTTTTTGCGAGTAGGCCAGATGGACGTTTCCGCACATGAATATTGAATGCCGGACGTTTCCCGATCCGCGTGTTGCGTATAAAGCTTGGTCTAGGCAAGGAGAAGTCGAGCAATCGAGCGAATTAGAAGTCGTGCACGTGTACCTCGTCGCACCGAAAGCATTTTGAGAGATAGACACCAAGGCAGAATCAATTGGAGACGCAGGGTATCTGGTACGAAATTCGTCGTTACAGTGCAAGTGCGCGCGGGATTCGGTGCGAAGAGGGATTCGGCATTCACCAACAAAGTGTTCGTTTGAGGTGGAGAAAACAATTGTCGGGCTCTGGGAAAATATTGTTTCCACACCTACAGGGTTGTAAGAATCTGTTTGGCAGCGGGCCAAAACAACGCTAAAGTTAATCGATCTGCATTCTGTTGCGCTCCAGTACGCGTTGTTGTAGTCCATTCAACTCCGAAAGGAAGGTGTGTGTGTGTGTGTGTGTGTGTAAGCTCGTGGGTGGTGCAGTCTGTAATCTGTGTCCAAGTCATCGCGTTCATAATCCACGTGCCAGCATTCACGCCTTATCTGGCCGAACGGGATAGCGAGACAAGGATTAAAGGATACTTTGTCACACGGGTGTTTCACATTCTCCTGCAACCGATGTCTCTCTGGAGGGAAATGATTGATGTAGTGATTGAATGAAACTGTGCAGCAAAAAGATAATCACTGCCTCGCCGAGACCAAAACGTTGCCGTGAGTTCGTCTGTGTTGTGGTGCATGCTGGTTCCGGGCCGCGTGCAAGAAACGAGCTACTGAATGGCACCGACTATCAATCCGGCGACGCATCCCATAAAAATGCTGCAGTTTGGAAATAACAACAACTCACGTGCCAGCTCAGTGCGCCGTCCAGATACCACTGCTTCCGGTTCGTCGATGTATTCCGCAGGTTGGTGAATTGATGAGCATGATTATGCCTAGATTTGGTAAGAGTTATCACTCTTCGAATGTCGATGTAAACATGAACTACTATTGAATGTATAATTTCTTCTCAACCATGGAAAACATTTCCCATAATGCAAGGGGATTTAAATTCACTGCTCACAGAGGAAAGTTCATCACCAATTCGCAAAACTTAGCCCATGCTCCCTTGCGGCTTTTTTGGGCGTAGACTCTGCTTCATATGCGACAGCAACGAATACGCTGCTGCTCCATAATTGCTGCGGTAGACGAAAATGTTGGGTAATTTACGAAATCCTTGATGACGATGACGACTTCTCGATGGGGTTTCCTATAGCCGCACGTGCTCGGCTGTCTCTGCACTGATTTTGATGAAGTCGATGGGATTTTGTAATATGAAATGCTGACAACGCTGTGGACGCAATGCTTCGTTCTGTGAGCTTGCTATTTACAGATACACAACCACACACAAAAACTCTCATACAAATGCGCATAGGAACCTATGAGGAGCGATAACCACACAGAGTTTAAGCAGCAGATGTTGTCGTCGTCGACGACCGGAATGTCATGCGTTTCCAATAAGGTATTCATTGAGCGGAATAATATGATGATGATGACGATTTCTCCGAGTGTGTGTTCTGGCAAATGCTCCATCGGAAACATCTGCTGCAAGCAGTATTTACGAACATCTTCCCGCCTTCCCGGTTGGAAGATGTAGACGAGTTCATGCAAATAGGGGATTGAGCATTCTTTGCTATACCTTTTCACTTATCCTAAATAGCTCAAAATGGAGGATGTCACACGAGACAGAACGATTCATTTGCTTGCCAAGCGTGGACGTCAAGATTGCTTGAGTTTGAGTTAATCTTCATAACGTAACGCCCGGCATTCACTTCCTCCAGTGTACATTTTTATAATACTTATAATACGATTATCAATTTTCTAGCTTTTAAGTTATGCCGTAACATAACTTCACTTCCGTTGCACCTGTGTTCCGTTACTCGGTGGCCGCGGAAAATCGTTAGAATATTTCACCAAGCCACCACCGTCCGTTTGCGTTCGTTGTAGAACCAGTCCGTTCGACCAGATTGGTTTGGTCGTCCAAATTACCAAACACCCACAGCTTGGTGGTTACGCCTTGGATGGTGACGCCCCTTTTGGGCTCGTCCTGGATGTATGTGCATCGTAAACAAATCTGTAACACTGGCCAATCGAGGTCCTCCGAGGATGGTAAACTGGTTGCGTTGACGGCGCGTTCAGTGCACTGCAAGCAGCTGGTGCAGCGATATGGGGCTCCAAACTGCGAGACCACCGGCCGCCTTGTCCAAGAAGATAAATTGGTAAAAGAATTTAATCCCCGGATGATAAATAGGACTTGCAGTGTATCCTATCTCTCGGTTGTCGCTGGTGCCCATGGAAGCACATACACTCACACGAGAACATTATTTCCACGGGTACAGGCCTGCGAGAGGTTATTTTTTCATAGCGATTTTTTGTAGGCTAAGTTTCTTACCTTATCCCAACTTATAATGAATAATGAATGGGGAATTAATTGCTGTCAATAGAATATATCACTTAATCGAAAGCAATGAATATTATAATTTAAGTTGTCATTTAAAATTTCGCTTTAGATGTTTTGTTTGGAATTTTTGTAAACTGTGTGTAAATGCAATGTGTGTAAACGTAATCTGTAAGAATTTGTGAGGTATCACCAATAAATTTACTACAACTACCAGCCATTCCTTTGATGTGTTTGTTTAACAAATCACCTAATTGATGCGTGGGTGGGTCGTAAATGGTATGGTGGCCATAATAACCACATGGTGATAAGTTCTTAGACCTTTTTGGAGGATGCGAACGTAGCAGCTGTGAGTAACAGACGAAAGGTGAATGCCACATTGTATTGTTTAATTCTGTCCTACAATAACGTTGTTCCGACGAGTCCACCTAGCGACAGGTAGCGACCGGCTTTGTGTGCGTCATGACCCTAATTTACTGCTGATTGTGCAGTGTGGAAAGTTCGTTGTGGGCGCATTAATTGACCATCACAGTGTCGCATCGTGTCGCTTGAAAGTTGCGTCCAATGACGGAGCCACATTATTATTTGAGAGGCGGTACGGAAAGTCAGATGGCGATGGATGAGCGAGGAAGAAGGACCTGGTTGATGGGAATGATGATAGGATGTTAATTACGATTTGATTGCACCCTGGAGGTACAATCACGTGCGGGCTGTTCAAGGACCAGTCGCTCCGGCGGCTCCATGAAACTGGAAAGTGGAGGAAATAACGAAATTTGGGGTTTCAAACGTGTAAGAAAAAGGCATTTTATAAGAAAAAACAAATGGTGTGGTCCTTTACGAAAGATGTCACCTGTATCTTTTTAAAAGAACCATTTGTCCTAAGCCCTTTTCTCGAATAATCTTTGGAATTAATGAACATAGTTAGCGTGCGAAGGGAAACAGGAAAACTGTTTGAACTAAAACTTGTAAAATAATCTTAGAATTTTGTGTCTTTTATTGCTAAATTTTCATAAATATCCTAATATATACGGCAATAAATATGTTTTGAATAATTATTAGTTAAAACATTGTTATTTATAATAAACTAGCGTTTTACCCGGCTTTGCTCGGGAAATGAGAGATTTAACAATAAAAGCGAAGATTTTTTCGATAAAAATTTAAACAACTTTTTCCTATATTATTCGACGTAAGTTCCCTGCAATTAGGTTGACTGTTAAGTAACAAAACTAAGTTAATTTCTTTATTCACGTGTTTCTTTTAAAACAGCTTTATTTGTTCTTAGCTCGTAGCTCGTTGTTAGTCGCTCGTTGCTAGTTGGCTAGAATAAAAAATGGTCCACGAATCCCCGTGTTTCATTTGCTACTGACTGGCGCTCTCACTTTTGCTATCCACCTCACCTCTGTGCAATAAAAGTACCTCCACGCTTACTTTTCTGCGTGCGTGGTTAGTCTGTGTGGCTGTTTAAAACTCCTAGTAAATTCCTCCAGCCACAGGCTCGTGCACGTCTGTCATTCTCAACATTGAGTTTAAAATCTCCTGTTTCTCTATGAGTAGAATTCTGTGAACTCGGGGACTCCTGATTAGCACAGTGGTTTCGAATCCAGACCAGACCTCCGAAGGCAGAAAGGATTGGCTATCCACGTACTTTAACACTCTCATTACACACGGGTTTTTACTGTCATTCGATTTTGGGATTTTATGTCAAACTGGGTTCTGGACGTTTGATAGAAAATACCCATCGGCTCGTCTAATAACGCAAGTTCTGCATAGCGTGGCTTAGTCGCAAACAAAACCGCAATTCTTCGTCGAAATCCATATTGCAAACATTTTAACTACACTCCCTGATGAAAACAACAAATGGTCCGTCCGTAGTTCGAATGACAATCACTTTAACAGAAAAATTCCAACCGAAAGCAAGTCGATTTTCGGTTTCAATTTTCTGACCACAATATTTCTGTCAAACGCGATTTTACACTATTTTCCAAAATCGAGTGACAGTAACATTGTGTGTTTAATAAGGCTAAAAAGGAGGAAAAGTCTCGTAAGCCCGAAAAATGGCTAGGCATGATCGAAAATTGGTCGTTACGACAGGAAAGAAGAAGAGAATTGGCTTTGGTTTGTAGAGATTTGAAAACATTATTCCCTTCAACCATAGTAGGCAAGGTGAAACGAAAAATTCAAGTAAAAAAGTTCTCGGGACCATAGTAGGCGCGAGTTTTTTTGTAGAAAATTGCAAATATTTGGAAACTTTGGGACTTTTCTGACTTTTTCTGCCACATAAACCTGCCCTAGGTCAAAACGAACACAATTAACCAAAAACGACACAAATCGGTCCAGCCGTTCTCCAGTGATGCCAGGTCCTCCAGGTCGCACACATTCCAAACTTTGTTTTATATATATAGATAGAATAGACTATCAGGCACTGTAAACCTTGTTTTACCCTATAAGGCCGCCATCACACAGAGCGCAACAGCTTTCGGCAACATCAAATTTGACAGCAGAATGTATATCAACCGTGGCATTCGGCTGTTGCAGCTGTTAAAGCGCGTATACACATTGAAACATTCTGTGAAACATTCGGCTGAAACCTAATTTTGACATCTAATTTGACACCTGGTTTATCAATTTTTCCCCTCATTTTTGTTTCAATGTGGAGAGCTGGAAAACAAAACCCAAAAACTATTTGGCCCAAAATATATCATTTTAGCCGAATCAGTTGTGTTTCCGTTAAGAAAAAATTGTTTTAATTGCACTCATAATTATTGACATCGAAATCAAGTATAATTTCGTATGAAATAAACAAAAAAATGAAAATGTTTCGAATTAAGATTTTGTTTTGTGGAAATTCGTTAAACATAATCCTGTTCCAAAACATGTCAAACCGGGCTCGAAACTGTTCTACTGTTATACTTTCCCCTCAAGTCGAATGTCAAAAAAACGTTTCAGCCCGAATGTTTCACAGAATGTTTCAATGTGTATACGCGCTTTTACCCATTTCATTCGGAAAACAAGCTGCAACAAATTTGAAAATCCAACAAGCCGGTATCGTTATTTGAATTGTATGCTTTCTATGAGTAGATTTTTAAACGTGTTTAGCATAAATCAATGCACTTTGCTTAAATCTGTTGTTTGCTTTCTTTTTTTTCACGGAATTAAAATAATTTTAACTTTCCAACTAAAAATGTAGGTAAGCAGAAATAACGGAAAAATATGCTCATAGCCATAGCACAATGATTAAAGTGGTTAGAAACAACACTAACATTATTTGTTTTCGTTTTTCACCGACTGAAAACAATTCTAAACTGCCAGATCAAAATGCCGAAAACCTGCAACAGATTTCGACCCCATTACACTTAGCGCAACAAATGACAGGAAATCTGGCCTTTTGACAGCGAATTTGATGTTGCAGAAAGGCTGTTGCAGCTTTGTTGCGCTCTGTGTAACGGGCCCCTAATGTATGATTTTGAGAATATATTTTTTTTTAAGAGAAAATTTGTTGCTTTATCTGTTCAGAACAAAAACATAAGTCAAACAAACAAAACAGAAATTAAAAAATTCAGTAAGTTTTCCAACAGAAAAAAAACTTCTTGTGCAATTTCATCGATTGCCCGTTTGTGATCGATATTTCATCGATTCCTTTTTGCTGTATTCACCTTTCTCTGCTTTGATGTATACACCTTGACAGATCATGTCATTGGATGTCATTGGATTACAGTAGTGGCCAGCGCTGTATACATACGCGGAGTAACAGTTAATTTTATTTCAGTCATTTTTGACTCCAAATTAAGTTTAATGGTAACGAAAAATTCGATAATGCTGCGAATGATTATTGTTTAACCGTTAAACTACAGAAAGTTGCAGACAGTCTTTGGTTTGTGCCACAAAAATATGAGTTAAAACATTTTTATGGTGTGATGTTATTTTGTCAACAACTGTATGAGCGTTCATGGTTTTTTTGTTTGTGTTAGTAAAACTGAGTTTCAAATGTTAAATTTGGACGATTTTATCAAAAAACATTAATCAAACAAACCTTCCACAAACATCTGCAGTGCTTAAACTTAATGTGTGGAAGGTTTCAGAAGCAACGGTGCAGTGTTGGTCGAGTTTTTAGTGTACACAAAACAACATAAAAAAAAAACTAAAATATGTAATAGATAGTTTAAAAAGTTAACTTGATTTTGTTTTTGGTTAATTTTTTGTCGTGTGCTGTAGGAGCTTTAGAGCAAAGTTTTTATCATTTGACGCGATTCGATGGATTTTATGAAGACACGAACATTTTTATGAGGATTAAAAAATCTCATTAGTATAAATTCTGAGGCCCCTTCTTTGGAACGGAACCCATTTGCCAACGGGATAATTATTTGACGAATGAAATCGAAAGCTTAGATCGCGCTGGTTTAATTCATTTTTAATACCCTATCTCGTTCGGGATTTTCGTTGCTTTGTCTGGTGGTTGCCTGGTCAAAAGCATGACGGAAGAAAATGGCCGGCTCTATGCAAAGGCTTCCCTGGGCCGTGTGGATTGCTTCGCCCAGAAGGATTTACGTAATTACTAGCAAAGTTGATTAATTATATCGCTCGAACCGGAAACTGCTGTAGATGTTTGGGTCTGTTTCTTCCCCGGTTCGATAAGGCCGTTATGAAATGCAGAAGACCATCTGCCTCCGAAAACCATCCCCATTAAGGAACGGGCAGGAATTTCGCTGCGGTCGGGGCATTTAATTACAAAGACTGAGAGCCCTTTCGCGCGTTCGTGCGAATGGATAAGGCAGCAAACATTTGGAATATTCATAGAAAACACTGGAGCACCGGGGTGAGCGCTAACTGGGCATAATAATTCTGGTAGAAAGCCACGGTTATTGCGGTGGATCGCTGCTACGATTAGCAGCGAGCACCTGAGTCCAGCAAATTATTGTTATTTTCTTGATTTTTAAGATAAACTAATTTGTGCCCACCGGGCAACATTAATTAGAAGGTACCTTGGGACTAGCAATACAGCAAGCAATGCTCATATATCTTTGTGTGGCTGTGTGTGTGTTTTTTTTTATCCGTCGCAGAAAGTTTCTGGTTGGATAGAATAATCAAATTTGCTAACGATGGAGGCGCCTGGTCGTTTATGGACTAATGGAGGCGCCCGGTTGAACATTCGCAGTGGGATAGAATAGCGGAGGGATGATGTGTAATACCATCACGAACCAGCACTCGCGGTACGTGTTCAGACAACATCTGAAGCTGTTTCGAATTGCAATGTGGAGTAAGCGATAAGTGGTTTGTGCCGGTGGCTCGGAATATACACATTTTCACTCGGCATTGATTAATGACTACGGCTTGAAACACACCGGGCGAAATGCCCACGTGTGTTTAGTGTATGGTTGAACAAATAATCCAATCGTACGGACGTGAGCTTCATGACGGGTTGTGCATTGTAATGAATTTGAATTTAGTTTACTTTCGCCGCCGCCGGCAGCGTTAGCGAGCTGCCGGTATTATCATCCGCGTAGGCACTGCCCATGCGTTACACATTTCAAATTAAGGTATGTTTGGTAATGCCATTGCCCAACGACGTCGGTTCAGAGTGACTGGGGTTCAATAAATTAGATTAAGAGCTTCATAAATTAATCTCATGCCCAGCGCTTGGGGATGTTAGTAAGATGATACTTTGCTCCTTTGCAGATGCCATTGGGCGTTACTTCCTGCTGAGTTTTGTTCTTGTTTTTTGACACGACTGTCCCTTTGAATCCTGTGCTCTTCATGTGCTGGAGACGCTGGTTGATGTGATGGCGATATTTGAGCTTGGTAAGCAAAACACATTAAAACGACGCGAAATTGAATTTCCCGACCGGTGCAAATTGTCCGTAGTAAACATTAACACTCATAAAAGCGACCATTAGACGGTGCGACACGGTGGTACGCGAAGGGATTGGGCTGGGAGCGCACCAAATGTCAACGTGGTTGATACGTAAGGCCCGTTCATGCTTTGCGAGCCGATGATCTTATTTTCTTTTGTGACGGGGCTTTATCCGGTCCATTAGTGCGAAATGATTGCGTGGTGGAGGCTGGCAGCGATTCATGAGTTTATTTGTGTCGTTTCGGGATGCCAAATTTGTACGCAAATGGGACATTCTACTGCTTCGGGGCACGTAACGAATATTGTTGCTATTTAAGTGTGGATTCAAGTTTGATGATATTGCTCTGGATTGCTCGCTTCAATAAGTATTGTTTTAATTTAATCAAAGAGTTTTGATTTCTTCAATGATTTGTTTTTGCATTTAATCATATTTTATTTTTTTAAAAAAGTGTAGGCCAATAATATAAAATATGTTTAAACACACTAATTATTTTACCAAGATGTGGTTAAAAATTTTGCACATTTCGTGACACATAAAAAACCCTTTGACTTAAACCCTTTAACTACCCTCCAAGGAATCCATATTGGATCTGAAATTTCCAAGGAGTTCATCTTAAAAGAAACAAAAATGGATCATCCCTTTCAGGATGGTTGGTGTGAATGCAAATAATGTTCGTGCCTCCAGTCTCGTTACATTCCCCTAACATTTACACACTTCTGCATCCGGTTGAGTTCGTTTGCGGGAAAAAGGAATTGGCCGGGAAGCTCAATTACCATCAGCCCTGTTTGAAAGTGGGCGCCAAGCACACAAACATACCATACCTCAGGCTGACGACGTTAAACTCCCTTCAATCTTACTCGGAGCGCCTTGGAGGACGGTTTTTCACCGTCGATTCGGGATGGTCTCGTTGTTAGCCTTATATTTGATGGTTGTACGTGGTCGGTGCTTCCATGTTCCGAAGCGCGCAAGTAAGTTAAAGGGTGCAAAGGCACAAACAAATAGTGGACCGGAACAAGCCATTTAACAAGAGGGCAGTTTAGTGCGCTCAGCGAAAAACGGGCATCCAGCCCTTTTTTTTCCTTGAGCCCGGCGGATCAAAACGGAAGGGATCTTATTTGCATTTACCCGCCCCGATTTGTTGTACGGTGCGGCAAATAAAGTGTGAGCGAAACTAAGTACTTTAGGGTTGCCCCGGGGAAGTTGTTTTACATTACCAAATTGGATAGAGGAAGGAAAAGTTTTTCCTCCATCGCATAACTTCTTGATCTATCGAGAGAGAGGAAACGAGGGATTTTTTTTGCTTTCTTTTTTCTTATGTTTTCACATCAAATGCTTAACTTTAAGGTCCCCGTTTTGCTCTGCGTCTACCAAGGTTAGCGAACAACGTACAAAGATTACGATTTTCCTTTGTGAAGGTCGAATGAATAAATAAAACCATTGAATGGCTGCATAAAACCGGTTTGTTCGAACGCCCCTGAAATCGACTTCTTGGAGTCGCGTCACACTTCACCAGACCTCAGCCGTCTCCTATTGGCTTTGTAAGTTTTTGTGTATTTTTTTATAGGTCGATCTAGATCGGGATTAATTTAAAACACGAAAAGCACGTCCAAAGAGGGTTTTTTGAGGGACGACATGAAGGGCAGTGGTCCTGTAAATCAGACAGATGAAGCAGTAGCAGAAAAAGGAGACATTATTTGAATTTTTATGCGAGGTAATATTTTTGCAGTAATCTCCTTATCAACTTTCAGTCGGTACGTTGATACCGGTGAACACGTGTGTTTATTTTTCGTTTTATATCTAAAACCATCGCATACCTAACCATCGGAAGATCAATTTTGAATCGTTCGATTTTAAGGTCGGATAGATATAAATTGTAAGCCTTAAGCTGCTGGAACGAACCGACACCAACAGCAAAGAGGTCATTGCCGTAATGGCATCCGATTCCAAGTCATTCGTTTCGATTTACGAATGGCTTTTTTCCGGCTTTTATCCGGGTGCCCGATGTAATATTTGCTCGTAGAAAGTTGCACATAAAGTCGTTTCAAAAGTCGTGCAGCGCGCCGCTGATTAATTCTATCTCCGTCAGCTGTTATTGTCTACTTGTTGTTTGCCTTCAAATATCGGTGCCATCAGGGCTAGCGATCCGATGGACTCGTTTATCTCGATGGGAAAGCGAAAACTTGCTCGCTCTTGCTCTTGGGATACACACTGACACTTCCAAAGAAACACAGCGCTTTTCCTTTGCTGTCGTTGTCGATAACACAATCCGGGTGGGGAAAATGAGCGCAACTTTCACCTCTAGGCGCCCACAACGAAAGAAACAAGAATCACGAGAATCAAGTTTCACACGGCACCCGGGGACAAAAGGGAGCTGAATTTACTTTTAATCGGGGTGTCACAGCGCTTCCGAAAAGTTGCAATTTACTGTAAATAAGTTTTGAATCTTTTCCGTTGGTTTTTACTTTCCCGGATTCCCGGATCCATGTCCGGAACTGGAGAAAAGGTACTCCGGCTCGCTGCATTAGTGGTTGTTCGGTTCACGACTTACGAAGCGGAGGGTGGGGGGCTTAGGGCGTGTTAGTATGCTAGGGATGGGAAAAGTTTTTCCCATCAACGAGATCGAGGAACCGAGGTGGGTTCTGGATGTGTGCTTCCATTCTCAGTGGAAAAATTGGACCTTGTGTGGGACGAGACACCCGGGCAGGGAATACTTTCGCTTCGTTGTGGCCGGTGGTACGCTTATCTGGAAGCAGGCATCTACGGCTTGCGCGGCTTGTGATGGTAGGGAAGCTCCCCTCGGTCGCATCTCTAGCCGCGAAGAAAGTTTCTTTGGTTATGGGCGGAAACGAGAGAATGAAAGATGGTGCCAGATTTAGAGGGAGCGCGAAAGTGAACGCGAGTGGGAAAAAAGAGCGGTTGTCAAGCTTAAGAACAATTTCGTAAGTAGGAGACAAAAAACCCAACATTCCACCGGGAACAATCGAGCTGAAGTGAAACCGAAATCGGTTTATGGTTCCGGCGGTTTTTGTGGTGCCTTTGAAGGTATCAAGTTAAATACAAAATAAAACGAACAAAGTCCCTCTTCCGTCGATGAAAGTAACGCAGCGTACGAATGATTGAAGGAAATGATAGGGACGAGTTAATCAGCCGTGAAAATGTGAAGAAACATCGTATTGTGGTAGAGTAGAAATATAAATATAGCGGGGAATGCATTAATAAAAAGTTTGCGTCAATAAAGTAGCTTTAACGAGCTGCGTGAATAGCGTATATTTCGTGGTGGCAGCAATAATTTGTATGCAAATGAGAGGAACTTATTATCAGGTATTCTCGCACTGAGTTGCTCTTTTATTCTTGACAATGTGACGAATGAAAAGTCATGTTACATTAACGAACTATTTGATATTATTTGTACATATACAATACAAAGATGTAATACACATTGAACGCTTTTAAGTCGACACGGTTCACGACACAGATCATTGTTGTTGTGTGTTTACTCACGGATCCATTTTAAATGCCCAATTTGGTACACATGATTGCTCAATTATTGCTACAATGCAAATAGGGAAAAATAGTATGATTAAACCTCCATCAGTAACAACTCCGACGGAAACATGGGATATAGCAGTCAAACGCCGTCTGTTCAGCTACATAATCGCCTCGAATCGTGATCTACAGTGAATTATTCCGTGCATTATGTAGTGCTCAAGGTGTATTGACCTGTAAAAAGCGACGCGGTTCAATGAACGGGATCCAATTTCATAGCGGCTGCACCGGCACGGTTCATAGGATATGCCATGGCATTAGTTTGTACTTTGTAGTAGTACAACTCGAGGCTCAAGTGACACTTTAGAAATTTCGTTTTTCACATTAGTCGTTATTCACATGTCGTTATCTGCAGTGAATAATGCAGACCTTTCGATCAAATTCGGTGGCCTGATAAATATTTCTTCATAAAAAATGGTTCTGGTTCTGGTTCATTACAGTCGTTACCAGTTTCTACCGTGATTTGATCTACATAGTATTTCGTTTGATCCACCGTTTCGTCGTTTGAGCAAACTCGTTCAGCGTTTTAGCAAACTACTTTGTCTTTTTGACAACTCAATAAGTCATTTTCATCGGTATTTTTCGCAGCTAAAATTACAATTGCACTCAACCAATCCTAATTATGATAATTTTGGCCAGCCGTTTTAGTCATAGAAGAGAGAATGGAAGTTATGTTTATTCGATTGTAGCTTATGTTTGGTGAGGCCGGTGACGAACTACCCGCTCATCCGCTGCCGGATGGATTCAACCTGTACCCGGGCGTCATCGGGGCTTCAGGTTGCCGGGCTGCATTCCTCGACGTCGGTTGCCGTGGCGTCGTCTTACAGCGTGGGCTCCGCTGCCAGGCTGGCTTCCTCAGCGTCGGTCACTGGAGCGGCTCGACGTTATTGTCCGGGGCGTCGTCTTACGGCGAGAACGTTGTTGTTCACCGAAGCTAGTCTCGACGGTGAGAACGATGTTGGTCACGACGGATGGCTGCGGCGTCAGCATAATGTTGCCCGCTGCCTGGTTTCGTATGTAACTTGGATCGTTTCGTTCGTTTTTTTAATATGAACGTTCCATCGTTTTTTATATGAACAAAAAAAAGATTTTTTGAGTTTTGTAATTTTCCGGCTTTTCCTTCGAAATTTTCCAATATTTATTTTTCCTACACCTTCGTTGTGCAAAAACGCACAATTCATCTGCAGAATTCATCAAGATTGGTCCAGCCGTTTTTGTGTTTTAGTGTCACTTACATCCATTTTTATTTACATAGATAAAGATAATTTGGACAGGTTTTTACAAATCTATTTATATAAAACTATGTTTGGCATGGGTGCGACCGCCCATCACTGGAGAACGGCAGGACCGATTTGTGTCGTTTTTGGTTTATTGTGCTCGTCTTAACCGAAAGTGGTACAGGTTTGTACGATCTTTAAAATTATAAAAGTCTTATAATTTCAATTGCTACATTTTCGAAAACTGTTTAACATCAGTGTTACATTTTTCACAACCCGTCTGTTAGCGTTGTTGCGAATGAAGTTATCAAATCTGTATAAACAGAAGTGACACTGTCTTTCTGCCCAGCGCTCTGTTATCAACTTTTAGCAAAAACCCAGAAAATATTTTTTTTGAAATTACTTTTATTTTGCATGGAAAAATAGCGTGGGAAATGGAGTCCCCATTTACAGAACAAACAAATGATGATGATGTTAGTCCCACCACGTACCCCTACACAGGTTTGAGAAGGACGAAGATAGGTATTTTCGCACTGTTTCAATTTACACCGCCAGTTACCAATGGATAATTATGTGGTGAAGCTAGTCAGCACTACTCAAGGAACCTGGTCCTTTTCCTTGCATACAACGGTCCCGAACAATCACCTCGGAAGGTTAATCGCCGAGGCCCCCAAGGTTAACGAGGCACCAATCTCCGGAGTGTAAAAGAGTATTTTTGCTCCGTTAGTAGTTCACACCCCCAGTTACCATTGGTTGATAATGTGGTGCCACTATCAAGAATTCAAACGGACCCATCTACTGCGAGTTGATATTACTAATTTCTTTCATACTGTCATGTCCACCAATTGTCCTCATTTACACGCGCGTGTCTCAAAACTATGTAGACTCTTTAATTTAATTAAGACGAATTAAAAAATCCCTATTTTTTTTTCTTATCATCACCATAATCGAAAACTATGTTGACAAATGCAATACTACGGGCTCAAAAAGTACAACATTTACATGAATACATTACAACATCCAAGCACAGCGTCAGACTACCCGCTTCACATATACGGCGCAAAGACGTTTGAACTCCCTTAGATTTTGACCTTGTTTAATCTCTCTCGGTATCCTATTGTAACATTGTACTCCTTTAAAGAACAACGAATTTCGGGCATTCCCGGATAGATAGCTGGGAACTCCCGGCTCACTCATCCATTGTAAGACGTCAAGCACAACAGCGGACGCAGTATACCAGCCGCAACACAAAACCATTTGCATGACCCTGGTTTGGAACCTCTGCAATCTTTGTAACTGCGCCTGATTACCGCGAAATAAAACCGATGCACAAAAATCAAAGGTTGGTGATAGTAAAGATTTGTGCAGCTGAACTTTACTGAAAAAATTCAAATCGTTGCACAATCTACTTATTACACCAAACTTTTTTGCCACTTTTGAAATAATATTATCAATATGGGGCCCAAAATTTAACCTTTCGTCCAATATAACTCCCAGATATTTCATTTGGGAGACTCTATCGATTGGTTCCTGATTGATAACAATAGATAGTTGGTCATTATTTTGTCTTGAGGACAATACCATGAATTTGGTCTTCTTGATGTTCACGGCCAATTTCCTGAACTTTAACCAACCATCTAAGGCATCTAGATCGACATTCAAAAGTTCCTCGGTCTGTTTTATATCCTTCCGCGAGACAAACAACACTGTATCATTCGCGAAAAGATTGGTTTCACATGATTGTTAAACCTTTTTCATGTCTTTTATATACATAATAAACAACACTCGACCAAGAACACTTCCTTGCGGAACCCCAAGGGTATTTCCGAAAGGGTTTGAACAATGGTTCATGAAAATCGTTCGTTGCGTTCTTCCACCGAGATAAGAAGCGAACCATTCGAACTCAGCTCCTTCGATACCGAACCTGTTGATCGTTTCTATATCGTCGCTATATCGTCTCGAACGCCACATTTGAGATCCAAAAACACTGCAACAATCGATTGCAAACAAAAACAACTTTGCTGACGCAGCCTTGTTTTCTAAGCTAAAACAAATCGATATGGGTTTATCAATCAAAATTGGTTCAAACCTGAATTTCTGACTCGGGTTACTTCTTGATCAATGCCAAAGGTTCAGCCACAGAAGGTATACTTTGGTGAATAGAGTTAACACTGTTGACAAAAAAGCAATGGTGCTTTCCTCAAAAATGGCAAATCCTTCAAATGTGACAATCAAACCAAGGTTATCAATTGGCTTGAGCATGTACTTGAGGATTTTTCACAGTTCCCTGCTATTACCTTGATGGACCCTGATCTGGCTACTGAAGAACTGTTGCTTTGTTTCTTTCAAACGCTTTGTGTACTCATTCCTTAAAGCGGTGTATTCCCACCACTGTTGAGAAATGTTTGTTCTTAAGAACTTTTTATAGGCAAGGTCCCTCCTTTTCTTAATCCTTGCCAGATCTGAGTTGTACCACTTGTTTTCTACAGGTAATAGTTCGCTCCTAATTTTTACAGGTAATACACCTCTCTGTAAAGCTTCGCTCCTTTGTAAAGCTTTTCATGGCGTTCTCCAGAGTTTCCCCCATTTTTTTAAGCCGTTTCATTAAAACAATATCCGTCCCCTGTAAACCCTCTGTAAATCTGACAAACAAAAAATAACGATATTATAAAAAAAGAACACGCTCCTCATGAAAAGGAATGGCATATTAACTTAAGAGCATAGGTTAGCTTAAATTCCCGGAAAGTCTACATAATTGCAGGGAACTAACTAACGTCAAAATGTAGAGGGAAGATTAAATTAACACCGAAAAAAATCCCTTAATCAAATGCCGGTTTTATTGAATAACTCTCACTTTTCCCGAGCAAAGATGGGCAAAAGCTAGTTTTCTAATAAATTTTCTTCTCCTTTTCGTACTCTAAACGAATCTGATGAAAAAATATTCCCACGTAAATTATTTAAAAAAATAAAAATCATTTATTTGTACATTTATTCAATGTTCTGGTTTAATATACGTTGTACGGATACGGAATTGCGTTTTTTCTGGTTTTTAATAAAATATTTCTTCGCAGCTGAAAATGTCCGTGTGAACAACGCAACGCAACCAGTTCGGTTATCAATTAGAGTAGGTTCTATTAAAGTCGAGCTAATAGCCATGCTTTCCCGTACTTCATCACGCACGCGATTGGGACTTGTGAAGGTTTCTCCTTTCCTCCTATACATTAGGAATCTGCCTTTTCACGAAAGTAACATAGTTTGTCACACGTCGAACTCGAATTTTATTAGTGTTGTTTGTTTGTACACGAACTCGCACTGATGGATCGCGCTCGTTTTCGCCGCTTTGGCGTACCGTTCGTATTGGGACGCGTTTTCCGATATGTCACGCTGGACAATGGTGAAATGCAAACGGGGCCTGTCGCGCTGACCTAATTTTTCCCACAGGAATATGGTGATTGCCTTGCACAGGAAAATTTCACCTTTTTTGAGCTCCACAAGGCCACTGTTTGCCGAGGGAAAACATCACCGCCGGTGGCAGGATGACGCAGTTAAAATATGCATCAGCAAATGAAATCACCCGGAATGCGTGCAGAACCGTTTTGTCATCGCACCTTCCTGGAGTTCGTGGGGTTTTGAGATGCGGGTAATATTTTGGGACCGTGACGTTGTTTGGACAGTGACCCTAGAGCATGCCTATTGGCTGTGCGAATGTTTGTCGCATTCACATTCACATAATTTTTGTTTAATATGTTTTGGATTTTCTCACAGGAATTAATCGTGTATGTCAATTTATTGTTGCAAAAAGTTTGTTTGTTACCATTATATGGTTTGTTACCAAAGTATGGAATATTTAAACATTATTTGTAATCAACCTGATACTAGTATTTTAGCCATTGAATAGTTTTGATAAATTTTATTTTACCTTTCGTTGGCGTCTTGTCCTGATTACAAACACTAACTAGTGGAAAAAAAGTGATTCAGTGTAACATTTGTCAAGCCGGAGTGATACTGTCCATATCAAATTTCCTACATGTTTCTTCTTTGTTGCGAAATGGAATAAACAGACATGACAACTTATGTGCGATATGCTCGTTTTCTCATCTGAGAACTGTGTGCATAACAATATGACTTCAAGCCGGTATCAGGTATGCATATTCTCCGTGTCACATCATCCCACCAGCATTCCAAAAACGCTCAATCTCGAACCAAATGAAGCAATTTCGGTTCATAATTAAAATTCATTATCACATTACGAATGCATTATTCAGACCAGGCGTATCCCTCGCAGAGAACGGTTCGCAAGGATCGCCTTTTCCATTTCTCCCGGGTTTTGTGGGAATGGACCGATGGCATACCGAGAACGGTCGGTTCGTTGTGGCCAGGATTGTTTTTTTGCTCTCTGCGGTGGAGAGTCATTTCTAAGGGGCTTTTTGATTTTCTCATATCCACCCAAAAAACACCGTTCAACTATGGACAAAGAAACTCGCCGAAAAGGCCTGTAAAACAGACTCATATCTGGGCCCAAATAATTGCTCCAGCAACTGTATCGTTCGATCTGAACACGTCTGTACTGCTCTGAGCGGATAGACAAAACGCAACGTAGGTCAATTTAGATGGTGAATTTTCGTTTGTTGGATAGCTCTGGCTTGGCAGCGGGATCAAGTAGATACACGGCCTGGGGAATGGCGAATGAGTTACTGCTTGTGGAGTGTATGTTTTATTCCAGTCGAGTTTCTGGTAAGCCCGTTTCTGCTCGACGGAAAGTAAGCTGGGGAAGTCATAGTCACTATGGGGGACTCCAAGGCACCAAAACTCATTTCCAATTCATTAATATGTGATAAAATCAGCCACCGTCTATCAAACATACACGTCCGTAGTCGTGCGGAATTAAGGGTTGGATCTTGTCAGTGGGGTATGTGGAGTAAGTTTCTGGGGATGTACCGACCACACTGGCAAACCTTGGTATTGTGCTACTGCAGACAGCAGTGGTAATTTAATTAACAAATATTTATGAGTTGCGACCATTATCTCTGTCAGTTTATTGCTGGGCCACAACACATAACACGCCTTAAACGATATTTTTTAATATATCTGTTATATTTTGCAGGATATGTATACAGACGATAACTATTATAATATCATGTAATACTATTGTAATATCATCAGAACAGAGTAAACTATAATTTTTCGATAGCTTCTATTTATTGAATAACGTGTCGTTTCATCGGAAAACTAAAAATCAAACAATTCTGTGATATCAGTAGTAAACAGTATTATGGTTTAACCATAAACTAGATCCTAAATCGATATGTCAGCATTAGCCCGAAACATCAAACCATGTTTACAATAATAAAACAGATCGACCCTTTGTACCAAGGAGGTAGAAACCATAGTTGGGTTGTAAATGTGGAATTGCGAATTTTTCATTCATAGTACGACTCATCGAAATCGGAAATATTGTGAGGAGTTGACATCAAGGAAATGAATAGAAAGATAAATCTTCCCACCGTCAGACGCATTCAATTTTTCAATATTTGTGTCAACGGTAGTATTTTATTGCGCCGACAACCAGTGCTACCGTACGAGGCATGGTTTGTTTACCGTTGATTTATAACACACAGGATGCGGTTTAGCAAGGGAGAATCAACAGAATGAATATCTGCAACGTAAATCCCAGCGTGTCGTGTGTCGTATACGCTGTACCACATGCCTCGAAGGCGTCTTGTCTGTTTTCCCAAGAAAATAGTCTCCGTAATGCATCCTTTGTGAGTCAGGCAGCGACTAATGTGATTCTAAACAGTTCTTCGTGTGTGTTTTTTTTCTGTTTACGGATTGTATTCAACAAAGCGAGAGCATTTTCGTACGGTATTCATGGCTCTCAAGAGACGCCATCCATGAGGTTTGTAACGGCGGCAGGGAACTTTTTTTTTGTAAATGATTATTTTTCCATTCTTTTGCTAGCTTTATTTCACAAATTCATTTCATCACTCCTTGATGCGCGTCGCGTTTGCATACTACTCCCGCCGTAGAACTGGAGTTGTCCCTAAGGTTTTACTTTTTGCAGTAGAGATACCGTTCCAGTTGAACAAAAAGAAACGGTTTAAACGACAAAAGGCGAAAGAAAATGAAACAAACAGTGATGTCTGTCCAGAGACTGACTGTGGCCGTTCCACAAATGCAATTTTTTATCTACAAATGTTTTTCTCCCTGGTGGCGGGCTCTGTATTGCTTGTATTCGTCGGTACATTATACTTTTTAATGAAACTTTAGAAAGAATCACGACTGATTTGGGAACGCACCGCACCGCTGAATAGGACAGTCCTAGGGTGTTGATCTTGGTGAGAGTATGGAGGGGTTCAGAAAATGTGGATATAACCTTTAAACGTTACTGTGGCGAATGCCGCAAACTAAGAATTTAGATTTTTTTTTGTATTTTCCTTGTGCTTGGCACAGATTAAAAACTTGTATATTTCTACTTCTGTACTCTTCGGCGGTCGCTAGTAAAAAAGACCGCTCTCCTGCTCTTTACAATATTTAGCCCTAACTAAATTATTTGTACTAAATTTTACGCGCACAATTCGTGTTTATATCCATAGCTCCCCTAGACAGCTAATTAATTGGTTTATGGACGCACATATATAAAGTTTATTGCTTCGTTCGCGAAGCAAGGGCTTTCTTTCTCGTCGCGGCGCCATTCCTCGAAAGGCAATAATTTATTGAACACTCTTTATTTTGTCACTCGAGGGTTAAACAATTTATACTGCACTTGTTTGACTTTGCGCGTTCGTGGTTGCGAAAGGAAAGAACGATCGCTCTTGCATCCACTTACGTTTTCGGCTACGCACAGGTCATTTCCCCCAGTCAGCTGACGCCGGCGCGTTCTGGTACCGATGATCTGTGATATCCCGGGCCGTCGAGCGAGAGCGATCGCTCCTTGCCTCCTCTTCCTTCACGACGCGTGCTCTCTGCCGGGAATTACGGTCGCTACCTCATCGAGCCGTTACTTGATCGAGTATGGCATCGATCAGGCAACAAAGTTAGAAACAAAAATTTATTCGTTAAATAAACTAAACAAAAGGAAATTATCAAATAAATGATTTTTTTTCTATTTCTTTGTTGATGTAGTATACCCGCATACTTGCCACTTAAATTTCTCATGGAATATGATCTGTCAAATAAAAAAGCGAAAGGCAAGCAATCTTCAATTGCATATTAAAGAACGCACAATTTGTACAACAAATTTATGTAGCAGAATTGTGTACATCATCCTGCACGTCATGGCGGACGTTATGCTGGTTTACAACGCTGTCCATTTAATGCTTAATTAATCATAAATTTCCTCGTCGATTACACTGCAAGCGTGCCTTTTATTCGTGCTTATAATGAGACCGGCTCTGTGGGAAAGCGTACTGGACCTGCCATCGTAGCGAGCATCAATCGGGCCGAAAGCAATCACTTTTTTTGCTACGACATTGTTGAAAATGATTGACGAATCACGCCGCATGAGGAGAGACATTTGCCGACAGCCGACACTCACCCTCCCCCCCCCCTTCAGATCTCTTGATGCCTTACCGGCATTGTTATTTCGTCACAGCATCGTGCAGTACATTTTTTCCGTCTTCTGCTGACCCAGAACAGCAGATTCTGATAAATGATTACCCGTTGTAGCCGTGATAGGAAAATCGATAGTTTTCTTCGCCTTGCTTACCTCCCGTGAGACGCAGATGTTTGCATCTCTCTTTCCATTCCCTCCAGAGGGGATCCGCTTGTGCCTCGCGCGATATATTTCCAGGCACATTAGCTTGACACTTATTGGGACGGATACGATTTCTGACACGCCAACGTGAACGACTCCACTGTCGCTATCGCAGGCTGCAACCACGTTGAAGGTGGTTTAAGAGTTTGGTGTTTTCAGCCCCCTTTTTTTTTGCCCAGCGTCCGACGTCGTGCTTGTCCTCGATTGGGAAATATTCTTGAAGGTTACCTTCAATCACGGCTTTGCCTTACAGTCTCTCTATCTCACTCTGACCGCCATGGGGACATGTGTGAAGAAAGAATGGGCATTTTCCTCTCAGAGGCCAACAAAAACAAACCCCTCGTTCTCAAGGATGACTTGCGTATTGACATGTTTTGTCTTAGGAATTTATGAGGCAGCCTTGATGCGGATACGGTGACGTAATTAAAACGGCATCCGTCGGATAGTGATGGACGTTAACTAATTGGCAGCTTAATTGAGTGAGGATAATGCGTAGCTCACGAAGGAGCTTACTTTTATTTATCTATCGAATTATTGTAGAAGAGCGAAGATGGAAACTAATTTGAAAGAATGGTTTATTCAAGGGACGTTTGTTCGCATGCCATGACTGCAGATTTCACTATACTTCAGGTACATTTTGTATGTTGTGGGTAACAGAAACAGGTGCAGAGAGCTGAATTGCTGAAGTTAGGGGGTTTTGCTTAACTTTTTAGTTTTTCTTTAGTTTTGAAATAAAGCATTCCTTCTAAATCGCGAACGAATGTCCTAGCTTTAATAGTTTACAGTTCAGTCCCAAGATAGTTTTAATACTTCTTGTTTCCGTGGATCGTACATAAACAACAATTCTATTGTATTGCTTATAATACAATGATTAAGAGCACAAAGATAAAGAAAACTGTATAAAGGCTTTCAAGAAAGCAGTGCCTTGTATTGTACATTGAACCAGCGCTTGCGAGGATATTCTTCATGGAATGGTCAAACATTCGACTACCGTATCATACCGTCTTATCACGTCGTCACCAACCAATCCGGCAAGATGCTCTAACAGATCGGTCATAAATCTGTCCAGGTCGTCCGTCCAACGGTTGACCCGGTTGAGCAAAGAACATATCTTGCCATCCCGTACATTTCAGGATATCGTGCATCTACTGGCAGGCAAAAAATAGTAAGATGAACGATCGGCATCATGAGGAGGATATAGATATTTTTTATTTTCTTCCGTTTTCTTCCACCGGTGTGAATTCAATTCGAGCAAGCGACTTCCGGCATCCGGTTCCCGTGCATGGCACCTTTTGCAACGGACGGATGTTCAACCGATTCGTTTCTGCCGGCAAGAACACTCCAGCGTCCGAGCACAATTATGACAGCAGATGATGAATTTTACTTCCATTTCATTTCTTTCGAGAACTTAAATTGTGTTTGCGAATGGTTTTTTTCGTCTTCTGTCTCTCATCTCATATCCGTCTGCCCATCCATGCACCCCGCATCAGTTCGTTTCGCTCCACGGCCATCGATAAACGTCGAATCGTTTTATTTTTCTCCTCTGGGACTATCCCGGTTTTACGAGCAGCGGGTTATAAAGCGAGGCACGAGCAGAAGGATAATATGTTTCCCTGACGGTGACAGGTGTAACATATGGATGCCGAGAGTGGCAACGACGTTTTATCTGCCCGTTTCAGCAAGCAGTCGCTTAGACGGTAGCGGTAGCGAGAACGATAGTTAAGATGCTTCGGTGTGGATAGCAAGCGACGAGCAAGCGAAGTGCAAGGAGTGATAAAGGAGAAGGAAATAAAGTGTCACAAATGGGAAAGCGAAAGTGCTTGAAGAAACTTTTGTTATGAACACAAGCAAAAGGAGTCGCAGCGAGTGAAAATATCTTTTTCCCAAAGGATTATGAAACTGAGTTACGACCAATAGTGCAAACGAACTACCATTTGTTTAATAGTTTATCTTCTGAGCATGAATTGGACGAATTGAAATTCATTTTATCAGATTAAAAAACAAAAAGTAAAAGCTAAATTCTGCTCAAGTGTATCGGTTTGATAAATGAAGTATTTTTTTTTTTTAAATTTAACTTTTTGATAGTATTTCTGCTTGGCTGCTTGTTCATTATTTACTATTTGCATATGTGAATCTATCATGTTTTAAGCATAAATGCGGTTGTTGTTATGAGCCTTATAATTTTGGTAAATAATATATCTGTAACATGGTATTTAAAAAGGTATTAATAAAATACATTACATGCTTTTTTCAAATAGCAAGCTCTTGGAAAGCAGGATCGTTTGTCCGAATTGAATGGTTCATAGCATGGTGTTCGAAAATATAGCTTAATTTTCCCTCGGAAGTTTTTACAGCGTCCTGCCAATTTTGAGGGCTTTTTCCCCTGGTTATCCTGGACCCGGATGACTAAGGATCTTTAATGGCAACAACACGAATATTACCCAGATTCACTACACAAACGTTGACATTTTTTGAATGATCTAGATGACGGACAATCATAGAAACGAAAGATAAATAAAAATAAAAAAGTCGATAAGTACGGTCAGAAAGGATAATTGCTATGTCAAATGGATCTTTTTCTTTTGCTTCTGATAGACTTTGAAAACTGTGGTGAGCTTTTATTGGCCATCGCAAGTAAAAGATAATTTATTTTGACTGTTTTTTTTCAGCAGCATTTGAAAGGATGATATGTTTCGTACACAATTTATAAAACCAAAAATAAACTTCGGAATGCAATGAAATAATCGATACTTATCACTGAGTAAAGTTTAGCAGAGATATTAAACAAAAGCGGTTGGAAGATTACACGACGGAATTGCAATCCCTTTAACTAACGTTATCCAGTAGATTGGCACGTTGACATGTATCTTGCATAAAAACGCATTGTAAATTACATCTACTTATCCTGGGGAATGCAACACCGATTGGTAGATGCACATTCTCGGATAGAGGGAGTAAGGGATGAGCGGTGCTAAAAGTCAGAAGGGCGGATTATCTTTCACACTTCCTGGAGTCAGCGAACGAGGCAGACGCGAAGAAGCAGAGAACACATGTTTTATTTCGTTTTATTAGGCGTTGGTGCTTTCCTTCTCCTCTTCTGTAGTAGTGGCTGTTCATTTATGGACCCGAGAGCTAGCAGCAACTTTTTAACGACGCCGGAACTAATTAATTATGGCTTCATACATTCCGGGCGAAGTAAAGGATTTGAAAAGGATTAAGCGTTCATACATGCATCTTGCAGTGACCGGAGAGGGTGGAATATGTTGCTAGGCAAAATTTCTGGGTTGACATTTTGAATGGGCTGAATGAGAAGATAAAGATGGTATTCGTTAAGCTGAAAGAAATATAGTAAGGTGATTACCACAACATTGCTAATGAGAGAATAAAGACAGAAAAAAGTATTATGATTATAGAATTTTGATGATTTTCTCATAACCATAAAGAATCACATACGGATTTGTCGCAGGTTCACACTGGCGTTATTGCTATTGTGTTTTTATTTGAGTATTTTCTGCCACATTTTTTAATACTCTATTTCGTCCGACTAAACAAGCTGTAGCTTAAAATTACATATGTATTTCCTCGTTATATGACTTGTTTGTTTTAAAATGAATTATCAAATACGATACTAAACTGCTCAATCGGAATCATGCCATCGGGCAAATAGCGATCCGATACACGATGGAAATAACCGCACTGACATCGATAGACAGGCCGAATGACGATGAAGATAATTAGAACAAACATTTATGGACAAATAATACATAAACAGACTGATGTTTGCCCACTCAAGGCAGTTTCGAGCTCGATTGAAGTGCGAGTGGAGGTGTTTAGTTTGGAACGTGCAGGAGTGTATGTTTTACCTCCCTCTTCGCCGGTCAAGTAACATTCCGCTGATGAGCATTTTGAGGGCACTTTCGTGGAGCCTCGGATCTGGAGGGTTGAAAGTCTGGAGTAATGGTTAGCAGGAGCATCCTCGACCACATTCCTATTCCTAGTGCCTACTCCTTGGGACAGAAAATCTGTGCGGACGGTGGGCGGCGCTCTTGTAAACGTGTTTGCATGGTTTTAGAGATACATCAGCTCGCCAACTTCGTGAAGTCAGCCTCGCTCGGCGCTATTCCCGCCGGGGGCAACGTTAAGAGCGTGTCTGGTGGGTCAATTTGGGAGCACTGCGCTACACTCGAACCGGTAGGACTGCAGCGAACGGTTTGCCATAGGATGTGCCTTTAAGGTGTCGGATGGAATAGTTGGGATAGCAACATGTAACTTCCTGTGCTGCATGCTTCTTCCCGCCTCCCAAGACCAAAGAAATGGCATGAACGTGTGTAAGTGTCAGCAATGTGCACCGGTGGTCAGTTGAGGCACGAAGCCCAGTGGCAAGCATTGCTGTGGGAGGTAGCTGATGACTTTACACACTTCAGCCCAATGACCGCCTTCGGTGGCCGCACACTAAAGAGCCGACCTTTTTCTTGTCGGCTGTCATTTCTACTCGCAGTCTTTGCTGACTCGGTCCCAAGTATGTAGGACCACTTAAATACTACAGGAAGAAAAATTAGTTGAAAGAAAGAAAAAAAAACAAATTTGTCTACAGAAGGAAACTTCTATGCTTTAATTGACTTGATTTAAATTTTACCAGCATGGGATCCAAATGATGTTTAAAAGCAAAACTACAATTTAGATGCTATTTGCCATTGCAGTTGAAACAGAATGCTTTAGTTGTTTATTAAAAAATGTGTTTTTGGCAAACACTAAAAATTTGATAATGCGTAGAGAAGTGATGGCTTTTTGACAAGGTTTGTCCTACTTCATTAATAATTTCATAAACACTTTTCTTGAACATTCTACAATTGCATCATTCTTAGTATGGGCAAGGTTATAGCTCCTTTTAATTACATGTTCCAAATAACCTGTTTAAAGACTTTTTATGAAATCGTTATTTAGTGAAAATAGGCTTCACAACAAATGTAAAGTTTGTGTGTAAAACAAATCGAGTGCAGGATTTATGAGTCAACACTTTTTTGTTTTTTTTTTAAATAGGGAATGATTCTTGTTACAAACAGCGTATATCAGTTTCACAAAACGCGTAATTTTTTTTAAACTTGTTTCTCCACTTCAGTTTTGTAGAGTTGGACCCCTTTTGCTCCATCGTATACTGTTGCGCTTCCCGACAGTTGGTCGAAAAACTCATACGAAAGGCAGAGTAAACAGGTAAAGCGGAGGAAAATTAGGACGGTAAACCTGTTGAAATCTGTGGAAACTTGTTGTTGCCCACGTCGGCTTCACTTCGGTGGCATTAAACCACCTTGAACCTTGAGCGCCATCACACGTTGGGCGTGATTTCGTGACTTACATTCACATTGAATTTATCGCTGGTTCGCGTGCTAATTCTCTTCGCCCTTCGCCCAAATTCTTGTGAAGCGTAACGCAGGAAGAAGCCTCTTTTGTGTGCCTTGGTGTTTCTATTCAGCGGGTTGTATACTGTGGGCTATTCTACGCGCTTACCCTTTACACCGAGCGAAGATTACAAAGCGTAGCGAAGGAATGGTTCAGTTGCCGGAAGTTAAACTAAACAAACTCACTTCCATTACGTCAATGGGGCAAACAATTTCTTCGTTCATTCGTTACACTTGTTCTGTAGGTCTGCTAAGTTTGATTAATGGTTCTAACTACCTGTTTTTATTAGTGGAATTCCAGTGAAACCTCCACTCCTATCAAGTAGCGAGTTTATCAATATGTTGTAGGACGTCTTAGAGGACGATGAGAATGTAGCAAAAGATGAAAACGAAATGAATGGAATATTTCAAAATCCGAAAATATGAATTTCAAATGCATAAAGCTAGGAAAATGATGCAAGAGCACGATGCTCACTTTGCTGGCCAGCATCTGACAACAAGTTTATTATATTAAACTTTTTGTTGCTGTGATTTTCACACCTTTCATTGATTTGCATTCAGCGGTGCTTATTTTGGCTAGTATTAGCAAAAAAAGAGAAGTAAAGGTAAATAATTTAAAAAATTACCGCCGACTAGTGTTTGCTGATATCGGTCCATTAGTGGTGACAAAATGTTCCTTGTGGGTTGTTGCAAAACCGCTGATAAGCCTTATTAGTTTCGGGCAACAAGACCCATTCATCGATTGATCCGTCTAGTAGAGCAATTTGTCAACCCTGTTATGATTTGTCCTACAGAGAGCTTGATTTTACGATCCTTTGTTTTTAATATATTTTTTAATATAAATTCAGTTGATTTGTAACAGTACTTGCAATCCACTAAGTAGAATCTTTTTTAAGCTGATTACAGATTATGGATCGTAATTTTAAAAAAGTCTCTTCTTTATGTGATGAAAAGTACCGGGACATGATAAAATTTAGCCATCAGCTATTTGCATTCTCATTTGCTTACTTCTTCCCGTTCGAGCTGTGGCATATTGTCAAGGGTACTTGTTCGTCAAGGGCACTTCTTCTGCATAATTGTGCCTATTGCATATATTATGCTTGCTTATGAGCTTCGCATGTTTGAAATTTTATTTTATACTTCAGTTTAATTTATGAAAATGAATTTTACTTGTTCGGACGATACTTAATGATGAACAAATCAAATGAAAATTGCTGCTTCAAGTTTTCCATTGGTTTTGGAACAATACATATTAAGAAACAGTCATAGTTATAATAATTATTTGAAACCGCTTAAAGGCTGGTGACGATATTTTTCGGCAATTTTGATTTCACGATTTCATTAAATGTATGAGTGGTTCAAGCGAGATCCATGGAATTGATGGATAAACTCGGATGATGGTTGAGTAATGATGACAGCGATCCGTTTGACATTTAACAAGGTTACGAGAGTCTTGTATATTGCTTCCATGCCTCTAAATGTTGCTTGTTTATGATAGCTTCGAACCCTTAGAAGGACACACGTCTATATCAAACAAATGATTGCTTTCACGAAATATTCTTACATTATTTCCAGTCTTAAATCATAAGTAGCTTATTCGATGGGACACCTACGTCATTCAACTGCGATATTTCTAGGAACATTATTACACGAAACGACGTGTTTTTTCAACACCATCGCTTACTATTCTTCGCTATCGAGGAATGTCCCTAATATGTCATTAATATCTCATCAATGTTTCACATTCAAATTGTGAAATTGCAACAGAATCATTTGTTTCGATTTCTCAACCTTAATGCATTGTATTTACTGATAATTTGTGATGTTGTCTATTTTTAGAATTTGATTTGATTCTCTTCTTTCTTTCTTCTTCTTTTTATTTCATGCCTAGTTTATAATGATTGAAGGGTCATCGACCTGAGGATGATTTATCGATTGGAGTTGACATTTATTTCAAATAAATTTACCGTATAGCAGCCGAATAGCCGAAAAAGACAAAACAATAAAGACGGAACAATACTTTTTTATCTTGTTTTATTTTTAGTTGTGATAGTGATAGTGTTCACCTGAAATTCATCTTAGAAATGAAGCACACAGAACTACAACCCTGCAAGCGTACAGTTTTGTGCCCGCTAGTGTCGGGGTCGTAATCCTTCAGTCGTCCGTGAGACATAACAAAACACCAAAAGCTCTTATGAAGTAAGCGCAACAGAGTCTTCCCGGAAAAAGAGATAGTCATACAGAGAGAGAGAGGGTTTTCTTCCTTTTGAGCACTACCATTTTATTCCTACACGAGATCGTTTCCCTGTCAACAATGCCTGCTTATATTTACCACAAAAAGAGAACATCTCTCGTTGCTGGAGAGTCACCATCGCTTCCTCTACTGGCTGGATTGGATTGAAGCATCAAGGAGTTGGAAACTTACTGGAAGCTCCACCGAGGATGCTCTGGAATCCTTTGTCCTGCCGAACGAAAGCTCCTCATCCAGGCTGCCGAAGGATATCAAAATAAAGAGATTTGTTAAGCTCTATTGCCTTATTCAGAGCTCCCTCATATCCTTGTCGCTCCTGCTGGGAGAGCCTTTGGCCGGGAGCAATGACGAACACTCTCCGAAATATCGCTCGTGATGCTCGCCACGTTCTTGCCAGCAAAACGACAGAGACGGGCCTACTTCCACGTACGGTCGGTGTGTGTTCGGCCTCACATTATTTGGGCTCGACCGGACCGTTCGCGGTCGTGGGGCCTAAAAGCTTTCGTCCGCGGCCGCTGGAAGTTTAGTTTGCCTTCGCGTGCGCTAGTAAGCGGTCGAAGCCAAGTCCAACTGTGGTTTTTCGAGTCCCCGAGCCAGGGAGCAGTGTGTTCAGCGGCCACGAGTTGATAACGAGCGTTGCCAAACCGCAGTGTGTCGCATGAAAAACGGTACCTAATCGCACGGGAAACCCAATATTTAACCATCAAAATAATCCAATAAAAAATTGAAGTAGCGTGGTGCCCATGTCTCAGTGGTGTCGGTAGCTTGTTGGCCTTATTAGTTTCGTTGGTTTTTTGGTTATTGTTGTTGTTCTTATTTCAAACATCATCTCACTGCGTGTGTCCCTCTGCGTAAATCCTTGTACGGCAGCATCAGCCCGCTCCGCATCCGGGCAAGGTTCCATTTCCGTTGGGTCCGTGATCCCAACGTCCCTCGTGGAGGCTCTCTTTGTGCGTTCGCTGTTCATATGTTGTGTGTGTTCCAGGATTATTTTCCCACCTGCCACCTCCCGCCAGTGCCGTACCAGTGCCAACGGAGAAAAAGTCTGTGAGACTGTGCGTCGGAAAGTGTGCCTGATGAACTGCTCGACGGTGCATTGAGCTCACCGTCGACGAAACTGAGGTCACGGGTGTGTTCGGGGGAGTTATAAAACTTTTTCCAAACTTTTCACCTGCAGCTTCGTTTGTGTTGCCTATCGAGGCAAGCCCGGGGGACCGTAGTGGAAGGATTTGCCATACACAAGCGCCGCGCATCGGTAACAGCATGTGGCAGAATTTCTTTGTGCGCTCTGCTGGTGTCTAATTTTTGGCTCCTTGGCTCGTAAACCGTACTGTTCTAGAGATCCTGTTGCTGTGCCGCACCGTCACCGTGACCAGGGCGAAAAAAACAACAAAAAACTGTGTGATATCTGCAGGAACCGAGCCTCCTCGACGGTGGCTGTTTGTTTCGTGCCTACCCGACCGACCGACCACTCTCTGCTCTCCGACCGACCGTTCCGGGGGTTCCAAGGCTGTTGGAAGAGTTCTTCGGTGAACCTTAAGACAAGCAAGTAATCCGCAGTTTGGTTGGCAAGAGTTTTGCGGTTTGCGGCCATCTCGTGAGTGTTGGTGCGCCCCGCACGCGGCTCCGTGGTGCGTTATTTATAAACCCGCACAAACAACACGTCCCGTGATCGATAACGGGTGGTCGATTGCAGGATTAAAGGCAGGCGAAAGGCAATCATCGTTGGTTCGCGTACCAGCTTCGAGTGCGCCTTCGAGTGTGGCTGTGTGCATGTGTGTGTATGTGTGTAGGCGTAGGACGTGTGTCCTTCACATGCTGGCCGTGTAATTCAAGCCAGCAGCACATGTTTGCGAAATGATGCATGTTTATGGAATATTGATTCCGCGGCCAATTGCTTCCCAGTACTGACCCTCAACCCGTGCCGACTCCACTGTGCATTTGCGGACTGCTGCCGCCCGACTTCGGCTATCTCCCACCACCATCATTAGTAAATATCAAATTGTTCCTTTCACAAGACGCGAGGCGGCTAGCGGAGAGGAAGTTTGTTGGCGCGCTCGGTGCAGATCTGCCGCTGGGCGTTGGAATCACGCCGCGACTGGTCAGACGTACTGTATTGTATTGCAAAACGGAGGTCTACGGCAGACGTAGATAAAAACCGCCATCACGACGTCCACCAACGGAGGAGGAAAGCTTGGCCACATCGCTCTGGTGAACGGAAATATGCCGGATGAAAGTGCCGTCATAGTGGAAGGTAGGGGAGAACGGGTGGTTTCGAGCTATAGTCGGATCGAAGAGAAAGGACCTGTGTCCTGTGCACATATCCCATTTACACCGTGTACCCGTGTCCTAGTTCCCACAACCGCCCTGGCCAGGCACAGCCAGACAGTCAGCGATGGCTTTGCGCGGTGCACGTCAATCGGCTGGCGTATATGTTTTTGCACCTGTAACATCGTGCACTGTTGAATCCGGCGGAGAGGACGCATGAACAATTTAATTAAATCCGCATATCCTCACCTTCCAATGTTTTGGTTGAACAAGCACGAACCAAACGATTTCCCTTGTCCATTCCCTCGCTCCTTCGCGACTACCTGGGCACAGGTGAATTGCTTGCACAGAATGAACTTGTTTTGATTTTTGTCTACGTCTCCAAATCCCACCTTCTACTGACTTTCCTCATTAATTTTTGTTTTCTCTAAACTCCCAACGCACCCGCTCATCGCACCCGGCTACACTACATCACACCACACAGCCACAGGCACTACCAGGAAACACATACACACAAGCACATTAGAGAAGCTGGCTCTAGAAACATTTCTGGGGCGCACTAGGTCCAACCCAGTGTTGGAATCGACCATCTTTTGATGGACTGCACTAGGTCAGACGGATGTAATGATTTCCGGTGCACTGTTGCGTTCGGTGCACTGATTTATCATGTCATGAGATGTAAAACACACGGAGAGTACACTGTAAAACGTGACATGCTCGACAGGAAGCCGCCGCATCCTAGTGCTAGAAGAGGCTACAATAGTAACTGTACCCTGGATAGCGGCCTCCTCGACACAAGTGGTACACTGCATCAAAAAGCTTCGCGTTACGGACGGGGGAACGCGCGCATCATCCGACGGTGAAAGGGGAGGTTTTTATTTATAAACCGGGGCTTGTGTCCTCTGTCATACCCTTTCGGGCAAGGGATGCCAGGGAATGAAGAAGTGATTGATGAGTATTTGATGAAAATACTGTTTATAACTATGAAACGGATGTAGCAGGGAATCGAATCGGGCCTGAAAGCAGAGATAGTGTAGCTAAGCATCGTCTTGTGCTGCCGTATCTGATGAAAATTGAAACTTTTTCCATCGCACGGTGATTGCTTTTCTTCGGTTCCGGCTAGAACAAAGGGTTTCACGCTCGAAACACAATCAGCCGGCAACAATGGGGACGTTTGTGGTGGTGGTGGTGTAGTCATTTTCAATCAGTTGGAACTCCCCGATCAGCGCAGTGAATTGTGAGGCTGCCAGATTGCGAACACAATAAACGGACTCCATTCGGGCGCGATTATTCATTTCAGCTACCTCAGCTTCGGTTACTTCTTTCGGGCACGGTTCGGTGCATCGATTGCCTGCAGTTTGATCTTGGCTGCGCCAAAGACGTAGTGTTTGCCAGCTCCACCGCTGAGCTCCACAATCCCGACGAAAATAGCGTGCAGCCGACACGTTTTATAAAATAAATTATCCTTTAAAGTTTGCTCCATCATGCCGGGCGTGTCGTCATTGCCACTGCTAAACGGTCGCCACTGAACTGACCTACTTCAACATACTGGACGCTGGGGCGCTTGTTTGGAGGATTCAAACAATGGCACGGCTCTGCTATTGCCGGGATGCGATCCCTAGGAGAGTCGTCGTCGCCGTCGTCGTCGTTGGCGTCGTTGGCCTGATTGCCGTCCTGACCTTTCGCAATGGTGCTACTCGGGGCTCATGGCTGCGGCCCCCGTGCACTGCCACGTTCTGAGTAATAAATTTGTGCGGAATTTGGTTTGACTCCGGCAGGCTCCGGTCCGGTCACGAGACCTTGGCGGTGGTCCAAAGTTGCGCGACTAAGAAGGTCGAGCTCCTCGGGAGCTCTCGATAGTGATTTATTGCTAAGTAGTTCGACGCTGGTTCGGCAATGGTTAAAATATAAACTCCAATGCCAAATTCGGCACCATCGCACCCCTCGTTTATCGAAGTACTCTGGCTATTTGGATAGGTCATTTTTTGGCAGAATGTGTCATCAGCTAAAACGAGGCGAATCTAGACACGAAAAATCAAAGATCTAGCGAACCGCCAAAAAGCGCTGGAAAAGTTACGCGGTCCTTTAAGCTGTCGCTAGCCGAAAACTAATAAGAAAGTGATTCGTAATGCTGTGACAAGGCTCAACTTTCGAGTGCGGGGGTTTGTGATACTGTGATGGTTTCTCCTAGAAGGTTTCATCTTAATCCAATTTGTTACACTTACTTGTTCAATCGGCCATGACAAACTGTGAAAATGACCGGATTGGTTTCAGTCGTTAGACAATGCTGAAGTTTGAACAAGACCGTGACTTTTCGTGTCGCTGTCGTGAGGGCATTTTCCTTGAAGTTGGCTTATCATTCCCCCTCTTCGTCGCTACAGAGGGAGATCTTTTTATATTTGAAGCAGAAAAAGAAAGCTCAATACACCCATTTTGTGACAAGATGATGTGCGTGAAATATTAAAGTTCAAATGTGAGTCGTTCCACTAATCGACACTTGAGCTAGTAGTTCCAATATTGCTTTTGATAACATTGTCCATAAATCAACGGTTCTACGTAGACTTCAACTCTACCACTTATCTCATCAAACAATCGATTGATTCAAAGATGTCGACGAACAACTGAACTTCAACCATAGCTTGAATGAGACCAAACACTGAGATTTCTTAACCACTCGTAGTTGTAAGGTTATGTTTTAATGGCTTATTATGGAATTATGGGAAACATATACTTGTGAAACGGGTTCTTGGCAGTTAATAATCTCTACCAGTCTCAATCAATTAAATTTGAATTATAATAAATTCTGCTGTTCTACTTCCACGAGACGATGTGAGAGACGCTGCTACAATTCAGAAGTTGTTTGCACCTGGTATCTGGTTCCAGCTGTTATCAACCATTGGCGTTGATAAGTAGAATTTCATTATATACGCTACACGTATTGCTGGTTCACCAGTGAATCATATCGATAGGCTGTGAGCGGAGTGATAAGCGTGTACCGATAAAAAGGGCCGAACGGAGCTGACGTACTGCTGGTTCACTGACGTTAGTCAGCCGCGACCTTTCCAAGAGCGAAGAAAGTGAAACGATGGCTGACGACGAGTTGCCAGCTGTTGTCATCGACAACGGAAGTTACACAATAAAGGCCGGCCTCACCGGAGACGACGATCCAAAGCGCGCGGTACGCAACGTCGTAGAGCTCTCGGAGGCTGCAGATGGTGTCGTGACGCAGTGCATCGGTGGTCTTTCGGGGGCACCGTCAGCTCGGGTGGTGTACCCCGTCCAGCGCGGTGTTCCGACCGACTGGGACGCGCTGGAAAGCGTCTGGGAGTACACGCTGCGGGACGTGCTGAAGGTCGCACCGGAGGACCACAAGATTTTGCTCACCGATCGACCGCTGAGTGCGCGGGCTAGCCGCGAAAGGGCGGTCCAGATAGTGTTCGAAAAGGTCGGTGCACCTGCCACGTTCGTGTCGATGCAGGCGTTGCTGGCGCTGTACGCGGCGGGACGCCTAAGTGGCACCGTGGTCGACGTTGGCGAGGGGCTTACTAGTGTGGTACCCGTGCACAAAAACATTCCAGTCAGAGAGGCGATTGTGAACGTAGAGCTGGCAGGCTGCGATATGGTGGACTATCTCGCCGGCGCATTGAGCTTGGCCGACCGTGAGATTGCCCGCGAGGTGTTGCACAAAGTTTGCTCCGTTAGTGACGATCTTTCAAAGGAAAATACTTCCACAACGTTTGATTACAAAGCGTCCAATGGCACCTGCTACGCGGTTGGCCAAGAACGGTACCATTGTGGGGAAGCCCTGTTCAATCCGGCCGCCATCGGGCGCTCGCAAGAAAAGGCACTACCCCAGTTGGTTGTGGAAACGCTGACGAGCTGCAAGGAGAGCCAACGCAAGGACCTCTACGCCAACGTCATTTTGGCCGGTGGTTCGACAATGCTTGGCGGGTTTGCCGAGCGGCTACAGCGAGAACTGACGTCCCGGGTTCCTGCCACGCTCCGGTGCAAGGTGGTTGCGCCACAAAATCCAATGCTGTCGGTGTGGGCAGGTGGATGTCTGGTGGCGCAGAGCCCCATGTTCCAGCAGATGTGGATTACGAAGCAGGAGTATGAAGAATTCGGTGCCGCTATCGTACACCGGAAGTGCAGTTGAATGTATTGTTTGCGATTGCGTTTCCGTCACTAGATTAATTTTATTTGTCAGTTCCGGCTGAGAGAAATGATCCAAATATACGTCCGTTCAACCTAAAAAAACGAATGTTTCATTGTTTGCTTACTTTTGGATTTAATATTCAGAGTTCCCAATAAATAGAAGAGAAAGAAGAGACTGTTGATTCTTCCTCTTTCCTGGCGTGACGACCAATTTGGTCGTGCCTACCACCCATTTTTGGGGCTAACGAGACTTTTTCCCCCTTCCGGGTCTGGATTCGAACCCGGACCTGCTCGAATAGAAGAAACTAAATTAATATTTAACGATTGAAAAAATATTGGCAGGAAATTTTTTAAAGCTAGTTGAATGAGTCAGTGATCACAATATGCATCATAAGAGGGTTAATCGTACACATTTGGAGTTTTGAACAAATTTGCTTAACTTACTTTTGAGTATGCGTATGAATATGTATTTGAGCAAGAGTGACTTGAGCCCGATCAAGCGGAATGTAAAGCGTTGTAAGATTTTTCGAAGCGCTTCGCACTGATTTGGAGCGACGCCAAATGTGATTATATTTTATTGTTTAAAGTTTAAGCCATTTTATTTAAAGATAAAACGTTTAAACATCATTATTACATTACTCGGTGACGATGTTATCTTTTACCCAGTTGGCTATCGGAGATTATTAAGAAATCACGAGAGGCAACTGCTATCTGCGTAGTCCTGTTGGTATCCGGTATTGAAGTATTCATTGATTCTAAATCAGTCGCATCGCATAAGATAGCGCTGTTATCAGCGGACGGGAAGCGCAGGTTCGTGGGAAGCTAAGATAAAATTTATTCAATTGTTCGCCGAAGCGTTCGCGGACGTTCCGAAAATTAGCTGCAAATGGATTTGGGTAAATTTATGGTTTTCTTCAATTTCACCGAAGGGAAATAAAATTTTCCCATAAATCGTCACCACCATCGTGGTAGCCGGAGGGTGGGAGATCAGTAAACAGAACGAGGAAACGCTTAGCACGCGGTGGTTTTTTTTTTTCAAAACCAAATTTCGAACTCGGTTGGCCGGTACGCCGTAGGTAAATGGGGGAAGAGGGGCGCACAGGAGCCGGAAAAAGCCACATTCAATACGGCGCATTGCCGTTATCGTTCAATTCAATTAAAGGCATGTCGGGCGGTGCAGGCAATGAAGGGAAAGAATTTATTAGCATCGGTACCGTAAAATCCAATCATTTGCGGTCGAAGGAAATCACTCCAACCAACACGAACATAATGACTCCCCAGGCTTTCGATTTTCCATTTGGTCAAGAGCTGGACTGGTCGAATGAAATAAATTTCATTACACGGGGAAGCCGACGGTTCCAATGCGTCACAGCGTTTCCTGCACAAGGATTGCTGCCCAATCAGTGGTCGTGAGTTGTCCATGGCGTATTGGCGGTCAGTGTGTTTGGTGGCACTGTCGTCAGGGTGATCGTGATGGCAGTGAGTAAGTATGCTGTTACCGATGTCACGTTATTTTCACCGATTTCGAACCGTGGTGCGTCGTACTAATTCTTCTCGTACAAGTTTTTGGGATTGATACAAACAGGCATAATTGTTGGGCAGCTTTTTCTGAATGTTTCTACAACCTTTTTTTCTTTCCGCTGCCCATCGTCATGCATCAGTCCTGTGCCGCGTTTTCCACCTGAGCAATAGGCTTTGCAACGTAAAGCCTGTTTGACGAGAAAATCTTCATCACAAAGAAAAAAAGAAATAAGAAAAGAAAATCTCTGCATCATTTTCGTTTGCTGGGCCTTTTTTCCCAGTTTCGGTTGGCATTCGATTCTTTGCTACGGGGAACGTAGAAGAAGGGGAAAATGTGGAGATAATGGAAAACGTGACGGGTTTCCGTCTTTTTCTATAAGCTCACTGCTTCACGTAGCCTCAACGAAGCTCGTGTCAGTGTACATATTTTTCCACGAGAAATAGTTTTCATCCGAGCGACTATGATTCTTCTTGCGAAATACGAGTTGCCATAGGTTAGAAATTGAATTTAAATGAATTATCTTTTCGATATCACGAAGTTACAGTGACCTCCTATTGTATAGTGTAAACGCCGAGTTTGAAAGTAGAATATAGAGGGAAATATATTCATTGCAATACTGTGTTTCAAAGTTTGTTTGTAGTTATATCTCCACGAAAACTCAAAGAACAGATAAAAAGCAATGTATGTTTTATTTTGGGTCTGAATCAAGAAAATGGCAGAGTAATAATAAAACTGCACATATAAAATGATCGAAAGCTGTGTGATTATCATAGCATTGCTAACAATGTAATATAAGTGTATTGTTTTCTACCGGAAATCATTTTTCATTTGTCTACTCAGCATGTTAACGCACCGAAAATGATTAACGAGGTTTTACTCCGTTGATGGCATTAAATTTATTTAACCAATCCTTTTTTCGATTATGTTGTTTTTCTGTACTTTTTCTCCACCTCGATCAATCATACTGCTAATGATTCATCCCAGAGTTGACAATGTAGCGCTCCGACTAGCCGATTTTAGCGCTTGCCCAGAAGAAATTAATCGCTTGCTACGTAGCCTTTCAAAACGGGACTCTGGAAAGCTGACAAATTTAGCTAGATTAAGCACACCGAAGGAACGCGTTCTCTGTCCGCCCAAGTAATACAGTCTCGGAATGATGCAGTGGCGCAAGCTTGGGGAAAAAAGTACCGCAACGCTATGGCACGCCAGCGCGCAGACAGGCAAACTTTAATTAAATTATCCACACCAGGCAGCACAATGCGTAGGAATGGGAAAAGGGTAAAGAAAAACGCAGGAGCTTGGGCCGTACCGTTTTGTCTTCATCACGTTCTTTCTGCCTGCGATGTGACGCCGTCCGGCGCAAAATGGGCAACCCAACGATTCCGCATCTTTGTGCAGCGCCGATGGACGAAAACCAACCGTTTTGAGCTAGTCGTAATTAATTCGAATCTCCTTAATTACCCCAATTTGCCAACTTGGGTCGTGTGCATTTTGAAAGTCAACCGGGCCGGCAATATCGTCCATAGTGCGTCCTGTTACTGTAGAAAAAAGCTGTTCAGTACGCAGCCAGAACGCCGATCCATCAACCACCAGGCGTCTCCATTGATTTCGCGTACTGTGAAACCAGCAGTTTAATATTGTGTACAGCTCCGTGGTTGTACAAAGCTTCAAATGTTACTATTTTACTAGCGTTTTTCATTTCTGTGACGCTAGTAAACGCCTGAGAAATGAGAGTTACATAAGCCCAAGGAAGCGCCAGCAACAGCAGGCACGCACTTCATCGTAAACTGAGGCTCAGACATTCTCCTCCGGGGCGCATAAATCTCAAAACTTTCACCAATTACAATGTACAAATTTTGAATTCTCCTCATCAGCAGACGGGAGATTTATTGCTGCCATCACTAACACAGCGCAGGACGACCATGTACGCGATGGAAACACCGTTTCCACTCCTTGCCCGTGTTCGTCCATGTGCCTGCCTATTTCGAAGCACATGGTACGTTCGTGTGAAAAGGGCAAAGAAAACTCAGACTTCCGTTTCTTCTGCGTATGAAGAAATTCTCGCTGAGCTTGCGATGATGAATGGAAAAGTTCTCCGCACATGTTCGCTTCACGCAAACCCAACAGAAGGGTCATGTCGATCCATGCTCGCTCTGTGTGTTTGTTTGTGTGTGTTGGAGTGTGCGAGCTTAGAAATTGTTCCGGTTTGATGGATCGCATCCATAATCACGCGGGAAAGGGTGTCAGCCACCACGAGAGTGACGGAAATTCCGTCTCCAGGACATTGTGATACTTGCTTCGGTGACATTTTCCGGCAGGCTCCGGTTCTTTGTTAAGGTTGTTCCGGTTCGGTTACGGCCCCGCAGCCACTGTCGGACAAACCGCATCGTCTAACGCACCGGGAATGCACGGACGGGTCGAGAAGTATTCGTGCTGGGCCGCTGAATATGAACGATCATGATAACCATCGGCGCTCGTTATACGTCATTTATTGAGCGTTTCAGGAAACTTTCGTATTGATGCCCCACTCCATTGCGTTTGACGGTTGATTGGTTGGGAATGGCGTTCTAGCATAGTACTCGCACACTAACCACCCCGGTTTGCCGAAGGTCTACAAAGCGGGGAAAAGGACTGGTTCATTTGTGGCTGGTGAGACTAGATACCATGCGACCAGCTGGCGACAGTAAATTAATTGTTAGTCTTCTCTGCACTCCAAGCTTCCCTTTTCCGGCCTATGTACACAACGCCGCGGATCTTGCGTGTAATTACATTCACTAGGTCAAACCCAAGCCCAGTATAGGTACGATGCAAAAGAATAGTTCTTACATGCTAGGGGCGGGCAACACTTTTTTAACAACATTTCCAGTCAGCTTTGCGTCATTTAATGGTTAATAAACGGTGATTAGGTCACCGTTCTTGTTTATCGTTTATCATTTGGTGGCATTACAACTAGCAACAACGGGGCGTGCCAGTACATGAAGGCTAGTTTATCGATCGTTTTGATTGGTGAAGCCGCCAGCAGGCACAACTAATGACCGTCTAAGCTGTTTTTCCTGTACGACTACCCTTGTTTAAACCATGGCTGTGGCATGCAGCCCAGAAACATCTAGAAGCAATAGAATGATCTAATGTTTAAAATTTTGCTTGAAATCCATTAGTATCTTTTGTTGATTGACTCGATTACAACTCAGATATATAAATGTTTTTGCACAATGTTGTGCTGCGTCTTTTGTCGCTGTGCTTTGCAAAAAAAATTTGCACACGTAGTGTTCCATTCTTGAACTCAGTAAATTTGGTTTTTTTTTAACCTTGCTTGTAATATCTATATATATATAAATGAATGTATGTTTGTTCGTAACGCTAAAACTCAAAAACGGCCGAACCAATCTTGATGATGTCTTCGGATGATTTGTTCGTTTTCGCTCGACGAAGGTTTAGGAAAAAAGAAAATTGGAAAATTCCGAAGGAAAATCATTGGGAATCATTGGAAACTTTTCAACGAACAAATTATATGTGCAATCTGCATCAATCAATTCCCAGTATAATAAATTCAACCTTATTTTCATTAAAATTAGAAACCTTCAAACCTTATTGCATACAATCATACATATTGGACGGGGCGAAGTTCGTCGGGCCAGCTAGTATTTGCATGCAAATTAAGGTTGCGGTTGCGGTTTAGAATACGCTATTCGCTTGACACTTGTTCTTCATCTGTCCTGCAAGGAAATGGTAACGCTTACGTGCAATCACATTTCATTTATCATTCAAGGCAAAGAAAAGAGCCGCAAGAGACCCGAATTCACAACGCGACCAGATCGAGCGACAAACCTTAATGTGTTCCATTATCGCGCCGTGTCGATCTAACACTATCGCATCCAGCGCAACCCCGAAAGTGTTGCTCGTTACTCGGATTTCCGTGTGCTCGGTGCGTCTCCTGAAGGATCCAATTAGGAAGATATCGCCCTCGGTCCTCGGTTCAGAAAAGGAGGGAGCCAACCGGCACACGGAATACCACTAGATTGTCCTTGGACGGTGATTTTGTGAATCCTATTAATTTCCCTCATCGTCATTACGTTTGGCGCCGCCGTGATGGTATGGGTCGGTCGAGCGGTTCGTCGTGCTACCGATGACGGAAGCCACGATGGAGTGGGACCATTTGTTCCGAAACGATCCTCGAGTGGGCCCAGGAATGCCTGACAAACGTTAAGACAAGTCGTTTTCGATGATGGCCTGCTGCTGAGATGGGCTTAACCAGCATGCCAGTTGGAATGGATGTTACGGTGTGACGACCATCTCGGAGGGTAATGCCGTTTTAATTGCGTCTTCATTTGCGTAATCAGAGGCAGAGGCTCTCGGTTTCAAAATTTCAAAACCACAATCATCATTACGCTTATGAAGAGTGTGGTGTTGAGTCGGAGCGACAAACGTTTTTGGGACGGGACCCCGGGTTTGGTGAAGAAAGAGAAGACAACCCAAAGTCTAGATTCTTGGAGACCCTGCATTAAGTCTACCGCCCCCTCCCCCTCCCTCCCAATGGGCGTATGTGCTGCATTTTAACCCCAGCACAATGTTTCTTTTATTGATTGTCTAGAGAGCGGTACAAGGGTCAGATGTCGCTATGTGCGTTAAGGATCAAAACGGGTCGCCCCGAATTTCTGACACGAGGCAGACTTTTGGGTAGTTTAGTCTCTTTGAGTTTTTTAGGTTGCAAAATCAACCCTTTCCTTGCGTTCACAACCAGTCCTGGCGATGAGGGTCAAATCGACAACGGGCAATTCTACCTTCCCCGCTCAGAAATCCATTAATTTTCTCGAATACGTTTGATAAATTGCCGACCATCGTGCTCTTGCGATGGTTTGCGCGAACATGATCTCACAAATACCAACAGAAATTAATATTTGGGCCCCGAGAATGCTGGAAATGGACATGATCTCTCCGTCCGGAAGGAAAGGGTACGACGGTTCGAAATATGCTTGATAGCGTTCAGTTTTATCGACACTTTTGTAAGGTCAGGCGCGTTCTATGTCGTCTAAAGGTCTCCGACAATTTCGAAACATTAAATAAACAGTTTGCCAAAGTGGTTAGAAGGAATACCTCTAATAGTTGTGGCTAGTTGTAGCAAGAAATGCAAGTGCTTAAGTTTACATTGAGTATGTTTAGATTCCTAAGAAAACGGTTTGATAATTTTAATGTTTTTAGATTACCATTTGTTTGCTTACTATGAATCTAAATTTATATTTGAATCGTAGACACAACAGAAATCCTTACATCATTTCAACAGAAAATATCTTCTAACAACGAGTGGAGAACAGTTGGGAAACGAATGAACGTCTCACGAAAGGCGAGTCATGTGGCCCGTTTTCATTTGAAATATGTACCCAATGAAAAGGAGCGTTATAAAGCGTTCTGGGAATCATCCATAAGAAATCAGTTTTCCACAACCAAGATTGTTGAGTTGCTGTTGTACATTTTGGCATGGATTTACGCGTATCGTTTTGCATATGTGGAGAAAAAATGAACGCTGGGGGCGAAGCGATTCTCGAATGAATGCTTTTTTTGATAGAGGTGAATATATATTCGTTTGGTGTATTCGGGCCAAGAAGAGAGAAAAAGAAATGCTTCGTTATGTCGCAACGCGTGTGTCCCTTCACATTTGTTTAGATTAAGTCGATTGGAGTTCGTAGAATTTCTCCCCGTTGTGCCTTTGCGATGGAAGTTGTGAGTACTGAAGATTCCTTTCTTGGCTTTGCCCTGGTGTTTTGCTCTCGAGCTTGGTGCGTGCACGGTGTTATTCCGAGAAGCGTCCACAGCGCCCGAAAAATGATATACAACGAAAGGGAAGGACTTTTCCTTTGGCAGCGAACCATGGAGAACCCTCCAGATGTGGTCCAGGAGAAAAGGGATGGCTTTGTCGGGTTCTCCGGTTTCTGCTGCTTTGCGGGCGTACTTGGACGGCCTTCTCGACTGAAAAAGCTTACTATGTACTTAGCAATGTTTTTTTCTTCTAGATTTTTTCTACTTCTCCCACGGTTTCGTTTGCAGCAGCGACAGTGAGGAATGGAAACGCTAAAGCATCCTTTTGTAGATGTGCAATGCAATTTATTTACCTTTGAATAGAGTTCCATTTGCTTCGTTCCGTTTCGATGTGGCACTGTACTTTTCCACACATAGAATAAGTTTTCAGTGGGTTGCCAACGACATGATAATAGTGCTCAAGATGGTACATTCCAATCGATGCCGATGCTTGTTACAGGAGCGTATGTAGATCCTCGTTTGAATGAAGCTCATTTCCGGCAACAAAAGGGTGGTATTCTTTCCTTTGGGTGTAAGCAATACGGATAGAGTGCACGAGTTGGAAACGGGGACATTTATTGTGTTCAAGATCGTGTTCCAATTTTGTGGGACGTCAAAAAGCTTGATTGTGGAACAAATCTTAAATTTATGGCTTCTACGGCACGTGTTTGTTTTGTACAACTGATATACTGAAACAAATGATTGGTAAAGACAGGACTTCAAAACATTGAATTTCCTCCTTCCAAATGGAAGCAAAGTCTTCTTAGAGTAAAGAAAGGTTGGTTCAGAGTTTCACAGCAAAAAGTGAACACTCATGAAATGCTATGCTTTGTAAACATTTAATGTGCGGAGCCAACATGAAACGGACCCATTCGAAGTTCAAACAAATCTGTGTCTTCCCTGCATTGCCCCAATGCTGCCGGTCGGCGAAGTTTCCACCACCGTTCAACAAAGAACCTGTTCGAAAGCACAAGTCTTATCCTTGAGAGTGCGGGCTGGCTCGAGCAAATAAATAAGCCAAATAAACACTGAATGCTGAACTATTGCACATGCAGTGCCGGATTGGGCGGAAGGCAAGGTAATAAATGCGGTAAAATGTCTTGGGTGTGGTGGAAAAAGTGCATCATAATTTTCTTTTCGCGAATTGCTCCAGCACTCAGCACAGTTCCGGCGTTGCGATGAAACCTGAAGCTCACCGAGAATGTCGACACATTGAGAAATTTTGCGGTGTAGAGAATTGCGAACAAAGAGGAAAGCGCGGTAGCATAGTAGGAAACTCTCTAACAACCCCAGCTATGAAACAGAGCAGCCATATTGTGTTAGCACACACTCGCAAACATTACGAACGAACCTTGCGCGTTAACCACAAAGTCCGTGTGCAGAAAGATCTACGATTTTCTGACTTTTGTTTTCTTCTAAGATTTTCCTTTAATGTCTCAGAACAGGAGGGAAACCTTCGTGAAATTTGGTATAGTCCTGCATAAAGGCACTAGCCGAGGTGGTGTAGCCCTCGCTTGTGAGCACAAAGAAAACGGTTGCCCGGAGTTTGGCTGAATGCTGCCCGCTTTCCGTTGGAATGCAGTTAACCGCCGGAAGCTAATAAAACACAACGATTGGATAGCGTTCGCAGTCTCAGAGGCTGGTGGTTAGCTGTTTATTCAGGCGTTTGCCGCACATGGAAAACAAATCATCTGGCGGAGATCTAAAGAAAATTCCGACGCCAGCAGTCTTACTTAAGGAACGGTAAGATTGCATTTGCCATGATAGAACACCAAAAAGGGGCTAGAAATTTAGGAGGTGTACATGTTTAACAATTTTATCCTTCTTGTTGCGTAGCATAAAGCATGACGTTGGGGATTCTTCGAAAATGTGGTCAAGCTTTATTGCTCTGAATGAAATCTTTCCTTTTTTTTTAGGGGAAAATCACTTTTGAAACCCTTTTAGTGAGAATATTCCTCTTTGAATTTTTATTCTTTTTTATATATCTGCTCGTACTATCTTCTTCTTTCCTAGCGTAACGATCGATTTGATCATGCCTACTCATTTTTAGGGCATGACTTACGAGACCTTTTCCCCTTTTCACGTACGTGGGATAGCCAATCCTTCGTAGCGGTGGGGGTCCGAATCTGGATTTGAACCTTCTCTGCCGGAGTTTGAGACGCTCCTAAGAGATGGGAAGTTCTGAAAAATCGGGTATCGGAGTGAAACAACGTTTTCAAACCTTTTGAGCGGATCGGCGTTCTTAAAAAACGGACCAGTTCCTATGATGCACCAACTCGTCGAATTTGCACGTAGAGACCTAGGCGGACGGTGGGTTACCGCTCTTAACGTGCATAAAAAACAGATCAGTACCAGACTACAATCCGGTTCAGGTCGAAGAGAAAGAATAAAGACTGAAAAATCAAATGAAAAAGAAAGCGAAATGCGTCTTTTCTTAAGATTACTTTTGATTTAAAAGAATCTGGTGTTCGAAAATGTGTGAAATCGGATGCACAGTCTTTTGTTATTAAACGGTTCGATTCGGGTAGGTGCTTCATGGAATTCCCATTACTAGTCTTGCTCGAGCAAGCGTACGCGCTTAGCTATCCCCGAACTCCTTTTCTACTGTTCGAAGACTTAATAACAAAATAGTGCCAACATTAACACTGCAGACCATAAACACGCAGACAATTCGTTACATCGGGTAATAATAAATCCTTAATCATTTTTATAATTTCCACAAGCTTGGTCCCACCCCGTCACCCAACAACAATCCATTTTGATGTCATGACCAATTCGACTGTCTAAATTATGATCCACCGAATTCTGCATAAAGACTAACTCATCTTTCCATGTTTTGCATACCATTTTGTTTTTTAGATGTTAAAATGAAAAACACTCTGTTGCTCTACGGTAAGTGGTGACAGCCGTCAGCGGACTGTTTGGTCGGGACAGTCGCCGGGAACGCTCGGTCGGTTAGAGAGGAGAATGTAGTACGGCGTTAGTGGTAGTGTCGCGTGAGAAGGACGATCGCTCACTGTTGGTACACATTTTCCGGTTTCTCCAACATTCTTCCATTATTTCTTCTTTCTCTTTCCCGCTCTCTTTCTCTTCGCTCCCGTTTCGCCGTATACATGCCGCGCGGTTGCTGGAATTTATGTTTCCCTGCCGCACGGTGTCCTTTGTCGTGTCGGTTGTCTGTGTGTGTGATTATGCATGGACCGGTATTTTCCTAAATGATACTGTATGACATTAACCAACTTCATCATCTCATCACGCGACCATCAATTTACACGGCTAACACGTCCATCATCCGTCCGTCACCGCTACCCCGTTGGAGCCCCGTCTATCCACATTGGCCACGTCAAATTAAACGCCCTTGAAAATCGACCAACTGACACGAATAAAAAATTAAACCAAAACCGATCAACAGGAAGTACGTAGAAGTCTTTTTAATCGAAGCTTCCAGTAGACTCGTTTTCCATAGCCTTTGATTATATATCCACTCTTCTCGTTCGTTCTTCTCTTCGATTCCTTGCATAAACCTTCCGTCCTAAGTGTTTTAATCCAGTTTTGTACTTCTCGTCGCCCTTTCCTTTCCCTCTCCTCTCCATTCTTCTCCACAATGATGCGATCGAACCATATGTCAGCACCATCGTAGCGTCCAATACTCACGAATAATTGAATAGTAGTTCGTGCATGACAACTACAATCTAAGGGTTTCCCTTTAAATTGCTGGCTCTATCGAGGAAGATAGTTTGTCGATTTTTTTTCTCTGTTCAACATATTCCGTGATAAAAAAAAAACTCAACAACAAGTCGTTAGGAGCTTTTCCATGATGGGACCACAACATGTCCTTCCTTTCGTAAATATTTCATTGCAAAAGTTCCTGATTGTTACGAAATGATTTCCAACGAATTAGTGCATGGTAGTAGTCACAGCGTTTGTTTTATGTTATTGATTATCATTTGTAGATGTCAGATGTTTTTCGTAAGCGAGCCATTGAGTATATCTTTGCGCGTTGATGGAAAACGTTTGAGTAGTAGTGTAACCTTGTTCAAAATTGAATCTAAATTTATCTATTAAATTTATTTCCAACAAACAAATTTTATTGCTCTCTGATGTCGGTTAGGCACGTTGTGGTCGTAAATGTCACTGTTTCAAAATTCTCAGTGTACGTTTTCATATGGCACCAAATTATTTAATGTCACTTAACTTTAAACGAAAGACTAATTCGTGAAAATTGCAATACACAATAAATGTTCTAAATTAATCTTAATAACCTAACCTCTAGCTGATTCTATGTTTCAGAATTTTAGTCCCACTTTTGACTCTTTTTCACCCCGAAAATGTAAAGTTTGTGTTGGTAAATACTTAAAGCGTTTAATCTTTTCTTTTAAATGGCACCAATATACTAACCGTTTTATTAGTGGTTTAAAATGTGTATTGTGCTCGAAGGCAATAAGCGTGCACCTTACTGCTTTACAATTGTTCATAAACCCTTCCATTTAATAGTCGTTACCAACACGCTGGCAGTAAATTTTGTACCGTAAGTTAATTGTTGTGCTCTAAAAATCCAAACTGCCAGATTGCCGAGAGTGCGTGGAATCGTCAAATAAATTCTTGGTTACTATCCCGACCTATGCCGCCTTTTCGTCAAACAATTTAGTCAAGTCGATACACCATTAGGGCCAGCAGGCTCATTTATGTGAATTTTATGAAAATTTACGGCCTAATCCCATTTTGACTCGCCTCGATAAACCGGTGACGACGTGGAAGAGACATGTCAAAGGCTAGGGATGATACCTCAGCTTCTTTCACAATGGTTTTGAATCCTTGGTCCAAACGATTCCTAAATGAATGTGCCTAGATTCGAGCACGATGAAAGATAGGGATACGAAAGGAACGAAAAGATAAAATGAGCACAAACGAAGGATTTCATTTGTCATTGGGCGAACCATTTTTCCTTTCGTCGCGGCTTTTTCGCAATAAAAACTGAACTCACAATTTTGGGAGGCTCTGTTCCAGGCTTTAAGGATGTTTCATTTTTAGCATTTCATCTTCGTTTTTTACCTCACGGTTCTACAAGGGCTTTTTGAAGTATCTTTTGTGTCTCGATGGATTTCTTTGGCATTTAGATTTGCGGTGTGTCGCGTTTATCGTGAAAATTCATTTACGAAACAAACCGTATCGCGTCCTTTACACTGACGGCCGTTTTAGCGACCATCAATTGAGAATGGGCTGGACCAACGACCACGGGACGATCCCTCTAAAACCCAACTTCACCAAACGTCGCCTGCGAGCAGCGACAACTTTGGTTTACTTTGGAAATTAATTTCTGTTTATCTTCTCTGGCAGCTTTTCCTTCGTTATGGACATTAACGGTGAATGGTTGTTCGGCGGCAAGCCAAAAAAAAAAAACCCGGAGCCGGAAAAGCCGTTGCAGAAGTTTCACTGCTGCGACTCGGAATGGGATGGTATCAAGCACAAGCAAATGCTGTGTCTGTCTGTGCAAACAAATGTTGCTTTGTTGTTCTATGGGTTGACAGTTAAGAAGTCTAGAGACGATCAGAAGAGAGGGAAGTCCGATAAAAAGAAGAAGAAATGGGTAGAAATAATGGATAGTCGTGAGGTAAAGAAATGAAGAAAGAAGAAAAAATAGATACAAACACAGGTACGAAAAAATAATATGCACACGCTTTTGATAGCTTGTGCGTATATAGCCAAACAAATTATAAGATTGATGAAAAAAGGAGTACAAAATCGTCCCATTCGTTGGTTTCCTCTCGTAAAGCCGAAACAGCATAAAAAGATTCAAATTTTAATGTTCTGTATGTGTATTGATAGGATGAATGAATAATTGTCGAGGGGGCGGTTGTTGATATAATGCTATTCTTGTTTGCATAGGTTGAATATTGGGGAGCCTGTTTTACTACTGTGCTCCACCGCAATAAGGCACCCGATTAATCGGAAACGCATTTCGGTTAAAAGTTTTGCCAGTGACAGTTTAAATCCTGCTACAAAAAAAAAACTCCATTCACCAGTAATTTCCAGCCTCCCAATGCTCGAAAAGCTAGGAATTGTTTCCCGCCCCAACAGCTTGGCCCGTGTTTTTGAAGGATATTTAATTAGTAATTAAATTTTATGCCAAGCTGTTTTGCTGGTTTTGGCGTCGTTCGGTGCGAGACCAATTTGTGATGGTAATTGACTAGCGCGAAGAAACGCAAAAACTGGTTGCTCTAAAATGCTATTTGTTGATGCTATGCGAGCGCTTTGGTATTAATTAAGGATCGCTTAGAATGTGTTTTCTAGTGAGTCTTTGGAAAATGAAAATATATCTCTGAATCCTGAAGTGTCTTGTTATTTCTATCCCAAAATATAATGGAAGACTTGACTAGATCAAATTGTTTTAATGATCAAAAAGCATTTATCAAAGTTCAAAAAATAAATTTAGCAAATGCATTGCACTTACAATAAATCCTGTTGATCTCTTATTTATTTAAATTGTGCCCTATTTTTGATGCTACGAAAATGATTTTGTTATTCAGTGTAAGAAGTTGCGACGCGTGTAGATTATAAGAGTACTAAATTTACATAAAAACAATTATGTCAAAAGCGTTTCCGTTCCCTATAAGAGTAACGAGGAGGGTTTATGCAATAAGAATATGTGATTTCCAGGAAATGCGAAATATTTAAAAAAATTAACGCTACGTCACAAGTCCCATCCGGGAAGAATGTAATAACGTTCGCTTATAATATCGAGGAACTCTATACATTTTTTTGCTGATTGTAATTTTGCGCAACATGTTACGCTTGGCGTAATCTAATGTAAAACACTTGTCCCATTCGAGGTCGTCTAAGAAGCGGTAGCCGTAAGGAACGGGTGTGCAAACCATAACTTCGTAGCAATTACCCGGACGGAATAGCTAAGCGACAAAAAACTTGTCGTGCTCGAGAACTGTCCCAGGACCTCCTAGGGAAGCGGTATCAGCTAGCCCCGGTTTGGTAGAATACGTGGCGGAAAATCTAATAAAAGTTTTTCACTTTGCCACCCAACCACTGCGACCGCCACAGCACCCAGGCATCCCCGGTCTGCGGGGCTGCCATCTCAATCTACGCCGGTTACTTATGCTTTTTATGTCACTTCTTAAACTCTTTCTTTGCATCGACCCTTTCACCACCAAACACCATGTTCGGAGTGTCGAGGAGTCCCCAGCCAGCCAAACTAATGCTTTCCCTGTCCGCTTTCCCTTCTAGCCGAGGATGACACGAACGGCGAAGCGTCGACCTGTGGCCGCATCCTGATATTTCTTTCCTGGGTGCTCGTCGTCCTGACGATGCCATTCAGCCTGCTCGTCTGCTTCAAGGTAAGGATGCCGCGTCGCTTGAAGAACTGCCGAACGGGCGAGTTTGCCCGCTCTCGCTAAGGGAGGGTAAAATTTAAATTTGGATCTTATTTGGGCGCCACAATAACCCCCGTTTGCATATCTCTCACACTCGCGCAAGCACACGCTCTAATTCGACACAAACACACACACACACACACACACACACAAGCACCATCCATGCGCAGCACGGTCCAAACCACAAACGCCGGGAGATCAGAAGAAACCGTTTTCCCCATATGCGGCACGCAGACTGGGGACGGAAAAATTGCTCCCAATTGAGAATGCTGCCATCCATTTTCCCCAGCAGAAAAACCCTTCTGTGTTCTGTGCGGGTGGTGGAAGGGCTAGCGGGCGGACTACTAAATGAAGTGTGAACTTAAATAAAGTGACGAACGGTGTGAATATGAAAATAACAGCGTGGCCAACGGAACGCAGCCTTCCGAAGCCGCTACAGCACACTTCACCGGCATCGGTGCAACCGGAACCGGAAGCGAGAAAGGAAGGAAGGAATGGCAAGTAGACGAAGATAACGGTGGATGGTTTACGTGCGCGGATACTCTTCACGCGCGTATAATGTGGTCTGCCGAGGTGTGCTCGCGCTGGGAAAACTGGCATTCCATTGTGTGCCCGGCTGATGGAAATGTTTTTCGGCACCGGCCAAGAACCGGAAGGTTGTTTGTGCAACAGATTTATTGACTGGAGATGGATGATTTGTGGCGGGTTGGCAAACAAATAGCGATGACGTTGGGTTACGTCTAGCTGGGCAAGGATTGCAGGCAATTTTCCTGTTTGTTTCCGTAATGTATTGATTGAAAAAAATGGGAACCGTAAAGGATTTGCCGTTTCATGAATTGTGGTAATTTATTGCGTTGGTCAATCTTTTGAAATAGGCTTAAGCATTAAATTACTTTAAAGAGGTCGGCTTAAAGTTTCCTCTTAACCAAAGTGATTTTCATGTCACAAAAGGTCATATCAGGAACTGTGAACAGTATTGCTTTTAAATAATTTCACCTTCCGTAGCCTGTAGATGACGTTTAAATTAATTAGACTTCCAGAAATGCCGCTCACGGTAGGCATCGTCTTTGACGGGACTTTTCGCCAACGTCTTTTGCCAACGTTTGACAGGCTAAATACCTTGAAAGGACATATTCGGTGAGCTTTGCCAGCGAAGACTTTGACGAACGGTTCTCCTTGCTTCCCGCTCTAATTAATAGATCATTTACCCTCGTGTCATGTCACGAACTCCAAAACAAGTAAGCAGGTTGTCCCAATTAGGAAAATGGCCTTCTGCTTACAGAGCACGGGAAAAGAAAACTTAAAAGGCAATCATTGAAATGTCGGTGCCATTAAAACATCACGGTAGGTCTCGAGAAAGAGAGAGGGAGAGCGAGAGAGAGAGAGAGAGAGAGAGCGAGAGAGAGAGAGAGCGAGAGAGAGAGAGAGAGAGAGAGCAGCTAGTACGCCATGTTTTACAACACTGTCTTTGCCCTCTTTTACAGGTCGTGCAGGAGTACGAGCGGGCTGTAATATTTCGCCTAGGACGGCTGATGCAAGGCGGCGCCAAAGGACCAGGTAAAGTAGTTGAATCCGGTTCGCCCGGTTTATTTTCCGTTCCGTTTTGCGTGGGCTCGACTGCTTGCGGCGCGCAGTGGAGTGGCCTTTAGCATACTAATTGATTCGCCATTTAATTTGTCTTCTCGCCGCGTGCTGTCTTCGTGTTACGCCGGTAAACACGCGTGTGGTAACTCCACCCTGCAGGTATTTTCTTCATACTGCCATGCATCGATGCGTACGCACGTGTTGATTTGCGTACGCGAACGTACGACGTGCCGCCGCAGGAGGTGAGTGTTTCGCGTGCCGGGTGCCACACTGTCAGTGGCGGTGTGTTTTTCGGCCAGCCGAAGGTGCCAACGGATAAATGCTGGTGATTCTAATCGGTGTTTATCGTTCTCACCCGACGCTGCGAACTGCGATTTTGCGTTTTATCTCCCTTCACGCTCCCAACGCTCCCCTGAAGGTCCTGACCAAGGACAGCGTCACCGTGTCGGTAGATGCCGTCGTGTACTATCGTGTCTCGAACGCTACCGTTTCGATTGCGAATGTCGAGAACGCGCATCACTCGACGCGGCTGCTGGCCCAAACTACGCTTCGCAACACGATGGGTACTCGGCACCTGCACGAAATCCTCAGCGAGCGGATGACAATCTCGGGCAGCATGCAGCTCTCGTTGGACGAGGCGACCGAGGCGTGGGGCATCAAGGTCGAGCGCGTCGAGATGTAAGTATCGTTCGGAGCAGTAAACCAAACTCCCCTCCCCCCACCTCCACCCCCCGCTGGAGGAACGCATAATGGAGGAGAAAGGATGTCTACGGCGGAGAGGAGAAGGAACCGTGCGAAGAAGGCCCAACGCAGGATCTGGTTAATCGATTCATGTATTTTGGTTTTCTCATTTCAATCTCTTCCCCGTGTGACGCGCGGCCTACCCCGCCCCCTCCCCCCTCCGCAGCAAGGACGTGCGTCTGCCAGTGCAGCTGCAGCGTGCGATGGCAGCGGAGGCAGAGGCTGCCCGAGAGGCTCGTGCCAAGGTAATTGCGGCCGAGGGTGAGCAGAAGGCCTCGCGAGCCCTGCGCGAAGCTTCGGAAGTGATCGGTGACTCACCGGCCGCCCTGCAGCTACGCTACCTCCAGACGCTGAACACGATCTCGGCGGAGAAGAACTCGACCATCGTATTCCCGCTCCCGATCGACATTCTCACCTACTTCATGAAATCCAAGGAAGCGTTTCAGGCGAACCAGTAGGCCCGCGAGTAAGGTGAGCTAGACCGCGGCTCACCTTACTCGCTAATTGGCCTTTAAGACATTCCTGCTGCAGTTATGGTCATTCCGGTTGGAAGGAGAGCAAAGGCGATCTTCTTTGCACCATTCTTCACCTACCATTGCTCTAAATTGGTATAATCTAAATGTCAACACTATTTAAAATGAGTACATTTGTTTAAACAACTTTTTTGACGAATCATGGCGGCTAAACAACTTTATACCGTATTACCCTTAATTCCTGCTCACCTAAAATATTTATTTCAACGATAAAAAGCGGTTAATAGCTCATCAATTAAAAAACTAAAGAGTTTCAGCGGTACAACCAGTCTACAAATCAACGTGAGCAATGGAAGAGTCCAACTAGGACAAATAAAAAATACAGTCGGAGCTACAGTGGAAGTTCACATTGTTACAGAGCAGACAAAAGCCAAAGGTTATCTAAATCGCTTGACAAACAGCAGAAAGCGCAAATGTCCCGCAAGAAAAGGAAAACAGGAAGTAAGTCCAGCATAAAGCGATGGCAAACGAAACACGAAGCACAGCATTTCTCATTCAGCATTCATTCATTTTTCGTTCCTTCCCGTACGTCCGGTTTTGGGAAACACAATTTCCCATCACCCGAAACGGAACCGGGGTCGGAAAGGGGATTGCGCCACCCGAAGGGATCCCGATCGCTAGCACAAACCTATGGTTACAGCAGTGCCAGCAGTTGTTAAACTTTTTAATATAACTTTGTAAATTGTTTCCATTTCCGTTTTCCGCAGCATCCGCCTGGACTGCGGCTTGGGTGCGAACGTGTCGAGTTTTTTTTCTCGTTACGTTGAACTTGTGTCTTTTGATTCCCGTACGTACTCGAGAGCATGCATGCGCATGCCTTGAAGGTGAAGGGAACGCGCGTCCTGGGGCCGAAGCCGTATGGGACCGAATTTCATTTCGAAGGCACGCAGCTTCAGTACCATCGTGCCGAGCCGAATTCCGAAACAATCCCGGGGTTGGCCTAGGTTGGTCCGTTTCTCGGTTTCTCTCTATTAGCACAACTTTTTTAAGGGCAGAATTTCAAACAAAAAAAAAAAGGGACGAAGAAATCGTGGAAAGTGGACTGAGCGCAAGTTAAGTTGTTGGCAAAATGGATGAATTTTTAAGCATCCATTTCCTATTTTGAATATCCGTGTGGCAAGGTAAAAAGGCGATATTCTCGTCTGGATTTTTTCACCGCTTGCATCTCTACGGCACGCGTTTATCTCAAAGGATCTCAAAAATGAAACATAACGTTGAAAGGGACAAAAGTGAAAGGATTTGGCACTCAACCTGGTTCCGGGTCATGGATAAACGTGTCCGCACGACTGCTCTCAGGATGGAATGAGTTGTATTGAACAAAAAAAAAAAAAAAAAAAAAAACAAGCTTTGACCAGAAATCATAGAGAGAATTCTCTGTGATAAGTTTCTGAGCAAAATAGTTTTAAAGAGATAAAAAACAAACGAAAATTATGGGTATGATTTATTAAGTTTCCTTGATGAAATGAAACAATTTTTTTATCTTCTGATTTTTGGCTTTATTGATAACCATGATCAATCTAATAGTTCTTCTGATTTATTCAGTGAACTTCTGAAAACCAGGAACATAAACATTGATATTAAAGCTGTAAAGCAACGTATTAAATAACCGCTCGTTTAAGTTTTTATCAATGGTTTACATACCCATCGCATAAGTGAATAAATTTGCGATATTATTAAATTTCTCCTAAGTGAAATTGTAGAGAATCATATCATTCATCCGGACTAATACACCTGATCACCTAATATTAAGACACCTCACTGAGCAAATAGCGAAGCAAACTTCTATTGGTTTTTGGCAAATCTTGGCAAATATTTTGCAGCTGTTAGAGTATTGATGTACAACCAGTTAATAAGTGTGTGTTTTCACTACAATCCGTGTATGCATCTGAGAACCTTCTAAATGGGGTTTTATCGAACGAGTGTGTTCGGCCGTGACTTACTCATTTTAAATGGCACACGAATTAACAATAGCTACAGTCTTACCTACACCAACACGTACACCCAAATGCAACATTTTCATACTGTGCAACCCTCTTCGGCAAAATTCATGCGACTTTAGCATAGCTTTCGGTGGCAAATATTAGATAGCACAAGCAAGCGAATAATGTAGGGAGAAAAAAATTTAATAAAGCTAAATTTAATCTATTCGACATTGAATACGGAAAGTCCCAGTAGCATGAAAAGCAAGCTGGTTTATTTGTACCTTTGGTTTTTTGTTGGTTTTGCTGCAGGAAAGGAATACAAACAAAAGTTATCGAAACACAAACAGTGTTAAACTGTACATGCAAATAATGACCAATAAATCAAAATGACAAAACTCGTTAAAAGTGATATAAGCTTTAAGAGAAAGAGATCATAAATGGAACGTGCAGCAGGAACGTGAGACAGTTTTGAGCACGCAAGCATATTGTTGATTTTGTTCCGGTGTGTTCGTGTGCGCACCTAAACACACAACGTAGCCACACGTGAATGTCGTTAACATCATGAGGAGGAGGAAGAGGAGGAGGAGGAGTAGAAGGAGGAGGAGACAAATAAGATCTATGTACAGGAAGGCAGTTAACTAGATAAAATAGTCTGTATCACCTACACGAACGGGCATGTAGTCGTCATGTTCCGGTTTTCTTTTTTATCCTCTGATGGAACTCATCTCTCTTAGAGCTGTTTCAACATCACGAAGTTTGACTATTTTTATGATTAAAAAAAAAATGGATATCGCGAGGAGCATTAACACAGAATGTATTGCGGCCATTTTTATCGATCCGTGTTTATTTAAACAATGTTGTCGTGTATTGCCGTATTAAAACGAACCAAAGACAAACTCTATTTAAACTATTGAAACCTCCGGAGTTTCGAATTGCGAAGGCAAAAATAGTACCACTTGAAATGATAGTATAACGAGCCACTTTACCATGTTAGTTATTTGATTATATGTAATGTTAACAGGTGCCGTTGTTGCACACACATACACACAAACACCTACACCAGAAAACGTGAACAAATAGAAGAGGAATAGTGAAAGGAGATGTAGAAACGACGAAACAAAAAAAAAAACAAAGTTTATAGAAGTGTTTAGATTACCAGATCACTTTCAGCTCGATGTTCTAGATACATACATATTTCACTACATTGCTGTGTTCAATACAGCCTCACAAATCTGTCCAGATGTTCTTCTCGCTGCCACGAGCATTTTTCACTCGAAAGTGTCAAACTAACGAAGGAATTTATTCTACAAAACATAGGCGCGGCGCGGAAACGAAACGGGGGCGCGTTTAGAGGCGTATCTAGTTAAAGGAACTAACGAACGAATCACACTTACCCAATTAGTCATCAATCTCATGAACGGGGAATCATACGTGGCCTCCGTACTCCCAGGCCCATCTGCCCTCTCCCTCTCTCTCTCTCTCTCTCTGGTTTCCTTTCCTGTGTTTTTGAATATAGTAATAGTATTCCATCATGTGGGGAACATGCAAAATATATGCATATATTTTCTTGTCTTACTTAATCTGTCACGATCCGCACGGAATGTTCAAAGATAAACCGGCAGTTGGAATCGAAGTATATTAAACTTAAAGTAACCGATATTATCGTGGGCAGTAAATTCAACAAATATATATAAAAAAAGAAATTGGGCCAACGTAGAGACCGTGGCAGGAGATTGTTTCATTGTTATGAACTTCGAATTATTTATGTATCACCAACCGACAGGAAGTTTTTAAAAGAATTATTCATTAAAATAATACAAAGTGGAAGAAACTAAACTAGAACAGGTGTTCTGCAAAGCGATGCTACAACTTTAACTGACCCTTCTGAGCATTAGCTCCTGCAGGCAGAAAATCAATCATCAAATCAAATAGTTTACTGATTGTGAGAAAATCAAAAGAAGCAAATAAACCAATTCGTAAGAAACCTTTCTTTTTCAGAAAAGTGTACAAGATTTTTTATTGAAGCGTTTATGTGTGTTTGGCTTCGACATATTGCATCCGTGAATAAGGTAAGACACATAATTTTGCCAATAGTTGTTCCCTACCTTTTTCGGATAAAACTTTAGTCTGCGATTGATTATACGACGGTGTATTTCATTTGTACTGTGTAGTTTTGTTTTTCGAGTGCATGAAAGAGTGCAGGCACAATTTCCTGCTGCTTTCGATGCGCCCTAAGCGTATTGGCTCGATGATGGGATGCTGCTTTATCGTTCCCATCTTAGTACCTCCCTACTTGAGAGACAATTGCACTAGTTATGATTTCTTCGAGGTGTGTGTGGGTGACATTGTTGATCATTAACACTCAAGTGACAAATTTGTTTTCCTCATTCCTCACACCAAAATACCAACACCACGTCAACGGGCACATACCACATTCAAAAGATTATTGGTAAACCGAAGAATACTCTTAAATTCGTTACACGTCTTTCGGCCAAATTTGAAGATAATGCCAGAGGTTAATTTACTGCTGATTATTGCGACATTATTGATTTAGCGCGTGGTGTTTGAGAATCGAGATTGTACAGAGTTCAAAGGCACTTCACGAAAATTGCTTTTCGCTGCTTGTAATCGGTTCGGTCAGTATGGAATCTCAAAACTAAAGTTAATGTTCAAATGTGTTCGGCCTCCCGTTTATGACAACAATTTGAAGTTCCTCCAAAGGGAGGCACAAGTCAACAAACGATTGAGATGGACATTAAAAGCAAGGATTGGGTCTCGTCGCAAGTGGTTTTCTCTGACGACTAAATAAAATCAAAAGGGCTTTTGCACTTATCGTTCGGAATTTGGCCTAAACATGGTTTGAGCTTGCAATAGTCGGTGCCAAAGTTTGTTGAACTGGTTGAATGTGTATGTGCTTCAAATCAGTGATTCAATCTAGTCGATACAAATCATGGACCTTAATTCAAAGGATTCATGAATAATGTTTTAATTAGTAAGTGGTTTCCCATGAGTGGAAATAAGAAATGTTACAACGCACATTGGTAACGCATAATTTTAATTATTGAAAAAAATCTAACACAAAAAGTATCAAATGACATCATACAAAATTATGTTAAGCTTAGCTTAATTAAGAGAGCAACAGAGAATTGTTGGAAATATGAGAACATGTGTTGTTTTATTGATCAAAGCATAATAACACTTCACTTATTGCTCGTGCACGGCTGTTGGACGTAGTCTAGACAGAAGCCACGGTTGTCGACGTCCGTCGGGGCCTCGATCGAGTCCGTGTGGAAGGCAAGCCGGAAAGGTCGGATCGTGGAGACGACCGTGCGCTCGACCGAGCTGACCTCCGCGTTGAACGTGCCACCGCATATCTTGTCCTCGCACGTGCTGGCCATCGGCAGCCGGTCGGCAATCTTGGCGCACGGTACCATCAGCCAGTCGTTAGTGCAGGAGTTGGGTGTGCCCTGCGTGCCGCCACCCACCATCGCCTGCACGATACTGTTCGAGTTGCCGGACAGCGTGAACGTGCGCGACCGGTTGCCGGGCAGCGCGGCCGGGCAGGCCGTGTACTGGATGCTGCAGAAGTTGCGCTCCGTCCGGATGCAGATGCTGTAGTCCTGGTTTGACAGCTGGCGGCCGCTGAGGGGGTCAAAGTTGAAGCTGCGCACCCGACCGCTCACGCCCGTGTGGTACTGCAGGCAGCCCTGGTCTGCCTTGGCAACTGCCCCGCACGGGATCTGAGATATCCGAACGCGCCAGGAGCGCGCGAAGCTTGGCCCGCTCGTGATGACGGTCAGGATGATCGGATTGCTCTGGCCCATACCTGCGTCGATGTACACTGGACAGCGAAGGACAGGGATTATAGGACACGACAAACTCGCCGGCGGCTTGCCGCTGCACCACTTCCTACTCACTGTGCTCCCCGGTGGCACTTCCGCAAATGGTTGGAGCGGGACTTCCACCCGACACGAGGAACTGGTCCGTGTTGCAGATGTGGTTCACGATCTCCGGCCCGTGCAGCAGAAAGTGGTCGAAGTCCAACCGCACCTGACAGATGTCCGGGTGCATCTTCAGGATGGTCAGTTGGCAGCTTCCCGTTCCATCCGTGCTGTCCGGATGGTTCGGATTGACGAAGTACGTTCCATTCTCCCGCACCACGCCACCGCACGATGCCATAACTGGAGGGGAAAATGGTCCACCGAAAGGTTTCAGAGAGGTCACACGAAGACGGGCTGACGGGTGGTGTTCCGTACTTACAGATGCAGCACGTCCCGTAACCACCGGCACATGGACCCGCCGGGATGCCGCCGCGTAGGACGCAATCGTTGTTCGGTTGGCAGGAACCGTACTCACCGGAAGCGGCCGAACAGAGTCCTTGACCCCATTGGTAGACGGTAAATATTGGCAGAACTTGGCAGGAGAGAATGGGCAACCGGAGAAAATAGAGGGAGAAATCGGTTAGTGCACCGTGAACTTCACTCACTTCACTTAGCTCTCCCTCTGATGACTATTGCTCGACACCACATTTAGACGACTGGCGGCGCACTGATTTGCCGCATCGGGGTTTCAGCAGCTTCGCGAGAAGTCCGATCGGAACGGCGTGATAAAATTCCCACCCTGAAATCACTTGTCGGAAGCAAAGTTTTGACTAATGACGGGCCGCTAACGGTAAGCGAAGCGGTTGGGCGCACTATATAATAAAGGCATTGACCTGAATTCCATAATTTTAATTGCATTTTCGGTTTTTCAGGGCGACTGAACTGAAGGCGTGGAAGTGCGTCACTGCAGTGGATGTAGGTTAATTTCTTCCGTTGACATATTTTCACAGGTATTCGGATAAAGTATATCAAAAATCATTTTAAACAAGTTCAATTTGGGAAATTGAGATAAGGATAGTTTCGTTTGTCTCTGCAATTTTTAGGAAACCAAAATTTTCTCTTCTTGGATGAATTTTAATATTGTTTATAGCCAACACAGTTTTGAACAATGCATCATGAAACTGGTTTTAGATTCTACATTCATGCCACTAAACATTTAATTTTCAATTAAATCAAAGTGTAGGGAGATAAGTTATACTCTGGATCCACGCGTCGTTCTTATCAGACGTAGCAATAAAATGCTCGAATTCTCCAACCCGAATTTGGATTTTCAGTCCGTAGCACAAACGTGGCCTCCGAAATGGCAATATTCAATTACGCACAAAAATGTTCTTGATGTGGCCTCTTGCGACCTATCCATCCCGAGAGAAGAAAGTCTATCTTGTGTTTGTGTGTGTGTGTGTGTGTGTGTGTGTTGACAGCATGGGAAATCCTTTGTGACGCTCCGGTTACCGATGATCCTTCATAAGTCTTGCCACAGGGCGCGTCTTAGGCGAAACGGACCCAGACAAAGCCCGAGCAGAAGCTAACAAAATGAACTTTTTAATATTCAAAACGAGATTCAGCTTAGCCGGGGACATCGTTCGGCTTCCCGCTCTTTTTTTTGTGTTTTGTAGCTTTCCCACTCTTCTGGTACGAAAATCCTCAAAATCCATTTTCGAAATACATGAAGCTTTTCCAGCTTCCAGCGCACTGGCGTAGAGCTTAATTTGTTCGTCTGGAGTCGTTGCGTTAAGTGAAGTGAACGGTGAGGGTATATCGGGGGGAGCAGTGACGGTGTGTGCGTGTGTGCATCCTCGTGTTCGTGTGCACTACATGAGCCAAAGAAAGCTATCCTTCGGCAAGGCCAGTGTTGTTTAGTTAATTAAATTTGAAGCAATCTCCCGGGTGAGCCTCGGAACCTGCCGAAACGTCGTCCTGCCCTGTTCCGAGCAGTTACTTTTCGCCACTGCTCGGATTCAATTCTCCAACGATCCGAGCACACTGTGGAGTTGCTGGATGTGTAGAACAGCAGGAATAACGAGACAAAGACTAGAGCGTAGCAGGCGGCTGGGAGTCGAAAATATGTTCCTCTGCTTCCTCGCACGGTGGACCGGGGGACCGGCCATAGTGCGCTGTTTGTCTTGCGTTTAATGGAGGGCATGAAGCGTATAAACACCGGGAGGACTTTGGGCAGGACAGGGCGAGTTATGAATATTGAAGCGGTTCCGTGCAGAACGCCCGAGTGGAGGATTCGATTCGCCGATACTCCGCGTGTGGTCATGGTACGTAAAGGTTTTTCCTACAGAAATAACATTCAACAAAAACATAGCAGCTTCTCCAGTTGGCAGTTTTCTTGTGTTCTCCTTTTTTCCGCCTTGGAAATGCTACACCCAATGGACGTGTTTGCAATACGGACGAACCATTTAAGGTAAGGTTAGGCTTGGAACACTTACCGTCTCATATCCGCACACTGTACGGAGACTGTTTTAGTCCTGATTACATTGACCGGATATGGGAGTAGATAAAGTCATTCATCGGGTATTGCGTGAACCGGGTCGCTCTGTTTGAGCTGGCACGTCTTGCTCACCCGTATGCCGTACCCGGGTTTGCCGAGTTTCTCGAAAGATGGCGCTTGTGTTTGAGGTTTCCATGCCAAGTGGCGCAATCACTCTCGGGTGATGCGCTTCTCCGGTTACTCATCGCGCCGGGCGTGCTGGGAAGCGTTTGCTTGCCGACACATTCGGGCAAAGGATAATGCGGGCATTTTATCATCGGGAGCCCTTTTGTTTGAACATCCTAGTTTGGCTTTTGGCGCGATTAAAGTGCTTCAATTTTGTCCAAGATTCAGTCCAAGCTGAATTATAGATAAGTAGCATATGCTACTATATATATATATATATATGTATCTTATATATATAAAAATCTACGAGTTTTATTATATGATGTTAAACATTACCTTGTAAATTATCTTTTGTGGGTCATCAAAAGGAAACAAAAAAGCGAATATGATGTAATGACACTTAAACTCTCTTCATCAAAACTTAAAATTTGTTGAATAAGTTATACCCGAAACTGAAATTCTTGTATGATATCCTGCTTTTTAACTGCAGAACACTATTGGAAAGAACCATGTTTCGAGTAACACCTATTGTTGAGATTTTTTATGTTGTTTTATATGTAAACCAGTAAAGCACCAATGAATGTTGCTCAGGGGTTTATGATGAAACTCTAAATAAAGTCCATAACTCTAAAACAAGTCTAAAAAGGTATCAAACATCCACCATACGTTAAGTTTTGGACCCAATTTGCAAAACCATATTTACTATATAACCAATAGAACCTAGCCTCACGTGTCTTTATGAACCAATAACAACTTATATGGCTCATATTTAATCCTGCCCTATGGTACTTCTTTATACCTATGGAACAAAACATAGAATTTATACAACCCAAGGAATCACAAAATGATATAAACTTTCAATCTTTTTTTTTTTTTTAAGAGTTTTGAGTCTTACATCGTGTATCTCGTCGATCGGCAATCTGCCTTCCGGACAGGGATCGGTGAACACGTAACTCATTTTGCAGACCGTTTGCCGAAACCGCGGTTTGTAGCACAGCAGTGTTGATCACGACCTCGGCTAGCACAAACAGCACCATGCTCCTGCGGAAATCACGGAGCGGTGACTGGCGAAATGGTTGAAGAATATTCATCGCTGCACTGAAACCCCACTGCGACCAGCTGATAACAGTTTTTGGGAAAAACACTTTTCGTTTCTTTGGGCCGCAACGGAACTACGACACGACTTGAATATCAAACAGTTCGCCACTATAGTGACTAGGATCAATTTTTGTTTTGCTTTAAGTTAAAAATGAAGCAGCGTTTCAGCAAAGCATCATATTCCTAACACCACACCGTCGTTGTGAACGAACCGAAGAGCCACTCGTGAATCTGGCGCGTTGTGGGTTTTGTAGCTTTATTTATAATTTTGTGTCCCCAAGCCCAAGTCCCCCATCGCTCTGTTTCGGTGTTTCGCCGATTGTTTGCCGGTGAGGTTTAGTTGTCGCGGTTGGTAAGCATACTGTAACTGAGCATTGTGGCTTGCAATTGTGCGCTTCCCGAGCACGTGAAGATATGGCTCGAGGAAGTCGCAGTGCGTTGCTTATCTCTTTTGTGTATTTAAACATTAATATTTTAGAATGGTGTCATTTCGTTTTAAAATAAAGGAAGAAAATAATTGTTTGTAAAAAAAGAATAAACTATATACTTATTCGAATATAGCTCAATACGATATGCTAGAAATTATTTTGAAATGGAAGTGGAATTTGAAATTTAATATATTTTATATTTTTATATTTTATATTTTTTTTTGTTTCAGTTGTTTCATGCAACGAAATTTGGTCTAGTATAAAAACGGTGATGCGCGAACATTTCAGCAATCGGGAAACCATTTTACTGATCAGTTTGGATAGTGACCCGATGAATATAAAGAGTTTAACCACGCACGTCTATGACACAGTTGATGCGCAAACTAGATACCGAAAACCAGTGAGAGAGAAAATAAAAAAAATGATCCAAAATTGAAACACAAAATGCGATGCGCTGCTAGTTAAAAAGAAAATGGCACCGCGGAACAACAATGCAACAAAACAATTATGTAAAGGCGTGTAATGCACGGCGGGTGAAAAACAAAAGCCCTTTCTCTTGCACCTCCGGGAGCGAGGGGTTGCCTGGTCTGGTGGGTGTTGATGTTTAATTTCCTTCTTCAATGCTCAATCCCTCGACGGGTAGCGGGCCCGTTTTTGTATTTTTTTATTTTATACGAGTGCATCGAGCTGATGATGGCGGACCCGGTGACCATGGTGGCAGAAGTGCGCCAGCATAAACGGCAACGGAAGCGTCGGTGCGGAAGAGGAAGCGCATCGGGCAAAAGCAGTCGCGGAATCAGTTTCTAACAGGTATGACCAAGTGGCTGTGAGCCAAAGAACTGTTGCGGAAAAGGTGTTGAACGAATGTGTTAAAAAGTCACAAAGATGCAACCCTTCTTCCATACCCGATCCGATAGTGCTCCCGAATTTACATTTCTTGCTCAGTCCCGTAGCTTTCGGAGTGAATGTCAACCGCCGACGTGGCTAATTTTTGGCGGAGGATTTGTTGCGTGACCCTAGTGCGGGACGAGTTGGAGTGTGTTTCGACGGATCGTTGATTTTTCGAGGAATCCGGAAGCATCAGCATCATCATCGAGGAGGACGACGCAACTACGGCGAGGACGATATCTTTGGCGCGCTCGTGAATAAAAGAACCAGCAATGGGGGATGAAAGTGTTCTACACCACCATCGCAGTTCCGGTTGCTTGCTTTCCCACTACCGGGCAATGAGCCGTAACCGAATGTGGGTAGAGAAAACGGAGCGGGCGAGTTTCACATACGCGAAGCTGTGGCATTTCCAAGGACGGACGAAAGTGCGGTCCGGAAGTGGGCAGTGTCGAAGCGTAAATAATTCGCCCTAGTGTTGCTTTCGCTCGTCTGTCTCTTGTTGACGAAGTTGTCGAAGCATCAAGCAATCAACTGCCGATGGGTCGCGTGTGTAGAGCACTTCCTCTAACATTACTGCTCTAGCAGGAATAATGTCACTTTCACTCGATACTGGTGACCTGTTAATAATCGATTTGAAACGGTGATACCTACTCTGGTGACCTTGTTTTAAGCTAGTGACAGCATACTGCAGGCTTTGATACTTGGCTCAAAGATTTCTCCAGAACGATAGAGGCTCTCGTTATATCCTGCTTATTATGAACTAGTATCAATGAACCATATGCGAGTTAACAGCTAGTGTGAATAAGTTGCATCTAAGCAGGATCCCTAATGGTAGTAAATCCAGTTTTCAGTAAGACAAAATATTTTATACTAAAACCTACCATCTCTAAATTGAATCACAATACTTTTGGAGAATAAAACCCTTTTCAGAGCAAGGGTTGAAATTGCATTGAAATTATCAACAGTACATCTATGTACAACAGTGTTAAATGTACATTACGACACGAATTATTGTGCATATTGTTTTCGCAATATTCAGTAAAAGTTTAATGGACGAGTATAACTTTTGGGTTAAATTATAATTTCCCATATCTTCAAAAAATATAAAACATATTCACAGTAAGGCACAGGACAAGTCAAACAACATTCATGCACATATTTGTAGGATTGCCGAGTGGAGAAACGATGTAAACCTATGAGGTCGGATGTGAATGTGTGAAGTCTTATAGCTGAGAAAAAATGGAGAGACAAAGAGAAAAAAAGGTTGTTTTTGGGGGAACAAACAACTACCATACGCGTTTGCTAACAACTTCCAAAACCGCATGTGCGTATTGTTTAAACAATTGTGCAATCAATGGTGCAGCAAGTATGTCAGTGTTCACAAGTACTTTGAGGATGACATAATGTGGCCTGATATGACTTGTGATGGTTTAGAAACTAATTGGGCGCATGTCGTCGTACGCGATGTATCTGGGATGTATAACGAAATACTAGTGCACGAACTTATTATGCAGTTGTTTAAAGAGGTTAAAAATGCTAGATCAATTATATTGCAAACTGTTATGAAACGTATTCACTGCGTACTTTTGTCGTAGAAGAGGAGAATGTTTATCCAGGTGCCGATTGTATTGAATATACGATTCATAATATGGGATTAATCGTGATCGGGTATGGTTTATTAGAGAACTTAAAATATTTCAGATTTGCTTATTCAATCATATTTCTTTTCTTTCAAAACAACAAAAATGTGTCTATTTCTAATTGCAAAAAAAAACTAACATAATAATGTTGATGATTCATAATTTATTGACATATAAATCAGGCAAAAATGCCATGTGTGTTAACAACATGTTGTTGCACGATTCGTGAACCTCACTTGCTTGTTTAATTTTTTTCAGATTGAATGCCTTACATAAACGCATTCGATAGTTGTTATCGGCCGGTTCGGCTTTTACATACTTGAGTGGTTAGGAAAATATAAGGTCGTTTACATCGAGCAACTGTGTGTCTACTAATGGGAGTTGTAAGGTTAAAATCTGCTTTTCTTTTCTACACTGTAAGCATTAGGAAAATTGGTCTGCTTTTCGATTAGTGCAAAACATTCACTGACATGTTTAGTTGCACTGTTTACCGTTTGTTTGTTTGTTTATTCTCAGCGTGGGTCAGAGTCGTTTGCTCGCTAAAATTATGCTTAAACTGTTCCGCGTATCACATAGATGGTGTTGCATATTTCGCCGTCCTTTCCACTCTGCACGCGAGCATGTTCCACTGGGAGACGCGTCAAAAAAGCAAGTAATCTCTATCTTCAGTCGATCGTTGCATATTCAATGAACTCATTGTATTGCCACAGCATCTCGCAGCCTTTTTTTAAATCCTATAGTTGCCTATCTAACGTATGCTTCGGTTCAATTTTGGTAGTGATATTTAAATTATCTGCCTCACGCCCTCCGATAAATGATTTCCGGCGCGGAACGGATGGCCGTCATCAGAGGGTTGGATATTTTCTTCTTACTTTTCCCACTCAACACTGGACGGTGCTTTCGATCTCGTCTGGCGCCCGCCAGAAAATAGCTTCCACAAGACGTCGGCGATACGTAAATGTGATCATCCGTGGTGCTTCGCACATCAGGGCTCCCGAAATCCAGCGGGTGTCTGCGGCCGGCGGTCTCCGATGATGCAGCCGAAATTCAATATCCTTTTATTAACGAGGCCACATGTTGCTTCTCCTCCTCTGATAATCCGTTTCTGAGCGTGCGTCGTACTGTGCCGTTTGTCGATGTGATGTGCCAAGACGGGACATGACGGAGACATTTTTACGACGATGATTGGCAGACGACGACATTCATGGCGTAGGCCGCAGAAAAAGGGATGCAATGGGGAGAGACAAAATTGAGTGGAAAAATGAAACACATTTAATGGCAAACGACACTTTTCGACATGCTTATCCAAAGCGGTACAAGGAAATGAAGGGGGCAAATTTTCACTGCCATGCAAAACGAACGATAGTAATCAACGCATTGTCAGTTTGTGGATTGCATACTGTACGCCCTGGGTGGGAGTAACGAAGACGAACGGTTGGAGTAGCTAGAAAACTTTATAGTGTTTATGGCACACAAAAATAGTAAAGAAGCATGCATTTCCATGATTGATCTAATATCACATCTCTGAGTGATATATAGAATGCCATAGATAAAGATAAATAATGAAATGTGATTTTGAAAATATAATTCAAGATTCTTTTGGTTCTTACAGGAAACTCCATCCATAGAGAAAAACGTACACATTTAAAACAATTTAAAAAGAAGATCGTTAAATTTAAGATTTGTATTTACTAGAGACGAAATTTGGGATCAGGATTTGAAACAAAACATTCAGAGAGGACATAACGTAAAAAAACACAAAGCCAACACAGACACACAGTAAAACCACAATCAAACGGGAAGCCAAGCACGAACGAAAAACACATCTAGGCAATATTCACCGGTATGTATAAATTCGAACCAATCGAATGAAAAAGTTTGGAAAGTCTTCTGTAGGTGGAGGCTAATTACTAGAGTGCATAGCACGTTGGCATTGGGAACGGGAAACTAGCTAGACGGCGCGAGGCTGAACTCGTCAAAGGGGAGGTGAGCTTCCGGTTCGTTCCATCGTGAATCCTTCGCGCGTTCTAGATCGTTTGACTGCGATCGGGGATGGAAGAGAACGGAGAACAGTTTTGGTAAAAAAAGGAACAAAACCAAAAACAAGAAAACGCGCTGGAAACGGTGGTAACGGAGTGTGCAGATGAGGGAAAAGGGAACAGCGTTGGGAGGGGGTTCTTGGATTTTCTGTTTTTGTTTAGCGCGGTTCACGAGTGAGTGGATTCGATCCGGAGTGTGATTAGACGTGAACAACAACATCTGACGGACGGAAAACAGGCGCCAATTTACAATCTCGCCGCGTGTCCCCGCAAGACACTTACATGATTTTCGATCTGCCTGACGAGTTCGCTTCCGTTCCCGCTGCATCGGGCGGGGCGTAGCCGTTTTGGTGGCCGTTTTCACCAGCGACTCCAGTATCTCGTCGTCCCCGTCGGTGAAGCTTTCGTCCCGTCCACCCCCGGCCGAGCCGGAATTGTGGGCCGGACTGGCCACGGTTGGGTGCGAGTGCATGAGGGTCACGGGTGAGGCCGCGGCGTCACCCCGACGTCGGCGCCAGGTGAGGGTACCGCTCATTTCCACCTCGTCCCCTCCAGGACCCTTCGTTGGCGTTCCTAGTAGAGTGCTGGGAAATAGGACCCAAAAAACGAACATAAGAACCACTAAAAATAAAATCAAATTATTTCCTGCTTACCGTAACTCATCGTCAGCCCGATCCTCATGGGACTTCAACTTGGCAACGTCGACGATCAGTTTGCCTCTAGTCTTGTTTCTCTCTCGGTGGTTTGCCTTTTTCTCTATCTGCTGTTGGACACGTTCACGCGTCGTTCGGTACTCGAGCGCAAACTCGGACACGATCCGGCAGAACTCGTTCGGACGCGACTCCGCGATGCGCAGCTGGGGGACACCCAGCCATAGCAGGAACTTGCGGTATCTAAAACGAACGGAGATGGTTCAGGTATCTAGCAAATACGGAGATGGTCCAGAGGACGTACCTGTTCAAAACCCGTCGATGAACGATGTCCAAGATGATGATGCGTTCGGCACAGTCGGCCAGGAAGTCGATCAGCTTCTGCTTGAGATGTGGCGCCGTGTCGTGCTTGCCGATCAGCTTCAGCCGATCCCAGGACGCCTTGCACTCCGTCTCCAGGTAAGTGATGTTGTGGGCCAGCTCGTTGAAGTCCGCCTTGGAGGCGCGCGTGATTGGCCCAATTTCCGAGTACAGGTCGGTCGTGTTGGCTTGCGACTCCATCACCATGTGGCAGAGGTGGTGCAGCAGCGAGTGTTTGTGCACCGTGTCCTTCACCTCCGGCACCTTGGCCAGATAGTCGATCTGGAAGCCCTTCACCGGTGCGCCGTTCAGAAAGATGCCGATGTTCAGCAGCGTCGAGAGGATACACTTGAAGGTAAGGTTTGATTTCAGGAGCTCGATGCCCTGCTTCAAGTCCATCAGTGGCTCGGCGATTTCCTTCTCGATATTCTCAAAGTCCAGCTTGAATGCCCACAGCTTCAGCCGCGCGCCCAGCTCCGATATGGAGGACAGAGTCAACAGGAACTGCTCGGCAGTGCCAAGCGGCAGTTCAGGGTTCAGCATCTGAGCCTCCTGTATCTTGCAGCGCTCCTCATCCGATGGCAGCATGTTCAGCAGCTTGTCGATGCCCTCGCGCGTCACGACGGTCGAGTCCATTTTCAGGATGGCCGCCTTAATGGCTCTCGGGGGAGGCAGCTTCGTCATGGCGATGTTGATCGCATTCGAGCGCTTATGGTCCAGCACGATGATTTCCTTATTTTTGTTCAGTTCCTGTTGCTTCTGCTCGAACGAACGGATTGATAATCACGTTGGGAAAAACGAAACGGAAGAAGCAGAAAAAATGAAATTATTAAACGGCCTGTCGAAGGAGGAGCAAACGGACGGTTCGCTTTTATTAAACCGTGTTCCGTCCAAGGCCGATTCGCCCGGCGACAGTTTGAATTACATCGCACAGGACAGGACAGGAAAATTGACGGTATGGTATCGTAGAACGTAGCACGGCAGCACTGCACACTGACGCAAGGTATGATAAGGAGCGGACGGGCAAGTAAACGAAACTAAATAAGATGTTAAACGAGCTCATGCATATTTATGAGTGCAAACAAGCGGAAAGGGCTCCAAATGTAAGAAAACGGTGGCAAACTAAAAGTAAGAAATGATAAAGAAAAAAAAAACTATCCCTGCTTCTTGATCTTGAATTTTGAGCTACGCCTTTTTGTACGTAGGAGTTGACGAGGAACGATTTCCTCACACTAATCCAGATGATAACGTGCATAAGAAAGGATAATCCGTTGTGATACCTCCGTTCCATGAAACACTTTATAAGGTTCAAAGCAAATGCTCTTTCCTGTACATGTTTACACTCATGGACAGGGATTAAAACATTAATGATCACTAATGTTGCTTTATTATCTTTTTCTATCGGCCTGACAGTGTTTCTTTTTTGTAACATACGTTAAGTGCGGCTGGAGGTTACTTATAAGAAAATCATTTTTATTTTGTATATCATATTTTGTCTAGAGGAAGTGGACTTTTCCAAATTGTTCCATAATTTGTTCACATTTTTTAAATAATTATATTATTAGGTTTTTTAGTGACACATAATTGGTTCCAGTCCAAAAGCCAACGTATAGGTAGGAACAGTTTTCAATCATGTGACCTAATCGTTGTACGGCCAATAAACGTAAATGGCCATTAAACAAAAAAACATCGATCCCTTGTAATACACCCTGGAGCCAAGGTAAGTGAATTCAGGAAAAAGCGGACAGGAAAATTAAAGAATTTCAAAACTTTGCCACAGACAATGAGGAGTAGAGGTGCGAAATTAATAAGAAAAATATCTGCATAGTACGTCGGGAAAACTTTCAAACGACGGAATGTCCTGTCGGCTGATGAAGCCGCATGGAAGTTTTCGTGGCAATTTCCGAAGGATTCCTGGGTGATGATGTGCTCGATATGGTGTGGAAAACTGGGGCACGTGAATCACAGTGGAGTTAGTTACGTGGCATTATGCGAAAAACGAGTTCACCGTTTGGATACCGAATTTGGCGCTTCTTATGGTATCTTACGAATATACTCAAAGAGATGAAAAATCACCCCAGTGCTTAACTGGGCATTTTTTCCCTCGCCACCGTTGGGAAAGACGACTTTTTTGTCTGATCAATCAATAAGAGGTTTTTTTCCTGCACCTGATATAAATCAGACTAACCTGCTCCAAATTTTCAAGCGACCCCTAACAAATATTATCTTCTATCCGACCCATTCAACCCTACGAGCGTCTTCCTTCGTATCCGAATGCTGCTTTGTCTCCTCTCCAAAAAGCCTCGTCATAAAAAAGGTAGAGTAAATTTTATGTAACGGTCTTGCATGGCAAACCATTCCCGTTTCCTGCGAGTAGGGATTTATTTTTAGCTAGAAGGATCCGAAAAATGTTACGCAAAGAAACTCCCAGTCGGCGAAGGAGCTGTAAACCGTTTGAGCAGCATCCTGCATAGAAGTTGATGGAAAAAGGGCACCCCAAGACATCGGTGGTACGTAGGTGAACGAAAGGGCCCTATATTAAACAGATCGGTTTCGTTTATACGTTCACATTGGGTAACGCGGATCCACAACACGTTGCGATTCTGGCAAATTGAACATTTGGTTGGAGAAATCAAATAGAATCGATGAAGGAAATAAGAAGATTAAGATAGAGCAGGGTTGGTAAATGCAGCCAACAAGCATGGGAAGAGGTAACGTAAAACCAGCCGAAAAACCGAAACCGATCTGAAAAGAGGGTTTGTGTTAAGGTAAAAAAGCAGCAAAAAAAAACCCTAGAATAAAATGTTTCTGGCGTACTTTGCGAGCTTGATTGTGAAGCCGAAGCGAACAAAGCGGTCAAAAATTAAACGTGCTGTTAAGGACGGATTTCGTTCAATTTATGCTCTTTATCGTAAAGTTAAATAAGGCGAGATTAAAAGAGGATTGAGGGATCTCTGTAAAGGGTTCGTTTGGTGAGACATTTTACAACGAGTCATGGATTTCTTTATCGTTTAAAAACATCTTAAGATATGTTATTTTATTTCCCAACCTTAGCAAATAGATAAGGTTGGTAAGAGGTTTAGAAAGGTTCGGAGAGGATTCATGCAGAGGTTTAAATTTAGTACAATTTCACACGCAAAAAAACTAATGTCAAGAAAAAAACGCAATGAAATGACACAAATGAAATGCACGAGCCGGAAATTACGAAACCACTCACCTCCTGGTAATGTCGGAAACATTTAGTCATGATGTTTGGTGAATACAAAGAAACGAGAATGTTGATGGTTTTTTTTTTTCGAAGGAAAACAGTGAGGGGAAACAATGGTGAGCAACAGAGTGACGAAGGAGTTACACAAGTGACAATCCCGTATCCCGATGTACCATAATGCGTTAACCGAAACCGAACGGACGAATGAATGCGTTTTTTTTGCATTTTCGCACACGCATGTGGAATGGATGTCGAGTGAATTTGCATAGCAAACGAGCATGATGTATTACAATTTTTTGTTTTGTTGAACGGTGGGAAGAAGAGAAAGGTAAAGAGAAACAGAAATGAGTTATATGAATACTGTTTGGCTCGAGCACAGAGTTACAATTATCGAGGCATCCCACAACGTGACACAACAGGCGTGTGAATCGATATGTTCCTTGTTAGCAGGGTGTCTCATTTCTTTTGCTTGGGTTTTTGTACCGGATGGATAGCGTTTTACCGCTCCTTTCTCCGCCCTTCGCTTACCTTCGTCATCAAATCTTTGGCTCGCGATTCGAACAAATGTTCCAGCTTCTGCGTATCGACCACCGCTTCCGGCAGCTCGTCCCAGATTGTACGCTGGACTAGCGCTGGGATCATGTCGTCACGTACTTCCTTCCAGAAGAGTTTCACCTAAGGCAAACGAGCGGTTAGCCGTTTTTGACATCTCAACGGGAAGGGACACCCGGAGATTTCCGGATGGCAGTGACGCTACTTACAGTCTTTTTGTTTTTCTTAATGGCTGCCGGATCGGCACTGTTCTGCTGCGTCGTCCCGTTCCCGTTGGCCATGAGGCCTGGCAGTGGCACCAGATTAGTCGGCGGGGGACGCATCATGCTGGGCGGTGGAGGCATTCCGCCGTTCATCATCATACCACTGGGCGGTGGTGGGGGTGGCACTGCTCCCCCGAAGCCACGTGGTGCTAGCAGGTCCTTATCGTCGTCCGAGGTGAGGTCGGTAAAGTCTAGATCGCAGAGGCTCAGCTTGCGCGTCATGTTCTTGACGATCTCCTCCCAGTGCAGTTCGTTCTCGGACTTTTTCGGATCGCCGTTCGCCAGCTTCTTGATGTCGTTATCTACGCTCGGCGACCGCGAGATGTCCTTGTTGCTTTTGCTCTTCGCGAGGCCCTCCTTTGCCTTCGAAATCAGTCCCGTCATGTCGCCAATACGGCTCTGTGGCTTTTCCTCCTGTGGGCTCAGCGGCAGGCAGCTCAGCTTCTGGGTAAGATCCTTCACCGTGTGATCTTTCTTGAGCTGCAGTATGAGTTTTTTGTCTTCGTTGTCTGATTCTGCTAAAATTATAAAAGTGAAATTATAAATCACATCGGGAATAGAAGACATATAATCCTAACTGAGGAAGGAGTTAGTAAACTAACAAACAAAAAACAATATTGAATGGTACTTTTTTAGCATGCAAAAGTGGCTCCGCTTCTCAGAGGACTTGAAACAGTTGTTAAACCACAATAAGCCTTACCTTGAACCGTCTGAAGATCCTGAGGCTTCGCTTCCACGTGAATACCGTTCAGGGCACCGTTTGTACGTTCGTACCCTACCTGAGCGGAGCGCCGGAGGTAAGTCGACTCAGAAGTCTCCTTATCGTTCGCCACCAGCTGCTTGCCGAAGCCCGCCGATTGCGCCATTTGCGTCTTAATGTTAGGGCTCTTGTTTTCGTCGTCCTGCTCCGCGTGGAGCGTATTGCTGCCAGTACGCGCTACCCGGACGGTGTTACCATTGAGATCAACCTTGTAGCGATCATACGACACGCTACCGTTACCGTTCGAAAGGGATGGCGGTGGCGTCACGCCGTTGCCGTGTTTGCTGGTGAGCAGCAGGTTCCGGCTGTTCCGGTACTCGACGACACTGTGCGCGGACGGTGCGATAGTATTGCTGGCCGTACCATTCGAGTGCTCGCTAGTGTTAGAGGGTTGCTTGTGCAAAATCACAGACGAGGTTAGGTTGCCGTTCAGGCGCAGCTGCAGCTTGTCCTCCTCCAGGATCGTTGGTGGCGGCAGCGACGGGGACGTTAGTGGTCCGTTTGTCGCACACCCGTTGGTGAGACCATTCGTTCGCCGGTGTGTTCCACCGTTACGCAGCCCGTGGTGGTAGCCTGAAGATCGCGTTCGCCACACCGAGCAATGCAAACAAATGCAAACAAAAGCAAAGACGCAAAGGAAACACATCAACGGACAGTTGGTTAGTGAAATTGCGCAAGGCGTGCCTCCGCGTGTTAATGTGGCACCAAACTCACTCGAACTCGCAGGGGAACATCAATGCGAGCGTTAAAAGATTTGACTACGCGCATGCAAGGTTCATCCTACTTACCGTTAGCTACGTTGGCATCTTCTCCGACCGACGCCGATCCGTTCTGGAACTGGCTGAGCTCTTGCTGCTCGCGCATGAAGCTTTTCTGTCGCTCGGCCCGCTCGCGGCGTCGTCGCAGCCCGGGCGTAACGCCGGTCGTATCACGCGAAGGGTCGTGGTATCCACTACCCGGCAGATGGTCACCGCTGTGGCCCGAGCTGGAGCTATCGTCGTCCTGCGTGTGCTGCGTCGGAAGCTGTAGTCCACCGTACAGCTGCACCGGAGCCACTGGTGGTGGAAGGGGCGGTGGAGGCGGTGGCGGTGGGCCACTGGGAGGCGCCGAATACATCGGGTACGGTGGTAATGGCGGTGGCGGAGGTGGTGGTGGAGCGCAGGTAGGCGCTGCGGGGATATGCATTGAGTGCCCTGTCGATTGCGCAGGAGCCGTACCCGTACTGTGGCGACGCGACTTTCGTCGGTCGGTCGTATCATTACCGCTGGAACGATACCGGAGCGTCTTGCGGACCGTGTTGTCCGGAATGCGCATACCGTCGCACTCGCCGTCCTCGAAGCGCAGCACGCTCTCGTACAGCTGCAGCTGGTCGAGCAGATCGAGATCGGTACCTGGCCGCGACATGTACCGCTGGATTATGCCTTCCATGCCCTGTTGCTCGAGGAAGTCGCTCTCGTCATAGAAGCTGTCCTGGTCGCTCAGTCCCGACAGGGTTTTGTTGATCAGCGAAGTGGCGTAGATTAGCAGCTCCGTATCGGCGTTTTCGTAGTCTTTGAGCAATCTAGAAAGAAAAACAGACGGTTAGTTTGGGGTTATGCCAGTACCCGCATTGCTCTAAACCTACCGCATAATGTTGTTCCACGGTACGACGCCCCGTGCTGTGTCGACGAACCGTATGCCGCTGACCAGCAAATAGCAGTTGCCCTCACAGTACTCGACGAACACGAGCAGCAGCTTGAGGGCCGTCTTGACTACCAGCCGGTAGCGGGATGCGATCAGTGAGTACAGCCACTGTATCGTGGGTGAGTGCTTCATCACGCCGTTCATACCATCCACGTACAGCATCACCTGCCCGAGGGCGCGCAAGATGTAGTTCTGGTAGTTCTGGTCCGCCTCACTGCCGATCTGCACCAGACAGTTGAGGCCTCCGTGCGCCACGAAGCCATGCACAAGATCCTTGTCCTCCTGGAAGATTTGCTTCAGCGAAAACAGAACGCGCCGTAGTTCGCGCCCTTCGGAGGAAAGAAGTTTTTCTGAGGAAGAGAAAGAAAACGATAAAAGGCGGGGTAAGTTCAAATTCAGCGATTTTGCCAAAAACGGTCTTATTTTATGCTTTGTTGTTTAGAAAAATTGTATAGGGCCTTAAACCCCTAGGGGAACGTTTTTCAGTTGAATGGCTCATATGTGCCATTTTGTATGGAATATAACATTATTCAAATATCTGCCTTGACTATTTATGGTGAAACGGATTGGAGTGATTTAATTTTCCATGATTTCAATGAATTTGAGCGGTGGTATGTTTTTATAATTTAAAAGTACTGTTCTGTTCTCATCAATTATTAAATAATAATCAACTTATTTGACAAAAACCATTAAAAGAACATAGCCGCTACAGACTCCCAACATCGTAGTGGATGAACTTATTTATAACAAAAAATCTTTGACGATTCGAAAGCCTATACGAATAGTACATTTGGCTTTTATTAAAGACGTACTTCCCTACTATTCTCTTTGTTTGGTTCCTCGACTAAAGCAATAAATCATACCTCGTTAATCTTGGAGTGAAGAAGAAAATTCAAGTACCATTAATTGAAGGGACAAACTCTTGCCGGCCGCATTAGAAGAACATAGCCCCTGCCAAAGGCAAAACAAAAAGTACAACCTCAGCACTACCGGTAACGTGCTGGCATGTTTTGCTAGTAAAGACATCAATCAATCGTAACCGTTGCGCTCGGCGACAGTTCCAAACAGACCGCAGGGTAACAGGGACCACAGCTACAGCAGACTCCTGACCGTAAGCCGTACGCGGATGGCGCCAGGTATGCCCCTGATTGGACGAAGAGAAAGGATTGCTTTGGGCGGTGGAATCAAATCCGCATGCTTCCGACGGCCCGGAGAAGCGGCACGCAAGACATCGCGGGAATGTGTTGTTTGAAGAGGTGCCTTGTTTCTTGTACCTCCACCGGTTGCTCCGCTCTGATCGAAGACGAAAATCGATGGTGATGCTCATCGATTCGCTGTTGATTGTGAAACGGTGAAAAACAGGGAGCAGGCCACACGTACAAGTCGAATCGAGGAGTCAAATCAGCATGAAAACGGGAAACGATGCGTCGTCCCGTGCCGTGTCTTGCCGTAGAAGAAAGCATAAACAATTGTATGATCTCGCAGAGCAGTCCATTCATGGTGCACATACGCACATACATTTAAAATTAAAAAAATACTGGAAAACACGGGCCAAAAGGTTGGGTGTGAATGGCAGGCGAGGCCGCTTGCTGTGGTACGGCGTCATCTTTCGGCATTGTTGTACCGCATACATATTGTTGCTGATGTGTTGTCATGTCATGATGAGATTGCTGCAGTTTTGTTTTACGCAACGGCAAACTCAAGCCGTCAACGCAGCCGGCCTCTTCCGGGAATGGCGTGTGCGTTTGCATTCGATCCAGTTTGATTCATTATTAAATTGTACACGTTATTAGATAAGAGAAAATTGGACAGCCTTTGTGATCGCACCGTTCAGTGCACGGGTTTGAGCCCGCAGAATTGTTGTGCCACAGTGGTGTGCACAGTTATGCTGCTGCATTATGTGATGCGTGGTGGGAAATGTACCATCGACCGTTTTACTTCCTCCGAGAAACCGCGAAATGCGGGCCGAAGAGCGATGTGTTGCAGAAGTTCGCATTATTAAATTAGTTTTACGTATCTTCAAACTGTGCCGAGACTTTGGGGTTTTAATTTCAAAACATACACACGCATACACAGTAGATCAAACTATCTCCGAGAAGCTAAACAACCATGCTTTAATTGATCCTCCGATGGCAGTAGGAACAGTAAACAGAACTTTTCTAACCGGGGCTCATTTATGGTACGTTAATGCTATTCTATTTCCTTTAATTACCGACAAATCTGCCTGCCGCTTCCCGATGAACTATTCGCGCGCTTCTCATGGCACCAACAGCAAGGGGTTCGTTCTGCGTCGAATGTTTCGCTGCTTAACTCGCTGGGAAGATTTGTTCAATGAGTGCTTCGGTTTGCGCCATAAAGGCTTGAAACCGAAAGCTCTAAACGATGGGTTTTATTTGTCTCCTCTTGCCTACCATAAAACGACCGGGCCTTGTTAGACCTTGAACATGAACTTAACGGCAAACGGCCACCCCAATTTCACCCTCGGCATCAATCGGGCAGAAAGAAATGCTGGGAGGCGAGAGATGCCTTGAAAACACCTAATCCCGCGCATTAAGGGGGTTAATAAACCACTCGAATGTTAGATTCGGTTCCGGTGTCCATCCAACCAACATCCCCTCCCCCCCCCCCCCCCCCCTGTGGTTCTATGTATGTACGTAATGTTGTAGGCCATTTCGTGGGGGCGAGGGAACAGTAAATCACGGCACAACAAGCACATCGACCCCGAAAAAGTGATCGACAATGACCTAGCTAAAAGAAAGCGGAAAACCATGTATCACCAAACTGTGGTGCCAGGTTGGCATGTGGGAGATTGAACTCCCGTGAAGAAAAACCAAAATACCCCACTGTGATCGCCCTGGTAAGTTCTATGTTAGTTTATTTGCCGGAGTCAAGCCCTGCTACGGTGTGGAATATGGCACGAGAGGACGGTTTGCCCGAAGGGGACGCCTGGCCGAGGATATAAACTTTTACGGCGTCCCCGTATCAGAAGTTTTGAAGGGAAAGCCGTACCCCTTTCCTCATTTACAGGTGTTTCCTGACTACTTCTTTGCTCTCTAACATTTCAACAACACTCGTTCGTTGTTTGTTTACGGTTTGCGGTGATCTGTGGTTTCAATATCATTCATCGGATTTTTATACATGTTGTTGTTCGTTTTGCTTCCCACTCCATTTGGCTTTCTTCTTTCGTTCCGAACGCCGTACGCTTCCTGTCAGTCAATCTTTTTGCGTCCTTTCTGCCGACTGCCAGCTCGTATTGTGGCGCATGACACGGACCGATTCACACATAAAACCACCATCAGAATGACACCGACAAGTCCTCAAAAGACCAACCTGTCATCGGCGCCTTGCCAGGATGTGGTAGTGTTTTGCCATGGCGTGGGATCACCCGCTACGTCCCGTAGGCTATATGGGAGAAGCCGTAGGTTTTTGAATCACATCACGTTCACGTTTGGGGCAGGTGGTGCGGAGGAATGGTCATAAATGTAGAATAAACGGAAGAAAGTGTGCAGAGCTGGTGAATGTCAAATGTTGGAATTGTTTGCTTTGGTTTTTTTTGGCTCTCTGACGTCTCTCCGACTCCTTCCTTCAATCCAATGGCTGGCAAGGCATATGGAAGGCCGCCATGCACCTGACGTGCTCTATAAGCCAGCCGTGTCTTGAAGACCTACAAGTGAAGGGATTTAATTGCTATACCAACATCAGCGTGTAGGATGATCGAAAAGAACCGGTTCTTTAGTAATCTCTTGCTGAAGCCAATTTTGCGAGCCAAACAGTGTATCACCACACGGTGTCTCACGTTTTGCATGGTCTCTGGACCTACCACAAACGAGCTTGACTACGATGGTGCAAGTTCCTTGCCTTCGATTTCCCGAAACCCGTCAATTACTTTTCAGTCCAGCGATAACGTCGTGAAAACAGACCTTTCTCAAAGCTGCGCCAGTTTTGCTATTCGTGCTTCTCCTTGCTCGAAAACATCTTTACACACACACACCACGTGCACCTAGCAGGAACTCATAAATAAACAACGGAATCGCGCACACGACTGTTGACACACATTTCATCTTTTGCCTGCCTGTCTTGGATTCTGCCATTATTTCACTATAGTGCATGGCCTATAGGCAATGCATTCTTTTTTGTTGTGTTGTTTTTGTTGGCCATCCCTTCAGAGCTTTGCAAATCGCTGCACCGGTCCAGGCGTTTATTTTACCTTTTCCTACGGCACTGGTCTGTTTTCTCCGTCTCGTTCAATGAAGAAATCGTGACGACACGTCGAATGAATGAATTATCAGGAAAGATTACAACCTTGACCGTTATTTAGATGGTTCCTGCAGGTTTGCGTCATAAGAAACGTGGTTAGGGTTAAGAAGGGCTAGCTAGACTATTGCCTCAAACAATTGTTGAACCTGTTTTCGATAAAAAGATTAATCGGGTCATTGGGAATTCGAACTTGATTCAAATTCAACGAAATTTCTAAAAAATGATGGCAAATAGGATGCTATGTTTTCATAATCAATAAACGATGGATTTTAACACATTGAACAAGCAATACAATAAAAAAAAAATCTCATTTAAAATAAGAGATTATTAAATAAGAAACCGACAAGAAAATAAAAATGAATACTGGACACTTCAATAACATGTTTTTAGCCATATAGTAACTATTTCAACTTCGGTCGACACGTGCGTGCGCTCATGCGTGCAAGATACAAATGCGGTTTACCGGGGGCGTTTTGCGGAAAATCTAATGGGTGTGTGTAGTCATTCCCAATGTATATGGCTTTCCTCTTGATCGAACTTTTGTCCCCCTGTATGCTCTCTCCTCGAAAGCCTACAAAGGAATTTGTTTTATGACTAACAGCAATCCTTTCTTTCCAGCGCTCCGTCCTTCCCCATGTGGCATTTCCGGTCGATTGCTGATCGATATGAAATTCCACCCGACAACGGGCAGCCAATCCTCCCATGATGACACCAGCATCCCACCATTGGCTTCGCACCCTCTAGAGAGTGTTTCGTTTCGATGTTCCGATAATCGATTTTTATGTGCAAACTCGAATGATCCACCCGGAGCGGTTTTGATTAGCTCAGTGCGGCTCCGTGCCCAGCACCCTAGAGGAGCGGGTAGAGAATATTGCATGGTCGCTTCTGCAGCGAAATGAAATTCGGAGGGAATTTGCGAGATGGGCCCCGGGGCAAGTCAGCCGTCGATCAGATATTCTGTACAGATTTGCTTGGCTTTCGGGCAGCTATGCAGACACGTCTCGGGCGCTCCCTTGTGCGGGGCACGTTTCATGTCAAAGAATCGACCGAAATTCCACAAGATACTCACACATTCAAGGCGTGGAATTCATTCTTACACGCCAAAAGCCCTTTCCGAATCTGGTGGAGCCTATCAAACGCGCACGGGCCGGGGAGAGGGAGCGCCCTCGAATGATTTATGCTGTTCGCGCCTCAATCTTGAATATAGAATCTCGCTGTTGTCGCCGGCACGATCGCGGTGCGGCCTGCAATTACTCTAGCACTTTTTTCGTTTGTCCTCAGCACTGCAGCGCCGGCAACACAACCACAACCAGAAACAGTGACAAACAACACTCGGCTGCCTGCAATACCGCCTAACGCAGCCCACATTTTCGTCCCCGGCCGTGCCATATTTAAGAAGCAAAGCGTAAACGAGTCCAGAATATTGAACATTTCGTTTCGCATTTGTAATTTTGCGGGCGCCCAAACTCACACATAACAACACATTTACGCGCATGTGTCTTCAAACCCATGAAGTCTGCCAAATTCTTTGTCTGACGGAAATTGTCGTATTTCCTTCTCTAGATGATGTGAATTATAGTTTCGACGAGACCAGTGTGCAAGCAACTGAGTATGTACATTTAACTGTCCAATCAACTTGGAAAAATTAAATTATAACCTAAGTTGACTTATTAAGTTTAGGCAAAATTCGAGAAAGACCGGGGGGGATCCGGGATGGCCAAGCGCGTACGCCAGCTCGAACATGACCAATGATAGCATGGGTTCAAATCCAAACCGGACGTCTCCCAGTACGAAGGACTATTCACGTACATTAAAGGGAAAAGAGTCTCGTAAACTCTAAAAATGGGGGAAGGCAAAGACAATCATGAAAGGTGGCGGAATTCGAAGTTGACCTGTAAAACCCTGTAAAACAAGGACTCATTCAATCGACGAAGCGCAAACAAACCCATCGCATCGCAGCTAGATTTAACCTTCAGCTCAAGCCGGATCTTTCACAATGGTCAAAGATACAAAGCGAAAAATTCTCCTTCAAATCCTCCTTTCCATTATGAAAGTGCCTTCCTTATGACTCTCACCCTGCGATTGTCATATCTAATCTGAAACCGTCAAGATTGGCACCTTTGGCTCAATCAATGTGCTGCATTCGCGAAAGGCGATAAAATAAATCGATCCTAAATGCCCGTCGTCTGGCAGGTCATGATCGGACTTGAAAAACCTCTCAAAATTCGCGCCCGCCGCCGTTAGGGAAACAAAAACTTGCGGCCCACGTTAAGGTGATTCTGTGGCGTCGTCGATCCGCGATGAAAGGGCTGACGTCTGGGGCACTCTCACTTTCCGGAAGCGACGTAGTACAACGACGACGAGCCTTAGAGTGACCCGGCAGGAAGAGAAGAATTGGTTAGGCTAATCCCGCCTAATTCGAGCGATAAAATTTAACCTCGGGCTGATAAGTGGCAATCTTCCAGTCAAATGCGTCCAACGTGGTAACCTTGGACTTTCGATACCTATTTTACAGAAAGGCGTTTTTTCATAAATCATTGACAAGATCACACGGCAATAAAGAAAAGTGAAACTTTCTCGCCTTGAAACACCGTTACGGCCTTAGCAAAATGGCGTTGATTCGTTGAGCTAAAAGCTTTTTTTTAATTTTTCACCTAAGTTCCTAAGATGGTTCGTACAATATTGATATGCCCTTTCGTCGCTTCTTGATCGAAACCGAGGGCGTGCAGGGGTTATGATTGTGTTTTGCCGATTGAATCATTGAGATCCAGCACACCTCGGTGATTGAGAGCCGAAATCCTCCTTTTTATGAATGGAGCAAGATCTGAAGTACAGGAATGAAAAATTTCATGAAGTCAACCCTTTTTCTATTAAATTTGAGTCCATTTGATTCATTTTTATTTTAAAAAAAGTTATCAGACCGCTGATTTAGCAAAACGGGAAATAAACACTTATAAAGTGTCGATTTATCGGCTCGTCTGCTTCAGGCAAGCGTAACTTTATCGAATGACCCAAGCTGTCAAGGTTAATAATAGAAGCTAGGCTTGCAGGCTAGGCACCCGTGCACAACAACCCTACTGCGACCCAGTTTAATGGGATGGCAGCGAAAGTGAAAAACATTCGTGGGCGAATCGATTGCTGACAAAGAGACCGGGATGGACGGAAGGATGCCGTCTTGTGAGATGCTGACATCTAGCGTGGCCTCCCGATTCGGCGGAGGGTAAGTAAATGTTCAAAGCTTGACGAAGGCGCTCTGTGCCACTTCATCCACATGGTGGTGGTCGAGATCAAATGGACGGTGATTTTTAAGTTGAATGAGTTTGCAAAAATGACGCCCGGTCATCTTTAGTGAACTTGCGTTGAATGATCACCTTTTTTTCATCTTCTTTTCCATACAATGCTACTTTCGCTACGGAGCTGTCGGCTTAAAAGGGAGGAAATACTAAAGGCTATTCTTTTTCCTTGCTCACTCAGATTTAATTTGACGTTAAAAACAATAAAATGCGTTCAAACGCTTTCTTTATTTGTGCGGTAAAATGCACGACCGCAGAGTTAATTTAATTGGCTAGATTTTTTTTAAATGAAATGTAACTTAGTCAAAAAACTAAATTTTCTTTAAAAAAAAGAAAAAGTGAACCAACAGGACGAAAAAAATAAAAAAAATTTAAGACGCCTCGATGAATGTAGGACAGCCAGTCACTAATTTCGTTGGTTTGTACCTGCCATAAAAACTGACCATAAATTCATAACGTTAATCTTGACGCAGGTTGCAATTTATCACCATAATCATAATGCTACCGGGTGTTAAAAGGGGTAATGAAGTATGAGCCACCCTAGACGAAGGCATCCCCACCGCAGCAGTGGGTGTTAATATTACGAATTAGCACCGTACACCATTTCTTAGCGGATCCCATTTCTGTCCCTTATTGCCGGTCGTTAATTACAACCTAATCGGAAGTGCAATTCATTTTGGAAGCAAAAAAAAACCGAAAAACGAGGACAATAATTTGGATACATTATCAGGGGAGATCCTGCCTGTGTCTTCCCTCGAAAGAAGCCGTCTGGATTGAATTGACAGAAATCATTCATTTGGAATGGGGAAAGAGAAAATGCACGATGCAAGAAGCGATAGAGACAGTCTCAAGGCACATCGGAAATAAAGAGTATAGTACACATACAACCAAGCGTTAGCCTCACGCCGATAAAAATTTCCCCATTTTCGTTCGTGGGGGTCAAATGTGAAATTTATTCGCTTTTATTGCATCTTAATACCGCGTTGCCTCGTTCGCAGATGCAGACAATCTTCTCCGTTGGGCGAGGTTGTGGGAAGAAGATGGCAGCAGTTCATGTCCATGTTCCGGGCTGTTATCTTTTAATAATGGATTCATCGATGGATATTCGATAAGGATGCTCCGATTCCGTGAGTGAACACGTTCGCTCGTTCGAGCTGAGGTCATAAAATGTCAATAATGTTTTGCCTAACCTATTCACATTGTCTGATGCAGCACGTGGGAACCAAAAACTTCGTGATTGTATGAGAGTTCATTTAGCCATATCAGAGTGTAGTTTAAAATAAAAACAATATACTGACATATTTTGCATATATTCATCATAAATCGAAATATTAATTGAGAATTAAAAAAAAACTTGATGACTGTTTCGAGTTGTTTCTGTTTTTGCAGTTAGTATAATTTGTAGAGACGATTACTTACATTTTAATTTGGTATAGGGTAAGATTATATAAACTTAAGTCCACCGCCTTTTTCAAATTAAATTGAAAAGTTTGTCAAAATCTAGTACGCCAAATTGCTTGCAGCACTGACTTGAAAATGAATTCAAGAACTATAGTATATAGTATAGTTTATCGAGTTATACAAAAACTGAACCACTCGAAACTTATCCACACCGCAAGCAGATCGAAAGTGCAGTAATGAAACGAAGGAAGTGCAGCAAGCATCCGAGGGCCTTCTTGAGAGATATCGACCTTGGTCGCTGCGTGACAAAAACAAAACAAAACTGCGTGACAGTGACAAAAAATGCTGCAAATATGTAGCAATTAATAAAAAAAGAGCACACAGACCGACTGCGGAGTGGCGAAAGCTCGGCCACCCCGTGCGACTGGAAGTCCGTCCGCCTTCAGTCTGTCAGGGCACAAGAACCTGAAAACCCCCGTAGGCGCTGAACGTTACCGGCACCTGGCCAATCAACAGAAACAACACCGACCGTCTCGGAGTTTGTGGATGAGGAGCCAGAGCACAGGGCGATGGAGGAAAGGGCAAGCAAAGGAGTGTCTTTGCTCTATTGGCGGCGCATGATTTGCTCGAGCGTCTGTTCCGGAACGAAACGGGCGGAAAAAGTTCAAGTTCACTCAGCTAAAAGGCATTCGGCTGGCATATATCTCATCGCCTTAAGAAGGGAAATCGGATCCAACCGGTGGCGGCCTTCCTCCTCGTCGGATTCCAGACTGCCGTTTCCAGAGACGCCCACGTCTCCTTCCCGGACCAGCAAGACCTCATCCGGTTTTCTCGGTCCCTTCGCGTCAGTAAGCATTCGTCCGGGTGTCTCAACATTCACCGCGTACGAGAGCTGTCAACCAAAATGGTCAACGAGCTCATCAGCACCAGCATCAGGCCACCAAGTTGTTGAGTGCCTCCGGAAAACCCCCTGCACTGCCATCGCACCGCGATAGTGTTTCGTCTCCGTGTGGTGCGGCAGGAAGGAAAAGAGGAACACATAGAAACCAATGTGCAGAATACCTCCCGGTTGAGACTACTTTTTCCACAGATTTTCTTCCTTTCACCTTTTTTTTCCTTTGGACGGCGTTTCCTGTGAAACTTTTTGCTGCACAAAACTCCTTGGAGTGTTTGCTTACGAATACGAAAGATTGTGTTACTTCATGATGAGATGTAAGTTAATCTGATTGATAGTAAAAACTGTTATCTGAGTAACAGATACAATTCAAATAAAATCTTCGTTCAACTACACACACAAATTCTAGAAGATCTGCATTAACATATCCGCATGCTAGAAAAATGGGTGATTATCCTATTCTAGAAAATTCTAGGCAAGTAGTTGTTACATTAACTTCTAAAACAAGCTTTAACATTGCAAATGGTTTATGTTTCATAAAACTATACTCAACTGTCCTTTGGTGTAAAGGCACTCATCGGACTCAGACATCGCCGGCAACGTTTGTGCGACGTTTGTCATGAACCATAAAAGTCTTTCCACATGAAAAAAAAACGGCCGCGAAGTGAAAAGCCCGGCAGCCCCGGGCATACATAAAAAAAAACATACACGTACACATCCACACGCCGATGAACGATCCAGCATCGATTGTATATCACGAATGATGAAAACACGAACGGACATAAAAATTAAGATCGGACCAGAGGGAACGGAGTGGCGAGATCGGTCCAGCACGACGCGGCACAATCGACACACTTACGAAAGAAAACTGTCCGTCGGCACACGAGTTGGCCATGCCGATTCGCAACGGACGCTGTAGGAAGTTTTCCTTCAAATCGTGGGTTTGGTGACAAAGGGGATCGGTGATTTACAATCAATTCTTAAAGAAGTTTTATGTACAACTTAGCAGGCAGGACTTAGCTTCATCTTCTGTCAGGAATTTTTTGCTGGCCAGTCAAAAGAATTGCAATTTTTGCTAGCAATAGAAGAATTTCAGAGATTCGTTCTCATAAAGAGAGATGTATATAAATTCCAAAGTCAATTTACGAATGAATCATTTAATTTAAATGAGGTGGTTAAATTTTGAAAAATTTGACCTCCCTCACCTTGACTGCTCAGAAGTCATTGAATGCCACGCGTCATGCTTAGCATCTTGAAACGCCTTGCGACACCCTCATAATTGCTCGCTTTCGTAAAGCGATCGTAAGTGCAAATTGTTAACTCCCGGTACAATACCGCTTTTAAAAACTGTTTACCAGCCTCCTGACCTTGCTCGGGGCCCTTTGCCAAGGGGTAACCATTTTGAAAGGTTTTGAAACGAGTACATCATCGTTTACATACTCGCTCTTCGGCTGAGTGCTTCCATCTTCCATCTGTTTTGCTCCATCTGCCCTTGCAAAAGCACCGGGAAACATCGCACGCGAGTAAATATTTGGGTAATTTCATTTGTTTCAATGGAAGGGGGATGCAAATAGCGAAGGGTATTCAAATAGCGGAATAGATTCAATCGTCTTGAAAGAACCACCCGATGACGATACCAATACTCATTCAATGTTTGTACTACCTGTTCATCGGTTCTTTTACCTAAAAGAACAACAGTGTTTTACGAAATCATAACTGAAAATTGATCATATGTCCAACCATCAACCTCTTCCAACTCCGTCATCATTTGCAAATTCTATTAGTTCGCCGTTCGCTACCGACTTATCCCACTTCAGGAAGCAAGTCACACAGAGCCAGTAAAATAATTGCTGCTGCCTGGCTAATAAATAATCTCTCTGCCCGCGAGCCCTAATAATCCCGTTCAACAAAGTCTTCCCGAACCGTCTTCTCTGCCACCAAATAAAGCCATCCATCCATCTGCTATAACCAGACCGTGCCCTGCATATCATATCGGCTTGGCCCTTCATAGTGTGCCCATCGCCATGCCATTTAGCTGGCAAAGGCTTCATCCATACCACCTTCCTAGCTAGGAGAGGGAAAACGAACTTCGCGAGAGCTCGGGGAAGTTTTTATCGTCGATTAGTGAAAGCACGTAGCCTTACTTTATTATGAAAACACACGCTAGAGAGCGCAACTAATGGGGTGTTGGTTTTTTGTGTTACGGCAGCCCTTTTGCACCGCAGGGCAGGGGGAGGGGGGTTCCTCCGGTCGGAAGTGGTGAAACATTTTGTGTCGCAAGAAGAAAAGCTGGATAAAGGATGATAAGTAAGAGTTCCATGTAGTGAAGTCGTTGGGTTGTGGCTATAATAGTTCCATAAATAAATAAAGCAATTTGATAGGACCCATTAATTGAAAAACAAAACAAGACTGAAGGTCACATTGTCGGTGAAATGTTTTGTCTTTACTGAAAGCCCAGATTGAATGATTTACTACATTCGATTATTTCCAATTTGAAATTGTCGCTGAAAACATTCGATGCCGAGATCTCGTCCAAACTCAGGGTAGCTTTGGTTTTATGTGAATGTCTATTACGATGGAAACATACGATTTTTTTCAATCCTTCAGACATTGGCTAGCCTGGTATTTGCCAATTGACTCCTCCAGCTCGATTCTTTTTTCCGAGACACCGCGTTTGGACACCATCATTGCCCCTTCCTACCTTCCTGCGTCTGTGTCTATCGTGCTGAGAACGCCATCAAATTGAATTTCCCGTTACATCTTATGGCAAATTGTACTGTCGAACCTTTCTGCTTTCAACTCATGTCCTCCTGGGCACTGCTACACGAAATGCCCTTTACGTTCCATCACGTAGCTGCTCCACTGCAGCTCGCACAAAGACTGGATGTTTGGAGAATTTTGCCCGATCATTGCCCGAGAAACGGATCCCGGCGAACTATCACCGCCTTTCGAGGCTAATAAAGTACCGTTTAGTACCGCGGCTCTATCCTTAACGAGGCTGTTTCCAAACCGGCGGGAGGGGGTTTGAAAATTCTCAAATTATCGTCCATTTGACCACCATGCATGCGGCTCTCCTTCCGTTGCTCTACACCGCTCTTTAATGCAATAAATCCAAGAACATCGCTGTGTCCTGACCCGCTGGAAGCATTATTATCGATTTCGACACCAGAATACGGAATGAAGCTAATCGGTGATTTTGGCCTTTTGCGATTTCCTCACCCCCACGCCCTTCTCACCCGTGTTTTACTTAAAGCGGTGCAGAAACGGCAAACCACCACACGTGTCCGTTTTCGGTTTTCCGGCGCAGCTGCTTGAAACGTTGGACAAACAGAGAGGCGCAGTGCTCGTCCCGAAATGCGACGTGAGGCAGCACATACGGTTACCGAGGATATGTTATTGGTTTTGGAGCAACGGGAGAGGAACGGGGTAGGGCGGAGACAGGCAAAAAGGAATGAACGTTTGGAGGTTTTTTGGTTTGCCCAAGACGCAACGTGCCTGCAATCTGGGAGGGGGTTTCGGCAAACAGGACGCACATTCACAGCTTGAATGCGTGTTTCGTGCGTAGACAAGCGGGCGGTGTGATTACGCTTACGGTTTGCTAGCTGACATCATCATTAGCTGTCACAATTCACGCGAGATCATCACTGTTTGCACAATCACTTGAAGTGCTCGGCACTAGCAACAAGCAAGCTTCGCAAATTAAAGCCGAAATATCCAAACATACAGAAAAAGGTAAAAGCTGTACTGAATGTCCGAGAAAACCTAGTACATGTAATAAACTAATTCCGATCATTGCCGTAACAATAATTCAGAACAGTTAACATTTGTACAATAAACAAATCACATATTATTGATATTGTACTCACTATACTGCATTGGGATTGTTTGGGATAATGTTTAGATTCGTGCTCTCCGTACAGTAGAAATGCTTCTTTTTTTTTCTTTCCTGGCGTAACGATCGTCATTTGGTTATGCCTACCCAATTGTAGGGCTTACGAGACTTTTTCCCCTTTAACGTACGTTCGGTCTGGATTCGATCCTATGCCATCGTGTACTATGTTTAAGCCGGCGTATGCGCTAACAAAGTCACGGATCTGTGGACCAAAGATGGCTTGAGAATGTTAAGCATAAAAGCACAAAACGAACACATCCCCTTTACGAGGTAAAGAATTACTCCAGAGACAACACACATGTATTTGTTGTATTGCAGCGCCATTTGACCTAAACAAACAATTCTGCAAACCGAAGGCAAGCTTTACGCTATGGTGGTCCATTATTATTGCAATAGAACTCCACGATAAACACCAACTTCAGGACCTTACAGAAACGAAGGGTCATCGTGCTACGTCGTCATCGTGCAGCATCCCACCGGTGGTACACTTCACGCACTACCATTTTCATAATGACCCATAGAAAACCCAACAACATCATCTTTAGCATCGCCATCACCAAAGCTCATCCTCACAGCGCGACAAGAGCATCATCAGCATAATAATAGTGGTAGGCTAGTGGGACTGGTCCAAAATGGGAAGTTGGAGGCAACAGCAACGATAACCCGGTATGCGCGGGAGCTGCCGTCCGATGAGTTTCTTATGAATTTATGATCGACTCCGAACCGATCGATGATTATGTTTTCTTTCGATAGCGATAATTGCCTAATTAGCATAACAAAGCATCGATTCAGCAGCTGGGAAAAGCGACTGTCCCGGGAGCAGGACGCACGCCCGAGAACAACGAACCGTACTCCACAATGACCCGCCTCGTTACACCCGCCATGTTTTTCCTTCCTTCGTCTCCCCGCCCCATAGAAATGGTTATGAGCTGAGCTATCAATGCTGCCGCTTCGCTTGTTGATCATTGATTGCGTCGACGTGGGCGGTGGTTTAGGATTTCTTTCTATGGATTGATGTTGTGTTAAGCTTTTTTATGTGTCTTCGCTCCGCACCACCACACGCCGATCTTCTTTGGAGTTCGAGCAAGAAAGAATCGCCTACCATGCCTTGGACCCGTTTCACAACACATGTAGTTCGGCCGTTTATCGTCAAATCGTCAATGAGGGGCTTATTTAATGTTGTGGTCGTCTCGAACGACAAATCGCGGTTAAGATTATCTTGTTGTAAATGGGTTGCTTGGGTGATATCAATAGAAAGTCGAACTGGCTTGAAAAATCTATCAAATATGCGGCGCGGTAGAAAATAATGGAAAAGAAAAATTTTCTATAAACGACTCCAAGCTTTGGGTACAAGAAACATGTTTTTTTAAATGGCATGTTAACTTATTAAAAAAAAAATCCGTTGTTCCGTTCTATTTGCTGGCTGAGTTTTTATATGTTTTAGATATATTTATGAAACCCATTTTTTCAATTCGTCGTGCAAATCATCATAAATCACTGCCCATACTACAATTAATTGGTCTGTGAATAGAGTCAGATAAATGAAAAACACCAACCAACAAAGCAAACCCAACGTTTGCCGACTGCCAATGTTAAATGGGAAATTTATCAACTTCTAACCACCGCGAACCGGTTCATTGCACAGCGGCCGAAAATGTGTCGGGACAAATTGCGGCTCAGCACAAAAAGACCGTCGTGACGCATATCTCCCCACCGTCGGGAACGGAATTGGATGCACTTTGGCATCTCACTCGACATTACATTCCACAGTTCGCTGTGTCTGCTCCAGTTACCCAGCTTCCCACGAACCGGATGGAAATGCATTTGAAAACACCGCACAACGCAATGTGCATCGTGTGCGGATTGCCATCGATTCCGGCCTGGCTAGCCGGAACGATGTGGAGTATGCCATCGCTGTTTTTTTTTCTTTCTTCCTTACAAATGAACCCTTACGAGTGTAATGGTACGGAATAAATTTTATGTTCCGTCCGGCGGGACATTTTTCTACTGCAGCCGTGAAACGACGACGGTGTTTTTGCATATCACGAAAAATCGATTGTGAGACGGTGCTCGAGCGCAATCACCGCAACTCTAGAAGGGCGAACCTGTTGCTTTTAACAGGCATTGTGACAAAATCGCACCCTTCTTCGCCTTATTCAATCGATAAGATACAAAGTATTCATTTATCCTGGGTAAAAGCTAAAAATGAAAAATTGTTGTGGTTGCCTCTCTCAAATCTTGCACTTAATTTGAAAAATGTACTGCTAAACGTCACTTTAAATTATGTTTCAAAATTTCTTGCTCATTTTCAATTTATTTTTGTATTTGTTTAATTTTTTCATTTCAAACGAAATATAATACCCAAATAAAAATTACATAGAAAGACATAAAGACCATTAAATTGCTAATCTAATTTGATGTTCATGTTAATTGGAATAAAGTTAATATAAAACACGGATACTTTTAAAGAGATCGATCCAATGAGAAGAACATCGCGTACCTCGGAACCGATTTGGAGTGTTGTTTTTAAATACCAATCGTCTTCAACAATGATGATAGTCAATCATTTTGCGAGCCTTAGAACAGTATTTGTAGAAGTTTTTCAATCGTTGAAGTTCACTAACAGACTGCCACACACGATACCGGTACGAACGAACCAGATAGATGGTCATTCCGGTGTATCCTTTACAATCAACCGTTGAAGAAAATTCCAGTGCTGGAACCAGTTTGAAGAACTAATTTGAAATTTATTTACCTTTCATATACCCTCGGGTCCCTTGTCATTCTCAGAAGAGCTCGTGATAAAAAACCAGTTACCGTTTCACTGCTACCGCTCTAGCGTTCGTCTCCTGTAGAAGGATGTGACGGTTCAATGGTTTCAATAGACAGTAAAGCAACGCTTTCGATGTTCCCATCGTTTGAAATTCTTGCCCTTCCATGAGGATAAACGAACAGCGCCAGTCCATACACCTGCCGCACAAACACTGCGACGAAAAGACAACACCCTCGGAAGGGTTTTCCTCGGTTTCGGTTCCGGGGCTGGCCGGCCGTAACGCCAGGTGTGGCCGTGACGAAACTCCAAACACGAACGTAAAATGGAGTTAATTGAGTGAAACATCAAAGCAGCATCCAGCCGAGTAAGCGCTGCCGCCGATTGAGACAACTAAGCTGGCGTCGTCGGAGCTTTTCCAGCGTCTTTGTTGTCGTCCTTCGGCAAGCCAATAATGCTACGACTGGACGGAGAAAGGACCAAAAAACGTCTCCACAGTGATTTGAATGGAATTTCAGACGTAGGATGATGCTCTTTGCCTGGAAAAAAGGCTCGAGGCCGCGAGACCCTGTTGTTTTATGAGTTTTATATTCAAGAGTATAATACGCTCTTTATTTCAAACAAAGTTTTCTTGCACCGTAAGGGACGATCACAAAGGATTTTAAATCAAATTTCAACAGTATGATGACTTTATTCTTTAGAATTTTTCTGTAACGCCAAGTACCTCTATGTAATTCGAACAAAATATTTTGTTGATCAAACCCCACTTTAAACTCCTGTAAAAAATGTTTTTGTGTTTCGAATAAAACACCAACATAAAAAAAAATCCTTCTTAAGGTCCAAAGTAGTGACACACGAGTTTCCGTGTTCCAATTTTCCAGCGCAATCATTTATCAGGGGGAAAACAGCCGTCTTACGACCATGATGTCACGACGGCCATGATAATTCTTGTTCGCTGGCGGTCTCTTTATAGTCACGGCTAGACCTTTGACCAGTTTTATGGACCATAAGAATGTACGGTAATATTTGTTATGTGATGCCTAATATCTTTTGTTTTTAGATTTCTTGTCGACTTACCGATGATGGAGTGAACACGAACGCTGAGCTGTGTGCGGACGACCAGCGAGTTTTTGCGGCTGTAAACGGAGAAAAGTTTTAATAACGAAGCAATCAATAGGAAAATAATGTTAGATAAGACATATGAGAATTGTGCAGTTGAAATGTTGTTCAAATTAGTTTTCTCCAAACCACGATGAACAGAAAGAACTTACTTTGCTGTTGTACTTAAAAAAAAAAATTGCACATTATGCCAAAGAAACAAAGTCAAAGCAAACGCATAAATTGGGTTGGATACCGATAATCTTGTCATCGTTATCCAATTACAGAAACTTCTTTTTTATTCGATTCGTCGCTCCTGCCCCGAGGATGGTAAAAATTAATTTTGCAAAACCGCTAGCAGTGCTTGAAAACTCGCACCTTTTCAAGTCGTGTTCAAGTGTTTTTGTTCACCAACTTTTACAACGATCGCATAAAAATGCTCAGCGCAATGACATTTTATCGCCCCCTGCGTCTTTAGGAACACTTTTTTGCAGCTGCCCGGCTTTAAATGCGACGTTAGAACAAAGAATCGGTGAAAAGCTGAAACTTTTCCGGCACAATGTGAACCCTGCAGAAATGTGATCCTGGGTCAGTACAATCAGCCCACGATTGCACACGAGTTATTGCTAGGAAAATTTCCGAGTTGCAGTTCAGTGCCGAGAAAAAGCAGCGGAAAGCAAGAAAATTGCGAAGTAGAAAGCAGACAATTTTCGCCTCATTTCTTCGCGGCTAATAAATGCGTCGCAATTAGCTCCGGCGTTGCCAGCTTCAGGAAATACCAGGCAGGATGCCGGCAAAGCCGATTGACATTCGTGCATGGCTGGATGCGTGGATTATCGTGAAACATAAATCCAAGCAATTTCTAACTTTTGTTTGTTGCACCCAGATTCAAGTAGGATCCATAACTTACTTCGAGTTAAGACCTTCAATGTCTTCGGATTGCTCGGCCAGCGACGACTCCAGGTCCAAGTATGCCCCATAATCGCCATCCTTGTACACTTGCAGAGATGCATCATCAAGCTATGAAAGAGAAGAGAGAGAGAGAGTGTGTAAAAACATTATTGCACGAAAGAGTTAAGCATTTAAACATGTCTTGAATTCATGAAACTATTAAAATAAATAATAAAAACACTTGTTGTATTGTCCTTTAAACCTTGAATAACCATTTTCAACTCAACACTTCGAGAGGGTGTTCATTTACTTCGTAGTATTTAAGAAAACACGAGTTGACCAGGTAGTAACTTGAGAGCTATAATTTATTCCCCCCTTTAAAGAGCACAAATGACATTTAATTTGAAGTGCTCTTTGTAACGTTTTCTTTTATTACGCAGGATTGAACTCAAAATGCAACCAACTCAAGAGGTGATGATTATCCACCGGTCGAGGTGGTAGATTATTACGCATCAGCACGCTGTATTTTTATTGTCTTTTACGTTGGAGAAATATTACCTTCATCCTGTTTACAGGGTCATATTACGCACGTTAGCACATCATCAGCATTTTCAATATGCTACAAAGCTAGGCACAGCCTTTAGATTGATCAATTTGTTTTTTTTTTTTTTAATGTAGTGGATCTGCAAAAACAATCCTAAACAAGTTGGGGCGTCGACATTAGTCGACTGATTTCCGTTTTCTCCAATTCCACACATTGTGGATAGGTAAGTGCAACCGCTCCACATCATCTAGCTAACGTTTTCCAATTTGGCTACGAATAATCTCTCTTAAATGAGAAAACTGACCGCAAAAACCTGGCGGCATGAAATGAAAATTTATTATTCAATTTTATGGTCGCCGCTCATATTTCGGAGTGCCCCTAGCGAGTCAGGTTTTGCTCGTATCCGTTGAAAAATGAATATGAAGCTTCATCGGTGCCCTTCCGCAAACGGGCGTACAGACATGCACGAGGGTGAATGAAAACAACAAAGTGCATCCTAAAATGGTGGATATGAAAATGGACAAAAAAAATTGTAAATAACTATACCGGCCTTCTGCATGTCTACAGTTCCCTCCTTCCCCTTCACCCTGCGCTGCATCGAAGCGAAGGATGAAAGTCATAAATCTTCCCAGCTGCAACTGGATCATTTCCGCACGCTACAATGACTGCAACGACCTGCGTTGTGCTTGAAGCACGGATCGGTGCGTCCTTTTTTTGTTTTATAATCCCTGTCCCTCCCCTTTCTTCCAGTCCCGGGGCCCATCGCCCATCTGTCCCGCCACGTTGACCGTTGACCGCAGTGGTGAAATATAAACGCAAGACGGATCGAGCGGGCACAGGATGCGAGTGATAAAACAATTTATCACATTCTGACGTCAAACAAAAATACTCGCTCGCATCGGAAGTTGAATCGATGCATCTCTTCCAAGCCATCTCAGAACGTCCAATCGCAGATACCCGGAGTTGTGACGTAAATAGTGTTGTATATTTAAGGCCCTCGCGTTTTATTCTCACTTCCATTGCCGTAACATGTCGTGCTCCCTTCAGGTGGCATTTTTACACGTAATGAACTTTTTTAAAGCGATAAAAAATTAAATTAACATCCCCACCCCAATATTCTTTTAATTTATGGACTTGCCAAAGAGTACGGGTGTAACTAATGATGCTGCTTGGTTGCGATTACTCTATTGCCGTAAATAAAATTGAATGTTCTAAAAGAAGAGAGTCTCTAAAGAATCTGTCAGACATTGCGAGTTAATTATCTTCGCCAGCCTTCACCTTTTAGGCGTCTTGTGAAATAATCGTTGTTTCATGCTCAAACATAAATCATAAATAAAGTGAACCACGAACCGTTCCGCCCACACAACGAGCGCTGGAAAGCGGGCTTGCACACATGTTACGAATGTGTTACGTTCCTTGTACGATTCAATCTTAGACGAAATCGTCTTTGATGTATCTTCGAGCATATGTTGTTACAGAAGGAACATAATCGTTGGCAAAACTCAAGCTCGCCAGCTACGGAGTTCTGTCGCTCGCATTGGTGAAATGAAAATCGAAACCGAGCCATACACGCATCGCGCACCACCAGCAGAGCGCCAGGCGAGCTTTCGATTTCGTTCGAGGTGCCATTAATTATATGCAACCGTCGACGCTATCCGCAGCCCGCCTTTCCCGCAGGCGATACTTCCCGGCACTGAGAGAAGAGATGGAAGGCACACAAATTCCCGCACATTAGAGCGCACCACATAACTGAGTCATTATTATGATTTGCAGCAGACCCGCCGCCACCCGAGTTCATGTGCACTCCAGCTTCGGAGCCCACCCAAACTGGGGCTCCTAGCAGCTCAAAAGGGCCCGGAGGCTCTCCCCTTCCAACCCCGGGTCGCTTGGAATCACTTGGAAATGCCCATCTGATGTTCCCCCCTCTTGCCCAAGAGGGTTCCGATTCGCGTAATGATGCGGTGCGGTAATAGATGATGCGAATGAACGATCGTTTGTTCGTTCCGTTGGCGTCTGCTCTGAGAACTGAGCATCTTCTAAGTACACGGACCGAGTGCAATGCGATACCGGGGTGAGGAGGTTCCATTCGGGACCACGAATGTCGTGATTGACTCCCGACACTCGGCATTGCCAAGATACCCTTCCGGAAGGAATGGAAAACGATCGTAGCGAGGTAATGAATCCAGGCGGAACATGAGCCGAGCGTGCCGAGACAGTAAGGCACGTTTCGAGGTTGCGGGTGGACAAAGTAAAGTGTCGACACATTTAACGACGGTGAAAGTTGCATTTCTACACACTGTTTAAATGGGATGCATAGCTCTTCCTGTTGTGCAGTGTATTTGCTTCAGCCAAAAAGTTTCACCTGAATTTCCATACAAATTTAAAAAACTTTTTATATCAATCCAAAAAAATACGTACAGGCCACAAAGCACTTGCATTTAAATTTAAAATGGAGCCTTTTTACTTTTACTTCGACTTTTTACAATCAATTGTTCTTTGTACTTTATACTTATTGTGGTTGTTTAGGACGACAAGTGTTGGGAAAGTACAAGTTTCATACTCCTAACCTAGTTTGTCATTATTTCTTGGACTTGAGTCCCATAGTAATTTATTCTATGTTTCAGAGCCAAGTTTTAACGTTCTTTCCTAAGGTTAAAACAATTTGATCATGCCTACCTAATCCTAGGTCTTACGAAACTGTTTCCCCTTTACCGTACGTGAACAGTCATTGATTAATACCGGGAGAGGTCCGGCCTGGCTTCGAACCCACGCCATCGTGCTCGTGCCAGCTGGAGTATCCCAGACCCAGATTTATAGTATTATCAACACAAGTTGTATCTAATAAGTTCGTATAAAATTGCACAAGCATGTAGAAGCTTTCAGCACGTCTATTTTGCACAAACAGCAAGTGCAAAGATTTATTGTACCAAAAGATGCAAATGAGTGGCGAATACATAAGAATGTGCTTGACAAATAAGTTAGGTTTGAAAAACAAAACAATCATGCTGACACACGCTTCCCATTCACAATTTCGTACTGCGCAACAATCCGTGTCCGCTTATAAAGCGAGTCAGTAAACGGTTTCACTTTTACTGACCGTAAAAAAATCCATTAACCGGCGAAGACAGCTGTCACTTTGGTTGAGGGTGTAAATTGTCCAATACATGACAATGGGCAAAAGGCAGGCGACGATTCAATCGATCGATTGCCCGGCCTCTGGTTTGCGATTTGCCGATGAATTGCCGTTTTCTTTGATTCTTTTTTCATGTAACCGGCGGCAATCCGTCGACGAACGGTCATTTGCATATGCCAAAGGCCCCAAAACGCGACATCGCACGCATTCAACCCTCACTTCATCGCCACGAGTCGCATTTCCGTTGACACTCCACTGCACAGCCGCATTACGGCTTACCGCACCGCTGCTTGGGCGGGTTTCTTTTTCCTTTACACTGACATCCTCAAACGAAAGGAAAACAATAAACAAATGGTCAGCCATCCATCCGGGAGGCCGAAAATAAATCTTACGCCGAAACGTTCGCATCGCGTTTTCGCGAAACCGTGGACCCAACCATTTGCGATTCGATCCGGCCATTAATGAATGCACCGCGGGGTGAAGTGGACGTACGAACGCATGCTGAATGGAACGGTTGGAAGTGGACGCAACGCAGCTTCGATCGGTTCGAGGCGAATGCGAGAATCCGTTCGCATCTTGCGGCTGATGCGGTGATCGATGGAATCGTGCAGCGAATGTAGGCCACCCGTCGGTCAGATTTCCCGGCGCTAGATATTACAACAATGGCAGAGGAAAATGAGGTAACCGACGAGGCGCCAGCATCTCCGCCATCTTTGATTGCCCGCCGGCGATTGAGGAACCTCATTTGAATTTCAATAGGAGCTTAAATGGAACCATCGAGATAGATCTTTGCAGTGACAAAAGCAGCGACCCAGGACCGGAGAACCACAGGGCGTAGAAGTTCTAACATGCTTTCCTCAAATGAAAAACGCAGAAATATCCCACCAAATTATTTGGTAATTCTAATTAACTGCTATTCAATGGGGTACCGTAGTAGATTAGTGATGCGTTACAGACTTATCTGCTGTCGAATCGTTCACTGGGCTTGGTTTTATAATACAACTTTAAAAAATCGCAATTCTTGTAAATGCACCACCAACAAAAGACGTCATTGAATGAACATCATTGAACAGCGATAAGTATCATATTACCGAGGAAAGAAAGATGTTATGAAGGGCTCTAAAAGTGTGCATAAAGGAACAAACATTCGCGTTGAAGCATGAAACAGCATCAAACCAATTTCTTTGAATGCTTTTAGCATTCTAATTTCCTGCATGTCTATCCTACAGACATCAACAATATCACCATTAACACCTCGCGCAACCTGCACAAGATGCTCATGGAAGCATGCCACGAAACTATTTCCGCGGAAGTCGCAGCTTTTGCCCGGGGGGTGCCGCCACTTTTTACCAGAGTTCCATCAGATATTGCGGCACCAGGGTAGTAAACGAACGTACCGTAAGGCGTAGAAAAAAAAAAAACAATCCATTAGTGACAATATTCGCGACAAATTTACCAATCAACAGCGGAACCGAATAGGGTGTAACATGTGCATCGCACCTTTCGCTCCCGCTTGCCACGCCAAGGACGGTCCCCTGGCGAAGCGAATGGCGTCGCAACGGCTGCCCTTGGGCGGGCCACTATGTTGGGGGACAATACGAGAGGGACACGGAGCAAATGAAGCTTGGCCTGGCCGGCCGGTGCAATTTATTGTTATTGTTTTCGCAAATTAACGCCCGACACGCCACCGAAAACGGATGAATTTTTCGTAATTTCTTCTTCGGGACAGGCCACGTACTACCGCACACACCGTAGCAATTGCCGTTGGAAAGCTTGACCCGGTCCGGTTCGCCGGAAAGGGGGGGAGGTGGTTGAAACCGGAAATCGAAACGCCACAAACATTTGCTCTCTCATCTCCTTCGCAGACTCAGTCGGACACAGTGCAACCACAAAACGTGACCGAAGAAACGGAGTAACGTTTCTAACATATCGCTACGTGAACAGATTAACTGAAAGCGAGCCGGCGCAACCGAGCCGCAAATGTCTTTTTGGCGCTTCTTTAGCAACAAGAAATATATTTTTTTATTTCCTCTCCCTCGATCGTCGTCTCTAGCCTCCGATGTGCGCGACGTCGATCGTTCAATTTTATGGTGGACGTGCCGAAAATGGGTCGAGCGGTCCGTTTGCCACAATGGCGAGCGTTATTACGAATTGTCGGCCAGCCGATGCCTGTTTGAAATTATCTAACTGTTTTAATTCAATTTCGGGCTTCCCCGAATGGGCGCAATGACATGATCTGTACATTAGCGAAGCACCATGTGAAAGTATTTAAGTTTTAATTTCGGGTTTTTTCGAAGAACCATATATATTCGAGCAATTACTAAATATCCACTACAATTACAGGAAACCTAGAACTCTACACCAATCTATGCGTCGGCAAGCTACAGTGACTGATATTCTTGTTGATTGTAAGCACAACTGTTGAAGTCAAAGGTATAAATCTTGAAACATCACGGCTTAGTCAAGAAAATCGATACCAGCATAATGTAGAAGAAAAAAAAAATAACCAAAACTAAACATTTGTACAGGCAATTCCTTATGATGTTCTCATTAATCGCGTTAATTCGTCGTTTTTGTTTTGTTTTGTTAGTTAGGTTAGCTTCATCAGAAAATTTGAAAGCTAAGGCATGCGGATGTAAAAGAAAGGCAATCCTCAAATTTTAACATGGTGCATTATTAGCGTTAAGTAGCTAGAAAACTGGCAAAAATATAAATAGTTCCATGGAAAACCTACCCTATACCATCTTGAGTAAGGAACAACAGACTCAGGAATAGAGTTTGTTATATGCTTAAAGTAGTCCAGTTGCCCAGTAGTCCAGTTGGCAAAAACAATGTACAGCTAGATATTCCGACATAAAAGAGTCGTTGTTTTTAAGCTTACAACCTTTAGACTTTTAGCTTACAATCAATAGATGGACATTTCTAGAAAAGGGTATGCGACTTAATGAATTTCGAAAACAATATATTCATTGTGACAATTAAATAATGGTAAGAAAACTTTTAACGCTATTTCTTTAATTTGCCTTGCTGGAAAATGTACGGACAAAAATTATTTAATATAGTTATAATACAAATATTTTCAATTTGCTGTATTCTTTAACGATACTTGTTGAATACTGAAATATGTGTGACCTTTTAAGACAATCTGTTGAACTATAACCTATTAACAAAACTGAAACACTACTTCCAAAAATCCACTACCATTAAACCAACACCACCTCATACTCATCATCTCTTCCAAAATCCGTAGGAGTTCTACGTTCTGCGCTGGTTTTGCTTACCCGTTGCGGTGCGCCCAGATGTCGAAGCAGTGCCCCGAGCTGCGTGGCCAACGGGACGGCACTGGCGAACGAGAAAACTGGTGCACGCGACGGAATCGGATACATCGACAGACTGTTGAAAGGATCGCTGTCCACGAGATACTGTACCCGTACCGTCATCAGCTCGTCCGGTTCCATTCTGTTAAAATGGCTGCGGCTGTCTTTGCTCTATCCTTTTCCACCGCTCCGCTCCAAGTGTTGTTATTTGATCGTCTCCTATTTTTTTATTTTTTTTGCCTGCGTTCACCCACAACGCGGCGTGCAAGGTGAACAGATTTTCGCAATTTCCGCGTTTTTCGCAGCCGGTAGAGACGAACTAAAAAAAATAAACTCAAAACAGGACCTCTTCGCGGTCACACAATGTTTGCTACAATCAACCACTCGTTCGTTGCAATCACTATAGCTGGTGAACTCGAACGAACGAAAAAGCAATTCACTGGCGCACCAATGCACAATCAATGAAACCACACGAACACATGCACACAGTTACACACATTTGCGCCGGTACCGATGCTGGCGCATCACAACACGCGAAAAACTGAGGCCCATTCAGCCGTTGGCCGCTGCAGTCCGAGTGCGCTAGGAGCTACGAACTCAGTTGCACCATAATGCACCGCCAACACGGAGCACATTATGCAGCCGGTACCGGTGACTGCAGAACGGTGTCGCTTCGGATGACACGACACAATGCGCGAACCACCGACGGATGGTCGACCTGGAAGTAGAGGCATTTTTAAGCGAGCAAATCTACCTTCATCTGCGACGTTTTCCCCCTAGACAAGCGGTGTCGAAGAGTATGATGACCAAGATGGAAACGATGAGTTTCCACTACAAGCATGAGGGCTTTTCAGAAAATTAACAAAAAAAATAAATCTTCCGATTTAAAGATTGATGTAAGACAGTAGGAATGCGATTCCTCAGAATATTGTAGTTCTACGCACAAGGAAACATTATTCCTTGGCTATTAAAATAGATAAACTATAAAGTTTGCCAGAACTATTAGTTATTTTGCCTTCCATGCTCTAGCCCTTTTTAGACGGAAGCAAATATCAACGATAACAACGACGAAATGGAATGAATTTCTAGTAAAGAGTCGCTTGCGGTGGAAAATGAGCTTCAAATACAGAATAAATGCAGTATATGGAATATCTTAACTCGCACAAGCACAGAAGGACACGTGCAAAGGAAGTTGATCTCGCTGCGAAAGAAAACAAAAAATCATCTCATATCCGAGCATTGCAAGAATCCACATGCGTTTCCTTTCACTTCCTGTTGTAACTGTTGCTGCGCATTCTTTTTTAGGAGCAAAAATGCAGCTTTACAATCCAGCAAGCTACTCTGCACGTAGGCATTGCTAGCTTTTTTCACCTAATAACCCACCGGAATGAAGAAGTCACCAGCTTGGTGAGCACCATGCAGCCGAGTAACGGGGACAATTGATCAGGTTTCAGGTTTTAGTGACGCGAACCGTAGTCGGAAAAGCCTTCCCCCTGTCCTAGCACCATCACAGCCTCTTTTTCCTTTCCATCCCTCCCAATGCTTCCCATAAATCCTTCAACTGCCTCGCAAGAGTCGGAGTGCTTCCTGTTTTGATATCATACACGACGCAATAAATTATTTGCATTGCAAACAAACGCATGGAAAGTCATGTAAATGGCATGGTTTCACTTGAAGCCCGATGGCTCTTTCTCTCCCTCTCTCCCTCTCCCTCTTTCTCTCCCTCTTTCTCTCTCTCTCTCTCTCTCTCGCATTCTCTCATGCCGTGTCATTTTCATGTTTTCTTTGCCTTTAATTTTTTCTTCGATTTTAACTTCTTTCCATGCTTCTCTGGCTACTCTCTACGCGGCTATTTTTGCAGACTCTACTTTCAATGGTTGATAGTTGGAAACGGCGTTTAGCAAATGACTTTGTTCATCTCACTTTTTGCAACAGTTCGATCCAATTGGCACGTGCGAACGACCCTTTTGACGTCAGCAACCGCAGTGATTTAATACCCGAGCTGGAAATCATGATGCCTTGATAGAGATGGTACGAGCTACTGCATCGAGTGATGTTTAGTATCTTTTTGCTGCAAGCTGATTCGTCGCGCCACAGTTGATTTACGATTTGTTTGAATTACGCCAAATGTTCCTTCCGTTTTACCGCCACACAATATTAGATCATACCTATCTCTTTCCAGATTCATCTTATAACCTCCCGATAAAAACGCTCCCCAACCGCATCTTTGCGCCGGACACGTGCAACATCATGCAAAACACGTTCCAGGAAACCGGAATTGCCTTTTAAAAACAGTGCCACTAAGCGGTGGAGAAATTCAAATACATTGTAGGTGTTAGGTGGTAGGTGTAGAGAAACCGAAAGTTATCTGTTCAAACGCAAAGCTTATGGAATTCCTATCCAATGAAAAAAACATATTCTAACTGACATTTCGTTTTCAACGGCTGATGGGAACACTTAAATGTTTCGGGTAGAGTGAAGAAACTGAATAATATGATTCTGCATTTCTTTATTCCTTAAATATTCATTCTTCTTGTTGACGTAATGGCTGACATTTTGTTGGAGGTCTCAATTCGAACTAACGCCATCGTGGGTTTTGTTCAAGCCGGCAGACGCGCTCGGCTATCCTGGTCCTCCTCCGGATGCATTTCTTTATTCTTTACCTATTACCTCCCTGCCATCTTTAAGAATTACTTCTTATCTTGTGGGGAATTTTGTTTTTGTTTTGCGTAAAATGTTATTGTTGCAAACGCAACTCCGTCAAACTTTCGATAACTCAAAACATTCTCAAAATAACCGGTAAAGTGGTGGTCGACTCCAACTCCAAACTCAAGTGGTTTTACTGGCACACTTTATTAACTGTCTGGCGCGTTTAAAAAACGGGCTTCGACGTACGCGAGTGAGGAGAGCGAACGCTCTCTCCAGCCTTTAATTACAAGCGTCCGCTCCCGCGAATTTAAATCTATGACCGTTACGCGCTACCGCCCGTAGCCATCGCATTTAACACGAGCTAAAATATCGTTTCATTATTTGGCCTTTTTTCGCCTTACACCGGGGTATTGCTCGGTACAACAGTTTTTTTTTAATGTCCCAGTAGATTCCTCGGGCAACCTCTATCAACCTTCACGTACTATGCAGTGCGCTGTTTTGTTTACTATTGTGGCTCTATGTTTGTTTTCGTAGTAATAACTGAAACATCGCGATAACTGAAACAACGGGTCTCCCCGGTTGTTCGCAACAGTTATTGAAACCTCTTTTGAAATTACCCCCTTTTTAGATCATATTTTCTTTTATTGGCCTTTTTTTATAACCATATTGTGTGTTTCCCTAAACGGCACCTATGTTACATTATTTGCCATTTTCTTCATGCAAATACGCAACGGAATACATGAAATAAGGTTCAATATGCGCGTGTGTGTGTAGTGGAGATAAAAGACGCTTTCACGATGCATCGTACCATGGTAACACATACGGTAGCCCCGTGAACACATCCAACACTTTTCAACACTGTTCAGACATTCAAATGTTGAATTATAATGATTGCTAATTTCCTGATACAAGATGCTGAATCGCGGTGCGTGATATTTCTTTCTTCACCGTATTCACTCATTTTCCCCTCGTCGGTTACAGAACTGCGCACCAAAGGCACATTGCGAATGGCAAACGGTTCGGCGGGAGCCAACAATGAGCGGCACCATCGATACGAGCTCACCCTCACAAAACCACGGGAAAAACCTACCCAACAGGAGGAAGTAATCGAAAATCGAGCCATCCGGTTTCGAGGGTGAATAGGTGCACGCTGGGAAGTGCTGACTCGCTGGGGGGAGGAAGGTGAAAGGCTCACCCGGACCACACCACCGTTGGTTGGACGATAAAAAGCAATAGCCATGTTTGTTGGTGGAAGGGTGGTTTGGTAGTTAGCTCCTCACGTCTGCACTTTTACGCAAGCTCGAAGCCGACAGGGTTTCGATCCGCTTAAGAAAATAAAAAGCTTAATTTTCTACCCAAAAACACACCAGCTTAAAAAATAGGAGATATTCAATCATTGTTTGAAAGAGATTGAAATGGAGATGGTACAAATCAATAAGACATGATCAAACAATCCCAGATTAACCATGTTCTGGGTGCTACATTTAATTTAAATGTATCTTCAATCGTTAAGTATATTTTCATAACCACACTTGTGCTCAACTTTGGCAGTGAAAATGCTACGGGTTATTTTCTATTTTCAAAAGAGATATACACTACAAAATACAGCATCAAACGTTCCCCGTGCTTAGCGAGATCCATTTATGCAGAGATTTCGATCCAATGCTTTCACTTTCGCACAAACAGGCATTGCAAAGGTAAGGAAATGTCGTTTCCAATGCAACTGCATGAAGATGTGCAATGAATAGTTCACTCTCTTACGCTACCGGCCAATGTTGCTGACGCGGCTGCTCGTGTTGCGGCGCATGGCCTTGCATCCGGTTCCGGAGCTCGACACGCGGGAAGCTCGAGAGGAGCCAGGTTTCCTTGGCAAATATTTACCCCACTCGGTGCACCGTTTTGCACGCTGCACATGCCTTTTGTCCGTGAGAAAAAGGTTGCTTCACTACCGGTTTGGCTCGGTCCCGGTTAAATTACCACCGATTACCCCCGATCCCCGGGGGTGTGGGAAGTTCAATGGGCGAGGTTCGCTGAGGTTAGATGTTGAGGGCAAACGGAACTTCAAACGCTCTCTTCCGAAGGTCTCGATGGGTATCGGTCCGGGCGAGCTGCAGCACCATCAAGTTGCTCAATCGCGTGCGACTGCACTGTCGGCAAGGAAGATTATAATTTGCTTGTTCAACCGTAAATTTGCGACCAAGAAAAATCCCGCCACCAAGGCTTGGTAAAAAAAATTTGACCAACTCGGAGGATACACACGTGTGAACCAGAGCGATTGAATCTCATTCGAAGCACCACATCGATCGATCCACGCCCGCCAAATTGAATTTAAACATGGTAATTCTTTTATTCCATTTGTGTAGGCATTATTTTTTGGTCGCTTTTCAAACTTTGACGAAAACTGCTAAATCAATCGAACGGCAATAACCGATCAAGCACACGTGCGTGCCACATTTGTAATGATGGTCGAAGAAAAGCATGTCAGGCGTTGCAGCATTTCTTACATGCATACGTTTGAATATATAATGGAGCCGCTCGTTGCGTAATTTTGATAACATTTTGACACCATTTTGAACCGGTGCGAAATAATTGCTTGGAGAAACTGCTGATGATTGCCGGTAATTAACATCACAGATCGTTCCTGCGGCAATCGACCAAAAATAAGCGGCAGGTTTGTACAAACTAGAACAGTAGGGCATTTCTCATCAACAGAGGTATAACTAATTTTTGGAATAAAAACGTAACTTTTTTTCGTAGAAAGAATTTTGTTGATTTGACATGTATATTTTTTCTACACGTCAAGTACTTTCCACGTACCCGCTAACGATTGTCACGAACACCCATGAGGCCATCCGCTCAAAGGTAAAGTCGGTTTACGTCCACAAATGACCGCACTAATCCCATAAACAGACTTTATCCGCCCAAATAAGCGCTGGATTAGATGTTGCATAAGTTTCTGTGAAACATACAGAGTCAATTTGTTGCCAAAGGCCACTGAGTCATAGGATCATGTTAAACACCTGATTGCACATGAATAACAGAAAAATATTATATTGTGATTCTTTTCTTTTCTACTAATAAGAAAATTTGTAAACTTTAGAAATTCCTGACTACAAAAAACCCACTAGAAATTTAATTCTAATGAAGATTTTATCTGTTTTCTGGTTTACTTTTTCCAATATATGTCACGCAAGCGAATACTTCAAGCCACACTCATCCGCGTTTCATCCATCATCGATCGGTTTCCGTAACGAAATGGATTTTCACCACGCATCCGACCAAGACTACAAAATAGTGTCCAATGCCTCAAGCCATGCACTCCATGCCTACAAGGGCCTGGATCGCAGAGGAAAGCGGCATCGATTACATCCCATAAACGTCAGCAAATTGCCGATAATACCCGTGCTGAAAGGCACCCATACACGTGTGCAACATGATACGAGCCCTCACACAGAAGGCGTGTGGACGGTAGGAAGAGTGATTAGCCGGTGGACAACTTGAACCCCTGACACAACTACTATCAACAGTAGTTTTTCCTAGCTACAGGAATGCCAATCCCATAGGAAAAAAAAAAATGAGGAAAAAACGACACATGGATGTGCATGACTTTGAATTTCGGCTACATGCAAGTAAATGTAAGGTACCTGCTGCAACCAACAGTAAATGGAAAACCACGTTCTATCAGTTAGTAACACCAAGGTCAGTGAAATATTGAAGCTTTCTTCAAAAATATCATGGTGCAAATTTGCTTTAAAAATAGCAATAAATCTGTCTAGCATAATTCATTGATAAAATATTTGCCTAGGGATGTAAACTATGGTTCACTTATGACCCACAGGTAACTTAGTATGACACCAGTTTATTTGAGTGACATCGGCTATTGTACGGAGCAACAGTATTGCAGCCTTAGTTTTTATTAGATTTATTGGTTATTAGAAGATTTGGTTATTTACATAAGGGGAAGGAATAGCACGAGGGCTTTAAAAAAAACCTTTCGCATTGAAGCAACAAACTGTTATGTTGTTTTCTCCCGACAAGTTAAAAAATAAAACTACAAAAGAACCTTCGTTAAATAGGAACACAGCAATTGCGGACAAACAGTCTTCGTCCAGTGTTCTTATTGGAACACACAGAGTAGTAAGCACATGAGGAGGCACAGTACATATATGTAAAACTAGGAACAGACACAGTGACCAACGCTAAAAGTTGTTGTCGACTGTACGGCAAGAACACCGTACGCAAACCAGGCGATGATGGAGTAATACCCAATTATCATGTAAATATTGGCTGCCCGTTGAAGGCGTTCAATGCCACGCTGGAGCAAATGGGGCAACCCTTAAAAAATGCAGTGCACTTCCTACATTCGTCAGCTGATTTAAGCGTCTTGGAAATCGGTGTGGAGCAATACACACACACACACACACTTACGTGAAGAGTGTAAAGTACACATATACACGTGGTTCCTTCGTGATTCAAGCTTGTCGTAAATTAAGATGCAGAAATCGCAAAACTTGCATTTCGTAGCGATTTTGTTGCGCCATATTTTTATTTGGCAGTATGATTTTCCCACACAAGAGACTCCCCTGCTCAAGGTAGCTGCTAACGGCTGCCCGTCGTACTGTAAGAATTACCTCCGAAACCGCAAAACACTGCAAGCAGATCTGATCAGTCGGCCAACGATGCGCAACGAAACGGGGCCATCGCCTGGAAATTGATACTTGAGCAGCTCGAGCAGCGTCAACGTTGTTGCGCTTGTCTCCGAGAAGCCCGTCCAGTCTAGGGTTTAAGATAAAAAAAGTCGCAAAATTACATACTCGGCGAGAGACTGAGGCTGATTTAATTGCGCAGAAAATGTATATCGATCAATTAGCTGGCGCCATTCGAAGGCCGTGCGAGTCGAAGGTGGTGCGTTTGGACCGTTACGAAATGGATACGCCACTGTTTACGCCACATGTCCAAAAGGTGGACAATCGAAAAAAAGTAGCAGGGTTTAAATCAGTATAGGTTCCTAAAAAAACCTTGGTCTGATTTGCATCTACCATTCTGCTTTCACAGCATCCGTAAAATTAAAGACTCACATTTTTATTAATGTTCATGTTGTTTCAATATTGGTAAAAAAATTGATAGACAAATCTGTCTGAATTTTCGTCTTAATAGCAATTAAAGTTCTTTTCAACTGAATTGAAGATGAAATGAACAAGTAACTATCAAATTTACTAGAACTCTTGTGAAAAATTGGCATAATTGGCGTCATGGAATTCTGAAGACTTTATTAAACAGGTAGATTAAGAAAGAGGTAAATAAAAAAAGGGATTCTAGCTTTAGGCTTAGTCAATTTTCTCATACAACACCAGCACAACTCAATTACTAAACACTCCAACGAACTCGCCGAGATTTATCCATGGTGGAGCATCTTCCGCCCTCCTCTTTTAGTGTAGCTGAAAATATGCATAATCCGGGTCGAAAACTTTTCCGAACACTTTGCTCGGTTTGCACTCCGCCATCAACCTCCGCGCTTCCTTCCCTCTTAACCAGCTATCCCCAGGCTCCCCCACCAAAAAGACTGGCGAAGCGGGGGTTTTCAGTTCCATTTCCACACTTGCTCTTCGACGCGGCGTCCGCTATCTGCTGCTCCACTCTGGCCCCCAATTTGCCGATCAATTATCGCTTTCTGGTCACGTTTTGGAATAACGCCAGGCGCCGCAACATTTTGACGCAATACATGTTTGATCACACATACATACGTGCACGGATATACACGGGCAGCTGCATATGCATATTTGCTGGGCTGTGAATTCTCGTGGTTTCACCGTGCGTACTTACTGCCCTGCCACCCTTTCGTCGTTCGCTTCCTTCCGCTAGGGACATCTCCATCCCGTGGTGCTCTCGCCTCTCGTTTCTCCATTCGACAGCCGCTGATTGGACACCATTGAGAGACACAATGATTTTCACCAACCACCAGCCAGCCAGGCAAAACCGCCGCCTTGTTAATACCTTGCGGCAATGGCGCTTTGCATAATTATAAATTTGGAAGAACCCAAGCGCATACTGACGGTGGGACGCAAGGCCTGCCGCTTGTGGAAAATCGGTGCGCCGAGTAAACATTATTACCAGCAACAGCCCAGTTGGAGCAGACTATCCATTCATGGATAAGGAGTTAATGTAGTGAAAATTATGTGCCATTCTTGAAGCTGGTCTAATGTGTGCCACTAGGGTGAGGAAAAGAATTATAAAAGGGTGTTTTTTTTTCAATAAATATGTAATAAGCTTACTGCGCTTCGTCACCTTGGTTTAATTCAGAAGACAAATCAATTGAGGCCACATGTTTTGATTCTTTTTTTATATGTTGTTTAAATTTTTCGATTTAGAAGCACTATATCTGAAGTTGGATATTTAACATGTACAACAGTCAACCTTAGCATAGGATATTATTGACTACATCTTTGTGCTGAGTTCTTTGCAACAGAAATGGTTGATAAAAGATAATAAGAACCTGTCTATCATTGATCAATTTATTGAACATGCACTAAAGAAAACTCATGGTGAGAAAATCGATCCGCTGAAACAATGAGCGTGCTTCAAGTTGATGGTATATTTCATTGAAATGTCTAAGTAATTGATTACATTTATTAAGTGTCATTTTTAATTTTAACTGATTTAATTGATAATAAATAATTCAATCGGGCTTCAAAATTGAATCTTTCAATTGAACAAATACTGTAAATCTTTATAAGTTTTAAGGTTCACCTTACTGTCACTTACAGCACCAAACATGATTCACCAAAAGGCGCCCAGAAGGAGAGACAAACGTCTACGGCGGCCTTCGAAGCTGCGCTAGAAATCTAAATTCAACGTCGATCAAGCATTGATCTAGTGTGTGTGTGTGAGCTTATGTATGCTTTTTCACCTCAGAAAGCAGTTAAAGAAGAAAAGAGATCGCTCCCTTTCCCATCCTCCTCCAAGCAGCGGGACTTAGAGCAGGCCTGATAAAGCGAGAATGCAATAAAAGTCGAACGCCGCGGACGATCGCCGGTGTTCCGACGGATCCGCTCGGTTCGAAATTCTTCAGATTCCCTTTTCTTAACCTCTTAACACCTCAAGCGACGGACAAGATTCTTGGCCGTAGTTCCCCTACGTAAGATAGACGAATAGTGGGATTCCGTAAGACGCCTGGCTTTTTCCCAACGACGTCGACGACCGCGAACGACGAACGACGAGTGACGCATACATATCGCGTTGACTGAATCACTCATTAGCTGTCCGTAGATTGTTCTACACTTTCCACCTGCCGTGATGAGGTAAGAACTGCTTTCAGGACCATGGAACAACTATGGAGAGCGACGATACACGTCGCTAGGACTGGAACGTAAGGGATAGAACATGTACAAAAAAAAAATCGTCCCGACGGCAGAACAAGCAAAGGGAACGGTGCAGCGGGCAGAACGAACATCGAACAGGCATAGGTAGCATTCCGACCTTTCAGTTTTCCTTTCCCATCGCGTTCGTTCCGTCGGGCGGTGCGTTCTTCTTGCAGTGTCGCACAGTGGACTTTCCCAACCGCGGCGATCCGTTATGGTCTCCTCGGCGCTATGGGAAATGAAAACCATTCCTCAGGTCGGCGTTGCTGATGAAACGGCTGCGGAACGGACACAGGAAGGAAGTTGTGCAGCGCGAGTGCAATCCCGAAAGCAAACAAAACTATCCGTTCCCCAAGGGTCGGCCACAAGTTCTATGATCTACGCTGGGAAACGAAATTGCCCGCTCTCGACGGTGCGCTGTCGATCGTCGAGGACTCGAAGTACGATGGGTTCAAATTAAATTTAATCATTAGTTCCACCGTCGGCACATCCCACACTCTTGTTTCTCGACCATCTCGGTTCCCTGGGAGGGCTGCAAGAACGTTGGACTCTGTTGACTTTTCTTTTTTTGTTGAGCGGCGATCTACATCACGCTCGGTACAAAATGATTCAGCGATCAGATGCGCAGCAGCTCAGGAGACGATCGGAAAATCGAAGAACAAAAAACTAGATGAATGAAGATATTGCACGTAAGATATCTGGTGTTTTAGTCTTTTTTTATTTCTTCATTATTTATTTCTTCATTCCAACTCTTATGATGAACATTCTAGAGTGTCCATCTATTCTTCGGTGCAAGAAATCATTGCAAGGAAATAAAACACTTTTTTCTCACGGTTCTGATGCTACATTGCGCTTTTAAAGGCAAATTTTTTGCAAACTATACACAATGTGAGTCATTTTTCTAAGTCAAATGTCAATTCCTTTTTATTTTCCTTCTTTCTCAATCCACTTGTTTCTCTACAGCAATAGTTTGATCCTAATTACATTCCATACTTGGTTAATCAACTATCAATCAATTTAGATTCAAATTAATATTTGTAGTAGTTGTCAGTATATTACTCTTTCGTTTCATCATGAAGATTATCATTACCGAAATATGCAGACCTTCTGGTTAATGCAACGTTAATAAAGTTGAAACGTAACAGCAAAAGAGCAGGGATGTCCTGTAATAATGATCGATTCGTATGAGCTCCTCCGTTGGCCAATTGCTTTGACTCACTGTATTCTCAATTGCTTAATAAACAGTACGGCCCTCAAAGCTCGTGATCATCATGGGTAATAATGTTTAAAAATCAATTAGGGATGTTATGCGCTGCCTCGGCTGTACCTCGACGCTTGATGATGCTTTAAATACTCCTAAGCCCGCTAACTGCTGGAGGGAAGTAGTTTTGACACAATCTAATAGCTTGCTGCAGCACCAGCAGCGACACAAACGCACCCGTTGCTCGATGGTATCTTCGAACAGTCGGGTAATGAAACTCATCGCAAATAGTGAGACAATAATGGCAGACACTGGAGAAACACAAATGACCCCAAAGCAGAAAAATTGAGCGAATCAACTGCCAGCTTCCCTGGCGCTACCGCTGGGCACGCGAAAAGAGGAGTTCGATCGCGGAGAAAGTTTGCTAGCGTCGGGGAATTAAAAAAAAACCCACCCCGACAGTTAATTACTTGCTGGTAATAACAATTACCCGTGAAACCGTAAAAAAACAATACCGATAGGCTATGAAGTTAAATTTAAAAAAAGAAAAATAACCCCCATTTCAACAGTTTGTCCAAAAAATTATCGCGAATTGAACCGAAAGAAACCAGGGAATAGACTGAAAAGAAAACACCGATGGCGTCATGCGGGAGCGAGATAGATAACTCCCGACAGCAACTTTTTCATGCTTTGATCGATGATGTTGAGCAGAGGAACAGAAAGTGAAAAGTGTATGTAGATTCGTGCACCCACGTCTTTGTTTGTGATGACAAGGCATGCTTCCAAATCATATGCAAAGAATAGCCTAGATCGAACGTACGATCGTATGACTGAGTCTGCATAAAGTGATCTTAATCCATCTTGTTCTACTCGTTACTGCCAGCTACACACAACAGGTTGTGGTCAGCGTTTGAAACACGTGATTTAGAAGACATCCCATTTCACACCATTGTGTTCACGGGGCTCGAAAAAGGCGAACAGGGATCGTGGCCGTGCCTCGCGGGAAAGTGAGTGAAGCGCGAGCCCTTTCTCCTACGAACCGGAACGGAAATGGACCTGTTTTCCCAAGGCCTGTGTGCACGAAAATACGCGACAACAAAAAATCCTTTGCCCTTCACGCTTGCCTTGCTGCGACCACGGTTCTTAACCCTCTGGAAGCACACTGGGATACCGCCGACGGAAGTTGCAATCGAAACGGAGACACCTCACCGGGTGGATGGTCCGGAATTTACAACTTGTAATTGAATTTAAATTGCTGTTCCTGCACCCGGGTGATTGTAATGAAGCGCTGGCTTTACACGCTGCTCGCGGACCAAAACACTGTCGGCCGGTTCCCAAAGGGTTTGAACGTGTGAGAAAGAACACAGCGAATGCAACAGAAATATAAATGAATTCCATCAGTTACTTTCAATCCATCAAAATTGTCATGTACATTAGGCCGTGTGTGCAACAGCGCAATTTCAGCACTTCGAGGAGCTTAAGTTAAAGAGCGTCTATCATGATTGTTATATCTTTTATTGCCGCTATTCGCCTTTTCTTTTATCTGTTCCCCAAAATTCTATTGCCCTACGCTGACTCTATAAACTATAAACGGGAGCGACAGAGTGAGATAAAGTGTTACTGCCAGAGAACCTTCTAGGAATAAAGTCGTAAAGAGAATCTAATAGTGACTGAGAGAAGTCGATATCAAATACTTGTTTATTGGCATATTGTGAATATTATAGAAAGCATGAAGCATGTTGTTTATCACCAACTGAAGCAAAAGTGTTGGAAAAGGGATCACCGTCCTCTTTGGAATGTGTTGGGTTCCTGATCAAAGATCGAACGATAGTCTACGGCATGTGATGATGTATGGCAAAAATTACCTGCGAGTCGTTTGAGAGCCTCTCCTAAATTCCCAGCTCGCACGCAAAACCGTGAGCAGCCTTCTGGGAAACATAAAACCAATATTTTACTACACTTGTGCCACAGTCGCTCTGAAACATGCGTCCGCGGGATTTGTCCCGGTTAACCTTACTTACCGGGTTTGAGTGCCAATGAGGTCGTTCCTAACCCCGAATTAAGGGAGGCAGGAAAAATTGGCTGAAGGGTCGCCCCAAAACCCAAGATCGACCCGATAGTGGCGCTGTTACGCTATTTAGGTTTTAAGCAACTCTATCAGTTTCATTTTCATCGTTTTGTTTCTGTTTTACTTCTTGCCCATACCCCGATGTCATCAGTCAGCTCGTGAACACCGTACGTCTCGGCAGACTTTCAGACCTCCCCTCCGAATTTACATTCTGCTGCCAGAACTATGGCAGGGATTCTCCGAAGACGCGCGTCAGCAGCATAGGAGCATAAAATTATGCAAACTAATTCCCACGAAAAAGAGCATAAAATGTGTGGAAAAATGATTCGAATGGTGCCAGTCTGATGACAATGGTATGTTTTAGTTAGGGTTACCCTGGGGGCCAAGATAAGACCGCCAGTGAAGTGAGAACGGAGGATTAAGACATGAAGCGTGGGACAGAGGAATTAAAACATCGGCTGCTTTATGATCGAACAGGATGACGCTCCTCGAAGATTTATAGGCATGCTTTCTGCATATTTTCGAAAGGATTAAAATCGTAATAAAAAAAAAAAAAACGTTATTCATCGAACTACTTCATTCGATAGTGGTCGTCCTCTTGTAAGTGACCATCGACCAAACATTTGTCTGCGCTCCCGAGGACCTCTTGATACCTCATTTGCAATTCATAGCATTGCAAAGCATTCATTCCCATATGACCATAAATTCCTAATTCTATTCTCTCCACTCTTCCACAATGCGGGAAGATTACCCGCTGTGCCAGCAAGTTAAGAGAGAAGTTCGCAATGACCGACTTCCGCCAGTGTGAGATAAAACCAGTGGTGCATGGTGGAAGAAAGAACTACAGGAAACCGATTAATCCCTTCGTGTGCGCTTTCTAGAACGGACACCAACGGAAGCCAATTTCGATCTAATGCATCCGCTCGGTTCAAACGCGGCCAGGGTTCCGTCGAAGGCCACGCCGATCCCCTATCGATCGTGCTGGATCTCACCCCCGGGAACACTAAATGAATGGCTGTGTGTGTGTGCCTATGTGGTGATTGCTTTAATAGAACATTAACTGAGGGTGCCCATTATCGGGAGAGGATAATTTTGACGAGTAATTTTATGTTTTCCTTTCGTCCGAGCGAGTTTTGCGCGAGCCGTCTTTTTCCCCTGTTGGGCTACCTGTTGGGCGATTGCTTATAATGCTCTAATCAACCTTAATTCCTTTTCCGGCCCGGTAAATCCTTTCGATTTCCGACCCGGAAAGGATGAGTTGTAAAATGTGTCTTGATTTTTCCCCGACTTCCACCAGCTTATTACACCAGCGGCGAATTTATTTTTCCCCAACAACAACAACTTTTCGAAAAATATAAACATCAGCCATGTGTTTAGCCTTTAAAAATAATAACATATTTATTCTTTCATTTATGTCCATTTGGTAAAAGCTGATCGTCCGCAATGACGATGAATCTTTTTGCACAATAAAAAAACAAGCTTGGAAAGTGGTTTCATTGCTTGCTGTTGACCCACTGTTTAATGTTTTCGAGTTCAGCACCTCTTAAAAATGTATGCTAAAAAAAAGTTTTACTTTCAGCGGGTTTGTAACCCATGGTTGTCTTGATTTGTACAGAGTCATTGACACCGAGCCTGTTTGTTTTGATCGGTGAATTATAAAACTCTTTTCTTTAAAAAAAAATCAAAATACAACTAGCTGGCAATTTTCGATTTTTTTTTTGTTTAACTTTATTTTACTAGCTGCTCTTAGCGAACTGAATTGTGGCTACATTATAACATTAATGGCAATGTCCACGGACACAATATGAAGTATATTTGTCGCACATCGTTTCAGAAGAATAAGGAAGCAGCAGCTTTATCCGTATGCAACGCACACCACCACACCAACCCATCGTCCATTTGCTGGATATCAGTTTTCAGCAAGCGCCTGCCGGAGGGGAGGGTTGACGCTTTCGGCGGTTTTACCCCACTTCACCCCTCTGGCCACATCATGTTCAATTTTTCTGCTCGATTGCATCCTTTAAATCGAATGGGCGATGTTTCCACCCGAACGCCTCATCATTCATTATTCGTTCCTCCATTTACTCGGCCATACGGGCGGCTTTGCCATTTACGACACGAATCGCTCAATTTTCGGGGCTGTACGAAATTATTTTCCAGCGTCGCGGTGTTCAGGCCGCTTTTTCTGGTGCGCCCAGCTTCCGTGATCCCGATGTTGCGCGTCGCAGGGACCGGTGGACCAGTGAACCATTGTGCAGCCACATCCGTTCAGCCCATGAATATTTCATTATAGTCTCAAACTCGCCCCAAATGCCCAATGTACATGGGACAGGAGACTAACGTATCCATTTAAGGGTCTTGGAGGCTCCTCCACACAATTTTCGTCATAAAAAAGACATAAACACATGCGGTGTTTCGCAACGTTTCGTTTGGTTATACACTTTTTAGTTTATTTTGCTGCCTATCGTCCTACCAAATCGAGACACAATTTTTGACACAGCCCCGACTCGGCCACTGGCTAGCACTGGGGTTTTTCGCAACCCCAGCTGGTCTCAAACAGTTTGAGTTCTTCCACTCGATTGCCCCAAAAAAGGAATCAAAGCGTTTCAGCCGTTGTCCTCTTCTCAGAGGACCTCATGCGGGCCGCCAAACCCGAACGCCAACTGTTACACATTGTTCCCACACATACACACACGCATACACACATACAATTTCATCCTAAACCAGAACAGGTTTGGGCAGCCAATCTTGCAAACCACAGTACAGTAGCCCTTGGCATTTGTGCGCCAGGAGACTTAAACCTGTTCCCAGGAGAAGCGATTCTTGGGCGCGTCGTTCTTTTATTTTATTTCTGTGGTACCTTTTTTCCTCTTTCGCTCATCACGAAAAAAAACAAAAAGGAAAAAAGAACCATGGCAACAGCCTGTGCCTCTAGCTGAGCGAAAGATGGAAGAAAGAGGGAGATACACCGTGAAACACCTTCCGCGACGTTCTGCACAAGCATCGGCAAAGTCTGTCGGACGCAAGGACGGTCTCCACCGCCTGTACCTTGTGTAGCTCCGTCTCCGCGTCAGGTTGCTGCTGCTGCTGCCTAAGCTGGAAGCCACCAAGTGCAAGAGCTGGTTTATTTGGGCTTCGTTCTATACGCGGCTTTCAAAACCAGTTTCCCAGCGGTTCGCATGCGAATCGCCCGCGGAAAACGCCAGGGACTGAGCGGTGTGACCTGACGTCGTTCCGGTCAATACATAAATTTCTGGAGGGAAATGTTTCATTCTTATCAATGAAAGAGAAAAGCACGAAACGAAAACACACCACACCGGATACGTTGGCTCCCGTTCGCATGTATGAGGGAAGTGGTTAACTCATGCGAGCAGAAGCATTCATTAGGCAACCGTTCTGACCTTGCGAAGTCCACCGGTCCAGCGAAAGGGATGGGAATCGAGGCGTACCGCGGAACATCAACCCGCGTAGATCTGTGAAAAATCAATAACACCACCCCTCCTAGATCTGCACGACGCTGGGAAATGTAGCGGAATCGTTGCCTTACTTCGCGACATTCGCACCGTGGGCACGCAACGCAACCTAACAGAGCTGAACGGATGGATGCAAGTTCAAGACCGCTGTGGAACCGCGGTCGAAACCAGTCCGACGGCGAAACACCGGACCGGTCCGTGCCACCGGCCGACGGCCATTCACAGGCGTCACTTAAAGAGAATCGGATTGAATTCTTTCTTCATCGCAAACGCTGGAACCGCGGGGCCAACCTAACAGACGGGGGCAACCGATCGCGTACGCGAATGCACGGCACAGCCGTATCGATCGAAAAATAAGCCATCGTTTCCGGATGATGGGTTGAGGTTTTGCGGCTCCTGCGGCAGCTGGGTTCGCGTGGACGCGAGGAATTATGATCTGATTTGGACGGAGTCTTTGTTTTGGTTTTGCTTCGTCGCGCGACCGTTAGCGGATTAGGTTGAAACGGTAAGAGAGATAGAGCGCGCAAGGGTCGGACATCTAAACAAGGAGGCCAGGCTACGAGGAGAAACCAGCGACGGCAGAACGCGAGCTTTCCTCCCCAGCCTGCAGAGGGTCAAAATAACCATTTTTCATCGATCCGCAGCCGTAACAAGCAACCCTACGATCCAGACAAGCAAAAAACCTAAGCCTGTGTGCCTTTTGCGTTTCAGATCGGCTTTCCCTGGCGTGCACCGCTGCTTCAAATTGGCGCAAAAGGGCACCGAAGGGCACGGTGGCGGCAAATGAACTTCTCCTAGCAAAAACCCAAGTGCAACGATACTCCAACTCCTGCGGACCCAGCTGGGGTCGGGGGAATGAAGAAAGAAAATCTCGCGGACCATTTTCCACCGAACCGACCCGCTAAACTGTTAGCGCAGGTAGGTCCCGTTCGTTTTCGAGCCGCAGCTAGCCGAGTTCAAACAGCTCAGTCGTGCACTAAACGGTTCTTGCAGCCGCGAAACGCTACTGCCATCGCTGACTTTTAATGCTTTCGTTGTAGCACCGTTGTTGGCAAAGGCCGGGTTGACACCGGGTTAGGTACGGAGCAGGATGGGAAGACAACGCCCGGCGAATGGTATCAACCAAATTAATCTACCCGACCGTCGCGCATAAATCAATATTCTCTTCACGATGGCGGTCGTTTTTCATTTGTTTTATTTTATTTTTGTTTTTGTTCGCCAGCATCGATCTTGGCAGGGATTAAATGTCAATGGCATGTTTATACGCAAACGAAACCACGGAACTGGTGCCAGTATACTGTAAATGTTTATGCCTCAACAGGTGTCTTCATCGTTGCATTTTTTCGTTTCGGTGCATTTTTTCGATTTGCAGCGTTGGACACACCGACTATTTTTACCACCGCGCTTAAGGACAAGTCTTCTGCAAGGCGTTACGTTTTCCACAGCATTTATCACTCTGGTGATGAAAATGTGCTTCACGCCGGTATGGTTTCAAACCCAGACCGTAAAAGTTGTGATAACTCCTCAAATGGACAGACTTGGACCAAACAACGGTCATTACACAAAGAAGAATAATTTATGGTTTTACGGGAATGGATTTATTTTTAATATTTGAAGCATGATAACAAGAGTAATTAACATAACTTAAATTCGTTTTCAGCCATCTCTTCTTCCTCAACTCGAAATATAGCAAATTTCCCAAAAATGTGGGCTATCACAAAAAGTGACACATTTTCGAAGAGAACAATGTAAAGAATGAGCAACATCCGTAGTGACTGTTTTTTGCTGTCATATCAACGAATACATCGTTAGACTGAGGAGCGTAAACAAAACAAAAAAACTCCCCATGAAGATTGGAAAGATAACTTTATCTTCTGCACCCCCGACCCGAACCCGAAAAATTTGACGTCAGAGGACCTGCATTTTTTGTTATCCCTCATAAAATTGTGCGGCAAGGAAAAAATTGGTGCAAACATCATCGGTTTGCATCGGGCACGATAACACATATCTGCAGAGGGTAGGAGCTGAAGGAAAGTTTGCGGAAAAAGGTGTTCACTGTCCCCCGGCATTATCACTCCACCGAAGGACAAATTTGTCAGCGTCGGAGAAAGGCGGACGACTTTTTGCTCCGCCACTGCGACTGTTAGATGGTAAAATAATTGGCCGCTAACTGTACCCGTACTTTACGAACCGCTCATAAAGCAACCAACCGTGTATCGGTCATGACACCGGTTCTAACAGGTTCGGCTCAGCTGTTCAACTCCGCGCGACACCGGGAAACTGATGTCCGCCGGCGTCCGTGGAAGGCTTTTCGCGCTTATCGCGCCGTTCACGTTCTTGTGGTTTCGATCGGTGCAGTGGGCTAGTATTTTCAATTGCTTTCTATTTTTTGCTGCTACCGTTCGTGTCCCTCGCCTGTGCATGTAATTTAATTTTCAACACACGTTCTCTGGCGCTCCGACTATGTGAGGAACGCCAGCCCATGCCACGTTGTCCTTCGTGAGCATGTATTCTTGTACGCCACACGACCGCACCGTTCGCTTTGCAAGCGTATGGATTTATGTGACCAGTACGTCAATTTGTTATGCAACACCTAGGTAAGTTCTGGCCTGTTGCCTGTGTTTGAAAACGCACGAAAATACTTGTTTCTTTTATTATTTTAAAAGAGCTTCCAAAAGATTCTCTGTCTATAAACAATAACGCAAGGGAACGCCGGTCGAATTGGTGATAACCATTCCAATGTGACCTTCACGATGTTTGGCTATGTTTTGGAGGCAAGCAGGTACCTCGGGTACAGCAGGCACATTAAATATCCCACATTACTCATAAGTCGTTAAGAACATTCTCCAGATTTCTATTCTTCATTCCATTTCGTTGTCGTTGATTTTTACTTTCGCTTTCCTGGCAGGAAAGGAACCCGGGGGTGCTGGAGGCAACATAAACAAAATTTATACGAGAACTGGCCATCTCATAAACATAGCTCGGTCACCATAGCTTCGAGGCAATGCGCGTTGCCGGAGGGCTGAAGACTTACTTCGCTCATGAAGATGAACGCGTTGTGCGAAATTCAATCGTAAGAGGAGCACAGTTCGCGTGTTCCCTTCTGCTCTGCAGCACCGCAAAGGCTTCGTTGTTTCACTTTTTGATGGTCAAATTTCACGCAATCCGTTCTAGCGCGGCTGGCTGGAATTCCATCGTTTCTATGTTGCTTTAGACTTAAGACATCTGGGGAGTTTAAGAACTATCAACACCGGGTGAAACACACATCAGGCGATCGAGGTCGCAAACGTCATCACAGTCACCTTAAGTGTCCTAAACACCGTTATTCCTTTGGAGCATTTAAGGATAAATAGAAATGAAATTATTTACGTAAGTGCGGTTCTATATTTTCATCTCCTCGAATACACTATTTGCTTACGAAATATTCACTATCTTCGAAGCTACCTCAACTTACACCAAGGCAATCACTGGCTTGATAAAATGAAGGAACAACCGCGATTAAACGAACCGACAGCAATCGATTTTCCCTGGCCACTTTTATTCACATTCTCCCATAGCAATAGATCTCTACACGGATAAAAAAGAGGCTGCCTTTGGCTTCAGTCGTATTTCAAGGGAACTCGATGGATGCCTTCTTTAACCTCCTTCCCTTAAGCCGTACGATCACTCGAGTCCTATTCGATCGCACGTCTTCGACAAAAACATTGACTCAAAACTTCCGCGGCAACGATCGCACGGCGACTGACTTAGCGGTTCGGTTGAAAGGCCAGAAAAGCTTGTGCACTTCGTTCTCTCTCGTTTTTCTCCCTCTCTCTCTCTCTCTCTTTTTCTCTTATGCCATTTTTCTTTTTCTTCTCCCTTTCTCCTTCTCTTTCTTTTTCTACTATGCCGCACATCGATCGATGTTCGTTTTCCCACTCTCTTACGCACGAGTCTTGATTCGCTTGCTCCGTTGCACCAGTGCAGACCAGCTTCTCGCCGGACGCCTTTTGCCTTGAAAACTAGTTTCCACCCGCCCAACCATCCACACCGACACTTCTTGCACGACTTCGCCGTCGCGCACACCTGTGTAGGTCACTTCTCCGGATGGTGGATATTCGACTCCATCGCACGGTTCTTTGGGGCCGCCCGGACGATTTGGCTGTGTTGGTGTAGTTGGGTGGCACTGTTTATGCGCCTCGGCGAAGGGTCCGGACCACAACGCACTTTTTGCAAATTCACAATACACGCTAAGCAGTCCAGTATACGCGGCGCAAAATACAACGATGGCAAAATATCGATATCCAGTCAGTGACTTCGCCACGGGGCAACGCATACCACGATGGCTTCATGCCGGTCCATACTTGATGGCAGGGGCTGCAGTCATATCCCCGAACAAGGTGGAAAGGTTCAATTCACTCAATGCATTTTGGAACTATCATTTCGGAAATGCATGGCCATTGTCTGAGCATTACCAAGCTCGAGATCTCAGATCTGAGACAACATCGACCGACAGAAAGGGTGAAATTTGCTCAAACATATTATAACAAAGTCATTTTTAAGCTCGCAATAGTGTAAGCTGGTAATAATTATTTAACTTATAGATTCCGACCACACCTTGCGTTCTTACTTAAACAAAAAAAAAATCTCTCTTGAAAGGAACCTTGAAATGTAAAATCTCATTTTTTATGTAGACATTTCCTTCGCGATTAGATAAATGCGATTAATAAAAACCACCAATAGAACTCATAGTTTAAATGCTTCGAAGCCGCGAAATGCAATTTATCCCTGTCACGGTTGTGTCATTGCATATTGTGTTCCCTACCAGGGCACAAGTCGACATCTGCAAGCCCTCCACCAATACTATCCAACAATCTGGCTAATGCTGCCTCCAAAAATGCATCATTTTTCAGATTCACAGTTTGAGCGCACACCTTCATAAGCTTGAACATCTCAGAGGGGGTTTGCCTGACTCGGCGTTTGCTTGGAGACTGATAATGAGCGCCTTTACAGTCCGCTAAAAGGCTTATCACTTGCATGACTTAATATTTGCACCCAAAAGGTTTTCCCCCGTTTGATCAAAGGTTACGCTAATTTTGGGCTGACTGCTTCCTTGCCAAACGGGAGTGCAAAACCGTTGTGCCGACGTGCGGTGGTGTGTGTTTTCGAGCTGCGCGTAGTTGCTACCTTTTGGAGCTGGCAACTTCCAAATGGCGAAACGTACCGGCGGGCACAAACATTGTAGCCATTTGAAGGCCAACAAAGAAAATGATCATCCGCGCGGCTAGCATCGGTTTCCCTCGCCGTTTCTATCGTGCGACGCGGGTTCGCGGTGTTTGGAAACGGCATCGCACTAAGACGCGGCCCGCAGCCGAGCAGAGATCAAATATTGACCGATTCGCGTATGAGTTCGCGGTTTGCTTTGCACTCGGGGCTAAAGTCACTCCTCCCTGAATCCACCGACACATCCCAGTTAGCGGCCTGTGCATGTGTAATCCGTCGTTCGAACGTGAACGTGGTTGGTTTGCGCGAGAAATGTTTGTCTATCCGTGTTTTGTCGATAGTGAGTCAACGCTATTAGGACGCTAGACAGAGCTCTGGTAGTCGCTGATGAAATAATGACTATTTTTAAACGATAAAATTACTAGAATTGGAGAAAGACTTGCTCATCTTTCGGCAACGTTTGCACGCGATGAAATTTGTAAACGCGCATTTATTCGCGCAAAACACAACCCCAGAAACATGTGGTTGCTTCTTGACGTCAGCGGTCGTTCGGTTTTGTACTTGAACGGACGGTATGGTCAATTTTAAGTATTTCCCGCACATCTGCCCGCCTGGGCATTGTCTCCCATCAACTAGCAAGCAAAGGAGTAATGCAACGGCACATGGAAGTCGTTCTCTATTAAGTTCTCATTTAGTACAATTAATTGCGCGCCATCAAAATGAAATGTGTAGCTTGCACGCTGCAATTGAAGATGTTTCCTCAATTCTTTTTAGAAAACTTGAATAAATGGCCTATAAGCAGTTGAACTACCCAAGTGTATGAAATATGAAAGGATGGGTGATTAATTTATCCTATGTTTGGTAACGGAGCATCAGTTACACTTTAGATGAATGATGACTTTGGACTAGATAATCGGGAGTCGCTCTGCAATAATGCATGTGATAATGTTTGGAAGAATTCTTTGTATGTTTAAAGTTTCTATTGTAGAAAGTGTTCATAAAGAATAACATTGATACTCATTAGAAGGGTAAAGTATTATCGTTGAGCCTTTGATATATTGAAGATAGTATGTTCTCTCAAAACTTCACCTTTCAAAGATTAAACATTTCCTCACAAGAGCGTAGGTTTTAAAAGGATCAATTTCAGCCCGTAAACCCAATTCATGGTCGGTGGTCATAAATCCTACGGTGCACGCAAATATTTCACGCCTGCTGACTTTGTACTGGGGACATCGCAACGGGAAGTGTGTAGTCTCTCGCGTAAGCTGAACCCTTATCGCAGTAGATCGCGGGTAAAAAGATGATGCGCTGTTCCGGAGTGATTTGTGGGTGCCCGCAGCTACAGCAGCGACTGTCACCCCTGGCGGACGGTGGTCCGGTTTTGCGAGGCGAAAGCTTTTGACTTGCTGCACGAAAGCATGACGGGCAGTTGGATGTACGGATCATAATTCCGGCAGCCCTCATGCAGATTTACATACTTCAGCTCCCAGACGTGATCGAGTCATGTAGGTCGAACGATGAGCCAAGCGGCAACGACCGCGGCGTTGAAAGAGGAAGTAATTTCTTGTGCAATAATGAGCGGAGGCAGTTTAAAGAACCGAGCGGCTTAAGGTTGAAAAACTAAAATTAATCATGCAAAGTTCATGTGACGATCAATCAAAACTAATGTTATACATATTTTTATCACAAAACTTCGAGACATTTATTTTTCTAATCGCAAGTCATTATGTAAAAATCATCAATATGATGTTAAGATAATTATAAAATTACCATTGAAAGATAAAAAAGTAGAGTAATATTTTGTTTTTAACATGTAGAACAAGATGCAAATAATTATTTGCTATGAGTTTCACGTATGGGCAATACATAAACTTCCAATTATCAACGATTTAGTTAGGAAATGTTTGTTGATAACTAGTATTTTTATTAAAGTCTATGCTTTGTTATCAGTGGATTTAGGAATCGATTAAACATATCATCAATTATGATAAGCTGAGATAAAAAATATCACAAAATTAAAATTATATGCTGAAAATAAACGTTCTGACAATACAACTTTTTTTTCTTCCAATAAACATACATATTTCTTGTAAAAACAAGAAGGCAAAATTGCTGAAAAATCAAGAGGAAATAGAGGAAGCCTATTTTCAATATCAAGATGCTTACAAATAACGGAGATACTGACGTACACATTGCTCTGCTATTGGCACATCGCAAATGTTTCGGTCTGCATCTAGATTACTTGGCGGAAACGTTAGTTTTCTATCGCGCAGAGCCGGTCGGACACACAGTCTCATATCGCCCACCAGCATCCGTGGAAAATTGGCACAGGTGGTGATGGAGATGGTCCGTAGCGCCAACTCGTCCTACTCGCATCCAATGAAATATACCGAAAATTCTGCGATTATCGTCGTCTGCGCGAGAAAATCAAACCACGTTTTTCATGGTGAATCAATACGAACCAAGTGAGCTTAAATGCGTGAGATAAAAATAAATTTGCTCCGTTCATCTCGCCTGGTGAGACGCTGCTGGTCGATCTTGCGAGGGACAGCACGTGTTTTCGCGTTTTTCGTGTACGATCGTATGCAGCGTCTGCCGTACTACACAAAAGGGAATGTGTGTGAGTGAAAATTGGACACGTTTTGTTTACTTACCGCGCCGGCTCCCGTCGGATGTGTTTGTGATCTGTAAACGGAAACAAACACACATGAGCAATTGGTGGTGAAAATATCGGCGGCAGATCTAGCCGAGACTCAAACCCCAGTGTAGTGGTGAGTTTAACCCCTAGATGATCGTCTATCGACGATTGCCTACCCGGGAAAGATTTAAAATTCTGTTCTGTAATAACTTTGCATCGAATAATCGTCTAGACTCGAAATGTTTAGAATGCCTCACATATTGCGTTTGTTTCGCATTTTTCGACTTATCTCCCTACGATCTCTAATCGCATACCCGAAAAGGCCATACATACCCGAATAGGCCATACGGGAGTTTTCGTTATTCTGTACTTTATTCTGTTTGTCTCCTATTATAGAAATTGTATCGAGTTGACATTTTCAACGAAGCTGCGCAACAATGTGTACTATCACATTGAGGAAACTAGAATTTAAAAAACCCATTTACAATTTGGATTTTTGCTTTAAATTTGTTTAACCCCTGATTTATTAACCCGGGTTGGTGGGTAAGCCATAAAGTTTATATGTGTTTCTTTTTTTCATTTCTTGAGGCATTCTTGTAATTTCGAATCAGTACGATTGTTCAATCTAAAGTTATTTCAGAATGAAGTCGCAAAACGTACAACAGGTTTAACTTACCCTTTGGCGCTAGCATAATCGATGAACTGCGGCGTACTGTCGTGTACTCGGACGTCCTTCGGTGTGATCTCTTGCAGGTCGTCCATGATGAACATTCGGTCCATCATGGGGCTGAGCGGGTGGCAAGATCCTCCCAGAAGATCGTCGATGTTCGTGTGACGTGATATGAAAATTGGTGTTTGTGTTTCCTTGCGCGTCGAGCCGATAGCAACTCCGGCGGAGGGAACAGTCGCATCTTTTTCCACGTGGGTGGCTGGTACCGGTGAAACGTTCACGGCCACAGCCGGCATCGTGGAAGGAATGTTATCATACGGGGAGGTCCGATCTGAGGGGCGGCTGTCTTCCACCCCTTCAGGGCTGGCACGATCCCCCAGCGGAGGCGTTTCACTAATTTGTTCGATCGTGAAATCGCCCGTGGGGAACTTCGGCAGACCGGCTACAAAGTTAGTGATGCTTTGCAACTCCTGTTCGACCTGTGCTTCGATGTCAGCATTTTGCAGGTCCGCTTCCTCCTCGCCGTGCTGTTCCACGAAGGAGGATAGCTTACGAGGACTTCCGCCCTTCTCTTCCGTGCTGTCGCCGGTCATCCACCAGGCCTTTTCCCCCGATTCGACGCGTGTAATGCGGTACTTGGTGGGGCTGTTCTGCTTGCTGCCCGACTTCGAGTTGAAGCTGTTCGAGCGACTCACGACGTTTGACTTTGAGCCAGAGCGAGAAATGGGATTTTCCGAAGTCTCCAGCATCCACCAAGGCTGCTCCCCAGACTCGATGCGTGTAATCTTGAACGGTTTCGCCTTCACCGGACTGCACTCACGAACAGACTCGCTGCGTTCGCTCTCCGCTTCGTTATGCGCAACGTTTTCGGTGACCGAGTCCAGCTCGTTCACCTTGTCCGAACTGTACAGCCACCATGCTTTCTCCCCTGACGTGACGCGAGTAAGGGTGATTCCCTGTCCGCGAGGTTCCGGCGTCGGTTCTTTCGACGGCTCGCGACTACCTGATGTGCTGCTCTGGCTACTGCCAGAGGACTGCTCCTTGCGAGCCAGATCCGCCATGGCTTCCTCCCACCAGGCTTCGTCTTCCGCTTCCAGCTTAAATACCGTGAAACCGGGGCTTTTCTTATCACCACCGCCAGACTCCGGCGTTTGCTCCTTACTTGGATCTTTACTCGCCTCACCAGAGCTCTTGGCCGCCACGTTCTCAGTGCTCTTCATCCACCAGGCGCGCTCGCCCGACTCCACTCGCGTGATCCTTATCGGGCGGAATGGACTCAGCGTTTGGCTCTCGAACAAACTTGTCGCCGTAGTGCGACCATCGTCGGTGACACATTCTGTGGCCGTGCCCAAATCCTGTCCGGCATTCGGCTGATCGTGAGAATCCGGTTCCAGCTCGGGCACAGGCTTATTTGCGTCGTCGGAAAGCCACCACGGCTTTTCGCTGGACTCGACACGCCTTATGCGATAGGTGAAACTACGGGCGCTTGGGGGCGAGTCCTGCATGGTGGCCGTCTGTTGGAATACTCCCGATCGTCTCCACCAAGTCGCTTGTTGTAGCTCGGATGTATCCTGACCATCTTGCCCTGCTTCGCCTTGCTGAACATCTTCGTCCTCTCCGTCCTCATCGCTGGAGTCGTCCTTTATGCTCTCCATGTAGTGTGTGCCAGCTTCCCAGCCAGACTTTCCACTGGGATCGGCCACCAAGCTCTCGGTGACGCTGGTAGTGCTGCCATTGTCATACCAACTGCCCGCGCTACGATTTTGGTTGTTCACAAATGTGGTCGCTAACTGGATCGCTCGCATGAGCAGCTCGTTGTTGGCGTTGGACGCGTCCGTCGTGGCACTCGCATCTTCCAACTCGTTCGCCGCCGTACGAGCGACGGATTGCTCACGGTCCGTGTCGGCTCCGGACGAAACACTGCCGGTGCTTGTGTCCTCCGAGCTGGACGATGCCGACCGATCGGAGCGTTTGATCGGTCTGGTTCCGTTCTGCTGGCGACCTTGCGGTATACGACTTGATGAGCCGTTGGTTTCCGCCAGGGGGGTTGCCGTGGCGGCCGACGAGGAGCTCGCCGTGGAGCTGGAAGATTTGCTTGACGACGAGGACGATTTCCTTGGCCGGTCGGGCGCTGGGCCCATGTTCAATGCCGATTTGCGGAAATCCTTGTTCGCGATGGACTTGACGGGCGAGGGGCTGTCTTTTGCCGGGACGGGCGGAGGTTTTTCGGGGGATTTTTGTTTCGGAGGTGTCTTCAATTTTCCTCCCGAGCCACTTCCCGTCGAAGAGCGGCTCGTCGTGGACTTGGAGCTGTTGGATTTAGACAGGCTGAGCTCCTTCACGCGGGCGGCCAACGTGGACAGTTCACGTTTCTCCGGAACATCACTTTTCGACGAACTGACGCTCGTTTCTCGACTCAGGCTGGGACTGTCCCGGCTGTAGCGCGAGGACGCGCTCGAGTACCGCGTGTAGCCGATGGTGGGCGACGATGTGCCGGCGAAAGGGGACCAACTACGCGCCGAGGGTTGTCCGTAGCGCAGATACTTTGTCGGGTCGTCTAACCGATCCGACTGTACCTGCTTGTCGGCCGTTTCGACTGGTAGCAGCTGCTTCTGGATCGTCTTCTCAATCGTTTTGCACATGTCCGCACGGCGGGCCCTTAACAGTGGAGTCGCCCCGGGTGGCGTTGGGGATGTTCCACGGGTAACGAGCGTCACTTCGATGAAAATCCTCGGCTCTGGCTCAACACTGCTCTCCGTCTCCTCGGACGATTCCTCAGAAGAAGAACTTGTAGTTGTAGTTTCGGATGAGGTCGATTCCTCCCTCTTTTGCTCCTCACTCGTAGCGATCCGTGGTTCGGGGGAGAAGATCTGACTTGCTGTCAGCGGAGACGAACACTGCGACGGCTCGCGGGATTGCGAATTCAGTCTCAGACGAGAGGAGGGTCTACTTGTGCGAGCCGCTATTGCTTCGCTGGATGTCATGTACGATAGGGCAATGTCCCCGATGGGGCTCTTGGGCACTGGACTAGCGCTGGCTCCAAATCTGCTGGCAGCTCCCAGTCCGCTGTTCGTTCGCCCGTAAGGTCGATATGGACTCGTTCCTCCCAAACCATACTTCTCCCGTACAGATTCGGCTGGGCTTGGTTCACGCGAAGTCCGGCGCGCCACCGTGGCAGGACTTGGATCCCTACTGCGCACCTTGCTGCTACTGCTGATCGCGGGACTTGGATCGCGTGTCTTTTTGGTCGCGCCTAGCGTGGCGGTTTTTAAGCCACCGGTGTCATTGCCTGCCCTTGACAGCCGTCCGGTAAGATTTGAGCTGGATCGTTTCGCATCGGCTGGGCTTGGATCGCGCGATCGTAACTTACTTGCTGGAGTAAATGTTGGTATTTTTTTCGACTCCGCTGGACTCGGATCGCGCGAGCGTGCTCCGGGTCCGGTTTTAATCGTAATCGAGCTCGTAAACCGTTGCTTTTGCTCCCCTGCTGGGCCCTGTTTGACCGTTCCCGCCAATTTGGATTGCTGGATCGGAGCTGGGCTAGGATCACGGGAACGTGCCGCTGTTGCGATCATCTTATTGGCCAGCTGTAGCCTCCGCTGTTCCACTGGGCTCGGTTCACGTGAGGTTCGTGTTCGCACTGTCGGACTGGGGTCTCGCGATCGCGCTCTGCTCTGCGCAAACGAAGTCCCACTAGATTGTCTTCGGTATTCGTTGGGAGCATTTTGCTGCGGCAGCTTTGAACCGGATAGCTTGCTCGCAATCGCTAACGCATAGCCACCGGTGCGTTTGGTCTCCACTGCTGGACTTGGATCCCGAGAACGTGCCCTTTCGGTGACAGTGGAAGCCACCGGGCTTGGATCACGTTGTTTCGGTCGTGATGCAATCGATGTGGACGAGTTCGGCCTCGTTGCGGGGCTAGGCTCTCGCGACTTCTCTCGTGCAACACCCGCCCGTCCATAACGCGTGGTGAACGTGACGGGAGGTGCAGTGTCCTTTTTTTGTTTCACTCCAGACTCCTTGCCTGTTTGCGCTCTACTGCCGGTTGCAGCCTTAGCTGAGGCTTCCTCCGAAAGATCCTTGCTGGAGCCATACTTTGCGGCAATCAGGGTGGACTTCTTCAATGGCGTTGGTTTACTTTCCTTCAGCTCAGCCTCGAGCTTCTTGGACGTTTCGATCAGACGCTCTTTCTCGCGATCCCGTTCCATCTCCCGTTCTTTCTCGCGCAACTCTCTTTCCTTGCGTCGTTCCTCTTCCTTCGCCTTGTCACGCTCGCGGCCATTGTCTTTATCGGCGGCTAAGCTCGAGTAGCGGCTGATGAAGGACGACACGCTTGAGCTCGGCGCTGCCGTCGATGTGGTTGTCCGGGGTGATCGGTACGTGCCAGAGGCGTACGAGGGGCGATAGGTGCTTGAGGAGCTCGTGGTACTCAACGAACCGAACCGGGAAGTCGATGAGGGTTCGGTCGAGAACTGAAACGGAGGAGAAACATATTTTAATGATATGTAAAAAAAAAAAAATGGTGCAAGTACAGACATAATTTGTGCAAGAAAATTTATCTGTTGGCATCATGTTCAAATGAGCAAATGGCGACAAACGATAATTTGATAGACCATCGAATTCTTTGGTTGAGTAGTCAAGTTTTCATTTCATTTATCGTATTTGATAACAATCGCATCCTGTACATATAATGAAGAAAAACTCGACATCAAAATGATAGAATACTCTAAACACGAATCAAAATTGTTTTAAATCATTTGTTTCGATAAAAATGTGATCGTGAACTTTCAAGATCAAATGGTTACAATAATGTTAATGTCTACAATTATTTTTTTTTATGAAGACAGATCCTATATGTGTTCAGCCGTAAGATGTATGTGCCGTAAATGACACAGCCACATTATTCACAATTTCAGTCGTTCGTTTCGAAATATACGCACAGACAGACATTTCACAGCGATTTGTGACAGGGACTTTTTATTATTCACATTAATGAAAAAAAAAACATAAGTTGATCCATATGCTATTCTGGTTCTATGAATAAGTTTTCGTTGATAAATGGTTGAATGTTGCGCAAGAATTATAGGTAAAATACGCGTCGTTCCGCTTTGCGATGCACACTGCTGTACGGATGCTATGGAAGCGGTTAAAATCATCAATCACTTTGCTCTGGCTCACAAGTGCAACTCCTCACGCGTTGCAGTTTTAAGATACCGTGAGGCGAGCACGCAATGGGAATATGGCGCCATGTTTAGGTTCACTAGCTGCTTGTTTTTTCGTTGGGATTAGATCGTAGCCAAAGAATCTCCGACGGGGATCGCAAAAGCTAAACGCATCGCGGCAGCAATCCTAGGGAAAATGGTGCAAACGGAGCAATCGGAGGAAGGAACAGTTTTGTTTTCGCAACCATATTGATTGCCTAAGAAGCACTTAGCTGTGTAAAGCACTCGTCACCTAGTCTGCTCGCAGGAAACCTCAACCGACTGATTCTCCCACCAAAACACATTGTCACTGTCTACACCAAGCAGGAAATCTCACGACCCTTTACACAGAAATAGCACAGAAACGCAACGACGTAGAGATCTCAGGCAAGCCATCCTGTCAATCAATTGGCGACCAACCACGTCCAAACGAACGCATCGAAAGTGGCGTAGATCAGTGGTATCAATGGCGGTAGTTGGTCGCCATTTGAAGCACACTGATTGGGTCTACCAGGCAAACCAAGCACACGTACAAACATTGATGTGGAAACAGACGTAAACAATCGCTTGAATTCGTTTAGAAAAGCGGTACAAGCGTAGGGACTATCGGTTGTGGAGTGATAAGGTTTATGCCAATCTGGGTTACCGCCACGAAGGATTATTTTGCTTGATTATATTTTAATTTAATATTGTTGACCAAATCTTTTGATGGCTTTCGGGAAGACGATTACATAAATCCGTAGGGTGTGGGAGGTGTACAGAAAACGCAGAAGGGCTTCACAGTAAAGTAGCACTATGTACTGAGGTTTAAGGAATATTTGGAAATGCAATGAGACACAAGACAAGGGTATACTCCAATCTCGGGTGGAAAATCACTGTAATACGTACTCTAGAGCTTCGATATGAGCTTGGAAGGCTCGACGTAGGATATGACGATGAAGCGCTTGAGCTGTAGCTGGAGGACGCCCAAGGATACTGAAATGGACCGGAACACATTACTATCAGTTTGAAACGGGTGAATGCTGATCAACTTTTTCCTATTTTGTTTAAAATAATGCTATTTGCTTTTGGTGTTTGAGTACTGTGGTATGTTTGAAGCTATTATTTCAACTTTGTGAAATTGCATTTGCTGGCTAGTAATTTAATTCGGTTCTGATCAACAAGTTTGTGATGAGGATTCTTTTCACTTGGAGAAATGTTTTGATTTCTATATAATTGTTGTTATCTTCCTGTCCATAACAGTTCAAATTATAAAGCACTAAAAACATCTCATTTCTACAAATAGCCATTTTTATTAATAAAAAGAATTTCGAATTAAACTAAATTATGAAAATGTCCCGTACAATGTTGATCTAAAATCGAGTAAAATACTACATGGACGAAGATTTATTGACTTATATTTTTCGGGCAAAAGATGTGCACCGAAAATGCATGATATCCAACTATTTGCAGCCAGATGCAATAGAATTTGATTGCGGTGAATTCACTAACGACCTGCAGGCTATTTTTAAAAGCACCCCCTCAGCTCATGACCTGTTTTCATTCGAAAGTGCAATTAAGGGTTTTACACTTTGCGTCGCGAATCACACTCTGAAGACAGAGCTGCATCCTTCGCTTCAAGAGTTTGGAGAAAAGACCCACTCTCAGCACTTCGTTAGCGACTATGCACCGGCTTCTCGAGGATTACGAGGGCCGTATGTGATGTACTCACTCGACCTAACGCCCACTCGGAAGCAAAAAGAGAAAAAAATACAACCACGTGTAAACAATTCACGCAACGAAACGCTCTGCATCCATCAGCGCCACCACGAATCACGTTTTATGAGCATTTGCATTGGATCGCATTCGCCGGAGATCCGTGTGGGGAAAGGCGTGTGCCACTGTCCGTGGCACGCGGGGTGGCGCGCGACTCTGGTGGATGGTAAATCGTTTCGATTTTTCAAACCACGTTTCTCCGTGCTTCCCATGTGAATTCAACCGGGGAGCATCTTTTTACAATGTGTATGGACTTTGGTCGGGCGAGGAAAAACAAAATTTCGCCTACGAGGGCGCTTCGCGGCGCGAGTGTCACAAACTCTTCGGCTTACGAGAAACACGTTGGCTCTTCCCGGTGATTCATAAGTCACGCTACGACACCAGCGTGCTGTTGCCTTGCACCGCCTTGTTTTGCTTCCTAGAATGGAAATGATGTGGCCGGGGAGTGGAAAACGTTCTAAAATAGGAATAAGGGCTGACTCAAGCCAGAGAAGAGTCGAGGATGATAGGAAGTGGGGGACTAATAATCGATTTCAATCGGTTAACCATAAATTCGGAGGAAGTGAAACGAGGGTTTTCTTTTCTATTTGTAATGCCGACTATCTTTGGAAGCTCTCAACATTCTGTTTTTATTGGAATACATAAAATGCATTATTGCACTCCGTTCAAACAGTCGGACCTGAGAACCTGTGACTACGATTATCGAGGAACATGGATCAAAAACCGTTTTGGAAAATAGTTAAGCTCTCTCAAAGAAAAATGTTTTTACATCTTGTGTGTGGATCATTATTTGTTTATCCTTGATGACCAAAATCTGATTAAATATCCTCTGTGTTTAAGAGTATAAATATATCCATGGCTATTTTGTGTATGGCGATGAAATTGTAGAACATTTCCGTATAATAAGTTGTTGAAGCCGATAAATACAAAGTCGATGCATGGATGTATGGGTTTTGATTTAAGGGTTTGCAAATTGATGTTATCGGCCAAAATGGTCTTGTGTATCAAAACATCCTTTTAAGAGCTTAATTCAGTTGCATCGAAATTGAATTAAGTTCTGAAAATGTTTCCAATCTTATACTTACATTGTAACTTCGGTAAGACATTGTGTTTCACTGCAACGATACTTTTTAATTCGAAAGTATATGTCTGTCTGGAAGAACCCTCTGTAGCTCTGGATGCTTGTTGATTGCCGCTTGTAGCGATTTTCGGGTTCGGAGCAAAATTCTTACGATTCTTACGTGTTTTTTTTTTTGCTTAAAATGGTACCTTGCTCGATGGATTTTTTTGAGATTTCACTGTCTCACAGCATCTTTCCAACTCGTAGCTGGTTGATATTCGCTAGCTTCAACGTCATACGTGCGCACACACTGCCAACATTACTGTCGGTTGGTTATGGTCGATTTCTCTGGCTTGGAACCACATGGAACATCAGAAGCATGAACATTTCGGGTTACAAAATCAACACGTTTCGAGGGAAAACTATCTCGCCCACTTGTTGCATCACACACTGCACGATGTGTAGTGGCCACCGATCCACTGTTGCTCCACCGGCCTGCGCTATTGGAAGTTTTCCCAGGATCTGGTTTTCCACCAATTAACCGAGATCCGAACTTGGAGGGGGCTAGAGACCCTTTCTTGATACTGCGGCGAAACCAGAAGTAATTTCGCAAACCCCTCTTTTGTTGCCCTATCACGCGGTGCCCGGGAATGTTTCGACGTACACACACACAAACACACACACACGCACACAGACACACTTATCTCACTAGAACGATCATGGTCTCGATTAAATTCCCTAGTCCACCCGGTTCACACTTGGTCTACAACACGAACGCACCGCTTAGCAGCTAGATCCGAACTACTTCCAGCAAACACCGCGCAACGCATCCTACCCAGCTCGCGGGATAAAAGCGAATCCGAATTTTCCCTCTTCGCGGGCACGCACACACACACATGTGCGAAGTGTGTTGGTTGGTGATCTCGTCGATGTACCAACATCACTCGCGCACAGATCGAGCGCGCACATCTTCGCACAACTGGGCTGCGTCTCGAGTGGACTAATTCGCTGGCGTAATATTATTTTTAGATCCTTCCATTTCTCCGTCTCTTTTACACCGACGGTTTGGTAAAACGAAGCCAAAACTCACTCATCTTCTAATTCTTCGACTGTTACAGCACAGCAAGCAGAAAAGGGCCATTTCTCGCACGCACATCCTCGCAAGACTCTCGGGAGACCCAAAATGTAAGCAGCATTGAGGAGTCGCTTTGGCTGTTGTGTACGCGCGGCTATCATCGGAAGAAATTGTCGAACAGGTTCAGCTCGTTCCAGCCGGCACCGTGCTGCACCAGCGCGTACAGATAAAAGGTGTAAATGTACAGCCAGGGTTGCAGGTGTAGTCGTTTGGCAAACAGGAAACCGCCGGCGGACTTCGTAGACCGCAGCACGGCCGCCGTGCCACCGTAGAGCAGCTTCCGCACGAGCTCCCCGACCAGATAGACGACCGTGACCAGAAGCAGAATCCGGCGCAAGTGTATCAGAAGTATTGCCATCACACTATCGCACGCGTGCCGTCTGTACTAGATAGTGGCAGATCGGATGGCCCAGCCCAGGTCCGCTGCCAGCTTCTCTCACTGCACAGCCAACCGTGCATCGGTGCAGGTCGTTGCAGCCATTTTCGTGGTCGCGGTGCAATCTAGATTTTCCCAGTGCACACAAACACACACACACCACAAACTTGCGCTCGAGGACAGTCGATTCGCAATCGATTTCACGTGCGTCGGTCATGAAATTTCACGACCTTTCGTTCACTTCGTTTTTCGCAAAACAGCCACTTTTCATCGTGTCGGATCGAAATGTGTTAGGTTAAGCAGCAGCAGGTTTGTCGTTTTTGGGAAAACGCCGGGCTCAATCGACTAAACGCTCGGTCGGAGGGGTTCGTTGAAACTGAGTTGAATACCTGCGCATCCCAGCCAGTGAACATCCGCAACGTTAGAGCTCGAAGTGAAACAAAAAAAACCCTCAATCACGACAATATGCTTGCCCGCGAAAACAGCACAACCGCGTACCACGGCGCAACTCGGTTCACGGCGCAGAAGTAGCACAGCGTTGACAAAACCTCAGCTGCTTTACTACGTGCAAACAACCGCGTGTGCGGAAACTCGCCGAAACAAGGGTACTGACGTCGTCTTCTACGCAGAGAGAACGCTGAAGCTGCCCAACCGAAATTATAACACACCCAACCGGTTCACCGTTGGATCCGGTCACGTTTAGCAGCATCCATGTGGCCAAAATGTGTGTGTTTTTTTAAACGAATAACGTAAGCCAATTATGAACCAGAGAATGATTAATGTCAATGTTTAGCGTAACACGAGAGTCAAACATTGAGTGCCTTTGAGGGTAGCCTTTAAGGACTTTTAGAACAGTGGAATTGTCATCTTCTTAAATTAAACTGGATCAAGCCAAAAGGTGGACAAAGGTACAGATTGATTTTTATCAAGAAAAATTCTAGGAAACATATACAAGTCCTCGATGCTCCTTTTGCTCTAAAATATGTGTCATAGATAAAAATCAGAAACGCGTCCAGATATTGTTTAGTTCATCAACTTGAACATGTTGATTAATTTATCGTTAAATATTATAGCTTTCGGGTTTCATTGATTCTACTCATTTTAAAAGGAAGGAGCTCCTTGGCTATTTGCTGTAAATAGGAGCTGATTACTGGAGTGTTTAACTGTACAACATCCCATAGTTGCGGTACATCTTTGGAGAAAAATATTTTGGAAGAACATGTCTTGCAAGTTTAAACTCCCGGGCGCTGATAGATTACACCTATACGCTTCCTGTTTCTGCGTGACGCCGCACTTGGACGGTGCCCCGTCAACCAAACATCGAAAGAATGTTCCGTCGGTGACAGTTTGTGCCGACCCGCCAACCGGAAGAGACAGCCGGCACCAACGGCAACGTATATTTAGCGCGTTTCAATTTCAAAGCAGAATTGTTTTGCTTCAAGCGAAAGAAAATTTGCTGCGCGACCAGAGGGAACGCGCGCGCACTCTCCCCGAACGAAACGAAGAGCGATCTCGACTGTTAAATAAATAACAATTAAAGTGTCAGATTAGCCGACGACGACAGCGCCACCGAGCCGTGGAAATCGTCGCAGTGGATGCGTTTTGGAGGAGAATGCGACAGGCCGCCCGCAGGCGTGCGTTTAATCGCTTTGCATCGGAGAATCTTACCGTCTCTACGGTCTGCGTCTTACCCAGCCAGGCAGTGCTCGTCAGGAAACTTTCAAGGACAGTCAGAAAAACTATTTTTATCATCACGTGTGAGGAGCCCGATGGCATCGGCTTGTTAATAGGACATTCGTATTGTTCTGTTTTCCTACATTCCGTGCCCGTCGTCTTTCTGTATTTCTTCATGTTCATCTTAAGGGTGCGTAGCCGTTAATATCACCAATACGAACAATTTGCAGCATCATATGTTAAGGTTACTACTGCTATCAAAAATTCAGAAGTAAAACGTAAAGGCAGGATTAAAAATGGTGCGTGGGCAAGCCTTTACTCCAATTCGGATTCAATGAATTGTGTTTGCTCAGGTAAACGATTTTCAAAACGGCTTGTTTGATCAAGCGATTGCTGTTGAAATGTCATGTATATTTTCACGTCTTCCTTCTCATTTATTTTCTCCCCCGCGAGTTCGTATTGCAGGGAACGTTGTAAGAGATAATTTTATAATGTGGTAATGCCTCTTTTGAGTGCGCATTTCATGAAACAATTCTTGAACATCGAAACGCCCAAGAAGTCAAAAGCTTGAATTGCATTAACTTGATTATGTCAGCTTGCGTAGAATGCAATAAACTTTAATTGCATCGACGATATGTATCTGTTGATAAAAATCAGCAAATCAGTTTGTTGCATTTCATCGTTACCCAAACAATTACAGCTGTAATTGATTACATGAACAAAATACACTCAACAGCTTTATTATGCTTTTTTCAATAATCTCCTCAACCATAAATCAAAACGATCGTGTAGGCCACTAGTCCTCTGCACATCCGCTTCGCTCAAACTCCCGAAGGCTGAAGGGCGGCTAGCAACAAGCGCCCGGACAGCATCGACGGTTTATTTTCACCCTTCCACTGCCTTTTTGTTCGATAATCGGTCGCTTCCGGTGGAGTGCACTTCTAGAGTACGATCTTCCACCTTCCCGAATTGCCAGTCGCAATCATTGTAAAACCTGACACCGATCAATGCTGTCCGTCCAGCTGGCCAAGGGTGTGGTATTAAGCGGGATAGCAGAGAGCAACCCCACACCGGCCAGATTTCTGATGATGACCACATTCCGTCGACTGGCCGACATTTTCGCTGCTGGAAAACGCCGCGGAAATACCGTTTGGGAGTGAGTGCCGCAGTGTGAATAAATCATAAGCGTGCTGGGAAAACGCCTTGATGGTCCTCATTTAAATAGCGCGGCAAATCGTTACTGATTCCAATAAATCATTCATCATGCCTCTGTCATATCCCACTGCAAGCGCCCCGTGCATACATAGCATAAATATTCCCATGGTGTTTGCATCCGGCAGGTTTGGGCCACGCAACAGCAGCAGCAGCAGCAGAAGGATCATGGATGATTGAGTTGTTTTTTCCCCTGATTTGTTTCACCTCATCCTATTGGTCTGCCATTTTCAATGCTGGAGAAGTGCAGCAATCCTTCGTTGCTTTACCAGCTAACTATAGTTAGTAGTATAGAGTATACTCGCCGGCAGAAACGGTACACCGACCGTTTACAGGCTGGGTAGTCTTTTGACCGCTTGTTTACCCACACGCACACACACATTTCACTACACTTTATTGACCAGCTTCAGCTCCATTTCCTATTTTCGACGCGAGTAAACAAATAAATAAGCCACAGCGACACCAAAGTACTAAGTCTATTGTGCGGCTCCCAAAACTCGAAATGGAAAAGCTTGAGTGAGCAGCGCAAAAGTGGAAAATTGACTATTTACCCGAATTTCCCGGGAGTGAAAATAAACTTGTATTCGCGGCCTATTTCCCAAACTCACTGGCTAATGTACCCCCCCGCGATGTGATAAATGCTTTGTTGAGGAATATGAAGCGGAATAAATGTTTTGGCATGCAACGATTGAATAGAATTTCGCGTTTGAAGACACAAAAAAAATTATATACGTTATTCTTGAATTCGTAGTTTTTGAGCATTAAGTTTAATTTATTTGGGAAACAAAAGGATCAAACCAAGCTGGTTTTAACATGTCTCTACGATGTTTCAGACTTTCCGAACATGTTTCTAAACTTTGCTTGTGATTTCGGGATCATAATGGAGACGCCATTTCTTAGGCCACGTCTAGGAAAAATTGGTTAAAGTAATTTTAATAAGTTTTAGCCTCATTAATCTTTTCAGAGACAAATGAAGCTTGAAACTGTCCACATGTTTTTGATTTGGATTTTTTTTCAGCCTGAATTGTGTGATTTCCATCAGAAAAAGTCACCTACGAGTAAATGAATTTCCACCAACGCATCGAAAAACCTTTTGGACCTTGCATATCATTATGGTATATTATTCCATTTATTGTCATAGTTCATAACATTAATAATACTGTTTAAAGAAACGCAAAAAAGAGTCCATTAAATTAAAATCGTTCTCTTTTTCCAAACATTTTTCCAACTTTTTCCAAAATTGGTTCTCTTTTTTCCCAAAATTAGGTCACACAATCATGAATCATTAGAAGTTAAGTGTGGTTGAAAGTTTAAGTAATGAAGTGAGAGTTCTTGCGATCTTAAGGAAACCCCTTAACCGATCGGTGTGATGTAACGGTTTTCCACCCCTCGAACACATCGCCCAACGCTTGGATGATGGATTTGGGTCACTTTTCTTCCGCAATCGCCAACGTGGGGAACGCACGCATGCCAAAAACTTACGACCGTGCGTCCGTTTCTTCCACGGCGGTGGCTGACGACAACCCAGCTCACATGTCCTAGTGCCGTTTAACGACATCTTCCGTTTGCCACCGGTGCAACGGTGAATGGGATAAACGGACCCTTTGCCGAGCGTGTGAGTGACGCACCGCACTGCTGGCCGATCGGGGCTGCCAGAAGAAGATACTATTAGTGTACAAACTGACCCACATTTCCCGATATTTTGGCTTTCGGGTGTGGTGAATGTTTGCGCACAGAGCTGCATGCACGATAGGCAGACCTATTTTGAGTGCATCACTGAACGTTACAAATGTTTTCTGTTCACTTTGACATTTGGTCGTGTTGTGGCTCTGGGGTTCAACAAAGTTAATTACAGCCGTTCGCAGTTTCTACCGTCGTTTGATCAACATAGTTTGTCGTTTGATCAACATTTATTGTCGCTTGATCAACATTTACTGTCGTTTGATCAACCGTACCGTCGTTTGCGCGAACTCTACTAGCTTCTTTGCAAGCAGTACCGTCTTTTCAAGCAGAGGCGGATCTGTCAAAAAGACGGTAGTGCTTGCAAAGAAGCTAGTAGAGTTTGCTCAAATGACGGTACGTTTGATCAAACGACAGTAAATGTTGGGCAAACGACAATAAATGTTGATCAAATGACAAAATATGTTGATCAAACGACGGTAGCAACTGCGAACGGCTGTAAGTGACAAACATTCAGAAGCATATAAACATCAAGTATTACTTTAACTTGTCTTACTGTATGCAATGATAATAATTATAAGAATAAAATCAACTGCATGCTTGAAGGGAACCATACACTTTCATGAACAATTTCATCTGTTGCTAGTATGTCTGACCCATTAAAGAACCAGCTCCGACAAACAAGATTGCTATAATCTACTTAAACGTAAGAAACGCCAAACCATGTTCCCTTCGTGTCAGCCTTCCAGCGAACAAAGTCAAAAAGTGCAAACTCCATCATCCAATATTTAGTTTGCTCCGAGATTGCACACTGCCCTCATTTGCACATCCTATCATATAATCCGGATGAGCGTCCTGTACTCGAGCCTCATGAGATGGAGGAGATGCGCCAGGCCGTGTGTGTGCTGAAAACTTCGCCCCAAACTGTCTAATCCGTTCGTGTGCTAAGAAAATCCTGCATGTCAGAACGCTAGCCCAAGTCAGTACCCAAATCCTTGTGTCGACAAGGATAAATTTATACTGCCACTTGCAGTATGGTTGATGGCAGAGCTGCACATCCAAAGAGCGGTACATATTTCTTTCTTGTGCCAGGGAAGCGGCACTTTGAAAACAGTATACGAGGAATGCATATTGACATATTGTGCAGAAACTAAGATGCTTTAACAACTTTAGATTATTGTTCTACTTCTTTTCACTGAAGTTGGAATTGGGAAAACCATGATCGGAGCGAATATATGACAATCATGTTAGAAAATCAAATCGGAATAACTTTTGCTATCATCGCATTGACGAGGGATTCATGTTTGTTTATTTATGCAGACGAATGTTCGCATAGTTTACAAGCCCGTTCAATAAGTTGTGTGTTGTGAAACAATGCTGAAAATAGAAAGACGGCCTCGCCGCGGCCAAGTCAAGACGCAAACGGTGCTGCTGCTAGTTGCGGCACAAACAATAGCTTAACAACCACAAAACCAAACAGCGAATTTCACAAACTGGTCGTTTCGCCCAGAGCCATCACCCAAGGCGAGAACTGTTTACAGTTTTGCATAATTATTTAATCCTATTCGGTAGGATCTTTCCGTGCCTCGGTGCGTGGCCGCATCGGAGATGTGTCTCACCCTCACATGGCGGTCTTTTCCCCTGAACACACTACTACCAGTCGGACCGGTCCCACCTGTGGGATCAACAGCCATCGATTGTGCGTGCCGATGCTGCGCACTGGCTTAGAGAGAAACGTTTTGCTCGGAACGCACTCAAAACACGGAAAACGGTGATCTAATTCTGTGCCGTCGCGGTATCAACGGTTAGAGGGAACGAATTGCAGCTGAAATGCTACCGTGCTCGATTTCCGTCTTGCTGTGCCTTTACACACCACTCTGCTGATGTGGTGCATCGCCGCCGAATCGCCCAAATCGTGCAACTGCTGCATGCTGGTATGTGAAAGGTCTCGGGGAAAATCTGCGCTCCACTCTGTCGGATGCTTTCTGTAGGGATGTCCTAGGGAATTAGAATGGGCAAACAGGCCGTCCCGTCTGTGCGCCATGTTTCAGTGCGGCGGTTCGAGGCGGCAGATTTATTTTTATCATCCGCCGTACTCCCGGTACCGTACGAAAGAAGAGAGGAATTTATCACATAAAACATGCGGTCGCTTGAACAAAGCAGCGCTACCAGGAAGTTGTTTCCAGATAAGTTTTCCAAAAAACGGACAATTTTATCTTCGTAAAACCGCTTGTTTTTGGTATAGCTTTGTTTCACAAACCAGTTTCACTGTAACGCATCTATTACTTTCCTATTCACATTGTTCCTTGCACGAAGGTATGCACTACAAAGCATCGAAAGGGACAACGCCAGTTTATTCTTCTTATTATTATTATGAGTCACACCATTGGTTTCACACACACATACACACACACACTAACAATCACCTTAAAGCTGCACAATCGGTTTCACAGGAGGACGATCGCGAAGCTTGAAAAATCATCTGAAAGTGCGTGCACAACACGCAACGATCAAAATGACACTGAACACGGAACGTACGCGGATCGTTCTTCGCAGGCATACGGCTCGATCGGCGGCAGATCGTTGACCGTTCACTTCGTTTTGGCGTGAGTGAAGTTCTACACGGATTTAGCGAGTAAGATAGTTTCGAAAGTGGGTGCACCTTGAAAGCATAACATATTGGAGAGTAAAAATCAAAAAGGATGTGCGTGACACTACACATGTTTGAAATTATAAACCTCTTCTTTTTCTTTTCAGCAATATTTTTCCAGTTCGCTTGGTAACAATCACACCAGGCATTAAGCTGTTTTTTATTTTTAAAAGAACCTATTGTTTAAAAAAGAATTTTTTTTTTCTTGTTACGATCTGATTTTTTGTTTTTTTCTTAAATAGCTACATTTTCCGAATATAATGTTTACATATTCAGTTTTTCAGTTTTTGTACAATTTAAAGTTGTTAGTTGTTCTTGATTGATTGTTGAATTTGAATAATATCTTGAATTACTAGACATCTGACATCTAATTTTTGACGACTTCTTTCGTGAAAAGAAAACCACCGTGCACAACTGAAAATTCAAACGGAAATGTTTGATGCGTATGAATTTTCTAACTGAAACATTTCGTGTGAAATAATTCAAGCCCGGCTTGAACTACCACAGCTTCCATATTTTCAATTGCCACAGTATACAATTTATCTGATGTTTCCATCAGCGTGAGTTCTCATACGCGTCTCCTAGAGCTGAGATCGAGAAGTAGTAGTGAGATGAGAAGTGAGATGTGAACAAAACGGACGCACGCGAACCGGTTTTGGTCCCACTAAACCGGCTTTGGTCCCACTGGAAGCCGGTTTTGGTCTCAGTCGAACCGGGCAAAAGAGGCGATATTTTTTTGGGAAGTGAGAGCAATGGCCGGTTCACATCCCGGGACCAACCGTTTTACCCGGAGTAAAATCGGCCATTTTAGAAAAATATAGCTTCAGTTTTGCTTAAAATATTTTTTAAGAAAACAAATTCCTAGAAACTGCTTTTTGAATTTCATTTTTCTTTTAAAGATATGTAATCAGATTGCCTCATGAACAAACAGTGCTACGCTATGGTTCTGCCCAAATGATAGCATCAAAGACGTTTTTTTAAAGATGTTTATTTTACTTGTTTATTTAACTTGACCATTGTGGTACAGTGTTTGATCCTACATTGACAACTCACCAATTTTTATTTTTAAATTCCTAGTCCTGTGAATTGTTAATTGGCTAATGTAACGAAAAAATCATGGTTGTAGCAATTTTATTGCGGTTTTCTATGCCTAATATATGCACACAATACGATTTTTAAATAGAGAAACACTACTTGGTATTTTAACAGATTTCATCCAAAACTTTATACGATAGACAATTTATCAACAAAAATGTTTCAACTTATTCTTTTTCAGCAATATCTGCGTTTCAACGGCAAACTGTGAAGATTTCCTCATCTTCAACTCCCAGACCAGTAGGTAAAAATAATGCGCTGGTATCGCCAGGTGGTCGCTCGAGAAGGTGTTCACCGTTGAAAAGTATGTGTCGAAACCAGAAGATGCTCCGCTTTTTGTCTAACACCTTCTTCGACGGCATCGTTTTATAATGCGGATGTTTCTCTTGCCTAGGGAACGCGATGGGGCAGCTGAAAATATATTTCTCCTCCCGAAAATGTTTTTGGTACTTTACTGGACACAAAACTCACCTCCACGACCCTGCGGAATATTTATTTCTTAACTCTCGATCTTTTCGATCAAGCAGCTCTAGTCAACATTAAATTTAAAGAAAATAAAAACCTAAAACAAGCCGCCCTTTTTTAAATCTGTCGGTGCTTATATTAATCTGTAGGTGTTTAATATGTTTGTACTTGCTTTTCTCATTTTATTACATTGTATTAAACCGGTTAGATATTTGTCATTGAATTAAAGAGTGTACCTTAATTCACCTTTAACAAAAAGTCATTTATTGATAATCTGAGTATTTCATGTTTCTTTTTAATCTGTAACTTATAATGTTGATGGCTACGTCGTCGAAATCGTTGATCTAAATCGTTGGATCATGTTCGTTACAAAATTGTGCCACTTCAAACATTATCCCGGTATTTTGTAGATGAGATTTGATTGCAATAATAAGATGGTAAGGACATTGTTTAGATTTTTTGTCTAAAGAACAACTTATTTAATTTTTACTTAGAAACTAAATCATAGCTTATAAACGGGTAACTTAACGAAACATGAAGCGAGCAAGGTAATTTTTTACATATTTTAGTTTTTTTTTTGTATGGAGTTTTGTGTACACTAAAAACTCGACCAATACTGCACCGCTGCTTCTAAAACTTTCCACACATTAAGTTTAAGCACTGCAGATGTTGTTGAAGATTTGTTTGATGAATGTTTTTTAATGAAAACATCTAAATTTTACATTTGAAACTCAGTTTTACTTATAAAAAAAAAAACAACCATGGAAGCTCCTTACAGTACTTGCCAAAATAACAGCACACCATAAAAATGTTATAACTCATATTTCTGTGGCAAAAACCATGGATTGTCTGCAACTTTTTGTAGTTTTACCGTTAAACAATAATCATTCGTAGCATTTTCGAATTTTTCGTTATCATTAAACTTAATTTAGAGTCATGAATGTCTAAAAAAAAACTATCATTCCGCTTATCTATGCAGCGCTGGCCACCACTATAATCCAATGAGAGTGACATATTATCTGTCAAGGTGTATACATCAAAGCACAGAAAGGTGAATACCGCAATCTATGAAATATCAATCACAAAGGGGGAATCAATGAAATTGCACAAGAAATGTGTTTATGTTGGAAACTAACAGAATTCTATTTTTATTTCAAGTGTGTTTTGCAATACGAAAAAAAAAAATTTTTGGTGTGAATAAATTAAGAGAAATCGAGAGAGCTGATCGAAGCTCTGAAAAAATCAAATGTTCTCAACAACATACATTTTAGGTTAAACCTAGGTTTAGCGGGCCTGCTAGTGAACTATATAATTAACTCGTGATAAAAGGACACTGGAATAAATAGTAGGAAACGGAAAGTCGAGAGGGCATAATAAGTAAAAACAACTCCCTCTGTCAAAATTGCGAAATCGCCTTGCCAGTTTCAAAGAGATTACTCGCGCAGACACAGTTGTTTAAAAAAACTGTAGAAAGATTTTCATCAGCTACATCCGGTCTGTATCACTAGTTATTGTTATTTCTAATTATGTGATTTTTTTCATTATGTAGAAGCTGTCCGTCTCAAGGGCTTAGCAGCGACTTAAACATAATAACAGAAAGGAATTTATAACTAATACAATATTTAAACAATAAAATATTTAAAATAAAATGACATCAATAAAAACTTCCTCTTTCTTGGTGTAACGCCCGTCATTTGGCCATACTTTTCCATTAAGGGTTTACGAGGAAGAAGAACTAAAGAATAGATAAAAAATATAGTAAATGTTTAACGAATCAGAAGACTGAAAGGGATCCATTATAGATAAGAAATGAAAATCGTAATGGCATTGTATTGTTACGTGTGATTATCCTGCTATCTCTTCTCTTCTACTGGTTGCTATCTCTTCTACTGGTTGCTGTGCATAAGACCTCGGCCAAAAGTGTGTTGCCAATCATCGGTATCTTCACTGTCCAACCGACTTTACTATTCTATTTCGTCTTCGCACAGAATCTACCGTTTGTACTACGCCTCATGGTCCACCTATCGCCCTGGACGAGGTCATTTCGACGAGGAAAACATCAATCCCCATCTCTGCACGCATCTACTGTACTCAATTTTTGGAATCAACAACGCCGGATCGGTGATTTTCCTTTACCCGTGGCTGGAATTGGAAGATAACGTCGGTCGGGGCAACATCAGTCGGTTAACGAGTGTGAAGCTTCAATCCGAACCTGAAGACGCTGGCGGCCATCGGAGGGGCTTCTGTGAATGCGGCCATATTTTCTCGAATCGCTGCCTACGCTGTCCTCAGGAGTGCGTTCGCTCGGAATGCTCGTGAATTCTGCCAAACACACCCCTTCGATGGTGTAGACATTGGCTGGGAGTTTCCCGGGATACACGAAGACGACACGTCCGGCGATAAGGCAAACTTTGGATTGACGCTGTCCGAGTTGGCCAGAGAGCTGGACAGTCATGGGTTACTTATGTCCGCCGCCCTACCTGCCAGTGAAACCATTGCATCCTTGGCATACGACATTCCGGCAGTAGTGGGTCATTTGAATTCATCAACCTGATGGCGTATGACTTCAACGGAGCGTGAAACAACTTCACCGGGGTCAATGCGCAACTGTTTGCCGGCCTGTCCGACTAGAACGACTTCCAGCGGATGCTGAGTGTGGACCATAGCGTCAGTTACTGGATCAGACAGGGAGCACGGACCTTCACCCAAGCCGATGCCGCCAACAGTGCTCTGCGGGCTCCCTCAACCGGCCCGGGAATGGCGGGTCCGTACACAAGCCAACCTGGATATCTGGTATACCATGAGGTCTGTAACCATTTTTTTTCCCGGTTCTAGCTGGACCCGGGTCTGGGAAGGGGTGCAACGAGTTCCTTATGGATTTCTCGGGCAACAGTGGATCGGCTACGACGACCGCGAAAGTGTTACTGAGAAGTGTGGCTACGTTAACAGTCGTAATCTTGGCGGAGCAATGTTGTGGTCAATCGACATGGACGATTTCTCAAGGTACAGTGGTACTAAATTCAATTTGCTGCAGCTCATCAATAATGGTTTAAAATTAACAACTACAACAGGTATAGCGATGATTATAGGCAAGAGCTTGAAGCAGAAATGAATGAGCTTCACTCTAAACCACGGATGAGAACAAAATGAAAGCATGTAAAAAAAAAAAACAAAAATTACAGGATCGCAAGTGACTTCTTCCAGAAAACTCGATTAACGCGGTAGAAACTCTTGCTAATTTTCTAAAGTGCAATTCGACGATTCGATAGTTTGTAAGCATCTCTGTTTTTCGTTATTTACTTTTGATTTCATAAAACCTAAATGGATGAAACTGTTGATTTTTCACTCATCGATTATTACTAAAATTGATTTCAGCTGCATTTGTGGAAGTTTGTTTATTGAGTACACTGACTTCTAATGCATTTTGTACGCAATACCGGCTATGTGACGTACAAAAAAAATTAAATATGAAAGGAATGAATGTGTGTGTGTGTGTTTTTTTTTATGCAACGAGTTTTTACTGCCAGAAATGCAAAAGCTGAGACGAAAATTCAGCACAGATGAGAATATATGAAGCATCCCACGCATGCGAACTAAATTTAGCATTGGCATTTTGCGCATAGCCCCGATCGCTCACGACACACTACACAAACACACTTCTAGGCACTGCAGCATGGAGCAACATGATCGTACTCAACAGTTTTCTGAATTTTTGAACCAAACCCCGTCCCGTCCAATTCATGTGCAGGCCGAATTTGTGTTTTCTCCTGTGTTATTTTTCGTTCGCACATTTCATTCAGTCTGATGACTCATGGAACCATCGCATGTCTTAATTTATTTACGTTCATCATTTATCATTATGCAAGACAGGGAAAATCAGTGTGTCACTTGCCATGGAAGATGTGTTTTTTTTTCTCTGATGGACCTAATTTATCTTCAAGTTTTTGGTGCCCTGTTTCTTTGTTCGTGTTAGTTTTCGATAAATGTTCGATCACCAATTAAACGAACTAACATTTTTACTATATTCCAATAAATTAAAAATGTAAGCAATACCATTTTTAACTCTTTTAAAATTTCTTTAAATATTGTTAGTGCATAAGACCTGAATATTAGCGGCATTTGATACGATACATTTAGCATCCAACGGTAGTTGGAGAAGCATCTTCACGGAAGTTCGAGATAAATTGTCCCTGCAATTAACTGTCAATTTTGCACGATATTCCATTTATCACAGAAACACAATCTACCGGCAAATCAAATTTGCGGTTCCTCGTACAAGAACTCGGCACCAGTTTCCCCTCAGTACCTCAATGAGAACACGGGAAGCTGATACAAGTCGCTCTGCGTGAACAAATAAAATCGGGAGGATTGAAATTCGGGTGAACAACATGTAAAATGAGAAAAAAAACTAGTTCACAGTAAGGTGTGCGTACGAATATTTCATCCCATTTCGCAACGACCAGTTGTTGGATGATCATAATATAAGAGAAAAAGAAAACGAACAGAATACATATCACCAGCATCGCTAAACGCACACTGTTTCGCGCGCGCACCAAAATATCGGCTTGGATGGAAAATTATAGAATATATTTAGAATCCAAAGCTAGTATGCCAACGAGCGCGCAAGAATCAACTCGCTAACATATGCAGCGAGGAGTCGGCCGGTAGCTAGTTTGTTGGCAATCACCTTTTTACTCCTCGCGATCATCAACTGCATCGCACACGGTTTGAATTCATCCAAGCCATATACCGACTTGCACTCCCCTACCACCGTCGGCATCTTCATCGTCCATGCAAAGATAACTCTCTGCTCGTGATGGGAAGATCCATCGCAAAATTCGAGTAGGCTGGAATTTTTTCCTACTATTCCTACTGGCGGCGATGCTGCCCTCATTTCTGAGACGACGATGGTGGGACACACACAGGTGGGCGAAGTGTAGCCGGAAAGCCGGATTCACCTTACCACACTGAACGGGGGGTGCCAACGGTCAGCCGAACCGAGAGTCCTGGCCGTGCGGTCCGATATCACACAGTGAAAAGTAGCTAAAAATATCACCCCGAACGCCATTGCGCTGCGTATGCGGCACATTTTGGCTGCCTCGTCTGGTGATGCGGATGATGGGAACGATGACGATGACGACGATCCTGTACTCTCGTGCACATACTCACAATATCTGCGTGAAGCGTGCACGGATGCCTAAGCAGGAGATTCAGAGATGGTCCGATATGTGTACTTTCTTGGTTGCACCCATGTATGATTTTTTTTATCGCCATTGAAAAGAACCGTTAAGACGAAGCGTGTTGCTGTCAAAACGTGCAGCTTGCTTAAGCGAAATGACGGTAGGGGAAACATTTTAATGCACAAACAGATAAGAAAGGAACCGATGTACAATTCACAGTAGATCAAGTTGATGCCCCAACGCAATAAACAGTGTAGGGTAGTAACAGTTTCATCGGTTCCAGCTATTCCTGTTCTATTGGCTATTCAGGTACTGCTCCGGGGATTCTCTGGGGACTATCTTTCCACCCACTACACCATCAAGCATCAACGATCTGGTAGAGCTGTTTCCAAGAGAGAAAGATCGAGAGAGAGAGAGAGAAAGAGATATAGAGATAGATAGATAGAGAGAGAGAGAGAGAGAGAGAGAGAGAGAGAGAGAGAGAGAGAGAGAGCAAGAGAAAGAGAAGGGCGGCTAGCCCCAATAGTAGCCAGTGGTTCTACCGTGCAAAACGAAAAATAAAGCAAAGACCCAACGAACATTCCATTCCGGGGTGTTTGTTTTGGTGGAAGCGGTGACCGTGGTTATAAATAGTTTTGTGTTTGGGGCCGATTCCGTGGAGTGTTTGTACGATTTTCACATAATAATTTTACATGTTGGGGAGCTCGGAGGGGCTTACATAAAAACCATTGGTGGACTGGGGAAATGTCAATGTTATCAACTGTGCAAAAAAAACATATACATGTTACCTTTAACAATGCTGAGCTCTGTTCTTATATAGATTATTTGTGTCGACTGTATCGAAAGAAAATTCCAATTTAAATCTATAATGCAATAATGCAAATATTACGACAGACTACGATAGCAAATTGATTTATAAAAAAAAAAACGAAACAAAAATAGTTTCGTAGTCTCGACAAATGGACTTTTATCGACTAAATTTAGTAGCGTCAAATACGCTTTCACCCGGCAGGACCAACAAAGTGTGGAAACTCTTTCGTACACTCTTTCGGTCACCCTCATTATTCTGACTGGCGCAGACTGCCCATTGCTGTTTCTGCACATTTAATAAACCGGCCAATTAGTCATTTAACTGAAGCGTTTCCCCTAGTCACCGCGGAGTGCACGGGCCATAAACAACTTGAGTCAGCGCGCAGGACGTTCTTGAGACGCCAGGAAAAAACATCAACAAGGAAAGCATTCCCTCATGATTCAATTCATCAATGGTTCAAATATTATTGTTGGCCCACTAACGGATTTTTGCCCGACACACGCGCACTTAAAGCCAACTAGCAGACACACTTAACGTGCCGTGGTGGAACAGCAGAATTTGGGGTTTTAGAGCTTTCCCTGCGGTTACCTTTTTCCGCTGATCAGCGGCGCCCGAGGAATGGTGGAAATTGTCACCCTTCCGCCATTTGCAGAAGTAGGACGGTTTTCCACATTTTACGTAGCTTTCATTGCAGTTCTTCATTCGTACTCTTGCAGGGAGTTACCGCTACTGAAGCAAATGTTTTGGTGTTCAAAAAAAGGCTTTTTGTAATGGTACCGAACACGGCCCCAGTGGGAAAAGATGTAACGTAGAACAACAGGATCAAATACCCAACTAAAGAGGGACGGAGAGTTGAATAGTTGATAAAGGTGATGCAAATACACCATATCTATCTCGTTGTACTTTTCCCCATTTCTTTCTCTTTTAGATAAAGCGGAGCCAAAAGGGATGGTAGAATTGTAGATAGACATTCTTCCCATCGAATGACGCCATCTGCCTCTCGCGCGGCAAGGAATCAGGCCCGCTTGCTGCCTTTAAGCCTATGCACTCTAGACACGGGGAAGGCAAACATACAAAAAGAGTAAACCGTGAGTATTTATAAAACAATAAAACAATCCGTGTCCGTGCTAATTTTAACACACCTGACTAACGCGAACGGAACGGTTCGATGCGTGCGCAACATGGATCGTGGTGTGCGCCAAGCACACGGCTTGCGGCGCTCCGAAGATCCGAAATCTTCCAAAAGGAACCACCATCGTCGTCGGCGTTAGCGCTTCCTGCGCCCATCATGGCCGGTGGTTGCGGCTCCCGTTTGCTAGAGTAGGTTTCACCATCATCAGACCAACACTTCCACTTTCCCCTCGATGGTGGAGCCGCGGTGCGTACCATTGGGAGACATTCCGCGTTAGCTCCCGCAGGAGATCTGCGATGAGCAGTTTCTAGTGATGCTTTGCGCAGACGCACTCCCCTTTTTCGATGTGGAGCCTGCACACAAGGAAAGTAAACGCACTGGCCCACACAAACACAAGTGTCCACGGGAGAGCGTGTGCTCGTGCCAGCAGCGGAACACTCGGGAATGCCGGTGGCCGGTTAGTAGAACACCAACCTTGCTCCGACATTTATGAAAATCACCGCGCCTAGTGTGCTTCTAACAGTCGGTACATTCGGTGTTCAGAGTGGACTGATCCTGGCCTGACTACTTGCCCGCGGTTGCCGACCGGGATTTTTTTCTCTCCGAACCGATCCGACTCCGATCGAGCGTGTGCGGACTTCGTTCAACCCGTGGTGTGCCGTTGCATTAGCGGTAGCGTTTCGAGTTTTCATAGACTCTACACCGGGTGACTGCCGAGAACGCGTCAGCCCGCAGAAGTTCTGATCAGTGTGTTTTCCGTGTGTGTGCCCGAAGGTTGCCTAGGAAAGCAAAATGTCGTCGTCCGCCGTGACCACCAAAACGTCCAAGTACACCTACCGCTCGTCCGGAGGTGGCACTGCCGATGTCAGCATCGAGTACAGTGCTGACCTGAGCGCTCTGTCCCGACTGGAGGTGAGTTTGACGCGTCTACGGAAACCGGAACGAGCAGCTACGCGCAACCGATCGAGTCACACTACGAACCACTGCTGGAACTGTGCGGAAAAGCAGAGAAAAATCGCACACAAGTACACAATTACACTCGTGTCCAACATCATTCGATTTGCCAGCCGTTCTGGAAAAGATTTGACCAATACTGAATCGGTTTACATTTTTTCGCACACAGTATTACGTAACTTGTAGTACCCAGAGGACACGGCTAAGTTTAGGAACCTGTAATTGTAAAACAGTCATTCAATCTTCTTGACCTTAGTTTTTTTTTTCCTCCAATGGCTCCAGCTGTATAACGCATATATCACACTCGCTGATAGGCACAATTTACTCATTCGCAAACGCTACACTACCGCAACACTAACTCACCATTCACAGCCAGCTACCCTCAAACACTAGTCTCTTTTCAACTAAACACTTCTATCCATAAAACCTCATCGGGTATTTTCTAAAGTGTGTACTATCGGACGCCTCAAAAGGCGCTCTTTTCGAGAAGTTCCTCGAGACTAAGTGAAAAGTGAGAAGAGCTGAGTTTGCCGCTTAATGCTATCCGCTGCCTCATACCGTGAGCTACTTTATTCTGCCGCCTGTGCTGCCAAAGCATCCCTCCATCGTTCGAAGTGACAAAGTGTGCTTGAAAATTTTGTAGAAAAATTGCTAAACTATTTTGATCAGCAACACCCGCTCCAGCAATGTAGGTTTTATAATAACGCAGGTGTCATACATTCAGTAGAATTGTGGTAGAATTGTGTGCCGAAAGTGTCGCTTGGTGGAAATTTCCTGTCACTTCTGTGTGGCCAGTGGTCTGCAAGCAACATAAAGAAATTCATAAAGAAAATGATAAGAACTTACGGATCACACCGCTTTTAGCAACGATGTTGGCGACGGGGAATCCATCGAAAATGAGTGTGTGAAGCCTAAAAAATTAATCAGTGCTGACGAGTGTGTGGGGCAAGAAACGGGAAACATTATAAAGATATTGGACACAAGTGTGTACTTGTGGAAATGGTTGTTAGTAGTGTGACTCAAAACCCCGAACAATGCGCGTCAAGTCCGTCGCATTGCGCAGCTCTGCTCAGCACTCTAAGATCTCTACGGTCTCGTCTGTTTTCAGGACAAAATCCGTCTCCTGCAAGAAGACCTGGAGTCGGAGCGTGGTCTTCGCCAGAGGGTGAGTTATGTATTTCTAAGTTGAGATCAATTCGTCGTAAATTGTTCGTTGTACATTTAAAATGAGCTTTGGAACAGGTGCCATCAATTTTCATTCTTTCATCACCGGGTTATTTGTGATAATAATATGCAGGATAACAATTCTTTTTCATATACCATCAGTACAGAACTAGAGGCAAAGTGATTGAGTAAAAAACAGGTCATTCCATTTTTGTTCCAATGCAGTGTGTGAAAACCAATGAATAACACGGACTACGTTATCTTTTAGGTCACATTTAAAAATAAACACAACCATCCGATCGATGGTCACCGATCGCTTACGCCCATTTAAGCGATCTGTTCCCTTTCTTTTCACACGTCAGCCGCACTTCCGGCAGTGACCAACGCAGTTACGGCAAGTGCTAGGTTTACGCTTCGTCGTGACATGCTCGATCTGTCTGTCACTCCGAAGCTCATTTGAAGTACCGCCACGTCCCCGTTCCCCCCGTCATCTTGGGTTTCCCCCTCTTTGCATTGCACGGTGCCACTAACCTTGGCAGCCTGTTTTGGTGGTGGCGGGTTTGAGACCAGCAGGTAGATTGGCAGCCCAGGCTTAGTAAAATCTTTGCAAGGGTCCTGCTCCGAGTAGTGAAACGCTTACATCATCCGTGAGCCGTCCCGCTACCCGCGGGGTTCCGTTGGATTTGCGGAGGATCCTGAGGTCGAAACCACATACGAGGTTTCGCACCGTACCACCGTATCCATTGCGAGCCGTTTTCTCGCGAGCTCTAAAAATAGGTTTCGCTCCGGCGGATCGTACGGAGAAGGTGGTTTTAGAACCGTTTCGTACAAGGTGCGTACACCGTTGGTATGGGTGTGCCAGTTCAAAGGGAGGACGATCGATGTGTGCGTCCGCGTATTCCCCGAAAACGGTAAAACGGGGGAATATTGGCCTTTCAAGAATAGTCGCCGCAGCGGTGGCGAGCAAACGCTACCGAGCGTTGGCGAAGTGAACTTGGAATGGCAACATGGATCTACCACCGAACTAATTCTTTCCGATCATTGCGCTCGTAATGCGCTGCGCCGACTCGCCCAGCAGTGCGCCCATGCGTACTGTTCAGGTTTTGTATGTTTCAAAGGGCGCCGCAAGTATCCGCTTTGCTATGCGCATCTGTAGCCGCCTGCACTTCGGCAGAAGACATTTCGCATCCCCGTCGGCGCATTCCACAGAGGGCAACAAGTTGACGGCGGCGCGTGTGCCATCAACTGTGCGAAGCTTTGGTCCGAAGTGCGAGAGCGAAGACGTGTCTTACGACTTTATGAATCAGGCCTAGCGCGTGCTGGTTGGTAATAACATTTTCGTCAACCACGAAATCTTCGCTTGTTTTGCATCGGTAAGACTAAGCGCAAATTGTATAGATGAAGAACATCTCTTTTTCCTAACTAACCACATTTGTGTCTCCCAGTTGCATCCAGGTTTCGCTTTTTGTATCGAAACCAACTTTGGGCTATTATAACATGTAACATTTGTTTTGATATTGCTTCAAATCTACATTTCAAATTCCATAGCTCCAACCAGACGGCGATTTGCAGCCGTGCGTAGAGCTCCAATGATCCATCGCGTAGGACGTGGCCTTACGGCGTTTGGAATTCCTGCAAAAGTTTACTCCTTGGCGAACACCTACGGCCGTTTTCCTAAAAATAGAGCACCTCCTTCGTACGATTGGCGCAATTTACCTGACTAAGTTACTCCTACGGCTACGGAAAAGTGCTGCAATCTGTGTGCCGCCGGCCGACGGTAGCGGCGTGCTGGTTACCTTTTTTCCTCTTTTCTTTCCGAGTTATTTTATTACATGAAATTCGCAAAACCTGTACGTTTACGCATGCACGATTTTACGACTGGCGCGTTTGGATCGTTAAGCTATAGATACAATAAATTATGCAATTGGCGCTCTGGAAAACGTGAACTCAATGGGAGGGTTTACAGTTTTAGTTGGTTAATCTCTCAAACCGTTGAAAAATCCATTAAATAGCTCGGTGGTCTTGCAACCGGACATGTTTGGTATTTTTATTTTGAATGCTCTTTGTGGAAATGAATATTCAAGGCCAATAAATGTTTGCTTAATTTTTAATCAAAAATTTATATTGAAATAGAATCAATTCAAATTTGAAAGCCATCTTCGTTAGATGATCATGGTGTATGGCAGTAACGATTGTTGGAGATGACTTTTTGTAAAGGTTTAAAATAATATTGATCTTATTTTAGGAATTCACTATATTGTTGTTAATAACGATTGTTTTATCTCTGGTGTTATTTCATGCAGATTGAACGCGAGAAGGCAGATCTGAGCGTACAGGTAATTCAGCTGTCCGAGCGCCTCGAGGAAGCCGAGGGCGGTGTTGAGGGCCAGGTAAGTTCCATTAGATCTAGTCGAATCCGAGCTGTCAATCCACACTTACGCTCGATCTCACGTCAATTTTAGCTGGACATCAATCGCAAGCGCGATGCTGAGCTGGCCAAGCTGCGCAAGCTGCTGGAGGATGTGCATTTGGAGTCGGAGGAAACGGCGCACATCCTGAAGCGCAAGCACCAAGAAATTGTCAACGACTTTAACGAACAGATCGAGACTTTGACCAAGTCGAGACAGAGGTAACGATGGCACATATTTCCCATGCAATGTAGACTTTAGCGCTGGGTTTCAAAATAGCTCCCATAAAATATAAAATCCACAAGAGAGTTAAAAAGCTTCAGGTGATTTTCCCGATGTTTAGTTCGATTCTTGCCAGCTAGAAGGAGGCCCTCAATCTCCCCCTTACATTTCTCTGTGCTGTAGTTTTTCTCGAAGAAACTCGACATCACTTCGACTAACGCCCATCCATTCGCCCACGATCGAGTGGCCACTTTGCCGGTGATGATTAAGCCACGATTCATCATTCGTTTCGAGCGCTCTATCTCACACGCTTTCTACAAACGATCCCGGGTTTTGCTATTTTTCATCACATTTAAAATTTCTTCGCAACGCTTTGCGCACGTCACCAGCACGTTCCAACCCGTTTGGGTCCGCCCGGTTGGCCATTCCGAGGCGAGATCACAAAACTGGCAACTGCCAGCAGCGCCGCATTAAGGTTGTCCATATGGGTTCTCTCATTCAGTTGTCCCCGCTCATCTCGCAAACTGCCACGTAACTTGTGAAACGAATGCCGATGCCATGAGTTTGACGACGAGACTCGGACGGCGATGATGGTAGTGATGATGATGATGATGAGAATGAAGATGATGGTGAATCGGCGCAATCATTCCCTCGGTATGTAAACAGACTGAGCTGGCGAGCAAAAACGCCAGCGAATGCTAGGGAACGTAAATCCCGGGGGTTGGAAAAACGTTCAGACACCGAAGTCGTGACAGGTTTCGGGGCTGGCGATCTATTTTAAGAGCTCGCGGGCAGCGTTGCTTAAGTCCGGCGGCCAAATGTGTGTGTGTGTGTTGGGGCAAGCACACGGTTGCCACGGCGAACAGCATCGTACCACACACTGCAAGCTGCGGTGGAGTGGCTTAGGATATTCCATTCCATCTTCGGATCACCTGTTGTTTTTCGCACCTTAGCGTTAGTGGCTGAAACGGATATCAGAGGCAGTAGCCCGAGACACTGCCCACGCGCTCGTAAAGTTGAGCGACTGATGATGATCCTCGGGCTAATGCGTCGTCCATCTTGTTTCGCTACAGAGTCGAGAAGGAGAAGTCGAAGCTGCAAGCGGAAATCTACGAGCTGCTGTCGCAAGTCGAGAGCGTCTCGAAGGACAAGCACATCAGCATCAAGACGATCGAGAAGCTCGAGGTGCAGGTGACCGAGCTGAACATCCGTATCGAGGAGCTGAACCGTACGATCGTGGACATCAGCTCGCACAAGACGCGCCTGTCACAGGAGAACATCGACCTGATCAAGAGCGTCCAGGACCTGAAGCTGAGCGTTGAGAGCATCTCGTACTCGAAGACGCAGCTGAACTCGCAGCTTGAGGAGGCCCGACGCCGCCTGGAGGAGGATGACCGCCGCCGCTCAATGCTCGAGTCCAGCCTGCACCAGGTCGAGACGGAGCTCGAGTCGATCCGACTGCAGCTGGAGGAGGAGTCCGAGGCCCGCCTGGACCTGGAGCGCCAGCTGGTCAAGGCGAACGGCGAAGCCGGCACGTTCAAGTCGAAGTACGAGGCGGAGTGCATGGCCCGCGTCGAGGAGGTGGAGGAGATCCGCCGCAAGTACACCGTGCGCATCACAGAGACGGAGGAGCACATCGAGTCGCTGCAGGCCCGCCTGAGCAAGCTCGAGAAGGAGAAGAGCCGCCTTCAGAGCGAAGTCGAGGTGCTGATCATCGACCTGGAGCGCGCCAACAACGGCATCCGCGAGTACACGAAGCGCATCGAGGTCCTGGAGCGGACCAACATCGAAATCAAGACCCGCCTGGAGGAGACGATCGCGCTGTACGACCAGTCGCAGCGTGATCTGCGCCAGAAGACTACCGACTTCCAGCGCCTGTCGCAGGAGCTGGACAAGACCCGCGAGCAAAACAGCCAGCTCGGCCGCGACAACAACAAGCTGCAGAACGATCTGCACGAGTCGCGCAGCACCGTCACTGAGCTGACGCGCCGCCTTCACGAATATGAAGTCGAGCTGCGTCGTCTGGAGAACGAGCGCGAGGAGCTGACCGCTGCCTACAAGGAAGCCGAGGCAGTGAGTGTTGAATTGTGCTGGACGCGCCTCAAGGGCGCCCCGCGAACTCACTGTCATTTTCTTCTTTTCCATTGGTTTTCTAGGGCCGCAAGGCTGAGGAGAAGCGTGCCCAGGCACTGTCGGCCGAGTACGGACAGTTCCGTCACGACACCGAACGTCGTCTGTTGGAGAAGGACGAAGAGATCGAGTCCATTCGGTGAGTACAAGATTAATCGCAATATATTTCATGTCATGGGGAGCCAAACGATAATTAAGAATATAGAAGTGTCTCATGAATAATAACCGTAATTAGACGACAATTGTCACTGGCCTGCCAGCAGCTGCTATCAACTCTCATACAAATATCGCACGGATCTGTTGGCCTTTTTAATGAACCCCCAAAAGCGAGAGTTTGCCTCGAAATGAAAGCCGCTTAGGGGCATTACGCTCGGACAAAAGGTTTCTAGGTTACGTACAGACAAAACTGAATGACATTTTGCGAAAGGAAAAGTAAAGAACTGTTTGACGAAAGGACTGTTTTATTTCGAACAGTAGCGACATTATTACTACGCGTGAACAGACGCTACTGCCATAAACGACCAGGCGCCTCCATCAAGGCTTATTAGCGTGATACAGTAATTGCCATCGTTTGGTGCCTAAGTCGCACTACGCTTTTAAATAACCGCAAGATTTTTCCAAAAAGGAAAATTAAAGTGGTGCTTTTTGCTAAGGAAAAAGTGCATCTCTTTCATAAAATCTTGCGGCTGTTTTTAATCTAGGTGCAGCTTTGGCACTTAATAAAACAGGTGACGGTAAAACGATTTTTTTATATCAATTTTTTGTTTCAACTATGATGGCAAAAGATTTGCAAAATAAAAGACTGTCCACTTTCTGAAAATTTCTTTTGAAAAAGAATTTTTCAATTCAACAGAATAAGCTGATGGGTTCCTATGCTACTGATGGTAGTTTTTTTAAAGTAACGTAGTTACCAAGTTCTATTCCACATTCTAAATATACTGATTGTTTGACAAGCCAAACCGCTCTACCATTGCAAGATAGTGCATCGTCATCGAATGCGCTTCCTACTAGAACGAATATAGTTCAGTTTGTTGACCGCAAGCAGTGAAAGTCAATCGTCTATCGTACTCTCGCCCTGCGCCACCCTTGTTCAAACTATCTGCTAGTGGAATGCAACGAGCTGAAAGAGTCTGCAACGAAAATATCTCACCCATCGGTGCACGTTTTCCTCATTCGCTGTTGGGCGCGATCGTAAATGGCAGAACACGTAAATGTTTTTCGCTTCTTCCAAGCGCCTCGGGAAGTACACTTTTTATGATTCTAAGCTCTCGTTATCTAGCCCTGGCACTCGTGCTGTTACATTATGGGCACAAAAAGTCAAGGAGGCAAAAGAAAAAAAAAAAAATGCTTCACCAATTGACGGTTCTTGATGTTACCTCATTTGCGATTGATCCCTTTCACTCGAATCGCGGCGATCGGTTGTTTTCGAACGTGCTGCCTTTACCTCCATCAGTCGATGACCGACCAAGGTGAAGTGCAGCTCAGTGAACTGGCAGTGATCTTGCTATCGGTCAACTTGATCTAGATTTGGCCATCCGTTGGGAAATTTGTAATCCTTAAGCGTTAGTGAATGTGTCAAATTAGAAGATTCCACATCTTATCTGAAGCCTTTAGTGCAGCATTCCATGTTCCAAACTTTTTTTTTTCGTATTTTTCACTACACATCCATTTCGTGCCTTTAATGCGTTTGTCATTTACTGATGGCTTACTAGTTAGTGGTGGCGTACGAAGATTATCAAAGTGAACTAAAACACTGAAATGCACCAACAGAAAATCGGTCGATTTCGGAGAAAGATTAATCGTGACAGCTGTAACCTCGTGATTGCTTCGATTGGTCCTGAACATGGCGTATCGGACACGACCAATACTTTTTGAAAAGGGTGTCAAACGAATTTTGCGACATCGGTGCTAATTTGTGACAGTTGACGTCATTGAGTGCTGAAAAAATGGATGTTCAAACTATGTTGAACGGAAAATGCAGGACAGATATTTCTGACCGTCCCTGAGAAAAGCAGGAAATGGAAAGAACCTAAGTTTTATCAATTTTGTCAGAAGATGCAGCCTCTTTTTTATAAATATAAATGTAAAAAAGAGATAGCACATAATTCAATATGCTAAACTCTTATTTTGTCTTCTCAAATAACATTTCGTAGTCGAATTGTTCCTGTTAAAATAATTAAGCTGATTTTTGCAGTGTACGTCCAATGTAAAGATCACAAGCAAATGCAATCCAATGGTTCTTTGTATGTGAGCATCTGCACTCCAAATGCCAAAAATACTTTAAGGATTATTTAAAATTTAAAATTAGGCGGCACGGTTGCCCTACTGACAAAGCTTGCTTTATATTTATCGACCATTTTGACTCATTGGTCACCAATGTCATGCTCTGCTAGCTTCTCTAGGCTGACGGTGCGTCCGGTAATTGTTATTTGTCGACACGACAGAAACGTGTACGCAATAAAAAGTACCGCGTGATAATTTGCCAATGATATTTCTTGGTTTATAATTTTACAAATGGTCCTCAAGACTAGGCTAGGCCACACGCATTAATGGCACGATCTTGCGTGTGAATCGCACGCCATCCTAATTGTAATCATTAACAACGGTGCATTGTATGGTCCTTTATCATGCCCTAAAAATACATAAAATCGCGTTGTTCTATTTCTGAACGCTATCAATGTTGTTTTCGTCACTTTCGTATCGTCGATGCCCATCGTGATTCTGTTCTTTCTTGTCCCGTGTTGTAGCAGATACCAAAGAGCGCTATCCAAGCGAGCAGAAAAAGATCGAGGTTGAGCAAGAGGGAGAAGAGAAAGAGAGAGAGAGAGAGAGAGAGAGAGAGAGAAAGAGTGTCGGCCGAAAGTCACCGTCTTGGGCGAGAAATAGAGTACGGAAAAACGAACATCCTAATTACGCGCGAAGAATCCAAACGCAAAAAAGGCAACCAGCAAACCATTTGAGGGTGACTGTGGGTTTCGAGGGGTATGTGTATGTGAGTACGAACTGAGGCCTCATAGGGAAAATTGGCCGTTGGGTTGTGCGAGCTTCTGTATCCGCTCGATCTTGCTCGAGATCCACCGTCTCGTTCGCGCCGTCGGCGAAATTGAGTTGAGAGATCTCCTGGGACCGAGATGGCACCACTGTTTGCGTTGGACAACCGGTGTGAGCGGCGCGAGAGGCTCATCCCCACCCATGTCTACCAAGGCAACTATGGACATGCTATGCACTACTACCAGCCCATGATCGACTTTCTCGACGTGAAGAGTGCGAGTAGTGCGGACGGGCGCGAGTCGCCGCTGCCCGATCCCCGGTGCCCTTATCTGCCGTATACGGAGGAGCGCGGCCTGAACCGCTATCACACCGGCTACTTCCACTTCCGCCCGTACAGCAACGGCGAGGTGGTGCGGCTTTCGGAGTTGGCGGTCGCGACGGCGGAACGGTACCGGCCCGACTACCGATTCGATATAAAACGCTCGGTGCTCAGTTTGACCGCGACTGCCGACGCAGCTAGGCTCAAGAAGCACGTACCCGCGGACAGTGTGATCGAACGTTACCAGCGCAAGGTAGCCGAACGGAACGCCCAGGACACCCTGAACGAGCGACGCACCAGGATGGCACTGCAAAAGCGCACCCAGTTCTACGGCGACCTGAAGTCGGGCGACGAGCTGTCGCCGCAGCTGAAGAAGGCGATCAAGGGCAAGTCGGCCGACCAGATCAAGAACATCCTACTGAACGAGTCGCGCCGCACCCGCGAGTCGGAGGAGCGCAGCCAGAGCCAGCTTAGCAGCCGCTACACAACGAGCGTGTCGCGCCAGCAGGTGGGCAGTCGGGCGAACAGCGAGGTGCGCTACATCGTCAAGCGGACGACCAGCACCGTCGACCTGGGCCAAGCAGCCGAGGAAGCCTCGAGTCAGTACAAGGCAGTCCACACGTCGGTCGACAATGTGCGCCGGGAGATCAAGAACTTTGCCTCCAAGACGCAGGAGTTCCTGCACGATACCAGGTGAACGACCCTATCGACCCTTCCCTCCCAAGCAGCCACCCACCACACCCAACACCAGACCCCTATAGACACCCAAAATTCCATCCCGTCATCTTACCAACCTACCCGTATACGGCGCTAGTTTCAAATAGAGTTCCCAAACCGGTAGTGATAGCGAAGCGGCCAACTACAAAATATACCGAGGATCTTCCGGGACTTCTGGAAACTAATACCTGGGTGACTGATGAAAGTGGCAGCGATCTTACGTCACCAAGCTATGTTCGAATGGTTGCCCAAATGTTACTTGCCTTTTCTTGCCTACATCGTTAACCCTGATAGTGACACACATTATCCGTCTTGGTTGATGTTTTCGGTATCTCTCACTCTCGACCTTTTTCTCGCTCTACATCCTTGGCAACCCTGCCGATGCTCTACAAAGTGTTGACCATGCTTAGATACAGTGTTTTACAAGTTCGCGACGAGTTCTTCAACAGACTCAAATGTATTCCCGATTCGAATGAAGGTAATCAAACGTCCATTTTGTGTGTCTTTAGTTCCCTCCCCTAATTCTCGACTGTTCTCAAACGATCGTCTCGTCGGTAACTGCGCACCTTCATCCGCTCTCCGCGCTATACTTCACACCCATTTTGTTTGTCACGGCGCGTGTCACCGGTTCAGCCACGATCGAATTCCTGCAGTTATGCAAAATGGACTGCCCCGAGGTTAATTGCCATTCCCTGCACAGTCTCGTGCCGACATTTTTAAGTTGCACCATCGCTTCTTAGGATTTTTGTCCCCCTCCACTTTTACATTCGCTTTCGATCGGCGGTAGAACTTTCTCAAGTTTGCTGTTTTGTCACTCATTCATCAACCGCGCCGCGCTGCGTTGGACAGTGCGAGGTCAAGCCTGTTCCACCGTACCTAACCAATCACCGCCGAAGTTTTGCAGATTGTAACAAGCGTATAAATATCGTGCAAAAAAGAAAAAGAAATATTCCTTTCCTTGCTCGGTGGTCGCCATCGTGCGACACCGCGGTGAACTGAACTGAATGGCAGAACATCATCGGCGCAATATTAGACAAGGACACAGCTTAACACTTGCGAACCTACGTCTGTTGAAGTCGGTACATTCCTACGGGGATACTTCTTTCCTTGCCTTTCGTACCATCGTCGGCGTTACGTTCTTCTTCTGTTGGCTTCATCATCTCCGACACAAAATATTTCTCGGGTTACCTTGAACTGCTTTATTTATTTTTCTTCGGATCCATATTTCTCGTCGACGTGGGAGAAGTGAGACAACCTCCAATTTATGTATTTGTATTGCAGATTTTTGTCGTTACACTCACAATCTGCGGTGCTGTATAGCAAAAATTTATTACATAATATTCTGCCATTTTCAGCTGGGTTGGAAAGAACTTGAAGCTGAGTTCTTTCATAAAGTATTACATTTAGATCTACCTTTTTACGATAGATTGCTCGCAAAGCCAGTTTTGGTGGTTGAGTTTATGAAGTAGAAAAACACATTTTGCTGTTTTGTCAAAATATTAAACACAAGTGCAATAAATTGATATTTTTATGCAGTCTACAATATTGGCATGTACAAGCTTCCATAAATAAATGTTTATCCTGACAGCAATATCGTCTGCTGATATTGATGTTAATTCGCTCCACCTGTCTTTCGTTTTGCTGTCTTTTATACATTCATCCAGTCTAGGCGGGTTTCTTAAGCCAATTAAAGCCAGTACTTAAACGACACGAATTACATTATTCAACCGACAGAAAGGGAAGACAAACGGGACGTAAAACTAGCGTCGCTAATAATAATTTCTTAGGGAGCGTTTGGACTTGGTTCTGCGCCAAATACACATGGATGGCATAATACACTCTGTGTTGGCATTCTAACTAGTAAAAAGTAATATTGTGGCTGTGCATGGATGCTGTGACTTCCCACATTTTGTTGGGTTATTTATCGCAATAATTTGAATTGACATTTTTGGTCGTCTATAAAACTGATGATTTGCATGACTTTCAATGACCCAGCTAAAATTGATAGCTGTTTTTCTGTCAATGATTTAGTCATTTATTTAGGCTCTCATCTTACATTAGAGGATTTGATTACATGTCTAAGTCTCGTTTCTAAGAAAAATTTCTCACAGTCTTATAAACATGATTGTTTTTTATCTGGCATAGGCTAAATCGGAAATTAAAAACAGTACATTAATCGATGTCTCGATGACTCACAGCATCTACCAATCACGGGGAAATCCGTGTAGTGCGTGAGTCTCTCGCTTGTCTCAAGCGCGGCCATTGGGTGGATTCACTGTTTTTCGGTTATTTATAACTTTGACTTGCTTGCTAGTCAACAGAAGAACCACTTCGAAGTGCAACAATGCTCCGTACGCTTGAGGACAACGTTGCACCTTGATGAATCATAGACCCGGGGCTTCACTTTACACATGTTCTCGAGACCACCTGTTGCGGCCGAATTAACTGTTACACACCGATCTGCCTCCTCTCGTCCACAGCAAGCAGACCAGCATCGAGATCGAGCATCTGAATGCGCGCGTCGTCGAGGCGGAAACGAAGCTCAAGAGCGAGGTGCAGCGCATCAAGAAGAAGCTGCAGATCCAGATCACCGAGCTGGAGATGTCGTTGGATGTGGCCAACCACACCAACATCGAGCTGCAGAAGACCATCAAGAAGCAGTCACTGCAGCTGACCGAGCTGCAGGCCCACTACGAGGAGATCCAGCGTCAGCTGCACACGACCGTCGACCAGTACGGCATCGCCCAGCGCCGTATCCAGTCGCTGACCGGCGAGCTGGAGGAGATCCGCGTCAACTACGACTCGTCGTTGCGTGCCAAGCGCCAGGTGGAGGTGTCCCTCGAGGAGGCCACCACTCGCATCAACGAGCTGAGCGTGGTTAACGCCAACTACGCCTCTCTGAAGTCGAAGCTCGAGAACGAGCTGCAGACCCTGGTCGTGGACTATGAGGAGGTATCCCGCGAGCTACGCGTCAGCGACGAGCGCTACCAGAAGATCCAGGTATGGCCCAAGGTTGCATCGAACGATGCGACGAACGCATGCTGATCGCTCTTTCCTTTTCACAGGTTGAGCTTAAGCACACTGTCGAGCTGCTGCACGAAGAGCAGGAAAGAATCGTCAAGATCGAGGCTATAAAGAAGTCGCTGGAGGTTGAAGTTAAGGTAAGCAAGGGCACTCCTTAGTAGTGGCCGGTAAATGTTTCGATACCAGTTACACTGAAACGTTTGCTTTGATTCCTACCCTTTACGTAGCAACTGTCCGTGCGCCTGGAGGAAGTCGAGGTCAACGCCGTTGCCGGCAGCAGACGCATCATCAACAAACTGGAAGCCCGCCTGCGCGATATCGAAACCGAGCTGGACGAGGAGAGACGAAAGCACTCGGAAACGATCAAGATCCTGCGCAAGAAGGAGCGCTCCGTCAAGGAGGTGTACATTCAGATCGAGGAAGACCAGAAGAACATCCAGATTCTGCAGGACGCCCTGGAGAAGGCCAACCAGAAGATCGCTGCTTACAAGCGCCAGCTTACCGAACAGGTCCGTTTCGCTGGGCGTAGAGTGCATGCACCCGTGGCATCGTACGCACTTTCTAACGGCTTTCCTTTTGCCCGCCCCATCCTCAGGAGCAATCCTCACAGCAGTCTGTCACCAAGGTTCGCCGTTTCCAGCGAGAGCTCGAGGCCGCCGAGGATCGCGCCGATGTGGCTGAGAGCAACCTGACGCTGGTCCGCGCCAAGCACCGCACGTTCGTCACCACCTCGTCCGTCCCCGGATCGCAGGTCTACCTGGTTCAGGAAACCACCCGAACTATCAACGAATCGTCTTAAACACCTAGCTACAGCGCCTTCCCGCTGTCAGAGTTGGTCGTCGGGGTGCACGGGTCGGTTTGGAAAGGGATGGCACCGTTAGGCTCCGTCCGATCCGGACTGAGGGCGAGCTTGAACATACGCCATCGAGACACAGCGAAATACCGACCTGCAGCTCAGGGCCGCCACTCTGGTATCCATCGCCCTTCCCCTTTCGTTTGGTTACGTTGCCTTCATTTAGTTTATTCCGTACGTGTTGTGTTTTACTGGATTTAAATGTACTCACCTGTCCTAAACCACCCCCCGCTCCCCCTCCGTGGTCACTGTCAATCCCTTCTTGTGGTCCGAGTTTCAGTTGACAATTTTTTTTCCGTTTCGTTGTCTATATTTTTGTGTTCATCGATCGCCATCTGTCCGTTTTATACTTTAATTTCGTAACGAAACAACACTGACGCTGGCAAAACAGCCGCGGATTGATGTGAATTCGAGATCTGATCGATCAGCTACGTCCAATCGATTCGTGCATCTACCAAGCAGAAGGAAAAAAAATGAAACATAAAAAATCTCTTTACGTTAAATGATAAATCTTAACGATTGTGTTTGTTTGTCCAAGTTGCGCTCGGTCACTAATAGCTGTCGCTGCTCTGAAGAAATGTGAATACTCCTTCCCAGGCCACCGGGAACGAAACGAACTATCGCCAAGCTACGATGTGGGGAATCATAGTATGGAAAAAATCGCAAACAAAACATCCAACTCGAAACATCAACAAACAAACAAACAAACAGACAAACCAAAAGCAAGGCAAAATCATGGCAGCATATAAACCGCTTGTAAAAGAAAGAATAAAGTTCACTGAGAATCAACATACCGAAATTAATAATCCAAAGCCGGAGTGGAGTTTTATCGCCGTTGCATGCTGCTGCGCATGGTCACTGCGTGCGTGTGAGCGAAAATACACAGCTAAAGATTGATGCCTGCCGTTGCGTTCGACGCTCGAAAGATCTACGTTTTTTACCATTATATTGTATGATACAATTTTATGATATAAATAAAAACAAATATTAATTTTAATATCGACCAACCAAGCTGCCTACAACAACAACCCACACCATTGCTGTTACCCGGCACTGTGGAGCTTCATACCGATTTGCTTACAATAATCACGGTAAAAAATGCGTACAGTGTTCGGTTTCGATGCAGAATACTAACAATTCTGTGCAGAATATTTGTGTTGAGTAATAAACGATTTAAAAAAAATGCTTGCGAATTGTGTGAGTTGTTTGCTTTGGTAATGAAATGAAATTGTGCGATAAATTAATGTCTCACTTCTTTGAATTATCCTTCTTTGTTATTGGGCTGTATTGATCTGAAATGCATCACGATGAGGAAAAAGTGTTTTTTTTTTCGAATGAAAGAAACTACCTGTTCTTCGATGTAAACTGTAGCCAGCCAGCAACTTGAAGCCACGAGCTAAAACGGCTTTTGTTAGTCCTCGAAAGTCCTTTGGTTCCTCGATATGTTGGATCTACTGTACAATGACGCAAAATCTTAAACTTAAAATTCTGTGCTTCTTAAATATAAAAATAAATAAAATATAATAAAATATAAATATAAAAATCTATAAATCTTAAAATTAAACTTAAAAATTAGACGCATACTGTTGAAAAATAAATCGATTTACGGCGCTTTCGATTACTTTGGTACTGGTGGTGGAACCAAAAATTAGTCTTTATTCCGCAATCGTCTTTCTACCTGCGCTGCTGCTTGCGAAAAGGCCGAAGGCGCATCCTTCGGCTCGTTTTATACCTCATCGCCAGCGCTCGGGCTGGCGATGTTTTCTCCCCTTCTACGATCTGGCGGCGCAGATCACGCACACTATCGGGAGTCTGCAACATTCTCCCCCCAGTGTGGAGACGTAGCTTAACTTTTCGATCTCCACACTCTCCTTACCAGATCGTTGTTACTTTCCTCGACCGATTTCTTACACTAATAACTCCTCTAACTAAGCCCGAACTTAACTCCCCGCATTTTTGCTCTATTTTCTCTTCCTCTACTTTTAACTCTTCCTCTACTCAACCCACCCTTACAATTCTACTGTTGTCTGTCGCCTCGCTTCTCTGCTCAATGCCACCAAACATGTGCTAAGTTTTCTCGTACGCGCTGGTAAGTAATTTCGTTTGGTCAACTACTTTTTAACCCCTGTTCTGATTCTAGGTATCGCGTCCTTCAGTCTTCAATCATCATCCCTTGGTTCACAATCCAAAACGGCCAATTTAGCTGCCGGGCGCTCATAAATTCCGGCCGTGGTTTGTACGGTCGCACGTCGCACCTGACCATCCTTTCCGTGCGTTACCGCTATGATGCGTCCTTTGGGCCAGCAATTCCTGGAAAGGGTGTTGTCCACTACAACGACGATATCCTGCACTGATATGGGTCGAAGCGGCTGGAACCATTTTGTGCGCCGAGTAAGCGTTGGTAAGTACTCCGCCACCCATTTTCTCCAGAATCTATCTGCGTTTGCTTGTGCTGCTTTCCAGGTCGACTTCAACGCTGACGCTTCGTCGCAGTAGATGATGGGTGGCTTGCTGCCATCCGAGCTCCCTAGTAACAGATGATTCGGCGTGAGCGGCTCATCCATCTCGTGGTCCAATGGTACGTCGGTGAGTGGTCTGGAGTTGAGGATCATCTCGATTTCCGCGAAAGTAGACATTAGTATTTCATCAGTGGGGTGACGGGGGAGATTGAAGCTACTCAAAATCTTTTTTACGGAACGAACCAGACGCTCCCAACAACCTCCGAAGTGAGGTGCGCCTGGCGGATTAAAAATCCACTTCATGTCTGCGCCACTGAATTCGGTTGCCAACGCGTCGCGGTCAATCTCGCGCAGTGATTCGGACAGCTCGCGTGACGCTCCGATGAAATTAGTCCCTTGGTCGCTGAGCATCTCCAGCGGCCTTCCACGTTTGGCGATGAACCTTCGAATCGCTAAAATGCAAGATGCGGTGGTGAGAGAAAACGCCAGTTCGAGGTGCACAGCTCTAGTCGTCATGCACGTGAAGATCACGCCCCAACGCTTCTCCAATCGGCGGCCCACGACGACAAGATAAGGTCCAAAGTAATCCACTCCGGTAAAGCTGAAAGCACGATGTCCTACGGCAGTCCGTTGATATGGAACAGGACACATCAAAGGAGGTTGTGGGGCTGCATCCTTCACTTTGCACATTTGGCAGCTGCGTCGTACGCGACGGTATTCTCCGAGCAGCCGTGAAATGTGATACCTCGCCCGCAGCTCGTTGATGACGGTGCTGTGGCAGCCGTGTTTGTACTTTTCGTGCATTGATCTCACGATGAGTTCGGTACCGCGATGGTTTCGCGGCAATATGATCTGAAATTGTAGCTGCTTGTCGATGCCGGCACATCCTACTAGACGACTGCCCACTCTTAAGATTCCCGTACTGTCCAATATCGGCGTCAACTTGTAAATGGGACTGCTTTTGTTAATCGACCTCTGCCACGGGTGCTTCTTGGCCCATTGTTTCCGCAGATCTTCAATTTCCCGAGCAAAGGCCTCCCATTGGATCTGTTTGAACAGTGTTTGCTCTGCCCAGACCAATTCTTCTTGACCCAGGGGTCCTGTGACGTCGACGTCCTGCTTAATCCGGCGCCGTAGATTGAATACGAACCGACCGACGTACGCAATAGTTCGTAGAAGCCTCCTCCATTGAGAAAAACGCGAGAATGGAATGACGGACTCCACGACCTGATGATGTAGCACGTTTGTTCGTTTCTCCTCCGTGATGTTTTTTACGGCCACGTCCTGCGAAGGCCATTCAAGCTCTGGTGCGCGGAGAAACGACGGACCTCTAAACCAACGGCAGGCCGGTGACAGATCCGGGATTTGTGTCCACTTCGTTCCTTCATCTGCCACGTTCATCTTCGATGGGATCCACCGCCACTGCTCTACATTGGTTGTTTCCAAAACCTCCCCGACGCGGAAGGCTACGAACTGGTTATATTTTCGACTGTCCGACACTAACCAACTCAATACGTTCCGCGAATCCGTCCAGAACACGGTTCGTCGAATAACCATACGATGGCTCGCGGCAATAGTAGTCGATAACCTCGCCCCTATGACCGCTGCCTGCAGCTCGAGCCGGGGGATCGATGTGAAAGCGAGCGGCGCCACTCGCGTCTTGGAGCCTACTAATGCACACTCCACTTCTCCCTGCTCTTCAAACCGGAAATAGGCCACCGCCGCCATCCCCTTTTCACTTGCGTCGCAGAAGATGTGTAGCTCGACACTGGCGTATGGCGATACCAGACTTCTGTAACATCTGGGTATCGAAACCTTTTCTACGTTAGGAAGCACTCGGAGCCATGTCGTCCACTGCGCAGTTAGCGCTTCGTCCAGCTTATCATCCCATCCGTAACCCCCTCGCCATATCTCCTGAAACATTATTTTTAGGTACATTATGAAGGATCCAAGCAACCCGAGGGGGTCGAAAATGCTCATTTGGGTTCGGAGCACTTCACGTTTCGTGATGGGTTTCCGTCCTGCTAACAGATCGTCGTTGTGTTTTGGCGATAGACGAAATGTGAACGTGTCGCAGACGGTATTCCACCACATTCCTAGCACTTTCTCTGTAGCTACGTTAGTGCCCATGTCCACGCTCTGTTCCTCGCCAGCCCTCTGTTGTAATCTCTCCACGACCGTACGTGCGTTGGACACCCAATTCCTGATCTCGAAACCGCCGGATCGGTGTATGTCGTGAACCGTTGCTGCCAGCTCTACTGCTTCTTCTACGGTTTCCACGCTGGCCAGCATGTCGTCCACGTAGTGCTCTTCTTTCACACACGCCACCGCTCTCGGATACCTTTTCATAAACCGCTCCGCGTTGCGGTTTTTTACGTACTGCGCGCTTGTCGGGGAACAAGCCGCCCCGAATGTCATCACTGTTACAGCATAGATAGCTGGTTCTCCATCCGGATCGTCTCCTTCCCAAAATATCATTTGACTTCGCTGGTCTTCAACTTTTACGGCTACCTGGTGAAACATCTCCCGGATGTCTCCCACTACGCCCACCCGGTATTCGCGAAACTTGAACAGGACTGCCAAAAGTCCGGCCAACAGATCGGGCCCTGTTAAGAGGAATGAGTTTAGACTTACCCCATCCACTTTGGCCGCTGCATCAAAAACTATTCGCACCTTGCCTGGTTTATTAACGTTGGTTACCGGAAAGATGGGCAGATACCAATCTCGCGGTCGTCTGATCAGCAACTCAGCTGCCGTTAATCGTCGTATATACCCTTTATCGAAGTACGCCTGTAGCTTCTCTCTCAATGTGTTGGCTAAAATTGGATCTTTTCTCATTTTGTTTTTTAGGGCTACATACCGTTTCATGGCTGCTGCTTTGTTGCAAGGAAGCTTGACCTGATCGTACCGCCACAGGAGACCCGTCTCGTATCTATCGTCGCGCCGCTTAGTTTCACGTTCCAGTATCGCCATCGCCCGCTCGTTTTCTTTTGAAAGCACCGGATGCGGGGTCTTCACAATCCCGAGTGAGTCCAGAGCGAAGTGCTGTTTCACCGCCGCCACTATCGCCTCATCCGGCGATTGTACGTTTGCGCCGCTGGTGAAAAACCGTTGCAGCGAATCCGACAGAGTGCATTCTAACCGGCACGGTCCGCTGACGACCCACCCTAAACGCGTCCTCTCAGCGATCGGTTCATCCTCTGGCCCCTCCGCTATCTCCAACGGCCGACTCAACTTGCCGTTGTCCAGACCAATGAGAAGCCGTGGAACGGCGTCTTCATAGGTCTCTAGGGGCAGGTCCTTTAGGTGCCCATAAGCTGCCACCATTTGTCGTACATTAATCGTCTGCGCCGAAAAGCTGAAATCCTTTACCGTTCGGACGTTCGACATCTCGTACATCTCCTCGGTGTTCCGTCCCGATACGCGCAACGGTAATTTGACGGAGTCGGCTTCCATGCGATTCACACCACCTGTCCATTGTAGGCTCATTGGAAGAGGTATCCCTGCCAGCCCCAGCTGCTCAAAGAGGGCATGGTCCAGCATCGACCCGGTGGCCCCGTCGTCGAGGAGAGCATACGTGTCGACGTGCCCTCGCGGTCCGTAAACTTTTACTGGCACATATTTTAACAGGACCGGATGGGACGCCGTGACTCCGCTCGACCTAGAGGAGTCCCTCCCACGCACACAGCTTGAAGAAAGGGGGCCCGGATCCGTCGCTGCGTGAGTATATAAGCGCGTTTGCGAACTCGTCAACCGGTTCGTCGGCTCGCCGTTCCTCGTCGCGTGCGGTCTAAAACGTGTGACCGGCGCGTTCCTCGTAGCCGGAATATGATGCCGCGACCGCTCCTCCGGCACCGTTGCTGGGTAGCCCACATGATAATCCACCACGCTGGCGACGTCATCCGCTAGTTCGCCGCACCACCTCCCAAATTCCACGAGGGTCACCTGCGGCAGTCTCCTTTTGTGTCGCGCCCAATCGATAGTAAGCATCGGGGGCAGTTTTCGTACGACTTCCCGTAACAATGTTACGTCGTAGGTGTATCCTTGCAGCCCCGACGCCTGCATGGACCCTATCATTCTTCTGATAGCGAAACCATACTCCGCCACCGTCTCCAATCTGGCCAGGTTCGGTGCTGGCAGTCGCCTCACCTGCTCGATCGCCGCTTCCACCAGCAACTCGGGTCGCCCGTATCTTGCCGAGAGCGTGGCCATTGCTTCTGGGACCCCCGCCGGGAAAGACAACAAGTGCCCGACGCATTCCCTGGCCCGTCCCTTAAGCGCATGTTGCAGGCGCATCAAGTTTTCTTCCGCAGTGTACCCGCACGAATTAGTGGTCCGTCGATAGGTTGCAAAAAAGAGCGGCCACTCTTCGATGCTACCCCAAAACTCCGGCAAATCTCGCGGAACACCTTGCCGCGCCATCAGCTGATTCTGCGTCAAAGTGGTGTTGTATAGTGGTGCAGTGCCGTGAAGTGACGCGTCGTGTGCAAAAGTGTGCGTGTCTTTATCGCCTGTTCGTGGAATATACAACATGGCGGGGTCCGTGCGATAAGCCGTATGGCAACGACCCGCAGCGAAATGGTCGTACCCTTCGTGTGTATTTTGCTGCCGTCTGTCTTCCTCGCGTGCCCTGCGCCCTTCTTGGAAAGCGCGCTCCATCAACGCGCGCTCGCCTTCCGTCAACGTGCGTTGCTCCCCACTCACCCGAAAATCCGTGCAATCCGCGTAGCGCCGTGCCTCCGTCTTTTGTGTGGCCAGCTCCTCGCCTCGCGCCAACATCTCGCGGTCAAAACTACGCCTACGGTGCCGCGGTTGTCCGTTGCTTTCCGGATCCTCAGCTTCTGCTCGATGTGCCGATGAAATCGCGGTGTCCGTTTCCTCGTTCGGCGATAGGGTGCCTTGACCCCGATCCTGGCTCCATCCGGACGCTTCGCTCGTGTCGGTCGACGCCACGGACTCTTTTCGAACGCCATCGCGTCCAGCCGTCTGCCACGCCGCCAAGATGGTTGGGTTGGACATTGTTCACTGTTTTGCACTTTTCACTCGTGTTAGGTATGATGCAAGCGGTTAAATTTCAAGCAGCCCGGAATAATTTTGTAATTTTTGGAATGTTGAAAAATAAATCGATTTACGGCGCTTTCGATTACTTTGGTACTGGTGGTGGAACCAAAAATTAGTCTTTATTCCGCAATCGTCTTTCTACCTGCGCTGCTGCTTGCGAAAAGGCCGAAGGCGCATCCTTCGGCTCGTTTTATACCTCATCGCCAGCGCTCGGGCTGGCGATGTTTTCTCCCCTTCTACGATCTGGCGGCGCAGATCACGCACACTATCGGGAGTCTGCAACACATACAGTTTTAAGGCACGTAAACATTCATTTACAGACATGTTGAAATCCAAGGACGGTACACATTCGCTAAAACATTGGATCATACGCAACAGAGGATCACGAGAACAAAACGCATTTCGAAGAGGTCCAGTAGTCAGAGTGGCCCTAGCCCTAAGAACTCTGTTTGGAGCATAAAACGAGACTTCGGAGAGCAGATTAGGGGCATCAATACGACTCAGCACTAATTTATGTAAAAACATGAGCTCAGCTATGTTTTTTCTCCTCTCCAACGAATCAAGCCCCAAGAGGAGGCAGCGTGTGCGGTAGTCAGGGATAGTCATTTCCGGCCTCCAGGGATGACGCGCGATGGCTACTGTTCTCTCGTTTGAATGAATTGACACCGCTTCTGTACTTTTTTGAACTTTATTGCGTAGCGACAGTTAAAAAACTCAGTACTGCTCGCGGTGGCGGTTCAAACGAAAAAGAAATGCACTCTCGCGCCGACCCAGCAAATGGGTCGAGGCCGTCACCGGTCGTTCACCGCTCGATCGTGACCCGAGACAGCATGCTGGGTCGGAGCGAGAGCACACCTTTACCGCTCAATTACGGACGCGCGCGCCCTCTAGTCGTCAGGTATCGGACCGTGGCTGAAGATGCCCCTGGATGGTAGCAGCGCTGTCGACGATGGGAAGATGGCCGCCACTTTATAAGTAGTAGTGCCAACGCCTGTACCACACCGGCTCGCATGTGACGGCGCTGTCACGACTGTTGTGGTCCGATGTCTAGAACGGCTATTTTGACGGCTGGTCGTTGCAATATTTTTCCGCCTGCTATTAGCACGTGTACCTGTCTGATTAGTCCGTCTTTCGAGGGAATCACCTGTACGATTCGGCCCTTCGGCCAGCATCCACGAGGCAGCGTCCCATCGACGATCACCACCAGGTCGCCTTGCTTCACGTCGTCCCATCGCCAAAGTAAACTGGTCTCGTATCTGCCGTCTACTAATTTTGTCCTCTCTTTCAGCTGCGCTAGTGCTTTCGCGTCGTCCTTCGAGCGCATGATGTTTTTTGTCCTCGCATCCTCCAGCGACAAGCAACCGTTCATGGCCTCGTCGATACGCTGCTCGATGTTGAGCTCTGCAAACTCCTGACACGACCCAACCAATACGAGTCTTCGTGGCGACAGGCTCGTGAGGTGCTATTTCTACTGTTTTTAGGGATCGGGACAGACGATAGTTGTCTATTCCGATAAGCAGCCGTGGTGATGTCCATTTGTACGACCGAGCCGGGATCTGCTGCAGGTGTTCGTACCTGGCTGAAAGCTCCGTCATCTGCACGGACTGCGGTGGAAGAGCTAGACTGGTAACCGTCCGAACAGATGTCAACTTGTGTGGCTGGTTGCTTTCTGTGCCAGTGATCGAGATGGACAGCTCGACTGAAATTTTCTCTTCCCTGGTTTGGCCTCCAGTCCAGGAGAGGCACAGCGGTTTCGGCGAGCCCCTCAGCCCCAGCTCGTCCATCAGCGCGTGTTCCATTAATGTCACCGATGATCCTTCGTCGAGACACGCTAGGGTATGGATATCTTCGGTGCGGCCATGTATGACGACCGGCACATAACGCAAAAGCACTCCCGGTGACCCTGCAAAGTGGTGATTAGCTTACTTACTGCTGGACGGGCTGAGTCTACGGATCGGTGCCGCGCGGTCATCATGCAGCGACTTGTGGTGCCTCGCCTCGCACCCGTTCCGGCTACACGGCTTCGTCTCGCGACACCTTCCGCGGTGCGGTTTCAGGCATGCCTTGCAGACACCGAGCCTCCTAACGTGGTGCCAGCGCTCAGAAACGTTTAGCTGCCAGTAGTCCCAGCATGCGGACAGCGTATCGCATCCTTCGCCGCATACGCACCGCTCCGCTGTGGTGGCCGGGGGTTGCGAAGGTTCCGGAGTGGTGTGCACGCTGACGTGCCGCCGTTCGTTCGTGCGAGGGGGGAGGCTTTGCCGTCTCTACCCGAAGGGAGACGGCCTTTCGATGTATGGCGCAGCGCCATCTACAAGCTCGTGCCGGCTGGCGCGCTCCGGCTCAAACGAGAGGCTTACCCGGGGGTAGTGCATGGCGTGGCAAATCGCCGGTGCCATGGTGCCCCCGGGTTTCAGACTCACGTTTGGTTCAGTGTCCTATGGTTAAGGACGCTGTTCCTTCCGGCAGTTGCTGCACCGTTTCTGCTGCCGTCGCAGCCTCGGTCACCTGGTCCTGTTGCCATCGCCGTTGCCGCACCGTCATAATGCGGCGGGCCAGCTCGCTGATCGTCTTCCACCTCGCCGGGCTATGGAGCAGCTGCTCCACCAGATTGTCGGCCGTGACTGCGGGGGCGCCGTCATGCGCCAGCAGCGCAGCCCGCTCGGCCAATGCCACAGCTACCCTAGTGAATCTTCTCTGAATTTTTCTCCAAGCGGTCAATCAAGTATTGCTCTGTGCCCAGACCACTGACGCAAATTCAACAACAGGTAAAACAAGACTAAGGTACAGATTTTTCAGACAAATTGGTCCGCGAAATGGTTTACAGGTACGTAACACGAATCCCAGAGTTTTGCTGGCTTTGGTTATAGTCGCGTCAATATGATTCTTAAAACTAAACTTAGCATCGAGCTGGACGCCAAGGTCACGAATGACATCGCATCGAGCAAGAGGAACGTTACAAAGAACATAGTCGAACAAAATAGGGGCTCTTTTGCGCGTAAATGAAATAACGGAGCATTTCGAAACATTTAAAGACAGGCAATTTAGCGCACACCAGGTACAAAACGCATGTAAGTCGTGCTGCAAGGGTAGACAGTCATATTTATCGCGAACTGGCATGAAAAGCTTCACGTCATCGGCATAGAGCAACATTGAACAACGTGGAACAGCATAAGTCAGATCATTAATAAATAGAATAAATAACAAAGGCCTTAACATGCTGCCCTGAGGGGCGCCGGACTTATTACTAAACTTATACGAAACGCTATCGCCAATCTTAACTCTAAGAGAACGGTTAGACAGGAATGACTTTAGCCAAAAAACAAAGTCCACGTGAACACCTAGTTTCGTCAGTTTCTTTAGCAAAACTGCATGGTTGATGCAGTCGAAAGCAGCGTGAAAGTCGGTATAAATAGCATCAACTTGCAGTCTTTGGTCAAGATAGGAGGAACAAAAGTGCGAAAACTCGAGACGATTCGTGGCGATCGACCGTCCGCTGTAGAACCCATGTTGTTGTGGGGAAATAGGGCATCTAACTCCTTGCAGCAGGTGTCTATGCACAAGAAGCTCGAACAGTTTCCCCGAGACGCACAGCATAGAAATGCCCCGGTATTTGGCGATTTTCGCCCTATCCGCCTTTTTGAACACGGGGAAAACCCATGCATTTTTCCAGGCCGTCGGCAAAGATCTCAGCCGTAGGGATATGTTGAAGATAGCCGCAAGGGGAGCAGCAAGGGCACTGATGCAGGATTTGACAATCACGCTGGGGATGTTGTCGGGGCCCGCGGCGACAGATGGCTTCAACAACGTAGCAGCACTGGAGACTTCTTCGGCGGAGAATTCGGGAATATGGAAATCAACCGAGTCTTGGCTAAACAAATTTCAGAGCATCAGTGAAATCCGGGCAGTGGGACGGAATAGTGCTGCAGATAATGGTGAAGTGATCAGCAAAGGCTCCAGAGATTTCTTTACTGCGATTGAATCGGCTATAGAATTTACTACAATTAAAATTCAACGATTTTGATATCATCTAGGCGAAACTTTGCTTTCAGGCGATCAGAAGTCCACGTTTGGCATAAGGCGAGTTTTGCTATACCTTAAATTCGGGGAATAAAACTATGAGCTCATTACATTCACACGGAACCAAATCACATTATCGTACTTTATCGATCGGTTTTCGGACTCAAATTAAAAAAAAAAAACAAATAGTAAATCAGTATAAAATGCTCTCCTAATGGAAAGCAACATTGGTGATGTTTATTAAAGATGTAAAATTTCTTCTAAATATGCTACATTCTACCGTTTGGAAAATTTTCAAAAAGTATTCATGTCAAGTCTGTATGGGTTGAATTGTTTCCTTCGTTTTTCGGCACTATCATGCTATTTTGTATCTGATGAAATGTATCTGCTTCCTAAACCTAACCGGTTTGGCTGATCCGGCATTTTCAGAGCATATCTTAGATTTGTGGCAATTATGTATGTTTCCAGTTACGGAGTAAAAGTCACTGCACTAACACTTACGACTAGTTCTTGTACACAAACAAAAAATCTTATGCAATAGAGGTACAGTTCTGGGGGCGGATAATGGAATGATCATTTCAAACTTTTAAGGTTTTTTCCGTTCTCCCTTTAATGGATCGTTAGTCTCACGTCTAGGTTTAAGGCTACTTTCGAATCAAACACACACTTATGAATAGGCACACGAACACACATGAAACGTGAATAATATTGTTCTTGCTACGGTATTTTTGGAATGTCCATTATTGTGCAGCAAATAAATTCGATTGAGTCGGTGAGAAAATGGCATTTGATGGGTTCATATGAGATGAACTAAACGTTCTTCTTCATATATTAATTTACTTATAAGCTCCTTTGACTTGGCAATGTGTTTTGATTTTATATTTGATGTTGGAGTCCATCGTGTCTCAAGCTTTTTCAATAAATCAATTGTATTCCAAAATAATAACGAGCAAATCGAAGTCTTCAAGACCTTTTCTGTTTCTACAGTTGTGTGTCTATTTGACTCATGAGTATTTAATTAGTCTGACTGTATGATTGAATCTCACGACAAAATATCAAATAAATACAACTTAATAAAAGAGCCTTGTCAAATAACAAAACAGAGCTCACCAGACCTGCTCCCCTGGGATCAAGTACTGAAACGCCAAAATTTACAATTTTGTGTTTTACACCGTTCCATTGCTTCTCATATTTCTTTACCGACTACACTATCAAACGTAATCCGACGCCGAAATCGTCCCTTCCGGCAAGGCTTCCGAGTGTTTTTCGATCGTCAGCAGATTGTTCGTTTCGTTCAGAAAGTGACTTTGGACGTTGTGATTTTTGTGCGGTGAGGACATTTCCTTGAGATCGACGATTTCGTACGGCCGTTCGTCTTCGTCCTCTCCCGCGGCCATATTGGCATTGTTCAGCAGGCCAGAATAGTACGCACTGCCAGAACCGCTAGCTCCTCCACTGGCGCTATGTGATCCGGTCGGAATGGCCGGCAGTGGGCAATTCATGATCAGAATGTCGTTGTCTGTACCCTAAAAAAAGAAGAATCTCCATTAGCTGTATTATTTTGAGAACAGTTTTGGACAGAATCCCTAAGCGTTTCCTTCGTTCAACATGTTCAACATTCCATTGCAATGACTACCCAAGGAGAACCCGTGCTGCATTTCCTACCAAAGGTGTACACGTCTACCAAAAAAACACCTTGCCAAGTGTTTTTTTGGTAGGCATGTACACCTCTTAACCTACCAAAGGTGTATTTTTGGTAGGCTTTGGTGACATGTACACCTCATAACCTACCAAAGGTGTTTTTTTGGTAGTCATGTACACCTCATAACCAACCAAAGGTGTTTTTTTGGTAGGCATGTACACCTTATAATCTACCAAAGGTGTTTTTTTGGTAGGCATGTACACCTTCTAACCTACCAAAGTTCTTATTTTTGGTAGACATTGGTGTTTTGAAAAGAACTAGCTGTCAAACCTGTTGTTTGCTTACTGTGGAGGTGCACGTCTGGCCATCTAGCAGGCAGTCATGTTTTGTTTGCTCTTGTTCTAGCCGTGTAAAGTACAAAGAATCGTATAACTAGAATAAAACGCAGTGGCACGTTATATTACCATTGAATAAAGAGTGTTCGTAGTGCATAGAAAGTAAAGTGCCAATACAAGGTGGGTTAATTGTGAATAAAAACACATTTTATCCGAACTACAGCGAGAATTGTCTTTCGCCGAGACAGATACGCCATTTTGCTTTTGCTGCAGTCGAACTCTTTTCTGGCCGAGGGACAGTTGTGCAGTTCAGGTTTTTTTCGTCGCAAATAATTGACTATTAGTTTACAAACTGTTCCCTTGAAAGGGAATAGAGTGAATTGAATTGATCCCATGGTGGAACGTTTCTTTTTCCTTGATTTTCGACCGAAGTAGTTCACAAAAGCATCCCGTTTGCGGACGACACAAACGGTGTTACTAAGGGCTTGTACAAGAAGGCAGCGCTGGTGCATTGCGCTCGTCAGGGCGCTGTTCGTGATGCCGCCCGTCCTGCTGCTGACGAACCGGCCAACAATCAAGATCAGGACGCGTGCGTGTTACTGGAGGAGAATCCGAATACCTACAAACAAATTATGATTATCATTTTACACTTGCAGGACCCTCAACGTAAAGCAGAAGAGGCTCAAGAGTTGCAACAGTAACTACAAGCTGTTCGTGAAGACACGCCGGAAACTGCTGAATTCTCAGATGAAGCAGTACAACTGGGAGCAGACCGATAATCCATTCCCGGATTTCATAACTTCCTGTACGTACTGGCTGGGAACATGACCTCTCTGCTGGCCCGGAAGCGTGGCTGAAATATTACATCAACTTCTGCTCGGAAACTATTCATGGGTAAGGGGTTGGGTAAGCGGTTCCAACGTCACTTTAATATCAACGATTTTTTTTCCTCTAGAATGTTCCGGGTTGTACTGCAACTCTATTCGCCCGTGTTCTTTCTCCAGTTCAGTAGGAGGTAAATTGGTGATTTGTGCAACATTTTTCAAGGATGGTGATCTATGGTGTGTATTCGGATTTTCAAAACGTGCCACAACGGGAGAGAGGTAGTAGGAGATTGTGTAATGTAAAATACAGAATCGTTTCCGCGTGCGAAGATACATGGGAACGGCGTTTTAGCGCTAACGCGGACAACCTAACAGCGGTAACACCCTCGATTCCGTGTTACTAACTTTTCCAGTGCGGTGCGGGGCTTGCAACGCATGCATTGACCGATCTCCAAAGGGAAAATGTTTTGTAACACGCGGTAGTGATGTGTATCGAACTTCTAATTGTCATTACCGGCGGACGGAGATAGGATTGGGATGTTTAAAATACCAACGTTTCCCTGCGCTGCGTACATGCGGACGATCTTGATCGTTCCCACGTTGTTCCAATAGAATGAGATTATTTTGTCGTCTTTTTCATCTCTTTTCCTCTCTTTATAGCCGTTGATAAACTGCGTTATTCAAACTTGAATTGAAATTTGAATTTAACAGGACATACTCGCCCAGTTCATTACATGTAAGAACCCGGCAATGTGTAGAGCGATATTATAAATGATAATTATCCTCGTTTTTCACAGTTTTGGTTTTCTGCGCTGGCCATGGTGTTGCAAATACAAGAGTGAACACTCGAACGGGCAAAGATCCCGATCGGTCAAAGCATACTTCGGAAGCCGGTGGAACAGCAAGCTTTGGAATAAAAAAAAAAAATCAACACAACGTTGGTCGAAAAGCTGAAAAGTCGAAAAGTAGGCGTCGATCATCCCGCTCAGTGCAAGCGACCGGCCTTCAACGTTGAGCAGTCAAAGCAGTAGCCCGGCGCGCCCATGGCCGGCCGTGACGCGTAGAATAATCCCGGACGGTGGTGCAGCAGACGTTGAGGCCGCGGTGATTTCAGTTATTTCAATCTTCCTGGTCGACGCGACTTCCACAAATTTCGGCAGGACGCACGCCATTCCCGCGCCGAGGTTTTCCCTTTTTGTATGAGGCCCAACACACGCCCCAGGATGTCGGCGATAAACTACACCAAGACGTTATCAACGATCAGCAGGCATTATTGGCAGGAGCTGTACGAGTGGCACAACAGTACGGACCGATCTCCGGTGAGGAAAATACGCCGCAACACACCGGTCATTGCGGTTGTTAATTACAGATGCGTTCCCGTGAGTGTGAGGGTACACGGAACGCGGTGCTACTCGCGATAACGAGGATACCTTTATTTCACGGTTACACTTTCAGTCTCGTGCTAATTATTCTTCGAGCTCGGAGCGGGGTTTGCTCCGCGTGCATTGACCGATCCCCGAAGTGAATTGTATAACCAGGATTCCAACGTGTATCGAAGATTTCTGATTTGTTTCTCCACAAACAAATCTCCGGATGAATAGTAATGGTACGATCAAACTTCGTTTCCGCCAAAAAGAGAGCTGAAAGAGAAACCTTAAATGTTTCGGATCGGACGTAGTGGATCAGCAGAGCATCATAACCGTTCTCCGATGGATCTAATGGATAACAGAGTGCTGTTCTTTATGACCTTCAATTAATAAGTGTCAATTTGTTAAAGTTTTTCTATCTTCTAACTAGAGCGAATGACATAGAAGATCGTTTGTTTAGGACCACGTGTTCAAGCACGTTTCCTACAATCGTCTCTTCGTGGGATCAGGTCAATGTTAACGCGTTCGTCCTTATCCCGCTTATGTCCATATCAATATGTTTCGCCCGATCGTCCTGCCGGTCCTGTGGGATCGGATAATCGTTTACATTACTTTCTGCGCTCCACATATGCTTCGTGTGTTTGCAACATTACCATACGCTCAAATCGCGATGGTTATTATTATTAGAGCGACCCTTGCCTTTTTTGTTTATATTGCTTGCCCTTCTTGACACGGTATTTAATTACACGCTTCCTTATTTTTTTTTCTCAACGTTTCCTTGCACTACTTACATGCGGAGCGATCCTGGTCATACTCGCATTTTGATTTCTTTGTCTTTTTCATGATTTTCATTCCTGCTCTTTTCCTATATTCGTAGCCGTTGCGTTCGTTACGGTGGCCCTGCAGGAAAATCGACGGCAGTGAGGGGAGGCAACGTTCAACAGTCAGACAAGCGAGAAACCACTGACGGAGGAGGATGAGAAATCGCCATGTGAAAATACAAAGGCTGCGGAGGTAGAGAAGGAAGCGGCTGCCCACGCCCCGTGCAACCTCTGGTGAAGCCGAAATTTAACAGCTCCTTCTGGTCGATCTCTCGAGCAGTGCGTTGATGCTGAAGCCCGAACTACTCGCTTCCCACCGAGCGGCATGAGTCGGGTGATGAGGCTCCGGCATCCTGTAAGATTGAAGTAGCGCTGCGGGGGCTCAATGAGGCGGGAAACAGAGAAACCCCTGAGCAAGAGTCCAGTCAATCAAACCCTGGACGATGTTTCAGCAAAGCGAGGCAGTGTTGGTAGAACTTCACCGACGAATCACAAACCCTGATCGGCCAAGCCACTGCCCGAGGACTTCGCGAATGGGTTGCTCTAACCTAAGGGTCTGTAGAAACCCACCTGAAAATGCGCTATGCTGAAACGATTCGATGGCAAATCGCCATAGAAGGTCTTTTCGCCGGTGAGGTAGCCGACGAGTGCAAAATTGCATACAATCCCGCACACAACTCATATTCCTCATCTACGACGGCAACATGAGCGAGTTGTCGAACATGACGCCAAAGAATACCACGGATACATTAAAAGGATTCAGCCAGCGCGCCAGACAGTAAGTAAATGTGTAAGAACCCACAGCACAGAGTTATTACTGATGATGATTTTTCCGCGCTTTTCACACATTTCAGTGCCCCGACAAAGAAAGTTCTGGCTGTTTTTGCCGGCCAAGACGGAGTGGTGCTGCCCGTACATCGAAAGAGCCTGCCACGAGCCATGTCCTCAGTACATCTATCCTGTTTGACAGCACGAACCAGAGGTGCTCCCGGACGATTTCTGGATGTTACCTGCTGCAGGTACCTGCTGCGCAAGCAAATCTCATTGGACGCAAACATCACTGGATGTATATATGTATTATGATTATCTATAAATTAAAATAATAAATCAAACAAAACTATTTTCCTGCATCAAAATAATTACTTTGGAAAGAAAAGATATCCTGAAACAGGCTCATATAAAACTACTGCGAATAGATATACGTTTTTTGCCACGTATAGTCAGAAACTATGTGTTATAAACGCACAGTCACTCTGTCAAAAGAGTTCTTTTTTGAGGTGTTCTGCAAGTGTGAACAGAATTCTTTATACAATTCTTTTCAGAATTCTCTTTACACCTAGATTGCTAAGGAAATTTGCTGCAAAATAAGGTGTAAACAGAATTCTGAAAAGAAGAGCGGACAGTTCTGAAGAGAATTCTTTATACACCTGCATATTACCAAAATTTCTCCTTGGGTAGTCTTCGGATACTAACTTTAAAACTTCATAAAAACTAACTTTAAAACTGGATAAAACTCCAGTAAATGTTTTTAAAAAGGGTTTCAAAATGGGATAAGTGAGATTAAAAACACAATTAGTTATGCGGCTAAATCTACTTGACTACGAGCCTATAGGACATCACACGTGAATGAAAACTTACTCACATGATGTACAGAGCCCGATTTGTAGAATGTCGTTTCCGACGAGGGCCCAGTCTCGTTTCCGACTTCGGCATACGACGCTTCATCTATCTGAACCGGGTTGTAGTTGTTGTCGTCCATGTGCGTGTAATGGTTCTCTACCGGGAGTGTGTGCGAGTTCACCAGCTGATCCGGCGTCGAGAGATTCTTGCGGCTGCTAAACCACGTCCACAGACCAGAGTTGGTACTGCGCGGGCTGCATGATCCGTTGGTTGAGTTCTTTGATGTTTGGTTGTCAAAGTTCAGTCCACTGGTGTCCTTTGTACTACTCGAATCGAAGCAAAGCGTCCGTAACCGGTTCTGGTTGGTTCGAATTCTGGAATAGATCAATCGGCAATGTATTCTTCTTTTCACCTCTTGGCGCAGTTGCCCAGTGGTACAATGCCGTGTTCTGGTTACCTTTTACATCGAAGAAACACTATCATTATTATGGCACCCAGCAAAGCAGACGTCAATGAAACTACGATCAGCGCGAACGTCCAATTAAATTCCTTACTGTCCGATGACGAAAATATTTCCTCTAAAATTAACAAACAGAAAACATTCGGTTTTCCAAGAACATCAAGGCATGTTTTTCTATTGTCGACGTACTTATCGCTCCATCAAGGGACAGCGTTCCCTTGTCCTGCCATGCCCAGGAGCACAGGTCACACGTCGTCAGCCCGTCCGGGGCAATCGACTCCTCCAGGAACGGCGGTCTCGGCGGTGGCGGCACGAACTTTCCATTCCAGTAGCTCTGATCGATCGTGTCGATCACTTGCATCTCGTCGTCGATCATCGATGGATCGTTCATTTCCAAGCTCCAAGCCACGGGCAAATTTGGGACCTCGGTTGGGCCGCTGTCGGACGTAGGCAAGGTTTGATACTCGAAGTCCTCGCTAAGCGACTCACGGGCTGTGGCCTCGCTGCTAATGGTGGAAGTGAGGCTATCGCCACGGGACGTAATGATGGTGCGCATAAACTTGTTACCTCTGCTAATATTGCGGACAGTGGATACATTTTTCTCATCACCACTCACTGACAACGGAAACATCATTCATCGTTTATGGTTCGAGCTTGGTGAAAGATCTGTGGAATTGAGAAGATCGTAAAAATATTATACCATACGGTAAATTAAAACAAAATCAAGGAAATGTAAAATCTATTAAAATTATAATGCTTTTCCAGTGCTTTATGCAATTAACTTTAGCATAAGTCATCATAACTAACAATCTAAAAAATCATCACAATAAAAGAATTCAAGTAAAAGCCTGTAGTTTCATAAAAAATCATTCAAATCAAAAATATAGAATCATATCAGAAATACAATTCACTTTGGACTGTTTCTTTTCCCAATTATTTGCGGAGCTTTACGATACGCGCAAAGATTGCGTTTTCAACAACCAAACTCTATAGAACATGTCCATGTGTATGTGCACTATATGGTTAGATATCCCCCTGCACGCCTGACAGGCCGTTTGCTGGTTTACATGAAATCACCCGATTCAATTAGGTCATCTGATAAACCCTTATACCCTTATAAGATAAGATAAGAAGGTAGGCAGAGCTTTTGATGCGATTTAAACTGTAGAACTAACTATATTGATGCATTTGTATTCAAAAAGATTTGGTTCAGGCAATTTGTAAAGATGTAGGAAAAGGGGAACAATTGCCACTACTCATAGAAAAATTTACTAAAAGGCAACAAAAGTGAATGAAGTTACATAAATCCACCACTTGTAACTGTGACTTGTAACAAAAGAGCACTGATTCGTATAACTTTACAATAGCAACGAAAACTTATAACCTCAGAAAAGATAAAAGAATTTGAGATGCTTGCTAGGCGGGTATAGGTTTTCCATGTATGTTGTAACCGGATACTAAACGGCTTTCGTGGAAGAGTTCACCCATGAAATACTCGGCCATTTTCGCGACATTGAGCTGGAAAAGGTCAGACACATCAGCAAATCGATTAGTACACATGGAACAAGGTTAAAAAGGGTAAGAAATATTCTCACAGAACCCGACGAAACAGACAGCCACTTTGTTATGGAATCAAATGTCGAAAACAGGAAGTCCTATAGCTGCATGATGAACTCATTCATATTTTTTCTATACTAGCTTATGCTTTTACAGCTTGTTGACTTTTCTGGTGACAGTTGGGCCTACACATAAAACAGATTAACGAATCGTCAGGTATATTGAACATTATACGAACCGTTTACATTGCTGATTTACAAAAAAAAAAAGGTTTACACACCATCAACAGTGTTTGCAAGGGGGTAAAGGCAATGGAAAAAAAATCTGCTGAGCTTCGCCACAATTAAACGGTGCTCGTTTAAAACCAATCTCAAGATCCACTTTCAGCTCTATTTGTGCAGACTAGACATGCCAAGAGTTTCTCGTTTAGCGTAACGACAATTCACATTCCCATTCATGCAGCACCGTTGGTACACCACATTGAAGCGTTGTGCAAAATTGCTCGCAACAAGTTCATCGTCCTTCGCTCCTGGTGACAAGGCTTTTAGCACCAACATCTTCCTCTCTTCCCTCCTTCGCCATCCCTGGTTTTTCAGCGCAATCATCCGTTCTATACTGACGCGGGTGCAGGAAAAACCGCTCAAACACTCTGCAAATGGGTTCATTTGCATGGTCAAACAGTGATACGTCATGGCGTCAATGGAGCCCTTATAGATTGAAGAACGTCACATCGGTGACGTCGTCCGATAAACCCGTACCCTCGGGGACATATGCCAAGTACGTCTCGGTGAGCATATTTGTGCAAACATATGAATACGGCACCCGTAAACTCATCATCAATGGACCGTACTTGAACCCGGCACAATTCCGTTTGCTACTAGTCGATCCTTCGCAGTAAAGGTATTGAAGAGGTATTGCATCGACCAATTATCGGAAGATAGCGTAAAGAATGTGAGTTTTAAAAATTCACCTTTTTTTTTATGTGAAAAGGAGTGAAAAAAGGATAAGTGTAATATTGAATTTGTTTCGTGGAGAAATAGTTCGTTCTACGCCACAAACGAAGTGAATCAATGCTAAAAAAAACAAACAAATAAATTTTATTCAGAAATTAATGCAACAGTCAGCAATTTAAAATGGCAAATATTTGAAGTACTTCAAATTTTATATAAGGATCGTAACCCGTGTTTGATAACAATATTCAAAAAGGGCAAACAAGTGATTTCCCTAAATTACTTTAATAAAAAACCCTATTAAATCAAAGGGTAACTACGACGGGGATATTTTACGACAGCAGAAGATACAAACAATGGAGTATTCCTCAACAATACTCTTCAACCAATGCTAGTTTTCTGTTTTATGATGTGCTGGTGTAACCCTTTTGGTGCGAAAAAAAGGTATTGCTTGCGATGAAACGCAGACTGCACATGTTCAAAGAACCACAAATTATTCGGGATGCCTTATGACTATAAACAAGTATTAACAAAGAGCCTTTTGTAGTCGGTTATATAAAGGCGTTTACTTTCTCTGACATACAGTATTCCTGCACTCATTCACATTGTATCGTATGGGGTCCCAACGGCTTGAAAAAGCTTGGGGCTTTCCCCATAATGTCATTTCTCTGCAGACAGAATCAGTGCTTCAAGGACTTTTACTTAGCGAACGTTATCTTCAGAGCATCTTCATTCACAGCGTTTGAATAATCCAGCTATGCATAGTGCATTGCGGCAGACATCTTCATATTCTCAACAGGGCAAACCAGACAGGAGCATCATTTACTTATACTCGCGGTGCATAAAGCAGCATTCTAATCATGATGAGGATGATGAAGTTGATGATAGGCCTGCTCGCCGGTCCCAAAGTCCCTTTTCGGCGAAAGCTGTTCAGAGATAAACCGCAATAGGGCAGGATACTATGAGTGAGAAATTGTAATTAAAAATTCAACTTTTCTTTGATGTAACCCCCAAGGGCTTCGCGAGACGTCATTCTATGATTTTACAGACTCATTCACCTCTTGGAATAATTTGTACTTTATGCTTTCCCACTTAAGCTTAACTTTTTCTCAGGCCAACAGGAAATGATTTCGCGTCGCAAGAATGTATCAACAAAGTATAACTCGTGATAACGAGACTCCAATGAAGTACTGAGTAGTTCAGAGGATAATCTTTAAAAAAAGTTATGTTTCAAATGCGTTGTACATGCCGCTGGAGACGAGCTAATTGAAGAATCTTTATCATTAACAGAGAAATTTTTTTTTCAATTGTTCAACTGGACTGTTCAAAATAATACCATCATTTTTTTTACATTTGTATAATGCTAAATATGCTCTACAAGTTGTCTGGGGGAATATTTGATTCAGCAATATTTCGTACTATTGTAGACGTGCGTAAAAAATATTACTTTTTTTCACCTATATCCGGCTGATTTATCTGTGTAACTATAGGTTGCGTGAGAAAATGCAGCTACTTCATCCCAAACAAAAATACTGCTCCTGGTACGTCGTGAATAGTCAACTCGAGTATTCTGTTCGTATAACTACTTCACGAAACCACGGTTCAGTTACGGTGGCTTTTAGTACGCTTTTGAGGGCTGGCGTGGCAAACGTTCTTAGTTGGGATTCAGCAGATGTTTCCCAGCTAAAAGTATGCCTGAGGCACTCACCGATTACCTTTCGAGAGCATTTACTACTTTGACAAGTCTGTGATTGATTTACAGAAGGCAGAAAATCCTCTATGTAGAGCGAAGACATGGCATTTCGCTTCTCATTGTATTGTACATGAATTCGGACGAAATTAAAACTAACTAACTAGCTAACTAACAAAACGATACACATTTTAAACTCCATAATGAATTTGGAGCCGCACATTTATACGGCCGGTAGTCCTTCATGGGCATGAGTCCGGGACGCTGCTCTCGGAGGATGTCAACGCACGTATACGTGCAGGACGCGAGAAGAAGAAGGATGAACCACGAGCTGACTGAGCTGTTTGGCGAACCGGATATCCTAACGGTAGCGAAAGCCGGAAGGATCTGCTGGTTGGGGCATCTCCTGAGGATGCTGGACTCATACCCCACCAGAAAGACTCTCGTCAGCGACTCGCTCGAAACGAGAGGCGCAGCGAGCCCGTTGGCTGGACCATTTTCACGAAACATCGGATGTCACCGGGGTTGGAGAGCGACAACCATGGACCGAGCGACCTGGAAAAAGATTGGTTACCAGGCCATGTCAGCACGACATGCTTAACTATGAGCGGACCAGAAAAGAAGAAGAAGAATAAATTTGAAAGATTAAAAATGAATCTTAAAACCTTAAAGCACAACTTAATTGGTTTATTGATTTATTACTTTTATTATTGAAATCGCATCAAACTCAATCTCAAGAATACTAAGCTTTTTTTTGAGCTGAGAAAAAAAAACAACCATAATAATCCTACAGAGATCAAATTTCGTCACAATAGTAGCCAGTACAGTACAATACCAGTATCATAATCACAATTTATGTCGCCAGTGAGTAATGATGTTGCACCGTTTTAAGACGTTCTGATTATTAAAACTTTTCTCTGTCAACCGATATTTGCTCATATTATCGTCCTCGATATTGTAATTAATAATAAATATAATTATAATTAACAACAATTATTGACTGCAAATGTTTTACATCAGTAACTGCAAGCAGTTCGCTTTAAAATATGATTAAGAGTAAAACCTAGGAATGTGCTTATCCTGCGAATGACAACCAATTTCCTTATTCCTCCTGTTTTCTAAAGCAATTACTTGCTGTCATGAGATAATTTCACTCTATATGTTCCGACAAAAAAGAGAATATCAAAATTAAACACAGCAAAACTGTGGGAAAGATTCTTGTAACAGCTACCGTAATCTTTCGTTCCGGATGAATCAAACTACACCGTGATGTTTCATTGAGTGGTGAACAAAGCAAAAAACATTTTGAAGCAAAAAAGAAAAAAGAAAAAATAACGGTTCCACAAAACTTTTTTTTCAAAATGGCAAGGAACTTGTTCTTGAGAAAAAAAAACTTTTTTCACGGTTTTTTTACTTTCTTTCTCTTTTGTTCCAACAAAACGGCTGTAGTCTTTCACAAAAACGTAACAGACAACAGATGTTGACTTTCCTTCCAAGCCAAAAGCGAAACAAGGTGTAGCGTTGGTACAACGACAACTGGGAATGTTCCCGTTACCGTCAGCGTTCAAAATTGCAACGCTGGAAGGTTCATTAGGCCCAATTGTTAATGCAGGTGCAGGTGCAACGAGTACTAGATGGTAGCAATCGAAGTTGCATTGCATGAAGAATTATCAGATATTAAGATCTCAGCGCCTGGACAACAATGGCAAATACAAGAGTTCATACTTAACTTTGGTGTAAGCTTTTCAATATTTAGCAACAAATCCGGATCCTTGGCCCGATTTTGCACTAACAGGTATGTCAAACAGCTTCACTTAGCTTCATTTTACGAGTTATCCAATTAAAAGAGTTGTAACACAACCACCGTCTTTACATAAAATAGTTGAGCATAAAAATTACTTCAAGGTTATTTTCATTATTTCGTAAATGCAAATAACAGAATCTATCTTCTCAATAGTTTTCAGTTGCTATTGAGGCTTGTTCAGCTACAGTAGTTTCTTGCTTCCCGAACGAGTGACTCTTATCTTTAGATACTTCTTTGAGTATCCGCTTGTTACCGCTTTATCGTTGGTGAACTTGATGGTGAAAATGATGTTCGTTTAACTTTTTCCACCGAAACTAGGCTGCTCTGGCGAAACATAGCTTGAAATTAAGTATCAAAGAAAGAAACAGATGAAAGAAGAAGTTCTACATTTCCAAGTTAAATTAATTTTATGAAAAAGCTAGAATACCTGATCTGGAAAAATTTCCAATTAGGGCACTGTAGCTTCTAGAACAATTTTTAATAGAATCATTTAATTGTTGTCCTGAGCATAATACTATGCCTTCTCAAAATGCGTGATCAAGTTGCATAACTGTGAAATGAACTCAATAGAGATTGGAATGCTAGCTGCTGGTTGAATGGATCGCTGTCAATCGTCGCCTGTCGTTCGTCCAATTCATACCATTCGCAAATGCCATGAGATGTGACAATCTATGAACCTGGTATGTCGATAGGTTGATCGATTGGCTCCGGTACCTACCGAAAACCATTGAAAAAACACGCGTTCAATAAAGGAACGTAACAGAACTGACTGCAAGCAAAAGGTGGTTAATTTATTTTAATTAAAGTCAACGTCACCCCATCCCACCTAGAGGTTTTTTTCACACTGGCCAAAGTGCATGAACCACCAGCATACCTGATCGTTTTGATGGCTTTTGGACCCGGTGTATTCGATCACGGTGACCGTTGCTATGTGAAATGTGCGCCTAAAAATGCACATAATATGTACATTTTAGATGAAGTCAATGTTTCTGTTGACATAATGCGGCTCTAGAACTGGTTTTAGGGCAGTGCTCGCCAGACTTAACCTAAAGCGGCTCACATATTGTCCCAGTTTTGGTTGAATTTTAAACGACAATACCAAGACCAAACAGGTCGTTTATATTTTAAATGTTTGACATACACTCCGCCAAAATTGTATGCATGGCATATTTTAAAAACAATGTCAAAAGAGGCACTGTAACTTTAAAAACAATACTTAAAAGTATCAAACGTACTTTTAGATGTAGCTGTGTTTTGAAGCACAGATCTTGATAATTATAGACTCTTGAAGCGTTCCTGAAAAGTTTCCGTTCCTCCCTAGCGTTGAGGAACACTGTATGCGCGGACAATTCCGCAGTTCTCGCGCACTCTCGTCCGTTCGCACATCTTCCAATTCCTGGGAACGACAACATGGAACGCCAAGGCTACGAAACTTGCGGCGAATATGTCGTAGCCGAGAAATGCCATGGCTTACATGCCGACCATGCGATTGCTAGCTGGTGGCGGTTTGGGTTGGAACGGAGCACTTAAGAGCTTTGCCATGTTCAGCTGCTGCAAACGCAGTAGTAAATGGCGATCGATTCGGAGTGCCATATTTGGGGTCAGTGGAATTTTACATGAAATATGCAACGCCAAACGTATTGTACTCCCGCCAAAAGGGAGGATACGGTGAACTGTTTTCACGAACAATTTGAATGTTCAACGGTTCTTGTGCAACTGCGCTGGGTTATTTTTCTCAACTTAATATAGCATGACAGGGCAATGCAAATGCAAACATGAAGATGAAGTTGATAATGGAACAAGATGAATTTGTATAAAATTACAAGCAGAAACAAAGCGACGGTTTCCACAACTTTCAAACCCTTATGGACATTAACTCTATATCGTCTGACCATTTATTAGTGACAGATTTTTAATAGAGTATTTTAATTGCTTTTCATATAATCATATAACAAAGAAAAGAATGAATATCATGATCGTATTAGGTTAACTTATTCAATCAATTTATGTCTACCACTCCGGGATAGCCGAGCGCGAACGTCGGCTCTAACATGACCCACGATGACGTGGGTTCGAATCCAGACCGGACCTCCCCAAAGATTGACTATCCACTATCGTGTGCCCAAAATGGGTGTGACAAATTGTTCGTTATGCCAAGAAAGAAGAAGGAAAAGGAAGAATCACTATTATCACGTACGCTGCCACAAAAATAGTGACATTCTCAACTTGCCTCCTGAATTACTAAGAGCGGAGTTACCTGATGGGAGATCTGTACCTTTTTGTTAAAATGATGGTGACCGTTGTAAGCAAAGCAGAGTAGCCAGATATGAGTATTCTTGAAAGAATTGTCCCCATGCCACCTCTCGATAAATTTTGAAAATACTATCAATAGATAAATCCGTCCTTCTCAAACCTATGTAAGGGAAGGAGGTGGAACTCATCATCATCATACTATGCCAGGATGAGTCTCATGGTGCAAAGAAATTAACATCATACCACAATGACTAGCAGCTCAATATCGATTGTGTAAATGGCAGCAAAACATATCGGTTACTAGCACTTTCTAGGCATAGAAAACGCGTTATCAATGTTATCACTCCTACTAGCGATTATCATCAAAATTCATGTCGTTACTTCGTACAGTCACCTTCCGAAACACATTAAATTGTGCTATCGCATTTTATTTCTAAGCTTTGCATCCGGGAGATTTACGTCGTAATCTGTTATTGGAAAAAAAACACCTTCGTGCAATTCGCATGCTATTGCAAAACTAGCGATTTTATCTTATCACGCTTCACGAAGGTGCGATATCAGTACACCTCGAATGCCAGTCTTGCAATGCGACACCACACTGATTCATGGACCGTGACCGACTGATGTTTCGTGTTGGTTCGTTCGTTCGTTCCTTTTGCGTGTGGTTGGTGGACTGTATTAACAGATTTAACCCGTGAACTTGTCTGAGCATCGATGGCTCCGTCTCCGGTCTGCTCGATTTCCTTCGATGACAACTCGTACGGAGTGTTCTTCGCTGGTCAACGACTCTCCGGCATGGTGGACATTGTGCTACCGAATGTGAAAACTGTAAAAGGTGCGGCTTCGTCAACTTAATGGTGCTTCTAGCGTAGCATTCTCATACATATGAGGGCTTCAAATTTGATCCACTTTGCAGGATTGATACTGAAGGTTACAGGTATCGGGTGCGTCCGTTGGGCGGAATATCACGGAAATGGTACCACGGTGATGTTTAGTGCACGCGAGGACTACCTCACGCATTCGGTGGAGTTGGTGCGTTCCGAAACTGGTATGTTTATGTGTATTAGTTTATACAAGTCTGCCATACAAGGCTTAACAAGTCGTGGGTGTTACAAATATTCATTAAAATTACGTTGCGCACATAACAGATGCATTACAAACAATTCAAGAACAGAAAAACACACGGTTGGATCAGGCCCTCAACCGTAGCCAACGGACAGCGTACCAAGTTAGCCTGCACTGAACGGTTTCCAGTCTATTTTTCCAATAGTGTACATTGTACGGAGTCCAAACCGCACACCCGAACTACAGTATAGGCCTGACAAGGCTACAAAATAACGCCTTGATGCACATCGGGTCATTAAAGGCTCGAGTCATTTTAACAACGAGTCCCTGTGTTCTGTTGCTTCGTATGGATCGCAGTTGGGAAAGGTTTGGCACGGGAAGAGCGCCTGTAATTCGCACGATCGTTTACAGTAAAGAAACGCGATCTCCTCCACAATATTCCATCAATTTTTCTTTTGCAGAAGATCAGATTGAGCTCCCGGCGGGGCAACATGTCCACAGGTTCTCAATTCTACTGCCGAGCACGCTGCCCACGTCGTTCGAGGGGGACTACGGCTACATTCGCTACACGGCTAGGGTCGTCTTCGAGCGCCCGTGGAAATTCGATCTGACCTACAAGATTGCCTTCACCGTGGTGAACCAGCTCAACCTGAACAGCGTATCGCCTCCACTGAACGTGGCTGTGGTGCAGGAGCACATTAAACGTTTCCACTGCGGATTCTGCCGGTCTGCACCACTCATCATCATCGTCAAGCTGCCCATGACAGGCTTTGTGCCAGGCCAGTTCATTCTCGTCACGGTGGACGTGACCAACCAGAGCAACAAGAGCATCAACGAGATGAAGCTCAAGCTGCGCCGTCAGGTGCAGTTCCGCAGCAAATATCCCTACGAGCAGAAAAAGTCCGTCTACTGCACGCTGGCCAAGTATCAGTGCAGCGGAGTAGATGCACGGGGAGCAGCGGGCTACGAAAGGCGTCTTTTGGTGCCTCCGGAGCCACCGAGCCGGAACGACACTATCATTCGGATTGAGTATTTCGTGGAGGTGACCGCGAAGGTCCCCGGAATGTCTAGCAGTCCCTGCGTGCGGGTCCCGGTGACGATCGGTACCGTTCCTCTGATGAAGCTCAACAAAATCCAACAACGTGCTTCGGTTATCGAGGCGCACCTCACGACCGCTTCCACCATCGACCGAAGTGCCATCCAGGGGAGCGTGCAATCACTCAACAGTAAGTAATCCCGCAGTAGTGTCTCTAATTAAGCCCTCTTTCGAGTAGTTCCGAATAAACCAGTTATCACATTTTTTTACAGTTCTTCACACGTTCGAAAAGTCGGTTGTTGGAGCCGAAGTCGATATTCAGGATGAAGACGTCCCGACACTACTTGGTACGGAACCGTTTGCACCGCGCTATCCGATGTACCGATTCAACACCGACAACAAACCCGTCGCGCAAGTGAAACCTGCCCGTACTGATGCCTCCCCGATGAAAAGCTCATCGAGTGATAAGAAACCAACAGAAACTGACGGATAGCTAAGGTAGAGGATAAGCAGTGATAATGAAGAGATTCCTATCTATCCATCGCAACGCTGTTCCTTCCAGTGTGCGGTATCACTGTATGTAGTCAAGCAAGTCGAGAGTCTCCTTTGAGCAACCAAAGTGAGAAACATTTACGTGTGAATCGACGTGGTGACGCATTCCATTTCCAATTATTCTCTAGTGGGCACCTAGCAAAAAACCAGTCCAAGCTATCCTATGCCTTCTATCAACAAGTAACATAATTTTACAAGCATTAGACATAAATTGGAATATCAAATGGTTCGTTGAATGTATGGGCATAACAGGGAAAAGTTTATTCCTCTAAGTTCCAAAGTTAATCAACAATAACAAGTAGATACAGATACAATATAGGTTACATGACAAATGATATCCATGCGTAGATTCTGTTTCTAGATAATTGCCTTTAATTTCGAATTTTATGTTTAAGAACAACGCAATGTTAACGAACGAAATTTATCAAAAATAAACGTTCAATGCATGTTTCGTTACTAGCATAGATTAACTTTTTACTAAATCAGTAGGTAATTACTTTAAATTGCAAGAGGTTTATAAATCGAATAATTTAATTAGTAATTAAAATGAATTTAATTAATCAAGAACTAAGCTCTGTGCCTGTGCCCTCAAAGACTAAATCTAAGTAAAAAACTCCAAAGAAAAGTCTTGAAAGTTAACTCTCTAGAAATCTCTAGTAAGCAATAAAAACGAATTCTTCTATGTAATACAATACAGCTTGTTTCACGTGCCACTGCTGCTACTGTCCATTGTAGGGTAAGGTGAGGCAATACACAACCCTTAAGCAAAACAAATTATTCCTCGCAATCCATTCAGGCAGAAAATCTAAATTTAGCACAGTTCGATTCCTTAACATCTTTTCCATCAACTAAAAATGCCAAAAGTAATATCAAAACTATCCATTTTGAGTTAGATAAGGTTTTTGAAGACCCTTCTTTTTTATACGTCTTTGAAATAGGGGCAAAATGGCCCGAACGGTGGAGCAGAATGCACCGATGTATACATGGGGCAATACGATCCAAAACAGACCAAGGTTGCCAAGACCATTATTGTTTCCGATATTAAACAAAAATATTTTTGTATTATATAGTGTAGCACATGAAACATATCTACGATAGTGCATCATTTATGATTTATTAACCATTATTGAACATGAGTTTTACACCTTTGGTGATTGGGTGATTGATGACCTTTTGAACAGATCATCTTGGCAAAATCTTTATTTGTGTATAAACCTGTCAACTTGCGCTGCTAGCAGAATCGAACTTTGACGTTTTACAATACTGTTGTTTGAAGGAAGCAATACTTGCAAGTACAACAACCTTGCTGTAGATCTACGATATGAAAACACAGTTGATCATCATATGAAATTAAGTAAAATTAAGAACAAAACCAAAGGAAATATGTTTTTTTGTTTTGAAAATTTGTCATACGTGTTTAATATAAAACGTATGAAAATCAATAACGTGTGGCTTATGAAGGTGGCAAATGCAAACCCGTGATTAGCTTTGTTTTGACGGTGCATTTTGCCCCTTTGTTTACATTTTGAACGTCAGTGCATTATGCTCCACTCAAGCCGGGGCATATTACCCCCTACTGAGAGAAGTTCAAGTTTTGTCTCAAATAAAAAAATCAATCATTTTGTATCGAAAATGTCTTCAGCATTCGTTAAATTACATATTCAGCTACCTTATGAATGTCTGCTTTTTTGAAATATTTCATTCCTACACTTATAATATCCTAAGACACTACACCGAAATCTTACATGATTTCAGACACAATTTGTTTTATCTCGTTTTCTCTGGCTAGTGTTAATGCAGAGCCATGAAATTCACAAAGGATGCATTGGACACGCTAACGAACAAATTTCATTGATTCATTTATTTTTAAATAGCATAATTCAGGCAAAAACATGCCGGTGCATTTTGCCCCACCGGTGCATATTGCCACACTTTCCCCTACTCTATTTTCTTCTTCTTTCTTGGCAAAACGACCGCGCATCCGCTAGAACGTGAAACAAAATTTGAAAACAAATTACTTCTCAAGCATCATCCAGTGAGGAACTAAAACACGCAAGGCTTCACAATTTGTACCAAAAGTGGATAAACACATTTTTATTATATTTTTTATCGGACAAAATCGTACTCGCACTGAAGAGTAAGAAAATCTGAGAAATTGGTAATTATAGCACATTTCACATTTAATGAATAAATAAAATCGAGTAGTTATATGCAACAAACTGCATCGTGGGTCCTGATTATCATTACGCGAAAACTACTTCTACATTGTTGATTGTCAGTCAGTTCCGATCCTGACTGTTTAGTTGCTGGTTATGTTTCAACAGTTTTGCACCACCTTTCGCCGCAAAAAAAAAATCCGTATAAGACCACCTTCAGAAATCGGTGGCGCGGGTAACGCGAAGATGCATAGAAGGGCTCAATGAAGAATAGCCAGAAGGAGGAAAATTATTCAGTCAGGGTGGTCTCGACCCCGACAGTTCCAAACTGCCACGGTTCCCATAAAAGGATGCTTCTGCAGTGTTCGAACCTGAACGGGCGGATCGGAGCAAACACTGACCGCTATCGAAGGGAGCCACTGTGGACGATTGTGCCGTAAGCGAAAGCCCGCAGAACCGGACGATCTTTTTTGCTACTCTTCACACGATGTTCTTGCCGAGTTGTAAACCACAACACTTGACGGTCATCAAACTGGATGGCGAGTGAGGTGTATTTTGCAAAGACAAAGAAAACAACATGCAAAAAAGGAAGAAAAAAATGCTCTCTGTGGAAAAGAAGAAAGGTACGTTCTGTCTGGTTTGAAACTGCTGATTTCCATGTCAAGAATCAGGGCTAATTGTGTAATTTATGCGGCTTAAAACCATTTCCAATATGGTCTATCCGTGCTCTATTCAAACAATTTTAATAAATACTTGTTAAATCGATCGATTTGTTTTTTTTTTTCATTTCTTCAAGCGTAATACAATGCGCCTTTATACATTAAGGTGTACAGTGCTTTAAACCTGGCATGAACGAGTCGCCTGAAAGTTGATGAAGTTGAAAATGGCCTATGAATTTGTTTATTCGTCTTGTTTATCCGGTCGGACTTCCAACGAACTGCTCCAAAGCGGTTGGACAATTGTAAGTCAAACTTTGCACACCTAATTGTTAGGTACACGAATATGTTTTAAACTATTAACTATTAACTTAAACTATTAAAATATGTATCAAACCTCAAGGTATGAACCTTGAGCCTTCACTCTTTTTCTTTTAATTGCGATTTTCCAATTGCATACATTGTTTACATTGTTTCAATTGAAGAATAGCCCTCTTATCAATGACATATGATGATGAACGTTAACCTCGCAAGTACACGATCATTCCTATCTGCAACATGAGTATAGACGGAGTTGAAATCGCTTTGCCTGTTGAAAAAAATATTGAGTTTGGTATCACCTTTACCCTTATGCTATCGGAGTACCGTTACTAATAACTCTGTGTATATTATAGTTAACTATGCCAGCAAGACATAAAGGGGCCCATCTAGGTCGAACATGAACAGATAAAGCAACAATGTGCTCCAAAAAATACTAAAATATTCTCAAAAACATACATTATTGGGTAAAACTATGTTTACCTGGCCTGCTCGTATACAACTAGAAACCCCGATAGTCCTGAGCGTCGTGTTATCATAAATGTATACCTCCTCTTTGTGTCACAACGCAACATATCCAAAATAATGATCAGCTTTTAAAAGTTAAGAGCTTTCTGAGCTTCTTGACGCATACTTTAAACCTACAGAAGGAACGAAATGAAACGCGTGCCATTTACTACAAGTGATTTTTCGTCACGAAGTCATCTACGTTTAACGTAGAAATATTCATCTCACGTACGCATTGGTCTAGATGTTTCCATTCCCCCACATCTTATCACGCTGTAGGCACTGTATTACACTTTTTCTTTACCAGAAATGAAACATCAGAAATGTGCAAAGAAACAAGTTGTAACCGATTGTAAGGGCTTTCCATACACCGGCACGGGGATTGAAAGTGAAAAGTAAACCAGGAAAACCTTGTCCCATTGACAATCTGTTGTTTTCATCTGCAACTCGCAACAAGAACCCTGGTGATGGTGTGGTTGTGGAATACATAAATTTTAATTACTTTCTTCCTCTTCCTGCACTCAAAGGACGAGCCACGAGCCATCCAGAAAGGATACCTTCTTGAGCCGCAGTTATGTCGTGCCGTCCCGGTGCTGGCAGAATAGCGTTTTTTCACTATATTCTGCAACTCTCGAGCTGCACTCGAGGCGAAAAAATGGGGTTTGCTTTTCAAAGGAACACTCACACATGTGTATCGCCATTAGCAGCGTCTGTGAAAAGTCTATTTTCAAAGTGGCCTATGCAGACTCGCAGATCCACCGACGCATGAAATTGCGGAGAAAAGAAATCATCCCCGTCTAGCAAATGTATGACGCCGTCTAGCGGCAACCCATTATGAGCGACTTTGAAACACATGTATCATAAATATACGGCTTTCCGCAAAAAAAAGGAAAAATAAACATTAACAGTTTCATATTTACATGATGGTGCATTCATGATAACCAGAAGACGATAAATCTGCTAAAGGGTGTTCATTGTGAATGTAATGATGCTACTTTAGCGCTGTACCGTAGCTGGTTTTGAGTTTAATGCCATAATCATGATCTTGAAAATTAATCTAAAAATGTATTGGGGCAGGTTTGGGACCAATTTCGATTTTGTTTTTCATTTAAACTCAATAATTAAATGCGCAGGATATAAGCCCAAAGCAAATGATAGCAAGTTTTAAAATGCGTCACTTCCTTATTTCTTCACCGCTGGCAGCAATCAGTTCTTAGGGGTTCTCTCGTTATCATTTCATTCTCCGTAGGGTGCTATTCTCCATAAAAGCTTAAGCGGTAAGCCCATCGAGGCAATGATCATCTAAACGGTCTGGTCGTGGGAAGGCTTTGGGAGTGTAGAGTTCATTAAAGCCAAGCGTGCACATAATTGGAAACCCCGCTTGCAAAAGTATCTCCATCTCCACCCACCAACTGTGGCCCGTAAAGTTTGTTCTTAACCCGTACACCGTTTGCCAAAGCCGATAAAAAGCCAGCACGCAAACGCATACGCTTTACAGCGACTCCTACGCACTCTGTGCACACTCTGCAGCAAAGAAAAAAAACCTTTAATTGGGCGCTCCACCCGCTCCGATGGCCGTTGTTTCCTGGACCCATTTACAGATAATCGACGTTGAGAAATCCGCAAGAAATGCGCCGCACAGGCTCCTAAAGCCTTGTGGTCGAACGTTCGAAAAACGAGCCGGATCGTTCCTTTTCATCTACCTCTTTCTCGTTCGGACGCTCATCCAGTACATCATTTGGGGATCATTTATGAGAAATAATGCACCTCAGGTCGGCTAATTGGACGCGGAGACGTTTAACGATCTATTTTTTTTTTTATTATTGCTTATTTTACCTAGGAATTTGAATGCCGTGCATCTGTTGCAAAGTGAAGATTAGATTATTCAATATTCGCATGCTCTAGAAGCAAGACAACAAGCTTTACATCGTTCTATGTGTACATTTTCTGATATCACAGCGGTTCTAACTTCTAACTAAAATCACAGCGGTTTTTTTATGCTTAAACTAAAAGCCGGTTTCTTGCAAATGAAAAAAAAACCACACTGCCACAAAACATTCCAACAAAGTGTTTGTTTGGTGAACAACAGATAAAACACACAAAACATTACAACCTATATTTCACTGTTGACTTTACACTTCCCTCGTTAACGTGGCAAACGTCTGTAGCTTTTTTAATGACGCCTTTTGATGTACAGGTTGTAAAAAAAAATATGTCCGATACGGTATGGCAGACCGCTTGTACATTTTATTGGCCCCCTCGAGTACGCTTCCGAGCTGTGCCCCCGGAGCAAACTCTTACCAGTTCAGTGCGTGTCTGTTTGTTTGCTCACTTTCTGATGGTAAGGTGGCACCGTAAAATAAAACAAAGGGAAAACGTCAGTAAAAAACATCGGAACTGAAAGCCGAGTGTATTAAAATTACATATATTTACTTATGGTTCGTCCCGTTGCAATTTGATACCCGGGCGCAATATGTGCGTACAGCTTGCACGGAAATTGGCTTCATCGAGCGGCGTCCGTTCCGGGTGGCTGTTAACTATCAACTTTTTCCTTAAAACTTGCTCACAGCGGAACTCCGAACTAACATTGCATTTTTACTGTTCGCCATCCAGTTGCCGAAATGGGCTGAACTAATGATTGCATATTGTGCGCTCTTCCGGCCGTTGTTCGGCTTCTTCGAGCCATTTTGCTTTGGTCAGCTACAGAAGGCTAAGTTTCAATTTGGTAAAAGTTTTCACCCCCATTCAATCCTTCATAATTGACGTAGCTAGAACCATAAAAAAACGGAGAACACCAGACGCAATTAAACGCCAGCAGCATTCGTGTTTTGCTGTTATGTGTAATTGAGGGTTGAAAAAAATGGGTGAATTTTTCAAAACTTTTACATTTGTTACCGAGGAAAAAAATATTGACTACACACAAATACAATATTAATTGGAAGATAAACCTTGTGTTGGGAATAGCAAATTAATAAAATGTACCCAGCGTTTGTAATACTTACCTTTGAAGCACCTGATTGGACGACAAGGTACGATTATAGAGGTAAGGGTTAAGTTCTGTGTACTTGTTGCGTACTTGTTGAATTTTACGATTGACTCACTTTAACGGTACACTTACTAAACAAGTTACTTAAACTCAGGGCAGTCTTAACATTCCCAAATTATCAAATCATCAATCCGAAACAAAGCCTCTCGAGCAAACTATCACACTATTGAAAACTCAGCTTAAAGTTTACCTTGAGTGAATAAGATAAACCATGGAATACGGTAGAATGCAGAATCACACTGATTGGCAGTACGATACGTCACGTTATGTTAGAGCCCGCAGTATGTGGAAAAAATATGATAACGCGTCGTAAATGCGGATCCCGGCTGGGAAGTAAACAACTACGAACGCAAAAGCTCGTGAGCACGCTTTCCTCTACACACCGGCCAAACAAATTCTAGCCGCTCCATAAACTGGTTCGGAATGGATGGACGTCACGAATAAAAACACACCACCGACACCGCTCGCTTGCAAACGCATACCATTCGCGCTGTTCGACGCGGGGAAACGCGGGAGATGATGATTATTATTTTCCACCTAATAACTTCATTCGCTCGTTCGCTGACACGGTCGTTCGTTTGATCTTTTCCCAGAGGGAGAAAAACAAATGCAACTGAATTCAGGACGCTTGATTCATCCGTCCTTGATGGGCCCGCTTTAGCTTCACTTCACACTTTTTCGGCACTCTTGTCGCGTTTGGCGCTTGAGATTCTTATCGCGCGTTCCGCTTGTGACTCCACTGTTATTTCTTGCACCTGCACGTTTGCAATTAATCCCGAGTTTTTTTTGTTTGTGTGAAATGGTGCTGCTTTGCGTTTTCTGTTTTCTCAATGGTGACAATCCCATCCGCTCCTATCCTTCACTCAACGTGCGCGCGCGTTCAGGCCCATGACGTGCCGAAGTGGCCGTCGTCGGAGCTGGCTATGATGGCGACCCTGCCGGAATCCGCTGCGCTGGCTCGATCTGCGTCCGTGGCCGTCGCCAGCGCATCGCCGAACATCACCACGTAGATGCTGCAGAAGAAGCACCACCAGAAGACGCTAAATGCCACGATGCAGAACCCGAGCAGTGCCAGCCGATGCACGTACGCGCACATCCGATTGCACATATTAACTGACGCTGCACCGGGCACAACTGCAATGCACGACCTGCGGCTGCCGAAGCCCTTCTGATGCCGAGCCGAGAGATCGCCGTTCCGTCCGCAACGCAATCCATCGTGCGCGTCAAGGAGTCGCGGGGAACGCGGCGGCGATGGGATGTGGCACGCCATACACGTACGTCGTCGCCATAGTCCGAAATCCGGTTCCCCGGCTGGCTGGCTGGAGGTGCATTTGTTCTACGCCTCTACCACACGGGTACCTTCACCACCGACCTATCCGGCCACATTCACGTCATCATTGCCCACCAGGTTGATCTGCGAGGCTTCGAGCTTCATTCTTCTTCCTTTGGCTGCCTTGTTTTGTCCCTTTTTCTCCCTCTCTCTCTCTCTCTACATATATCTCTCTCTCTTTCTCTATCGTTCTCTTTTGCTCCTTACTTCGCTTCGCGCCAACTCTCGCCTTCACGATGCAAAGGTAGCATATTCGCAAAAATAAAATGCCGAAGCCTACACCGCACGTCTACACGCCGAACCCAAGACCGGATTGTTCCCCATACGACTCTGTACCCCCCAGAACACCCCCATCTACTCTCCCCACCCTCAAGAATGCTAACCCTTTCAGGCAGTTTTGCGGTCGGCCGGGTTTTTTTTCACGTTGTTGAGTTGAGTTGAGTACCCTTTTTCCCGCATTTCCCTTCTTTGCATTCGCTAGTTTTTTTTTACCGTTCTTTAGTTTTAAATTCTCATTCAACACAGATACTCTCTCATTAAAAGACATGCTCATAGATTGCGCCGTCTCACTCGGTGTGTTTCTCTCTCTCTCTCTCTCTTTCTCTCTCTCTCTCTATCTCTCTTTCTTTCTCTTCTCTCTCACCTTTTTGCCTCTTTTCCTTCCTTTTTCTCCCGCTCTATCTGTTCCTATCGTTCGTCTAGTGCCCACGGTGATGATGAGAAGATGCGAACGAAAGTTTTAAAACGAAAGGTTTGCCAAGTGGAAACGATTGAGATCGCAGCGAAGGGTTTGACCAGAACCGACAAGGTGCGTTCTTTTGATCGAACCAAAGTGATCTATTTGCTCCCAAAATGTTTAACAAAGCTTCCAATGTGGTCAAAATTATTAAATAAAGATAAAGGTCTGCAGTAGTTGACTAACCAAGGTTTGTTTTACAATTTATCAAGATTTCCGTATAAATTAACCGATTGTAAGTCTGTTTTCAGCATTATACCACTGCCAGAACATTGAGAGGGAAGCATCCTAATAATGTAATCTTTTTTTTTATTCCAGGCAGGTAAAACTCAAGCAAAAAATACGAAACTGCATGTTTCTAATGACTGTCCAAGTTTCCCTTGTTGCCTGTACTTGTTCTTGACTGTACCTAGAAGAATTATTATCATTAATACTTGTTTTTTGCAAGGTGTAGATGGCGTAGACAATTTTCTATGAAACAAATTCTATACTTCTTCTTCCTGGCGTAATGACCAATTCGGTCATGCGTACCCATGTTTTAGGCTTACGATACTTTCTCCCGTTAAACGTACGTGGATAATAAATTGATCATTGAATTCGCACCCACGGCATCGTGGGTCTAAGAATTCTATTAAGATTCACAAATTGTCTTAATGCCATATGTTTAGCATGTTTAGCAGCAAGTTCTACTGGCAAACTACATTGCTTGCTGCCAACATTTCGCCAATGATGTCAAACACAACGCGCTCTAGCAACGTATCGCCAAAAAATACTCGATCCTTCAAATATTTTTCCCATCATTGGCTGAATTATATCGGCTTTTATGAAGTTTAAGCTGTCCACTCCCCATGGTAGTTGATTAAATGTAATAACATCTAATACTGTTTAGTATTATTTAGTATCAAGGTTTCTCGCGAGCATTTGTTTTTCAATCAAACATCAAATGATTTGTAATAGTATGGCAGCATAATCGTCTTTATACTGTAACTTTATCAAATCAGATGTCTATATTCAAAATATTTTCTAAACCTCCCCTGAACTCTCTGATCACGCAATTTTTGTAACTGCTCTCTTGTTATTTAATATGAAAAATGACATTGGACAGCCATCGCCAATTTGTTTCTAGAACGAGCAAAGTGAGGGTTAACCGTCCTTTTCAATATGTGTCTCACCGAGGCGATATCTGACGTATGATGACTAAATTTGTCATTCAAACGACCGTGTACACACCACGTGAAACCAGTCTGAAAATGCGTTCGCACCGGCTGCATTAATAACCTTGCCATACTTTTTACCCCATTGCGAAAATCGAGTACGTTTGGCTGCAGCGAAAACAAAAACCGACACCGGAAAACGTGCCCAAGTGCTTCCTCCACGCATCCTGGCAGCTTTGGTCGGCCGCGGCTCCTCCTTCTAGACCGAATTTTCGTCCCAGACATGCAGGGCCGTGTTTAGCGAAGCTATTGTCACGCTCCATCGGTAAGAGCGTTCATGGGGTTCGTTCACTCCCTTCTTTGGCTGCCGCAGTCTGGCTCTGCTCAGCTCGAGGGGAGTTGCATGCATGTGCAACCCCCTGTGCACATGGCGTGGTGTAGATTTCGTTGCACTTATGCGAAGTGACAAGCTTATTTGTCTCCTCGTCCCTTCTTCGGACACGGCACGAGTGGCTCTGTATAGTGGCGTGGCACGCAGAATAAATGATAGGGGTTGAAAAGGGGAGAGAAAAAATGCCTCCAACTCCCATATCGAACTGCTGCGGAGAAACGAGCCCAGAAGTTTTGGAGGGCTGTATGTTCAAGTGTGCACAAGAGGAATTTGGCTGGAGACCAATTCGCACCATCATCGCAAGGTGGTGAGGAAGGGAGTTTCTCACTATTTTGTTAAATGGCAGCGTGAAAAAATTACACGATCGGAAAGCTTTACGAGCAAGTAAGCTATTTTTATATCACATTAAACACTATGATTATATTTTATAAGCATTAAAATGTAGATGTCGATATTGCTTTCACCGAAGCGCCTTCACTCTGACTATGCGTCCTATTGTCCATTTGTGATAATCGATGTTTAAACATTTTGTATTTATTCACAAAGATCCGATTGTACGGAAAGAAAAATCAAACTATGCTCGCAGGCATTATATACACACGTAAAATAACCGCAATTGAAACCGGAATTTTGATAACATGCGGTTTTGTTGCCTGGGCTCACTTCCAAAATGTCACCGATATTTGATACCCTGATAGGCGAGAAACAACTTCGGTCTTGAGACACTTGTACGTGCCGATCTGCGATGTGAGTTGCAGGAAAAAAAATGGTTTAACAACTTCTTAAAAGAGATGATGTCATCAGATTTTTGGTCCGTTCGTTTATTTATTTTCCTTTCAACGTTGAAATAGGAATAAAAGGCGGCGAGTTTCGGAGGGCAAATAGGGGTTAAAAAAAGTCTCAACCTGTTTACGAACACATATTCTCCTGTGCATGGAATGCAATTGTGCTCGAGGTAGAGCTGTTTTTTTTACTCCCGTGCAAATCCTTTCCCTTTCCCTTTTGTTTCACACACATGCATCCGTGCAAAGGATGCGAAACAAAACGGAGGCTTGGGCCCTGCGGTGATGCTGCTTTTAATAATTGCTCGGATGTGCAAAACCGCATGCACTTCCTGTGCCACCGATCGGTTTTATCCCTTCGTCGTAGCATGAACGAGGTCACACTGGTTCTACTCGCTGCATTATTACACCTCGGTAAAAAAATCACAAAATCGCTGCTTCCAGCATAGCATCGAGAGCGAACGCTAATCTGCTTTTGTACGCAACACCAGTGGGCCAGAAAATAAGTCCACAGTAAGTTTATTCAACATTGCAACCCTTCGCAAATCCTGTGGGAGCGCAGCTGCGATGCTCTATTTTTACGGGTCGACCAGGTGGGAAAATCGTTCCACTTGATCACTCTGCTGGTTTTAAAATAACTCTTGGCGGTGTTGATTGTGAACAAGAGGTTTCTGAGTGCTAGCAGCAGTTATTAGAGCAAGACGGATCGGCCCGGAACTATTGCCTGCAGTCGTTGAGACGTTGAGACACTTAGAAAAACGTGTCCAGCAGTAAATTTACAAAATCGTCGCTCGAAATATCCTATTCCTTTATTGCATAAGCCGCAAATTATGTTTTGGGAAAGACCGTTATTTGATAGCTGCCGCCAATGTTTGCAATCTTACCCATAAGCACGTAAATTACGAAATACGCTTTGAATGATAATAAAGAGAGACTTCCAAAATTTCTTCGGGGAGCTTGGAAAGCGTTGAACCATTATATTTAATTGTGCAATTGTAGTCTTTATTTACACATTCATTGCAATAAAACTATGTAACACAAAATTAATAACTCCTTAATTCGTTTACATTGAAATTAAAAACTTTTCTTGATATTTCTGTGAAAAGCAAACGCATGTCATTAGTCCTTTATTAATGCAGAATCCACGTTCCAAAAACTGTCGCTGCCGGTAACCCATAAAGTACCGAGCGTCTCCACCATTTGAACGACACACTTATTTCTCCATCCTTTCCACTAACGTTGCAAAGATTTATTTATGTTGTCTATCGGTTCGATTCGCGGACAAACAAATCACTATCCTTGAAATCAACATTTAAAGGCTAACAGGGGCGTACAATTTTAAACTACATCCTTGAAGGAGGTAAAATAACGATTAAAACCGATATGATACAATTGATACTTTTGTCCTGGTCTCTTAAACGGTTTTTTTTCGTCCCGGAGAAACCAACCATTCTCTTAGTGAACCCATTCAATTAATTGCTGCAACCGTCAACCCATAGTCGCGCTGATGGCATATTCACTAAATCTATGCAAAGCAATAGCGCAAGTTGAGTTGGACAGATCAAAAAAGTTTACAAAGTACTAAAACGTGATCAACGGAGAAATGGCAAGCCGCAGACTGATTTGTCCATTCAATTCCGCTTCAACATCATTCATTCATCGCTATGACTGTTGGTATTTGTTTATGTTAAACAATTATTGATGAGCTGCAGCAAATTGAATTTAGAACCACAAAACCCTGAGAAATCGTCCATGTCGATTGACCACAGCATTGCTCCGCCAAGATTACGACTGTTAACGTAGCTACACTTCTCAGTAACACTTTCGTGGTCGTCGTAGCCGATCCACTGTTGCCCGAGAAATCCATAAGGAACTCGTTGCACCCCTTCCCAGACCCGGGTCCAGCTAGAACCGGGAAGAAAAATGGTTACAGACCTCATGGTATACCAGATATCCAGGTTGGCTTGTGTACGGACCCGCCATTCCCGGGCCGGTTGAGGGAGCCCGCAGAGCACTGTTGGCGGCATCGGCTAGGGTGATGGTCCGTGCTCCCTGTCTGATCCAGTAACTGACGCTATGGTCCACACTCAGCATCCGCTGGAAGTCGTTCTAGTCGGACAGGCCGGCAAACAGTTGCGCATTGACCCCGGTGAAGTTGTTCCACGCTCCGTTGAAGTCATACGCCATCAGGTTGATGAAGTTCAAATGACCCACTACTGCCGGAATGTCGTATGCCAAGGAGGCAATGGTTTCACTGGCAGCTAGGGCGGCGGACATAAGTAACCCATGACTGTCCAGCTCTCTGGCCAACTCGGACAGCGTCAATCCAAAGTTTGCCTTATCGCCGGACGTGTCGTCTTCGTGTATCCCGGGAAACTCCCAGCCAATGTCTACACCATCGAAGTGGTGTGTTTGGCAGAATTCACGAGCATTCCGAGCGAACGCACTCCTGAGGGCAGCGTTGGCAGCGATTCGAGAAAATATGACCGCATCCACAGAAGCCCCTCCGATGGCCGCCAGTGTCTTCAGGTTCGGATTGAAGCTTCGCAGCTCGTTGAAACGACGAATGTTGCCCCGACCGAAGTTCACTTCCAAGTCCAGCCATGGGTCCAGCACAATCACCGATCCGGCGTCGTCGATTCCAAAAAATGAGTACAGTAGATGCGTGCAGAGATGGGGATTGATGTTTTCCACGTCGAACTGACCTCGTCCAAGGCGATAAGTGGACCATGAGGCGTAGTAGCAAACGATAGATTCTGTGCAAAGATGAAATAGGATAGTAAAGTCGGTTTGAAAGTGAAGATTCCGGCGATTGGCAACACACTTTTGGCCGAGGTCTTATGCACAGCAACCAGTAGAAGAGAAAGCAGGAATATCACACGAATTACCATGTTTGGACCACAACAGCATGCTGTAAACTGACAAGAGCTTCGAACATTCGATATATTACCCTAGCGTGACCTTGAACAAAGTAGGATTAGAAGTTGCAGTTGCCGATATACAATGTACAAAAAACACACGTAGCCGATCCCAGAACTCACCGCCAACTGGTCGCTCCAGTTCGTTACTTATATATATATATATATATATATAATCGTACCCTCTAGATAACGCGTCTAGACGCTCTAGATAAATCGTGATTAATTTAGAACGGTATCTTAACCAATCCAAATCAGGACCAATAAAGATTAACGCAATCACTCATTGTAGAAGTGCGGCACGTATTGTTTTATTGCTTGAAAACGTCATCGAGCCCAAGGGACCTACATATCAAATATTAAAAACTAGCTGATTTGCCCGAATTTCATACGGGCTGGCACAATATTTCCACTATCAAGGCTAAATAAATTAGTTTCGCTTGATTTTGCCGAAACAGTCTCGCTATAAATCGTGCCGATTACTGGAGGTTTGGCTGCTCTAAAACGCTTCTTCAATTCTTTAATTGTTTAATTGTTTATTACCACCATACATCTGCCTCAAGGGCTACATATAGAAACTTAGAACTAACCTCATCATCTGACAGATGGCCATAGATTCAGGACGACGCTGTTGACACACACCAGTGAACTAAAAGCTTAAGAAAGAGAAATAGGAAAGGATAGTAAATACTGAATGATAAGGCGTTTGAAATTGATAGAGGTGTGATTGAAGTCAAACAGGTGGGAAAAAAGGTTAAAGAATCCATCTAGAAGGAGGCTGCAACAATTCGCGAGAATGAAGAGCGCGGCCAGAAGTATAAAACAGAATGTTGGCAAGGATAGATGGAGTATCCAACTCACCCAAAACCAATCCCGCAACAAAGCGAGCGCCGATCCTTAAGCAACAGTATTTCCAGCAACCCGCAACGCACAGGATACGGTGTAGGGGGCGAAGACGTTCTACCAAAAAGACGCCTCACCGCCAGCCTCGTTAAAATACGCTGAACCTTTTCCACACTGTCTATCCATGTTGAGCCACAAGGACTCCAGACAACGCGCATGTATTCCAGAACAGAACGAACCAGGCTACACTAAAGGGCACTAAAGTTCAGCACAACGTATCTGCAAACTCACGGGAGAAATTGCATACCATGCCCAGAAGTCCATTCGCTCTACTCGAAACATGAGCATCAATAGCCATCAATGTTTGGTTGCATGTGAATGTGTTAAGATCAAGAATACCGCATAGAAATTGCATACCATGCCCAGAAGTCTATTCGCTCTACTCGAAACATGAGCATCAATTGCCATCAATGTTTGGTTGCATGTGAATGTGTTAAGATTAAGAATACCGCAGATTCTAACGTACGTCATGACGCGGTGTCTTTCGGTATCTAACGTGTACTCATGCATCCCGAGTTCCTGCGCCACATTTGCAGTGTGTGTTTTTTATCAAAGCTTCCATCATTAGTTTTTCAATTTAAGTGTACATAATAAGGATAAATTGATAACCCGGCTGTCTGCATTTTACAGCCGTTCGCAGTTTCTACCGTCGTTTGATCATCATAGTTTGTCGTTTGATCAACATTTATTGCCACTTGATCAACATTTACTGTCGTTTGATCAACCGTACCGTCGTTTGGGTAAACTCTACTAGCTTCTTTGCAAGCAGAACCGTCTTTTCAATCAGAGGCGGATCCCTAACTCAACGCCGTTTTTTGCAAGAAAGCTCACTTTCCCTAAGCAATATTGCTTAGGCATATGCCTGACACAAAAGTTTCATTATAATCCTGCTGTCCTACTGGTTCAGGATTACAGACGCACACCTCACGATGCGCTACTGTCTCAGCAGATCAGATGAAGAAGTTGCTCGTTCCCTTTTTTTTTGCAACGATACATGATACCGTACCTAATTATTACACCACCTAAGATTTAACTGCACCTGCAATAAAACTTTTAACAACCTTAATTCTATGGAATCCCTTAATTTCCCTAAATTTTTAAAACTGTTTTTTTTTATTACAGCCGTTCTACCGTCGTTTGATTAACATAGTTTGTCATTTGATCAACATTTAGTGTCATTTGATCAACAGTTACTGTAGTTAGATCAAAAGTACCGTCGTTTGAGCAAATTCTACTAGCTTCTTTGCAAGCAGTACCGTCTTTTTGACAGATCCACCTCTCATTGAAAAGACGATACTGCTTGCAAAGAAGCTAGTGGAGTTTGCTCAAACAACGGTACGGTTGATCAAACGACAGTAAATGTTGATCAAGCGACAATAAATGTTGATCAAACGACAAACTATGTTGATCAAACGACAGTAGAAACTGCAAACGGCTGTCATTAACGAGCAGGCCCGGTAAACCTTGTTTTACCCTATAATGGATGATGTTGAGAATATTTGTTTTTTTTTTTTTTAAGAGCAAGTTTGTTGCTTTATCTGTTCAGAACAAAAACGTAATTCAAAAAAAAAAACAGAAATAAAATAATTCAGTAAGTTTTCCAACAGAAAAAAAACTTTTTGTGCAATTTCATCGATTCCCCCTTTGTGATCGATATTTCATCGATTGCTTTTTGTTGTATTCACCTTTCTGTGCTTTGATGTATATACCTTGACAGATATGCCACTGTCATTGGATTACAGTAGTGGCCAGCACTGCATACATACGTGGAGTGATAGTTTTTTTTTTTTTTTTAGAGTCATTTATGGCTCTAAATGAAGTTTAATGGTAACGAAAAATTCGAAAATGCTACGAATGATTATTGTTTAACGGTAAAACTACAGAAAGTTACAGACAATCTTTGTTTTGTACCTCAAAATTATGAATTAAAACATTGTCATCCTGTGCTGTTATTTTGGCAAGACCTGTAGAGAGCGTCCATAGTGGTTTTGTTTGTGTTAGTAACATTTAGTTTCAAATGTAAAATTCAGATGATTTTATTAAAAAAATATTAATCAAACAAATCTTCAACAACATCTGCAGTGCTTAATTAACTTTATTAATTAACTTAATGTGTGGAAAGATTCAGAAGCAACGGTGCAGTATTGGTCGAGTTTTTAGTGTACACAAGACTTCATTAAGAAAAAAGCTTAATATGTAATATGTAAAAAGCTTAATATGCATATGACCACCAAAAATGTTGACGTCTGCTCATTAGTTAGAGATTTGCGTTCGGCTGTGCGGATCCAGTCTACCTAGTTTTAAGATTTTTATGTACGATATTTTTATGTTTGTGTTATTTAGGCATTATTGTCAAATAACAAGAAATAAATAAATAAATAATAATAAATAAATAGATTTTATACTCTTTCCCACTTTGTAACGCAATGCGCATTGCTTTTACTGAATGATTCCAACACATTATTACATACGTTCACCTGTTAATTTTAATGTGGGGATATTTACTGATTCCTTCCAAAGCGAAAGCGCAATAACGCACCTTTTAGCAACAGTCAGTTGACGAGCGCACAGATACCTGGCACGATATAATTCATGTGACCCTTAAATTTTCTAAAATAGCAAGTTATTTTTTAAATTAAACTGAACAGGAATAATTCAATTTATCCCGACCATTGAATAAGCACCCGGCACTATAGCTTTGCTTCATCCGACCGAGATGATAAGGATCATTGTTTAGGACCACGGCTTGCGGACCTGATGTCTTTGACATGCCCGTGAATTTTCTGGATGTGAAAATCTCCAATCCAACACGCAAAGAACCGCAAGCATATACGACCAGCTAAGAGAAGCCTATCCATTTAGTGTTAAGCGAGTAACTGCATACCAATATTTTTGAAGAACCTGGACACCGCTAATAACGAAATGGATAATTTAATGGACTACTGATGGTAAGAAGTGCCGCTATCGTACTACCGTGTTTGACAGATTCAGTAAACATGCACACGTAACGATGAATGGGCTTACGTTCTCAGCGATGAGTAAATAGGACAGATTTAATAAAAGTAGTGCACATTCCGCTAAAAGGTGGTAAACTGTGTATCTTAAATTGGTTTGAAGCTCACAATAAAAAGTTTAAAAGTGGCCTGGGAAATGGTTGGTGATCAGGCCATGTTGGGACGACGTGATGAACTGTGATCGGGTCAAATGAGAAGAAGTCCGCCGAAGAAGAAAAACAAAAACTTGAATCCTACAAACACGGGAAATTCTAGCTGTAACTTGTGGTTCCTTTCTGAAAGATATCTACTCTAAATCATATATCGTTCTAAATTATAAGTTTCAATTTGAACAGGTTTTCGCAAAAGCAATGACATTATAATACTATTGCTTTGACATATGCACTCGGCACGAACGTTTTGATAGAATCAGGTCTTCTTCTTAACTGTTATTGATCGTTCTACATCTTTCACTACCTTTATCACGTCGCCGGTGGTAAACCGTTGGTGGTCAGAGATTCTTTCCGTATGTATGTCCGGGAAAAAGAGAGAAAAAGGGAAAAAAATACTATCAACACACGAAACGAGATAGGAAAAAAAATCTACAGCAATACTCTAACGAAATGGATGAATATTTCGGAAAGCTTTACATCGTTTCGAATGAAACCATCCTCGCCATCCTGTCAAACGAGAATCTGGACCATGACTAATCACTACTTACGGCGAACGCAGAGCCGAAACGCAAAATGTAGGACGCAACAGAACCAGAGTTGTGGCTTCTTCACTGATCATCATCGCAAGATTTTTGCACCAAAGCGCAATCTGCCGATTACGATTCGTTACCTGCAAGGAGCGCGATGTACCTCACAAGCCAACTGCTCCCTAGCGACCATGGCTCCAGATATAATTGGAGATCAGACATCACCAGATATTGCGAGATCTTTATCAGGCTCCGGCTCCGGCCATTCGTCGTCATCTATTTCCAGAGCTGGTTCGTCAAGGCTCTCTGCTAGGGATAGCCAGGAAATGCATGGCCCTCAAGGATGCACCCGATCTCGATCATGACTCAAGATCAAGAGACTCTTGAAAAAGGGTTTAAAAGATCCCACTTGCGCTAACACTTGCGAAGCTGGTGAGGAACCAGGGAAAAGCAAAATGGAAACGATCGAAAAGAAGAACTCGAGCTGTGCGTCCGTTTCGGTGGACGTTGAGAAACGCTAAATTATATTGTTCCGAGTCGGCCGATTCACAGTGATCTGCGCTGGTTTACAGTTTATTTCTTCCCGTCCTGCGTTTCTTTTCGATAGATGTCCACATCCGTTCGAATTTAACTGAGAAGAGTGGTGTTAAACCGTGGCGAATTTGGTCAAAATTTAACATGAAATACAAATGCAACAAAACTATTTACTTGAGTGCGTTGGTATGTTTGAAGTGTTTCTATGGTAGGGTTTGGGTAAATTTTTTTCTAACTTAGCATTCTTAAAAGTATGAGTTGAAACAACATTTGCAAGGGTTTTATTTAACTGAGTTTAAAGATAGTGAACCTAAAGATGTTCATAGATACCATAATTTTTTATTTTTCAAATTTCTAAACCATTTATTTAGATTGTTACTAGAATAATTCCACAGCAACTTCCATTGTGTTTATCCGTTTCCTGTTTTTTATGAAGTTCCTTTTCCATGTGGATTTTATCCAAAGCAGCTTTCGATACGTTAACTCTTTCAATTTTGCTAGTCTTTCATTCCGTGATAATTCTGCTTTATTCGTTGTTTTTATTCGTCCGCTTTAGTCGTACGTTCTTTGGGCGGTACTGCTATCTCTGTTCTGCTTGATGGCTCAGTTTCATGCTTCTCGACGCTCTTCGTGCTCACTTTGGCGCGATTCATCAGCCTTCAAGCTGTTTCGGTAAATTAAGATATTTATACACCGGTTTGAAAAGCATAGCGAACGTTTAGGGGATAAAGGCTGGCAAAGCAGACATAAGAATCCATCCCGGGAATTCACACACCAAAGTGGGGAGAAGAATGAGAAAAAAGATCAGCGAATGATCAAAGGGTAAGTTATGATCTGTTTTCCGTGAGGATCGTAAGCGACCAGGACCGAATTGGCCGAGGAGGAAGTGTGGATCGCTTAATGATCTTCGCGCAGATCAGCGCCAATTTGGTGGAACGAACGGATGACAAGACTGTTGCGCGAAATGCGTGCCAACGAAGAGCCTACCAATGTTGTTTTACACCACATTGATGAGGATGATTCAATTTGTCGGTGGGTTGGCGAATGACGGTAGCCTCAAGCCATGTTTGAATCAAGTGGGTTTTGTTCATGCCAAATTCTGATTGGTAGAAAATTAATTTTTTTCAAACCTCATTTTTCAAAATTTACATAATTATCAGACATTACATATGCAACTTGCTTGATATTTTTACTATTCATGAAAATCATGCAACACTATAGTCCACATCTTTCTATAAACTGATTCTTAGCTCAGAATGTTATGTGAGACATCCTAAAGTTTATGTTCTTGTTCAATATAAATATCTATAAAGGTCCAGTAACTGCTATACTGGCGTAAATTTAAATTCTCCTTCCAAAATTGAGTTTTGGAACACATACGCCCACATGCTCCATCATTTGTGTCTGAGGAAAACCATAGTATGTTTCAAAAGTTACGTTTACAAAATTATCCCAGAGTAAAATTTCAAACAAACGCTAGACTTGATAAAAGGACGTACATCAGCTTACCAACTAAATCAATATTGGCATAACATCGATGAGAAAGCGCAGTGAGTCATGCAGTCGGCAAACATATGTTCGTCATTCGTGGAAAAAGGAACGGATTTTTGAGAGCTAAGGCACGTCGCTGAAAGTACCGAATATTCCATTTCAAATTCAAAAAGTAAAATAATATTTTTTATGCATTTGCTAAAGGCGAATGTGTGAATTGCGAATATTACCAGCTGACCGCTTTGCCACCGTGTTCGAAGTGGTATTGGGAATTTAGGGCTGTATGCACCAATAGTTTGGGTTGTTCGTACGGTTTCCAGCGAAAAGACGCAAGAATGATGTATGTTAAATTCATGAAGCGCGGAATCACCAAAAAATCAACACGAAACCCTCTCCTGTATCATGCCTCTTTAAACTCGCTCTTAAAACATGATAAAAACTTGATTTTATTCAAACTAAAATAATTAAAATAGAATTTTTTTACATGAGGCATCGTGAATCTAGAAACACAAATTTCAACCATAGGAAACGTGTAATCAGTTTTTTACAATATATTATTTTGCAATATGTATTATTTCAGTATTTTTGGCCATGTCTGTGTCAACATTTAAAATTCAGTGAATCTTTTTTTAAACGCAATCAAGATGACTAAATCCATAAGATATTTATTCAATTTCAATCAAACACAAAGATAAAAATAAGTTTTTATTTCGAATATAACTATGATGTGTAAAAATAGATACCGGACCGGATCCTAAATTGCAGCATTATACCAAAATACACGTCGTTGATGATGAAAAATGTTTCTCAATGCACAACCTATCATATAAGATGATTGAAACATAAAATAAATAACAGTGAGTAAATAAAGAAGGGAGAATAACGCAATTATGTTGCTTAGTTCTAAAACAAAGCTATATTGTCTACTATAGCTACTCCTACCCGGGAAGGATTTTGTTTCGTTCAACTTACGAAGAATTGAATTGACTTCCCTTATGTAATGTGTTATAAATCGTTTTGTTGACCATTGAACATTTTATCCCCTATTACATGTATAACCGCCATTCGGGTAGATCATAATTTTATCATATTTGATCATATTTGAGTTTGCATTTTTCTGTCTGTACGTGAAACCGGTTCAAAACGGGACACATCGTTTGCACGTGTTGTTACTGTTGAGTATTTTCGCCCTTCGTGTCACCCGTTCGTGGGATCGACCCAACGATGGCGTGGCATAGGTGGCTAGCGACATCTGGCGGCAAAAAGGCACTGAAAGCTTGATTGTGAGCTTTCGTTGAAATATTCACCGAATGTCGATTTATGTATCGTTTTTGTCAGACAAATCCAACAAGACTTCATTTTTCATACCATTGGTTCTATAATACTGCGTCAACAATTAATTCGGACAACTTATTGACTCAATTGAAAAGATTCCACATCGACGAGAACGAAATTTTGATAAGATTAATTAAGGAATGATGGAAAATTGGATTTTTAAATGAAGAAGAAATGTGGTACTCATCACGTTTCTAATAACTGATCAGCTATTTAAATCAGTCTAAATACAGCTTTATTTATGTTATTTTTGGCAGGTTACTTCGCAGTTAGTCTTGATCAGTGTTCGAAGCTACAAAGTTTCCATAGAAAAAACCTTTGAAATTCAATCAACCTACTTATTTTCAGTTACACAAGACATTATTTGTTTTAAATAGATAGACAGATGGTCGATGGAACACTTAAAACGATCAACTCTTGGCCGTAATAAACTGATTATCAAATAAAATCAATTCCAGTTGCCAGTCGCAAGTCTGTCGGTCGTATAGATATGTTATGATGAAAGTACAATGAAACATTCCTCCAATCGACCGTGACTAGAAAGCGCACAGTGTTGAAGAGTCGGTCTTACCTTCTTAGCAATCAGTTCCTCAGTTAAAAGAGAGACAAAATGAGAAACATCATATCATGCTCATGGATTACACGCATTCTGGAACGAACATCCGAACGTATTGGAGATTAAGCCGCTAGAGGCACACGGAATGAAAATGCGAGATTGATTTTGAAGGTCAAATTGGTCAAAGCAGCGAATCAATTAATAATAATATCACTTGACATAAATGCATGAAGAATGAAGATGGTGAGCACCACATGTTGAACGGCTCGGAAAAACTCGCTGAAGTGATGGAGTTTTACGGAGGCAAGTGATCGTCGACGTATTAACCTGTTCCGAGCAAGCTAAACCAGCGACCACACTTTGTTCGTCCTGACCTTAGAGCACAGAATTGGAAAATGTCCACACATGGCCACAGCATGGGAAAACCTACAGCTGAGTTGCCGCGCGGATTGCTCCGAGGAAGAATTTTTCGTTTGTGTTAAAATTGGTGGATAAAAAAGCCTCAACGGCAAAATATCGGAGAAAAATGTATGAGCAGAAGTCAAACAAACATACAAAAGCTTATGGTAGTTCAATACTTTTTTCCAAAACAAGTGAAACGCCGACACATTAAACACATGGGGTACCATCCACTATGGCTTTCCCAGGAGCCACGAAGCGTTGTGAGGGTGTTGAGTATGTTTTCACATCCATTCCTTTGTGGTTCATGTAGACTTCCAGTGGTTTTTATTGGAATAAGAAAAAGAAGCACTGGAGAAAAACAGTATTCCTAGATGAAAATGATCCATAAGTTATTTGGGGTTTTCGTACACGGACATGACACTGATTTTGAAAATCTTGCCCGTTTCGACAATTGGGATATCATCTGTTCATTGTTCATCATTCAGCATTATTGTTTGGGGTAGTTGGAATAGAAATTTAAAAAAAAATTCTCCTAAAATTCCTTTAATGTTGCAATTGGAAAGTAGAGGAAAGAGTCTAAAAAACAAAAATGAAACGTGGGTAATCTTTGCCGTGGAAGGTGTCTTGAAAACGGAAGGAAACTGTTCCAATCCAATGAGCTAACAACTATTACGGCAAGCTTAATTTATTAGTTTCCGGTCCGCAGCTATTCCGAGCGAGACCAATGTTTCCGTTGGCAAACCCACAAGCAATCCGTATCCACAGGTATGTTTACGTGAAACAAGATTTCGGGGGTCAACGTGTCTCCAGAACCACAAACAAGGTCATTAATCTTTCACACAAGCTTTTAACGTAATAAGTGACTGTTCATTACACGATGTGCAGTGTTGTTACCGTTTCAAATGGGTTTCATTTCCCTTTTTTCATTCCCGGGCAGCATTTTCTTTGAACTCTTTAAAAAAGGAACGCCCTATGCTTGTCTTATTTTTTTAAAGGTGTTACATGCTTTTACCTTTAGCATGGTTAGGATACAAACCCTAGGTTGTGAAATCATCATGTAACATTAATAAAACAAATTCAATCATTTAAAAAAAAAACATTATTTTACTCAATCAGTCGAATGCAGCTGCTCACAGATTTGACGGAAAAGCTTAGAAAACAATTTAAATACATCTAAAACTTTGATTTTTTACTGTCCTCAGCGTTTGATTTCATTAAAAGGGGAAAACATAAATTTGGGTTCCTCTATGCAGACAATTGATTCGTGCCGTTTGGGTCATATTAAAAACATAGTGCCACGATTATTTCGATAATTCAGCAGAAAACGGTGGAAGTGCTGACAGCTGCCTTGAAACATTCGCTAGTATTGTAATATCGGGACCGCTGATTGTTCTTGTGGTACGTTCCACTGAGCCGTCCAAGTTCCGCTTATCGGTGATTTCGCGAATCACATAGTTTCCATCCTTTTGCCGAAACTGTTGCCTAAAAAGAGCAGGGCTGCTGTTTCCACATTCGGCGGTGTACACTTTACAACCCACGTTGGACTGTTCATCTTCATGCTGCCGCTCGGTTTGTTGGAGCTGGGAAAATGTCTTCTTCACGTTGGACCCCATTCGTTGGCCTTCGGTTGCCAACGGTGGCTGCGTTCTCTCATTACCAGCACCGTCATCTGCGTGAATTTGCTTTCGAGCGTTGGCGGATATTTTTCGGGGACGATAATGTACCGTGGGATTTGATGATGGAAAATGGCCTGACACGTTAGGTGCAACTCCGGTGGCAGCAGTGGCACTACATCTGATGCGGTCGATTAGTTTGCCGAGGTTGCGAACGATTGGCAGCAGCAGGAAGAGATGTTTATCTGGTGTGATTTCTTCTCGTCGTACCAAGACTTGCGGAGCGTCTATGGCGAAACGAATTATCGAGCCGATCAGACTGAGGGTTAGATCTCGGTTGGTTGGAATCGACGTGGAAATGCCAGCGTTCCGTAGTATCTTTTCGGCGCTTTTCATGATATTTTCTCTCCGAAACCTATTTTAAATTGATTTATTTTGACAGCTGCTGATTATGCGATGCCTTCTTCAATGGGTTTGCCTGAACGCTTACGCTCGAGGTAACGAGTTTGCTAATGACCGAGGATATCGCTGAAGGTTTTTCTTTGCAAATATTACTGTCCTTAATGACAGTGGCATTGTTTGTTAAAAACAAGTTTAAGATCTTTCTCCAATATATGCGTGTTGCCAAATTGTTGGAATAAACGTTGAGCAAAGCGTTGGTTATTTTATAAGACTTGCACATTAGAAACTAGAATCAATGCTACGTTGATCCCTGCTTGATGCTAAGATGCCTGCTTTGCAATTTTTAAATGTTTTTTTCGTGATAGAGTTACTTAAAAACCTTTTTTACTCACAGGTTTTTACTGTCATTCGATTTTTGGATTTTATGCCAAGTGGGCTTGATAGGAAATTACCATCGGCTCGTGTAATAAAGCTAGTTCTGCAAAACGGTTTCTTTGTGGCTAAGTCGCAAACAAAACCACCACTGCCATTAGCAAATCATCGTCGAATCCATATTACTAACATTTTAACAACAATCCCTGATTAAAAACAACAAATGGTCCGTCCGTAGTTAAAAAAACCGTCAGTCACTTTGACAGAAAAATTCCAAGCGAAAGCAAATCGGAACCTTTCGTGTTCTGTTCCGATTTTCTGACCACAATGTTTCTGTAAAACGCGATTTGAGACTATTTTCCAAAATCGAGTGACAGTTAAGTTGGCTATGGGAAACGAAGCGTTATCGCTAGTGTAATCTTAAAATATGTCAATTTATCGTGTATCGTCTATTTTTCGGCAAAGCGTAATCTGAATGTTATTTTCTCATTTCATGTAATGGAAAAATTGGCGGGCAGTAGGATTTGTTCACCTTTTGCATTTCAGACCGGTGGTGTTTAACGAAAATAAAAAAGAATTTTGTGAAAGTGATTTCAAGTGTTTAAAAATTCAAATGAACAACAAGAAGAAAATCGCATAAAAAGAAGAATACGACGTCAAGTGATACCGAGAACGAAGAATCTGCTCGTTCACTCCCTCTATGAAGCCGTCGTTTGGGCGCCCAGGACTTGTTCCTTACCGCAATGAAACGGCGATGGTGTGATGGACGACATAACATCCCAGGGCATCCAAGAAATAATTGGAAAGTTTTTGTGGATGCAAAAAGATGATTGCGACTGTTCATCGTTGTCCCGAAAATTTCCAAGATGGATTCGAAAATGCGCAATGCCATCACACCTCAGGAAAGGTATGATGATAACTTTGAATTATTTGACAACCGGCGAGACTTTTACTTTGTTTTGGGAGGTATGCGTTTATCAATTATTTATTATTTGTTTTTGGGTTTCGAGGCACTCGATAGTCAAAATCGTCAAGGAGCTGTGCACATGCATAAATCAGGAATAACGCGATTCTTTTATTTTATTTTATATTATTAGATATTAGATATTTATCAATTAGATTATGTTAAGGTCAAGATTAGATAATGTGAAGATAAAATGGAATGAAACAACGCTTTGGGGAGGTCGCGTTTCCCTTTTCATCGGCATTCTAGTATACGCATGCTAGTATACGAGTGCCTCCCAACACCTGTAGCGGTTGCGTGCAGCGAAAGATTGGTGGGTGGGGGGTGGGGGTAGTGTGTAACTTGTGGAGGACTAGGGAAACTATGGGATTGGCAGGTACTACCGTCAGCGTCAGCGGAAATAGAGATAGCGTGGCAGCGAGCAGCATGATATGATGCTTTCGAAGGGCTGTGTTACTGCACCAACCGAGTAGGCTTGGGCGACATGTGCACGGATCGTTAACAAAACGATCGTAGGCCTACATTTTTTACGGAAAAGCCCGACGTCCCGACAGCGAAAGATATAGCTATACAAGGGATTGCGCCTTAGTTTCAGGCAGATATCGTTATCAAGGGAACCGACAGGAAAACCTAAAGCAACAGGACGAGTTTATAATCTATAGAAAAATGGTTCAGGATCAATGCGTACGGCATTGGTCATCCCACGCATATCAGCAAGCACGTGTAGTTACAAGGCCTACACACTTGTAATTTTCTAGTATATAAGAAACCTTAGTTGTAATATTAAATCAGTATCAATCTTAGATTCAAACGGAGCACGTCTCGCCTTTTCTCTTACGAATTTGAGGTTGTTACTCTCCTGGGATTCTTGCCCGACCCCATCCGAAATTCCCCATTCTGCGGCATAGGCTTCCGACACACGTGAAAGCAAACTAGCGGGAAGGTACTAAAGACCCAGAGCCAGCTAGGAGGTTTTTCCTTTGCGGGGTCCTGTTTGCCGGAAGGTGCCGCAACAGGGAACAAAGTTACCTTTTTTCCCAGGTTAGCTTGCTAACTGAACCAAATTAGGTTTAAATTCAAAATGTGGTTGGAGATATGGTTTCAATCAAGTTGCGCTAGCTTCTCACGAATCACGAGGGTACCCACCGATTGCAAGAGTTAGTAGAAAACGGAGATGTACAAAGTACGATATATATAGAATGAAGCAATTCACCTTTTTTTCTACTAGTTATTTTTGTTTTTAAATTATATTATGTAGCTTGCAACATTGCCCACTGCATATTCATAATAAGCCGACGTTTCAATTCTGGAAATGTCCGCAGTACATTTGCGACGCATGTCGCGAACTCGTCCGGATCTAATGTCTTCGGTGTCACGCTTGCTGGCAATGCACTGGGCATTTGCAGCTATGATTGAGTCAAATATACTCGTTTCAATAGAGAACCGTGAACATCTCTCATGTTTCCTAGCAATTCAAAGTATTTGAAACCATTTTTAAGGTGCTTTGTACTCCGTTCGTATTGTAGATGACACTAAGCAAATCCAGAATTTTGGCCTTCACCGTTTTAGTGTTTTAAACTAGGTATGATAAAATGCTTTCATCCACGGGCCAATTATATAAGTTCCAGCTCTTTGCAGCCTTCAATTATTATGTAGATCCTCTGCAACCGACTGAATAATAGACGGAGAAATAGACGCCCCAAACCTGCTTAAAAAAGTATGTATACACGTGCCTCGATTGACCACAAGGTAGGTATTACTCTCTGCTGATGGCAGCACGGCACAATACTCAGTACGCTAGTAACGAACCAGTTTCATCCATGACATTGAGCTTCAACCGAATGTACCATAAACTAGACTTTAATAGAAGCACACAAGCAATGCTTGAGGATTTACGTTATGCCTACAGATGATCTCATGTCTGTTCATGTCCCGTACTATTGTAAGACGTTTTGTAACACGGTCTTGTGGAGCCCGCGGAGGCTGACAAGTATTTCTAATAATAAATAAATAATAAAAATGTTCTCGAGTCAAAGAAAGTTACTAACACGTGGGTGTTTTATAAAGCGCACATCCAGTTTGATGTGAGGCGAATGAAACAGTATAATTAAATGTAAATAAATCGCTCACGAACAGAAGATATATTTGAATATTACGGAAACTTTAAATAGAAAATGAAGATTACTGCCTCTAGAGAAACAGAAAGGATTTTCACATAAATACAATAAATGTTTTATCAAATACTTGGCATTCATCATAACAAATTAAAAATGATGTATGTTTGAATATTTCCTGAGATGTTCCGCGAGTACATTCGACCATGATCAGATTAATTTGTTAAGCTCTGAAAATCAAACACGTTGGGTTCTTTGAACTATTTGCTACACTTTTTATTGGACTGGGAAAGTTAAATGTTTTTCTTATATTTAAACTCCGTAATTCTATACAACTGATACGATGGGGTTCCCCTTGAAAAGTATTTAAAAAAACGCGATTGACCTTGTGGACAGCTTTCACTACTGCATAACCGTTTACAGCTGTCTTCTAATTTGTATTCAATTGTACGTTAAAGAGCACATGTGATGCTATTTATAATAAGTCGGGCGATGCCATGCGGAAACGTGTATTCGTAATGGTCTCTGCTTGACGCGTGGTATTTTTTTCATGATCGTGCACAATCGTCACCTGTTGCGATCTGGTGATTAGCAGATTTTGCTTTCTTGGCTCAAATCACATGTTGACGATTGTTGAAAATAAAGCGATCTTATCGTTTTACATCTCGTTGCCTGTACGTTGGTGTTGCTTTGAGTTGTCGCTTCACATTTCGAAACATGAAAAAAACGCCTAAGCGTTCAGGCAAATTTAGGAGTGCGTCGTTTGATTATTTCGACGAATTATCATCAACCAAACACCACAGTGTTGGTCGATATTCGCACCAAGAGCCTTGGAAGCTGCGTATAACAGTCATTGCCCCGAACAGAGGATGCGAATCGGATGATAGATTGATTCATGAAACGTTTGTTAAATTTAGATCTCAAGACATGGTTTGATAAGTGGATGACGCTCGTTAAAAAAAAAATCAAATTGAGTCAACTCTCAGCGATTCGTGGTATCATTTGACAACCTGGCTCAATAATTTGTAAAGAGAAAGACACTAGACGCAGGAAAGACAAACCACGCATTTCTTTTAGCAGAGACAAAACCATGAAAAGCAGGAAGAAAGTCGGAAATCTCCTTGCATTAGAAGTTATTTACCCTTCCACGAGAACAGACGCGATGTGTGAAATGAAGTGTTTTTTTTAAACTTTGTGTAAGAGATCAGTTTCGATTGTCGTCGGCAAAAGCGATAAATGTTTTGAGATTCATTATAACAAAAGCAATTGTTGTGAGTATTGTTTCTTAAAAAAGCGTGTCATTCCATAAGTTATTGTTGAGCACAGTAGGCTAGTATAATCACGATGACCCATAGCAACCAAGGGGTATATAAGTAGCACCGAATCGTTTAATAAATTCAGTTATTATTCTTCCTTCCCAACTCTGCTAAGAGGTTATGGGCCCAGGAGGTTTCTGAAATAGAAAACCAGATCAAGATGGAAACAGTTCAAGCAAGTTCCAGAATTCAACCAGGTGGTGGCGATGGCAGCCAAACTGAAGCAAGAAGCGCTCGAGTTACAATGGGAGCTGTTGCAATGCCGGCCATAGAAAAGTTGAAGGGACGTGAGAACTATTCGACCTGGGCGTTTGCGATGCGGATGATTCTGATCCGTGAAGGAAGTTGGAATGCCGTTGAGCCTGCAGAAGGTGAAATTGTGGCAACGGAAGTGAAAATGCGTGCGTTGGCAACGATCTGCCTTAGCTTGGAAAACTATAATTTTAGTCTTGTCCAAGATGCGCAGGATGCAGCGATGGCATGGAAAAAGTTGGCCACAGCGTTCCAAGATACCGGCTTGACTAGAAAGATTGGCTTGCTCAGGAAATTAACGAATATCCGTTTGGCCAATAGTTCAAGTGTGGAGGAGTATGTCAATGAATTGATGACAACCAGTCATAAGCTTGCTGCGATCGGATTCAAGGTAGACGATTCATGGTTGGTAGCATTGCTTTTAATGGGATTACCAGACCACTACGAACCGATGATCATGGGGCTGGAGGCTTCAGGAGCGAACCTGACGTCGGATGCAGTGAAAGCTAAGATTCTCCAAGATGTACAAGTGGAACGAAAGTATGTTAGTAGCAACGACGAAGGCGCCTTGTACACGCGTGGTGTGAATAAATCAAAGGTGCAATTAAAGAAGCAAACGATGAAAACGTGCTACAATTGCAGTAAGCCGGGACATTTCGCAGCCAAATGTCCGCTTGCAGGTGCTTCTAAGGCGAAAAGAAAAGAGAACTCGTTTTCGAGCACATTTGCGATTGGTGATGTTGAAGCTGAGTCTTGGTATTTTGATTCGGGAGCGACTTGTGATATGGCCAGACCGAATAAGAACTTCATCAATGAGAGAATGTTACACCATACAGTTAAAACTGCGAATAATGGATCCTACAATCCCCGAACAAAACATATAAGCATCCGCTACCATTTTGTGCATGAAAGCCTGGAAAATCATGTTGTGAAATTGGATTACATTCCCACCTCGAATCAACCGGCTGATGGGTTGACAAAGCCAATGATGAAGCAGAACCAGGAGAAGTTTTGCCATTTTATGGGAATCGTAGATTAGGGAGGAATGTTGAGCACAGTAGGCTAGTATAATCACGATGACCCATAGCAACCAAGGGGTATATAAGTAGCACCGAATCGTTTAATAAATTCAGTTATTATTCTTCCTTCAAACTCTGCTTAGAGTTATCAAACAATCGGTATCAAGCTAGGTAGTACTGATTTTCTTTTAAATTGGTTATGCATATTTCTGGACTGCGGGGCTACTTGTTTCGGGTGAACCATTTGCGACACGTACGTTTGTGTCAAAATCACGGATCCAACCAGTTTAAAAAAATAAATGTTTCATTGGCCTTTTCTTTCTATCCCATCCTCCTCCTCCTATCCTAAAAAAATCCTAATACGCGGGCTGATATAAAGGAAACATCGTGGATTAAATTGTTCTTTTCAATGGGATAGGCTATCGTGTTTATTGGATTGGATTGCTCAAATCCAATCGGTCCTCTTATTGCTTAAGTGATGTATATTTTGTTATACAAACAAGTCCTTTAGTTCGTCTATCGTTTGTTGACTGGCTGCCTTATTGGTATACAATAAAAACGTCGATTTTAAATGATTTTTATTGCTTAACACAATAAACCTTTAAGCATGAACTTTTTTTGATTTATTTAACGATATAATGCTTGAATAACATAAGTACATTCAATATGATTTATTATAGTTGACTACACTATCTTAGAGAGGGGTCAAAACGAAACGAATAAAAAACATTTTATTTTATCTACCAAAGCTTGTTCGGAAACCGGGGCTACTGTGCGTATGATTTACCGTAAACTATCGACCATTTTACGATTGGTGGTCACTTTGCAAAGCTACAGATAAAACAGCAACCGTGCTGTGCTGGATTTACCGGTTTCAAGCTCACGTTTTGTAGATAACAGACTTGTGGTTACTAACTTGGTTCATAATGATACAGTTTCGTTCAGGTTGCCCAAAACAACCATGTACATATTCCGTCCAACATAGGAACAGCACTTTATTTTTGTTCCCTAAAAATGGCTCAAACTTCCTTCTTTGCATCCAAAATGATAAGATATCGTAAACGTATCTTTTCATTGCGTTCCGAGGGATTTGGCGTTCACGTTTAACCGAAATTAAAGACAGCCAGCATCTAGACCGATAACTTGCGATAAGATGAGCCTGTCGGTAGTTGATAAAGCTGAGATAGGCTTGTGACATCCGTACAAACTGTCGTTGCTTTCGAAAACTCACTTGCACACTCAATCACAGGTGGCTGGAGAATTGACGTTTCTTAAAAACGATCTCGCGTCCAGTAGACGAAAAGTGATTATAAAAGTTTGGAGGATGGCATCAACTGTTGCTAAAAATGTGCAGAGTCCCATTGCACTGAACCAGCGTTCAACGGCGATCAAAGATGGCGTACAGCCGCTCGACTACTTTGGCCACTGGGATGGGCTGGGAAAGGCCAAGATGCTTAACACCGGTTCCTCGGTTATGGTAAGAAAAAAAAAAAAACAGGGATAGTGTGCGTTGAGAATGCGTTCACACTTTTCCTATGATTTTGCAGATAACCTTCAGCGATCGTCCATTCCGGCCGTTCATCGTTGGTGGAGTGCTGAACAACAAGTACATCTTCGAGCAGCTACACTTTCACTGGGGCATCGGAGATGGCTCTGGATGCGAACACACGCTGGAAGGCAGCACGTACTCGATGGAGGCGCACGCGGTCCATTACAACGCCAAGTACGGCAGCTTTGCGGAAGCGGTCGACAAGCCGGATGGTTTGGCTGTGTTGGGTTTCTTCGTGCAGGCGTACGGGGACCACGACTGTCCGGCATTCGATAAGATTGTCGCGGGCCTGGGGTACATTCAGAGTCCCAACGCGCAAACGGACATTGATGCGGACTGCTTGCAGTGGATGGGTATGCAGGAGCTGAATCGACACTACTACTCCTACAAAGGATCGCTCACCACACCCCCGTACTACGAGAGTGTAACATGGCTGGTGTACAAGACGCCTATTTACGTTTCCAGCGCACAGCTGGCGGCTTTCCGGCAGCTACAGGCGTGTCCGAAGGATAGCACCAAGAAGATCGTGAACAACTTTCGCCCTGTACAAGTGCCGAAATACGAGCCAGAGGTAGTTTTTGTTCGAAACAATCATCCTGTCGTGCTGTCGAAACTTTAACTATAAAAAGAGTGTCGATTAATTTACCTCAGTTTCCTGCCAATTGTTTCCTTTCAAATAGAACAGAAGTAGTTTAATATGAAAATGCATACAGTAAAACTTCGTTTATCAGTCAATCTTTTATCATCCGTCAGTTTCTGTTCACCGTCTTGGGTGTCAACCGCCACCTGTGCTATTATCTTACTACGTCTGACTCTGTTGATCATCCCTGGGTTTTTATCGAAATATGTAACATTACTGGGAGAGTGATATCTATCTATAATTTAATTGATTAAAGTTATTTTTTGTAAAAAGTACTCAGCGATTCTTTTATCCGTCTACTCGCTCCACCATCACGACCACGGCCCCGACACTCGAACCTGTCTACGGTTGATCGATTTTTTTCTGTATGATCTTCTCGGATCTTTCCACCTCTTCGGAGAGAACAGTTAAAAGCGAATAAAATGAACACGTATCATAGCTACTGTTGCAAGGAATATAGGTCTGGACTATATGAATAATGCATTTAGTTTTTGTTTTGTTTTATCAAACTCCGTAATTTCTGGCCATATATGGATACTGAAAACAAAAACGTCAAACCAAATGCACAGTAGAACCTTCTAAGCCGTTAATAAGTGACCCATTTTTTATCCAAAATTACTATTGTTCTTCTAATTCGTAAAATTTGTCTTCATAATCCACCTTCCTGATCGGTCAGGTTATCTAATATTTGCTTCCGACGTGACTGATATTTCGATGATATATTTTTTATGTATTTATAAGCGGCTTCGGCCTAGAAAACAACTTAAAGAACTAATAACAACGCATGGCCTAGTGCCTCTTCTCCGCTTCTATTCCCCCCAGTGTGAGCGTCCCGTTAAGGTTAAACACAGGGCGGAGGCCTTTCGTTTTATGACCCAGCGTCACCTACAAGCTCGTGTCGACGGGCACACTTCGGCTCAAACGAGAGGCTAACCCACGGGTAGTGCATGGTGGCATGGCATGGTGCCCTCGGGTTTCAGACTCTCGTTTGGTTTAGCGTCCTATGGTTGAGGACGCTGTTCCTTCCGGCAGCTGCTACACCGTTGCAGCCAGTGTTTCTACTGCCGTCGCAGCCACCGCTGACGCTGCTTCCACATCCGCAACCACAGCAGCCGCAGTCACCGCTTCCACCGCTACTTCCGCCACTTCCACCGTGTCGCCGCTGCAATCGCTGTTGCCTCGGTCGCCTGGTCCTGTTGCCATCGCCGTTGCCGCACCATCATTATGCGGCGGGACAGCTCACTGATCGTCTTCCACCTCGCCGGGCTATGGAGCAGCTGCTCCACCAGGTTGTCGGCCGTGACTGCGGGGGCGCCGTCATGCGCCTGCAGCGCAGCCCACTCGGCCACAAATCTGGAGCGCTGGAATGCAGCGTGCTCCATGGGGTCGACAGTGTCTTGGCAGTACACGCACTCCGTGGAGTGCGTGAAGTGCATCGCAGACAGGTACTCACGGGTAAACCCGTGGCCCGTGAGCCACTGCGCGAGGTGGAAAGACATCTCACCGTGTCTCCTGCTTACCCACTGGTCCACGGATGGGATGACACGGTGGGCCCACCTCGTGAAGCGGCATTTCTCCGGACTTCCTACAGCAATGGTGGCGTCCCAGCGCGCCTGCCATCGCTCGCGGGTGGTGCGCCGCTCTTCCTGGCGGACCGCTGCTGCTTGGATGGAGAGGTCGGACGCGCGCATTCTCCTCGACCTGCAGGCTGATCGGAATGATCCCAGCCACCAAAATCGAAGACCAGTAGCGCACACGCCTGAAGGTGTAGCCGACTCTCCTGGCCACAATCCGCTGCGCGTACCGCGTAGGTGGTACGACTTCGCCGCTAGGCCTGCGTGCCAGACTGGTGCCGCGTACCTCATAATTGAGGATACGACTCCGGCAAGTAGACGACGCCTGGAGCTTCGTGGGCCACTGTGGTTCCGCATGAGGCCCGTCACTGCGACCTCTTCGATGTGCGCGTTCCACAGTAGGTGATCCTGAAGCATCACACCAAGGTTGCGGATGGACATCGACGACCTCCTCACGCACCCGCCGACGTCCACTGGAACCCGAGGATGTCCCTGCCTCAGGGAGCTGATCATCAGGGGCTCCGTCTTGGCGGGTGCGATCTGCAAGGAGTTCGCCTCCATTCATCGCTGGACACAGGCAATGGCCAAGCTCGCGTTCTCGGCCGACTCCTCAGGCGTGCGGCCAGTCGCCACCAGCGCGATGTCGTCTGCGGAACCGACGATTTTCGCGTTCGCTGGTAGCTCCAGCTCGAGGCCTCCGTTGTACATGGCGTTCCAGAGGGTGGGGCCCAAGACGTAGCCCTGTGGCACGCCTGCCGTCACCGCTCTTTCCTCCACTCCTTGGTCGGTGTCTAGCAGCAGCATCCTGTCCCGGAAGTAGTCCCCGAGTATCCGAAGCAAGAAGCCTGGGCACTCTTTGCGCCTGAGTGCAGCTCCGATCGCCGTGCAACTTGCCGAGTTGAACGCGTTTTTGACGTCCAGTGCGACAACCATGCGGCAGCGCCAGTTGCGAGCAGATGTGACGTTGAGCCGCATCGCCTGCCTTCTTTGCTCGACTACCTCACGGACTGATTCCACTGTTGATCGACCCTTGCGGAAGTCGAACTACAAAGGAGACAGGCATGGAAATATCTCGATGATATCATACCATCGTTCTTGATTTTCAAAGGAGATAGGATAAAGGTTTGTCGGTGCGCCACAATGTTTTGTCTCGTTCGTATTCTCGTGGTGCTGGTGTGGTGCTGCAGTGATATAGTTTTGTGCTTCACAGCATTATAGATCGTAGGGATAAATGTGTGCCTCAAAAGTCTGCGGCTGTTCATCGGCGTGGTGTAGATACCACCGTATCTAAATGCCGAAGGTGCTACTTTCAAAACATTGTTGGTTACCTTTCCTGATCGCTCTTTTGCCATTGCCCGCTTCAGTGTTCTAAATTTCCCAAAACACAGAATATTGCAGTCTTAGTGCAGTACCCTTTCCCACATTTATTGGTAATTTTTTTATAGTCTTCCCTGGTGTGATTGTTTCTCCTAGATGCGAATCGCGCAACTCAGCCGGACACTGGTTCGAATTGTTGGTGCATCATACACGACGAACACAAATTAGTTTGAACTAATTCAAACTTTAACCGGCATCTAATCTGACTTTCTACAAATGATGTTTACGGTTCTGGTATTCAAATCCACAGTTGGCCCGATGGGTTCACTTATGGCTTGTTCAGTTTTCAACTAAGATGGCCCAAGTTTGCAGCTTTGCTGTTTTACTATTGACCGCTATCCGCAGCCTTCTCACTGCGTGCTTATCTCAGCAGCCGCCTTCTCATTTCTATGATCTATCACGAGCGGCGCGCTCCTCTAACACCCCTGATTAATGCTTCGCGAGAGTCTCCACATAAATAATTCTTATTTATTTATTAACCTGTAAATAGGTTCACAGTTTTTAATGACTACTTTACTAAATTACGAATTCAAAAAGGTATGAAAAGATGTTGGACGGGATTATGTAAAATTGTTGAGCACAGTAGGCTAGTATAATCACGATGACCCATAGCAACCAAGGGGTATATAAGTAGCACCGAATCGTTTAATAAATTTCAGTCATTATTCTTCCTTCAAACTCTGCTAAGAGGTTATGGGCCCAGGAGGTTTCTGAAATAGAAAACCAGATCAAGATGGAAACAGTTCAAGCAAGTTCCAGAATTCAACCAGGTGGTGGCGATGGCAGCCAAACTGAAGCAAGAAGCGCTCGAGTTACAATGGGAGCTGTTGCAATGCCGGCCATAGAAAAGTTGAAGGGACGTGAGAACTATTCGACCTGGGCGTTTGCGATGCGGATGATTCTGATCCGTGAAGGAAGTTGGAATGCCGTTGAGCCTGCAGAAGGTGAAATTGTGGCAACGGAAGTGAAAATGCGTGCGTTGGCAACGATCTGCCTTAGCTTGGAAAACTATAATTTTAGTCTTGTCCAAGATGCGCAGGATGCAGCGATGGCATGGAAAAAGTTGGCCACAGCGTTCCAAGATACCGGCTTGACTAGAAAGATTGGCTTGCTCAGGAAATTAACGAATATCCGTTTGGCCAATAGTTCAAGTGTGGAGGAGTATGTCAATGAATTGATGACAACCAGTCATAAGCTTGCTGCGATCGGATTCAAGGTAGACGATTCATGGTTGGTAGCATTGCTTTTAATGGGATTACCAGACCACTACGAACCGATGATCATGGGGCTGGAGGCTTCAGGAGCGAACCTGACGTCGGATGCAGTGAAAGCTAAGATTCTCCAAGATGTACAAGTGGAACGAAAGTATGTTAGTAGCAACGACGAAGGCGCCTTGTACACGCGTGGTGTGAATAAATCAAAGGTGCAATTCAAGAAGCAAACGATGAAAACGTGCTACAATTGCAGTAAGCCGGGACATTTCGCAGCCAAATGTCCGCTTGCAGGTGCTTCTAAGGCGAAAAGAAAAGAGAACTCGTTCTCGAGCACATTTGCGATTGGTGATGTTGAAGCTGAGTCTTGGTATTTTGATTCGGGAGCGACTTGTCATATGGCCAGACCGAATAAGAACTTCATCAATGAGAGAATGTTACACCATACAGTTAAAACTGCGAATAATGGCATCATGAAAGCTTCGGGGAGAGGCACTGTTAATTTGAAAACTCCGGATGGAAACATCAAAGTGCGAGAGGTACTGAAAATTCCTGATTTGAGGACGAACTTGCTTTCGGTTAGTGCAATTTGCAAGAAAGGAAACACGGTGATCTTTACTGCGGACGAATGTAAAGTGTTTAATTCAGAAGGCGAGCTGGTGATTTCCGGTAATGAAGAAAATGGCATGTACCGAGTGAATCAACCGGAGCAGGCGTTTCTGATAAATAACATTAACCTGTGGCATAGAAGGATGGGCCATCTGAACGAGACAAGTTTGAAGCAGATCAAACATATGTCAGATAATGCGAATTTTCAAGCTGAGAAATTGCAGGATTGCACAGCATGTCTGGAAGGGAAGCTTGCTCGAAAACCATTTCCGAGGAGTGATTCCAAGGCATCCGAACTGTTAGAGTTGGTGCATTCCGATCTCTGTGGGCCAATTGAAATACCATCCTTGAGCGGCAGTAGATATTTCGTCACGTTCGTAGATGATGCAAGCAAGCGAGTTGCAGTGTATTTTCTCAAGACTAAGAACGAAGTAATGGATGCATTCAAGTTGTTTAAGGCGAAGTCAGAGCGACAAACGAATAAAAGGTTGAAGATCCTAAGGACGGACAATGGACGAGAATATATTTCTGACGCATTTCAAAGAATGCTAGAGAAAGATGGTATCCGTCATCAGAAGAGTTGTCCGTACACTCCAGAGCAAAATGGCACGGCGGAACGGATGAATCGAACCCTGGTGGAAAAGGCTCGCTGTATGTTGAATGATGCTCGCATGTCAAAGGAATTTTGGGCAGAAGCGATATCAACGGCAGCATACCTAGTGAATCGTTCTCCGACAAGGTCTATTGGAAATAAAATGCCTGAAGAAATCTGGAGCGGAAAGAGGCCTGATTTGCGGCATATTAAAGTTTTTGGTTCAACAGTGATGATCCATGTTCCGAAGGTCAAGCGAAAGAAGTTTGATCCAAAAGCAGAAAAAGGTGTGTTAATTGGATATTGCGAGGACACAAAAGGATATCGGGTATACAATCTGAAAAGGAACAAAGTCGAGATCAGCCGTGACATTGTTGTGTTTAGTGAAGAGCCATGTTCCAGTTCAGAAATTGTGAGTAATCTTCAACCAGTGAAATTCTTGGAATTGTTCACAGCAGATATAATGATACCGGTTGAAGATGGGGAAACATCGCAGATAACTAGACCAGTTGAAGCTGTGGAAAATTGTGAAGAAACATCGCAGCTTACTAGACCAGCTGAAATCGTTGAAAATTCGGAGAATATACCGCAGCCAACTAGATCAGTTGTAGAAAATCAACAAGAGTTGAGGAGAAGTGTTCGAGAACGTAAAACTCCAAAAAGATATAATGAATTCATTAGCTATAACACCATTTCATTAGTTCCAATAGAAGACATTCCGCAAAGTTACGAGGAAATGATGCGGCGGCCTGATCGTAAGCACTGGATCGAGGCAATGAAGCAAGAGATGTCGTCACTGAGTGAAAATCAGACGTGGGTTATTACTGACCTTCCAGAGGGTCGTAAAGCCATCCGAAACAAGTGGGTTTTTGCCATCAAAAGAGGACATAACGGGAATGTTGAACGATACAAGGCGCGACTTGTTGTTAAGGGATGCTCACAGAAACCAGGAATTGACTATGAAGAAGTATATGCTCCTGTAGTGCGATATTCAACAGTTCGTTATCTGATGGCAGTGGCAACGAGATTTGATATGGATGTGGATCAAATGGATGTGGTTACCGCATTTTTGCAAGGCGAATTAGGCGACGAGCAGATTTTCATGGAACAACCCGAAGGATTTGCAGTTACAGACGGCAAAGTATGCCAACTGAAGAAAGCGTTATACGGCTTGAAGCAATCGAGCCGGATCTGGAATGCAAAACTGAATGAAGTGCTACAAGAATTCGGCCTACAACGATCGCGGGTGGACACATGCCTGTACTGGATGATAAATGAAGGAAACATGTTGTTTGTTACGATATACGTTGATGATTTGCTGATATTCACGAATGATAATCGACTGAAAACGCGCCTAAAACAATTCTTGATGCAAAGATTCAAAATGAAAGACTTAGGTTCGGCGTCACATTGTTTAGGCATTCGGGTCAAGAGAGATCGACGAGCAGGAATAACATTGTTAGATCAGCAGGTGTATATCGAGGATATAATTCGACGTTTTGCAATGGTCGAAGCAAAGCCAGCAGCAACTCCACTGGATCCGAGTCTCAAGTTAGAAAAATCGATGTCACCGAAAACGGAAACTGAATCAGCGGAGATGAGAAGCATACCATATAAGGAAGCTATTGGATGTTTATCTTTTGTGGCTCAAACAACTCGACCCGATATTGCGTTTGCAGTAAATGTTGTTAGTCAGTTTGCTTCAAATCCTGGAAGAGCACATTGGAAGGCTGTTAAGCATATCATAAGATATCTTAAAGGAACGATGAATAAGAAACTGCAATATACAAAAGATGAAACAGGAGGATTGGTAGGATATACCGATGCCGATTGGGGAGGAGATGCTGACAATCGCAGATCGACTAGTGCATATGTTTTTACAATGCAAGGGGCAGCCATAGCATGGAACATAAAGAAGCAACCGACAGTGGCTCTTTCGTCTTGTGAAGCAGAGTATATGGCACTTTCACGAAGCATACAAGAGGCCATGTGGTGGAGAAATTTGCGATCTGAATTTACCGAAGTAGGACCAGTTCCAATATTCTGCGATAATCAGTCTGCAATCAGCACCGCGAATAATGGATCCTACAATCCCCGAACAAAACATATAAGCATCCGCTACCATTTTGTGCATGAAAGCCTGGAAAATCATGTTGTGAAATTGGATTACATTCCCACCTCGAATCAACCGGCTGATGGGTTGACAAAGCCAATGATGAAGCAGAACCAGGAGAAGTTTTGCCATTTTATGGGAATCGTAGATTAGGGAGGAGTGTTGAGCACAGTAGGCTAGTATAATCACGATGACCCATAGCAACCAAGGGGTATATAAGTAGCACCGAATCGTTTAATAAATTTCAGTCATTATTCTTCCTTCAAACTCTGCTAAGAAAAATCCATGTTTTTATTTTTCCAATTTACATATTTGTTACACAAACATTCAATAAAAGCGGTTTGTGGCGACCTCCGAAACCGACGACGAGCATGGTATTCATTTAGATTATCATCCTGCGATATACAAGGGCACTACGCTAATCCAGGACTGTTGATCCAGGTTTTATCCTGTAATGTTCAGAGTAGAGGTTTTGAGTCCGGGTGTAATATGCGTGACTATCGTAGTTATGCTACTTGTGAAAAGGACGGTTGATATTATACCTTTTGCTTCAAGACTAGTTTATAAGGCCAGGTTACAGGGTTATGCCTGCAAATACGATGACGACCCGGTTACAGAGCTTCGTTTGCAAAGAGATGCGAGTGGCTGAGGGGGTATAATAAGGTTTTATTTTGTTTTTGTTGAAGAAGGGAAATCCACGCAGATATCCAGGTCCCCCCATGACTGGGTCCTTGGTAGTGCAGGCCTCAGAAGTACAGCATTCCACATTCCTCCTCCGTCGCACGGTCTCCGGTCCGCTCTGTATGACAACTCCGATTCACCGTTTCCGCGATAACGCTGTACACCGCACGTTGTTCGGCATTCAACACGTTACCGAGGGTTTTGTCCAGCGCGCTTATGATGCAGGAGCGTTCTGCATCGATCAAAGCGTTCGCGTTGGTCGCTCGGTCGGACTGGAGTAACTCGACCGGGAGATGCGCAAACTGCGCAAGCTGCGGGGAACGTTTCGAGAGTTTTTGGCGGCGTCATCCCTCGCAGGTACTGGTCAATCATGCGCATGGCCCAGAAGTGATCAGCGGCACGCAACGCACGATTTTGTTTCGTATCTTTCCCCGCTCCCGGTGTTGCCGATGGTAGTCCTCGCACAGATGATCGGCGTACGCTTCCCACAGGCTGAAAGGGTTTAGTGGCCTACCCTCCGCTAGGATAAGGGCAAACAGATGGCGTAGTTGTGATGGCATACGGAACGATACTATCTGCGATTGCTGCTGTGCTCCTGCAACGGTCCTACGTCATTTGAGGCTTTGCGCAGTGGGCAGTAGACCATTCGACCAACCACGATTTCATTCTGGTGGATACGGCGAATCCACTGTTTGCCCGTCCCATCGTGCCACGGCAGCCGTTGCGCAGCTAACGGCTTAGCGTACCAGTAATGTCCTGGTAAGTTCGCCGCCAGCTGGAAGAAGTGAGGCAACATAAGTTCACAGAATCGGTCTCGCGAAATACTATGCTCTCCCTATTCTCGAGGTGTATTGGTAGCTGGACGACTGTAACTGTTTGTACCTGCATCGCGAACCCGAAACTGGTCGTGATAGCTAGGGATGCGGAAATGCATCGAGCGTCGGGATACTGCTGTATCTCGTCCAATGACTCGGTAGGTGAAACGGCAACCCGGTCGTGTCCTTTTTAACGTATTTATAAAGGAACCCTCCACATTTATATGGCAATTGAGCTTATGAGACAGCCAGGGGTTATACGGCACCACATACCGGTTGTCAGGCGCTACGTTTTCGGTTCACAGGATTCCCATCCTCCGTTTGCCGTGTTTCCTCACAAAATTGGTTGGAAACCGCTTTAAGCAAACGCCATCCTTCATGCAAGGTGCATTCGGAACCCGACGATCGGATGGCCCGTGCATCATCAAATTGCAGATGGTTTCGTGTAGTTCCACGTTCGCAGGACCGGAATTTCGACGAACACCAGCCGGTCATATTCCGTTGCTGACCACGGCTTGTCGGAATCGGCAAGGATCACCAACCACTGTGCGGGCGTAAGACCACGTGAAACATGCTATTGAAAAAAATCTCAGTACACATTGGAACAGTAAACTTTTCCAAAGTTTACTAAGGTGTTTTACCATCCAATACAGCATATTAAGTTCATGTCGGGGGCACGCCCGCAGAGTTCGATATTATTTCAGTTTTTTTTTACCAAACGTTCACGACCCGTGTGAGTTAACAAATCAGTGGTTTAACATACAAACTACTTTCACTTATTATTCTACGTCATAAGAATCAACCACCATCAATTGATTTATTCATTTTCTACCACTCCCACAAAGTGCGAACGGCGAAAGTACATGAGTTGCTGTCAACCACGGGGCACGCTCACAGAGTGCTTTAGGCTGTTTTTACCAAAACGTTACGCTTTGTTTACGTTTTTTGGAAATTTATATAGCTATTTCAGATTCAGATTCTATTTCATATTCAGGTAAATTAATATTATCGAGTGGGCTTTACTGACATGTGTTTTTTTGTTTCTGTTGTAAAGCGAACAATCCAAGAGCCCATTGCTTAATATGAGAAACAAAATATAAAGGCCGGTGCGGTTCTAAAGGTTTCATTCGGTGCTGTGGATTCAATAAATAAAGTTGTATGTTAAAAGTATAAACGTTTCTTGCGCCTCGAATCATTCTCAATTGTTTGTGTCTGACCTGCAGATTGATGTAAATCATTTCACAAACAATTGTTTTCCGCAATGCAAAACAATTACAATGGAAACAATGGAATGGTTTTGAAGCTTCCTACTGCTTGATTACTTCAGAGCTGCTTTGAAACTATTAAAAAAAAAAAAATATATGGTGCGAATTCTAGTCCCCGTCTTGTAGGTCCGAGTAGCTTAATGATCCTGGTTGAATTTTTTACAAGAACCAGTTTAATACAAATTTCGAAATAAACTCATTTATGGTTTTTTATATATTTGTTTTATTTTAAATCTAATATTAATTAATATAGTTTTTTCATTTTAAATAGCTCAAATGTAGTAACATGTTGCCAATTTTTAACTGAACTTTAAATTTATGTCAAAAATATTAATGACAATTAATACGTCCATATTTTTATAATAGACCGAAAGCTGAAGACGCTGTTCGAAGTTGATGCTGAGTATTGATGAAGGACATGAAGTTCGATGGACTTCAATTTGGCAGAGATGGACCTCGATTTCAACTTGGTCAGCATCGTTGATAGTAAAGGGTCATCGTATGGCTTGGTTCATACTGTGGGCCGAAAGAACCAGCTAACCCATCAGTGAGCTCGCCGCTCGGGTTGTGGTTGTGCCTCGTTTTTATCAGAGCTGTCGGTACGATTTTGGCTAGTTGATCCAGAATCGGTTTGGCCAGTGGTTAGATTTTGTGGACACTTCCAAGTGTCGTATCTGCAGATTGCCTTTGCAGAACCATGGTTGCCTTTTTCGAAGCGTATCACAAAGTCTATACGTTGATCAACTGCATGATGGAAGGTTAAAAGGAGAATGAAATCCAAATTGATGAATGAGGTGTTGGAAATCTTAATCGACGTCGGTGTACCGATTAACATGTTTTGAGTCTTCTTCCTGAGATTGTGTTGGATGCTACAGCAGTTGCCAGCATTTAGCGACAAAGCCGTACCACGCTTTCAAAACAAACTGCAATTTTTTTAAAGTACAATAAAAAAGTGGCCCAATTAGCTCAAAAACTATTTCGACTTTTTCACAAAAATCATTCCGTTTTTTAAAGGACGATGTGTCATTGGCCCTAAACGGTGGCAAATACTGTAAAAGCAAAGGTAAAGAAACCTCTGTCTTGCGATCACAGAGTCCAGGGCTCGAGTGCGTAGGTGCAGCACATCTACACCAGGGCAAGAGAGAATCCACATTTGATGCGTTCATTGAAACCGATTGAGCTGATGATGGGGGAAGTTTATTTTGGATGTAAACGAAGTCTGAGCTTTGAATCTGTTTTGTTTCAGAAAGAACGCAAACACGTTGGTTGGTGGTTGTAACTGACTTTTTAAGGAATGGAATCTTATGTAGGTTCAGAAACTATTATGAAAATTTCTCTATCAAGAAAATTGATGGTCACTTGTATTCCCGTTACACAATATTCCAATATCTAAATATCTATATCTAAGGCATGAGCAAGATTTCCAGTAGAGTAAAAAAACGCTAAATCAAACTATTTTTACAATATACGCATGCTTGCTAAGGAAAAATACATTGAGAAATTAAATTAAAATATTGGGAAGTTAAATGAAATGCATAAAGTACATACATAAATACTTTTATGGTTTTTGTCTTTGTCTGATGATTTTTTTTTCTTTTTTTTAAACCATCACTTGGCAAATGCTTTTGGGCTTCTTGCAAAGAGTTATTCAGAAAATAAACGTATTCCAATGGTCCACAGCGACTTGAGGTATTGCAATGGATTGGATCGATGAGGCAATTTTATTGCGCTTGGGATGAGCCAAAACTGTTAGCAGTCGCTGTTTTTCTATCCTGATGCGCTTGTACGAGAAATCGTAACCGGAATAAACTTGGATGTGTGAAAACACAAAATTATCTTTCCTTTACCTTTGCTTATAGCAAATGTTTTTGTTTTAAAATGGGTTATTTAAGCAAATGCAAATTTGCAACGATGGCCAAGTATTGAAGCCAAGAGGTATTTTCGTTAAATATTTACTTTTATGCCAAATTATGAAAACCGAAACATAAAAAGCACCATATAAACAATCTCTTCGCTGCAAAGGAATGCCGTTAGATATCCTAACCAGTTCAACTGGTGAGAAGTTTATTCTTTCAACAGATCTACAGGTGGAAGGCACTAAAATCAAGAATTTGATAACCAGCATACAGCTTTTGCCGTACATCAAAGGTATGAAATATGCTGTATAGGAAAAACATTATGGTTGATGGGTATGTGGCAGGTGGGTTTATATGTTCAAATGGTTTTCTTCCAAGCCAATATAGGCTGGATACTTGATACTGTTGTCATGCCATGCTATTTATTATAATGAAGTATCTTTTTCTGGTTATTTCTCAAAGTTGACACACTACTGCGGTTATACTTGTTTCAATTGTGTACGATTAGACAATATCAGAATCAATGCTAAGGAATGATTAACTCTTCTTCTTCTTATCTGGCCCGCTCATAGTTGAGCACGTCGTGCTGACATGGCCTGGTCACCAATCGTTTTCCAGGTCGCTCGGTTCGTGGTTGCCGCTCTCCATCCCCGGTGACATCCGATGTTCCGCAGGTCCTGCTCCACCTGGTCCAGCCAACGGGCTCGCTGAGCTCCTCTGCGTCTCGTGCCGAGCGGGTCGCTGACGAGTGTCTTCTTGGTGGGGCATGAGTCCGGCATCCTCATGACATGCCCCAACCAGCGGATCCTTCCGGCTTTCGCCACCGTTAGGATATCCGGCTCGCCAAACAGCTCAGCCAGCTCGTGGTTCATCCTTCTCCCCCACCCGTCCTGCACGTATACGCCACCAAAGATAGTCCGGAGCACACGACGTTCGAAAATGCCGAGTGCGTTGGCATCCTCCGTGAGCAGCGTCCAGGACTCATGCCCATAGAGGACTACCGGCCGTATCAATGTGCGGTATATGGTGCACTTCGTGCGTTGGCGAAGTCGTCTAGACCTTAGGAGCTTATGGAGCCCATGGTAGGCACGACTTCCTTGAACAATGCGTCTTCGGATCTCCGAACTGATGTTGTTGTCCGATGTTATAAGAGACCCAAGATAGGCAAACTCCTCAACTACCTCGAGCTCATCGTTGTTGATTCGTACGCTAGCTCCCAGTCTTGCTCTGTCACGGTCAGAGCCACCGGCGAGTAGGTACTTAGTCTTTGACGCATTGATCTCCAGTCCAATTCCCGCAGCTGCGCGTTTTAATCGGGTATATGCATCGGACACCGTCGCAGTCGACCGTCCAATGATGTCGATGTCATCCGCGTAGCCAAGAAGCTGAACTGACCGTGTGAAAATCGTGCCCCGATGGTCGAAGCCCGCGCTCCGAATGACACCCTCCAGAGCGATGTTGAATAGCAGGCAGGAGAGCCCGTCGCCTTGCCGTAACCCCCGATGAGACTCGAACGGATCCGACAACATGCTCGATATTCTCACCCTGCACTGCACCCTATCCATTGTGGCCCTTAACAGTCGGATCAGTTTTCCGGGGAATCCGTACTGCTGCATGGTTTTCCATAGTTCGGTCCGATCTATGGTATCGTAGGCCGCTTTGAAGTCGATGAATAGGTGGTGCGTGGGGATTCGGTGCTCTCGGCATTTCTGGAGGATCTGCCTGAGAGTGAAGATTTGGTCGGTTGTTGATTTCCCTCCAACGAAACCAGCTTGGTAGCTTCCGACGAAATCACTGGCTAGGGGGGAGAGCCGGCAGTAGAGTATTCGGGATAGGATCTTGTAGGCGGCATTCAGAACTGTGATCGCCCGGAAGTTCGCACAGTCCAACCTGTCGCCCTTTTTGTAGACGGGGTGGATCACTCCCATCTTCCACTCGTCTGGTAGTTCTTCCTGTTCCCAGATCTTCACAATCAGCTGGTGCATGCAGATGGCAAGCCTCTCCTGGCCCATCTTGAAGAGCTCGGCGCCAAGGCCGTCGCTGCCAGCTGACTTGTTGAGTTTCAGCTGTTTGACGGCCCCGGTGACTTCCTCTACCGATGGCGGGGGCACCTCATCGCCCACCACTCTGCTGATGTGGTCCTCTACACCGTCTCCCCGGTCTCCTGCTTGCGCTCCGTTCAGGTGTCCGTCGTAGTAGCGCTTCCACCTGGCAATCACCTCTCGTTCGTCCGTCAGAATGCTGCCATCTTCCCCACGGCACATTTCGGTCTTTGGGGTGTAACCGCTTCGTGCCGTGTTCAGCCCTCTGTAGAACTTACGAGTATCCCTTGTATGAAACAGCTGCTCCAGTTCCTGTTCTCCCGACTCCTCAAGCTGGCGCTTCTTCTCCTGGAAGAGTCGGGTTTGCTGCTTCCTCAGTGCCTTGTAGAGTTCCACGTTCTGCCGGGTCTCATGCTGGATCATGCGGGCGCGTGCTGCGTTCTTCTTGGCGAGTGCTCGTCTGCACTCATCATCGAACCATTCCTTCCTCTGGTTACGCTCTACGAAGCCAATCATATTGTCGGCTGAGCTGCTGATGGCTTTCTCCACTAAGCGCCAGTGGTCGTTAAGAGGCAGCGGTTGTGTTGCCTCATCAGTCGGCAGTGCTGAATGATTAACTCCTAACTTTAATATTAAAGTTGCAGAAATTAAAAAGAAATGTATTACCGATTACTAAAATAGTAGCTCTAACAAAATTTTGCAGCGTATTCGGTCGTATTTTAAACGTTTGAGTCAATTAAACATTCACTTAGTTCGTGTTGAGTTGAAGCATGTTGAGTTGAATATAGCAAACTTCAAATGAGAATGTAAAATGGCATTTTAGCTTGAAGCGACCAACGATTGATCAAAGTTCTGCTTCTTCTTCTGATCTGCAGTTTCAAAGGCGGAAGTATTAACACAATTTAACATTCACTTAGTTCGTGTTGAGTTGAATATAGCAAACTTCAAATGAGAATGTAAAATGGCATTTTAGCTTGAAGCGATCAACGATTGATCAAAGTTCTGCTTTTCAATTTCCAGTTGCAAAAGCGGAAGGATTGTATGTTTATGTCTTTTTATGGATATTGTTTTTGATCAATTTTCTAGTTTAGACTTATTCAAATGATTCCATTGCGATGTCTGAAAGTATCCCTTCACTAAGGTATAGAACTCATAGGAAACAGGATTTAAGGATTTGAGAACACGTGATTCGATATAACAGAAGGAAAGCACTCCAGTTTCGATGCCAGTTTGACAAGTCCGAGAACAGAATCTTGTTGGGCAAATGTTTTTTTTTTTTTGGAAATGCCATAAAAATGTTTCGTCTTGAAAGAAATGCTTTGAATTTGGTTGATATATATATCAATATATTTGGGAAAACATTACGTTCGCGCTTTGTTTTTGCAATCTCCAAGAACACCACAAATAAAGTTTGAAAAGTAATATACCCAATTAGATATGTGTCCGAGTGGAGGGACACTTTAATTGATATACATATATTTTTGAAAAACCTGAAATATTTATGTCATATTGCTCCAAAACTGTTTTGGTGACTGGAATGATGCCATATGCACTATTATACAATTATAGCCTCCCGCATATATGAACATTACAGCCTCGCGCCATTCGGTAGTAAAATTGACATCAGTGTGAATTGTACTATGACCCTTGAAATAATCCCTAACCACACTCTGGCTGGGACATGAGAGCTCGTACTCATCCCACTCACAAAAGTTTTTCTTTTTTACTAAAGGCCATTGCGAACAGGCTTCTGTGCCAACGGGAGGGTTTATTTGGTCAAGTTGTTCAAACAGCCGAAGGGATATAAATCGGTTCGTCCTACCTCTTCCCACGAAGGCTAGATTATTCAGTCACAATCCCATCCTTTCTTCTCCATTCCCTCCTTTCAACTCCATTCCCACCCATATCTAGATGGATTCATGTTTGGGTAATTGCAGGAAAATGCAAATAAAACTAAACAATGTGTACCGAATCCGGGTAGCTGCCATCTAACGATTAAGAAATTAAGTTTATCCTGAACCAAAGTGATAGTCACTTCACACGTCCAAAACGGGTGTCGAATAAAATTGCGAACAAGCAGAGCAGAATAATCCTATGTCAATAGAATGCCAATGTGGGGCTGTGTTTGAATTAATTTTCATTTTTCTAAACTTCAACTGGCCAGCAAAATGAATGGTGTTAACGATCAAATTCAGGAGGCTGACATATTTCATACCCACTTCGGCTTAGCATTTCCGTGTTGGCACTCAAATAACCTTTATACAATCGAAATGATGGCTCGGCCAAATTTATTCAAAGGGTAGCTTTGCTCCTTGTACGGATGATATTTTAATTAAACTCGACATTTTTGCGATTTTTTCAACTCATGCATATATCTGCAGTGCCATTTCCCTCTGCAGATAAGTGCTAATGACAGCACGCTGCACTTTCAAAGCCTTGGACACAAAATTGGCAACTTGCTGGACTAACGTTTTGCACTCCAGCGTCGTTACTACACCTATAGTTTGATACCTTAAACTAGCGGTTGAAGAGAGTCTTGGTAGAACATTATAAAGAAAAGAGCACGAAGGGTGCGGCAATTATAACTTTTAATAACATTATCTAACTCGTTTATTATGGGTGGATAATGCGGTGGTCGTGACGAGGGCGCATTCAACGCCAAATGCAGCCCGGCCTGGCACGAGCGACTTCTTTCACTCGGCCAAGATCATCAAACCAAGGCACCCTGGAGTCAGAGGCAATAACGTACATCGCCTGCTGAACTTAAGAATGTATGAAGCATACACCGCAGCATTTTTCTCCAAATGAAGGGCAACCATGGAGGTTAGGTATGGAAAGGCATTTAGACATGTTAGCGTCAGGCTGCGGAGCACTTTTTAATGTTATTTAATAGAACTAAATTAAAATTTACCCATCTCATCTTTTTTTTGTACATTTGCATATTGTATAGCATGATGCTAGTTGTTTATCAAAAATCGTATTTTATTGTTTAAAAACTCTTCTTTCGAAAAAATGGCATGAGCTAAAAAGCTTCAATTATAATTGCATTATAATGAATAATCAAATAAAAAAGGAAACATGTGAAGATTCACATCCCAATTTGAATTCAAACTCCACAGCTCTTCATGCACAGCTTAGATACCTTTCGAAATTCATTCTAGTGCTAGCAAAAATTATGTCTTTTCTTTCCTGTCGTATTGATCAATTTGATCATACTTACCCATTTTTAGGAATTACGAGACTTTTCCCCCTTTAACGTACGTGGATAGTCGGTCCGTCGTATCGGGGCAGATCCAGTCTGGATTCAAACACACGCCGCCGGAGTTTATGCCCCCACGCTCGAAGGCCGTGTTTGGGCCGGCCTACACGCTCGGCTATCCCAAACCTCAATTAAATGGTTGTCCATTATCATTTTGATTTATATTTTATTGCTTCTGCTTTTTAAAATAATAATACATACGGTGCAAAGACACCTCTAAAGCATGGACAAAAACATTTGAGCTTTACCATTAGTTTAACGAGAATGAAGAAGGCATTGTGCGGATCATCTGTACAATTGATTTTAAGTGCTCTATAAACCCTTTATCTGAGATATGATGACACTTTCAAAGAAACAAAGGAAAACGATTTGTGGTTTGAACAATTAACTGAAAATGGACCTTTAAAATTAGGAAATGTTTTTTTTTTACCAATTCAGTTCACAATTATTACTTTATCTGCTTAACAAGCAACCAAAATGGGTAGACAATTTTGCACGTCAATTTTAATGATATTATTCGGTTCGCGAGAATCCTTTGATGTGGTTGTGGCTGACTCGATGAAAGTATGAAACATTCAGTTCCAGCAGCTTGTGAGAACGATACGTGAATTTTTATTCGCAAACGACTCCGCTAACAACAAGCTTGTCGAATGAATAATTAAGATCCTATCGGAAATAATCATTTGTGCTAACTTGGTGTATCGTTTGCGCACATCACGAAGATGCAAATGTGCTTCTGGAGGTGGAGTATTTAAAACTCCAATGCTTCGAAAATGTGTTTAATGGTGTTGGCTCGTGTCCTACAAATAACACTGCAATTCAGCGAGCCAAGATGGCTGACGATTTGAAGGAATGTTAAAATATGCGCATTCATTACCTGATGTATGGTAAACTGTAATTACACAAAGGGTATCATTGTTCATATAAGGAGCTCGTTGATATCATACGGTTTAGTCATAATTTTGTTTTTAGTTTTGTGAAAGAAGCATCAGAATTTAAAGTTCAAACAAAGTTTGAGATGGATGATGCAAGATGCAGGTATGATTTATTTAATCAACATATTTGTTGATTTATTTAACAAACAAAGAAAACTGGTTCAAAAGTACAAGAATATAATCAAGGATGAATAAATGAGTTCTGGATTAAAATAATGGTTGAAAATATAAACATAAATCGGTATTTCATTATTATTGTCCATATTAACAGTATTTTCCAAGAAAAGATTTATTCTTTTGGGAAAAAGCAGTAACGAGTCATTGCATGTGATAGTTTAAAAAAGTGTATTTCGATGATCTGACGATTGTGTACCTTTAGGTAATTTGACCACATCAATTGTTTTTGTACGTTGAAATAATTATTTGAAAACATATCTATCTCAGATAACAAACAATATCCAGAGAAGAAACAAGCTGAAAATTTATTTGCGAGGATGGACAACTTTCTATTTTTTTTCTAATAAAAGGGTTACTCTAGATGTATGAATGGTGGTAGTTGATAAACACATTTGCGCTTGGTTGTGCGGTTTAAAATAATATTATCAAAGTTAAGAATAAACAGTCGTCTGCTGGGTTCCAAATCTTAGAAGAACGGCCTACGACTGGGAACCCGAATGCATGATCCGATTAAGAGAGAATTTTGTCATGAAAAATGAAGAATCTAGCACCTCATAAATTCTAATTTATACCCCAGCAGGCTTGGCCAGTGTACAAATGATCATCCTTTATCTGACCTTTGCATTCGCTTTCTTTATTATGTTTTTGGTTTTCTTCTAGGGTTCAATAGAACTAACAAATGGACAATTTATGTTTGACTCTTTAAAAAATAAAATTATTTATGATTGAAAAAGCGTTTTCTGATACTTCAAAGTATGCTCTGCTAAAAAGTATGAGTAACAATCTCATCTTATACCAAATTTTGATGTTTAATCTATTGTTATTTTTTTAACATATTTTATTTATAAGAGAAAAGAAAGAATGTTCGAATTTAATAAATAAATAAAAAGAATTTAGTTGCCTTGCAGATCAAATGTGGGTGTTGAGGTAAGCAAGTGTGAGGATGAATAATACGCACTCTGAATATTTAGATATTGTATTCAAGTACACAATTGTAAGGTATCATGTAACTTGCTAAGAGTGCGTTACAGGTTTCCGCTCTAGCCAAATGAAGTTCAAGGGTTCGAAGACTACTGAAACTGTTTTGAGTGCCTTCTGGGAATCACTTTTTTCACTAAAACTAATAGAAACTATTATACCAACAGCAAACATTAGCCTTTACACGAAATGTTCCTAATGTACACCGTAAGATGTCCATTCAATGTGATTGGTTTTCTTGTTTAACTCATCACACAGGCATTTCCATCGTGGAACTTAGGAATGAGCTTCTAGGAACAATAGGTTATATGTAATTATATTTATAACTAGTGTGTTAAAATTTATCTAACTTACTTGAGATGCACATAAGCAGGAGGTTACACGACGCAGATGAAAATTAATGGATTTTTTTTAAACTGCTCGATGATATTTCAGTTTCAGAAGAAGGAGGATAAGTGGGAGACCAAAAAGTCAGAAATGTTTAGTGACAGAGCAAGGGGAGGATAAACAAATGACATTTTCGGTCTGCTTTATTCGGAAGCGTATTTAAAGCGTATTCAGAAAAAGGATTTAAATATGTCCTTTAGTCCTTACCACGGGTGTATTAGCAGGTATAACTTCTGATTCCGGGAAATAATACCATCACGTCTGCAACCGTGCGAAGTGTTGTAAACATCACTAATACAACCCTTGTCAAATGGATGAAATTTACGAATGTATTGAGTACCTTCCTAGAAGTGCAAATTTGCTTTAAGCACGGCCGACAAACGTAACAAAATGTTATCGAACCTAAACCTTTGTAAATTGCATTGGCGTTATTCAAAAACCAATTAAGTTGGAACTTTTTCATCCCTATAATCATCCCGATAATCACCCCTATTAAGGCATCACACAAACACTAAGCGTTGATGACTGTTGAATCTATTCATAAGATGATATAGGAAAAGCAAAATCTCATCAATCAGTAAGAACGGTTCAGAATCAGAAACGGTTCAGTAAAAGGATAGATCGTCAGATGCTCCTAGCTTTCACAATCCAGTTATATGAATGAACAACCTGCTTTGTATTAGTATAGAGTTATATGCCAAGGAAAGGGCACTCCAGCACTCCGCACCGTAGAAGTGGAGTACATAATGTAAACGCATGTGTGCAAAGGTGTGTCTCGCAGTAGCGATGTACGAGATGCAACCGGGAGAATGGTTCTCTTTTTGTGCGGACTGCCAACTAATAAACACCTAATCGAGCCTCGACTCATCATTAAAGTATAACACTGAAATATGGCACATTTTTTTCCCTTTATTTTACATAACTATTTTACACAGTTCATGGGAAAGCTATGTTAAGAAACAAGTATGGCATAGCCGATCAATTTGATCCATAATTTACTGATGTTGCATGCAATCTGCATGAAGCTGTAAAAAATGAAATAGCTTAACTAGATACCATTCCACTAAGTCCATCCACCTAGCTCGCTGGGATCCTCTGCGTCTCTGCGGGAGGGGCGCTGGTTAGCATCTTGTTGGTAGGGCATGAGTCCGGCATCCTCATGACATGCCATAACCAACGGATCCTGCGGGCCTTCGCCACCGTCCGGCTCGCCATACTGCTCAGCTAGCTCGTGGTTCATCTTCCTTCTCCACACGCCCCGCCTGATAGACTGGAGCACGCGCCGCTCAAAGACTGCGAGTGCTTTGGCGTCCTCCGTGAGCAGAGCCCAGGATTCGAGCCCATAGAGAACGACCGGGCTTATCAATGTGCGGTATATGGCACAATTCATGCATAGGAGAAGCCATCTGGACCTCACGAGTTTGTGGAGCCCATAGTATGTATGTTTTCCCTGGACAATGCGCCTCCGGGTTTCGCGGCTTACGTTGTTGTCCGAAGAAAAGACAGTGCCGAAGTAGCAAAACTCCTCAACTACCTCGACTTCGTCACCGTCCAATGATTCACTGCACCGCAGCCTGGCTCTGTCACTGGCTGAGCTACTGACGAGCAGGTACTTCGTTTTCGTCGCATTCTAGTGTTCCGCCCGATGATGTCGATATCATCCGCGAAGCTGACGAATTGGAGAGAGCGGGTGAAAATCGTGCCACAGATATCGAAACCCGCACTTCGCATGACACCTCCCAGAGCGATGTTGAAAAGCAGGCAGGAGAGCCCAACACCTTGCCTTAGACCCCCGTGAGATCCGACAACATGTTCGATATCTTCACCTTGCACAACACCCCTTCTATAGTGGACTGGTGTTCATTCAAGCTTCAAATTAGCCCCAGTCGAATTTGAATCTCGTTGGCGAGCTGTATGTCCCGAATAGACACCGAAATTACTGCATTTATCAGTATGAATGAAAAAGATCAAGCTCGACGATTGAAGCCGATGATTTCAGAGGATTGACCGAAGTGTAGTAACGAATTGATTTGTTTTTTTCTTTTCACACAAAGCTTTCATCAAAAATTCAGCAGTCTTCTTCAGCATCGAACTATTGCTAATACTTTTTTGCAGATATTCAAACAACCTACTGCACTCCAAGTCTCTGCATTAACCAATCATAGTTGAAAGGGTACCGTAGTTGCCGAATAGTTCAAATCAATAGATTTTCTAAAAGGAATGAGCAGGCGAAATTGTATCTTTGAAAGATCCCCAAAGAATTCGTTTGGTTGGATGGATATCGGCTGGAAGAGGAAGCGATATCGGCGCAAAACTGGCATGGATTGAACAATCCGAATGGAAGATTATTTAGAAAGAAAAAAAAAGTAACAGGCAACCAGCCGCGATGTGCTGGAATGTAAAGCTTTCCGATAGAGTTTTTGGCAAACGAAGCAGGAATTACGGAATGAGTTTCTGAAGAAACTTTTCTCTTTCTTTGCGTGCGATAGTTTTGATGGAAGGAAGTACTGTAGTGGATTTGTCCACTTCAGGATTGTGAAAGTATTCACAAAACGTTGACCAATTATAACAAAAAACTTTTTGAGTGCCGTCTTCGTTTTCGTAGGCAAGCCAAGTAAATTGGAAATGGACCTAGCGAGTTTTCTAATAAAAGACATTCTCTTCTTAATTGAAAAAGCTGTTCCTATGGCTGGGTCCAAAACTCAGCGATTTATAAACCCCCTTTTTGGCTATTTGAGTAATTTTTATTTTCTATCAATTATTCGCACATATAAGGTCTGCAAAGAAGTAACGGCCGTCTGAAATTGATGGGGCGAGCGGAACTAAGCGCGGCATTTTGATGTATCCAAAACTTTATAATTTTAGCAAAGGCGTTTTGTTAACAAAATGTATTGAAACATTCGCGATTTGATTATTGCATCACATACTTTTGGCCATATCCATATTGCTTTGCATCTGGTAGGACCAGACCGTAACCATCTGCTATGAGTTGTTGCAACCGAGCAAATCATCACTGGAGTACAGCTTTGAACTCAATTGATCAAATTGAGCCAAGAACTGTTCGAAAAACTACCAGAATACCAGCGCAGATATGGTAACTGGTCCAATATGGACATGACCAAAACGCTCGGTCAAACGTTACCAAACAGGTCAAAAATGATCAAATGATTAAGATTTCTTTTTTTTAATTGCCAGAAATTGCATGAGATAGTAGCTAGCGGTGGCAATACTTTGGATGATCCATTACTACTAAAATAGTCACGATAAATCAAAATGTGCCTTTAAAAAACGACCGTTATTTAATTGCGCACCTAATACATTTAAATTGTTAACAAAGACAAATCAAAAGGCACTACGAACTGTAAGACATAAGAAAATGTAGCCACAATTCGCAATGAGGGAAGGCCAAACTGGGATTTTTTTAACACAAACGAAGGTTCAACTGACGATGAAAGATTTAATTTGTGGATGCGTTGGTAAAGAGTTAGATTAATCATACATGGGTTATTCATGATCGTTTATCACTAAAGCAAATCACAGGGCTCCAAATATTATGATTGAATTCCATTCAATTTTTTTTTATTGACATTTAAAATATAATAAACTGCTTTAATTTCTCACTTTTAAAACATGTTCAGTACAGGCCTGAGTACAATCATACAACATAGCAGATAAATTCCAGCTTGTGCTATGAGCTTAAACAAGATTTAATCGATATAGAACTCTATTAAACGAGCTACAACTGAACAAGGGATTGATGTATTTAAACTTCCTTTCATCGCCATCTTCATTAAAACTGGAATATGCACGACATACTGCTGATGAAAATTAAGAAGATTGTTTTTAAATCTCAACATGTTCTGAGACATTTCGTTCTCTAGGGTGTCAATTAGAACGTTTCTTAAGCAAATAAATTATATTATAATAATAAAACACCAGATATAATAATATAACAATATGTAATAATAATAATAATTAATCATTTTTCACAAAATAGTGTCAAAAACAAAATGAAAGATGGATCGAGTGCATGACATTTTCCAAAACATAGTTTTCAATGCAACCAATATTACCGATCTTTGCTAAGAAAAAGTTGTTAAAGTCCGTAAAGTTATATATTTGAAATGATGAAAATACCCCTATATGTCAGGCCGTATAAGGCTGCTCTACCACAATGATTTTAACGCTAAAGCAAAGATCAAGTGTTGCCTGTGATTGTATGTCTTAAGAAGTCCCAGTGGGGAACATTCTATTCGTTATAACGGTCGCCGAAGAATGACAAGCTTCAAAGGGCAGATGTGAAACGTTATGTTCCGGTAACAACGCCGATACCAGCTTTCAACTAGTGAGCGCTTGACTAACGACAGACTGATAGATAATTAAGATCCTATCGGGAATAACCGTTGTGCTCGTTCGGCGCAGATAACGACGCACATAACGAATATCCAAATGTCTCTTCGAGACGAAGTCCTTTATCGGTGAATGCCTCCCTGACGTCGTTGATGATGGTGGTTCGTGCCTAAACGATGCTTATGAAGAGATCATTGGAAATAAGTCGACGTTTAAGAGACTTTTTGCAAGCCGATAGAAGACTTGATGGACTCATTAGGCCTTCGCTTACAGTCGTATAAAGAGTGCCAATTTCATTGCCTTTTAAAATCTTTTCGCATCATTCAGGTCTTCAATTTTTTGGTAACAGTTTGGCTTTTTGGATTTATTTGATTTGCTCTTGAGCTCATGAAAATTTTGGATTTTTTTTTATGAGGATATTGCTTGCCAGTACTAGTCAGAGTATTTTATGTATCCGAAGAAAAACCAAACGAAAAAACCAATTTATTTTAGTCAGAAAGGATTTTTCAATTTAATGCGGTAAAAAATATGTAAAGCTGTGCCTCGCTGTTCTATAAGTGTTTAATAATTCGGAGTTTAACAAAGCTATTTCAACATGAGTGTGGGGTTGTTGATTCTGCACTATAGCTACACAGAAGATAAGTGTAGCGTCATAAGCCGCTAAAAACTAAAAGCAAAGCTTACATGACAAATGCTGGAGAGAAACTGAATGCTGTTATCGTGATAAACCCACCATACATAAAACAGATCTAGGGCCTTGCAGTCTCCTGCGAAGTTTGTTCGTCATATCAATCGCTCAGATGAAATGACTGGCGTTAGAGTTTGTAGTAAGCTACTTAAGCTCGGCAACGTATACAATACAATTCAAAAAAAATGAAATAAAAAAAAACAAAGGTCAAAGCTCGAGTTCAGGACCAAATTGTTTGGTAACATAATTATTAACAATGGGATAAGATTTGGGATTTGAATTATTCCTAAATATTCCTATAACTGTTCCGGTAAGATCGGTTGATATGTCGTCACAAAATGTTTGTTTAACTGTTGAAATTCAACTTTTCGTTCCACTTTGTGCATACAATGGAAGAAGTAATATGAAAAGCTTCTGATGATATATACGAACACAGACGCGCTCTATAATTCCATCAACCGCTTTTATTCACTAAGCATGCTTGAACCAGCATAGAGATAAAGAGAGAGAGAAAGAGAGAGAGAGAGAGAGAGAGAGAGAGAGAGAAAGAGAGAGAGAGAAAAGTAGAGAGAGAGAGAAAAGTAGAGAGAGAGAGAGAGAGAGAGAGAGAGAAAATGAGATCGAGAGAAACAGAGAATAGGGTAGACATAGCCTTGTTTCGACGAAGAAACTTTTCATAGGAAGGTTGATGTGGGCAAAGGAGTGAAGAATCGTGAAGGAAAATTCTTTGAAAAAATGCAGTATAACTTTAACGAGGTACTTGTTATCCCTTCAATATTCATGCCAAGGCATATCTTTAATCCTTTAGTTTCTCTTTTCCATCGGTGCAAGGCACAATGTGAAAATATTCATCCAAAAGAAAGATCGTAAAGGAAGCGGGTAATTAGTCTCATGTTATCCAGCTTGGCCTACGATCAATAGAGATTGCATGCAGCCTATTAAACTTATAAGTGGACAGAGTTAAAGCATGACCGGAAAACGATGGGAATCAGAACATTAAGACAGCTTAAACGCAAGAGTTGACTTGTGATAAAGGTTGAACTGCGTTGGTTCTTAAACACGTCCTGCTGACAAACAAATATTTTTTTAATGAATAGTTTTTTGTTTTTAATAATTGATATGTACTTTCGAAAGCAATTTGGACAACGTGGTTTGATTGGTTTCCAAGTTCCTCTTCTGTTCTCAATTTACAGGTTTTTTCAATGGATAGGATAAGCGTAAACGCGTTTAGCCGATGTGCAAAAATGGGCTAGCAAAGTTGAAACCTGAACAAGCCATGTGTGAACCCATCAAGCCAAATGTCGTATTCATCAGCATAAACACACAATCGAACACCAGATATTTAAACCTCATTAACATAAAAGTCCGATTCGAGGATGGTTTGTTTTGGTTTTCATAGATGCAAATTGTGTACACATACATATATATTCAACCATTTGCGCTTCAGTAGTAATCAAACATTATTCAATTTCCATAACAGTTATTAAATAATAATTGATTAATCTATTGATGCACAGCGTGGACGTTAAATATGTGTAAACAGTAACTTTTTTTCAAATGGTATAATATATATGTATGTGTACACAATTTGCATCTATGAAAACCAAAACAAACCGGCCTCGAATCTGACTTTTATGTTAATGAGGTTTAAATATCTGGTGTTCGATTGTGTGTTTATGCTGATGAATACGACATTTGGCTTGATGGGTTCACACATGGCTTGTTCAAGTTTCAACTTTGATAGCCCATTTTTGCACATCGGCTAAACGCGTTTACGCCTATCCTATCCATTGAAAAAACCTGTATTTTATCTTGAATGTGTTCGTACAACCCAGTTTTTTGCATAGTTTTCGTAGGAAATTAACCATAGACCTTAGAATCACCTTCCACCATATAATTTCATAATAAACACCTTCGCCTAATTTGAATCTTGGTATTGTTATAATTCTAGCTTGCAAATCAATGGCTGGTTCTAGCTTGCAAATCAATGGATATGCAGTTGTGTTTCAATGGTATGGGTCATTGGGTTCGTTGTTTGTTTAATAGTACTGAAATTAAGCTATCGCTTAAGGTGCAAAAGTATTGGAAGGTCGTGAAACATAGTGAAAGTTTGGGTCTCCATGGTATATTCGCTGGCCAATTGTTTATATTGTTCAAAACTTTTATTTTGAATGTGTTAAGTATTGAACTATCAGCTTTAGCCTTGATATAGGAGCGTGAATGTAAGAATACTCTGATTGTAAATGTATTAGTGTTAAGAATAAAATTAAGTGAATCGCAAACCAACCTCCGGACGGTGTACAACTATTTTTTTTGTTAGAGCAATTTTCGCTACATAAAAATTGGTCCTTCGAACCGGATCGATAGCCGATCGTTTAGCTAATTACTGGTAGTTGTAACCGTTAATAGATAGTGTTCGTAGTGATATTTGGGAATAATGTCGAACCCCGAAATCACTTTTAGTGACGTGCAAGGTGCATCGAGCCCAAAGGAAGTGGCGTCCGTGCCAAGTATGTTCGCACGTTACCATGCGCATATGATGCGTAGACTAGAATCGTTGGCAAACGCAATAAGTGCAAGTGAGAATACGGATCCGAGCTATTTTCAGGAATGTTCGGAACAATTAGCATCTATTTCGTCCGCATTTGAAGCTAGACATTCAGCGTGCCTGGAGACGATGGTGCTTGAACAAGTAGAAGAGGAAGAGAGACAGTACGAGGAGTTCGAGCGGCGTCGATTCGAGCTCTCTCTCACGCTAAAAAGGCGCCAGGCTGCGTGGTGTGCGTCAACTCTTAGTGCAACGCACGCACAAAAGGTGTCGAACCCGAATGTGCGCTTACCCGAAATACCGTTACCAAAATTTGATGGAACATTAGAATCCTGGCCCGCGTTTCGGGACGCTTTTCGGAGTATGATTGACGGGCATAAAAGTTTATCGGAAGTAGATAAACTCACCTATTTAAAACGTGTGGTATCAAAAGAAGCAGCTTTAGTGATCGAATCGGTAGAAATTACAGCTGCCAATTACAGTGTAGCGTGGGAACTGTTAAAAACGCGATACGAAAATAAAAAGGTGTTAGTGCGGCGGTATTTAGACGAACTTTTCGCTATTCCTTCAGTGAAGCGAGAAGCGTACGAGGAGATCACCATTTTGTTGGATGGTTTTGAGCGAACAATCAAAATGGTGGAAAAAATTGGCGTTCCGACCGCAGGATGGAGTGTACTGTTGGCGCATATGCTGTGTGCCAAATTAGATGCAAACACCCTAAAACAATGGGAAATGTTTCACCGAAGTGGTGAAGTGGCGGAATATACCGATTTAGTCAAATTCTTAAGGGAACATGCATCAGTGTTGCAAGCGTTGCCACGCACGAAAGGAAAAACTATAGATGCTCCTACGACTCCTGGAAGAAAATGGAGTCAAGCGTGTGCAACCATTAGTGCGGGTGATAGTGTTGGTCAAAAGAATTGCGTATTCTGTAATAAGGTCATGCACTCGGCCTTTCAGTGTAATGTGTTCCGGAACCACTCAGTACTACAGCGATATGCGATGGCGAAAGAATTGAAGGTGTGCTTAAATTGCTTATCACCCGAACACCAAGTGAGAGATTGTGCAGCGAGTGGTTGTCGTGTTTGTAAAATGAAGCATCACACGATGCTTCACAGGTCCAACAATGAACAGTATCCAGCCGGTAGTGGAACCACTCCCGGAGCTTCAGTTAATGTGGGTTCCACTCGTACCTCAGTTGTCAGTGAAAGACCAGCCAACGCAGTCATGTTGGCGCCAACTGACGTTCAGCCAGCCACTTCTGTATTGCTGCCAACGGTATTGGTGACAGTGAAGGCATCAAATGGCAACACGACGATAGCCCGAGCCGTGCTTGATGGAGGGGCACAGATCAACCTGGTTACGGAAAGATTAGTGCAGAGACTGCAAGCATCGAAGAGACGGGATCATATACCCATCGGAGGAGTTGGAAAAGGCTGTCAAACTTCCTTATTTTCCGTAAGCTTGGTCGTGAATGCCAAATGCACTAATGTTGACTTTCGTTTAAGGTTGCACATCCTTCCTGAGATTATGTGGAATCTTCCCCCGGCTAAAGTTGATCACATCGAACTACCAAACGACATCTGCCTGGCTGATCCAACCTGGGCGGAGGTTGGAAACATCGATATGCTGCTCGGCAGAGAACTATACAATGATATACTTTTAGACGGTGTGATTAGACTTAAATCGGAGAGGGAAAACATATTGCTTCAAAACACGCAATTCGGTTGGATAGTTTCGGGAAAGGCCACGGTAGAGCAACTAGAACATAGGAGGAGGATAGTAAACTTAGCTGGCAACGAACTGTCATTAGATGAGCAGTTAACTAAATTCTGGGAAATCGAACAATGCCAAACCTCAAGTATTTTATCTCCCGTGGAAACTGAATGTGAAGAAAATTTTGAGCGTACCACTACTAGAGGGCCGGAGGGTAGATTCATAGTAACGTTACCAAAAGATTCAGCGAAAATCAAAACATTAGGAGCCTCATACAACATAGCGAAACGTCGCCTTCAATCGTTGAGCCGCCGGCTAAGAGCAAATCCTGAATTGAAACGTCAATACCAGGAATTTTTGAGCGAGTATTTAGAGTTAGGGCATATGCAAGAAATCACTCCCAACCCCAATGATGAATCGTTTGCCTACTACATGCCACACCATTGTATTGTCCGTCCCGAAAGCCTTACTACAAAACTACGGGTAGTCTTCGACGCATCTTGTGCCACAGAATCCGGTGTATCTCTGAACGATGCTCTTTTAGTTGGTCCAGTCATACAAGACGATCTCGTTAGTCTTACCATGCGGTTTCGAATACCTAGATATCCTGTGACAGCAGATATAGAGAAGATGTATCGTCAGATATGGATAGCAGAAGCAGACCGTCCTTGGCAACGAATCCTTTGGGAATATGAAGAACAAGGCGGAATTAAAGCATTTGAACTAAAAACGGTTACATATGGCACAGCCTCGGCGCCATACTTAGCCACAAAGACATTACAAACTCTAGCAAATGAGGCCAAACACTCACATCCCATAGCGTCACAGATTTTGGCATCTGACTTTTACATGGATGATATGATAAGCGGAGCAGACACGATTGAACAAGGAGAGTTGTTATGTGCGCAAATTACGGACTTACTCGAATCAGCTGGCTTCAAATTACGCAAATGGGCATCTAACTCTAAGCAGTTATTGAACACGCTTCCAAACGAACTTTGCGAAATGGGAGAGGAATTGTTACTGGACCCAACGAAATCCATTAAAGCGCTTGGGTTAAAATGGAATCCTAGTGAAGACCAACTGGGTTTTGACGTACCATGCTGGCCTGTAGAAGGAATGGTTTGTAAACGAAGTGCTGTATCAGATGCTGCTCGCTTATTTGATCCTTTGGGATTGATCGGACCGGTAATTGTCTTGGCCAAATGCTTCTTACAAGAAGTATGGCAGAAAGAGGTGGATTGGGATGAGCCATTGGACGACGAGATGAGCAAACGATGGCTAAACCTTAAGCAAGAGATGGTATATGTTGCTGAAATAGCAGTTCCACGTCGCGTGGTGGGTGAAAGAGCACAGCTAGTTGAGCTACACGGGTTTAGCGATGCTTCTCAAAAAGCGTATGGTGCATGTATTTATGTGCGATCGATTATGGCAGATGGCAACACAAAGGTCGAACTCTTATGCGCTAAATCCAAAGTAGCACCTATTGACACCAGCAAGAAAAAGAAAAGCGTAACAATACCTCGATTAGAGTTGTCAGCCGCGTTACTGTTATGTCACTTATGGCAAAAGGTGAAGAGTAGCATCAAGAGAGAATTTAAAGCAATATTTTGGGTAGATTCGACCATTGTCTTACACTGGATTGATGGACATCCTTCGCGCTGGAAACCCTTTGTAGCGAATCGGGTTTCGGAGATACAGCATCTCACAGAAAAGGAGCAATGGTTTCACGTTCCTGGCGAAGAAAATCCTGCCGATATTTTATCAAGAGGAATGCTTCCATGCCAATTGAAGAAGAATGAAGTATGGTGGCATGGACCGAAATGGCTTAGCCAGTCGATAGATTATACATCACGAACGACAATCCCACATTCGCGTTTTACATCAGAGGAACTAGAAGAGCGTCAGATAGTGCTTGCCGTAAGAACCCAGACAACAAACCCATTATTTTCGCTACGATCATCATATCCCGCTTTAGTTCAGTTGGTAGCATACCTGTTAAGGTTTAGAGTAAATAGCCAGAAGAAAAATCGAACTAATCGACGAAAAGGAGTTCTCTCGATATTAGAACTGCGCCAAGCAACAGAGACTCTTATACGATTAGCGCAAGCAGAAACATTTGCCGAAGAAATAACGTCTTTACAAAGCGAGGGAGAAGTCAAACAAAATTCTAAGCTAAAGGCTCTGGCTCCGATTATCCTGAATGGAATTGTGCGCATTGGTGGCAGGCTACGACACGCTCCGGTCACCGAAAACCGAAAACATCCAATAATACTCGATTCAAAACATCCTCTTACCATCATGATCATGCAGTCTTACCATCGCCAATTTTTGCATGCCGGACCACAATTGCTTATCTCTATGATTCGTGAACGATTCTGGCCATTACGTGTACGTAACCTTGCCCGAAAAACTTTACACGAATGCGTAAAATGTTTTAGAAGAAAGCCAACATGTGTAGAGCAGATTATGGGTGACTTGCCGCCAGAAAGAGTAACTCCAACCTACCCATTCTTAAATACTGGAGTGGACCTCTGTGGACCCTTTTGGTATCGCCTCGCACCACGAAAAGGCGTTCCGGTTAAATGTTTTGTAGCTGTTTTTATATGCCTTGTCACAAAGGCAGTACATGTGGAACTCGTCGCTGATTTGTCCACCAGCTCGTTCATTGCCGCTCTTAAACGATTCGTGGCAAGACGCGGTAAACCAACCAGAATCGAATGCGACAACGCAAAAAACTTTAGAGGAGCTGAACGCGCACTGAAGGAGTTGTACGATCTATTTCGAACTCAACAAGCCGAACATACCATATCGTCTCATTGCCATTCGGAAGGAATCGAGTTTAAGTTTATCCCGCCACGATCGCCGAACTTTGGCGGTTTATGGGAAGCAGCGATTAAAAGCTTAAAGAACCATCTGAAATCCACAATCGGGGCAGAAGTACTGTTGAAGGACGATCTCGAAACGTTGCTGATTCAAATCGAAGCCTGCTTAAACTCCCGACCGCTAACTCAACTAACGTCAGATCCGGAGGACTTAGAAGTCTTGACGCCTGGACATTTTCTCGTCCATCGAACCTTGGTGTCAATTCCCGAACCTTCATACGAAGATTTAAACGTAAATCGGCTTGATCGTTTCCAGAAAAACCAGGAATTCTTGCGTCGAATCTGGAAACGTTGGACAACGGACTACTTATCGGGATTGCAACCGCGGACGAAGTGGACGAACCGACGGAACAATATAGAGGTTGGTACAATGGTCCTGTTAAAGGAAGATAACTTACCACCTTTGAAATGGGCAATGGGAAGAGTAGTACAAACATTTAAAGGCAAAGACGGAAATATACGCGTTGTTGAGGTTCGCACAAAAGAGGGAGTATATCGCCGAGCGATTTCAAAAATTTGTATTTTGCCAGTTCAACCTTAGACATATATAGGCTCATTAAAAATGAATTTTTGAATTACTTGTAGAAAGTTACCTTTCCACGGGGGGCGGTATGTTAAGTATTGAACTATCAGCTTTAGCCTTGATATAGGAGCGTGAATGTAAGAATACTCTGATTGTAAATGTATTAGTGTTAAGAATAAAATTAAGTGAATCGCAAACCAACCTCCGGACGGTGTACAACTATTTTTTTTGTTAGAGCAATTTTCGCTACAGAATGTATCGTTTGTTTGTATAAGATCTTCAATAATAGGAACGGCATCAGTGTTACTAGTTCTGATTTTATTTTATAGCACGGTGAGATAACACCAACAATGTTTAAGGTATTCCTATCCCATAAATGATCAAATTTCAGAAATTCCATACAATTTTGAGATTAGAAATCAAGTAATATTAATTATATAATTAAATTATTATTAATATCACAAAAACTGCTAAGGCATCTGACCAGACCTACGGAAAACAATTCTCGGAAAGTAAACAAACCGCTGAAAATGTATTATGAAACTAAGCACCTGCGCTCATAGTTCAGTTGCTTGCCGCTCTTTAAACAGGTTTGAGAGCGATGTAATACTGAATAGGTGTTATTATTGCTTCCAGGTCTTGAGGTCCCTCACACATGTTTTTGTTTTTTGCCACAAAATAGGAACTACACCACTAGACAAATATAAAACAGCTTTACCCTAGGCTTTAGTCATACATTTCAAACACCTGATTAATCACGTATAGGACAAACTGAAACGTTTTAAATAGGCATAGAACATGCAAAATGCATTATTCATGCTAATTATTTGGTACCTGGTCAAATAACAAACCTATGTTTACGAAATGCGATAGTTCAAGTTATAGAGACACATGTTTAAACCCATTTTAAAATTCAATATAAAAGTTAACCTATTACACCCTTTATACACTTTGTACGGATTTCTACTGTTATTTTATTTTATGATTTTCCTTCAAACTTGGCTCTGGTGACGTTTGATAGAAAATAACCATCGGCTCGTGTAATAACGCTAGTTCTGCAAAATGGTTTCTTTGTGGCTTTGTCACAACTAAAATCACCACTGCAATTAGCATATCATCGTCGAGATCCATGTTGCAAACATTTTAATAACATTCCCTGATGAAAACAATAAATGGTCTGTCCAAACTACGCACGGAAAACCGTCACTTTGATAGTAAAATTCCAGCCAAAGGCAAATCGGAACCTGTCGTGTTCGGTTCCGATTTTCTGACCACAATATTTCTGTAAAACGCGATATGGCACTATTTGCCAAAATCGAGTGACAGTAAAAACGTTCGTGTAATAAGGGTATTATAGTCTAATTTCGAAGACGCGAATGTTGTCTAAAAAGAAGAGTATATGTATTTGAGGTGCAAGAATAAAACAAAAACAAAGTTATTAAAGATGTTTGCTAAAATGCTTAATCAATTGTTTGGCTTGAAAACGATTTTTCTTTATCTCTGCTGCATGTTTCCATTTTTTCTGAAGATAGTTTCTTCATTGAAGAAGGGCTGCTCGGAAAAAGGGGCTTCAGGAATTTCAAAAATTTCCACCACTAAAACAGATGCTTTTCTCGAGTGTAAGGATCAATAAACTGTAGAGTTTATTAGTACTCCCCGTCCGATCCCTACCTTCTTCAACTACAGCGTTGGACTACTTTTGTGAAGAGGATGCCCGTGGCGGTGAATAAAGAAAAGTGATTTTCGATTTGGATGCCTTTCGCTAGTTCCGGTTTAGGGTTGTATGCTGCTTTCTTTACGACATGTTTATCGTCGTTGACTCTCGGGATTCTTGCAATATTCCTTGCAAGCTTGGTTTGTGCTCCGTTTTGCGCTCCACCAGATGGTCAGAAAAGTCGCCGTTTTTATTTTACTGCATCGTTATCACCGATTACGTTCAACAGTCGACTGGCTTTTTTCTGCCAAAAACCGAACCCTCAAATGAGTTTTATAGACTACTTCCCTACTTTCCGCACAGGTAGCACGGAACTCGAGATTATTGGGTACTGTTTTAAAGGAATGGAACAAGTTGGTTCGAAAAGAATGGAGCGATTTATATTAACTTTTAAAATTATAGAGTCGCATTTGGTCCAAAATGTTTCTGGTTTTAGATGATTTTTATTTATTCGGCTTGTTTAATTGAAGATTTTTTTACAACATGCATGAGCGTCCCCTGGAATCTGCCGCAGCAGTGCAACGGGAAACCAGCTTAACGATTTCTGTGCTGTAGTATGAAGGTCCCAATGTTTCAAGTATTGCCTCTTAAATACCCTTTTTTGCTTATCGCCAAAGTACAGGTCAGTTTGGATTAGCAAATTTTGAAGGAACATAAGCTTTATACCGTGGACAGCATAAACTTCTTCAGTTGTGTTCTGTTCAATCAAAACCGATTTCCTTCTTCAACCCTGCAATCTGCTATGTTTTCGCGTCAGTAAAATTACCTAATGACGGCTTCGCTTTACAGATTAATTCAACATGCGGCAACAACGATTGTGTAAAAATCAAAACGTTAAGACGGTCACCCTGATGAACCCGTTCTGGTTTTGAGCAATTTGAAATGGCTTTATTCATGTTCATTTCTTGCATCCGTTGTACATCAAATCAGAGATACGTTTTATAAAAAAAATAAAATTATATTAAAAAATACACAAAACACACAAAATACGCTCCATCCCATTTCCATAAAGCTTCGCAGTTTCCAGAAGCAATTGAATAGTACTTTAAGTTTGTATTTAATTTCCCCTTATTAAAATTAAGTCAGCAAATCTAAGTATCTTCACAAAGCTCCATGGCTGGTATATGCTTTCGTCAGTGTCACTTTTCTAAAATGTGTTACTAGTTGCGCTAGATTGTCAATCAAATAATTGACAAGCTCAAACGCGTCTCTTGTCGTACTTGTTTTGATGGCACGCATCCTCAAGGATGCTTCAAATTTACACGTGCTGTACAGTTTGCTAAGGATTGTCTTAGCAAACAAATCATCCTGCAGCTCGGATTCATCACACCCTTGACAAGTATTTTTAACGTGCTCAAGTACAAGAAGTGTTTCATCGTGCACGTTCACCACCCCACCGCCGACCGAAATAAATTAAAAATCTCCAGTGACTTTCTTGCGACGTTGCCACGCCAGTTACCAAGAATGTAAAACATCATGTGTCAAATCAAGAGAAAGTAATCTAATTAACATGTACTTCGTTTTTCCGTTTCATTGCTCCTTGGTCGATGATTCGCATCTTCGCCAGCTTCGGAAACTGTTGGGTTTGGGTAAGGCGAAGGAAAAAAAAACATGACATTCAAAGTCAAAAGCAAGGCCGCTGTTTTTGAAACAACCGAAGAAACAAAGGCCGTAAGAATATTTCGTTTTCTCGTTATGACATTGGATCTAAGCTTGTAAGCTTTCGGATATCTCCTGGATTGTTTTACCGAGGGGATGCTGTCACCGTACCATCTCTCGCCATTATTGCTTATTCGGAAAATCGAGCTGCTTAGGATTGTTTTCGGAAATTGAATTTCTTGGCCCTTTCCCTCGCCTTGGTGCGGGTGAAAACAACGAGACACAGTCTCGACTGTGACTTACGCAATTTTTAGTCTGTCCAAATCCGGCTCATGTTGAATCGTCATCGATGACAAGATTGGACTGAGGCAGCTCCGGACGTAAATGTTCTTGCAGGAGGAAGGAAAGGGGGGTTGTACTCGAGGGGATGGAGGTTGGATTTCGATCGGATATCGATGGTTTATCGGATTAACCGCTTGGATGCAGAGAACAAATGTTATATTTCCGGATATGCAATGTATTGAATATTTTCCCGTTATTCATTTGCTTGTTTTATTGTGCAAAGTTTTTGCGTTGGCACTAAAAAACGAAATCAACATTTCAATTCACTTTTATGTTTCTTTCACAATCTTTTAAAGATATTAGGCAGTTGACAAGGACATTCTCCTGTTCAAAAATTGTTCTTAAATTTAATAATGTCATTTGAAAGTTTAGAATTTGTGTTTTCTTCATAGCCTCATAACCAAGAACCGAACATAGCCAAGCCGTAGTATATTGATATGTATTTATTATGATAAGCTTGAGAACGATTTCTTTGCACAAGTACATACATTTTGAAGGTAAATTCCTGAAAATAGTAGCGTAATGGAAATGTGTGTTCTGAAATTTGGTGTACGCTACTAGTACAGGTTTTTTTTTAAATTGCATCAACAATATTTAATGAATAAGCATCTGCTAAATTTACTCATCTGCTTTTATCGTTAAATTTTGGCTTTTTGTACACTTAGCCACTTTTTTAGTTGAAAAAGACTATCTTCACTTTTATATTGATTCTCATGCAATTAAAAAAAAGGCAAGTGTATTCAATAGAAAACAACTTGAGCGTTAATATCTGTTATCCTTTTTGATTTCATCCAGCTGATCAGAAACAGAATATCTACATTAGGAGCAACTGTTGCTGGCCGTTACAAGATATTTCCATTACCGATTATCATCTGTCTGTTTGGGATGTTAGTGAAAGTTTTTAATGGTTGTGATTATAGATTTCATAATCGGACAACGAACAAAAAAAGTGATTGGATGGAGAGGATAGGACCTTATCTAAAAAATCTGTACTATGTACAATGCCCTATGTACTTGATTTACGCCATCTGCTTCGGATTTTCAAAACTCTTTTGGGCAGGATGTTCATTTTGAGCCATGAAGGCGAGGCTCAATATTTGTACACAGAAAGTTAAAAATCTAAAAGCATTTATTTAAATATTAAGTAGCTGGAATAATTTTAAACATAACTATGCAATACAATCCTTTTCTGTTATTCTCACACTCAGGCGACAAAATAAACAAACGGTCCAAAGCATACTCGCATCGTGGTTAACTATATTTTGATATGTTTTTCAAAACATTTCTTAAACTTCAAAGTTTCTAAGTTGGAACTTGTCAAAATTATTTTTTTATTCGTACCAATGACTATATACCTTTTATATATTATAAAAAATATTCAGAAGTTCATACATCATAGTACTCGAACGATGTGTATATCGAGAAAGTACCAGGCATTTTCAATATGATTATTTAACATCGTAAACGTACTTATAAAAACAAACTTAAACGTTCTTAGGTGCACAACCCTGTGCTTCACCGAACTTTCCACCTTACATTAGAAGGAGTTCCAAAATGTCCCGAGAAAGTCCAATCAGTTGACCTGTTCGTTTGCTCCTCTCACCTAAACCTCTTACAGTTCCCTTATTCCATGCAGTGTAATCGCTTTCTCATTCAACCTTTGCCGTTGTCAAGCAATGTTACACTGCAGGGTGATTGAAGGATGGAAACACTTTTTACATGGGAAGCCACTTACAGGAAGCAAGTCCATCCGGACAGAGGTACGAACGATAAAAAGCATCGCATTGACTTTCAGCGGCAAAGTTGCGTGCATCTGATAAGAACCCGGTAAGTCCGGTAGCAATCCACTGTGCCCTTTATTCATTCCTATCAGCCCACATGCCTCGGGTGATTCTTGAGAGGCTTAATTAATTCCTACCTTAATAGTCAGGTGCTGCACAGCAGGTGAACTTTCCCGATGGTTTACCAGGCATAAGCTTTGCGAAGGTAAATTTAGTAAGGACGACAGATTCGTAAGTCAACCCGATGTTGAGGCCACAGAAAGTATGTGGAAGTAAGATTTTGGGTCACTCATAGATCGCCGGGCAGAGTGCGGCTTACGATGAAGGCGTTATTTGAACTAATTAATCAACTTCCCAAAATGCGAGACTGTGAAGCTCGTGCCGCCAAACTTTGGCAATATGAATCCAAAAGCTCAGTTTTGGATGAAGGCATCAGCTGACCAACAAACGGGAGACCCAGGTTTAAGCGACTTAACTGATAACAGTAGCGAGTGATGGATATCGGCCGGAGTTGCGGAGGTTGGATCATCATTCAAAAAGACCTTGTAGAGCTCACCAAAGACTGGTGTGGATAATAAGATGGAATCAAAACGCATTAGAAACTAGACATACGAAGAACCAATTTATTTGACTAAATTATTAAAGTGTTTATAAGTTTCCTGTACAAACTCATCTCTCACAAATATCGTACATATTTTAGCTCGCGTCCTTTTCGTCACCATCATCAAACAGACAATGTGAAGTATACCTCAAGAGATGGTACAAATCGATTGTTTTCCTGCAATTTCTTCTATGTTGAGCAGTCGTCTGGAAAAAATTCTCAGTCGATTGTAAATGGATGAAGTGATTTCACAACGCAAACTGCAGACTTCTGCTGGTTGGCATGCTCTCGGTTGCTACACAGCCAGGAAAAATCCGTACGTGTCCCTTTGTAGTTACGTATGCGTTAGTGCATGGGACGAGGGCGCTATCTAATCCTACTCTGTTGTCGTCTATTTTCAGCTGATTTGCTGTACCTTGTATTATTGATCGTTCTCAAAGGAATTTGCATCCTTCTGCACAAATAATGAGCGTATGTTCCTTTCGTCTCTATTTTTCCCTGTCTTTCGGGCAATATTTTTCACTTTTCTTCTTTCCCCTTTTCCAGTACAACGTTTTTACTCGCCATGTTTATTAGACGCTCAGGAACGGCGAGGGTAAAAACGCAGCGTGAATGGCAGTTTGGCTACAAATGAAACAATAATTCTCAGACCGACTCTGCGCTCGACACGGTTGCCTGGGCAGCGTGGATGACGTTGTGCATGTGTTGATGTATCACCACACTCCTGGGATTCAATTTGGCGTTCGGAATGCCACATGGCGAAATTTTATATCAGCTCGGGTGCAGGTGGAGCGCATGAGTCCGACGTATGGCTGCCTGAGTTGGTTCAGGTGAGAAACGATCAGAGCAGAGCTGCTGGAAACCTCGTGTGATTTCTCCCAAAGTGTAGCTCCGGCAGACGGCTTCAATGGGACCATCGTGCAGGCATTGCAGGACTGCCATAAGCAGCACTAATAGTATGGCCATGCATTCAAGGTGCGCTACATTCCGTTCTGTCGCAGCTGCATTATGTTGCATTGCCGCTGGATGCTCTCCTGCAATGGCATGAAAAGAAGTTATTCCATTTTGTTTGATGTTACTTTAGCGCGTTGGGAGATATCTGCTAGTTTATGATAGTGTTATATATTTTGAAAATTTTCTAAACTCAAAAGCCCATGGGTACTGACATACGCAATTTGAAGAATTAAATTGAATATAGTTGAAAACTAACACGGGTTGTGTTTGTGCAGTAACGCTTATGCTAAAAACAATCGATTATAAAAGCCTTGAATAAGAACTTAAATGTCTTTCGTACTGCATGACCGACTATGCATGAAAGAACATGATTTTGCCCGGTTGGGGTTTCATAAAACAGTCCTATTGAAAACATCCAACGACAAAACTACATCTCCTCTTCCGAAGCGTACATAAATGTGAAAAAAGCACTTGAGCAAAAAAACTAATATTCAAAGCTGGATCCGTAAACCGATTCAAGCAAGCAAAGTGAGGCCGGGAATACAACCGTTTCACATTTGAAATGAACAGAATACTATCTTACGACATTCCCATTTCCACCCACATGCATCCGCCCGTGTGAAAACGAATTCCAAGCACGAATAAAGGTTTTATTGTGAGGCTTTACATAAACTTCTCCGGAAGCGATTGTTTTTCCTTATCCCACTTGCGTGTGGGGCTTCTGGTGGTGTATGCTTCCTTTTGTGTGCTTCCATTGTTTGCTCGAGTCAACTATAACTTACCACTAATTACATGAGCGTAGACGCTGGCAGACTTGGCCATCGTCGGTACGCAGGTGTAGTTGCCGGTGTCGCTCTGTACCGCCCGCTTTATCTTTAATCTGCCTCCATTGCACCGCAGCAACGATGCAGCAACAGCAGCAGTAGAAACAACCACAGTTTCCGGACAGACGTACAGCCGGCAGCAATCCGTTTGCCAGCGGGAAGGCATATTATCCACACGGTAAAGCGAGGCGAGCAGAGAAAACGTGGCACGAGATTAATAACCAAAGCTATCACCCAAAACCGCAATTTGGAACATATTCTCCCCAGGCCACCACACGGCGTCAACCTGCATCCTCTACCCGATTATTTCGTCAAAACTGGAATGGAATTGTCTCGCTGCAATACTGCCTTCCTTGTGCTGATGCTGCGTATTCTTGTGTATTACATTACAACTGGTCCGTATTCTGTATCCGGGGCCCTAACAATCCTCTAAATCTAAAACTATGATTCCATTGTGCGGCTGGCTCTCTTCCCGTGCACACAGGAAGGGAATCGTGTTGCCCAATCCTACGGCTGGAACTTAAAATAAATGCATTCTTGCGTAAAACAGGTACAAGGTACAAGCACCGGACTAAAAAAATCCACAACGAGAATTCCACATACTACGGAATGCGATAGAAAGGCTGGGAGATAAACCATTTTAGCACAGGGTAACTTTTTTTTTTGTTACTCTCCACGATGCCTTTTCTGTAGCATCCAGTTTCATTGAACGTATTGGGGATTTGATTGTGTTTCGTTTGCATCTGCTTAAGTTCTACACTCTAACGAATCTTATTTGGGTGACTTTTAAGATTTATACCAGAGCAAAGGAAATAAATTAAGTCCCTATTTGATTTCAGCATTTTGGTTCGAGTACGCCTTGGTTGTATTTTTCTGAAATTCAATTTCAACATCAATAAAGATGGTAACAATTTCATTATTCTGGTTTTCTTCAACCTGATGTTCAGCTTTAATTCAATCAAAATTTGATCTCGGCGTCAGTATTGTGACTCAACATATTTTCAAATTGTGATGCAAAATTTTCTTTCAACTAACGTACAAAAAAAGACAATTTATTTATCTTTCGGTTGAACTGCTGATTTCCAATTTTACACGACATGTTTCTAGATGGATCAACTAATGAAGAAAATGCTTTTGACCTTTATTAAATCATTAACACTCCTTTCATATGTAACTTTGTCACTACTCAACCAATCAAAGAAGAAATAACAGGCTCGGAAAGAGTTGGAGCGTGTGGCCTAATTATGAGGCCCTCTAATTATTCCGCTTGGTTACACTTTTATTATTACCTGGATGTCAGAACGTCTGCCCAATCTGTTTCGATGGTGATGCGTCCTTGTTCGCTCGAATGCACGTCGTTTTCTTTCGTGATGGGTTCCACTAGCGTGTTTCCTGTGGTAAGCACGGTGGAGATAGTTTTGTAGCGAATGGCGAAATAAATTAAAATCACTTCATTATCGGCAGAGCAGATCGATGCTGCTTCAACAATCCGTAGCTGAAAGAATGTTCGTGCTCGTGCTTTACTTACCCTTATACCAGAACACTGTTCCCAGCTCGTGTGGTCCCCGTTGAAGGACGCAGACCACGGTTATTTCACTGCCTGATTTTAGGAAAATGTCAGTCGGCCCGAGTATGCGTGCTCGCAGTTCTGATGGATAAACATGATGATGTATTGATTTTATTTTACACAAGCTGGCCCGACGGACTTCGCCCCGTCCAATATCTATGATTGCATGCAATAAGGTTTTTCTTGAAAGTTTCTTTTTTGAATGAAAAGAAGTTTGAATTTATGTGTTCGCTTAAATTGAAATGATATTGGCCATTTCGTTTCGGCCATCGTTGGAACTTAAGGGAATTCTCGGTGTTAAACATGCTATCCTTTATAAGTCTCTATTTATATTTTATATTGGAAATCATTGATGCTGATTAGGTTACTGCTTTCAAATGTACAGAGAAGCCGGTTTTCCAAAGCGTTAACACGCCACATATAGCGTGGTCATGTGAAAAACATGGAATTTCAAGATTTGTACTACACACTTCCAGTGACTGTTGAAATTTGAATTCGCTTAAATTGAAATGATATTGGCCATTTCGTTTCGGCCATCGTTGGAACTTAAGGGAATTCTCGGTGTTAAACATGCTATCCTTTATAAGTGTCTATCTCATTGTTCAAAAGCTGCGTCACAAACAGTCATTTTCCATTACATAATTTTGAGCATAAATGTTTCGAAGCATAATAATAAAACTTCCATTTTTATGTCGCAAATGATGCGGTGGCATCCAGGCAAATCCAATGAGTTTAGAATTTGCACATATAATCTGTTCGCTGAAAAGTTTTCAATGATTCCCCGGCTGCACACTTTAAAGTTGCTCATAGTAGGCTGCAAAAGAAGAGCAGGATTGCTCTCATAGCCTCCTACGTTTTGGAAAAGTCGAAATTAGGAATTTTCTGATTTTCCAGCTTTTTCTTCGGAATTTTCCAATTCTCTTTTTTCCTAAACCATCGTTGACCAAAAACGAACAACATCATCAAGATTGGTCCAGCCGTTTTTGAGTTTTAACGTTACAAACAAACATACATCCATTTTTATATATTGTTGCGCTACTTGCGCATTGGAAAGTGGCGTTGACAGTAGATGCCGGGTCGAGCAAGCCACCTACCGCGCTGGACGACTTTTACTGGCAGCGTCCAGTGCTGTAGGGGGGGGGGGGGGGGGGGGGGCACGACCCAAAGAGCGCCCCCATACTTCCGTGTGTAACACTAACGAAGCCACGTGAACGGCTTGATCATGTGTGAAATAAAGTAGTGGCAAGGTAGTAACTGAGTAGAACAGACGTGTCGCTCCCGGAATTACATATTACCCGTTGCTCAAAGAGAAAGAAACTAGAATATACAGTCCACTGAAAACCGAAGGAACATATATATAGATAATAAAAACAGTTTGAGGAGTGATTATGTTTAAAAACTATCTCCAAACATGGAATGGAAATGCTCCTTTGTGAGCTGATCTGCACCTCGCACAAACTAAATATGTGATTCGATTTATGGTGCAAATTTCTTAAAAAATATTCAAACGAAGAACTATAGCCTCCAGAATGTGCAAGGCAAAAAAAAACTACTTGAATAAACTCTGTTGCGTTTTTCACAGCTGGTTGAGAAACTCTAAACCGGTTTCTTTTTCTGTGGTCTAAATGAAATCATTCCCCAAATTTTAAGCAAACACTTTCTACACGCAACTCCGGCACAACCTAGCCAGCAGTGTGCACACAAATTTGACAAGAGTCAACAAGACTGTGTTGACTTTTCTGCTGTAGGGGTTTGGAATAAACTGGATAGTTGGATTGCGTGCGAAAGGCGTGGAAGCTTTTTTCAGCGACGGTGAACCGGAAGAGCATTTGCGCATCAGAGAAGTTCTCTTCCGGTAAACTAAATTTTTTTGAATTTTGTTCCAAATCCAAAGACACAGTTTATATGCAGTATATCGCAGGGAGCTCTCGCTAGTTTGGCACCAGACGACGCAAACACGGAGCAAGAAAGCGGATAGGAAAGAGTGAGCAAAATCACCCGGCAAACTGCAAAAACAAGCTAGGGGGAACGCCCCGGGCAAATATTTAAATGAAACGTCGACCGAATGTTCTAGACTGTGCATTTGGGAACCGTTTAGCGGATGACAACCTCTGTCTGATGCCGTGCATACTTATGGCCATGAAGGAGAAAGTTGACTCTACGGCAAGATGTTTCGATGTGTCCTTTGGTCGGTGTTGTGTGACGCATAAGTTTTCCAATGATGAGTTTTTTCGTGTCTCAAAAAAAAAACCAAATTATGAAGCGTGAGCAAAACTTCAGCAATAAACAAACTTTTTTGCTTGATAATCCACACTGACGGTTGATGTGTTTCTTGCGGACGTGGAGCTGGTGCATAAGCACGTGTAGCTGGTATGTTATTTATTTAAAAAAAAAAAACTGCTAACGGGAGTGAGTGAAAATGGAATATTACCATAAACAAGTGGTTCAAACCTACGTCATGTTTGATTTCGGCACAAATACCGTGCTGTGTAATGTACGATCGCGACAGCTAACGGTCGTTCGTGGAACAGGGATACTGAGCGCATATTCAATTTGATTATATGCTACCCTTCAGGCTGCTAGGAAGCTCATCCATTCTTTCCATCCATTAAAATACCATAGGTACCACATTGACTTGAGTATAAATTTCGGTACCGCAATTTCACGATGTAAATTTGCACTTTTAGCGGTTGCATATTCAACATACTCTTTGCATTTTTTTTTAAACTTTTTACTTTTCTCTGTTGTATCAAAATACAACATTGATGATGGTATAAAAAGATTCTCAATCCAACTTATCTCATTTTGATTCCGTAGGTATGAAACTTTTCCTTCGATTGTTTTGTAGTTATAATTTTCCATGTCTTTTTTCACGAAAATTTTACAATTTGTGGTTATTAGAAATATATTTAAACGAGAGAACTTGTTGACACATCCTGAGCAAAATGATCAATAAATCAAACAATCAATCTCCTCAAAACTAACAAAAATGCAAGATTTTGTACATGTGTATCATAATCTTAGCCTTTTGGTGTTATTAATATGCATATTTAAAAGGGTAAATTTTCATTTTATTTATATGCATAAAGAAAAGGATATCGTCGTGGGGTTATTTCATGCCAGTCCAATGAGTTTCGAAATCAAGCTTCCACACGCTTTCAATACAAAATTCTAGTGACGACAGTATTTGTGTTTGTAAGTATCAGATAAATTACTAAAATTTCCTGAAAAGATGCCAACAAACGCAGAAACAATTGTGCTGTGGTTCCGAAGAAGACCTTTTCAATATTTTCGCCTCATGGCAAGTAAAAAACGAAGAGCTCATGATGGGAAAGTTTCGCCATGCGGTTCCCCTTGTCAAAGTGTGCACCAGTGTTACAGTAATGCTTGGGCGAGTTTTTAAATTTAATTATTTTTTCATTTCGAAACTTTGACTTCAATTTAAAGTCCTTCCTCTTCTCCTCTTGTGTCAACATCCTACCATGGGAAGCTTTTCTGTAGGCTGCAAATTGATGGTGGTTGGATCACTTTAATAAAACTAATCATCCTTTTTTCTACCTCACTGCACCGTGGCCGCAAGTGGCAGAAGCGCTGGTAACAAGAATGGCAAACGATGAGGTGAAAATCTGTACCATGGATCGGTTACGAAGTGGAACACTTACCAATTACATTCAACACGAAGGACAACGACATTTTAGGCTCAGTATTGATTTGACACTCGTACACACCCGTGTCCCGGATCTGAGGATATTTAATTTGGAGCGTCCAGTTAACGGAGTTTTCTGCTCGTATAAGCTGGAATGAGATAATGACAAGAAATTAAGATCGGTAAAACAACACGACATTGAAACATTTTTCTAGAAAACCATGGAATCCTTGAAGACATTGTTACTGTTTGGGTTGGGTTTGGCAACTTTTTCATAGAATTGTTTTGCTATTTTACTACAGGTTCTGTTAATACCTGAAATCGTTGATCGGAAGTATATGTTGAGGTACCCATCGTAAGAATATGAAGATCTCGCTTCCGTATCCAAGCAACCTGGAAAAAATAAATTCGGGTTGTTTAAAAGCTTTTAATTTTGGTGTCATCTATGTTTAACTTTTGTCAATACAGAAAGAATTGATCATTTTGCATCATGATTCATTTTTCCAACATTTTTTTAAATTAAATAATGTAGTTAAATTTTGTTCACAAGTTTTATATCAACTCAAACAAACTACAGCCGTCTCGGAAACGTCTATGTCAACAAAAAAACAAAAAAAACTAACGACGTCTAACGAAGTGATTTGTGCAAGTATGTTTTAAGATTGCTTCTTTGCCTTAAATACTACTATTACCTTAAATAACATGCATAAAAAGATTTATGCAATATTTCATTCGTGTTTTTCAATACTTACATCCTTGTCCCCTAGACGTTCTACTCGACAGTGAAAAAATCCTGTCTGACCGACGGTGACCGTTAAATTGCGAATTACGTCAAAGTCAAAATAGGGATGAAATGTGTCCGATTCTTCATACATGGTAGTCGGCATGACATTAGAGCTGAAGGAAACTAGTAAAAAGAATCAAAATGGCGATAAAATTTACCTTTTTTTTTACAGTCATATCAATGCTTCGGATTTTGATAATTTTGTATCATGAATGTATTGGTAGATTTAACTATTCACGAATAGAGCGGCAGCTTTGCCTTAGACCGAAAAAATAAATGGAATTGATCAAATTATTGTTTCATTCATTTAATCATCATAAAGAATAAGACGCCTGCTGTGAAATATTTTCTCAAGCAAGCATGATGTTAAGGAATGGAAGAACAATGTTTAAATCAATTACTAATGTAAATCGTGTATCCTTTAAATTTCTGAATGCTTCAATATTTTCCTGAAGTATGGACATTACATCAGTGATTAATAAAATCTGTAATTTATTCAACTCGTCACGAACTCTTAACAAACGCACCATTCAACTATACTATACCACTATACTTAACTTATGCAGTCTTAAAAGCTTATCTTTTTACACAAACAATATGAATTTCCTAAAAGAATATCTCGAAACTAACAAGCATCATTCTCGGAAGCCTAGCAGTAAACAAACAAATGAACAAGAGAGGTCCACAAAGTTGAACAAATTAAAAACATTTGATAAAAGACAACTGAATGATGATGGCACCACTGTGTCCATGGTGTAAAACCACCATTAGATAAACTTGTAAAGCTAAACGATTATCATATTGATCATATTGTAATTCAGTCGGTCCATGGACGTGGCATACGACCTTCATAATCCATCCTATAGAATCTAAACAGACTGTCAGGATCATCCTAAGCCGTGAACCTTTTAAGGCGATTTCCATCAGTGCCACAAATACTTGGACTCGTATGGAACTAACAGAGAAGCTGTTGAATATGTTAAATATCGTCGAAGGATCAATATCGGAACGACCTCCCTTTGAAGCATTATTAGCGATAAGCCAATAGGACAAAAATGGGCTTGCAAACATCAGCCCTTCAAACATCAGATGTCTCTTCACAGATAATCCCTGGACTCTAGCACAAGAGACTAATTCGATAGAAGAGAATTTTTGGCCTTCCAATAAACATATGAAAAGGACGAGAACTATCGGAGTATCTTTATTTTTAGCAGATTTAGATTAACAGGTTTTACATCCCTTCACAAGCATATTAGTCTTTTTTCAAGCCTGGAAAAATGAAACGGGGTACTATGTCTACACATTTTTATTGAACGCGTGGGATGCAGATAACGTTAAGTTTCGCATAGCGGCTCGCAAACCTCACATTACATAAGTTAAAAAAATACAGGTTTAAAGAAAAATTCTATAGGGATAACATACTATTTGGTTCCATTAGCTATATAGTTTCCGAAATGGAAGTTTTTCGTCGTGGTTTTGAAAGATACCTACCCCAAAAGATACACGAAGCCCGCAAAACATTTGTTGTGTGCATTTTCGTTGAGCACGTTTTACTTTTCCGCTTCTTTCGCACGAAGGTGCTGTGACAAAGAGCTGTCTTCGAGTTAATACCACCATAGCTAACGCTCTGCTCCTCCGTTTACAATCGCAGATAAGGATGTCTAGTTTACAAATACTACTACCGCTGGTATCGACAATTTGGCTATTTCAAGCTGCCAGTGGGGTCTACAAAAATCAGCAAAAAGAGAAAGAATGTAATGAATGTAAAACATTCCCATTTATTTATACTGGCCCAAGGATGTATGTTTGTTCTGCAAAATTGTGAACGTAAAACCGGCCGGACCAACCGTTTGGAGTGCGTAAGAGAATTTAATTGAGCGCTATCTCATAAATGGATTTTGAATTTGAACCCACCGGATAAATCCACGCGTAAAACCACGTTAACTCGTGGGATTAGATTTATGTTAAGCTATAAACTCCATGGTTATTTCAAATTTACCAGCAATTTTTGTTGCCTTTGTTATTGATGTGATGTTCATCTGTAAATGACAATATTGTTGGCCTATTTTCTATAGCTTTAATGCAATTTCCCTTAAAAATAGAAATTTCAATTGGACAAACACGACTACTTGAAAATTTTGCATTATTAATTGAATCATGAAAGAACTCAAGCATAAAATCAATCAATAAGAAAAAAATCATTGTGGATTTAAGGCATGTTTATTTCACGGAAAATATTTACGAGTAAACTTCGTGACGCTCAAACATGTCAAAAAAATCATTTGCATTGAATCAAATCAACGAACAAATCAAATCAGCGAAGCACGAAGAAAAAAAGGAAATGAAATCGTCCATTTTTCCTTGTTGTTGTCGCAACAACGTTGTTCGCTGTGATACTAAAACTAGTTGCCTTGCTGTGGAAATCATTCAGGGCCACGTTGTGCCCATCAAACCCGGATGCCTCTTTGGTGTATGGCGAGTAATTGAGTTCGCCGCCACTTTGTCGCCTTCCGATCCATTTGAAGTGAGTCACGTTGAAATTGGATGTTTTCAGGATATTCACACATTCCAACGTACCCACGATCAAACCCCGACAAACAGTCTGTCTGTCAAGACACCTCCCCCCCGAACTGTCGAGGCATGTGCGGCGTTCTGTAACAATCGAACGAATACTTCTACCGTGGGGCTGCAAATCAAACGATTTTCAACATTGCGTAAGCCCAGCTTCGGCCTCGGTCCCTGTGGAACAATAAATAGCAATGTACTTTGCATCAGCACGATCAATAAAGCATTCGTTGTGTACAAGTGCTCGTCCATTCAATTGCAGCAACGGTCGTAACAGCCTGACATTTGTTTCCCTGGACGTGATCCGCGGACGGTGGCTACAGACCAATTTATTGCCAGGCAAATCGATATATTACATTTGGTTTTTATATTTATTTTCAGTGCAGTTGGTTTAGCGAGCATCAAAGATGTTTTATATCTTAATACGTTTATCACTACCAACGATATTCGTAAAAGTCAGCGTAGTATTCTCGCTGTCCGCTTTACAATAACACACCAAGCGCCGAGGAAAGAGGCCATGTGCGAAAAAATCGATGAGAAAGTACAAATCCTTTCTCGAATCTCGTCTACGGGAAACCTTTGGCGAAAAAAAAAGGCGAGAGGCTTATCATTTTGGAGCCGATCGTAACCCGCGGCTGAACAACGAGAACACGTTCGAGAAACAACTTAAAACGACACGACGGTCGTCAACTTATGTGAAGAAAAGCAATCGACCTTGCAACAGTTATGTACATAATGTTCAACAGGCTGGGAGACAATTTTAATGGCACCTTGAGGATTTTGGATGACTCATTTCAATTGAATGGTATAACATCGTTTTATTCTAGTCTAGGCGCATCAATAATGAATATTCGAGATGCTTGTTGTTTTGTAGGAGCAATTAATTTTTATCCGTTGTCGTTTTAACTATTTCTTCCGGTTTTTTTTAAATATAATTGTTTTTCCATAACTGGTATTTACTGGAGGGTGTTAGAAAACTGGTTTTACTGGAGAGTGTCGGCTTTTCTCGCCGTCTTGTGTCAATCGAATTGTTGTGTCAACCGTTTTTCCAGGATTCCAATGATTAAATGTGTCCATGCTATGCATCGTTCTTTAAATGTCGTTATTCTAAAGATTTCATTTTAGATAATGAAACGCAATTTTTGGACATTTCAGGTATATGGTTGATTTTATACTGCCCTAACGGCTATTCATCACCAGCTTGGTTTGGCAAATGCTAATGGGCAAATTCGTCGACGGTGAACACACATGAATGTGATATCCTGTAGAGCAAGGTAGAAAATGTACATAACGTGTTGGTCACAAGTGCAATTTAACTACCATATCTCATGGTAAATTAATGGCCGCATTAAATAAGGCAACAGGCGTATACAAAACTGAAGGTAATTGATGTAATTGATGGATGTGTATATTATGATCATAAAAAATTGCTAATTTTACTAATGTTGTATTCAATACGCTTCCCGTGAAGGGATAAGTCTGCACACGTTATTAATAAGCAAGTTAGCTGTATTTAGCTAGTTTGTGGTATATACCGAGTTTATTTACACAAACCGAACCAGGGAGTGTAAATATACTATTATTTAACGTAGCTGTTGTCGAGATGATGCTTTAGCTCAATACCGTTTTGACATCCTTGGTGGTTGCTTGACTTCTTAGCAGGTTTGCATTGTAATTTATCCATAGGCAGCGAAAACATTCAACTTTAAAAATAACATACGAAATTTTCCTTCACCGACGCTTGAAGTTATTGAAAAATACTAGTTTTGTAATTTCATTCATTTTTTGGCAGCTGCATTGTCGCATGGAACCGTTTAATATTTGATAAAGTCACTTCTACACCATGTTTTAAATTCTATGCAGACAAATTATCTTTAACGAACCATTTTTTATGTGAACGCAATTATCTTTTGTGTGATGGATCGTCTGTTACACCCAGTTTTTAATTGTTCCGTCTTCTGTTCCGTTAATTGATATATTATTGGTTTTGCAAAAACGAATAATTTACAATTTTTGTTTCTTTTCCAAATGCACTTTTTAAACATTTCGTAAATCACGGATAATCAAAATTTACATTTACGTTTACGTCAACAATGCACACATTTTCGAATCACCAGCTCAAAGTAAACCGAACACATTAGCACACGTTTTTTGTTACGAGGACATTGTGTTCATGTGTTAGGATTGCGACACTGCCCAGCGACAGCACACGCGAAACTAAAGGATAAATGTAATTGGGCAGGCCTGGTGGATTTGATGCTGCAACGGGGTCGACAAGACATCTCCAACTGCAAAATGTATCTCTCGTGCCTTGCTCTCTCCACTCTTGTGACATTTTCTCAATAACTCTCTTTATCTCATTCTCGAATAAAACTCCATGCTTCTTTACGTATAAGGTAGCTGAAGAATCCGGAGAGCAAAGTGAATCACTCTCTCTCCGTTTTCAGATTCGTTGATGCACATGAGATCCATTCGCCTCTGCAGCATCCGTTAAGAGCCGCTACTAGGCGTGAGTTCCATGTTTTCTTTTCAGTAATGGCCACTACAAACGATTACAAATTTCAATTACAATTTTGCAAGGTAAGCTTATTCTTTTTTTTATTTTATTTCATTTGTACTTAATACGTTTCTCGTTAATAATTGTCTTTCTCGTATAGAAGAGCACAACGATTTTGAAAAACTTAGAAAAATTTCTTTTGTTACCGGATTTAAGTAAAAAAATGGCATTTATCAATGACTGACAACTGTTGTTGTTAATTTTTCGCTAGTGTTTTTCTTATTTATTGATTCCTATTCTAGCCTCAGTTTTTCTGTCACCACCGTATGCTGATCAACATAAGTGTTTGTTTTAAACATTGAACAAGAACATCAATTTTATACTGCACATATCAACTGTGAAAGGACCACTCAACATGGATCACATCGCGAACGGAAGGCGCCTTTCGTCGTAAAAAAAGACTTTCATTCAGGATGATTGGATTGTACTGGGCAGTTCAAAGTGACGACCAAACGACCGCTTCAAAGGCATTCGTTGACAAATGATTAAAAAAGCCGTCATTTTTAAAGGCGATTATTTTTTATCCATTTAAAATTGCTTTTAACTTCATGTCTGTTTCCGACTTTTGGTGACCTTTTCGATGTTTCGATATTGTTGATATGTAATTTTCCACAGATAGATTTAAATTGATCGATCTCGGTAACAAATATAAACATAACTGGTTCCCATTAACCAGATTAGGCTAGTTTGTGAGCTAGTTTCGATAGTTTTGAGTTTATTTATTATGTTGACCTTTTTTTATTGAAGTATTGTTTAAATATTTGTTACCATGTCTTTTGACTACATTAGATAATGTTATTTACGTTACATGTTTTGGTTAACGTAAATATCCTAGAACGTAAAAGTGCTAGATGGTTTCGTGACGTTCGAAATGGATTTTTAATTTAATTTAATGCGCGATGCTTCGGCTTATCGTAGTTCAGCAAAAATTGATATATATAAAACTTTTTTTTGCAAATGAATACAAACCCAAAATATTCATGTTTAACTTGAGCTGGAAGAAAAGGATCCGGCAGAGTATCCGTCAGAAACACGTTAGTGGTTCCCGGCCTAGGAATTGCTGGGTTTGGTAGGTTTATGTTGTCCCAGGCACAGTACGGTGGTAACAAGTGAGAGCCAATATGATTTAGCTACCCTCCGCTTAACGGCTAAGTAAATTAGTCTCTACTACATGCTACTGAAAGCTGAATTGCTGGTGAATTCGTTCGTTGTAAAGCGAGCTAGAAACATAATGTCAAGCCTGAAGCGGCACGGACCTATGAATTGATAACTTTTTTTTATTGATTATATATATATGTGCCGGCTAGGTTTACCGGGCCGGCTAATATGATATATAGGAAGGTCCGGGATAGCCGAGCACGTACACCGGTTCGAACATGGCGTGGTTTCGAAACCAGACCAAACCTCCCCCGATACGAAGGATTGACTATCCATGTAGATTAAGAGGGAAAAAGTCTTGTAAGCCCTAAAATTGGGTAAGAATGACCTTATTGGTCGTTACGCCAGGAAAGAAAAGATCTGCATTTTACTGCCTTTTACGAAAAGTGTTTGGGGGAAGGAGGGCAATGAGGTGTTAATGAAAGGTTTGTTGTGGTGCCTATGATTAACAAGAAGAGTGATTTTTTACACTTCCCTCTTTTTCTAGGAACTAATTAGCAGATGGAGGCGACTGGTATTTCATAAATCCATGCCGAGCAAGTTGTGCCGGCAATTACGATCCGGTCTTGCTGGTTTGCATTGAAATAAGCTGCCAAGTACGCAAAAGGGTGTAAAAATGGTTAAATATATTCAATGTAAACCTTGAACCTTGCGCAACATGTTATGTGTGACTGAGAGATAATGCTTACATTTGTTGATGAGCCAAGTACTGATGATCCAGTGAACCCTAATATTTATGAACAACACAATATTGTAAAAGTGAAAAAAATAATTAACGAAAAGATACAATTTGCCAAATGGCAGTAAGCTTTTAACATATTTTTTAAACAGATCAAATAAAACTCTCATATTATACAACGCATACCTTACTACATAGAAGCTTTGTCAAGGATAATATGCTTTTATGCGTCCAATCGATAAGAGTGTTCACTTTCGTATGAAACGAATCCACTTCAGCGTGTCCCGAAAACTCATGAAGGACATATTACCGTTGGATAGAAAGGAACGTGAGAGCATATCGGTGTCGGCGGTCGGCATGCGAACAAATATTTGCATGCTTTCGGGGCACTGTGTATGGGGCAGTATATTATTCTCTTTGCAGAAGAAGTAAGGTAATCGGGAAGGCAGGCAGACGTAAAATAACGAGTTATCATAATCCTCGCAATATAGTTGAAGGACGTACTACTATTGGACATAACGGTGATGTTGTGTTTGTTGGACTTGAGGCACGATGCTCTGCTCCGTGGTAAAGGGCGAAGAATATGAAACGGCTGTGCGTGAGTGTGGTACGATATTAGCACGACATCTAATGCGATGATATTCTATTCCGAATACGTGAGCGATGAAGAGACACAGTGATGGGAAGATTTTATGACAGTGTTTGCTTGTGTAGCTGATGGCTGATGACCCACTTCCGCAGCACTTCTTGCAGTGCTTTTACAGCCCTTCACCGGTTCTGCTTCTCTGTGCATCATAATGCATCTCTCATGCTCGCTGTCATGATTCCCATGCAAGTAACAAAAATCAAAACATATCAAATGTTGTTCAAGTGCCCGGTTCCAGTGAAGCTGTTGTGCTTCTATAGAGCCTGCGGGACCCTAAAGTAAGGCAATGTGTATATTGAAAACACCAGAACGAGCCAAATATTAGCATACAAATTTAACATCATTTATGTATACTTGCCATTAGAAGTTCGACAACGGCCGAGAAAGGTGGTGAAAACGTGACGTGTAACTGCTGATGCCAAAACGATTATGGTCTAGTTTGAAGCGTTGCTTTTGAAAGCGCGACATTACGAAACAAAGTGTTTTCTCTTAAACCTCTACCATCCTCAAAAACGTGCCCAAAGGAGACTTTATTTTCGTGTTGGCCTCGTGAGAGCTTTTGGACACGTCTTGAACTGAACAATGTCTTGAAGCGACCATGTTACCAATCCGCATTGAATGTTAAGTTCACCTTAAAGTTCTTACAATCGATTTTATTTTACGAGCTATTGCTTTTTATCTTGATATCTTTTTAACTTAACTATCCTCCACACATTAAAATAACTACACATTTCATATGCTTTCATTGATTTTCTTTTGTTGGAAATTAATACTGACTAAACCATAGCGATTGGAACAATTTTGTTTTTCATATTCGGCATGTACATCAATGCGGCATGGGCATAGAAGCAGTATGTGGAAAATATTTAAAATACTTGCTCAGGTTTCTTTAGAACTCGTGGTTGTTGCCTACACTGTTCTGTAGCCTGCCTATAGTCGTATCGCCAGCAGCAGAGCAATCCTTGCGGGACACAACCAATCGTTCTTCGACGACTCCTATTCAATTGCATCGGAGGACGACGTCCAGATTGGGCGAGAGCTTATCAAATCGAAAAATACGGTTCATCCAACGACAAAATATGCCGTGAGCAAACAAACAAACGCCAATTCCCATCTGGCTCTCCCATGGTTTCGTGCGAGGACGAAGGACACAAAAAGACGCTTCCACCGATGCTGCTGGTCGGCACAGGACGCATTTTGCGATCGGACACACAACCGGCGTCTTTCTGCAGGGGCCCATCGGACCGGGGGAAGTAGAAGTATTTGCATACAATCAAGAATTTATGACGAAAATGGATTTCAATAATGCGAAATACATTGCAATTGACCCTCGGGGCGGGAATTCCAGTCGGTACGGGTGGATTTCAGCTTTCTCAGCGAATTCCCTCGGTAGAGTCGCTACGCTGTCGTGCGTCGTAAGTCAGTAGAAGCAAGGGCATTGAAGTAAAAAGGATTAAAGGATCTTCGTTGTTTCGAAACGCCGAAACATGGCACCATCGTTGGTCATGCGTATATTGTTCAACGCTCCGATTTAGAGATTATATAATCTTTAAAGATAGCCTTATCATCAGTCTTTAAAAGGAAACCAATAACTAGCGAGGGAAAAATCTTTAAAAATTAATAAAAATTAGGAAGGTGGGAATTAAAGCTACATTTTATGTTACGATTTTTTTTTTTGACGAAGCGAAATGAAACCCTACCATAAACATTGAAAATTGAACACATTGTACATTGAACCATAAAAAAAAACCTAAGAAAATTTAACGATGGTACAGTTGTACAGTCTGCTGAGCTTCATGATAAGAAACGCTGTATAACTGAGATGTTTCTTGCTGTTAATAAAGACGTATTAACGCCCTCACTCGCTTGATAACCTTTATAAAGAGTACACGCGTTTTAAAGCTTTCTGCTAATTCGGAGAGTTTCAACACAGTCCAACACACGCTTTTAGAAATGGAAAGAAAATCTCTCTTCCTCTCTCTTTTGCTTCGTATAGCTCTCAGTCGTCGTTCCGAGATATTTCAAATCAATTAGTTTTTTTGAAAACAAAAATTTCCTTGCGAAGCGAATAGTGTTAACTATAAAGACGCTATGCTGCCAACCTAGATGTCCCTCGCCGTATTATCGCTATGTCGATGTGAGAAAATGTACAAACCGCCCGAAGACTATCATGAAGGGATTTGCAATGGAAATGAGTTTAATATTGATAAAGTATTTCTGCACTTAAAGAACGTTGCGCGTCAGGGGCTGTTTCTCAAATAGTTCCTCCTTTCACGCACACCTCACAAACGACGTGACCCGTCCGGGAAAACATGTCATGCAATTAGCACGAGAGAAAAAGAGCCCGAAAACAGTACAAACGTTTCCTGACATAATACGTTGTGTTATCTACAGACGTTGTGTTATCATGCGTCATCCCACACCGGATCAAAGCGAAGCACAAAAGTAAATCAGACGGGTTTCTCCGGAATCCTTTGGAAGGCAGGTGATGAAGTAATACAACCGATCCTAGGCGACAAACCGGTAAAGAAGAGCGAGAGTCATACCGAACACTGCGTACGGTTCTAATTAAACATCTCGTTGCCCTCTTGGCCACGTGTGTAGGCCGGCTGCGGCATTGAACCGTTGCAGTGGAGTGTGCACATTGATATTTGATCTTCGATGGTTCCCATGAGACGGACCCGGTGAGAACTCAATTAAAATTCGTGTCCTCTATCCGTGCAACGATGGCGCATTCCAAGTCCGGCTTAGGCCATGACGTGGCAATTTTCATCTCACATCAGGTGGAAGTATGCTGGGTAAGCGGAAGTACGCTCGGTGGAATCGATTGCCATTTGCATTAAACGTTTTACCACTTTGAGTCACGGTGGGCTCAGCGACCGAGCCTCATAAGAATCCGGAAGGGCAGAGATCACAACTACAGCTAACATAATATTACGTGGTCACATAAGCGTGTTTAGGTTTGGTACAAAAGCAGTTTGAATCAGATGGGTCGTGATTTCCAATCCAATCAACAAGCCGGGGTCCCTGGTGGGATTCTTAATCATCGGGCTCAATAATCTTATGGCTGTAAGTTTTCTAAAGCTTTTCATTAAAGTTTTGTGTCTACTTTGGCGAATGAAAGTGACCTTAGAATTTATTATTCGAACTATAAAACGACTCAATGTGTTTTATTAGAATTTGAATAGTCACCGATTAGTCATCGTGTAAACTATGTTTCTCTGAACAATTTAACTGCAAGTTAACACTTAAGAAGCTTATGTACTTACCAGAAAAACCTTCTGTTACGATATTTTTTCCCTCGTCTGTTATTTGTTAATGAGAAAAGAATTGGCCAACCAAGAAGATAATTAAAAAATAAAAAAAGAACAAAACTAAAAGAACCGAAGTTTCACCGACTGTATTCCATTTGCATTACAATTACACTTACTCCTGCGGGTGTTAAAATGGTCAATTGAACTGCCTGTATTCGTTGGCTACTGTGCCAGACCATTGGTGCACGAGGTTTCGCCGAACAGTGGCGCTAGAATTAAACCAAACCACGGCAGCCAGGTGCCCGTTTTCATTCGCAACCAAAAGCCAAAGTGGTTACGGTACGAGGATATTGTGCAGCAAATATCTCAGCGATCGCGCACACCTCCTTGTAACGTGCTTAACGGCCGCCCCAGACTTTCGGATAATTGCAGCAGTATCACGGTGAATTTATTTTGCAATAAATGAGGGCTTTTGTTAGTTTGTGCATGAGCTTCGAGTAACATCCTGCCGGAATATTGTCGTTCAATTCGGGTTCGTTTCACTAGGGCTTGCAATCAGTGCGGTTTGTTTCGGCTACAATCATATCAACGTCGGAAGCCTGCCCGGCAAACTGGCACGAATATGGAGCACCTTCCCGAGCGCGGGTATCGCTGAGGGATTGTGTAACCGGGGCTCGGTGTTGTGTAACATAAATTTAAAACTTTCTGTTCCTCCATGCACGAGGCCCCTTCTCGAACAACTGCGAGCTACACAGCTATTGCTGCGCTTGCGGCAGTGGTTGTACGGTTAAGGGCGTCTCAGGTGGAGTAGGCGAACTTTGCCAATCCGCTATATTAGAAACGATTGGAGTAGTTTGTCGGAAGTCCCGCCATTGACACGAACTCGAGAGGGTAACATGTTCTTGTGCAATGGGTGCTACGTGCGTATAACAAACCAAAAGAACGCGTTGAGTTTTTTTTGCTTTTGCTTTTGTAGCTCAATGGTAAATCAATGCCTGCCAGAAAGGATCGGGTCGACGAGGGCAATCGAGACAACAATTTTCGCTACGCTGGTGGGAATTGTGCATCGTTTGCTTTGGCATCAGGCCAGCATACCAGTGCCTGTAAGGAACTTGATATGAAAACAGGTTCCGGCGTCATGCAGCATCGAAGAAGCTGAGATGTGTGAGTGGCTGAAAATCACGTAAGAGTAAGATTTTCCTAACTGAATATTAATTTATGCGTGACAAGAGCAGCTCCGTGCCATCGAAAGGAGTTGCAAACATTTCCGGGCATCTCAGACCGTTCACTAGGCTCTGGGCCTCTGGTTGAGGTATATGTCCGCATGTAATCCTGTCTAGTTTATGCAGAAAACTTTGAAAGTCCAGGATTTGTGCAATGTAGCCTGATCAAGAAAAATTTGCCTTTAATAGAACTTCAGATGGTTGCAGTATGCAGTCGCACATAACAATTTCTGGCTAAATTGCGACTCTTTGAAGACATTTTCCTGGATAGGTTTATTAAAATTGACTCTTTCGTGAGCACACGACGAAAAAATAAACCTCGTGCTTGCGTTCAAGCATAAACGCTTGAAATATAAAAATTCGCAAATTGGTGATTGGTTAGCATGATAGAATGTGGAATAGGAATATGATAGAAAATCATCTTATTTCAAAATTCATTTTCCGATTATCGCTAGATTATTCGTTAGCAGTTTGCACAAACTTGCAGAACTTAATTATTTCAGCTGCTACGTATAACTACAGCATACAACGAACATGGGATAAACTTATCTCTTTCAAAGGGGGTTTTGAAAAGTTTAGCAACACTTCTGTTAACACTCGGCCGCCTGATCTATGGAACGTTGTCCTACGTGACCACGCGAGAAAACCACCTAGCAACCTGGCATAAGTTCGGATGGGTGTCCTGATTTAAAGTATTTTCAAATGTTAAAACGAGCTTCACCGGCCACCTTCCGCTTTCAGGAATTTGTAATTAACCTCCGAAAGTAGCCGTGGTTGTGGTTCCGTGTTGACGTATCGCTTAGTGGTCAGTGTCAAGACTATCATGCCAACAAAAGCAAACAAAATTCGAGCTCGTTTGAAGTTAAATATTTCATGATGATGAGGGTTTTCCGCAACACTAATTTTGTAAACTGCTGTTGATGATTGCGGTCTATTCGAGCATCCTCCAACCCGGTTGCTTGGACCGAGTGGCGAATTTCGACGTTAACGAGTTTTAATGTAACGATATAATAAACTGCTATTATTTTTTCCTTCGCTCTACGTTACGTTTTCGTAAATTGGGAATACAATTTGTTATCTCAGGCCTGTAAAGGATGTATCAATTCCAACAGAATATTCAACAGGACGGTAAGTGGCGTTTTAAATCGAATGCAATATCGAATGGACTTGAAAGTCTTTTTATCGGTCATGCAGAATTTAACGCTTTAAGTACTGCACTAAGTGACTGAGCATTCCACTCAAGTGAAACCGAAACAAAGCGATAGTCAACTGTCAGCAGCTGGCAAAACCTGCAGCTATCATCAAACCGAACGGTCCCATAAAATATGTGCACAAATTAAATCAATATTACTGCGGCGATAAATTTTTTAAATTGTATTAATATGCAGGGCACATGCCTGCGTCGGAAACGGCGGGAAACTCACGGAAGTCGTCCCAATTTTCCTGATGACCTTCACTATGTGCCGTATTTACCATGGGTTTTTTTTTCCGTTAATGCAAACCGAGGCTCTGTGGTGTTTTTCTACTGGATCCTTCTCTTTCGTTCCCACTTTTACCCGCACGCTCACAAGAGCGTGCCATTCTACGCGACGCACAAAATGTGAATCGTATATAAACTGCATTCGAAATTGGCACCACAGACTTGCCGCGAGGTCCAATTTTGCCTTCGTTGGAAAATATCATACAGAAGGTAAAAGAGGGAAAGAACGTTAAACCGAATTCGAACGCTAAATGACGAAAACGGGAGCCAAGCGGGGACGGGAAGAGGAAAAACAGAACTCCTACCGGTCCGGACAGCTAGGTGAAAAAGTGGAACGCGCACCGGAACGGATAAACGGCACCTACACGTAAAAACATCAGAAACACGTTGCGAAATGCGCAACGAATACCGTGGCCGTGGGCAGGAAAACACAGAACCATAAATTTGCCGCATGAAAAGTGGAGCGATACATTGTGTGTTTCATAAATTAAATTGAAACATAAAATATGCAATGATAGACGAAACGACCAGCTTGCGAACCTGGCGCACCATCCCAAGCAAACGGAAGCAAGTGTTTTGCCGGATGAATCGCGTTTCCACAGTAGCAGAGAAGTGTTTGCGGAGTAATGTAACAATTTTACTAGTGCCTCTGTTTTAGTGTTTATTTATTTCTTGTTTGTTTTTGCATGTTCCGGAAAAATTATTAGCGCGTCCTTTAAGGGTGGGACCGATACAATATTGCTTCTTTTTCAGAGAAGCTTTCATTGATGAGTTATGAGCGAAGGGTGCATATGGCAACATTCCATGATGAATCGCGAAGTGCGTCTTTTTTTTGCTGTTGAGCACTACGTCGAATTATGAAATTGATTAAACAAAAGAGAAGTGCCAAATTCAGTAATTCTCATAAAGTTCGCAATAAAAATACATAGATAAATAAAAACTCTAGGGAAATACAATATCCATTGGATTTTTTTACAGCAGTTCTATGTAATGTGTATGTCAATTAATTAAGCTAGGTTTCAAGATTCATTTTACTGAACAGTCATATATCAACCCTACTAATTATGATAGTAATTTTTTTCATGAAATTACTGGAGTTACTGGAAAGAAAAAAATCACAGTTTTTGCGCTGCAAATGTTTCCTTTAAATGTTTATAATACTCTATAAAAATAACAAAAATACACCAAATGATTTTTGTCTGAAGCTGATGAATGAATGACGAAAATGTCCTAGTGGCAACTTTTCTATATTCGATTTTATCATTTGTGACAATGATGATAACCAATTTGGATTCTGGTCCCCAGCGACTTGCCATCGAAATTTAAAATGCCAGACAAAAATTAACCACCAATCTCAAATACAACAAAATGAAAATTTGAAGTCCAAGATTTCCAAACTGTTTTGAGACTGTTCACGACGTGCGTTTAACCAGCCGGAAATATAACCAAAATCCACACGTGATACTCGGCAAGTGCATTCGTAGTTTCGTTTTTATCTTAATATTTCCTGCTAGAGCGATCAGATCCTCCCTTACAGGGAAAAAATATCCCTTTATAATATAATAAAGGAAAAATAATTCCTTCGGTCAGGAACTAACATAAGGTGACGGTTATTCTACTGAGAATAATTTAATATTATTATTATTATTAATTTGTTTGAAATGTCTGCCTCTGTGGCTTTACACAACGATGAAATAACGACTTAGTCAATAAACCTCCGTCTCTCGCTAAATATTCACTCACTGGTACATGAAAATCTATTACACTGCTAACAACATTGAACGAACGAGACATAGTCCAGTAGGCGGCAGTACGGGTCCGACGCATGTAGTCATCGTGTGCCCGTACTAATACTAATATGCGTACTACTACCCGCGTACTAATACCGCGTACTAATACTGCATAATACTGACAGTGAATAGATTAAATAAAGTAGACTTACGTACTTTCTAAACCACGCACCGGAGAAGAAGGACAGGAGTTTTAGCATGCGCTAAAACATTTCATTTTTATCAGAGATCAAATTAACGAAAGAAAATTAGACAAAACTCGTTTGACAAAAGGGGACGATATCTGGACACATAACGAGGAATAAAAAAGTTCTGTTTTCCCATAATCTAGCGTCGATCGCAACGTTTGAAATACACACAACAAACATGGCCTGTACGTTCCTGCGTCTTTCTACCAAAGACCGTATACCCAGGAGCAGACAGCGGGAATTATAGCTTGGAAGCAAGCGCGGTCTATTCCATCACAGTTTGCGTAGCAGCGAAACGTGTCAGATTTCGTTGAATTAATTTTAACCTATTTTGCCACTTGACGGATTGTGGACACCACACGACAGAGTTAAATTCTTAAATCGACCGAACAAAAGAAAATCTGTGTAAAAGCTGCTGTAAAAAAAAGAAAAGCTTTGTTAAAACCAGGTTCTTACTTATGAATATATTTGTTGAGAGTCTGATGTTTTACTTCGTATTGGTAATTCACCTTGCAATTTCCTTTGCAATTTGCCTGTATCATTTAATAGGCAGAAATAAGGTTTTACGTAAACAATATCTACCTTCAAAAAGGTTTGAAGTTTAAGATTTGAAGTTTATCTTTCGATAAAATGAAATAATAATAACTACAAACAAACATTTCATGATTTTTATTTATCCACAAAAGTTGGATAAAATTATCAGAGCTTCTTGAAGTAGTCTTGACCGTGCTCCAAGTTTCATTCAAATACAACTGAGTTTGAACGCTTTGATATCAGATATCGGAACTTCTTTATTAAATATTTGTTTAATCTGAACATTGTACTTTCGGAGTAACCATCTCCTCCGAGCACGATGAAATCAATGTGGATCGCGGCCAACGGGCGGTTCTTTTTCCGCAAAGGTTTCTGAAAATTGCGTGAGAGGTGAGAATAAATTGCGGAAAGTGATGAGAAACACGTTGATGCATGAAAATTAACAAATTGTTTCATAAAAAGTGACAACCGTCGTTTAGAATTGCAATGAACTCAATTGTAATCCCATTGAAATTCAATTTATTTAAATGATTAAGCTTACTAAATGACGGATTGATCATCTTTTCTGAAACCGACAAAAATTCTACCTTCAATTCGAATATTTCAACAATTTCGGCACGTTAGTCCTTGACCATTAGCGACACCATAATTTTTTGTAGCCAAGGGCCGTTGACATCACTGTCTTCAGAGTGGGTAAAGCTCAAACATTAGGTGTGAGCTCGTAAAGAGATTTTTACATCGTTGTTTGCAAGGCGATAGTTCCACCGAGCCAGCCAAGGAAGGCGATGGATGATGAACACTTTTTGCTTGGCTTGGCATTCTTGGACATGGTTTTTTGAAGCATTGGTCGAAAAGGAAAGCACTTAACCTGATGAAGTGTGCACAAAACGGTATAAGCTGGTGGAGCCAGAGGGCGAGATTTTTTTATGTTTCTGTATCGCACTCCTTTTACCTTTTTGCTGGAAATAAATTGGCTGAGCTTCTCTCGGGCGATTCTTTAATGTGACGATCGGGACGATTCCGTGCGTAAGGCAAGCGCTTTCCAAAGCTGGACCGCAGCGACTTGGAGATGTTCGGGCCAAACAAACAGAAACCGTAAAATGACGCACCAACGGTGGAAGCAGAATACGCACGTACGACCAATAAATCACCGGGCCCCGAGTGGAAAAACGCAAGTTACCTACATCCTCAAAGGGGAAAGGGACAAACGAGAAGGTGACTGTGGCATCCACAAAATGATCATAATTGGATGGGAGATTAAATGGAATACGGTCGAAATTGTCTTCTGCCTAGCCGAGTACGGAGCTCCAACAACATTTGCTCACTTTCGCTGGCCTCAGAGATTCCACTTTTTTTCCAGGAAACCAGCTCAAAGACACGTGGAAGTCAAACACGCCGGGGCGCGTAATTTCATCTGACGAAATGTAATCTCCGTACGTCAACCGTACCACCAGGCTTCGCCCAGCTAATACTTTGACCCCGAGGAGGCGAGATGCAGTGATTTATGAATTACAATTGCGTACCAGAAGAACGGGCTTGAGCGGCTGCCTGGACTTGTGTATGCAAATGGAGTTGCCAGCTTTGCCACCGCGTAGCAATATCACGTTCCAGGACTGAATCCTTTCGGAAAGGCCAAACACGACGAGGCCACATAGCATTGCGCTTCTTAAATCCTTTGTTAAGCCATTGTTTCTTATGTTAAGGCCTAGCCCGTTTTATAAAGAGGTGAAAATCTATGAATTCGAAAGTAAAGTGTAAATTGCCTGAAAGCGTATCAAATTTAACGCGTCGGAGCATTTTAATCGAGAACGAATGCATTTCGGCGATCATGATCGAATTCTGTTCAAAAATCAATTTATGAAAGAACTTTAGCCATTTAATCGTACTCCATGGTTCCATTAAAATCAGAGGTTGATGGAACGGATTTTACCTACCATAAACACAACCAACAAAAATAAAGAAAACGTAAAATGTGCAAGAAGCCCAAAATTGAAAGGTACTTGTCAAGCAAAACAAATCAAACGTACTTGTTGCGTTTCTGCTGATTCGCCGGAAATATTATACCATAGTCAATAAAATTATAACAAGAGTAATGATCGTAAAAAACAAGGCTCCATTCACCAGATACAGCTCGTAACAACTGTATTCCTTTACTTGGGAATCGAGACACGCCCTTAGCGAACCCAACCCACAGAAAGTACAAATCCTTATTGATACCTACATTCAAATAACGGCACCAACGTTCCGCTTTATTACTCACACCATGGCGCTTCGCCTCTGGTGCTGCCGCCGCTGGTTTGAACTTCATCATTCGCTAGTTTACGGTGGGCAGGAAACTTTATCGTCCCGGCCCAGTTGCTCCCGGCTTGCGAAACAATGTGAACTCCCACTGATCAGCACAGATGGGCGGAAGAGTAAGCACCTTTTAGTATTCCTGTAAGCCTGTAAGTCCTGGCAAAAAAGGGAAGGAAATAATTTATTCCGCATTTTGTGTGCGCTCGAATGCGCTTTTCCGCTACCGTTTCATAATCAGTGCTCCCGGTGCCGTCCGTAATGGCTACCGGGTCGGACGTCTTTTCCGAAAGACACCAGCCCGGCGAACGAACCGCAGCTTGTTCAAGCATGGGAACAACGGCGCACGGAGCTTGCGAAGAAGGAGCTGCAGAAAACATAGCATAAACATTTCGCCTCTTTCGAGGTGCACATTTATGCAGGGACAGCAGGACTCGCTTCACCTGTCGCCACGCCGTGTAGAATGGGATTTATTTTCCGAGCAAATGAACAACTTGCACCGCCGGCAGCGAAGCTAACATGAAAGCGGATTTTACATTTGTGTGTTTTTCTTCCCATTTTTGTCCTCCTTAGGTTGGTCAGACGTGCGAAAACAAATGTTTCCGGGAACTCCTTCCGGGTGCATTCATTAGAAAGAAGATTCTTCGGATTTGTTTGGCTTTAACATAAACGAAATAAAAACAAGCAAACACTACCTGGATGTACCGACCGACAGCACCTATATCTTCAAATATTGAAATTTATATGGCTGTCTCCCGGGCAGCCAGAAAACGCGCAAAGAGTGGTCTTTCCTTTGCGAAATTTGCAGCCTCCCACTCTCCTTGCCCGTTGCGACAATCCCCGGAACCTATTTAGCCTGCCATTCATCATTGGAATAATGATTTTATCTTACAATCCTCTCGCAACGGGGAGGCACGTGTCCAGGGAGGAAAGCATAACACATCGTGTGAAAAATCGCACTTACCATGGTATGGTATGGCGCGGAGCGTGAAGCGCTGGAGCCTTCCGTTCGAAAGTAATTTTTAACCCCCTTTGGCGAAAAACCATGTGTGGTTGCCCGGTTGGTGGTGGATTTATTGCGCAGGTTTGACGCAAATGTACGCTGCAACGGCCGGGGAAACAGACACCACTGCAGCGCAACGCTAGAATGGTGTAATCATAAAGTGTTTTAGTGGGACACGATGAAGTTACACGTGGCAGTGCGTTGGTTTTGGCGTAGGTGGGGTGAAAATATACTTAACCATAAATCGGCTAATATTGGTTCCTGCTGTGCCAAAACTAAATTAGTAACTAGACTCACTCCGCGGTTACCGCGGTAAACTATCATTAATTTAATCATGAGCAAATCAGCCAACAAACCTATCCTTCAAGGCAACCGACCAGCTTATCCAATTTTTTAGACATGGAATATCTGCTAATGCTTTACTTTCGATGCTAGTTATGTTTGATGAAACATCATACATTGTGTTCAAATGTGTAAACCATGAAGTTCTAAGAATTATTTTCAACATTCAACCGAATACAATTGTTATCCATTGGATCGAAAAATGAGCTACGTTAACTTAAAGCATTCTTTACCATTTCAATTACTTCCTTCTCTCATAATCGCTAAAAGCCAGAGCAATTCACAGAATTTTCACAGAATTTTCACTGAAACATAGATTACTATTTCAGGGATGAACGGTATTCCAATAACGAGGGGATGCTTACATACTGTTGACGAATAACAGTAAAATACCACAACAAATCCACTGTAGGGTGATGTGTAAAACATTATTCCGTGCCAAGGAATTTGCCTTTTTTCCATTAACCTTAAGCCACCGAACAGTAAATATGCAATAACAAGACGGAGAGACAAGCAATTTTTCCCAATTTGCAGCTATCGTGAACGAAGATCTCGTTACTTGTAGGTAGCAAGCATACATAGCGTACCCGAGCATACCCGAGACGGCTCCAATTATTATTCGTTTATCGTGTTTATGCTAGCGATACGTTTTCGTTAGCGGTACGATGTCCCTGATAATGTGAAACCATGGAGAGGTTATCTAGGTTCGACCATAGCTTTAACGCTCTCACGCTTACCTTAAGAGAATGATTATGAAAATGAAAAGAAAGGGCATAGCAAAGCATGAAAAAATAGTATTTTTAAAATATACTTTGATAATGAATAATTTTATAATGAAAGTTCACGCAAAACGCCTCCACCATGTCTTGCTTTGCGATGATCATTGAATCACCATACCATGAAAGTAATGTACCGAAGGTTGGTGCAATCAATGAATCTTATATGTTGTACATAATTGATTTTAATTAGAAGCGCGATACGATGGTGATCATAATAGGTTGATTCTCACTCTAAGTGGTGAACTTACGGCCGCTAAACTTAATAGTTTTAGAATATTGATACATCAGCAAAGAAGCAAAGTATGTAATTTCTCTTTATTTTATTAGCTTAGGTGAAAACATGTTAAAGGTGTGATTTTCGAACCAGAGGCGGATCATCCTATGTCCCGAGCTAAAGGGGCCCCAGGATGAGCATCAAAAACTCGAAAGTGACCACTGAAACAATTGATCGCCTTTGTTTCCGATTACATTATTTCTCATTTATGTTCTTTCGATAAGACAGCATCGGCAGGAACGACGGATATTTTACTTTCGACCGTCTTTATTCGACAGATTTAAGCACACTATTAAAGCAATAAATCAATTGCATTATCAAAGCTGAAATTAAAAAGAGAAACAAACACGTTCTATTGTTTAGCTGTTTTTAGTCTGTTCTTTTCGTATGTGCCTGAAGCGTTTGGCCAAATTTACTACACAGCATTGGGTAAATTAAAATCACGAAACGTCCAGCGCCGAGCTGATTGTGTTACTTGATTTTGACATAATTGAACAATATCTAAAGTGTATCGACACTTAAGCGTTCGGGCGTAAAGCTGAGGTGTAATTTTTCTTTGGCTTGGGATAACAAACCTTAATAAAACACATTAATTGGTTTTTTAAGAATTGTTGTGGACTTTGCAATGTTTGTAGCGATGTCTTTACGACCATGACCTCCTTGGGTTTTAATCCTGGGCTGGTTGGGCTTCTCAGGTCATTTGGGGAGCGGTCTGCTTCCCGTTTGCTGGTGAATGGACAGCTGTCCTCTCCCTTCCCCATCCAACGTTCCGTCAGACAGGGCGATCCTCTTTCCATGCATCTGTTTGTCCTTTACCTTCATCCCCTTATTACTGAGCTCGAAAGTATTTGCTGCGATCAGGATGACCTGATCAATGCATATGCCGACGATGTCTCAGTGATTACTTCCTCCCCTTCCAAAATCGAGCGGGTCAGAGAGGCGTTCGAGGCGTTCGGCCTGTGCTCAGGGGCCAGGCTGAACGTGGAGAAGACCATCGCAATCGACATCGGACACGTCACTCCAGCATCGAGGATCCACGTCCCATGGCTACGCACCGAGGAGCGTCTCCGGCTCCTCGGGATATTGTTCTCCAACAACATCCGCGAGGCCATGGCGCACAACTGGGACGTGGTGATCCAGAAGTTCCGGCAGTTGGTCTGGCTTCATCGTGTGAGAGACCTGAACCTGGCCCAGAAGGTGTTGCTGCTTAACACCTTCCTGCTCCTCAGGCTGTGGTTTGTAGCGTCTGTCTGTGGCGCTAGACAGCGGGACGTTGCAAAGGTCTCTCACACGATCGGATCACTGCTGTGGAACGGCTCTGGTGGCATCCGCGTACCGCTCGACCAGCTGGCGCTGCCACGAGACCGCGGTGGTCTAAACCTTGACATCCCCAGCATCACCACACAAGCGCTGCTAACCAACCGGTACCTTGCGGAGCAGGGATGTTTGGTGTTGCTGGGAACCCACCCGACATCAACTCCGTCTCGTCGTCCTACTCCTGCCTCCGCAAGGTTATCCGACACCTTGCGTACGTGCAAGAGACCCTCCGACGATCGCCATCAACACGAGGTCTGCGACGCGCAGCAACAAACGCCCTACCGGACCCAAGGGTGGTTGGAGCTTCCCCACACACGCTGTGGAGAAGAGTGTGGGGAAACATTAGCTCCAGGAGGCTGACGTCTGCACAACGTTCCGCCCTCTACTTGCTGGCAAACGGGAAGATCTCGCACGCGGAGCATCTTTTCTGGGCCGACAGAGCCGACACACCAACCTGCTCGTTTTGTCCCGCTGTTCAGACCCTGGAGCACAAGTTTGCAGCATGCCCACGCGTTGCGTTAGCGTGGGACATCCTGCAGACGCGACTGCAACAAGTTGCTCCAGGGTCCCATTTTCGTTTTGTCGACCTGCACTGGCCCGCTCTCAACAGGATAAGAACGGGCACACGCAGTGCAGTGCTAGCTGTATTTGCCATCTACATCATCCACATTGGAAACAACGATGCTGCGATTGATGTAAACGTCCTCTTCTGTTCTTTGTAACTTTCTGTATACTGTTTCAAACTTTTTCCAGTGCACGTTAATATACCCGCTTGTGCGCATCGTGCGACGTCTCCTTGTGAATTGTAAATTAGCTATGAGAAAACTGATATGATCAAATATATGTTTTTATTTAAAAAAAATATCTTTCGGAATGATCGTCTGTAGCACATTTTGTGAACTTTGGCTGATGGGACGGTCTAGAAGACTCCAGATTATCCCACCGCTTTGGGCCCCGGAATGGATTTATCCGCCTCTGAGTCGTACGCAAAATCAGTAACACGTACCAAATGAGAAACAACGCACTAAAACCTACGATGATCATGAATTTGAGAAACCAATTTGCATACTTTTATTTACAAACTCTCGAAAAATTTGAATCCTTACCAGTAGAATTGATTCAAAGCCAATTCAAAACCATCTGAGATTGCCAAGGCACCGAAGAAAAATGCGTCCGTGTAAATTATAAAATTCTTTAACGATTCACGGACATAATAATTCTTTTCAGGTTTTAAAAAAATTAGTAATCATAAAAGAACCAACATCTAGACCACATACTCAAAAAGTTTTTGTCTGCTTGAAAGAAAACCACCGCATAAGATCCATTGCCCAAAGTCACCTAAAGACAAATCAGTCCAGAATTTTATTTCTGTGATTCTTGCTTGATTTAGTATTTACATTTTTTATTGACCTCGGCGTGTACTTCAAAACCCGCCATCAGTCGAAAAGGTAAGAACCTGCGCAAATCATTTGACGGGGATTGCAAGACATATTGGTAGACCTCATTCTATTATTTAACCACCGCTTCTGAATCAGTCAAGCTTTCCAAAACTAAGAAAAACTTGGTTGTCCTCTGGTGTAAATTAAGCAAGCTGGCTGGTTCACCGTGCAAAAATTAAGAAGAATATCTGAAATAATAGCATCAACATTTTCTAGAGAATAAGAGAAAAGAAGTACAACGTTATGTCGCAAAAAATCCGGAAAGCTTGCCATTCATATTACTATTATACCCTCAAAAAAGTGTTGGGTGAATCTCTCAAACGTGCAGAAGCTGCTTGACAACTAGTATTTTTTTTAGCCTTCCTTTTTTTTCAACTTATAAAGGCGTATGTTTGTGATGATTATTATGCTTGTGACTTATAAAGGCGATTTGTGGGAAGCATAATATACTTCATAGTAGTCATAAATGAAGAAATATAGTTTAACTCATCGAAGGAACATCGGAATCTTGATCATCAGTGAAGGACAGCTAAGGGATGGGTGATCCGTTGTCGTATACTGGGCGCGTTCGATGGTAGCATGACTGTGTTGCTTGACAGAATCTGCAAGAACATAGACGGAACATAGTGATAATAAGTCGGGTCGGGTTGGTCCGAAGCTTTCCGCCAACTCCTGGTCCTGGTACTCGGTGCGCATGTATCGGTCACTACTGACGAACCATGGCGAAGGAGCAGTGACTCCAGCCTAAGTACGTCTTTTGCATTATTAAAGAGTTTTGCTACGTTTTTTTTTTTTGTCCAAAACACTGACGAAAACCCAGCGATCGATTGAACCAGATTGCTTCACTGTATGTTGTGTTGACCCTTGCCGCCTAGTAGAGCATTTATAATGTAGTGGGATCATACTGCTGATCATATGGATGGAGTTTAAAAATTGATAATGAAAAGCGTAAAATGTATTTTGGAAAACTGTTTGAGTTCCAGCTCAGAAAAAAGGGTTACTAGAGAGATCAAAAATCTGTCAGAAGAAAACAATCGAATAAAAACAAGTTCAAAAAACGCTGGATCTCCTGTATAACACTCCAAATCAATTAAATCCGCCGCTCAAAACCAAGATAAAGATACTGGTAGATACAAATAAAAATACTTCGTCGTTTACGTTGCGATCGACATCGGTTGTGGCCCACCAGCTTATAGGATCCATGTCTCATGCCTTCGTGCCAAGGAGCACCTCTGGCTCATACTGTGTTCAAACAATATTCGCGTGGCCATGGCGAACCACTGCTGGTTACATACGAAAGAGACTCACGTCTAAACTCTATGGAAATTGGTTTATTTATAATATTCAACTGTGGCGAACGGACGAACAAAATCTCCAAAACTCATCTCATCTGTTCTTTGATTTTACTCGTGGGTCGATTAGCAGCTGTTCCTTCGACATTATTCTTTATATAACATACCGGCACAGCAGCGGCAGAAAACGACGACTTGTGCCCTTCGTCATAGCCACCCTTCCGGATTCTATGGTGGTGGTTTGTTCCTCTCGAAGAATCTTATTGAGAAGAGTCTTGACCAACACAGGATCCAGGGAACTCGCCTCTGTTTAACGCCCCACGCTCTCCCTGCTCGTGAACGAGACGATCGCACATGCTGACCTCCTCTTGCGGATGGGAAGTATCTAAACCCCTTGTTGCTTAATCTCTCGCACCGTTGAGACTATGTGCACAAATTTGCCGCACACCCACGCGTGTCGTTGGCTTGGGTCTCCACACAGCAACAGCGCACGCAAATTATTGAGAGTCAATGTTACCCTTTGACGACCTTTGACGAAACAAGAATGCTTCGATCGATGTCGAAGTCCTCACCGTTTGTGTTTCCGCACCGTGTACGTCCTTACCGTAGACTTCCTAGACACCTATTATTAAAAAAAGGATAGCAATATGTAATACTAGCAGGCCCGGTAAACCTTGTTTTACCCTATAATGTATGATGTTGAGAATATTTGTTTTTTTTTTAGAGCAACATTTGTTTCTTTATCTGTTCAGTACAAAAACATAATTCAAACAAACAAAACAGAAATGAATGAATTCAGTAGGTTTTTCAACAGAAAAAAACTTCTTGTGCAATATTGCATCGATTCCCCCTTTGTGATCGATATTTCATTGATTCCTATTTGCTGTTGTCGGCGACGGACGCATCGCCCGATCGAAATATTTAGGGTAAGGTCAAAAACAGCGCGCGTCAGCCACTTGTTCAAGTTTAAGGTAGGATCGTTCGACGGCGTTGGAAGGTTTGAAAAACAATATTACTAGGTTAAGTTTATCGAAAGAACTAGGTTAAGCTACGGCAGCGATATGCTGACCAAGTAAAAATGTAAGTCAGCGATGTAAGAGGGAGGCAGCAATAGTTTTGTGACTATCGCTGCTATCCAGGAAGTAGCAATTAAGCGCTATATATACGTCGTGGTTAGACCAATAAAGTTGTCATTCGAGCTCACGACCATAACAGGTGTCTCGCTTTTGATCAGAACTCAAGTCGGAAGGAATTACCACCGGTCTTATTTTCAACCTTGAGGTTTCTTCAGCTGTATTCACCTTTCTGTGCTTTGATGTATTCACCTTGACAGATATGCCACTGTCACTGGATTGCAGTAGTGGCCAGCGCGGCATACATCCGCGGAGTGATAGTTATTTTTATTAGAGTCATTTTTGACTCTTAATTATGTTTCATGGTAACGAAAAATTCGATATTGCTACGAATGATTAATTTTTAATGGTAAACCTACAGAAAGAATGTCTGCAACTTTAGTTTGTGCCACAAAAATATGATTTTTCATGGTGTGATGTTAACAACTGTAAGAGCGTCCATGGTTGTTTTGTTTGTGTTAGTAAAACTGAGTTTTAAATGTTAAATTTGGATGATTTTATTTAAAATCATTATTCAAACAAATCTTCAACAACATCTGCAGTGCTTAAATTGAATGTGTGGAAAGTGTTAGAAGCAACGGTGCAGTATAAGTCGAGTTTTTAGTGTACACAAAACTTCATACCAAAAAAAAGCTTAAATATGAAATAGATCAATTCTTTTCGATCGGTGAACTTTGGTGATCCTTGGGATATCTTACGAAGCTTTTACGAACTCCGTTTTTATCATTCATTCATTTTTGATTAGCTTAGATAAGATTAGATTTCCATAGCTTTAGTACAAGTTTCCTACAATTTTCAAACGTAACCCTGAAATGTTCCCATATCGACAGAATGGATGCACGCTGTAATTCGTGAGTGCCGAGATTGAAAATGATTGATCTCAAAGGTTCTAACAGAACTGTGAAAAAAGGTCAATTCGGATTGTGCTGTGCACCGTATCAGTCGCTACCTAGGGACGGAAAAGAAGGTGTCACGAAAGATAGAGCGTAACAGCTCGGGCGCCACAATTGCTACAAATGTTTCGGAAGCTGTTGAACTTTCCGAGCACATCCATTCAAAACACCACCCAGGGAGTTCCGCGGTTCAATTGTTACAATCTAGCGGACGCATATCGCAAAATCGGAAGCCGCGCATGGGGTGCAAAGTTTGCGACCTTGTCACGCGTGCAGCTGTCGACCTGTGGATACTCCCCGTTCCGTTTTCATAGGCTTGCCTATGTATGTCCTTTACGATTCTAGATGTGCTCTTTTGCGTGACTTTTCGTTTCATTTCATTTTTATTTTCGGGACATTGTATCAAAAAACGCTCTGAAGGTGTGTGTGGCATCTGTTCTACGCGCAATCTGTGGAAACGCATGAGCACGTTTGGCCATTCCCGTTGGAATTCCACTTTTTTGTAAGGCCGGAGTTTTCGTAAGCTTTTTTTTTCATCCCATGATTGGTCGGAAAGCGGTACCGAGCTGCTCGGTTCCGTTTCGGGTCAAAGATTGATTCATCGTCACATGTCATAAAATGGAATCCTTCGTTCTGAAGGGTGACGTAAAATTCAATTTTCAGCGCAACGTTACCGCCCGCGTTTCACAAAATCGTAAAAAGGAAAAACGCGCCATATAAATTGGAAGCGCGTTGTTATGAAACACCCCGGATGTGCCTAGAAGAGGGAAACAGAGAGCAGGAGGAAAAAAAGGATATCCGCCACGACCGTGCGGTTCCGTGCGTTTGAAAGGAAGAAATATACTGCGGAAATTAAGCGTATCTCAATTCCGTTATATTTCCGATCGAATCGAAGCTGGTCGTGTTTTTTCGGTGGAAGCGGAAAACGCGCGGGTTGCATGGAAATGTAGAACGAAACCGAGGGTACAGATGGGAAATGTGAGTTTTGAACTTTTGCTCGTTGCATAGAAGCAAACCCAACGCCCAAAAGGATCTGTTCGGTATTGGACATGGATGGAATCTATCGTTATGTTGCCATGTGTGGGACTGCCTCGTTTGGTGAAACTTATCGAGCCGATCTTGATTACGTCTCTGTCGACTAGTGGCGAAGTATGGACGATGTTGTAAACTATTTTTAGATTTGTTGTTCTCCCGGCAAGGTAAGTCGGACGCGTTGGAAAATGGGGACTCTATGCAAACATTTTACAGACAAAACGAAAACAAGAACAATAAAACAAACGCATTGGGTTACAAGATCCAAGGGATAAAGAACCACTCAACTTACTTTTATGGGCTTCTAATGGAATTAGTTTCGGTGAAGTATTGTCGTCGAGCAAGCTTTACCAACATTGGCACCGAGGTGAAATTAAGGATTAAAAAAACACGTGTTTCATAGGAAAAAAAGTAAATCAAAAGTGGAAGTGAAGTAATTGTTACGCTCTTGTTCTTTAAAATCTTATTATAACCTAAAGGACAACTAGAACTATCCGACTAACTAAAGCTAAAATATGCTGAAAGGATCATTTCGAGAGATGCATTTGAAACGGACTCAGGTGGAATTTAAAATAATGATAAACCGTAAATAAAATGTTTGTTTTACTACCAATAGTTTTTCAACCAAGAAATAATAAAGCCTGTTATCCTAAAGTTTAACACGTTTTTAATTATAAAGGAATGTTAATACTACTAATGTATGTAATGTAAGTAATATCTTTGATAAAGGCACGTAATAAGTAAAGATTTTATTGAAGAACACACATAAAATTAATGGTGTGTGTAGTGCAAGTATCTTTAAACTTGTCTATGACGGATACAAAAACGTCACACACTAATATGGCGTCTATGACCAACGTACTCATAAATGAGCGCTCAGTATTGAAAGCATCCTCCCAAAACTATGATTAATTTTGCGAAGAGTGTCATGCGAAAATTATTCAATCATATCATTTGCCCGTTTGAACATGCAATTATGTCCGTAATTGCCTCCGAAAGCCAAAATTAACAACCAACCACAACCCTGAGTGTAGTGCTCCAAGCTTGGACCAAAAAAAGACGCATGGCAAAGCATACGGCTACATAGACATCCCGGAGGGGGTAGTCGGGGAAAGCGTCAAGGTAATCATGCTAGTGTGTTGAGTTGCCGATTTATGCGGTTAAACTTTTTCCTTCGTGGTGTTTGAAAATGGCGTGCAACTCGAAACCTGTGCACTAATCTATAATTTAGTTTGATGTTCTCGGTGCTCTTATTACCCCGGTACCTCATCATCGTACATTTATTTAGCTTATTGTCAGCCGTCGGGCAACACCGCGCACCTTTTCGAGCCATCGAATGCTCGGATCACTGCGACGGTTCCATTTCTGCCATTTATAGGACTGACCATGCTTGCTAGCGAATCGCGGACTACCGGGGGCTCCTGGATGGCTCGGCACACCGCATCGATTCTACGAGATGGCCGAATTTCGCGTTCCCGTCACTGCCCTGGGATCGCTCGACCGTGAAGTTTTCATTCAATTTTAATCATAGCTTTGACTATAACAATAGCAATAAATGAATCATCGCTGGGATGAGGGCTTTGAACGTGTGTTGGCTTGGTTGGAATGTGCGAAACACTGCGCTTGGGCTCAAATTTGATGATGGCCACTATTGGTCAAAAATTTACGCAATTAGCCCAGGGAAAAGGGTCAATAAAATTGGGGGCCACTTTCATGGAGAGTGAAACCACACCATGCAGAATGTTTTATTTTACGTTTGACAGACTAGAAACTAGAGTTACAGGATTGCTACTGAATCTTTTTGGAGTTTGTGAAAATTCAAACACAGCTGCTCATAACGCCTTTTTTCTGCCAGTGAAACATTTAAACAAGTTTTATCACGAATTAAAATTCCATTTGTTTTATATTTGATGAGTTTGTTGACCGGTATGCATTATAAGAAATCGATATTTCATGTTTTATTTATATCAGATAAGTTCGCGTTCCTGTATACGTTTGAAAAGTTTTTAATGGTTCAAATGAAACATTTATGCAATGCATAAGCATGGAATTAAGCTTAGTAAACGGTATTATAATTTTAATCAGTTGGCTTTTCTACCATTCCTTATATATTCACACCAAGATAAGCAATGAAACCTTATTGTGTTGTGTACACATCCGTCGTGACATCTTTCTTCGATGCAAGTGATGACGATGACGATCGCTCTTGTTGAGCCACTTTCTGCGACATTCTACAATTCATCCAACGTGGAGGTCCCTTGGGCTACCGCGATGAGAGGGAAGGTCTCCAGGATGCATCCATCCCGAGGGACCGTCCATTGGAGCACGAACCGTCTGAGCCGCAGTGAGATTTAGTATTCCACCGAGATTTGGCTGTGTGATGTGATTATGCCGATGGTGCTTCATGGATACATTTAAACTAGTGCATTTTCCGGCATGTGTGTCGTTGGTCGTCAGCGAAATTAAAACGAGGCGACGAGACTGCCCGACTTTAGACGATGGTTTTGCCCGACACAGCGATTTCGCAGCAGCGGGTGGCAATACAAAACGGCATCAGGGCAGGATAGAAGGAGCGAAATTTCATTATAAATTTGGGGGTCATTTGAATCCAGCTCGTTGCGAGCGTCTGCCTTTAGCAAAACAAGGGGTTGATATGACACATGCATGCACTGGAAAGGATATTTTCATTAGCGCAATCTGGTTAAGCTATTAGAGGAATGTGAAAGCTAGATAATTTATTTAGGTGCATTTGAGGACTCATTAAAAAGAACAACACATCTTGTCTTACTCATAGGGGTATGGTATCTACGAGCCTTATCCCTACTACGTAACAAAGATTTTATTGTTTGCAACATACCAGGACTTCTGGCTTTGTTATGCTCTGACAGTGCAAACAGCATTGCATCGTGTTTTTCTACCTGCAACTTTATCACTTTCAGATTTGTATGGGTAATGGGAAAAGTAAAGCGGAAGAAAGCTGGAATTGAAAAAAAAACACTAATACAAAAAATCATTTACTGTAAATAAATCAAAATTTATCTGGATCAATATATTAAGTATATTGTTTGGAAAGCACAGCGGTATCCAAGAAAAATACAGGCATTGATTTGTTGTTGGTTTGCTTAACTGTTTAAAAAAAAGAACAATCGGGCAAAGGTTTTCGTGAAAACTTTTTTTTTTTTTGGCAAGAGAGGTATAATCAAGAAGATACAACGAAAAACAACGAAAGTGGCAGAGCAATTATTCAGCCTTTTGTTTTTAACGGTGAGACGATTGACCTATTTGAACTACAATGAGCAGACTTTCACGATTTTATCCCGAAGGCCCTTTTGGGCAACATTTTATGTCGCTATCAGCGTCAATCGGAAAAAAAATCTAGATGAAAAAAATATTGCCTCTTTATTTTGTTCGCTTATAAAGGTGTTGTTTAGAATTGGTTCCCTGGGGGAGTGGAAATTAAATTGTTAAAATCAAGTTGTTGTGCCCTTTTAATGGACATAATGGAATTTTGATCCTTTTTTGTCATTTTCGTTTTTTGCCGTCTAACGCCAACTAACCCCACTCGACTCTCAGGATTTTAATTTTTTTATTTAGTTGTGTTGGGAGCCATTTTGTTGTTTGTAAGAACGGTTCATGCATCTTTTTTATTTTTTTGCCCTATATTAAGTAACAACGAAACCAAATTTAAATGCTTAGCTTATAAGTGACAAAAATTATACTGTTTGTTGATCTGAGCTAATATTAATCCCTACATAAATCTATTTTATGTGGATTGATAATAAGTTTAAATATGCCGCTTTTGATATTTGTTGATAAATTACTCAGTCTTTATGGCTTATTGAAGTATGAATAAAGCTTCACGTTGATTTTTTCACTCGAAAATTGACTGTTAACGCTATATTATTTTCAAATCAACTTCCCCCATTGCGTTTTTTCAATAATAAACTCTACCTTTCGTGATCCTGTGTCAATTAGCAGAAAACATGGAAATACCTTTTAAAATGGTACCCTGAGCTCTTCTGCCAAACTCTGTTCAAAACTAACAAGGATTTTCCATAGTTTCAGCTTTTCGATGTTGCCGAACCTGCCGAGCTTCGAGTTCATGTTCATGTAGATCAGAATTAATATATGTAGGTAAAAGAGGTAAAGATAATGAAGACCAAACTCACTTTCGGCTGACAGTGATGGGATTATGCTGTTCTTACTTGGGTCCTAAGAAGAGATGAAACCAGGTTTCGGAAAGCTCTTGTGCTAGGGCACTACAGGACTGCGACATACTACCAAACATTGTCGTATGTTCATGCATACCCTCATGTATATCTAGATACTTGTTTTGAGGATGTATCTTCCCAGTGGTACACGCTAGAATATTTTGTGGAACAGACGACGTAATGTCGGTTGTCAAAGCTTTTGCATGTTTACAATGCTTCGTTTCTTTATAAAATATGTATAGCCTGAATATGTCTGGTGTACGACAATGTGTTCAATATCGTACATTAAGCCATTTTTCCGAATACCGACAGTGAGCAACGTCAATGAAAGAGTTTTAGAAAACGCCCGTCCTCGTTTGTGAAACGGCTATGCGACGAGGACGTGACGTGCGTGCAAAGCACAGTGCCTTCTTCATCACGGCTTTCCGTCATCTATCCAGGAACTCCTTTAGCATTTGTACTTTATTATGTGTGCTGTTGTGGTTTGTTTCGTCCTGTGGGCCTTGATCACTATTTGATTTGGAGGAAATTATTGATGCTCAATAATGATGATGAGATTAATCGCTATCAAACATCTCACACTAACTCTATTTTGCCGCATCACGGATTGACTGCAGCTGCTCATAAACTGCGGTTAGGTAATGGATGGAAGTTTCGGTGATTTCACCTACCCTATTGCTAGTTTCATAATGACAAATCAACGAAACCATTGTCCGTCTGTACGCCGCTTCGCTCATCAATTTTGATTCGTTGGTTGCTTTTTGAGGTTTTTGCAATAAAATTGAGAAAATTGAGATGCTTAGAATCACCTGAGAGATGATAGAGGATAAAATCACAAAAAAAAATGTAAACAAAACACAAACATACACATTATTATAAGTAACATCGAACTAAATCTATCTATGGGACAAAGGGCCTGAAAAAACATTATTCAAACGATGGAATCGTAAGATATGAGGTCGAAACCAATCGATTAAGGATTCGGTGTTGTGGTCCACTCGCACTCGTCAAACGTAGTTCTTGGAAAGAAGCAACCGTATCGCAGTATTCCAATATGTTCAGAAATTCATCGAATTTTCTTGAGTGTCTGTCGATGCATCCGGGTGGCTAGAACACACCATACGGGTTACTTATCATTCCGAACACGTGCGTAATATTGGAGGATTCCTTGTAACCGGTTCGGAATATCAATCGGGATGCTGTGAGATACCCGGACCGTATAGCGGACTGCTGATAATAAAGTGTGCAATAGGTGCAAAACCGTAAAGATCATTCTTAATCTCTGCGGGGATGGTTCGTGCTGGTATGGGAGGTATTGCTTAGGTGTTGTGAGTAACGATTTGTAGCACGACGTGAAATGAATGCGTAGCTGATGGTGTTTCGTTTTGCAAAGAAGATGGCACACAACCGCGTTTTACAATTAATTTACGAATATTATTTATATAATCAATCGATTTGCATGACATGCGCTGGTGAATCGTTCTTCATCCGTTAAATGTAATTATGTTAATTTATCTCCCCACATACGTTGTTTTGTTGTGTAATTGGGCCATGAAAAATGCATGTCTAATTGAAATGCAAAATATATAAACAACCATTTTAACAGATTCGTGTAGAAAAACGAAAACAATCCATATTTAAATCCATCAATCCAATTACATTTTAATCCTGCCGTCAAACAACTCGGCAAATTGTGAGGTTGTAATAGAACTTAAAGATTAAAAAGATATCCTTTTACAGTTTCTAACTACAGCCAATTTACGAATATGGATTAGCGAATTAGAGCACCTTTTTTCACGTATCAAACAATGATTATCGTGAATTATACAATGCAAGTTGAAATGTCAACAGCATTGTTCAACTGAGCAGCATATTCCAACTTTGACGGCGTAATTCAACAACATCAGAATGAATGTATTCAGAAAGGCAACCTTTTCCAACACGATATCGTTTCGCGCAGTTTGACACACGAAGAAAGGTGCTGGATTTCGAAGTTGACCTGTAAAACCTTGTTACCTGCGCAGGAATACAAATTTTCTTTACGTTTTTTTATTTTTATTATTTGATTTCAGCATTCCTTGACCGCTGGTGCATGTATTGTACAAAGGTTTTTCTCAATTCTATACATATCTTAACCTTTCTCATTGCTGTTATTGGTTCTCGGCTTCCATATCTCGTTATTATGTCGCGCAATAGTCAATAAGTAATGGTCGTATGGAGGTCGTAGGCGTATGAAATACATAGTACGTTAATTTCTTCTTCGAGCAATTTAAATATAAATAAGGCTTTGACATTTTCTCTTCTTTTTTTCAACGTATCTATTCCTAAAAGCAAACCACGCGTGTTATAACTTATTAGATCTTGGTGCGCTAGTTAGACAAATGTGTCAGCCAAGCCACATGTTATCCTATCTGGCGTTTCCAGTGGTTAACGGTTTAAGGCATTCAATGTTACCTACAGTGGATATTTCATTCACATTTACACATGATCTTCTCCTGAAGTATTTCAATGCAGTCGAATCGAACGTTCCCAGAAGCCGCGAACGTTCGACTTGGTCGACGAATTTTCCAAATGCTAGTGTACGCGTCCTAATCAAAGCCTGTACCAATTTGCATTTTCACAAGCTCTACAAGGGACAGGTGCTCAAATTGCTGCGACCTAGTGCGCATTCGATTGCGGAACGTTCGCGTCGCCGGTGCCGTCGATAGTCGTGCAAACATAAACACAAGAATGCAACAACAAAAAAATGTGAATGCGCGTGCACTTTGCAGCTAGTTTCTGTTTGCAACGCACAGCGACGTGCATCAGTTGGATTATAAAGAGTTATCGATGGAGGGGGATTTTTCCATCATCTCCCGCATCGTAGCGCCGTTCTGGGGCTTGTGTGTGTTTACTCTGAGCTGGATCGTATTTTTTTCCTCTTATTTTTTATTCTGGCTGGCCACTCTGCGAGTCCGTTCTGAAATTGGCCCAGAAAGATATGATGCACAGTGCATTGACAGCAGCCGAGATGAATATTCTTCTTCATTCGCCGGCTCTGATCGCGCACACTATCCTAATCAGGGAGATTTTCGGAGTACAGTACGTCGCAGAAACTTTTCGTCACATTGCTTCAAGTGTTTGATTCACAATTAAAATACTGCTTACAGTGAACAAATAGATTCACGAATGCCTTCATTTGGATAAATTCATCGACGGTGTTTGGTTTACGGCGAAAGTCTTTATGGTTGTTAAAATTTTGAAATTAAACTCCATTTTTGAACACTCTGTTCCCAGTTTCGAACCGCTTCGAACTGACTTCGACAATTTTCCACCCAAGCGGCTGTTCGACTGATTCAATTCGCGAGTCGCCCGCGAATAGCATTAGAAGCAGCTTTTAGCTCGGATTGCGTTCCACCAAATGGGATTGATTCGGTGCGCGAGTGTCTGCATATGCACCGAGAGCGAAACGCGGATGCAAAATGCCTCAGTCACTTCGGCTGGAGTCAAGTTTAGTCTCGGCGAAGCCTCAATAAAGGTATGCAGATTCAATTAAGGAAGTTGTTCAATTTTTGGATGCACTTGTGCCGCAGGAAGAAACTCCGCACAGCATGTTCTGCCGACGAGTGCAGCGATAGGATGCTATCGATTGGGGAGAGAGTTGTAGGGTTATGAAATTACGTACAAGCAAATTAGAGCGAACCCAAATTTACTCAACGAAATTGGTTTGAAATATGATGAGTTTATAAGCAAAAAAAATTACAATCAATGAATAATTGCCAGCTTTTCAAACAGGAAAGCTAAACCATACTAAATTAAAACGCTTCTCTTCAGTGTTCAGGAAAATAATCGTTCTTATTTCAGCGCATTGGAGAGCTTAAAAGGGATGAGTATAATGTGTTCCAAATGTACGCCCATGACATTAAAGGGTCCATCGGTCAGAACCAGTCAATAAGGGAGAATTTTGTAACCTTCCACGGCTCATGGCTCTGGACCATTATCAAGTTCATAGGCGACAAAACCGGCGCTCGGAGGCGACGATGATGTTGATGTAGCAGTGTTAGCTGTCAACCTTTCGAAGTCACCCAGCATCAAGTTAAGCAACTGCCCGACTGTTGCGGTCCGCCGTAAAAGGACAAAGATATATGTTGATTTTTTTTTTTGCTTTGCAAGGTACGATGTCTCAATACCGGTCCCGTAAAAAACCCCGGTGCAACAACCAAAAGCGCCAATATGTGTCAGCATAAATAAACTAAGGGAATCGATTGCCGAGGATTGTGTATCAACAGATGCCACCCCTTGGCTCTTGCCCCAGGTCGTATATTTCCTCTTCACTGATATTTTCTTTCACATTTTTTTTTCTTTTTGGTGTACGGCATCGAAGGCATCTGTTGTGTCACACCGACGGTGTGATGGGTCCTTCGCTTTCGGTACGCCGATCGAATAACGGACCCGGAGCATCGGCCCTGATAAAACAGTGGCGAAGAGCTGCGGTCTATATTTTCCACTTTTTGCCAGGTTTTGGCACAGCAGATACCGGACCATAGAAGTACTAGGCATGGCCCGGGACTCCATCTTGGCAATGGGTGTCGGTGAGTTTCCGGTCAAAGACATGTTCATCGTTTCCAGTGCAGCCAACGCTCGGCAGTGTCGGTGTTGTGCGACGGAAGAATATGGCAATTATTTTCCAGACCCGTGATTTATGGTCCCGTTAGGGTGAGAAGGATAAATTTGGAACCTGACAGGTCACGCGTTTCCTATATTCACTAGACGGCATTGATGCACCCGGCTCTTATGCTGTGCGGCAGTATGAGGGTTTTTTTGTTTGCAACAATGAATTGCAGTGGTGTAAATGTGATGTGCAACCGCAAGGGAATTTTTGTTACAATGCAGGCTGTCAGCCACAAAGTAGTGTGTTGAATATGAAAAAAACTATACCGACTTCAGTACGGTTTGTTTCCGTTACTTACCCCTAATGTTCAGCAAGTTGCAATAACTTAAAAAAGGCAAATGCTGTAGAATGTTGTTTGTAGGAATAATAAATAAGAGTAATCTTCTGCACGAATAAACAAAAAAGAGCAATCGTCATATTGAATGTATTTAAACGGAATGGATGCTTTATGCATGTAGTTTTGAATTTCCTTTATTTCCCCAGCTTGTATTGCTTTAAATGATTCCTAGGGTGATGATTATTCAGTACTATTATTGTATTTACAATTTACCTTGATCGCAAATACACCTGACCCGTCCATTAAGAATTAAAAATATCAATAGGTATGGCCAGGCGTAAGTTCCGAATACTGAAATAGAAAAAAACAACGGCTCTTTGCAGAATTCGGGTAAACCGGAGGACATATAGAGCATAAGTTAAAGAAATCAAAAAACTGTTCAAATCAAATCGTTCATTTGAAACAAACCAATTTGATCGTTTTCGTTTGTTGACGCAGCACCAGCACGGCCGTTCTTCCGGTGCATAGCAAAGGCAACATTTCCGGAAAAATCCAACATCAAAATAGTTTATGCTTCCACTGCCAGTCTGGGTATGCTCACTGGGTGGAAAATCTGAGCCAGTGCCATCGTTCTCGTTAAATTCTTCCGTTGGCTCGAACCGTTCACTTCTTACGATAGGTTGAGCCCAATGGAAGCCTTTGAAACGTTGGATATGGAAGTGACGGTGCAACAACAAGAAGAAGAAAAAATCAAACAAGCAAACCAAACTCCAACGAGTACAACGCCCATCCCGGTGTACAGCGCCGAACGACGGTGGGAAACCAGCTATTTGGGCAAAGCACTATGGCACTACCAATCGCTCCACGGTCCTTTTCGGATGTTTCCAAAGCATTAGTTCCAGTGTCATCCGGGATGCTGTGTTTCTACACATTACAAAGGGCACAGGATGCTGACTCTTAACCTGAATAATGCAATCGGGTTGTGGCTCGCCGATGATGCTGGTCGTCAGTAGCTTACAGGAACGCTTGTCGCGCTGCTCACTCGGTGGGTAGCGCAGTGTTTTCGGTGGTTTTTGAATTAAATTTGCATCCAGTAGACGCAGCCGTTGAGAGTCGAGATGAAAGGTTTTATAACAGTAATAAATAGCAACTAGTATAAGTAATATAAACATATTTCCCTCACAGCAGTGAAACGTTGGAAAATGATGGTATTTTTAATTGTTAATCAGGTTTCACATCTACTTGATTTGTTCTTTCGACTTTTATTACTTTAGCCCGGTAAACCTAGTTTTACCCTAAGATGTATGTTGTTGAGAACATTCGATTTTTTAGAGCCTATTACTTAGTTTTTTGCTTTATTTTTCACAAGTCCTACCATCCCACGGCAAATGTGTAGCGACTTTACTCCTATGTTACTAGCCATAATGTATGCACATTGTTACATTGAGCAGATCGCATCGCCACACCTATGTTTATGCAAAACAGGTGAAAATTCCTAACATCAGCATGATTACATTAGTTCAGCGTATTGCAGAGGAATGATTTGTATGCGCATAAAATAAGTCTTCCTACGAACGTGAGTATGCTTTAAAAAGTATGGAATCGAATGATAAGGAGCAAAACGTTGAATAAACAGTGTGGCCATGAAAGAATTACTTCTTGAAACTGCTATAAACTGTTTCATCCTAGCTTCATCCTCCTAGATTATGCGTATTCCATAAAATTATTGCTGATTTGAGTTTGGCTGCGTTGATGGATCACTATTGAATCGATAGCCTGTTTAGTAGAGGACATTCGAAATGATGTGCAAAACTCAATTAAATACCGTACCATTTTAAATTCCGAAAGTATTCAGCCATACATATCAGATGCATCGTAGTTAATGGTTAAAAGAAAATTTCAACCCATTCCACATTGAATGAAAAAGGGCATTCAATTACACGGAATCACGGCTTGCCCCGGATGCCGTCGGCTTTGCCGAAAGATTAATTTGTTTTCCAATCACACAGCTGTCGAATGATTAATGATCGAATATTGATCGGAGGCACGGTTTACGTGATGTAGTTTCATTAGTCAACGAATCCAATGCCATTGCGCCTGTCTGAACACTGGCGATTGATTAACGTGGTGCCATTGTGCAAGCCATCCTGTAACAACGACTTCGAGCCTCAACATTCAAACCTGGAAATTGATATTATAGATTGATTTCCGGGAATCAACAATTGTGTTGCACCACTTACAGAATCGAATTATTGTAGGCATTTTTCATTCCAACTTTTTCTATAAAATCATCTTATCGATTTGGTTCCTAGGATAGACTGGAACGACTAGAGAAAAGTGACGTTAATTCTTCTCTCTTATCCAGGCCTACCTTATAATAAGGAAATTTAAACGTAATATGATAAACCATAAATAAGTGTAATTTTATTGTAGCATACAATACTGTTCCATGCACCCGCTTCTTGCGAAAAAGTATAGATTCAGTCATTCATTATGTAGCTATTTATTTCATTACTAGCAGCATGCTAACAAGGAGAAACTAATTTTACTATGCGTAGTCACAACAATTTACGATGATGATTTACGGAGAAGAAAAGAGAGAGAGAGAGAGAGAGAGAGAAAGAGAGATAGAGGAGAGAGCGGGAGAGGAAGTGAAAAAGTTGGAGAAATGAAAACAAAAAGGAGACAACAACAGCGAACAGAAAAAGAGCATAATTGCGAAATCATTTGCGCATACTTTTGCAGACAGCACCTTCTTGCCATTTGGGTGGAATAACGATGTGATGGCAAGTAATTGCCGTATCCTGCCGTATATCTCCAGTGCCCCCTTTCAGTTGTTAAGTACCGCACTAAGACGACTGCCCGGACGCGTCATTGCTCTAGCAGACGAGGGTAACGGGTTGGTGAATTGTTGATATTAAATTACAGCTGGAGCATTTGCTCGATGATTGCATTAGTGAAATTAATTTTCAACTGCATACAATCTGCATTTTACAGGCTTCCGCAACTGGCTTGCCCAGTACCATGCGCACCGGAATTTGACTACACTCCGGAAGATGCTGACGAGTTGGTCCGTTGTCGCGTTGGGTATTCGCAACCCAGTCAGCCAACCTCTATGATTCCTTTAACGTTGGAGCAGCGTATAATGCCTGTTCTGCCACCTATCGATGGTGATCGGTCAAAAACAAAGCACCTGTACTCCGCAATCTAAGCCGGGAAGTAGCTCCCGGTTAATGCGCAGCCATAAATTGTACACGCAGCGCCGGGTTTGTGAGAGGGCAACTAAGCAGTGTGCTGCCGCACCAACTGCTCCCGAACCATCAGTGGTGTAAAAATGACCAACATTGCCAGTTCCAGGTACCCATGGCGAAACAGGAACCGCAGCCAGCGGATCGAAGGAGTTGGCGTCGGCTTTACTGCGATCAGCGGGATCGCAAAACACCCCATGAACATGCCAAATAGTTGGCAAAGCGTCGCGCCGTCCTGACAATGCGCTTTTGTATCCATGGTTGTTTACCAGGTGTGTCCCATTGTCGTTATAATCTACGGCATCTACGGTAGACAAAGTGGCAGGTCCTTCTGTCGACCAGCCACGCGAGCGACATAACCTTAAAAGCTGAGACTTAGTGGTGTTCAGGCTTCTCCACAAAATTGGTATCCCAGTACTGGCTTAACAATCAACAGATGGGCTTCTCTTGGCAGGGTTTATGCTTGCGTTTCTCTGAGGGTTGCATTAGGGGGTTTTTTTATCCGAAAAATTCACGTGCATCTCAAAGATATAAGATCCGAATTTCTGTTACAAATACTGTTGCTACCTATTTTAATCATTCTTATTATATCGGTTGAATAAGGCCTCTTGATGTATAGCTATCTCAGGCGTTTTCAACGGACGGGATAAGTTTGATAGTTCCTGTGCAGTTTGATTTAACAAATAACTTGCTTAGAAAATTTAGGGGTCAAATATATCGGGCCAGGTATCTGGCCTATACAGAACTAGTTCAGGTATTTTAAAACAGCTAGGTGTTGTTTATAATTAAATGAACGCAAAAAGTAAGATTTTAAGTCAAAGCCAAAAGGAGATAAACAATCCATCATCTGAAAAATACCTACAAATCTAGTTTCAATTTCAGTTTCACTTATCTTCAAAAAAAATTTTTTTTTTTTTTTAAACATGTTGGTACAGGTTTGATTAGACTATTTCTCTCACTTAAATTAGGGTATTTATTTACAAACGAACAAAAGAGGGAGTTTTTATTAATCATCACTATTTTTCCAAGGTTCATGGATTTCATATGTTTTGCGAAATCAACCATGGTTTTTTTTAATTGTTTGATTTTTTCAATGCTCAAATAAGAAGAAAAATTAACTCCGTCAGTTTTACTAACGAAATTATTATAGCGATGAGAAATTGGCATCACGAAACGATCATTAAATAATTCATTCGCTAGCCATCTCCACCTTTGTGCAAATGTTTTCTACCGATCATATTTTACTTACTTTATTATTTGCCTTCCGGGAATGAAGACGTTCCGAATCCTGCAGTAAAAAACATGCTGATGGCCAAAATATGCCACGATGTGATGCGAATAATAATCAAAATTCCGCTCATTCTTGAACCGCCGGAGATATCGAACAAACCGGCATTAGTGTTCCCGTGGGTGAACGGATCTCAACCTCCAAGCTTTGGAAACCTGTCTTGCGGCTAGGAATTCCGGCATCGTCAATGCCGACGAAAAGAAGCCACGGAATGTCGGGGTAATATTTGCTCTGTTTTACCGAAAATGAATTGTGCTTGGTGCCTCGGACAATGGCATCACTGGCTGTCAGTGTCATGATGGAAAACTGTCCGTCTTGGGATATGACGTTGAACGGTGGAAAAATTTCTCGTCAGCACCGGAATTACACTTGAACGCTTACTCGGTGCCCAATTTTTTAACTGCACAACAATTCCAAAAGTGCGTAGGGCTGTTTGAAACTCTCGCCCTTGTTATCATAGATCAGAATGCACATTTCACGTTGTTAATGAAATGTTTATGTGTACCGCTTCAAAGACGTAATGATTGTACATAAACTGGCTTCGCAGTTAATGTAGACTTTGACCGCAACGCAACAGCTTCTACATTCCATTATGCAATGTCTAGAAGAATTTAGAAGACAACAAAAAGTTTGTTATCGTACATGAATATGAATGATACTGCTCATACGCGGTTGGGATCACACTATCTTTTGTGTGATACGTTTTTTACTGTTCCGAAGCACTTCAGCTTCCGGTCATTTGAGTAGCAAAGTAAGCCACGTCAAGCATAAAAGCTTGTTTTTCTAGTCCTTCCATTCAAACCAATCCTGGGAAACAACCCGTCTTCTCTGCCTATTAGCTCCTAAGTCTTGCAATTGCAAAACCAGGAAATCCATCGCTTTCCCTAAACAATCGCGTTGCAGAAATTCTGCTATTATCCAATCGAACAAGCGACGCGTGAGCTGCAGGATTCGATCAAATTGGAACAAATTTCTTCTTCGATCACCACTGTTACGTCTGTTACGGAAGCTGAAGATAATAGAGAAAAAATGGACAGACCTGAGCTTCCAAAGGACGTGACTGGCATCTGAAACGTATTGGGTGCATTATCCTTCATCGATGTGGCGTGGAAAAGGGAGGTTTCTTCTCCGTGTGCCTTGCCAATGGAAGATTAAACTACATGTAAGAGTGACTCTTTTCAGGAAATCTCAAACGCCTGCCTGGTATAACTGAAGCCCGGATGACAGGCTCTGATGGATATGGCAAAATAATACGGTCTGTTAGAGTGGCCTGTTTCTCATGCGGAATAATACCATTTGTGACATGGGAAAATTGGATTAGTGTACAGGTGCTTCCAAATCAGGAACTATTTGCAAGCATCCGAACATATCTAGCATTTCTAATAAATGGTTCACTAGGCCCTTTTTATTGTTATAAGCAAAATAAAGTCAACTATGTTCTTTTCTTATGTACTCTTATTCAATGAGAAACTTAATAAAGAATCGGAAGCTTTGCCATGGGAAAGAAGTATGATTTAAACAAAAGAATTTCATAGGTAGATAAATTCATCATAATGTGCATACATTTTATTTGTTCTGATGAAGGTGCAAATCTCAAACAAAAAATGAATTTCTATTGTAGATTTTCACCAACACATTTGAATTTTCTGTTATATTCCATTTAAGAACTTCCCAATCTTGCAAACATGTTGTTAAAATAACTAATGAGAAGAATCAACAGAATTTGGGACGGGGTTTCTCGAATCAGAGATGATGGATTAACACATTTCAAAGAAAATTTCACAAATAAACATTGTTTCTTTCCCACAACTTTCCTGGAAGTTCAATAATATTCGTCGTTATCGTTTGCCGGTTTCATGGCAAAAATAATTTAATACAATAAGGTCGATGCAATACAACATGAATTTGTCTTAGTCGTCCAGGACACATGCCTTTAAGTTTAGTAGCCTTTGTATGCAAGAAGATAAAGTGATAAAGATAGCCGCCTTCTCTGCCGAAACGTTAAATAGGAAAGTACACCTGTCCATTTAAAACAAAATTATAAAACTAGAATTTTTTTTTTTTTTTATAAACTAGGATGGGCCGTTCTACAATAGTGCAGAGGAATCCCATAAGCTGATTCTCACCTTATAGCAAAAAAAAAAAAATCGATCTCAATAAAAACCAATCGATGTTTTTCCTGCTAATTAAAGATCCGCAACTCAATACCGTTATGCAAAGTCACGCAGAGTTCATTGATTATGAGAATAGATTTTTATTTCGGTGCTGGACGGCCTGGTAGTGCTTCCTATACAGTGCATAGAAGTCAAGAATCAAGTGCCCTGGTTCTGATGTAGGAGGAGTGGGGTTTTCAAAACGATCCTGTTGATTAACGATTACCTGAGCGATGTCTTTAATCATTTTGTGTAATCTTCCATCATTTTGTAGAGCGGCATATGCAAGTTCACATGGCATTTCTATTAATCTGAAGGCAGATTTCAGGAATTCTAATTGTTCAAGACACAGTCCCATATATGCTATGCAGTGACCATTTCACGCGGACTAAGAACTTTCAGACTTTAATAGTTCACAAAATGGCGACAGGGACCGATTGCGATTCATGGTAGCGAGTGAAAAATAGAACTTATATCTGTAACGCATTTGTTTCAAGGCGAACAAGATCTACAAATACACATACAAATACAAATCTAATGCAATATTGATGAAAAAAAAAAACAGATGGCTCATGTAAGAATTATCCACTACCATAGAGCGTGTAAGCATAGTTCCTTCCTAACTTCATAAAAAAAAATCGTTTTCCAAACATCTTAGTCTTACGATTCGAAAAAACGCTACAAAAAGGATGTTCACAAGAGCAACCAGAGTAAGGCCAGAGGTCGAGTAAGGCCAGAGAACGTGTATGAACTAATGCAAAAAAGCAAAATCTTAACCTCGTAATGCAATAATAATAATATTGTTTTTTATAAGTATTATGTTTGGACTCAAGAAATTTGGAACACATTTGGCGCGTGCCAATAATATTCTTTTTCAGCCAACAATATTTCAAATTACTTTCAAATTTATTCGACCGCTTTTCTCAATGGCAAATATTGTCACGGTAAACAAAACTATTACAAAGGACGTATACATCGCTCAATTTATTTACGTGCACCAATGTAATGTACTCTGTATTTCTTTCCTTTCAGCATTCCCTCGTCCAAAGGCACAGAATTAACTCCGAAAAATAAACTGAATGCAACAAAATGAAATTATCTTAGCACTACAGGCGACCATTTTCGGCAAAACCTAGTTACGGTGGGCAAAGTATTTTTTTTTTTTTTTACAATTATTTTTCTCAACTTCACATTCAATTTTGTCGTGGCGTTTATGGTGAGAATGTGCAAAAATGCTGCTGTTCCCATGTGTCCCAACAATGTGGATTGTATTTTTAATTTTGTCGCCGACGAGGAAAATTCCATTACGAACATTTAATGTGCATTGCTGGTTTGTTTTTATCTATTTTTATCGTCTTAGGCCAGAGGAGAATTTAGACTGCCCCCTGCTTTAGTAGAAGTCCAGCTTATTTAAGTATTGCTCTGGAGCAAAAGGTCAACAGTAGTGCTTCAATTTCAAGGTGACTGCAAACATCTCGGTCAGATGCAGGGCCAATATTGGTTTGCTGTATACGGGGCAAACATTATATAAAGGATTTTATCATGTTTGCAACCAACTAAATATTGTGTGAAATATTCTTTATTAAAAAAATACTTAAAATCAATAAACGATGGACTCGGATAGGTAACACTATCACATGTGATATGATGATAATAACGCAGATGAAATGATTAATTAATATCTATACAGGTTGGAGAAAGATTAGGACATGAATTAATTTTGGATCGTTTGAATTTACTTCACTATAGTTTTGCTTAAAAATCTTATTAAATTTTGAATCCCGTTAAAAAATCAATCAATATTCTGAACACAAAATGAAGAATTTTTTTCTATTGAGCATTCATATGTATGTAACAATATACGAAAATTGAAAATAATTCAATCAAATTTGTCAACCGGCAAATGATCAATGATTTTGCTGAATGTTTCTTCATCGTAGATACTGTATTGAGCCTTGTGCGGATTGTGGTTATTAAATTAGCGTTATTAAATATAACAGTGTTAACAGAAAATAAAATGTAAGATATTCCATTACAATAAATAATGAACATGTTTACTGTGACAAAAGTACAAGCTCAATATGTCAGCCAACCTCTTCTAGCCGGGTTTTATTGCCATTCGAAAATCGATATGTTGTACCTAGCTGATTGTGTGCTTGAGCACTTTTTTCCTTCCTTGAAAGTGCTGTCGTATTTGTCAGTCTTTGTCGCTTCATGGCAGTCCAACCTTTCTTCTTCTGGTTCTGGTTCATGAATGGAAAACATCGTCGGGCAGGCTAAAACACCGCTGATCAAGGTCGTAGAAATTGATTGCTCACGAATGTGGCAGGTCGGAAAATATTCATGGCAACACGATCAGGCAATGGAAGAGGCAGTTTACAACATGATTTCGAAAGCATCTCAATGTTTTTTTGTTTTAAAGAGCACAAACGGTTAGCTCAGCTACTGCGTGTTCTTATTTAAGTACTATGAAATATTATGCGAAGTTTTATAGAATGCAAGGAGCGTTAGAGGCAATTCCAAAAAAATACTTAAAATCAATAAACAATGGACTGGGATAGGTAACACTAGCTTTACACACTTTATCCATAATAAAAGTCCATACGTCTTTGTGTTTTTCCAAAGCTTTGTCTATGGTCTTTAATTGGTTTATAGGAGATCCTGACAAGCCGTGTAGATGAACACTATTTTACTATCATATGTAAAGATTGAAGATTCTAAATAATTTTGAATGTTTTTCCGCGTACATAACCTCCTGTGATGTGAATATTTGCTGACCTTTAAAACAAAAGCTATTTTACAATTTTAACCACTTACACGAAGTGGTTTTTTCTATTGTTTTTTTTTTTGTTTTTCTGTGACAGGAAAGGTTTACTGAATATCGTAAAATGATACATCGTAAAGTGATTATCTGGTATCCTCAAGACACTTTTCATGTGGGTGCGTTTTTGAGGATGGGGAATGAGATAACATTTCAACTGCAAAACCCTACCATTTGGGGCAATCGTAACAGCCGATAAACCCTCTACACTCCTGAACTAGATGCGCTGGGATAGGTTTGATACATGGATGAAATATTACCGATAATGCGTTGATGGATGACGATGGAGCTACTTGGGTTTACAATCTTGGCGTGACGATGAAATCTCTTCAATGAGCGAGATTTTGGCGATCACTTCGTTGATTGATAGCCTTTTCGGGGATGTGAACGATGAAATTTTCGATTCCTCAGCATCCGAGCTACGTCTATTAACTAATGCATTCATCGTTATCAGAGATGGTACTGATCTATTCAACGTACATGTCTCATCATTGATATCAGAGTAAAAATTTCCCTCATAAGGTACACACATATGGTATTAGTGGGTAGGAGCCCCACAATATCCTGTGTATAGGGTATCTTAGTGAAGGTCTTATTGAAATAATACATGTCTTTCCGCGGCAAGATTTTAAATCCCTTCGTTTAATGTCTCCTCCTTCGAACAAGTTTCATTATTTTAATCAAGATGTTTTATTAATTCAAAATTAAGAACAAACCTTTACAGTGACAACTTGAAATGAGTTACACACAGTCCGGCTCATGAGCAATGCCATCCAATTTTTTTTATTATAAAATTTATCAACACCCAGCACAGTTGTTTCGTTCACGGGCGTTGACCGCTGGGGAATATTGTTGTGTGTTAACTGACTGCGAAAGCTAACGTTTGTGCAATCTATTACATATAATTATAATTATGGTAACACTAGATTAAAGGCTAGTGTTAAGCATTCAATTATGAATAGTAGACGCGCTAGTAAAAGAGAGCTCACCTGCGTTAGGACGATAACGCAGCAGATAGAGCGAATCGCTCTCTTTGCTTCCAGCCGTGCGAGTGGACGGATCGTGATTTCAATAAAGTGTGTAACAACGACTCATAATTATATTTTAACTTTTTTTATGGAGTTTTGTGTACACTAAAAACTCGACCAATACTGCACCGTTGCTTCTGAAACTTTCCACACATTAAGTTTATGCACTGCAGATGTTGTTGAAGATTAGTTTGATTCATATTTTTCAATAAATTCAAAATAATAAAATTTTACATTTGAATCTCAGTTTTACTAACACAAACAAAACAACCATGGACGCTCTCTCCAGTTCTTGCCAAAATAACAGCACACCATAACAATGTTTTAACTCATATTTCTGTGGCACAAACCAAAAACTGTCTGCAATTTTCTGTAGTTTTAGCATTGAACAGTAATCATTCGTAGCATTTTCGAATTTTTCGTTTCCATAAAACTTATTTAGAGACATAAATGACTCAAAAAAAAAACTATCATTTCGGGTATGCATGCAGCGCTGGCCACTACTGGAATCCAATGACAGTGACATATTATCTGTCAAGTTATATCTTTAAAAGCACAGAAAGATGAATACAGCAAGTAGGAATCGATGAAATATCAATCACAAAGGGGGAATCGATGAAATTACCCAAGAAGTTTTTTGTCTTGGACAACTGACTGAATCTTTTTTTTCGAGTTTTTTTTGCAATATGTCTAAAAAAATTTTTTGGTGTGAATAAATAAAGCAACAAACTGAGAAATAAGCTCTTAAAAAAATCAAATGTTCTCAACAACATAAATTTTAGGGTAAAACTAAGTTTACTGAGCCTGTTAGTAACAGAATATGCTTATATACAACTACGTCACTAGCAGAGCCGGTAATATTATATACGATATACTATAAGCACGATATATTATAAGCGATACGATAGAAACAGTAGTTTTTATCAGATATGTTTTGTAAAACGCATGGCAACACGTAATCCAGATTCAACCCAATAAAATAATGGCGTAAAATGATGAATAAAAATAATTATGCAGTAATATGTTTCTACTTTGAATAAAAATATATTTAAGCTACACAGGGATGCTCAAAGCCAGTCGATGTAATTTTTCTAACCTGCATTGCTCGTTTTTTGCACCGGTGGGTGTCAAAACAATCTCTTGCCGTTTGATTTTCTTGTGTTATTTTATGTTATTGTAGTCACGGAATGCATCTTTGACCTGAAAAAATCTTCCCTTGTTGTTCCAATTCTTTTCATTTTCACCGCTGCTACCGTGGATCGGTTTGATCGCTCATCTTTCCGTGCCATAGCATCGTCTTTCTTCTACTCTTTGCGATCTAGTTCAACTCATACATAATGGTTGTGGAAAGGAAACTTGCCGCATTTCTTTGTGCAGGAAATCGATATCGCATTGAGTGGGAAGGGCGGCAATCATTACCTATAGATGTTACCAACCGCTTCTCTGCCAGAGGCGCTTTCGCGAGCAAGAAGACGTGGTTTAAGTGGGCTTCTAGGATGAAAAAAGAAAATAGGCAGGTTTTAAAATCTTGATTGCCCTAATGCATGAGACAAAACGGAAGGGTGGGGAATCTTTGTGCTATCAGAGTTCCTTCCACTCTGGGCAGTATTCGTTCGGTTAGCCACAGAAAATTATTGTGCGAGTTGTGTGAAAAATGAAAATAAAAGATAACCAAGTACCCGGTCCTTGAGCCAACGGGCAAATGCCTATCGGGTTCAGAGTGGAGAATCATCGCACAAAACCCGGAGCATAACGGGTGTGTTTAACGTGCGGAAACGCTTCACTTTACGTGTCGTTTCAAGCACGGCACGTTGCCTCCCATCATGTGCTGAAAATATTTGAGCGACCATCATCACTTGTGCTAAATTGGTGTACGTGATTGCATCCGGACTTGCGAGTACGAAGATTTGCAGTGGAGAAAAGTGATTTTCGATTTTATATTTTACATTCCTTTTTTATACTTTGCGGCTTTTCAGTTACGGGGGCAAACGCGATCGATTCATTTTTATTTTGCCTCTGATGCCTTGGCTCGTTGACTGTAGAAGTTATCGGGATATTTTATGATTTTCTTTCATGTGTTTTGCATTTTCCTATCTTTCTTCTCCGATTAACGTATTGTATCCGTAAAATATCTTGGGCAAAATTGCATGAGACCATCGTGTTAAGTAGCATCAAACGATGTAAATGAAAAACCAAATGCCCGCCATTTAGGCAGAGAGATTTCTATTTGACTGTATAAGCTAACTGTAGAAGAGGATCTCTGTTGTGTTGTGTTGCTAGTATTTCAGAAGATCTCAACAGCTCTCGGTTTTAGTTATAAATTCTATCTTCTTCAAGCAAATGATAAAACGCGAGGCAAACTACAAATGTATTTAAGAAAATAGTTCGATCTCTGTCCTGACACATCTCGCATATCAACATGCATTCTACAAAAGCCATTCGAAAATCAATATGTTGTACCTATCTGATTGTGTGCTTGAGCACTTTTTTCCTTCCTTGAAAATGCTGTCATATTTGTCAGTCTTTGTCGCTTCATGGCAGTCCAAACTTTCTTCTTCTGGTTCTGGTTTATGAATGGAAAACATCGTCGGGCAGGCTAAAACACCGCTGATCAAGGTCGAAGAAATTGATTGCTCACGAATGTGGCAGGTCGGAAAATATTCATGGCAACACGATCAGGCAATGGAAGAGGCAGTTTACAACATGAATTCGAAAGCATCTCAATGTTTTTTTTGTTTTAAAGAGCACAAAAAGTTAGGGCAGCTACTGCGTGTTCTTATTTTAGTACTATGAAATATTATGCGAAGTTTTATAGAATGCAAGGAGCGTTAGAGGCAATTCCAAGAAATTGAAACGAAATAGACCAAAAACATGCCATTACATGAAACCAAATAACAAGTACAAGATGCAGTCAGAGTATGTGTGTCTCGTCCCTGTCTTGGACACCTACCATGAGATATTTTACTGTAACTCTCCTGAGGATTCATTCATTTTCTTAATAAAAGGCGACTAGGATGGCGTTGCTGCTGATATGAGAAAAAAGCGAAAATGCCGGTTACTTGGTTTTTACAAAGTTACCACAAATTAGTGCTTTATTTCGGCTTCTTGCTATCACAGCAACTTCTACTAAAAGAGAGCGCCTAGCTGCTCGCCCAGCCTTTTTATCCCCACTTTACACTAATCTCCAACGCTGCTACATGGGCCGCCTCTGAATTAGCCGCCGCGGATGTCACTTGGCTGATAGTGCAGCTGACCGTGACGGTGTTGCTTGTGTGTGAGTAGCAACAGAAGGTTACTGACAAATAAATGACTTCGGACGCTTCGAGAGCACAATGGTGAGCACATCCAATGGTTTATCTTAGTTACAGAACAATCCCTCACATAAAAGAACAACATATCATTTCTCTCGTGTGAAACGACCATCAAGAGCCGACACGCTACGACTTCGTTGCACGTTGCATATTACGGTAGAGCCAACTTTTCCAAGACGCATGATTTGTTGACAAGATCCTGCGCTGCTCAGGCAAACTTTCGTGTCGAGTCCACGTGCACCTTCTCCCAATCCCTTTGGCAATCATTACAGTCCATTTATTCTTCTTCACAGCGATCGTTCGCGATCCTTTGGGAACGGAAATGGGGCGAAAATGTCCCCCCATTCCACGTAACGAGGGTGAGAACGAAAACAAATGGTTGCATTAAAGCATCTTTCTCACAGTTAACACCTGCCCTGACTCTTAGTTTGGCAGTTCACCCTGTAAATCACGGGCACTAGGGAATCTCCATAACTGCTGAACCATTCACGGGGCCTTGTTGCTCCATCATTCTGTTTCTCAAAAAAGGGATCTATACCGTACATAAAAATCATCTCGAAGCGAGGCGGTACATGTACGAGCAAGAAATTTTGCATTGCAAAGATAGGCGAGATGGGTCGTTTCTATAATTTATCTCAATCTGGCATAATTATACTATGGACCAAAATAGCCAACGCAAAATTTCGAGAAACGAAGTTTGTTTTGGGCATATGGTTTGATTTTTTCTATGCGTTCGGTATCTAAAGTGGGCCTCATGCTACATAACCGATTTCCTAAAATTCAACAGGCAAGTAGCATTCTCTCGCAGGTGCTTTGCGTGGCTTTTACATTATTAAGTCCTGAATTCAGTTTTTACTGAAACGGCAAATTTTGGGGAATGCAGTGAAATTTGATAAAGATGCAGACAAACAACACTTCTTGAATGTTTGAAACTATTTTTTTGTTGAAGTAAAGCTTCATGCATTCTTAAACCAAAAAGATTTAGAGAGAAAAGAAAATGAAAAGGCACATGTCAAATATCTATTATTTGTTATTATTTGATTCTAGCTTTGGTAGTTATTTATACCATTAAAGCCGCATACCTGTGCGTCATCAAATCAATTGATTACCAACACCCTTGGTTGATAATGTCATTTCGTGGACATTTTGTAAACATATGTTTAATTCGAAATTTTCTGTATAAGAACAATCATAAATGTACTATTATATCATGACACAGAACAATGACAAATACATGAAAAAACATAGTATCATAACTTTTTTAACTACAGTACAGGAAAATATTCATATTTAAACCGTGATAGCTTGCCGGCGCTCTTAAACGCATATTCAATTCAGTCTGCTCTATTTTGTAGCTATTACGCGCAAAGGGAAATCCGGCTCAAATTGGAATATTCAAAAGTAAATAGATAAATTGAAAACGAGTAACAATCAAACCAGAATCCAATTATTTATGACGTAGGGGAGTGAACACTATGGCGAATGAAATTATTTCTCGTATTTTGTTTTTATCTGAACCGCTTCTCGTTTTTCGAGAAATGGTCTGCAATCGTCGTGTGAAACCGGAAACGCATACAATCCGATATGTGCACTTCAGCGCATTCCCAATCGACACCCATTCAGGTTCGCATAAACCAGTTTGGGAGATATTCAGAACGTGATGCATATTGAAAAGTGCTTTCAATATTCGTCCTCTATATAGGCGGAACACAATCGCGGAAAGGAACTGGTCACTCATTGACCCCAGTGATGAAGGTCAGCGACAACATGGCGTTAATGAGATGCAGGAACTCGATCAGAAAAATTATTAATTAAGGTTTACGGAATCAATCATCGACAGGCAGGCTTCAGTGATAAATTGGGTGCATCCTACGAATGCGCCATTCAATGCCAGAAAACTCCTTTGGTGCTGCAATAATACAATTGACATGGTTGGGATATTCATTGCAGTATTTCGCACCATTTCTTCTCAACATTCATATCCTTTAAACAATAAGGTATTGCAATAAATAAATTAACTGATTGATTGTATTCTTGAAGCTTTCTCTATTACATTCACAGTTCTGGAACAGTCTGGTTGAATTCAGAGTGATTTTGTATCTTTGTTTTGAATAAATAGAATCTTAGGAAAGACGAATACAGATGACTGCAAAATAATTATCAATTAAATTAAATTTTAAATAAGTAGCTTACCACCCATGATATCCCATAGTTACGGATACGAACAACACGGTGGATTCGTACGGTTAAGTCAGCCTCCCGAACCTTCACCATCTTCCCCGCTTCACCCCTGGGCAACATGTTTAATTTGTATATTTGGAGACTACCAGGCAAAGAGCTACCATAAACTATCTGCAAAACTTATTCCTGTCCTTGTACTTCAACGAGTTAGATAATCCAAAGGCGAAGTAGCTCTACGAACTTGGCTCTAGAATGCATGACTCAATGCTCTCCGAACGGATTCAGAACCATGTCCGTAAAGTGCCGCTGGATGAATCAGAGTACTATACATGGTTGTTGCTGGTCACTATCATGCCACCAAGAAAATGCTGCTTTTCTTCCAACCAGCATGTGCTTACTGCTGAAGAGGTTTATTTGTGTGCCGATCTTCCCAGTAACCATACTTATTCACCTGAAGATGATGTCAGCATGTCAGCAAATGAAGTGATGCATTTCAGATGCGTGCATACCGTACTACGCTTGCTGATCCTGCGTGCGTGGTGGGCGATGCTATACAGTCGGCCTTGAAAGTCCATTGCAGCTCGTTGGGATTGCGATTGCTGAAAGAAATTGCGAGTGGTTGTAACGTTGGACGCATGTCTTAACACATTAGATGGCGCTTTTTTAGGGAAGCAGATAAACCGGCTGCTTTCTCAGTTCATTTTATCATACCATGCCGAAATTTGCTCAACTTATAGATGTCAGTTATAATAGAACAATTACTCCGTTGATTTCATCCCCCGACTGCACCTACTTGTCCACATTGAGCTGGCTGACCATCTTTACATTGTCCTCACAAACTGCCGTTGTTATGTGTTTTGTAAAAGTGCCATCAAATGAGGTCAAATATATCATGCTTAAATATTTTTGGAAATTTAAGCCCCATTCGTCTTACATAAGACAACAAACAAGCATACCTCTATAATTTGACGCAGTACGCCTTTGAGTGGATCGTAACAAATCAGATTTAGCACAGAGATCATTTATAACCTGCAATACATGCCCACACATGACGACTTTCATATTAGGGATATGCATTAGCGGCTAATAAAACGGAATATAGCAAACCGCATGACAGCCTGGGGGCTCCACCAGGGAAAGGGCCTTCTTTTATTTCCGGGAAAGAGCTTTCTAGTACTTTTAAGTATTTGCTGCTTCGAAAAAATCTTTTCACTAAGGGCCAAATCTTTGACACCAAAACATAGTAATCAATCTAAAATGTCTGAAACGTTTTTTAACGGCCTAACGATTTACGGTTTAAATTTACGAGGCTTTCCGCAATTTCGAAAGGATTTTGGCGTCGTCTAGACTGGCTGCATGCAGGGCGCCATTTTCAAGCAAAAGCTTCACGATCATACAAGACAATGTTACATCACATCCCTGGAATGGTCTGTGGAGCTCGACAGATGAACAAAAAGAAACAGCAGATAATCAGACAAGAACAATGGACAAGAAGGAGAATATATGAGTAGATCATCAAAGAATTGTGATATGTTAACCCCCAAGCGTATATAAAGTTTGAGGGTATTTTTGGAAGAAAAAGAAGATGAACTGTTTATAGTGCTTAGAATTCTTAAGCAAAGTTATATTCTTGCAAATTGTAATTTTTCACTAGCTGAAACCGAGAAAATATCATGGATTTGTAAATGGTGCGATCCCTATTGATGTGCTAACACCTTTGTCTTACATGTTTTAGTCTCACATCCCGGTTTTAAAAGATGTCAGGAAAAGCTTTTGAAAAAGGTTTTCTTGTATTTTTTTTGTACATGATGACCTTTAAAAATGTTATTTCTCTTGTTACTATGTCCCTAAATTGCACCTTAAACAACACTATCAGATTGAAGTTTTCACTACTGCAGGTGAAAGGGAAATTTCGTTCAATTAATAAAATAATCTCATGTCCGGATCACAAACGGGACAGGATAAATTTAATTTTCCTCCGCCACTTTACAGCTCCACTTGTAACGGTCCAAAAAGTTGCTCGACGAAGTTTTCCTGGACCATAATACGAACGGTGACCCAGTCGAAAACGAGAAACTGTTCCTCCAGACTCCGTATTCTTTCCCGGTTTCGCTTTTGGCAGTGGGATACGGAAAGATACATTAAAAATGGAAATAAAGTAATTTGATTCAAACTTCATCATGCCCTAAGTGGGCCTTTATACCCTCGGTGGCGGATATGAGGCATACTATACAGATTCTGAAATGCCTTATCTCGGAAAGTGCTCAATTGTGTGCCGGATTACGGCGTTAGATGGTTTCGGAGATGGCGGCTTTAATGGTTCATGTCAGGTCGAATAAGAGATGAGGGCAAATTAAAATGATTGTTTTCTCGAAGCAATTTACGATATCATTTTACACCAATTTAATAGCAACCACCATTACCGTGTATCCTGGTACAACGTGATGAGATAGTCCGAAAGGCAAGGTTACGACAAAAATATCAGGAAACATCTATTTCATCCATGGCAGAATGCATTGAAGCACCTTCATTTCCAAATAGTTCTACATTCGTGCACAAAACTTTCAACTGGTTATGGATCATTGGGAAAGTGGTGCATTGACAAAACTGGACCAATTCATTGTCTTATTTCGGCAATGAAATAACGAAATATGTTAGAAACAGCTCGGGACAAAAGGACGAATGAATAAATTCTTAGGTAATTCTGGATAGAAAGAATCATTTATTTCCTCTTTTATTTTCTCTTTGCTTCGTCCCTTACCAGTTTCTAAACGCGACTAGTCCACGTATCCCACGCGTAAGGATTGCTCTCTTTTCGCGATCAGTCGCTACTACCTGTACCTTTCTATGCATAACTTTTGGAACTCATTAATGGCTGCGGTAGTTGACGGTTGCGTTGGAGATATATCAACGTTTTCCAATAAAATAGCTTAAGATGCTTTGAGTCTAAATGGCCTAAATTGGTCAGATCTATCAATGAAACTATTTTGAATAAATTGTATAATCGCATATATTCGTTTTCGTTCGCTACTCGTAAATTTCTCAAGGTCCCAGCCCACATGCTTCATAACATTTCCAAGAATTCGTTGAAAGCAAACGGAATAAAATTGTTTTGCTTACGACGTAACAGCAGAAAAGTTGTGTGTTTCACTTGGAAATACCTTGACCTAGGCTGCAGGGTAATTGGAATGGCAGATTAAAATTAATTATTCAAATCTCCGTATCGCAAGCCCTTGAATAGCCAGAATGATTTCTCGTACATGTACCGCCTCGCTTCGAGATTATTTTTATGTACGGTATAGATCCCTTTTTTGAGAAACAGAATGATGGAGCAACAAGGCCCCGTGAATGGTTCAGCAGTTATGGAGATTCCCTAGTGCCCGTGATTTACAGGGTGAACTGCCGAACTAAGAGTCAAGGCAGGTGTTAAGTGTGAGAAAGATGGTTTAATGCAACAATTTGTTTTCGTTCTCACCCTCGTTACGTGGGATGGGGGGACATTTTCGCCACATTTCCGTTCCCAAAGGAGCGCGAACGATCGCTGTGAAGAAGAATACAGGACTGTAAGGATTGCCAAAGGGATTGGAGAGAAGGTGCACGTGGATCTTATCAACAAATCATGCGTCTTGAAAAAGTTGGCTCTACCATAATATGCAGCTTTAGAAGTCGTAGCGTGTCGGCTCTTGATGGTTGTTTCACACGAGCGAAATGATACGTTGTATTTTTTGTGAGGGATTGTTCTGTAACTAAAATAAACCATTCGATGTGCCCACCATTGTGCTCTCGAAGCGTCTGGAGTCATTTATTTTCTAGTAACTTTTCCAGTCGCCTTTTCTTCAGAAAAGTAATAGTATAATGTCTCATGGATGACCTAGGTGCTTGTGGTCAGCATGACTCTGTATGACTGTACCACACTTATCATGGCTTTCGCTTTGTCGTTGATGATTATTATTGAAGCATTTGTTTCTCGGTATAAGTAGCGTTGAAATTGAATTGAGTTTCGATTCGATTTGCAGGAACCAAATAACGTACAAGCTTTATAATAGATTGTTTTCATCGTACATCGAAAACATTATCGAACCATCAAAAGTTTAGGTGCTCCAGACCACGGATTTCTTTAAAATTCCTTTAGTAAACGTAGGTATTCTTGTTGAACATTCTCCTTCTTTCTATTGCACATTTAAGAGTATGGCTTTAGGGTTTATGGTTTCCATAAGGTTGACCACTTGATTGGAGACGGCCCCAAACCATCTGAGTGCGTTTGCGATACCTATCGCAGATAAAAGAAAGCAGGTTGAATAGAAGGCCTACGTACCTTTATGAATTCGATGTGGCCGTTCTTCGCCTTGAGGAGCAATCAATTTTATCGACCTACACTTTGCTCTTTTATTGCCCGCCTCCTAGCTAGACCTTCGATTGCTCAGTGCTCAGGAAAACTTCTAGCCTGCTAAAAGCATAGGCTCCACGTCAACGAGCGTAGCATAAGTACAGACACAGCGCACCAGCCTGAGATACGGATGGAAAAATGAAACAATAGACTGAAATGAAATAAAACCAGACACATAAAACATATTGATTTTCAATGGCAAAAAATATGTCTCTTGCCTTTCGACACATTCGTTCTAAGGGCACTGAAAGCAGCGCATGGTGAAGCTAAAGACGAAGCATTTCTGAGAAAGAATGTTTGGTATGATGAGAACAAGATGCTTCGGGCAAAAATAGAAACATGACTAAATATTCCATTTTTTGTTTCGCATCCTAGATTCTTTTTTATTGCGATTGAATTTAGGGCAACATTTTTCGACCTTGATAAGCTGTAGCTGTTGAACATATCAATTTCAAGTGTTTCAATATTCATAAAATTATGTCGTTAACAGACAAAAGCCATTTTTTTCCTCATTAAGATTAGAAGCAATTATGGCTCAGTTTTTTTTAAAAATTTATCAATAAACGCTTACACAAATAAACCAGTACAAATCGAATTTATAACTCATGCATTGATCTTGTGCAAACAATCCTGCTCGGGGTTACGATTCGCATAGTACTTCGTAACGTAGCAGGTGACAAGTGCCACAAAAGCATTCCCACACGGTCGCGTCTAGACGAGTCAACATTATTTTTGCACCAGTTTCAGCGACGCTGAATGTTCATTGGATTCGCCTTGCTAAACATGACCCGACATGTGCCTTGATCGAGCTCTAGTGTCTGAACAATTGAAAACATGCTTTTTCTTGACATGTCATTGTTGCAAACTTTTTTAATTCAACACCGTAATATAATGAAATAGAGCTTCAAGGGTCCATAGCTTTTTGAACAGGATCAAACATAATCTGGCGTAGCTAAAACTAATGTTAAACAGTAGAATATTACCGAGAACATTAAAAGTTCATGCCAGGTGCTTAATAGAGTCCTGGCTATATTAGACAGTTGAGTTAAGGTCAGTGTTTAATAAAAATATAAGTCTCAATGCCCAAGACGGCATCGCAAGTGACACACTAGCCAATAAATCAGGGGCATCAATTAAATCAGTGCGTAATTTAAACAAAACGAAACATTGTCCGTTTTTTTTTTCTCTCTGCTCCAGGGGCTCAAAACCATGCTACATTATACAACAATGCAAGTACGTTCTACACTCACGAGGGATAGCCGATTGAACTACGATTTTTCAATATCTGAAAATTTTACGGATTTCAATAAAATCGGCGAAAAAAGTCAAGAAAACAGCTAAAAGCTATGACATATTTCAACGATTGCATTCTACCGAGGTATAACCATGCAGAAAAATTATTAATATTAAGCTGTATAAAATTGGTCGCCCATGATACGACGTAAAAGCACCATCGCTATATCACTGTCCTTGCTAAGCCATCAACAGTTTGATTCGTTGGCGTATCGATATGCCACGATGCGGGTCAGTGAAGGTCCCATCTTTATCCCAAGACGGATACAAACGATCCACAAGAAATCGATTAGACTACCATCTCCCATGGCAAACCGCTCACTCCTGGTATCGACTACGAAACTCGGCTACAAATCGTGAATCCAATACCCAGGTTGTTCGCACCTTCCAGACTGACCGACTTCCGTCCATTGCTACGCGAAGCCCCTACCTTAGTCATTAGCCGCGACTGATGTATTCATACACTGGACCGTATGTTCGATGCAGGACCTAGCCGAAGGCCAAAGGCGCTCTGGTGGAACCAGTACACACTGCGGTGGAAACTCGACAACGCGATTGAAAGAGTAGCTACGCTAGCTAGATAGCTGGCGCTACGCTTCGTTAGAACGATCCGCATTGCTGAACAGTGTTGCCGAAAAACGAAATAAATATCCAATTACATGCTTGAAGTAGGTCCGTAATTCCGACACTCCAAATTCTCGCATCAATCTCAGTAATCGAAAACTGTATAATCAGCGCTGTGGCACGTGAGCAAACGTGAGCGGATAACGAAATACGTTTCCAAAGGACACCCTGTAGTGTGTTGGTCCGAAAAAGTGTTTCCATTTTGACAGGATTTTATCAGTTCAATTGTTTTTTTTTTCATTTTTGAATGATTCTTCAAATTTTGTTTTTGTAATAGCCTGTTTCTACAATCAGAAATGCCTAAAATACTAAACATGTTATGAAAAATCAAAGCGAATACGATAACATTTTGAATCCTGTAGTTTTAACCATGACTTGTTAAGCAACTTCTTACTGTGAATAAAGACATCAGTGAGGACCAAGCAACCCTCTTCAAAAATCATCCGATGGGGTATAACATTCACAGTACTATGAAGCATTGATACAACATACCACATGCATCAATGTCGGCTGTCAAATTTCGGATTTATCTATAAATCACGTCCCATAAATCATGAACCAGAAAAATAATTTGCCACATGCTTCCGCCGAGCGACACATGCAGTTGCTCATAAAACGGAAGCTTTACGTACTTGCGACTGTTCATGGACAGTTCTGGTTCTTAGAACGGTGTATCATTGAAATGCTCCATCAGCTCCATCACGCGTGGTGCTTTCAACGTGCATGCCCAAACGCTTCCACGTCAACATCATCGACCACAACGAGCTTAGTTCTCCATACACATCCGTATAGCAACGTTCAGCGATACAATTATCAATAGGGAATGAAGTTTGAACAAGAAACATGATTCCATTGATGAAACGCACATTATTTGATGATTGTGCGTTTGGTTTTCGAGGAACGATGTTATATAAATTGACATATATCTGCCAGGGGTAAGTATAGCTATAAGCGCTTCAGATGAGAAAATCTGATCCAATTTACTTTCAGTAAAATGTAATATTTGTTCCATTTTCGAGGAATCATTAACAAGCATAGTCGATTGTTCCGATTAAAAAAGAAAAGATAAACGCCAATTTGGTACCCAGAAGCCAGACTTTGCAGATGTTAAATTTGCAAGACAACAAGACCATTTATCAAACGGCTTTTGGAAGCAGCCTGCTGCTTTTTTGCAGCTGCAATCGATTAAAACAACATGCCGCAGACACAGGAAGCCAAACTGAACGTGTTTTTATGATCTCTTTCTCGATTTTTAAAACGAAATCCCTCCGGAACATAAAACGAACAAAAGCTTCCAGCTGCCATCAAGAAGGTACAACATATTCAAGTGTTCGAAATATCTGAATCGTACAGTAGACACCACCATTAAACTTCTTGCTGAGCAATGCTAGATAAGAAACTGTCACTCCGACGGACGAACCACTAACTGCGTGAGTGCAAGGATCTCAATCTCGAAAACTGCATCGTTGTTCTCGTTTCACGTTTCCCATTTTACGCTGTGCAACATTTAAGGACACCATAAATGTTGCTGTTTTCGTAAATAGATAGCACACCGTTGAGAAAAAAAACGCTTACCTTGAAGAAGGCACGGTTACAGTCTGGCAGACAGCGCTCGCCGGTTTTCGAACGATTTACGTTCTTCATATGGTTTGCTTGGCTGGAGTCCAAATAAAAAAGCTAGAACAATTTTTATTTAAACATTTTTTTCAGCTTGGTTCTCATTCAAGCCACTATTTCACCTATGAAGAATGTACAATGGTTTTTTTTGTCTTAAGTTATCGTTACATATTTCTTGGAGTATCTTTGCAATGTTTCTGCCTTGTTAAAAACAAAAACCATTATGGTTACGAGGCAGAATTCGTACATTGACTTCAGTATTGTTACTTACGGTAAACTCACACATTGAATTGAATTCAAGAAAATGATGAAATGGTTGAGCGTATTTAGTTAGGAGAATAACCTAGGAAATACAGAGTATTGAAGTTTTTTTAGGAATTGAAAACTTACAGAAAATAAGGACGCCAAAATAAAAGGGCACCCTTACATACAACAAGGGACCTGATTACCTTTCTCAATTTTTAAAGTAAACAATCACTGTTTTAATGAATGTTTCTTGGCAAAAGTTACCTATCAATAGCGTTAAATCACCGCAGCTAAGGAATCCTTTTTCAGCAGATCCAAAATAGCATCGATAACAACATAGCTACGAGTATGGACCATTCCAGAATCGTCCTAGCTTGTTGTGGCTTCCACGTTTGTCGAAGAAGAAAATACTCTCCGAGTAATCAAGTTTGTCGCCACTTTGTCGCCTTCCGGCTCATTTGAAGACTCGCATCTCGCTGTTAGCGGACGGTTCGCATGTTCTGTGAATGCGCCTGGACTATGTGTTGCTCTACCGACGACGCCTTCACATCGGCTCTGTTCGAGTCGAGCAATCGATTGTGTTCTCTCTGCTGCATGTAAACAATTTCAATTACAACAGCGTGAGCTGATCGTATCGATAGCTATGCCGTTTTGTGCCTAGCAGCCAACTGCTCTGCTAGGGTCCGTTTTGGAGGAAACGTAAATCACTTACATTATGCTTGGCTTCATCTCGATAAGTGAAGCATTTGCCATGCAGAAATATGTTCGTTCACGATGCTCATGAAATATGTCAACTTACTTGGCGCTCTCAAACCGACATATGAAACTCGTATTTGGATAGTGTGCAGGAATACATGCTTTGCTGGCGTTCTGGAAAATTATGGGGGTTGTAAAAGGCTTTAGAGATATCACATGGTGATAACAATTATTTAGTTTATTTGATTTTTACAGCATTTAAATCATTGTTAAAGAACATGTTAAATTCTGACAATATGGAAGTTGATTAAGGCTCGTTAGTGCTTGAAGAATTGAAAAACATCAAAACTCGTTGTCAAATCGCCTCGAAATATATATCTAACCTCTATCAACGTATGTGCCATAATAGATGATGTGCTGTAACAAACATCTGAAGCGCACCGAAGGACCACCGCTGAGTGCCTATCGATGGTGAGAAGCGAAGCAGATGTTTCCGGGTTGGCTGTACCGGTAAAACTGGCGACACCAGCTTCGCTAACAACAAGGATTCGCCAACACATGACATGGGTGTTGACAGTAAGATTTGACACTTGACCCGGATCGAGGGGTTTTGCTAGTTTTAGTCGGGCAAAATGGGTAGTTTCATGCCAGACTTACTTTCCATTTGACCTGTCACGGTCCAATGCGTTTATTTGCTTCCTTCAATTGCTTTAAATGAGCAGAGCTTTCAATGCTTTCCTTGCTATGCAAACATACCTAGTTCCCCGTGAAATCATAGGATTTTCGAAAAGATCATCTAGAGGTAAGAAGAAAAAATATTACAAGCTTTTCGATTGGTAGCTAAGTTTGAATCAAGAAATATGCATAAAAAAATTTCGAATGTATACTTAATGAGAGATTTAAAAAAGCATCAGCCAACATATTCGAGAGTGCACATGTTGTCGAAAACTATTTTTCCTGAGATTTAATGTAACATTTTGTACCGAATTAATAAGGTTCAATTCAAATGAGTCGTAGTTTTATGTTGATGAATTATTCACATGATTGAAACGCTATAGGTTATTTTCATTTTTGAACTGAGTTTACATCAGCGCAATGCATTTTATTTAATGTCGATAATTTAAAAATGTGTGTAGCATTTACAAATTATTTAATTTCCTTAAGGTTCCACAGAAACGTGATTTTTTACTTCTGTTATTCTGTTAACTGTTTATCTCGAGGCTTTTTTCCGTTATGTGATGAGACGATTCTATCTTTAACCTTGTCGCTCCTCGTACCACGCTTCGGAATGCAAAGTGGTGGAACAAATTGATCCAAATTGGTAGGAAAACGGATTCCATGTCAAATTTTGACTGACTAGAGAATGTACGACGAAAACGTAATACGCTTACAGGAGTATCAAAAGTATATGGACGTTAGTGTTACAAAATATTGAGTTGGAAAAAATATTGTCGATAAAGGAGCAAGTCTATCAACCAATTCCACGAATGGACCCCATCCAGCACAAATGGTATGGTAACACTATGCTAGGATTGCCTAATGTTGGTTTATTGCTCTGCAGCACCACTGTGCAAACATGTCTACAAATATACCGAATATCGGACTCGAGCGGTGGTCATTCTCTGGGACCGGGTGTAAAGATTTGGATTAAAGCATAAAAATATGTGATCATGCGAGGGAAGCGGGCATTCGGTAGAAACGCCATCAAAGTTATGATGGGAAAACAGCAAACCATTGGAAAGGGGGTGTCTTTTCCAAGCGAATGTACACTAGAGATAGAGTTGAGCTATGGGTTTATGCTTTAGCGTGCAAAAATGAGCCTGCAATGCTGAGATATTGAAGCGGACGTAAGCGATAAGGAGGCGCTGGATAAACATAACTTCTAATTCGGAATTTTGAATTTCATGTAGGAAGAGGCAGAATAAATGTTAGACGAGATAGCTCATCTAGTTGAAGTGTTGCTGGCAATGAGGTAAAGCATTCAAGAGATCTTATAAACCAATGAAAACCTTTTTTTTTAAGCATACACCATTTAAAACCGGTAACTAGCCACCACCGGCAGCTTTTGCAACACAAGTGAAAAGAGGAGTTGTCTAGCATGGGTTCCTATCGCGAGTAGAAACTAAACACAACCCACAATTAATTAAGCAAATCAATTAGCGCCGTTTCCAGGGGGAAATTTTTCTTATGATAATGAGCCATTTCTATAGAATAGCAAAGCCCGTAAAACCCCACGTTTCAGCAGTGATACAAAGCATTCGCTGATGCAGTACGATCAATACGGTCTGCAGTTTCGAAAACTGGTGTATCTATTCGACCGTGTTTTGTTTGGTAAAGTGCGTTCAAATCGTATGGTTCGGCCACGAAATTGATGCTCAAGCTAAATTAATGATGAAAAATAGGTGCCATACTGGTGGTTAGGACATCTTACCGCTAGGGTGAGCACATAATGGGACACGTGAATGCGATCGGACTAATTATAAGCTCACCCAATCAATCATCAATAGGCCTGCAGTTATCGCGCATTGAGGAGTGAACATGCTTTAAAACATAAAGCGCACTGCAGCTCTACCCCCGCGGCTTGTTGCTAATTGTGCCGGATGAAATGACAGAATCAAGGGAGTTCATTTATTATGACAGGTACAAAACGCTATAGAGAAAATGCGTGGAGCTGACCGGGGACTGTTTATGTAAATTATATGTTTTAATCATCGCAAACGATTTGCCGGTCAATTATTCATCAGAATATTGGACAATTTTGAGTGCTTTAATGGTTGAATTATTTTAAACTCGTTATTGTGAAAACTGCCAGGCGCGGTGCCTGGTTCATGTGTGCTACCGGGAAAATTGATGATGAACCAATATCTATTTTATTTTTTCAATTTGTATGGTTGTCTTTCAAAATTCAGGTGATTGGGCCTCTTGGGCCTTGGAAAAACATTTTGAAAAACTTTCTTCTGCAATGTATTGTTAAACCTTTCACAAAATAATACAAGTTCAAATGCAATATCATGAGGTACAAATTAAAGCCTCGAAAGCGCGCAGGTAACTCTCCGTTAATACAACCACCACCTTCGCAGTGAAGATGTGTTGCTTTTTCTCTTCTCCGGGGATGCCGGCAAAACGGCAGAGATGGGACCGGTTCTCAATCGAGTACACTCCTCCAATCCGATCTGGCATAGCGCATCTTCTCAACGCGGACTCGAACTTGGGAGACTAAAAAGGATCAAATCGAGCGGGAGAGCACCGAACCGCGAGAAATATGTACACAGCATCCGCTGAGCGTACGGCAACGGCTGTGAACCATTTTGCTGAGCACAGCAGTGAAGCAACACATCTTCGCTGGCGGTCGGTCGCAGGACAGCCATGCGTTTAGTTTTTAGTGTACCGTCGGTCGATGCTGTCGCGTGTATGGTTCACGTCGGAAGGAACGAAGGCTACTGCACTCCCTTGCTCCATACGGTAGGTCAGTGCAGTGGGCGAAGATTATCGTAACGGATTTATGTCGGTTCGTTAGCTATTGTGGAAAAAATTGGTGTTGTGTTTATCAAAACTGTTCCTCATTTCCCAGTTGTAAGGAACAAAATGGTGACGTGATAAATATGTAAAACGTTGTGCACATCGTATTGACCATTAATCCGTAAAAATCGAAGAAGAGGGGATACAAACAATTCATGAAACATTGGTTTTGTTTATGGATGTGCGCCTGGATTGAAAAAAGTTAGACAAAAATGTTAACATCAACAATATGCAAAACACGTCGCATATGTACGTTGAAGTTCTCCTCTAAACATTATCATCAACTAACAGGATTTTTGATCCACCTAGAGCAGCAAATTTGGATTATGTGGCAAACCAGCAGTTGTGCTAGTTAGTTGTGCTGTTGAAAATCACTATCTTTATCGAAACGAATTCAATGGCAAACAAAATAATGTATCAACTTTAAAGTGTGTACTAACCATTGAATGATTTAGAGGAAACCTTTAAGGATCCCTCACCTAGTAACAGAAACAAAAATTAATTTAGTGCAGATATTAATTTAAAATGACAGGATCGAAAGCTTGTATATTTAGTGTTTAAACTCAACATTTAAAAGGTTTTGTCTCAAAGCAAACCCCTCCGTTTTCTGCAACAAAAACTTTTAATTCGCAATTCACCGGCGAAGGTCAGATTGTTTGACTTGGAACCATTTGCTGTTTGTGAAAAATGTTTGCGAAATAGTGAAATATAGTGTTTGGTTTTGATGTTAGTAACTGAGTGAAACAAGTCAATATGCATAAAGCATAATAATGGCGGTTATGGAGCGCATAGAAACAAGCAAGTTACAACATGTGACCTTTTGAGTTGACCAGTCACTGCAGAAATAATCAATTCCACCCCCTAAAACAACTTATTTCTATGCTAGGGATAGAAAAGTGAATTTGTGGATTCTAGAGAATTTCGAGTATGATAACTGATGCAAAGCATCGCAAGTGAATGAATGCGCATGTGATCCATTGTTATATTAATAGCGAAACAAGCCACGCCAGTAGAAAGCCGTTATAATAAATTCGGAAACCATCAAACAACCGTGTGCTCATGTTGGAATAAGTGAAACGTTACTCGATGGCGCCTAATGCCTCCGTCGGGAGCGTTGTTTGTGGTGTGCTGCCATATTCATCTTTTTCTCCACCATCGTTGGGCAGGGTAAAAATGTGCCATCCGGTTGACGTCGTAAAAATTAATTAAAAGTTAAATTAAACGTATTCCGCCCGCCAGTGACCCCGCGCGTTGGGTCCTAGGAGAACACCACCACAGCAGCTGACGCCGAACGCCACAATGCATTTCGTGTAATGAGATTGTAGGCGTTGCCGAAGCTGCATCCGTTCCGGAAAACCACTTGTGTGCTCATCCGCTGCAGCGTCGGTTGGTGCAGTGGGCGGTTGCATGGTAGGATGATTCTGGGCCGCCCTCCGACGCGCTCCACCTACCGTGTCTGCCCGTGGCCGTCGAAGTGCGAAGTGAGTGCGAGCTTGTAAAATTCGCGTGACAGCCCTGCTCGAGCGAGCGTCCGTGCATTAGGATCGAAAGGGGGTAAATTACCCAAAAAGCAGCTCTCGGCGCAAAGTGGCAGTGATAAATATGCGTGACCCTTGTGGCCCTCAACCAGGAGAAACTGGTCGGTTCGGCGGTCCGGCAGCGCAACCACGGCGAATCGATCGCAGCAAGGTCCCGTCTGGGGTGCAAAAGAGTGAGAATAATTTAGCGCCCCTGGTGACACGGTCGCGGTTTGATTGTAAGAGGGCGGGACGCGAGTACGCAGTGCTTTTCGCGAGCGTGAGCGTACGTCGGTAAAACAACGCCGACGCTTGGGCATCCCGGGAGGAAGGTGGATACAGGAGCGGCAGCCAGCGGAACAGTGCAAAGGGCAGGCCCGTCGCAAATTAGATGTAAGGGGTTACCCGAAAAGATATTCAACAACGAAGTGTGCATTTTATAATATACCGCGTCACCACTGTCGGCCATCATTAACAACTGCAGCTTATGTGTGCCGGTACGTGTGTGTGCCGGACGCCCGGACGTAGATGAATCCCAGAGCGGACACCATTTAAATGCTGCATTAAACATCGTTGTGCAGTTATAACACCCATTTATGTAGAGTTATTATTAATTGGTGAAGATGTTTAATCAATTACTGTTCTACATTGGAACCTATTTACTACTGTTGCAGAGCAGAAATCAAGGTAAGGGTTGGACATTGAAAAATTATTGTGCAAGTAATATCACTACCAGGTATCGTATTATCATCAGGAATTCCCATTGCTATCGGTGGAAGCGCAAACTCTCATGAATCAACTATCTGCTGCTTCGAACATAATTTATTTTTTCTTAGATATTCAACTTTGAAAACATATCTTAAACTAAGCCCAGTTCATAATTTGTTGTTGTTGATTATGATTCACAAATTTCTTCACAATGTCTTGAATACTTCAATATTTGCGTTAAATTTTTTTAATACTTTTTTTGTATTACTTAGTATTGCTTGATGCATTTATGGGACAAGAAACTTCATAATTTAAAGACAATATAAAATTTTAGTTTACTACACGTTTTAGAGGTTGCAACCAGAGCTCGATCCAAATTCTTCAATAAAATAATTCATAGCTATTCTTATTTCTGAGATTTTTTTCATTGTTTCCGTTTTTATATGGTTTATCACAATTTCCTTAAGATGATTTGCCCTTGGGCAACAAAAATAAACCTAACAGCTGGTGGAAGGCAGATTATTTATTTATCTTACCTTATCAAAAAGCAATGGTACAAATCAGGCATCATTTTATGTTCTTAACAATGATGTAAACTTTGATGCGGCGATTTCAGATGAATATTACACCATCAAAAAATTTATGCAGGCTTAATTAATGATAGAAATAAAACCTTTCTCACATGCAAATAAATCCTTTTACCGTCAATTGAAGACGGAAAACGCCATGCTCATATAATTGATTACGTGCGACATTTATGGGCTCTGGTTTATGGGAACCGACTTCGCATTGTCGTAAGAAAAGGAAATAATTTTACCCAATTTCGAGGGTTGAATACTTTACGTTGTAAAGCCTTTTAGTTTAAGCATTTACTTGATCAAACCCTTTTATGGGAAACTGATGATGACAAAGTAAAAAATATAATTTTATTGCAAGTCAAAATTCCAAATAGAGAAGATTCTATCCAACTTAACAAGCTGGAACAAGAGTTATAAAGCTTCTTTCCTAATATGTCTAGAAACTGACTTCTCTTTTGCGCAACAGGAATGTAGCATGGCGAATGAACAAACGAGCCGGGGGCTAAGAATCAATTTCAGTCGACAGAAAGAATTCTGTTCGGTCGCTCCTTTGGGGCGCCAATCTTAAGTTCAAAGCTTAAGGGGTTCTCCAGAGTATTTGCTCGAGCGCTTCACATACAATTTTAACTTTACTGATGCATATTTCTCAAGCGATTCCTTCGCTACTCGAGACCGTCGGGCTCAACTGCCAGATTGATACTTTTTCATGGAAAAGGCCAATTTTACCTGCGCTGAACTTTCCTTCTTCAGTATCCGTCAGCTCGACCATGATGACCACCACCACAGAGGAGTCTGCAGCCCTTCAGCCATACTTTGACTTTGACGTACCGCGCAATCTCACCGTTACCGTAGGTCAGACCGGTTTCCTGCACTGTCGGGTGGAACGTCTTGGCGATAAGGATGTGAGTATTTTTCTTCTTATTTTTTTGCTTTGTTTTCTAGGTTCACGTAGGAACTCTTTTTGGCGCCGATTATTCTACCGAAGGGTTTTGCACGTGGTTAATCGATTGTCATTTCCTGTCGAGCATCGGCGATGTGGGTTACGTTGGTTTTCGTTCAAAGATAATGTTACTTTGGGATCAAGCAAAGGTTTTATTTTGCTATTGTTAGAACGAATACCTTCGACTTCTTTGAACCGTGTTTTTGTTTGAACAAAGTTTCTTTGGATGCAAGCTGTATCGAAGGTCGTAATCCTTCCACAGTCCTTGACTGTTTGTGATTGTCCAACTATGACGAAATATTTGTATAATGTGTTAAGAAACTAACTTTTTCTTATTTTTAAGACCTTTTCTGTTAAAAATATTTTCGGATATGTGTCCAGTTCTGAAGCTGTCGACTTCAGTCAAAGCTTGCAAACATCGAGTTTTGACGAAACTAATTTTTTTAAATCATTATTTCATTCAAATAATAATTTAATAAGACTTTTGAAATTCAACTATACACGTGGAAACTGGGATTACCAAAGGAAACAAAATACATTGCCGAGTTTTTTTTCTCGCCTTTTTCTTAGGTGGCATGGATACGGCAGCGAGATTTACATATTCTTACGACAGGAGCATCAACGTATACTTCGGATCAACGATTTCAGGTAAGTCAGAGCTCTATTCTGAAAACTCACAGTGCAATACATTTACAAATTCCTTTTCCTTGCTCGTGTTTTAAGGTGATCCGTCAGGAAAACTCCGTCAACTGGACTCTGCAGATAAAGTATCCTCAGGTTCGAGACTCCGGAGTGTACGAGTGTCAAATCAACACCGAGCCCAAAATGTCACTGTCGTATAGGCTCAATGTAATCGGTAAGTTTTCAAAACGATGTCACTACGGGCACATAGAGCCAACCTATTTTTTTTTGACTGTTTTTTAATTTGTTTGTAATTCGTTTTAGTTTATATTTACATACTTATTTTAAAATATACAACAGGTTGGATTCATATGTTAATTTTAATATTTCAAGATTTATGTTTAAAATCAACTATTACTTTAGTCTAGTGATTCATTCAAAACGCTAGAAATTTTACATTCCTATGCTGTTCAAACAGACCACCTGTAAAGTACCCCCGGACTTACTTTTTCAGATCAAACGATTTGAACGTGTAGGGACTGGCTGTTTTTTGACACGATATAAACCTGTTTTTTTAGGTCGGCCACATGATTTCAAAAAGTTCCGAGCGAGTGGAAGACAAAGTTTTACGTTCGGTATGGGTCACGCTCAAGTAACCATGAAATCTGTTTTGCATAGATATCTGAGAAGTTAAAAGTTGTTTGTTCTGGGTATCGGTGAATCGTGCAAACTTTTGTTTGCATGATGTGGAGCTGGTGATTGAAAAAGATATTTATTTCTATTGGCCCCATCACAGTCCGTTTCAAAAGGTAGCACAAAAGTTAATGGTGGTGAACAATGCCATTCGAGCTTTTTTTCAATATGTGTGAACTTTCCATTCAAACACTGAAAGGGTGTTTTATCACCTGATTGACATTGATATGGATCAACGATATTTCAGATAAATATCGCCAGTTTTGTTGATCGATGTCGTTATAGCGAAGAATAAATCACAGAGCGTTTAACTAAATTGTAAAAATCTTAAGAACTGGAAAAATAATTAGTGCAACTCCTTATCGATTATTTTCATCTAGAATTACGAGCGAGAATACTGGGTCCATCGGATATATTTGTGAAATCTGGTAGCGAGATCACCATGACATGTGTAATTCAGCAGGGACCACACGAGCTTGGGACAGTTTTCTGGTACAAAGGTAAGCAGCACCATTATCGATTGTTCGGAAATTATCACCAATATGCTTTTTTCAACCCTTCAACCTTCAACCCTTACCCCCCCCCCCCCCTACTTAATTACGGCTTACTTAACTTTTTGCAATTTAATTTATTCCGTTTGTTGTACTTGTTAATTCTATAATCTTTCAGGTAACACGCTAATAGAACCCGCTGGCCAGGAAAACGACATCCATACGAGTGAAAATCGAAGAATTATCGTGGAAACGGATTGGACTGATGTACTGACGTCTAGGTAAAAGCAAAGATAAGCAAAATGATTATTCACTTGAACAATAATCTAGTGAAGTACAACCTAAATTTCCTTTTATTTCCTTTTTGGGGCAACCAACACCGTTCTCTTTATAGAAGCGTTGCATGATTGGATTAAGTTGTTGTTGTGTGTGAGGGTTACACGGTTTGGAAAAAAAGGATGAAGGATTTTGGATATTATTCATCCGTTACAAACGATCGACTTCAACCGTTACAAACGATTTATTTCTCAACAAATAACCGTTAAGAAAATTGGAGTCGAGTTAAGGTAGATTCCCTGTGTATGCTACTTCAAAGAGGAGGTTTTTTTTTATTTTTCTTAGTAAGATATATTATGAGCTACCTGATACCTACGCCGTTTACGGGTGTGCATCCAAATTGTGAGAATTCAATTATACCTTTCACAGAAGAGTCTGAATTTGTTTCAATTATATAGCATGAAAAAGAACTCAAGTTTTCCCAGTAGCTTGTGTCGTAAGATTAATGTTAATGTAAAAGCATTTTTTTCTTCTCTTCTTCGCTGATATTATTTCCAATCCGACGAATTCATCCCCTGTGGTTTGACGTCTTGAACAGACTAAAAATCAAAAGGGTTGTTCAAAGCGATACTGGAAACTACACCTGCGTGCCAACGATGGCCAAGTCTGCCAGCGTCTACGCTCATGTTATAAGTGGTAAGTACTGGACCCCTTCTTTTCCAGGTGATTCTGCAGATGATGCTTTTGAAAAGAAAACAATTCCTTAGTATCTACGCATTCATTTACGAAGTAACTAGGTAACAATACCCATTTTCCTTGCCAAGTTGCCTTGCCATAAGATGATTAAAATGTTCAGTACTCTCATACCAAGTTTATTTTTGCACATTGTGTAAATTGCAAACACTGTCTTCTGCGCCACACTAAGCAAACATTTTTCAGCTTTCAGAAAGGTTTCCATGCGATGTTAATAAATCTGATGTGTGTGTTGATAAGAGTTATATTCATTGTTACGACGAGTCTAATTATTGAATGTCCTTCAAAAGCCCCTCCCTTTTCATCACAGTATGAAAAATGATTCCCATGCCCATTCATCATAACATGTGTAAAAATTATTTAATGAACTGTAAATTTAAAAAAGGTTTGAACGATTGGTAAATTAATGCCAATTATTATGAAGAACTAAATAAAACTGGTTTATATGAGGATGTCGAAAAAAATCTTCACAATGGGTTACATTATTAAAACCTTTCCCGTCCAACATTCTATTCACAGGTGAGCACCCGGCAGCGATGCAGCACAATGCGGCAACAAAAGTTTCGCGATCATTCCTGCTGCAAGCAATGTACATTCTTATATTATTAGGTCAAGTAACCTCTCTTAAGCAGCATCTGCTAGATTTTTCGAAACAGAAAGCACGTTTATTTGCTTCTGGCGCTAGTGATATAAGATGAAACATGGTCTGACACTGCTTTGGTGTATATACAGTGGCAAACAGTTGGATCAAGTGGCGTGATTGAAAGTGCAAAATGCGTGATTGACGATTTATGAGAAAATCAATTTCGGTGTCAAACGAGAAAGGTACTGGGTGGGTAATAAACCGTCGATGCAGGGCTTCTAGATGAACATCTAAGATATTTCCCCCTTTTTTGAACGCCCGTTGATCGATCATGATCCACGGTGACTGGCAGCTATTAAAAATGCCAAGGTGGTAAAAGCTTGTACAAAAGTGAGGTCATCCAAAAATGTCTTCATACTTAGAAATTTTTTTAACAGATGCATCACTTATTAGTAGATAATGGCTACAAATCCGCAGGATCTCAAACACGCACTGATCAACAACGCATTTGTCGCATCTCGTGAAGCTGCAGCTGGTACATAGTTTTTTTTTTTTGTTAATTAATTAAAACAGCCCATCCAGTGTATGAACAGCTAAAAAAAGTAATTAAGACAAATATTTCATACAGAAACAAACACTAATTATAGTTTTCTCAATAGCCATGATGATTTAACTTGTTTCGCACAGCAAATAAGTGTGAATTGAAATAATCACACACTTGGTTTGCATAATGCACAATCCACCATCATACACTGCAATAAGCATATCTTTCTAAAATGGAAAACAATGTACATACAAGGACAAACATAACCTAATTAAACAATAAAAATATGGTTGTTGAGTTTGAGGTAACATGATAAAGTTTGTCTGCTAAGAAACAATAATATCTTTTTAATTTGTAGATTTTTGTCTGGGCCATATTGTAGTTGTTAAACAACGAACGCTTCCCGTATTTCACGAACGCCGCTTGTCGAAATAGAATCCCTTGCTGGCCCAAGAGCGGAAGTAACAAAAGATTCCCTAAGGCCAAACAGTTCAGAAACAGATTCTTTCGTATGGCCCTAGCGTCACCTCGTGACGTAAATTCTCAGGAACGGGTAGGAGTTTTAATCTTGCACAATGATGGCAAGCCGTTTCGACGCAAAGCACCACGCTTTGTGAAGATTGTTAATTAATTTGTCATCACATTTCCCCTAAGCATCCGGGAAACTACTTCCAGAGGCGAACCGATAATCTTCAGTGTGCTCAAAACTTGGTCCGGTATTTAAACTAGCTTGGTACGAAGTTCCTCACGAACCGTCATCTGAACCGTGCCGTTCGCACAAACTTTATTCGCTACGGGATGCTTTATTATTGTTGCATGAGGTAATTAAGCTTGCCTCGCCGAGGTGGACACACGGCGAAGTGGATAGCAGAGTATATTGGATTCCCCCAACACTCCGCAGCTCTTTCCATCGATCGATGAAAAACAAAAAGCTGTTCTCTTGCACCACAGCATCTGTATGAGACCATACGGTTTAGGTCGCATGTTCCGGAAGGGAGGAAAATCTATGGACAAGCCCAAGATCCAAATGTCGAAAATGAGACTTTCTAAGCTAGTTCCTCACTCGTAAGCCTTAACCAGGCTATCCATCTAAAAGTAAATGGCCGGATACTATAAAAGATAGGAAAGGTTCTTGGTTGACCCCAGCCAGGAATGTGGTTGTACGCCAACGGATGCGGTCAAATTTTCAGTGGTTCATTTAACCCAAGCGTCAAGCTAGCGTGCGGTGATGTATCCATTTATATTCGTAAAAAAAATTATAAATTAATAACTGGGGAAAAGTTTGTTACTGTGTGTTTTACTCTACATATATGATTCTTGAGACTGATTTTTTTTTTTAGTTCCCGGAAACACGGAAACAAAATAGAAAAGTTGTTTTCATAATATTTTTGCCGTTAGGAAAGCAAAATTAAAAACCGTTGGGTTTTTAATTGAACATTGACCGTTTTCAAATGGTATAACGAGGCTTGACAAACCAAAGTCGTTAAACATGGAAGGGTACACAGTCCATGAAAATGTCGTTTTAGAGAATTTATTACACCTTGTTTCATCTATTAGCAATTATTTATCAGTGATAGCACTAATGACGAGTTACGAACACAGCGGTGCAGTGTGATAAACGAATTTTATGTAAACTGTTTAAACGACCTGTGAATAAAACTAGATAAAAAAAACTCTTCAATTGGAGAGCACATCGATTTGCAGTCTTTATAAGATCTACGCAAATCGTTTAAATCTGTATTATAGCCACGCGTAGTAAAATAAAACACCGATAGCAAACCACAATCGAACCATTGTAGTATAGCACTATCTGTAAAACAAGCAGGACAGAAATACAGTTAGTTTTATAATTATGAAAGAAAGAAAAATAACTTGTCTTTAAATGAAACACTGTAGAAACAACTGGTAGTAAAACGAAAGAAAGCTTGACAAACTAGAGTCCCCGAACATGGAAGGGAAGGCGAAAATGTTTGGTTACATTTATTCGACGTCGGTATAAAAAAAAATGGTTCATACAATTGCTGGTACATGCAGAGGATCTTTTCCGTATAACATGCATCACAATAAGAAATAGTTTACTCATAGGTTTTTGCGATCTCCGGAAATCGACCACGGAAGACATTAATGCAAGCGATCTACAGTCAAGCACCTTTTCTTTCTTTATTCTTAGAATCTTTCCAAACTTTCATTCAAAAGCTGATTGAAAGAACTATCGTGAAATGCATAAGTTTATTTCATACAAAAACTACAGTTTTAGAGATTGTTAAATCGTGTACAGGTCAGAACAATAAAACAGAATTAGAGACTTTATTTAAACCGCGGGGTTCTATGTGTAACGACTCCATTAAAAATTTCATGGAAGATTTCTATCGATAATCATCTGAACTCTTCAGAAAGATGAACATGCATTAAACAAACTAGCACCGTAAAGTATATTCTCACAATACACACTTGATTTCGTTGTATTAAACCACAGAACTCTTATGAAAAAAAAAAACTAAGACGGTATGGACAAGTAAGGTCACAGAAATAGTGCAAAAAGTGGTGAGAGCATGGGAAACCTTTTTTATGTAAGTGACTGATTGTACAACATTCATTATCGAATCATCCAGAGACGAATAAAATCGATTATATTATAGGACTGTTTCGGATCTAGTTTTAACGTCTTTCATATTTTCATGTTAATTTAAATGGTATTATTCTAAAAAACTTCATTTTAGTCCTTTTGTTCTTTAAGGAGACTTAAAATCATTTCAGCTCAAACTAACTGATGACAAGCCGGATCAGAAAGATGTCTTACTTCTGATTAACCAAAATGCCTAGCGGATTGTAACGGATTAAGATCTAAAATTACATTTTTCCTAACACGAGTCATTTGAATGGTGAGCGGTAAAGCTATTCATCAGTGAAGAAATTTACCAAATTTCACGGAAAACGTCGCAGAAAATTGAATGGAATTCTCCTGGAAGCTAAGATTAAGTAGATGATTTAGCTTCGCCATGATCCATCAACATCTTTTCGTTCGTCTGGCCGTTCGTTGGCTTCTGCTGCCTGATTGTGGGGTGATATTTTTGCAGATCTACAGCATTCCAATGATCTAAACTTCTTAACATTTTGGACATTCGTTTCACTTCACACAAATTCGCTTCACTCTGCCGCACCGGATGACTGAGATTTTTGAAGGGCTCAATCGGTGGACTGGAACACGCCTAGCCCGCTTCCAGTCGAAAGTATTCGATAATTTATCGCAGCATCAGGCACCGAGGTGGAACGGCTAGCTTGAAGGAAGATGCGATGGGCAGATAATTTATCAATTTCCGGCAGGTAAGATAAGAACACCCTCGAAGGAAAGGTAGGCGACCTCCGGTCCGTTTTCATTTCAACAAACCATTTTCGATTAGAAGGCATAAATTATGAACGGCTGGTAAATTGAATCTGTTTCGTTCTTGATGGGAAAGTTTAAAATTATCAAGAATCGACGTGTAAAACATTCTACCACAAGGATGAAGACGAGTTTCGGAAATTTTCAATTCAGTGCGGTAATTGAAACGTCGCTAAAACCACGTCGGAAAAAAACGTACCATTATTCGTTTTTCCAAGCCCAATGCTCCAGGGTTCGTAAAATTTCATGATTTTACCGAATGCTTTATTTTACAAATGAGAAACCATCATCGCTAAAGGACATCAGGCATTATGCCAAAAACGCGATGACCGAAATAACCTTAACTCATCGCGAATTAAGTTTCATCGACGTTATCTAGTGAAAAAAAAATTGGAATAGGAAAAAACGTCTCTTCATACATCTCTAGAAAGGCGCCGGTCTCACCAAAGACTTTCAAGACACTTTTACTCTCGTAAGTCAATTTGTATGATTTCTTTCATCAAGTCACATGGTAAATATGCATGCAGCATCAATTACCCGATTTTCGACAATTTCGAACCGGGAAACTGTTCTTCAGTGTGTGGGTATTCACCGACCATTAATGTGCATGACCAAAAGTAAATCCTGCTAGATTACCAAATCTGATAAACAGTGTTTGCGCTGTTGGTTTGCCTTTTTCATCCAGAGTTTGTATGCGTAGCATTGATTTTTTTCCTTTTACGGTAAATCGTATATTCATGAATTCAGAAAGACTAGAATGCGCTCCCAAGTACCAAACGCAAGTAGTATATAGTAAGCTTCCATCTGCGTTCTACGTTAGTATTGAAATTCCACTAGTTTAAAAAATGTATGAAAGTTCATGTATGAAAGGTAAAAGAAAAGACGGGCAGGGGACAGTATTTGGGTAAAATAGTCAAGATAAATGCGTTTAAATTATAATCATAAGATGAAACTCGTTTATATTACGACTTCGCTCTTGTGATTGTAATTTAAACGCTCTTTTTTTACTATTTTACCTTTCACACCTTGTGAAAAGAAATTATCATTCAAAATATGGCGCTGGCATGCAAACCTAAAAAATGAATTTACATTAAAGGAGTACACTAAAAAACGAACACTGCATTTAACAAGATAAATTACTGCCAATTGACGCGGAGAACAGCAATATTATTCTATAGTTTAGAAGTTTATATTGTTGAGGTGCATCTAATCACTTGATGAAAGTAGAATCATACTATGCTTTGAGTTAAAGAAATATAATAGTTCCTTATAAGATTCCGATCCGACAGCACGTAAAGATTACTGTGTGTTCTGTGCGTTATATATTTAACATATATAACAGAAGTTAGTATGTTTACTATCTCCATTCGAGGGTTGGAGGGTTTCGTCTAGAATCACCTCAACTATTTTCTGAAGCAATACTTCGTCCACAACGCATTTTTACAATTGGAAAAGTGTTTCAAACTCTAGAGCAGAAATAATTTAAATAATTTATTTTGCCTCCTCGTTTTCTGCAACTTTTCTCTTGACAAACACCTTTCAGTCAAAGTTTTGCAACAGTAGTTTGAAAAACATAACACGGACCATATGTTGTGACGACCAATTTGCCTGGCTGGCGTTGAAATTATGCATAATTTATCGCACCCACCATCTTGCCATCGCTCTGTCACAAGTTGTGCCATGCACAAATAAAGACTTTTCCCACAAGTCACAAACCGCTGCTCCACAGACGCCCGTGGTGAGTGTACGTGCAACTTAACACGTCATCCGATTCCATTGCTCATAGTATACTCTTGAAGATACTCAGTGTTGAATAATGGTTTCGGTCATGTATACTATTAAAGATGCATTTAATGAGGACTAAAAGAACAGTGAAAAATAGTATACAGTCTGTCATTTTCTTTCTTCTGTTTGGACATCACAGCCTTAAAGCTAACAGGCAAGATTTCAATGTGTCAAAAATGCAATGCATTTCAATTTTAATACAAATTCGTTCCATTACGAACCTAGTCAAAAATCAATTATTTCAATATCATCCTGATGTAACCGCGTTTCTTATACATTATGCAGAGGTTGGCTTAGTATTCACGGCCAACAAAAAAAAAATCTTGTACCACTAGGAAAAGAACACAATGCAAAGTCAATGAATAAAGTCCAGCAAGCAGTAAGCCCTTCGTCAGAGAAATGCAGTCATGGCGCTGCTTTATGACCCATGCATGCAGTGGAAATGACTGCTAATCGCATGCATGGCTAATCTACGTTGACGAAAACTCTGCAAACACAATATAAAACGAGTTTTAAAAGCTCTTAATGAGATACAGTTATTGGACCAATGGTCTTCCTGCCACTTTTTTCTTTCCCGCCGACGGAATGACAAATCGTTAGGCTATGGCGTTTCTACCCTCCCGAAGCGAAAGTGTGCAATCCTGCTTCATCTCCGTTGAAAAATGTCTCCGATGCAAGCTCACGCTCGGTAGCACGAGACTAATTGCTTTCCTTCTTTTCATCGCTTGATGTCTGTAACCTACTGCACGGTTCCAAGTGGCATCCGCGTTTCTTCGAAGCTGCAGAGTTCGTTTTTTCTCTCTGTTTTTTATCACTGGGCAGGAAAGAAATTGAACCTACAAAATAAACATTGCCTCTCGACCGGCACGAATTCGACGCCCTTTTTCATACTACGTTTTCACATCGAGTTTATTCTCTGATGAAAAGGACCAAAGCGAAAGGTGACCTGGTTTCAAACCCATTGCTTTTATTGAAACCTTTACGGTTTGTTGATTTTGATGCACCCGTTCCTTCAATGAAAGTTTCATGCTATAAGGAGGAAATACAAAATGAGATACACTATTTAAGGAAATGAATCATGTTCTTTTATAAATATATTGTTTCATATATCATACAAAAGTTGCCAGACTTATTTCCACCAAACAAAGCGAGGTAATAGTTATTTTTTTCCAGGGAGGGAGGTATGTGGTAGCATACACTCACTGAAACGAATGATCACACTCCAGATACTCCATTCTATCACGTTTCCCCCTATACTTCATCCTGAACGAAGTCTACTGTAAAAGTTAGGTTAAAATACTGAAGAAAAACTTCTTCGTAGAATAAACTATAATCCTTAAATCATGGACCTGACCATGTAGTCTGGAGAAAATTATCATTATCATAAGCAACTGAGAAAGATGGGAGGCCGGAGGAAGTTAAGTATAATGAAGGCTGCAAATCTTTAGGTGACTAATTGCGCATAACATCATTTTCTAATTTCTCATGTTTTTACGAAACACCGCAGGATATTTACTCCCACTGGTTTGTTTTCCCTGTGCACTGCTAACGGATGCTAATCTACATAAAGCGAGTTATTCCACCTGTAGGACTTAACATAGAATGAAATCAACCACCTCACGTATGTTACAGAAGGAGAAATGGAGACGGAACACTTGCATTGCTGCTGTACTTTCTGAGTAATGTGACCCCTTCCCAAGATAGGAAACAAGTCGTAGAAAAAAATTGCCATGCAACCAGCATATCTAACACGACCAAGTACATTTCCTGATAGCGTCGTGCTCGTTGGCGTCAGTGGAAATCTGATTCTTGTGAGTCGAATTTTCCATTTGCTAGAACGTCGAGTCAACCAGTTGGGGTAACAGACGAAAGTAGCACTGCACAAAAACCCCTAGGGCTAATAGATGTGTTACGGGTGGAACAGCACTCTGGTTTCATTCATTAACGCCTTCCAACGCCACCATAACTCAAACGTGCTACCATTTTTCATCCTCGGTTACGTTCATTTTTCACGCACAAAGCAAGCACCTTGTGTGCATGGGGTGAAAATGGTACCGGGTGAGTAGTTTGCTGCTGTTCTTCTGTAAATAACTTCGGGAGAGGCTTTTAAAGAATTGTCAGTACACGAGCAAACTCCACCGGGAGTACATGGCCAGCAGACTGCGCTGTTTTTCTGTTTCGCTGCTTTGGACGGGTGTTGAGAGTTTTTCAAAGGCTAGACCAAAACGATCTAAACGAGTTGGCTCATCTTTAATGCTGCAAGTCGTGCAAATTAATCAGTACGTCGACTGCGATAAACACGGTTCAACATAATCACCATAATTTCTTTTCAATATACTCCTAGGGCAAACGCAATTTTATCTTAAATAATTTCAAATAATGTTATTGGCTGTTATATTGCATTGCTTACGGAGGGGAAAGAATGAACAATGCTTAATCACATTTTGAATTCAAGCAGTCTAAATTAAAAACATTAAATAAGCTTTTAAACAAACACGAAAAAGATCCAAAGCATAGAGGCCGTTTAACCTTTTCAAAATGCATCCAAAATAAACAAATTGAACCCCATGCATTCAGAAAGATAAATTTTCGACTTCACTTCTCATACATTTACCTTTGTTAATGTTATAATTTTTGTGCTTCTTTACTTATGTTCCTAGACATGTTGTATAGCTCAAACCAAATTCATTAAAATTTATCTCAAACGAATCTTTTCTTTCATATCTGGGAATTAGGTTTTACTACAAAACGGATACTGGTCGTTATCCTTTAATACAAATAATCGTTTATTTTGATTCGGACTTTCTCTTTTGTTTCAATTAAACGTTCGGGACATGATTTTATGTTTCAAATTTAGTATGATCAAAATTAAAAAGCCCAGTTTCATCTAAACAGCTCGAAATAAGTTGATTCAATAACGAACAGTTGGTTTGAAAATATTTAGCACGTATATTACCAATCTTGAAATGCCCAATTATAAATAATGAAATGAAACGACTACTCAGGACGAACCAATCTGAGGGCAGCATGTGTTCACAATGTTCTTCTCGTTAAAGAGGCACAGATTATTTGAAAAACTAATGTCAAATCACATAAAATTAGAACACAAACTTCATTGTTGATATTCTAGGAGGAACGTACCATGTTGAATACCACGCTGGTGACTTTCATTCGAACTTTAATATGATGATGATAAGTCCAACCACTTACCCCTACACAGGTTTGAGAAGGACGAATGTATCTTACGATATTAAATGTATATCACTAAACGAGAGGGGGCGTTGGGGCATTACTCTCAAGAACGTTCGCAATAAACTCTGTTCCATTCGTACAACGGTCGCCATCAATTGCACAGCTAGATTTCCCATCTAGCAAAAGGGAAAAAAAAACTTTAACAGATACATGTTGTGTTCAATCAAAAAAAATCTTTACTAGAAGGCATATAAAGTGCATGAAAAACTTGCACTTGCTTTTTCCTTGTGTGTTTATTCAGAGTATATAATAAGACTGGTCAATAAATAAGACTGTTCCAACTTAATTGAAAACAATACATGATGAACGGAAGAAGAAAAAATATAGTTAATTGCTTTAAAAAAAAGGAGAATATTCACAATTATTTGCTATCTGCCATATCAAATTAGTCTTAACTTGTTTCTTAGCTAATTCCGACAAGACCCAGAAATTATTAAATTTATTAAGGTCGTTATCATCTCTCAGCTAAACTGTTTGCATGCGATTATTACAAAATTGTAAAAAAGAAAAGAGATTCTACTTTTCTTCTGCACTCACTCACCCACCTACTCTACTTTTCCTAAGCGTGTCTCTAAAAAAATAGATGTCGAATTCAAAGTATCGTTGAGGAGAGAAATGAAACTGTCTTGATTGTCCGAACATGATAGCGCATTGAAAACGTTACAGCCTTATGTAAACCATTCATGTTTTGAACAATTTTTTTTTTTAAATTTCGTCAAACCATGAAGGCTTTACTCAAATTTAGCCATGTTCGTAATCAAATGTATCAGAGTTGAATGGGGGACAACAAGCAAGGGAAACACTTCCTCGATGTTCCATCGGAGATATGTAGCTATCACCAACGATTGTCATACTCCAAATACCATACATTTCGCTATTCATCACTGCCCATCACATGTCTTTGGGGTAGGCTGCCGCGCAATTGTTTAGTATTGGTATGCGCAGGCAGAGCTATACCACGCGGGAGGGCGAGATAGCGTTCTTATCGCTCTGCGCTTTAATCGCTGCTTGTTGAGGCTCGTTCAAGTGGCTGGCAACACGACGTCCAATGGCAGTGTTCGCCGAGCCTGATTACAGCTTAAAGATAATGTCCCCTCTACAGCCAAGGCTGGTGGTTCAGTTGCCAACAGGTTCTCCTAGCGAACGCAGGTCTGGTTTTCGAGCGAGCGAGAAAGAGAGTAAGTGTGTCCGCAGCGGTGGCGTGGTGGATCGTACGTTCACTGTGATTGTGACACAAATGTGAGGCAGTCTTTCGCCGGTCCCTGAACAGAACATTGCTTGTCCGCCTCGTTCCAGCATGTTAGGTGCAATTCTGCGCAGCGGCACATCGGTACACAGTGTAGTTTGCAAGAGTCTTGCCCTAAGATCGACCAGAAGCATGGCCTCGTACCTGGTGGAGGACAGCAAGTATGCTTTCCTGAAAGATCTCGGCCTGGGGCGTGTTAACCATGGCGTCTACAGCGGAGAATGGGCGGCTGGCAAGGGCAAGTTGGTGCAGTCGATCGATCCGGCATCCGGCCGAGTGATCGCGGAAGTTACTACCGGCACGGAGCAGGACGTGGAGCAGTGTATCACCGCTGGAGTGGCCGCTTACCAGGAATGGAAGAAGCTGCCCGCCCCATTCCGCGGAGAAATCGTGCGCCAGATCGGCGAAGAACTGCGCAAGTACCGTGAACCGCTCGGCAAGCTGGTATCGCTCGAGATGGGCAAGATTCTACCGGAGGGTATCGGCGAAGTGCAAGAGTTCGTGGACATCTGCGACTACGCCGTTGGGCTGTCGCGTATGTACGCCGGTCTGATCCTGCCGTCCGAACGCCCGCAGCACACAATCTTGGAGAAGTGGAACCCGTTGGGCCTGGTCGGCGTCATCTCGGCGTTCAACTTTCCTTGTGCCGTGTTTGGTTGGAACGCCGCCATCGCGCTGACGGTCGGCAACTCGGTACTGTGGAAGGGCTCCCCGAGCACACCGCTGGTGAGCGTGGCCACCACCAAAATCGTCACGGACGTCATCAAGCGTAACAATCTGCCGCCCGTGGTGACGCTCTGCCAGGGCGACGTGGACGTCGGGAAGCGCATGGTGAGCGACGAGCGTGTCAAGCTGTTATCGTTCACTGGCAGCACCGCCGTCGGTCGCACGGTCGGCGTCGAGATGCAGCGGCGATTCGGTAAATGTTTGCTGGAGCTCGGCGGCAACAACGCGCTTATCATCAATGACGACGCACCCCCCGAGATGGCACTAGATGCGGCTTTCTTCGGTTGCATCGGAACGGCAGGGCAGCGTTGCACCAGCACCCGCCGGTTGATCATTCACGAAAGCTTGTACGACAGCTTTCTGCAGAAACTGGTCAAACGATACGGTTCGCTCCTGCAGCGCGTCGGCCATCCGCTGGAGGCGTCCACCTTGTACGGACCGTTGCATAATCAACAGGCCTTGGAGAACTACATGCAAACGGTACAGGAGGCGGTCGCCTTGGGAGGCAAGGTGGAATGCGGTGGCAGGGTGATGGAACGGCCCGGTTTTTTCGTCGAGCCGACGATCATCTCCAATCTGCCGCACGATGCTCCGGTGGTCAAGCGGGAAACCTTTGCGCCGATTGTGTACATCTTCAAGGCGAAAAACTTGCAGGAGGCGATCGCGTGGAACAACGAGGTCGATCAGGGGCTCTCTTCGTCATTGTTCACGAAAAATATCCAATCCGCTTTTCAGGTAAGAATGAATGACACGGGTATAAAGCCTTGACCTCATTGTTACATTTCACTTGCTTTTCTTCAACAGTGGATCGGCGAGAATGGCTCTGACTGTGGCATAGTGAACATTAATACCTCACCTTCTGGAGCAGAAATTGGTGGTGCGTTCGGTGGAGAAAAGCACACTGGAGGTGGACGCGAATCTGGGTCGGATGCCTGGAAGCAGTATGTCCGTCGTTCCACGATCACCGTTAACCATTCCTCGGATCTACCTCTAGCTCAGGGAATAGTCTTTGAATAAATAAATGTTAAAATTTAACAAGCATTTTAATGATTTCAAACTATTTCAGCAAACACTTTTTACTGTAGCATTTTAAAGTAAAAAAAAAAATATTCAAACGGCAATATTTGAGAGGTGAGAGTAAAACGCCACGGCACGAGAAAAGTTTCGTGATGGTTGTGCCGCAAAACCGGTCCCGACGCAGCAGCATCAGCTATCAACACACTTGCATACAAACCGGAATATGTCGTTTAATCAGAGACGTGTGTATTGTGCATTCTCAATGCACGCCTACGTTTCATTCCAAGCGTAGATATGTTCACCGATCAGAGCTGAATTCGCAGGCAGGGTAGGAACACTTTCACAACATGGTTACGGGAAGAAAGTTAATAGCAAAGGCGAAATTCACGCTGAGACTGGGTAAGGTTAATTCTTTCGCATTGGAATTAGATTTTTTATTCCTTAAGCAATACAGAATGCCTCTTTTGCAGTATTCGTCAAATCAACTTTTGTGGTCATTTGGTTTGTTCACATTGAAGAAACGTGCAAGGCATTAACGTTTTCTCTTCCTACTATGGTTTGCTATTCTCACCTGTTGTAGACATGATGGCTTTGCTTTGCCGTGGATGATATACATTTAATTACGCTTAGGAGTTTTTCTGCGATCGTTAGGCTTCCCGCTAATGATTTGAATGTGACTGTGAGGTAAATGCTAATGACTGTAATTTAACTTCTTTTTTTTAATTTGTGCGCAAAAATACTTGGTTTATGGTTCATTCCCAAGTAAATATCGTTTCAGTTTTTACTGAAGTTAAAAGAAATGAACGACCATGAACGGAAGCGAAACCCCGTTATTTTCAATCTATATAGTTACGAGTCTTGTTGGTTCAGTTTTGAATCTAAACACGTAATAATCCATTCTCTTAATATCTACGCCTTTTATACCTAATACCTACCTTATACTTATACATTAGTCCACATGCTTTACTACATCTACTACTACAACCCTCTGTAGTATGCTGTGTTCTCCTCTGCCTTACGATCACTCACTATATACCACTCGTGTTGGTATGTAGGAGTGCTCTCCATGTAACTCCTCCGGGGCGAGAAAGAGTGGCGTCCTCGACACTAACTTTTAAGGCGCTTAATTTTTCCTGTGTTTCTTTTAACGCCCTTTTCGGTTTCAAACGTCTGTTCGCCTATATTTTGCACTTTAACTATTTTTGCTCTAGCATCTAGTTTTTTCCTGATATTGGGTTCATACAAAACTTCTTGCTTTTCAGCTAATTCAGGTGGTGATTCTCTTTTCGTATTCCTTCTTTCTAAGTTCTGCTTGGATTTTTTTAAGTTTGATAGCGTATTGTCAAAAATTTTGCGCACAATTTCCATTCTCTCTTCGACATTAATTACATCACATTGATTGAAAATTATTTCGTTCGGAGTATGTTTGTGAGACGAATGCACCGAATTACAGTAAAGGCTTGTGGCTATTTGTACTAACGGTAATGTTTCCAAGTTCTTAAATTTGTACTTATTTGTGTTAATTATTTCAATAATAGTGAAATGCGTCTTTTCCACTTGCCCATTGCTTTCGGACGAAGAAGCGTAGTTTAATGAGCATTCCAGGTTCGATAAGAATGTTCTCAACTGAATGGAACGGAAAGTGGTCTCGTGATCTGTAACTATTTCCTGGGGAATTCCAAAAGAAGCGAAGTACTGTGACAGTGCGGTTCTTACATCTACCAAGTTTTTTGTTTGTATGGAAATTAACAACGCATGCTTTGAAAAGGAGTCTACCAGTGATAGGAAATTTCGCTTGTCAATGGAAAAAATATCCATGTGAACTCTTTGCAATGGCTTTTTTGTAATTGGCCTTGATGAAAGTTTTATGTTGTACGGTCTCCGCTCATATTTATGCTGGTTACAGGTACCACAAAAGTTAATGTAGTTTTTCAGTTTTATTTTGTATTTTTGGGAAAAAATATGATTTTTTTATTTGTTCTACTACTTCGTTTCCCTCGATAAGCTCTCTCATGTTCTTTTGTTATTATTAAGTCTTCCTTACTTTCTAGGGTGACGTCTAAAACTCTGTTCTGTGTCAGCACAAAGTGGCCTTTAGATAGATGGTTTTTGCAGATCTGTGAAATTCTATTTAACAAATTTTCAAGGACGTAGATTGCGGTTTGTTTCTTATTGTGGATTATTTGTATCATGTTGATGTTCTCATTGTCGGTAAAAGAACCTTTACATACGTATCTTTTAATACAGGGAAATGGCGTTTCAATGCTTTCGGTTTGCGTGTCTCCACTTTGGAAAACTAATTGATTCTTATAGCAGTTAATTGGGCGATCTACAATATACAAGAAATCATCATCTGATGAACTCGCTGAATATCTAGTTTCACAAGACGAACTTTGGTTTATTTCAGTTACCTCTTGATCCTGATTTTTCCTACTCAAAGCGTCTGCAACTACATTGCTTTTACCTTCCCTGTAAAACACATCATACTCAAAACTTTCAAGACACAATCGCCATCGCAGGATTTTCGAATTTTTAGATGATGTTTTTATGAATACGAGTGGCTTGTGGTCTGTAACTAGAACAAATTTTTTTCCATACAGCTAAGGTTCATATTTTTTTACTGCCCAGATAATAGCCAATGCCTCTTTTTCCGTAGTTGAATAATTTATCTCTGTTTTATTAAGAGTCCTGCAACCGAAAGCAATCGGTCGTTCCATGCCATTCTGAATTTGCGATAGCACGGCGCCTAATACAAAGTTACTTGCATCTGTGGTTAAAATAAACTGTTCGGAAAACTCTGGGTACGCTAGAATTTGATCGGAAGTAATAATTTCTTTTAATTTTTTGAAGGAGTTTTTAAAATCCAGGTCCTCAATGTCAACATTTTTAATCAAGTCTTTTAAATATTTAACCATAGGTTTGGCTACTTGCGAATAATTTTTATGAATCTCCTATAGTAACCCGTTAACCCCAAAAATTCCTTGATTCCTTTTTTTGTATTTGGTAGCTGCCAATCCAGAATTTTACTAATTTTGTTTGGATCTGGGTTGATGCCCTCTGGAGTCACAATATGACCCAAGAATTCGGTTTCTCTTTCCAAAAATTTACATTTTGATAACTGTATTTTATGATTGAATTCTGATAGACGATGAAGGATTTTCCCTAGATTCTCTAAATGATTATTTAAATTATATCCTGTAACTATGATGTCGTCCATATACACAAAGCAAATTATTTCCTATGTAATTAGAGAGGATGTTGTTCATCGCTCTTTGGAAAGTCGCCGGGGCATTTTTCAACCCAAATGGCATCCTGCTAAATACGAAATGACCCTGTGTTGTTGAAAACGCGGTTTTTTTCTTGTACTTAGGATCAATTTCAATTTGGTGAAAACCGGATTTCAAGTCAATTGTACTAAAGTACACCGATTTTCCTAATGAATCGAGGATATCCTCTATTTGAGGGATCGGAAACTTATCACTTATGGTTTTTTCGTTTAGTTTTCTGTAGTCTATAACGACTCGAACTTGCCTTTTCCCGGAAGCGTCGTTCTTTTTTGGCACAACCCAGACCGGTGCAGAATACGGACTGGTTGATGGCCTTATTATCCCTTGTTCTAGCATTTCTCTTATTTGGTTTTCCACGTCATTTTTGAAATGGTTGGCATATCTGTAAGATCTACTGTAAACCGGTTCTTCATCTTTCGTGATTGTTTTATGTTTAACTGCCATAGTTGCTGTTAATTTATCACCTTCACGTAGAAGTACTGAAGAGTTTCGGTTAATAATGTCCATCAATAAATCTTTTTCTAAACATGTAAGATGTTCAGTGTTTAAAGCAGACAAAATTTCTGACTTTTCCAAAACAAACTCATCCATCTGCAATGGTGACATCGTTTCAAAGTTGTTAACAATTAATCCATACGCTGGTAGATTTGTTGGTTTTGACTCATCCATCTGCAATGGTGACATCGTTTCAAAGTTGTTAACAATTAATCCATACGCTGGTAGATTTGTTGGTTTTGACCGATGCGGACTTAATATTTTTATAGTTGATTTGTAATCATGGGATCTATAAAGTCCTGGTTCCACCAAAATATCATCGCTAAACTTCTGAAACTCCGGCACGTACCAATCACCGTTCGCAATTGCATTGATTGTTATCGTATGGTGAAACATTCCTACACCTGGACTTGAAAAAATAATACTTGAAAAAGCAAAAAGCCACCCGCTTATGATGATAATTTGTTTTTGATAATCTATCAGTGCGTTCGTCTCAGCCAAATACTCCGATCCAATGATGCCATCAAAAAAGGTAAGAAATTTCATTTCGTAATACGTTTGTGACGGTACTCTGTCGTCAAGCAAATTTACTTTGCCTTTATTTGTTAAGGTAAATGCGCCCGAGATATTCTTTACTGTGCAATTAGTGTTTGTGCGTTTGTCTAATATACCAGGTTTGATTATATTTTTGTTAGCACCTGTATCTACCATCATTTTTGTGCCATCTTTTCCTAACACGTATGGCAAAAAAACTAAATCGGGGTGTGTGTGAAGTGCCTGGTAAAAATTTACTTCGACATTCTCGTTTGACCCGTAGGTTGTGTGCGCCTGTTGTTCATTACCCTCTTTAACTTCACTATTGTTGATGTTCATTTGTCTATTGCCTGAGATTTTGCTTCGGGATGATCCGAGCTACATCGGTTTCCTACTCCTGTTTCCTTGGTTTAAGTGCGAAACGGTGCGGAATACGATCTATGTGGTTCTTTTCCTGCTTCCCTAGCGTAGGTACGAAACGGTGCGGAAGACCCATGCGGCTCGATACTGGTTCTATTGTTGAACTTTCCCAGTTTATATCTATTTGGGATGTTTTCGCTATTTGCAATAGTACATTTGGCAAGAAATTGGTAAACCTCATCTATTGTTTTGCCGTTGGACGCTTGGGCGTAACTTATGTACTCTTTTTTTAAACCATGTAAAAAGGCTGCTAGACTGCAACTTTCTATAAATTTCGCAGTTGCTTCCCAATTTTTTTTATATACGCTGTCTTGCCTAGCTACACACTTTAATGTGGTCACTGTATTTTTAATTTCTCTGTAGTATGAATCTAAATTGCCCTCCATTCTGTTGTTCCAGAGGCGAGTGTTCAACGATACGATATCGTTGGTTTCCGAAAGTTCGTTAAGAAGTATTCGTTTTACTTCGTCAAAACCGATCGCACTCCCGTCTTCCAAACTAGTACTCACACAGAGTAAATCTTTCGGCCTGGCCTTGAATTTTATCTATAACGGCACTAGTGTACATTTCCAATACGTCTGGGGCCACGCGGTTCTCGAAGAATCTCAATCTTTTTTCTGCTGTACATAACCAATGATTTAACTGGGTTGTGTTCCCGTTATACACTGGCAAACTTTTGATAAGATCGGGAATTCTAAAGGGATCACTTGACATTTTACTTTTTATCTCGGTCATTTGTTCGTACATACTCTGTAAGCCTTGCGCGAGGCAACTCATGTTGGCTGCTATTTCGTCCATCGATGAAGGCGTATTTCCTTCCTGCATCGCTGTCGTTCAAGGACCTTCGTTCGGGAGCAATTACTGCGATGCGGGGGGATCCTCAAATCAAACGGCGGTTTCACCGATGTCGTGTTATTAAACTCCTCGAACGGTGTCTTCTTAAGTCGCTGATGCAAAAAAGCGGGAACCACTTATTGTAACTTTTTTTATTCGGTTACTTCCACTGTTACGCACGTTCGCGGCTGCGCCAGTTACGAGTCTTGTTGGCTCAGTTTTGAATCTAAACACGTAATAATCTATTCTCTTAATATCTACGCCTTTTATACCTAATTCCTACCTTATACTTATACATTAGTCCACATGCTCTACTAAATCTACTACTACAGCCCTCTGTAGTATGCTGTGTTCTCCTCTGCCTTACGATCACCCACTATATACCTATATAGTGCTCTCAATGTAACTTATATATATATAAATGGATGTTTGTTTGTTTGTAACGCTAATACTCAAAAACGGCTGGACCAATCTAGATGATGTCTTCGCAGGATTTGTTCGTTTTTGCCCAACGAAGGTTTAAGAAAAAAGAAAATTGGAAAATTCCGAAGGAAAAGCTGGAAAATCAGAAAATTCTTAATTTCGACGGTCCAAAACGTAGGAGGCTATGAGAGCAATCGTGCTCATCTTTCGCACCCAACTATGAGCAATTGCTTTAAAGTGTGCAGCCGGGGAATCATTGAAAACTTTTCAGCGAAAAATTTATAGGTGCAAATTCTAAACTCATTGGATTTGCCACGGAATCATTTGCGACATAAAAATGGAAGTGTTATTATTATGCTTCGAAACCTTCATGCTCCAAAATAATGTTATAAGACATGACTGTTTGTGACGCAGCTTTCGAATAATGTGATAGAGAGATATAAAGGGCAGCATGTTTCACTCCGAGAATTCCCTTAAGTTCCAACAATATGCCATTTCAATTTAACAGTCGCAATTTTCAACAGTCGCTGGAAGTGTGTAGTACAAATCTTGAAATTCCATGTTTTTCACATGTCCACATGCTATATGTGACGTGTTAACGCTTTGGAAAACCGGCTTCTCTGTACATTTGAAAGCAGTAATATAATCAGCATCAATGATTTCCAATATAAAATATAAATAACATAAATTCAAACTTCTGTTCATTCAAAAAAGAAACTTTCAAGAAAAACCTTATTGCATACAATCATAGATATTGGACGGGGCGAAGTTCGTCGGGCCAGTTAATTCTATCTATTTGAACAAGAAAACGCAAACATGGAAAAGTAACTAAATATGGTTGTTGATTGTTTGAAACAACCTCCTGGTTTGGTAAGTACTATGTAGAAGCATATTATATAGTTATTTACTCGTTTTTCGTGCATCAAGAGCCTCCACCTACAATTATCGCCTATAACTGGGTACATACATGTTTACATGTAATTCAAGCTCTGTATCTCAGTTTGTCTGTTAGTCTGCCAGTATGTCCCAAATAGGCGCTAGAATATAGCACAGAATCTACTACACCGATCGAAGTGAATTTTTGTTCACAGGGGTTTTGGGTTGGGAATGGTAAGGGTTATAAGCCATTATACATGGTAAGGGTTATAAACCCCTTGAAAAAAATGCTAGGAGAACGAGAAGGTCTTTGTTAAGCCCAGCATCCCAGCAAATCAACGTTACTGCAAGGAACTTACAAAGGTCAATTGAGGGAAGAATTCGAAAAAGGCGTTCGAATGTTTACAAGTGTCCCTCAATCATAAGTCGCTTTTTCTTTATTTGTTTATATAAGCGTGCCAACAACATGCTTGCATGCATGCTTAACATGTTGGCTTTACAAACATTCATAACAATTACATAGTGCACAGATTCGTTACAAAAAAAAAACAGATACAGCAAAGCACCCAACTTTTTGGTACCACTTTTCAACTACACGCCGGCCTACAAGAATTGTTCCAAATGAAGAAAGCACACATCTTTCAACAAAAGTGTCACTGTCTTTCTTCCTATCGCTCTGTTATTAACTTTCAGTGGAAATCGCGAAAACGTAAAAATTCCAAAACATTATTTACTTTACTGACAAATTTGAACTGTAACGCTAACGCTAGGCCTAGAATAGCTGAAATCCGTAGAATGTAATTGAGCTTAGGAAACTTATGTCAAAAGAATCGTTATTAGAGGGAACTTGCGTTAAATAAGCCGTAGTTTCAAGGACCTTTCGTTACGTTACGACGTTGAAAAAAATGAATGAAAACATGTAAAAGTGAAATAAATTTTTATCGGCCAAAATACGGTTATCAAAAACCGCTTGCATTGGAAACCCTCACTTTTGCCGGGAAAAAATGCTTGTTTTATGAAAAAGACAATATGTGTTGTTCTGGGAACAAAATCAAACAAAACATAAACATTTGGGACATATTTTTGCTTTGCATTGATGAGCTTTGATCACAAAACACAAATCAAACTTTTGACTCTCGATCAAGGTATTGAATACCACCCTAGCTTTTTGTTGGTTCAAGTAGAGTTGTGGATCACTTGAAATCCTTCGAATCATGATGCAGAATACACTTATGAATATTAAACACGCGAATGGATTTTCAGGGCTTCCAGATGGTTTTTTTTCTTCACCTTTTTCTCTTCGTAATACGTAGCACATTTGCATTTGCCTGGGTTGGAAAAATTCCTGTCGGATTGCTTGGACTGCAGAGAAGGATGTGTACTGGAATGGTACTGGAAACGCCACGCTCTATAACATAGAGATGGTATAAGGAAACATCGTACGGGTGTCTACGGTATCTACTTAGTACGTATGTTAAGACTGCAGCTACATTTTGCCCGCTTTTAGCCACCGCTTGCGTGAAAACAGGAATCACGGTTCTGTCCACTGTCGGCGGGCACAACCCTTAACACGGACTCTTGCAGCAAAAAGCTTCTTTTTTTATAGCCTAAGAGCATATTTCCGGGCAAGTGATTGACAAGAACGAGCCAGTTAGATGATGGCAAGGCAAACATCATCCCATCAACCATGAGCACATCCACATTGAAGGCAATGTGACATATTTATTGGTGCTGGGCATGTAAATTGAGCTGTACCGACACACTCGGGGTGTTGAGTGATAGTTTGTGTGCTCTTATGTACAAATTTGAAAGTATTGTTGAGTAAAACCATGCAACACTGTTCAAGGATTTTGTTTATCGTTATGGAAACAACAAAAATTAAATGGAAACAATTATATTTACTTTGAAACCTAAATAAGCACATTTAAATTAAATGTATCACCCGCAATAGGCTGAATTCACAAAAGAAATGCCTGAAAGAACCATTTTTTTTTTTTCAAAATACTAATCATGTTATAAAATTTAAAAAATGGACTAGATTTTAGTGGAGTAGTGGATCACTACTTAATGTAAAAAAACAAATTTAAAGGACCATGTTTGTACAACTATAGTAGAAAATCTCTTAGAAAAATAGTTTTAATCTGTAAAAGAAAACTAGTTGGATATTTTTATAACCAGTTGTAGTGGCCTTGAGACGATTGGGTCAATAGAAAAGCCCACCGAAAACGAACTTATTTTACGAAGTCTTATGCTTTACGACAGCCTAATAGCCGGGAGGAATCAAGCTGAATCGTATTAAAAAATGTCAGGCTCAGCCAGAGCATGGTGGTCCATTAGTAGCAAATATAGCAATCTAGAGAAACAGACTTGCGTCCGAAATATACGATTGACCCAGATTTTAACGCATTGAGACAAGACAACAAGCTTATCAACGTTTCACTTCGCTGGACATCCAATAGAGATTTTGGTGATTTTATTGAACATTGGAACGTGTTTAGTGTTAATCAATTAAAGTTCATCAATAAAACGAAGCGATGATGAGAACTGAACCCTTATTTCTGATGAAAAAAACACCCAGTGGGTCAGAATTATGAATTGAAAAAACCAACAATGAATAATAACAAACAAATTTGATAAATTCGGTTCGATAAATTCGGTTCGATATTTTTGGCTTAACAACTCACGACTGTAAATTTATTTATAAAAATTAAATAAAGAAATAATAAAAAGTATTGTCCTTAAATTAATCCAACAATGTGTAAAACGCATACTGTTGCATGTGCCGATTCCTTGAGAAAATGCCATAATTAGTTGAATATCTCCATTGTTTCGCCACTTGACTATTTTCACCATGACATATCTGCTTAAAAATGGGAGGAATTGCAACAAAGGCAGTTCAATGCCTTAGCGTTGCGACCTTTCCTATTTGAATTTTTCTCACCCTATAGATTCCATATCACCATCATATCCCGCGGCAAAAACTCGCAAGCTAGCGCTACCCGGTCACACGGCGGTACTTAATAATATTTATAGCATATCTTCCCCCGTGTGTGACTTCTTTTCCGCACAAAAAGGTACATTGCTCCCTTCCTTTTCGGCAATATTACTTCACTTGATTGCACCAAACACGACCATAAAATCAACTTATTTACCCTTTATTTCTTGTCATAAACGAGATGTACTCTTGCGTTGTTTACCATACACAGGAGCAAAACAAAGAGGATGGAGAAGAGGATGTTTTTCAGCTGGTAGAAAAAAAAAACATGACCAACCAAAACATACATTGTTGTTAAGCTGCTTTGCATGATTTTTGACGTTTATTTTTTTTATTCCTTTCTTTAGGAGCGTACTCTAAGGCTGAAACTTTACTCCATATTCATTCATTCATTCATAACGACTTGAATCCTTTGCAGTATAGTAGAATTTACAAAAGTTAAAAAAGTTAATATTTCCCTCGTTTCTGACAAATGTTTGATTGCTTGTGAGTAATGCTCTAAACAAAGAATAGTTGAGACTACTTCCAGTCCTTTGTTTTAAAATACATAGCATAAGCAATCAAATGTACCAACAAATTAACGACTTTTTTCTCACACCTATCCAACACAAAAATGTCCGATTGCAAGTAGCAGCTAGATGGCTCCTATTATATATTGATTGATTGCCTTGCTGTTGGAGCTGACAGTTTCAAATCATCTGAATATCATTGTTTACTGACAGGCTGAAGGTGAAAGGCCAACCTAAGGGAAATTTGAAAGACTCCTACCAACAAAGCATAACCAACAAGGAAGTGGTAAATGTCGTCTGGGTTGTCTCTCTCAACATTTACTGTTGATCGAAAAATTATTTGATTTTGCCGTATTGTCACTATATTTGTTATCTGATAATTCTCCCTTGAACATTGGCTTGACCGGTTTTAAATGTATTTTTAAGTTATGGTTCGTTTGGCTAGGTTCTGTATACATATTTTTGAAAAATATTTAAAATAAAAAAAAACTAAAGTGCTTCTTAAAGAATTGTAGAAGCTCTTTAATGTTTTGGTTTATTCTAATTAAAATCACACCGCTTGTTGTTTGTCTTCAACGTTTTTGAAAATATATGAATAATTCCTGGATGTTTTTATTCCAATTATAGCAGTGCACCGCTTATGAACATTGCAAAGATAGGAACTTTTATTATTTATCCTTCAAAAGCTCTGCCGTTTTTTACATTTGCTTGCGTACATTTATTGTCACGAGCTTATTACGCTTGTGAGTTTAACCTTGTAAATGATTTTACTTTGCTTTTACTTAATGCACTCCAATAGACGCGTAATAACGACAAACGTGTAACAAGAAGCTATCACTTTAATCAGGGCACAATGAGCATAAACAACTGTACAAAACATTAATGATTGGCCGCAACAGCACAACTCACAAAACCTATTCCGTCGCCACAAAAGTACAGACCCTTTCTCGCCAACAGAAACTCTGGTTCAAATCATGTAAAGCTGTGAATTTGTTGCAGGGACAAACACCAGATGCTATGCCGGCTCTATTCAGCACTGTTTCTTCGCTGTGCCATTATTGGAGCAATAAAGATATGTGAAAATATGAGCATGCTACTAGGACGTTATTTAGTGGCCGCACTCAGTTTTGGCTTGTATTTTGTTCAACGTGTCACACGTTCATTTGTTTCTATTTTGTGTACAATAACATGCTCCTCTATGTGTATAATTGAATGCTATATGCTCATAAAAAGCAGTAGTTTGTAAAAAAAAAAACCAGAAAAAACCCAAACACTGTTTTCCACCTAGGTGTTGAATTGCAAGACACCGTTGTAAATAAACTGGTTTTGGTTGCACCTTTATTAATAACCTGACTCGTATTGATGATTTTGCTACACGAACAAACACTTAAATACTTCAGCATAAATTCCTTACTTAAAGCATCAGTCTGCAACAAAAATTGACAACATGAAAGGCAATTATTTAAACTGCTAGTGGAACATGAACATCTATGCCATCGTCTTACATTTGTGATTAAACATAAGTTTTAATAATAACTTTTTTTAACATTGAACACGACTTCGAAAATGTACAGCCAGCGCCGTCGTTTTTGTTTTATAATTCAGCGCATTTCGAAACTTTCTATCTGCCCAAACTGATTTAACTCTTACAAAGCATCTGCCTCACATCGGACGAGTTCGATTATATTTTTGCAGTCTTTGCTTTTTACCGTACTACGAAATACAGTTCGCCAAAACTTTTTGCCACAGGTAATAGAACCCACAGAACAAAAAACTCTACTTTTCCAGAAACAGGTAGATATGAAACTACAGCCGAAATAGTCGGGAAAAGGAATTACTTCGCTGGAACGACAAGTTGAATACTGCTTTGCATATTGCACGAACATACTCGTTTTGGTCGTGGGAGGATTCGGAAAAAAATCGAAATACTTCTCGAGCCCAGTTCTATAAAACGCTGGTGGGGACCGAAATCTGAGGAGACAGTTTTTCGTGCATGTCTGATTGACTCTTTTTATTATCTCTTCTTACTCTGCAAAATTGAAAATTTTCTTTTCGATGCCATGCTTTTTTTCAAACTTTCGTACGCGTGTGTGCTGGTGAGTTTAAAAAGAGTCCTCGCATCTACGAGAGCAAAAGGGTGGGAAGTAACATATAGAAAGTCCAACCGTTTTACTTGCTCGTGCTACACTTCGGTTGTACATATTGCCAAAACTGACTCATGTGTTGGGCAAGTCCGAACCATTTGGAAGATTGAAATGAAGTAGTTATCTTTTGAAAAAAAATAATTTTTTGACAAGATCTTATGTTTAAACATGTTTTTCGAGATAAATTGATTCGTTTTTCTTGTATTCATGAGAACTTCTCAAAAAGCGTACGATCATACCGAATTTTGTTCTAATAAAAAGATTTATTCAAAAAGATATTCAAATATCTTACATGACACCGCTTTGTTGGATCAGTTTAATAGTTTCGTTTTGCGTAGATATTGTTTCGCAAATAACATGTTTCACCGTTGTAAGATGTCATCGACCTCATTCAGCGATGGATAAATTGATGCGAGCTCAGGGCTTTTTTGTCTCAATTAAGACATAGGACATGTTAGTATACACATGTATGAGATTGGAACTTGTGCATTTCAGGACCAAATTAGCAAAGGAAATCATGCATTGAGATATCTCGCAATAAAAAGTCAAGTCATTTATTCTTGTTCTTCCAAAGCATATCGTCAAGAGTTCTTTCAGCCACATGTTCCCATACACGATTTTTTTAAATTGATAAATAAAAACTGCAATTGCAAAACAACGTTTTTAACTAATTAAAACGCACACTAGAATTGGTCGCAGCTTCATTATGTTAATAACACGAAAAAGCATTGTCATGGCATACCAAAAATCAATTACATTATTTTTGATTCAACAAAATTAGCCGTAAAGGTGTTAATTCATCGCTTCCAATGAAGCAGTAAACAATCAAATATCAATTAGTACGTCTGGTTCCTCCTCCACTTTGAACGATCAGTAAAATGAGATTTTTAACCTACAAAGGTATTCGTTATGGAATCGGTCCACCTACACCAACCTAAAACCCATTTGACTTCACTCCCTTTTTACAATCTACACCCTAGACACGACATGTAACAATGATGTCCCGTAAGCCCGCCCTTTTTTTCTCCCATCTCGCCGATGTTCAGCTCAACGAAAAACAAAAACCCATCGATGGGACTGAGGCAATCAAGAGGCGAAATAATTACTCGTTTCTTGAACCAGACTTAACGTACCTCTGGTGAACGGTGACCAAACTGCTCATGAACACCAAACAAAGAAAAACCCTTTTAATATGTTCTGGCTCATTCTTTGTCTCTTTTTTTTGTTCTATCTAACTCTTTCTCTCCTTCGTTAATTTTTGTTCTGTCTATCTCAAGTTCTCTCGAGATGTACCACATGAAACCTTCCCCCCCACATTTCTCCTACTCTTTTCTGAATTAATGTTTATACCACCGTTGGTTTTTATTTGCACGTAATAAAGAAGGACACCGACATCATCATCAGTGGGGCGTTCACGAGGAAAAAGGCAACCCTACCAAGCGTAGAGTACCGACGTCTTTTCGCCGATAACATCAATTAAGTATTTTGTAGGTGGCCAAATCAGACTAATGAATTGTTTTATAATGTTTGTGGTAAACTCGATAACTCGATAAACATGCCTAAGGAAATTTATTTACGGAGGTATTTTTAATTGTTGATGAGTCCATCCCGCGAAAATGATAAAGGGCAGCTTCCAAATTATGGAACGTGTTATGTTCTTTTATTACTTCTTATTTAAAAGAGACTTTTGTGAAATATGTATAATACTGTATTGTGCGTGCAAGTTGAAACGTAATATTCGGATGTTATGTGCAGTAAAATGCAGTAAAAAAAAAAAACAATGAAAACAATTTAAAGCAATCCTTCTTATATTTTCTACCATGCTGGATGGATTCTCATTGGTCCTTCAGATCTAGATCATCATCGCCGAACCTTGCATCACTTTATCGTTCCTAACTGCCCTGCATCTGATGGAGTCCAGAGGAAACGAAGCCCTTGTACGTGCTGATGCGTAAACTTCGGTGACAACATTATCGTCTGCTAAAACCGTGCGTGATGCAGCAAACCAAGAATCATAAGTACGATTTTGGTACTCCTTCGTCATGAAGCTTCAGCATCGCAAATGAACGATGACCTTTTAAGAAACTCTGCTCAGCGTTTGCAGTCGACATTTTCATCCCATCGTGCCAAAAATTAATCGGTCCCCCGCTGGCAAAATCTTACACATTTTCATCATGCAAACAATTCAATTTCGAATGAAAATACTCATGAAATTATTTTTTTATCACGATTATCCACACGAATTACAACGTTTCATTCATCTAACCAAACACCAATCTTTGGATGATGCTTGCTGTACATCTCAATTTCGTTATTAACTGGGTAGCTACAATATGTTTTACACCTATCTTCACAGGAGTCCTCTTGCAGTTTCGAGCGATGAAACGTCATACATTTGCTTTGAAGTTCTATTTTAGCAACGTCAGGCACCTTTAACACACTGTTTGATTATTATCAAGGGTGATACACACAAAGGAATTTCACCGGCAACATTAGGAAATGTCGGAAAATAATGCGAGCACGTTCATCAACGTTCTAAACATGCGCAACGGAAACGGATAATCACCGCATGCCGTGGCTAATCTAGATCTAGATCAAAATGTCCACCATACACTTCCGTCTAGCCCAAATGGCGAAAAATGTCCCAGCTCCACACAAGACGGAAGGGTGAACGGGTTAAAAGCTCTTAATGAAAGTGCCAACTGGTTCGGGCCTTTCGTACGTTCGAGGAGAACAGCTCCTCTTTGGAGCCATTTTTTTTTCGTTTGGTTTTTTCCAGTACACTCTTCAGTTGGTTGACCAGACGGGACACAGCCTGCTCAATCTCTGATGAGAAATGCGGCAAATTCTTGTTCACACTCGACGGCACCCGACTAATTGCTTCTCGCTGCTATGCGGCCACGGACGCAAGAACGAGAGCGTAACGCGGACGCCTCCTTGCGTTTTCCACTGAAGATGCATTTCCGGGGGCCGCGAAACGGGAAATGGGGAAAATTGAATCCAATGCACAAACAATTTTCCGTCCCGCGCAGCTGCGCTGTCACGAGACGTTTATCTCTCTTCCAGTTTGCCTCTTCTTGTTAAATTGAATGCTGACTTTTCCATAGTGCCAGCGCGCTCCGAAGTCAGCAGTGAATGGTTTCATTTAAATCACCTTTTGCTACGCGTTGCCATTGGACCGATTCAATTACTCTGATTACGATGGTTTCCGCCGACCGGCGGCACGTTTTGCTCATTTAGCATTTAGACAGGGAGAGTGAATCTCGTTAGTAGATGGATGTGTTTTCACACTGTACGTTCCATTGCGGAGAAGTTTATTTATTGTTTGACATGTTTTCAAAAATCTTCGAACAACTAGAAAACTTTTATGCATGCATGGCGAAACAGCAAAATTTAATAAATTACTCAATTGAATAGAACTCTCCAAATGGCAAGATTTTCAAACACTTCGGTGCTTCGAAATGGCGGGTATTTATGGTAATTTATTTATTACGTTAGGTAACAGCCAAACCTGGACTGCATTTATTCGTAAAAATAAATGTACATAACATTTTATAATTGTGTTTGCAACTCTATAAACTAACCAACTAAAGCACTTAACACAATTAACCTTACCACATCAAAGACAAGCTACACCGAAAATCGTACATGTTTTCCACGTGTTGGTGATGGGAGTCATGAAGCACTAACGCTCGTGGTTCCACCAAAATCACAATCAATCAATATTGGGCAGGGTTCAAGGTTCACACGGTGTCGTTGTTACTGTCGCCAATCATCATCACCATTGTCAACAAGGAGGAAATGGTACAGCGTCATTCAATTAGTTCGTGATTCTTGCGTCACCAAATGGCAGTCTCTATCATCATGCCCAGATTTTCCTTCTTACATACCAGTGCGTATCGGAACATGAATAGTTCTGCTGAAGTTTTCTTGCAACCAGTCACACCGGATTTCATTAACGTGCTAATAGCAAATCTGCCTGTGGTTTGCCAGAGGTTCATTGATTTTTAACAAGAACGCAGTTTCAAATTGATTAATCTTCACTAAAAATTGAATCAAATTACTTTATAGCACAAAATACAGCGTTAAATTAAATCAGAGGTCTTGAAAGGGTACTGATCATTTAATTAATAACTAGCAAAATCAGTTTTCAATGCGTTTCACACCTAATAACGCTGCTATTCAAACACTCACAACTACGACAACATAGTACAAAATTAGTTATTTGATAGGTATGTAATTAAACAATCCAAGCATCCTCTTTCTCTCAGTATTTGTTAATCTGTAATTTGCCTCATCGAACCACTTAGTTTTTTGTCATGAAAATAAATTACTGACCTTTGTAACTCAGCTGATAATTATTTATCCTATTCTGAATATTTTTCATATAGTAATATTTTTATTTGTTTTTCAACCTAACCCAATTTAACACTACACCGCATATGGAGCATGAATTTAATTTCACAAACTATTGTCTAAATAAATTATTTTGAATTAGAGAGAAAATGACATGAGAAAATAGCTAGGACACGTTTGTAGTAACATGGCTGACAATGTGAATCCAGATCTAAAAGTCAAATTGAAGCAAAACAGCAAATTTCCGACTTCAATCATCAACACCTCTTCAGATAGTCATAACTCAAATGCGTTCATACCCTGGATCCTCGGGCACGTTCGTTTTCCTCACGCGTAAAGTTTACATCACACCCGCCGCAGTGGTATGGCGTGCCAGTTGAAGCACCAATCCGTATTCGCCGAAAGTGGGAGCCGCTTACAAGATCTTGCAGCTTGTGGCTGAGGAAAAAAGGTTTCACCACTTTTAAAATAAGGCCTTTTGCGAATAGAAGCTAAACGCACCAGGGAAGGAAAAAAGCCTACTCCCACAGTAAGAGCCCCACAAGAGATGCACTAAATGTGGACTCGCGACACGGTACGTGCTCACTTAAGCCATCTTTCACAGGGATCAACTCGCACCCAGCTTCCTTCGCCGCAGGCATTTTGTTGAATGCTCTTTTGCAAGGCCCCATTTTCACCGTCGCTAAAGCAGCTAGTACCAAACCCCACCCGAGGCGAAGCTTTTTCGTATCTTTGATCTCTGTTAGGATTGCTCGTGACTCTCACGGCTCGCTGAAGCATCCATTAACATATTTCTTAATTACAGTCAATGTGATACGACTTCCATGGGGCTTCCGTCGCTTTCAGAGATATATAGTAACGTACGGGCGCATGGCGATGCGGTGTATTTCACCGTTGAAGACACATCCGTTGATTTTCCGTCAGTGGTTTTCGCTAGGCACCGACAAGGTCTCCTCCGTTGATGCTCCTCAGTCGGAGGCACCGTGAAAATGCCAGTTTTGAACCCGTAGCCATTTTGAAGAAAACAAATAGCACTCTCTTTGGCTCCGGTTGCGTAGTTGTAACGCGAAGACTCAAAGCTGTGTGCTGCAGGAGTGACAAAATGAGAAATGTGACTGCCTACATGAACCTCATCAGATCTAGATTTGTTTTTAACGGTGGAATGCCCTCCATCACTGTTTGTCCCATATTCCTGTTCCATTGGAGTCTTACATTTGGTGTGATGTATGGAGTAGTAAGGTGCCCTAATCGATGTAATTAGTGAATTTAAATCATTTCATCACATTCTCACGAGTCACAGTGCAAACGATGATATTTGCACCTTAATCAGGCATGATTAAATAGATTTTCTGCAAAGAAATGTTTAAAATTTATATTAGTATTAACGCAATGAATGTTTTTACATTTCATAAGTAATGCCAACTTCAGCGGATAAATGTTATGTTTCTAGATGTATCTTTGGATCAGCTCTAACGTATCAGTGTTCCACTATGATCATTCAAAGTTATTTTTTTGTAAGTACCAAATCTTTCCTTCCATTCTCCAGGTTTTCCTCGCTAACAGTCGGTGTCATTCTGGAAACACATTATCGTTTCTTGTGATCGCTGCTAGCGGTGGCACGAAGAAAACGTAAAAAGAAGGCGTCAAAGGAAACCACCGAGTCCGTGACAAGTAATTAGATTCGGAAGCAAATTAATTCCAATAACGTAATCATTGAAAATTCCTCCACAGCTAATTGATGGGGAATTTTCAATTAAAACCGTACTTTTCCGCCAAGATTCGCCAAGACACGCCGTCCGTTGATACTTTTCCAACCGTTCCCCTTTGAGCTTACAACTTAACTGCATTCAATTAGTGTAAGTATGAAAGGCATACAATAAAACTGCGGTTGGATTTAGGCAAAAGAGAGTACTGTAATTTTCTTTAGCACAGAGCTCAGTCTTAAACTTTGAAGGTAAATGAATTTTTGTCGATAACGATGGTTCATAATGGCTGTTGGTAAAAGATGTTCCGACGCTGCCCATCCACTATCTTTATTTCAATTTATAAACTTTTACCTCAAAATTCACTTAATGACTGATTCCAAATTTGAACAACCTAGGAATAAAATGTAGGTATATTTTTCTTATTTTTATAGATGTATTTAGAAAGATATTTAGCTTTTAAGCAATTGTATTCAATATGAATGTTGAGATTATCGTAGTAATAGTTGATTTAATTAAACATAATTTAAAACAGTTTAATGCTATTTAAGCTGCAAAAGCTAGGAAAACTCTTTCTAAGAACAAGTCAGAAAAGAAAAAATAATAAAACAAACCGTTTGAAGTGGTTAAGGCTTAACTTTCGCTGCAGTGAAGGAAGGTAACCCGCAAGAGCAGAGAGAGCAGGCCAGCATTTTCCATGTCACCGATTTTGTGGGAGTAATTGAATTATTTTTCAATTAAAGAAACATAGTTGTTCGCGAAGAAACGTATAACAATATCGTATGAAACGAGAGGAGATGGGAAAGCGCGAGAGAAGTTATAATTTTCAAGTCTTCAGGAACGCATAATAAAAGCATCCAGGTTTTTTTCAACTTATATACTAGAATCAACAAGCTTTGGAATATTACAAAATATTATATCCAATATCTCACATTATTAAGCATTAAAAGTTATTTCAAATACCTAAAATCAAGTTAAGTTCCCAACCGTATACCTTGAAGTCTAGAGGAAAAAAAGTAAATCAAACGTTTCCGACGGAAATGAGTATCAGGTCAAGAAAGAAAACATAACTCCCATTGCGGATATTAAGTTCCTTAAAATATTGTCCCCCTAGTTTCGTTTGCCACAACGCCATCTTTTGCCCGGAAACCCCAACCCTGCTTGAAGGTATGCAAATTTGCTCGTCCTCTGCATGACACTTCTGAGCGTTGATCAAATTTTTTACGTGACACGATGTCTCCTGATAAACTGAACATCAAGGTGGTCCTCTATGCTTCCATTTGCAAATAATGGTGAATTCCGGATGTGACGAAAATGAAATAAATTTACCTTCCATTCTAAGTGCGATATTCTATTGACAAATCATCTACTATTATTCTTGGATGTACATTTTGTAAGTTCAGACTGGATGTTTTTGTTATTTATAACTACTACTGCTTATAAACATTAGATACGAATAGCATGCTGAAAAAAGTCGACCATAAAAAATACAATCTTTAATCGCCATAAATGTTGAATCATGTTATTCTGTACAGTAATGTGTAAATTTTTTTAAATTTGACATCCTATCACTAACGTTAACATCCAAGAATTTTAGTGATACATGTTTCTTTCGATTGATCTCATTGTAATCACAAATTTATTGGTCCAAAAAGGTATAAAATAAGACACACAAAAAGAGATAAATGATTGTAGAGTGAAGTATGCAATGGATTGTTATTCAGATATATGAAATGTTAAAACAAATTCCTGGTCATGGTGGTACGTTCGAAGTCCTTCAAAACTATATGAGAAGACATTTTTCTTTTACCTAGTTATAAAAAAATGAAATAGCAAAATTTAACGCACGACGACTTTTTTTAACTGGTTAGCAAATTTATGCAAACTGATGACGGCTGCTTTCGTTAGAACTTGTTTTCATAGCTGCGCTAACTGGTTCCTTCCAACTTCATTCCACTTCCATGTGTATTGAAGAAATCCAGCACGGAACCAGTTTTCTTTGGATTTTTTCTTTTGTCTCGTTAGCTGATAGTTTGAGATCTGAATTTCAAAAATTGCGAACAAAGCAGCCAAAGAAATTTATAGCATCAATTTGAATTCGTCCCGCATAAAACATCAGCACGAAATTCGCTCATCCTTAAGCTTCGTACATGCATTTAAAATAAGGAGAAAAGTGCATAAATCGAATATAATAGTTCACAAAAATTTAAAATGTTATTATTTTTTATAGTAATAACAATTTGTTTGTTCTGTTTGTCCTTAACCGGCAAGTTCTGATATAGTTATAAAGGAAACTTTGTGAAAATACAAATGCGGTTTGATTGGTCTATTGGGATCGGTAGCTTCGAAATCGATTGAATCATATTTATCAACTGCAAGGTTTGGATTTAGAGAAAATGGAATTGAAATGGTCTTATTTTACATGACGGGACCATAAATATGTCAGACCACACGGAATACACATTTCATTCAACATTGATGTGATCCTGCATTCTACTCGTGTTTGATACTCACACCTTCCTTTATGAACTCTTTGCGCTGGAGAAAATGCACAACGGATCAGGAGCTCCAACGCCTGGCTTTTGCTATTCATCACAGTTGTTATATATATAAAATATAGGACACTAACGATGGCTTATAAAAGATAGTTGGCCTCTTTGGCCTGCCAAAAGCAGTCCGTACTTACTTGAGTGGCCTACTTGAGTGGGGGTATGCTTACATACCCACCAGACCTTAACTAAACAAGAGAACCTCTCTATGATGGTGCATATTCACGTTGGAGTAGGTCATGCTGTTGTCCATACGATCAGCATCAAAGACTCGTTCATGCTACAGACGAACCATATAAATGGGATTTGAAGGTGGTTTTGTCTCATTTCAAATTACTACAACCAAGTCTTTGCGGTGCTGCTTTAATGAAAGTGGTGCGAAGGAACGATTAAAAATCGCTCTTACGAATGCTGGAAACATGTTGAGGTTGTTTGACAACAGCTACGGTTAATGTGTGGATACGAATTTCGGATGAAAATATTTGTGATAAAACTGTCGTTGTAGCACACGACGGTACACAATCCAGAAAATGTTCATATGCAGTCAGGAGCTAAATGCAAGCCTTTTAAATGCCCCAATTCAGTGTTTCGATTATTTAAAAAATATTAATTTACCTATGGCTTTTTGTTCTGTGAGGATAACATTTAATTTGAAGATGTCGAAAGTGAGTGCTAGGCACTTCTGGTTGCTAAACATGCCAAAGCATATGTGTTTCATGTTTATAAAAAAATGCCCTCACAAGTGCCATGAAGTAAATATCGTTTAATATCAAATGATTATGAAAATGATAATGCCTGCGCTTCGATGCAATCTGGTGCATGTAAACATAAGTGCATTATTATGCAAACACGCCATTTATGTCTGTTAGAGTCCTGGGTGAAAGTGCTACAAAATATGTGTTTTCAACTTTTGTACGCTGTTGCCAATTTTAAGGAAGAAAGATCGGCTGAATGGAGGTATGGAATACCGGGCTCCATCAGATCAGCGAAGGTACCGACACTTTCTACGCAATTGCTTGCAATCCATCACACTTGACAAGCTGTTGGAATGAGAAGACAGAATTAATCACAGAAAGGCTTTCAACGGAAAGTACACTGCTGCCCCGACACGCTCAGCTTTGGGGAAAGGATCGTAATTTTTCTTCTCTTTATTGTGTCAGTTTACTTCACTCTATCAACGACAGTTACGGTGGTATAGCATTCGTTTTCGATTGATCCATAGGCAAAATCAGTAAATGTGAGAGGTTTAAGATTGATGCTGCGAAATGTGGTTTCAGTCGTTGCGGTTTCTGCCGGCTCAGACATTGATAAGGATGATATTTTCTTGATATTGAATAAAAGCATCGTTAAATTTAAAGATATCTTTTTTTTTTTGTCAAAAGATTGAACTGAATAATCATAATATAATCATTTATAATATAACATACACGTACCAATATCCTACGGCTTATTCCTTCTCCAAGTCGTGTACAATCATCCAGTCGGTATAAGTCGTATAAGGGGTCTTATAAAGACATGTTGTGGCCAGTTACCCACATGTTGTGGCCAGGATGGATATCGTTACCTAAGAATTCGAACTGATTATCGTGGGGCCACTATAGCACTTACCGTCTGTAGCGACAGCTTGCCCAATGTGGCCAGAATAATTCTGGACCTTTGTGTACCTAAATAAAATGATCTTCCTTGAGGCACTCTTGCTTAAACAGCGTCGAGTCAATTGTTTTACAGTGCTGAAATGCCTCGTTTTGAGACCGGGGCTGCTGATTTTTCCCAAATCATAAGTTTCTGTGTGTTGTGGATAGAGCCAGGGTCGCGCGACATTGCTCTCTGGGCGCAATAGCCTCAGATGACATACGCTTCACGTGCTGCGCTCGGCGCTCATGGGTGCAGCCATCGCGATCGTTTAGGAGGGCACTGAGCCGGGTCAGTGACAAGAGATCAAGATAAGCGGTCGAGGAGAGCAGACAGAAAAGATACAGCAGAGTAAAATGTATTGTGATTGTAATCGTATGTGATCAAGTTTCAATATACTTTTTAACGTGTTTTTCATTTGTTCAGTATTGTGTTCGTTTGTTTTATTGTTACAATCAAGAGAAAAAGCAAAGAACATGAAACTGAGTGAACTTATCGACAAAATCAAACATAAATTAGCTAGGGACATTACCCCGTAATGGTAAGATAGTACTTTTTTGCAGGGTGCTACCTGAAATCCGTATTGGCATAGTTTCCTTTGCACCTCGTCTGAACCCGAAAGCACAACTTCGGTCGTGTGTTCTGGCCACTAAATCCTGCCATGCCACCAAACAGCATGTGGTTGCTTAGAGGCACCAATGGACGCTAACTTGCATACAAAAAGATTATTTTAAAGGTATAACAATTCAAATTGTACTCTTTGACGATTTATCGGCCAACCCTATGGCGGGGTCGGCCTTGAAGTCAACAACTACAATCATCTAAGGGGCACAGTTCCAGTAGGACCATTGCTTTGAATCATGATGTTCAAACCACAAATTTGAAAATAACATCCACGTTAACACGGGAGTTATCATTTGTTTGGAAATGGCCGCGACCGAGGAACTGGTTGTGTGTAGCTTTATCTTTATCCTTTTACATATCGAGATGACATTTTTATCACTAAAACATGTATGTTTTCAACATAAATCGCTGAACAAAGTTCAAAATCCGCCCACTAGGAACACTGCTATAAAATAAGTAAGATGTCCGGATTCTAAGTGAACCGATCTCTATCAATCATTAAATGGTCGCGTTGGATTACAAACTGAACGCATTGCACCACGCAGAATAGCAACAGTCTTTTTGTAATGATAATGAAGTACATTTTGCTAAACACTGTAAAGTTGTCGCTACTACCGTCATTGTATAAGCACCTGAAATGCATCGATGCGCAATTATATATGGAAACGTTTACATGTCACTCCACACATGCACCTCGTGTCCCTTGACGAGCGTGGTTTACATGCCCTCTCAGTCTACGCCAGATGACCTGTAAATTATAGATTCTATATCAAATACCGCAAACAACGTCGCTGATTCTCGTGGGAAGATTTGCATATGCTACACATACTATTTAATTGAAACATAAAAATACCATCAATCAACGACGAACGCGACGGGTCATTGAAGAATCATTCATTGTACTAGTTTGTTTACCTTTTGCCTATCTATCCAATAAATATAACCAGATATGTTTAAAAATCGAATAAAACATGAAAAACGTTTTGTTGTAATTCATCATAAAATTTGGTTTTCAATAGTCCAATTTTATTATTGCTTCTTTTGAACATATTTTGTATCAAAAAACCATTGTATTCAGTTTTATTCAGAGAGTTTTTCTAGGAAAGCAAAAGTAAATTGAGCCAATTAATATGGAAATAACATTATTGCAGGAAAAAAGTTTCACACAAAAAAACATTACAAATTAGTTGAAAGAACCAAGGGAAAAATTGCCTTGGTATTGTATTTCTGATCGGTTCATATTATTTATGAACTACAATACCTACTGATGCGGATTTCAACGGCGAACTTGCCGATTCCGCTAGCACATCTAATGTGGCTTCTAAAATCAACAATAGTGCATCTACTGCAGTTGTAAAATTCAAATAAAAGTTTAACCAGCTTAAATTTTTTTGATTGTTACCATAATTTGTTTCTTTTTTTATATGCAGTAAACATTACAAAAGGGGTTTTTTGGAGGTCAAAATGCGTTGCTTTTCTTTTTCTGCATCTTGTAGTAAAGGCCAGTAGAAAGCAAATCTCAGAAATCACCTCGCTTTCAGGAGTCAGCCTTAATTAGAAACCCCTGGCGGACAGCATTCAGCACATTTTGCTTCTTTCACAGTGTAGGAGAATAAACGCTTCCGCATAATTACTCGCAAGTAAGCCACGTTCGTTGGCAGACAGGGTTGGCTTCACTTGGCCACCGGATACGCATGGAAGAGAATTTTACTTCGGTGCAGCGGAACTTACTTCCTCATCCTTTTGGTCGCTGTACGCTTGAAAAAGTTGTTTGCATATCTTCACCGCATACCAGCCATTCACCTCACCTTTAAACATTCCAAAAGGACCAAATCTGACAGACACTCTGTGGTTTCCTACTTTCTGGACTGGCTATAGGTTTCCCAAAAGTGTACCACGCCATTTTCAGCTCCACTGCCCAGACCCAAATAAAGCGGTCTACATTTATGGGAGCTACATCCAGATATGCAAAAGCAGATGCCAATTTCATTTCATTCTTACACAAGAAAAAGGTTAATGTCAGCCGATGATAGTCTGAGCCATTGAAGAAAAAAACAAAATTGTGCTCTTGGAGTGTTTGAAAGAATCTAGGATTTTTTCGACAGAACATCGAACAGCGAAACCTGAAATATGCATTCACCTACATTTATTATTATACACTGTTTGGGGTTCTTCTGCACTATTGATGGTTTTTTACTCGTTATTAATAATTTTGCTTCCATGTAGATTGGTAATTTGGCTTCCATGCAGCCCGCACAATCTGATGCAATCACGTAACCAACACCAAAACTATTATACAAGGAAATGCATTACTGGATCTTTTATCTGTTCTATAAAGCTCATATGCTTAAAATGATAATTATATGATGACCAGGAACATCATATCGTTTGCAGCCTTAAAACTGCTTTCCCCGCACTATACATAATCCACCTTTACGGTTTAAACGTCGTACGTTACTGGAGCAAATTTGATTGCAAACCAAAATCTGCAAAGAAGTTCATGTACGCTCACATTCCCTAGGTATCGGAACCGCATTTCCTTTACTTATAACTTCAGTAACTTTTTTGTGAACTCTTTTAATCGTTTCGTAATCGTAAAGTTGGACTTGCTAACATGAATCAAACCGTGCTTCAGTTTACTCAAGCATGCCCCTACTTCAGATCAGTGTGGTAACCGCGTTGAGCTTCCAAGTTTTAAATTTATTATACAAACTAGTACAGTTTATGGTGTATGTAAAGCTTCTGGCAAAATGCAATAAGTTTGTTGTTATAAGCCATAATTCAACATGATGAACAACAACTGGCATACACCTTTTTATAACTTTTATATCATTTCCATTCATGAAGTGTTCTCAAGCGCCAATGTAACTGAATTTCCAACATTTCTATGGTTTATAATGACGTTTCTCTAATAATGCAAAATCCCGTTCTGTATAAACCTGTATTTCATGGTCAATATATACCTCTTACCAAAATAAGTAGATTTGGAAAATGTTCATCAAATGTTGCTACTATTGCCGATGATATTTTGGGCAGCGTAGACTATGGTAGCACGAATGATAACATCACTAAATAACATATGGCGACACTGGGACAAATTTCTCGCGAGCGTCCTTCGTATTTTCCAAATTTGCACCAACGAGCAGCATACCTCGAAGGTAACAGTGTACAATTTAGTGATTAAAGCACCTACGGCAAACGTTTTCTGGCCCGGTAAAGTTGATTTGAGGATCGTCCTCATCGGGCTCATTGCCTAAGGGAAATACGCCCATTAGCATTCACATATCGACCAGTCCCGAAACGGTACACGTTCCTCGCCAAAGAGCCATTAAATCTCCCGGGAAGAATGAAACATCAAGGGTTCGCAGATACCAGGTAGCCGGACGTCGATAATAATGGTCGATTAGTCACTAAGACAGTTAATTAGCATTTGAGCTGGATCTAAATACGCTACTCGAGCACGGTCCCAGCACGCCACTGTTTGATTAGAGACAGCATACCCGGAACAAAGCGGACATAAGCCTCGCTCACCTTACTCAGCAGCAAACGGGACCGTCGAATAATCTGGTTCTCTCGGCATGTATCGGGATTCCCGGCTGCTTGCATATTTCGTTTTTCATGTGGACAATCATCATGAAATCTCCCCATGATATCCACATTCGAAAACAATCCGTCCACGAACAGCCCCTTGCAATGCACGTATCGGCAAATTAATCTTCATCCATCGCTCAAGGATGGAAGCAGTATGTGAACTATCCAGATGATTTCAGCGGCCTGCTGTTACCAGAATGTGCAATATCTGGTTCTCGGTGGGCTGACTGGCGGCAAACCAGCGTACACCAAAATGTGCGACTAAATTGAATCCCACCAACCGTGTATGGAATTCAATGTAATATGAACTGAAATGAAACGTAAGATTAGCTTTGTAACCGCTTGGAATGGACTAGACGTTACAAGAAAGGCTAGCTTGGCAAGTGTTAATAAAAAGTTTTTAATTTTACTACCATCCCTTAGTTTTTGCATTAAACATTGTTGTTTATTAAACAAATAAGGTTGCTTATTTCATAGAAAAATATGTTGATTCTAAAAAGAATTGCTATAACAATAAGACAATGTAACAAAGGTTGGATAGCAGAGCAGACATGTCATTTTGTTCGTGTTTCGTGTTTCGACATCGGCATTTGTTTTTTCACTAGTCCTTCTATAGACTTATCCGCCGATATGTTTAGGTCGATATTAATAATGTATTGTTTTTCCTCATGGTATCATTTTAACCTGAATTATGTGTTTACAATAATAAGAAATAAAAAAAATTGAAACAAACTTTGTTAGTTTTAAATAAATTGAATGTGACGGCAACATAATTAAAAGCGTATATTTTTCAACGCAGTCATGACATTAAATTGTGCAAAAGATATTTGCTAAGTGATATTGATTGCGATAGTTCAATCAAGTTCAATATGAATCAATATATATATTTTGTTGGAAAAATGCACAACGCTCTTCTCAGTGCCCTTTGCCTTTTTGAATTGAGCCTATTTGACAGCTATCCTACAACCAAAACAAACAAGTCATGATCTAGAAGGCTGCGAGCCTAGTTAACCGTGTGATCAGCAGATTGGTTGGAAACCTCGAAATTTAGTGTTTAAAATCGTAAAGGGATTGCCCCCTGTTTAAAACCTACCAGAATGGCCACCAGAAGACAGGCGGTGTCGGACATCCTAGAAACACTTTCGAACAATGAAATCCGTCAACGGCTTATCCTTTACGGCTACCCGAACATTTCAGTTACGAACCGAAACCGTGACGTACTGCTTGAAACCTTACGGCTGTACATCGATGCTGCTCAGCGACAAAATACGACGGGCCAGCCGGGTCCTCAGGAGGCTAAATCTGCCAGTCAAACCGCGCCAAACTCAAGCAATTTGCATCCGCAAAACGCGACCGTGACCCAAATTTCGCAGGATTTAGATCCGGCATCCGGCAGTGAAGCACCACCCGTAAACACAGCCATAGCCGGAAGCATCCTGATCGGTGGAGCCGCGGCCCTGTTGCTCGGTCTAGTCTACTTTCACTCTCTCGCAGGAAAATAAATACAGCATTAAGAAAACCTAATTAACACTCTTCTCAACCGGCACGCTGCCCGATATTGTCCTTATCGAGGAATTTTCATTCCGCAATCACATTTTAAATTACCCAATAAATTGGCATTCTAAATTACAGTCTAGCAGCTATTTTTATCCACCGAAAAAATGGGAAATTATTGCTAAATGCATTCACATGATTAATGAATCAATTTATTCGATGTTTTATGTATCGAAAAAATTTAATTTTTGAACCTTGAACAACTTTTTCATAGAACTTATTTCCCAGAATCAGATTGACGTGTGCTTTATGTAGATGTGACTCGTAACAACCGTGTAACATCGGTAAGCTGCTATTGCTGATTTCATTTAGTCCGAGTTTACCAGACAGCATTCGTATCCGTCCGAATTTGCCATCATAAATCAAATGCCTGAGGCAGGCTTATAGCAGGTACACTACTGCATCGACACTCGCCGTAACCCGACTTAACGGTAAAGGATGTTGGTAAACTTCCGCTCCTGTCAACAATTATGACATGGTGTACACTTTGAAAATAGTGGATGAAAACTGGTTGAAACTGCCAGCACTACGACGAAGCTAAACCATTGCCCTTTCAGCCTTACAACTTTGCTGCAAGTTTCCATGTCCTCAACAGAATAGTTACAGCAGTTCCGGTCTCTTTGCGTTCACCAGAACTCTTAAAAGTGTCGCTTCGGATGGTGGATTTTCGAAGCACCGAGTTGCCACGGGAAGCTAAGGACATGGCAACACGTAATCGGGAAACATTTCTCTCGTTTCGACGGGGATGTATGCGATGATAAGTTTAAGATCGATTGGACCACACACCAGTTTGCTGGCCTGCCCGAACAGATTTGAAGAATTTCAACGGAGCAACATGGGATCTTCTTTCTTCATTCTAGAATAAAATTGAACCCCAGAGAGCAGTGTCAGCGGCCTGCCTCAGACAGATATGGAGCCAAATGCTTCCCGTAACGCTATTCACCATCGGGGCTCCGTCAAGCAGCCTTCGGGGACTGCTGGCATCAAATGAGATTTATGCCCGAAACCCCTGTTCGCACATTTGCATTGGAGGGTTGATGATTGTTTCTAAATCGTACCATTAGGTTCAACATTCGACACATTTGACCACAGCCAGCAATCGTACCCGGCGGCTTGTGGGAACGTAGTGCGGAGAGAACATCGCTCGCAATATAAAGTCTGCCCCATCCCTCCCGACGGGGGAATAACATTGTCCCATAACAGCCCAATATCTTCCGCCGATGCGGTATGGCTTATGACAGCTATGCTCACAGAAGTGCGCCTCGAGTGGGAAAATAAACAATACCTACTGTTAGGTGAGGAAACTTTTCCGGAGCCTTCATCTCCGACGCAGAGCGAACCCTTTTTTCCTGTGGAAAAATGAAAATGTATGTCATTTTTGTCCTGACACAACGAGCACGTTTGATATTCAAGGGAATACTGCCTGAAAACTTTAAAAAAAACGCGAGTTCTTTTGAGAAGGACAGTGCCAAGGGTCTTCGTAGACGCTTGGTGATAAATACGGTCTATTTATTTCCTGCCGCTTAAATCTCTTGAGAAGCACCAACAACTTTACCTTCTATCGTTGACTATGAGAATGAAAACAATGAAATTTACACATTTCGATGGTAGCTTTCCGGAATATTACTTGAATAAGAATAAGAATTTTTATTTAAAATTTTTCAAATTTGATTTTTCAGACAACATCTAAACCCATTAAACTAAAATAAAAGTTTTCTTAAGAGGCTTCCATGCACTATCATCGATTTGAACAAACACTCAAATTTTCTGCACATTCTGGTAAAAGCGTTATTAAAATACACACATTACGTATCGGGTGGTCACGTTTCACAAGTGAATAAATATCACAGCATATGAAGTTATGTACTGGTTTCATTAACCACAAACAGTCCCGCCAAAACACTCCTCACTTCTCTTTGTCGCCTTTTTCTTTCTAAACTCGCAACGGTACAACGCGTGGATTTTGATAAGCATTGGTTAGCTTCCAAACAAACGTAAGCCTACCCAAGTTGTGTATCCGAAACTGAGGAATGTAACCCACCCCAAGAGCAGGCTGGCTGGAATAGTAAATGTTCGCAAATAATCCGTAAGCATAATCCCCACACACACAAATGTAGACGGATGGTTTCATGGAACAAGAGCAGCAAAAAACAAAAAACTGGCGAGAAAATACACAAGCGAAAGCATTATTTGCCGAAAACAAAAGAACAAATGGAAAATACAGTTCTGCGAATGAAAGATGTAGTGTAAATGATGTGTTGGTGCAGACACACACTCAAACACAAACCATGTTTTAGCCATGTACAATGATGCAGTTAATAATTCCAACATTTTACGTTACCACGGTAAGAGCTATAATTTGTTAAGATACTAGAAACAGGCGTATAACAAGATGAAGTCTTCATCACTGTGAGAAGAGGGTTAAAATACGCAAAAACGACCACACTTTATGCAAGAAAACACCGTTCCATACCATATACATTTAAAATGGAATAAATATTTGGATATAACTACGTCAATTACGTGGAAGTAAGAGAGCCGGTTTGTTTTGTTTTACTCTAAGCTGGAAAAATTAAACAGTCCACATAGAAATGTATAAGACAGGCTCAATAAATTCGATTTGTGAGTTAAATGAAATTGTCGTGTAATAAGTTCGAAGCTAAATGAATACCAACCAAAGTTGCTTTGAACATGCCCAACAGTTGCTTCTGCTTTAGGCATAAAGTTTCCCGAACAATTGCAAAAGCAACTCTGTATGCAAATGAAGTATAGTTTCAAAATGGCACGGAGAACATAGGAGCGAATCTCACGTCGCTTATTATTGGGCAAAACAGTGGGTTTAAATTTTAAAACGAATAGCCTACCGAAAATTGTATCATACATGTGAAGTGCAGATGCATCTATAAATAGAGGGAATGTGTCACGTGCATGCTGCGTGCGAAATAAATCATTCGCAAATGCCACGCGTTGCTCTTTAGTTAATTAAGGATGCAGCAGATTTAAAGGAGAATCGGGAATAAGACGAGAAGCGTATTTTACACAAAATCAACATCAAATTATTTCGGCAATAGAGGTGCAAATGTGAAAATGAATATTTACAGTTAGAAAAGAATAAACATGAGAAACAAATTGTACAAGCGAGTACGTTGATTCGAAGGAAAAAAACCGTTTTGCACTTTCCCTACCTTCCATACAAGTGACTCATGATTACACAGAGTTTGGAAAAAAATCCTTTTCGTATATCCCTGACCCCACAAAACGAGCTAGGTAATAAAAGTGCACCAAATGAAAAAATACCAATTTTAACAAGATTTTATCGTCCAATGTAATAATTAAGTTTGAATTTCCACTTGGATGCAAACAGAAGTTAATTTGATTGCATCGATGGTTATTGAGTTTTCGTACCCTTCGTATCCCATTCCTTTCGCGTGGCAAACACTTTTCGGCGAGAAAATAATCAAATGCACCGGGAAATTCGTATAATACTTTGTTGGAGTGCAAATTCCAATTGGTGAAATTGCGGCAAACGGTGTGTTCAGAAGCATTCGAGAAATGCAGGTTGCAAAATGCTTCGGATGTGGACTCAGTTTTGGATCGTAGCCTGATCGAGTATAATGTAAATATATTTACTGTCACTTATGTGTCCCAAGAAACCGTTATGTAGTCGAGCTCACAAACAAATTAAACAAATTGCATCTTTCCTTTCAGTCTCTATAATGAATCTCATCCTTTGCTACTTATCGTGCTTATCCACCTTTTGCATTGCGAAAAGTTCATGCATTATTTTAAATAGTTCAAACAAACATATGTACGGCCTTAAATTCCCAAAGGTAACAGGTTGATGTTACTGTAATCGATTCGCACATCTTCTAATGATGGTTAGCAAATGTTCAAACATTTGAAAAAAACTCCACTTTTTCACAAGTGGGCCAACCAGAGCCACCAACACTAATCGCGTTTGTTTGATCCCGGCAGTTCAAAACAGCACCGTAAAATCTCCATAATATCGCTCATTTTTTCTCGTTATACCCTCCCACCGCTTATGGCCTGATCGGGAGAGTGAAAAAGCGAAAATGCGATGGCGCTCCATGACGCGTGAATCTTGCGCAAACTTCGAAGTCCTCCCGGCGTCCGAAGGCGTATATGGTGGAGCATATGGGCACATTCCGTGGCACACCGCTTATTTTCCCTCCCATTACGTTCCCTCGACGTCAGCTAAGCTCCCTGATTCGGGTGACATCGTTCGTTCAATCACGGGGAAAAGCTGCTCTTTGACGGTCGAAGTTAGTCTGTCGTCAACAGACACTTCGCAAACACTTGCATTACTCACTGTTGTTTGTTGTCTCGTTGGCTCTACATTAACACGACCCACTTTCTTTCTTTGTTCCCCTGGTTTGTCGTCCATGATTCTCTCGCTCTTTCTGGTTCGTTCCTCGACGCCATTTGACAATGGTGTCAAACGTACCGAGGGGCCATGTTTGATCATCATTATCCACCCCAGCCCAATCGAGCTACCCCTCCTCCCACTCCCACCTACCATCTGACACAATATCAAGATCCTTCTGCAAGCCTTCAATTTCCACAAGCGGTACTCTTTCTCTCTCGCTTCTCGCACAGGGGTAAGCACTTCTTGCTCCACACGATACTTTTGTTCCTGGATACTTTGTTGGGCCGTGATTTTATTTTTTCGTTCCCATTTTAACTCCGGTCGTTCCGGCGGCTCATGCAGGCTTACGGTGCTACGGATGGCTTTCTCGGCGACACCCGAAACCCACCACACAGCAGAAAAAGATGTGCGAACTGGTGTCGCAAGGTAGGATCAACACTTTTCTTGTCAAGTCAAGGTACGAGTTCAACCTTTTCACTTCGTCCCAAGAAAGCGCCACGGATGCAAAGGTCAGCTCCCGATAACGATGAAGGAAGGAGAAAAACATACACAGACACATAAGCACATACACATACACACATACTCTCTCTCTCTCTCTCTCTCTCTCACACACACACACACACACACACATGACGGCACCGTGGGCTGGAGTACACTGCAGCAACTCTACTGCTGCCCTCTTCCATGCGGTTGCGTTATTGCCATAATGAGCTTTTTATAGAGCAAACGTGACAGCAGAAAAGTGCCCTTTTGCAAGAAAATGCGAGGTCCGCCAAGGCAAGCAAGGCCTTTAGTGGCTCTGCCCGTATGCTACTTTGTAACAAGTAACGACAAAAAACCATTACTTACCGTGCGGAAAGGTTGCGAGCGTTGCTTCTAGCGCCACAAGCCCACAAACGCCACAGTGTCCAGTCCATTGGCACAGGTTCATTTGGAAGCCACGAGCCACTTTTCTCCTTTCGACTAGCCTTCGGTCGATAAAATCGTTTCGCTGGACCATTCCCAGGCCCAGCTTTGAAAAGAGTTACACGGTACCGAAAATGCAAAAAATAACCTGGTTACTTCCGGGTCATTGCTCACGCTGAAAGCCGATCGAGTCGTTGTAGATATCACTGACAAGATCTGCGCGGCGATAAACCTGTAAGAATGGTTCCGGTTACACTGCCAGGAAAGATGCACGAGAAAGAGAGACAAGAAGTGACCAAATCCCTGCTTGCCAACCGAAGAGAATATCGCTTGATGATATTTCTGTTTTTCCTCACAACAGTAAATCTTTCATAGGAAATTAAGTAACTAATGCCTGGTCAAGTTTTTTCATCCAACTGAAAATAAATTTCATACATACCATGCGCAGGGACGAATAGCATACCAACGTCAAACGGCGGAATGGGTTTTCTTTTATGACTTCTTTCCCGTGACGAGATTTTTCATCATTGATAACACACTGTGCATTTGCCTTTTTTTTATACAGAGCGTAAACTGAACTAAAAAAGGATTTTTCATTTATTGCTTCTATGACTACCATTCTGTTCGTTTTCACTCATCTCCAATGCCAGGCAGAATGCTTTCCATTTTTTAATGGAAGCTTTGAAGGCCGCAACAATAACAATAAGCTTTTTGTTTCCAACAATACGCACGCGAAATGTTCGCAATTTTATGTATCGAAAAATAAAATGATCCATTTATTACAATAAATTTTACAAAGCGTTCCTAGAGTTTGTCGGATGCACTACTTTACTTAACGCTACTATTCGTTTATATATATATATGTTTTTTTTTTTGAAAAACTTGTTCATGACCGAAAAGCCAAATCAACGCGATTCGGTCTCAAATTTCGCTAGCTACAACTCTATGCAATATTTCTGGCATCTTCATCTTTTGAAAGATTCAACGAATCAAGTCATTGTTTGAGTTACTCATACCGCCAGAACTGATGGGTAGTCAGGTCATGTGCAATTTAACGGAACAGATGATAATATTACTGTGAAATAACTGGATAACCAGGATGGATTCCAGGAAGGTTATGATCGGTTTGGCAACGTTTAACCGAGCAATTTGGTCATGTCCATATTGGACCAGTTATCATATATGCGCTGGTATTCTGGTAGTTTTTCGAACAGTTCTTGGCTCAATTTGATCAATTGAGTTCAAAGCTGTACTCCAGTGATGGTTTAAGGTTGCTAGCAACCTCATAGCAACAGATGATATCGGTCTGGTCCAAACAGATGCACAGCAAAATCCTCGAGGCATAAATATCATAAATAAATGTGATAATTTGGTGTTATCTACGAGTAGGCTTCTTACAATGGCCATGACCATGGTGCATATCGATGAACACCAGAGGACATCTACATCAATTGCAGCATCATAGTTGGTGCAATGATCAAATGATGTGGATGATGTATAATAGTTAGTGAACATATTTGATCCTGCACGGCATTTGTTCGTTCTGAGTCTGCTCAAAGCTATGCATATGAGAGCTTCAAACGAAAGTTCAACCCTGGTACAATGTTAGTCCACACCCTTTGCCATAAGGTTCCCGAAAATGCAAGGGCCACAATCGGATCCAGGTACATGCCTATGGCAGCACATTAAATTCAAAAAAAAATCTTTGCATTCCTGTTTCTTATTTTCCATTTGTCTTGTGTTCATGTCAAATTCAACCCAAGTAACGCAAGGTAGCACCACCAATATCTGGATCCTATAGCTTTCGGCAATGACCTATGCACCTTTGAAGTTTGCAAAAATTGAACGGATGATGCACCTTTGAAGTTTGCAGCAATGTACGGCCGATGAAAGCTACGGGAACCGATGAAAGCTTTTTTCCGAGATTTTGGGGGGGCAGCGATTCTTTTCTTATACTATCTGATATTTGGCATCAACTAATTTTACAATCCACCAAGATCTTACTGTATCACATTTAGAGCATTTTCAGGGAAAACCTTTGGTCCAAAGGGCCGCACACTCGATCGATATTGTTTGTGCAATCTCACCGGAAATATGTTAAAATTTTGTGTCACCCAGCCTCAGGCCATAGGGCATTTTCGTTCGGACTTTCATACTTCACTTGACCCAGACTTGCTACTTGTACAAGAGACTTCTTTTTAAACGACCGATGAGCAGTAGACTGCCTTGCTCTTGTTTGAGTGGATTACCAATTATGTGTGGAGATTCAATCCTTGATAGCGGAGGAGGTCCGGTCTGTATACGAACCCACGTCGCCGGGGTTTGAGCCCCGACGCTCATGGGTTGTGTTTGAGCCTCGGCTTTCCCGAGCCACCTTTAACCATTTATTTTAATTGATGAGTTTTAAAACATTAGTTGACAATCGCTCGCGTTTGAGCGTTCCCGCGAAGGATGGAGGAAGCGTTGCCTTAGCCGGTTTGCTAGGTCGTAAGGGCACGGGTGTCAGGTGGATGTAGAAAGTAATAAAGGAGTCTTGAGTAACAATCTCAATAAACAAGACATGTTGTACTTGTGTTCAATCGAGCCAAATATAAACATATATGTAAATATAACGGTTTTTGCAGTTTATGACCCTACTGCAGGTCCATGCAGGCGAAATAATCTTAGAAACTTTTGGCAGAGTTTTGCTTTAGCTACAGTGGACAAGCGATCCTATGAACGTATTCCTTTTTTTCCTAAAATTATTAAGTAGTTTTCGGGTCAACCCGAAGGACAACCTTATACTTATGCAAGGAACATCAGCTGATGCGCCACAAAAAAAAATCAATGTTCCAATCTTATAATCCTAACATGCTCAACATCGGCTGTTTCTCATTACAAAGTGAATTGAAGTAGATTTATGGTATTGTTTGTGAATATCTCATTTCCCTTTGCCTCACACCAACACTGACAAACACTCATGGGCAATAGCTTGCATCCGTAGCGTGACTTAGAATTGAATTTTCCATCCGTGCCATCTTTCGGTTGGGTCTTTTGTTCGACCCAAACGCGAGGAGTTTCAGACGGAACTAATAAATTAGTCCTTCCTGCAACAGTTGTTTGCTTCCCACGTCTGTCCAATTTTGCGCAGTTTCAAGAAAATCCTGTTTGCACCAATCTGCTCAAAGCTGTGTTATTGTAAGGATTCATTTGAACCTTTTTCCTAAGTCCTCCCCCCCTCCCTGTCGGCCGCGACGCATCGCCACTGTGGCACTGAGGAAATGTTTCCTCACAATTCATTCTGTCTTCGCACAAAGTTGGCTAACTTTGGATCTTCTCATTTAGTAAGCAAAATGGGACGAAAGTTCAAAACGGAAGTAAAAAAGGAAAAATCAAACGTTTGCCGAGAAAAGCTGCATTGCTTTGTACAGTGTCAGTACAGTGGGAAAACTTTCTGGAGGCCAATGGGGAGAAAAAAATAAACCCTATAAAAGGAAACAACTCCGGTTCAACATCGGCGACGAAGGATTTCAATCAGAAAGTTCAAACTATAAACTAGGAAGGGTTACCGTGCTGTTGGTAGCATATCGGTGAATCGGCAATGGGAACGTTTTTGTGTACATGGCAAATACATTCCCGCGCGATTCCGCCGGCGCAACCGGTGCGGACGTAATTGATGGATAAAATAAGGAAAATAAGGAAAAAGGAAATTATTTAACGGAAAGGGATTGACCGATCGTGCCATTACCAGCCGCTTTGGTAGGTGAGTAGTAAATTCCGAAAAGAGCTTTGGTGCTTCCTGGAAAAGATTTCAAGTGGTCTGGCAAAGCGAGTTGATCCAAAGTTTCGTGGCTCTACTACAAAGTGACCAGCATGAATTGGGCACTGTGCTTCGAAAAATAGAACTGAAAGTTCAGCATCCGAAGAAAGTATTTGAGTTTGATGGATTTAGAAAATCGGTAGTTGCGGATTGTTTTATATTTTTGTGAAAATGTATCGCTATGTTTCTCAAGATTTATTTTCCACCGTAGTTCCAAGGCCTTTAATGCGTGTAAACATAATTAAATTTCATTAATTACATTAAATTTCACCTGCTCTGCGATTTAGGCTTTTGCAAAGACGAGTTTGTTTATATCTAACTTATCAGGTTGGTGTCGCGAATGATCGTTTGTGAACTCCTCGGCTGGTCCATCGCTGTTCTGCGCTTATTATCACGTTTCCTGGCACCGTGACGCAGTGGCGGATTGGTCATTGGCCCGAACGTATGCGCCTGTAGCTTGACTCGTTGCAGTTTCTTTTGACGATGTTTCTGGAGCTTGGATATCGCGACGTTTTTGACCGTTGACAGATACTTCATTGAACTTAATTTGATTAACATTTTTGTCGCGAAAATAGTCGCAAAATAATCGTGCGTCGTCTATTTGCACGGAGATGTGGGCGATACAGCAATATAGTTGATATCTGCATTTAATCCAGTTTTCCGAAAACCGTCAGAGCAAAAATATATCAAAATTATCAAATAAATCGACCATTTTCGGAATGATAGTCACTGGCTCAAAACCGTCGCCGTGGCTTATATTTAACGCACAAGGCACCTTTTTTTCGTTATAACTTCAAAAAAAATCTTTCGACTACCCCTGCTTATCTTGCTAATCCTGGAAAGTGGATATTCCCTTCCATCCCTCCCATGGGTCTAGCTATACGAAAAAGGATCGTGCCATTTTTGCCGTGCATTCCGGAGAGTGGTTTCCACGATTTCTTCCAATTGATAATTGTGGCTACCGTTGTATGCAAGGAAAAGAGCGAGATGAGTCTTTAGTTTCACTGGGAGTGTCACTCCAATACGTCTTATCGTACTAGAAATTGCCATGTAACGATCATATCAATAGCCAACGCCACCATTCTCAAACTAATGTTGGAGGTAAGAGGACTCATCATCACCTGTAACCAATCTCGTAAACTGACAAGGATGGAGGAAACGTATGAGCAATGAAAAACGGACACGCATGCGTAGAATATCATTCTCTTTGCGGGGACTTTTTCATCGCCCGAACGGTTGCGTTTTTCATCACATGACAGCCCAAGTATAAAAAAATTCAAAACCAAGTCACGGCCAAGTACCGCAAAAACCCTCAATTTCCCCGATCGATTCCCCTGAATATAAACATTTATAGCAAACAACTGACTTTACCCACAACTGTAAATTTTATTCAATTCTAGAACTACTACAATCTTTTTTCATGTTTTATTCATATTTTGAACGAACAGAATAACAGCAAACGTTTATTTATTCATCAAATAATCAAAGTATAATTATGGTTTTAATATTACATAAAAAGCTTACGTGAAAACCTGTGTTACTTTCAATTTTAAAAATTGAAATATTAACATTTGTATACCTATGTTGCTTCTTCAATGTACGTTTGATTTTAAAACCATTTCGAACGAAAATGGCCTTGCATGTACAACAGAAAATAAGAGAAAAAAAACTCGAGTGACTTGTACCGGGTGCTAGCGGATCTAATACAGCTACCATCTTTTAGTTATACAAATAAAACGCATGCCAATCATTTGATTGAGTGGCATGAAATAGCTATACCATAAGGTTCCGTAAGTGATTGATTTACGTCTTGGTATGTTTTCCAAACGGCCGGTTCATGTTCAATAGCGGGAGTGAAGGGTTTGAAAATATATAATTTCGGATTCAACGGCAGTAGCAACAACAAAACAACAACGACGACAACAACGAGGATAAACCCAACGGTCCTATCAAAGGCGCACAAATAAGAACCACCGGAATGATACTCTCTCTTCGGCGCCGCTCGTATGTGTTTCGGTATTTCGTAGCAACATAAAAGAGCCATGGAAGCTTCCGCACAGGATCAACCATTGGAACTGCTTTTGCTGAGCAAAGATAACATAGAAATAATTGTGTTTGGCTAGAAAGGAATCCTGTTCCTCAAGGCCGTATCCATCGGTAGCAGCGTGCTACGGCAGTACTGCGCTACGCACGCGATGATATGGAAAACCAAGGACAGAAGTGTCTATTCATGTGCGCTAATACACAACACAATTGTGTGCTTAAGTGATTGACCAATACGAGAGCAAACAGAGTCTATAGCAAAGACATGCTTGAGCGGACTTTTTCCTTAGCCCGCCGGTGGAATGTCTTCGAGGCTCCAGACAAAGGTTCATAATTACTCATCGTCGAGCGGCCGCGTATGCAGAGAGAAAAAAGACGATATTCCTGATCCAGCTTTTTTTTTTGTCCAGTATGTGGACTCTGCGAACTTCGGTTTCGCTTGTGACAATATCAACATTATGTTTGGCTTGTTTTCCGGCCCTAATTACATCGTGACTAGGTCGTGTTTCTGCCGATGCTGCCGACCACCGTGCTGCTTTTACAAACGGATTTACCATCGACAGGTTTGCACTAGCATGCGATTGAATAACAGCTAGTCGAGGTTATTATGTTATTCAGTCACTGGAAAGCTTGCTAGATCGCATCGGCTTAGCAACGCGAAAGTGACGCAATTCTGCTGATGCTAGTGGGGCGGAAAATAAGAGCAATTTATGCGTCGCTAATTAATTAATTATCTATTTGATTAATGTGACTGTTTCTGCCAAGAATTATTCATGCAACCATTCCTACTATCGCTCTGATTTGATTCACATTGGAAAATGTTTACGGGTAGCCATTTTATGTTCTAGTTTGGTAAAGTTGTTACAAAATAAGAAAATAAAGGAATCAAAAATAATCTTTTTATTTATTTTATTTTAAAAAAAATTCTTGTCTTTATTAATCCTGTTTGTTTAAAAATGAAAAACATTCGTTACGTTACCTGAGATACTTAATGGCGTCGTAAAAATACAATTTGGACACGTGTTTAAAGCAAACCCGCACACATTATTAATATGTGTCTTGAATAGAACGCAAAAGCATTGCATAGAAACAATGTTTAAATTTGTAAATTATTCTTGTATTACAACCAAATACAGTCGTGATCAAAATTCTTGGCTTTCCGACCTTCGGTCAAGGATTGATTTTCCTACGATGTACCACTGAATTCAGCAGGCACCCACTCTGAACTGAACAGCGGGTGAACACCAAATTTTTAATATCTAATGTAACGATAAATTTTTTTCTGACTGGGTAGTTGCTCGTAAACAACGTAATTTCACTAACACCAAATAAAAGAGATATTCCCATTTCCGACCACGTACAACGCTCGCATTAATTGAATGTTGTAAACTTCTCCTCTGGAAGGGCTGGCTGGGTTAGCCTATCATTAAGCTGAGAAAACGTGCCACCAAAGAAACAAAGAACAACTTACGGCCGTTTATCGAGCCATGGCCATTTAATTCGAGAATATAATGAAAGCGTTCTTAGAAAATTGGTTCCCCTATTACTAAGTCCCTATTTCTATAAATTCTATTTTCTAGAGAGAAATGTAAACCACATCATTTTTGTATCAAACATTCATTTTTTTGCAAATCAGATAAGTATTACAACGTCAGTCAAACCATGGCACTAAAAACACTTAACTTACAAACATTTTTAATATCGCAAAACACTAAACTTACAAACATTTGGTTTCTTTTAGGTTATGTTTAAGTAATGTTTTGTGAGATGTTTACGTTATTTTTCAATAGAAGTTTATAGATGTGTTATTTCGACGGCTATATTTTGTTATTATAAATTTCCAAAAACCTTACCTTACATAAACTTCTTCGTACCGAATCGCCCTAAAAAACCCTCGACTATCGAAATTAGAACACATCCAATCCTCCAGCTAAAGATGGAAGCTAGTTAAACACTCTAAGTAATTTTTTTGTATAAAATAAAATAAAATAAATACGATAAGCATTTTCTTCGCAAACCAGTTTACCTCCATCCACATTTTCTTACTTTATTATGCTCGAGTAATGTTCACAGCACGCAATTTGTCATCGCCATGGTTTATTATTATTGACAAATAAGCAACAACTCGGCCACAAACTTTGGCCTGCTCTTCAGCCAAAGCTACTACTCCACTCAAAATTGTGCGTCGAATAATTGAGAGAAAAAAAATACGGATAAAGGTGTTGACGCCTAGGTCTTTGAATATTTTTGCTCATTAGCAAATGCGGAAATTTACCATCCATCATCACTGCGTGCGCCAGTTTCCTTGAATCAAGATATTTGTTCCGCGATAGCGCCTTCACCTTCCTGTAGCCTGCGCTCCGGGCCGGGGAGCCCCATAATCACCGTTTTGCATTCTAATAGGCTCTACTTTCGGGGGAATGTTTGATAACATCAGCACCCCACAGTCTTCGTGTAATACGTGGCATTAGAGTGAAGGAATGTTTCTTTACGGAAGCCCATTTGCATTACATTATGACGCGAAAGGGAAAGCTCGTATTTATTATTAAACATTCAATGGCAAAGCGCTGAAAAGCGATTGTAAAAATAGAGAGCGGCTGTAGCAAATTCTGAGACAGGAAGCCGCTGTTCAAAAACTGTTCAAAAGGATGTTTAAAAGGGACAGCACACCGATGCTTGTTTAGTATTGGGCTTACGCTGATTGCGCTGAAGGCAAAAAGCAAAAAGTACTCGATCTTACTTGATAGGAAGACTTCATTTGGATTCGTAACAGGTTTTCGGCAAGCAGTACTGGGTGAAACAGGTGAAGCACTCTTTCACTCGAGCCTACAGCTACCGGAAAGGGCACATAGTAATGAGCACATATTTACATATCGTTGAGAATTTACTTCTTTTCACACTTCATCAGCGTCCAATCGATGCGCCGCTATGCCTCGGTGCAAAATATTCGGAAGAAACTTTCTGCTCTTCTTCCTTGCTCAATGTTGGCTGGATCTAACAAGCTTCACTTGATTTATTGATTTTTCTCCGAAGCAAACAGAACATTAATCCTTAAATAATTCTTACAAATTTTAAGCCTTTAAGCGCTGTCTAAGAAAAACAAGTAATTATAATGAAAAAAAAAACAATATTTCGAAAAACACACAGTTTAAGGAAACATAATCGTGTGCTCATCGAAGATTAAGCGTGTATACAACGCCTACGTGCATTATTGGAATGCATAACACAACTTGTAATTGAAACTGATATACAATAATCAACAAATCAATAATTTTGATTTTGCTATCAAAAGAATCTTAAAATTTGAACAATAAATATTTATATAAAAAGAAATAAAATATGTTTAACCTATGCATTTTAAACTAACGAAGTTAAATAAACAATGAAAATATGCCAAATAGCAGAAAGGATGCTTTTGTTACTACTAAACCATACTTTTATTGAACACCACTTCTCTCCAAACTTGCCCTTCGAATTATGTATTTTTTAAATACAGGGCAATGCCTTTACGAGTTATATTTCTAAGGGTGTATTCATTTTTCGATTGTAGCTTCTCGTTACTTTTGTAATTATTCCTTCATTCACTCTTAACGATGAATAATGAGGTAAAAAAGGGTCTAAAATGTTTTCGTAACTTGCAACTATTGTCTTCATTTAAAAAAACATTTTTCTCGATTTTAAATAATGGTTTTGCAAATATTGTTTGCTGCAAAATATTTGTAACTTGCAACAATTACAAAACTATTTTAAAAATGTGTTACGATCAAATTACACACTACGCAACATAACTGGTAGATTGACTTTTTTCTAACGGATGGTATATTATATTTCCGCTCATGTAAGCAAGATCTTATTTTAATAGGCTACTTTGCGTTTCATTTTACGACAATCATTTCATGAAGATTGTGTTTAATCAGCGATCCTAAACCCTTAACTTACTTCCATGAAAACATTTTTCCGAATTGCTACTCATTCAACATATCAGTTTCATCTCGCCTAATTTGATGTTGTTGCTACTTTTTTGCCATACTTCTTCCATTTTTCACGCATTGCGCTACATTCGCCAAATTAATTTTTGATCCACGTTTCGGACTAACCACTCCTAACCATAATCATTCATCATCGCTATCTGGGCAGTCCGTTTGTTTGAAAACGAAACAATGGCAACCCGCAGCGGACTGTAAGCCGGCCGTAAATTGTTTAGAGATTTTTGCGCTCTCCCTTGCCTCGACTAATTCACAGGTTCGAGCCGCTGGCAGCCGCACGCTCCCAACGGAGATCCAGCGCGGATCCTTCACCCAACCTGACCATCCGGATGCCTAGGGTGCTGTAAGCTTGTTTGGACAGTGTTACTGTGGAATAATAAATCAACATCAGAGTGCTGTAGTTTTCTTTTTACGGCCGATAAAAGAATGCTTTCCACTTGATGCAAAGAGAGCAAAACTGGTTTTGTGACTTCCGGGTTTTTCGGGTGGCGGGTCTATTTCCTTTTTGTAGCTTCGCTTCACTCTGATGTTAAGGATTCAAACGGTGCTGCCCATCAATCCTGGAGAAGATGAATGTTTCTGTTTTTTTTTTTTTTTTCTGTGAAGTTCATGAAGTACATCAAGAAACAATAGTATGAATTGGAAATCTGAACACAATTTTTATTTTATAAGCAGCAAACTATACTGCATCAATAGTAAGGTGTGCCCGATTTAACTGTCTGCATTTTTATTAAATTCGTTGAACATAATTGAAATACTCAACGTACATTAAATGCAGAACAAACATTTAGAAAAGGCAGAATTAAGTTGTAAGTAAGTTAATTAAGTAAAATTTAACTCTCAATCAGCCCCAGATCAACCGACGAATTAACACCTTCATTGCAAACAGTAAACATACCAAACATGTCCTTTTGTCAACACCCTTGTCCCATGCGGTCCGTACGTGGAAACCAACCCAAGGCAAACCCGGAGAAGTGACAATGTTGCTAACTGTCAGTCAGTTAAAATCTGTCGTGTCATTTTGGATGCATGGTCTAAAAATCCGCTCAACCTCCTGTAAAATAAGTAGACCGTCTGAATGTTTTATCCCTTCTTATGGTACATTTGTTTAGTTCCCAGGATTTGTTTATATCGATTTAATCTTTTTTGCTCAAAGAATATTTTTATTTTTTCCATCGAATTCTTTCAGGGTCTAAGCAGGTTACACCGAGCTGGTTGAGTTTCTCCAAAGGTGCTTCTCCACCCCGAAGATACTTCCGTTGGTTACGCCGTTTCTTTCTGTCTAAGTGGACCAGACGAGCCCTCCGACTAACGATTTTTTGAGTCGTTCTGATCTTGACGTGTACGTGTTCAAAGATCTTTTTTATTGAATCCAAGATATTAAATCCGGGGCTTATTATTTTCTTCTAAACATGAGCCAGGTTTGGTCTGCTCATAGAAACAAATCCGATGTAGTTTCTTTTCCGAACAAATCCGATGTAGTCTTTTAAACTAAATTATTTCTCTACATAAAACTACTATTATGCTGAATTATGAATAAGTATGGAATTAGAACTCAAGCTAAGAGTATAACAATGATTAGTTCGCTGTCTAATAATGACCTAAAATGAATTATAAAGATCAAATAACAAATGAATATACAGTAGCAAACTGGAAGTCGAACTCTTTACACCTTTACGTTTACAGCTCCATCCGAAGTTCCATCAATGATAAATTTTATTATTTTTATTTTTACTACTATTATTATTATTATTATTAATTAAAAGACAATGGGCCCGGCTACTCACGCAGATTTTAAAATTAATCTCGATAACAAGAAGAATACAATTTTAAGGCACGCGAAGCTTGGGCATCATGAGGGTTGAAAATCGAAAGAAGATACACATTCATTAAAGGATTGAGCCATACGCAAACAGAGGCTCACGAGGATAAAACGCCCTTAAAGCACTGTTAGGAGCATAAAAGTAAAATTCGACAAGGAGATTTGGACCCCAATCTGACTTCGCTGTAATTTTTTAATAAACATAAGCTTAGCACCGGTTCTTCTTCTCTTCAGCGAATCAAGACTAAGGAGGAGGCAACGAGTTCGATAATCATCTAGTGGATCGAGTGGAGTAGGCCACTGACGCAAATGCAACATCAGGTAAAAATAGACTTCATCATCGATTTTAAAGACAAATTGGGATACGAAACGGTTTATGGGCTACACAAAAACACAAACCCCAGGGTTTGTGGGCTTTTGTGATAGTCGCGTCAATTTTATTCTCGAACGAAGGTCACGAATAACATCACAACATGCAACAGGAACAACATTGAAGAACGCGGTCCAATCATCTGTCACACCAGTAGTGCATACAATTATTAAAATGCTGGCCTGAGGGACACCAGACTGATTGCTAAAAGTATCAAATCACTATCACTAATTTTTGACTCGATTTGCCGGGAAGGAATCTAGCCGCAGAACCAAGTCATCCTGAATCTCAAATACCGTCAATTTTTTAAACTGAGTGGTTGGTGCATCAGCTTGCAGAATCTTGTCAATATGGAAGGAGAAATAATGTGTAAGCTCCACTAAATTTGTGGCAATAGAGCGTCCACTAAGAAAACAACGTTAAAATTCGTTTCAGTTCAAATTAGTTTCTATTAGATAACGCAAACGAAAAGTCAAACCCAGTGTCAGTTGTCGTTGAAGACACGGTACAGATAATGACAAAACGAAGAGAAATGAAAGCACGTTCATACCAGGTGCACTAGTCGAGCGCAGAAATCCAATTCCAATTGCAACGTTGAGAAGCCCAACGGGAATAGCTCATCACGTGCCGATGCAAAATTATTAACTGTGGAAATAAAATGAAAAAGCTAGCATGACGGTAGAAATTAATAAACTCCTTTGTTGAAGTCACGAAAAGTCTGTTTATTCAAATTGTGGCCTTTTATCTAATGATTTATTTTTTCCTAGCACAAACCTCAATCATGCATAAGCAACGTTACTTATTTGTGGCTTTTTTATGCTATGCGTAAGGTGATACTGTAAGAGGTGAAAACAAGACCAAATTCTGAGTAAAGTGATTCACTTTCAAACCCGCAACAACCGCGGCGGTTTAATTAATTTATTTTTTATATTTTCAACGACAGCTCGCGAAAGGGATTAGCCACGGTGATTAATTCACAGTCAACGAAAAACCCTTCCCCATACCTTCCGGCCTTGCTGTCGTCGTTATACGAAATAAATGTCGTGACCATCAGTTGCCTTTCGCTTGCGCCTTTTGCGCGCAGACCACTGCAGCGAACCCTTTTTTGAAATCGAATCCCGCTCTTCTCTGAAGGAGGAGTTAATTTGCGATCCGAACGCATACTAATCAAAACCTCCAAAGCGCGGCCCTCGCTGACGAGTGAAAGCTAATCACCAAGTTGAAGCGAATGTAAATTACATGACCCCTGTCAGATTATCCCTGGGGCGTTCCGGTCAAGGCGGCCGGAAGCGTAGAGCGCCAGAAAGCCTTAGGACGGGAATCCAAATGAAATGGATACCGCGCCGACAGTCAAACCGCCACCCTCTCCTCTGTGCGGCAGATGTATGTATGTACTTTTCTAATTGCGCCGTCCGGGATCACCGCGATTTGTTTACTTGAAGAGATGGAGGTTTATCCATATTCATCAAGGGTCAATAAACGCGGTTCGTTAACGTACATTGACAAAAGAAAGAAACTGATCCGTCGAACCCTTGGCTTTGCTTAAAATGAGCAAATTTGCACTGAGAGCATTCCTGTAGGCAATCCTATTTGGAAGAAACTTTTGTCTTATTTGCATATTGCAGATGTTGAACGGAAATTATGCGACAGAGAAGATAAAAACATCCACGCCCGACAAATCAACTATAGTTATTGGTCGAAAAAAAAGATTGATGAGTAGTAAAAATATTGAAAAGTCAATATAAACTGGCCTAAGATAATTAAAACAATTTGTCAGCCATAACCAAGTTCCGATGTTACCTTTTCTCTTGCTTTCACCGTCTCAAGATTATTCGCACTGCATGTAGATAAGCATTGCATAACTCATTTTGATGGAATGGAGACGCCTGGTACGTCCAGTTATAAATACATAATGCCGTGCGCAATTCTGTTACAGAACCCTTTTTCGAATGTTTTATCATTTTAAACATGGGTATGAATTGGGTCTCCGTAACACATGTTTTTTCTTTCTTTTCGCTACGAGACTGCTATGGCTTCTGATCTTGCTGACCAGCTTCTCACATCGCTTATTCGAATTCAGTGGAAACGAACTGGTCGTCCAAAGCTGTACCGTTTCAACAACATATCTTTTCTTGGAACTGCTTGAAACGTTCACAACTTGAAGCAAGCGTTTCCTTCTACTGTCTTCTAGGGTAGATGTTAAGAAATTTAATATAATGTCAGTGTAGCGTTGAAGATTTCTTGTACTTCTTTTTTTCTCTCAACAGAACCGTCACCCGACACCAACTGATCCGTCTCTTAACGGTAAAAGCTTCCCGGAGTTCAAGCTGAAGGATGGATGTGAAAGCAATTATCGCCGGAAGAGATGTCTAGCATAGTGAAGCTCGGACTTCTTTCGTCAGACTGCTGCAGCGTGCAATTTCACTTTGTGATTGGATGTCGTAATCCGACGGCCACCGTAGAACAGAAGCGTGATTCCGTTGATCCGCTTTGATAGTGAATTTGCAGTGAAAACATTCTGCTAAGAAACGGTTTGAACAAAGCCACCGACTGTTCCAACGGACGATGCCTCTACACAATTTGTTTACCATTATTTGCTGCCATTTTAATTTATTTACCCATTTTCTTTCATTTAACGTTACTTGATATCTGGCGACTTGCAAGATCTACTATAAAATGCAAGTTCTTCTCAAACGGTCGGTTTCTAACTAAACTCTGAGTCAATCGAGGAATCGAGGTTAAAGAACATCAGTAGAGAGGAAAAGGGTTTTCAAGTACATTCCAAGAAACAGGTTATTGAATGCAATATCGTACTTCAAACAATATTCATTGAATTGAATTGATGTATATGTATTACGAGCAGGCTGTATTTTTAGAAGACGAAGCTTATTAGGTCCTATTTCCATTGGATAAACTTTCATTTATACTCTACTGAAGTAAATTAATTTGTTTCTCCAAATTAAACAAGTATGTCTCGGGAACCAGTTATTTCCAAACCTTTACATCCACAATTAACTGTACCAATGCTACAGAAAATGATTTGTATATCATTTTTATTTGACGACTTTGTCTTAAGCTGTTAATTGATTCAAACTATCAACACAGTCCAAGCAGTGCAGCAGACGACGATCAAACCGGCTCGTAAACCTTCCTCGACCCCAGGGCAGATTGGGCACTGTGCGCCAGGAATAAGATATTCTAACAGCTTCGACAGACCATAAATCGTTCGATAGACGAGGGTCGAGGATAGCGTCTAATATACATAGTGAACTGATAATATACACCGACACAAAGACCGTTACTCAGTCATCCATTTTCCTAACCCAATAAATGTTATTTATGGCACTAAATCTTTTATAAAACAGCAACTCCATGGTTGGTATTGTGCGAGTAATGTTTACGAGCGGTGCATCAGCCCCGGGAGCCGTGTTTGTTTAAGTGCTCGTGTGTGTGTTTTTGTGTCTGTGTGTCAGGTTGTTTGTGGCCTCTAGCTGCGGTCAGTTATCCCCACTTTTCGAGAATTTCGAGTGCGAGTTTCGAATTTTGAAACCCTCATCGAGGGTTTCTAATTAGATCCGAACCCTTCCATCGAATCGTATAAAATGCATGATTAATGGCCATTGAACGTGATGGCAACAGCACCGACCTCAAAGCCGCATCAAAGCCACCAACCGTAGAAGCTCCAGGGTCAGGAAGAGTTGATTTGGAGGAGATGTAATCGACAACGAGCGGTACATACGGACACGAGGAAAAAAAAACCAGCCGGCCAAAGCTGCCCAACAAATAAACCACCCAATAACGAAGCCGAATGATCGTTCATCGAGCTGATTTATTTCAACCGCTAGCAGCTGGGGCCCTGTACCTCGACAGTCGCCGGTCGGTCGGAGTTCAATAACACTTCTGTAGGAGCTACGGCGGCCGGCCATACGCCTGTGTAATGTTAGTAGCAGCAGTTAGGCGAAAATGGCGGCAAAAAGGCGAATTGATAGCGTCGTTCCGCGTGCAATAAAATTATACGGTTTCAACCGCTCTCGGGGTGTTATGACTCTGATGCCGCCTTGCCTTCGCTGTAAAGGACAAACTGCAGTCTTATATCGTGATCTGCGCCAACCGGCGCACTACCCCCGGTGCTCGTCGCGATGTGACATCGGGGTGATCGGGCTCGGGAAATAACAACCGCAAACCGTGGTTTGGCGGTGGCCGCGAACTGTCGAACAATATCATAATCGTCGGCACCAAACCCTGGAACGACAATGATGATAAATACAGTAAACAACTTTCACAAAAGAAGAAAAAGCTACCAGCAGCAGCAGTAGGCTTTCGAGTCATAAAAGAGCCAAAAAAACCAAGTTATGACAGGAAATATATTATTCAGTCTACATACCCACATTCCGAATAGTTAGAAACACCCTTGGGAAACACCTAAAATGAAAGTTTGTTTAGTTGATGGAAAAAAGACCACACTCAAATTTACTGGTCGAGCCCAACGATGCCCATAATTTTCATAACTTTAAAAACTTTAAACTAACATTCAAATCAGTAGACAAAATCATGCGTACGCCTGGAGTCTTATAGCCAAATATTGCATATCCCAGGACTTTTATCGTTACGAAATAGTCAAATGTACAACATAAAACAATTGACTGATTGAAAATGATTATTAAAACACAACTAGTACAAAATATCACTTACATAGCAACTTCATGCCAGGTGGAGTTTCATATAATAATTTGAAAAAAAATTCATTCATTATGAAATTTGAAAAATTTGTGGGTTAATTTTGATTTCCCAATCAAATTTGAATTTGGTTTTATGCAGGGTCAGCAGCAACACGATTAGATATGCTTCTTTGAATCGTTTTTTTTAACTTAATACACTAAACTTAAAAAAAACACTCAACACAACTCCAGGCGAACTCAAAAAATGTGAATACCCACGTACATTCTACCAAAAACCTTCTTATAGAACATCAATTGTTTCACATAAAGAAAGGAAAATCAGTAAAATTCCAAAATGAATGCACGTCTACATCAATTTGAAATAAAATAATTCAAATGATCAGTCCAGTCATATCAAGGTTGAAGTCGAACAACTCCATCATGCTTTTGAAAACTTATTTTCCGCCTTCTTGGCAGAAAATGAAATCTGAAGCCTATCTTAAACGGAAATCTACATACCGCGGCTTATGTCCGACCAATTAAAATGATGATAAGAGCAAAAACTCGGCGAAACTTTGCCTTACACGGAAATAGCAAATTCCGTGCGTCGTATGAGTTGTATGTTTTAAGGTTTTCTCACTAATTTCTGACTACGCCAGCATCGCTCGGTGAACCAGTTACCTTGCTTTGCAGCAATTACATTGGGAGGGTTTCTCCGCACCGAGCCGCAGTCAATGCCAGTTGCCAAAAATCCAACCAGGAAAGATGCAACTTTGCTGCAATATTTAGATCTGCAGTCGAGTTGGATTCAGAAGAAAAGTTTCTCGTTTCGTTTTCCGATTTTGCAGTGGATGGTAGAAAATTTAAAGACTATTTTTCTAAAAAGAAGAAACTCGGATGGATAAAATTATTCGTATTCTACGAAGGAAACCAGTTTTCAGATGCAGAATTGTTCATCTATTCATGACCGTACCAGTTTTCTGAACTTTCAACTTAGTGCATAAAAAAGTACTCCGAACAATTTTGATTTCCAAATATCGATCTATCTGGAATGTGGTTCAAAATGAACGTGTTGTTTAAATGTTTAAATGTTGCATCATGTTCGTAGAATAAAATGAAGAAATTCCTTCAAAATTGCACTTGAGTTCTGCTGAGCTAACGTATGTTATGTAAGCTGACCTAACGTGCAGTATAAGATTTCATAGACACCGCAGAGAAATGAATGTAGTTCAAATGAAGTCTAGTTGAAGCGCCAATCAAATACAAAGAGTTTTTTACATTTTGCCATAAAATTCACATCCAGCTCGATTCATTGGCTTTTTTTAAATTCCGCATACCAAACAAAAGAACGTAAAAACCACATTATTGCCAGGAAAGACTTCTCATAAACAAAACCACTTACACGCAAACCCGTATCTCCAAGCAGTTCATTGTGCGGTCGCTTCATCAGATGGAACATTTCGACAAGGCTCCACTTTGGGTAGAAGAAACATGTGGTCAAAATAAAATGAGATAAAATCGTTTAGGCGAAAATCGCAACGCGTGCCTAGCGTCCATTGGGACCGGATTAATTGGATTACATTGTATGTTATTTATCTGTGTGTGTGTGTGTATCTTTATCTGTGTGTGTGTGTGTGCGTGTGTGTGTGGCTTGTTTGTCGTGATATTTCTGTTTTCCTATCACTTTTATATTCTATGCTCTTTTGTCTATCATGCTCTCGGTCCTCGACAGTTTGACAGCTAATGGGATCGTTTATTGGACATGTAATGAATGTGTTGTATCTTTCTGCTGGCCCCGGGAGCCTCTACCGCTCGAACCGTCGTTGGACTATATGAACGATCCGGAAAAACGCAGATAGACCCAGATCACATTGTTTGAGAGTCTGTTTCACCCGCCTTAACGATACACGTGCATTCTTTTCACGTATCAATCGACATGGCCCGTACTAACATGGTGGGAGTTGAAAGGATGTAGAAGGTTTTGATATGATGTTGGCTTCTATGCTTGCGATTTCCCGGAAAGAAATGAAGCCTTACAGAAGACGCAATAATGAATTTCGAGAGGCAAATGATTCGAAGCAAATGGCATTGCTCAAGAATCTGCGTTTTCATTATCTTTGCAACGTGATATGGATGGTGTGTTGATCCACGAAAATGTTAATCTACACTTAATGTTTGCAAATAGGCAAAAAATGTGTCATTAATTCAATTATAGTCATCAAATAAATTGTCATTTACAAATTGTGGTGTAATGTGCAATCACAATTTTTTTAAAATTCGTTTCAAAATACATTATGCATATCCTCACCTCTTTAAATTATAAACTTTTGCTACAAAAAATGGCAAACAAAACCACCATCCACAGCACCCCGGAATTTGTGAAAAGTATATTTCAAAAAGCATTGTTGATAAAGTTTTTCGTTATTTTGTTTTGTCGTACGATGCGGATTATGCATGGCAAGTTCTGAATGCGCCCACTTACACCGTTACACAAATTTCAACAATGTAGTGCATCTACATTCGCAGCTAACGAGGAAAATTGCTATCCGCGACAAAACGTCGCAGCTAAACGACATAGTTTGCAAACCGTCCTTGTGCACACTCCCTTTGCATCACAGTCTGCATTTGCAAACAAGAATACCTGCTCGTCAGCTGCAACATCACTGAGGAATAGAACAAATTTAATTCACCTGCATTGAACCTGCATCGCAGCGAAGTACCACTGCACACTTTACGACACATCGCAGATGGAGAAAATATTATTTTCTTTCCTGTAGTGCCTCAAAGTAGATGTTCTGGGTAGTTCTACCGTGGCACTTTAAATTATTTCTGCTTTTTCCTCCAATACTTATACAAACCAACGGCCATGTTAAGATCATTATACAAACAGTCTGTAAAGTTGCTTAACCACTTCCTGTAAATTTTTGCCAAATTAGGATAAACAACAACGATATTATTATCATAAGCGATCTTTCACTCGGAAGGCATTTGGGTCGTGCAGTTGAAACATAATTGAAAGATATTGTTAATATAACTTTTTCGCCCGTGTTTGAGCCTAATAAACAAACCCAAGTGCACCTGGTCTGATTTTACCAGCGAATAACCACAGTCGAAAAAAGGAGTTAACGTTCAGGAACCACTAGAACCTTGCTTACGACACCTTCAAGTTCTTCTCATTAATTTAAGTGTGGTTCATGGATTCAATGCAAAAAATGGCACACCGGCACTCCCACATAGCCACAAACAGACAAACGCACGCACACTGCCAGACATAAGCGCAGCAAGCGGCATATTCGCAACAATTAATTCGTGCTGTTGAAAAAGTTATCACATTTAAACTTTTTCCATTCCCAACTAAATTATGATAAAGTTGCAACGTTCACGCTTCATTCGTCTACATTCGTTCCGTGAGCCGGGGAGCTGATACCTGCGACGCGGTGGTTGCAGCATCAAGCACCTTCATCCTTTCGAGCGTCACCACCTGAACCGTGCCATAAACGGGAACTCCAACTCTGAGCGCAACTGTTTGCTCTGCCACTCCATTTTCGACTCAAAATCAAAGCTCATACACATTCCGGGGTAGGTTCTCAGAAGCGGTACCAAGTCCTGCTTCATCCAGATGGTGATCCTACAGCGACGCGGACACCACAGGGCCACTGCAGAGTTTCATCCAGCCAAAATCTGTACCCTCGGCCGTGATCCCCGGTCCCAGAGACGTCGTTTACATAATTGAGTAATGTCGCCATATCCCCGGCGACACTCGACCTCTCTCCCCTCCCATCTCCACTCCCAGATTGGGATCTACCTGCCGTGCGCATACGATATCTGCCAGGAGCTCGCAAATAATCGATTTGGTGACACCTTCGCCGCTCTTCCCCTCCCTCCGCGAAGCATCGAAAGCCGCGCTACTTGTTCTCTGGGTCGTACAACCACCTGGAAACTACTCGCTGCTGGCTCGATACGGTAGGGCTTAACTGGCAGTTATTCCGGATTGGGGAGGCACAGCAAAAATAAAGGAGAAAAAGAAGCAAAAGAACGAGAAAAAACCATGAGCGAAACAGATAAAATAACACTTTCGGTTCAACGTTGTGCTGCACCGGGAGTAATAAAAATCAGAACGCAATTGCCATCAACAGGATGTACACCGAATTTTAACCGAAACCCTGGTTAACTTGTGGGAAAGTAAAGGTGGTCGTTTTATTATTTTTATTTATTTCATCGATGCGAGTAAAGTCTGTAAGCTATCGGTAATATTTAACCAGGTTTGTTACCGTTTCTGCTAAAGTCAGCACTTATTAGTTTACTTTTATAAATATTATATGATTTTTATGTTGATAACTTATAACTTAACCGCCTAACGCAGTTCTGAACGAACAGCACAATATTTATACTTTGATATTAAATTGTATGATCTAAAAGAAGGTAAATAAATCGAATGGTAAATATGAGCCAGCTAAAAGGTCCGACTGGCAGTCAGTTAGATCACTGACCAATCTATGCTATTTCGAGGAGCATTTTTCTTCAAACGGCATCTTACAATTTTCATGACTTTCAGATAGTTTGAAAATTTGAGAAACTTATTATTTGTACTTATTATTTGTACCCTAAAGTCCATCGATACACTTATTATTTGTACCCTAAAGTCCATCGATACACTTATATTTAATTTATTCTTTGTAAATGTCAACGGAGGCAAATGGTGTACATAACAAATATTTATAGTGAACAATGAATAAAATCCCTAACCGCTCTCAATTAAATTAAACACGTCTGTCGCATCAAAGTACGGATCTCATCAATTATAATATTGATGTCAATTGACTCACCAAAGGCATTATGGACTTAAAAACGGGTCTTGCATATCGAAAACGGTTGATCGCAATTTATTCCTGAACAATGCGAAGAGAGAAATTACAGAAAAGGTATTATAGGTTTAAAAATTGGCCGTTCATGCACCGATGATATCCAGTGCCCCGGTTACCCCAAACAAAACAACAATAAAAACGGCCAAAATCTTTTTCGCAAACCGCAATGGGGAAATTTGCACATGATAGCTAACGCCCAGAGAATGTCCTGGGTGCGTCTCTATTTAAATTTTCATGAACTTTTGTACATTACAAAGCTGTTTTAGGAATGGGTTTCGCGTTTTTGCATCGTTGTGCAATAGAAACCCAATGGTTCTGGGAGTATTTTTGGGCCTTTGGGCGGCGAAATATGAATATTGTTTTCCATCTATGTGTAACGATTCAAATGAGCGGACAGTAGCCAGGGAAACTACGCACAAAGCGCATGGCTGCTAAGATTATGATTTCTGTATTTTGGAATGCATGTAGAATACCTTAAAACTGGCAAACAGACTATTACCAGTGATGGCTACCAACCGGTTCGACAAAGACGAAAAAGTGGTCTTTGGCAAAACATATGCTCCATCACAATTGTCGTTTGATGTCATGGATAGATTTGACGAATTTTAACTTAATCTAAACCGCACCCACCAACTTTTACTTTCTCACAGAACTGAACAAAAATTTGGTCACACAAAAAGTGGCCGGAACATGAAAATAAGACAAAACGTGTATAAACGGTGTATCCAATATATCCCTGAAACAATTCAACCTCAAATTCTTCCGCTATATTTATTAGGATTTTGTTTTATGTTTGTTATATTGAAAAGTGCATATTAAACATATGGATCAATGAAAACGAATTGGAATGTCAACGTCAACCTCATAGACAGCGGTTGAATTTGAATTTGAATTTCCATGGAACTAGGAACTTGGTCAGGTTTGGCAGCTTGGCCACTACAGCGATTTGAATTTCGGGGACATATTGAACACGCTGTTAACATTAATTTTTCTCTGATGCAATTTTTCCACATTCATTTCGTATAAACTTGTTGCATGCTTGCCTGTTTTATCACGCACGCCTAAATTTTCTTACTTTTCAACCACCTACTAGCGCCTTTAAAACAGCGCTCGACTGATAGCAAACCTTCAGTTGACCCAATCCTTTCACCATCGAAAAGCATCGTTCTACGTTAAGGCGTCTCGAAAGGACGCTCAAAACGCAAGCCATTTCCAATCGGCAGCCTTCTCCGCCCAGGAGGCCCACCATTGCTCATCCATGCTCGATTGCGACCATAATTTATTTATCTCAACTTTCCGCAGAAAATGAAAGGATGTTTGATCTGCTTTTTCGGCATTTCGCATGGCTGAATTGACCCCAAAATGACCCTCCCCCCTCCAGTTTGTCCTCCGTCCACTTCAACATAGCCCGGTACAGAACAAAGCAACGACCCAACAACAACAACAAAAAACAACAATATCAATGATAAAAGACCACGGCGATGAACAGAGAAGATTGGAATGGTTCAAGCAGAATTGATTATGGTAAACATTTTCCGAACCCGAATTGGAACGAACGTTTTGGAGAAGAAATGTGAAAGAAGGCTTGCAAAAACAAGAATTCACGCGTACACGCATAGAGACACACAGTTCCAAGCCAACAAGCGTCGAACTCAACCAACAAACAAATGTCGTAAAGGGACGGCGCAACGCCGTAGGAAAAAGTGTGGACATTCCGTTTTCAGCTCATTTGCGCTACTATGAACCTATTGGAAGGGAAAGTACCTTACGATCATGATGTAAATATCCCGAATACTAACCCAGCCATGAAAATGTTTCCACTCCTGCAATAAAACCCTGGCCCGCTGGTTTTTGACGAAAGTTCGGGTTGTCCTGGGGGCAGGGCAGTCAGGCGGGTTTATGGAGCAATGTGGAGTTCCGTGGTTACTAGCCGGGCGAGCGACGAAACCGGAAACACGGGCGGCCAACAAAGCGAAAGTGAAATATTTGCAGTTACTTTTTATCGCCATAAATAGGAAAGAAATGGCACTGCCGTCGCCAGTCGCTCAGACCAATCCGGCAATCTTTAGCGAAACGGGCGCGTTTTCTTCGGGCTAGTGTACCTCCCAGAACTCCGTGGAGAGGGTGGAGGGTTAGAACTTTCTGCCAAACCGGCCAGGGCTGTTGCCGGAAGCCAACCCTCCCTTCTCATCATGAGAGCGAACGAACCGGTTGGACGAAAGTTGCATTTATTTGTTAACGTTTCCGTTCGATTTCGAGCGACGTTTCGGATGGTATCAAAGAGAATCAACCCGAAAATACCACCCCAGTTCAGTAGCACGTCCGTGGACACGTCGGCCCGGAGTTCTGCCCTTTGCCGCACCCGCCACCACGCGGGCTAAGCCCTCTTGAATAAATAATTCCACCACGAGTACTGGTTTGCTTTATTCGACCGCCTGTAGATGCTTCGCTTCAGCTCTTTGTGACAGGAAGTGAGCATTATCGGGCGACAAAGTGGGCCAGGAACCGCACGCCGAAAGTGGAGTGGAACAAATGGCGCAAGCGGGGCAGGGGCAGGTTGGATGGTACTTCCGGTCACCCTGCCAGCGGACGGCGCATCTTTGCCCAGGGCGCACCATAAAACCGATTGTGTTCGGGAAACTTTTTTTTTTACTGTGGGTGAAACTCTTCTTGAAATTGTTCTCGAACTATCATTGGCGACGGAGTTCGAGATTATCTATCGGAGTTTCGTGAACATCACGACTGTTCGAGTTCGTGCATATTTAAGCTCACCCTAGTTTCGCCAACGCTTTAAATCCTTTTCCCAGCAATTCCAGCGAAACGATGGCTCCTCAGTCCTACAGTGACCTTCGCCCTGCATCCCACCATGGAAAAGGACGTTCGGCGGCGGGGTGCAAGCAAGCCGTCATACTTTTCTCGGATCGGTAGAATTTCCCGAACTGGACGCCGGAAGAATCTACCAGTTCGAAGCGTCTGATACTTGTCAGTACTTTTGGCGCATACTTCCACCGCCGGAAAAGAAGCACTTCCCCCTTGCGCCCGGCCAATGTCGTCTACGACGTATTTGAGGTGAACCAACCGTCGAGAGAAACGCCATTCCGACGACCCGATACGGTTGGGGCCAATATATGTGCAGCAAACCAGGTCGGCCAATCGAAGACGATTGCGGGTTGCCCTCTGCGCACTCACATTTGCGACAAAGATAAACTTTTTGTGTACGGTTGGCACTTCTACCGGCGTAAAAGAACGCTTCAAAGAATCCTACAGCAAGGTGCAGAACGAGATGGACCTTAAACAGGGCCAAATTGCTACGCTCGTATTGCGATGGCCCCTTTGCAATTTGTCATTCCCGTTTTTCCAACGTTCTCCAACGGTGCATGCATTCCGATGAAATTTCTATTTCGTGAATGCCGGCAATTGCTGCCTGCAATGACCTAGCATCCAGGTCCAGGTTTGGTTGCTAGCAATTTGTTCCTCACCGCCAAGAAGAAAATATTTGACACACTTTAGCACACTTGTAAACTTACCCTTGAATGATACGAACCAGTTTTTTTTCCTATACTTTATTTATGAAAAAATAATAAATAAGATTCTGAAAGGATTGCCTCTATGATGTTAACTGGGTTTTCTAGTTTTTGTTTTATTCAGTGAAGATTGATTTGTAATACGAGTGAAAAACACATTTGATCATGCCAAAAGCATTCAATTCTGTTCAAATTTCACCTCCATCTATGGTGCAAATTTTTAAAACTTTTTTCATTTTTGTAACGAATTTTTGAAGACAATTTATTTCCAATGTTACCTTCATTAACTTGCCTTACTTGAGTTCTGATCGTAGAACTGAAATTTTGAAACGATATTGTACAAAAACTGTTTCTGTCTCCAATGACAATTTGTTTCTAAAATAAAGTACCAGCCCCTAAAACGTAGTCCGCGTTCATCTCTTTTCCAGATAAAATCGTAATTTCTTTTCCAGATAAAAATGCTACTGACAGCTAAAGTCTTAGAACAACATTCATTTTGGTCATCCAACTTTGAAAATTCATGGTTATAAATTTGTTAAATTGTGCCTTGAGAAGAAGAGAAAAAGACAAGTTTTTTGCGTGAAAATAATGTATGAATAATGTATGGCTTCTAATGTGTGTCCAGGACGTGCAATAAATTGGTTTTTGCCCATTTATTTACGAACTCATGATCTTGATAGGAATTAAGAGGCTGGAGCCAGGAATCCAAGAAAACACAATAAGAAACACAATATGAACTAGAACACCAAGAAATAAGACTAGCTTAAATTTCGTATTTCTTCGTAAACCAAATCAGCCAACAAGAATTATTAGAAAAATGAAAACTGAAAATTAATGGATTAATTAGGCATCATGTAATAGCAAGGATCAAGAAGGCTTTTCGAGTCAAGAGAGGTGGCGGTAAGAGTGAAGAATATGCTATGGGCAAAACAAATGAAACACACACACAAAATTAAAAAAGATTCGCATAAGAAAACACACCAACGGATGTGATAGAAAGGATTTCTTGTTCGTCTTCATTGTGCACAAAAATAAAACAAATATGCAATGCCTACGCGCGGTTCAATGTTGCCGGTTCTCTGCTTCTTTTTCTCCCATTCTCAATCTAATTCTTTTTGCTCTGTTAGACATGTACCGAATACACGCACCTCTTAAGAATTAAATACATTAATCCTTAATGATGCTGGTCATTCCTAAAATTAGAAGCAACGCGTTTGAAAACCACATCGCTACGCACACGTTCGGCATTATTTATAGCACGTACTGTTTCTTTCTTTTATCCATGGCAAACGCACGCGCGACATCGCAGAGGCATCTATGCAAGCAATTGTGAGATCAATTAATTGTGTTTGAATTTATTTCATAAATACCCTTATGCACAATAATTCTTAAAATAAGTAATTACCTTAGCTGCAATTTTGAGGCTAAGAGAAATTAAACTTTTACGACAGCGATTGGACAGTTCTATACCACTCACTGCAGGGATGCAGAGTTGGCGAACTGAAATGTAGCTTCGAATAAAAAGAGTGTTGATTTTATAGGAAAATTAAATACATTACTTTAAAGACAATTAATTTTGAAAAAGAGCTTAACTGAACTGTGTCATTCAATGCTAGTGATTTTCCATATTAGCTAGCATTTTCAGTTGCACTTACCCATATTGTAGATGTTTATTTAATCCACTTGCTTTCAACACGCCTAATGAATGAATGTAATGAAATAAGATTTCTTTAGCTTTCTTTTGTACCGGTGGACAAACTTGTTTCCAACCAAAGCGATATGCCGTAGAGATAAGTTCTTTGCAGAAAAAAAAATCAAATTCCCTTTTCTTTGAATCACTTTGAAATGTGTGTTCAAAAAAACAAGTGAAATGGAAAGCGAGAAGCTCGAAGCGAGATGTTGTACTAATTCATCGCAAAAAAAAAGATAAAAGAAAACTTACAAACCAGCATCCTGAGCTTTCCCCTCGTTTGAGCGTAATTGAAGTGAAAACCAGTGTTGCCTTCGATCAATCTCAATTTCTACGCACTCACACTCGGAACCATGTCCCCGGATCTGACAGAAGGCACTCTCGTGCTGAACCGCGCCGGCCCAGCTTTGTAACCGACAAGTCCTTTGCTGAAATATTCAACAGCCTAGCCGCCCGATCGCGATGCCGGAGGCTTTAGAAATTCCTACCCTAAAGGTTAACTAGATGCTTGGCTGCCAGATACAATGTGATTGGTACCGTGAAGGGGAACGCACCAGCAGAACTTTGAAATTATTCCGAAATGAGAAGTAATCTCCAACAAATACGGACATAGATACAAATCAAACAAAAACGAACTCAAATTGATGTTAAGGCATTCCGAAAGTTCCGGAAAGTCCGGATCAATTTGCATCCGAATAAAGCAGGCTCCCGGGGTGGCCTGGCCAGAAGAGTTGTCCGAGCTATAGTAGCGCGTACAATAAATTCACGAATCTTAACTAATGATCTCTCGCTATTGTCTTACTTATGGGGTTCCTTTCGCCACATCAACCCGCCTGATTCGAGCTGATGCCGAAAACAAGCCGTATGCGGGACAGACTGCGCCACTCGTTCGCGTCTAAATCCGGCCGAATGGCAACAAATAGCTAACTTATACAATCCGCAACGCCAGTGGCTTCCATTATGCACCCGGTCCACCCACGCGCGAGTGGGTGGGTGTTCGTTCATTTATTTGTCTCGCATAAATGTGTCAGCGTTCGGGAAAGAAAAACGGACATCAACCGTCATCCGAATGCCACCGATACTTGGCGCCGTCGTGGTGGTCCGCTTGCTATGTCCGCGTCCGGTCAGCAGCATTGTTTTCTTTTTGGCCAGCACTGTCACCGCACGGGGTTTTGGAAAAAGAAACTGCCACTGCTCTTCTTGCCACACACTATCCATCCGGTCATCGTCTCCCCGGCCACCATATCGCCCGTGTCATTACTGTGCTCCCACGCCACTGTGCCCGCTCCGTTGACGTTCAATATTCATGAGGCAACCGAGCGGAACGGTGAGGAAGCCGCCGGTTGGAAAAAGCAACAAATTGGTATGCTTTCCAGCCTCCCCGTAGCCATCCAGTTTCTCGATTTTCCGTCCGGAAGGATTGCGGTGTGGTGACGAGAGGTTGTGGAAGCACACACACACACAAACAACACAGACACAAAACCCCACAAACTCCTAACGGTCCGTTAGTGTTCGCCAAAGAATGTTGACTCCTATTGTGTCTCGCTGCGCTAAAATTTTTCGCCAACTACAACACCCTCCCTGTCCGGCCACCGATTCATTTGCACCGAAGGCGCGTCCCAGAACCGACGCGAGAAAAAGAAAATGCCACGGCTGCCGACTTCATGCACACGCGGTTCATTTTCGCCATTACGCCGAGAATGTCAGAAAGGAGCAAAAATGCGTCAAAATATGCGATGGCCCTATGGGTGTGAAATGGAGTCATGAGAATTCATTATTTCCCAGGCGAGGACACACACAGACACAGCGCAAGCAAAACCCCGGCTGACTTTTCGGTTCAATTTTGCGATTCTACGTTTCTTCTTTTTCTGACCATTTTCCGTGCGCACTTATGTCATGTGGTTCCCTAAGATGTCACAGCGATAAACCCCACTGAGGACCGACGCCGGTGGACCCGCAACAATAGATGTATCGTTTTTGCACAGTACATCCTTTTCTTTCCGCAGTGTTATAAACTGAACCCCGGTGGTGCCCCGATTCCGGGGCCTTTAGTGATTGGTAACGTGGGACACCAAACCTGTCGATAGTTCTCCCATTGATTGCCTCATTTGGTGTGACCAGCTTCATCCGGGTAAAGAAGGTCGGCTACGAAAGGGTCCGAAAAACTATTTGGAAATCAAAACATCCCCATCATTTAAACTAACCGGCCCGCCAAACCCCAACGGCAACCCGTGGAGATGGAGGGGGGATACGCATCCCACCGTGCCGTTTGAACAATAACACAGCACAGCCGCCTGACTGTCCTACGGCTACTAAATACGAGGCTTGTATGTTCGTCCACCCTAGACGCTCCCCACCGCTCCATTTGTCTAACGGGGTTTCCCTGAGGCACGCTGACCCTCGTGCTTGTCAATGGTTCGATCCCAAACAAATACGCGCCCGGAAAATGTCAATCCGGCGTCAAGCTTCCCACGGTTGTTTCTTTTGTTCTTCACCAGCGCGTCGACACGGACGACTCCAAGACGTCCCCCGCCAACCCCCACCCCCCCAACCAACCTTAGCACAAGTCCCACGTGGCGGCGATCCCACATGTGTCGCGCAGAGGACCCAACTGCGCAACCATCCTTCCGCTTCGATCAGCATGCCTTTCCTTTCGCTCTCCGTCGCCTCCTTAACAATGTATGAGGTTTGAGGCTAACGACTCATTTCGCCCCGCTACGGTGTGCGTTACTCACTTCCTCCTCTGTCCAGCTCGCGCTCGAGCTTCCGAAGGGGACGGTCGGGCTCCGTCGGACGGAAATCCTGTGGGATAAAGTAAAATTTATTAACTTCGGTATAAGTTTCCAGCGAACTTTGGATGTTTGGGTTTTGCTCGTTATTGCAAGCCGTGGGAGGGAGAGGGCTGGCCACCGCAGCGGGAAGAGGAAGGTGGTAAAGTTTTACTACTGGAGTTGTGTCTAGTGTTAGCCTATGGGTGTGTGTGTGTGTGTGTCGGTGTGTGCTGTTCCGGTGGTTCTATTATTATTGCTGTGAGTACCCCCCAAGCCACCCTCGAAAACCGTTACCGGTTGGGAGAGATTATGCGAGTCATGCTCGTGTGTTTACGTGCCCGAAGGTGTGAGTGTGTGTGTGTGTGTGTGTGTATTAGGTCCTGCATACGGGTACGATAAAATCCACGCTTGTACTTTTCTTTAGCTTCACCAGCCAACCGGTACCGACGGTTGTACGTCCCAAATAGTCCCAAATGGAAGCTGGCGCGCTCTGGTAAGTTTCAAAAGCTGGCAAAGGCTTGAGTGTGGGTTGGTGTTGGTGGGGGCGCTTGGGGAAAGCTGGGCACGGCGCAGTTGCACACCCATTTGTTAATTGATAAACAGCCGAACCCTTGTTAATTGATAAACAGTTTAAGCCCGTAACGATTGTTTACCTTCATGATTTATTTTCCCGTTTGCGTAGGCACACGTGTGAATGCCGCAGAGGGAGTTGCCTGTGAGCTGTATGGGCGCGAGCGAAACCTTTACACTTCAATTACTTGATTCAAGTTGGGCACACGGTCGGATCACAGTTCCCGAACGGATCGCTATGTTTGCGCACGGTGGCACAGGGTAAGGGATGCCGACATCTGGTATCTGTTACCCAAAAAAAAAAAAACTTTTGTGATGGGCCCCTCTCACTCCTTCCAGTGATTTGTGGATGGGTGCGTTGATGAAAATCCTCCACAAAATGTTTGGCTCCAACATACGTGCTAAGAGCTCTAGCCTCGAAGTAACACAAATTCCACGAACAAATTAATCCCTTCCGGCCAGTGTTTGGTTTGCATTCGTCTACAAGGATTATCCCGCTTTGATTTTCGAGCAAGTTTAATTTTATAGTCCTTGGATGTAACGACTCGGCGATCCACTTTTGTGTCTTAAAAGCGTACAAAATTAAATTGACTTCCACTCCGGCAAACGAGCGCGGTTCCGGTGATACGCCCGTATCATTCACTGCCAAAACTGATTAGAACAAATGGGAAAGCAGTCGTTAAGTGCAGCCCAGCAGACAGTTTTCTCTTCGGGTGAAATCGAACGACTTCAGGATGGATATTGGAAATTAAGTTTAGCCAGCTCAACTAGGAATGCAAATTGGTGCAAATTATGCGCAACTCTCTCGATCGGACCCTGCATCGAGGAGATGGGCCAGCACTACGGCTAGCATTCGAGCTCGAGACGGTGGTGTAATCTTGCGAGAAGGATTTTGTTTAATTTTCCCGCAGTGATTGAATTTCGATCTCTGGCTTGATGGCTTTTGTCGTTCGCCAAGGTTTGGTGGTGCCGATAATCAGTCCGGGGCGTCTAACGAAGCCTTCGAGTGTGAGGAACTGCAACGAGCGAAAAGATTCGCTTTTCATGCTGTACTCATATTTTATTCCTTTCGCCAACACGATGAAGGCGAAGTCAAATCGAAACGATGCGCCAGTGAAATAAGAATCATACATTCGATTCCGGGCCACCGGCACAGTAAAGTAGATCAAACAATTTCCTGCACTAGATCTTCCGTTGATTAAGAAGGTTTTTCTTTTATAATTTGCCCTTGTCGAAGGGCTCTCCAACTCTAACGCAAGCCGGCAGAATCGTTTTGGACGAAGTTGCCAGCACGCAAGACGGACAAAGTGCCGGGCTGGAAGCGAATTTGCATTCGAAAGCACAGAAAATAAAAATCTTTCTTTTTTATATCCACGGCCACTTCATTCCACGATTCAGTATGACCGAACCGAAGCATGCCGGGGATATTCTAGATGCAAATGGAACGGAAACACGTTAAATGGACGAAGACCAGTCTTTGGCGAACTCTGGCGTAACCGGGAATTTTAGGAACATTTATTGAATTATCTGATGCGACGGCAGTACAGTCGTTTTGAAATGCTGTGCAAAAAACGTACGAAAGCAGATGAATCCAATCATCACCAATCGAAATACAAACAACTTTTCTTATAAGTGAAATTAGGCAACTTCAAATAAATGTGCCTTCAAACATTCAGAAGCGAAAAATCCAACGAATTTTCCTTCAAAATGAGAATATCTGGTGAATAATTGCACATTAATTTCATAGTAGTTTTGTTGCGAAGATTGTGAAAAAGTTCTTATGAACCTTAAAGTAAAGCAAATACCTCTCCAAGCTTCGTAGATTATTATCCCTTCAGTTCCTTTTTCGCAGATCGATAATCTAAACTTGATTCATGATCCTTCAGCACAAATGCTTTAACGAGTTAGATGGTTCTTAGGATTTATACACTGATACTGAATGAATCTCAGAAATATTGGCAATTTCACTTTTTTACAATAACAGTATTAATAGTAGGCGTCAGTGGTAACCGAGCGCGTGTAGCGGCTCGAACACGACCCATAAACGATTTGAATCCAGACCGGAACGCCCCTTACGTTAAATGGGTAATTAAAAGTATCTTAAGCCTTATATATGTAGGCTTGACCAAATGACGGTCGTTGCGCCAAGAAGAAGAAGAAGTAAAAGAAGAAGAAGAAGGATATCAGTAGTATTATAGATACTTAAATTATTAAATAAGAATAAAAAGAGAACTATCAAAAAGGTTTCTACTTCAAACTTTTATGCCAAAGGACTGCCAAAGTTTTCTAGTTTTACTGAACTTTTAAATTATTCTTATTGTAATGTTACTTTAGCAAGCAGTAATTCACTGAGAAGGCGAGCGTGTTAGATGAGAATAACCATTAGGAATGAAGAAACGATGAAGAAACCCTGTTAAAATATTAAATAAACATAATTTTATATTTCACTTTGCCAAAATACGATGTTTGTTTTCAAATTCAAATATCAGTCTAAGGATTTTAATTTTCTTTGACTTTGGAAGCTTTGCTTTGGAAGCATCGCTTAAGACCTCGGAAGGAGACCATCAAAGTCATCCAATTGATCCAAATTGATATATTTCCCTTTTCAACATGCTTCAGTTTTCAAAGAAGCATCATGTTCACATGCAAACACTTTCCAAACTGACGATCGCCCTGACAATCTTTCCAAATGCCTAAACAAATAGACAAACTTTTCGAATTATGTTCTTCATAATTTTCATTACCTCCGCACACCAGGAGCCAGGAGCGAACACTATTCCAGAGAACAATTAAAGAACCATATTTCGTAATCACACCAGGATCTTATACACAAATCAAAAACTCATCGGGAAGCACCGGGGAAAACTTCACCGATGGTAATGCGTCCCTTGGCTGCCATACGGGGATGGACGGGCAACCGGTGTGTTTGGCCGTGTCCGCCCGGGACTCAATCAGAGCAGCTCTAACGATCTTCGCCTCCGGTGAACTTCAGAAGTACGACTCCCCTGGGTCTCGGCGCCTTTGCCTTCGTCACGCGGCTGCTGCCTGCTTGGTGGTAGGTCGTGAAAGTTCACAGCTGAAATCAAGGCAATAGTAAACATCGGCCCGTGCTAACGACGTGTGCGACCGTGGAGACAAACTTGTGGCGCAACCTTCACGCAACCCGCACGAAAAAGGTACACACGGTCTCGGGAACGTGCGTGCACTTTATCTTTGGCAAGGTATCGTGCCAGGCGCGAAGGAAAGCGAAACACATAAATTCGTTATCAAATTTATATGCAAATTTTCGCATCGCAGACACACGGCTTTCACAACCGGCAGCGACCGCTTGCTCCCCGGGACCACTAGAGGTTGAAGTATAATTGCATACAAGAGTAACAGTGGCACTTTATTGAGGCCCGTCGTGCCGAGTACCCATAATGTACGTACGAAAGTCTTGCCGCAATCGAAGAGCGTACAGGGGGAAAGAAAATGTGCGAGGCAACGACCCAGCGACAAGAAAGGTTGCTGAATTTGTCAGCAATAGCTGCTATCTCCATCGGTTTTGCAGTGGGAAAAGCTGTCACAATTTGAAACCTTCCATCGACAGGTTTTACAGCACCTTGGTGCCGATCGAAGTAAGTATAAACTTAAACAAATAAAACCGTTCGATAGCAGTTCGCAATTTTCAGCGTTCTTTGCAGCAAACGGAAAAAACTTTTACATCACAATAAATTAATTATGGAAAGGGTAGGTAGGAATATCGTTTATGTCACAGTGATTTATGCGCATTCGGGCTAGCCAAAGCGTTCTGAATTTTCTCATAATGTGTATATCCCATATCCCTGGTGTCCGTTTGAGTTGGATTCATACAGTAACCACCGACAAAGAGACGGTGCTGCGAAAGAGTGGTTTAAGAGTGAACGTTATCTTTACTGCCGTAGTGAACGTTAATATCCACGATGCACGCAAATTTATGGGAGTTGTATCTGCCCAACTCATAGCTTGCAACAATCCATAAGCTGTCAGATTACTGCAGACATGTCAAAAGGTAATCCCTTCCGCTGATTGATGCACATCATGTTAAGCATATTGGGGCCACATCATTCACGGAGCAGTTTAATTGCTCAACACCTTACAGTGGAGCAGCAAATTCTGAATGCTAAATACACACCACCAGTTCGTGACGAACGTTCTGTTACCCATATCTGTAAAACACGTGAATGTAATTCTCATTAATCCAATTCAATTTTACCCAGGAATCTGTTCGAACCGAAGAACCGAAACTAATCCTTTGGTCGGAGGTGGTAATGACAGTAAACAGAACTGCGCCTTTGCGTGCTTCGGTAGGGCAACACTTTTCACACCCTCTTGCACCCATTTTGCCATCCGACCTGAAAATCAAAGGAAACAGCCCAACCCAACAGCTACACCCAATTTTTCACGCAATCAGCCCTGGCGAGTGTTTCGAAGAGCGTACATATGGCCGGACGCACCGCTTCGTGCAGTGTGCACCTTTTCATTTGACCGCTCGGGCAAACACAATTTTTCAACCGACTGGAATGGTGACGGCGCAGTCCAAGCGCCGAGCGACGATGGTGCACAGAGTGCACACTCGAGGCCGGGTGGAAAGCCTGGGAGGACGCTTAACCAAACACCGCATCGCATTTTGATCGAACAAACCCCTTCGACTGTCACATCGGCACGCGGAAATTTTTGACCGAACGTAGCCAAACAAACTGAACCTCAAAACAAGCAAGGCTCCCTTAGCGAGGCCCCTTCGCGGCTGGTTTGGCTAGATCGTACGTTTAACACAGCACACGGCTGTGCGGCATATCGGGGCGATTTTCCCTGGGTTATTGGCTTTTCCAACGGGATTGTTAGTTTTTTCTTCAGTTTTTTTTGCTGGCATGAAACCGGTATCGGCGAGCTGGGAATTAGGAACACACGCTTCCCTTTTTTCGGTAGGAACATTGATGCGTTCAGCGCTGACGTGCGCTAGTTACCCGTTGCCTTCACATGAACGTTCCCATGACTGAAAAAAAACAAAACAAAATATGTTGTTAAATTTTTGAAAAGTGGAACGTTATTTTATGGACACGTTAGATGCATCCACCTTACCATACCTACGTACATACGAAAAAAAAAACAACATAGAAAAATTTCTATCCCTGCGCAATGTTAAATTCACCCATGAATAACGTTCTCATCTTTCATGAAGGCGTTCTAAACAGCTAAACCATGCTTTCGGGAGAAGTTGTTTCATTTGCTTGTAAAGTCTCGACGTTCATGAATAAAATTTCCATTACAAATTAATCAGAAGGATTGTTCAAACATAAATGACAATTGGGACAAGATTGGCCAATGTCATGAACCCGAATGTAAAAGAGCAAAAGATTAATTAAAACCCCATTTAAAACAAGGCTATTAAAATGCCATTAATAATAAACGGCACGTAACAGTGGCATAATAGCCGGTTTCAGTAAACGAATATAAGACGCATTTGTTTTCAAGCTTTAAAACACAGTCACAGTGGACAATTGCCCGATGAGCGTCTGACCGAGTTTTAACATAGCAATGACCACACGTACAGTGAACGGTAAGCCGTGAAGCCTGCTGGGACGTGAGCAAAACAAAGTTTCATCCATCCAAACGGCTGATCTAGCATACGGTTGATCTTGTGGAGTTGACCGATAACAATTGATCAATATTGCAACACGATAATGCTCCACATTGCCGGCTCCAGTGCCGCACCGTAGCATGCAAACCACAGCAGCACGAGATGGCGCTCAAACCGCAGTTTACGTGATAGGCATAACCAGTTGATGTATTCAGTCAGTCTTATGTTTCGTCCATCGTCCCATGGAATCAAACTAATGGATACATATCGTGTGCAGAGCTTATCTTGGATCAAGTTTCGTTCTGTGCACGCACGGGGCACCAGGCGCCTCCATGTGAACAAAAGGGCGCCGGCAACAACGAACTAATTTTCATTTACAACTACATCACGGGTAGCAGACATGTTTGATGGGCTAAATTAAAGGTAGAGATTTCATAGAATTCTACTGTGCCGTGAGTTATTTTTCCAATTCATGTGAAGCGAAAGTCCACAAGTCTACAAGAGTATAATGCACGGGAAATGCGATAGCCGGTCACTGATAAATCACACTGATAACCGTGCGAATGGCTCTCATCTGTTAACCCGGACACTCGACTGCTGACATTTACTAATGGTCCGTGAAAGGCGCTGTTCTTGGGCTCCTTGCACAACTTCTCTCGGTCTTTGCAAAAGCCGTTCAATGACTGACAAAAAATTTCTCACCAAGAGCCCGATTGCGGGAGCGACCTTTCCGTCAAGCTATTAGCAATCCTCCACCCTCCAGAAGGTGACATTGAAAGTCATCAACAGCCATAAAAAAAAAGAGATAATTGAGAAAAATTCGAATCGGTAGCTACCGGTAGTGCTAACATTTTACGAGGTGCTGGGAATAAAGATCGTGCCTTACAGAAATCGAGCATGCACGATGCAAAACGAGAGGTTTTGTGTTCAGTCAATCAGCTTGGCACTTTGCCTGTTCTGTAGGCGATAATGGTGTTGTGTATTCGGACGCCGCCAGACTCGTGCATGGCACGGTTGAACAGGGCTTCGAGTGTGTCGAGACAAATGTGTTTTGATCGATAAAATAAGAAAAAATAAGTAGACTTAGGAAATCGGAAGAAACTTTAACGCTAACGGACAGAATGCAAGACGGCAACAAGTTTCTCCTTACCACGCACAGTCACCGCAAGCGACAGCCGGACCCTGATGGGCTTAGCTGCAGTTATTTGTCACTAGCACTTACCGGAAACACTTTCCATCCGCACCGACCTCCCGGCGGGTTGTAGTTTTAATTCAAGACCAACGTCGGGGCCAGATGAGACCGTGTCCGTCCAACTCTGTGATAAGCCGAATAAATCTTTTTCCCTAACTTTTCACAACACTGCAAAGATTCAACTAATGAAACAGATTTACGTCAACGTATAATGTAAGGCTGGTTATCATTGCCGACACAATGCGCTGCGCGCTACCGAACGAGGAAGCACGAGCGAGCTTTATCCACCCGGCTCCAACGAAAAGATAAACGCAAATGGCACCGGAATGCAGGCGTGCCCCCCGGGCAACACACCGCTTTTCAGATTCGCGAGAAACTTTTCAATTAATCCATCTTCTTCAAACTGTCGTACATATCTCACATACAAACATGCCGCTTCCCGGCGCATAACGTTTGAGCGTGTGTGTGTGTGTGTGTGTGTGTGTGTGAGAGTGTTGTTGTCTGTTGGACATGATGTACGTGTGTGCCAACGCACATGATGTGCCATTAAAAGTTTACCGCTACATGCCGCCGGAGCGTGCTGTGCTGTTGCTGCTGCTGCTGCTGCTGCTGCTGCTGCTTTTGCTTTCTAATCTCCAACCCAAGAGCCACCGGAACTAGCCGGTACCGAGGTTTTCGAGGTGGTTAATTTAGTCAAGAAGCTAAACTTTTACGATTGTATCTCCGCGCCCGCGCCTGTCGGATTATGCACTGATGGATACTAATGGGCAGCAAACGCGTTAATGTATAATACATTAATCTGCTGAGGCGCCGTACCTCTGCTGCAGATGCTCTTTCGGCGGATTATGAAACGAAGCATATCGTTGCAAATGTGCTGTTGCATAATTCATACAATGTTTTAATGTCCACTCGCACTCGATATTGTTGTATGCATTGGAAATTATGAAAATTTGGAAGGACCCAAAGAAAAAAAAAAAACTCACGTGCATCAACACGTGCGCATTGGCAAACACATATGGAAGCACGATGTCCTCGTCGAAGCAAACGTACGGCGCCGCTTTGAAAATGAACAGCAATTAATTTCTTTAATGTCAAAACAACTGCCGTTGATTACAAATAAACAAGGCGCACCGAGGTTGAAGAAAACACAACCACCACCACCGCCATTTTGCAGGCCCAATTCCAGTCAATTCATCAAAGAGAAAGTCGCGTTAAGAATCATGCAGCTCAATATTAAACAAGCACTTTACATCGTTTCTCCCGACCGCCTGCCCGACCTGCGACATCCGGGAAATTGGAGGCGGTACCAAGCCTGACGGAATGCTGCCCGTCGGCACGGTACAATAAATTTTAAATTCAATTACTCACCACACCATTGTGCGTTCGGCGAAAAACGGCGCTATGATTTATCCCCGGCCGCCGGAAACGAATGTTTTAGAGGCGCTTCTAATAATGATACCCTCCCGGTTTGCTGCTGCTTTTACAACTCTATCACTCGCACACTTTGAAGTCGAAGTGCAGAAATAAGCGCGTCGGGAGAGCCAGCGCACCGCTGCCATCCGACTTGCGACTTGCCCTGCCAGGGGGGGGCAAAATTATTTCGCCCACTCGTAATCAGGCAGCGGAACGCAAAATAAGCATGCCACGATGATAAAGTACTGCATAAATCTTTAACGCGCGGCATTGTTTGCCCCGTTTGGCCCCGTTTCGCCCTCCTACCTACCCATCGAAGGCGCCCAACCGGGGCGAGGTCGGGGGCCGCGACGCGGTTAGCTCAATTGGCCAAATTGCTCGAGACAAATATTATTGACCGGGGGGTTGGGTGGGATGGTGCGCCGGAGAAGGACCCTTAAACATTCTCCCCCCATCGGTTCTTTCTCCCTTTGGACGGACAAATAAATAGGCATCCCCTATTCTCTCCCTCCTGCAGCCCGATCCGTACCGAGTCCGTAATTCGTAGGCACCGGAGGATGCCAATCGCCTTCAATAATGGAGCATTCAAGCCGGATCACATTTCTTGGCGGGCTCATAAGCCTCCAGCACCGTAGGGCCAACCCGGGTGGCTTGCCACCGCCGTTGGCGGCATTATTCAAACTCCACCAAATAGCCCAACACAAGACCGTAGCAACTATCGACATGAAAGACCGGCACCGGGTGATATGGCGAGAGAGGAAAGGAGATAACTGAGAGAAAGAAAGAGAAAGAGCAGGAGACTGTGTCCGGGCACGAATTAAATGCGGCAAGACAGTCAAACTAATGGTTTTCGATTTGGTTCCGGTCTAACGACAGCGGGAACGTCCACGACAACAGCGACCACGCCAGCGACAACGATGACGACGAAGGCTATAAATAATTTAAATCGGAATTTATACCAATACAACCTAGTAAATTCGAGTCCTGCATGGCCTCAGCCGGCAAACACACAAAACAAGCACACATTTTTCCACCACCAAGAATCAATTCCAAGGCCCCAAAAAGAGCAGCGCACTCGCCGACGATGGGTGTACGCTCACGTGCCACGTGTAAAAGGGTCCCTCTGTGGCCCCCGGGATGGGGTGGGTGAAGATTTATTTTGTCAGATTATGCCACGGAATTAAAAGAGAATTTGTCCGGCCCCGTAAGCCACGGCCAACGACGGCTACGACGACGACGATGAGGCGATGCCGGAAATGTCCGAATTGTTCGCGAAGCCGGCGATCTGCCTGTCAGTAAATGCGGTGGCGCCGGAGGGGGAACGCGAAAAGGGATTAGCTTTTCAAGTAAACATTGGCTTGACATCATTCTTGCCGCTTGGATGTGCCCCGTACCACCCCGCAATAGCCGAGCGGACAACCGGCCTTCTACTTCACACGTTTCCGGATCATCCTGCAGCTCACTGGTTCGGTTGCAAACGAAACGAGCTTTGGCATGTCAGGCGTAGGGCTTGCACGGCTTCTAAATTTAGCTACGAGTTTTCGCAAGAGCGTGTTTCCGCCCGCATGGAATGTAAAATGTGCAACAATAAAACAATTCACTCGCCTTTCGGGCAAGCTTTCGGTCGGATGGTAAACTGGTCGGCCCGGATGCCGACGAAGGTACTGCTAATTTTCCGCCCATTCACCGTTTGGGTGCGTTATTGCATTATGGTTGACGGTATGACTGGTCCGACGGTGGAACAACCGAAAAGCCCACCGGCTTTCCCTTGCGCCGCGTTAACAGGCACTGGTCATTAATTATTCTTTAGTATTCACCGAGCGTAAAATTTAATCCCTTCGCAACATAAATTCACCTCCGCAACACAAACATCGGCCTCCCGCTTCCAGCTGTCCCCGTTGCCCGTCTCCGTTTGAGCGGGGATGACAAAAGTTTTAACAGGTTCTCGGGTACATTCCCCAGGTATCCCACACCTGGACCCTTCGGAGCGCTAAGCAGCCCGGCGCTCGCTAGCTTTCCTTGAACTGTGCTGCAGCTTTCGGCGGATCCATCTCGCAGCTGCAACGCTCTTCTGCTCGGTCCGCCACCTTCGGGCTACTGGTAAATTATATTTTATCTGTTACTAAAATTATTATTACCCCCATCGGGGAGGGCTATTTTATTGCGATGGAAGGTAGTAAATATAATTTTCCAAATGTACAATAAACATCCACTTCTAAACGGGCGCGGCGAAAGTATGAAAAACGACGGCGGCTCCTTCGAGCGAATAAGCTGAAGAATGTTTTAAGAAAATCAATTTTGCATGAAACCCAACGTGGAACTTCTTGGAAGGTTCCTTTACGACTTAAGGACTATAGGACTAGGGGTTTTAAACCAGTTCTAAAAACAGAGGGCCCGCAGTAACATGAATTTATATCATGTGCGCCAAATTGCGGACACACGGCTCTCATGTGCTTGGAATCGGGGCCATAAAAAAAAGAGACAAGATAAACTGATAGTTCCGCAAAACTATGCACGGTGTTAAAAAATAGTTAAATTGAAAGTCTAAAACACTATCTAAAAAAAAAAACATTAAGATCAGTATCAATACCGTTCGAGGATGTATGTGCAAGAAAAAAAACATGCCTTTCAATGCAACATACCATCGAAGCTTTGTGTTATTTTTAGCGACGGTTCCAAATTTTGAGAATGAAATCACTAGATTAGATCTTGGCAAACCCAGATTAAAAAAAAGGTTAATATCAATTATGTAGAACATTATGCTTATCTTTTTCCGTAGGCTTTCTTTTTTCGCTTTTAATCATGGTTGTGAAAATCGCTTCCGTCAGTATTGCCGTACATACAAAAAGTTCAATAAGACCGTCAATAAGAGCTATTTACTCTTGAGCGGCGCGAACGATCTTCCAATGACTAATGTTTTCCAATGAGGGGATGAGGCAGGCTAGAGGATGTTGCGTGCGGCATTTACCAACTTCGGATGTACCCCAGATGTTCAGCTTTCAATGTATATGAAGTCCCTCCTCTCCTCAATTTTTTTTTTACGGCACGGAAAATCTATTCTATGCTTTTTCTTGCTCAACATAGTATCGTTCAGACGGTTTTGCATTAAATTAACGACCTCTTTTTTGTGAAGGTTCCTGCCAATCTTCTGGCACAGCTGTTTGAAGTTTCCGAACGGGAATTGTCGCCACGCCGAGGCTATCCCCTTTGCCGCCCTCTGCCCCGCCCAGCAAAATTCAAAGGATTTTGACTCGCAGCCAGAATCTGCAAAGCCAGAGCCAGACGTTTCGCACTTAATACTGGCCCGGGAGTTGCACATGCGCGCCTGCACAACCAGAACGTGCGCGGCCTCCGGACTAAACTCGACGCTTTTCGCCTGGTCGTCTCATCTTCGGACTACGAGATAGTTATGCTCATCGAGACGTGGCTGAATGATGCCATCCCTTCCTCATTGCTGTTCGACGACTCATTTGTCACCTTCCGCTGTGACTGTAAAAGCACTCGCTCCCGTGGTGGTGGTGCACTTCACCCTTCATCACCCGGAGGTTCGCGGAACCTGAACTTCCGCAAGCTCGATCGTGTAAAACTCGCCCGCCTCATCCAGGAGAACAACTGGAGTTTCCTGGACACTGATGTCACCATCGACGAACTGCTGCTAATTTTACGTCCGTTGTCTCGTCTTTCCTATCCTCCTGCTGTCCTATCCGCTATTCTTCTCCCGTTCCGAGCACCATCTGCGTACCTTGAAATACGCGGCGTCTGCCTACCGCAGTTTCAACCGGGTACGCCTTAGGACTCACATCGCGCGCGTCCAAGTGAGACTTTACTCCAATCCTCGGTCGTTCTGGCGGTTTGTCAACCAGCGTCGCAGCGAATCCCTAATTCCTTCCACTATGTCCTTGGGCAACCGCTCGGTATCCTCTGCCCAGGCGATCAGCAACCTGTTTGCTGAACATTTTGCTGGGCTTTTTGTCGACCCAGCTCGCTCTACGGCGTCCCTCTCGTCGGGGGTGGCGAATGTTCCGCGTGACACACTCGGCATCGACACCGTGACTGTCGACGTGCCCTCGGTGATCGCTGCTCTTACCCAGCTGAAATGCTCCTACTCCCCTGGCCCCGACTTCATCCCCTCCTCTGTGGTGATCAATGCCCGGGAGGCATTCGCCCCAATCCTTGCTCGGCTGTTCGCTCGGTCGATCAGGGAGGGGAGCTTCCCCGCCTTGTGGGCCTCTGCCTGGATGGTCCCTTTCGGACCCGTTTATTGCCCAATCCGGTGTACCTCAGCGGAGTGTTTTGAGTCCCCTCCTTTTCTCACTTTTCATCTCAGATTGTGTCGGCACCCTCCCCCTGGAGGGCTGTCTGATGAATGCTGATGATGTTAAGTTTTTTCTTCGTGTGTCCTCGTCTAGCGACCTCCTTTCCCTGCAATCTTTTGCGGATGACTTCTCTGCATGGTGCGTCTCCATCGGTCTGGTCCTCTGCGTGGCAAAATGCTGTGTCATCTCGTTTGGTCGCTCCCGTGACAAACTGTTGCACAGCTACTGTCTCAGCGACCTGCCACTTCCTCGTGTGACTGTAGTCAAGGATCTCGGAGTGTGGTTGGACGATCGGCTGTCTTTCGGGACGCACCTTGACTCGGTCGTCGAGAGTGCCAGCAGAATGCTAGGACTCATCTCCCGCATGGCGTCGGAGATACGCGACCCACTATCCTTGAGGGCGTTGGTATGCTGCTGGGTACGACCAAAGCTGAACTACGCCAGCGTTCTCTGGTCCCCCGCGGGTGTCACCGCGATGGATAGGTTGGAGAGGGTGCAGAGGAAGTTCGCGCGTCTTGCCGTCAGACGATTCCTGAATGACGGCCCGGTGCCGCCTGTTGGGACTGGTCAGCGTCAAAGACCGCCACAGTCACGCACGCTCGTTGCTGATCGCCAACATCCTCCATGGTAATATGGACTCTCCCACGCTTCTCGTGGCCATCCCGTTCTACGTCCCGTCCCAAAGGCTGCGCGTCCGTCCTCCCCTCCATATCCCTACACGCCGGTCTCTGTTTGCTCAGAGCGACCCTTGGCTTAGTGCTTTGTCGGACTTTAATGCCGTTGGTCATTTGTTTGACCACAACATGTCCTCTGTTAGTTTCCTTTCTCGTCTCTTGTCCACCACTTCCTAATCCATGTCCATATTTCCCCATTACCACACTCATCCATTCTCCCCGTTGTGTCTTCCTTGCCTCTCTGTTAGGCTTAAGTACTGCACTTTGTAAAGCCCACGTGGCTTACAAATCTCAAAATAAATATACACAATAAACAAAAAACACTTATTAGTTCAAATCAAAAATTCCTGCTCCAATTATTAGTTTTGCTTATAACCTTGTTTAAAGCTCCTGGTATCAAATTTGTTGTGCAACAATGCGCAGTTTCACTTACCTTGATCAATGGGGAACCATTCAGAAATTTCGGACAATAAAGTACTCAAATCTTCATCGTTTCCGAATAGTTTTCGCAGTTGTTCATTTGAATTTCCTCAAGATTAAAAACATCATATCTGAACCATCCGAAGGCTAAGAAATATGACAAACGTTTTCGATGTGAAGTTAAAATCCTCTTATAGCTTGTAGATTTGTATACTTGTTGGTTGTAGACAACTAACACGTTCAAGAAAGAAAGTATTCGTCCGTTTTCCATGACCAATGTAATTCCCCAAGTTCATGGCGGAGCACGATATATTTCTCCAGTTCCAGCGATGCTCCCGCTTCTTCTCGCCTCTGCTTCCGTGGCGATGCTTCTAGTGTTATCGTTCATCATCCATGTGGCGCATATGATCGCTTATCTTTTGCCGCACCCGCGTCAGCAGCGACTTCATCTGCAGGTACTTGCCGGTGGAGTTGGGAAGATTCTCGAAGTTAATAACATCGCTGACACCCTTCGAAAACGCTTCGCCGCTCGGCAAGGAGCTGTAAGGCGTGAATGCTCGCAGGATCGGCGTACCGAGAGACATCTTTTTCAATCCCACGCTGCCCGGGTCGTCCAGGTAAGGCAGCTTGTTCATCGCAATTTCGCCAAGGTCCAACGTCTCGGGCTCTGGCGGTTTTGTCGATGGTTCGCTATCTTCCGGTGGAGGCGGTGGGGCCGATCGTTCCGGTGGCGTTGCATTTTCCGGCGGTGGTGGAGGCGGAGCTGGCGATGAAAAACCAGGCGGCGCTGGTGTATGCATTGTATTGTCGAGCAATAGCGTGGAGCTCGATATGTCCTCCAGTGAGACTTCATTAAAGTTTGTGTCTTCTGCCGGTTGGTTGGTCAACTGTTCGATGAGCTTCTGTTGTCTTTTATGCAGATCGTCAATAGTAGGTGATGGCGCAGGTGGATCCGTCACGATTGTGTCCTATAAATTTTAAAATTGGCAATTTATGTTCTGCTTGATAAAGGTCACAAACTTCACACTTACGTCCAATGTTATAACCTCGATGGGGTTTTCTATTAGTATAACGCTTTCTTCAGTACAATCATCGGCGAGCTTCTCCGACTCATCTTCATCCGACAACTCTCCCTCTTCCAGTTCTTCCCGCTCCGGCCGTAGGGAATTGGTTTGAGGGAGTTCTGGTGGCGCGAGTTCTGTTCGCGGGGGCTCCGGTTGTGGCGGCTCCGGCTTCGGAGGTTCTGGTTGCGAGGGCTCTTGTTGTGGGGGTTCCGGATGCGGAGGTTCGGGTTGCGGACTGCCCTCCTCCTCTTCCATATCAACCAGCTCCATATTCGCAGTCGTGTCCACAATGTTTGCACAACCACTCTCTTCCATCGAAAGCTTAAGCTTCTTGCGCCGATAACCATGCACCAGCGTACCCTCTAGCTGGCGTATCATCTGCTCCCGGCTCTGCTCCTCGGAGTAGGGAGGCACATTGTAATACTTGTGATCGTCAAACATTTTCCCCTCCAGCGGCTCGTTGAATCCGGGAAATGCAATAATTTTGCGCACATCGTATTTACTCCGTCCATTGTCGGCCTCCCCGTCGCTGTCGTCGGAATGCTGCACGGCATCGCCATTGGAGTCGAACAGCTGTATCCCCGAATGGGTAATTTTCGCGTCCTCAAGCCACCCCGGTGGGTACCCGTACTTTCGCATCATGTAAATACACAGCGGCATGTCGCGCGAACCCAAACCCAACGCATCGCGCAACTGTGCGCTAAACCTTCCCGGCTTGATATGGCCATACTTCTGCTCCATTTCCGCGTGGTAGCGCTCGGTTTTCCTCTGAAACTCTTCCTTTTTCTGGCGAATGCGATTGTAGTTTCGGGGCTGCTTGCAGTCCTTCAATCCGTGATCGCCCTCGCAATTCCAGCACGTTTGCTTAGCCCTGGCTCGCCTGGCCATCGAGTTCGAAGCCGATTCCGGGGTTTGCCCTTCGTACACCTTGCTCATGACCTTCTTGTAGCTCGGTATTGGACCATCGTTCTTTTTGTCCTTCGTCGGGGTAGAATCTACGACGAACAGGGAATCGGTGGAGTCAGTCGCGACAGTCGTTTCCGCTTTGAAAACCCCCAATGTGCAACGATCGGGATCTGGCCGCACCGCCACACACTCTGCCGGTGAGTGTGTTCGAAACACGGTTTGTATTGCGGCAGAAATGTCCCGCAGCATTGTCCGATAAAGTTCGCTGTTGCTGAACTGTATAGTAAGAAGTGGCGGGCATTCTGTTGCTGCCGACGTCACCGGCATTGGTGTTTCTTCATCATCAAGAACGATCACTGGTGTAGACGATTCTTCTATCTGCACATCAGAGTCCATGGCGTCGTGGTCGCTGGTAGCTTCTCCTTCTGCAGCCATTTCTTTAGTTTGCTTTTCTTCCATGCTATGCTTAAAAAATATTCCGTATTCAACCGTCCTGCTTCAACTTTCCGCGTACAACTCTTGGCAATGTATGTTTACACTGAATGACATCGACGGTTTGACACTCAGTATCGCTAGCGCCAAGGTGGGATACGGAGGAACTACACCGTCTTATGCACAGGGTGTCTACGAAGCTTTTTCAAATTAACAGTTTCAGTACAAAGTCAGGAATTAAATAACTTGTTGAAAAAAAAAGGCTCTCTCATGTCTTATGTTTTGATCGATGATCGATCGATCGAATGGATGAGCTATGTTTTTGCTAAGTACTCACAATGCATTAAAATTAGGCTGAAATTTGTTTTTGATGTGTGAGTGCGAAAATTGAGCAACTAATTTCGGGTACCATCGCCAGTTGCACGATTTTTAAACAAATCTGGGCGTCTACACGCATCAATGGGAACACACCTCCATCCAATGGGAACACACAAAGAAAAATTCCATCGTTTCTGTAGTGAAAAGACAGATTCTTATTAAATGCTATAAAACAAACATATAACTTAACTCTTCGAAATCATAACACCCAGACAATAAAATGGTAGAGAGACTCTTCAGGCATAAGCACATGAGCGAAGGACTTGATGCATTGATTTGTCTAATATGGTATGATAATTTCTACCATTTTTGTGGGATCTAAATTCGGTCGCATGCTTCTCTAGCGATACATAGTCCATTTTTTACCGTTTTGTGCCATTGATTTCCATGGGTATTTAAATTCAGAAAGTTTTGAGTTGTGTCACTCGTTCCCGGTGCCTACTTTGACTTATACAATACCTGTTGCCTACACTTGGGCGCACTCCAACTATAAATAGTATATTTTTCTGTTGCCCATTTTTAGGCGCTCATTTCTTCAACTAATCAATTTCCAACAGCTATTGATGTTATTATTTTTTGATTTATGATCATAATATAGCGCACATTTTAATTTAAATCGATTTAAACCAGAAACAAGCAAACTCTTCGTTCTGTTCTTCACTTATTTAAACCTTACATACATTTTTAGACAACCGTAATCAATCTATGTGCTGTATGGCTAACGAAAGCTTGGAAAAAACTAAACTTTTGCAATGTGATCGATCCAAGGCAATGTTCAAAGTAAACACGCAAAAAATCACGCAAAAAAAGTTGCAGGGTCTGCTCCCTGCTGTTGTCTATATTGCATTTAACTTACTTGATACCACCATATTGCATTGTCTTCCCAAGATTAAACCCAGACAACAAACACTTTTTTTAAATTTAGAATCGTTTATTTAATTGCACCTCCTGTGAAGAAGTCGTTCGAGACATTACATTACTGCTTAAAAATAATCGACTACCTGTGTATTTGTAATGCTTGTTCGCGCTTCTCCATTGTTCGTGTTCCTGTGCACCCGCACATCTAAACAATTGATGCACTAGTCGGTCTATATTTCTTTACAGTTAGTTTCGCGGTTTTTTAAAGCGCTCCTCGCGATTCAGCGCTTTTATCGCTGTCACTATCGAATGTCTTTTATGTTGCACATCGTTGTGTATAACAAATCGAATTTCGATTCGTCAATATGGAAGCATTGGTCAAACAAACTCAAACAAAAAAAAGGTGACTCTTCTATCATCGTGTGGCCACTTCGTCAACTTACTCTCACATGGGCGTTGGGGTCGTCTATTGGCCACGGTGGCAGAGAAGCCCCGCGCGAAACGTACGATACACGACAAATAAGATCATGCCCGATTGAGGCCTCAACACAATCAAATTATCTCCAAAAAAGAAATCACAGTTGGCATACGCTTGTATGAAAGTATAAGATCGTCACTAGTGGAGAATTGTGATGCAAGCGCGATGCGCGCTCTCGCGATCTCACACGATCTGCAGGCCGGACGGATGCAGCGGACCGTGGTGGTGATGCTGCTCGAAGTGGTCCTGCTCCATCTGCTCCTTGAGGATCTCCAGCTCCCGTATGCCGGACACGGTGACCTCGTACTTGTGCATCATCAGCGACCGGTAGAAGTGGAGCGCGAACGCCACAAAGATTATCAGCACAGGAATGAGGACTATGCAAGCGGACCAGGCGGCGGTCGTGTTGAGGTCGTAGAACTTCACCCAACACAGGATGGCGATCTCAAGCAGAAACAGAATCAGTCCTAGCAGCGTCGAGAACGCCCAGGCCGTTTCGATGTACCAGTGTAGCCGCTCGTGCGGTGACTCGTTTACGAGGGATATGCTATGCAGATTGCAGACGGTTTCTATGTTCGGCAGAATGCAGGTACTTATCATAAGTGCCAGCATGTGAACCGCAACCAGCAACGTGGTGCATATCGCAAACGCTATCAGCATTGCCGATGGTACCTTGGTGTTCTCATCAAGCTGCACTTCAACCATAGCGACCTGAAAAAATAAAAAAATAAAAAACATTTGGAAAAAGTTTAGCATTAGCCTGAAGTTTGATTCTAACCAAAACATTATATTTTTAATTCGGAACAATTATTTTATTTGAGAATTAATTTAGCACAAAAAATGCCGCAATCATCTTTGATTAACGATAGATCAGGCTGACAATGGCAGGAACGATCACCTACCATAATGTATTCAATTATAACCATATAGATGGCCACGTAAGGTAGAGACGGACCAAAATCAACCTCATTTTCACACCGTCGAGAATTGGTTAACAATGGCTTAATAATTTGTTTTTTTGTTTATTTTTTTAATCGAATTTTATCTTTATATGTTGATATTTTTCATCCTGTACGAGATATGTATGATAGCAACCCGAAACCATAGGGTTTTTTTTTAAATGTAGGCTTCTTAGAAAACTAGATGCATACAAATGTTAATAAACCTTAATAAAACAACTTTATAAACACAAATTCTTAGTCCTTCACAAGATAAACAAAACCTCTGAGACGGCTGTTTTAATACATCCTTATGGAAGCTTTTTCTTCCAAGCCCGTAATAGAACTCGGGATTGTTATTACGACAAAGATTATTCTGTAGTCACATAGGGAATTGGGGGTACGTTTATGAACAATTTACATAGTATTATCACCTCATCATAAAAGAAAAAAAACCTGTCGCTTATACAATCACTACCCGAAGCAACACTACGGCACGGAACAGAAAAAAAATACAGAACCAAATCAACAGTATATATTTTAGCATCCCATTAACTGATCGGATGTACGGCAGACTATGGGGCCCTCTAACAGCTCAGATAACATCAGCATGATGGCTCTTCTGATGGCATGATGCTGAAAATGTTACAAGACCTCGTTAATCATAATCCTCCCCGCAATCCATCCTTTGCGCAGAGATGGAATTTCTCCGTCGCGCCAACATCGAAAAATAGGTGTTGGAGCACCATCTCGCTTCAACCGGACCTTCACCCTGGTTTTCACGAACCACAGGGAGTTATTTTTTACAGTCTAATATTTGTGGTTTCCGGCTAGGGGTGGGAAACGGAGATACTCGACCCGACAGGCCGGTGCTTTACTTTACGATGCTCTGTTGTGATTTGTGTGTGCACCCCAGGCCCACAACAATTCCGCAAGAAAGCGTAGATGTGGAGATTACGCGTAACACGCCAGCAAATGAGGATGCTAAACAAAATAAATGAAATCGTGCAATTTTCTTGCCCGTATCCTCTCGCCCTCCGCCCTAGTCGGGTGGTAATAACGTGACCGGGGGGCTCGGAATATCAAAACAACCCGCAGCGATTCACCGGACATCACCGAGTGGTGAATAAATATGGCATGGCTAGGATTAAACTATTTTTAAAATAAACCGAATCGCAACCTGGCGCGGTCTTGTCTTGTTGAACTTGTCCCCCATGTACCGCATCGACGCCAACCGCCATTCCCCACATATGTGCGAATGGCACACGGCGAATGGCTTCCTTCCTGAATGTCATCGAACGACACTGACACTGACCCTACCGGGCCGGTACCGGGGTTGGTTTGGTTGTTGCCTATTTGATGTACACTAGAGCGATGTGAACACGATCATCCAACCAACCAACGCCGGATCACGGTTCCTTCAGGACACAGGTTGTACGTACCATTGCAAATCCGGACAGCAGGGCCGACGTCTTGCTGGAAGCTTTTAGTTTCGCCCTGCTCAGCTGCAGCTTCCGCCAGGACAGATAGTTTGGTGTGTGCAGATCATCTCCAGCCTGTGACATTGTGCTCAAGTTCGATCGTCGCTGAAAAAGACGGGAAGAAACATTGGGTTATTAGTTAGCAAAGCACACTTTTTCTTTACAAGGAAATCTAGAAGAGTTGGGAATGACAATGGCACACAAGTGGAGATGAAATGAGAATAGAAGGGACACTTTAACCGCATCCCCGAGAGCTTACGATCGCTTCCTGGCTCAAGTATGACGCTGCTCCCGCTTGGAAGCTGGAGGCCGCACCGGTGAACCCGCTGAGCAGCGCAGTGTTGGCACTGTAGTTGACGGCCGCCGGATGGCTTCCGGCCCAGTATTCCGGTCCACCACCAGTTCCACCGCCCCCGAACGCCGTCGACGAGTGCGACCGGCACGTACGGATTTTCGGTACTGGCTGTGGACTCGCCCGGAGTGCCGTTGGTGTCGTTGCGGCCACCGTCGGATGGTTGAAGCTTCGGTACAGCGGCGAGTTCAGGCACAGGTTCGATTGTGAGCAGCTTGGATGTAAATGCATTGTTTCGAGTGCGCGGCAAACGGTTCGACCGCCGCGAAACCAACACCGCCGAACGCGACGGAAAGATCGGGCAGCTCGTGTGAGCGTGCGCGCGAATAATCGTTCTCTCTTTATCTATTCTCGGCTTCTCACGCGCTGTTGATGATCGCCTTAGATACCTTCTCGATCGAGGGGGATGTTCCCACATACGGTGGCCACACACATTAGCGCTACACGCCGTATGTGCACCAGGTAGGTGGTCTTCTCTCACGTGAGAACACACTCCGGCTCAACGCAGGCGATAGAAGATATAGTACCCTGTTGTTTGGGAACGTCGGAAACACGGCACCAGATTTTCGCAACAATCTCTCGCACTCGAAACACCCACAAACACAATGTCCGACACCTGGTCAACTACCTGGCAGGCTGTACGAGTTCAAGGAAAAACAACAAGTAAAACAGACAGCCGTGTCCGCGTGAGACGCGCCTCGGGAATGTCGTAAGTGAATTGGTGGAACCGTGCACACGACAGCGTTGACAAAAATATCGTGTGCAACTCGCGCGAAACGATTCACACTCCCGCAACACGCAATTCACCATCCGGCCGGTGGTCATCCGCGCTCATGACTTTCACAGAAGACTGTACCAACCGACAGGACAGCCCGTTTCCAGCAGGGCGACTCTCGAAAGACTCATTCCTGGTGTGCGAACATTCCTGACCACACTCGCGCGGTACGCGAGATTGATTGAACGAGCAGATGTTTTTGCACCCAGCGATGCGATGGACGTTAATAATTTGCGATGTCCGCTACTTGGAGGGTGAGAAGCGTGTTGGCGTTTGCCAAGAAAAGTACTCTATCTACGATGCGTTGGATGCTGAACCTTTTTTGAACCATTCATTCAACACTTCTTCGATATTAAATAAATGCAGACCAATAAGAGGCACATTATTCTCACATACCAAAACCATCGTGAACTAACACCCTTTTTGTCTTTTAAACTAATAAGGCAAGGTTTACCATTGAAAAATAGCGCACTAAGGACAATATTTGCACACGGACAAGCTGAAGGAAGAAAATCGTGGATGAAAATCAAGTCTAGATACAAGTAACCTGAAAAGGAAACATTTCGTAATCGAAACTCGAAGCTACGCGTTTCAAAAAGCGTGTTAAATTGCCTTCAATTGTGATTCCTTTGGCAATTGCGACCAGATTGTTAATTAACTATCGCTTGATGCTGTTGAGAAGAATTAATTTCTTAACGAAAAACACAGCGCTATATGGAATTGTAGACACCTTCATCATCTGGTTGTCCAAACACGATCTTTAAGATTTATTTGTTTGCACTTATTTTGCACACATCATACATAATCTTGAAGGTTAGCCAAATGCAAAAAAAAAACCATACGAAGACTTCGATCACATGGTTGATCGCAGTTGCACACTTCCGCTCAAAATCAGATTAAGTGATTCTCACAGGTCGAGACTCGGTGCGGATACACTAAACTGCGCTTCCGAAGGATCTTGCCATTGACCAATACCAATAAGTCACCGTCGTAACGCGACGAACGAATAACCCGCAGCTTGTTCCGACACGAAATGATGCACGATCACCGACTACCGCTCGGTGAGTGAATTAATATTCGATCGTCCTTGCCGGCCGTCCAAGGTTTGCGCACTCCGCGAGCAGCATATGTATGCCGTCCCTCGGTGACTGTGTCTCGGCTGGGAAAATGAAACACGATAGCGAACCGACGACAACGACGACACAACCGGGCGAGCATACTCACATAACTGAAACTTCAATCAGTGTAACCGAACCCAAAGACGTACTATCATGTGTCGGGTCGGGTCGGGTCGGTCGGTCAGTCAGTCCTCAGGGGGTCAGTCAGGGTGGGTGGGGGTGGGGAGAGAAATGTAGCAACGGCGTTCGGTCCCTTTTCCGTTCCGTACGTTGGGTCAAAAACGGCGCCCAACGGATGGACGGAAGGAACATGCATCAAATCGCAATGAGGTGGGGTTAGTGTGGAGACAAGCAACTGCAACTGCTCTTTCTCACGTGTTCGACGTCGAGCAGTGTTTGCCCGCTTTTGGCACGGCGCGGCGCATTCGAAACACTTGGGGTAATCGGAACCGCGCGGACACCCATACAACCACCCAAATCAACGGACAGAACGTAATCATCATGGTGGACCCCAAACAGGTGCCACACAATCGTTGTACCCTGAACTTGACGGCAAAAGGCGTATGATTACACAACGGTCGGTATAGTAAAACACCAACGTGTGACGCCTTCTGTGAATGAGTGGGCTTGTAAACCTGACCGACCGACTGTACCTACCGGCGGAACCTTTGCTTTACCGGCTTTCCGCGCGACCTGGCCAAGATGTATATCAAAAATGCTCCACCGTTTTTTTATCGTTGCCATTATATCTCCCCAGTGAACTACACGAGCGACCTTCAGCCAACGTTATGATGCCGGAAAAGCAACCACCGAATGGCTACGTGTCCGCCAGACTTTTGCCAGACCACCACCGCACCGCCGCAGCAAGCAGCAGATCTCCGGAGACCATAATGTTTTCGGTACCGCGAAAGCGGAGGTGGGTGGTTTTCCTCCGGCAAACCACCTGCCGCGGCCGATGCCGGTGTTTAGAATTTATTTCGGTGTTGTACCGGACCAACGGGGCAGCATTTGCAAAAACGTGTAGGGCGCTATTTATAAAGGTAGTGGACGTTGGCAGAGCACGCCAAAGGAAATGTCGTGTTGGGGCTAACATTTAATAATGAAAGTGTCGGTTTTTCTTGGTCAGCATAAAACAAAAACGGCGGAAACACAAGTGTGTTTTAAAGTAGACAGCATTTCATTTCTTCAATGCAAATTCCCGTTGAACTTGAGGAACCCTTAGCGGAAAAACGGTAGATAGTGGCACTGGAGACAGGCACTGGAGATAGTGTTGGAATGCCTTTATCATCATTTTACACAGCAAAATTTTTGGTAACTGTATTTAAATGTGGACGTAGCAGCATCAATGACGAGGAGAGCTCAGAACGGAAAAAAACTAAATCGAAGACAGCAACATTTACAAAAGTCCATCATATAGTTCTACATGGTTGTCGGAAAGCATAGCTGATGGTTTAAACATGTTAATTAAAATCTTATCAATTTAGTGAACTACGAAGGGCCGGCCGGTTCCAATTTTCAAGACTGCCCATGTTGGCAGCAGGTTAAAAAAACGTGAACTTATCCTTATCGGTTATCTTAAAATACGTTAAACCATAACTGGAGTTTTGATTTTTTTTTTCACAGTCCTATGCTCGTGGTATTCGAGAAAATATATGTTATTCGAGAAAAAGGTCACATTTAAAGGATAAAAATATGCTTTTTCAACAAGAAAAAACTGAGGATTACAATGGTCAAAATTCATAAAAAAAGAAGGGCATTTACTTTTGTATCGTTGAAAAATGCTCATCTTCTATGTTAGGCTGGCAATTTTTCCGACAAGCCATAAAGTAAATCAAGGATAAACGGGCATGTTTATATGTATTATAAATTCAAACCATAACGCAGGAATAAATTAAGGTTGCGGAGAAGCCGATGACCTTCACCTATAGTTCCTTTAGCACAATTTGCGCAACCCGTTCAATGTACTCGTGGATTTGAAGGAAAAGAATGTGATACAAAGACAGCCGAATATTTTGGGATGAAATACAAATGTTATTCAGCACACGTGAAATAATTGCAAGGCAAGTGAGTTGATTACTTTATTTAAGCGAGTCTTTTGTGAGGATGTGACAAGTATTTTTCACCCATTTAGGTATTGCAGATCAATCGTGCAAAAGAGTAATTAAAAACACGTGGTTGCTTTATCCGTGACAAAAGACGACGAGTGACAACAATGAATTGCAACATATTACTTTAAAAACTTTAATACTGTAAAAGTTATCAAATGTTCGGTCAACTTAATGTCATGAAAGAAAGGGTTATGGTTTTAATATTGTATTTTATACATTATCCTACACGGGTTTTAATCAGTTTGGTTGAAAGAGGGACCATCAATAACTGTTCAGGAAAAACGATCTTTTGAACATAACCTTATAAAACAAACAGCAATTCTTATGATCCAAAACAAAAATGAAAAATGTTGGTGATAACAGGCGCCAAGGCAAACCATGGAATGCCAATTTGACAAAACCACCTGCGCCTGGCAGAGAACCATGCTCGCGTAAACAAACACAGCGTGTTCGCTCCACGAAGCAGGCGGGGGAAACTAAAACAAATATTTACAGTTGATGAATGATCACGATCACGAAACTCTCGTAAAAAAGTAGCAACCATTAAGCTTGCGGTAAATGAGACTGCGTCATACTGCCAAGTGATTGCTTCCTTTCTCTTCGGGAGGGAATTAGAAAGAAGCGAACCGTAAACTCACCTTGTTGTGTGCACTGCAAATACTGGTGCGGTTGTTCCAGCTCGTGGGGCCGTGGCCGTGCGGGGTGAGACTGTGGGTACTGCTATTGTTTCCGATACTGCCGCTGTGACTGTTTCCGTTGCTGTTTGGATGGACGTGCGTGTGGTTTAGGGTCGTCCCGTTGCCCACGTTCAGGTGGTTGTGGTGTGGCGTTCCGTTGGCGTTGCCGTTTCCGTTGCCGTTCGGCAGATAACTTAGTCCTGCTTGGTGCAGGTGACCTGTGCTGAAGGTTTTCGGTGCCACGGCGGTCCCCAGTGTCGTCGCTAGCACCGTGTCGATTCCGGCCGTGCTAGTGCTCCACACAGTTACTGTACCATTGCTGAGGGAGATTCACGGAAAGCTGCATTGGCTGCTTTGTGTATGACTTTCGTGTCTTTCGTGCTCGATCCAAAAAGGGAAAACAAACATTTGCTCCGAACGTACGTGTACTACTACGAGGGAATGTACTGAAGGTTCTTAACAACTACGTGGGTTTTAATTAAAATCACAACATCTAAACCCGAAACCGAAAGGACAGCGAAATAAAGAAATTTAAAAACTGTGCCATACGAGGCTAAAGCGGAGATGTTTTCGTGACGACTGAGCACGCAACTAGAGGTGGGTGGAATTTACGTACCTTTTTTCTACGAACTGATTCGATACTACAGTTCATCAATCGAGAATCACATGCTAAACCTAGCTCACAAACACGTTTACACCAATGGGAGTTGGACAATCGTTCCACAATTCCATCGCAGGTTTAGTAGTTGGAACACATTTCAAACAAAAAGATTGAGCTCGTAGAAATGACGATTGCAAAAGCGTATGTAAACAAGCTGGAACTGTACTAACCGAACCGAGGAACTGGGTTCTTCACAACTAGATTTTGACATTTCATCATCATCGACGCTCAGCGAGTAGTGTTGGTCGTATCGAACTGGTTCCTTCTGTTCCTTATAGGGGATGCAGTATCCGAGCCTAGTTCACCGTTATGGATCTTTCATCGACTTTTGTTCTATCGATGAAAATGTACGATACGTTTGTAAATGTGAGAAAATGGGTTTTCTTATTTTCTTTCGGAAAGTAGAACATGAATGAGTTTGCGGATGTTTATACCACACAGTACTACATTTCATGATGATACTCAGAGGTAACGACATTTCACGAAACGAAACGAATCCGGAATCTGGTTAGTGAATAACCATGGCACAAATGCCAATTTAAAATTTAAATTTTTAACATCAATATCCTCCCTGTGATATCTGCAAACAAAATTAAAAGAAAAAATGAAGAACCTTCCTTCAACCAAAAATTCGTTGATTTTTAGAATAGCGGTACTTTCAAACCTCTTTCATTTTGGGAATATTTGTAGGCACCCAACCATACTACACGAACTTGCATATGTGTGGTTTTATCAACTCACCCGCGGCACCATAAACCTTTGAACACATGCAGAAACTTCAACGTCTGCCATTAAATCGTATTCTTCATTAGCGCCGTGCAAGCTTGTAGAAAACGAAAGCGCTTCCATCACTGAACAGGTTTATGGCTCCGCGGTCGTTCAGACCAGCTGTGAACCAGCTAGTTTAATCTGGTTGCGATTCTCGGGGACTGTTCCCAACCTTATTAACGTGAGCCGGTGCCGATGCATTCCGTGGCAGTAATTCGTACTGATGGGACTCAATCTCCGGCAGTCAGCTGCTGATGATCCGCGTTCGACGCTCTGATCGCACGGTGATGGTAGAATGCATAAAACATTCGTGTTTGTTTCCCATTACAAGTCACCCCCCAGCAGGAGGAGCCGTGGAGCAGTCGTTTCGCGCCAGCAAATGCAAGGGCAACAGGTGTAGCGCATTGGTTCTTATCAATAGCACTGCAGTGAGGTAGGGCAGTTACGTGAAAAAGGTAGAACTCGTTGGGCAAAACTAGCCGGCATACCCGGCATATTGTCCAGTGCTACTTTGTAGCAAATTGGATTACGAGACCGCTAGATTGAGATTGCGGAAAACACGAATGATCGATGTATACAGGATAATGAAACAGACAGGTTGCAATAAGTGTGCATTACTATAAACCATGTAATTATATGTTTATTTATTTTTTACTTTTTCTATCCCTTGAGTAAACAAAACTTCAAAGTGATCGTACAAGTAACATCATAGAATATGAAATCAAAGTGATCATAATGCGGATTATATTCTAATTGCGGAGTTCCAGCCAGCCGGCTTAGAAACACGTTGATAGGATGTATTCCAACCGAGGTTATTAAAATAAAGTACTCATCCGTTGAATTGCTCCGATTTTAAAATTGATTTATTTTAACGATAGAAAGGACCTCCTCCCCGTATGGGAAGAACTGAGTTACTAATACTTGGCTATGCTTGAGTTGGTACAAGTAAATTTTAAAAAAATAGCCTAAATGTGTTGTTACACAGTTCCTTGCTGGTGAAAATAAAATCTGAATAATTCTTTATTAGTTTCTGCTAATGTTCACGCCAATTTAAACAGATATATATATGTATATATATATCTTTTAAATTCAATAAAAAAACAAATTAGTGAATTGTGTAAACACAGCACACGTGTGATAAATTGAAACTATAGGACAAATGGTCGCAGGTCTTTTTTGAGCAAAGCTAACTGCACAAAGACACGATACGCTCCCTCACAGACGCATCACATTTCCAAAAGCTTCGAAACCGCTACCAAGAAGCATAACCAAGTCATCCTCAACCGCCGAATCGTGAGCAAAGCTAGCAAAACCGGGCACGATGTAAACAATTTAAGCAATCAGGGATCACCTAATGGGTCCTCCTAAGCTGAAACGAACGTGAGTTGCAGACGGGCCTTGGCTGACCAGCGGGTCGCTAAATTGGACGAACACGGGTACGAGTATCGCACCGGGAGCCCCCAAGGTGTTTAAACGACGCATTCGATTGTTAAGATCGAAGGGTCTTGGAACTGGGGAGGGGGTTCCTTTTCCTCGAAGCATTTGTGCTCGAATCTACCGGCTGAAGGAGGGGTATTGTGCAAATAAAAAGTAAATGATAGAAGGAACAACGTAACAAAAAAAAAAAAATGAATTGTACATGCTCATTTTGCGTTGCGTGATTAGGGAACATAAGTCAGGTAATTTAAATATTCCACGCCTCCACCATTTCCCCGGGCATTACAGTGAGCGTTTAGCTTATCGACGGCGACTGACACTTGCTAATATGTCCGGTTTCGCGAAATTTATCAACGAAGAAAACAATAAAGCAACCTACCGAGCCTTTACATCAATGTTGATTGTTTGAGGCCAATAATGTTGCACTACGAGGGTAATATTGTTATGCGCAGTTATAATCAAGTACAAGCAAAAGGGCAAGTTATCTCCACCACTTTTTTGATATATGCAAATAAATGCTACCTATAATGATGTTTTGTTGCTATTTTAAAAAATCTTCGAAAATATCATCGTAGATAGAGGATAGGGAGTAATCTAAGTTAAACTATAATGCGATAAATGACGTTCGACAGCTTCTTATGTTGATATCAATAACTTCTACGTCTCCGTTTAAATATTTTCACAATCCACGTTCAAACCACAGATTATCTCACAGGTTATATTTATACTAAACCTTTCGATTAGCCTCCTACCAACTGTTCCTTTCCGCCAAAACGCTGCCAAGTTCGAGTCACGTGTCCACCGCACTGAAATCTGAGCAGAATGTCGAACACTACTCGCCCTCGCCGCAGGTGGGACACTTTTTACCTCAGAAATTCCGTTCGGCAGTAGCGCGGAACGAAGGAGGCGAGGAACTTGGATGGATCGTGCCGAGATAGGAGCCCGGTATCTCCCGTTTCTCTCGCAAACGTGTGGTGTCATCCTAGCCGGGAAGTTGCAATTAACTCCAATTGATTAGCCGTTTTAATGTTCCTTTTTTTCTCTCTCTAGCCCCGCTTTTTCTCAGGTGCTTACGATCGCGCCAGGTGCATCGGTTGGGATTTCCGGAAAGAAGAAAAGCCGTCGAAGATGATGATGATGAGTTGCTGGACGTGTGATGTCGTGCGGTTAGCATCCGCTACCAGTACGAGGAAGTGCCGGGAGTAATACCTGTCACGATTCGGGACAGAATAAGTAACAGGCTAATGGAGGCTGAATGGCTACTCGGGTGGACCACGATCAGGAAGTACCGCATTAGCGCCGCATGTGTCGCTTTTGGGATGTGTTCTAAGTAACTCCACAAACCCCCCCCCCCCCCCCCCCCCAAACGGCACGGCTTCACTCATCAACCGCAATCACACGATCTTTCGAGATCTGCTAAAGATAGCGGCCGTGTACATGTGGATTATCGGTTGGAGGTGTGGTACTGGTGACAAACGGCACGTAATCGGCATGTTTTCGACTGCGTGCCAGGTATAAGACGACACGTGACACGGGGAGGTAGCTTTCGGGAGCGATGAGCGATATTATCAGCAAGTAACCAGCTCAAGCTCAAGCAAGTTCTCCTCTCCAATAGACTTGCACCGCACGCTACCGGTCGGAATCTGTTTACGAGGCCGCACAAGTTATGGAGCGGATTTCATACCGCACTCAGACTATCCGCCTACGCCCTTCGACGGGTTCGACTTTTGCGACGGACTCTGCTGACGTCTTTTCTGGCGAATTAATTCACACCGCAACACACCCGACCGGATAACTACGACGAAATAACGACGCTTGCTACATTCCCGGTCTATTTCTTTATCTATCAAGCCCAGGCTACTACTTGGAGCAAGTGTGCAGATATTGGCTGGATCAGGTGGTTCCTATGGTTCGATCCGGTCAAGCGCAAACCGGCTGAAGCTGGAGCTGGACGAAGCCGTACACAACAGCAAGAGAGAGAACGACCACTCTGTGGATGTTGCGGGGGCGCCCGACCAGCCGGCCTTGATGTACAGGCTCATTGCATCCCTTAGCCCGAAGGCAACCACGTATAAGGCCGAGGCGAAGGTGGGCCCGCGACATCGATCAATAAATCTGGTCGTTGGATAGACTTCACGCCCATTGACGCAAGCAGATTCTGAGTAGGTAACGCACCGAATATTGCAAAGGCACGTGCCATGTTAATTGAGTTTTTTTTTTATTGACAATATGTTTAATTTAAAAAAATTGCTGATGAGGACGGAACGAGTCTGGGTACGAAAGATAAATAATATGGTCTACTGCTTTGACTTTAAGCAAACAAGTAGCTTTGTTCTGCCTATGTTATTGCTTTAATAAGTTCAACATTCAAACATTGAGAGAACCAATCGAACGAAATCAGTCGTTGATTCAACAATCCAAACCTTGTACTTGCAATTATGCACGATGGTTTTACAATCCTCATTGCATTGTGTGAGGTTAGCATATAAAACTTCATTACTTGAAATTAGACAAATGAAAACCTGGATATATAATATTTGTATTTGAAAACCAACAATATCTAGAATTTCTGTGCTTTTAATTCTCATAGGTAATTAAAAATATATCTGTTTAATAAACTTTTGTGTTCGACATTAATGCGACTAGGAATAAAATAAGTTATTTGGGATTCCACAATGCAGGGCAACATTAGTAATCCAATACCGTAGCATTAATACTACGCGACCAAACTTGTGGTTGGAATTGGAAAGAAACATAAAAATAAATCCACTTTCAATGCCTGGTCTGCGCTTCAGAAGGCCATGTTCCACCGAAAAGACTCCGAGGACCCTGCCCGTGCTCCATACGCCTACACGCGAACAGTTCCATGTAAGCAGGGAAAAGGTTACTGTAGTACATTTACCGATCCTTTCCACATCGCCGGGAGGTACGAGTCGTTGTTGGCGGAAGTAGTAAAAATACAAAAAACGCACCCTTCGACAAAGGCATCGACAATGTGTCCACAATGCGATGCTTCCTTCCGACAAGCGCTTCCAACAAGTCAACGCCATCAACGACACCGTGCTGCTGGTCGCTTCTGCCTCGTGCACCACTTTCGCATCACCCGCATGCCATCAGCCTCCGTCATCGTGCCGTGCATCTCCCGAGAGACTCATAAACTTTATTAAATTGCATGCGTTTCAGTTCCTTTGTTTGACGAAGCCATCGTGGCGTGCGCCGGGGCTGCAGCGGCCTGTCTTTAGCGAATGACAACAGCATCAACACGACCCGACCCGGTGAGAACTAATTCAATCGGAGCTGGAGGGTGAAACAAAACGCAGAAGAGCTTCGGACTTGGCGCATTGCGGGTGTTTTTGGCCCGGTGGAGTCGTCCATCGATGGCATCCCCTCGTCAGCAGTCGTCTTCATCGTGTTGCCCTTCGGCTGTTTAAGGCCCGTCAGGGGGGAGCTGCTGAAATGGGTGGTTATACCATGGAAAGCCGCTTGTCTGCTCGCTCGAGGGTCAAGTCATTGTTGTTTATGGGTTGACCCTGCAGCAATCTCTGCGAAAATGAAATCTCTTGACGAGTTTGGCTTGATGCGAACTTTGATTCCACCGGAACAATGTTTAATTCCGGCGTGGCATCATCTCAATTGACAGCCCGTTTAGCAGCATATTTTCGTTGTTAAGTTGGTTCATAAAAGGAACACAGGGAAGCCTATATCAGGATTACGATTGATGGCCATTTAGCAAACGAACCTGCCCTTCTACTCAGACAGGATTTATTTATGGCCAATAGATTCCAAATTAACCAACAAAGAACACTCATCAATTTTCAGTTCAAGTTGGCTTGTTTCAAAATGTGAAACCTCGAATTGTATCTGACCCAAAGCGTTGGGATACTCATATGGAATAAGTTTCTAATAAAATTCTTTGCGAAAAACTATCTTCCATTCGTGGTTATTTTGAAATCCTGGAAGTTAAAAAGCGACTTATAGTTATTAATAAGAAACTGTAAAATGATAACATAGTATACCATAGCATAGCTTTAAATTAAATAGAGCATACCATGTCACTTAATACTTCACGCAAAGATGGAGAAAGGAGTATACCAACATAAATAAATTTATTACAGAGCCTTTTCCATTACGAGATCACTTGCACAGCTACTCAATGATCGATGCACTGAAAGGTACAGCTATTTTTAACACAATTTGCTAACAGAAGAGCAAATCCGTTTTAAGCCGGGAATCCCAACACAAGGTCCAGATTCTGCACAACGCATAGCACCGCGGCACAACACTCTCAAACCTGTTCCATAAATGAACTTTCCACTTCGGTTCGGTTCACGAAAATCCCCGTTCTTTGTGTCTGCAGGTCTCCATGGCACAGCGGAACAGCACGTAGCGCATGTGTAGGGCATGGCCGAGAATACGCCGGAAGAAAAACAAAGCCGACGACGGTTCATATGTTTTCAATCTATAACTGGACACAGGTCAGCCGGCAAGCAGCAAAACCATCGCACGATGACGATATACCTGTGCGGTGGTGGTGACGGTGATGGTGTCGTTGGATTGGTGCGGTGGTTACATCTCCGATGAACTCTAGCGCCCTCGTAGCGTATAGGGTCCAAGGTTCACACCGTTGTCGAAGGCTCTTGGAACGGTTGTTGTCGTAGCCGGTGCTCGCCTCACGGTGTTGAGAGCGTAGATCGAAGCGGGCTATAATGTCTGGTTGTTGGCGCATAGGCAGGCGTTCAGCCTGTTCCCCGTGGATAGAGTTATGCTCGAAATGGAGTTCGACTTCGACCTAATGGAGGCCCTTCGGGCGGGTGGTACACCTCGTCGCCCATTTAGCGCGGTGCAAAACGTTTAAAAATTAACTGCCCCGATAGATGAAAGTGCTTATTAGCATGTGGCCGGTGTTGGTTGCATTTGTAAGCAACAATAAGGCAACGCAAGGGCGGATAGTATTGGCAGATTGTTCGGAGCCGTTCGGACATTCGGGAAGGATTTGCTGGTTTCGTCGGGAAGGGTTTTGGTTTGCTCGGTGACAATGGCTATTAATTCGGCTGGGTGCTGATTATGGTATGCAATTAGTGCGGTAAATTGTGTGTCGTAAGTTACTTCATTATCGGGTGAAAATGTCGCAAGGGGGAGTGCATTTCATGCTGGCCCTGTATCTAGCGTCCTCGTGTGTCGTGGGAATCTTGTGAACAATGTAATGCATAGTAAGCATGACGCTTAGATGTTTACTTGATTAACTTTGGAGTTGCTTCGTTTCGTAGATTTAATGAAAATGTCAACTATCGTGTGAGTAAAGCTTAATTGTTCCTGTTTAATTTATTTGCATGATAAACCTATACCACACAAATTATATATCCTTGAAAAGCCAAAGAAAAACCAATTTATTATCTGAATAAAAACCAACCCCAATTTTTTTTAAATATTCACAGTTAATCAAGATTTGGTGAAGCCCTTAACTCAATTATTTATTTTTTATTTAGGTTTTAACATTTCTAGGTTTCAAAAGATACCTACAGAATTTGAACCGGTTTCGATTCTAATGTCTACAAGAGGAAAACAAAATGACAATCCCGCGGAATCGACTATGAAATCTGGCCAATTGCTCCAGTTTCTCAATGCTGGATTGCTGGAATAAAAATATTACAATGCTGAAGACCAAGCTTATCCGCCGAACTATGCACTCAATAGAAAGTCAGGTTCTTTGTGATATTGCTTATTGGCAACACCAATACATGAGATTACTTTGCCCAGACTTTACTTTTATCAAGACTTTGTCACAGTATATTGATGACCGATAGATGGTTGTTCAAAAAAAATTAGCAAGACAAACCTACACAAGCCACCATCTTTACGGTTCACTCAGCAAATTAAACTATCTCATCCGCGTTCTGGTCGAAAGTTATAATATATACTAACATTCCAAAGAGGGCGCACCTTTCCTCCAGCAAGCTTCCACACATTACGTTTGAATTCGTTGTACAACAATGTCCACGCTGCCCTTGGAGCTGTGCTTGTCGAAGTGAGTCTCACTCAGACGTTAACCAGACTGACTTTTACACACAATATTGTATCACTACCGAAACGCACCCAAAGCAAACCCTTACCAGCATCGGTCGGCGTAAAAGACACAATTTAATCCGGTTAAGTGATTTTCATTCCCTGCTTCTAAGGGAAATAGAGAAAGAGGGGAGAGAGAGGGGACGAGTTGGGCAGTGTTCGATCCAATCAATTTTGTTCGAGCTATCTATCTATTTTTCGTTCCTTTTTTTCCTGTTAACGACATGGACCGACGAAGATCGACGACATCTTATTTCTCTGAATGCGGTACTTTTTTCACAGGACTTGAGCAAACAAGACACCCGCATTTCATCTGTGAAATCTCCACGGTCTGTTAGTATGTAGATTCCATGGTAAAAAGTTCAACTTCCAAAAAAGGAATGCGTTGCTGTTATTTGGCTGCATCATTCCAATAAAACCCTTTTGAAATTCATATAACTTGCTAAATTATGAAGCAAATAAATCAAATAAAAATGATTACTCAATAATCAATGATAAATTGTGATATCTGTCCATTAATTGCAATCTCCGTATTTCAGCTGGTGATGATAGAAAAAACACATTTTTACTCCGATTTTCTCATTCTACGCGAAAGAATGGAAATGTTATGAATTTCAGACACTCGAAATTGCTACATACACACTTTTAAAATATTTGACCTTCAAAAGGATCCTAACAAGGATGTTCATAAGCAAGTTTTACATTTCATCATACACCCCGGTGCGTAAAAAGTTCTTGAACGAATCTTCCCTCGAACAGTTTTAATTGAAACAATGTGTGCATTAAATTATGCTTCAAAAGTTTGACTCCAAGTATCTGTTCCCAGTTCTCGGGGGGTGCCGATTGGTTCTTTTTAATGCACAATTTAATCTGTCGTAAACTAAATACCGAAAGAGGAAAGCACAAAAATAGCAGCGCTTTAAAAACAATTGAATACAGCCATGCCCCACGAAACTATGAGCTCGAATGTGTTCCACCAACACAACTTCTGTTGGATCTGAGGCTCGTGAATAGAATGTCAAGGAAGAATGGGAGGAAAGGGAGGAAAGGTTCGTACTCGCGTCCTCCGATGGCCCTTTTGCGTAGGTAATGACGCTCAAAAGGAACAAAACCGAGAGGTTCCGGGGAAGTACAGTCAACAGAAAAAAGGAAGTTAATTGCTGTTTAATGATTCAGAAGGCGTTTGGAAGATTTTTGTCGGTGGACAGACATTCCATTCCGTCTTTTTTTACTTCTCTTTTCTACGCACATTCTCTCAATCTCCCTAATCCTGTGCATCTCCCAGCACACTTCATCAGTATCCGATTCATTCGATTTAGTTCTTTGCGCTTCGACTTTGGTATCCCATTTCGTGTTCGTTCTGTGTGTCCCTTTTCGACTGCGTGTGTGCGAAAAACTTTCATCCTTTTTTGGGTGAAGAGTACTGGAATCCATACAAGACAAAATGGAACGCAAACGGACACACTGGAAGGCAGACTCCCCCCGCCCCATATTAGCATATTCGAGATTCACTCCGTTAGAAGGTGCTGATGTTTATCGAGCCGGAAATGGAACGGGTGTAGCTAATTGAAAAACTATAACGTGCAGATATTAGCTGCGAGGAAAGGTCGAAGGACCCGCATTTAAACACGCTCGCCCCTCCAGGTTGTCACCCCTCGTGATGGTGACTAACCGTAAACCGATGCGAGCCAAGACGTGCCTTTTAAGAGTTTTCTGATCATTAACTCCGCGGTACGAAGATGGGTACTTTGGGAATCCCTACGGCGCCGCGTGTCTCTCGAAACGGCACGGGGATCCTCTCGTGAAATTATCCGGAACTGTGAGTCGTGATTGCCACTACTGGATACATACCGGACCTTAGCATTTTTACAGCCAACTGTAAAACATTTGAATTTTACTCGCCCCCACGCGATCCCATCGGCGAGAAACGCATGAAGCGCCGTCGTCGTGTCTTGAATAGTTAACTACATATTCGCGCCGAGTTGGACGAGATAAAAAAATGATATGATTGCGCTCATTACCCTGCCCAGTAGTACCTACTGGGTGGATCGTCTACATGGCCACGTGAAAACGGTAACAAAGCATATTTAGTATGGGAATCGTGTATCTTTTCTTATCACCGGCGAGTCATCTCGAGCTTATTGTTGCGCCTGGACCGGCTGGTCGGAGATGAAAGTTACGTCGGCCAACTTTTTCCAACATTCCGCCCGCCGTCGCTTTCAGGGTTAAGTAACACCACATCGGAGATTGTAGAGTAGATGTAAGTTTCGTTAAAACAAGGTAAACACACCTCATATCAGAACCTCATAAAGAAGTATAATTCAATTAAACTTAAATAACAATAAAACAAGCCCACAGATATACAGATATTATGGTTAACACTTATCCTTGAATGATGTGTCAACTACACCACGAAAAAAAAAACTGTATGAGTTTTCGAAGGAAACTTAGACCTCAGAAACAAAAAAACTGCAAGACATTCGAAATTTTTTTTTTAGAGGAAAATAAAGTTTGCATCTTTCTTGGCGTAACGATCGTCATACCTACCACCCTTTGAGGGCTTACGAGATTTGTTCCCCTTACGTACATGAATAGTCAAACCTTCATATCGGAGAAGGTCCGGTCTGGATTCGACCGTACGCTGCCGGGGTTTGTTCGGGTCGGTGTACAGGCTTGTCTTTCCCAGACATCCGTTGTTTCGCATACGCAACCTTTAAAAAAAGCTGTTGTAATTTTTATCAAACCCACATTCCGTTCTTTAACCATCAGCACACTCGTAGAATAGTACACACGCACCGCAAATAAGGAAACTTCGGAATGCTTCACTTACCCCGGACGCTTCTTTTTAGTTGGATCTAACATCGTGGCACTGCGTTTCCTTTTCGTTGATAGTAACTGTTTTGTGAGTTTTCAGGTTTCCACTCAATTCGGTTTGAGCTGAGCTGTGCCGCCTATCTGCTCAAGGTACACTTCTTGTGGATGCCTTTTCCTACCGGCGTGTTGTTTACGCTCTCACTTGTTTGTTTCGGTGGTTTGCCTTATTTTCATTGCGCCGTAGGGTCACGCATCACAGTTGAACTACGGAATATTTTTGACTTTATAGTTGCTTGGCAAACCCCTTGACCACCGTTTGTCAACTATTTAGCCTCACTAATGCTGCTACACTCCACTCTTTTCCTTTTGCCCCAGACCGAGACACTGAGACACTGCTGGAATGCTGTTTACACTGCTATTGGGCACACCGGGCAGGCCAATTGCGAAGACGAAGATTTTCTTTCACTATTTCCCATTGCATCCACCATGGGGCCACGGTACCTCGCAGGGAGATAAATCTTTGTAGCCAGCGAGATTTAGAGCCAATAAACAACCGCTAGCGTTATCGTAAGGGAATGTTTCGCCCCGGCCAGGTTGGGCAGCTCGGGAGATACTTTTGTATGCACAAAACGTCGCGTTCCACACTCGCACTAGCACAAGCGGCGCACACGACGGTCGGCGTTACAATGAACAGCCAACAGCCGAGCGCAACTGTTTGTGGCTCGCGCCTTCGGTGCTGGAATCCGACGAAAGGGGGTTATAAACGTACACGCGGAGAAGCGCAAGCTCGGCACGCATGGGCCCTGTGACACCTACACAGACGCAGAAAATCCATAAGTGCCAAGACGCGCGTCTTGCCGATGATCGCCTGCGCACATGTACAGTTCATCGCCGCGGTCTGCAGCCGCGATCGTTTCAGCTAGAGCCCTTTCATGTAACGGTTCATGCTTCGCTGTGCAGATTGCAAGTATGGACGGCGTGGAACCGTTGAGCCGTGAAAGGTTACTGCCGCAAGAAGCGGAAGCCTTATTTTTGCCTATCACCAGTAACGCCATAATACGCTACCTTGTTTGGTTTATCGCTTCAAGAAAGGTCACATTTTGCACCTACAGAGCATCCCCTTGAAAGCTTTTCTTGGCATAGTTTTCTCCGTTGTACAGAGTTCATTGATGAACTAAAGATCATCTTTATTCAACTAAAAACTCAATTTCGTACAGCTGTTGTGTGAACGCGTTTACCGTGTGTTCATTCTTTCCACAGCTGATGCTGATCAGTTTTTTAGTCGATCACCTGTTCGTGCTCATCGTTCCCTTGCAGAATGCGCCATGGATTTGGACGGCGCACATGCTGCCACCAGCAAATGTTTACAAACACTTGCAGTATTTATACATACATTTGCATTGAAAAAATATATGGAAAAAACTACGGGCATTGTTGAGTCTCGCAGAATTTATTGATTTCTTTCCCACTGTGCAAGGTTATGAGTATCTTTGGTTCTTCTTTGCAGTTAATGTTTATGCATTTTGGAGGAAATATTTGTTGATTAAACTAGGCAATCATTGTTGGTCTTAAACATTGTTTTAAAACTATTTTCATTTGGAAGTCATTTTATGTTTACCCATTTTTTGTTTGTTTTACAGTACGTATGATGGGAAAAACATAAATAAATACTACGGTAATTGATTATTATTAATAAAATAACTGTCGGATTCAATATTGAATAAGTTGAACTAACCACTTGGTCAAAAGCGTTCAATATTTGGTTTAATAGTTTTGGTCTGTAATGGGACAATTTAAAAGTGTTGCGTTTTGTTCAGAAAATACGTTTTTTTTTTGTGCAAAATCTAAGGGTTTTCTTATAAGCGAGGTCGGCTTTGGCAATAAACGGTGGCAAATACTGTAAGTTGGCACCGTGAAATAATTCATTTTTGCCGAGGAAATTGAATGACATGAAAACATATTCTCGATTTTAACTTAAAATAATGTGCGATCTGAACATGTTTTTGCACATGGCATAAAAAACACTCATCTCATGCAAACTAATGATGTGCAAAATAGAATTATTGCAACATCTACAACACCTAAAGCGGGCATTGGGGTAAACCGCGTTCGGTCCCGCAGTGACCGTGGACAATGTAGGGTATAATCGTACATTAAATGCAGCGATCTAGCCAACTAATTGCAACCGTGAGATGCAAGGTTAGAATTTCGTTATGCTGCTGTGTTTTGAGCCACACACGGCACCGTTCACTTCCCGCCACGTTCGAAAAAGAAGTGAGTCGATAGGCAAGTTCGTTTTGATCATTTTCTTTGCCGTTTAATTCCTCCATTCAAACCATGACCAGTAATTTTTTTTTTTCTTTTAGTAATTGCATCCTATTGAAATCGGTGCACTTACCGTGAGTTTATCTCGTCCATTGTCGCGATACTGGGTGCAGGCTCATCCTGGAGGGGGTGGAGGCTGCAATTCGAACGCAACATATGTAAACGAAAGCCAATTTCATCGCATTATCCACTGCAGCACCTCACCGAGACACGCATACAAAAATGACCGATTGAGGGAAGCATGTGCAGCATTCAGTGGCTGATTTGCATCGAGTGCCAAGCATGCCAAGTCAATGCAAAACTAGATGGATGTTGAAGTCTCCATTGCATACTCGAAAGACGAAGAAAAAATCATTTTAAAAAACTGCTTCATTGTGTGCTCGTTAATGATTATGAGAACCACTGAGAGACCGCAAATGGAGCACAAAGCTGGGGGTCATATTCTGCTAGATTTACCAAGCATACATTGCAATGAGTGAGCGTAGTCAGTTCGTTGCAGGTTGGAAGGTCTCTGGAGGCTTTCTCATGCCAGCGAGGTTAACCAAAAGCGACATAACAAAAAAACCCTGCTTGGCTCACGGAACAAATCCGTGACGTAACCTACCGCTTGCCGGCTAGACCTAGAACACATAACTCACATGTGCGCTGGTGATGAAAAAAAAAACCATACGATACCTGCTTCCCTAATTACATGCACTCACGAATAAATGCTGGATAAGCTTCAATTTGCCATATAATTTTTCAATTATCATTTTTCCATAGTAATTCTGCTTCGGCTAGCTTTCAACAGCTTTGAACCAGGTTACTCAACTTGTATGCAAATCAGTTGTAATATTTTTTTATTTTTAACTTTTCGTACTCAAAATAAACAACAAAATTAGATCTGGTTCAGATACAATTTTTCTTCACCTAATTTTAACTCATAAAATAAAAATTAAAATAAAAAGGATTATGATAACAAATGCCTTTAAATTAAAACTTGGTGAGAAAGCTACTAAACAACAATATTTCACAAATAAAAAGGTTGTTGTTTTAATTCGAATATGTTTGTGGTTCACCCAAATATTCACCTGTAAATGTTTCTACACCATGGCCGCGTAGACAACAGATGGAAGTGACTGAAAAACGACGGTACGTGAGATAAACTTGTTTATCATATCTGTTTCGATGGGGCAATATTCTACGCCTTAGTCAGCACTGAACCGCGACCAATGGAAATTTCAAAATTAAAACGATGAGTTTTTTCGTTCCCTCGATCGTTGGAAAATAACAAACACTCTTCATCATGGCTGACCGCAATTTGTGCACGGAGAAACGTTTGCATGCTTGTAATTGAATTAATATAGATCGAGCCCCCGTAATGCTGAAACGGTGCCAATTGATCTTTGTGACACGCTGTCAATTGTTTCGTACTTGATTGTGAAGACTGTGCTCCGATGTGAAGTGTATTGTTATATCGCTTTAAGCCAATGATTTCATATGGAAGAGCTTGCCAATTTACTGATAATGTTTTTTAAAACTGTTGTATTCCACTTGTTGTTGATAAAATTATTACCAACAAAGAACATTTCATTGATTATGCGTGGTAGAAATAATAGCTTGACGAAAAAAAAAACCATAGAAAGCGAAAGAATTCCAAAAGTGATAACATATTTGGGTATTATCTTATGCAAAAAGTACAACAGCCTAACAAGAAAATAACAAGCAAAGCTCGTATAGAGACTGTTGCTCAAAACGGAAGTATTTTTTAATTAAGAAAGCACGAATTAAATAACAACGGTCATGAAATCCCATAATTGTCCAAAAGGAGTCTTCTACATACAGTGCCAGAACTAATTAAACCGCAATCCATTAATTTCGACGTACATTCCGGGAGTGGATGTATACAGCAAAAAAGAAAAGAACACATTTTCAACATTCAACTATCGAGTTTTTTCCAACATGAAACTAACGAAAGATGAAGCAAAAACTGCCTTACAGCGACTGAAAACTTAAAACTGATCGCACCCTTGATTCTCTGAAAAGCTGTCGCAGTTTTTTCCTACTTTATATATTACATGTTTACTCTACACCGGACATGGTGGACAAGCAGAGCAACAAATACCCGGCTTCCGGATGCACATTGCCAACCTCTGCGGGTGTGCCGATTCGCTTGATCAAACAGACGGACGACAAGGACTGCGGCAGCATCCGCAGCACCAGGATATGGTAGAAGCAACAGCAAACCCAGCAGACCCCTTGTTGGCCAGGTTGGAAGACATAAAGGGATGGGATGGACGGACGGACAGAAGAGGAAGCAAGTTCCTGCTTATTTCCCATTACAATCAGCATTAACAACTCTCCTTTGCTTGGGAGTGTATCCAGCCGTAGAGAAGAGCCGTAGCCTTAGTGTCGTCGAGCGAAGTGCAGCCGCTCGCCTTCGGGAAGAAGCAGACTATCGGAAGGAGTGCTTAGCGGGGGTGGATAAACTCACCCAACCCAAGCCACCCATACTGGACCAATCGTGGCGGTTGGGAAGTGCAGCATAGCGGTTGCACACTGGCATTTGCCGGCAAACTGCAAACAGTGGACGCACACCGATCCAAGAATGCATCATTCGCCTTTCAGCTCCGTCCGGCTTCTTCCGTTCCTGGGAATCGGTTCCTACGGTTTGAAAAGTCGCTGGATTTACTCTGTAAATATGCTGTTTCGGGCGGGCGTGACAGAAGCGTTCCCTGATACTTCCTATAGCTTCCCCCATGATTCATCCTTTGTTTCTTTCGTCCCCTTTCCTGAGTCTGAGTCGAGTGCAATGAAGCTGAGGGTGCATTTTTCTCCCGCCCAACGGTGTCGGCTGTTTGTTATGCAGCGGATGTTTCCAGCTTACCAGCCATAGAAGCGTCGGTGCCATCGGAGCACGACACTATAGTCGCAGCCGCTGGATCTGGAGTAGACGATTGCTGGCCAAGCGAGCCTGTTGCGCCTGGAATGTCAGTGCCATTTTTTTCTTCTTTCTATAAAGGCCCTTGAAGGTTTGGCATCTGTTCAAGATGTTAGAAGATGAGATGTTAACCGCGTTGCAACAATTCACGCACACTTGAAAAGAAAAACTGATAAATTCAAGATTAAATAAAAGTGAGCTCAAAATATCGAAAATATGGTTAAATTTATGTAAAAACATAGCAATTTCAGAAATTCCCATCACAAATTATCAGAGAATAGGTGCAGTAGAATATTTATTTCCAAATTATATAATACCTTATAATTGTGGAGGATACTAAAATGATTAATGGGTTCGAACTCTTAGTCTTTCCACATTGGAATGAAAATTTAGTAGCTAGCATGGATGGTTGTGAATCTTTTGACATTTGCTTATTGTCACTTTTCAGAAGTCACTCTTTAGGGGAAAAATGTTTTGGAATTTTGAAAAACACTGGATGGAGAAATGATAGCATTAAGACTAACCTAACCCTACCTGAATATTTAAGAGTATAAGAAGAACAATATGCTGAGTAACTAAAAGCAATAACTAAATATTTAAGGAGTCGATTCCCTTTTACGCTGATATGGGTTTACTGCAAACTTTGCATTCTATGTACATTTGTGGATCATTATTGCAGAATGCTGAACTTCTGTACCAGGGAGAATCTCTTAGAATATTCTTTAAGAATTTCTTTGAAGATTATGTTGGTGTGAATAAGGGCAATCAGACCAAACCGGTAACGCATATGTCGCTATTGGACGAACTAGAGGTTCATATAGCAAAAGTTTGTTCTGAAGATTAAATGTATTTTTTAATGGTCAATCGTTTTTTCAGGTATTACAAAGAATCTCTATGTGGAGTTTCACTGCTTTTAATTTTAAGTGGTTGATCTGGTAGTTTGCGAGAGCTAGTGTATCTTGCGAAAAAAATGCCTCGGACGTGGATTCTTTCACATTGAGCTTCCATGTTTAACAATATCGTGGATATTTGTTGAGAGATAAACTGAGATTTTTAATAACTGTTTTTGGATGTTTTGCTTCAGATAATCTTGCAATATCATTTGCGTAGAGGTATTGTCCATAGGTATAGTTTAAAAATCGGAGGTGGAAATATTGAAAAGGTAAGGGGATAAGACGCTCCCTTAAGGTACCCCTGCCGATCCAATGTAAGTATTTGATGTATCATTGAACACAATTTGAATATTGTTATAATGTTACGTTATAATGTTGATTAGGTATGGTTGGGTTGTTGAATAGTTTGTAAATTAAGCCTTCGTGATAAATAGAGTCAAAGGCTTTTTCGGTGTCTAGCAACACTACGACTGGCTGATTTCCTGTTGAGTCTGCAGTTCAGTGTTATTTTTCAGCAATAATCGGAAAGTACTGTGGTCTAAAATCTCGTTGTAGTCGAAAAAAAAAAATACTACTATACGTTTGATCTTTCGGATACCCCCCAATTGGTAGTACTGTTGTGAGCAGCTTCGGATACATTTTTCAAAGCATCACATTTTTTTTGCTGTTATTAGATTTTGATCTTTAACCTTCAAAATGGGAATTGATTTGTTGTGGAAATGGGTTGTGTTTCATTATTTAGACAAACTTTCAAAATATCAGAGATGTTTTTTTTTTAATATTGTTCAAACAAAAAATGAATTATGAATTAACGTTAAGATCGATTTTAAAAATTATTTCTAGAATTAATTAGTGATTGCTCGTCGCTTCCTTTCGATCCCTATTTGATGAATATTCCCTTGAACATTGGGTTAAAACATATCGCTGAGAATTAAATGAATAGAATACGTAACATGGGCCATCACGAAACCACTTCAAAATACCATCGTGCATATTATAAACTCATCTGGTGGAACTCATATCTGCAAAACCGAAAATCGTACCGATTATTTTCAACTATTGAATCTCTACGCTATTGTTCCGATTCACGTAATCATCGGCTTATCCAACAGCTTGTACATTTCGTGGGCAACGTTCCAATAAATGAAAGTGCAAATTGCATCGCCCAAAATTGACCTCTTTTTGTAGTCCCCTGCATGCTGCATCATCGCAGTATCCAGCCCATGTACTCCTAAGGGTTTTCCACGCCGGTTCAGACACAGAGTATTGCTTTTTTTGACTATCCTGTGGGCGTATTTGTTAGCTTTTAGCAACGGAAGTGGCCTCACTTTAATATGCATCCAGCGCGACCACTAACCAACGCCCGGTACGTAAATATGCTCGAGCAACGGATGTTCGAGATACACAGCGGGTGGGAAAAATCTAATTTAAATTCGTAACGAACTTTCATTCCTACCCGAACTGAGCGCGGCACCGAAATGAGCCGAACCCATTCGTACCTGGCAGGAAAGATATGGAGCCGCCTTAGCTTGAACGTTTGGTTCCAGGTTTGAAGCGCTCACGGTAGCCTCACGGTGCGGTACGATTGGACAGCGAAAAACGAAGAAAACACTATGAAATGAAAGGTAAATTGGCAAGGAAACGCAGAACATTAATGCCCCATGAAACTATCTCGCCCTCGAAAGCACGGAAAAATGTTCAAAGACAGCGACGGCCTCGAACGGGCTCAACAGGCCTCCGCTAGCCGGTGATGCTGTTTTGCATCGTCCGACAAGAAGAATCCGACATAAAACATAACAAAAAAACATCGCACCTTGTTTGCACAACCACGCTCGCTATATACTTCCATGTTTCAAAGCAGCGGTGTCGGCACGATTGCATACCGTTAGGCGCATTTGTGGAGAAGAAAGCTCGCACGAAGCAACGCAAGCACCATTTCCGACTCGGATTGTCGTTTCCGGGCGTGCGGTTCCGTTTGGCATGTTTCGTGCGCCGTCCTGTGGCATTTTAACCAGCACGGTTTATGGTCAGCTAGCGCCAGCACGAGTGTTGAACACTACATATTCCTGAAACGCACATGTGTGCAGGTAGGCAAACCAAATTAGTGCGGTGTTCGAAATAAAACTGCAGCTGGATGAACTATTCTTCGGTGCTATGCGGGTGTTTTCTTTGCCTCATTGTTTATTCATCAATGCGGAAAGGATTTAACAATTTGTTTTGATAATCGGCCTCATAGCTTGACTTTGTTGGTAGTTGCACAAATAATAAAAAACTTTATAGTGCCTTGGTTTTGCAATTATGAAGTAATTTATAAAACGTCTCTAGATGACCAACTTACTAAATGTCGCTAGAAGACCCACGAAACAGGTGTGTTTTTTTTAATTTAAGATGCTAAGAGATTAGGAATCGAATATTCACCTTGGTTGAACGGAGAGGTCCGATCTGGATTCGAACCCACAATGATATTTGCCGAAACGAAACTTCCGATAAACTCCTCACTTTTGTTTTCATGAAACTCAACAGGACCAGGAATAAGGGGAACGGATAAAAGATTAAATACCATTTTCTTGTCACATATTAATTTTTTTGTCTGTGTTTCCATTTTCAGATGGAGCTGATTTCACGCATATCTGTAGTGTGTTAGTTAAATTGTATGAAATGCATTCGCAATAAGAGCGGCAGTCACTGGCTGGTGTTCGTGACAAAACTTCTACGTAGTCAGATTGATGCCCTGCTATCTGAAATTTACCTTTATGCACCTTCCAAAACTATCAAGGCTAGCGGAACTATGTAAACTGGACCTTATTGCAATATGTTTTGTTCGCGTGACCTTCTGTTGCATATTGCTCAAGCATTTAATATATGTTCTTCGGTTTTCGAGGTCAATCTGTCTTTTGTTAATTTTTAAGATATAAGTTTATCTTTAATGTAGGCCGTGGGGCCCATTTCTCATATGAAATAAATAATACAAATTAATGCATTTCAACAGCCTGTGGCAAATTTATTAGTTTTATTTTTGTGTCCAATTTCTTTCATTGGCCTTTTGATCTACAATTTTAACACATTTCTTTGATTACAAAATAATCTTCCCTACGTTATCGTGGCAAATATAATCCAATCTAATTTCTCTTGTGTTGTAGTGGTTTGCATCGGAAGTAGCAAATAAAGGGTGCGTAGAAATTACAGAAATCAGAGCAGTTCAATTAAATATCCAAACTACTCTCAAATCAAACAGCGAACCCTGTGAAGTCCGTGCTAGACACGGTCAGATGTCATTGTCAAGAGCTGTGCGGATGTTGTGCTAATCGCACAAAGAGTCTCTCCGTAAGCGTGCTTGTTGAGCCACCGCATAACTACAAGAACACAAATATCGTCAACTCACGGAACGGTTTTGCCATGCTTTAAAGCCTTCTTTCCCCTCGCTTCAATCGCCAAATCAAAACACCCCCGCCAAGGCCCGTACCGGACGCCTCCATCGGGAAAACGGGGCTGTTCGCGAGCAACAGGATAGCTAGCAGTTGGTTTTTCTTTTTACCTGCACGACCAGTGCGAGCAGCAACAAAAGTGTTCGGTCAATGCTGCTCGCATTTCTCTTGTTTTTCGTTTTTGTGTGTTGTAGCCTTCTCTCAAATCTCTCTCAGCTAAATACTCTAAGAAGACACGTTTGGTTCATCATCGTTCTTGCTGGTGTGCATCGTGTTGTTCACTTTTTCACACCGTCGCCATGAGGAGCTGACCTCTATTCTAGTAGATGGAGGATTGCTTCTCACACCCGAAATATATTTCATCGCTACGCAGCACTCTCATGCATCAGCATGCGAAGGGTCCACATTGCATAGACGGGCTCATCTCACGCTCCTGTCCGTTTTCGCTCTCGCTCTCGATCTTTACACGCACGAAACTCACTGTACATTCGGTCCCCATTTCACGCTGGAGAGCACCGCTTGAACGCTGGGCAGAATGAACTAGCGCTGGTCGTCGCCGTCGTCGTCGTCGTAGAACCCTGCACCTCACGGCACACGGACGGCACCGTCGGCGCGCGGGTTCGGGACTCGAGCGCACGCAGCAAAAGCCCGCTCGAAACGCAGCTTCGCTCAGTGCCGTCGGAAACTGTGGCGCGTACGGACCGCGCGTCCAAAACGGTTATCGCGTGCTCCACACTGCAGCCAGCAGTAGCAGCAGCAGCAAAAACTGCAGTTTGTCCGCTTTGCGCATCCATCTAGAGCCAGGGGTGGCCAATTCCGTGCCAGTGCTTCTTCCGTCAGCGCCAGGACGAGAGGCGGAAGGACAAAACGACGACGGCCATCGGCACAGGTGACTGCCAATGGGGGGAGGGGAAGGGAGAGGAAAAGATGGGGCTGGAGACCGCCATGTGTGTGCGGTATGAAAGGCGAGCGTGTATCGAACTCTCAACGCAACGGTTAGTGGTTCTGCGTGTTTCAAAATGGTTCCGTCCAATTTCTGGTACGATCGTTTTCAGAGTACGAGCTGGCAAGCTTGTGGAAGTGTGTGGGAAGAAGTTGTGAGTCCTCTTTGCCATGTGCCATGTCCATAATGAGCCAGCCAAAGTCAAGTGTCAGCTGCGAACGTGACCTTAGAGCAAAACACCTGTCCCAGCAAGTAACAAAAGACGGTGATGGTTAGTGACGTGTGTCCAATTTAGATCTAGGGATGTGTGTGGTAGCCTACAGTGACTTGGGCACAACAAGAGTCCTCGAATGTGGCTGAGCCTTGTGCCTGTGCCTCAACCGACCGACTCAAAACCGATGACTTCCAGCCAGTCGAGTGTTGGTAGAAGTAGAAAAAAAAGAGCAAGTTCATTAGCCCGAAAAGGAAGCTTGTTCGATCATCGTACACTCTTCGATCGGTATTCCAGCTCGCCTCTTACCTATCGTTGATTCTAAGGGGGCACATTGTTCGCTGTCTTACGGTGCCTCTTTAGAAAAAGTGTGGATGGTGCTGAGCGCGGCAGAAAGTGACTCTAGCAAGCCTTTTCAGCAGGTGAAACTACCGAGCGAAACGGTGCGACGGGGTGAAACGGCCGCTGGAGAGCGAGAGTGCGAGAATGTGAGAGCAGCCGACGCGAGCGGCTCGCTCGTACAAGAGACAGCGGGGACAACAGCTCCCGCGGAACCCTCGGAAAAGCCTCGCGTCCTTTACCACATGCTATATCCGGGGCCGCCTAACTGCGAGATGAAACGTATGACAACTGATCCACACAAAAAACATAAAAGAAAAAGAAAAGAACCACCTTCGAGCAAGGAAAGCACCGAGTACGCATGGCGCGAGGGATCGAAAGGTCATAGGAAAAGCACCCGAAGTGCGTGGGCGAATGGAAAATCGAAGGTACCGCACCGAACGACTATTGATATTAATTAGCATACGAGATGGTTGTCCCACGGTGGAGGGCAAGGGCAAGGGCAGCCAAATCGATGGATCAGCAGTATATCGTCGTTGGGCATCGTCGTTGAGCAAAAGGAGGACATTTTTAATGACGAAAAAGTCCTTCAGCTCGGCATTCAAAACCATACGCTTGTGGTTAGCTGAGAAACCGAACTAATGTGTGCTATTTCTTTGTCAGTTGGTCTTGATTTTAATCATTTTTTATTTGATCTAATGCAGTGAACCAAACTTTTTTGCAGTGCAATCGATTGAAGGATTGTTGCCCTTACTTGCATGGATTTAACTAAACAAGTCCAGTCCTATTCTACCCTTGAGATGGAAAACGCAATGCCCTATAATTATAAACGTACATTGTTGTGCCATTGCATGGAAAGCGTATTGTGGAGAGCGTAACATTAAATTATAGCTTTTTGTTTGTACTTCCAGGGTTTTTTGAAAATATACCCTCTTCGGCTCTATTCTCACCACCTACTTACTCTCGAATGATTCGTTTCCCTCGGCACAACAACCGAGCTATCTCTCCTGGGAAAGCACGAATATTCGATATCGGTGTAACACTGTCAGAAACCAGCAACATTTATGCTGGTAACATAGAAAACGTGAACGGTTAACGTAGAGGGCGTAGAGACCCTTTGTCTCCTCTTTCGTGAGGTTTCCGTGGATGCCATTTTCCTGCCTGGTGGAAACACGCAATGTGAATACGCACCTTGCGGAATAACCATGTATAGGGTGCTATACACCGGATGCTGGAGGTTTTAGCTGTGCGTGTTTGGGGACAGGGGAGAAGGGTGATGGTTCAAAAGGAACCGGAAAGGCTGATGCGATATAGAACCCAACTAGCGACGATTGACCGTTACTCATGCGTTGGGCAAAGTAACCAGACCAGACTCCGCGTCGCTGCAGAAAGAAGGAAATGGAAAGAGAAAGTGCGTGTGCGCGTTAGAGAGGGAGAAGCTCGGAAAAGTGGAAAGTTAGAATGAACGAGAGAGAGAGAGAGAGAGAGAGAGGGAGAGAGAGAGAGAGAGAGAGAGAGAGAGAGAGAGAGAGAGAGAAACCAAATTATAAATGGAACAATATAGTTGGGTATAAAAGAAAAAAATCCAGTGAAAGAGAGTTATTTTGCCAATGATGGAAATGATAGTGGATCAATGATGACCAGCGTGTACTACTTTATCTTTCTGTAGGAGGCGAAGATCCTGTCCAACTATTTATCATACTAGAGTCGTGCCATCCCCTGTTTAATCTTGCGAATTGCTCCTCGGCACATTGACCTAAAAACCACGGCCCTACAAAGTAGTGCACCTAGGCTGCAGTCACCTCCCGATGTCCTTTGCATTACCCACAAACGAAGACAAGAGCGGCGGGGGAGGGGTGTAGGGGGATAAGCGCACGGTGTTCTGGATAGATCACCGATGCAACAGGATGTAACCTGTGAGGAACTTTTCTAGAACAGCGAACAAGGAGTGAAAAAAAAGTTATAATGGTGATACAGACGTGTAGACGTGAATTCCGTTCCGTACAGAAGACATAAGACTCAATTTCGTTCCAGTCCATTCGACCGACAGTGTAAAGAGTTGTATACTGAACCAGGAAAAGAAAAAGGGAATGAAAGTACGAAAACGAGACAAAATGACAGAGTTAAGATAAGACAGAGGCAGAGCAATCTGGTGGAGAGGAAAGGACACCTTCGGAGCGAAAAAGCAACCGAGCGAATCGGTTGCACGAGCGTGACCGAGTAAACGATAACAAAAGAACTGGCAGTAACGATTCGGAACAGAGAGGCAGTTTCCGATGGTACGTATGAGTTTGTGTGTTTGTGTATGAGCACGGGAAGGTAGGAAAAAAGTTTTCCGATTCGCTGATAAGACGACCGGGCACGAAACAGGCCGCAACCACTGTGAAATCACGTTTATCCGATCTATTGGAATTGCACCACCAGTTCCGTATTGTCAATCGAATCGATTTCGCAATCGTTTGCCTATTTCCGGGAACCATCACGATCAGGTACAATCGGTAGACGAGCTTTTGTATGACATTTCTGAAAACGATTGATTCACAAGTGCAGTGGATGTTAAAAAAAACACCCGCACTTTTTTAATTCATCGACCGCTTTAAAATACAATCTATCTACAATCTTTCTTCTATATATATAAAAATGGATGTATGCTAGTTTGTAACGCTAAAACTCAAAAACGGCTGAACCAATATTGATGATGTCTTCGGATGATTTGTTCGTTTTTGCTCAACGATGGTTTAGGAAAAAATTAGGAAAATTCCGAAGGAAAAGCTTGAAAATTAGAAAATTCTTAATTTCGAGTTTTCCAAAACGTAGGAGGCTATGAGAGCAATCGTGCTCTTCTTTCGCAGCCTACTATGAGCAATTGCTTTAAAGTGTGTAGCCGGGGAATCATTGAAAACTTTTCAGCGAACAAATCATATGTGCAATCTGCATCAATGATTCCCAGTAAAATATATTCAAACTTATTTTCATTAAAATTAGAAACCTTCAAGAAAAACCTTATTGCATACAATCATATATATTGGACGGGGCGAAGTTCGTCGGGCCTGCTAGTTATTCATGTTTCTTTTCGATTCAGATAACATGCGGTTCTTGATGTGAAAGTATTATGCATGAACAAGAACACCCTTACCATGCATGCTAGTAACTTTCTATCGTTGTTCTTTGAAATATTTAAATGAAGAGCTGTTTAGTCTGAAGCTATTTACTCATAAATGAGGAATTTGCAAACGAGACTCTCACCCTCTCAATGGTGGAAAATTGTTACGGTATGATTTTTTTAATGGTACCTTGTGCGACTGCTCCTCTTTTGTGCTCATGCATGTTCAATCGATAAACTGCATCGATTTATACTTATCTTATCATTTTTAAGTCGGCATAATTTATTGGTTTTTGGACAACAACAACAAAAAGAAATTGAAGCTCTCTTAAAACATAAATTAACGCTATCCACAAGTTAGCAATAACTCGAAAAACAATGAGCAAATGCCTTAAAGACTGCAACAAAACAATTTTATTACAAATTTGGGGCTAGGTCTTCTTGACGTAGATCATTACGAAAAGTGGTAATTTTTATTAATACATTAAAGTGCAAGTATATACCTTCTGACTTTTACCTTTATTTTCTGTGCACTTTGCAACATTTTTTGCATTCACTTACTATGAAAATAATTGCAATTGTAATTTCGTTTCTACTTAATCTTCAAATTAAGGTTTAATATGTAGGGACATAAGGAGTGACCATGTGCAAAACTTAATTCTTCTGCAGAAACAAATCTGATAATATGTTTTTTTTGGTCAAATATTTAAAAAAAAGTCAATTTATTTTTACTCCTTTATTAATTTTTTATTTTTCGTTTTCATTTCCATTTTCAAGTGCACGATACTTGTGTGCTACAAACACGATGCCATAACCACTCGCTGCCTAAATAAACACTCTATAAAGCGGACGGGTGCAAATGCATGCGCCCTAAAGAGAAATAGGCAAACAAGAAACAATTGTAATGCAATTGGAAAAAAAAACATCGCAAACGGCAAACGAGGTAAAATAAACGACCATGGCGCACGAAATTGTGGCACGAGTGGTGAATTGTGTGTTTATAATGCGTGGGTGAAGTGATTCGAACAGATCGATCCTCATTCTGCTTCGGGGCCTCGGGGCGCTCGGCGGAGTAGAGTCGAGTTCCAGCCAGCGGGAAATGATGAGCCCGATAGTGGATATCCATTTATCACTGCCGAATGTGCTGACGGCATCTGGGAAGCAAGTAGCAAGCGAAGAACGGAACGGAAGATCGGCTCCTAGTGTTAGACGAACCATACCGTGGAAAGCGGACGTCAAGAGGTACAGGACACACAGCAAAGGGAAGAAGGCAAGCAAGAAGAGAATTCTGCGGCTCTTCACAATGCGACCGGTGGATGTGTATAACATTCTCATCGTTTGGCCCACGGGGGTTTGGGTTGGCAAAAAGGCGGTTCAAACCACCATCCTGCATTTCCACACACCGGGGAAAAAAACACTGGGAGAAACGAAGGACTGTCATTTCGTTTGCATCCCGGCCCGGACGCAGCGAAATCGAATCACAATTCTTCCACCACAGTGAGAGCAGCTCCCTGGATGACCTGGTTCACTCGAGGGCATCCTCCGTGAGCCGTATCGAAACGGTGTCCATCCATCATGAGACCATTGTTGTTCGATTTCCGGGAAAATTCGAGACAGGAATTGAATTTTTTCGTCCATTTCTCGCTTCCAACAAAACCCCCGGCACTTTTCGCATACAGCGCAGGGATTGCTCGAGACTGCTAGTGGCCAGCAAGCACGGTGCTATTTCATTCGTTATGTTTTCTTTCTGTACGGCTTAGCAAAGAGAAGTGAAAAAAAAACCCCACTGGAATAAAAAAATCTAGGCCACAGCTACCATTTTGACAGTTTTCGGAGGCAAAAAAACAGGATAAAGAAATGTTTTCAGTTGCTGATACTCGCGCCGATGGAAAGTTTTCTACGGAGTCAAGAAAAGCAAAACGGTGGCAGCTAGGGCATTCGTTTCGTAATTCCCACACGCAATTCTTCCCGACCGCAAGCAACCGCTGCAAGTGAGTGAGATATGTTGACCGCTGGTGACGGTGCTTGAAGTGTATATTTATTGCTATGCCAATCACTGCCTCGTTTCACTAGCACTGGTGGAATTCATTTGAGCGCGTTTTCCCAACCCTCCTGCGAACGGTGAGTGTGCAGTATGCTAGACCTCGACATTGGTGGAGACGCCTGGTGCTTTTGGTGAGCGTATTGTGGCAATCATGAATCGGGAAAACCTGCTGTATGTTTTTAACGTGGTCCGTTTGTCTGTGTGTGTCGAAGATTGTGATGGGTGTGGAACGTGCTCAGTTCGTACGTTGAGCTGCTAAAACAGGAAGGTAAATTTGCCAATCGTGTTTGATTGAAGCACGCGGTGTTAGTTGTGAAGAAAATTCTTTATAAAATCGTGTTGTTGGCACTGCTCGCGGAACTGCAGTTTCCTTTAGAAGACATCAGAAGGCAGAAATTGGAAATTGAAAAAAACTTGGACCGACAAAGGTGAGTAAAGATGCCATTCAAACAAAGCGTTAAATGCAGTCTTCCAGGCTGAAACCAAGCTTAATAAACCTTTTCTAATCATATCATTTTATTGCTGACAACCAGCAGGATAATTTTTCAAGTTGGGGTTACAATAAATGTTCTATTCAAATATTTCTCCGATAATTTGTGTGTGTGATCAATGCCTGGATGCCGTGCCTTACGCAGCACAACAGACGATCAATTACCAAATAAAAGTAACAAAATGGCTACTGAAGCTTTGACTGGACTATCAAGCTCGGCTGTAATTTTATGATCGTATTTTTATTTCATCGGTCGCGTTGTCAACTGCCGGACTGCGCCACGTTGGTTGAATTGTAATGGCTATCTGCAGCCGCTCGTAAATAAACAGGGATTTACGAGGTCCCATTAGCACTGACAGAATGTAAGTAAATCATTCGCTCAACCCTTGGTTCTGTTACTGCGAGTGTTTGACCGTAGTGAATGGTTAAGTGGGGAAACAGAAAAAAAGGAATTATTATGGTTTTGCTGGTGGAACCCGGATAAAAGAGCATTTTTTCCCGCTTATTGGAAGGGACAGTGATATGGAAATCGATCCGTTTACAGCCGCGGCACAGTGCGTTTGTACAATTCGCTATTTATGGTCGTGACTGTGGCTTAGTTTTATTCCATACAACAACAAATTACAAGAAATACGAAACAAGTGTACTGAATAAATTTCCTATGTTGTACAATGCCAGTCAGAGAAGTTTATAACACAAAATTAAAAAAAAAAAACAGAGATTCCTGAGAGCTATTAACTGTTTTCATATTCTCCAAATTTACTACGCATTTCATTGAATGTAAGTTTTGTAAATGATATTTTTACGAGAGGTATAAATAAATTTATTAACATTTACAAGAAACATTAGGTGTTATTTTTTATTTGTTACGTTCTGAGTGTATTTGTCGCAGCGTTGGTATAATACACTTCCTTTCAGCTCAGCGATAGCTCGATAAAAGGGCCTTTGCTTTTTGAAACGGAGTGTCTGGCTTCGTGGCATAGTGACTTGTCTATCAGTTGTGAAGCCTAGTGTTCTTTGGTCTGCACATATTCATGCACTAGCAGCTTATGGTATATATTTTTACTAAAAATTATCGATTCCTATGAGTTATTGATGAACTGTTGTATGATCTATATTTTCTGATGTATGGTCTAAATATGCATGGCCTATATTTTCACTCAAAATTATCGATTCCCAAACTGTTCGTTAAGAAAAAAATCAGCTCAATCCCCTACAGGTTTCTGTTAAAAACTTTTCCATTTTTGATTTATTTTTTTCCTTCTTGATGCTGTTCCTTGGTCGGTTTTCCTATTAAAAGTTTACTTGATAATCATTCCGTCGACGCCAGTGGATACGGCAGCAGCCTATCCGACCAGCCCCGGTAATAATTCAATTTTGCTTGAATGGTCTTTAACAATAAACAGATTTACAAGAGTGTTTCACTATACCTCCTCCTTTCCGCATTGATGGTGAGCAAAATTGCCAACTAATGCCTACTCAGCAAACCTTTTTTCCACACCCCAAAAACCACGGGCATGTCGGCAAGTTCTTTCGCACAGTAAACAGATGTGTTCAAGGCTGCACATCCGCATAGTTCGATGGGTAAGATTTTCCTGTAACGGTTTATTCCGAAGGTCCTATCTTCCTGTAAACGTATGCTACTAACTTGGTGCTCAAGAAAATGTCGTGACCGGTAGAAAGTTGCAAAGGCAATCAGAAAGTTAAGGTTGCAATTGCGAACGAGTATTGTTTTATATGAAACATGGATCATCTGATCTGCGCAGTTCAATCTCAATGTAACATGTTTTATCTCTTCTAATCGTTTTCTATTATAATTCCAAATTCGTGAAAATATGTTCTTCGATCGTTCTATCAAAGTAGGATGAATTATGATCCATGATTATCCCTGCTGTTTGAATCAAGAATAAAAAAATCCGGTTTTATATCAGACAACTTTTGGTTTGGTCACAAGTAAAATCTGCAAGCGATTCATGTCGTCTACTAGCGGCGGCGTTCACTTTGTCCTTCTAAGCAACTTTAACAGCCATACCAATGCCGAATGCGACGGAAATGGAACGAAAAATGAACAAACACCATCTCTAATTGAATGGAAAAGCCTCCCGAGAGGCTCACTGGATAGCCATTCTTTCAATGCCATACTCATTTACAAATCCTCCCACCGTCGGTTTTATGTGCGAATTTTAGCTCGGAATTGAATGGATTGAAAATTGTTTTTTCTTTTGTACAACCAAATGACTTTTCAGGCGCCGTCATTGCATGGTGAGGTCAGCATCTTTACTTCAGAAGGGGAAAAATAACGATCGCCCATAATCAGCGTAGTTGGGAAAGCATTTCCAAGAGAAGTAACATGAGTAATATTATGCAGAGAAATTAGATTTTCTTTTGTGAAAATGAAATAAACTCCAAACAATCATATCCGTTATGGGTTCTTTAAAACTGGAGTTTTAATACAATTAGTAAGCTTACTAACATTAAAAAAATGCTATTATCTTTGCTATTATCTTTGCTATTATCACAAATTGTGTTTAACCTGCAATATTTAAATACAATACACATTTTTTTTAATTGTATGGAACATATTTTAGAAACTATTTTTTTCAAGTGATTCGAAAATTTTCAACAATGAAATATAGGGAAAATTTATTTTACATTTTGTTTTCTAATGTGTATAGTTCTCCTTAGATTCTTAGATAGAAAGTTATTAAAAATGTTTACCCACAAAAGAATTTTCAACAAGAAAAAAAAATCATCGTACGGTGGCCAATACAGACCAGCATTAATTAAAAACCATCCCATTGATGATGATTTTTCTCGAAATGAGAAAACTTGACAATAGCACATTTCCCGCTCCTGCTTGCCAAGCAGCTGTGGGCAATGCTGAAACCCAGCCGCTAATGATAAATACAAAAATGGTGGCTCGCTAGCCAGCTGAGAGATAAAGAATTAAGAAAGGAAAGTATTTTTGTTTCCTTCTACACTAGTGCCATCAACCTTCGCATTCATACCTTCAGTGGTATTCCAGAAAGCAAAATGAAAGTTTTCTGTCTGGACGCACATCAAAAGCCGATTGAACTCGAACACCGACGAATAAAAGACACATAACATAATAGTATAACTTACCAGCAGTGGAAATGATACATGAACACCATTAAAAATACCAATTTCTGCTTAATACATACCTAATGAGCTAACGGAATGCTTAGCATATGTTTTTTTAGCACCCTGCAGGTTTCACTCTACCTACCGCTTCTTTAAAGACATTTTTTTATGACACTGTCTGTGGTGCAAACAGCTCAAAGATGAACGCTTGTAGCGCGAATATATAAGCCAATTGTTGTCGTTTTCGCTAAATAAATACTTTTTATAGCTGCATTGAAATTCTTGTTGAAGTGTTTCTAAATATATTTTGGAGAATCCTAAATACCAAATCTTCACAATACTTTCAAATATAGTCTGTCATCAAATAAAAACAATTTTTGAGAAAAAATCGATAACATAATTTGAAAGTAAAGCTTATTTCTATTTCTATTTCACTTAAATTCGGTTTTCGGTATAATTCCTTAATTTTGTCTGTTGTCTGACAAAACAAATCAGGGTGCGAGAAAGGATTGGGCAAGGTTAGAGCTGTTTTTAAGGCTGGGTGCAGCCTCGTTAGGTGCTTCTGATTGCGGAATTGCTGGTATGTTCTGCGGTTTCCTTTTATTACCCGTGGACGGCCCCGGAAACCATGATTGTATGCCATCGGCACCGCAGAAGTTGCAAACTGCACTGCGAACTGCAATTACTGGAATGAGATTTTAATTACGATCGAAAAAATGGGAAGCAGCCCACGTCTTGGTCCCTGGCGCAAGATCAACCCCGGACTCTGCCTTGTCCCGAGCCTTTTTAGCAGCTGCGTATGTTGGCCGATTCCACCATGTCATCGACCATGTCCACCGGAAGGCCGGAAATTTTCAGCTGCAAGAGCATTCAGTGCACCCCAACCCAACGACAGTCGGCCGCGACAGAGATTGGCAGGAAGAGAGACAGATAGAAGGAAAGAGAAAACGTGAAAGAAGATACAGTGATTAAGTTACAGTCAAGTACTGTTGAGATTTTAAGTGCCCTTAAAGCACTCGATGGGCAGTAGGAGCGATGTCGAATGGTGATGAGGCAGGCTGCAGGATCGCCAGTGGGAGGGAAGTGGGTGTTTATGGTCAGTATCCGGATGAAAGGGGCGGCCCGTCGAATATTTGATTGTTATTCAATTCGCGTAAAAATATTGAGGTTACAATTGACTCGCTCATAGTCCCTTTTTGCGGGTAAAGTCGTTTATGATCAAATTGTGAGGTTTTGAAACGATCGAGTATGGTTGTTTGATGGCCGATTGTAACTTCACCAAAACGACATAATTAAATGCTTCACAATAATAAACAATACAAGCCCCGACATGCCAGTTATTATTGACATCAATTATTAGACAACCAAAATATGAAAACCTTCGAGTCGAGCAACATTATTGATACGGTTGTCCCGGGACTAAATGTTGCACACAAAAACCGTTTGGAACCACTTGAATAGGGGTCAATGCAAAAAGAAGCTTTAAATATACAGCGGAATCGTAACAAAACCGATCCTTTTCTTAAGCAGTAGATCCCAACGGCCACGAACAGGGGCTACTAACGTTAATGTCAGAAAAAAATTAAAAGGAAAGAAAAAAATCAACAGGGTTCAACGGTGCATGGTTTTGCGGTGTGTTTGGCAGAATTGGCAAGAATTCATACACCGTCCGTTTGAAAAATTTTAATGCCCCAAAGTGGCCAGCTTTGACCAAAACAGGGTAGAATGGTCGGTGCCTATGGACAGAAATGCAGGCTTTATGTAGGACTACGTTGGATTGTTCTTATGTTTAGCTGATACGGAAAATTATTTTAGTTGTCAGCGGGAAAAATGTAATGTTATGAATAAGCCTTTGTGGGACAGAGACATATTTGATCCATATCAATAGCTCACTGAATTAAATGATCAAGAGGCTACAGAAATAATAGAAGAAAAGGTGGACTCCAACCATCGACAATTGTGGTAAAAAATCAGGTTCACTCTTCCTTTTCGAAATTAGTAGAGTTCAAATTAGTTATAAGAACTTCAAAAGAGTAGCTTTCAAAAAATTGCAGAATTGTAAACTCTGATGGTAAGAATGCTAATTGCATCCGATGTCAATATTGATGAGATGAGCCATGATTTAAAATTGGTCGTACGAAGATGAAGCTGATACAATCGCAATGCTTCGTTCTTACCCCCTTAATGCAACCGTCTAGGCCCTTCTTCACGTCCCTTTGGCGATTTATGAAGCCCTTCCAGCGCACTCCGCCCACAAAAACGACCAGCTGTCGCTGCGTTGAGATGATCTTCCCGTTGACGCTCCGCTCTACCTTCCGCTCGTCGTCGACCTGCAGATAAACGTAGTCGTTCGAGTATCCCGCTTCCAGCCGATGCCACCGCCCCATCGCCAACGGGACGGTGGATTCCATGTAGATCGTGGTCAAATGTGCGTCGGTTGTGAAGCGGAGCTCAATACGGCCCGCTTTGTGTAGGATCGTGAAGAACTGGCCGTACCCGCGCCGGTGTTCGGCCGTGTGGAACAGTATGCCATCCTGTAGACTGTCCAGGCGGAACTGCAGCTCGACAGACAGTGGCACGGACAGGAAACTCCTGCGGATGGACACCCGGAAGCCGTATGAAGCAAAAGCAGTTAATAGAAAAACGTCCCTAGACACACCACAAACACGTAGAGGAGCATTGTGCTGTCTATTGCTTTCGATGCCCATGGGCTTACCTATAGGAGACGTAACTGTTGTGCTGGAACCGAAGCCCGTCCACGTCCGTGTCCGATTGCAAATCGCAGGTTCTCTCTGGAGACTGTGCGTCCATATGGCCGCATCTCCCACCGCTACAGACGTAATTTATGCACGAGTTTTGCTCCACTGGGCAATTGGCACTAGCTCCGTCCGTGCACTCTTCCGGCGGACAATCATCGCACAGCTCCACCCCGACCGCCTCGCTGACGTCCCGCTCCAGCTGCAGCTCCTGCTCATTGACCATCAGCTGACTTACACACCCGTTAAAACCGGTCGTGCTGATTCCGCGCGTTAGCTGCTGAGGGATGCCCGCAATGTAGTATCGATCGAGCCGATGCTGCAGCAGGTGCCCCTCGAAGCCCAGCAGAAACTGACCGTCCAGTGCCAGGAAACCTTGCCCGTCGTAGCTGCTGATCAGCACCGTGGTCCACCGGTCCGGCACCAAGTGCAAGCGAATGCTCCTGATAACTAGTTCGCTCTGCCCCGGGGGAACCATTCGAAAGGTAAGCCGCGAGCGTTCCAACATCAGTGAGTAGCTCCAACTCTCCACGTCGGCAAGCGGTGGCTTATGAAACAGAAGCCCATCGGTTTCGTTCGTTTTAAAGGTCATCTCGAGGCTGAACTGCGTTGCGGCTCGGTCGGCCGCCTTCGGTGCATCGTAGACGGCGTACGATTTGTGCAACCCGGCCTGTCGGAAACGCACCGGCACATTCGACACCTCGAGAAGCAATCCGCTTTCATACAGCTGGTTCGATTTCTCAGCGGCTTGGCACCGGTACTCGCCCGCTTGATACTGACGGACCCCGTGGAGCTTGAGCGTGGGCTGTAAACGAATAAAGGGGTCGCGTATCATATTGGGAATCAACCCCCATACTCGACCACAGTTTTCATGCGTACCTTTGACGTTAAAAATTGCATTTGTCCATTTTCAACCCTATACCATCGAACATCCCGGCGGAACGTGGCAACGCTGTTGGACGCTCTTATACAGGATAGCGTCACACTTTGTCCGCAACGTACGGTCTGTTGCTGCAGCGGCATTTTCACATCGTGCGTGTCCATTCTGACCGAGTGGAAACCGTTCACGTCATCACTCCCGGCGAGCTCCGAGTCTAAAATGGGGAAATAGGATAATTATCAGACTTTGTGCCTGTAATGGTAGTCTCGGCCGAGGCGCCGCTTACCCCACCGACTGGAGACGTTCGCTTTTGGCGACAACGACTCTGCCTCCTTAGGCAGGCTCTCCCTTGCCGCGTCCACCTCCGTCGAGATCCACTTGGCGTAGTACGGTACGTTCATGAACACCACGTAGCTGAAGGAATCGCAGAAGTTCGTACCGGACCGGATGCTCGCGAAGGACACGATCCCGCGCAGGAACCAGCGATTCTCCCGAAAGATGTACATTCCCCCGCCACTGTCACCGTTGCACGGGCTTGTACCTGAAGAGAAAGTGAAAACGAGCGGCTCGTAAACAGTAGCACACGCTTACCTCTCTTTCCCCAAAATCAATCCCGAGAAAGGCTCACCGAAATTAAACCCTGATAACTACGTGCAACGATGTTGGCTTTCTTTGTCTGAGGCCTACGCTAAGCACAAGATTAAACTGGGATTTCCTATGGTGGTTATCTCGTACATTGCGTTTGCTGCCTACACTCCTATTTGTAGCTACACTTCCACAGAAAATGCCTGTTGCGGCCTTTAGCAACTCAGAAATACTCGCCTACGTCATGCAAATGGTTAGTTTTTTTTTAAATTTCGTACATTTAATGCGTTAACCGTAGTATGATAACTGATAACTTTCACTTTATACGTGATAAAGGACATATACGTGATGTACGGAGACATCACTGTCGTACAGCGAATTAGACTCGCCAGGCTCCGGTGGGCTGGCCATGTCATGCGAATGGCACCGGACGACCCAGCCCGTAAAGTCCTCGTAGGCTGTCCCCAAGGACAGAGGAGGCGTGGTAGGCCTAAATTGAGGTGGAAGGATGGCGTAGACGAAGCCGCCAGTAAAGCCGGGATACGGAATTGGACCAATGTGGCGAGCGACCGTGAGCGGTTTCGGATGGAGCTTCGTCAAGCCAAGACCGCCCAGCGGTTGTAGCGCCACGTAAGTAAGTAAGTAAGGACAAAGGAATATTGGTTGTGGTTATTATTAAACCACAGCAATGCTTGACCTGCAACATTGACTTTGAATTTATTTGATTGAAAAAACTCACTAATTACTGATTACGCGCATTCAAAGAAGAACACAAAAAAGTACTAGTCCTTCCCGACTTTGACCTAGTTCTTGATCGATAGACTGCATGTTGTAGTCATTGCGCGTGCAGTAAGCTACACATTGAACGGCCACCTAAGACATCAACCAATCACGCCACCTACCATTCAGAATGCCCGCACAGTACATGCCACTGTAGATGAGTGGCCCGTAGGTGGTGGGGTCTCTTTCGACGCAGTCGGTATACCGTACGATCGGAAGTTGCGCCGCGAGCAACTCATCGGAGATCCGGTTCTTCTCGGTGATGCCCCAGCCGACCACCGTCCCGAGCACGTCCGCCAAGTACTCTACCCAGATAGACTCGGTCAGGTCCAGGCAGACGGGCTTGATGTGCTCGGTGAACTGCACCGTTCCGTTCAGCCTCAGAAGCGCTACGTCGTGCTTGTGGCTGCTTGGAACGAACTTCGCGTGCGAGATGATCGCTTGGACCGTATGCACCTGCATCTGCTCGCTGGCGTTCGCCGACAGGCGGTACATGCCCAACTTTACTCGAAGAATTCGTTCACTCACTCTGTACCCCGTGCCACTGTTGTACACGCAATGGCTGGCGGTGAGCACAAACAGTTCATTGATCAGCGTGCAGCCGCACTCGTACTCGTCCAGATAGAACAACCCACCGTGCCAGGGCCAGTCTCCCTCTATCGCTAGGTCACCGTGCGTGACACGGCTGTGGATGCCCTTCACTCGCGGTACACCACATTTTTGCAGATCAAAACCTTTGCGCAAAATTTGCCCTCCACTTTGGGCTGACGCTGTTTCGCAGAGTCCACCTATTAGCAGCATCCACACTGTCCAACGCCACGTCACGGCACGACGTGGGCCGGCTAGTTTGCAATCCATTTTATTAGCCCACGCAGGAGCTACACAGAAGACTGTTTGTTCGAACCGCACGTACGATCGTGTGCCCGGTCGAAACAAGACTGATAACCCACAGGCGCTTTTCGGAGTACCTTATCGGGGGTAAAAGATTGGTTCGACGCGGGAAAAAAAACTCCCAACGACATACTTATGTTCTCTTTCTTGTTTTGGGTAAGGGGCACACCAACTCCAAGGGTTTATGATGTCATTAAAACAAAGAACGCAACCTACTCATACGGTCAGTGTTATAATTGGCGATTAACTTGCTTGAACTATGAACCCAGGCTATGCAGAGCGCCATACATAAATAAACCATACCAACTAAACATAGATGACTCAGGCATTGATTCACGTGTTAAGTTTATTATGATTCTAGTCGTGTGTGGACAAATCGATCATCGTATCATCTAAAATGTGTCCCTCAATGTGCTATATGTCTTTAAGCGTCATTTTTCGCGATTGGACCAGTTTTGTTTGTAAAGAAATTCTTAAGTACTAGAAGTGATACAGATTTTTCGCAATTTCCGCAGTTTTGTTCGAAGCTCTTAATAAAATTGATCAGAGGGAACATTAATTATTGCTTTTTATAAGTACGCCTGTACGCCTGATCACATAGAAAACCAATGAAAACAAAAGGAAAGTTGACGAATTCTCTTCATATTCTTTATTTATACCCTAATGATAAAAGCGCATCCGTTTACTCATTATTTTTAAATTTGCAGCTTAAACTGTTTAGGACATGAAACTTGCGACAGCTAAAAGTTTGAACGGGCCACAATAGCTCTTATTTAGACATAGAACTACTTTCAATCTTTATTTAAAAACAATCTAATGCAGGTTTTATTTTCTAAGAGCCTCTAAGTTTTGGGAAGTCGTTTGAATGAAATAACATTGTTAACCAAAAACCCATAAAATAAAAAAAAAATTAAATACTTTCTTCTACTAAATACGTGACAACACAAACACAAACAGGGCTTTTCCGCAAATTTTCACGATCGTAGCATGAACAACTCACTGAGGAACATCTGCGAATTCGGAATAACAAAAACCTTTGACAGAAGAAGAAACTAAAAGAAATAATTTTGATTTATTCAAGAGCCGTCAGCATCGTATGCCTCTTGGGCATCTTGGGCACAGTATTCCTGTGCATCTAATGCAAGGTTGCAATTTTTGGTGTGTGTTTGTTTGTTTGTTTTTTGTCGTGTTCCACAATGCATCACTTCGAGACAATATTAACCAGCAGCAAATAAACGCTTGCTACTGAACTGCCGTTTATCCGGTGCAGGATGAAGAGGCGATACCTGGCATCGTTCGGACCGAGTCCAATATGTACACTCCCATCGGTTGACTGTGCTGCTTGTTGCTGGCGGATGAGTATAAATCTTCCCGCTTTTCCTGCACTGCATAAAGCAGTGGCCCCCAGAAAGACCTCCCACCTTCCCCCCACCCACACTACGGGCTGTTTCCGTCGGCTTGAACTTGGCACAGAGTCGGCCCATGCCCATGCAAAAACTTCGGGATGGCAAAATATTTACACTGAAAACATCTGAGACCTACACCGCAGCCGCAACTCTGACATTGCTCCGACTCTGCTCGACACTGGCCAGCACTGGCCGTGCTTCTGAGGTTGAGCTTCACTGCCATCATTCTTCCTATGCATTCGCTCTTTATTGCCCGGCCTCCTGATGCGTCCTGCGTGGAGTTTCGCTTCGCGGGTATCTTCCCACGAACGTTCATGCGCTCATGTGTGTGTGTGGAAGTTTGTGTGTATGTACGGGAAGAAAATAAATTTTTCACTCACCGGTAAATAATCGATCTACTTCAGCCGCTGATTTTCCGTCCGCCCGCGCTTGTGGTCCGGGCAGATGTGCATGTAGATGAAGCGGCGAAGACACAGACAGTGGCACATAGACCTAAAATTAGATTAACGACGTAGTGGCCCGGTACGGTTTAGCTGGAGATCAATTTTTTATGACGCTTTTTTTCGTATGACGCGAATCGTCCGCTTTATTGAGCGCAGGTACGCCGGGCGTTCGAATTTAATGCCGTTGGGATTGGGAAAGCAAAACAAACTCCGGCCGCCAAACCCCTTGCTGCCAAGTATTCGCATATATTCACGGTGTGTCAGCTAGTTCTCTGCCTGTTGTCATATGGCAAACAACAAATTGCTAGTCATTTTATCAAGACACTCCACACCCGACACCTTCCACGCAACATCTCGCAGGGCACGCGCGGATGAGAGTGTGGACTGCGGCTGCGACACTTGGAAGCAGCAGCTTCAGGAAATTGACCTTTCACCGTGCAAACGTGGTAAAGGGGAGGAAACGGCTAGAGCCAATATTATCCCATGGTGTTTACTGACCCACTGTGTTGGTTTTTGGTCATGGCGTTGCGAACGCTGAGCAGACCGGCGGGGAAACGGCAAGTTGAAGGGCGTACCGGGCCCCAAGGCGTTACGGAAATGCTGGCCAAGGCGAGCAAACCAGGCCACTTCTGAAGGAGATGGAACTCCGAAAGTTTCAGTAACAGGATACTTACAAAACTCGACCGACGTTTTGGGCGCTCAGTTCCTGTGCAAACAGGACTTCTGTTTGACAAGTCTGTAGGAAAAGTTTTATTTTTGAAGTACACAATCGGTCAACAAAGCCGATGCATTTTGGCAGAGTTAAAATAAACAGTTTTAATCATCAGTATTTTTGTGAATCGAAAAAAGGTTAAAAGCGACTCCATGGCCAGGGTTGTTGGTGCCTTCGTGACGGTCAATCAAAAGTCCATTTTGCTAAAGAGAACTTGTTTGCCAGGGCCCGGGCCAACACAGCATAAACCCATCTCACGTTTCGCCTATTTAGCATGAGTCATTCAACAGCAGCCCCTTTTGTCCTTGCGTGGCTGCTGTCATCGTGTCATCAACGCGCGGGATGGTAAAACGTAGATAATCATGATTGAGATGTCGCCATGAAATGGCCCCGTCGCATCCGGGCGATTTTCCACGCCGTCTCCTTGAACGGAAACGTCCATCAATGGGGTACGCTTGAGCCGCGAGTGTAATAAAAGCACTTCTTCCCTTCGGCAAGCTCGTGTGACTTACGACATTGCTCAACGAGCCGGACCATCCCAGCAACATCGAGATCATGCTTCCTTTTCTGAACCGAACCGAGCCTAGCGTCGAAAACTATCATCGCTTTGTTTGTTCGCTCGTCATAAAACCATTTTCCCATAAATCCCTATTATGTCTATTAAGCTTCCGGAGAAGAAGGCAAACAAAATGGTCGTGTACACAAAATATCGTCGCCAGAATAGCAATAGCAATAAAAAGAGCTTTCCTTTTTTGCGGTTGATCAGGTTTTTGTTTATTTCAATGGTTTATGGAGTGTGCTGCTATGGTAGCATGGTTTTAGAATTTTCCAATAGTACGTGAAAAGGCAACGATAAACTGAAATTGTGGCAGCAAAAATGGCTTTGTTTTTTCAGAACAGTCTTTCTACGACGCTTTGATTTCAACGTTCCTCCAACATGAAGATCCCATCGTTGTAGCGCTTTGCTGGAAGATCTGCAAAACAACTGCTACTGCTACTATCTTTTGATGTGAATCATACAAAGGCTGGGTTTTGCAGCATTTCTTTTTTTCACTGCTTTTAGCGAAGGATTTGGAACTGTGTGAGTTGTTGGACTTTCTTTGTGGAAAATATGTTCCATGGGGAAACGTGCCATGTTTTGTTGTTTGGTTAACTAAAACAACACAACTTTCATTTGCATTATTTTTTCCATCAGTTTAACGGCAATGTTTTATGATAGTTCGTTTGTCATCTTTTTATTTTGCAACGATAACAAAAAATTATATTATTATTAAATTTTGCTGAGAATGTTATTATTCTTGTTGCATTGTGCCTGCATACTTGTTAAAAAATACTGCTTACAGATGAAATGTCTAGAGCTCCAACTAAATTCCTTTAAAATATTTCACTCATTGTTAAACGTGCGCTGACATCGATTGTTTTGATGGTTCAATGCTGTTTATTTCTTTATAAGTACGATGAAGATAATGATGATTATTATTATTGAATATTGGGCTCCGTAACGAAAATAAATTTTAAAAGTAATCGCAAGAACTAGACGCTCGTATGCGCACGCACAGCATCAGCATACGTTTTTCTAGGGAAATTTTAAATGAACCAATAACTTAAATTTTGCGAGCGTTTTTTTGTGGCCTAGCACTCATTTTTGATTCATATACTTTAAACAAATGATCAGAAATATAATTTATCAAATCATATTGGGTTATTTTTTGTGTTTTCATACAATGAACGGAACAAAGATTTAATTCGGACATTTCGTGTGAGGTGGCTATCGTTTATTACTCGTTGCATGCTTTACGGCCACCGAGGAATTCATGATCTCTGTGCTGCCAAGGAAATTCCTTTTGTTTGCCTGATGAAAATCGAAAATTTGGGCAATCAAATGATGGCACAGGGATTAATTTAAACATTATCCCGCTGGCGTCATGCGTTAAAGGTTCGGTACCGTAAACAAACGGATGGGATTAATGTAAATTCCACGAAAATCAAACTGTGCGTGATCGGTACCATTAGATTAACTACTTCATTGGCAGACGCAGCAAAAATCGCGTCAATCATTCCACCACATGGTATCGATGACGACCTCGCTCGTTTCACACGTGGCAAGACTGGCTGGTTGGCTGGCTTTCGGTCCGACGCGCTCGAACAGATTTCTCCGCGGGACTGAGGATGACTGTGAAAACAAGAGCCTTCGGGGGCTGCGTTGGCGTACGATAGGGGCAATTTAATCATTTCCAGCTGTTATCGAGCTGCTCACAGATGCGCGCCACGCTGCCGTCCATGGACCCGGGTGTATTGGAGGAGCGTCATATCGTAAACGTACCACAGGGACCATCACATCATGCATAAATAAAATTTTATTCTAATCCGTTCGGTGTGCAAGACGCTGTAGCGAAAGCAGGAAAAATTGGGAAAAACATCATTGCACGACAAGGCCATGCAGACGGAGCGCAATCATCTAAACATACCCGGCGACACTATCGTCCTTTGCGAAAGTTAAGCGATCGTTTGCCCCATTATCATCGCTGCCAATCCTCATCAGTTCCCGGTCGTCCTTTTTCTGCTTCTAATATCGTTACGAAGTAGTACCAAGTACTCGCACACAGTACACATACTCGTTTTGCCACTCGTCGCTATAATGCTATTAGGATAATGGCAATCCGTCCCAAACGCGAAGGTAGAAAGGATTATCGAATACATAAAAATACCAATAAGGTTCCCCGAGTCTTTTGACAGGCCTCGAGACCAGAAAGAGCTCAAGAAGCACGTCCCTAATGATGTTTAGTGGCTTGCCAGGCAAGATTGCTATGTACCATTTGCTATACACACCAAGTGTTACACTGATGTTCAAAACGGCAACGGTACCGTAACTTATGGCATTCAAGTGAAGGCGTCGTTGGATGCGCTATAAGTTGGTGTGAAGAATATTAACATGTTTCAAAAGATAGAGTTTTGGTTTTAAAGAGAAACATCCGCCTCACGATCAATAAATTAGTCAGTTATTCCATTCAACAAGTCCTCGCAAGCTGCAAACCTTCGTTTACGTTTTGACGTCAGATCAACCGGCCAAAAAACATACATTTGTAGTATTTAGATTTCACTAAACTTTTATATTTAAACTGTTATGGATCAATTGTCCAAGAAACGACAAATAATTCAGAACTTATTCTTTAACACTTTTACATAACATTTTGGATAGAACTGGACAATGTTTTATTCCCATTTATCATACAAATAATAAATTACTTACACCATGTAGAGTTTTTAAAAGTTTAAGATTGCGCAAAAATAACGTTGAAATATATGTAAGCACATGGGAGCATATTTTTCTTTAACCTCAATGATACCTTATTGGAATTCAATCACTACGTAGACAAAAGAGAAAAAAAAATCAATGCCCCAGCTCGGAAAACCGCTCGTACCTTCGTTAGAGGGCAACGGTGCAGCCTGCCATGGGACAAAGGGCGGAAAATATTATTTATACCTTGCGCTCCTCCTGCGTCAGTTTACCCAACGCCTTTTTTTGCCGTTTCTCCTCGGTAGAGACTAAATTCACACATCGGCTGAATAGAGCAGACCAGCATCGATACATCTGAGCCGCTCACTTCTGGCACGCTCTGTTTTATTTACCAAAGATCCGGTAAAACTCTGCCCCCTTTGCACGCTAATGTAAACAATCGAGCGCCCGTAGCCGAGGGCCACATCTTCCAACAACCGTCCGCACTCGATCGATTCGATTACGTCGATGAAAATGTACCGATGTAGGTCAGGTGAGCTAGACGCACTCGATCGCATTCGATGGTTTGCAAGAAGCAAGCACAACGCACAACCGGCAGGGAAAAGAAATTTAAACAAAAAAAAACCACATGAACAGACTTTTTTTTTCTTCAAACCAGGTGTAACTTCCATTAACCAATCTGGAAAAAAATGTATGCCGTTGCAACGCGAAAAAGACCACATTGAAGTTGAGTAGCCTAAGGAATTCGACGGTCGAAAAAGTATGAACGAAGAAAATCAAGACAATCTTCAAGTAGTTACGATGCGATCGGCCGTGAGCTAAGAGCGTCTTTGGCCAGCAAAACTTATAAAAACTCAATTGCAAAGTTAAATCAATTACCACCTGTTAACTTTAGGTCCGTAAGATTCAAACATACACCGGCAATATGTTTTCTTACGTTTTATAAAGAATTTTCTTGTGATTGCGCTGCCTTCCATTAGCTTTAAGCCAGGCGATGGAAAAGCAGGATGGAACTTTTCAAAAACAATTATTTACAAATCGGAAACAGTTCGGAACATGTTTTAATGAGATAAACAGGGATAACATTTCGTTTTTCTTTGACAGTCCTTTGGTTCTAGCGGTGCGGTAAAAAGCGTTCCATAAGAACACATTTTTGTTTACTTGAAATTAGTTTAGTTTTTCTCCGACGAAATTGTCTTACTAACAAACCACAAACTGGAATAACATAAGCGACAAGTGAAACTTAACTTGGATTGATGTTGACATTGGTAATTTTCTACAACATTCTTGCCTTCTTACTTCCGGATACAACATTGCATTGATGAGAAATTTAATGTAGCTATTCAAAACATGATGTTGACGACTTGATTTTCAGGCCACCATTAGACAGACCGCAACAAAGCTGCAACAGCCTTTCTGTAACACCAAATTAGCTGCCAAATGGCCTATTTTCCTGTTACTTGTTACGCTCAGTGTAATGGGGTCAAAATCTATTGCAGTTGCTGCAGCTAGCCGGCATTTTGATCTGGCAGTTTAGAATTGTTTTCATTCGGTGTAAAACGAAAGCAAATTATGTAAATGTTGTTTTAAACAACTTTAACCAATGTGCAATGACTATGAGCTTGCTTTTCAGTTATTTCTGTAATCCTACATTTTGCGGTGGAAGTTAAAAGTTATTTTCATTTTATGAAAAAGGAAAGCAAACAACAGATTTAAGCATAGTGCATTGAATTTTGCTAGTTTAAAGTTTAAAATTATACTCATTGTTAGCTGTCGCCAGAGATCCTCCGTCGCAGCGTCCAGCGTCGGTGCAATACACCGAGCAGGCTTGTTTATCCCCGAGGTGCTTCTCCAAGCCGGAAGATTCTTCCGGTGATTACGCCGTTTTACTTTCTTTTGCCAGGCAGACCGGAGGAGCCCTCCGACTAATGACTACTGTGAGCGGTTTGATCTTGTTGAATGCTAATTTATTGACATAACTGGGTTTCTTAAATACTAACTTATCGCTGACTATTCAGCTTATTCTATTTGAGCGTGGCTCCAAGCGCCAGCCAATTTCTACGGCATGTGTTCGGTTTTTAACGGGGCCATCCGCTGCGCGTGGAGGTGTCCATTCGCAGTGGCACTCTTTAAGTTGGCCCATTGGAGCCTTGGTTTGCGCGTGGAGGATCATGTTCGCAAATGTTACTTGTTTGTTATTTTTCCCATCGGCGTTCGCGATGGCACTCTTCCCGTCGGCCCATCCGGGCCTTGGTTCGCGCGTGGAGGATCATGTTTGATCATGTTATTTTGCCCAGCGGGGTCTCCAACTTTGCGTGTGCGCAGCAACACACATAGAAAGCAAACAATCCGATCCCGGCTTGTTGGATTTTGACATTTGTTGCAGCTTGTTTTCCGAATGAAATGGGTAACAACTGCAACAGCCAATTGCCACAGTTGATCACTATTCTGCCGTCAAATTTGATGTTGTCGAAAGCTGTTGCAGATTTGTTGTGGTCTGCTTAATGGACGCTTCAAAAGTCGCTAAAACCTAAGGTCTGATGGCACTGGCTCAAATTGTGCTGACTCACAAAAGTATTATTAGAACAAATGCACACAAACAGAGATACGGACTTGTCAAACATGTTTCCGTTGGATGATTATCACAGAAAGACACGGAATCATTCATACCGGGGGAGATCCGGTCTGGCTTCGAACCCTCGCCTCGTTGGTCATGTTATAGCCGGCGTCCGCGCTCGGCTACCCAACCAGACCAACGCCTAAAGCTAATACCAATAGGTCAAATTTATGCGCCCTGCGCGTCTAATTTCTCATCGGGGCCTGCAACACTGTCCGCGGCGGCTGCGCTAGCTCAAGCTCTTCTGCTCCGGAACTTTTTGTAGCGTCCCAAGAAATCAACCCAGTAATTGTGGGTTTTCGGTTTGTATGGGATGACAGTCGCGGCGCGATTGGCAAAAAATTGGGTTCAAGGACTTTTTCAAGCGCCAGATTTGTTTACTTTTCAAAAATATAATAATTTTTTTCGAATTTTTTTTCTTAAAAAACAATGGAATTTGTTTATTTGGGATTTTATTACCTAAGTAATGTTTTCTTGAAATATGTTATGTGTATATAACTTATAATTCGACCGAGTTTGATCCTATATTCTTGTGATGAAAATGGTGAAAGGAAGGGAGAAGCACATATTTGTAGAAACAATTGGAAACCGTTCTTTCTGCACTGTCTGTTTTCCCAGTCGTTTAGAAGACGTCTGGAAACGAACAAAATTTTAACATTAGGCTTTGTTTCGTTTCTTATTTCTGCCTTGTTCTGTACCGCCAAGACATCTTTGAACGTGCACGCACTGCTCGCTCGCCGTCCATGGTTTAACGTTAACGCTTAACGTTTTAAAAAGACGCTGTAGAATGTATTCCTGGAATGGTAAAATATAACGTTGCGAAAGAAGCGCCAACTTGTCGTGACATGCATGTGCCACACCTTTCAAGGGTGATTTAGGCGACGATCACATCAGAGGCGGAGTTGTGACTCAGTGGGTCAAACGACGGTAGACAGTGGTAGAAGCTGTAACTGAACGTGGTTCACTTTGGAAGCACAGCGGCATCATGGCAAGTGCTAAGAAAAAGAATGTAAGTAATGATGTAAACTGATTGGAAAGATGGAAACGTCTTAAAATGAGTCCATTTTAGTTTGATATCCGTTCTTTTCAACACGATGACTTGTTTTGAAAATGCAACGGGAGCTTCGATAGAACGAGACATCGCCAATTAGAGCGAGAGCTTCGACCGCCACGGGGAACGCGGTCGTATCGACTTCTTCGGGCAGTTTTTGCGTTGTCAAATTTGACACCACGGTGCGCATCGCGGTCAGTGTGGCAGGCGCCATCTATTCGTCGAAAAGGCGCAGCGTTTGACACTTTCACGCAGTTGACAAGTTGGTCTGTGCGCATTTGGTCACGTTCGTTAGCGTCGGAATTAAATTTGTAAATTTGGTTGAAATATCGAGCAAGTGGTGTGAGAAAAGTACACACAGTTTTCTTTCCGTTTGTTTTGACAGATTTGTCTTGAGACTTTTCCGTTTCTGGGTCATAATTGGCCCTCTAATCATAAACAAATTTCAAATATGTTTGAGCTATGTAATCTATGTACATACCATACATTTTCTTTCACAAAACATTTTCTGAATCAATTCGAACAAATTATAAAATATATAGAGGTAATGGAACTAACAAACAGGCAGTATGTATTTGATTATATCCGTTTTGGATCATTTCAAATACATTCTGCTCCCCATGCTAAATTAAAAGAATTACAGGAATGTACTTAATAAGCTCAAAAAACATCCCGTGTAGCATTGCGATAACAATTGAATTTCTCATGTTTGCCTTTCATTACGAAAACTACATTCACCCGTTGCGTAACGGTAGCCGACGTCTCATGTAAGAAGCAAAAATCTGCCTCTACTACATCGCGAAACATCGTTATCTGTTTTCCGTCAATCAATGTTCCGCAATGCGTACATAGCCAACTGTCCCTAATTTCGTAAAACCCTTTATCAGCCTATATTTGGCGAAGTGACATGACCGCGCCGGAACGAAAAATCGCTGCTAATATACTTAAGCCCATCCTGACACCATGTTATTCAGGGCGGAAACGCCCTCCGTCACTATGTTCAGTAAAGCTGTTGCTGAGATTTTTTTCCAACAATTTCCTCTACATCGTTTGAGGTTGTGAGTTTGCAAATTCATGACTCGTTACTTGACCTGAAAGCAGCATTAATCATGTGTCGGTCGCATTCCGTTTCCCCGTTTTTCTATCGCTTACATGATTCGTTATATCCTTTTCCTCTCGGCGAACACATTTATCGTTATCCTTCGCTCTTTTACGATTACTCTTTATGTATGAAGCAGCAAACTCTCAATACAATCGCTTTGCTCACTTTGTTTAAAGCCGGAAAATGCACGTCCTTTGCTGTTTCGCCGTAAGGCGTATCATTTCCCTGTCAAATTTATTCGTTCATAACAAATTTATGAGCACATGTTTATTTCCCCAAGCATTGGCTTCGTTCTGCGCTCAGCCTGCGCGTTGTTTCGCCAGAGAAGGGAAAAGGATTTGCTAAACGCAGGCACAAACAGCCGGCATAAGCATCTCCAGGCACAAGCCAGGCGCGACATCTTCGTGCCTCAAAAGTGCTCCTTCGAGCAGCGAATGCAAGCTCCAAAACAAAAGCTCAATCTTCAGGAGTGGCAAAAATTTTCCCTCCAAAGGAGTCTTGTGGGTGTGAAGAGAAATCGATCGTAGACCGAAGCTTCTTGTTCTCGAGTGTGATAAGCGATAAGTTAGTGCGTACAGTGGCACGTACAGTCAACGTAACGAATTCAATTCCCAGGCACTGCGGGCCCCTGCTGGCTAAGATGGAAAGTGGTTAAATTTTTAATAACTCCAGCTTCAATACTTGCGAAACGGCACTTGCGAAACGGCAGGATGCGCCTTTCCGCTCCTTGCTTATATGTCTGTGAGTGAACGAGTAACAGTGTTGCCGCACAGCGGCGCTAAGTGGATGTTGGGAAATTCATGAGAGGGGGTATTTGCGATATAATAAGGGTTCTGTTAGAGTTTACCACGCGTGCTGCGGTACAATTATAAGAAATGGCATCAACTTAAAAATTGCAAATGATGCACATGTTTGAACATATTTATCTTAACACGAATACACGATCAACTCATTTTATTCATTTGTTCCCAAAAATGTATTCTTTTATAAAAGGTATTTATGGACAATTTTAATTCAAAAACAGTCACAAGAACATCGCATACAAAGCCATGTTTCTGTTGCTATCATTATGAGCACTACTGTAAATTCAACAAACAGGCGCTATTCATCGACAACCGCTAATTGGTTCGACGGGTGAGATTACATTCCCACACACACACACGCTGAATACCGGCAGCACTAAAAACAGCTGCATCTGACTAAGGCGACGATCCTAGCGATCCTTTGAGGGTCTGACTGAGGCATACATATTGAATGAATAGATTTTGGTACAAAGCTGCTTGCTCCTGAAAACTTGTCAGCGCCTGATGTCGATCTGAATGTTACGATGTTGAGGCTGCTTTTCGCTATTTCAGGGTAGGCCTTTTAGTTTGTTGTTCACTGTTTCTTTCTACAAATATTTAAACAAATTGGTTTATGATTTTTAATAATACGAATATTAGTTGAATTATAACATTTGAATTTCTATCAAAATAATACGTCAACATAAAAAAACTAAATGGCGTAGTGCAAGGTTTTTACTCTATTCTTCTATTGTGTTGAAAAATATTTAACATTACTATTTTGCTTTCCTTTTACTTTGTGACTGTAAAGTGCTGGTAAATTTTTGGGAATGAGCAAAGGTACGTGCTTGTCTAAATACTGTAAGACTCGACAAGACTCGGTTTTATAAATGCAGAAGATTAATGTTTTATCGATGAAAATGTCCATTTTTAAAGACCGAAGAAATCTCGCTGTTGTGTGAATGTGTTCCCACATTTCCACTGGTAACGTTTATATTGCTGTTCCTCGGTACGCATAGCTTTATTAACCATACCTTTGCTTGTCTCTGTCGACGGTGGTAAGTAAATTGAAACAAATTAAACAGCTGTGCCGAACGTCCGGGCTGCCTGCCCACAAGCTAAGCATTTCATCCAGTCTTGTCGCTCCACCCTTCGGCAAATGAGTTGCCATAAATCTTAATTAAATTCGCCATTACGGCACGCCCAGGGCACGCGAATGACCGGGGCGCTGAGCTGCGAAGAAGGAAACGAAAATGAATCGCCCGGGATCAATCACAACGGAATGTTTATACAATTGTTGGCGCAATTATTCGTATTTGTTTTGCCACCTAATTATTTCACTCTGTTTCAACGTTGGTCACCCGTTTCCCGATATTTGATTAGAGAGGACTCATTTTCACTGTCGAAGTCATCATTATTCCCTCAGATGGTTGCGTGGCAGAAGAGCATTACTCACCATTTTGCCTTTTTCCCCATTCTCTTCAATTATCTTAAACTGCATACCTATTTAATATGCCAAATCTATCAGGCTGCGAAATTTGTTCTTAATACAAATACCGATGCAAGCATGTGCCTCATTGAACTTACTGAAGAAGTGATTTGATTGTTGTTTGTTTGTGGTGAGTTGAAATAAATCAATAAGCATACGCCCTGTTTGTTGTGCACGACTTCCGGCTGGATGAAGCTCGGTGAATAGAGCACAATTTCCGCAAAGAGTCTGACATTATTTACAAGAACGCTGCAGTTGTACGATGTGTAAATAAGGACAATCGAAAACATCCTGCCATTACCTTACCTCAAAACTTCACTTCCAAGCACAAACAAACAAGCAATTTGGGACAGATGTTAACTTGACCACGTTACGTTATCAGCTAGAATTATATTAACTGCTCAAACCACCATTTCTATCTTGCTTATTGAACACCAGGTTTTCCTGTCCTACCTCCCATTCCACAAGCCTTCGGTTAACATATCATTATGAGCTCTTGAAGATTAAACCTCGATTGCTTTGTTCATTTTAACAATTAGATCTAACCCAATCGGAATTCGATTGAATTGTCAAACATTTCCATTCGATGCATTTCTTGACAAGTTTTACTTCTGCCTTGCCCGCATCGTAGTGGTGTGTACCATGTTGAACAATAAACTGTATAGTTTTTCATGAAATTCCTCAGTAGGCTGGTGTTGGAGGGTGAACTCTTCGAAACAAGTCTCACTGGTTACAACATGCTTTGCTTTCTGTGAAATTGCAACTCTTCCCAGAAGAAAATTCCATTGACACGTTGGACTGAACTAAAAAACAAATTCTGTGTCCTTGATGGAATGCTTTTATGTGCCTTTTCACTGGTCACAATTGACTGCCCGGCATATTCATGATCCTAATAAAAAAATCCACAAGATCAATTAAGCTCAGAAATCTGTACATTTTACCAACAATATTCTCTCCCTTCGTTTCAGGATGTTGCTTTCTACAAAAGCTGATGAGCATCGGATTAGCAGAGGGAGCGCCATGCTAATTAGCGAGCAACTTTGAAACATTCATCTTCAACCGACCGTGTGCCTAATGAACCGAGCGGATTGGCACGACCGATTATCATGTCGGCAAAAGCATCAGCAAGCGACCAGAAAGAAGTACAGGTTTCATGCGGATCGTAGGCGAGGGACATCATTATAGCCCCGTGTGAAGCAAGGATCTCTAAATAACATGCTAGAATAACAAAGGAAAAGGAAAGCTAAAGCAAAACAACCCCTGGCCAAGGATTAGGAAGGAAGAAACGTGAGCGAAAAGCGACAGGACCCGGCGGTCAGACAATCTGGCAAAGTCGGTTAAAAGTTTGTGACCTTCGTCCCACTCTTACCGCCAAGCTTGCCAACATGAAGGTGGACAAGGCGGTGTGCACCAACGGCACGCTGGAAGACCTGAACCGGGCCATTCAGTTCGAGGCCGTCTTCTCGACGTTGGTCGAGAACAAGATACTGGCAATCAAACGCGAGTGCGAGCTAAAGAAACGGCACAAGAAGACGCGCCTGCTGCGACGGATCTTGTTCGGGCGCAAGGTTTCCGGTGAGGCCCCGGGTGGATGCTGTCCCGGCCAGCAGGAGCAGCTGTCTGCCGCTAGCAACAGCAACAACGGTAGTGTCACGGTGGACTTGGAGTCCCGGGCGTGCCCACACCGACACAATGGCGCCGTCACTGGAGCTTCCACGACTTCCGGAGCAGGCTGTAGCTTCAGGTACGGGGCAAACCCGGAGCAGAATTTCTGCGCCGGCGTGGAAAACTCCACCATCAGTGACGGGATGGATGAGGTCATCGTCGAGATCGGTGACCTTTCGTCGCTTGTCGACGCCGACGGGAACGTGGTTGTGACGAGGAACGTGGAAGCTGCCAGTGACGTTGGTGCGGAGGATGCCACCCTTGCCCGGACTCAGAAAACGCCAACGCCTACGAGTTCCGGATCGCACCGAGCTTCGGATGTTGCGCGAGGTGCCGGCAATGTGTTGTTTCCACGGAAGTCCTCCCTGCTGGAGCCGATTTCGATCGAAATCGAGCCCGAGTCGGACCCGCTCAGTGCCGGGCCGGGACTGGACGAGCTTGAACTAGACAGCGCCACGAACGTTTCGATCGAGCTGGACGGGGTGAGCGATGTGTCCGACATGCGACGCAGCATCGCCTCCGAGCCTATCTCGATCATCAAGAACTCGAGCAGGTCGCGCTTCGGCAGTACGCAGCACGGGTCGTACCTGTCCGCGGGGCACGCTGCCAACCGGCTGCGGGTGCTCGAGGCCAAGTCGATCAGCGCGCAAAACAGTCCGGTTTTGTCGCGCCAGAAACCGGCTACCGAGGGCCGCCATCTGACGTTCAGCACGGCCACCACCTACCAGCAGCCGGCCTCGACCAAGACGTGCACCATCGACTGTGATACTTCGTTCGTGGTGGACCTCAGCCAGTGTTCGGATCGGGACGCGCAGCAGCAGCAGCATCAACAACACAACTCCATTGTGATAGTGAAGGACAAGTCAGGCTGCCCGAGCTCTGCACCGGCTCCCGGCGGCGATAAGAAGTGCGGTGGCAGCAAGAAGTTGGCCTCTCTAGTTCTAGGCGACAATAGCAGTAGTAGTAGCGCTAGTAAGAGAAACAAATTATCGCAACATCTTCTTAGTAGCGGCCAGACCATTGCAATCCCGAGGGGGATCGCGTCCGGGGGACCGGATGGTTCGGCTGCACCGTCCTCCTCGTCCTCCCCGCCACCACTGGGACTCATCGAAAGCTTTAACCAGCTGACGGCATCCAATCTACCTGTGATATCCGCAAAATTGCACACCGCACATCAATCGCCGCCGATCAGTGATACGGTGAAGCTCCAGCAGCAGCAGCAGCAGCTGCAGCATCAATCCCACAACTACCATCGGTCCTCGTCTTCGATCGGCAACTTGCCGGGCCGATTGGGAGAAGGCACTTGTAACGAACCTCACAAATCCACGCCGCACGCACAGCACTCATACTCGCACTCGAGGCGAAAGGCTTCCTGCTCGTCGGTCGGTGCCGTCGTGGAGAACCAAGAATCACTCAAGATGTCTGCGCAACCTCAACTGCCGACCAGTGTGGCTCCACAGCAGCAGCAGCAACAACAACAACAACAGAACCAACGCAAACAGCAGCGCAGCTTCCTTCGACAATCAAGCTGCGACGTGGAGCTGCACTATCGACCGAGTGTGTGCGTTGGTGGCGGTGGAGGAAATCGAAGATCGAGTGCCAAGGAGCACCATCACCATCATCGCAAGGGCAGCGGGTACGGTAGTTGCTACGGCGACGACTACTCGTCCTACATTATGGGCTACGACATCAACGAGAGCGACGAGGAGAAGCTCAACAAACGGAAGTACAGTAAGTATGACAGTAAAGTGTCTCACGTAGGCTGCACGGATGGGTGGTCACGCGATCGGCTAGCAGTATGACGCACCGCATCGATTGCACGTGAAATGCAACACTAAACGAACCACGGGCAAATTGTGAACTGCTGCGACCTTATTAAAAGATGTTTGAATCTCTTGGAAGCTCACTTCGACTATTTTAGTTATTTCAGTTTAACCAAAATTATGAAGGAGTAAAATTTGATAGCAAAGAAGATGAACATCTCATGAACTAATTTTTGATGATAAAATAATATGAAAAATCGAAAGATGGTAGTTGTTTAATGTGAATAATATAGCAAGCAGCCGATGCCAACGAACCGGCCTATCTTCTTTTTCTTTCTTAATGTATTTAACGACCAATTTGGTCATTCCTACCCGATTTTAGGGCATATGAGATGTTTTCCCCTTTATAGAGAAAACAATCCTTCGTACGGCGGGAGGTGAGGTCTGTATTCGAACCCACGCCAGCGTGGGCCACGTTCGATCCGGCGCCAGCGTCCGACACCGACTTATTTGAATTAAGTATAAACTTTTATTTCTCATAACTCAATTTCAAATTTATTGGTTGAATCTGAGTCATACAAAAACTGAGACATAAAACAAAGTGGTATGCTCAGGCACTATTGAATACAACTCGCCGTGATGGTGCAATAAACGTAGGAATAGTTTGATTCTTCCTTCTTTACCATCTTCTTGCGATAAGTTGCAAATTGTAACTCATTTAATCTCATTTACAACGAGATCTAAACGTTTGCTTCTTTCGACGCAAAGCTAAATTTCGAAGGTGTTCAATTGTCCGCATAGTTTCAGTTAGTGTTGCATACGCAGGCCCCCGTTTCGAAATGTGTAATGTGAGCCAGCACCATATTATTCCTTTGTAAATCACCGTAAGCTTAGAAACATTTAGTAATCTGTACCAGAAGAAGCAATCCGATGGCAGCCAAGCGAGCCTGGGACGTACTCGAAAGCTCTATCAATCATGTCATCGCCCATTCGTGTGTGTGTGTGTGTGTGACATTCTATTGTACCAGCACAGTAGTAGACACTGTTTCATGCCCTGTTGCGCCCCGCCCGCACGCACATCCTCTGTCCCGAGCCGTGAGGGAAAACTTCCTGCACCAGACCAAACCCAACAAGATCGATGTCACTGGAACGGTCGATGTTCTCAAAGTAACTTTTCTACTCATCCTCCTGTTCTAGAATATTTGAAGCGGTGCTCGGATCCGGTCATCGTGTTCCCGACGACGAGCAGCGGATCCGGGGCGGGTGGAGGCGGCGGTGGTAGTGGCCTGCAGCATTGCATCCTCAGCCGTCCACCGAATCAACCACTGTAAGTACTTACGGATTACCCAAGCAGCATGGCGAAAATCTGGCGAGCATCTGAAAGAGCGATTTGTCAAAGCTGCCAGCACTAGCTCACCAAGACTGTGTGACATTAATTTCCCAAGAACTCACTGAGAGCATGCACTGCATACATTGTTTATAAGCAAGTAGTAATATTTTGTTTGTTAAGAGGAAAACCATGTTTGCAAAAATGCTTGTAATTTGTTTCTTACTATACCACATGATGAGTAAAACTGTAAACAAGATAGAATGATTAATAAGGGGGAAAATTCAAGTTGCACTTGAAATTTTATTTTAGTTGGTTTGTTTCATTAAGTACGGTACACCAATCACAGCGCAGTCTTTTCAGAAACAGAACGCCTTGGCGAACCCACCTGTTCAGTTATTTACAATCTGACCATTACAATATTTTATTTGGAAGAGCTTTTAAAGTGACCAAACAATAACTCACTTGTAAATGCTAGTAACTTTCACTAACTGGCTAACTTTCAAACGCTTGTATCAGCTATCTGATACACACATCTGGCACATCTAAACGCAAAAGAAAGCAAACTAGTTCAGTAGCCCAACTTTTTTTTCTACTGAAGCCACCCTGATAATAAATTAATAAGCCCGCAAACGTTCGCAAGCTTCAACATACAGTAAACGTTTTAACTAATCATTGTTTTTTGTGATATTTTTATACATTTGGATTTTAGTTTTTGTCGTGCTACTTATTCTGTTTAAATTCACTCACTTATTCATGTTACAAATTAATTTGGTTACACCTAATCACATCGATATTTACGGTTTCGAGCAACTGCTGTTAATATGCCTCAGCAATCGAAAAAAAATCAGCTCAAGGAAACAAAAATTAATAAATGTAGCCCATCTTTGACAGTTGGAATTATCTGAAACAACTTTTAAAGACCATAAGTTGATATGAATAGGCTTGCAAGGTCGAAAAGCGATTTTAAAGGTTTAAAAGAGTTTATCTAACTTTTATTTCAATAACAAATAAAAGAAACTGCTGTGAAACGCTGTGCACAAAACAGTCATATGAGAAACAGTCATGGAACTCAGGAACACCTTAGGATAAAATTCCGCCTTGATATCGTATGGGGATATAGGGACGGTAGAGTATTAAATGAATATCTTTTTAGAACAGCTGCCTTCGCTCCCAGTCAAAGCGAGTAATCCAGCATTTCCTACATATGGCAACTATTTCCCGAACGTTCGCTATCGAAGAATTTGCTGAGTAACACCCTTTGGGTTAATTATAATCAGAACCAGATTAATTTAGGTTCGCCTCGAGCGAATGAACGAGGGTGGTGATGTTCCAGAGTTTCATGAAGAGACTATCAATACGATAAATTACCGTGCACCATAGCCGTCTCCGGGTTGCGCTTCTCCGAGCGCTTCGTCGAGACGACCATCACGCACTGATTTCACGATCCATAAAACTCCCGGCAAGGAAGCTTGGCAAAATTAGCCAACTGTTCGTACTATGAAGACCCAAAGCACACTTATTTTCATTCGTCATCTTTTTAGTGCAGTACACAGTATATAATTCGCTGTGGCAGGTTTTGTATTAGAACCGTATGTACCAGATAATGTGTGTGTGTCCGTGTGTGTCCTTGTGCGAGCTGGGAAGCGTAAGTAGATACCTACGCATGAGGTATTATGCTGTGCCCTGTAGCAAAGACCTATGTGCCCGCATGGCGCACGGGCTCCATGATACTTTGTTTTTTTGTTTCTGTATGTGTGTCTGTGTTTGTGTGTTTTTTCCTTGATAGCAGCAAGTAAGCCCCAACCTTAGCTCACATGTTTGGGATGCCTCTCACTTTCTACCCCATTATCTGTTTCTCTTATGTCCCGCCTGCCTGCCTGCCTGCCTGCTTGATTGCCCGCGTCTTCCCGCCGCACCGGTTGACCCAACTCCTGCAAAACCCACGTCACGGTACGCCCACGTACGCGGGCACATGTAGCCAATTCCCCTACGACGACGACTTCATGTACGACGTTTCATTGCAAATTGAATCCGACCGTCACGGCGAGTTGGATTCAATAGTGCCTGAGCATAGGAGAAAGCATAAACACAGGTAAGACTTGGCCCGAGATAACGAGCAGCCGTAAAGTAGCGGCCGGTTCCACACTAACTCGTCGCGTCGTTCGGGTCCTTCGCGGAAAAACGGGTCCGCCTCTTCGCTATTACTGAACGCAGCAACTGTGTGACAGTGCACAAGGCTCAGGGGGGTTGGAAAAACCACCGGTGTCGGGCCCTTTAGACAGATCGATACAGTAGCGAATAGGCAGCTGACTTGGATTAACGCTCTAGAGTAGGCTCTTCACTCAAGAGACCGAGTCCCGTAGCCGTTGCCTTCGTCGGTCTCATTGGCAAACAACAAGGACTCCCTGTTGACTTCCTCACATCGATACGCAATCCCCCACGGTGGACCGAAGTAGTCCGATTTGAGGCAGGTACTGGAACCCTTTGCCTAACGGGCCACCATCGAACCGGTTTGCGAGCAGGCATAAAGGAACTAATAAAAACTGGCAGGAGCATATCTCCGTCTTCGGTCTCCGACCGACCGACTGAGCATGACGACACCTTCCCACCGACCGAAGAAAACAAGCAAAATCAATTAACTTTTATCTCATGGTTCATTCTTTTCAACCCTCCCTCCCCCTCTGTTTGCCGCATGGCCACACCTGGCAACCACAACCCGACGATTTGACCGCTCAAATCCCGGAAGCAGACATCATCATCATCACCATCGACACTGTAAGAAGAAAAGACACAAGAGGCGCAAGATCCTGGTGCACGACCTGGACGACCAAAGCGTGAAGGTAAGGGGACTCTCTCGTTTTGTTACCGCCTGATGCCGGTCCCGGTTGGAGGAGCTTACGGGTACTTTACTGATTTACCCAGCCAACCCACGCCACACGTGCGAAGGGATTTTACACCAGCTCTCTGGTTAGAAAGAGGCGAAGCTGTACGAGAAGAACCTGTAGCATCTTGGGGAAAGAAACGAAGAAAGAAAGAACACCCGTGCATCGTTGTCACGTCGCACCGGACGTGCCGTTTTATGAAAAACTGTCACCTGACAGACCGATGTGGCAGGTTGTATTAACGCACAATACCTGTTACTTTCCGCAGGTGATAGACCCGGACGATCTGCCGCAACGTGCCCGCTGGACGATCATCGCAACCGCATGCCTCTTACTGATTATGTGCCTACTGCTGGTTGGAATCACGCTGCGAATGGCGCCCATCATCGACGATATGGGTGAGTATCGGCTGAAAGCCAGCGAAAGAACTTTTCCCAAACTCTGCAGCATCCAACCTTCTCAGCGCGGGGCAATACTCCGACTGACCGTTGGACTTTCCGTCGGGGGCTGAAACGTCCGACACGCGAGTCAACTTGGAGAGTGGTGAATTTTGAGACAATTCTAGACAGAGAGAACGAGAGCGAGAGAGTGAGAGAGAGAGAGAGGTGGACAATAAGAGAGAGGTTAATTTGGGGTGAGATAGAGAGAGAGAGAGAGAGAGAGAGAGAGAGAGAGAGAGAAAGAAAATAGCGAGAGAGAGAGAGCACATGCGCATATGCGTGCTGAGTAGAACATTCCTCGCCATGTCACTTTCATTGCTCCAGATTAATTAAAGCTCATTTTCTCTCTTTCAGCCAGAGTGAAGCGTGAAAATGAGGGGAAATTGAGAGCAAATTTGAAGAACGATAATATCGAACTCTCCTGATGTTCTTCACTGGTATCAGGCTCGTCCTGTAATGAGACCGTTGAGAGCGATATCTGAGATTTTGGTAAAACCGAGAGAATATGGGAACTCAGTTTGCATTTCCTTGCAATGGGATGAAGTGTTGGGCTAAACAGGCCAAAGATACGCTGCACTGTTAGTTCAACGGTTCGTTAGTTAGTTCGACGCGTTGAATGATGATGGAGGCGCCCAGTCTTTTACGAACTCATCGCTATAAGAACAACAACGTAACATTCCGTACCTTGGCCCAATGGAAGGCAAACTGAACCCGTTTCATTCAGCAAATCACACCCATTAAGTACGATGGGTACTGAAGACATACTATATGCAACTAATTGCACGCTAATATGATAGACCCTTGATTTAAGAACATCGTGTTGCGCTCCTCTGGGACAAACATAACCTGTTGTAATTGCAGATTACATCCTTTATGCTGATTTTACTCTCGTCAATATCGTCCTCATGGCCAAGGCATCATATTCCTCCTGATCAGAATTGGTGTCGAGATTATTTTTCGATTTTATGCATGTTTCATAACTGCTGTCTTGGTCACGGAATCAACGACTCTGCACGGGCAGAGATGGTAAAATTGGAAGAGCTGTCTGTTCAATTTGGCACATTCTTTTGTATTGAAAGTATTAACCGCTTTATGAAGGACTCAAGTCAATTTAAAATGTTTAACACATTTCCAGGAATTTCAATCCCTAGCGTAAGAACTAATCTATTTTCGCAAAATTCCTTTAACAAATTTGTGCATAGCACGTGCCAACGAATTAAAGGGCTAAAATCATTTGCTGATTGATTGACACTATCCTCATGCATTTCCACCGTCTTGCGTTTCAATTAAACCTTTAAACACAAGCAGTGTTTTTGTTTTTATAATTTAACATAAGCTATAGCACGTTAGGCGATGAATGATTCATGAATATGATAGAACAACTACGTTTGTTTTGCTCATTTTGTTTAAATTTATTCCACAATTTGCGTCTCTAATATCAAATCACGTGTACGAACGAACAGTATAACGTATATCTGTCTTTTTGTACGGTTCTTTTGCGTAATTCACTATTATTCAGCATAACTATTACATATCATTAACTTTATATTTCCTGATGATCGCGTTCGCGCTGTTTACAACAAAACATACTGCACTTATGCAATGCATTGCATAGCGGGAAATAAAATGTTACTGCTACATTATGTGCAAAGCAAGAGCGGAAACACACCGAACATGATAGAATATGGGTCATCCAAAGTGCAAATAGAAATTCAAAAGAGATTTGTTTGCCATATTTAAACTGCTTGCAGCCAAAAAATAGCTCAGACATTGAAAAACGGGTATCCCACATTTATTGTAACACACCATAACGCAGAGTAACGATGATGCGCATTGTGGCTGCAATTTTTTTTTTGGCTGCAAAAAGAAACGGATATTGTAAAACACACAGAACTTTTGTCGGTGGTAGACTCTTCACTCAAGAGACATGGCACCAACAAAATATCATCTGTTGTGGTCCAGATTTATGCTCCGACTAAGGAAAACAAAAATAGCCTGAGAAATGGATGTTAGTCATTTTCAACGATGAAAATTACTGCCAATGTCCCATCATCTACATGCACCAGCAAGTTTCCGTAGAACGCAAACTTCTAGTGTTTTCTTATAATTTTTGCACTGATGTCTTATGGAACGATCACTGATATTTACACATTTATGAAGCATGCCATCAATATGCATACTGTCAGTGCGAGAATGGAGATCAAAGTAAGATGGTAACAAGGTTTTAAGGGGAGCATAGCATCCTTCCGTTTTCTTGATCGTAATATACTAAATCCACATAGTCCTCTGGTGTATACCTCGTCCTTCCATTGATCAGATCCTGAAGTAACAGCGGAGGCAGCGATACGACGTGAAACACTATTCCGCAACATTGACCAAACCGACCACCGATGCAGGCCTTCCTGAGTTATGAACACAAGCCCGGGCAACTACAGTAACATATAGTACAGTACTTTGCAACGTGAGGCTTAGATTTTTTATTTATACTCGTGATTATTTATTGATCACTTATTTTATAGTTATGTTGTTCATTTTTTTAACAATACATTGACAGCATAGCTGATATGGATCAGTGACATCCAGTTCTTCCTTTTTTGTTTGAATATAACTAACAATTATCATATTACAACTATGATGGGTTTTATGAATTACACTTGGATGAAAGGAGTCATTTTCTAGCTTCCGACAATCCGTTTGATTTTTACGCAACGTTACGATTTTTACGTTTGAAATGGAAACTGTTCTAGTAAACCGCCATTAGAGCCAACGTCTGCTCAACCTTTGCAGGATGCAGGTCACGTATGAAACACAAATATAGATTCACAAACCCATTGCCGGTAAACTTCCAGCCCAATGCGCCCCATCGTAAATCATCGAAATCGAGATGTCACTATGGAAGGCTTCTCTCGCGGTCCCAGCGCTGCATTTAACTGTCAAGCATACTTCAAATTGTTACAGCTGGCTTCAGCTTTTCATAATTCCAGTTCTGTTTGAAAAAAAAAACCCCGAAAGCAAAAACGTCCCTCGGAGACAAGGCAATATCCGAGACTGGCAGACAGCACTCGCCGCGCACGGAATACGTTTTCGTTCGCGGGAGTAATTTTGAAATATTGTACCACGAGATGAAATACGATCCGGCGTCATCGAAATCGGCGGTAGTGGGAGGCGACGGCCAACTTTCGGTGTCATTTAATCTTCGAATGTTATCCCGGGGGGCAAATGGCTTGGGCAAATAAACATGATAGAGAAAAAGACACACACACGCACGCGTTCGTTTTCCAAGGGCGTCAGAAAGCGTGGGCAACGGAGTTACGGAAAGCTTCGAGAAACCATTTTTTCAATTTCCTGTTGAAATTTGGAAGCAACTTATGGAGCAAAACGTAGCCATTGGAAAAAGGTCCTGACTGCCCCGCCCTTGTGTATCATTTGCCAACATCCCTCACGCAAGGAAGCCATGACAAACAAAACACGCAAACCCACACCGTTTGGAACAAGTGACACGACGCCCGCGCTCTTCACTGAATTCGACAGGAAGTGGAGAAGCAGGATCGGTCACCAGGCAGACACCCCCCCTCCCCTCCCCTCCCCCCATAGCATCCATCTATCCCGGACAGGCTTTCGTCAACTTCAACTTATGCCCGTGCTGCAGGATAATGCTTTCATCTTTCCGACATTAATTCTCCGGATGTGGACAAAGGCAAACAGAAGCAATTTAATGGCACTTTGTGCTCCGTGTCACCGTGTAGGAAGCCGGTCCGGGCGGTCGTGATTGCCCGTAATGTGCACTCTGCGTGAAGAGCGGACCCACACCCTTTTCTACTAGGAAAGGCTGTTCACTTTCCTCAGGCTCCTCACTTTTCATCTAGCCCAGGCAGCGGGCGACCATTTGTTGACCATCCGGACCGACGAGCCTGGGCCACCCGTCATCCCAGATCCATCTTCATTAGGAGCGGCGACACACATGGGACGTTTTTCGCGAGGCGCAAACATGTCGGCCTGTATACGCCCACCGCAGCCGGCATAACTCTGGCCCGACAAAAATGGCACCCCGTTCACAGGCAGGCACCCTCCCAAAGGCTTAAGGCCACTTTACCGGGAGCGGGAGATATTTTATCGAAAGAAAGCTCCAAATGAAGAGCAATAGCCGGAATCACTCACTGAATTTCCAGCGAAACACGTTTTCACGCGCGCCATTCGTTGCCGGTGCTCCAGTCACCCGATAATCGTATAGATAGTAAACAATGATGTCGGAAAATTCATAGGGTACTCTAGCACCTCTCAACGCAAACCACGCCAACGTCTTCATCATCATCATTATCATCATCATTATCAACATCATCATTGGAAAGCATCCGGTTAAGCGTCTTTCGGAAGTGCCCAGTGCCTCTCCAAACCGAAACCACTATAAATATTCACACGCAACAGTGTTTCGAGCCCGTGCTTACGCGTGGTTCCGGGAATAGAAACCCCGCGGGGAGCTCTGCCATGAAGAAAGAAAAACAGCATCGTGAAACAGTATGTTCAATCGACTGGTGGAACCACGTTTTCCACCTATTGAGCAGCTTTTTTGTGTGTGTGCTTCACTCGAGAGTGGGTTAAAGTGCTTGGTGACGCGAAAGACAAGGGGGGGGGGGCGGAGAGAGCGACAGTATCATCGAAGAACGCAAAAAACAAGACACACACACACACACACACTCACACACACATATATATATATATATACAGTAAACAATCACATGCAACGTTCGTCCACCAAAGCCCTTTCGGTATCTTTCGGCGAAGGCATCCGTTCGGTGGAAAACTGTGATTTTGCTTTCGCTTCACCCTCGCTCGCTTGGGGATTCCGGAAAGGGAACAACTTAACCGTTAACCAAGAAAAAACGGCGCCCAACCCAGCGCGTCAACCCTAGGGCGTGCAGTTTCAAACATGATCGACCACCTGTTTGAACTGGGTTTATTTTTTTTATTTTTTGCTGGAAAAAGAAGTAGCAGCAGGAGTAGGAGATTGTGTTACTTAATGATGGCGAAAACAGCAGCAGTGAAACTCGTGCTACTCGTCGGTTGAAACTTATGTCACTTGATACTTATAAGGTTGTTATCGATTTTATGTTGAGTTATCTTTGTGTTTTAGTATTTCTTTCATTTGCGTTGCACACTTCCTACTACCTTTGTAACTAAACAGTAACGAGTACTTACATAAAGATTTTTAGTTTGAAAACAATGAGTTTCGAAATAAGTATTTTGTGTAAGTTTCTCACATTTAGCTTATATTAGATTAGAATTAGTATATGTTTTCGGTGGCAATGAAATTTCAACTTACTTTTCAAAGTAACCCAATCACTGAACATCTTGTTTCTGACGCTCAAATTATTTTAAAAAAAACATTTGATTTCATAAAATGCTATCAAAAAGCCAGATTGATTGGATTATGTTCCCAAAACGGTGTCACACGGTGTAAGTTTTACGAAACAGCAAGAAAATCTAAGTTCTGAGATCTGAGAATATTGAAAAATTGAAAAGACTGTCTGCACACCAAACCCGGGCCAGAGCCAAAAATATGTTGTAACACAGATAAAAGTAAAATGAACGCAATCTTCTGGCCGGGCATTCCCCATTCCACGTGAAACTGGTAGCTGGAGCATCCTGAAAAATGTCTACCCCGCCGACAGCTACAAAAAGGGCAGCAAGAATTTGCGCATACCTGACGAAGAAAGAATGCTAAATTCTCGGAGATCCTAAAAAAACCAAGCGCACAACTCCATGCTCAAACAAACCAGCCGAGAGGAGACGCTCGCATCAGAATAGGATGTCCGTCCGAGTGCGCAACCGTCCGCCAAGAGGCTTGACGAGGGAAACGACCGCGACTGTCCGGAAGCGGACGGAGGGAAGCTTCGCCTATTTTTTCCCCCTTATTGCTTAGCTGTGATGGGGAAACAGATTAATCATCCCATTTCACCGCATTTCGAACCCGTTTGTGGTGAAGCACGTAAATAAGCTGCTCTTGCAGGATTCAGCTATCTTTGCAATCAATTTGATTGCCCGTATTGTTAAGCGATGTTGTTTCCTAACTCACCTGATTGCGTGGATCGACACGTTTCCGTCATGTGGGTACATGAAATACATGAAAGTAATGTAATCCAGGAAACTCTATAATTAAAAGCTTTCCAATATTTGAAAACTGCTCAACATTTTAAGTTGTTGAACAGACCCAGTACATTTATGCAGAATGAATATACCTCAAAATGATTCCTCTCAAATATATACAGAGTATATATCCTGGCTATGATTTCAAAAGAACGATCAGTTTATACTACTTTTGGCATTGTATGAAGTCGTTTTAAAATTTCAGCTATAGATTTTTTTTTAGACAAAAATATTCATGGAGAGCACTTTGTCGTTTCTGTTGATCCGTTGGGCATTTATTGACGCTGGTTTGTAAAGAGGACTTTGGTAGAGAAATTCAAATCAAAATCCACTACGTTTATTCGTCTTATTGCTCGTAAATGCTTGTCGAAATGACCCTGCACCAGAAGAGGAATTGCAACTAAATTTAAAATAAGCCTTGTCCAGTTATCCTTAACGATCTTTTTATCAATGACTAATTGTAGCTCAAATTCCTTCAAATCTAACGTCTCTATTTTTCCTTTCCAGGTAAGTGAAGCAATTGGTTAGTCCAAAGTTCTTAAGGAGTACTTTTAGCGATAAAAAAATCGGTAAGTCAATTAAAGTTCAAATCGGTTTACTACGAATAGTTTCCGTGATCATCAATTGCTGCTGAAGCATTATGACATCGATGAAATACGTCGATCTTTTGATTTAATAATTTTGTAATTTGTAATATGCATTTGTCATCAAGATTGTTGGGACTCTGGGAAAATCGTTTCACGTATTAAAACAAAGATATCAAAATTTGTGTTCACCATGTGATAAAAATAAGAAATGAAATATACCGTAAACTACTGTTGCAAATAGTTAAAGAAAAGACAATAAAATCAAAGATATTATGTTTAATTAAACAAATAATCTGATCAATCTACGCATGAAGAATATGCCGAACGTCTGCGGCACCTAAGTTCAACATGTTTCGTTACATTTCCATTCCTGTCTCCATTTTCGGATACGCTAACCCTGACCAACACATACATAAATAGAAGAATGCTCGAAGCGATGCATGCTCTGAGCCATCAGCAACATAGAACTTCAAACATTACCAGCGCTTTATCAGCTTCCAGATCATCCAGTCTGGTTTTGTTGGAAAGTTGCATTCAATTTGCCATTCAGAAGTAAGTGAGCCGTTGATTACAGCGTAATGAAGCAACAAGAAACACCACTCGACTACCTCGGCACCTCTGAACACGCAAAAATGCATCAGATCGAGGCGAACGGGGGCCAGTCGATACATGTGCCTGCAGGGGGCATACATCTCTCTATGCAAGGCCTCTAGTCCAGGAAAAACCCGCTCTAAGGAGCGACACGAGCTTCAGCAGAGAAGTTGGTTGTTGTGGCTGAAGAAAATAGTTCATCGGGTAACGCAAACACCCAAGAACATTGTGACCTTTAACAAGATCTTGATAGCAAAGCCTTTTCACACATTTCCTCAGAAGTTCGTTGTGTTTCTACAACCAGTTCCAATTGATCACCAATTGTTCAAAGAAACCTTTGGGTGCAAAATATATTTTTTTCGCTCAATTCAAAAGAAAAGAAGATCAAGCCTTTCTTGCCTTCCTCATTGTTTCATTGTAACAAATTTTTGGGGAACTACCGATCCTAAACTGGGGCAAAATCTTACATTATATAATCCATTAGACGTCCGTCTTAAACGATTTGACGATTGCTATACAAGCAGGGAAGATGCTGGCTACTTTAATTCTATTTTTGTGCAAATATACTTATTTATAACAAATGATTCGCTTGAAACATGAGAAGCAATATAAGAGAAAGTTATCTTTTTTTTTTGCATTACAACACGTACAAAAGCTAACGTCATTAAAACATGTGTAAATTTTTTTTTCTAGACTCATTTTTTCATTCGTTTCTATTTAAAAAAAAGTTAACGACTAAAAGGGTAAAGCTGAGCGATGCCAGAGCACAGTGCTGAAGAGATCTCCAAAGGCAATTTTAAACTGATATTGCTATTTATAACCCAAGAAGTTGAAACTCATCAGTCAAACGCAATACCTAAACCTGATGCTGAGTAGCTTGGTTCATTCTCCAATAGCCAGCTCAATGGACTCCGTTTTACCACACCCAGAAGGAAACACCGTTTCAATAAGAAAAATGCCCATTAAGCATTCTTCACGTTTGTCACGCGATGACTATGGAGATCCTGGAAAGCTGAGAAGTTACCACGTAACGGTAATGTTGCTTCCTTTTTTGTTGTTGCCTGTAACTGTTATTCGTAGAAATGGGCTAGACCGGCTAAAACACACTTTTCATCGCGGGATTTCCGTGAGGTCGCCACAATGACGGAACGATAGGGTTCCGAAGGTTTAACAGGTTGACACATTTACATTATACCCTGGTTCTCCCGGCCAAGGCAGGGGCGATGTTGACGTTAAACACATTCATGCATGCTGATGAGAAGCGTCACAGTCCACGTCGATGGTATTGTGATCAGTGCTGCATACATGATGAGACATAAGATCATGCGGGCATTTCGGGATGGTAATGGGGATTGGGTCCCATATGACAGTGTGTCTGAGGAGTTGCTGGTTAGCATTTGAGGTACAATTTTAAATCACAAACACAAAGTACGTCCCATCAGAACAAGCAGGGCAGGGCAAAGCTTAAAACAAAATTTCGCATCCAAACGTATCGGTTGGAGAAAGCTGTGCTGTACGCAATCTATGGTGTTTCGCTCTTGCGAATCTAGAGTATTACCAATAACCTACGAACAAAGTTGTGGGAATCTTTTACTCCGACTGTCAAGCGTCACATTACTCTGGAAGTAGTGAAGAAACTATAACAACTATTAACGAAGAACAAACGTGAACCATCAGAGACACGTTGCGAAAATAGCTGATAAATTCAATTTAGCAATGAACCTTACTTTTGGACTTTATAACCCTCACCAACTAGCATCAGCGCTCGTGTCAGCTCGGGGGCAGAGACACTGCCTTGAGTAAGAAGAATGGAGAAGGATATGGCGCAAGGCACGATCGTGGAGTTCAGGGCTGGCCAGTGGGGGCTACTATTATGCCACTACTATCGTGCCGTAAGCTCGAGATCTGAAGCTAAGTAGCAACGACTGTAAGAAGCAAAGGCCAGTCCCCAGACGTACGAGAAGCATCCTAATGAAGATAAAAGTGAAGTTTAATGAATTTAATTCTGTTTATTCGCTCGCAGCGTCTTGTGAGCGGCAAACTGCTGCCTTTTGAATCTCGAGGTTTAACTTTAGTCTCAGGGTTGCACTTGGCTGTTTAGAATGGACAAAAACAGTAAAAACTTACTGTTTGAACGAGACGAAGGGTTGAAGGACAACTTTGGACCTATAATTACTACAGACTTTCTGATAGTCTACGGTTCAACTATGCCTAGTAGATTTATTTGAAGCATACGGTAACCAGGAAAAAAAATTGTATTTTGTTTAATTTTTTTTTTCATGACAATGGCATTTATATAACTTCCAATCAGCCGTGTCATTCCTCGATTTGCTCGGTATGAACTTTTAATACATGTACAATTGCTTTTCTTATCAATTATAAAATTCGCATATGTAAACGAATTTCTAATGAATAATCACCAAACGTTCCCGAACTTCTGGAATATTCGCTAGACAGTTGCATCGAATGAAAAAAAAAATGACACAATATAGCGACCCTCTTGCAGTCATATTCTTGCTTCACTTCACGTTACCGGTCGGTCCTGTCCTGTTTATCAATATATTGAATTCCATGCTCACATTCCGCAGCCAACAGTGAACGAGGGTTTCGAGGATTTCCGAGAACGTTCATCGACGCCACAACAGATAACCTGGCCGCGCGATAAGTGTGGGGCTGCTTCCTGGATTGGGTTTGAAAGTGTTGCGAGTTTTCTCACAGCTACAAGTTCTGCCGGTTCTGGAGCGGTCGGGAATTGGCAATTTCTCCAGTTAGAAGACGGTTGAATATGGGAATGCGAACAAAGAAATGCTACTCGTGAGCCGATTGTTCTGTCCTCCATCTCGGTCGGTTACGCCTTCCGTTCCAGCATCCAAAATCAGTCCTGCGGTGCGGTACGGAAATTAAGAGGCAAACACTGTGACGACAAGGGCCGGATAGTGAAATTCATCTTCGCACGGAACACCACCGGTGGAAATCGTGACTCTGTGAGCCCGTACAGCTTTCCTCTCACAGAATTTTTTTGGTTTTGTAATTTCTTTCCTTATTTTTCACCTTCGATTCGTTTGAACGGACTGCCGGACAGCACGAGGGATTTTTGTGTCACGTGGCAACGGCAGATTGATTTATCGGCTGCAAAAGGGAACTCGTGTGGAACGATTTTGAGTGTGAAAATTCCGATGGATTACATTTTTACAACCAATAAAAAACACAACCTCGAACAATCAAATCGGAACTTTATCCAACGGCGAATGTATTCTGCATTGCATTCTTTCACATTTTTCCCCAAAGCACAGGAGGAAAAGTTTTTGGTACATCTTTCCTTTCTTAAATTTCTCTATCCCCTGACACTCTGTGTCTGTTCGATCATCGACAATGCACCGACCGCAAGGGATCGTTTATAGAAGAAAAAAAAACAACAGTTTAAATCGCTCTTAAAATCCTAAACGCCTATCCAGACCGTAAGGAGAACTCAGAAGACTAATATCTGCGCTCGATGAACTCGGCCAAACAGAGGTTTCGGGTTCCGCTCGGTACCGACTAGCTTATTTAGCTGAGCTCCACCCAACCCATGGTGAACGTTCGTGGGAAAACCCCTCAGCAACACGGCAACCGTTGTTTGCAGCAATCCGACGCTGGCTACAGGTGCCGCGGGACCATTAATCATCGACCGAATCAAATTTGCATAATTCCGTCCCACAGGCCGCCCGGTAACGGAGAATCTTTTCGGTAAATATTTGCCGGTCCGGTCCGGTGCTCTTTGCAGTGTCGAACAGCGCTGACAAGTACTGCAGGGTACGACAATCGGCACAAGCGACGCAAGAAGAAGCGTCCTGAACGACTTCGGACGGAGGGAGCTGCATGGAGATAATCGTTGTGTAAGTACCACTTCAAGGTGCGAATGGGCGTCAGGGGAAAATTAAAGCAGTAGAAACTAAACTGGAAACGTTGGAATAAAACCTACACGTTCCACCTGACCTTCGCCGAGCGAGCAGCAACGAAGATGTTGGGTAGTCGGCAGATGGAAGTGGTAAAATGCACTGATTTTCTACTGATTGACCCACGTGTCAAGTTCATCGGTGAACCTGTACGCAATCGGCATCGCTCGACTCGTGCAAAACCCGAGCCGCTGTAGGCCCTGGACGACTGCTGTGTATACTACCTCGCCATGCCGTCGGCACTGTGCGTCTCCATCGGTTCGGCAGCGCGCAGTTTATGTAATCACAATCTCAGCAGCCCCGGGTCACTCAAGCGCTCCTGTCGGCACGCGAGCGCACGAAGCCGCACTCAGCACTTCCAGTGAAACTCTGCCCCGGCGATCCGCGGTGGCGCACGGAAGGGCGGCTTGTCAACCGTTTCACAAAAACGGCGGTCACGTGAGAAGTCACTCATTGGCCAAGAATTGGGTGTGTTTGGGTGGGGTGCAGCTGCCGATTCAAAAAACAACACGCACCAAAGCGGGTGGTATACCCACCGTATAACAATCTGCCGATTATTTTCCATCGGCAAGTTGTTGCATCCGGTCGGGCTGCTATCGTGGGCACAAAGAATACACGCTTCGGTATGTATCCGAGCTTTATTGCCTCCCACGGGGAACTCAGCTCGCTCGGGACGGACCCAAGCCACCATGGCTTGAAAATCACCATCCGCTCCCCCCGCTTTGCAGCTCTCGTGAACCTCTCGGCACATCTTTTCCACTCGTGGACAATGAACCCCTTGATAAGGTAATACAGCAGGAGGAGCAACAGCAACCAGTGTTGGCTGAAGAAGCCACTTCATAGCGACTGCTAATGCTATTTAAACGGTGGAACTTCCAAATTGCGTTCAATTTATACATTGTTTCGAACATTCCACGAAAAGTGGTTGGTTGGGTTTTTTTTTGTATTGGTGATATTACCCTGTTTACGCAACAGAATCGATGCAATCGCAGACATTTCGGGAGGCTACGAAGAGTTTGAATGTTATCAAATCTGAAACAGACCTCGTGTGAATGATGAACATTTCCATGTAGTTTTAAAGATTTTGTCTGTTGGTTTTAGTCTGAAACAAACCATTAATGGGCCATTTTTCGGATGAAATATTTATCACAGAACGTCTAATACACTAGCTTTAAACATTACATTTCGAGGTAGCATAGATTGAATTTTGAAGAGGTTTTCATTTTTTTTTTCAAAGCCTAGTTACGTACAATAAATATTGACACACTAATTTCAAATTCAGATTTGGTGAATAAACCAGAAAAAGTCCACAAATTGATATTCCAATTACAATGTTATCTTCACCCGCAGACAAAACTTCGTCTTACGAAATTGTCTTAATCCTTTTCATCAACTTGACTATTCAAAATCATTTTATTTAAAACATTCCCACCTCTTGGAAGTATTCCTTTTCAATTTGAATGAAATAATGATGATGACTTCCACTTCATACCATACAAAACATTTTTTTAGTTGTTTGCTGAAACAAAATCTTTCAAAACTCCGTCATAAAACTCAATCACGTTTATTCGTCCAATGCAACAAAGACGTTGGCTCCTGTGGTCACATCGCTTAGGTACGGCAGCACAATTATTGTTGTTGGAACACACCCACTTTTGGGTGCAAAAAAGCTAGACCTATCCACGTGAACCGACGCTCCTTTCGCTGAACCCTCCTGACGCCGAACCACGAGCAGCTCTGCCAAACACCAGGCGTCTCCATTCGAACATTGCGACGAAACCCAATTTGGAGCTGAGGGAACGCATTGTGATCCCGTATGGACGGTGACAGCCGTTGCTAGGCTTGGTGATCGGATCTGACGTCTTCCAGAACATTAGCCACAGGAAAGGATTGTCCCCTTTCACAAATGGGCTTTTCTAGTCGGGGATTAAGGAGAATTTTTGTGTTGTTGCTTTTGCCAGCTTACAAAAAAATTAAGTCCCATTCCGTCTATTCTCTCCATCGTAACTACGGATTGCACATTGTGAGCACAATTACGAATCGTCGGCGGTCGTAACGTAATCACACTCATTTTTCACCGCCCTTTTCAAACAGTCCCCAGTGCGTTTGCGCACGTGTGTGTGTGCGTGTCTGGTTTTCTTTCCTTTGCTGAGCGTCCACCAGTTCGGTACTCACACAGGCGGTGGTCAAACTGAAGACAACAAAAACAAACCATCAACGACTTGTGGAAAATCACGAGACGAAACCAGTTGTCAGCCTCGGAAGTCACGACACCGCGGCGCCACTTTCAAGCGACAATTCACACCCAAAAGGGGCAGCATTTAGTAGTTGCTACACATATGAACATTATCCTCGGTCGGTTCACAGGGACCCTTGCAGTGCTGCCGGTTGCGTCCGTTCAATGATAATGTACTGGACGACGCTAACCGCCGGTCAACAGGTCACATGTTCACGTGTGTCACGGAACTCACGTACACGGTGGAGCTGGCCTTTTTTCTATCAGGTAGTCTAACCGAACAAAGAACGATCCCGGCACAGCCGGAACTCACTGGAAAGCGCACGAGAGCTCATCTCTAAAGGTGTTGGCGAAGTATACTACGCTGTGAAGGGCGGCAAAACCGAGCGACACTCAATGTGATTCAACATGTTGCTTGTTGCTTCGCCGAGTGGCCAGACGATTGCGTCCCTTCAGTTCCAGCTTGAAATCGACAGCGTACGGATAACGCTTTCCAGACGATCGTACAGTAAGAAGGAAGGACGGGTTTTTCCCGACTTTTGCTGTAAATGGCATTCAACTAGTTGTGGTTTTTTAAGTGTTCAGTTTTTTTTGTGCTCCTCGTCTCGGTGAAGATTTTGAGAAACGATACTCGTTCAACGCCCAGTAACCCACCCCCACCCCCCGCACGAACCGCCCTGCGGTTCACAGTGCAAAACTGTTCGGTGAACCAACTTCATACGGTTACAATGCACGGCGAAAATAGAACTGATTGCGGGGGTAGGAAACGTAATGTGGGAAAATGTGGGCAGCAAATTCGTGGAAAATTTACACGTTTGATCCACGCAGCCAAATCCGGGCTAGGGTGGGGCAGGCGGACGAAGAAGCAGGTCCGACGAGTGATCGCGACGAAGCAGCATCGAAGTGATTTGCCGAAGATCGGACGCATAACGCATGCAGGGAGAAAAAAAGGCGTGTTCGTGAAGAAAAAAAAGGGAGCTATGGAAATGCTTGCGAGCGTCTCGGGTGGTCCTGTTTTACCAGCACTTTGTGATTGCGTGCCTTATATTTCCACGATTGTTTTTTTTTTTTCGGTTGTTTTCACGTAAACGCCCGCATTGATGACAGTTTAATTACAAGACGGCGAACAATGCACGCTTCCTGGGGAAATATTCGATCCCACTCCGGCCCGATCTCTCTCGGTTTGCTTCCACACGTAGCAAGAAACGGTCTGAGGACGTCCGCTTCGCCAAAAATCGCCGAACCCCACGCGCCAGTGGGTGTGTTAGCAGTGTTGTTGGTGAATTTTCAAATTGCGCCGCGCACAGTTTTGAGCCGCACAGCAAAATATAAGTGATGTTGATGGGCAATAGCTCCGGTCGGTGACAAAATGGCCGGCGTTACCATCCTATCTTACGACGATGACAAGCGCGAACCAATCCACAACGCCATTCGGGACGAGCTTTTGCGATGTGCGAGCTGATCGGGCCTTTTTTTTAATTTCTTGAGAATTTCATAATTCTTTCAACCAACGTAGTCGATACCGATGCACTCCTCGGGATGGCCCAAAGGCCAGCATGTTAGAGCAATGATGTTGTGCCGATTTTGGCAAGTTCGGTTCACGGTTCGCGTGCGTATGCAAATGTTACGATCGCCGGAAGGCATTTCAGGGTTAGTGCACGGCATGATGGAGCGATGATATTGTCAAAGTGGCCGGCAGCAAAGTGGTGAAGCAAACAACCCGACCGATCGGCGCACACTCTTCTACTTTGCTGTGCGAGAATGAAGTGAACAAATCAGCTATGGAAAGTTTAACATTGTTTGTTCAAGTCCTCTAAAGCCCCGTTCGCTCGCATACCTCTAGGCGTGACGGTGCGTGTGCGCGCGCGCGTGTGTGTGTGTGTGTGTGTGTGGGGGGGGGGGGTATGTGTGCGTATGTACGTGTGGATCTTTGTGTGTACCTGTTTACGTTTCTGCTTGAATATAACAGTGCATGTGTTGGTAGTTATTTTAATCGTCAAAGAAAACAATCCCCAAAATAAGATAAACAGGATTTGTAAACGACAAACCTTTTATCGTTGTTCTAAACGTTGGCAAAATGCAGGGAGAAGGTGGGTGAGAGGGTAAGATGGGTTGCGAAGTGCACCTAAAGAAAAAGAGAACGAAAGCATTAATCAACCCCAAGAGCACCAGTGAGCGTGGAGGTGCAGGAGCAAGGCTGCCGTTCATTGTGCGCTATTTTGTGCCTAGAGTTAATACAATCTCTCTCCTTCCAGAAAATAAGTGAAAAAGGCGGAGCTGTGAATTCAAGGCTCAATGTAGCACGCTACGGCAACCAGCAGTTTCCGTTGTCGACGTCGTCAATTTGATCTCCGCGCAAATTTGTTGTGTGTAGGCGCTCCATTTTCCACGGGCCGGCTGGTGCCGGTCGAGAAATTTTCTCAGGCTGCGGCCGATAGATCAAACAATCCACCCGTGTGCTTATGATTTATCGCGAAATGACAGAACAGTGCGAAAGAAATAAATCTTGCGCGATAAGGAATGGATAACGCTCGTGTCCGGCTCGTAAAGCAGGCGTACGCTTCAGGTCGGCGAGTTGATGGTGGTGTTCGTGGTGGTGTTGGTAATGATCGGCTGCGGGCGTGGTTAATGTTGTGAAGAAAACAACTCCAATGCCCGTTTCCGGCGGCGTATGAGCAATACGAGAAGATAAGTGGGAAGCAAGCGCTTAAAATAAATCCATGAGTAGTTTTACAGCAAACTTTTCAAGTTTGTTGTTATGTAAATTGCGATCTTAAATACAATTCGATCTTACAAAGCATACGGAAGGATTTTTTTTACGAAGGAAAACATGAATCTTTCGATCTGTTGAGTGTTTCGATCTGTTGAGGTGGCACTTCTGTTCTCCGTTTCACTGTGCATGCATGTTACGTAACGTGCAGACCCATTTGTCAATGCGTTGATAAGAACTGGGATTGTGGTATCATCCAACAAAGTAGCACCGTTTTGATCACAAGGTTGCCTTGAACGCTTTCACGTAATTGTACGTAATCTCACTGTTACGTTCGCGTTTCAGGGCGAAAGGCTGAGGATATTTCAAAAAAAAGTTTAACACTAGTGACTTTCACAGTGATATCTTTGTTTAAACTAATTCGTCTAAAATCCTTAAAAGTAGCGTATGATTTTTTGTTTGAAAAGGACTTTTGTTAAAAAAATATAAATAAATGAATATGCAACCATTTTTTCCCAGTAATAAAATGTAGAAATGAAAAAGAAACACTTTTCTTACAGAGTTTTAATGCAGCTCTGTTAGTAAAATTATAACAATGCCAATCCATTGATCTTTTTCCAAGCACGAGGCATCATTCATGCAGAAAATCATCAGTTAATAGAACACTTTCGTGGCATTATATACTGAATTGAATAAAAAACAACAATAATTTGAGAACATGTAATTAAATGACAGCATTGGAATACCTTTAAATATGCATTGGTTCCATGCAAAAACGAATTAATACATGCATGAGTAGTTCAAACAAGTAACGCGTGTGTTTTGTATTTGTTGCTCCTTTTACAACAGATGAAAAAAGGCAAGCAGAAAATGGGCGATGGCAAATTTAACCACACGTTTACATTTTGAAGTATGCAGTCAAAATTAAATGGAACGTGCATGAACTTGATCTAGAAAAACTCTAGAAAACCGTTTACAGTTTATGTTACAAAAATAAGACGGCCGAAACACCTAACTTCTTTTTTCCAATCAATCTTCTTGAAACGTTTTCATTCGGCAAACTCAAAACATGCATACGAGGATCCATGGAAAACTAAACATTACTGACATATGACCGAAAGCAAGATTTCACGGCCTTTTGAAGATTTGTTTATTTAAGCTACAAGCTATATGAACATGTATGTTCATAAAACGGTTTCCCCTCAATGAATTTAATCTCTTGTATTAACGATAAGTGAATATTGAAACAGTGTGTAAAATATGTGCTCTTGCGCTATCGATTGAGACAAGTTTGCTTATTTAGGGCAAATAACTTAGACGTATTTAACTCTCTCTACCTGGCGTAACGAGCAATTTGATCATGCATTCCCCAAGGGCTTACGTGATCAGTCAATCCTGCTTACCGAGGGATGTCCGGCCTGGATTCGAAATCAAGCAATCGTGGGTCGTGATATAGCCGGCGTACGAGTTCAGTTTATCCAAGCCCCGAGATATTTAAATATGTAAATTTACACTCCCCATATCGGCGCGATCTGAGCACGTCGTAAATTTATAAAAAACTAGCATTTTGCCCAACTTTGTTAAAAGTGGGGTATTTTTGATAAAGTGGCTTTTGATTATACTTTTTTTTGTGAAAATGTCATCAGCGTTTAGCACATCAGTCTTCTATTTATCGACGTTGATTCCTTGGAAAAAAACGTTGACTTTCTGGGAGGTTAAAAACAGTGTCGCTTTGGAATTTTTTGGAAACTTATGGATTTTTTCCAACTTAAAAAGCCTTAGGTCAAGGACAAGGAAAACCAGCCAAAAACGACTCAAATCTGTTCATTCGTTCTATTGCAGGCTTCATTGATGTTAATGTAATGCGAACATGGACTGTAATATCAAGCATATCGGTTTATTTCGTTATTTTTTCAAATGTTCAGTGGTTTCGATTTTAAACACGTTACACACCACATTACACTCAGGATCTTAAATAATGAGTTTAAAATCATTTTTTCTAACTCAAACCGAGGACGACCAAACATTAAAAATTATACACCGTGTTCATTAAATTCATCCAATTCCACTAATGTATGATTGATTTAATAAGCAATCACAACACAACCAAACAGGTGCAGTAGTGTTCGTTGCAATGAAAGCCATAAATTGCTGCCAGCATACGCCGACCCTGCAATACCTACACGCAGCACGAACGCCACCCAGGTGTGTACTTCGAGCTTTTGACAGAGTGCCACACTCGCAGCTGCTGTAATCCCGAGGCTGCAATAATTGGAAATCCATCAAGCAAATCCTGTGCCACTTAATGTGCCCACTGTTAAATTGTCGTACGGTCACTGAACATGTGCGAAAGCTAGAGGCAGCTGGTGTACTGCCTGCTAGTCGTACGTGCCGAAGTCGATTTTCTGTTCGACCCATTTACAATTTCACTGCTCCGCTAAATGATCGCCCGTCATTAGATTTAAACGCCCGTGCCTATGATTATTTTAAACTCGACAAGGCTCTACTTGGGTAAACGCGATTCAGAGAGGAAGCACATGCATATAACCGTCGCTGAGAAAAAGTTCCAAGAATAAACAGCCAATTAAAAATATGTTTCTTTCAAAATTCAATATCACATATTTTTCTTATTACACCTATCATTCTGTGAGGTAATTGATTCTCCGACTGAATGGATGTGTTACAAATGTTTACCATAGATAGTGTGCATTTTGTTAAATGATAAATTGCAACCAAGAACGTAGCCAATGACATTCGGAAAGACGAGAAACTCGATCGATCGATCTTTGGCTAGAATGAATGTTTATACTCGCCATCGGCATCAGAAAAGCGAGGCATTATGAACAATGGCATGACCTCCTTCAGATCATAACCCCGAGTTGAGTGTTAGATTATTGGACTAACTACTTGAAAGTGCTGGATGTACGAGGGCGAACGCTCTACACAATTATAATCAAATGTACAGAAGGTACATGAAAATCTGAATTAACCGTAGGATAAATGTGTTGAACATTTAAATTGCCCTGGAAACACTAGAATACCATTGAACTTATTGCTATAATAATTATTTCTATTACCAGGTGAACTTCTTGTAGTGAATTAAGCAAAAATAAACACCTTTTAAATGATGGTATAAAGGACGCTATTTTGAGGCACTTAAATAATTTGTTCTGAATTCATCTAATCCAACCATTGAGCGGGGTTTTAAAGCTTTCTTTTCCGTAAACATATCACGATAAAGCTCCCTGCAGTCTGTTCCATCTTTTCCGGTTCTTCGTACGGTCAGAAATCCGTGGCCACAGCTGCAACTGCACGGTGTGATTTGCACCGATAACCCCTTCTAAAGTGATGCAATAAACCACCGACAATCTAGTTCCCTCGGGTGAATCAACCTCCCCCCCCCCCCCCCCTTCGCCGGCTCTCACCCTTGCAGCTGACCATTCGCCGGAAACCGAGTGTCGGCCCCGCTCGACCAGGTCCGACACATTAAATTGCCACCGTCATCGGAACAAGAGCACTGTGACGGTGACCACATGACCAAGCAGTTACAATAGGGAGCCTCCCCTGACTATCCAGCCAGCACGACAAACTTCCTTTTTACACACATCATTCACACACACACATACACCCACGCACAGGAAGCGAGACGGGCCAAGGTGCACAGTTCGAAACGTGCTGCAGCATACGGCCTATCCGCAAACCGTGGTACTAATCGCCCTATCCTTCCACCGGCAGCATGCCACCATTTAACGTTGCTTCTGGGGGGGGGGGGGGGGGAGGGGGGAGGAAAAAAGGAAAACCAGCGCGATGGTCGGCAAGTTCTTTTTGAAATTTTCCATCGCTTCCTGACGCATGGAATAGGAAGCGAGGTGAAATTGCGTTTCAGTTGGGATGCTCCACCCGGCTGGCGTAGCGAGCTGCTGACTCTCCGTGAATATATTAAACATTCTCATGTTAATAGAAATATTTTGCCTAACCCCAGGATGGTTATCCACCGTTCGCTGGTGTAGCCGCCTCGGGTGAAACATCAACGCGGCTAAGAAACTTTCCCAACCGAGCTGTATTGACGCGACCCAATGGGCCAGTCGGAAAAGTGCAAGAAAGAGCGTGTGATTTATGGTACACGGTTGCGATTGCAGTCGACAAATAAGTCCACCTCTTGTTCATTCGATAACCTCTATAAACGGGTGTTTTATGACAGGTTTTATAACAGGATCGAAAACGAAACCTTTGAGCAAAAATTTAACCAAATTTCACTCGTACTCGTGCGGTGTGGAACAACTGTTTCTAAGATTTTTGTGCGTGCGTACAGAACAAACCAAAAGAAAAGCTTACTTTTCCCCAAGTTCGGTGACTGGTGAAGCAAGAGATTGGAAAACAAAAACAATTTACCATAACTTTAGCCCAACTGCTTCGCAAACGGCCTTAAGCGGTGAAGATCCTGCCTCGGCAGGAAGCCACGCTATGCAGATCTGGTCGAGCTGGAAGAGCCTGGAAAAACCTCCCACTAAACCAGCGCCACATGCTAGTGAATAAATATATCCACCCAAGATAATTTCAAACAAAATACCCAGGAAATCTGCTCCTTCTGCGACTCTACGTACATTCCACCACCATCGCCGACGAGTTTATCCCCGCGCACCGTGCGGTACCGTACTCGCCAAACAAAAACATCAAAGAATTTTCATAACTCACCCACCACGATCTGTCCACACGCGCCGGGGGTGGCTCGGGGACAAGCAACAGGGGCTTCACACCCAGAAAGGGGCCGAGTGGCGGCAGCGGGGTGGAAAACCCTGGCATTAGAAAACGCTCACGCTCCCGTGGGCTCTCGAATTGAAAGCACATTTTTACGACACCATCGCACTAGGGCATGCTGATGTCATGATAGTACCGCGCAAAGCATGACCCGCAAAAAAAAAACGCAAAAATAGTAGCGCAACAACGTCAGCAACGACAACAACAAAAAACCAACCCTGGTAATGGAAATAATACACCGAAAAAAGAGAAGAATTAGCTACTGAACCCAACATTGTTCCGGTGAAAAGAATAAGTTGAATTTTGTTGACGATCCGCTCAGCCCGGCCCTTCGTTTCGCACGCGGCAATCATAAGACGAAAGAACAGCGGCCGGGGTTACTTTCCATCTGATGCCAGTTTTCCGCTGTTTTTTTTTCTTCGTTTTCAAAGATCTCCTTTATGTTTCAGTCCCTTCCCTGACGGTACTTTTGTTATGCATCTTCCGTCTCATCTTTTTCCTCGACTTCCACCGGGTGGAAAACAGAACCACTACCGCTAAGCTGAAGGATGATGATGAATATCTATCTGACGACTGCTGTCTAGTGCCATGATTGCCTGATTTTTTCATTACATTTGCACACTCGTGCGTGCTGCTGCGTCTTATGCATGTATAAAGCTAACAACGTGTGAATCGTTAACGATGATGGTGAAGGCTGCTCACTATTTGAAGATTGTACTATAAATTGATTTGCTGCATATAAATCTCCTTCCAAAATATGAGATTGAATGAAACTTGTACTATTCTTCTTGCAAAAGAAAACTGCAGTATTGTTTGTCTCCAGTTGTTTTTAGACAATTTTGGAAAAGATAAATAAAAGCAAAATTCCGATATTAATACAAATAAAATGTAAATCAAATCTCATGGACCAAATTTTCATTCCCGAATAGTGGCACGATCGGTTGTTATGCATCCACATTATAATTCGGACCTTTGAATACTGCCAGTTCTTGTCAATGGCGAATGATTCACTGGGGTTCAGGGTCTTGTGAAGAGAAGTTTATAAACACCGACTGTTAAAGAGTTTAGTCCATACGAATAAGGGTTTAAAAAAACATTTAAAGTCTTCCGTTTCTTCTTCGTGGTGTAACGACCAAGTTATGAATATCCCCATTTAGGGCATACACAACGTTTTACCCTTTAACGTACGTGAATAGGCATTTCATCGTTAAAGGCCGCATTTAAGTTGTTGAATTTACAACTCGAATTAAAAGTAGATATCAAACATAAACGGTTATTGTTGGTACAATCACATGGAGAGACAGAAACAAACTATTCTATTTACACAATTCGGAGGAATGCTGCCAACAGGTTGGTGATCATTCTTGTGCCCGATGGTCGCCGTTCTGCAGACACGAAGTATTCAATTAGCCCATTCCCGCCGGCAGCCGAGTCAAAACCATCCACTCTGTCATGCGCTACCGTTTGGCTACCAAACCATCACATTATTTTCGTCTAATTATCACTGCCTGATTTGCGGGCTTCCCGCTCGTACCATTTCGTAGGCAACCCGAGGAAGTATCCCGAGCAGTACATCAGTTTATCATTTTCCGCCTTCGGCTTATCCCTGTCCAACACAGTTTGCTCACTACTAACCAACTTTCCCAGCCCAAAATTGTTCCACTCGCCCACATTGTTGGACTAAGCAACACACCCTCCACTTCACCTTCCTTGGGTGGGCTGATGGACAGAAACCCCCATCCACTACCCCGGGTTGCAGTTTCGTTAGGCACCTAATCCGATTTGGTCAAGTTCATATCCTGCATAGCGCGTGTTCGTTCGCGAACACACTTCCCTCCGTGCGAGCTAACGAAAGTTCACACCCACACACACACACACATCACCCTCTTCTTTAGGAGCCCCAAGATAAATATGAAACAATCTAATCGGCTTTTGTTTCAAGTTTTCTTATCACAACGGCAAGCAATCGGGGCTCTTGATGAACGTCCACGAGGCAGCGAAAGGCACAGAGGATACCGGGAGAAAACCGGATCAAACCGGACATCTGAAACAGGGCGTTTGGGGGGGGGGGGGGGGGGATTGGGTGGCTTGCCTTGCGGTGAGAATGAGTGGTAGGCCAGCAGGCTGTATGCGCGTTACATTAAACGGGACCACTTCGGTTTTCCATTCCCGGAATGACGTTCCGCTAGGTTTAACGTACTTGCGCCGGCTTGCTCAGCTTACCGACGCTGGCAAAAAGGCCTCACCGAAAAAGGCTGCTTGAGGGATACATTATCCTATGTATACACGCGCACACCGAACATTGGGGCAAACGGCTACGGTGACCTGTGCTCTTTGTTCTGTCGCGCTTTCCGTAACCGCCGGTTGCCATAATCTGGCGGTGCTGGTTAGGTACACCGAGGCGGTTCCACCCGGGGTAACCGAATCCCGCCTTGGGGCTACGCTAGTTTCTAGCCGGAAAAAAGAGAGCTTAGACAAACCCAGAGAGCTAGCGAAGAAGCCTACGAACAAGATACGAGGTATCAATCTGCAAAGAATGGGAGGGAAATAGCAAGAGAGCGAGAGAGTTGTATTCTGAGGCCAATGTAAGGTACAAGGCGAAAAAGCAAAACTCCTTGCCGGCAACGCCCTATAATACCTCGAGGTGGCAGTAATGGAGCTCATAATTTCGCAAACACAATTTGCAACTACATTTGAATGGGGAGAAATACCACGAAGGCGCTATCGGTTTTCGCCGAAGGTACTAGAGTTGTTAGCTTTCTTTCGTTTTTTTTTGTCTTTCTTGGCCCTGGAAAATCAGTCAATTTCGGCACTGAATCTACCCTACTATCATCAATCATAAAGATACTTTGAAACTAAACAAAAACTCTTTTCCGAATAGAAAAACAGAACCTATGCTTTTTTTTTCATTTGACCTTCCATAAAATGCATTTTTGTCGTAAGTTAAAAAGCTTTACTGTCTGACCAAATAAAATGTACCCAAAAAGGGTATGTATTTGTGTCAGACTGCATTCCTTTGTGGTTGATCGAACAAGCGTGTTCTGGGATTAGATGTGTATGTATGTATGTATTTATGTTTTATTTATATTTATACTTAAATCTTGCTTGCTTTGCAACTTTTTGGGGCAATCATGCGTTGCTGTTTAAATTAAACTCTAATGCCGAAGTGAAATGATCATCTAAAACGTATTTACACCTTTGTTCGTATTCATTCAGGTGCTCTTTTTCCAATTTTGATTTTTGCTCTACGACGAACATCTAACGACAGACTTTTTCTCTCTATCGCTTCCTAAGGAGTTATTTTTTTTACCCCACGTATTTGGCCACACTTTGTCCAAATCGATACACCGTTCTCGTTACGTAGCAGCATAAGTGAAGCTGACGATGTGCGAGCAGAATCGGGGCTAGGTTCGTCGGGGTAATCGAATACATTTTCACATGACTGAAGAATTGATGGAATGTGTCGCACACGTCACCGAGCCGAGGCCCAGGCATTCGGCGGCCAAGATGGATTGAAATTGAATGAGCAAGAATAAGCGGTTCGTCGAAATGCTGTCTACAGCCGGTCGGGTAGCGTTTTTCGTGATGCGCCGTTCGTTGCCAGGACCGAAGCCTCAATAAAATAAAGCGAACAGTGTTTGTTTTATTTGCCAACCGAAAGTCTCAGGTTGATTGATTTCCACGAAATACGGGCCTTTTGAGTCCTTTCTAAATATGCCACTTTACGGATCATTTGATATGCGGTATTCCTGAATTAGCGAAAGAATCAATACATTAGTCTTAATATTTTGCATGACGTCAGAGCAATTTGTCTTCCTTAAGGTGTACTGTATAAAACATAATTCGGCGAACAGTAAACCCATTATACATTTGTTTTTGTTTTCAATACATGCATAGGCTATGTTAAACTGCATAAATCTATTTCATCTATGGCTCCCCCTTGGTGCTACTGTCGTCAATAAACCGCTTTGTTAAACATGTATCTTAAACAATGTTCGTGGCAAGCAAACAGAAAGTTGGGTGGTTACACCACTCCCGTTTCACAGCCAAAACGACGAAATAAGTTAAATGCTTTGAAGAGAAGGATTAAAAAGCCTTTGTGCATCAGCGGCTTTGGCAAAGCTTTCATGTGCCATCGAAATGAAATCTTTTTCTGCGTTCCCTTTTCATCTTTTTTCTGCGACGGGTTATTACGTCTGAAGTTTCTAAACCCGCCTAAAGTTCTGGATGTTTGCAGATTCAATAATAAAACCAGAAGATAAGAAGAAAAAGAATAAAACTGACTAAATTCTTTGAAGCGTAACATTCAAAAAACATCATAACGATAAAAGCTTAATGTGCAATATACCAATTATGTTAGTGATAATATGGTTCATATATAATATTATTATACACTTTAAACCTTTTCTTATAACATTAGTCATTTCCCATTGTAAAACTCCACAATTTTCAATTCTAGTTCACGTTAAATCGAATATGAATACTAACTTCACGTACAAATGCGCGGGAATAGCAATTTGTTTATCTTCTCAGTAAGACGTCGCTCTTTGTCAGTTTGAGGGAAAGAGGAAGTTTCAAGTTCTTTTACATTTTGATTTTGCTGTATTTAGTCACACAAACGTTTCAACAAACTTTTTTTTCTCATGTAAAAAATCTTTTTTGAAGATGTCTGTTGAAAAATATCGATTTTCTGTATTCAGTTTTTTTTTTCTGTAAAAATATTGTTAACTAAAACACTTTTGCATATTTTAATTTATTGAAAGAAGTTAATGGGCAATAGTATTTGTTATTGTTATTGAATTATTTGAACGTTCACACAACAATACTTGGCACATTTTAAATTTTAAACTAACTGTTATGATACGTGATAAATATGGTACTATTAGCTTGTTCAGATTTTCTAAATGTTTCCGTTATATGTTAAATACCAACACATCAATAGAAAGCATAACAAACTTTGTTTTTTAATTCTTGAAAGCGATCCGTGGCAAACGAAGACGTATTGTTTTATTTTTATTTTATTTTACTCTTATTATCTTTTCTAAACCGATCACATGCTACTGCTATCCTTTTTCTGCACCCTTTCATGATGGTAGGGTAAATTATTTATGGAAGTAATATCACCCTCCAGACAACACATGCTTAAAGGATTTCCTTAGCTGGAAAGAAAATATAAAATTTGTCTAGTGTTACATTGATGTAGCGTTATCGTGTCGCGGTACATTACTATTTCTCACTACCAAGTATTGGAAAATATTCTGTATTGAATGCTTTAAGCATGCTTTATTGTGTCCAACATGTCCGACTCGAATAGGTCAAGTATAACTCAAGGCAGGAAAACAGAACTCAAGGACTTTTGACTATTTTAGAGGACATTATTTACCATCCATCATTTAACAAAGGTTGCTTAATCCTCTGCACCTTAAAAAGGGTTATCCTCTTGCGACGACAATCGCACCATCGAACGCGCGTGAAAGAAGCTACCGACGGTTACGGAACGAACTTATTTTTTACTTGACCCTCAATAATGATCATCGAAGGTATTGTTCAGCTTTGCATTGTGTTTTTCGTAAATAACGGCAATTCATTGCTTGCAATTTTCAATCTTTTGAACACTGTTGCAAGCTCTACAACGACACCGTGGCTAGTATCACAAATTTAAACGTTTGACACCCTGGACAAAAGTCTTCCCACGTAAATGATTACGAAATCTGCAAAAATAAATATCAATGGAATTATACAGCCGTGAAAACCCGCTCAAGCATTACCGCTATAATGCAACTTAACAGACTAGCGTAATATGGTAGAAACTTCAACTAGGAATTTCAATACTATCAGTTTTATACCTGTTAACTTTTCTTTCTTTATTTAGCATCTAAAAATGAACGTTTATTTTTTTTATGTTGAATACAGTTTAAAACGTGATACATTTTAAATGTTTCGTAACTTTGAAGATTTATTGTGGCTTCTTTTCCCTTTGATCTGTCAAGTCACCCACCAACTTCTCCATTCTGATTTTCTAAGTTACGCATATTTTCCATTTATGTAGCGATTAATTAATTTATCAGTAGTTTTCAAGAAGCTTTCCTTAAGAACTAAATATCATAAAACCATTAAATGAAAAAAAAACATAGATAACAAACCGATATAATTTATTGGATGTAGCTCAGCTTGAAAATATTATCGTTTATTATTTTGTCAAGGCAAGGCTGGCTTACAAAGTTTCCGGCGTATTTCTTCAAATCTGTATCATATCTTGCCAAGGCGTTCTTGTTTGACTTATTTCGCTCCAAACAAATACGTTCTTCATTCACATCGAAACCGTTTACTGAAGCCAAACTACTTGCACCGGCGTTTCCTTGTTCGCAGACTTTTCTACCATCGCTAACAATAAACTTTATCCACTGCTATCCTCCAACGAGCGTATCTGCTGACTGTAACGGATCGCGGCAAAGTAGTGGGACACGCTAGGCATAATCCCTTCCCAGCCTCACAATCATATGGTGCAGTTTCCTATTTTTCGCATCTCCCGTTCGAAATCTCCCCTCGCACTAAAGCTATCGCTATTCGAGCGAAAGCATTTCCATTAGTAAAAATGCAATTTCATTCAATCATCGTCATCACGTTGCGGCGGTCCATTTTTTGTTGGTTTTCCTAAGCCGTTCTACGACGGTAAAAGATTTCATAACCATCATCGTAGAGGTAGTGGGAAACTCTACGTACTATGGAGTTGAGATGAAACAGTCGAGGAAAAAAAGGAATCCTCTTCAATCCATCAAGCAAGTAGGCCAACTTGTGTCGGCTCTCGCTGGATTGGCAAGGTCACGTTGTACGTGGCCATTTCAAACGTTAGAGCAGCCCAACTATTGGATGTGCATTCGCATCTGTCGGTCATAAATGTTCTCGATAATCGTTAAACTTCACCATCCGCAGGTTTTGAAACGTGGCGTCTGGTTATATAGTGTAGCAAGTTGAATATTTTTTACAGGTTGAATAGAACAAACTGTACTGTTTGTTTTTGTCATGAAGGTTATTACAGATTAAATGGACTTATAACCTATCTGGCAATATTTTAGGCTAAACAAATCGCTAGTATTTTCTGTCTGTTTAAACAAGACAAATATTCTTCCACGCTTTTTGTTTTTTGGAGTCACCATTCGTAGAAAACCTGCTCTAAGCCACGGGAGTGAAAAAATCAAACCTAGCTAAACACAGCAATTGAGGGTGAAACCCACCCCCGGGGGCAAAACAAGCCAAGTTGCTTTAGATAAACGGTGCCTCGACTCACCAAGGACTCGATTTCGTGCTTCTTTTGTTTGTTTGTTCAAGAGCCATACAAAGTCATTCGTTTGACACGTTCCACGCCACGACAAGCCCTTCCCAGGGGGAGTAGAGCATGAGTAGGTTGTTTATTGATCTACATCTGACACACTTTTCCCGGCCGGCACCGGCCTACCAAGGCCTCGCTGCATTTGCATAAGTAGTGACCGTGAGATGCATTCTATAATTCCCGGGCAGCAGTCCGTCCTGCTCAACCATGCAAACTGCACGGCCGAACGGTGGAACGCTGTTCGCAAACAAACGCCGGCCGGGGTTTTGTGGCGGGATTTGACACACCAAGCCAGCCCAGAGTGACAGCCTGTAATCGACGAAAACTGTGGCAACATGGCTAAACCAAGGCATCCTTTTCGAGCTCGACCCGTGCACATTGCCACCGAGGCAAGAACAGAAATCAACCTCGAGCGCATCGGAAACAACATTGTCCAACGTCGAAACGTTGGCGAGGGTTTGAGCGATGGTTGTCGATGTTAGAGTGTGGTGGTGCACGGAATAGAAGTTTACGGATCAATGCCGGATACAGGTCGCTGTCCAGATGCGTGTTTTGTGCATGTCTGTGTGGGCGGGTGGGTTGGTGAACCGTGCATTTCCTTGGCTCTCCTCCTCCCCCGTAACTGCTTCGAGCGAGCAGTGGGTAGATTTTAGCGCTATTAATAGCAGCGTTACACTAAAAGTACACGTACAAATTAACATGCCTACACACGTGGACGACAAGAGCTGGCCTTTGTGCAGCGTTACCAGTGCAACCCGCAGCCGACTGCGCCTGATTAGTGTTTATACAAACTCACAAACACTCGGGAAGCATCAGTAACATTCATATGCCAATCACTGGAAATGATGTAGCGTTCTGGTAGCGTAAGCTATGGAACGTAAACTTCTTTGGACACGGCCGTCACAGCACGGTACCCAGTGCAATAGACGGTCCTTGCCTTTCTCCCGCCACAGCACGAACCTGGCTCAAACACATTAACTCAGAGCAATTCATTTTACATTAGCTATGTATAGTTCCGCGAAAGATTGACGTTCGGCTTCTACATATGCTTTTGGGATTTTTGAAAACATTGTATAATTTGATAATCATGAAATGACACTATATGTTTATAAAGTATTTTCATACAATTCTTAACTGTTACGCAAACCCAATTCGTTTTAAACGAATGTGTAATTCATACTTCTTTTATAAGCAATTGTTTTCTCACAGTGATTGTGTCTACCAGTCAAAATTAAAAAAATTAGAGAACGTTTTGGTTTTTGATTCTTCTTCTTCTTCTTCTTATCCGGCCCGCTCATAGTTGAGCACGTCGTGCTGACATGGCCTGGTCACCAATCGTTTTCCAGGTCGCTCGGTCCGCTCGGTTGCCGCTCTCCATCCCCGGTGACATCCGATGTTCCGCAGGTCCTGCTCCACCTGGTCGAGCCAACGGGCTCGCTGAGCTCCTCTGCGTCTCGTGCCGAGCGGGTCGCTGGTGAGCACCTTCTTGGTAGGGCATGAGCCCGGCATCCTCATGACTTGCCCCAAACCGGCGGATCCTTCCGGCTTTCGCCACCGTTAGGATATCCGGCTCGCCAAACAGCTCAGCCAGCTCGTGGTTCATCCTCCTTCTCCACACGCCCCGCTCATACACGCCACCGAAGAGGGACCGGAGCACGCGCCGCTCAAAGACTGCAAGCGCGTTGGTGTCCTCCGTGAGCAGAGTCCAGGATTCATGCCCATAGAGAACGACCGGTATTATCAACTTGCGGTATATGGCACACTTCGTGCATGGGAGAAGCCATCTGGACCGCAGGAGTTTGTGGAGCCCATAGTATGCACGATTCCCCTGGATAATGCGCCTCCGGATTTCGCGGCTTACGTTGTTGTCCGAAGAAACGACAGTGCCAAGGTAGCAAAACTCCTCAACTACCTCGAGTTCGTCGCCGTCCACTGATACACTGCAACCCAGCCTGGCTCTGTCACTGTCAGAGCCACTGACGAGCAGGAACTTCGTTTTCGTCGCATTTATCCTTAATCCAATCCTTGCGGCCTCGCGTTTCAGTCGGGTGTACGCCTCGCACACCGTCCTAGTGTTCCGCCCGATGATGTCGATGTCATCCGCGAAGCCGAGGAATTGGAGAGAGCGGGTGAAAATCGTGCCACGGATATCGAAGCTCGCACTTCGCATGACACCTTCCAGAGCGATGTTGAAGGCAGGAGAGCCCATCACCTTGCCTCAGACCCCGGATTCGAACGGATCCGACAGCATGTTCGATATCCTCACCTTGCACCCCTTCCATTGTGGCCTCTAGCAGCCGTACCAGCTTCTCAGGGAAGCTGTATTGCCGCATGGTCTTCCATAGCTCCTTCCTGTCTATGGTATCGTAGGCCGCCTTGAAGTCGATGAAGAGGTGGTGCGTCGGGATCTGGTGCTCTCGGCACTTCTGGAGGATCTGCCGTAGAGTGAAGATCTGGTCGGTGTTGGATTTGCCTCCAACAAATCCAGCTTGGTAGCTTCCGACAAAGTCTGTAGCAAGGGGCGCGAGTCTGCAGAAGAGAATTCGGGATAGGATTTTGTAGACTGCATTGAGAACTGTGATGGCTCGAAAGTTGGCACAGTCCATCCGGTCACCCTTCTTGTACACTGGGTGGATGACACCCAGCTTCCAGTCCTCCGGTATCTTTTCCTTCTCCCAAATGTTCACAATAAGCTGGTGAATACTGACGGCAAGCTCTACCGAACCCATCTTGAACAGTTCTGCCACCAGCCCATCGCTGCCAGCTGCTTTGTTCTATTTCAGCTGTTTGATGGCCCTAGTGTCTTCGTCCAGGGATGGTGGGAGCACATCGTCATCCGCCTCCTGGCTTATGTGCTGCTCGATTCTGCCTGCGCCGCTAATGGACTCACCTACTTCCGCTCCGTTTAGGTGCCCGTTGTAGTAGCACTTCCACCTTTCGATCACCTCTCGCTCGTCCGTTAGGATGTTGCCCACCACGTCTCGACACATTGCGACGTTTGACGTGAAGCCGCCGCGTGTCTTCTTCAACATCCTGTAGAACTGGCGAGATTCCCCCGACTGAGATAGCTGCTCCATCAGTTGTTCATCCGACTCCTCGAAGCGACGCTTTTTACTCTCGAAAAGCCGGGTTTGCTGTATCCTCAGTCGTCTGTAGTGTACCACGTTCTGACGGGTCTCGCGCTGGAGCATTCGGGCGCGCGCTGCGTTCTTCTCGTTGAGTGCCCGCCTGCACTCCTCATCGAACCACTCCTTATTCTGGTTACGCGGTGTGCGGCCTAGTGTCTGTTCGGCTGTGCTGCTGATGGCTCGCTCCACCATACGCCAGTGGGCGTCGAGAGACATTGTAGCGGTCGCGTTGTTGTCCGGTAGCGCTTCCCCAAGCGCTGTCGCGTAGTCCTCGGCACCAACAGGTGTCCGCAGCCGATCCGTGTTTAGGCGTGGGGTAGGCCGGTGACGCAGTGTATTGGCAGCGCACAGTTTCTGCCGAAGCTTCACCATAACCAGGAAATGGTCCGAGTCGACGTTTGCGCTCCTGTAGGTTCCTACGTCGATGATGTCCGAGAAGTGCCTTCCGTCTATGAGAACGTGCTCTATTTGGGAATATGTTTGCTGTGGTGATCTCCAGGTGTAGCTGAAGCGAGGTTTGTGCTGGAAGCAGGTGCTACGGATGTTCATGTGCTTGGAGGATGCGAAGTTTATGAGCCGGAGGCCGTTGTCGTTAGTTAGCTGGTGGACACTAAAGCTGCTAATTGTAGGTTTATAGGCTTCCTCCCGCCCGACCTGAGCATTAAGATCCCCGATGACGATCTTCACATCGTGTTGTGGGCAGCGGTCGTACTCCCTCTCGAGCTGCGTATAGAAATTGTCTTTGTCGTCATCACTGCTCCCAAGGTGCGGGCTGTGCACATTGATAATGCTCAGGTTGAAGAAACGGCCACGTATCCTTTCAGCCTGCACATCCTGTCGTTGATCGGCCACCATCCGATCACACGTTTCCTCATAGCACCCATTACAAGGAACGCCGTGCCGAGCTCGTTCTTAACTCCACCACTCTGGTAGATCATGCAATCGCTACGGTAGCGGCGCTCCGTGACTCCCTTCCAGCGGACCTCTTGAAGTGCTACTATTTCGAAGCCGCGGGCTCTCACTTCTTCCGTGAGAATTCTGGTACTCCCGGGTGAGGTTAGAGACCTGCAGTTCCATGTACCGAGTTTCCAATCGTGGTCCTTTTTTCGTCGCGTAGGTCTGGCATGATTGGTCCAAATCGGTTCTTCTTGTTGACTGTTCGTTGCAATTGTACAGGGGGTGGCTTGCAAGGCCTCTCCCCCCGCCTCCTATCTCGTCGGTGGAACAACGCATCCTAGTTGTTTACGTTCCGTAGGATGCCAGGACGGAGGTTACAGCCGCCCCTAACATGGGGAACAGACGCTGGTTCGAGCCGCTCCTAACATGGAGAACAGACGCTCGGGGATGAACTGCTAGCAAGTAGCAGTCCATTCCACCTCTCAATTCAGCCTTGCCGCCCATCCGCCCAAGGGGTTGGGTTACCCCGTATACCCAAGCTAGGATTTCTAGGCGACAAGTTACCGTTCTGTACGTCGTGAACGTATTGGGAAGGAGAGCCTATGGTAGCCTTGCAGAGGCGTCGGATCCAACCTTTTACAGAACCATGTTGGTGTTGTTTGTAACGCTAAAACTCAAAAACGGCTGGACCAATCTTAATGATGTCTTCGGATGATTGGTTCGTTTTTGCCCAACGAAGGTTTAGGAACAAAGAAAATTGGAAAATTCCGCAGGACAAGCTGGAAAATTAGAAAATTCGTAATTTTGAGTTTTCCAAAACGTAGGAGGCTATGAGAGCAATCGTGCTCATCTTTCGCAGCCTACTATGAGCAATTGCTTTAAAGTGTGCAGCCGGGGAATCATTGTAAACTTTTCAGCGAACAAATTATATGTGCAAATTCTAAACTCCTTGGATTGCCTGGTATGCCACCACATCATTTGCGACATTAAAATGGAAAAAAATATTATGATCCGAAACCTTCATACCCCAAAATTATGCAATGGAACATGACTGTTTGTCACGCAGCTTTCGAACAATGACTTATAAGGGGGCAGCATGTTTAACTCCGAGGATTCCTTTAAGTTCCAACGATAGGCCATTTCAATTTAAGCGTATTCAATTTGCAACATTTGATGAGAGTGTGTAGCATAAATTTTAAATGCCATGTTTTTCACATGACTATGCTGTAGATGGCCTGTTAACGCTTTGGTAAACCGGCTTCTCTGTACATTTGAAAACATTGTATAATCAGCATCAAATTCCCAGTATAATAAATTCAAACTTATTTTCATTAAAATTAGAAACCTCCAAGAAAAGCCGTACTGCATACAATCATAGTTATTGGACGGGGCGAAGTTCGTCGGGCCAGCTAGTAATCTTCTATAATCTATATATATAAAAATGGATGTATGTTTGTTTGTAACGCTAAAACTCAAAAACGGCTTGACCAATCTAGATGATGTCTCCGCAGGATTTGTTCGTTTTTGCCCAACAAATGTTTAGGAAAAAAGAAAATTGGAAAATTCCGAAGGAAAAGCTGGAAAATCAGAAAATTCATAATTTCGACTTTTCCAAAACGTAGGAGGCTATGAGAGCAATCGTGCTCATCTTTCGCTCCAACTCTCAACATCAGCCAACTATGAGGAATTGCTTTAAAGTGTGCAGCCGGGGAATCATTGAAAACCTTTCAGTGAATTAATTATATGTGCAAATTCTAAACTTTCTGGATTTGCCTGGTATGCCACCGCATCATTTGCGACATGATGATGATGATGATGAGTCCCACCTCTTACCCCAACATAGGTTTGAGAATGGCGAAAATATCTTAGTGATATTAAAAAAAAAAACAATGTCATTCAAGTCGAAGTGGTGGTATTGTTGCGCCTCTCTCCAGAACCCACTAATCACCTCTGTTCCTTGCTTACAGGGTTGTCCAGCCATTTTCACTAGGGGAAAACGAATACAGAACCACTCTCCGGAATGCAAGCGTAAAATCTACCTTTCTTTTCGTGTAACCGGTGTTCCTTCGCGCCATTTGATCGGTGCGGGGTAACCACTTCCGAGAAGGTTTTGAGATTACGTTGTCAGTAAAATACCCGGTCACATCAGAAAAATCATCAATGGATGTAGTTGACGTACCATTTACTAGTCTCAAAAATATGTTGTCTCATACATTTTTTTTAAATCTAATTTCTCTTTATGCAAAATTCTCATCATCATCAAGTGAGCTTCTGATGACGAATGCAGATTATACACAGAACAAAACTATTCACACTACAACATGAAAGTTACACAAACACATAACAAATTCTATTTTATTATCTCCTTGACGAAAGAAGCACACCTACGTTTGAACTCCCACACGTTGTTGGCACCGACTATTTCTCTCGGCAATGAATTATAGAACTAAATTCCTTTCACAAATAAAGAGTTCCTGGCAATTGCAGACATATAGTTTGGCGTACGTGGCTCTTTAGCCCTGCGCGTAAAGTGTTGGTGAACATCAGAGCCTCGAATTATTCTGTCACCCAGGTAACTCGGCAATGAGCCTTTCAACAGTTTAAAAAGGAATAGCATCACAACCAAAGGTGTATATCGACTACAACACAGCACTTATCTCATGACCCTGTTCTGAAGTCGTAACCTTTTCCTTTGTGTCTGGCTTCCGAGAAATAAAATCGAGGAGCAAAACTCAAAATGCGGTGCGATGATTGATTTGTAGAGATGGGCTTTCCCAAAAAAGTTCAGGTCTCTTCCAATCCTACACATCACTCCAATTTTCTTTGCAACTTTTGCGATGACTCCATCAATGTGGGTTTTAAAATTTAGTCTTTCGTCTAATGTTACCCCCAAATACTTGACCTGAGGGACTCTATCGATAGGTTCCTTATCGATTACGATAGACAGCTGGCTAAATCTCTATCTCGTAGAAATCACCATAAAACATGTTTTCTTCACGTTCAGGGCAAGCTTCCTATATTTCAACCAGCCGTCCAACGCAATCAGATCGATGTTATTTTACAAGATCGTAAGACCTGTTTTATGTCATTGATATACATTATAAACAAAATTGGACCAAGAACACTTCCTTGTGGAACCCCAAGGGTGTTTTCGGTTGGTTCTGAAACAGAATTTCTAAAAACAGTTCTCTGGGTTCTTCCCGTTAGGTAATCCTTGAACCAATTGAGTTCTACCCCTCCAATACCGAATCGTTCAATGGTTTATAACAATAAAGTCCTCGATATTGTTTCAAATGCCCGTTTCAAATCCAAGAAAACAGCAACTATCGATTGCCCGAGATCCATCAATCCTTTCCATTTTGCCAACACTAGGTTCAGTGCAGTTTCACAAGAGTGTCCTTCTCGATATCCTGACTGTTCCTGTGCGAGCAACTCGTTTCTGTCCAAAAATTGCATCAACTGCTCCTTGACTACAATCTCCAAGACTTTCTCGAGTGTATGGAGCATATTGATGGGACGAAACTCTTCCGCCCTTATTGTTCCTTTAACCTTAGGAATGGGAATTACTAATGACTCTTTCCACGTTCCCGGAAAAGCGCCCTCCTTCAGTGACTGGTTGATAACGGAAAGAAGCCTCTCCCCGATCACATGGAAGCAGTCCTTTATTGTGTCGCAATTTACACTCCCAGAGCCTTATTATTGAACCTGTTTGCTATTAGTGAATTGTCAAACTTCACGCATGAAGTGGGCCGTTCCTCAGATTTTAGCATCGTTTTGAGGACCTTCCATACCCCGCGGTACAAAATCACTCTCGACACTCAAAATCCACCATCCTCTCCCTGTTTCCACTATGATTTTTACCCCTCAACTCTACAAACTCATCCCGTCGCGCTACAGAGCAAGCTCGCTCGGCTTGTTTGTCAAAAAACAGATCTGTTTTCATCCTAGTAGCCTGCGCAGTGATGTAGTTTTGTTCGAAGTGCTGTAATCGTGCACCGAGTAAAGTGGATTATTTTGGATGTAAAAGCGGATTTCAGGTGTGAATTTCTGTATAAAAAGTGTTTATGCATCGTTTTTTTCTGAAATATATTGCAAAACGATAAGTTTGCGAAGAACAGCTATCGAAAAGAACGCCAACACTGAACAACCAGAATCGAACTTAGCCGTGGCTTGAAGGTTTCGTGAGCTGTCCTGTTTGCCGTTCCAGGGCACATGAAGCCGTATAATATGTGTAAATTGTATTGAAAGTTTAAATATAGATAAATAAGTGTGAAAAATATTATAGGAATTGCTTGAGTTTGGTTTCATTTCGAGCTGACATTTCTACCCCGGGCATTGGGTATCCCGGGGTACAGGGGAAAAGCAGTAGGGGGGTTCATTTTGAGGAGGGCGTTCATTCACGCAGCCGCTCACGGTAACCCAAACATCCTGCATCTCTAGAAAATTTCAGAGCAAAATTCAGTCTTGCAGGATTGTAGCAGGGGCACTTGCAGGTGCAACGTTACAAAAAGAATGCAACTTCGTACCGCGGGGTAGTTCTTTGCTATCTTTTTTGTTTTTGCTAATTTCACTACAAAAATATTCTCGTCTTCTGTTTTGCAAAGCCCTACTGTACTCGTTGCGTTTTCTGGTGTACTCAGACCAATAACAACCCAGGTTTGTAACAATAAATTTTTTATATACCTTGTCTCTTTGTCGCTTTAGACGGGCCAGATCCAAGGTATACCACCTACTGGAACACCTGGTCGTTATGCTACTTTCATACACCAGACTAGACATAGCACTTTCAAGAATCACCTTCAATTGATCTCCAGAGACATTAAAGCTATCTGTTTCCTGTTCCAGATCTGACGTGACTTTTTTTACAAAGCGCTTCCTTTGAATATTTGTCCCAACATTTAACCCATTTTTGAACTGGATCGCAACGTTCATCATTCAGGTTCAAAACAATTGTTTCGTGATCCGATATTTTCAAAAGAGGATCTGTAGCGTCTGTTATTGAGTCTGTGCTACTATAAACATGGTTTATCAATGTCCTGCTTTGCTCTGTAATACGTGTTGCCTGTTTCACTCTCTGGACCATATTAACCGATTCAAACAGTGTTTTCAGTTGTATGGATTTTTCTACATTAAACCAATCAATGTTGAAGTCTCCCACAATCACACTACGTTTACCGAAATCCATAAACCTTTCTAGCCAGTCTTCCAGAATCTCGACAAATCGAGAATCACTTGAACTCGGTGAGTGGTATAACAGACCGTAGTTCGCATCCGACATCCTCCGAGAAACTGTGAAGCCCATAAACCAGTTGCCATCCAGTGACTCGTTTATAATCACCTTGACAGCAACCTGGCACGCAACATAAACAGCAACTCCTCCTGTGTGGCGTGAGTGAGACAAACACGAAACAACCCTGTATCCCGGTATACTGTACTGATCAAATGCATCCACGTCCGTTATATGAGTCTCGGTTAACATAACCAACGATGGCTGGATTCTGTCTACCGATTCTCTTAGCAATGCATAGTTGGATGACAAGCCAGCAACATTGCAGTAGAACACTGCATATTGGCGCCCTGTCCCTATCCCTACCTGTCCCTACTGGGTATGTTTCGCAATTGGCTATATGCGGCATGATCCAGGGGTTGTCTCGAGTCCGCCAACACACAATTCACACACCTCAGGTCTGACGATGTGCAATCCGACGTCCTGTGCCCTCCACCACACTTCGAACAAGCCTGATCCTGCTTGCAATCGTTGCTTTTGTGACCAAATTGTCCGCAACAGAAACATCGCAATACATGTACGGATGTATTAATCATCTCGAAAAACCAATTCGAACCTTCTTTAGTTCTTCCAACATCTTTGCTGCGTCCGCGTCTACCTCTAGGACCGCATTATGCTTCTGATATTTGAAGTTCTTCGATTCGAACATTCCGATCACTTCTATGGTCTTGAAGCCGATTTCTTGATTCTGTTCTCTCAAAAGGGCAACCAGTTCGGTGTCAGTATACTTCTCCGTCATCCCCATTATCTTAATTCTGGACAATGGTAATGACACAGAATATGAATCTCCCAGCTTGCCTTGTAAATCCGTTATCAGCTGGTTAATGTTTTCAACAGGACATTGAACCAAGACCTGCCCTTTCCTACCGTTATGCAAGTCCGACACCCGCTGCTTTCTTGGATCCAACCTGGCGCGTAGATCATCTCTTGTTTTCTCACAAGACTGATCCACTTTTGGCACAATAACCAGTGTTTTGCTATTCCTTGTTATACTTGATTTTGTTTCCTTGGCCTTATCAAAATGTGGTTTTCCTATTCTTCTTGCATTTGTTACCTTCGTCGTAACAGTACTGGGAGTTCCCATCCCTACGTCAAAATTCCTAATTATAGTTTGAACATTATTTTTGGCAGTCTGCTGACCCTTACGGTGGAAAGGTTTGAGGTTACCTCTAACAACTTCAATTCACTCACTTGAGTACTATCAGAAATGAGAAATCAGAAATGAGAATTATTGCTCGCACTATTTGTCCGCTTCCTTTTTTTGGTAACTGCTGTAAAATCGGCATCTGTCCTTTCACTGGTTTTCTCCGGAGCGGTAGCCTGTGTAGGTGTCGCCTTGTTCACAGGGGCTTTCGGTGGCCCGGAGGCTCTTAATGTAGTTACGGCTACACTCAGCTCCTTTTTCAATGTTTCCATTTCTGTCTCTAGCGCCTTTCGAAATCCATTTGCCCACATTCATCTCCATGTCCTGCAGCGTTTTTGAGAGCAGTGCCATTGCTTTTGTCCCTCTAACTACTGCAGATTCCTCGCTCGGTAATTCTGCGATCTGATTGCAGTTATCGCATCTAAAAAACAAATTAGTGTTTTCACCGATCATGCGAGCCATCGGTTTAGTAAGCGTAGTGCAGCGTCGGTGAAAGTGACCGCCACACGCACCCTTACATAAAACTGGGTCATCGCTTGTTAAAACGATCTTGGAGCACCTCACGCACTCCATGATCGTATCATTCTCCCACATGTGTGCGTCCCGACAGGAGAACAAAACAAACTAATACAATTAAAACGCACGGTACCGCAACGATGACCAAGCACAAGTTCTCTCCCAGCAGCCAACGCTTGGCGACGCCACTGAAAGTAAAACTGTCGTGATCGCCGACAGGCACCCTGCACTTACAAAACACATTCACTACACAGTAAACAAACACTTCGGACACATTTGAAGCACCAAACCAAGTGTTGAATTTGATCCGGTCACTTGAAAAAGTCAGAAAAATAACGAGCCACAAAACTAATAACTGCACTTGTTATCATCCACTCACACACACACACACACACACATAACAATGGAATTGTTATTATTATGCTTCGAAACCTTTATGCTCCAAAATTATGTAATGGAATATGGCTGTTTGTGACACAGCTTTCTAACAATGTGATAGACTTCTAAAGGGCAGCATTATTAACTCCGAGAATTTGCTTAAGTTCCAACGATATGCCATTTCAAAGCGTTTTCAATTTTCAACAGTCGATGGAAGGGCGCAGCATAAATCTTAAATGCCATGTTTTTCACATGACTATGCTATATGTGGCGTGTTAACGCTTCTGTAAACCGGCTTCTCTGTTGATTTGAAAACATTATGTAGCAGCATAAATGATTCCCAGTATAATAAATTCAAACTTATTTTCATTAAAAGTAGAAATCTTCAAGAAAAACCTTATTGCATACAATCAATGATTTTGGACGGGGCGAAGTTCGTCGGGCCAGCTAGTAGAATCTAACATTCGATCGAGTTCAAAACATTGGATCAAGCAATATGGAACTTTCAGTTCTCTTCTTTCCTGGAGTAACGACTTATTTAGTACCCTACCTATTTTTACGGCTTACGAAACTTTTTCCCTATCAACGTACGTGAATATTAAATCCTTCGTACCGGGGAATATCCGGTCTGAATTAGAACCCACGCCATCGTGAGACATGTTCTAGCCGGTGAAATCGCACGGCTATCCAGGACTCGACTATAAAAGAGAGTTCGAAATGTGATGCGATCACTCAAGAGCGCATGAACAGATTTTAGTCTTTTAGGGTTCGTTTGGACGCAAAAACCACATAATTTCCACATAATCTCCATAATTTCCACAATTCCATAATTTCCACAGTTTTTGTGATTTAATGAAAAAAAGGAATGAAAAACTTCGACCACTACGACCCACCATTTTAACACTTCACTCAGCGCACAAGGATTGTTGCGAATAAAGTATCAAATTTCTATAAATAAAACAGACACTACCGTTCTATCAATTTGTTATACATTTTCAATAGAAACCCATAATGTATAAACAAATAAAAAACGTATGCTTTATTTAGCCTAGAAATGTCTACCGTTTGCATCAGTTTTCCTAAGTAAAGCCGGTCAAAATGCTTCATGTTTATAATTATCGCCTCTGCAGCAGCAGTTATCACACGTATTTTGTAACAATGCCATGATATTGATTGCTTCGCCTTGAACTCATGCCACATGTTTCGAGGCCGAATTCATACCTGTCCGTGTCGTAAACGAGTGTGAGACAATAATTATTGTTGATTACATCTTCTCCATCATCTCCCAGCGCAATCATCGTTTGCGGCAATCAAGTTGACATGGAACTAAAAATGAAAAAAAAAACACACACACACACACACACACACAGAGACACGCATTCCTGTTGCTTGGTGTGTTTGTTGAAAGACTGGACCTTCTGATCATGTGCAAACGGGGCTCCGAACCTTCCCTGCCAAATCTACCTTAGGCGTGGAACAAAATCAGTGTCGTCGATGGCTTCACATTCTTCAGAAGCCAAGCAACGCTCTTTGATATCTGACGCCTTTTTGATGTTAGGCCGTACGCCAGGAAAGGTGCTCCAATTAAGATCAAAAGCAACCAACTTTTCATCTAACAGTCAGTGGCCTAGCGTTAAGACTTTTCATCTAGATCAATAACTATTTTAGAATTGGATGGATTTATCTGAATGGCAAAGAAACATTTACATGACGTGCAAGCTGAAAGTGTGTGTGTCGCAAAAGTGACTGAGCAACAGTGCGTGGAGACAATTCAAGCTACCAACACTATCCAAACTTATCAAACCCGAACTTCGATCGATCAGAAATAAAAACTTTTTAATTAACATAATTTATAAAAATACAAATTTGAAATATGCATCGTAGTTTGACTCAGTCAACTTAGCAACTGATAAAGATTTACTTAAAAGATTTCACCAAGCTAATTCTGAACATTTCTTTTTTGTTAAAAAAAAAATGTGAGAGCTTAACAAAATATTATTATGCTCAATTGATATGACACTAATGCACTAATTATTATTGATTTATTGAGACGGTCGGGTCGTATTGTATACTTCGAAGTATACTTATTCATTCCATTTTTACAAAGTTCTCTTAGGGCTTGTGTTAGTAGTAATTCATCTTATCCTATTATTAGTGATACAGTATGGAATTTTGGAAACTTTCAATGCGTCAATGTCAGTACCGTGGAGATCGATCTCCAATTAGAGTTGTGGTCTCTTCAATATGCTTTTCCAAAGCTCGCTGAATTTATATAACGCCCTCGCCAGATCTTCTGGGAACGCGGTCCTCTGCCTTCTTCTGTGCTGCGCTGTTCGTCTAGCTCTCCAACGTGAGCTTTTTGCTGTGCTGTGTGCCGTCTTGTCATTCTGGCCTACAGTGACATTTACAGATTTACATGTACATGAGGAAGGGGGAGAGGAAGAGGAGGGAATGATGGGAGGGAATTCCTAGAGCGTGATCCCGTTTTCCCGGGCGAAGCCAAAAATTGGCAAAGCCCCAGCGTATTTGTAATCTTGTTGTCCCAGAATGTGCTGGATGGCAACATTGGGTGATCTTCCCAATGCCCGGAGTTGGGGCGCGCGGTATCGTACTCCACGCATGACCAGAGTATATGATCAATGTCGTGGAACCCGTCACCGCAGCTACACGCCTTAGAACCAACGAGGCCCACACGGTGTTGGTGGGCATTCATCGCAAAATGGTTCGACATGAGTCGAGACATCATGCGAATAAACGCCCTACCCACAGCGAATCCCTTAAACCAAGGTTTCACAGTGACCTGTGAAGTGATTGAATACAGGAACCTCCCGAGCTCGTCCGTATCCCACATCGTCTGCCAACGTCCCATGCAGAGTTGTTGTGGCAAACGGAGGAACTCGTGCGGTGAAATTGATCTTTCAAAGTAGCTACCCTCGCCAGCCCCGCGCTTTGCCAATAAGTCAGCTTTTTCGTTCCCAACAATGCCACAGTGCGCAGGAACCCATATTAGCGAGATCCTGAATGCCTTGTTGAACATAGACTTTTGCGTGTTCAAGATTTCCTGCACGATATGGTCAGGACTGGTATGAGCCCTCTCTGATCTGAGCGCTTCAACTCCGCTAAGGCTGTCCGTGCAGATATAGAACGCTCCGGGGGCTCTCGCACTGATCAGACTTAGACTAATGCACTAATATGACCCCAAGAATTTATAGTTGAGCAGAATAGTTTGTTGGTGTGAGATAAGCCATATTTTTTCGATTTACTGGTCTTTTTGCAGCGAGTCGCAAAAAAGCAATTTTATTACCCGAGTTTTGCAATGCTTGCCATCAAGCAATGCAATCAAGAAGATAAAAAACGGCCGCCAAAACAATTACCACTCTTTGTTACAAACATCAACCTCATTCAGTAATTTTTGGATGAATCGGAATAACTTTCTTAGTTACCTTTAAACAAACTTGTTTGAAAAAATTATCTCGCATTGTCTGTTAATTCTTTAGTAAGGAATCTAAGATTGTCTGGCAGTTCCTCGTAAAGAATCCAATTTAGGGTTTCATTCGTACACGTACACACGTACACGTCCGCTGGGAATGAAAGAGTATCATCAAAAAGTTAAGATGCCAGGAAAACATTTGCTCATGTGTTTCCCTCATGTACTATGGGAATTATTAATCATATTTCTTTGCAATTTCTCCCTCGTCTAGTGGCGAACAATCGATATGGAATGAAAAACGCCATAGTTCCAACGTACGTCCAATAATGAGGAACAATCGGTTTGGATTTATGTCAAGCGTTCCTTATCTTATGCTTGTCCTCTTATTGTATGCCTCATATGATATTTTGAATCATGTTTGTTTTCCTTATTATACACATTTTATACCTAACCATGCGGCTAGACGGGCCCACGACTTTTCTGCGACTATGCTTGTGACGAAAATTTTAATCAAATACAGTTCAGTGCTTACTGTCAAACGACGATGTCGCAGCGAAAAAAATTCATACCGTCTAATTGCACACATTGTATGTAAAATAGGACCTTATACTTCATGAGTAATACCGATTTGAGAAAGACCATTATGTTTATGTTTTCTTTTTTATACTGCTTATAAACTTTCTAAGTCACTACAAAAAGCGGTTTATTTAACCGACTTGAGTTCAACTCTGGCAGCTTAAAAAAATGGAAGCTTTCTATTACGCTCTTTTGAATGAACCGAAAAGATGGAGGCAGCATTAAATGTGATCCCATGCTTTCATCCCCTGCGTTGTTTATATCCTTCCGAGTGACAAACTTTTGCACCCCACTTTCATGGCAATTACGTCGCAAGCAGAAAAGACCATCTCTTGAATCCATTGTGTGAGTTATTGCTCTCTTCTTAAGCACTTTTCATCTTCCCTTTCAATTCAATATTAAATTACGGCTCATTATTTTGCCAGAGCCAGTTATTTGACAATTCGCTCTGTTAACTGTCCAAGGTTATATAAGATGACCATGCAATCTATATTTTATATTTCAAACATATATGATAACATTTAAACAAAAAGAGAGAAACGCAAGGTGGCAAACAACTTTTTGCATTAAAAAAATACACAAATACACTTCTCATCCATTTTAAATCATCAGTTTTTCTACCGCATTTCGTACATTTCATGTGTTATTATTACTATTATTTAAAATTAAAATTAATTCAAATTTAATTCAGGGTTTAAGAATCTTACGATTTCTGCGAAACCTTGAACTGCTCATTTTCTCGCATTTTACTTTCATGACAAGCGTGCCCCGCTAATGTTTGCTCAAGTGCCGATAAATCGTGAATGACGCTTTGACAGCCGTTCTCCGAAGGAAATGGAAGGCAAAGCGTGGGTCTGAAAGACATTTGAATTCAAAACAGCGATTATGTGAACATCGTACCTCTACAGGGGATTAACTTTACCACATACATCAATAATGTGAAAGCTCCAACTGCCCTGCTCCCCGCCCCGGCTGCGATGCAAGTTGCAGCGGATCGCACGTGGAAAAGATATGGGTGTCAGTTGTAGATTGAAAACAAATCATGATAGTCACGTTACCATGCTACCTACAAACTTTTGCCACATGGGATGACATTTCATAGGGACAGAGCAATCTGACGCTTGTTGTACACTTTTACGTAAGCTGTCAACTGATACCTTCTACTCCTCGGACAGGCATTTCATTCAAATAAAACCATGCTTTTGGCCTTCAGTTATTTGTTCGAATGTTATAATTCATTCGTTACTTGATGCATCTATGGATCGAAGAACCGTAAAGAAGTGTTTGATTCATTCATGTTCATTCTAAACGTTAAGCGAATTATGTATCCATAGTATTTTCTCTAAACATTTGGAAACATGAAATGCCTGTATTAGGAACTGGTTTTTTTATTAATCATTGAAAAACTGGCTTTAATTCTAATCTGTCATGGTGCAAGCCATTGGTCGATCCAGTACCAAAGTCCAATACGAAGATGTGTCACGGGAGAATACGGAGCGAACGTCCAGAAGGGAACTTAAACGTTAAACAAATAGAATCCATTTGCTCGTCCGGAGGAAAATTGTTTCTGGCAGATATTTATCGTTCTATGTATCTGCAGTACCATTACCGCAATCGACTATAGCTATTTCAAGAGCTATTTACGTTGGCAGGCATCCGTCTACACACAACGAAACCTAAAAGCGCATTCTGCTCACCGGCAAACTCATTCCCATGAACGAAAGAGTACAAACGCAAACAAATTACTGAGTTTTTCACCAACTACTGTCCACTTCTTTCGAAAAGATCCGTCAGGAACACATTGCAAGGCGATCGTAACGAATCAGTGGTTTACTGGAGATAATCTTTTTTCCCCTGTTTCTCAAGCCATTTCCAATATTAAGAATAACAAAAACCTTTTAATAAAAGTCAACAAATCTTTAAATTCAACTTTACATAGTATATAGAACTGTTGAAATGATGTTATGTTTAAATTTATATTTTCTGGTTTAACGAAAACTGTCATGTGATACTTTGCGCTAATTAACTAAATGCCTTCAACCATATCAAAATCGAAAACGCGATTTTTCACCAGGCTGGATAACACAGACCTGAGCTTTTAAGCTAACATCAAAAGCCATTTCCTAATGCTCTCCATTTTGACTGCCAGTTTTCACCAGGAGCGAAGACCGCCTACGATGCTGGTGTGTTATGCACGGCAGGCCTTACGCAACGTCTGGCCAAAAGTCACTAGCCTTTCCGCACCGTCTGCCGCCTCTACCTGTAATCGGTATCGCTCAGTCTCAATTGGATTCAATTTAAAGATAAATGAACAACAAACGACGCTCACGTGAGCCGGTCCAAATGCGAAGCCATCAGTCATGTCAGGCTCGACAGGAAGGGATGTTCCACCGGAAAGCAGGTCCTGGTGGGCTTATCCGGAAATGGGGTTGTTCGACGGTAACACGATAACACTCTGGTCCACGTTGGAATGGTCCTCTTGACAGCCTCTAAGACCTCTCGTTGACGTGGGTTTTCAACAGTGTTTCACTGCAAATGGTTCGAGTTCAGGGAGCATCTTTAGAAACCGATATGAGCAGATGGTAGCAATAATGTCTTTTCAATTGCCGCTATCAACACCATGTAAGAGATAACGCATTCTTGTCAAAATTGATTCTAACACAATCAAGCTCAATGGAAAAAGAGGTAAACAGGGCTGAAATCGAAGAGCTTCTTAGCGAAGTTATATTTGCTAATGGGTTTTTGCATACATATTTTCAGAAGAAATTATTACTGTAGCGGAATGCATTCCGACAAACTAAGGATGAATAACAATAAGTATATGGAAAACCGCCACCGGTACGAAGTCTCGTAAGTCTTAAAAATGGGTAGACATGACCAGATTGATCATCACGCCAGGAAAAAAGATGAAAAGATTGAAACGGTGTATTAATGGAATTTTCTAATTGTCATAAATGTTGAGAAACCATCGCTTTCAACCTGTGGGCCGGAATTTAAGTGGAAATTCCCTTAATTGTTGAAGCTGTTATTAAAGAATTGCAAAAGCGCAGACATTTAGTATCTTCGGCACATCAATGTTCATAATTAAATTCAATCAAAAATCCATCCATCAATGCAACCGCTTCCGAAAATTGGCCACCCCGTAGGCGCTTTGTAAATCAAAACCTCTTCTCCCGCAAAACGAATATTATCACCAGCCTTATGTTCCTACGTAAAGCTGTGGTCACCGCCTCCGCTCCGAGCAAAACCCACTCTTTTTGTGGCTTTGGCATTGACACGGGTATCTTGGACGGTGCTGGAAAGATTTTATTAATTCGCTCCCTTCGTTTCATTTAACTTTTTACATTAAAACTTTTTCTTCGCCACAGACTTCCGGCTCCCGTGTCGCACCGGATGTACACCATTATGGGCTATTTTGCGAGCGAACCGCTTAGCGGCACGGTGAAGATGTTATTTAGAAGCAACATTTATATGATCGCATACAACGTATGGAAGACGCTCAAGTTTGCAACTCTTTCAAGGTGTGCTGTAGTAAAATTATGAACCCATTTGAACTAAACAAGCTTCTGCATTTATGCTTTACTAATCCACCTGGAAAACGAAGAAAAAGCTGTTAATATTTGTTCAAAACGAGACAAAACTCAGCAATTTATAAATTTAGTATAAAATCAAAATTCAGTAACATCATCTTGATCACAATTTCATGAAATAAATACAACATCATGCAGTAGGTGCTTTCACTCTGGGAATAATCATTTGGAGAAACGACAATAAGCTACCTTCAAGTTTTATACATTTTAATACTATGTAGCTTCCGGTCACTTCTTCTCATTTAGTTTTAGTTTCACTTTAAAGCATTGGCGATGCAAGTAAACTCAAAGAAAATATGACAAGCTCAGACACCCAGACAATGTTGCTCTGTGCAGACTTCCAAGTTGTGTTGTCTTGATTTAAGTTTTATACTTGGATGAAAACGGTTGAGATGGCAAACAAAACCCAAACTACCTTTCGATATCCATCTAATCCATCCATGTAATAACGGCAACCAAATCAATTGGCAAAATATATAACCCGGGATGCGCGTTTAGAAAGTGGATTTGGAAAAATAAAACATTTTAATTGGTTAAATTGGCTGATTTTAAAACTTGTTCTATTTTGAGAACATTTGTTGTTTCTGGAGGGTTTGTATTCAAGAACGAGCTGGTGAAGCACGAAGTTCAATAAAAAATCAATGAAGAAGTTAGTTTTTAGGTTTTAACAATTGACAATACTGAATCCAAATACCCTCGAACAGCACTTATTTTAACGATCATGCTAAATTTAGATTCATTCTTATTCAAGTGATATCAAACCCATTCCAGTATTCAGTTAAGTAGTTCAACAACACATCTGTAAACCCGTTCGAGTATAATTTCTTTAAAATTTATTTTATATAGAGTTATAGAGGTGTATACTTTCGTGCAAACCGCTGCGTTGCATAATCTCTCAAATCCCTCGGAAACAAACCTGCCTTTAGGTTTACCAGCACCTTATAGTACGTTCGCTAACCTATTTTAACGATGTATTTCTTGCACCTTTTTGCATCTTCTCCTGCGTCTTTTGTTTAGCTTTACAATGTTTCTGTCATACGACCAAGCCTGTTCCAGGCCTGAGGACGCCCGATGCCAACAATTGCCGTGTAACAGATTGGGCCCATCGTCCCCCATCATGTGCCCGCACTAACCAACGCACAAAAGTGCTCGGCTACGCGAAAGGCTGCATGGCATTCTCGTTTATTTAAGCGTCCCCAACCGGAAGACTGACTCCTATTCGATACAGTATACCAATGCGCGGACTGAAACTATGCAAACCCGCGCGTTCGCGTACGTTACGGTCCCGTCGCGTTCCTTACACTTTGCCTCCGTTTCTAGGCTGCAAGCTAACCCACCACCATGATCTGGGCCTTGGGAAGGGCTTACGTGGGAAATAGCTTTTGTTGAACTTTATCAGCCTCAAATTGAATTTGGGTTGAACTATGCGGTTTACGTAATATCAATAAACGGTTTCCTTCACATCATTGTCGATCCTGGAGGAGCCCCATTGTTTCTTTGCCCTTACCATGACCGCAAAGGAGCCAGTAGCGAACGAGGTGAAGGGGGTAGCTTGCAAACTCTCCAGTACCACAGACCGCACTAGCGCCCTGCCGTGCGCTTCGGTAATTGTGGCTGTTCTCCCAGGGCAAACAAACACTCAATGTCGTGCGGGTGATGCCTACGATGCCTTCGCTGGAGTGCATGTTTCCCGTCGTGATTGGATAACCGGTTCCTCCTTATCCACCGCGTCGCTGTCTTGAGCACCCGCCGATGCATTGTCGTAAATCGGTGGTGATCCATGTCGTGGAGCGCTTGCTCTGTTCATAAATGCATTAATACGAGCTGTGGCATAATAGATTACCTATCGAAAGAAGTGCGCTGCAAAATGTTGGTGCCTAGAACGATGTTGAATACTTCCTGCTAGGATCTAGCAATACGCCGGCATGATTGAAATCAAATATTACTTGGGTTAATAAGTCCATTGACTTTTCCCTCACCATCAAGCATCTGCAGTGCACCTGATATATTTATATTAGAAAACACACTGAAAGAACGTTTTGGCTCTCCTTCTTTCCACGGTGGATACTTTTCTAGCAACAAGTATTTATGAAATCATTATTTAGTACGTTATGTACTTAAATAACAAATTGAAGGAAATTAAATGGCAAGCGATGATTTGGAGGTGTATGAGACGAATGTATTTTTATTTAATATGAAACAATGCATTTTAGATCCTGAAATTATTTCTTACGAGGAGTGCAGGTGGTACTAAAAATGCAACCACCAGGATATAACAATGCTAGAACGGTGACAGTCTTATAAATAGTGTCTGTTGATAAACGACATAATGCAACATTTTATCGCGACATTCTCCTGTTAACAGAAAACAAATAGAATAGGAAAACGGCAACCGAATATTCCGTAATCCTTCACAAAATACGGACATTCGCGGCAGTCAAAAGCCATGGCCTGGATTTACAGCTTTCCGGAAGTTGCTGACCTATTCTCGTGCTTCCGCTTCGTTTTGCCCCGATCCGGTGCAAACTCTTCATCGTGCTGATTTATGCAACATCATGCTTTTCCTTAAAAGATTTGTTTCTTTCCTATTTTTTCCAGAAAAGGCATTTTCAATGCTTTTCTTTTATTTTCATTTCTTCTTGTTTTACTTGTTGGCTCGGGCATCGACTTTTAAAGAGCTTCTCTGCTGATGGCTTGCAGTGTTTTATTAATGATCGCAGCGATTGGCTGTTAAGTTTAAGTGTTGCGAACATTTGTCGAACATTTATCTTACAGTTCTCACTTTGATCATTGCAATCCATTAACTTCCACTCCATTCCATTCCTTCCATCCCTAAAGGACTTTTTTGTTCTGTACTAGTTGCAAAGGCAGTATACTAACCGGTCCGATGCTCTGCAAGTCTACCACTTGGTACAGATTTTGTTTTCAGACTTAAAAAACAACGAAAAAATTTATATTTAAAGCATAAGGCCGGTCCAGATGAAGAGCAAACACATGGTATAAACAGAGCAAGGCGTTTGCAATACGATCAAATCAGTCTTTTCCCTTTATCATTCGGCTAGTGAAAAAAGACACTTGCAAAAACTTTAGCGCGTGTATTGGTCTGCGCGTATATTGGTATGACTAGGGATAAAGTCCAGCAAAGCATCATTTGCTTGGTATTGACTTCCGACGGGAGCAGAGCAACAAAAGTATATTACCATTTTATTTATACCGGCTAAAAACTGGAATGTCTACACGAACAATTAAAAAAAAATAATAATTTATACTCATCCTTCCACGAACATTTTGACAGTTTGCGCTTCATCTAAACGAGCCTGTACATTTGAAGTCACGAAATTTCTTCCCAAACAACATAGATAAAACAAGCCCTGACAACTTCAACTACGTTGAGTGCTTCTTTGGCATTAATTTCTTCTTTAATTTTTCCTCCAAGCTAGAATTGAACGCAAGCACAAAAAAACATGTGCTTGGAAATGAAATTTGAAGATGATTGATAATCAAAAATCCATCAAACACCTGTTCAAATTTTAAGTATTATCGGGATAACAACAGAGCTTCATTAACGATATTTCATAGTGAACAATTGAGCAAGGCACCATATATGAGAGAAGTGATGATGAAGAAAATGATTATATAAACGAGCTTGATCAATTGATTTTTAATAAAATTGTACTCATGTTTGACATCATCTCAGCGTCTCTGTAACCGAAGTGTTGGACAACCGAAAAAATGGTGTCCTCTTCGTTTTAGTTATTATACACGAAATGGTTCTAGGTATTCTTGGGATTAGCGGAGAGGATAATGGGTGGAATAAAAGAATTGAGTATTGGGAGAGTAGAGTTTTTAAGCAGAATGTGTGTCACATTCAATAAGAATTTGTTGGCTATTTGCTGTTTGACAAAATAAATCATTTTTTATACTTATTTACAAATATTTAGAAAATCCTAAGAGAAATCATTATTGCATAGCTTTAAAGTTACTTTCATATCGACTGTACTGGAATTTCCAGCAGGATGTATTTCAATCTTAACTTTTTTGAGATCGTACATCGTGGTATAAAAAAAGATTATTCTTCATCGTGAAAGCATCCGTATTACTTTACGCACAAAATAATGGACCTAAGTGCTCGCCTGAAGCTCAGAATACATGTTCATCTTCGTGGAGGTATCACATTAGATGTGCTCATACTGTCAGATTAACCGGTACACTCTGAGTCAGTGAATTGGCCTCCATCCGGCTGATAGTTTTCATCCACTGAACGACACTCGACATGATTACAAATCCCAAAAAAATCCACGAAAACGGAAACGTCATGCTTAATGCTTAATGACACGTAATGCTCGTGAAAACCATATACACAACATAAACCATAAAAATCAACGCATCAACAAACACCACCATCGTTACGCGGGTGCAGATGCGGCGCGGCGCACTGGAAACGGGAACGGAAACAGTGATCCAATTCTTTACGACCAAGCAATATTTCTCCTTCCCCAAAGTGCCCAATTACATACCCGAAAATAGTCCGATTTTTCGTCCGCAGCACAACGCATCAGCACATCACTGCATCTGCAAAGCACGTTCTATCACCAGCACCAGCGCTCAGTTTGGTTTCATCTTTCGCACCTCGACTTTGTCACGCAACTCGCTCCAGTGCAACAACAGTAAGCAGCAACACGCAAGGAAGAAAACAGAGAGTGCAAAAAAAAGGAAGTAACGGCCAGTTCATCCCTCCCCTGCCAGGCCAACCAACGCGTTACAGTCCCTCACCGCCGAATCCTCAGCCCCGCTATCACAGACGTCACGTTCCGCGAAGCGCATCCGCATGGTGACAATAATCATACCGATCTACGTCGTGTTAGTCGTGTTCGTTACGCTCCTGGTGATACTGTAGGGCCCGGTGCAGAGTGGAGCAGTGCAACCAGGAAGCAGGGGGGAGGGAGGAGTGGGGTGGGGGTGGCCAGCCAGGAAACCACCACGGGTCCCAAATGTGCGACCGGTCCGCGCGCGCCCTAGTCGTGCCCCGATGTTGTTGCGCCGCCGGCGCGTCTCACTACGGACCTGGTCGGCTGAGGGCTGAGCAGCGGGCCGCCAGGCAGACGTCAGTCCGGCGCTCTTTGTGAGCTGCAGACGGTGGAGGAGCTGGAAACAGCCCGTCGGTGTGTGTGTGTAGCGCGTTCCATTGCGCTTGCGAGCAGTAGCGGCTTTGTTGTTGGCGGGAAGCGGCCGGCCGGAAAAGTTCCATCGCTTCATCTCGCCCACTTTCCATTCAGCCCATCTCCAGCACCGCAAATCGCCCCTTCGTCCCCGTCCCTCCTCTCTCTTTCTCTCCGTGACACAGGGACGGCGCGCGGTCTAGCAGCGCCGACAGCCAAGGCATCGCGATAGCGTCCATACGAAGGAGCCCCCGTGCGCAGCACGCACCGGCGGCACGGAGCGGATCGTGGGCCCAGCGACGGCCGGCCATCATGGCGAAGGTATCCGCTGGCACGCACCAGGACCCGGCCATCCTCGACATGCTGGAGATCAGCAAGAAGCGCCCGCCGAAGCTGAAGACGGCCGACCGGACGGTGTCGGTGCGCATCGACAACTACTCACCCGGCCCGGGCAGTGCGGGGGCCCGCGAGGGTGGCGGTGGTGGCAGTGGTGGCCGGGAAGGGGTCGGCGGGGGCAGCAGCCCGATCTTGCTCGATACCAGCGGGCTGATCGTGCACCACAGCCCGCTCGAGCGGCTATCGCCGATCCCGATGCCGCAGCGCTCGCCCGACCCGTCGAAGGCGTTCTTCCGCGGCGAGGCGTCCCCGACGTCGCTCAAGGTGGAGGACCCGTGGAGCATCGCGCGCAAGCAGTTCCGGCGGTCAGACACGCTGCATGTCTATTCGCCGTCCATGCACCAGCTGCGCAAGGCGACCTCGTTCCACTCGCGGAGCAACAGCGGCGGCTCCAACCCGGACGAGATCGTGGCCGCACCGATCATCCGCCATAGCAGCGTCCGGCACACACATATCTACCCGCGTGAGTACCTCGTTAAGCAGGACAGCGGAGGCGGGGTGAGCAGTGGCGGCGGCGAGGACGACGACGAGGAGCTGACGGCGGCGGCAGCGGCGGCTGGCTATCGCAGCCACTCGCCGAACGTGGGCGCGAATCGACGCAACTGCCACATGCACCGGTCGTTCAACGACCCGCAAAAGCGCACAGCAGCCTTCCTGCGTCGCGACTCGGTGAAGTTCCACTCGCTCGGCGACGACATTCCGGCCGAGGTGCTCGAGCGGAGTCCGCGCGAGGCGAAGAAGTTCAGCTCGGCGAACGCGTCGCTGGAGAACGAGATCTACCGGTCGCGCAGCAACAGCCGCACGGACAAGAAGGGCGAGTCGTTCTCGGACTTCATGCAGCGCCAGAACAGCAAGAAGTACGGCCAGAAGAACAGCACCACCAGCCTCGACCAAGTAGCACTGGCGGGCGGTGCGGGCGGCGCGGGCGGCAGCTTCCGGCGGACGCTCATACAGCACAAGGCGCACCTGCTCAGCCCGAACTCACCCTTCCTGGACGATGGCGGTGGCGGCGGCGTCAGGTTCCAGCCGCAGAAGTCCCCCATCTTCGACCAGAAGAAGTCGTACTCGCTGCGATACAAGAACGGGCGGCAGGACGCGCGCGACAACTTCAAGGCGAAAAAGTCGAAGAGCTTCATTGTGGACATGGAGGGCGCGCTGCCACCGCCGGCCATCATCAGCGCCACCGGCAGCCCGTACCGGAAGGACAGCATGGCGTTCACGCCGGAGGAGGCGGACAAGATCTATAAGGCGTCGCGCAAGCTCTCCTCCAGCCTGATGCTGGACGACCTTCCCGGCCGGACAGACATCTCGCCCATCCCTATGGACATCATGGACATCAACTACGGTGTGATCATGAAGACGTACCAGATGAACCGGCAGAAGTCTCTCGGCGCGTCGCGCAAGGGCCGCCGGAAGTTCGCCGCCGAAAAGAAGCTGGCGGCTGGGAGCAGCTTCGACGACGACACCGAGTCGTCGAAGAAGCGTCGCCGCATCGTCTGCATCGTGATGACCGTCTTCCTCGTGCTGGCGCTGCTAAGCGTGCTGGCGGTGCTGGTCACCCTCACGCACACCAGCGCCGGCGGTGCGGCCGGCTCGTCCGCCACCCAAACCAAGACGCAGTACACGTTCGCGCGCGACACGCCCATCCACGCCATCCCGACGTACATGGTGTCGAAGGATTCGCCCAAGCACTACAACGGCGCCAATTGATGCGGTAACTTCAGCCGGTCGCGCCCGCTCAATGCGCCCGTGTCGCGCTGGCAGGCGCGGGGCGTGGCTGCCGGCGGCGGCGGCGACGCGGTCATCTGTCTGATCGAGCAGCACAGTTAGTAGCGTCCGGGTCGGCGACGTCGTCGTCGCCGTCGTCGTCGCCGGCGCCGACGCCGAAACGCTTCCGAACCTGAAGTAACGCCGGCTATCGCTCGTGGTAACGGTTTGCGTAATGGTGGTAGTAACACAGATAAAAACGGCGGTAACGCCACCCGGGAGAATGGCAGCGGCGACGGCGGTGGTAGCGATGGTGACGTCCGACGGAACTGGAACAGGAGCAGCAAAATTACAATATCCAACGAAGTGCCATGGACGACCCCGGCGCAACGGTACGTACGTTACGTCCGAGGGCGGCCACCTTTTTTACGACAAAACAATCTCAACCGACGGCGAGCCCGGAAGCGAACACGGGTGCGGCCACGTCGACCACCATCACCACCGCCACCTGCACCTCCATCTCGAACAGCACTGACTCGAACGTTCGATAGGAGCTGACGGAACTGGCTCAAACCGGGGGCAGGGGAGCTTACGACACGTAGCAGGGGGAATCCTTTGGACCCAGTGGTGAACACGTGGCAAGGGAGAAAACACCGAGTGCACGATACCGCCGAGAGAAAGGGCAATCAAAGTCTTAATACGAATAGGCGAAGCAGAAGGTAGAAGACACTGTCAGTAACGCCCTGGAAGGAACAATATAAATCTTTAAACAAACAACGTAAACGTAAATATCAATATAAAGCAAAACAATGATAAATTAAAGGAAACAACAAAACAAACAAAAAATTAAAGGAAAAAAACACACATTAGCCGGTATATCGTATTAATGGGAAGCATTTTAATAATGAAACAAAACCAAACGAATACAATTACGGGAGGGAGAGACGCCAAGACCACCAAATGCAAGTAGCGCGATATAGTAAAGAATTCATAACGCAACAAAACTAACCCTAAAATACAACACATCAACACGCAAGTGAATAAAAGCAGTCAAAATAACCATTAAATATTTAAATAAACACAAGTAAACGCAAAAAAGCATCCAGTTTAATCAAAAGCAACAGCAAAACAAGCGAAGTGAAGTAACATATAGTAACCAATAATCTATAATGATGATAACCTGTACACATAAACCCCATGTTTTGCGATAACGTAGCGACTATGTCGAAGGGTTGACTCATGGCGGTACTGATCGTTTTGGATGATTTATTGGACGTATACTTAACTCGGTCTTTCCCACCCTCGATGGGAGTCCTTAGCCTCCAATTTTTGCGTTTCCTGATGCGATGGTCCCATGCGCATCATGTCCATCCTTCTCCCCACGTTTGAAGGAACGAGTAAACATTATGTTTGACCAGGATAACAATTAGCCATCCGGCGAAGCAGAACGCGTCATCCTGTTCGTGGATCCTGTTGCAGGATCAGCGGCGAGCCAGCGAACAAAATCAACTAGAAACAAGAACGACCGACCAGACCAGCAATACGATCACTATGGTGCTAGTAATAAGCTCACACGGTGACGACGGCAAGGGATACACGCACACACAAATACACATGTTGATCTACACCCTGCCCACTCACGACCTCAGCAAACCCGAACGCTCCCCTCGAAGCGCAAGCCCGTCATCATCCTACTGTATCGTCATATTATACGAGTTCTTCAACGCCAGTGGCCTTAATCAGAGAGAAACAAACGAACAAATAACAAGCGGCACAACTATCCCCAGCTGAGCGTCGTTTGTTTGCGTTACTGCATGCAACCGAGTGTTGTGTTTCGTTGTTTATATTCGTGCAAATATTCGGGGAACATTTGTGGAGGCACAACGATCGTGTCCAGTCGATATAATGGAGACATTTTGTACATAGAAACAGCGGAAAACTAGTACTAGCAAAAGAAGGAGCAGTTTTGAAAGGTAAGGTTTAACTGTTTCTTGTTTAGCTGTAGAAAATGGTTAATCTTTTTTCTAGTGAACAGTGCTGTACTATTCCCACAAAAGTGAACAATAATTTTAAATCTGGCTTTGAACGTAAAAAAAGCAATTTAAGTCCAGCACTTCATATTTTTAATAATTCGTAACGTAACCATATTTTTAGGTTTCTTTTTCCAAAAAAACATGTTTGCGTTTTTTTCCTTTTTTTACGGAACGCTGATGGAGGCGCCTAGTACTTCTAGAAAATTATTTAAACACCTGTCGGGGGCTTATACGGTGGTAGCTAAATGATAGCCCGAATGTTTGATGGAATGAGCGGCGTTTAAGCCGTTGCAGATAATTTTTGAATTTATATTGAAATGCCTCGTATTCTTATGCAAGTCATCCCTCATTTGCATTATGGAGGCGCCTGGTAGCCCACGCGTCAATTTGCTCGAGCGTTAGGCAATGTGCTGAAGCGACGCTTGCCAAGTTCATGTACAATTACACCTCAAACATTCACATTTCAAATGATTTGGAGGGACTTATTTTATTTTTTGTTAAAAATGTTCGACGGTTAATTATCATTATTATAAGAAAAAGTTATAAGAAAATCATTTCCTTTACACAAACAGTGCCGTCGGCGGAGTTTAGCAAATAGAAAAGATCTTTTTGTTATTAGATTATCTTCTTCTTAACTTACTTAATGTTAACTTCTTTAGTTTTCTATCGTCCAATTTTTTTCTGAATGCTTTTTGAGTCACAAGTGGTTACATCGACGTTGGTGTCATTCCCAAGGCACCGAAAACCCCGGCACAGTTCGAATGGGCGAATTATAAAATAACCATGAGGCAACTACGGCTGGGGAATTCACTATGCGAAAAGAGGGGCACCGTCTGAACTGGACGCGCTCGTCCTTCTCCTTTCGGATGCCAGGACAGCCTAAAAGGATCCCTTTTTTAATGCTCTGTTTGAAGGTTTTTTTTCAATTCCACCTTCACCTCCACTCCGGCCAGATGCAGATATGCTACGGGCGCTCGTATGGCCGCATGGTGGTAGTGAATAATTAAGAAAAAAAAATAAATCTTCCCGTTGCACCCAAAATATCCCACCATCGTCTGTCTTTGACATTTTACGAGCGGTGCTACCGAAGGTGGAGGGGCCTTTTTGTGTTGTGAGAAAAGAGAGAAGCTCCTAAACGCACGACCGCCACCAGCGTACGGTGGCAACCCAATAAAACAAGCAATGGTAATACCATGTAATTCCATTGTTTCGTCTTTCCTGTGAAACGTTAAATTTCAACACCATGGCCGTACACACTAGGGTACATTGGTATCCCAACTGTGATGTTGCTGCTACTGCTTTGGGTTCGGGTTCGATTTGGTTCAAAGACGAAACCGAAACCGAAATGGCATCGAAAGGGGTTGCCCACTGGGTGTTGATATTTGCCTTTTTATAATTCTTTTTTCCTCAGCTGCGTAAAAATGCGCCTGCGTTCGTCCTATCGGTGTGTGAGAGAGTGTGTGTATGTGCCAGGTCTTTGGAGGGACTATCGCACAGCCATCCATTCGCCTGGTCATCGTCGTTTTAAATCCTTTGCCATGGTGCAGTGGATGGCCCCTCGGCAGGGACTGAAAATTAACCTTCGGGGCAATCTGATCTAATTCAAATTAAAATACCATCTTTATAGTATTAATGGCTGGGCGCGTGCGAGGCGTGGGTGTACGAGAGAAAGAGAAACGTTGAGCCCAAGAACCCTCGAAAGGGGCCTCTTCATCTCATAAATCAATTTTTCTCCAACGCTATTTTCTACGTGCAGCTTGCTGTCTATGCCACAGATTTTAGCTTTTGTGAGTATTTGCGTTTTAGTACATAAATACAATAGCATCCTCGCTCATTTCGCATTTTTGGTTTGGGGGCTCCTTATCTTGCCATTGCCATATCTTAACGTGGGTTTAATGTGCTCAATCAATTGCCGTTGTAACGTAAAACAACAGGCTTTCGTGAAACACTCAAAGTAGGGCGGTTGTTCTACAAGGCATGTTTAAAGAAATCAAGATTACTCAGCACATCACCATAACGCACACAAATAACCGTTACGTTTCCTCGTTTGTCTTCTTTCAGGTAAGGTTGCGCTTTATTTACGCTGTTGATGAACATCTTAAGTAAGAGATAAGTATCCTTTCAATCCTTGCCGTCTTCCGTTTATTAGACATTTATTTCAATACCTTTAAGTAGCAAATCTACCGCTTCCTGAATTGAGGAGTTAAATGCAATCTGCTCCTTACATGGACTGTTGCTTGTCAATTCCTCTCATTCATGAAAAGATTCTAAATATACAACGCAGAACATTTAATCGTGCGCTTCATTAAAGATGTCGTTTGTGCAATTATCTCGGCAACATTCGTCTATTCATGATCATTGATGATGATCATCATCATCATTCACTGTAGCTTTAGTTTTATTTCCTTCAAGCTAATGAATTCAACTAAGATCAAACCATTCAACCTTCTCGTAAAGAAGGAGGTACTGAAAGTTGTCTAAAGCTTGAAATTACTCCAATTACTCCAACAAATCAATGTTCAAGGATTACCTCCTACTTCATTACTCACTTTTGAATTCTTAAAGACGGTCATATATCGATTTGTGGAGTAGTGATAATCAGTTTTGAATAAAAGAAACCAAAATATGCCGTACGGTAGTTGTGATAAAGATTGATTGATTCGAATGTTCGAAGAACTTATCATAACATTCTTCAGATATCTTCAATGGGAAACCTTTTTTAACTACTTAAAGAACTACACCACAAAATTATGTGATATACTGTTTATTTGTTTATTATTGTAGTTAGTACAATAAATAGTATCAAATAACTGAAATGAGAATAACTAATTACACCAACAATCTTCGGATTCACTGGTTTCGCACAAAATGGAAAGGATGTGGTTGTCTTACTAAGCAAAGGACAGTAACGTATGTTTGGCGAATCTAAATAGCAGACAAACTATTGATCAAAACAGCATCCCTCGCCAGGGCTCGAATAGATAAAAAACAAATCGAGTAAGACAAAACGCAAGCAGGCAACAGATTGATATTGGTTTCATCCAATCATATGAACGTGGAGACAATCCACATTCGGTACAATCGGAGAAAAAATAATATTTTTTCATAGACTCATAACGAGTCCCGGGACAAACCCCTGGGACTACGAAAGGATACTATCCGATATCATCAGTCGAGCCGGCTGGGAGTATCGACTGCAGTGTCGTGTGTTGCTGGGAGAATTGCCGGGCAGGATAACTCCCAGATACACGGTGGCACATTCGGACCACCCGATTACTCGCGTTCTTGTCACAAGATAACGGTCATGCTGGCGCTTCCTACGTATTCTTATTGCGATACGTCTTACACAGTGCTATCGCGGCTGCTGCTTTTCCAATGCCTTTGTCTGAAATATTTGTTTAAAGGGATTTTTTTTCTACGACAACATCCGAGAATTATCGGATAAGCTTGAGTACCAACAACCACATCATGTTTTTGAAGAACGGCTCCGAACAAGTTCGTAATTCTTTTTTCTTCTTTAACCCTCTTTACATTTTATTTTAGAATGGTGTACATTTAATTGAATAACATTCACATCCCTTCTCTAGCAAACTTTTTTTTTTGTTGCGCTAGTTCCTTTCCCTCTCCTCCAGCTCTCTCTATCTCTTTTACTCGTTTGTATCTCTAATCACAAACTATCTACATTTTCTCCCCATTGCAGTACGCCAGGAAAACGAAAGGCTCATGCGGGAGTCCCTCGACAGGGCGAAGATGATTAAAAACTACACCGAGTACAACCGGATGATTGGGGGTGATGAAATTCCTTAACGATTTATGCCCGCCCCGAAATGCGGAGGTACGCCCGCACTGCAAGCCTTCACTCGCCCTGCAGGCAACCGACCGTCGGCCAGGGACGTTTTCCACCAAGGAAGTCCTTCCCAGCCTTTTTATGTTCCGTCGTCTTCGTCAGCGTACCGCATCTTGGACAGCGAACGGAATAATGTCTGGGAAGTCGGCAGCTCGCTTCGCGACTCGGGCAGTTCCGTTGGCGCAGGAGCAGCTACTTGTCGCCTGGAATGCAAGAGATCCGTCGCCGGACACAAGCCAACCGCAAGCGATCATCAAACTAGGGACATGTTATGCGTGATCCTTGAACAGCGTTTTGTATCCACGCAAATCCGACAGTTTCTCAATGGTTTTTGATTTTCTGAAGCAAAACACATTTCCTCTAATCAAATCAAAGATTATTATACTGAATTAGAATTTGTTTTCCTTTCAAAGCCATCGATAGTGTTGTTACTAAATTTTGCCCATCGTCATTATCATACCGAGGCGAGACGTTCAACGAATTCGTTCGGCTTTACTCTAAACTTCATAGGATGAATCAAGTTCAAGTACAGACGCCTTATAGCGAATATTTTATTAGGCGTGTAAGAATGAAATTTCAATCTTGTTAATATTCTAAATTGAATTTATAACAATCTTCTCCGGTGAACACAAGAATGGTTGCCCTGTTTGAAACATTTTTCCAGCATCCTCGAACAGACTGGACTGGAATAAAAATTACTTTTTTCAGTCAAGACTCGATATGTCTGGCGTCAGTTGTTTTGGAAGAACCTGTTGCGTTGCGCATTTTATACCATAAAGCTAATAACTAGAATATTAATAATGTTCTTCATAGTTTGTTCTAGAAGCTCGTGATGATCCAAACTTTATGCCATTAATTGGTTATTAATTTTCTAATAAATCAAAATTTATCAAGAAAATAATACGGGAAGGCAAGCCCCACTTAAACTAGCAGATGTTTGGTCGGTTTGTTTTTTCAAAGAATCAATGTTTTTTCGCAGGCTTGTAAAATAAAATGGGCGAAGGATATAACTGGTGCAAACAGTGCTAGAATTACAAAACAGGATTACAGGAGGTTTTTTTATGTTTAAAATATTCTTCTAATTCATTGAAAATGCCTTTAAGTGCTAGGTGTAATCCATGAGTAACATTCGAAGCAAGAATAAAAATGAGGATTTATTTTCGCAGAAAAAAATTATGGCAAAACGAAACTCTCCTCGATACAAAAATCTTCCACAAAAAAAGTCAAATCAACTAGCACCACTCCGCGCAATAAAAGTAAAACCTGAAGAACAAAAACCCCCACGGCACAATGATAAAGGTGTGAGAATTAGTGAAGAGCTACAATTGAAATTAGCAGGAAATGTTGTTGTGTTGATGATAGTAATTGTTAATAGAAGTGTAAGATTTTTAAGCAAAGCTTTGAGGTATGTTATGGTAGAAGATATGTTGAGCATAGCCACTGCTCAGCAATTATCCGATTAGTGGCTAATATTATTCAGTGTAAAAACGATAGGGCAATAAGAGTTCCTTGAAACATGCCGAATATAATCAAATGCTCGCTGATGAGGACATCAGCTGGCGTAAAATTAGGTAGCGATGGAGAGAGGTTTTTTTTTTAATTTAAATGAAACCTACTTAGTTGAAAAGCACATGCAAAAACAGGTTTCCACCAGTAACGTTAAGCTCATTTTTGAATGCTAACATGACGTTCAACATTTAAAATCACGTACGCTCTCTCTTTATTTAATTTAACGCCAACGGCTACACACATGCACGTGGATACTTCTTGAGCAACGACAGCAGTTATTTTCGACGCGCCATGGAGATTTTGGCTAAAATCTTGGCACACGAAAGTTTAGGACAGATAATCGCTTTTTCTAAAATTTTGAATGGTAATTAACTAAATGGAATTAATGTCCCCACTTTTTTTCAAATAGAAGCTAAAACGTAAATTCTAAACATTTTTTAATACAGTATTCAATAGGTACCAGCAAATGGTACGAATCTTTGGTGTCGCATCTCAGATAACCATCAAAGAGAGCTGCCAAAAATGCCTGTCCGTCGCAGTCGGCTGTCGAATCGATGCTTAATTCGTGATGTTATTGGCGGCCCTTTTTGATGGTTGTGTGAGACTCGCCATCAATGTTTCGTATCGTCTGAAGGTACCTAATTTATTTCACACTGTTTTCGGCATCCCATCCCAACAGCTGACTGTTGCTTCTAGACAACTACTTATTGTAAGCATACTTTCACCGCAACACTTATCTTCTAGTGCTCAATTGAACATTCTCAAACTGTATCCAAACTTGCACCAACTCTAACTACTCTAACTTTTACTGTTTTTATTTTGTACTTTAACTGTCGTGAAAACAATGCAATGATCAATCGTAACAAAGCTATACAATCCTTAATGCGAAAAACATGCATTTCTCGAGTTTCTTTCTCTTTGATTCATTTTAACAGACGATCCAACATTAAAGAGTAACCGATCCAAACTCAATAGTTAGTTGGAATTGGTGATAGTTTGGATACAGTTTGGAAATTTTCAATAAGTCAACTCTACAAGTGGTGATATTGTTGAGTGAATTTGTGCTCACAGTTGGTGTACAGCCAATTGTTAAGTTGTGTCCGAAAACAGGGTAGCATTTTCCATTCTATCTCATACCAGGAATTCGCAAAAAACTTTCATCCAAATCGATAAAGAAAAGGACGAAACTCTCTTTAAAAGACAAATGCAAGCCTCTGTAGAAGATGAATGGTACACACTTTCTGAAGTTAGCGTATTCCTTTTTTTATTCACTCAAAGCTGTAAGAATTTCCACAAATAAACAATTTGGAATTCTCTTTCCATTACGTCATAATCGCCGTTGCAACAAGCTACAATGACCCCTGGTAGCGCTGTCGCCGTTAATTGAGAAGAAATTATTAACTATTTGCAATAAGCGTAACACGTATACAGCTACCACGAAACGATTCGTTTTCCACCATCAATTCTGGGAAAAGACAGTTCACTATATTGCCCAGAACCAGCGAAGCGCGTGGGCGTGGAAAGTGACAATCATCAGCAACACTTATAATCCACGTGTCAACTCGAATGTAAGGGTGACCATATTTCATTTACCGCACAAATGTGAATAAATGAAAATGCAAACGTCAGCCTTTTTTTTGCCACGTGGTGCAAAGTGCAGTCAGAGAAGAAAGGAAACACCAGTTTCCAATTCACTTTTGTCAGTTTTTTCTCTCTCTGAACGAATATTTGAAATATGCATACTAGTTGGTATCCACTAGCCCTATCTGCCCTACGGTTCTCCCCGGTTCCCGGGTACGGTACTTCCCTTTCGTACTTGCAAGTCAGTGTGGATCACGTGACGCGGTAAAGGGATGCAATAGCCACCGAATCAACCAACACACTCCGTGTCGTGCTCAACTACGCGTGTCCCTCTGATGCCTTTATCTGATCCATTTCACTTCAATCCTCTCCACTTTTCGGTCCGATACTGGAAACAGGGCGTCATTTGTGCACCGTCCACCATCCACTGCTCTGTTTTGCTGTTGGTAGACCAAAGATGTACATTACACACACAAACACAAACCATAGATGGGGATCACTGGAAAAGTTTTCACCTATTTTTTTTTTTCATTTCTTACTTTTCCAAGCGCCAGCAAGTTCTAGCTAGCCAGTCCTATTTTTCGGTCCTATTCCAACCCAACCCCAATCCAAACACAAACCGACCGTTTGGCGAGCAGGTGCATGAGACAATTTATCTACCTCTTACTCCACCCGAAAAAGGGCCGACGGCGCAGGGATAAACGGCTAGTAAATGATAATGGGGCCACACAGGCCCAGGCGGCTATCGGCGCCTTTTGAGAGCCGGATACGATTTTATTCGGTGTGAACCTTTCTGACGCTGTCCATTTCAACGCTAGCTGGCACCCAGGTGTCACTTCGTTTTAATACGCAGACCAGCCACATCACACCCAACTTTCCTTCTCTTTTTTTTGTTTTTTTGTTGTTGTTGAAATATGTAGTGTTGATCCTGCCGACAATTTTCATCCCGGCCTGTACATCCACCTGTTCATCACCTTTCATCAGCTGCCGACGATCACGATAAGCCCGGCGATAGCGATGATGATGGCGATGAGGCTCCGTGCCGCTCGACATAAATTTTCAAATTGATGCACGATTCCCGTGCACCGGAGTGGGACGCCACGTTAAATAAGTGAAAATTAACATGCCACCGGGCGCATTTGCCTTAGCGAGCCGGAAGCCGGGGATCGTAGACGCTTCTGCTTCCGGCCATCAAAAAATGCGTGGCCTGTGCGATTTGCGGTCTCGGTCCAATCAGCGCCTTCAACGGTCATTTCGATGGTGAGGTGAACCTGCACATTACCGGACACCGGTGGCTCGCATTCCAAAACATGTACTACGAGCGTCATTCTCGGTTATTTTTTTTTTTCAGCGCTTTCCTTTCAGGTTACACATCTTCGTTTATCCCATTAGCCAATTTTGGCGCTGTGATTGACGATGATTCAAGATGAAACATTCATAAAATACTGGACCGAGATCTAGAAAAGAGGATAGGTAAAAGGAAAAGTCGCTTTCGGATACGTCTTACTTGCCAGTCTCTGTCTTAGACAGTAAAGTGTTTTTTTAATTCATATATATAATGGTATCTTTGATATAGGACTACGTTTATTGCGAAGTATGTAGTGCAGCCGAAAGTTGACGAACAATTAGAGACCCAGATTCTTCTTCCACTTCTTCTCCCTGGCGTGGATCCTTCGTACCGAGGGAGATCCTGTCTGGATTCGAACACACGCTGCCGAAGTTTGTGCCGCGACGCTTGTAGGCCGTGTTTGAGCCGGCATATGCGCTCTGCTATACCGGACCCTCGGAGTTTTTGATTAACGATCTTGTTAACGATAAATCGGTCTTTTCGTATCAACTTTAAAAATATAAGCACGAATCTATGCAAAACAAATGTCTGATACTTATTTTTGCATTGATTTATTTTTATTTATGTTTTTACTTTAAATTATTATTTAATTTAATATATTTTAAATATTTTCAAGTTGACATAAAATTGTAATGCTTGTTTGCATCAACGACTGGCATTTTTGGTTTCTTTATTTGTTGCCAGCTTCGTAACACAGAACATCGATCAGAAGTCCAACTTTATTGCTCTCTTTTGCGAAGATTTCGTTTGGTGTTGCATCTGGTCTCCAAAAAATTAGCGATTCAGATATCTGATATACTTTTCTCCAAAAACAAATGGTTCAAATAAATTAATTTCTCTACCATTTTTAAAGGCTAATGGTTATAATGATGCGCTGGAACTTTTTCGCAAACCATATGCGGTCCGGAAGCAGTTCAACAAAGCCCCATCCATTGGAGCCCACGAACGATTTGGCCTCTCGATTTATGGAGAATTTTGTAGAAAGTGTATCGAAAACTTCATCGGTTGTCGTTGTCCCCAGGGCCATGTTAGTAGGCGAATGATACTTTACGGCAGTTTGCCGACTCCAACGGGTGAATAGTGACGGTGCGGGAAAAATTAATCATTACATCCCGGGACGCTGCAGCGCGTCCACCATTCTCGCTTATCCTCCTCTTCCATTCGTTCGGCTACTCCCAAACACGTCGCCAGTGTGGCGTCCGTGAGGACTAGCAAAACTTTGCCCAGCGTGCCACAAGTTCAAGACGTGCACACGTTCGGTGGGACCGGCCTAACCCATAATAACGATGACTTCATTACTACATACAGTGAACCACCATCGAATCGAACCATGGCCCTCGCCATGGCGATTGTCCATACCAGAAGGCGACGGACACTTGTCCCGAAATGTTCCTCGCTGGAAAGCGAAAAGGATAAATGTTCACCGGCAACACCGACGCTGCCCTCGTCCCAACATGTGTGTTGTTGTGTGTTTGTCTGCTTGTGAGTTAGCTGCCACTGCCAAAGTGATTATGCTTAGTTTTGCGTCGTGAAAGTATGCTGCGAACGACGAAGGTGACTTTTTTAGGGGTTGCAGTGGGAGGAGGAATGGGCTCACCATGGTGGATCATGCTCGGACGGGGGCTTCAATGAGAAAGCGTTGCATATTTATGAAGCACAATCTTAATTTTCTGTGTCCCGGGAGGTCAAATAATTTTGACGAAAATTCGGATGCGAATGACAATCTCGATCCCGCACGCCATGTTTCCGTTGTGGCAACTCGCACCGTTCGTCGCGATGTCCAAGTTCATCTTGTCTGTCCAGTATCGTCCAAAAATGGTTGTCCTCAGTATCCTCGAAGTGCCGGAGATGACGAGTAACCTCAATGCTCCTTCGATCCGATTGGCCCTCGCACCGCCAGCCCTGGGTGCTAATTTGAATTGGAAATCATCAATTATCGCCACCCATGTATCCGATGCTTGCACGGCGAGTTGAAAATGATGAGAAATCAGAGCCCTTTACACACATTCGCGCACGGACACCCTTCAACCGCTGTTTGAAGGGAGAGGATAATTTAGTCATCGTACTTAGCGTAACGTGAGCCTGCCGCAGAATAAATCCCGCCACATGGTTATCCCATAATTTCCATAATGCTTCTTTTTTATTTATTTTTCGTCTGTAGCTTGAATAATTTCCTCGTGTTGTGCATAACGTAAAAGTTGTTGTATCCTCGCCTCACTATCTCTGTCATTATCCATCTCTTTCTATCTTTCTTCTCTTGTGCGCCCTACATCGTTTCACTTTGTTTTCTCAATAAAGAAAAATCTTGTTAACAACATCTCCTAGCAACTTCCTATAATTACATTGAACAAATTAACACGCTCAAAAGTTCACACAACACACCTGTTGTTGGTACTGACCTGCATTATCTTTACGCGATCACAAACTTTATCATTAGCTGTGTTGTGATGTGTGGTGAAACTTTCCGCACGGTACACCAATTTTCTGATCGCGTGATGTTGGAAGTGTCTGTTCAACATTAACCAGAAAAGGTAGAGCACATGATAAAGAACATTAAATTAAACAAAGTGGCAATAAAATATTCTACAAAATTATTTTCATATGATTGCATAATAGAAATCCCCCTCTTTGCCACGTGCAACTATCTGTAACGTGTGCATCTTCCTTCGGTATTAGGAAAAGTGTTGTTTTTTTTTAATTCATAAAGAGCGACTTGGAAAAGTTAAGTCATAGGGAAAAGATCGGGAACGAAAGACCAATAGAAAAACAGTAGAAAACAATACGTTTGATGTGGAGCAGGGGAGCAAGAAAATATGTCTTGAAACTTAACTTTAGCATCGCAAACTCAGAATTATAGTTTTGCGATTGTACTTTCACCAGTTCGTGGTTTGTGCAGGACAGCTTCCGCTATTCTTTGGTCACTATTTGTTTCCTGTGCTAAAAACGGAAGTGCACAACCTTGAAAGATTACGTTCTAGATAAATTTGTGACTGACCATCGTCTGGACGCAAACATTGCTCTCCTGTGGTCTGCAATTGTATCGTTGTATGTATCGTTGTTGTTTATCCTTCAAGTTGCATGTTGTGTTCTCCCCTCCCCTCCCAACATCCTCCGATAATGGCACGCGAAAGACACAAGAAAATAAGAACAAAGTTCGCCACGGCAGTCACGATTATCCGTAAAGCTAATAATGAAAATGTCGACGCAAGTGATAAAACAAATTCTCCATCGTTTCGACGAGGTGCATCGTTGCGTGGGTGGGAGGGAGAAGGTGGAATTGCGTTGAGCAGAAATCAATTTCCGGTGACATGAGCATCCGGCCATGGGTTGGCTCAGTTAGCAAAACGGCGGATTTATTTGACGGAAACATTCGCGGTGTGGCCCCTCCGGTTTTGTTGTGCGGTCTATGTATGGTTTTTTTTAACCAAAAGTGTCCTAAGGCCCTGAAAAACTTTTTTGCTGTCATGACGATTCGCGACTTTGGACGGCGTGGGACGATCGTGAAATAAGAAGATAGGAAGGAGAAACAAAAAACAAAGCCTAATGAAGCTTCTTTCTTGGCCTTAAACTAGCACACTCGGTATGATCTGCGCATGTGGAGGAGTTTCTAGAGGACAACACTGCAATTTACAGCCTCGCTCGCACGGCAATCGAAATCAAAAGTTGTACAAAATAATAATACACGAGTTCAATTGAAACGGTTTCACTTGCTTTCGTTGCCTTCTTTTACTTGGTCGCGAACCTGCTGCCGGAACCTAACGGTTGCGTACTTTTATGAGCTTTTAAAACAGATAACGAACGAAATTCCTTTCCGCTGAGACTTTTTTTTTCCTAAAACCAAATTTTCCTTCAAACACACGCATAACTTTGTTGCATACATGCATAAAAATATGAAATGAAAAATCGAAGCTTAAAGGAAAGTGAAACTAGTAAAATACATAACCGAGTCCGAGTGTATCAAGACATTCGTTGTATGAGTATTAAGTAGAATTTAACGTCTTACATTCAGATCAACTCACGCTCAGCAACAATAAGATAATTTCTGTAACTGCGAAGCAAACCATTGTAACAAAACGCTCAATAGCAACTTAAACAAACGACTAAATGCAGAAAATATTTTTTTAAACGTACGCGAGCATAATACCATTTAACCTAAGATAAGAAACGTCGAAATAACAAACAATCCCTTTTGTAACGCATTGATAAATTAAAAACAAGAAAGCTCAAACTTAACACCTACACACACACACACACACGCGCGCGCGGACTATAGCAACACACACACACACACACACGCACGCACGCGCGCACACACACACACACACACACACATACTCTACTATAAACTGGGGCATTTGAACCAGACTGAGAGAGAATACCGATGCTGTTACTGTAGCTAGTTGAAAGGAGCTCAAGAGAAATTGAAACTTGTAATAGAATGAAAATGACTGCATGAATACAAAGCGTGGACATATTGGGGAGCGGTGAAAAGAACACAAAAACAAACCTTTATAGAAAATGGTTAAACAAATCTTATTCAAAAGTTAGCGGTCCCAACATAGCCGTCATTTCAAATCATTCACGCATTTAGTCGATCAACAGAACCATTGCCTAAAAGATAACTGGGACGAAGAAACAATCAGAAAATGGATGAATTAGAACTAAACTATCCTTACTATTCAAGGAATCAGAACACAACAAAGGACAGACTAAGAGGGAAGTACAGCTTAGTTGAAACAAATTGCGAAGAAAGTCACCCAGCAAAACATGTTCATCAAGAAAGGTTTGGTTTTACTTCACATGCACAATAAAAACAATTTCAAACATTCAGCTTTTGTCAATGCGTGACAGCAACAAACTAGAAAACAAAACCGAAAACATACTATAGTTCACGTGACATAGGCAGACAAAGAATGGAATATTGTTTAAAATACTCACCCATAATAACTAAAACGAAAACAAACACTAGCGAGAATAAACCAGATAAGCTAAATGAGGCTATGCAAAAGTGCACAGTGCTGTATAAAATAATGTAGGAATCGTTAATGGATATGTAATTGGTGGCAGTGGACATTTAACCAATTTGCAACCGTGGATGTACGCGAAAGAAACTAAACGTCAAAGTAAACAAATTGTTAGTTAAGAAAACTAGACACAAACTCACATTAATTGCCAAAAAGGCAGAAAAAAACCGAACAAAAAGTGAGATAAAAAACCAGTTGAATAATGAGTATGAACTAATGAATCAAGCGATGAAATGAACAGGGAAAAAATAATTTATTGAAAAGCTTCCAACGGTCATTCAACACGTGAGGCGAATGGTACCAGATTGCGATGGAAGCGACCTTTTGTGGCAGAAGCACAAGCGTTGCATTTTTGAGTATAATATGTTTTGTCGTTTCCCGGAACGCCCCTGTTTGTAAACCTATGGGCACAACACGAGAAAGGCTAATGAGGTTAAGTAAAGTCGAGTGCGGTGCGGTCGAGTTTACAACGCCCTCGAGGATCAAAATACGTGCAGAATCAAACTGTCTAGGAGCATAAGCCTCCTATGGAATACACGAATTTATGCTGTCAATCGTTTGTGAAAACTGCTCACACTGCAACTGCAAACTCTCAAACAAACAATCAAACAAACCAATCAATGAAACATGCTCCAAAACCACAAGAGCGAGAAAAAGAACGAAGTCTGAACAGGCTGACCTGCGGAGTCGAATGCTCAACGAGCTAGCCGTTTCAATGATATTTTAACACAAAATAGGAAAGGAAACAACTAAAATCAAATCTCGTCAAATCTTTTCCTCGTTCTTACAAAGCTAATAGCGAATACTGTCAAATAATAAACTGAGAAACCGATTAGCAGCTACACGTTCAGATTGTGCCAAGGACGAACAGGACAGCAAAGGAGTTTAAATTGAATCAATTTTCTAGCGCAACCCGCACGCGCCGAATAAGCAATTCAGCATTGCGCTGAACGACGCTGTTACGATGCGTTGCGATAATCGAGTTTTTAGAACGGTTTTTATTCTAAAACATTCAGGTCATATTTTGTATAAATACAAAAGCAAAACATCATACGGTCAATACAATTCTGAAATCAATTCAAAAGGAGAGAGGCGTGGAAACAAGGTAATAGTGGAAGCTAGAGGTGAAATGACGATGCTGAGATTACACACAAAACGCGATGTTGTTTCTAATGGGCGATTTAAATGAATATAGCAATCTGAAACACGTGTCAAAGAGCTCAATCAATAAACTCCGAATGCTCAAAAGATATCCAAAGAAAATTCAAAAATGAAACAATAACAAACCATTTGGTCACGCAATGCAATGGGCCTCGAAAAACAAAACCAAATAATTACTTTTAAAAGGTAAGGAATCTGTGTTTTAGCCTGTCTTTTCGATTTTCTAGACCTAGCAATAAACCGAACACAAACTTCAATCCACATCTTTGTAGAAAAGGGTTTACTCCTCCAAGGACGATCTAGCACAACATCCCATTTTATTGAACTACCAACCATAAGCGAATGCGAAAACGAATATACATGAGCAAACACTGGCCCGAAGCGAATTGTGAAAAATCAGCCGAACGAGTGAATGATGAAATAAAAGAAAATTGGAAACGTCTTTTATCCTAACCGCCAGGCAGTGGTACTACTGTCGTTTTGGAAAGAGTGGTGCAAAGCGCGGCACGAAAGCGTTGTTTGATTTGTCGCAATGTCAGACGAAAGTTTAAAAAAACTTAAAAAAGAAAAATTGTCACAAGCTGAGAAAAGTGAAACAAAAGATTTGTAGAGGCTAGCGGCGCTTGTTTAGTACGATAGAAAGAGGATTCAAGCATTCCTAACTTCGGGAATAGGAAACAAACTAAGTCAGCTAATACCTTGAACGAAAACAAAGAGAGATGCGAACGATGTAAAATTTCATTGTAATGTTTTGTATAAAATTATAAAGAAAAACAATGAGACAGATGTTTTTATGGTTAAATATATAGTATTCCAAAAATTGTTATTCAGCTTCCAAAATTATAATTAGCGTTTTATTTAATTGCTTGATTACCGAGTTCTGTTGCAGATTAAATGGAAAACACCAACAAAGGGGGGGGCAAAGAAATATGCAGCCTGCCAAATATTTTAACTTCGTTTCAATTCAAAATGAAATTTTCATTTTTCGATTGCAAACCTTTAAGCCTTGGATTCAAAAATACCATGTAAGTATGACCTATTCTGCCGACAAATGAGCAGTTTCGTTAACACGCTTACCAACAGGAATTTTGTTGGGGGTTTCAACATTACTATAGTAATTCATTATAAGTCATTATAATGACGACCTGCATAGAATTGATGCATATCCGAAATATAATGTGGTTCACTAAAAACGCCTGCCGCAAAATATGTCAAAACAAGGAAAGTTTACATGAACAGAACCATTACGCGTGAAATATAATCTCCTACGAAAATGTTGCGTATGGTACGGTCGATTATGAATTTATCATCAGATTAAATCGATTCATATTTTCGGAATTGTTTGGACTCTGCATGCCAACTAAATTATTTTTCATCAGAACCGTTTTCCACCAACGGTTATGGCACAAAATTGCGCCACGTTTGACATTTGAATACGAATCCGACGTTCGGAAGAGTTCGTTTCGGCAAGGTGTTGGATAATTTTGGAACTAGCTTCGGCTGGAAGCTTCTGGTAAGTGGAACTGTTCCCATCACAATTTTGAAGAAAAACGGAACAAACGCCACATCCGTCCCTTTAAGAGAAAAGTTCCATTCTTGAAGAATTGATAATGTCTCGCCGCTATGCCAAGTCTCGTCGGCATTTGTTTCGTTGGTTTCTATAATTAAAATATGCAACTAACTCGTCAGAAGTCTGTCAAACACTTGTTGTTATAAAACATGGAATGATTTCCCCTGCAGTATTACAACGCCTTGGCACAGCCGTTCCCGGTATCTCAGGAAAAAAAACGCGATTTATAATCGCGCGATTGAACCACTCAGCAGCGGTGCTGCTCACCAACACCGATGCGTTGCAGAAACGTGTACGTACGTACGTACGTGCATATCGCAATTTTGCTCTATTTTACTGCGCCGCGTGTACAGACGCGCTGTCGTGTCCGTATACCGTATAGTTATCGGCCGCGTGTGTGTGCATCATGTGTTAGTGTGTAGAAACACACGTTTCCGATCGTATCCGCGCGGAGGCTGAAACGGGACGGGCTAACCGAACAGCCGCTGCATCGCGCGGTGTTCAAGCGAGACAACACGTGCGCCCCAGAAACGGTAACAGTCGTAGTGGCGGCAGCAGCAGCAGTACCATTAGCTCGTACTATTCGTTTTCGACAAGCAGATGAAGCAGCAGCAGAAACAGCAGCAGCAGCACCAGTGAAGGTACAAGTTAAGGTGATCGAAAAATTTAATCAGCCGTTTGCGGTCACACCAGCGACGAACAACACTCGGGACTGAAGAGAATGCGTGTGGACGCGTCAGGCCGAACGGAATCGAAATCGTCGAAAGTGTGTTCAATCAGAACAGTGCGTTTTTTTTTTTGAGCGACGTTGAACAACGCGTTCGCCGCCACTCGAAATTTCATCACAGATAGAAAAAGCGTGAATAAAACAATTTTCCTGCCCAGTGCAACCGGTCAAAAATCGTCCAACGGAAGTGTGTATACGTACCGCCGCGTGCACTGGTGGGTGCGGGTGCGAAAGAGCGAGTAAGGGCGTGCGTGCGTGCGTGCGTACGTACAATCCGTGCATGGTGGTGGCCAAGGAAAACACGTTCAGCAGTGTCGAGGACCAACCACCACTAATCGCTAATCAGATACAGCAAGGCAAAAAAAAACGGTTGTCCGAAATAGGAAGCAAAATAGAGACGCTGCGTAACAAGAGCCTCACAGCCTGTTTTGATTTATTTTCCTCCATTTCGAGCCTTTTGCACTCTGCGTGTGTGGTGTTCATCTCCACACACCACGGGTGCAACCGATGCACGGAACTGGGTTCGGGATTTTTATTAAAAAATTTTTTTCGCGTTCTCATTTGCTGAAAAGGTGCCCTTCTCGTGGCCGTGTACTACGAGTGCATTTCCGATAACCGACCATCATTGGACGCGTTTTTTCCCCCCTGCACGCATAAGAGAGTTTCGCCAACGCACACACACACGCACGTACACCGTTTGTTTCCATGCTATTTGCGGGAGGCGGGGGCAGACACGGGGAGTAAAAAATTCAAACGAGACGAGACTATCCTAACCCCAAAAAGGAATCCCATCGTGTGCCGTGCGCCGGAAGAAAGGGTGACGGGCGCCGGACCATTGGGTGTGTGTGATCTTCGCGGAGTAGAAAACGGTACGCTAAAGTGTGCGGCGAAAGCCCCGAGGCCTTTCGGGTGGGATACAACCGAACGTTTTTCGAAGGTCCAGAACACGACACGATACGCTGGGATATATTTTCGGTGGAGGGCGGGATCATTCAAAATGTGCAACAAAAATAATAATCCAAGCAGTTTCTAGAGAGAAAGGTGTGTGTTGTTTTTTTCCCTTCCCTTAGTACAAAAAACCGACACGCGATTCAGTGTGTCCTATTCGCAGCCGTTGCGACCACCGTGAGTGTATGTGTGTGTGTGACACGTTACATGGGCTCGTGTGTGTGTGTACACATGCTCCAAGGTGTGTAGAGACAAACATATATGTCATTCCTGCCTGCGTCCGCACTGATCACCTTTAGGCGTGAGCGAGAGGGCGCGAGTCGACCAATCAAAGAAGGCTAGCGAGTGCATAGTGACGAAGAATTCCCCGATAAGATTTTACTGGCGAAAAAACCCTACCAAAATCACAAATCGCCAAAAACAATCATCTCAGTGCAAACAGAAACAATCAACGATCGCTGTGCAGTGCGGTGCAAAACTAAAACGATAGTCCGGATTTTTGTTGGAAACTAACTCTACTGCAACGCGATACTAATAATCTTGCTCAGAAGAAGGTCCTGTGCGAAACGCGGGCCTCTTACCGGTCGAGTTTGAAGAAGGAAGTGTGTGTTCTCTCTTCATTGACGAGTGTTTTCTAAAAGTACAGGCAAGAAAAACAACCCCCAACACCTCACAGCAATGGAGAAACGCATCTTGTTGGAAAAACGAGGCCGCTCGGATGATCAGGTAAGACGATTTGATTTTCGTCGTTAAGTTCAACTTTGCAAATATATGGTGCCCATAATGAGCGAAATAGCTTACTTGAATTAATTGATAAACTTTTAAAAAAATTCAATAACGACCCAAAATTTATCTGTCTTAAAGTGTCAACAAGACAGAACCCGTAGTTTTGACAGTACCCAGCACTTGTTTAAAAAAAATCAGAATAGGTCAAACAAATCTATCCCTCCATTCAAGGCATCACGTGGAAAGATGCACAGGTTCCTTTGTTATTGAACAATTCCTCATGCTGCTTGTGAAGGTCATTTTGTGCATTGCATGGTAGCCAGGCATAATCCTTCCGTTGCTTTGTGCCCTAAAATTGTTCTTTGAAAATCAACCAAATCAACATCATGGCCAACCGGTCGCAATATGCAATATGCTTTCGCAGTAGTCCGTGGTGACGACCTGTCCCCCGAGCATGCAACAAGATCGTAATCTTCTTTCGGGGCGAGCTTCCTTCGGTTGAGGGGGTGGCATGCTTCTTTGTTCTTTTCCACGATCAAACAAGTTCATCCCATCGATCTAAAACAAGAGATTGAGATTCAGTACATGTCGACGTATTTGCAACGATTTTCGTTTTCCGGCTTCCGCCATATTGCTTCAACGAGAGTGATGGTTATTAGAAGAGTAAAAAAAAAGTGGGTTTGCCTGTATATCCTTGCACCTCCGCAACAACGACTCACTATCTTACTATCGCTCTCCCTCTCTTTCTGGCGTTAACTCGGTTTCAGCGAATTTTTCCGGTCCAACCCGTTTGCATGATTGTGAATGTCACACAGTCACAAGTTTCTGAAGCTAGATGCAATTGCTGTTTAAAAATTTTGTATTGGAAAATTATGGAGGCGTTATTTGCATGATTTTCACGCTATTACGACGTTTCGTAATAGCAACTCTCTTGTTAGACGTGCGACCACCAACCAAATAGTTTTTTTTCGCCACCGATCGTATGGATGCATTCATACTCATACTAATGGAATGTACCGCGCGCCTTTTCTGTGATCATTGGTATAGGGTGGTGTTAAGGGCGGGAGGGCGGTAGGCGTAAGTTGTTTTGCTCGTGTGTATGCCAAGAGAAGGCATCATATCGTATACGAGAGGTCTTCGGAGGCGATTATAAACGCGCGCACCGCGAGCGCACACACGGAGAAAACCGACTTCTTCACCTCTACATGCGTACGTGATAACGTTCGCTCGTTTCGGTGTTTTCATATGTTCTGTTGACCATTCATTATGCTTCGTCGTAGCAGCAGCAGGCTATGGAGGTGATGTCAGATTCAAGCCGGCGTAAATTAAATGGACCGTCTGCGGGAAAGTGACATTTATTTCGGGGATGCAAACGAAAATTTGACGAGCAAGAAAAATTCTACGCACTTCCCGAAAGAGGCTAACGCGGTTGGACGGTACAAGTTGCAAATACACACACGCACGCACATGATAGTTGACTCATCGACGGCACACACCAAACAAAAACTCACCACCACTACCCAACTCACCCACTCAACAGACTAACACCGTCGGCGCAATCCTAAGGGGCATGCGAGTGTGTTGGTGAGAGTTCGTGTTAGAACCGACAGTTAAAAGAGTGCCGTGCTGCAAGTGGTAGCAGTGTGGTTGCGCGAAGTGCGAAGTTGAAATTTTTCTGCCATGCCGCCATCTTGGAATTACACCTTCGGGGCTTTTTTTCTGCCTAACGGCGTTTTGCTTTCACTCCCTGTCATTATTGCATCACTCTGAACCAAGCCGGACTCGCACCAGGACGGGGGAAGGATTAATGGCACCTCCATTGGTGGCGTTGTGGGGGCTTTTTTCGCTTTCCGAATTTTAGACCTCACGGGAAACCTGGGGCACACAGTATCAAAAGTGCACTGCGCTGGGGACATTTTTCACCTGCATATGATTTGTTCGGGAACGACGGCCTGCTCATGTGAACGCCTGGTTGCGACTGGCGTGGCCTGTGCGCACACATTCATTCGTCCCTCTCAGCCGTGAGTGGAGCGTTGCGGCTATACAGTCGACGTGCTTGTGTGCGTGCGTAGCTCATTCGCGCGCGACGCGTTTACTTGGATTGGTGAATTCCCAACCTCAAAAAGCTGCTATATGTGTTCTATTGGTTCCTGGATCGGTTAATCAAAACTCCTAGCAATAAAGAAAAAAGCAACCTTTATGCACGGTCTTTTTCTTTCTCCAGAAAAACTTATGAAAGTTTATGTTTTTTCTTAATTTATATTTGATGATTCATTTCCTTTTTTAACAATAATCGATAAATTTGTTAGTAAAGTTGAAATTATTATTTTGATGGTAAAATTTATCATAAACAACAATCAAACTGTCGTTAAAAGGTTAACTGCGTACGAAAGGACAAATTAATATTAACGCAAGTTAACGGACTTGTTGAAAATCGATCAACGTAGTAAAGAAATCTCACACTACCATTATTACAACCGACACATCCAAAGAAAGAAAATAAACACATAGAACGGATGCTAGAAAAAGAATGACTGTGTGTGTAAGTGCTTCGCTACCGGCCAGAGGTTACTTGTGTAGGTTTGTTTTTTCAACAACAAATCACACACACTTGCACGAACAGTTGGCGCACATGATTTTCAATGTCGCACTCGTTATTGTCCAGCGGTTTTACGGTTGCTTCATGCATGCAAAATAGAAAGATATAGTTTTTTCTTTAAACTTTATAGAAGAAAACGCACCGCGAGGCTAGTGAGCCACAGGCAATATTGAAAGCATAAAAAGTTCCACCTGATATTTGTCTATGTAAAGTTTAAATTAATTAAAATGATTTAGTAAAACAAATTATTCCCTGCGTGCTGGAAATGTTCAAATTATGGATTATAATGTAATGTAGTCCATTTTTAGCATAGTTTTTTTTTATTCCATGAAAAATATGCTGGTTAATCGGCTTTAGAACAAAATAAGGTATCGATTTAAAACAACCTTTGAATGATGTCCACGTAATATTATTAATTTTCCATTTAAAAATCGATATTTATTTATTATTTTCACTATGTCGACAGAGGAGCGAGTAGAAGAAAACTTTTATTTCCTGATGAATAAACCACTACTTATTCTACACTTTGCATTGCTACAATTATTACACAAATTCGCCTTTAGTCTTATTATGTAGTATAATTTAAATTAAAAAGAAAAAGAAAAATTAAAGAATTGATATTTTTATAAATTTTATTTTATACAGTCAATATTCTATCGCCCAATTCCAATAGATTATAAGATCACTATTGTAAAGCCCTTGAGGCGAACAGTTTAAATTAAATAAATAAATAAATAAATAAATATGAAATATAGATGTTGTAAAAACTGCATTATTGCCAGACAATTCTTTAAAATCATCATTCCTATCTCGAGTCTTAAAGCCACTTCGGTAAAAAACAACAAGTACAACTAGAATTATATTTAAAAGCATCCAAATTCCATTATACAACTGTCTTTTTTTTCTCACCTTTGCAGATCACAGAGCTTATCCTCGACAACTGTCGGAGTACATACATTGACGGGCTTACGGAAAGTTTCACCGCATTGGAAACGCTCAGCCTTATCAACGTTGGTCTGGTATCATTGAAAAACTTTCCCAAGCTCTCGAACCTCCGAAAGCTGGAGCTGTCGGACAACAGAATATCCAACGGGCTAAGCAACCTCACCGGCAGCCCGAAGCTGACGCATCTAAATCTGTCCGGAAATCGCATAAAAGATTTCGAGGAATTGCAGCCCCTGAAGGATCTGCAGAACCTGGAGGTGTTGGACTTGTTCAACAACCAAGTCACGCTGATCGACAACTATCGTGACAAAATTTTCCAACTAATTCCATCGCTGACATACCTGGATGGGTAAGCATTGGGGGAAATTTGGGCCTTCCATAGTTAACAATGCTGTTCAACTACTAAACTTTTGTTATATTTCCGTTTCTTTTTAGATTCGATAAAGATTTCGCCGAAGCACCTTCCGATGAGGAGGAAATTGCTGGTAGGTATTAAACGCTATTCTATCCCTTTGCGCGGATATGTTACAATTCCTCATCGCGGCGTACCAAAGAGATCAAAAGATAGTATAGTAGACTTTAAACTTAATTCTGTCAAGTACATTTTGACGGTAAAAAGAAAAAAAAACCCATTAGCCATTTCAAAGCTGTTTGCTTTTATTCATATTTTGTTTTGCACAACGAAGAATTGTCGCTATCGTTGTCAGAAGAGTTCACATTACAAGCTAGCTTTAAACACCGCCACACACCATATTTAGAAATAACCATGGTTGTTAAAAAGAGAACTGCCACGAACCCACCCTGTTTGCAGATGATCGCAACGCACATCCGCGTCACCCCTCACAGTTCTCCATCAATGGTATCGAAATTGATCTGGACGAGCTGGAGCAATTCGAGTCCCGCGTCCTCCAGAAACGATCGCAAGAGGCTGCGGCTGCTGCCCTGTTGGCGGATGGCGCCACCGCCAGCCTTGGGGCGGGTCTCGGGCAGCTCGATCTCGCCGGCGACGAACCGATGGGCTTGGCTTCCGGAACGCGACCGTTGTCCGTTGGTGGCGGCAGCGACGACGATCTTGATCAGTTGTACGTGGAGATTCAGCGCAAACAGGCGGTTGAAAAGACGCACCTTGAAGAGCAGCAGGCGAAGCGGATGGTGTCTTTTCTGTCGCTTCTGCTTACTTTTGCATCCCTCCTGGCGCTAATTAATCAGTTGTTCTATCGAGGAGCGCAGCAGCTTCAAGTGGAGGCCAAAGGACAGGAAATGGAGGAGGATGACGAGGAGGAGGAGGAGAAGGAGGAGGAGGAGGAGGAGAAGGAGGAGGAGGAGGAGAAGGAGGAGGAGGAACAGAAGGAAGATGATACAATGGGCGAGGGCGAGACGATGAACACTGACACCGGCAGTGTTGCTGATCACTGATCATGCAAAACGTTTGTGCCTCATGGAAGAATAATCCGGGAGTCCTCATTTCCGGTGTGTGTGTGTGTGTTTTTGTGTCGACGATGAGGGGTTGCAAATGTACAAACCTACCACCACCCTACTGTTGAGCGACCGTTGTACTATTCAACATATTTATTTTGTTTCCTTTCCGCGTTCGCACTACGGGCTCGGCCACGGAAGAAGAAGAAGATTCGTGCGAGGAGTCGGATGACGTCTCGCTGGCGTATCTATACAATGACGACCTCGAGGAAGACCAGGAGGATTGGAAGAGCGTGGAGAGCGACTACAACAACGTGGACGACGAGTTCGACACGGAAGATGAGGAGGGTGGTGGCGAAGATGACGGCGAGGGTGGTGAGGAGGACGGTGAAGATGCAGCGGAGAGTGACGGTGATGACGGTGAGGATGAGGACGGTGAGGACGAGGACGGAGAGGATGCGGAGGATGGTGATGAGGCGGCAGAAGGAGCAGATGCCCCGGCGGAAGTAGAGACAGTCGCAGCCGCAGCCGCAGCCGCAGCATCAACAACAGCAACAGAGACGGAAGCCACCAGTGCCGCCGCTGCTGACGAGGAGATTTCCGAAGCGAAAGGTAAGAGGAAGCTCTTGTTGCACATACGCTTGAAACGAATATGTTAATATTTTAATGTATTTTTTCCGTTTTCCTTCACTTACAGCCAGCGAATCGGAAACCAGGGGAAAGAAGAGAAAATTTGAAGGCACGGATAGTGATGGTTAAAGAGTTAAATCATTGATTGAGCGAGAGTTGATAAAAGAGGATGACAAAGCCACCACCACACCACAAAAACCAACAAGCATGTACAGGTACAGTCAGTCGGCCTGCGTGTCTACTCGTTTTTCATCGATTCCCGAAGTAACTGTTGCAACGCAGCTCTAGACAAAAGAAAATAGAAAACCCATAAACCCATAAATAGTGTAATCAGCTTTGCAAAACCACGATTCGTAAATCTACAACATCCATACAAAACAAACAAAAAACCACAATATATATATGGTACTTTACAGAAAACAAAGGAAAACTATTCTGTAACGAACGCGAAAGGTGTCGAGTCGGTCGCCGGAAAGAAACACAAAACTTTAACAAATATAGGTAATAGAAAAGTGCGACAATTCACCAGTTTGCGGAGGACGACGGGGAAGAAGGACGAAGAGAGAAGAGAGGAACCGCCGCGAAGAACCCCGGAATTACTATCCTCGAATTGTGAATATTTTGTAATCGCATGTAAAGAAGAGTATGTTTAGGGAACGCTATTGATGGAATTCTTCAGGGGAAAATAGGGAGGAGAATGCTAAATTGGATTGTAAAAGATTTACATTCTGTTAGGTTTTGTATTGATTTTGGAGTACTATTCCATAATTGGTCTATATTTTTTAGTTTTGTGTTTCTATTCACCCGCCACGTGTTTTATGTATACATGTTTTTGTTTTATTCCTCAAGGATAACGTTTGACCAAGAAACAAAACACACACACAAACACAGAGACAAAGAGCCGTTTTCACTTATTGAACATTATAAACGGATACTATGAAGCGTCGATTAAGAAAAATCATTAAATTAATGCCTAAAGCCTGACGCAAATCCCAATGTAATGTTACTGTTTACTTCTCGATTTAACGTTTTTTTTTTTTAAATTATTACTTTCTAAGTATGAACAGCTCGTGTGGTGAACATTTTAATTATAAATATCTTCCCTTGTAAACATACGATAATTTACTCAGGCAACGGTTTTTGTTAGTTTTCAATGTCAATGACTGAAGCTGCTGCAAGGTTAGAGAGAAAGGATTACATAACAGATTGAATGTGTGCAGGCCTTCTTCCACCGGTGGAACTGTGCCCTGGGATGGAAGGCTAGTGTTGTAGCTTAGAGCAGTGGAGTGGCATTATCGGACCGTTCGGAGCAATTTATATAAGCGATGCGTGAGGGTGTTCCGATCTAATGACAGGCCGCCATTCTGAAACGCTCGCTTGTCTCATCGGACGGAAGATATACTGTACAGTAGCTTCAGGGGGGTCGCGGTAGAGGTAGAGCAAATATGATCGGCCAGCGGAAAGATATCCGGAAATTGAAAGATATTTTGTCAGACGGGCAGGTTTGAAGCATCTATATCGTATTAATTTTTTTTTACAAACAAATAAATCTTAATCAATTTGTTCTTAAATATTACTTAGTTGTAGGATTTTTAAGCCAGATAAAACGAAAATCAAAGAATCAAAGCAAAAGTGGACGAAAGGGTGGTTAATGTGGCACGAGTTGATTGATGGACATGTTGGGGGAATTTTATCGGAAATTTGTTCCATTTTCTTTTTACCAAGATAAAAACGAAATTGATCCAAGGTTATCGGTTTCATCACTCGAAACCGTTCTCTCTTCCCTGCCCATGTTCATCTTTTCCGCAGGCAAAACACCGGGACGGGGTAGTGTGTTTCCGTTTAGCTGTTAACGTTACTCGTTTTCATCCCTAAAAATTGTACCTTTTCCCGATTGTTCCGAGTACAAGTGCTAATGCAACGCTCGTTCATCGTTACTGTCCGAATGTATTCCTGTTGCATTTGTTTAGGATTCCTTTGAAAGGGTGCATTGGTGCAGCATGCAAAGCACTTACTCTAATGAAAGGCCCGAATCAATATGCAGATCAAGGCTCGCTGTTGCTAGTTTAACAACAGCATTTACAGATCCTTATGTCGCACGCTGCATTGTGAAAATTTGCTTCGTGATGTATTTGCGAAACAAAGGTTGGAATATTTGATAAGAGTTGATATTTCGACGCCATTTTGAGTTTCTGTTGACATCAAGGGGATAAAGTCAATCGTGCCCTTTTATACAATCATGGAAATATGTTAACGACTAGAAGTAAAAAAAAAGAATGAACAGCAAACGAGCTCATAGAAACAACGGTAATGGAAACAAGCCAAGCAATGAGGAGCCAGGAAAGCCAAATTTTCCTTTGAAAATTAGAAAAAGTAATTATCAAAAAGTATGGTGGACATGGATGGAAAACTTTCTAGTATTTCGGGTTCGGTGATGTAAAGAGTTGCGGTTGGATTGCGCAAAAATGGAACAAAATTTATAATTAGTAAGTATAATATTTGTTTAAATAAATCATCAGAAAAATGAAATTTTCTATCATAATTATGTGTGTCTTATTACTAAAAAATCAACGTGAGTATTGTAATGATAATTAAAAAAAAAAAACACTACCCAATAGTGAGATATCCAAAAATGTTGCTACATCAAACATATTGTATCGTTATAGGCAGTTAAAAGGCAAATCTTCCTTCAAACTCCAGGCAAAATCCTTAAAAATAGGCATCAAAAACTTCATCGAACCTGTTATCTTGTGCTGCATGTGTAAACATACATTCATCGGTAAAGGTTTTTTTCGGTTTTTTATTTAAACTTTAAAGTTAATCGATGGACCTACCGGATGACATATCTTCGGACCGGTGGGTTTGATAGAATAATTTGAACAGGAACGGCAGGGACCAGTAGGTGCAGCACTACGCGCTCCCCACTAGCACCTGCAAACATTGATGTTCCGTCATGGCATTTGCTTGATTCGCGACGACGCGATCAGTTTCGTGCAATCCGTCAGTGGTGTTCCATCGTGTAAGCTTGCCGTGTTTCCTATTTTGTGTTGTGTTGTCGCCTTGTTAAGGTTTTTTATCTATTGCCTCCGTCTCTCCACTGCCTGCGCACTACCTAGTGGAGCCCAACATGCCCTAGTGCCTCAATTACATGCAGCCCTTCCGCCCCAGCCATCGTTTCGATTAGTGCGCGTTCTCTGTTTACTTTGCATAGGTTTCCTTTTTGCTTTTCCTCCAAAAGACCCGTCCGTGCAGTGCTGGCTAAGTGTGTATGTATCGGTGTGGTGCGGGTGGAACGAGCTCGTGTTTATGATTACCGTGCGATAATTATGTATTATTATTAGCTTTTCGTTTGCTCCACTTTTGGCTCATTTCGGTGCACTGTTTTTGTTGAGTGAATGGATAAAAAAAAAGACGTCCGCTCCTACCAATCGCATCATATACATACCTTCGTGCAAAAGTGCTGCACGTAGTGAAAAAAACAAACGGGTTAACCTGGAGGTAAAAGCCCCCCTCGAACCGTGGCCATCGGTGCAATTTTCCTCCGCGCGCGAAAAATCCCATCCATCAGAAACAGAAGTGCACCAGTGGACCATGCAGAATGAAATAAAAATGAGACAAAATGCTCCAGAGAAGTGAATAATAATACTACGAATCCCGTTGTGCACGCAGAAGATAGAGAGAGGGGAAGAGAGAGAGAGAGGGAGAGAGAGAGAGAGAGAGAGAGGGAGAGAGAGAGAGAGAGAGAGAGAGAGAGAGAGAGAGAGAGAGAACCGTATGGAAAATGAGGGAAAATAGCATAACATAAATAAACAGCTGCATCTGGAATTCCTCGAACTGCTGCCCTGGAAAATTTGTCAAAATGTTTGTGCGTCTGTGCATGTCTGCATCCCACTGGAATGTTGGAAACTGCTTGTGGCAGGCGTAATAGTAAAATGCGATTTTTTTTTTTCAATTGCTGAAGTGGAAAATTCCGTTTACTTTTCAATCAATTTCAGTGAATATGTGTTGGAACTTTGTTGGTGGAATCTGATTTGCTTAGTTAAAAACCAACAACAGAGATTCATATCCTTCGTTTTTCTTCTGTTCTTGTTTCACCCTTCAACTGCAAATGTAATGGTATTAACAAAACGCGCGTATGGTGGAAGGGTGAGGTTTGATACGGTCGAAAATGAAGGGATGAGTTAATGGAAAAGGGTAGTGTGTTAGTAACGATTTTGTTTTATTCTTGTTTCTTTTCTATTAAAAACGAAAGCTTACCGAACGACATCCGGTAACAGGAAGAGGAAGTGCGTGTGTGTGTATGTGTGTTAAAGACGAAGCTGAACCTCGTTAACGGAAGCCGAATACTTGACCGCCTCGACAAAAAGGAAGAAAGCAGAGAGCAATAAAAGTGCGCGAAACGAAAAATAATTCGAAAAATTGAAACAGAAAAAATCAACAACAAAAAAACCCCAATTCACCTGTTCTTCGCAACAAGCACCGCAGCCGGAACCCGAGATGGCAGAGAATAAAGGCATTTTGCTGGCAAAATCCGTCCAGAAGCACGCTGGCCGAGCTAAGGAAAAGGTAAAGGCCCTGCAACCAGCGAGTGGGTAGGGACATTGAATCAATTTTCGCTGCCAGTTGTTGTCGCCAAGAGGAACAACACTTGGTGCTGCACCCCCGGGGGCAACCGGTTGGCAAAAGATGTTCAGTTGGTTTCTAAATTAAGGTACCCCTCCGTCCCCGTTCTGTGTGTCTGTGGCCGCCGTTGTGAACTCGCGGGCCAAATCCTGGGCCAAATCTGGCCGGGGGAAGAATCAGTCGTCTCTTCTTTCGAAGGACTCTTTGGCCGGTGCTCCCGTGCAGCGCGTCTGGCGATTTAGAGTGCGTGCGAGGCGAGCCAGAGCTTCAGAGATACACTTTTGCGGACGCACCGGCGGTGTCGGGTTTGTCGTCTGGCTTCTTCACCGGCTTCGGAACGACACACCAACGAGGCAGGACGACCACCGATGTGTCCGAAAATAGAATAGCTCCCTTCCTGTTGCGCGGGGATGGCCTCTGACGTGATATGAGTTTTTTTTTGGTGACCGTCCGGTGCGCGCGTCATGGTTTTCTGCCGGCAGCATCATCTGCATGTTACAACCCTTGACTTGAGAATTCCTCGGAGTGGCGAGTAACCGTAATTAGCATTCTACTTTCAAGTTAAGCTGGAGTAATTCTCAACCGGATTATCGGTTAGGAAACAACCTGATAAAATAAAGAACTTGATAGATGATGAAAATTTTCATTGTGTTGAATGTAACCAGTTATGGTTTCAACTTAAGTTCTTGCAAGAAAGTAAAGTTCGATGTGTAAAACGCTGAACCTTTGTAGAAGAATGAACTAGACAGCGGAGTTCAACAGTTTTCAAGCGCTGGCTGAGAATAATTTCTTTCTTCGATTGATTCTTTTGACTTTTTGCTTGCGATTCATGTTTTGTGCTGTTTTTTTTTCAATTTAAATTCATACTAAACTTTGTTTAGTTTAGTTTTGTTCTCATTATATTCAAGAAGCAATACATAAAAGGACTTTCCAATTGTTTCTTAGCGACCAAACGATTATTGCACATGCAATATACACAAATAATTTTTCAGAAATTACCCGTCTTCTTCGTATTTCAACTAAAAATAATATTTCCTTCGATGCAATGATTCGTGTATATTCCTCAACATTTCTCCTGTAACCTGGGTGGGTAGCATTAACAAAAGTGAGATCGCGATGCCTGGCCATATGAAGTAAGGGCAACCAGCAAGTGTGCATTGAAAGACTTGCTTACGCCTGTACGGCGTTGCACAATGGGCCAAGTAGAGCAAAATGCCACCAGTCATTTTGGGTGATTCAATTTCCGAAAGCGATAACGAACGTTGTTCCTTCATTGCACCTTCGTCGGCGACGGCGACGGCGACGGCGACGGCAAGAAAGCCAAACGCGGGCTCGGAACCCCGTTTCGAAAGTAAACGTACGAAAGGCAGGAAAGGTCCGGAAGACGTTTGAAAAGAAAGTCACCCTACACATACGACTACATACGGCGGCTACATACGACGGTGCCGTCGAGATCGAGAGGGAGAGTTTCGACGATGCTTGGGGGTGAAGCTCGTGCCTTTTTCTTGGTCATCGCACTTGTCTTGAGGGTAAAGTCACCAGAGGTCGTATGCTGCTCTGAAAGATGCAGCGTGTGCGGGAGCCTCGGGTGCGCGCAATCTTGTGCTATAAGTAGAGCATAATGGGGGCTGAACATTGCCAGCCGGTTTGAAACATTCTTGCAGAATAAAAGCCGTTCTTCGTTACGAGGGCCAGACAAAGTCGCAGCAGCGATCGCTTTATTCAATTTATCGAATACATTGTGATTGCGCGAGGAGCTTCTGTGAAGAGGAAATAGAATTCAAGTTCGTGTCCGAGAGTTCATGTTCTAAGGGTGTCGACAAGCGTGGGAGCAAAAACTCAAACGCATTAGTTAGCACGCCGTACTGCTTGCAGAGTGCAGGCCCAAACATCGGCATGTTAAAAGCATCCGCCAGGATCGGGTTTGAAACGGGTTTTCAAACGAAAGCAAACATATTTTTTTGTCTGCGACTTGAGTTCTACTTGGACTGCAGTTGTTTCCCTAAAATCCAGCTTTTCACTTCCATCTGGAATAAATAAATACTTATACTTATTATAATGTTTCCTTTTGGCTATCAAAACCGGTCACTGGATAGGATATGTCCATAGAATGTTAAGATTATTATTATAGCGCAAATGTCTGGATCAAGTCTTGGTTTGACCTGACTTCGTTCAGGTTGAGCATTGGTTGAGCTAGGATCAGTATTAAAAATGGCTAATAGATGAGTTGATAGTGCTTTTATTAAGTTAGCTGTGTATCGACTGTTACTAATTCCAACCGAGAGCTCTTCTAAGCTTTTCGTTCTCCGCAGTTCCGACCGGTGTGTTCGAATGACGCAGTAGGCTTTCGCCCATTGTAGGCGTTTGAGGTCAACTCCACCTCAACACACCTCGGCACGATCTTTTGCTTGGAGCATGCAAATGCTCGCAAGGCCGTCACGTATGGCGCTGGACTGGAGGCTGATCAGGCGGCTACATGGCTCATGCACTCTTCGGTTGGATTATTGACTCGCTTGTCGGAGTTGTCCGAGCCGACGCCGAGCGGGTCAATCTCCGATCGACCGATCGCGCCGTACTCTTTCGTCATCCTGCCCTGATCGGTCCGGTTAAGTTTCCGAATATGGAATCCACACTTCTACCCACTGGTGCTGGTGCGGCGGGAGGCTAATGAAACACGCAGTATACGTGCCCCAGCAGAGCGTGAATCGTGTGTTGCGCTTCTCAGGTGCGAAGAAGTGGAGCGGTTGTGAAATAGAAACAGAAAAGCCTTTTTTTCGTCGCAACTAAGGACTAAAGATGTGGGTTTAAACTTACTTGAGCTAGCACTCGGAAATCGTGAAGAATATTTCCGTTGTGGCAATGCTTATGTGTCCATACCATCTCGTCATGAGAAAACCAGTTGTAAACTCAATAAGTTATTCGTTGTTCAACTACTCGTTTAGTTGTTTCTCACAAGCACTATAGCTTAAACTTTTATTATGGAGTGATTTATGAATCAATAATGCGAACATGTTTTAAGTTAAAAACAACAACAAAATGAACTACTGGGTTAACATGTATTACCTAGTGGAAATGTGCTGGAATATAAATTTGCACTGTTTGAAAAGTTCAAACAACTTTGTCGATTGTTGTTTTGTTATGATCATCAACAACATATTTTTTTTTTCCTTTAATCATGACAAAACCATGGTTTAAAATATGCAATTGACGTTGTAGAGCTCAGAGGAACGATAAACATGTTTTTTTTTTTAAATCAATTTATTTTGGCCCGGCCCGGCTTTTATGTTTTACAAAGCTATCTTAGGGCTACTGTAAGTGATGAGTCATCTTAGCTTAGCGTTAGTAATACAATTTGGAAGTGTAGACTGAGCTTGCATCCTTGGAGTTCGTTATCAATCAGTAGCGTTACATTACAGTTCAAAATCTGCACCGTGTATTGAGGACTCTTCTACATGCTTTTACTAAGTCCTTGGTGGGTTTCTATACTGCCCTCTTCAGTTCTTCTGGGACGTTTATATAAAAAGAAAAAAAATGTGTCCTAATCAAACATGTACTTCCTCCTTAAAAGCTAATAAAATACTGAAACGAAGCATTGAGGGCAAATTCTAATATAAGAAAAGAACATTGCAATCAATTTTCATGCCGAGCAGCACCACCCATTATGTGTCGGATTGAAAGAGAGGTTCATCATCTAATTTGAATTGTGCAATGATGGCATTGAAGCTGTCGGAGTGGGATCTTATTCGAAGTTGTACCGGCGGCGTCTGGCAGCAAGTCAAATCAGTTGGGATTGAAGCTGCCATTTAAAGTGTAGGGCATACAAAGGCTTTACAGCTGCTGATGCAGATGATCGTCTAGGCTGCCGGTAGGACTGACGGAAAAGTCGGCGAAAAACTCCTCTCTCTTTCTCTATAAATAGTACTCCCCCGAAGAAGCAGTGGACAAAAAAAAAAAACACTCGCCGCTAGCCGAGGGGAAGAAATCGGAGACCGCTGAGCACGTTCCATCGCAGCAGAATGTTGGCCTCGTGCTGTTGATGCTCAGGAAAGCTATCGGCAAAAAAGAAAAACCTACAGAAAACACACAGCATCGCGCTTCTTTGCCCATGAGAGTGTCGGAGAATAAGAATGAGAGCGCGACCATACCGATGCCGTGGGTTGCAGTTCTAATTTTGGACGAATCTTCTTATTTGTCCGCCGACTTCACTGGTAAGACGCGGTCTTGTTTTATTTGCCGTTCGTTACTTGGTTGCGTTCCTTTTTTTGTTTTTGATTTTCAAATATGGCTTTCTCCCGGATCTGTTCATCGGATCTGAGTTTTTTAATTCTCAAGGATAGAAAACTAAAACGTACACCATTCTGTACGCGCTTGTGCCGTATCCTCGAAGACTCCGGTGTGCGTCAGGGGTTAGTCTGCAGTTAAATGAGCGGAGAAAGAGTTTTGTGTGTGTGTCTTTTGAGATATTCCTTTCCCCTTGATGGTGGTGCAAGGCACAACCGAAGGAAGCTGTGCGGCCACTAGCACGCCGGGGGCCAACGAATGTCACCGCAAACATGGCGCTATGGTATATTTTTAACGGCCAACGCACCGGCTTCACGATCAGCTCGTCGTGGTACGCTTGTGAAGATCTCGGTCGTCTTAAATTTGACTGCGTTGTGACTGACCACAAAAATCGCATCAGCATGGAACGCGCGATCGGCGATAGGGAATACGTTGGCTTTTCAATATCTTTTTTGGCAAAGCAACACTTTCGGTTGAACACCACGAAAGCAGTCGGAGCTGTAGTATCGTTTTATCTTTATAGTCATTCTTAAATTGCTTTTGGAGCACCTGCCGAATGTTATCAGGCTCTTTCCACATTCATTGCCTAAGATTATTAAGGTATGTTTGTTGGATACGGCAGACGAGTTTCGTAAACACGGATATTTGTCAAATAACGGCTATTCGGAGAAAAATAAAGAAACAGTACGTACACGAATGACATGTGTGAAGTTGATGACTTATTCACAGAAATCTTGGTAAATTCTAAGGAATTATATTTCCGTTATTCAAAGCAACAGTGTTCTAAAATGTATACCCATATGCATTCCTCAACGAAATATTATGTGGTTGATTTATGACCAGGACATCAAAACCAAACCGTTTGTTTGTTTGGAGATGATAAATCTGATGTAATTACGATTCGTAAATGCCGTCTAACGTAGACGATTATTCGTACTTATCTAAATTTTACATCTCTCTTTCTACACCTCGATCGATCGATCAAACCTTCATAGGAACAAATCAACAAATCGTAGGAGAACAAGAATTCAAGGAGACGAATTATGCCAACAACTGTTTTCATCGCATATCTCGGGCCTGAGTGGGTCACCTCGCCGTCTGTTCTGCCAAATCTAAACTAGCGCTTGTCGCCTATTGTTTTCTATGACGTTGGCTTTGGGTCTCTCGGGTGGATTTCGATTCGGAAAATAAGGCCACACATCATCATCATCACCACTCAAAAAAAAAAGTTCGCTGTTTTAAAAGCGTTCGGCAACGGGTTGATTCAGCGGTGCGTAATTCTCGCGCTCCCTTGGGACTATGTGCTTACATATCGGTCAAATTTAGCGCCTAGTTGCTTTTGGTGTTAAACGTTTCGCCACCCGACCCGACCCGGTTTTTAATTTCTTCCTCTCTAGCAAAGGCTTGCCTTGGTACACGTTGCTCCGAGCAGACCTGCCGTTGGATGGAAAATATGTGGAATATAATTAGGACAGAGACGTAGGGCCTTAATTAGCGACGCGAAGTTAGTTTTTTGCACCCTGCTGCCGGCCGGTGTCGAAGGGTGAGGCTCAACGCTTTGATTTGATAGCCCCATGTTACTCGGTCGGTTTGGCTCGAACCCTTGCTTTCCTTACCGGTTTGCCTGTCGTTTGCGGGCCCTTCCATTGTGCCCTGCGCTCGATAAGGATGCTGAAGTTTGCTGGGAGTGGTGATCCAGTTACAGCTAGTGACGTAACGACTGGTTGGGTTAAGACGTGATTTCTTCACAGTTGAAGTGTAAGCAGCGCAAATCCCTTCTATGTCGTGCATTTGTCAGGGCTGACTTTCGCCAAGTGAGAACTATGTTATTATTAGCGGGCGGTATGACCTGTTTCTTGACCCTTGGGGGCTCATTAGATACTCGTTGGGAGTAATTCACACATTATAGATAAGATAGCTTGTACTAAACGAGCAGGTTGTACTAGATCGTATTAGGCATACGATATACAACAGATATTGATCTAACAGAAATAGGCGATACTGAACGAGTTGTGATAAACAAAAACTAGTTCAGCTCTACCCTTCCGCATTCATGTCAGAATGCAAAGTAAACAAAGCAAAACGCGTTGTAGCGAAGGCGTCACGTCATAGGGCGGGATCAAAGAATTCATTGTGCCTGAGGAACAGCGCCACAGCTCCGGGTGAGGACTGCCGTGACTGGACGGTCCATAAATGGCGCCCATAGCTCAGCGCAAGCTGCCTCCACCGAACACCCACTTTAAAAGCCACCTAAACGACCGAACAGGCAAAAAGTCACATTTCCATACCAACCCAAACAAAGTTCCTCACGCGTGGGGAGCATCTTATAGGTGTTTGATGTAAGGAATTATGAATATTTCAACCTGTGGTGATCGTGTTCCTTTTTTCGTGTCAACGACTTGCTAAATTTTATTCAACTCGAACCAATCCGATCCGAGCACCAGCACCACAATGGGCATTCGCGACTGTGATGGTAGTGGATCAGGGAGGAAATATAGTAGTCCACCCGGTACCGGATGACAGGTTTTGACGGTGCGCACCCATATGCGCACAGATATTGTTCCGGCGAATGACGCCATCGCAGTATCACGCAGTGCTAATGGGTGGCATGTTGGCGCCTTGCGATCAAGTACCTCTCGGTCGTACCAAATGGTTGAGTTCTGAGGAGAAATGCGATCTTACAGATCGAGGAAGGTAGCATGTCAAGTTCCAACTGATGAAATCGAGGACAAAATGTGTTACTTTCATTCTTCCGGGTGTCGCCGGCGTCGGTTTAAGGCGGGATTTATAGTTTTCTTTAGGGGTATCCGACTGCTAACGGAAACAAGAGTTTTGAGGGCGGCTCTGATAAGACTATCAACTGACTTTGTGATCTTATCGAAGGGGATGCATTACAAGTTGTAAACAAGTAAATCACAAGTTACGATAGCATCATAGCATGTTAGCAAACGAGAGTCATGCTGTATGGAACATAAATTGATAAGGAAAAGCTCCAGTAGACAAAATTGAAGAGCTCGATTGGAGCGTGAAACATGGTTACATATCACAACCTAACGAAGACTCCTTCGTTATCACCGTTCAGAGCAACCATTTTGCGTGTATGATAATTGAACTGTTTATCTACCGGGTGCCATAATGATGTCAATAAGCACTTCCAATGTGGCTCAGCACTATACAGCCGGCCGAGCTTGCTCCTTGAGAGGCTATTCGAAAGCTAGGCCAATCCGGCTGTTCTGTAGCTCCTTCGGTTTCGTTTCACATCCTCACTCGGGCTTTCGGAATACTTTGGCGGTCACGAATGACAACGACTCTTTTGCCCGAGGTGGATTAAGATAGCGTTTCGTAGATCACGAACAGATAATTATCACGCTCGGTCTTATCTGTCCTGTAGTTTACCAACACAAGGGTAAGCTCCGGTTAGTTTGTCAGCGTCGGTCTACTTATTCACACCTAACCGCGGATTCATTTTGGCCGGCTTGGACATGAAAATTTTCGCTGGACAGTCAATCGTGACAGCCCGAAATTGGTGCTAGAAATATTGTAGTCTCTTCCCGGATCCGGGCTGGGCTCCACCATTCGGCCCATTGTCTTTTCTGTGTCAAGACGGAGTTAGCGTGAGGCATCAAAATGCTTAGCGTCATGCTGTTTGAAGTTTTGCGAAAAGGTCGTGCTATGTACAAGATAAGGGATGAAAAAGCGTCCAGTTATGTACGTATGGTTATTTTTAGGATTCCAAACAGCCATTTACCCGAAAATGTATCGGTAACCGCTCCACTCTTAAATCTTCGGAAGAACTGGCAATACCTGATGTAACAATGTAATATTTGGGATGGACAGGTACATACTCTTAGCCCACATGAATTCTGATAAAGCTTCTTAAAGGCAATGCGATTCTCTGATCACTATGTTTGACGATCAATAACGGATTTTTTTTCTTTCATATTTACGAATCGTCGTGAAATTTCCCGTTGATTTTTTTGACTGGGCGGAGAAACTATTGCAGCAATATTTATACCATCAAACACCGATTTATGTGACATCCATTGGCACGTGCGTGTCAATTGAAGATTCCCTCAAACTTGCTACATTTGGCAAAGTGCTCGTTTCCGATACAAGCCTTGAGGTGTACAACCTTTAACCACTTAGGATCACTTGTAATAGTGGCATGGACCATGGAATAAATCTCTGTGTGCTTGAAGAGTCTTCCGTTTTACTTCTCTTCAAATTGCATGCGGTAGAAACGTAGTTGGTTTTGCAAAAAAGACTTGGCAAGAGTGATGCACCTAACATGATGCAGAATAGAATACATTCTATCATGTGTGTTGGAGAGGCCATGTAATATGTTAGTGCAACATTATCACGTCAGAACCGATCGTATATCGGTATACACTATGATGCATGATGTGAAATGCACTGGAAGAAATCTTAAACCACACAGTTTTCTTATGCATGGACATGTACAGAGATAGACTTCCTACCTGACATGTCAATGTAGTGAGCTCCAGTACGACATTGAGCTATCAGCGGGCGGTCGGCTAGCGAAATCGCTTGGCCTTGGCGAGTTGCTGACCGACGTTTGTCGGACGGATCTTCGCTGGTTGTTGGCTGGACGAGTGACATAATCCTGTCTCGAACGCGAATGGAAATTTATGGCGCACGTAGCGAACGTGTGCTGGCAATGCGCGCCGTTTCCAATAAGGTAGTTACAGCTCTAAACGTACTCACTGCCGACGGGGGCCAATTAACGCAATTCGCTGGTTGGCGGTGGTGGTGGTGGTGGTGATTGTTGTAACTCCACCGCATGTGTTCGTGTCGACTCAAAGTCGAATAAGTTGAAGCAGAAATTTTGAATATCAAATGACAAATTATACAGCAGGCATGCAGGTAGATTTAGCACTATCGTTTACTTGAAAGAAGTACCAGCACCTGCGGGTAGGTGTTACTTTTTTGCTCCTCCTAAACATTCAAATCCCACAATACCCCGTGTGGTGTAATTGCGTACACTACTCAGACATGCGATACTAACCACCAGGTAACGGTGTGCGTTACTTGCTCAAAGTCACGAGATCGCATTTGTGTACTAAAAACCACCTCTTCCGTCGCTGTCGCTAAACAGCGAGAGTAGAACTCCGATTCTGACGGCAATCGGTATTCTTATCTCGATTTATGCTACCCGAGCGGGCGTCAGACGGGGTCGTGAGGTGTGACGTTACACCGTGTGACGTGTGGCAGAAACTTATTTGAATGGTGGGGAGGACCATTTCTAGATCGCTTTGAAGGGGTGATGGCATGGTCATAGTTGTTCTTGAATTACCATTGCGAGCAGTACGCACACAACCAAGACGAATAGAATACACACATTTTATTTTATCACATATTCCGATGTGTGACATCTTTAAAAAAGTCGTTAACTTTTAAAATAACAAACATGTTATTTGTGCGGCATAATTTCATTAAAAACTTTATTTTACAGTCATATACAGCGTGAACATTCGTTAAATTTCGTTCGTTTGTTGTTTTGCAAAATGTTTTCATGACAATTTTTATTAATACTTTTCTTTTCTTACTATCCTTTTTAGGTAAGACGGGAAGTGACAAGCAGAAGGACCCAAAAATTTCCGTTATGTTTAAATGGTTGCCATTAACACATAAAGGTATTATGAAAAATGTTTGTGCCATGCTCACAGAGGACATGTAGTTCGTTAACCTTTTTTTTGTTTATACCTGTTTTAGTTATGATTATCAATTTGAAATATTATCGTTCAAATACGTCAGCCAATCAAAAATTGTGTTCTTGGTGCACCTTCAAAAATGATAAATTGCGCTCATCACTCATTAATTTCATCTCACGACAATTTACTCGCAATTGGTATGAACTGTACTTGCCACGAGAATTCAACGCATGTTATAAAAAAAATCTTCGGGTGGGGTTGAAAAATAAAGTCCCCTTCCGACGACAGGGGAGATATTTTCGATATTTGAAATCTTCACGACACACTGCCGCCGCCGCAGGAAAATCTCCATCGCACACAATCGAACGGTGACGTAACAAGGCATACTTTGGCTTTCGGGGTACGTTACGCGTGTGTATGGTTGTTCCGGAAAATAGGAATGAAAAAAGGCATGCACGACTAAAAATATGTCTTCAAAGCCTCGTGGTATTGCTTCTCTAAATCGTTCACTTTCTCTCTCGCACTCTCAACGGCTGGCAACAAGTCTCGCTCGTGGGCACATTTTCGATAGGAAAACAAGCTGCCGGGGAGCATGTAGTATTTTCCCCAAAGTCCCAATTGACCTGAGAAAACGCCGCCAGTATCCGCGGTTCGGTGTGACAGCGGGAAGGTTGAACAGCAGTATCGAAGTAAATCGTTTTTGATATCTTTTTACTTGGATGGTTCGCTGCCGACGGAAACTGGTGGTACTGACGTTGTATTTTTCGCTCCCCAGTGTATAGCTAATTCCGTGTCTAACCTTGAGGACAGAAGTTGCCTGAGATTTATGGCCCTGCTGGTGCTTAGCGGTACACAGACGAATAGATGGATGTTTGGCGCGTTGTAGACAGGGAGGTGGTGGTGGGTTTGTGAAATGTTACGTTCGTGATCATATTGCTGCGTTCTCACCTTTCGTTCGACGCTCTGAGATGAGTTCAAGCAATTCGATACGATGAGTGCATGAGACAGGGACGGCACTGTATGGTACATAGAAGCTCGCTCTGCTGTCCCCTCATTTGACAGGAGTGTAGGGGTAGTATGTCTCAGAGTTTACTACCGATTGCACCACAGATTACAAGTTGCCTTTTATTCCTTGAAAATGCGCCGAGGGGTTAGATTTGAGACGCTTCACGTGGAAAGCAAAATTTAAATCAAATTTAATTCATATTCAACTTAGTGCACACATATTTATACAAAGTGTACATTGTGTATAAGAATTTGAAGCCCAGCACATCTACTCGTACACGAATCTAAAGCAAATATTTAAAAATCAAAACATACGATTTGGTGACACAATGTTAACCTGATTTACTATATAATCTAAATCTTTACACGATAACAATACGTATCTAATCGAAAAAAGCGAACTCTTCTAAACAGTGTTATGCACTAGCAGAGAAAACAACCATCATGTCAACGAAACTAAGTAGAAAACAAAGAAAACAATAAACTTTTATCGGCATCCACGAACAGAAAGCAACACTATGGCGGGACCGTACGAAAGGATTCCGGCGAAGTCACGTGCGTGTGCCTTTCCAGTTATCCTCATCGCCATCGGCTGGATAGCATTGGGAAGGGTTTTGGGAGGAATGAAAGCTACAAGTGTGCCACGAGAAAAGGTACGAACCACGTCACCACAAGCATCGCATCGCCAATGGTCCAATTGGCCAGGTCAGGAAGGCATGTAGAGTTCTATGTTAGTTGGTTCCTAACCAACCAGATCGTAGCAGCCTACCGAAAGCAACAACTTCCTCTTTGGGACACGAGGACATTGCCTGCCAATGTTATGAAATATATTACCCTAGGTTCAGTGTGTCTTCGCGAACGGCACGTTCTAGCGAGGAGCGTTGTCCCAGGCACGCTTTTTCCGATAGTGGTAGCAGGTTGTTCATTTGTTACGGGTTTTGAAATATTAAAGAACCCTAAAGTATCGCACGAGTTGGTTACTTATGCGGCACATAAGTAATCTTCAACCCAGATGGCGATAAAGCAACTTCATGTAACAAGTTCCACAGTGTGATAGAAAAATTTAGGTTAGATGTCGAATAAAGTATGGTACTTTAGATAACTAAAAACCAACTCCCTGGCAAACAGCGCCTAAAACAAACGTCGACGCTGTGGGATCCTCTCCAGATACTATGCCCATATAGAATTAATGAAGCAGGGTTTCGTGTCTATCTTGCTGTTAGTGACGCTAATATTATGGACACGTTTTTAGGCACGCGAAGGTCTACGTGGGAAATGCTTTCGTACATTTTATATTTATTTTATTTTATTCTCTTGAGCCAATGAATTCCAATTTGGTTTCGGTGGGGCGTAGGCGGGCGATCATTTGAACTTCAAAAGCTAACAATCCCAAAAAGGCATTGTGTCTCGATGAATTTCAATTCATCCAATGTTATACTACGGATGTTCTTTAAGAGAAGATTCACAGAGTGGTTAGTGGTCACCAGTCTTAAAAGGACCGCACCGCTTAAGTTCTCAAAAGGTTAGATATACTTATTGTCCGTTTTGGCAGTTTTTGTTATAAATTGTAGCTGAATTTTGTTGATAAATCTGTTAGGAATGTCACATGTTGCGGTAATTGTTTAAATTTTCCTTTTTTTAAGTATTTTTCTCCATGCTAGGTGTGTTGATTATTGTTTTTCCATTTTCGAGGGAACAGGATAAGCAAAAAATACTGGCAAACTAGGCTATGTTTATTTACAATTTACAATATCTTGTGTACATAAAAGCAGGGCACGTGTCTTCTGTGAATTTTTGTTCTAAAATAATATATCTTGCAAATTGTACGATAAATTGCATATATATAATGTGAAAATAGAGGTGAAATATGTTCATGTGCAAAATGCCTGCGAGGGATATCCTAAATTAAAATAATGGAAGCATCCCGTCGCCATAACTTCGGTTGCAATGCACATCGCACCTCCGCACATTGCCGGGATGTTACTTCAATTACCATTTGGTAGTTCGGTAGCTTGGTATTGCCTCAGCTGTCGTTGAAGGTATGCCAACCGTACCGCACCGGGGTACGATCAGCACAGCAAGGGCAAGCTGATCATCACACACAGACAGTACATAGGTTGGCCCCTCCTCAGGTCATCTCAATTAACCGGAACGACGGGAAAGGCCCGCGTGAAGAGGAACGATCGGTGGCATTACTCAACACTCCACCAGCATCGTTGTGTGTACGTGGTTGTTTATGTGCTGTTAATCAAACGAATTTCATAACGATACCAATTCGCGATCTGCCTCCCCTGCCTCCCATGCATTTCTTGTCCCCAGCTGGTTCCCATTTGACGTGTTTATTAGTTTCTTTTCTTGTTTTTTTACGGAATCTTGTCGTTCCGTTGAACTTTTCCCCGTGCAATCGTCGTCGGTCGGTTACTTCTGCGAGAGTTTTCCAAGGGGAGAACAAAGGTAGAGAGGGTTGTTAAAGCCAAAAACCAACACAATGGCAGAATGGTGGTGGAGCACATCTTCGGTGCTGCGGCAGCTCGATGATTGCTTCATGCCCGTGTCTGCCGAGCCCTCCGTCCATTGATCGCTTGCCCTCGTGCAGATTGATCTGGCCAATATCGGGCCGCACTGCGAACCAAACTGCGATTGTTCGAAAGTGCCAAAAGTGTCCGCGCTCGCAGAAAACATCCATCACGACACGGCGATGGTGCAGCGTTGCACGATCTGCCCGCGACGTGCACGAAGTGTAGCTCATTCGTCTGTGAATTGCCAGTTGCAAGGAAGGCGTCGTTCGCTGCATCAACGGCCAACCAACCCACCTGTTGGCCGAACCTCGGCAGTAACGAAAATTGCCCCACGGATTTAGAATACAGTCGATCGATTGTTTTTCCTCACCATCTGCTTTCCTACGGCTTTCGGCGATGATAACGATTGACAAATCGAGGTCGTGTCTCGAGGCGAAACAGCATAAAGTGAAAGGGCGAAGCTTGGGTGACCGGTGCAGCTCAAAACGTCGAACAAGATACCTATAATTGCTCCATATTGTGCTGTATCCTAAGATGCTCTATTCCCCGTTAGATATAGTTTATAAAAACTTTTTTTTTAATTTACATTTGATCACTACAATATTTCACTTGTACCGTTTCAAAATCTATGTTTTGTTAGATATAGTTGAATGAAAAAAAAAACCTTTGCTCTTTCACTTACATGTGCCGTTTCATAGTTGTGATTTATATTTGCATAAAATCGCAATTGAATTCATGTTTGTCATGTTATGGAGTAATTGCACTGTCGCATCAGGTACTACTTCAGATAGCTCTTGCATGAGCATCCATTCTCTCATTTGCATTTTCAAAAACATTGGTCGCTGTTCACCCTTGCTGGAAATTTAACGATCCATGAAGTCGTCCAGATAATGGAGAGGACGAAAAAGGGACGGACAGAGAGTACTACAAGCGATTGTAATGAGAAAGAGGAGGAGGCATAATCGAATGCAACTTCAAATCTCCATACCTTTCGCTGACGGTTTTCGATTCGACATATTGCAAATTGCGTCACCTGCATGATCACTTCCGAGCGTCGGCATCAGTGAACGGGGTTGATCAGCGAAGTTTTGCATGCGCCACTCCCGTTCGGTGACCACTCCGGGGAGCATCGTGTCGTTTCCGGATCGTAGGGGTAAACGGTGGGATGCACTTGAACGCCGAGCGTTCGGAAATAGCCCATTTGTATGCAGCTAGAGATGTGGCCCATGCTAGAGATGTGGCTGGTTCCGAATTCGCTTGCTTTCGCTAGCGCGTCGTGTTGTTTTGGCTCGAAGAAGGAAGCGGGAAAACGATGCAGGAAACGCGGGCAACGTCTTCGGCGTAATCTTGTTCGACCGCTTTTGGCCGACTAATGACGGGTTGCCTCTTCCGAGGGTGAAAGGGAGAAACACCTTTGAAGCGATGGCAGAGGAGTTCAATTTCTAATAAGCCCGTTTTTTTCGAATTACCACCTTGGAAGGGGAATCGCCAAATCACACCGCACATTAGGCTCCTGTGAGAGAGGGAGAGAGAGAAATGGGGTGGTTCAAATGTGTATCATGGGAAAGCTTCCTATGGATTCTCGATGCCGTGCAACACACCGGAACTAATTTCAAACCCACCTGTCCCAGTCGGAGAGATTAATTCGATTCGGGCGATTCGTAGGGAAATTTGCCTTATTTGCTATACGTTGGTACTTTCTTGTTTAAATTACTTTAAGGTGGTCAACTCGGGTTGAACGAATTCAGATATTCGGTTTCTTTTTCCCTAAAAAGAGAAAAATAACACCTCGACATGAACTCCAAACATATTAGCAAACTCTCATGCTAAAGAAAGTGAACAACTTGTTTATTCCCAACACTGTGCATGCAGCTGGTCATAACACAATTGTGGTATAATGAACCTCTTCAGATCCTCTGCCAAGGACTTAAATCCACGGCTTAAGATCGGTACTCCCACTTTATCCGAAGCGACCAGGGCGATGCTAACAGGCACGTTGCTGCCACCATTGCCCCCATAAAATGGCCCCCATAAAAAGTGCATGGATAAACCCGAAACGCCACAGTGCCGCAGAGTGATTACTCGTTCAAATGGTGGTACTCGTCACTCGGAAAATACACGAAACTGTTCCCCCGGCGCGGCGGATGCAGTTTCGGTTCGGCACTAAATTAGATTAGAAAGCCAGCTAATGTGCTTGGACGGAGTAGCAGTAGCGCAACTGCGTGCTATACGCTAAAGACCCAGTGCCATTGAGGGTCCGCTTCAGAATACGGGAAAAGAGCTGGTCTAGGGCAAGCCAGGCTACCCGGCCCTTCCGTTGCAGAGTCGCCTGTTTCGTTTCGATCTATGGTCACGTGTAGCCCATCGACAACAGTTCTCGGTTCAATACGCTAAGACCTGAAGGAAGAAAGGGCGGACAGGGCGTGAAGGAGTGAAAACGGGGCAACCTTCGCGCATACCAATCTACGGCACACATCCAAAGACCAACTATTCTATTTCAGGAGAGTGCACACACGGGAGGAAAGGTGGCTTCTGTCAGTGTCGTTAATAGTTTAGTACGCAACACTTTGGCCATACGAAGTTGAGCCATACGCTAGCATGTCCATGGTATTCGAATTTGGGATTAGTGTTCAATGTGCTAAAATTAAAGTCGACACTCGATGCCATTGGACTAAGTTGCAATGGTGCTCCAATAGTATGTTTCTACTATAAACTTCCTGAGAAGAAGCGTTAAGATGCATCGCAAGACGACAGCAACAGTGTAGCAAATCGGGAATAGACTATAGCTCAATCCGATGGGTTGTTTAAACAGTTCGCATAGTTGAACCTTTTCGTCAATAACTGATCTTCACTGGTTGGTTGCAATATTCACTGACAATGCGGACAAAACGTAAACGCAATCGAATGCTATCATCAGCAACATGTGATAGAAAACAACACAGATTTTAATCATCAATTATAATTCATCAATGAGGACTATTATCTTTATCTTGAAATAAGACAAGAGCGTTATTAGTGCTGGAAGCATTTCTTAGCGATGTCGTTTTTAGAAATCAACCGATGTTTAGAAATCAACAAGGTGTTGGCGTTTATTTTTATGCGTGAAGAGTATTTCATTAATGAATTACCAACACAAAGTTATCCAATTAAAATCATGCTCAATTCCTTTTGGTAAAGTTAGTTGCAGAAAATTCGTACAAACAATGAAAGAGCGAGGAAGTCTAAACTGATTTATTTTATTTTTTTCATTAATCTTCCAGCGGTTTTGGGCCTGATGATCAATCGCATATATTTATTGAACATTTTTCTTCGTTAATTTGATTTCTCAAAAAAAAAAACCACAATGAGTATGTAACATTAAATGTATTAAGCAAGTAAGTAATTATTGTTATCTGTCCCACACGTACACCTTGGTTATTACGAAAAAATGTTTAGTTCTACCCATAGAAATTAATAGTTCTTAAATAAAAAAAACCATTATAAGGGACACGCCAAAACCAATATGTGTCGAATAAGTTTTTGTGATTGCTAATCCTTCGATTTAAGATGCTAAGCCCGATACGAATGTTCAGCTGGAAGATTGATTCGTAAGTTGCGTCGAGTTTTGGTACCTTGAACAGAACAAAAAAAAAAATCAAGATCGAATGGAATGCAATAGGCTGTGACTACCTGCAAACCTGTGTGAGTAGCATTGGCCAGGTTAGTCGTGAGATGAAGGAATGCGACGTTTGTCTGTGCGTTCCTACTACTTGTGGCTTAAAATCGGTGCACTCATTCCACGAAGAAAACGCTCCCGTGGTGGGAGTTTCGTTTGACTCGGCGCCAGCACTTGAATCGAAACTTCAGACGGGGTTTGCAGACTCTAGCTGTGTGTGACCTGAACACACTTGTACGCCTGCCAGATCCGTAAGCAGTCGCCAGGGTCAACCGGTTCTCCCACGTTCTAATTTGGATCATTTGTTTCCCGCTCAACTTCCCACTGGCTGTTACCCCCGATACGGCTTGGACGGCAAAAGTTTAAAGTATTCCAAGATTTGCACGGAGGGAAGATATTTTGGTAGGAAGCACAGGGGAAAAATGGGTGGGGAAGATGCGCGCATCAACATCGCTTTCCGCTTTTTGTGACACTTCAAACGAAACCGGCTGCATTTGTTCGCTAATCAAAACGCGCCGAAATGTAGCAGGCAATTGTTTGTAGCAGACAATTTGCCGAACTGCAGTGTTGTGTTTGTTTCTTTTATCACGAGCCTACCTGTCGGAACGGAACGGAAGAATGTTCCATGGTTACAACTTGCAAGGTTCCGAGGTACCAAGGCGTCGCTTGAAGCCACTTAAGGCTCCGGCATTCCATTGTGCTTATGCTCGCGTGCCACGGGTGGTTGTTTAGCTTCGGTGCAGTTTTCGCCTTTCTCCTCGGTCACACACAGCTCTCTCCTTGGCATATCGGCGGGTCGTCCCGCCTGGATACCACAACGAGTGGATGTCAAGAACCTCACCGTTAATCTAGATCTTGCACTGAAGTGTGTCACCAGAACGAAGGGAGGAGGTCATGTCTTGCGCGAGCACGAAACAGCACACGGTGGTGCAGGTGTTTTTGGAGCACCTTGGTTGTGGTGACCTATTGCATATATGTGAGTATGTGTGCTGACCCTGTACAGTCTTGGCTCTTGCACATAAACAGTTACATTGAAAAAGGATAATTAAATTGGTTTACTTGGGAAGGCTAGTTCTTATAAAAATATCTTTTCTAGTTCTAGTTCTAGTTCTTATAAAAATATCTTTTCTAGTTCTAGTTCTAGTTCTTATAAAAATATCTTTTCACATTTACGTAACTGCTTTAGCTCTTATCCCTGTTGCACCAGGTGGAAAACCCCTTACACTTTTCTTGTAGTACTTTTTATATCGATTTATGGAACTTTAAAATAATGGTACCAGCTTCAATTTGAACGAATGTATGGTATTTGGTCATCCAGTTCAATAGTTCATAGCCAGATCGCATGTATGTGTGTCCCATTCGATGTTGTTCATGGTCATCAAAGTATCCTTCTGTTTAGATAAATGGTTAGATGTCCTGGACAGCATGAAAGATCAACAGCATTGTTAAACTTTGGTAAACAGCGTGTTCGCTCTACCACAGGATAGTTCGTGCTGTTTGTATTTAAGGCCCATTGTACAAAGCTTTGTTGTGTTTACTTATTGCTTTTCTTAAAATAAAGAAATTGTTCTTGAAGTAAAACCTCGTACAATGCCAAATTTTTGCTTAATCATGCTCTCGTACTTTCAGCTTGACATCGGTCTTCTGAGTCATCTAAAAAAGTTGTCAACTATTTCGACTACACCGTCACTTTCTGAAATTGCTTTCATAGCTACCATTGTGTAGACTGAACTTGAATTGATATTATTTTCAATCCAACCTTAACGTGACCATCACGTGTCTGCGCGTCGTAGTTAGCTAACGGGGCAGATGACGTCACAAAAACCGTCGGTCTTTCTGGTGTAAGTCTGTCAGCGGGTTGTTAGTAGAATTTTATCTCACATCAATAGATACGTAATGTTTCAGCAGAGAACTGTACTTTCAGTTTAAATGCATGCGTTGCATAAACGACTTCTGACCGTTTCCATGTATATCTAACGCACTAAATGTGGTGGTCATAAATTATAGTATTATATAGGAAGATTATTCCGACACTTAACCAGTTTAGTATAGTTCTTTATATACAACGTTCTATACATTAACAATAGTTGTATAGATTAACAACCTAATTAATTTTTGTTCAAACAAATATACAATTAAAAAAAAAGGTTGTGCAGTGCTACGAGCATTAAGGTGTTTGTAATCTGATAAAGTATTTTCGGGGTTTTTTTCAAATGATATGATTGATTTTACTAACTTGAACCACCCGATACCATATCGGAGATGATTGACCGTTATTACAGAGTTTTGAACGATCGCCAAAGGTTTTTGTGTTGCTGATGTTACTTCAATTTATGTACAGCATCGTGCGTACCGAACGGCTGAAATGGATATCCCCCGAACCGGTTGGTTCGTAAAAGCTGCGATTTGGAACATTAAATTTATAGATAATCGTTCGGAAACAATCAACTTGTCTTATGATGTGTAATTTTCTCATAATGCGCGATGGGCGGCATGGGAATGCAAGCTAACGGTGTTTAAGTATTCCTACCCATTTCCATCGTGCGATGTTTTTCTTCCCGAAGCCTCGAAGCAGTCAAAGAGCAGCCGGCAGCGTTTCTTCAACGGCTTGTTTACCATGTTCCGGTGTTTGAGTACCGCCCAGAGTCTCTCTGCGAACCGAATAGGCCGGTGCGCTGCCGCCCTTAAAACGGTGGGAGCTATGTGCGCCTTCTCATCGGGTCCATCGGACGGGACGTTATTTGGTTGCATTTGGGCTGTCGAAGTACCTGATCCAAACCGCAACAAAAACACCCGTCGGGAGCGAGAGTGAACAAGGGCATGCACAGGGTAACGTGGGAAAGGCAGGAAGTGGTCGGTAGCACCACGTGCTCCAGCGCGAGCAGACGCAATTCACCAAACTATACCAAAACTCTTTTTTCCCGCCATGCAGACCGACAATTTTGGATTTCACTCTCAAGGTTACACCGTGACGATGCACTTTGCGATTCAAGCGCGGCGTCTTGTCTCACCGTTCAGCTCCACCTGGATAATTTGCCACATCTAAACTTACGGACAAAAAAAGCAGAAGAGAAGTGGAAGGGAAAAGGTGCATGGAGAGGGCTACACCCACTCTTAGTTGATAAAGAAAATTCGTTACTTCCCAAAATAGCTCTACCACAACCTACCCCGAAAAAAAAAATAATAAAATGTTTCCACTGCTTTTCATAACAATTCCAGTGCTCAAAACCGAAAACAGTAAACAAACGTTTTCGTTCAACTTTCACTTGCACTCCCTCGATCCCGGGTTGTGTTTGCCAAAGCACCCATGTTCGCGCAGCGTCCTCCTTCAACTTTAGTACCATTTTCCAGACACATGCACGCACATACACACATACACACACACATTAACGAGTTCCGTGAGAAGATGCATGGAACGATGATTCGTGATCGGAAGACGAACAAGTTGAAGACGATTGAAGATTTAGGGATTTTTGTTTTATTTCCTTCTCGTGCGTTTTCTTCGTTTTTTTTAATGCACGTTGTCTGGAAATCTCTCCTCAAACCATCAGTTGTGTGCATTATGGGATAGATTTCAAGATTTGATGGTAGCCAAAAGCGGACCCTTCCTCGTCCAAAATTTATTCTGTTTTCAATTAACTTTTTTTATTGGTGGCATTGGAAGTGAGAAACATAAACAAACCAATAACGCACAAGCAAGAGAAAATGGAAAACGCAGATAACATACGCCATTTAAACTGGCTCCAGCATACATTTTCTTTTCCAAAGAAATTACTTACTTTGGGTCTAATTTATAACTTAAGCCAAAATAATTAAAAAAACGTACATCTCATCCTAATAATTCAAATGTCGTGCAACACAAAAAACTGATTTCTTACGTATATTTCTGAATCTTTTATGGTTTGTCCATAAATCCGAATTGATAATTCAACAACTGCCATCATCTTCATATAATGTTGCGAAAAAAATATCCAATATTATGAGATGCCGCCTTATGAAAATAGTTGTCATTTTCCATGCCCATCTTAAGTTTATTTTACTTTGATTTCTGGAAACGACGGTCTCAAATGCCTGTAAAATAGTCTGTTTACTTCAATCGCACGATGGAATCATGGGCCTGCAGTAGTGCCATTTTTACGCGAGCTATTTTCCATCGGAAGCGATTCGATACTTTATTTTCTCTTCGGGAAAAAACAAAACGCCGGATGGATTTAGATTATAAAACGTTCACTTTCTCTCGTGAGTGAGCTTAACTCGTATTCGACCCTGCAAATTGACGGTAGCGAATGGGGGGGTGGGGGGTATCATTGTATGGCTAAAGTATAAACATAACAGCAACAACACCAACAACAACAAAATTCATCCTCCAGCATTTTTATTGCAGCAACCATCCATCCGCTCTCGGTGGGCGGAAATCGTAGCAAAATAGAAACATGCCGCCTTCCACCGGCGATTTGTCGTAAAATGCCAGATCGCCGTGATAAAATTGTGCAACGTTTTATCATTTTACAATCACGCGCCAGGCCCGGATCGTCTTGCAATCTTGCGATAGGAATTTCTTAAGGCGCAGCGGCAAAAAAGCGCAGGCAAAAATGTAGTGATATGCAACAAAAACTAAACCAATCAGACCTCAAAATAAAAAATCCCGCTGAAATCACCAGAAGGTATCTGCAAAATCGTTACTTTTAAATCAGAAGCAGGCATCGATTGCACTCAGGTGCAGATAGTCTTAAGTTGGCCTTAAGACATTCAAAGGAGCTTACCTCTTTTGATCTGCTTTACAAATTAAACGAACTGTGCGTAAATTCAAAGTAAATAAATAAACGTTTTACCGGATCGCTTGCCTGCAGGACTCTTGCCTGTGGTGTTGGCAAGTAGGTTTCCAACACGCTGTGGATTTTTTGTCTCGTTTTCTGGAGCATGAGTTTTACCACATTCCTGAAAAAATATAGACCTGGTAAAAAAATATATATATATTTATAATTGGCATTACTAACCCTCGCCATCCTTCGGAGGAGAAATCATGAGCGAAGGAATGCTGTTGGCCGGATCGTTTCACACTTGTTTTGACACGTTTCCGCGTGCTCTTGACATATCTCCGGGCTCCATATATTGTTCGCCATGAAATGGTAATCTTTTTTTATTTGTTGAAAAGCTTCGTTTTGCAGGAATATTATATACAAGATATTGACATCGTTTAAACTAAATGTTAGTTCATATCGAATCTTCAGATTGTCCATGCAATTGCCTCACCACATAGCTGACAAAATCTTGAGACACATGCTGATTTGTTGGGAAGATTTGGGGATTCGGTTTTGTTGGCATTTCGCCACACGCTCGCATCAACCCTCCTGAGTTCGCTGACCACCGCGACCAGCAGCGGTCGGTTCGCAAATCTGCTTGTGAGGGGAGTCCCATCCCGTATGAAGAGGTTTCGTGGCCTTTCTCCAAACCGGGGGACACCCCTTTCTCGCTATCGAAATGTAGTTAATGCCGGCCGGTTGAAACAACCGCCCGGAGCGACGACGAAAGAAACCTGTTTGCGTCCGAACGGCTCGCGTAAAAGGGGACAGCCGGGAGAGTAGGAGAGTATTGGTCCACGAAAGGCCGGTTTCGAATGCCAGGCCAGGGCCAACGTAGCCTTTTGCAGCCTCTCTGACCAGTGCCATTTTGGGTCTCTCTCGGGTCTTTCACCTCGGATGAAATGGAAACCACCATCGCGGCCGGCTACTCGAACCGAAACCTTAGGGAGAAAGAAGAACAGAAGCGAATGAAAAATAACCTACCGTCGTTGTCGTTGTCGTCGTCCTAATAGGGAAAGAAATCCCTGACCGTGACGGGTTCGGAGGGAGTCGAAAAACCTCATCCACCGGTTGAGGTCGGTAGATCGGCCTGCACCTTGAAAAAGGTTTAAAGAATTCACCGCTAAACTGAGCATCCTGAGCGAGGGAACTTTCTCCTCAAGGCTTTTTATCCTACCGTCGCTAGGTGGGGAATCTGTTCGCTTTGCCCGCGTCGTATCCCGGAGGCTTACCAGTGCACCAGTGATGTGAGGAAACTTTCTTCGCGGCTGGTTTCGTCCACCGGTTCAAGTTGTTTTTAAGGTATCGCATTAAGTTTGTGCTAGTGTTTGTTGATGTTATTTGATGGCGGGTTTTACTATGGCCTGCGGTGCACTCTGTCTTAATTAATCCGTCAGCGACAAACGATCCGAAGGGTCGTTAAACGTACTTGTTGATTTCTCTGCGTACGAGTCGGCGGAACATCTTTTGACCCACCGCGTTTTGCTTACCCGAGGGCCACGTCGGCCGGACGTTAAAATTCCCCACATTCTATGACAGCAGCGCAGCCGGTCTGCATCGACAGGGAACAGTTGCATCCGGCGATAATTTGCTAGCAAAAACAATCTCTCGTTGAATGAATGTGAAATAACTGTGATCATTGCGAGGAATGACACCGATTTCTGCTGGTAGGACTGCAACGATGAGGATAGTTGGAAATTTGCAGGCATGAAGTAAATTAAATGCAAAATACAAGGGCAAAGGCAAACACTAAGGCAACCCGAAACACAACATTTAAATATTATTCAAACATATTAAACAGTATGTTGGTGTTAAAACATATTAAACAGTTAATGATTCCGCATTTTGTAAATAATTGATTTAAATCTTTGCTACGAAAGCATTCGTAAACGTGGATAACGGGGAAAAATGCATCAGATTCTTTTTAACCTTATCGTTCTGCTTTTTTTTAATTACAAAAAAAATGAAATTTAATTTGTTAAAAAAAATAAAAATTCAACTTAACCCCTGTCCTTGAAATGCTTCTTGCCTCATACTTCCTTTGGGTAAAACATTAAATGTTTACCAATGCCAGTTACTCTCAATCAGTAGGCAAGCAACCAGAGTGCAAGAAAAGTTTAAAAATAAACCATGTTGTTTTGCCTACAAGTTGAACGACATGAACGATGTTTTCAAAACGGAAGCTCGTTCTTATTTTGGGTCATGGCACGATGATTTTCACCTTAAATTGTTGATACATTGTCTGCAAAACAGTCCCAAAAAGTCACACAAATTTAACAATTTTTGGGCCATTGCAATTAAACGAATTTAAGAATGCAAGTATGGCGACTTTGAAATATTCTGACTTTTGATTTTTTGAAGGAAATGCGTGTCCAATTGCAATGCACGTACACTTCCTTGCAAGGTTGAATCGGGTGTCATTGGTAGTGATTTTTAAAAGATCATTTGCTACACGCACGCCTGCGGCGAGGGGCAGAGGAGCGCAACAATCAAAATTAATGCATTTTGCCGTGCACAAGAAGCGGAACATCCTTCACCAGCGAGATGCGGATCGATCGATTGCATTTTGATGGTCATGGCCCTCGTCTTTGAGGAACTGTCGAGCAGCCAGCGAGGTATCGACAGAGTCATAAGTAGACGCGGGCTTTCGATTTCACGCATAGACCATATAGTTTTTCCACGCGTACGGTGCATGCATGCATGGACTAAACGGGTTTCTTGATGGCGGTCATAAAATCGAACCACATTTCCATTCCGACCGTCGTCAAGTCTGCCCCCAGAAACCGAGCGTATAAATCGTGCTGCCTGTTGCAACAGTCACGGACGTTGGGGTTGGGGTTCCGTTGCTGGTTGTTGCCCAACGGGTGAACAGAAAGGACGGGCGCTTCCCACGGACTACAGAAGCCGGTTTGGCAGACTTGTAGGTGAACTAAACCACTCCGGGTAGGAAAACTTGCACCAAAGTGAATTTGTTGCGCAGTGGTTACAGCGATATGGACAACATGTTCCCCTATTTAGAACCACTCTTACTTTTAGGATTGGTAGGCGTGATGTTGTCCTTTTCTTGCGTCCTGCAACAAGTGCACGTACATTGTGGCGATAGAAGGAAAGGCATGTTTGTCGATTTAGCTTTAGTATTTTTGGATTTTTTTTTTCGTTTGTTGTGTTCATACTCTAGAAAGTTTTCTTTACTGTAAATGTAAATAGGATGAAATTAACTGCTTAAATCTGATTTTATTTTTATTCATTTTTTTCAAAATCAAGTGCTGGATGTCAATATAGTGTAGAGTTTTTAATTATGTAAATAGATCAAACTTTGCTCTTTTTTTTTTTTTTTTTTGGTACAAAACCACAAACGAAAGAGAGATTATGCATCAAACAACATGAAAATAATGTAAAACTTGTAAAAAAATATTGTAGCACTGACAAGACATTTATAAAAGTAGATGGCTCAAATTTCGACTGTGTTTCAGTAGTTTTGTACCTTTTATTATATTTAACTCCTCATTCGCCATGTTTTGGTTCTGGTTAAACTAAATTTTGATGTAATTATAATAAATAATAAAAACAAATTTCCTTCTAAACTTTACACTTGCCTTCTCCATCTACCAATTCGAATTCCATTCTTTTTCCCAATTCAAATTCAATTTGGTTGTTCATTCTTGAATGAATTGTTTTTTTTTTTTTACTTTACTGACTCGACTCTCGGAATGTTAAAATGGCTTTTATCTCTCAATCCAAAAATTTGTACCTTGTTCGGTATAAAAATGTTTCGGTGGCAGATAAAATGTTTGTTTCGTGTATGCATTCGGCACCCCGCATTATCTATGCCTTATCAACTGTCTCAGCATTATCAGCGTGATATCTTCACCTGCCCGTCGTTGCCCTTCAAAAATAAATCGATATTCAATCGTCGATAAGATATTGGCACATTCTAGATAAAAATCATAACGGACAAGCCCTCTGCAAGCAACAACAGCAAGCTGACGAACGAACGGAAAACAGTGTTGTGGGTTGTTGGGGCAGATGTTTAATCTCACCAATGAGATGCGCACGCCGGAACCCTTACCGGATAATTATTGTGTAACAAACAGTCGTACTAAACCCCAAAACACACAACCGCAGGACATGCTGGTGCTAGAGTGGGGCAACTTTGCAACACTGTCTAGCATACGCGTGTGTAGGAATGTAATTATGTCGGGGTGGTGTTTCTGCAAACATTTCCCCACCGCCAAACCCGCTCGCGAAAAAAACAATTGGCGTCGGTGGTAAACGTCTACGGCCCGCTATCTTTGCGGCCAGTACACCGCCGCCCGGCCGCAAGTTGTCTGAAAGCGTCGCGGACGGAAAAAGGTGTACACCACGCGCGGATGTGGGTTATCAGTTGCGCCACATTTTTAGCGGCCGCGCAAAAATTGGCTGCAGAAGCGGCGACGGTTGTTTGTTCGGGTAATAGGAATGCAGATAAATGGTAAGCTTGCCGCAAATCCGAACGAATGCTGGCTGGCGAATGTGATAGGAAGAGAGATACCCAGCTAAGATGGTCAATTAACGTACCATTTGCATACATCCAATTGCCAACGAAAAATTCCATGCATTTGGAAAAGCCTGACCCTTTTCGGTGTACGCGTGCGTTGTTTATTTATTCAAATTTGGGAAACGTTAGAAAAACTTAAATTATCTATGCATCCATTCGTCATCTTTCAACCGTACCATCCGAAGGAAGGACAAGGAAAAACGTAAGCTTTGCATTGTCGGCTTCCTGACGCAGCGAGAGGAAAGCTAATACATATGCTATGGAGGCTTATCCAAGGGAAAAGTCGATACCTCTGAAACTACATGCTTTGGCCTTTTACTTCCGTGACGATCCGTTCCCGTTAGATATGCGTTAGGGAAAAAAAAACAGTATCCCAAAGACTCGATGCTAACCAAATGAACCCTCCGTTCGTCAACTTTCTAGCGCTCGAACAAATCACCAAACAACGACATCGGTTTCTTGTATGTGTAAGAGTGAGGGCAACGAGGCCACTGGGGATGTTTAGTTTATTCTGTTCGTTCGCATCTTGGCGGTGGTGAGAAATTGACGAGAAAAAAGCCCATGTGTCCAGCCTGCTCGTGTGTCGCAGGTTGTGTTCACGTGACTCCAGCCTGCCGCGTGCACGAAAGATGGCGCTACGACTGATGGGGATTCACCCCGAAGCTGGGGGACGTTTATTCTGCCCCTTCCGACATGCTGTTTACTCAGACAACACTTTATAGCATGGTAATGCAGTTTCTCTCCGTAACCAAGGTGTGTAAAGCGTTTGATGCAGCGGAAGCTTCAAGCTCCACAAGTAAATGTGTGAGAATCTCATCCCCCCGTGCAGTTGCGAATAAATCATGCCCAGCTTCACGAAGCTGCTCGGCTCGAAGCGTTATACCACCTGGGTGGGTGGCGCTCGAATGGCGGGCTAATTCGTGTGCGATATCCGAAGCTACATTTAACAAACAAGAGAACCCTTAGAACCTTGGCAGTGACTGATAGTTGATATCCGTCGGAAGGCCGGACCATGTCACAATGCTGGTGAGTGCTCAACGTCGCACACCTCACAAACCATCATCGCTTTCCAACTGTTGAAATCATCAACCCTCTCTCAGTATGGGGATAGGGAAGTCACGTGGTGTTGTAGAAGCTGACATGGTCATGTGATGGGTACGATTTACTATTTGGATTTAGGTTTAGAGCGTTTCGTTCTATGTTTGATGGGCAATGCCAAAATATTACTGAATGTGGAAGGGTGTGTGACGCTTCCTACCGACACCTTACCCAAATCAAGCTTGATAAAACTTTAGATGAGATAACAAAGAAATTATAGTGAACTTGATAATTTTATGAAATCGGATTTCGACATCAAAAATTTGATAAATTTACTCTTTTAATTGGTCATGGATTTTCTTTTTCATTTGGTTTACTACTTTAAAACTTTAAATACGACTAGGTTGCTACTTTAAAAACGAAATATTGGGAAATTTGAATGTGTAATCATCATATGAACCCCAGTAATAGCGAATACCTTACTAAGCATTGTACTATACTCCTTTGCACGTTACATTGTTTGTTACATGTTTCCGGTAGCAAAACGCATCGTTGAACTATTTAGCCAATTCAGATTTGAACCTTCTTCAACTCATCGCTCAGGTTGAAAGTGGCAGGAAATGTTTAAGTTTCATCGCTCATTAATTTCAAGACAATTTTTGCCGAGTACCGTAATTCGGCCAACTAGCCAGCATGATTTTCGTATGATTCACTTTAAAGTTACCCATTCCCTCGCGAAAGAAAAACCCTCTGGTTTCCCCACTCCCATGGTCTACACATAGACTTTGGGTAATCTTGGCGATCCCCACCGCACGACTACGAATCTCATTCATATGGGAGCACCATTAATTTAGGCGGCTAAATTTAGCGAGCCCAAGCTGTGCGATACCGAACCGGCGGCCCATTTCTCACCGGCTCATAAAACTTTAGCCACTCACGAAAATTCTTTTATGTTCATCAGCACATACAGCTGGATGGACGTCCTGATGTTGCGGTATCGCGGTTTCTTTTTCGCGAACCGCGCTCTTGCTCCGCAGCTCCCGAAGTCGCCGTGTTTGCGATTTCGGTCCACCCGAAAAATGTGTTGAAACACAAGCGCTTATGCTACCGGCTGAGTGTAATATTTTTAGCAAACCATGTGCGCTACCTGTGTCATCCGGTGGGGATTCGAGGGTGGTATTGGATATGCTGTTTCAAATGATTTTGTGGCGAAATGTTAAGCAAACGATTTGTGAACCATGTGTGGGATAAAACTCGCTTTAAATTAAACTGATTCTAAAATATTATCCTTGTCTTCTATTTTCTTCTTTTTGCCCTTGCAGCTCCTACAAAATCTCGGAAAAGTTGACCGAACGGCAGACGAAATTTTCGATGAGCATTTAACAAACTTCAACCGACAGCACACCTGTGCGACCCGGCTGCAGAAAGAATTCAGCAACTACATTAGATGCGTTCGTGGTAGGTTGAACGTTGGCGATCGATCGGCCGATGTAACCAAAGCAGAATATTAGTTGGTCATTAATTTAAATTTGCGTTGACATCCATTCCCTTCAGCTGTACAAAGTGCCTCGAAAACCCTCATGGATGCCATAGCCGAAGTATACGAAAGCCAGTGGACCGGCTCGGAGGCCCTGTACGGTCAGACCAAAGCGATCGACACACAGTACCAGCAGTTCTCCTACAAGCTGGCCGATCAGGTGCTCAAGCAGCTGGACACCTACGCGTTACAGTTTCCCGAAATGAAGGTAAAACAAAAGGAAGCGTAATACCGAGTGGTCACCTAACTAACGCACACCCTTCGACGCTTTGTGTTTACTGAAATATTTTAGAAAAAAATCGACAAACGTGGCCGCAAGCTGGTGGACTACGACAGCCAGAGGCACTCGTTCCAGAGTCTGCAAGCGAACGCTGCCAAGCGCAAGGATGATGTTAAGGTAGAGCACCGATCGCCTTCCGGGCTTCCAAACACCGCCACTAACATGCGAGATACCTTTCCATCCAGGTAACCAGAGGACGCGAACAGCTCGACGAGGCGAAGAGCACATACGAGATGATGAACTCGGAGCTGCACGACGAACTGCCGGCCCTATTCGACTCGAGAATACTGTTCCTGGTGACGAACTTGCAGACGCTGTTCGCCTGCGAGCAGCAGTTCCACAGCGAAACTTCGAAGGTGTACGCCGACCTGGAGGCGATCGTGGACAAGCTGGCAACCGAATCGCAGCGCGGCTCCTACACACTGAAGAAGATCAATGGTAAGTTGACGGTTTACAGGATCAAGTGCGCATAAACACAATTATAACTCAAAGAAAATTCCAAACAATTCCGTTTGTTTTGACAATATTGTGGTGACATTTTTGGTTTTATTTCTTTTTTAGCTAACTCGAATCCGTCTAGCCCACAACAGTCTCCAGTGAAGGCAAATTTGTCGATTGTGAACAATGTCACTAACGGTTCGGCTAATGCTAACGGACGTGAGTATTTTTGCCCCGATGCTCAATAAGCTCTCTGGTTATTTGTTTCCTTTATGTCCTGTTAAGAAGAGGATTGAATCGTGCTTCGTGACTGTTTCTGTGATCAGTTGATACATTTACATAGCACATTCTCGTCGTTCATGGGTACATCTGTGACGACCCTTCATGTTGCTTCTCATTTCCCTGTTCCTCATTGTCCTCCTCTGTGTTTGGGCTTATCTAAATTTAATCGGTCCACATCGGTTCATCCAACGGGTAAACCATCAAACCGGCAACCTATGAATACATCGGAATAATTCGTTAACCACGTCCACATCCATTCATTCGCCGCTTTTACCACGTGCCAACCTGATCTCAAAAAGTCCTTCGTTTAGCTTCCCGTACTGTCTTACATTTTTCCTTCCCCCTAATCTAGCCCCACACTCGAATTGGAACACAGCACATGTTCAAGTGTTTTTTTCCTTGTTGTTGTAAGCAGCTTTCTCATTGAACGAAATCGTTGCTTGTTGAGGGGTTGTTTGTGAATGTTGTCAATATACATCTTTAGTTGTTTAATAAGTTTTATTGAACATTTTTAAATTAAATTGTTCATGTTCTATGCTAAACAGTTTGCAAATTCTATGTATTGATCATGGTAACGATCTGCTTTTTTCCCTCAAACTCATGTCCATATCCTTTATAAACTTGTCCGTTAAAAAGAATCAGTTTAATATTACTCGTTGGTTTTGTTGTGAATTAAATTTTGCTTAGCTGTAAATAAATACTGCCTGCTCTAGATTAGTTTTGAAAAAAAAAAGTTTTCTGGTATTGTTTTTTCTCTATTTTTTTTTTTGTTGCACACATTTGAGGCAAATTGCACACGTTGTTGGTACATTGACAGTAGTTGGTTATCGTTGATTGTGTGGTGATTGTTCCGTGCAGTACGAGCGGTTGGTACTGGCATTTAGATGGTTTTGAAGTGAATTTTTGGTTTTTTCCTTTCTTTTTTACTATGGTTTAACAGTGTAATCATTTTGGTGTTGTTTGTTATGAAACTTATTTGTTAAAAAGGAACTGTATGACGCGTTTAGCATAACGTTTCATCGATCTATTATTGGTTTCAAGATGCCAACATGTGTATGTGTGGATGCGGTCTTTGGTGGACTAGTGGTTCTCGGTAAAAGCTAAGCGAAACTGCGAATATCAAATTATCTGTAAAGCACAAGCACGAGAGTTTTAAAGCTGGGATCTCCTGGAAACTTATCACAGTATGAGCAAACGGACACGACGAATAGGAACATAAGTTCCAAGGACTCTCTTCAGCTTAACGGTTTACAACCGATCCAACCAGCGGAAGCATGCGTGTGTGACAACTTGTTTTTCTTTTTTTTTTCTTTCGTGTTTTTCTTTCTATATCTTCCTCTCTGTCTCACTGTATTGCGCACGCGCCCGCTCTTCGTCGTTGCTCACCTATTTTCAAACCGGTGGTCACCGCCTATGATGCGAACCGGTTCACAATTGCGTGTGTATTTGCGTGTGCGTGTTCGTGTGTATAATGCGTACGTGTGGTGTCCTCATACTGATCCAACACACAACCGTCGGGGCCACATGTCCTGCGCTTAGATACCTCTCAAAATATGCAAGCGACGCCAAGAACGCCACCCCAGCAGCAACGCGCGACCACAGAGGAGGAGCGAGAGCCCTCGTATCAGAACACGGAAATGGTGAAAGCTGCAGCAGCCGCCGCTGCCGTCTCTACTCCAGCGGTGGTCACCACGAATGGGACGACCGTTAACGGAAAGGGCGAGATGTCCGGCGAGGAAGAAGGAACTAGTCCGGCGGTAGTCATGAATGGCGCACCGGCAGCGGCAGAGAAGAAGATGGAAAACGGGCAATTCGGCGTGGCTGCGTCACCTGTGCCGGCGGCGGGGGCAACGGCGGCTGTGACGGAACTCACAAACGGTACGGTTTACCCTCCCCATCAGCAGCCGCGTACTAATCATCCCGCGCAAACGGACGCGAGTCGCTCCAGCAACAGCAACGGTAGTGAAAAGCGCCAGCCCCGGGGAATACCGGAGACTGGCGTGTCCGGGTCGGCCCCTACTGCTGATGCTGATGACACGCCTCTTACTACCGCTGATGCTGCTGCTGTTGCTGCTAATGCTGCCAGTGCTGCTGCTGCTGCTGCTGCTGCTGCCGCAGATCCTTCTACCACAACGCCGCCTACAGCGGGCGCAGCTGTTTCGCAAACAAGTAATACTAATGTAAATAAGCATACACACTCTCTGAACCATTCACTCACCGTTACTAATCCGGTAACACCGTCCCACGTGTGTGTCTTTTTTATTCTTATTGCACTCCACACTCTCCACCCCCTACGATCCTGCTCCCCCACATCGACGATACTTTCATATCATTCCTTTCTTCCCATCGCTTACAATGCCATTTCTCCGGTGTTCGACACACGTTGATCGGGGGTGCGGATGTTTCATTCACTGCCACAGCAGCTGCCACATCAACACCACCATCATCCACATCATTCCCACCATCACTCGCATTATCTCCGATCCCACCAAAATCTCCCGCCGGTCTACCAGTACCGAACTGTTCCGGCACAACCATGCACCTCCTCGCCTTCACTTGGCACATCTTCATTGCGCACCCCATCCTGCTCCTCTTCCGCGACACGTTCCGGAGAATCTCCCCAAGCTATCACCGGATCGCGAGTGGCACGGGCTGACAAAGTAACAGAAACGCCTCCGCCCATCGTGCCCATACTGGTCGCCAGGGTGGCAACTGCACCATTACTAACCTCCGAAAGCAAAGGCTCACCGAGGGACACCGGAGGGCAGAATTCGCCCACGCCGAGTCACATCCCTGCCAGTGAACTGCTTCGGCCTAGCCCATTCATTGGTAGTCCGAAAGGCACCACGATTCTCCACGCGAACGCTTTCTCCAGTGTGCTTGCACATTCGCAACACCTTTCTCCTCTTTCGCCTCATGCTACAAGCGCATACCTTAACAGTTTGGAAAATAATCAGCGTAACATTCCGCACACCTATCTGGCGCAGCCGATGGGACAAAGCCAACAGAAGCCACATGCGCATCGTCCTGTCGGTCCTCTTAACCATACTAACAATAACATAATCGCAACAAAACTAGATATCATTTATGAGATTCCAGTCGGTAAGTGCCAAAGTGCCTCAAATTAATGTACTTTGCTCCTCGCTTGGTGACTACTTGACGAGTTTGTAGTGTGAGCTCGTTTTATTTTCTTGCCCGTTTCAATTTTTGCTCGATTTCGTTTGCTATAAATGGTGTTGTTTATGTGCTTGATTTTTTTCTTAATTTTCTTGATCAGTTTCCACTGCTAGCACCCCACTCTTTCAGTTTATCCCTTCACCACGGGTTAGCCAAATAGCATTATTCCTTCATCATGGTCCATTCAAGAATTCACAATTTAGGTTCACAATTGCCAACACGGTACATGATTCCGGATTTGCAAAGTGTGTGCAAGCACGGCTGAGTTCGCTGTTTTTATTACACTGTTATATTACAATTTTCAGCAGCTCTTTTTGTTCAAATTTTAACGATCTCTTTTTGCAAACCAAATGTACACACGTTTGTTGGTGTATGCTGCTTTTTCTATGTTTAATTTTTTCATTCTTTCAGTGCAATTTTATTTGCTCATTTACTTGTCTTCAATGATTTGCCGCAGGCACAGTAGTTGATTTAATTATGTCTTTCCAACAAAGATTTGTAATTATGCAGCGAAACAACAAGGTAAGGTTGAACTCGGCTAATGGAGGTAGAAGAGATACGCGAGGGCTAATGTTGAAGAAATCATTCTTCGCTGTACGCTCTCGCGATTCGCTCTTTCGAAATCTCCCTTATCCAAGTCTAACTTTGATTGTAATCTAAACGAAAGGTTAGCATCAATCGAACGAATTCGAAAATGTTCCGATTGCTGTTGAACATCTGTTGGAATCTTTTCACACCAGAGTCTTCCAAATTGCGTTGTTTGCCACCTTTCAATAAAGAACGATGATCTATTCTTATGTATCCTCTCATTTAGAGCAGCAGAAGCTTAATACTGTCTAAACATTTCGCCTACCATCTCTTCTCCCGCGTTCACAGGTGCAACGACAACGGACCTGCCAGCAGGAGTCCTGTACCGCGTGAAGGCTACGTACAAGTACGTCCGGGAGGACGTTGACGAACTGAGCTTCGAGGTGGGCGACATCATCAACGTGGTGGAGTACGAAGATCCCGAAGATCAGGTACGATCCTTTGTACCTTTTCGGAATGTGCGGCGGTTCTAAATGTACCCTTGCTCTTTCACCATACTTTCAGGAGGAGGGCTGGCTGATGGGATTAAAGGAAGGCACAACCGAGCGGGGTATGTTCCCGGCCAACTTCACCCGACCACTGTAAGCGCTCATCGGCGGTCCAGTCGGGCTCAACTGAACAAACGCACCCGCCGGAAATGGAAAATGCGTGATCCCCAACCACCGGCCGCCGAGGGAACACAACGCATACCGCAATATTAACAGCCGCCATCTTCCGACCACACAACTCTTACGGAGAGGAGCACACATACACACCCACAAACAGACACATGCACGCAGGCGAACAAGACGACCGAAAATTGCATCAACTGTTTGGTCGTATCCGGCGGACCAGACATCCTCTCTCCAGGCATTTTATTAGCAGAATCGACACACTGTCCGAATAGTATAGAATATCGTAAATTTGTCTCGTGTTTAACGCAAGCAAGAGAGGAAAGCAAACACTCTTCCGCAGAGAGCAACCAGCCAACCTGCCAGGGTTGCAGTTCGTCTTGTTGGCGTTGTAAAAAAAAAAAATATTGTAGATGTTCGGTTGAGAGGTCTGTTTTGTTTTTTTTTTTAATATTTTCATGTTTCTGTAGTATATATTATCTCTTGTATTTTACCGGTCAAAGCAGAACAGTGAGAGATGATGCCAACACCGAAAAAGTAACCGCAACGTCTCGATCGACGAAGATCAAACGCAAAACGCATACAATCGTCACGTGAGCAACAGCACCTGGATTCGTGTTGTCTGCCCAACCCACGGGGCAGGTGTCATACTACATACATTAACATTTAACATTAAACTAAACAGGACCCTGCAACCCTTGGGTTGCTGCAAATCTTTAATACCGTACGCGCAAGTCATCATCTAATTATCATGAACGTGTAAGCAAATCGATCGATTGCATACTGAAATGCAAACTTAGTAATAACGTGTGCCTTTTTCATTGCAAAAAAAGATAATTATGGAGGTGCAAATTAATGATTCATGAGAGCAACAATGGGCAACTAACGAGCGGTTATTTTTGTTTTGTGTAGTAAACTGTTATCATCTCGTTATTTTATGTTATTAAAACCGTTGTTTTCGTTACTTCCCTTCACCCCCTCCCCCCATCCTTTAATGTATTCCCTCGTTCTTTCTCCTCTTTCGAAGTGCATCTGCTAACTATAGTTCTTTAGTTCACTGTCAAATCATATTTCACGCGAAACAAATATACCAACTACAAATACAGCCGTCTTATTCTACACGTGGGGAGTACTGTGTAACACTTGAAACTCTTTTTTGATTTGCATATTAAAGGTAGAAAGGGGATAGGAACACCGTCTTCATTGGGCACTACCAGAAGCTAGGAATAAAGTTTAAATATTTTTTCCAAGGAAAGAAATAAAACGTCTTTGTTTGTACAAGGTATATGACCCACTATGCTGTTAGTGGATAGTTGTTGAGCAATAAAGGATAACAGATCAGTCCTTTCTGCAACGATCCATCAACTTTTCAGCTGATCTAATAAAGAACTCTCACTTCCGAAACAAGCACGCATATGCGTTTTGTGATCTTGTTGTGCCAACTTAAAGATTGCCAACCGATTGAACCGTTTATGGTTTGCTAGAGAACAGACATCAGCAGATTTTGGACACCAAGGAAGTAGGAAACATTGTTTGGAGAATAAATCGGAAACATTGGTTGGAGAATAAATCGTTTATTTTTTAACACAATCATTCAATCACTCAATAGTAGAGTGATAGAAAATGTGTCAAGTGTTTATCCCGAAAAGGTTGTTTTGAGGTAATTCCAGTAAATTGTGTGCGCGTTAAAAAACAAAAGTAGTATGATATGAAAATTTGCAAAAAGAATGTGCTCATTATAAATGCCCGTTTTATATCAATAAAATGACATATTTCCAAAGTGTTCCAATGTATATGACTCCTTATTCTGTTTGTTACATTCAACAGGAATACAAAAAATAGGATGAACGTTACACATTTTCATTTTTTTAGGTTTTTAATTGTTATTGAGTATGTACTTATAGACAACCTGTAGGGAAATTTAATGTAGAGTTGACATGACGAGAGTAAAATAGTATCAAAAGAAATTGTGTGGCTACATTCGCTTCTTTCGCTGTTTTTTGATCGCCCCTGAGGGATCTTCTCTCCACAAGGGTTGAAATCGTCGATCCCACGCCCAAAACTACTTGTCGATCGCTTTCGAGGTTACGCAGAGGACGAAAAGTATACAACGGGAAGAACCTTTTTTGGTGCCACCGAACCGATTTTGGTCCCAACAACAACACACCGGTTTTGGTCCTACCAAATCGGTTTTGTTTCCCACGAACCGATTTTTGTACCAAAAATGAGCCTATTTTGGTCCCACTTGAAACCTGTTTTGGTCCCACCCAAACCGGTTTACGCGTGAAACCCCAAAATGGTCTCAAAAATCAAAAACGTCTTAGTTAGCGTCTAAACTGTTCTATGTATAATATATAATAAATATCTACAAAGCGTCCAGTTTTATGTTTTTATAGCCCGATAACTTAACATTAAATAAATAAATAAATAAATAAATAAAAATACCGCCTCGTCTTCCCGGTTCGCGAATCGGTTATCGGACTAAAATCGGGGACGTTGGGGATACCCAACCTCCGCAAAAGTGGAAATACGACGAGAGTATCGATGTGCTATCAAAGTTTTCTATTTGACAGGCCGTTTGACAATGCTGTATGTCAGAAGAGCAGCTAGACATATATGTGGTAGTGCGCCATATTCTTCCACACCCCACCGCTATCTCTGATTGATGCCATCAGTTGTTGACAAACATTTGTGGAAGATATTTCACGATCGTATCATTCGATCATATTTCTCAGTGTAAGTTGAAAAAAACTCTGCTAAGGATTGGTCCTTTTGTAATTCAAAGCATTTATTTCTTGTTTACGTTCCTCCAACCAGCGACAACACCTTAGTGCTCACCAGGATCCAGCAAACTTCCAATCTTTGTTTCGCGTTCCCCCTCTGCACCGCAGTTTCTATTTCGTTCTGTGCCTTTGGAAAAACTAAAACATTCGAAAAATAAACTTCATTCATTGTTTGCACCGTTTTGATTCACCGAAAACATCCTTTTAAAGAAGCGATCATTTACCTACTCTGCTTGCTCCTGCCTCTTCCTCATCGACTGAATCCGAAACCATGTACTTTTCAGCACGTTTATAAACCTACCAGTTTTTCTCAAACGTTTCAAATGATCCATATTATTGCCAGCACCAAATTATTGTTTCAATGTATTGACCGAGAAATAATGTTTGCGTCTTCCACAAATGTTTGTCAACAACTAAGGGGGGGGGGGGGGGGGGGGGGGCACTAACACATATATGCCTTGCACCGGCACCCAGCTTTCTGTGCTGTCAAACGTCCTGTCAATAAAAAAATCCTCGATATAAGTGGAATTACGATGAGAGTATCGATGTGCTATCGAAGATTTTGCCGTCCTCGATAGGTGTCCCTTGGGTATCGTTTGACACCGGAAATAGCAATTTTTTGTTGATTTACAGTTTTTTTATCACGTTGAGGAAAGACGTGTTGATTATTTGTTTTACTGCAATGTTTAACTCTATAAGACATCCATTTTAGATACACAGATACAACAAAATACATAATATACAAGATAATACAAAAGATGCACGTTATGAACTACAGAAAAAAAAAACTTCGGTACAAATGTAATGGAAAACCGTAACCAAGGTACCGTAACTATCCTTTTGATTTTTTTTTTGATTTTTGATTTTGAACCCCTAGGGAAGCATTTCTGATTCTGATAACTGAATGACAGGACGTTCGACAGCGCTGTAAGCTGGATGCCGCAGCTAGTTAATCATCGCACCATATTCTTCCATTCGATCGAAAATCTCTTCCAAAAATGTTTGTCAGCAACTGATGACAACCATCAAAGATGGAAAGGTGGCTTGGAAGACGATGTGACGAGTAACTGCACTAACCATATATGCTTAGCTGCGGTACCCAGCGTACAGCGATGTCAAACGTCCTGTCAATCAACTAACCTCATTAAATTGAACGAATAAGTCAACGTATTACCACTTTTGCGATCGTTGGGTGTGGCTATCGTTCCATTGAACCTTAAAACGATAAAAAGTTCGGTACTGCTGGGTATTTTGGCAACCATCACAGGAACGGAACGGATATACTTGGTGCAGGGTACATCTCTCGTCAAGCAGAAGCAGCAGCAGCAGCAGAAGCAGTAGTAACAGCAGAAGGAACAGCGCAGCAGAGAACAGAGCAGCGAAGAAAAAAGTCTTTTCTTTCCACGGGAAAAGAAAACGGTGGCGATTTCGGTCCGCATTCGCTAACTACAACCCGGAGCCGGAAAAGTGCATCCGGTCGACCAGCCCCGGAGCAGTTCGCGTTCGCGTGTGTGTTGCCAGCGAAACCAGAGGCCCAGAGGAGTGGATAGTGACTGCAAACAGAATCTGCCGATGGGGCCCGACGAGCACCGCGTCATCTTAATGGCCGATTGAAAAGAACCGTGCGCGTATCCCCGTGGTGTGCGTCGATGCGCTTAGAGAGCTGTGCCGCTACCTCGCCTGCCCGTGCACAAGGATAAGCAGAATTGAAGTAAAAGGTTAACCCTCGGTCGTCATTTTCCGTGTAAGCTGCTGTGGCAGTTGCTATCTCGGTTGCTTGGTTTTTATTTGGTGGTCAAACGAATTCATTTTTCCGGTGTATTGTATGTGAACGTGTGCGTGTTCCGGTGTTACGATATTTTTCCATCACTTTCGCGACACAGTTTCCGACATACACGACGAACGGGAAAGGTGGTACACCCTTGTGCTCTCTCTCGTTCGTCCTGTCGCAGTCGGTGGGGCTGAGACACCTAGTCGAAGCACAATCACAGAGGAGGTCGAGGGTGTAAAGGGGAGCCGCTTGGGCAGGGAATCATCGTCAGCAAGCGGGATAAACTGCGTGCAAAGAATCTGGAAGACGGCTGCGAGCTTCTCGACGACGTCGTTAAAGCAGCCCACATATTCGCAGCATTAGAATCGGAAACGCAACGTATCGCATGGCCCGATATTCCAGCTTCGCGAGAAGAACCGCTGGTTACCCGTCGTTGCGCGACACAGTGAGATGAAAATCGTGTAAAAGTCCAACTAACCCACTTGGGGCGAGAAGAGAGGAATCACCTTAGTAATAGTAGTCGTCGCCAAGCAGCAGTAGCAGCAGCAGCAGCTCTCGTGTTTCTGCGCTGCGCTGATGGTGTCGAATTTTATAGATCCCCTCCCCCTAAACAACAAGTGCCGATCGAACGGGGTAGTAAAATGTAAAGAAACGAGGTCGAACCAGGGCATTACGGTTGCCGGAATTCTAGTTGGTGCTTTCACGGTTCTCTTATGTGCTAGGTGTTGTTCGATGGGATGCGGTAGAGGTCGATGGGATCAGCTTGTCATTTCCTCGGATCTTGGTTTTGGAAGTGAGAAATGGGATGTGAGAAGAGATGGGATGAAATATTGCTCGCGTTGCGCTCGACGACTCGAAACGAATTACGTGAGAGAGACGGTGCGTGTGCATGTGTGGTGAGCGTGAGAAAAATGGTACTGTCATCGGAAGAATAATGGTCAATCCGTATGTCAAGGCTGCACGGAATTGCAATTCATACGTGGTTGGATGGAATCATATTTCGAATCAGCTGCAAGTCGAAGGTTCGAAAAAAATTGTTTGATGTTTGCGGAAATCAAGTTATACCAAGTGCACAAAAATGAGTCATTACCAACAATTTCACACGGTGAAGTGAGAAACTACTACAGGTGAGCGTGTGAGATGTTCACGTTCAGGCCGAGGATGAGATGGTGGCGCCGGGACGACATGCTCCTGCTGGCAAAATTACACGAATCGAGCAGGCTGCATTATTATCAGTGATTTTTCTGTTTGCTTTTGAAATCATCATGAAAACGAAGATTTTTCTTGTTTCATGGTTCTTGCTTAAACCACGACCGAAGTGGAATTAATATCCAATTGGTTTAGCTGCACGACGGTAGCATTTAATAGTATGCGCTAAACGGTGTTGTGTCAAAAAGAGAGTCCACTTTTGGCTCGGGGCAAGAGAGTGCGCGAATCCAGCAGAGGGAGAAAACGAATAAGATGAAAAATCTGCCTCGCCCGATAAAATAAATCAATGATGTAAAACGCGCATATCGACCGCGTACAAACCGCGATGGTCTGGATATTTTAAAAGAGAGCGTGAGAGAGTGGTTTTGCCTCACGTGAGATGAGAAAGAAAGGAGGTGAATTTGTGGAACACCGCGGAACAGCAGATCACGGACACACTCCTCCGTCCAGCTCATCCCTCATAGAGGAGTGCACTGCATGTATTTGCGTGTATGTGTGCAGTATGGTGCCGTGTGTTTTCGTTGGAAGGAAATTTTCATTGGCCAGGAGGAACCTTCTAGCGTTAGATTCACCAGTCGCAGTGTTTGTCTTCTCGCCCGTTATGTTTAATGCGAAAATGAGAATGGAAAATCACAAAATGCTGCGATTGACGGACCAGACGGACCACCTGATACTAGCTTTGTTCGAATGGATGGATACCAATGCAGGAACCTTTATTCTCAAAGTCTCAATTTTCATTGTACGTGAAAGGAAAGAGAACAACTCTATTGCCAGTCCCGGGAAACCAAATCGCAATAACGAAATTCAACCATACGTCAACATCTGACTGTTTAAAACCCTTTAATTACAACATTTTACATGTTTCGTGAATAACCTAATTGGAAACAAAAAATTGTACTCACCATGATACCCAATCAACACCCCGATATGAATACGCCCTGCATTCGAGGAGGAAACCGTAATACTCGGTTAATCTTGCTGCCCGTGACCTGCGTACGTTATCAAAAGCCTTTTCCAAATCGTCGCAGAACATTTCCGCCGGTCGCAGTAGAGACCCCATCCCGAGTAAACTTATCGCACGATAAGAGATATGACAACCATGCGAACGATGTCGCTCGCACAGATCATGGCGACGATAAGATGCTGTCTTTTGAAGCTTGTCACTGCTGGCTTTAAGGGTGTACAGGACGCAGAAAGAAGAACCGCTCGACCGCAAGGGGACGGCGGAGGTGATGTGATGTGCTAAGCGCACCCTGTCCAACAGAACGACAAGATACCGTTCGATTGATCGTGGTGGTACAATGGTTTGATTGTGTGCCACGATTTTCACACTTTATTCACCTCCACTTTGCAGTATATCTGCTGCGACTGATTTGCAGTAATGCCGCGTTGTTGGATCACCCGAAGACCCCGCATATGTGCGGGACGAATGTAGCGTACCTTTCCACTTTTAAGATGCTCGGCCCGACGAACATTTCATTACCGATGAACATTTGATTCACCCTAGAAGCAATATCAGGAATCATCTAAAATTATTTGAAGGATCCACATAACTATGTGGATGAAAGAGAGTGAAACTGGTCTCAAATTCGACTACATCACAATCACAGATCAATTCCACGCTGAACCTAGCTGTTTGCAAGGAATTTATTCGCAAGATTTCGCATAACAGCCCCAACATAATTCGATTTAAACCAAAAAAGGCACCAAGTTTCAATCCAATAAACAAAAAGAACCGTCTGGAATTTGCAAAACTTAAAATGGCTCGTTAGAGAGACACGATATGAACGAGTTTGCTTCTAGGTTGTGAGCCGAGGTAAGCGTTTCCGATGAAAACAAAAAAAAACCAATTTGGACGGCTTTGTGGAAGGATCGTTAATTGTTTGTATGCAGGTTCTACAAATCTTTCTAATGCCTGAAAAAAAATCGTTTTACACATCACCACACCAGTTCGTTATACCAGCCAAGGCAATGGAAAAATCCTGAAAAAGCCTGGATGGAAAGATCTACACCGATTAAAAGCTATATAACACCATTGATAAATGAAATGCCGCTATCTTGAAGGCGTGTAAGGACATCAAACCGAATGTTACGAAAATCTTAGTTGCCATTACATGCAAAACGATTTAAATGATTTTAGGAGGTGCAGAAAGGCCACTTGACTGCAAAATATCGCCCAATATTAGGAATGTTTGGATTTATCGGGTCGTATGTGTCTTTTTTGCTATGACAGATCTCGAATAACTTGATCACCAACAGGTTAACTGTATATCACAGTTTCACCCACAGAAGATGCAAAATAATCCAGTATTGCCCCGAAAATATCTAAAAATCGGTCGGAAATATGAAATATGAGCAGTTGGCGTTGGTATTGTGCATCCATTTTGATCGTGTGTGGTGCGCTTTAACCCCCATGTTCGGAACTCTGAATGTTTAGAAGCAATAGTAAGTACAAGCGCGTACGCTTGATCAAACATGACCAACGTTGTCGTGGGTTCGAATCCAGACCAGAAATTCCCCCGGTGCTAAGGATCTGCGTACATTAAAGAGGGAAAAAGTCTCGTAAGCTCTAAAAATTGGTAGGCCAAGGGTCGTTACGCCAGGAAGAAATAAGTAGCTGCTAGGTCAGTTACAATAGGATTAATTTTCGTTTTATCTATTAAGAACATTGAGGGCCGGGATAGACTAGCACGAACGCCGGCTTGAACATGACCCACGACGGCTTGAGTTCGAATCCATACAAACCGGACCACCCCCGTTACGAAAAACTGACTATCCACGTACGTTAAAGGGGAAAAAGTCTCGTAAACCCTAAAAATGGGTAGGCATGACCATATTGGTCGTTACGCCAGGAAAGGAAGATTAAGAACATTTTCCAACGTGAAATTCAATTTCACGATTAATGCCCATGTTACGCATGAAATACGCTCAACTTTTACAAGTTTACCAGTTTACTTTTCTAGTTTATATTTTAAATTACTCTACACCTGGATTAAAAGGAATGCGGAATATACACAACGGTCACTGTAGACAAAATAGGACTTTTTACTTATGCTGAAGTTTGAAGTCCTTACCTTTGATGACCACCTCCATCCTTTCTAATCACTGTATACCAGGGATCATTATTAGTTTCATTTCTATACTCACTTGGAAAGACTGTTAGAAAGATCGATGGACCGTACTACTTGTTTGCTGAGCTTCTATACTTACAGGGCTTCCCTTGCCCACCATTTAACAGATTCGTCCCGTTGATATCCGACTCGTACCATTCGATAGTGGTTGGGTCCCACCGCTTAGTGGACACTGCCAACATCTAAGCCCTGTGCATAACGATAAGGATTCAGACCTGTTACATGCACTACGGTGCATAGCATCTAATTTAAGATCATCAGTGAATCGATTACGCAAGCTCCAGCAGTTTGTCTGCTTATAGGTATAGGAGTTGTTTGCTTTAAAACACGTGTGGCTCATCAATAATTCTAAAAATTGGACAGTTTTCAATGTAAAGACACGACACGTTACAAAATCTTACATTAGTTTTGAGAAAACGCATTAATTTTGTTTTGCCAATAATGACTTGATTATGATTTGATCATGGATAAGCACATTGACCCAGTCAATAGTAGGGTAGCCATGTACGTTATGTCTCTACCTTTGATAATTTTTCGAAATTAGTCGATGGTTTCGAACACCTCACGCGACATGAATAAAAAACATTTATTCAAAAACAAAACAACTTTTTTTATACGTTGGGATGACGTTCGAAATAAAGAAGTTTATTGAACTCGAGCAAGCGAACCGTCATAAATTTCGCCTTACATCCAATTATTCCAAAAATAGTGAGTAAAAACTCTCTTCAATAACAAATTTAACTCATGGATAGCAGAAACTGATCATGCCATTCGCATGTTCGTATCAGTTCTGAACCACAATGGAACCCTACACTAATATTGTTCTAGTTTTTCTAGTATTGTTTTTTCTGTAGTTGAAGAGATGTATTGATCGTAGCTCTAGAGAACGTTAACTTCCAGCTAAAATTTAACACACCTTTTGTCAATCTTGCGTTATACTTTATTGTTCCGCCCTCTCGTTATGTCACGGTGATCGATGCATTCAGATAAATTACCTTTCAATGTTCCCCCGGGAACTGGCGTCCCGGTTGGGGTTACAGAAACTCACAGAGAACCACCATCTTTCCTTAGGTCAGTTTTTCTGCCAGCCTGCTCGCACCTCATGCCTGCCGTTTGACCTGGTGTGGTTGCGCAAGATTGCACTAACGAATCAAATATCGCTTGCCATTGGCTTCTTGGCAGAGACACTCAGGGAGAGACGCACGAAAACAATCCTGTCGATCGGTAAAACAAACCTCTTCGTTGTACTTTTCGGTGTAAAAGCAGAGCTTTTGTGCCGCGAGCCAGGTGACCACAGAACGATACGCGGTAGTGGGTGGTCTAATCCACTTTCCAAGGATTTCGACATTGGAGCTGCCCGAGTGTGGTGGTCAGTCACGTGCAGGCGTGTACAAGAGTTGTGGCGAGCGAGCAGGCCAGGAAGCGCGCATAATTTAATTAAATCATCATCATCGTCGTCGTCGTCGTCGTCATCAGCGACCCTGGCGCGGACGAGCCTGTTTGGTCGGTCGCGGTGCTTAGGTGGATGTGGCGAAGAAAAAGGCCCATTGCGCGTTCCAGCTGTCTCAGCTAATTTTGGCCACAGAATCGCGGGTATGCAAAGTGAAGAAAAAAACAGCAAGTAAAACTGGGGACTCACGTTTATATCACACACTAAAGAAACATTCCTGCGTCTCAAGTGGACAGGGGGCCGTATTTGTGTGTGCTGGCCTAGGTTCTCGACGGGAAGGAAAGGAAGACCCACGAAAGCTCGTAGCATCGTATTGCTTTCGCGCGATGTTGACCTTCCCCCGGGGACGATACTTGAACGGATGGATGGGTACCAAAACCTCTTCCCCCCAGTTGGTCGTCCTGTATTCATAGAGGAAGAAGGCTACACGCGATGACACCCCACAAGGGAAGGACAGTTTATCTAACGTATATACGGGGCACGGAGTCGACGGTCGACGTTTCGCGTCGGTAGGCAAGTGTGTTTCCAATCGATGCATTTTAATTTGCAGAGAAAGAGGAGCCTATAAAAGGGCATGACAACTCGCGACAACTTTTAGTACGTACCCGCTTGGTGGCACCGCCGGTTTGCGTTCTAGTGTTCTTCGGTTGTTTGTGGTCCTTCTTCACCGATAGGGTGTGTTTTAAAGGAGCTGGGCAGCTTCAATCATTGTTGTGAAAGATAAGCGGGGTTGGAAGCGACACGAAGACAGTGCTCAATCGTTTCCAGTCCTTCCAAAACCAAATTCGAGGAAATGGAGGACAAATGATAGCGCAAATAGTGATTGCTGTTTATTGATTGAGAAAAAAATTTAATATCCTTTGCTCGTTTACCTCCTCTGTGCAGTAACGTTTGGAAGTGAAGTAGGCCATGCACCACTACTTGCTGTGATTTAGCCGAAGGTACTTCGCCATTAGAAACGAGAATAAGTGTGTGCATACGCATCGGTTGTGTTCATCGTCCTCGACTTAACTGGTAGCGAGATCGTTTTACTACTGAATAGCTGGATGTGCGCCATCGAAAGCGGAGAGCTGTTGGATGTGCTCAAGCGAACTTATTTGAACTACTAGCACTAACGGAAGCAGAAACGGGGGAGTAGCAGTGTAAGTGAGTCTATGAGCCCGTCCGTGGCGTCGAGTGCGACGGTTCGCGAAACACAGCCCCACGATCGCCGACCCCCGATCGCCGGCAACGGTTCGAGTAGTGACGAGGACGGCGTAGGTGCTCCAGCCACTTTGCATAGGCCATCGTTAGGATACACCGGTGGGGCCGAACGAGTGTAACTGGCAAGCGGGAGCGGTAGGCGGGATCATCGGCAGCATCGTGCTTTCCAGTGGAACTGGCCCTGTCCGAAAGTGGCAGCAGCAGCAGTCCGGTCCGGTGGCTGAACAGCTCAAAATTGTCTTGGCCGCTCGGTGGCGCCTTGCTGGCCCAGGAGCTGCGCACCGGCGTTCGTCCTAGCCTCCTTCGTTTTTATTTTCTTCTCTTTCCCCGTTCGGTTGGTTTGTCTGTTTTTTGACGTTTTCGGTTTGACATTTTCTCGTGCACCTTGCGGCTCCTTGCTCTGTTCCCCCGTTTATATCTCACTTTGGTTGAGTCTCTGAGATGGTTTTTTTTTCGTGGACTCTCTTTTCACTCTGATTTAGTTCCTATCTCGTCTCGTGTCAATTGTTCTAATTCCACCATATTTTAAAATCACATTCTTTCAGTTATTTCTCACACACACACGCATTGCTTACGTTAGTCGATCTTTTTCTTTCCCTTCTCCTCATCTATCAATAGTTTGTTTTAAGTCGTTATTTTTTTTCCGTTGTTGGTTGTTGCACAACCACCGCTATCACCTCCTTCCGCAACGTTTGATGGAACCAGTCATCAAGTGGTACTAGTGTTAGAGAAGCCGAATATCGACATCCGTCGAGCTATCCGCCAGCGCTTAATCTTTCTGCTGCAACTCCTGAGCCTGAGGCTTCTTCGATCCCCGCCGACGCGTTTGCACGATATTTGCACGCTGGCCGTGCTGTGCAACGTAAACAGGGCGCAGGTGAGTGAGTGAGTGAGTGAGACCGTTGGTGGGTCGAAAGTTGCGATCCTTCCGGCCTGCAGGAGCAACGGACGCAGCTGGAACTGGACATCATCAGGAAACACACTACCCGTGCCGCGGTGAATTGTGATAATTAAGTTAGTGCTACAGTGGAAGGCCACCGAGACACGCGCAGGTGGGAAAAAAAGAGGTGACACCGTAGCACGTGTCGTCACCGAGCGTAGGATCAACAGAACAACGCGAACCGGAAGCTAACAAACAACCAAATATCCTGTAGAACTGAACCAAAGTGAGCTTGTCCTCTTGTACGCACCCGAGAACTGCAGCGGGCGTACCCGAGGAGGTGTATCGAAAAAGCACACCGGCATTACGTCGTCCGGGTGGGTGCTTGCGTGTGCGTGTGTGTTTCTACCGGTACGAGCCTACACGCACACTTGGCACTTGGCTAGGTTCCTCCAAGTGTCCTCCAGCTTCGGACTACCTTGTCGATCCAGGTTGCCGCCAACTTAATTGTCGTCAACACACACCCCTGATTACAGGACGACGACGTGCAAGCCGCCACCGCCGGACCAAGCGACCAGACCAGGACAACACCGCGGTCAGCATGGAGTGTTGCCTGTCCGAGGAAGCCAAAGAGCAGAAGCGCATCAATCAGGAGATTGAGCGGCAGCTGCGACGAGACAAACGGGATGCCAGGCGAGAGCTGAAGCTGCTACTGCTCGGTAAGTTGCCGGTCTAAGAAAAAAAACCCAAACAATTCTGTGCCTAAAATTGACAGAAAAAGTGCTACGGCACCAGGCGCCTCCATTTCACTTGTTTTAGTCGTCTAATTGCTTCTGTTTCCCTCCAAGGAAACACAGTCTGCTGCACACAGTCCTGCTTGACTTCTGATTCTTGGTTTGGTCCTACATACTACCTTTGTCTGTGTATCTTCAAAGCATTTAATATGAGGCACTGTTTTTGAAGCCTTCAATAAGTCCCAGCTCGATTGAAGTGAGAGAAAACGTTCTAGATACATGATGATGGAATGGATTTTAATTTTCTTTCTGTCAAACCAGACACGCAAGATCTAAAGTAAGGTTTTAATTGAAATATTTTCAACCACAAACAGGGAATGGCCAGGCCCGCCCTTTCCTTCTTATCTACAACCCGAACCGAACGTCTAGTAAGGTGATGAAGGTGCCTCACGCAAGGTGCACATTTGTCTCACCTAGTTCTGCGGCTTTTCTCACCCGCTGCTCATCGCTTTTCCAGCGGTTGCGTCGTGTGCGGCAAATTACTGGACTGCTGCTTCGGCCCCTTTAACTGCTCACTTTGCTCGTCCTCGCACGTCTAACCGGCTCTCACTAAAATTGAGGAACAATTCGGGAGATTGTGGAGAGATTTTCTTTTCCGTCAACCTGTGCGCGCGCGTGTGTGTGTGTGTGTGTGTGTGTGTGTGTACGCCATTTGTGAGTCGAGAGAGAAACGACCGGAACTCATTTCACTTCCGTTCATTCATTGTCCGAATGAGACGAGACCATCCTTCGTGGAAAAGCGAACACCCCAAGTGATAGACACAAGCAAAATAAATGTAGATAGAAGAGAAAGAGGACGAAGGGGAGAGGAGAGGATGGAAACCAACCTGCCACACAGGAATGCGCAGGCCCGTGCTCTCGGAAAGCATACATATTGCATTTTTTGTTGGCTGTCGGACGATCTTACACGGACATTTCTGCTGTCATTGATTCAAACACTTGTGTGTTCAAAGTATGTATCTGTTTTTGTGTGGATTGCAAAGTTTCAAAATCTCTCGCTCTCTCTTACACATACACACATACACCCTCTCTGCCGGAAGGTTTATTGCTCTGGCAGTAGGGTGTTGTGTATTTAAACCAATTTTCAAACGCCGAGCACCGAATATGCGTGACAATTAATCACATTTCTCCGAAGTTGGCAATTTGGGTAGGAAACGATGGCGTAGTTACTGGGAAAACTTTTTGCTCTGGGTGGGTTGGTACACACCAATCCGTAAAGCTCTTGAGGGGTTTGAGGAGTATCCCCTTTCAAGTGGTAGTGGTAGCTGCTGCACACGTGTGTGTGTGTGTGTGTGTGTGTGTGTGTGTGTGTGTGTGTGTGTGTGTGTGTTTGTGGGGATAGTTGGTGAACACAGGAGGGAATGCTTAATTAGTTCTGCTATGCCTGTACCACACCCAGCGTAAGCAGAAAGCACACGGAAGAGCGAAAGAGCGAATTACAGCCAACAAAAACAAAAAAAAGGTAGAGAGAAAGAGCGGGTTTGAGCGACGGCGAGAGTGTGAGAAAGATTCAGGAAAAGGATCTTCGGGCGGCGCAAGCCCAAACCCACCATTCACCCCGCATGGTTGGTGTTATTTGCTGTCAATATCCTGAATGAGGGTTTTCATGAATGACTCTTTGGCAGCAGATCATTTTTTTCCTTTCGCCGGTGGTGGTGCGGTGGTAATAGTTGTTGTTGTTTTTTTTTCTGTGTAGATGTCCAGGGTTCTACTCTTACCTTTCCCCTAGGCCAAATTCTGAGCATTGGTAGAGGAGGGTCGCAGATCGATCCACTGGATGATAAGGGGTCAGCATTTTCATCGCATTCTTATCGTTTTACATCGTATGCACGTCCTTGTGGTATGGGTAACGTTCTTTTAAGTCAATGTGGATGCTTAAGGATATCTGTCACTTAAAATCGTCGTAGATCTAAGTCTGAGCATATTTCGCAGATGCGATTTGCAATGAAAATAAAACTAAGTGTTATTCACACACCAAGAAATACGCCTATCGGATGTTCTTTTACGTGGAAATCGAAAGGAATAGCACTGGGGTTTCGTTTCCTTTTGCTAGTTTCATTATATTTGGCAGTCCATATGATGGATAGGATTATGAAATTTGTTTTAAAAGTGAAAAAAAACCCTTATGCAACCAAAAGGTGATAAATCTTCGCTGCATTGAACGGAACGGAACAAGCAAAAACAATAAGTGCAAACACACCGTTCCTTCAGCAGTTCAGGCCCATAAGGGAGTAAACAAATCATTAGCATATCAGCAGCAAAAATGCACATTACGCTAATCGTTCCTCGGTTTGCCCTTCAGCCCATCATACCCGTTTGTTCGAAGGGGCTTATCTCTTCACCTTGCTGCAAGCATGCAAGCCCAACTAGCACTATCGAGCTGGCGAGGTGGTCTTCTTAGCGTGCGGTCATCATCTTGGCTTTTGTTGTTGTTTTATCTCCGAGATTCTTTCAGTATATGCAATTGGACGGACGTGTGTGATAGCCATCCCTTCATACAATCAAGCCTTTTAGCTGATCTTTTTCATCCCTCTTCGGTTGGGACAAGGGTATGTTCAAGATGTTTTTTTTCCAATTGGTCTCTTTACAAATGAGTAAAGTATGTCAATACTATTCAAGCATTCCAGACATCGAAACAACGAGCTTCATAATAACAAGGAGAGTTATCTTCTATATTATGATGCGTTCTTTTTTTGGGACATCATTTGTTTATTGCTTGTCTAAATATACATTTTTTAAACTGGAAAAAATATTGTTTTTTTTTCAACTTGTTTTTATTTAGCTTTAGTTACACTAGCTTTTCTACTCGACTTCGTTGGGAGCATTCTTGGGGTAGGGAACACAAGCTGCTGGAGATTTGGTGTAGGAATTCTGTACGCAGCGAATGCAGACCATTCGTTCTGTATGGGATGAAGGATGAAAAGACGATATTGGAACTAGCCCTAATTTCTAGCCTCATGGATCAGCCATTTGCTAAAGTATCGTTAGGGTGGTGGTCGAGAACAACCTAAAAAAAAAAGAAGCTTTGGCCAAAATAAATAAGATGGCGAAGTACAGTTCTCCAATGAAGTAGAACGGAGAATGAATCTTGAATTTAAGCATAACGGTCGACATAATCGTGATATAAAATTACAATCGGCTCAACGAGCCCGTTGGCTGGACCGGGTGGAGCAGGATTTGCGGAACATCGGATGTCACCGGGGATGGAGAGCGACAACCACGGCGGCAGCACGACGTGCTCAACTATGAGCGGACCAGAAAAGAAGAAGAAGACAATTACAATCGATAGAAGCTAGACAGTTGTACTAAATTTCATCAAACAAGTTGAGATGTAAGGCATACGGAAGGCAAACAAAGCGAATTCCCAGTTTTGTAAACGGGCACTGAACTGTTTCATACAGCTTTAAGGAAGCGAATACCCTTTGTTAAAAATGATGGCTCCAGAGGGGAGATTGGTACAAAACACGATTATTTAAACTTGTGAAAGCCCTTGCGGCTGACCAAAAACTTTTAATCTTTATTCGTGTATTTTCTGTACCAAAGAGACCGGTTTTGCTCTTTCTCGCTCTATTTATACCGCGAGCATAACCGGTTCGTATCTCGTCGAGTTGCTCAATCTACTGACAGCTGGAGGCAGCGTTACGGACGTTACGTTTCGTAACACTCTGATTATTTTATGAGAATAAGTGTTACAACCGTTACCAGTTTATACCGTCGTTTGATCAACATAGTTTGTCGTTCGATCAATCGTAACGTCGTTTGAGCAAACGTGCAAAGTTTTTTTGGAAGCAGCTTCGTCTTTTTAACAAATCCACCTCTGATAGACAAGCTGACTGGACCAAGCTAAGCACAACTGCACAAGGTTCATATTTGATGTTGTTTGATGATCAAACGACGATAGAAACTACGAACGGCTGTATATGGACGAACCTGATTGTTTAAAAAATGATTGGCACGATTTTTGAATGATAACGAAAGTCAGGAAATTTTAAACTGGCAGACTCGTATCGTAGGTTCTATTTCCATCAAAATAAACTTGTCAATTGACACAATTGCTTTGAATGCTATGTTGGATTACTAGACAGTGCCATAATACCATTTACCGCAGACATGATAGGAAAATAATTCATTTTTCATCCAAATGTTGCTTCAATCCAAATCAGCCAAGTATTTAAAAAGTGGTTTTACCACCGGAATGGCCCACTTTTCAGCCGTGCAGAAGAGTTTCATCTATAACTGCCATTAAAAACTTATGGGGACTATGATCAGTCTAGTTCTGCAGACTGTTAAGATAGGTAGTTTGGATTGATCAGGAACTCCAAACAGCGTTGTCATTTGATTGGAAAAATACACCGTAAATTTAATGCAAACCCGACATCAAGACACTTTTTTGGGTTCGGATAAACACACCAGGTAATAGATTCATGTTTTTAATGCTAAAATACTTCTGTAAAAAAAAACAAAAAATGCTGAGCTTATTGGAATATTTTTGGCTCAAATTTTATGTTTTGCCGCAGTTTTTTTAGGCAGTTGGTATCGAACTTCTTAGCTAAAATGTGCAGTTTTAAGATAAGTTTTGTTTTGCCATCGAGCTTTTGAGCTTACCATCAATAGATAGTGAGATATTTCAAATATATTGCGTGCGGAAAACCACCTAAGATCACACGCAATACTGATTGTTCTCCACAGTCGTCAATTGATAAGTTGTAATTTTCCCATTACGTTCAATGATACGCGCTGATAAGATTGTTCTTTTTTCTTCTTTTTAAAAATCTCATCCGAGTCCATCTGCTAATGAAAGGTTCAACACATTTTCACAATGTAAATCCGGGGGGACAAAAGAAGATGTTATGGTGAAATTTGTCATGGCAAGATTAGTAAATGGATGCTGTCTTTAACACATTAGCGGCTTCGTACAGATAAAGAACGGCGAATTTCGTGCAAATGCCGCAAGAATGGTATATTTAATTTTGACCCTGATTAATATTGTTGATTTGTTTTTTTTTTGTTTTTGTTCGCCTTCCTTCCTTTGGTTCGGAATTCCTGAGCATTTATTGGCGATAAGAAGCTGTGACGAATAGTTGTAGCGTTGAATATGTTATGGTTCATTTGAGATTGCGATAGGTTCAGTACCACGTGCTGTATGTCGAAGCGTATAGATCGATCCGAATATGTTTTTTTTTCTTTTTTCGATTCCATTACGCTTATGCTCTCTCTTCTGTTACTCTGAACAGGTACTGGCGAATCGGGTAAATCAACATTTATCAAGCAGATGCGCATTATCCACGGCAGCGGTTACTCGGACGAGGACAAGCGGGGCTTCATCAAACTAGTATACCAAAACATTTTCATGGCAATGCAGTCGATGATACGGGCGATGGATCTGCTGAAAATTCTGTACAGTGATCCAGCGAATATCGTAAGTATCTCGCTTCCCCGCCTATCGATAACCAGCAGAGCGGATCGTCCCGTGCACCGCACCGTGGCCATTCAAGTTTTCGGGCCTATCCGATTACAGTGTGTGCAGTCACGGTGCGCGAGACGGCGCGATGGTGTAACTGCTTGCTGCTGCATTATAAACTAAACCGTTGGTTTTTTTTTTCATTGTAGGAACACGCCGAACTAATACGAAGCGTCGACTTCGAGACAGTGACCACATTCGAACCGCCATACGTTCAAGCAATCAAAGACTTATGGGCCGACGCCGGTATCCAGGAGTGCTACGACCGGAGGAGAGAGTATCAGCTAACAGATTCCGCCAAATAGTATGTCCGATTCTATTCCACTCGCTCGCCCCTACCACCAATGTTCAGTTCTGTTCTGTTCGATTACTGCGAGGCTCTTGTTATTAGAGATTTTACCCTTAATGTTTTCTCCAACGAATTTTGAATTCGTGTGGATATCTTTATTGTATTTTCCACTAGAGGCACAACCTCTACGGTTGTGGCAATTTTTATTTGTTTCGTTTATTCTTTACAAAATAGAAGAAACATTGTTGGATTATGTAAAGATTCTCTGTTTGATAGCAGTCTTATCTTGCGTTGTTATTATCAATTCATGTATCTGTTAAAACTTTTTTGCTTTCCGGCGCCTAGCACGCGTATCATTTTGGTTTCGTTTGATGATGTTTGCGAAGCAAAACAAACGATGACTGAATGTGCTGATATACTGATCCCAATCCGTCATTTGTCCTTTCCGTCGCCTTAGTTACCTTATGGAGATCGATCGTGTCGCGGCAACAAACTATCTTCCAACGGAGCAGGACATTCTGAGAGTGCGTGTGCCCACGACCGGCATTATCGAGTACCCCTTCGATCTGGAAGAGATCCGGTTTAGGTAGAGTTTTCTAACTTACGGACACATTACACTGTTAAAGCAGTCGGAGTTTTCCATCTGCCACGTGCATGCCGTTTGTTGTGTCTGTCAATTGTTTCGTTACGTTGCGTGTATTCTGTTCGTTCGCCATTTTCCTCGCTGTGCATTGCCCTCCCACTCATTGGTTCCCTTGGTTGGTGCATCCGTGTGGTGGGAAATGCTTTGCGAATTCCATTTTTTTGTTTCCTTTCATTGTCTAACTCCCATTTACAAAAATCTTCGCATTTTTTATTTCTGTTTCGTTCTTTTCCTAACCTTCCGTCTAATACTCTGTCTTACGCTGGATGCATACAGAAAATACTAACAAATGTTTTTATTTTGCATTGTGGAATGATGATTTTTACTGGGAAAGAAAATTCAAAATATCTTAAGCTTTCGCTATCATATGGTTGTCTGCATGAATATATTGTGCTTTTTATGTTTATTCTTTCCAACAACATAATACTGTTTGACATGGTCCAAATGTTAAAATTGTTTGTGCTTTGCATGGAGTAATGAAAACTATCATCTTCGTCCTGTCAAAAATTGTTTCAACTGTCGCATGTTTATGAAACTACATTGGTGCTCAATGAAAATGACGAAATTGACAGATGCTTGTTTTGGGATATAATGGTCGATTAACTAGATAGACAAAATCAAAGCTACGAAACGTCTTTGTGTATACGATTAGGTACAGAAATATGATCCTGTTCAGTTTTTCAGTTTTTGTTTTTGGCGAAATAACGATTCTCCAACCACAGACAACTCTCCACCGCGAGGCTATTCACACCTCGAATAAAGAACAGAAACGAAGGAAAGGCGACGAAACATGTTACACCTCTCTTTCCGCATGAAACAAAATAAAATATTTTGGGTACCTTGTAACAGGACAGAACGAACTATCAGTCGTATGGTAAACTGCACTGCAACTGCGTCAACGTATAATGCATATTATGGTTCGTTTCCTTTCCGGCATTCTGTTTCCCGTTCATCCACTCTAGCTACTTGAGCGATATGGAGCGTATCGAAAAAGAAGATTTCCTCCCAACCGAACAAGACATTCTCAGAGCTAGGGCACCGACAACGGGCATTTTAGAGTATCCGTTCGATTTGGACAGCATCATCTTTAGGTATGGCCAAAAGCAAAGCAAAAAGACAAAACAGAACAACTACTTCCTCCACCGCTAGTCACTATCGGTTTCCTTTGGTTGCCGGCGTGGTGTGTACAGTCAGCTAGTGATATTGTGTATTTGGGAAAACAGGTGCAAGACTTTCGGAAACTAGTTCATTGTGTAAATTTTTGTTCCCGTTACTGTACCCGTACCTATACTGCTACATCCCATAGAACGACTGTAGGGTGTGGCTTACACTATAAACGCTATGGTTCCTGAGGCCATATTTCGAATCTTTTGTTTGGTTTTACCAACCAGAAAAAAAATCCAACAAACGTATTTGATCAGCTTGAAGGTTTGGATTGCCTTTACACTATACTGCTCTGTCATCTGGTCTGTAAATAGTACAAACAATTGCTAACCTTCATCTCTCATAATTGAATCTTCGGTTCATTCATGTGGTTTTTCATGTACTTTACGAAGTAGGGACATAAGGGTGTGAGTGTTGCATAGACCGAATCATCTCCTTAAAGCTCATCAGATGCCATCATGAAATTTGAAACAGCTACTAACGTCCCATTTATAACTTTTCTCAAAACAAAATTCATGCATATATGTCTTCTCATAATAGAACGCTTTCACGGGCTTAAAAATTCGCTTCACCCGAGAAAGAATGCTTTCTGCTCATTAAATTAAAAAGTAATTTGTAAAGCGTGTGTGCCTGCTTAATCATTTGTGTTCGATCGTGGCTTAACCATGCGTTAATTTTAAGGATTGTTTCATGAAAATGATTAAATTTGCTCTGTTTTCTTCCCATGCACACCCTTACGCCTCGACAACACGACAACAGAATGGTTGACGTCGGCGGACAAAGATCTGAAAGAAGAAAATGGATCCACTGTTTCGAGAATGTCACATCAATCATCTTCTTGGTTGCGCTATCCGAGTATGATCAGATTCTGTTCGAATCCGAGAACGAGGTAAGCAAGCTTCGGTGCATCGTTGAACACATCGAATGATTAACCACATCTGTTCCGTTCGCATTCCGCTTCTTCCTCCACAGAATCGAATGGAGGAATCGAAAGCTTTATTTAAGACCATTATAACGTACCCCTGGTTCCAACATTCGTCGGTGATTCTGTTCTTGAACAAAAAGGATTTGCTGGAGGAGAAGATCATGTATTCCCATTTAGTGGACTACTTCCCGGAGTACGATGGTAAGTTGGGGATGGGCGGGCGCTGGCGTCCCACAAGCGAGGAGCGACGATAATACGTCTCAATTGGCCCGTTTCTGGATTTCCTCCGGGGAACAATGAACAACAACAGTTTAATTTTTAAATCTTTTTAATCAAATTTAACCCACTCCCATGATCACGCAACGAATTTAAAAGGACCCAAGCTAGACGACGTGAAAGCGCGCGAGTTTATTTTGAAAGTTTATCTGCGCGAAAATCCCGATCCGGACCGAATGTGCTACTCACATTTCACATGCGCTACAGGTCAAGATCACGTTTCAAAATTATTCCGAGAAAGTAGTAACGCTAGCGAGTGAGAGAAAATACATTAATTGCTATTTGTTGCCAGAAAAATCTGGTGATATTGTAGGCTAGCGTGCATACGTCCGTTGTGTAATCATAATGAAAAGTGTGTGAAGTGTCCCTGGGTCGTACTGTTCGGCGGGTATTTTGATTTACTTTCGTTTCGTTTTACATGGGCAACCAATGTTGTAGTTGTTAGCTATGACTCATATATTGTAGTACTTCGCTAAACTCACCCATTACCCGTATTCCTCGCGTATTTTTCACCTTCACACAGGACCACAAAGAGATGCAATAGCTGCCAGAGAATTTATACTTCGCATGTTTGTAGATTTAAATCCTGACTCGGAGAAAATAATTTATTCACATTTCACATGCGCAACAGGTAAGTGCGTTTCCAAGCCCCTCTCCATTGCACTCATTCCTTCTCTGAACATCTGCTAACATATGATTTATAACATTCTAACGCTTGATTTACCAATCGCTTTCGTGAATAGCTTTCGTTCGTTTCGACTTTTTTGCCGTATCGATTTACAGTGTGTCAGAAAAGTGTAAAGTGTTTCTGCCGTAGTATTTTGCTGTGCTTCTGGACTGGAGCTTCCTTTAGTACTTTAAGTCTAATTTACTGAATCATTTCTCCTTCTTTCTCTCCATTTATTTTTTAATGCCTACCAATGTTTATGCATTTATTTTTGGATTTCTTCATACTCTGCGAACGCACAACTTTACCACGGCGGGGTCGATTCGCAATCGCCAAACGCCACCAACAGATACGGAAAACATTAAACTTGTATTTTGCGCCGTAAAAGATACGATAATGCAAACTGCATTGAAGGAATTCAACTTGGCTTAGAGAACACGCGCGAATACTGCTAGTAGTTGTCGATGGAATTAGCAAATGATCTCTCGGTTTTAATCGGACGCCATTAGTTTAATTTCTGTCATAATTTAACTTGGCGAGAGCTTTTCCATGAAAAATTAGCATTCGCTGCAACTTTATTAACCTTTATCACACCACTCACCCATTACACCGCACTATTCGAGAAGAATTTTATATTAGCTTACTGACGTCGAATGAAAATTATCGAATAAAGAAAGTGATTTGTTGAACATGATTTTGCATCTGGTTTCATGTGGTTTTCTTTCTTTCTTTCTATTCTTTCGATACCTCATGTTTTGTTCTATTCGTAAATTCTATTCTCAGTAACATCCTTCTCCTCCTCCTTCTTTTTTCGCTATCCTACTGCGCATATGGCTAATCCGTTTCTTGCTCTTGTCACAGACACCGAGAACATACGGTTCGTGTTCGCTGCAGTCAAGGACACGATACTGCAGTCCAACCTCAAGGAGTACAATCTGGTTTGAACACGGAGTTGCCGATTGTGCTTGCCATTTGACACGACTGCTGCGTTTCGCTGCGGTGCCGCCGGGGCAGAAACATCACAGCAACAACTGGTGGACTTCTTCGCTGGCGTTGATCTCGTTAACGTCACCTCTCGACGGTGGGTGGCGCAATTCCACGCTCCCACATCAGAGCCACCATCCCCCATTCACTTTATCTACAGCTTCCGCCACCCGGTCCTGCCCCATCCACATCCCAGCCGCTTCCTGATCATTGCCTTCGGTGCCATTCTATACTGAACGCGCGAATAGCAGACGAACTCACAAAACAACCAGCAAGCAGTACTATATCATCGTTACCAGCGTGTGCGACGCCCTGGAAGAGGAATAGAAAGAGAGAGAAAGAGAAAAAGAGTGGCCATTCTCGAAAGTGCGGCGGAAGGAACAAGTGCAACAGCAGCACACATAGCGATAGTGTAAGAAGGAGTGACGCCAACGGCTTCGTCCCGTCGGCCCACAATTATACATCATCCAGGACCATGATCATCGCCATCGTCGCCATCATCATCCTCTGCAACACAGCATCATCAGAGCAACATCATTATCGTCATCAGCATCACACCACGAACCAGCTGTTGCAGCATTGTTTGTGGAGGCATTTTTGGAGCACGCGACGTACCGCCTATGTTGATAGTTTTATACTTGTGAACGTCCCGGCAAACCCATCTTTTCGTTGACCATAAAACCCCCCTATATGAAATCGCGCAAAGCCGCGTTTTATTTTATGAACTGGCTTGAACGTTTAGCTTCGCTGCTTATGTAAAAAAACAAACAGAGGAAAAAACATACATACATTCACAAATTGCTGATATGTTCATTCTTCGGGTCACAGAGAGACGTATGTGCGGTTAAATAACAAGAAAAAAAAATAGCGCATGTAAAGAGAGCAAAAATCAACACTGGTGTGTGATGAAAGCACATGTTTCCCTTCGGATTGAACCTGATTATCCGTACCGGCTGACAGGTGCCGGGAGCAGGGGGCGTTTGGTCCTCACGCACATTTTATATGTTGTATCGGTGACCATCCCATCCCCGCAAACGCAACGAATTGGAAAACGAACAGCTTAACATCATTCTATTTATCGTATTCGGCTTTCCCGTACCATGAAGTGGAAAAATGGAAACAAACCCAGAGCTGCTTGGGTATATGGGCTTTGTATGTCTTCGAAAAAAAAAAACTAAACGTTGTTAGTTTACAATCTCAAACCATTCATTGTTTAGTGATGTGTCATTGCTTTGTTTTCTTTGTAGTAGCTGTTATATAACTATGTTTCCATTTCTATCCAAACCAATCATTTGTTATTTAAGCTCCAAACAAATCAAACACACCAAACTAAGCATACTTGTCGGGCACTTTAAAAAAGCCATCTACTTGCCAATAAGCAAAGATGTATCAATGTTTTTTTTTCTCTTTCATTAATGTATTAATCAATTTATTGTGCCTACATGTAGACACGCACAACACAGTCCGTTTATTGCAAAGTTCCTGCGCGAGAGAAAACCATGATCACATTCGTGATTTTTTGCTGTACGAAATCGATGGTTTTGTAAAAAAAAAAATGTACTTGTATATTATTTGCAGAACGGTTTCATTCAGTGTTATCCATAAAGATAGATTGTTATTATTGGAAAGGCAGGTTGGGTTTAGTTTGTGGCGAAGCTGACGCTTCCCGCGCCGCTTTTATTTTGATGCCGGGAAAGAAAGCACACACATGCACACACAGTTTTTCTGTCAGTTCATCGTTTTTCTGATTGAAACTTGAATATATATGTTTTTTTTTTTGTACAATCAAAAAGAAGAGGTCCAGAGGCGATGGAAATACTTATTACCTAACTCAATTTGTGCAGTAATATTTTAGTGCAGTGTCGAAGGTAAGGGGAGTTATAGACATGTACCGCTTAGAAACAATCCTTTCCGGTAGCAGAAAGCGGGGAAAAGAAATCGCACGCGTTTGTGTGGTGTGCAGAATGCCGAAAGATGGGCGCGTTTTGCTCAGTGCTTCTTATCTTAAATGTGGCTGGGTTGTAACAAGAGCATCTTTGTAAACAGTTGCTATAAACCCGTATTTATTCCCATTGTGTTACACATAGAAATATACCACTAGTTATACTTAGTGTATCGTAACCGCACCAACGCATTAGGATGGACAATGTGTTGCGAATCATTTACAGCAGGGAAAGTTCGCCTTCGTTTATCGTTGTTACCTATTGGCCTCACTGTCCACAACTTACTACCACTATACACTCATCCGAATCACAAAAAACGCTCGCAAATCTGCCCGTGGCCACGATGTTATCATCACGGGAAGCGGTTTTTGGTTGGAAATAAAAGGCGGAAACATCTGACAAGCTGAGCCGATTTCTTGCGTGCAGCCATGCTCTTGCTCATGCTTGTTTTCCCGCCGTCAATGCATCCCCCTCCATTTGCTTAAGTTTTTGCATTTAGGTGTCGTATCGCACGTTGAAACGGTTGCACTTGCGCATGATAAGGTTCAACTACTTGGAAGTGAATTAAAGTTGTAAACAAAGAGTGGCAAGCAATCATTTCCCCCCATAGGCGCGCAGGCGACCCAGGAAGAAGAGAGTAGTTTGATCGTAGGAAAGGGAGGGCATTTAGCGGTAGGAAAGATGCATTGCTGGGATTTTTCTGGCCGGACGACCTGACGATCTTCGCCTGTATATTCCCACCAGCGCCATGGAGAGATCTCTCGCACTATGTTAGCCAGTTTCGGTAGGATTTTTTTCGCTTCGAATAAGCCTCCATCCTCGTGTCTTTTTTCTCTTGGCGTACAGCGCACCAACTTGTGATGGAAGGAAAATGGGACAAAGACACCAAAAAACAAAAGGGAAATAAAATTAGCAAAAAATAAAACTAGAAATCCCAGTGCCGCACGCAACTGTTCACTTATGTTTGATGTGATATTACACCGTATATTAATACTGGACGTGAGTTTCATTTCATCTTCCGCTTCTGGCAATGTAGTCTGTGTACAACCAGTCAATTTATGCAGACCGTGTGACGGTTAGCTCTTGGCGCTCGGTACGAAGAATCATACTATTCCGCCGCGATGTAACTTGTAATTTTGTCGTTTATTACGTAAGTGTTCGTCCCTCTTCTCCATCAGGTGACTTCCACGAGAAGTGCAATCATCATCATTACGCTCCAGAGAAAGTTAATGGTTACCTTATTTGTTTTCGAAGTCTAGTTATGTTATAGTTCACACATTTAGTGTATTGTGGTAAATGTACAACAACTTATCGCTAAGTTTACTATCGCGCGTTGACTAGCATGTAATGTGAGCCACGGACCGCGTGTACCGTTGGGAGGAACGGAGGAAACTAGGGATTTTTCTCCCTGGCTATCCTCATCAATAATTTCTCGCTATGAGCTGAACGCAATCGAGACAAGAGAAGCAAAAAAGGAAGGCACATGTTTGGCGATCAACAATCAGCAATTTAATTTCACACATTAATACACATATCTATTATTTATCTGGTACCTTATGAAGCGGTTCATTTATAATGCATCACATGATACCTTTCGGAGAATGTCAAAACGGTTCGTATTTAAGGTTTATTCTCCTTTTTATGCCGGACAAGAGAGAAGCATTGCTTGCGGTTCTTAAAATTCAGACGTTGACGTAGTTTTAGCAATAGTTTGGTTCAGTGCAGGTTCTTCTTGCCCACATCTCGAATCACTAGCTCGGCATATGTCTTTTCATGCAAAATATTTAAAAGTGACGGAGCAATACGGTTCATGCTGCACACCATGCTGGGCGCTTCCTGTAACCACACAGAACTTGAAATCTCTCACTCCCTGGTCAAATTGATTACCGAAAAACTAGTTTGCATCTTTGGAATTGATAACACTTTCTACCGACGAAGTGCAATGAAACCTTTATATAAAACACATTTCTCCCTCGTGTGATACATGCTATTGGCAAGCTTGGTTTGAGTCAAAGGATACGAAGCATGCCTGCAAAATTTACAAAAACCACACGCACAAACACACACAACGGAGTGTCATTAGGCGAAGTATTGAAAGCAAACGGTAAATAAACGAAAATCATATAGGCTTTAGATAGTTAGATAAAGTGAATTTCTGTTACCCTCCGTCAAGCAACTTGTTCTCACTTCAAAGTATACAATTACACCAAAACGAACGTGCTTCTTGTGCGCAAATGTTGCCGAATGAGCAGAGCGTGTTTTGTTCGATCATTTGCAATAGTTCCCTCAATTGTTTGCGCGTTCGGCTTGAAAGGGGTGTTCAAAAGCGGTGGAAAACAGAACATCCTATTTTCAATTCAGTGAAGCAAAATATGTTGATGATGGGAATGTGCCAAGCAGGTGGGGAAAAATGTAATCTTAAACGGGGGGCGGAAAACGCGAAATCCACAAACATTGGAAGCATGTAATCATCCTTCAACAACACATACTAGTGAAGCACACGTATTACACCTGGAGTGTAACATAAAGTCGATGCTCTGTAGTGTAATCGTAAACGCATTATTTTCACGATGTTTTTTGAGGTGCCTTTTGGCAACGCTGCTTTGCATGTGTGTGTGAGGGAGAGAGAGAAGGAGAGAGCATAATGGAATGCAATTGTGGGAAGTGTATCATAGATTTACTTTTTCTCTATAAGACAAAGAAAACACAAAAGCTTCGTTCTCAGACCTGCGTTTTAGGCATCTACTTATCTATATCCTATCTATCTAAAGGTTTTTCTCTATACGACCCATTCATTACGTACGCCGTGCCATTTTCAAAACAAAAACAAAAACATCATGAAAACAAAAAGAAAACAAACGTTCTGGCGCATCCAGATCCGAAGGTAGGAAGGAGAAGAAAAAAATACGGCCGTGAAGGAGAAGATTGTGTGATTACAGAAGAAACATAAAATTAAAAATTTTAAAGTGACCCGCCCAATGTACGTGGTGTAAGCAAAACCTCTCGGTGGCGTACTATTTGCATCTAAGAACCAACACAGAACAATACAAGTGGACAAGCGGACAGCAAACAGGAAAAACAAATCCCTGAAACACACAAACGAGCAAATGAAATTATTCAATATAAAAGAATGAATGAATGTTTAGCGAAAATCGGCAACATCGGTAGGGTGTGCAGACGTGTTCCAATCGAAGAAGCACACACACACATACATCCACACAGAAGTCATCATTTGCATCGTCTAGGATGGACAGAATGCGTACAGTCCTCCTTTCCGATCGCCGCGGGCCGTTATTAGAGGACGGCCCGGGAGGAAAAACCGATGCCGCTCTAAGTAAAACTGTCATATAATCATTTTCAAACGAAATTCGTTATCGTCGTCGAAAGTCAATAATGAAGTATAATGGATGCGCGCGCGTGTGTATAGCGCCGCCGTTCAGTAAAAGAGAAGGAAACACAGAACTACTGCACATAAATTAACATTTAAAAGCAAAACACCCGATAGCGAGGAGAAACTTCTGAAGAAACTTACATATATCTCGAACAAAAACAAAAGAAACCAAAAGTAATATAAAGTAGTAGAAAGTGAAAAAAATCGCAGAAAGTAAGAGTAAGATAAAGCAAACAAGTAATTTTGAAAATGGAAAATACTTATGTGAACGTGGGATGAGAAACTCGGATTAACCCACAGCAATGGAAGGAGATAAAGCTTCTTTTTTTTAGTATTCAAAATATCGCAAATAGGAGACGAAAGGATGAATACTAAAACAATTCCAGCTGGGAAGAGGAGAAAACAAATCCTTCCCTTCGTGAAGCAATTGAAGGATTAGGGAGCAGTGGTGGGAAAAAAATTGCAACAAAGAACTGTTCGCCAGGCAGTAGGTGTGACCAAAGTTTTCTGTCTAAAAGAAAACAGAAGAGAAAAAAAACATACGACCGATGAAGAAGTGAACAGAAGAAAACTCTATACAGGAAAGCGCATATAAAACCAGAAGTCACTGGGTGCTTCCGTTGGTCTACTGCCATCCTTGTTGGAAGTAAGATGGCAGTGGAACATTGGAACGCCACTATCAACGGGGGGACGAGACGAGCGCGAATCCCGTAGGAGGTGGCTGGTGGAAGCGAACCTTTGACCCTAGCAAGGCAGAGACTGTGGCTGTATGGTTTTTTGCTCCCGTGGAACTAAACGACGATGCGTGACCAAGGAGAGGGAACTAGAAGCGAGTGAGAAAACTGTCTTCGGATGCGTGGAAGAGAGGAGTTGAACCTGTTGGTGCATGATAGTCAATTCGCCCAATTGATTACTATGCGACACGTTGGTCAACTGGTGTCTCACTTGGAAACCCGTCTTCGTTTTTTAACCCCACGCGGTGAGCGAGCAGCATTAGCACTTTAAGATCCCAACCGCCCTGCTGCGGACATTGGGCACCGGTTTCCCCCTGTCACCCCTATATGAAAGTGAACCATTCTTATATCCCTTGTATTTTGAACCTTCTTCTATCGAAATTGAGTTGCTTGTTTCCCCCTTGTATTTCCATATAATACGGCTTACAGCTAGTTTCATTATTAAAAAATAAAATCACATTTTAAGGCGAGCCAATGCTAGGAATGTGAAAATTCTTATGTATGATTTTTCTTGCTTTCAAATGTTACTGAATTAAAAAAAAACATTCAAAAAAACGCAATTAAACTTCTCAACGCAAAAGCAATAAAACAGACACATTCATGTAGCTCGTTTATGTTTTCTTACATCATCCTTATTAGCTGTAAACTTACAGAAGGGTTCAAAAATCATGTAAAATGGTTCACTTTCAGCTACCGGGACTAGCTAATTTGTCCTCCTTTTACAGTATTGTGTACCAGTTAAGGCTGCTGTCAGTCAGACGCCCACGCGCAGCTTATGGCCAACCATCACCATCCCGACGTAGGCATCAACGCAACAGAAGCTTCAGATCTTACAAGTAGCGACAAAAAAACAAATTCAAACAATCTTATCGGAAAATAAGATAAGCACAAGCACAAGCGAGTGCGCGGATTAGATCAATTGCTGATCAAGCGGGTAACAAACAACCTGTGGGTGGTAAAACTAAAATCCCACACAAAAACAACAGACAAATGGCTCTCAAAAGGCGAAATATAAACTTTTCTGATTCGAAATACAGAAAACTTACCACGAAACAAAAAACGGTTAGGAGTACCTTTCAACCTGTAAACCCACTGCAGCGATAATTTACGGCATAAAATAAGCATACACACACACAGACACAAAATCAAAGAAAAATCAAATCGAATACTTTGGTTTCTAATTAAATTTCGAAGGAACGGATGTAGTGAAAAATGAGGTCACCAAAATAAACCGAAAAATCATCGACGGAGTAAAACAAGAATGTAGAAAACATTTAAGCCACCCCGTTCAGCGAAAGAGAGAAACAAATAAAGTGAAGGGAAAACAATGTGACATGAATACAGAAAACCAAACGATATAGTTATGAGGGGTTGTACATCACCAGAAAGTTACATCCTGCGGGATGCCATAAAACCATCACAGGAGAGGCACAGAAAGCGATACACTTAAGCTGACTGTAGTACAGTGGCAACCATCAAATTCAAACCAGCCCTCTGGGAGTCAAAAGGAGTACGAGGAGTTTTCCATAAGTACACGCAATCACAGCCGAAACTATACGCGAATGCTTTGGCTATAAAAACACACAAAATGGTGAACAATCTGAGGAGGAGAGCAAAAACAAACAAAGAAACAAAACCCTACTTATGGCAAACATTTAATAATATGTGTTTCATCAAGTTTGTCGCCGCGTGGTATGTGGTGTGGCGTAAGCTTGCGTGAGGTCAGAAGTCTGCAAGCACGCATTAAAACCGTAAACTAAAACATAAATCTTTGAGCCAGCCGCAAGCCAGTCGGCATAGCGAGCGGAGGAAGAACAATGCAGCTAAATAACCATAATGTGCTGCAGGTGAACATTAGGAAGAAAACAAACAAATACACTAACGTGTGGTTGTTGAAACCGGAAGAAGATCCACACAGCTGACGACGAGATGTGCTGCAGTGTATGAAAGATGCGCGAACGCGAAAAAAACACTGTGTGTCGAAAGAGGAAGATAGAGCAAAGGCGAAATCGAAGTAAAGTGAGAGCGCGAGAAAGTCGAACGAAAGAGATTGTGAGAGCTGCTAGAGCAGGAAAGAACAGTAAATAAAAATAATTATAAATAATATATTAATATAATTGTGTAAACTAATGGCTGGAATTTATAAGAAACTAAATATATAATAAAAATAATAGAAAAATAATAAACGATATGTTTTTCTTTTGTTTTTTGTGATATCCGATTTGTAAGGTTTGGAATTGGATTGGAACATGTAAACGCCATTGGAAAACCGGGCAAAGTTGGCATTTATTTTACAAAAAATTCATCCTAGCAACAAAATTCACTCAATCTGATTTGATTACATTTTTTGCTCAAACCAAGATTGGTGTCGAAATGATCTTCATACATGCACTTAACACATGCACATACACTTAACTGTTTTGTAATATATCCTTAATTACCGTGTTTGCAGCTTTGCCGTATTGCTACCGTTTATGAAAGATTGCAGTGTCTTTTTGAGTGTACAATATTCAAGTTGAAACCAATCAGCAACATCCTTTACTAATCGCTCCCTGTACGGAGTTCCTTAGATCTCGAATAACTGCAGCCTGATCGTCAGCTCGAATGATCGCCGTTCCAGCCACGATCATGTTGGCGCCCGCCTTCGCACACTGCTCTATCGTGGCCAACCCTACCCCGCCGTCCACCTCGATGTCCAACAAGGGATACTGCTCCCGCAGCCACTGCACCTTCGGCATCATGTCGCCCATAAACTTTTGCCCACCGAAGCCGGGCTCCACGGTCATGACGAGCACCATGTCCGCCTCTGCAATGTACTGCTGAACCGCATCCACGGATGTGCCCGGTTTGATCGCTAGCCCGACCTTCATGCCAGCCTCCCGCACCTTTCGGCAGACCTCCGGCACCCGATCCATCACCGGCTCGATGTGGAACGTGTACTGCTGCACACCGGCATCGGCCATCGGTTCAATCCACTGGGCGGGATTTTGCACCATCATGTGCGTCTCGAAGAAAGCATCCTAAAACGAACATGGAAATTGTAATATAAGCGCCATGCATAGCATTGAATGATTCCGATTTGATCTTTGACGGTGTACCTTGATCTTGTTCCTAAGACACTTGACCACCGGGTGCCCGAAGGTGAGATTTGGTACGAATGTACCGTCCATCACGTCCAAGTGCAAATAGTCCGCACCATTGTCCAGCAATCGTTGCGATTCCTCGTGCAGCTGCGATAGGTCTGCATTGAGAATGGAAGGTCCGATGCGAGCACTTAACGAGGACATTTTGACGAAGTTTGTCCGGCACAGTCGAATGGTGTTCGTTGTTTGTCTGGCTTGTCTCTACAGACTACAGAGGTCAAACAACGTGAGTTTTCAACGAGCCGCAGCGATCGACTGGAACAAATGTAATATTGTAGATAAGTATTGTCCTCGTTCTATGTTATTTGAACTTTTTTAAATAATAATTTCGAAGGAAGTAGCAATATTCCTCAAGAAACCGAATATCTGCAGTTTTGAAGAATGTTTTTTTATGTCGTTAATATCTTGCTAAAAAACGGGGTTTTGTCAAGTTCCCAACCCCTGGATTGGGTGTGTTTGTATGCGTTTTTTGCAACACATCAGGCTGTCTCTTATCAACATTAGGCAGACGGTGTCAGGCAGAGAAGGATGACTATATAGCACTATTGGTGAGCGAGTTGTCAGTTGCGATACGTCATCGAATTATTAAAATACGTCAGTGTTGTGACAGACGCCGAAAGAGTTTCGTTTGTTGTTCAGAAATTTCCCGCTGTATTTTCACTTAAAAATGAACAGAATACTCATTTGTCTTGTAATTTGTGTGCTTATAAGTAATCTAGCTTTCGCCAAGAAGTTTGAGGACAAAGAAAAGCCGGCATGGGCCAAGAAGGACATTAGAGATTTCAACGATGCCGACATGGAACGATTGCTGGAGCAGTGGGAGGTAAGCTTTGTGGGCTATGCCACATAAGTTGTAATCGTGTTACTAAACTTTTTCTTCAATATTGATTCGTAGGAAGACGACGAACCACTGGAGCCAGATGAGTTGCCGGAGCATCTGAGACCTCCACCTTCGATCGACATGTCTAGCGTGGACCCGTCGAATCCAGAGAATATTCTGAAGCAGTCGAAAAAAGGACGTACCCTGATGTCGTTTGTATCGGTAAACGGGAATCCGACACGGCAGGAAACAGAAGATATTACCAAACTGTGGCAGACCAGCTTATGGAACAACCATATCCAAGCAGAACGTTATCTGATTGACGATAATCGTGCAATCTTTATGTTTAAGGACGGTGCCCAGGCATGGGAAGCTAAGGACTTCCTAGTGGATCAAGAGCGATGTCTTCACGTGTCGATTGAGAACAAAGAGTATAAGGGCAAACATAACCGGGACGAGTTGTAGATAGGTCCTGTAGATTAATTGCAATGATTCATTGTTGGTTTCTTTGGTTTGATAAACTATGAACTATACTCTGACCTATTTTCTCACTGAAGACTGGAATAAACGATGCATTCTATTCAAAGCGGATTCTTGTTTGATCTAATCCCGTCCCATTTATGCCGACAGTTAAATTAATAAATGCTCAACAATGGAATAGTTGCAACTTCATCGTGCCTTTATTGCTTAGTTCCCATTTGTGTCTGCTATATAACTAAGATTCCTTTGGATGCAAACGTATCTGAAATCAAAGTGTATCCGAAAATGAATTAAAGTTCTACAAAAGAAGTTGAATAACTGTATCAAAAGTTCTTTTTGGTACCAACACTCCATCCACCCTCCTATCCTACATAGCATAGATCTTTTCTTTAAACGTAATTTCTAGAATGAAACTTGAACTTATCATTTAGAACCGGGTCTATATATTTACTCTCTCAAGACGATAACACCAACATGAAAGATGTTTTTGTCATTAATTGTATATTTTGCATCAACAAAAAACCCGTTCAGATCCCCGTTGTGCGTAACGGCGTTACTCGCAAAACTGACAGATGCTACGATGGGTTGACATCACATGTGCGATGGTCGGGTGCCAAAAGCCACATGGCGGTGGATTTGTTTACGGCAAGTGCCATCAGCTGATTGGCCGAAACGATTATCAACAAATCATCGGGCACATTCGGGTTGGGTTCGGATGAACAGTTGTGGTAACGTTGACAGCGCCTGTCAGATAGAGAAAATTATTTAGTAACGCAAGAACGGTCGAAGTGCGCACTTGTAAATTGTACAGAGTGCCAGGCAATCTTTCTTCAACTTTTTACTTAGCTGTGTTGTGTGACTCACTATCAAGCTGTACGAAAAAAAAGGAAACAGCGCCTGGAAAGTAATCCTTTCGTCATCCCCGCCGTACGGCGTGTGGTGTTTGCGGTGAAGAAAGCAATCGCTCGCGAGCAAAAACGACCAGCGTTTTTCCATCGTAAATAGCGCAGCGCGACTGTGTGCCGTGCCATACGCCGCAGGAAAATGTGTTAAACATCGCCATCCACAGAAAATGATGTCATCTCTTGTTGTGAGTGAGCTAATCTTTTCCGAGCGCCAATGCGGCGATGCTTATAGGAGGGAATAGGTGACGAATACTTGGTGATGCGCTTGACCATCCTCCCACAATCCACCGCAGTAGGCTACGGAAGGAAGACGGGAGTGTTCCCAAGAACGAAATCGTCAAATGATAACGGGGTCGAAAAAGGCATGTAACATGACCTAGTAATCATTACAGCGGAAGTCTGCGTGCGTGCGTGTGTGCGTGTGTGTGTATTGTTTTAATCTTCACGGAGTGGAATGCTCGAAAAGAAAGACGACAATTGCGCTCTCAGTAATAGTAGTATTAGTAGTAGAGAATGAAAATAGAAAACGTCGAAAACGTACGCATGAAGTGAAATCAAAACGAAACGTGTACACCATTTCGAGCTGATAGTGGCGACGGGAGCGTTCGATCGGTGCGGTGCAGTATCTTGCAGTAACTGCGTCGATCGACAAATCGGGTGAAAAATGGTGTTCGAAAGCATTGTCGCCGACGTGCTGAACCGATTCGTCGGCGAGTACGTCGAGAACTTGGACAAGAAGCAGCTGAAGATCGGCATTTGGGGAGGTAAGTAAATGCGCGGCACACACGCGGCCACAACTACTCGAAAAGGACACTGTCCTTGAAACGAAAAACGGATGAAAGGTTGTTTACATATGGCAAAATTAGCGTACACGCTGCAACAACGACGGTGGCACAATCCTTTTGCGGCATCTTTGCAGTGATGCCTGCCCTCGCTGGCCTGAAGGTGTGCATAGCAGCGTCGTCATCGTGCATAGCAGCGTCAGCAGCGGAGCATGTAAAATGAACCGGTTGCTCTGTTTTTTGTTGCTATTAGACGAGGGAAAAGATGCGTTTTTGTCCTTGCACTTTTTTTCCATATCGTTTTTGGATGGATAATACACGCACTAAGTAGATCGACGAGGATGGGTTGAACCTGTACGGCTTCAGCGTAAATGAAAGTGATAGCTGGGGTCGATGTTATGCACCGGTTGACGATGATTCCGAAATGCAGATTCACTGCGGGAAAACGGCAGCGAAATGTGACGAAAATTGGTGTTCAAGCAGTTACTTCATTAGTTGATCGATAACTTTCAAATTTTTTTAGTTATTTTAGCGCAATTAAAATTTGATGGTTTATTTGAGAAGGATATAGCGTAACCAACTAAAACAAACGAAATTTGTGTTTTAAATTTTTTTTCACATGCACTCGCTAAATATTCGACCCTGTTGAACATTTTATTTATCTCGGACAGTTTCATCGGTTTTAAAATGTAATTGTCGAAAATCAATTTCAATTAAAATTAAATCAAACTGATGAAAAATGCTAAATTATCACATCGTTAATTTTTAAACTTTAAATCTCCTTTAAAAGGGAAAGGAAGATTTTTGTAAATTACAAAATATTTTATTATTTCGCTTCTCTTGCGGCGACTTCAGGAATTGGCCAGAAACGAAACGGATAATCAATTATGCAAATAATCTGGCAATGCCTAGTGATCACTCAAGCAAGCTTGCAGTTCAAGCAATTTTTCTTCGTCATACTTTTGGTTGAAATGTCGTATTTACATAAAGCAGCGATGAATAAGTTGTTGCATATTTACTGTGCACTGCAGATGAATTGACGGCATATCACGGTTGATCAACTGTGCAAACCCTTTGTTCACACCCTTGCTTGTAATAGTTGTTTTAAATTAAAAATAGTTTTATATTAAATATACAAATTGAGTTGGATTATAATATTTAGTTTTAATTAGTTTGGTTCTAAATTCATTTTTATTTAATTTGTTTATGCCTGCAGTTTTTAAATTCGATCAACTTCGCACATCCTTTTACTTTAAAAAACTTTTACTTTTTCAAAACCAGGCGGCGAATTCATTTACATGTAGCACCAAATTGTCATTTCTAATTGCATGTTATCTTAACAATATTCTCTGGTAAGGCTCTGCGAAATATGATATCTTGAAGTCCAACCCGTTTTAGAGAATGTTGGGCGGATCATACGGTACGCAAAGTAAGCAGCTGCTGGGGGCCCCGAGCATGCATGAGGCCCCGTTATTTTCCTCGATTTTGTTTTAATTGGTAAGGTTGCAACCATGGTTTACCTAATTCTGGCCAAATTTCTACGGAAAATAAGTTACCGACATTCAGTGTGCGCTACTGTCTTTTGTAATGGTTATTCAGGGGAAGCAGTTTGAGTGACCGTATGCAAGGTTTTAATTTTCTGATTTGCCCTCTTCGCTCAATGTGTTTTTGTGTCAATTTAAAGAGTAGTATTGTTCGAATTTCAACGACGGTTAAAATGTGGATTGAAGTTCTTAATCGACAGGTGGGAAGAGTGACGCTAAATTAAGTTAGGAAGATAGATTAGTTTAACGTTATATGCGACAATATAATGTTCCAGCTCGAACAACGTGCACAAAAATGCGAATCGGTACTGGAACCTTTCCGTCTGTTTTTTGACACGATGTTGGGTCCAGAAAAAAAGCAAATGCACTCGCATATATCAAAGGAATGTACGCAAATGATATTGATGTATGGTTTGGAAGATGAACTGGATCATTTCTTGGCAATTATCAATCAATTAGCCAAAGAAATGTCCTGCACGTTCCCAAAAATCGAAATCATGCTTAAAATCTTTTTGATATTGCCTATTTCAAACGCTTCAGGAGAAAGGTAGTTCTCTGTTTTAAAACGTATTAAAAATTATTTAAGAAGAACAATCTGCGAGGAAAAATTGAATGATTTAGCAGTTTTGTACATTGAAAATGACGCCATTGATTCTATAAAAACTTTACTATACTATACTATAACAGAATTACATAGGATATAGTATAAGTTGGCTCTGAAAATAGGGATGATTGTAATTTTTTTGAATTCATAGCTCAGTGTGACTACCTGAAAGCTTTAAAAAAATCGACCTTCTTATTCATGCTATATTTACGTATCATTTGATTACTATTGCTTAGTTTATTTCATTTACATATTTTTTAATGTATTAAACCATGATTGCAAAATTTAAAAAAGTTATGTGTTATATTTAAAAATCATGTTTACGTTTTGTTATTTATTTGAGGGCCTCCAATATGTTACTGCTTGGGGCCCATAGTACACTTAATCCGCCACTGGTTGGGCCGCTTCAATATTGTTCAACGTTAATGCCTTTACTGATATATTGTAAAGTGACTGTTGAGTTTAAGACTAAAGCTGTTTATAGTTTAGTGTTATCTGTCCTGAGAGGAGGTACTTAACTTAGGAAACAGGGCAAACCTTCTGGAACCTTTCGCATGTCTCTGCAGGATGAGCGATACTTGAAAAAGTAGAAGTATGACAATAAACGAATGAAAATGAACATGAACAAAATAGAGTTTAGCAATAATATATCGTTGGTCGCAAGGTTTTTAATATAAGTTAGATGATATGTGGAGTTGATTGCAAACGCAGATAATGTTTGAGAAGAATCCTTCTTTTCCATGAAATGGTTCTGCAAGTGTCCATACAAGCTTGACCATTTGTTCACACCCTCTAGGCTAAAAAAAAAACGTTATAAAACTGCCCACTGTTGGAGGAAGTTAACGATGTAATAAATCGTCCAGATGTGATACAATCGCGTATAAATAGACGCACGCTGGTAAAATGAAAACTCCGATGTTGTGAAATATTTACATTCGAAAGGTTGAATGGCTAATGTACCCGAAATAATGCTCTGGTTTGGGTTGGGTTGGATTGATTGACCGTTTCTGACGGAATCGACGCGATGTTGCAACTTGTTTGGTACTGTTTATTTTATTTTTATTTTATTTTTTGCAGGTGATGTTGTGCTGAATAATCTTATCTTGAAGCAAAGTGCGTTGAAAGAGCTCGACCTCCCTGTGACGACGTTATATGGCCATCTCGGAAAGCTGGTGTTGAAGATACCCTGGAAAAATCTGTACAGCGCCCCGGTAGAAGCGATTGTTGATAAGTTGTATATTCTAGCCGTCCCGAACACTGACGTTCGATACAACGAGGAAAAAGAACAACGAAATGCGTTCGAGGCCAAGAAGCTCGAGCTGGCCCGCATCGAGCAAGCGAAGAAAAACGAGGAGGAAAAGGAAAAACCGGTCCCGGTGGCGGACAAGTCGTTCGCGGAGAAACTAACGGCGCAGATCGTGAACAACGTGCAAATTAAAATATCAGACATCCACATCCGATACGAGGACACTACGACCACGGGCCATCCGTTCGCGTTCGGTGTGACGTTGAGCGACCTCAGCGTGCACACGACGGACGAAAACTGGGTGCAAACGCTGGTGTCGGAGTCGGTGACTAAAATCTTCAAGGTCGCCCAGCTGGAGATGCTCTCGGTGTACATGAACTGCAACACACAGCTATTCCAGTACTCCGACCCATCGATGTACCGGCAACTGTTCGAAGCATCGATCGCGTCCAAGTCACGCAAGCCCGTCGACTATCACTACATCTTCGGGCCTATTAGCTCGGGAGCGTGCCTCGAGATGACGCCCAACCCGGAGCTCGGCGAGGAACCGTTTTCCTCTCCCAAGATCAAGCTGAAGCTATGCATGGAAACGCTCGCGATCGGGATAACGCGCGTGCAGTTCCAGAACACGATGCAGCTGGTAGAGGCGTTCGGGCGGATGATGCGTGCCATGCCATACAGAAAGTATCGACCGCACGGCATCGGCTACAAGGGCAACTTCAAGGAGTGGTGGTACTTCGCCTACACTTGCGTGTTGGAGACGGATGTGCGCCGGCGGCGCAACAACTGGTCGTGGGAGACCATGCGACGCCACCGGCAGAACCTGCGCAGCTACGAGGAGGCTTACCGGGTGCAGCTGACGACGAAAAAGGTGACGCCGGAGATGATCAGCCGTAGCGAGGAGTATGAGAAGATTCTGGACCTGCACAATATCGTAGTCATTCGGCAAAAGGTGGCACTGGAGGTGGAGAAAGAGGGCAAGCGGCAGGCCGAACAGCAGAAGGCAGCCGGATGGTTTAGCTCGTGGTGGGGTGGAAGCGCTAAAAAGGAGGACGATTCTACTGGAGCTGATATTAGTGAGTATTTTGTACATCAATTTGCCTATTAGGAGAACTTCCTTGCGCATTATCAAAACCAGTTAGTTAAAAAAATACTGAAAAATTAGCAATCTTTTCATACCCTTGTCTAACTCTTTTACAGAAAAACAATTTGAGGCTGCAATGACACCGGCCGAAAAGGCGAAACTTTTCCAGGCCATTGGCTATCAGGAGAGCGATATGCCAACCGAACTTCCTGAGCATTACATTGCACAGATTCTGCAGTTTGAGTTGAACTCGTTGGAAGTCTCGATTAAATCGGAACTGTCGGATAAAGAAACCGTCCTGGACCGCGTGATGCTGCTGGAGCTGAAGAACGTCATATGCGGGGTAGAGCAACGTCCGTCGGCGGGTGCCATGAAGTAATGGTTGTGGTTATCCAGTATCTCGATCGCGGTGTTTTATCATATTTTGATCTTGTTTTCCCACAATTTTCCCCAGAGCATCGCTCGGCATGCAGGAGCTTACCATTTCTGGACTCCGGCAGGGTGAAGTCTTACCAATCATGGTGAAATCTCAACTCGAAGGCTCCAAGACGCTGCTCGATGTGTCGTTTGAAACGAATCCGGAGGATAAGCTTTGCGATCAGCGTGTGGTGGTCACCTCCAGGCCGTTGCAGATTGTGTACGACGCGGAGACTATAATTCAATTGACGAAGGTTTTCCAAACTCCGCGCACAGCGACCATTTCACAGTAAGTAAACAACATCAATGCAACAAGACAAGAATGTAAATTGGTTGTTCTTGAAATGTAACTTGTAGTTCAGTGTTCCTTGTATATGAGATATACGATTATTTTAAGTACATTTTCTTGAAATTTTATTTTTTTTACCTCAGACTAACCGATGCCGCTGCGGAAAAGTTGGTGAACATCAAGGAACGCTCGGCAACGGGCTTGCAGTATGCAATCGCAAAGCATCCCCGACTGGAGCTCAACATCGACATCATGCCCAGCTATATCATTGTACCACACGGTGGTATTTTCTCCAATCGCGAATCGGTGCTAGTGGTTAGCCTCGGAAAGCTGTTGGTTCAAACAGAACCACGGCCACTGAACCGAAAGGACGTTCAGACGATGCACGGCGAGGGCATTGCGCAGGAGGAAATCCTTTCGGAAATCATCCACCAGAGCTACGACAAGTTTGTGCTAGAGGTACGCGACGTGCAGGCGATCGTGGCCACGTTCGACGAGGACTGGCAGGGTTCGCTCCGGCTCAACACCGTCACCGAGATGCACCTGCTCGAGCCGACCTCGTTCCGCGTGTCGGCCCATCTGTGCGTCATCGACGATGATCCCCGGCTGCCGAAGTGCAAGATATTCGGCGTCCTGCCGTCGGTGAACATTTGCGTCACGGAGCAGCGCGTCCTGGAAGTGCTCTCGATCGTGAGCAGCATTCCGCTGCCGGAGAGCGACGAGCAGCTGCAACCCGCGCCGATTGCGAAGGATTCGAACGTGTTCAGCTCGAGCCTGTCGTTGCTCAAATATCTGGATGAGAAGCAGGTCAAACTGCCGAAGCTTGGCCGTTCCCCAGAGGCACTAAATCCAGCGGATGTCGTTGATGGCGATGTGATACAGTTTACCGATATGGAAGTTAAATTTGAACTGCATGGTAAGTTGATCCCAGAGATGTTACATGAAAAACTGTTAAATGTTGTTTTATGAATGGTCAGGTTAAAGCAAATTCCTCGGGTTTATAAATTAAACTTGTATAGTTTGTGCCAAAGTTATTGTAGAGTGGCAAATTTCCACTTGATGATATAATGATGGACACAAAAGAAAAAAACCATTCAAAATATTTGCTTCAGTTCTTTATCTTGTTTATGTTTTGTTTGTTGCATTGTCATACTTAATTTAAAAATATAAAGTTTGAAACATAGGTTTCAAACATACTTATTGCTTTTTTTCTTAATATCTTTTCATTTTCGCCATCATCAGAATGTTCGATAACAATCTGCAAAATGAGTGGCGGTGGAACCGGCAGCAGCTCCTCGGATGTGTTTGCGACCCCAACGGAAGAATTCTCCCAATCACCTGTCGACCAGGACTTCCCACAGCCAAAGGGTGTGGCGTTCAACCTCCCTTGTCAGGGCTCGGGTGGCGCGAACCAGCGCAAAATCATTGCGTGCAAGGTGAAGCACTTGGAAATGACGATGGTGCAGCGTACGTATGACCTGAAAGTTGCCCTGAAGCTGGGTGCCGTTACGCTGGATCAGTTCCGCTGGCGTAACGAGCAGGAACGAGTGCTCCATGTTATTCAAACACCAAAGTACGATAACAATGACGACTATTTGTTCACTGTGAACTACAACAATGTAAGTCCCCGTCTCTTGCGGAAAAACGATTTCCTAGATGTGATTAAAATGTATTCAAATGCATATTGGCTTCCAGTGCAAGAAGAACAGTCCAGAATTTGCTACGAAGTATGAATCAGTGGAGCAAGAGGTAGCAATCGGTTTCTCCACGCTGCTGCTGCTGCTTCACGAAGACGGCCTCAATGAACTGATCCAATTTGCGAACGATTTTCAAGTCCGCATGGAATCCATCATAAAAAAACGGGAATCTGACACGAGCGACCTGCGAGAGAAGGATCGCTTTGCTACAATTCATGAAGAGGAAAGTGCGGCAACGGCTCTCCTCAATGCGGCCCGCGAAAGACTACCCACAATTCTGGAGGACGACAGCGTGGTGACGAGTACCACCAGTAAAGGTACGTACCAACGGTGTCATTTTACACTGTTGTTCATGATTTGATATCGTGTTACCTTGTCTCACCGTCAAAGAGAGAGAATTCTTACCTGAAAGGCAGTATTTATAAACAATTCGGCTTTTCCAAGAAAAGAAAATCAAGAGTTTTATACGATTTTAACCTAGGCAGGAAAATGTTTGATATCCCTTGTTGAGTAGTGATTGTTAGTGAGTCGTGGTACTTTTTTCGTTGTGTTTGAGAGTTTTGATTGACAGTAATTCGATTGTGTTGCTTCTTAATTACTCCTTGATTGATAATCTTTTCTGTAGAATGTAATATCAATGATTTGAAGTAAACTAACTAACTAGTTGTAATGAATCTTCAATGTAATAATTGCAGTGGAGTTTGAATTCCAAGGTTTTGGAATATGTAAAGTAAACATCAGTGGATCAATTCACGCATGTTGCTCTTTTAACCTCGTCGTAAAACCGATGTCTGACCGATATAAATTTAGCTTTCTTAGGAACATCGTATGCGTATTTATACAGCGTTTTACAGGTCAACTTCGAAATCCAGCACCATTCTTCGTATGTCAAACCATGATTTTCATCAATGATACAAAGGAAGTTGAAATGGCAACAGCATATTTCAACTGAGCGGCATATTTCAACTTTGACGTCGTAATTCGACAACATCAGAATGAATGTAGTCAAACGTGCAACCTTTTTCAACACGATGTCATTTCTCGCACTGTCGGTAACTTTTTTCACAGGGGTAAAAATATACTACAGTTTCTTTGTACCATCCCGGGGCGTAAACCTTTCAAAATTCCAAAACAAGGCGCTCATTTTTGCATGTTCGATTTTTTGTACGTTGTAATCTATTCTGATTGAGAGTGAAATAACGAATCTAAAAGGAGACCATATGTAAAAATATCTCCTGTTGTGTAAAATATTTTTACCCCTGTGAAAAAAGCTACCGACAGTGCGAGAAATGACATCGTGTTGAAAAAGGTTGCACGTTTGACTACATTCATTCTGATGTTGTCGAATTACGACGTCAAAGTTGAAATATGCCGCTCAGTTGAAATATGCTGTTGCCATTTCATCTTCCTTTGTATCATTGATGAAAATCATGGTTTGACATACGAAAAATGGTGCTGGATTTCGAAGTTGACCTGTAAAACGCTGTAATATTCCAGTAAGGTAGATAGTTTTATTTTCTGTGTTTTTTTCTTTTTTCTTTTTTCTATGTTTACCACTGTTTTGCACACACCGACGCAAAATCCAATCCCGACGATGGTGGTGTGTTTGTGTGTATGCTTCTCGTCCTTCATGATTTTCAACGCGCAACGCCCAAATTGCATGCCTCAACATATTAACGACTGCGTGTGTATGGATGGTTTATGTTTGATTGCCTGTGGTTTGTGCGATCTTCTTGCATCAAAACTCAATCACACTACCGAAAAACAACTGCACAACCATTCAAAACGCGGTCCTGGAAACTACACGCATACGCCCTTTAAATAAATAATGCTGGATGGACACTTACCACAGCAGTAACTCGTAAACGTCAATCAATTGTAGATAGCATCAAGATCAGAGTGATTGCGACATTAGAAGATGTTACCGTGGAGCTGCAAAACGACAAACGCTCCCTGGCCGTACTTGAGGTGAGGCCTTCAAATTTAAAACGGATGTCATCCTCGTTCTGTTGTATAATGTTTTATTCCAATTTTATTTTATCTCAAGGTGAAAAATCTCACTAGCAGTGTGATCATGAAAACCTCATACACCGAAATAAAGCTTCGGCTGCAGGATATCGTGTTGACGGATACGAATCCGGTCACGATACACAGCAAGATTCTCTCCATCATCGGCGATGACGCCCTGCACGTGCAGGTGATATTGTTCGATATCGACGCGACTTCGGAGTACAATTCGGACAACATGCGTATCGAAGTGGTGATGGGTTGTGCTAGGATCGTGTTCCTCAACTGGTTCGTGACCTCCGTGCTTGCGTTCCTGGACAACTTCCAGGCCGCCCAGCAGCGCATTAAGGACGCGAGTGCGGCCGCAGCCGAAGCGGCCCGAAACAATGTGGTCGAGGCGTACACGCAAGCTACCCGGATGAAGCTCAACATCAAGGTGAAGGCTCCGATCATCATCATCCCGGTGGACTCGAGGAGCCTGAAGGCAGTCGCGATGGACTTCGGTCACCTGAGCATTACCAACAATTTCCGCGACATCTCGACGGACCACCAGCACGGTGCGGCCGTCATCGACGAGATGAAAATCGAACTGAAGGACATGAAGCTGGCGAAGGTGGAAGTATCGCTCGCCGAAGACACCTGTGCGTCCTTCTCACGGTATGGCTCGGACGATGTGAGCTACGGTCTGGTGCCCGACCAAGGTGCCGTCCTCAGTCCGACTAGTTTCACCTTGGTTATGAAGCGCAATCTCTCCTCTGGCTGGTATCGAGACCATCCAGATATGGATATTTCGGGTCGATTGAAAGCGGTAGAGGTAACAATCCGTCTGCCTTTGATATCTTATTTCAGCTGACCTCTTGAATACTTTGTTCTCCGCAGCTAAACTTCATAGCCACCGATTATAGCGTGATTATGCAGATATTGTCGAAAAATATGACAGAGGGTCAGAACGAGTTCAAGAAGCAGGTTAAAGCCGAGAAATCTCCTACAAGTCCGCAAGGTGAGTGGTTCAGCTTCACTGCTAGAAGAAAATCAAACATGTTGTCCCGATAGATGTGTTTACGATTTTGTAGTGTGCATTGTTTGAACCAAGATGCTTTATCTATGTTTTCGCATTTAAATTATTAGACCCCTTGTTCTTTCATGAAGCATATACAATTTATTGCTTACTTATTTACCACATCAGCTGACAAGTCTGTAGGAAGACAACTAAAACAACAACTTTTTAGCTTTTATTGGACATTATTTTTCCACATAATCTTCAATAGAATCAAAACCTCTCTTGAATTCTTTGTGTATAAAAAATATACATTTGTTCCATCATACAAGAGCCCTATATGGTCTATCATTCCTGTTGTTACTTGAAAGCATTTTTTTGGTTTGTGAAAAAGAAATGTCACCTACGGTCAAATCTGGTTTCCTTCTTCGAATTGGGTAGATTTTTTCGGGATTTTGTTCTTGGGTCGTATCACAAAACTCTACGTACATTCCAAAATAACTTCGCCATATCCTTTAAAGTAGTTTGATGCCATTTTATGTGCAGTTCCCCGGACTGACTACTGTCCACTCAAATGGTTCCCAATGTGACTCGGGAGTGAAATGGTGGAATTATGGAAATCAATGCAAGAAAATATCCTAGGATATCCCCCGGGTGTTAACTATCTTAAGCAACCTCACTGTACGTTGTTGAACGACCAGGGCCCTCGACGTCGTCGCTGCATGCATTTACGGCCTCTTTTTAGACCATAAATCCAGTTCCCTACCAAATTATGGCTATGAAAAAGAATAAATAACATTTATCAGTCCTAGTTTTTTCATAAACAATTATTTTTATCCACAAAACTTGCGTCAATAAAACAGCTATAACATTTTCTTTCATGATCAGATTGACATGCAATTTGTGAGATATCTTTTTAAGAGAAAGATAAATTTGTCTGTGCACCAGCTGTGTGCCTGTTATCCTATGTAATCATCAACCATTGTTGTAGGTGGCGTTCCACCAAACACGGTGTTAAAGTTATTGCATTCCAGATGTTTTCAAAACTGAAGCGAAATTGCCTAGAAACATACTAGAGCGCACCTGAGACTAACGCTTGCTAACCCATTTACACTGTGTAGTTTAGAAATGTACTTTCTTTTTTCTTCAATATGGATAAGATTTTATTGCTACACGTTGTCATTTGTTAATCTTGTTTTTTATTTTTTATTTTTGGGGGATGGATTTGCTTTTGCTGCTTTTCAATCTTTTTCGTCCCGTGTGTGCGCCAATAACGCATTTTACTTACTGCATCTCTGCTCGTGCTGCTGTGCCTGTCCATCGCTGTCGTGAATGTGAAACTTTTCTTGGTTCTGCTATCGTCGCGCTCGTCCGTAATAGTAGTGAGCTACAATAACCCCACAACAACTACCGCTGAAATTAACCTTCCGCCCGATGGTAAGCTATATAGCGATATTAAGCAACTGACGAGCAAAAACCCCTTTTGGCTAACGTTGAATTGGCTTAATGCATGGTAACTTTCCCATTTGCTTTCAAATCGATATATTGGTGATATATGTTCATGATTGAAAACATTTTGCAACGAAGATTTGTTTTAGTGTCCATTAAATAATAAATCATTTTCCCGCAGCAAAATCAAACTGGTCCGCAGTAGCTAAGAAAGCTACGGCGAAACCGTTCGGAGTGGACATGAGCCAGCTGAAAGCGGGAGACAGTAAATTGCAAATGGCAAAGCAGACGGAAAAAGCTAAAATTGTTGACACGTTCCTAAAGTTTAGCTTTCAAGTGGACAGTATCAATATAAAACTTTACACTGGTGAGTCGCTAATTTTGGAGCATTAGAGGATGGATGTAACTAAAGTATTTTCCTTTTCGCGTTTACAGCACCTGGGCAAGGATTGGCTGGGTTTGAGGTGTACTACCTATCCCTTCAGGGGCGGAAGCTAACGGACGGAAGCTTGAACACGGCCATCATACTTTGTGATATTCGGCTTGACGACATACGACCGAATCGTGAGAACATGCTTACCAGACTGATGGAAAGACGCTCAACCGATTCCCTGGTCGATCTGTCCACCGTGAAGGAAAGCGAAGAAGCGGAAGATTCATTAATTGTAGCCCCGTTGCGCTCCATGATCAACATTACCTTCAACATGAAGGAGAACGATATGTTCGCCGATGTGAAGGTGTCCAGTTTCAACCTGATACTATCGGTAGATTTCTTGTTAAAGCTCCAGCAGTTCTTGCAGCCGGAAGAGCTCGCCGAACAGAAGGCTATCCAAGCGGTGGAAGCCGAGCAAACGGAGCGTCTTCGCCGTTCAAGCGCTACTGCTCCTGCAGCCAACCAACAGCAGCAGGACGCCGGAAAGTTCCAAGTCATTATCAAAATCGAACAGCCGGATATCATCTTGGTGGAGAAGATGGACGATATCAACTGCTACGCATTGATCCTGAACAATGAAATCTCATTGGACGTGCGCTTGATCGGTGAGCGCCAGATCATCAAGGGCGAGCTGAAGGATTTATGTCTGTACTACGCGGAGTTCAACCCCGAGCGGCGCAACTCGACCAAGCACTATGTCGTACGTCCGTGCACGATCAACCTGAATGGTTCTACTCCAGAGGGGCTCGGTTTGCAGCTGAGCATCATCTCGACCGCGATCGAACTGTCTGTCTCACCGGCCATCATCGAGCTGATGAATAATGCGCTCCAAACGCTGACGGCCAAGGAGCAGTCGAAGCTTAACGAAACCGCAGACAGTACAGACTTTGAGCAATTGTGGCACGTGAAAGAGTTCGATCCGGAGCAGTACTGGTTCATTCAGCCGGAGCTAGCGGAGGACGCACTAAGCCTGGAGTCGATGCGGACCGTCGAAATCAAGGAGGAAAAGTGCATGATCGACATACCGTGCATCTCACTGATTGTGGAAACGGGCCTGGGTACGAACACTATTCCGATGCTGTACATCAACACCAGCCTGGAGGGTTCGGTAGCAAACTGGAGTTCGGACATGAAGATCAACAGCGCGCTGCGGCTGAGCATGTCGTACTACAATCAAGCCCTTGCCCTGTGGGAGTACGTCATCGAGCCGAATGTGGTCGAGCAGTTGAACCTGGTGAGCACGAGCGTCCCTTGGGAGCTGACGTTTGACATGGAGGTGGACCATCACGAGGATCGCTCGCGAGAACCAACGACACGCATACACATCGCTTCGAGGGACAGTCTTGAGATGACAGTCACAAAAACTTGCCTGGACGTTGTGCAAAATCTGGGCAAGGCATTCTCGGAAGCCATCAAGCGGGAGGGTATTGTGAAGTCGGAGATTCAGGCGCCCTACCTCGTGCGCAACGATACGGGCCAGGACGTGAAGGTGAACTTTGTGACGAGCGATTTCCACATCCATCGGTCCCACCTCGGAGTCGAGAATGACCTGATCGCGATCGAGCAGGTGCCATCGTCGTCGGAGGATGAGGGAGGCGAATATTTGGTTAACAGCTGCATCATCATGCCGAACGGACAGTTGCTGCTGCAACCCCAGCAGAAACGGTGCACCGAGCGGACTCCGATCTTGACGGTCATGGACGACAAGGACACTAGCAGCAAAAAGCGCCTGTTCGTGAAGGTAATCGTTGGCGACACGGACAAGGAACTGACGCTGCCAGTGTACAAGTCGGACAAGCGATACTTCCCGCTGTTCCGCAATGCCGGCCAGGAGCCCTGGGGCATCATTTCGGAGGTGCGCATCGAGCACGGTTGCACGGTGCTGGTACTGCGCAGTGTCGTGCAGGTGTACAACCATTTTACCGTCCCGATCGACGTGTACCAGTTTGTTGACCACGAAAAGTACCACGTGGGTGAGGTGCGGGCGGGTGGTTGTCTGAACGTGCCGCTCTACTACTTGTATAACAACTCGAAGGAGCTGCACTTTTCGATGAAGGGATACCACTCGTCCGCACAGGGCATCAGTTGGAAGGAATCGCCTAACAGTTTCGAGCTCATCAAAGCACTGCAGTGTGATCCGATTAAAACATTTGAACCATTCTACATCAACGTAAGCATCAGTTCAGGAGGAGGGCTCAAGTTTCACTATACATTTTAAATGTTTCCACTACCGTGCTACCCTTAGGCCGTCCGTCAAAGGCAAGATGTGTTTTACGAGATCACCTCCAACCATACGATGATGAGCGCCTGCTATGAAATACACCTACGGCCACCATTTATGCTGCGCAACGCGCTTCCCATCGGGCTGACGATCTCCGTCGCCGGGTGCTCCGTGCGTCGCGAACTGGACACCGGACTCGTGACGAGCAACGAAAGTCTTTCCAATGCATCGACGGTTGCCGGAGAAGACTACTTGGACTACGGGGAAAAGCTGCTCCGTCCCGGAGAGCTGCTCCATTTGCCAACGGTCAAGACGTCTGCTCGTTCCGCGACTGAAACATCGTACATTGTCGCCAGGGTGAGATAAACATGAATCAATCATTTTATAAACAGATTCTAGTCTAAAATGAAGACCAAATCCTAATCCCACTGAATATAATGGGAATTAAAATTGATAATCTTCTCCTTCCACAGCTCATTGGATATTTGGACAAGGACTGGTCGTGTACCACGGACATTCCCGCTCAACCACCGGAGTTCGGAGTTTGGACTTTCAATGCCTACGATTCGGTGGAAGTGATGTCCTTGCAGCTGGGAGTAAAGTAAGTCCATCGACGAACCTGATCATTCGTGTATGCTTGTGCTAGGGCAGCTGAATATGATCATTATTATTGCACATCTATTTGTTTTTAGATACGAAAATCGCGTCGATGGTTTGACGCTGATCGTGTACTGCCCGTTCTGGATGTTGAACAAGACCGGCCTAATGCTAAGCTATCGGGTAAGACATTTTTCTTTTGAAATTGCTTAAAGTAGCATATGATTTTTTTATGATGCACCATGATCCACCTTTTTTTTATCAGTTTCAAGTAAGCTAGGGTCTATTGTTGTGAAAATTGCATTAGACTCGTGAATCATTTTTTGGAGCATTCATTACAAAACTTTCGCACCTGTTTGCAGTTTACTTGAACACTATTTTAGTTGGGAAACAAAAAAGAAAAGGTCAATGTTTGGTTAAATGCATTACGTATCTTTTCAACGGTTGCAAAACATGTTTCCTTTCCTTAATTTTTATCCTTCTTTAAAATCATTTTTCGTTCTTGCAACAAACTGTTGCTTGTTTAATTTAAAACTCAGTTTTTATCTCTGCTTTTCTATTTCTTTCCTTTTCTCTCTTTTCCTGACAACCTGTTTTACTCTGTAACAATCTTTACGCTGAAATGTACGGCAACCTGTTCCGTATCCATACATTTTCTCCTTTATTCAACCCGTCCGCGATCTGTGTGAATCCGTGTGTCCGAATTTGTTTGTTTTGAATACTGTTTACATATGTCCTCCTTCATTTGTTCATTTTTCTTTTCCTATTTTACATATGCGTTTACATGTGCGTTTTGTCCCGTCGTGTGTGCCTCGGGGTTAAAATGTCTTATGTTCTTCCGCTCTGCGACCTCCATCCATTCCTCTGGTGATTTGAAATCTTCGCTGAAAACTGAAAAAAAAACAAATTATCTCCGATCGTGCTGGATCACTTCCATTCCCGAAACATACAAAACCCTCGTCCAAACGCACGGCTAACGCGTCTTTTGAATATGTTTCGTATCGGTGTAATTTGTGTCTATGCGTACACGCGTCGGAACAGAAATCCAGCAAAACGGAGAAGAAAGAACTAGCCGGTAAAACCACGTACAAGGTATCGCTATCCGCTTTTAACCATTACTTGAATTTGATTCTGTTACACTCGAATTCCTTCTCTCGCACCTCTAGCTTAACGGTTTCGGAAAGCTTCCTTCGCATACCAAAACGTGCCCCTCGTATTATTTACGTTCAATATCTAATCCTGCTTTTGAATGCATCATTCGCTTTTCGTTGCTAAATTTTCAATGAATCGTTTTCATTATGTTGCTGTTCGGTTTGGCCGTTGGATTTTGAATTTACATAGGTGAAGTGAGCACGTGCTGTGTAATCCTGTAACAGTTTTCACTATGGATTTTATTTTAAATTGTAAAGGACTCATTTTCCTAACCGGTTCACGGTAACGTTCCGCGAATACTATTGTTTGTTCTGATTTAGTTGGGCTGTTGGTGTGTTTTACCTCTCCATATTGCTCGCTTTGAGCTAGAGGCTTCAATCGTACGTTCTGTTTTATTTATGAACCAATGTATATTTAATCTGTTTTTTTTTCTCTAATAGGAAAATAGGGTTTTGGTGTGGTTATTTTTATTTTTTCTCCGAACTTTTGCTTCATAGAAAGGAATTGGCCTTCACCAACATTTAAAAAAATGGCTGCATCAGCATAACTTCACTCGCTGCGGCTATTTATGTATTGATGATATTTTCTTTTTTACTTGCACTCGCTATCCCGGTTTCAGCTTCCGTCCAAGTATATGTGTCCGATGTTTATGAGGGTAGCAAAACAATGTGTATCGAAGAATAAAGTAGGTTAACAATTTTACTCCTGTTACAATGCGTCACATACATATATAGTATGCACAAATCAACATGGTTCTGTTAATTCTTATGGCAGTTTAAATTACATAAAGTCTTGAAAAAATAATTTAATATAATTAAATTGTGGGAAACAACTTATCATTTACCATTATAATAAAAACCACAAAGACACACATTCGGATACTTATAAAAAGATTAAAAGTAGTAGTTAACCACTTTCTGGAGTTGGTGTATTTTAGTTTCTATGATTGCGCTTTAGTTAAACAAAACTCGATTCTTGTCTTTTTAACAAAATCATTCTTGGCATTTGCATTGGTTTCATTTACGCTTTATCCAAAGTTGAGTAATTATGGTTTAATCGTTCTAGTCCGTTTAACAGTATTACAAATATATAGCTTAACATGGAAACGGGTAGTGGACGACAAACTGTGCCGATATAATGCGTTCTTGAAAGAGCTAGCGAACCAGAAGTGAAGCGTGTCCCCGAAGGTTGCCTTATACGCCTCCCCTATTTGCAATGTTATCTGTTTGCATCAATTGAACGCATGCTGTTCGCTCGAGCGCACCTCCTCGGTTGTGTGTTTAACACCAAACAATTTCTTTGTTGCTCGCTGTCAATGTTGTTCAAGTTTGTTTTATGTTGTCGTTCTTGTTTTTACTACACACCCCCAATTTGCGGATGGTATGCTCAGGGCTTTTTGTTGTACTGTACGTTAACTGTCCCATGCTGGAAACGGTTTTCCCGCGTTGGAGTAAAAGATTTCACTAACGCCCTTTTTCGTCACTATCCCATCCTGCCCAGGCCAACGACGAGAACACGAACATTCTGTACCATCCGCCCGAGTACGAGGGCCCGATACTATTCTCCTTCCGCGAGAAAGTGTTCTTCGGCAAGAAAAAGGCGGCCGTGCGTGTTGATACGGGGGAGTGGAGTGACAAATTTTCGCTGGACGTGGCCGGCTCGAGTGGCGTGGTGCTCTGCCAGGCCAACAACATGACCTACCAGATCGGGGTGAACAACACCCTGACGCACAACTCACTGACAAAGCAGATCGTCTTCATGCCGTACTTTGTGCTGATCAATCGGGCCATGTTCGACATCGAGGTGCAGGAGCACCTGCGCCCGGGGGATTCCTGGACGACGGTGCGCGTGGACGATTGTGTGCCGCTGTGGCCGAAGACGGAGGACAACCGGATGCTGAAGGTGAAAAGTTGCGATCGGCCGGAAGTGACCGCACCGTTCAAGTACACCGAGGTGCAGTGCACATTGCTGCAGTTGCGCAACCGCTACGGGGGCATCAACGTGGACGTGCACGTGACCGAGGGTGCGATTTACATCACCTTCACCGGGTACTACCCGGGTGATGCTCCGGCGCTGCTGATGAACCACACGCAGGAACCGTTCGCGTTCCGGGAGAAGGGCGACGTCAACGGGAAAATCCTGATGCCGTCGCAAATGGCACTCTACACCTGGATCGATCCGGCTGGTGAACGCAAGATTCTGTGGGAGAGCGGCCCGAAGGCGCAACCGATCGAGAACGATCTACGGCGGGACGGCATAAGTGAGTTCCGATCGCCTACGGACAACACGATCTACTGGGTTTCGTTCCTGAACGGCACGCAACGCGTGCTGCTGATCACGGACAACTGTAACATCGCGTACGGCGTGCACAGCGCAAGCCGGCTCGATCAGGTTTCGCAGGAGGTGAAGCTGGAGGTGCACGGTGTGGGCTTGTCGCTGGTGAACAACCTGAAACCGACGGACCTGATGTACATCGGTATCGCCAGCTCGGGCGTGATTTGGGAGGAGCGCAAGCGGTCCGGTCGCTTCCGGCAGATGAAGATTCAGGAGACGCTCTACATGGAGGCCCAGTACCAGCAGTACCTGCGCGATCAGGAGGTGGGCTCGGTGGCGAACAAAAGCTACTGGCTCAATGGCGAAACGCGCTACGAGATCGACTTCGCGGGCATGGTCCTGCGCAAGTCGACCGAGCGGTCCATCAAGCGTACCTTCTACCCGGGGCTGTGGGTGGAGATTAAGTCCTCCAGCCACCAGCTGCAGTTCCACGCTAAAGTGAACCGCATCCAAATCGACAACCAGCTGGTGGACTGCATCTTCCCGGTCGTGCTGGCCCCGGTTCCGCCACCGAAGAGTGTCGCCGCCACGACGGAGTTTAAGCCGTTTGTCGAGATGAGCATGGTGCAGCGGATCATTCCCCACTCAAACGTGAAGCAGTTCAAGTACCTGCGCGTGCTGATGCAGGAGTTCCACGTGAAGGTGGACCTTCTGTTCGTGAACGCCATCTGTGAGATGATCAGTACCGAAATCACCGAGACGGAAGCGGTAGGTTGGAGGCGGGTGGCGTTTGTGGGCTTTGGTTTTCACCTACCTTGATCGATATGGTTTTCCTCTCTTTTTCCTTTCGCAGAAACGGCTCTTCGCTGAGGATCTGAAGCTGCAAACGCAGCCACTGCACGCGCACGTCGCGATCCAGTCGCAGCAGGAGGTGAAGAACTTCTACGACAACCTGCACCTGGGCCCGCTGAAGATACACGTCAGCTTCTCGATGGCCGGGTCCGAGTCGAAGGCCCTGCCGGGCATCCTGTCGACAATCCTGCAGGGTGTCGGCGTAACGCTGACCGACATCAACGACGTCGTGTTCCGGCTGGCGTTTTTCGAGCGCGAGTTCCAGTTTCTCACGCAGCGCCAGCTGGTGTCAGAGTGCGTAGCGCACTACAGCGGCCAGGCGGTGAAGCAGCTGTACGTGCTTGTGCTCGGCTTGGACGTGATCGGAAACCCGTACGGGCTGGTGGTCGGCTTCACCAAGGGTGTGGAGGATCTGTTCTACGAGCCGTTCCAGGGCGCCATCCAGGGGCCGGGCGAGTTTGCCGAGGGTCTGGTGCTCGGCGTGCGGTCACTTTTCGGGCATACGGTTGGCGGTGCAGCGGGTGCTGTATCAAAGTAAGGCTCGCAAGTCATTTTTGCACAAAATTTGAGTTATATATATGCCCTATCGGAGGTTGCATTAGCGCTGTAGCTATTTGATGGACATAATGATTTTTTAATTTATTTATTTATTTTGTTAGTCACACAGTTTTTTTTTCTAGACTCAGGCGCATCCGATGCTTCAAGATATATGTTTTGCCAATTCTAGGTTTGAGCATATTCCTTTGAGTAGCTTCTATGTTTTTACCCAAGCGTCATTTAATTTGTTGTTATTTAGAGTTAAACAGAGTTCAGAGTTTTTTAATCACGAATCGCAGCTTGTGTGTTATAACAAGGTACAAATTTCTAAATTATGTTTTGCCTGTTTCTTCTGCTAGAATAACCGGTGCCATGGGAAAGGGTTTGGCCGCCCTCACGTTCGATGACGACTTCCAGAAGAAGCGACGAGATGCGATGAACAAGAAGCCCGCCAGCCTGCAGGAGGGGATTGCGCGCAGCGGCAAGGGTCTGGTGATGGGCGTATTCGACGGTGTGACGGGAGTGTTTACCAAGCCGATCAGTGGCGCCAAGGAGGAGGGCGTAGAGGGCTTCTTCAAGGGGTTGGGCAAGGGTGCGGTTGGGCTGGTGGCCCGCCCGATTGCCGGCGTGACTGATTTTGCCAGTGGCAGCTTCGACGCGGTCAAGCGCGCTACGGAGCTCTCCGACGAAGCGATCCGGCTAAGGCCCCCGCGCTTCCTGCACAAGGACGGCATCGTGCGGCCGTACAATCGCAAGGAGGCGGAAGGTAGTAAGCTGCTGAGGTAAGCCGCTTGCGCACACGGTCCGACGTTTCGTATTCTCGTCTCACTGTTGTGCTCTTTTATTCTGTTTCTCCTTCGACAGGGAAATCGATAAGGGCAAGTTCGCTGTGACGGACGCGTACGCTTACTACGAGGTGATCATTGACAATAAGGACGTCGTTGTCCTTACGGACAGTCGGATCATCTACGCGACCAAGAGTGAAATGTTTGGTGGATGGCAGGTAGGATAGTAAAGACCACTATTTCCCTCCCACTGCATGCCTTCATGTTTTCCCCTTTGTCTTTTTCTTTCAGTCCGAGTGGACCCACAAGTGGACGGAGGTTCTGGGCGTCTCCACGCTGAACGATGGCGTGGAGCTGCTGCTGCGCAATCGGGACAACCGAAGCTCGCTGAAAAAAATGTTCAGTTCGTCGGGAGCGAGCAAAAAGATTCTCCTCCTGTCAGGGCCCGCCAAGCGTGCACGGTTGGCCGACGAAATGCAACATTTGCTGCGGAAAGTGAACGGTTAAATCGTGGATCAAACAAACTTGTGCAAGCTTGCTGAAGCGAACAGCCAACCCCTCCTTAGAATGTACGACGACCGTGAGGCCAGGGGCACGGTGTTGTGTTTCAAAATTTGCATTCGCGCGAAGTGATATTTTCGCCCTATCTATCATATCTAGCTTATGAAGTGAATTTTTTTTATACAATAGCAGCTAGCTGGTAAGCAGCTGTTGCTCATCAAATCAAACTCTAGTTTCCACTGACCATTAATACATTTTCTTATTACAAATCACAAAAAAAACTTGAAAAATCGAAATAACAATCTGAAGTACAAATGAACTTAAACCCGAAAAACCTTCTTCTGGGACGTTATGCTTTAAACAAAGTAAGAAAAATGTTGCTAGCTGTAAAGGGTTGTAATGCTGTATGTTGAAGTTTTCGACAAAGCTCTGTTTTTCAATTCTCGTTTTTTGCTACACCAGTTTTTGTTTTCTATCAAATATTAAAGGGAACCAAAAACATATACAAAACTTTTTCCTTAAATCTAACAAATAAACTCTGAAAAATAAACTCAACTTGTGTAACCATTTTAATTGCAGTTTAAACTAGTAAATGAAACCAATGAGGTGAATAAATTTCGCGATTCGTCACGCTTAGAGACATTTGAGACGGTTGTTTATGGTTAAAAAAAGATTTTCTAGATAGCAGAACGTAGTTTCGATCTACGGACCTCTGGGTTATGGGCCCAGCACGCTTCCACTGCGCCACTCTGCTTGTCGGCGAGGGGAAATATATTGCCATTTTAAAAGTCAATTCAGTCAGGCCAACAATTGATATTCTGTACTAAAACGGTCAAAAGTGTTGCATAACTTTAGGCGATACGCGAACCAGTTTTCGTCCCAGTTTGAATCGCTTTTGAACAGGTTTACACGTGAAACCCCTAAGAACCGGTTTTGGTCCAAAAATACAGCCTCCATTGCCCGGTTCCCTCGGTTGTGGGACCAAAATCGGTTCTCACTCGGAATCGGTTTTTTCGGAAACACGTTGCTTAACCGTCGCCTCAATGACAGAAAAACATACGTAGCCATATGACCACATACCCGCATATTGTCTGTACTTTATTTCAATTATCTTTTGTTCTAGAAATTTTTTTATAATACCTCAAGAATGGTGTTTTCTATCGGTTTGCCGAAAGATAAAATGTTTCAAAAAGCAATAAATCATTTTTTCGCATTTTTCGATTCTATGAATACCTATCTGAAATTAGAGTTTGGACTTTTTCTGTACTTTATTTCGTTTATCTCTTGATAGTGAACTTGAATTAAAAAAAAAAAAGGGCAATAGGTTTATTTTGCTAAAATCTGTTGCTCATTTCACAATACGAGCATGAAGATTGATAGTTAGAGTACTAACCTGGCAATATTTCAATTTTTTAACTCTACAGTAGCTCAAATATCAAACAAATTATCAATTAAATTGTCCACTTCTTCCATTCAAATGTTAAAAAAAAGCTTATGTTTTCCTTGCTTTGCTCGGGACAAGTCCACCAATAAATATATTTTTGTTATTATTCAGCGGCGGATCTTTCTTTTATGTAAGTGCCGTGAAATTACATCGACTTTATCGACCTTTCTGTAGATATTTTAATAATGATAGTTAATAAGTTAATGTACCATTTCTATGAAAGTAATGTTATGAAAGTAATGTTAAGAGTTAATGTACCATTTCTGGTAAAGTTTACTCTTGAAATTTGTTGGGCGATAGGCTGGTAGACAGATTTGATGAGTTCATTCGCAACAGTAGTCTGCCACGGGTTAAGAAGACGAACACAACAAAGCAGAAACGGTCCATCCCTTCTTGAGTGATGCTCGGTCGCACACATTCCATACTTTGTTTTATTTTATAGAAGAGTTTAACTTGCTTTGGTTGCAACAAGTTTTATTTACAAAATATACGCCGCAAACACGATTAGCACGTTCCGAATTATGACTACCGCAAAGTGAATATAAAATTAGCACTAAAAGTCCTCATGAAAGTTTATTATCTGCACAAAAATGAAACAAGTACATAAAAAAAGCAATATACAAGTGCTACGATGTTTGAAAATGCTAGAAACAAGCTGAGATTGATAGAGGAGCCCGTTAAATGACATGCGTTAAGATGAAAAAAAGTAAAAAGAATTAATTTATAGCAGAACGTAGTTTCGATCTACGGACCTCTGGGTTATGGGCCCAGCACGCTTCCACTGCGCCACTCTGCTTCTATAAGCAGACAACAATATAAGCAGTTTGCATAGATATTGATGCTGAAAAGCTGCGAAGTTTTCTCTTTTGAACCACCTTACATTTTGCCCATCCACTAAGCATTTGATTTCTCATGTATTTGTATTCCTTAGATGGCCTCTAATGCTTCATTTACTATGTAATGTGATATGGAAACATTTCTCCAGTTGTTGAAAGAGACTTTAATCTTTCCTGAACCAACGCTAAAAGTGACCAAATACATTTTCGATACTTTTACCCATTAATTCGAGAAGTTTTTGGAGGCATTTCTGAGCACTTCTGGACCGTAGCATTTAACAGTGTAAACGTAAAATCCATGCTTCTTGAAAGTTTTCTATTACTACGTGTGGAATCTCCGCTAGTGTTTTGCCAATCCTCATACACTTTTCAGTGCAACCTGTTTTTTAGAATTGAAATCATACTTTAAATGGTTAGCGTATATAGAAGAGGGAAGCACGGAAAAATATAAAAAAAAAACAAAATTCTATATCTTTTATCTATCTATCTATCTTTAATTATACCAAGACAAGAATATGATGAGTATGAAACTTCTTCAAGCTTTTTTTTTATTTGCGGTTTAAAACTCCGAAATAAATTTAGCCATATAATTTCATCGGTCGCAGATTTTAAATTTGATACTCTTCCTCGTATCTTATCTTATTCAAGGTTGCCTCTTTTACCGAGTGTAACTTAATCGTGCGGGTCCTAGCAGCACATAGACACAACTTTTAACCATGGGAAATTGCATGACAAGTTGATCCGCAGTGCATTCAAATACCTGAAATAAACTACTAGTTTATGCGTTTCGTTCCTGTTCATTTATTTACTTTATGTGACCATTCTAATACTTCAAATGTGGAAGCTCCACATGAAATCTAATGTAATCCTCAAATCAAGGAGCAGAAACATTCCCTAAGCTTAGTTTTAGAAGCTTTAAATTGGAAAATGTTAGTACCACTGGTGGATATTCACCAAGTAACGTTCTTTAGCAAGCGAAAGGTCCTTCCGTTCTGCCCGATTTCAGTCCGATTCCGCAAATAACCGTTATGTAATTGGAGCCGGCACGCTGCGGTAACAGTCCAAGCCACAGTGTAAGGATTATCGCGCAACTATCGAGTGTCCCGCGATCGATACGCGATCCTTCGCACTGAACGAGTTCCCCGAGCTCGCGCGGTTTGTGCGCGAAGGTTTGGCCCTCGTGGGCTTCATGGGCTTCGACATTCCGGTTCCACGTAGTGCAGCCCCAATAAAGCCTCCCGCCTGGTGCACCTGGTGTGCCGGGGAGTGGTAGGGTAGGTGCAAGAGAGGCAGGCGTGTGGCGTAGGTCAACAGGTGGGCCGCTGGCGTTTGCAGCGGGATCCGACGCAAGGGGGATTTGCCAACGCCGGGCGGAACCACGATGGAAGTAAGGTATCAATTAAGGTGAGTGATTTCGTTCTTGTGATTTAATAGTCCCCAATCGTGCGAGGACTTCAGCGGCGCGCGATCGAAGGTGTTTCGATCGGGTGGACTAAACCAGTTCCAGTTGCGCTCTCGATCGACGGCACCCTCCCTGCCTGCTACCCTTCCGCCACCAGAAAAGGGTGCCCGGCAAATGGAGGAAACGGAGGGCCGTCGAAGATAGAGGGTGGGGACCATGACTGTTCAGGGCTGGAGTGTTATTACAGCACCGCGCGGCGTTAGTTGCGGCGTTCACTTTCGCTTTCTGCTCGGAGGAGCTCAAAAAAAAAATACTAAAAGGGGTGAGCACTGCTCGGAATGGGATCGATCGAAGGCGGCCCCTATTTTGCCCAGGTCTCCGGTACAATCCCACCGCGACACGAGATAAGAACGTATTAATCTGGCACCCGAGGGGAAAGACACTTTGCAGGGAGGAATAAAGAGGAAGGGAGATAGAGAGAGTGCGAATTCCTTTTGCTGGCAGGCGTGTTGGTGTACGTGACGCCGTATGTGGTTTGGTGATATGATGCTATGATGGTGCATGCGAGACGATGAATTATCCCTGAGAATGCCCAGCCACCAGCACATTATAAAAGGTTGTTATTTAAAAAGTCTTAACAAACAGTTACTTCTACATCTTTTATTTCTTCGTCTAAAATGTAAAGTCATTGTTCGGCTCCACTAGGATAACGTAAAGTATCTGCAAGAAAATTTAACAGTCATTTCGTAATTTCTCGGTTTGTACAAGTCTTATTTCTGTGGTGGATGTTATGTTTTGTTGTTTAGTAAAGCTTAGCTATTAGTATAGCTTAGCATACGTTAAATTTGGATTCACTCGATATCTATTTTATTTTCAGCTGTAAACCAAGCAACACGTGTTTCGATACGATCGGGAATATCCCTATTTCCTAAAAATAGAACTAAAAATAAATCAAGGAATAAAAACTAGGATTTCTGCATTCCTGCAATCAACATTTTTCTGCATTAAAGCTTAGGCTTGTTGCAAACACTTTGAAAATTACTTCTATCTTGTTTGCCCTGAACATAGCTTATGTGGTATTAGCGTTTTCAACAAGGTTATAAGGACAATGAAGATGAAAACCGGCTAGTTCACTTCGGCACATCAATTTATAATTAAAAGAAATGTTGAGAAATGGAATGAAATATTCTATTGTAAACAAAACAATAAAACTAGATACTCATAATTTGCTTGTATGCATTTAAAAATATGTGTTGAATGTTCGAGACACAACACTTATGGCAGTAAAGATTGTTTAAAAATAAATAAATTTTTGACCGAATATAAGTCATATTAGGTCGAGTCAAAACAGGTCTAAAACATCGCGAAACTTTATCAAATGTGTGTTAGCATTTTTAATGTGAACTCTTTGTTTCTACTTGCAACTGTAAAAAATAATTAACAACTTAGCCTTCTGAGTTAACCAAAAGAATGTCCTTCTATTTTCTAGCTTTTACGTAAGACAAAATTTTGTTGAACGTTTTTAATTTCTTTTGTCTACTACAGTCAAAGAAAGCCCAAGCCCCAAACTTATTTGCAGATAGTTTGTTTTCTCTGACATGGGAGTATACAGTGAATAATTTAATTCTTACCCGGAAACGAGCTGTACAAAACTAGTTAAATTGATTCAGTAGGGTTATTAAAAGGGAATCAAATAAAAAAAAATTCTTCAAACGACACATTTTCCTTAGAAACAAATATATTTAAATGCAGCACCATACTAAAAGTTCTCTAATCGAGCTGACATGCAACATGGGTTTAATTTTCGAAGTTGTACTACCTGAAACGGAAGGACGAGCTGCTAGATTCGACTACAAGGTAAAGGGTACCCGTGGACCAATGAGATTGATTAGCATCAGTTCTTTCCGACGGCGTCGACATTTGTGACGGTTCAGCCATTTGCGGAAAAGGCCAGCGTAATAATGGTGATGTGCGCACCGATTTGCCGCGTTATGTTGGTGTTTGTCAGCGACGCATTAATTTTTCCTTTCTGCTGACCTTTCCGTAGGTGAAATACAGGCATTCTGTTGCGGTTGGTTCTGTGGAGGCAAAGAGTCCTTCTTGACATGGAAGATAATTTTTGTGTGTGAATTGCTAGAGCAGGGTCGTCGCTTAGAACAGGAACTTTTCAATTATATAAGTACAATAAAACGAATAGTTATCACGGTACCTTTTTCTTGTTAGCTAGGAAATTTTTGATTACCTCTACCACTATGTCATGATCAGCTGGACTTTATTTAAATTGTTACAAACTTATAATGTTCAATAGCTTTATAATAATCTCTTTCCATATTTTGATCATTTTTCTTTAGCACATGCCTTTAATACATTACATACATACATACATTAATACATTAATGACACTTAAAAACAATCTCCTGTGATTATTTCGTTAGATTGGAATAGAAAATAATTCCCAAAACCCACCTACTTCACCCAGGTGTACAGATTTTAGCCTCTGATATGAGATATGATACTTAATATATTATAATTTTTTTCTGATATTATAATTTTTTTTTCAATCAATTTGGAGTCGGTGAAATTGTTTATAATGTTTCGTTTCTCTCTGAACATGTCTTCAGCATAAGTTTTTATAACAAAACAAATATGGACGAATACAACTTCCAGCAAATGCGTATGTATTCTTTAAATTTTGGCCCTTTCAACCGCTTCATAAAAAAATTGTACAAACTTTTCAAAGATGAACATCAGCTGCATCAAAGAACTTCACCATGACATATCCTTAAATTCTTTTGCTCTTTCGCCTTATGTTGAACTCTGAATTTATTTGTTTCTTTAAAAATCAGTTTTAATGCGCACACACATTTGTTTATTTAATTTATGCTTAATTTTTGTTGATAATTTAGTCCGCAAAAAAAAAAACAATGGCAAAGATTCATTCCATTCGCAAAAACTGATGATTTCAATTTGGAGTGACAACTGTTATCGGCTCATATGAGTGGAAATTCGGTTATCCTGAACAACATCCAATATTTACTAATAAACACCGCATTGATAATTGTAGCTGTAGAAACCCAACAGCAGAAAAAAAAAAATGCACTCCCGATTTGGCATGCACATTGCAATCGCCCATCGGTCCGTTTGGCGGTGGAATTCGCAGATCGATTCGTTGCACTTTGGTCATTGATCGAATTGCAGATGTACACTGCTGGCGCAGCCCGGCTGGCGATGGCCCCTGTATCCTTCTCGGTTCATTTCGACAGCTTGGATCGCCGTCATCGTTCGTCGCGAAAGCCTCATGGATGGGAAATGAAGACGCGAGAGATGCACACGCACGTGGAGGGCGGGGTGAGTGGCACTGGGTTGTACCGAAAGAAGCCCGGAGGTAGGCGAGAAAAGAGGAGAAGAAAAGCATCCAAACACTTTCCCAACAAGTATGCAAGATGACCTACAGCGAAACAGTGTGTTACGAAGTCCGAGTTCGCGCTCGTTCGTAAAAATGTATCAATTTCTAATTAATCACGGTGGCTGGTCGGCCATGTTTTGTGGCTTTTGTTTCTTGCGCACTCTCTGCTTGCGCCTCTCCTACGCGTAGCCCATATTCCTTCTTTCTCCTTTTGCTCTGTTTCGATAGTTTTTCTTTCCTCTCGGTGCCGTTTTCCTTCATCTTTGCGTTTTGTTTCTCATTGGCGTTTCTTCCTTCTCCGAGTGCACTTTCGTTCTCTTATTTTTGTCGGTAATTTCGTTTCGTTTAGCACTGTAACGTGGCACGGCTGAGCCGTGATTTTTCTTTCAACGGCTACTCTTTTTCTTTCATCAATCTGCTCGGCACCTTCCGCGCGTCTGTCCACATCTCCGACGACTTTTTCATTAGATTTCACTTTTGTTTGTTCCTTGGACGAATGCGAAAACTCCACACGAGTGTGGAGAAATCCCCAGCTGATCCCAGAGTTCTCGGTTGGCAAAGAATCCGTTAATGTTGCGCACATTAGCCTGGCATTGTTTGTTCCCTCTGGTAGGTGTAAATATATTGTTTGCATATAAAAAATATTATAATAACGTCCCCTAATGCTTCGTGCATTAAAGGGCACTTCCTCCTTCGTGAGATAATGTGTAAGCACAATCATCGGTCCACTTAATCAGGGTGCAATTCGTTAAGCTTCGGCGCGGACCGCCCCTGACAGTAATGGTTGGAAAATGAAGCAGAAAAATTAGCTCCACTTAGACGGTTTCACGCCGGCTTTGGCTCCATTTGCTTGATCGTGGCATGGGCTCACGAGCGGCGCAGATCGGTAATGCTTGTTTTATGGGCATTTTATTGTGGCAATGATGAACAAATCTGCATTTACGGGCAGGAAGCTCGCACGGCAGAAAGTTTGACCCAGTGAAAGGTTTATGTTCTGTTTGGCAAATTCGTGGCTTTGGCAAATAGAAGGTGACGAGGATTAGAAAGAAGATTATGAAAATTGTAATTTACAAATTGAATTTTCACGCTTCATTATAAAAAACTAAGAATGAAACTAGATTGATACAATGTTTTTTGCCTTTTTAATAAATTGTAGGGCAACTTCCATTTCTAAGTAAACACTCTTTAAAAAAATATACACACATTTTAGATTGTCTTTGCATGTTAGCTATAGTTGGTGGCAAAGGATCGGAATTTATTGATTAAATTGTAAAAACTATCTTTCTATTTTTTTTTAAACTATCTTTCTATTAACAGATATTTTACCCGGAAAAAGTGTGAAAAGAGCGCGTTCCGTTTACCTTTCAACTTTTTTTCTCTATAAGTTTAAGGAATATATGTGTCTTCCATTTCCTTGCTTCCTTGGAACGTGGATGCAGATCTATGATAGAAAAAAAATAAGTTGTTGAAGCAGCAAGTTTGATAATGGTAATGGCAAATAGTTTGATAATGGCAAAAATTTGATAATGGTATCTTCATCACGAGCTTTAATTTTTCAATGGTATCATTTTAAAACAACCTGAATTCACGATTGTATGTCATTCTTAAACTATATCAAAGCAGATAATTTATCTCACTGCAGTTTAGAAAATTTTATAAAATACACTAGCTTTGGTATCTTGGCGCAGGGGCACATTCAACTATCGCGAGTTTGAAAATAAATCGAAATTGGCTGTTGTTCTTTTTGGTCCGATAAAGTTTCATACCGTTCTGTTCCATTTGTTCCGTTTTGCAGGTGGCGGTGGCCTCTTCTTGTGTAGTGTTGAATGTGAACAACCGCTCAGAATTGTTGTGGTAATGCGGCGGGTGTGAAATTCACCGAAGCAGACCATTTCATGTGAACGAAGCCACGCAATGGTCGAGTGCCGCTGTTGGAAAACGCCATCAACAATGAGGCGGGCCGAAGCGAGAGAGAAAGTGCACTGAACCGCGGAAGAGGTTGTACAGATGCACTTTGCCATGGACGCGAGCGACGGAAAAGCTCATTCCATTTCTTAAAATAAATCCACATACCTTTAAAGCAACGGACGTGTTGGTTCAGGGTAACTTTCATCGGCTTCTCCTTCGGGAAGTCCTTCGACATACGGATGGCGCTATCCTTTCCGTCTCCGTGTCCTCACGTCGGAAGCTGCTTAACAGCGGGACAGGATTTGATGGTCGCCTCGGACGCGTCGAGAAGGTTGCTACAGGGTACGTTTATTTTACGATGAATGAAAGCGGAGAAACGCATAACCTGACCTCTCATGATGCCGAGGCTGGACTCTTGCTCTCCCACTTGTTCCCCAACGGACGTATGTAGAACCTCGACGATCATAACAGTTTATTACAGAGAGACGGGTGCCAGGTGGCGGGTTGGTTAAATTGAAATGTCAAGGCGTTCCAGGGCTTCTCGTTGGCGCAGTTTTCCTGTATAGAATTCCACCTCCACCAGCTAGATTGCTGGGGCATTTTGCTGCATCGCTTTGCCGATGATATTTTACACTTTTTTCTGTTTCTCTGAATTTTGAGTACTGTCCAGCGTGGCCTCTGCCTCGAATTTGGCGTTCGCTCATTTTCGCATGTTGCAATTGAATTGTTGGTATTTTTGTTCCCTGGTGCGGATGAAGCCTGTTCATGTCACTGGCATTTCACTGCAGCAAACATGCATTATTTATCGAGAAATAAATACAACTCACCGGATGACAAGCTTCTTCGCTAGGGATGACGAAAAACGAAAAAAATAAAATAATTAAAAAAACACATTCGGTCAATATATGAATAATCAAATGGTATTTCAAAATCCCAGTTGTATTTTGAAACGAAATTTATGATATTTGTGTGTTTAAAAAAAAATCTACTTTATAAGTGTCTATTTATGCTTAAAATATTTCACTTCGATTAGATTGACATCTCCGATAAAAGCAGAATGCACTCAAGCCTGTTCATACAGATTTAACAAGGTTTCATGAGCATTTTTGCTGTACATAAACTGTCTTTCCCAATTTTATCAGAATTCTCCCGAGCAGTGACGTGATTTACGTATTATCAACATGCACTCGTGTATGCGGACAAGCTATAAAACCAGCAGAGATCGTCTAGCCGCACCAACGGCGAACGTCGTAAAACGGACGAAAAGTTTGTCGTAAGGATTAAATGCAGAAATTCGCTCAACAGTTGCGGGGGATTTTTTTTAGGCAAATAACAGGTCCTCGTGTGTGTCGATTCGTGCACGATCGTTAGCGACGTCCGAATGGAGGGAATTCACGGAAGAAGCCACCGAGCGTCTCTCGGTCGTATTTTCGCTGGCTTATACCTTGGCCTTGACATTCAGGCGAGGCTCGTTCGCCGAGCGGGTTAGAAAGAAGCGTCAGAGAAAAAAAGAGTAAATAAACGACATTAGTAAACGGCTTCGCAACGGAATCGAAGCATAAGAGCTGCATACACACCTGGTCGATCGCTCGTTCGACGCGCGGCATGAAGGTCGGGCGGCTTTTCACCATCGGCGATCGGAGACCGGGGGCTGAGATCGATCGAATGTTCCCTGGTGCGGAAACCGGCTCTTAATACGCTTTGGTCAGTTCCTAAAGACGGGCATTAATTTATGGCAGGCCTGATAAGGGGTGCATTTTTACCTGCCCTGCCGAACAAGCGTGCCAAAAACGAAGCTCCTGCAGGCTTCAAGATATTCCGGGATATATTCAATTTCGGAAAGAAGACACACGAAATTATAAATAATTTGGATGGCATTGGAGTCGGTTTTGCAGAAACCCTGCTATACGTGATACATAATATAATGATTGTTATAGTGCATAAGACAGAAGCAGAGAGATGCTTTACAAGCGCTTCCAGCAGGTACTCGGGGGATCACGATTATTAGAAATGATATAAAATATAATTAATGTTCGAAGATGTTGTTTCTTTGAAAGTGAGGTCCATAAAGAACAATACAAGCGGTCGGGAACACTTTCCTACTGGGTTGCTGGCATAGTACTGCAAGCGGGAAATTAAGTGACTGTTTAGTTTGAAGCGAGATTGTTTGGATAGGTTGAAGCAATAGGACTAGTAGTGTAGGTGTTCTTAGATGGTTGCGACTCTTTACACTTTAGATTAACTTTTTTCGCATTTCTGAACACTTCTTTAGCATTGCATTCAAACAAATATCATATGATTAGAAATATTCCCATGTTTTAGGGAAACGATATGTTGGTTCAAAACTACAATGTAAAAAGTGCGTCGTTTTTGGGTCCAGTGGTTTGAGTCATAAGGAATATTTTTATTAAACACTCAACGAAATATGTTGCAATAAATGCTATATGGGTTGCATAAGACTCTACTCTACAAATCTCATGCTTCTGACACGTCGTGCAATAGTAATAAGTTCATACGTTCTATTCATGTTTTGAAAAATGTTAATTTGTGTTTCTTCGAAAGTTGAAATTATTAAGGAAAAAATGGATATAGTGTGATTCTAAAATGATTGTAATGAAGTGACAGATAATAAACCCAATTTATTGCGTCCTAGCACTTGAAACCCAATGAAAACATTAAAGATTATAAAAAGTCAAAGAATGAGAAGATATTGATGATAGTGATGCATCCATTGACTCATCCCATAACATTTTTTAATGGTTGTCTTAGTGTAAAGTTTGTTCTTAAATTCTTCAATCTCGTAAAGCTACAATGAATAACGAAAGGTGATCAGAAGTAGCTACAAAAAGTCGAGAACGATGCTGAATCAAAACTTGTCGAAATGTATATAAAACATTTCTAATTTTTATTATTTTTGTTCACATTCACATTCACATGATTTAAAAATATGTAAATTGAATGATCAATCCCCCTAGTGGTCTGGGATAGCCGAACGCATCTGCCGGCTCGAACTTGATGCAAGATGACGTGGGTTCGAATCCAGACCAGACAGACCGGGTTACATAGCTATCTATGTACTTTAAGGCGAAAATGTCGCGTAAGCCCTCAAAATGGGTGGCATGACTTAAATGGTTGTTACGTGCCAGAAAAGAGATAAACACAAATAAAAAAATCGTCGTTTGAATCGAACCATCTTTAAAACAAATCAATCAAAATCTACAATACAAAACATAAAATCGGGCTTATTATACCGACCACGAAATTAACAACTCTTATTTATTTGTTAGCACCCCTCGCATTTTGTACCACAAAATTGTCCATTGCTCACAATTAGAAACTCTTAATCAAAAAGGAAGATTAAGAACAAAAGCGATTTCTTGTGCAAAGACCTGCTCGGGGTTTAACGTGGCAATCACAACCGAACCCGATAGTGTAGCAAAACAGGAACAATCGCTTATGAGTTGCTTAACTATTCACAGCTCTGCTCCTTATCCTGCGGAGCGATTTTATCAGCCTACACTCTGGCAGGACCTGCAGCCCGTTTGCCTCATTCAGTTCACCGTAACAAGCGTGGGGGCACAAATGAGAAGCTGAAGTGTTGCGACATTAAGCGCTAAACTGCAAGAATTGAGCAGGATAAACAATAAGCGCCCATATAATCCCATGTAGGGTGAACCAAGTGAACGTGGCGCGACCAGGGAAGTTCCATTCACTAGCGGGAAGCTTTTGGTTTTGTTTTTCTTCTTGCTTGCTCCATCGTACCGTAGGCGAAAAATCACTGGTACAAGCTATGGCGTCTTGAGCTCAGGCCGAAAAGCACGCGCAAAGTAATGGGAGGCAAGGAAGGTGTCGTTAAAGGTTTCTAAGCGAACGCTTGCTAAGGCAGAGAAGGGAAGAGGGGCAGGGTGGAGGTGGGGGGAGGGGGAGGTTGATGCTTCACTCCGTGCTCCCTGGCACCTGTTCTATTTTGCCCCACTGGTAGACTTTTTTTGTAACCACGACAACGATCACGCTACGCACTAAATTGATCAGTTGGTATTTTGAGTGAGCGTGTGAGTGTGAGCCGGTAGGGGAGTTGTCTGTGTGGTTACTTTTGCACGTATATAAATAAATAAATATATAAATATAAAGATATATTTATAAGCAACACTCGATTTTTTCTCCCGCTCCTGCCGCTGCTCCTGCTTTGAACACCCATTCTCCTAAGGCCGCGCACGCCGAGCGAATGCACTGGCGCAAACACTGGCGGACGACCTTGCTGAAGGCAATTTTTCAACCTCATTTCGCGCTCCAAAGTTGATTTAGATCCGTTCAGTTTTCTTTCTCAGTCCGGGTCTGTGGCGTTTTACTTCACGCTTCTCGAGCGAACGCTTGTTTGTTTGTTTGTTATGATCGTGTTTCGCTTTATTTTTTGTGAACTTCTTAGGGCTTCAAACGTTGCTAACAAAAACGAATACGTTCCGTGGATAAAAGAAAATATTTAACTTCTAGCAGTTGGGTGGTATAGGCTCAAAGTGGTATATCCGGCGCCGGGATGCGTTCGTCACGGTTGAGAGCCTTCGATTTTAGGCTGTGTCAGGAAGGCTTACAAGCATACTAATAAACAAGCACTTGCGCACCAGAGGCGGATGCTTGGTTCTGTAGCGGATGTTCCTTGTGCAGTTTAGCTCACACTAAATTAGCAATGAAAAGATTTGAAAACACCTTTTATGACAGCCTTGATGGGGAATCATTTCAAAAAATCTTCGATGTAATACGCAACAAGAAAGTTTTAAAACTCCTTGTGGTTCGACTGGGACTTATTTTGTGTGTGAAACAAATTGTATGATACAAAACAAGAGCCAAGAGAAAGCGAGAAACAAAAGAAGAGAAGCTATAAGTAAATTTTATTCCTGTTACGAACGAGAAGGGCCTTAAAATACGATACTACTAAGAAAATCATTTAAAAAAATCAACAATATAATGTGTGGCAATTTGGGGAATTTAACATATAAAAAAAAAGCTCTATAAAAAATTAAACACAAATATTATAACGATTGTACACATACGTTACAGTTTAGAGAGTGACAAAAAATACATAACAAAGGATCTTATCCGAATAAGAGAAATAACTGTTAGTAGAACGAAATTGATGGTTGTAACACATTTTCCAGCAACTTCAGAAGAAAAGGGCTGTGTGCACTTTACACGATGTCATGGTATTTGTTAAATAATGAAATACATTAAGCCGATATTTTAGACTATGTACCGAAAAATCGCAGCATTCGATTTAAATTACCAGTGTAACGCGATGGAATTCAGAATGGTAAGCACTCTTACCCAACAGCGGCGTTATATAACGACATTTTAGAACCTGAAACCAGTTTGCGGTCACAACTGAGAACTGGTTGTTTATCAGGGTCAACTTCAACGCCGTTGAAGTCCAGCAAGCCTAGTAGTAGGTCTACGAAGGGTGGTATTATTACATCAGCTAAGCATTGAATGTCTGGTTACATTGAGGTTCTTATAGATCAATCGACCACAAACCAACTCCTGCATTGCGTTGAGAACTTTTTAAGATAAGAAAGATGTGAAACGAAATGCGTTTGTGTTAGAAATCTAACGCGCGCCGTACGAGATAGCTCATGGCAAGTGAGAAGGCGGCTGCTTAGATGAGCCAACAGTGAGAAGGCGGCGGATAGTGGCCGTAGCTTCGGGGACGAACCTGGCCCGATCGGCCAGGATCGCGGCCGGGAATATGATAACAGGGCGATACGCGCCACGATGGGCTCTTTTTGTAATATTATTCAGCCGTGGAGACACGGTTAAATATACTAATTTGTGGTCGTCGTGTATGACGCACCGACAATTCCAACCTGTGTCCGGCTGAGTTGCACGATTTGCAACAGTTTGAATAAAGCAGAAGTTCAAGCTTGATCTAGACAAAATCTGTGTACAAAATAAATAATCCTATGTGTGAATGGTCAAATCTAATATATTATCATACAATTTTCAAAAGACTTGTTAGGGAGCTATTTTTGTAACAGTGTTTTTGAATTTATAATTTAAAAAAATATATTACAGTTTTGTCAATGGCGCCATTCATTTTTGGGGGATTGGTTCATGGACTTTTGATGAATTGAACTCTTTCTTAAAGTTTTCTGCCATTATCGCCTAGTATTTTTCATATGTATACGAACATCAATCACATGAAATACTCAGTTCACATTATACCACTACTACACCCCTCATCTTTTTTGGCTGGTCCCTAAATCATACCTAACCATCATGAAGCCCAAGTAAGTTTTTAAGTGCCTTTAAAAGGCAAAACATGCCGCAAGAAGCAGTCCACTTTTTACTGCTTCAACATTTTTTTAATCTCTCCTGCAACTCTTTCTCATATACTTGTCTGCATACTTTGTTTTTAGCCTGAAATTTCTTTTTACAGCATTTGCCACCGATGAGCGCAAAAGCACCACGCTTCAAAATGTTTGTTTTTGTCAAACAGAGTATTTTGCTCAGAAAATAGTGAGACTTTTTGAAAAATTATTGTGATTTTTTTAAAGCGTGGTACGGCTTTCGAGCTAACCAGTGGCAAATGCTGTATCGTGCATCGTATGCAATTAACACTTTTTTCTTGTTGTAGTTGGATGTTTAATATCACGGAAAATATTTCGGAGGGTCTCACTTTCATCCGATTAACCTCCAAACTATCCATCACTGAACCTCGAACACATTATTTTGTCAATCTTAAAGCCCTAGGTTTCTTTGACATCGTTATTCTTCGGCCTTGTTGATAAACCAACCGTGTTTGGATTTTTTTTTCCTTCAGATTTCCATCAAGCAATACTGAAATGTCACATATTCGAATGCTACAAAACTTGAAAAAATAAAAATATAGTGCTATTATAGTAATTGAGCGTTATAAATTTCCCATTTTGACCATTGGAAGCATGATGGAGGTTAAAATAATGGTGGATTCTTTCTGGAACAGATATTTCCTTTCAGGTTGCCCTGTTAAATCTTGTTTTATATTCTATGTGAATTGATGAACCTAGATGAAACATGGTAGTGAACATCCTAATGATTGAACAATTTATCATAATACCAACACGCGTGAAATGTCGAAGGCGATGCAGTCGAAAAAAGAAAATAAACGATGCGCATAAACTGGTCAGGGATGCGCAGAAATATGCCATGGTTTTACTCGAACTTCGTACAGTCAAATCTTTCGTACGGCTAAAACGAGAATGTTTTTTTGCTGCACCACCGAGCGGTGAAAGGGTGGGCAAATAGTCCCGAAGCGCCTAAGTGCCACCGAAGGGCATCCAATATTGGACGGGTGAATTGCTGCCGAAAATGTCAATAGCAATGGAGAGCGCGGGGTTTTATCCCGCGCAAAATGTTGCACAAAAGAGAAGACGGGGGGAAACTGGTGAACAGTACACGACCCAGCTCGTCTTCAGGTTGCGTGGACTTGGAAGTGCATTAGCGGATGATGTTAAGCGAGGGACGCTCGATTCGGTATTTTATTTAAAATAGGACAAGCTGAAAAAAGGAAAACGATACAATCGTTTCATCAAATGAGTCAACACAAATCATCAAACGAGTCATCCACAGACACACACAGAATTTTTTTTTTTCAACGGTTCGAATGTTATCACCAAAAACCAACCGCTACCATAAACAACGTACAGTGTGCTGGCTTATGTATAATATATATAAATAAATTAAACCAACGTGGTAGAAAAGAATATTTAATCGGTTCTTTGATGCACGTTCCCAAAAAAAAAAAAAAAAAAAAAAAAACAGCTGGGTTGGAAGCCGCGAATGGTAAGGAGCGAGGGAGGAATGGATTTGAAGCGCTATAAGAGGAGTGCGAGGTTGCGCGACATTGCGCATGGTTTGCGCAGTGCTGTAATTATATTATGCATTACCCAGAGAGGCGTACACAAAAGTTATGCCAAGGCTGTTTGTTGAAGTGACTCTCTTTTCCGCGCGCGCTGAAAAAAGACCTTTTGTATATCTTGGTTTTGCTCTTTCTCTTTTTTATAGATTTTTATTTTCTTATGTTGTACTGTTGCGTTCTTCACTTATATCTTCTCCGGTTTTGGCTCGCATCAGAAAGGGTTGGGTTTTTTTTCTCTATCTGACTATTATGGTTTGTTAGTTGACACTTTCGCTTCATTACTTTCATTTGTTCTTTAAATTTCTTTAAAAATTCTTTAAACTTTCTTTAAATTTTTTTAAAATTAAAATAAAATAAATGATTTCACAAATCAATTTGACAATCTTCGTGAGCGTTACAGGTTTATATTAGAACAATTAGCCTTTTTCCTCGCACATTTTGATTTATTATTCAAATGGGTGTTAAAGTAAGATTTAGAAAAATAGTAGCTTGCATTGGCTATAACATATGTCTACATTCTTTATAATTTTGCAGTAAACTTTATTTTAGTAAAAAAGAGTAGTTTAGTGGTGTATGGAGTATCCTGTCCAGCCAAAGATGGTGGCATGGATATTTAGCGTCGAATGTGGTGGGAAATTTTGATGACGCCTTGGCCGAAAAATATGGCGGACATTATTGTCACCCGTAAAGGCCTTTTTTTCAAGATTTTTTCACTTAAGATTACGCCATGCTGGAGAATCAAGAATTATCATAATTTCGTACAAGAAGTGTTTCCTGTTTATCGAGGCTTTATGTTCAAAGGCGTCCGGTCAGAATGTTCCCATCCGGTTTCTTTGCGTTACCATGTTCAAGTGGTTTTCAATTACCACATTAAGGCAAGTATTCCTGCAACAATGTTGTCAACAGGACCTTTTCCCGCGATGGTCGCGTTTCTATTATATGTTTTAAAATTCAGAACTTTCGGAACACCTTCGGTCTTCCAGAACGCTGTTTGCTCTTAATCAAGAAATTGCCAATTCTGAACCATTGGAACCTATTATTTTGACTAGATTTTTTTTCTAATAAATATATTTAATTGGTTAAATTCGATAGAGCATATTGCTCATTAAATTCCCAAGAAACGCTCCCGGATTCGGTTATTACACAAATGGTGTTGAACAATTCCTGCCTAAATAAATTCCCCGCCTTAAGCCCCGCCGGCTACGAACATAGAAATATTACAAGCAAATTAGCCCGATTGATCAAAATCACATCATTTCCATGCTTTGTATCGCCTGCAAATGAGATTCGTGTGCCATCTGAAACCTGCGCGGAAATGTATGAAAAGGCAACCCCGGCGTGTTAGGCTTTAATGCTTCGACTTAAAGGCCCCGTTTTGTAATGGGATACTTTCACGGTGTTACCTTGGTGGTGACGAAACGAAGGCCTTTCGTCGTTCCGTCACACAAACAAACGCAAACACACACTCATTCTCGTATGCACATACGAGCGCTGACTGCATACGATATGCAAGCGAAACGAAGTAAAATTGTGGATGCCTGGCACGGATGTGCGCCAACACGGTTGGATGTTGCTTCGGGAGCGTTTCAGTGCCAGCTCAGCCCAGCTGACGGAAGGTATGACGGATTTGCCGTTAGTTTTCCTATCCCAACGGTGACCATGGATGTTCGCCCCATCTGCAGTCAAACCACCCCCTCCCTCGAAGCACAAGCGTGCTCCGAGATAATACTTTCGCTTTCCATTCCCATGCGCTCGCTTGAAGGCTTATTTTTGCGGATGAGCAAGTGGAGTAGTGTCAAGTGTCAATCGTGTGCTCGTACGATTCTGGGCTGTGATTTATTTCCCCCCGCGCGTTCGAGTTCTCGGCAGGAGGTGCTGGTCTGGACCGGTGGAGCGTGGAGACGAGAGAAGCTTCATTTTAAACTCAAGTCAATCATGCATTCATGCCAAGACCACGGTCGTTTATCAAGGGGTAAAGCTGTAAACGGGGCAACGGGCAGTTGGAGAGTCGGTGCGGATTTTACGCAGTGACAAATTGAGTATTACATATGGTACCGGTCATATATGTGCGCCGGGTGCAGCACAATTGTTAATCAATGGCCGTTATGAATGAAAGGACAAAATAAAAGTGAATACCAGTTGAAAAAGAGACACTATGTATGGCTGACTGTCAACGTCACAATATCAATTTAAATGATGATTATGAGTAAAAATTAAACTGATGTGGAGAAATCAAAGCGGATATAATTTATGAAATGATTAATAGTCATGTCTGTAGCTTAATTCAACTGTTATTAAGTGTATGAATGTTCACAATTCTGTTTGTTTTTTTTTTAAATATGGTTTCATTAGCAGATGGGAATGACAACGAAAGTGGCAAAGATTTGAAAAAATGGTTGACTTTTAATAACAATTCCTCATTATTAAATGATATATTTGACAAGTGTTTCAACTTTTTCGGTACCAAAAAATGTCTTCTCTTGTGCAAATACAGCATCATTTGCGGAAAGTGTTGCTTTAAATGGCAATTGGAAGAAACTTGTCGCTGAGGACTGATAGGTTATCGCCAAAGCTAAATCTGCACCACAGTAAAGGAGGGATGGTCCCAGAAATGATCACCTGCTTGAAAGGTGAAGAACTCAGCGTGGAAGCCAAGGAGCATCTTAGAACGAATCAAAAGTATGACGACGCTTACTTTGAGGCACTACTGGGACAATTTCCATGCAGGACAACTTTACCAAACTCATTTGATGGTTAAAATATACTTGTTAGAAACCGCTCGGGACAATAGGACGAATAAATAAATCCTTACGAAATCCTAAACTCTAAAATGAGAAATACAATCTCCTTCCCCCTTCCAGATATCACTGTCAATGATCAATGCATCAATGGGTTGACTATGAAACACTTGCGTTCTGCAGAAGACATCAAAATCTTGGTCGAACGATGGATAATTACAAAAGAATAGCCATTTTTAAAGATACAGTTAGGTCGTGGCAAATGTTGATCAGCTCTTTGATAACAAACGTTGCAAAAAAAAGTTCTGTAACACTAGTACAGTGATGCAGGGAAAAACAATAACCGCTCTCTTGATAAAAAACAAATATTGATAAAATACAAAAGGGGGGAAGGAAAATGATCGTATAAAATAAAAAGTGATGCCCAAAGAAACCAAAATATCTGTCTGTCATCTTTTGATGATACCACGAACATTTTTTCTTTACAGATCTTCAATTTAAATTATCTTTAACTATTAACATTAAATAATATAGTTAAACAATTTAACTATAACTTTTACGTATTTAAGTAGCTTTTTCTAAGAATAACCTTTTATCGAAGATACGATTTACAAAGTTCTAAATATTGTAATTGTTTGAAGCAAGTTAAATTGATCATACTTCGCAGGACCAGTGGAGCTTATACGAAACGGTATGATCGGAAATCAATTGTAAATTGTGTTTGTTAATTAAATTGTCAATTTAATTTTGTCCATAAGGTCCACAACGTACTATGTTCCGGTAGTCGCTGTTTAAACATGATGGTAGGCCAAAAATATCACCCAGAGAAGGATTCGATTACCAAGTGACCTACATTGTCGTGCCCGTTATGCTGGCGCTGCTGAAGTTTCTTTTTCAAAATATGCTCCTTCCTGGACTGTGTCCTCCGTGTCCGGCCAGCGAAGTAAAACGGCCATATAAAGGCGTTCGGCGTTTTTGTTTTTGTGTGCAGAAACTTACAGCCAATATGATTTACAAATAAAATGACAGAAACGCACTCATGTCTTACGAAAGGGTCAATACATGGGCGCATGGGTGGCATATAGGGGTGGATGGTGATGGAGGCCTGATTCGGGAACGCGTGGCCGTTGACAACAGCAACTTGTATCGATAAGGCGAACTCGGGTGGACGCTGTCAGGCGAGGGCTCACGGCTCGATCGTACAGCAGTTTCGATCATACCCGGTTCTGCCCTGTCAGCCCTTCACCGACATCGCACGTTCTAGCTGCTACCGCCACCGATTGCCGTTGGTTGGTCAGGTGGGGCCAAGAAAACTACATTCACTTCGGGTTTATGTTTTGGTTCTTTTTTTGTCCGCCCTTTCCGTTACTTCCTCTTCCCCCGAGGAGAATCACCTGTCACCGCGAGAGCTTTCACCAAACCGAGCTGCAGTTTTTCGATCGAGGGGCATTCGGTGAAAAAATATCGTCCGAAAATAAAAATAAAAAGCAACACCCTGACCGACTGACCCTGACTTGCTTGATGACCGGGGACAGGGTGACAGCATCAAGTTGCATCAGGGCGTTGGAAACTCTACGTTTTTGAGTGCATGGGTGTATTTGGCCTTTCGAAAGAAAAGCATCGATTACTGCATCGCGGTTGCATTCACGTAGCCGGTGGACTCGTCAGGGTCCGCCTTTTTTTCCTTGCTGCTCCCGCCCAACGCGAATTCTAATGGGTTTCCCTGCTGTTAAGTACAACAAAACACGCGAGCAAACCGTGTAAGGCAAAGCACACATGGAGCCTCTGCGCTATCAGCGACTATCTTGAAAGATTCGAGATTGATTTGCCGTTATGCAGGTGTTCCGAGCTCGTAAAATTGGGATTGCCCTAAAAGATTCGCCACACAAACAAGTTTGCGATTTTGCTTTTTTTTTTTATTCTTCTTACTGCGGTTCTCTTTTTGCGAAATAAGCTGTAAAGGCATTGTTTTCGTTTGATTTAATTTGGGGTTTAACTACCCTATCAATTTTGTCCTGTTTTTTTTTTTAGTTTTATGATAAAGGACATAACGTTCAACCGTTTACAATTTCCTCGGTTAATTATGATTTTAGAATTGAACTCCATGTTGTAGCCAAACGTTCTTCAATTATACTCTAACATATTGCTAAAGTCTATCCTGGAGCCAAGGGATAGCCGAGCGCGTATGACGGCTCGAACATTCGAATTCGAATTCGATTCGAATCCAGGCTGGCTTCCCTCATCGATCGTTACGTCAGGAAAAGAAAGAAGAAATGTTGACTACCCAATACAACAACAAAAACACCCATGAAACGGGATACAGACCGAGCCACCTATGTTTAGCTCTAACCCACATATAATAGAAATAGCTCATAAACTTTTGTCTTTAAGGCACTTCTGTCTCTAACGCATCTGAGTTTGGCTCGAAGGCATCTGGGTTTGTCTCGAACGCATCTGGGTTTGTCTCTAACGCAGGGAAAAAAGTACCTGTGATTATGCTACATTGTAATACTACATAGTAAAGTCCATTAAAGACAAAATCATCCGCTTTCGTGACATAGTTAGGTAGCAAACCCTGTATATTCGGGATCCCCCTTGAAAACTATGCCTATGCCTCATTTCAGCTAATCCAGTGCTTAGCAAATATTTCTTTGTCCCTCTGCTATGATCCCCAGCTATTGGAACATTGATCACATACGGTAGAGTATCTTAGAAAAAGCCTATCTAAACCTTTCCAACTAAACGATTTAAGTTTTTCACAACAAACTGATTCAGAGTTGAAAATAAATTCGATAACAATCTACAAGCATACTTCGGCTTACGATCAAACTGTTCATTACGACATATTCGTGATTACGTTGAAAGGCTCGTTTTGAGACAGTTATCTCAGCAATAAATTACGATTAAGCAAAAGGAAGCGCTTGGTTGTTCGAATATGTAGTATAGAAGCTATAGCGACATCGATATGATTGAATTTATTGGCAATGTTTTCGAATTGAATACAAAAAAAGAAAGGATTTGCGAGAACTTTATCAGGAATATTAAAAAAATAAATTATTTCTACATCGTTCTGCTAGACTACCCGTTTCAAAATAAGGGTTAATTTGCTGTCTGATCTGTCCTTCTCTTTTCGTGAGGGACCAATCGGGCCCGTGCTGGGTTTTTGGGTACTTTCAAGAATGAGAATATAAAACCAGCGTCGCACCTCAGCTGTCGCCGAACCTCCCTGCCTGGAACTTGCACTGGAAGAACACTGAGGCTGGCGCAAATGGCCACCAAAGAGGAGCCTCCGCGATGGTGACCAAGATACGGACGCCAAACTGTAACGTAAAACTCGACCCCGACGCCCGAATAGCCGTGAAGGGTGGAGAAACCTGTTTTCTGCGTGGTCGCCGGTTGTCTCCGATGGAATTGGGAATGTTCTGGTTTTTGTTTGTTTGTATTTTTTCCTTCTGCTTGCTGCTGTTTATTTTCGAACCTTTTTCTTTGCTTCGCGATACTGCGCGAGGCCAGCATTTGTTGACCTCGCAAAAGGGTACAGAGGAGGAGGTGGGGGGGGGGGGGGGGTTGGGGCTTGTTTGACGGTAGGTTGCCATTGCAAAGAACCGTGATCGCAGGGCGAGGTGGGTTTGGAAATTTTGAAGAAGCCGTTCACTTCGCGATGACAATCTGGTCCAGGTTTCTGGGGCGTCGAATTTGGTATATTTTATTTTAATTAAGTTGCATGTTCAAGGGGGTCGGTGAGGGGTTATTAAAATTGGTGTATGAATAAAAACAAAACCTGTTTCCGAGAAGGCAGCATAGCCGTGTAATTGTAATTCATCCTTAAGGCATGAAGGATTTTTAAGGAAATTTTGAAGTGTGGAAAATCTTTGATTATTTAAATGGTGAAATGTAGAAATTAGAAATGTATTTTTGTTCTCTTATATTATTGTGATTTGTTTTTGGATAATTTCATGTCATACTTTCAATTTGAGAGCCAATTAATGGAAATTGTGCACTCGTTGGGTATATTTAATCAATCAAGGCCAACAAAGTGAAAAAATAATAAAATATTGAAAAAAAGAGATACTAAAGGAAGTTTTTGTCAAAATCATTGTTGTATTTCAATAAATCATGTTTGACGACCAATGTTCAACTGGTTCAATGAAAAACGGAATGCTAAGCTTTCAACAATCACTGCCCGGGATTTCGTTTACCTTATTTCTCACACAAAGGAGGCTCACCTGCTGTTCAAACATATTTACTAGCTAAAACATGTAGATTGCGCACCAGGAGGAACGGAGGTGATAGTTCGAATCAACATGTCGTAGCCGGATCGAAAAAAGAAAAAAACGCAAATGCTAAAAAGTGGTTCACATTGTCACTGTTAGGCGAGCGATTATTTTCCATGCCTTATGTTACGGTGCTTCTGTTGGGTGCAGGGAGTTGGGCAGAGGGTGGGCGCGATTGTCGAATGACCTGAAAAATCGAAAACAACTAATCACGAGCTGAACACATACGCACGCATGCGAAGTCGGTCGCGTGAAGGTACAAAATTAATTAATTTATGAACGTGAAAAAAACCACATTTAATAAAAACCGGAGCAATTGGTGGGGCGCGCGGGGTACTAGCCGTGTCAAGTGTGTTGTCAGTGAGACCTTTTCGACAGTCAACTCCACCTTGAAGGAGTTGGAAGGAGGGCGGGGCGGAGTGGTGGACGGCCGCAAGAGCGTGGCTGCAGCGGAGCGCGAATGCACTCGGGTGGTTGGGTGCATCGGAGGACGGAGGATCTGCGCGTTCTGCGTGGACCTAGCACGCCGCTGGTCGAGCTAGCGGAAAGGAATGCGGCCATTTTCCGACGCTTGTAGCTAACATTGGGTCACCCAGGAAACGGTGCGTCGTAAAGTTTTCACGCGTCCGCACTTGGAGGGCAGTGCGCGCGTCGCGTATTTATCCGTTTATTATTCCCCAGCGCAGGCGAAGACACTAATCGGAGAAAACTCCATCGATCGGTGCCGAAGGACGCGCTCGGCCTAATGGAGTTTCGTACGGGAGTGTCGCGCGTTCGAGCGGAGACCATGGTGAAGAAGCGACCCATGCAGTTCAGTCACCCTCGCAAAGAAATGACCAAGGCAGCAAGGCCGGCAGCAGAATAACTAACGAAAATATTGCTTCTCGGTTTAGGTTTGACTTGAGTTCATTCCAAATAGAAGAGAAACCAGCATAGCCGCATGGCAAATCGAGGTGCAGGCACAATTCAGCAGGAAACGACTTATGAATGAAGTTATCTGCAAGCTGTACTAACGAACAAAACACACTGAATTTCAAGATTTTTTTAAATACAACTCATTTCCTTTCAAGCGGGCAGTAAAGATCTTTGAGCAAGAAGATAGAAAACGCTTTATTGAATATAATAAGAAGAAGTGAGCTTCATATTTTTTCAAGATCTGAGGTCTGTTATGAAGGGGGCAACGCAATGGAAATATGACATAAAAATTATAAAGACTTTTTTGTTAATAATTCGTTTATATTTGTATGATTCTAAAAAAATAGTACTTATAGATTGCAAATAGATTTAAGATTTAGCTGGTTTTTGTATTCATCGCATTTTGGCTATGGTAATGTTGTTAAAATTGCACTTACCGTAGATATGCAATTCCATTCTTGCTAAAGCCACAGACCCTTTGACTTTTTAAAATATGTTATTTTAATTAAGTCATTTCCATTTTACATTTGCCAATTGCTTTAGGATAACACCAGTTCTCGTGATAACCATTTGGCGTACCTCGAACGTGCTTGTTTTATACTATTTTGGTTTTAAAGTGAGGAAGAAGGTTATAAAGAACTCCATTGATAACCTCTTTTTTGATATCTTCTAACCAACCCAAAACCACAGACAACCGCATCGGTGAGTCCTCATTTCGGTTTTGCTGACGACGAACGTGAAACGAGGAAAGGAACATGTCAAGATAGCGATTCCGTTGTTGGGCTAAAAGGTTTCAGGTTGTAGCTTGAGCATTGCTGGATTACGTAGACTAGTCTGTGTGTCACCTGTGGTATATGGTTGAGTACTATTTAGCAAATGTAATAATTATTAAATTTTTATTGTCTCCTTGTCGACCGGGATGTTTTATGAAATTTTTTAATGACAATATATGTCAAAACCATTTAATGGTTTTATTCGCTTGTACACTACCGGGATATTCACCTTTACCTGTTTAAACCACCTGTTTTAAAATCACCTTCTTTTTTCAACCAACAGCTTCTTAACCTCAGAGAAGTTAACATTCGGTCATAAATTGTATCGAGATTAAAATTTACTTTTTTGGCGAATATTCGAAAATCACCTGCAAGACGGACAATGTTATTGTCCAAGTATGGAGATTATTGTTGAAGAATCTGTGAGCTTCGAGTGGGTTTAGTTTTAATCCTAATATTACAATCTTTTAAAGTAAGATGTTATAATTTAATATTCGGTTTCTATTAACCTCTGAGCTTCTTTTATCGTGGCGTAGCGACCAATTTGGCCATGCCTTCCCATTTTTAGGTATTACGAAGCTGTTGTCCCCTAGGATGTACGAGGATAGTTCGGATAGACTCCTTAGCACAGGGGGAGGTCCGGCCTGGAAGCGAAGCCACGCCATAGTGGCGTATGCGCTCGGCTATCCCAGACCTCAAAGATGAACAATATATTTGTTGGAAAAAGTAGAAATATTTCCCAACGCAACCGTCAACTACCTAAGCCAACAAGTGTGATTTTAATGTTACAATAAGGAAAGAGACAGATAGAGAGATACGAAGTGTGAAAGGGAGAGCAATCTCTATGGGCGGGATACGCGAACCAGGCGCGTTAAGGAACTTGTGCGGGTCGGAGCTGAAAAAGAATAAAGCTAGACAAAATGTGTGGCTCTTCTTTCTACCGAAGTACATAAGGATTTAATTATTCATCTTTTGCCTCGCGCGGATTCTATAAATATTAATTTCTTCAAATAAACTATCAAACATTCAAATCAACATGCACTTAAAGAAAGCAAAGTACGTTACGACAAGTATCCGTTTAGGCTTCTCACGTCTAAATTCGTTCTAATTTCTTAATCTTCGAACACAAGGCGCAGCGCAAGGGACTGGTAAGAACTAGCAAAGGTTTTGCGATACATGTTGCTTTTCTTCATCATCTACCGCCATCTCGTTCCGTAGTTGATCCGCCATTGCCAACCTCTCGTTCAGATTTAGTCATATTTATTTATTAAATAATAAACGAACGATCGCCGAGGGGCCCTTCTTTCTCGACGGATTTGGACTACAGGATGATTAGCGACACTTTCCGCGCTGCCGAACGGAACGAACGGCACGGGTCGGCTGGTACGATCGGTATGATTATGTTGCGAAAATGCGAAACAGCCCTAGCCGGTGCGCTGCGCTGCTGCCTCGTTTGGCGGTCTCTTTGGTGGCACGAGCGTTCGAGCCGTGGCCCGTCGGATATCGTGGCGTCCGCCTCCAAGTTGCCTAAAGTGGATTATGTTTCTATTGCAAAAAGACAGCGGTGCCCGTTCGTTGCACCGCAATTCGCGAGGTCCAATCCGCGCGACTCAGCGTTCGTTCCGTCACTCTCACGTTCGTTCTGTCGCCCGATTGGTACATTCGTTTGTTCAGGTTCTTGTGCCTGAGCCCTGCACCGTCTAATTGATTTGATTTATTGATACTTGCATCCAATCAAACCAAACCGCGAAAGAAGTGTGGCCCCTTGTGCGGCTAGTCAACCTCTGTACCGTACCCAAATCCACAAACTTACACGCGCGAAGCGTACCTTAGAACCCATTGCTGGGCTATTCCGTAATTTACGTTTGCAGCCAGGCCGAGTGCGCTGCTTTGAAGTGGAAGCGAGGAGTGGTGTTAGCATCGCGGTTTCGGGACTCGGAGAGAGCTCTAACTCGCAGGCATAATGTTTCACTAAATGTCGCCTTTGCCGGCGGAACGGTGTGGTCATTATCGTTGCTGAAGCGGGCAACAATGTTGCATTTGAACGAAGCGATTGATTTGCAGGCCCGTAGCCATAGCGTTCACTGGATTGAGTTAGTTGAGGGTGCAGATAGAGTTTGACGTACAACAATTGCAAATAGATCGTCTGCTTACCGTACACAGAAGACGGATTATTTCATGTGTAACCACCCAAGCCAATATGAACCAATTACACACAAATGTGGAGTTATGAATGCATTAAATGGAGGACATTTTACTTAGAGTACTATTGGCTCCACCAGACAAGAGACATTTTAACTGCTATGAAATTTGTAGCACAAAATTTCATTGCGTTTCTATGACAATAATGTATTGTCTAAAGCGATGTGAACAACCACCATTGAACAACACAGTACTGCAATATTTCGCTAATCAAGCTCGGTTGGTTAAGTCTCTATACTTTTTGCAATATTGACAATTCTTAATCTCACGGGGCCCTCTTGTCAAAATGATAAAAAGGTTTTCATTGCGTTGATAATTTGCAATCGATACTGTACACAATTTACTCAGTAGTTTAATAAGTAGTTTCCAACGTAGAATTTTTGTTTTTATTTTGTAAACAAATTATGGCCTGCTAAAGATGTAATGAGAACCACTGGTGGGTTAGCAGACCCTTTTTTGATACTAGCAAACGAAATATGAAACATTTCGTATACTTTCTTTTGTATTGCCTTACATCATATGAAATTCACTTTAAAAGAGTGTACAAAATTTTAATCAGCTTAACATAAATCCATAAGATAGCAACCTAAATCTTAAATTAATAACGCCGTGTCTCAGTCCACCAAGAAAGAGACAGTGTCATCAATCAAACATCAAAACTGTCGCGTAATATCCTTCTTTCTGCTAACATTTATTAGCCTTCTTTCTGCTTACATAGATCGCCAGGCGAAAAGTACAACGTTTGGCGGATAAATACCAGCAGTTATTTGTTTTTGCTAATCTGATACCAGGGTTTCGCAATGCTCTCCCGGGCAGAGGTTGCATAATTATTGTGCGCCGCTAATACCGGTGTACCACTCTCGTAGGACCGGGCGACTGTTGCGAAAACGGTGCCAACTGTGGCCGCCTATCGCCTGGTTTCGGCCGATGTGCAGCTAGGCGAAGGCATCCGCGATGCATCGGGAGATTGTTGTTGGTTGCCTTTGTGAAACATCGGCGCTATTTTGCTCACTTTTTTGTTGTTGTTATTATACTACCCGGTGAAAGGAAGATTCCCCGATCGCGAAGCCAACACTGCTGCGGAGACGCTGCGCTCCCTTGCGGCTTTTGTCGTACCAGCTTTCCGGCGTGGAGCGAACGATGAGTTCATTCTGGAAGTGCGCGGTTTTCGTGGCGGTTATGGAAGCCTGGGACGCACACGGACAAACCGCAGTAGTCTGCCTAATTGGCCAAAGTGTTCGCAGACGGTGGTACGCGTCGCTGGTAAATTATGTTTACAAAATCAGACAACCTAATGGGTTGTGAATGTGATTTGATGAGGACGGGAAGACCTTGCGCGGAAATGATTGGCAAACTGAATGAAATGGAAGTTTGCTGGATGGTGTGTATTTTGGCCGTCGTATGGATGAAAACGATCGTGATTTTGAACACCACTTGTGAATGAATGAAATGAGCATAATTTTATTTGTCTTTAACAACTGATCTCAATTTTTCGTGCAAAATTTTTAAAGCTAATGGTACGGCATGTTGTATTTAATAAAGGTATGATTTTAGCCGTGCATCGAATTCCTTAATTTAGTAGGTGTTTTGGAAAGTCTGAATGTTACTAAAAGCCAGAAGTACACACAACTATTTTTGCATTCTAAACATACGGCACAGAACCGGTCTTGATAGCTAGCAAAAACCGCGGAATGTGCCCCTACACATCTGCCCGCACCTACCTCCCAGCCTGCACCCCTCGTGTCATTTGATAAGGAACGGGTGGGCAAGATGTTACGCATCAACAGTCGAACAACAAACGATCGGGCGATATCGCGAACAGATACGCAAACCAAACGCATCGGGTGGCAATCGCATCCGATAGCAGCGGAATCGCAGACCCGGCGGGGAACACCTAACGGTCCTTGCTGTCGCCTGCACTTGACAACCGCAGGTAATAGTAGCGTTTCTCTCCAGGAAGGCAGCCAGCCCGAGGAGCAACAATGTCCAAGCAAACAGGCAAGAGCAAGGGTGTCGGACGCTTGGAGCAGCACGGAGCAGTCATAACTCATAACCTGATAGCAGAAAATATATTGCAAAACAAAACTATCCCTCCCACCACGGGAGGGACAGTGGGGTGGTGCATTATTGCCGCGCTTGCATCGTTAATTCATGGCGGGTTACGATGTGGCCAATTTTTTTTTTTTTCGGTTCGCTGCTCGATTTGCGTTCACTTTTTATTTACCTAATAACACGGCGGCGTGCGCGAGAGCCACGCCACGTTTTTCGTGCAGTCGCGAGGAGGGTGTAATCAATAAAAGTATTTTAGCGATAAAATGATTTGAAGAAAGAAAGCAAAGAAAAACGAACAAAGAGCACAGGTTGTATGGGCAAAAATAACATTAGCGAGCCATCGGGAAGGGAGGGACAAAAAGTGCAACGTTGCAAATGCAATTGACATGTTCGATGATGGGTACGGTGATGCGCTAAACATGGTTGCTCGAAGGCGAAATTGGGCGGAAGCCACCCCCGGGGGAGGTGACGGCGCCTAAAAATGTGTAATATGTGTATGTAGCCGTGGGGCGGTAGGGTTGGAACGCCACGTTTGCACGTGCCCCTGCGTGCGCTCCAGGAATGACGTCTTTCGGTCCGGGCTGGATCCTGGTACTACAGCCAGCAAGGGTTCTGCCAGCTTTTGCGTCAAATGGATTGAGTGGATCCGCGAAGCCTAATGTGCGCGCGGTGGTCGGGTAATTGCTTCACTCCACTCGATGCCGCCGTCTTGTTCTGCACAACAGAGTAGTTGATGATGCCCGTGAGCCGCTCGGTCCATTCGACAATCGGCTTTGGGCGGTGGCGTCGGTTCAGGTCGTCATGCGGCGGAGTGCCTTATGCTGTGCAGTTGGATTTCGTTCGAAGCGTGCCAACTGCAGGGTTCGACAGCATTTACGTCAGAGCAAGCCCTTGCCGAGAGGGGGTTTGGGTGTTTGTCGGTCAACCGGGAGAACTTGATCTGACAAGCAAGCCTGGTTGTGCTCTTGAAAATGTTTCCTCAAATAATAATGCAAGTGATCGGAGGAGGCCAACTTAATGTTCACGGCGCAGTTGCGAATCTAAAATAAAATCTTCCGTGTAAACACTTTGAGAAAAAATAGAGATTTGGGAGTTAGGTTATTTTTTCTATTTATTATAATTTTTTTAAATATACTCAACACCCACGGGAAGATACCCGATGCAAAAGAAGTAATTTTCCCAGAATCTTGAGGCTGAGCTGGGTTTTACTAATCCATGTTTGCATTGTTGTGCCTTCATTGCAGGGTTTGGAGATTTGGGGTTTATTATCAAGCATTGAAGAAGCGTGAAAATATAAAATATATTTTCACAAACGTGTGCCACATCTACCAACGTAAAAATGCGACAGTTGTGTTTGTATGTAAGCAAAACATAACCTAGTGGCAACTAAAGAAGAACACGCTAGTAAAGAAGAAGAAGAAGACGAAGAAGAAGAAGAAGAAGAAGAAGAAGAAGAAGAAGAAGAAGAAGGAGAAGAAGAATAACAAGCAAGAAAGAACACAAGTTAAAACATGATGCAATGGCATTGGTAAGCCTATGATTTTTTTTAATTTATAATTGTTGTGCTTTTGTTAAAAATAAGGCCCCATTGTGCCTTTTTACTGCGGATGGCCTTTTGTTGGGTCGACCGATGTCATGCTGCCGTTCTGGACATAAAAAAAATGCCATAACTAAAATAACGCTTTCAGAGTTGTCTCAATGGATATTGTTTTCTTTTTATTGGTATAAAGCACCCTTTAACTTTCTCAGGATGCAATACAATTTTACTTACTTTCCTCTAATGCTTTTTACCTTCAAATCTTATATTGTTAATTCTTTGCGTAACTTACATAACGAAGAAAAAGGAACTATTTTAACTTATAAACATATGCTTTTAATTGAAAAAAGGGTTGCATGATAGATTTGTATCTCGGTAGCCAAACACTGCACACTATAACTCCGTTCGATCGGCTCCGTTCCGTTTTGTTGCAGTTATCTCTGGTTGGGAGTGTAGGGCGGGAAGTGAGCGAGCGAGCGACGGTCGGTTCGATGCGGTTTCTTTGCGACGTGCCGCGACAGCATTCTTGCGGCAGCGACAGCACCTTGCGCAAAACGACGGCCGCCTAATGCACGCATGATTGAGCAGCGGCTGAAAATATTACTTTCGGCAGCCAGTTCGTCAGGGGTGTCGGTTAACCAGCCACACACGGGCGAAGGCTGCCGGCTGTGAACGATTGTAATAAATCTATTAAATTTCATCAGAAGGTTTGCTTGGCTTGGGGCTATTGCCGGGCGGTAGGAGTCTCTCAGATGAAGCCTGCAGATCAGCGAGAGAAAGGCGGATCAGCGATGGAGGCTGAAAAACGCACGATGGACCTCTTGTTGAATCAATTTTTGAACTAAGACATCGAGCTCTGCACGGGCCATCGGGGTCGTAGGTCAAACATATCAATAACCTGCTCGTAGAAGATGTATCAGCCTTTAGTGAGGTTTTGTTGTTGTTTTTCTATTTGCTGCATTGCATTACACGAAGAAAAAAAAGCGAAAACGGAAATTGAAACGCGGATAGTGGTTGATGATAAGTCTGAGATACGTCAAGGAAAGTGTTTGAGAAATTCTATATAAGAAATGTTATCGTTGATTAACTGGCCGGCGTTAGTTTATTGCAACATTATATGTCATTAAACTTATTTAACATGTTAACAACCACGAAAATAAGTTCATTCAAAAAAAATTAGTTCAAAGCCGTTTTATTACATACATTTTAATTCACTCCAATGTTATCCGTAATCGGAACAAACCGACTATAATATCGTGGGGAACATCTCAGCCAAAGTGTTTGCTTTCCTTCTCTAGCCGAACATCATTTGTGGTGTATGCTACTTACAAACTAGTCTGAACCGAGCGATTAAGCTGTATCGTTTTCGGGCGATCTTTCTTTTAATTTCAGGAGCGCACCGGATGCCATCCCGTGGATAGATTTTCAACCCGTTGTTCTGAGAACGATCATATCCTCGCTGAGCTAGATGGCTACTGATGGTTTGCGGGCAACCGTGTAGTGATCTGCTGTCTTATTAATAGGGACTCAATAGGTGGGAAGATGAAAAATGATCGCTCGATCCGTATCGACACAGGCCGGGCTAGCGATAATTACGCCGGGTGTTAATTACCGAAGGCAAAACACACCCGTCCAATGCACGGGCGAACGTACTATCGAACGTACATTGCAGGGTAGGAAAAAGATTTTTATTAATTACCATTGTAACAAATGGCTCCTCTTGCGTCCTGAGCACACATTTGTCTCCACACGCATGACATCGATGCTCGTGGAGTACAGTACGTGCATTGTGTAGGAAAAATCTTATGGCATAGCGAAAACAAAATATTTTATTCATTGATCTCTAAGAAGCACCAGAACGTAACATTATACAAGTTTGAAAAAATTGTTATTTTTATTTGGGTTAGTTGAAAATCGGTGGGGTTTCATAATTACTGAAAAAATTGTTATATTTATTTGGGTTGGTTGAAAATCGGTGGGGTTTCATTATTACTCAAGTATCCTTAATGAAAACTATAATGTAGATTGGCGAGGTCCGGGATAGCCGACTAATATACGACCCACGATGGCGTGGGTTCTAATCCAGGCTGGTCTATTCGCTTAATATGTTAAACAGGAAAAATTCTTGTAAGCCTTAAAAATGGGTAGGTATGACCATGACCAAATTGGTTGTTACGCCAAGATATCGATCAATAAATACAGTATATTATCAATAAATACAGTATATTTTTTAACGTTTATGCATTCTTACTTGTTGAATCTACGCTTTTAAAGTTTTACAATAAATAAAAGATAATAGATGATTTATTTTACTATAGATATTTTTGGTCATGTAGTGTTCCGCAGGCAAAACAACGCCTACCCCCCTTGGCGGGAGGCGTACACCATGTGTAGCGTTGGTTGTTAATTTATTAGTTGTAACTACATGACAGCCGAGAGCTAAGTGACCTCTCTCCGGTAACCACTTTCCGCTGCATCGTTTTTCGGTGTCTTCTCTGGTGGCGCCTCCTGCTGACCCTGATGGCCGCCGTAGCAGAATGGCAAAGATAAGAGAAGAAACTAAAATCACCATTTGAAGGTGGTGGATACGCTCGTATAATTAATCATTTCCGAACGGGTGAGAGGAGGGTATGCTCCATGATGTGTGGAGGGATAAGATTTGATTAATTGATAAATGACAGCTTCTTCTGGGATACGATCGAATGCGTATGCAATTGCAAACCCTTCCTCGTGGATGGTTGGTTCCTGGCGCAAAACTTAGCAGCTAAGGTGCATGAGTGATTTGATTTGCAAATGATGTTTATAAAATAATAGTTAGAGAGCAATGACATACAGTAACAATAAAGGGATTGTTGTTGCACTTTTATAAATTGTTGTTTGAAACCTATGAAGAATTAGGTTACTGAGAGACTAACAGTTTGGAAAAACAGACAAGCCTACATCCTTCCTTCATGGTTGTAGTTTGAAAACAATGTGATTAGGATCAAACATCGTAATTGTATTAAGGTGTATTCTAAATATTTTACAAAAAATGATATCCTGGCTAAGATCGGTGAACGGTATAGCCGCCTCTAAAAACCAATTATTAAGTATAAAGGTTTATCAATGATAAAAAAACAGAACATATTTTGTTGTGAGCCGTCATAATAAATATAAATAAAGAAATAAATAATTTTGTTGTGAGTAAGTGTTGATGGAAAATTATAATATTTATTGAATTCAAACTGTAGTTGAAGTTTTGCTGTTATTTCAAATGAATTTATTATAAAGAGCAAACATCTTAAGTTTGTTAAGCTACCATAAATCTAATCAAAAACCTCTTTAAATAATCCCTTGGTTCGATTATAAAGAAAAAAAACATCGCCTGGGTGAATAAAGGCGATGTTTGTCGGATCTGTATGATACGCCTTGTTTATTTTTCGGTAAAATCATAAATAAACAAATCTATTTTGTTTTCCATTTATAGAATTTCCTAAAATATTCAAAATTTGACTTGTTTTGTCATAAAAATGTTTCCAATTACAGTCCAAGCTCCTACCATACGATGAATTGATTTCTAGAACTGTCAAGCCTGCAATATCACATAGACGAATCTGACGCTCACATTCATCGAGATGCGACAGATCCACGATTAACTGACTATTTAAAGTTTTGAACAGAGTAAAATCGATTTTTTTGGTGCCGGAGCATTCGCACCACCCGATTGTGTTTGCCAGTAGGGCAAGAAATTCATGGCTTCAACGTGTCGTGATCAAACATCGTCGTTTTTGTGATAATTTATTGCTTTTGCATCTTCGGGAACGCTGGAAGAATGTCAAGTGAATGTTCAATTCCGTTGCGAGCGTGCGCGAAGCAATAGTACTAAAATTTAAATAAATTTTCCATCAACGACTCAACGTATTCGTTCATGACATTTTCCCGGCAACCCATAGATGACCAGTATGACTCATGTTAGTAATTTCATTTTTTTGGGAGCTCGAACGTGCTGGTATGCATGGTGAAACGACAATCGCAAGCCAATCAATGACGTATTTATCAAATCAAACAGATACACGATTGTGCGTCTTTACCGTGCCGATAAACGTAATCCAATCGACATTTTATCGAGTTCATTCGATGGCGTAGGAGCGAGCACCATTGTTGGTGGCCCGGTAGGGGATCAATGATCTGCCGCGGGAACGAGAAACAAGCTAGCCCCTAGGATCCTCTCCGAAGCGATGCTTTAATGAAAACCTCCGCAGTGTTCCGGCATGGCCGAGTGACGCCTACGCGAAGCCCGCTTCAATGAGAGATGGTGGGGTGTTTTTGGAAGAGGACACCAGCGGTGTCAAATTACAGGCCACGATTTTGCACTACGGTCAGTGATAAGCGATTTTCTCGTGCCCACGCAACATTTATGTCGGGAAGATAATAAATAGTATAACGAGTGTGACTTCGCAATTTTGCAACAGAATCAACTGAATTCTAATTAGGCATTAAAAGATGGCCGAAGATTTGTTATATGCCTAGAAGCGGCAAAGTTATCTAAGAGGAAACAACATTATAGCCATTTCATTCCATGTAAGGTTGAAAAGAATAAGTCCATAAAAACTATGAGAATGGTGAATTAATCAAAGAACTCGCAAACAGTTGCTGTTACTTGCACAGAGGAGTTTGCGCGCTTCTTTACGACGCAAATAGCGTCGACGACCTTCCACCGGGAGAGTCGCATCGAAAGCATCCCTCCACGAGATTCAAAACATATAAGTGGCTCCTAGCGGGTGACGACGTACGCAGACGGGCGTTTACAAGGATTCGATCGAGCAAAGGACACCCGCCTTCTTTCACGGACTCTTTCCCTCACTGCCAACCCAACGCCCCCCCCCCCCCCCCCCCCAACTCTACCATCCGGTCTAACCGGTCTGTATTTGGTGGAGAGACGTTTCGGTCGATGCTAAAAATAGCTTCGGAGATTTTTCCTGCTACTCACATATTTGGTTTTTAGTTTATCTTCCAAGGCAGGAGTGAATTCCCCGCGCCTTTGGCTTTTTATCCACCTCATCGTACAAACACTCTCACACACACACATACATAGAGCTTTGGCCATCACAGAATTGATAAGAAGAACGAACCCACGAACAAATCCTCGCTTCGATCGAGTTTGAAACCCACACTCGCAGCTTTGCCGGGGAAGTAAAGTTTGTTGGGGTGGAAATGAGCGCCAGCGGTATGGGAGGATATGGGAGCTGGAAAATGCATTCGATTACTTTCGCCCGATCTGACGTCATAATCTGTAAAGCTGTAGTTGATTGGGGGGGCGAAGGAAAATCGAGGAATGGTATGGGGGGTGGAAAAAAAACATTTCCGGCATCATCTTGTACGTAAATTGTCGGACGTGTGGACTGCCAATTATTGCCATTGGCTTGCATTACCTTAAACATTCGACCTTTTTGAATTTCGTGATCATACACAATCTTCGAAAGCCCTCTGTTTCCTGCATTCTTTTTGAAGACTTTTCTCGGGAAATATCCAATCCCTATTCCCAATGGAGGCGCATGGTGGATGAAAGTAAAAGCCGAACTGTCTCAAGATCATGCTCAGCTGTTCAACGCCTTAATATATTGATTTACTAAAGCAGCAGGAAGTCGGCTCATTTTTCTTCTATCTCATAACTATCATCGCATTGGCAAGAGCCATTAGGCAGCTTCTTCTTTCTTCCTTCCTTCCGTTCGAGCTGGTAAATGAGCTTCGACAAAAATAACCACACCAGGATGCAGACTGCGGCACGACGTGTTAAATGGTCTCGTTTCCAATGTATTTTTGTTTCCGGTGTCTGCACAAATCTTTATCATCGATGCTTTCATCCAACACGCTCGACGACGCGAGGGCGCATGAGCGGAACTACTGTTGCTAGCTCATTCATAATACTTTCGTTGCTCCCGATTTAGTTATCTCCCCATTTTTTTTATCCCATGCTGCATTTTTTTCATTCATTGACCCCCGGAGACGGATGAACAGAAATCGCTTCCGGTCGCACATTGAGACTTCTTGGTAATATGGAAACATGATGCGACAAACCTTTTCCTCTTCATGGGCATTTTCCATTTTTACTGTTGTTCAAACTTTAAAACCATGCCTTGCGGCAGCGTAGGCATTTGCCTTACCTCTTTTGCACTTATATTAAAATATCTCCCACTCACAATGTGATAAAAGGCAAGCCACAATGCTTATCGCCCAGGGTTCCGAAGCCGGCTAAACCTGATCAACGTGGCAATGTTATTGTTGGATCATCCAATGACGTCACCGGCCGAGCATGCTGCAGCAGAGCAATTCCTGCTCGTATTTGCGGGGGAGCTCATAAAAGGCGGCCGTGAATGTATGCGACCACGAACACCATGGCGTGTCCGCTTTCGTTTAGAAAGAAGAGAAGCGCTGCAGATGCCTGAGGGACGCGGTCATGAATCTGGAAGCCCATGGCAGCTCCATGGAAGTATGTGATGCTATTGTGGCCGTGCTTGTAGGTGTGTGTGTCCGTAAGCTATACAAGGGTACGCTCGCCTGTATGCGTGATGGTTTAGCATTGGTGTACGTGTGACATTGAAACAAATTAACATGAAGGGATCTCACCGCTTCGAGAACGAAAAAGATAGCAGCGGTGAAACGACCGAGCGAGTCAGAGCAAAAGTCACAGCAAGCGTGAAAGAGAGGAAGTGAAGCTTGAAGAGATTTCATTCATAAAAATATACCCTCCGAGCCAAGGGCAGGCAAGGATGAGTTTGGGGTCGTTTGGATTTGTTTCCTCTGCTGCAGAGCTTTTCCAATATTGTCAGTTGAAAATTTATTGATTTTTCAAAAGAACGCGTAAATCATATTGAAAACCTTTTCGAAGGTTAATATCAGCCTCCAGGATGCTCCGGATAAGAGGGTACTTAGTCTGCTGAGGTAATTGAGGAGACCAAGCGGAGGCATCGCGAAGCCGTGTCCATTTACAACAGGACTTGATAGATGGTTATAGCCCGTAAGGCTAGATGGCTATGATTAGCAGCGCGCTCTTATCAGTTCATAAGAAAAGGTTGTTGTGCCTTCGGAATTCAAAACATACGATTAGTCAGTGATGCAGGCACGTGAAGAGGTTGTGCACATCAGAGCCGTTCGCACCCTTGCACATGTTAAGCGCTGACGTTGTTGTAAAAAATGACCTTCTTGCTGTTGATTGGTGCAATCTGATCTAATCTAAGGCGAGCAAATGAAGGAACCGATGCATCTCATCCTTTGAAATGTGTGAGGTCAGTTATAATTTTTTTTTCCCGTGGCAGAGTACATGAACCCTGCAGAATGTGGCACAGTTGTAAATAATCTCCGGATCTCCATACAAAACATTACACAAGAGTCGAAAAACCCGCAACTAGTTGTTGCGGCCCCCCATACACCAGACACATCTAGTTTGTGGGAATCGTTCATCAAGGATAAATTGGAACCTGTCTTTTCCCGATTCGACTCGGCCCTTTCTTGCTTACAAGGTTGCTTAGCACACACCAACATTGTGGTTGACAGCATTTTGATCAACGACTCTTGTCGGAAACTTGTTGCTTATTTATAGGCGATTACTTGGTAGGACTGAACTAAACCATTCCTCTGACAAGCAATGTGATAAGCGTCAAGTGGAGCAGCATATGACGGACTTGGAAGGAAAAACAATCGTGAAGAAAGTACTGAGTTTGTTTGCTGCTGTTGGTGACTGGAACCTCAACTACTCCGGATGCGTGGAAATTATTTGAGGAACCCGAAAGTGATGTACAAGGACATCCGACGAATGTTACATTGTTGGGAAGTTTCCAAGTCTATGGCAAAGTATGACTAAGTATGGCTCATGCTGACGTATATTTGTAACAAACAGCCTGTCATCTTGCACCCGTGTCTTTCGACTCACCTGAAAGCGCCCCAAACGGAGCATCTTACGCACGGGCACATTGTGTTTTCTAACACGCAATAAATTTGAACTCGCTTCAACCTTGCATTGGCCGCAAGATATGCCTTTGCTAAGCACGGCACGTCGCGAAATGCTTCTTCCTGTACCTGTGTGTGCATTTGTGTCTGTGCTTGTTCGTTTTGGGGCGGTGTGGGTTGACGATGGTCCAGCATCATTACAGCGCAGGCTCCGTAAGGATCTCACACGCTCATGACGTCATCGATTGCGTGGGTTAACGTGTTGCTGGCATGCCCGGCGAAACGCGATTCACGGGTCACCGAAGCTTCTACGGCAAAGCTGACGAACAATATGGAAAGACTGACAGGAGATTTACCTTTGTACGGTACGGACAATGGTGGTCCTATGGGATTTTTTCTACGTTGTCGATTATTGATCCCTCGGGAATATGTTTCCTCGTTGAGTTCCCAGTTACCTGGGTACATTAAAAAGCACAGAGATGTATAATTAACCTTTTGAATTGTTATCTCGCAGACAATTTAGATTTTGTTTTCCTTAAATCCTAGTGCCATGCAAGAAAAGATGATATAGGACATTTCATGCAGAAATTATGGTCATTGTTTGACGCCTGCATCATAGTTTGACGCCTGCTCATAATCAATGATATGAGGTTTCGCACTCCGGGAATCCGGACGATGGAAATAAATTAAAGCGATTATCTATATTAATACTTGCGGAAGCGAATGCAGAAGCGGGCACATCTGACTTCGATCAGCGCGGTAATTCGCCTCGAGCGGTCTTAGTAGTTGTGTTCACCGACCGTGGCACATACTAATGCCCCAGCAACAAGAGGCACAATGTCAAAGAAGTTGGCAGCATGGAAGTGCATGAGACGACATTCGCACGATGCTCTGCCCGGGCTGGCGAATGCAAAGTAGAACCGGATCTCGCGATCCCGAGCACCGTATCAGGCCTCCCTCGGGCAGCAGCATCTTGATGGCACAGGACGACAGGCACGATGGGGCGTGAGGAGCGATATGGGGACTAGCAGCAGTTGTCAGTTCACCTTTTGCAACAGCCAGTAGATTCGCTATCGATGCTCCGAACGCCGGAGTGTGATGATGTGCATTTGTAGCGTGATATCTTGTACGAACCGACGGCTGTCGAAGGATCCGGTATCGCAGGATCGATAAGGTAGATGTTCATTTGCCTTTTGGAAACATGCTTCGTAGATGTAGTAAAAGAGGTCTAGGAACATTACAACAGTGTACAACTCCGTCATAGCCTTGTTTCACACGTTGGCTGGCATGGCTATCATTTTTGCACGCCACCTTGTTTAATCTTTTGTGAAGCTTAGATTGTAGTTGGATTTCGTCAACTTCTTATTAATTAGACATTATAAGCATATTTGTGACGTGCTTTTTTCAATTAGTTATTGATTCTATCTCTTTCACTCGAAGCTGCGAGCTGCGAGTGTGAGTGGGATAAATGCAAGTGGAGTGTGACAGACGATATGGTAGCCGCTACTTAGAGCTAAATGGAAGAGTGAGATAGCAGTAAACCGTGGCAGTCAACGTGTTAAGAGCAATGAAGGGACAGTGACTGAAAAGGATTCAAAAGATAATTCCTGTCGATTTCAGTATTATAAGTAGCAATTGGTTGTTAATCTTCAGGTTAACGTTTGCTGAATGAAGTTTGCATAATTAGTGTCAGGTGCTTCCGTGAAAATGAGGTAAAAACTATTTTTGTTAGAAATATGGTTTAAGCCATACATGGGGTCCAGCATAGACGAACGCGTACGCCGGCTCAAACACGATCAACGATGACGTGGCTTCGGATCCAGGCCGAACTTTCCCCGGTAAGAAGGACTGACTGTCCACGTACGTTACAGGAGAAACATTCTCGTGAGCTCTAAAGATCAGATTGGTCGTGAAAGAAGAACAATATTTAGAATAAAACAAATAAGCTTGGATAATCCTTATGCCTTGCGATTCAATCAATCCTGACAATGCCTGAAAAATATCACTAACTTTACGGACGATACTGTTTACCAACTTTTTAGCGCGATTAACATACTTTCAATGAATATTTCTTTCCCACTAATAACTGCGATGTCAAAGGATTTTTGAAACCTAAATGCGCTAAATGCGTGTCCTGTATTATCGTTTGTCTTGGTCCCATCGTATGTTTCGTGCTCTTTAACGGTCTCGTTGCCTGCTATTTGGACTTGACTCCTTGGAGCACAGGAGCAAAATGTCGCAATCTTAATTAGTTTTAAAAATTTTATCTGGCATGCCAGACGCTCTTGAACTCTTTGAGTAGCATAAAGATAGGTAGACACCATCTGTAGCTGCATCTAGATCCACTGTTTTTTGCACTCACGACCTCGTTTTTCAAATTTGATTTGAACTTTTGATGATTTATGCGCAAGTTTTTAGTATAATGCTGCGCTTGGCGATGCTAGGAGCTGAAAATTGTGATCGTGAACATCTAGAGAAGGAGAAACATCTAGTTAGGAGTAGAATGTATAGAAACCTTCCAGTCGGAGCGTAGCCGAGTACGGGATGAAGCTCCCCAGGCTTGTATGTGAGGAAGGAAAATGAAGGAACCGCTTCAACGATTAGTTCTATGAGATGTACGGGATTTTTTAAGTTGTGTAGCATGTTAGATTCACCAAATCCCGGAGGGCAAAGATGAATTAATTGTGGACCCTATATAATTATTTGTTCTTATTGTTGTTCAACGCTCTAAGATCGACTCCTCATTAAAATTTCCTTGTTGTTTTGAAACCCTGATCTAACTCAATGGGCTACATCTATTAGGTGTGTAAATAAGTAACGGCCAGCGGAACTAAGCGTGGCATTTTGATGTCTCCAAAACTTTATAATTTTAGCTAAGGCGTTTTGTTAACTAAATGTATTGAAACATTCGTGATTTGATTATTGAATCACGTACTTTTGGCCACATCTATATGGCCAATTCCATCATTTGCGGGGACTACTGCTCTAGCGGCAAAACAGGAAAGAATTTCTTTTTCGCATCGTGACGAACGATGAAAAAGGGATTCACTGCAGTAACTAAAAGCGAAACAAATATTGGGAACGTAAAATTGAACTCAATTGATCAAATTGAGCCAAGAACTGTTCGAAAATCTACCAGAATACCAGCGCAGGCATGACAACTGGTCAAACATGGACATGGAAGTGACCAAAATGCTCAGCCAAACGTTGCCAAACCGGTCATAACCTTCCTGGTTCGTAAAATTGGGTATGGCCAGAAATATTGCATAGAGTTGTAGCTAGCGATGGGCAATACTTTGGATGATCCATTGATACTAAAAAAGTCACGATAAATCAAAATGTGTCTTTAAAATAATGGCCGTTTTTTAATTGCGTTTAGACATAATACATTTATCATTGCAACTTACAAAGGACACAAATTGGAATCTGTGCCTTTGCTAGGAGGACTTATGAAATGAATTGGAAAAAAATCGAGGTTTTGTTTTTCTTTCTTTAAGGAGTATATGTTATCTAACTCAAGCACATAAGTACGGAATGGCCCTTATTGCAAATTCAAGTGATCGTGTTTGGAAATTGATCATCATCTATCATTCGATTTTCAGGCTTTCCAAGCTGGGGTGGCCGACGCGTCCCAACTACAAAACTGCCATAATACATTAGGGACTGTACACCTGCAGCGACGTCTCTCGAAAGAGAAACCTCTTTTAAAGACCTTGCCACCACGGTGCCACGTTTCCGAAATGTCGCCGAGGATCTGGCGACCGAGAAGCCTGCTTCGCACGAATAGAAGAGTATCAGCTGCTGGCCTGTCATGTGTCATGCCAGCACTCGGCTGTGGTAATCGTATAGCCTTGTTTGCACGTTGTCCTATAAATTAGCACTCTCCGACGCTTTTTCGCAATCGGCCATCAATCTAAATCGATTATCGAAAGTCCTAGCGACATGCAGCCTGGCTGGCAAGCAATGCCGCGACTTCTCCGATTATCATTCCGATGGATTCCAAGCTAAGTCGTCGGCGGGGGAGGAGGTTGCCCAACACCGACGTCCTCCAGCAAATGTAGGTTCTGTCAGTCAAGGCGCGATGGTTCGATTGCATCCAGAATCAAAGTGTCTCACGGATTCGAACGTTGGAACGGGCGATCGACCCGTCCGTCCACCCTACCTCGCTGTCGCTGTCTCCCTTTCTCCCACGGGTTTTCGTGGTTTGGAAAATTGATCTCGTTGAACTCGGAACGGTATTCGGGTTGTGCTTGTTTCAGGTTGTCGTGGAATCACATACGGCTGCGGTGACAATCCGTCGGTTAGGCTGGAAAAATCCTGCATCTTAACTCAACTTTGCGGTGAAGGAATGGCTTAGGGCACAATTACATGCGTTCCTTTTCTCATTTCATGTGAATATCGAAACGAACGATTGGCCCATGGATTAGTTTACTAAGTAGTTAGCGCTCTTTGAGTTCAACAAACATTTGACTAAGAGCCATATTCAGCATCAAAGCATCGGATACCTCTCTGCTGTTGTTTACATTTCATAAATTCCGGCCCAAGAATATAAAATTACAGTTGTTGCTGGTTTTCCGATTTATTGCTAACAGCTCTGCGTAGGAGTAATGTGAGTAAGATTTCAATTCAACCAGAAACCAATAATTCAATTGAAACTATTGATTTTGCTTAAATGTTCAAGGCAAACATGAAGTTCACTGAACAGAGAAACGAAGAGATTTTTTAAAATAAGTAGGACATATTGAGTTTGTGCCACTGTTTAATTTATCGTACCATTGCTTTTTACGTGTAGGACAAGGAAAGGCTACAGAGACAATACATGGATGGATTCTTATTTGAACACTCCGATTAGCTCACATAATTTGGTTTAATTGAATTGAGTTTTTTTTACAACGCTTGTGTATGGATTAGTTAGACAGAACGCTAAAGACTGTCAAAACCCTGGTCAAATTTATTTTGCTGATCGCTCAGTTCAGCTGTTAACACTATAGTTGTTTCAAAAGAAAAACAAACAAGCTACCTGCAAATAAATTGAAAAATTAATGAATGGCCCTTATAACACAATAAATGTAAGCGTTACACAATACTTACTTAGTGAGCTTCAGGATCACTTGCTTGGCTCTGCAATCCCTTCAGGACGCTGCGGCATGGATAAGAATAAATCGCAACAACGGTTTACGTTTTATGTTATATAACACCATTACAACATTAGGCAGCTAAAGGCAATACAAAAGCGTCTGGGACAAGAGCGAAAAACCCTCCAGCCAGCGCTCATGCCCCCGCGTACACGTGCAGCCGCGCATGCTAATGTTATTTGAAGCGATACGATCATTAGCACCACTTAAGAATCGCTTCGTGTGCAGTAATCGTTCGACATGATACAAGATGGAAACAAGGTGATCAGCTGCCGAGCGACAGGGCGCTGCTGTAGTCTGGTGCGGAATGCGCTGGAAACAGCTTTCAATTTTATCGACCTTCTTGGGCGGGTCTAGGGATTGGTTTCGATGTGGGGACAGTCGTTGGCTAGGTTCCTTTTTATTTTACACATTTTGTTTGTTTGCTTTTTTCTTTTGCTTTGGCGTTGCCCGGCTGGCAGAACATTTTCGACCCGTTTCAAGCGCTAGATAGCGCGTGGACCGAACGATTGAACAGATTGGCTTTGGCCGCCGCTGCAACTATCACTTCGGTCCTTGAAAAATAACTAACCACCCGATTATCCACCGGCATGCGCACACACACTCAGATTGAGGTGCCTCCTTTTTGGCGAGGAAGCTCACCTTCGCAGACGGACGTGGTTCAGATCCGAAAGACTCAACGGCTCGCATTTGTGGGAATGGTCTTTTTTTACTGTTTGGGGCCCGCCTAGTTTGATAGAGAAATAGCTTGCTAAAGGGGAAAAAAACAGACGTAAAGACCCACTATGCCTGGGTATTCTCATATGTGAAGTAACTCGACCTTGGCGTTTCATAACTACCAGTCTATTAAGTAAGAGAAAGAACTTGAAAGGACCGTAGCGGACCTCCGGTTGTCCTGAAGGATTCTTTTTCTCAATATATTCCTACTGTTCTCTCTGTTGAGCCGATGGCGTTAAACAACGTGTTATTTTTACTGCTTCCCTAGAATTCCTTGCATGATGTGTTCAATAATGTACCTGTGGAAATTTTCTGATCACGAAATTCTTAAAAAAAAATCTAATTCGCACAAGGACAGTGAGGCCTGACACTTAACATGACAGTTTTACATAAAAAAATTGCCTTTGACAAAAAAACAAGTTTATCTTACTAAATAAGCAGACAGAAAACAAGAGTTTATTAATGCAAGAATTTATTAATATTTCAGTTACATTTTCAATCGGTTAAAACTTCTCTGGAACGGCTTGTAGTTCTGTGTCGGTTTCAGTCCTATGGTGGTTTGCATAAAGCTGTGCATGCGCTCAAATTAAGTCAGGGGTCGGTAAAAGAGGACAGTGTGATACAAGTTTGTTGAATTTAATTATTGCTTTCAATTTGCACCATCTAAAAAAATCTCATTCTTCATAGGAAATTGATCTTAATGTTTCTCTTAATTCCACTCAAAACCGAGATTCGCAATAAGCATTGTGCAGAATAACCCTGAATAAAATAAGCAAAATTTACATTTCTTTGTTGATAATGACGATAAAAATTGTAAAACTGCAAGACCAATTTTCTTTTCAGATTTGTTTTATTACTGAAATGAAACTAAATAGCTGAACACATTTAATATTCGTACAAATTTCTTGAAACATATCGGGGGATGAGATGTCAGTGGATGATAAAAGCTTTGCTATCGTCCATTATTATTCTTTCACTTTGCAGGTGCAATGATTGTTTAGAGATCAATGTCGTTTAAGAATAAAACCAAAATGAAGCTATTAACTATAAATTGTGTGTGCCTAACTTGGCACGATGATTTAGAATTGTACGATGATTCAGTTTTTCGCCCGTACGCCCATCGCAAAAAAAATTGAAAAAAAAAATTCATTGTTCTTATACTACTCTCCTCTCCAAATATGGCATATGGACAATATGGCTATCGATTCCGTGGCTTTTGACGCCACTAAATTAAATGGTTACACGCCCAACACCTCAGTTGCTACTCACACACAAGCAACACCGTCACTGTCAGCTGCACTATCAGTCAAGTGACAGCCGCGGCGGCTAATTCAGAGGCGGCCCATGTAGCAGCGTTGGAGATTAGTGTAAAGTGGGGATAAAAGGGTGGGCGCGCAGCCAGGCGCTCTCTTTTAGTCGAAGTTGCTGTGATAGCAAGAAGCCGAAATAAAGCACTAATTTGTGGTTACTTTGTAAAAACCAAGATACCGACATTTTCGCTTTTTTCTCATATCACACTCATATTGACCCCTGCCTCAATTGTGACCTCTTATAAATAACCATACCCATTCATTTTACCCAATAGAGCAATACACCTCAATACAAGAAGTGTGCGAAATTTATCAATCAAAGAAGTGTGTCAAGAAGAATTGTTGTTGAACATGATAGTTTATTACTTTTTGAAACCCCACAACCATCGAGGAGAACTTTTTTCTGAAAGGGAAAAACAATAGAGCAGAAAAAAGTATCGATCATCAGCATGCAATAAGTATTATGTTAACATATACATATAACATATAACATACCAATAAGAGAAAAGGTTTTTTGGAACAAGCGACAGTGTTTCGGTTCACAATCATCCATTTGTGAGCTGTTACATGCCTATATTGTAAACTAAAGAAAAGATAACATCTATTTTGTGCAGTACTTTATAGACAATTAGAAATTATATCAGAAACATAACCACGTTTTAAAAATAATCGAACTAACGAATATAATAGCACGAAAAGCAATTCGTTTTACGTTACAGGACTCTGATTGAAAAAGTTTCTATACACGATGGAGTCGCCCAGTATGTGACAAACTTAAAGAGACTTGAAGGGAAAAAAGTGACAATAGAAAAAAAAAAATGGTGCAAATGAGTCTTTGAGGAAAAGTAAACAAATATGCAGAATTACACATTTTTTTCTGGGTCTCAGTAGTGAGGAATCTGAAAACATTCAAATTTTGATCATTTCTTTTTTGACCAAAAATTATGTTGTTTTACGAGAGAACAACTTTGTTTCATACCGGTGAGAGATTGTGCAATGGAAATCGTTGAATCCAAGTTGAACACAGAGTGATAGTCCTGTTTTTGGTGGATAAGGTCACAGATAGCCAGATGAGGTGCTTCATGCGGTGCTATTGCACGGTACCACTAGATCCTAATTTCAAAATTAGTTCAGAGTGTAGACCAATTGTTTTTCCATTCACTTTTGTTGTAGCAAAGTTAAGTTGTTAAGTGTCTAGTTTGAATTTATAGTGCGTTTATAAATAAATAAAGAAAACAGTTGGTATAAACTGTATTGTTTCGTTGTTGCCATTTTAGACATCATACTTTTCATAATTTTTGTGAACATTTTAATTTAAATATCATCCCCAATCATTTTTTTACACTAGAAAAGAATCGTACGATTCGTAAGACGTTCTACGAAATCGATAAGGATCATTATTAAAATCGCAAATTGAGATATGCGAATGAATTCAGAGAGACCCACAAGTAACCCAGAGCAAACCACACTGCTTAAAATAGTTTAATACACACTTGTTGCTTGCACACTTGGTGCTGGCCCAAGTAAACACCTGCAGGAAACAGCAGAGTTTTCAAATCGCACCGTTCTACGCGGACTCCCAAGCGTATGAGATGTTGATGGAGGATTCAGCAGGCGAGTGAAAGGACACCATCCAGGGAGTGCATGCATTGTGTTGCAGCATTTCCCAAGCATGACCATACAGAACAGGGGAAGCGGATAGCTCTCGTGAGCAGTGTGTCGGTAAAATGAATTGCCTGGCGCACGGCAACGCATGAGTAGATCTTGCAATCCGCGGAAACCAGGTCAATGCCAATTTAGCTCTCACGATGACCTGGAAGGGAATTTTCTTTCACCTGGATGCCACTAAATTTTTGCAGAAGACTATTGTATTGTTTTACTGATCTTCTTATTCGAAGGAATTAGGCCAACATTCCAGAAATTTATCATTAGTAAATTTTCTTCTCGCAGATTTATATACTCAACCGTTACTGTTCCTTGCCCACCAAAATAGCAAATCCATCGATTTTCTGCAGCAAATAGCACCTTTAACCGGTACCATATGTTAGGTTTTGGACCAGATGCACGAAACTAAAGCTCTGCAAATCAGGACGTACGCAATGGCCGTCGTGTCATGGCCGTATAATGAATTCGAAAAATGGATCCCATTTTCCAATCTTTCACATTGTAAAAAAAATTGGCTTGGTTGTTTTTTGTTCTTCAATTTTACTTCTTCCACCCAACGACGGTGTCAGCATTCTGTCGTAGGGACATCCTGTGTCCCGAGCTCAGACTGAAACTGAAACGTCGGCAAGTCGGCAAGTGGGGATGCGATTTGTCGCCGTGGCCGTTGTTAGAGGGGGCGGGGGCAGGGATGGAGCGGGAGATTGGGGTGTGTAGAAGAAGTGTGGGATGGTGGATTTGGAGAAGGTCACAGAAGGATGTTCGCGTGGCTCCGGCCGATGCGGCGTAGTTTTTGAGTGCGCGAGTTCCGTTCGCGGTCCGAAATATATGCTGTTGCATTATGGGAACATTCCCAATATTCAAGCAGCGGCGGCTCTCTGGTTTTCGAGAGCATTTTCGACGCGGTCACTCTCAACACAACCCCCCCCCCCCCCCCTGTCTACCTCTTTCTCTCTCTCTCCCTCTCCCTATTTTTCCCTTTCCTCTTTCTATCTCTCTCTCTCTACCCTCGCCAGCCGTCTTATAGGAGAGGATACCTCTTTCTGAACATATTTTTCTCTCATTCTAACCATAGCCCGCGAACTGCCCTGGTGTACGTGGCGCTGTTGACTAAGTTCTCGATCTTTCGCGACCGTTCTCGCCCTTTCGTATAGAACTCGGAACTTGGGAGCGCTGCTCGAATCGGGTGAACATATGATTGGGCTGGGTGGCGGTCACGATTGCCAAGCCGGCACAAAAAGGCAGACCCGGGAAGAGGAGGCCACGAGAGGATGGTAGGACTTTTGATTCCTTCGGGACGACCACCACCAACTACGAGAGCGTTATTCGGGAGGAACGGCTGCAGACCGGTTTATTTTCTTGTTTGTTTCGATACAAAATCGCGATCTGTACCGCGACGATCGTGTCTGCTCGGCAATGGCAATTGGCCAGTGAGGGAAAGAGAGAGAAAGAGTGAGAGCGAGAGCGAGAGAGAGAGAGAGAGAGATAGATGAAAGGGATAAGGGGTTGGAGGTGATGGTGTATTGGGGAGAATGATGGTGGCCAACGCGAGCGACAATGTGATATACTGCAAGTGTGTGGGGGCGGACGAAAACAACTTGTTGTACCGATTTGTTGGTTGGTAAGGTGGAAGGGGTTGAGGAATGGCGGCAACTCGTGGTGGGAGACGCACGAAATGCCATAATGTAATCTTCTCCGCGATGTGACCGCGACCACCGCGTCCCGTTGCCTCCCCCATCACCACGCCCCACCCTTGCGCTTGCCATTCGGCTTTGAAAATGGTGTAAAGTGAACGGCAGAAGTACAGCGCACGAAACACAGCGAAAAAGGCGGCCTACAAAGCGCCGCGTCACTCGGCTTCGGTACAAAGCTCGGTGGGGCCGCGTGACTTCTGTGAAGGCTTCTCGAAAGTGAACGTCACCGTGCGCGCTTAGGCTCACATGAAAAGCAAAGCCTTGCACAAGGAGCCTTCGGTGAAACGGAAAGAATGAAGGAGAGAAGGTGGGGAGGGTGTTTTGGGGGACGTTGGGGAGTAAAGGGAGAACGTGTGTACCGAAAGAAATAATATCAAGAACACTCCCTTAGCGTTGGGTATTCCTTGTCGAACGACGTCGACGCACACCAGAAGACCCGCACACCGCCACCCTGATGGAACTGAACTGCTGCGCAGCGAGAATCGGACGCTCGGCGACCAGCGAAGTCCAAATCTTGTTTTATCGGCACATCTCCACACCACGCTGGATGCTGCCGGATTGGCGTGCGTGAGCGTGTGCGTGCGGGTTGGGGGCGACCGAAATGGCAAAGTGACCGCAACGAGTGACCAGCTCGCATAGCAGTGTCCGATACCGTGGGTCTCCACTTACCGTACCATACAACCCAACGTCCACTGTACACTGTGCTAGGAGCAATATGCACCTCTTCGTTCCGGAGAGTACCACTACCTATTATACCCTAAGATTTGTTTGGGTCTTTTGAGATTTGCAATATCAGCTTGACGCTATTTCGAGCTTATCATTTTGGCGAGGGTCGCGAACGCAACGGAAAGTGCTTCGGAGTCTACGTTGGGAGTGTGTATGAATTTCTTTCTACATCACCGTCCATTTGTTTTGCAGGTTTTGCTGCGTTCTCTGTTTACTCTACCTCGGTTTTCTTTAAACTTCAGATGCAGAGATTTGATCATAGATCTATGTATTTTGAAATTGATCGTGGCGTTTCGCGTAAAACGGTTTCACCTTTACCAAGCAGATACCAAAACGAAAGGTGATGCCAAAGCAACGCTTTAATGTCGTGTTAAAATCATATGCTACATTAAACGTGTTAAAATTTTCATAACTCATTCATATAATTTTCATAATGTTACTGTCCAAATTGAAGGCTGTTTAATTTCCAGATGAGCATATCGTGCTGACATGTCCTAGTCACCAATTATGTTCTACCTAATTCAATCAACAAACGTAATGTAAGCTCAGTGATACACATGCATTCTTGCACCAATCGGAAAGGCGAGCAAGTTTAACATTGCTACTTAACATTTATTTAGAAATATCAGTTTGATCTCCCGAATCCCGTTACCTTTTCCGCCCCGCGCCCGCGTAATATATGCAACATAATCGGCCGAATATCCGACTTTCCGCTCGAGCAGTTTTGTCCAAAATTTAATTATGCCCCGAAGGACTAGTTTTGTCGTTGCCCTGTGTTTGGTTGGTTTGTTTCTGGTTGCCGTATTCGTGACTTCTTCTCCTGACTCCAGGCCATTGACCTAGATGCGCTCGCCTGCGTATACATTTACATGCTGTGCTATTTTCTACACCCGATTTCCTTTTGCCTGCTTTCGGTGAAGGGGGAAAAAGAGCCAATAACATAAATGTATGTATCAAAAAAACGCTCAAGCATCGGCAGCCTTCAGCATTCGTTAGGAAATGAAGATCAGCTGAAGTCCAGGTTTGCTGAAAACCGGCTTCTTAAGTTTTACTTAACCTTTTTTATAGCTCGGCAGGAAATGATTTAATGAAGGTTTTCTCCCGCTACGGGACATTGCCGTGAGCTATTCCCAAAGCGCAAGAATTATAAGATTGTAGTTGCAACAGGGGAAAACAGGGGACAGCGACACTGTTAAGCATCTGTAGTTGCTAGGGGTGTGCGTCATTAATTTCTGCTAGATGCTGGACTCCATCCGTGCATGTATCTGTGCTACGGTAGGTGACTGTCCGCTGGACCATACACTACTGAATATATCCTGCAGGGCCGATCACCCGTTTGCCTCTAGCTGTGTGTGCATAAAACCTTGCAGTCACCAGCGCAAACGGTATGAATTCAAAAATCGTTATCACTAAACAACCGGAACGGCAGCCACATCCACCATGGGCTTATCAATGTGCGGTTTTTTTTTGTGTTCGTTAAGGTTTTATTACCATTATTATCTGCCCTCTCGAAAAAGCGCTACACACCCGGCAAAACAAACACACTCGTAGGGGGGTACCGGCAATCAAACGGCCGCTGTGGTGTGCGCATCAGCGGACAGCTGTGCCTACGCTTTTACACTATCTGAGACGGTGTCATCAAATTTGACATTTGACTTTGGTTTGATTTCTCTCTAGCGTTCACTGGATGCCCCACCATCGTTAGCAGAGGGAAAGTCAGGGGGCAGAGAGAAGTGAGAGTGAGAAGTGAGAGGGATGATGCTATCGATTGTAAGAGAAACAACGAAAGGTCAAAGAAACCGGTGGCTGCATAGTAAGAACGAATTCGTCGTAAAAATCTGTCTGGTTTATTCTATTTCATTTTATTGGGTATTTCTTCAAGCACGGTCCGTATGACTAAAATCCGGTTTACTAATAAACATTTTTTTTTATTTCCAATGTTTGCCCACCATTAGATCTCAAGCATCTTGCAGTCGCCATTGAATCTCCTTGCGAAAATCACAACTGTTGTTGTGAAGCAACATAATAAAGAAAACGAAAAGACGACTATCAACACATAACAAAAAAACACTCAGAATCGGCTCACCTCACCGGAGAGATAATCCAGTTCCAGTGCGGTGTTCAACCGCTTTCTCGAATCTCGGCGATAAATCGCATCCCGCGAGCATCTTACTCTCGCGTTCACCACCAAAGATGTCTCTAAGAACGCGAGTTGTTAATATCAGCTGCAACCGGTTTCTTGTGGTAGTGGTAAGGGTAGGGGACGTGATTGCTGTGCGCGGCACGGGGACAACCGACCAAACAAATCGTGCTGGGATCGGTCGAACTTTACGGCGATTAAATTTGATGTTCGATGAATTCAATTCCTTAAAGGTGCCTGTCTTAAAATTTTATATTGTGATGTTATATACAGCAGCTAAAACTTTTCAATTATGTTCGTATGTACATCATAATGGTAGAAAATCGTTAATTTACCATACTGCGATGCAAAATTAAAATCAAACATTTATTCTTCGCAATGTAATATCTCCATAATGACTGTAGCTTTAGCTCGGATAACTCCTTCTCAGCTAATCTTAATTTTTCTTGCCTTATAGGGGGGTACAAACAAGAGTGAAACTCCTATTCGTTACAACGTTTGAAAATACGCAACAAAATTGAAAGTTTAGAACCTGCCATAAGCCAGTGAACCGGATTTGGCGACCGCGGTCGGGGCAGTCTCCATTCTCGTAGGTCGCTCCTTTCCATTGTTTGAGCTCTAGCGCTGCGGAGTGCGGATTAGTGGCGTGCGAGGGAGGGGCGAATAAAGATTAAGAGTAAAAGACAGAGGCAGTAAATGTAAAAAGAAAGAGATGGAGGAACAGGGGGAGCACACCGCGAGGCCCCGAAACCGAGCGCGCGAGAGATCCACCGCCGCTGTGCGAACGACTGAGTGACTATTGGATACCGCATCCGTGGTCGAGTGACTGGCCGAACGGCTGGCCCAAACCGATTGCGGTGGTGGAGCAACGCGCGATTCCACGAAAGCACACACGCTATGGCAGCGGCCGACACTCAGCCGGGCGCAGGGACAGCATCGCAGCAGGTGCCACGGCAGCGGGGAGGTTTGCTGGTGTGCCGACGTGCGATTCGCTGCGATGTATGTATACACTACCAAGGGCTGTGGTGAGTGGCGCTTGGGTCACGACGTCGGCCGTTCGTTCGATCAGCGTCAGTCAGTATTTAGTTGTTGTCGAGCGCAATTGGTTGTGTGTAGAGGAAGCCCGACAGTCGCGTTTCCATCGACATAGTGAGGAGAGAACAAGTGCTGAAGGAAAATCGCCACAGCGAAGAGTCATCCGCAGCATCACCAGAGCATCAGCAGCAGGCGCATCAGCAGCAGAAGCAACCAGTGTGTATGCAAGTGATGAAAATAGAGTGAAAGAGAAAGCATCCGAGCGAAAGCAAGAAGGGGAAGGAGCGAGCAATAGTGAGGAAGCTAGAAAGAGAGAGAAGGCGGTAGAGAGAGAGAGAGCGAGAGAGAAAGCGCGAGAAAAGTACAGTGGAAGTGTGAAAATCATTTAAAAAAGGACCTTTTGAAGTGATTTTCGATGCCAAGCTGAGTGGAAAAAAGTAAAAACGAATCGAATTTGCAGAAGGAGCACGGAACGGCATCATCCGCACGGTACGCATCCATTGACTGTTGTAAAACCAATACCCTGCCAATAACGCAAGCAACGAGCAAGTTAATCGAACAAGCCGAAATGGGTCGACGAAACTGAAATATTATACGTCAATTGGGCCGCATTGCAATGCACAAGGCCAACGTACATCCAACCCCAATGGCATAAGTTAAGGAAGAGCCCGAAGTCCCACGTATACCCACTTCTATCCAACTCAGTGAGGCTAGTGTGACCACCAAGTTTGTCCTTTTGCTGAAAGCTTAATTTTTTTTTTAACTCCTTTCCTTTCCTACGGCGAAACGTTCTGGTCGTTCTTTAATAAGAAGTTTGTAAAGTAGCGAACGGAGTTTTGGACAACGATTTCGACGAGGTTGTGACACGAGGCCACAAACTGTGGAAAAGCTCCCATTTTTCCACCCTTCATCCATATGTGAAAGACGTTGTTTCTGGACAGTGTACTGTTTATGAACTGAAAATCAATTAAACCTTCGCGGAAAGAAATTAGTATATACTGCTAACAATGCCACCGATTTTTCATCAAGTTTTTCGATATTTTAGTTTCCGTCACATATGTTCACCCAGCTGATTGGAAGCATGGGATGTGGTTGGGTAAGGTAATCGATTTTAAAACGCAACCGACGCAAGGCAGAATGTGTCGCTCATCTTTTTGGGCACTAACGGTCATTGGCGCAGCAAAATCGTATTATAACTTTGTACAATAAGAATCAAAAAGATAAAACAAGGAAGAAGTGGCAAACGAGGTGTACTCACCGAAGGCTACTTGTGCCTAACATCCTACGTGCGTATGTGACCGATTCGGGCCCATGGCTCGATGGAGTACGTGACCCCGGCAAGAGGAAGAGGTCAGTTGACTGTAGATTGTGCTGAACGCTATGGTGGCCCTATACTGTAGAAGCCAAACTCAACCACACCAAAAAACATCGCCCTCGGTTATCTGCCGGTGCAACCGAACTCGCCCGAGCAAGAACCAGATAGAAGGGCAGTGTTGGCAACAAGAGCAGGAAAGAAAAAGGAAAGCCCCTTCGAGCGATAGAACACGGGAAAAGAGACAGAAACAGTGAGAGAGAAACAGAAGGAAAAGGGAGAGAAAAACTGCAATTTTTGACAAGCGTCACCCATCGAACCATAAAGAAAAAGAAAAAGAACAAAACAACGGGGCGCGCTTGATGCGTGCATGTGTGTATGTAGGCGGTTCAATTTTCTATGTGTCCTTTTAGTAGCACGACAGCACACTTGCTCAGCAGTGAGTGACCCCGAGCGGCAAAGTGCAAGAGTGGTTTCGATTTTACATACGTTCTTCTCCTCGCCCGACATCGATCGGCCTTTTCTGGCAGCACTGCACTGGTGCGATTTGAAATCATCGCGTTGCATTTATCATCGCCATCATTGGTTTGAGCATCAATCTACGGTTGGTGTACCATTTTGCAACCAGAACGCTAAGGGTCAGCGTTAAGGAGCCGCAGAAGGACGAAACGCACACCTTAAGCTCGGCTGGGGCGACGGTACTGTCGGGCCAGTTTGGTACCCAGCTGGCAACACGACCGCAATCGATATTAGGACGATCGATAATTTGTACCAGCCAGATTGCCGGTGTACTGAATTCTTTTTTTTTTTTTAGAAGTCGCCCATGGTGCGTGAGAGTTCTTGCCATTTTCTTCGATTAATATAAGACTTTTTTCTTTTCCGTCGCCTGGTCTTGGTATTCAATGATTTTTTCTTCTCAATTTTGTACGTTTGGTCTTACTTGTGCTAAAGGTGTTAGAATACTATTTTTTTGTTTCTAATTCTATCTCGGCAGTTTCTGGCTTGTTCATTGATGCTTCCCGCGGTTGCTTCCGTCCCATCCTTTACTCTAACCATTCTTTGCATTGCAGTTTCAGATCTTGCCAACGGGACGCAGGAGATAGCAAGCTGCATCAAAGTAACTTCAAGGCCGCAGAACAACCGTAGACACTCCACCGGAAGTTCATCGGTCCAGTTAGTACACAGCGAACAGTGAGCAGGTGTGCCGCGAGCGAGAAGGAGTGACAGATCCGTAGTTGAAGAAACAAAAAAAAAACAGTCGAAATTTGTGCATTCCATCGAAAAGAAGCGAAGCAAAGGGACATAACCGGTAGTGATTGAAAGAAAGAAAGCAGCGACAACGGCAACAGCCACGAGTCAGGGCCAACGGGAAAACTAATTTACCCGACGTGTGCGTGCGTGCCTGCGTGCGGGCTGCAGCATTGCAATCCACCTGAGCAGCTAGTGCAACGGTGTGGTTATCCCTCCACCTGGTGGTTTCCCTGGCTGTGTGTTTTTTTTTTCGTCGGGCGGTCTCCGGGTGTCCAAACAAGCATCCGCAGTTCGTTGGCAACGCCTAGTGAAGAAGTAGACGTACTTCCGACGATAAGCCCAAAGGTGCTGTGCAAGTAGTTGTGTGCGTGTCTCGCCCAGCGGTGCATCGAGCCGTGTACACTTAGCTCCCTGCCGGCGTGTAGTAGTCGTTGCGTGGTGCGTACGTACGTGTGCCATCGAGTGCGGTTGTAGTAGCGGCCAGCGCGTCCCGACTCCGACGCATCCCATCTTAAATACTTCGTGTGGCGGATCAACGGAAAATTGGTTTTCATGATATCTGCTTGGATAAATCCTTATAATGAGAAGGTATGTGAGCGCCGTTATAGCATTTTTTTCTTCTTTTTTTAATTTCCCTTATTTTTCCGTTGCAATGGTACTCTAACTACTGCTAAATTGTCCAACTGCAACCAGGGTGAAACCAGGGCTGAAGGTTTACCTGGGGTGGCTTGAAAAGAGTAAAATCAAGTGTTCCTAGAACGTTTGCGATAACCTAGACAGTTTAGAACATCATTTCTCAATTGGAGAGGAATAACCTGTTGTCATCTGTTTCGAACGGTCTGGTGATTTTTATTTCTTCTTAATTGTGTAGAAGCTGATATCGTTTACTATTGTTTTTATTGATCATTTAGGAGTAGTATTGAGGAATAAAATGTTCCCGAAACGACATGTGACTAATAAAACGAAACAAAACATACGGTGGTTCAAATCTGCAAAGCAACAGTTCGCTGTGGGATTTTAATTATTTGATTGGATTTTAAATGCAAGCCTTTAGCAAGGACATCACTTTAAAGGATTTGGAGAATAAGAATTTGGATTGTATTTGATATTTTGCTCATTACGTTCGACTTGTAACATCACTTTGTTGGATGAGAAACAGTATAAGGTAATGAATTAATTATTTCTGAATTAAATACATGATCAGAAATGATGCTTAGTACATTTACCTGAAAGCTGAATGAATGTGCAATGCAAGTTCAGTTGAAACCATCTTCAAAGGAAGCGTGTTTTTTAATAAATTTTTTGTAATTATAATTCTTTTTAATTCTGTTTTTTTGTCGATCAATATTTGAAAAATAATTGTCTTAAAATTGTGCCTCATGAAGGAGAGCAATTATTCCAATTATTCCAGTGATTCGATTAGAAATCAATCTTACAACAACAACAAAAAACATCATCGTAGCATCTTGGTTGTGTGGAGTAATTATGTTTATCCATCAAAACGATTGAGAACGAGAATTAGTGACTGTCTCCTACTGTTGGCAGCAGAGCACCTTTCCCACAATTCCGTTTCTTCAATTTTGATGCACAATTCGTCCGGTTTTCTTTGTGCGCTCTAAAGTGTTGCTAGTGGAAAAGAAAATCGTCCGTCAGACGGTCGCTTTCGCTAGCCTGCCCGTGTTGGCCAGGTTCGCCTCGCGTACGCGATGGATAGCTAGCAGTGTTTGTCCGGCCTTCACGCTTTTCGACGAGTGCAACAGTTGCAATTCCGTGTGCCGTGCGCGAGGGAGGAAAAAGCTACACGTGCTCTCGTCCAGCGGTGCGTTTGCTCGCGTTTCCAGCGCGAATGCGTGACCGCGTGCTCATACGCAACAGCAAAAGGGGTAGATGCTTCGGCAGCGTCGCAGCGGACGTGTTTGGCTAACGAGAAAACGGTTGCCCAAGGGTTGCTGCTGGTGCTGCATCGCGCTTGAAACGAAAGGGAAGAAGATTCACTGGCACCTTACTCCCCCGGGAACGCAACGGTAGAAAAACGCAACGGAGAAAACAAATATGGCACCCCAACAACCACCAAACCACCCCCCCCCCCCTCCCCTTGAACGAGCTGTACAGTATCATAAGCCACCATTACTTAAATTCAGCCGGCTCAGTCAGCCATTAAAGATACACGGCTTCCACTGATAATAGAAGAAGGTGATAGCTTTCTCCACCTCTCCGCGAACCCCCCCCCCCCCCCCCCCCCATCGCCCTCTGCCTTCAACCTGCGATAGGCGGCTACAACAGGCCTGTCGGCGCCGGCTACGTGCAACAATTTTCAGAGAAAAAATCAAACACATTTCCACCCACGAACGTCGGAACGTCGCCGGGACCGGGTTCGTGCGCAGCGTGAAACTCATTTCACCTAGGCAATGCTAAGATGGGGGGGGGGGGGGGGGGTAGAGGAGAGTGCTATTTGCTGAGAAGGAAGGAAAAAGAGGTTTAAGGAGTAAAACAACGCAGGTTGATTTGGTATTTCATCGGACATGCGTGCAAGTGTGTGCATGCATGGTCATATATATGTTCGTCGCGTACCACTACGCACCAGGAGTGATGGGATGCCGAGTTGCGTAGTTTGCGCGAAATTTGCGGCACGAAAAGAAAAATAGAGCCACACTGGTTTCGCTTATCTTCACCAAACGCATTCGTGGCGGCCGTTATCATCTGGCTGGGTTCGCCCAAGTGGCAAGTAGGTGGAGGTCAACTAGCAAGGCTTTTAGGTTAGGCTCAACGCACCGCCCTATCGGCCGTTAATGGGTTTTTAGGTGGGAACAAGGGTGGCACACGGTGGACACAAATGAACCTGCTGCATGTTGCATGAGTCGTCAGTGTGGTAGCCAACTGAATTAAACCTATCAACCCTTCGTGACAGTCAGTTGACCATGTGTTCGCTGGAGCCGTTTGGTATGGCGTAAGACCAGTTGAGTCGGTTTGCAATTTTCCTACGAGGCCATGAACCCCGAGATAAAAGTACAAACATGGCCCATTGATAAACGTTTAACAAATTATTAGAAAATGTATCCATACAAACACTCGACAAGGTGATGCCTCTTACGCTACGCGATGACAAAACGCGCAAACACTTGTGCCTTCCAGAAGCGACAACTGGCACAGGAATGACGTTGATTCTTCGTCCTCCGTAACTGAGAACATAGAGAAGAAAGAAAAAACAGTCGACCCCACTGTCTCAGAGACGAGGTTTACGGGTGCGATGTGTTTCAAATAAACACTTTTGGATTCTGGGCCAACGCTTCTTGTCCACCATAAACGCAGACGGTGCTTGGGCCGGCTTGGTTTGACGGAAGACGCCCTCTCTGGCATAATGGAAGAGTTGAGTAATAAAGCTGACGAGAAAGATCGCATTTTCACACCTTGGATGGACTGGTAGGGAGAAAAGTTTCACCGTAGACGACGCAGACACGGCCACGGCGAATGTGTGGTTACGGTCGAGGCGTCGCTCGCTTGGAAAACTTGTGGGGGACGCCGTGGTTCTATAATTACGGCCCGTTTGGCACTTTGGCTGTTTCTACCGAATGAGACGCAGGACTGCGTCTGTAAGGTGCGGGCTTGGCTACAGAACCGCAGTGCGCATTCTCAATGGGGCGCCTCTCGTGTCTCGTGAAATCTGGCGAATCAATATTTTGACTTCGCCGGCTAGAATCGCGCCAGCTTTCCACGAACATCTCCCATACCTCTCGAGGGTCAGGAAAACAATCCGCTTCTGTCAACTACTGGCTTCGTACGTGTAATATTCAGATGACGAATAGAGGGCAACCGGAGATTCGACCGGCGATAAGAACCCGCTTCCCCATGGTTGGGGGGAGGGGGCGTGTTATTCCCACGAACCCCGCCCCATCCATTAGCCAGGGCTTTCTTCCGGTCGCGTTGATCGATGCGGTTGCTATCATCGTCGTCACATCCCAGCAACCCGGTCGACCGGTGATTCCCGCCAACCAGCAGTGCAAGCTTCTCTTTCCCTTGTGGCTCATGCGACCATAGCGCCAGAACGGTCGTTTTCGATGCTATGCTGCCGTAACGTAAGGTGGCGTGACGTGGTGTGCATGTGCTGCGATGCGCGAAGGGCTGCCTCCCCCGTCTGCATGATGGATGTCGGCGTTGGTGCCTCTGTGTACTGTGCGCCTGGCTCGATTGTTATTTATTCTAAAAACAGAATCGAAATAGAAAAAATCACCCCTTACCGCATCTGCCGAACCATACGTACACCAATGTGTGCCACCAAGACATCTCCGGAGGCTGAGAGAGTTGGATAGGAAAAGCAGCTAACAATACGGGGAATAAATTGTATCTGGAAAGGGAAATGCAGTCGGCGTGTACTGGAGGGAACTTTCGAACTCGACACCGAAATGTTACGAAAATATCTCATAGAATTCTTGGCGGCTCTATCTAGGCCCTAAGATAAGCAGAGTGACTGTAAAGTTGCGGTTGTTGGTGCCAGCGCTTGGCAACTTCGATCATCCTCGACGACGGCTAACGAGGTGCTTGTTTTTCGCATCGGGTAGGTTACGTGCCGGTGACAACGATCAATAGGTACTTCCGCCTACCATACCCTCGAACACACGCACTTTATTGGGTAGGTCAGCTAAATTCGTCCGCCGGCTAAGCTTGTATTTTTTTATTGCAACGACCTTTTTTCTGGTCTATTTTTGGTTGTTTTTGCGATGTTCCTTCGATTTATAGGCTGTATGTTTTATAGTGCAAGTCTTCTGTTGCGACATAAGTGTACAAGAGGTTTCATGTGATACGATAGCTAATTTGAATGAAGCTGTTACGTTTGTTTCGGTTGCCAGATGCTTTTATCGGTTTTTTCCCCAGCCCTACTCCGGGATGGACTCTTAATTACTTCATGTAATGCAGCACTATGGAATTAGCGCCAAATGATAGGTCGCAAAAAACACAAGGCTCACTCAAGATTGTTTTCTACTTTTTTGCAACCCAGGTCAATTCTTGTCCGTTGTCAGATTTCTTGGAAATGTGTCTGATAAGGCGTTCCGGCAAACCAGAGCCATTCGATGCATTTCTCCTCCACGCACGTGGCACTACTGGCCAGCGAAGCGTGTAATAGTGCCCTAGACTCGAATAACGCACCGTGACCTTGATCTTATTCGTGCATAAGCTTTATCGGTACATTGGTGTGTGCGTGTGTGCTTGGTTGTGACTGTGTTGTTGTTGATCAGAGCTAGCACACGTTGTGAGCAGCCGGAGCAACAGGGGAATCGTGCCTGTGGTCATAGAATGATAGTCGTTAATTAACACGACTTCGCCCCGGCCAGCCATATTTGCAAATAGTGTGTTTTATTTCCCATTCGCCCAGTGAGAGCTGCTGTGCAAAAAGGCACACAAACCATATGCCGATTAGGTTGTGTATTTATTTATTTTTTTCTGCCATTTGTTTGTTTGTTTTGTTCGTTTTCAAGTGCATTATCCGCAGAACAATTGTGATATGTTGCGGAGAGAAGGGTAGTAGCGGCTCACTAGTGGGGATCCGTTGAAGTTGAATGCTCCCACGCGGCCCTTTCGGGACGGTGCTGATCGGTTGGAAAGGCATAATCTTGGTAGGAATCAATTAATCCACCCCCCCCCCCCCCTCCTCGCAGCCGTCACTATGACGATAATCACCTGCGCATTTGCGGTGGGCAAGGCTGGATGTTGTTCCCTCCATATGTTGTATATCTTCTACTCGTGTGTGCCTTAAAAGAAACTAATTGAACGGCCATTGTAGTGATAAGGCACCTTCCCAGTGGATTGCAAATGTGAAATGTGACCTGCAACACGTGCAACATGCGATGTGCCATGCGCGATAACTTTTGCGACTTTGGGTTAGGATTTTGAATCGGAGGGACGATTGGAGTCGCCATTTATTTATTAGTTTCCGTTGTTTCTGGGCAAAATTTTCGCAGCACAGTCGCAGTGTTGCTCATCGAAAGTGGTATGTTTGGAAAGTGGTAAAGATTTGCAGTTAGCAACATTTCAATGTATTGTTCCATATCCAATGGAGTCTGAGCACAACATTGATGTATATGCCATTCTATGTAAAGATCAGTCCCACCTGCTTCGCCCCTATAGATTCGAGCCATCTTTCCCTATCATTTGATATAACTTTATAAAAGGAACGTGAGGTGGCATGGGCACATATCTCTCCAGAATGCACATTTCTAGGTACTCTCCTTTCTTACAACGGTTGCCATCACATCCGCGAAAATGTACCTTCTTCTTCTCAGATTCTATTCCTGCAATTGAAGTTTACACCTCTAGTTACCACTGGTAGACAATGTTATGTTACTAACAAGACAATAGTACTCCGCTCCTTTCGGGTAGATCATTGAGTCTTTTGTAGTGTACTCCACCATTTAGCTGTGGTTGGTAATGTTATAGCATTGGGAGGATTCAAAATGCCTTGGGCTGATTGATTTAATTGAATTTGTGTGGTTTACATAAGAAATGCATAAGAATTTGTGGCATATTGGTCGCCGAAACACAGTGTTAGGAATATTTTCATCTCTTCTATATGTTTCCAAACAGTTTCTCTATTCGCAAAAACCTTGGTTTGTTGCATGGTGTTATGACTTGTAATGAGAATTGAATATATTAAGATTATTTCATGCTCAAAAACAATGAGTTGCAAATATTCTTGGTTCAAAGCATATGCTGTACATTTGATAGGGGTTACTGTGCACAGTTTTTATAGAATAACATAAAATAATGCATAAAAGAAATCGCCAGTTGCAGTTAATACATTTTAAGCGAGTTCCTAAGGATGAATGGCCGAAATACGAAGGGAGATATTTCTTGGCGGCCTTGCAATATGGTAACGTTCAAACACATGTTGCTGAATCGAGTGAAACTCATTTGCTATCGCATAAGAGACGTCCTATCACACCCGCTATGCTATCCACACCTGGCAAATTCCGTTCATAGCTTGAACTTCACCTCAAATGTTCACAGAATCCCTATACTATCATTAATTGGAGGAAAATATGTTGTTGCCAACGATTGACCCATAGTTTGAGTAGTCGGAAAATATCTGGAAATAGGCTACTCCCATTTTTAAGCTGTGATATGGAGTATAGTTTAATATCGTAAATGAAAAATGAAAAAAATGAAAAAGAAACGCACAAGCAGTTCTGTTCATAGACGTAAATGCCGTCGTCGAGCGTACTTAACGAACCTAACCATGAATGGGGGATGTACGAAATTATGCAAGAAGGACATTCTGTACACCGCCGACCGGGAGCTGTTTAACATGCATATGCACCGCGGAATGTGGGTTGTGAACGATGTTGTTCTTCCCCACCAAACCCCCACACCACACGTTCCCGAATCCTATGTCCATCCGGTTGGCCGTGTTGAAACTGTTTGCACTATTCGTAGCTGGCCCGTTTATGTTACGACCATGCGCCCTTCCCCAACCCAGCAGGGTATTTGTACACATGCTGAAGGAAAGTGAAATCATTGGTACCCAAAATGACGAAAATGTGTGACCGGAATCGCTAAAATGGTAGACTATCGATTCCGTTTTTCGCCGGATTTGTTCCAATATACATACATTACGAACTGCCCCAGCCGTTGATCTCCTCCTCCCCCCCCCCCCCCCGCCCCCACTCACTCGCCGCATAGCCCATGGTCGGTTGTGGACGAAACCAAAGTAACCTGTTTGCCGTTTGGAAGCAACCGTTTCATTGCTGGATGATGAATGCCAATGCTGCATACGTGGCTGCTCATAAGCCGTCTTCGTTAATTAAAGTGTCGAAGGTGCGTTGCATACGACTTAGGGGAGCCGTGAAGCCATGCCATTTACGATCAGCAACCGATGTTTCTATGCTTTCTCCCGCCACACCACGTGCCACCAGTGAAAGTAATGCCGTCAAACGGTGGCCAATTGTTACATTAGTCGTTATGCATTATCAGCAGCGTGACGAGGTTTCGCTTTAAGAATGTTCACATCAGATTACGCCTTTCCCGGTTGTGTGTATTGTGTTATTCAACCATTGATATCTTCAATATTGTAGTTCTAATCTATTCAACGAAGGATGCACAATTTAACCAGTAAAAAAATAAGGATAAGGTAGACGAGACTTCGTAACTTGAAGCCGAGTTAACTGTTGCAGGTGATGTTGCAGGCCTTGATACTTTATCGTTTTGTCTCGTCTTTAAGCTTCTAGCGGTTATTTTTTCGATTACGCACACAAAATTGCGAACTGATAATGAAGGGTTTCACCAATTAAAGCAATTTGGAAACAAGAAATAAATAAATTGCCAAAGTTCCCATGGGTTTGTAGCAGAAAACTATTCGATTAGGTTCTAGAAACCTAGTTTCTGATACTATCTCTCTCTTCCTCTGAATGACCCATTTTCGAATGTTAAATTAGTGAAAACACGAGTTGCAGGAATAAACATAAATTGAACCTTAGGACTGGCAGGCAGGCTCCCGGGGTCAGCATAAGTAGCGATTAGGTAGACCTCTAGGACTGCTCAGACGGCCGGTATCAGCAGAAGTTCCAATGGCCGACTTATCAGCAGCAAACACTCTTTACCACCCCCGGGGGCAGCACCTGACCGCAGGCATTACCATAACCGAAAACAAGCAAAACGGTTCGATAACCGCGGGCCTCATCCGCTGCTGGCTCCGACGATAGTGGCTGCGATAGGCCGTCTTTCGAAGGTTTTTCGTCCCGCTTATCAGTGCCAGCGCAAAACAAACGGCCCAAACACGCGAGCCCTTGTTGATGGAAGGAGAAGCAGCACACAGAAAACAACGCCGCGATGTTTTGCGATTTTTGACCGTCCCGGCCAGCCACCTTTTCGTGGGTTCGTCCCTCAATGCGGCGAAGATTTGTTTTTTGCTGTTGTTTATTTGTTTGTTTCTTTTTGTCTTCCAGTACGCATGTAATCCACCGTTGTGGGTGCTGATAAGCGCGATGGTGTCGCGAGCGGTTGGGGTTTTACTTCTTTTTGCTGACGTTAGCTGCGGCTACCGATAGAGAGGTGTGGACACAACATGTGGCCGGAAGGCGAGAAACCACACAAAGACTGTGGGTTTTCGCTTTCCCGGTGAATGAATTTAATTTCTTTACCTTGATCTGGGTATTTTCCACCGTTATTCTGCGGTAGCTGGCGCGCGTCAATCTGTGGGGCAGTATCATCCACTCAATCTAAGGGATGGTCGGCTTGCGGAGGCGGACTGGCTGGTCGCCTTTGATTGATAAGCACCGCTCGAGAGCATCAGGCAATCGTGGGACACAAAGGAGCGGATGATGATGAGAAACCCGACCCACCTGCAGCTGATAGTGCGCTTACCTCCTCTTCCCCTGAAGGGATATTGACCTCCACACGCCACTACTGAAGTACAGGTTTTTACAGCTTTCTGTTGTAAGTGGTAGGTAGCTAGAAACGATTATCACTGGACCCACTTGTCGCTCGTTTTCCCAATGCAGCAAACAAGTGCATTGTATGCAAGTAAATGAAAAACATTCAACACGTGCCTTAAGGTGCATCAAAAGCTATAAGTAGTTATCCAGATCTTAGTATAGACAAGTTTAGACGCACAAAGTGATAACCTAGATGTGTTAGCTTTATTATAATTAAATGTACAATTTAAAGTATTAAGTATTAAATTTTACTTTTTAGGGTTTGTTTATTATTTGTTATTGTTATATTTTTTAAATATTTGTTTAAATAATTGTAAAAGTTGTCGTGCTTGATAAGGATTCAAACAATTTTTAATTACCGAATAACCTTTTTCACACACCACAGGATACAGAATTTGTGCTAAAATGATATATTTCAGATTATTATTTTTATTTGGTGTCTTTACGATTGCAGAAGTTTTTTCTTGGAGTGAGCTGCAAATAAATGGTAAAATGTTTCAAATCAAACTTCAAGTTTCTCCTCAGTGTCTCTTCACAGTCATTTTGTGTGTCTCCTCAGTTTGATTCTGTGTGGTGAAAAGCTTTAACTTGATAATGATCTGTGGCTTAGTTCGCATGAATTAATTGTACAATAAAATGTTTCCATTTTGGTAAACAGTGCATGATATTTATTTTACATAACAAAATCACAGCGATTAGAATTTTTTAGATAGGTAAATTCAAAGCCATAATTTTTTTTTTTTTAAGTTCTAAGCTGCATGGAATTAACATAATGTATAGTCTATTTGGGGCCGGGGATAGCAAAGCAGGTACGCCTGCTGGAACACGACCCATGACGGCGTGGGTTCGAAACCAGGCCGGAGCTCTTATGAAGGATTGATTGATCCCAACGTACAGTAAAAGGGGAAAAAATCTCGTTAACATTAAAATTGAAGAATGATTTAATTCGTCGTTGAGCCAGGGAGAAGCTGTCAGTTAATTTAACGTGAAAAATAACTGTTGGTCAATTTTATTCGCGAATGACAAAAAAATCTCAAAGCCGAGAACAGTCGTCACAACCTCGTAAGAAAGTTTTTCTTTACCTGGTTGAAGGAAATATTTCAGTCAATTGAAAATTTTCATGTAAATCTTGACGCTCCTTTATTTCCTCTCCGAAAAGGTTTTCGTAATTTCAATTACTTGACTTTACTTTGTTTCGAAAGATTGTCTGATATTTCCTTCAGTGGATTTTTGTTGAGCCTGTGGCTAAACAAGTAAAGATTATAGTTAAAGTAAGTTTTCATCGTTTCACGTTATTTTTATTTTTTTTTATTAGTTTAGATTATCTGCCTCGTAGGACAAAACAATAACTTATAGATAGATACAATGTTAAATATTATATACTAAACATAGCAAAGACAACCACAAGTAATAAGCACAGATACTGAAACGAAAAAAAAACTAAGAAAACACCAAACCATACACACACTAAAGAGAAACACATACGGACAAAGACGCAAAACACAGCTGTGAAGCAGAGACTCGAGATAGGGGCAACATAAAAGGTTATCCTTCCTTGGGATTTAGACGGAAACGAGATAAAGGAAATTAGGGCACGGTAGCTAGACAGATTGTAATCAAAGTTATCGTAATAATCGTTGATCTGCCGCATGCAAGCCAGCAGAGGATCTTTCTGTCCGTAGCGAGAAGACTATGATCAGTCTAGCGTTTGACTGCCAAAATTACAGTTCTCCGTATTGGTTGCCCATAAAAGGAAAAATTCTGCCGACGGCCGGTTCCGCTCTAGACGCCTCTGCTTTTCCGTACCGTGCGCCAAACGACTGTCAGGCTGTGTTAGGGCAAGATAAAAATCCTGCCGGTGTTTGTTTACGCTGTTTGGGATACATTTAGACTGACTTCGCGGTCCGGTTCCGTTCGTGGCCAAAAATAACCGTCGCAGCCATCGAAATTCAATGCACTGCACCGACGCCGGAACGACGCAAGGCCGCGGGGCGGGGTTTTTGGGATGACATTTCGGGACGGACGACCCACAGTAACAAAGAACGTCCTCCTAGTTACAATCCGCTGAACACCATTGGTGTACCCACCGAATTGTGCAGGGGTAAAAGCAATCGAACGCATACGAGTAAGTGGGAAAAGTTTTTCATCATTAAACCGACCGCATCTCTGCTGGATTGTCTGGACGTTGCTTGGGGAAATTCAAACGCATGGTACGTGTTCGTTCCATATGTCGGTGGATGAAGTTTTGATGGATTTGTCCTGGAATGTCCTTGATGTTGTTCCTTGCCAGTGCCGCGGCGGTGGATTTCTTTCACGGGTGATACTTGCGCTTCCGTAGAGACACCGCTCAAGGATGAAACTCGGTGGACGGCCGAACGAACCGTATTGCCGCACGGTGTTATTGGTCTAGCTGCCAACAAGGAAAGGAATTCTGACGAAATAGTGGTGTGTTACTTCGTGATGCTCTGAGCATTGGTTTGTACATCGTGCGTTGAATCACCTTGCGCCACCAGAAGCAAAAGCGACCGAAACGACTTCTGCATATTCTCTCTCTCTATATATATATGCCATCTCTTTGCACCGTTTGCTTCGGCAGTGCGGCTAAACCCGACAGCACGATGATGCTACCTGTGACTATGTACTTGACTCGCCAAGAAGGGGATTCAGCCAAGGATAGAGAAGGAAGTGGCGCGACGCGCGGGATGATCATGATGCCGGCGAATGTAGGCGCACCTAACACAGGGACGGCTGACATGCTACCTTTGTGTTGTTTTAGTTTATTTAGCAAAAAAAAAGAACCAAATTAAAGCGACAGGCGACGCGCAGAGGGTGTATCGCAGACACAGAAGGAGGCAACAGAATCGGTACAGAAATATGCGCGGTGCTATTTTTAAAGCTCCCTCCACTGTCAATGGGCGATGCATAGTTTTCTTCTCGTTTTTTGTAGACACTCGTTGGCTCGATGGGATAAGCACCGGGAAAAGTAGTGGGCGAATGGTTTGTGGGAGAATATCGCGGTTGCGTATGGCTAGCGACGGCTAGCGAATTTGATAACACATGCTCACGTCTGCTCTCGATCGACCAACTGTTGAGCCAAACCGTTTAACGAGTAGGGGCGAAACGAAGAAACGAATAAAAAAGCTGTTTCCCAAAAAATAAGGCAAAATGAGATGCTTCTGTCTCGCTCCCTCTCTCTCTATCTGACACTTTTACCGCCCAGTTGACGACAGCGGAGATGCAAACGAGAAGCAGATCCTTGAACAAACCATAGTGATGGTGCATCACCCCCGCGGTGAGCATTTGGTGACCTCCGACGAGCATGCCCAAGCTGGGGTAGTGGAGATTATCGTGAGAATATCCTTTTCGGCACTCGAACGGTACCGAACGGTGAAGGCAAAATATTTGAATGCACTACTAACCATAGTTGAAAAGTCAAATTATTTGCTGATGACAGTGGCTACTGTAGTTAGGTTGCCTAACGCTGTGGGTAAATTGAGACATCGAAAGGAAAAACATAGTCAGTTTTACTTCCAAATGTAAGTTCATAGCAAAGTGTCCAACCTGCATTGCCATCCGGCTCTAGTTTTTGTTGTATGGGTTTATTTTTTAGGACTGTGTTTCTGCTTCATGTCATCATTCATTTTTGGGAAGAGTTTTACAAGTTTTTCGCTGAGCAATACGGCTCCGAATAATACTCAGAAAGGCCATATTTGACGGTCTGAGGTTCATGTTTGGAGAAAACTTATTCAAAATGAAGAGGATGATCGCAAGGGTGCTTGATGAGGCACAATGCACCAATTCCAGCAGGTTGAAGGCCCAAAATGTTTACGGAAAGAATACAAATGAGTAGTTCATTATCAATAGTGAAACGTAATGTAAAGCCTCTTCAATGGTGAAGAAAACGGACAATTGTTCATCGGTAGTAAGCTTTGACCACCTCGATTCACTCACCAAACTTGGCCAGGGTTTTCTAGCTCGAGGAATCACTTGGCGTCACTCAGGCATACCCTGTATACCTCAGGAATTTGCCTGAGAGAAGCATGAAAGTGACTACCAAAGATGGGAGTCATGTTTAATCTCCTATCATTTATGTACATGCTTTCAAACGAGGATTCGAGGCTCTTTTATACCAAAACCTTTGAGAATCATTTTCGCCAGTTTTGGAAGTCATGCTGGCCCAACAGATCAATTTTGACATGAAAAAGCAGTTTCATTATTAGTTTGAGTTAAAAAAATGACCATCACCGATCGGACCTGTTGGTTCCATGAGGTTTGTCAACTTTGGCCCCATTGCAGCCGCATCCGGTGCCAGCGCGCTCGATGTAAAAGCGATGCCCGAAAGGCGACAGGATGACGTCCCAATTTTCCCGATGGCTACAAAGTGAGGGTCGATCATCCGGCCCCGTCGGTCATGTGTAGTGCGGTGGGCAACCGCCTCGACCCAAAGGGCCGCGTCGTTCGCCTTCCACCCGCCTACTCGTGCTCCAACCATATGGGACGCCAGACATTTATAATTAAATTGGCGCCCTGCTCAACCACCACGCGGGGCCAATACACGAACCGGGTCGACCGGGTGATCCATCCCGGGAGGGGAGCGGCGCAAACGTGCTTGACGGATGTAAAAGGTTATTCCGACCGCAACGCCGTCGGCTCCAGTCCAGCGAACGAAAGAGAGACAAGGACAAGGATATGCTAAATATGCGGAACAAAGAAGGAGACCGAAACGGCGGTTTCAATCAATAAAGAGTAACAGCAGAGTGCCACGGATCCATTCGGGCTTTTCCATATGGCGTGCACGGATCGAGGTGGTTGCCTGGCACCGATTCATGTATTTGAGCAGTTGCTTTGATTTGACAACTCGAACCACTTGCCCGGTTCAGCTCATTTCACTACTAACCTTTCCTCATTTATGAAATGTACTTTGCGCACGGTGCAGATCTAACTCAATAAGAAATTAGTATCTGTCCATAGTATTAGCAGTTTGACTTTATGACCGGAAGAAATAACGAAGTAATAGTGTTAACTTGACCGTATCATTTCGGCGAACGTGTATGTCAGTGCCTGTCTGTCGAATGTAATACATAAAAAAAGCAATACAAACAAGCGCTAGGGACTGTCCGGTGTACTTTGCACTTGTTGCTTCACTGTCGCCCCCACGGTGGCTCCAGCCTGGCCAGACAAATCGGATGTATAAAGGGACTCCGATTTGGGTCAATAATGTAATCTGCCAGCTGCTCTAGCAGGCAACAACAGGGATATGAACAGCATAGGACATGATTGCATGAGCGAAAGCCATTACAAACTCCGCTATGGAGTTTTCATCATGCGCCGCGTGCTTTTTTCAGCGTTTCAATACTGTTGGATAATTTACCAGCACCAAAGCAACTGTTTCTTTACATAGGGGATCTCTTGCACAGAAAATTGGCGTTGCAGCTAAATAAGCTTTAAAAATATAATCATTCAAATTTGACTAATTTACATAAATGGTATGTTTGATTTTCGACTCATATATTCCGTGGATTTAAAGAAAAAACATGCAAAATTGTTTCAAAAACAACGTTCAGCTTTGTTAAAATCACTTTTCCAATTAATAATACGAGGAGAGTAGAATTTTATTTTTCGAAGAATGTAACAACACGGATCGATCATCTGGATCACGTAGCGTGACGCCGCTGTGAACTCACTTGCCTCCGCGGAGACGCGTCGACCCACTCACAAACGGAGCCACTCATTTTCCCGAAGCATTTCTCATCGGTCGGGAAAATGTCTAACCGCGGATAGGGTCTAGTCATGTTGAGAATGTGTTGGCTTCTCTGCTCATCCTGCTTTTCCGTTGAGACTGAATCTCGCTCCCTTCCTGAGAATGCGCACGACCCTTCGGTGCCGGCGTGGGTGGCAGAGAAAATTGCGCGCTCTGAGAAATCGTGCCTGCGCTGCTGGGGAGGGGGCGTGAAGAAACGTGCCGGAAATGGAAAAGGAAAGGGGGAACAGCGAAGAAAAATAGCGACCCCCAGAAAAAGGAAAGTGAAAACTTGTGCGTGCTGGCTTTACTAATTTGTGGCGCTACCATATGGTACAAAACTCTTGCGTTTTCCTGACCAATTCAAGGAAAAATTGATACATCGTAGCAACCTTAGCATTTTATACCGTTCAGATTACAACTGGTGTTATATTCGGTTCTATTTATAGATATTGTATACATGTTTTTACCTACATTGAATCTCAATTTGTAACGATTTGTAACTTATTTTTTGTCTCCTTTCTTTCTAGGTAAGTGTCTTATTGGTCGAACAGTATCTCCTGCAGCATCACTAGCCGAGCGGTAGGAGTAATTTGGATGAGCCGCAAATATTTATTGAAGTCACTAAAGGTCGTTTAAAGTGATTAAGGTAGTTTTCATGAAACCTAGCCATACGCGAGACAAAGTTGGTTCAATACCCGGCCAAAAAGGAGGACAGGTTGTCGACAGAGGTAGAGGTAGAAGATGAAAAACGGTACATTTCTGGTCGACAGATGTTGGATTTTTTTTTTCTTCTTCTAACGTGCCCAAGCGAAATGTGGTTTCGTTTGAAGAATTGCTCGGTAGGCAGGCATGGGCTGGGGCATACGGGTGAACACAAGGGGTTGATTGGCTCGAGGATAGGCCAACACGAAGGCCGCCTGACTACTTTCACTTTTGCACCTGACGAAATCAAGAAACCACCGTCACAAACTCATCAAATGCGACGCGGGAGTTCGCGATTGAACCGTTTTTCGATGTGGGTGAAGGAGAGTGCAACAGAAAAGAGAAAGAGATAGAGAGAGAGAGAGAGAGAGAGAAAGAGAGAAAGAGAAAGAGAGAGAAAATTGGAATGTTGATTGCGTTGTTGCAGCAGCCGCGACGGTATGGGGACATACAACACGATCGTATTGCGCAATAACGCATCTTCCAGCGACGGAGCAGTACTGCCTTGGTGCCCCACTTGACGTTTTCTTTACTTGACCTTGACATTTGCGGTTGTGTGTAACAGACAAGGGGGTGCTTCCTCACCACGGGAGGTGCATATCTCCGTTCGCGCTTTCGCTCGCCTTGATGGGGATCTTCCAATTGATGTTGGATATTTTCGCTCCGAACGCAGAAGCAACCCCCCCCCGGAAGTACAGAATAAGCCCAGAACTTCGCGGATCGCTGTGTCGTTCGTTAATCCCCGACACAGGCACAGTGGAAACAAACACAGACAATACCATCACGCTTAACAACGGCCGATCTGCAAGCCTGTTCCACAAAGGCGGGCTGGCCAGTGCGGTTCGCGAGGAGTGTAAAGTGTTTGTTTGCAAAAATAAGATACGCGCGTATCCACTCCAGAAAAAAAGATACAGTTTCGGCTGCGACGGACACTTAACTCGCAAAAAGAGGCGAGACGCAATAAGTTCATAAATGTTGTCCCAAATGGAATGAAAACAATCACACGACGTCACGGCAGTATCGTAGGTGAGTTGGATACTCCACATAAGTCTTTTTATGGTACTTTTTGTAGTAAATTGTGTACTAAACAGCTGTACTTTGTTTAGTTTCTTTCTGAGCCTCTGTGGATCTTAGTATGACGCATAGGAAAACCTTTGAACAAAATTTTTTACCCAATCGCATCGATAAACAATTTCTGATAGCAACTTCCAACTGCCTTGTAAAACCAAACTGCTTCCATCGAGCTGATTCTATCGAACTGTTTCCATAAACTTATCGAAGCAACCTTTCAAAAATGTTGGCAGTGGGATTTAGGTTAGATTTAGAAACAGCCAGGCAACGAGAAGCATCATAAAATGACCGGAAAAATACAGATTTCCTCCGTTATAAGACAACACTGTTAAATCGTCGCAGTAAATACATATCCCTACATACATACAAATTGGACCACACTTTCCAAACCATTGAAAAGCCAAATTTATAAACCCATTAAAAAAGCAAATAGATATAACTTATTGGCAGAGCTAAAATTCCTGGAACGACCACTTGATTGCAGATTGTTTTTCGTTCTTACACCATGCAGCCATATTTATATTCCGTTAGCAAATTGTAGCATCCACAGCCATGACCATACTTAGAAGAATGCAGTATTGGTGAGACAAACATAGTATTTTTTTAAATATTTTTTTTAAATTGTTAAAGATTGGTGTAGTACGCTGGAAACGTGCTGCTTGTACACTAATCCAATCACGCGGAACTGCATTCTGCGCTTCAGCCTCAACTGGTTATGACATGTTTGTCTGCTGAAAGGAGATCATTTTATATCTTACGCTGGAAGGCATCACGTAGGGCGGCAGTAAATAAGGTTCTGATTCCCTAAAGGTCCATTGTATCGGAATTGTAACGTGTTTACTTTAATATTTATACCCTTGAACCAGTTACTGCAACTGTACACACAATCCTGAAGCATCGATTTAAATGCCACAAACAGTTCAATTACGCAATACACAATTGTATCACCCCCAGCACAGGTTGTTAACGAAAACCCTTTAAAAAAGGTATGATACTGTATGCAACACAAGTTTGACCGCCCGTGGAACAGATTCTAAAATAATCAACGATAATGCATGCCTCTATGGCTTTCTGTTCGGCTCGTCTCCCCATCACCTGCCTGCCTGCCTGGGATCGAGTGTAAAGCAAGTCAGACAAACAAAACTTGCCATGGACTGAAACAAGTGTCACCATACACCCGAGAGCAAACAGGACTCAACTGAGCAAACAAAGCTCTCGGTCCAGAAGTCTTTGCGCTGGCTCGATTGCATGTGCTGCTGCAGAAATAGGGGCACGCTTAGTGTACACATCATAGTGACAGCATGTGATAGACCGGCCGTTTTTCCACACCGACGCAGAGGCTAATGCCTTTCCGCTCCGGTTTAGGGCAAAGAAAAGCGGACTACCTTGCTGTTTTCTCCCTCTGGTTTATAGGTCATTGGCAAAGCACTCATATATGTCGACCCACCAGGTACTCCCCCGTCCTAACTGGAACACACCTTCCACCTCCGAACGTGGTGGAACCGTGTATCGATGAGTTTACAACGCACTGGTGGTGAAATGGTCCTGCCTTCCATCTTCTGTCGTTCGGGGACGGTGGCATGTTTGCTCTGCAACAGGCCCCGTCTATCCATCGCGCCGAACGGCCCTTTTATCACCTGTTGACCTTTCGGTAACCTTGATTTGAACCGTCATTTGGAAAGCCTTATAATTGAGTTCCTAACAAAGATACCACCTTGTTCCGGGTCGGCCTGGTTTCCAACTGATTCACAACTGGGTTTGAAAGGACACCAGGGACAAACTATGCAAGCATCATTATGTCGTTTCTCCCAGTTGGAGCGAGGATATTTCAAATGTCATCTGATTCGAACGATGCCATGCGGCAACCAGCGCACCAGCGCTTGGAGCACATAAATCAACCATGCTCAAAAAGCTTCATTAGGGACGCTTCCAGGTCGGTTTTCCATGGCAGTCCTCCCTCCCCTTTTCTTCCGGCCACTTTACCCTCATCACTCTCAACGAGGAAAATCTCCTTTTAGCTGGCGCTCGTTAGCGACTGTAGAACGTCCGAGAGAAAACGGCGTCTGGCACGCTCGTTGGAAGTGCACATAACCGATTGTTTGCCCACGGAATACACACGGGAACAGTAGCTCAAATTTGACCAAATGCGCGTCACGAAGGGGAAACTCAGTTCAATATTTTCCAAGCGAAACAATTGTAAGTGATTGATACGACGATGACATGATCAATAGCTGGAGTGAACATACTTATCTCTCCACGGAAAGTTATATGGACGAAGACTGCAATTTGCCGCAAAACGTTGCCTGGGACTTGGATACAACTTAGCGAACCTAGAACGTAACCTATAAGGCTAACATTGAAGATAAGCTGCAAGTGGGTGGTAATGGTCAACATTTTGGGCTCGATTTAACCCCAGTGAACTCACGGATCGCAAAGAAATGGGTGGTACTTCATTCTAGATTGTTTCAAGCAAAAGCAAGGTGACAAGTATCGATGGGATGAACACTCGTTCTATTCATTAATTAACCACCAAATACTGTGTGGCTTTGCAGAGCAGCATCGTAACCGTGCTTGTTTTTCTGTTTTACTCACCACGTCTTTTTTTTTCTCTTTTTCCTACTTAACAACAGTATTTGTGTCCTAACTCTGTACCTTCAATTTGCCTTCGAAAACAAAAATTGTTTTAATATTCGACTTGGATAAAGGTAGCGCCAGGGAAGAGAACTGCGTTGGTGTCGTTTTATCGTCGTGCTGTGGATGTTCGTTTTCGACTTCTATCGCAACGAAAACGAAAAAACGATGTAAAACAAACCAGCCTCCATATTTTTCGAGCAAGCTTGTGTCCGAGAGGGGGATGGAAGACGGGTGATACAAGTCGAATGCTGCAGCAATTATTACGCGGGCGCCATCAAACAAGTATTATCAATCAACGGAACGCATTTTGCTTCCAGGCCAACCGCCTTTATCAATTAACTGCCAATAACTGAGAATGGAGGGAGGAAGACGCTCCTGGCTCAGGACGACGACCGTGTGGTGTGTTTCCGGTCCCGATCCCAGTTCTGCTCCCGGCTACTATCAGACGGAGTCGATTACTGATTGTGCAATACGAACTTGTGGTGGGCGAGCGTATGAGGGACGTCGGGGGGCGTCGTAACAAATAAAGCATGGAGGAGGTAGTGCATATCGGCCTGCCATCAATTACTGCGCCCGGCGACGATGATGGGCAACAGCCCGATGAGATCATTGGCCAGCAATGGTAGGCGCTAGCTGCTGATTGGGACGCACTTCTTCCACTCCCACGCGCGTGCACTTGCCAAAGTCGCCTGGAGACGTCTGGAGGAGTTGCCTTGCGAAGATAGCAATCTTGAAGATGCAGAACATTCATACTGAAACTGGCAAAATAAGGCGATAGAATCGTGCAATGCAATGACACATTTTGGCAATACAAGGTTTTTTTTTTTTCGAGCATTACGGTCATTCCATTATTTCAAAATACTTTCAAGGACACAACCACATCCTTTCTTCTTTCTTTTTCGTCGCTTTGTGATCTTCCCTGGCTTGCTTGTCGTTTGATGATTGCCAAGAGATTTGAGATCAATATAATAATTGAAATGTTAAACGACCATAGGCGAAGGTAACGAACGTAGGGCTACGTTGGGTTGTTCACTTTTTTTTCTTTTTTTTCTGGCGTAACGGCCACTTTGATCATATGTCTACCCATATTTAGGGCTTACGGCACTTTTGTTCCCTTAAAAATGTACGAGTATAGTCAATCCTTCTTACTAGGTGGGGTTGGGTGGTCGGATTGGGATTCGTACCCCGGACCATGGGACCTTGGGACTGGATTTTTTAAAAATAATTCTTAGGCGCATTTTTATCAATAACGGTCCTCTGGTCAGTTATAGTAATATTCAGTCAGATTACTATGTGAATATTTTATCTACTTGTATCGATTGGTGCCTTGAAAATCAATACAAGTATGCCCGAAATATTTACGAATAATATGTATATTTTTCAATCACATTGTCGTGGTATTACAACCTTCATCACAGACATGTGTATTTTATTTCGATGCTCTTTCGCTTCGTGGTCAGGATTCTGGCTGTCGCCCGGTTAACCTTTTCAATAAACAGTCAATACACTTTATCGTCAGTGTTGTTCCACCACAGCTGCGAACATCTTACATGAGAACACCACACCGCCTTGGATTGATTTAGCGAGTGCGGAGGCAAAGCTCGAATAGAAACAATGGTGTAGTTTTTCTTAGCACGTTTTGGAACTGATGGGTGCTTAGTTGATTGCTCTTTCCATCTCCAAACACTCCAGAGCCGGGAGATGGCCGTGCAGAACAATTCTACCATAAATATTTCCTATCCGCGCTGAGGGGAGGTGCCAAGCTAGGTTGTTTCTCTGTCTACAAGGTGAGCTTTGGCGTTCGCAGTTTGGAAGCAGGTACCCCTTTCGCCCACCCATCGAATCCTAGCAGCACGGCAGCACAAAGCGACACGATCGGAGTTCGCACCGCAGTGCCGTCGTTAGAGCTCACTCACCGGAGCTGCAATGAGCGTGGAAGACTCGGTGTCGTCGCACAGTCGTAGGAAGACCGACCCTTTGCCGACGGATGGCTTTGGTCACCCTTCTTTTTTTGTGCACGGTGCACGGAACGGAGCGGCACGATCACGAGCGGAAGACGCCAAGGTTAGCCACTTCTGCTAAATCGCTCTGGCGGAAAGGAATTTCTGCCGATCACTTTTCGTGCCGTACTGCACCGCACCGATGATCGACGATGATGCCCTGGAGGGGGGCAGGGGGCCATTTCTGGGCTGGCTTCTCTGATGCCAACACTTGCTAACTGCAACCGAGCCCGTACCGAAAGTGTCCCACAAAGAGCGAAACGTTTGCCACGAGCCACTTTCTGTCATTTATCGTTAGAAACTTGACTTTTGCTGAGGCAAGGAAGAGGCGGTACCATGGCTGGAAAGGGATGGGGGAGGGAGGGGGGTAGGGGGGATGGTGGTGGTCTAAAGGCACGCGGATTATTATTGAACATATATTTTACCATGCATGGTTTCTTGAGGCGCAAACTTACCCAAACACGTGAGCTTTTTTGCTTACGTTGCCAACACTATGGAATATGGTAGTTCTAGTGACGCTGCTGCCTAGAAAACTTCGACCGAGTTTTCACGAGCGCCTGCACATGCCTACGATGCCGTGCAAATACGCAGGAAAAGCAATTCCTGCGTCCGGGGACCTTTTCACTTGCGTGTCCGGCCTCGTGCCTTCGCCTTCCTGCCTGGGGGATTAGAATATGAACGACTTTGAGTCTCCATCTGTTTTACATAGTTCGCCGTTTGTTTGATCACGAGCGGCAGATACATAACATGTATCGAGCCTAACGTGTCATTTCTTTGATATACCATACGGGCCAAGTATCTCAATACAATCTGGACTAACCTATGCATGACCTTTTGCTGGTCCTTTATAAAATGTATTTGCAGAGCAACCAAACATGTTTGTAGTTTTTAGAAATTTATGACATTTTCTATACCCTTTTCCAATAATTTGGGCGTTTTAAGGATTCCTGAGCGGAAGAGACAGGTCGGCTTGGCGGAATCTCGTGATTGATTCATTTGTCTGCTTCTTCTCATGTTAAGAACTCCTGCTCAACAGAATCGGAACCTTTGCCTCGCTTCTTCTTATTTTAAATTTTGTTCTTTTGCTTCTCTCAAAGGGTCTCAAATCATTTAAGTTTTAGTCCTTAAGGCGAGAAAACAAAACAGCAAAAGCATTACATCTAATTTAAACAGTGTAAACATTTTTCCAATATGCTATGAGTCCGATGATTATGCGATGAGGCTGCTGATTTTTTTACCTTAAAGAATCAATAAACTTTGCTCGTAGTAGCCTCCTCAATTGGGCCTTACTCTTTTACAGAACATAACAATTTGCAAAAAGAAAAACAATGTGCAAAATTTGCCCAAACAGAATTAAAGTATCGTAAAGCTGAATGAAAATTCTAACCACTGACGTTCATTGGACAGCAACTTGCCTGCTAATACATGAGATTTTTTGTTTCACAAATGTCTGCCCATGAATATCCCTTTCTTAACAAATATCGTTAAATTTATTGGTTGCGACAACACACTTTCCATTAAAACAATATCCGTCCAATGTTCGCAAGTCAGTTGCAAAGTATGGCGAGCCTTAACTTGACACCGACAGTGTAAAGTCTCATTTTATTTACTTCATTGATGGACAATTCTGTCCTAGAACCTTTGCCCCTTGTCATTATGCGGCCAAACGCAGCTGACCGAGCCCGCTGGATTGATGTTTAATTTTCCGGTCGGTCACTCCTATTCGAAATCAACAGGAACGTGCAGCTCCAGCATACATTTAGTTTGATTGTCAGCGCGTAGCGTGTTGAAAACCACATATCGGCCACGCATCGGCCAGTTTCAAATCTATTTTTTACTATTATTATTATTTTCAAGCATTGCACAAACATCAGAAACCCCAATTGCCTAACCCTCCGGCTTGGCGCACAAGGCAGCACGGTTGGTAAATAATTTCTGCTTCGGCTGAATGGAAACCAAAAAATAAAAAATAAACCATATCGAACGTAAACACGAGACGAACAAACACACAAAAAAACAACGAACGAAGCACTGCTGGAAAGCCGATCGACCATATCGAATCCGCACGTACTGTCTTGTTGCGCCAAACGTGGAGACTATGCCGTTTTTTTGTGGCACACTCCAACGATGGAACTTTTTCGATTTCACTTACCACCAGCAAACTGTCAAAAATGGCCAAAAAACAAGCCGAAACACACACACGGTGCCGGGGGTGAAGCAAACGTCAGCAGATTGGTAAACTTTCGGCCGATTTGCTGATTGGCGCCTCCACTTTTGCCTCCGCTGCCTTCCTTGCCGGTTCCATCCTGCCCAACTGTTCCTACCATCGCGTTGGCCGGTATCAATCAGGCGTACGACACCAAGCGCTCTCGAACGCTATCAGATCAGAATTAAGCATCTATCGCCCCAGCTACCTCTCCAAGATCTTTTGCCATCCCTGGAAAACAACCATTTAGTACCAGGTTTTTGTGTTAGTATGTTTTTTTCCCTTTCTTCTGCTCCTTATGCCTTTATAGGTATGGCGTACTTCTGGTGTTCTAAAGGGAGTGCAACACATTTTCGTCAATGTTTCAGCCGTTTTTTCGGGCGCAATTCTTACGCAAGTTTAGTACGCCCGATCAATCGAATGTGTGTCGTTGGAGCAGAAAAATAAAACTCGTCCGTACAGTGCAAGAAAAGAAAAACCAAAAAATGACACAAAACTTCACTACTCTCCCAATCGGTGCCACGCTAGTAGTTGCTGTACATGTGTTTGTGTGTGTTTGTGCCACAATAGTCAGTGAGCCGAATTGGGCCGACCTGTTGTTCAGTGGTGTTTTTGTAAGCTGTTGCGAAAGTGGTCGAAATCGTATGGAAATTGAACCGAAACAATCGACTTTTTCCACCCCACCGGCACGGGTTGCAGCGGTAGCATGTTTCATAGCGTCAGGCAGGGGAAAGTGGGGGGGAAGGGGGTTTTGGGGGCGGTGGGCAAAGAAGTAACCCACTGCTGCCAGCAAGAGCCACTATTAAATGTGCAAATTGACCATTAACGCGAACCGCGAAACACGCTTGGTACGATAAACGCGCGGCGAATGAATCGGCTTATTTTTAAATACAATGTGTGCCAACACGGAAAAATCATATTGTGACAGAAAGCCTTTTTCTTTTTTGTATCCTTCAAGGAACCTTTTTTTTTTTAGTGCCGGGTTTGATAACGAAAGGTGCGAAAGGTAAGGGTTCTTTGATTTGTTTCCGATTCAAACGACACACTCTGCATGAAACCGGCAGAAAGAATGAAAAACGAAATGTTCACCAAACAGACACCGAATCGGCACCGAAAATAGTTTGTACCGGGTGTCACAACGCACCAGTTTTTTGCTTCGTTTTGTGACCCACCCCACAAAGTGTAACGAAATGCATTTGTGAGGCTTTAGTGCACACAAAGACACGGCCTTCCGGTCGCCCTTCTTTGCTGTTGATTTTCCGTTGAGAAGAAGGTAGCGTTGCGAATTACTCTTGGAAAAGGAAGGCAGAACAACGACAGAGGCTCGGAAAATCACTAGCCTCGACCAACAGCGGGCCGAGTTCAACGAGCCCCAATCGATATATTTGCCTTGAAAAAAAAAATGGCGCATTGCCACAAAACGGACCCCAAAACGGAAGTGCGATGACAAGAGACGCGTTGGCCATTACACCCGGGTCAAAAGTGGTGATGATTGTGTTGGTGTGTGTGTGTGTGTGCGAAATGCAAGAAGTGGTGCTGCGGCAAAAAGGGTAATTTACAGGGGCAAGATTGCTCCCAGTGTCGTCGCGCTAATTGGAGCGCTTATTATCTTAATTGAAAATTGTGCACGGTGAGGCAACCCTGTACCCTTGTTTTTTCGCGATTTGTGTTTTTTTTTTTGGCACTGCCATCAGCTTGCCAACGTCCTGGTCGTGGACCACAGGCCTTCCTGCAGCGGCGCGATAAACAAGTATTGCATCGTTTCGTACAAAGAAGGGCCTTTAAGAGGAGTGCGCCCCTGCTAGATCCTAGAAACTGCATTCGAGCTGAGCTCCAAAATGGACCCAGTCCAAATCGGACGGACGATGATCTCAGACCACTCCATGGCGGAGGAATGCTCAATCAAACCTCTTTTGCATTGTTGCGGGTCAGTAGGGCCGCTCGTCCGCGCGGGTGAATGCACCGAAATACTGTGGAGTGCGTGCGTGCGACGACTGCATTAACCATGGCCTGCGGTTATGCAACCCGAAGCCCGACGACGCCGCGCTGGCAATCCGGTGTTTTGATGTTTTCTACGCCACTCCAAACCCCACCCCGCCCCTCTCAGACCTCCCCGCGAGATCTCGTGATGCTCGAGATTACTCGTCCCCACCGCGACGGAGATGGTGTTGCCGAGAAAACTAGGGGGGAGTTGTGGGGGAGGGGCTAGCATCAGATGGACCGGCGACGACATGGCCACCGGTCTGCAGCAAGCGCCAGGGCACTTACGACTGTGGCAATAGTCGCTCATTGTCCGGCCGCGCTCCACAGTTTATGTCGGAGCCGAAGCATGTTGACATGCCCGATTACTCTACACGCCCGGCTGCGCTCTCCGCCCTGACGGCTTAGCTGCTCCAACCAATTGCCACGTGCGATTCCGCTAAACGCGCATAAAATTCACACATCAACGCTATTATTCCAGGCAAGCGGGCAGCAGGAGAAAGGGGCTGTGCGCTGCGGCTCTCTATCGTCCCATCGAGCCGTTCGCGCTTTTGAACAATAATTTTCCAACGAGGCACCGCTCAAGCGACATGATCATTGTGGTGCCATTTCGTTGATTGCATTCTTTGTGGAGCGCATTAGAAGTTTCATCATACAGGTTATTTGCCCTTTAAATTTGCTACACAAAGAGTGCTAGAGCAAGGAGTTTACATATGGAGATGAAGGCAGAAAATCGTCCCTTTTCACAGGTTTTAACACGCGCAGCTATGTTCCTTCTTCACTCGCATTAAATTTTATTCAAAAACTCCTTTTTGTGCGATACCCAACATTAATCTGGTAAAATATGAAACAAATCATAATTTTTTTTTTTTACATTCAAGGACTTGTTTAATGTAATGCAAAATGTTTATGCAATTATGCAATATAATTAATATTGCATTTATATTATGCATATATCAATATTGTTTAATATTGCTCTAAGCGAACGAAACTTTCACGGCTAAGAATTGTCAAACACTGAGCTCTTAACAAGACGTTGATAAGAAATCTTTTCATTGAACTGAAATATTTCAATTATTCAACCCGATTGATCTACCTTTGAAAGTGTTGGCTTTTCACATATTAAAAAAAACTGAATATGTACATTTCACTTGCACAACACTTGTTTTTGTGTCTTTCTATTCCGCACTTGTGTTCTGTCTTTTACAAGATTCTCAACGCGGCTGTCTCCCAGTCATAGTCATTAATTTCCTGCGTCTTTGTACGAAACGGTCTATCTCTCTGTCTCTTTCTTTGCTGCTTGATCTAGATCAATTTTATAATAGCAGTCGTTGACGGGTGCGTTGGGAAACTTTTTCAATGAAGTTTTAAAAATAGCAAGCTACTTTTGATTAATCGATTTTCTTCTATGTTTGTAATGTGATGAAAAATAACAACCTAAAGGCATTTGCTTATTTTTAGACAAAAAATAATCCAGCACAAAAGCTATATCAGTTTTAAGCATGAAAACTCTACCCAGATAAACGGTGGTGGATTTGATGCTGGAAAAATTTGCGAGTTAATAATGTCCTTCAAGGAATGCTGTACATAGTTTACGGAGCAGAATTTATTAACTAATACTTCATCACAACCATATGGCCCACCGTGCAAGAAAAGGATAGTTTTTACCGTGAAATAACTATCATATGTTGCTTCTTTTAAGCTAGCAAGAAAATGAAGTTTTGTTTCCTGTTACACACTAGAGAAAATGTATTAAACTGCTTTCATTTTTCAGTTTCAAATTGGACGCCTAATAGGAGTTGAAATACTTTTTTATCCTCTAACCCACATTTGTATAATTGGAACATGTACCACTGGAATAAAACCAGCCATGTACTGGAACATCGGCTGCGTTGTGTTTTTCCAGTTTCCAGCTAGCTAACAACCGATGGTACTTGCCAGGTCGAGTAGAGCTTTCTCTGGACACTGCATCTGTCGAGTTCGTCCGTGGACGGCGGAATTGTGCTGTGCTCTTGCTGGCGTGGCAAAACGTAGCCGCAGCGTTACGTAACCCGACGACGTGCGCACAATACAGAAGCACAAAAAGACAGCTGTTTTTCTCATCGCGGGATGCGGCACCACCGTGCGCACCCGACGTTGTCGTTAGCTGCGTCTTCGAAGCGTCTCCTGAATGGGAATCAACGTTTGGTATGAATGGAGAAACGTTGGCCGCTGTGGGGCGACTACTCATCGGGAGTTGTATCTCGAGAGTCAAAACTCCCGTCGGCACTGCCGGCTTGCCACGCGGTCACGCTAGATTGGGAAAAGATACATTAATCGAATTAATCATGATGATTTACCAAATGCAATACTGTGGCGAAATGGAGCTAGGGAGTAGTGTCCATTCGGATGGACACGGAGCCGACCGGCTGCTGCGAGGCAGGGGAGTCACAAATGGCAGCTCGCGGCACGCTGGGACCCCTCGGAGCGTAGATATTTACGGCCATAAAGCAAAAGGGCCTGGAAGAGAACCGATTCGGTTCGACTCGGTTGCTAAGACGTCGCTCCGCCAGCAGCCAGCTAATCTGCGGCTAATGGTGATCGTAATATCGCAAACGGCCCCGCACTGACGGTTGCGTTTCATTACGTTTGCTATCGGTGTTGGAAAATTTCTTTTAATTGACACTGTATTTCCGTTTCATGTGGTTGTGATATAAAATTAAAATCGTGTCCTCCAATCTTAAAAGGGTCTACTTATCCACCAACTAAAGGAGTGGTGTAGAAATAGACATCGGTTTGAAAACAAGACATTTAGTTTTTTTTTTTTATTGTACTGTAGATAATATCAGGTTTAAAAAACCGTTAAATTATTTATTTATGCTATAACCGAAAATTATCAAACAAACATTTTTATTAATTTTCCTATCTTTTGCTAGCAAAACCCTTGCATTACGTCATTTCGTAAAACTCAGACGTTATTGATTGTCTATTACCACTTGTATGTGAAACGTCATTAAAATCATGTTTTATTTATTTCATTATAGAGTCAATCTCAGCTGGCAATTTAAAATAAAATTTCCATGAATGACACTACCCACACACTGCTACAAGTTGGTGAACTTTAATTTTGACTTAGGCGTCGCAGGCTAGGTGACCGTTTCACCCCAACCCGAGGAGTGACATTTAATCTAAAACCACCCACGGAATGTCAACGCTCTACCGATGTTGAACCGGCAAGAAAACAATTTCGGACCCCCTAAACTCACGTAATCACCGACTCACGGTCAAAGGCAATGAAACAACTATGTATGTTAAAAAAATGGGACTGAAACAGGTTTCCGGTCCGGTACGCCGATCCTATCCCGTCCGGGGAGGCTAAGCAGTCGTTTCACTGTCAAGTTTACCATAACGCAGGCAAACGGCCGGATGCGGTGCGATGTCTAACCAGCGAACCTGAAGGAACCGCAGCACAGGACTGATTTTTTTGTTTTGTCTATACCCTATCCTGGGGCTGGAACGAAACACGATTGCGCGTGGGAGGACATGATGTCCTGCGAACCTGGGTATACATGTATGGCCGAGTAAGGCTCGGCTCCAAGATCTGGAGGACATCAAAAGCGCCTGTGGTATTGCGTGCCCGACCGGTGCCTGTACCAGCAGCTGGAACAGCTGGTTGCAGGTTATTTATTTTTCCAACCAGGCTTGTATTCGGCCGACAAATTCAGGTTGCCGCAATAACCCGCGGCTTGTGCCTGATGTGGCACCGGCCCTAAAGGTTCCGGTCGCGGTCATAAATTATGCGATTATTTCTCACTCTAACGCCGCGGAGTAGCCCGTTCCCGCACCCGCAATTCGGTTCATTGACCGCACCGGGGAGGCAGGGTGAGTAATGTTCCAGTCGGGTCCACAGCAAGCAAGCCACTTCCTTTCGCTGGGCCTCTGACGAAACCGGTTGTTGACGGCGGCCAAACTGTGGTCGAGCCAAGCCGAATAATCCAAAGTGAGCAGCAGGCCTCTCGTAAACATTCGAAAGGAGAGTTGTAAAATAGGCACCCAACTTCTCAGCGCTTGCTAGCCTTCATCTTTGGAGCCTGCGAACGTAACCTGGCGTTATGCAATGCAATGCGCCAATGAACGTTTGGATCAATCCGATGATCTTCAGCAAATCGGCTGTGAATTCGTGCTGCATACGAAGCTGCCTTATAATCGTTTTGGTTCGTTTACAAAATCTAGGAACTAGAACTGCACATTTGACTGCATGATCCATTGTATTTTTGATGAATATCGTTAAAAGACAGTTTTAAAATTGTGCATGAGTTGCCTTACAAATATATAGTTTCTAAGCTATTTTTTTACTGTTTAAAGTTAAAGTATATTTTAAGAAGAATAGATGCTGAGCATTCTAGCGGAATTCTATGCTTAATTCTAGCACAATTCTAAGCAGTCCGCGTTAGCCGATCGTGTAAGACGGCTAGAACACGACCAACGAGTGGCGTGGCGTTCGAATCCAGATCGGCGCGCCACGAAGTATTTACTACTTTCCACGTACGACAAAGGGGGAAATGTCTAGTAAGCCCCCTAAATGGGTATGAGGGTATGATGAGAAGAACGCACAATTATCGAATTACTAAGGATTGGTATGAAAACATTTTTTTTCAAAAATCTAACTAATACAAAAAGTGAATACAACTATAGTTTTTGCTTCTATCAAGAAGATGCAGTGTGACTGACAACGCGCATTAGCCTCGAATGCATCGATTGACATTGCCTGTCCGCGACAAGAATGCGTCAATCGTGCAGCGACTTCACTGGTTGAGAAGTCTTATTTATTTTTTAAAAATTGGTGGAAACATCAGCATTATACTCTAAGCTCTGAACAGCACACCAAATAAACACGTAAAATTGCAGGTAGCCGAGGGCTGGGGTCGGAGCGCAACAATAACGCTGCCTTAACCAGATTACCAGCGTTGGCCACTGTTCCACTCCTTCGGTATTCACGTGCTATCATGGCAGTGCGCGCACAGACGGGTGTTTGCCACCGGAAAAGCAGCTGGCTGCGGTAAAACCCGCCTCCCACGCCAGCCTATCCGTGCTTCGATAATTCCACCGGTCGAAGTATCTCTCCTGAATGCCTAACATGATGGACACCTGCAAAACGTGACCGATCCTGGTGACCACCGATGCCGCCCAGCGCCTCTCCTTGCAGCCCTATCGCTCAAGGAAGCGCAGGTATCGTTGAGTGAACGGGGAGAAACACATTGGCCCGCCCGCGGTGTTCTCGGATTCCACCGTTTCGTGCTTTATCGTTGCAACATTCCCGGCGAAAAAATGTAAAAGAAGTGAAATCGGTTCCACCTGCTTGTGCTGACTAGGTGAGCGCAGAATGAGGAAGGAAGGAGGGCGAGTTGGGGAGACTTTGTATTGCACACTTTGGTCACGCAATGTTAGTCATATGCGCATTTGAACGGTACAGTTGCAATCGTGTTAGAATGATTTGAAGTCATACATGACGTCATAAACCTTTACCAAAAAATCATAGAATTCCCGAAACATTTGAACTAATTAGACTAAATGTATCTACCGCCCGGTAACAGATGTTCGTTTCAGTGTGATTTTTTTGAAAAGCAGCCTAAAGCTCTCAGGTTCAGATTATCCCTCTTTCTTATGAAGGATCCCTCGTAAAACTACAATTTTTTTGCGCTCAGAGCACACATAAACCAGCTTGTTGGAATATCATACCGCATCTAATTTGCATTTTGTTTGATTTCCCCACTGTTCCTCAACTTACGCCGTATCGCCAGTTTGCTTACCTGACTCGTTTCTACGGTTCGAAAATAGCATTTCGTTCGAAAGATTCACGACGGAAACCGCTGTAGAATTAGTTAAACAAAACAGAAAAAGAAAATCTCGATTCGAACGGGCTGCGTCATACGCCCATGCATAAATATTCTACCGGATCGATAGTATACCTCAAACAGGTTTTCTACTTACCGATCCGCAAGCAAAGCGCTGCGAGATGTTTTTTTGCATGGAACGTTTTCCTTATTTTATTTTTATTTTTTTGTTTCTCATAAATGCATCGAAACTGGTATTCTCCGGGTATCGATTCCGGTTGCTTTTGTGCATTTAGTTCGTTTGTGTGATTGTTTTGAGTTTCAGTTTTTTATGGTCCATTTTATCAAAGGTTATAGCAGCATCGGCGCACCAAACATTTGAGCCTTTGATTAAACCAGTTTTTTTATCGACGAATGGATTTTCTTCACGGTCACTGCTTCTAGAAGAGTCTAAAAGTCAATACGATTTTGCAGAAAGTTGTCATTATGATAACTGTGCCATAATTGACCATATGGACAAAATACATTCGTAGAAAATTCAGAAGATGGAACATCTGGGATTAAAATCTTGAGAGCCTTGTTTTTTATGTAAAACAACTTTGGCGTTGAAAAGCGAAGCACCCCGGAAATGTAACGACAAATAGATAGACTTTGATAGTTGCCAGCTTGAACAAATTTTGCATTTAAACTGTTTAACATCAATCCATTCTCTTTGTAGGACGATAGTGACTACAATCGGTTAGTTTAAAACTTGCAAACAAGAAGCTGGATAAATATGTCCAAAGGGTTAATTAAAAAGTATCATTCTTCTTTTGAGCATAAATTTTAATCGGGCCAGCTAGTTTAATATAATTTTCGTTGTAACCAACCGAATGTTCCGAGGAGCAACCTTTTTTTCAAATTGATTAAACGATTAAACTAACACTACAGCCTAGTCACCTAAGACACGTGAAAACCCGGCTTAGACAGGCTCTTTCAACCAGTGGGTAATTTGATTTTCCATCCCGTGGAGGACACTCGAAGGATGCGTGTCACAATAAAACCACCGCCGTCCGTGACGCACGGTACAATACGGGGTTTTGCGGTGGGTGGAGTGGTGTAGAAAGTTTCCTACATTCGCATCGGCATATGTGTACGTGGCATCACCATCAGCATCGCGCGTCATCATTTCGAGTGCCAAGCGATTACGCTGTAATAAGCATTTGCAATTAGTACCACGTTTTTTCTATTGTATTTTTTTTCTTACTTATTCTCTCTCACTCTCACTCTCTCCTCTTTATTTAAAGTTTGCAAAATATGTGTGTTTGTTTGATAGGGTGTTTCCCTAGGTATGTGTATGTGCCTTTTAATGACCGTTAGATGTTATTGTTTGCTGCTGTTGCTTATGTACCGTTCTTGTTGTGCGTTGTTGTTGTGCGGTTTGCTGTTTTACACTACCTTCCCCTTTCCCCAGCACAACCATGCTGCTGGTGGTGGTGGTGCACTTTCGGGTGGCTCCCTTCTTCAATCCCCTCGCTTTTGCCACGTTGGTGCACGTTTGTTTGCTTGTTTTTGCTACTCAAATGTTTTACTTTTTAAACGCTCACGTTTTCGCCCATTCACTGAAGTTTACCAGCAGGATTAGCATAGAAGGTGATATCAGATAAATGGTTCGTACAGGTTGGATAAACGGGCAGGTCTTGCTTTGCACTTTTGGTATTTGTAAAGGTGCCATTTGTTGCGTTTGGCGCACTTCGAAGCATGCTGGCACGGCAGGGGAAAAGGGCAATAGGTTGCACGGGATGGCCAATTATTCGTTGTAGCAGTAATACATGACATGCGGCGTGCGCAGGCCACTCTGTGACTCATTTCATCTGATTGCAAACATTCTTAACGGATTAGGGACGCTTGATGTTTAGGAATGTTTCCGGGCCAAGCTAAGGCGTGACCAGTATCCAGTAAAACAGATTTTGGAACGGAAATAGTAGTGTTGTACTACAAAATTGCAGTATGTTCGACCAACAGTAAATGTAAGGCTAAAGTTTTTATTACACATCTTTTTGATGCACTTAAAAGTGTCCCATTCGGATGCTAAACAATTGTCCAACAATTTATTCTACAGTTCTCTCTTCAATTCGGTTCGTATCTCCTCTAGCGACTCAAAATGCTATTCACGGGACAACCGCTGTAAGCCTGATGTCTTACAGAATTAAATCAGTTGAATACGGTGGTTGTCCAGTTTTTGACGAAATGGTCACAAGATTTAATTTTTCAAACAATATTAACAACAATATTAGTAAGGTTTCCACTCTCAATCAACCGGTTTCGAGCACTTATTATTTAATTTTATCGAAGAAATAAAAATGTTCGCCCGTATCAAAACCATTTTAATTCAGAATTCCCAATACTTTAGTTTGAACGTCAAAATTATCTCCTACCTCGATCAACCGCATCAGCCATATTGCTCTAATCGAAAGCACCAATTGACCACCTCGGAATGTGTAAATAAATTATTCGAAGATGAAAAAAAAAACGCAACCACAACCACAAGCGCACACACACATTTCACAACCACAGCCAAGCACTTCGCCACGGTCACAATGCTTCCATTTTTCATAATGGAAAGTCTGAGAGCTGCCTCGTCCCGACCCGGTGCAGTGTGGCGCGGTGGGTAGTGAAACTTAATTTCGTCAAACAAGTCGACGAAACAGCCACTTAACTTTTACGCGGCCCAAGCCGGTGTACACGTACATGCATTGGAAACGCCAAAGTACGCCCGAGAGTTGAATCAATAATTAGCTAATTGGATAATAATTGAGCTATTCGAAGGATGTTTGCGGCCGGGAGGGGGTGGGGGTTGTTGCAAGGTATCTATTAATCTCCAACAATGTTCGGAGGGTACAAGTCACGAATAACATTTGTTAGCCCGTACTAGTTTGCTTCGAAGGATTTGAAGAGGTCGATTACGGCCGATCGGCGACTCCTCAACCTGAACCTGCTGCGATCGCCGTTCTAGATAGCAATTAGTCATTACTTGCTACCGGTGCATCTGGAATATGTCTTAAGCTTGCCAGGATTAAGTACATTCATAGTTGATTGACACATTCACTGTTTCATACCCTAGAACCATTTACACGAATTTATAAATAAAACACTTTTATCAGATACGTCAGAAGTATGTCCTTGTGGAAGGCATTATGATTGACGGCTAGTCAACGTTTTACATAGAGCACGCCACGACAACGCCCTTGGTTGGCAGTATTCTTCACGCTGCGACTGGTTGCGGACGGCAACTACAACAACGATCATTTATTTCCATCAAAAGAGATCTGCATCACGCGCGTGGCCCGATAGCGACTTATTAAATGATTGATTGGGTTTGGGGAGGTTTCCTTGTATAGGCGTTCAGAAGAACACTTTGTGGACACGACACAAAGACTGTCCGGTTCGTCGGATCCTGCTGCCGAACCGAATCGAATCTGCGTACAGTTTCAACGGCGCCTCGCAATCCCGGATCCAGGAACCTTCTCTAAAGAAGGCAAAACCGATCAGGTTTATTGCCGGTGTAAAAGAGATTGCAAGAACGCATACCCTTTTGTGCGTTTTCAACTCCACCGTTAGATACACTGCTAGAACAAACAAGGACCATAACCGTGCTAAATGTGAACAATTTGGCCAGGTTTGAACCAGCTTACAAACGGGATGTTTCCATCCTTTTGTGCGCCAAGATTTTCTCCGGTCAGACATAAGCCCAATGTGACTTGCTATTTCGCTTGTTCGTTCTGATGGTGGATATATCGGGCTGAATATCAAACTCATCATGCGAACGGGGAGGAACGTGCATACCGATCCTACTGAATGGATTGTTGTGAGATTGGTTCCGCGAATATATGTTATTTTTTTCTGGCCCAGTCAGTGCACTGGAATAACCTTGCAGCACTGGTGCCTCGTTTCCGAGCGCGTGTAAGCGTGGCCTTTTTATCACTTTATAGCCTTTTCGTAATTTGGTCTCATTATCGGATTAGCAACTGCATGTACAGTTGTAATCCACCGTATAACACGTTATGTACTAGGTTGTTCAAAAAGTTCGCGTAATGGAAACGAAAACGCTCGATCGTAGTTTTGAGAAGGCTTTAATTTTACACAGTGTTGATTAACGTTAAAGATTTTGATGCAAACGTTCTTCAAACCCATAAGTATCCCATTTTTGTGGCTGTTTTTCAGGAAACACTCCTCCTGAAGTTATAGGGTCCTACTTCTTTTAAAAAGGATGGATTGTACAATAAAATGTGTGAACACCTAATTTAATCATGATATATTTCCCACTGTACTCGAGGAAATGCTACAAGCTTCAAATTATCACATGATCCAAAACTTCAACTTTTAGTTAACGTTTTAGAGGTATAAAACATAGATTGTCTCCAAGGGTTGAACGTTCACTAAAAGAGAAGACGTTAGCATAACGATCACATGACGATGATTATGACGAAGAAAAGGTAGGAAATAAATGTCACTTCAATTGTAATTTGAATTGAACATTATTTTTAAAGAAATACAATTTATTCGTTCAATTTATTAAAAAATGTTCTTTCAACTTTTGGTCACTTGCAAACAAAGTTTGACATTATATAGCGACGTTTGAGCTTGAAAGCGAGCTATGAACGATGAAACAATAAAATAGAGTCAACATGTTTGTTCAGTTATGGACGAAAAAAATCCCCGAACTTTTCTTACAGCCTTAAATATAAATGCTCCAGTATCAGAACATATAAGGCAGCAGCAAAAATTAAATTTTTGCTTTCGGATTGCTTCGTTTGCGAACATGTTTGCTCATGGCTTGCCAGAACTAATAGGCCCACCCGCAAACATTGGCGGACTCCGACCCCTGGGTATCGCAATGAAATCGATCTACTAGAACGCTACATAACGCCAGCTTTCAGTGCGTCCCAGGCGCAAATTGCAAGCTGGGACACGTTGGTGTGTATCCAACCCTGCTGTGGAAGGCAATTGCATCCCTCTGAAAACCCATCTCCCGTCCTCCCCACCCGACCAAGTCTGCGCTCCCTGAACACAAGTTTGCGCCCAACTTTTGCCAAGCGCAAGTCACGCTTCTGGCCCCGTTGGCCCCGCTAGCTGACAGGGTTCACGTGTCCGTCCCGGGCCTGTGGAAAGGAACGGTGAAATTTTTTTTTTGTGCTTTCACCGGAACAGGGGGAAAAACATTACACGAATGCACCCGTCGACTACGACGCCACTACGCAGGTAAACGTGAGTGGGAGGAAAAGCTGTCGGAACCATTTGGTTGCTCACTGCCAATATTGATTTGCGGGACAAGTTCGCGGTTCGCCTCTTCGCAACCCAAAGCCTCTCCTCCCGGGGTTTTTGTCGCGAGATGGTGCACGCAATTAGCGCATGCACTATAGCTCACGCTTGTGAGTGAGGAAGTGATAATTTGTTGGGAATTTTTCACCAATCTGTGTGCGGACTCGATGGGATTCTACCGCCCTTCCTCGTGTGACTCATGTAACTAAGTTAACCGACCGTGATTGAAATGTGTGTGCTTCCCGTGTTCGATCTGAAAATTGTGTGGTTTTCTACAGCTGCAGAGACTCACCTGTAGCGATCTTCATTGGAATAAACAACTCCTCTTCGTTATGTAACATTTACCATTTATCTACAATTGTTTTGGTCAAAAACGCGCTTTTTCGAGAACTTTCTCAACCCACTCATCTGATTCAAGTGCGTGATTTGAGGTGAATGATTAGCCGTGATAGGCAATCCGAGGGAAGTTGTTTTTTGCCGCTTGTATGCACTGCTGCGTAAAGAAATGAAATTTCCTGTTTCGTTCCTTATCCTAATCGCGGGAAATTCCCATCGGTTTCCTGTCCAAATTGAACGGCCTCGGATGATGTTGATAAATTTGTTTCGGAGGTGATAAATGGCTTCTCGACACGCTGTAATTGATAAACACGAATGAACGTAGAGTCGTGCAAGTTTTTTTGTGGGACTTTTATTCAGATTTTTTGTTTGTCCCCAAGATTATCGGTTTATGATGCTCGTTCAACGGTCGTGAAATTTCCCGCCTCATCGGCCAATACAATCACAAAATTCGCTGCTCGGTGCTATTACACATTTCAATAGAAAATGTGATGAAAAGTTTAGTGATGGATCCCACATCAAGTGTTTCGTGTTGCTTAAGCTAATTATAATACTTCAATAATTGCAATTGATTGTGCACGAATGGGAAGAAATGATTGTGTTTTAGGCACAGCGACGAAAATGTCATTCACTTTTTTATGGATCGGACAATTCAAACCTTTTTGGTGGACCACATTCGAAGGATTGTTTTTTGCGCATTGGACTCTAACAGGATCTTATCAACCGCGTACGCTGTACACCGTCTAGGCATGTGCATGTTAGATAAAAAAAGTCTCTTGTTCCTTGTCGACGGTATCGCACAAATGAGCATGTGAAATATCTTTTTTTTTCTGTCATCGCCGTCGCGTCCAGCAACCTTTTTCCTTGCCACTTGCCAAGATTGACACCACAGGCGTGTTTTTGTTTTGTTTTGCTTCTTAAACAAGGTTCATCACATACGGCACACAAACACATATAAACTGCACTGGATAGTGTTTCATCCGTTTGAAAACATGATTGGAATTTGTGAAAAGGCAAGAAAAAAATACGTAAGAGCTGTAACAGCCACTTTCCGATAACAGTTCTTGATGGCAATTGTCTCGATATGTCATCGCACCATGCAACTTTTGAAGTATCACTACGAATAAAACCTCTTTTGAAAACACATGTTGATAGGAATGTTAACTAATAAACAAAGTTGCAGTGGATATTATTTCATATAATTTCATTTTTTCATAAGGTTTCGTATGAGGCAAAGAGATGTAGCAAAGAGAAGAGATGTAGCAGGTGATATGGTTCAGAGGTTAAGCAATAGGGCGTCGATTCGAATCTAATAGCACTTCCTTTTAATCACGCCAGCGCTGAGGTTGGGGCAACTCCGAATGTCAAAATCAGTCCAGCCTCGTTAACTTCGGCGGCTCGGTTGAACCTTTTTCCAACTGCATCCGTCGGAGTGCATCGCGGCAATGGGCTTCACAAACTCCGCGGAGCAATCAAGCAGAAACAGATCCACCGTGCGTGTGTGAGGCGTATTTTGGGACACGCGGCTGGCCCGTTACACTTACCGAGACTCCAACCCGTGGGGACCTTGAATCTCGTGTGGCTCGGTGATCTTGTTTTCCTTTGCGATTCCGTTCTGCGCCACCGCGTGCCAAGGGGGCAAACGGGGAAGACATCAAGGCTACATGGTTGCCTGGTCAGGTCCTGTCCATCCCGCAGGCCCGACCCCGTCCGGTGTCTCGCTGTCTCCCGGTAGCCTTTGCTCCAGGGAGGGTGTCTGGTAATTTTGCTACTTCTTCTCTCTGTTCCGTTCACAACCCTGCGACCGATGGCTATTCACCGAGCTAGACGTCTTTCTCTCCTCACATCAACGAACAGCGCACAACGCGAACGGGAGAAGGGTGTTGCTTTCTGTGTCGGCGCCTTTTACGTCGTGCGGAGGAACGTGCTGCTTCCGAACCTGGCGTGACTTGCCCTTAAATGCCCAATGCTCTGCCACTCTGCACGAGATTGTGCTCGCTTATTAGGGCTTTCTGTAATAGCAACAGCCACACCGGGATATCGAGGTCATAGCAAATCGGCAAAGAATGATATGGTGTCCGGTGTCGGTGGTCCGGTATGGGCCAGGAATATGCAGCCCTAAACGTGATATTAACCTTTTCTCTTTTTGCACGATGCACCAATTCGGGGTTTTTATATTTTCTGTTCGCTGTGCATTGCTACACATCAGAAATTTGCTAATTTCAATGCAACGTACGTTGACCAAAGATGTTTTGTTTGTCAGCTACGTGAGGTACTACGTTTTAGTTAGCGTCTAAACCGTAATAAATATAAATAGTAATAAATATGCATAACATTTTAGTTTAAGTCGTTAGTTAGGCTCATATCCCGGTAACTAAACTTTAAATAAATAAATCTTAACGAAATTAAAACTGCTGCAAATACTTCAGGTCAATTATGTACAGTATTAATTCTTGGTTATTCCACGGATCAACGAAAGAAAATAATCGTATCGGTCAGATTCAGCACTGTCAACGCAAAAGTGCAAGAAATGTCAATGCTTGACTATGCGAGATGGCTAAGGGACACATTTCAAGGCAGTGGAGATATTTGTTATTTACGTCGCCTTTAGTCGATAGTAGCACAATAAAATCTACGGTTAAAAGCTCTGAGCCGTGAATATTTCGTCCATCTAGCGGAACGTTCTGCAGGATCGTCGGTCTAATTCTCGGCGATGTGGGTTTTTTTGTGGGTATGAATTAATCGATTCTTAACAACCTTTAATGTCCAAGTATATGCAGAACTCTTTCGTCTACATGTTTGCGGCATATTTTAAACGCTTCAGAAGAAGTGGACCTTCAGGAAATCCGCAATGGAAGCAAGGTGTTATTGGCTATGACCCATAGCTCTCGCGAAAAACATCATGAAGCTTGCCCGCTACATGGAACTGGCAACGAGGGGAAGCAAACGAAGCTACAAAACTAACACAAACGCGCAACACCACCAACAGCCACACACATACACGATACACACCAGGTTCGCCCTTGGCCAACCTTGTCCACCGATCATGGCGGGATTGATCGATCGCATTTACCTGCTTCAGTAATAATTGCATAATGTCCTCCAGCCGCACCAAATAACCTTCCCCTTTCCACGCCTGCCACAAGCACCGTCTGCGGAGATTGCGAATTCGACTGAACCGGCCCGCACCACCCTATTAATTTTCTTTCCCCTGTCGGAGTTGGTCCGTCGAGCGGCGGGGTCCTAGAGAACCGCGCGAATGCGATACGCTTCGATACGGCTCAAGGATCACACTCGATCGGCCAGGTGGCCCGCTCCCGCGTGCTGGGACAAAATATAGGTTAGATTAGAACGCACCGGTGCGGTGATTCGAAAGAGGTCGGCCTTGGGGGCGTTTTATTATTTTTCACCTGAGGTCGCCTCAGTGGTGAGGTGCAATCGCCATGGGTGTGTGGGCACGGCGTAAATGTGTTGCACTCCCCCTTTTTCCTATGCTTCACTTTGGCAGGGCTTCACCAGCGGAACTGGTTTAGGTTTAGTCGCCGATGCCAGTTCATTTAGTCTCCGCTGAAAGGCCCACCGGGTGCACCGCTTGACAACCTTCACGCGTTCGCTTGGGTTTCTCCCCACGAAAACCTCGCCTCATACTAGGTCACGCCAACCTGCCCCGCTTCCGTCGCACAAGAAGCGCAGAAGTGTAGTAGCTAGCTGCCCCCGGTACTGGAAAGAGAGATCTAAAAATAGTATATTTTTACTCGCTAAGGCGTCGCTCAGAGCCCCAGTTATCCCGTTCCGTGCGGGTTTTGGGGGGCTCTGTTCTCGGGATTACATAATCGAATCCGATCCGGCAACGCCTCCAGCCATTACGCCAGCACTGAGCTGATCGATCGCGAATCCGGAGTACGACCAGGGAAACACACGCAAGGTCACATACGCTATGGTCCCTGCTGGAGTGTGTTGGGCAGGTTCATAACTGCCATAAGCGTGCGTGGGCTAAATGGCAACCCGTAGCTAACTTCAGCCGATTATGGCCATCACAAATCGATTACAAAACGCGACCCTGTCGATTTGAGGGGCTCGATTTCGAGCTTCTCATGCGAGCTGAGCACGTCGTAAAATGGAATCGGAATCTTACACCGGTTACAGTCCACTACTCTTTTAATTAGTTTGGAGTACTCTAATTCACTAGGAACTCCGGTTTTGCGTCCACATCTCTTCCTCTTTTGCGTATCGCATTTACGTATCTAACCTTCGTAACCGGATCTAGTTCGTTCGTCACCGACTTCACACGTCGCACAGTGCGAGAAGTTCCTGCTTCGTTCATCACCATCACCGTCATCATCATCATCATCGCCGTACCTTTAAGCGTGCCACTCTTACTCTCGTTCGCGTGCATTCGTGCTCGAATGCTGGTTCCTTTACTTCTTGCTTTTTAATGTGTATTTCTTCGTCACTGACGCACTCCTGACATTGACCCAGTGTCCAAGATCTTGTCGCTGACGGACGGATGGATCGCTCGGGGAAACCAAAACCCAAAAATGAAACAACCGCCGAAATTCAGTCCGGTCCTAAACGGTGCGTGCCGAAACAGCACCATCGCTACTTGATGTAGTAGGGGTTTGTCACACCTTCAAGGTCCGCCAGTGAACGAGCGAGCGCGCGCGCATTCGAGCACGTCGCCCGAGATGGCTGCGTTACAGCCTGCGGTTTGGAATGCATGTCGTTCATCAAAAAAACAACAAAACAGGCCGTTTGTTGTTGATCTTACCTCCTAGCCCTTGAATTGATGGTATGTGTCCGATGCTGGCGATTCCTGCGAGCACATTTATCACGGAGCTCGTCGATCATGCTGCGATCGTTCGCCTTCCCGCGCCAATCAGATGTCGCTTCAGTATGAGCCCAGATCCTTGGAATATGAAAGTAACCACAGGTGAGGTGTGGCGTGAACAAGCCTACTGGTTCACTGAGTGTTATCTTTCCGTAGCATCGGACAGCCCAAAATCTTCACTCGGCCATTGTTGTTGTGTCCCTTCCCTTCGTAATCCCTGTTTCACGATCCCTGATTGTTCACTAGATACTATTTAACACTCGAAACACCATGCACATATAAACTTCGTTTGGCAGCGTTACTGTAGGTTGCTCGTGGGTGATGCACACTAATGGTACGGGCCGTTGCACTGTGCAGCAAATGGTGCGATAATATGGGGCGAAATGGGGCGAATTGAAATGCAAACGATACGTGCCTTGTGGTAGTACCCCCTTTCCCCCTTTATGGAGACCGTAAGGGTCGAGGTGAACGAAGCCGAGCGGCCCAAGTCCCAGAACGGCTCGACGCGACTGCAGCCTGAGGTAGTGGTTTGCGCTATCGCTCGACCTAGGACTTGGGTTGGGCCTTAAGTATGCAGACGGTACAGCCTGCATCGACCATATCGCTAGCATTCCAGTCAGGTCGGTCAATCGATCGCGTGTGAGCTGCTCTTTTGCATGAATTCCGATTGGAGTCGACCCTCGCAGTACCCGAAGGTGGGCAGGGTTGTCGCGTGTGGTAGCAGTATCCGAGTGTACTGCCAACCTTTGGCATACGGTATTATGTCAGCGCAACGGCTGCGGTGACTTGGTGCTGCTTGGATACTGACTGTCTGTATGCCTGTTTTTATTTTTTAACGGTCATAGTCCGCGCCGGCACTAAGAAACTCCTTCGCCAGTTGGCGGTGCAGGGCCTTTGCAAGCCTCAGTTATAGTGCAGAATTACACTGTGGTGCTGTTGTGTAATTGCGGTACCCTTGTGTTAGATTAATCGATTACGCTCCCATGGAAAAGGTTGAGTATTTTAAAGGCGAATTTTATTTCTGACGTTCCCCAAAAGAACCACTTCCCCTTGGCTCCTTTGATTAACCAAAAGAATCTTTGGCTCGCAACCTGTGCGTTGTGAATCCATTTCCAACTGGCGGGCAACACACATGAATGAATAAAACATGAATTTAAAAAATTCGTTAGATCATTTCGTGTGGCAGATATATTTTAATAATGGCTGAGATGAACGAAAATACCTTCCAAAATGCAATCTACCTACACTTATAAACCATAATTTTCCGTGCGTATGGCAATCGACAAACAAATATTATCTCCAAGGGATCTTATAGGACTAGGCCTCCTCATTCGCATGGCGTTTTTTCTACATCTACGTCATGGCCTTGCGATCGACAAAGGTCGCCCGAAACATGCGATTCGTCTTCTAGACATTTTTTTATGTGTATTTTGTAACAACAGACTTCATAGACAATCGAGTCCTCTGTGTTTTCATAAACGACCAAAACAAGTGTCCAATTCTGCGAAAAATGGCTTGCAGCGAGCGACAACACTGGGCCGATTTAAAACTGTGCAAATATTTGCCTTCTGTGTCCGTCTTAATTTACCGTTGCCATTTTCCTGGAACTGCGACCGTGCGTTAAGATGATGCTTTGTATCCTCGCTAAGCTGCATATGCTATCTTCAAAGGCAATAACCGTTTCAAGAGCATATTTTTATTTGGTTCAATGTTTGGTTCAATTGCTTAGTTTTTTTTTTTCACTTCATATTTGTGAATTAAGATTTCGCAACGGCCTCTCAACAACAAAAAGACTATTTTTGTTTCAAAACCGTGGACTCTACGACACAGAGGCGTACTCCACAGCTGCAGTAGCAGAGACTGTCTAATTGTTAAGTAATGTAACATTTGAACGCCGTCGAATTCATGGCGGTTTGATCAATTTCTTTCCATTCTGGGCTCTCCCAACCGTGTGGACTGCGGACCCTTCTGTTTGTAGTTTGTCTAGCGAACATCGGCTAAACTGCCGCGACATCTCACCATTTTGGGAAGCGCGCATAAACATGGGTGGCCACCAACCGCTTCTCTAGGTTTTTTTTTACTTTTTTGCTTTGAGTTCAAAATTGATTACCCACATGACCCCACACTGGTGTTGAATGGTAATCGTGGCCTGTTTTAGGCCACCATGGTACTTTTTTTTAATTTGCCTTTTTGTCTTGCCTCTATTAAGCAGCGTCGCTCGAGCTACGATACGCACCGTGATGTGGCATTTGTCGGCTTGGTGTAGCATCTTTTCTGTTTCTGCGATTACAGTTTAGCCTCCGGAAACCGTAATGCGTCAGCCGGAAAACATGCGTGTGCGAAACACGGCCAAATCAGAGAAGCTAGCAAGCAGCAACAAATCTGAGGAGTAAGACATTGTAGAGAAACAAAAAGATCACTCATACGATTTATTTAGGGAGGGGAAGGGTGGAGACGAAGTAGAGAGAAGCAAGCGATTACAACTAAACGAACAATATGAAACAACGCGGACACGACGACAACAATCACATAAAAGCGTCAGTGGGAGGAACAGGCCACGGTGTGCTCACGAGACGCAATTATCGGTATTTTCTGACCGACGGACCTATGGAAGGTGCAGTAGCAGGAGACGTTAGTATACGCGACGAGAGGAATGTAGAGGACGCACAAGAAGACACAAGAGGCTGGACGGCAGCTGGCGGAGGAGGCCAATGGTGGACGTTGTATTGTTCTCTGCATCACCACAACGATCCGTGTGTTTGCGCGCACGCTTGTGTATCGGTGCGTTTTAGGGGATTTTTAGTCCCCACCGACATGAAAAGGAATTTGCCGGGGTGGGGTCGGGGGGACTGTCGCGACTTTTGTGGTGAGCAGTGATCACTCGTGAGTTCCACTTACCACAAAGAACAGTTCGCGAGCCGCAGGAAACCACACTAAGCGCAACGAGCGTGTCCGAGAAGGTCGCGTAGTAGTATACAGCGTTGGCAGTGTGCGCGCTTCCCATGCACACTAACGCTGGTCGACACAGCGCTATGGTCGGTAGTCGACACCCAGCGATAAGTGACAGCAAGTGCCGCCGGGTCGCGATCGTTCGCATCTGTGTGTCGGTGTTCGACGTCCGACACGGCGTGCGAAAGCGAAAAAATAGTCGACGTCGCGCCACGAAAGCCAACTGCCTCAGTGTCGTGCTGAACGGCGCCGTGAGGAGAAGTGATTCGCGAGTTCTCGTTGTTAACGGCGGGCACAGTTGCCACGAAAAGCGTTTGTGGCAATCGATTAGTCGACGATATATTTCGGCAAATTTTGGTTTATTTTTTTATTTTTTGTCGCCATCACGAACCTTCACGGTGAGCGCCAACACGCGACCCATTTCCGCTGCACGTGTGTGTACAAATTAATACGATACGCCTCTGGACTGTTGAAGGGTCTCCCGTATGTTGGTTGGGACTGGTGCTGCTGAAGTGTCAGCATTTTCAAAGTGCACAAAACATAAATCCAGTGAAACTGTTCCACCAGCGGTGCTGATAGTGATCGATCTCGCACAGAAGTAGGACGGAACGGTACCGGCTCACGTGCTGCTAGATTCGGGCCGGAAGTGCAAAGTGGAAGTAAAAGGCCACCCGGTTCCTACAGGTACTACGCTCGCGATGGTGCTTTTAATTTAACCAATCGGGCTGGGAAGCATTTGTGCTGTTTGGGATTTAGGCAAAGCGCCACATCCAGAAGAAAAAAAACACACACACACACGTTTCACATGACTAAGAGGTGTAGACAATTGTGCACATCGATTAGACCGTGTGCCCGAACCGTTAAGCCGATTGCCAATTACGCCCGGCTTACACCGTGTGTTGCAACCCTTCGGCCTGGAGGAAGGTGCATTTCCAAGAGCAAGGGGGTCGGAAGGAGAGGAGAATGACAAGAACGAACGAACGGAAGTGAAACGTAGCGACGTAGTAGTTGAGCGCTAAAATTAGCGTAGGCGTGACGTAGATAAAAAGTGAATCGATAACAGGGAGCTGAAGTTACCACGTCCGCAGGCAGAGGAAAAAGGAAGGTGTGCGACGACAGTGTGGTGGATAAGCAATTGAATTAGGCTTTCGAGGGGCTAGGGGAGCCCGGATGTTCACTACCTTGCTTTTGCCATGTTTCGTTCGCTGGGTAGTTGTATATAGTGTATAGGGTAGTTGTATATAGTGTATAGTGCAGTGATAAATCTCTTCTTACCCCGCATGATGCTAAGAATACATGCACAGCCATTTCCCAAAGCTTATAGTCTATAGCACGATCTTGGAGATCTTTGGCGTACCCAAGTCGGCCATATGAGGTCTGAGTTTAGTGAAGCAACATGATCCACAAAAGGATCATCAATGTATCAATCAATCAATGTAATCTTATCAAAGTTCAGAATAAAACTGCTAAACGACAAGTATTTATTCGCTTGACAGCACAATCATAGGAACTTGTGTTTTCGTAATCATTTTTCCCGGATTCGCGCCAACAAAGTTCGACATGTATTTTTAAATTACCTGCAGGAAGTTTGTGGCCATTACATGTTGCGGAAAGCAGTATGCCATCGCCGATGACATGATTTAAAGCTTGACATAAAAATAATTCCGAACAATATTTGATACTACCTACGATGCTTCCAGTGATTGCAATTGGAAACTACTAAATGACTTTGACTGGTCACTAAACTAAACTAACACTAAAAGTTCTGAAATCATCGAATCAGTGACATATTAGGAACTCGGGATGGAAGACAAATGAAGACAATTTATTAAGCTGAACAAGAAAGATTTGCGGTAACAATCTTCCAACGAATTTGGTCTGTACGAAAGGAGCAGGGTACGGTTTCGGGACCTCAAGAAAAAGCATTTTTTTAGAAGCACCACATTACCATCCAGGTGGTGCTGTATTCGGAAACGTAGTACCTAGGTAGGAAACAGTTTTTTAGAAGCACCACAGTATCATCCAGTGGTGCTGTTTTCGGAAACGTAGTACCTTGTTACCCGATAGAAGATGTTTGTACGCAAAGAATGATCTTGACCAGCTTTGTTCTACCTAAAAGTTTAGAGATGCAACTTGAAGATTGCTTGTGAAATATTAGGAAATTATTTTGTTGAATCTCTGTATGTGACCAACATAATTTGGTGTAAAAACAGTCCAGCGCCATTCTTCCAATCCTGATCGCCGATTCACCTATTTTCTTAAAAGGCACGCCCGTGAACGAGTTTGAATAAAATGTCTCGTCCCCAACGCGCTTTGCTAATCGAAACATGTTTCCTTCTCTTCTTCTCTCGACAGTGCGGAACTTTAAAAGTTCCCGACTCTTACTCCCATCGGATCATGGACAGCTATCATGCACAGAGCCAGCAGCAGCATAGCTATGGCACCGGAGGTAACAGCGCGACCACGACGATCTACACCAGCGCACACGGATACCCGTCCGCCACGTTCAACTACGCCACGATGAGCTACGCGCACTCGGAGGGTGGCTCCGTGTCGCCGCCACCGTCGCCCCGCTCCAACAGCTCTGTCTCGTCGGCTTACTCGTCCTCGTCGTCTACGACGGCCTCCCTGTCCGCCTCATCCGGATCGTCCTCGTCGTCAGCTTCGTCCTCGTCGTCGTGCATCTCGTCGGCCGGCTCGGAGAATGGCGCCTCGTACGAGAACCTGGACATCGCAGCCCAGCGGCTCGCGGTGCTGTCGTTCGAGCAGGTGATGAAGCTGAACGACGTGATGAACGAACCGGTGTCGATCCACGGGCGGGGCAACTTCCCGACGCTCGAGGTGAAGCTGAAGGACCTAGTGAACATCGTGCGCGAGAAGCTGGAGGCCGAGGTGAGCGCCGGTGGCGCCGGGATGACGGTGAAGGACATCCGCCTGAACGGCGGCGCTGCTAGTCATGTGTTGGCGTCCGAGCCGCAGCCATACAACGATCTCGACCTGATCTTCGCCGTCGACTTTAGCACCAGCCGGAGCTACGATCGCGTCAAGTCCGCCGTCCTGTCCTCCCTGCTTGACCTGATGCCGGAGGGCGTGGTGAAGCGCAAGATCACGCAGTGCTCGCTGAAGGAGGCGTACGTCGGCAAGATGGTGAAGGTGAACAGTGACGGCGACCGCTGGAGTCTCATCTCGCTCGGAAACTCGCCGGGCCACAAGAACGTCGAGCTGAAGTTCGTCGACACGATGCGCCGCCAGTTCGAGTTCAGCGTCGACTCGTTTCAGATCGTCCTCGACTCGTTGCTGCTCTTCTACGACTGCGCCGAGATGCCGATGATCACCGAGAACTTCTACCCGACCGTGGTCGGCGAGTCGGTGTACGGCGACTTCCAGGAGGCGCTCTACCATCTGCAGAAGAAGCTTATCTCCACCCGGCAGCCGGAAGAGATCCGGGGCGGCGGGCTGCTGAAGTACTGCAATCTGCTCGTGCGCAACTATATCCCGGTCGACACGCAGCGCATCAAGACGCTCGAGCGGTACATGTGTTCGCGCTTCTTCATCGACTTCCCGGACATCGTGCAGCAGCGCAGCAAGCTGGAGTCCTACCTGAAGAACCACTTCTTCGACGAGGGCGAGGAGCATGTCCAGTACCAGTACCTGATGCATTTATTCGATGTCGTCGAGCAGTCGACCGTATGCCTGATGGGCCACGAGCGCCGCCAGACGCTCATGCTGATCGAGTCCCTTGCCATGGAGATCCTGTATCGTGACCAACAGGCACAGCAGCAGCAACAGCAGCAGCATCAGCAGCAGCATCAGCAGCAGCAGCAGCAGCAGCAGCAGCACCATCAACAGCAGTCCGGTCTCATCACGACGGCATCGGCCGCCAACGGAAGTGCTACCGTAACGGGGACCACGACGCTGCACCTGCAGACACAAATGTCCCATCTGTCCCTATCGCCTCAGCAGCTTTCCCCGCAGTCACCATCGATGCTGACTCATCACCACCAACACTCGCCCAGCTCACACCACCATACCACTCACCAGCAGCAGCAGCAGCAGCAACAGCAGCAGTCGCAAGCAACTTCACCGTCACAGTCACAGCAGTGTCAGCAACAGCAAGCAGTACAATCGCAACACCAGCAGCAGCAACAGCAGACGCAATCACAGCAGTCGGCGACAATCGCCCAGACGCAGACCATCACCCTCACACCGCAGCCGGGCCTGCTGTACGCCAACGGAATCTACTACGCCCCAATCATTCCCTACACCCAGTGCACCTGCAACAGCTGGATAGCGACGTGATTAGTGAGCCCTCTGCCGGTGGGAAGCGCCGGTGGTACTAGTATCATCAGCATCGCAAGCCCCGACACACCCCTATCCGGGGTCAACCCGAACCTAGCCGCCGAACCGTCATCATCCCTGTCATCATCACCATCATCATCATCATCAGTAACACCACCACCATCAACGACACCACCCTGCTGCAGTAATGCCGCAGTCGTGCAGCTGCAGCAGCAGCAGCAGCAGCAGTGTCCCTTCGTCTCCGTCACCACCAGTGGACTGCCGTCGCCAACTGCGTCGTCGGCCTCAGCATCAACGTCTGCCCAACATCCCGTGTCCATCGAAGCATCAAAGCTCGTACGACGAGCTCACCTGGTCCCCTCGGCGTTACTTGCACCGGTAGAACTTCACCAGGCGTCCCCAGGCACTGTACCATCCGTGTGTACCTACGCACCGACAGACTACTACACCTACTACACCTACACCTGTTCAACACTCCGGTTGGCGGAAGAGGAGTACAGTGCGTCTCCGGTGCCGCCGGGCGAGCGATGATCAAGAGCGTAAGTTATCCTACGGGTCAACTCACACTACGAAAGGTGAGCCGAGCCAGTATCCCCGTTGCGTTAGTACAAGACAGCCAGTACTCCTCCGTGTACTAGAAGCAAACCATAATCGAAACGTCCCACCGCTGTGGGTCATTACGCGCAGCGATCAACTGAGGAGAGGTTTCTTTACGACGCAAAAAAATGAAATCAAAGAAGACAAAAATGTATCCCAAGGCCCTCCGAGTAAATCAGAAAGCAGGCATAGGGCGAGTACTAAGTACAATAAGTGTTGTAGCGCGTCGTTGGGCAAAGTAAAGAAAATAACAAGCAGGACGCAGCAGAACAGATGGTAGCAAGAGACCTAACGTGTGCAGTCATTGGCGTACAGGTGCGAAACATTCGCTGAGCGAGACTGAAAGCAAATTCGAAGTATGTCTATCTTGGAACCGAGTGGAAATATACATTTTAAAGTATTTGCCTAAGCGCAAGATCAAGTGTCTAGCACCTGCATCGTAGGAGTGGACGGAGTGTCGTTTCCTTTTCATGTATAAGTTTTTTTTTTCCACCCACCCCAGGACAAAGGGGAAGCCTACGTAAGGTCTAAGGGAGTCGTTCGACGTTTATTGGCAGACACTTCAACATCGACCGTGTGGTTCACCCCTGACGAGATGTGTTGAATGAATGAATAACAATGTTTATATTTTGTCCTCTCGTTTCCCTATTGATTCTCTCGCTAATCGTACATTGAATGTGTGGTTTGGAAAGTTTTTATTTTTTCACTTCGATATTTGAATTGTCATGTAAAGATTCTCCGACCTGATCGGTTCGTTCTTTGCTCCCTCTTCCCTCGATGTGCCGGTGCGACTCGACGATAAGTTGCGCACTTTGCGCAAAAGGGAAATGTCTTGTGGCAAGCAAACCGGAAATTGCATCAACCACTTAACGAAAACAAGCAATTCATCCCAGCACAGGGAGGGACAGAAGCACATGCTCGGGAACGTGTTCATTTTCTGGGTAATCGAAATGGGAAGACTAGGATGGAGCCTGCTACCCTATCAGCTGAGATGGCAATGGAGGCCGATGATCGGTGGCAAGTTTGATTGGTTGTCTTTTCGTGTGATCGTAACGCATGAACCTGTCTTCTAGGCCGTAGCCTCCATGTCCATTTGCCATTTCGGTTTTAGTTTTGGCGCACGAATCGTCGCAACGGAAACGATAAGCAGAAGGAGCTCAATGCGCGCCTACGGAGGAAAATCCTTCCCGACTAAACACACTTTTTATACACTCCGTCTACGTCGAATTGCATGTACTTATGGAATGTTTTATCCGCCCCGAACGAGTTGACTGTGAAATGCTGTGCGGGGTGCTGTGACTATAAAAAGTACGATAAGAAAACACTCAAATACCGCAGATTTTAACCGTTCCCAGAATGATCTATTTAGCACAGAAACAAAAGAAATACACACAGAGAACTATTTAAAATGGAAACGAAAAGCAAGACAAAATCATCCAAATGCTGTACATAATTGTAAAGGAAACTTGTATCGAAGACTGTTGTTAAATAAGCACGCTCACTGAGGGGCGAACAAACAAACGATGACGCGCCAGAAAACGGTGGTTAGATGGAGAAGCGGGAGCGCTGTGACAAAATGAAGGGGAGATGATGACGACGACACAATTTATCGAAAAATGGGCGAAGAAATGCAACATTTCTAAATGCTCAAACCACTATGAACCACCAGGATCTCACTATGAAAAAACAAAAAACTAACTAAAAAATGATGTGCGCGCACTAGCCGCGCAACAAGAGGGGTTAAGGATGTTGACCACGCGTTTGCTTACCATTTAAGAAACGTGAGCAGTGTGGATTGAGTTGCCGTTGCGCAAGAAGCTATCCGCACACAACACATACGTATATTTTCAAATGCAAATTCAAATGGCTTTGTTTTCCAGGAGGTGGCCTCAATGATTTCGAACATGCGAATTAGAATGGCTAATGGAGCAGCTCCATCGCGTTGGAGCAGGGAAAACTGATCGTCTTATCGCTAGAAAAAAAATGGATGACAGCGAAACGATGGAGATCACACATAAAACCCGAGAAAGAATGGTAGCGAAACACGTAAACTATACAATTACAAAATAGTAAAGCAACAGGAACATCAGGACAAGAAACGAGAGAAAATCTAATTACTGAGAAATGGCTGTGTTTATTCCTCCTCACAATTTGTTTTTAAGAAACTAGCGATGCCGGCGATCACCGTTAGCTTGGATGATTAAGCTGACGGAAGGGATGGGTTAAACCTGAGTGAAATTACGATTGCAAGAGTGACTATGCATGGCAGTGAGAGAGAGAGAGAAAGAGAGAGAGAGAGAAAGAGAGAGAGAAAGAGAGGAAACCAGAAGGAGCCTAAGGGAAAATATTAAGGAAACCTAGTATAAACGGAAGGAATGAAAGGAATGTGTGTGTGTGTGTTCGGAACGGGGGGAAATGAAGGGAAAACAATCACGAAATAGACTGCGGCGAGGATGTTTCGGATGAAATAGCATCTGAAGAGCACACGACACTCACTGTTAATTCGTATGCTTTTAAAGTAGATACTATTTCCAATGTTAATTGAAAGTTGATCGGCTGGACGGGGCAAGCTAGGAGGACACGAAGAGCGACGATGGGGCTGATAAGATTTCAGGAAACGCTGCAGGGGTGTACGTACGTATTTTATTACTTAAACGCACGACGGAAGAAGCGGCCACTTCGAGAAGATGAAAGTAGTGGAAAATATTCGAAGGGACTGTTCTGTGGCCTACTTTCCTTCCGGACCCAGCAGTAGGCCCGAGGCGACGCGTGAATAACAAAAAAGAAGGTGATAAAAAACAAAAAATAACCTGTTCGCGCCAGATAAGAAAACAAGGCAAAAGTCAAGCAAGATGAAAGGCAACCTTAAATGATCCAAGGGGAGAACGAACACGAGCGGACGGTTTAACGAGCAGTGTAATGCAACCGATACTTGTACTAAAAACTTCTCGGCGCACGAGAAGTACTTGTCAACCAGTACAAGCCAGCAAGTAACAAACTCTTTAACTTGCCAGCAGCCATGCCGATAGTAGAAAAGTAAAAAAGCAAAACAAATGTTACGGAAAAATGCAGAAGACAAAAAGAAGAGGAAGCGAAACAAAAACTACATCTTAGAACGTCCGAACAAAAGCAAACTTTTTAAAGCAAACAAACAGAAAAATAATGTCAACCCATTACATTTCGGCAGAAAGCGAACACCCAACCTAACAATACAGCATCAACATAAATTGATTATTCAATATACGATTTAATCATCAACGATCTTCTACGGCGCCATGAGATGCGCTAGTGTAAATCAATGTCTTGCCAAATTAGGAAAACACGAAAACACATTCGAGAACGCTCGGTGTGAAAATAGGGAAGCCACAAAACTAAAAGGGCAGAAGTAGCAGTGGGCACGACGATTGACGATTGAATGTGGAAAAAAGATAAACCAAAAACCAAAAAAAAAAAACAAAATCGCACTGCAACGGGCATAAGAGTATTTTTTTTAATTTGCTTTTGTTTCCTTTTACATCGAGCGTTTATTTTTAACCGAGCGGATAACAAGCAAAATTAAACAAATATAGACCGAGAGCAAAACACGGACCCCCATAAGACTCTACCCGATGTGCCGACTATTAACCAGAATTTGTTAAGTTATCGCTACTATGTTGATTATTGTTAGTTTAAAAAAACGTAGACTAATCCCATAGACATACAAGAAACACGTGACAAAAACGCTTGTCCCTCTTCCTGTATCTCTTCCAACCATTGGGGTTTTGACCCTAGGTATCCCTCATTTCCGCTTCTCGCTTGGGCGCTAAGAGATGAGGAGATGGAGCAATTGATGTGCCCCTACAGGGACATACGCCAAACATCTCCATGTAGAATCGTCGTTAAGACAAAGGAAGAACAATTTTCCAAAATCGTTGACTGCTCAAACGTTTCAGAATATTTCACGCAATCAATCGTTACCCAGGGTGGGTGGAAAAGGTCTGGAGATTCGCGACTTGTCGAGACGCTTGTCGAGCAGCCCGTGTTGGCGAATGCTTCTTCACTGCCAATGGCGATAGAAGAGCGACATTCGATGGCAAACCCCTCCAACGCGCACCAACCGCTGCGAGAACTTCAATCTAAATTACTGACTCAATTCCAACACACCACTTTCCACTCGCTTCCTTGGAGGAGGACACGTTCGGTACGACTTCCAAACCGCAAACATTGTCCTCCGATGGGGTGCCAATGCCACCGCATCCATGCTGCGTTCTTCAAAAGATTTTGTGGTGCCATTTTGTACACGATTTTCAGAGGCGGGCAGTCGGCATTAAATAGGAGGATAAAAATGTAACTTGCCATGGTGGAGGGAGAAAGAAAGGGAAAGCATGCGACCGACCGACATTACACACACTTTGCATTCCTTTGATTCTTTAGTTCGTAACGTCAGCTTCCTTTTACCAAGTGAAGTGGCAACACAGCAAATGAGGTTTATGGTAGGATGTTTTGTGTTCAATATCTACGGGCATCTAGCTTCTACCGAAATCAAATGATAATTATCCCATAACACGGAGGAAATCCTTGCACGAAATGCATCCCCTGGTTATGCAGAACAAACGGAACCAATCAATCGAAAAAAAATAGATCAATAAAAACAGGCAGAGCAGAAAACAAGCATCAGGCAAGCATTCATGCATACACACAAAAAAGCCGTAGGTCGCGGTCTTAAGTCGAAGAAGCAAGGTTTGAAAGCGAGTTACAAAAAAAAAGGAGAAAAGAGAGAAGAAATTGATAGATTCGAGTTCGAATCCTACAAATTTACCTTCTACTATAAATCAATATCGATGTCGAATGGAACGTAATGCGAGCAATATGCGCATAGACAAACCACAAAGACACACACAGGCAACACACAAAAAGGAATGAAACAAACAAACAAACAACGCTCCCTGAAAATGGGAAAACGACATTGATCAAGTCAGATTTCTGTCAAAAAACAACAACGTTTATCGTAATGTAAAACAAAAAAAAACAAACTGAAGATGAAAAAACAAAAAAAAAGCATAAATATACATATATAAATATTGTGAAAACAGGAAAAAAAGTACATTCAAAAACTGTGTGAAAATGTGAAAAAAAACACAAGAACTTGAGAAGTTATTACAAACTAGAACAGTTAGCTAAGTAGTTGTAAAGTAAGGTGTATAGCATCCGTATTGCGATTTATAGGGCACGCGTTATATTATATATTATACAGATTTTTTTGTTTGTTTTTCTTTTCCAGCCCGGAGTTTGGATCCGGTTTGGGGAATCGATGTGTATTTGTTGTTTTTTTTTTCTGTTTCGTTTTGTTTCTCTCATCTCCCGGTTTCCTGTGCTCTATACTGTCGATCGCACCACAAAGGAAAATGGTGGATCGATTGATGAGGACTGGATAATTCTGATACGAAACAACAGGTGTATGTTTGTGTGTGTATGTGTGTGTGTGTGTAAAAAAGGGAAGGCCTAAGTGGTGAAATCAAATGGATCCAACGCCGGATCACCTGAACAATGAAGCAAACAAACAAAATAACATAGACCCACACACCCACACACACATGCATACATACACGGAAACGTTTGAAATGCAAACAAACATGCGAAACGTGTCCCTGTTTGAACTGTAAATTGTGAACGCGTGCTGTAAACGTAATATTTGATGCAATTATTGTATCGTATGTGTGACCGTTTCATTTTCTCTTCCGGTAGAGATCGAGTTGGATTTAGGACGGTGGCCGAATGGCGCGAAGAAACGTGGGAAAAAGGTACATTTCAAAAAGGTCGCAGACGAATCTGCTTCGTTTTTGTGGGGCACATGTTTGTGTGCGATGGAGAGGGCAATCCCGGTTCTGAAACATTCTAGAGCCAGAGGAATATAGTCACGATTGGTAGTTGAATTGTGAGACGCGTTGAACTGATTTCCACAACGTTTCCAAATTTATTCGCTTTTCGAAGAGGGCACATCCTCCACGCACCGGATACGCTGACTAACACGGGCGAAACGTTGGTGGAACTAGGTGTTGAAGACTAAAAGGATCGAAGGGAAGGAAGATGAACATTGCGTAAAAGGACGCCCTTTGCGGAGAGCAAAACGAGCGAAAGAAAGGGAACGATAGGCAAGAACGGAAGAACATGAAGCATGTGTCATTATATAAAAATAATTTAATTTACTATTACTATTGAATAGACATAAAGTTTAGTTTTTTTTCTGAAAAATACCAATAAAAACAATAAACAAACACAATTACGAGTGTATATTGACTGATTATCTAGCTGGAGTTTGATGACAATCTACCGGGTTTTGAGTGCCCTTGCATACAATTTATTGATGACTAAAAATATACACCACCTAGTTTGCATTCCAACTACATTGTTACTACATCGCTATCGGACCTTAAAAAATGTCACTAAATGAGAACAGATAAGAATATTGTCTTTAAATGTGATGGAATAGTTAATTCAGAATATAAGTTTTCAAAATTCAGAAAAGGAAATTAATTTTAACTTCCAGAAAATACAAAAGCAAGGATTCAATCATACACAGTTTACCATTCGAGTATGATTTACGGGTTGGATTTATAGTTTTCTGGTAGAAAATCATTTAAATTATTTAAACGAAACGATTTACATCTAATTTCAAAACAATATTTTCTTTGTAGTACTATAAAATATAATACACTAGTGAGATGGCTGAAGCTAGAATCTATATATATATAAATTTATGTATGTTTGTTTGTAACGCTAAACTTCGTTTTTGTCCAACAAATTTGGAAAAAAGAAAATTGGAAAATTCCGTAAGAAAAGCTGGAAAATTATAAAATTAAAAATTTCAAGTTTTCCAAAACGTAGGAGGCTATGGGAGCAATCGTGCTCATTTTTCGCAGCCTACTATGAGCAATTGCTTTAAAGAGTGCAGCCGGGGAATCATTGAAAACTTTCAGCGAAAAATTTATAGGTGCAAATTCTTAACTCCTTGGATTTAGAATCTTGGATTCTGGCCACCGCATCATTTGCGACATAAAAATGGAAGTGTTATTATTATGCTCCGAAACCTTCATGCCCCAAAATTATGTAATGGAACATGACTGTTTGTCACGCAGCTTTCGAACAATGACTTATAAGGGGGCAGCATGTTTAACTCCGAGGATTCCTTTAAGTTCCAACGATAGGCCATTTCAATTTAAGCGAATTAAATTTTCAACAGTCGATGGAACTGTGTTGGATGGGTCATCTGTAGATAAGGAAATCTGTATTTCTCTCACATTATGCGTGCATATGTTCCTTCAAGTTGTTTATTTTTTACATTTACATTGAATTGCACTTTTTTTATAATTAAGCTTTAATTATAGAACACATAACAGGCTGTTACAGAATTCCGGTTTTATCATTTAAAATCGTTGAAGAGGAGCAAAACAAGATACGGAACTGAAAAGAGGAAACATAAATTTTAACCTTTCCCCAGAGAGTTTGCTTTCGTGCGAAGAATCAAACAACCAACAGAGAAAAGTAGAAAAAAGATCAAGAACAAGCAACGAACCGCGGTCGCAGGAGAACCTCCACCGCCAAGGGTCAGTTCAGGCAACCCAGTGCCGTGGCGTGCCCCAGGGAGCACGTAATCAAAGCTGACTCGCCGCTGGTAAACCTTCGCACCATTATGCAATCGGTCGGTCGGTCCTACCACGTAGGACATGCGACTTGAAAGACGCATTGGAACTGGGGCAAAGATGCACTTGGCCGGAGAGAAACAACAACTCCCAATGAAAGTATTTATGGGAAGAGACAACGCAGTGAAAACAACAACAGAAAGTTTACTCGCCTGAACGTTCCCACACTGACCCACAAACCGACAGAGTTTGATGTGCTCGGACGCGCAGTGAAGTGATGCAGCTGCAGACGACACTGTTAACCCTTGAGTGGTTGGCGACTTTAAGGGATATTTTTTCTCAGGTTGAGTGTTCGGACTTCTTGAAATATTATCAATTTTGTTGTTTCATTTTGTTTTCTGACGGATGATTTTCAATGGAAAGTACCTTTTAACTTTTCTCTTTCTCTCATTCATGAGCAAGAAAAATTAAACACCACGTACGAACGAATATATGTTCATTTTAAAATACATTAGGGATTCACATAATTGTAGAACTATAAAAACAATTTTATAGTTGGTTGTTTTTCTCAAAGCTATTCTACAAAACCTCTACATCGTAAAATTAAATGTGTTCGCCATAAGGCAAAAACCCAATTCCTTGCAATTAAATTTTAACTTTTTGCAAGAGCGTTACTAAAACTTGTTCCTTGTACCCGGTTGGAAAATAATCTTTGCTTTGGCTTAGGCCTGTAAAGCACAAAACCTGGCAATAGTTTTTCTCCGGTATTGTTTTATTTCAAATTTCATTGGGAGGTATTGTTTTATTTCAAAAGTTGAAACCTGACCTAAAAGCGATTTGTTTGATTCCCTGTTCTTTCCGGTGTAAATGGTTAACTTTTTCATAAAATTTGTAACTTAAAATACATTTCTTTGCTCGTTGAAATTCCCCTGAAACCAGTTTGGAGAATAAAACCAGATTTTTAAGATTGTAACAGGCATCTCAATAATAAACTTCCATTTGCTCCTTCATTATCCCATCCTCTTACAATATGTCCTGTTCTGAAGGTATTCGAATGCATTTACGGTATTAAATAAGTAGACAAAGAAATAATTGAGCCTAGCAAAGAACTGAAAAAAACACATGAACAAGGTAAGAACTCAGACAAACCGGCTCCGAGGTTGATTTCAAAATACTATCTAGTTACACTTTGGCAGCGAAAGGAAAACCGAAACGAAACAAAACGAATAAAACCAACCAAAACGAATAAAAAAGATTATAACAATAAAGACGATCGGTAACATTTGCAGCATATAGCGTGACGCTCATAAGCGACGCAATAGTTGATCATTTCCGTCGGCGACGCGAGATAAGGTCAAGCCGAGCCGAGCCGAGCATATGCAATGCTGCCTATAAGAGGCCGAAAAGGGGCCTGATTGCTCCCTGCAGCAGCAACCAGCAGACCACGCCTCGCTCGGGAGCAGAGACGATCACCGGGGTTGACGAGGAGGAATTCAAGAATGGGTCCGACTACATGCAAGGTTCCGATGAAGACCAACCACAACAACAACAAAAAATGGCAACAAATCCATTCGGACACGCACCGTGGACTTCACCGACAAACCAGTTCCCTTCCCATGGGTTGGTTCTGTCCCTCCCCACACAATAGGTTACGCACCCCTCGTTCGGTGGAGACGCTATTTTGTTCCTTTGCTAGCCTAGTCCCCTCCCGTCTCTCAACATTTTGTTCACCTTGAAATGGACGACGCCATACGCAGGTACGCTGTTTTTCTTGTTTTGTTTTGCTACGAATGATGCGGTAGCTCCTTTTGCTTTTTTTCTTTCTTTCTTTTATTTCTTCCTGGTTGATATGTGCAACTTTTTTTCCCTCGTTTCCCTCAATTTTTTTTAAACATTTTTATTTGGTCCATTTCCAATCTCTTTGGCGAAGAACTACGTCGCAAACGGACTATGCAGAGGAAGAGGAATGGGGGGAGGTTGTGAAGGTAAAAAAAATTCCCTATAGCGGCTTCAACGCTAGGTTGGCTAGATACTGCTGCGGACTTTTGAATTATTTCAGTACTGCGATAGGGCTGACCAACCCTTTTTAGCTGCTAGATATTTACTATGTTTTTTGATTGAATTGTTTTACTATAGGGTTTTTTTAAAGTTAATTGTGAAGCTTTTACAAACTTTCAAATTTGTATCCAAAGCTAAGCAAACATGCTTTAATATTTCTTTAAGGGGTCATCTCATATGAATTTGATGATTTACGGTTGTAAATAGGTTGTATCGTAAAACTAAATTTGAGGGAATTCACCCCATACAAATATGGTCGCAAATTGTTAAGCCTATTACTATCATTTTCGTGCTGGGAAAAATCGAGATCGCATAGAGATCATATAGAGAGCGAAGTCACGTGAGTCCGAGAGTACAAGGAAGGAAGCCCTTTCAACGATGTGATCTCTCGCTCTGCCAGAGGCTGCGAGAAAGAGAAAAGTATACCAAGTTTCGATTCTTGTAGTGTAAAAATTTACACTGACTACACCAGCCAAATCTTACAATTATTATGAATTCATTGGCTGTTGCTAATTTAAAAATAAATTCAAATGATTCCGTATTATGCCGACTTTTTAACGATTAAAGTCGATTAGTTCCGGGATAGCCAAGCGCATATGCCAAAACGCACCTCTTCCGGTGCGAAGGATTGACTATCCACGTATGTTAAAGGGGAAAAAGTCTCGCAAAATGTTAGGCATGATCATGAACCAAACTTGTGGTTACGCAGTTTTGCATCACATTTTCGAGACACCATTCATCGCAGGTCTAGTCCTACGTATTTTTTTCACCTTTTAAATTGTTTCCGTCAATTACGGCTTAAAAGCCATACGATGAATGCCATTTGGCTGGCTGTTCACGATCAAAGCTTGTCCATCCCTGCCATTGATCAACGGGGGAGCTGACGTTCTCGGTATAGTTCTTAAGTTCCCTTTTTTCATCCTATGCTGTCCAGTGAGCGGGCGCCTGGGCGCGGTTCAAAGGGTGGCTTATACATTCGCCCTTGCGGGGCTCAACTCTCTCCCCACCCCATTCCGCTGCTGCCTTTAATACCGTTGCCTATGCCCTGGCGGGTCCAACTGCGTAGTGGGACTAGCCATCGACTCGAGGCATCCATCGAGCTGACGAGAAGTGAAAGGCAGAGTCGGCCTGCAAGTCCACTCTGCCGGCCTCCACCACATCTCGCAAGCAGACAAAAGAGAACGGATATCGCAAGACTTCCTTCGCCCAGTGGTACCACCTCCCAAAGACATCCCCCGCCTTTCGAGTGGGGCTGGGTTCTTGGCGATCCCGTCACTGGCTGCAGACGAGTGGAGGTGACCATGGGGTGTAAAATACTGCAAGTACAAGCCTCCCATCCGCTTGGCCAGTCGTTTGCCAGCCAGCTCGGTGCAATTGCAGTTGCCAAGTCGCGGACGAGCGCGCCTTCTTTGTGTGGCGCTTGCAGAATGCGGTGCATTCGGTTTGTTTTTTTTTCCATCCCTGTTGCGGGAGTCTTCTTGTAAAAGGAAGGGTTTGGCCAGGTCTTTTTTGTTGTTACCATTACTTTGGTGCGCGATGATGAAATGTAGTTCAGATGCTCGGCAATGTGCCGGTACGGCCAGAAAGACCTTGACTGGCAACTGTTATCCGAGCCGACGTCGGATCAACCTTTGCAGAGTTGTAGGCTGTGTCGCCCGGGGTTCCAAACGGGTCGGACGGGGCCAAGCACGCAAGAATGCCATCAAAGCCGAATCAATTGTCAAATAGCAACGCTGACGGTATTGGTTTGAAATTTTAACATTGATTAAGAATTAAAAAAATACATATACTATAAAGTAAAAGTAAAGTATAGTAAAATTGAAGCATTCGAAAATTGACAGTATCCTTTGTATCCTTTTACTCACCCCAATTTATACCACTGCAACTAGAAAGACTTGAAATTTTTCAGATTCCTGAAATTATGAAAAAATGTGTGGCGGTGCTTTTTGAAACCTCAAGACGTGAATGATTTTTGACAGAAATTTGTTTTCGCCAAGATGGTTCATCAAGTTTCATGTTCAAGTTTTGAACAAACTTTGCTGAATCAAGTCACAACACACCGTCCACATAATTAGGAAGGCTCTTTGAGTGAATAAATGTTACCTGCAAAAGTAAAAAAGGATTTGCTTCTGGCTGCCCCGAGTGAGGATCGAACTCACGACCTTAAGATTATGAGACTTACGCGCTACCTACTGCGCTATCGAGGCTATGGAATTAAAAGATCACTCAGTTTTGCTTGTTTACAATACAGTTCTCAAATGTTTTGTAAATCTCAGCCAGCACCAACGATGTGCATTGCAGTGTAGTCTATTTTGAGTCAGTTTATAAATAGGACGCTGTATGTTTAGCAATACTTTGAATCCATCGAATGCAGCAAAGTGAGATCGAGTGTTGATGCAGCAAGCAATGTTTCGTCTTTGGCTTTTTTGATAATGCTTTTGCTACTCTACACAGACGACTATTTCACCTTCACAGAGCAAGCCGTTCGTTCAAGAAGCCATATCATTTTTGAAAAAGCATGAAAAAATAAACAAACAATTAAATTGTTTTATTTCTTGCTATCAAATCAGAATTGTTTTCAAGAAACAAACTCTTCAAACGTGCGTTCAATGTGTGCGAACGTGCTTTGCGTTCATCAATATTTTCTCATCGAACAAACAAATTTTGACAGTTCTAATTTTTTTTCTCATATATTTTAGTTTAAAAAAATTTAAACTAGACATGCAAAATATTATGACTTCTTTTTTGATCATGTATCTTCTATAACTGTACAAAGTAGTCGCTACTAGAGCCAACAGACTAGCCTAGCGACCCCCCTGTGCAATTTGTTTGCTCCTGGCTGCGAACAAGAACGTTAAGCAAGCCGATTAGCCGAGCTCTTCACCATAATTATGCTTTAACCATGATACGCCATCAGCCCCAGGGGTTGGGATACAATCCGTAAGCTTGGATGTCCGGATGTAAATATTTCTAAAACAGCCAGATATTGCAAAATCGATCAACATCCCGTATTGTCTAGTGGTTAGGATATCCGGCTCTCACCCGGAAGGCCCGGGTTCGATTCCCGGTACGGGAAACTTTAAATGCATATTTTATTCAATTAAATTATACAGCTTATCGACTGACTTGTTAATTAACCAACCTCCCACCCCGAATCTTGCGAAATACTCATAACACAAAACAATGATGATAAGAGCACCAGAGTAGTTCTAGGGCAAGAACGGGACTGGACCTTTAGTTGTAAATTACTAAGTTATTTGCGAAAATTTGACTGAAAAAGCGGAATTAAATTGTATTGTGATACAGTAATACATATCTGGTAAAATGATCTGAAAAGTGTTAACAGACATAATTTTTCAATTCCCATTGCTGCAAGCATTCGTGTGGAGGTTGGCAGTCTTCATGTTAAAACATTTGAAATAATTAATTCTGGTTGTTTTTTTAGTATGAACTTAATGAAACAGAGCATTAATTAATCACGAGTAATTTATTTGACTGCTTTTTCTATTACGAGCTACAGGCTTTTAACACTCACCGAATTCAGATTCAGAACAGTCTACAGCAAGAGAAAGGGATAGGGGAAAACGACTGTTTTCTTCCTCCAGTTGCTTTGTTTTCATTTAAGAAATTTATAATATGTCCAATCTCCTTTTCAAACGTGTCTGAAAAACTTTTTCTTTCATCTATTGGCACGTTCAAATAAAAACATTTTCGGCAGACAATAATTACCAATTCTTTTAAAAATAATATGTATTTCTTAAATTTTACTTTCCATTCTGTTCGGTTCAAAAGATATCCAGCACCCATCCACCAAAAGCCGTGAAAATCACAAATGTTACGAAATGCAGAAAAAGCGATTTAAAAAAATGAATCATGTTACATCAAAACACTGATCATATTCAGCCATTGGAAATTGACAATCTATTTTAAATACTGGTCTTTCACAATTGGAATAATTAATAACAAAATTAATTAGACAGAGAATTGCAATAAGTCATTTCAAGGAATCATGTTAAAGGACAATAACTATGGAAATAAAATGGCATGGAATTAAAAGATTCGAGGAAAATGAAAAAAAACATTATTTCAATTATAATTTACATTATTTTCCTTTCGAAAAGTTGCGAGGATCTACGAGCTGTGAGATCAACTCAAGACCACGTGACATTATTTTTGGCTACTTTCTCTTCATATTGCTAGTGTTACAAGAGATAGGAAAAGCATCGTTTAAGGGCTCTCTGAGAAAATGTTCAGCAATTTTTCTTCGCACCAACAGAGCAAATTTTTATTTTTATAAGATGAAAATTCAGTATACGTGACGCGACAAAAATATTACTATGTAATTATAAGATCCCGTATTGTCTAGTGGTTAGGATATCCGGCTCTCACCCGGAAGGCCCGGGTTCGATTCCCGGTACGGGAATAATCATTTTGATTGCATTACATAATTATGCTAAGGATAAAACTAAACATGGTAGATTCTCAATTATCTGCATGCTGCTTATTACCAGAATTTTAGAATTTATTTTTATTTTATCAATTTGAATTTTTATAGAATTATAAAATTTAATATTATAATCAAATTATAAAAGAAGAATAATTTTATTTATTTTTTAATTCTTATTCCTTGCGTAGAAGGATAGTTAACGAAAGTCAATTAAGCGGTCCCTTCCGAAGTCCAGCAGAATGTTAACGAAAGTCAATTAAGCGGTCTCTTCCGAAGTCCAGCAGAATGTTATTTTCAAATGTTACCGTACCTTACAACCGTTTGCGGATGGAATTGATTTGCTCAAAAAGCAAATAATCCATTAAGCAGCTTTCCACATTTGGAAGACCTATTAAATATCTGGATAGTAAGAAACAAAAGAACGCATCACTATTGAACAAACTTTGTGTTAAAACAACTTCAATCTCAATTAGGTATTGGAGATACCAAGTAGAGAGTTTCGGCTTAAAAAAAATTTAAACCTGGTGCCAGATATTTTTCTTAAACAGGAAAATACAACTTAAGAAATTTAAACCTATTTTGCCTCTCCGCGATTGGCGTGCCACTCCCTGCCGCGAATAAGAGTCCATATACAGTACCTCATATTTCAGACACATGATTGTTAAAGAAACTTTATTTTCATTAATACACTTTTCCTCTCCATCTATTTATGCTGCAGAGGAAAGAGGATCACTGTTCGTACAGTTCATTGTTCGTTTTAATGCGATTAACATCGCATGACTATTTCCTCTTCAACATCGAACTTGCTGAATCTGTTAACCCAATTGTTTCAATTACCAGAACAGTACTTTATCAATCCATTATAATTTTAAATTCAAATGTTCAAATTTGGAAGCGCCTTTTAAAGCCCCAAATATGGCTGTTGCGTCAAATGCTTTTCCCCTAGCCAACCTTGCAGAAGATTCCATTTTCAGCCACTTTGCAATATCAGATTGAGCACAAGCCCGCCAGCGCGCTGGTGTTGTCCACAACAGGGCGCAAAAAAAGGCACGGTGACAGCAAGATGGTGCCAGATCCGCCGCCATGGCTGGCGGGGTCAATGTTTCTCGCAATAGACAGTGCTCTGTGCATTGTTGTGGTGCCTGTGCCGTTTTTGTCCTCTCCAATTTGTCGCCTTCGTTCATCTCGTTCCGTGTCTGCTTGCATAATTGCGAGCCAACTCAGCTGAACATTCTTCTCTTGCGCGTGGCTTCAACCTCCCCCGCGTCCATGTGCTAATTTGACCATTGTTTCTGAGCGGTTACGACCCCGAACGAATGCCAAAGAGGAACTGGGACTTGAGGTGTCGCCTAAAATGTCACTTTACACGTGGCAAACGTGGAGTGAAGCCCCAAAATCTCCTCCCCATGAAAGGGCCGGCAGTGTATTACAGGGATTGAAAATGAAAACGCAAGCTCCAACCGGCTGCTTTTCCGGCCTTCCATTTGTTTGGGGTCGGGAAATTTTCCATCAAGTTCAAGTTCAATGTCTCCCCCTCCTCCTCCCGTTCGGCACACGACACGACGGCATTGTGCGTGAAGAGGGTGCTTGCTGACCATCGTCACCGAGCACAAAGTACGTGTCGCAGATGAAACAATGAGAATGTGTCAATTTAAATAATAAAACAACAGACCTTTTCTGTCAACAAGGCACCAGCGTTGTGGTGGCCATTCTTGCTACCGGATGATGATGGCAAGAAAACACAGCGGATGATTTGCAAGCATAAGCACCTGTCCGGGCTCGTGTGGAGTTCGTAATGGCGGGCAACTCTTTTAAATTGTACAGCTAAACGATACACTGTACTCTGTGCAGATCGGTTAACAACCTAACAGCTAACCTGAGCAGAAAACTCAGCCGGTAAACTATCCGGTAGGTTTTCTTTTTGTATAAATCCAAATAACCTTCTTATCAAATAGACCTGGAAGATTCATTCAAATATGATTGGCTTGAAACAAAATATTTTTTAACAACGCCTATATTTTCATGTACATACCACGACTCAAACGACCTTTACGAAATACTTTCAATCTACGGTTCCTAATTCGATCTCAATTGTCTTTCAGCTTTCTTGAGCACAAATGCACGCATCTCTTCTGTTTAGACTATGTTTTTATATTTTTCTTTTGCTTCTTTGCTATGTTAAACAGATTTCCTCGATACCGAGGCTTTGAGGTCCACTATCAAAAACAGTATATAATGGTTGTAAATAGCTAAAGTTGCAAATATGTATGTTGCAGAAATAGAGTTCATAGTTCATACATAGTGTCGGGATAATAAAGAAAAGAAAGTCTGTGAAAAGTTTATTGAAAATTCACATTTAGAGGTAATAAACACAGCGCCATCTTTATCTCATAGTTGCAACTGACAATTCACAGCTTTGACACATCGAAAGCTCCGGTAAGTTTTGCAATTTCGTTTTGTGTTGTCCGTTTAGATGGATGAAATTTTAAGTGATTGCAGCTTTCATATTTATGGCACGAAAATTTCCTCGGCTAAACGTAAACTTAACAAACCCTAAATGTTACACTATTTCAATTTCCGTTACCGATTCCACTTGAATAATCATGTCCAATGTCCGTAATTTGTTTTGACAGCCTATGCGTGATCTCATCAAGCGGTGCAAGCGACAGCAAACGTTTGAAATAACCGTTCCACAGAGCTCTTGGTAATGTTTTATGGATTTTGGATTAAAGTTTTAAGACATATATCCTGTCACATAATAATTATCCTTATCTAGTTTAAATTCATAGGCGTTATTGCTAGCGCTAATTGGGGCGAATTATGCATGTTGCAAATTCATGCTTTGTGTTTCGATGTGTTTGTTCGAGCAAAACTAAAACTAAAGCTGTCAATTTTTTGCAGCAGTTATTGCTATCGTGTATGCGTTCACTGCGTTCGGAAAATGTCCAGCAAAACTGTGATGAACTTAAATGGCCGAACAAATAAAATTTCATTCCCCTAAACGGCTTTACAATTTAAAGTTCAGTGGATTTTTAAAATTCCTCTTTTCAACAATATGTTATATATAGGGCTTGCTACACACGACGGGAAATTCCCCTCGGATAGTGCGAATTTCCCCTCTGACGGCTGCCCGACGGGAAACTCCATATGAAAAAAACAGATTTCGTTCCCGCTGTGTGTAGAAAACGCAAAACTGTGACGTGACGTGACGGGAACGGGAACGGACGCAATTGCTCAATTGAAGCCAGCTTTATTCATTGGAAGCAAGCTTCAAACTGAATTTGAAACTTTTCTGCGCTGAAACTGTCTTGATTCATTTTACTAAAAGAAAACAACATTGATTAACTTTATAGTTAGCAAAGATTCACAATTTCACTTTTACCTGCTGCCGGTTTCAATAACGTAAACAAACTGTTTATATCTCACTTTGACAGACCGGACGAACAAGCTCGTTCCCTGATATGCTGTCGAAACTGGGCTACTTTTATTCGTTCGCATAACGCGAATTTCCCCTCGTGTTTAGAGCTCGATTATCAGTTTTACAGAGCATCACCGAAAATTTCCACTCGACTAGACGCCCAGAAGAAAAGATAAACGAAATAAAGTAGAGAAAAATGAAACTCCCATAAAAATATGTTTCCTACCCGGTATAAAAAATAAATTGATTTCTATTAAAAAAATTGTTGATTTCAACAAAACGTTGAAAAACACATAACTTGAGGCATTCTAAAAAAGTCGATTCAACACGATCGCTAAATCCAAAGTCATTGTAGAGAGAAGTTTGCTAAACATACCCGGGATTAAGAAAGTTTAAGTTTCTTCAGAACCGCTTCCGACGTGATTACTCGATCATAGTAAACCACATTTCAACTACAAGACGCAAACGAAGAGTATAAAAAGGCAATCAAATCAATAAAGCACGTCACAAAGTAGGATAATTTTAAACATAAAACATCTATTGCTTCGTTCGCGAAGCAAGGTCTTTCTTTCTCCGAAGCACTCTTTAACCACGCGGCAGTAATTCTTTGAACAATCTTTATTTTACTCTCGAAGGTTAAAAAATTTGCACTGCACTTTGCGCGTTCGTGGTTGCTAGAGGAAAGAACGATCGCTCTCGCATCCACTTACGTTATCGGCTACGCACAGGTCATTTCCCCCGATCAGCTGACGCCGGCGCGTGCTGGTACCGATGACCTGCGATATCCCGGGCCGTAGAGCGAGAGCGATCGCTCCTTGCTCCCTTTTCCTTCACGACGCGTGCCCTCTGCCGGGAATTATGGTCGCTACCCTAGTACCAAAATCATGCAACGCGGATTAAACGCGCTACATTTCCCATACAAACTGACTCTGCTTCACCCCGTTCCTCCCAGTCTTTCCATATTGCACCCCCCGCTAGCCTACACTTGCGAACGGACTTGCAACTTCACCCACTTGTATCGTAGAGCCATCACTATCCCACATACATCGTTTGGCAATTTGACAACTCAGTTTTGTTTTGATCTTGAAAGAGGTGAAAGTGGTGCTGATCAGTGCAGACTAAAACAGTTAAATATGTGTAAATAAAGTGTTTAACGGTGATAAAAATGTGTTTAAAAGTGTCCAAGGCTCAAGGAAAAGTAAGTATGAACGAAATAATAATGTTCTAGATGTTTTTTTCTTCTACAGCAGCAAAGCGAAAGAGGCATCATCTAGTGACGTCATCATCATCCGGCTGATGTGCTGCAGAATGGGAGGAACGGGGTGAAGCAGAGCCAGTTTGTATGGGAAATGTAGCGCGTTTAATCCGCGTTGCATGATTTTGGTACTAGGGGAGGAGCATTTTTGGCCATGTTGCGCGATCAACGGAGCTCCGTTCATACTATGAAGAGAGCTCCGATGGAAGACGCGAACGGAGTAACCCTACCCGAGGAACATTTTTGGCCATGTTGCACGATCAACGGAGCTCCGTTCATACTATAAAGAGAGCTCCGATAGAAGACGCGAACGGAGTAAACCAGCAACGTCGCGTTCCCCTGCTACCCGTCGTTGCACGTATGTCATGCACGTGTTTTGAATCATGCGATGAATGTTGTCATCATTCCCATCAAGCGGACACGTCGATGAAATGTTTCCTACACATAAATAAACACACGTACACACTTTTCAGTTTAAGTTCACGTATATTTCACTGTAATCGGCTTATAAATAACACAATAACACATTTCACAACGTGATTGCACTTTTTCGGGGCCAGAGCTGCAGCACATCAGCCGGATGATGATGACGTCACTGGATGATGCCTCTTTCGCTTCGCTGCTGTAGAAGAAAAAAAAAAACATCTTGAACATTAATATTTCGTTCATACTTACCTTTCCTTGAGCCTTGGACACTTTTAAACACATGTTTATCACCGTTAAACACTTAATTTACACATATTTCACTGTTTTAGTCTGCACTGATCAGCACCACTTCCACCACTTTCAAGATCAAAACAAAACTGAGTTGTCAAATTGCCGAACGATGTGTGTGTGTGGGATAGTGATGGCTCTACGATACAAGCGGGTGAAGTTGCAAGTCTGCTCGCATTGTATGCTAGCGGGGGGTGCAATATGGAAAGAATGGGAGGAACGGGGTGAAGCAGAGCCAATTTGTATGGGAAATGTAGCGCGTTTAATCCGCGTTGCATGATTTTGGTACTACCCGAGGAACATTTTTGGCCATGTTGCGCGATCAACGGAGCTCCGTTCATACTATGAAGAGAGCTCCGATGGAAGACGCGAACGGAGTAAACCAGCAACGTCGCGTTCCCCTGCTACCCGCCGTTGCACGTATGTCATGCATCAACGCGATGTTTTTAATCATGCGATGAATTCTGTCATCATTCCCATCAAGCGGACGCGTCGATGAAATATTTCCTACACATAAATAATTGAACGAAGTTTTCACTTTTCCTATATAAACTAGTTAATTGAACAGCATTCAACTAAAAGATCACACAATAACACACATCACAAAGGGATAGCACTTTTTCGGGCCGGGAACTGCAGTACAGCAGCCGGATGATGATGACGTCACTGGATGATGCCTCCTTCGCTTCGCTGCGGTGGATGAAAAAAAACATCTAGAACATTATTATTTCGTGCATTCTTACCTTTCCTTGAGCCTTGGACACTATTAGACACATTTTTATCACCGTTAAACTCTTTATCTACACATATTTCACTATTTAGTCTGCACTGATCAGCACCACTTTCACCTCTTTCAAGATCAAAACAAAACTGAGTTGTCAAACTACCGAACGATGTGTGTGTGTGGGATAGTGATGGCTCTACGATACAAGCAGGTGAAGTTGCAAGTCCGCTCGCATTGTAGGCTAGCGGGGGGTGCAATATGGAAAGAATGGGAGGAACGGGGTGAAGCAGAGTCAGTTTGTATGGGAAATGTAGCGCGTTTAATCCGCGTTGCATGATTTTGGTACTAGGGTAGGGTAGTACCAAAATCATGCAACGCGGATTAAACGCGCTACATTTCCCATACAAACTGGCTCTGCTTCACCCCGTTCCTCCCAGTCTTTCCATATTGCACCCCCCGCTAGCCTACACTTGCGAACGGACTTGCAACTTCACCCACTTGTATCGTAGAGCCATCACTATCCCACATACATCGTTCGGCAATTTGACAACTCAGTTTTGTTTTGATCTTGAAAGTGGTGAAAGTGGTGCTGATCAGTGCAGACTAAAACAGTGAAATATGTGTAAATTAAGTGTTTAACGGTGATAAAAATGTGTTTAAAAGTGTCCAAGGCTCAAGGAAAGGTAAGTATCAGCGAAATAACAATGCTCTAGATGTTTTTTTCTTCTACAGCAGCGAAGCGGAAGAGGCATCATCCAGTGACGTCATCATCATCCGGCTGGTGTGCTGCAGCTCTGGCCTCGAAAAAGTGCAATCCAAATGTGAAATTCGTGTTATTGTGTTATCTATAAGTCTATTACAGTGAAATATACGTGTTTAAAACTGAAAAGTGTGTACGTGTGTTTATTTATGTGTAGGAAATATTTGATCGACGCGTCCGCTTGATGAGAATGATGACAGAATTCATCGCATGATTAAAAACATCGCATTGACGCATAACATACGTGCAACGGCGGGTAGCAGGGGAACGCGCCGTTGCTGGTTTACTCCGTTCGCGTCTTCCATCGGAGCTCTCTTCATAGTATGAACGGAGCTCCGTTGATCGCGCAACATGGCCAAAAATGTTCCTCGGGAAACCAGCAACGTCGCGTTCCCCTGCTACCCGCCGTTGCACGTATGTCATGCGTCAATGCGATGTTTTTAATCATGCGATGAATTCTGTCATCATTCCCATCAAGCGGACGCGTCGATGAAATATTTCCTACACAAAAATAAACACACGTACACACTTTTCAGTTTTAACCACGTATATTTCGCTGTAATCGACTTATAAATAACACAATAACACGAATTTCACATTTGGATTGCACTTTTTCGAGGCCAGAGCTGCAGCACACCAGCCGGATGATGATGACGTCACTGGATGATGCCTCTTCCGCTTCGCTGCTGTAGAAGAAAAAAACATCTAGAGCATTGTTATTTCGTTGATACTTACCTTTCCTTGGTCCTTAGCCATTATTGGGCACATTTATAATATTTTTCAAAATTCACATGAATAATATTATTCAAAACGCAAGCAATGATTTTATCCGTTATCAGTACAACATAAACACAATTCTCTTATTTCCTGGCGTATCCTCCCATTTTTAGGGCTTTTGAAACTTTTTTCCCCTTTACACTCTTATTATACACGGTTTTTTGCTGTCATTCGATTTTGGAATTTTCTATCAAACTGGGGTCTGGTAGGAACGTTTGACAAAAAATTACCATCGGCTCGTGTAATTATGCATGTTCTGCAAAATAGTTTCTATTTGGCTTATTCACAAACAAAACCGTCACTGCTATTCGAAATCCATATTGCAAACATTTTAACAACACTCCCTGATGAAAACAACAAATGGTCCTTATCTAGTTCGAACAACCGTTACTTTTACAGAAAAATTCCAATCGAAAGAAAATCGGAGCCAGTCGTGTTTGGTTCCGATTTTCTGACCACAATATTTCTGTCAAAAGCGATTTGACACTATTTTCCAAAATCGAGTGACAGTAAAATTGTGTGTGTAAGAAGGCCATTAATGTACGTGAAGAAGCAATCCTTCGTAGCGAGGGAGGTTCGGTCTGAATTCGAACTCACGCCATCGAGGGTTATGTTTGACCGGCGTTCGCGCTCGGCTTTCCCGGACCTTCATAAATATAAAGATTTTATATTACAATTTCTCTAACACCATATTTTTGTTCACCATCACGAGTCCAACTTTCCTGTTGGGCGCCGGTTTGACCAGAAAGCTTTCTCTCTTTTGTATCACCTGCAACGTGGCGTGGGAGAGATTTCGCTGCACCTTCATCCAGCCGCCAGCTACCAACACTACCCGGGAAGACCAGCAGTGGCCCAGTGAGCATGTCCTCGACCATCTCTCTCTGGGGACGTGCTCTCTCCCAGAGAACGAGAAGTCGAAGATCCCCGCGCGAAGGATCCTTCGGCGAAAACCCAACACCGACTCGAGTCGTTCAGTGGCCGTCGTGCGAAACAGAAGCCCAGCGCTAGAAGCAATCAGCAACCCCCGCAACGCAGCAGGACCAGTGTGTTTGTGCGTACGAGTGTGAGTGAGTGCCTTGACAGCTTTCCCACTTTTCCACGATACGATTTTCCACATTCGTCCACATCCCGCGTGTATTAATCGTCCTCGCGAATTAATTCATCATCATCCACGCACGCCAGCAAGAAAGCCCCACCGACTGCGAACAGTGTGCATCCTCGGTCCGCGCGTCTGCATGTGTACGTGTGTGGGTGCGTGTGTGTGTGGCTGTGTGGCGTGCTCGTGTAACGAACGGAATATTTCGAGCTTTTCTTGCTGCCCCGAAGCTAGTGGTGCTCTAGGAGCCAGTTTCCAACCGTGCGCCTCCATTTCTTGCAGAAAGTTGTAAACCTTAACGCGTTCCTTCCCCGTCTGGTCTTTCTTTTTATTTAACCCTCACAAAACAAGGCCAACCCAGGAGGGGGGGGGGGGGGGGGGGTTGTTGGTTCCACTTGCTTTCTCATCGGAATGCACAAAGGCATGCAACCTCATTTCCCTTTTTTGTAATATAAAGCAGCAACTGAAATCGTTGAAACTGGTCTTGCAGAATTGCCTCGATTCCAATTCCATTTCCAGCTCTTCAATGTCAATTGATTCCCACATCATATATTGTCAAACCATTAATTTCCAACCTTCCATGGCCCTTCTTCGAGCGAAAGCTGTCCTTGGAGCCTGAAAAAGAAACGATGTGTTTACTGAAGATTAGAAAACGTGTGGGAAACGCCAGTGGATATTTGGAATCGCCAATGGGAAAAGGTCCAAAGGCAACAACGAAACTCTCACCTTCCTACAGGAGACATACACGGTGGACGGCTGCTGTGAAAGTGGAACTAAAATAACCAACAGGGGCTGTGGCCGTGATTTCTGTACGAGAGAAAAAATCCATCATATTTTCCAAAAGTTTCACCGAGAAAAAAGAAAAGTGTGGGGTAGCCCAACTGGTGAAAAAGAACGCAAACTGCCAATGTGGGAGCGACCCTAAAAGTGTGCCACGGTGTTGGTGATAATTGTTTTGAAGCGTACATGTAATTGTTTGTGTATATATATGTGTGTGTGTGTATGTCTGTGTGAAGCTACAGCATCGCCACGATCCACTGTGAGAGGCTGACGTGCTGGGCCAGGGCAAGGCGACGCAGAGATGTTGCCTAACGACTTCGCGAGTCTTCTGGGATTCGATCTTGACTGTGTCGTTTTGGATTGGACTTTTCTGCCTTGGCTATCCTTTCCTTTTGAAGAATGTATCAGTATTTATGCGCATGTAGTTGTGTGTGTCTGTGCGTTTGTGTGTGGAGCGAAGGAGTTACATCAAGTGGCCTTCTTGCTTTGATGTCCTAATTCCCACTCGTCTACTCCCGCTCCTTGATCCATCCATTCGATTCGCCGCTGGTTTTCGCTCTTGTGTGGGACATTTATACCCTTGCTAACATCACCATCATCGGCAAAAGCAGCAGCATCATGACGAGCATCATTAAAATCGCCAACGACTTCAGCCTCCAAATCCTCCTTTTCCAATTCGGCAGCACGCAACGGACCGCGTTGTTGGTTTGTGGTTACGGGAGCGAAAAGAAAAATCATATTGTGAGCAACGGCAAGAGAGAAAAGAGATAAAGAGAGAGAGAGAGAGAGAGAGAGAGAGAGAGGGAGAGAGAGAGAGAGAGAGAGAGAGAGAGAGAAAGAGATGAAGAGAGCCTCAAGTCGGTAGCCGTAAGTCGTTAGAACCAAAAAAAAGGACCCACTGCCTATCCTTTACTAGGCCAAACACTCCGGGAAAGTGACGACCGCTGAAGGCGACTCGGAGGAGTTCTTAAAGGCAACCAACCGGCGCTTGGAGAGTGGCAAGGCTTCTCTGGATTCAATTAAAGCATTCGCTGAAACTGGAAGACTTACGCAAAGATATTTTTAACACCTTCGTTTAAAATGGTTGGATCGCCACAAGAGTTTGACAACTATTAAATTCGTAAAATCGGGTTACGCAAACATGTATGGAGTGTTCATACGTGTTCATAAGATTTTATTTATTCGGATAAAACAATAGTTGCATCACTTGTTTTTCGAATTGATCAAATTTATCTCCCTGAAGTTAAGCTAAAAAAATGTTAGAAAATTAACGATTCCCAAGGAGCGACGAATCAAAGTATTTGCTGTCTGCAGTCAGTTGTTGCGACTGCTCAAGATGCTTTGCCGAAGAAATTCTCCAGCAAACGGCAATCTATTTATTACCTTCCACGCAACAGATGCTTCAACTTCCCAGGACTTAGATCAAGAAACCAGCGCTCGTTCCACTGATTTTCTTCGAGAGAATATCGAGCCCACTTTCATTCGTCCTCGTGGTCGCCCTCGTGAGGTTCGCCGCACAGCTCGCTAGTCGCCTGGCTAAATAAAGCTAATTGACGGTGGTGCTCGTTACGCAAGCGGCGCACAGAAGTGAAAAATCAATACAACATCAAAAACATACAACTATTTGATCTGAAAGGTACGATTGCGAATGAACATGAGCCGTTCGCCGGCGGCGAGAATTCAAGGGTATGTGAGGTAGCTGTATGCGAGGAGCTTCCTCCAGCCAGAGACCAGCAGGAACCAGTTTGGGTTGAGCTATTCTGTCAAACAATTATGCAGGCCGGCTCGAACCTAATCTCGAACCTAACCTCGACCCCTCAGAACCTGATCGATCGGAAGGCGAGCCATTTAAAGGGTCCGGGGATAATCTTTCCACTGCTTTTGTTACGTATTTGCATGGACTTCATGCCCGGTATCCTCTAGTAGGTAGGAATCAATCGGGCCCAACCTTTGTAGCAGAACGTGCGAAAGTATTTTTAACGACCAGCTTGCGATCCCGCATGAAGAGAGGGTAGAGGACTGACCAACGAAGGGCCAATGTAACAACCAGCGCTCACATTAACATCTTTTTTTTTTTTCGAGTGAACGTCGCTATCCTACGAAAAGCGAAGAAAGAAGGAGAAAATCTATCGAAGCATTCAATCAGTCAATGAAAGGGGAGTTACGATAACAAATGTTTGGGTGAAGGAGAAGGGGAGTTGAAGCGCATAAAATTGATCCAAAACGGAAAAAGGGTTAACCTTGCATAACCGCAAGCAATTTGGGAAATTGTGAACGTAGTGCAATCCTTCGTGAGCCTTAATTATAAAGTTGGGAATATGCAAAACCGATCAGTTTAGGCTCGAGTAAAAAAAGCTTTACTTTGGAAACTCGAAAATCACTCTTAGCTTGTTCGTGCAATGCTTTGCGACACCCGATAAACATAATGACTATTTTTGTACGGAATGGAAAGCCAAATGACTGTAACACGTATTACAACCAATAAATCGTCAATATTTGCGCAAAACATCATTCTGCCAGCAATGATCCACAAGGCCCCTAAAAATGTTCCCAAAATAGCCGTATCAATATTTAAGTGATCAATTCGCCAATAGTGTACCCAGCCAAGGACTTAACCCGCTCAGGAACTCAGATTTACCTGAAATTATCCTACATCTCCGGTCACTTATGTCACGGAACGGTTAAGGTACTATTTTTGTATGCGTCCAAAGATGTTTACGGTTAATTTCCACCAGCCCGGCACACAAGAAAGGGGATGGAAACGATAATCCTGTTTTTGTGTGTATTGGTTTTAATTTTGTTGCAAGCCCAAACATGCCATTCAAACATTTGTCAGCCCATAAAGACGCAACGTGGAGCGAGCGGAAACTCTGAAGCAAATGAAGCTCGAATCGATAGAGATTATACACTTCAGTTTTATACGCAACAGTCCACAGTAAACGCTGGTGATTTTAACCAGCTTGTAAGAATGTCGATTGGATCGGAATCCAGCTGGAAAAATAAACCGTAAACACTGAGGATGTGTCCAACGTGTTTGCGGCTCATCCTCGACCCGACCGGGACATGATAATTACTCTGCTGTAACAACTACTGGTTGCCTGAAAAGGCAACCGGAAAACGCCCCGCACACTGTAGAAAAAAAAAGAGCTATAACGAGTGAGAGATCTTCCCTTCCCAGACGACAGGGGCTAAAACATCGCGTCTCACCCTGCACTTATTTCGCACGCCTAAGCGCGCCACCCACTGTCAATAATAATGCAGCATGGCTGAGCAAAGGCGTTAGTGTTTGTGTGTTTGTGTGTGTGGGTAGGTGGGTGTGAAAACCTTTACCACCCACAGAATCAGACATACCAAGAGAGAAAGTGAGAGAGAGAGAGAGAAAAACCCTGCTGCCCTAAAGCCAAAACCATTTTGCTCCCAGTTTCATTTCCTTTTTTCATACTTTCTCCCCCGATGCTTTGTTTCACGATGCGCCCCGCTGTATCAATGTGTGCCGGGAGCTTTTGCAAACCAAGCACAGCTGTGTGTGTGTGTGAGAGAGAGAGAGAGAGAGAGAGAGAGAGAGAGAGATAGAGAGAGAGAGAGAGCATGAATGGTTCGTGCCACTGGAATAAACACTGGAATAAAATAATGAACATCAAATTTTGTAATTTCCAAACTTGGCAAGAAAAGGACCAAACTTGGCACGAAGATTGGTAGTCATTCAAGGTTACAGTTTTTAAGCTGATATCCCCACCCAGCCGTGCCTGTTCTGGACACCTACCCTTATTAAATCATGGAAAAAGGCTCATTATTCATACACTAATCAGTCCAATTTACCGCAAAAATGTTGCTTATAGCCGTACCTTAAACTCTACAAAATTTAACTTCACCAGCGGGAACAAGGTTTGCCCCCGTGAATTTTGAACTATTCCGAACATCTTTACCCATACATGCATGACTCTGAAGAGTCATATAGGAGACATGTTTTTATTGTAAACAAAAAAAAAGATAAGACTTTTTTTGTTCAGAAGTTTAAAGATAAGTTTTTCCTAGGTTTATGTGACATGTGAGGAGCACATTGAAACAGTTGTTGTGTGCCTTCTAAATGGGTGTAATTTGCTATATTAAACATGTATTTCAATAAAATCTGTAACAAAAGCATGTGTTTTTTTTTAATTTAAATTAAGTTGATTCATTTTTCGTCATAATACTCAAATGTTGTACAGCAACTGTCACCGTTTAGTGCCAAAGCCGCAACACACTTTCAACAAACCAAAAGATTTAACCAAAAAGCCGCACTCTGTTCTATAGAACACGAACCATTATTAAATTAACACATTGGCTGCCATGGCCTACATGATTTTTAAAGTGATATTTCTTTTGTAGTCATAGAGGTTATTATTTTGTGAAGCTTAAATCGTAGTTGGTTTTCATAAAAAATTGTTAAATAAACTTTAGAAGCATATTTATGACGTGCTTTTTTCGAATAGTTATTGTGTATATCGCTGCGAGCTTCGAGTGTGAGTGGGATGAATGCAACTAGAGTGAGACGGACGATAAGGTAGCCACTTCTTGGAATAAAATGGAAGAGTGAGATAGCAAAAAAACGCAGCAGTCAACGAGTTAAACAACGGCGGCATTTGCTGTAAAAGTTTTGATACACAATGGAGGCGCCCAGTATGTGACAAAATTAAAGTGGCCCTAGTAAAACTTAAAAAAATCACGCCACAAATCTCTTCAGGAAATTACCAAGATATGCCGGACTATTTATGCTTTTCAAAAGCACGTAAATACACAACCTGATCAATTTGCCGCGAGTTTTCTAGTTTTAAAACAAAGCTACTATAACTTAATTTACACGTGTTTACACGCAAGGAAAAAAAAATAGGTTTCATTCCACTCGGTGACCATTGTACAGTGTGCCGTCGCTAAAAAGAGTCGCTTTGCGAGCTGATAGCTTTATGTGCACCACAGGACTTCTTGCTTCTGTGCTGCCCGAAGCTCCTTCTGTGACTCCAACAGCCCCCCCCCCCCCCCCCCCCACATTGCAAAGTAACTCTTCTACGCCGTCTCTAACCACCTCTCCAGCCCGCTAGCTTTTTGCGGATCGGTTCGTAGAGCACTACATTGATGCAAAGCAGGAAAAGCAGCCTAAATCCACGGAAAGCGTCGATAGTGAAAAGGTCACGTTCTCTTGTATCGCAAATTCGGGCTCTTTTGTTTGTGTGCATGTATGTGAGCAGTGGCCATGTGCGTGCGTAATTAAATTAAAAATTTAATGTCACTACAACTAGTCAAACTACTATGGTTCGACGAAGGGGATAGCAAACATTCCAGATTGTTGAAATTTGTTTTTTCTTGTGTACCAGGTTTCGCCTTGCAATTTTAACCATGTAGAGTCCTTATCATATTACTATTAATAATATTGACCGATTAACATTTCGCATCGACGTTCCTAATCCAGATGAGGCGCATTTCAAAAGCATCTCAAAACAGAAACATAGTAAATCTACATCTTTAGTCATTCGATAGCATCGTTGCTTCGTTCTGACTTGTGACTTCGTTCTGAAATCAGCTTTTATCGTGTCATGACTATCAAGTACGTCACCGCGCCAACATTTTGCTTCCCGTCCACCAGCAGATTGGGAGATGAATAGCGCCGGGAGTGAGATATGGGTTGCAAATTGCTTCCGCTCCCTTTCCCTTCTCAGCGCGGCCTGATTTCATCACTTGCCCGTTCGTCTCAGGTGCAGATGATTATCCTGAGGGCCGCCATTTAAAAAAGGGTGGCACGATAATGGGATCGCTGGCCGCTCACTGCCTATGTGCACCGCGCTTTTTCATCCCGCTATTTCGCGTGAAGGGCCGGTGGGAAGGAATGGAGGGGATACTGCATTACTCCAGACATTGTGGAGCCTCCAAAACATACGTGGGATATGCGAAAGCCTAAGGCCACCCAGCTTGGTCATCCTCTGGTTTGGCAAATTGTGGGTATGTGTGTGTGTGTTTGTCTATTTGATGAAGCAGAACGTCGCCAGCATGACACTGTTTAACATTTCAGGTTTGAATGGTTGAGAGTATGTGTTAGAGCCTACTCGAGACGACCGGCTTGCTACTGCAGTACACGCCATCTTACGAATTCGCATAATTTTCCTTCGTTTCGGTAGCCACAATGGCCAAAGCCTGTTTGTGCCGGGTTTTCGCTCACAAATTCATTCGCCTCGCACAAAAGAACACCGGGCATATTTCATGGATATCGAGATCCAAGCCAAGAACGTTGGAGCCTCTAGCACGTGAAGCCTGGAACGAGATAACCGAAAAAATGATTGTAAATTCGGAACCATTGGTGCTTCGGAGAACATACACCCCTGTGTGGTGCCTTGTGAGAAATGGAATAGCTTGGTTTGCTTGAAACTCCTACATGGTATCCGTTTTCGTTTCGTTATTTAAGCGAAGACAAAGGATAGGATGGGGTAAAACAACTTTAACAAATAGTTTCAGAATAAACAAATGGATGAAAAGAGCAAAGCTTTTGGGCAAGGCAGAAACAACTGTCATCTATATCTATATCTTTATCTATATATCTATCTATATATATAAAAATCTATTCTATCTATAAATATAAAAATGGATGTATGTTTGTTTGTAACGCTAAAACTCCAAAACGGCTTGACCAATCTAGATGATGTCTTCGCAGGATTTGTTCGTTTTTGCTCAACGAAGGTTTAGGAAAAAAGAAAATTGGAACATCCCGAAGGAAAAGCTGGAAAATCAGAAAATTCATAATTTCGACTTTTCCAAAACGTAGGAGGCTATGAGAGCAATCGTGCTCATCTTTCGCAGCCTACTATGAGCAATTGCTTTAAAGTGTGCAGCCGGGGAATCATTGAATACTTTTCAGCGAACAAATTATATGTGCAAATTCTAAACTTCATGGATTTAGAATCTTGGATTCTGGCCACCGCATCATTTGCGACATAAAAATGGAAGTGTTATTATTATGCTCCGAAACCTTCATGCCCCAAAATTATGTAATGGAACATGACTGTTTGTCACGCAGCTTTTGAACAATGTGATAGAGACTTATAGGGAGGCAGCATGTTTAACTCCGAGAATTCCTTTAAGTTCCAACGATATGCCATTTAAATTTAAGCGTATTAAATTTTCAGCAGTCGATGGAAGTGTGTAGCATAAATCTTAAATGCCATGTTTTTCACATGACCATGCTATATGTGGCATGTTAACGCTTCTGTAAACCGGCTTCTCTGTACATTTGAAAACATTATATCATCAGCATCAATGATTCCCAGTATAATAAATTCATACTTATTTTCATTAAAATTGGAAACCTTCAAGAAAAACCTTATTGCATACAATCATAGATATTGTACGGGGCGCAGTTTGTCGGGCCAGCTAGTTTGTATTAATATTCATATTGAATTCATATTTAAAAAAACTGACCTTTCATGAAACTGATCAGTGAAATTTAACAAAAGTTTTTAACAAAAATTAAACAAAAATATGTCTTCTTTCTGCTTCTTCCTTATTTAACTTTTATCCAACAATAAAAAAAACTGTTAAAACTTTTTTAAACCTGAATTCACCAGAAAATTGATCACAACTCTTCAAAACATTTATTTTTGTCTGTGTGTGATCGGTGATTTGTCTATGTTCTAAAAACAGCATTTGCATTAAGATTATCTATATATATTTAAAACATTGTACAAGTTTTCAGCTATTCAGAATTATGTAAAATCAGTGCTACCTCGTTCTCGGCTTCATTTAGTGATTTAGTGAAAAAATCACGCAAACAAAGCTGTAAGAGGATCCCAACATTTTTATCCATCCCACCCTAGGTATTTAGAAATTATGTTGACATTTTTCAGCACACCTCTTAATACATACGATATCAATTTAAAATGATGTTTTTAATTCTTGTAATATATGATTACGTTTAAAATTGAATTGAAGTGGCAATATTTAATCGTTTCGAAAGATCTTATAAATATTGCTTGTTTTTATGGATTGTCATTACATCATTTGACTGCACTTGGGGACAAATACCGGCAGCCTGTTCGGTCGAAATCTTCAATTTAACATATTTGCAACAGGTTGGTTGATAATGTTCAAACATTTGGCTCGTTTCGCACGACTACTACTTACTGCGTCCGACGTTTACTTTCCTCTGTTTGGATAAACTGGTTATCATATTTTTGCATTCATTATCGCTGCATTATCATTATCGGTGCACTCCTAGAAGCGAACTATAGTTGGCGACCTCCCGCCGTCCATCTCGTACACCGGAGCAACATCTTACCCTGTGCGCACTTAGCAGCGTAGAAAGCGCTTCTGGTCCAGTACAGTAGTTGCCACACTTCACAACGGCACGCTTTCCTTCGTCGCGGTGAAAGAAGTGTTTCCGATGAAGTGATTTAAGCGTGGCAGAGCCAGGGAAAACGACCTGTGCTTCAGCATCGAAACTATTTACATATGCATGTGCATTTTCGTTTTTTTTTTCTTCTTCTTAATATCCCGCTACATCCTTCAAACCCGTAGCAAAACGTTCTACCTACCAACCAAGGCTCCCAGTGGCCCGAGAATCTGCCCTGTGTCAGCTCGGGAAGAGTGATAGCTTTCCGCAAAACGTTGACTTTCGTGTGCACCATGTGGGCGGCAGCGGAAGTGGTAAGTTCGCCGGTATGTAGGGAAACTCCAATCGATAAGCCGTTGAGGCCCTAGCGCCCCGTAGATTACAGTGATGGTAATTGTGGAACAAATTGACGACCCTCGCACCCCATCGCAACCCCGTCGAAGGGCTCCGGTTCTCAAGGGGCCACAAATTCCCTTCTTCCAAACGTCTACGAGAATAGTGGATAAAAAACCCCGGCTGCGGCAAAGGTTGTAACCGTTTTTTTCTGCCATTTTGCACCAACACTTTACATCACGGCCCAACTTAAGCGCACCGTTTTTTAATGAATATTAGTAGCGTTCTAGGGGAAAAAAAGGCGCTCCCACCATTGAATGAAAAATCTAAGAACTTATGCAACGTTATCGAAACAATGATGCACTTGCTCGAAGCAACACTCGAGAGTCTAAGATCTGATGCTTACCTTCCTCTTCGGGGTGCCTAGAACGGTTGGAAAAGGCGCAGTAACTCCAACTCTCCTTTGATTTCTCCTTCCTTTGCAACCTTTGCCACCCCATGGCACCGTGTACTGGATTTCGACAGAATGATTGAACCGTACCGGCAACCGCGAATGTTACTCCTAGACACGGACGATACCCTTGGAGATGCAGTACAGCCACCGGGGGTTACTTGATTCGTTTCAAGAGACTCTTGCTTTCCCTTGCTGACCTACTTTCTATTGAAGCAATCTTGGCTCACAGCCTTTACATCATCGTAGTTTTCCTCCTTTCCAGATAATGATAAGGAATCAGTTTAATGTGCTCTTAACACAGTTTCGTAATCGAGTGAAGAAAGCATGAACATGGGAGATAATTCTTTAACGTTGAATGGAACATACGATTTAACTTTGGCATTATACAGCAACTATTTTGTGCAGGTGATTATAAACTCCAACAGGTAGCTCAGAAGATAAAGAAGATTGTTTATTATTGATAAAACAAAACCTTTGTTTTAAAGTTTGAGAAGCTACGATGATGAAGTAAACTTGGCTCTATAAATGCTGATAGAGTGCACATTTAGGTTGCTTCCATGACGAAAAAAGTAAAGAGTCCCACAAAACCCTAAATGACGCCGAGAAAAGCGTCGGTTTGTACTCGTCTATTGTGCCGGTAAAAATGGGACACAAAGCTGCAGAAAAGATGTAACTTTAAATTGTTCTTTCAACTTCCATAAATTCCAAAATTCTATAAATTACAGCCTCTCAAGCAGTTATTTTCTCTTGCATTACTTCACTTATCGGCGACACATTGTTACAGACGAACTTAAACGCCTTAGGGTAAATTCTTCCCCTCCAGAAGGTTTGAATAATATCTAAAGCATTCATCAAATTTGTTGGCAGCGTCTTTGTGCACGGTACGATGGAAACTTCACTTTAACAACCATTTCTTCGCAAATTTTGCTTTTATAGGCCACGTTTTAATTAGACCTTTTGCAAAACCATACATCCAAGGTACTACCTTTGTCTGACGGAGAAAAGTCCATCGATCGCTTTCGTGGCCCAAGGACATGCGGAGCAATGGTTAAATGTGCTGTTCATGTTGTTTTTTTTTTCTAGCACTGAAGCCTTCCGATTTAGTGCTTTCATTAGACACGCGAACATAATAAGATTTGGTGCGACCACAAGCAAACGGATTCTTGTGGACCAAGCTCTGGACACGAGCCGTAGCGCCGTTTGACTTCTGGTGGTCCACCAAAATGGCAATAAACTATTTTAATATTATTATTATCGACCAAACGTCCGCTGATTCGAACTGCTTGCAGAGGTCAACGAGGTTACCAACGAGGGGCTCCAAAGGAATCGGCGTATCTGAGTATTGAAGAAAGTTGACTCAAACAGATGTTTAATAACTCTAAGCTGCGGTAACTCGCCTCGGGGGGTAGAGCGAAGCTACTTCAAAGCTGAAGAAAGATTGATCGATTTCTTATCCAACGAACTTTCGGTCCATTCAAGAGCTGGGTCGACTTGTTGGTAGAGAGTTTACAGTGGTATCGTTGAGTAGAATCTTAAATCAATCCACGTGATTTCTCCTTATTGGTTAAAGGGTAGTATCACTGTTTTAAAAGAGCAGTATGCATACGATATTTGAATTTTTTTATTTATAATTCCGAAGCCCACCAGGTGGTGTGTTTTCTTACAGTTGGTCCTGCGCTAATAAACGTATCTTGTATTTTAGAACCGACCCACACGCCGACGCGAACTTGTGCCATTGCCAGGTTTATAGCTCTTTCGTGCCTTCTTCCGCTTGGACGAGACGAGACGAGGCCCATCGCTTTCGGTCGGTTGCAGAAGAGTATGAGACTGAAGTATCACGTACCTTCTGATCAGCGCAATATGGTCCACCGTGACGTCGGATATCAGTGAGTAGCACCCTAGAAAGGCTGTAGAGCCCTGGCCCCCAAGGCATCCATCCACCATGGAACTTGGCAGATTAATAGCACATCAGATTTAAATCGCTTTGGCACCCTTTATCAAAATACCTCCACTCTTATTCACCCCCACATGTGTATATCAGTTTCTGAAACCCTTATTCTTCTTTTTAAATTGAACCATATGCTTTCCTTTCTCACAGTCCGTACTCGAAGAACCTAAAACACCAACGTATAGTTTTTATTTAATTTTATTTACATTTGCCTTCACATTTTTTTATTATACTTTTTTTCGCTCTGTCTTGAAATTCAGTCTGTCTTGAAACGAACTGGGATATTTTTGCATATTTTATTTCGTCACACACCTTCAACGGATCGCTTTAAAGGGATGTCGCATTAAATAAACAGGACTGGGCGTCTCCACTATAGCAGTAAACGAAAACTTTAAAAGGTGTGAATATGAACCAAAATTTTAAACTAGCTCTTGCTTTAATATTATTCACTTCGAATAATTTCTCCCTAAATTATAAATGGAACATTGAAACATAAAAACTAGCTTTGCTTAGATCAAAATAACACTGCTAAGAATTAAATTAAATTAATAACGACCGGTTTTTTTAAGGCTCATTTTGATTTAATGTTACTATTTTAGTAGCAATGTATCATCCAAGTATTGCCAAATGCTAGCTACAAATCTATGCAAGATTTCTGGCAAGTCCCATTTTTTTAAATGAAGCAAAAATCTTTTGAACGATTCAACGAATCAAGTCAATGTTTGAGTTACTCATATGGCCAGAACCGCTGGGTACCCAATTCATATGCGATCGAACGGAACAGATGATAATATTACTGTCTAATATCTATAGAAAACAAGGGGGGGTAGGGTAAAAATTTCCCATTTTAACAATTCCAGGAAGGTTAGGACCGGTTGGGCAATGTTGGGCCGAGCATTTTGATCATGTCCATGTACATGTGTCGCCTGTCCATGTCCATGTCCGGTCGAAGTGCCGGAACAGGGGGGCATGATCGTGGGTTCTCAATTGGTTTTTTTCGCATTGGGTTACTGCAATGAATCTATTTTTCATCATTCGTCACGATGCGATAAAGCAGCAGTCCCCGCAATTGATGGAATTGGCCATACAGATGTGGCCAAAAATATTTGATGCAATATTCAAATCACGAATGCTTCAATACATTTTGTTAACAAATTAACGCTTAAGCGCCCTATAAAGTTTTGGCTACATCAAAATGTCGCGTTTTGACCCGTTGGCCCAATCGATTTCAAACGGACCTTGCATTTGCAGACCTAATACAAATTGCATTTTTTTGTCATAATATAATCACAATCTTCAACAAAACCACTTTAAATTATACCTCAAATACCCGAAAACTGCACGAATTCAAATTGGCCCATGCATTTCTCGGAACTAAGTGCTTACTCCGCTACTGGAACGAAGGAACGTTTCGAACCTGTTGGGTGCAGGTTGGCAAACGCGGCATCACTCGACCCTCCCGAGCAGAGCAGGCAGTTTTCGTTCGACTTCAGCGTGTAGAGGCGGCGGCGCGTTGCGCTCGGAAAGTTAACGCCGTGTACGGTCAACAGCTGTGTTTTGTGTGTGGCAATTTCGAGTTTTTATGGTCGATTGTCTCACGGTGTGAACCCTGCCGCACAGACAGACCGTTTTGGCGATTGTGTCGTTATATTGGCTGCCCCGTCGCGGGTGACGTGAAGTGTGCTCCCGCATCGGTCGTAGAAAAAAGAGCCATCGTTGGTTTTATATTTTATTTTATCGGCAAAACCTGATTCAACACCGGATCGGTGCATAAGGATACCGTTGGCATAGTTTACGGTACGTGAGCTTACAAGTGTAGGTATATTCTTGTAGGAGGGAACCGGATTTTTCATCTATGTAGACAAGAAAGAAGTTTATGCGAAAACTGGAACCACCACCCTTGCCCATCCGTTGGATGCTATCGCCTCATCACGGTGTCAATGAAGAGGGCAATGGCATAATAGATTTTCTATTACCATACACTCCGAAGCCCTACTTGTTGGAATATTCAACGCGCCTCCGCTGGCGCACCCGCATTAGTGCTGTAATGGATTCGTCATGTGCAGACAGCTAGCTTACTGTTAACCCACCCATAGCCGTTGTGCGGTCTTTGTTCGACCCTTGTGTTCGTAGAATCGACACAGCTCACCAGTGCACCACGACAATCTCGAGTGCACACGGCTGCGCAAACTAACGAATAACCTCAGGCGAGGGCGCGCACGTTCGATCAAACAATTTGTCATGACGCAAAACACGCGGATGACAACGTTCAATAATGATTCTACCCCCAACATGCACACTTGTGTATGACAGAGGGTTTCTTTGGTGATCGTGGCATCTTCGACGGCCGTGATTGGTTTAATAATGCAAATGCACCTGTTCAAACACAAACGCAACGCCAAGTGATTAGTTATTTTATCTCGGAAACATTGTTCAACACCTTTGAATGAATTCAACACTCCGTATAAGCGGATTATTAGAAATTCATAATGTTTAAAATATTCATAACAAAATGACGAAACGCAAAACCCTGTTTCATTAAATCCAACCGGCACCTATGATGGGAAAACTAATTTAAACTTCAATTTACATTGGATTCTGTTTTACCACTCGAAGGATAATTTAAAGGACCAATGTTAATATTAAAAAATTAATATACATCTGCTAATACGTGCACACTTACAAGGAATCTTAAACGAGGCTATTTAGAAAAGTGTGGCCATTTCAGCCATATCCTTTAGCGAACCATCTTGAACTGCATTTGCAAGGCCGGCTTTAACATAGTACTACGTTACTGCATGCATTATCACAAACATGCTGTCTACTTTGATGCTTTGATTTGGTACATATTTGCAAATTAGCATCTCATGGGCTCATGGGGTGTGACAGTGGAACATGATTTGCGTCATCGGAACTTCACCACCAACAACATCACAACGTTGGAATTTGTGCACCCACACACGTACAGACACACGCACACACTCAGTACCTGGAATTCCACTCCCCACAAGCTACAATCCTCCTGTAACTTATTAGTATAGCTAGCGGTAATCTGAAGAGCACCAAAAAGATACATTGCCTCATTGTCGCGCAAGAATTGCCATTCCGCTAGGTCAAGCCACACGTTGGGGAAGAAGTTTCTGCTGCAAATGGAAACCCGTTTAGCTGCCCACGCCCTCCCACCTTTCCGCAGGGCTACATATAACCTCCCTATAAGATTTGAACCGGCAATGCTGATGCTGCACCGCAAGAACCGGAATTTTGGCGGAATTTGCTCAAAATCCACCCTGCAACCATACACTCGGCGGCAGGGTGGGAAGGGGCACTCGGTCAGCGTTCACGCCAACCTGAAGCAGGAAGCCACACCGGGGCGAAACCGTGGTTTCACCAGAAGACGCGGGCCATGTTTCGCTTCGTACATATTTAATAAGACAACCACATTCGTGTGAAGCAGTGGGATGGGGCATGGGGAAACCACACGGCTCGCGCATTTGCATCAACCCCGCGCGAACGCCCACAGGGCTGTTGCACGTCGCTCTACACGCCAGTCATGAGGAGGAGAAGGACCGTGATATGGTTGGTTGTGATGTCTGCTGAGTATGCCACAAAAGCTTCGGGTCGCGTTATTACCAGCACGGTGCCGGTGTCTGCTTCTTGCTCAGTGACGTTCAGTTTCCGGTTCCGGATCGCTTGGGTTGAGGGGCTTGCTTTGCATTAGCGGTAACCTGTGAAGGTGGGCTGGAAGAAGACCACGGAAAGATGGAAGATACCACGTGCAATGGGAGGCTTTTATTAGGATGCACCATTATCGAATCATGCAAAACACGCATCATTCCTGAATTCCTGCTAGAGAATGTCTCTGTGTGACTGGTTTCTCTTTGCTCTTCCATTTTTTTCTCATTTCATAAACTCGCCTCTCATACGTCCAATCTGGTGGTGGTATTATTCGAACACGACACAATACGCTCATTTGTGTGGGCGAAAAATGTGCATGCGCCCTCCGTCTGCGACCCCGGGATGCGCAGAGCGATGAGACTAGTGTCCGACATCTACAATGAAAATATTGAAACGTCACTAGGAGGAATCGCGAAGCATCTCACGCAAGTAAATATCATTCCCGATTTTCCCTCCCCGTTAGCGTTCTCCTCCCCGCACCGGGTTGGCCGGGTGGTGGCGAAAGGGCAAACCAAGCTGACGAACCACGGGCAGGAACGATTCTCCCTCCAACGAAAAGGGGCACCAGAGCGGTCAAAACTTGGCCCATTCTAAGCTTATAGACTCACCGGTGTCATGCACCGAGTAGGACTTCCTGCAGTTCGCGGGCTTCACGCTGGCCGTTCTTTTGTTTATTTTGTTGGTTCATTTTTTCTCCCTCTCTCCTGCTCTCTTGTTTGTCCCGTCGTCGCGGGTTGGAATACTCTGCTCCGCTTAGCCACCCCAACAGCAGCACCAACGGCTTCAGAACCATCCGCACCAGCAACAGCAGTTTGTCGCCCTAAGCAACTTGAAGCGTTGGGGCGAACAGCCGGAAGACAGCCGCGACCAGCCACGTCCTCGGCCGGCCGATTACAGCCAATTTGCGGCACACTTCGAGGGCGGCCCGAAGCACCCGGTCAGCCCGTTCCCGTGCGATGCGCAGATCAACAATCGTTTCGTAATCTGGTGAGTACGGGAAGCGGAGGTCACGGTATCCTGTATCGATTGAAGGGGACCACGAGTCGAGCCTACGAGGAGGTAGCGAAGAGAGAGAGATAGACCCGGGAACTGGTATGCAGTATAAGGTGCAACAGTCATAGTGCAGAGGTCTGCAGTTGTGAGGCAATTTTGGCTTCACAACATCCGCACCTACGAAGTGACTGCTCAATCGGTTGCATTATTGGTAGCACGGAGTGGTTTTGGAAGTGGCCGTGAATTTAAAATAGCCTCTCTTTTCCATTACAATAAAGCCCAACCCTGCCAGCCAGCCAGCTAGCCAGTCAGCCGTGCCGGTAGAGGCTGGCCGTAGAGGTTTGCGTGCTTTTCCCATTTCCGGTAAAGTGAAATTGGAAAAACAATCCGGCAAGATTGGCAGGTATCGATTTTTCCGCGTAGCATTATTGAAATCAATCCATACTTCTGTCACACCGCATGAGGCGGTTCTAAGTCACTTCCCCCTACCCACCTTCGTCGACGACAATCTGTTTCTAAAGCCCGGCGAAAGTTCGAACGGTGAGTCGAAATGCTGCACTTTCGTTACCGATTTGTATTTCATTCAACGTGGCAAACGTTTGAATGGAGTTGATTGCAATAGCCTACAATATACTTACGGTCGAGAAGCTTCGTCAAACTTACAAGCATACTGTATTGGGAGTTCTCGTGATCGTTAACATTTGTTAACAACATGGAAAAGCCGCTGGAGTGAAAGCTAATAATTTCCATTTTGTTTTCAGGGAGGGTGATATATCGCAGCTTAAAATTGATGCTATTACTAACAGCACCGATGAGACTTTGACGGAAAAAAATCGCGTATCGAAGAAGATTTTTGGTCGCGCCGGTGCCGCACTCACCTCTGCTATTATTCACGACGTGAAAAGTAAGTATGGCTTCCCCATCGCAACTTCCCCATCTAAGTTCAATTTCAATCCGTTTGCGGCGTTTCCATGCACCGTTCTGGGTGCCGGATGCTTGGCCACATTTAGAGTGGCGAACGTTGATGTAAATGTAACGTAATGCATTGTCCTCTTTTCCCCATTTCTTTATAGGATGTAAAACCGGTGAGGTTCGTGTTACGCCCGGGTTCTTTCTACCTGCGAAATACATCATTCATACCGTCGGTCCGATTTACAGTGACAAATATAGGACAGCATCGGAGGCCACGCTACATGCTTGTTATCGGTAGGTCATGTTCTAAAGACGATGCATTTATCATGTCCCCGCAGAGGGGAGCCACGATACTTTTTCGATTCTGGTCTTCGAATGAATTTCTAATTTGGCTTTCGCCGTTCTTCTTTCCATTGCAGTAACGTATTGTACAAAGCAAGGGAGCTAGGATTAAAGACCGTTGCTCTATGTGATATTAGTTCGGTGCAGCGCAACTTCCCACCCGACACCGCTGCTCATATAGCACTGAGTAAGTATGCACCGGCGGTAGCCATTCAGCTAGAAAGAAGTCGCCCACACTGACAGTACGCCTTATCTTCCGTAGGGACTATTCGTCGTTTTCTGGAGCAATATCGATCCGAGATTGTGATAGTTTGCCTTGAATCCAATGCACGCAGTATCTACGAGGTACTAGCGCCGCTTTACTTTCCGCGCGATCAGCTCGAGGAGAGAGGTGCCCTGTGGCAGCTTCCAAAGGACATTGGAGGGCTGTATGGTGAACCGCAGCTAGCCGACCGCCAGATTAGAATCATTCACAACCCACAACATTCCGTCATGATAGAAGGTACGTATCCGAATTTCAACAATTATTACTTCTTTTATAATTGTTATAAGCGTTGTGATCATGTTAGCGTGAAACATATAGCATTAATTTAGGGAATATATTATACTGCATTTATACACCCTAACCGATTGATCAGGTCATCTAAAGTGCTTCAAGTTGGTAACTGCATAGCAAACAGGCATGAAAACCTTAAGGCCATACAAAAAGAGGCCTCACAACTGAGGGAACTTATCCTCTCCCCTCTTGAATGCAGCTACGTTCATGTCGGGCAACTTCAGCGTACGGATGCCACAGTTTACCAATGGTTCGAGTAGAAAAACTGCCCCATTATTACCACCATTAGTTGGAGTTTCTTATCAGCTCCAATCGCACCAACCGTTTGTCTGTGTCTGTGAATGCTCATTTTCTTCATTGATAGCGCAAACGGGACGGCGCTAGTCAGGACTGGCCAGTACTTATACGCTTCCAATTTTTTATATTGGATCGATGCAATACTTTGTTGCAGTGACAGCAACGTCGTGAATCATTTACGTGCCGTGCTGCGGCCAGTGTACTTCTTGTGTATGGTCAGTGCGCGCATAATTTGTGAAAGCCATGATCCAGCAAGAAGAAGTTAAATCGAAACAAAGTAAATAGCCTAACACATTCTCTTAGTAGTACTTTATTTAATTTTAAGTCTGCAGTTTTGTACAGCAATGATTTGCAGACGCAGAATAATTTGAATCCTCTTAAAGTAACTTCATCAAGATCAATAGATGAAAAGTGTTAGGGCATTGCATTTAAAAAACACCATTTATGACGCCACGTATCTTCCGACTGATCTACAAACAAACGTGCCTAAAAGATCCGGTTGTGATAACGAACTGCCTTCCCTCCATCCGCCCTCCTTATTTGCTTAAACTAAACGTTCGATGACGTGTAATGTTATTTCGATACGCCATTTACATTTTCGCCGTTCATAGACCACCTGCGTATAGTCCGAATTCACGCATGAGAGGAAATCAAATAAACGTGAAGAGCACTTTATAAAAAAATATATATTTGATGCGGTGATATTTGTGGTGATAGAGCTTTTAAACCAAATTGATACTTGCATTACTCTATTTCAATTGGGATGAATTTCTCATCTATCAAAGCAGCCAACAACTTTAGTCAACTATAGATTTAAATATATTAGACGCATTTATTGAGCAAAACATTTAATTCTGAGGATTCAGATGCTTTCACCAGAAATTGATTGATTGAGGTTTTTTCAATAGATAGGATAAGCGTAAACGCGTTTAGCCGATGTGCAAAAATGGCCTATCAAAGTTGAAACCTGAACAAGCCATGTGTGAACCCATCAAGCCAAATGTCGTATTCATCAGCATAAACACACAATCGAACACCAGATATTTAAACCTCATTAACATAAAAGTCAGATTCGATGGCGGTTTGTTTTGGTTTTCATAGATGCAAATTGTGTACACATACATATATATTCTACCATTTGAGCTTCAGTAGTAATCAAACATAATTCAATTTCCATAACAGTTATTAAATAATAATTGATAAATCTATTGATGCACAGCGTGGACGTTAAATATGTGTAAACAGTAACTTTTTTTTCAAATGGTAGAATATATATGTATGTGTACACAATTTGCATCTATAGCGGCTTCTAGACATAGCGCGAAAATTGCACCGGGTAGTGCGAATTGCACAGCCCGACGCGAAAGTCCATGTGCAAAAAACCGATTTTGTTCGCGCTATGTTTATAATCTGCGAAACTACCACGAAGGGCGATCGGACGCAATTGCTCTATTTCAACCAAGGTTGTTATATCACTATGTTGGTTTGAACTGAAGTTGCCCAATTTGCCGTGAGCTGAAACTATCATTCGAATGTTCAAGTAAAAAAAAAGGAATGATTTACATTTTCACTTTTACCTGCTGCCGGTTTCAAAAACGTAAACAAACTGTTCTTATACCACATTGACAGATCGGACGAATAAGTTCGTTCGCGCTGATATTTTAGCTAAACTGAGCTACTTTTTATTCGTTCGCGTCGGGCGATTTTCGCTCTATGTTTAGAACGGACTTATGAAAACCAAAACAAACCGGCCTCAAATCTGACTTTTATGTTAATGAGGTTTAAATATCTGGTGTTCGATTGTGTGTTTATGCTGATGAATACGACATTTGGCTTGATGGGTTCACACATGGCTTGTTCAGGTTTCAACTTTGATAGCCCATTTTTGCACATCGGCAAAACGCGTTTACGCTTATCCTATCCATTGAAAAAACCTGTAAATGTCTCACGCTGCGCCTTTGGTTATGCAATCCTAGTGCCTAGTGCATTCTGAAATTTAGAATTAATGTATGTTTCGAATCGAATTAATTGAATTAATTTAAAAAAATCGATTTAATTTCGAAACAAGATTCAATTCTTTATGCCTTTTCATTTTTATAATACATATTTTACTTTTGAAACAGTTCTTTCAAATGCCAACGGCACATAAATCTTTTCCGCGGGATACTGAAAGATCTGGTGTTTCCTCATTGTCTCACGTTTCAATTCCCGCACACTAGATCCCTTCCATGCGAGATCACTCTCTGGGACCGCGATGCTGCGTTCGTTCCTCTCCTTTTGCGCGCTCTTCGCGTGATTCTTTTAATCATCTTCACCGACAGCCACGGATCGTGCTCTTCTCAGCATTTGCTCTCGCGTTGGTGCAAACATCAGACGTATGAGACAGTGGCTAGCCGCAGGTCATGGCAGTAAGGAAGCACCTTCCGGAGCGGCTCCGTTGTGATTGTGCGATCGTCTTAGGGTCGATTTCGTTGTTATCGTAGCCTCGCATTTGTTTCACGTTTAAAAAGTGCACACATCTGCTCTACTCCGTTGCCTCCGATGGTGGAACGACGCAAGGAAAAATACCATTATCTAGTCATACGACTGCAGCTTGAGAACAGTGGCGTTCCAGCATCTACATTTTACATTCACTACGAATTAAGCGAACGATCGTGCACCAGCCGTGACATCAAATCATATCAACATGATAAACGATTCATTTGAATTTTCTTGTAAATCCTTTCATTCACTAAATATTACTGTGGTCCAAGTAACTGATAGCCTTTGAAACTGTTTTTAGCTGACGACGATTCCGACACCAGCCCACACGATTTGGAAATGGCGTCCGACGTCGAGTACAGCAATATCAACCTGAGCCTAGCGGCCCAACTTTCCGGTGCCGCTCATTCCTTCACACAAATGCAGGTAAGAAAACAATGGTTCAAATTTCTATGGTACTGGAAGAATCACATCCACTACTTTTAATGTGTTTTAAGGATAATTCGCTAAAAAACGGGGGGAGTGGGAGATTTGGATATCCGACGAAAAAGCTCTAGTAAATGCTCAGCAAGTTGTATTTTCACCAAAATCTAGGTTGCTGACTAGCTCAAGTTTTCTTTCGATAATTCAGAAATTAGATATCTACAAAGAATGCATTTCGACGTCACATGCATGCCACGTTGTGTTTGTAGGGATGAAATGTATAAATGTGATGGAAAATGTGTTCATGCTTGTTGTATGGGCAAATGGCTGCCTATTTGTTCGTTCTTATAAGATAAGAGATTTATTCAAAAGAAGGGCAGAAAAATATTTACCTGGCGAGCAATGGGACGAGATAGCAAACACGTTGATGTTACTGATTCATTAGGTACGTTAATTATTTTTACTTATTAAATCGGCAAACATTGTCGAAGAAACAGCAGATTGTTTTAATTAAAAGCTATCAGCTAAAAGCTTAAGGTAATGTTTTTTTTTTTTTTTCATTCCAAACATAAAATGCAATGAAAGGCCTTCGTTCTTGTCGGAGCTGTTTTTGATGTTTGTATAAATGTTTGTCTTTAAATAAGTACACGATTTGTTGTTAAACATTATTTTGGTTAACGACTTTAAGTGCCTTAGGTATTGATTTTGTTGCTATTTGTTTAAAGGATATTATTGAGGACTGGGACATGTCAGAAGAACAAATTTGAATAATATCCATAGCGTTAACACAATTATTTTCTCGCATGTTGCCACATTTTTTATGAATTTCAGGGAGACTTAGATCGACAGCGCCTTCTAGGCGATCGGCCGCGTATGGTCTACGAAAGTGTGCTCGATGACGGGCTGGAAGGACTAGAGCACCAGGAAAGGTAAGTGGAATTTTGGTTTTCCATAGAACGCTGACGGCTCGAAAGGCTTTGTAAACGCTACTGTATCTCCCACGTAGCTGTTTGATTGCTTTTTGTAGAATGAATTAAAGTATTTCAGCCTTCTCAATAATGCATTCCAAAAACTATGCAATATAACAACTGTTATCTGGTTGGATAATCCAGTAGATATCAAGTGAAGACCGGTCAATACAGGACTTTTCAATGGATAGAATAAGCGTAAACGCGTTTAGCAAGGGTACAAATTTGGGCCATCAAAGTTGAAATCTATGAAAAAGTTGCATCTATGAAAACCAAAACAAACCGGCCTCGAATCTGACTTGTGTTAATGAGGTTTCGTTTCTTTTGTTCGATTGTGTGTTTATGCTGATGAATACGACATTTGGCTTGATGGGTTCACACATGGCTTGTTCAGGTTTCAAATTTGATACAACATTTTTGCACCTTTGCTAAACGTGTTTACGCTTATTCTATCCATTGAAAAAACCTGTAAGACTGAAAAGATTTGTTCGCTTGTTATCTTGAACATTGTGCTGCTGTTCCCAGAAGCTTTTCCGCTTTGCAATCGCGAAGCTCTTCGTGGAAAAAGCTTAATTTTTTCGTTTCCTTCACATTTTTATATGGACATGCAGTTTTTTTTAACGAAAGCTTCACATGCCGGACTATTCCGTTGTTCCATTCATAAGCTTCCAGGATACATTTTATCACCCCGTTAAGATGTAGGCATCATGTAACGTAGTAGATAAAATTATTTACTTAGAAAGTTGTCGCTGAATGACAATTTTGAAAAAGCTTCAGTAAAATCCATTGTTCAAGATGTCATGTTTTGATTCGTGCTCCAAATGGAGGAATGACATTGGTTCTTTGACAAATGATAATAGACAAGTAATCGATTACCACATGATTGAAAATCTAATTCTGATGGCCTTGCTGTTTGATATGCTCCAAACTGTTCATATTCTCAATACGTGTTCAATCGAACGTGCCTTAACTAGTGTCGGACGCGTGGCGCAAAGCACTTGTAGTTTTGATCAGAACATTGATGTTATTTACTCTATATGCTTTAAATAACCAGCTAAAGTGCAGTGGACGTTCTTAGCATTAAGAACACTAAAATCTGTAAAACACTCCTGATAAATTCTTACAACAGATTTTTTAAATGAATGTATGTTAAAACGCACATTAAGGCACCAGCTCATTGCATGGTGTATAAATAGGTTCCGATTAATTGTCTCCCTTTATTTTCCAGTTCGTTTTCTCCATGCTAAGAGTATATTTATATATTCTTGTAGGGTTTGAGCTATTTTCGTGTCATATGTAGACGTACGTTTGTCTGGAGAAAAAATAAATAAAAAGGACACCGTTGTTCCTGTCTTCTCACTTTCATGCGTCACTGATTACTAAAATACATCGGTTACTGTTGCTTTTCGTTGCACACGTCATCGACGGGTTCCATTAATGCTTGCTCTGTTCGGAAGTACCTCGTTATTTATAGAATCCTTCAGTTTGGAGACGGAAGAGAGTTCCTATATGAGTTTTTCCTCAGTTTCTGTGTACGTGCGAAAGGCTAAACCAAACTGGGAGATTTACAAAGGAGGACTGGGCTGCCACTGGCCTTTGTCTGTTGTTGACTAAGTACGCCTCATTGAGTACAGCGTGCGAGTGCGGCTACGGCGTAGTTATTTGAGCATTTTTGTTGATGGTTCGTTTGAAAAATGGCCCCAAAACAAGCAAGATGACAAATTAGCGTACCCGAAATGTGGCTTACTTTTGAGAGGGAACCCCAACTGTACCTACACCTGTTTGTGTTAAGATAAATGGGGTGTAGAAAAAAGAAAACAATCATGTCACTTCGCTTCACAAATAAGCCACTACCTGATTCCTACCCTATCTTGCTGAAATCTCTGGCGTAAAGTACCTGCATCCCGTGGCGTCATTTTCAATCCATGTTTAACCACCACACTGCCGTATCATTGTTATCCATCTGCAGTACGGCAGTTATCATTCTGCAGTAGTTCCCTAAATGTCCCCCTCATAACAATAAAGCCTGAGTCATATACTACACGTCGGAGGTCAAAATTCGCTGTTTCCTTCAAATTTGAGTTTCCTTCAAGAACGAAATTTGGTCCTTAAACAACTTTTCAACGCCGTCGGAATATTTCATACCTCATGCTCTCAGCTAAAACACGTTGCATATTAAATTAATTTTTACACTTTTGTCTGGCGCAATATTTTTTCGGTTCCTTTTTAATGATGATTTGGAGTAAAATGTTGTTTATTTTTCTGCCATTAGTTTCTTTGTCAAAGCGTTTATTTTACACAATTGTTTGCGTTAGCGTTTCCTACCGTATAAAATTACAACTGGTACAATAGAGAAATGTTCAAACTCTAATGAAATACTAATGAGAACCATGTTTGCTTCTATTCCTTTCGCGCGACTTCAACCTTTATCTTCGATAAAATTAGTTCACCGTTACTGGTGGATTGCGAGTGAGTATTTTCGAAAATTGTCCGAGAAAAACCGTTTGATCAAATGTTGAGTGAATGATTTGTTTTTCATAGAACAGTTTAACGTTGAATTTCGCCCTGACGAGTAGTTTGCCGACAGTTAACTCCATCTCATATGCGTTTCGTTCAATTACCTTCGTAGCGTTAGTCTGCTGGATTGTATAAGTATTTGGAAGTTTGGAAACTCGTATTTCTACAGTAACAGCTGATTGCGAGACGACTTTTACGATTTTCTTCACGGTTAACTCGTGTTTGGTTTATGTTTGCCCATCTAGTTTTGAGTCATCGAAGCATGTGTACTGCTTGTAAACAGTGGAATTAAAAAAAAATCAAATTTCCTACCTCTTTATTGTTATTCCAATGCTTTTCTTCTTCTTAGTACCTTACAAATATCTATTTAATACTACTTGCTTACTCTTGGTTTGAGTGTCTTATTATCTATTTGTTGTTTGTATTTTTTGTTTTGTTGTTGTTATATTACTTTTTTTAATCCACCATGGCCAGGATGCGCTTATAAAGTTAAACTTTTTAGCTTGACAATCTTGCACATACTTGTTTCAATCGCTTCCGTTGATCCCTAACAGCTTTTTCAATGTTCTAAGATCAGGCTATTATACTCGATAAATAATGCATAGATACCTATTTGGGATGGTGAAGAAATGGTGTATTAAAAATTGCAATTCGCAGATTGAACAGGATCGGAAAACCCGTCCTAAAAACCCTCATGAAGTATGCTTGGAAAACGATTTCCCAGGCGCTACGCAATCGATGAAACTACCTCTCTGACGTCATAGTTTCACATGACATGATTGTTAGTGACCATGCCTTCTGCAGCCGTTGCGTTGTATGTTGGTTGGATTGGTTTTGAGGAAGAGAAGGGACGGAAGAGACGAGAAAGCGTGCCCAATACCTTGTTTTTCGGCCCATTGTGAGACACCGTTCTCTACACCGTTCGCAGGTGAATGCATCGCGTGAGACGTGAGGTAGATGAGATGAATCGAAATTCCGTCAAAATCCGTTCTCCACGACCGCTCTCTTGCTGCCATGAGCGAAATCAAGTCACGTTAACCTCCGGTGTTATGATGGGTTTTTCATTTTCATCTCCAATCATCCCCTCTTTTAATTCAATTCCGCTCCGATGCTCACGGCAAGCTGCACTGAAAGTCGCGGTTTCTCTGGTTTTATCTCGCTCATTCCGATTGCACACCATAGAGCAAAAGAGAACGGATTGCGGGCGCCTCAAATCATCTGTTCGGTTTGGGGAGCACGCGCTCGCACACGGCTGACTCACATCCTAAGGGTCGTCCCATTATGAGGCTCGACTCGCGCGTACACTGTCAGTCATCGAACGACACTCGGCGGTTCAACAGTTGAAATCGTTTTCAGCGCTTTGGCTGTAGTGGCTGGCGACTTTCAGTTTCACATCCTCGCATCATCCTCCATTAGCCGTACGCGATTACCAACGACGCCAACAGTGCGTGTGGTTCGGTTCTGTTTGCTTTGAGTTTACTGCTTCCAAAACCATCAAACAAACCCGCCGAAAAAGCAAAACTAGTGCGCCTCTTGCTCTGTTTTTTTTCGGTTTTCCGTGTGACGAGCGTGTCCGGTACTGCGACAAGGATTCGTTATCCTTCAGCTGGATAAGCAGTATTTTCAGTGATCACTGAAGGAACCAAAAGATTGAAGTGACTCGCCGGAGTGCATTTGAAACCTAAATTTCCATCTGTTCGGTTCTTCGACAGATCGTCGATCGATTTTATCCGTCGCGTGCTTTAAACGATTACGTGCACTTCGTCTTCCTACGGCGTAAACGCGCAAGGACCATACCGTCGTGCTGATATTGGGAAGAAAATTCTATTTTTAAACAACCTTTTTCCTTCATATCTCTCTTTCTCCCGCCGCATACCACACCAGCGGTGAGAAAATAGCGTGAGAATTGAGCCGGTATTCTACTTCTCGTGCCGCACTCTCACCGATACCTGTTCCGTTTGGAGCCGGAGAGCAAACGCCGATTTCCACAGCGTTTTTCCGGTGTTTGCATCGCAGAAACGGCGGTAGACTCGGCCACACCGTTAGCATTGTGTGCCCATTCGCGTTCGATAGCGTTTCGGTGAAATTAATGTTGGAGCGACTTAGAAAGTGAAAAACGGTTTACCAAATCAGCATCAATTTCATTTTGGGTTCCCTATAATTAACACCGAGGCATCAATCATTTCGGTGGCTGCAGAGAAAATTTCTGAAGAAGTGTCTGACGCCTCTACTTCGGGTATCGATTTGCCATCGGGGCTGCCGGTCGTAGGCACAGCTCCACGATTGTCTCACCTCTGTGGCCGTACGGTTACATTTCGAGTGGAAAGTAGAGTGAATAGAAGAAGTGGAAAAACAAGCTACCACCACCAAGCTACTGGAACTGCTAGTGTCAACTTTTCGCTCGGGCTGACTGGATGTGTTTATTTGTGGCATTGTAACATTGGCTTGCGAAGAGTCAACACGCTATCTTGGGGGGAGTAAAAAGAAATAAACTGAAGTGAATGAGTGGTTAAAGTGCCGCCAGACAGCATCATCAACAGCACCATTTTATACACTTTGCATCTGTCGCAAATTCACCGAAAGCAGCCATGGCCCAAATGGTGACAATGGAATCGATCGATCTGAGCGATGCGACCATCAGCATGCCGGCGGAAATCCAGGTGGAACAAATACACATCGAAACGCCGGAGGAGAGGTGAGAATAGGAATGTGGACTTGACGCAGATGGCCGGCCAAAAAGTGTGCGCTCGCTAATCGGAGGCGTGTGCTTAAATAAAAATAAATACAGACCGGGAAGGAATGGCTGAACATGCCGAATGTAGACAGGAAGGAGTTGGGGCAACGGAGTCAAATCTTACCGAGGATATATGTAATCCAGTCTCGATTTTCCTGGTACATGAGGTCTATAAATAGCCGTTACGAAAATAGCCGGATTCTCTAACATTGTTGTATGTAGAAAATAGGTCCATTTTTGGACGTATTGATGATGGTGATGATGATGATGATGATGATGATGATGATGTGGCATTGGTCCAATTCACCGACAAGCAATTGAAAGAAGAGTGTTCCATTCGAATATTTTCCCACTTGAGTGTAACTTCTGAAAAAGTCGAAGTACGGATTAGACAGGGTGGCAAGAAATAGAATATACGTTATTTTTTGTTTGACCTCTAGAGAAATCACAATTCATAGGATTGCCTAGTCCATAGGATTGTAAAACCACACAATTAAACCATATCAGAAAGTTTTATTCCAATACAACCACCTTACTTAAAATCAGCGTTCTGTATCTAGTCTAACTAGAATTCCACATAATAACTTGGTCGAAGTAAGCCCTCTTGAATTCTCTATATACAAGGATAATACTATTGAAATAACATGGAATTGTTTAAAAGTAAGTTTGCGTATATAATATAATTCTAGACATCTTATGTGCGAAGTTGAGCTCAAAAAATGTTCTCCTGAAAAAAATGAAAAAAATCTCCTTTTTTTGGTTCATCAGGAACGCCAGATTGTCCCAAGGCGTCATAAGGTTCGATATTTATCAATTCCTAGTGCCAGTTGTCCTCGAAAATCTGTTCAATCCTACTCAGAGCCGCGCTAATTTTTAGCACTGCACAATGCTGCCCCTATTTACGCTAGCGCGACAATGCAGGGAGCAGTATGTCTTCCTACACGCACGTCAGCTCTTAACGCAGCGATATGTACCAGAAAAATATCCATTATGATATTGAAAACCAGCATCTGGACACGGTTTGGCTTGCGAAGCAAAACGGGAGGTACTCAAAAATAAATAGCTTTGCATGGGCTGGAGTCGACCGAATGGGAAGGGAAAGTCGCAGGAACCGGCAAGAGAGATACCCGCGGCAAGCAGGGAACCACTTTGGAAATGAAAACGAGCAGGGCGGCGGCGGGCAAATTCGTGAAAAGGAAAATAATAAAATGCGCGAACCGTGCCGAGTGGGATGACCAACCTGATCCTCCCCGTGCTCCCCGCTGCTGGTGAACATCCGGCAACGGTAACTCAAGCGCGGTGTGATGCAGAACGGGCGAAAAGAAATATATAAACGCTCAATGTTACAAAATAGTCATTGCGAGTATGGATGGAAGTACCGCCGAGCATTTGATTTGCTGGCACGAAGGCCCATACTCATTCTTGCGTCAAACCGCACCTCCTGGCACCGATGTCGACGATAACGACCGTAAAGCTAATTCATATCGCAATTCAAATGGCGTGGAAAAGATCGAGCAAAAGGTAACATCACATTTTGAAGCTCCTCGGAGCTGCTGTGTTTTGAAGCAGCTAATTTTCTATTTATTTAGCAAACATACAGACCTCTAGCACCGTAGATGCGTTGCAGATGAAAATGAATTTCATTAGATTGTGCTGCAAAAACAAACACAGGTAACAAAGCACACAACTGCAGTTGTATTTTAAGTATCATAAAATATTACTCCGAATTTGTTTACCATTTTCTGACGGTGTAAACAAAATAACGCTTAAAACGTAATGAAACCGATACCGACCCATACTGCTGAGCATGCACAAACAGATGCGTCCGCCTGGCACACTCGGACACGTTGAGCACGCCGCAACGCAGTGTCGTGGTAAACTAATGCTTTCCTAATTAGGCAGCTAATATTAAGTGCCTTGACGCGCGCTGACAACAAATCAAGCGCGAGGTGTGGTGTGGTAGATTTTCGAAGATAAAAAAAACAACACCCGAAATGGTAATTTCAGGATGGAGGATATCTGTTTGGGTCCTTTACACATATCGCTGTTAGAAGAATCACTAAGCAGGTAGGATATAGGAGCAGTTTCGCAACGCAAAAACAGTTTCCAATTTTGATGACCAGTTAAGCGATCATAAAGTGGCCTGTGAAATAATTTTATGTTTCTATGCTCAACAGACAGTTCTCACAATTATTTTCAAAACTATATTACAGAACTGAAGCAGCCTTTTCGTGTGGCTAAAAAAAAAGGGCAGAAGTAAGGATCGTGTTTGTTCGGAAAAGGCTGCGACAACGCAAAAACTGCCCCAAAAATGGGCACACCAATTGTGGTCACGCGGCTGTTTGGTGGTGGTGGCTCGTTGATTGTAGCCATAAGTAGCTTCGTTGTTTGCGCTTAGCAATGGTAGACACTCATTTGGGCTTGGACTTTCTAACCTCGTCCGTACAGGTGTCGGGCAGGTCGGTCCCGCTTGGCTGCTTGCGGAACACAATACTGCAACGTGAAGGGAAACGTGATACGATTAAGCAAAATCTGGCGAAAAAGAAGAAAATCCCACTGTTCTGGGCGTTCCGTGCAAAGAATAAAAGAGTATCCTATTGCAAAATTGCTCTAAAACGTTGATCAAGAACCTTCGTCAAAAAGGTTATTTACAACTCTCATTTGACAGTCCATTTAAAAATATAAATGAAACGATACAATACATAATAACTAATGTACTTACAAATGTTGGGATTTTAAAATATTCCGGCAATCAATAGTAAATTTTAATGTTTGTTCGATTCTCTCGAGCCTCGAATGGCACACCTGATGGCCACTAAGTGTGACATATCTGAAGGCATTCTGAAATCGATCAATACAATCGGATGAGATTGAGACGTAGATGGTGAGGCGGGAGGTGGTGAGACGCTGACCTTCCACACACGAGCGCCCAGGCTGCACTTCGCACCGTGTGTAAATCAAAATGCGACGAGCGTCTCGTTCTTGGCCTCTCTCATTCGGACGGCTTGGCGGACGCTACCACTTCCGAGGAGCAGCATGACATGTCCTTCGAGTGCATGTACGGTGCCTTCCAAGGGCAACCGGTTAAAATTGGTTGCACAAATGTGTCCAAGGGAATGTACTATATATTGCGTCCACATCTGGCCAGCTGCTAGTGGTTGGTCGACGTTCATCCGATAACATTCGTTTAATGAACGAAGAAAAAAAACATACCTCCAAGTCTCCAAGCCCATGACCAAGTCTCCACAAACCTTTGCATCAGGGTGAAATGCAGCTTTGCAAGTGAACTTCATTACCCGGAGTCGCTGGAGAGTGTACTCCCTTTTGGGAGCAATTCATCATCGAAAATAACATTCCTCCCCCCGTTTTGATGGGCTTCATATATGTTGCTATCGCCTTTAATTAACGATAATCGCGATGTGAACGTATTATGGTTTCTTTTCGCTTCAGCGAATCATTCATGGTCATTCAACAAAAGCACGCGGAGCCTGCCTCCCATGTTCGTTGGACCAGTTTCTTTTGTCTTCTTTTTCTATCCTTTATTTTTAGTTACGCGTACCAGTTTAGTGATTCAAAGCCGTCTCATTTATCGACAATGTTTACCAAACCGGCCTGGGTTAGCTTACAGCATGAATTTTCCATTATGTGTTTGTTTTGCTTTGCTTTCGCCTAAAACAGGGCATCTTTGCCAATTTGTTTGCATAGTAGAAAGGTTTCCCGAATGGCAAAACGCAATCTTGCGCATCTTAGAAATGTCCATGTCTGTACTTTTGTTGCGCTCCCGTTTTTACTCCTTCGTTGAATTCAACACCATATTTTTCAGGCAACTAGCTATCGACTAGAGAGTAGTGGTGGACGCATGCGAGACGAGGCTGATGGTAGTAGCTCCGGTGCCTCGAGCGAATGCGTCCCACCGTTCTCTTACACCCAACCTCATAGAATGGTCAATAATTCGATGCACCAGCACTGAGACGATTTCTTCTCTTTTCTAGTACAACCACAGAGAACTATTGTCCGGAGATGATTGGGCATGTCCTAGCGACGCACGTCGGCAAACGGACCCGAATTCTGGACGGGTCCTTTACGTACGTCGAGCTGATGAAGCACTACCACTCGTCACTCGACGAGAGCGAATGGCAGAAGGAGAATCTGTTAGTACCGAGTACTTCCCGATTGCATTTCCGTTTTGCGCTTTTGCCTCTCCCTGTTAAGCTTCTGCTTTTGGTTTGATGTGGTCACATTTTCACATCACATGTGTCATATTTTCTTTATTTATGCATTTCTTTAACGCAAGCATACTTAGTTTCGTTCTTGGGTTCTGTTAGGATAGTTATTTTTTATTTGTTATATCGAAAATTAGGTTTTGAATTATTTATCTTAAAATTTCTTTTACCTCTAAGGTACATATATCTATGCACTACTCTAAAAAAAAATTGGCTTTAGAATGCAAAATGACTGTGCATTTTTTCTATCCTTAGACCTTTATTTACCTAGTTTTTTTTTTATTGTTTGGTCCTTTGAACTTTTATGTTGTTTATTGATATAGAGAAATGTCAAGCAGTTAAATTGTCTGCAGAAAGATAAGTTATCTAGACGCTGCCACATCACATTGAGAGGAATCAAGATTCTAAAATGTATCATGTTGCTGTCATATATTTGGCTTCTCCCCAGTATGATGCAATCGGTCACAACCAGTTCTTTAATTTGTTTTGTTATACTGTCAATGTTTAGTGAAATGATGTGATCGTGATCGAAGTGCAAGATTGTATCCATACTGACATCCCATCTCTAGTCTAGTTTTAGTTCAACTGAGTTTTCGTTACTTTATCGCTGGGGAAATTAAAAACGATGGGTTTTTTTTTTTGTATAAGCACGCGTATTTGTTTAAGCTTTTTTGTTATTAACAAACTTGTAAGAAAGTTTGTTCGATTTTTTAAAATTTGGCCTTAAAAAACATAAAGAAACTATTGCATTAGTAAAAATACGTGCAATTTCCACATGAGGCATTCAACATGTAAAAATTGCAAGGCCTTCGACTAAGCAACTGGAACAGTATACAGGTCAGCGATCCTACAATTTTTTTTTAACGGTAGCTATGTTTAGTCCTAAATAAACAAAAACAGGCAAATCAACAACAATGTTGATAAGTTTTCTTATTTACATTCGATCCGTTAAATTGGATCACCCCGAGCTTCAGTAGGGCGAGATTTTAACCGGGCTTCTGAAGGGACTTGTAATCAAATAATCGAGTTAAGGCACACGAACCTGGCGAAAAGCAGCGACCTAAGTAAAAAGAGAAACTAAAATTTCCATTTTCAACACATCGGCGCTGGTAGAAAATGAATCACGGCCAACCCTTTTTGCCCGACTGGAACGGAAGCAGCGGCTCGGCAAAGAAACAAAGATACACATTACTCGGAACACTTACCACACATCCGGGGTCACTAGAACATGTCGGCCGGCGGAAGTGCCGGATGTAGCCAGGACCCGGTAAATTATGGCCAAACAAAACGGCCGAAAGGCCGAACCGACGCTCCTCCGGACGTTTTCACAATTTAGCAAGCAGACCAGGCATGTTTTGCCATAGATCGGTTTTTCACGGTCAGCCTGCTTGCCAACTACCGGGGGATCCTTCATGGATGGTTCGTTTTGCTTGTGCTTCCTGTTCCGTTCGGGATGCTTGAAGGAGGAGGAGCCGGCTATGAGATCAGCAAAGCTGTGTAAACTCCACTGACAGTGTAGCCGCCAAAAGTGGGGGAAGCGCTGCCTGAGAAAAGTAGGAGGGAGGGTGAAGGGAGGGCTAGTCTTTTTTCCGGTCCGTAACCTTCACCTTTGCGTATCAACAATATGCACAAGAGTCACGCTTCTCCTAATTATTTCTCCCCGTCGCCACGCGCCAGTAAGTGGAAGCGGCATTGGTATGTCGCCACATTTCTTCCAGCTTCTTCTATTTCATTTCAGACGCGGATTCACTTTCCAGCGGTCTCACCCTATCTCCTTTCCGTACATGATCTTGACAACTGCCGCGGGCGGAGCGCAATCTTTTAGAAGAAAGCAAAAACAAAATAACACCAGCGCCTGGTGGAGCCATGTGAGGAATGAAAATTGCTTTTGCGACGCGGTCCTGCGAGTGTGTCTCGACCGCCGAAGGCTACCGCTGCCCTTGGGGGACGCAGTTTATGGGGAATTTTCATGCGAACAAATATGGTGATTAAATTGCACCACAACAATTGATTTCCGGTTTTGTCCCGAGAAGTTCGCGTCGACGGTTTTCTTCCAGTGATTTCCCAGCCTGCCATTCGTTGCTCGAGAATCATCGACATCGTGTGCGCTTTCAAATAGGTCAACGCAGTCGATCGATCCAATTAAGAGCAGAATGGAACCGGGGCTGGTCGGACGATGTGCGACGAAACTGCAATGTGATTCATTTTTTATCGGCTCGACAACAGCCATCATTTATTCTTTCTGAGGGAAGTTTTCGCTTGCAGTCGTCGTGCGCAATTATCGCCATTTTCGAATGATTCATACCGCATGCTCCTGCGCCTCGGCATCAGGAATCTGTGTACGTCGTACGTCGTTGTCTGGCGTGAAAACGGGTTGTTCGTGTAAAAGCGTCTACGGCGTTTACGACTAGAGATGAGCCCAGTGTTGCATAAGAACCTGCAGAACAGCCTTCCGTTTCCTGTTGGGTCGTAATTTATTGATTAACGAATATTATCTAATGGATTAAGCCAGAATGAATCTTAATTAAAAAGGCGAAGGGAGACGACTTCTCTAGAAAAGCGACAGCACTGACGCTGATTGTTTTGTTTTCCCAAAGTGTGTTTTCAGATTCGTTTTTAAATAAAATGCACTAAAAACATTCATCATGCTGCAACTCGTTGTCAGGGAATATTTTTTTTTTCATTTTTCTTCGCTTTTTTTACATCTCAACTTTTACGCTTTGTTTATTCCTCACGGTGTGTTTTACCGGTAGATACGAACGGCTGCTTAGAAGGGCAAAGACGGAAGACCTAACTGAAGTATCCGGCATCGGTTGCCTGTATCAAAGTGGCGTCGATAGACTCGGACGGCCGGTGGTGGTGTTCTGTGGCAAATGGTTTCCCGCGCACAACATCGACCTGGAGAAGGTAGGTTGGCTGGGAATAGATGAGAGGAAACGAAGGCGATGATTTTTCCATTCCTTTGTATTTGGCAACGATGTGAAAGAGGTTAGCTTTCCCATTAACTTTCCTCCGCCCATTCCACCTCACACACATAGGCCCTGCTCTACCTGATATACCTGCTGGATCCCATTGTCAAGGGTGATTATGTGATCGCCTATTTCCACACTCTCACGAGTTCAAACAACTACCCATCGCTACAGTGGCTGAAGGACGTTTACAGTATACTGCCCTACAAGTAAGTGCGTTGTTGCCAGCAAATTTGCTTCGCGATGAGTCGCATTTTCGCTGTCAAACATGTGTGAAGTAAGTTGTTTAGTCCGAGAGTTACGTAACGTGTTGCCACTTTCACAGGTACAAGAAGAACTTGAAAGCCTTCTACATCGTTCACCCCACGTTCTGGACCAAGATGATGACCTGGTGGTTCACAACGTTCATGGCACCCGCAATCAAGACGAAGGTGCACTCGCTTCCTGGCGTCGAGCATCTGTATTCGGCCATAGCGAAGGACCAGCTGGAAATTCCAGCCTACATAACTGAGTACGACATGGCGGTACGTAGCACAAGAGTGGGCGCACACCATCCTATTCTTCGTCTTTGTGTGGCTAATGCATATGCTTTTTTCTCCACCGTAGACAAACGGCATACACTACTTCCAACCCATCACCAACACGTCCTCGCCGGCATCCTAAGCAGCGAGTGATTATCCTCCGACCCTCCGACGGATGGCGATCAGAAACCGATGATTCCACTGTGGTTCCATTTTCGCACCGAACACCACAACACCAAAAAGAACACCGAAAGCTCTTTACGGTACCACCTTTTACCACCTGGCCTCTTATTGAAATTTTCATCCTTTCGATCCTCCTGGGGAAATGGAAAAACTATGGCCGATCGTCTCCAACGATCCTACAAGTGACGGGAACTTTAATTGTCAGATTGTGTTCTAATAGAAATTAACGCTGCTAGTTGCGGAACTGAATTGAACATCTTTGCTTCCCTTACTCTATCGGTTGGTGGTGGGGTCTTTGTGTACATGCATTATACATGCAATGTAAACATTGCTATCGTTGATGATGGAAAGAATGTCTTGGCGGATGAATAATTGGTTGGGGTGCATTTTTACATTACAAACTTACAACCGAATAAGAAACGCGTCTTGAGAACAACAAATCAACCAAACTTCACATACAGCGCCCTCAACCAATAGTATATGTGGATGTTTGAAGAATCGTGGTAAAAACATGTGTGCAAACCGTTTCGTGGAACCAATGGTGGCGTAACATAAATTCACTAGCTTCGTTAGACCAGTATGCACCAGAGTAGAGCAGCATTATAGTATTGGCAAGTATATCTCCAAAGTATATAGCTGCTGTTTGTCGCTCCCGAAAGTACATCGCAAAGCTGCAAGATAGAACCAGAAGCCTTCGGCATTGCCTCGAATCCTAGCACCGATCGTACCGGCCCGTAGCGGATGATAGCATCAGGACTAGTTGAGAAGCCATTTTTCGCGTGAGAAAGGCCACAGCGTAGATAAGTTAATCTTCTGTTTGGAAGGAGCGTACATTGTACCGTTGTTATTGGCGTTAAGCTGTGGCGCAAAGGAGGCCGGTAGCTCAACGAATGTTGAACGAATTTATTATCCTCATATTATTATCCTCTTCCTTTACTGACTTTCAGTGCGTGCGAGCATTGCTCGGATAGCCAAATGTAGCTTACGTTTAACTGCACTCCACCGCGAGGGGATAGCAATATATACATATATTTATATACATAACGTACATGTACGAACAATCTGGTTGAGTCACACCTTACTACCGTCTTATGTTTTATTTGAAGCTTTTGTAATTGGCCACTGGTTGCTGATAAGCGATTTCATTGTCATACCCGCATTGTCTTTCGAAGAAAGTGTGCACAAGCTCCTGCGAGTAGCTACTGTTTTAGTTTCTGTTCACACTTTCAATAGAAGGTATCGCGTAGGAAAAAACCACTAGTCCCCCCAGTCCTTCAGGTACACACCGATTTTCTTTGCGTACTTGCCCGACGGGCAGTGTCAGCTAATCTAATGTTATATAGATTTTGTCGTGAAGGCCATGTTAATTGAGAAGATAATTATACAATATTTGAGTAGAACTGTTAAATCTAATGGGAACCGTTTGCAAAAAAACGATAAGAGCTTTGGAATATAGATGATAAAATGATGATGCGTATGCTAAACAGAAAATGAAATTCAGCATAGCACTAAATGGAAAGTATTAAAGAGAAAAGAAAAGAAAAAGTATAGAATCTTAGCAATAGACAAGTTGATACATATATATATACATAAATATAAACTTATGTATTGATTAACACATATACAGATGTATGATTAACAAAAGTGAAAATATAAAATCCGCGACAGTTGCGAAAAGGTTCAATAAATGAAACTGTTATATATGAATGATGTACAAGCGTTTGAAGGTGGATGAACACGAAGAGAAGAATTATGAGCATGTGTAACTTGAGCAGAGGATAGTTCTGTATCTATAGCATTTGCAAACTAGTAGACAGATGAAAGTTGCTGAGCATATTGTTATATAGTGAAAGCAATATTAGATAATTTTTGTTTGTAGTTCTGTGAATCTTTTTATCCCGCATGAACTTTACTCAGATAAATTAAATTTTAATTCTCTAGCACCCATGGAGGATAAATCAGTTCTTTTGATTAGAGCGCATTTGCATCCGTACCCGAAACCACCTTCGAAACGTTCGGTTGCGTTCACGAAATGAATTTAAATAATTGTGATCCCTTAGCAGACGGTCTGCCAAAAATGCCTTAACCGAATAAGAAGGACATTGTTTTTGCGTTTTTGAACATATTATTACGATTCGAAAATTGGTTAACTGTAGAAAGGCATTATTTAAAAAAATACAGTAAGGCTTGCTTAAACCAGCCTCTAGTTGGAGCAAACATGAGGAAATAATTAAATGCAAACAAAACAAAAAATCATACAAAAGCAATCTCCGTTTTACAAGGCACATTCATTAATTAAGACTTGCGCACCTTTTCACCATAAATAAAATAATTCTTCGCGGCACTGGCTTCGTTGTGTGTTTTTTCCCATCTGATGTCTCTCATAATGAATGTGCCAATGTTTCTTCTTGGACAAAATCTTCTGAACGTTAACAAAAAGTTTAAAAAAATGAACTAGAGCTCAGTATAGAAAGAAAAGCAAAATCTTCATCAAAGCGCACACTCATCCCCATTCAAATAGTGACGGCGTCAGTATCGCCACACCTTCAGGGCTTGTAGTGAAACTAGCGTAAAGCTAGAAAAGATATAGTTTAAATAACATGGAATCGACAAACTTTAAAATTCAACCTTTGGCTATTCGGAAAAGCAAGCTTAATATGGCGGACGCAAGAACCAAATCTTGCGAAGCGAGTTACAAAAAACGAAATCACTAACGACAAATCAAACGCCAAGGTAACTCTAGATAACACTAAGAAACGATGGCGCGAAAAGAAGCATATTGAGCAACAAAACAAGAAATTTCAACACAAGTTTTAATCGCAAAGTTGAACCAAGCAAACACCAATTAATTGTTTTGTAAGAAATGCAACACACAGTGCAATGGAGATTGAGAAACAAGAGAAACTATTTCCGTTGAACTGGTGTGAGCGTGCGAAGATCCGAGTCCTTGATCAAAAGTTGAACCAAAGCAGCTACTCTAGGGAGATACTATGAACATACAGATGTAAAGCAGAGCAAATAAGTATATATGAGTGCACAGCAGCAGCAGCAGCAGCAGAAGCGGCAGCAGTAGCATTGCATAGATGGTACATGGTTTATGAGTTTGCATTCAGGATTGGACTGTCATAGAGTTATGGCTTTCCTTCGCCGAACGCGCCACAAAATCACGAACCCGTGCACAGCTGCGTAGCTGTTGCACACAATTGTATATCGCGCACCTGGCGAGACGGGTAGCGCAAAAGTGTGAAGTGATTTTTTTGAAGCCCGCCTGAGGGCGATTGTACATAGGGCGAGTGTTTGTTTGCTGTTTAGCGCGCGAGCTAACAACCGTTAAGTTCGAACTCCCGCACTGTTTGCATCGAGGTGGTAGGGCGTTTTTATGGGCAGCGCGTTTCCCCTGCGGAAGGAGCGAACCTGTGAGCATTGAAATCGATATTAAACAAAAACTAACAAAAGAAGCTCAAGTACGAAACACGTGAAACATTTAACATAAGCTAGGCAGTTTGGCTGACAAACAAAACGCAGGACCGATTGAATAGTTTAGCGTTTGGGAAATGATTAAGATAAATTAAATATTGGGTTGATCGGAATCGACTGGTGACTTATGGCGGTAGACTCAGTGTACCTTGAGAGTATGTCCGAAAAGTGTCATCCACCACGTGCCTGCGGAGTTCCCCGGTATCAAGGTGAGTGCATTTGCGGGTATATGAATCATAGAAGCTTCACTACAGTCCGCCCCTTCATCTTCGACTGATACAGACAAAATACAGACCTTTGCTAGTGGAGCTGTTTGTGCTACCTAAACTCACTCCCACCAAACCGGATCACTAGGTTTTCACCTTCTTATTCGGACTAATAAAATAATGGCTGATATGCCCGCTGCCCTAAGGGGCCACAGGGGAAGACTTGCAACAGGAACAAGATATCGCCAACGCATTCGCTTCGTCACATCCTCTCCACCGGCCGTGTTATAGCGTACTGGCGAGGCGATGTTGTTTTTTGCGATCCGTCGACGATTGGAGATTGGAGGGCTATCTATCTGTGCGGCCTCCCAATATATGCCCTATCTGATTTTCGTTTGCCTGATAACAGAATCAATTGTCTGATGTGATGAACGATACAGCCTAACATCGCGGTCGTGCAGGAAAGGTGAAACTGAAGTTCCGCCTCGCTATCGTCGGCTAGTCTTGAGTGTGCTGCTTCGCCGTGCTGTCGAATGCTTGCGGTAGTCTTGAGAAAAATTAAAACTATATCCCACAAGGCACGGGAACAGGTTTCCGGGTTAATTTTCGCTTAGTGGATAGTGCACGCGGCAAGTGACGACACGTGCAATGAAAACTTCTGCCGGGAAATGAAGCGAAAGAATTACAGTACGTGCAAGTGGTGGCTAATAGTGGCTACTACGTGTTTGGTGTGTTTGGGGGCAAATGCTCAAGGTGAGAAATTCTAGTCTATTGAAAAAGAAACATCAAAACTCCTGCCCAGCATTTGTTCGCGCATGGTAGTGTAAGGTACAAAACAAGTGTAAGGTACAAAACAAGTGTAAGGTACAAAACGGCCCTAACGACGAACGGGCACGCGATATCAAAGACTCCTCACGGCGGAAGACAGCAGGACAACAAAGACGTGAAAGCGCCAACGATATGATAGAAGATGGTATCAAAGCGACAGATACAGTCATCGTCCATTTGTCGATTGCTTGGTAAAACAATCCATTAGGGCAGTGTGTCGCCATCAGTAGAAAGCGAACTGTGGGTTTTTGATGGATTGAATTGCACGGAATCGACAGCCCGTCAAGCCCGTCAGGCTTGAGCAATATGACACCGCTTCGTATCGCTTGAAAAGGAGCGTTGTAACACCCATAAAAGAATATCATTATCTACCGACGTTTGGTAATTATACTTCTGCCAGCGAGTTTCATAAAGCAACGTATAGAATTTGTTTAAAAAATGTATGTAGTCGCTAGCCTATAATCAATTGTGGATTTGTCCATCGCGCTGTGGGGAGGATTTCCAGGATGCGAAATTTGCGCTATCAACTACGTTTTACGATCGAGAAAGATCCGTGTTTCTTGATTGGGTTATCGCGGATAATGTTTTATTGTTTTAAGCGATGCGGATAACGATATTGATATATATATATATTGATGGTCTTTGGGCTAAAGCCTTTAATGAATTTAAATTCATCCACTGCCACGCTTTCGTATTGTCGCGGTTTTGAGTTTTTGAAAAATTTTAGTTCCTAAACAATAATTCTTCACGGTTGCTTGTTGCTTTATACTTTGTTTCAAATCGTATCAGTGATATTTTAATGGGTTTATGAATCACAATTTCATTATGATTATTAGAATAGACCAATGGTTTTTCTTAAGGTGCTGACCAGGAGTAGAAGAGTCCATTATGTATACTTTAACGTGTTGATTAATATTAAAATAATAAAGGTGATGATAAAGTTTACTCTAAAATAGGGACGTTAAACTGAACCAGGCTAGGTAAGGCAAATAACGATCGAAAGAACCTCAACACTAATGATCGCAAAAGTAGATGAACGTTTAAAGCTTATTGCAAACGTGGTTTTTTTATCTTCAGCATAAACATTCGTTATCTCGTTAGTTTTTTATTATCTACTACCAAAAATTATCATAGAATGCTACATACGCGAGCTGGACACACAGGGACAACACCATCCAATGTAGTTACAACATAACTTCTTATTATTAAATTTCTTTTTAACGAGGAGGCATGGTTCTTGTAGTCCAGCGTTATACTCCTCAGTTACTTCTAATTATAATCTTTAGAAACTAATTTTACGGATATTCAAATTGAAAGGTATAAATGAGACTACATAGATTTGAAAAACGCGCTTGAATGAGGGAGGATCCTCTTTATTCCTGGTTGTGCTACCGCAACATCAACCAATGGGGTGAATGTTCCAGTTGCACTCCGGAGAGCGATTCCTCGTTGCCTTGAGACCTGTCTGAGCAATTGACCGGAACCATTATACGAAAGGAGCAGGGTTTAAACTGGTATTGAACGAATATGCTTCCTGTATTCCGGAGAGTGGAACCTCGTTACCTGCTGGGAGATCGGAAATGTACCTTCTGGGTAAGCTAGATGTGTATATCCTGGAGGGAAGTGTCTCCATGATGCTTCTGAAGGAAAATAATGTTTACGGCAGGTACTTGGGTCACAAGAAAATTGTCTGAAAAATATCGCCATAGCGCAGTATGGTAGAAATCATCAGTCACCAGGATTAACATAGATCTGGGAGTCTCAACAAATAGATGACTTTCAGAAAGGTTTAATAAAAGCCAGAAACTTGCTTATACGCCTCATTTTATAATCGTAATGTACCATAGAGGTATAAGCGACTCAACCGCCACAATACTTTTTCTTCCTCTGCTCAGACTGCGCATCACCAACTCTCTCCTTCGCCGGTCTGTTCCCGGTCGGACCAGAGATATCGACCACCGTCGGTGCCGGCTACACACTTGCTGAACATGCGGTGACAAACGTGCGTTCCGTGAGCGTCAGGCCTAGCGCCACCGATCTGCCGGTGTACATCGTGGCCACCCTCGCGAACGGTAAGCTCACGCTCACGACCAACGACCAGTTTGCTATCTTCGAGAAGCTGGACGATAAGTTGCTGTTTCTCAATGTGGTCGCTTTCACCTGCTCGTCCGGCACGGTGCGCGAGATGACGTTTCGCCAGAACATCAAGGAGGAGAACAACTACGCACCGCTGTTCAGTCGGGAGCTGTACGACATCAAGGTGCCGCTGCCGTTACCAAGGGACTTCAATCTAATGCAGTTTGTGGACGATGTAAAACACACCATGCCGTGGCGGAGAACGGGGACCGAGTTTAACTTGATCTATTTATTCATTGTAGGGCAAGGGAGTTGTGGCGAACGACTACGACATCACGAAGAATACGGTAACATTTTCCATCGATGAAAATGATTACTTCAGCGTGACCTCATCCGGTGGATCCACCCGCACAGAGTTCCACGCGAACCTAATTACGAAGCAAACGTTAACCAAAATCCAGCCACCGTTGACGCTGCAAGTCTACGCCATGGTAAGAGCGAAAATTCCTCGCTAATTTGCTCCCGTGTACTATCGTTGATCTTATCCACAAACACAGGATGCATGGGACCCTCCGCGGACAGCCCAGGCCAGGCTGACGATAAGCGGCGATCCGGTGATCGTCTTCATCACACCACCGGAGTTCGAGCAAAGTCTTTACAAGACAACGTACAAGAGCGGTGACACATTCGCACCGGTACGCGTTGCCCTAGCGGCGGGAACGTACGACGCTACGGTGAAGTATCAAGTGTCTGGCGAGGATAGCGCATACTTCGACGTCACATGGCCGTCGGATGGTAGTAGCGCCACTGTAGCCCTACGATCCGGCACGCAATTCGATGAAGCGAAAACGATTCTCAGCGTCACGCTTTCAGCTACGCGCAGTGGCACGGATAGTGTCGGTCGGACTGCTGTGGTGGTGGAACTAACCAGCGAACCGATAGTCCTGCCTAAATTCGAGGAAACATTGTACACGGGAATGATAGCCAGCGACAGGATCGTTACGCTCGATGCTTCCATCAGACTGATACCGGCCACTACCAGTGGGAGTGTTGTAGGCGTCCAGTTGGGGGGCGATGATGGCAAGTATTTCACGGCAACGCTGAGTAACAATCAAGTAGCGATCGCCCGGTCCACCTTGCTGACCGATAACGTGCTAAAGGAAAAAAGCTTCTTCCTGGTGAACGTACAGGCGGTGAAAGCTTCCGTGGGCACGGGAGAGACCCTGCTGGTGCTATCGGTGGCGAAGACGAACCAGCAGGCCCCACACTTTGAGCAACTGGTGTACGAGGGCACTGTAACGGAAACAGGGGTGGTGAATGTGCCGGCTGTGAGAATTTCCCCCGAAAGCCAGGTGGACGGGATGGTATTTAACTACTCTGGCGACGTGTCCCTATTCGTGATCACCTCCAATTCCACCGGTACGGTCAGCATCGCGCCGAATAGCATCACTCCGGAGAAACTGGCTGATAGAACCTACCTCCTGCTGACCATTACCGGAAAGCTGGAAGACGTCGAAACAGCCCACGCAGTGATCGTTATAAAGGTGCTCCGTGCGGTGGTGGTGCTGCCAAAGTTCAGCAACACCTACCTCGAAGGTCAGCTGCTGGAGAAAACGCTGGAATTGCGCCTACCAAACGTGGAGCTCAACGCGGCATCGTTTTCCAGCAGCACCGAGGTCAAGTTGATCGACGAGCTTGGGTTCTTCGACATCCTGGAGTACTTTCCGGACAACGTGTTCCAGGTTTTTCTGCGGGCGTCGGTGACAAGCGCATCGTTGCGTGGGTTGAATCGCCTACCACTGACGGTGGAGGCAAACAATCCAAACTCGGACACCGTCCACTGCGTCATCACCGTCGATATCGTGCGGGTCACTCCGCCGGTCTTTGAACGGTTGATATACGATGGTGTGATCAGTGAGTCAAGGCAACTGATCGCGCCGTTGACTGCAAAACTTAGTTCGGATTCCGTGGACGAGACAGTACAGTACTCGCTGGAGGGAACGGACGCCACCTTTTTTACGCTCGGCCCTAACGTGCCCACCACCGAGGGCGTGTCTGTGAAGCTTAGAGCAGCCTTAACGGAGAGTGAGTATGAGAGTCGAGACCTGTTCCAGCTCAATCTGAGGGCAACCAAACAGCTTGCAACGAGTGATGCGGTCGTTCCTATCGTCATTTACGTCAAGCGATCTCTGGTGAAAATTCCAAAGTTTGAAAAACCTCTCTACAAGTCGCATGTGAATGCCGAACTGCAACTGCTGCCATTCGAAACGATCCGCCTAGAGCAGGGCAGCTACCTGGACTCGGCAACGGTTTCGATTAGGAACAGCAACTCAGACCTTTTTGGCGTCACGCTACTGCAAGGCGTGGTCACGATTCGATTACTGAAGGACCTAGACCAAGCTTCGGTGAACAGTCTGGATCGCTTCGAGTTTATAGTAGAATGCAGCAATCCTGAAATGGCTTCCGGGTATACCACCATCCTCGTTGACATCGTTCGCGCCATAGATCCGGAGTTCACCGAGCTTTTCTACGCCGGTGAGGTTCAAGAAACCGCAAAAGAAATCGTTTTCGATAAGAAAATTATGCTAAGGGTGGAAACCGTGGGCAGTGGCACTGCGTACACCATACAGGGCGTGGACAGTGCGCTGGTTCGATATGTGGTGGCATCGAGCGATCAGAGCTTAAGTTTCTTCTTGCGGGATGAAGTCACCGTCGAGCAGCTGAAGGGACGATCGGAACTAGCTTTCGTGGTAGTTGCTTCCAATCCACAGAGTAGTAAAGCTGCTGCCGCCTCGTGCTTGGTAAAAATAAGCCGAGAAACTCACCCTACCTTCACGCAATCATCCTTCGTGGGGAAAATTGTCGAGGGCCAAACCATGGTGGACTTTGGAGACGCACCTATCGCGTGGGAAACAGACACGGTTACAGGAGCGACCGAGTTCACGATCGTGGCTGGCCCAACGGTCGATCTATTCGAGATCTCCGTCACGGAGGATCGCAGTGCGATCGCGGTACGATTACGGTCGGATGCCAAGTGGGATCAGGTTCGGTCCTACGTTTACTTCAGGCTCATTCTGCAAGCGCGGAACGCCGGCGCTCTACCGGCACAGTGCACCCTCGTGGTGGAGGTAGTAAACCAACCCACCATTACGCCGGCGTTTACGAAGCCGATCTACCGGGGATCACTACAACAGGGCGCCATGGAGGTGATCTTCTCTGCCGGAGAAACTATAACAGTGGAACCCGAGACAATAATGCCCACGTTTCAGTATGCGATCTCCGAGGGCGATGCGGAGCTGTTCAAGGTAGTACTGGTGGATGAGAATAAGCTGAAGGTTTCGCTAGCAGATAACGTCGCAGCAGCGAACATCGAGGGGCGCGATCTGCTGAGCTTCAACATCAACATCAACAATCAGTACAGTGCCGTAGACACTGCGACCGTCGTAATCACCGTGAAGCTGGATGATATCGTCAGTCCGGCGTTCGGGAAGCTGCTGTACTCAGGAACCATCCTCGAGGGCACGAAGGAGCTACGCTTCGAAGAGTCGATCGTCCTGAGTGCGGGCACATTCACTGAAAACACCGAGCTCGGTATCGGTGGCACCCATGCGAGATATTTCACCTTCACGCGGTTAGGATCTCGCGTGGACCTTATTTTAATGGATCCTGTAGATTGGACGGAACTAACTTCAACGGTGCAGTACCTTAGCGTGTATCTACAGGCGACCAACCCCGGAAGTGACACGGCCACCGCTTTTGTACTGATTGACATCGAAACCGTCCGGCAGCCACAATTCGCTCACGCCGCGGTCCATGGCTACATCGAGAGCGGTTCTCGTGATGTCGTCTTCATGGAGGGAACGGAGCTGACAATTGTTTCCAACAGCACCGAGCCAGGCTTCCAGTGGAACCTAGCCGGTGAAGACTATCAGTTGTTCGATGCCGCGCTGACCGACGAACTGTTCCGGTTTAGTTTGAAAGACTCCGTCACGGAGCTACAGTTGGGCTCCGGAGCGCTGTACCGGTTCAGTGTTACCCTGAAGAACCCCAACAGTGGTACCGTGGAGTCCAGTGTAATCGTGAACCGCAAGCTACCAACGCCCCTGTTCACGAAGCCCGTCTACTATGGTTCTTTCGACGAGCAGCTCCGTTTGACCCTCGCAGATGTGGTGGAGCTAACGGGTGGCAGCTTTATCTTCGGAACAACAATCACTGCCAAGGAATCCAACGTGGACTTTCTGACCGTAGAGCAAATCGGACGCACTGTGGAATTGAAACCGTCCCGGTCTTTAACGGTGGGAGATTTTCAAGGGCTTCAGGTAGTCCATCTTGTGCTGGAAGCCCGTCTCAATGATGACGTTCAGGGCACCTGTTCGGTGTTGCTCACTGTACCGGAAGGAAGTAAGTTGATTACCGGTGATAAGAAAAAAAGAGAGAAAGAAATGATTCACATTGGTTTCAATTTGTGCAACTTCCAGCACCTTGCATCCCACTCCCACCAATTGTGGAGTGTAGCAGTTGTTTTAATTGCTCAGGAACCGTACAGGATGACGTTCCCGTGTTTCCATACGGGAATTTCCGGTACCAGCTTAGAAGCGACACCAGTGGTCCTATTGGGTCCGTGACTGCTACGGCTAAGGATCCAACGGCTATAGTGGAGCATCAGTTAGAGATAACAGATGGTGGGAAAAATCTATTTAAAAAACTGTCATATGACATTGACCCTTTACTTATATTTTATTTCATTTTTTGTAGAATATCTTAAACAGTCCCTTTCCATAACTCCCCAAGGAACACTGTCCTTGCGACAGGCACTCGTACCGAATGTATACATCTTTTTCGTTCATGCGACGAACATAGTTGCGCGAAAGCAGTCTTCGGCAAGCGTACACTTGAACGTCCTCAATGCGTACGAATGCACGGAGGGCACCAAAACGAGTACCGTTGAACAGGTGCTCGCTGTGCACCATCTCGACGAAGAGAGACCGCACGCGACCATCTTCCCGACCCAGCTGGACTCGTCCTGTGCCTACGAGCTGATGAGCGAAAGCCCCACCGACGCCCTGCATCCCTACTTCTCCATCGACACCGACACGAACTGGCTCACGGTACGGAGTTTCAATCGCGAGGATCACGTGCTGTTCGGCGATATGATGGTGCCACAGTTTCGCCTCCGCTTGCGACTTCATTGCGACACCGATACCGGAAACGGAGCGACCGAGACACGATCGCTGAGCAAGCGATCCCTCGTCGACACAGATTCGATCAACTATGCGCCGGACCTAACCGTCATCAGCATCATCGTGGACGACATCAACGATAACAATCCAGTGTTCACTCTCCCAAGAACGCCGGCTACGGACGCTATTCATCTCGGCTACCCGGAGCCGTCGCTGGCCACCAGGTTGATGCTGACGCAGCTAACGCAAGTTTGGGCCACGGATGCGGACGAAGGTTTGAACGCTAAAATTCGCTACAGCTTAAACGAGGACGCCACCGGTCACTTTATGATCGATCCGACAGAGGGCACGGTACACCCGACAAGGGATGCCTTGCGTGAGACGGACCGAGTTATGTTCGATGCGGTTGCGACGGATCGTGACGGTGCAGGCGATGGGCGGAGTACGAGACTTCCGCTTACAGTACATCGCCTGGCAAGCGATCAAATTGCCGTCGTCTCGCTCATGATGGCCGAGGAAACCACGTTGGACACTGTGATTGAGCAAATCAATCGACAGAATGGTTTCTACCTGCAGCTTCTCCACCAAGCGTACGTTCCGACGATCGATCCGACTACTCAACGGAGCAGTAACCGGAGTGGACGGCAAACGCTGGACGGCCAGAGGGCTATGCGCTTGGTAGTGTATGCTTTTGACGACAGCCTTGAGCCGATGAAGACAGACTCTATTCGCAGGTAGGGATTAGTTTTTTTTAACAAACTCAAAAGCAATCAAAATATTTTTAAACTAGGGTAGTTCCAGGTGACCGTTGTTGGGAGGAGGAGCAACAAGGAATTTTGCGTTACGTGATACGATACGTCTAAAAGATGTATTAGTTATTTTCTTTTGATTAATATCTGTTAACTATTTTATGTTTCTCCTTGATTGTAGCGGCATAAGGAGGGCATTGCCCAGCATTGACTCTTCGGCAATAGTTTCCATCGACGAGGCTGTATGTTCTGCAACTTCTACCGCCTGCCCGGAAGAACTGTCGACTCGTGGCAGCAACGCCGGCTTGATTGCTTCCACCTCCGTGCTGGGAGCGCTACTACTGATCAGCCTGGCGGTGGGCAGTGTCCTGTACATGCGCTACGTGCGTCCATTGTCGAAGATCGCCTCCGATCCCTCCGACATCGTGCAGTTGGAAAACGACTTCGATCCCAGCCCACCTTCGACTCCGCCATCAAAAAGGGAGCGGGAGCCAATGGCGCCCCTGGATGATGCAGTCCCAGACCGGAAAATATCCATCAACATAGCCGGTATTACTATGCAAGGTAGATTACACAGAAGGCTTGCAGCTTACGGAAGAAACTCATAACTACTGACTCTTTTCCTTCCATTTATAGAATCGGAGGACGGCAGCGGCGACGGTCAGCGACTTGCACGAACGTTAACCGATCGGTTAGATGAAGAGGACGAGTATGGTGCGCCGTCCGGTGAAACTTTCGAGCCGGAGATGCCCAATCCCGAGCCGAAAAATGTTAAGTTCAATGAAGTTGTAGAACGGATAGAGGTTCAAGATCAACACAGCGACGACGACGACGACGACGAAGACGATGATAATGGAGGAGAGGTGTACGAAGAACGACTGTAGATCGCCTAGAAGCTAAATGACTTCAAAGTTAACTACACAGAAAATGGTTCTCAATTAATGACAGATTTTTATGAATATAATTTACCAAAAAAACAACCTCAAAATTGTTATTTGTTCCGATTTCCCATTCTTTCTTGTCAGTAATCTTAGTAAATATTCGTTTTTAATTGGAATAACTCTTATTTTAATAGTGTAGGATAGTGTAGGTCTAACATTTAAATATATCTAAGATCATTTATATTTGACTAGATTAAGCATTATGTTATTTATGAAATTCTCTGGACGAAACCGGTTACTTGTGCGGTGATTAATTGAGATTAAACATTTTTAAATCTTTATGTAATATCCATTCATCTTTTACCATAGGCAAATCCAGTGTTCTCTGTACAGTAAAAATGATCGTATTATTTTAATCAACTTTTTATAACCGACGTCCATCCAAGAAACCAAGTACATGGAATGTTGTATCATTAGCAACTGTCGTAATTGACGGCGCAGCAGTTTGAGTTAAGTTCTTTGTTTACTAAATTTCGCCTCTCCGGCTGTTCTGGGAATAAGGGGTAGAATCAGTTGTCCAGTAAGAAATTCCGAGCACCGGATTTCGAGCCGATAGAATATTATTTCGGAACAGCTGTTGAGAGGCGGCAAAACATGTCGGAGGATAACATCCAGAAGCCAACGTTGGATGTGGAAAGGGTCGAGCGCAACGATTCGCAGTCGGAATGTTTCTATGTCGGTCAAACGCGCGGAAGCAGCAGCGATTCAGTAGTGTGCCGTATTTGCCAAGCTTCCTCAGATGAGTTGAGGTAAGGTGCGTTACAGAGTTTCTTGAAATTAAGAAACATCATGTTCTATCATGCATGTACTCAACTAGGGTAATCAGCTACATTGTTAAAACCCCGTCTTGTCTTTCTTGGCCACACATCGAACTGATGGGACGCAAAGCATGATTTCCCCTTGTCTCTGCAAGGGTTCTATGAAGTACGTGCATCAGGATTGTCTGGAGCTCTGGCTGAATCGCTCAGGACTTACCCGGTGTGAGCTGTGTCTTCACATGTTTCAAACGCACGAAACACTCCGGTGAGAATATCCTCTACTCAAATGTAGTCTCTTTTTACTTCGTTTTGTTAAGAGAGGTTTAAAACATTTACTAAAATTTAATTTTAATTGATTCATCCCTTCTAGCAGATATGGATGCTGTGAATCGGTGTTAGTATGGTATCGAAATCCGGACAACCGAAATCTTCTTATGGTAGGCCGGATGTATTTACGGCAGCCGTATAAGATAGGAAAAGAAAAAGTGCCATAGCTAACCATTCGTGTCTCCTTTCTTATTTGCTCTGCCAGTCCGATCTACTGATTTATTCCATCTTATCATTCGTTTGCCTGATGCTTACGCTGGTGTGCTTGCTTGTGCTGCGCATGCAAGAATCTGAACACGAGCCACTTGGGGAGGAGCTTGCCAAGGTCGCAGTCATATGTTTTCTCTCGCTGGTGGTAAGATACTGTGTTGGCCGACCGTTATCGCGGTATGCTCTGCTTTGTTGGGTTTTTTTTGTTTTTTTTTTTGTTTACCAAATTTATGTTTCCACTGTATCTCTTCAGATAATTGCCTACTCGGCCAACGTTATTATCATTGCAAGAGACCATGTGCTACCGTGGTATCGGTACGTTCCAAATACTTGCCCCCGCTCATCCTTTCCTCTATACATTCCAGCTGGAATTCATTATCTCCGTTTTTATGATTTTTCCCCTTTTCTAAAGATGGTGGAAATCTGCTAGGAATGTGCGATTGTCGCGTATAGAAATCATCGATCATCAGACTGAGCCCGTGTGAAAGTGCGCTCAAATTGAAGGGAAACACATTTTTAGAATTTTAAATAAATTATAACAAACAAATCACCATCTTTAAACCTGTTCACAGCTGCCAAACAGGATATACCATGAAACAAGAATTCAAATACATCCAACCAATTGCAGGAAAACCATCGGTGGTACCTTAAAAATGTCTTTACATACAAACGAAATTTCTTAATATAAATTTAGATTAAACACGCCTTTTCTGTCCAATTGTGCAGCTCGATAAGATTTTTAGATAACTATAGGCCAACAAAGTATGACTGGACAATGGAAACATCCTCATATATCACATGAATCACATCATTACAATGATTTTAAAATAACGGCTCCTTTCTTGTACTTTCTTATATAAGAAAAAATCGTGAACAAAGAATATTCATCAGAGGCGTGTGTATCCTTGATACAGTATACCCTAGTGCGAATACCGCCGAATCGATGTGGCATGTAGGTATACGAAACCGATGCACGTGACACTTATCTCCACGTGGTGCAATTGAATATCCGCAAGCCAACAGTAAGAAGCAAATAAAGCAACTAAGTTTAAAACATTTATTTTTATCTATTATTTCTATCTATTATCTATCTATTATATATATAAAAATGGATATATATAAAAATGGATGTATGTTTGTTTGTAACGCTAAAACTCAAAAACGGCTGGACCAATCTTGATGATGTCTTCGGATGATTTGTTCGGTTTTGCCCAAGGAAGGTTTAGCAAAAAAGAAAATTGGAAAATTCCGAAGGATAAGCTGGAAAATTAGAAAATTCCAAATTTCGAGTTTTTCAAAACGTAGGAGGCTATGAGAGCAATCGTGCTCTTCTTTCGCAGCCTACTATGAGCAATTGCTTTAAAGAGTGCAGCCGGGGAATCATTGAAAACTTTTCAGCGAACAAATTATATGTGCAAATGTGCTAAACTTCATGGATTTGGATTCTTGGCCACCGCATCATTTGCGACATAAAATTGGAAGTATTATTATTATGCTCCGAAACCTTCATGCCCCAAAATTATGTAATGGAACATGACGGTTTGTCACGCAGCTTTCGAACAATGTGATAGTGACTTATAAGGAGGCAGCATGTTTAACACCGAGAATTCCCTTAAGTTCCAACGATATGCCATTTCAATTTAAGCGAATTCAATTTTCAACAGTCGCTGGAAGTGTTTAGTACAAATCTTGAAATTGCATGTTTTTCACATGACCATGCTATATGTGGCGTGTTAACGCTTTGGAAAACCGGCTTCTCTGTACATTTGAAAGCAGTGATATGATCAGCATCAATGATTTCCAATATAAAATGTAAATAACATAAATTCAAACTTCTTTTCATTCAAAAAAGAAACTTTCAAGAAAAACCTTATTGCATACAATCATAGATATTGGACGGGGCGAAGTTCGTCGGGCCAGCTAGTTTTTTTATATATATATAAATAAATGTATGTTTGTTTGTAACGCTAAAACTCAAAAACGACTGGACCAATCTTGATGATGTCTTCGAAGAATTTGTTCGTTTTTGCCCAACGAAGGTTTAGAAGGAAAGAAAATTGGAAAATTCCGAAGGAAAAACTAGAGAATTAGAAAATTCTTAATTTCGACTTTTCCAAAACGTAGGAGGCTATGAGAGCAATCGTGCTCTTCTTTCGCAGCCTACTATGAGCAATTGCTTTAAAGTGTGCAGCCGGAGAATCATTGAAAACTTTTCAGCGACAATTTTATAGGTGCAAATTCTAAACTCATTGGATGTGCCTGGTATGCCACGGCATCATTTGCGAAAAAAAAGGAAATGGAAGTGTTACTATTATGCTTCGAAACCTTCATACTCCAAAATTATGTAATGGAACATGACTGTTTGTGACGCAGCTTTCGAATAATGTGATAGAGACTTCCCAAGGAGAACCCGTGCTGCATTTCCTACGAAAGGTGTACACGTCTACCAAAAAAACACCTTGCCAAGTGTTTTTTTGGTAGGCATGTACACCTCTTAACCTACCAAAGGTCTATTTTTGGTAGGCTTTGGTGACATGTACACCTCATAATCTACCAAAGGTGTTTTTTTGGTAGGCATGTACACCTCATAACCTTCCAAAGGTGTTTTTTTGGTAGGCATGTACACCTTATAATCTACCAAAGGTGTTTTTTTGGTAGGCATGTACACCTTCTAACCTACCAAAGTTCTTATTTTTGGTAGGCATTGGTGTTTTGAAAAGAACTAGCTGTCAAACCTGTTGTTTGCTTACTGTGGAGGTGCACGTCTGGCCATCTAGCAGGCAGTCATGTTTTGTTTGCTCTTGTTCTAGCCGTGCAAAGTACAAAGAATCGTATAACTAGAATAAAACGCAGTGGCACGTTATATTACCATTGAATAAAGAGTGTTCGTAGTGCATAGAAAGAAAAGTGCCAATACAAGGTGGGTTAATTGTGAATAACAACACATTTTATCCGAACTACAGCGAGAATTGTCTTTCGCCGAGACAGATACGCCATTTTGCTTTTGCTGCAGTCGAACTCTTTTCTGGCCGAGGGACAGTTGTGCAGTTCAGGTTTTTTTCGTCGCAAATAGTTGACTATTAGTTTACAAACTGTTCCCTTGAAAGGGAATAGAGTGAATTGAATTGATCCCATGGTGGAACGTTTCTTTTTCATTGATTTTCGACCGAAGTAGTTCACAAAAGCATTCCGGTTGCGGACGACACAAACGGTGTTACGAAGGGCTTGTAGGAGAAGGCAGCGCTGGTGCATTGCGCTCGTCAGGGCGCTGTTCGTGATGCCGCCCGTCCTGCTGCTGACGAACCGGCCAACAATCAAGATCAGGACGCGTGCGTGTTACTGGAGGAGAATCCGAATACCTACAAACAAATTATGATGATCATTTTACACTTGCAGGACCCTCAACGTAAATCAGAAGCGGCTCAAGAGTTGCAACAGTAACTACAAGCTGTTCGTGAAGACACGCCGGAAACTGCTGAATTCGCAGATGGAGCAGTACAACTGGGAGCAGACCGAGAATCCATTCCCGGATTTCATAACTTCCTGTACGTACTGGCTGGGAACATGACCTCTCTGCTGGCCCGGAAGCGTGGCTGAAATATTACATCAACTTCTGCTCGGAAACTATTTATGGATAAGGGGTTGGGTAAGCGGTTCCAACGTCACTTTAATATCAACGATTTTTTTTCCTCTAGAATGTTCCGGGTTGTACTGCAACTCTATTCGCCCGTGTTCTTTCTCCAGTTCAATAGGAGGTAAATTGGTGATTTGTGCAACATTTTTCAAGGATGTTGATCTATGGTGTGGATTCGGATTTTCAAAACGTGTTACAACGGGAGAGAGGTAGTAGGAGATTGTGTAATGTAAAATACAGAATCGTTTCCGCGTGCAGAGATACACGGGAACGGCGTTTTAGCGCTAACGCGGACAACCTAACAGCGGCAACACCCTCGATTTCGTGTTACTAATTTTTCCAGTGCGATGCGGAGCTTGCAACGCTTGCATTGACCGATCTCCAAAGGGAAAATGTTTTGTAACACGCAGATACGATGTGTATCGAACTTCTAATTGTCATTACCGGCGGACGGAGATAGGATTGGGATGTTTAAATTACCAACGTTTCCCTGCGCTGCTTACATGCGGACGATCTTGATCGTTCCCACGTTGTTCCAATAGAATGAGATTATTTTGTCGTCTTTTTCATCTCTTTTCCTCACTTTATAGCCGTTGATAAACTGCGTTATTCAAACTTGAATTGAAATTTGTATTTTACAGGACATACTCGCCCAGTTCATTACATGTAAGAACCCGGCAATGTGTAGGGCGATATTATAAATGATGATTTTCCTCGGTTTTCACAGTTTTGGTTTTCTGCGCTGGCCATGGTGTTGGAAATACAAGAGTGAACACTCGAACGGGGAAAGATTCTCCCGATCGGTCAAAGCATACTTCGAAAGCCGGTGGAACAGCAAGCTTTGGAATAAAAAAAAAATCAACACAAAGTTGGTCGAAAAGCTGAAAAGTCGAAAAGTAGGCGTCGATCATCCCGCTCAGTGCAAGCGACCGACCTTCAACGTTGAGCAGTCAAAGCAGTAGCCCGGCCGGCCGTGACGCGTAGAATAATCCCGGACGATGGTGCAGCAGACGTTGAGGCCGCGGTGATTTCAGTGATTTCAATTTTCCTGGTCGACGCGACTTCCACAAATTTCGGCAGGGCACACGCCATTCTCGCGCCGAGGTTTTCCCTTTTTGTATGAGGCCCAACACACGCCCCAGGACGTCGGCGATAAAGTACACCAAGACGTTATCAACGATCAGCAGGCATTATTGGCAGGATCGTTGCTGTACGAGTGGCACAACAGTACGGACCGATCTCCGGTGAGGAGATCTCCCCAACACACCGGTCATTGCGGTTGTAAATTACAGATGCGTTCCCGTGAGTGTGAGGGTACACGGAACGCGGTGCTACTCGCGATAACGAGGATACCTTTATTTCTCGGTTACACTTTCAGTCTCGTGCTAATTATTCTTCGAGCTCGGAGCGGGGTTTGCTCCGCGTGCATTGACCGATCCCCGAAGTGAATTGTATAACCAGGATTCCAACGTGTATCGAAGATTTCTGATTTGTTTCTCCACAAAAAAAATCTCCGGATGAATAGTAATGGTACGATCTAATGGATAACAGAGTGCTGTTCTTTATGACCTTCAATTAATAAGTGTCAATTTGTTAAATTTTTTCTATCTTCTAACTAGAGCAGAAGATCGTTTGTTTAGGACCACGTGTTCAAGCACGTTTTCTACAATCGTCTCTTCGTGGGATCAGGTCAATGTTAACGCGTTCGTCCTTATCCCGCTAATTTCCATATCAATATGTTCCGCCCGATCGTCCTGCCGGTCCTGTGGGATCGGATCGTCGTTTACATTACTTTCTGCGCTCCACATATGCTTCGTGTGTTTGCGACATTGCCATACGCTCAAATCGCGATGGTTATTATTATTAGAGCGACCCTTGCCTATTTTGTTTATATTGCTTGCCCTTCTTGACACGGTATTTAATTACACGCTTCCTTATTTTTCTTTCTCAACGTTTCCTTGCACTGCTTACATGCGGATCGATCCTGGTCATACTCGCATTTTGTTTTCTTTGTCTTTTTTCATGATTTTCATTCCTGCTCTTTTCCTATATTCGTAGCCGTTGCGTTCGTTACAGTGGCCCTGCAGGAAAATCGACGGCAGTGAGGGGAGGCAACGTTCAACAGTCAGACAAGCGAGAAACCACTGACGGAGGAGGATGAGAAATCGCCATGTGAAAATACAAAGGCTGCGGAGGAGAAGGAAGCGGCTGCCCACGCCCCGTGCAACCTCTGGTGAAGCCGAAATTTAACAACTCCTTCTGGTCGATCTCTCGAGCAGTGCGTTGATGCTGAAGCCCGAACTACTCGCTTTCCACAGGGTGGCATGAGTCGGGTGATGAGGCTCCGGCATCCTGTAAGATTGAAGTAGCGCTGCGGGGGCTCAATGAGGCGGGAAACAGAGAAACCCCTGAGCAAGAGTCAATCAAACCCCGGACGATGTTTCAGCAAAGCGAGGCAGTGTTGGTAGAACTTCACCGACGAATCACAAACCCTGATCGGCCGAGCCACTGCCCGAGGACTTCGCTAATGGGTTGCTCTAACCTAATGCTCTGTAGAAACCCACCTGAAAATGCGCTATGCTGAAACGATTCGATGGCAAATCGACATAGAAGGTCTTTTCGCGGGTGAGGTAGCCGACGAGTGCAAAATTGCATGCAATCCCGCACACAACTCATATTCCTCATCTACGACGGCAACAAGAGCGAGTTGTCGAACATGACGCCAAAGAATACCACGGATACATTAAAAGGATTCAGCCAGCGCGCCAGACAGTAAGTAAGTGTGTAAGAACCCACAGCACAGAGTTATTACTGATGATGATTTTTCCGCGCTTTTCACACATTTCAGTGCCCTGACAAAGAAAGTTCTGGCTGTTTTCGCCGGCGGTGCTGCCCGTACATCGAAAGAGCCTGCCACGAGCCATGTCCGCAGTACATCCATCCTGTTTGACAGCACGAACCAGAGGTGCTCCCGGACGATTTCTGGATGTTACCTGCTGCAGGTACCTGCTGCAGGTACCTGCTGCGCAAGCAAATCTCATTGGACGCAAACATCACTGGATGTATATATGTATTATGATTATCTATAAATTAAAATAATAAATCAAACAAAAATATTTTCCTGCATCAAAATAATTAATTTGGAAAGAAAAGATATCCTGAAACAAGCTCATATAACACTACTGCGAATAGGTATACGTTTTTTGCCACGTATAGTCAGAAACTATGTGTTATAAACGCACAGTCACTCTGTCAAAAGAGTTCTTTTTTGAGGTGTTCTGCAAGTGTGAACAGAATTCTTTATACAATTCTTTTCAGAATTCTCTTTACACCTACATTGCTAAGGAAATTTGCTGCAAAATGAGGTGTAAACAGAATTCTGAAAAGAAGAGCGGACAGTTCTGAAGAGAATTCTTTATACACCTGCATGCTACCAAAATTTCTCCTTGGGTTATAAAGGGCAGCGTGTTTAACACCGAGAATTCCCTTAAGTTCCAACGATATGCCATTTCAATTTAAGCGAATTCAATTTTCAACAGTCACTGGAAGTGTTTAGTACAAATCTTGAAATTCCATGTTTTTCACATGACCATGCTATGCCATGCTTCTCTGTACATTTGAAAACTTTATATAATCAGCATCAATGATCCCCATTATAATAAATTCAAACTTATTTTCATTAAAATTAGAAACCTTCAAGAAAAACCTCATTGCATACAATCATAGATGTTGGACGGGGCGAAGTTCGTCAGGCAGGCTAGTATGTAATAAAAAGAAGAAGAAAACATCACGCATGCGATCATCGGTACTAGCCTTTGAGACTATAACCAGGACAAGACAGGTGGAGTATTAAACCAACGCAACGGCTGTTGCGTCTACGGTACAGCCGAGGTTCAAACTCCGCAGAAAAAAAAACCGCGAATACAGCCTTGCCATATTCAGCTCGATCAGTACGTCACATGGAAAAGGGGAAGAAAAGAGGTAGAGGGAATACTTCAGTGCATACATATTGTAATCATAAACACATTTGTCGTTACGAAAATTAAATTAAGGTTCCCAATAATATATTGGGATGTTAAAGTCTGTACATTCTTTCAGCAAGCGCCTTATTTCCTAACCTAATTTAAACTCAACTCACATAATATAAACGGCATGTTCAACATTACTGCCCAACTTGTCATTGTTAATCCATGTAAACACATCTGTTCGCCGGATCTTGCAAACTGAAAAGTGATTCAATATGGGATTTCTAACCATTCTAAAGAAGATGAAACAAAAGGAAAAGGAAATGCGGATACTTTTGCTGTAAGATCGGCATGTGAAATTTACAGAAACACGATAATCATCAAATTTTCTTCCAGCGGTCTCGACAATGCAGGCAAAACAACCATCCTGAAACGATTCAACGGGGAGCCTATTGATCAGATATCCCCCACTCTCGGATTTAACATCAAAACACTGTACTACAACGATTACGTGCTGAATATGTGGGACGTAGGGGGTCAGAAATCGTTACGATCCTACTGGCGCAACTATTTCGAATGTACGGATGGCCTTATCTGGGTAGTTGATAGCACCGACAGAATGCGGATGGAATCATGTCGCGAAGAACTCATGGTGTTGCTTCAGGAAGAGCGCCTAGCGGGCGCAACACTATTGGTGATGGCCAACAAGCAGGACCTACCGGGAGCGTTGACTGGAAACGAAATCAAGGACATTTTGGAGCTGGATAAAATCGAAACACACCACTGGTCGATACAGAGCGTAAGTGCGGTTACCGGCGGCAAGCTGGTGGAGGCTATCGACTGGCTTGTAGACGACATTTCCAAAAGAATTTTCACGCTAGATTAAGATATTTATTGTAGATAGTTCACATTCAATAAGGTGATTAAAATTATGCACTGGTGAAGCTATTCAGATTTTGCAGCACTGTTCCAAATACGATGCTTCGTTTTAGCGTTTTGTTTATCACTGGCGCTTAATGGTGTTAAATGAGCTGAGTCGACGATGTTTCTGCGAAAGAAAGAGGTATACATTAATGTGCTAGCTTTGGTCCACCAGGAGTGTGCGTGAATGGTAGAGTGAAAGTCTTACTTGAATTCTTCATAATTCTTCGTGGTTGCCACGGCACGCAACTTTGCATCGTTCCTCACGGCGTAGAGAACGTCCTCTTGAATTTGTTCCAGGCACCGCCTTTCGAGGGCAACAATATCATCCCGGGAAATTTTTTCCAACGCATCCCAAATTTTCGCCATCATTGGCAATGCCCAACAAACTCAAAATGACATTGTTACCCATAGCAACCAGGTGGGTTGCATTTTACAATTTGAACAATGCTTATATTCGTTTGAGAACAATCGTAATTTTTATTTACTTTAAATATTCTCTCTGCGATCTAAAAGATACCATATTTTGTGTAAGCCATCCGCGGAGGACGATATGGGATTGCATTTTATTCACTCATGTGTTTTCAAGCTTATTCTACATACGGATTACCAGCAATTAAACCCAAAAAATCTTGATGCAGATGTTTTCTATGTACACATAAGGTCATTTTAAAGTTACAGTTTGTTGTCTTATGAACTGTGTCTCCTGTTTATAAATGATCCGAATTATTGGCATTTTAATGCAATCTTCAAAAAACTAAAATAATTCGTAATAATTGTGGGCCTTTTGTAGAAATACCGGCAGCTCTACCTTATTGTAAGACGGGATTGGCTCTTAAAAAATGCTAGTACATATTATAACTAATCCACATTAAACACTCCAATGCATTACGTTTTCTTGTGCTCTTTCCCGGTATTTTCATGTCCTTCAGCCGTCGAAACCGTCGAAGTCCCTTCTTCAGCAGTTAATACATGTGTTGCCTCTTCATCGTTTATAACATCATCGGAGCAATTTATTTCTTTTTCCGTCGGTTCTTTTGCTCCATCATTGTGCACCTCTTGTAAACGTTCATCAGCTTTTTCGTCATTTTTTTCTGCAGGATGAGCAGACAGTACCTTTGGAGTTGCTTCTTCAGAAGTCAATACACTTGATGTCACTTTGTCATCATCCATAACATAGCCGGAGCGATTTATTTCTTTTTCCGTGGAATCTTTTGCTCCATCATGTTCCACCTCTACACATTTATCAACTTTTTCGTCAGTTTCTTCTGCAGGCTGAGCAGGCAGTACCTTCGAGGTTGCTTCTTCACAAATTACTTCGGTTGAAGTCGAAACATCGTCGGAGCAATATATTTCTTTTTCCGTGGGTTCCACTGTTGCGTCAGTGTTCACCTCGTGTACTTGTTTTTCAACTATTTCAGCAATTTCTTCGGCGGGCTGAGGAGAAGAATTCGAGTTTTCTTTATCGGAAAATGGTTCTTCATAGGATTCCTTAGGAAGGATAGTTTCTGTGCCAGTATCCATCTTTTCCGCAGAGGATTTAGAGGATTCATCGTCACCAGATACTTTTGCATTTGAATTGCATTCGGTGGATTCATTATGAACAACACTTATCGTGGAATCTCGATCCTTTGAAGTAATGCAATTTTCGACAGATTCTGGATCTAATTCTGTATTGAAATCTGCTTTTTCTGTTGCTACGCAATTCACGTTTTCAGCTACCGCTTCGTTTTCTTGGACTGTTAACACTGAAACAATTCTCAGCTCGGTAGCATCACGTTGCGTAATGACGTTCTCTACCGACTCCTTTTCCGTCGCTGTCTCCATTTCCGTATCAGCTATACTAGATTCCGGCGACGCGATCGCGGGTCCCGGGGCCTCTTCATCTGGTTCTCGCTCATCCGAATCTTTCGGCTGGGTTGTGCTAACGTTATTGTTCACAACACGTGTGTCGAAAGGAGGGGAGTCCATCGTTTCCCCTAAGTGTGCATCGAGATCGACCGACGTAACCCCAGCTATGATTGGTAAGGATAATCTTGCCGCACTTGCTCCAGGTTGCTCATTAGGTTCAGGTTCCTGTGCATTCTCTGAAGCCAAAGTTTTCCGTTTTAACAACGCAAACGGATTTATCCTTCTACTTGATTTATGACTGCTGGTACCCGTCTTTTTGCTTTTGCTGCCAGACCGACTCATAGGATTATCATTCTGCCCAAAACTCGCTTGGCTTCCGCCACCAACATTCAGCGGGGCATCGGTGACACCATTGCTATTTCCAGTCGCCCATATCGTCATGGATGTCTCTTCGGGGCGCTCTTGCTTGATCTGCATTCCGTCAAACGCGGTTTCCGCCTCACTACTACCGTCAGCATGCGATTCAAATGACGACCGAATCGGTACTGGCTGGTCAAGATTGGAATGTCCGGCTAAGCAATCGACCGGCTCCTGTTTGACAGCTACCCTGCCATATCCCTCATCAGCGTTTTCAAGCTCCTCGTTTCCATGTTCCTCGTACGGCTTGTGTTGCTCTGGATCAGGTCGTTCCTGTTTAATACGAACCTCTGGTTCCACGAAAACCGTTGGCCTACTGCGCATCGGACGAACCTTGTAGTGATTTGGAGTGGTTGCTTTCTTCGTTGGTTTCTTCTGTTGCCTTGCAACGGGTCTCTCCGGTTCGGGAGGACCGTCAGGTGCGGAAGATGAGTCGATGGGATTGGACTCTTCATTAAACACCGTTGCATTGTGTAGACCCTTCTCTTTCTTGATCTTTATCCGAAGTGCCTGGAAAGCGGACGTGCTTTGAGTGATCCTTTGCTCCTGGCGTTGGGTGGGTTCAACTGCATTGAAGTTCACCTGTTCGCTGTCGTCATCGACTGGCTCATGTTTTATTGCAAGACAAGACATGGCCATTTCATATTCACCAACATCACCCGCCTCGGGATTCGTCATGGATTCTTGTTTTACTTGCACGACTGTCGACGCCATTTGGGTTTCATCTGGTGTGTCTATTTCATGGGGGCTTGTTGATGCCCCTTCATGATGAATGGCACTAACGGTAGACGTTGAATCTTCTATTTCGTGGTCGCTTCCACCACCTTCCATATTATCAATAGAATCGGCATCATCGTAACCAGCAAAGCCCTCCTCTTCTTGGTCATTCCTAGACTCTCCATCATAGGCGTCTTCAGCGTTGCTAGCGTTACCATCAATCTCTTCATGGGCTTCTCTGTTCGCGGCTGTGTAGTTTACATCATTTTGTTCACTTTCTTCCATTGGCGCAACATCGGCCTGCGGTGTACCGGGATTTCCGCAAGGTGCGGACATCATATTAGCCATTGAAAGCACAACCATCGGCGCGTCAATGCCAGCGGGATTTTCTACCGTGTGCAAAGTTACTGGGTCTTTATGCTTCTTTCTCTTCCTGGCATTCGAAATTGTAGCAATGGCTTCGTTCACCGACGTTAATATTGAACTTATCTGGGCAAAGTCTGAATTTTCATTTACTCCTGCCCCGGAACGTAGCAGCGTATTAATTTTTTCCGCCTCTTTTGCAAACGTTACTTTCGAACGCTTCCGGTGGTCACCTCCATGGTCCGCATCCTGGGCTGCGTTCAACTCACCACTTGCCACTTCACTGGAGCTGCTTTCTAATTTCATTTCAGGAAGATCCAAGAGCGGCGGAAAAGGTAGTTCACTTGTTTCTTCCTTCATTTCTTCAAACCGGGCTGTTAGTCGAGGACGACCTCGCTTTCTCCCCGTTTTACCCGTTGCCTCGGGAATTGGAGTACGTTCCGGTAAATCGTTCGCCCCTAGTGTTGCCGGTTCCTCCTTCACAACCACCGGCTCCATGGGTGCGAGAGATCCGGTGCAGTAGAGCATGTAGTGTCTGATAAGCAGATTTTTTTTCATGAAATATTTCCCGCACTTGGGACAGTTTGCTTTCGCTCGCAAGAAACAGCTGTGCCATTCGTAGAGATTTTGAGTTTTGAACGTCTTGGTGCATAGCTTGCACTGCATATCGGGGACGAGGTTTGATGTTGATTTCCGCACGTTGCGCACACAAGCGTGTATCTCCAAGTGTCTGAAAAATTGCAAATTGGTATCACAGTGTTCAGGGCAACGCGGGCTGTTCAACTAAGTGCTTACTTGTTGAGGGTATTAGATTTCAGGAATTTTCTGTTGCATCGGTAACAGTGATAAGCAGTCCGCGTGAGCTTATGCCACAGATTATGATCTTTATACTCGGTGGCTGTGTCAAAAAGCTCCGCGCATGTTCCACACCCGTATTTGCGTATCAATGGAGTGTGTTTAACAACGAGATGTCGTTCCAGGTCCGAACTTGCATCGTACGCTTCGTTGCAATACTGACAAGCATACTCTGTCTTAATTCGTTTTTCACTGGATCCAACATGAAGATCACCCGTATCTGCATTATCATTCTTTCGGCTCCTTGTTTTTGAACCCCGTTTCACACCAGGTTTACTCTCGGGCGGTGCGGGTGTTACCTCTGGCGGTGCCGGCTCTGGCATAGGTTCTGTTTTGATCTGCAAGAAACACAATTTGCAATCCAACGATACATAGTGACCGGCGAGCGATACTTACCAAAATACTGGTTGGCTCGACGAGGGGTAGATTCAAAATCGTGCGCGTTTGGACGTTTGTCGCTGCGCACATCAAACGATATTCATAGAAATCGTTCACCTTGTCGATACACAGCGAGCAAATCTGCTGTGGCATTTGATCAGTTTTGTAAACCTGAGGAGGGAAAACAAGTTAATACACGAATGCAAACCTAATGCAAAATCACTAGCCGCAGCTCTTCCCTTACCTTTATTCCCACACATTCCTCAATCTTTTTCACCAACGTAACCTCATCGTCATCCAAACAAATAATATCATCGTCTTCGACAATGGGCACCTTAACCGGGTTGTCCACACCGCACAAACGGCAAATGTTCTGTATTTTTTGGTGCAGGATGTTGATAGCAAACCGCTCCATCTTTGAGGCTTTGCAACGACCTAGTGGTAAACAAAGAAAAGAAGTTCCCTCTACCAATCAACCAACATGGGTTGGTTTTTGTTTATCTTTTGCTTATTAGTTAACAAAAATGCTTCGCTTCTACACACTTGAGAATCCAAGCACAATTTTTCCAATCTTTCATGGGAAATTTAATGCAGCCACTGACGTTTTGTTTTCGACAAGCATTAAGCACAAAAAAAACGTTTCGAAAATAATGTCCGAAAGGATATGTCAAGAACCACGATCTATCGAAGGTGTTCGCGAACATTTTCGGTAAAAGCCCATCTTTGTCGAAAATTTGTCGACATATAATTTTGAAAACGTACTTCCGTTATGGGGTAATCCTCTCTTTTGTATTTTGCAAACAACGTGTACTCCAGAACAAACACCGAGCCTGGTGAGATACAGCAAAATGTGCGCTTTTTCTAGAAACCTACATTATACATTAATTAATTGTGTATTTTCTTCGAAGACTTTCAAAGGAAACACATGTTGATTTCAGTTGTATTTATTCGTTCTCAAAGAATCAGCGACACGCTAGGACACTTAGAGAATGGTAATGTAACTAGTGATTTTTTTTCATATTTTAATCAGAACTTTTCTTCGACAGATACTCTTCCCATTTTTTGTGATTCAGGGTATCGAAATCATCACAGTTTTCCGCAATCGCTTTTAAGTATTTCGCCAGTTTCGGAAGCTCTTTATCCTTGTGCCGGTTTAAATGCGCCTCGGAGAAAGGTTTAATGCGTAAACCGGACTTCGGATTCATGAGAAAGTTTCGACGCAAATCGTCAAACATTATGGTATTTTTTGATGAGTACTGGCTGTACTTGCCCCAAATCACACCCAGGGGTTTCACCTCGATTACACCGCGCAACGGACATAATACTGTAATCATGGCAGCGTCATCCAACATGAACACCAGCTTGTAGTCGCGTGATTCGTCGGACACTCCGAGAAGCTTCATTTTTTCTACTATCCATCTCATCGATGTCGCAGACCATACTGCTATATCATAATGCTCGTAGGCAGACGTTAAAAACTCGTGCAAAAAGGGGCGCATCAGTTCAGCTCCTAGATCATAAATAAGTAAACAAAAATGCAGTCTTACTCCTCATGCGCCCTGAACTTAATGCATTCTTCACCTACCATTTTCAGCAACGGAACGATGATCAAATATCGTGTAATCGATATCCAGCACCAGCAGCCTTTTTCCTTCGCGCGGTGGATTCAGCTCTTTTATGGTGTAGTCCTTAATTCGCTTGTTTATCTTTGCCAAATAGACTTCCTTGTTTTCCAACGGTACATTATCTTCGTCTTCATTGTCTAGATCGTTTACGACACTGCCAACGTCCGTCGGCCGTGAAGAAGCCTCCATAATGTCTGCTTCTAGCGAACCGACCTGTATGGGAAATGTTCGAAGATACACTGTATGTTGGGAACACCGATTGGAATACAATCATCTTACCATCATGACTTTGAAATTTGCTTTCAATTCCAAAGCGCCAAGTCTGATGTCGTCAGTTACCGGCTTTCCTGTAAGTACGTTATTAAGCCGAAATTGTTAGTTTACAAAAAAATTATTATATTATTTGGGGGCATATTAAACTACAATGTAAACTTGAAGTTTTCTTTCCGAGCCTACATACCTTTGTGCTTCAGGTTGAGCAGCTTCTGTCGTTCCGGACGCACCTGAGTTTTTTTGCATATCTCATGTTTGAGCACAGCGACTGTATCATGCTCGGTAAGATCTTCAATCGGATACTCTTTGCCACTCCACTTTATGATGAGTGTTACTTCTTTCGTATCCATTTTCTTTTACGTAGAATGTTCCAGTGAGTCGATTGTTTCCTTTCCTGCAATCCAGTGAAGTTTGACAGCTATGCAGCCGGTCGACAGTGCCGCACAGAAATTCTGTTTTATTGTTCTATTCGAAATGTTCGAATTTATCCCTTTTTTCGAAAAACCACAAATAGTAAACAAAACCTTCAAACAAACAACGCATTTGAGCAGTGAAAGTTGATAAAAGCACACCGCCTTGCTTTCGATACGATCTTTGCAAGATATCAGAGCAATTCTATCAACAGGTAGAAATGGAAGCTTTTTTGTTAAAAAATGCTTTCCTTGCCGAAATAAAGCCACTTCACTTTGTGGGATTGTACAAGCAGGTAGCGTGATCTACGATCTACATTTATTCCCACAACTAAATTTACTCTCGCACATTGCAGCTGTTCAAATTGGATCTTCACTTTCCACATTTTCCATCCACTAAAAATTACCGCGTGGCGATATTTCGCGGAAACACCGAGATAAATTTGGGTGCAAATCTATGCTCCATCAGCGAGGTAGATGAATTTGTTGAAGTGATGTTCGAAACATTGGAAGGACTTTTATCGCAAAGCAACTGCATCACGAATAGTGTGACTCAAGAAAAATCATCTAACTTAACGAATGTGGCATTCCAAGTCTTATCAGTTCAACAACAGAATGACTTGAATATTTCATTTGACCATAGTTTTTCGCAGATAGAAATTACTGGGTTTGAAAGTAACAGCATGCATTCACTCGTCCTGCACCGTACGACAGGCCTGCAGTTCAAAGTAACCAAGCACACCCTCCCCGAGCTTGCAGTTTCGGAAGTGTTCAAGAGGCAAACGACCCTTCAAAGGCATGTACAAGTTTTTGTCAATATGCTCGATCAGCTGGAAGAGTTTTATAACAATCTAAATACTATTGATGAGCTGTGCTATGTTGTACTGCCTGTACAGATAGACACGAAAACGACATATAGAGTGTTCAAGTACAATCAGAAGGTATTTTTTAAAATATCGCTGCATCCTCTCCAACCATCAGCAGTGGACATTGTGTTCATTGGGCCCACGAGGCAGGTTGCAGAGTTGAGGGGAAAATATGATGAAAAACAAGACGAGTGGGACCCAGAGTGCAACGTGTACACGAACTTGCTGCGAATATTCGACATTATCGCCTTCCCCATGCGTCCTACCGAACAAACAGAAAATGGCACCAACAACGATGAAAACTGTGGTATCTGTATGGCCTATCGAGATGAGCACAGCCGTATACCCATAATTTCGTGTGACAACGACAAGTGTTCTTTGATATTTCATATACGCTGTTTGAAAGAGGTAAGAAGTGATTTTAAATGCTTATTTTATGCATCAAAGTAACCATCGCATTCCAATTATCCCTTTACAGTGGTTTTCTATGCAGCGAGAGAGCAAACAGTTTTTTTCCATTTCTATCGGTCACTGCCCGTATTGCAAACATAAAATGTCTTCTAGTTTTGATGACATGATTATGTTGTCGGCTTAAAAATAAACACCGAGAATTTGCATATGTGTTAATAATTATTTTATTTTTCTGGATATCACTTTTTTTTTATATTATTGAATATAAAACCTTGATTTGAGTAGGAATAAAAATAAAGTGCACTGAATAAAGTGTATCCATGGAGACGTCCCAACGGATACAAATCAAGGATGGTCTTCGATAGCTCATCAATTTATCAAAGTGTGCTTCCATACTTAAACATTCTTTGAAACATAATTTTGACAACTTATTTGACGCCTGGTATATCAATTTTTCCCCTCCTTTTTGTTTCAATGTGGAGAGCTGGAAAACAAAACCCAAAAACTATCCCAAGGGACACATATCGAGGACTGCAAAATCTTCGATAGCACATCGATACTCTTATCGTATTTCCACTTTTATCGAGGATTTTTTTGATTGACATGACGTTTAATAGCACTGAAAGCTGGGTGCCGATGCAAGGCATATATGTGTTAGTGCCCCCACCGCCATCTTTGATTTTTGTCATCAGGTGTTGATAAACATTTGTGGAAGACACACACATTATTTCTCGATCAATAATTTAGTGCTTGCAATAATATGGATCATATGAAACGTTTGAGAAAAACTGGTAGTTTTTATAAACGTGCATAAAAGTACATGGTTTCGGATCCATCCGATGAGGAAGAGGCAGGATCAAGCAGAGTAATTAAGTGATCGATCCTTTAATGTGTTTTTTCAGTGAATCAAAACGGTGCAAACAATGAATGAAGTTTATTTTCCAATGTTTTAGTTTTTCCAAAGGCACAGAACGAAATAGAAACTGCGGTGCAGTGAGGGAACGCGAAACAAAGATTGGAAGTTTGCTGGATCTTGGTGAGCACTAAGGTGTTGTCGCTGGTCGGGGGAACGTAAACAAGAAATAAATGCTTTGAATTACAAAAGGACCAATTCTTAGCAGAGTTTTTTTCAACTTACACTGAGAAATATGATCGAATGATACGATCGTGAAATATCTTCCACAAATGTTTGTCAACAACTGATGGCATCAATCAAAGATAGCGGTGGGGTGTGGAAGAATATGGCGCATTACCACATATATGTCTAGCTGCACTTCCGACATACAGCATTGTCAAACGACCTGTCAGATAGAAAACTTCGATAGCTCATCGATTCTCTCGTCGTATTTCCACTTTTGCGGAGGTTGGGTAAGGTTGTGTTTTGTGGAAATTCATTAAACATAATCCTGTTCCAACACATATAACAGTTGTAAAAATTATGTTTCAAAGAATGTTTCAATGCCGCATCAAAAGCGGAAATATTTTAGCCAATTCGTTCTGTTTATCGAACACTACCCAACCTCCGCAAAAGTGGAAATACGACGAGAGTATCGATGAGCTATCGAAGTTTTCTATTTGACAGGCCGTTTGACAATGCTGTATGTCAGAAGAGCAGCTAGACACATACGTGTTAGTGCGCCATATTCTTCCGCACCATTCTGCCATCATTTATTGATGCCATCAGTCGTTGACAAACATTGTGGAAGATAGTTCACGATCATATCATTCGATCATATCAGCGTAAGTTGAAAGAACTCTGCTAAGGATTGGTTCTTTTGTAATTCAAAGCATTTATTTCATGTTTACGTTCCCCCGACCAGCGACAACACCTAAGTACTCACCAAGATCAAACAATCTTCAAATCTTTGTTTCGCGTTCCCCCGTAGCACCGCAGTTTCTATTTCGTTCTGTGCCTCCGGAAAAACTAAAACATTGGAAGATAAACTTCATTCATAGTTTGCACCGTTTTGATTCACTGAAAACACACTTTTAAAGGAGCGAACACTTCCCTACTCAGCTTGATCCTGCCTCTTCCTCATCGACTGGATCCGAAACCATGTACTTTTCAGCACGTTCATAAAAACTACCAGTTTTTCTCAAACGTTTCATATGTTCCATATTATTGCTAGCACCAAATTATTTTTTCAATTTATTGATCGAGATATAATGTTTGATGGCGGTGGTGTGCGGAAGAATATGGCGCACCAACACATATATGCCTTGCACCGGCACCCAGCTATCTGTGCTGTCAAACGTCCTGTCAATCAGAAAATCCTCGATAAAAGTGGAATTACGATGAGAGTATCGATGTACTATCGAAGATTTTGCCGTCCTCGATAGGTTTCCCTTGGGTAGCTAGTATCGAAATGCGTCATTGGGCGGATTGAAACATAAACAATAAACTTTCAACAAACTTTCTGTCAGAATTCACAACCGCCATATTCACACCATTCAACAACATTACATTGCTGCGCTGCACATTTGGAATCGGGAATAATCAGGTTTAGGCTGGTCAAAAAACCACAAACAAACAGAAAACAAATGTCGGCTGGAAACGATATTTTTGGGAATCTCGATGATTTTCTTGAAAGTGAGTGTGCGTATGCGTTCATAGACTTTACACGGTTTAATGTTCACCCGGTTGTCCGTTTCTTTACAGACTATGACGACAACTATCTGGAAACGAGTAAGTTATCGGAGGTTGAAAACGATTTTGATCCTAACAGGAACGACAACGCTTCACTGTCAGTGGCAACAAGCAAATCGAAGGTGACTAAAAACAAATCTACCAAAAAAGATCAAGCCGAACAAAGCGTAGTTGTGCCTAGTGTTCCTGTACCTGCGCCGCCAAGTGCTAGTAGCGTTGTGTTGCCACCACCTGCAGCACTGTCGAATGCTGTGGATCTTACAACAATAAGTTTACATGGTTCGTATCGCAATGAACAAATAATGATATCCTGTTACATTTGTGCTTATTGGAAATATGGTTATCATGTTCTAGATGAAATGCAGGATTTGGCGAGGATGTTTGTTTTCGTTTTCTTCAATAAGGATCCCTCGGTGATGATGCATTTAAAAAATAACCGTAAGTAGTTATCTTTTTTTTACTTTTGAACCATGTTTATGAACTTAATATTCTGTTTGTTTTACCTTCAGGTCTATATAATCCAACTAAACGGAGCTTTACTGCTTTGAACAACACCTTTCATCAAGCAGTACCCACAACTAGTAGCGGAATTGCAAAATTTAGGAAAAGAATAGAACCTATTCATTCAAAACTGGCACAATTATATAGTTTGGCTGAACACTTTATATCGGTCAAATCAAACACTTCCACACAGAGCACCCCCGCTGCCCGAAGGCGTTCCAGACGGTTGGTGAACTCGACCGTGGATTCATCGAATGTTGTACGTGGAGTAGAGTTGGTGACTAAAAAAAAAAAGAAAAAGATAAGTCTTACTTTACCTTCCTTATTTCGCAGATAACGCTGGAAGACGATGGTTCGTTCAATGGGTTTGGATCAACGTCGCTAGCAACCGGACAAAGAATGGATTTGACCGGAGTAAACTCTGTGATTGATGTTGATGCACAACCCGATGTCGTAAGTACAATCATCTTGTGCGAAAATTTTAAGATTTTTTTAGAAATGACCCTTGTTTCTTTTGTTTTGTTTTAGATAACGCTGGATTCCGATGATGAAAGTTCACCACTAGAAACATTATGCCGTTCTGCTAATAACTCCTTTGAGTCTGAAAACTACGAGATGAGAATAAAAATCAAATGGGGAAATGGTATCGAAACGTTCACGCATCGTAAGCACCAGAAGTTTGGTGATTTGATCACAAAACTAGCTACCAAAGAGGCGGCAGACAGCCGGAGCATTTTACTGAACATGGACGATCGAATTATATACGCAGATGATACGCCAGACTCCATCGGCTACAAAACATATCAATTTATTTGTAAGCGCTTTTTACCACCGAGTGTCACCGTTCGGAGTACGATATTTGAATATCCTTATTTTTCCTTCTCAGCTGGGCGCGTTTTGAGAGAAAATGCCCCAATATGTACGCAGAAAACGACCACCTCTTCTGCTGGAAGCAACAACATCCTTTCGTTGAAGGTGCAGCTGGCCGATCGCAAAGTGCCGTTACGCTTGCAAATGGATAAACATCAAACCATGATCGTGCTGGTAATCAAATGTGCCGAGGAGCTCAAATGTAATCCGGAAGAAATCAAGCTCTACTTCGATGGCGAACTGATCGACAATGGTAGCAAACCCGAGGATCTGGAGTTGGAAGGTGACGAGCTTCTGGACGTTCGCTTCGTGCGCTAGACATCTCGCGAAGATAATAAATCGCTGTATATGCTACTATTTTATGTGATCATGATTTTTTTTTTATCTTACTAAACTGTTTCAATTCTTCTTTCGAAACCTATTTATCTTTTAGAAATAGATGACATGCTTGAGCGACTTAGTCAATTGTGCATGCTAATTCAAAAATGAGCATGCAATCATTTTTTATTTGCTGCGAATGTTTGTTCAGATTCGCAGAGAAAAGTGAAAACCCTTAATCATCGTATTAGTTTGCGCAAGCGTAGGAAGCTTCTTCTTTCTTCTTCTTCGTCTGCGAGGGTTTACACAAGCACGTCTATTGAAACAGCTTCCTGGCCCTTCACAAGCTAACCTGGTGATGTAGACCTTTAAGGGAATTCTGGATTCAATAGCGAAACCGAAGTAAATCCTCTCCCATGAAAAAGAAGAGGTTTGTTTTCTCCAAAACCTTTGAAATATACGTTTGAAGGGTTTAATAATTGTCAGTTGTGCTTGGGTTTATGTGTGTAATCATGACAAACCCAACGGACACAAATCAAGGACGGGAAAGTCTTCGATAGCTCATCGATACTCTTATCGTATTTCCGCTTTTTTCGATGACTTCTGATTGACAGCACGTTTGACAGCGTAAGGCTGGTGTCCCTGCTCCGTCGCTCGCGATTTCGACGCGCGTGCTTGAATTTTGTATGGGATTTGACACGCGACGCGCGATGGGATCAAAAAATTTTGATTCCATCGCGCGTCGCGTGTCAATCCCGTACAAAATTTTGACAGCACGCGCGATGAAATCGCGAGCGACGGAGCAGGGACACCAAGCCTAAGTTGGATGCCGGTGCATGGAATATATGTGTTACTTCAGTTACCAGTCACAACATATTCTTCCATCTCAATTTTATAGTAATTATCTGATTTGATCGAGAAATATATCCCACAAATGTTTGTCAGCAACTGATGACAATCATCAAAGCTGGAGGTGGGGCGAAGAAGAACATGGCTGGCTGGGTAACTGCACTATCACATCTCACATCTATATAAATAAAAATGGATGTATGTTTGTTTGTAACGCTAAAACTCAAAAACGGCTGGACCAATCTTGATGATGTCTTGGGATGATTTGTTCGTTTTTGCCCAACGAAAAAAAATTTCGAAAGAAAAGCTGGAAAATTAGAAAAATCTTACTTTAGAGTTTTCCAAAACATAGGAGGCTATGAGAGCAATCGTGCTCTTCTTTCGCAGCCTACTATGAGCAATTGCTTTAAAGTGTGCAGCCGGGGAATCATTGAAAACTTTTCGGCGAACAAATTATATGTGCAAATTCTAAACTTCATGGATTTGGATTCTTGGATTCTTGGCCACCGCATCATTTGCGACATTAAAATTATTATGCTCCGAAACCTTCATGCTCCAAAATTATGTAATGGAACATGACTGTTTGTCACGCAGCTTTCGAACAATGTGATAGAGACTTATAAGGAGGCAGCATGTTTAACTCCGAGAATTCCTTTAAGTTCCAACGATGTGCCATTTCAATTTAAGCGTATTCAATTTTCTACAGTCGATGTAGCATAAATCTTAAATGCCATGTTTTTCACATGACCATGCTATATGTGGCATGTTAACGCTTCTGTAAACCGGCGTATCTGTACATTTGAAAGCAGTTATATTATCAGCATCAATGATTTCCGATATAATAAATTCATACTTATTTTTATTTAAATTAGGAACCTTCAAGAAAAACCTTATTGCATACAATCATAGATATTGGACGGGGCGAAGTTCGTCGGGCCAGCTATTTCATATATGTATGTCTAGCTGCTCTTCTAGCTAACAGCGTTCTTCCACACTCCACCGACATCTTAGATTGTTCTCATCAGTTGTTGACTAACATTTGTGGAAAGTACTTCTAGATTAAATCAGATCAAAACCATCAAAAATGACTATCCTATCGAATTGCGTCCCTTGGGGTAGTTGACGCTGATAACGGAGCTTGATATTCGGTGATTTCGATACCACCCGAACCATGTAGGGTAAGGTGAGGCAATACGCACCCCTTAAGCAAAACAAATTATTCCTCGCAATCCATTCAGGCAAAAAATATAAATTTAGCACAGTTCGGTTCCTTAACATCTTTTCTATCAACTAAAAATGCCAAAAGTAATCGTAAAGTGCCGTTACGCTTGCAAATGGACAAACATCAAACCATGATCGTGCTGGTGATCAAATGTGCCGAGGAGCTCAAATGTAATCCGGAAGAAAACAAGCTCTAGTTCAATGGCGAACTGGTTGACAATGGTAGCAAACCCGAGGATCTGGAGTTGGAAGGTGATAAGCTTCTGGACGTCCGCTTCGTGCGCGGTATAAATGTAAGTCATGTATGTATGGCATAAAATGTGTTCTGGAAGTGAAGGGCTGTCGAAACCGGTGACCGTGTCAGAATTGTGCCACCAGCAACTCGGTAGATTGAGCGTCGGATGGTGGAAAGCGAGCGCCGGATGATGGAAAGCTAGGGCTGTGACTTGGCATATTAGTAACCCCTATGTCTCCAACCAACACGATACACTTTAAACTACGACCAGCCCACCCGGAGAGCCCATGGATTTCGTATGAACAGTGGCATGCGGTTTTCTTTTACCTGTTGCAATGTTCACGAAAGGCATTTTTTCAGACAAAGAACATCTAGAATCAAAGTTATATGAGTTTTAACATGAAGATCCTACCCTGGTTGGCTTTCGTAGACATAGGAATTAATGATCTTCGCTTCCTTCAAATCATCTATTTTGTGGAATAAGCTTTGTGTCTCTGTGGTATAAGTGACAGCCTGCGAGAGTAATTCCAATGAATAAGCAAACTAAACAATGCTGGAGAAGGTTTAATTTGTTTTTTTTTATTTGATACTTGCATTAATTCGTAAATGGAATCCGGTTTGGAAGTTGCAATGAACAATAATTTAAAATAATTTTATTATACAATTTATGTTTTTATTCTTATGTTATGTTATTCTTTATAGATTCACAACGACGAAGCCCTGTGGAAGGAGAGCGACGTCGACGATTCTGAGTATGAGTATGATGCTTTGTCGACGCTTCCAGGATCACCTGAAATGAAACAGGAGTTCCCTTCGCTTCCATGTCGCTTCGCGCAACGGTCCCACACGACTTCACCAACGATCATAGCCCCAAGGCGGAGTCCAACACCACCTCAGCCTGGAACACCTCCATATGCGCGAGCTAGGCACGATAGTCACGGGTGGTATGAGGCCAACTTCACCTCACATATAATGAGGAAACATTCAAATGATCCAATGCCACCAACGCCCTATTGCAGAATGCACCTTACTACGTGCAGAATGGACAGTTTGCTGAGAATCTTCGTCACCAACTAGACGCATTGAGTGACGAACTATCAGCTGAATATAAATGTAAGATAAATAAATTGTTACTCGAGGCAGAAGCTAAAGCAATTTTTCCAGCAATATGGACGATATCCCTACTAATAGATAGGCCTTACGATAGAAAGATCCCTTCTGCCTTCTGCCTCGTCTTAAATTTATTTATCACTATGTGCACAATACTCGCATCGGAAGTTGTTATGACTCTCTTTGAAAACTTTTATCTACAGACAAATTCGATGGATCGAGTAGGGATGTTTTCCTAAAAAGGTTATAAGCAAGCGTAAAAATGGAATTTGAAGTTATGTATACTGTACTTGCGAAACAGCTAGACCGTGGACCAACTGTATTCAAATATATGGTTTTGATTCTTTCATTTATTGTCCTCCGGTCCTAAGTACGCGTTCACGTAGTTCGGAAGCAAATGGATCAAATGTAGATAAACCAATGGAAAGCTGTGAAACCTGTAAATAGCAATGATGCAAATCAACTTGCAACAATAGTTATGAATTGAATTGAATACATTCAATGAATGTGATATTATTTCTCACCCGGCGCGTCAAACGAGACACGCTTTACACCATCTCCTTCCCGTCTTAACCTCTATCCTTGCTGAAATACATGGAACGATATTATTCTATCCTTCTGTGCATCGGATAATGTTCTAATGGAAGCCAGAACATATTAGCAAAACAACCCTACTAACAGAACTTCGATGAGTTCGACGAGCCAAACTAAGTGCTTATGTTTAAAGAGCTCCCGGAGAATAGGGCTCGGACAACGCAGGACTTCATTCACGAACCGCACTGTCGTGCCGATCGCACAATGCAACCAACACCACCGAATCTCCTTTCTTGGTGTGAGTCGCAAGAGAGTCGTAAAGAGCATCCCGTAGATCACAGCTTGATGACGCTGCCCCGCGAAAGAAACACGATCGCATCTTGAGAGAAGCTCGTTTCTCTTCGCGAGCACAAACACACGGTTTGACCGCGATCACCGTATGCGAACACACGGTTAACTCTCGCGGGGTACCACACCGATCTCTAGATGGTGCTGTCTCGCCACGGCCGTGTTCTTTCAGTTCGCATCTTGCCGTAACTGTGGCTAGCTCGACAGCGGAGGAGCGATCGCGAGTGCCGTGCGTTGTTCAATGGTCGTGTGTTGCTGCGTGGATTCGGTCTAACAGCCACCATCTTACGGTAATCGTGATCTTCAGGTGCCCAAAGCAGTGTGTCCAGTGCGCCCACATATAGAGATACCTAGTGTCCGCTGTACTGTACGGGGTAGCGTCGACTTTCGCGCGATCGGCCGCCATCTAACGGGTTCTTGGAGAAGGAATTCTGGGTGCCCTAGTAAAAACCTGGTGCCAGCTATTCCTACCTAGCCTCCCGGAGGCCCAGTTTGCAGCAGTTTGGTGTGTTACGATTTGAGCCGCATTCGTGTCCGACATTCTTCACTGCTGTGCGATCGCGCGTAGTCAAATGTAAGCCAATAGTCTCGTCATGAAGAATATGCTCGAAAAAAGTGTCTAAATAGTGATTGAGTCAGGATCGGTACCAATTGCCTTAAGTGATTATTCAACAACCGTTTATCATATCGCCTAGAGGAGGTAAAATGCATTCACTAAACAAGAAAAGACGTAACGACAAGATTAATATGTGAAAAGAAAGCAGTGTCGCAAGGGGGGATTCGCTAGGGCCAGACAAAATGGAATGGTTTGATGTTGTGTGTGGCAGGAGGCCTCTTCTTGGACACCCTCCCGAACACATCATCATCATCAACGCCATTCGCACTACCATTGATCTCGCATTCCAATCGAAATCCATGCCAAGATACGGCATCTCATCAGCATCATCATCGTCATCATCTTCATCATCATCATCTTCGCCGCTTCGTGCCGTCGCGGTTCGTCCGATCCGTCGAAGCCCCTTTCGTTATCGAATTCTTCGTATAACCAGTTTACCACTTTCGAATGTTTCATGCATGGCATGCACACAGTCTCCGCGGCCCACTAGGGACCCGCACACCCGGGAAAGAGCGTATACACGGGCGTTGTGTGTTTTGTGTTTCTCTGTGCCGTTTTTTTTTTGTTTTTGTTCCTTCCTCCCGTAACTTTATTTTCATTTTACTTTTGAGGTCAACACCAACACAAGGCAAGCGTCGTAAAGGGATTTTTGAGACCACCGCCGCTCCGTCCCGTGCGCGCCGCGTTCCTGTGCGAGAGAAGCTGCGAATGTGATGTTGGTGCGGGCATACTGAAGCAACTCGTTTCACGGTGTCGGCGGTTCGATCGGGTCCGTGCGCCGCATTTCTCCCACGAAACAGCAGGTGGAGAGTACGTGAGCGCAGGCGTAATTCGCGCCGCGTGTCCTAAAGCCGCCCGAGATCTCCCGAGAGAAAACGAAAGACTTCAATGGGCAGGTAGACGGGTAACCTGCGCGCGAGCTTGTGTAATGCGTACGCCTATAGAGGCTGCATCGAGTTTATTAGCTTCGTCGTCGTCGTCATTTTTCTTCCTTTTTTCCTACTTCTTTGCTCGCCCGCCCTTCCACCAGATTTTCCCGTTCCAGCGCAGACCGGTTCAAGTGCGGTGCTGGGGTTTTGTGCAGGGCCCTATCTATATGGTCACGCGCAATCGCGTAGGAACAATCTGTCGAAATATGTGTTAGCTTGACCGATAAATAGCAGGACGGTGCGACAATGGCGCAATTTTCATCCGCTGTTATGTTTGATTTGTATAATTTTTTGGTGAGCGTGCTGCTTACGTTTGCATGATCAGAGTTCTCGACGAATTGAAACCAAGGATCATGGGGATCGACAGTCGGACAAGAAAAAAAACCCACCGTTCAATCATTATAAGCATACCAAAGCATAAGGGGCGAGCATGAAAACGGCCACCTTACACGCCTATTGAATTATCAGAGCGCGTGATCGTCGGAGATCTGCAACTGAACATAAAAATGGCTGGTGAAAATCGGTTTGACTTCGTTTGATTTCTCTTTGCTTGCCACGCTTTTCATCGTCGGCATTTTCATTATTATTATTATTTTTTTTTTTCATCGTCAATTGCACGAGGCAACTTACTCCCCCACTCTCGCCACAAGGCCATTGGTCGTTGATCGCCTCTCTTCGTTCTGCAAAAAGCGCAACGGAATGAATGGCGGCGGCCCGATGTAGTCGACCTTGAATGCGTTTGAATGTTGCCACATTTGTTTGCATACGATCGACAGGCGGTAAGATATGCTAATGGAACCTGCTTTGCACAAGGAACCAATCGATTTCTGCTGTTCGTAAAGGTTCACGCCGCGCGCGGGCATCCTGGAATCACTCTTAAGAATGTTTGTTCCTCAATGCAGCTACACACAATACGTCGATTGTAGTGGTATCCAAAGAATGCGGATTGTTCTCTTCATTCCCACGTGTCCTAAACGCACTGATATTAGAAGCAAGTACCGAAAACACACCAAATGATGCATCATTTAATTTTATTCATTGTCTTATTTATTTATTCAATTTTGTTAAGGTATATGGCATGCGGTCGGCTGAAGCATTTCATTATAAATGCATTCATTTAACTTTACAATAGCGTTACAATTGTTGATCAAAACGCACTAAACTGATCATACTAAACTTCAAATTCGGGTTAAGATTTTTTTATTTTCGGACATCGATGTTATTCCAAGAGCTAAACAAAAAAAGATAAAGTAATAGTGGAAAAAAAGGAAACGATTCAAATTTATGTGGAGGAGGTGTGTTAAAAAAGTCACGAGAGTTTTCCGATGTTCTTATTTTTTTAAATGCAAGAGAGGTGGCATCCGGACATTTCTCTCCAGAATATTCATATCTAGCCACTCTCCTGTCTTAGGACGGTCGCCACATTTTATCAAGAAGACAAATTTAAAAACTCGCATCAGGTAACGAGCTACCACTTTCCGGAATTGATTGATGCTTGGTTTGTATTGATTGATGATTGGTGAAAATTTGATTTTTGGTTTGTAGGTGAACCTGTTTGTAAAGTACTTGTAATTTCCTTAGCAATATTGGATGTGACATTCATTTTCAGCAGTTAAGTAAATTACATGCAATATATTTATAAAAAAACATTCAGTTGTTTAGTTTTAAAATATGTTCAACATGTATAAAGGGGAAAACGAACTGCAATGACTGTCGAGAGCTAGTTTATTACAATTACTATCCAATTCCATATTTCACTGAATGATTAATGTTTTATTTCCATGATAAGGTTTTTCGGTGAATGATTAACCCTGTTTGTTTTATAGTACCAAATGAATGCCCTTGAGTTTCTTTCACAGCTTCATCCTCTTCCCAAAAAAATGGGGAATCGTAAATCAGCCACATTCCGTTCGTGCTTCTCTTCGATTTCAAATGTAAATGATAAATAAAACTAACCAGATCTGATCGAATGGGAATCCTTTTGTAGCTCCGCGCATATCTTGCCTCGCATACATGTTGAACTTTCCTCTATTTGCCAGCAGTAAACTAATCCATGCCTTTCTTCCACACTTAGGTGTCTTTGACAAGGCCAGTAGCAGCGTTTGCTCACCCGCCCCTCACGCAGGACCCGCCCAAATATGACGCCAATAATAATTGCCAATAATTCGTTCAAGACGCTGCTCCTACTCGCGTGTGCGCTAAGCACCGTTTCATGTGCGTGGCGTTCGTGCACCGACCTGGACGCGCTGCTCAAGATACCATGCCGGTAGGTGTTTGAAATTTTGGACCGCGCCCAACCCCGCGCCTCTCGCCTACGAACCTGCTCCAACCCAACCCCGTCGCGTTGGCCCTTCCATCCTTCCACTCATCCATTCAACCACCCTAGATTGTTCGCCTAAAATTTCACACCACACCACACCGTTTCGCCACGGCGAGCCAAGGCTGGAAGTCATTTTACACATTTGGATCAATACGGGCGTTTCACGGTCAAATCCGTCGATCTCCGCTGCTCGGCGAACCTTTCGTGCGCTTTCCTTATTTAATTTTGGTTTATTTTTCTCTCTCTCGTGTTTTCTCCCTCCATTGTTTCTTCGCTGCTGTGCGCCACGACAGATGCAACATTGAAACCGCCGGGAACAACAGCCAGTATGTGTTCGTGAACGTTAACTGCGACCGGACGACGCTTACGGCCCCGTTTCCGAATGGCATTCCGATCATTTCGTTTTCCCAGCGCAGCAGCGGCCACCAAACGTTGCCGGTAGGTTTGTGGATGCTCGGAGAAAATTATATTTCTTTCACGCGACTTCCATTAAGATTTCGCAAGAAGAAATTTTTCGAAAAAAAAACTACATGTCTATGGCAAACTATTCGAAATCTCAATCGGAAACAGATTTAAATGATGGTAGATAATAAATTGGTCATCGAAAATACCTGCTCTTTTTATTCGTTCATTTAACAGGATCTATCCATCCTAAATGCACCCGTGCGTAAGCTCGACTTTTCCAACAACGCACTGCGGTCGTTCGGTAACAAAGCCATGTTCGCCAGTGTGGCCGAGTACCTGACGGAGTTGCGGCTGGCCAACAATCTGCTCGGTGACAGCCTGAACCCCATCCTGTCCACCGACGTCCTGCAGGCGCTCGACGCGCTCAAAGTGCTCGACCTGTCCGGCAACCACATCATCGCCCTGGAGGAAAGCATCTTCGATGGCAATCGGCGCCTGGTGGAGCTGTACCTCGATCAGAACAATATTGCCGCCGTGCCGGTAGCAGCTCTCAAGGAGCTGCCCAGCCTTAAGCTGCTGTCACTGCGCAGCAATCGCATCAGCGCGCTCGAACCGGACGCCTTCAACTTCACCAACAAGCTGGAGCGGTTGGATCTGCGCAACAACCGCATCCGGAGCCTCAAATCGAAGGCTTTCGCCAGCCTGGCCAACATGAAGGAGGTGCTGCTGGCGGGCAATCAGCTCAGCCACCTCGACGAGCGGGCCCTGGTCGGCATGGACGCGCTGCAGAAGCTCGATCTGTCCGACAACCTGCTACCCGAGTTTCCCTCGGAGGCGCTCGGGTCGGTCGTCTCGCTGAAGGTGCTCAACATTTCGCTCAACAACATCGCCAAGCTGGAGTTCAACCATTTGGCGCAGATGAAAAACCTGCAGATCCTGGACATCAGCCGCAACACAATCGCCACCATTCTGCCGGGCACGTTTAGGGAGCAGTTGCTGCTGAAGTATCTGGACCTGAGCTTAAATTCCTTGCGAACGGTAAGTTTTACAATTTTCCCGCGTAGGTACGCAAACAATTGAGAATAATATCCCTCATTAAATCAAACTTTGGGAAAAGAAGTATTTTATATTTCATTGTCTTCATTCATTTATAGTTTTGTTCGCATTTTTGGCTGTACAGAAATTGTTATTGGCAGACTATTTTTATTTTAACAAAATTAATCTTTGTTGCACAAACAAATTTGTCAAATAATTTATTTTTCCATTTTATTATTTAAAAATTAATGCTAGGACAAGGACTTGTTTTTTTTTATCGTAAATAACGTAGAATATCCTTCATTAACTCACGTTTTAGGAAAACAAGTATTGTTTTCTTTGTTTATTTTTTTATTATTGGGTACGTTTGGACATTTCGTTTTATCATTTACAGCATTTGCCAACGTTAGAGCAAAAAAACCGCAAGATTTTTAGAAAAATCGAATTAATAGGTGGTGTATTTTGCACCGAAAATAGAACATCTTTTTTTTTTTAATCTTGCGATTTTTTTTAAGCGTGGTGCTGCTTTGGCGCTAAACGGTGGAAAATTCTGTTTTTTTGTTTTATTTCTTTTATTTCTTTTTGTAACTAACCAAAAACCATTTTCCGTTGAATTATTCAATCATAAATTTGGGTCACAAAGCCTTGAGTTTTGTTTAAAAGAAAGGAATTTAATTTGTTCAAGAACACACACTTGCCAAATATTTTACATCGCCGTTAATCGTATGTTACTAATGGTAGTTCTACTCGCAAATAGCAGAATAATGTCGAGATGTACACACATTAGCATGAATTATTTTCTCTTGGTAGAAGCGTTTTATCAAATACAGCTGAAAACAGTTTCCAATACAGGAAAATATAATTAGTTAAGTTGACGCTTGAGCATACTAATAAAAATATTGTCTAAATAAATAAGCCAAATGAATTGTAAATTTATCTTGCCCGAAATTGCGATCATAACCATGCCTTTCACCGTAAGTTGAGTTGCAAGCTCTTCTTTAGTGTGGAGTGTTTAATGAATTAATATTAAATTTGTCTGTTATGCTGATGTTTAAATTTAAAATATTATTTGATGAAGAAAACCAAAACGGCCTGCAATTCAAGCACACAATTTTTTGAAATTTAAATTTAGAATCATCGCGCAAATCACGTGTATACCTTTTTCCCGTCTCAACACCTGCGACGGGAAACAGCTATAGTATTGTGATCGATTGTGAAAATTTCAGAAAGCAAAAATGGTTTAACTGTTGGAATCATTGCTGTTAAATATTCTTGATTGTTGCAAAGTAATTCAACTTTGTCACAATATAGAAATTGTAGAAATATTAACGATATATCGATGGTCATAAAACATTTCCCTTTATTCATTTCCCCCATTTATAGATCGAAGATGATGCATTCGAGGGATTGGACAACTTGCAAACGCTTATTCTTCGCGATAACAACATTCTGCTTATTCCGGGCAGTGCTCTCGGTCGTTTGCCCAAGCTCTCGAACCTGTACCTGGACTTTAACCGGGTTGCAGCGCTTTCATCCAGTATTTTGAAGTCGATCAAGCCAGAAAACATCCGCTACCTGTCGCTCTCGCGCAACGTGATCCGAGAGCTGCCCGGGGATAGCTTTGCCGCTTTTCGTAAGCTCATCTACCTCGACATCTCCGGAAACAGCCTGGGAGTGATCAGTGAGGACACATTCAAGGGCCTGGAGGGCACGCTGCTAGAGATAAAGCTGTCATATAATCGGATCGCATCGCTGCGTAAGATCGCGCTGCCCAAGCTGCGCCGCCTCGATCTGAGCTCGAACAACATTGACGATCTGGCGATCGATTCGTTCCATAGCCTAACCAGTCTGCTATATCTGAACGTGAGCGGCAATGAGCACATAGGCCAGATTACGCGTACCATGATATACCCGCTAACCAGACTGCAGGTGATCGACGTCAGCCACTGCGGGCTGAAGACGCTGCAGGCCGATCTGTTCCACAACAATTCGGATCTGCGGATCGCAATGCTCAACCACAACCAGCTGAAGGTGGTCGAGGAGGGTACGTTCCTGAATCTAAACAACCTGTTCGAGCTGTCACTGGCCGGTAACGGGCTGGAGCACCTGAAGCCGCGATCGTTCGTCAACACGGTCAATCTGCGTACTCTGAACCTTCGCCAGAATGCACTGCAAGAGATGCGGGCCGATATGTTTACCACCGAGACAGCGCTGGAGGTGCTGGACGTTTCGCACAACGCGCTGAAGAGCTTCACCGTGAACACGCTCAAGATTCATCCCCGGCTGCGCAAAATCCTGCTGGCGCACAACCGGCTAGAGGTGTTTCCACCCGAGCTGATCGCCGGCCTCGACCATCTGGAGGTGATCGATCTGTCCGGCAACCGGCTGTCCACCATCCAGCAGCTCGACTTCGGCCGGCTGGTGAACCTGCGCGAACTGTACCTGCGGGAGAACGTGATCGACTCGGTGGCGGACATGGCGTTCCACAACTCCTCGCAGCTGCAAATCCTCGATCTAGCCGCCAACAAGCTCGATCGACTGTCGGAGCGCTCATTCGAAGGCACGCTCCGGCTGGACACGCTAGATCTGAGCGATAACAAGCTGACTTCCCTGCCGGATCATGTGCTGGCAAAGAGTCGCGTCCATCGGCTCGAACGGATCACGCTGGCGGGCAACATGCTCACCGGAGTACCCGTGGCCGCATTCGGTGACCAGCATGATTCTCTGCAGACGCTCGACCTCAGCCGCAACGTGATTCGCGAGGTGCCGCGGGCAAGCCACATGCTGATGATCAACGCGAAGAATGTCGACTTTTCCTATAACCCCCTGTCACCGGAAGCAATCGCAACCGTGCTGGGACAGCCGAAAACTGTGCGCTCCCTCAACCTGGCCGCCACGGGCGTCCGTGAGCTTCCGATACTGGAAACGCCATACCTGCGCAGCCTGAACCTGTCGCACAACAACATCTCCGCCGTCAGCTCGAAAGCGTTCGAGAAGGTGACGCTCCTGGAGCGCCTTGACCTCTCGCACAACGCGATCGACGATGCCGACGAGCTACGGGACATCTGGCCAAAGCTTCCCCTGCTCGGATACCTCGACCTCTCGAGCAACCCGATCCGGACGATCACCGCGCAAACGTTCGAGCGACTCGATGGCCTAACGGAACTGTATATTCGCGATCTGTCCCAGATCACGCGCCTCGAGAAGAACGCGTTCAAGCCGCTGAAGGACCTCGGCGTCCTCGAGGCCTACCACTACGCCAAGCTGGGCTACATCGACGTACAAGGGATCGTGAAGGAGCTCCCTGCGCTGGCCGCAGTCGACATCGAAACGAAGGACGCCAACCTCGAATCCGACCAGCTGCAGGTCATCCACCACCCGAAGCTGCACACACTCGGTTTGCACGGGTACGCCCTTCAGAGCATCTCTTCGGGAGCATTCGCTGGATTGCGCAACAAGTATCTCACCGTGAAGCTGCACAACACCTCGCTGATGGCGTTGCCGCCGGCCCTGCTCCTTCCCCTGCCACGCTCGGCACACATTGACTTCAGCGTTGCCGGATCGAAGGTCAACACGCTGACCCAGCCGTTCCTGAGCTCACTCGACGATCGGAAGAACACCATCAAGATTGACGGGCTCGCGACGAACCCTGTGCGGTGCGACTGTCAGGCACGCGCCTTCCGCCGCTGGATTCTGGCGGCGAAGGTGAGCGACGTACGGTGCGCCAGTCCGCCATCCGTGGCCGGCAAGCTGCTCACCGAGGTTGGCGACATCGAGCTGGTGTGCGAGGGCAAAGGCTCCACAACCCGAACGACCGTGGCATCATCATCCTCCTCATCGACGGCGACATCCGGCAGCCGGACCACGCCGACCATAAGCTTCTACAACTACACCTCGGAGGTGCAGATGACGAATCCGGCCGCCACCACCGAGCACGACATCATCTGGAGCATGCCGCCGCTGTCCTCCTCATCCTCCACTACGACGCGCACCAAAGGATCGAAGTCGAAGATCGCCTCCGCCTCGCTGCCACCGCTCAAGAAGATGCCGTCGGCGAACGACGACACCCTGATCATCGGCATCGTCGGTGGCGTCGTGGTGTTCATCTTCCTGCTCATCATCTGCATCTGCATCTGTCGGCTGAAGATGAACAACGACAGCTACCAGCATCACCAGCACCAGCACCACCGTGGGCCCCCGATGGCGATGGGCGTCCCCGGGACGCTGCAGGTGAACTATACCGGTGGAAAAAAGGGACAGCAAGCGGCGGCGGCGGCCGCGGCTGCGGCAGCCATGTACCCCACGCTGGGACCACAGTACGCCCAAAGCTACGCGACACTGCCGTACAAACCGAACGGCTCGCCGACGCAAGCCCGGCCCAGCTACTCAACCATCGGGCGGATACCGTACCAGTACCAGAACCACTCGCTCATGTCCACGCAGTCCGCGCACCACCACCACCAGCAGTCGTCTGGCCCGGGGACGCTCACTCACTCGTCGCACAATCCGTACATCGTGTACCAGGACGACAAGGTGTACCGATGAGCAGGATACTGCGGCCATCTCGGAGGATGCCGACCGTTTTTGGAGAACCGGCTCCTCCCAGGTGTAATCCGTTTCACTTGTAAAAGTGTGTTTGACTGTGTTGTATGTGTGGGCCCTGTATGACCGTTGTGTGTGAGTAGTTTTAATTTGTACTAACTACAAACTATTATTATTGTTTATGTTTTTGACTTGCTGCTTTTGTGAAGCGTTGTGTGAACGTGGTTTAAAGTGAAGCCGCACGGAAGGATGTAGAGTAACAGAAACGTAATTTTCTTTCTTACAAATATGCAATTCTTCTTTTGGAGTGTTCAATTCCTCAGTGTATTACCATTACGATCTTTTCCTCCTCTAAAAACTCCTTAAATAATTAGTTTTAGTTTATAACTTACCCCCGTTCCCTGCGTTCCTTTTCTTCTCTGCATGTCAGCCCTTACTTGGGTAGGACTAGGCCGTTACTAAATGCTCAATATAATTTAAAAAAATAAAAACGATTACGCAAAAAGTGGCCTCTTTTTTAAAACTCCTGTATTGGTGCTACACTTATGATGCACGTGCATGGCCAGAGGTGATCCCATGTGTAGCAAGGATGAGGGGGACCTATTATGTAGAGGAAATGGGGAAGAAAAAGTATTTTTGTAAGTGAACCATAAATTTACGAAATAAAGAAAAATAATAGATCGTACGGTGAGGGATTCACTAAAAGTTATATTTAAATATCACAAAAATGCGACTGATTGATAAGGTAATATTGCAAATTTCCCTTGAATTCTAAAATGTGAAACTATCCTCTAAACTGAAAATTCAAAAAGCTTTTCTAGTTAATCTAACAAATTTTACTTCACATTTTTTTGAATCAATTTTCGTCAGTACTTATTGCCAATATCTGAAAACGAGTGGCCCATTTTTAAAGGGGATTTTATAACTAAATAGGCAAGAATACGATGTATGTATGAAACTTGGTAAGATGCATTACAATTATTTCCAAATTTACTAGTACCGTACCAGTATTAATTGTTTCCACACAACGCTTAGAAATCGGGAAAATCGTCAGTACAAAAAATTTGGTGCCCCGCCAACTGTATGTAGCTGTTGGTTTAATGTTAATTTATTTTGAATGTGTGATGGAGGTCAAACGTTTGAAATTGCCTCTTTACTTATTTTAAGTTTAATTGGCAAAGAACAAAAATTGAAAACATGCAAGCTAACCCAAAACTTTGTTTATGTAACACTATATACTGAAAACATGTATTTTGTGAAATTATTTGCTTTGGTTTAACATTTTTGTAAGATCATATACCTAAATTTTCCTGTTTTTTTGTTTGTGACTTTCCCTTTATAAAGTTATAAATAAAGGAAACATACGGGAGAATATCGGCTGGGAAATTCTGATAAATTCCTTTTTTTCTTTCATTTGTATTTTAAACTTAACCATGAATTGTTCTCGGTTGGTTGCAGTGAAAAACAACTGTTTAACTAAATCATCTTCATCTTCTTCTTCTTCTTCCTCTATATATTTAAAACAAAGTTTGGAATGTTGCGGTCGCACTCACAGGAGAACGGCTGGACCGATTTATTTCGTTTTTGGTTCATTGTGTTCGTCTTGACCATGCAGGTTTATGCGGCGAAGAAAGCTGGAAAATCCCATAAATTCCACAATTTTCTACGCCTACTATGCCTCCGAAAACTTTTTGACACTCATTTTCAACTACACCTCGCCTAGTAGGGTTGTAGCTAATCAAATGATCAAATCTATAAACCAGAGCGCTGCCCAACGTTCTGTAACCAATTTTTAATGGAATCCAAGAAAATGTAAAACTCGGAAAACTGCTTTTATATTGCTGAAAAATTTCAAATGTGCTTATCAGGAATTTGCATTGCAGAGAATGCTACTTATGGATAGGAAGGGTAGAACTTTGCGTTAATATTCTAGGTGAGCTAAACAGTATAAAGTAATTGCAGGGAACTATTGTCGAAAAATAGAGGTAAGTGTTGTAAAACGTTTACACCTAAAAACACCCCTTAATTAAAAGCCGCTGTAACGCAATCAACGCAAGCGTCTAGGGAAACCCAAACTCCCAGAAAGTGAACGTTGTTTCATGGAACTTACGTTGACAAATAGAGTGTGTTGCTGCCTCATTTTATTATTGTCATGTTTTCACCTTGGTTTGTAATTATTTTATGTTTCTAGAATAGCGCAACGATTCCTAACTATTCCCACGGTAGACTTTAAAATTGATTTCTATGGCCTAAGAGAGCTCTAAACGCTAAAATATCGCCATCTCGTGTATACCAATTATGGCAGTTCTAATGCATCCTCTGGTGATTTCCTAGAACGAGTTGTGTGCACACTACGTTAGGTTTTTCTCATTAAGCTTTTCACTTTCGCCATGAACGTTTTCCCTTTGCGTTCGAGCAGTTTGGAGTTAGCTATCACCTCGTCGAAGGTGGCCGTATGCCAGTACTTGTTCTGCGACTTTTCGGTGATTTTCGAGTTGAACAGATTATAGTCAAAACCGCCGGCTGAACTGGAAGGGTTTATAACAAGTTTCGAGGCGTGCCAGCTTTCGCGAAAGTCTGCGAACATAACTGTTTCCAAGAAACAGTTGAGAAAAAGCTTTGTTTCCGGGTTTTCAAACTTGTCCAAAAAATTTGATTTCTGTAACAAGAAAGAAAAATCATTAAAAGGCATTTATATGCATTTACTAGCACAAGCATCTTACCTCGTAGGAAAATGTGTCCAGATTGGAAAATAACTCGACAAAGAAGCGAACGAAAGCGCCACCGATCAGCACACTTGCCAACCCTTTGGAGTCCTCGAATGCTTTGACGAGCTCCAATGACACGCGGAGTGGCTTCTTCAGCTCGCTCGGAAGAATGGAGTACTGCTCCTTTTTCGTCGGACGAACGGTCCGCTTATCGAGATTCACGTAGCAAGCATCACCGCTTTTCCACAGCTGCTCTGGGACCGGCTGCAATGTACCGGCCAGCATGGGCACCGGTGCGTCTAGCATCTGTTGCAGATGGTCCGGAATGATCGTTATAAGAATATGCTGCCATTGGAATGGATAGAGTATTAACAGTAGGCCCTGCACACACGACGTCAGCAGGGACAGGTGTTCACTAAACAATATCACCATTTTCTCGAGGAGTAAGCTTTCAAAAACCTCAATCAACCCGTCGGGCCCGAGACATTTGAAAATATCATATAGCTCGGTTTGCTCCAACCGTAAATCTTTGGGACGGCTTATAGTCAACGTGAAGGGCAAAAAGGCCTCCTGGCGTAATAGCGAACGAGTATCGAAACAGGTCGGTAGGGTGAGCGATAGTTTTTCTCCAGCCAGCGGTAGTTTTTGGTAGTAAAATTGTTCCATTAGCAGCTCCGGGACTCTCCCGTTACCGTGCTGACTTTCGATGCATTCCAGAAGCCTGTAGAACACCGTCGGCTCGTTGTGTTTCGTCACGAAGCAGTAGGTCAAAGGGATGCAAAACTCTGACGATTCCGGCAAAACACGCCTGCAGAATCCGTACAACCGCTGCGGATGATCGGTGATGATAATGCAGTACTGTTGATCTCTACCCCTAATAAGCGAACCGTTGTCGGGGTATACAAATACTTCTATCATTTTGTGCGGCGTCTTCTGTGGTGGATATTTGCTTTTCACATACGGTTTATTCTGCATAATGTCATAGCCGACTACGATACAGTAGTTGTATAAAGTTTTCACTACCGGATGCGTAGTTTCGACAGTACTTAGTTTATTATAGTGCTCGATCAAGCCTTTGGTATCAGATGTTTTGCCCTCCGCAGTAACAGGTGCGTCACGGTTATCGACAATATCGTAAGCACGAATCGTACCATACTGCTGGGTATAGCTGTTTAGCTCTGCACAGCGTGACAATCGCCGAATCCTTTTGCGATGTTCCTCACTTACGGGTTTCTTCAGTGATATCTGTTCTCGCGAAAGTGAGTCATGTGTCTGCCCTTTTTCTGGTTCTTGGAAGGCAACTTCGATGATCATATTCACATCTTCATAGTGCTCGGATTCATGCTCTCCGTCCAGCGTGTCACGGAAGCCCTTCTCCAGACCCATGAACCTCGGCGGCTTCTCTGGGGGAGGGCCCTCCGGCAGCGGCTTGTTGAGCGCCTCACGGATGCTTTCGGAGTGCATGAGCTGTAGGTTGGAAGCATTCGGTACGGTTCCACCATTTATAGATCCGGTCTGCGAGGCACTGCGGCGGAAGGCTTGCGAACGTTTTATTCCTCTTCTGGCATCGGAATCACGCGACGACGGTATACTGAAACGTTCATCTCCCCGTTCGAAACCAGTTCTCCTTAACGGGGATTTATGGACGGAGTGGAGCTGCTGCAGAACAACCTGTTGCTTTTGCTGCTGCGACGTTATGAGCGTTTCGAACTTTTCGGTTATTTTTTGCACCCTGCTGTTGACGCCGCCCTCCTCGCTGGTCGTTTTGGAGGTCTGATTCGACATTGTTCGTAACACATAGTTAGATTGTTGGTTTAACAATCTTTACGAATGAAACACACACAAAATTATGCCCATTCTGGACGTGGTAACGCAATTACTGCAGCTCGACTACTGTCAGGAAATAAAAACAAATGGACTTTATCTCTGCGAGAAAGTGAGATAAACAGCGTAGGCTGTGGGCAAATACCGATCTCTGTCCCTCTCTCTTGAGCTCTCTTTCATGCTCATTCCTTCCCAGCCGTTATTTAGTTAGGTCAGACAACAGATACAGAAATCAAATATTACTAATCTTCTTATGATTTCCCGTGCTTTACAATGAAAAAAGGGGTGTTGCTGAGTAAAGCCGTGTCGTGATAGGAGCATGAAATCATTTACAAGTTTTTTGTTAGGAAACAGCAGTGATTTGAAAGTATAGCTATCTTGAGCTGGTCGAGGATCCAGCATATATGCACCTCGAAATTAAATTTGACAACTCAGAAGTAGCGAAATAAACACATGCGGCGAGTGAAAAATACCCATAGATTTTCTTAAAATTATTCTAACCCGTTCCAAACAGTGATGGAGGAAAGCTGCCAGGATTTTTTGGGAGATATCGAGGACCTGATATCGCCTGAAGATCCGTCACCAAAAGATCGCTATGCCAACAAAAAGGACATAACTGTTCGAGCCAAACGCACCAAAGTGTTTCGCGCTCCCACAAAGGAAACAACAGCCGTAGAGAAACCCGTGCTGGACAGTGTTATTCCGGAAACACAACATATCTATATGAAAACGTGGGGCTGCGCGCACAACACATCTGATACCGAGTACATGGCCGGTCAGCTGGCCCAGTACGGGTACAACCTAACGAAGGATAAAAATGCCGCCGATCTGTGGGTGCTCAACAGCTGTACCGTCAAAAACCCTTCGGAAGACACATTTCGTAACGAAATCGAAGCGGCCCATCGGGCGGGCAAGCATGTCGTCGTGGCGGGATGTGTGCCACAGGCAGCGCCGAGATCCGACTATCTGAAAGGCATGAGCGTGGTCGGCGTGCAGCAGATCGATCGCGTGGCAGAGGTTGTGGAGGAAACGTTGAAAGGACATTCGGTGCGCCTGTTACAGGCGAAGAAGGTAGACGGGCGCAAAGTGGCAGGCCCGGAGTTGTCGCTTCCAAAGGTTCGCAAAAACCCTCTCATTGAGGTGATCCCCATCAATTCTGGATGCCTTAATGCTTGCACGTATTGCAAGACGAAGTTTGCCCGAGCCGATCTGGTAAGCTATCCAGTGCAAGAGATCGTCGATCGGGCAGTACAGGTGTTTCAGGAGGGTGTATGTGAAATCTGGCTGACTTCCGAAGACACAGGTATTTCACGTATGCCATAGCATTTGCACATCATGCGTTGATAATTTTTGTTTAATTATTCAATAGGAACCTACGGCCGCGATATCGGCTCGTCATTACCGGAATTACTGTGGCAATTGTTAGAAGTCATACCCGAAGGATGCATGATGCGCCTTGGAATGACCAACCCTCCCTACATCTTAGAGCATCTGGAGGAGATGGCAAAGGTTCTCTCTCACCCTCGAGTCTACAGTTTTTTGCACATCCCTGTACAAAGTGGCTCCGACACGATTCTCGGCGAAATGAAGCGCGAGTACTGCAAGAAGGATTTTGAACGTGTGGTTGATTTTCTACGGGAAAAAGTCCCAGGTATAACCATCGCGACCGATATCATCTGTGGATTTCCGGGTGAAACGGAAGCCGATTTTGAGGATACCGTCGCACTGTGCAAAAGGTACGAGTTTCCAAGTCTGTTCATAAACCAGTTTTTCCCGCGTCCCGGGACGCCAGCAGCGAAAATGGAACGTGTACCGGCCAATGTTGTGAAGACGCGCACCAAAAGGCTTACAGAACTGTTTCATTCATACGAACCGTACCAAAAGTACCCGGTGAACTCGAAGCAAACCGTACTGGTCACTGAAATTTCGCATGATCAAAAACACTATGTAGGACATAATAAGTTCTATGAGCAAATTCTCCTGCCAATGCATAGCAATTTGCTGGGAAAGCAGGTTGAGGTAAATTATCAGTTGAACTTCCTCGTCTCACCATTTTACTTACCATCCATTTTTATGTCGTTGCAGGTTGCAGTAACGGGATGTACTAAATTCAGTATGTTTGGTAAAATCGTACAAGCAGAACAGGAATGGGTTAACTGCAGCAAACCAGTGGCAGTAAACAACATATTAACCAAACCGATAGAAGTGACTGAGGGTGCGAAATATGGTTCGATGTTTGCTTTCTTCGTTTTATCGTGCAGTTTGGCGATAGTTTCCAAATACATTTTTATGTATTTTGATTTTTAGTAACGTCGGAACACTGAAATAACTCAAGCTTATTCATTGTATATAAAACAGAGAAATAACATTGCATTTTAAACCTCTTACGATAACGGCCGTTGAACGCATTTTTAATCTATTACACGTTTAATCAATCGTCATAAAACCATCCGCATTAGATAAGTAGACATTTTCCTTTTTTGTGTCGGCAGTAACGACAAAGTGTGGACCAACAAGACAATTCTTCAGTGTGGAACCGCTTTTCACTACCGCCTTTTCCCCTATGATGCAATTGTCGATGACCACACTGAAATTAAAACCAGCAATGACGGAACGTTATAAATCATTTAAAATATCTAAACACAATTGCATTAGTTACCCCTCTTCCACCATAACGCCATCCATGAGAACGCTATTATTGATCCTTGTTTTCGCTTGAATAGTACAGCCATTCGCAATCACGTTCGAGTTCAGTGATGTTTTTTCGCTGATTGTTGTCATGTCGCCAACCGCACATTTTGATATCTGTGTAGACTTGATCGAACTCTTTTGCGATACCAGTTCTCGTTCGGTCAATCCAGTCAAAGCAGGGAAATGTTCAAAAATCTGTGAACAACAATCAAGATTGCGAATTACTAACAATACGCGTCGATATAAACAATTTTAAGCTAGACAATCTATTATGACAACAATCAGAAAAAGCAATTAAAGGTATTTAACAAAAACAAAAGATAACTTTTCCAGTTTCATAGGTTTTGTAAATACCTTCAAATTGCAGGACAAAAACGAACGAACGTTATTCACTCTCAATCCGAAAGAAGTTAGGTCCGCAAAATGAGCATAGCATCGAATGGGATGGGATGTCTTGTGCTTGTTGAAAATAGAAGCTTTTTCAATTTTAGTATCCAATTCAGTGTACACAGCATACTGTAAAAACAAAAGAAAGGTTTTTTATTTAATGTCTAACAAACTTAACTGAGTGCTACATTCCAATGAATCTTACCTTGAAAATGTCATCGACTTTCACATTAGAATCGGATACTCCTTCGCCTTCCTGAACGACGGGGGGCTGCAGCATCTGTTTCTTTATAACATGCGGCAACAGCTCTCCCTTTACTGCAGATAGCAAATCGGTCACGGCGAGATATTCAACAACCCACTTCTTCATAATGTAGATGTGAGCATCAAGAAGACCGGATGATATAATGATTTCGGGATTTTCCCGTAGTAAGTGACCAGGCAGTTTAACCGTTTCCTCGAAATCACTTGCGGAAGCCATGAACAGCACCTTGGTGGTGGTCTTATCATAGCCGATCAAGTCTTTCTCGGCTTTGTACTTCGATTTCGGCCCGGGAATGGCCACATCTTGATCTTGGCCACCTTCCATTAGCAGCATCTGTATCGAGGCATCCTGTTCGCGGAACGTGGATAACAAATGATACAAATTAACTTCGACCACCGTGTCACAAGACAACACCACCACATCGGTCTTGAGCCTGAAAGGTAATCGGTTAAACGGTTATCGGTAATCGGATCCAAATGTGGAATTAGAAGCATGCTTACTTATCCGACACCAGTCTCAAAGAATCAGCCGTGCCGCACTCCGATTCCGTCGGGATGGAATAATAATCAAGCTTGAGCTTCAGCTGCAACCTATCCAAACGTTGCTGTATTTCGGACTTTTCCGACTCTTGCACTATCAACAGAACCTCTAGTACATGGAATATGCAATCGTATAAAGTATGCAAACAATCTATCCAAAAGTTTTTTTTTTCTAAAATCATCATACTCACCGTTGAAGCCGTGTCGTTGAAGAAGTTGCAAAGGATACCAAATCATCGGATAGGGCCCGATCGGCAGTAGACATTTCGGTCGTCCTTCCAAGATTTCCGGCAGTCTGGTGCCCTTTCCCGCAGCTAGTACAACCGCTTGAAATTCCTGTTGTCCCATGGTCAAGCAGTGTTTGCCGAAGAAAATCCTGCGATCCTCGTGTATTTTAATCCTATGCTCGCTTTTGCAGTCGTGTTATGCCAAACAATTGGCTGTCAACTAAAAGGTTTATAGAATAAAAAAAAAACAAACAACATTGTACTTTTCCGTTACTTAATTTCACCGAAATCTGAAGAATTAAACTTTGTTCAACGAAATATACGGGAAGAGTCGTTCGCCAAATTTATTTTCGATAGCTTTGTTCACTGTACGAATGTTGTCCACTCAAACGTGCGGCAATTGTACAATGATTTAAGGAAATTCTCTTTCGTGACCTAGCTACTATGTACTAATCTTATTCCAAATTGCCGGTCGCACAGCTGACAACGACGTTAGTTCTGAAATGATGGATATAAACGTACCTTTCAATGTGCTGCCAGGTATTTTTCCTGGGGTGTCAAAACTTCTCCGGACTGCGTGCCCATACGATTGAATCAGCACGCTAGTTTTGTGAAAAGAAAAATATGTCGGTCAACCAGCTCAATGCACCACCGAGTTCCGCATCGTCCGACAGGTAATTTATCGATAACGATGTAGGTCGTGCGACGGGGTTCTTATCTTGCTGCCCATAACCGGCATAGTTTTTGTGCATGAACGGGAGAAATTCGCGAAACAAGCAATATACGCATTACTGTGCATGTGTCTCGTAAGCGTGTGCCTGTGCGATGCTCGTGTGCTAATTGAGGAAACGTACTACGGCCTAAAAAACCTTCCGCGTTGCCGCACGATTATTTTCTCTTTTAGTGACGCAAGTGAACCGAAGGAGTGCGAAGTCCTAGATTTCAACGCTGCGGTGCACTCAAGCGACAGTGGATATGACGCAGAGATGCCTCCCGACTGCTGTCCGGCCTCGCCGGCCACCGTGCCATCGAAGGCGACACGTTCGAATTCATTCGGCTCACAGCTCCGTTCACCAAAGCCGCGTCGACAGCGGACCACTTCCGTGAATCAAAATACGATTAATTCGAACGAGGCAATCATACGCTCGAATAATCGTACGATCTACACCGCGGGTCGGCCCCCCTGGTACAACTGTGCGGGCCAGCAGGTGGAACCGTTCGTGATAGGTAGAGCGCACAGCAAACCGGTTCAACAGCATCAACTAACGTAAATTTTTGCTTGTATTCCATCCAAAGGAATTTGTGGCGGAAGTGCATCGGGCAAAACTACCGTTGCGCAGAGGATAATAGAAAGCTTAGACGTACCGTGGGTCACGCTGCTGTCGATGGACTGCTTCTACAAGATACTGAACGACAAGCAGCACGAGCAAGCCAACCGCAATGAATACAACTTTGACCATCCGGATGCTTTCGACCTGGAATTGATGAAGGATGTTCTGCAGAGACTTAAGGAAGGTCGAAAAGTGGAAGTTCCTGTGTACAATTTCGTCAGTCACTCCAGGGAGCAGCATACGGTAAGCATTGACGTAGTACAACTCGTGTTTCGTAAAGCGCCATCGAAGGCAAGGTACACAAATTATGCTCGAAATATAATTCAATTATTTACAACTTTGCTCATTTTCCCAGAAAACCATGTATGGCGCAAATGTAATAATTTTCGAGGGCATCCTCACGTTCCACAGCAAGGAAATTTTAAAGATGCTCGATATGAAGGTATTTGTAGATACCGACGCGGACATCCGGCTAGCCCGACGGCTTAAGCGGGATATCCAGCAACGGGGCCGCGACTTGGAAGGTGTACTTAAACAATATTCGACCATGGTGAAACCGGCATACAGTTGCTACATTGCACCGACCATGGCACACGCTGACATTATAGTGCCACGCGGTTCCAGCAACATAGTTGCGATTCAGCTTATCGTGCAGCACGTACACACACAGTTGCAGCTGGTAAGTTGTAGTGCTGGCGATGCTTGCAGCAGCACTGAGAGGCTCACTTGAGATTAATCTGCCCCCTTTTCATCATTCTCAGCGTGGGTTCAAGCTACGAGAGGCTCTGGCCCATTCGTATATTGGGCAACCGATGCCAGATTCCCTGAAATTGCTTCCAACGACACCGCAAGTGAAAGGCCTGCACACATTTATCCGCAACGCCGAAACTGCACGCGATGAATTCATATTCTACTCGAAACGCTTGATTCGGTTGGTGCTGGAATATGCGTTGAGTTTGCTACCTTTCCGGGATGTTGAAGTAGAAACACCGCAGAACATACCCTACAAGGGCAAGCGTTTGGCAAGCCAGAAGATATGCGGCGTGTCAATCCTGCGTGCAGGAGAGACGATGGAGCAAGCTGTTAGTGATGTATGCAAGCACATCCGTATTGGAAAGATTCTGATTCAAACGAATCAACTCACCGGCGAGCCAGAAGTAAGTTTGCGCGATCTTGACCCTGGTTTACAATGTCTAAATAATCAAATTCTCGCTTACAGCTCTATTATTTGCGGCTTCCAAAGGATATAAAAGATTATCGTGTGGTGCTCATGGATGCCACAGTTGCTACAGGAGCAGCAGGTAAAAGACTGATATTTTTAATTGTTTATTTCATTCTAAAATTTAACGTTATATCTTCAGCAATCATGGCTATTCGGGTGCTGTTGGATCACGATGTTCCTGAGGAGAACATTCTTCTGGTATCGCTGCTGATGGCGGAAATTGGCGTCCACTCGATAGCGTACGCTTTTCCAAAAGTGCAGATCGTAACCTCCGCCCTGGATCCTGAGATCAATGAAAAATTTTACGTCATACCCGGCATAGGCAACTTTGGCGATCGTTACTTTGGTACGGAACCTACTGAACCGAACCTGTTATATGAATAGATTTGGGAAGGCGTAGTGGGCAGAAAACGAGTGTTGCGCAAAATGCAATAAAGTTTGCCTTTCTGCATCATCCTCATAATGCATATTAATAATAACATTTACTTTGACATGAGCCGCTCTTTGGACGTCGAAATCTAGCATCTCTTACACTTAGGTTTACTTGCCTTCATTTTATGTTAATGTTTTCATTAGAAATTTTAAGATTTAAGTTATGTTAATTTAGAAAATTAGTTGGAACTATGTTAGTTTTAATAGTCTTTAGTAACCATACGTCAAATATTTAAATTTGTACAAGTTTGGTACAGTTTCATTTCGTACAATAAAAGTTTTCAGTTGCCTGAGGTTCACCGAATGCTTTATTGTTTTAGTTGTTTTTTTTTCTTTTGCAAACTTTAACTGCACTACTACAAGAATGATAATTTCTCGTGAAAGTCTTCCTTCTGGACAACTAATGTGATCATAAATCAATGAGTGTTGAAAAGTATGTAAAAGTAGCTCATGCTTTCAAATATGAATGCAATACTCACAAAAAAAAAACATGAACAATGGATGTAATAAGTAAAAAATACATTTCCAAAAATGGAACACGGGAAACGACTGCAAGGAGCTGACCAATTTCAAATTTGGCCTTTTCCAGTGTATTGTTGGCGGTATGACATTTATCCAATTTCGTGTTCATGACAACACAGCGACACGAACAAACCGTAAACCTACATTGCAGTAGTGGTGAAAATTAAGTAGTGGTTAATTTTGAGGAACCAAAGAATTATACTATTTTTTGACTATGGAATCCTTTGGATCCGGATTCTACACAAAAATGATTTATTAGTAATAGCTCGAAAGCTACAAAATTGCCTCGCTTGAAAATTTTCAGACACGATTTCTACCTTCCATTTAAGTGCCCAAAACGTCGGCTCCATCAAACAGACAGAAGATGAGTTGTTAGGTTGAAGACTTATTTCAATTAGTCAATGATTCCGACAGGAGCATTGGGCGGTAATTGCGCCGCTTCAGTGACATATGCACCTCTGCTATGTAGTTCTGGCTTTGTTAACAAATTCCAAATTCCAAATTCGTGCATTTTTGGAGTGGCTGTACAAGGTGATCCAATCCACATGCCTACGAGCTACGTTCCCTAGCGAGGAATGGTGCGAACCAGTTGGGTGCAGGTCGTATCTCGCAACACCACGCTGACATTGCTGCTTAGGAAATGCTTCACTCAAAACATTTCCGTGGATATAGTTGATAACAGGCTTCGCGGTTTGTCACGCTGATCTGCTGTCCGCGAATCGTTCCCCTCGATCCCGTGCCCGTGGCGGTGATGCTGGTCGAGTAGTGTGTGGTGGTAGAGAAAGTAATACCTGCCAGTTTCTGAAGGCGATGTGTTGTATTGCTATTTGTTTGAAACTTGTCTAGCGGTTTTTCGTACCCGTTCCTATCAAGACAGCCGTTTATTTTATATTACTCTTTTTTATCTGTGCAAAGAGTGCAAAAGATTAGTTCGATCAACGCGTCTCAGCTCTGGCTGCAGCAGTGCAGTTTCGCAGTTGTTCTGCTTGGTGCCCTTGCCAGTGACGAAAACACATTCGCCCAGGAGCAGCTTCTTACTCCTCCGCAAAACAAGAAAACGATCATAATTGCAAGAAGCAGAGAGAAAGAGGGGGAGGACGAAAAAGGAAGGAAGAATTCGCCAAATAGCAGCGCACGAACGTGTGTTTTGCAGCTCCATTCACTCCGTGCCACAGTGTTTGGTAGTCGTCATCCCGTTGGTAGTGGTTTAGGTAAAAGGCTCGACGGGAAAGATTTACGCCAGACGAGATTGCCGTGTTGCTGTGACCACAAGGGAAGTGTTTAGGTGTGTTTTGTTTTACGCTGGTACAACAGTGGCCCGCGACGGAAAGGCGAGTACGTGGAAGCATTCAAGCCCACAGCAAACCCGAAGCCCCAGCACCAACATAGCCTAGGTACGTCTGGAGTAGTCGTAAGGAAAAAGAAGACGGCGAGCGATGCAACAGTGTTGTGTGCGCATGGAGCAGCATGATGAGGTTGATGGATTTTTTATTGGCGATGATGGAGACCCCAACTCCCACCGACCCGGTTCAGGGCCCTCGCAATGAAGCAAAAGGTCTTCCAGGCCGTTTCCTTTTTCTTTTTTTCTTTCTCGTACCAACCAGAAGGATTATTCTAGTGCAAAGACTTGTGGACAGCCGTGCCGGAGTTATGTACAGTATATTTATGCTCACATATACATATAAACCAACCCTCTAAATTTTCTCTGGCTCCGTGCAGTGTTTGTTTGGTGCGGGCGCACTCGTGCATATGTTCGTCCCCGTCGTGTATGTTGCCTGCGCACCACACATTGGAACGCCACTGGAGTTGTTGAGGCTGCGAATGTTGAAAATGCGGAATTTTAAAAACAAATTATCGATTATCTCCAACTAAGGGAAGAGGCTGACGTTGGTGATGAGAAGGAGGGGGGGGGGGGGGGTTGTTGTTGTTGTTCAACGCACACAGCGGCAGCGAGCGCAATGGTTTTGCTGCTTGGAAGGGTCTTGTGGATTCTGGCGGCCTGTTGGAAGGAGAAGGAGGAGTGTGGGACCGGGCAGAGAATAGAAGACGGGGAATTTGACCTTATGGTAAATTGAAAGTTATAGTACGTCCGTTTTGTTGAAGGTTGTTGAAAAAACTCTTTCTGCTTGTCGCTTGAGACGGCGGAAGCAACGCATACTGTGACACAGCGTGTTAAAGCCCGTGACCCCGACTGCGTGCTGGTTCGTGACTGTCGTGTCTGGTTGGCTCCTCTAGAGCGCATAGAAATAACCAGAGCAATCCCTTTGACCCTTTGCCCCTCCCTCCAAAGCTGGCCCCTGTCAGATGACGTCAGGGCACACATCATTTTCGTCAAGGGTTCAAATCACTAACAATACATAGTTCAGCCTCCAATTCGCAGCCTATTCCTGCTGACGGCAACTGACGCTTCCCAAAGGCTTCGAAATCTCACCGATCACGTACGGTAGCGCCAAGCTGTGTGTTAGTAGACCTACCGACCCCTTCCCTCCAACCCCTTCCCTCCAACCCCCCGGCCACGACTGCAAGCGTGACAATATGGTTGCTAAATGGTAGTGGTGGAAGAGCCAGCCAGCCAGCCGAGCGTGCAGTAGAGTAGCAACCGTTGTCAAACCGTCTAGTAGGCTAGTCTGCTGCGCTGGTCATGGCATACTCTTCAAACGTGCCTTTTCCATAGCCTTAGCGTCAGCGCGAGGAAAAAAACACGCCAGCACCAGAGACGAAGGTGGTAGACACGTGCGTTTTCACTCGCCGCGTTGGGCGGCATAGGCGAAAAGGGCCAACTTTTCTTGGAAAGCAAAAGTCAGGATGATCGCCGCTCGCGGAACATATGTGATCGGGGGAGGGGAGGAGATGAAATGTAAGGAACGGTATGATGGGGGTCCAGTTTTTCCCTCGCCGGTGAAGCGTGCACACGGTCGATTAACTACTGCGTGCTTCCCGCACACACACGGAAGAAGGACAGTAATATGGGAAGTGCCCTTCAACCTGTTGAATTTATTGTTCAACATTCGACTCCGACGGGAAATCGATCCCGGATCCATCGCCGGACGGACGGAGACCAGCTCGTCGGTGTTTCGTTTCGATTCGTTCGGTTTCATTTCAGGCTTCAGACGGCTCCAGCGCAATCAGGTCATTTTTCTGATATGGATTTTTCTTTCCCTTTTCTTTCTCCTCAATTACAGAAATCCCTTTCGAACTGGACGGCGTAATCAGCAGCAGTAGTGACATGTCGATGTCGTTGTTATTGTTGTGCCTGTTGCGTTAGAGTCTGTCCCTCGGTGTCTCGGTGTACGCCTTGTCGCTTGGTGTGTCTCAGTGTATGTGCGTGTGTGTGGTGTTTTTTCTGTCGTGAAGTCCGGGGCTGTAGTACGACGGAGTCATATGAACTAGCTTCAGCAGTCGAGATAAGCCTACCAAGGATCGCTTCTATTTTCATGTAAACAAAAACACCGAACCGTGTTGAGCACACCATCACAGCATCCAACGAAGCAGGCGGCGGCGAGCCGTGAAGGTTCTTCTAAACCCTTTTCCGTTACTTTTTTTTTCTGATTTTTCCTTTATGCTGGCGCCGTGTTGTAGGCAACGCCTCGTCGCAATACCGTAAGGCATCGACGCGGCGGTGAATCCGCAACCTCCATGCGGCCATAAACAGTGCCAGCCAGCCAGCCAGGCAAACAGAAGGGGCGGGTGTGTAGCGATAGTAGTGGCAGTAGTGTGGTAGTGTAGTACTAGTAGGAACAATTGGGCCATTCCGTTTTCGCTGGCGTTCTGAAGGACATCGTGCGGCACAAAATACAATCGAAACGGCAAACGCGCAAAGAGCTGCTAGACGAATAGGGGAACCCTGATTGCGGCAAATTGTTTGGAGTGAGTAGAAACGGTGCCAAGCACATCAAAGAATACTTTGGATACATCGTCGTTGCCTTGAGCGATAGTTACTCCTTTTGTCGTCGGACGGTTCGACGCGAAAGGACACGGATTGGGCGCCAGGATGCCACTGTTCGGGAAGAAGGATTCCGGCAAAAAGGTGCGCAAGGACGTCAAAGATGGATGCGAAAAGCTGCCCAGCATCGACGACAAGTACGTCATCAAGGAACTGCTCGGGACGGGCGCCTTCTCGGAGGTGCGGCTGTGCGAGCACAAGGAGACCGCCCAGCAGTACGCGGTGAAGATCATCGACAAGAAGGCGCTCAAGGGCAAGGAGGACTCGCTCGAGAACGAGATACGCGTGCTGAAGCGCTTCAGCGCCGTGCGGAGCGATGGAAGCGGGGTGCACAGTACCGGGCCACCGCTCGTCGGGGGCCCCCGGTTCGCGCACCCGAACATCGTCCAGCTGCTGGAGACGTTCGAGGATAAATCGAAGGTCTACTTGATCATGGAGCTGGTGACGGGCGGCGAGCTGTTCGATCGGATCGTCGAGAAGGGTTCGTACACGGAGCGGGACGCGTCGAACCTGATCCGGCAGGTGCTGGAGGCGGTCGACTACATGCACGAGCAGGGCGTCGTCCACCGGGACCTCAAGCCGGAGAACCTCCTGTACTACAGCCCGGCCGAGGACAGCAAGATCATGATCAGTGACTTCGGCCTTTCGAAGATGGAGGATTCGGGCTTCATGGCGACGGCCTGCGGGACGCCCGGGTACGTCGCACCCGAGGTGCTCGCCCAGAAGCCGTACGGCAAGGCGGTGGACGTGTGGAGCATAGGCGTCATCTCGTACATCCTGCTGTGCGGCTACCCGCCGTTCTACGACGAGAACGACGCCAACCTGTTCGCCCAGATCCTGAAGGGCGAGTTCGAGTTTGACTCGCCGTACTGGGACGAGATCAGCGACTCGGCCAAGGACTTCATCCGGCAGCTGATGTGCGTGAACGTGGAGCGACGGTTCACGTGCAAGCAGGCACTAGCCCATCCGTGGATCTCGGGCAACGCGGCCAGCAGCAAGAACATCCACGGTACCGTGTCCGAGCAGCTCAAGAAAAATTTCGCCAAATCGCGCTGGAAACAGGCGTACCATGCGGCCACCGTCATACGTCAGATGCAACGAATGGCCCTCAGCAGCGGGGGCAGCGGCACGGGTGGTGCGTTCGGGCGTAGTTCGTCGCGGATAAGTAACGCACCGTCCGCGGACGGAGGAGGAGGAGGCAGCAACGCCGAACACGAACAGCAACATCACGGAGGTGGCGGACAAACGGACACTACTGCTTCTAGCAGTAAGTAAAAAGAGGACTAGAGCTCGTCTACCTCTAGCATCCAGCGGAAGTGTCGAATGTGGTGAGAGCAACTAGAGGAGAACGGATGTGAATTCCCATGTCGGTTCCGTTTATGCTAATTCCAATACGTGTAGCAGTTCCTCCTTCTGTATTGATTGGTTGGTGTCGTTAACGTTATATTTTCTATGTTTGCCTTTTTGTTTTGTTTTATTCTCTGTTCAAAGTGCTTTGCCTAATTTTTACCCCATTAGAAAATGGTACAGTGCACCGCGCTGACTGATCACACTTCAAAAACTAAGGTATCCTCTTGTGGTACTGTACGCTACGGTAAACGTCACTTGAACTACCATAAAGGATAAATATGCACGGCTTATTGTGACTATGTTTTCTGTGGCCTACTAGTGCGTACTAGTGACAGCATTAAAATGCTTCCACTCAAAGCATTCTTGGATACGGCAAACCACCGACCGGAACTGTGACAGCTTGCCCTTTGGACATGGCTAGGGTGAATGTGATGAACAGTCAGTGAAACATGCTTTCAAATCACCTGCTCCACCGCATGGGTAACGGGGAGGAACGAACGATTTCCACCAAGTTTACATTTGCTCTACCCACCTAGTTGCTGAGGAGCCTCAAACCTCAAAGTTGATCCAATACAACTTCCCATCTATCTTACTCGAGCGTCTAATTTGTGGCGCAAAAAAAAGAGAAGTTCACATTTTCAATAGTGCATTTAACGGATAATTTTTAAAGAGCCCTATTCTCTGTCTCTCTCTGGGCGATGCATGCTTGGCCTGCCACGTTGAACGTTTTTGATGCTTGATGGGTAATGTTTTGTTACCATGTCAACAAAAACAGAAAAAAACGTGTACATTGTTGATTAACGTTAGCATACAGTAACGGGTCTAATTGCTATGGATAGGCGTTCGGTGGACATGAGACCGAGGTACGATAATCGATCCCATGAAGCGAAGATTGAGTCCAATGTGCAACTTCCAAATGCTGCGTGGTGGATTTCCCACTGGGTTTTCGTGGTTGGTAATATGCGTGTTTATGCCTACAGAAAAACAAAAAATAAGGTCACACAGATCTATCCGGCCTATCTCGTTTCCTACTAGCGTCCATTGGCAGTTAGCAATAACTTAACCTGCTTGATATTGAAGATCACGGAACATTCGCTTTCTTTTTAAGTTTACCTTAAAGTTTATCTATAGCTGTTTTTCTTTAAAATGGAACTCGCTTGTTTCTCTTGTAAAAGAACTTAACTCAATCATAGTCAACTACGATTACTTAATTGTTGGCAAACCAGGCATACGTTTAGTGCTTGGGAGAGTTGGGGAGCCAGCAGCAATTTTAAATATTTTGAAGTCTACGTTGTTAATATGAATACGAATAGTCTGCAGTAGTTGTCCTAATGTGTGTAGCAAAACGAAGAAACAACCGTTGTGTCCAGCGAAGGAATGTTTGAACCGGTGTTTTAACACTTAAACGAACGCTCGTCTTTTTTTTACAAATCATCGTGTGTTGCGCAACGCACAATTTGTTACTATATTAGTGAAACAAGAAGAAGGGACATATTTGAATCTCGCCATGTGGCGTAAATTGCCATTTTTTGACGATGATGTTGGACAAAGCGAACACTTAACAATAACGAATCCATATCATTAACATGACGTAACGGTAAAATCTCTCTCTGTACACTGAATTGTTTGTTATGCTTCATTTTAAATTACCTAACCGTCCTTTGTTAATTCTCCTGTTATTGGTTTACTTTTATTTTAAAATATGTCTTGTCAGTCAAATTTCCCGCATCTGCGCTCTGTTATTAACCGACAGTTTCATGAAGCGGTTTGGTTGAAAAAAAACACATTCCTTCAGATCGCGTTTGTCGTATCGGTTCCAATAGATGGGCATTTTATGCACGGGAGAATGTGCGCTGTACTTATCTGCCAGCGAGGAGTAAGAGCAAAAATAAATGGTTGCGAGGAGAAATCTTAACGGCTAGACTTAATATTGTTGCTGTAGCTTTCGGTGAATCCTGCGTGATACAAACAAACAAATATGATGGCGCAAAAGAAATCTAGAAAGCAAACTTATATCGAAACGCATGTCCATTCGCTGGCAACACCGGATGGAGCAATATTTTAAACTAGTAACCGAGGAGCGGTACGGGAAGTCGGCCGTGACCGTTATCTTAATGTATGTTAACTAATGAGTTTTTAGCAACAAGCAGTCCAGCAATCTGTTGAGCGCTTAGCCGTAACCCTGAGCCCGGCTTGTGTACGCAGTGGAGAAGAAGAAAAAATAATGATCGCCCTTTTCCCGATGTTAAATCGTGCAACAAAATCATTAGAATATTGAAACAAATCCTTATTATCGAAACATGAAACCAGCTCTACGGAAGCACACTGGCAAAAACATTGTCCCTTGATATTTACGATGGAATGCGGTGATTATAAAAAAAAAAACGTGGAGGAAATTTTGGGTAAAGCAAAAAAAAGAAAAGCGTAACTTTGAAAGAAACAAAGAAAAAGAGGAAAAGTATGAGAAAACAGCGTGAAACGATACAACTAAAAACAAAAACATAACAGCTTAACCATAATAAGGCGATTGCACCGTAAAGGCAGGCTCAACTGTACATTGAACAAAGCCAATTTGATAGGAAAAACTTAGAACTGAACAACGTAGGTTACGTAAAGCAAAACATGATGGTTGGAAAGCAAGAGTAAAAGAAAATGAAAGAGCTTTTTATACACAGTTTTACTTTCCCCATAAGCCCTCCCAGAAATGTTACAACAAATAGAGTAGTTTACGACAAAATTATAAATTTGAAATGGAAGGAAGATCGATACTATAGCAGTTACTAACATTCCATTTTGTTGTGCACGTTTTGCCAATCCGAAGACTAAAAGGGTGCACTGTACTCTTCTTCTTACAATATAATCCGTATGTTCTGGTCGTGTTTTCGTTTGTTTCATTCCGGTTTTCACTTCCACTTCCACCGACAAGACATGAGCTGGAGGAAGTGTATGTATAATTTTGCCTTAGGACTTTTTTCCGGGAGGCAAACACATGAAGGGCGTCATAGAAAAGTACTATTGTTGGCGGTAAAAAGCAACACACTAAAGGATTAAAATAATCACGTTTTGTGTTGTCGCGCGCGCATTCAGTTCCTACAGGCATACAACCACTATGCTTTTCCGTTTTACGTGGCCACAGACACACACACATGCGCGTTCATGATGTTGTTGGTTGTTATCTATTCTGTTACAGCCGGTGTTGTTTCATCTACGGCTCTCGTTCACCAGTAACATAGGAAAATTTAAAAAAATAAAATTAAAAAAAAAACACATGATCATTCGTACAACGCACACACAGCCAAAACATATTAGCTACGGTGAAACCGAAACAAGAGATAACGGGAAATATAAACACCCTTCATGGAGATTGAGAAGAAAAAAAAGGAGGAACGAAGAGCGGTCATAAGCGAAGAAACATTAAAGAAAACATCACGGTACAATGCGAACGAAATAAGTTATGAAGTAAAAGACATGTAAAACAGTAAACATCAAGCAAATACAACATTTTGAATCTCTCCTCAAAAAAATCTCAATGGTGTGTTCTCGGTCGGTATCGGAAGGCACCAGAACCAGCACTACTATGTCATATTTTAGGGACGTTTCCTACCAGATTCGGTCACCTTCGTTGTATGTTGTGCGTGCACCGAAAGTATGTCCATGTTTGCATGAGTGTATGTGTGTTCCGGCGTGTGTGTGTGTGTGTGAGCGGAGTGTAGGAGAGTTGTACTATGAAACGATCCGTCATCTTGTGTCATCCATCGTCCAAACGCGAGTAGTAGTTGGTTTGTTTGAGGCCGAGAAAAAGAGAGAAAAAGAAAAAGGATAACGAACTAAAAGAAAAACAAACATACAAAAATAGATACATTTAAACGTAACACATTGTAAAGAATGAAGGGCAGAAGAAATCAGCATAAGTTGCATATTTAAAAAGGTGAAGAAAAAAACAAATCATAGCGAAATCAACCAACCAGCGTTTGATGTTAACGGGCCGCTGTCTGTGTGTATCTAGGTGGTGTGGCGTCTGAATTAGTAGATCCAAGCATTTTTAAACCATGAAACCGATGACCACCAAGAAAAGAATCCCGCAAAGAGTGGACACATCTCGTGTGTAGGCTTGGAAAAACGCGACTGTGGTTGGGGCGAAATAATTGTTTTTTTTCTTGTCCGTTTTTAAGTAGACAATTGATATAATTAACGCTAACCCGCAACAGTAAAAGGGACTTGGTTAATTGCTTGGGCTTGGTGGAATTTTGCGTGTTGCTAAAAAGAGGAAATTGGGGGTGGGTGTGGGGGTGGTTTTCGGTTGGAGGAGGAAGAAACAACATTTCGTTCAATCGCATGGACGAGATACGGCGAGCAACATAAAAACTTACCAGGAATGGAAAAAACGGACATGGAAGCTAAGAAGAGTAACCGAAAAAAAATGAGGAAAGCGCAAAAGAAAACTACAGATGACAAATGGAGTACATAGAGCGTTCAACTAATACAATAATTTTATTATGGTCTATGAATGTGATCTATATTATAAAAAAGTAAGAAAAAAGAAAAAGTAACAGCAACCTAGTGCTAGATAAGTAGGTGTTAATATTAAGAGCGATAATTAAAACAAGAAGAAAAAAAAAAACGGTATGAAGCAAGTACTTGTATGAGAGTCACCGCGGATACTTAAATGTTGTTCCTCCTGCTTGTGAGGATGCTATATTATACTGAAACACACAGTGCATGCAAACACAGAGATGAAAAACGAAGAATTGGCAGGCTGGGAAGACAGCAGACGAGAACAGGAAACAAGCAGAACAGTTCATAGTTGCGCATCTATATACAAATGGACTAACCGTGCAGAGCCACTATCATCATCCATCGTTTGTCGGGCGGGGTTTACAGTTTACAGACAACAAACATTACATGGTAAAATCGGCGAAAACGGGGTATCCTATGATTTAAAAAAAGCTACAAAACCTATATATTATATTAACGAAAAGATTAAGCTGAATGCAAGACAAAAAAAACAACAACAACAAAAACATATTAAAATAATCTGGTTATACGAGATGCTGCTTGCTGAATGGCATTTAATAATCTCAATAAATTCGTTCATTGTGTAACTGAAACCAAAGCAGCGCGTTTGTTGATTTAAAAAAAAATATTCCAACGCTATTCCTTTCAAGGATTGGTGCTGGACACAACCATGTCGCATGCTGATGTTGAAGAGCTCAAATTGCAGACATAATGAAAGAACGGAAACAAAAAACCCCTGATTTTGATGTACCCAAATTGTACACAATTCAACAATTAAAAAAATACAATAAATACTTTTTCGACCCCCGAATAGAGGAACTATTTCGAACTTATTTCGAACCGATTCCAATAATTGAAGCAATTTCTGTTGAGCACAGTAGGCTAGCATAAACACGATCACCCATAGCAACCAAGGGGTATATAAGTAGAACCGAATCGTTTAATAAATTCAGTTATTATTCTTCCTTCAAACTCGATTTTCGAGTTTTTATAGTTTTCTTATTTCCTTCGCTAAGAATTTCGATTCAAAATATTTAAACAGTTCCATTTCCAGATTCAACGGGGAATAAATGAATCTTTGAAATTGTTTTGAATATTTTTGTAGGTTCATAACGCTACGAAAAAATTAAGCTAAAGGTAAAAGGTTTTCTGTACATGAACAGAACTCGATTTTGTGTTTGAAAACATCTTAGGCAATACAGAAGTACATGGAGAAGGAGTTAAAACATTTCAATATTCGTAACATAACATTGCTGACGGTCGCATTCACTCCAGCATACACTAAAGGGGGGCAATAAAAATTCGTTTTGTTAGCTATCGTTCATGCCCGTTTGGCGCGTAATGTGCGAGAAAGTTGGATTTCAAAGAGCATCTATTTTCGTTATCGTTAGCGTTATCGAAACGTGTGGTGTCGACCGACTATCCGGAGGAAAGTTAGTGACTGATTTCGGACCGGGCTTCATCGATGACAAATTTGATCAATGCTGCGTGTAAACGGATGGTGCTTGCTACTAGTGCACCGGTAAGCCAGGGGACGAGATGATTGGGTCATCGATTTAAGCGATGAAATTATTGAACTTTGCGACGACCGGTCAGTGATGCGGTTCCATGTGCGTGTGGAGGCCGAGAATCGAGTGTGTTTTGTTAGCAGAACTCGTGAACCGATGATCTTGTGTACACTGGATGGTTTCTAACGGATGATTCAATCTAAACATCAAACGATACTTAATCAACACACCATTGGAATTGTGGACCTTCACCAATAGGCAGGCTGCTTGCTGATGAATCTAAACTTTCGCGTTGATCAGTAAATAAACTGACCTGTGTTTCTTCAATCCAGCTTTTGGTCATTTGTCTCTTCTATGTTAAGCAGTTGTAACATTTAATCAACCCATTTATAAAATTTATAAACTTGACCGACTGCTTTTTTAACCGATCATTTGACAAGGAAATCTAGAGCACGTAAGTATCTAAGTAGGTTTAAAACTTTAGAACCTAAGCTTCTCGGATATCATTTTAATTATTGCATTTCATTTGTTACAGATGACCTACTTTAAATGTTTCAGTTCAGTCCACTGAAATTCAAACATAAAAAAGGACGGATTTCGCATTGACTTCGGTGGAAGCATAACCGGAGGCCGCCATTTAAACTCGAATAGAAATGATAAATGACTTTGAGAGTAAAATCGGCGGGAATAAGGAAAATAAAGTGATCGGAGGCTAGAGAGGAGGGAAAAGATGCCCTTGAAAAAACACGAAGTATCAACTACAAACGAAAATAAACGATCACAAACGATCATAGCAGCAGGCGATAAAAGTCTAAATTGATCTAATAACAAATGACACTAGTGCAGGGTAGTGCCAGCAATTTTTTAACTGCTTGTTAATCCACGCTAATCCAATATGGGAAGGGTGTTAAGTCAACGTATCTTAAATAAACTTCGGTTCTCTGTTTATTTATCTGGTGCTTCCGGCAAAAACCTGCTTGGTTTAGCAGCGATGTAGAGAGCTTCGGAGGCCACGAGCAGCGACGCTCTGATTTACACTGTAGATACAATTGTTTACGCGTGACAATTTTAACTTTCTGAGTTGCAAATTAATCCGAAAACTGAATTTTACCGTAGGAAAGTGCTGCCAGGTCACATTCAATCAGGCTTACTGAACGATTGAGGTAACGATGTTCTTCCAATCATTTAACGCATTGCCATTACAACTGGTACATTTTCAATGCAGATACGTATCGACCATGTTAACATTTTACATTTACATTAATTAATTGTATGAATGTGTTCTAACTTCCTTTACCACAGAACGCGGAGGTTATCCGAGAACAAAGAATAACGAAGAACAAGAACTCATCCAACCACATGTACAACAAAAATGTGAGAAGCCAGTATAACGACGTGTTCTATAAGATGTACAGCAAGCTTCCCATCGTGCTCAGCCAGTCAGTTCCACAAGACAGAGGAATCATGGTAGACCCTAAATTGAGATAGAGACCTGTGTAATAACATTGTAATCCGCGTAAAGAAGCAAGCAACACTATCTTGAAAGTAGGTATGGACAGGATTCATTTATTTGTACCTTAAGAATATTTACGGATAAGCGACATCTTTGTGGGAAATTTTTTTAGCTTGAAAAATTAATCTACTCTTTCGCTCTCTCTATTTACTCGAATTTTATCCCCTTTCACTTAGATTTGCCTGACATTTTTTGTGTTTGTTAATGATACTTGAAAGAATGAATTTTGCTGATATTGTTTTACACGCGCCGAATGTTATAGAATGATCTGATTCATTTCTAATCGTTTGCCCTAGATGACATTATTCCAATCGTAATACACCTGTCCTACGTTCCTTACCCAAGAATATTATTATTGCCGGCTTATTAACATGGAGTGAGTCGTTATGCGTTTCTCAAGAGGGTGTTTTTCCCGGCGAGTGACCTCCCTCACGATATTCAGTGTGCCATATTCGGGCTTGATACTTCCGCCGAAAAGTGATAAAACTACGCAAATGAGACAAAGCCTTATCTAAGGGGAACTTAGAAAACATAACAAAATAAAACATTACCGGAATTCTTTCCGGACACAGCAAGAAACAAAAACAACTAAAACCATGTTTGAAAGCTATTTAAGATTCGTCTGTCTTCCGTCCAGGTTTGATGCAACACATGCTCAGCTTAAAAAGATTTTTCCTTTTTTGTAATTAAAATGCAGCCCCCGCCACCCAAGAACGTCAGCCCTAAACAGTCATTGTTTCTGTCAATTGATAAGTACGTAGACCTTCATTTGACGAGTTTAATTGTTTGTAAAATGTGAAATGTGTACGTTTCGTAGTATGAACTAGCGTATGTAAAACTTTCCTAATAAAAGGAATCAAATAATTTCGAGTTGTTAGAGGAAGATGACAAATGTCACCGAACTGTAAAATTAAAAGCGCTAAGCTGAGAGTGAACGCAGCCACAGTTTCAAAATCTTTATTTAAAAAGTGTTTTATGCATGGAAAAGTTAAACATTTACAAGTTTTTGAAGCGACCCGCCAATGTAAAAAACAAAATGATTTAGTACAGTAGTACTAAACTCGGGCCCTGTCTATTATCAAACAGGACGCTACAATTATTATTTAAAAGTTCTTTAGTGCTCACCTTATTTGAAGTCAAAATCCTGACCTCCATTGAACCGTTTGGATCGTTGTTCTTCAACGCAATTTCGGTGTTCAGTTACAACTTCATGCATTGCAGTTGTGCTTAGCTTGGTCTAATCACGTTACCAATCAGAGGCGGATTTGTCAAAAAGACGATGCTGCTTGCAAAGACGCTAGACGTGTTTGCTTAAACGACGCTACGGTTGATCACACAACAAACTATGTTGATCAAACGACGGTAGAAACTGCGAACGGCTGAATTTCGAATACCATTAAAGGTTTTTTCAATGGATAGGCTTAAGCGTAAACGCGTTTAGCCAATGTGCAAAAATGGGCTATCAAAGTTGAAACCTGAACAAGCCATGTGTGAACCCATCAAGCCAAATGTCGTATTCATCAGCATAAACACACAATCGAAGACCAGCAATTTAAACCTCATTAACATAAGTCAGATTCGAGGCCCGTTTGTTTTGGTTTTCATAGATCCAAATTGTGTACACATACATATATATTCAACCATTTGAGCTTCAGTAGTAATCAAACATTATTCAATTTCCATAACAGTTATTTAATAATAATTAATTAATCTATTGATGCACAGCGTGGACGTTACATGTTTGTAAACAGTAACGTTTTTTTTTTCAAATGGTTGAATATATATGTACGGGTACACAATTTGCATCTAAGACAACAAAAACAAACCGGCCTCGAATCTGACTTATGTTAATGAGGTTTAAATTTCTGGTCTTCGATTGTGTGTTTATGCTGATGAATACGACATTTGGCATGATGGGTTCACACATGGCTTGTTCAGGTTTCAACTTTGATAGCCCATTTTTGCACATTGGCTAAACGCATTTACGCTTATCCTATCCATTGAAAAAACCTGTATTAAAAAAAACCCTCAGCTTTAATTAACACAATAAACTTAAATTCACGTTGTCATTTTGATGTCTAATACTTTCCAAAGACGCCTTCAGGATGGATGAAAACAGACTTGTTGCAGTGAAAATCTTATTTATACGTATAGTTCTGAGCACTGTATGTTAAGAACCTAGCTTAAAACCTAGCAAACTTTACCTCTGTTTTTGTACGTTTTATCATTAGAATAAAAAAAAAACAAAAAAAGCGAAATGGGTAGAGGCGAGACACGGCTAGCTACCATCCGTTTCGAAACACCGATAATAGTCAAGGCCCGGATAGAGAAAAGCGATGTTGGTGTACCGCAATTTTGCGTGTTTAGCAACCCCCCGGTGGATAGTAACTTTGTCCAACTCGAACAACGAATTGGAAGAATATTTTGAGTTGTAACGCTTGAATTGTTTAAGTTGTGTAGATTTTTTAATAAAACTTTTTTTTTCAAATAAACGTTCTAACACGAGCAAAATAAATTAGTCAAAGAATTTCCTTATAAACTCGGTTGTTATACACGCAAAAAACGGTATATAGCATGTTGCTCCTGAATCAGAATCATGCTCGAGAGGCGATGCGACAGGAGAAGAACCGTATGATCAGTTGAAAGTTGGACACAAATTAAATTGTATCAGCTATTAAACTAAAAAAAGACACTCTTCGGTCGAGTAGCACAATTTCAGGCCCATTTCTTTTTTATCGTTGGTATTTTTTTTTTTTTTTCAGTGCGTTGCTCATGAATTGTGTTTTTTTAATGCTACCGTGTGTGTGTACCATTATCGCTAGAAGGACCATGCTTTCACTCTGGGAGATGATCGTAAAAGTACGTGAGTGTGGGGCGCTGTGCCAATAGCTATGTTGTGTTGCTGCTTGTGGTTATATTTGTTTTACTGCGTTTCAAAGAGAGTTTTTTTTTCAATGGTGAATAATTCAATTAAAACTACATTCATTTACACGTTTTAAATATTACGTCAGGTTCAGTTGTTAATTAAAAAAAAAAAAACGTTTGCAGGACTTCTGCCGTAAAAACTTCCCACTTTTAAGACATGCTGGATCAGACATTGCTGGAACCACCGCCGCCGCCGCCAGAGCCCTTCGAATGATAGTTACCGCCGTATGACTGATGGTGTTGCTGCGAGTTGCCATACTGGTTCCAAGACGACGATGAAGACCCGGATGCATCCGCACCGTTCGGGCCAAGCAGATTATTTAAATTAGACTATAGGAGAGAAAAGAAACAGAAAACCATACACATGAGATAACGCCACGAGTTGAGGGGGGGCAGGGTGTTACTGGTTCGAAAGAAATCCTATCGCGCAATGGAGAAAGTAATCATAAAATTAGAGCGAGGAATGCTATTTGTTAAAATAAAAGGCCACTTAGCGGAGTTGATCGATTCCCTAAATTCCCTAAACGCGCCACGATCAGTAGTAAACCATGCCCCAAACCAACCGTTAGTGTAACAATCTAGAATAAATAATGGGTAGACAAAATTATATCATGAACGATAGTGAGAAAATGCGAATAAACCGTCCTATATTATTTTCAGTAATGCCTGCAGAGGAAAACATGTAAAGTAAAAACGAAAGCAAAGGCAAAGACACTTTCAAAATATCCCGCGCGAACAAAAGTCATTGAAATGGTTAGCACAACGTGATCCTTACCTTCCACTGTCACGGTGGACAGGAAGAAAGTTGGAGTCAAGTTGGTCGGGCGGTATCTGTCTTCTACGTATATATGCCTGCGCTCTCCACCACCACCACCACCACCATCACTGACGGAGAGGACAGACCGAGCGCGAGACGATTTCGCACATGTGGGGTGAATTTGCCGAACACGTTTCTTCTGCCCGCAGGAACCGATCTTTTACAACTCGCCGATCGCGTTGGCGATGAGAGGAAATTGCGTGACGATCATGATGATGGTGATGATGATGAAGAAGATGATGATGATGATGATGATGATGATCATGGAGGGTGGCCACGGTTGGTGGTGATGCCGATTACGAAAAGCTTATCGAGGGCGATGCTAGCCACAAGCAGATGATTCTCCAAGCAGCGTCTTAGCTTATTTTAACATTAGTTTGGGCTTGTTCACTCTTTTATATCTTTACTTTCTTTACTTTGCTTAATTTTGCTTCAAAATTTCCTTCGTTTACATATTTGCCTTATAAATTGTTGTTTTTTTTTCTTGTTCATTATGTTACGAAAAATAGAGACAGAAAGGAGAATGCGCTGGGTAGCTTTTATTGACTAAAATCGAACTTGCGGATGCTGAAATATATTCATATTTTACTGTAACACACTATGTAACGCTAATACGTAAGTAACACTTAGTAATGTATCCTCTTTTGATCCATTCACACGATCACGATAAGGGAGAGAAAGGGGTTGGTTGCTCGGATACACACCACGCACCCACATCACTTGGCTGGGGACGAGCGGAGGAAGGAGCGCAGATATTGTGGGTTCGAGTCCTGCGTTCTTCTTCTCAGTCTGTCAATCAGAGTGTGGCCCGTGTTACTAGAGCTAGAGCCCCGGGTAAGTGGGGAGGGATACACACTATGCATGCTTACGTCTTCCTTCGGTGGCCTTTTTAATGATCCTAGATATACAGCGACACAGAATGGACATAGTATTACACGCGCGGTCAAGTGAAGAGACTAATAACAGGTGCTTTTCGATCGTGCTCGTGAGCGGTTTGGGCACACATTTTCGCAGCGAAAATCGAATTAAGCTCGGGGCAGAGGGCGAATGCCGTATCCTTTTACATCATAGTCTTGCAACGGCGTCTGCCACCGTCCAACCTATTCCTTCCATCCATTTCGAGCCGACGAACGCGCGAAATGTGTAGCCAAACATCATCAATCGATTCTCAACCGGGGTGTAGTGGAGGGGAATTTGGAAACTTGTTTGTGCCGTTTTCGATCACTTACCTGCCACCACATGTACCACGAATCGGAGTTGCCTGACTTCGGATAGTTGTTCCACTGCTGCGACTGGCTCCCCTGTGCGTTCCACCCCGATCCATTGTTGTATCCTTATGGGGGAATAAAAGAAAAAAAAATTGACATCGTATATCATGTGCTACATTCCATAAACGATGAAACTTTGTTTCCACTTGATTATGAAATCAACAACAAACGTCTTCGTCTAAAGAAAATATAATACTATTTTCTTTAAACAAGTTATCGTCCTTTTTAATATTTGTATTATTTCTTCTTTTGATTGAGGGACTTCTGTTTACAATTTGAACGACTCTATAACGTAACATAACGTACAGTAACGTCGACTTTTTGGAATCCTGAGATACTCTTGGTCATTCTTCTCCTTCAGCAATTTCCCTATCGTTAGGCTGTGGCTCCAATTTTACGCAAAACGCATTTTGAAAGGAGCTGTCATGCGATGAAAAACGCACAAAAACGCATCGAATCAGGCGATGAAACGTCAAAACCAGAGCAACCAGAGATAAAAGTCGATTGAGTGCTAGGGTTGAGTGCACAGTTTGAGTCGATTGAAGAGATTTGAGGAAAACGCAAGGAACGAAGAGAAATAATTATTATATGTTGAAAAATATAGGTGTTTGTGGTGAGTTAGAGACCCAATGCATAAAAGATCATACGAAAAGCCTCGTGCGTGGCAAGTCCCGGTCCAAACTAGTCAAACTTTGACAGACACTGCGTTCTGCGTTCAACTGTAGCAACGACACGCAGATATTTGCGTAAAAACTCAGGCGCATGCGTTTACGTGAAACTAGCTACACAGCATTAGTGGGCGGTACGTACTTGTTACAACGCTGCGTATCGCAACGCATTGCGTGACGCACGAGTGGTCCCTGTTCGATGCGTTCTCATGCTCATGCACAAGCGAAATCAGCTTCTCATCATCCTTTTTCCACGCCTACACTGATCAAAATAATATTTCCCTCGAGATATATTGACTGTAGTTTGACAGACGCATCACGACGTGCGTCGAAATAGAAAATTTTCTATTTTTACGCTGCGTCAACGTAGCTTCTGTCAAATCCCATGAGCGCTACGATCGAACAAGTACCACAGCCTTAGGCTGTGGCTCCAAATTAAAACAGAGCGCTGCGTCTGTCGAAGTTTGACTAGTTTGAACCGACACCAATCTCGTAGCCTTTTCAAATATCCACTTCGACCGCCATTTAACAGACGTAGTGAGTTGAACGCAACACGTCGTATTTCATTCGTAACTAAAATGCAAGAATTACATGAATTTGGATATGCTTTATCGAAGTGAACGGACTCAAAGTGTGTTAGACCTCAATCGAATTTTATCCCTGGTTGCTTTGATAAACAGTACCAGGCATTCAAAATCGGACACTTGAATTTCGAACAATGTTTTAACTTTAAGTTAAGTTATCTTCTTCCCAGAAGCTGCTAACGACACGAAACTTTACAGGAGACTTCTCCTACCTTTTCTCTTTACGAATATGCAAAAAAGAGATTCGGAAAAGCTTTATTTGTTGAAATAATGTGAAATAAGTGAAAAAAAGGCTTCATTTCGTAGCAGGCATTGAAAGTCGGACACCTCAATTTACTATGAATTTTTTAACAATATGAGAAAAAACAGTCACGTATCGTGCCGAAACAAGTAAATTGAAGCATTAGCAAGCAGATGGACTTCAATTGCGGTTGAAGTCCTTATCATTCAAAATGCCTAAGCAGACAACAGTTCATGTTAGAAAAATCGTCATATCTAATATGACTAATGGCATGATAATGATTGCATCTCTGTATTATATCAGAACCGTAGAACGGCTGATGTTGGTTATAGTACTAATTTCTCGGACACTTTTGCCATTAGTCATGATAGATATGACGATTTTTCTAACATCAACTGTTGTTTGCTTAGGCATTTTGAATGATAAGGACTTCAACCGCAATTGAAGTCCATCTGCTTGCTAATGCTTCAATTTACTTGTTTCGGCACGATACGTGATTGTTTTTTCTCATATTGTTAAAAAATTCATAGTAAATTGAGGTGTCCGACTTTCAATGCCTGCTACGAAATGAAGCCTTTTTTTCACTTATTTCACATTATTTCAACAAATAAAGCGTTTCCGAATCTCTTTTTTGCATTTTTAAAAAGTTAAAACATTGTTCGAAATTCAAGTGTCCGATTTTGAATGCCTGGTACTGTATTTTTGAAATTATACACTGCACATAACAAAAATGGACATGTAAAATGAAAACGCCTATGTGTCGATCTCCTTGAGCAACGCGCTTTGCCTCAAACCGAAGAAGCCAGCGCTGCTATTCTTCTCATTAGTCTGCCTGGATCGTAATGCCTTAATTCTACATCCTTCTATTTTAACAGAACATCTTTTACTCAAAAGCCGTTTCTATCTCAAACAACCACACTTTCTGCGACAAGAAAGGCAATCTGCCGCTTTTTGAAAGGACATTATAAATATTATTGGCTCTGAAACTACAGAAGGAAAACTTACCTCGACGATCACGGCGGCGCGCATCATATCGATTGTTGGAATGATCTGGCTGTTGATGATAGCCACGGTTGGAGTATCCACGATCGTTGTAATATCTGCAGAAACGGCATAGACGCACGGAAAAGAAAAAAGCCACAATGAAACCACCTGGTTCACGAATGATCCTTAGGATGACGGTAATTTGCGATCCTTACCCTCCCCCACCACTGTTGCGTGTCCATGAATCATAGCGATTGCCGCCGCCTCCACCATAGTTGCCCCCACGATGGTGATGATCATCCCGGCGCCCGTATCCATTACCGCCCCCACTACGATAGTCCCCACCGCGGTGATGCCCGTACTGCTGCTGGGCGCCTTCGTTCACTTTATGGCCTCCGTAGCGATTGTAGCCACCAGTGGGTGCACCGCCCGCTCCGCCGTATCGGTTTTTGCCGTACTGTTGCTGCCCGCCTTGTCCTGGGCGATTGTGGTTCCAGCGTGACGTATAGTTGTTGTTGGCGTTATTATTATGCTTCTGTCGGTTCGACTGATTCGCACGGTTCCGTCGCGGTGGCAACAGCTTGCGGCCTTCTTCGTTCAACTTTTTGATCGCCTCCTGTGCCTCCGCCTCCGGAAGCTCGGGGAAAAGGAGCTCCGTGTACCAGTTTTGTACAAGTGATGGCACGAAAATGTTAGCTGAAAAGATGCAACGTGAAAGAACACAACGTAACGAACTTTTTCCAACTTTTGCCGACGATCCGATCCTTACCCTTCATTGTGTTAAGTGTCGTGTCAGGTACTTCCTTTCCATACTTGGCCACCTTCAGCTCATACCGCCGTTTGTACTCTTCGACGCTCGGCACAACTGCCACCGCTCGTCGCGTCTTAAATCCACCAAATCCCTTCAAGCGCCGCTTTTGTTCCGACGCAAAGACGTTCGTCTGAAAGGAAGAAAGCAAACACCAAAACACCGTTAAACTCGACATTACTCTTCGAAGTTTGTCTCTTTACAAGGCCGAACATTCTACCTGGTCGATGATGAAATTTCGTCGACGTTTACATGCAATTTCTATCAACCGGGTCATGTTGCGGGACAGTTGATTGATGATCTTTTCCCACTGAGGGGTGTTGGATGGTTCTCTCGGTTTGGCGTCAACCTTAAAGTAAGGCGGAGGAGAGTTAAAATAGATCTGTTCCTGGATCGATGTCATCCAACCTATTACCTTCATGTTTTCCAACAAACTATCGATGCTCAGTACGGTAAATGCATTGGTTGCATTTTCTTTGAGATAGTTTGTGGCCCAGTGTGTTTTGCCACTTCCCGGCAGTCCAATCATCATTATTAGCTGAAAGGTAAAGTGTCAGCGTTGGAATTAAGTATACAAATACGGAAAGAACATATAATACCCCCACGCACCTCACAACAGTCTCTAGCCGCTGGACCTTTCGGTCCTTCCTGAACCAACTCGCCATTGTTTTCTGCCAAACTATTCAAGAATGTGTATTCCGCGTCGAAAGGAACACTTTCGGTGACCGTTGGTTCTGTCATGGTAGTGTCCGCTTCCTGACTTTCTTGCCGCGGAGTTTCCTCAGATGTTATCTCCTCTTTCTTCTCGGTCGCGTCTTCCGCGGCTTCATCTTTGGACTCTTCCTTTGTAGCTTCCTCTGACGATACCGTAGTGCTGGGTTTTTCATCAACGGGTGCTGGCGTTTCCTTCTTTGCTTCTGCAAGCAATGGGAAACCTTCCACTACAGTGCCAAAGTTAACTTGAAAAGACAGGTTCTTGGCATAAACATGAGGGAACAGGGCCTTTTCGCAAAGGCTTTCCTTTGTGAACTGAAACGCTTCACCCTGGCGGACCCGATTTACTGTGAACTCCATACGGCACGGAGTCGATTCCAGGTCCAAGTACACGCCTACGACGTCATTCTTGCCGTATGCCACACCATACTCTTCAAAGTTGCCCCCGACCACTTTCTTCCCGCTGCTAGCGTACCCGTACGAGTGATCCGTTTCGCCGAGCTGCCGTGCGCCCGCGATGCCCGTCGACCATCCTATTCGCAATTCTGGCGTTGTTTTTTCGCCTTCCGGAATCAACGGGGATCGGGTAGCCGGCTGCAACTCGTCTGCCACTAATACTTCGTAGAACACTTTTCCACCGAGCACGCCTCGGGTGGCGCGAACCCCCGCCCATACTAATCCGAAAATGCCATCCGTGAGCGGTTTCGCCGACAGCAAATCTTGGTCATCGATTGCTAGATTGAGATCCGAATCATCTGCAAATAAAACATAACATAGAAATAAAACGATACTCATCACATCGCCCTTGCGTTCCTATGGCAACTTACACCAGCTCAAGGTAACGGTAGAGTCTGTTTCGGTAGCCAACTGTGGTTCATTTTCTTCCGATACGAATTCAACCATCGTATTCTGCGCCTGCTGCGCCGACGTCTGCTTCTTTTCAACCGCGTTGGACGACTCAACATTCGGTTTGTCCTCCGCCGCGGCTGATTCCGTCGCAGTTGTTGTGTCAGTTTCACTCTGTTCCACCGACTTCGGTGGCTCTTCGGCGTTGACCTTTGTGTCGTCGTTGATCGCTACCGTGTCTTGGTCACCGGTAGCAGGTGTTTCGTCAACCGGCGCAGCCGTCACCTCAGCTACATCTGTAGACTGCGTCTCCTCTGTTTTTCCCTCTGTTTTTTTCTCTGTTTTTTCATCTGCCTTTTCTTCCTCACAATCGCTCTCCAGCAGTTCAGATTCCGCAAGCGAATCGCCTTCATCAACCTCCATTACGGACCCTTTAAGAAGATCGGATTGCTCGTCGGATTCCAGAAGCGAGTCAAGTTCATCCAATGTTGGGGCTAGAGGAGCATCTTCAACCGGAGGGGCGATACTTTCTTCGACCTTCGCAGGCAAACTATCCTCGATGGAAACAGGGGTCACTTCGGCGGGCACTTCGGCACCAGCAAGCCGTTGCTCTGTCCCTATGGTCGGCTCCGGCTCCTCCTGCACCGATGCCAGGCACGGAGCTTCGCTTGTAACTCGCTGCGGCGAGGGTGATTTGGTCATCGAACGCGATCGGCCCCGTTTACGCGCGCTTCCCATGAGCGACGCGTGCGGATTTTCTCCAGTGGTGTTCGTGGGAGAAGGAGACCGTGTCATCGATCGTCTTGTGCTGCGACGCCGTACTGGTGTGTCCACCCTCTTGGCTAAAAACAAAACAATAAAAAGAAACGGCATGTTCAAAACATGTTGCTTAAGATTAGAAAATAAGTCGAATTTCGATGAAGGTATGATTCTTCATTTCTTCGACGTAAGAAAAAATAGAGAAGAAGAAAGCGCCCATAAAACACACTACAAAACAATAAGTTCATTGCTCCAAAGCACACGATGTTTACAACTTGCTCAAAATCTTGGCGCGACTTAATTCGTACACACTGCTTTTTATCGTTGCTTGCTTTTCCCGAAAGCCGAATTACACGCACACGTTCGCAGCAACTCTTCTACAAATCGCTGCGCTTTAAACGCTTCGCATATGTATGTGTGACAATGAGGTAACCCGACTTTCTCGAGCTGGGACGCGCAAGCGGGTACGAGCAACTTTTTCCCTTCACAAACAAAATGGCGCGCTCTTCGCGGAGCTCTCCGATTACACATTAGAAAACCGCAAAACGCGCCTAAGTCGAGATTGCCTTGTTTTACAAACAGCGGAAAACAAATCGGAATTGCACTCACTTGGCATGGAAAGGTCTTCGATAGTCTGCTCTTGCGGCTGTGCCAGAAGCTCAGTAGGCATTGCATTTTGCTGCTGCTGCTGCTGTTGGAGGAGCAAAAGCTGTTGCTGTTCTTGCTGTTGCAGTAATAGTTGCTGTTGCAATTGCATTTGCTGCTGAGCTTGCACCTGCTGTTGCAGCGAAAATTGCTGCTGCTGTTGCGCCTGAAACTGTTGTTGATCGCCCATGGTGAGGTTGGAGGCGGCGTTGGTTTCGCGTTCGATTGCCTCCTTCAGTCGCTCCAGAAGCACTGCTTTCACACCTTTGGTATCCAAATTTCTGGCCGCAAGTTCGGCCTTCAAATCGGCCACCTTGAGTTTGGCTAGATCCATCGTTTAGCACCGCACGCACGAAATGCACTGGTTTGCTAAATTAAAGACACGGACGAAAACCAGGCGCTGAAAATTGCTTGTAACCCTCTGCTAGCAACACGCGACGCACTGCAACTGACAACTGGTTCGCAAGTTCCGACCTGCCTGCTCCATGTTCCCGCTGTCGGAGCGTTTGACAGCAGCCCCGTTCGATTTTACAGGGTTTCCCAATTGCTAAAAGACAATTTAATTCCGGATTCGGTACTTAGCGATTTAACGGTGAATCGGTAAGACAATAAATAAAGTCATGTTTTGCCGATTAGCAATTTTCAGCACATGGATGAATGACATCTCAAGGGGCGTATTGCGAGGATAGCTAGCTGCGATAACCCCAACGAATCGACCAACGATTTTAAGCTTCTTCTCAACAATTCTTCTTCAACAAACAACAACTAAACATTCCAAGTCTATACGATGGTTTAATCCAAAGTTATTACAGAAAGACGTTGCAAAACTTACCCGGGTAGGCGACACTAAGGTTAATTCAGAAAATACCTGCGACAAACATAGCAGGAAAGGTTATTTCGGATTTTTTCGGCCTAATAACATCCACGGAGATTACTAACGCCTCTCGCACTAGTGATTATCTCAACGATTTATTATTTGTTATTTGAAGCAAAATATAATTATTGTTATTGTTAATTTTCCTACGTTTGCTTTGTTATATCTAGTGCACTTCAGTTTAAGCGTCTATTCGATTCGTGTGTATTAGGTAAGCTAAGAGATATAGCTAAGAGAATTGGTATTTTCTTGTATATAAGTATGCTGTCGTAAGAATAATTTTCCCGAATCATGTTGTCATGCACTGCTTGTCCACCTTTTCAGTCCCCGTCCGGACGATTGCTTGTTTGCATACGCGAGATACGTTGGATTGTAAATGTTAGTAGATGTGGCTCCCACGCAGTAGAGGCTTGGGCTTAAAGTTTGCCATAAACAGATTCGATCCATTGCGCTTTACTTAAGGTTTCACCCGTGTGGCATCTGTCGGATGTCTTCTTGCCAGTGATAATACAGTTTTTTATCAGTTGGTTCTTCGTTTTTTGCTGTCGTGCTGCTCCATTCGTTTTTTTCATCGTATGTACAGGTAAGCTTTTTAAACGTTGCATTCACGGCGAAATCGTTATTAACCTTCTCTTATCATGCTTGTGTCTTCCGCCGTCCCCTTCATATAATATCAATAATGTAACGGAGTTCGATATCACGGACTAATCCGCATTCAATCATGTTGGTGCATAGGCGTACCGTCGTCGTTTGCGTCGTCGTCGTCGTCGTCGTCGTCCGTCAATGATACTAGTGGTTCCCTTGGGCCGGTTTTTCACATCACTTTACACTTCTCCTTTAGTGTACCACTCCCCCCCTCACCAGCCGGTGGTTGCTGTGCGTTGCTTGAACCCGTTTTATCCTTCCCCTCCTTCGGTTTGTCCTTCTCCTTCGCCTGTTTCTCTTTGTCCTTTTCCTTCTCTTTACCCTTCTCCTTTTCTCGCTGCATTTGTTTTTCCTTCTTTTCCTTCAGCAGCTTTTCCTCCTTCGCCTGCTCCTTCATCATCTTTTTCTTGTTTTTCTTCTTGTTCTTCCCATCCAGCTGGAGTGAGACGTTGCGATTCTTTTCCATGTTGAGTAGTTCCTGGCAAGTGGTAACAGGTTGCATTGAATTGAAGAGCGGATTGAGGGAAATAAGAGAAGGTGATAAAAATAGATCGCTACTGGTGACACCCCTGCTGTTTCGGAGCCCAAGAGAAACTCAATGAAGCGTGGCATGGGTCGTTTCAAAACCGGGAATATCACTCTTCTTACCTGGAACAGTTCGGTAACATTGTGGTTTTCTTTGGCAGACGTTTCCATAAACGACACACCCCAGGTAGCGGCTTCCGTTTGACCCTCGATGTTGGTCACCTCTCGCAAGTCTTCACTTTCATCACATTTGTTGCCAACCAGCATCACCGGAATCTGCGATATTTCGTCGCCCTTGTAAGAAGAATAAAAAATGTAGAATTTAATTTTACATTATTTAGAGGCGCACATCATTCGCATTGCAGTACATAAATGGTTTGCTTTCATCAGCCTGAAAGGCGCTTACCTTCAACTCTCTTATTAAACTCCATATTGGTCGCAGTTCTTCGAGACTCTGTTTCGAACAGACTGAGAACACCAGTATGAATGCGTGACCCTTGGTGATGGACAGTCGCTGCATTGCCGGGAACTGATGTGAGCCCGTGGTATCGGTGATTTGCAACGTGCATATGTTTTTATTGCAGCTGATAACCTGTGCAAGACAAATGAACCAACACCTTAATATGGCATCCCCTTAGCACGCGATTGCAGCCATGCTACGCTGATCAAAGCAGCACGTGATACTCATTGTTAACATTAGCCACGTAAACTGCTCTGGATTAATCTCACCTGCCGGTACGTATCCTCGATGGTAGGAATGTAACTCTCTCGGAACGTTCCTTTGATGAATCGCAGCACCAGCGAGCTCTTCCCTACGCCGCCCGCGCCGAACACCACCTCCAGAAACGGCAAGGAGAGGGCATTGGGAAGACAAAAAAAAAATAAACAAATCGCACAATTTCCGCTCAATACATGTTTGATTACAGCCATGCAGGGAGATAATGACAGAACTATCGCAGCGCCTGAAGGTATGCCATCCCCGAGTGCACCGTAAAGTGAATTCGGGGTTAGTCTACCATTCAGGGGCACACAAAAACAACCGTCGTACCACTCGGTAGTCATTGCTTTGCTCGGGCATTTTGATGTTTTGCAGAATCTTCTTGTTGTTTCTATCCATTTCGCCCATCTTGGTGTAGTTGTTGATTTTTTTTTCGTTGGCTCACAAGCGATGAGGGGGGTTGCAGGGATTCGTTTGCAATAAGTTTGTGTTGCTTCTAATTTTCGTCAAAACACATTTAACAAAAGAAATGCGTATCGCGGGGAACTATTTCAATTTGGGCACTATGCGTGGAGTACCCCAGTGCGGATTTGTGCGCGCGTTGTGTGTGTATATATGTCTTTATATATATATATTATATATATAAGTGTATATGGTGTATATTTATGTGTGTATATATATAATAACTCTAACAAGAAATCGCTTTCGCGTCAACTGGCAACATTCGTGTTCCTTTTTTTACTTTTGGTTTAAGTTACTGTGCTCTCACTAACAACAACATTTGTACAATGACAAACATCACAATTCCTTGTCACAATGAAACAATGAATAAATTAGCAAAAATTCGATGTTTATTCGAGGACGAACGGTGTTTAGATTACTTGGTTACATTTGCCAAAAACTCTATGCCTCGACACAGCACAACCGTGAGCTGCCCGTGCTCGTAGCCTATTAGTTTGCCCGTTTGGCGTTTATCACGGGCGCGTGTGTGTTTATGGGCAATGTACGTGTGTGCTTGGGGTGTGTTTAGCCAACGGTGTGTGTGTGGGTGCTTATGGGTGTGGGGCTAGTGAGCCTCCGAAAAGGTGTGTAGGAGGTATGGCTTGATGTCCCGCGAAAACATGAGAAAAATACACACACACATACACACACGCAGCACTCGATTTAGCCTTTTCCACGATTATTCCCCAAGCGAGCGATGGTCCTCGGAATAATACGTTCGATCAAGAGCAGAGGCTTCGGCTGCTTAACTTTATTTACAGTAGTATGCCAATAGTTTTCGATCCTCTTCCGCTTTTGTTCTTGTCAACCATAACAAAATACTCGTTTGACAATTCTACGCAGCACCAGTCGATGCATGGAGCCTTCCGCCAAGCGCACCGCACCTTCCGTTGTGGCGAATGGGAGTTGTACCACACACACAGCTTTTTCGGCTATCCAAGGATCTAGTTTGCTCTTGCTTTTACTTCCTGTGTCTACTATTGTTTGCTCACTCTCGCTGCTTTTCTCCGAAAGTTTCCCTCGTCCTATAATCTGTCAAAACGCAGATGATTATAGCAACTTTGAATGCACGGTTTCAGACAACTACGAACGTGACAACTACATTCAACTTTATTTTTATTTTTGCAAAAGATATTTTTTTCTAATAGTATCAGTGTGGTTTCGGATGCCTTAGCTGCTTTGCTTAAAATATTATTTGCAGGATAGCTTATAGAGGCAAGCGAAAACCCTCAGGCACTACTTGAAGTGCGCATGCGCCAAACAGGACGCCGCTTTTGCCGATTCCATGCACGTATCGTCCTTTGCACTCCTTTCGCTTTTTATTGATAAATCAATATCAGAGACTGCCGAAATGTCAACGAGGTGTTTTGTAGTGATTTGGTCGCCGAGTAGAACACACTCAAATCATGGGTGTCCGCCGGAAGTAGCGCCGGAATAAAAAAAATTGAAAAACCAAAAGCGTTACAAACAAGCATGGTCTACGGTATATCTCGAGAAGAAACAATCGGTCTTAGTGCGGTTTACAAGTACAGCAAAACTAAACAAGCATTTCGTGTAAGGCTTTCGTATAGGGGAAAGTTGTTTCTTCGGCGCAAAACACCCGCGTACAGTTAGGTTCGTGTGCTACCGTGGCCGTCGAGTGCGTGTGCGAGTCTACCGGAATGGCTGGCTAGGACGAAGTCGAAAATAAATAAAAACGATACACACATCAATCCTCACTATTCTACACAGTACTTTTTACTGCTTACACCATATCTAAAACTCAACTTTTGGCTGTTTTGAAAAAGTTTTACCGCAAGAGGATATTCACATTTTACGACTTACCCAGGGTTGTTTAGTACCAAATATTGACCAGTGCCCTCCCGCACACAGTATTCAATGAACTGTTAGAGGGAAACGAGCGTCAAACTTTTACGGCGCAATCTAGTCTGTCTATCGTCTGAAAACTGAAAGCATATCATAGTGTAGCATTAGTTCCATTAGCCTGGCCGTCAGTGGCTCCCCATAGAGCCCCCCTATTAGCCATTTTTCGCCAGAAGGCCAGAGTATATCTAGAATAAAATTCCGTGTACGGCGTCACGACGGCCTGCGTTTATCAACAAGTGGGAAACACCAGCTCTCTTCCTTCGCGTTTGTCCTTGAGGACTGCATGGCGTGCGGACATTGTGTACACTGTTGAAAACGCCGCGGTGGTGTGGTAGTAGTTCGAACTCAAACAAACCTCCAAACAACAGGAAGTCCTGCCCCGTGTATCTTGTCACAAGTGTCCGGCCGACACCTGCGGACCAAAAACAAAGCAGAAAGCAGGAGACGAAACACACCGAATAAACGATGAAGCGAAGGAATGACTACAAAGTTGCCATGGCCGAGAGCGTCGAGTTGGAGCCGTTGGGAGGAATGGATAAACTTTCAGAGACCGACAGCAAGAAGAGGAATGGCATAAACAAATTCGGTAAGCCTTTCAATTTTACCTCTTACCCCGTCAACAACCAACAAACCACCACCCCCCCCCCCCTCCCCCCCTAGCTACCCATACTCCAGCCGTTGTAGCTTCATTTATGTGTTTTTGCTGAATACTATTTTTATACGACGAGACTTTTAATTGACTACCCGGGGTCCGACTTCCGGGAGCTTACCGGGGTACAATTTCCGTTCCATTAGTTTGTTGATTGTATTTTTTTGTAGCTCTCGCACAGTTTAATTTCCTCTATGCACCTGTCCTGACGGTACATTAAGGATGCCGCCGTAACTGTGATGAAAGGATATCGCGTCTCTGGTCTTTTCGCCAGAACATCCGCTTATGCTAATGGCTTTACTCTTACCCCCACACACGTAGAAGTGATAACGCACAGAACCAGCAAACTTGCACACATACACAAACATTCACTTTCGCATACATATAAATATTGCTTCGGATACACAGTGGTGCACGGCTTATGGCTGAGCGTTTTTCCGATCTTTCCCCAGTGCCATGCCAGATATGCAATAAAGCCACCGTGCGCGCATGTGCCGTGGATGGTGTAGATGTTAAAATGTGGAGGAAAAATATTGACAGATTCTCTATCATCAGAGCAGCCGTCGTCCAGCAGAAGTAACCTGCAAAACGCTACGCTCCAGGAACACTTCCGTCCTTCTATTTACACCCCGAACACCTTTGGGGGCACAGTTGCAGGTCGTTAGGTAGATAGTGACCGGTTTTCGGCATGGTGATGCCGTCTGCCGAGCGTGGTTAATGCAGAATTCCGGCGGAATAGACGTTTAGAGGAGGGTTTCCACGGTGGCTACGGTCAAGCACAGGGCAATCATCGACAAGCCTTCGCGAGTAGGAATTGCGTGTGTGTATGTGTGTGTGTGTGTGCCAATTAAAATCACTCGGTGCTGACACGCGTGTGTGCCGACGAAACTGCAATGGCCGCCCAGTAAGCATCCACCGGAAGGGACCGTTTCGCGGTGCTGTGTTACATTTCGCAACACACGCACCTGGTGCAGTGGGCTACGATAGGTTCGGTTCACCTTCTGTGGCACTCAGAAATATCCGCCGGATCCACTTATGCTTTTTTTGTGCAAGCATGTGTGGGCTTGTGTATGCTGGCGCCCATCGAAGTAAGCTACTGCTTCGTCGCCATCCTTGTTTCGCTTTCGACCACGAAGAAAATTGACATGTTGCAACATTTGAATCCTTTTGTAGCCAACGTGAGCAAAGAGGGTGGCACTTGGGAAAAGGACGTATGTTGTTTACTGTGTAGACTGTGAGATTTAGTTCATGATTCCGTACAATCAATTCCGCCGTACTGAAAGCATGTAGCTGGCAGGCTCCCCGACTACTGTGAGATTCTGTATTACAAACAATAACAAAAAACGCTGTGCTGTGAAAAAGATTTTCGGTTGTGCTGCTACTTAACGCGTGTATTCTGTGCATTATTTACAAGTCAAAAAAAAAAAAAAGGATAAATATGAATTTGCATCCAACTCTGTCGCACCCTCGCACGCAGCTTTTGCTTTCCTTTAGTGCGCTGTAAATTCCATCAGATCTCCACGTGGACGAGAAAGGGAACGGAGCGTTTCCCTAGGACAAACAAAAATTCAAAGCAAAACCCCCCAAACCGTTGAGTGTGCCTAATTTCAACCTTCCATTCATCCACATCATCCGCCCCCCGCACCCGACCGTCCCGTATTGGCAGCCGCCGTATTGGCTGGCGAGCAAAGAAAAGGGGGGCCCGTCAAAGTATCGGTCGTCGGCAGTGGTGGCCCTAACAGTAAACCGTGGCGAAGAGAGCGCATCGGCATGACGGAGCCAGACTCTGACGACGATGCATTCCTCACAGGTACATACATTGCAATTGTGTTCCTCACTAGCCGCTGCGCCAATTGCATTTTGTTTTTTCACAATTCCCGCATTTTTCATGTTTTTTGTTTCCGATAAGTTTCAATTATGCCTTCGTCAAGTTAAAAACCACGACATCGCTTGACTCGCAACACTCATTAGAGTCGCCTACTACTCCTTTTTAACCATCGTACACGCTTATACGCATTCATTTTGTAAATGTGGCCTACATGTTTGTTGATCGTGTGGAAAAAATCTTTGTCGAAAGGTGCTAGAAATCGAACCCGTTCCTTCCCACAGGCGACAGTTCCTCCCGCCCGGTGCGCGATGGGGTGGCCGTTTGCTCGCAGAAACGAGCCCTTTTTGTGACGGCAATCGTGCTGGGCACACTTCTAGGTAAGATGGTAGTGAGCTTGCCTGTAACGGAAATAGGTGCTAATACGAAAACAAACAAATTGTTTCATCTTTCTTTCAGCGACGGCCCTGGTGATAGCTTACGCGGGCCCACAAACAGGTATGTATTCGCATGCAGTCGTTTCTGTTTCCTGGTCCTTTCTTTCGGCCATATTGAAGGTGCTGATTCTCTTACTTCATGCTTTAGTTTGCCCGTGTGCTGGAAAAATACCGCCCGGATACGTCCAGGATGGATACAATAGTTCGGAACCGTTTCTGCCGATCGCTACTAACGGGCAGCCGTTTCCGTGGCTACTACCGACATTGCCGCTCAACGTCAAACCGAATCGGTATATTCTGACGATACATCCCAACCTAACGACGCTGGATGTTAAAGGTAGGAATGACAAGGAACCAACCCGCTGAAGCAATCCCAGTAAAAGCCTTCTAAATTTCTTATGGGACATAATATTCCTGAGCCACATATTGTTAGTTTTGTAGCCATCATTCTATATTTTAACAATTCTTTTGTTGCGCATTCAACAGGCCAAGTATCGATAGAGTTGTACGTGGAAAAGGAAACCAACTTTGTAGTGCTGCACGCGCAAGATCTCAATATCACCGAGAAGGTAAGCGGATAATATCAATAATGGAGATTGTCTTCGGTGACTTTGACTATATTTTATCGACCCCAGCGTGTCCTGTTAAGAATCAGTCCCGGACGGAAGCATTTCATAATAACTAAGCAATTTAATATTTATTTCATGCTGTACCCCATTCGTGCCAATCCAACAGGCGTTAGTTGGACCGAAAGGATTTGCGTTGAAGATTCTCCGGATTCTCGAGTACACCCCGCGGCAGCAGCTGTACATCGAAACGCGCGAAAAGCTGCGAAAAAAAGCTAACTACACGTTGAGCATACGATGGCACTCGAAGATGATACTGGACCAATTTGAGGGAGATTTCGATTTGAAGAAGTATGTAGATTACACGGTGGTATCGTGCTTTAATCTGTCGGATAAAATCACATCGCGCTGGACCATTGCATTTGTCTCATTTTCAGAACGCTGGCAGCGACCGTTCTCAAGCCAGGCAGCACGAGAAAGGCGTTTCCCTGCTTTGACGAACCACACCTGAGGGCGGCGTTTAAAATATCGCTTTTCCGCGACCGTTTTCACATAGGACTGTCGAACTCTATCGTGCAGGATACCGATGATGTCGGCTTTTACATGGGAACCGGATTGGTAAGTTATGGAAAGTTATGGAAAGAGCCACACAGAACAAATGAAACGTAATAGCACGAGTGTTCTCGTTTGTAATCTTAATCAATCTTGGTTAATGCTTGCCCATTTTGGTCAATGTCACAGCTGAGAGACGACTTTGCGGAAACACCGCCGCTTCCTCCGGATTCGGTTTCCTGGGTCATCAGTGACTTCAAGCGGGAACTGCTGGATCCTTCGGCCAAGTATCAACGGGTGAACGGGAACGGCACTTTGGGTGGCAAGTTGACGTCTGCCCAGGCCTCCAACAGCAAGTCACCATCGGTTAAGGTAGCCAAAACGGAAAAGAAACCGTTCCGAAACCTGACGGCGGTGCTGTTATCAAAGAACTTGTTCAAGCTCACCAACAACCTACCCTCGAAGGAACCAACCGCGAGCGAGGTCAACACCACGACAAACGCGCCCGATACCGGAATACTAAAGACGAATGGGTCCTCGCTCCAGGCGCAGCAGGGTCTGTGGAATGGCGACACATCGATGATCAGGACTGCACCGGCCTACTCGTTTTACGCCCCGGAAACCCACATTGCCAAGGGAACCTTCATCCTACACACGTCCCGCGACATACTGGAGTATCTACAGCAGTGGCTTTCGGTGGCATATCCACTGTCGAAGCTGGACTTTGTGGCCCTGCCAGCGCTGCTAGACGACCTCTCCAGTTCGCTCGGACTGATCGTGTGTCGGACGTCTTTCCTGAACGAACCGACCAGCATCTCTTCCAAGGAGTACCACATGTCGGTGGTGAAGATATCCGAGGGTATCGTAAAGCAGTACTTCGGTGGGCTGATCTCGCCGAAGGCGTGGAAACACAAGTGGCTCTGGGAGGGTCTGATTCGGTACCTCAGCCGGTTCCTGCTCGCCACCATTCAGCCACTGTGGCCGATGAAGGAGCTGTTCCTTATCGACACGCTCACCAAGGCACTGGATATCGACGCGCTGCAGGGCTGGGAGAGTATTAACGCCGGTGCCAGCGAAACCGGTGACAACGATCCGTTTTACGTGGACAAGTCGGCCGCACTGCTGTCGATGCTGCAGTCGGCCATCGGGGAGCGCAACTTTCGGCAGTGTTTGGGGAAGTTTTTGAAAACCTACCAGTTCCAGACGGCAGAACCGGCGGACCTGTGGGCGATCTGCTCGAAACAGGTCAACAACAGCAAGTACGTGCGCGAAATGATGAACCAGTGGACCAACACGCCCGCCTTTCCGCTGCTGAACGTGACAATGAACGGGACCAGTCTTTTCGTGCGGCAGGCAGACTTCCGGCCAGCCGAGTATCTAGCCATCTACGACGAGCCGATGGAGGACATTGAGCGAAACGGAGAGTCGGTGGACCGCAGGCCCACGACGACAACGACGACGGTGGCCCCAGTGAGTGAAGCGTCAGGGAAAGCTGGCTCGAGGTGGATCTTTCCCATTCACTACATTACAGACGTGCTGAACGTGAATGGAACCGCGAGCGAGGAGCGGGAACGAGATCAGCAGAGTTTAACAATATGGCTTAACGCAACTGAAGGTACGCCAGGGCTAACAAAATTGCTTCGATATGGAAGATTAGTTTCGTATAGTAATTTGACAGCTTGTAAATATTTTAATCTCTAACACGAGGTTAAGGTTCGTCGCAAAAACAGATTTGAGGACATTGAAAAAAAGGCCTTTCCATTGAAGTTAATTGAATGAATTTTTAATCTTACAATTATCTCATATTTTTCCTAGTAATCATCACGTTGAATCACACCGCACAATGGATCAAGCTCAACCATAGGCAAACGGGATACTACCGCGTGCTGTACGACGAAGCGAACTGGGCGAAGCTGGTCGAGCAGATGCAGATTAACAACGCAGTGTTTAGCACACAGGTATATTCGAATGTCGTTGAATTTCTGTCGCACGAATCCGTTACCGAATGGTAAAGTCGTTGGCCAGCAGTTGTAGGCTACGGATTCGTACGACAGGCATTCACAGGCTTACAGGCACACTTTACATGCTTACAGGCGCATATGTGCTATGACATATTAGTCTCAAAGCATAGGACCACCATAGATTGATACATTACAGTCCGACCATGTATTATGATGCAAAACAATGAAAAACAGCCAGAGTGATTAAAGACTAGTTATGCACACCCTATTCATTAAAAAAAAAAACAACAAGCTACGAGCGGGCGCTGAACGACGGTTTGTTGTTCAACCCTCTATCCCTTTTGTTCAAATGAATTTTTTGAATTAGATTTCTTATTACGCTTACTTTCTTCCGCTTGGATTGCTGCAACATTTCAAACTGTGATTGTTCCCTGTGATTTCAGTTTTCAATCATACTTCGAATGACACTCTAGAACTTTCCCACCTCATTTTTTCCCTTTTTTGAAAGAGAATCCAGATGATCAAGCTCAATCCGTTTTGATTTGGTTTCAGTTTTCCTCGATTTCCAGGTTTAACGGAGGATTTTCTATTTTAATACAAACACACTCGCGATAATATCAAAAATAACAAACAGCAATTTCAAGCAAAACTAAGATCTAAGTTTCATTAACAGTAAAAACAAAAATTTAAATAACGAATACCACTTGTCGCTTATGTCTTCTTGTAAATTCAACAGGATCGCGTTGGGCTCGTTTCGGACATTTTTACCCTCTGTCACGCAAATCTGATACCTTGCCACGCGGCAATGGAGCTGATATCGTACTTCCCGAAGGAGAAGGAATGGGGCCCGATCGTGCTTGGCACCAGCCACCTGGAGAAGTGGCGCAAGATACTGAAGTACTCCGAGTGCTACCTGGTGCTGGCCGAGTACGTGCGGCAGAACCTAGCCAAATCAATCCAGGTGCTTGGCTGGGAGGACACGGGCGAGGACGAAGCCCGCCTGCTAAGACCGGTCCTGATGCTCAGCGCGGCCCTCTGGGAGGAAGCGGATACGATCAAGTTCGCGAAGGGACTGGTGACCAACTTTACCGCCCACGCGGTACCGATACCACCGAACTTACGCGCCGTCGCCTACATCGGCTCGGTCCTGTCCGGCGAGTTCGTGCATTGGCAGTTTTGCTGGGACCGCTACATTACCGTGCGCCGTGAAAAAAGTTCCGTGCTGGAGGAGCGCATGGAGTTGCTGCGCGCGCTTGGCGTGACGAAAGACGCTTGGCTGCAGAATCGGCTCCTGTCGCACGTGATCACGCTTCCGGTGTTCGAGATCGTGCAGGTGCTGGAGGCGATCGCTGGGACACCGACAGGTGGTGCGATGGCGTGCCGGTTTCTGCAGGCGAAATGGTTCGACTTCCAGTCGAAGCTGGGCCGCGGTACGGTGCATTTCGCACGCGTCATATCCGCCATCACCCAGTACGGTTCGACCAAGTTCGACTACGACGAGGTACGGGCGCTATCTAACGGGAAAGGGTTCTCTAAGGTGTGTGCTAATCGGATTGTTTTCTTCATCGACAGTTGAAGTCACTGGTAGACAGATTTGGAGACGGACCGGGCCTGAAGCTACTCAACATGACCCTGAGCACAGTGGCCGCTAACGTCGAATGGGTCAGCCGCTCGCAAGCATCCATATACAGCTGGATCGAGAGCAAATATCACTTTTGATTTGAAAAGCGAGCAATAGACGACGACGAAGAGTAGATTTGGTTTATCTTCTAGTCCAAAATTTTTCATCTATATCGCGTAATACCTTTCTGTTTTGTATTTGTTTCAACACCTATTTTCGGGTCTGCTGCTGGCAGGATAGCGTATGACAAAGGAATAGAAAAAAAAATTAAAGGAGGGATGAAGAGTTGAAGTGATGGATGGCAAGCAAGAGAGATGGCAAAGAGCGAAAAAACTGAAGGACAATGTCGATGACAAGAACAAGAAACGCAAGGATGCATTTATCGTAGTACAATCTCAAGACTCCTTTTATAGATACCAAGAGGACGGCGTGTGTAGGAGACGAAGTGTTCTTCAATCTTCCACTGTCTACGTTTAGGTATATAGGTGTAAATATATATTCTATAACATATAAGTTACCAAAGAATGCAAAGAATAGTTTGTGTGATCGACAATTTATATCGTATATCTCGCCAGTAAAATAAGAAACATAGCAAAGAGATGCGTAAATCTTACCAAACCAAAAAACTAACAACAAAAAACAACAAAACGCAAAATGATGGCGACCGAGGAGAAGCGCAACGGCAACAGCTATCCCCCTGGTGTGTTGTTTTTATTGTGCGTTTAGCTGTTTAGGCTGTTTTGTGCTGGATATACCGCTCGGTGCAAACATTCTTTTTGGACACGGAACTATACTCTTCTTACATAGTGCTTGTCTATCGAACGGTAGAAACCATAATCAATGGGGATCTAATCGGTACCAGAAAGCAATCCTATGTTTGGTGTTCGGTGTTTGCCCACCTGAATACCGCCGTTTAGCAGCAGTGATTTATGTTGGATATGAATAATCAGTGTTCAGTATTGGGTTAGCACATATATCTCTCAGACTCGTGTATTTTCTTTCCATAAAAAAACCATGCAGTGACGAGGCCCGCATACCATTGGTAACAAACACAAATAAAATGGTGTGAAATTGATACAGAATTCGGTGTTATTATTTTTGGCTATTTTTCAGATACAAACTTATCGTTCGTTAAATTTTTTCTTTGAAATTCTTATGATTGGTATACGATAAGTGGATTTAAATTGCTAGATGGAATTTTTCAAATCAAATTTGAAATTATTTGAATAATTACGAAACGTATTTAAAACGTCCAACAAACTACCGTAACAGGAAAGTCTAAATTGAACCGTCGTTTCGTAACGACATTCGCATATTTTCAACTCACGTGTTGAATAAAATTGGATAATCAATGGTAGACTTGTATGTCAAATCGGAGAATGAAGTAATGAACACTCTATGCTAAACCGCGACCTCGATTGTTTGTTGTGTCTAATTCCAAACTAACGTCATCAGGTTATCACGTTCCACACAGCGAATGGATGATTAATTTCGTGCCCGTGTGTCTGAAGAGAGAGAGAACGAAAACCCGACTTCTTGTTGCCTAGTGCGTGTTTATTCAGCTTCTACCGTACTTTCGTTCTATTTCTTTGGAAAATACACGTTTGAATATTGCGGCGTAAGTATTCGTATTGTTGTTGAAGCCCATCGTGCCGGCCCTAATTGCGAACGCATTTCTGTGCCATTGCAAAAGGAGGCGACATGCAACAGGTTCCTATTCGCAATCACCGTAAGGTGCTCGTGGAGTATTGCTAGCGTAAAGGGCGCGGTGGTAGTGGTTACACGAAGGTGTCACCTGCGATGTGAGATAATGCGCATCGGCGGATGGCGGGAGGTTGATCAATTTAATGTTTACTGTAGCTACAGTGTCTTGCCTTTCTTCTAGGATCGCTTCTCATGGCTGATTTTGACTTACCGCGGATGCAATCGCTTGCTCCAGAACATGATTATATTCCGGAAGCGTGCACACATCGACAACAGATGGCCCACTTGCATCAGGTAATATTTCCTCCCTGCACTGACCGTTTTTCATGTCGACGAAATTCATCCCATTTCGATGCATTTGCGATCATTATGTAAACATACTAAAACAGCTACTTCGCTCAACATTTAACTGTGTCGCATCAAGTTATTAGTTTTAAGTTAAATATAGAGTAAATAAAAGGACAGATAACACCACAAATTATTCAATAAAAAGCATTGCGGTAATCTAAAGCCACCATGGAAGAATCATCATACTAATGTCCGTCGGCATAAGTTTCTGCATCGTTTCAGAACTAAATGCTCACTTCATAAATGGCCACCGGTAATGGGAGATATCACATTACACAAATCATCGCCAGGAACACTTTCATTGGAAGAAGCAAATAGTCAGACCCATCATACATTATCGTCTCCCATTAACATATGCTCTAACATTAATAAATTGCTTCAATCGTTTGTACTGTCATATCGTGACGCAAAACACTATTTCAAACACACAAAAAACAACAGATGCGTTGATCCGGAACGAACGAATGAACGAAAGAGAGCGCTAGAGACGGATAAAGTTGTTTCGCTTCCCTTCCGTTGCTATTTTGACGCAAAACGCTCTGTATTTAAAAACGGCTCTTCAGAACTTCAAATCGACCTACACGTCGCAGCAGAGTGCGGGAAGAGTTTCCCAGAACATTGTCCTTGTTAAGGTTAACCTGAATGTGTCGTTCTCGAAGCATCCGAACGTCTTCGGTCGTGGCGTACTGATGATGCCGTCATTTTGTGGCTGATAATCAACCCTCCTGTGACAGCCCGTACGACTGAGTAGAGTATTGGACACGTATGTTTAAACAACCGACACGAATGGGAATGTGTGCGGTTACGCCGGAGTATGTGAGATGGTAGTATGATAATTACGATTTCACCATACGGCTCCCCTTGTATCGGAAGAGAGACATTTCTCTGGTCTCTGTTTTCTTTTAATCTTTGTTTCCAAATACTACAGATATCCGGCCAGACCCCAGTACCAAATAAACGTCTTTGAATCAAACAGAGCAGACGTGAATCTCCTCCCGTTCGGTATCTTAGTAACGTGCACGGCCCAGCACGGTGCATTACTCACGCAGGCGAAACAGAATTGTAGAGGGTATTGAAGTGGTAGCAACGAAAGTTTCACTGATGTGTATAATTTCACTTATACCGTTGCTACGATTTGTGTAAATCTGTCCCTACCCAAGCGTGGGATTGGTGTTCGGAGGACAGTAGTGCTTCACCGTGGTGGGCGCATCCACTAGCCGTGTTCTAATTACATTCTACCTTGGTTAAGTGCGTGAGTGCAGCGACGAATGGTGCAAGGTGCATAATTAAAGTCATCGATAAAGCGAGCGGAAGAAGTGCGACGGTGCACGCGTGGGTAACAACTGCGGTGAATCATACACGTACGCGTTCGTTGGTGTACGTACGGTTGGGTGGAACAACACACTGGCTGGCTCGCAATTTAGCGAATACATTAACCGGTTCGGTGGCTGATGTAAAGCGACGAACCTCTTGCCTGTACGCGAAGACGGCAAATAAAGCAAGATACGCGGAGCGTGTATGTGTTGCTGCCACAGCTGAATCTTGATCCGAGTGTGCTGTGCGTGGTGAAATCTGCTCGTCGTTGGAAGGTTGTTGACATACAAATTGCGCAAAAAACTAAACGAGAAGCAAAGAAGACCCTAGCAACTAAGAAGGTACACAGCAAAAGGAATAGGGCACAGGCGCGCAGACAGATTGTCATATTCGATGAATTTGGTAGCAGAGTTTGTTGTGCCAACTTCTCCACCGCTTGACCGGCAAGAGTAATTATGCTCTCGACGAAGAAGCTGTTTACCGAGCACTTGCTGACCCTCGTTCTAACGCTCAGCCTGCTACGAATCGATCCGGAGAACTACCTCGACCTGCAATGGGGCGGCCGGTTGGCTGGGGTTGGCGACGCCGGCGGCTGGCAGCTGGAGCTGCTGGCGGTCGCCCCGGACTACTCCAACCAGTCGTACGTGAATCGTAAGTTTCTGCCTCCGATCATCGAGGATCTGTCCCGCTTTGAGCAGCCGTTCATCGAGCAGAACTATCGCGGCGTGCAAACGTACCTGCTGAATGTGCTCGATTCAAACGATAGTGCATCGCCGGCGACTACGATTGCGGAGGAAAGGCCACCGTCGCCGGCACCCTCGGTTGGCGTCGGCGGGGCAGGTGTCGTCGTCGCTCCAGCCGCACACAATGCGACCGTGAATGTGCTGACCAACTTCGACGTGGAAGCGGAGGACATTTTCCTACGCACCGGTTTGTTCGAGGATACGACCTCCGTCCTGGAGCAGAACATGGCCGACCTGAACGATTACGACGCGATCCTGCTGGAGAATCCTACGGCTAAGTTTGACCCAAGCGGTGCTATTGGGCCTGACCTCGAGAGTACCATAGCGAGGGCGCGATCGCTAATGGCTTCGGCCAGCGATGCCAGTCAAAAGTCTCGGGTAGGCGAAGAGGAAAAGGCCACCACCAGCTCTTCGGCAGCACAAGCGAAATCACCGGAATCGCAGATTCCAGCCGTCTCAGAGGCGAATAAAACACACGACTACGAGGACGATGACGACGATGAGGAGGAGGACGATAAGGACGCTGTTCGGAGGGAGATTGCGAAGCGAACCAGCACCCAACAGAAGCATCTTGTTAGCACCGATGTGGATGAAGTGCGTGTGAAGGAGGAAGTCGTTCAGAAAGATGAAACGACGGAATCGAATGGCGGCATGGTACAGGATCTTACACAGGAGGTAAAAATACTTTTACATGACGTAAAAACGAGCAAAAGGCTGAGCACGGCGGATTGGCGAACCTTCAAATTATAGAAATGGGCACAAGACAACTGATTTGTGGCCGAAGCAAAACGCACTTCGAAATGGGTACACAAAGAAAGCGTGATGCAGTGTAGTAACACGGCCGATGGCGCGTAGGTGTGCTGCTGCGTATAAATTATTACATGACGCGTCCTATATATTCTCCCGCGCCAGTTAAGCCGGAGGTCGACGGATCTTCACGATCACAACACACAACCGATCCGATGAAAACACAAAGACCCGGGGGATCGTGCCGAATAAGATTCGCTGACCTTTGGTGTGGCGCGCCGGACGCCAAGGAGAATGCTGTGGCGAGTGCAATATTTTCACGACATATTCTTTCTTTTGCCGGCCTCTGCCACCTTTGTATCGGGCAGTGGGAGATGGGGTTTTGGTATTGAGAGCGGTGTTTCTTTGTTTCGAGTATTTCGAAAATACACCGAAAAAGACGCAAGACCTCGCTGGCGAAACGAAAATAACGATGAGAATGTGAAAAAAGGGAATGTGAATGCAACTTATTTTTATGGTGGAGAGTAAATACAAAAAAAAAACGCATCTCGGCTTTCAAATGCGTTCGCCGGCCTGTGTGTTTGTGACTCACAGGTACATGCATTGGTTTGTAAACAAATTCGCGACGTTAATGCGCCGCCACCACCCCACCCGGCACGGTGTGATAAACAGACGGGAGACATCGTTCATGCCCCACTTTTTTATCGCACAGATGCGCCAGATGCTGTGCCACAGCGCTTTTGGTTAGCAAAAAAAGTCTGTGATTCGAGTGGACACGTCAGTGGGATTGAAGAAGATACGTTACTGATTGAAAAAATGGTGTACTTCTTGAATGTTTGACGTGGGCTTGAATAAAATATGCCTACAAACACCTGAAGAACCAGAGCCATCTGTTGGCAAACGCGAAAAGCTTTAATTGTACTAAAAGCGCAAAAAGCTTCACGTGTATGCGACAGTAACAACACGTGGATGGGTCCCACCCGATCTGTCCGGATTTGCCCGGATCCAAAACGATATGTTTGGACTTGACCGGTTTACACGTAAAAGAAGTCCCCCTTTTTTTCCGGAAATGTCCGAAAAATACCGCCTCGTTTGCCCGGTTCGCGAATGGGTTATCGGACATATATGTCGGTCGGAGTCTTTTCGATTTATCGGCGGATGGATACAATTTGTAGTTTTTTGTCACGTTGATGATATTGATGTCTGGTCTAATTGCAATCTTTAAATCAAATAATTGGAAATCAAATAATCCTGGCTGATTTGTTTATGCTAAAGTGGCTGACTTCTGCTTCTGGTTATAGTTGCTAAAATCCAAAGGCAATTTGTTTGTTGGTACGACCCCATATTGGGAATGGAGAATAAAAGAACCGTGAGGTACTACTGCGGCGGAAGTAACGCTCGTAAATAATTGAATTAATTGTGCATCTCACATTGATCATTCACATTAAAAATTTAAACGAAGAATGAGATTTGGTGATGATAACCACCATCATGAATTATGTCGATTAGTTCAATTTGAAAAACGATTAAAGGAAGAAATGCTTCCTTTCATGTACGTTAGCAATCGGGCAGGTGGCATTATCGTATGCTGTTTGGAGGCAGTTGCATACCGGAGCCGTCATGATATGTTCCTAATCTAGCCGAAATTGGCAATGTGACTCGCCGAATGTGCCATTTTCTATTCGCCACGGGATCATCATGGGATAACAGTCTGTCGTGGTTGCTTGCTTGCTATTCGGCAATAGAGACCGGGGTTATTTGTTTCATTATTGTTACATACGCGCCATGAAAGAATACGGCGACGTCTTTGGTCGCTTTATCTAAATTTGGCCGTTATCTTACTTTTTACGCCTGGGTAGCAGCGCGGCGCTGATAATGCCGTTATCAGCACCGTCGCTGCCAAGGGGCTCTAAAGGTAAGCTTGCCGTTCAAAGGCACTGTAAAAGGGCAAAGAATTGACCGTCCATACGTAGCACGGCCGTCGGTCGTCAGTAGCACCGAGTGAGCGTGTAAATACACACGCTTCATTTTGTTCGTAAAAAATACTTTCAACTTTTTTTCTTGTTTTTGAGAGGATTTGTATTAAAAAAGGAGTAAATGCCGCGAAGCGCACGGTGAATGTGACACGAGCAACGAGATGAAACACATTAAGGAGGTCATTTCCTTCGATTCACGAGCCATTTTTAGCGTTTTACCAACTAAATGTTGTGCCTAATCTCACACCGCAAGCAAAATGTGGTTTCAATAACCGAGTTACACGGTAGCATCAGTTTAACGAACCTTTTTCCTGCCGTTAATTTTTGGTGTGATTGTTTTAGGAAATGGATCTGATAGAGGTGCTCTGGAAGCAGGATGTCGATCTAGGCTTTACGCTGAACAATGCGGCTGTCCCCGGCCCCGCCGAAGGCACTGGAACATCAAGCGCGGACGCGGCATCGGCTGGCAGTATCAAGTGTGACAACGAAGACGACCTGGAGAAGCTAAAAGCTCTGCTCGAGATCAAAAATGATAAGGTAACGGAAGTGAACAAAAGAAGTGTTAGCTCAGCGGACCGATCGGATTTCGCCTCGTTCTTCTAGTGAAGCTAATTGCTCTTATTCCACGATTGCGTTTTTAGAACTTTGCCGAAAAGCAACCCGAATCATCGGCGGACGACAGTAACATGCCTGATCCTTGGGCTGGTCTATCGTACACTATCGATACGGAAACAGGTGAGTGTGGGGCTTTTATCTGACCACAAGCGAGAGTATCGACACATCGTTGCGTTAGGAGCTGGGCTAGGGCTTTTTTTTGGCTGTTGTTTCCCTCCGCTTACCATTATCGGTGTGATTAGGTTCATTACGAAATTATTCGTGCCCAGATTGGAGGTTCCTTCCGGGGGTAGTCTGGTGGTAGTGAAGAGTCCTTTGTATCGAAGAAAAATACTAGAATGTTTGCCCACGTCCGGCAGTGAAATTCATCCTGCCGCTAACACACCGATCGCGGCATAACACATACCTTTTGGGGCCAGGGATCAACAGCGTATCGACGTGCCGTTGTATTAAATATTTAGACACTTTCCCACCTTGAACAAACAACTAATAGAAACGCTAGACAAACTTCGAACGTAGAGGTGGCGGCACCTAGATTGTTCTTTGTGGGTAAATTTTTTCTTCTTCTGGTTGACGAATTCGGAACCGTTAATAACTCAACGATTTTTAATATTATTTTTCGAGAGAGTAAATTAAAACAGTCAATTAAACATTAAACACTTATGATGAAATTAAAACAGAAACTAGTCTTCATCACGCAAGATTTACTTTTTTTTTCTACCTGCACCCAATTTAACAAGACATAAATGAATGGGTATATAACCATTTATGTTCATCTGATTGTCGAATTCGGAACCGTTAATAGCTTAACGATTTTTAATATTATTTTTCGAGAGAGTAATTCAAAACAGCAACTAGTCTTCATCACGCAACATTTAGTTTTTTCTAACAGCACCCAAGATAACAAGACATAAATGACTGGGTATCCACATATGCGAACTTATCATAATGAATCGTACAAACGGTGCAGTGAAAAATCTAGATAGCTTATAATCAACATACTACTCTAACCTGAACATAGTTAGGTGTAAGGCTAAGACATTGGAGCTGATATGTTCGAAATAGATGTTTTTGTCAAGGTCGAAGTTTTCTTATCAAAACAGCAATGACGATCGTGAACGAAGTTATCGATGTTTATTAATTATAAGCATTGGCAATTACGCTGCAAGGATAAGAAGTATTTGTTCAACTGTTAATTTACAGAAAGAGGAAAAGGCCTGTTTTAAAATTAAATTGATAATTAATTGCAATTGCTACAGGGTTATCCAAGGAGGATGAACAGAATTTAGAATTTAATGATTTGATTTATTTTTTACACTTATGTCGAATTTACGATGATGTATTTATTTGGTGTTACTATTACCTTAGTTTTTTTATTTTATCTTTAAAATTTTATGTTGGAAGGAAATAAAACCTTCACAATTTCTGGCTTATTGATACTGTTCCGACAATGTTTTGAGCCAGTGTAAAAATACGGACAAGGAGAAAAGCTGTATGTCCGCCCGTGCCCTAGTCAGGCCCAATAATGCCACTCGTCCACATGGGAATAACCTTCGCCCCTCCGGAACTCGGATCAGCTCGCTACGTTGGTCGGTATCCAGGGGTTTTCCAATTCCCGGCGCAAAACCGACGCCGCCACAGTACAATATTTTCTTTCTCCCCATTTTGCTCCATTGTGGAGGACAGCATAGCGTAGCAGGCGTATTATTCGATGCCGCTCCGTCGCTGGCTGCCGCCCTGCGCGCCTACTCATTATGTGTGTGTATTTTGCGACAGGGTGAAGCAACCCATGGGAGCAAGAGACGAGGGACTCGGTTCTCGAATAAAGGGATCGTTGATTGCCGCTGAATTGTGTACACCCTTCGTCGCCAGTCTGTCAGGCGGCGGCATTTGGCGGCGGCCATATTAAGCGCCTGAGGTTCGGCCAGGTCGACCGGGTGCGGAAGGGAGTCGCGTATTGTCGCTACAAACACACACGCCACGCATACGTACACATACACATGTGCATGTATATGGATGGTGTAACACTGCTGCACGTTTTGGCTGGCCGAAGCGTAGGCCTTCGTCTGCTGCGGCAGCATATATATGGAGCAGCAGCAGCAGTAAAAGAGATATATAAATCGGCTTTCCATTATGTTATTCATTTTTTTTTTCTCGGTGGAAACTGCAAGTTCATTTCACGTTCATTTTTCATCCTGCGACGGCGGCAAGTGACGTGCGGATGGAAATGGGATGATTGGAGTTGGGCTGCGGGTCCCGCTGTATTCGCTTCGTTGCCTACCACACGACTACTATGGTAACGATGGCGACGACGACGAAGATCGACGATCCAGCCCGTCGCCTACCATGTGGTGCGTGGTTGGCCGAAGTTGCCACGATTTTTTTTCTCGTTTCCCTCGAATGCACGGTAAAATGCTTGTACGTATGTTTGTGCTATGTGGATGGATAAGTTTGTGTTTTTAGTTTTAAAAAGATGCACCGTATCTGCTACCCTGTTACGACCCTGACCGAGTGACAGTTAGTGTGTCTCCACAATTGATCATGTTCTGCAAAATACACTCCAGCACCTGTTTGCTTAGAATTTATCTCGCTGCAAATTTCAAACAGGACTACTCGTTTTCAGGATATTCTACTTATTTTGGTTTGTTCTCGCGCACCAATCAACCGTTTTCTCTCTCAAAGCAATTATATTTATATGATATTTATTGAATTTGTGACTACATCATGCTTGTGACTAAATCATCATTTGTTGAATATATTTAATATTTGAATGTTTGATAAATTCAACGAACAAATCATTGACCTTGAAATTCTATGAACTATGTGTGCTTATCCAGGACGAACTTAGTTAAATACGGGACAAGATTTGGGCAGAATTATTTGGGATCCCTTTACATTAACTGTTTTTCGTTGTAGTACACGTCGTTTTACGTAACTTTTTAGTGTACTTATTTTCATAACTCCCGTTTGTTCCACAACCTTATCAATGTGATCGTCGAAATGCTGCGAACACGCATGGCTGCATGTAAAAAAGATACGTGCAAAGTGCGAGCAGAGCGTTCGCTGCAACAAACTCTGGCAAGAGAAAGGCAAGAAGGGCATAACGTAGGAGAAAAAGAGAGAGATGGAAAGAAAGAGCGTAAGAGTGAGGGGCAGCAAAAGGGAGGGAGAATGCGCGCTGGGGAGGAAAAGAAAATAGCATGCGAGTATTATTAAATGTATCATCTCTGGGTATTATCTGAACATCGGCGACGAGGACGAGGCAGAAATGGAGCAGAAGAAGAAGCAGTGGAAGCTAACGAAAGAGAACTAGGAGCAGATGGAACCGGCGAAGTGGGTGGAAATGGAAGCGTGGCTTTGTTTCGCGGTATCATCAATCAGTTAAAGGACGACGGCAAACATGAGGAGGCAGTGTAGCAGTTGGCAAGGGGAGAGTGGGTGAAAAACGGAGAATCGCGGGTCGTTCACCAACCGCCATCGTTGGTTCGGTCCCGGGAGGGTGGCTTCGTTAAGGATTTCGCCCGCTGGGTGTACGACGTTCGCATGGAGGGGTTCTTGAGTGCGGTCGAAGTTAGCCGGGATAGCAATTTTTCAACGAAACAGAGCATAGCACCCATCCTTTTATCCTGGCCGTGGGTGGGGGAAGGGAGGTGTAGTTAATATAAATGAAGCCAGAACGCGTCACTGTTTGCCAGGGTGGCCATTTGATGTAGGGTGGTGGTTATCACAGCCATTGCCATTTGGCACAGTAAATGTTCCGTATTTTTCTCTCATTTTTTCCATTTTTGCCGCAGCCGCGCTTTTGCCCTGGCGACATGATTTTTCCTTCCGGGGCAAGGATGTGATGTGTGTGTTCAGGGCGCTAGGGTTTTATAAGGTAAATCAGTTTTTATCATTATTATTTAAAAAGGAATATGGGTCCGATAAGCGCGAACGAAAAAGAATAGTAAAAAATGCTCTGAATCTTGGAATGCCTCTTTTTCACCCCTGGAGGATATTTCTGCTAGTGAAAAAATGATGAAAAAAGCTTTAAATAAATAATTCCTGATCCTTCCGAGGGTGACTTCCGACGGAAAGTTGTACTTCTCCATGGAAAATCCCCGGATTCTTTTTTTATTCAGCAAATAGGAAACATGATGAATAATTGAAGTGTGCAATCATCCATAAAAAGAAGTCGGATCTATTTTTCTTTTCATGCCGGATTCAAAACGAAATTGTTTAAGATCAGTTATCTGTGGAAAGTTGTTTTAAAAATAGTTCACAACCGTATGATTGGAAGCAATTTCGCAGTTGATTCTGCGTTTTTTTCATAACTCCATTTGATGAACCATTACAATGGCGTCGGTATCAATTGGGATCAATTGATCGTTGATTGATTTAGATTATAATCGTGATTGAATGATATATTTATGTGGACGTTTTAATAAGAAGATGGAACGTTTAATACAGGTTTTTTCAATGGATAGGATAAGCGTAAACGCGTTTAGCCAATGTGCAAAAAGGGGCTATCAAAGTTGAAACCTGAACAAGCCATGTGTGAACCCATCAAGCCAAATGTCGTATTCATCAGCATAAACACACAATCGAACACCAGATATTTAAACCTCATTAACATAAAAGTCAGATTCGAGGCCGGTTTGTTTTGGTTTTCATAGATGCAAATTGTGTACACATACATATATATTCAACCATTTGAAAAAAAGTTACTGTTTACACATATTTAACGTCCACGCTGTGCATCAATAGATTAATCAATTATTATTTAATAACTGTTATGGAAATTGAATAATGTTTGATTACTACTGAAGCTCAAATGGTTGAATATATATGTGTGTGTACACAATTTGCATCTATGAAAACCAAAACAAACCGGCCTCGAATCTGACTTTTATGTTAATGAGGTTTAAATATCTGGTGTTCGATTGTGTGTTTATGCTGATGAATACGACATTTGGCTTGATGGGTTCACACATGGCTTGTTCAGGTTTCAACTTTGATAGCCCATTTTTGCACATCGGCTAAACGCGTTTACGCTTATCCTATCCATTGTAAAAACCTGTAAGTGGACCAAAGCGGTGTTCAATCTTCGGCTTTCGTTCTTGTACCATCTATTCATTGATCATGTAAATAGGTTCATATTAAACATCGTGTTTTCACTTTTAAGCAGCAATGAAGAGCATTGCCACGAGCTTATAACCCGCTTTAATGGAGTGAGCAATCTCTCTGATTTAGTTAGGGAGGAATAGGCTTTTGCGTTAAAACTCCCAATTGATGTGATGTTCTTTTTAGCTACAGAATCACTTCTATTTTCACCATTAAATGATTGGTGTAGCCTTGAAAATCTTTATAAGTGCACCTTAACTTTGAGCCATACTAGTTTGTACGATTGCAATGATGAAAAGCTATGAAAGATCAAACAAAGTTATTTTAGAAGTGTTTCGCTTTCTAAATTGTTAAATATGGTGACTTAGGGTGGTATAGCGATTTGAAAACGCAGGTTATTTGTCCATTGTTACATAAGGAACATAGTAAGTTAACATTTTGCATAACTACTATGTGCTTAACAGCTGTACTTAGCTCAAGAATATTGGTTAAAAAAACATTTTTAAAAAATTCAGATACTCCAAAAAAAATTTGAAATGTTAATAAAACACGACTAACTACGACAAATGAAATGCCAACGCCACTTAGGGGAAAGGAGGAAAATGTAATGACGAACAGAAAAATAGAATCGCACACTAAACTGAAACACTTTATTGCGCATGTCGAAAGAACGACGCTGCTCACACACGGATGAAGGCGGTACTTGTGAAAAACGCTTTGTAGGACCTCCTTTTGTGCCAAACACAATCACCCAGTTTTCCACGAGGATAACAAATCGTGCAATCGTGCGGTTTTTTTCATATGCCACTAAACAAGTTTAACGCAATTTGCATATTTGTTAAAAATGGTGCCAGTTTCATTATTTACTTGATTCTTGTATCATTTTTTTAATTAAAAAATAATCGACGCAGAAGATTTGTTCGAATCCAAATCTGTAGGACTTCTAAAATTCTCCAATTCTATAATTGAAAAACACATGAAAACATTCATATGCCTTTTATTTTTATGTTTCCTGGACTGACGAAAATCCAAACACATCATTCATGATGATTATGTTAATGAAACAACTTTATAAACAATTTACTCCTACATATCGATAATCAATCGATTGATTCCTCCAAAGTTCGTATATGCAATTTAAGATGAAATCAAAATATTCTCTTTTCCCTGCGGTGTGTTTGCATACTGATGGCCAGTTGTATTGCTTTCTCGAATGCGTGCGTGCCGGCACCGTTCTGCTGAATGATATTTCTAATTAATCCCTTCATCACTCCAGAGGTCAGTTTCGAGGCAAGTTTAAGTTTCAATATGACTGACACTTTTTTTTACCTGCGTCACGATTGTGCAGCATAAAAGTTTGATGATCTGCTACTTTTGCGGGCCAACTCGCGGAGGAGAGACCTTCCCTTCAGGGTGTTGTGCAGGCCACTGGAGTGTTGGCTTAAATTTATGCTCCTCGTCATAACATCGAGCATAGTTCACGTATTGCCTTAATTAAGTGAATCCAGTGGAGAGCTAAGGAACTGCCAATTCAGCAGTTTTGAAACCATTTGCATTGGGGACTTGGAGACTATTAAGTGCAGATCGTTTTTTATTCAATGCAGTCAGAAATATTGCCATATTGACACAAATTGTACATATTCCTCCAACATACCCAATTTATATTTCAAACACATTTAGGATAATGTTTTTGTTTCGTTGTCTGTTGGAATATTCTCTATTTGACTTTTTCTTTCATCATAACATAACGTTTTTACGTAAACGTGGTTTTCTCTCTACATTTTTATGTGTTTTCAGATGTTATTAAGTTGAGGTCGTTTTGGAACTTTAACCTTAGTAGATTATTCTTATGTTCATAAAAAGGTAACATATTTCATTAGCCTTTTAAGCCTTAGCCTTCTGCTAAGGTTTAAAAATAGATGCCATGCGTCCTTTCGAATTGTTGGCCATAATTTCATCCGGCTTGTGTCGCTCGCTCGCTCACAATCTCACCAAGGGTGGTGGTGAAAGTTACAAAGAAACTCAAAACTCATTTTAGAACCCTCCCGAGGTGTGATTTCGTTGATTGCCCGTTGCTTTTCTCATCTATTCTCCGGCTTGCTGTGTACGTCGTCATCACCATCGTCGTCGGCCACAAAGGGAAAATGCAGAGCTGGGCACTGGCTTGACTGTTGGGAAGATCAAGACTTCATTAGTGTCCTGCCGCCCGAGCTGGATGCCTTCGCCATACTGGTGTGATTATGGGCCGATTCGTTACGCAGGGAACAGAGCAGAATGGATGTAGAAAAAAAAAGAAAAGAAAAAAAGACAGGTTTCGAACAACAGTCGAATGTTCCCCGTGGATTTTTTCCCATTATAAATTATTACGAGAGGTAATATGTTCGCGCCGGATGCCAAAGCAGATTTCGATTGGAAATTGGGTTTTGGAACCACACCCCACCGCATCCCTACCTCCCGGGCGTGTATCCTTTCGGGGGCCATTCGGCATCGCTCTCCGTCGTTCGTTCGTTCGTTCGTTCGTTTGATCGTTCATTTGTTTGTCCGTGCGTCGCAATTCCTTCTCGGATTGTGCGCCCTGGGAATCGCGTCATCAAACACTAACCGGGCAGCCTTAGAACGTCGCAGTAGAACGCAGCCACAAAGAGAGTTGGTTGGCAAGAAAAAACCTTAAACGAATCGTAAAATGCTTGCTCGTTTGTGCATGTGTGTGTGTATGTGTTTGTGCAACCAACCGCACAGCGAACAATCCTAAAGCGCGCCGGTTCAACAAATAGCACCACGGCATGATAGGAAATAAGGAACGAGCAAGAAAATCAATCGGCAGGGAAACGGGAAAAGAAAAAGGCACACAGCCATTAACAAAAACACACACATAGACACAAGTTGATGCTTTTCGTAGCGACGGCGCGAAAATGGAAGCACAAACTGCGCAAGAAGCAAAGCCACGCCTTCTCCGCCGAGTGCGCCTTCTCACGCGCTCGTAATACCTGTGATTGTGTGTGTGAGTGTGTGCTTATGGGACAAATATGGCATACGACGATAATGTATTATGACTGGCCGGTTTTGTCCGCCCCCGGATTCCCCGGATGGTCTTCTTTTATTTACCATTCACATGTGATTAATGTTACAAAAAAGCAAGCGAATTGAAGAGTCCCCGAGGCTCCATCGGTGAATGGGGTGTGTGTGTGTCTGTAGATCAAGTTGGGTCTTCGAAGCGCGGTGGAGCAGGAGCTCGATGCCTTCGGCCATCCTAAGAATGTTGCCCTTTTTGTTGTTGTGTGGCTTTTTCCCTTTTGAATTTTGCTAGCTGCTGACGAATTAAATACATTGCAGCGACGCTACCCGTCCGACCTAAGACCGGATCGACCACACGAAGACCCACACATACAGCTTCACCTTTGTGCGGTGTGAGTATGTAAAAAACCCACCGTAGGAGACACACACAAAACTGGGCCCGCTTTTAGTATCCGCGTTTGCCAACGCTTGCAAGGAACCGATGGTGATGGAAATTATTATATTGCCATATACAAACCAACGCACACAGGCAGACGTACGGGACGGATGAAATAAAACTTGTCAAGGGATATATGCGCATATGTGTGTGTTTGTGAGTTGTGTATGTGTTTTGTTAGCAAAGGAAGGTAGCAGCAGCAGCAGCAGCAGCAGGTTTTTCTTTGCTCAAACTTCTGTGTGCCCTTTTTCCATCGCTCCGTTCCCACACACTGCCATAATCGGTACTATCGTCGTCGTCCGCGCATTGAGTGAGACACACTCGCATGGCTGGCTGGCCGGGGTCATCTTTGTGAAGAACATTTTTCCTCGAGTCATTATTACATGGTGATTTATATTGTGTGGTTTGTTGTTCCGTGGTGCCGTTAGTGCTGCCGAACCTCTCTGAGCCCTTTGCGAAGACCTGTGGGTGTGCCAGAAAACCGCCCGTGTTCCGGGCGCGTTCTTTACTGGAGTAAGAAAGCGAAGTTTTGTGCTGAAAAACCGGGAGTTATCCATTATCGAAAGTGTGCCATTTTTGGCCAAAAATTGGCGGCTGCCAATGGTTTGACAGATGGCAAACTGGGAAAATGTGCGTTGGCCGGTCGAATTTGGTGGCGTTGTGCAGACGGGCTCGTTGGTATTCCGGATGGCCCTTCGCCGTGGTGCAAAAGCGCTGGTTCGCCGTTGACGAGTGAATTCGCTACTACTTTGGCCACATTCCAACTTGCAGGCCCATTCGGCTCCAAATACTATCAAAACGGGAGTGCTACTGGGAGTTATTCAAGAAAACGATAGTGCAAATTAACCGAAGTGAGCGCTGGTCGGGCAAATGTGTTTGTAGTCTGCGCTGTTGGAAACGAAAATCTCCACTGTCTATCCGCGAGTTAAAAACGGTAGGTTTCTCAACCTAAGCGCAGGTGTTAAACGTGATATATGAGCGTTAATGGCGCCTTGTGTTACAAAATAGTAGATAAATAGTAGTAGTGGAGGCCGATTGCTGGAAAATGGTACGATCGGCGACTAAACTGATGATAGCCTAACCAGTGATGCAACCTACAAAATAAGTTTCCTTAAGCCAGTTTGTTTGCGTTCGTTCCTCGGGGTGAATAAGCCGGTGTACCGGTCCGTCAATGTTCGAAATTCGATCAAAAGTGAAACAAAAAGAAAGGAAAATCAAGTGAAATTACTTACTACCATCCTGAATCTATCTAATTTTTATGATTTTTGTGGAAACAATTGTGTGATACATTAGAGTCAAAAGCTGAAAGCCATTGAGTAGTTTTCGCACAAAAATTGTTCCTTGTTCTTTGAAGGTATGTTATATTGGAAATATTTATATAGATACGTATTATATGGAAGACTTGTCGTATGTTATGTTTTTACTTTATATATGAACTGCATTTACCGATTTATGTTGACAGAATTGCACGTAAAATAAGCTACAATATTGAAACATAGATTTTATTACACTGAAATAACTATACATCCCATTTCACAACGATTGGATATTCACACAGCACATTAAAAAAAAAAACTTCCGTGATAAGCAAATACGAAGTTTACTATGGTTTTAGAGATTTCACATAGTTCTCTTAAATGAAAATTAGTCATCGACACGAAAAGAAATCGACTTCGCGTACGTAAAACACAACCGAACAAACTTAACCTTTTGCGGCAGTACGGAATAAGCCGTTCTTTCAAACAAAATTTTCATTGGAGGTAACAGAGCATGCTTTTATTTTGAACAAAACAAGTATGACCAGAAATTCATGTTTTCTCGGCGAAATCTAAAAATTCCTGTTTTGTTGTAAACACAATAATATTCCTTCTCAATGGCCGAGTTTATTTTAGAACTAACTTCATGACATGAAATTAAAATTAATTAAAAATAAAGAACGAACGACACGATCATCTCAAATTCTAAACGACATACTTCACATTCTGTTTTTGTTGTTACGCGTATGGAATATCCTTTTTTACATCAATGAGAAACACTTATCTCCTTTATAAATGAAAAACGTACATACATGCATCTTCCTTTTATGCAAGTTGCTATATTTCAGCGATGATTGATAACATAAATTATATTATGTTTTTCTTAACCTGGGCGTTGTTGGTACCAATCCCGCTATTACGATCGATTACGAGGTTCGGTTTTTAGTAGCTCTTGTGATGAGACTTGTAAAGCCCTCTCTTCTTATCTTCATGGTTTCTTTGTAAAGCCCTCATTAAACATGATTTTTCATATATGATATGAAGGAAAGATACTGATTATGAATGGAAATTAATGTTATTTAAATTATTATTTTTACGCATGCAAAATATTACATTGAAAAATTTCACCGTCTATTGTTAAATTGTATTTCTATATCCTTTACTAGCTGGCCCGACGAACTTCGCCCCGTCCAATATCTTTGATTGTATGCAACCTTCTTGAAGGTTTCTAATTTTAATGAAAATAAGTTTGAATTTATTATACTGCGAATCAATAATGCTGATTATATAATGTTTTCAAATGTACAGAGAAGCCGGTTTACAGAAGCGTTAACATGCCACGTATAGCATGGTCATGTGAAAAACATGGCATTTAAGATTTATGCTACACACTTCCATCGACTGTTGAAAATTGAAATGGTATATCGTTGGAACTTAAAGGAATTCTCGGAGTTAAACATGCTGCCTCCTTATAAGTCTCTATCGCATTGTTCGAAAGCTGCATGACAAACAGTCATGTTCCATTACATAATTTTGGGGCATGAAGGTTTCAGATCATAATAATAACACTTTCATTGTTATGTTGCAAATGATGCTGTGGCCAAGAATCCAAGAATCCAAATCCATGAAGTTTAGAATTTGCACATATAATTTGTTCGCTGAAAAGTTTTCAATGATTCCCCGGCTGCACTTTTTAAAGCAATTGCTCATAGTAGGCTGCGAAAGAAGAGCACGATTGCTCTCATAGCCTCCTATGTTTTGGAAAACTCGAAATTAAGAATTTTCTTATTTTCCAGCTTATCTTTCGGAATTTTCCAATTGTCTTTTTTCCTAAACCTTCGTTGGGCAAAAACGAACAAATCATCCGAAGACATCATCAAGATTGGTTCAGCCGTTTTTGAGTTTTAGCGTTACAAACAAACATACATCCATTTTTATATATATAGACTAGCTGGCCCGACGAACTTCGCCCCGTCCAATAACTATGATTGTATGCAATAAGGCTTTTCTTGAAGGTTTCTAATTTTAATGAAAATAAGCCGGTTTACCAAAGCGTTAACACGCCACATATAGCATGGTCATGTGGAAATCATGGCATTTAAGATTTAAACTACAGACTTCCATCGACTGTTTGAAATTGTTAGGCTTAAATTGAAATGGCATATCGTTGGAACTTAAAGGAATTCTCGGAATTAAACATGCTGCCTCCTTATAAGTCCTTATCACATTGTTCCAAAGCTGCGTCACCAACAGTCATGTTTCATTAAATAATTTTGAGCATAAAGGTTTCGAAGCATAATAATAACACTTCCATGTCGCAAATGATGCGGTGGCATCCAGGCAAATCCAAGGAGTTTATAATTTGTACATATAATTTGTTCGCTGATAAGTTTTCAATGAGTCCCCGGCTGCACACTTTAAAGCAATTGATCATAGTTGGCTGCGAAAGATGAGCACGATTGCTCTCATAGCCTCCTACGTTTTGGGAAACTCAAAATTAAGAATTTTCTAATTTTCAAGCTTTCCCTTCGGAATTTTCCAATTTTCTTTTTTGCTAAACCTTCGTTGGGCAAAAACGAACAAATCACCCGAAGACATCATCAAGATTGGTCCAGCCGTTTTTGAGTTTTAGCGTTACAAACAAACATATATCCATTTTTATATATATAATAGATAGATAGATAATAGATAGATAATAGATAATAGAAGATAGATAGATAATAGATATAATAGATAATAGATAGATAAGTTACTCATAGCCAAGCATGCTATTTCTTTTATACACAAATCACTGTCCCTGCGCGTATAAACATAATCTATATCTATTTGGCAAGTTTTCTAATCCATTATTCTGTAATTTTAATACATAAAATTGAAATCATTTTCGTTTTATATTATTGTCATACTCCCTTACACAAAGACTTAAGATGAGATATACATTTTAATTGTTTTTTTTCTTTCTTGTTAAGAATTTTCTTGAATCTCTTCGCGTAGCAAACGTCAGAATTTACCTGATCAAATCAAATACCAGTAAATGTATCTCTTTTGTTATACTATCTGTTGACGAACATTCGTTTGTTTTAAATGTGTGAAATTTGTTGGTAAAATGTATTTCCGTTTTGCAGTAAACTTCAATAATTTGATGAAGCTTGAGAATTCAAAACAACAAACTGCAGACCTAGTTTGGATTGACTTGTTCTAATAACAATCCAACAAGGAGGTTGCATTGAAATCGAAAATGTCATGGAAAGGAAAGTCCTTTTCGGGACATGAAACCCGTGTGCCATTTTCAATAGGAACCTTTTACGACTGAAAATTCAAATGGCTACTTCTGTCCCGCGCTTGGGCACGTTTCGCTTCCATACTACCATCTACAAATATGTGTTGTATGAAGCAGTGGCATGATTTACTGCTTCCTCACTTTGGTTCGTCGGCAGCTGGAAAACGTGTCCATGCTGAAGCCATTTTTCCGCACCTAGCACTGATTGCTGCAACATCTCTATTCCCTCGGGGGAAAATGGAGGCATTATATGTTTGACAATAAAAATGGAATCCAGCAAAAGGGAAATCCGTAGCGACGAATGGACGAGTGGTCGTTTCATTAATTATGTTTTCTTCCGAGCGAGGGCTTCTCTCATTTATCCTCGATATTAAAAATATAATGGAAATAATTTCAGCCAGTGGGAAAAAAGAAAGATCCTTTTATTCCGACCCACAGGCCACATCCCTTCGCCCCGGGCCGCCATCGAGGGTTGCCGGGTTGCCCGGCTTCGGCGTGGTTGGCGTGGCGGTGTTTGATCATTAATCAACTTTTCCTTATTCAAATCCCACACGAAGATTGCCGTAGTTTTATTGAACTGTCGCAGCCGGGGCATTAGAATCATTAGTCATATTTTTCTGACAGAGGCGGCCTCGGCTGGTCCTCGAAGGCAGGATGCATAATGTTTAAAAAAAAAATATTTTTCTACCCATAGAATATTGCCAAAACATGTTTTTTGAAATTTGGATCGATTTTATTTTTAACGTAAGACTGATGATATGATTTGCTGGCTGCTACTCAATTGTATAATAAATAATAAATATAAAATAAATATTCTACGAAATTTTTGGCAGAAAAGGGAAATAGAAAATGAAGTTCAATTCTGTTAAAGGAATCAAGATATCAGTAATGGGGAATCAGATTAGATCATGACGATCCATATAAACTTAATATAATCTTAACATACATGGACAATACAACCCAATTATCTTAAATTTTGTGAAGAATTTTGAGTTAGTAAACTCGCAAAATATTCTTGAGCAAGTGCATTTAATTCGCACTTATTACTAAGTAATTCGGTATTGTGATCTGAGAATTCGATTATTCGAAGTTTAAATTGAACCCAAAAACACGATAAAACTTTCTTCCTACATACTTTTCTTACGGCACATGCCCTCCCCTTGTTAGATATGGTCAAATGATCATAGCAAATAATCGTCGGTCCGATGATGCCTGCTCTTAATGCTTTTCATTATGCGCTCTCGACTTCTGACCAGTTTTGCCTGAGTTTTACTTTCGTTTAGCCAAACCACACAACCGGCAACGAAAAAACACCATCAAACCCCCTCAGCTGAACAACTACAAGCCCTTCCTCCGGGCCACTTGGGTGGAAAATGAAACTGAAATCTAATGAAAAGATTACCAAAATTGATCGCCACCCAATTCTCCAATTTTTGTTAAATAATTTGAAACCCACCAAGCTGCTGGTGTGTGTGACGATTGTTGGGTCGGGAAAGGCGGGGGAAGGAAAGGAGCAAAGTCAAAGCAGAACTGTGAGCTCACTTCTACGCGTTTGTCTGTGTGTTCATTCTGTTATTTTTTTCACTCGTTTTCTAAGCATGTTTGAAGTTGAAGTGCTCTGATGGAATTCGGACGTGCAGCATTGAGGATTGGAAGCGCAAAACCAGCGATTGAATGGAAGTAGGAAGAAACTGGTCAATTTCAATGAGTAGTGTGGAAGAATTCCTACCGGCGTCCAAGCTGCAAGGAATTGCACAAACGCCTTACATAGTACAGAGCGAAACACAATGGCCGTTTCATGACGCAAAACAATGTAATCAGGGTGTAGGGAGGAAAATTAAAAGATGAAAATTGAACGTAGAGTGAAAAAAAGGGTACACGCGGGCATTCAACGGAGACTGGCTCAAAGGAAGCTCAAAGTCAAATAACAATAATCTTAAAAGGACGCACAAGACTGATGAGAAACAAGCCAACGGGGGATAGGTAAGAGGGCGGTGGACAAGCGATGAACGGATTGAAGGTAAGGTAGTAGTCAATAAGACGAAGGAAAAAAAAATGACTAATTTAAAAACATTTTGGTATGTTTTGAAGTTGAAGGTTATTTTTCGTGATTGATTTCTATGTAAAGCAAGCAGTCTGACTGTTTTTGTACATAACAGTGGCAGTAGCCATTGTGGTCGTTCGATCGTGCCAATGTGTGTATGTGTGTAGTGGGGTTTTTTTTCAGTTGGTTTAATGTTCCACAAACCAAAACCACGTTCACGATCACGACCGAGGATCGTTTATTTATAGCGCGGAATTGAGAAGGAGAAGGCTCGGATAAGGCTGTTCGATACAACCGCCGACGGTTCGGTTCGGTGAAGCATGGGATCGATTCACAATGTTGGAGAAGAGAGGGAGAAAAGGCAAAAGGGATGAAAATTAGGGGAAGTTTGAAGAAAAACACGGCTTATATACAATTATCGAGGAGCCGCGCCGCGAAGCACGCCATCGTGAAACCGATTTCAGGCTGAGGGTGCCTCGAGAATCGGCTGGCGGTTGTGTTCTGCCAAAGCTTCGAATCGAAATAAAAAAGAAAAGCAAGGAGGAAGGAAGAGGCGCACGCGGCATGGTGCTCGCTCGATGGCGGCGTGTCGATTCGGCTAATTGGAAAATATAGATTTTTGGTGCTTATGTTTTCAACGTCTGCGCGTCGGTGCCATTGTTTTCGGCTTCGTCCGACGGACCGATTCAATTCGGTTTCGAAAATACCGGGTTTGGCTTAGCGCTCAAGCAATCCGGCGGCTTTTGCGGATAAAATTATAAGGTGCAGTGGCAATCAAAATTGCTTCCAGTTTTATTGTTACAGCTTCTGATATTGGGTTTTACGCGGAAGATTGGTCGTAAGATGTCATTTTATATATTTTGAACGTATTTTCAACAGTGAGCATAACAACTAATGAACTCAAACATCAAACTTTACATATCTGAAATAATTTGCCATTTTGTTCAACAAGGCTATTCACAATTTTGATTGTAAAACATTCCATTACTACATACATACATATTCAAATCTGCATGTTTAAGATTGTGCCTAAAATAACTTTATATTTGTAATACCGTTTGTTATTTGTATGATTTGATATATGCGTAAAATTTTTTTATCCACAGTCGTTTCGATTGAAAAAATCGCAAATTGAAAATCAAAGCTGGTTTTTCCTGGGCCCTTACCGCAACCATCCATTTCTATCTTGCATTTTTTTTTCAATTCACCGTTAATTTTTGCTTGGAAATGGAAATGGAATAAAAAAATGATTTTGTTTTAAAGAATATACTGTTTCAACTTAATTGCATTGATTGCAACGATCCTCCAACTTAAGGATTCCATCAATGCATTTTTTTTCCTGGGAGGTCGGTTAAATATTCCTGTTCGGCTGCTACTTCACCAACAATTCTTTTGAGTTGGAGAAACGGCCAGAAGTTACATGGCTCTAAACATCGTTATTTAAAAACGGAAAATCGCCTTATTCACCCAACATTTTGATAGGAACATTTTGATTGCAGTTGCATCTCCACCGGCTTTAAACATGTAATTTTTTACAAGTTATTCTTGTAATTGCACCAACATGGAAACTTCAGATGACTAGCTAGTAAAGTGTGCAAATCTTGGTGTCTTGATGGCTAGAAAGTTCTTTTTTACGAACGAAATAATACTATGCCGTCAAATTTGTAATTCAGATGTTGGCGAAATGCAATCGCGCGAAAGTTTTGGACAGCCTAGTGTTGATCATTTTCCACCCGTCATGTTTGTTGTTTGTATGCGGGTATCGAAATTTTCACTCTATACATTAATAACCAAACATGACGTAAGCTAGCATTCCTTACGACAGCATTCATGATACGAAATAGCAAACAAGGACGAATATTTCGGGTTCCGATTTCGCCAAAAGAAACTGGCTGCGGTGGCATTCCTGCCAGATTCCTTCCCGACAGCTATCGCCCTCAACAAATGAAAATAACGAATACGACACCTACACGAGCGACAGAGAGAGAAAGTAATTTGTTGTCGCACTATCACTTGGGTGGAGGCTAGGAAAAGAAAAATTTACGCACCCGCTTAGCTTCACCCTGTGCCACGGCGGAAAAGCGTAGCAAATTGGAGCCCTCCAAAAGATTCCTCGAAGGCGCACGCGGCGAAGTGGTGCTCCTCCGTTTGGCCGACGGTTCCCGGAGTCGCGAATGGGTAGAAACGGGAAATGGAACGAAGAGGAAAGCATCAAATACGCCCGGGTCTAGGGGGAACTCCAAGCGGTCAAGTTGAAAGACGAAATGCCGACAGAACTGTCGAATCTCCGACGATCTCCGACGGGCTCGAAGTACTACCACCCCGCTCCGTGTTTGGTATCTTTCTTGACCCGCCCATCCCTCGCTGCCTACTCTCTGAGGGCTGGCGTTCCGATCGATCTTTCGATCGATCGACAAATAGTTCGAATACGCCGGGATCGTGCGACGGTCGAGTGCGACTTCTTTTTCCATTCGTATCTGTCTCTCGTTCTTTCGTACGGAACGAAGGCAACAGCACGCAGCTGGCAACCAGCATAAACTGACGCGTTTGGGGGGTGATGACGTCCGGGAATGGCCACCCCCGGCATAGGAAATTTGTATTACATATTTCGACCATAAGTTGACTAATAATCAACCGATATCTCATGGATAAAATCAATAAGGAAAGAAATTAATAGCATTCTCGCGGCAGCAGCGTACCCCGTGCCCCTGTGCCCTGTTTTCCACTCCCTTTGTCCTCTCTCGTGCACCACCGAATTCTTAAGTTAAGTTTCCCTCTTCAACCTTTTTTTTTTGTTCGTCTATCCGTTCACGTTTTGTCGTGGCATAGCGATCGACAGGTCGTCGTCGTCGTCGTTGTCTAAGATTTCCACCACGAATGGGCTGTGCGAGCGGACAATCCGTGGTCGTTATTTTGCGTCCTCAATGTTTGCTCGTCGAACATGGTTGGTTGAGGAATACACTACGGTAGAAAGGAGGAACAAAAAAAAAATTGGGCACACACATATGTTCAAGCGGGAAGTAAAACAGACATACGAAATTAAAGACGATGGATAGACCTTCATTACGCGCCTCGGTATCCGCGATTTGGTGCGATAGAATCGTGATGATGGAAGAATAGTTCCCATCTTTTCCAATCAAACGCTCAATCTCGATCATGCACGTTCTCGCCGACGAATCACTAAGCACGAGTTTTTTTTCAACAGATTGACTATAACTAGTGTTATACAAATGTTTAGTCCCAGTCCTAGTCTTAAAAGACTTTTAATTTATTCGTGGATTGTGTTGACAAAGATATATTTTCTATGTTGATGAATTACGATTTTAAGATACGGCGAGCAAGACAAGAAAGAGCGATCGTGAAAACCATTATTAATTATTGAAGAAAATTATTGATTCGTGAAACAACGATGAGATTATAATTTACCAGCTAAAAGCCATCTAAATTTTAAATGGAATTTTAAGCAAATTTATTCATGTTTGATTAGAGCAACTTTAAAATGTATAAACATAAATGTTATTTGCTCATAAATTATAACGACGCAATGATTGAAGTCTTTAAAAATGCACATGTAATAATCAATGAATGAAGGTACTTGTCATGAAGTTTTGGATGGAGTAATACTGGATTTAAATATGAAAGTTGCGGCAGAAATGCTATAAAATCTCAGTTTACAATGAAATATATCTAATTTGCTATTGGGACTTCTTAAAAATTCGATTTCAATTTCGAGGGGGTCGTATGTAGTAAGGTAATAGGAGACGGGATTGCAACTAGTAAGAGTTAGGGCTGGGGCGCGTTCGATGAATGTGGTTTAAAGATTAATCATTGCAATATTTTGCCCACCCCCGTTTCAGGCGAGTACGTTCTTAACAGTTCGGACATCGAAAACAGCCTGCCGCCACCGTTGGCCGATTTGTTCTTGGAGGAAGGCTTGACGCTGCCGGAGCTCGGCGATTCAGTGGTAAGCACCGACTGGCGCGGGGAGGAGAGCGCACCGATCGACTTGCACGCTCACAATTGACCATTGGACATTGACACTCCCCGCAGGAGGACACGATCGCCGAGGTCAAAGCGAACGCGAATCGCAACGAGGAGCAGGAGATCGACGAGGTGCAGCGCATCGAGCAGGAGCTGCAGCAGGTGTCCGTGGACGATATCGCACCAGCACGTCCGTGGACGAGCACCGCCAGCACCAACCCCACTGGCGACACCGACGACGAGTCGGCAAAGACGACTACGGCTACGGAGACGGCGGAAGCAGGAGCAGGAGCAGCGTCCACGTCCGACGACGTACTCGAGGACGGCCCGGTGACCGATGAACTAGAGGATCTGCTCTGCGACATGATGATACAGACGTCGTCACACTTCCAGCACACGCGCCAGACCACGCAAGGCTACGGCCATGGCGCAATGAGCAGCTTCCGGCAAACGACGACTGGGACCGGTGGCTACCATCATCATCACCATCACCACCACCATCATCATCAGGTGAGTCGGGGACGAGCTCGTGCACTGGTCGCTGGCGAGTTGTTGTGGGTCCTGCACGCTGAGAAGGTTCATACTGTAACCTTTGATGAAAAATGAATGATGGAAGTGATTGGGAGGTGGCATATGGAGTATTGGTTTGGAGTGGGGATTGCGGAGGGTTCAAGGGACAAGGGTGAACAGAGGGATAGGGAGGTTCGGTTAGATTAAGAACACGGGCAAGAGAGTCTAAGAGCCTTGAAAAAGCGTTTCAGGTAGAACATTCTCAAAACGGAACCCTTCCGAGTATAACTTGTGTTTCAGTGTATTTTATTAGTTTTTTTAATGGATGACGGGGACGGAAAGTGACTGTGATCTAAAATTTAGTTCACGTTCTCAACGAACGAAAAACGAAAAATTAACTTATGCTCGTTTTCACAAACTTTTAATTTCTTAATAGTTTTTAAGTTTTAAATAGATTTTGCTTTCGTTAACTGCACTTCTGGAAAGCTATACGTCTAATGATTAATCATCTCTAAACTATTGTTAAGCAAAATCGAACGTATTTATTTGTCATCAATCATCATTGACAAGCAGGAATGTCGATGGATCGAATTAGGTTCGCGAGTAGTTGTGGAAATTGATTCAGCAGATAATAAAAACACAAAATTGCCGCATCGAGAGCACTGGACCTGGTGCAGGTCCTGGCAGTTAAACGCGACTTTCTTCCAGCGATCAACACACACATTAGGCGTGCATTACAGATCGTTTGTGTGTTTTCATTCCATGTTGCTACCGATAAAAATCGGATATCTCTCCCAAACAAGCGCCTGAATGCATAGTGCTGTTTGCCGCCCTCATCGATCGCATGATCGATGATCGATTGATTGTTGTGCTGCATGGTTGTTGCGGCTGACGACGATCGGCTGCTGCAAAGTCCTTTCGAGATCTTGCGCCGAAAATGTCTCGCCACGCAGCGGTTCTCGGTGGTCCCTCGAGGTGAAAGGTAATAAATTATCCGTTTAAAATGCACCGCCAGCGGTCCCGAAGAAAAAACTCCCCCGGTGTAGGTGCCTGTGGCCTTTCACGGAGAGCAGGATGGCTTTGAGTTTTCGGGAAGAAGAAAGCAAGTGCTCGACAGCACCGTGTTCGGCTCGTCGGAGTATTCTAATCCTTTTATGCATGCAACGCACCGAACAACAAATGATGTGCATCGACGTGCTCACAATTAATCATTAATTTGCCACTAAAAGCCATCTCTCCATCCATCCGTGCGGCGTTGTTCCGACGATGCTGTCCTTCTTTTCCGCCCGGAGAAGAAAGGATGTTATCCGCAATGTTATCTTCTCCCGTTGATGCGATCCGAATAGACGTCCCGCAGCGGAGAGAGCTCTCACCGGCCAAACGATGACCGGCTGTGCCGACTGTTTCGAATTTCCCGACTTTTCTCGGGAGACTACGGAGGACTGCACAGTCGAGGTGCTCGGGCAGGAGACGGTGGAAGGGTTTGGCAAGGGAGAAGGATGCTAAATTGGATGCGAAGAGCAAGGATGGAGAAAGTTCTGCGGTTCGCCTCGTTCGTTCGTTGGGGGTAGTTGCGGTTGCACTTGCTCTGTGGCTTGTGGTTCGGTTTGTTGTGTTGTGTTGGGCTGTTTTGTGTGCAGACGGCTGGGAAAGGTGCTGAGCCAGTAATGGACAGATGAAGATGGGCTTTGGCACAAAGGAAAACGAAAGATTATACGAGGGAGATGGGTGCAGCGGCGAGAACATGACGGAACTAATGTACCTGTCGCGCTGCAGTCGTCGGGAAAGGTGTCGGAACATCAACAAAAAGGGAACAAACATCGTCAAACGGGCCGGACAATAAAACAATAAATGTAAAGGACATGTTTCCCTACGCCACCAGTAGGGACCGGATCCGATAGCCATCCTGTAGCATTCGATTATGCCTTCGTAAAGGCTTTCGGAAGGCTGGACAATTGAATAAATTATTACCACTCGCTACTGGCGTTAAGGGCCGGGGTTGATTTTATTGCTTACTTATTTGCTTAGTGTCTTCAACGTTAGGTATTGCACCAAATATTAAACACCAGTAGCTGGAGACGAATCAGAGGAGGTTCTTTGCCATTTAGGGCCTTTGCAGTAAAATGCCCTCTATTTTATGGTCGTTATTTATGACAGCTGTTGAAACGAGTTATACGATAACGAAAGATGGGTATTTCGACACTTTTCGTTTGTGTTAATAAGGTTTGTAATTTGTCGTTCATGAATTACTTAAAACGGTTTGGATTGTTTTGACAAAAGGGAGTTAATCCAATTCTCTTACACTAACGTAGTTATTATTGATATGTTCTTCATGAGCGTTGTTTCATTTTAGTACAAATTGCACGTTTTTTATTTTTTTGGGTGTTCAATTAAGATACTTTTATATTCAAACGTTCTTGGTATGTTTCTGTTCTTCCATTATTTTTATCAATTTTGTACAATTTCCATCATTGTGTGTATAAGTATACTTAGATTTTGATTTGCAAATTGAAAATCGCTAGTTTGGTATACAACACTTTTTCACATGCATAACAAGTAAACGTCTCAAAGCTCTTAAGTCCTCAGATTTGCAAAGATAAACTTGTTTTATAGTTTGCGTCTTGAAAACTGCAAAAGTGGCATTGGTAAGAAACTGCTAGCATCCAATTGTTTGGCCATTCATTTGCACGGTTTCTTCCTTCCTTCGTTTATTCCCTATTGTCGCTTATTTCCTGATGTCTTGCTTTGCCGTATAGCGACTATTAAAATGCATCCTGCAAATGGATTCCACCCATGTTGCTGCGCGGTCTATCAGACTGGCAAATGGGCAAAAATGGCCCAAAGTGGCGACCCCTCATTGGGAAGGAATTTAAAAGAGGATGTAACACAAGAACATGTCGACATTCGGGGTGCGTTCAGCGCGGCTGTGCGAGAGACACTTCGCCTCTTCCGTCACCATAATTATTACCGCCGTACAAAGCGCGTCCAAGTGTCCGTTGGACTGTTCCCCGTTGGAGAACTGTTCCCTGTGATTATGGAATGCCACTTTTAGAGAGAGAGAGAGAAAGAGAGAGAGAGAGAGAGAGAGAGAGAGAGAGAGAGAGAGAGAGAGAGAGAGAGAGAGAGAGAGAGAGAGAGAGACAGACAGACCTTACCCGGGGCAGTTGGAGGTCCAAGGGTTTCCTTGTTCTCTAGTCCAACCTGTCCGTCCGTCGAGGAGCAGAATGCGCGGAACGCTCAACAGCGCAACGGCGATGGGATGGGTAGCAACGATGGTAACAATAATAGCACGCCACTTTCGAGAGCGAGAGCGAAGGCACAAAGAATAACAAAAAATAAGATGATTTCGATTGATTTTAAAAACGCATTAAGTAAGAGTGGTTGCGAGCGAGCCGGGCCAAGCTGAGCTGAACTGCTGCCAAGGGCCAATGGGAGTTAAAACGGCGAACGGCGCGTAGCCCGTCGTGCCTTTGACGGGTCGTAAGAATGAAATGGCGGGAAGAAGCGCCCGGTTCGAGCGAGTACGCCTTTTGGTTTGGTGCGCAAGGATCGATCAGTTTGATCACGGTTGTGTGCGTGTGTGCCCTAGATTGAGCCAGGGAAGGGCAGAGGAGGACGCAATAATAACATAAAAACATGCCAGACAAAACCCCTTCTTGATCTTCTTGCCGGCGCAGCCCTTTGCGCCCATCCCGAGATACGAATGTTTTCGAAAGATGGAGGATGGAAAAGGAGATTGTTCGGAGCGCGGACCAAGAACCTTCGAGCGCACGAGAGTCAACCTCGCAGCCAGTGCACAAGTGTTGTTATTATGAAAGAAAACTTTCTGACTTGTTCTTCAGTGCCGTGGTACAACTGGTTGGCACTGCTTTCGCCGATGCTCTTCGGTTTCTGTTATTCCAACGACTGCAACGGTGTGTCCTCCCGCATGCCTGGGAAAAGGGAACGAGAGCGAAGCCGTCTATGTCCTTTTGCCAAGTGCTATTTTATACCCCAAACTCACACCGGGACGCTCCCGGGTTAGCTGGACAGGTTTCGCAGGCGTCTAAAAGACCTATTTTTCTTTGACTCTACTTCAAAAATTACAGTGAAATTTGGGATCGGCATTAGATCGAGGCAAACGAGTTTCTCAAGCTCTTGAACTTTTTTTCCCTCCCGATTATCGCTCCCGATCAATGTTTTTACAAGGCCAGTTATCCTTCCGTCCCATCGCTAGCCTTCCAACCAGTGTTATTAGACGTTGCTCCGGGAACTTAGCTCCATGTGTTGTCCTTAAACTAGTACGGGGTGCTTCTAAAACATTCCATGAATATTTGTTGTTAAGTGATGTCAGTTCTTTTTTCGGGTCAGCGCATTTTTTTCCAGTACATATATCTTTTAAATAAACTCTAATATAAGTTAGCTAAACTCTGCTTCATATAAAAAAGGCGAATATCAAATGTCGATAAGCCTAATACAAACATCTGGTAGAAGTTTTAGATTCTGGGCTAAATTTGTGTAATGACAAATTCACTAGAAAATGGGTAATGCATGTCTTTACATTTTTTTAACCTCCTTATCCTTCTGTAATGCATTTAAAATTTAATTTTCGATTGATGATTAGATTTAAAAAAATTTCCCTTGATTTCTGCGTTTTGCATTTAAATGGTTCCGTTGGAGATACAGGTAGACGGTAAATAGATTTTTTGGCAATTGTTCGCACAAAATAAAAATAATTAATCTTCAATCTTTCAAAGAAACAAACAAAGGCAGTCTAATTGATTTTTTGCGTAAAAATCCGTAATCGTTATTTAACAAAAAGCTTACCTGTTCAAAACAATTGGCGCTGTTGTATCGCGTTGTATCTTTTTTGTTTTCTTCCGTTTGTTTCGGGCTTGTAGGCGACCCAAAAACTGTATCTGTATATCCTGAGGAGGTTCTAAACATGTCGGGCAAAGTACAACCAGACAAGTGTCCACAAACCTCGGTGTCTCATAAACGTACCGTTCTTCACCCCACACAAATTACGTACAATATCCATCGAAGCAAAAACTCAATGGATAGCAAAGGGCAAACGGCGCAGAGACTGGGGGGTAAACAATTGAATTTTGCTACAGAGGATTAAATTACCAGGAAAACATACTGACAGCAAAGAAAAAAACTCGAGCCTATGAAACACTTGCAAATCGGCACAGCACGGGCAAAAACAGCAGCCCGAGCCAGCCAAGTTCACGATCAAGTGGACATCGTGTGTATTTTCCATTCACGCAGTACCGAGTATGTACACCCGCCTCGCGACGCACTGCGTGCGCGCTCGAAACGGCATGGTTTGTCTATTTTTTTTCCCTTTACTTTTGCTCTGACGCCAAACGAAAGACTCGAGTGAGACCGCAAGCGACGAACGCACGCGCGCGCCTGCAACCACGCTTCGGGGTGGGGAAAACGCGGATGAGCGGCTAACATCGACGTTTTGTCAGAGCCGTGGGGTCGTCACTCGTAGCCACAGCATCTTCAGCACCCTGACGCATACGCAAAACGCGTGCGAGTTGTGCGATCGTGAGGAGAAACCAACCTCCACCGTGTAGCTTCGAGCAGAACGCAACCGCGTGCCCTCTCCGCGCAAGTAGAACGTCCTCTGGCTCTCTGACCATTTGCTGAGACTGGACAGGCGATTCCTCTTGCAAGTTCCTTCACGACGCGGTCAGTGTATGCGATGAGATGTACTGTACAGAACAGAGAAGAAGGATTGAGACAAAATAGACAGAGAGAGGAAAGGATTTTAGGAGAGCCTGCGTGTTGTGGTTGAAGCTGTTCAGCATGGAAGATCGGTAGGGCTTTAGTTCGGCTTCGTCTCGTGTTCCGTGAGCATTAATGTTGTTGTATTCAAACGTAGCGATCGATCGCGTGTTTTGGTGATAATTGTTGTTAAACATTGTTTTTCATTTTTCATTCGTTGGTGCCAATGGAAAACTCACGAGGACAAGGGTAATTAATCTGCAAAAACGAAAAAGAAGTTTTAAACAACAAGCAAGTTTTCAAAGACGTCGGGTAACGCCTCCACGTGCCTTATGTTTACGTTCGCTGTATGCGTGTTTGCATTTGTAATCAAAGATTAGAATACAACGTATTTCAAAGGATTAGGTCGCTAAATTACATCCTCGTGTACCCGCCGCCTGCGGTTCCGGGAAGCTACCGGCGTTTATTTCGACGCGCCACGACGTGTAAATAGCATACAGCAACGGCTTGACCTTTCCGCATCCTCAAAGGGGCGTTTGTTCTTTTTTTCAATTTTTTTTGTTTTGTTTGGGTGCTGGTAGGTGAAGTTAGTTAAAAAATTCTGTACCCACCACATCACTAACGTTCGCCTCGGTTGGTGGTGTTCGCGCCGTCTTGCATGGCTCTGTACGATGCGTTGCGAACGTGAGATTTTATTTTTTGTATGCCTTCACTTGGCATGATTGAAGGGGGCTGAAGAGATTTGAAAGAGACGGCTGCTGCTCGTACGGTTCCCATCAACGGCCGTCACGAAGCGCGGTATTTCCAGACCGAAGCGAAGTTTTTGCTCTTTGCGCCGGCTGGAAGCAGGAAAAAAATAATAATAAGCGATTACTTTTAAATCTTTTCTGCTTGATTTTTTCGATTTTTTTTTGCATGCTTCGATGTCGCAAAGATGCTGTTGTCGTGATGCTGTTAATGTGCTGTGATTCTGTTCTGTTTGGAGGGGGATCTTTTAGCGATTTACGTGTACCGCGAGGGGTAATCGCACAGAATCTGTTCCATCTTGACTCGGAATCTTCGATGGCGGAACCATCTTCCGGCGATCGCCGGCAAGCCGATCCTCGTAGTCCCTACAATGGCTCGGAAGTCATCGGGGCCCCGGAGGACCGACAATGGGATAAATTTGACAGTTCATATCAAAGTATGGGCTACTAAGAATGTAAGATTGATGGTAGTGGAAGTGCAAAAACGATTTAATTTTTTTCTTCTTGAAAACCTGTTCCTGTTTTTGCCGAGCGAATTTCAATTGTTGTGAAATTAGATTTAATATTTGGATGCGCGCTTTCAAAAATGTCTCATTGGTTGTTGTTTGGTATCGTCAGGATTTGCAAGTTCTGTTTCATATATCTATAAATTTGTTTAAAAAAATTGATTTGAATTTTTTCTGTTTCTATTAGTTTTCTAGAAAGCTGCTTGCGGGGAATTGATTCTCTTTTTTTGAGGCCAATCGGTAGAAGGGCCTTTCCTGTGAACAAATCTAGACCAAGGTAAAATCAAAAGCTTTTTAAAGTCAGGTGTACACAAGTGGCAGCGTGAGATTGGAAAAAAAATTAGGAACGTCTGCAGATTATTTTTACAACCGAAATCATAAAAGTTAGAAGCAAAGAAATACATGCTCAGTTGTAATCCTAACATATTTTCCTCAAGTTAATAAAGTCTTTATCCCTGTCGCACAAATCAATAATCCAAATGATAATACTGTAATGTTTCTCAGATGATAACACAACTCGGAAGCACGCGATCTGTGTCATTGGATGGAATCCAGTGATTTGATCATTTACGGCCTATTTTTTATCTAATGAGATATACCCGGAGCGGAACACCGTTTGTTAAAGCATAAACACTAACACTAGACAACCACGGTGGACGGTGGGATGGGCATTAATGGTGGCCGCGTGCTGCCGCGCTAACGTATTGTGTCCAAGCGGCTCGGTAAAAGAAAAAAAACCACCCGCATTGCCACTAATGAGTGGCTAATTACGCCAGCTTCGGTTGCATACGGTTGATGCAGTTGCGTCCTACCCTGACATCGGGGCATGCAACCGACCTGGCCCGCTAAACGCTTCCGATCCCAGCTAATACACAACCACGTACTGACCACGGCACCACTTTACGCCATAATAACAATAAGGCAACCCACCAGAGTAGCATTCTCCCCACTCCCTCGGCGTTTCGTTTTCGGAAGCTACTGTTACCCTGTGTTTCAGCGGAGTAAAGTACAACCCTTAATCCGAATCCTCCTCCTGCTTGGCATCCCCACAATTTCACTTTCTTTCCCCACCTGTGTCACAGGTAAAGCGCAAAGCTGTTTCGACCGACAAAATTCGATTCACCTTAAGCGGAAAAGCTTCACCAACCTGCGGTAGATGGGTTTAAAGGGACAGGGCTACGGGGAGGTGGGGTTGTGTGCCGCTTCTCCAACCAACCGCGTCGTGCACTATGCCCTCCCACTCACGGTTGACATTGTAAATGTGTGACGTGACCTTCGCGGTAGCGTAAAATTAAGAGAGCAAATGATATACAATTAATTTGTTCTAATGTAACTAGGTTCGATCTGTTTGAGGTCGTACCGCGAGAAGATGGCGGAGGGGAAGTAGGGCTATTCGTCGGCGTAGAGTGCTGTTTGGTTGCTCGCATGTTCCCCCATTGCCTATCGCCCCTTTTATACAGAGGAACCAACCCACAGAGGAGGAAATGGAGAATTTTCCCGTCCTCCATGCGTTAGAACGATTGTCCGCAATGTACAAAAATGTGCTAGAACTAAACTCACCCGCCGGGTCGCAGCAGCTAGCCAAGTTCAATGGGGATTGTTAGTTCGCGCCGGTTGATGCAAACACGTTTTCCGGCATTTTCATCACATCGGAGCCTTAATCGGGGGTAAAAGGAACAGTTGATCTAGGAAGTAATTTATTCGGCAGGAATCTTTCATATTTGTGGATCAAATATGTGAAGTAGATATTGATTCGCCTCCACAGTGTCGTGTGAACTCTGAATCAAACGTTTCTAATCTTTCGTTGCCTGTTTCCTTCTCCGTCTTTGCAGTCCCGTGTGCCGTTGACTCGAGCAGTTTCGATGGAACAGCGCTGGCAGGACCTGGCAAATCTGCTCAGCTTCCCTCCAGGCATGGGCGTCGGAATGGGTGTTGCCGACATGCCACCGTCGCACCCGTCGCACGCCCACTACCCATCGCACTATCCCTCCTATCAGGTTCGTCCCATCCGCGCCGTCCAATTGCTCCAATTGCACCGCAGTTGCTAATGTATTTTTTAACTCTCTTCCCTCGCTCGCTGTAGCCCACTGGAGGCATCGGAGGCCCGCAGCACGGTCAGTACCATCACCCGTCGCATGCCGCGGTGCTGCAGAATGCATCGCTGGCCGATATTTCACCGGCCCAGCCGCACTACGGTGCGAACCTCGGTTCAGCCGTCGCCACCAGCATGCATCTGACCAACTCGACGTCCGAGACGGATGCTGGCACCTCCGGATACAAGATGGACCCCGAAATGATGTACTACTCGGTAAGCGCAACATGGTCCGAAATGACCACAGTCCAATCCACACCTTACCCCAACCTCCAGTCGGACTGCTGGCTGGGCTGTGCGCACATTAGCATGCGCATTAGTCATCCGCCGCAATCACGAATAATCACCATCATTATTCACTCGCCCTTACTCGCCCTCTAATTCCTGCGACACTAACCCGTTGAGTCCTTGCCGTGTCCTCGTTACAGAACACCTCGTCGGAAATGAATCACACCGATGGCTTTCTGAATTCCATTCTGAACGACGAAGATTTGCAGCTGATGGACATCGCCGTCAACGAAGGTGAGTGCGTTATTCACTATCGGCCGGACCCGATATAGATGATTATGTGTGATTATGTCGACGTTTCCTTTTATCTAATTTACCTTCATCGACCGCTTCACATCACGCGCACTTCTCCATGAGTTGGTTTTTCTATGGAGGATTACGGGAGAGTAATGTGCAATTTGTATGCGCCCTTTCTCGGTCCGGTAGTGATCCACTCTGGAAAGCTTTTCCGGAAAGAAATATCTTTGTGCAAGCCAAACCAATGGGAGCATGTACCAAAATTGCCCGATTGCATGATAAGTTACCGGAACGACAGAACCGACAACCAAGGGAGAGTCTTATCATTTGAACATAGACAATGAGTTTCAATGTTCGGTCCATGGTAACTGTGTGCAGCAACGGTTAGTACTTAGTTGAAAAATACATACACATTAGCTCTTGGTTGTGTATTGTTTGTCCCACCTGGGTTTCTTCCTTACACAGTTCGGTAATTTGTAGGGAGATCTTTCACAAATTCACTCAGCCATTGGATGTTTTGTTCTATCACAAGCTAAGAATTGAAGAAAGCTGTGCATAACTCGCAAAAAGTAACGAGAACATGTCATCGTTATGTTGTGTTATCTCGGTGTGTTTGTGGATACAGCTTGTCAAGTTTAATAAGAGCAAAGAAGTCCACAAAAAAATAAAAAAATAAAAAAGCTTGTACAGTTCAGAACACCATCAAGCTAGGTTCGCCTTCCACATGACAACTAGAAATCAACTAAAGGAGTATGTATAAAACAATAAACTCTATCTTCAAAACAGACGAAGATAAACGAGGAAATCGTTTTGCGGCATCATCGCTCCTGGAACCTGCTAGTCATTATACATTTTTTTATTAATGAAAATGCAAATGGAATAATTTTGTGGATTCGTTGAACGCGCTGGCTATCGATAACACTGGAATTATAAGTTGAAGCAGAACCTACAGTTGTTGCAGCCAATGGATAAGAGAAATCAAGTCAAGCGTTTCTCATGCTGATTATTTTACCGACGGCATCTTGTGTTTACCTCTAAAACAAGATCCTAAAAGTGTGTTCCTATTCGTCAATGTTACCTTCATTCATCATTAGTTTATTTTCTAACAAACGATTCGTGAATATTTCATATTTTTATTTAGAGGCAAAATTATTTACTAACTATCTTATGTACCTATATTAAATAATGCTCCTTTCCTTGCATTGACATAAATACATACTAGATAAGGAACAACCACATTAAAATTGACGAAATGCAATATTTGATATTCTATCTATAAAATTTTCAAATGAAGAAATTGTAATTTTACAATTAAAAATCATCAAAATATGTACAGTACAACGCTTTTTTGTTGTTGCGTTACAATTTGTCCCTGTTTTCTGATAATTTTTTTTAATATGCTTTATGCAAAACTCTGTGTACGCAATGAAGTTCAGATGAAAACTTTAGATTACACCTTCTTCCCTGAGTAACGCCATTTTCTGTCAGTGGTCCCATCTGGCAACGAAAACTAAACGTAGACTTCCCCTGCTTGCCACTGAATTAGAAAGAACCGTTCCACTGCTTCCGGGTGACGTGTGGACTGAGAAAACAAATGAAAAATTATTTTTCCCGATAGAGCTTGATTACAACATTGTAAATATGTTGTCACAAGCACAGGCGACGACGCCAGCATGCCAGCTTTCCCGCTGATGGTTGGCTGGCGGAGGAAAGCGTCGGTGCGTGGAAAAGAAAGCGACCGGAGCGAGAATGCGCAAGAATAAAACTGAACCAAAAAGACGCTGCAGCATAATTAAACATACCACATAACCTGCCTGCATGGATGGGTGGCACCCGGGGCCAACCGTTTGCGTTATACATATATTCGAAAACACATAAAAGGCAAATAAAAGATCAAGTCATGGCTTCGGACCCGGGCCCGCGTTCTAGGCCCTTTTTCCGCCATCTATCCACCAACCCCTCGTACATTTCTTTCTCGCGTGCAACCCGCCGCACGGACTGTTGTACCGTCGGCCTCATGGGGTTTGCACGGGAATGTGTGAAACCGAAGGAACTAATTTTTATTCGACTTCAATTCCCATCACCACGCGTCGTCGCCCCCAGAGAGCGCTGGGTTCGTTTACTACGCTCGGTTTGCCGACAGGACCTCAAAAAATTGCCATCTCACCCAGCCCGTGTTCTGAGCAAGAAGGGAACCTTAAGAACAAAACGGCGGATCTGCTGTCAGGATCTCGGTCGCGGCTGGCTGCCGTGTGCACCCTCTGCCAGCGCTCCCCGTTGCGCCCGTTTTTACGCTTTTTTCTTTCCTTGTGCGATGAAAAGCGGTAGACAATGTTTAATAGGCTTAAGAAATAATCTAGAAGGAGAAATTCTCATCTGGAAGGTTCCGCCGGGCGGCCGACTTTTATTCTTTCGTATCTGCGCCATCGCTAAGCTGTGCGTGTGTGTGGGTGTGTTCACATCCTTAATGAACGTCAAAATGGTGCTTAAAACGATTATTTTAATATTTTTTTAAATTCCATCTCTGGAGATCGGTTGATCGTGGAAAACGGCAGAAGGTGAAAGTAATTAATAATTCTTGCGCCCCTTTTCGCCGTGAACCTTTTGGAAGCAATTGGGGCTCCATCAAGTGTGGCCAGAGTTTGCCGCGGTGAAAAAGTAAACCGCTTGCCTTTTAGAACAACCTTGGTGCGGGTATTTAGTACAACATGCCGGTGGTAAATTTGAGCGACGAAATTGAGTTTGTTAAAATATCAATAAACATGTTAAACTACTCAACCCGTCCACAATCACTCCCCCTTCCCTTCTGCCCCCCCCCCCCTCCCACTCCCTGAAACACACACACACAATCCACCCACACACAAAACAACACAAAACAGCTAGTCAAACGTCCCGCGGGATGTTGGTTGTGGCAAAAGATAAGATAAGCACGATAAGCCACATCACATTACTTGGCATTGCAAACGGTAACGGAGCAGCCGGGGTTCTCGAGCCGTACGCGAAGGCGCGGGGATGATGATGATGATGCCATGGTATCGTTTCCGTCCGAAAACTCACCCCGAAGAAGAAGCCGTGATAGCGAAGAGGAAAATGTGCAGCACGTTGAAGTAGTAGCGGGTAAAAGTAAACTAGTATAACAGTGTGGTCATTCCGGTTGGCGCAACTGTGACTTGCTCTTTCTCGCTCCCGGCAATTTGTGCTCCAGATTCACGATCTCGTTCCCTCTGCCGTTTTTCCAAGGCGGCGTTTTGCACCGTTGCAGCGCCCTCTGTACGTGAGAAGTGTCGCGCGCGCGATGGACGTTGTTTTAGCTTTTTTGCGATGAAAATTCTAGTTGAATCATCCGTTGTGGGGTAGTGCTGGAAAAGTAACTATTTGCGCTCTAGAACCACACGAAAACACCAGAACTGCGCGGCGAAACAGATGTGTTAGCTGGTGAACCTAAAACTGCGCGCAGTTAGGCTAGTTGCTGTTGGTTTTGAAAGAGAAACAAAAAGCACATCTTTAAAATGTCTCGCCTTGCTGCCGCAGTGAGTGTAGGAAACGTGCGGCGAACGAGCGAGGCACGGTGCTGCCGGTGTTACGCACCGCATGCAAAATAGTTTTCGGCTGGTCACGGCGAACTCAGTGCAGTAGCGCGCCGCAGAAGGAGAGAATAAAACCCACTCCTAACCCAACGGGCGTACGCTCCAGTGAATGACTCAGCGAATGTGCGCAATTGAACGTCGTCCGAACGGGTCTATCCGCATCACCTGGGCAGCTAGAAGCATGGCGCGCGCGCTATCGCAATCCGTTTCACTGCACGCTCGATACGCAGGCAGCCCCACTGCAAGAATGTGTTCGAACATCCAGCGTCGTACGGTGTGCTAGAGTACCCAGGCAAGGCAGGAAGGGCTCCAAAGAGGGAGCAGAGAGATAATCTACAACCTCCTTCCTTCCTATCGCCGTGTAGTGCTCTTATCAGTAGCCCTGCCGACTGAGTGCAGAAGTAGTGAAGAGAAGAAGTGGAGGCAGGTATAAAGAGAGGCAAGTGGGGGGTCAGAAAAGTGGACCGATACGTACTGGCCAAAAATATACCGCTGTGGCAGTGAAAAAAGCCCAACAAAAAGATACCAAACGGCGACGCAATCGAACACACTGTGCGTGCAAGTGCAAGTCATTATTATTTACTACTCATCGTTATTACCTCAGTAGACAGCGAAAGTGTTCTGAACGCGCTCCCTGACCTGTGCGCGCCCGTTTTACCGGGTGGAATTGAGTTTTATTTATTTTATACCACACCATTCGATTCTACCGGCTTCGATTTTGGGTCGGAGTGGCCTCACTCCTCCAATTTGGCGTGTGGCTGTGGACCGGCTCCTACGAACGTTTGACCCGCGGCTTTTGAACTTGGAAGGAAAACGGCTTCATTGAGCGCAGTGAACCATGCTATCACCGTACGCTTTTCTCGGTAAATCAAACCATCGCGTTGGATGACACACGTGCACAACTGATCAACAACCACAACAAAAAACCTATGCAGAAAGGATCCCTATTGTGTTGTTGTCTAAAGTGTTACTAATCGTTTGCGTACTTCTTGTTTTGCACCCCTGCAGGTATGTACACCATGCGCATGCTGGAGCACAATGGAACGGGCGGCAGTAACTCGACCGGGATGCTGGGCGTCCCCGCGTCGGCGTCCAACCTGGTGGGCCACGGTACGCACCCGCACCATCACCACCATCTGCCACTGATGTCCGGCTCCAGCGGTGGGGCCGTCGGGGGAAACCTGCAGAACGCCATGAACGTCAGTGCACTAGTCAACGGGCCATCGTCGGCGGCGTCTGGCTCGTCCGGAGCGACGGGTTCAGCCGCAGCACTTTCGAGTGGTGCGACGGGGGCGGTGGCCGGCTCCGGCACGCCCGGCGATCGGCTGGACGCGTCGAGCGACAGCGCCGTCAGCTCCATGGGCTCCGAACGTGTACCGTCGCTGTCCGATGGCGAGTGGGGCGACGGTGGCAGCGACAGTGCCCAGGAGTACCACAATGGCAAGTACGGTGGCCCGTACGACTACAGCTACAACCAAACGAGCGGTGGCGCACCACCGAGCAGCCGTATGGGCGAACACGGCTCGCGACAGGCGCCGCCGGTCGCGCAGAAGAAGCACCAGATGTTTGGCAAGCGGTACGCACTGCAGGAGGCGAACACCACCAGCATTCCGTCGATTCACTCCTCGCCGAGCGGCGCAAACGTGAGCGGACCGAACGCGGCGAACAACAGCGGCATTGTTGCGGTGCCCGGGCTGGAAGCGGCGGGCGGTGGTGGTGGCGGCGGCGGCGGCGGCGGCGGCGGAGGAGGTGGTGGAGGAGGTGGAGGATCCACCGGGGGTGTACTGTTGCCCACGGCGATCAAGTACGAGTACGACTACATGAACGTGATGGGTCCGAATGGGGGTGCATCGATCGGCGGTCCGCTAGAGGGAGCCGCCAAAACGGAAGATCACCACCAGCAGCAGCACCTCCAGCAGCATCATCACAACGGGACGCACCACGAGTCGTCGGGGGCGGCGGCCGCAGCAGCAGCGGCAGCACTCACCGACATGAAGTACCCGTACGGGCTCGATTTCCCCCGCACTCAGCACCACCCGGTGCCGATCGGGCGCAACCTGCAGCCGCAGGATATGGTTCACCACAACCACACGTACACGCTGCCGTACGCGCCATCGAACGGCAGCAACGGGGCGCACCACCAGGGCAGCAAGCCGCAAACGCGCGACAAGGCGCGCTCACTGGCCGCCCGCAAGGCTGAGGAGGAGCACCTGACGCGTGATGAGAAGCGCGCCCGCGCCCTCCAGATACCGATCGCTGTGCACGACATCATCAACCTGCCGATGGACGAATTCAACGAGCGCTTGTCGAAATACGACCTCAGCGAGAACCAGCTTTCCCTCATCCGGGACATCCGCAGGAGGGGTAAGAACAAGGTGGCGGCGCAGAACTGCCGCAAGCGGAAGCTCGACCAGATTGTCTCGCTCGCCGACGAGGTAAAGGACATGAAGATGCGCAAGGAGCGGCTCATGCGTGATCGGGAGATCGTCCTCGCCGAGCACAAGAAGATACGGGACAAGTTTTCCGTGCTCTACCGGCATGTGTTCCAGGTAGGTCATTCCCTTGTGCACCACATGTTTACCTTATTAATCATTTACCAGAGAATCGTTACTGTAAAGCATTAGATTGATAAATCTTTAAGGCGATGTTTTGGTTTATCACAGTTTACTAATATGGATGAATCTATCCTAAATTCTGCATACTTAAAAAAATATGCCAGATAGTTAATGCATAAAAGATCGTAATAATGGAAAATTCTAAATTTAGTGAATTGTTTTATGCAGACATAAGCAACTCGCTATAGCTTCTAGTACTTAAAGTCGAGAATCATAAATGCAACAGTAGAATTTACATGTTACTTTTATTAATATTCCATAGAACCTCCGCGATGCCGATGGAAATCCTTACTCCCAGGAACATTACAGTCTACAGCAGAGTGCCGACGGTGCTGTCGTCCTGGTGCCCCGCAATTCCGAGCGATCCTCTGGTAGTGGTTCGAGTCACCTAGGTGGTACCATCAACGGTTCCTCCGGTGGTCACCCGACGCTACACCACACCCTATCGTCCGCTTCGTCCTCGGTCCACCACGGAAACAACGGCCACCATCACCACCCGCATCATCTGCACCATCAACTGCACCACCATCACGGTCTCCTCGGCGGTGGTCCATCGGCGATGGTCGGTGGCGCGTCGTCCGGTATGAACGGCTCTGGTGCGCACGTCATGGGCGGCCCCGGAGCCAGTGTTACCGGGGGAGCAGGAGGCGCCAGCACGGCCAGCAGTGGCGTTAGTGGCGGCAGTAGTGCGATGAACGCGAACGGCACAGTTACCACCGCGGCCGTGGTGCACCAGCGCACGAAGGAGTAGTGACCGGCAGGGGTCGCACTCCGATTGGTTTGATTGCCCTTTTTCCGCTCTAGAGCACCGAGCCGAAGGAAATGCCGTATGCTCTTCCCAACGGTCGAAAAGATCCAGCTCCTTCGAATGGGTCGCCGTCGCCACGTGTTCGTGTGGAAGGAATGACTGCTTGTGAACAATGCGCACCTACCGGTTGTGAAATATTGGAGCCTTCGAATTTCTTGCCGGTCAACAAAAGACACTTCTCCTTCAAAAGTTGGAAGAGTTTGTTTCTTAGCAAGTGCTACAATTCTACCGTAGCACACTAAGTTACTTATGGTTTTTTTTAAATCACTCATTGCAATCCTATCGCATGTGATGGAGGACCATAGTTGACCACCTTTTTTCACCATTCAAAGCCATGCAACATTTCCAACGGGCTTGGACCGCCACAATGAATCCAATCATCATTCACTCTACAGCCTGTTGTGCTTATTAATCTAATGGTAATCTAAATGGGGATTGAATCAACTTCCGTTGCCTACTTTTTCTTGATCGCATCGAAGATGACGGTGTGCTTCGATTGCTGCTTGACGCATTTGACATCTACTACAAAATTGGACCCGAGTGGGAATATTTAAAATATTGACACCGGGGACCGAAATCTTATCTCCAGACACTGGCTCTGTAGAGTAGAACGCGAGCACATCCGATACCAATTGATGGGTAAAAACACCCATCAATTTTTAAATGGTGTGTCACAAACGCCAGTAGCAAACAATTCTTCACTATAATTAAATAGATACATAATTCTTCCCGAACATCGAACTGAATTTTGAACTACACAACACAGCCAGTAAACTGTGCGAAGCGTCCACCCATGATGAATTGAATCTTGAAGTAAACTCTTCTTTCTCCAACTAACGCTCGCTTTTGCGAGACGCTTCTACGTACGTACATTCCCTTCGAAACGCCCATGTCCTCGGCATTCCCTTTTTCTGGGCAGCATTCAACCCGGTTAATGCAGAACACAAAAGAATGCGCAAGAACAAGGAACAGACAATTTACGCCGATCAATAATTTGGAGATGAAAACACCTGAAAAGAAGAGTGCGATCTTAGATTCCGTTCTTAGATTTCCCCAATTTTTGAGATTCCCCTTTTGTTCTCGAAATAGACTCATTAAAGGATTTTTTTCTAAATCACTATGTTCTAATGTTCCCCGTGAATTCAAAAAAAAATCGAGTGATGTGAATTGTGATGGATATAATTTTACTACATTGATGCAGTTTTAACAACTTCACCCCGAGCCGTTGTCGTAGGCAACGATGACAAACATGTTCGGGCAGGCTAGGAATGGGCAAACGGTGTGGCTACTACTGCGACAACTGTGGCCGCTACCATACACTACCGACTTACTGTGACAACTATGGGACTTCTTTTACAACACTAAAACTGCTGGTGCTGCCGCTGCTGATCCGCTGCTGCCGTTTGCTATTTACGCTGCGTTGTTGACCGCTGGGTTTGTACTGGCCGGATGGAGTGATGTGATGATGAATCGTTTTTGTTTTTTTTTAATTATATATTTTGTAAATATATACACTAATAACATGTAGCAAGTAGAGAAAAGAAAAGTGCAGTAAATATGTCATCACATCGCTTTTCATAAATAACAATAGTATCTTAAGCTAAGAGGAAGGGGATGAAACGTTTTTGTTTTGTAAGACGTTTGCAAGACAAAATTGGGCGCAGAGAAATCACAAAAGAAAAACAAAGAAAAAAAAACATAAAATATGCGACAGGAAGCTATGTGGGGAGGAGCGCTGCACGAGAATTATTATTTTCGAATTGTAACATAACAGGAAGAAGGTCTAATCTAGCGGATAAAAAGGAATAGATTACAGTTTACTAAATGGTGGAGATTTAGCAGTAGTGAAGCTTTAAGTAAGTAAGGGCAGGCAAAAATCTGAGAGTAAATGGCAAAGCGAGGAAAAGGGTGAACAAATGAAGCAGCAAAACGAAGTGTGAAAGTATGATCAAACGAACGGAACTGTCCTCTACGTTCCGTACTCGGCATCGTGTTTACTTTGTGCTATCGAGGTTTCACTTACGAACGCAGAATAGGATGGAAGCATTTTCAACGAACGCTATCGGTAAACTATTTATTTGAATTGCTCAGTTTTTTTGTGCAACAATGATACTTATTGCTGGCGGTTACTCCGTACGTATGCTACCAGGAAGAGATAGTAGAGCAGCATTTGCTCACAATATATCGAGTTACTCACATCCCCGATGCTAGGGATTCTAACAACGTAAACCAGGATACAGGAAACAGGAAAACCTAGGGATGGTATTGGATTGGTGTAACACATACCAAAATGGCAACCCGAAGCTGGCAGAGGAGATCTTCAAGCGCCGTAAACATTGCTGTGGTTGTTCTGTTTTTTTTTTATCTTTATTTTTTTCAATTTTGTATACGTTTTTGGTTGTTCTTGTAAGCTTTGGATTGTGGTAACAAAAAAAAAAAAAAAACACTATGTAGAATAAGTAAGAAACAATGATCTTACTTTGTTGTGTACATACATAAAATGGAAATAAAAGAACAATAAAACTCAACTATGTCCTTCAATTTTGCACGGGGTAATGGGTGAAACAACAAGTACTGCAAACATATATATATATATATATATATATATATATATATATATATATATATATATATATATATATATATATATATATATATATATATATATATATATATATATTGTAATATATATCTAATATAAACATATAAAGATATATATATATATATATATATATATATATATATATAATCTAATAACTCGATTTCATTTAGGCTTTGCCGATCAGAGAAAAAAATCTTTGACACATTTTTTTTTGTTTTTCGAGAATTGAGTTGTATTGTCTAACTTTAATTTTCTTCTCTGCGTTGGATGGAGAGAACTATTTTTTTCTGAACTGATTACCGAAATATTAGTGGCTAAACGTACAAAATTACAGGAAAGTTACATACTATTCGTATTTGTAAGTAGCACCATTTTAATAAATATTTTTAAATGGAAACAAATTGTCAAGTAAAAATAAATCGAACAAATAATCCTCGATTATATACTAAAAGGAAAACTATTTACATTACATCTAATATATGACATGATAAGCTTTTGATTAATTTTTCGAATTTTGTGTTCATCATCATACGGTATCGGCTTCAAGATGTTGGGTTAAGAAATAGATGTTCTTAAATGTATTTTGTTTGCTTTCAGTTTCTCCCGAACAAACAATTACTAACGATATAACTTTTATTCGATATTTATTTGTCAGCACCGCAGATCTGGCTTCCGACATTAATACAAGATCGAAACTCATGCCTTCAAACAAACAAATCATATAATAGAAACGCCTTTCCTCAACAGCGGCGTTCGGGTGTCATTCTTTATACTCTCGTTATAATATATAGCTAGTCGTCCGAACCGGACGACTCGTACTCGTAGGTTATGCTCTCCCATGATGCATTTCGAATCGGATTGGTCGGTGCACTCACACCAGTCCCATTGTTCGGTAGCTCGTCGTCACCCTGCTGCTGCTGACTGCCGATCGAATCACCGTGTGACTTGACCGTGATGCTGATTCCGGAAAGGCCGTAGAAGCTCTTGGGGAGAAAGTTTTTCTTCGTCGCAACAAACTTCCAGCCCAGGTGCTGCCGACAGTTAGTACACACCTGAAATGGGGAGGAGAAAGAAAACGTAGCAATCAACAAGCCTCTCCGGGTGGCGCACTGTTTACGTACGGTGATTTGCCACGAATAGCCGGGGAACCAGCTGTATTCAGCGGACGGCGGACCGATGGAGAATGTGGAGTTTTCCTTCGTTTTGTGCACGGTCAGCGTGTCGTGCACGTAGCCAGACGGATTGCAGTAGCTCGTCTGGACTCCCTGCTTCGACATGGCGAATATATCACTGTAATTGGCGACCTCGCTGTCGCACCGTTTGCAGATAAAGTACCACATCTGAAACGGGACACGGAAACGATCCAATCAGAAAACTTTTTTAAAAACGGAAAACTATCAATCATTTAATTATTTCGTACATGATCCAGCGCCTTGCTGATGATGAGCATTCGACGGAGCACCGAATCGGTGCCGAAAATTGTTTTACGGTTCTCCTCCGTGAGCGGAATATTCCGGGCCAGCCAGAACGACAGCTTGACGGGATCGGTTGGCACACTAGTGATTTTCAGGGATGATAGGTACTTCTCCACCTTCGTAAGCACCTCCTCCGTGCCGTACTGGTCGTACACGAACTGAGGCCAGGCGGTCGATTGCGTGAGCAGCCGCTTGAAGCTGCGAAGCTGATGCTTGCGACTGCCGTACGCGTGGCGAACCATGGCGTTGGAGCAGGTGCTTATCAGCGGATCGGGAAGCACTATTTCTGGAAGAATTCTCACCTCAACCCTGAAAATGGGGGAGGGCGAGCAGAGCAGCATTAATGTATCCTGTGTTTCTACTATAACAACAATCTAGTAGTCGCGGTGAATTACCTTCTTTCTTGTGAGTGGCGAACGATGATAAATCGTTGCTGGGCAACCGTTTTCAGCAGCGCAGATTCTCCCTCATTGCCTCGCTCGTACACCTGACACGTTACGCCATAGACGCCCTCGGTGCTGGTGTACTGATCTTGAAACACCAGCCCGAACTTGAGCCCATCGGACGAACCATCCACACCGACGTTGTACAGATAGGAAGCGTTCAGCATCAGCGGAACGATCTCCCCGGGGAAAACAATCGAGTGGTGGCTGTAGATGGGGAGGCGGTACGTTTTCCCGGGCTCCAGGTAATCCACACCCTCCACTCGTTCCATTTTTCCCAGGTACTGCAATAAAGAGGAAGGGAAGATAAAATTAGAGGTTTGGATATTTCGTCGTTGCTCTACGCGGTTCATGTTACACTCACTGCGTGCTCCGTAGGAAGCTCGGTATTGTAAATCTCCGTTCCAACAACTTCTCGCTCCCGTATGTAGTCGTCGAAAAGTCGTTCATCATCCTCCGGTGGTTCCACGACCTGTGGGACGTCCACGTCCTCCATGGTGTTGTCGTTCGAGTGGACGCTGTTTCTGTCGCTACTCCGGCTGCTACTCCTACTGCTGTCGTCCATGTCGATCGTCCTTTGGGTAATGCGCATTAGACGGTTGCGTCTGCTGGCAATATCCCGTTCGCTGCTGCTACTCCCACCCGCAGCTGCAAAACTTCCACTTTGCTGTGGATCGGACGAATTATTTTCCATCCTGTTTCATGCGCGCTCTGGATCGACGGCCCGTTTTCCGACAAACTATGCAGCAGCTTCAACGACTTAAGGAAACGTAGGTAATTCCAGAGGCCGTCTCCTTTCCCAAAAAAGGCGATATATTGCTGCTCGATGCCGTTGCACTCTTTTATCCAAACAAAAATCTTTTCCTTTCCTCTGACAGCGCTGACTAGATGCAGTTTTGCAAGGGAACCACTCCACATATCCGCACACACAGCCCGTGACAGCTGTTTTGGAGTTTTGAATTCTTTTTGACGCAGTTTAGCCCCAGCGATTCAGCGCTTCAACCACTTTTTACGAACGATGCCAGCGATGGGCGGTTTTAGTAAAGCGTTGTATCTTATTTCAATAGAAACTGCGCCAATCCGTTTCAATTCAACCGATATCTAACTATATTTAACGTAGAATCCTGTTTTGCGCGGTTCCTAATTTTAAATTGACAATGCATTCGACTGGTTGTCAGCGAAATGTTTGACGGCCTACGATGATTGAAGTGAAGGAAGCAAAACAACACACGACAGGAACGCGAGCGCTTCGGCATCAAAACATAAATCGAAACAAACAGAATTGCGTGGGCTAGAGTATTCTTCGAACGCATTTCCTCCGCATCGGTTGGATTATAGCGCGACGATTTTGTCAATCGTTAATCTTTAAGCACAATAGAAGATGGCACACGAGGAGCAATCGTTTAATGAGTTCTACACAGAGGTAAGCAAGAGACGACAGGGCGCTTATTGTGCGATGCGCTAGATTGCAGCGATTAGCGATCTCGCAAAGCGGAATCTTCATGCCATCGATCCACCTTCATTGTACTGGCTGTTGTCTCTCGGTAGGTAAAAGAAATCGAGAAGCGCGATTCGGTGCTGACGTCCAAACAGCAGATCGACCGGTTACTGCGTCCCGGAGCGACCTATTTTAATCTGAATCCATTTGAAGTACTGCAACTGGATTGCGACACCCCGCTCGAACAGATAAAGAAAAAGTACCGCAGCCTGTCGATACTGGTGCATCCAGACAAGAATCCGGACAACCTAGAGCGTGCCCAGCAGGCGTTCGAGATCATCAGCAAAGCGTACAAGACGCTCGACAATGAAGTGACCCGCAAGAAGTGTCTGGAGGTGTACGAGGAGGCGAAGGATCGCACCGACATGATGGTATATTAGTAGATATAAACTATGCAGCGTTGCTTTGCTGTGAACGATGTACTTACCAAGCTTTCCACTCACCTTCCGCTTTTAGATTGCGGAAAAGAAGAAAAAGCTCAAAAAGGAAGGGAAGCACGATGCCGTTCCGGAGGACGATCCGTCCAAGTACAAGCACGCCATCTACGTGATGGTGATGAAACTCTTCGCGGACATTGAGCGCCGCCGGCAGCAGCTGGAGGTGCGCGACATGGAGGAACGCAAGCGCAAACGCGAAGCGGAAATCGATGAAGAGGAGCAGCGCGATCTGCAGAAAGAGTGGCAAAAGAACTTTGAGGAATCTCGGCAGAATCGCGTTAACAGCTGGCACACGTTTCAGGCAGGGTCCTCCTCGTCGTCCTCGTCTTCGTCGGTCGCCACGGCGGAGAAGGTTAAGAGCAAAAAATCGAAAAAAGCCAAGTACACTTCGTTCAATCCGCCGAAGATAAAACCGGAAACGAGATAAACATTGGCACGCTGTGTCAAAACCGCCACCGAAATGAACGAAGGTGAAATTTAGATTTAAAGGTGCCCCTGTATCAAAAAATTCCTTTGGGGTGTAAAAAATGGAGCACTCATTTATAGTTCCCTCAGGTTTAGGTTGATTGTTTTCTTCGATTCAGTTGCACATACCATTAAGGAAACTGTATTGTTTTATAGTTGAGAGGAACTGATGCCCCTCTTTTTTTTCGCGTTTTACCCCATCCTACTGGCACAGGATATAAACAGAGATGAAAAACGAAACGACGTTGCGAATGTTCACAACTACTCGCAACGGAATAGCTTTTACGACGAAATAAACGAAAATTAACGCAAACTCGTAACAATACCTCCATGAAAGCACTGCTCATGCTACTACCAAATTTATTTAAGACCGAATGCTATTCGAGAATTTTCTTTGGTGATTTTACTTTGTTTACTACTGCAGGTTCTTCGAAGGATCAATTTCTAATAACAACCAACCACGTTGGTCCCGGACAAACTGAACATGGTGCGCAGGAGAGAGTTTTTCCACATTCCATCCAATTAAAAGTTTAAATTTTACTGCTAACAAAGTTAACTGTTGCAAGCTCCAAGGGCATGCGCTTTAATCGAAGCCCGCTGTAATTGAAATGGCATTCTCTTTTCTTGAGCAATGCAAAAGTTGTTTGTAGGCTACAACAAAATACCCATGGACCTCTAAAAAAGGACTTAAAATCACCAAAAGCTAAAGCGCGGTCCAGACGCTCCGTTCTGCACTACGTCCGAAGTTTGGGCAGTTTTCAAAGCAATTTTGCGGCAAATTCAAAACTGTGCAGTTTTCTTGTCCACACCCATCGGCATTGTCTGCAACGTTTTGAACTGCGCAGGCAAAACGTACAGCCAAACGGAGCGTCTGGACCGGGCTTAACACAATCCACCATCGAGTAGGCTGTGAGGTTATTTGTCACATTTGCTGATTGTCTCGCAGTACCGAGATCTTCCTAAAAGATGTTAGCTATTAGAATAACTAGCACGTCCTCTGGTTCCTCAAAAGCAAAATCGTGACCGAACTCGAATTTAAAATGAAAAAAAGAAATCCTACTGTGAAAATAACGCACCGGTAACCAGGTAGTAGAATAAAACAATAGAGTATCTGGAGTATTTGAGAACGATTTGCTTACTTTCGATAACTTTCAAAGCGATTTATTACGATTTCATAATTTAATATTCATTACTTGTGATTTGCGTCCTTTGAAATGCTGGCGGTTCGAAGTCTTTGATATCTATTCTCTAGTCCTAACCCCCCATATGGACGTTCTCCGGGAGCCAACGGTAGGTCGCGCAACTGAGCTGTGATAGAACTTATTGATGCCAACGGAAGCAAAAGAAAGCTCCAATGTCGCTATGGCATTTTCCGACATTAGACCAAACAAGTCTAAGAACCGCAGCGAACGGAGATCGGCCAAACTCCTGCAATAGAAGGTACGTAAGAATTAGCATAGGTGTATAAAATGTATGAAAGCCGCATTTCGCCGCAAACTTACAGGTAAGAAGTTACGTTTATATTGTAACATCGCGAGAGAGATAAATATTCTAATTTACGTAATTTGCAAACTAGTTGGATGGCTTCGGATGTCAGCTGCGTACAATCGGAGAGATCTAGCTCTAGGAGCCTCGGACAGCGTTTCACCAACACCGCTAATCCTGCAAGGGGAAACACATTTTTAGAAGGGTAGAAATGGGAAAAGGCTATGAAGTTTTCCCTCGTATTTATAGCACCTTCATTAGTGATTGTACTGCGGCAGCCAGCCAAGTTCAACCGAAGCATGTACGGCGTTAGATTATGCACTAGCTCACTGACGGCCACCGATGAGAGATAGGCCCAACCAACGTTCAAACTCTGCAGTTTTGTCAATCCCTTCGCCATAGCTCGAATCGCTGAGGCGGTAATGCCTTGGCACATGGTGAGATTTAGTGATTCCAGCGAGCGATTTTCCGCAATTTCGGCACATACCGAATCGTTCAGCGGGACATTCTCTAGGCTAAGCTTCACGAGGGACCGGCAGCTTGCTAACAGGGCCTGCAACACGTCCTTATCAACGATGCACATGCTGAGGTCCAGATATTGCAACTTTGTGCGCTGTGTAAATGCCAAATCTGGCACGCACTGGCTAGGCCTGACGATGGACGCTTGAGACATCCGTAGCACAGCAACGCCTCGGTTCAGTAGGTCACTCAATGCATCCGTCTTCATTCTACGACATGAGAGGTCCATTCGCACCCAGAGTGTCTCGTCCTTGGACACGCGATTGAACCGGAGATTCACTTCACCACAGCGCAAAAGCGTTTTCTTCGGAAGCCATTTGAAAACATGAAGAAGGACCTCATCAGACAGGTGATTAAATGGATCTGCAAAGTTAGGTGGATAACATAACAAATTTCAGCTAGCATCATTCATCAAAAACGTACACTGTTTACCTTCTTCATTGCCAATCGGACGCTCGTAACACTTCCGATAGAGGAAAAACGTTTCGTCGTACGGAGCGGATGTGGGCTTGCGCGGATGTTCCGATAAATCATTGCAAGTTGCGCTGAGTTTCTGCGAGCGTTGACTAACGTTGTTGGACACGTTGGTCAACGGTATCCTTGTTTTGTTCGACGGTGGATCCATTGTAGCTAATGTATTCCGTTTCCACCTGAAGCAAGCTTCGAAAAAGAGACTACGGCTTACGGTAACAAGTTAGTCCATCTGGATCGGCAATTCCAACACGTCCCAAAAACTGGCCGTGTCTTGCTGCCACTTCGAGAGAAAACGGATGGAAAATCGTTTGTTTACCTTAATTGTGCCGCGCTTTATGACGTTTTCAAGGGCGTTCAACTTCAAATTCAATTTCAAGAGGTGGTACACGGTTGTTATGGCATGCTGTGTACAAAAATACAAAAACTACAGATGGCCAACCTTCGTTGATCATTTGAAAGAGGACCAAAACCTACTTTGCTCAGTTCACTCAGTTTACTAATAGCGATAAATGAAGTTTGATTGAAAACATTCATGTGATCATGATCACTAATTTAATTGGTACTTCTTTATCCCATTTTTTTTCTTTCCAATCATATTTTTTAAATATGTTTCTCAAAACAGCTCAGATGAACATAAGACACACAGATTGAGGGAAGGAGATTTATGAACTTTTTGCATAAGACACCACCATCGGTTTATCCTTCAATATATATCCATTAATTGTGGAAAGAGCACGTGCGACACATTGTTTTAACTTCTCATTGGCGATAGATGCGGCCCCATCCGCAGGAAGAAACGAAATAAACGCCTGTCCCTTCATACGCCCTGTTTTCATAAGTTTCACATTAATGTCACAGAAAGCGTCCTTCTCGACGAAAAGGTGAACAATATTGTGCAAATCCTGTTCCGTGACGGTTTTGGCCAAATTTTTAATGTACAACTTGTTTGTTGGATCACCGGGAGTGTAGTTTTGGAAAACATTTAACGTTCTTCGCTGTTCATCGGGAACGCGGTTACCAAGAATATCTGCCAGCGTGATTGAAATCGGCTCCTCCGGTTTCGATCCAATGGGTTTTATCGCTGCTGCAAGGTTCAAGGCTCCGTTCGGAGAGTTAGCGGTGTTCAAGCTGTCTCCTGAAATATGTATTTCTATGTTGGATTTTTGACTGTACGGTCTACCAACATTTTGCGTCCGCGGCAAACTCTGGTCGTAGTGCACGACCTTCATCGTTCGTGGTACCGACCGCAGATTGTGATTTAATTTAGTCCTTTTGCTGCCATTTATTCCATCATCCGACTCCAGCTCCGATTCTTCATCCGAGCAGGGTTGGGGTGAACTGTTTACGGGCTCACAGCTTGTTGCACTCTTCTCCGGTTGTGAGCTTTCAAACGGTGCTTTCAGGCTCATTTTATTCATCAAATGTAGTACTTGGTAATAGAACGATGCGTTCGATGCAAGCTGGCTGGAAATATTGTGCAGTATCGTCGGTGAATGTTTAGGATAGCGGTACATCAGATGCGGTGGCGGAAATCCCTCGTAGGTAAGAGTAGCTCGTCCTTCTTCGATGCGATCGACAGTCTTCCTTTTTATCGGCACTTTAGTGTCGAATATCGAACTACTGCTTTCATCCACTGAAGGCTCCTTTTCGGAATATTCCACCTTTATCCTATGGCTTTGGATCAGCAGTTGATGGAGGCGCGATATTACAAGGCGGGCCTCGGATTCGTTGGCTACGTTCACAATCGCACCATGGCATGCTCTCCTTCTGAAGAGGCGCGTTGCCTGCAGTCCAAAGAGATGAAGAAATTCCCGTACATCCAAATTGGTGAGTATCGGTGGAAAATTGAAGATTCTTAAAGCAATTGACATTCTGATTCTGTGTTGTACGCTGTTTCCTTGGCCGCGGTAATTTCTTCGTGGTGGTGCGATAATTAAGTTCTGCCCGCAGGTGAAGCGCTCAAAACATAAACAAAATGTGACAAACAATCGATGTCAAATTGTTCATCGTTGCTTCTTTACCTTTTCTTACCCGTATTTTGTGTGTGTCGCCGATAGGCAGAAGGCATTCGATAGTTCTAAGAACCTTGACTGGATCAGATGTTTTTGCCGGGCAACTGTTATGACATTTCCTACGGATCGGCACAATTACGCGAGGGCGCTAGCTTCGTTCCGTTTTGATTCTACACAATATATTTGATACATTAGTTCTTAAGAAGAAACGAAAAAATTAGAAATGTTACTTATAAGACATCTGCGGGCGACGGCGGAAGTTCTTAAATTCTCAAGACGTCTAGGTGGCCCGCAATATCGCCACTGTAGTACACAATCGAAGGAAAACAACGATAAACTGGGCGATGGAAAAAGTTTAATTGTACGCACTAACCTTTTCGAATCGGCCGCCAAGAAGGACAAACAAACCTACATAGAGATGGTGAAAATTTTCGAAAAGCGCAGTGTGCACCGGAGAAACCACGTCGAGTTTATCTATGCCGCCTTGCGCCACATGGAAGAGTTCGGTGTGAGCAAGGATCTGGCCGTTTACAAAGCACTGATCGACGTTATGCCAAAGGGAAAGTTTATCCCAACGAACATCTTTCAGGCCGAATTCATGCACTACCCGCGCCAGCAGCAGTGCATCATCGATCTGTTGGAGCAGATGGAGGATAACGGTGTCATGCCGGACTACGAAATGGAAGCGATGCTGGTGAACGTTTTCGGCAAGAAGGGCCATCCTGTGCGAAAGTACTGGCGAATGATGTACTGGATGCCAAAGTTTAAGAATCTGTCCCCCTGGCTGCTGCCAAACCCTGTGCCGGACGACGCGCTGGAGCTTGCCCGGTTGGCCGTAGAGCGAATGTGCTCGATAGACCCCCGCAGTAAAATCGACGTATTCGATACGCAAAAAGTTGAGAACGCACTGGATCACACGTGGGTTGTCAGTGGACAGAGCGTGGAGCAGATGGAGTTGCTGGAGGCACACGAGAAGCAAGAACCGGTGTACATAGAGGGGCCGTTTGTGATATGGCTGCGGAATCGGTCCATCAACTACTACGTGCTGAAGAGTGCCCCAAAGCCACTGTCGCCGATAGAAAAACCCGGAGATACCGACGGTACGTTGAAAAAATCAATACGCCTTACAAATGAGCCCTCCTATTTACCCAAATGAACATTCAATCATTTCCTACAGATGTATCGAAGCTAGAAAATCCTTACATTGGGTTGGACTTGCGGTTTCGCCGAACCAACCCGTCGGGCTCTGCCCTGAGCACCCATAAACGTTCGGTGCATGAGCAGGATGATGGTGTCATCTATGCGATCTGCTGCACGGGATCATCCACGAAAGACTCGCTATTGTCTTGGATACGGTTGCTAGAGAAGGAGAACGGTAATGCTGTGCTGGCATCGCTGGCTGTGTTGTTTAAGTTCACTACACCATCCTCGGAATTAGCAGTAAAAGAAAAAGGAGACTCTAATAAAGTGCAAAATTAGTAGGTAGCTTCCATGGTGTTGTTCTAAGTAGCGAAAAGGCAGTATGGAGAATTATACTAAAAGATTGATGAATCAATGCTGCTCTCGATGTTTGTTTTTCTCTATGGTTTACTGTACACACATTCTGCAAACATGGCAAAATCCTTCGTACTCTACGCTCGAGACAATTTCTTTGATGGCACCTTTCGGGTTTATTATTTAAATACATGAAAAGACATCGAACTCTTCAAATACAAGTTTTAAATTACTTCAATTTGTTTTCAAGATTTGTTGAATATCGATTTTTTTTTTTCTCAAATGTTCGCCTCTCTTGAAATAATTCGTACATTGTGTGCACTGAGTGTTTGCGCCTTTGCTTTTCAATCACAGTAAAATTTATTTCTATTCCAATCGTCACACTCTAATTCATATTAATTTGTTGCTCAAATTTTATAATTATACAATATAGAAACAAGCTTACGAGTGCCCGTTCTTTGAGGGCTTTGCCCGTTCTCTAGTCGGCAGAGCTTGGCGCTTTCTTCAGCGGGAAGACTTGTGTAACCTTCCCGACGCCTTTGCTGGTACCTGCTCGAAACAGAACCCGCATTCCCGGACGCACATATTCGGGGTGCCGCACGAATCGAAACAGCACTGAGGCGGATTGATTCGTACCGATGCCGGTCTCACCGGCTCCCATGATACCCTCGATGATGGCCGTCTGGCGAATGCTACCGATATGGACGGTAGTTTGAAATCCCTTGTAGATGCGCGTCTCGTGGAACAGCACCGAGACCTGAGCCTGGAAAGTGAGTAAATAATGTGTATGACTTCATTTGTTTTGATGTTTTGTTAATAATAATTTTATTTTTTACCTGAAAGAAGAAACTTCCTCGAGCTATTTTATCGCTCTCGTAGTCTGGCAGTATCACCATTCCACTGCGCAGGGCCGGCATCGGCTCGACGCTTGTGAACGAAAGCGAGGCGCTCTGACCGGCCCGAACCACCCGACACGGTGCCTTATTCCGATGGATCGTTTGCACCGTGACCGAAAAGAACGACCCATCCTGTAGTGGCCCGACCTGCACCAGGCTATTCTCGGTGAGAACGCCCTTGCACAGCAACCCGCCCGCCACGGTACCCACCTCGCAGACCCGGAAAATCTCATCGATCTGAAACTCGATCGGCTCCTGCTCGAGTCGCTCCTTCTCGGCATTGCTGATGCCCGGCGACAGTACGTAGAGGTACTGGATGAGCAGATTAAGGCCCGCCCCGGTAACATTCGACACGCAGAAGATTGGCACAATCTGCTCGACGCTCTGGTGCGTGTTTGCGTTCAGTACGTCGTCCTCGTTGCTGATTAAGTACGGTATCTTGCGGTAGCCGATCGAGGTGAGCATGCTCTTCAGCTCGTACAGTATCGGCTCGGGCGGGGCGAGATCAATCTTCGTGACGATGATGGAGAACGATATGTCGAGCGCTTGGATGATGGTCAAGTGCTCCCGTGTCATGTTGCTGATGTTGCCTGACCCTATCACGATCAGGGCGTGGTGTGGACAATAGCCGGTGAGGGCCTGCACGGTGGTTTTCATATATCGCCGGTGCCCAGCGAGATCCATGAACGTGACCAGCTTGGTCGATCGGTCGCTGATCTCCTCGGCCGTCATCATTTCGGTGTATTTGTAGTTAATCACACTTCCCTGCGCGTCGAAGCCGAGTGTTTCGTGCGAGATGCAGGATGTCCGGCCGGTTTGGAACTCGTGCATGTGCCGGAACATGTTCAGCCGGGCTCGGCCCTGTCCGTTATCAAATTCACCTCGCGTAAGCACCCCCAGCAGGGTGGACTTTCCTGCATCGGCCCCGCCGAGGACCGCCACGCGCACCTCTATGTTGTGCTGATCGTCCGGTATCTTTCGCACGAGCACCTCCGCCACGGATCGATCGTTGGGCAGGCTCTTCCGCCGCAATACGCTCGTGGAGGCGTCCAGCTTTCGCGCCATCTGGTTGAGTGTGTGCAGGGAGACGGTCATGTCGGCATCGCTCAGCCCCTTCAGGTGGCCCGCATCGGACACGCCAATCTCGTAGATGGCTTCGCCGTTGCCTTCGCGCAACCGCCATTTCATCTGTGTGACCAGGTGCTCAAATCGCTGCTTCGACGGATTGATCAGCTTCAGCTTGTACTCTATGTTGCCCAGCTGGGGCTCTGGCGGAAGGAACCCCAGGTTGAAGTCAATGCCCTTCAGGAGCAATTCGCTGCTACTTCCGTAGTGATGCAGTAGGTGGTTTATGGAGCCACTGCTGATGCTCCCACTGTCGTCGCTACTGTCCTCTTGGTTACCATTGCGGGTATCCGTGTCCCTCTCGGACGCCGTGGTCGGCGATGGGCCGAATAAGTCAAAAAATGATTCCATCGAAACTGTTGAACGTACCCGAAATATAATAACCATCCAGGAGCGGAAAAAACAAATAGAAAGAGAGAGAAAGAGAGAGAGAGAGAGAGAGAGAGAGAGAAAGAGAGAGAGATAGAGAGAGAAAGAGATAGAGAATAAGAGAACTGAAATATTATATGGCAGTGCAAAAATGGTCCCTATGCCCGCCAGAAAATAAAATTATATTTCGATACTAAACTGCATCAAGTGACCTTCAAGGAGTGGAAAGGGCTCGATAAGCTTTTTTGCCCTAGATAGGTAACCATCACTTTGCCTCACGCAACCAACAAATTTCATCATCGTTGCGAACAACAAATCCTATCATATTTGTTACCAAGAAACACTTTAAATTGCAAACTTGGCCGCATTACTATATTTTTCATTCGGGCAGCATATTTGCGCGAAAACTCTATCGAACCACTAACACCCATTTCGCAACAGCACACGCACGGGAAAAAATGAAGCAAGCCGAAAAAAGAAGAAAGGCGTACCAAAATAGAAAATTTTCTTTGTTGATAAACAGTCGCGGGCGAATCTGATGAAACATCAACAAAAACAAATTATACCATACACCCGCGTAAAATTAAGCCCGAACTAACTCGCTTCACCTTTTATTGACGGGCTGGCAGTGACCACGGTGGCAAACTATGATCCGATAGTCGATGAAACCCGTACGAAACTCGCACTTTTCGTTTCGTTTACCTGCACAATTGTTGGCTCCACCGTACCCCACACATGTACGTGTGTGTTACGATATTTTTATACTCGATTTCAGAGGCAGCAGTGCAGCAGCAGCAGCTGTTTCGCTATACGTAGCGTCCAGAGCGCCCAGCTGAACCCAGCGAGTCCGAAATGTTCCTGGTAAAGGAATACTGCACCCCGTGTTCTTGAACCAATGATGTTACAGTATTTTATTCTTCATTGGATTCTAAATCCAATTTTTTTTAAAGCTAACGAATCTCTCACCTCTTTTGAATAATTCTGCTTTCACCCGCAGATTGTAAAGCACAGTTCCGTGAACTTACATCTAATGAAAACAGTTCCAGGTCCGGGTGAATCCTGCAACTTTTAAAATATGACACCACTAGATGTCTCCACTTCCAACAGAGCATTTTCGGTCCATAGGCAGCTGGTTTCTTTGCATGCGGTGCAGTACGTGTTGCCAAGATGTATGGAAATTTAAATTCAATTTATTGAAAAATTTAAATATTAAAAAGTCAACGCCACGTACATCGCGTCATCTTAATTTGATTGACAAAACAACAAAATCGAAAAGCTTGTGTCGCTGTTTATGTTTTATAAAACTCTGAACATATAAATTGAAAGCTCTCTTGTATTTGGTCGTCCCTCGATGTTACAAATGTTCTCGTTTCCTTCAAAGGTACAATCTTATTTATTGGAATTCAATTTGCGAGAGCCGTAACATATGTCTCCTTCTCCCGCGCTACTATGGCAGACAAATGTGTGCATTTATATGGATCTATATGGTGTTTAGTTACCGCTTACTGGTAACTTACGGTAACGGTTATTAATCGTATAGTTTAATTCTTACGGCAATTGCTTCTAGGCGGATCGGTAAAAACAACGTAAAAAAACACACACACATCAACAGAAAATAGTCTACTCCTGCTGTTGTTGTTCTTCCTCTGGATTCTCTTCCATGTCGTCATAGTCATCCACCTCCGCGTCCTGATACTGTTGGTACTCTGAGATGAGATCGTTCATGTTCGACTCGGCCTCGGTGAACTCCATCTCGTCCATGCCCTCGCCAGTGTACCAGTGCAAGAAAGCCTTCCGTCTGAACATGGCCGTGAACTGCTCCGAAATGCGCTTGAAAATTTCCTGTATCGCTGTCGTGTTGCCAATGAACGTGGCGGACATTTTCAGGCCCCGCGGGGGAATATCGCACACGGCCACCTTCACGTTGTTCGGGATCCACTCGACGAAGTAGCTACTGTTCTTGCTCTGGATGTTAAACATCTGCTGGTCCACCTCCTTCATCGACATCGGGCCTGTAGGAGATAGAATGTGGATAAGTTTAGTCGTTCCATAATCTCCAAGGACATGCTGTATTCTATTATCCATACCTCGGAAGATGGCGGCGCAGGTGAGATATCTGCCGTGGCGAGGATCACACGCCGTCATCATGTTTTTGGCATCGAACATCTGTTGCGTCAGCTCTGCGACCGTGAGGGCACGGTACTGTTGCGATCCCTTGGCTGTCAGCGGCGCAAAGCCAGGCATAAAGAAATGCAAGCGTGGAAACGGTACCATGTTGACCGCCAGTTTACGCAGATCCGCGTTCAGCTGACCGGGGAACCGCAGGCACGTCGTCACACCAGACATCGTGATCTACGGAGGAGGTCGGAGGTTCGTTGCCCGAGAGCAAAATTTTGTCAGTACGATGTACGAACGATTTGTACCAACACACACACACAAAAGGTAGGTTAGTAGTGGGTTTTGGACGGAGTGGCTACAGTTAGTGTTGGAAGAAGGTACTCCAGGTACGGGTCGATCTTACCTGCTGACGGAGGCGTTACTTACAGAGATCAAATGGTTTAGGTCGTTATAACTAGGATTGAAGATCTTTAGCGTTCTAAAGCAGATGTCATACAGCGCTTCATTATCTATACAGTTCGTCTGATCGGACGCTTCGATGAGCTGGTGCATCGATAAGGTAGCGTTGTATGGCTCCAAAACTACGTCGGACACCTGCGGTGCACGTGGGTTGGTGGGGCGGAAAGGAGGGAAAGGGAAGAGAATTTCGTCAAAGCGTGGTACTTACGGATACTAAGTGATTGAGGTCCCCATAGGTGGGAGAGGTGAGCTTAAGCGTACGGAAACAGATATCGTACAGCGCCTCATTGTCGATACAGAACGTGTCGTCCGTGTTTTCGACCAACTGGTGAATGGAGAGCGTTGCATTGTACGGCTCTACAACGGTATCGGACACCTACGGTACGCAACGGGCGATCGGGGTGGAAGAAAGGAAGGGCAGCGCAACAGAAAAATCAGAGAGTTTCAGAACGCTGGCGTTGTGCTCCGACACGTTTGCCGGAAAATCTTCCAAAATCGGCAAATGTACGATAATTTCCTTCATAATTAGACCAATGCGAAATCGATCAAACAATTTTTTTGAACAAAATAAAAACAAAATCCTGCCTAGTAATGGTGAATGGGTGGATTCCCGACGGTGCAAAAACTTACCTTCGGGGACGGGAAGACGGAGTAGGTATTCATGATACGATCCGGATATTCTTCACGAATTTTCGAAATCAACAGCGTTCCCATGCCAGAGCCGGTGCCTCCGCCGAGCGAGTGTGCCAACTGGAAGCCCTGCAGGCAGTCGCAATTTTCCGACTCCTTGCGAATCACATCGAGTACCCGGTCCACCAGCTCGGCTCCCTCGGTGTAGTGTCCCTTCGCCCAGTTGTTGCCTGCCAATGGTGGGGGTGGAAGGAAAGGGACATTTTTAAAACCCATCAACAACGCGACTTAACGCAGCAGCACTTACCGGCGCCCGACTGGCCGTACACGAAGTTGTCCGGCCGGAACAGAGCTCCATAAGGACACTGTCGAACGGAATCCATCGTTCCCGGCTCCAGATCAACCAGAACCGCGCGCGGAACATATCGGTTTCCGTTAACCTCGGTATAGTATACGTCGATGCGTTCGAGCTGCAGATCACTATCGCCATGATAGTGGCCAGTGGGATCGATACCGTGCTCATCGGAGATGATCTCCCAGAACTGGAAAAATTAAATGCGGCCGGAGAACTAAGGATTAGTTTGCTTCAAATTACAGACAATCTTGCAACAACAGATATCGTGGGTCTTAAAAATCAATGGAATGCATGGAACATTGACCACGTAGCACGAAATAGCGAAAATCTTTCCAAACTAAAGCCATTAATCAAAATTAATCATAATTAAGCTATTTAAATAACTAAATAAAATTACCATATTAACTCCAAGCTCTATGGTATTGAAAAATACATTTAAAAAACATATGTTACGATGAAAACTATACCAGCATGATTGGCTTAAGACGTTTTTTGTACTTGCTGCCTATGAATAAATACTCGCACCTTATTTGTATTTTGAAATACTTTCTAGTCGTTCAAAATAGAATCGGGTGCATTGAACAAATCTAATTTAAAACGATTGATTTTGTCTTGGACGACATCTTTAGTATGGAAAGTAATTTTATTTGTTAAGTGCATTTAGAAATTTATAATACTCTCTCCTCAATTTTCTTTTTAATCTTTGTTTTATTTATTTATTGATTTCAATCGGTTAACAAATGTAAATGTGTGTGGCAAACAGTTCCTTATCAGATTACTTGACGCATGATCTTGATCTCATGGCTGAATGGCTGATCCGCCTTGTCGTTCAAGGTGAAACAACATACTTTCATTCATGACTAAATAGGCATAGGCATCCCTCTGGTCACACGAAAATGGTTGACGCGTTTGTATGACGCGTTTTCAAGTACATGATAATTTTTTTTATGATTTTTTAATTAAGCGGATGTGCCGAATTGAAGGGTGACGTGTTCTTTATTTAAGAGAGATTTTTTTCTTTGAAGTGCACGAATATTGTGACCAGTATGTTCAGTCGTCTGCGCACAAGGACAGGCGACGATCTTATCGAACGAATCTTATGGTTTGAGGTGCCGGTGTGTATTCTGTAACCGCGCAGCAACAAATTTATCTACCAAATGTCGATAAAAATGAAAAACAATCCTCCCTGATAATACCGGGTGGCCAAATGTTTGTCATTGTCGAAGGTTGCGTCCAACACTGTACACTTCTCAATCATTCTCGTACGTGAAAGCAACGTCGTGTGCACTTTCATTCATTCGGCTTCATAACCGCCCCGATGACACCCCGGAGAAAACGGCATGACAACTGGCAAGAAACGATGCACAAAGAGAAACGGAAAATCAAAGCCACCAACTCATGCGGGACAACAGTCTGCCCGAAAAGAAATAAAAAGCAGAAAAAAAATAATCGAGCACTTATTTCATTTCATTTTGTCGCGAAACACAACCGCTCGACCTCACCGCGCTAGGCTTATTTGTCGCCTCGCCTAATCCGTGTACGCTAGACAGGATTCTATAAATAACGCCGGGTACCTAGCGGTGATATAGCGGCATTTTGTGGACCTCTGCTTGTGTGCCCATACTGTCTTGGCTTTCGAGGGGAGGAACAGTTTTGAAATGAAAAGGGCGTTTTTTTCAACGATGGCGCGACGTGTGAAAACGTGAAAAATGAGGTTCAGAAACATGATTCATTGATAAGATATCACTTCTGCCTTACATAACGCATGTCGGTCCGATAAACTCTCTGGCCAGCACTACACGGCCTGCTGTGCTAGAACCGGGCCGTGGGCTGGCTGGCCACCGTGACGTGGAACTGATTTTGCTCCGTTAACGTACGTACGTACCTTGGACCCGATTTGATTACCGCACTGCCCGACCTGAAGATGTACAATTTCCCTCATGGTGGTGGTTATTTGATGCGTTCCACGAAACAACGGTAATACACGGGCGCGGTACGGTTTTAAGCGCGAGGGTTAATCCAATTTTCTCGGCGCACACACTTTACTACACCTGCGGTTCGACGGACGCCTGTTGCAAGTCAACTGACGAGTGCGTAACGAGAACCGGAAAAATTAGAGCACCACCACCGGGTAAGCAACGTCGATGCACTGCGTATTGGAGAACGGAAAGCTCGTCTGTTCGGCCTCGCGTTTCGTTCGCTACTGAGTAGAATACGGCCGAAGCCGCAGCGCAGTAAGAAATTCCGAGCGCACAAACCGCGTTCGTATACTCGATCTCGCGGTTCATATACAATGTATGCTACTGCGAGAAGAACGGCCCAAAGTCGGCACACTTGGAAATGCTTGTTTCGTTTTCAAACTGAAACACAGTTCCTATTTAACAAAGAAAAAAAATCTTTTAATTTTTCATGTGCGATACAGCTATTTTTCGGTCCATTAAAAATTACACATAACTTATAAATTTTAATTTTTTTTATTTAGTAATTTGGTATTTATGTTTCAGTTTGGGAAATATTTAGGATTTTTTGTACACGGCTGTATAGGAAGTTTTAACATTTTTGTATACATACTTAGTGAATACACATCTGCAAACAATACCACTACCGCACGTCGAGCCAGCCTGACCACTGGAGGTTGAAAATAACTCGTGTGTGCTATTGTCGCCTATCAGATGTGTATCTGGGTAAGTATAAGGAGTGTTAAATGTAAAATCTTTCATAACTTTTTTTGAATGTTTATATGCAATGCAATTTTTGTCATAAATATAAGGAATCCAATACAATATCAGGTTTTTTTTAATAGTATTTATTGAAAAAGGCATAGAGAACCATAGTTCCTCAAAATTACCATCACTTGCCAAGGGTGACCGATGCCACGGAGCTGCTGTTTGGAATTTTTCCTACCCATTCATAGAAAAAGCTTCAACTATGGCGCATCATGTTGCATTACGTTGCATTTGCGCTGTGACGCATAGCAATCACGTGCACGGATCCATGGTTTCCGGTAAAATTTACAATGCATATTGAAATATTGCAATGGTTTATTTCAAACGAAAAAATAATCCTCTTTCGATGCAAGCTGCGTTCGTACTAAAAGTAAATGTCATGGCTAAGTCACATTTTAGAACAGGATGATCTAGTCGGTCGAAATTTCGATCCGGATCATTTTCGATCCGGTTCGAAAATTCCAGTAGAAAACATATTTTACGTTTGAAACAATAGAACGAATCAATAACCGTCCATATCAGTTTCTTTACTTTTTTTTCATATCAGTTTCTTTAGTACTGTTTGAGGATAATACAGTTTTAAAGAAAATATTTGTTGGTTTATATTATCAATAATTGGTTTCATGAAGAGTACCCAAGGAGAAATTTTGGTAATATGCAGGTGTATAAAGAATTCTCTTCAGAACTGTCCGCTCTTCTTTTCAGAATTCTGTTTACACCTTATTTTGCAGCAAATTTCCTTAGCAATCTAGGTGTAAAGAGAATTCTGAAAAGAATTGTATAAAGAATTCTGTTCATACTTGCAGAACACCTCAAAAAAGAACTCTTTTGACAGAGTGACTGTGCGTTTATAACACATAGTTTCTGACTATACGTGGCAAAAAACGTATATCTATTCGCAGTAGTTTTATATGAGCCTGTTTCAGGATATCTTTTCTTTCCAAAGTAATTATTTTGATGCAGGAAAATAGTTTTGTTTGATTTATTATTTTAATTTATAGATAATCATAATACATATATACATCCAGTGATGTTTGCGTCCAATGAGATTTGCTTGCGCAGCAGGTACCTGCAGCAGGTAACATCCAGAAATCGTCCGGGAGCACCTCTGGTTCGTGCTGTCAAACAGGATAGATGTACTGAGGACATGGCTTGTGGCAGGCTCTTTCGATGTACGGGCAGCACCACTCCGTCTTGGCCGGCAAAAACAGCCAGAACTTTCTTTGTCGGGGCACTGAAATGTGTGAAAAGCGCGGATAAATCATCATCAGTAATAACTCTGTACTGTGGGTTCTTACACACTTACTTACTGCCTGGCGCGCTGGCTGAATCCTTTTAATGTATCCGTGGTATTCTTTGGCGTCATGTTCGACAACTCGCTCATGTTGCCGTCATAGATGAGGAATATGAGTTGTGTGCGGGATTGCATGCAATTTTGCACTCGTCGGCTACCTCACCGGCGAAAAGACCTTCTATGGCGATTTGCCATCGAATCGTTTCAGCATAGCGCATTTTCAGGTGGGTTTCTACAGACCCTTAGTGTTGTGCACACGAAGATTAACCTCGGAGCACTCCTCGAGACAGGCGTATTGAACACCGACTTGAGGGCAATGTTGGAGAATTCCAAGAGTAGTCAACTATTTGGGTTTTCATCAACTACTGATTTATTGGTTCAATTATCGATTCTTATATAGTAATTCTGATTGACAAATTTTCCTTAGTCGACATAATTGCTTGTGTCTGTGTTGGTCACCGCTGTCGGCGACTTTGCATCAGCATGTGCATATTTCCTACATTTGTATGCGCCGTTGTCGGCGTGCCAAGCATTGCTTGGTTTTGCTGCATACATGCGTTTTGCTTACTAGCGTTTATTTTGGATAGATTTTATTGCGTATATTTCCGTCAGCGACATCCCCGCCCCCGTAATTCCTCGCAGAGGGGTTACAATTCGTGTTGTTCAGTGGGCCTAAAGGGTGGTGGGTCTAAAGTATGGCTCGCTCTTTCTTTCATCCTGATAGCTACATATGCCGCTATAATTGCGACACAAATTGTGCCAATAATGCATGTTATAATTATCTTAAGCGTTACATTATCTCCTTTTTCCTCTTCTTTTCTCTCTTCTTTTGCTTTGTCGGATAGATCTTCACGTGATGGTTTGAAATACATTCTGAACGTTTCAAACTTTCTCTTGAATGTTGGGAGTATTTCAAGTGTTCTTGTTTGAGTTTTGCAGTCCTGGGACAGATTTATCTCAACAACGAAATCTACTTGCTGCGCTTCCGTGACCGGGTCGAATTGATATTTTTTGCTTCTTGTTTTTACTGTTGGCTGTAAGATCAGCGTCCCTGCTTTGGATTGCCTTTATATCAAGGCTTCGCTTCTTCCCCCAACGCGGGTCGTGCAAATTTTCGGTTTTCTTTTTCACTGCGCGATCGACAGTCTTGGTGAAGTTAGCTCCTTCAACGGTAATATGTTTTTCTACGGGTAGAGAGGTCTTATCGCCTCGAACCTCGAGTACCGCTAGCTTCACGGTGGGCTTGGTAATCTCACTCTTTCCTATTTTAATGCGTGCTGAACGCGTTTGTCCATCTTTTCCTGGGAACACCTCGCAAATTATGCCTTTGATCCACCTTCCCTTTCGTTGCTCGTCTGGGAAGGTAACAACGTCACCTATGGCCAATGGCTTGGCGGGGTCTCTCCACTTTTCCCGTTTGGAGAGTTTCGGAAGATACTCTGTTATCCACCGTTTCCAATATTCCTGCACAATTGCTTGCGCCTTTTTCCAGTCAGATCTGGTTGCTTCAGCTTTCGTGATGTCTGAAATGTTTGGTTCAGCTTCCCCGGAACAGCCTAGCAAGAAATGAGCAGGTGTTAAAGGCTCGTCATCTTCTCTATTCAATGGGATATGCGTTAGAGGCCTGTTATTAGTCAGAAATTCTATCTCTGTCAAGACGGTTCTAAGCACGTCCTCCCTGTAGCTGTCGGCGATCGGAAGAAGACTTTTTATTTCGGCTACCATTCTTTCCCACGAGCCACCAAAGTGGGGTGCGCCTGGAGGATTGAATATCCAATTGATGCTCTCGGAGGCGCATCTTTCTTGAAGTCGTCGAATTTCATTATCAGCACCTACGAAATTGGTGCCGTTATCGCTATATAGCGAGGACACTTTTCCTCTTCTATGCTGCATATTTTTAAGGCAGCGTATGAATGCGTCGGAACTAAGATCAGACGCAATTTCGATGTGGATGGCTCTGGTCGTAAGACACGTAAATACCACGCCCCACCTTTTCTCTGATCGTCTTCCAATTGTCACTAATAAAGGACCAAAATAATCAACTCCTGTATGAGTGAATGGTTTCTGATACACAGCGGTTCTACACTCTGGCAAGTCTGCCATCATTGGTGGTGTCGGTTTAGCTCTTTTTATTTTACAAAACTGGCATTTCATAACGACATGTTTCAAAGCTGCTCGTATATCGATTATCCAGTATTTTTGACGTAGAGCTGCTAATACAGATTCCGTCTTTTGATGGATATATCTTTGATGGTATCTGGCCAAAATTAAGTTAGTTACGTGGTGCCCTTTAGGGAGGATGATGGGATTTTTTGTATCGTACCTCAAGAAGGCTACGTTTTCTAATCTACCCTTTGATCTCATTATTCCTTCGTCTCCCAGTATTGGGCAAAGACCGCGAATCGAGCTATTGTTGCTAATCGGGGTTTGTAATGAAAGCTGTGTCATTTCCGTGGTATAATGTTCCCACTGGGTTTTCTTCAGAAGAAGAACTTCTGCATTGTTTAGGTCATCGGTAGTGATCGTTGCACTAAAGTTCGATCCTGTTGCTTTCGCTCTTAGCCATTCAATATATTTCATACCTATTGCTAATGCTCGTTTGAGCTTGTTCCAGTCGGAGCACCAGTCAACGTTAATGACGCTCCAGTCTTTTCTTTCTAGCGTCTTTACTGTGTGCACTGGTCTTATTTCCTCAAATTTTACTTCATTTTTTGCCATTCTTTGTGACGCTCTTTCGAGCTGTTTTGGCACTTTATTGGGAGCGGGTTTAACCTCAAACTCCTCGGTCGAAAAGTAACCGCACATAACTTGCTTCCTTGCTTTTTCTTCTTCTTCCTTTTTTTCCATGATTGTAAATAAGTTACAGTCATCCCTTTTTGCGTCACTTCCTCCAAATATTACCCACCCAATTCGGGTTTCTTGAGCAATCGGCTCATATTCTTCACCCTCGCGGAAGTCAAATCCATGCGCAAGGTGAGAATGCGGCAATCCAAGTAAAACTGTGGGGATTGCATTTTTATATCCCGCAAAGTTCAGCCCGCGTAAGTGCTTGTACTTCTTTGTAAGTTCCTTACTGTCAACTGTTTGCAGCGGAAGATCAAGTTCCTTCACGCTTCGTAGACCCTTTACATCGAAAACGCGTTTATTTGTGCCCTCAAGCTTCAGGTGAATCGTTTGGCTATTTGATTCTTCCTGAACGTTTCCGTTAGTCCACGACAAAGTTAGTGGTTTTTTTGGCCCGGTGATATTCAATTTTTCTCTTACGCTATCTAAAATCAGACTGGTAGAAGAACCGGGATCAATGAAAGCGTATGTGTGCTCTGTTTTACCGTTGCCTCGTAGGCTTACAGGGATAATTTGATAGAACAGCTGATGCCTGCCGTGGTGGTGATTCACTCTGCGCGGAGCCTCTCGCGCTTGCCACTCGGCGGTTTCATTCCTGTGCAGGGCGGTGTTATGTTTTTTCCCACACCCGTATACCCTGCATTGTGGGGGTAGCCGACAATTTTGTGCGTTATGATTTTTAAGTGCACAGCAATTAATACAAATGTTGTTTTGTGACAGTGTGCGCAATTTCTCACCGACTGTCTTGCCATTTAAATATTTGCAATGCAGCGTGTCATGGGGAAGACCGCATAGCATGCATTTTTTTCCTCGTTGGTTGATTCTGCCCTGTGCGTGATGCGGATTCACGTGATGGGTACTACTTTTGAACCCTCCTTCGTTAGCTACCAATAGCGTTGCTAAATCTTCTGTTGGTTTTAACCACTCCGCAAATTTTATAAGTGTCTTTGGTTTTGCCTCTTCCAGAAGGGAATCGGATAACCATTTGTTCCTCAAATCGACCGGCAGCCTAGCAACAAGATCTTTCAAGAGTCTCTGATCGTTGAGATACTCTCCCTGATTGAGCATCGTCATGTTATCTATCAGATCGTGGAGGGCATTTGAAAATCTAATAAATGATGCCGGGTTTTCTAGGGACGGATTTTTCACGGCCAGTAGTTCGTTCAACAACGAAGTGTAAATGTTGTCCGTGTTTCCGTATAATCTTTCAAGACGTTCAATAATTTTCCCTACATTATCTGGGTTTAGCATCAGTCCACTGACTGAGCGTAGCGCATCCCCCTTTAAGTATTTTTGGAGCCTGTTCAAGTTCTCCAAATCCGAAAAGTTACCTTCGCGTGTGGTTTTCTCGTAAATGCTTTTAAATCGAGGCCACATGTTGTAATTACCGTTAAACTCTGGAAGCTCGGAAAGGGTCGTTTTGTCGTTCTTTAGCGACCATGAATCTATCATTTGTTTAATACTCTCCGTTAAAAGCTTTACGTCCTCGGTTGCAGATGGCATTTGACAATATCTCTCCGATTCATTTAGAAGGCTCATATTGGCCTGTTCTTGTTGTCTCTTAATTTCGTCTTGAAGCTTCCCTAGCTCTTCTTCTATTTTAAGTTTCTGCTCCCTTTCTTTTTTCTCTTTTTCTGACCTATCTTGAAGCAACTTCTGCGTTTGCTGAAGCGCTTCCCTGCTTTCATTTTTCTCAGTTTCTATCAATTTACACTTAGGGCAAACATAGTTCTTAGGAATTACTCTCAAGCTTAGGCACGCTTGATGGAGAAATCTATCGCATTCTATGCAGTGAACCATTTTCCCTGTGCTATCAGCCTGCGTGCATATCTTACAATTCCCGTTGGGATTGTGCTTAAAAACGAACTCCATATTACTTACGATTCGTTACACTGCTAGAAATGGTGACCTTGCCTTGATGACGTCACTCGCTGCTCTTCGTTGACCACCGCCGGGAGCTGGCGTCTCGCGCCGGCCCTTGAGCTGATGAGTTTCGACCGTCCGTCGATTCCGATGCCGTCAGCTTGCGCGCTCTCTTCCTCGCTGCTGACGCTGCTACCTGCTTCCTCACTCGCTGTCCTGGAGTTGCTGGGCACGCACCTCGTCGCACACACTGCTGGTAAACTTGCTGATCTGGCACTGATTTCTGGCTACTCGTTGGCTTCACTGTTAATGTTTCGGCGGAATGTTTTTTGCGTTATATCGCCGTGTATTTTTGTCAGACGCCGTTTCTGACCACTGTTTTTTACCGTTCGCGCTCACTTTGTCGCACTAAAATTCCGTCTCTTTTACGCACTTCTAACTGATGCACTTGTGGAGCGTTGCACTATATTTTGGCTGGTGCGCGGAGTTACCACCTACCACCTGCTTCGGCTGTCGCGATCGTTCGTCGATCCGAAATGTAAGTCAGGCTGGGGTGATCGTCCGCGGCTTCCAAACGTCCGTTCTGCTTGCCTTGCAGAGTTGATCAGGCCGAGCTTGCGCGCTCCGACCTTGCCTTCCTCGCCTTCCACCGCCGGGAGCTGGCGTCTTGCGCCGGCCCTTGAGCTGGTGTGCGTCTATCTCCAATATCGCGCCGGGAGCTTGCGCGCTCCGGCTCTGCTTTCCTCGCTTCTCACCGCCGGGAGCTGACGTCTTGCGCCAACCCTTGAGCTGGTGTGCGTTGGGCGTTTCCGATATCGGCTGGGCAACCGTCCGTTACCTGCGACCGTCCGTCGCTCCTCAACCGTTGTTCGATGGAACGCTGGGCTGGTGGTGCACACGAGGGTTAACCTCGGAGCGGTTAGCCGTGTTGTGAACACACGAAGATTTACCTCGGAGTTCTTGCGTTCTTTCTCGATGCGGCTTGTGGTGCACACGAGGATTCACCTCGGAGCGGTACTTGCCGTGTTGCAAACACACGAGGATTCACCTCGGAGTTCTGGTGCGACGCACACGAAGATTAACCTCGGAGCGGGGCGCAATGTGTAGGAATTCTCCGTTGTGAGGGGTTTAGTCCTCTCTGGAGCCACCATTTGTTGTGCACACGAAGATTAACCTCGGAGCACTCCTCGAGACAGGCGTATTGAACACCGACTTGAGGGCAATGTTGGAGAATTCCAAGAGTAGTCAACTATTTGGGTTTTCATCAACTACTGATTTATTGGTTCAATTATCGATTCTTATATAGTAATTCTGATTGACAAATTTTCCTTAGTCGACATAATTGCTTGTGTCTGTGTTGGTCACCGCTGTCGGCGACTTTGCATCAGCATGTGCATATTTCCTACATTTGTATGCGCCGTTGTCGGCGTGCCAAGCATTGCTTGGTTTTGCTGCATACATGCGTTTTGCTTACTAGCGTTTATTTTGGATAGATTTTATTGCGTATATTTCCGTCAGCGACACTTAGGTTAGAGCAACCCATTCGCGAAGTCCTCGGGCAGTGGCTCGGCCGATCAGGGTTTGTGATTCGTCGGTGAAGTTCTACCAACACTGCCTCGCTTTGCTGAAACATCGTCCAGGGTTTGATTGACTGGACTCTTGCTCAGGGGTTTCTCTGTTTCCCGCCTCATTGAGCCCCCGCAGCGCTACTTCAATCTTACAGGATGCCGGAGCCTCATCACCCGACTCATGCCGCTCGGTGGGAAGCGAGTAGTTCGGGCTTCAGCATCAACGCACTGCTCGAGAGATCGACCAGAAGGAGCTGTTAAATTTCGGCTTCACCAGAGGTTGCACGGGGCGTGGCAGCCGCTTCCTTCTCTACCTCCGCAGCCTTTGTATTTTCACGTGGCGATTTCTCATCCTCCTCCGTCAGTGGTTTCTCGCTTGTCTGACTGTTGAACGTTGCCTCCCCTCACTGCCGTCGATTTTCCTGCAGGGCCACTGTAACGAACGCAACGGCTACGAATATAGGAAAAGAGCAGGAATGAAAATCATGAAAAAGACAAAGAAATCAAAATGCGAGTATGACCAGGATCGCTCCGCATGTAAGTAGTGCAAGGAAACGTTGAGAAAGAAAAATAAGGAAGCGTGTAATTAAATACCGTGTCAAGAAGGGCAAGCAATATAAACAAAAAAGGCAAGGGTCGCTCTGATAATAATAACCATCGCGATTTGAGCGTATGGTAATGTTGCAAACACACGAAGCATATGTGGAGCGCAGAAAGTAATGTAAACGATTATCCGATCCCACAGGACCGGCAGGACGATCGGGCGAAACATATTGATATGGAAATAAGCGGGATAAGGACGAACGCGTTAACATTGACCTGATCCCACGAAGAGACGATTGTAGGAAACGTGCTTGAACACGTGGTCCTAAACAAACGATCTTCTACGTCATTCGCTCTAGTTAGAAGATAGAGAAACTTTAACAAATTGACACTTATTAATTGAAGGTCATAAAGAACAGCACTCTGTTATCCATTAGATCTATCGGAGAACGGTTATGATGCTCTGCTCATCCACTACGTCCGATCCGAAACATTTAAGGTTTCTCTTTCAGCTCTCTTTTCGGCGGAAACGAAGTTTGATCGTACCATTACTATTCATCCGGAGATTTGTTTGTGGAGAAACAAATCAGAAATCTTCGATACACGTTGGAATCCTGGTTATACAATTCACTTCGGGGATCGGTCAATGCACGCGGAGCAAACCCCGCTCCGAGCTCGAAGAATAATTAGCACGAGACTGAAAGTGTAACCGTGAAATAAAGGTATCCTCGTTATCGCGAATAGCACCTCGTTCCGTGTACCCTCACACTCACGGGAACGCATCTGTAATTAACAACCGCAATGACCGGTGTGTTGCGGCGTATTTTCCTCACCGGAGATCGGTCCGTACTGTTGTGCCACCCGTACAGCTCCTGCCAATAATGCCTGCTGATCGTTGATAACGTCTTGGTGCAGTTTATCGCCGACATCCTGGGGCGTGTGTTGGGCCTCATACAAAAAGGGAAAACCTCGGCGCGGGAATGGCGTGCGTCCTGCCGAAATTTGTGGAAGTCGCGTCGACCAGGAAGATTGAAATCACTAAAATCACCGCGGCCTCAACGTCTGCTGCACCACCGTCCGGGATTATTCTACGCGTCACGGCCGGCCATGGGCGCGCCGGGCTACTGCTTTGACTGCTCAACGTTGAAGGCCGGTCGCTTGCACTGAGCGGGATGATCGACGCTTAATTTTCGACTTTTCAGCTTTTCGACCAACGTTGTGTTGATTTTTTTTTTATTCCAAAGCTTGCTGTTCCACCGGCTTCCGAAGTATGCTTTGACCGATCGGGATCTTTGCCCGTTCGAGTGTTCACTCTTGTATTTGCAACACCATGGCCAGCGCAGAAAACCAAAACTGTGAAAAACGAGGATAATCATCATTTATAATATCGCTCTACACATTGCCGGGTTCTTACATGTAATGAACTGGGCGAGTATGTCCTGTAAAATTCAAATTTCAATTCAAGTTAGAATAACGCAGTTTATAAACGGCTATAAAGAGAGGAAAAGAGATGAAAAAGACGACAAAATAATCTCATTCTATTGGAACAACGTGGGAACGACCAAGATTGTCCGGATGTACGCAGCGCAGGGAAACGTTGGTATTTTAAACATCCCAATCCTATCTCCGTCCGCCGGTACTTAGAAGTTCGATACACATCATATCTGCGTGTTACAAAACATTTTCCCTTTGGAGATCGGTCAATGCATGCGTTGCAAGCCCCGCACCACACTGGAAAAGTTAGTAACACGGAATCGAGGGTGTTGCCGCTGTTAGGTTGTCCGCGTTAGCGCTAAAACGCCGTTCCCGTGTATCTTCGCACGCGGAAACGATTCTGTATTTTACATTACACAATCTCCTACTACCTCTCTCCCGTTGTGGCACGTTTTGAAAATCCGAATACACACCATAGATCACCATCCTTGAAAAATGTTGCACAAATCACCAGTTTACCTCCTACTGAACTGGAGAAAGAACACGGGCGAATAGAGTTGCAGTACAACCCGGAACATTCTAGAGGAAAAAAATCGTTGATATTAAAGTGACGTTGGAACCGCTTACCCAACCCCTTACCCATGAATAGTTTCCGAGCAGAAGTTGATGTAATATTTCAGCCGCGCTTCCGGGCCAGCAGAGAGGTCATGTTCCCAGCCAGTACGTACAGGAAGTTATGAAATCCGGGAATGGATTCTCGGTCTGCTCCCAGTTGTACTGCTTCATCTGAGAATTCAGCAGTTTCCGGCGTGTCTTCACGAACAGCTTGTAGTTACTGTTGCAACTCTTGAGCCTCTTCTGCTTTACGTTGAGGGTCCTGCAAGTGTAAAATGATAATCATAATTTGTTTGTAGGTATTCGGATTCTCCTCCAGTAACACGCACACGTCCTGATCTTGTTTGTTGGCCGGTTCGTCAGCAGCAGGACGGGCGGCATCACGAACAGCGCCCTGACGAGCGCAATGCACCAGCGCTGCCTTCTTGTACAAGCCCTTAGTAACACCGTTTGTGTCGTCCGCAAACGGGATGCTTTTGTGAACTACTTCGGTCGAAAATCAAGGAAAAAGAAACGTTCCACCATGGGATCAATTCAATTCACTCTATTCCCTTTCAAGGGAACAGTTTGTAAACTAATAGTCAACTATTTGCGACGAAAACAACCTGAACTGCACAACTGTCCCTCGGCCAGAAAAGAGTTCGACTGCAGCAAAAGCAAAATGGCGTATCTGTCTCGGCGAAAGACAATTCTCGCTGTAGTTCGGATAAAATGTGTTTTTATTCACAATTAACCCACCTTGTATTGGCACTTTACTTTCTATGCACTACGAACACTCTTTATTCAATGGTAATATAACGTGCCACTGCGTTTTATTCTAGTTATACGATTCTTTGTACTTTACACGGCTAGAACAAGAGCAAACAAAACATGACTGCCTGCTAGATGGCCAGACGTGCACCTCCACAGTAAGCAAACAACAGGTTTGACAGCTAGTTCTTTTCAAAACACCAATGCCTACCAAAAATAAGAACTTTGGTAGGTTAGAAGGTGTACATGCCTACCAAAAAAACACCTTTGGTAGATTATAAGGTGTACATGCCTACCAAAAAAACACCTTTGGTTGGTTATGAGGTGTACATGACTACCAAAAAAAAACACCTTTGGTAGGTTATGAGGTGTACATGTCACCAAAGCCTACCAAAAATACACCTTTGGTAGGTTAAGAGGTGTACATGCCTACCAAAAAAACACTTGGCAAGTTGTTTTTTTGGTAGACGTGTACACCTTTGGTAGGAAATGCAGCACGGGTTCTCCTTGGGTAACCAGAGGAATGATATGTTCGATGATGTGTGCAGATGGGCACTAGTCGAGAAGAACGCAGCACAAGGACTGGATCTGATGTTCCTCTTGTAAGTTCTACAGGAAACTGAACACGACACGAAGTGGTTACACCCCAGATACCGAAATGTGCCGTGGTTAAGATGGCACCATCCTGACGGACGAACGATAGGTCATTGGTAGAAGCTACACTACCACGGACACCTGAACCTGAACGGAGCAACAATCAGGAGAATGGAGAGACGATGTGGAGGACCACGTCAGCAGAGTGGTGAGCGATTAAGTGTCCCGTCATCTCACCGTCAACGGGAAGTCACCGGGGCCGTCAAAAATCTGAAACTCAACGAGTCAACTGACAGAGACTGTCTATGCCAGGAGAGGATTGCCATCTGCATGCACCAACTGATTTTGTAACTAAACTGAAGATAAGGGAACAGGTAGTTCTTCCAGACGAGTGGAAGATGTGAGTAAACTACCCCATTTACAAAAAGAGCGATGGGTTAGAATGTGTAATCTTGCGGGTGATCGCGGAATCCCGCCTACAAGATCCTGTCTCGAAAACTCTACTGCCGTCTCTATCCCCTAGCCAGTGATTTCGTTGGAAGCTACGTAGCGGGTTGCGTTGGAGGGAAATCGACAACCAACCAAATATTCACTTTCGCTGCGGCAAGGCGATGGGTTCCTGGTCCTTTTTAAACAGCGCTCTGTCTCTGTAGCGTTTGGAGCGCGATCTTCGACATCCGGGGCATGATTTTCACACGGTCATTTTTTCTAGGCTACGCGGATGACATCGAAATCTTGTTGGACTACGAAAGTATCCGATGCATACTCCCAATTAAACCGCGAAGCTGCAATAATTGGACTGCAGACTAATACGTCGAAGACAAAGTACCTGCTCGCCGGTGACTCTGACCAGTGGCGGATTTACACTTCTCGGGGCCCTAAGCGGAAAATTGAACGGACGCCTATCACATGGCTTACAGGGGTTTTTTTTTGTATTGATCCCATTAATTTTGATCGTTTTAAATAATTGAAAAAAACTTGGTAAAATATTTATATAATTTTAAAAGTAGTTTCCTTATTCTTGTTGCAAGTTATTTTATAACTGTCGCTGTTTCTTTTTTATTAACACAGTTCATTTTTTACTAAGCAGTTAATTTTATTTAACCTTTTTATTATCATTTTGGAAAAAAAACTTCAATTTTATAATGTCCTTCTAGTCCTTCTTCTCGCAAATTCATTTATGATAGTGGTTGCATCTATTTTGTCCAAATATTCTTGCTCTATATACAATATTGCCAAATTATTTAATTTCGTTTCTCCTAACGAGTTTCGTATATAATAACAATTTTTTACACGATTTAAAGCAGAAAAAGTTCTTTCGCCTGAAGCATTCGATATCGGAATTGAGAGTAAAATTTTCAAAATTGTTTCAATATTTGGAAATGTACAAGACATTTCTTTGGATATAAGATACAAATTCCTGATATCGTGATTGGCATTACAGTCCTTTTGTTCTGCTCCTGTTTCCTTTTCGCAACAACTATTTTCATGTAAAAATGTGATAAAATGATTGAATTCATCTTCAAGGGTACATACATTGATATCAAGTGAATATAACTGTTTAAGTTGTTCGATACATTTTTTTTTGTGTTCGGCATGTTCCACTCACAAAAATTTTTGAATGGTTCTAAAATCTCTTCATATTTTAATACAATAACATAATATTATCACAAATAACAAAAAAAAATTGATCTTAAAATTTTGTCTCGCTGTGAGTTCACTTTCGGTTCCTGTTGATTCAATTACAAATTTTCGTTTTTTTCTAATCTGTTCATGATTCTCACTAAACGATAATCCTGACATAACTGTAGCCTCCTCCTCTATGCAATCAAAAGTATGCCAATAATTTACAACATATTGTTGCAGTGATCGTAATAGGGCTGAGCCTTTCAAGATTTCATTATCTATCGATTGCAACGACTTGTTAGTTGCATTCATTCTCTGCAGGATACTGTTCCATATTATAGTCAGCAAATAGCAAAAAATCAAATTTAGCCATTTTTTTGTGGAGAGATTTCGCATCTTCAATTGTCGAGTTTGTTTCATCTGCAGATGTAATTATGTCTTTTAAAGCCTCTTTAATGCCTTCATAACCGGTTTTGATTGCATTTACTGCATCAGCCCTAGCAAACCACCTGGTTTCTATAATTCTTTTTTAAAGTATGGGCCTCTGATCTTGTGATTTTAATTTATGTGTCAAAATATTCCAGCGATTTGTTGATGATGAAAAAAATGTAAAAAGTTTCTGGATAAATGAGAAATAATGAAAAGCTACACAGCAATTTTCCGCAGAAAAATTACCAACAAGATTTACACTTTGGCAATATTGTTTGATCCGGGCTTGTAAAGCCAGAATATTTACCAGCCATATTTGAAGCGTTGTCGTACGATTGACCTCGAACATTTTTAATTTCTAGATTTATGCTCTGTAAAAAATTTATTACTTTTTACTCTAAGTGCAACGAATTATGTTTGTGAGTTGGGATGAATCCTAAAAAGCGCTCCGTAATTTTTCCTGTGTCTGAAACATATCTTATTACGAAGATGATTTGATCAACGTGTGATACATCAGGAGTAGAATCTACAATTATGCTATAATAGAATGCTGCTTCAATTTCTGCAACGATTTCGGCTCTTACAAAATTTCCAAGAATTTCTAGAAATTCGTCACAAATATTATGGGATAAGTAACTAACATTGCCGCTTCCTTGGCTTCCAAATTTTTGCAGGTGATGCTTTAAAAAATCATCGTATTTACTTACATAATGTAAACATGTCATATAATTTCCTTTTCTATTTGAATATTTTCCTTCATCGTGTCCTCTAAAACCTATTCCTAAACGGCTGAGTAATTTTATCGTTGAGACGATTCTCTTCAAAACTTCTTTGCAATATCCTTCTTCTTTTGTTCGCTCTTCTACGATCTTGGAATCTATTCTTTCTAGAATCGATGATCTTCTATACAAAATACACATTGATGAAATATGGTCCTTTGAACTTTCGTGTTCCGTCAGCACATTGGTAATTGATCTCCAATTATTATAACCAGATTTTAATTTGGAAGAAGACTTCGAAAACAGTTTACAGGGATAACCATAAACGCTGTTTGTAGTATCAGAATATATCAACCATGTTCGTTCCTCGAGAGTGCCATTAGATTTTTTCCGTTGAAAATTATCAAGTGTAACCTTCTGTGTTAAACACCTGCCTTATCTTTGTACAATAATTTTGATTTTGATTTATCCCCAATATTTTTAGGTTTATTTTTAAGGACGTGCTCAATAAAGTCATCGCCAAAATTGGTTGGCCAAAAAGCTATATCAGTCACTGTGTGGGTAGTTTGGTCATTAATTGCTTGGGAAGTATTAGCACTAGCGGCTTGTTCAACAAATTTAGCTGAATTGGTTGAGGAACAACTGTTTACATTTGTTTCATTTTCCACAGTTTCATGTGCATCTTCACTGGCATCTTTGCACGCAGTTTTATCGTTTGAACTCTTTTTAGTTATATCTGGACATAGCACTGATTCACTCGAACCTTTTGACGACGTTTCTATTGCCAAAAACTTGTGTAGTGCATTTCTCTGGCTCTCAACCAGTTCTTCATCTTTTTTACTTTTTTGCGTCTTTCAGCTCCACTCTGGTAGCTTTCATGATGTGTCATTACTTCAATTAATGTAACAGTTTAAAGAAATTTGAACTTGCTGTTTTGTAAAACACATTACACTGTGACCACAATCATGGAAGAAAGTTGGGAAAATAAAAAAAAAGCAACATTTATAAGAATAATGACTTGCATTCAAACCACACATTCATATTTACCTCAATTAAGCTCATACACAACTCAAATTTAAATGATTAGTTTTAAAATGTATCTATTACACACCGATCTCCAACAGTTCTATGTTTAAAAATCACTCATATTTTTAGGCACTAACAAAGCGTGATATCTATTTTGAAATTAAATTGATATCAATCACCAACAAACTACTTTGCATTCGCAACGCAATCCAACACAATAGGACAAAATGTATCAGAAATGAAATACAACAAAACAAAATATTTGAAAACCATTGAAGTTATGCAATACAAGCGACAACTTTGATCTTCCCAGGTCGACTTCCACAGGTTGACTGTTCACCGACTGACCCGATGGCTACAGTTGTTCTGATTTGAGTCCAATTTTTACTTAGAAAACTTTACCGTTAAACATGTGTTGCGAAATGGAACTACAAATTGAATTCACGTCGATTTGGTTAATGCTACAAATTAGAAGCACAGAAAGAAGTAAGAACACACAGAAGGGAGTGAAGTTTACCGTGAAATTTTTAAAGACAATGCATTCGAAGAATATGCCGCCTAGCTCTGTTTTCGATTTTTGTTTTCCTTCGTTTTATGTCGCTGTGACTTGTTCGAACGTGCATGAACACCTTGCGCGTCGTCGATTACGACGAATTCGACGGGAGACAGTGCAAATTAAGCGTAGCGTGTTACGGAAAGCGATACTTTGCGAATACCATGAAATTTACTATGAGCTCGACGAGATAGAAGTTCACTGCCTGTTTTGTTTTCGGGGCCTTATGAGCTCGGGGCCCCCCGCGGCCGCTCAGTCCGCTCACTGTTAAACCTGCCACTGACTCTGACAGTGACCGATCGAAACTGGGAAGCAGTGTGCGAATAATCAACGATGAGCTCGAGGTAGTTAAGAAGTCTATCGGACAACAGTTCGGGGTCCTCTGGACGCGGAGGATTCTCGAGGATGCTTACATAGTTTTCGAACGTTAGGTGCTCCGGTCTATCTTTGGCGTCATATACGAGCAGGAAGAAGAAAAATCAACGACAAGCTGATTGAGCTGTTTGGTGAGCCGGATATTTTAACGGTGGCGAAAGCCGGAAGGATCCGTAGTCAACTCTTCCACTTCGTGCTCAACGGTGATGTGCTATACTGGACTTCCGGAGGACCTTCGTTTGGTCCCCTTCCCACCATGTACTTTGTTTTCACCGTACCATTCCTCTCGTGCGGATAACCATATGCTACATTAGACTTTCCATGGCTAAATTTTAACAGCCCAAGCTGTTCCTCTGGCGAAGCCCATTCTATGAGGTGAACTCCACCAATCCGCACACATCACACTCTTCAAGGAGCCTTTTAAATTTCTCTAGAAAACTCTTCAGGCATGAACTACTAGAGTACTCTCACCCATTTACAATATGACAGGATTTAAAAATACAGCTGTATGTATACAACATTCTAAAAAAACCAAGATTATGATTTGCTATCAATATACTAGCAAGCAAACTTAATTTTTAGACCAAAACCCTCCTTATCCAAAGAAAGCGTTCAGAACCTATTTCGATAGAACTTAAGTATGATGATAATCGCGCGCAAAGACAGAATTGTGTGTTACAAATGAGCGCCCGACATTCTGAAGACGCCATTTTATATTGGTTCGGTTTCGTTACAAAGCTAACAATTCTAAACTGCACGAAGGAGTTCTGGCATTTTCGGAAATGTCGTTACTTTAAAGCATGGGTTTGAGCTGCTTTTCCAGAAACTGTCCGTTCGACTTAAGAGCGTGTATTGCTACAAAGTATTAGGCGCCTCCATAGTACAGATTATCTCAAGTTTTGCTGCAACCGCTTGTTTCGTTTATTTAATATATATTTTTTTTTTTGGAAGATGGGAGTGATCCACCCCGTCTACAAAAAGGGCGACAGGTTGGACTGTGCGAACTTCCGGACGATCACAGTTCTGAATGCCGTCTACAAGATCCTATCCCGAATACTCTACTGCCGGCTCTCCCCCCTAGCCAGTGATTTCGTCGGAAGCTACCAAGCTGGTTTCGTTGGAGGGAAATCAACAACCGACCAAATCTTCACTCTCAGGCAGATCCTCCAGAAATGCCGAGAGCACCGAATCCCCACGCACCACCTATTCATCGACTTCAAAGCGGCCTACGATACCATAGATCGGACCGAATTATGGAAAACCATGCAGCAGTACGGATTCCCCGGAAAACTGATCCGACTGTTAAGGGTCACAATGGATAGGGTGCAGTGCAGGGTGAGAATATCTAGCATGTTGTCAGATCCGTTCGAGTCTCATCGGGGGTTACGGCAAGGCGACGGGCTCTCCTACCTGCTATTCAACATCGCTATGGAGGGTGTCATTCGGAGCGCGGGCTTCGACCATCGGGGCACGATTTTCACACGGTCAGTTCAGCTTCTTGGCTACGCGGATGACATCGACATCATTGGACGGTCGACTGCGACGGTGTCCGATGCATATACCCGATTAAAACGCGCAGCTGCGGGAATTGGACTGGAGATCAATGCGTCAAAGACTAAGTACCAACTCGCCGGTGGCTCTGACCGTGACAGAGCAAGACTGGGAGCTAGCGTACGAATCAACAACGGTGAGCTCGAGGTAGTTGAGGAGTTTGCCTATCTTGGGTCTCTTATAACATCGGACAACAACATCAGTTCGGAGATCCGAAGACGCATTGTTCAAGGAAGTCGTGCCTACCATGGGCTCCATAAGCTCCTAAGGTCCAGACGACTTCGCCAACGCACGAAATGCACCATATACCGCACATTGATACGGCCGGTAGTCCTCTATGGGCATGAGTCCTGGACGCTGCTCACGGAGGATGCCAACGCACTCGGCATTTTCGAACGTCGTGTGCTCCGGACTATCTTTGGTGGCGTATACGTGCAGGACAGGTGGAGGAGAAGGATGAACCACGAGCTGGCTGAGCTGTTTGGCGAGCCGGATATCCTAACGGTGGCGAAAGCCGGAAGGATCCGCTGGTTGGGGCATGTCATGAGGATGCCGGACTCATGCCCCACCAAGAAGACACTCGTCAGCGACCCGCTCGGCACGAGACGCAGAGGAGCTCAGCGAGCCCGTTGGCTGGACCAGGTGGAGCAGGACCTGCGGAACATCGGATGTCACCGGGGATGGAGAGCGGCAACCACGA